>OY728123.1:1416557007-1426557007 GCA_963277665.1 Viscum album | reverse complement strand
ATAAATTTTATTCATGTTTTTATGTCAATTTATACTTTATCATTTTAATTAACACATAGTTATTCTATTTAATCTTTACATAAGGTAACAAATATTTCAATATTAAAAGGGTGAAATATTTACTTCTTTGATTTAAATTAGAACATAAATTAATAATATAATTTTTTTTAATAAATTTCATGACTATTATATATTTAAAAAATGTTTTATTCTTTAAAAAATTAATAATACTTTATTTTGATAAATAATCAATAATGTCAATTTTTTACACTATTAAATACATTGATTTCTAAAACATATTAAGATAACACGTTAAAATAGAACCAAATATTTTGTTATATTAATTATGGATTAATTACATCCATTAAATTATTTGGATATATTAATTAACCCAAATTATATTTATTTTAATATTTTTAATAACATCTATTTGTAATCTCCATCAATAAAATAATTACTACTTTAGTTTTGTGGAATTATTTAATATTACTATTTATGGAATAAAAATTAAAATTAAAATAATAAGAGGAATATAAATTCTCTTAATTTCAGAAGAATAATTTTAGTTAAATGTATAATCAGTAATATCCAAAATAAAATGTTATATTTTTTAAAACAGGAATGCGACAACTTTAACATCACATTAAATGAAATGTTATATGTGTCATAATATTTTCCATATGGCCCCAAATGGTAAATAAAACAACACTTGGATGCTTATGGTCGATATATAGTCAAAAAATAAGAATTACTCATATGTTTGGTTCTTTTAATGGTTATGATCATTTTAATAAAAATTATTTTCTTGATTTCTCATCAATTAAATAACTTATCTATAATCATTGTATTAACCATTAAGGTAATTATTTATTACATAAAAATTAAAAATAAATTACCATGATAAAGAAAAAAAATTTATATTTAAAAATAGTATTTAAAATTGAATTCATCTTATATATATAATCATATTAAAAATTATATAGTTATTAACATTTGAGTGAGGAATAT
This sequence comes from Viscum album, assembly GCA_963277665.1. Lineage (NCBI taxonomy): Eukaryota > Viridiplantae > Streptophyta > Magnoliopsida > Santalales > Viscaceae > Viscum > Viscum album. The sequence continues at coordinate 1,426,555,999 of OY728123.1, read as the reverse complement.
ATAACATTTCTTAAAATAAAAAAACTTAAGCCTTCTAATCTCATCCATGAGGCTTAAAAGGGATATTATTTTCAACCCATGGATGATTTATGTCACATAACACTCGTACGTGGATATTAAGACAGGTTTTAGGGTAATTTTAAAATATTATTTTCACTCTTCATAACCTGATTTTCCATTTTTTTGTATTAATAAAAATTATTGATGTTACTATTTCAAATTCCAGAAAAAATTAAATAAATATATTTACATAATTTCGATTTTTTGATTAAAAATATGGAATAAAACTTTCAAAATTAAAAATAAATAATTTTCAGTATTTAATTTAATATTAATATCGTTTTCAGAATGAGAAAACGGGTTTTAAAAGTTAAACCATTTTAAAAGACTGAAATGTTTTTACATATAAATTGAATTGAAATTAATTCCAATGACCTAAATTATAATAAAAGATAAAAATATATTCTATTTATACTTTTAAACCATTAAATAATATAATTTTACTATACACATTATTTCATTGAAAAAGTTTTTTTATTTAAAATATAATATGTTTTTATAGTTCATAAAAACATTAAATTTATCAGAAAAATATCAAAAATTCATCCAAAGTAAATTTTTATATCCTAAATGAATAGAAGAAGTTAATGTATAAATATAACATTTATTAATGTGTCATAAATTTTATGTAAAAATTGTTCACTTTTAAATTGCTGTGAAATTAACCTTTTAAAAAATATAGATTTTTATACCTAAAATAGGGTTTATTCATACCATATGACTAAAATATATATTGAATTAATTCCAAAAATATTTTATTTAATATATAATATAAATATTTAATTAATTTCATTTACAAATTATAATTCACTTTACTTATTCATACAAAAATAAAAATATTTCTTTTACTTTTAATTGGTTTTATTTTTCACAAAAAATCGATAGCCAAATAATTCACCACACATTTTAATATGATAGTTATATTTTTTCCATGCTAACTTAATAAATAGTTTATAATGGATATTTTATACTAAGAGAATCTCACAGTTCATTTAAACTCACGATTGAGTGATTGGAAAGCTAAATAAAAAAAATTATTTATTGAGAATATTTCATAAAAACATCCGAGTGTAACATTCTACCCCCTTTAAACTGATTATTGCCTTCAAAATTTATCACTTGGATAAAAACAGATGATGATACATCTACCTCATCACATACTCAAGTCCCCATAGAGCTTTCTAAAATTGGTGGTGCCACCATAAAACTTTAATCAAGGGAGTGGTCTTGTTTCATTTATCTTTTTCACTACGATGTAGAATCTCTATCGGTAGTTCTTCAAAAGCGAGGTATTTCTTAAACAGTATAAAATCTTAGTTTAATACATGTGAAGTATAATGAATTTAATTTCTAAGGATAGATACATAGAAAATATTATGAACTTGAGAGATATTTTGGGGAAGCACCACTCTACAAGCTACCATCCCAACACAATCCAAAATTTCAAAAGGACTGATATACCTAGGGTTCATCTTTCCCATCTATCCAAATATCATTAATCACTTCCAGGGAGATATACATAGACACACCTAATTAAAAAATTCAAACTCATGGTATTTTATTCATTTATTAGAATAATTATTTTTTCAACTCTGATATTCTATTATGTATTTTTGAATAGATCTGAACTTCTCTACCATTTCATCTACAAGATAATGTCCTATTAACTTTATTTCCCCAACATCTTCCTAGCATGTTGGAGTTCTTGACTTATTTTGATAGAGGACTTTATAAGAGAAATATGAATATTGGAGTGCAAGCTATTATTGTATGAAAATTATAAAAAAGGTAGGAGTTGATCCCAACCACCTTTAAAATACATAGGTAATGATCTCAACATGTATTCTAGAGTTTGAATTTTCCTCTCAGACAGACCATCATTCTAAGGATGATAAGAAGTGATGAAATGTAGGTCTTTATACATATCTTACTTAAGACTTCACGAGAGGATTTTGGTAAACCATGGAGAATGATAATATATAATGGAAATGGTACTCCAAGAAATCTTACCACTTCTTTTACATATATCTAGGTGAGCTGATCGAGAGAGAAATCCTCTATAACAACAATGATGTGTGATGACATCATAAAGAGATCAACTATAACCCATATATAATTATAGACTTTATATGTTTCGGGAAGTTCAATTAAAATGTCCACAATGATGTTTTCCTATTTCCATTATGATATGGGTAATGGTTGTAACATCTCCTTAGACTTCTGTCTCACATACTTAACTTTCTGAAAAATCGAGCACCAAGACACATATTTGGAAACATCTATTTTCATTCCATATAACTAGAATTTTTTCAGGTCCCTTTACATCATTATGCTTCCAAGATGAATAGAGAATGGAGAACTATGATCCTCATCTGACATATCCTTTTTAATTAAGGTATGCTAGTAATACAAACAAGATTATGGAACCTTATTATTCCATCACAATAAAGGTTGAATTCAGGAACATTTATTACACTCTATTATATCACGACATATACCTTATCTGCCTCCTTAATCATTACATGTTTGGATTGTTTAACATTCATTTGAGAAATATATGATTTTTCCTCTTCCATTAAAATTTCAAGATCCATATTTCTCAAATCCAAAAATACTAGATATTTTGTGATCCTCATTATACATAGTCTAGGATGGTCCTTTAGACTCAAATAATCTACCACATTGTTCTCTTTCCCATGGTGGTATTTTATCAAGCAGTCGTAATATTTAATCAACTCTAACTATCCTATTTGGTGTATATTCAACTCCTTTTTTTGTGAACATATAGTTTAAATTTTATGATCAGTAATAATATCATTCTTTTAACCATAAAGACAATTACTCCATATCAATAATGAAAAGATTACTATAGATAAATCCAAATCATGAGTTGGGTAAATTTTTTCATGGATTTTCAATTTTCACTCCAAATAAGAAATCACCATAACATTCTTCATGAGAACACGTCTGATCCCATTCTTGGATATGTAAATTTAGATCACAAACCATTCTCCACTATAAGATAGTGTGATAATAGGTGCACTGACTAACCCTTTTAAGTTTATTAATATTCACTTCACATTACTCTAGGTACAAGAACTTTACACCATCTCGAGTAAACTTGGGGAGTAGATTAGATAGTCGTGAAAAATATTTTACAAAACATAGATAATATCCACATAAACCATAAAAAATTTTCATCGTAGTTACCATTGTTGGTCTAAGACAACATTAAATAACTTCTTTTTTCTGGATCCATAAATATCCCCTCTCTTGAGATTATGTGACACAAAAATGAAACTTTCTAATTACAAAGTTATCACTTGATAAATTTTACATAATGCTTCTTATTTATCATGGAATTTAGTAAAATTCTCAATTGATCTTCATGGTCTTCCTTTATTTTTGAATATACAAGAATATCTTCAAATAAAGACTTCCACAAACTGATCATGATATTCTATAAATACTCTATTCATTAGATCCATGAAAATAACTGGGGAATTAATAAGACCAAAAGTCATAATTATAAAGTCATAGTGTCCATAGCTTGTATGTAATGTTATATTTTTTAAATCCTTATTATTGAACATCAATTAATGATATCTTGAATGATGATCAATATTGGAAAGGTATTTAGCTTTTCATAGTTGGTTTTTTAATTTATCAATATGGGGAAGATGATATTTGTTATTGATAGTGATCTTCTTAAGTTCTCTATAATCAATGTAGAGTCTCATTGATCCATCTTTTTCTTAAAAAAAAAACAGGTGAACCCCAATGTGAGGAACTAAGGTATATTAATACCTTATCAACATTATATTAGAGTTTCTTCTTCAATTCCTACAACTCAATTGGATTAATTCTTTACGGTGTCTTTGAAATAGTTATAGCATCTAGTATGAGTTCTATTGAAAAAAAATCATGATTCCGGGGAATACCTAGAAATTCATGTAGAAATACATCATGAAAATTTTATAAAATGGTTTATTCATAGTGGTGTGTTTCTCCCCAGAAATTTGAGATAAATAACCTTCGTTAATATGAATCAAGATCCCTAAGAGGGATAAAATTTACAATGGAAGTTCATACTCATCCATGCATTGATAGATGATCAAATATTGATCCAAAATATGAAATGTGAATTTTTTTCCTTGGTAATTGATATGAAATCCATATAGAGTATACATATCCATGCCAAGAATCATGTCAAATTCCACTAATGGAAAGATGAAAATATTTTAAGGAATCACTTTCCAAAAGTCTTCAATTGTGGAAAATTATAATATTTTAATGCGACTATTGTTCCATTATTATATGCCACATCTTACTCAATATATAATTTTAGAGGTACTATGATGATACCCATTGAAAAAACTTTATAAATAAAAGAGTGGGTAGATCAAGAATAAATTAAAACAATTTATATTTTATAATGGATGGTAAGTATACCATTCACTACATAATTGTCAAACTCCATATCGTTGATAGTGATCACATGTGACATGACATTTTCTTTGGCCTTAAGAGATTATGGGTGATAAAAATCATCAATAACCCTTGTATTAGGGAATTTGTTAGTATAATGACCCATTTCTTAGTGCTTGTAGCATTGAAGTGTATGTCGTGAATTCTATGTATCCTTTTCACTATTTTCATCATTGGATATATTTTTCCCATCACTTCAGTATTCAACTTCCCGATGACCTTCTCTACCACACCTAAATAATTTTCTAGTACCTTTAAGAAATTTTTATTCATGTTTTATTCCACACTTTGAGAATAATGGAAAAATTATATTCTTTTCTTTCTGATCTTTATATTTTCCCTTGAATTTCATTTTTCACTTCTTATCAAACCCATTGAATAGATGGGTTACTCCAATATCCATCTCAACCATAATAGCACATCTAATGATTTCCTCATAGCTATTGATGTCTCTTATGGATAATTCCCTTTGGATTCTTGGTATTAGGCCACTAGAAATTCAATAAAATTTACTTTCAGTCTAGATAATAATTCCAGTAGCATACCTTGCAAGAATTTTAAATTTTTTTCCTAGGTACCAACAGATTCATCATCATTTTTTCCTAATATCAAGGAACTACTTCTCCATCGTTGTTAGAATAATACAAGGATATTACTTATTGAAAAATAAATTCTTTAACTCATTATATTCTATGGATTCAATTTCATCTCATTTCTTATATTCTTAATATGATTCCACCCTTATTAAGATTTACCTTACAAATGATATAGTTACATACTAATTTTATCATGTCTATAACATTAGGGGACTGAAAAAACATTTTCAGTGGTACTAATTTATTGTGTAGACATTTTTGGATCTTAATACCCACTGAATAAAGGTGGATTCTAACTCATGAAGGACTAAACAAAACTTTGTTCCCATATTTGTTCATTTGTATGTCCTAAAATATTCATAGCTTGAGAAGGTTGTGTGAGAAAATCAATAAGGTTTTTAATTCCATATCCCTTAACATTTAGTTTCTCTAGATGTCAATAATTTTATTTTGTGTTAGATTCATCATTAATATGTTTCCTTCAGTTTCCATCCATTGACTAAAACCAATATTCATAGTATTAGTAACACTAATAATAATGAAAAAATACATAATCAATAACAAAATCTCAATTTAAGACACTTTTTCTTTTATCCTAGATTTTTCATGATCATTTCTAAAACACAAGGTTTGTAACCTATACTTTGACATATCCTTGGAGTTTTACTATGGTTTTCTCATCCTAGTTTCTAAAGGTTAATGATACCTAGATTTTATACCAACTATAACGGTCTATACATTACATAAATAGATATTGCATCAAAATTTAAAGAATATTAATTACAAAAAATAACAAACCAATTCCAGGACTGTATATGATCAGTGTCTTTAGAAATTGGGAAACATAAACAACTAGTTCATAAGACATCTACATTGTCCCCCTCTTATTTCTTCATAACTAGGCCTTGTTTTGGCATATCATACATAATACCCTTCTTCCTAACACGGGGAAAAGAAATATATAAAATGGTGATCTCAAATTATCTATAATGGAAAAAAGGGAGATATTATTCATATCATAATCAAAAGGCATACGAAAATAAAATATGAAAACTTATCATGAATGTGAAAGATCACGTTATCGTGTCATGTGATAAATCCTAAAAGCTCATAAGAATAAATTAATGTAATTTGAAATGTCTTAATATAAGACATAAAATTTAGTGGCATAATCTTAAGAATAGAAAATCATTTCATATTAGTCATGGATTATTTCCATGACTATCATAGTGGTCAAAGTCCATTATTGATCTTAGTTCACTCATGGTTTCAACCCTGTATTACTAAATTGAGATGATTTCCTATTCCATACCTATATATATCATGAGATATAAATATTTAACTAATTAATTGGTGGGAGATATAGTTCCCATCCATATCATAATGAAATCATTATTATGTGTCCCACAGAAAAATAAATCATTCATTATAACCCAAGGAATAAAATGGGTTTCATTAAACAACATTCCACCATAACATAATCCATGTAAAACAAATAGATTCTCGAAATATAATTTCATAATAAACAAAATAAATCTATAGGAAAAATAGTAATTCTATACTAGAAAATTAACGCTATTAAATATTTCCATATTAGATGGTAAAGAATTTTGATAGAACACTTAAAATGAATTCATGAGGAAAATATCGTTTATTCTTCAAAAATGTTTTCTTTTATCAAAATGCCAATTTTTTTTTAAAATAAACCAATTTATTTGAAATTAAACATGAAATCATGTAAAATAATCATAATGTATGTATAGTTTTATGATAACAAAAAAATTTGTTCTTGTCTTATTAGTTAAATGAAAACATTCTGATCGTACTTTTGTGTGAAAGTCAAAATGTACTTCGTTTCGAAAATGAAAAAACATTCCGTTTAAGACTATTAATAAAAATTAACTGAAGTGTAAAATTAAATTTCAAACAAACTATAATTATATAAATAATATTTTGGATTACATATTTTGGAGAGATGGACATGGATGATAAATATACACCAGTAAATACTTACATAGAAATAATCATGGATAATAATTAGATTATAAAATTATTGCTTAAATTAGTTCCGAAATTCAACATATGTATTTAAACCTCATGTATAATGATTTAAATAATTTAATTGATTTGTTCAAAAATCTTAGTCATTTTTATGATATCATATATGATCATATTATCATCTGTTTGTTAATAACATTTCATTATTACTCTTTATTCGAGTATCATCAACTTCATTTTCTTAGGTATATTTTATCGAATTAGTTTTGATTATTTGTTATTTTTTTTATTTATATCATTTATAGATTGATAATAAAATAATATATATAATTTTTATTTATACTATACATTTATATAATCACGATTTAATGGATATCATGTAGAATGCATCGCATCACATCGTGGAAGCGGTTGACTGTACGTATGCACAAGCGATGATATCATTCCTTTAATTATGAAATGGTATTGAATTGGATGGTATATATTTTTACAGAATAAATATATTATTACATTAATCATATATATTTATGATTTCCACCAATATACCAATCCAAATAAAGTGTTGGTGAAAATTATTACACCACGACATGGAGACGGTAAGACATACGTACACATGCGTGGTGATTTGAATTTTTGTAGTGTGGATATATGGAAGAATAAGGTTGTTAAAAACCATAATAACATATCAATATATAGGCGATAGTGTATTTATTAATTAACAATGTAAACATCAATATAGGAGTAAATATAAGAATAAATGATCTTAAAATAGTTAGTAAAGGATATTACCTCTTCTTCAGCGCCCTCCCTCTTGACTTCCTCTTAAAGCCACTAATGTTTTTCTTTTGAGAATAAAAACACATCTATAATGTGACTAGGTAAGTTGAGATGGAGAATGGGTTGGGTATGGATATACATGAAGACTTAATGTGTTATGAATAAATGACGGAGGAGGTTCCCTCTTATCGTTGAGGATCGGGGAACCTCTGGAATTCCCAAATATACTAATTAATAATAACTTCAAGCCACAAAAAAAACATTAAAAATTTCTTATATAAGAAGATGCGATAATTTAATTTCGTTATCTCATCAAACAATAAATTTTGGACAAGTTTGTTTTGACCATTTAGACCATATCATGTTTATTGACACTTAGTTATGTAACATAATATTTTACTTGGGTAACAAATATTTCAATATTAAAAGGGTGGAATATTTATTTATTTGTTTTAAATTAGAACCTAAATGAAAGAATTATAATAATATAATACATTTTATAATTATTATATATTTTTAATAAAATGTTTTATTATTTTTAAATAATATAATAATACATTATTTTTATATAGAATCAACAGTTTCAATTTTTACACTATTCAATTCATTATTTTTAAAAAAAATATTATGATAAGATATATAGATCGAACCAAATATTATATTATATATATTATATGTCAAGTTCATCTATAAAATATTTTGGATATATAAATATTCCCAAGTTATTATTATTTTAATAATTTTAAAAACATGTATTTTTTATCTCTATTAATAAAATAATTATTACATATGTTTTGTGGATTTAATTAATATAAATATTTTTTGAATAAAAATAAAAAAATAAAATATTAAGATGAATATCAATCATTTATATTTCAGAAAAATAGTTTTATTTGAATATATATTTGATAAAATCCATCATTAATAATGATATATTTATTGAAACATGAATGTGACAACTTTAATACCAATTTAAATAAAATATTATAAGTGTCATAATCATTTCCGTATGGCTCCAAATGGTCAATAACATGACACTTTCATGATTATAGTGGATTTATACTCGACCAATAACTATTATCATGTGTTTGGTTCTTTTAGTGGTGATTAACATTTAAAAAAATACTTTATTCATTTATCAAAAATCAAATAATTTCTCCATCATCAATGTATTAGAACTTAAAGTAAATATTAATTTCCTAAAAATTTAAATAAAATTACCATGACAAGGAAATAAATTTAATCTTTCAAAATAACATTTAAAATTTAATTTATTGTATGTATAAAAATATATTAAAAATTATATATTTATTAAAATTGGAGGGAGAAATATTTAACTATTCTTCAAATAAAAATAAATTAAATGTCCTAGTCCCATCCAAGTGGCATCCAAAGGATACCATTTTGACATAATGATGGTTTAGGTCAAAAAGATTTATCCAATGATATTAGAAAAATTGTTTGGTTAATTTTATATTATTATTTTTATCCTTAATTACTTAATTTACCCTTTTACCTACTAATAAATATTATCGAAGGTATTATTCCAAATGCCCAAAAATAAAAGAAATCTATTTACATAATCTGATCCTATTGATTCCAAATATGGAATACATCTTTAAAAATGATAAAAAATAGAAGTTTCATTAATTAATTTAAAATCAATCTTGTTGTCAGAATGCGAAAAAAAGTTTTGAAAGATAAAACATTGAAAAATATTGAAATGTTCTTGTAATGGATCATAATTTCATAGTACTATTTTTATAAAATTCATTGGAAAATTAAAAGACCATGCATTAAGAGGGAATTTGATTCTGAGGCCCAAAGTTACCGGAATGATTTGTTAAAAATGTTATGTTTTAAATATTTTGTGTGATTAGTTTTCTTGAAAAAGTGGAATACCTCTTATACAGGTGCACATAGCAGAAATCTGAAGGCTCCATTGCATTCAGAGCAGTCAGTTTACCATAGTAATTACTTAAGTTTAGTCGGCATGGGTCTCTAGTGGGAAAACCTGAAAATGACATAACCATAAATAAAATAATTTAATAAAATTATTTTATTGTTCAAATTCTTATAACTCACGAATGGTGACTCAGATTGAATATCTGAGACCACCGTTGAGGTCATAATGGAATTTATTGCATTGGAGGATTCTATCATTGCAGAACACATGACAACTTTGGAATTTAGTTTTTGGGATGTGATAGTAAATAAAATAATTATATAAAGATTATTTTATTTCTGATAATTCATATACGGAAACTCGAAATGGAAATACGAGAGTACCGTTGATCTTATGAGGGTGTGCTTTCCTTAGGCGGGGCCAAACCATGACCGGTGTGGGTTGAGGGTAAAAATTAATTTTTGGGAATTTTAATGAAAAATAAGATAAACTTTAAATGTTTATTTTATTCAAATTTTTTTGTTGAAACGCAGCGACGGGATTTTTTTTTTCATTGTATAAATTAAAAAATGTAACGAAATGGAAACTCAACATAACTGAAATGATAAAATGTGTTTCATCCATTAAGTTGATTAAAAGATATAAAAAATATTGTGACGACCTGATAGATTTATCTGAGGCTTTGGTGGAATTCCATTCACAAGAAATGATTGACGACAAACAATGAATCGCCAATGAGGACAGATCACAGATCGATGGTCGACAAGACTAATAGTCATGATGCCTCTTAATGAATAGCCAATAATAATCGAACCCTAATGCCGATAGAACCTTTTTCCATGTAGTATATATGTTTCATTATTTTTCTTTCCCCATTTTTATAAATCCACAATGAGTGTGAATCATTCAATGAACATAATGATTCACATATCATGCATTCTAAATGTAGGATGAGATTATTATTTCAGGATTTTAAGGGTATAAAATTATGTTATTATCCCCTTACAATTCATTCCTTATAATGGGATGAATGAAGGTCGAATGAAATCCATTCCTTGTGTGTTATTGGTGATTTTTCATAACATTGTTTGACAATTTCAAGGAATGAGGGCCTTAAAGAGGATTTGAGCACATGGAAGTGAAAGAGTGACCTAAGGAATACATAACACCTTACTGTTTAGAAAATGGACCACTGGAGTGGACCTGGTGGCCTGTGAAAGAGACTACCGGTGCATCACAATAGTGAGGTGGCCTGCAGCATCGGCCACGAGCGGTGATCCGGGACGCCAGCAATGGCTAGCAGTGGGCGAGAGCGGACACGGTGAACTATGCCATGTCATTCCAATAGAGGACCAAAATCTACATGGACCATAGTACTGAACTCTGCATCAACCACATGGTGGTAGGAGGTGTGGCGCACCAATAGCATCTCATCCAGTGTAGGTCGATCTTTGCACAGTGGGCTAGGCAAGATGAGGCAGGACACCATGGGTGGGCATACAGACCGAACATGGGAGGCCCAGCCAGTCTAGGCCAGGCCCCAAAGACTACTTCAGATCTAGGTCTAGTCTGACCCGTGTCATGTCGGTGGATCTCAGGTCGGGTCATGTTGGGTCGGTACAATAGGGATGGAATGGAACCGTACCCCACTATCCCCTTTCTGTAAAATTTTCATAACCTTCAAACCGTACGTCAGATAGACAAGTCATTTATGGAGTTGGGAGCCTCGCAAATAGTCGGTCCTTTTGACATACTCCAAGTCAGTTTCTGTGGAGTTTGATTTATGAAAAATGAATTAAGGAGTAAATTATCCCATGATCAATAGGTGGACAGGAAGTATCCAAGAAGACCATAGTGGTCGTTCATATGATTAGTTGCCGAGAAGATCTCATTAGCCTGGAAGACGAGCAGTAGTCGGGCGTACCTCAGTGGCCCAGAAGATGAGGAGTAGTTGGGCAAACCTTAGAGACCTGGGAGATGAGTAGTAGATGAGCAGACCTTAGTGGTCTGACATATGAGCATTAGCTGAGCAAACATTAGTTACCAAATAGATGAGCTGTAGCCGAGTGGAACTCAGTGGCCCATGAGACAAGCAATAGCCGAGCAGACCTCAGTAGGCCAACAGACGAGCAGTAGCCGAGTGGACCTCTATGGTCGGGTAGACGTGCATAAGACGAGAAGACCTCAGAGTCCTTGTAGATGTGTTGTAGACGAGTGGACCTCAGTGGCCCAATAAGTGAGCAGTAGCCGAGATAACCTTAATGGTTCGGTAGATGAGCAGTATCTGAGTGGGTCACAGTGGCCCGATAGACAAGTAGTAGCTGAGAAGAGATTAGTGTCCTGGTAGATGAGAAGTATCCAAGAGAAAAATAGTGGCCTGAGAGATGATAAGTATCCTATCATAAATTAGTGTCCCAATATACGAGCATTAGCCGAACAGAAATTAGTGGCCTAGTAGCTGAGAGGACCTTAGTGGCCTGATAGAAGAGCAGACCTTAGTGATTCATTGAGGATGAGTCCCTCAACGGTACAATATGATCATCATTATGACTGAAGTAGTGCAATTCGGGTATATATCAGTGTGTTTTCATTGGGGGGGGGGGGGGGTAAATAAGCATGGCCTCTTTCCATAGGTCTCTGATGACATTATGGATCAAGGAGAGAGTCCTCTCAGGATGAGCGTTCCTTGAGAAACATCTTGTGATGAGGGATTGGTTGTGATATCGAGACATCTTGTCTCAGTGAGACTAGAAATATTGGGGATAATTCATGATGTATCGAGACCAGATGTTCTATTGAATACATTGGGTAGAATTTCTTTATGTTGTTACAACTAGATAGCTCAAGGAGCTGGACCTACCGGAATCAAGCGTGCTATGCACAGAGCCATATGGTTGGCAGTCAAAGAAATGTTGCATCTTGGAATCCAATATGAGTTTACATGGAAGCTATTTTTATTGGTGTTGATGAAATATACCTATGTTTAGATGAATGTACATTCTTGGTGGTGTTTTTCCTTTGGTATCTTTTGCTTTGTGGTTTTCGGGGTCCCCTACTATGTATTTTTTACTCACCCCTACATGGGATTTTCTGGTAGATGTTTTATCTTGTGCAGATGACCAATGCTTTGGTGGAGTATTAGATAGAGCAGGAATAAGTCTAGGACTAGGTGGTGTCTTGTGAGGTCATATGAGTTGTGGTGTTTCTAGCATCTTCCTACAACAACTTCAATACACTTGTTTGTCTGTTGGGATTTACAGTTGTCTTTCTTTTAGTGGGCTTGTATTCTGGCCCGGTTGTACTTTACTTCTTTACTTTCCATCATACTCTGTAGTTGGGTTGTAGTGTTATGCATGTGTGTTATTTACTTAGTGTTTTCACTCTCCAGCCCTGTGGATTTCTATTGGGTTCTTGTGAACAGGTTCTTATGAAAATGCCTCCCATTTGTGGGATATGCCTAGTCTGTGCAAGTCGCTAGCCCCTGGCCTATTAGAGGCGGGAATGGGGTTGTCACATCATGAGAACTAGTGGAAGTGTCATGATAGAGTGGTATCAATGTAAGTGATTTATACCTTATGAACCAAGAGTCTATGAGTGTGGTTTGGGGAAATAGAGTTAAGTGTTTCAAGTTTAGCTTTCACGACAAGGAATCCAGTGTTGGTACAACAACCGACGTATCCATACCCAAGGAGCCTAAATTATTATTTTCAACTCAGTACATAAAAACACGAATTATAGGGAAAAAACGATGGTATATGAATCATATATGAATGGGTTGTCTTTTCTGTATCCTTATTGAGTCAATTCACCAGGTATACTCTATTTATCATGGTATATTTTGTTTTTTTGAAGGTGCTTCCATGAAGATAGCAAGCCAGTATTCCACTGCAAGATCATGAGGATTATTTTTGGGGTAACAAGATGGGTACAAGGGTTCATACCAGATACAACACCAGAGAGTGGTGTACTAGATGTACCAACACCTTCGGATTAGCACATGGTACTCGTAGTACCAGTGGATGAGATGCGGAGGATGAGAACACTTCGTGAGTTTTAGTATTAGAGACCACTTAGGATCTGAGGTGAGACAAACTCGCAAGTAGCTATGGACTTTCATCCAATGGTGACTGAGTTTTGGGTCTACTCCGGGCACCATTAGATCAGATGGTAGGCATGGTAGTGAGCCTTCTACATGGATCAGCAGGGTGATGGCAGGGTTTAGATTCCACAATCTTATGATAAGGTGAATTTTCTATGGACAGATCATGAGAACGTTTCTCAGAGAAGATACTATTTCTCTAAACTCTTAGGTATATTCTTTCCCAATATCTTCTACAGCTTCAGCCGGACGACATGTCGGTAGCTTAGTATTCATCGAGGCGCACTGACCTTTAATGGCACTCGATGAATATGATATCACCATTGCTTTAGGGATCGAACCACCAAGATATATTTCTTAAGAGACTTCTGACCTAACACTATTCCTCTATACATTTCTACTTCTACTAGGGGGTTAGATTGAACCCTTGTGTTTGAAAGTCCTTTGGATGAGAAGATACAACCAATGGATGTCAACAGTGGGAATGTACGAATCTGAAGTTAGTCTCAGAGACATGGATGTGTGAGACATTCCAATAAGAGGTCCCAAGATATGAGATCTACTGCTCATGGATCTTAGGGTGAGTCCAGTTGACCTTGAATGAGGTAATTCTTTTAAAAATATAGCAGGGGACATCTCGATAGAGATTTTCCATCCCGTCGTGCTGATAGTGAAATGGTGGATGGTCCACTGGGGTAGATATAGTGACAAGAATAGATTAATCTGCTGGGATACAGACATAGAAGAAGTTTTTAGATAATATTAGGATGTGGTATACATTTTTAAATGTTACAACCACCACCCCAAGGTGTTCTACACCAGGCTTAGGAATTTGGAGGACATGGGGATGAGGTAGTTGCATGTGGCCAGGGATTATGACCTAAGGGAACAAGGAATGATTCGAGGTATGGTCTGTGTCCATTCTTAGATACCATATTAATGGACATAGGTTCTAATCATTCCTTCATGTCACAAATATTGTTCATGACCTAGATTTTCTAGTTAAACTGTTGACTTGACCCTTATGTATGAAGATACCTATGATATGAGACTTAATAATCACACTTATGCTGATATTGTGGTTTAACCCATGAGGTGAGAGTTTTAGTTGGAACTTATTGGGATAAGTGTCAATGCCTTATGACATTATTTTGGGTATATAATAGACATCCACTATTAATTATATGATTTTCTATTTTAGGAAAAAGTATGTGGTATGTCCATAGAGTTGGAATGGGGGATTCCTTGGTTGGCGAAAAAGGAAACCCATGCAGCATAGGATAAAGATCATGCATAGAATGGTGCATCCAATCATATTTGAGTCAGTCATCCTTACCCACATGGTAGAAGATTCTCTTAGTTGAATCTTGGATTACTTGTTGAGAGAAATAGTTGAACACTTATATGAATCAATTTTGTGGGTTGTTCTTTCTATTTCAGGGGTTACCAAGAAGAAAGTGGGAAAGGATATAACTAGAAATCATGATGGGTTTACCATGTAATTACAAGAAATACGATACCATTTCAGTGATTGTTGACTGAATCACCGAGTCAACCCACTTCTGATCTACTCAAGAGCAGAGTTTAGTAGAGGGATCATGATGCCTCTATGTACTGGGGATTTGACTAGGGAGACCTGTAAATTGATAACGGGGAGTCTTTTGCAGAGTTTATGATAGAGATTGATGATCGGATGGAGAGTAACCTCTGTGAAAGATCGATTCCTCTAGTACATGTTCAATGCTATTTCAAGAATCTCTAAGGGAAAATATGGGTGCGGGAGGCTGAGGTTCATGATCGTACCCTCATATATCATAGAAAACATTGGTTGGGATTTTGGGGATGTAAATCATTAACTTGGGGATACTGTAATGATTTGGATTTTCTCAGTACTATTTTTAGAATATTCTTAGAAAATTATTAGATCTGGTGCTGAGACAGTGTGCAATTCCGAGGCCTGGATTGCCCTGAACGATCTATCAAATATTTTTTGCTATAAATTATGTATGAGAGTATATTTCTTGAAAAAGTGGAATAACTATTAAACGGGTGCTCGTATCAGAAATATGAGGGCACCTTTGCATTAAAATCAATGGGTTTACCCTAGGTATGACTTATGTTTAGTCAGCGTGGGTCATCAGTGAGAAAACTTGAAAATGGAATAACTATAAATAAAATAATTAAATAAAATTATTTTATTTCTGATAAATCATAAACAATAACTCAAATTGGAAATCTGAGAGTACCATTGCGCTCATGAGAGTGTACTTCCCATAGGTGGGTCCTATCCTCGACTGGTGTGGGTCGAGGGTAAATCTTAATTTTTTTTTGTTTTAAGGGAAAACAAAATAAACTTTAAATGATTATTTTATTCAAAAATTATTCACTACAAAGAAATGATGAGGCAACTATTTCATTTCATAAATGAAACCTTGTAACGGTGCGACGACTCGATGTAACCGAAAATATTAAACATGTTTCCTCCATTAAGTGGATTAACTGAGATACTAGATCAAGGAATGACCCAAGAGATTGCATTGAGGCTCTAGAGGAATTCCGTTGGTGAGAAACGAATGACGATGAAAGATGAATCTCTATTGACAATGGATCACAGATCGATGGTCGACAAGACGACGAATCCTGATATCGCTTAATGAATCACCATCAATGATCACACCCTGATGACAATTGATATTTTCCCAGGTAGGGTGTCTATTTAATTAGTTTTCTTTCCCCATTTCTAAAACTCCACAACTAGTTTGAATCATTATATGAATGGAATGATTCCTTTATTATGCATAATAAATGTGGGATGGGTTGACTATTGTAGGATTTCAAGGGTAGAAATTTGCGTGATTATTCCCTTCCCATTGTTTCCTTCTAATGGTATGAAAGAGGGCCGAATAAAAAAGGACAACATCTATCCCTTGGGAGTTCATGGTGATTTTTCCAAATTCGTTCGAGTGTTTTTGGAGAAGTGGGTCAAAAATAGGATTCGAAACCGCAGAAGGTGAAAGAACATACCGAGGAAACCAGATCATGTTATGGTTTGGAAAATGGACCATTATTGTGAACCTGGGGGATGGTGGAAGAGACCGCCAGTGGTGGCTTCCACATGTGGAAGGCGGCGCACAGAGACGATGGGAAATAGTAGTGAGGTGGCCATAGCATCGGGTGATGGCGGTGATCTAGGCCACCAAAAATGGCCAACTATGGGCGTGAGTGGACGCAGCGAGACACACTGCGTCATGCCCCACGGTGACCATGGTGGTGGACACTATGGTGACCACAATGTTGGACCCCATGTCGACCACGATGGTGGACCCCATGACAACTGTAAAGGTGGACCCTGTGGAGATCGTGTGGTAGAGGGAGATGTGGTGTGCCGACCATGTCTCAGACGGTGCAGCCCGACCTGCTCACACTGTGCCGGGTAGGAGGGGTGGGCCACCCTGAGGGGCCCAGTGGGATGGACCTGCAACGCTGTCTAGGTGTGGTTTGACCCGGGTCATTGGACCTCAGTCTAGGTTGGGTTGGGTCGGTCTGGTTGGATCATTCGATACCCAGACCCCTTTGGGCTCCTTTTTTGTAAAATGGTCATAACATGCGAACTGTACATCTGATCGATGAACTATTTGCAGTGTTGGGACCATTCCGAAAAGAAGGAACATTTGAAAAACTCCAAATGAATTTACATGGAGGTTGAGTTATGATTGATGTATTTAAGATTAAATTCTCTCGGTATCAAGTGGTAGACAAGTAGTAGTCGAGCACACCTCAGTGTCCTAGAAGACGAGAAATAGCCAAGCAGACCTCAGTGGCCTAGTAGATGAGCAGTATCCGAGTGGTCCTTAGTGGTTTTGTAGATGAAAAATAGCCGAGAAGACCTCAGTGGCCCAGCATAAAATCCGTAGCTGAGTGGATCCTTATGGCCCTGAAAACGAGCATTAGCTGAGCATACCTCAGTGGCCCGATATATGAGAAATAGCCGAGCGGACCTCAGTGAATTGGGAGACTAGAAATAGCTTTGGAAACCTCAATGGTCCGACAGATAAGTAGTAGATGATCAGACCTCAGTGGCCCGATAGACGAGCAATAGCTGAGTGGACCTCAGTGGCCCGATAGATGAGTAGTATCCTAGTGGACCTATGTTTCGTGGTAGACAAGAGGTAGTAGGGAAGACCATAGTGGCCCAGTTGATGAGTGGTAGTTGAGCGGACCTTAATGGCCCGGTAGATGAGTGGACCTCAGTGTCCCGTCAGATGAGAATAACTTGGTGACTCATCAGGGATGAGTCCCTCAATAGTACAAGAAGTTCATTATTATTATCTAATCAGTTTACTTTCTGTAGTTCTCAATTTTTTTCTCTTTAGGTAGAGACCAATGAAGTGGGACCTCATTGTATAAGACTCTGATGTCTTGATGGATCACGAAGAGAGCCCTTTAGAAATTAGTGTGCCTTGAGTAGTATCCTATGCCGAAGGATGGGCTGTAATATCAAGACATCTTGTCTCTGTGAGACTAGACGTCTAAGGGAAACATCATTATGTATCCAGACTATATGTTCTATCATATAATTTTCATACAATTTCTCTATGTGGTTACTACTATATATCATGAGGAGTGGGACCTCCAGAAATTGAGCATGCTACATACAGAACAATTTGGCTAGCAGTGGATGTGACTTTTCATCTTAGAATCCTATATGAGTATACCTAGATACTCATGCTATATGTGTTGATTAAATATACCTATGTTGAGTTGACTATACCTTATTGGTGGTTTTTTCTTTGTGGACTTTTTCTTTCTTGTTTTTGGGGTCCCCTACTGAGTGTTGTTTTACTCACCCATGCATGGGATTTTCTTTCATGTGTTCTATCTTGTTCAGACAACTGATGCTTTGGTGGTGTCTTAGATGGAGAAGAACTAGGACTATTATAATGCCCTAACCCTAGTTACCCAAAGTCGGTGCATTATTAAATAACATTGTCATGATCACAAGGGAACAAATCCTGAAAGACCGATCAATTTAGTAGCCTTGGAAGTACTGTATACATTCATAAGATTTATATTAAATTATAAAATTAAAAACAACAACAACATTGTCTCTATTGACCAAATTCATATCCCTTAGACTATCCCTAAAGGTCAATCATAATATACTTCTTCTCATCCTGGGATAAATAAAACTTAGAAAGGGGTGATCTCAAATGCTCAGTAAGGATAATAATATAGCGGAAACATTCATAAATAAGAATAAACATTTTAGTCAATGTAGAAGATTAAATCATAATCCTTTTAAACATAAACATCTTCATTATATGGAAAATATAAATCAAATAATTCCATTAACTTATTCACATGGATATTCTACTTGTCAAATAATCACATGCAATATCAATATCCAATTTCATAATGATGGAATGCATAATTCCAGACTTCATAACCACAATGTCAAGGCCTTGAGTAAAAAATACAAATAGGATATTGTAAAGGCCTTGTTCCAAGGCACTAGTTTGTCTCATGATACCTACTAATGCATCTAAGAGCTATAGCGAGCTCCACCCATCATTTACTAAGTCTAATTCATTCCTCATATGAAAAGGTTTAAACATAACATAAACAGTGACATTAAAACTAGCATAATAAATGTCAATAAATTATACATAAACCATGAATGGTATAAAAATAACACATCCATAGTTAAACATATCATAAAACCTTCAATAAAATATTTATTTTTTGTATCATAATAAATTAACTTCAAACAAGCTTAAAATCCATCAAAGGATGTTGACATTGATGAAATCAAAACATTTTTAGAGAAATATATCTTTCTATTTTGAAATCATTTAAAAGTCATATAATTATAAAAGAAAAAATTTCTATTGAAAATATTCTTATAAGATTTTATGGGAAGATTCGACGATGTTATAACGACAGAAAATAGCCGCACCCACTATATAAGTAAAAAAAAGACATTCTTACCTTAATTTGTTCGAAAAGGTCATAAAGTACCTTATTTGGAAAATGACGGAAAGATTCCTTTCAAAACATATATGGTCAAATAAGGGTATAAATTACTTTAACCCATAGTCTAGTAAATATTAAAAATGTTTCGAATTACATTTTTATGAAAACACGGATGTGGATGATAAAGAGGTCCCAGTAGATACTTACTTATTAACAACCTCAGATAAGTAAATAGATTATAGAATTAACCCTTTCCTAGTACTTTTTCTTATTTGATGGTATGTTAACCTCATGTATAATAGTTTAAAAATTGTTATTAAATTATAAAAGAACTATATACATTAATATTATATCATATATGACCCTCTAATATTTCTTTGTTAAAAATATTTCAGTAGTATCATCGTTTTAGGTGTTAACTGATACAGTTTCCTTTATATGCTTGGTTACGTATGACATGTTTTTTATGGATTGAATTTATTTTATTCATATACAGAATGATATTATGTTCATAGACATTATTTTTAATCATAAAATAAAAATTATTCTTTAATTATTACTATGGGGAATGAATCTCATCGCGTTCGTGGAGAAGGTAATCCGTACATACGCACGAGTGACAATATCATTATATTGATATGTAATTGGATGATATATCATATATAAATAATCATTAACATGTTATATTTATTATTTAAATCAGTTATACTCATTATTATACCCATCCAAAATAATGAAGTGTTTGGATAACAAACTACCCCACGACATGGAGATGGTTAGCCGTACGTATGCACGTATGGTGACTTTGTCATTTATAGGATAGATAGAATAATGAATATGGTTGTAACATATTTATAATAACATCACAGTATGTAGAAGTTACTTTAGTTATTATTTTGGTATGGAATCAAAGAAAGAGGAAGTGGATGAAGAAAAGAACTTGAAAGAGGGTGGTGAAATTATTTTCTCATCTTTGGGTGTATCCTTTTGAGTTGATCAATAGGGATCCTTAGGTTCACTTTATAATCCAAGTAAGGACTATCGGTTGATTTGAGGGAATATGGGAGGATATTTGGGAAGGTTTTGACTGAGACAAATGTCTCTGGAGGTGTGAAATTAAGAAAAGGGGAAGTACCCTTTTATAAGAGAGGCAATGGTCACTTTAGGAAAAGCATGAAATATTATTTTATAGTAAAATAATTTTCGGTTTCTAATGGATCCAAAATGATTTATTTCAATTATAAGGTGGGTATGATTCGATAAACTATTAACCAATAGGTTTTAGATAGGTTTAGGTATCCATATTAACCATATCTTTTAGATTTAACTCTTAGTTAAATTGTTTGACATTTACCATGTCTCTTTGTATTTTTATATTATATGGTTAATAAACATACTATAAACTACCAAGATAACCCCAAGTGGTTAATTATTAATATATATAACCTTATTTAAGTCCTTTTCCCAAACCTTATATTTTTAGGAATATTATATCAATTAATAATATAGTATTTGTTTTAAAATCTCAATTATGTCAATTTTGACACTATTTTGTATTGGATTTTTTTGAAAGCTATAAAAACATTATCACTTAGAATAAAATTTATTTAATAAATAATAACATGTAATATTAAACTATAAAATTAGTGTAATTAATCAGAAGTCTCAATTTACATTTATTTGGATATTTATAATACCAATTATTTTAATTTTTCATTAATAAGGTAATTACTGCATCATCATTATGTCACAAATAGATTAAATTATTTAACGTCTAAAAATTATAGATAAAATACCATTATATAGTAAATCATTATTTATTTCTAATGAATATTTATAGTCAAATTTATCTTATGTATAAACTTATATTAAAAATGGTTTAGTTATTAAACTTTGAATTTAACACTTTTAACTCTTCTTTTTATAAAATAATAATAAATGTCCTAATCTAATCCAAGTAGACCAAAAGGATCATATTTTATTTCTAAGGTTATTTTTGGTAGAATTACACTTATCCAATAGAATTAGGACATGTGTTAGGGTAACTGTAATATAATATTTACCTTTAATTACCCTATTTACTTTTAACCTTGGTAAATAAAATTCAGAAATTACTATTCAACAAAAAATTATTTTCATCTTATTGAACCGAATTTTACATACTGATATCAACCATTTCTCTCAAAATTTTTAAATTCAACTCAAATAAGTGGTAAAATTTTGTTTTATGAAAATTTGTAAATGTTCCTAGATGGTGGGTAAAAGACGGTAAACAGTTCAGTAAAACTTTATATATCTAAACTTATTATAAAATGAAACCAATGAATTAAATTGAACATATATAGGTATTATGTATCTATTTTGACCTAAAATAAGTTAAAATAAAATAAATAATTATTTAAATAAAAATTTGGTTTTAAACAATAATGTAGTGTATTTCACTATTCATCAAAAACTGAAAGTTCTCTGAAAAATACCAAAAATTCACCCTAAGATAATTTTGATATTCCAAATCCAAAAATGATGTCCATTTTGAAAATTAAAATTTATAATATTTAAAAAAGTGGGTATTACTATTCATAACGGTTAGTTTCATTGGTTGTGGTGGGTTAAAACTCCACGTTGCATACAACGCAAGAAACTGCATCATTCAAAAGGAAACGTACCATGGAAGCTTGGGGTGTTACATTCTCCTCTCCTTAAAATAATTTCATTCTCTAAATTTCTAGAATATTACTGCATAAAAATATTTGGTTGGTTCTTCATCATATGTTCCTCAGGTTCCCACGTTGCCTCTTCCATCTTATGGTTTCCCCATAGAACTTTTACTAGACGAGTCGTCCAGTTTCTCAGCACTTGTTCTCTTGTATCAAGAATTTTGACTGGCTCTTCACAATAAGACAGATCTGGTTCCAGTTCAATTTCCTCATAGGTGAGTACATGTGTTGGGTCAGGAATGTATTTTCTCAACAGTGATACGTGTAACACATCATGAACACTAGAGAGACTTGGAGACATTGCGAAACGATAAGACACAACTACAATTCATTCTTGAATTTAAAAATATCTGATGTACCTCAGGCTCAATTTACCCCTCTTACCAAAACACATAACACCCTTCCATGGAGGTACCTTCAAGAAAACATGGTCTCCTAATTTAAATTCCAAATCCTTCCTTCGGTTACTGGCATAACTCTTTTTCCTACATTGGGATACTTTGATGTGAGTTTGTATAACGTTAACCTTTTCCATTGTTATTTCAACAAGTTCTGGGCCTACGAGTTTTCTTTCACCAACATCATCCCAACAAGTTGTTGTGAGACATCTTTTTCCATATAATGCTTCATATGGTTCCATCTAAAGTCTTAAATAGAATCTATTGTTATAAGAAAAATCTACCATAGGTAAATATTGATCCCACATACCTTTAATGTCAAGTGAGAAATATCTCAACATGTCTTCTAAGGTTTGAATGGTCCATTCTAATTGTCCATAGGTTTGAGGGTGGTAGGTAGTGATCAAACTAATTTCAATATCTAGGGCCTTCTAAAGAAATTTCTAGAATCTTGATGTAAAATGGGGATCACGATCAGAAAAAATTGATAGGGGTACTCCATGAAGTCTTAGAACTTCATTATATAGTCTTTCCATATGTTCAAGTGATAAATCTTCTCTTATATCAATAAAATGCACTGACTTGGTAAGATGATCACCAATGACCCATATTTTATCATTCCTTCTATGATTCTTTGGTAGCCCCATGAAAAAGTCCATCATAATATTATCCCATTTCCAGCTAGGTATGGGAAGAGGTTACATGACTCCTCCAGGCTGTTGCCTTCCATCTTTCACTTGTTGACAAACCAGACATCTTGACCCAACATCAGCAATATCCCTCTTCATGTTGTCCCACCAAAAATGTTCCTTCAAATCTCTGTACATCATGGTGCTCCCAGGGTGTATAGAGAGATTGGATCTATGAGCATCATCCAAAAATTAACTTTTTAGATAAGGTATTTTAGGAACACAAAGTATCTTCCCAAATTTAAAAATTCCATCTTCATATAAGTAGTCACTCAATCTCCCATCATTCATAACTTGTATCTTCTTTTAAAACTCCTTATCATCAGTCTGAGAACTCTTTATCCTTTTTATTAAAGATTGTTTGGAAACCATTTGAAAAACTATTTATGTTTCACCTTCCATGGTTATTCCCATATCCATCTTTTCAAGATCCATGAAAATAGTATTCCTTTCAAGTATCATCTTATTCAAAACTCCATGATCCTTTCTACTCAAAGAATCTTACACCTTATTTTCCTTCCCCGGGTGGTAGTGTATAGTTTAATCACAATCCTTGAGTATTTCAAGCCATCTTCTTTGCCTCATGTTGAGTTATTTCTTTGAGAAAACACACTTCAAACTCTTGTGATCAGTATAAATATCACATTTTTCACCATAGAGATAGTGTCTCCATATTTTCAGAGCAAATATTATAGCTGCTAACTCAAGATCATGAGTAGGATAGTTTTTCTCATGAATTTTTAGCTATCATGATGCATAGGAAATAACTCTATAATTCTTCATAAGGACACAACAAAGCCCTTTCTTTGAAGCATCTCTATAAATAAAAAACCCATCATTCCCTGATGGTGGAGTTAATATAGGATCATTAAATAATATTATCTTCACTTATTAAAAAAATTCTTCACACTCTTTTGTCCAAAAAAATTTAACCCCTTTATGTGTGAGCTTGGTTAATGGGTTAGCCAACCGGGAAGAATTCTGGACAAAATGTCGATAATAACCTGCTAAACCAATAAAACTACGTACCTTAGTTACACTCGTCGGTACTAGCCATTCTTGTTTTGCCTTTGTCATTGAAGGATCAACATAGATTCCATCATTAGAAACAACATGTCAAAGAAAAGAAATCTCTTGATTCCAGAATTCACACCTGTTAAACTTCCCATATAATTAATTTCTTCTAAGGTTTTTTAGAATAGTGCGCAAGTAATTTTAATGATCTTGATAACCTTTTTAGTATACCAAGATATCATCAATAAATACCACTACAAAGTCATCAAGATATTCCTTGAAAACTCTATTCATTGGATCCATGAAGACAGAGGGTTCGTTAGTCAATCCAAAAGGCATTACTATAAACTCGTAATGCCCGTACCTGGTTCGAAATAATGTTTTAAGAATGTCTTCCTTCTTCACAAAAAACTGACAATATTCAGATCGAAAGTCAATCTTTGAAAAATATTGAGCTCCATGAAGTTGGTCAAATAAATCATCAATGTGAGGTAGGGGATACTTGTTCTTTATTATTATAGCATTTATCTCCTTGTAGTCAATGCACAACCTTTTAGATCTGTCTTTCTTCATAAAAAAAGGACAGGGGCTCCCCTTGGAGAAACACTAGGGGAATAAATCCCTTGTTACTCAATTCCTCTAGTTGTTTCTTTTGTTTCACTAATTCTATAGTGACCATTCTATATGGGGTATTTGGTATGGGCCTTGAACCAGGAATTAAATCAATGGAAAACTCAATTTCTCGTTCTAGATGATGTCTAGGTAAATCCTCTAGAAACACATCAACATATTCTTACACAATAGGTACATACTCTATTCTAACATTCCTTTCCTCACCCATAATTATTTCATTCTATTCCTCCCCAATAATTGAATTTATTAGAGCTAATGTGGGTGGATATAGATAAGAATCAGGTGGTGAAATTTCTTCTCCAAAGATAAGGTACTCCTTATCATCATCAAAAAATGTAACCTCCTTCTTCTAACAATAATTTTTTGCATCATGGTCTGAAATCCAGTCCATTCCGAGGATTATATCAAATTCAATCATGGGTATGACGATGATATCAGCAGATAAAGAACATTTATATGTCCTAATGGTAACTAATTCACAAAACATTGTTGTGATGATACTTCCCGTAAGTGTTTTTACTGACAACTCCCTTATTAAGTCAAATTGAAAATAGCTAATTTTCTTAGCAAACTGGGAAGATATGAAACAATTAGATGATCTAGAATCAAATAAAGAATTGGATAAACATGAGGAAACCATTAAATTACCTGCCACCACATCTTTCGGTGCTTCAACCTCAGCAGTAGTGATCGCATAAGCATGACCTTTCTCCCATGACCTTTTCTGAGGTAAGTTACTTTGCCGCTTAGGACATTCATTTTTATAATGTCCCTTTTCTCTATAATTGTAGCGTTCAACATTGACATCCTCTTTCTTTCCCTTGCAATCACAAGCTTGGTGTCCTTTTTCATCACACTTGTAACAGACTTCCATTCCCTTCAGGCATGTACCAAGGTGTTTATTCCCACATTTATTGAAGGATGGATATTCAACTTTTCCCTTCTTCCCCTTATTTTCATTTCCAGAGTGATCAGTAGATCTCTTCTTCTCTTTCTTTGATTTTAAGTCATAAGACTTAGAGAATTCCTTTTCTGTCTTGGTAGCACAAGAGACAATATCTTCGTACGATGAGAAGGATTGTGATAATAATTCTCGATGGAGAAATGGTTTTAAACCATCAATGAATATATAAAACTTACTCCTTGAGTTACGTATATAATTTGTTGTATTCCTTGCTAACCCTGTAAAGTTAGCCTCATACTTTGCGACATTCTCATCCTACTTTTGCCTTAGACTTATAAATTATCATTCCATATCAGCTCGATGGTCACAAGGAAATTATTTTTCTAATAAAATATCTTTAAACTTCCTCCATTCCATGTTTGATACTTCTTAATCTTCCTTTGTGTTTTGGATTAATGTCCACCATTGATCTGCATCTCCCGTGAGGTGATAAACTGCCATGGAAACTTTTTCCCTTTTGCTACTCCCCAAAACATGAAATATTTTATCTAAGGAATTTATCCATTACTCAGATACTAATTTATTTGTACTCCCATTTAATGTTGGTGGTTGTTTTCTCATGAATCGGTCTTACATTGATCCTCTGCATTGTGGATCAGGGTGCTCCATACTGGTAAGGTTATTATTCATAACCTGAGTGAGTTGTCCTAGTATGGTGATAAGCTGATCAACACTAGTTGCATCACTATATCCACTATAATTATCTTGAGTAGGAGGGGAATCCCTAAATGGATTATGTGCATTGATAAGGTTTCCATTCCTTCCACTAGGTGTCATTTCTAACCAATGGCATACACTAGATTAGTTTTTGAATTGCAATACATAATTCCAAACTGGTAAAACACTTAACATAAATTGAGAAATTTATGGATATAATACATAATCATAAAAATATGTTTTTTTTGAGGAGGTATATACTCATAAATACTTTATAATGTTTTGTAAATAAAATGTGAATTATCATAAGAAAACCCCCCAGGAGTGTCATAACCAAGAGTGCAGAAAGGCCCGTTGTCGTGTACCATGATACCACGAGTCAAGCCCGAAACACTTTATTAGAGTTTTCACTCCTAGGTACATCTGTTCCAAAGCTGCCTATACCTGCTTGTATCCAGATAAGGATATATTACTTCTAAAATACACAAAATATCTACATTACCAAGATTCCAGGAAGTTTTTCTATACCAATCCTCAAAGTCTATTTTAGGGTAATGTGCTCTAATCAGAGTTTATCTAAATCTAGTTTCCAAGGTTTGTACTAAGATTCCTCTAATACCAAATTTATTTCTCTAACCCCAGTTACCCATAGTCGATGCATTATTACATAACATTGGAATGATACAAGGAATCATGTCCCGAAATACCGATTTGTTTAGTATCCTTGGATGTACTAGATACATTCACAAGTTTTACATTACATCATGAAATAAAAACATCAAAAAAATTTTGTCCCCATTGACCACACTTATATCCTTATCCTATCCCCATAGACCAACCATAAAACATTTCTTCACATCCTAAGAAAAATAAAACAAAGAAAGGGGTGAGCTCAGATGCTTAGTAAGGATAACAATATAGTGGAAAATTTCATAAACAAGCATAAAAATTTAAGGAAATGTATAAGACTAAAACAAAAGTCTTTTAAACTTAAAATTCCACATAATATGGGAAAGATAAAATCAAATAATTCCATTTACT
This sequence comes from Viscum album, assembly GCA_963277665.1. Lineage (NCBI taxonomy): Eukaryota > Viridiplantae > Streptophyta > Magnoliopsida > Santalales > Viscaceae > Viscum > Viscum album. The sequence goes on along the minus strand of OY728123.1, from coordinate 1,426,527,989 downwards.
TATTCACATGGATATTCTGCTAGTCGAATAATCACATGCAATATCAATAGCCACTTTCATAATGATGGAATTCATAATGCCAAACTTCATAACCACATAGTCAAGGCCTTGCGCCAAGAATACAAATAATATTTTTTAAAGACCATGTGCCAAGAAACTATTTTGTCTCATGAGACCTACCGATGCATCGAGGAGCTATAGCAGGCTCCACCCGTCACTCAATAAGTCTAATGCATTCCTGATATGAAAATGTTTAAAAATAACATAAACATTCGTATTAAAACTAGCATACAAAATGTCAATACTTTATCCATAAACCATGAATGGTGTTAAAATAACACATCCACAGTCAAACATATCACAAAACCATCAATACAATATTGAAGATTTGTATCATCATAAATCAACTTCAAACAAGTTTAAAATCCATCAAAGGATTTTGACATAGATGAAATGAAAACTATTTGAAATAAATACATCTTTATATTTTAAAATAATTTAAAAGTCACATAATTATAAAAGAAAACATTTATTTTAAAAATATTCTTATAATCTTGTATGGGAATCTTCGACGATGATATAATGGAAGAAAATAGCCACACCTGTCGTATAATTTTAAAAAAGACATTCTTACCTTAATTTTGTTGAAAAGTTCATAAAGTACCTTATTTGGAAAACGACAGAAAGATTCCATTAAAAACATTTTATAAAAATTCAAACAAAAGTATAAACGAATTTAACCCATAGTCTAGTAAATAGTAATTTTTAAAAAAACATTTTTAAGAAACATGGATGTGGATGATAAAGAGGTCCCAATAGATATTTATGTAAAAACAATCTCGTATAATAAAGTGATTGTGAAATTAACCCTTACCTTGTACTTTTCCTTAGTCGATGGAATGTTAACCTCCAATATAATAGTTAAAACATTGTTATTAAATTATAAAAAAATAATATACATAAATATGATATCATATATGATCTTATAAAATTGTTTTGTTAATAATATATTAGTAGTATCATAGTTTTGGGTGTCAAAATATTCTTAAACAATAGGCACATCCTCTATTCGAACATTCGTTTCCTCACCCTTAATTATTTCATTCTCTTCCTCCCCAATAATTGAATTTAGTAGAGCTACTATGGGTGGATCTAGATAAGAATCAGGTGGTGATGTTTCTGCTCTAAAGATATGGTACTTCTTATCATCATCGAAAAATGTAACCTTCTTATTCTTACAATAAATATTTTCATCATGGTCTGAAAGACAATCCATTCCAAGGATTATATCAAATTCAATCATGGGTATGATGATGATATCAGCAGATAAAGAACATTTATATGCCCTAGTGGGAACTGATTCACAAAACATTATTGTGATAATAGTTCCCTTAGAAATTTTTACTAACAAGTCCCTTATTAAGTAAAATTGAAAATAGCTAATTTTTTTAGCAAACTTAGAAGATATGAGACAATTCGATGATCCAGAATAAAAAAAAGCATTGGATAAACTTGAGGAAACCATTAAATTACCTGCCACCATGTATTTCGGTGCTTCAACCTCAGCAGTAGTGATCGCATAAGCATAGACTTGCTCCCATGGCCTTTTCTGAGGTAAGTTCCCTTGGAACTTAGGACATTCATTTTTATAATGTCCCTTTTCTCTACAATTGTAGTCTTCAACATTGACAAACACTTTATTTCCCTTTCAATCATGAGCTTGGTGGCCTTTTTCACCACACTTGTAACAGACTCCCATTCCCTTCAGGCATGTACCAGGGTGTTTCTTTCCAAATTTCCCGCACGATGGATATTCAAATTTTCCCTTCTTCCCCTTATTTTCATTTCTAGAGTGATCAACAGATCTCTTCTTCTCTTGCTTTGATTTTAATTCATAAGACTTAGAGAATTCCTTTTCTGTCTTGATAGCGCATGAGACAATATCTTCATACGATGAGAAGGATTGTGAGACTAATGTTCAATGGAGAAATAGTTCTAACCCATTAAATAATCGATCAATCTTACTCTATCAGTTTTGTATATAATCTTCTGGATTCCTTGATAACCTTGTAATGTTTTCCTCATACTTTGCGACATTCTCATCCTCCTTTGGCCTCAGACTCAAAAATTGTATTTCCATATTTGCTCGATGGTCACGAGGAAAGTATTTTTTCTATGAAAATCTCTTTAAAATCCCTCCATTCCATGTTTTACACTTCTTCATCTTCCTTTTTGTTTTGGATTAATGACCACCATTGATCTGTATCCCCCATGAGGCGATAAACTGGCATGGAAACTTTTTCCCTTTCACTACTCCCCAAAGAATGAAATATTTTCTCTAAGGAATTTATCCATTGCTCATATACTAATGGATTTTTAAGCCCATTGAATGTTGGTGGTTGTTGAATCCTGAATTGTTCTAACATGGATCCTCGACATTGTTGATCATGGCGATCTATATGGGTAAGGTCATTATTTATAACCTGATTGAGTTGTCCCAGTATGGTGATATGATGATTAGCGCCGGTTGCGTCACCAGCTCCACTATAATTATCTTGAGTAGGAGGGAAATCCCAACATGTATTACGTGGGTTGATACAATTTCCATTCATTCCACTAGGTTCCATTTCTAAACAATGCCATACAATAGATTAGTTTAGGAATCACAATACATAATTCCAAACTTGTAAAATACTTTAAATAAATTGAAATTCTTATGGATATAATCTATAATCATAAAAATGTTTTCATCGAGAAGGTATATACTCATAAATCCTTAATAATGGTTTGTTAACAAAATGTTAATTATCCTAAATGTAACCCCCGGGAGTGTCATATTCAAGAGTGTAGCAAGGCCCGTTGTCGTGCACCAGTTCCTGTTCGAGTCTAGCTCAAAGCGGTGTTTTCTTATTTTACCCCTAGGTACTACTGTTCTAGAGCCACCTCTACCTGCTCTTATCCTGACATGGATGTATTTCTTCAAAAACTCACAAAATATCCACATTACCAAAATTCTAGGAAGTTCTTCTATACTAATCCTCAATGTATATCTTAGGGAAATGTTCTCTAATCAGAGTTTTTGTAAATCTAGCTTGCAAGGTTTATACTAAAAATCCTATGATACCAACTGTAATTCCTTGACCCTAGTTACTCAGAGTTGGTTTATTATTACATAACATTGGCTTGATCACAAGGGATCAAATCCCAAAATACCGATCAATTTATTACCCTAGGAAGTACTAGATAAATTAATAAGTTTTACATTACATTATAAAATGAACAACAACAACAACATTGTCTCCATTGACCACTTTTATATCCCTTAGACGATCCCTTAGAATATCCATAAAGGTTATTCATAATATAATTCTTCACATCCTGGGAAAAATAAAACCTAGAAAGGGGTGAGCTCAGATGCTCAGTAAGGATAACAATATAGTGGAAACATTCATAAATAAGCCTAAACATTTAAGGAAATGTATAAGACTAAATCATAAGACATTTAAACATAAAAATCTTCATAATATGTAAAATATAAATCAAATAATTCCATTTAATTATTCAAATGTGTATTCTACTAGTCGAATAATCACATACAATATCAATAGCCAATTTCATAATGATGGAATGCATAATGCCAGACTTTATAACCACATAGTCAAGGCCTGGTTCCAAGAATACAAATAATATTTTGTCAAGGCCTTATGCCAAGACACTAGTTTGTATCATGAGACCTAATGATGCATTGAGGCACTATAGCAGGCTCCACCCATCACTTACTAAGTCCAATGCATTCTTCATAAGAAAAGGTTTAAACATAACATAAACATTCGTATTAAAACTAGCACAAGAATTATCAATAATTTAATCATAAAACATGAATGGTGTAAAAATAACACACACATATTCAAACATATCGAAAAACTTTCAATAAAATATGGATGTTTTGCATCATAATAAATAAATTTCAAACAAGTTTAAAATCCAACAGAGGATGTTGACATAGATGAAATCAAATTTTTTTAGAGAAATATCTCTTTCTATTTTGAAATAATTTAAAAGTCATATAATTATAAATTAAAACATTTATTTTGAAAATATTATTATAAGCTTGTATGGGAAGCTTCCATGATGTTATAATGGTGGGAAACAGACGCACCCGCCGTATAAGTTAAAAAATAGACATTTTTACCTTAATTTTGTCGAAAAAGTCATAAAGTACCTTGTTTGGAAAACGATGAGAAGATTATTTTAAAAAAATATATGGTTAAATAAGGGTATAAATGACTTTAACGCATAGTCTATTAAATAGTAAAAATGTATCGAATTAAATTTTTAATAAAACATGGATGTGAATGATAAAGAGGCCCCGGTAGATACTTACGTATTGACTACCTCAGAAAAGTAAAGAGATTAAAGAATTAAACCTTACATTGTACTTTTCCTTAGTTTATGGTATGTTAACATCTTATATAATAGTTAAATTTTTTTAAGAAATTATACAAGAACTATATACATAAATAAGATATCATATATGATCCTCTAATATTTAATTGTTAATAATATTTTAGTAATATCATCATTTCGGGTGTTAACTGATTTGTTTTACTTTATATAATTGATTACATAAGCCATTTTTGTTGTGGATAAGATGTATTTGATTCATATACAGAATTATATTGTGTTTCTAAACATTTTTTAATCAAAAAATGAAAATTATTTATGAATGATTAGGATGGGGAATGAATCTCATCACGTTCTTGGAGACGATAATCCGTATGTACGCACGAGCGACAATATCATCAAATTGATGGTGAAATAATTTTTAATTGGATGGTATATCATATATAAATAATCATTGACATGTTATATTTATTATTTACATCAGTTATACTCATTATTATACCCCTCCAAAATAATGAAGTGTTTGAATAACAAACTACATCGCAACGTGGAGACGGTAATTCGTACATACGTAGGTATGGTGACTTTTTAATTTATAGGATGGATAGAATAATGAATATGGTTGTAAAATATTTACAATAATATCAAATTATATAGAAGTTAATAGAGTTATTATTTTGGTATGGAACCAATTAAAGATGAAGTGGAAGAAGAAAATAACTTGAAAGAGGGTGGTGAAATTATTATCTCTTTTTCAGGTGTTTCCTTTTGAGTTGATCAATAGGGCTCGATAGGTTGGCTTTTTGATCTAAAAAATGACTCTGGGTTGATTTGAGATATGTTGGGAGGATATTTAGGTAGGGGTTGGCTGATACAAATGTCTTTGGTGGTGTGAAATTAAGAGAAGGGGAAGTGACCTTTTATAAGAGAGGTGAGGGTCACTTTAGGAAAATCATGAAATATTATTTTATAATAAAATCATTTTTGGTTTATAATGGCTCCAAAATTATTAATTTCTAGGATAAGGTGGGTATGGTTCTAAAACCTCTAAACCAATAGGTTTTATAAACATTTAGGTCACCATATTAACCCTATCTTTTAGATTTAACTCTTAGTTAAATAGTTGGACATTTACTATGTCTCTTTGTATTTTTATATTATATGGTTAATAAACATACTATAAACTACCAAGAAAACCCCAAGTGGTTAATTATTAATATATACAACCATATATATGTATTTTGGATGAACCTTCGGTTTTTAGGAAAATTATATCAATTAATAATATAGTATTTGTTTTAAAAACTCAATTATGTAAATTTTGACACTATTTAGTATTTGATTTTTTTGAAATCCATAAAAAACTTTATCACTTCGAATAAAATTTATTTAATCAATATTAACATTTCATATTATCCTAAAAAATTAGTGTAATTCACCATAAGTATCAATTTACATTTATTTGGTTAATTATAATATCAATTATTTTAATATTTCATTAATAAGGTAATTACTTCATCATCATTGTGTCATAAATAAATTAGATTATTTAATGTATAAAAATTATAAATAAAATACAATCATGTAGGAAATCTTTTTAGATTTCTAATTAATACATATTGTTGAATTTATCTTGTGTATAATCCTACATTAATTTTTTTGATATTTTACTTTGAATTTAACATGTTTAACTCTTCTTTAAATAAAATAATAATAAATGTACTAATGAAATAAAAGTAGACCAAAAGTATCATATTTTATTCCTAAGGTTGTTTTTGGTCGAATTACACTTATCCAATAGAATTAGAACATGTTTTAGGGTAATTGTAATATCATTTTTACCCTTAATTACCCTATTTACTTTTAACCATGATAAATAAAAGTCAAAAGATACTATTCACCGAAAATTATTTTCATCTTATTGAACCAAATTTTACTTACTGATTTCAACTATGTCTCTCGTATTTTTAAGATTCAACTCATAGAAGTGATAAAATTATGTTTTATGAAAATTTGTAAATGCTCCTTGAAGGTGGGTAAAAGAAGGTAAAAAGATCAACAATATTTTATATATCTAAACGTATTATAAAATGACTATAATGAATTAAATAGAACATATATAGGTATTATGTTTCTATTTTGGCCTAAAATAAAATAAATTAAAATAAATAATTATTTGAAAAAAAGTTAGTTTTAAACGATAACACATTGTTTTTCACTATTCATCAAAAATTGAAAGTTCTCAGAAAAATAAAAAAAATTCACCATAAGATAATTTTGATATTAAGAATCCAAAAATGAAGTCCATTTTTAAAATTAATATTTATAAAATTTCAAAAAGTAGGTATTACTATTCATAACAGCTAGTTTCATTGGTCGTGGTGTGATAAAACTCCAAGTTGCTTACAACACAAGATACTGTATTATTCAAAGGGAAACATATCATGGAAGCTTGGGGTATTAAAACTATGACTAGATGGTGACTTGTTAGATCAAAAGAGTTGAGGTGTTTTCAGCAGCTTCCTGTAGAATATTCAGTACGCTTGTTTGCGGGTCGAGCATTGGAGTTTTTTTTCTTTTAGTGGGCTTATATTCTGGACCAGTTGTACTTTACATCATTACTTTATATCGTAATCTATTGTTGGGTTGTAGTTATATGCCTAAATTTTCTTTACTTAGTGGTTTAACTCTCCAGCTATGTGGCTTTCAGTTGGGTGTGTGTGTACAAGTTCTTAGGAAAATGCCTCCCATTTGTGGGATATGTCTACTCGACGCTTGTCGCCATCCCCTGGCCTATCAGAAGCGGACATAGGGTTGTCAGAGCACAAACCCTTGGGGATGGGTCATGATAGTTCATAAATATAAATTTCATATAAAATTAATGACAATGACCTACATTATATTAACTGATAAAAATATAATATATTTTTTACATTAAAACCATTAAATAATGTAATTAGACCATATAAATTATTTTTATGAAAATGGTTTTTTTATTTAAAATTTATTATATTTTTACTATTCATGAAAAATTGAATGTTTTCAAAAAATTATCCGAAATTAATTAAGTTAAATTTTTATATCCTAAGTCAAAATAAGTTTTTTATGTATTCATATAAAAATTTATTAATGTGAAAAATTTGTAATTTATAAAGGGTTCCGTATTAAAATTCGGTAAAATTACCCTTTTGAAAAATATAGATTTTTATACATAAAATAGGGTTTATTAAGACTTTATGACTAATATACTAATTGTATTAATATAAGAAATATTTTGTTACATATATAACATATATATTCTATTAACTTTATTTACTATTTATAATTCACATAATTTATTAATTCAAAAAATAAAATACTTCATTTACATTTAATTGGTTTATGTTTTCCTAAAATAATTGGTAGTTAATATATTCACCATGAATTTTTATATGTTAGTAATATTAATTCCCACTAACTTAATGGAAAGGTTATAATGATAATTTTATACCAAGGGTGTCTCACAGTTCTTTTATTCTCACAATTTCATACAATGCAAGCTATTGAAATATTAAAATTATTTAAAGAAAATATTTCATTAGAACATATGGGTGTTGCATGCATGGTGTAGTGGATCAAGAAGAGGCTTTCTGTTTCATTATTGAGGAGGATATCTCATGTGGAGACTGAGTTTCATTTTGTAACTATTCATACATCACGAATACTGAGTACGGGGTTCAACATATAATAGTATTTGATCCTTGTGTTTTAGTTTATTTTATTTTATCACATACATGGTCTACCTTGGGGGAGACCGGTGTCTAAATTTTTTAGTTTGTTGAGTCTATATACAACATTCAAATTATTAGAGTAATTTCAATCATTTATTTATTTACGTGCTCCTAATGTTATTTGATGTCTATATGTTTAGTGTATTTCTTATATTACTACAATCTAAAATATATGAATATTGTCCCCCCTGCATCCTTTTAGGCCCTCAGTTCTAGTCCTTGTCATATTTCATATGGGGAGGGATGCTTGAGGCATTGTTGTGGGGTGGATTAGGTGAGAGGTTAGGTATACCCAAGCCAATTTTTTGATATTTCAGCATACATGTATGTATAGAAAATAATTTCCCTTTCATTATTCACTTACGAGACTTTCATAGTGAATTGGTTTCACCCCCCATTCAATCATATCCATAGTCAAGGTTTACTCCCAGGAATATCACAGTGGACCGGGTCACTTGTTGAACTAGGATGACTCCCCATTCCAGTACTTATTATCTCATGATATATGTATCTATTCGAAATGAATTGGATAGATAATTATTTATAGGACCATACTACCCATAATTAAATTCATACCCATATGGTAAAAAAGATCATAAAATAGTCATAATTTAATTATCTATGTAATAGATATAGGGTTTTTAAAAATATCTACATAACATTAAAGAATAAACCATGGAAAATAAACAAGTTTCATAAGTATATATTCATATAATAATAGTATTTCTCATGGAAAAGAAACAATTTTTAGGAATGATTCATCACAACGTAATTAACACATAGTAAATAAATTGGTTTCACAGATCATCCTTTAAATAATTATCTTAATTCATCCAAATAATAAACATATATGATATCATTGGATAATATCATAATTAATCCATAAGTAAAATCAGGTGATGTTATCATATATGAAAAATTCAAATAAAAGATCACTGGAACATTTTTTGAGGAAAATAACCTCTTCGTTTTTAAATTATATATTCGAAATCAAATAATTTTTTATTTATTAATGGAAAAAATTTCATTTATAATAATCATAGATATATTTAATGGAATATTTATTGAATTTAGCAATCATTAATGTGTAAAATTTGATTCATGATCTGTATGATAAAAAATATTCCTTTATCATTTTTTTAAAATATTAAAAGTAACCATATTAAAATAATTACAATAATATTTCACCAAAAACATTTATAAAAATAAGATCAAGGGTAAAATAAGTTTATAATATAATTTTAAAATATTAAAAACATTCCTAAAACTATTTTTTGTAAACCTGGATATAGATGAACAATGATTTTCGACAGAAGAGAAAAATAAATTTGGTTGTCCTTGTAAACATTCTTTGAGTCTTTTGGTCTCATAATGAATTTAAATTGAAATCGAAACATGAATTCTCAAGAAAGTACAATGGTGTAAGAAATTATATTGGAATCATGATAGATAGATAAAATAATCTCATCATCAAATACATGATCATATAAAATCCAGATAAACAATGATATTGTAATCAAAATATCATAACTCATGTACGGAGTTCATAGAAATAACTCTAATATCCTTTATCCTAGTTTTAATTTATTAAAATAATATATAATAATCATTTACCCACATATAATATCTTATATGATCTACACATACAAACACACGTCTTATCATTTTCTAATGGATTAGAATGTAATAGGTATATATGATATTATAACTCAAGAATAATAATTACTTAATAAATAACATTTTTGAGTATTATACACACTATAATAACCATCCATGATATATGGTGAAGGAAAATGAATTTTATTGATATTATGGGTTTTTAGTCTACACATATGCATGGGAGATACATTCAATTCACATTTTATAGAATATAGGAAAGAGATTAGTATTTCTAAATCATAATAAAATTTCAGTATATTGAAGTGAATAATGTTGTTATATTATTATGAATACCACATATTTTTATGTTGTGTAAGGAGAAATAAATTGAAAGAGGTTGGGTAAGATGATTACCTATTCATCAGTACACCAAAATTTGATAATATATTATAAACCTTTATAATATTATTTTTAGAAGACCATAAACACTAATTCATACACAGAGAAGTTGATTGTGGAATTTTGTATGGTATTATTTATCTATACAGCTCAATGAGGTGTAAATAAGTGAAATGTAGTGTATTATTTTAAAAGTAGTGTAGAGGACTGACTTAGAATTTAATAAAAGATTAAATTATAATAAGAACATTCTCAAGAAAAATGATTCCAAATGCCTAGAGGATATATTGTGGGCTAGTATGAGGTAAAAATATGGAAATAAAATAGGATTTGGACATGTTTAATAAGGAAATATTCCCTTATCTATTGGTTTAATCCTATGGTAATCCTAGTTTAATGTTAACTAAAATGATTTTTTTCAATTTTGACCATTGATTTTGAAAAATAATTATAGTGGAATCATTAAAAAATTTGGAAATTATGATTCCAAATTTGGAATCAATTATAAAATTTCTGTTCACAAAAATAGAATAATATAATATAAATTCTAACCCACAAAACATGATTAAAATAAATTTCATGAAAAAAATGAATTCATAAGTATAAAACATTTATATACATAATAAAAAATAAAATAAAATTTAATACCATTAATTTAATTTATAATAATATAACTGAACATGTGTTAAATCTCAAAACATTTATAAAAAATAAAAAACATTGTAAATGATTTATTAAAATGAAAAATTTCAATAATAATGTGAAAATTTCACTATTAATAAAAATATAATAGTATTCAAAAATCAATATAAAATGAAATCTAAGATAATTTTTACATGATTAATTCAAAAATTAATTTCATATTGTCAAATAAATTTTCCAAAGTGGTGAAAAATAATAATATTATTTTCACACTAAAAGAAATAAAAATCATTTTTAGAAAAAATGTATTTTTAATGAATATATTAATATTAATAATAATTTATTACATAAATATTAATAATTTTTATATAAAACCATTATAAATAATTTTTAAAATGTGTTAATTCACTTTTATTCTTCTATTTTAATAGCTAGGTTATAACAGTATACTATAATATAGTTCATTTAGATTCAAGGGGGGTGTGTATCACAAGTTATTGTGGAAATTTTTTTTATTTTAAGATAAATATATCCAACATAATAAGGGTGTTACATCATTTAAAATTATGATATTAATATCAGAGTGGATCATGGTATGTAAAAATCATCATTTTCTATTGAAAATTATATTGAGAAAGTTCCTTGAAATGATTATTATAGATAATTTTGTGAATTCAATTATATAAAATATTTTCAAAATCCCTAAGTTTATTTTCACAGTTTTTATTTAATAAGTACAATATTAAGGTGGATCTATGATTTTAATAATTATAATACACATAGAGTATGAAAATGTATTCAATTTCAATATTGATGTTTTTTCAGTAAAAAATAACCATTGGAATTGATGAACACATAAGGACAAATTTTTAGGATAAACAAGAATGTGCTAATGGAAATTTAAAATAAAATGATTAGAATATATCACATGCTAATGAGTTAAATTTTTTTAATAATATTTATTCATTGAAAATTGTTTCATATTCGAGAGAAAAAATAACAGTTTGGAAGAAAATGTATTTTGAGAAATTAAATAAATGAAAATGGCTAAGTAACAAATTAAAAATCAATTTTTTTCTAGGTTTTTCTAAAATATAGGCTATTTAATTTTATATTATATTTTATTTTTTGAAAATAATTTGAAAATATATATTTTTTCTTTTTATGTATACACATAGAAATAATAACAAATTTCAAAATGATATTTAGTCAGTATTCTTAAATAAAAACCATAATGAAGTGGAAAATATTGATTAATTGAATAGTTTTTCTATTAGTATATTTTATTTTTATATATTAATTTTAAATAAATAAAAATGTGAGCATAAAAAATATCCTTTTGAATAGTATTAATAAGGAATTAATGTCACATGAGGTTTTTGTTTTAAGAGAGACAAGATAAATATTTAAATCCTTGAAATTGAATGTACATTTTAATGAATTATACATATATTTTATTGATTCCTTATTTAGAGTTATTTTTATTTCTAAGAGGATCTAAAAGTTTTATTTTAGAGTATGGAGACATAATCGATTTTATGATGACTGGTGAATGTACACTTTCTTATTGATGATGTATTATAACTAGATGGTGGTGGCAGAAGTGGGACCTTTATTTCTAAAGATCCCTCTGTCATGCTGATGAGGCCCACTAGCCCACTGGTCGTGCCTTGATTTAGGAATCATTATATTTTTTTCATCCTTTTCTATAATTCTTTTATTATATTAACCCTTAGCCATGTCAGGTCAATTTTTTCCTAGAACATCATATTGAGGTATCCATTAGTTCTAAACGATTCTGCATCCTCTTCTCTTAGATGCGGGAAGTCTAGATCGATCATCAGGAATAAATTATGTTATGATCTATCGTATAAAATCATAACTCTCAATTTTTTCACCCACATTAATCTTATATCGAATCCATATTGTATATATTTATGAATTTCAACCCAAATACAATGAATTATACATTCTTGATTGATAGATCTATGTTGTATCATGAGAATCAGTGACCTATACTTGATTTTTCCTAAATCATTTACTGGCGATGAATTTCATTTTGATAGTTGATGTGGATGTCCTATATATGAATTATATCTCCCATGAATTAAAATTATATAAATTCTATTATAGTGGATCGATTATTTTTCTTGCGAACATTAGTACGCATGCATGCTCAAAGTGTCCCTACATGATGGATCTATTGAATTGAAATCAACACATTAAATGTATGATGTCTTTAATAACATGGGCCCTTTATATGGTTTCGTTGGAAATATTGGATTGTGTATACATTCCCTGTGTATATACCCTTCATTATGTGGTATGATATCACATGTGGGTAGACTTCTAGGACAATTTTTGGTGAAGCATTAGTGCACCTTTTTGTATTTTACCTTATCTATTTTATTACATAGATTCTAGAATATATCACATGATTTATTTTCCCCAATATCTTATTCCATAAATGTCATGTTTTATGGTGGTTATGATATATATAGCTAGTCCCTTAGAGGGGGAGCTTGGATGATATGACCCGTTGGTGATGGCTCTAGATATTGGATGGAACTAGAGTTTGGAATGTTATTAACCCACATCAGGAGAATTCTATTTTCCATTTTAGTGGGTTTTTAGGCTGGTATGATGTTCCAATGTGGATCATCCTTTAATATGTGTATTGTTCTATTGTTTGGGAGTTTCATGTTAATTATTTATCATAGGATAATTGTGAGATATTGTCATGAAAGACTGTTGATGTTGACAATGGAGATATTATTTAATGGTAGATTGTGTGTTATCATTAATGGAGGATATAAATATATAGAATTACCTATGTCCTGAAATGAATACCTTTGATATTTTTTCATAATTTAATTATGTTAGGTACATGTGGGGTTCATGATAGCTTGGTTGGCATATTATTTCGTAATATATGTTTATTTTATTCTTTGTATTACAATATAACTTTTCATAATGACATACACCTCTATATACATGTAAACATGTGTTAATGAAGCTTTGGTGGTGTCGTAACAGGTTATACTAAAAACTTTCATGGGAATGTTGGTACACATACAAACATCATGACCAGGGATCCGATGAATGGAATGGGCCCTATGATAGGATGTTGAGGAGCTTGCTGTTAGGAGAAGGGTACTGTATCAGAACATAATCCTAAAAACTATCAAGGTGTATTTTATTATCCAATATCCATATGTACTTTTTGAACCTTTTGACGTACGATTATGGGGTCCTTTTTGTTTTTTTGAATATATAAAACAATATATATTTTTATCCAGTCACCATTATCTTTTTATGTAATATTGGGTTGGACTATACTTATGATGTCAAATTTTTGGGGTTTAGATATGATTACAAGGGGTGCAGTCTACCATAAAAATTATAATACAATTTATTCTAATAGGAATCCTCTTATGTGCAAATTTGAATGCATGGATTTATATGTAACATTGGATCAAACATGGTAATTTAGGTTAAGGAGTTGTAAAATGGTATTGAAGGATAGTGGTTTTCATTCTATTCTATAAGGGTTATCAAATAAAATAGATTTATTATGTGGAAACTAGTTATGATTTATTTAATGTACATAAATAGGTAATGTATAATCTTCCTTCAAGTTATTATCAATTTTATTATTATATTTTTATGGTATTTGGGTGTCATCTTTTATCCTGACTAGGCATTTATAATCACATGATAAATATTTACCTTTTGTAGCATGCATAATAGTTATTTAATTAAATTTCATGGTATTTCTATATTTTTAGTGATATATTTAAAATTTCTTTTGTTCTCATATATTGTTTTATGAATATGTCATTCACGTTTAAAATTTCATGATATATATATTTTTCTGACTAATTTTCTAGTATGGATGTCTGAGTTTATGAATTTAGTATAAATAGGAGGGTTTTACCTTATGTTATGGTATCTCCTAATATATAACTACCTATATAAATCTCATATGGGAGCCATTTACCTTGTCATTTTTTCCTCTTATTTTTTTATATTGATTACAATTTTTAGTTTGTAATTTCAGAAAAATGTTATATTAGAAACCGTAAAATTCTTCTACTGTGAGAAACATGGCAGTTCCACTACATGATATGTAGTTTGATTGAACTGATAATTCCCCCTACATGTTGTAGTCGTTTAGTTGGAAAAATAGCCCTATCATGGACTCAATGACTTATTTTACTTCTTATGGATGAGGTTAATAATTGATGATGGTTGAATTTTTCAGATATTTAATGTTCTAGTTTCCACAAATAATATAGTGAACTAGTGGTATATAGTTTGTTGATGATTGTATTGGCATTATCGATGGAATATTCTATTTGGTCTAGGATCCATAGGATATGGGGGGTGAATCTCACTTACTTCATTTATCTAGGACTAATTAGGAGGTAGTAGGGTGTTATTTGATAGGAAGTAAAGTGTGGTGGTCTTACATGAGAGGTATTCAATGAGATATTCTTTAAGGAGTTATTACATGAGAAAATAAAGATTTCATAAGAATAATATATTATATATATTCAAAAGTTTTGAATTCTTATTCTCTCTTAATATTCTCATATTATATATTTTCTATTCTTTCCCCATCTCATAGAATATATTTATGCATAGAAGCATTGGAAGATATATATTGGCCTTGGTTTGGATCTCTGATTTCATTTTCAGGGATTTGACCTGATAGAATATATATTAGTTATATATAAGGCCATGAATTTTGAGATGTGGATATAAGAGGAAAATAATATATTTCTTCATCTAGTTTATAGTGCTTTAAAGACTATAATTTTCAGTTCTATATGGAGTGCATCATCTGAGTGTAGGAAGTAGAAGGATGAGGATGTACATCCAGGTGATAGACATGCCGAATAGAGTAGGGGATCGTCTACTACCTTTGTGGGACTTGGTTCTACCTTGTTATATAATTGTACATTGAAGGGACACTTTGGGAAATTAGGTTCACTGCCACTAATTTAATTTTCATAATGTCGAAAAAGGTTCATCTCAAAATTCTTTTACCTATAGATACATTCCCAGACTTGGTGTGGTCATTTCATAGTTTAGGAAGTGGTTTTCTATAGATGATCTTAGAACTTCAGATTCATTTGACAATGATTTATTATGAACTGCAATGGTAAGTCTATTCTACCAAAAAGTTATGGATATATACAATAGAGGAGGTTATAACTATCTATGTAGAGGGTAATTTTATATTTAAGATATATGTTTCTAATTACCTATACACTATCTACTCATTTTTTTATTACAAGAGCTTCGCATTAATCATTATCATTATCATTAAATACTAGAGAAAATTTAACGATTAAGTTATCTTCTAAGTTAATCTCACAAGAAACACCCTTAGTATGGGGAGTAGAATGTCTCCATTGATGTCCACAGTTTCCCATAGTTAGTGTTGTATTTTGATATCATTGATAATTCATGATCATAGAAATTATATGTTGGTATTTAATATTCTTAATGGTCTATTTGACTAGTTATAGACCTTATAGAATAGAATGAAAACCACTTTCCTAGATGAATTATTATGTTTTCCAATAAATTGATGAATCTAATTTCAGATTGAGCTTATAAACCAAGTGAAATCTAAATAAATTCTTCCTTATAAAATGGAACTTGTAGGTTAGAGGGAGTTTATCGATCTTTTAGAAAATTTTATAGGTGAATGTATTTATTATACAGATCACACATCCTTTAAGAGATCTAGTATTTATTTTATTATAAGGTAGATTGTATTGTAATCATATTTGGGGAATACGAGAAACTGATTCCAGAAATAATGAATAACATATACACTTTAACAATGATTTTGGATATTTTTTGACTAGTTATGAGGAGCTCAATGGTTTCACATGATTGATCTTCATTCCGGCTACCATCAGTTATGGGTTAGTGAGGATGAAAACCCCAAGCATTAATTTTTTAGTAGATATTGTATGTATGAGTAAATTTTAATTATTTTTGGGTTGAAAAATTATTCAATGGTGTTCACTTATCTCTTAAACATGTTTTTACATTTATATCTTGACTTCTTCACTATGGTATTTGTGGAAAACACCTTGATATATTCAAATAATTCTTATATACATGAATTGATCATATAGATTTTATTGATAACACTTCATGAACATCACAATTATACAAAAATTTCAAACTGTACATTTTGAATTAGGATGTATAGTTCCTTATGAATGTGATTTATTATATAAGAATTTTAACAGACTTAGAGTATGTAGGGGATATGATGCCTTAGGAATGTACCACGAACTAGTTTTAGATTGGGAGTTTCTATGGGATGATAGCATATAACTGACATTTCATTAAATATTTGTCCAATATAGAAGTTATATTTATAGATATGAAAACATGGGGAGATGTGTGAGTTGGTTGATCTTTGTAAATAGGATTCCTTTTAGATGAAACTGAGATTAAAGACAACCCTAGTTTTGAATATTCTGGTGTATGGAATTTGGATCAAATTGTATTCTAATGCCTTATGTGTTGGGATATGATCTATATTAATGTACAAGAATAAGGTAGTCATACATTGGATAGATCAACTGTGACCCCTCATGAAAAAATACCTAACATGTGACTTAGATTTGGCATCATTGGTCCATGATCTAAAAATTTAGAGGCATTATCACTTTGGTGAGAGTTTTATCATCTTCATGAACCATATGAGATTATGATACATCTTATCCCACATTGATATATATTTTAAGGAAATGTTTTTTTGGAATTATCTATAGACATTCAACATCAATATGGCCTATAATCTAGGTTAAGGAAATATCATTGTAGATGCTCTATATAGGAAACAACCAGAGACACAAAAGCTTGGGATAATCATTTTAAAATAGAATACCATCAAATTATTTAAATGGGAGAGTCTCTAGTGGATGAATTTTATGATCATGTTTTTATAAGATTTATACCTTTGGATATCAGGTATTCTTTAATGGTATAGGTAATAGATAACCTAGTGTTTTATCCTAAAATTATAGTGACATTACCATGTTTTTAGGTGATAATTCCTTAACAGGGTGGTCCTTAGATGATGAATACATAATATAAATTCATTTGGGTCTATCAGTGTTAGTTACTATGATAAAAGTGTTGATGATATACTCTTATGTTTTGAAGTTGGTTATACATCTTTGATTTAAGATTTACCCTGATATTTGGAATTATTTGTTATTGGAAAGTAAGAATAGGGGAATTTACTGTTTTCCTTCATAGTTCCTTACATTATGTTGGGTAAAGGATGATACAAAACATCCTATGAGATTAATTAAGCCGCTTCTAGTTCCTATATAAATTAGGGTCTTGTGATGATATACATTATGAATGATATACCCAAGAATCAATGGAGTTTTTATTTTTTTGGGCAATGGTCAATCAACTGAATAAAGTGGTTCATTTCATACCGATTTTATTGACTCTTTACATGGATAAAATGGGGATATTGTATACATAAGATATTATAGAACATAATGATCTATTTTAAACATTATATCTAGTAGAGAGACACTTTTTTCATAGAGGATTTTGTAGGGATTATTGAGGGATTTAGATACACATCTATATATGAGTACATTGTATAATATACAGAGAGATGGAAAATTATATAGGATGATCCATAAATTAAATTATATGATTCTGGATTGAATTCTAGAATTTGGTGGAGCTAGGGATGATCAACTATACTTGGTTTCAATTTCATTCAAAAAAATCATTTAGACTTCTATTGAAAGGTTAGATTTTGAGTAACATTATGGAATGTCATATAACTCAATATTATGTTGGATCGTGACTAGTGAGGTGGATGTTTTCTGAGAAAACATGGTATAAAAGGAAAAATAGAGAGTATTGAAAATAAAAATGTGGTTTACCCCCACTCATAGTATATAGTGATATTATTATGATAGAAGTAGTGGATCGTTTATGTCCACATTCCGTGATAAATTATTTCTCTAGGTGTCTCCTTGACTAGGATATCGATGATGATAGAAGAAAGTGAAGATGCATGTAAGATTTTCTAGAGAACCCACTGGATATCAAGTGTGGAGCATCGGCTAACTAGTGAATTGGTATTGGGACATTCATTTTTAGAGATTCCATTATAAAGTTATGGAATGAAGAATTATTCATTAATTATTCCTAGGAACACCATCCATGAGGGCTCTAGGTACCCTATGGTCATTGTTTCCCATATTAAAGAATCATTAATGATTTTTTCATCTTTCAACACCAATTTTATTTATATACAATACAAGACTATACTATGACACATATGTGACCCAAACCTCTTAGATAGATCTCACTAGGTGATATAGTATTACCCTATATCTCCTATTGGATGATTAATGTATTGATCGATCAGGATATATCATTCAATTTATGATGTATCCATTCTAAGTATGATTCTTTATCTCTATCTAGAACTTATCACAGATCCCAAAAAATTGTCTTGATATATGAATCTCCACCAGAATCAAATTGAGTATTCATTATATAATGATAGATCAGTGTAGGATCATGATAATTATTGACCTCTAATAGATCTATTATATATCTTCCATCGGCGATGAGCCTCTTTTATTAATTTTATAAGGATTCAATCTCTTGGAATGATCACTTCCTAAAATCATAATTTTATAAATTTTATAGTAATAGATTATGTTATGTTTTTTTGAATGTTTGTACATGGTCAGGATCTAGGTGTTATCCATAAATATATAAATGGAATTTGAATCTACACATTATTAGTGGGAATTCCATAATAAATGAGGCTGTTTTTATTTAGTTTTATGAATTATTGTCTTGTTTAAATTTTCTTAGTGTAGATACACTTGTGTTATGTGGTATAATGGACATCATGGGTTACCAATGAGTCCCTTGTTTTTTGTGTCTTATATTTTATTTTATATCTTGTACACAATTTTTTGTTTCATATCCTAGGTAATACTTCTTATGATTTTTTTTATTGTATGTAATTTCATACATGTGTATTTTTTTATATCATGTAGAACCTTTATTTAAATGTTCACATTGTTAGGTGTAATTGAAAGATGTAACCAATCATCATATCATTTCATCTGATGTATTACATTCGACAATCCAAATTAAAATACCCAAACAAGTATAGTAAAAGTAAGGGATAGATCCACAATGAGAGACAATTATTATGTATTGTTTTTCTAGTTTTTGATTAATTTAGTAATGTTTTCTAAAATTTAGAAGTGATTGTTTTTTATGTTTCAATGACAGAATAATTAAGCTTTCAATTTCTTGATAAATAGATTTTAAAGATAAAGAAAAGCACAAAAATATTATTATTGATGAGAAATTGGAAGAATGTGTTAGGGTTTTGGATTTTAAAGGTTGTTATTAAATTAATTTTCTTATGAGGTTGTGTTGTTCATGACAACTCACATATATGGGTTATGAATGTAACAGAACCCCCTTGGTCTGGTTTGTTTTCTTTAAAATCAGCAGAAACCAATTCATTGGTCCATAATTTGATTTATTTAAATTTTATTAACAACAACCCTTTTGAGATGAAAAGATCATCCAATTATCATGGATGTTATTAATAATAATTCTTCAGAAGAACCCTAGAAATTGTGTTCTTGGTCTGATATGAGATTTCAAGAAATATTTATAAATCATTATTATGTAATTTTGAGAGAAGAATGAATAACCTGAGTATAATATAACATTTGAAAAAATACAACCCATAATTTTCCACATCCCCAATGCACAGGGAATTTAGCTACTCATGATGAAGCTAGTAACTAAACTAATTATGATACCTAAATTTACCATCGCATAAACTTTGGATTGGAGAGTGTTGAGGAGGTAGAAGAAACACCTCCTTTCTTATCTTCTCTCATTCTCTTCTTCGACATCTTTGGAATTTCCCCCCTTTGTCTGTCTTGGAATGAGTCTATCCTAAACATGGAGGGATTTCACTCTTATTTATAGTTTTTTGGAATAAATGATGTGTACAAGGAAGTACATGGCATGTACCCTGGTCATCCCATTTTTTCCTCTTTACTCCTTCGGTAGATGAGCTACCTCACTGCCCTTGACTTGGAATGTGGTGCTTCCTAGTAGGTGGAAGTACACAAGATTTAGTTTCATCCTACATGGAGTGTAATATCAATCATTTTCCACCAACCAATTCTACAAGGGACCACATGGTGTGTATATGGTAAGAACACAGTGTGTATTCTTTGGTTGGTAACATGGGAATGTATCTAGTTCTTCTAATTCGTGTTGTGGAAATATTACACAATGTGTGTAATAAGTACATTCTGTGTATATTTTAATTATTATTATGTCTATTCTAGATTTGTGACTTTATATGGAAGAAACCTAAAAATAATCATAATCACTAATATAAATAATTTTATCCACAAAATTATTGACATTTAAAAATAATAATTTATGTTCATTAATATATATATATAAAATTATACACAAATTAGGAACATCAACTCCCCCAAACTTATCCATTTTCTTATCCTCAAGAAAAATCTCAACATAAAATAAATAGAATCCATAATCTAAAAGCGAAGTCTTTATCTAATTATAATTTTAAATACTATATCCATATAATAGGATTTTTAAAAGGAACAAAACATATTTCAATTCCATGATATTCTAATCAAGCCTCATAGATAGTTTAATTAAAAAATTTCATCCTCTTCTATCCACCTTATTTAACATTCCATAAATAAACATGCCACTTGATGATTTACCTCACCAAAAACCACCACATTCAAAACTCAAGATTATTTCATTAGGGTAATGCTCAATCTTAAGTATATGCACTCTATCCATAGGCTTTCAAGTGTTCCCATTCTCTAACTTAGAAGTCTAATCACAAAAAGCACGAGGGAATTCAGTAAGGTTAAAATGTTTTTGAAGCTAAGGGTTGATAGGTAATGATGAAAAATAAGCTCATAGGATTAAAAAAGGAGGATTAATTCTTAAACAATAATGCATGATATTCAAAATAAATATTCATGAAAATTCACCCCCAATCAAGATGTCTCAAAGGGTATCATTACCATGATATTACTTTACAAAAAATGGGCTCATAAACCAAGAATGATTCTAGTACCTCAATTTCATTGTTTTTCTTCTTCTTTTTTTGAATAAGGTATCACTAAAAATATAATAAATAGTGGGTTGGAAACCCTTATACCAAATTGAAAGAGTGATAAACTCCTGCACACTGAAATACACGGTTTCTCTAAAATATGACATAAATGAAAAACATACCTCTCTGAATATCAAATGAATAATCATGAAAAAATATGAAATAATTAGGGTATGAAGGTAAAATAGGCTTGTAATGTAGCTACTTATCAAGGCAGTTCATGGTTTCTGATGGTTTTATTAATATTTTATGTAGGGTTGGTCTCAATGTCAAAGGGGATGAAAAACAATCAATTTCCTCAATCATTTTAATGTGATTCAAAAATATTCATGTTTTGAAGAGAAAACCTAGAAAGTTTTCGTTGTTATAATTATCTCAATAATATCTCAATAAAGATGTTATAATAATGAATATGTCCACAAGGATTATAATACCTATCAGGAGTGGAAAAAAATACAAAGGTTAATCAGGACATGTCATTAGTACAAATGATCAGTATAATAAATGTAAATTTACAAGACTATAAATATAAAATAAAACTATATCAATAATCATTTAAAAATATGTTGGGAATTGAAATAAATATGTAACTTTTAAAACTATCTTTTATTAATTATTATTTATAATTATAATTAATCAAAAAAATTCCACATTTTAAAATATTTTCAACTATTAATGATGTTTCTTAAATCATTTCAAGGAAATGACTTGTGTAGTCATAGACCCTCTCCCACACTTAATACATCACACGGTCCCCCAAGTGAAATACCAAGGAAGAAGAGAGAATGTGGGAAAACAACAAGTGGAAGATGAGGGGAAGAAATTTAACATGTAAATCCAAATTAGAAAGGAAAAAGAAACACTAAAAAAATACTCCCCTTATGGTGAAGGGAAAAATATGGAAGTAGTCAAAAAAGAGATGGTCAAGGTGTACTGGAGGACCTACAACTATTGAGGGAAGGAAAAAATAATTCATCAGATACATACACCATCAAATAACAATAATAACACAAAATAGATATATATATATATATATATATTGAAAATAAAAGTGCAAAAACTAGTCACTGAGTCACCTCATAAGAGGAATCATCGGCAATAGAAGAATCCGAAAATGGAGGATTGGCTATAGCATTGGAGGCTAGAGGTGCGAGATCCACATCATAACTGGTAGTATCAATGGGAACATCTATTGTAGGATTCGTTCTAGTGACAACTAGCCCAGTAGTGAAGGTGAGAACAGAATCTATGGCCAGAGCTGTCAGTGGTGGTTATGCGGCAGAAGGTAGCAGAGCAGATGGAGGAGAAAGTGGTGGGGTCACTAAAATGACCAGATTCTTAAGAATGAGGCCCAAAACCTACTAAATAACTATATAGGACTTGAGAAGTGTACTTTATAGAAGCCCAAGAATGTCCAGGCGGTAGTCTAATGTGGCTCAATTATCCGATCGTGTAGGTGGTGGTGGGGATGTAGGTGGTACAATGGAAGAGGGGATGGTGGAAGAAGAATGAATGCTAGAAAGATGGGGGTGGGGTGGTGAGGGAACATCTGCAGGTCGATGAGGGAGGTTGGGATTAGCAACACCAGTAGAAGGAACTCAGTCAGCTCTCTCCCCTACAAGAGATGGGGTGTCCTGCACAAGAACATAACCATTGTACCAACACTCAACCATCCACATGAAGATAAACATGAGGGAGTCGAGATGTTGAGGCGAGCCTAAGGGGCCGTGAGGGAAGGATGGATCAAAAACTCCCAAATGGTGTGCCAGGTTAGTGGATTAGAAACTACCATTCAGGTTTCCCTAATGGTCTTGAATCATTGAATGGAAGTAGGAGGCTGCAAGGCAAGGGAGGTCAAGGTAGTCATACTGGACAACACAAGTAAGGTGCTTCATGTTTAGGCTAGACACAAAAACCATATCCTCATGTAAAGGAAAAAGGATGGCGTTGATGAACCGGTGAAGGAACTGAAGGGTAGGGTCAATGATGAGAATTATCTTCTGTGATGTAGGGGTGTACCAGTGGTCAACCCCTGCAAGATCCCACCATATGGCAATGAGGTCAAAGCACTTGGGGAATATAAGTGTAGAAATAGGAGGTGTTATGGAAGGATGGTGGTAGAAGCCACACCCTCTACCAAAATCTTTCATGGTAAAGGAAAAAGGGTGTCCCCCAGCCTAAAGTGAACTGGGTGAGCTGTATCTGTGGGCGTCTGACAGTTGACGGGCCCATCGAACTCAAAGGTGGCAATGAAATCCAAAAATAAATCTCGGTAAGTTGGTGTGATGACTTGAAATGTGTCCAGCCAGTGATTATGTCTTAGAAGTACCTCAATATCCTCCCAAATATCCAGAATCTGGGGAATGTTGACATTTAGGTAGTGACCGATGAACTAGATAGTGAGGTGAGAGAATCAACGCAATCTGTTTGCCGTAGGATGACCCACAGGAAAGATCAGACATGGATGAGGATGAGGGAGAGAAATTGTCTGGGCATGTGGTGGTGGAAATTCTAGTGCCATAGAATATGGTCCTACCATATTGGTAGGAGCTGGATCAGGGGATATTAGAGTTGGCATAGAGGTATGGCTAATAGGTGGAGGTGTTGGCTCGGTCAGGTCCACTACTGGCATGGAGGGTAGCTCTGAGGGGATGGGGCTGAAAGAGGGAGTGGTTGCAACAGAGATCTCAACCACTACAGAAGGTGCAGAAGCAGTGGGGTCATGGAGGGGTGCCATGAAAATCACTGAAATAAAGGAGTCCATAGAGGTAGCTGTCATTAGAAGAGGAGGTAGAGCGGCCAACGCTAGTGGCTGACAAAATGGAAAATCGTAGGCGGGCTGCTTAGAATGTCGTAGACAAATCCGACGGTGTGGAGGCCAATCAACCTCATAAGTAGAAGCATTATGCTTCCCAATAGTGGGATCATCACCTCACATACCTAAATAAAAGGAAAAGAAAACAAAAGAGAAGAAGAAAAATAAGAATGAAATAAAATGTGAGAAAACATAAAATTTAGTAGAACATGACATGTAGATCCAGGGTACACACCATGTAGTAAGATTGGTGTAACAACCCATGTACTCTTGATAGACACTCGACAAGGTTATGTGTTAGGAAAAAAACTGGTACATGATGTGTATCAAAAAGTACACACCATTTAGTAAAAAATGGAGTGGTTCTTATGTAAGGAGCTAGACGTGGTTCAACTAGGGTAGGGGATCAGAAACCATACACACCGTGTAGAAAGAGGTACATGTTGTGTGTGTAAATACGGTGTGCAAGGTATGTACACCATCTATATGGAGTCCTCTAAAGGGTCATAAGACATGGTTTTTACCAAACATACATGTTGTGTGTAGTGACATGGGAAGGGGCAGTGTCCCAAAGGACACGGGCTGGGATTTAAGGGCAGTGGAAGCACAGTACACGATGTGTATCAAATGTACACACTATATATAATTAAAATAGATAAAGTGTGTCATGTGTGGACATGTACAATATGTACATGGTGTGTGTTCTTCATGCACCCGTGTACTATACGTGGAAGCTAAAGAGGCATCTAATCTGGAAATTGACCCAAACACTGTGTAAATTGGGAAAGGAGTGTAGAAAGGCGTACCTATTTAGAGGATCACTATGCAGAAGAATTCAGACCTCAAAACACCCAAAATCAACAGATTGGTGGGAGGGGGAGGGGGATTGTGTGTGGGAGAATAAAACGGGGAGGAGGGGGTTGCAAAACATGGGCTGGGCCCAGTTAGGGCCCTGACCTTTATAGGCGAAGGGCATGTCATGTATCAATCTGTACAGGTCGTATATATATATATAATATAATTATGATAGTAAACTATATGATAATTAATATTAATAATTAAAATAAAAAATTAGATATATATTATTTACTAAAAATAAATCTGTACACATAATGTATCAAGGAAATTCACACCGTGTGTTCTAAAATCTGAAAAAGAGAACTATAACCTTCAGTCTGATTCTTGGGGCATGATTCGAACTAGAAATCGGCAGTTCCGAATGAAATCCCTCAACCACTAGATAAATGTTTGTATTATTTCCCATTTCTAGTTATATTAAATATTTCAAGTAGAGGTACAATTCTACATGTGATGAAGATAATGCATGGTGTGTAATTTTAATTTGGATAAAAGGGATGAAGTAGGGAGATTAGGCGATTTCGAGCCTGGGTCTTTTGAATCAAGTTCTATGACTGTGAAAATATTCCAACTTCACCCGCATATATTTTCAAATTTCAAACACTGTTTAAATTATTATTGAAAACATGGAACCCTCGACGTATATCCAAAGGAATTCTTTGTGGTTTTATTAAAATGAAAAATGGTGGAAATGGGTCAGTTCTCAAGATTCGATCATGGGTCTTTTGGATCCATTTTGTGACCTCGGTCCAAAGGTAAGTGTGTAAGGATTCAAACTGATGAAAGATCAGATATATTTGTGTGACCTTACCATCGACATCAACAACATCCCTATTTATTACTTATTTAATATATACATATTCTAGTTCTATTATAATATGAAATTAAAAGTTATGTAAACGTCGTGTGTAGAGGTGGTACACGACGTGTAACAACTGGGTTGCCTCCTAGAATGCACCATTTTTTTATGTCTTTGGCTCGACCTTACCTTAGCATCTTTCCATATGAATTGTATGGTATAGATTATACCTACCATATCTTCCATTGGAAAATAGTGTTTCAAGTGCTTCCCATTTACCTTCCATCCATCCAATATTAGATATTTATTTCATTTTAAAAAGGTAAATTACATAAAAAACAAAGAAAACCCACATCGGGTCCTAAAATCTCCCCCCCAACAGACCTAAGGAGGTCGGAAATAATGGAGGCCCAGAGCATCCCCACGAACCAAATTTACCCCCTCTGGTTTCATAGAAACAGCTGTGTGGAAACAAAACGGATCTGGTCCAGGAACAACAAGAGAGTCAAGATGGTCTGCAACCTTATTCCCCTCGCACCAAGTATGGGTCACACTGGTATTATTAGATATCATACCTCGGCATGCCCTCATGTTATAATGAACCGACCAAGGAATGGAACCAGGACCCTGCAAATATTTAAGTAGAATATGTGAATCAGTTTCAATCTGAGAAAGGATAATTCCTTCTTGGCGACATAGTGAGAGCCCCAACTTCAAAGCCCCTGCCTCCGCTTGTAGTGGAGTACCACATCCCAACCAGCCTGATAAAGCCATGATAAATGACCCATAACTGTTTCTGACCACCCCTCCTCCTTGATTAACCCCCATGTTGCATGATCCATCGAAATTGAGCTTTAGCCCTCTACTGGGAGGATTCCACCTCACCCATTTCCCTCTGCTGGCACTCCTACTTGCGAGACCACTAGTATTTCCTGTTTCAAAATGGCTAAGAGAAGGCGCCTCCTACCATTGTTTGAAAGATCTGATGATATCCAAAATCATGAACTTGGTACGAAGGATAATCCCTCGTCCAGAGATGGTAAACCCCTCGTGGCGGGCCTTGTTCCGAGCTTGCCAGATCGTCCAGCATCCCGCATGGAGAATCAAAGTCCCGACCATCTGCTCAGGGCCCCTCTCCACCGCTCCATGGTACCATCTGTCCAGAAAAGGCCTGTCGTTCATGAGGTTATCCGAAAAGGATGTGAACTCACCAAAATGAGTCCAAACTGCCCTCACCCATTCGCCTTCAAAAAACAAGTGATCAATGCATTCTTCCCGATGCTCCGAGAAACAGTGACACTTTGAGGCTAAAGGAATGTCGCACCTCCTAATGTTTTCATCCGTAGGAATGGCTTTGTGCCGTATCCTCCAGTTTAGAAAGTTTTGTTTGATCGGGGAAACCTTGGACCAAAGAACCTCATTCCAGGAGGTTTTTTGATCGGGAATGGCCAAGGAGCGGCGGAAATACTTTGATGAGAAATAACCCGATGCAGAGAGGGTGAAAACGCACCTATCTGGTTCGGGGTTGATTTCGATCAACTCATAAGTGGCACGTTGATCGTCGTCAAGTACAGCATCAATGAAGGCTAGATGGTCATTAGCTTCCTTGAACGTGATCATGGTACCTGGACACCCTGGGAAACCGAGGATGGTCCCAGCCCAGTTATGATGCCAGAAGAGAATATCCCCCCATCCCACGAGCCATCTGGAGTTGGGTTCAAGCACCTTGATGAGAGACGAGATCGTCGACCAGTAGGGGGATACAGTGCCAGAGCCTGAGCTTCCAAATAGGGAACTTGCATTGGAGATGTGCATGGTGATCCCCCAAAGCGTGCGTTGTTCCAGCACCTACCAAGCTAACTTTGCATGCATGCACATGAGTGTGTCGTTGAGCCGGCAAACATTTATACCGCCTTCTCTAACAGGTCTCGCCACCCTATCCCAAGAATCCCAGTGACGCCTACCCTCTGTTCGAGGATCCCATATAAACCCGGATAGAATCTTGTCAATCCTTTTGATAACGCTTTTGGGAACCATGATCAACGATAGTGAATGAATAGGAGTGGAAATAAGGACACTGTTGACCAGCGTTATCCTTCCCCCAAAAGATAGGAAAATGTTCTTCCAATTAAGAATTTTGGATGTGATCTTATTGAAAATACCCTCGAAGTCACCCACCCGAAGCCTCCCAGAGGAGATCGGGGCACCGAGGTATTCGATGGGAAAAGTTCCTCTTTGCATGTCCAAGTTTTGTTGTAGGTCATGCGGCCAAGAAGCGCCGCATCCATTGGAGATAAAGAAATTACTTTTTGCCTTGTTAATAACCTGCCCACTCCAAAAAAGATATTCTTGCATGATTCTGTTGAGGCCGTTGATAGACCTCCGACTGCCATTGGTGAAAATAATTGTATCACCCGCAAACATCAGGTGAGAAACAGGGGGGGATATCCTTATCCGGTGATAAGCAACAAGCTCACCTCTGTCAAGAACCTTGTGAATATGTTGATTGAGAACATCTTGGGTCAAGATGAACAGACTCGGGGACAAGGGATCACCCTGTCTCAAACAGCGGGCAGACTAAAAGAAGCCACAACATTTCCCCATGAAGATGACGGCCATCCAGGAAGAACTAAAACATCTGAATATGATGTTAACATTCCATGGGGAGAAACCCCTTCTTGCCAGTACCTTGTTGATGAAACCCCACTCAACTCGATCATATGCTTTGCTCATGTCTAGCTTGATCGCCACATTGGAGCCACGCATCTTGAAGTTTAAATCCCTGAGTAACTCCTGTGCGAGGTCAATTTCCCCATGGATTGACCTTCCTTTCACGAAGCCGTGCTGTTCTAGGGACATGCACCAAGGGATAAGATTAGATAGTCTTGCATTAATAAAACTGGCCAATATCTTATAAGGGTAGTTGCACAGGCTTATTGGCCGGTACTGAGATATTGAAAAGGGGTTGTTAATCTTGGGAATGAAAACAACGGACGTGGCACAAGCTACCCTTGGGAGATTGCCCCCTCGGAAAAAATCACACACTGCATGAACAATATATGCCTGAAAAACGTCCCACGAAGCTCTGTAAAACGACCCCGGAAAGCCGTCGGGCCCTGGAGCGCTTTCTGGATTAAGCCTCATCATGGCTCCAAATATTTCCTTCTCGTCCGGCAAGGCACTCATATCATGGTTTTCTTGGGCCGATAAGTGATTGGGAATCACGTCAAAATAACCTCCTTCCTCTCCCGGATACCCACGGGTAAAACAGGTGTTGTGGCCTGTGAGTAAGTCTTTCAAAGAAGCCAAATCCAAGGCACCAAGAGTGTCCCTATCATCAGAGTACGTACCGTCCTCCAAACGGATATTGGGAGTCACCTTGCGTCTCCTCTCTTTAATGTAGGCGTGAAAATAACCTGTATTATGGTCACCCTCTCTTAGCCACTTGATCCTAGAGTCATCTCTCTCTAGGTGTTCCTTCTTGAGAAGCATGTCTTCCAGATCTTTCTTCTTGGTGGACAAAACATCGAAGGTTTGGTCATTCCATTCTGCTTCCAAGTCCCCCTCCAGACGATCCACATCCTGCATGGCGGTAGAGATTTCCTTGTCCGAAGTGGGTTGGTCCCTATCCCAAGTCTGCAACCTTCCCTTGAGTCTGTGCAGCTTATTATGGATGGCCATCCATGCGTGACCCACCTCTGGCTCATCCCAAGTGTCCTTAACCAAATCATGAAAACCCGGGAGGCTACCCTAGTGATGGTAGTAACGAAAACCACCATGATGGTCCTGTCCAGGGGAGAACGAGACAAGAAGAGGAGAGTGATCTGAAAGCCCCCGAACCAAATGCCTAACCTTGGTGTTAGGGAATGTAGATATTGCATGAACGTTGGCAAGGCAACGGTCCAAACGGCTCCATGATCGATTCCTCCCCCTCTGATTGTTGCACCAGGTGAAAAGGTTACCCGAAAAACCGAGATCAACGAGTCCCTTCCCTGCCATGAACTGGGTAAAGTCCAAAATTGCATTAAACTAGAAAGGCCCCCTCTATTTCCTCTCCGTCTCATCGACGACCACATTGAAATCCCCCCCGACGAACCAAGGAAGATTCCCCGGATCGAAGGATTTGAGATCGCTCCAAAGTCTCTGTCGTTGTCCAGCGTCGCAGCTCCCATAGACAAAAGAGATGAAAATTGCCAAACAACCGTACCCTATTCTCGTTGTGATGAACTGGTCAGAGGCCTGCACCAGATCAACTGAAACACTCCTGTTCCATAGAACCCATATATGCTTGTTCGTCGGGTCTTCATGTAAGCAACCATTCATGTTGAGTGACCGGGAAAGGTTCTTTAAAAAAGAAGGTGGATGTTTGTGCTCGAGGATAGAAACCACAGAAGCCTTGTGATTTTTAATCTCCCTAGAAATGAAGTACGCCTTGAACCTAGCCCCAATGCCACAGGCATTCCATATGAAGAAAGAATTCATTAAGAAAATAGTGTCCTGGAATTGGCCCCAGGAGACATGGCCTTGTCATCGTGAGAAGAAGAGGATTCCTTAAGATTCCTCGTTTGCGATCGGGTGCAGACTCCTGCTGACTTGGGTGTCAAAGGAGTAGCTGGTAAAAGGGCCTTCCTAGGACCCTCAAGGGAGTTTCCTCTAGGTCACCGCCCAAAACGAGGGGTGTCTCGGCAGGTGGTAACAACCTCCGGGATTCGCCGCGAGACTGGGACCGTCATAACAGGCCTCCACTCAACAAGGCATGATTGGGAACAGTCTGAGACCAAGCCCGTAATCATCCTGGGAAAGGTTTCCTGATAATGAAAGTCTGAAAAAAACAAAGGTTGAACTTCTGAATCACACACCATAGTCAGGGGAGACGACAAATCCTAAGCCATAACATCGATAAAGTCTGTTATCCTGAAAGAAAACCAACACCCATAAAGTGGGCTCTAGGATAGCGAAGGAAAAAGCAGCAAAAACGCACAAACAACATCCGAGGTTAAGTCCCTGTCTTTAGTAAAAGAAGCCAAATCCTGGCCATTCTCTGACAGTCCAGGAGCCAAAGATATCGAGGCCTCTGTGGGATCAATAGAAACATTGGCCGAAGGAAAACCCGGCCACGGATGGGCCACTGCCTCAGAACCAGATTCAGAAAAGGAGCATGGGTTGGGTTGTTCCTGCCGGCCTGCCGTCTGGTGACGTCGTCTACAAACATTAACAGAGTGCCCCTGGAGAAAACATGCAGAACAATAACGGGGAAAAACCGGGTAGTAAATATCCTGTTCCCAGACTAAACCGTCTTGCACTTGGAGGGAGATAAGTTCCGGAATGGTATGGGAGAGATTCATCTCAACACAAACGCGGGCCGGAGCATCAACCCTGTCAACAGCGCAAAGAAAACCTCCTAGAGCGTCACCTATAGATTGAAGAAAACCTCTGTTCTTGAAAGGAAAAGGCAAACCAGGGAGGGTTAACCAAACCGCTGCGAAAGGGCTCTCTTTGCCCCTGTGAGTAATCATGGACCAGCAAGACAGGCTAAACTTCCAGCGTCTAAAGACGCGGGGAGCGTTGCACCAGGCCAACACAAAGTCGTCACGCGTAGCAAGGGAGATGCAGAAAGAATTGCGATGAAAAGGCGATATCTGCGCCGGGGCCTGGAGACCCCAAGATGCAACAAAGCATTGAAAGATCACAAGAGGAGGTTTCTGAGCGCTAAAGCGTGCCGTAAGAGTTCATTTGAGGTCCTCCTCCACCGTTGAAAAGACCGATGCAGGGAAGACCATAGATACACGAGAACCATCGCGAGAGACGTAAGAAACCACCTTAGGGGGATAGGGATCAGGAAAAGTCCTACACGTCCCGCGAAGAGCGTCCCTGAAAGATTTTGGACGAGGAACCTCATGAGGAACCGACACCGGTAGCGAAGTTTCTCTTGAAAGCACGGGCCCCGGATCCAGAGAGGGCTGCAAGCAAAGATTCCCAGGGAAAGAACCAAAGGAGATCACTGGACGATGGGTGGCGGTCTCATTGGAAAGGCCAGGCGAGAGGGGCAGCGGATCCGAAAACTTGGCCGGCGGAGTCGCAACGGGAAAAAATTCGAAAACTTCGGCCGCGCGTCGGGCGCGTTCTCCAGGAGGCTCAAAACCGCTCTCCATTTCTACCCCCATTTACCTTGAATTTTTTCTTGTCCTCTCCAGCCACTTCCACCCCACCATTATGGAAAACCTTGACTACCCTGAAGGGTCCCAACCACTAGGACATTAATTTATCTGGAAAAAATTTCAAATGGGAGTTAAATAATGGCACCTCCTCACCGTGTTGGAATGATTTATAAGAGATCATGTGGTCGTGGATCTTATTTTTCATCTTCTTATATAGCCTGTAATTCTAATATTCCTCCCGCCAAATCTCATCAAGTTCCGTCAGTTGAAACTTGTGCATTTCATATGCAGCTTTTAGATTGAAGTTCAGGGATATCACTGGCCAATAGGCTTTATTCTCATGATCTACAGGTAAATGGAATTGATTCCCATAGACAACCAGAATGGAGACATCCCTATAGGTGTCTTAAAGGAGGTCCTGTATTCCCACAAAAAAACACCATGTTTCTTGGACGAGTCCTTCCCTGAAGCTCCCAATGTCTTCTCTAGGATATTCTTTAATTTATAGTTTGAGAGTTCCACTTGGATACTAGACTAGGTATGGTAAGGTGTCCCCTAGTTATCTCATACACCATACTTATAAAGCACATTTCACATCAATGAATTATCAAAATGCCTTCCTCTATCCCTGATCAGCACTCGTGGAACACTAAACCTCCTGAAAAAGTTTTTCTTCATGAAATCCACAATGACCATCTCAGTGTTCTATGTTGTGGCAGTGGATTCCACCCATTTTGAGACATATTCCACACAAACTAGTATGTATGAGTTTTAAAATGATGGAGGAAATGGTCCCATAAAGTCAATTCCCTATACGTCAAAGACCTCAACCTCAAGAATGGAGTGTTGAAGCATTTTAGCTCTGCGCCCCAAGTTACCTGTCTTCTGGCACCAATCACAACATGTCCAAAAAATGTTGGCATCCTTGTGCAAGGTGGGCTGGAAAAACATAACTAAGAGAATTTTTTCCATTATTCTCTTTTCCCTATGATGTCCTCGAGCTAGGTAAAAATGATAGAATTCTAGAATTTATTGAATTTTTTTTTCTGGGATGTATCGTTGGATCACCCCATCTCCATATGAGAATAATAGTAGAGGATCTTCCTAGAAATAACATTTCACTTCAGAAAAAAATATTTTCTTTTTGTTGCATGTAAAATAAGAGAGAATAACTCTCGTAGCCATGTAATTGGCTATTTATACATACCACAGACATGGTGATGCTCTAATAGAGAAAATATTCTCATCTGGTAATTCCTCCATGATTTCTCTATCTTCTTCCGTTTCTAGATGAGAAAATTATAACATGGAGAGACAGTCAGAAAAAAAAATTCATTTCCTTTCTTCTCATGGATTTTCTAGTCAAATTCATAGAGAAGAAGCACCCAACAGATTAGTCGTGGGTTTTCATCCTTTCTTCATCAAGTATTTAAGTGATTTATGGTTAGTGTAGACAATTACTTTGGATATCACTAAATAAGAAAAAAACCTATCGAAGGAAAAAACCACTTTGAGCTTCTCAGTAGTAGTGTAGTTGATCTGTGATTTATTTAAGGCTATACTATCATAATATATCAGTCTGAAGATTTGATTAAGTCTCTGACCAATAACTACTCCCACTTTATAGTCACTTTCAATACACAAGACAACAAACTGCATCTCCCATATTGGGGTAATCATGATAGTATATTCTATAAATTTTTTCTTAAGAAGTTGGAAAGTTTTGGTGCATTGTTAATCAAATTCAAAGGTAGAATTTTTGTAAGAAAATTGGATATTGGTTGATCTATCTAGAGAAAATAACAAAAAAATATCATGTAGAAGCTTGCATGCCTAGGAAATCTTCAGACTTACTAGACAGACGTGGGAATAGGAAATTGTGAGATGATTTCAATCTGGTTTGGGTCAACTTCAATGCCCTTCTTAAAAATCTGGTTTCCTAAGATGATGCCATGTTATACCGTTATGTAGAAATTCTCCATGTTTAAAACTATATTGGTGTGTTCACACCATTCCATAATTAATTCTAGATTTCACAAACAAGTGTTGAATGATTTCCCATATATGAAAAAATCATCCATGAAGACTTCCAGAATATTCTCAACCATATCATGGAAGATGGCCAACATGAAATATTGAAAGGTGTATGGATCATTACAAATTTCAAAAGACATCCTTTGATAGGAAAAAGTTCCATATGACCACGTGAAGGTGATTTTTTTCTTGGTCTTTAGGGGAAATATATATTTAGATATAACTATAATAACCACCCAGAAAGAAATAAATGTAGTTCCCTGAAAAGCCCTCCATCATTTGAACCATGAAAGGGAGTGGGAAGAGGTATTTTCATGTGAAATCATTTATTTTTTAGTAATACACACATACTCTCCATCTTGTGACTATTCTAGTTGGGATAAGTTCATTTTTATCATTAGTGATTATGATGATACCCCCTTTTTGAGTACAAATTGCAGAGGGCTTACCCCTGGGCTATCATATATCAGAAAAATTATTCTCGCATATAAGAGCATGATTACCTCCTTATTAAATAACTCATTCATGGAATAATTTAATCATTATTTTGGTTTTTGATAGGGCATCTCTCCTTCAAGTAATACCTTGTTGGTGGAAATGGTTGGGCAGATCCCTTGAAGATCAGCAACTGTCCACCCGATGAACTATTTGCTTCTCTGAAGAACTTTCAAGAGCGCATCCTCTTGAGCTTTTGTGATTGAGGCATTGAGTATTACTAGCATTAATTTTTCATCACCCAGGTACTAATATTTTAAGGATGATGGGAGAGGATTAAGTTCATGTTAAGGGGATTTTATAATAGAAGGCACCATTGATTCTACCTTGGATCACTCAAAGATAGCTGTAATGATTGTACATTTCCAGTAATGACAGCCCTGGCCGATGATGAATAAAAACTCTTCTTGTTCATATTCTTACTGGATGTCATTGATAAGTGGTTCAGTGGTGATAGAAGAACATTCCATTTCATCACCCATGTACCCCAAGGGATCATTCATAGTCTTCAAGGAAAAACAATCCTCATTCTCTATTAGTGATACTTACTTAACGACTTTGAGAACATTGTGGGAGACTTTATCATTTATCACTCTAAAGATCAACTCGCCTTGATGAACATCAACAAATACCTTCCCAATAGCCAAGAAGGGTCTTACAATAATGATAGGTTCCACTTGGTCTTCTTCCATGTCATGTATGATGAATTTAGCAGTAATAATAATATGTCCCACTTTTATGAGATCATCCTCATGTAGCCCTTTAGGATATTTGATGGATCAATCTGCTAGCTGAAGGGATACTCGAGTTGGTTCAAGATCATTTAGCACCATCTTTTTGAAGACTCTATAGGTAATAAGTATAACACTCTCCCCAAGTCACAAAGGGATTTCCCAAACAAAAAAAAACAATTGTACAAGAGATTGTGAATCTACCTTGACGTTGGAGCTTGGGAGGAAGAGAATGTTGTACCACTGCTGAACATTCCTTAGTGAGAGTAATTATCCCCAAATCTTCCATCATCCTCTTATTGTAGAGGATCTCCATCACAATATTTGTGTTTTTTGGCATTGGAGATAATGCCTTGGAAAAAGAAATATTTATATGAAGTTTCATGAATAACTCCATGAATTTTTAAAATTTTTGATCTAGATTCCTCTGCTTCATTCATGCAGGAAAAGGTAAGGTGGGTTCACAAGGCTTGACCACAACCTTTCCTCTACATTTTTTAGCCTCCTTCTCTTTTGAAAAGATCTTAGTTTTTGGAGACTCCTTGATCATGTATTCATTATTCAAATTAAGAGAAAGTGGAGATGACTTTTCATATTAGTTTATAGTCAAATTCTAATTGATCTCTTTAAAACTTGTAAAGTGATAGCATTGGCCTCCTCCCATGGGTTCTTCTCGGTATTTCCTGGTGGAGTACTAGGTTTTATCAAAGAGAGATGATTGGAAAGTTACCCAATATGATTCTTAAGGTTTCGAATGGATGCCTATTGATTTTTTAATATTGTCTCAGTAGTTGTTATGAATTTTTATATCATATCTTCTATATTTGATGGGTATTCTTTATGAGGTTGTAGTTCAGCCGGTTGAGGTTTTGGCTGCCTCAATTGTTGCACCGGATGAGGGTTTTGATACCCTTGTTGTTGGAACAATACCTGCTATTTTTTACAGGATATGGATTCTGGTATTGTTATTGACTATAACTAGTTGTAATTTGGGTGGGTTGAGATGTTTTTTTGTTGTTTCTACAGCCCGTATTTGAGTTATCTTGCCATGCCGAGTTTCAATACATAGGGTACTTGTTTAACCCTTTTTTCTGGGAAACGAAATCTACCTCACTTGTCAAGGAATCTGTACTTGTCCCTAAACACTTACCCATGATGTTATTGTCACCACATCACTGTGGGCAGGGTGATTCACCATTTAAGATTGTGATGCATTTTTTAGATTTAACACATCAATTTTTATGGATACAACATTGAGTTGAGAAGCAAGAATCATAGTTGGCATCAATGTTGTGAATTCCTCTCTTCTGAGTTCCCTGTTGTGAGTTCCATTATAAGCTATTTACAGACATGTCTTTGAGAAAGTTGAAGAGTTACTCCGGTGATTTCCTCATTACTCTTCATCTAGAAGCTATGTCCACCAAGAATTTGGTGCTCATTATGAGACTGTCATAGAATGTTTGGACTTGCATCAATAATGCAAGACCATGATGAGGGTGGACTTGTTCTAAAAAATGATGGGCCCACACTAGTGGTCTAACAATTTCCATATATTCCCCTTAGAAGGAAGGAATACAATACTCCATAAGGGTACATCATGGGGGAAGTTTCTCTCAAGGTGGTGGGGAACAAATTTATGCATAGGTGAAAAATAAGGTCCCTGACCTAGCTGTAGTTATGGAAACCGCTTAAGTGGGAACTGCTGGGGTTGATGTGGGCCATACCATGGAACAAATGGGGCTTTTGGTCTTTGTGGGTTATGTGGGATGAACTCCATTATTTTTTTCTGATGGATGTTGGATATTATCATTCTCCACATTTATTGTTTGGTTCTAGTTGTCATCCGGTACAAATGGTTATCCAACATCTTAGATAGTAGTTGGATCTCCCTCTAATATGTTCACCAGGGGGTGTTCTGGTTGTGCTCATCCATAAGTTCATGTTGTCACTATAAGATTTTTTATTCAATATCTAGATCAATTAGAAGGATGTATGATGATTCGATGCTCATGGAATGAGTGATTCAGCCACTCATTCACTTTTGATCCTGTACAAAACTAAATAAGAAACCAAGAATAATATAGGAAAAAGAAATAAAATAAAAAAATGAGAGTAAGAATATAATATTTTAGAAATTTTGTTTTTTATTTTCACTTTAATTAAACAAAAGAATTAAGAAAAAAACTGTTAACTTTCCTTCCCTGGAAAAGGTTCCAAACTTTGGTATCATTTCAACCGTAGTATTAAATTCGGCAATTCAAATTAAAATACCCAAACATGTATAATTAATGTAAGGGATCGATCCACAAGGAGATGGATTTATTGTGTTTTTTTCTAGTTTGTGATTAATTTAGTGAGGTTTTCAGAAATTTAGAGTTGATATTTTTTATGTTTCAATGAAAAAATAATTAATCCTTTATTTTCATTATTAATTAAATTTAAAGGAAAATAAATACACAAAAGATTATTCTTAATGGGAAATGGAAAAATGTATCAGGGCTGTGGATTTTAAAGGATGTTATTAAATAAATTTTATTATGAAGTTGTGTTGTTCATGATAACTCACATCTCTGGGTTATGAATTTATCAAAATCCCCTTTGTTAGGTGAGTTTTGCTAAAAATTAGCAGAAACCAATTCCTTAGTCTATAATTTGATTTCTTTAAATTTTACTAATCACAACCCTTTTGAGATGATAAGAACATCCAATGATCATGGATGTTCTTAATTTTAAATCCTTAGAAGATACCTAGAAATCAAGTTCTTGGTATGATATGAGATTTATAACAGTATTTAGAAAGTATTATTAAGGAATTACAATAGAATAATTAATAACACAAGTACAATATAACAATTTAAAAAATAAAACCAATAATTATCCACAGCCCCAACACTTGGTGAATTTATCTACTCATGGAGTAGCTATAACAAAACTACTTGAGATAGCTGAATTAACCATCACACAATCTTTGGATGGATGATCATCAGGGAGGTAGTGGCAGCACCTCCATTCTTCTCATCTCCCCTTATATTCTTGGGAATCTCTAGAATTTCCATGATGATCTATCTTGGAATGAGACTATCCTAAATGTGGAGGGATTTCCCTTATATTTATAGTTTTTAAGAATACACGCTGTGTACCAGAGAGTACACAATGTGTACCCTTTTCAACCCGTTTTAACTGTCTTTTCTCCTTGTGTAGGTGAGCTACCTCACCACCATTGACTTGGAAATGGCACCACCCAGTAGGTCGAAGTACGCATCATGTAGTGTCATCCTACATGGCATGTAATATCAATCAATGACCACCAAACACTTCTAGAATAGACCACTTAGTATGTATATGGGAAGAACAAGACATGTAATCATTGGCTGGTAACATGGGCGTGTATCCAATTCTACCGATCCATGTCATCGCAATAGCACACGGTGTGTGTAGTAAGTACACACCATGTATATTTGAATTTTTGTTATGTCCTTTCTTTATTTTTCACTTTGGATGGAAAACACATGGAAATTAACATAATCACCAATATAAATAATTTTATCCACAAAACAAATGATATTTGGTGAAAAACTAGATTTTTTTTATTAATATATATGAAAAAGTATACACAGATCGGGTACATAAAGTCCCTTAGTGGGGGATCTTGGATAACATGAAAAAATGGTTGTGGATCTTGGTGCTGGAATGTAATATATTTTTTATGTAATTATCCCATGACAAGGGAATTACATAAAACATTTAATGTTTCTCCATTGAGTGTTATAATATTCTAATGGGTAAAATATTTGAATATGTGAAGGTTTCTTATACTTATCATTGTGAAGTGTTCGAATCAATAGACGATTATTATGTGTCATGGATGTGACTATCCCTTAAATATATGTATGGTGTTATTCTATAATGGTAGAACATGCATTTTCAAAAAAATAGATAGCGATAAATATTATGAAGTTTATCATGTGATGAATCCATGTGATGTTCTATTGTAATGGTATAATAATAGGTATATCCCATGTTT
The DNA here is from genome assembly GCA_963277665.1 of Viscum album. Classification (NCBI taxonomy): domain Eukaryota; kingdom Viridiplantae; phylum Streptophyta; class Magnoliopsida; order Santalales; family Viscaceae; genus Viscum; species Viscum album. The sequence goes on along the minus strand of OY728123.1, from coordinate 1,426,488,034 downwards.
GTGCTGTATTTTTTAGCACATGATCACCAGTTTCATGGTTTTTTATTTGTTTTTATTTTAATTTACCTTTCAATCATGAAATAAACAAATATATTCATGTGATGTTTTGGTAAGGGAACATTGGTGGTGTCATACATTGTTTATAATCACACCCTACATAGAAATCTTAATTCACATAAATAATTCATCATCTATGATTTGAAAAAAAGGAAAGCGTCATATGATAGGTTTTTGAAGAGAAATGATTTTTTCTATAGATGTAGTGACCAGATATTCTCCAAAACACATCCATGAAATATTTTATTATTTATATCTTGTTGTAATATTTATATATGTGTTCTTACCACATATTTGATTAATTTGGATTGGTATTCAAATGTCCTAACATCACATCGGTTATCACATACTGAAATTTTTAAATTCTGTTGTGATATTGAGTTCTATTATGTCTATATTGTTATATTGTTTTGCTTCATTATACATATCACGATTATTGTCTTCCCGTAATACTCTTATATTCTTTCCTTTAGTCAGCAACCTCTTATATATAGGGAGTCACACATGGATTCATTTGGAAATTCAATTAGGACCCTGTGATTCATGTTGGTGTATTATATAATATATGATAACATTTCAGGTAAAATAAGAGATACTCATAATGAGAAATTTTAAATGGATGAAATAATTTTTAATATGAATTAACAAAAAACATTTAAATAATTCATTAACCAAATATATTGACCTATAAGTTTAATTTTATGGGGTTTCATGTTATAATCCTTTGAAGTTACATATACCATTCACAAGAACAAATTTCATATGATTCACTGTTGTTGTTTGGGAAGGAATACATCAGATAACTTTGGAAAAATATTATAATTGGGACTAAAATACTCTTTTAATTATTATTTTAGTTACATTTTTTTATTGATTACAATGTAACATTAATTATTCACATCGTATGACAATGAAGTATATCAATTATTATTTCAATGTTAATATTTAGTACATAATGATTAATAATATAGATATTTCACACTAGATTTTTGAGATTTTTTGTAAATTGGAAGGAAATTATTTAGATAAAAAATATTATTTTGGATTATTACTCCATATTTTAGTAAGTTATATTTCTTTAAATATTAATAATATTAATTAAGTAACTATAATAACAACAAAAAACAAAAATTTTCTCATATCACATTACATATCTTTAATGGTTTGGATGATGTCACAACTCAATGACATGTTAGTGAAGGAAATATTTCCATTGATGAATTTGTGTGGCTTCCAATATACAATAAACATATAAAATAGTTTTGTGTAATAGTAAAAAGTGAATAATATTTATATAATGCATAAATTCATCTTGGAGAATGTGGAATATAGAAATATCTGTTTTCAAATTTATTTTCACAATAGTGAAATTAGTGAATATAATGAAAAATCCCTTGATGATGAATTAAATTTATCACTCCATAACTCATTTTTGGATGAAATATATACTAAAATTTCCATGATCTAATTATTTTATTTCTTTTTACTACTTTTCTCTATCAGGACTACTTTTTATATAGAAATGACACTAAGAGTGGACTCTGATGATCTCCTCCAATAGTGTAAGGGATGAATATTAGTACCAAATGAATAATGATAATTTTTCCGAGTCATTGAGATGACCCAATGATAAAAAATTTAAAAAAATCATCACTTTCTATGAATAAACAATAAATTTTCCATTTATGAAAAACCAATAAGTATAAAGGTTTAGTATATTTGTAGAGAGTATACATAAACAACGTATTGAATGAAAGTATTTTTTACCAAAAAAACAATCCATACATGTGGTTTTATTCTATTTTATCATACTTTATACCATTATTCATAATATAATGTAATTGAATCATAACAAAAGTTGAGATCAAATTCATAGAGTGGGTAAACATGGGATATATAAATCTATCATAAATAACCATATGATATTCATATTGGTACTAAAATATCATCACGAAACATGATCTTATCAATTGAAATTCCTACCCAATATACCATATATCATAAACCATGATTTTGGGAAGAAGGATTCTAAATAGAAAAAATATATCATTCATAATAGTATAGAATTAGAAACAGTCAATCTGAATCCATGAGAGTGTTTCATATGCATAAGAGCATGTCATCAAAATACCATAATTTTTTTTAAAATAAAAATAATAAAAAACATATGTCAATGATACTAACAAAAACATTCACCACATAGTACTATTATTTAATTTAATAGTGTACCCTCTCGATCTTTGTAAAATGGATTGTCTACCCTCTTTCGATTAGGATAGTCTCTCGTGAAACATCACGGTCTTTGGAAATAATCCCATGTAAACATATAAGATTATGAGATAAAACAATTACTAGGATGTTATATGGATATATCATAACCATAAATCAAATAATAAAAATATATTTATATGTATTACATAATAATACTACATCATTCGTTATTAGTTCATAGATTAATCAACACATGGAACTAAACGGGTTTCATGAAAATATATTTAAAACATAAGAATTATATTCATTATATAAAATGAATTAGGAAAATATAATTATAGAATATCCACAGTGAAGAAAAGTAATCATTAAATTATGTCGACATGGATTAAGAATGCATCTATAATAACATCAACACATTTATCTGAAAATTAGAGATAAATTCCATTTTCTTTGATAATATTTAAAAACAATCCCCATTTAATAGGAATATGATTTTATTTTAATATCCAAAAAAATCGTGTGATGTAATCATGATAAAGGGGAATGTTACTAATATTTGGAATACTTGTTCAATAAATAAAAATTTAAAAATAATTCATTCCAAATAGTTATAAATAATTAAAAATGGTCATACTTAGAAATTTGTTTGAAAGATAATAATTCATGTTTTTTTAATGAAACAAAATGATTGACTGGAAATGAAATTAATCAATATATTGTGTAAAATGAATAACACTTTTTAAAAATTTAAATTAAAATATACATGGAAGAAAATGATTCCCAATGTAAAAGATGAAATAATTCTATGTTTTCATAAAAACAATCATTCATATGTTTTTTGTTATAAGGAAGGGTAAAATAATAATAATATTTTTAAACCCCAAAAATAACTAGGGAGATGGAAATAAATGTGTTTTTAGGAGGAATTTAAATTCAATTCCCCAAATTTATGTTTAACATAAATAATCAATTTAAAAAGTGATATTGTAAAATAAATAACTACAAATTTGTATCTTATGTATTAAAATCCCATGAAATATATAAGATGAAATGAAAATTTAGATATTATATATAAAAATAGAATCATTTAATAATATTTCAAAAGTGAATAGTATACACTATATAAAATAATTACATGGGAATAATTAAAAACATGTCCCAACTTATGAAATTTTGGATGAAAACCCCTTACCTCAAGTCTTGACATCCTTCATAATTTATCTAAAGAAAATATATAATTAATAAATATTTATTTTATATATAAATAATAAATATATTAATAATTTTATTTCTATATATGAATCACATATTAATTTTAAATAAGAAATTATTAATAATTCTTCATTAGAATCATATTCAATGACTTTGCTATTCAATTTTTCTGGAATGTTTATATTTTTTGGTTTAATTCCTTTAACCTTTTTCATTATTCCATCATCTATATAATCTTATGAATATTTTATTTATTAATTTAAAATATTTTTAGAACCATCCATGAATATTGATAATGAGAAATTAGATACACCATTTTATATAGGTGGTAGTTCACATATACACACAAGCTGTGTTTTCATTTTTCATTGGAAAAAGATAAAGAAAGGAAAAAATAATTCCACATCCTAGAATAATAATTATGTTCTAAATATCAAATATATTTTTAAAATTTGTATTTATAACAATCAATTAGATTAATTGTTTAAAAATTAAATACATTTCTTAATAACATTTCTAGTTTTCATGTATCCATGCATAATGTTTTCATATAATGTGATATTGGAGGGAATTAATGTTTATAAAATATTATCTTCAAATATAAAAAATTATATCATCATTACAGAATAGATTTATTAAATAGAACAATTTAAGCATATATCTGATGCAATTATAATAAATGAAACACACCGATTCGAGAAGATATTAGTATGTACATACACATGATATATACTTTCAAAATTTAATTGATGGATGGAAAAAAGTTAATTGATGTAATATCAATATAATTAAATTTCATTATATATAAGATTCTAATGACATAATATTTATATAGATGAACTACATATTAATGTGGTATAATATTATCTAAACATGAAATATCTTAGTTAATACATATATATCCTTCTTGGATATCTTTCTTTGGAAAAACTATAAGCCTTATAGGGTTTGTATTTTGGTGAGACTATGAAATCTATGACCTAGAAATTAATTTTTGGAGGAGATTTGAGTATTTATTGACTGATATTGTCTTTTACAAGTGGTTGATTATGTGTGGGGTTATAAAAGATTGTGAATAATTGTAGAGTGGTGTTCACATTTATCTGTATGGGGTGTTGCACTATTATATATACCTAAAAAGAAATAATTTACAATATTTATTTCTTAGAGTAATTTTACACAATTCTCCATAATTTAAAATATATTTTATTTTATGAGCTAACTCCACACAACTAAAAAATAGTAATACATTTTTTAGTGATATATTGAGGCATTATCACAATGTTTAACCCTATCGTTAACCCTATTAACCCATACTGTGAAAAAAATCATTTACAATGGTTACTATTCATTATTATTGAAAATAAAATATGTTATTTAAAATAATATGAATATTATGATTCCAAAAAATAGAATTCATTTTAAAATATTAAAATTCCACTATTAGGGGAAATTAATTTTAAAATAAGTTCATGTAACACTATGAGAAATAGTTTTATGAAAATGACATTTTAAAAATAAACGGGATTTCTAAAAAATAATGTATAATGTTGATTCAATGCGTATTTATCAGATTATATTAAATATAAGGATATTAATTTCATTTTAAAATCAGGAAATAACTAAAAAAAACTTTTGGACACATGATTAATTGAAAATAACAAGAAATGGTTTTTATTTTAATAAAAAAATTACTTAAATTTTAAAAATATAAATCATTGATATATAATTTCAAATTTATATTTTTTTATTGGTTTAGTTTACTAATATAATTATTTTATTTTCTATATAAATGGTTTCAAAAAAATCAAGACATTATTATATCATTCAAATTTCATAAATGCAACATTTTTTGAAAAATCAGTATTTTCACTATTCACCAAAAAATAAACTATTTTATAATAATAATAAAAACTAAACTAAGAAAATTTTTACTCAATTAATTATAAATATATTTTTCATTCATAATATTTAAACTATAATATTCATAAATATATATTATAACTAAAATTTCGAAAAATAAAGGTAATGGTTCTAAAAGAAAAATCACCCCATTGTTGTTAATCCAAATTCATGTAAATTTCATAATAACCAATTCATAATATATTTTTTTGGACCCTTCATGATATAGTATTTTTCATAATCACAAATAATGTCAATATATAGTTTCATATCTTTCATGCCAATTTTAATATCTCTATGTGAATTAATTTTGTCATACAACAACATATACTTTGATAAGTTAATTGCTTATAGTCATGAATAAATATGTTTACAAATGTATTTTTATTAACACTTAATCTTGTAATGATATATGTAAGGAAGACTCTTCATAATCATTTTTGGATTCCCTGAAAAATTGTAATACGACACACCAAAACTGAAGTCAACACACCGAAAGCAAATCCGACACACCGAAACTGATGTCGACACACTGAAACTGAAGCCGACACATCGAAACTGAAGCCGACACACTGAAACCGAAGTGAACACACTAAAACCAAAGCTGACACATCGAATAAAAGTTGACACACCGAAGTTTGATAGACCTAAGTCGACACACCGAAGATAACACACCAAAGATGACATACCGAAGATTACTCACCGATTGATTTAAATAACTGTTTATATTTTATTAATTAAAATTTATTTCTAACTGTCATATGTAGAAAAATTAATGTTTCTGACATTATTTAATGTTGTCTGTAGGACAATCCATAGACAAGTATGAGGTACATGCAAGTGTGAAGATCCTTATTCATAGAGGATCATGGAGTATAAATGGACCTCATCTTTCACGTTAAAGATATGACGACAACGATAGCTACAGTACATGCTGAGACACAGACTGTGCAAATATAAAAAGAGAATAACTAAGATATTGAGATTTCAAGAAGACAATAACAAACTACCTTCTCTAAAAAGGGTCTTCAGTATACATCGATACATCAAAGAGTTGGACCTTTTCATTCCGCAAAGCTGGATTACAGAAACTACGATACTCTGTTCTGAAGACATCTTCCAGAAGAAGACTCAAATACCAGTTTCTCAACATTCATTGAGTCTAGAGCCTTACTTCACAACACACAGATAATTATTAACCCTATTATCATCCTTAACTCTGTTGTGTTTTATACTTTCTATTTGAGTAGTGTTTATATTTATTTTTTTACACACACTGTATCTTGAGCATAACTGGAGGATATAAAACTATCCTCATACTCAATCACTTATTTCTTTTGTTTCCAACAAATAACTATGGTAGAGGTCAAGTGTAACCTGGATAGCCTGGTGTGCTGTTCTAAACCCAGATCCAGGGTTTGGATCAAAAGTTTGTTTATATAAATAGCTTGGTGGCAGGTGATCACCAAGTGGCGAGGATTTATTCTCTGCTTGAGACTGAACCTCTTGTTTAAATTGTTGTGCCAATCTTCAATTACTCTATTTTGTTTTATCCACTTCTTTTATTTGCTAAAAATTAAAACTATTTTTGCTTACACTTTGATAGTTGGTTTTGGTTTGTGTGTGTATTTTTTTAATTCATCAAACTTGTTTCAAAAGTTAAATTAGTGTTCTACACTGATTTATCTAAGGACTAATCACCCTTTGAGAAACCTATTGACAAATTGAACATTTACATTTCTACTGCCTTAATTAACTGGGCTGTTTTTAAAATTGGGGGTTTTCTTAACTATAATGTTTTTTAACATAAATTATAAATTGGAACTCAATTCACCCCCCTCTTGAGTATCCACTACGATCAACATATTTTTTGAAAAATAAAAATATTAAATATTATCATAATCATAAATAAAACTTCTTATTATAATTTATTAAGATAAAATATTCCACACCTGAAAAAGGAGTTATATGAAAACGTACCCTATTGTCATTATTTGTTATTAAACATATTCTATTGTTTATTTATCTTTGTACTATTAAATTTCATAAATTAAATTTTATATTAATAAATGACCAATTAATAATAAATTTAAAATGGTTATAAAATCCTATATAATATAAATAGTCATATTACCTTCCAATATAATCACGCATGAATCTTGAAACTCATTCATCCTATTCATTCACATCTCTCTCATCGTTCCTATATTATGTTTACTTATTATATATCCGTCAAATGCTTTTATTGGGTTTATGAGGCAAAAATATATATATTAATGTAAATTTAATTTAATGGTTAATTCATTATGGCTGTATTTTTCTTATTGTTTATTCTTATTGCATTATCATAATGTACTAATGTCTAATTATAATTAAATAAATTTATTATAAAAAACCATATCATGTATAATTTTTATATAGTGTTTCATATGAATAATGTTATGGAAAGATGGTGGATTTATTTAAATATGAATTCAGTCTATAATCTTGAGGTGTTCAATTATCTCGCATTTCTGTTTGGGTCTACCCTTGTGATAATGGCACCTCATAAAAACCTGTATCAATCCCTTGATCAATTTTAGGTGGAACCCATTTATCATGGGAATTTTATAATTTTGTGCGACATTGGTCCATTAAATGTGACAATAGTGAACAATGCTAGAAGGTTAGAATTGTCGATTTGAAGGTCGGTTAGGCCTTGACAGCAGATATGAAAAAGTATTTTCCAGTGATGAATACTGTGGGGTGACTCAAACATGACACCAACATCACATGAGGAGGGATGGTCCTCGATAGTGAATGATCTAGGGATTCAATGATGATAGCTTCAACAGATACCTATTAATCCTCTTCATAGGTGCAATAGTGGTGGTTAGGCATCCAGTTGTCTCGATGACATTAGGGGAGATGCGGAATGTATAATTATAGTGGTGATGAAGGTGGGTGAGAAGTACATGATATAGTGGTTTTGTAGGACAATAGAGTGATGGAGGGGTCTCGACGAGGAATGGAATCACATCCAGATTGACGGTAGGAATTGATGTAGAAAATTTGTGTTAGATACCATGATACAGTCCCAACAAGTTTAGAGAAATTAGAAACCAGCAGTAAGTCTCACAGATTTTGATGAATGAAAACATATGTCTTTTCTATAGATACCTAGGCTATACATTCATGTAATGAGATTTCATGATGAGAAGATTTGTAGGTCGGTCACTTTGGAACAAAAAACATACATTATCTTTGTGGGTATTATTGTTGGTTTTTTGGTCTACACGCATGAAATAGCTATGTATTAATTATTAGTTCCTCAGAGCCTATGGAGTATATAAAGATTACACATCAACAATTAAAATGGGTAATATCAAAATTTATAAAACATTATGAGTTAGGGAATTCAGGATGTCCATTATCACCCAATAAATAAATTTCACACTTTTAATTATTTTTCTCATGTATGATAAACAAGTGTTTAAAATAGTTTTATAAAAAAAAGTACAGGGTATAAGAGAACATTTTAAACCATTAATTTCATAGGATCAAAATTAATAGAACTAGAAAATATAATAAGATATATTAGTAGTATAGGGGGAGGTAAATTTTCATAATTGGAAAGAAATAATTTTAATTATACATGAATTACATTACATTTTGAAATAAACCTTAATTCCAACATTTATACTGGGGGACTTATTACTTCATTACCATACATTAAGCATTATGGGGCTAAAAATATGAATAAGTATCCAAAATCACATGATGATAACTGGGTGAAAATTTCCAAAAAGTCTGGATATATTTATATTTCTCTTTATTGATTTTAGTAAGTACATTACTCCCATGGTAATGAATATGGGGAAAAATAAATACATGTTTTCCTTGAATTCCATATAAAACATTTATTCATTTGATTGTGTATCACTTACTTTCCATTATATTATTATTATAACATAGTAAGTGATTAAAAAATAACTATAATTTTTCTTTCCAGAAGTTACAAAAATAACTTTAAGGCATCAGAATAAATATATAAGGGATGAAAATCTATTCCTTCATTCTTTTAAAACATTAATAAAGAAAAACAATTGTATGAAAATATATTACATAATGATATATGAATAAAATATAAGAGTACCTAAATTCTTAATAATAACACCAAATGTTCCACTTATGACATTTAATAAGTAATTAAACCCTAAAACAATTGAAATTATTTTAGATCAAATTCGAAATCCAGAAATCAAAATTGATCGATCGTAAATAATTCCAAAATCCACATAATATTTTTTCTCCACACAGTATTAATAAATCATAAATTCACATAAAAAGATTTTATATAACTTAATCATATGTTTTTAGAAATATTATAATCTTTTCAATAATTATAAATCCAAAAAAACATATATTCTTGTAAAAATAGTATTCATTCATCATTCACCAAATAAAATAAACCATAAATTACTTATGAACCACAACTTTTCATTACCTTTATCACATGATGTTCCCATAAATATTATAACACATGACCCAAATTATCCATCATTACTTAAATATCAAAGAATTTATTAACCCAATAAAATTCAAAACCATTAAATATTATATCACATATTTTTCATTCTTCATCAAATTACCAACAAATAAATAACATTCTATTCTAAAGGGTGTCATATACATCAAAAATTTATTAAGACACAATATATCAAATATCGTTATGAATAAAAATTATCACCTAATACCTATTTCACTTTTGAATCCCCCTAGAAATATATATCTCATTAACATGTTTCCAAAACAACCATAAATATGACCTCAATCATATAAAACCCTTAATGTTATCTAACCCATAATATGGAATTAATCATAAAAAATGATTATTTACGAAAAAAGATAATATATCCAAAAAATATAATTACATACTATATAAAATGGGTATTAATACATTTTAACTCATTATATTCTTTAATCTTAGAAATATTCAAATAAAATACTAATTTTTTCATATCTCTCAGAACCCAATATAGAGACACATCATTAATTCATCTTTCCTGACAGAATATTAACAATAATGTTTCATATTATTCATCAATACATCATTTATTTTATATATTATTCATAGTTTTTTCATCTTTAGTTGTATAGATAATGTATTTTTAAATGATTAATGTGTATGAAATTTACAAGTCCCCTCTCAAGATTTTCTAATTGAACATCCATTTTAATAATTCTTATATACCTAACATTTAAAATGTTAATGTTATAGAAATACCTCAGGAATAATATTGTTCATTTCCATTGGTGTAACATGACTCTTATTTTTTACTTTGGTAATTTATTACTCTCTTCAATTATTTATTACATATAAAAATATCTTCTTTTTTTCTTCGTGGTAATTTCATTGGTTCTTCTTCCCACATTTCAGAGATATGTGAAACAAATTTATATTTTCTCCATTGAAATTATCACATGATCTTACTTGAAACTATATTTTTCTATTTTTTATGTTAGCAAACTCACATATATCAATACAATTAATTATATCTTTAGAAATTTGGTTAGAAATTACCATTATATTTTTCACTTTAGCTTCCATGTAATTAGGTTTCACATTCAAACAACCCATGGAATACTCATTACACATATTTTTATCATAGTTAAACCTTTTTACACCCATTGAATAAAATTAAGAATCATAATGTCAGCATCTAGAATCAGTAATCCGAGTGAGAAACCATGAATGAAATTCCTATGATATAAAAAAATTGGAAAATTATTATCACCATTTTTATCTTTAGGTTCATCTTATATCTTATTGAGTTCATCATAAGTTATCTCTGGTTATATAACCACATTATTCACAAAAAAATCCCTAAAAGTAACTAAATCATTCTTACATACCAACTATAATATTCCCAAAATACAGAAATATTGAATTCAACATTTTTGATGAATTCTCAAAAAATATACCAAATAAAACATGTTTGAAAAACATAAAGGCTTAGTGTATTAGGAAAATAGATTCTAAAAACCTATTTAAATATAATATTTATCATATCTAAAAATAATTCCTCACCAATTGTGCCTTTCTAGTTTATCATACAAAATAATTTTCATCATAACCTGGTAAAATTCAAACATAAGAAATTATGAGCTTAGATGCATAGTATGGGTAAACTAGGGAGATATCCATCATTCATAAGTGAGTATAAGATAAGAATAAATGTATGAGAAAATAATCATAGAACAAATTATTATCATTTTAAATTCATACCCAATCTAACTTAAATCATATACCTTAGTCACATAATAAGATTTTTTCATAACAAAAGACATAAGTCATAAGAATGGGGAATAACCAATAGAAATCATGAGCAATGAGAAAAAATCATAACCATAAGACTATGTAATAAGAGTTTATTATAAAAATACATTTTAATAATATATATAGAAAACATTTTTCAAGGATTCCCAATAAGACATTTATCATATTATTGGGTTAGGTTAACCATCATTGTACATTCTTGGACATGGGTTTACCACCCACGTACACTCATGGGCATAGAAAAACTAAAAAAATTTCCTTATGATATCGTGATAAATAAATAATTATCTAGCAAATTGGAGGGATATAATGGAAGAACACATCATATAACCATAATAAATTCATATGTATTTCATAGTAACATAATATAATTAATCATTCCTTCACAAAATAATTAACTCTTGTAATTAAAATATTTTCATAAAAACATACATAAAATATCATCCTCATAATCCATATATAGAAATAAATTAGATAATATTATAATAAAAATATCATAAGTGTAGTAAAATAATCTTTAATATATTAATATATATAATAAAACACCTTTATAAGATTATCATTACATTTCTTTGAAAAAGGATAAAATCGTATATCCATTTATATTATTTATTTAAATAATAATATAGGTAAACTTAAATAAAATTTTCATTGAAGACTATAGAAACATATAGAGGTAGATTTGTTATGAAACATATCGTTGATGGTTGGAAAACATGTACAAGCAGTAAATAAAGAAAAATTCATTCCAGATATTACAAAAAATTTAAAAATTTACCCATTATAAAAACATTAAAAATTATATTTCTTAATGTTTTTACAATGAAATGAAAATTTTGGTTCAAAAATAATTATAATAAATAATTTTATTAAAATGTAACATATTTGAAAAATTTTGTTGAATGTGGTCATGGAAGACAATGATTTCAGCCTAAAAGAATAAATATAGTCATCTTTTCATAAAAACATTTATTCCACCTTTTTTTGAAAAGAGTTGGAAAATAAAATTATTAATTTAAAAAATTAAAAATAATAAGAGTATAATACTATATATACAGTTCATAAATGAAATAAAATATAATTATCCTAATGGAAATGTTAACATAAATAATCCATATAAAAAGTGGGGTTGTAATATAAACCATTACAACTTTCGTAACATTTGAATTATAACCCCTTGGATATGAAAAATTGATCATAATCCTTATATATTAATAAAAATAAGATAAAAATTCTATAACATGTAAAATAGGTTTCATATATAGATTATAAAATAATTATAGGTGTACAAGATAAAACATAATACAAGGAAATACATTCGACACCAAAACCCCTTACATCACAACCTGAATTTCATTACACATTCTAATACATAACATAATAAAATATCATATTTATTATAATTCCATAATAAAAACATATTCATACTTTTAATTCTATATATGATTCAAATATAAATTACAAATACCAATTTATTAATAATTATTCATTAAAATCACATTCTTGGTGTTATAGGTTCCTTTTTACTTGATTCACCTTGGTAACATATTAATAATCCCAATAATATTTTTTATATCATATTTTTTTTACAATATATAATTTTATAAACATACATTAATGAAAGTAATGAAAAATGTGACAAGACACTTCAGGGAGGTGGTAGTCTGTACATATGCACAGGTGAAGTTTTCATTATTTATTTGATTGAAATAAAAAAGGTAATTAATAATTAATATTTAAATAATAATATTATGGTATAAATAATATTTAAATAAAATAAATATATACATATAACTGTTAATGTGGAATTATGATATAAAATTAAATACATCACCTCATGGGGATGGCAGTCTACAAATACGCTTCGGTAATGTTTAAATTTTATAACATATGAGTTGGAAAGAAGGAAGAATATATTTTATCTTCATAGAATCCTAATTATAGAATAAATTTTTATTTTTAAATATTAAATCCATATATATAACCAACCATTAGAGGTGGTGATGAAAAATGAAACACATAGCATCATGGAGATAGTAGTATGTATGTGTGCATGAGTGACACATTCATATTTCATTTGATATATGAGAAGTAGATAGTGATTGTCACGTAAACATAATATGATTTCATTATATATAAGATAATGATGTAATTATAATCATATTGATAAAAAATATTATAATGAGTTAGATGAAGAAATAAAGTTGAAATAATTTTGTTAAGGATTATACCTCCTCTCTGGATATATTCCTTTAGATTTCACCTTAATCCTTCTAGTATTTATATTTTATGGAGAACAAGAAATATATAATGTATTATTAAAGTTTTCAATGATAATAATATAGTTATATTATGAAAATACTGTTAAAATTGATTAAAAAAATTTAGTATAGGATTTACCCATTCATAAGTAAGGAGAGAAACAATCTTGTAAATACATATCCTTTTAAAAAAAATATTCATCTTTACCAAGGAAAGGGGGTCCAATTATATCAAAATTTGAACATATTATATTCTATGTTTTATATACACTCGTAAAATTACATTTATACATGTTTTAATGATATTTTCAACCCTTGTCTCTTATTATAACACCTCATTAACCCTATTGAACCTTAAAATGGTGAAAAACATTTACCATTATTAATATTAATGCATTCTAGAAATTAAATTCATTACAAAACAATTAAAATATGATGATTCAGAATATTGAATCAAATTTTAAAAGATTTATTTTCAATAGTTTGTAAAAATTAATTTTAAAATTTATACTTTTAAATGAACTGAATACTTATTTTTGAAAAATATTTTTAAAGCATGAAAATGATTTGATACAAAAATAATGAATATTTCAAATTAAAATGAATTTATATTATTGTTTTAAATCATATTATATAATTTGAAATTAAGAATGAGGAAAAACCAATTTATAATATTTTTATTACATTCTTTTCATAAAAATACTAAAAACATTTTTAATTTAAATACAAATATTTCATGGATTCATATCATGATGAAAAACATCGACCAGTACCAAATAAAATTAAATGATTTATTTTAATTTCTAGAAATATATAAATATATTCCTATAAAAAAGGATTTAAAAACATTCAAGTTATTCATATAACATGATACTATAATTAAAGTGACAATATTTGAAAAATATGTATGATTTATATTCATAAAAAAATAATCATTTTCAAAAGAATAATAAAAATTCAACCAAGGTTTATTTTGAAATGATGAATTAAAAAATGATATTCATTTTATAAAAGAAATAGTAAAATTCTAAGACAATGATGTAAAATAGAAATAAAAATTAAACTATTTTTTTTGAAAATAACTCTTTTGAACAATAATTGTATCTAATAATATTCCATAAAAATTTAGAATTTATCTTGTTTAAAAATACTATTTAAAACTTTAAAATATTTTATAATGTAAAAATCATATTTAAAAGTGATCATTTTAATTTATTATGATAAAAAATACAAAACATTGAACAAAATAGTTATATGAAAACATACCTTTTTAAAAATAAATTTTCTAATAATATTAAATTATTTATTTATCTTGAATCCATTAAATATCATAAATTATTTGGTATTATAATTTAACACACCATATATTCAAAAAATGGAATTCTATTTTGATAGTGTATGATACATTCAACATTGATCCCAAAGGATCCATTATTATTTATGAACGTTATAAAATAGTCATTAAATTAGAGGGTATGAATAGTATTAACAACATTAGAAAGAATTTATAAATGTAATAATAAATATAAAATTATTGACACCTTCAATGGAAATAAGTACAAAAATTTTAATGAACACATTTCATTCTTAAAAAAATATATTCCTTTAAAAAATATTTTTATTTATCTTTGAAAGAATATATTAAAATAAATTTTACGCTCTTTTAGAAATGATATTTTATAAAATTAAAATAATATTTTAAATCATCGTATAAAAATTATCAACTAGTTAAATTTTGTTATTTTTTCTAAAATATTTTATTTTTTGCAGAATAGAAAAAATTGACTATTTTTTCAAATACTACCGTTTCTTTTAATTTAGTAATGTAATTTAAAAGATAAATTATTTACTGTATTTGGTATTCACGTTAAAAAAATTATTTTAATTTATAAAAATATAATTCATTTTATTTTAATAATAATTTCTAATTATTTAGGTATAAGCCTATTTTAATGCTTATATAGACAGTTTTCTCCAAGTTGTTTTTATTTACATAATGGTTATACAATTAAATTAATTAATATAACCTAAAATAAGGAAAGTTTTAAATGAAACATATAATATATATATATATTTATATTAACATAATAATTATTTCTATTCATAGAATATATATAAGTTTTTGTATTGCAGGAAAAATGAATTTCTTGAATACTCATTTTCCAAAATGTTTTGTGGGTATAATTATATATAAAATTCATCAGCTTCTATTATCTGATATAGAAAAATTTAATTCAAAATTTAAAATCATCTTAACAAATATTAGGTAATAATATCAAATAAATTTTGGTAATAATGAATATTAAAAATAGTAAAAACACTAGTTAACTTGGTGAAATAATAAAATGGTAAAAGATTAAAACGTTGGAGGTAAATGGAATAGAATCTTCATTTTTTTTAATTTTTATTGTTTAAAGAATATCATGACCATTTCACCCCTTAAATCCTTTATTTAACCATTTTTGACGTATAGTGTCTTTGAGGTGACTCCTCAATGTTGAATATTTTTTTGAATTTACCAGATTATCACTCAACCTTAATTATAGAATAACATACCTCTACACTCATTTACACACCTATAAATAATTTTGGTTCATCCAGTACCTACCAAAATCCATTATTTAATTCCTTACACATTTTCAAATAGGCCTTTTTATTATAAATCCTATATAGGGAGGATTTAGGTAAAATCCTAAAGAGGCAGTCCAAAGTAGAGGAATCATTATTAACTAAGAATATTTATTTTATTCCCTCTTCAACCTCATTTAAACAATAAAAAATATTTTTGATATAATAAAATTATCATATACCATATACTGAGATGTTATTATATTAATATACTAACCTAAATCCATATCTTATTCTATGAAATTGTAAATGAAAACATCATTCCTGTGTGTGCAGACAACCGCCTCACAAACCAGTGTAGTTTTTTCTCATTATTGACTATCATGACCATTCATGATGATAGATTTAATTTTTATATATTATATTAATTACATATTAATATTTTTTAAATTAATATCTCACATACATCCTTACCTTACAATCCATTGAATAATGATAACATCATTCATGTGTACCTGAGAATAACACCCTATGAAGCTATGAGATTATTTTTTTATCACCACATCACATGTATTATATATATAAATGTATTTAATTAAATAATATTATATTAATGATATAATTAACATTATCTAATGTTAAAATAATACATATCCTTTTCCCATTATTATCATTGAAAAAATGAAACAGTACTCATGTGTATATATGACATACCATCTCTACAATTTCAATATAAGTTATTTTCATAACAAACCTTCATGATTGGTTTTCAAAATATAATTATTGAAAAAATGATAATTTATTCATTATTATTTTTCTATACAATATTAACTAATGATATATTTGACCTTAGTTTACATTCCAAATATATTTAAAAAATATGAGGCGACCATTGTTAAAATCATCGACATAAACCCAAATTAATAAGTAATTGAAAATAACAAGATATTAAATAAATTTAAATTAACAATAAACAGGAAAAGGGCTATTATGAAATTAAACAATTAAATTACATTAATTATTTGGAATAATGCAATAATGCATTCTACAAATTTAGCTCAAGGTAAGGGATATCTATAAACCACCCATTCCATTAGGTTATGACCATTCTCCCCCTAACTCATTTTCCTTCTCAATTTAATGTTATTGGATAACTATAAAATATATATAAATATATATCTCATATATATACCTATCTTATGATGTATTAAATTTATTGGATAATATATTCCTTATGGTCATTTCTCAAATTACTTCATTATGAAATTTACTTTGATTATGATTATTCTTATGCTTATACATTATGGTTTATTTTATTTTTGTTGAACACATAATCATGAACATATTATTATGGGTGTTCCTAGAATTCATTCCAATTAATGAGGTAAAGCATTAGTCTTATGAGATGTTTCTTATGAGATATGGGATTATACCTAATCTATTTTGGGACTTTTTCTAACATGTGATATTGAATAGGCAATTATCCATGACTCATTTTTATTTCTTGATTTATTTTATTGAAACATTTTATATTTTTTTATGATATTATAGTACAATCCTAATTATGTTATTTACCCATGTGATTACTCATGAGTCTCCACTTTTATTACATCATGTTATCCCTTCAAATTACAAGTTATTTTTCTTTATCATGCTTATACCCTTACAAGATGTTTTAGCTCACCCCTTTTGTCTATGTATTCCCTAAGCTGTCACATGTTGTTTTAGGAGATCAAAAGGATTTATGAGCTCATTATTCAGAATAAAATATATTTTTTATTTTAGTATCTGAATCATGAATTAAGAAACATGTATTCCAATTAAACTATGAATTTTTAATCTTTTTAATATTATTTTATATTTATATTAAAAACTTATACTGATATTTGTAAAAGGAATTGTGTTTTATAGCTGTTATTAGAGAAATTTCATGTTTATTTAGGGTATTAGGATTAGAAAATGATATTGAAATACTAATGTATAATTCAAAGAATATTAAGAAATACCTAAATATTGGTAATGTATTCGGTAAGTGATTTACAAGATAATAAATCCATTTATAGATAATTCATGTTGATGTGGATCTAGTATAGTTGTACCTAGATATAATAAACCTAAAATGGGTGAATTGACCTAGACTCAACTATCACTTGGTTGTGGAAGACGAGTCTTCTTTTAGACTTGGTTTGACACTCCTTGTGGGATATAACATGTAAATCCACTAAACTCTTTATAAACCATTACGAAGTACTTGAAAAATATTATGGTCCAGAAAACCTAATATTTTAATGTTACCATGAAAAACCTAGATTGAAAAATAGAGAATAATAAATTAGAATATACTTATCATTTATAAGTTATCCCTTATTGTTTAAATGTTCCCCTTTTTATGGTCAATATATTCTAATCATTTTTTGATTAATTAATGTCTACAAAATGAAGAATCCATTCCATGAACCAACTTGAGAGGAATTGTGATGATTTCCCCAATGATATTATTTGCCTTATGGGAGTGATATCTGAGAACATCATTGAAGTAGTTGATCAACTGGATCAAGTTTTGAATAATAATTTGCATCATGTAGAATATACTCCTTATAAGAAAGAGCAAGTTGTGGACAAGTATTTTATAAGACAAAAAAATCGTAAATTTAGATGATCTTATAATCCCTGATTCATGAAGCAATGGATTTACACCATTGATGAGATATTCTATATCCTCTAATTATTAGAGAAATTGAATGATGTTATGGAAATTTATTACATTGTTGGAGTAGCGGATCATTGGTGGATACTAATCAAGAACAAAAAATTTAAAGAGGATAATTATTCCATGTTACAGGAAGACATGATGAAAATATTATTATATTAATATTATCCCTATACACATCATATTAAAATTCTGATTTAGTTTCTTAATATAAAATTAAAGGATAATTAGTATATCAGTGCAAATAAAGAAAAATTCATAAGGAATACATGGTATGCCTCCATCTTTTCATCAACATCAAATGTAAGATGGACTATTTCATTAGTGGGTTAAATATGAGTCTATGAAAGGAATTTTTGATATGAGTATTTTACATTTATGAAGATATTGTTTTATATTCCCTTAATGTTCATATGGAGATTGGTGACTCTTGTTGTTTGCATGGTGGACAAACAAAAAATAAAACGGATTTTACATCAAGAGTATCAATTGAAATATCCAAAAGATGAATGAAAACAGAACATATCACTTTTAAAATTTATTGGAAGAAGCATCATGAAAACAATTTTAATGGAACATGGAGCATTTTTAAATGTTGTAAATTAGAGATTCTACAAAATCAGTGCTAGTGAGAAATGAAAAAACCCAATACCATGCAGGAATAAAAGAAGGTCCAGAGAAACTCTCAACTTATGTTTCATTTTTTCAATGGAATGATATATGATAAGTATACAAGACAATTTATTTATCCAAGGGTTGTTGGATACAACAATTAAATGAATATCAAAGGACCTGAGATAATGGAAGATAACATTATATAATCTTTGCTAGGGTGTATCCTAAAAATTATGTGGTTAGACGTATTCTAGTTATTAATTTTGGAATAGAGCTAATACCACTTAATTCTTGATCTATTCATTCTTTAAAATCATGAAATTTTAGTAAAAAATTTAATGAACCACCATATGAAATTCTGGTTGAGCTATCAGTGATAATAAAAAACATATTAATGGTTGCATCTCATGTATATAACTACCCCCAATCAATGTTTTAGGATGTAACCTCTAATCAAATCTTATCTAACATCTTTTAGTGGAGTTTGATGTTATGTATGACATATATTGTATATACATATAAAAATACATCATGAAGAATTTTGCTATAATATCACCCTCTATAAGTCATCCATTCCAATGATTCTATAAAAGTGTAATGAGGATATTGAATCCCCCAAGGGGTCTTATGTTCATCCATGGATATTACTACCTTATGAGAAATCATATATAGCCATAATGATTGGGGGAAAGGATAGAATAATTATTTATTAGATGTCCATTGTGAGGTATTATACTAATATGTTCCCTATAGAGTTTACTAGTCTTCCTTTTGATCATGAGGTTTTGATATAAATATATCTTATACTTGTATCTTTTTGCATAATAAAGAGTCCTTAAAAATGACTACAGTATAGTTTCTTGAACTAAAATTGAATATATATGGGATTCATGAGAATAGTTTTATATTCTTAAGTGTTTCAATATATAGTTCTCCAGTCCTCATTATCATGAATACATATGGGTCAATGCACCAACCTATGTATTCCATGATCTCAAAAAAATGAGAAAGAACAAGTACCTCTAGAATAGATAGGTGACTCATCTAATCAACTATATAGGGAACAATATTTCTATAAGATGGACCTTAATATGGGATATCATAAATTAAGAATGATTTTGGTAGATATTACCAAAAGTAATTTTCAATCATTTTTTGGACACTATGAGTTCAATGTGATGACTTTTGGGCTCACTAATTCTCCAAAAATCATTATTTGGAAAATAAAATGATTCTTTATAGATTACCAGAATATTTTTTTGGAAGAATTTATTGTTGATATTTTTACATACACCAAATGTAAGTATTATCATTAGGATCCTTTTAATATTATGTAAAAGGCCATGAAAAAAATGAAACATATATTAAAATTAAAGTAAATCATAGTTTTTGTGGAATAAAGTATCATTCTATTTGAATATTATCACAAGAAATTGGATATATATGGAAAATTATGTAAAAAATAAATTCAAGGGACGAAATAGACTAATTAAATAATGGAAACCATAGATTATTGGACTAGCTAGGTATTATTGATGATTTGTGAAAAAATTTTGTGGTTTTCCAACAGGCTAAAAAATCCGACTAAAAAGGGATGAAGTTTTTCTAGAGCTTTGAATTGGAAGAGATCTTAAATGAGATGAAAACGTGGAATGTCACTACACTAGTACATTCACAACCTACATTTGGGGAATTTTTTTGTAGTACGATGATTCCTTGAAGAAGGGTATGTAATATATACTAACATAAAATGATAAAGTGGTAATGTACACATCAATGTAGTTGAATGTTCACAATAAGAACTATCCCACCCATGATCTACTATTGAATACAGTTATTTTGGAGATGGAATATAATGAAATTATCTCTATGGTGGAGTTGTGAAATATTTATAGATCACAGTATTGAAAAATATATATTCACACAAAATGAGGTTAATATGATCTAATGAATATAATTACATTACATCAAGAACTCTTATTCTTAATCCATTACATCACTGCGAAAGAAAATATGGATGTGGATGCTAGAATATAATAGGATCAGAAAAACGTATCAACGATGAGAATTGAGAAGGATACATTCCTCTTGGAAATAGGAATCATTAATGAATGAACATAATTATTCGTTTCTCTAATGATTTATCAGAAATCCATTTTGAAGATTATAGTGGATTCTGAAAGAGATGATGCGGGAATTCAAAAGGTGATAGAAGCTATAAGAATATGGAAATCGTCAGTGTTTAAAATGTATGAATAAGTATTTGTAATATGTTTTCCATGAATACGTATACCATTTAACCCAATGATAAATAAATTATAATTGAATAATGCACATTTCTCAATATTTCCATATACCCAGGGAGCACAAAGATGTATCAAGATCTTGGAGAACACAAATGGTGATTCAATATGATGAAGGAGATTGTGTAACATACATCTAAGACTTTGGTATGTTAGAAAGTGAATAAATACTAAAAAATAAATATAGGGATGATGTAACCAATACACATACAAATCTAGAACTTGGAAAATATATCAATGGACACTGTCACTAGTCTTCTAAATATATCATGAAGAAACCATAAAATAAGTGTTGTGGTGGATAAGATTACAAATATAGGTCACATAATTTTAATTAAATATGAATTATAACTTTATCAACTTCAAAATTTATAAAATATATAGGTGGAAAAGATTTATGAAACACTAATATCGATTGTATACGATCATGATTTTAGATTTAACTCCATGATCTAGAAGGGTATCCAACATTCATGCAATAATAAATTGATCTTAAGTATTGGTTATCTACCAAAAACTAATGGGTAATCTGAGTATACTCTTATGAAACTAGATGAAATGTTGAAAGCATGATCTATTGACATCAAATGTGTATTAGATCAATATATTTAACTAGAATATATCTCTTGGAATAATAATTTCCACTCAAGCATCTAACTAGATCATTAGGAATCCATTAATGAGATGATTTATAGAAAAACTACCCGCTAGAATGAATTGGGTTAACCCATGATTTTGGGATGTTATATAGTTAAGGAGATTGTAGAAATGAAGAAGATGATTCAAAAATAGATTATTACTGTTTAGAGTCCAAATAAGACATATGATCACAATAGTGGATGAGACAAGGTGTCTATGGTCAATTTTAAAGTGTTTATCAACATATATTTAGGATATATAGTCATTATTTTTGGGTAGAATGAAATGATAAGACAAATAAACATCATCCCCTTTGAGTTTATAAATCACACCAAATATGAAGCTTATTGAATAGTAATACATCAGACCATTTCTCAAGTACATGACATATTAAATGTATCCCACTTATGAAAGTACATACCAGATCAGACACATGTACAGAATTATATAACGGTTTAATTGGAAAATTATTTATTTTATGAGGATTATCCATTTAATATATTGAACATAAAACATTTTGTTTTTTCAAAACAAAAAAACTCACCATGTCAAACTACAACACTAGAATAAAAAACACAAAGGGGCAACCTGAGAACCGGAGGTAGACTTAAAGAAAAATTAAATTCACCTATTTTCACCTTATTATGTATTATGAATGTTAAGGGGTAAATTAATTAATTTTGGACCAATGTAACTCCTCATGTTTAAAAAAAGGATACTATTTTGATAGTGTATGTGATATGCAGCACTGAGTCTAAACAATCCATGATTATTTATTAATAGTATAATAAAAAAGTTAAATTGGCTGATATTAATTGTCTTAAAAAATTATAAACTATATAAAAAGGTCCTAATAGATATAAATTTGTTGATATAATTCTAGGAAATAATTATACAAATTATAATAAAGATATTTGTTTCATCATAAAAAATTATTTTCATTAAAATGATTTCCATTTATTTATGATAGATAAGATTACAATTAATGTATTTATAGTATTGAAATAATATTTTTAAAAATTAAAATTCTTTTTAAATCACCATATAAAAATTAAAATATGGTGAAATATTATTATTTTTATGATATGTTATATTTTTGGTGAATAGATAAAATTGATATGTTTTCAAATAATGCCATATATTTTCATTGAATAAATTAATCTAAAAGTTAAATTGTATTTTTATTTTAATATTAAACTAAAATATTAAAAATATAATTCATAATAATCCAAAATTTTTAATTATAATAAGAAATAATAATTATTTTTTATTGGTTTATTTCTTAAAGACACTATTTTCTGTACAAAAAAATTATGTATGTAATGTTTATTGAATAGTGATAATTTAAGTAACCCCAAATATGGATATATTTAATTGAAATAAATAGAATATATATATTTTTATATGAATTTAAATTCATAAAATTATTATTTATACTCATAAATTAAATATTAGATCATCTATTTTTTTAAAGTGTATATCCTGAAAAACTTTTTCTCGACACATTATGTTTGTTTCATTTTAAATTAAAGTATGAAACATATAGTATTTTAATTTCATAAATTCAATTAAATATTTATAATTATAATAGTAAAAATAATTTAATAATTTCATCTCACTTTTAGTCATGATTAATAGTTAAAATTGTAAAAACACTATTAACCATGGTCAAAAACTAAAATGGTAAAAGTGACTAACTTTAGAGGATAATGAAATAAATATCTTAAAATATGTTTATTTTTGAATTTTTGAGGTATATATATAAAATATAACACCTTAAATCTGTTATTTATCAATTT
The DNA here is from genome assembly GCA_963277665.1 of Viscum album. NCBI lineage: Eukaryota > Viridiplantae > Streptophyta > Magnoliopsida > Santalales > Viscaceae > Viscum > Viscum album. The sequence continues at coordinate 1,426,463,435 of OY728123.1, read as the reverse complement.
TAAGAAAACTTTCCTAATTGTGACTTCTTATTATTGAATAGATTCTGGTATTTACAAAAATGAGACTCTCTCACTTAAATATTAGAACCTCATCTTCTCTCTGCTCCACATAAAATGATCCTTATGGATTAGACAGTACCAACATAGAACATTTATATAACTTCTCCCTCATGTAATAGAGGCCTTTTTTATCAGAATGAAAATCTATGTAGTATATGTATATAATCCTAAAGAGGTGATCTGAAGAGGTGTTATCTTTCAAATCAATAATCATTGTTTAATTTATAATTCTTCCAAAATCAAATCATACTCAATAATTATTACATAATAACATCATTATCTCAAAAACAATGTGATATTATTATTTTAATGTCAAAATATCCATCCATCTCCTCTTCTATCAAAAGGGAAATGAAACCGTCATTCATGTGTATGACAACCTACCGACTCATGGAATGATGTAATTGGTTTTCCATTATCACCACAAATAGTTTCTAATGATGATATATTTAATTTATATTTAAAAAATTAATTATACATTATTGATTATTGAAATTTAATATATCATGTACCTTCTTACCTTACCGTTTATTGGAAAATGACAACATCATTCATGTGTCTGGAGGACTATCCCCTCACCAAGCAATGTGATATGTTTTTTATTACCACATCACATGAATTATATATATACATGTGTATTTAAAAAAACATAATATTTATTATAAAAGTATTATTCAATACTATTAAAAATAAATATACTTATTTCCATTATTATTTTGAAAAACAATAATGGTAACTTATGTGTACTCATGAACTACCATCTCCATTAGTTTATTATAGTCCATTTTTCCTAAGACTACATTATAATTGTTTGTAAAAGTATAATTGATGTGTTAATATGACTATTATTACTTGATTATTATTATATATATGAGTACATTAAAATATCTTTGATGTTAGTTAGCTTTCTAATGTTATTTTCTCCATATTGAATGAACATTGTAAAAAATATCCATCTTAAACCCAAATAAATAAGTAATTGAATATAACATGAGTGTAAAAAAATAAAATGAAATAAAATCATGAAAAAATTTCTTAATCATGAAAATAATTGAAAAAAAGTTCTTACTCCCGATGATAAATAATGCACATGATGAATTAGGCTTGAGTTAAATGATCTCTCTAAATCATCTTTTCCTTTTGGATATGACATTTCCCTCTCTAATTAAAATTAATTATATATTCAAAATTTTAAATTCCTTATAAATTTTGTATATATGTATCTAATAAATACCCAGATTATTATCCATTCATTTTAAATATTAAAATAAGAATTTTGTTCATCTATCATATTTTTTCACTATAATATTTTTTTTTGATTTTGATATGAGGGAATATTATGAAACCCATTTTCATTTAGTGGGTATTTAATATAATTATTCCTTATGATTAATTTCTATTTTATGGAGCATATATTCATTAACATGTTATGATGGGAGCACCAAGATAGTTCCTCAATTATTTGGATAGTGATTCAGTATTTTGAGATGTTATATGTTGGATTAGGGAGTAAACATAATCCATTATGGGACTCCACCAACGATATGATATTTTCTATAAAGTTAGGCTTGATCCATATTTTTTGTTATATTTTGTGTTGCGACTAAGTTAAAAATTTTCAATTATTATTTGACAATAATATATATTTTTTATTCTCAAATGTGATCACTGTGGACTAATTTTATTTAACCAACTGGACCCATACCTTCCACATTAACTAAGAATCTACATCATATTTATCACATAAGCACCATAATTTATTAGTATTAAATATGTTCTACATAACTATTTTTATTCACATCATTCATTAATAAAAAAAATAACATTATAAATTTAATGTCACATCCTAAAATAATAAACTAATAAAACATATTTGTTTATCCCATATCATCCGCACCTATTTATAATAATAATATTATAAGTACCATCTATGAAATATTTTAATCTACAATTACGATTATTACACAATTTAAATTAACCCATTATGCCTTTTCAATTATACATCTTTAATTCTGATATAAAATTAAAAACTAATCTTATAAATAAAATTATTCAAATTATATTAACATTAATTCAATATTTTTTGAGATCCCCTTCATTAATTATACATTGAATAATGACGCTTTAATATCTAAACCCCTTTATCATCCCATAAAATTTCAATAAACATTTATTCTAGTAACCATTTATTAATAACATATAAACACCATACTATATATACTATCAATATACTTATTAAGATTAAATAATAGAATACTTAGAGAAGAAAATAATGATCTAATAAATTACATTTATTGATTTAGTCTGATAATATTTTTTTTTAAAAACCCAAGAATATGAAACTTTAATTTTATAAAAATGGGTATCCTAATTTTTTTATATATACAAAGATAAGAAAAATACAAATAGCATGTGATAAGGATTCAAATTAATAATTAACTTAAAATCACAAAATAATTACACGGTTCCCCAAACATAGATGTAGTTTACTCATATTAAAACCACTAAAAAAGGACTTTGTTTATTAACTCTTTTAATATATACATTCTATTTTTGTTATAAGCTAAATGAATTTAAACTAAAACCATGTATTATATAAATAAAAAATTATTTTAACGTAAAACTCTCTAAAAACCTTTTAAAAAATTAAAATTTATTTTATGATATTCTAAACAATTTTTTTGAACATGATATCATCCGTAATTTGGATAAAATCACGATTATTGATTTGGACACCCCAAAAATAAATCAAGAGAACACACTAAACAAATGAACACCACTCACAAAAAACACATTTGTAGAAAACACATGTATTATATCTTTTATTAATTCGTAACCATACACTAACAAAATTCCTCTTAGACCATGTCAACTCTTAAATATTATGTATCCTACAATGTTATTTCCAGAAATTAAATTACAATATAAGCTACCTATAACATTGTAACTTCCAATATCCTAAAATAAACATCAATAATTAACTTCCAAATATAGAATCATTTTTTCATATTACAGAGAATCACAAATTAGTGTATTAGGGAAGCTTGTGCCTATTTTTTTCATTATTTATTACTTTTTGTTTGTTGACCATACAAGTGTATACTTTGTGGGATGTTCTAGAAAATGGAGAGACAAAAAAAATCACAATGGTAGTTTATGAGTGGATTTAAAAAGTTTCAAGGGTGATTCCATGAAGGAATAAATATGTTTTCTGTTTATTCATCAAAAATAATTTTGGATACGAAATCGTAGTCACAAAAAATGAAATGTAAGAGATTGAGTATTCCACACAAAATATAGGAAATTATATAGTTATAAAGTACTATATTCTGAATTGATTTATTTAGTATTTATCAATATAAATTACGTTATTGAACTCTAATTGAAATTAAATTATTCTATAATGTGGTGTACAAATAAAATTCACATTATTATATTATTACAACTAGTTTCATGAGACGATAAATAACAATATTTTCATGTGGTTTTTATGCTATTTTCATTTTTAAAATATTTTTAACTATAAGGAAATTAATTTATAATTAATGTATACAAAGTAATTAATAATTTTAATGAAATAATAAACTATGTTTTGATGTCAAGAAAAAATCTCATGTATATGCCTTAAAATTACTTATAGAGATAATAATAAATAATTTCCATTTATGACCATTGGTTTTTGAATATTCTATATGTGATTTTTTTTATCTTGTGGAAGTAAAATCACACCATGGTAAAGTAAAAAATATCAAGTTTTATTTAAAATAATTCATTGGTACATGAAATGGTCACTATGGTATAATAGTTATAGTTTCATGTCTACCCTATGAATTGGAAACCAACAGAATCCTATTGATATTTAATAGTCTAAAGAGAAATAAAAATTATTAAAATTGGTGATTATATAATTTATTTTTCAAAAAATATAGACACCACACATAATAAAACCATTAAATGGTTGAGAAATTATTTTAACATCCTGTTACCTTGATCGGGTATATTTTTACCCCTTTCTAAGTTCCCTTTTTGATCAATGTCCTTAGGAGTGGTTTTTTAGATTTTTTTAGGTTTCAGAGCAAGTACACACTGTGTACTATAGGTATATGTTTTTTACCGTAGGTACACACTGCGTACTAGAGGTACACATCATTTACATGTTTCTAGATACAAGTCATGAATGGGGAAATCACACTGTGAGCAGGTAAACGTCATGTACATGAGGTACACATCATGTGGGGTTTAAATGTTAGTTTTTAACATGAGGCGATGGGTATTTTGGCATAACATATCCAGTATGGACTACACATTGTGTACATGAGGAACATGTCATGATTCGTACCATTCCCAGGTTTATGTCACACGTGCAGCGATTTTGTTTCATTTTTATCATCGGATTTACATTGCTCTCGACTCTAGACTCTTCCTATGAGATTTTTTAGGCACCCCTTTCTCTAGATTGATATAATTGGATTTGGATCATCATTAATGTTTTTGTGAATCTCCCTGGATATGTTTTATTTATGGTTCTTCTTTGCGGTTGATCACGACAGTGCCTTTGCTTTATATTTTCGAATTCACTGATCTAAGTTGGTTGTTTCTTATTGGTTTCTTCTAGATCTGTTGTGAGATATCATTCCAAAGAACTTTTACTTCATTTTTCATTGTTCTAAGGGTGTTATTCCTCAAGTTATGTGGATTTTCTCTCTTCCACAAAACTCTTGTATTTATATTTGGAAAAATCCTAAGATTAGGGGATTTGATTATAGGGCCTTCCTTGAAGGTGTTGGGTTTCATTGCTTTTGGATTATGTTGTGGGAATATGTGACTTGAAATTCGAGATAGGTGGTTCCATCTATAGCCTATGATAAAGATCCGGATTCCTATTTATTTATAAATTTATTTATTAAATTATAATTATAGTTTGTGTGTGTTGAAAAATGGGTTTAAAAGAGAAATAAATTTTCCAGAGATTTAGATAAATGGATTTTGAAATGGTTTTAAATGGGTTCAAAATCATAGAAATGAATTGCAAGAAATATCACATGGGTTACCTTGGTAACATGTGTGGAATCTTTAACAGGAGGAAATATTACATTTTTTTGGATTATCTAGGAGGTTAGTCTTGGGACTTTCCTATATTTCCAAGGACTTTTGTTCTAGGGGACTGATATTGTCATTTAGGGGGGGGGGGTTTACTCATGGTGTATTCCAAGACTTATTATTCATGTGATATAGGATCAGTTTTTGTGCACTTGATTTTTGTGGTTTGTGTAGTTAGTAGCCAGGTTCTGTAGTATTCCTTAGTGTTGTGATATCTACGCTACCATTTTGTAATGATTTTCTTTATGAGTTTTCATGGATATGCATGTTTATTGTTGTGAAATGTGATATGGAAAATTTTCTTTAAATATGAGATACCTAATTTTATTTTGGACTATGAAAAATGGGAATATTTAACATGTTTTCTATAAAACTACTTCGATACTTATTAGGAAATGTTTTATTTTTGAATGAGAATATATTATTTGTTATATAGATACATGTTATAGAACACCTTGGTGGGATCCTACTGAGCCTATTAGCTCACACCCTATAATCCTCTTTGGTGGTGTTTAACCCTTTTTTGTCTTCTAATGAAGGGAAAGGGGAGGCTTCACAGTGATGTGTAGAGGTTCATGTCAGTTGTGATGGGTAGATAGTGGTGACATGGTGGGTGTTTGTTTATGAAATCCCATGGAGTAGCTGTTGCATGCAGTCCTTTGCAGTTTGACTTGTCTTTTGGGTTTTTCTACTGTTAATGTAGTTTTATTCCAATATTTTCCCTACTGTTATGGAATATATATTTGGTAGTAATCCACTATTTCATTCTTTATATATATATATGTATTCCATGTGGTTGTTCATGTTGGGTGAAATTGTTTGCTCGGTTTTGACTTTCGATGATCGGGTGCTTGTTTCCAGCCCATGGTGATCGGGAACCCCCTTTGGGTATGGGATAGATTGGGATGGGTGCTGAATTTTAGGTAAACTTGGGTCAGTTTGTTACAATTTGGAATTTAAAGAGGTATGTCCTCAAGGATCCTTTTCTTGGGAATACTATTAGAATGGAGAGGGGACTATCATGACTAGAGAGGTATATTGAAATAAGTGCCTGACCAACACTTATCATGATGACAATAAAGATGCCATGGAAGGTTGGGAAATGTGTCTCTAGTTGTTGGTTTTTGTTTTAAATAAATGCTCGGTTTCTACATATGGGTTTTTTTGTTTGAAAAAATATTTGATTTGTTGTCTGATAATTCTTATGTTTTAGTGTGTAGTAGCATTCCTCCAAGACATCATTCACGGGTTCCTTAAGAAGGTGCAGGTGATTCTCTTCAAGGAAACTCACCGATAGATTAGGAACTCATTAATATGATTACACACAAATCCTGTACCATTGATCCTATTGTCGAATGAGTACAAAATGTAGTTGTTTATGTACAACAGAGATCTGGATGAGGGATAGAACGATCTCCAGAATTCATGCATGAGAAGCCAAAATTATTTAATGGGATGACTCAACCTCAAGAGTAGCAGGATTTTATGGATAATATCCATAAAATCATTGAATCCTTGGAGACACCAAATAATATTGGGTGAAGTGTGCATATTTCATACTCGATGGTTCCAGAAAGCATTGGTGAGATTATATGGTTCAGGAAATCATGCATGTGTGATTGGATTGGAGAGGTTTGAAAACCCAATACATTCAACAGTTTTTTCTACAATCACTAATTTTGGAAAAGTCTCTAGAGTTCCTATATTTGTAAAAGGGAGATCGTTCAGTGTTGGAATACACTAATCGGTTTTCTAATTTTGTCCATTTTTATAAGTCCCCATCCTTAAACATTACATAATCTAGAATTAAGTTTATAATTCAAATTTAGGACCTTTTTAGCTTTAGAGAATTAGATAATTATGTCATAACATTCACATAACAACTTGATTATTACATGTAGACACTTCTACTCAGTATCTATTTTTTTCATAAAATAAAACTTTATAAAGGAAAAGATAAATGTTTCGTTCCCTGCATTAAACGTCATGAATTTTCCATGATCCCATCTGTGACACTATACCACTTTATGTCCTGTGAAAAACATTTCAAAAACATGGGATAAGCATAAAAAGCTCAGGAAAGGATACATAGATAAGTAAAACTGTTAGTTTTTCAAAACAACAAGTAAAACATGAATACATTATCATAAGTAATACCTTTCCCCTTTAAGAAGTAGAAAACACACTTCAATAAATATAATCTCATTGCTTACCCTTTTTGTAACCTAATGAATTCCACAATTCTCATAGAAAGAAACTTATATCATATAAAGGTAAACTTGTGAAATAATGATTCTTAAATGGAATAACTATATGGTCGACTTCCACAAATAATTCTTACAAATGGAATAGCTATACCACTGATTTCCATACCCAATGCATTGTTGGTCATAATATAACCACCTATCCTTGGTTTATCATAGAACCACTAATCATTTGGTTTATCACATAACCAACCGTCAAATGTCTTAGTACAATTATATAATCTCTACACATAAAATATTAGAAATATCAACATTTCAATAATAAAATTTCAATTGCAATCAAATTTTTTTTTCAATAAATAGAAATAGTAAATCCATTTTAAAAAACATTTTCAAAAACAAAATATGGAAAAAGGGAATATAGTATTTATTTTACATTTAAAAACATCACAACTTATTTAGGAAAACACATATCAAATAATGCTCATAGCGGCATATATTCCGTTTTCATTGCATACGTTAAAAAATTATTTTTCTTTTTTAGTAAAATGTTTATTAGTAAAAAGATTCAATTTTAATGAAATTAAAAGTCAAAGTGTTTTATACACCATATAAAATAATTTCATTTATAAATTAAAATATGCCTTATTGAAAGGATATTGAGACGAAGTCCCTTACCTTGGGTCCGACTTTACTCGTTCATTCTATTACTTCCTGAATAATAAAGTTAAGTTAATTTATACATTATTTATAACCTTTTTCAAGTTTATTATTCCTTTTATATCACTCATTACCTTTTTTATGACAATTCTTTAATTATTTGAGTTCATATCAGACATTTTGGTAGATGTTTAGAACTTGAGTGAAAAATAAACTGGTTATAATTATAAATTGTCCATGTGGTCAAAATTAAATTATCTCAAGAATAATATTCATGATTTAGATATCATAAATATCATATATATCCAGTATATATGTATTTATAATAGTCCATATCATTTGGATATAATAAATGAATTGCACCGTACATGGAGACGGTAAGCCGTACAAACGAATGAACGCTACTTTCATTTCATTTTATGATTTAATGAAATGAAAACTAAATTATATATAGGTATATTATAATTAAATTATAATATCTCTATTATATATGTTACATAATTTCATTAATTACATCCTTTATACGTTCAATGTAAATCATGAATGAGTTATGTCACATTGAGGGGGCGGTAGTCTGCACTTCCTCAAACGAAATTATCATATTTATACAACATGAAAATCATAAAGGTATATTATAAATGAGTATTATAGTATAATAGAGATAAAAAATATCATATATATCATATATAATTACATTTCCATCATAATGGCCTCTATAAGAGGTGGTGGAAGAATATTGAACAATCATCATTTCGTTAGGTAGTAGATCACCATCCCCCGAAACACTACGTACTTTTCCCATTAGACGGAGGTGTGTGTAAGATTACTTCAAATAATTCTCATAAAAATTAACTTGTATATTGAAGATACTGGTGTTTTTATAAAATAATTTAATAAAGAGTGTTTATGGGGGTTGGAGAAGGAAAATAAAAGAAAGAATATTGGGAGAAGACCTTACCTCAAATATGGTAACTCCTTTTTGATTTAAGAAAACATTCCTTCTTTAATTTCCTTCTACATAGGGTAAGGCTTATAGTATTAAGGGAGGAATGTTAGGATATTATTGGAGCTGATTTTGGGCATGCCAAGTGGCTTGAGAGGTGTTATTAATGGGTTATAGGTGGTGTCCTTTTATAAGAGGGAGGAGGGGCACTTTAGGAAAGTTTGAAAGTATTATTTTTTTATTAATTGATTTTCGAATTATATTAATAGAAAAGTTATATATTTATATTATTAGATGAGTATGGGTATAAATACTATCATAAAAGGGGTTTTAGACATTTTTTGGTCATAAAAATAACCTTCTCTTTTAGCTTTAACCCTTAGTTAACTAATTTATCTTTTACGATGCCCTCTTGTATATTCCTACTATAAGGTTAATATAGTTATTATAAAATGAAAATATACCAAAAAATGGATCATTAATGAAATTTGAAACATCATATATTTTATTTGGAAACATATTTTATTTTTTGCAATATTATATCATTTAATAAAATGTTAATTAATTTAAAAACACATTTATGTCTATTTTTATACTATTCATATCACGACTTTTTAAAAATCTATAAAAAATTTATTAATTCAAAAAACCATCATTAATTCAAAGAAAACAAGTAATAATAATCTATAAAATTCTTGTATGGCTTAAAAAGTTTCAAAATAAATTTATTTTAATTTTTGTAATCTCATTTATTTAAAACATTCACTAATAAGGTAATCACTACATCATCATTGTGTCATAAATAAATTTATTTATATGATATCTAAAAATTATAAATAAAATACCATGATATAGGAAATATTAATATATTTATAATTATATTTATAGTGGATATGATCACTTATATAACCCCATATAAATTTTTTTACTAAAAGATACATGTTTAGGTTATATTTTTCTTAACTTTAAATTCAAAGTAATTAAATGTCATTTTCACACAAAAGTGGATCCATGGGGTCCTAAAATCCTACCAAGGATTACCATGGTCGGAAATATATCATTCAATAGGGTTAGGACATGTGTTATTAAAATTTAATATTATAATAATATTATTTGTTACCATTACTTACTATATTTACACTTTAACGATGGTAAAGAAATATTTATTGAAGTTTCTATTCATAATGTTTAAAAATAAAAGGTACCTATTTTCACCATTTTGAAATCATGATTCCAAATATGAAATAAATTTATCCAAATTAAAAACATAGAAGTTTCAAAAATTAATTTAATATTAATTTATGTTGTCAAAACCAAAAATCTTGTTTTCATGAAGAAAAAACTACCGAAAGATTGACAAGCTATTATATCCAAATTCAATGTAAAATTACTTCCAATGACCAAAATTAGATTAAATGATAAAAAATATTCTACTTAAACATTAAAAAAATTAAATGGATAATATAATCATATAAATATATCATATTAAAAGATAGTTTTGACTTAAAATGATGTATTTTTTACGATTCACTAAAAATGATATTTATAATAAAAATACCAAATAAATTACCCAAACTAAATTTTGACGTCCAAATTCTAAATAATAAGTTTATTTAGTCCAATGGAACATATCAAAGTGAAAAAAACAAGATTTAAAAATGGTTCTCCATCAAAAGGTGGTAAAAACACCTTTTAAAATTATTAGAGTATTTATTCTTAAAATTGGATTCATTCTCATTATAAGCCTCTAAATTTAGTTGGGTAAATGTAAATACATTTTACAAACATGTTTAATCATTATATGGTTAGTTTTTTTCATTCCTTCCTATACAATGGATAGGTGTTAATTACCATTTAAAATTATTATTTTATTTTTTGGTATAACTCAACATTGTTTGCAATGTAAGTTTTTAGAGAAATCTGGTATTGCGTGTTGAGTACACTATCAGAAAAAGTGTCCCTTTTAAAATAAAATTAATATCTTCTTTATAATTATTAATAGAAATCAGAAGTATTATTCTATAAATACCTAGTTCGTTACATCCTTCCACCCTTTTTGGAATTGCGTACCCACAATTCTATTCACTTATCAAATACGTGGGAGTATTTATCCATCATTGCATTTTTAGATTCGCATGTTGCCTTTTAAACCATATGTTTTTCCACCAAACCTTGGACTAATAAATCACCTTATTCCACAAAACTTGTTCTTTGTGGTCAAGACTCTAGATTTCATATTCCTTATAAGAAAGATTATTTCTAACTAAACTACTTTTGGACTCAAAACATGAGATGGATCTAGTATATACTTTCTTAACATTGAATCATGAAAAGAATTGTGTACCTAGGATAAATTTAGAGGTAAATCCACTCAGTAAGAAAATAATCCAACTTTATCCAAAATTTCATAAGTTCCAATGAACTGTGGACTCAACTTCCCCTTCTTACGAAAATGCATCACATTTTTGCACGGAGAAACGTTGAGAAAGACATAATCACCTACCTCAAAATAAATATTCTTACTTCAGTTATCTGCATAACTTTTCGGCCTTCTCTGAGCTATTCACTTGTACTTATGAATAAACTAACCTTTTTATACCATATCTTCTACTAATTTTGTTCCCATAAACATTATTTCACCTAGATCATCCCAAAAATATGGAGTTCAAAACGGATTTCCATATAATGCCTCAAATGGTGCCATATGTATGATGAAATGAAAACTGTTATTATAAGAAAACTCAACCAAAGACATGTGTTGGTCCCAAATTCCCTAGTAATCCATTAAATAAGAACATATAATATCTTCCAATTTCTAAATTGGTCTTTCTAATTACCCATATGATTGAGGATGAATAACTGTACTGAAATTTAATTCAGTAACCAATGACTTCTAAAGGCCCTTCCAAAAGTTAGAAGTGAACATGGGGTCATGATCAGATACAATTGAGTGGGGAACTCCATCAAACCAGACTATCTATTTAACATACAAATGAGAAAGTTTATCTAGAGATATAGAATCTTGAATATCATGAAAATGAGCAGATTTAGTCAATAGATCAACAATAACCAAAATTTCAATGTTACCTCGATAATTCTATGGTAATCCCACAATGGAGTCCATGGATATATTTTCCCATTTCCACTCTAGCACCGGTAAATTATGAAGCATCACTTTAGGTAACTACTTCTCTTCTTTAACCTGTTGAAAAGTCAAAAACTTTATAGTAATGTCAGCAATATCTCTTTTCATTCCATCCCACCAGTAATACTGCCAATGATCTCTGTACATATTTTTACTGCCAGGATGAAATGAAAACACAGAACTATGAGCTTAACATGACAACTCTTTCTTCAATTGTGAATCACAAGGCACACATAATCTCTTCCCAAATCTCAAAATACAATCATTATCAATGATAAATTCTGAAAACTTACCTTTTTGAACCAATTCCACCTTTTTCGGTAATTCACTGTCTTCCTTATACACTTTCATAATTCTGTCTGATAGAGATGATATCACTGATACTTGAAACAAAACAAAAGTATTTCCTACACCAACTAATTTATTAAAAAGTTAATAAAATCATTAATCAAAGGATCTTGTTCCAAATGTAGTGTGGTTAATTTAGCATTACTTTTTTGAATCAAGCATCAGCCACATTATTTGGATTTTTTGGATGGTAATGAATTGTGAAATTATAATCCTTGATTAATTTCATCCACCTCTTATGTCTCATGTTCAATTCTTTCTGAGTTAATATATACATCAAACTTTTGCGTTTGGTATATATTTCACACTTTACTCCTTACAAATGATGCCTCCAAATTATTAATGAAAAAACAACAACAGCTAATTCCAAATCATGTGTAGGGTAATTTAACTCATGAGTTTTGAACTAACATGAAGCACAAGAAATTAAATGATCATTATGAATTAGGACACAACCATATCCTTTCAACAAAGAATCACTATAGATAAAAAACTCACCATTTCTAGAAGGTAATTCTAAAATTGGAGCATTCACCAATCTTCTTTTCAATTCCTGAAATCAATCATCCCATTCTTTTGTCCAGATTAACATAATACCTTTTTGAGTTAACCTTGTCAGTGGGATATATAACTATGTGAAATTCTCAACAAACCTCTTGTAATAACCTGCTAAACCAAGAAAACTATGAATCTTGGTAATATTTGTTGGTCTTGGACATTCTTCAACAACTTTTGGTTTAGTAGGATCAACAGTTATGTCATCTTTAGGAACAATGTGACCAAGGAATGAAATTTGATGTTACCAAAACTCAAACTTTCTAAATTTCCCATACAATTTATTTTTTCATTATAGTTTGAAAGAAAACATTAAATGAATTTCATGTTCCTCTTTACTTTTGGAAAATACCAAAATATCACCAATAAACACAACCACAAACTTATCCTAGAACCCACAGAATATCCTATTCATAAGATCCATGAATACATAATGGAAATTGGTTAACCCAAAATGCATAACTACATATTCATAATGGCCTTTTCTAGCATGAAACGCGGTATTCAGAACATCTACTTCCTTCACTTTCAGTTGATGGTACCCGACCTCCAATCAATCTTTGAAAAGTGATGAGCTTCCTAGAGCTGATAAAAAAATCATCGATATGAGGAAAATGATACTTGTTCTTAGTAGTGATATTATTCAAGGATCTAAAATCAATAAAAAGACTCATTTAACCATATTTATTTTTAACAAACAAGGTTGGAGCACCCCATGGTCATGTGCTTCGTCGAATGAAAACTTTATATAACAACTCCTACAATTGTTTCTATAACTCTAAAAGTTAAATTTGATACATTAGATAAGGGGGTTTTGAAAATTTCTTTGCATCAGGAACTAAGTGAACATTAAATTCCTGACCAGGTATAATACTAGGAAACGCATGAGGAAAAACATAAAGATTATTATTTACTACTGGAACATCATTAATCTGAACAGTTAACTTTTTTTCAAAAATATGCGAATGTTAACAATTATTTACATCTTTCTCTAGTTTCTCAACTTCCTGATACATTATTAGAGATAAGGGTTCATTCTTGTACACAAACATAAATTCTTTCTGAAAAGAAACCTCTTTAACTCTATAGTCAATTTTAACTTGTTAAGTAGAAATCCAATCCATTCCCAAAATAACATCAAACTCTAATAGAGGAAAAACAACAAGGTGTGCATGTAAATTATTTCCACAAATCAGGATATGAAGATTCTTATAATTTATTTTGGCCTCAACATTTCCCCCATGTGTTTTTACCACACGGTCTAGATTCATTTATTGAGGTAAAATTTCAAAATTACTCAAAAATTTATTATAAATTAAAGAATGTGTAGACCCTGATTCAAACAACACATTGGTATAATCTGAAAAAACAAACAAAGTACCTGATACTACTTCATTTGATGGTCACACATCAACCATAGTAGTTGTAAAAGATTTGTCCACACCGTTATGCTTTTGATCTTACTAGTTTCTACCCCGGGTAATCATCTTTGGACACACATTGATATAATGAACAAACTCATTGTAACTAAAACATTTTATCGTTGTATTTTCATTTCCTACCTGATCATCTTCCTTATAATTATGAGCAATCTGGACAGTCTTACCACGCCATAAGCACATCCTATACATTGATAAACATTCTTCAGGATTCTTTTTACCACACTTCTCACAAGATGGAAATTTAATTATCTTACCTCTAGGCTTCTTTGATTAATATTTTCCCTTTGGCTTCCAAATTGACCTATTTTTTTCATTATCTCAAGGAACATATAATCATTATAAAACTTCATTTCTACCTTTTCAACACATCTAGAAATTTTCAAATAGTTTTTGAATTCATGAGAGGCTAATGCTCATTGATATTGTGTCTTTAGTGTTGAGTAAAATATATTTATCTTACTATCAAGTTCTCAGATGAAATTTGGGGCACACCATACCAGTTGAGAGAACTGTTCTTCATAAGAAGCCACTGATTCATCCTTCTCCTTAAATTAAAAGAATTTTTTTCCATCCTAATTCAAACATCATAGGAAAATATTTCTTAAGAAACATACCTTTGAATTTTTCCCAACCAAGATCATTAGTATCCTAATTGTCCTTGATATTTTTAACCATCGACCCCCAGTGATCTGCTTCTCCTTAAAAAAGATAAACAACAAGACTAACCTTTTGATTGTCTATACAACCCATGACATCAAAAATCGTTTCTAGTAATTTAATCAACCCTTCACCTAGAATAGGGGAATATGATCCTCTTAATGATGAGGGATGTTACCTCATGAAAAGCTCAACTATAGACATGTTCCTCTCAGGTTGATCTAGCTGATCTCGTGCATGGATACCACCACTATTTATCACCTGAGTCAACTGAGCCATCACTGCATCAAATTGTTTAGTTCTGATTCCAACCATCTCAGGTTGCTTATTTGGAAGGTTTGATTCCTCTTCATATTGTCCCATCATAGTTGCACTGTTTACTTAGCGTAAAACCATTTTGATAACAGAAATGTCTTCAGTGAAGCAACATGGTAATCTTAAAATGCCATATCATTTGAATCTTACTATAAAGTAAAAATAATTTATGGATATTATATTAAAAAAATTATAACTCCTAAATTTATCTAAATTGACCTATAATTAATATAATAATTCAAATTGAGGATCTTTTTAGGTTTATAGATTTAGAGAATTAGATCATAACATATACATGACAAATTAAATATTACATGTAGACACTTCTACTCAGTATGCATTTTTTCTTAAAATAAAACTTATTAAATGAAAAGAAACATGTTTAGTTCCATGTTTTAAATAGTATGACTTTTCCTCGATCCCTTCCTTGACCCTATTCCAATTTATGTCCTATGAATATCATTTCAAAAACTTGGAATGAGCATAAAAAGATTAGTAAAGGATACATAGAGAAGGAAAATAGTTAGTTTTTGAAAATAGCAAGTAAACTATGAATAATTTATCATAAATTAATACCTTTCACCTTTAGGAAGTAGAAAAATCACTTAACTAAATATAAGACCATTTCTTACCCTTTTTTAACTAAAATATTACCACAAATCCCATAGAAAGAAACATATAGAATATAAAGTTAAACTTGTTACATAATCATACTTAAATGGAATAACCATATGGTCGACTTCCAAAAATCATTCTTACAAATGGAATAGCCAAACAACCAAATTCCATACCCAATTAATTGGAGGTTATAATGTAACCACACATCCTTGTTTTATCACAGAACGACCCATCATTTGGGATATCACGTAACCACCCATCAAATGTCCAAGTACAATTATATAATCATCACACATAAAAGATTGAAAATATCACCATTTCAATCATAAATTTTCATTTGAAATCACCCAAAATAATTTCAAGATATTGAAATAGTAAATAAACTTTCAAACCCATTTTCAATACAAAAAAAATTAAAAAAGGGTATATGGTATTAATTTTTCATTTAAAAACATCACAACTTATTAATGAATCCAAATATCAAATAATGCTTGTGGAAACGGAAAGGTTTTTTTCACCACATATGTTAAAAACATTCCTTTTTTAATTTCTTAGATCAGTTCATATAAAAAAGAGTCCATTTGAATGAAATTAAAAGTCAAATGGGTTTATACACCATAAAAATAATTTTGTGAATAAATCAAAATATGCCACAATGAAAATAGATTGAGATGAAGTCCCTTACCTTGTGTCTGATATGACTCATTCATTCTTTAATTTTATGAATAATAAATATAAGTTAATTTATACTTGCTTCAGAACCATTTTCAAGTTTATTATTCATTTTATATCACTTATTACCATGATATGACAATTTTTTTAATTATTGGACTTCATATCTGGCATTTTGTCGACGTTCGGAACTTGACTCAAAAATGAACTTGTTATAACTATAAATTGTCCATGTGGTCAAAGTAAATTATCTCTAGAATGATATTAATTATTTCAATATCATAAATATCATATATATGTATATATATATATCCATTATATATGTATTTAGAATAGTCCATAGCATTTGTATATAATAAATGAAATGCACCTTTCATGGAGACGGTAAACCGTACATATGGATGAACACTACATTCATTTCTTTTTCAGATTTAAAGGAATGAATACTAAATGATACATTGGTATATTAAAGTTACAGTATAATAACTATGTAATATATGTTGAACAATTTTATTAATTTCATCCTTTATACCTTGAATGTATAGCGTGAATGGGTCAAATAACTTTGAGGGGGCGGTAGTCTGCACTTCATCAAATAAAATTATCATATTTATACAACATGAAAAGAATAAAGGTATGTTCTAAATTTTAGTTAAAGAATCCTAGAGATAAAATATATATCATATATATCATATATAATTACAGTTCCATCATAATGACCCCCATAATAGGTGGTATTTAAAGATTTATCAATCGTCATTTTGGTGAGGCATTAGTTAGCCATCCCCAGAAACAATATGTTCTATACCCATTAGACAGAGGTTTGTGTAAGTTTAGTTTAAATACTTCTCATAAAAAACCTACTATATTGAAGATATTGGTTTTGTTATAATATAATTGAATAAAGATAGATTAGGGGGGTTGGAGAAGTAAAATAAAAGAAATAATCTTGAGAGAAGACATTACCTCAAATTCGGTAACTCCTTTTGATTTAAGCTAATATGCCTTCTTTAATTTCCTTCTATCCAAGGGAAGGATTATAGGAGGAAGGGAGGAATGTTGGGAGATTATTGTAGAAGATTTTGTATGATACAATGGGTTTGAGAGGTGTGATTAATGGGTTAGAGTTGGTGTCCTTTTATAAGTGGGAGGAGAGGCACATTAAGAATATTTGAAAGTATTATATTATTATTAATTTATTTTCAAATTCTAAAAACCAAAAAGTTATATATTTTAAATATAATATAAGTATGGTTATAAATACACTCATAAAATGGGTTTCAGACATGTTTATGTCATAAAATAAACCTTATCATTTAGCTTTAACCCTTAGTTAACTAATTTAACATTTACCATTTTCTCTAATATATTCATACTATATGGTTAATAGAGTTAATATAAAATGTAAATAGACCAAAAAATTGACCATTAATCACATTTTAAACATCTTATATGTCAGTGTTTCAAATATTATATTTTTTGGACAATTATATCATTTAATAAAATATTAATTTATTTAAAAACTCATTTATGTTAATTTTTATACTATTCATGTCTTGAATTTTTAAAAATATATAATTACATTATTATTTCAGAAAAACTTCATAAATTAAAATATATAAAGTACTAATCATCTATAAAATTTGTGGATGGCACAAAAAGTTTCAAATTAAATTTATTTTGATTTTTATAGTCTCATTTATTTAAAACATTCATTAATAAGGTAATCACTACATTATCATTGCGTGATAAATAAATTTATTTATATGATGTATAAAAATTATAAATAAAATACCATGATGTAGGAAATATTTTTATCTTTTTAATTACTATTTATAGTAAACAAGATAACGTATATAACCCCATATAAAAATTGGTTTACTAAAAGATATATGTTTAGGTTATATTTTCTTTATCTTTAAATTACAAGTACTTAAATGTCATTTTAACACAAAAGTGGATCTATGGGGCACTAAAGTCAACCCATGGAAGCCCACGGTCATAAATAGATCATCCAATAAGGTTAGGAATTGTGTTAGGGTAATTTAATGTTATTATAATATTTTTTTACCCTTATTTACTAGATTTACCCTTTAACCATGTTAAATAAAATATTTACTGAAGTTATTATTAAAAATGTATAAAAAGGGTATCTTTTTACATAATTTGGACCTCCAAATTCAAAATATGGAATCTATTTCTCAAAATTCAAAGCACAAAAGTTTCATAAATTATTTGAAAATTAATTCTCATTGTCAAAACCAAAAAGCGTGTTTTAAGAAGTAAAAACTAACAACAGATTGACATTAGTTTATGTCCAATTTAAAAGTAAAATTATTTCCAATGACCAAAATTGGATTAAATGATAATAACATAATCTAACTTCACTTTAAAAACAATTAAAAGGATAATAAAATCATATAAATAAGTTATATGAAAAGACAGTTTTCTTTAAAATGGAGTATTTTTCAATATTCATTAAAAATGAACTTTATCATAAAAATACAAAATTTTACATAAGGTAAATTTTATTTTCCCACTTCTAAATAATATGTTTATTTTTTAAAATTGAACATATAAAAGTGAAAAAAACATGATTTAAAAAGGGTTCTCCATCAAAAGGCGGTAAAACTACATTTTAAAAATATTAGAGTATTTATGCATAAAATTTGATTCATTCACATTATAGACCTCTAAATTTAATTGGATAAATGAAAAAAAATTTAACAGACATGGTTTATTGTAATATGGTTAGTTCTTTTAATTACTTCCAATACAACAACAAGGTGTTAACTACCATTTACAATTATTATATTATTTTTCGGTACAACTCAACATAGTGTGAAACGTAAGACTTCGAGGAAATTTTTTGTTGCCTGTTGAGTATATTATCGGTCAAAGAACCTATATTAAAATAATATTAATATCTTTTTATAAGTATTAATATAAATAAAAAGTATTATTCTATAAATACCTTGGTCATTACAGTTTTTCTTCTTATGTGGTAAAGAATGACCATATGAAGGTGGTAATGTTGAAGCATTATACCTATTTAGTGATAGTGGATAGAGCTATGATGAAATATATGAACATGTAAGGCAATTTTCACATTATCACCTCTCCTCTTCCAATTGGTGATAACTTTACTGGCGTGCATGGGAAGACGAGGAACTAGAAGGACCATCGCAGAAGTGGTAGAGGTGGGTATCAACATAAAGACTCATCTACATCATCCATTTTAGGTGTAGGTGTTCCTATTAATTTCTATGAGTGTGTCATGTGAGGAAACACCAATAATTCTTTCCATATTCCCACAAATTCATGAAATAGTTGTGGATGTGTTGGTCACTTATAGTGTTTCTATTAGGCTATGAATACAACCCATTATGGCCAGGGTTCATCGGCTCCAAAGGTTAATACGGTGTAGTGAGAAGATTCAAAGATGAAAAATAATCCATCCACATATCATAGGTGTGAATAATTTATATTTAATAGATGAGTGTCCAATAGAAATTGATTAATGTCCGGAAATAGTGAAAGGTATGATCCTTATTGTAGCTTCAGAAGCTATTTCCTTGTTTGATACTGATCCCCCACTAATTTATATTTGAAAACTTTTTTGATTCACCTAAACTTCTAATTGAACTTATTACCTTTACAATGGAGTTAGGGAAACCTCTTGGAAAGAGGAAAGTGTATGAATTTTTGTTCACTTCTTGTTTGATTACGATAGTCAATATAGAGTTGGACTGGGATTTTCTCGTTCCTAGTCTGTATCTGTTTTACATCATCATCAGCATGGATTGGATTTTCATTCATCGATACGAGGATGATTTTTATCATCGACATGTTTTGTTTCGTGAAACTTATGGGAACTATCCTTTGTTTCAGGGAGAGTGGGACCCGAAGTCTGGTCATACAGGACCTTCCCTCCCAGAGTTCAATAGTTTTTTGTTTGCTGTTTCATTTGAGATTACTGATGTTTCTTCTATTTATAACTTTTTGGTTGTTGTTCAATATGACCCTAAAATTTTCCCAAAGAATTTCTCCAGTCATTATCCATAGAGAGAGGTAGAGTTTACAATTGAAATTGTTCTTGGTACACAACTGATATCGATTCCTTCTTATCGCATGGCCCCAACACAGTTGAAATAACACAACATTCAGTCGGATGACCTATTGGAAAAGTGGTTTGTTTTCCCTAGTGTCTTAGCTTGGGCAGCCTTATTGCTCTTTTCCAAGAAATCGGATGGTTCACTTAGATTATTTTTGGACTATCGGAAGTTGAACAAGGTAACCGTTAGAAATAAATACCCTCTTCCTCATGTGGATAATTTTTTTGTTCAGTTGAAAGGGGGGGGGGAAGTGGTTATCAAAGATTGATCTTCATATAGGTTATCATCCACTCAGAGTTCGAGAGTCTGATATACCGAAGACAACCTTCATGAGTATGTATGGCCATTAAGAATATATTGTGATGCCTTTTTGTATGAATAACTTTTCTGCATTTTTCATGGATTTGATGAATTATATATTCCATCAGTATCTTGACCTTTTTGGGGTATAGTTTATGGATGATATTTTGGATTATTCAAAATCAGAGCTTAATCATGAGAACCATCTAAGTTTGGTTCCGTATGTTTTGAGAAATCACTATTTGTACGAGAATATTTCAAAATGTATTTTATGAATTCTAGAAGTAATGTTCTTGGGGAATAATATTTCCAAAGATGGTTTATTAGTTGATCTTGAGAAGGTTCTTACTGTAATTTCATGGAAGGGAACTAAAGAACATCTTTGAAATTCAAAGACTCCTTGGTATTGCTGGATTTTATTAACGTTTTTTCATGGATTTTTCCATGATGGTGTCACCTTTGTCTTATCTTACAAGGAAATGGGTGAAATTAACATGGGATGCAAAGTGTTAGTCTTCTTTTATTGAGCTGAAATGACTTATGACATCAGCACCTATTCAGATCTTACCTAATACCATTAAGGGGTATGTGGTTTTTTGTGATGCATCTGGTGGTAGGTTGGGATGTGTGATATTGCAGGATGACCATGTGGTAGCTTTCGACTCTCGTCATCTCCAAATGTATGGAAAAAACTACACCACTCATGATTTAGATCTTAATATGGTGATGCATGTACTTATGTGTTCACGACAATATCTCTTTGGGGAAAATGTTTCGATCTTCTCTAATCATAATAGTCTGATCTATATCATTCCTCAGAATGAATTGATTCTCATGAAGAGGTGATGGGTAGAATACCATCAAATGATTGAATTCGATATTTCCTACACCATATAGAATTGGAATTTTGTAGCAGATTCTCTTAGCAAGAATGTTCTATTGCAAGCATATCAAGAATCAAAGTAGGAGTGGAATCATATGGGGCTTTTTTGTTAGTTGCACTTGGATGCTTAGGATAATGTTTCAGGTATCATTATTAACAGTGTTTTATTATCAGCATATATCCTATAGTCTATTTTTTTTGTAATAAAAAATAGGATGATGAGCTTCAGAATACTCGAGAAAACCATTATGATGGGGAGACCATTCATGGTTGGTCTCTTTCATTAGTTGGAATACTTTACTTCAGAATGATGTTGCCATCCCATCATATACTAGAAGTTATTTCTTGTTTGATTTTCATAACTATTCATTGTCCATTTATCTAGGTGTTACAATGATATATTATGATCTGAGAAAAATATTCTGGTTGTCAGGTATGAAGCATGACATTGCAGATTATGTGTCCCGCTGTTACACATGCCAACAGATAAAGGCAGAGCATTTTAAACTCTCTAGTTTTCTTCATCCACTTCTAGTTCCAGGTTGTAAATGGGCCAAGGTATCTATTGATATTTTTTTGGGATACCATGGATTAACTGAGGTAAAAATGCTATCTGGGTGGTTGTTGATCAGTTGAAGAAGTCTTCTCATTTCATTTCGATCAAATACACCAATAAAGATGAAGATATGTCTAAGCTGTATTTGCAAGAGATTGTGAGAATGCATGGGAGTATTTCCATTGTTTTAGATGGGGATGTTAGGTTAACCTCATGGGTTGGGAGGAGTCTTCAATAGGGGATGGGGAATCATGTCATGTTCATATTATCCAAACATCCATAGAGAGATGGCCGGAAAAAGAATTTAATTCATATCCTAGAAGATATTCTTTGTGCCTATTCCTTGGATTTTGGTGGATCCGAGGATAACCATCTAGGACTGGTTGTGTTTTTTTTTTCAAAAATAGTAATCATTCGTCAATTAGAATGTCTCCCTTCAAAGTATTGTATGGTTTCTAGTACAGATCCCTTCTTTTTTGGGTAGAAGTGGGTGATGTGTCTTTAGTAGGATGAAGTTTGATTCATGATGACATCAAAAAAGATTCAGGATGTGTAATGATGTCTGGTTACAACCCAGAGTTGATAGAAAATGTATCCAGATTGATGGTGTCATCCATTTTACTTTTCTGTGGGTGATTGGGTTTTATTGAATGTTTCTCCTTAGTTGGGTCAACATCGTCTTGGAAAAATGTGAAAGTTGGCATCGAGATAAGTTGGACCATTTGAGATCACTGAATAGCTCAGGCATGTTGCTTATTAGTTAGGATTTCCAACTAACTTGATGGGTATTCAAGTTGTTTTACATATATCCCAGCTTAGGATGTATCACCTTGATGTCGTTTACATTCTATGTTGGGATGAAATTGATCTAGAACCAGATGCTTCTATTTTGGAGAATCTATATGAGATCGTTATCTCTCAAGATAAAGGTAAGCATGGGAAGTTAATTCTGTTGGTTAGAGTTTTTCGTAAAAAAGTATTGGATTCTCATGAGACTTAGGAATGTGAGTCGTTAATGAGGGAGCAGTGGCCTCATCTTTTTCCAGAGGATACGTCTTCCACATGAATTCTCGGGGACAAAAAGTATTTATTGTGGGGAATTTGTAACATAATGTTACCTTGATTGGGTAAGTTATTCCCTCTTTACAAGTTCCCTTTTAGTTAAAATTTTTTATGGGTAGTTTTCTGGATTTTTCTGTAGGTTTAAGAGAATATACATATTGTGTACTGGAGGTACACTATATGTATTGGAGGTACACGCCATTTACTAGAGGTACAGGTCTTGTACTTGTTTCTAGATAAAAGTAGTGAATGGGGAAATATCACTGTGAGAAGTTACACATTGTGTACCTAAGGTACATGTTGTGTAGGCTTTAAATGTCAGTTTTTAACCTAAGTTGATGGGGGTTTTTAGTTTAATTTATCCATTGTGGACCACACTTTGTGTACCTTAGGTACACATCATGACTTGACCCACACTTAGGTTTATGTCACGGATGAGGTGGATTAGTTTCATTCCATTCAATTGTTCTTTTTTTCTCTCAACACTAGACTCTTCGAAGGAAATTTTCATCGGCTCCCCTCATTCTGGATCGATCCGATCATCTTTGGATCTTCATTGCATCTACAATGCATCACTCTAGGTAAGCGTTCTTCTCAAATACTAATTATGTCTGATCACATTAGTGCCCTATATTTTTAGTGTCGAATCCACTGATCTACGTTGGTTTGTTCTTATTGGTTTCTTCTAGATCTATTATGAGATCTCATTCTGGAGGCCTTTTCCATCATTGTTCAGGGTGCGGCGGATGTTCATCCATGAGGTTTGTGGGTTTACTCTCTTTCAAAGACCTGTTATGTTTAAATTTGGATCATTCCTAGGATTTTGGTATTTTATTAAAGTACCCTTTTTGATTGAGTTGGGTTTTAATGGTTTTGGATACCGTTGCAGGTGTCTGCATCCTGATCATTGAGGTAGGTGGTTTCATATCTAGCCTATGATAATGAAATTAATTAATATTTATTTATAAATTAATTTATTATGTCATTATGATAGATTTTGTGTGTTGAAAATGAATATAAAAGTTAAATGGGTTTTACCTAGATACTGAAAAATGGATTGTGGAATGGTTTTGAATGGTTTCCAAATAATTGAAATGAATTGTACAAAATATCACATTGGTTACCATTATTACCTAGCTGGAAGGTTTACCTTGAGGCCAACATCCATTGTTTTTTTATTATAAAGTAGGGTTGTCTTGGGGATTTCTTATATTTTCTAGGCCTATATTTCTAGAGGACCAATATTTATATTTTGTAGGGTTTAATCATGGGTTATTCCTCTAATTTCTAGCCTTGTGTTCTAGGATCTATTTTTGTGAACTTGATTATTATGGTACGAGTAGTATGTATCCTAATCCTATAGTATTCCTTGTTTTTGTGAAACCAATGCTTCATTTTTATTGCTTTTCTTTCTGAGTTTTACTTGATATGCATGTTTATGCTTGTGGAATGTGATATGGAAAATGTTCTTTGAAACTAATATACCTGCTTTTGTTTAGAACTATGAAAAAGGTGAATGTTTACCATGTATTCTATAAAACTACTTTACTTCTTATCATGCCATGTTTTAATTTAAAATGAGAATACATGGTTTTTAATTAAGAGACTTATTATGGAACACTTAGGTGGGATTCTACTGAGCCTATTATATCAAAACCAATGCACCACTTCGGTGGTGCGTATAGCTTCATTTGACTTCCAGTGCATGGAAATGCAAGGTTCCATAGTGAGGTGGTGAGGATCGTGTCAGCTGGGATGGGTAGCTAGTGGTGAGATGGTGGGGTTTTTCCACTCCACTACTTAGAGTAAATATTTCTTGTAGTCCTTTTCATTTGGACATGTATTTTAGGTTTTTATACTATTACAGTTGTTTTATTTCCATTGTTTTCCCTACAATTATGGAAAATATATTTGTTAGTCTTATAATGTTTTTCTCTTTATATATATATATACATGTCATTTGGTTGTCCTGGATGGGAGAAATAATTCCCTTGATTTTGTCGTTCGATGCTCCGGTTCTTGTCTCCATCCCATGGGGATCGTGAATTCCTTTCAGGTATGTGATAGATCAGGATGGGTGCTAGGTTTGAGGGAAATCTGGGTCGGTATATTACAAGTATTTTGTGGTTGGAAGAGAAAATAATATTGTAATGTTCATCATGGAGGAAATGATAATGTATGATATGTTATTCTATAAAATAAATCCCTTTAAAAAATAATAAAAGATAATGATTTCGATATTGGTTCATGGATTAGGTGTTAAATAAATAATGCAATTCCATCACTACCCCCCCTTTCCATAAAAATTGATTTTTGTGTTTTAATTAAAAATGAATTCCAAAAATATATGATAGAAAAAAATATATTCTTGATATTATTCTAGATACTATTAGGTTTATTTATAAAATAAGAATAAATGATATTAATTTTTAGTTTTTAGGGTTACCTGAGTAAGATGAAGTAATATATTTTAATTTTATTGGTGATCATTATTTCATTTATAAAATTTTATTGAATCTTTTACTCTTTTTTTTGTGTTTTCACTATCATTTCAATGAATCCACATAAATATATATTGATAAAAAAATATGAATGTGTGATGTATAATAGAAACCACTAAGAACCATTGGGATAACCACTTATCAAAATTATTTCCTATACTATATACAAATCTCTTATGTTCATGGCCTCATATATGTCTCATTATCAATCAACATCATTATTTAAATGATCATTTAAATATTTTATGAACTAAATGGAAAAATATTACCATACATTTTAATGATGGACTATTCAAAACCATTGATCAACCTATCCAAGTTCATGAAAATTATTTTGTAGGAAACAAAATTATATGTTCCTATAGGAACAATGAGAAAGATTGTTATGATATCTGGCCATTATAGATAGAGAACATAAGATAATGCTATATTAATTACAAAGACTAGAATTTCACAGTAGTATAAATCATTTTTCTAAAATAAATTAAAATGACATTGATTAGCGAGTTTCTATTTTGAAATCATTGTAGGATAGAAAACTACACATAATATTATACGTTGAACTATGATGGGAAAATATATACTCAAAATGTAATAATAATCAAAGATTTATAAATTATATTATATCTAATTTTTCATTGTGAAATGATAATAAGATAATGATTATAATTAAACTATAATAATCATAAAATATATTCATTTTTTTAAACCTTAATGAGCTAAACATTGCAAGGAATTATCTATAAAGTTGAAGAAGAAGGTAGAATAGTGTGATATTATCTATATTTAATAAAGGTAATATAAATGAAATGAATCATTTATTGTGAATTTTAAAGTGTTAATATTGGAATCGTCATCATCTACATTTCCCTAGGATTCTTCTTATATATTTTAATTATTTATTTATCTTCATAATATTTTTATATTACTATTTTTTATTTTCCTATATAAAAATAGTTGTTTATTTTTGGAAAATGTGCCTATTAATTTCATCTTATGTATTATATTTTATTCCTTACAAAAATAGATGAAGACTATGTATTTTAATCAATTATATAAAGAAGTATTTAATGGGTCAATAATTCCATTTAAAATAAGTGAATTGTTTCAGATCCACAAAACATGTGGAGGTTGAGATTGTGTTTAGAGTGCTGGTAGATTTTGGATGTGAACTAATATAAAAATTTAAGTTAGATATTCTGTTTAATGATTAATTACATTAATATTATATCATAAAATTCACCTCCCAACATTACATATTAGTGAAAATATAATGTCAAATAACATTAACTAAAAATTTCATCAACATGAAAAGGAGGGATAAATTAATCAATATCGTAAGAACATATATGGAGTTCCTATTTCATTTAATTTTGAATCTAAATCATCATAACAACATCATATTGAAACAAAAGAATTAATTTTTATCCCCAAAAACTATAAATTAAGGTACCATGTGTTTCTATTGAAATATAATTAATATCAATATCTGTTCTCTGTGATTTTCATTAAAAATAATGAAAATATAACAACTTTAAAATATCTTATCATTGAATTGGGAAAAAAGAAAACCACAGTTCAATAATTTCATAAATGAAACTATTTTAAGCCTCATCATCACCATAACAAGAATTATAAATATGAAATAATACACACAAATACAATATTTTATAAATAATTAACAAATTTCAATAAACAAAAAATTAATTAGAATTATAAAATATTGAAATCATTGGCTAACAAAATTTCTATTATTAGAAAATTATAGTGGTAAAAATATGATTTTAACTTGAGTTAGGACACAAATATTGATTTGAATAAACCTTATAAAAGTCTTATAAAGGAAATTAAGTAGTACACCTTTAATTACATATATGTAGTGGGGGGATTATTGTATAATACCACAATTATAGATGATGAAAAATAATATAATATGGAAAATAGTCTCACAATCTATTTTATCACATCATAATCCCCTAAATGATAGAATATGTTTAATGAATGGATTTTTGATCCATCTATTAATTTTTTTTAAACATAATAAATACTAATAATTGGTGCATCATTTGATTAACTGACAAAATCATCACCAAAAATAATGGTACCACATATTAAATCATTATTTCACCACCAATATATGGTAAGGTTTTTCTAAAAACCAATCCATATATTGATAAATAAATTTTCATATACAGTCTATAAATCTATGTATTTATTTTTCACACTCACTTCATTTTTAAATATAACATTAGTAGTTAGTTCATTATTCTCTTTAGAGTCATCTACTAAATTTCATCACTACTGATAAATAAAAAAATAAAATTCAATTAATTGTAATAAAAATTAATCTCACCCCTTTAATGTCATAAATATATCATATATTTTTGTCCTCCACAATCTATTATCTCTGTCATGTCATTAATTTTATTTTATTATGAACTATACAGAAATACTCAAGAAAAACTAATTATTATTTCTAATATTTATCATGAATTTATATATCATAATATTCTAAAATTAACGTTCTCAGCATAGTGGATGTTCTTGGTCTATAGAAAACCATTTGAATTATTTTCAGATTATATGGCATGTTGGATAATTCTGTATGAGTTATTTGTCATGAACAATTAATATTATCCATTTAATATTGATATAGGAATCCAAAAACTATGTAAAGATTGTTATCATGTAAAATTAATAATTAATTTAGATTATATATGATTAATGATTACCCCATCCTATGATCATTAATTAAAAAATATGTTGATCCCCTAAAAAACTTTTCACGTTTTCTTCATTTCATATGGAGGGTCTAATGTAGATCCCCACTAGAATTCATCCCTACATCGTCCTTTGATATCTAAAAAACTGATGGAATCATAAGTGACAGTGCAATAGCCAAATAATCATTCGTCATTTATATATAAAGATTCACAATCCTTCAGGGTTGACAAATTATCTCTTATCATTCTAATTCTTGATAGGACAATAGTAGAAGAAATCTTGATATAATTCTATTGTGTGCGAAAAAATAGAAATTCTAGATTTACCATACACAATAAGAATAATAATATATTTATAGAGTTAAATATTAAGTTTAAATATTATTTAATTACACAATAATCCTTAAATAATATAATAAATATTATGTGACCCCATGCCATATAATAATAATACTACTATTATTATTGTTCTAGAGTATTCTAACTAGAACAATAATAAATATTATTTTATCACCTTGTAAATTAATATTTTATAACATCATGATCGTGACCAACAACTATTTCTTGACAATTTTCAAATAATTGAATAAATTTATAATTAAATATATATCAATAAATTTAAATACATTTAAAAAATATTCTATTCATAGTATAGAAAATTAATATAAATTTTAAAAAAATTATCAAAAATTATTTAAAAAACATATTCCTCGATCTTGATAAAAATGTTTATTCCATTGATTAAATTAAAATAGAATTTAATCTAGGTCAATGAGAACTCTTTGTATGAACCTTTAAGATTCATTCTCTTTGGTTTAAGGTGGGAGTTCCAAAATTTCAATATTATTTTCTAGATATGAGTAAATACATGAAAATTAAATATGTAAATGTTCTAATGTTAGAAAGCATATATAAATTATTACTATGTATTGTAATCCATTTGATAGAATATATCATCATGTAGGTTGAACATCCATTTCTTTAAACTATATTATGATATGTATTTTTTGGATATTTTAAATAAATTCATCATTAAACCCTGGAAATTGTATTTAATGTGAATGTTCAATGTCAATCAATTATTTGAGGTTACATATTCCATAATGATATAATGGAAAAATAATTTCTTAATTATTATCAGTAATATTTCATTCCAAATGCACCGAACATATCAAAATTTTACATTCAATGTATTATTAAGGTTTATGAAAGACATATAAGTGAATGATTCATAATATTTAATAATTATAATA
The DNA here is from genome assembly GCA_963277665.1 of Viscum album. Taxonomy (NCBI): domain Eukaryota; kingdom Viridiplantae; phylum Streptophyta; class Magnoliopsida; order Santalales; family Viscaceae; genus Viscum; species Viscum album. The sequence goes on along the minus strand of OY728123.1, from coordinate 1,426,433,323 downwards.
CTATATTCTATGGTCCAATACACATTATATTAGGAAGGAATATAAAAATACAAATAATCATGTGGAATTACAATAGGTTGTTAAGTTGACATAGTCCTCAATATTAGCGATTACCAAGTTTGATATTCAGGGGGATAAGTTTGATAATTTTATGAGTATTCTCACATAATGGTTGGAATTATATATTTCCCATAATAATAACATATCTAACTATATAAATATAATAAATAATATCATCAAAAAATTTGTGGATCTCTTCATTATGGGGAAATTCAATAACCTTATCATTCTAAAAATATAGTGTAATACATTATTACATTAATGTAATAAAAAAATTAACAAATATGAAATCAGTTTTTTTATTAATATTCAAATATTCAAATATAAATATAATCCAAAGAATAAATAGTTGGTTATAGAACACTAATCCCATAAGTATCCCAATTTGACAAGATCCATCCTCATATGACATTTTGTTCCTTAGAACTCATATTAGGATTAAATTTTTTACTTAGTTAAAGCTTTAGTCAAGGGGCATGACACATTGTCTTCTCAAGATATTGTTCTTTCTATCACATCAACACCATTAGAGAAATACCTTATATGATGATACTTATGAATTGTGGTCTTTTTCTGCTAATGTGACCTTAGATCCATTGAGATAGACACTGATGTATTATTATCACAATAATGTGTGATAATATATTTACTACTTGGTACCATGTTAGGATTATGTATGATGTTTCATATCCAAACTGCTTCTTTATCATTCTCATAGTATGAAATAAAATCAGACTCTACTGTATAATTTGCGACCACATATATCATTAAGATCTTTTCGATCACTATACTTTATTTATAGTGATGAAATATCCCATAATTAATTTCTTATCACCTCGATTTGTTTGGAAACCTAAAATTACATATCCTTTGATGATTATTTACACATCTCCTCCTTGGATTAGGATCACTGTTTATTATGTATTAGATACATATGGATAGAGTTTAATTCCATTTAATCATTATAACACGGGTGAACTTGATATCATCCAACCATACTCAATGCCTCAGAAACATATATCCTACTAGATAGAATAACATACATGCATAACCCAATATTTCATGCGAATATAATAATTTTCATTTTTTCTATTTCATTATGTGCTCGAGGAGTCATTTTTCATTAATGACTAATTCCATATTACATTTGGTATTAATAGCCTCTTTAATTATTTCATGATAAATATCTTCAGTATCATCTCAATATATGTACATTGACATAGACTGAGCAGCCTCTTGGATCTATCATGATGGATTATGATCACAAGAATATATGCTACATCACCTATTTCCTTTATAGAGAATTAATTATTCTAAAATTATTTAATAGACAATAATATTGGGATCTCATTACCAATAAGTATTATCTAATTAAAAAAACTATTTAGAAGAAAAAAAACCACTCATCCTCTTGTGGATAAAAGGACCACAATTGATTATTAAGAAATCAAATCCTTTATTGCTTTATCAAATTGAATGTTCATAACCAAGATGATTTCCTTAATACATAAATTGATATTTGAAATTTTCATACGTTATTTGCTTATTTGTAGTCAGAAAATATTCAGATTGTTCCACATATAAATCATCAGAAAGGTTCTTAGTAAGGAAGACTATTTTTACATCCATTATCTAAATCAAATTATCTTAGAAATCCATATAGAAAGGTATAATTATAATCTATTTCACTATATAAGCTGGTGAAATGACTTCTTTATATTCTATTCCTTTATGATTTTTAATACTTTTACATCCATTCATGACTTATAAGTGTTGAGTTGTCTATAAATTAAAATTTTCTTCATGAATTCCATTTCACTACCAATGGTATTTATATTAACTAATTGATTTACCAAAATATAGACGTGGTTTTAGTGCATTGAATCCATTTTAGAATTTATGGATTCTTTCCACAAAGAAACATTTATTACACTCACTACATACTTATAGGTTACATGATCATTATAATGAACTAATAATGATTCTCTATACTTATTATATAGGAAAAATATATATTTCAGATTATCTAACCCCTCTTTTACTCATATGAATTTATTTTTTATCTATAAGATTCTCTTAAATGGGGTTTTATTGAATTTTTTCATGTGAAAACTCTTGGGTATCTTAATCCTAGACTTTTATGTTGTATATCACACTCCCACTATAACATTTAGAGATGTGGAACACTTATTGAATGGTGGTATTTACATTAGAAACAAAATTATTGTATCTAGGATAATATAGTTAATATAATTTACATTCCTTAGGATACCATATAATTAATCACATAGATCCTTATGAATAATTTTTCTTACAATGAGTATTTATAATAAATAATTCATAACCCAAAATCATATATTTGAAAACATGTTTTTTTTCTAAACCGATGATGATTTGGACTATTGGTTGTTTCTTTATTTTTCACTCAGTTTAGTGTGTATGCTTCTCTATGTGACATGTCTCTCCAAAAGGATAATGGAATACTCAAATGACTCATAATTTACCTCACTACAGATAAAAATTTGTGTTTTTTCTATTTTCAGACACTATTCCACTAATTTGTATCAAGATGAGTGAGTTGGGATAGATTACCAAATTCCCATAATTAATCAATTAATCCTTGATTATGATATTCACTTCCACTTGTGTGTGGAGTTTCCAAATATCATTACCAAACTTTTTATCAACTTCATTCATGTATTCCATGAATATTTTACAATATATTGACTTATACCACATTAATTCCAAATATCTATATCAACTTAAATCACTACTAAATGTTATGAATAAGGAGTACCCACTAAATTATTCAACTGAAAATAGGCCACACACATCAGCATGAACTGATTCAAGAATATCATTGGATCTTTCACATTTTCCTCTAAATAGGGATTTTTTTAATTTTTTTCATATTAAAAGAATAAAATAAACAATTTTTTTAGAATAAAATAATTTAAATATCCATATTGGTGTAATTTATTCAAAAACATTTCATTTTCATGACTCATATTCTGATTCCATTATTGGTTTTAGTATGAGCCATGAGAACTTATTTTGTTATCAATTTACAATAATTTATTCTCCTAAACTAACACATAATTATCATTATTTAAAAGTTACATATTTTTTGAGATGAAATTAAACCTAAAGGAGAACACATACAACATTAGGAAAGTAGAATCCATCATCTGGGTCAACAAAGAATTCAAAGAACACAAATGAAGGAGCGTTAATGACTTGGTCTTTGTGCACAAGATTAGAATCTGCATGCAAGATTCCTACATTCCAAAGGCAATGAAATTTCCCTTCTTATCGTCATAGTCCACTTGAAAGGCTATGTTTACTACAAAAAATATCTCGAATCTGCATCAAAGTTAATAAATCCACATTAAAACCTCCTGTACTCCAATGGTGATGCCAAACATTACCTTTGGTAGACCATCACAATGAAAAAGTATGAAATTATGCAGAAGACCTACTCCATGACCGAAATCTTATGAACCATCACTAAACAATTTTACTATAAATAGAATCTGACCCCCTTCTTTAAGGTGATCCTTATGATGTTGAAACATCGCTTGGCTATGTGTGAGATCTATCTCCCACAACATCATCAAAGTAAGAAACCTTCAAGGTAGAAAATCTTGAAGGTAGGTCCCCTATGAGTCCACTAGGTGGGCCTACAGTTGGGAAATCCCCACTTGACCATTTTCAAACCATGTCAAGTGCATGAAAATTAAACTCTAGGGTGCACTGGTGACCTTGAGTGAAAGACTCCAATATTTCATAAACCGTTTCTTTGAAGCTCCATTGATTTTCCATGTGTCAAAAAACTATTTTTAAACACCCATTGTGGACATCACCCATGTATTGCACAAACCACTTGTATGAAACCCTCCAAATTCATGTGAATAAATTTCATGTTCCCTCATGAGATTTCCCATATTCTTATAGTTCATTCATTTCCATATCATTTTATTCCCTACATATGTACGCTAATTCATTTTAATTGACATCGATGGCACACTAAAGAGGACATAGTTATTGAAAACTCATGTCTTCCATTGTAACATAGATTTTATAAAGTCATGAACCGAATAAATATTTGTGAGACATAGTTAGTTAACCCCAAGGTGTAAAGAGTGTGTCGCCTATGCCAATTCCACATGATGTAAAACTTCCATGCCCCAAAATCATCAACAAATGTTATTAAATTATGGCCTTAACCTATGAAATAAGAAAAAAAATGATATGTGTGTGTGTTTCATGTGATGGTCTCTGATCCTCCTACCATCATAGGGAATGAGATACTCTTCACATGGAATTAGATCCCCCTGACATAGAATTAGATCCTCCTTTGTAATCTTCTATGTTTAATACCCACTCACATATCTCGTTGGAACATCGTTCACAGCACCAAAAATAGATCCGCTACTTCCTATTATTTCTCACACAAAGTATGAATCACGTTGGATTAGGGGTTACTAGAGACTGTGAAATCCACTGAACTCACTATATGGGCCACTCTTATTCATAAGCACCAACATTCCAACCATATGACCCCACAAATTTGCATACTCTTTAGGTGTAATCCCCATCCATTCTAAAATTAGTTTCTTTTTATTACCAACTAAAATGATACATAAGAAGCCTCACTATTGTCCTAACCTCACATCCAAACCCATAATGAACATCTCTAGTTCACATATCAGGAATGGTTATGCCCCTCGCCTAAGAGACCAAATATCCTTCGAGTCCATCAGGCAGATCAATGCATAATCCCCACACCAACTCCAACCAAAAGAAATCCTCTTTCAAAGGGAAACATCCATGTATAATCCCTAAACCATCCCCCATATATACTTCCAGCATGACGTTACCATTATTTATGCATGAAATTAAATTGAATAAACTGATACTATCATACAACATTAGACTAAAAAATCAAACTACATGGGTTTTGATATATCTATTCTATATAGGGTATGTAGGATGCCACAATGAGGTTCAATACCAACCAATAGTAAAAATACTTTTCTCTCTCCTCAGGGTGAACCTCATTGATCTACCTTCAAGAGTGTTTGGATTGAACATCATAGTATAACACCATCCGTTTTTAGGACACACTTCCCAGATCTGCTCCAATGGGGTTTTTGATCGATCCATCATCATAGTGTAACAACTTCAATTTATGGGACATACCTCTCTGATCTTACTCCATAGGGTTTTTTGATACATCCATCAATAAACTTCTATGTGTAAAATCTTACCTCCTAGAACCCAACTTATTTATTTTCCCCCATGAGGCATCCTGACCAAATATTTCAACCTAAAAAAATGTTAAAATTATAACCTGAAATAGCTACCGTATGCTAATCATGGGATGCCAGAGGTGAATTTCATGGATGATATGTTCTAATGATCTTACTTAACTCGTGAAAAAATTGGATTTATAATGTAAAATCCTTAGGAGGAATACATATATGGTTTTATATATGTCATTGTAGATATGGGATGCCTTGGGTTCCATAGTAAAGATGCGTCAATGAGATTCCCTCCAATGAAGAAGAATACAGATGACCAGTGTTCAAAAATTCCATAGATTCCATTGATGTACAAGGTGACTACTCTCATGACCGAAGGTTTATGACCTTTAAATACCCCATGGAATGTCATGATAGAAGCATCATAATTAACCAATTCCTACAAAGTTATATAACTAATAATGTGTTCCATGACCATGACTTAATACTATGAGGGATACCCAAACAATGTGAAATGTTTCAAGGTGGAATCCATGGAATGTGTAAACGACATCCCATCTTCCTATTTATATCAAGGAGAAGACATCACTGATAATTTTATGGAAGACACCCAACTTTGGAAAGTGTGAATGCATGGTAAAAATGCACTCCAATTCACAATAACACACAGGATGAGGCACCCTACTGATATATATTGAAAACATAATTGGTGAACCCAACGTGAAAATATTATCCTCAACACGGGGAATTGTAGATTTTGAGACATCATTATATTAACATGTTAATAGATCCAGCTATCTAGTTCCTAGACCCACTAAAAAAAATGGGTACAACCTAGAACTCCCCATAAATTTGTGCAGTTAAACATTGGGCATTTTGATCTGCGTCATCGTCATCATGGATAACTCTCCCTGACCATCGAATATTGGATGACACTGGGGAATTGGAAATTTATTTCCTTATATCCATATAGATAGTTCAATATTCCTTCTTTCCAGGACCCTTACTATATGAAACCTACCACTAAATGCCCGAATATGTAGTGGAAGGAGAAATGTTGATGTGGAAATCCTGCATGACTCCATCTCTACCCTGACATCTTATATGACCACATCTCTAGGTTCATACAGCTATTATTTCCCTCTGAAAGCATCCATAATAGGGTGATGGAGACCCTTGTATGTCGTTATGAGTATACGGGGGGTCAATCACACAAGGGATATAGATAACCAACACCTAGAGGATTCAACGACTCACCGGCACCGCCCCTCCCATGGGTCATGCCCGGAGTCATTGATCTGTACTCTAATAGCGAACCACATCAGGGGCCTCTCCCTAGAGTGATTATATAACTCACTCCCCTACTCAAAGGAGGTGGGGGATACCCTATTCACCATGGCTGTGAATACCCCCAACACCCACCAAGAATGGATTATACTGGGGACCTTAAACTCCAACAATGACCAGTCCATCATTCCAATGAACATGTGGACTACAAGATTTCTCATCCAGAACCTATTCGGACAATCTAATGTCAACATTGATAGAAATACAAGGAGAATGGATGACACGTGGCTTCATATTTCATGGTTTTAGTGGGCCATACCACCTAACGTGCATTCCACCAGATTCTTTGAATAGACGAGTATAGATCCACTCTTTTCTAGTTTGGATTGAGACCTCTATTGTCCCATAAGAAAGCTGGGTTGAATTTTTGAATCACTATAACCACCACCAGTAGTTATGATCTGGTCCATAATAATGAGTTTCAACAGAGAGTACCTCCATATACTATCTCCAACAAATGTTGAGGTCCTCTTTATAATTATGGTTCCCAACACATAGTCCATCCCTGTGTCACAACCATTTAGTGGGAAGATACTCTCTATTCCATTCCCAATCTAAGGGATGTTCATCCCTGTTCTAGCACCAATCAATGTAGTGGTCCTCCACACTTTAGTGGAAATACACATTGATGTCCTCCTGATGATCATGCTGATCAAAGTAGAGTTCCTACCTGCATCAGCACTAACTAGTACAAAGGTCCTCCCCATACTTATGGATCACATCACAGAGGTACTCCTCATTACAAATCCAACCATAGTATAGTTTATATCTACTCCTTAAAAAATCAATATAGATGACCTCCCAATATCTACACAATCTCAAGAAGAGTTCCTCCCCATTTTTTCATCAATTAGTGTGAAGGTCCACCTCATGATTCGACTCGCCAGTATGGAGTCCCACTATAAAGACCCGTAAAAATCAAGGAAATTTTTTTCTTAATTTTCTTTTGAATTTTACAAGAGCGCGGTTTCTGACGGCACCTGATTCCGAGGCCCGGAGTGCCCGGAATCAATTTCTGAAGTTTGGCTCGGGTATGTTTAGTGAACGAACGAGCGGGAATTTCTAACTTTTTACCCGGTGCTCGGAATTGAATTCCGAGGACACCGATGAACTCGCAGCGCCGATATTCTCTTAAGGAGACCTTTTCCGAGGTTGCGTTTATTTCAAGTTGAGAGTTAGTTTTTGGGAGTTTAGAATAAGTTAAATAAAAATTGTGGATTACAAATTTTTATTTTAACTTATTGGTTAACTTCTCCCAAAGGGAGTTAGTGGTGGAACCCACAACCACTTAACCTCCCTTGGGAGGATTAAGTGTGGTGGGGCCCAACCAAAGCATGACTCTTCTTCTTCTCCTTTTTAACTCCCTTAAACTCCTCTTTTAATGACATGACAACTTTGTTAATTAATGGAGTTGAATTGTTTGAATTTCAAACCTTTGAAATTCATTTTGTTAAGTGTGTGAATAAAATAAGACTCTAGCTTATTTTATTTGGTTAGATTTCTCTAGCCTTCTTGAGAGGATTTGGGAACTCCTTCTTCTTCTTCAACTTTGACGAAGAACGCGAAGAACCTTCGAGCTCCGACGAAGAACGCCGCTCCTCTCTTCTTCGTAGCCGGTTGTTCCGAAGATCGACGACGCCTTCCGTGTCAACGAAAGGGAACGCCGCTTCCTCCTCAGACTTCCTTCGTCGGCTTACGAAGATTCACCAACGACGTACCTCTTCGGACGTACCTCTTCGTCAACGGAATTGACGAACGATTACCGCGACGCCCGACCTCCGCGACGCTTGCCTTCCGCGGGTCATTGACAATCATCGTACTTGAAACCGAGGTAGGGGTTGTTGTTGATTATTTATTTACTCTCGTTCTTGGTTCTAGCATGATAGTCTTGTGGATGATTATTTAAGAGTTATCATCTAACGAGAGGGGGGTCGGACCGCACAAACACGGCCGAATCCCCCCTCTGTTCGTGATTATTATTATTTTCTTGTGGATGACGAGATGGTGTGGTGCCGTCGCACCACGCAGGAATTCGCACGGTTGCATTGCGCGGCGCCGTCGCGCCGCGCCGTGGAAGGATCATCATGAACGCGACGCCGTCGCGCCGCGTCGAAGAAAACCGAAGGCGCCGCGGCCGGAGCGGGGCCGCGGCGGAGGGGTGCGGTGCCGTCGCACCGCGCCGAACGATGAACATCGCGGCCGGTTCCGGGCCGCGGCGGGACGAGAGGACCGGCGGCTCGCCGGGCCGCCGGCGTTGGAAGCCGGAAAGGGGACCGGTTTGCCGGTCCCGTTGAAGAAAAACCGGCCGGCCAGGTGGGCCGGCCGGAAGGAGAAAGACCGGGGGAATTAAATTCCCCCAGCCAGGTTAATTTCCCCCCCATTATTAAGGGGGGGCCGGTTTCATAAAGGGGGGCAGGCGGCCCCCCGTTTTTCTCAAAGGCAGGCCCCCACGAGGGGGGCCGGTTTCACCAAAGGCATGGCTTTCAGCCGCGCCGCCAGCGAAGAGGGGCGGGGGCCATGCCCCCCGCGCGTGGCACCCGAGCGGCGCCCAGGCCGTGCCACCGCCGGCTGGGCCGCGCCGCTGTGCCGGAACGCGCCGCCGCGCCGCGCCGCGCCGCCGACCGGGCCGGGTCGGCCCGGACCCGGACCCCCCGTTTTCGAATCGATTTCGTTCAAATTCTCATAACTTGAGCTTCGGGCCTCCGAACGACGCGCCGTCAGCGGCAACACGATCCTTGGATCGAGACGGTCATTTCAGTATACTATACTCAAGGTGCACCTTCCTTTTCGGGAGCCTACGTGGTTAAAACTCCGTAGTTAAGCGTGCATGGCCTAGAGTAGTGATCAGGATGGGTGACCTCCTGGGAAGTTTCTCAGGGTGGGTGTGAGACAGAAAGGCCAATAATTAACAGATCGAGCGTCCGATTGACGTGCCGTCAGCCGTGTTCTGTTCCTCTTAGTGAGACAGATCTTTTGGCATACTCCGCCCGAGGTTTGGACGCAGGTGGAGTACGGTCGGGTTGGTTTTGCCTTAAAAACCAACCGGGCCCCGGGGACGAAAATGCCAATAACTATCAGACCGGGCGTCCGATCGACGCGCCGTCTGTTGCGTTGAGTTCCTATTGACGATACGGAAATTTTGGATAAATCAACTCTGGACTTTGTGACAGTTGATGTATCAGCCTCTCGGCTCGTGGAGCAGACCCTCCGAACGAGCTTGCTGTGTGCGGGAACCCTAGTGCTGGCTGCGACTGTTACTGTGACTACTACTGCTACTACTGCTACTGTGACTGCGATGACGACAGTACAGAGATCCTGTGTGGATTTGACGACGACGACTTCAGCACTCAGCGATCCTACGTGGATCAGTGCTACAGGTCCTGTGTGGGCCCGATCCTGTGTGGTTCCGATCCTGTGTGGGTCCTTGCGCTCAGCGGTCCTGTGTGAACCAGCGCCTACAGGTCCTACGTGGGCCCGATCCTATGTGGGTCTTTTGCGGGGGTTAGTTACCTATCGATCCTTCGTGGGTCCGACGACTTAGATGGATCAGAGATCATCTTTATCGTCTTTCGAAGAAGTATACCTGTGTGAGCTGAATCCTATTGCTTTCCTGTGTGGATTGTGTTGTGCAATCCTGTGTGGATTACGTTTTGCTTTCCTGTGTGGAATACGTTTACTTCCTGTGTGGAATGAGTTGTACTTGGGCTCGGAGGTTGGAGCGTATTTGAATTTGATGACTTAGGTATATGTATGGGCATATACCTAAGCAGTGTCGGTTGTTACTTCGTGATTGTACCTTTCTTCGTGGTTTATCCTTTGTGGATTTGAGAGACCTTCAGGGGTCTCGGGGTCCCTACTGAGTAGCTTATACTCACCCCTGCACGGGCTTTGCCCGCACTACGTTGTGTTGGTTGCAGACGACGGACAGCGTTGACCTTAGCTGAGGCTTGCAGAGCAGGACGGTACCCGGAGGTGGACCACTGGGCGGGACGTGCTCGGAGCGGACGGCGGGACCCGTGGAGCAGAGGAGCTATCTGTACCCACCCTTCAGGTGGGATTTCCAATGGACAGCTCGGTGTAGCGGCTTTTACCTTTCAGTTGCTGTTTTCCCTTTCGAGATGTACTTTACTTTCAGTTTGGGTTTGTATACTGGCCCATTTACTTTTCCGCACTTTCATTTGTACTCTGTTTTTACTTAGTGTTTACTTTCCGCTTACTTACTCTGTGGTGTTTGTTTACTTTACAAAGGCAATGCCTTCCCTTTTCACTGGGAATTACGCCTTGGTGCTAGTCGCCAGCCCCTGGCCTATGGAAGGCGGGCTTGGGGTAGTCACGGCACGGACCCCGAGGGCGGGTCGTGACAAATTGGTATCAAAGGAGTTCGGTTCTACCGCGAACTCTGATCTTTCTATGTGAAGCAATAATGTTTAGCGTATTGAGTGTGGTTATCAGTCCAGGGAGTCCAGTGTTGGTGCGGCGGCCGACGTATCCGTACACCAGGACACTGACTTCTGATTTCCGACTTAATGCACGAAAACATTGATTGTGTGTGTGTTTCAAAGTTTTCTTTGTGATTACTTTGAGTCAGCTCACCAGGTATACTGTTTGACCGTGACGCACCTATTCCTTTTAAGGATGGCCCCACGACGGCAGCCAGCTAGGGTTCCGAGAGTCGAGTGTGATGACAGCCCACCGAGTGACGAGGCCTCGGTGCAGGGCCCTTTGTCAGCAGTGGCACTGGCGGTAGCTCTACCCGTTGAGCCACCGATGCTTCCAGCACCAGCCGCTGACGATGCACGTCGCCTCAACGCACTGCATGAGTTTCAGCGCCAGTGACCACCCAGTTTTCGTGGGGAGACGGACCCCCAGGCAGTAGAGGACTGGCTGGAGGCAATGGTACGTGTTTTTAGGCTAGTGAGGACACCAGCAGACCTCATGGTGATCCTCGCTGCGAGCCTACTACACGCAGCAGCAGGACGATGGTGGAGCTTGATGCTCTAGGTGCACGATGAGGCATCTCTACTTTGGATGGACTTTGAGAGCCTCTTCCACTCGGAGTTCGTCCCAGCCACCCTTCGTACGGTGTGTATCCAGGAGTTTCTTCAGCTGGGGCAGGGCAGCATGACAGTCGCTCAGTACTCGGCGAGATTTACTGATCTCTCGCGCTACTCGACTGACATGGTACGGGACCCATTCTTCCGGGCCCGGACCTTTGAGCAGGGTTTGAGACACGATATCAGGGCATCGCTGATCTCCCTCAGCATACCGACTCAGAAAGGAGTACTGGAGCGGGCCCTTTTGATCAAGAGCTTCCTTGCTGAGTCTGCACCAGCACCGAGACCCACCGCAGGGCGGAACGTGGCGGAGTCTTCCGCGGCAGGCAGTCGACGGATGACTCAGGGGTCCAGGCTGACCAGACCTTCAGGTAGACGACCTCAGGACACTGGCTCAGCAGTGCGGGGCACACAGCGCGGAGCCAGTATTTCGAGAGGCAGACAATGCTACTCATGCGGCGGGCAGGGCCACATGGCTCGTGACTGCCCGACCCGCCATGCAGAGGAGCAGCAGACGGTTGAGGAACCACCTAGGCAGAGGCAGAGGTTCGACCGTGGCGGTCCGCAGGGAGGAGGCGGACGAGGCAGAGGAGCTGGCCGAGCAACAGGTGGTGGGCAACGCTTTGAGGCTCTACCACCACCACCACCAGGAGGTCCACCCCGACCTCAGGGGAGAGCACAGCTTCAGGCAGCTGAAGCTTACGATCATGGAGCTCCGGAAGCGGGTGGACTAGTGCGGGACTAGCTCCAGGCATAGAGGCCTTGCCCATAATGCCTCTAGCTTTGTAGTTTGTGTTGCCTTGTTCCTTGTACTTTAAGTTGAAGTAGTAAAAGATACTTTCCTTGGTGACTTTTGTTTTCTTGTCTTTTGTTTGTTTTTACTAAGAGGTGCCGGTTAAAAAAAACTGTTGACTTGACCCTCACTTGCGAGATTCTTACTGGAGGAAACCCAGTGACCACAAACTGATGCCGACAGTGTGACTCAACCCTTGGAGGCGAGAGTAACGGTTGGATCTCTTGGTAGCAGCGTCGAGGCCTTACGACGTCATCCATGCCATGAATTAACTAATCATGACGGGATTGACTGTATTAGGCAAGGAACGTGGTTCATCTAGGGGATGAGACCAGATTTCACTTTTCGGCAAAGTAGAAATCTTTGCAACTTTGTCGTATGTTAAGGAGGAAGGGGAAACCCATCGTGTGGTCAGAAAAATGTCAGCAGAGATTCCAGGAGCTGAGACAGAGGTTGACTAGCGCACCTATCTTGAGGTTTCCTGAGGAGGGAGTAGGGTACGTAGTCTACTGCGATGCATCAGGGACCGGGCTCAGATGTGTTTTGATGCAGGAGCGGGCAGTGATCGCCTATGGATCACGTCAGTTGAGGCCGCATGAGTAGAACTACACTACCCATGACCTAGAGTTAGTAGCAGTGGTCTTCGCTCTGAAGACATGGCGACATTACCTGATGGGCGAGCATTTTACAGTCTTTTCTGATCATTAGAGTCTCAGGTATATCTTCTCGCAGAAGGACCTGAACCTGAGACAGCGGTGATGGCTCGAGTTCCTCCAGGACTATGACTTTGAGATAGTCTATACTCCTGGGAAGGGGAACGTAGTAGCCGATGCCCTCAGCAGGAGGACGGGTATACAGCTACTTGAGGAGGCGATGGAGCAGGTAGCCTCTTTGCAGATATCCTTCGTGGATAGAGATGGAGCAGCCTTCCTCCAGTCTCTCACAGTCACCCCTCCTCTACTGCAGTGGATCATAGAGGCACAGCGTGAGGACGCTGACTGTGAGACACGGCATGTACAGATATCCTCGGGACAGGCACCTGATGGTTTCTCCCTTGGAGCAGAGAACGAAATCCTTTTCAGAGGACGTACCATGGTACCAGTCGCTTTGCGAGAGGAGGTGCTGAGAGAGTTTCACACTTCTCCTTTTGCGGTACATCCTGGAGTGGCGAAGATGTACCAGGATCTCAGACGACAGAATTGGTGGCCGGGCATGAAGAAGGCTATAGCAGAGCTCGTTTCTCGATGCCTCACCTGCCAGCTGGTGAAGACAGAGCATCAGGTACCAGCAGGCTTGGTACAGCCCTTGGAGGTTCCAGAGTGGAAGTGGGACGGCATATCTATGGACTTCGTGACTGGACTTCCACGCACTTCCAGAGGTCACGACTCCATCTGGGTGATTGTTGACCGACTCACCAAGTCGGCACACTTCTTACCCATCAGAGAGCAGGGCTTAGTGGAGAGCTTGGAACGTTTCTACATTCAGGAGATTGTGCGGCTCCACGGCGTGCCATCATCTATCGTCTCCGATCGAGATGCTCGCTTTACTTCCCGGCTTTGGAAGGGGTTTCAGGAGGCGTTCGGGACGCAGCTACGTCTGAGCACAGCCTTTCACCCTCAGACGGATGGTCAGATGGAGAGGACCATTCAGACTCTCGAGAACATGCTCCGCGCATTGTCCTTGACTTTGGTCGTAGCTGGGAGGACCACCTACCCTTGGTGGAGTTTGCGTACAACAACAGCTACCACTCCACCATCAGGATGGCACCGTACGAGGCGTTGTACGGCCGACCTTGTAGATCACCTTTGTGCTGGACAGACCCTGGAGAGTCAGCACTGGTGGGACCGGAGATGGTCCAGGCCACGACAGAGAAGGTCCAGGTCATCCAGGAGTGGATGAGGACAGCACAGAGCCGGCAGAAGTCATACGCTGACAGGAGGCGGAGGCCACTGGAGTTTGAGGATGGCGACCACGTCTTCTTGTGGGTCTCACCTCGACGTGGTATTCGGAGATTTGGCCGAGGCGGCAAGTTATCTCCGCGCTTCATCGGACCCTTCCAGGTCCTCAACAGGATTGGTGAGGTGGTTTATCACCTGGCTCTACCACCTCAGTTGCACCGGGTGCACGACGTCTTCCACGTATCTCAGCTGAGGAGGTACGTGCACGACCCGACGCACATCATTGACCATGGGGAACTTGACGTTGACAATGGGGCGACTTTTACGGAGGTCCCGGTGGAGATAGAGGATCGACAGGAGCGGGTCCTACATGGGCGATCGATTCCTCTTGTGCGCATCAGATGGCAGCACGAGAACCTCCAGGAGAGAACATGGGAGCGGGAGGCTCAGATGCGTGCACAGTACCCTCATTTGTTTCCCTAGTTTTTGATGTATCTTTACGGGGACGTAAAGCCCTGAGGTGGGAGTAATGTAAAGACCCGTAAAATTCAAGGAATTTTTTTTCTTAATTTTCTTTTGAATTTTACAAGAGCGCGGTTTCTGACGGAACCTGATTCCGAGTCCCGGAGTGCCCGGAATCAATTTCCGAAGTTTGGCTCGGGTACGTTCAGTGAACGAACGAGCGGGAATTTCTAACTTTTTACCCGGTGCTCGGAATTGAATTCCGAGGACACCGATGAACTCGCAGCGCCGATATTCGCTTAAGGAGACCTTTTCCGAGGTTGCGTTTATTTCAGGTTGAGAGTTAGTTTTTGGGAGTTTAGAATAAGTTAAATAAAAATTGTGGATTACAAATTTTTATTTTAACTTATTGGTTAACTTATCCCAAAGGGAGTTAGTGGTGGAACCCACAACCACTTAACCTCCCTTGGGAGGATTAAGTGTGGTGGGGCCCAACTGAAGCATGACTCTTCTTCTTCTCCTTTTTAACTCCCTTAAACTCCTCTTTTAATGACATGACAACTTTGTTAATTAATGGAGTTGAATTGTTTGAATTTCAAACCTTTGAAATTCATTTTGTTAAGTGTGTGAATAAAATAAGACTCTAGCTTATTTTATTTGGTTAGATTTCTCTAGCCTTCTTGAGAGGATTTGGGAACTCCTTCTTCTTCTTCAACTTTGACGAAGAACGCGAAGAACCTTCGAGCTCCGACGAAGAACGCCGCTCCTCTCTTCTTCGTAGCCGGTTGTTCCGAAGATTGACGACGCCTTCCGTGTAAACGAAAGGGAACGCCGCTTCCTCCTCGGACTTCCTTCGTCGGCTTACGAAGATTCACCAACGACGTACCTCTTCGGGCGTACCTCTTCGTCAACGGAATTGACGAACGATTACCGCGACGCCCGACCTCCGCGACGCTTGCCTTCCGCGGGTCATTGACAATCATCGTACTTGAAACCGAGGTAGGGGTTGTTGTTGATTATTTATTTACTCTCGTTCTTGGTTCTAGCATGATAGTCTTGTGGATGATTATTTAAGAGTTATCATCTAACGAGAGGGGGGTCGGACCGCACAAACACGGCCGAATCCCCCCTCTGTTCGTGATTATTATTATTTTCTTGTGGATGACGAGATGACGTGGTGCCGTCGCACCACGCGGGAATTCGCACGGTTGCATTGCGCGGCGCCGTCGCGCCGCGCCGTGGAAGGATCATCATGAACGCGACGCCGTCGTGCCGCGTCGAAGAAAACCGAAGGCGCCGCGGCCGGAGCGGGGCCGCGGCGGAGGGGTGCGGTGCCGTCGCACCGCGCCGAACGATGAACACCGCGGACGGTTCCGGGCCGCGGCGGGACGAGAGGACCGGCGGCTCGCCGGGCCGCCGGCGTTGGAAGCCGGAAAGGGGACCGGTTTGCCGGTCCCGTTGAAGAAAAACCGGCCGGCCAGGTGGGCCGGCCGGAAGGAGAAAGACCGGGGGAATTAAATTCCCCCGGCCAGGTTAATTGCCCCCCCATTATTAAGGGGGGGCCGGTTTCATAAAGGGGGGCAGGCGGCCCCCCGTTTTTCTCAAAGGCAGGCCCCCACGAGGGGGGCCGGTTTCCCCAAAGGCATGGCTTTCAGCCGCGCCGCCAGCGAAGAGGGGCGGGGGCCATGCCCCCCGCGCGTGGCACCCGAGCGGCGCCCAGGCCGTGCCACCGCCGGCCGGGCCGTGCCGCTGTGCCGAAACGTGCCGCCGCGCCGCGCCGCGCCGCCGACCGGGCCGGGTCGGCCCGGATCCGGACCCCCCGTTTTCGAATCGATTTCGTTCAAATGCTCATAACTTGAGCTTCGGGCCTCCGAACGACGCGCCGTCAGCGGCAACACGATCCTTGGATCGAGACGGTCGTTTCAGTATACTATACTCAAGGTGCACCTTCCTTTTCGGGAGCCTACGTGGTTAAAACTCCGTAGTTAAGCGTGCTTGGCCTAGAGTAGTGATCAGAATGGGTGACCTCCTGGGAAGTTTCCCAGGGTGGGTGTGAGACGGAAAGGCCAATAATTAACAGATCGGGCGTCCGATTGACGTGCCGTCAGCCGTGTTCTGTTCCTCTTAGTGAGACGGATCTTTTGGCATACTCCGCCCGAGGTTTGGACGCAGGTGGAGTACGGTCGGGTTGGTTTTGCCTTAAAAACCAACCGGGCCCCGGGGACGAAAATGCCAATAACTATCAGACCGGGCGTCCGATCGACGCGCCGTCTGTTGCGTTGAGTTCCTATTGACGATACAGAACTTTTGGATACATCAACTCTGGACTTTGTGACAGTTGATGTATCAGCCTCTCGGCTCGTGGAGCGGACCCTCCGAACGAGCTTGCTGTGTGCGGGAACCCTAGTGCTGGCTGCGACTGTTACTGTGACTACTACTGCTACTACTGCTACTGTGACTGCGACGCCGACAGTACAGAGATCCTGTGTGGATTCGACGACGACGACTTCAGCACTCAGCGATCCTACGTGGATCAGTGCTACAGGTCCTATTTGGGCCCGATCCTGTGTGGTTCCGATCCTGTGTGGGTCCTTGCGCTCAGCGGTCCTGTGTGAACCAGCGCCTACAGGTCCTACGTGGGCCCGATCCTATGTGGGTCTTTTGCGGGGGTTAGTTACCTATCGATCCTTCGTGGGTCCAACGACTTAGATGGATCAGAGATCATCTTTATCGTCTTTCGAAGAAGTATACCTGTGTGAGCTGAATCCTATTGCTTTCCTGTGTGGATTGTGTTGTGCAATCCTGTGTGGATTACGTTTTGCTTTCCTGTGTGGAATACGTTTACTTCCTGTGTGGACTGAGTTGTACTTGGGCTCGGAGGTTGGAGCGTATTTGAATTTGATGACTTAGGTATATGTATGGGCATATACCTAAGCAGTGTCGGTTGTTACTTCGTGATTGTACCTTTCTTCGTGGTTTATCCTTTGTGGATTTGAGAGACCTTCAGGGGTCTCGGGGTCCCTACTGAATAGCTTATACTCACCCCTGCACGGGCTTTGCCCGCACTACGTTGTGTTGGTTGCAGACGACGGACAGCGTTGACCTTAGCTGAGGCTTGCAGAGCAGGACGGTACCCGGAGGTGGACCACTGGGCGGGACGTGCTCGGAGCGGACGGCGGGACCCGTGGAGCAGAGGAGCTATCTGTACCCACCCTTCAGGTGGGATTTCCAGTGGACAGCTCGGTGTAGCGGCTTTTACCTTTCAGTTGCTGTTTTCCCTTTCGAGATGTACTTTACTTTCAGTTTGGGTTTGTATACTGGCCCATTTACTTTTCCGCACTTTCATTTGTACTCTGTTTTTACTTAGTGTTTACTTTCCGCTTACTTACTCTGTGGTGTTTGTTTACTTTACAAAGGCAATGCCTTCCCTTTTCACCGGGAATTACGCCTTGGTGCTAGTCGCTAGCCCCTGGCCTATGGAAGGCGGGCTTGGGGTAGTCACGGCACGGACCCCGAGGGCGGGTCGTGACACCCACCCAATTCCAATACTATAGGTCAGTGTTGAGGTCCTCCCCATGTTCCTGCAGACCAATGCAGATGTGCTCTATTCTTCATAAACCACCAGAGTGGTGTTCCTACCCACTCTAAAAGCAGTGAATGTGGATGTCCACCCCACTCCAATAACAACTGATATAGAGTCCCTCCCCATATCCAAAATTAAAATGATGAGGTCATCCCTACACTATCACCCACTAGCACAAAGTTCCTCCCTATTGCATAAGAATTACCCTATACTGATGAACCATCTTGAGGGAAAAGTTAGAACCATCGATCATAGAGGGAAAACTCTAAAAATGACAAGCAATTTTCAGCCACATTCTCATCTATGATTCTAAATAAGAATGCGATTTGGTGATGGAACCTTCACCCCAATCTTTAGTATCAAGATCTAGGATAAATTATCATAAGGTTAATTACTTCATCCTAGTAGGAGACAATCATAAGATCCCCAAATCCATCTATAGATACATTTAGGTGGAGAAATATTTCTCTCCCTTCTAGTTGCTCATCATAAACCCATCTCAAAAATATCATGTTTCCATATACACCTATTCCATAGATCATAGAAATATTTTTTGGAATGTGATAGATGATGATCATCTAGTTGAGACACTATGAAGAACCAGTGCACCTTCACATGAGGATATGGTGATCATGTCATCCTATAGGTATGTGATGATACATTTGGTTCCACTTATGAGAGACAAACAAACATGCAGTTAACAATCGAATCACATAGAAAATTCAATACAACACTGCCACCCCCTCACCAATTAACATCTATTCCACCACCAATATCTAAAAAAGCACTGAATAAAGCTTGGGACATCTAGGATCATGACCCTAATTCATTGAAAATATGTCTATGTGAGATTTTATAAACATATCATTTCGTAGTGTTAATCTGAAAAAATGCAACATTCAACATTGATATCCCAAAGTCACTCACATAGGTAAAGGTTTAGTGCTTCCCCCAGACCATATGGTTGAATCCATTGCCTCTATGACTATCAGTTGGCCAACTCAAGAAGATAGAAGCACCTCGATGACGTTGATCAGTAATTTAACATGGATGAGTAAGAAAATGTCCCATTGTCTCAACACCCTCCATTTCCTAGTTACTTCCAAAACCTCTATTTGAGATGCATTAAGAGCCTTGGGGTTCTCCATAGAATAATGAAAGTGGAATCCCTAGATGGGAGAATTTGGGGCTAGGGATTCTCTCCATCTCATCAATATCCTATAGAAATCAGGACCACCTGTTGATATTGAGTATTTTTTTTCTAGATGTCATTATATTGAATATTGTATTCTCCGATATATCCAAGGATACAGATTCCAATGCATTTTACAACTGAAAAAACCATCTATTTGTAGAGGAACAATGTAAGGTAGACCCTTATATAGGTTTATAGACCAAAAACAAAATATATGTTGGAACCATGGAATTCTATGCATGAATTGGAGTATGGTTTGTGTTTGTTAACAATCCACAGTAGAAGTTCAGAATGTGTCCCAAAAAACGTGATCATACAGTTCAAGCAGACAACAGTATTGAAGGTGGCGCTGTTTCCCAGTGTTTGCCAAATTTTTGGGCCTGAAAATCGAAAAATGGAGAAAAGTGATTTTGGCAAAGAGACTTGCGCACCGTGTACTTTAAGGAGAGGGAACTTGCATGCCTAGAGTTTTCCAAGATCAGAACGTGGAAAAATGGCAAAGGGATAAGGTTCACGCAGGTATTGGTTGGGTCGTGCAGGTGACCTGCGCGCCGAGAAGGGACTTGCGCGCCGGTACCTAGGAGGTCTGGAACCTTGCGCGCCTATTGTTCTTCATGATCAGAACTTCAAAATATGGAAAAAAATAAGGTCGTGCAAGTATTGGTTTGGTCATGCCAGTGAGTTACGCGACAGAGGCTAGGTTGATTGGAGTTGCGCGTCGTGACCTGCGTGCTGTGAGGATACTTCTGCACCACCACGCAGGGGGTCCAGTGTTTCCTATAAATAGAGGAACACCCCTCCTCATTTGATATGAAGTTAAAGACTTAGATATTTTTTGAGCTCTCCTCGCGCAAGTGGTTGAGTCGCGCAAGTGGTAGTTGGGTCGCGCAAGTAGAGGTTGGAGAAGCGCACTAGGAGAGGTTGGAGTACGCTAGTCTTCTTTGAGCCGCATGAAAGTTATAAGATTTCCCAATATCTTCGATGAAAAATGAGATTAGTCTATGAGTGAAAGTTGGAATTCAACAGAGCATCTACACACAATAAAGGATGAATTCTCTTGCAATGATGAAGAGAACTTCACATCTATAAACTGAGTGTGACTTCACCAAGGTCAGTGAGCCAGAGGGAGTCAACGTGAGTGACCCAAGGGACGCTGTGAGCTTTCCCTGAACCTTTTGTAAAGGAAGTGAGCCTGGGACAGAGTTACTGTGACCGTATCTTTATAATCCATAGCTAGTGATGTTTAGTGGAATTTGGTACGACCGATAACCTGTCTGTGTATGCTCCTTGGACGTAGCCCTTAGTGGTTAACCAAGTAAAAAGTTTTGTGTCGTCTCTCTGCATGTGAATGCATTCTTTCTATTCATATCCATAATACAGGTTTAACAAGTTCCGTCCAACGTGGGAACAAGATCCATAACTTTAAAAGAAAAAATTGACACCCTGATTTACCCCTCCCCTCTCAGGGTGTCCTGGAGTCCTTCAATATAGTCACTTATCATCATAGATCCATTTTCATTGTTTCATTCCTTCCATAACACCAACAAAAGAAAGGTACCTATAGATCCCTCCAATCTATGTGATATTACATTGAATATAGAGGGTAAAAATTATATTTATGCCTTAATCCTGAAGGTCACTAATCATAAATGGATCATCAATGTGCTCTTGACTACGAGGATCCTAGATTATGGCACTCCTCGACAGGATCATGTTCCTTCTCTTCTGCGGTAGCTGAAATTACTCCCCATCTAGTTACGCTTAGTCGACCCTGGTGATACCCCTCAACTAAAAAGAGTATATTTTCAATCATACAGTAGTTTTACATGATATGAGTCACCTAATACACCAAAGAATCATGATAACATTCCTTAGAATCTAGATCAAAATGTTCCATGAGCCACCAAGTCTAATTTTTGAGTTTATGAGCATGTCAATGCATTGGTCTTTAGGTATCATTGTTAGGATTTAACCCCGCTCCAAGAAAATTTTATTTATGATCTCAATGATCTAAAAAATGATCTAAAAATATGATATGTGGTGATCCCACCTGATGTGAATCCATATCTTGCATGGGTGGAAGACATGCGAGCACCCCCAGATTTCAGAAATATTCTCTTTTTACCATTCAATGGGATGGGAGACCCACTGAAGCATATGACCCACTTCATCTCACAGAGTGGATCCATGTTGGACACCCTATATTAGAATGAGACCTCCATGGTCATATATATTTTTACATACATTTTAAGCACCGTCATTTAGATGGTACAACCAATTTTTCATCAGGTATATCACTAGTTTGAATGACCTCCACATGAAGTTTCTTTACCATTTCAGCTCAACTACACATAAGACAAGCATTAAAGTCCACCTTTTTTTAAAGATACATATAGATGATTGTGTCATAGATTTAATTTCCTAGTGGACATGTCCCACATATTAACTTAATATGACACTAACTCAAGAACTTCTACTGGTGATGTGAGTGGGGAATTTCAAGTCTATGTTGTTCACTACCCTCATCACTCAGAACAACTCATTTGGTTTCCAGGATTTCTCTTACAATGACCAGAACCTGGGGGATGCCTTATATTATGCCAAATAGGCACGTCCATTGGCTCTCTCTGCTCCTTCCAGAAGAACCACCCTAGAAGATACTTCCACCATTTTATATTTAAATTCCCTAGAGCCACTAGAGTTTTTAGACCCTCTACCATTAGATCCTCCCTTATTGAAATATCCTAACCAAGGTTAGTGTTATCCAATGAAGAATAACTAGGAACCTCCCTTCCAAGTGCATCCGCCAAGGTAATATAATGTGGCTCAGGCCCCTCAATAGGTTCAACCTCCACATTAGGTCTGGGGTTTGAGATTTCACATCCAATAAACGAGGAACCTAACATATTCTTTCAAATATGTACACCTTCCTATTAATTTCATTAGTGCAGTGGAACACAGTATTCTAAAGATTACAGAGTAAAGGAAGCCCCATGAATCTGAGTGTACTGATATCCCTAACCATTTCCCTCACCAAAATATCCTTTCACATTTTATTATTTAATAGTATGTGTTCAATGATTGGCTTTAATACCATGCAGACAATATATTGGTCATGTTGGTAAATGTTTTGGTGCATGTGGAACACATATTCACTAATTTTGATAGCGATAGTGAAGGTCAATTGAATTATTTTTCAATAGTGGGACTTAGATGTTTGATGATTGGATGGATCACAGAGTAGTTTCTTGGTCCCATGGTGTAATATGATCCCATATAGGCTAGCCCAATCCTACTTAATACGTCGAACATTCTGCGACTAAAAATTTTGCAGCCACATCACATCAGTATATGTCTCAGAAGAGTAGGTGATGATGTCACAATGGAAAGAAATGTCTCCTACCAATGTCAAATACATTTTGTACCCTCATTTATTTCATGCATCTATAGTTTGGAATCTTCCCCTAAGTTTTCCTTGTATTCAATTACACCACTGATGATGATCAAGAGAATGAATCCATGAATAACATAAATTTGTTGTACTTATTCTTGTTTGATGATGATGAGGAATATTAGTAAATCCCTATGAGTGCCTCAATCCAGCATCATCGAAGAGGAAGTGGAGGACATGAAAACATTCAGAATCCATAGGCAATCATTTGGTTCAAAGTTATTTATGCTAAAAAACCTAGGAAGTAAGTATTTTTTAGTTTCCATCAAGAATAGTTATCTCATACCAATCCATCATAAAAATAACCATAATAAACCTTGCTAGAAGACCAATCAGAATAGCTGTAGTTGTCTTGGGATTAGATACGTCTAGCCAAAGCTTCATTATAGCCAACTGAAAATCATCCAGTAGTGGTTCTGGATGAGTTATATGATGATAATTATAACATTTCCTACGCTATCCATAATTAACTGGTTCAGCCAATAGTATCTGTCATCCCTGCTTCCAAATTGAAACCAGTTATAGGCTAAAATGTCCATATTCCACAAAAATATAATTTTTTAAACAACATTTTCCACATAAATACAATGATCTAAATCCACAATTCCCTCAGTCTTTAGGAAGTGATTCATGAGGCCCTCACAAACGCATTGAAAATATACCTTCAATTCGAATAAGAATCCATGACCATATAGATCTATTATAAATATGAGTCCAAGAAATAAAAATTCCGAGACATCATATATTTTTCTAGATAATATGTGGGTTCCCTTATATAGGGGAAAATTCTACCACTATACATCATGGTCCAATTCTTTGGAATATAGGTATATCAATACCTTGCAAACATAGTCTCTTTTATCAATCTCATCTGGACCCATATGATATACATGATGATAATTACTCAAGATTTTCTCCATATAACATAATGTTTTAGGGTTATTATATGACCAATAAGAGATCATGTGGAATAATATGGTTGAATTCCCAATTTATAGGCTTTGTAGAAAGTGTTCGATTCATGTTTTTCTCATTGGTTACCATGTATAATGAATTTGATGTGTAAGTCCTAGATCTAAATGCATGAAGCATTCCCATCCTTATATCAACAATTCCTCAAGTTCACCCACAATAGTTGAGTAGGTATGATTCAAGGTGATGTGTCCACCTTTGACTACTATTAATCCCACTAGCTGGATGCCAACTATTATAATATAATATGTAAGGATGTTCAGACCAACAATTTTGAGCTCAACACCATTGCAACAAGACCATGACCAGATTTAGATCATCCACTTATCCATCTGATTCACTAGTTGGAAGCTAAAACTCTAGACATGTGAGGTTTGTATGTTTTTTATGAGAGGAATGGGTTCCACATCCCTATGAAAAAGGAACATCAAATGATTAAATCATTTTTGTATGTAGGCTATGCCTTGGTGACACAAGAATCCTATACCCCTATGATGTACTGAAATGGTCACCCCATGGCTATAATTTTACTTCATAACTTCTTTTTTATCCATTCTAGGTCAAACCGATACAAGAAAACCCACCAACATTTCTTTGATATCAATAATTAACCATGCGGTCGATGGTCTGATGGGATTTTCATGAAAGCATCTATTCCCATTGTCTCAGCAAAACCGGATTCCTCAATAGAGGATTATTTATCCTCCAATGTAGGAACCAATATTTGTCCATAATAAATCAGCCATGGTGAACCATCTCCTACAACTATTCCACCAGCCTCAGATGACGAAGTGGATTTGGATGGCGCTCCTCCCTCATTTGAAGAGGATGTCTCATCCACTATCGATGAGTTGGTTCATACGAATCATGACACTAAGGTAGATCCACGACCAAAATTTATCAATACAGTTATGATTCTATAGTAATACCAATAGTATGTGGATTTATTGAAGTAGAATCATGATGCATTTTCTTGTAGTTATGAAGAGATGTGAAAACTGGACTCTCAGGTAACCGTCACCAACATGGATTGCCGGTGAGTCATTGCGGGTCGAAGTAGCCCCCCAGGAAAATGAACCCCTCACATGGTTCCATGATAGATAAAGAATTTGATAAACTTATATAATCAATGCTTATAGAGTAATTTAATTTCCCCAAACGAATATCCAACATCGTTCAAGTTAAGAATAAGAATAGGTAAATCAGAGTCAATATCAATTTCAAAGGCCTCAAATTCAACTATATATTGAAAGAATTACTACATCCAGTGAAACTGTTATTTAATAATGAAGAAACTAGATTTTAAGCTCTCTCATTCATGGATGGATACACAATATGAAAAAAGTTTCAAATGGTCCCCGATGAAGATGATTCTAACTTCTTCAAAGAACTGGCTGGAACCTTCTCCTATCAGTTAATGCATTTCATTCTGAATAATAAAGAACCCATTTATCAACAATCCATGAACCTCATATTCAAAAGAATCCTTGTGATGTTAGTATAATTATATGTAGATTATTTAGTTGTCAAATCTCACCATATTTAGTAAAATCTAAAAGATCTTGATAAAAATTTCAACTTTCTATGCTTTGGTCATTTGAAGATGAACCCCTTGAAATGTGAACTCAAGGAAACCTATGGGATGTTTTTCAGAATTTTCATATGATATATAGGAATTAATATCAACTGAGATAATATCAATTCCATCATCGAGGTTCCTCCTTAGAGAAACCTATGAAAACTTTGAGGACTCAAAGTTCAATTGGATAACATATATTTATTCCCTACAATTCTATCAGCAAATTCTAAGACCATTTCTATGCTCATGAAGAATTATTCTATTTAATAGTGTGATGATGTTTTCCAAGATGCATTTTAGGAAATCAGGAAGTATCTATTGCAACCCCCAATACTAATTCTACCCATCTTAGGGAAGCATTTGATCCTTTAAGTAGTTGCTATGGAGAAATAGTTCTATTAACTTATCACTCAGAAGAACAATAGAGGTATAAAGAATAGTTTATGTTATCCTAATCCTATTCTCCTCAACAGAATAGAAAGATACTCTCCTACCAAGATGATCGACCTCACAATTGATCTTCACAGTGAAGATTTTGTAGCATTATCTATAGCATCATGAGATAAATCTGGTGTCTTATGTAAACCAACTTATGTATATGATTAATCACCTGATGTTTAGAAGTCGGCTAGCATGAATGGTGGTGATTATTTAGTAGTTCGAAATAAACATTTTGCTCATAAATCCTTCAAGGTTCATGCATGGGAATAAATTATATTCACCCATCCTTTTGTTGAAGAACTACCTTGGTACATTTATTTACCAGATGAGGCCATCCTCTCAGTTGTTCAGGATATTCCTTTTTGGAATATTCACATTGATGGTGTCTTATGAAGCCCAACTTGTACAAGGATCAAATATACCATGATAAAAATAGTTTACATTGGGATTATCTTCATCAAACCTATACATGCCATTATTCCTTACTCTTTCTGGTAGTCGTAAGGCTATAAAAACAAAGAGGCAGTGTATCAGGCTCTCATCACTAGTCTCGATTTGGCCCTTGAGATTGATGTTCCCTAAATGAATGTAATGGGATACCCTTAGTTAGTAATCAAATAGATCAATGGTGATTACATAGTTAGGAAGCTA
The DNA here is from genome assembly GCA_963277665.1 of Viscum album. Lineage (NCBI taxonomy): Eukaryota > Viridiplantae > Streptophyta > Magnoliopsida > Santalales > Viscaceae > Viscum > Viscum album. The sequence goes on along the minus strand of OY728123.1, from coordinate 1,426,406,573 downwards.
GAGCTCATGCATATTCTAGAATAAACTCACCATTTGATGGACCAGTTCCCTTCTTGTCCAGGGGTGACTCATATTCCACGGTTATTGAATGGTCAAACTAATAACTTGTACTATCTAGAAGACACTTTTTAATAGCCTAGAGAACATGATATATTCATTCATGTGAAAAATGAAAAATAATTTAACCCTTCATTATAGATTATTATGCCATCTAGTAGGTGAACCAGCTTATTACCTGTGCTTCCACATCTAGACCCCAAGGTCCACCTGAAGTAGTAGAGACATTTGATTGGAAACCCCCTTTTATATGTATCTCTAACATGCCATCATCCCACCAAAAATTTCCAAACATGAGATAAATTATCATTATGTAGTGTAGTTCACCCTCCAAAGATGGCCTATCCTCAGGAAGACTCTCTAAGGTTGTAGGGCTTATGGAATTATCCTCTATTGAATCCACAAAGAATGGATTGCTTGGGTTATGAATAATGTTTGTGCTTGGTCTTATTGTCCACAGTAGGATTGTTTAATACCCTATCACTTGATTCAATGGATAGGATACATCTATCCCACCATTTCCACGACTACATTGAGTATTCCTAATGTATTAATGGGTGTAATATTCATTCCCAAAGTGTGAATCGACCTCTATATCCCCTTCAAACTACCATGTATTCTTGTCAATTTTGTAGAATTGGGACTGAATGTTGTTGGTACCTATCCTCCAACAACAAATTTATAGTTTCAAGTCATTCTAACCACAATATATTTCTTATACAAGTGGGAGGATGTTCTTCTAATCCTGGATTCCATGATTGATTTTTGATCAAATTCATAAGCTCCCATATCATAAACCATTTTTGATTTCATTATTATGTTATCAAAAAAATGAATCCCACTTCTGGGATACTGAGAAGGTGAAGTTGTGTGAAAATTACATTATCCAGTCCAACCATACTTATCTATACCAGGGACTGGAAGATAGAAATATCAATTCATTCAACAAAACATTATCTACAATTCTGTAGTTCATTGTGGGAAAAAATATGGCCGAAAAATATCTATAATGATCTCTATGCACATCAGAAAACAAATAAAAATTCAAACTAGGTGACTACATATTACATAGTGTATAGATCAAAGGTAGAACTATCCACTGAGATTTGGTTTCTATGGATCTGAATAATGGTATAGGAATAGAAGATTCTATACATAATGGTAGAAGCCTATATAACTAAGTTGGAATCTATAGAAGAGAAAAGTCACCAAGCCTTTCATAATCTACTGTGACAGAAAAATATGATAGTAAGAGAATTCAACAAGAAAGTTCACATCTAATCCTTCCTCTAGGGTGATAGGGTACTTTATCTCGTAATGCCAATGATACCTGGTAGGAATTCACCAAAGATGGATCCCATGGGGGAATGACCATATATGATTCTGAAGGTCTATCCCAATGGTGCATACTCTTTGATTACTATGGATGTGGTGAAAACTACACCTCCCTCCAACATCACATTTTTTATAAAACACTTCATGTGATGATCTCCCAAACAACATTATCACATAATGTTTAACTGCATGGACCAACCCTGTCATATGACCATAAACTATGACATTATCATCCTATCCATATCACAATAGGCTTCATAGTTCCAAAAAAAATAGTTTCATGGTGTTAAACTACATAACAACCAACATCATTATCTCATGATACTAAACTTCTTAAAAATTATCATCTGAGTTGCAAGATTAAAAAACTGCACAACACTATAATATATTCTCCGGATAGGATGTATCCCTACCAACATTGGTCTTTCACTACACAATTTTCAATAACTACATATTTATTGATTTTTAATCATGTTGGATACATAATGATGCCTGGATTTTTTTTCCATGTCCATCCACACATCCCAAAAACAAAATTTCTCCTCCCTATGTATGTTTCAAACCTATGTAGGTATATATAATTCAAGAACTGTGCACAAATTGATTATTTCATCATAATGATAAATAGTAACACCTAGATATCTATTCATTGGACCAGGTGTGATCATACTTCTCTCATTTCAAGTGACCCTCGTCCTTGATGTACAATGATAAACAACAAAATTCCTACATCACAGGCACACATTGTTAAATTGTGTGCATAGTCCAAGAATAATGAAATAACATTGTATGAAATCTTCTTCATGATTGTTAATGTAGTGTGTAGTCCATCTTGGTCCTCATTCATGTTAGGTTTTTATGCCACCACATTAAAAATATCCATTTTTTAGATCTCACCCCATGGTGTAATAATCTAGAACTCAATCTAATAGCCACTATATGGTCCATGAAACATTAATTTAAACTATTCATATGGGTCCAAATTCTATGACATTAAAGTAGGATCTGATGATTAATACTCACGAATTTAAACTATATGAATGAATATCCTTGGAAATTTTTCATGGGGCATGGTCTTCCATGGTTCTTATTAACATCATATCACTCTTATCATGCCCCATATATCCATTTTTTAGAGATAATACCATCACTTTTGGTTCGATTTTCTCTAGGATGTGTCAACTGGAATTGGGACTCCTTGGTCCTTGTTCACTTCACTAAACTACACAAACTCCTTACATACATTCCCCCATTATGGTCCGAACTCTATGAATGTGAACAAGAAGTTAATATCCTCAATACATGATGTTAATATACAATATTACCATGAAATAATTTAGTATGCATCATAATAATCATGGGATGCCACAATTACTTCTTTATAGAGGATCACCCCCACTAGTTTTGGTATCTCACCTCGATGTGTTTTCAAACTAAATATGGCCTGATTCCCATACTTATGTGATACACATTGACAGCAAATCATTTATTATTCATAACCAACTACTAATTTAGCCACTCATTGTCCTCATGGCCTCAACAATGGTTCATACATCAAGACATAAAACTGTGTAAAATATATTTCAATGTGTCTCTATGGTGGTAGGCCTCTAATGAAATCATTCATGATGGGTTTCTAACTTCACCACCCTATGTTAATCTATCTGAATTAATCCCTCTTCTTAGTTAAATCTACATGAACTGGAATTGAGAGCCAATAGTCCAAGAATCCCAACGTGAAAATGTATGAGGTAGTATCCATACGAATAAGTGGTGGGGCATGTGCCTCTTTAGTCTCCATTCATGTTAGGTTTTTACTCTTCCATGGTACATATAACCTTTTGAGACACCCACCTTTGGTCTTATATTTAAGGCCCTAAAATAATATACATCTTATAGTACAAGAAACATGAACTTTAACATATTTTTAATGTGTCAATGAATTATATCCTTAAACAATCTTCATCCCATGTTGTCTACCTTGTATGAATATAAAATGTATAACCTAATGTACTCAATTAATGATGTTAAACTACAATTCTACACCATAAAAACTGGGATGTCTCTTAATAAGAGCTTATTTCTTACCAATGTTCTGAAAATGGGATGCCACACGATAATCATTCGATGCTTCAGTTCCCTTGTTAGAGAGTTTCACCCCACTGGTGTTTTACTTATACCACTTTGTGTTCCATAACAATGTATGTATTGTTTCACATCCTAATGGGATATGTTGCAATGACCATAAATTTTTTATTCATGACCTGCTAAAAATTCACTAACCCTTTGGCCCATTGGCCCCAGTTATAGTATATACAATATGAATATAAACTATTTAATTAAACCAGATTTGAATCATACTTTACGATATGACCCATTCCATAGTTTGAGTCATTCTGGGTTTGTATTTCAATCATCTTTCAAATCTGTATGTACACCCAAATAGAGAGGGTGTTTGACTAAGGCCCCCCACCCATCTGAACAAACTCACTAATGGATCCTTAGTAACAAATGGTAGAATCTATGGTTCAAACGTGGTCAAAATTATTTCTTTCATTTTCTATCCACATTCCAAACTCATATAGTTCAAATTCTTATGTTTTGAATATGGTCAGTATTCAATCAATTATCATAGGTCACTAATGATCAAGAGCTCAGATGTATCATCTTACCAATATTCCACATCCCAATATACGAGAGGAATTATAATACCCATGGTGTTTCCCCAAATGTTAACTTCCACATGTATCGACAACCCCCTTACCGATCCTTGTTTCCCACACTCAGAATGAGTCCCCAATGCTCAGAAGTTTTGAAAGGGTGTTTACCAATGTTGTTGACCTACAAAAAGAAGACCTTGGTAAAAACTCTATGACCTTGAATTGGGGGTTCAAGTCTCAGAATAATGAAATTAAATTGTGTGTTGGTTTCCCTCCCAGTGATATGTTTTGTGGAGTTTGGGTCTCCTTTTCCATCAATCACATTGGGGTTTTCATGATATCACACTACACATGTTTGTTTGGGTTATTAAATCCGTGACCCAGATAGTATGACCTTAAAATATGTGAAACTCTCTAGTCACATGATAATTAAATTTTTGATGCATTCTGGTCAAATATGTTAATATCTACAATTCTCCTTCATTTCCATATTATGTTATGCTTCATGTCCCCAGTCCTCACCATATGACATAAATCAACTTATCTATTATACTTTTTTCATGATGTAAAACTATAGGGTATCATAAGCCCTTTCTTGAGAAAACTTCTTTCAATTCCAGTCATCTACCTCATTGTTCATGTTCCTTCATCCCTTGCTCAACATTCTAGATATCACTCCCTGGGAAGATGGGTTTGATTTTTTCAGACCAATACCCAAAAAAATGTTCTTTATTACATGGTGTCTTAATTCCAAGAGTGTTGAAATATATTATATATTTCCATTTCTCCATTCCCATTCTTCTCTTACCCCTTATTTGGGTCCTCAACCTCTTTCATATCTGAAGGGACCACCTAAAGGCATAGTCAAATTCCATATTGGATGACCGACCATTATAGCCCAACATCTCATAAAACATTGGACAACATTCTGAGGAAGGATCTGTGTTTTTACCATGTTCAGAGGTCATACCTCCTTTTTTTGTCCCAACCTTAACCTGACAATATAGATATTGGGTTTCAAACATGGTCATAACTTATCTTATATCTTCATGCCACTCTCCTTATATTTTGAATTTTGGGCATTGTGATTCATACTTCTCATTCCCCCTTTTTGGATTGAACCAATACATTAGTAGCTAACTCATTCATGCATTAGTGCATGCTGGAAAAGAAAGTAATATGTTATAAATTTCATATTCTCATGACACAACCTCTCTTAGCCCGAACACTCTAGGAATTTAGTCAAAAATTGATGACCCCAAGTTCTCGATGATTTTTTTTAAATCTTATAAAAATGATTAATCTTTTGTTCACCCCTTGTTTATCACACTAATAATGACTCATGAGAGCTTAGGGATTGGTCAGTTGTTTCTTCAAAAAAATGAACAAACTATAGTTATTTAGATTGGAAAAAAATAAATGTGACAATTCAGGTAGATATGTTTCAAATGTAAATAAAAATGCTGTGGATGTATCAATGTTCATCAAAATGTTGAAGACTCTCATGAGTCCTGAATGAATTACCCCGATGGGTCTACTCAAGTGATGGATTATTATAGCTCTTCCAACATATGGCTTGTGGAATCCAATAACTAATGCCATATTATAAGCTCTTCTTCCTCATCATGGTATTTTGGGGCAAGCCTTTCCTCCATGTTATGTTTCCAGTCCCACTCATCCTAGAGAACAGTGATTTGTGTAGTTACCCAATTTAGTTGATTCTCATCCTCCTCTAGCTAAGATCTCGGTCTACATATAGAATCTGATATTGGTTTCGGTAAATTAGTATGAATTTTTATTAGTTCCTTAATAATCCATATCTCATAGTTGACTTATTAGAACTTTGGAATGTTTTGATACTTCTACTAACACAAGGATATGTCCAGATGTTGTATTTATTCACACCCCTACTTGGTGAGGAAGTCATGAACCAACACATAAAGATCAGATTCATCCTCCCTTATGAAACATAGACATCACAAACAATATAGAAGATACCCCATCTGGATTAATAGATGGAGTTCCAGATTCTGGTTAATAATGTTTTTCAAGCACTTACATAACCAATGAAATATTATTTGATTCTCTTTAGCTGCATCAGGAAAATAGACTTTCAACTATTTTGACTGTGAAATCTTGTATTTTGGAAGATCCGGAAGAAGGTATGTAGTAGGATCCTCCTTAATAATCCTCTCAAATGAGATGGTCTATAGATAATTAGGTTGATCATACTTATTTTAATCTTCTTCAAAATCCTCTCCCCATATATACTCATGTTCCACCCCACCAGTGGCTTCACACGTAGCCACAACTTACTATTTGTCTCTTAACAAGACCGGATTAGCTGAACATCTGGATCCTCATGAACCTGGGTCGCTATCAGAGAAGGGAACCTGAATTTTGTGACCTCATCAACTCGTTGGGCATGAAATCATTCATGAATGAATGTCAAATGTGAACTCCACAATATATTTGATCATAAAATGATGGTAACAACTCTATGAAAATAATAGTGTTATGGGAACCGAGAATAGAAAGATTAAGATCTCAAGTTAGAGTAGGGAAATCCAAAATATTATATCATTATACAATAGTTGGAATGTAAAAATATGGACCTATATCATTTATTGTCAGTGGATTAGGTGATTCAAGGAATATTCAATCCCAATGACGCAATGGATCCTTGGAAATAAGATTACGACCAAAAGACTCAGTATATTATCTTATCATGTGGGGGAGTAGTTTTGATGATGATCTGTCTTTGTTGTGCCACCACTATAGTAGTGGATGTCACTATTGAGATGATAGGGTGTAGTCCCTATATATAATAGGGATGTTATGAGGTTCCAATGTTTTCACTATGAATTACTCGATCTTGACTGGCCCACAATTTGCCTCGACCTCATTCACCGGCCTCAAAATGTTATCCTTCACAACTATTAGTGCACCTTCACCCCCTTCAATAATGTCCCCATTTCCATTATCAAGACTCTCTTGTAAATTCGATTTTTTTAGTTATAGAATCTGGATAGTGAATGGGAAGGATCAAATAAAGATGTGAGTGAGTTACTGTTTACCTCAAAGTATATATCCACACCTTCTTTAGAGGCCACAATATGACCATATTTTTGGGGAATAACTTGATTTTCAACCATTCGCATGTATTTTCCATCACTAGATTCATATTCCTCATTATTGGTCATTTCCACCTCAGATGACAGAGCATCAAAAATCAGGGTCTTCTATTAACCTAACTCATCACCAAACATCACTCTTTGAAGGGAGGAAAGAGGTTCATACTCTCCATGTTGATATACACTAGTGTCCATAGATATAAGATATAAATGTCTCTAGTATAAACTCACCATAGTTGTGATCCAATGGGCCTAAAATTTGGTATCATGATCTCATAAATCTTAATATTCCACCCTAAATATTCTATCAACTGTGATATTAGAAGAATTCACTATTCCATCCAGAGATATGTAAAGATGACATCAGCAGCTAGCTACACCTGGAACATAAAATTATTTCATGGATCATCACTTGATAATTGCTGAGGAAAATTCTGAGACTACTCCCCTCTAAGTGGTGGGGGTGAGACTACACGATGAGATGTCTCTAACATAGTTTTATCTTGAGATACCCAAGATGTATGGATTTCCCCTCAAGGGGAATCCCACTAGTTTCCTCACTGCATTGTCTAAACTCTATCCTTTTCAACCAAATGAATGTGCTTTCATAGGATATATTCTTGGAATGATACCTCCCAATTTTTAGAATATTCCATCAATAAAATATCATTACCATTGGTCAGTTATACCAAAATGGTTTCCAAGATCCATCATTCACCAACTTTCACGATAGTTCAAAAAGCATACAGGGGTTTCACTCTACTCATACCCCCACATAAACACTCTTTATATCCTATTGAAGTCACCCAAACTACATGGCGATGGGGGATGACACATACGGATCACTGTAGGAATGTCTGTCGATCTGGGCCACCAGAACATAACCTCTGAAACTCTACAGATACTCATTATGTTCCCATGCCCCTTTCATGTTTCCCATTATTGGACCAACCAATTTTGATATTTGGAAGATATTGAATTTTTCATGGTTTATAATTGTAACATTGATCCCTACCTCGTAAAGAATCACTGGACATACCCTAAAATTGATCATTAGAGACGATCACATACCAACATTTGGAGGGGTGATGTAATTCATAAATTTGTAACCCTCGAGGTGAAACATGATCCATCCATGTATGAACTAGAATGGACCACATAACTTTCTAGGAATATTTCCCCTTGCAACATGGTCCAATATATTATAGATTTATGTTATCACTGATACACCCATGTTTAATATATTTTTGGATGCTAGAATCCCTAGAATCACCCACATCATTAGGATTATTCCCATCCACATATCCCTAGATGATATCCGCCAACTGCTCAGGAACGTAGAAAGAAATGTAATGTAGAGAACCAATGGATCATAGCCTCCCACCATAGTGTACTACCATTTCTTAAACATTAATTCTTATCAGATCAACCAGTACAATTCTAACTTCACCCTCTATTATGTTCTCAGACACTGTTTTCCACAAATTGACATCATTAGTTTTGGGTCCTTCTGGAGAAATATGTCAAACAATTCCTTGAAAAGAATTTCCCAGGTAATGATGGGAGAATTAACTATCTTCTTCATCAGTGACTTGAAAATATGTTTCAATTGGACAGGGGTTCACTAATTTTAATTCCTTGTGTTATCTAATTGAAGGAACTAATCTTTTTTGTAATTCTTCTAGTGGAATGTCGTCGATGCAGTGGATTTCACACAAAATGATTTTGACTTCACCCTGATAATGATATATCATAGTTTTATCTAGGAACCATCGACAAAAGAGCTATGGGAAAACACCTATTGATGGTAAATGTAGAAGTAAGTCATCCAAAATTCCTCTTACATAACGTTATGGAACAAATTATCCAAATACTCTTGGAACGTGTTATATACCCAGTATGCCCAGGCATGCTCATTGGTAAGGATTCTCTCAAATATTCAGTTATAATCCATCTTCTTTCCTAAGCTATTGTACCTCATATTTCTCTTTTAAATGGTGTTGTAAATGGTTGTAAATTCTTCTATCTTAAGATTCTCCCCCATGAACATCATGGTTTTCCCATTTAGAAAGTATATAAAAATATCACCATGCACCCTGTTAGGATATCCATTGAAAGTGATGTTCCAAAAATTGATATCTTCTTCATATGTGAACCACAATCACAATGCATTAACTCCAAAGGATGGTTTGGCATGTTCAACCATTAATCTTATATTCAACATTGGTAGATATTCACTATCATAATATCTCTTTTGCGCCTCTAATAACATATCCATGAGAATATAATATTCCAACATGACCAACTTATCATGAAGGATATTAGGATTTCCAAAAATATCACTTATCTGATAATAAGTAACAACATCAAACTTGGATGGGTTATGTTGAATGACCATTTCATGGAAGTATAAAAAGGATAAGGGAGATACAATCAAGAAGTGAGCTTTGGCATGAAATATGGAGGTTCTGTCACAGAAGTTGGTTCATAAATAAGGAAATTTTTCCTGAAGAAGTGTTGGAGTATTAATTTATTATTCCAAATAAAAAAAATATGTGCATGAGAGAGAATAATCTTTTCATGCTGAATGTCAAAGGTACCACACTGGACCCCCTATGCTTATTTATAAGCATAGACATAGTGTTGCGTGGATGATGAAGTTCCCTATACTCTATATCATGGTTTCATTATGTGGAACATGACCATCTGGTCCACTTTTTTCTCAGATTATATGGAGGGGAATTTTTTGGTGCTAAATTCAACATTATAGCACACATGGACATCATTAGGAAAGTTAAAGTTACCATCAAACTCTACAAATAATTTTGAAAACAAAAAAGATGGATTTTTCATGTTTTGGTTTGTTCTTGCAAGATCAGAATCCATTCTCAAGATTCATGTGGGAAAGAGGAGATGAAATTTCTAATTACTTCCCCAAAGGCCACAAGAACTACTAAGGAAACCACCTGAAATATCTCGATATTGTGCATAAGGTACATAATCTGTGCACTTAACTCTTTCACACTATAGGAGATGACAAATATAGCCTTCTGAAGACTACTTCAATGGAAAATTATTATGTTTCACATAAGACCTCTTCTATGACTGAAATCTTTTGTGTCATCTGCTATGATATTGGCTATAAATAAAAGATAACCCCTCCTCTAATAGGGTGATTCATTATAATTAAAATCATCATTATGCTTGATATAAGACCGATCTTCTTTGACATCATGAAATAATGGAACCATTAACGTTTAAAATCATGAGAAATATATTCCCTTTTGGTCCACTAGTTTTGCTCATAGTTGATAAATCCTCACCCTAACTTTTTTAAACAAAATCAGGTGCACACAAAGTGACCTATTTCATGTACCCTTGACCTTTCAGAAAATCCCCCAATTAGTTGTTCACCGCATCATTGAATCCGCACGGATTTCCCTAGTTTAAAATCATCATGTTTGATCTCCCTATGCGAATAAAACCCATGTCTTGTGTGCACCTTTTGCATGAAACCCTCCATACATTCATGCAATAATTTCATGTTCCCTCATGAGATATATCCTATGCGTCTAGTTCATGAATTTATATACCTTTTGTTTCTCATCATAGATATGATAACACATTTTTCTTCTCTTCCTTTGATTTTTAACGTGAACCTAACAATTGACCACTCCTATATACCATCATACCATGGAATTGTTAAATCCATTCCCCTCCAAAAGGATCATGAGTGGTTTTTATGTAAGAATAAGGGTTAAAGAGTGAGTCCCCCATGTCTGAACTATAATACATAAAACATCCTAGTCCCGACGTCCTTAACACATGATGTTAAAATATGGACTTACCCTACGAAACAAGAATAGGATGCTCTCTGTATAGTTTGAATGGGATAGTCTATACATGTCTTTCCCTTATAAGGAATGATATCCTCATCATATGGAGTTAGATCCTCCCTATATGGAATGAGATACTCCTTAGGTAGCTTCTTTTCTTAATCCCCACTCATATATCCCGTGGGTGATTCTTTTCTTGACATGAGTGAAAATTATACCGGTTCTTCTTGTTTCTTACACCTATCATGGATCATGTGGTCATAAATGTTGGTATATACAATTACATCCACAAAAACACCCAATGGATTGATCCCACATGCAATCCCTAATCATCCAACAATATGTCCCCAAAAATGGGCCTCGCCCTTAGGTGTAGTAACCAATAATTCTGAACTGTGTGGTGTTTGATTCTAGAATAACAGTATATGTAGGAATCCCCCCTTAGTTCTAAACCCATCATCCACATCCTTTATGATATTCTCCAAGCCACATCCTAGTTAGGATTAGTCCCCTCTAATTAGAGACCACATCTCCTCGATGTCCCTCGAGCACCTTAATGTGCAATCCACACACCGACTCCAAACAAGATAAATCCTTTTGAAATGGGAAGGTTCATGCATACCCCACACACCAAACCTCTTCCACACTCCCTTCACAATAGAGGTTTCTTTATTGAATGGTGTTAAACTACATGGAACAATCTTGTAATACAACCTTAAACTATGACACCAAACTATGTGGGTTTTGAACCATGTCTTCTAAATATTGTACATATGATGCCTCTCTATGGTAAAATTAAGACCAATGGTAAACCTATTTGACTCTATCAAATGATTGAATGGTATTGATCCACCTTCAGGGTTTTCTGATTATCCATTATAGTGTTACACCTTCCCTTTATGAGACACACCTCCAAGGTCCACTCCCACAGGGTTTTCTTATCCATCCTTCTTCATAGTGTGACACCTTCACATTATGGGACACACATCTCGGATCTGCCTCCACAGAGAATTCAACTCCATATATTTGTAATATTCTAGTGGTGAAATATTCCCTATTAGGGTAATTCCATCTTGATCCACCTCTATTAGGTTTCCGAATCAACCTTTCATTTCCAAAAGTGGTTAATAGTTTTCCCCCAAGCAGGTACGCCATGCTAAGAAGAGGATGCATTAGGTGAATGCCTTAAAAGATATCACCCAAGACGTTAGATGACTCATGAAAAACATGGGATGTATGAAGTTAAATCCTTAGATGGTATATGCCTCTGGTGTTAGATACATATTTATTGACACATGGGGTCTTGGGTTCCTCTCTAATGATGCCCCCATGAGATATCATCTTATGAGGAAGAATATAGGTGACCAATGTTACTAGAGTCCATACATGCTAGTGATGCCCAAAATGACAACTCTTTTAATTGATGGTTGTTTCCCTATAAATATCAATTGGAAGTTCAAGAGAGAAGGACTTTAATTAATTGGTGATAGCATAGAGATTTCACCAGGAATGAGTTCGATGAACATGACATGACTCTATATGGGAGACCCTAACTAGTCGACAAGTACCAAGAAGAATCTATAGGAGGAATTGAAATCTCATCATCAAATTTCATTCAACGAGAAATAATGGAATATGATTTTGATTTAACCCACCCACCTTTAGAATGCGAAAATACAGGGTAACAATGCATGTTTATGAACAACAATAAATAAGGATGGATTCCCAAGTGAAAGCATCATAATAAATTACCAAAAAATATATCCTTATATTACCTAGTAGGAAACAAAAAAATAACCAAACATAAATCATATAGAGAGTAGTCATCTCATCATCACAAGGTTTTTAAATTAGGATATTATACATAGAAAAAAGACAATTATCTGTATCCCAGATTTACTAATACGAGATTCCAAGTCTCAAAGTGGTCTAAAGAACTAGAAGAAATTAGATTCTACACAAGGATTCAAGGTAATTATTATCTAGGAGAACTCAGCCCACAATAAAATTTATCACTGATGGGACTCATATTATATATATTTCTCATTGGATATAATCATATAAGTACTGACTGGAACTCCAATGTTTTCAACACACATGTATGGAATCATAACTTTGACCATGAGAGTATTCAACAATATCTACTAGATCATCATGGTATAAATGGGATCTATTCCCTCTATATTATGGTCACAAAGATACCATAAACACAACCTAAGAAAAATATATGATAGAGGATCCTACACAGAGCCTCACATGGGAATACCAAGAGCATTATACAAGGATCATCCCATATAGTGGATCATAATCCTATTCCCATAATGAAACTACATGTTTTACCACCATGGGGACAATCCAAGGGAAAATACCCACCTAAAGCTGGTCTACATGGAAATGATGGAGGGATTCATCTTTCCTTAGAAGATGTACAAGAATTTTATTGACACTATATGATCAGTACCTCTAAACTCATATCCTCCTAGGTTTGTGGTCATGTTCATCCACCCGTGATGGAGTATTATGGACATTCCCATGCATAAGGACATTTCTGTGTACCTTTATATCTCGAAGTAAATGGTCATCCTTGAGTAGATGGTTGTGCCCATATACTCTGTTCATGCCTTTCTGTTTGGCTGTGTCTATGCTCATTTACCCCATAGTATATGATGAGTCACATGCACCAAGCCTAATGGTGCATGGAATGTGTCACATGAAATGGTATATTTTACTCTACATATAAATCCTAGAACCATATTGAAGGGACTAAAAATTCATGTTCTTCAAGAGTAGATGCGGTGTAGTTCGGATTTTCCCACAAAATTCAAAACAATAACATATATTCTACTTGTACTACTTCCACCACTAGTGTTTATTACAATCAAACAAATATTTCAAGATTAGTTTGATAATTCATACCTCACCACTAGTTGGATAATTCTTTAAATCCAAAACGATTGGGAGTTAGTTCTCAACACACCATGTCATATGTATCACACTAAAACAAAACTCTGAATCAACAGTATGGACTCATGCCTCCTCTGATCAACCTGAACTATTGTCATACATCAATAAATCCATAAATTGTGAACCCAAAACCAAAATATATATATATTGTAAAAAATAATTTCCCTTAAATGATCTAATACTGGGTATTGGATGAACCATATGAAAAATGAATTATTGATGATTAATGTGCAAGGAAACATGGGAGAAATTCATGAATAATGAAAGAGGTCTGAAACTTAACTATTTATTATTTTCCACCCTTAATTTCAATTATAATTATGAATGAAGATACAAAAATATAAATTCTCCACAATCCTAAAAATATTTACTCTCACTTGTAAGTATGAATTACTAAAAAATAAATCTATTGGTACATTTTATTCAAATATTTCCTGAGATAATCAATAGGGAAAATCCAATGTAAAAAACTACATTAGGTTTTGATTGATCAATGATGAATAACCATACTAAATTATAGTGATCCACAAGATTTATGGGTGAAAATGATCCTAAAAAAACTGATTATGATCCTCAATATGTTTTCTTTCTCTATGCTCTACAATAACATATCCTCTAAAAGTCCTATGGTTATACAGATAACCCATGGTATTTAGAGTTACTATATATTTTTATATTAGATTAATTTTAAGTTTTTTATTGATCAATTAAATATATTTTTACATTATATAATGATATTTCCCATGATGAAGCTTGATGAAAGTCTATCACAGGGCTTGTAAAAACAATTAAATTTTTTCTAATCCGACATAGTGGATGAACAAGGTTGACTCACTTGAGGATACACACAATGTTATTCAATTACATTATCAAAATAACATTAACTAGTTCTTTATGTTTTTAGTTATTTATTTAAGAAAACAATTATAGTAATTTTGGGATTTTATTAATTTACCAATGACATGAAATATTTGAATTTAAAATAATTTTAAAACTAGGTAGAATGAGTTAAGGAAGGAAAGAACTTGGTTTTGGGGTTTGGTTATCATTTCAATCGTTATTATACTTTATTTGTCTCACTCTTTTCTTTATAATTCCCCTCTAAAGTTTTATTTGTGGTCCAATATTCAAGGTCATGCCTCAACTTCCTACCATATACATTGATTGTGGGTCCTGAACTGTGATAAGTCTACCCCTCCCATTAATCCAGCATATTCTTTCTCACTGGTAATCAATTTCACCTTGTTGAATCAAGTGGCTCCAGGATATCATTATTGAGAGTGGGTGTCCTCATCCTCTAATGAGGAATCATCTGCATCCTCTACTCATTCTAGAAATCACAAGAGAAAGGACTGCTAGGGGTTGGATCTAGTGTCATTATCTTCCATTTCTTCCAACTCGCAGACCTCATAGAATAGTCCCTAAGGGTCCCTCATTAATTTTACAAGATAGAATATCTGGATCACAACCTAGGATAATTTCTCTATGATACAAAAATTCATTTCATGCCTCAGATCCTCTTCCATGAATCCTCATTGGAGAAGTGCATCTAGGAAACAACACATTTAATCCTCAATAGATTTCATTCCCTTAATCTTCTTTTGTGATCAAATCTCCACCCTGAGGCCAACCCGCAGCTCCACCATTTCTAGTCTTTGCGGCTTATCTCAAAAGATGGAGCATAATGAAATATCTCCTGTAAATCACAACCAGTCTCATTATCATGGAGTTTCCACTAGGTCTACGTCCAAAGGAAAAAATGAATCAATGTCGTCTTCATTCTCATATTTATGTAGTTTTGGGGACAAAACTAGATTCTTTCATCTATAATGTATATCCTCATCATATGAAATTATCATGTAAATAGAGAATGAGAGAGATTATATTATCTATAAAATGAATTATGCAACAATTTTGAATCAATTGTGGTTGACTTGGAACATAAACAAGATTTTTTTTAATATTCTGTAGTATGTGAGGAAGCTAAGAGTTCAAGAATTTCTACAAAAAAGATCCTACCAACATGAATATATGGTTATTTTAGAAGGAAAATATTTGAATCAACCTAATATCTTAATTGGATCAATTATTGACTACTAAAATCATGGTTGGGTTTCAATTATTCATATTCGCTTTTATATATGTCAAGTGTAATGCGCTAGTTTGGGAAAACCTCTGGAGTGACCAAAGATCTATCGATATGAGAATCCTTCATTGACTGACAGGTAGAAACTTTAACATTGTGGCGATCTCAGAGTATAAGAATGGTGGTGGTATCTTTCCTATGAGAGTCAGTAAGAATTTTACTTCATTCATTAACAACATCGAGCTTTGGGACACATGTTTTATTAGAGATTTGTTTACGTGGTGAAACAACCAGAGAGATGGATGAATGACCTTGTTTTTCTTGGATAGATGATTGGTGAATGTACATGATGCATTCTTATTTCCCGACATTGAGGTATCTCATCTTATTCATTGTATTTCAGGTCATTCAAAACTGCATATAATTCTATCTCCTAAATCTACCTAGGGAGAGCACTATCTTTTTCCTCATTTATGGGTGGAAGAGCATGGGTTCTATGATATTGTAATAGAAAAATGTAATAGTCACATTTAAGGTAACATGTGGTAGGTCCTACACAACAACCTTAGGTGCAATATAGATGAACTTAAATCATGGAACAATAGGTTGTCCCAATATGGTAATGATATAGAGATGATGAGAATATTCATCGAAAAATGGAGTAAAACATGGAAACATAAGGGGATGAATCCTTATTTAGAAATCTCAAACTAAAAATGATGTTCCTGCTAAGACATTGTTCAAATAGTAACGTACATCCAAAGAAAAACCAATGGATATATGGATTTATAATGGTGATCATAACTCCAGTTTTTTCATGCATGTATTAATGAAAAACGTAGAACTACAAGGCTCAACATACAGCTGTATGATGACTTATTCTTGAATGATCGTGATGCAGTGGGGGCGATGGAAGATGACTACATCAAATATCTACTTGGATGTCCTTACCCGCACATGCATTGAGGTTATAAAAGAGGTTACCATGGGATTTTTGATGTCATTCTATGTAGGATTTCTAAAATATACAATGATAGCTTGATAGTAATTCTTAAGTAATGGGAGATTTGTGATGCGGTTTGGACTCTTAATTAAGAGATCACCCCTTTTCCAGATGGAATTTAGTGACACTTATATAGAGCTATATGGGATATTGTTATGATGTTCCTGTGGAATGCGGTTCGATACATCTTTCATGGGGGGAATTTACGCAAAGTGGCATGTGATTTGAAGATTTTACTCATTCTTAATGTCCAAAATTCAATTTCCCTTAACCAATATCGATCAAAATTCATGTGTAATATGAATTATAAGGTGAAGGAATACATCATTAATAGAAGAATTGTGGTTTATCTCCACATTCTGCTCTAAAAAGGACAACATGTCTTTACCAAAGGTCACTAGATTCAGGGTGAAATTGGCTTGGATCATTAGATTATAGGTGAGATAGATCAAAAGGCTTTTATCTATAACACTATTATTAAACTAGACATGAGTAAGGCCTTTGAAAGAGTTGAATGGGATTTCCACCTAAAGGTTCTTTCTATCTTAGGGTTCTTATAACAAACCTGATTTTATTACAAACTTAAACATGATTTATTACATAAACTATTAACTTGATTCAACATGGAAGATCGAGAGGTATAGTGTCTTTGGGGATTAGATCATTATATAACAAATTAAAACATGAAATACAACATCTTTATTGAAAACTTCCTTTACATGACCACTACATTCCCTCATACTTAGCATTGCATGGGATAACCTGAGGACATGCATAAGAAAAGGGGTGAGTTATAAATCCTAGTAAGGGAATAAACATAGAATACATGAGGAGTAAAATACATGTTATACAATAGGAATATCAATAGATAACAAGAGAAACATGAACATAAAGGCATGATAAAGCATGATAATCATAACATGGAAATGTGGAAACGACAGTTAACATGGAATTAGCATGCGCCAAAGCTCATTGCACATGGAGCATGAGTAAATACTCATTGCACATGAAGCACGAGTAAACCCTAGTTTCAATTGAATTAGAATGAGTCAACGGTCATTTCACATGACGTATCATGATACTATACTTTACCCAATGCATTGGAGCGCTATAAGGGTGCACCCTTCTTAAACATTTCATTTCATGCATAAGTGTGCCACATGGATCATAAAACAAGGATTCATTAAACATAATCATTTATTACAAGATAAAGGAATGTGGAATTAATACATGAAACTTTATAATCAATAAGTAAATGTGCATAATGGTGAATACCCTTGATGGAGAAATGGGTATGGTATTCACTACACAAAGGCATTGGCTTAGAAAATCGGTGCAATTTCGGCAGCGTAACGACGTGACATAAGAATTAATAAAAATGAATGATGAGAGAGAAAGGGGTGTCTCATCATATTTACATGAAATGGAAAGTAAGGGAGTAATATAGAAATATGTCCAAACAATTGTAATAGAATTTTTATTCATGATACAAAAGTATTGCTTGAATGTAAATTAAGAGAAAGAAGTTCCTTTCGGAATTTCGGCATAGTAACAGGTGTACATGGGAGGCATTTAATGAGAGAGAAAGGGGTCTCCCATCATTAAAACAATAAGAGGTCAGTATGGTGGAGGTGTGAAACCATACCCCATCATTTATAATTGAAATTAAAGGGGAATAATAATATTAAGAAAATTGGACAAAAAAAGAAAGGAAGAAAAACCCTTACTTGGAAGTGTGCTTCCAAAGGATTGAGAGAGGCTTCTTGGGAGCTTGGGTCACCTTGGGAGGATTCTAGAGAGAGTAGGTAAGAGTTTGGACGAACTAAAAAGGATTTTAGTGATGAGGAAGTGGGATCTTGGGTTGGTTTATATAGGAAAGGTGAGTGAATTCTTTATTATTTAGGTTTGGGACACCTTGCATTAAACTAATCCAAAACACAAATCAGCTCATGGTTATTGCCCATGGTTTTTGGAAAAGGAAAGAGAAAAAAAATATTTTATAAGGACAAAGTCTGAACTTCTTAAAATAGTGGGGTTGCTAATGTGGAGGTGAGTCACACTCCCATGGAAAATAATTTAAAAAGAAAAGATGTTTAATAAGTCTTGAGGGGTCCATTAATGCTTTGAAAAGTAAGTCAAACAAACCCAAAATCACATTATTTTAATGTTAAAATATATATTGGCCGAACATAAAGCTTATAGTATTTTATTACATCACTATTGGGTCATTATGATGTCATAAAACACATTATGTATTTAAATGATATTTAATTTTTACTCAAAAATTTGACTGTCTCAGAAAATTATGAAAAATTCACCGTTGGATAATTTCGACGTCATGATTCTAGAAATGTCATTTATTTTATTTTAATA
Organism: Viscum album; assembly: GCA_963277665.1. Lineage (NCBI taxonomy): Eukaryota > Viridiplantae > Streptophyta > Magnoliopsida > Santalales > Viscaceae > Viscum > Viscum album. Next base: position 1,426,387,125 of record OY728123.1, on the reverse strand, counting down.
ATTTTCTAAATATGTTAATTTTCACTTTTAAAACAAAAACTGACATTTATAAAAAATTCACGGGTTTTGACAGAAATGGCTTTCAAACCTTAATAAAAATTATAATTGCATTCATAAAGTTATACGATTATTTATATAAAATAAAATTAATTTATTAATATTAAAAATATTAACATATTATTTAATTCAAAAATCCCTTAATTTAATAAAATAGATTTCTTAATTAAATAATAACTAAAAACACTACTTGTACTTTAAAAACTATTTACAATGTATCAATAATGACAAGAAAGTATATTCATTATTATATAAAAAAAATAATGTACGTGAACATAGTACTAGAGATTTGTTACATAACCCCTTAAAACAACCGCATAATACATAAGGGTAAGGTGTGCGATGGTGACAGACTCTTGGGGTGGCTCAGAAAACATTTCTCGAGTGGTAATCTCTATCAACTTCCACTTTTCCCGTAGACGGTCTCGTTTGAGCTTGACATGATGAAGCTAATATTGGGATTGGTCAAGACCGAAGCCCAAATATGCCACATCTTTTTCGAGCTTTGACAAATGGTCTTCGTATGGAGTAATTCTAATGGATGAGGCCATCACTTCCTTTTTCTGAGTAAATTGGATTTGTTAAAGCCCTATATTTATACTAATCATGTGATCACTGTTCAACAGCTATAAAAGAAACAGTCACAATTCCTAACATAAAACCAAAGAAGTTGACATTTTATATAAACATTTTACATAAAGATACATTTAATTAGATCAAGAGGGATTTCTATTAACGAAAATTTGGGTCATTACAATATTCCCCCCTTATGAAATTTCTCCCTCAAAATTTCCTTTTCCCACACTAAAACAGATGTGGGTAACTCAACTTCATCATTTCCTCCGATTCCCAAGTTTCTTTTTCAAACTTGTGGTTTCGCCACAACACCTTGACGAGGGGCGTTGTTTTATTTCATAGAACTTTTTCTCTATGATCTAAGATATTCACTGGTTTCTCCTCATAAGAAAGATCATCCTCTAACTGTACCACCTCAGAAGAGAGTACATGTGAAGGGTATGGTATATACTTCCTTAAGAGGGATATGTGAAAGACATCATGTACTTTGGCCATGGTAGGCGGAAGTGCTAGTCGATAGGCCATAGCCCCGACATGATTAAGAATCTCGAAGGGTCCGATGTACCTTGGACTTAACTTACCTTTCTTTCCAAACCTCATGAACTTCTTCCATGGGGGTATGCATAGAAAAACCATGTCTCCAAATTTAAACTCAAGGTCTCGTCGACGATTATCTACATAACTCTTCTGTCGAATCTGGGCTACCTTGATATGCTGCTGAATGGTTTTCACCTTCTCCACCATTTCCTCGACCATTTTCGGTCAAAGTAGCTTACGTTCACTGACCTCATCCCAACATGCCAGTGTTCTGCACCTTTTCCCATAAAGGGCTTCATATGGTGCCATTTGGATGCTCGAGTGGAAACTATTATTATAATATAACTCAACCAGAGGAATATGTTGATCCCATACTCCTTTAAAGTCCATTGAGCATTCTTTCAACATGTCATCAAGTGTTTGGATAGTCTGCTCGGATTGGACATCAGTTTGAGGATGATAGGCCATACTGAAGTTTATTTCAATATCCAGAGCATGTTAAAGACTCTTCCAAAACTTAGAGGTGAATCTTGGATCTCGGTCAGACATAATAGATAGTGGTACTTCATGTAGCCTTACCACTTCCCTAATATATATATGTGCTAGTTGATCCAATGATAAATCTTCCTAAATAGAAATGAAGTGTGCAATCTTTGTAAGAAGATCCACCATAACCTAGATTGCATTGCTTCCTTTAGATGTACTCGGAAGTCCAGTGACAAAGTCCATGGTGATTTTCTCCCATTTCCATTCTAGTATGGGAAATAGTTGCATCATCCCCTTAGACTTTTGCCTCTCTACCTTCACTTGCTGGCACACCGGGCACTATGATGTATATACAACTATCTCCTTCTTCATATTATCCTACCAAAAATTTTATCGGAGATCTCGATACATCTTTGTGATCCCTGGGTGAATAGAGAAATTTGAACTATGTGCATCATCCAAAAGTTTTTTCTTCATCTCCAGATTTGAAAAAACACATATTCTTTTCCCAAATCACACAATTCCTTCTTCATTTACATTAAACTCTGAGGATTTCCCGTTTTCAATAGCTTCCACTTTTTCCTGAATTCTCACATCATCCATTTGAGAATCCTTTAACCTTTCCAAAAGAGACAGTTGAGAAATAATTTGTGAAAGGATTGATGATGTTTCCTTCTTTATGATTCCCATGTCCATCGTCATCAAGTCTAAGAAGATTGGATCCTTATCAATTCTCATCATTGATGGAATCGCTGGGTCCTTTCTACTTAGGGCATCTGCCACCTTGTTCTTTTTCCCAGGGTGGTAATGTATTGAATAGTCATAATACTTGATGAGATCTAGCCATATTATTTGGCGTATATTAAGCTCTTTCTGTGTGAATATATATTTAAGACTCTTGTGGTCAGTATATATCTCACATTTCTCCCCATAGAGATAATGCCGCCAGATTTCCAAGGCAAAGATCACCGCCGCCAACTCCAGATCATGTGTTGGATAGTTTCGCTCATGTATTTTCAACTGTCTTGAGGCATAGGATATCACTTTATCCTTCTGCATCAGCACACAGCCTAATCCCTTCTTCTAAGCATCACTGAATATCACAAAAGGTTCCCCACTTGTGGGTAAAGTGAGCACGGGTGCAGTGATAAGCCTCATTTTCAACTCCTTGAAGCGTTCTTCGCATTCATCACTCCAAGAAAACTTTACTCCCTTTCGAGTTAGCTTTGTAAGAGGGTTGGACAATCGTGAGAAATTTCTCACAAATTGTCGATAATATCCAGCTAACCCCAAGAAGCTACAGATATCTGTTACCGATGTTGTCCTCGGTCATCCCTCAATTGCATCTGTTTTGGAGGGATCCATAGATATCCCATTGTTTGTGATGATATGGACCATGAATGAGACCTCCTTCAACCAGAACTCATACTTGCTATACTTTTCATAGAGCTTCTCCTTGCGCAAAGTCTCTAGTACAGTTCTTAAATTCTCCCCATGACCCTCCTTTGTTTTGAAGTATATTAGAATATCATCTATAAATACTACCAAAAATTTGTCAAGGTAATCTCCAAAGACTTTATTCATCAAGTCCATAAGGATTTCTAGAGTATTAGTGAGTCCGAAAGGAATTACTATGAATTCATAGTTCCCGTATCTTGTACAAAAATCAGTATTGGGGACATCTTACTTCTTCACCCTTACTTGATAATATCCCAACCGCAAATCTACCTTGGAGAAGTATTGTGCTCCATGTAGCTGATTGAAAAAGTCATTGATTCGTGGAAGAGGATACTTGTTCTTTATCGTGATTTTTTTAATTTCACGATAATCAATGCAAAGCTACATTGACCCATCCTTCTTCTTGGTGAAGAGGACTGGTGCACCCCATGGTGAAGCACTTGGGCGTATAAACCCTTTATCCAGATTATCCCATAGTTGTTTATTCAGATCTTCAAGACAACCATTCTATATGGAGTCTTGGATATTGTTAGTGCCCCTGGTATAATTTCAATTGAGAATTCAACGTCTCTTTTAGGAGGAAGACTAGGCAGTTTCTCAGGAAACACTTAAGCAAATTCCCTCACAATAGGAATTTCTTCAAGGATGGTTTCTTCCTTGGACTCAATCATCTGAGCTAGATACGCGTGCTCATAGGGCAGTAATATCCATTCATGAGATGATGGATCTAAAGGAGATTCATCTTACTCCTTAAACTTGTAAAGAATCGGGGGTTGATTCTCCATATGGAGTGTGATTTCCCTCTCCCAAAAAATTATGTTTGCTCTATATAAGGAAAGCCAATCCATGCCAAGAATTGCATCAAATTCTACTATACGGAGTATAACGAGGTTCTTTGGGAAATTAAATCCACAGATTACGATAGGGGAGGAGTTATATTCATGGGATACAATGATTGCCCCATTTTTCATACTCACCGACATCTTCACTTCCATGATTTGTGGTGGTGCTGGGATTATTCTACTAAACTTTAGAGATATAAAAGAATGCGTAGAAACTGAATCAAAAAGTATGTTCACTATTCTTGAATGAATAAATAGCGTACCTGTCACCACTTCCTTTCCAGGGTTCACTTCGGAATAAGTGATGGAAAAAGCTCTTCCTTGCTTCCTTGGAGGTTGTTGGTTGCCTCCGAAAACCCTTGGATTAGGGAACTGATTTGAAAAATTCCCCGGTTCTTTGAAGTTGTAACAATGAACAACACGTTGAGGTTCGAACGGAGTGTTCCTATCCTCTGTTTCAGCCACGAGTCTTTCTTACTGATAGTTAACAGCCAGCTTCCCTTCTCTTCCACACCTAAAGCATTTCCTCGTCCCCTTGAGGTAATTTCCAGGGTGCTTCTTTTCGCACCTTTGGCAAGTGGGGTGATGGATCTTCTTAGCACCATTGGATTTATCCATCGGACCGCCAAAATTGAATTACACCTTAAGCTTATTTTCCCCATGATACCCCTATGATTCCTCGATCTCCATTTCGACCTTTAGGGAACATTGTACAATTTCCTCATAGCTGTCGAAGTCACAGATTACTAATGCTTTTTGTAGGCTAGGCTTCATCCTACCAAAGAAGAGTTCAACCATGCATTCGGGGGTAACGAAAAAGACAGAAGCGTATCATGAAATCCTTGTGAAGTTTTCCTTATACGCTCCAACAGATTCATTGTCTTTTTACTTGAGGGAAATGAAGACCCTTTCCATCTTAAGCTGGAGGGTGCATGGAAAATATTTATCGAAAAACATATTACAGAAATCCTTCCATTCCAACGCCTCGATCTCCTCCTCAAGCTTCATATTTTTGATCAACGTCCACCATTGATCAGCTTATCCCTCCATACGGTAATCCTCCAAGAGAACCTTCTCTTGTTCAGAACATTGAAGGATAGAGAAGATCTTTTCAATGGAGTTGATCCATTGTTTAGCGATTGTGGGATCAGAAGATCCACTAAAAGTAGGAGGCCTTTGTCTCATGAAGCTCTCGATAACGACTTGTTCCTTATTATGGGGGTTTGGATGTTCCTCTTGACCCATGTTTCTATTCAAAGATTGATTTAGATGAGAGAGAAGCATGAAAAAGTTCACGATTCCTGCTCCCATTGGATTGGGCATCTCATTAATACAGTCATGACACTAATATTCACATCGGTTGTTAGCCAGAGTCCTCCTATTACTAGCCATTGTCTGGAATAAAAGGGAAGTTAGGGGGTAACACATAAAGTGTAATCCAAAGACAAAAGTTTATAACTTATAAATAAACTTTTATTTCCTTAACTCATGAGTATGTAGGCTTCAATCTAAGCTTTTAATGATCTAATTTCTAACATATATTCTTAGGGGAATTTTTTTAATTCCCTTAATAAGGGTTCATAATAAGCTTTTGAATTTTTCAAAAAATATCCCCCGGGAGTGTCGTAACCAAAATTGCAACAAGGCCCGTTTTCATGCACCAGTTCTCGTTCGAGTCTAACTCAATGCGGGGTTTTCGGGTTTTACCCCTAGGATACATTTGTGCCAGAGCCACCTCTACCTGCTCCTATCCAGACAGGGATGTATTTTCTTGATAAACCACTCACTCAGTACTTACCAAAACATAGGTATGTTTTTATTATACTTAGTCTTTTCTCTAAGTCTTTACTATGGTTTTATAATCCTAATCCCAAAAATAACTAAACCTATCCTCTGATACCAACTATGACAACCTTTCTTTTATTAAAAACTTAAACACGATTTATTACATAAACTATTCACTTGATATAACATGGAAGATCGAGAGGTCTAGTGTCTTTGGGGCTTAGGATCATTACATAACAACTTAAAACATGAAATACAACATCTTTATTGAAAACATCTTTTACATGACCACTACATTCCCTCATACTTAGCATTGCATGGGATAACCCGAGGACATACATAAGAAAATGGGTGAGCTATAAAGCCCATTAAGGGAATAAATGTGGAATACATGAAGATTACAATACATGTTATAAAATAAGCATATCAATAGAGCATAAGAAAATCATGAACATAAAGACATGATAAAGCATGATAATCATAACATGGAAATGTGGCAACAACACTTAACATGGAATTAACATGAGCCAAGGCTCATTGTACATGGAGCATGAGTAAATCCTAATTACACATGAATCACTAGTAAACCCTCATTGAACTTGAATTAGAATGAGTCAACACTCATTGAACATGACGTATCATGATACTATACTTTACCTAATGTATTGAAGCGCTATAAGGGCTCATCTTTCTTAAACATTTCATTTCATGCATAAGTGTACCACATGGATCATAAAACATGGATTCATTAAACATAATCATTTATTCCACGATAAAGAAATGTTTAATTCATACATGAAACTTTACAATCAATAAGTAAATGTTCATAAAGGTTAATACCCTTGATGGAGAAATGGGCATGGTATTCACTACACAAAGGCATTGGCTTAGAAAATCGGTGCAATTTCGGTTGCGTAACGACGTGACATAAGAATTCATAAAAATGGTTGATGAGAGAAAAAGGGGTGTCTCATAATATTTACATTAAATGGATAGTAAGGGATTCATATATATACATGTCCAAAAAATTTTAATGTAATTTAGATTCATGATACAAAAGTATTGCTTGAATGTAAATGAAGAGAGAGAAGTTCCTTTCGGAATTTCAGCATAGTAACGGGTGTACATGGGAGGCATTTAATGAGAGATAAAGGGGTCTCCCATCATTCAAACAATAATAAGGAAGTATGGGGGAGGTGAGAAACCATACCCCAACATTTATAATTGAAATTAAAAGGGAATAACAATATTAAGAAAATTGGACAAAAAAAGTGAAAGGAAGAAAAACCCTTACTTGGAAGTGTGCTTCCAAAGGCTTCAGAGAGGATTGAGAGAGGCTTCTTGGGAGCCTGGGGAAACTTGGGAGGATTCTAGAGAGAGTAGGTCATAGTTTGGATGAACTCCAAATGCTTTGAGTGAGGAGGAAGTGGGAGAATGAGTGGGTTTATATAGAAAAGGTGAGTGAATTCTTTATTATTTAGTTTTGGGACCCCTTACATTAAACTAATACAAAACAAAAATAAGATCATAGTTTTTTCCCATGGTTTTTGGAAAAGGAAATAGGAAAACAATATTTTATAATTCCAACGTCTGAACTTCTTAAAATAGTGGGGTTTCTTTTGTGGAGGTGAGTCACACTCCCATGGAAAATAATTTAAAAAGGCAAGATTTTTAATAAGTCTTGAGGGGTCAATTAATGCATTGAAAAGTAAGTCAAACAAACCCAAAATCACATTATTTTAATGGTAAAATATATATTTTCTGAAAATAAATCTTATAGTATTTTATTACATCACTATTGGGTCATTATGATGTCATAAACCATATTATGTATTTAAACGGCATTTAATTTTTACCCAAAAATTTGACTGTCTCAGAAAATTATGAAAAATTCACCGTTGGATAATTTCAACATCTTGATTCCAGAAATATCATTTATTTTATTTAAATAATTTTCTAAATATGTTAATTTTCACTTTTAAAATAAAAACTGACATTTATCGAAAATTCACAGGTTTTGACAAAAATGGCTTTCAAACCTTAATAAAAATTATAATTGCATTCATAAAATTATATGATCATTTATATATAATAAAATTAATTTAATAATAATAATAATATTAACATATTATTTAATTCAAAAATTCCTTAATTTAATAAAATATATTTCTTAATTAAATAATAACTAAAAACACTACTTGTACTTTAAAAACTATTTACAATGTATCAATAATGAAAAGAAAGTATATTCATTATTATATACAAAAAATAATTTACATGAACATAGTACTAGTGATTTGTTACATAACCCCTTAAAACAACCGCATAAGACCTAAGGGTAAGGTGTGCCATGGTGAAAGACTCTTGGGGTGTCTTAGATAACATTGCTCGAGTGGTAATCTCTATCAACTTCTACTTTTCCCGTAGACGGTCTCGTTCGAGCTTGACATGATGAAGCTCAGTTTGGGCTTGATCAAGAGCAATTCCCAAAGATTCCACCTCTTTTCCGAGCTCCAACAAATGGGATTCGTATGGATTAATTCTACTGGATGAGGCCATCGCTTCCTTTGTGTGAGTAAATTGGATTTGTTAAAGCCCTATATTTATACTAATCATGTGAAAAATTTTCAACGACTATAAAAGCAACGGTCACAATTCTTAACATAAAACCAAAGTAGTTGAAATTTTATATTTAATTAGATCAAGAGGGATTTACATTAATGAAACTTTGGGTTGTTACAGTTCTCTTTATGGGTGGTTGATCTCTTATTTTTTTGTTTCAGATCTTCATGGATTACTATATTTTTCATAGAAAAATAGTATGGATTATTTAAGGCAGTTAATGGGATAAAGAAAAGGAATTATCTATCCCCAACCCTATTTATTATTTCACTGGATGTTCTTAGAAGATATATTAACATATGTACTGTAATTAGAGGAATTTTTCCATATCATTATAAGGTATTTCTCATCTGATGTTTACAGACAATACAATTATTTTTATTAATGATATGCAAAGATCAATTTAGGGAATCAATGATGTTTTGAGGAATGTGGAAAATTGAGTATACAACTAGTTAATTGGGATATGATTTTCTTCTATATGGATAGTTATAGATTAGATAGGAGAGTCAGAAATGTTGAAAATGGGATAAAAAACACTGTATAGGATGGCTTGTCCAATATCTGAGGGAGGTATCAATGATAGAAGTGTTTCAGAGACTATGAAGGGGATGCACACAAGTCTTTCATGGAGGGCTATAGGGAGGTTGTCACTTTAGAGTGGGAACATTAATTCCACATATGGAAAATAATTAAAAATGTAGAGAATAAGTAATTTTTCAATCTACCACTTGATTCGACCTTTCATCCCATGCCTTCAGCAACACTAACGCTAGATCATTGGAAGATGATACATATTGTTTTGGCTGCAAAAATGGATGGGGACCACACATGGTTTTCCAGGATGCCCACTCAACATATCAATTTCCATAAATCCTATAGATATCCTATTTTATTATAACTAATCTTGATAAGTACTAGCTAACATTATTTGCGAATATTGTGCTCAACTCGAATCCGGATAGGTGTATCTTCATGGGCTATTCTTCTGGGTGATTCTCAGTTAATGTGTCTCTTATGTATCAAAGGGTAAAAAACTCTCATGATGATTGGAGTATCGTGAAGTGGTTCATGGAGATTCAAACTAACCTCAATTTTCTATAATGGCATGTTAGGAAAAATTCTCTAAAAAATGATGGAAATATTCAGCACATGAGAATCAGCCATCCCTCAAGATGTCTCTGCGGTAAAAATCCACAAATCAAAATTGTTGAACATATATTATATAATATCACCTAGGCATGTGCAGTATAGAATGATTTCAGAATGTTCACTAGGATGGTCTCTTAAGAGTTTCAAAATGGGAACATCCTTTAGCAGTTGTATGAAGGTACAAGCAATAACGACATGAAAAAAATGATTGTTCAATATTTTTTTCTATGAGGTGGTGTAATATATGGATAGTGAGGAATTAGGATCAATTTAATGCTATTATTTTCACCTTGAAAAGCATCATCTCTAAAAATCGGGACTTATTTATTGATCTAACCAGATTGTGTAAAGATATGGAGTATGGTCCTCCTCTAGGACAACATCTTATCCCCAAATCTTCCTCAATAATGCGTCATAGTTTAGCCTAGGGTAAATGGGTTAGTTTGTAGCCTCCCTATTTGGTTTTATTGCTTCAAAATATAGATTGTGTTCCATGGGGGTCATGTGTGGTGGTGGAGTGATCCAGGACCAACAGGGACCAGCTGTTTTATCCTTCTCTAGAACATATGGAAGATGAAGTGGCCTTTAAGATCAGGATCAATATATGATATCTGGGATATGAATCTGGAATGAAAGGCACCTCCCTCTTGTAGTAATTTCAATGGACTCTCAGATTTCCTATCATGATCTCCATGACATTGGGGTAACTCCCTGGTCAATTGAATATATTATTCACCATTTCAAAGTACTGATGAGTGATCGAACATAGATTCATCCCACCTGGTGAGAAGGAAATGTTGTTTCAGAATTATTGGCTTCAAATGGAACTCATTGAGATCACATTTTTTATCCTTCAAGTCATGGATTCCTCCCTCTTAAGGGTGCTAATTTGGTTAGATAAGATGCCTTGGGCCTCAACTATTTCAATCCTCCATAAAGGTGTTCTCATTGTATCTTTACTCTCTTTGATAATTAAATTTAACAATTTGTGTTTTTTATTTCATTAAATTTGTAAGAAATATAAATTAAACCTCAGCCATTAATCATGTTTGATGAAACACCTTGGTCTAGAAGGTTTCATCTTCCATGACCCAGCTCAATCGATAATGTTTCATCCATTGATTAGTTCAAATCCAATTTTATGAATAATTAAGAAATTGATAGAGGAAAAATGATACAAATATGGGAATAGAAATAAACTAGTTTTATGTATTCAAATAAGAGACATTATCCTTAACATGCATGCTACTCAAATTTATCACAAACAAAAAATATAACATTAAGTAATATTCAAGAACACATTTATAAGGACCTGACATTATTACATTACATAATATTTAATTTAGTCAATAATTCACTTCCTTTCACATTGAGGGTCTTTTTAAGATTAGTGCTTTAGATAATTGGGACATAAAACATTCATAAAATTACACATTATTATAGAGTGGATACCATAAAAACAGAATTCCTTTCCTGCAAAATATAAAACTTTTCACATAAAACATGATTTCTTTGAAAAATCTTAAAAAATTTAACTTTTCATCCTTCTTTGTCTTACACATCCTTATAACCTATGAAAACCATTTGAAAACATGGGATGAGCACAAAAGTTCGCCATGGGATTAAATAAAGAAGGAAAGAACACATTAGTCCATGAATACTTGTAACGTATAGAATCATTTTCAAAATCCATACTTAGCACCTGTATATATATACTTACTTTGAGAAACGTGATATTTACAAAATATTTCCATAGTAAAAAAGAACACATGTAGAATCATAAAGGTATCTTAGGTCATTACTTACATAATCTTGTAAACCCTCTCAACTATCTTAAAATTTGTAACCCTCATGGCTACCTTAAAATTTGTGTAACCATCATAGTTACATTTGGAGTAACCATAAGGTGGCCTCCAATATACACATACCCAATGAATTGGAGGGAGATATAGGTATCAACCATCATCATAATAAATGACCATAAAATAGAACATTATCATACAACATGAATAATTTCATAAATACATTGCTTTTGAATTTTGTATAACATAATTTTAAAAGAGGATTTTAAATAAAAAAACCCTTATAAATATCATAAAATTGAAGAGAGACATGATAGAGTGGATGGAATAAGTATGTAAACTGAAAATACACATAATTAAACATAATATAAACAAAACCCCTGACAAAAAAAATTATACACCACATAAATAATGAAGTAGAAGGCTAACCCAGAGAATGGAAATTAGGTTATGAATTCCCTTACCTCAGGTTTATCTTACTTAAAACATGTTTAAAACTCCTGCATAATGGTTAAAAAAGTGTTATTAGTATTTTAAAGAAACATGTTCATGTTTATAACATCTTATATGATCATTTCATAACCTCATTTCACCCTTTAATTTTTAGTATTTTGTTCCTTGCATTGTTTATCGATCTTTCTTTACATGATTTTGATGATTGGTTCACGATGGATGTTCTTGTCAATTGGAAGTAAAACTCTAGAAATGTAATGGAATAGTATCTATATATATAAATTTCCATAAATTATAACATTTAACATTTTTAATTCTTACATGAGGATGATTCATATTTGGAAACCTTAATGATATTCATTTAGATCATTTTAGTGGTTATTTGATAATAACGACCTTATTTTGTTTTATAATTTAAAACCATGTATAAAAAATAATTCCAGAACCATGTATGAGACATAATAGAGATATTAAAACCTGGTTTAATAATAATAATGGATTAATGGCCAGAATTTAAGTAATTAAATGAAATTGAAATCACATCGTCCATGATGTTGGAAATTCGACACATCACATAAAATATTTTTATTACTTAAATAAGTGGGGGAGGAAAATAATATTGATGATGAATTTTACATGAACGTGAGAAAATAAATAATATACAAGATTCGATATCTTTTATTCCTCTTGTATAAGAGGAGGTAAAGAAAGAAGAATAAAAGAAAGGAACTCAGAATAAAATAAAATTTGAAAATTTTCTTACGAAAATTAGATAGCCTAATGACGTCGTTTAAATTTTCATAAAATAATTTGATGAGAGAAAAGGGGAATATCATAATTATTACATAATATTAGAAGTAAGGGGGATATATAATGAAATATCCAAACATAATAAAAAGGTAATGAAAAATAATAACAGAAAAAGAATGGAAATAAAGAAAATAAAAGAGGATGTTTACCTCATGATCTCGTCTCCTTGAAGTCTATCTTAAAGCCTTTGGTTTTGGCCTTTTGGTGAGACCCAAATCTCTATGACTAGGGTAAGAGCCTCATAAATAGTATTGGGTAGAATATATGTAAGGATCAAGTCTTTATAGGTGTGGGAGGAAGAGGGGAATGAGGGTGGTATTTATAGTGAAGGGGAGAGGGTATTTTTCTTTATTTTAATCACTATTATAATATTTTTCTCAAGACTATGAATGGTATTATTTCATGTGACCCTAAATAATAATAATTCAATGTGATTTAGAACCATTTGGGCTTACATCAGCCTTGAATTACCTATGATGCAATAAATCAAGTATTTATCATTTATCGTGTTTTATCGTATTTTACTATTCATAAAAAATTCTGGAATTTCATAAAAATACAAAAAAATTACCCATACCATTTCTCAATGTGTAGAATTCAAAAATGAAGTCCATTTTTTGAAAATAAATTTCTAAATAATATTAATTTAATTTTTAAATAAAATCATACTTAATTAGAAAATTAACAATTTTAAAACTATAATTGTTTTTATATCACACTGAAAAACTAACCAAAATGCCATTATCATCAAGCCATAAAAAATAATAATAATACAATTTACTATTCATTAGTGTCATATTAATATTAATATTACATTTCATAAGGGTATGTTACTATTCACCAAAAAAATAATTTGGTTCCATTAGGCTCTAAATAACATACTGAACAATATTATAGACGACTGTTTCTCGAAATTTAAAACATAAAAGTGAAAAAATTATTTTTAAAGGATAGTTATGAATATCTACTAAAAAAACGTTCCATGCATTTCCATTTATTTTTAGAAAACCTTGGAGTGTTACATTATCCCCACTTTCTGAAAATTACATCCTCACAATTTTATTTACTTATTAAATAAAGTGAGGGTACTTTTTTCTCATTGCAGACTGCCATGTTGCTTCTTCTACCATGTGGTTTCTCCAAAAAACCTTTAATTAATGGATTACCTTCTTCTGTAATGAATGTTATCTTTGATCAAGAATCTGAACTAGTTTCTCTTCATAAGAAAGGTTCTCTTCTAGCTGAACTGATTCTAGGATGAAGATATGTGATGAATCTGAGACATACTTCCTCAACATCAAAACATGAAAAACATTGTGTACCAGAGACAAACTCAGAGGCAAAGATACATGGTATGAAATTGGTCCAACATTCTCTAAGATTTCAAAAGTGCTTCTGAACCGCAGACTTAGATTCCCTTTCTTACCGAAATGCATCACACTTTTCCAAGGAGTGATTTTAAGGAAAACATGGTCACCTACCTCGAAAGTGAAGTCTTTACTTATGTTATCTACATAACTTTTCTACCTACACTGAGTTATCTTCATGTTATGCTGGATCATCTTCACTTTCTCTACCTCTTCCTGTACTAATTCTATCCCTATCAACTTTGATTCACCGACTTCATCCCAAAACAGTAGAGTCCGACACTACTTCCCATACAATGCCTCAAAAGGTTCCATCAGTATACTGGAATGAAAACTGTTATTATAAAAAAACTCAACTAAAGAAATATGTGAATCCCAACTTCCCTAGTAGTCTATTGAACAAGCTCATAGCATATCCTCCAATTTTTGAATTGTTAGTTTTGGTTTTCCATCTGATTGAGGACAAAAATCCGTAATGAAATTTAATTCTATGCCCAATGACTTATTAAGTCCCTTACAAATGTTAAAAGTAATCCTGGGATCCCGGTCAGATAAAATGGAATGAGGAACTCCATGAAGACTGAAAATCTCTTTGACGTATAGTCGAGAAAGATGATCCAAATACATTGTATCTCGAATAGAAAGAAAATGCGAAGATTTTTTCAGCCGATCAATAATAACCCAAATTTCATTGTTACCTTGAGTAGTCTTTGGTAGTCCCACCACGAAGTCCATGGGTATATTCTCCCATTTCCACTCTGGCACTAGAAAAGGATAAATCACCCCCTTCGGTAACTTCCAATCTTCATTAACCTATTGACATGTCAAGTATTTCACAATAAAATCAGCAATATATCTTTTCATTCCATCCCACCAATAATACTCCCAGAATTATCTCTACATCTTAATACTGCCAGGATGAACTGTAAATGGAGAACTATGATCTTCACACAAAAATTCTTTCTTCAACTGGGAATCACAAGGCACTCACAACCTTTTACCAATTCTTAAAACACAATCCTTGTCAAGGTAAAATTCTAGTAACTTACCCTTTTTAACAAATTCTACATTTTTTTAGCTCATGGTCTTCCTTTTGTGCTTGCTTAATTCTGTTTTATAACGATGACTACACTGAAACCTGAGACAAAATAGAGGCATTTACTACACCAACAACTTCTAAGTGAAAATTATTCAAATCATTAATCAAGGGATCATGTTCCATATGTAATATGGTTAATGATTCATGATGTTTTAGACTCATGGAATCCACCACTTTGTTCACGTTTCCCGGATAGTAATTGATTGTGTAGTCATAATCATTTTTTAGTTCAATCCATATTCTCTTCCTCATGTATAATTCCTTCTGAGTGAATATATAATTAAGACTTTTATGGTCAGTATATATTTGAAATTTGACTCCGTATAAATGGTGCCTCCAATTTTTCAAAGAAAAAACCATAGCTTTCAATTCCAAATCATGTGTGGGATAATTTAAATCATGAGGTTTATGTATCCTTGAGGCATAAAAAATTACATGATCATTCTTCATCAACACACAACCAAGTCCCCTCCAAAAAGAATCATTTTAGATGACAAACTCACCATTTTGGGAAGGCAAGGCCAAAGCTGGATCATTCACCAATCTTTTCATTAGTTCTTAAAAACAAACATCACATTATTCTATCCAAACAAATTTAACCCCTTTTCATGGTAACATAATTATTGAGCTAGATAAGTGTGCAAAGTTCATAACAAAACATTTGTAATAACCTGCTAATCCAAGAAAACTATGAATCTATGTAACATTTGTGGGTCTCTTCCATTCATCAAACAGTTTTGTTTTGGCTAGATCAACTGTTATTACATCCTTATTTACAATGTTCCCAAGTAAAGAAATCAGTTGTTACCAAAAATTACACTAGGTGAATTTCCCATACAGTTTCTTTTCTTTTAAGGTTTGTAGAATAACCCATATATGTTTTTCATCCTCCTCTTTATTTTTTAAAAATACCGGAATGTCATCAATAAATATAACCAAAAACTTATCAAAGAACTCATGAAATATTCTATTCATAAGATTCATGAATATACAAGTTGTATTAGTTAACCCAAATGGCATAAAAACAAATTCATAATTCCCATATCTTGTACAAATGGCCTTTTCCAAGATGTCATCCTCCTTCAACTTCAGCTGATGGTATCCGAATCATAAGGAAATCATGGAAATGTATTGAGATCCCTAGAGCTGATCAAACGAGTCATCTATGTGAGGAAAATGATATTTTTTAATAGGGATGTTATTCAAATATCTATAATCAATAAATATTATCGTGGAACCATCATTATTTTTAACAAAAAAAAAACAGGAGCACCTCATGGTGAAGTGCTAGGAAAAATGAGGCCTTTATCAAGCTAATCCTACAACTGATTTTTCAATTCATGAAGTTCTATTTGATCCATATGATATGGGGGTTTTGAAATTGGCTTAGCATCCTGAACTAAGTCAATTGAGAATTCGACTTCTTGATCATATATAACACCGAGTAACTCATCAGGAAAAACATCAAGGTTTTCATTTACCACTATCAAATAATTAATCTGATCAGTTCCATATTTTCAACAATATGAGCAATATAACAATAATTTACATCTTTTAATACTTTCTTAGCTTCCTGATATGTTATCGATTGTATGGGTTCATTCTTGTAAACAAACTAAAACTCTTTCTAAAAAACAACTTCTTTAGATCTACAATCAATCCTATAATGATAAACAAAAATCCAATCCATTACTAGAATAACATCAAACTCGACTAAGGAAAAAACAACAAGGTTTTTAGGTAAAGTATTTCCATATACCATAATAGATAGATTCTTATAATTCATCTTTTCTATAATATTTCCCTGTGGTGTTTTAACAATAAGTTTCGGTTTCATTTGTTGAGGTGATATTTCCAATTTACCTAAAAATTTCTCAGAGATGAAGGAATGTGTAGACCCTGTATCAAACAAAACATTAGAAAAATATGAGTAAACAAACAAAGTACATGATACAACTTCATTGGAGGGCTTGGAATCTATTGACATAGTCGCAAATGATCTCACTACACCTTTCTGCTTATAGTCTGACTTCTTTGCATCATTCATATCTCTCTTTGGGTAGGCATTTGCATAATAACCCATCTCACCACAATTAAAACAGTTTATATTTTTCTTTTCAGTATTAGTATTAGGATCATTTTCATTACAATATCAAGCCATATGTCCAAACTTACCACATTTAAAACACTTTCTAGTTTTAGTAATACATGCCCCATGGTGCTTCTTACCACACTTTTCCCAAATTGGAAACTAGATTTTCTTGCCATTAGATTTCTTTTATTGATTCTTACCCATCGATTTCCATATAGAACTATTCTTCTCCTTGTTTCCAAAAATGAATTTGATCATCAAAAAAAAAACCCATCTCTACCCTCTCATCACATCAGACAAGTTTATCATAACTTTTGAACTCACAGGAGGCCAACACCCTTCGATACCTTGGATTCAGTCCTGAATAAAAGTGGTTATTTTTTCCATCACCATCCAAAATAAGATTTGGAGAATACCTTGCCAGTCGGGTAAAGTTCAATTCATACATGGCCACTGAATCATCCTCCTATTTCAAATCAAGTAATTTTTTCTCCAACCTATGTCTCACCACCTTTGGAATATATTTTTCAACGAAAAGACTTTTAAATTCGTCCCACTCTAAGGAATCAATATCTACTCTATCCCTGATATTATTCACCATTTACCACCACAGATCATCTTCACCTTCAAAACAATAAATATAAAGACTTACCTTTTTATTGTTTGAACATCCCATAACATCAAATATCTTTTTAAGGGATTTAATATATCCTTCAGCCGCTACTGGCTTAGAAGATCCATTGAATAATGAAGTTTGTTGTCTCATAAATTGTTCCACTATTGTCATGGTGCATTGTGGTACCTATGGTTATTCTATTGCATGGATGATGCCACCATTTATTGCCTATATCAGCTGATCCATTACTGTCACAAACTGATCTGTTCCATTCCCTACAATTCTGGGCTACATATTCGGAAGGGTGTCATTCTGTCAGTGCCTCTCCTCTTCAAATTCACTATTTCTTCTATGGACAACCATTCGGAACAAACATATCTTAGACAAAGCTACATGGTAATATTTAAATTCTATATCATTTAAAATTGACCCTCAAGTAAAAAAACATTTATAGTAATATATTAACATTATCCCAACCCCTAAAGTTATCTAAACCATCCTCTAATACCAACTATAAGGATAGGGCCTTATTACATTATATAATCTTGAATTAATCAAGAACTCAATTAATTTCACATTGAAGATCTTTTAAAGTTTATATCATTGGATAATTGTGACATAAAACATTCCTAAAATTACACATAATTACAGACTGGATACCATAAATACAGAATTCCTTTCTTCCAAAATATAAAACCATTCACATAATACATGATTTCTTTGACTAATATTCAAACATTCAACGTGGCTTACTTCTTTGTCTTACACATCCTTATAACCTATTAATATCATTTAAAAACATGGGATGAGCACAAAATCTTAGTAATGGATAAAAAGAAGGAAAGGACACATTAGTCAATGAATACTTGTAACGTATGAAATCATTTTCAAAAGACATACTTTAAACCTGTATATATATACTTACTTTGGGAATCAAAAGGTTTACAAAAGATTCCCACAATAAAATGAAAGTAAGTAAAACCATAAATCTATCTTGGGGCATTACTTACATAATATTGTAACCCTCTCGACTAACTTATAATTTGTAACCCTCACGACTGCCTTACAATTTGTGTAACCATCGTAGTTACACTTGGAGTAACCATACGACTGACCTACAACATACACATACACAATTAATTGTAGGGAGATATAGATCCTACCATTCATCATAAACAATGACCCCAAACTAGAACATAATCAAACATCATGAATAATTGCAAAAATACATTTCTTTTTAATTTTGTAAAACATAATTTTAAAAGAGGATTTTAAAAGAAAAGCCCCTTATAAATATCATACAATTGAAGAGAGAATTAATAGAGTGGATGAAATATATATATACACATTAAATACACATAATTAATCATAATATAAATAGAAACCATCACAAAAATAATTTAAACACAACATAAATAACATAGTAGAAGGCTAAGCCAAAGAACGGAAATCAGGTTAAGAATTCCCTTACATCGGGATTTTCTTACTTAGAACTTGTTTAAGACTCCTGTATAATGGTTAAAAGAGTGATATTAATATTTTAAAGAAAACATTTCATGTTTATAACAAAACATATGATCATTTAATAAACACATTTCACCCTTTAATTGTTAGTATTTTGTTCCTTGCATTGTTTAGAGATCGTTCTTTATAAGATTTCCATGATTGGTTCATGATGGATGTTCTTATCGATTGGAAGTGAAACTCCATAATTTGAATGGAATGGTATTTATATATTTACATTACCATAAATTATACCATTTATAATTTTTAATTCTTACATGAGGATGATTCATATCTTGAAACATTAATGATGTTTGTTTAGATCATTTTAGTGGTTCTTTGATAATAACGACCTCATTTTGTTTTATAATTTAAAACCATATATAAAAAATAATTCCAGAACCATGTATGAGACATAATAAATATATTACAAAATGGTTCAACCATTAAAATGGTTTCATGACCATAATTGAAGGAATTAAATGAAATTGAAATCACATCGTCCATGATGTCGGTAATTCGAAAAATCACAGAAAATGTTTTTATTCCTAATATAAGTGGGGGAGGAAAAAAAGATTAATGATGAATTTTATATGAACATGAGAACAACCAGAATATAAATGAATTCTAGATCTTTAATTCCTATTGGATAATAGGAGGTGATTAAATAAGAATAATATAAAGGAACTCAAAATAAAATAAAATTAGTGAAATTTCTTACAAAAAATCGGTAGCCTAACGTCACCGTTTAAATTTTCATAAAATAATTTTATAAGGAAAAGGAATATCTCATCATTAATAAATAATATGGGTAGAATGGGGGATATGTAATGAAATATCCCAACATAATCCAATGTGAATAAAAAATAATAACCTAAAATAAAAGGAATGAAAGAAAATAAAAGAGGATGTATACCTCTTGATCACTTCTCCTTGAGATCCCTCTTAAGCCTTTGGTTTTGGCCTTTTGATGAGACCAAAAGATCTAGGACGTGGGGAAGTTCCATTAAAGGAGTATTGGGCTGAATGTTTTTAAGGATCAAGGCTTGAGAGGTGTGGGAGGAAGAGGGGAATGAGGGTGGTATTTATAGTGGAGGAGAAGGGGTTTTTTCATTATTATAATATTTTTGCTCAATAATATGGATAGTCTTCATTTATGTTACCATAAATAGTAATAATTTCATGTGGGTTTGAAAAAAGTGGGATTACATCAGCCTTGCATCACCTATTATGCAATAAATAAATTATTTAGCATTTATTGTATTTTATCATATTTTACTATTCATAGAAAATTCCAAAATTTTTGAAATATCCGAAAAATTCACCCCTACCATTTATGGATGTGTAGAATTCTTAAATAAAGTACATTTTTTGAAAATAATTATTTAAATATTAATAATTTAATTTTTAAATAAAATTGTACTTAATTCCAAAAGTAACAATTTTAAAACTATAACTGCTTTTATATCACATTGAAAAATTAACCAAAATTTCATTATCTTCAATCTTTAAAAAAATAAAATAATATTAAAATTTACAACTAATTAGGTTAATATTTCTATACATAAGGGTATGTCACTATTAACCAATAAAAATGCTGGTTCCTTTAGGCTCTGAATAACCTACTGAACAAAATTGTAGATGACTCTTTCATGAAATTTAAAACATAGAAGTGGAAAAATTATTTTTAAATGCCAGTTATAAATATCTACTTAAAACAAAGTTCCAATTATTTCCATTTATTTTTAGAAAACCTTGGGGTGTTACAACATTGAACTCCCATTGGGACAAGCCCCGTGGATAACCACTCATGTTTTAGAGTAAAATTTCATTTGGGGTGTTTATTGAAAGGAATAAGATGAAATAGAATAAAATAAATAAAATAAAATATAAAAATAATGGTGATGATAAAATAAATGATTATGGTAACATAGAATTGGAATGAGAAAGGGAGAGAAGATAAAATATGAAAAGAAATCATTAATATAAAAAATGTGATATTATATAATTTATAAAGAATATAATAATAATAATAACTTATTATTATTATTATTAAGATAATAATAAATTAAAAAAAGTCAAAACATAAAATAGAATTGTTAAAATAGTGTTTTAGTAATAGTAACAACAACAAGAACAACAAAAACAACAACAAAAACAACAAAAAATAATAATAAAATATATGAAGTTGAAGAAATAGATATTATGGAGAATGGATGGAATTAAAATACGAAACATGCATGAAATAATTAATTGAATTTAAACTAAAATTAAAATGACATTTTAAAATAAAAATGAAAACTAAAACAATAATAAATTAAAGAAAAAAAATAAAGAATGAGAAGGTGGGATAATATTGCTATTTCCTACATCCCTCAGTGGAGATCTCACCCTTAGGGACCTAAATAATTTGGAAAGGAGGATTTCACAGCCTTTTATAGTTGAGGAGGGAGATTTTTTGGTTTTAGAATCTATTCTCCAAATGTGTTCGCATTAATGACCCATTAAATGCTTGCATTGATAATGGTTGTCTTATTAAAAGTTGTTCCTCAATGTTTTTCTAGTTATCCTATTATGTTCGAGCTTTATATTATTTTTTATAGGGGGTTATTCTCCTTGTACTATGAGTATTGTATTTTAGTAGAATGCATCCTAAATCATTATTCATTATTGTTCACTAAATGACCTCTTTAATTATTGAATAAATCATAAAAATTTATTGGTGAAAATATAAAATTATAATTATTTCAAATCCATATTGAATCACCTCAATTGGGGGTATGTAGAGTAATTTATGGATTATTTATAGAGGATTGGACCACCCTGTCTACTCAATTTTTTTCCATTTCATTGATTTTTTTGAACCTCTAGTTGTTCGAATCAAATATTGGTCCAAACGAAAATGTTGTAAAAAATAAATCAAGTAATACAATAAAATAAAAAACGTCCACATTGGTATATTATTTTTAAACTTATACCCAAAATAAAAATGTGATTAAAATCATATAAAATTATAAAAATAAGAAATATGCATATTTTATCCCACTTTCCTTCTATAATTAAAAATACAAATTATTTTAATGAAAAATTGAAATCCGTGTGTTTATAATTTAATACCATGAATAAATAATTATAATTTAAATAAAACATTTATCTTATTTTTGGTCTTTCAAATACCCTAACACTTAAACAATGCTTCTCCTCATTCATAAAATCTCAACAAGGAGTTAAAGTGGGAACCAATGTTATCAACATTCAAATTTAAATACAATAAAAACAAAAAAAAATCAATTTCAAATAAACTTTTAAAATTCCACATAAAATATCTATTCAATTTATCATTTTCCAAATAAAGAACCAATACATGTATTTTACATTCCCCTTTGAAAAATTAAGGAACATCTCCTTTCATTTATTCATCCTCCTCGATTCATTACTATCAAACATTCTATGTCATGATTTACCCAACTTTTGATTATTTTCTCCCACCGCTCATTATATAATTCATGAATATTTATACTCATATCATGTGAACATTATCTATATCTAGAGGCCTATAATGTAACTATTTTGTCCACTTTTAAATTCAACAAGAACATAAAATCACGAGGGCTTTCAGTTAGGGTCCAAATGTCTCTAAGGCATATGGTTGGTTGGACTTGATGTTATAAATTAATGATACCGAAGGTGGGTTATCTATTAAATCAAAAAGAATGATATTCAATTTAAAGGTTTAATAAAATTCTCCCCTTCAATTTATATCAACTCCTGACATCCCCAAAAGTATAAATTAATGATTATAATTAGTTTAAGCACGATGCATTATTTTACCCCTCTAGAATATATATTTATTTTTATAATTTTTTATTTTTCAATAATCCTTTCCATTTTTTGTTTTTTTTTTTAAAATTATTATTAGTATATACTTCACATCCACCACATAAACATGTATGATAAAAATCACAGGCCAAGTGATGGTGATTTTTGGTTTACCCAAATGAAAATCTATTTTCAAATCTATTTGTTATTTTTATTGTATTAATTTTTTTATTCAATAAGGGAAAAATAGAGTACAATTATTGGTTTCAAAAATATTTAAAATTACCATAATAAGCACCCCCATACTTCTTATATATAATTTTAATCATTCCATTTACTATTATTCCCTTCACTCCCACACATAAACATTAAAATATCATGAAAACATTAAGATTATGATAGGAATTGATAAAAATGTCTTCGATGATGGCTCATTCATAACATGGTCATTCATGGTATCTATGAGATAATGAATTATTAATTTAAAGGAGGGTTTTTAAGTATAAGTGTGCTTTTAAATGATCTCTCAATCATTTTAAATGTGTTTTTTCCCAATCATATCATTGAAAAATATAAATGAATGTTCTGGTAGGAGGCATGTCCCATGATCGCTCAGGAAAGATGCTCAAGATAAAATAAGAAGTAATTTGTATATAAATCCTCCTGGTAATAGAAATATGATTTTGGAAAATCACTCGAGGCATGTATAATAAAAATAAATCAAGTCACAATAATTTCAGAACATTAAAATCATGAGAAATGGTTTGGAAATTTCATTCACATTATTTAAATAACGTATTTAAACCATGTGTCCTCATTTTAATATCTATTATTCACATTAAAAGTTTAATTCCCCATTTTACTCATTTAATATCATTAAAATTGAAATCTATATCTGGAATTATTTGATTTTTAATAAATTAATTTCCAACAGATAAGTCACGTAATGAATAATGCAAGTGTTGGCATGCAATGTTTGCTTAAATGTTGAAAACATGTTTTCGAAAAAAACATATAGAGTTTAAAAGAAATTAAGTCAATGTTAAATCCCCTTCACATGATTTTTGGTCCTTCACTATCTCTATTTGAGGCTTCCTTCTTCCATTATAATAATATAAATGATAATTACACAATTAAGCATAAGGATCAAGTCACTAAATCTCAAAAATAATAGGAGGGAGTGGGATACATTATGCACTACTTCTTATAAAATAAATTTAAATCTAAATACCAAGGAAAAAATTAAAATGGAAAATTCATGGTATGATTCCATTAGTGGGCCCTAAATTTTTACAACCTCAAGGGGTCGGTACCGACTATTTTAAAAATCAAATGGTAGATAAAGAATATTTTATTTGAACCACCACATGTGGATTTTCCCAGCTTGATCTTTATCCTTCTGGGTGAGGAATGTTCCATGGATAGAGTATAACTAATACTCCACCTTCAGAATATGGTACAACATTCATGGAAGGGTAGGATGAAGTATAGACCATCCACTTCCTTGTCTTCTACTTGTGCAACCTCCTTCTCTTCCAATGTTGGCTTTAAATAGGCAACATGACTTGAATAATATAAGGGGAAGTAAAGTATTATTTTACATTTACAAAATTCTAATTTTGAATAAGTAATTTATCACCATAAATAATATCATCCTCTTTTTTTATTTTTACAGTCTCAACAACTTAGATATCCTAATGGGGCTCCTGAAATGTATTTATATTGAAATCAGGGAGTACTATGTGTTTCTCAATTGGTGGATCTTATTTTTCATCGTCTTCCTCCATTAAAAATATGTGTCATCCAAATAATTAAAATAAAACTTAAAGGAGTGATTCCCAATTCTATTTTAAAAATATTTCATGATAAACTATTAATGAAAGGGTCTGCTCCATAAATTAGTTCAACTTGAATATCCTCCACAACTGAAATTGTCACTTGGAGTAGATCTTCACTAGATAAAGGTAGTTAGTAAAGATCTTCCATCCATTCTTCAAATTCAACCAGCTGGGTGGGTTATTATTCTTCCATGTTTGGGGATATATGTAACAGTGGTGTCTCCTATAATTTTTAAGGAATTAAAAGATCATGAAGCAATTCAATTTCTTCCGAATTAATCTAAACTTTATCTAAATTAACATGATCCCCATCTATTAAATCATTAGAAAATGATCTTTCATTTATCTCCAAAAGTAATAGTTGATCACGATGGAATAGATCTTCAGGTACCTCCAATTTTTCCTCCATAGGTTCTTTAATTTCAAATATGACTGGTGAAATTTCTTCCACCACTACCTTAGGTTCTTTATGTAATTAAGGTTAAGGTTTCTCCATTAATTCAAGAACATATTCAAATGTTGTTTCATATTTTATTTTCTTTTGTTCTATTACCACTCTATGTTTATGTACCAGATCTATATAATAATCTCATTCTTCTTTTTATTGATTTTTCTACTACTACACCTATGAGTTATCTTTCCATTTTTATTAACAGTAATTTGAATACTTCATGGAATAATATTTCTTTTATATTTTCTGCAACAAAAAAAAAAATTCGACCACAAGAAAATATAAAAAATATGTAAATAAATATTAGATCCCCAAAAATGGGGCCATTTTTTATTCCTGTAGGTAGCACGGAGTGTCAAAAAGTTTTTTTTCTAATGTAATATAATGGGTGACCAACGTCATCTCACCTAAGGATATTTTTAGTGTTGTTAAATTATTTTATCTAAATAACATAAAATAAAATTTTCTTTTCAGTTTATATTTATTTAAGATAAAAATGACAATATTTTTGTTTTTTTGAATAATTTTCTATTAAAATGTTAAATTAGAGGTTAAACAATCATGAACACTAGAAAAAATGAGTTAAGGAATGAAATCACTTGGTTTTTGTGTTTGGTTTAAGGTTCAATAATTATTCCCCATTATTTCATTAATTTCTATTTGATAATACATACATAAAATATCTTGTTTTAATTAATATTTTTTATTTATAAATTGTTGAATATCATTTAATTCCTAACCACACATAATTCCATGTCCTCCTTTAATAAATGTTGATAAAAATCCTTGGTCTAGGAGGTGTCATCTTTTAGGATGTAGCTCCATCAATATCGTTTCATGAATTTATGATTTTAACTCCTATCATTTGAAGAATTAAACAATGGAGAGAGGAATAACATTTTTTTCTAAATTAATATAAATAAACTGAGTTGAATTTCATTGATGGGTATCATCTATAATTATAGACATTCACCTCACCGTTCATGATACACAAATTTATATCAAACCTAAAATTAAACTTTATGGAAACTTTAATAACACTTTGACCTTACCCTAGGCCTATACTTAGGGATAAAATCCCATTTATGAGATTAATAGAGCACTCAGTGGAGTGGGATGTAGAGAAGAAGAAGAAATAAAAAAATAAAATAAATATAATTTTAAAATAAAGTTGACGAGAAAATAACATAATAAAGTAAAATAGAATTCAAGTGTGAGTGAGAGTGAAGAGATAATAAGAAAAGAAATAAATATAAGTAAAAATAAAATTATATAATTTATAATGAATAAAATAATAATAATAATTTATTATTATTGATATTATTATTATTATCAAGAGATGAAAAAATTAAAATGAGTATAAAGATAAAATAAAAATATTAGAAGATTATTATAGTAATAGTAATAAGAATTATAATTTTAATATTACTACTTATAATAATAATAATAGTAATAATAATACAATTAATATGATTAAGTGATGATAGAGAATGAGTGAAAAAAATATAAAAAATTCATTAAATAATTAACTTACTTTAAAATGATATTTAAATTAAATTATAAAATGAAAATGTAAAAAAATAATTAAAAGAAAAAAATAAAATTAAGAAGGAGAAGGGGGGATAAGGTTTTAGTAGATATCCTACCTTGGTAGAGATCTCCACTTTGGTGCCCTGGATAATTTGTCAAGGAGGGGTTAACCTCCTTTTGTAGGTTAGGAGGGAGGTTTTTGGGGTCAAGTACCCATCCTCTGAAAAATTTCACATTTTTTACCCATTAAATTACCAAATTTGGGAATGTTTTATTTTTAAAATATGTTAATCGATGTCTTTCTTGTTTCCCCTCCAATTTCAAGACACATCCTCCATCTGTATATAGAGTTATGGCCGTTTTACTCCAAAAATTTTATTCTCAATGAATGAATCATGAATGATCCATCAATGATGAGTGCTAAATAGACCCCTTAATGAGTGACTAAATCATTCAAATTTAATGGTGAAATCATAGTCGTAGTCTAATTTCATCTACATTAGTAAAAACCTCAATTGGGGATGTGTAACATGATCTTTTCCTCATTTATGTATGTGGGGTTAACCATACCCATCCGAAAAATTTTTAAACGTGACTGCTTTTTCAGGCCTCTAGTTGTTCGAATCAGATCACAGTCCAAAATAAAATTTTTAGATAATTAATAAAGTAATACTAAAAAATAATCATCCAAATATGAAAATGTTTTTAAATGTTATACACAAAATACCAAAGTGTTTAAAATATACTAAAATTACACAAATAAGAAATTTTCATATTTTTCTCATTTTCATTCTATAATTACAATTACCAGTTATTTTAATGAAAAATTGATATATATGGGTTTTATCATTCAAAATAATGAATAAGTCATTATAATTTTAAAAAATGCACTTAATTTTTTCATATTGGAGCTCAGTCAAACACTAGACACATACAATGATTATGTGGTACCCAGGGTAAAACCCATATTTCATATTTGAAGATAGTCTCATATTTCTGATAAGGGATTCTATTCAGTTATTATGACACTATTTTTGGAAATATATTCCTAAGCGATATAATATATTTAATATTTATAATATGTGATCATCGAGGCTCCTCATGTTTCCAAATATCAGACCGTATCAATGTTGGGATCCAAAAAATATTATTTAATATATTTCTAAGTCTTAGAAAGAAATTATATAGATGTTTCATTTATAATATACCCAAAAAACACACCTAGATTAGATTATAAAATAAAAAACATTACATTTTTGGATTTAATGTTATCAAATGTGATGCAATTTTCTTCCATCGAGAGAATACAATATCAAAAGGAAATATTGGATCACTTGTATACCCAAGGACCTTTCTAGATTATAGATTCATAGAATTAGTAAATACACTATCATAAAAAAATACACACAACATCAAGAACTTACCTTTTCCACTATACAAATCTTTTCTTATTTCATTTTTTGTCATCATTATCATCCATATGAAACCCTTCTAGTAATTATACATTTAACATCATTATTGATAAACTAGGTAAGTTGAAACATAAGAAGAGTGGTATGAAATTCAAATTATGGATAAACATAAGAATTAAAAATTTAATTTCCTAATTGATTATAACAAGATAATAAGGGTATAATTCCATAAAAAAAGTTAACGAACATAAAAAATTTAATATACATTCCCATCTATACCTAAATCATTAATAATGAAACATAGAATGATTATTTTATCAATGGAATGATTCATATTAGTCAAAAAACTTGATCCACATGATTTCAATTTTGATAAAAGGAAACATTAAAAACCATTGAAATTATAATGAAAATATGTGGTTATGTTGGAAAATTATCATCATTGAACCCTTAAAGTAGGGTTACAAGACCCTAAAATTTAGAATAACCATACAATTGACTTCTAATATAATTAATGAATGAATTGAAGTGATATCTAGGAGAACATATCGTATAATATATAATTTGTAAACATGGTTCTATTGGGGACCACTAATGATTTAAGCTATATTGAGCTCCCTCAGGAGCTATATTGGGGCTCAACCCATCATATAAACATTTTACAAGAACCATAACATGTATAATGTACATTAAAATTTAATCTCATTATAGAATTAAAAAAACCCGTTATTCCATTCAAAATATGACTATACTATGGAAATTAAATGGTTTACATGATAATATCTTGAATAAATAACTTTCTATCCATAGAGAGTATGAAGATTTTATCATTTCATAATATCCTAGTAGAGAAAGTGTAACATCAGAGGTAGTTGTAATTGATTAATAGAAATACAATTAAAATAACATTAAAAAGTAGGAGGAAAAAACAATTTCACATTTAGAATCATCAAAGGCTTATACCATATATGGAAAATGATTTTGAAATATTATTTTTCATATTTATTTAAGAAAACACCCTTTATATTTGGAAAACACATTTATAAGATTTAAAAATTACTCAAAATTTAAAGAAATAATTTTCTTTGAAAATAGCCTTTGGAACATATATTGTAAACATTGAAACATTTAGTGTCATTATGAAAGAAATTTTTGCACCTTCCAAATACATTAAAAAAATATTCCTTGAACATTTTTAATTAATGGTAAAATAATAAATTGTTCGAAAAATGACAGGAATAATACTTTTAGTTTTTTAAAAATAAAACAATGTTTAATAATTAAGTAAAAACTAAAGCTGAAACATATTAAAAATCATTTTTAGAAAACATTGCTTTAGAAATAATATGATTTTTGATCAAAAAGATAAATAAAATATTTTCATAAAGAAATTTCTCATTAATTTTTACTACTAATATAAGGAAAATGGGGATATTACATGATTATTAAATGAATAAGTTGTGGATAATAAAATGATTTTTTTATTATACAATGATTATATAATTTCCATCATTTGAAAATTGAGCATAAATAATCCATATTTAAATGTGAAAAAAAGAATAAAACATTTAACCTTTTGTAACTTTTGAGGAATTAATCACATGAATGAAATGATATAAAATCAACCATTAAATTCCAAGAATATAAATAAATTCATAATATACTATTTTAAATGGGAATTAGGTAAACCGAGTAGAATAAGATAGGTGTATACCATAAATTTTTTCCCAAAGAAGAAAATTTTGGATGATCCACCCTTATAATGATAAAAAAATTGATGTGAGAATGAATCAATAAACCAATAATGTGTATTAAGCATAAATCAATATAAAATAATTTGAAATAGATAATAGGTTAGTCAAAATTTAATAAACAAATAAAATTATCATATCAAAGTAAAATAAGTAGTAATATAATCCAAAGTAAAGAAATTATTTTATTAAGTTACAATAGATTCATGGGAAACTAGTAAAACATCCATAGAAAATATCACCGATCCAACAGAGAATCAGCACAATGAACACAAGATAAAGGTCAACTTCCTATCCACTAAGGCTATAAATAGTCCACCGCAGACTCTTCAGAGCATAAACTGATTCCATCACCGACACAGTCTTCCTCCTAGTGTGTTCCTTGTATTTCAAGGAGTCACGAATCACATTTTCCAAGAAGATCTTCAAGATTCCCTTGGTCTCCTCATAGATCAATCCATTGATCCTATTCACTCCTCATATTCTAGAAAGATGAAGGATCATGAGATTTATGATTATTTGGATGTTTTTCCTGAGGACATTGCGATGATGCTTCATGACCCCTTTTCCCAGCCCCTTTATTCCCTTTCCATGAAATATCATTTTTTATGAAGATTTTGCGCTAGGGGTTTTAGATTCATCTGGGTGGTCAAAAGAAATTCTGTTATAAAAATTATTTATAACTTTTTAATAATCATGATAAATTTCCTTTGATAATATAATTAAATGTGAAATTTATAATAGCCTGATGTATGAATTATTCATGAAATTACATTTTAAATGTTATTCTATAAATGATATAAAATAAATTATGTGAATAACATTAAAATATGACTCAATGAATGGAAATTTAGATAAAGTATCTTACCTCAATGCCATATATTCTATGGATTTCCTATAACTCCTGTATAATAACCATAAATAAATTCAATGATTTATTAGTAAAAATTTACAATTTCAATACCTTATACATAAATAATATTTTTATTTTATCATAAATTAAATAATTAAATACATAGTTAGTAAATTCAACTTCGGTTGTTTTGAGGATGTTTGGTTTATTGTTTCAAAACGGATTCTGTGTACTGATCGTTGTCAATGATTTTATTATTTAAACTTCTACAAAATAATAATGGAATTTTTATCATATTTATACATCATTTATAATTATAAAATCATTCATTAAATATCATTATTGAAAATGAATTATGTTTCAACCATGAAGACTGTACACTATACATTCTCATGAGTAACCCTTCGATTTTCAATGATTATTATGGATAAAAGGTATGAATTAATTTATATATAAAATGTATCTTAATATCATAACTAAATTATTATTTAATTAAAAATTCTTATATATATATTATTCATTTGATTTGGAAGTGAAAAAAATAATAACATCGCTTCATGGAGGTAGTAGTCCAGACATACACACGAATAAGATTGCCTTTTTTCTTTGAGTAGAATGGTAACAAATAAAATGAAATATAATATTTCATAAATTATAAATATTTTATGTATATCATAATTATTCCCTATTTATATCTCATATATTAATTATCAATACCATTATTATCTTTCATGTAAACTGTTTGTGATGGATAAATCTCATCGCTTTTCATGGCGCTATACCGCCGTACAAACGAGCGATGTTATCATATCCCCCATAGAATTGAATGTAATATGGTATATAGGAAATAATAATTAAAAAGTATGAAAATAATAAAAATAATATATATATATATATATATATATATATATCAAATCCATCATTTTTTATATCCTTGATAGCTGACAATGGAAAAGAGTTGATAAATGCCCGGGGAAATAGTTATCCATTCACATGAATGATTGGTTATTTCCAGTTTTATGGAAGCGGAAATAGATTTAGGTTATGAAATTATCATAATAAAATATCAGTATTTTTGAAAATATGGGTTTTTATAAGAATAATTAAATAATATTATCAGTATGTGGAAGATGAAATAAAATAAAAACACTCCATTAGGCATGATAACTCTTCTTCTGAAAACCACCGTAGGTTTTTTCCAAATTCACTTATAGGATTGATTTCTAATAAAACTCAGGGATAAATTACTTTTGGTTGTAATTAAAGATGAAAATTGTCTACTTGTTTTCCAATAAAATTTGATTTTAATTTTTGAATAGGAGAGCAAAGTGGGTGGCCTTTTAAATGTTAGGAAGATGAAATAATTGAAATTTTTGAAAATAATGAAGTCTAACCTTGATTTTCAAATACAAAATGGCACCAAAATATATTATTAATTATCTTTATGTGATTTAACGTAAAAATATTTCAATAAAATATAATTTATATGTTTTTATGTCATTATAACCATTATATTTTTATTTTCGCCCTTACGAAACCCACATTCACCTTATCATGGAAAAATATTTTTACTGCTCTCACTACTGAATATGAAAAAGAAAAATTTGACCATTTGAAATAATATAAATTACGTTTATTATAAATATGGAATAAATTTCACAACATTTAATTCATGTAATTTGAAAAAATAAATTTAAAATAAAACCCACACACGTGACAAAAATGGTGTTTTTAAAAAAGATTTATTTTCAAGAAGAATATGATTTTCTATTAACTCTATCAATAGTAAGAATATTTATATTAATTGAAGTTAATATTAATATATATATATATATATATTATATAATTTAGTAAAATAATTACTCAATACGGGTTGTTTTGATTAACTAATATGGATAATCAATATGAGTTATACAACTATTTTTAGGAAACCCTGCATTTAAGGAATAAAGTAAATATATTCTATAATTCATTATAAAATTGATTAAAATATAATAAAATAGACCAAATATAAATAAATAAAACTTATATTACATGAAATTAAATTCAATTAATAATTTTTATTTTCATTTAAATAATTTATTGAAATGAATAGATAGTATTACAAAAATTAATATTTTTCATTATTCAATGAATCAAAAATATTTTTAAAAAATACTAAAATACCACCTTAAAAATTTATATTATGATTTCAAAAATGAATATAATTTTATCTAATAAAATTTATTAAACTACTAAAAATTAATTTTAATATTAGCTCAATAATTTAAGTAAATTTTTTTTATTGAAAATATATTTTTGATGAATAAATCGACATTACTAGGAAATGTTTGATTATTTACTATAAATTTATCAATAATTTTATATTGATTATTAAATTTAAATTTATAAACTATAATTTTTTAATATTATTCATAGATAAAAATTTAGTGGCAAGTTTAAAATTGTAATATTTAATATAATATTATTTCATGGTACGTCTAAGCTCAGTGTTGCATTCTTTATTTACTATCAATAGTAACATCCTTTTATAAAAATATCATTGTGTTAAATTATCATAGTTTATTAAATTTATTACTCAATAATTTAACATTATCTCGGTAATCGATGGGTTTTCATTTTAAAATTCATTTTTTGATGTCTGACATCATAAAATGGTTCAAAAATCTTCCTCTTGGTAAGATAGAAAAATTATGTATGAAGGCCATATAGAATAACACATAACTAGGATTAAATATAGGAGAATATTGTTGGTTATTGAACACATGGATATTGGAGAAATTTTTAATTCCCAAATAATGATGTAGAATGATTGAGACAATTGTTCGTAGGAATGTGAATGGTCATGAGAATGTCAACATCCACAAAATTATAAACCATAAAGTTGTTAAAAACACATCATTTCATCATAAATTAACACAGTAAAATAAAATGATCATTTTAATCATCCTTTTCCGATATACTATGACTTCCTCACAATAAATAATATGAAAATAAGGAAATGTAATTTAGGATAAGTTTAATTTCGTAATTTAATCATTTTCTAAAACAATATCATCTTTTAATCCACATGAAGAGTATTCAAGATGAATTTTTCATGTCTAAAGCACTAAAATCAACATTTAACAGACCACATATATATGAAATGGGATTATAAAAAAGTACACAAATAATTATAAATTAACAAATAAAAAATGGTTAGATCATGTAAAGATGATTCCCAAAATAGTTAAACCTTAAAAGGATGTAATAATAAAAGAATCTTGAAATTTCAATCGTAGTACCCCAATTTTTAAACTATAGCATTTTATAAATAAATAAAAATGTAAACCAAATAATAAAAAAAACCTCAAAATCCAAGAGTGGTCTAATATTAATGTCAATCTCATACATTTCCTCTTACATTCCAAAAATTATAGAGGTATTCCTCTTCAAATCACTTTTTAAATCCATTATTATCTAAATAATAAACCACGTGTTCTCAAAATTTCCCCAATGTCCAAGGTCTTATAAACACTAATGAACATAAATTCCTTAAAAAATTCAAAAAAAATTTAAATATAAATATAAAATTATTCCAAAGATTTATATATACATCAACCCAATAAAACATCTCCTAAAGTTTCATCAATCACATTAATATATATTCATTTAAATACTCAAAACTATTTTGTAACATTTATAGCATATGATCAAATTTAATATAATAAATTCCTAATTGTATAAAAATATCTTAAGAAAAATTCTCATGAAATCATACTAATCTCCAAATTTATCAAAACCCTGCTATGATACTGACTATAATTGCCTGAAATATATACTCCTAGATCCGATGCTAAAATCATAATTGTTAATATTTTTTTGCTTAAATGTCGATAAATTGGGTCTAGTTATTTTCCATAAAAATAGTACAATATAAAAACAAAATATTTGATCACTTATATACCAAAGAAACTTATTTGTTTAGTGTTTTAAAAAAACTAGTACTAACTATTACATAAATAATACCCATGAAATAAAGAGATTATCCATCCCATTACTCCCATATTTTATTATTTAACAACATTTCATCCTTATTATCTATATGAAATCCTATTAGACATTATTCACTTAAAAAAATTCTTGATAACATGGGGAAAAGAAAACACAATAAGGGTGATATCAAATTATTAAAACAAGTAAACATAATAATTAATAATTAAATGTAATCAATGAGCATAAGAAGAGGATTAGGTTATGATGACATAAATAATTTTATTGATAATAACATAAGAAAAATTATACCAATAAATACTTATGTAATCAATCATGAAACATGGAATAATTATTTCTGAATAGAAAGAGTCGTAAGAATCAATAATCACGAGCCATGCGAAATCAATATTGATCAAAGGAATCATTAAAAATCATAGAAAGTATAAAGAAAATGGGTTGGTATCTTTAAATTTATCTTCATTGAGGACTTACAACACACTTATGGAACACTAAAAAATTGAAACAACTATATATAAACATCAAATATAATTACCCAATCCATTGAAGTTAAATATGGGTATAACCATAATATAATCTTTAATAATATCACTTGGTGCTATCTGGGAGTTCCCATTATATAATATATATTACTCTCACAGGTGAGTGAGAGTGGTGCTAAAATGATTATATAAATAATTTCAAATAAACAATACTTGAATAAAGTAAATAGAACTTTCAAATCATTATAAAACTCATAAAACACCAATTATTCATTTGATAACATTATTTACCCCTGTAAAGTAAATGAACTCCATGAAAACATCATGAAACAATCATAATAAATCCAGATAAATATAATGGAAACTTCAATTCATTCAAAATTCTTTCGAAATAGGGATTGTTTTCACATTTTTGTAAGAAAAGGAAAAAATTAAATTTTTAATAAAAATACTGGAAGATTCATTTTTTAATATTCTAAAAAATAGAATTAATGGTAGTAATTTCATTAAAAATCATAATAAAACATTTTTTAGTATATTTTTTGCAAAAGTAATTTTTTAAGGAAAAATATTTTTGATTGTAGGAAGAAAAAAAGTCAAGTTTTCTTAAAATATTTTCTTAAAAAATATTTTATAGATATTTTTAAGTAACATAGAGAGAAAAATTTACTAATAATATAAAATTTAATTAATAAATAGTGTATAATAAATAGAAATTTTTTAATAATACAATTATTAAAAAAACATCATTCATTATAAATTTAGTCATAAACAATACTAATAAAAATTAGTGTGAAGTATAAACCGTTATATATTTGGTTTTTTGAATCATTTCTCCCATTAAATTAATAAAATAATTTAATGAATTATATATCATGAATATATAGTTATTAATTATATAAAATATCAATTATTGAAATGATACACCTTATCAAAGAAGATAATAGTATGACATAACTTGTGTCACAAAGAAGACAAGTAGAGATAGGAAACCATTAAAACTATCATAGCGTTGAAGTGAGAATTAATCAATGCATACATTATGTGTATAAAATTTTAATCCCCAAAATATGATTAAATAAAAAATAATATATTCAAAATACATTACCAACTTAATTTTAGAATATAAAAGTCACAGAACAAGTAATATGTACTAATGTAAAGAAATTGAGTTATGGAATTATTTACCCATTGGTAATATTCATGTTAAATTCCTATGGATTAGAAAACTAAAATTGAAACATAAGATACTATTTTATATAAGGGATTCAAGATATTACATGTAAAATTGTATGTATATACACAATATAAAAAGGAATTTTGTGATGTTTACGCCCACCAAATGAGCATTGTCAAATCCAAACTGGATGAAATATATGAATATGGATATTATCCTCTCAGAAAAAGAAATGGAATAATAAGGTGGTCACGACCCATGGATCTCATGAGCCTCTAAGGGATACATTATCTTATTACCATCATGATATATTGTGAAGACTCTGTATACAATGGATACCCTGTAAAAGGTCCCATAAAAATCATTTTGACTAGCCTTCTACCCTTGTGAAAGCACTCTGGGAAACTTGTGGTTATGTGACAGCCTCCATATATCCACCCCCAATCCATGTGAATTGTGAAATGGAAGCCTCCTGAAAACCCATCAAAAAATAATTTGAAAATGGGAGGAAAATGTCCCAAATGAGGAGTATTTTTTCAGTCGTAAAAGATTACATGACACACCACTAATGGAGATGATAGTTGTCCTCATCAACATCCAGGAAAATCAACATCATCCAAAAACATTGTAAAATAAAAAAATGGAAATAAAATTGGAGGTTGATGGAGCCACTCTCTATCATAAAAGTCATGTGATGAAACCCTAGCGATCTACAAGACATCCAGATACCCTGGTGACATGTCACATATCTTGTGAAATTCTTTTATCCTTTCATCTGCATCATGCAAAAGGACTCTGGTTTGTTTAGGTGACTTCATGCTTTTGATTTTCCTCTATAAGAATAAATGGATGGAATTTTCCATAAAATGATCACTCATCCCTAAAAGATCTTCTGGAGATCTCACGATACATCACCATGAGATATTGTATTTTTCTTTTACATTACTCATCAAATCTCGAATGACTCTGGGCCACTGTAAAATAATGAAAGGAAATTAGTGAAGGAGGTGGGGGTGTCTTCTCATAGTTTTAAAACTCATGAAAAATGGTAAGGATTTTTAATACATGGACTCATAAGACAACTCAATAAGTCAGTTAGATCTCATGAAGAACCCATGACTAGCCTTCCTTGTATCATATAAAGTTCCAGACAAGTCACCTGAGATCATGAAATGGCCATTCAACAAGAGTCATGATATAATGAAGGTGATTTGACAATGAAAAAGTCCCCCGAAATGTGCATATTAAACATTAATTCTCCATTAATTGGAAATAATCTAATAGGGAAGGTCTTAGAGGGAGGGACTCATAGTCGCTGAAAATCAGGCGACACACTCATAGGGATCCACAGTAGGGACTCTTGAAGATAGGTAATGTCAAACCCCTTTATCAAATCCATCCTGGATCCATATGAGATTCAACTTGAAAAGAAAATAATAACTGGGGTGGAATGGTCTATAAATCCCCCACCCTAGGATCAAAAATAAGGGCTAGACTCTCAGACACAAATTCTTTTTCATATACAAATGAACTATCAATAAAAATTATTTCTTAGAGAAACTAATCTTTTGATATAAAGAGAATTCCATTAGGTAATGGTCACGTGAACCAATGGATAAATAATGTGAAAAGAAAAAAACATCAAATTATCACATATAGATCACCCACATGACTTATGGTAGTTCATGTGATGAACATCCAGTGAATTTTCTAAATCACAAGAAACATAAAAAATCATAAATCGTTAAAATATATGTCACTGGAGTTAAAAGGATGCAACAAAGACTAAGAAAATGGGAAACATATGAAAAATACATGTACTCTGATCCTCATATGATTCATGTGAATCACCCAAGACACACAACAACATTGGGACATTTCATCCAGATCATTCAACACTCACATGGTATAACATTTGGAACATGTGAAGTCCTCTAGATGTGTCAAAGAAAGCTATAATGTTCCCAATGGGAACACTATTTGAGTCTCAATAATCCCCTCATGAATTCCATTTAGACTTTTCGGTGACCTTCATACATGTTTCCCAACACATACAATGAAACCAATGCATGTGTACCTAGTACCTCGGTGGTATTGAGGCATGCCAAATAGCTCTTGTGACACCTTCAGGTAGTGGAATCCTGGTCTTGTGATGTCGTCCAGACATACCAACCAAGGCATGTGATACCCTCTTAGACATTTCACATTTACACTCATGTCACCCCCATGTGTGTCAGCCATCTCTGGTAATGAAACCAAGGAATTCCAGCTTGATCATGAGAAACCCTCTAAATATTTCATCTGGGGTCATGTGATGGATCCCTAGGTCAACCGTCCGGGCCTTCCAATGTCTTTCATATGAGTCATTCCAAATTATGTGACAACCCTCAAACAAGCCAATCATATCATTAGATTGTCCAAGTACATGATTTGTAGACATCCTACAAAATGTTAAGCAAGAAATTGTCAGGTGAAAAAACAATGCATTCCAGGCTGAAAAGCAAGATAGGTCCACAAGGTAAATCATAGATGTTAAGCCATGATAATATAAAATAAGATTACTCCGATTCCTATAATAATCTAGATACATAGAAAACCTTCTTAAGGCATGAGAACCATATTAAATAACTTCAAGGGATGGTACAACACATAATTCCCTCACCGATAAGAAATAAAAATGTTAATTTTTTAGCCATTATTTCTCAAAAAATGCAGAGCTCACATGGGAAAAGGGAGTCATAATGTTTTTTTTTATTTTTACCATTAACTATTACATCTAAAAGGGAAACCTCAGTGTGTATGACTGGATCAACTAAACTATGAGAGATATGATTCCAACAATACCCGGATGCATAGGATTCCTTAAAAAGTCCCAAGATCAAATAAAAATCCATTTCAATATAGGCCCCATTTCACCGACATCTCAACCAAATGGTCCCAGTCATTCCCTTGTCCTAATCATTCTACCTCATCCTTTAGTGGACTAATAAATTGACAAAAATATAATAACTCTAAATCATTCCATATTTATAATATGTAGGACCCCCCTTGGAGGATCAAGATCCATATTAAAAATCCAAAAGGAAGTCCCAACACCTAATACCCAAATCCATATGTGATGACGTCAATTGTTTTTAATCTCTTATTTCTCACATTGAGCATAGCTCGCATTCCATTAGGAAGAAATTTTGAACACCACATTGGCACCATTAATCTACTCCATCTAGGAAAATATGAGTATATAATCCCTAGTAAGAGGCATTATATAATCAAACCTACACCCCCATAGAGATAGAGAATCCCCAAGACTTCCATATCCATCTGGAAATTTCTCCACATACACAGAATTTCATGAGGATGAGGACAACCTTCAGAACTCCATCCCGCTTTTGATGATGATGTCTCTAACACCATCGATGAACTCAAATAGATATATATGGGAATGGAAGAATACCCACAACCAACATCGATTTGTTCCTCCATGCCACCCACAATGAAATATATATCTATTGAATTTATGAATAATCAATGTTAAGTGATTTCTTGGAACTATTCTGATCTAGACAGACAAAATCCATATGTGGGTACGCACTTTCTCAATCAACCCGATGAGAAAATAGGATTTAAGAAAGTTTTATTAGGATTAATTCCTCTCATGACACCAATTAAGAGGAATACATTGATAAATATATCAAATATAACATTTTATATGAAGTTCAATACCCAATATGGTCTACCAACATAATCCATGTTAAGAAAAAGAATGGGTAGAATAAAGGCTACATTTATTTTAGAGGCTATATTCAACATTTCCAAAAGGATTAATTCCCATTACCCATCATATAACTCTTGATAAATGGAACTACTACCTTCCCAACCCATTCTTTCATGGATGATTATTTAGTATACAATCAAATAAATATGTCCCCTGAAAGCAAGGAAGCCACTAATTATAGATAAAATAATGGGATCTTCTCTAACAGGTCTTTCCTTTTAGGCTAAAAAATACAGGATTTATATATGAACATGACACAAATCATATCTATTTCTGATTTTTTCTTTATGGTACTCCTCATGTGTTATTTTTCTCCATTTTTCATTTGTTTCCCAGTATTCCTTCTTTCCAACAGAGGAAAAAATTCACATCATTTTTGTTGATGTCTGCTCTTTGATCGAAATAGGATGATGGGATGTTGGTTCCCTTCAAGGGATTCCTCCTCATAATTCTTAGCCTTGTCTGAGTCTCCCTCATAGAATAAGAAGGTGTTCATTAAACTCGTTACTGGTGCCATCTCTTTATGGATGCCGATTAATTATGATGCTTCTGTATAGGCATTACATTGGGTTTTGAGAGGGAAACAACCTTCAGTCAAGGGATTACTCATGATGGCCATTGCTTGCATGTATGAATGCTGGAATATTGGTCACCTGTATTATTCCTCATAAGTGGGATTCTCATGGGCACAAAACCCAAGGCATTATATATCTATCATAGGGAATCATTTTCCATAGGCATGTATTCTGATTTTATACTTATGAAACCCATGTTAACATGAGGTATTAGTAATAGGTCACAACTTTTATGTATTTTAGAGAAATTATATGACTGATTATAATGAAAAATGGTGGTGTATCAAGGATTTACATCCCTAAGTGGGAATACCAAAATGGGTTTCCATATTTATGGGTTACAACACCTGTGGAGGCAGACGCTAGATGTTGTGTCTCATAAATAGAAGGTTCCATGCAGTGAAGGATAATCTGGACACCACTTGAGGAGAATTAGGGAGGTTCATCCCTAGAATGGTGCATCATGCCTTACATTTGGTCGAAATTGAAAATCATGGAGGCTTCTTACAAACCCTATTTTGGAGATAAGGATCAAAACCCATGTATTTCAATGAATGGAATGGGGATTATTATTGGGAGTTTCCTGGGGTGCTTTTATGGAGTATAAATGATGTGGATGGATTTTTGGGGAAGTTGGATGTGAACCTCATATAGTTTTCCAATGTATCCCAGTGAGTGGGGAATCAATCAATACATAGTTATGGATCCCCATGAAGATTAACATTATGTAGTGAGGATGAGAGTGAACTGACGAGAAAGGGATGGAATGGATGAGATGGATGAAGTTTCGGGCTTGAACCATAGTTTTGATTCCTATTTATCCTAGTTATTTTGGAATCAAATTCCACATAGTTCTATGTTGTAATTGGTACTGACACCAATGGTCAATTTCAATCATTATTGGACATGGGGTTGGGGATAATGCATAAGAGCTTCCCAGATGAGAGGGGCAAGATGGGGCTTACACCAGGATGGTTTCATGTACAAAATATTGGTGGGGATTTAATATAGTAATGAAATAGGTGGATGGATATATTTCATTGTCAGTAATATCCTATAAGGACAATATATTCATGCTTGGTTTGTGAAATAAGTGAAAAAACCAGACCTTATAGT
Source organism: Viscum album (assembly GCA_963277665.1). Classification (NCBI taxonomy): domain Eukaryota; kingdom Viridiplantae; phylum Streptophyta; class Magnoliopsida; order Santalales; family Viscaceae; genus Viscum; species Viscum album. The sequence goes on along the minus strand of OY728123.1, from coordinate 1,426,345,096 downwards.
TTTTTTGCGAGTAATGTGACAATGGTAGATGTTTTGAGGATTATACATGGAAGAAACCTAGGGATGATGTCATCCATTACAATGGGTACCTCATTAAATGTGAGGATAATATCATTGTGTTTTTTCATACATATAGAATCCAATGAAAGGTGTACTATGTCTTATGCATGAAGGATGTTTGAGGTGCATGTGGTGACAATGGCCTGAGGGAGAGGGTTGGTGAATTGAGAGTATAATAAGAGAGAATTTTCTTGTGCACATCTCCTCTGTGATCATATGTGGATGGTTTCACTCTTTATAAGGAATATATTATCCCATGTCACTCATACATGGTGATATCCAGGGCATACCATTAAGGGTAGGATCACATTTTAACATGTGCTGAAGATGCTGGTACTAGGAAGATTTAGGTCATGCAGTACGAACATGGGGGAATCACTACTCACCCATTGTACATACATTTCTGTTTCCCATCAACCCATGGGGGAGTGAAGGTACATGCAATGCCAGTTTAGAATGGTGTGGAAGAGTGTTCAATAGTGTGGTACATGTTATCATCCATATGAAAAAAAGGAAATAGGATTAGTGTAAATTTTCCCCAAAGAAAGAGGTAGGGCGATGAAAAAGGGGAATCCTCACCAGGGTCTAGGAAATCACTATGTCTGATCCTAGAGGGATACACAGAGGAGGTGTAGACAAGACAAGGGAGTTTCACTCAAGCGGGGCTTGTACATTTTGCTTGGGAGTAATGGTAACTCATGGAACTCCATGAAAGGGGTACACACAATATTGTAGACATGAACATAAATGGAAGGGCTGAGTATAACATGGGGTGTTCACAATAGTATAGGTTGAGTACAAGATAAGTCTTTTTCATGCACTTGATATAGGGCTAAATGAAAGAGGTGTGGGACAAACCACAATGGGCCCACACAAAGGAAATACCCTAAGGGACTTGTCACACAAGGTTATTTACATTGAAGGTTCCATGGATTTCACACTATCATAGATGACTCATATGCACGGTAGAGTTGTGGTCTATCTTCCGTATTCTCACCATTGATAAGGGGGTTCCCTTAATTATATAGGAAAAATATTTTCATTATTGAAAAATATTTGGGTTGTGGAAGAGGTGTTTCATACATTTGAGCCTTGACCTACACGTAAAGGCCCGGTTGACATCACATTTGGTGCATAAAAATATTATGTTTAGGCCATATATTTTACAAAAAGGAAACCTCATCAACATGCCTTAATTGGAATATTATCTTGGGGTCCGTATAAAAGGAGATATATACTATGCATTGGGTGTGCAAGATCCTTGCGTGCATATTTTGATCTTTCTCGAGCTCTTAAGATCTTGGCATGCCTTTCATCAGATTCTCAGTAGGATTCCTTTATCATAGTGGTGAATTCCTTTTACCCATAGATTAAATTGATGGTATTAAGTTGAATTTTGTGCTAAAAAAATTCCCCCTTTAAATCTAAGCTGAAAGGGCACCATAAGGTCAGGTTCCAATGGAAACACTAAAGAGTGGTAGGCATTTGTAGGGATGCACACAGAATTCACTCCCCAACACGTACAAAACCATTCTAGAGTTTGGAAAATTCTATCCAAGAATATATATATATATATATATAATTAGAGTCTATTTATAGTTTTTTTACCTTTTTGTGTTATAAGGAAATGACTCTCTCATAGGTAATATCTGATACTCTGTGGGGAAAATTGATTTTTCACCCACCTCTTCCACATAGCTCCATGTTTATTGCATTGTAAATAATTTATAACAAAGTAACACCTTGTGAATCGATTAGACAATCTATCATTAAAATGTGAATCTTTCATGCATCTCCTAAAATATTTTACACTCATGCCTTGGTTTTTTTTGGACTTCTTTTAATACTATTTCAAATTAGTTAAATATGGTAGATTAAAAGACCTATGAAGATATCGAAGCTAGCATTTCCTTAAGAAGGGAATAGATGTTTGGGAAACCAAAAATAATCCATGATTGGAGAGTCATATTAGATAATTAGAAGATTTTGGCCATGTTGATATAGCTGTAGAAAGATTACCTTCTCAGTGTAGCCTTCCGTCATAGAATTTTGACTTACCAGATGAAGTGGGCATCTAAGGATTTTAATCTGATTCAATGTAGTAATGGTTCATGTGGGAAGAAAAACTACAATGATACAACATCATTGTTAATGACCAAGGTTCTAGGAAAATAGAGACATATCCATCTATGTCATGAACCTGAAGACCATGACGATCATGAATGATCATGCAAAGGAAGATGAGTTTCCTGCCCGCTATGCCAGTACCTTCCAGAATAGCATGAGGAATGAAAGTGTTGGATGCAAGAAAGACCAGGACCTGAAATTAAGGGGAAACAGTTTTAGTGAAGGGGAATGTGAGTAATGGGTAATCTACACATGATAGGAGTTTATAGAGGAGTTACACTACATTAGACTGTATGAGGTATTATGGCCATCATAATTCCATATCAATCGAAAAAAGGAGCGGGTACCTGTGTTCTATAATTAATGGTCTCTGAACATGAACACACTCCACCTTCACTATAGGATTGTCAACATCTACCAATGGAATGTTCATTAGGTTAGGGGTATTCCACTACAAGTAGTTTAATGTGATGAGTTCTTACCCCAAATGAATACCTTAGCATATATGCACGAACCCCCCATCATGACATGCAATATCATGTACGTGGCGAATGAGAACCTTATGAGTGTCATGTCTACTAGGATAGATACCCTTGGGGGGGTGAATCAGGGTATGATAGAATAAAATAAATTCCCCTTTTGATATTGTTTTTTTGTTCGATAAAATTCACTTCTTTATCCCCTTCCCATTGCAGATTATGCATAAAACATAAAGTATGCACATGACACATTAATTTTACACGGTTCACCCACACTGGGATACGTATAGAGAACATACACCAGTGATGTGCTGATGTACCAAATCCACTATAAGCACACTGCTGTTTACAAGTTTGAAGAGGAATCGCTGTCCCTTCTAGTTTACAACCAATCATAATTTGAGAACTCACTACTCTCTCAACTGAAGTGAGATCACTACTTCTTCAAATAATACACTCATAGTTTAAATACCTGTAGGTCCTTTCATTATCTCTAATGAGTTCATCCTTCACTGTAGGTAGATGCTATGTTGAAGTCCAAATTTCATCCACTGATGAATACCCCTTTTTTACCGATCACTTGGAAAGAAACTCTGGAAATACCTTCACAAATCTCCCCACTTCATGAAGATACCAATTTCGCAAAGCTCAAAAAAGCCTTCACAATTTCCATGCCTCTTCAAAAATAACACACCTTCAAAGAGCTCACTACTTCCTAGAGAACACTGCTTCACAAAGCTCAAGCCTTCACAAAGAAAAATCCATCACAAATCTTAGGCCACTACAGAGCTCAAGCTGTCACAAAGTGAATTCCTTCACGAAGCTAACTGAGACAACATGAAACACACCTCTTTCAAGGATCTAGATTATCCATTACGAAGATCCTATCTTTCACAATGAACACTACCTCTGCGAACCTCCTTTGAGATTTGAGATCAAAAAGTTTTTCTTGGAAAACTTTATGTTTCTCTCGAGGGGGTCGTGGCCTATTTATAGGGGATTACACTAACTCAAAACCTTCCATGCGGAGTCAGCACCACATAAGATCAAATCACAAAGCTCTGAAATTTCTGCTGAAAATCACTCTATTTTGTGAAGAGACGTGTCTATTTTCTAAATTCACAAAGATCATCGTAATCGGGAAGCGTTCAGTCAAATCCTTTTTGCTGTCACGATGCTCCACTCGCAATGCTTCTTCACCATGATCTTCATCCCTACCATTTTGAAGCTTTTTATAATTGCGAAGATCATCATCATCATTCTTCATGTATTGGATAAATCATCTTCATGAAGCCTATCTTTGAAAAACTCATGCCTTTACCATATTTTTATGAGATCATAAAGGAAATATAATTTTTTGAAATGCTCACCAAACTCCAAATTTATGACCCCAAAAATTTGGGAAACAATGGAAAATGGTGCCACCTTGTATAAGTTCTTTTTGTACCACCTCTAGATCATACATTCATTTTTCATGGTTCTTTGTAAAAAATAAATTTTAACAACATATTTGGATCTGAACAATTCACCATGGAAACCTTCATAGTCAACAAACATGAAAAACCCAAAAATGATGTAATGTTACCTTTAGGGATTTTTCCCAACAATCTTCCCCTTTGGGTTTGTTGAAAACTCTTCTCAAAACACTTTTTCCACTTTGAGACCACTATAATGCTCCCTCCACCAACTACCACCTTTCACATCTTGAGATTCAAATAGCGTCCAATGATTCACTCACCACATACTTTAAGTCCACATGAGTAATGCTCAGAATGAGAAACAATAGTAGTGTGAAAAGATCATCAAAGAATCACTTCATTTATGACACCAAATGTTGATAACATATTGATACCAATAAACTTATTTCATTCTAATCCTCAACTGTCATGATATGTAATCTTGGATTGATCACTTCAAGCATCGTGAGATTTAAAAATCATTCCCCCTATCTTGTTTCTATCCCCCTATCTCATTGATTCACCTATCATCTTCTCCCTGTGTCTTTTACTAAGACATTTTCTTCCCTATTTAACAAAATTTTCTCCCAATTATGGAGATATTTATCCCCCTTTGTCAATGAACCCAATGGAAAATCCTTTTTGGTCTTCATCAGAGTACAAAATGCATATCATCACATTAGGGGAAAAAACACCATACCTCGGGGAGAGGGGGTCACACTTCCACACTTTTTTAAGTGAGGGGAGTAGATTGAACTCTCAGAGCCAGTCAATGCCTCTCAAAAGCATCCTTGAGTAAGGCCTTCGTCAGAATGTCTGCAACCTATTTTTCTATAGGCCCATACTCCAACTTCATGATTCCCTTCTCAACATTCTCCTTGATAAAATGATACTTTATCTCAATGTTCATTTTCCTTGACTGATGGATGAGATTTTTTTTGAGATTTATTGCACTTGAGTTATCACACTAGATTGCGATCAGAGACTTCACTTCAACTCCCATATCATCAAGTTGCTTGTTCATCCACAATAACTATGTAGATTCTTAAGTGGTGATAGTATTCTTATCTTCTACGGTGCTCAATGAAATAAAATTTTGCTTCATTATTAGCCAATAAATACACAAACCACCAAGCCAGAAAGAACCTCCAGATGTTGATTTCCTATCATCTGCTGAACCGACATAATCTACATCTATATATCCTAACATCTCTTACGGATATTTTTCAGTATACATCAAAATTAATTCCACATTTACCTTGATATACCTAATTGTTATTTTGAATTAAAGCATTTGGATTTCCTTGGGATTGCATTGATATAGCACAAATTGAAATTTGATAAAAACTATATCATTTATTATCGCTATTAGGTACAATAAAATCCAAATAATGTTCCTTTATTCTGTGATATTAAATGCCTTACCATCATCATCTTTCAATAATTTCATCTGGGAACCAACCAGAGTCTTCATATAATTGGAATTTTCAATTCCAAATCTACTCAAAACATCCTTGAAATATATTGGTTGAAAAATGAAATTGAAATTACCTCATTGGGACACCTGTAAACCAAGAAAAAATGTTAGCTATACAATAATTGACATTTCAAACTCGCTTTTCATAAATTCAGAAAACTGTATACACCAAGCTTCATCTGTTCTACCAAATATTATATCATCAACATAAACCTGCACTGTAATCCTTTGATTACTGTCATTTTTGAAATATAGATTATAATAAACTCCACCACACTGGATAACAAGCTTCTTCAAATTTTGATCAAGCCTTAAGTACCATGCTCTTGGTTCTTGTTTCAGCCCATATAACACCTTATTTAGCTGAAAAACCTTTTTCTCATACTCATGAACAAGAAAACCATCTAGATTCTCGATATACTATTCTTCCTCCAGATCTCCATTCAAGAATGCAGATTTGGCATCCATCTGAAACACTTTGATTTTATGCTGCACTAAAATGGAGAAGAATAATCTAATTATCTACAGCCTTGAAATCGGCTCAAATGTATCATCAGCATATATTCCCTATATCTGGGAGTATCGTTTGCACACCAGTCATGCTTTGTTTTGAATTACTGTCCCATATCCATTCATCTTGTTGCGATAGTCCCATTTTTTCCCGATGAAATTCTTATCTGCTAGCCTTGAAACAATCTCCCATGTCTAGTTCTTCTCAATATTATCTAGCCCTTCATTCATAACTTAACCCCAATTTTCATATTAAGCTGCATCTGTAAAGAATTTTGTCTCTACCTAAGATAGGAATGATGTCTGCTACATTGATTCCATTTTTCTTGTCTGAAATATAGCGGACTAATCATCAATGATATTTTACCAACCAATTTCAGCTCAACTTCTTGCCTTATATGTAGATTCAAATTTTATATCCACATTCTCATCATTAGTGTATTCTTCAGAATCAACATCGACCACTTCTTCTCTTCCTATGTTACCTTCCACTTCTTCACTTTCTCCAAGAAAATTTTCACTGTGTGTTTGAGTATTCTCTTCATTTTCCACAATAGTGACACCGTTTCTATGAAATAAGTTTCCTAGACTCTTGTTAAAGCATTTTTATGCTTTTCCTTTTTCTGAGAAGCCAAGTAATATCCCCTCATATCCACGAGACTCAAATTTCCTATGTTTCTCCATGTTTAAGATAAAGAACATACTTCCAAATATTTGAAAGTATTTCACTATTAGATTATTTCCATACCACATATCACAAGGAGTCCTTACATCCTTTAGACACAACAAATCTTTGTTAGAAATATAGATCGATGTTAACATGGATTCATTTCATAACTTCTCTGGTAGGTCAATATTTATAAGAATTATTCTGGTAGTGTTGTTGATTGTCTGATTTCTCCTTTCAAATACTTAATTCTATTGGGGAGTTCTCACTGAGTAAATTTGATGCCTTATACCATGTTTCTTGATATAGCCTTCCACCTGACTGTTTTTAAATTACGTAACATTATCAGTTTGAAACATCATAATTTTCTGTCCAAGCATCCTTTTTCACTTCCTCCTGTACTAGTTTAAGTAGCTAAAAACATCAGACTTATGGGTAATAACAAACGCCCATGCTATTCTTCTATATTCATCAATGAAAAAAATGTTGTACATATTTTCATCATTTCCTCTTGCTGTGATAGGACCAAAAACATCAGCATGCACCAGTTCGAGTACTCTTGTTGACTTTTTTTCCTTTTCCTTATATGTCTTTCTGATAAGATTTCCTTGTTGGAAGGAATCACATGTATGAGTAAGATATTTTGATAGCTTAGGGAGGTCTCTAAATGCATCACAATTTTCCAATTCTTCTAGTCATGGTTGGCATAAATGACAAATCCATTTATGCCACAACTTTTTTTCTTCCTCTATGGATAAAAAACACACTTCTTCTTCTCCACTTACAAGGTAGAGATTCCTATTTGTTGTTTTTCCTTGTAGGATCACTGTAAAATCTCTTCCCATGATGACACACATCTTATTGGTGAACCATATTGAATTCTCTGAGTCACACTGTTGATTAACACTGAGAAAATTGTGACTAAGACCTTATTCAACCAAGACATCAACACATCATATTTCATTGCCCCCAAACCTAGCCTTTCCTGATCCAATTATCATCTGACCTTCATCATTTCCACAATTGAATACTCCCTCTTTGTAATATTTTATGACTCTAACCATATACTTATTGCCTATGAATTAATATGTGCAATAACAATCAAGGATCCATACATCAGTACGATATGATGCTTTAAGGGCAATTTCAGCAATTGCCGCCTTCTCTGCTCTCTTATTCAGGGTCCATATTTTTTTCTTCACACTTGTAATAGATTGGGACTTCTGATCTTTCTCAGAGTATGATCGACCATCTTCTTCTTTCAAAGCTGCAAATATATTTTACAATTTCAACTCAATTGTTGGTTCATTGATCTACTACTTACAAACATTTTGATTCTGATTTGTAACATTCCTCTGTATGGTCGACGTGAAGTATCTAGACTTGTTCTCAAATCCTCCACATGAAAAATAATGTCCATAGATGTATTTTATACAGAAATTTCCTTTTATTGGATTCCACCTCTATTCTTGTTCCCTTCAGTATCTCCTAGCTATTGAACACACATTTTGTGAGTGTCTGATCTTTCTATAGCAATAACACCTGATGAAAGTTTCATTCCTATATGTCACTTCTATAATTACATTTTTACCTTATGTTATTTGATTTCATGTTTCTTCTTTGTACCCACATCAATTTTAATCGTTGGAATATGCAGTTACGTTCTTACTTCAACCCTGACTTCTTTATGTTTTTGATCGATCCCTGAATCATCCTTAATATATGAGATCGATTTATGCTTCTTTCCTACTAAACTACAAGGCTCCTCTCTCATCTTTTCAGTCTTCTGAATGATCTTCATTCCCAATAATGGTCAGGGATTCAAAATATTTTCTTGGCACCAAAATATTTGTCGCAAACCGATAACTTCCTCTTCAAGATCAATGATATGCTAGACGTGAAATCTCACTATGTTATTCAAGCCATCAATATACCTATTCTTCTCTTCAACCTTGATATTATACTCACTCACCGATTATGGGTTCTTTGGTGTGGATGACTTGAGTTTATCAATTTCATCCATTATCTTAAAATCTATTCTTCTTGCTGCTGCATGTAGAGTTTTGAATCATATAAAACTTTGTTGGATTTCTTTGTCTTGGCCCTCCAAACATCTATCTCTTCAAGAGATTATTCTATCTTAGCTTTCATATCATTTCTTCCATCAACTTATTCTTTATCAGTGTCGGCTTCTTCCTTTTATTGAGCACTACCAACAACATCCACCATAGCATTTTCTCCATGATCTTTTCAATTTTCAATATCATTATCTTCTTCAACCTCAGACTCATCTTAATTGTCAAATTATGGTGAAATAAAATTCTTATTCATGAAGAAATTTCTCTTGATGTGTTTCTTCCATTTCACATAGTTAGAATACTTATTTTTGGTAATTTCAACATCATCATCATCAGTGTCATCATTTTGAAATTTTTGGGGGAACCTTGCCTCAAGATGACCAACAATTCTATATCTAAAGCATGCTACTGGATGTTTCCCTTTAAACATTCATTTTATTCTTTGCCGATTTGAAAAAAGGAATGAAATCACCACATCTGTCTCTCATTCTTCCTAAGAATCTTAAATGGTGAGCTTCTTCATGTGCTTGAATGCCACCTCTTTGGATTTCCCCTTTTCCACAACCTCATTATCATCGTTCCAAATTTTATATGCAACCAAGGTACTGTGCAAATTGTCTAGTGTCATCACTTTTGGATATTTATCATCCAGTACTGAAACTTTTAGATTGAACAGAGTGGAAGTTTTCTCAATATGTGTTTCATGATTTTAATTTCATAAATAAATTCTATAAGATCTCAAATATCTTCCAAAACAATATTTACCCTGTCAAATAATTCATCACCGGACTCATTTGGGTTTATTTTTAGATCTTCATACTTATTCCACAACAATTTCATCTTTTCCTATCTGACCATTGTATCTCATTAATATATGTTCAACATCTTTTCCCACATAACATGTGATGTTTTGAATGACATCACTTTCATATAAATATAATTGGATAGAGATCTCCCTAAAACATTGATTCCTTTGGCGTTAGCATCCAATTCTCTTTGCTCGGATTCTGATAATGCACCACTAATAATATCAGCTATTATACCATGCATTGCTGCTGTAAAAAAATACATTCTCAAAGATCATAAGTAGTGTTTCATTATACTCTTCCATAAATAAAAATTGTTCATGTGTAAGATTGGAATCCTTTTATGATTGATGGCCTCCATTTTAGAGAGAAACACCGATATCAACCTTTCCCTATGATACCAACTATTATGTACACTAGTCTAGATACCCTAAGGGGGGGGGGAATCAAGGTGTGATATATTAAAATAACTTCCACTTTTGATCTTATTTTTTTGTTAGGAAAATTTACTTGTCTCTCTCCTTCCCATTGCAGAGTATTAATGAATCTTAAAGCATAAAAATGACAACAATTTTACTTGGTTCACCCGAACTGGACTACGTCCAAGGAGCATACTCTAATGATGTGTCGATGTACCAAATCTAGTATAAGTGCATTTATATTCAAATTTTCAATGTTAACTCACTATACCTACTAGTTTATAACCAATTACAATTTGATAACTCACTACTACCTCAATTGAAGTGAGATCACCGCTTCTTCAGAAGATCCAATAAAATTTAGAAAACACGTAAGTCCTTTCATTATCTCTAAAGAGTGCATATTGAAGTGTATGTAAATGATACGTTGAATTAAAAATTTCATCCACTGATGAATACCCCTTTACCACTAACAACTGGGAAACAACCTTTGGAAATACCTTTTCAATGCTTTATACTTCACAAAGAACCCTATTTCTCAAAGCTCAAACAAGCCTTCACGAAGTACCTACCTCTTCGAAAAGCACATACCATTATATAGCTTGCTGATTCGTGGAGCACACTACCTCATAGAGCTTAAGCTTTCACAAAGATATATCATTCTCAAATAAAAGGCCGCCATAGAGCTCAATTCATTGCAAAGAGACTTCTTCGTGAAGCTCAATAAGCCATCGTGGAACACAACTCTTTCATGGAGCTAGATTAGCCACTGTGAAGCTCATGTCTTTCGCAAAGCACACTTCCTCTTTGAACCTCCATCGCAATTTGAGAGGAAAAAATTTCTTGGAAAAATCTCTGCTTCTCTCGATGGGTTGAGGCCTATTTTTAAGGGATTCCACCGACTAGAGAAAATTCCACATGGAGTTAGCGCCACGTCTTCTAAAATCACAAAGATCTTAAATTTCAACTGAAATTCACAATACTTTGTGAAGAACCATCTCTATTTTATGGATTCACAAAGATCATAATAATCATGAAGAATTCTGTCAAATCCTTTGTGTTGTCACGATGCTCCACTCGTAATACTCCTTCTCCACACTCTTCATCTCTGCCGTTCACGAAGCATGTCATAATCATGAAGAACACCATCAACATTCTTCATGTCTTGGAAAAATAAAATTTATAAAGCCTATATTTTCAAAAATATTTCCTTTTCTATATTTTTATTAGATCTTAAAGGAAATCCACTTTTCATGATAGTCAACAAATTCTAAATTTTGGACCCCAAAAATTTGGGAAACAACAGAAAATGGAACCACATTTTATATATTCTTCTTATACCACCTCCAGATCATCCATTCCTTCATCATGGTTCATTGTGAAAATTAAAAGTCAACAACATATCTGGAGCTCAAAAAATCACCATGTAAACCTACATTGTCAACAAACACAAAAAACCCCAAAATGCTACAATATTACCTTGATGGATTTCTTACCAAAAATCTCCCCATTTGGGTTTCTTGAAACTCTTCTCAAAACAAATTTTTTCACTTTGATACCACTCTGAAGATCCTTCCATAATATACCACTATTTTTTCTATTCGATTCATATAACTACCAATGATTCACTCACCACATACTCTAAGCCCACATTAGCAATAATCTGTGTGAGAAACAAGAGTAGTATGAAAATATCATAAATGAATCACTTAATTTATGACACCAACTATTGATACCATATCAATACCAATGAACTATTTTCATCCCGATCCTCATATATCATGATATCTAATTTTTGATCGAGCACATCAAGAATCGTCAAATGTAAAAGCCATACCCCTCTATGTTGTTGCTCTCCCCCTATCTCACTTCTCCACCTGTCAGTTTTTCCCTGTGTCTTTGAATAAGACATTCTCTAATTTCATTAACAAAATTTTATCCCCCTTTAAAGAATGATTTCTCCCCCTTTTTCAATGAACCCAAAGGTCCCTCTTTTGTGGACTTCATCAGAGTACATAATTCATATAAGCACATTAGGGAAAAACACCATACCTCGGGGAGAGGGGGTCTCACATCCACACTTGTTTAAGCGAGGGGAGTCGAGTGAACTCCCAAAGCCAGCCAATGCCCCTCAAAAGCATCCTTGGGTAAGGAATTTATCAGAATGTCAGAAACCTATAGTTCTTTAGGCACATAATCCCACTTCCTGATTACCTGCTCAACCTTCTCCATGATAAAAAGATACTTTATCTCAATGTTAATTTTCTTTGACTGATGGACGAGATTTTTTTTGATATTTGTAGCACTTGAGTTATCACAATGGATTCCGATCGGATCCCTAACTTAAAATCTAATATCATCAAGAGGATTCTCCATCCATAATAACTATGTGCATGCTTGAGAGGCGACAACATACTCAGATTATGCAGTGCCCAATGAAATTCAATTTTTCTTCTTTTTTATCCAAGAAATACACAAACAACCAAGACAGAAAGCACCTCCAGATGTTGATTTCTTGTCATCCACTGAACTGACACAATATAAAAATGTATATCCCAATAGTTCTTGTTGAGTTTTGTCAGTATGCATCAAACTGAAATCCACAGTTACTTTGATATACAAAAGTATTATTTTGAATGCAAGCATGTGGATTTCCTTGGGATTGTTTTGATATCGCACAACTTTACATGTGACAAAAACAATATCTGGTCTCATTTCTATTAGGTAAAATAAAATCTTAATAATCTACTTTTATTCTGTGATATTAACTACCTTTCCATCATCATATTTCGATAATATCATCTGGGTAGCAACATGAGTCTTCAGATCCTTGGAATTTTTGATTCAGTATATTATCATAACCTCTATGGGATATTTTTATTGAGAAATGATATTGAAATTCCCTCTTTGAGACACTTTTAATCCAAGGAAAAATGTTAGTTCTCCAATCATTGACATTTCAAACTCACTTTTCATGAATTCATAAAACTATCTGCACTGAGCTTCATCTGTTCAGCCAAATATTATGTCATCAACATAAACTAGCACCACCAACCTTTGATTGTTGTTTTTGTTGAAATAGGGAATGTAATCCACTCCACCACAATGGAAAAAAAGATTCTTCAAATTCTAATCAAGCCATAAGCACCATGCTCTTCGCTCTCTTTTCAGCCAATATAACCCCTTCTTTAGCTAAAAAATCTTGTTCTCAACCTCATGAATGTAAAAATATTTTGGATGATGGATATACAATTATCCCCCCAGAACTCCATTCTAGAATTCAGATTTGACATCCATTTGGAAAACATTGAACTTTCATTGAATTTCAATGGATAAGAATAATATGATTGCCTCCAACTTTTCAACTGGTGAAAATGTCTCATCAATATCTATTCCCTCTATCTGGGAGTATCCTTTTCACACCAGTTGTTCTTTATTTCAAATTAATATCCCATATTCATTCATCTTGTTGACATGGACCCATTTTTCTGATGAAATTATTATATGATAACTTTGAAACAATCTCCTATGTATGGTTATTTTCAATTTGATCTAGCTCTTCATTCGTTTCCTGATCCAAGATTTCATATTCAGCTACATTAGAAAATAATTTAGGCTCTACATGAGATATGAAAGATGTCTCCTATAGTGACTCCATTCTTCTTGTCTAAACTGGATCTGACCGATCACCAATGACATTATAACTATCAATTTTAGCTCACCTCCTTTCCTTCTATGTAGATACAGATTTTACTTTATCATGTTCATCATTAGTATCTTCTTCAAAATTATCATCGACCACCTATGCTCCTCTTGTGTTACTTACCACTTCATCACCATCACCAAGAAATTTTTCATTGTGCTGTTGAGTATTATCTTCATTTCCCACAATAATGATATCATTGATCTCAAATACTTTTACCGAACTCTTGTTAAAACATTTGTATGCATTTATTTTTACTGGGTAGCCAAGGAATATCCCCTCATCTCTACGATACTCAAATTGCTTTTGTTTCTCCTTGTTGAGGATAAAGAACATACTTCCAAATATTTAGAAGTACTTTAGTGTTGGATTATTTTTATACCACATCTCATAATGAATCATTTATTCCTTCAGAAACAACAAAGAATTGTTAGAAATGTAGACCGATTTCAACATGACTTCCTTCTATAACATCACTGGTAGGTATTTTTCAATAAGCATTGTTCTGGCCATGTTGTTGATGATCTAATTTCTCCTTTCAAACACATCATTATATTAGGGAGTTATCACTAAGGAAAATTGATTCCTTATCCTGTGATTCTTGATATAGTCTTTCACCTAACTGTTTGTGAATTATGTACCATTATTAGTATCGAACTTCAGATTTTTTTTCCAAGAATCCTTTCGCACTCCCTCTGGTACTGTTTTAAGCAGATAAAAACATAGGAATTATGGGAAATAACAAATATCCATTCCATTATACTATAGTCATCAATGAAAACAACATAGTACCTCTTTCTGTAAATTTAGCTTAGTGTGATAGGCCCACAAACATCAGCATGCACCATTTTGATCACATCTACTGACTTCTTTTCCTTTTCCTTATATATCTTTATGATGAGCTTCCCTTGTTGGAAAGTATCACACGTATGAGTACGATCACATGATATCTTAGGTAGGTCTCTATCTGCATCACATTTTACCAATTCTTCTAGGGTTGGTAGTCATAAATGACCAAGACATTTATGCCACAACTTGTTTTCTTCCTCTCTAGATAAAAAACACACATTGTATTCTCCAATTATAAGGCAGAGAGTCCCCTTTGTTGTTTTTTCATGCAAGATCATTGTGCCATATATTCCCATGATAACACACATCTTATTGGTGAACTTTATTGAATGAACTGAGTCACAAAGTTGACTAAAGGTGGGAACATTGTAACTATGACCTTCTACAACCAAGAAATCAGCATGTAATATTTCTTTTCCCCCAAACCTGGAATTTCCTGATCAAATTATCTTTAGGACTTCATTATTTCCAAACATGAAAAATATTTCTTTGTAATGTTTTATGCATGTAAATAGATCCTTATTTCCTGTCATGTGAGATATGCAACCACTATAAAGGATCCATAAACTAGAATGATATGATGCTTTAAGATCAATTTCAGCAATCACTTCCTTCTCTGCTCTCTTCTTCTAGGTCTATAATGTTTTCATCACACATGGCATAGATTGAGACTTCTAATATTTCTCAGATAATTAAGGACTGTCTTCATCTTGAAAAGCTGAAAATCTATTTTAAATTTTCAACTCACCTGTTGGTTCATTGATCTACTGCTTTTAAACATTTTGATTCATCTTTGGAACATTCATCTATATGGTCGATGTGCAGTATCTAGCCATGTGCACAAATCCTTCACACCAAAAATAGTCTCTATCAAAGTATGTTCTAGAGAACTGTTCTTTATTTGGCATCTACCTCTGTTTGTGTGACCTTTAGTATCCCCTAGCTATTGAAAACACATTCTATGAGTGTCCAATCTTTCCAAATCTATAACACCTGATTGATGTTGCATTACTGCGTGTCACTTATATACTTCCAGTAGTCCCTTGTGTTCTTTGAATTTCCTGATTCTTCTTTGTTCCCACATCAATTTTCATCCTCATAACGGGTGCTTGTGGTATAACTTCAACCCTGACTACTTTTGTGCTTATGATCTATCCCCTAATCAACCATAAAATATGAACATGATTATTGATTATTTCCTACTAAAATACTAGGATCTTCTTTCATCTTTTTAGTGATATGATTGATCTTCTTTACCAATAATATTCTGGGAGTCAGAAGATTTTCATTGCTCAATAACATCTTCTCGCAGATCAATAACTTCATTTTCATGATCATTGATATGCTAGGCGTGAACTTTCACTGTGTTATTCAACCCATCAATCTCCCTCTTCTACTGTTCAACCTTGATTTTATACTCACTCACTGATTCTAATTTATTTGGTGCTGATGGTCTGAGTTTCTTAATTTCATCCATTATCTCAGACTTTTCTTCATCTTGTTGCTGCATTTAGAGTTTGGTATCATGGAAAACTTTGTTGGAATTATTTTTTTGTCTCTACAAACATCTATCTCTGAAAGAGGAGATTCTTAATCAGCTTTCATATCAATTCGTCCATCAACTTATTCTTCTTTATAAATGTTAGCTTCTTCCTTTTACATAGCACTGCCGAAAACAGTCACCATAGAATTTTCTCCATGGTATTTGTAGTTTTAAATATCATTAACTTCTTCAACCTCAGACTCATCTGAACTATCAAATTCTTGTGAATGAAAATTCTTCTTCTTGATGAAACTTCCCTTGAAGTGCTTCTTCCCTTGCACATAGGCTGATGACTTCTTCTTGGGAATTTCAACTTCATCATCATCATTATAGTCATCATGAAAATTTTTGGGGAACCTTACCAGAATATGACCAACCTTTCCACATATAAATCATGCTAGTGTAAGTCTGACTTCAAACATTCTTTTTCCTCAATACATATTTGAATAAAGGAATGAAATCACCTTATTTGTCTCTTATTCTTTTTGATTATCTTCAATGGTAAGATTTTTCCTAGCCTTGAGTGCCACCTATTTGGATTTCATCTTTTCCACAACCTCATTATCATCATTCATCATTTCATATGAAACCTAGGTACTGTGCAAATTTTCTAGTGTCATCTATTTTAGATATTTACCTTCTAGTACTGAAACTTTTTGAATGAACCGAGGTTGAAGTTTTCTCAATATGTGCTTCATGATTTTAATGTCTTCAATGAATTCTTCAAGATCTCAAAATTCTTCCACAACAATATTTACCCTATTAATGAATTCATCAACAGAATCATTTAGGTTCAATTTTAGATCTTCATACTTATACCCCAACACTTGCAACTTTTCCTCTCTAACCTTTGTATCTCCTTCATATATGTTCAACAACTTTTCCCACATAACATGTGATGTTTTTTATGAAATCACTTTTGTATAAATTGTAATGGATAAAGATCCCCCGAAAGCATTGATTCCCTAGGCATCAGAATCCAGTTCACTTCGCCTAGATACTGATAATGCACCATTATTAATATTGGTTGTTATACCATGCATTGATGTTGTAAAAACATCTATTCCCAAAAATCTGATGTAGTGTAGAATTTGATTATTCCACAGCTAAAAATTGTTCCCGTCGAAGATTGGAGTCCCTTATGATTGGAGTCCTCCATTTGAGATATAAATATTGATATCAACCATTCCCTCTGATACCAATTGTTAGGTCCACTAGGCTAGATACCTTGAGGGGGGGGGGTGAATCAATGTATGAGAGATTAAAACAAATTCCCCTTTTGACCTTGTTTTGTTGTTTTGAAAAACTCACTTCTCTCTCTCATTCCCATTTTAGAGTCTTAATGAATCTTAATGAATCAACATGAGACAACAATTTTACATAGTTCACCTGCACTGGGCTATGTCCAAGGAGCATACACTGACAATGTACCGATGTACCAAATTCTTTATAAGTGAATTATTATTTACATGTTCAAAGTGGACTCACTGTCCCTAATAGATTAAAACCAATCACAATTTGAGAAAACACTTCTCTCTCAATTGAAGTGAGATCACTACTTCTTCAGAAGATCCACATAATGTTTAATGACTTGTAGGTCCTTTCATTATCTATAATGAGTGCATCCTTCAGTGTATGTAGTTGCTATGTCGAAGTAAAAATTTCATCCACTGATGAATACCCATTTTCCACTAATAACTGGGCAAAAAAAATTTTAAATACCTTTGCAAAGCTCCCTACTTCATGAAGCTCCCAATTTCAAAAAGCTCAGAAAAGCCTTCATGAAGTCCCTACTTCTTTGAAAATCACACACCTTTGTAGAGATCACTACTTCTCGGAGCACACTACTTTGTAGAGATCAAGTCTTCACAAATATCAAGACTTCCCAATGCTTAGGCCACTGCAGATCTCAAGTCTTCACAAAGTGACTTCATTTTCAAAGCTTACTGTGCCAATGCAGAACACACCTCTTTCGGGGATCTAGACTAGCCGACACGAAGCTCCTGTCTTTCATAAAGCACATTTCCTCTGTGAACCTCCTTCGCGATTTGAGAGGATAATAATTTTCTTGGAAAAAATCTAATTCCTTTGAGGGGGTCAAGGAAAATTTATATGGGATTCCATAGACTCGAGAAGCTTCCGCATGGAGTCAGTGCCCCGTCATCTTAAATCACAAAGCTCCGAATTTTCTGCTGAGCTTTTCTCTATTTTGCGAAGAACCATGTGTATTTTACAGCTTCTCAAAGTTTTTCATAATAACAAAGCATTCTTTCATGTCCTTTGTTCCACCGTGATGCTCTACTCACAATGCACCTTCACCATTCTCTTTTTCTATATCGTTCACGAAAATCATCGTAATGTTTCCTTGAGGGATTTTTACCCAATAATAAGAAACTATATTCCAAAGGAAATCCTTTTCTTGGTATGGTTCAAACCTATTCTATAAGAATGAAAATAAAGTAATGATGTTGGTTTGAGGGAAATAGATCCTTTTGATGTTATAAAGGCGAAAGGTGAGATTATATTGTGTGATCCTAGAGGAAATAGAATAAGAAACATTGGGGTACAATATGGTAAATGGTTGGGACTCGAAGGTACACTATGCTGCCATTCCTTCCATCTTCCTAGTTATGCGTCTACTGCTGGTGAGAGACACCATGATGAGGATCTGTCCAGAGACACTGAATATTGATGGGATTATAGAAGCTCATAATTGGGTTATCCTGGTTATTCCTATGTTGGCTAGGCTCTACATCATCCTATGATGAATCTCAAGGGAAAGCATGCCCAGTATAATTTTTGAGCTGTCACAGATCATAAATTGTTGGATTTCAACAAATCATGATGGATATTAATTCCCAAATCATATTTTACCCCTAGAACCGGTCCATTTTTATTCTTTCTAAACATATTTGGGGTCCTCCTGGTGATGCTCAACAATGAAGGTGTCAAACTTTATATCGATAACCATGAAAATTTTAACATCCATCCCTTTTGTGCTCTAGTCTGTCTGATGGTGGATGACTTGCAAACTTCACTAGAGTAGAGAGAGTACAAACAAAGAATTTGGGGTGGTGTGCTAGTGTCTTAGATCGATGGAAAGGTTCTCTATGAACCATACATGCCAGTCAAATTTTCCAGATAGTTCGAATGACATTAGAAGGTGTTGAAGAACGTGTATATATAGGTTTGTGAAGAGTTCCAACCCTGTATCCTTTTCCAACTATGGTATATGCTGATGACAATAAGAATATATGATATCGCCATTCTCTTTCCTACTAATGTTGATTTATCCCTATCAATGGACATTTCCAATCCCTGGGTGGAGGCATATGTAAAATCAATCTTGTGCCTTCACATTCAAGTGACCAAACAAGGGATCATAGATTCAATGATGTGGGGAGATATATGGGACAAACCCTAAGGGGAAATAAATACATCTTGGGTAGCATAATCTGGAGGCATAGTGGTAGGGAAAAAACATGGAGCTACCAAACCTCTATCTCTTAAAGGGAGTTTGTCCCAAATTCATCCTCGATGTTTAAAAAAAGGGGCCCCTTAGAAGAAAAAGAGATATCTTCTTAGAGTTGTTAATGATTTTATATTCCCTCCACATTGGTTGACTTGGAGAACACAATAATAATTAATATATCTATAAGAAATATGGAAGAAACCGATGTGTGCTGGGTCGAGCTTCTATAAATCGAGCTCATCAGGATTGTAGATAGTGTAGACATTACATGGAATCATGTGTATGTAATGGACAATAACATCTATGCATGGCAATGGGGGAAATATGAAGAATCACATGTACTAGAAAAATTTATTTTCAGTTAAGATATTGATCCATAAGAAATGATTCCTAAGGATGATAAAAAACAAGAAGAAGAGGGAGAAGTAGAGGAAGATGAAAGATATGAAGAAATAGAATAAGATGAAGAGGTTGGAGAAGAGGAGTAAGAGGAAGTGTTTGGGAAAGAAGAGCTTATTGATGGGGGATCCATGGTGAAAACCACTCTAGAAGGGATCCCCTAGGAGAGTGGTGAGATTATGGGATTTGATGAATAATCAGCCAAATATATCTTAGTAAGACATAATTTAATTCTTCCTTTCTCCATTTCTATTTAGAAACTAAGATCCAATGACTGAAGCATGTCCTATAAAGAAGTACATCAGTGATGACCAAGGATCCCACACTGTAGGGTGTGAGAACGTTCCAACGGATATGGAGGTATGTTCCTAAGTGCCTGCCACTATGGGTGAGCTAGGTGCCGATCTAGTAACTTACGAGGATACTAGTTTTTATCCAACTAAGAAAGTTAGGGAGTCAACCGTTAAATACCAGGATATTCATGATTTCGATGGTCCTCTCGATCCTTGTGTCCCTATGGAGGCATCTAATGTTGTGGTGGTGATGTACTCAAGATGGCTCAACATTGGGATCCATCCTCTACGAGGTAAAAGTATCTATTGAACCATATAGTAATTATAAACTCTCACATTGCATTGAATTAACATTATTATATGTTTCATGTATTATCTTATCAAACAATTAAATGGGAGATAGTGCAGATCATTAATTTAACAAGCACTGAAGGGTCCCCAGTGGTGGAAGTTCCTACTATTTCATGGGAACATTATCTGGTAACGCTCAACTCTAACAAGTGTTTTCCTTCATAGACTCATACGTACCACTTGAGCATTAGGTTGACTGAGGTTCCTATCCCATTAGGTTCTTTTAAGACTACATTCTTGAAAACCAAATGAGTATGGTGAATCTATATGTTCTCTTTGGATGATTTTTCTTGTCCCTGAAGAGATGATCGTCCTAACTGATCTGGTCATGGTAATAGTTTAGTAGAAGATTGTACCTATGGAAGATTTAATTTGAAGTGAAGATCTCTATGATTCTATATAAGTAACAAGTGGATATGATCATCCCCATGATTTAGATCCCAGGCCCTCAGTGAGGAGACCAAAGGAATATTATACTACTGAACTTCAAACCATTTTCCCAGAATATGAACATATGGATCCGGAGGAGCCTTACAAAAATGATCCTATATAGTCCAAGGAAAGATTCATGAACCAACATGGGTTAGATAAGTTCATAATGTGTTTCTTTTAAAACACTCCATATTTGCAATGGGTGAGCTAGAGGTGGTCACTTTTTCATTGGAAACATTTAATGTGCACTTGAGGGTGGACTCTCAATGTCTGCATGTTCTAGTATACGACTACCTCACCAAAAGGTAGAGGAGGGGATCTAGAATCTGTAGGATTCTTGGTGTCAAAAGAAATTTGAAAGTATATGAACTCTTGAAGAGGTAGATGAGGAGATCCAAAAACTGGGGAAGGAGGTGGGAGAGAATTCTTCCTTTTGTAAAACTCATATAGAAGACATAAGTAGTCCGACGGATCAAGTAGAGGAATCCAAAAACCAATTGAAGCAAGAAACTACTAAATTTACCAAACTATAGGCTATGTGTCACAAAGCATAGAAAAGGGCTGATGAGCTTGACCCAGTGGAAATTGATTAGGAAGCAGATCTTGTGAGGAGGTAGCTACTGTTAGAGGCCCTATGAAGAAGGCTGGCTGAGATGAAGTATTCAATCGATGTGTCCAATCCATAGTGGCTATTTTTTATAAAACATATTATTCTCAATTATAGATATGACTCTTTAAAATGATTGAATTGTTTTTAATCATTGAATTTTATGTGTGAATCATTATTTGTTTGATTTAACTATTGAATCATAATCATAACTATGAGAAAACTAAAGATCAATCCCTAAGCTCATGTGGGTCATGTCTGGTGTGATAAAGTAGGGAAGACCACATAATTGTTCAAATTATATTTGAGTGTTGCATAATAATAATATTATTAGGGTTTGATTTTGTTGAGTAACCACCTAGAGTATTTAGGATGAGAGAGGCTATGACTAGAGTACAATACTATCAAGATAGCCAACTTTCTTTTCCAAACATGCAATAGGGGACGAATGGGATAACTCTAGGGGAATTGGAATCTATTAAAAAGGGGGAATGGGAAACATGCATCATGATACCCAAAATGATGAATATAATGGAAGTAGCATCATGATATAGGAAAATTATTGACCATGTTCAAAACACATTATCCATATTTCTAAGACAACAATGGGGAAAACGAATGAGGTTCGATCATTGATTGTTTCTGAAAAATGGAAGTTGTCTTGAATTTTCCTGTAAATGTCTTCAAGGACATTCCCCAGGATGGTTGGTTATCCTTGGCTAGAAATAATTCTAATAGGAAGTCATTTTAGAAATGGATGATGATGGGGATCTGAATAAAGGGTCACACAAAGCCTTGGAATGGTGTGATTGAATGTTTGAATGGATTCTAAATCTCTCAAAATTATGCCACAGTTTCATAGAACTCACTGGTGTGAGATATTATTCTTAACATAGATGAAACTCATCTTTTAGGGGATACTCACCTCAGACACTAAGTGATAGTAGAAGATTTGAACAATGTGGTAGATGACCATCATAGGGAGAGGACCTCTCATGAGAGGGCCTATGACATATTTTAGTTTTGCATCATGATAATTATAATGATAGACATGTATTTTAACATCATACAGTATATATGATGTGTAACACCCCAAGATTCTACGGTACGTTTCCCTTTGAATAATGCGATAGCGTGTGTTGTACGCAACCTCGAGTTCTAACACACACCACAACTAATTAAACTAGCCGTTGTGAATAGTAATACCTAATTTTTGAAATCATATATATTCTATATTTCAAAATGGACTTCATTTTTGGATTTGGAATATCAAAATTAGCCTAGGGTGAAATTTTGGTACATTTCGGATAACTTTCATATTTTGATGAATAGTGAAAATTTCTAAATTTTAATTAAAAACAACTTTTTTAATCAAAATAATTAATAGTGATAAATTATGGATTTGAGTGGTTTTAAAGTATATTTAGAATATATTTTTACCATTTAATATAATGTTGGTCATTGGACATAATTTTACAATTAAACCGAACATAAACAAGTGTCAATCTTTTGATAGTTATTATCTCTTAAAAACACGCTTTTTGTTTTGACAGCGGGAATTAATTTTAAATTAATTTCTGCCACTTCTGTGTTTTGAATTTAGGAAAATGGATTCCATATTTGGAATCAGGATGTTCAAATTGTGTAAATAGGTAACTTTTATTTTTAGACATTTTGAATAATTACTGCGGTAAATATTTTATTTACCATGGTTAAGGGTAAATCCGGTAAATAAGGGTTAAAAAAATAATATTATAATAATACTAAATTACCCTAAAAACGTGTCGTAACCATATTGGTTGATACATAGTCGACCATGGGCATCTTTGGGTCTATTTTGGGACCCCATGGATCCACTTGTAAGTGATAATGACACATTATTTTAATTAAGTCAAAATGAATACAAAAATGACACAAGCATATATCTTTTAGAACAACAATTGTTACATAGGGCTATACATGTTGGATTTTCGATTATAAATATTCATTAGAAAGATAAAAAGATTTCCTACATAATGATATTTTATTTATAATTTTTCGACATTAAATAAGTTATTTTATTTATGACACAATGATGATGCAGTAATTACTATAATAGTGAAAAATTAAAATAATTGATATTATAAATACCCAAATAAATATAATATGAAACTTTTAATGAATTAAACTAATTTTCTAGGCTAATATGATATATTAGTATTGATTTAATGGAATTTTTTCGAAGTAATCAATCTGTTATGAGTTTCACAAAAATCAACTATTGAATAGTGTCAAAATTGACATAAAAGAGTTCTTAAAACAAATATTATATTATTAATTGATATTAAATTCCTAAAAATCTAAGGTTCGGCCAAGAGACTTATATTATGATAGGTTAATCATTAATGGACCACTTGGGGGTCGCTTGGATGTATATAGTAAGTTTATTAACCATAATATATAAAAATACAAAGAGACATTGTAAAAGTGAAACTAATTAACTTAGAGTTAATACTTAAAGATAAGGTTAATATAAGTACCCAAACCTGTCTAAATTCTATTGGATGAGTTGTTTTCGACCTATCCCCACCTCAACCTTTGAATAGTCAACTTTGGAGCCTTTATAAACCGAATATGAATTTATTATAAATTAATATTTCTAGCTTTTCCAAAGGTGCCCCTCACCCCTCTTATAAAAGGGCACTCCTCCTTCTCATTTCTTCACACCTTCAAAGCCTTTTGGTTCGGCCAAACTCTGCCCAAATACTCTCCCAACATCCCTCAATACAACCTAGAGGCCTTAGTTTGATCAGAAAGCCAACCTAAGGAGCCCTTTTGATCAAATCAAAAGGAAGAACCCGAAGAAGAGGTAATGATTTCACCACCCTTTTCTAAGTTCATTTCTTCTTCCACTTCTTCTTCCTTTGTTCTTACCATTCTGAAATAATAACTCCAGTATCTCACATATACTGTGATGTTATTATAAATATGGTACAATCATATTCAGTATTCTATCCACCCTTTGAATAACATGTCACCATACGTGCGTACGTACGGCTTACCGTCTCCACGTCGTGGTGTAATTGTTATTCAATATAATATTATTTGGATGGGTATAATAATGATGTGTAACTCATGTAAATAATAAATATAACATGTTAATGATTCTGTATATATGATATACCATCCATTTATATATTATTTTAATATCAAAAGAATGATATTGTCGCTCGTGCGTACGTACGGACTACCGTCTCCACGAACGCGATGAGATTCATTCTCCATCGTATCCATTCAAGTATAATTATCATTTGATGATTTAAAAATGATGTTTAAGGACTGTATATCATTCTGGATATGAATAAGATACAACAACCATGGCTTATGTAACAAAACATATAAAAGAAAATGAGTAAGTTAACTCCCGAAATGACGATAATTCTAAGATATTATTAACAAATCAATGTTAAAAGATCATATATGATATCATATTAATATATATGATTCTTGTATAATTTAATAACAACTATTTCACCATTATACAGGAGGTTAACCTACCCCAACCAAGGAAAAGTACAAGGTAAGGGTTATTTCACAATCTCTTCATTATCCGAGGTTGTTTATATGTAATAATCTACTGGGATCTCTTTATCATCCACATCCATGTTTCTTCGAAATGTATTTCAAAACATTTTTACTATTTACAAGAATATGGGTTAAAGTCATTTATACCCTTGTTTGACTTTTTATAAGAGGTTTATAAAGGAATCTTTCCGTCGTTTTCAAAACAAGGTCCTTTTTAACCTTTTCGACAGAATTGAGGTAAGAATGTTTTTTTTAACTTATACGGCGGGTGCGGTTATTTTCCGCCGTTATAAAATCGTCGAAGCTTCCCATACAAGCTTATAAGAATATTTTCAAAGAAAATGTTTTATTTTATATGGATCTTAAATGATTTCAAAATAAAAGGAGATATTTCTTTTAAAAGAATTTTGATTTCATCTATGTCAACATCCTTTGATGGATTTTAAGATTATTTGAAGTTGATTTATTATGATACAAAACTTCTATATTGTATTGAAGGTTTTGTGATATGTTTGACTGTGGATGTGCTATTTTTATACTATTCATAGTTTACTGTGAAAGTATTGACATTTCGTATGCTAGTTTTAATACGAATGTTTATGTTATGTTTAAACCTTTTCATATGGGAATGCATTGGACTTAATAAGTGACGGGTGGAGCCCGCTATAGCTCCTCGATGCATCGGTAGGTCTCATGAGACAAACTAGTGTCTTGGCACAAGGCCTTGAAAAAATCGTATTTGTAGCCTTGGCACGAGGCCTTGGCTATGTGGTTATGATAGTCTGGCATTATGCATTCCAACATTATGAAAGTGGTTATTGATTTTTGCATGTGATTATTCGATTAGTAGAATATCCATGTGAATAAGTAAATGGCATTATTTCATTTTACTTTTGCCATACCATGTTGAAGTTCAATTTTAAAAGGCTTTTGTTTTAGTAATGCATTGCCTTAAATGTTTATTCTTATTTATGAAAGTTTCCGCTATATTGTTATCCTTACTGGGCATTTGAGCTCACCCCTTTTCTATGTTTTATTTTTCCCCAGGATGTGAAGAAGTAAATTATGAATGACCTGTAGGGATATTATGAGGGGATAGTAGTGTGGATTATGGAGACATTATGTTGTTGTAGTAGTTTTTCATTTTATGATGTAATGTAAAACTTATGAATATATCTAGTGTTTCCAAGGCTACTAAACCAATCGGTCTTTCGAGATTTGATCTTTCTTGTGATCATGCCAATGTTATGTAATAATGCACCGACTCTAGGCAACTAGGGTCGGGGCGTTACAGTTGGTATCAGAGGAAGTTTAGTACAAACCTTGGAAGCTAGATTTAGATAAACTCTGATTAGAGCACATAGACCTAAGATGAACTTTGAGGATTAGTATAGAAGAACTTCCTAGAATTTTGGTATTGTAGAGACTTTGTGAGTTTTGCGAGCAATACATCCCTGTCTGGATACGAGCAGGTAGAGGCGGCTCTGGCACAGATGTACCTAGGGGTAAAACCCGAAAACACCGCTTTGAGCTAGACTCGAACGGGAACTGGTGCACGACAACGGGCCTTGCTGCACTCTTGGTTACGACACTCCCGGGGGATATGCTTAGGATAACTCTCACTTTCTTTACAAATCATTATGAAGGGTTTATGAGTATATACTTCCTCAAAGAAAACATATTTATGATTATGGATTATATCCATAGATAGTTCAATTTATGTTAAGTGTTTTATAAGTATGGGATTATGTATTTTGATTCATAAACTGATCTAGTTTATGCCATTGTTTAGAAATGGCGCCTAGTGGAAGAAATGGAAACCGTATCAATGCACGCACTCCATGTAGGGATTGCCCTCCTGCTCAAGATAATTATAGTGGGGCTGGTGATGCAACTGGTGCTGATCAGCTAATCACCGTACTGGGACAACTTACTCAGGTTATGAATAATAACCTTACCCGTATGGAGCACCCTGATCCGCAGCGTGGAGGATCAATGTTAGATCGATTCATGAGACAACAACCACCAACGTTCAATGGGAGTACAAATCCCTTAGTAGCTGAGCAATGGATATTTTCCCTAGAGAAAATATTTCAGGCTTTGGGGAGTAGTGAAAGGGAAAAAGTTACCATGGCAGTTTACCGCCTCACTGGAGATGCTGATCAATGGTGGTCATTGATTCAAAACATGAAGGAAGATGATGAAGTATCAAACATGGAATGGAGGGAGTTCAAAGATCTGTTTTTAGAAAAATACTTTCCTCGCGACCATCGAGCAGATATGGAAAGGCAATTTCTGAGTCTGAGACAAAAGGAGGATGATAATGTCACAAAGTATGAGGCTAACTTTACAAGGTTAGCAAGGTATGCTGGAGATTATATTCGCAACCCAAGAAGTAAGATTGATCATTTCTTTGATGGGTTAAAACCATTTCTCCGTCGAGCATTAGTCTCACAATCCTTTTCGTCGTACGAAGACATTGTCTCATGTGCTATCAAGACCGAAAAAGAATTCTCTAAGTCTTATGACTTTAAAGCGAAGCAAGAGAAGAAGAGACCTGCTGATCAATCTGGGAATGGAAGTAAGGGGAAGAAGGGAAAGGTTGAATATCCATCTTGTGGTAAATGCGGGAAGAAACATCCTGGTACTTGCTTGAAGGGAATGGGAGTATGTTACAAGTGTGGTGAAAAAGGCCACCAAGCTCATGATTGCAAGGGGAAGAAGGAAGCTACCAACGTTCAGTGCTACAATTGCAGGGAGATGGGGCATTATGCAAATGCATGTCCTAAGCGTCAGGAGAACTTACCTCAGAAAAGGCCAAGGGATCAAGGCCAGGCTTATGCTATCACTACTGCTGAGGTAGAAACTCCGAAAGACGTGGTGGCAGGTAATTTAATGGTTTCCTCAAGTTTAGCAAATGCATTATTTGATTCTGGATCATCACATTGTTTCATATCTTCCCAGTTTGCTAAGAAAATTAGATATTTCCAATTTGATTTAATAAGGGAGTTGTCAGTTAAAACTCCTAAGGGAAGTATCGTTGCAACAAAGTTTTGTGAATCAGTCCCCATTAGAGCACATAAATTTTCTTTATCTGCTGATTTCATCGTCATACCTATGATTGAGTTTGATATAATCCTCGGTATGGACTGGCTCTCGGACTATGATGCGAAGATTTATTGTAAGAAGAAAGAGGTTACGATTCTTGATGATAATGATAAGGAACACCTTATTTTTAGAGCAGAATCGTCACCACCTAATTCTTATTTAGATCCACCCCCAGTAGCTCAACTTAATTCAATTATTGGGGAGGAAGAGAATGAAATAACTGTCGGTGAGGAAAGGAATGTTCAAATAGAGGATGTACCTGTTGTGAAAAAATTTGTAGATGTATTTCCGGAAGATTTACCTGGACATCCTCCAGAACGAGAAGTTGAGTTTTCCATTGATTTGATTCCTGGATCAAGGCCTATATCGAAGACCCCTTATAGAATGGCCACTGTAGAGTTAGTCGAACTAAAGAAACAACTAGAGGAATTGAGTAATAAGGGATTTATTCGCCCTAGTGTTTCTCCATGGGGAGCCCCTGTTCTTTTTGTTAAAAAGAAAGATGGATCTATGAGGTTATGTATCGACTACAGGGAGATCAATGCTATAACAATAAAGAACAAGTATCCCCTACCTCGTATTGATGATTTATTTGACCAACTGCATGGAGCTCAATACTTTTCAAAGATTGACCTTCGGTCTGGATACCATCAGTTGTGTGTAAAGAAAGAAGACATTCCGAAGACAGCATTTCGAACCAGGTACGGGCATTACGAGTTTACTGTAATGCCGTTTGGATTGACTAATTCACCCTCTGTATTCATGGATCTGATGAATAGAGTTTTCAAGGAGTATCTCGATGAATTTGTGGTGGTATTTATTGATGATATCTTGGTATACTCCAAAACCTACAAAGATCATGAAAATCACTTGCGCATTATCTTGAAGACTCTGAGGAGGCATGAATTATATGGAAAGTTTAGCAAGTGTGAATTCTGGCTTCAGGAGATTTCTTTTCTTGGCCATATTGTCTCTAAAGATGGAATCTCTGTTGATCCTTCTAAGACCAAGGCAATCCAAGAATGGCCAGCACCTACGAATATAACTGAGGTACGTAGTTTTATTGGCTTGGAAGGTTATTATCGACGTTTCGTCCAGAATTTTGCCCGATTGGCTAACCCATTAACGAAGCTCACACGTAAAGGGGTTAAATTTGTTTGGACAAAAGAGTGTGAAGAATGTTTCGAAGAACTGAAGAGAAGATTAGTCAATGCTCCTATATTGACTCTACCATCGGGGAATGATGGGTTCGTTATTTATAGTGATGCATCGAAGAAAGGACTTGGCTGTGTCCTTAAGCAGAATGATAGAGTTATTGCCTATGCATCACGACAGTTGAAAATTCATGAACAAAACTATCCTACTCATGATCTTGAGTTAGCAGCTGTGATCTTTGCTTTGAAGATATGGAGGCACTACCTCTATGGTGAAAAATGTGAGATTTATACTGATCACAAGAGTTTGAAGTATATTTTCTCACAAAAAGAACTCAACATGAGGCAAAGGAGATGGCTTGAATTACTCAAGGATTATGATTGTACGATACACTACCACCCGGGGAAGGCAAACAAGGTGGCAGATGCTTTGAGTAGAAAAGACCATGGAGTTTTGAACAATATGAGAATTGAAAGGGATCCAATTTTCATGGATCTAGTGAAGATGGACATGGGAATAACCAGGGAAGGTGAAACATCAATGCTTTTTCAAATGGTTGCCAAACCATCTTTACTAGAAAGGATTAAGAGTTCTCAGACCGATGATGAAGAATTTCAGAAGAAGATTAAAGCTGTGAATGATGGGAGATTGAGAGACTTTGTGTATGAAGATGGGATTTTGAAATTCGGGAAAAGACTTTGTGTTCCCAATATACCTGATCTAAAAAGGGAATTGCTGGATGACGCTCATAGTTCCAATTTCTCTATACACCCTGGGAGCACCAAAATGTATAGAGATTTGAAGGAACATTTTTGGTGGGACAACATGAAGAGGGAAATTGCTGATTTTGTGTCAAGATGTATGGTTTGTCAACAAGTGAAAGCTGGAAGGCAACAGCCTGGAGGAGTCATGCAACCTCTTCCCATACCGGAGTGGAAATGGGACAATATTACGATGGACTTTGTCATGGGGCTACCAAAGACTCCTAGAAGGAACGATGCAATATGGGTTATTGTTGATCGTCTTACCAAGTCAGCACATTTTCTTGCTATAAGAGAAGATCTACCCCTGGAACGTCTAGCAAGACTATATATTAATGAAGTTGTGAGACTTCATGGAGTACCCCTATCGATTGTTTCTGATCGTGATCCCCGTTTTACTTCAAGATTTTGGAAAAGTCTTCAGAAATCCCTAGATACTGAACTTCATTTGAGCACTGCTTACCACCCTCAGACAGACGGACAATCAGAACGGACTATTCAGACCTTAGAAGACATGTTGAGATCTTGCTCACTTGACTTTCAGGGTATGTGGGATCAATATTTACCACTGGTAGAATTTTCCTATAACAATAGCTTCCATTCGAGTATACAGATGGCACCATATGAAGCGTTATACGGAAAGAGATGTCGTACACCAACCTGTTGGGATGACGTTGGTGAAAGAAAACTTGTAGGCCCAGAGCTGGTGGAGGAAACGGTGGAAAAGGTGAAAGTAATCCAAAATCACATTAAAGCAGCTCAAAGTAGGCAGAAGAGCTATGCCGATAATCGAAGGAAGGATTTGGAATTTCAAGTCGGTGATCATGTTTTCCTAAAGGTATCTCCATGGAAGGGAGTCATACGTTTTGGTAAGAAAGGTAAATTGAGTCCCAGGTACATCGGACCTTTCGAAATTCTAGAACGAATTGGGGCTGTGGCTTACCGATTGGCAATGCCGCCAAGTCTCTCCAAAGTTCACGATGTGTTCCACGTATCTCTGTTGAGGAAATACATGCCTGACCCAACGCATGTACTCACCTATGAGGAATTAGAACTGGAACCCGATCTTTCCTATTGCGAAGAGCCCATCAAGATTCTTGATACGAGAGAACAAGTGCTGAGAAACCGGACGACGCGTCTGGTAAAAGTTTTGTGGAGGAATCATAAGATGGAAGAGGCAACGTGGGAACCCGAGGAATTTATGATGAAGAACCACCCGAGTCTTTTTATGCAGTAATACCCTAGAAATTGCGAGGACGCAATTATTTGAAGGAGGGGAGAATGTAACACCCCAAGCTTCTACGGTACGTTTCCCTTTGAATAATGCGATAGCGTGTGTTGTACGCAACCTCGAGTTCTAACACACACCACAACTAATTAAACTAGCCGTTGTGAATAGTAATACCTAATTTTTGAAATCATATATATTCTATATTTCAAAATGGACTTCATTTTTGGATTTGGAATATCAAAATTAGCCTAGGGTGAAATTTTGGTACATTTCGGATAACTTTCATATTTTGATGAATAGTGAAAATTTCTAAATTTTAATTAAAAACAACTTTTTTAATCAAAATAATTAATAGTGATAAATTATGAATTTGAGTGGTTTTAAAGTATATTTAGAATATATTTTTACCATTTAATATAATGTTGGTCATTGGACATAATTTTACAATTAAACCGAACATAAACAAGTGTCAATCTTTTGATAGTTATTATCTCTTAAAAACACGCTTTTTGTTTTGACAGCGGGAATTAATTTTAAATTAATTTCTGCCACTTCTGTGTTTTGAATTTAGGAAAATGGATTCCATATTTGGAATCAGGATGTTCAAATTGTGTAAATAGGTAACTTTTATTTTTAGACATTTTGAATAATTACTGCGGTAAATATTTTATTTACCATGGTTAAGGGTAAATCCGGTAAATAAGGGTTAAAAAAATAATATTATAATAATACTAAATTACCCTAAAAACGTGTCTTAACCATATTGGTTGATACATAGTCGACCATGGGCATCTTTGGGTCTATTTTGGGACCCCATGGATCCACTTGTAAGTGATAATGACACTTTATTTTAATTAAGTCAAAATGAATACAAAAATGACACAAGCATATATCTTTTAGAACAACAATTTTTACATAGGGCTATACATGTTGGATTTTCGATTATAAATATTCATTAGAAAGATAAAAAGATTTCCTACATAATGATATTTTATTTATAATTTTTAGACATTAAATAAGTTATTTTATTTATGACACAATGATGATGCAGTAATTACTATAATAGCGAAAAATTAAAATAATTGATATTATAAATACCCAAATAAATATAATATGAAACTTTTAATGAATTAAACTAATTTTCTAGGCTAATATGATATATTAGTATTGATTTAATGGAATTTGTTCGAAGTAATCAATCTGTTATGAGTTTCACAAAAATCAACTATTGAATAGTGTCAAAATTGACATAAAAGAGTTCTTAAAACAAATATTATATTATTAATTGATATTAAATTCCTAAAAATCTAAGGTTCGGACAAGAGACTTATATTATGATAGGTTAATCATTAATGGACCACTTGGGGGTCGCTTGGATGTATATAGTAAGTTTATTAACCATAATATATAAAAATACAAAGAGACATTGTAAAAGTGAAACTAATTAACTTAGAGTTAATACTTAAAGATAAGGTTAATATAAGTACCCAAACCTGTCTAAATTCTATTGGATGAGTTGTTTTCGACCTATCCCCACCTCAACCTTTGAATAGTCAACTTTGGAGCCTTTAGAAACCGAATATGAATTTATTATAAATTAATATTTCTAGCTTTTCCAAAGGTGCCCCTCACCCCTCTTATAAAAGGGCACTCCTCCTTCTCATTTCTTCACACCTTCATAGCCTTTTGGTTCGGCCAAACTCTGCCCAAATACTCTCCCAACATCCCTCAATACAACCTAGAGGCCTTAGTTTGATCAGAAAGCCAACCTAAGGAGCCCTTTTGATCAAATCAAAAGGAAGAACCCGAAGAAGAGGTAATGATTTCACCACCCTTTTCTAAGTTCATTTCTTCTTCCACTTCTTCTTCCTTTGTTCTTACCATTCTGAAATAATAACTCCAGTATCTCACATATACTGTGATGTTATTATAAATATGGTACAATCATATTCAGTATTCTATCCACCCTTTGAATAACATGTCACCATACGTGCGTACGTACGGCTTACCGTCTCCACGTCGTGGTGTAATTGTTATTCAATATAATATTATTTGGATGGGTATAATAATGATGTGTAACTCATGTAAATAATAAATATAACATGTTAATGATTCTGTATATATGATATACCATCCATTTATATATTATTTTAATATCAAAAGAATGATATTGTCGCTCGTGCGTACGTACGGACTACCGTCTCCACGAACGCGATGAGATTCATTCTCCATCGTATCCATTCAAGTATAATTATCATTTGATGATTTAAAAATGATGTTTAAGGACTGTATATCATTCTGGATATGAATAAGATACAACAACCATGGCTTATGTAACAAAACATATAAAAGAAAATGAGTAAGTTAACTCCCGAAACGACGATAATTCTAAGATATTATTAACAAATCAATGTTAAAAGATCATATATGATATCATATTAATATATATGATTCTTGTATAATTTAATAACAACTATTTCACCATTATACAGGAGGTTAACCTACCCCAACCAAGGAAAAGTACAAGGTAAGGGTTATTTCACAATCTCTTCATTATCCGAGGTTGTTTATATGTAATAATCTACTGGGATCTCTTTATCATCCACATCCATGTTTCTTCGAAATGTATTTCAAAACATTTTTACTATTTACAAGAATATGGGTTAAAGTCATTTATACCCTTGTTTGACTTTTTATAAGAGGTTTATAAAGGAATCTTTCCGTCGTTTTCAAAACAAGGTCCTTTTTAACCTTTTCGACAGAATTGAGGTAAGAATGTTTTTTTTAACTTATACGGCGGGTGCGGTTATTTTCCGCCATTATAAAATCGTCGAAGCTTCCCATACAAGCTTATAAGAATATTTTCAAAGAAAATGTTTTATTTTATATGGATCTTAAATGATTTCAAAATAAAAGGAGATATTTCTTTTAAAAGAATTTTGATTTCATCTATGTCAACATCCTTTGATGGATTTTAAGATTATTTGAAGTTGATTTATTATGATACAAAACTTCTATATTGTATTGAAGGTTTTGTGATATGTTTGACTGTGGATGTGCTATTTTTATACTATTCATAGTTTACTGTGAAAGTATTGACATTTCGTATGCTAGTTTTAATACGAATGTTTATGTTATGTTTAAACCTTTTCATATGGGAATGCATTGGACTTAATAAGTGACGGGTGGAGCCCGCTATAGCTCCTCGATGCATCGGTAGGTCTCATGAGACAAACTAGTGTCTTGGCACAAGGCCTTGACAAAATCTTATTTGTAGCCTTGGCACGAGGCCTTGGCTATGTGGTTATGATAGTCTGGCATTATGCATTCCAACATTATGAAAGTGGTTATTGATTTTTGCATGTGATTATTCGATTAGTAGAATATCCATGTGAATACGTAAATGGCATTATTTCATTTTACTTTTGCCATACCATGTTGAAGTTCAATTTTAAAAGGCTTTTGTTTTAGTAATGCATTGCCTTAAATGTTTATTCTTATTTATGAAAGTTTCCGCTATATTGTTATCCTTACTGGGCATTTGAGCTCACCCCTTTTCTATGTTTTATTTTTCCCCAGGATGTGAAGAAGTAAATTATGAATGACCTGCAGGGATATTATGAGGGGATAGTAGTGTGGATTATGGAGACATTATGTTGTTGTAGTAGTTTTTCATTTTATGATGTAATGTAAAACTTATGAATATATCTAGTGTTTCCAAGGCTACTAAACCAATCGGTCTTTCGAGATTTGATCTTTCTTGTGATCATGCCAATGTTATGTAATAATGCACCGACTCTAGGCAACTAGGGTCGGGGCGTTACATGATGAGTGGTATCTAATTGTTTAACATAATATTATTGGGATTCTATGTATAGTTGAAGGTCATATCTGTAACATCCCAGGTAAATAAACAATAATACATTTTTATATTTATTAATATTTGCGAATTAAATATTAATTTTACTTTAAAGGGGTTGCTATGTTCGATAGCGTACCCGATACGCAACAAAGAGTTTCTTTGAAATCATACGTTGCACACTAGTAATAAAATAATATTATTTTAAATGTTAGTTAACATGTAGCCGTTGTACTGGAGGGAATGGATATAAATAACTAAAATATGATTATATATGTTGGTTAAATGTTTTTACATTTATCTAATAAAGGATAAAGGCTTAAAATACGAAAACAATTCAATTTTAGGCTTATATACTATAATTTTCACGAAAGGCCCACTTATCACCTTTTGATGGAGAACCGTCATTAAATATAGTTTTGGTCCCTCTTATAAATTCTATTGGACCAAATAAAACTCTTCTTTAGAATCAGGACATCAAATATTACTTTGTGTAATTTTTTTGGTATTTTTCCGATAGAGTTCATTTTTTAATGAATAGTGTAAGATGTTGTATTTTAATTGAAAACCTCTTTTTAATATAATTTATTTATATGATTATATTATCTTTTTAATTGGTTTTAAAGTGAAATTAGAATATATTTTTACCATTTAATCCGATGGTTGTCATTGGAATCAATTTCACTTTGAAATTGGACTTAAACTAGTGTCAATATTTTGATACTTATTGTTTCATAAAAACACGCTATTTGTCATGACAGCGGGAATTAATTATTAAATTAATTAATGTGACTTATGTGATTTTAATTTTGTAAAATAGACAACATTTTTGAATTCATAATATCAAATATAGCATAGGGAGAAGTTTTGGTTTTTTTCTGAAAAACATCAATTTTCGATGAATAGTGAAACCGCAAAGTGGTGGTTACAAAATTTGATTTTTCGTTTAAATGAGACTTTACCACTTCTGTGTTTTGAATCTCAAAAATACAATTTAAATTATTTTCATTATTATTTAAAATGTGGTTCAATGGGATTAAAATAAATTTTGGTGAATAGTAACTTTTATGTTTTATTAATCGCGATTAAATGTAATTAGCTTAATTTAAGGAAAAAATGATATTATAATAAAATGAAAATATCTTGACACTTGTCCTAACCCTATTGGTTGAGTTATGTCCGACCAATACAACCCATGGGTCGATTTTTGGTACCCAATGGAGCCACTTGGGTATGATAATGACATTTATGCCTTTTATTTAAAGTTAAAGTAAAAATGACACAAACATGAGATGTTTTACGAAAACAATTTTTACATAGGGTTATACAAGTCATATTTTTGACTATAAATATTCATTGGAAAGATAAAAAGATTTCCTACATCATAGTTGTTTTTTTAAATTTTTTTAAATTAAATGATTTATGACACCATGATGATGCAGCGATTACCTCATTATTTAACAATTTAAATAAAATGGAAAGATAATGTAACATCTAAGACCTACACATGTCCAAAACCTATTGTATGGGTAGATTTCAAACCCTTATCACATTATCATCGAAACACATCAATGTGGGACCATTAATAACAGAAACTCATTGTAAAATAAAATAACATTTCTTTACTTTCCAACAGTGCCCCTCCTCTCCTCTTATAAAATCCCCCCACCTCTACCTCATTACCCACACTTACAAAGCCTTTGGATCGACCAACCCCTGCTCATTTTGTCTCTCCACATCCTTCTCTAACTCCTTGAAGCCTCACTTTGGGCAGAAGTCTTCCCAAGGAAGCCTTTGATCTCAAAACAAAGGGAGTTACCCGGTTATAAGGTAATGTCTTCACTTGAGTCCTTTTGTTTTATTTTGCTTCTCCAACCCCCTAAACTCTTTTTATTCATTTCTTTTGTAATAACTACAGTATCTTCCATATACTAGGATGTTTTTATAATAAGTAATCGAGCTATAATTACACACACCTACGTCTAATGGTTAAAGATAATACTGTTTCCGTGGATGGCGGATTTCTGCCTCATGAAACGATGATTGTTTGATATTCTTCTAACACCTTAAAAGGTGGCCATTAATATGTCACTATATCTATATATGATATATAATATGTTTATGTTTTATTTAAGCTTATGTATTTTTCATTTTGGGCATATCTTTATGGTTTCCATTATGGGTAAATGCGATATCTTCATTTAAGGAAGTGCGGACTACCGCCCCCTCAAAGTGATTTGATTCGTTAATTCCATATGTGGGATGTATAAAGGATTTATTTAAAGTTATTATATATGATGTTATACTGGAATTATAATATACCTCTATATCATTATTATTTCCTTCCATTAAAGTATGACAAAGAAATGAAAGTAGCGTTCATGCGTACGTACGACTTACCGTCTCCATGAACGTTGCATTTCATTTCTTATCCCCAAATGTAATGTACTATTATAAGTACATATATATAATGGATATATATGATTTATGATTAATATAATTATGGAATTAAAATATACATACCTATCATTTAGTTTTAATTCCATTAATATGACATAGAAATGGAAGTGGCGTTCATGCGTACGTACGGATTACCGTCTCCATGAACGGTGCATTTCATTTCTTACCTCTAAATGATTATGTAATATTATAAATACATGTATATGCTGGATATATATGATATATATGATATCCAAATCATGAATATCATTCTGGATATAATGAACCTTTGACCACACGAACAACATGTAATTGTAAGAAGTTCAATTTTGACTCAAGTACCAAATATCGACAAAACAAACATTATTAACTTAAATGATTACATAAGGTTTATAACATGATAATAAGTGAGATAAAAGTAATAATGAACTTGAATAAGGTTATTAAGCAAGTATAAATTAACTCAAGTTTATTATTCAGGACGTTAAAGAACGATCGAGTCAAGTCGGACCCGAGGTAAGGGACTTCGTCTCAATCTCCTTTCATTGAGGCATATTTAGTTTTATACACAACTTTATTTTATACGGAGTATAAACCCCTTTGAATTTTACTTTTATACAAAAGGAATCTTTTTCAACGAAGCGTTTTACAAAACGACAAAAAGGAATGTTTCTTTTAATGTAAGCGGTGACAATGACCTTTTCCACCGCCGCGAGTACTATTTGGTCTTTGGCTTCCTCAAAAAGCCGTAATGTTTTTAAAATAAAATAAATACCATATACTCTTTTATGTATTTTGGTATTGAAAATGGTTTTGATAAAGGATTATATTATGTCAATATATTTAAATGATATTTTGTGATTGAAATGTGGAAATGTTATCATTCCTTTATATTGGTTTTATGTTTTATGATTTTATAGTGGTACTTGGACATTTATGGGTGGTTACATGATAAACCATATGACGGGCGGTGCCGTGAATACCAGGACGGGTGGTTACGTTATAACCTCTAATGCATTGGGTATGGAAGTCGGTCGTATGGATATTCCATTAAGTATGTATGGAATTTGGCCGTATGGCTATTCCATTAAGTTATATGTGTGGAAGTCGACCGTATGGTTATTCCACTTAAGTATGTTTATGTCCCAAGTTACCTTTATATGTTATGTGTTCTCTATATGGGTTTTATGGTAATATTTTGGTTACAAAAGGGTAAGTAATGATATTTTATTCAGTGAAAAATTTTACTACTTCGTGAAGGTGAAGGTATTACTTTGATAAAGTATATATGGTTTACTTGATGTTTGAAAAACTAACAGTTTTCATTGTTTGTGTATCCCTTACTGAGATTTTTATGCTCACCCCAAGTTTTTTTGAAATGTTTTTCACAGGACTTAATGTAGATTAGGGTCAAGGATAGGATCAAGGGAAAGTTAGGCTATCTAAAACATGGAACTAAACATGTTTCTTTTTAAGAGTTTTTATTTTATGGAATCATAGTGGAAGTGTCTACTTAGTAATCTTTTGATATGTAATAGTTATGTCCTAATTCTCTAAAACTCTAAACCTGAAAAGATCCTCAATGTGAATTATTCATTTAATTCAATATTAAGTAATGTTTAAGGACGAGGCCTTATAGTTGGTATCAGAGTTCGGTTTAGACAACTTAGGAGTTAGAAAATTGTTAAATTATAAGTTAATTTATGGTATGACTGAAATGATATAGCATTTAATGATTACTATGTTGCTTCGCCTAAGATATTTCTGTGTTCAGAATGGTTTTCCGCAGAGGAAACAAAGCAGCTATGTTGGGACGACATGAGGAGGAAGACAACCTTCCAAATCAGCAACCTGAGATGGTCAGAATTGGAACTGAACAGTTTGTTGCAGTGATGGAACAGTTGACTCAGGCTATAAATGGTGGTGGTATCCATGCACGAGATCAGCCAGATCAACCGCAGAGGAACATGTCAGGGGTGGAAAATTTCATGAGGCAACATCCCCCATCATTCAGAGGATCATCTGACCCCGTACAAATGAAGGGTGGATTAAATCACTGGAGAAGATTTTTGATGTCATGGGGTGTTCAGAACATCAAAAGGTTAGTCTTGCTCTTTACCGTTTTGAAGGTGAAGCTGATCAGTGGCGGTCGATGGTAAAAAATATCAGGGATAGTGATGAGATTGATGATCTTCACTGGGACGAATTCAAAGGTATGTTTCTTGAGAAATATTTTCCTAAGGTGGTTCATCTTAGGATGGAAAAACAGTTCCTAGAATTGAGGCAAGAGGATGATTCTGTGGCTTCTTATGAAGCAAAGTACACTCGATTGGCAAGGTATGCTCCAAACTTCATACGAGATCTTGATAGTAAAATAAACCGTTTTTACTCAGGGTTAAAGCCAAAGTATCGAAGGGATTTAGCTTCTTGTGAGTTTAAAAGTTATGAAAAACTTGTTCGATGTGTGGAGAAGGTGGAAATGGAGTTTTCCGATGATCAGGTGTTCTATGAAAAACAACAGAATAAGAGGTCCAGTTGGCAGGCGATGGGGAAGAATTCACCAAATAAGCAAGGAGGTAAGAAAACCAAATATCCATCCTGTGAGAAGTGTGGTAAAATGCATCCTGGAGAATGTTTATCCAAGTCTAGAAAGTGCTTTCGGTGTGGTAAGTCTGGTCATATTGCTCGTAACTGTAAGGAAGATGACCAAGTAGGCAATGAAAAGCCAGCGGTAAGATGTTTTAAGTGTAATGAAATGGGTCATTATGCAAATGAGTGTCTAAAAAATAACTTGACTGGGGGAAAGCAGCCAAACTACAAGCAGAAAGGGGTGGTGAAATCCTTTGCAACAACTTCAACAGATGTTGGGCCATCAAATGAAGTAGTATCAGGTACACTATTTGTTTGTTCAGATTATGCCAATGTGTTGTTTGATTCAGGGTCTACACACTCTTTCATTTCTGAGAAGTTTTATAGTAAATTGGAAATTCCATCTCAAGATATGAATCCTGAACTTACGGTAAAAACACCCGGGGGGAACGTTGAGACAAAAAGGAATTATAAGAACCTTCCTATCCTTGTGTGTGGAAAGAATCTACCAGCAAACCTTACTGTTTTGCCTCTAGTAGAGTTTGATGTTATTTTGGGCATGGATTGGATTTCTGTTTACCATGCTAAGATTGACTACAGAGCTAAAATGGTTTCTTTTCAGAAAGATTTTCAGTTTTTGTACAAGAATGAACCCTTGATTTTGATAACATATCAAGAAATTGAGAATCTAGTAAAATAAGGAAATGAATGTTACCTTGCACATATTGTTGAAAATAAAGGAACTATTCATATTAATGATGTTTTAGTGGTAAATGAGTATCTTGATGTTTTTCCTGATGAGTTGCCTAGTATTATTCATGATCGGGAAGTTGAATTTACTGTTGACTTAGTTCCTAATTCTAATCCAATTTCAAAACCCCCTTATCGAATGGCTCAAGTTGAACTTTTAGAGTTAAAGAAGAAATTGAAGGAGTTATTAGATAAAGGTTTCATTCGACCTAGCACATCACCATGGGGTGCTCCTGTCTTTTTTGTTAAAAAGAAAGATGGCTCAATGAGACTTTGCATTGATTATAGAGCCTTGAATAATATTACTGTTAAGAACAAGTATCCTTTGCCTCATATCGATGATTTGTTTGATCAGATCCAGGGAGCTCAGTATTTTTTGAAGATTGACTTGAGGTCGGGGTACCATCAGTTGAAAGTAAAAGAAGCAGACGTTCCGAAGACTGCGTTCCGTAGTAGATATGGTCATTATGAATTTTTAGTTATGCCTTTTGGGTTAACCAATGAACCTGCTGTATTCATGGACCTTATGAATAGAATTTTCCATGAGTTCATGGATAAGTTTTTGGTTGTTTTCATCGATGACATTTTGGTGTTTTCTAAAAGTAAAGAGGAGCATGAAAGTCATTTAAGGGTTATCTTTCAAACCTTAAAAGAAAAGAAACTATATGGAAAATTCAGCAACTGTGAGTTTTGGTTACACCAAATTTCCTTCCTGGGCCACATTATTTCAAAAGATGGCATAACTGTTGATCCTGCTAAAAAAAAGTTGTTGAAGAATGGCCAAGACCCACAAATGTAACAGAGATCCGTAGTTTCCTTGGTTTGGCAGGTTACTACTGAAGGTTTGTTGAAAATTATTCACGGTTATCTAGTCCAATGACTAAGCTAACTCGTAAGGGTGTTAAGTTCATCTGGACAAAAGAATGTGATGTTTGTTTTCAGGAGTTGAAAAGAAGATTGGTGAATGCTCCAGTTTTGGCACTTCCTTCCAGGAGTGGTGAGTTTGTTATATACAGTGATGCTTCGTTGAAGGGACATGGCTGTGTCCTTATGCAGAATGATCAGGTTATTGCATATGCTTCACGTCAGTTGAAAACTCATGAGGAATATTACCCTACACATGATTTGGAATTAGCTGCTGTTGTTTTTTCTTTAAAAATTTGGAGGCATCATTTTTATGTAGTAAAGTGTGAAATATATATTGATCACAAAAGTTTAAAGTATATATTCACTCAGAAAGAATTGAACATGAGACATAGGAGATGGCTGGAATTAATCAAGGATTATGATTGTACAATTCACTACCATCTGGGAAAAGCCAATAAAGTTGTTGATACTTTGAGTCAAAAAAGTAATGTTTCATTAACGATGTTGAATTTGGAACTTGATCCTTTGGTTAAGGATTTGATGAACTTTGGCATAAAAGTTGTTGGTGTAGGATGTCCTTCTGTTTTGTTTCAGGTATCAGTGAGATCTTCTCTATCAGACAGAATCAAGAAAGCACAGAAGCAAGACAGTGAGTTGCAGAAAAAGGTAGAGCTAGTTCAGAAAGGTAAGTTGCATGAATTCAACATTGATAGCGATTGTGTTTTGAGATTTGGGAAGAGATTGTGTGTGCCTTGTGATTCACAGTTGAAGAGAGAGTTGTCATGTGAAGCTCATAGTTCTCCGTTTTCAGTTCATCCTGGAAGTACTAAGATGTACAGAGATCTGCGGGAGTATTACTAGTGGGATGGAATGAAAAGAGATATTGCTGATTTTACTGTGAAGTGTTTGACTTGTCAGCAGGTTAAAGCAGAGCGACAGTTACCGAAAGAGATGCTTCAGCCTCTACCAGTGCTAGAGTGGAAATGGGAGAATATATCCATGGACTTTGTTCTGGGATTACCGAAGACATCTCGAGGTAATAATGCAATCTGGGTTATTGTTGATCTCTTGACTAAATCTGCTCATTTCCTTCCTATACGAGATAATGTTTC
This sequence comes from Viscum album, assembly GCA_963277665.1. NCBI lineage: Eukaryota > Viridiplantae > Streptophyta > Magnoliopsida > Santalales > Viscaceae > Viscum > Viscum album. The sequence continues at coordinate 1,426,301,932 of OY728123.1, read as the reverse complement.
CCTAGATCAAATATCCCGTTTGTATCTTAAAGAGATAGTCAGGTTACATGGATTTCCTCTCTCCATTTTATCTGACCGTGATCATACGTTTACTTCTAACTTTTGGAAAGGCCTTTAGAAGTCGTTGGGTACTGAATTAAATTTTAGTACAGCTTTTCATCCGCAATTATATGGGCAGTCAGAACGAACAATTTAGACCTTGGAGGATATGCTACGAGCTTGTTCGATGGATTATCAGGGAAGTTGGGACCAACATCTTTCTTTGGTTGATTTTTCTTATAATAACAGTTTTCATTCCAGTATATAGATGGAACCATTTGAGGCATTATATGGGAAGCGGCGTCGAACTCCAGCTTTCTGGGATGAAGTGGGTGAAAGGAAGCTGATGGGACCAGAATTGGTAGAAGAGATGGCAGAAAAAGTTCAGTTGATTCAAAAACCCATGAAAATAGCTCAGAGCAGACAGAAGAGTTATGCAGATAACCGGAGGAAGGATCAATCTTTCTAGGTAGGTGATCATGTTTTTCTCAAAGTCTCACCATGGAAGAGTGTGATGCGATTTGGTAAGAAAGGAAAGCTGAGTCCAAGGTTCATTGGACCATATGAAATTCTGGAGAGAGTTGGATCAGTTGCATACAGAGTGGCATTACCTCTGAGTGTATCTCAGGTACACAATGTTTTTCATGTTTCGATGCTGAGAAAGTATATGCCAGATCCATCTCATGTTTTGAGTCCAGAGGTAGTTCAGCTGGAAGAGAACCTATCTTATGAGGAACAACCGGTCCAGATTCTTGACCACAGGGAGCAGGTGTTACAGAATAAGGTGATTCATCAGGTAAAGGTTTTGTGGAAAAACCATATGTTTTAAGAGGCAACATGGGAATCTGAAAATGCTCTGAGGGATAAATACCCCCACTTATTTTGATAAGTGAATAAAATTGCGAGGACGCAATTCCCAAAAGGGGGGAAGGATGTAACATCCCAGGTAAATAAAGAATATTACATTTTCATATTTATTAATATTTTCGAATTAAATATTAATTTTACTTTAAAGGGGTTGCTATGTTCGATAGTGTACCCGATACGCAACAAAGAGTTTCTTTGAAATCGTACGTTGCACACTAGTAATAAAATAATATTATTTTAAATGCTAGTTAACACGTAGTCGTTGTACTGGTGGGAATGGATAGAAATAACTAAAATATGATTATATATGTTTGTTAAATGTTTTTACATTTATCTAACAAAGGATAAAGGCTTAAAATACGAAAAGAATTAAATTTTAGGCTTATATACTCTAATTTTCACGAAAGGTCCACTTATCACCTTTTGATGGAAAACCGTCATTAAATATAGTTTTAGTCACTCTTATACATTCTATTGGACCAAATAAAACTCTTATTTAGAATTAAAGCATCAAATATTACTTTGTGTAATTTTTTTGGTTTTTTTCCGATAGAGTTCATTTTTTAATGAATAGTGTAAGATGTTGTATTTTAATTCAAAACCTCTTTTTAATATAAATTATTTTTATGAATAGATTATATTTTGAATTGGTTTTAAAGTGAAATTAGAATATATTTTTACCATTTAATCCAATGGTTGTCATTGGAAATAATTTCACTTTGAAATTGGACATAAACTAGTGTCAATCTTTTGATACTTATTATTTCATAAAAACACGCTATTTGTCATGACAGCGGGAATTAATTATTAAATTAATTAATGTGACTTATATGATTTTAATTTTGTAAAATAGACATCATTTTTGAATTCAGAATATCAAATACAGCATAGGGATATGTTTTTGGTTTTTTTTCTGAAAAACATCAATTTTCGATGAATAGTGAAACCGCAAAGTGGTGGTTACAAAATTTGATTTTTCGTTTAAATGAGACTTTACCACTTCTGTGTTTTGAATATAAAAAATCCAATTTAAATTATTTTCATTATTAAGAAAAATGTGGTTCAATGGGATTAAAATAAATTTTGGTGAATAGTAACTTTTATGTTTTATTAATCGCGATTAAAGGTAATTAGTGTAATTTAAGGTAAAAATGATATTATAATAAAATGAAAATATCTTGAAACTTGTCCTAAACCTATTTGTTGAGTTATGGCTGACCAATACAACCCATGGGTCAATTTTTGGTACCCCATGGAGCCACTTGGGTATGATAATGACATTTATCCCTTTTATTTAAAGTTAAAGTAAAAATGACACAAACATGAGATGTTTTACTAAACCAATTTTTACATGGGGTTATACAAGTCATATTTTTGACTATAAATATTCATTGGAAATATAAAAAAATTTCCTAAATCATAGTATTTTTTTTAATAATTTTTTAAATTAAATTATTTATGACACCATGATGATGCAGTGATTACCTCATTATTTAACGATTTAAATAAAATGGAAGGATAATGTAAAATCTAAGACCTACGCATGTCCAAAACTTATTGGATGGGTAGATTTCTAACCCTTATCACCTTATCCTCTAAACAAATCAATGTGGGACCATTAATAACCGAAACTCATTCTAAAATAAAATAACATTTCCTTACTTTCCAAGAGTGCCCCTCCTCTCCTCTTATAAAAGGCCCCCACCTTTACCTCATTACCCACACTTACAAAGCCTTTGGCTCAACCAAACCCTGCTCATTTTGTCTCTCCACATCCCTATCAAACTCCTTGAAGCCTCACTTTGGGCATAAGTCTTCCCAAGTAAGCCTTTGAGCTCAAACCAAAGGCAGTTACCCGATTATAAGGTAATGTCTTCACTTGAGTCCTTTTCTTTTATTTTGCTTCTCCAACCCCCTAAACTCTTTTTATTAATTTCTTTTGTAACAAATCCAGTATCTTCCATATACTAGGATGTTTTTATAAGAAGTTTTCGAGCTACACTAACACACACCTACGTCTAATGGTTAAAGAACATACTGTTTCCGTGGATGGCGACTTTCTGCCTCACGAAACGATGATTGTTCGATATTCTTCTAACACCTTCAAAGTTGGCCATTAAGATGTCACTATATTTATATATGATATATAATATTTGTATGTTTTCCTTAAGCTTCTGTATTTTTTATTTTGGGCATACCTTTATGGTTTCCATTATGGGTAAATGCGATATCTTCATTTAAGGAAGTGTGGACTACCGCCCCCTCAAAGTGATTTGATTCGTTAATTCCATATGTGGGATGTATAAAGGATTTATTGGAAGTTATTATATATGATTTTATAATGGAATTATAATATACCTCTATATCATTATTATTTCTTTCCATTAAAGTATGACAAAGAAATGAAAGTAGCGTTCATGCGTATGTACGGCTTGCCGTCTCCATGAACAGTGCATTTAATTTCTTATCCCCAAATGTAATGTACTATTATAAGTACATATATATAATGGATATATATGATTTATGATTAATATAATTCTGGAATTAAAATATACATACCTCTCATTTAGTTTTAGTTTCATTAATATGACATAGAAATGGAAGTAGCGTTCATGCGTACGTACGGCTTACCGTCTCCATGAACGGTGCATTTCATTTATTACCTCTAAATGATTATATAATATTATAAATACATGTATATGCTGGATATATATGATATATATGATATCCAAATCATGAATATCATTCTGGATATAATGAACCTTTGACCACACGAACAACATGTAATTGTAAGAAGTTCACTTTTGACTCAAGTACCAAATATCGACAAAACAAACATTATTAACTTAAATGATTACATAATGTTAATAACATGATAATAAGTGATATAAAAGTAATAATGAACTTGAAGAAGGTTATTAAGCAAGTAGAAATTAACTCATGTTTATTATTCAGGACGTTAAAGAACGATCGAGTCAAGTCGGACCCGAGGTAAGGGACTTCGTCTCAATCTCCTTTCATTGAGGCATATTTCGTTTTATACACAACTTTCTTTTATACAGTGTATAAACCCCTTTGACTTTTAATTTTATAAAAAAAGAATCTTTTTCTACGAAGCGTTTTACAAAACGACAAAAAGGAATGTTTCTTTTAACGTACGCGGTGACAACGACCTTTTCCACCGCCGTGAGTATTATTCGGTCTTTGGCTTCCTCAACAAGCCATAATGTTTTTAAAATAAAATAAATACCATATACTCTTTTATGTATTTTGGTATTGAAAATGGTTTTGATAAAGGATTCTATTATGTCAATATATTTAAATGATATATTGTGATTTAAATGTGGAAATGTTATCATTCCTTTATATTGGTTTTATGTTTTATGATTTTATATTGGTATTTGGACATTTTACTGGTGGTTACGTGATAAACCATATGACAGGTGGTGCCGTGAATACCAGGACGGATGTTACTTTATAACCTCCAATTCATTGGGTATGTAAGTCGGTCGTATGGCTATTCCATTACGTATGTATGGAATTTGGCTGTATGGCTATTCCATTAAGTGATATGTGTGGAAGTCGACCGTATGGTTATTCCACTTAAGTATGTTTATGTCCCAAGTTACCTTTATATGTTATGTGTTCTTTATATGGGTTTTATGGTAATCTTTTGGTTACAAAAGGGTAAGTAATGATATTTTATTCAGTGAAATTTTTTTACTACTTCATGATGGTGAAGGTATTACTTTGATAAAGTATACATGGTTTACTTGATGTTTGAAAAACTAACAGTTTTCATTGTTTGTGTATCCCTTACTGAGCTTTTTATGCTCACCCCATGTTTTTTTGAAATGTTTTTCACAGGACTTAATGTAGATTAGGGTCAAGGATAAGATCAAGGGAAAGTCAGGCTATCTAAAACATGGAACTAGACATGTTTCTTTTTAAGAGTTTTTATTTTATGGAATCATAGTGGAAGTGTCTACTTTGTAATCTTTTGAGATGTAATAGTTTTGTCCTAATTCTCAAAAAAATCTAAACCTGAAAAGATCCCCAATGTGAATTATTCATTTAATTCAATATTAAGTAATGTTTAAGGCCGGGGCCTTATAGTTGGTATCAGAGGTCTGTTTAGACAGCTTTAGGAGTTAGAAAATTGTTAAATTATAATCTAATTTATGGTATGACTGAAATGATATAGCATTTAAAGATTACCATGTTTCTTCGCCTAAGATATTTCTGTGTTCAGAATGGTTTTCCATAGAGGAAACAAAGCATCTATGTTGGGATGACATCAGGAGGAAGACAACCTTCCAAATCCGCAACCTGAGATGGTCGGAATTGGAACTGAACAGTTTGTTGTAGTGATGGCACAGTTGACTCAGGCTATAAATGGTGGTGGTATCCATGCACAAGATCAGCCATATCAACCGCAGAGGAACATGTCAGTGGTGGAACATTTCATGAGGCAACATCCCCCATCATTTAGAGGATCATCTGACCCCATACAAGCTGAAAGGTGGATTAAAGCACTGGAGAAGATTTTTGATGTCATGGGGTGTTCAGAACATCAAAAGGTTAGTCTTGCTGTTTACCGTTTTGAAAGTGAAGATGATTAGTGGTGGTCGATGGTAAAAAATATCAGGGATAGTGATGAGATTGAGGATCTTCACTAGGACGAATTCAAAGGTATGTTTCTTGAGAAATATTTTCCTAAGGTGGTTCGTCTTAGGATGGAAATACTGTTCCTAGAATTGAGGCAGGAGGATGATTCTATGGCTTGTTATGAGGCAAAGTTCACTCGATTGGCAAGGTATGCTCCAAAATTCATACAAGATATTGATAGTAAAATAAATCGTTTTTACTCAGGGTTAAAGCCAAAGTATCAAAGGGCTTTAGCTTCTCGTGAGTTTAAAAGTTATGAAAAACTTGTTCGATGTGTGGAGAAGGTGGAAATGGAGTTTGTCGATGATCAGGTGTTCTATGAAAAACAACAGAATAAGAGGTCTAGTTGGCAGGCAAAGGGGAAGAATTCACCAAAGAATCAAGGAGGTAAGAAAACCAAATATCCATCCTGTGATAAGTGTGGTAAAATGCATCCTGGAGAATGTTTATCCAAGTCTGGTAAGTGCTTTCGGTGTGGTAAGTCTGGTCATATTGCTCGTAACTGTAAGGAAGATGATCAAGTAGGCAATGAAAAGCCAGCGGTAAGATGTTTTAAGTGTAATGAAATGGGTCATTATGCAAATGAGTGTCTAACAAAGAAATTGACTGGGTGAAATCAGCCAGACTACAAGCAGAAAGGGGTGGTGAAATCCTTTGCAAAAACTTCAACAGATGTTGGGCCATCGAATGAAGTAGTATCAGGTACACTATTTGTTTGTTCAGATTATGCCAATGTGTTGTTTGATTCAGGGTCTACACACTATTTCATTTCTGAGAAGTTTTATAGTAAATTGGAAATTCCATCTCAAGATATGAATCCTGAACTTACGGTAAAAACACCCGGGGGGAACGTTGAGACAAAAAGGAATTATAAGAACCTTCCTATCCTTGTGTGTGGAAAGAATCTACCAGCAAACCTTACTGTTTTGCCTCTAGTAGAGTTTGATGTTATTTTGGACATGGATTGGATTTCTGTTTACCATGCTAAGATTGACTACAGAGCTAAAATGGTTTCTTTTCAGAAATATTTTCAGTTTTTGTACAAGAATGAACCCTTGATTTTGATAACATATCAAGAAATTGAGAATCTAGTAAAACAAGGAAATGAATGTTACCTTGAACATATTGTTGAAAATAAAGGAACTATTCAGATTAATGATGTTTTAGTGGTAAATGAGTATCTTGATGTTTTTCCTGATGAGTTGCCTGGTATTATTCATGATCAGGAAGTTGAATTTACTATTGACTTAGTTCCTAATTATAATCCAATTTCAAAACCCCCTTATCGAATGGATCAAGTTGAACTTTTAGAGTTAAAGAATAAATTGAAGGAGTTATTAGATAAAGGTTTCATTCGACCTAGCACATCACCATGGGGTGCTCCTGTCTTGTTTGTTAAAAAGAAAGATGGCTCAATGAGACTTTGCATTGATTATAGAGCCTTGAATAATATTACTGTTAAGAACAAGTATCCTTTGCCTCATATCGATGATTTGTTTGATCAGCTCCAGGGAGCTCAGTATTTTTCGAAGATTGACTTGAGGTCGGGGTACCATCAGTTGAAAGTAAAAGAAGCAGACGTTCCGAAGACTGCGTTCCGTAGTAGATATGGCCATTATGAATTTTTAGTTATGCCTTTTGGGTTAACCAATGCACCTGCTGTATTCATGGACCTTATGAATAGAATTTTCCATGAGTTCATGGATAAGTTTTTGGTTGTTTTCATCGATGACATTTTGGTGTTTTCTAAAAGTAAAGAGGAGCATGAAAGTCATTTAAGGGTTATCTTTCAAACCTTAAAAGAAAAGAAATTATATGGAAAATTCAGAAAGTGTGAGTTTTGGTTACACCAAATTTCTTTCCTGGGTCACATTGTTTCAAAAGATGGCATAACTGTTGATCCTGCTAAAACAAAAGTTGTTGAAGAATGGCCAAGACCCAAAAATGTAACCGAGATCCGTAGTTTCCTTGGTTTGGCAGGTTACTACGGAAGGTTTGTTGAAAATCTTTCACGGTTATCTAGTCCAATGACTAAGCTAACACGTAAGGGTGTTAAGTTCATCTAGACAAAAGAATGTGATGTTTGTTTTTAGGAGTTGAAAAGAAGATTGGTGAATGCTCCGGCTTTGGAACTTCCTTCCAGGAGTGGTGAGTTTTTTATATACAGTGATGCTTCATTGAAGGGACTTGGATGTGTCCTTAGCAGAATGATCAGGTTATTGCATATGCTTCATGTCAGTTGAAAACTCATGAGGTAAATTACCCTACACATGATTTGGAATTAGCTTCTGTTGTTTTTGCTTTAAAAATTTGGAGGCATCATTTTTATGGAGTAAAGTGTGAAATATATACTGATCAAAAAAGTTTAAAGTATATATTCACTCAGAAATAATTGAACATGAGACAGAGGAGATGGCTGGAATTAATCAAGGATTATGATTTTACAATTCACTACCATCCGGGAAAAGCCAATAAAGTTGCTGATGCTTTGAGTCGAAAAAGTAATGCTTCATTAACGCTGTTGCGTTTGGAACATGATCCTTTGGTTAAGGATTTGGTGAACTTTGTCATAGAAGTTGTTGGTGTAGGATGTCCTTCTGTTTTGTTTCAGGTATCAGTGAGATCTTCTCTATCAGACAGAATCAAGCAAGTACAGAAGCAAGACAGTGAGTTGCAGAAAAAGTTAGATCTAGTTCAGAAAGGTAAGTTGCATGAATTCAACATTGATAGTGATTGTGTTTTGATATTTGGGAAGATATTGTGTGTGCCTTGTGATTCACAGTTGAAGAGAGAGTTGTTATGTGAAGCTCATAGTTCTCCATTTTCAGTTCATCCTGGCAGTACTAAGATGTACAGAGATTTGCGGGAGTATTACTGGTGGGATGGAATGAAAAGAGATATTGCTGATTTTACTGTGAAGTGTTTGACTTGTCAGCAGGTTAAAGCAGAGCGACAGTTACCGAAATGGATGCTTCAGCCTCTACCAGTGCCAGAGTGGAAATGGGACAATATATCCATGAACTTTGTTGTGGGATTACCGAATACATCTCGAGGTAATAATGCAATCTGGGTTATTGTTGATCGCTTGACTAAATCCGCTCATTTCTTTCCTATACGAGATAATTTTTCCCTAGATCAACTTTCCCCTTTGTATTTTAAAGAGATAGTCAGGTTACATGGATTTCCTCTCTCTATTGTATCTGAACGTGATCCTTGGTTTACTTCTAACTTTTGGAAAGGCCTTCAGAAGTTGTTGGGTACTGAATTAAATTTTAGTACAGCATTTCATCTGCAATAAGATGGGCAGTCAGAACGAACAATTCAGACCTTGGAGGATATGCTATGAGCTTGTTCGATGGATTATCAGGGAAGTTGGGACCAACATCTTTCTTTGGTTGAGTTTTCTTATAATAACAGTTTTCATTCCAGTATACAGATGGAACCATTTGAGGCATTATATGGGAAGCGGTGTCGAACTCCAACTTTCTGGGATGAAGTGGGTGAAAGGAAGATGATGGGACCAGAATTGGTAGAAGAGATGAAAAAAAAGTTCAGTTGATTCAAAAACACATGAAAACAGCTCAGAGCAGGCAAAAGAGTTATGCGAATAACCGGAGGAAGGATCTATCTTTCAAGGTAGGTGATCATGTTTTTCTCAAAGTCTCACCATGGAAGACTGTGATGCGATTTGGTAAGAAAGGAAAGCTGAGTCCAAGGTTCATTGGACCATATGAAATTCTAGAGAGAGTTGGATCTATTGCATATAGAGTGGCCTTACCTCCGGGTTTATCTCAGGTACACAATGTTTTTTCATGTTTCGATGCTGAGAAAGTATATTCCAGATCCATCTCATGTTTTGAGTCTAGAGGTAGTTCAGCTGGAAGAGAACCTATCTTATGAGGAAAAACCGGTCCAGATTCTTGACCACATGGAGCAGGTGTTACGGAATAAGGTGATTCATTAGGTAATGGTTTTGTGGAAAAACCATATGATTGAAGAGGCAACATGGGAATCTGAAAATGCTCTGAGGGATAAATACTCCCACTTATTTTGATAAGTGAATAAAATTGTGAGGACGCAATTCCCAAAAGGGGGGAAGGATGTAACATCCCAGGTAAATAAAGAATAATACATTTTCATATTTATTAATATTTGCGAATTAAATATTAATTTTACTTTAAAGGGGTTGTTATGTTCGATAGCGTACCCGATACGCAACAAAGAGTTTCTTTGAAATCGTACGTTGCACACTAGTAATAAAATAATATTATTTTAAATGTTAGTTAACAAGTAGCCTTTGTACTAGAAGGAATGGATAGAAATAACTAAAATATGATTATATATGTTTGTTAAATGTTTTTACTTTTATCTAATAAAGGATAAAGGCTTAAAATACGAAAAGAATTCAATTTTAGGGTTATATACTCTAATTTTCACGAAAGGTCCACTTATCACCTTTTGATGGCGAACCCTCATTAAATATAGTTTTGGTCACTCTTATACATTCTATTGGACCAAATAAAACTATTCTTTAGAATCGGGACATCAAATATTACTTTGTGTAAATTTTTTGGTATTTTTCCAATAGAGTTCATTTTTTAATGAATAGTGTAAGATGTTGTATTTTAATTCAAAACCTCTTTTTAATCTAATTTATTTATATGATTAGATTATCTTTTGAATTGGTTTTAAAGTGAAATTAGAATATATTTTTACCATTTAATCCAATGGTTGTCATTGGAATCAATTTCACTTTGAAATTGGACTTAAACTAGTGTCAATCTTTTGATACTTATTGTTTCATAAAAACACGTTATTTGTCATGACATCGGGAATTAATTATTAAATTAATTAATGTGACTTATATGATTTGAATTTTGTAAAATAGACATCATTTTTGAATTCAGAATATCAAATATAGCAAAGGGATAAGTTTTTGGTTTTTTTTTCTAAAAAACTTCAATTTTTGATGAATAGTGAAACCGCAAAGTGGTGGTTACAAAATTTGATTTTTTGTTTAAATGAGAAATTACCACTTCTGTGTTTTGAATCTCAAAAATCCAATTTAAATGATTTTCATTATTAAGTAAAATTTTGTTCAATGGGATTAAAATAAATTTTGGTGAATAAAAACTTTTATGTTTTATTAATCGCGATTAAAGATAATTAGTGTAATTTAAGGTAAAAATGATATTATAATAAAATGAAAATATCTTGACACATGTCCTAACCCTATTTTTTGAGTTATGTCCGACCAATACAACCCATGGGTCGATTTTTGGTACCCCATGGAGCCACTTGGGTATGATAATGACATTTATGTCTTTTATTTAAATCAAAAATGACACAAACATGAGATATTTTACTAAACCAATTTTTAAATGGGGTTATGCACGTTGGATTTTTGACTATAAATATTCATTTGAAATCTAAAAAGATTTCCTACATCATAGTATTTTTTTATAATTTTTTAAATTAAATTATTTATGACACCATGATGATGCAGCGATTACCTCATTATTTAACGATTTAAATAAAATGGAAAGATAATGTAAAATATAAGACCTAAACATTTTCAAAACCTATTGGATGGGTAGATTTAGAACCCTTATCACCTTATCCTTGAAACACATCAATGTGGGACCATTAATAACCGAAACTTATTCTAAAATAAAATAACATTTCCTTACTTTCCAAGAGTGCCCCTCCTCTCCTCTTATAAAAGGCCCCCACCTCTACCTCATTACCCACACATCCAGAGCCTTTGGCTCGACCAACCCCTGATAATTTTGTCTATACACATCCCTATATAATTCCTTGAAGCCTCACTTTGGGCATAAGTCTTCCCAAGGAAGCCTTTGAGCTCAAACCAAAGGGAGTTACCCGATTATAAGGTAATGTATTCACTTGAGTCCTTTTGTTTTATTTTGCTTCTCCAACCCCTAAACTCTTTTTATTCATTTCTTTTGTAACAACTCTAGTATCTTCCATATACTAGGATGTTTTTATAAGAAGGATTCGAGCTACACTTACACACACCTACGTCTAATGGTTAAAGAACATACTGTTTCCGTGGATGGCGAATTTCTGCCTCACGAAACGATGATTGTTCGATATTCTTCTAACAATTTCAAATGTGGACATTAAGATGTCACTATATTTATATATGATATATAATATGTTTTTGGTTTCCTTAAGCTTCTTTATTTTTCATTTTGGGCATACCTTTATGGTTTCCATTATGGGTGAATGTGATATCTTCATTTAAGGAAGTGCGGACTACCGCCCCCTCAAAGTGATTTGATTCGTTAATGACATATGTCGGATGTATAAAGGATGTATTTAAAGTTATTATATATGATGTTATACTGGAATTATAATATACCTATATACCATTATTATTTCTTTCCATTAAAATATGACAAAGAAATGAAAGTAGCGTTCATGCGTACGTACGACTTACCGTCTCCATGAACGGTGCATTTCATTTCTTATCCCCAAATGTAATGTACTATTATAAGTACATATATATAATGGATATATATGTTTTATTATTAGTATAATTATGGAATTAAAATATAAATACCTCTCATTTAGTTTTAGTTCCATTAATATGACATAGAAATGGAAGTAGCATTCATGCGTACGTACGGCTTACCGTCTCCATGAACGGTGCATTTCATTTCTTACCTCTAAATGATTATGTAATATTATAAATACATGTATATTCTGGATATATACGATATATATGATATCCAAATCATTAATATCATTCTGTATATAATGAACCTTTGACCACACGAACAACATGTAATTGTAAGAAGTTCACTTTTGACTCAAGTACCAAATATCGACAAAACAAACATTATTAACTTAAATGATTACATAATGTTTATAACATGATAATAAGTGATATAAAAGTAATAATGAACTTGAATAAGGTTATTAAGCAAGTATAAATTAACTCAAGTTTATTATTCAAGATGTTAAAGAATGATCGAGTCATGTCGGACCCGAGGTAAGGGACTTCGTCTCAATCTCCTTTCATTGAGGCATATTTCGTTTTATACACAACTTTCTTTTATAAGGTGTATAAACCCCTTTGACTTTTTCTTTTATACAAAAGTAATCTTTTTCTATGAAGCGTTTTACAAAAGGACAAAAAGGAATGTTTCTTTTAACGTACGCGGTGACAACGACCTTTTCTGCCGCCGCGAGTATTATTTGGTCTTTGGCTTCCACAACAAGCTGTAATGTTTTTAAAATAAAATAAATACCATATACACTTTTATGTATTTTGGTATTGAAAATGGTTTTGATAAAGGATTCTATTATGTCAATATATTTAAATGATATATTGTGATTGAAATGTGGAAATGTTATCATTCCATTATATTGGTTTTATGTTTTATGATTTTATATTGGTACTTGGAAATTTTACGGGTGGTTACGTGATAAACCATATGACGAGTGGTGCCGTGAATACCAGGACTGGTGGTTACGTTATAACCTCCAATGCATTGGGTATGGAAGTCGGCCTTATGGCTATTCCATTAAGTATGTATGGAATTTGGCCGTATGGCTATTCCATTAAGTGATATGTGTGGAAGTCGACCATATGGTTATTCCACTTAAGTATGTTTATGTCCCAAGTTACCTTTATATGTTATGTGTTCTTTATATGGGTTTTATGGTAATATTTTGGTTACAAAAGGGTAAGTAATGATATTTTATTCAGTGAAGAATTTTTACTACTTCATGAAGGTGAAGGTATTACTTTGATAAAGTATACATGGTTTACTTGATGTTTGAAAAACTAACAGTTTTCATTGTTTGTGTATCCCTTACTGAGCTTTTTATGCTCACCCCAAGTTTTTTTGAAATTTTTTTCACAGGACTTAATGTGCATTAGGGTCACGGATGGGATCAAGGGAAAGTCAGGCTATCTAAAAAATGGAACTAGACATGTTTCTTTTTAGGAGTTTTTATTTTATGGAATCATAGTGGAAGTGTCTACTTTGTAATCTTTTGAGATGTAATAGTTATGTCCTAATTATCTAAAAATCTAAACCTGAAAAGATCCTCAATGTGAATTATTCATTTAATTCAATATTAAGTAATGTTTAATGCTGAGGCCTTATAATATCTCTTAGACCTTGAAAAATAGTTTAATGTCATGTGGCATGGACTTTAGAAATGACTATCCCTAGAATATTTTCATGGAAAAAAGGGAATAAAACTGATGTGAATGGGACAAAAGGGGTTCACATTCCACATAAGTATTATCAAACATCTATAAATGAATCTTCCCAAAATCAAGTATATGTGGTGTGGTGGAGTGAAAAACCCTCACATTAACTGGACCCTTGAAAGTCTGACGCCACATCCAACATTCCCTTTGAGGATCTTAGTTTATGGTAATAGATTTTAGACTGAGTACCCCTCATGTGGATAAAATATATTAGTATCCACTCTAATATATACTCGTTATACTATGTGATCCATGATAGGTGCGGGAAATAATTAATTTTACTTGGGTTTACATGACATATGGGAGTGCAAATTCAGGGTTAAACCAAAGATAAAGTACCACCATAATAGAAGAATGCGAAAAAAATGAATGTTGGGAATTTCCGGGCCTAGATGAAAAAGAAACTGGTGAGTAAGGGAAGACTATTGACCATAGTCAAAATATAGGGACCATAACTAAATCAAGAATCAATGGGGTGAGAAAATACACAATCAACTGTTGACTAAGTTTGAATCACCGTATATTCCAGTTTTCACTAAGGATCCATTGTTCTGTTTTACTATAATGTGGGGTGATACAAAGAGGGATGAGACCCTCATCATTACAGGTTCCATATGGATTTAAATGATGAAGAAAAATCCAAACTAAAGACTCAAATTGTGGACTGATCATATCAGGGAGTGGGATTTAGAAACATGTGTACAAATAATATATGGTCATATTGCAAGGACCCTAAAAATATTTTATATTCAAGTTTAATGGATTATGGATAATAGTTTAAACTTGGGTTACATGGACTATGAATTACAGTTTCAAGTACTATTTCATGGACTATGGATAATAGTTTAAAGTCATGTTGTATGGACTATGAGAGTAATGATCATTCAAAAATTATATATGATTCATGAAATAGATAAATCCTGACATGTAGAAGAACCATTGAGGCCCATATAACTCATAGAAATTGTTTGATGAACTCCATATATTTTAGGTTCATGGTGCTTTGACCAAAATAAATGTAGAGGGACCCATGGTCAAAAAGTGTTTGAGGCTAGGCTCAAAGATGAAATATCTAGAAATAGTTATGTATCCTATAAGGATGGTAATCATGAAACATGTAGTTTATGAATATTTCATGGTAGATGAAAAATTATAAAGTTTATTTACTCTAATATTAGGGAACTGAGGAATCCTATGATTATTGTGAGACATCCTAATGTCATTAAGTGAATGGTTTTAGTTTAATGCCATTCATTTAGGACATTTTATCTTGATTTATAGTCATAGAGTTCATAACTTGATGAATTGAGTATCAAATGTGTATGTTTCATGTTGTTTTATGACATTCCTAACATAAAGGGGGGCCAAGGATGCCTAACACCATAAAACACATCTTGGAAGTTAAATTTATATATTTTAAGGTCATTATTCATGGAATATGGGATCCTAGTTTATGTACATAGTGTTCAAATCTTGGGGAGGAGAATCCTTGAAATGTGTATGTGTGGTGTGGAGTTGTAATGAATCCAATGTGAAAGAGGACCGATGAGGCCTAATGATGCACCACATTTTACCATAGGGGGTTATTTAGAGATCTACCCTAAAGAAATCAATATGGAATGGTTGAAATGATCATTTGGAATGAGTGATCTAAGGTGGCCCATCTGCCATAAATTTGTCCTATATATGAAATAAAAAATGTAGGTTAATTTTAGTTAGTCATAAGGATGACGCGTTTGGGAATCTCTTTGTATCCCATAAGGATGGGAATCAATACATACATATATATTTATGTACCGTGCAGTTTGAATTCATGTGTTGAGGATGTTAGATGACCCATCATTAAAGAGGGAGAATGTAGTGGCTCGACTCGAGATTTGGGATTTGGGTGTCACTATGTATCCCATGATGTTGGGAATCAATCCATTAATAGTTATGGAAGTTAAATCACCCTATGGGGGTATGACCCATGTACAAAGAGGTACAAAAAAATTCTTTGTTTTTTAGTTTAATTGTTTTTTGAGTGGATGGACCCAAGAATGGGGATTTGGACATCACTACATATCCAATTTTGTCATGAATCATTTCATACATACTTCATTATAGGTGGAATGGTGGATGACCAGTTCCAAATGTGATGTCCTCTCACACATGAATACCACATTATTGTTCCATTTTTATCATGTGACCAGGAAGATGATGCCATAGATTTAGATCATGTGACATGACAAGTCCTTTATGTTTATTGTCATTTGGTATGGAAACTGGTTTTTACACCCTTTATCATTGCGCAGCTAGGTCAATGATTGAAATGTAGTTTATCATAATTCAAAAAGTATTTTGGGGGAGAGGAGTGTTCCCAAAGAAGTTGTATGGAATAACTATTATAACCTGACTGGATTAATACAAAGAAGACATCATACCCTATCACACTCTCCTAAGGGAAATTCCAGCCAAGATTCAAAAAATTAGGTTTACTGCTGCGAACAAAGGTAAAATATGTTGGTTTTCCTACATATCCTATATGAATGGTAATGAAGCCACATGTAGTTCTAGAACATGGAATGTTTGATGATTAATGGCGGAGCTGAAGTCCACTTAGGTGAGAAGATCATAGTGGTGTTGTGTAGTTTAAAGTTATACAACATGGACTGTACAGTTATTAGTTCAATGTCCTAGAATTTGGACCATTGGGTGTTCTTCTGAAGTGGATAAATGTAGAACAGTGAGGTGATGAACCCATTGTGAATGAAGACCTAGAATTCCTATCGCTAGACAACATATTTCTATGGAGACATTCCTAGAATTTAGATTTATTATTCGTGGACATGAACTCTTAGTTTATGGTAATAGAGTTCATACCATTTATCTCTTAGTTTAGGGTCATAGAGTTTGGACTTTATGGTTCATAGATAGTTATTCGTTTAATGTCATATAATTCAGACTTATGGGGTTGTATGGCCCCTGATGTTTCCAGTCAGGATCCAAGTATCACTGAGAGGGTGAGAGGGTGAATCAGTGATATCTTTTTCTTTTTATGTTTCCTTATAATTTAAACAACCTTCGCCTCCTGTTAAAGATTTTCTTCTCTGCTGAACACACACAACCACAAGAACACAAGATTTACAAGGTTCACTAGTCAAGAAGAGTAGTTACGTCCTTGGTATGGTACATAAATAATCCAGTACCACACAATCCCCTAAAAAAAAATCCTTTTACATGGAATAAAATAAGTAGGATATAACCTTACAATCGAGTATCACTTGGAAAACAATCTGAAAACGCATATGCACCCTCTTATCACAAATAGGGAATTACAATATTTTAGTTCTTCTTTACAATTGAATAGTTGTATTCTATAAAGTACAGATCTTCACTTTCCTACCCAGAAGCGGCTAAGAACTCCCATACACACAACTAAATATGTGCGAAGGCCCCAAATTTTTCGCGCAACCTTTAGGATATATTGTGCTCAATTCAAATTCCTTGTGTGTAAAAATTCTGTTTTGGTGTGAAAAACTGTTTCGCGTAACTTCCCTTTTTCGCGCAACCTTTTCTCTTTTCGCGCAGCTGTCCTCTTTTCGCGCAAACTCCTTTATTTTCACGAAACTCCCTTTGTGTATAATTTTACGCTCACCAGAGCTCAAGATTTCTTCCAAGTGTCGAGAATTAACAAATGAGAGGGGTTCACCTCATATTTATAGGAATTTTTGACCACATGCCAAAAATACTAATCTGCACATAAAACCCCCTTTATGCACATAAAAACTCTTTCACTCAACTTCATATTTCGCATAAAGCTCTAATTTTTCGCACACCTCGTGCCTTAGCCAATTCTCAATCTCCTGATCTCAAAATTCCTCTTGAACGAAAAAATTATTTCTTGTATTTCACACACCGCGCCAATATTTCATGAAACCTTGATTTTCCGCATATCCCAAGGATATTTCGCGCAGCATTTTTATTTTTTGCGCAACCCACTGATTTTTCATGCGTCCCGCTACTATTTCGCGCGACCTTCATTTTTTTCGCACAACTTGCCTAAATTTCCACGCACTCCATGCCTTTTCCATTTTTCAATGTTCTGACCTTGAATCATGCCTTGCGTGTAAAAATATAAACAATATTCAATCTTTCACGCAACAACCATTTCCAAAAACACATCTTCATCTCCCGATTTTCAGGCCCTAAATTTTAGCAAACACTGGAAAACGACGCCATCTTAAACTGTGCTTTTGTGCCGCCTCCAGATTGTCCATTGCTTTTTCATTTCCCTATTCACTGCTTCCCATAATCATTCTTCATCTTTCATCATGAACTCCACCTTAGTGATATATATCCTTTGACAGATCATATTTAGCATCATCAGAGTTACAATGGGAAGTGCTGAAACTTCACTATCTTCCAGCAATATCACTCCTTCCAATCAAAACTATGTATGATTGGAATCATAATTTCTACCCTTTCCTTCATAAGGCTTGCATCACAAGTTCTCTTAACTTATCATATTTCTGAAATACATATTAGAAAATCATCATCTGGTTTCAAGTCCTTTACAATGTAAGTTGATTTATCTTCTTTGACAAAAAATAAAACACTCTTGTAAAAGCTAACTCTTCAAACTTCCTTATCCATCCAACTTGGTCCCAAAAACCCCACCATATGTGAATAAAAACTTATAAGACTCCTAAGAAAATTTGAGTCTTACTAGGTATGTTAAATAGTGATTGGTGTCAGGAATTCCCTATTACATGGAAGTGATCAACTAGGATAAAGAAATGCTAGGTGGGAAATTCTTTGTGATTATAACATCCTTAATCCACTTGCATAGATGCACTAAGGGGTAACACCAAGGGTGTTAGGGTTCCACAATAATATAATGAGGTGGAAAATAGTTAAATCATGACTTATCAGATTCGGATTAGGAAATGGGTGACTAATGGGTAGGGACCACTATCATCCAAATTGGTAACATAAGATCCACATCTACACCAGTCATGGATAGGGAATGTATATACAGAATCGATTTATTACTAGGTTCAAAAAACTGGATCACCTATTTGTTTCTAGATATCCATTTGGGTATTATCCCAATATGGGAGGTGATCCAAAGATGGAATAATACAATCACCAATAAGGGGTCTGTTTGGATATGAATGATGGTGCAGATCTTGACCCAGAAAGACTCAATTTATGGTAATGGGTTAGTGATATGCCTATGTGGAAAACAACACATTAGGCTTCACCCCCCAGCACATAAGATCATATAATTGGTAGGATTCATATGGACTAATGGTAAGGGACCCTGGTCTCACAAATTGATGAAGGTCATATTGTGTGGACCCAAGTATCATAGTTTAAGGTCATAGAGTTTGGATCAAACACCCATTTTAACATCTTCTTCATGGGAAAAAAAGTCATGGGGTATCTAAGAAAAATGATATGTGTATTAAAAAATGAATGACCCATTGTGAATTAGGACCTTAGGATACTCAACCCGCATAAAACATCATCATGTAAAACTAGAAAGTAGATTAAACTTGTAAGTCTTATAATTGGGTTCCCGGTTTAACATAGTGTTCCATGGATAT
This sequence comes from Viscum album, assembly GCA_963277665.1. Lineage (NCBI taxonomy): Eukaryota > Viridiplantae > Streptophyta > Magnoliopsida > Santalales > Viscaceae > Viscum > Viscum album. The sequence goes on along the minus strand of OY728123.1, from coordinate 1,426,282,516 downwards.
GGGTTGTTGATAAGTTTATCATATTATTTATAAGACATTGATTGTTATGCATTTTATCAACATACAACTAGAATTAAGGTTTTTATGTAGTTTAACATCATTAAACTAAGACTTTGGACTCCATTCATGGGAATTACTGCTTTCAGGACATGGAATTCGTTGGAGGGGTGATCTGCTCCCCTTCCATGGTGACCAAAGTTTATGAACCATTAGTATATGTCTTTTGAATTATTTTCGTCCCTTCCCACATGGGTTCCAAAATTGGAGTCTTCCTATCAGGTATCATCGGTGTTCAAAGTTCCAAAATTGTATTTATATGGAGGAAATAGTAGAGACAAACTTTCTTGTTGAAAGAAATGGATATATTTACATAGTGCCTCTCTATATTGGGCACAGATCTGTTAATTTTTTAATAAAGGTATTCCATTTCATCTAGATGTAAATTAGCTATCCTATCTAATGTTTGTTGACCGTAGACAAATTTTTGGGATGTAGTCGGATGAATCTCAATGGGAATTACTGCCTCTGTTTCATACACCATGGAATAAAAGGTCATCTAGGTGGAATTCTGAGTGGTCATCTAATAAGCATGGGAGGGTGTTGGGGAGAATGTCCATAAAAATATTCTTATTCGTTCCCACAATATTTTACAAAACGCTGGAGAGGGATTTGTTGAATGCCTTGAATGACCCATTAACATACTCATGGTTCTGGGAAGTATAGTTGGACCAAATGTTTTCTTTTTTCATATAACATCTTCACCTATGATGAACAAAAATTAGAGTCATTGTCAGTTAGAATGGAGTGGGGGGCTTTAAATTAATAAATGATGTGGGAGATCATTAATTTTTCAACAAAAAATGCCTTGAAATCCCTGATATGAATAGATTATTTACAAGTTGAGAATAAATCATTCATTTTCATAATGAACCTACATCGATGAGCTATTGTTGGTGAATAAGGTCCCAAAAAATTGAGCCCCCAGACCAAAAATAGTCAAGAGTACATTGTCATATGAATGGGACCTATGGTCGGGGAACTATGATTCCATGTGTGTGACATGTGTGGTATATCATGGAGAACTCGATATAGTAATGGACCATGGTGGTCTATAAGTACCAAAACCTTTGAATTTGGTGGGAGATCATAAACCCTATCAGATGAGAACCATAAGGACCAGCATGAACTTTTTGGATATCATGGGGAATATCATATCCTCAGATGAAATGAAAAATAATTCCATGATAACCATGTTTGTAGAGAGTCTACTAATGTTTAGGACCACATTGGAGGGTGAACATCACTAGAGATACTTGATGAAGGGAGCTATCCAATCATAGGTTTCTTCAGTTGTGGAGAGATAAAGAGGTCCTGATGTTGTGACAATGGATGTTTTTTGATTTACCTATTGGATTTAATCATTGTATGAATTGACAATGAAAATTACTCTTCAGTGTGCCACATGAATGAAAATATCATTCCTATCTAGTTCTATAAGAGTTGTGGATAGTCTATCTAGGTTATGATCTAAACCATTCTCTGACTAAGAAACATGATCAAATTATGGATGATAGGGTAACTTGGCTATAAAAAATGGAGTTCTCCATAGAAAGGGAATGATCTATGGATTCCTGATATGATAGTGTCCATTTATTTTATTGATGACTAACTTAGAGTCTCCCATGATATGTAGGTGGGGTACATCTATCTCAAGAGACATATCATGATCAATAATGAGAGCCTAATACTATACCTCATTGTTGGTGTATTATTCTAATTGCAAGAATGTATATTGAAGGAAAACATATTTCATGGTGATGAATACGATCCCTAGGACAACCCTATTGAGTCTGGGAACGCTGAGCCTTCTACTAGTTGGGCTTCAGGAGGCACTGTAAAATTAATCTTCTAACACAGCACAACATGATCCATTAATATAATCACATAATTTGGAAAATCAAGATCGAGGGACTGCTCTGTGGGGGTTGGATGCACTGGAATCAAGTCGGTGAATACTAACCATTTATTAACTTCTTTGGTATGAATGTGATGTCAAACTACTGAAGAAGAACTTCCCAATGTGCTAGACATCCTATAAGTATATTATGGTTCCTGATATACTTTATCAAAAACACACAAGAAACTAGATATATATCATTATTCTATAGATTGTCCTACAACATCAACACTATGAAAACCAGTGCATGAAAAATAACCTCGATAAGAGAGTATATGGAATTTGTGTTTAATAACATGTGAATGAGATAATATAATATGTTCTATGTCCTTTCATTATTATTTTGGATGAGTAGGGAACCAAGTGATCATTCTAGGGTAGTCACATAAAGTACTAATGGCTTCCCAAAGATGGGTGAAATTAAAACTAGAGGTCGTATCAAATACTACTTGATCTCCTCAAACACAGTGAGATACTCTTAATCCCATTAGTAGATAGAACCATTCATCATGAGTCTGGATAAGGGCTTGTAATTTTTGGCCTAATTCGTGATGAATCTAAATTTATAGGCTATGTTTCCATGATGTCTTTTGAGCTCACAAAGTTCAATCGAGTGTGGAATCTAGAATATGGCCTTGATCTTCTTTCAGTCAATCTTGATAACTTTGTATTTGATAGTAAATATTGGAAACATTCCACAGGTAACCACTATGGAAAAAATAAAAGGAGTTAACATCAGATTTAGGTAATAGAGGAATCCAAAAACTATCTCAATATATCTTATACGGTCCTTATGCTAGTGGTATTTTACCACCAAGTCATCCAAGTGACATTCCACCAACATAAAGAGGATCAGTTTGAAAATTTGGGGCAAATATCTCTAATAGATGGATCCTACATTCTTAAATCTAAAGGGAATTACCTGATAGAATACATTATGTTGGAAAACAATAAAGGTAGTAGACTCTTAATCTTTGGGGGAAATTTAGATCTGATTAAAATGAACATAACCATCCATGAATGAGAGAGCATGGAACCACTAAGTGGATTCCATCAACAACTCTGTTATGATAAAAGAAAAATAAACCCTTAGGAAATGGTGGTTGATATCCAAGAATTCAATGAAGAATTTGGTCTTGTAGTTCCTCTTCATAAAGGGAACAATGTGGGAAATCCGTATTCACTATTGAAATTTGTTTGATGTTGTTTTCATTTATTAGCTTATCTATTATAGCCTGAACTATAGCTCCATGAGAGGGGTGAATATTTTTGGGAGGATGATCGAACCCACAATGATTCACTAGGAGATAAAGATAAAGGAATGACATATAAGTGTCTATTCCAAGAATTTCATCATAGTTATAGGTGAATATATCATGATTCAGTTTTAGGAAATCCATGTACTATTTTTGTTCCTCTTCTTGCATCACTCCACTAATCAGTGTTGAAGTTAGGTCTATTTCCGTTCCATGATTCACCTATACCAACTCATCAATTAGGGTGGAGACTCCCTCATCAAATACAGGAGGATAATACTTCAAAAAAATCATTTTTAAGGAGGGGGAATTAATAAGAAGGGATGGACAATCTTGAAAGACTGATCATGGGGGAACACTGGATCCCTCTTGTGAGGGTGTTGAGTCCTCACTAGAGAACTCATGCTCTATTGAAATCATGGAGACAGAGGCTATCAAACTGATTTAATTAAGAAATTCGACTAAGTATTCCACTATTGATTTCAAATCAATGGTTTTGGGTCAGCATGTGTTGGTTCAACCCAAATTAGTAGAATATTCATGTATGGAATATAGTTTTATCCTTGGGGAAAACCTCCCAATACCCCACAATGGAAGGGGGTTCTGGTATCACTCGATCATTCCCTATCTTGGAGTAGGAGGTAGTCTTTCTACATTCCTCATTCATGGGGACACGTATTACCTTCTTCACAGAAGTAATGAAGTAGTAACGCATGTCTGTCATTGTGGCCTATAAAAGGTGAATCGAGTGGATGAATGTATTATCCATTTCTGTCAATGGGTAGGCCACATTGATAGTGTGCTCAAAAATGTTTGTCAAAACCCATTTTTACTCTCTCTTGTAATAGTCAAAAACCAAATTAAGGTATTAACAATAGTTTATGGGAGATGTATCATCTTTTAGAATGACCACGCGACCGTTGAGTAATTATTTGAGGCATAACTAATACAATGAGGGAACCATTCCATTAAATTATATATATGGCCACCCATTAATAAATTTTAGGCCGTATCATATGAGAAAACCATGAATTCTATGTTTGAAATATTTCTAGTGAATTGGGTCTTCAAAAGGATTCTTACACATATCCTTTTCTAGGTACTATCATAACCTTATGCCTTCAGGTCCGAGGGAATGATATATACATCATTCAGTCCAAAATTGCATAGCATCTGGGTTGGGATGAGATTGATCCTGTAACCTCTCTCTACAAGACAGTAATGGAATTCCACACCATTGAACTGGATAACGAGTGGTGTAGGGGGATGTTCCCCTCTATGGGAGACCCTTAATCCTCTCTAGATAATGAGATTATAGATGGGTATTCTGCTCACTCGACTTCCTCAACATAGATTTCCTCTATAGATGAAACCTCTATCACAATCTTGGGGGGTTTAAGTCCTCTGTGAGGGATTTATCTCATGTATTCTAATAGGAATAGGGTTTCAAGAATCAAGATCTTCACAGGAATGTTGGCGATGTAACATCACGTTATGTTTTCAGTTACTTTTGATGTTTCCAAGTACCTTTGTTTTGGAATAGTGACTTGGGGGTGAATTTGGGTGAAATTTTAAGTAAAACAAAAGGGAAATGGCTTGTGCATGGTTTGCGTACGGTTTGACAAACTGTGCGACCAAACCATTCCAACCAAGCTGCACTGGACAGAGAGGTACGCACAGTGTGCACACAATTTGACAAACCATGCGACCGAACCATGTAGACCACGTATCTTTGGACAATGTGTTACTCACGGTGTGGGCACGGTTTGACAAATCGTGCGCCTCTGCCCAGGTAAACTGTGTGCGCGGTTTTTAATTTCGATTTTTTCTTTTAAAACCACCCAATACCCCGGGACTTCCATATTATCAACTTTGGCTCAGGCTTGACTCGTTTGAGGACTTTCCAAAGCCTCCTAGAGATATTCTAAGGCGATCTGAACATCATTATTCGAGATTGAAGGCTTGTATTGATGATTCTCTCTCCTCCGGGTATGTGGATTTCGTCCCGTTGCGTATCTTGTTTATTACTATATCTTTCCTTGATCTTTTCATTGAATATTTCCTTTGTTTCCATGGATCTATACCTATGAGTTTTGGTATAGATCTAGAATTGTGAATCTAGATCTAGTTTGGGAAGATCTTAATCCCTTTGATCTTAATTTTGGTTTTAAGGATTTAGATCCATATTTAGATCGATGTCGTTGTGCCGCTCGGTTTTTGGGGTTTCTCATTAGGTTAACTCCCGTCAATAAATCAAGGTAGGTGGTTATGTCCAGTCTTACAAAATTAATTATCATTGTATTTTCTTGATTTATTTCAATTATTGATTTAAATTTAATTGCTCAAGTTTCTTTTAATTAAATTGATAAAAACTCGATTCCATTGAATTGAGATATTTGAAATGGTTTTGGCATAGAAATTTGGGAAAACCCCAATTCCATTGAATTGGGTGTGTTTATGGAAAAATTGTCTATTTAAATTTTTTAATTTAAATTGTGGATTTGATGGAAATGTTTTCAATTAAATTATTGAATTTAATTGTGGAAATGAAATGTGTAATGATGGAATTGGTTTTCAATAGATTTCAAACTTATGAAAATGGCTTAAAATGATTTTATAGAAACCCATTGGTTTTATCTTGTGAAAAAGGCATGTTTTTGAATAAATACTGATATGGTTTTAAATGGAATGAAGTTGGCACTTTTGAAATGGGAGAATGGGATTGATCATATTTTAAGCATTATTAAAATATTTCGCCCATAATTCAAGAGCGTATGCAAGACATAGGTAGTTAGTGAGTTATTTGGATACACTCTACGCTACGACAACATTCTAAAACATAATTGCGGAGGGTCACAGCCCCGGTGGGTTGGTGATGAGTCTCCTTTGGCCAGTGTCATAGGGACGTGTGTATACACATTTTGCTGAGTTCACATAGAGAGTGTGGAATCCTATAACCGGTTAATACCATCATTCCTTTTGGCAGATGACCATGTTGCTCGCTTGTTTGTTTATATTTGAGATATAAATGTATGCCAATTATTTGGAACTGTCTTTCATGCCTGCTGAATTTATATAAAATGTTTTATATAAATGTTTTACTTAAGCCATTATTTTAGAAATATTCTATCATTTGTAAAGCCTTTGCTTAAAATATTTATTTCCATCACTTGAAAATGTATAGCATGATTTTTTAAAATATGCTTTTGAATTTCCAAACCTATTTATTTGAAAATTGAAAGCTTTTCTTTGGATAATCTATGTTCGGAATCTGTTATGGAATCTTTTGTGGTATCCTAGTGGGCTTAGGATCACACCATACTTTTTCCTTTAGGTGTTTTTATATTTTATTCTTCCAGGATCGAGCAAAAGGAAGGGACCTCTTTGAGGTGGATCTTGTTGTTGGTCTTTGGACTTGGTGAGTTGTGTCCTTTGGGACCTTTGGGCTGTTTTCCCTTTTTATGCTTGGGTTGTAGTACTTTGGCATTTTATGCTTCTTTGTATTCTGGTACATCACTCCCAGTGGATTTTCTTTTGATATTCATACTGTTTTTTACTCTTTCTTCCGCATTCTTGTGGAAAAATCGTTCCCACTTGTATGTTGTACGATGCCAGGTGCTAGTCGCTTACCCGTGGGGATCGAGAACACCCTTCGGGCTATGTCAGGGCCGACTTAGTTATCAAGTTACCAGGGTACCCAGGATGGTTCATGAAAAAGTGGTATCAAAGGGAGGTTAAACATCATGCCTTGATGACAGTATGCATTTGAGTATTCTTGTTGGGACTTAAGAGGTAGTTGTGATTGAGTGCCTGGCCAGCACTCACCACAATGAACCTTAAGTCACCAGGGTTGGTTAGGGAAAGGCGACTTGTGGAATAGTTCTAGTATTTTTCCTATTTTTATTTGGATAGAGTGTAATCCAAATCTTGTTATCCCTTATTTTAAGAGTGGTTTTCCTTATTACTTAGGTTGAATGTTAATATAATGTCTTATTTTTTGTCTGCTAATGTTGTGTATCATCATGCCTCTGAGAAGACGTGGGAATCAGATCCAAAAAGATGCTGCTGCTGAATCTCAACAAGTGAGTCCTATTGTGTATCTGAGTCTGGTTGAGGTGATTGTTCGCACTGTCCAAGCTCTGGGACATGCACCCCCTCTAGTATCTGTTTAGACTCCTGCTACAGATCCTCATAGTGATATTCTCCAAAGTCGTTCTCCATATTTACTACGCTAGAAGCCACCATTTTTCAAAGGATCCACTGACCCTCAACTTGATGAGGAATGGTTGAGTAAGATTGAAGGTCTGTTTTAGTTCTTGGAGAAACCTGATGTGATCAAGGTGAAGTGTGCCACCTTCGTGCGAGAGGGACCAAGTAGGAGATGGTGGGACATGATGGTGACGGCTGGGAAACATGAGGGTTTAGAGTGGAAAGACTTTAGGTTCCTTTTCACTAACCAGTTCTACCCAGAATCAATGGTGTTGTCCAAGGATGTGGAGTTTTTTAAGATTGAGCAGGCCAACAAAACCGTGACTGAGTACTCAAATCACTTTTGTGAGTTGGTACAGTTTGCTCTTGAGATAGTATCTAATGAGAGGATTAAGGCTCGACGATTCGAGTTGGGACTTCGATCAGATATCCATTATCAGGTTTTATTATTGAAGCTACCCACTTATCCCGATGTGCTGGATAAGGCGATGATGGTTAAGATGGATCTGGAAGGAAAGTCAGGGTTATAGGAAGTTCCTTTTCTTTCTAGTGGCAGTTTTGGTTCCTTTAAAGGAAAATGGAAGCGCGATGTTTCTCATGGTGGTTCTCGACAACAGAGTCATTCCAGACCTCCGGTAGCACCAGAAGGGGCTTACTTAACTTTCTATCAGTGTGGGAAGACAAGAGATTCTATCAGGGTTTGCACTGAGGCACCCAAGAACTGTAGCTCCTGCGGACGTTTAGGGAACCTACAGAGATTCTTCCATCACTTCTCTACTCTGCATAGTGTAACAGGATCATAAACACCTCCAAATACTGTGGGGCAATCAAATGCTTCACGTACAAAAGGGTTCCATCCACATGCATCTAGAACAAAGCTTCTTCATGTAGTGGAAGAGTCACTAGAGGTTGTTGATACAGGTCCTACAACTATGAGAGGTACCATTACTATAGCTTCGTCTTTAGTGACAACACTATTTGATACTGGTGCATCTCACTCTTTTATTTCAACCCATTTTGTTAATATTCTTAATCTTCCTATGGAACTTTTATCTTGTGCGATGGATATTACTACAACCATTGGTATAATGAGAGAGAAGGGTCTCTGTAGTCGGTGATTCAATGTGTGGTGATCTTCCTCCAGTCGTCGCTGAGTTTCCCAACGTGTTTCCTTCTGACTTCTCTGGTTTGCCACCAGTAAGAGAGGTTTATTTCTCTATTTACTTAATTTCCGGTACTCAACAAGAATCTATTCACTCTTATCAAATGGATCTAGCTGAACTAAAAGAACTGGAGTCTCAGTTAGATGATGTTCTTGAGAAAGGTTTTATATGCCCGAGTGTGTCACCTTGGGAAACACCTGTTCTCTTTGCTAAGAAGGCTGATGGTTCTCTTTGCTTATGTGTTGATTATTGAAAGCTCAATCAAGTTATGATAAAGAAAAAATATCCATTACCATGAATTTATGATCTATTTGATCAATTAAAAGGGGAGAAGTGGTTTTCAAAAATTTATCTTCGATCTGGTTACCATCAGTTGAGGATAAAAGAATCTGACATTCATAAGAACGCTTTTCAGAGTAGGTATGTCCATTATGAGTACCTTGTTATTACCTTCAGCCTAAAAAATTCTCCTGTAGTTTTCATGGATTTTATGAACACGGTTTTTCACGAGTATCTAGATACTTTCGTGGTGGTCTTTGTGGATTACATTCTTGTCTACTCCAAGTCTGAGGAGGATCATGTGCATCATCTGAGAACAGTTCTGAATATTCTAAGGAATCACCGACTTTATGACAGTCCTTCAAAGTGAAATTTCTAGATTCGGGAAGTGAAATTCTTGGGAAATTTCATGTCAAAACAAGGAATATCAGTTGATCCTAAAAAGGTGAAGACTGTTATGACTTGGGAACAACCACGAAATGTTTTTGTGATTTGGAGCTTCTTGGGATTAGCATGATATTATCACTGGTTTGTTAAAGACATCTCGAAGCTAGCTTCTCCAATGACTGCTCTGACTCCAAAGGGAGTGAAGTTTTCCTGGAATGATAAATGTCAGAGTTCTTTTGTTGAGATAAAGTGTCTTTTAACTACTGTGCTGGTGTTAACTCTTCCTGAGGCTTGTACAGGTTATGTGGTCTTCTATGATGCATTGGGTTCAGTTTTGGGACGTGTACTCATGCAGGGTGATCATGTTGTTGCCTATGGGTCTCATTAGCTTAAGCCTCATGATAAGAACTATCCTACCCATGACCTTGAACTTGTATCTTTAATGTAAAAACTTAAGTGTTGGAGACATTACCTTTATAGAGAAAGGTTTACTGTGTATTCAGACCACAAGATCTTGAGTTATATCTTCTCTCAAAAATATTTGAATCTTTGCCAAAGGTGTTTGGTGGAGTACCTGAAATTGTTCGACTTTTACATTGCCTATACCCCAGGGAAAGGGAATGTAGTTGCGGATGGGTTAAGCAAGAAACTTCCATCACAGGCTGTGAAAGAATCTTCAGAAGAGTGGAGTTTGATGGATCTTTTTTCTCAGTTTCATATTGAAGTTCAGTGGAAGGGGAATGAAGTTTATTTAGCCATTTTTTAGTTGACTTCTTCTCTCCTCGAGTTAATTCTTCAGGAAAAACAACAGGATGATGAATTCCATAGCATTAGGGACTCTCTTTATGGTGGGGAGACCAACACTCTATGGTCGTTCTCCAAAGAGGGTGTTCTGTGTTATCAAAACAATTACGTTGTGCTGTTAGCGGCAAGGACGAATGTGATGGGGGGGGGGGGTTCCATAACTCTCAGTGGGTTGTACACCCAGGAACCAAAAATATGTTCTATGATATGCGGCGATAGTTCTGGTGTCCAGGTATGAGATGAGACATTTCTGAGTTTTTATCTCATTGCTATACATGACAGAAGGTGAAAGCCGAGCACCAGAAACCTTTGGGTTTTCTAAAACCACATCCAGTACTTACATGGAAGTGGGATGAAATCTCAATGGACTTTGTGGTTGGGTTACCTCAAGCCCAGAAGAAGAAGAATACGATATGGGTTGTGATCAACAGGCTGACCAAGTCGGATCACTTTATACCTATTCGAGATACAACCAAAGTTAAGGAGTTGGGAAATATCTATGTGAAAGAGGTTGTTCATTTTCACAGAGTTCCATCTGCTGTAGTCTCTGATAGGGATCCTCAGTTTACTTCTCGCTTTTGGAGAGGCCTTCAAGAGGCATGGGGATCTCAGGTTCGTTTGTTTATGGCCTACCATCCACAGTCAGATGTCCAGACAGAAAGAGCTATTCAGATCCTTGAGGATATTCTCCACGCATGTGTTCTTGACTTTTGTGGTCTTGGGATGATCATATGGGGCTAGTTGAATTTTCTTATAACAACAGTTATCAATCTGCGATCAAAATGGCTCCTTTTGAGGCATTGTATGGCCATCCATGTAAATCTCTTTTATGTTGGTCAGAGATTGGTGAATATTCCTTGGTAGGACCGAGTTTAGTCCAAGAGACGACAACTAAGATTCAGTTGATTCATCAAAAAATGTTGACAACACAGAGTCGATACAAGTCTTATGCTGATCGGTGCCATAGACCTTTAGAGTTCTCAGTTGGTGACCAGGTGTTCTTGAAAGTTTCACCCCGATTAGGTCATCGATATCTTGGGAGGCAAGGGAAGCTTTCTCCTCGTTTTGTGGGACCTTTTGAGGTTATTGGTCTTATGGGGAAAGTTTCTTACCATCTACCTCTACCACCACAACTGACGTCAATACATAATGTGTTCCATGTATCGCAGCTGCGAAAGTATCTCTCTGATCCATCTCATGTTGTGAGGTGGAGTGATCTTGAGATTGAACTAGATTTATCTAGTACTGAACGACCAGTCAGGGTTGTTGAATCTAAGACCAAGGTACTTCATGGGAGAACTACACCTCTGGTCTGTATACATTGGCAGGATGGTTCGGATTCTCATGAGACGTGGGAAAGGGAGTCACTAATGAGAGAGCAGTGGCCTCAACTTTTTGACGTGGAGGTTTCTTCATAGGCTTTCTGGGGACAAGAAAGTCTTATGGTGGGGAGGTTGTAACATCACGTTATGTTTTCAGGTACTTTTTATGTTTCCAAGTACCTCTGTTTTGGAGTAGTGACTTGGGGGGCGTTTGGGTGAACTTTTAAGTAATACAAAAGGGAAATGGCTTGTGCACGTTTTGTGCACGTTTTGACAAACCGTGCGACCAAACCGTTCCAACCAACCTGCACTGGACTGAGAGGTATGCACGATGTGCGCACGGTTTGACAAACCGTGCAACCAAACCATGAGGACTATATATGTTTGGATAGTGGGGTACACACGGTGTGTGCATGGTTTGACAAACCATGCGCCTCTACCGAGGTAAAATGTGCACGCAGTTTTTAATTCTGAATTTTTCTTTTAAAACCACCCGAACCCTTGGGAATTCCATATTTTTGACCTTGGATCGGGCTTGACTCGTTTCAAGTCTTTCCAAAGCCTCCTAGAGAGATTCCAAGGCGATCCAAAGATATTTCTTTGATATTGAAGGCTTGGATTGAAGATCTTCTCTCCTACCGGTAAGTGGATTTCATCCCGTCAAGTATCTCGTTTATGCCTCTATCTTTCCTTGATCATTTATTTGAATATTTCCTTTGTTTCCATGGTTCTATACCTATGAGATGAGGTATTGATATAGGATTGTGAATCTAGATCTATTTTTGAAAGATCTTGATCCCTTTGATCTTACTTTTGGTTTTGAGGATTTAGATCAAGATTTAGATCGATGACGTTATGCCGCTCGGTTGTTGGGGTTTCTAGTTGCATTAACTCCCATCAATAAATCGAGGTAGGTGGTTCTGTCCCATCTGTCCAAATTAATTATAATTGTATTTTCTTGATTTATTTCAATTATTGATTTAAATTCAATTGCTCAAGTTTCTTTCAATTAAATTGATAAAAATTCGATTCCATTGAATTGAGATATTTGAAATGGTTTTGGCATAGAAATTTGGGAAAACCCCAATTCCATTTAATTGGGTGTGTTTATGAAAAAATTGGTCGATTTAAATTGTTTAATTTAAACTGTGGATTTGATGGAAATGTTTTCAATTAAATTGTTGAATTTAATTGTGGAAATGAAATGTGTAACGATGGAATTGGATTTGAATGGATTTCAAACTTATGAAAATGTCTTAAAATGATTTGATAGAAACCCATTGGTTTTATCTTGTAAAAAATGCATGTTTTTGAATAAAACCAGATATGGTTTTAAATGGAACGAAGTTGGCACTTTTGAAATGGGAGAATGGAATTGATCGTATTTTAAGCATTCTTAAAATAGTTTTCCCATCATGTAAGAGAGAATGCAAGCCTTAGGTAGTTAGTGAGTTATTTGGATACAATCTATGCTATGAAAACGTTCTAAAACATACTTGCGGTGGGTCACACCCCTAACGGGTTGGTGACGAGTCTCCTTTGGCCAGTGTCATAGGGACGTGTGTATACAAATTTTTCTGAGTTCACATAGAGAGTGCGGAATCCTATAACTGGTTAATACTATCGTACCTTTTGGAAGATGACCATGTTGCTCGCTTGTTTGTTTATATTTGATATATAAATGTATGCCAATGCTTTTGAACTGCCTTTCATGCCTGCTGAATTTATATAAACTGTTTTATATAAATTTTTCACTTAATCCATTCTTTTATAAATATTCCATCATTTGTAAAGCCTTTTCTTAAAATATTTATTTCCATCACTTGAGAATGTATAGAATGATTTTTTTAAAATATGATTTTGAATTGCGAAACCTGTTTATCTGAAAATTGAAAGCTTTTATTTGGATAATCTATGTTTGGAATCTGTTATGGAATCTTTGGTGTTATCCTACTGGGCTTAGGCTCACACCCTACTTTTACCTCCGGGTGTTTGTTGATTTTCTTCTTCTAGGATCAAGCAAAGGGAAGGGACCTATTGGAGGTGGATCCAGTTGTTGATCTTTGGACTTGGTGAGTTCTGTCCTTTGGGACCTTGGGACTGTTTTCCCTTTTTGTTCTTGGGTTGTAGTACTTTGGCATTTTATACCTCTTTGTATTCTAGTACATCACTCCCAGTGGAGTTTATTTTGATATGCATACTATTTTTTACTCTCGCTTCCACATTCATGTGGCAAAATCATCCCCACTTGTATGTTGTATGATGCCAGGTGTTAGTCTCTGACCCACAGGGATCAGGAATTCCCTTTGGGCTATGTCAGGGCCGTCTCTATTATCGGGTTACCAGGGAACCCGGGCTAGTTCGTGACAATTGAGGTGCTTTTTCACATTATACATCCATGATAGGTTCAGGTTTCAACCGACATGTGGTATAATGGGCATTCACAGTCAAACCGATGAAATTTTGATAGTTCTGGAAATGGCCTCCTACTCATCATTTGATCCACACAATATCACTACTAGTGGGATGTTAGATGGCTAATTACTATTTATAGCTGGACACATCTGATCATGGTGTAGCTTCAACTTCTCTCCTCGGTCGAGTAGCATGATCAGTGGTGGAATTAAGTCTGAATGGATAGGGATGGGAGGACTATACCTATTTATCTCAACACTGGACCAGTTGACTGGTCTTTGTATTATGAACAACCTTTCTTGAAGAACTGACATGATCATTTATATGATTCACATATCCAAAACCCCACCGATAGTGGCATTGACCAAAGACATTCATAGGGACATATCAATACTCATAATCAGGAACGAGATATGGGTCCAAAAAATAAATAGTATGCATATAGGCATACTAAATGTCATCATTAGAATAATATATAATACTGGGTGGACTATGGGGTGATTCCCATCACCAGTGGCATGAAATCAACGAGAGTGAGAGACAAACATTGCCCCAACTGTAGGTTTTTATTTCCATTTTTTCATTAGTGTATACTCTTATGTGACGTGGATGGATGCGATGTGGTTGTCTTGGATGAAGAGGTAGTATTCAAAGGAGGCAATGTTACCACAGGTGGCTCGGGTCAAATTCAAACAGGTATAGAAGACACCATGGGTGCAAGTTACATCTCTACTATCCAACTAATCATGATACATCTGAGTCAAGGAACTGAAGACCTACCTCCACACACCCTCAGTATCATTATTTTTATTTATAGAGATTCACAACATCTTTGTCAGATAATTTCCCATTCTGACTATATTTTTATATACCTAGTCCTATATTCAATCATTGAACACATCATACAACATGATGGTATGTCCATTGATCCTGTGATTAGTGTATTAGTCAGGGAAGTCAGTGATACCAGCCTCCAAGGGATTCCTAAACATTGGAATATTAATAACTCCTTTATTCAAGGAACTATAAAAATAGACGGGGACATATGCATCCTTAAATGGGCTGTTTTATTTTATAATATCTAGGAAGGGTGGTCCAAGAGCCTAACTCTAACAAGGGGCTATAACCTGATAAGGGTATGTAGCATGATTATCTTTAACTAGTGGAAGTGTGTCATTATGGGTTCATGCCTCCCAATTTTTAATTGGTTGTTGTTGATCCAAAGGCTAGGCTGGAGGATACACCCCTCAGTGAGGTTATGGATGAGGCTCTGCTAGAAATAACTCTAGCAATGAGGGGCCATTATTAGTACAATGGTATGAAGCTATGCCATCAAGGATCTTACTGAAGGAGGTAGATGTGGAAACAGATGTGCCTACATATCATGCTGTAAGGCTACTTCTAGGCACTGGGCCTTGATAAAAAAAGTATTTAAATCAAATTGGGAAATTTTGTGTGATGAGGGATGGGACCAGATCAGTCTCTATGTTCCCATGCACTATTTCAGTAGCTACTCTTGATTCATTGATATGTTGAGGGAATATATGCGACCCCTCCACCTAGAGAAACAGTTTGTGACACACTCATCTAGCTATTTCTTCCACATGAAGAGATCATAAAAACTACTATTGTGGGTGGTAGAGTTTAATTGGTAATGAAAATTCCTTTGAAGGTCTTCCCTATAAGAAATGTAACCAATGGGAAACTAAATGTACAAGAACAATGATGTCCTGTCCAATGTATGAACAAAACATTTGATCATTGGTGGCCTCTTTCTGTTCTGGTGTTTCCAACATGTGTCCACAAATTGATATAAAGTGGGAAATATGCTAAAAAGGTTCAACCATAACATTGAAAGTTATGAAGGTGGGATTACCATAATCTATGGGTGTGTGCGTATCAACTACCCATGATGGATATTATCTTACATCAAGTGGGATCACCACAAATTGCATCTTTATCAAATTTTTGCGAGTTGTGAGAGTAGCTATCAGATATTACATGGTGGAATTTCTATCTTGATGAGTATTTCTCACCAATAGTGCATTGATAGGCTCATCATCATGGTAGGCAGTCTTAGAAGATCTTAGAGAGGCATGTGGAGTATCCTACGCAGTTGCTCGATCTGGATCCTGAAGAGGATTACCCCATTCCTTGGGGAATTCTATGAATCATACTATGGTCATTTTCCATAAAATCATGCCTCTACTCTATCAGGATCTGAAATATTATATATATATATATCAATCAGAGGCGGATGATTGAGATAGATATGTGGCTATGCATGCTTCCATAGTGGAGGAAGGATAAAAATGTGTCTAGGATCACCATTTTCTAGGCACCACTCCACAGGGAACTCATCAAGGATCTCATAAATGATCCTCTAATTATCTGAATTCTATCTAAGGAAGGTGGTCGAGGTGAGGTCAACCTCTATCTCTTATGTGACATCAAACTGGTTAGCTGGATTGGATGTCCCGATCTATATATTACCCTTATTGGTGTTCTTACATATGGGAAATTATACAGAGGGGTATCCAAGGCCACATTACTACCTTTTTTAGTGAGTAAGGATACCCTTAAGAGTGTGTACTAGTGTTTCATTGTCCTAGGGGAGGTCCTCTACATTAGAACCTACATTATTGTCATCCATGAGTGCATTGAGCTCATCCATATTCACCATGAAAAGACCTGATGACATATCATCAATGTCACTAGGAATGTATGATTACCACATTATAGGACTAAAATGGAGATTAACATACTACCCCATCCCCAGATCTACGCATGAGAGGATATCTCTTCAATAATTCTTTTGAGCACTATTAATCTCAAGATGCATCATTATTGAAGGGTTCAGTGATAGCCTCATGATGAAGGGTTCTAGGCTACTTGAAGCAAAACCCATTCATCCATATGAAACTACTTGTCTATTTATTCATATTACTCTTGTACCATTGGGTATACCCTCTGACAGTCACAGAGATGAAAACACATCGCCCAAATGGTTCTACAAAAGTAGATAAGATCATCCTTGTTGAGGGCCTCTAGAAGGTCGATGTAGGGATCCAGAATTGTCAAGAACATCTCCGACAACAGATATGTGAATAGAGTCTCCCAAATACTTCTTTGGTCAAAGGTTGGATCTGACCCATGATTTCCCTAGGCCTTGGATGTTGCTGATTGAGAAACTAGCAGTGGTACTGATGAGGACCAGCATAGTGGTGTACTTTCCAGCAGAGAATCTACGAGATGAACTGATTAATCATTGTGTATTTAATTTCCACTTAGGGGTTTCATCACTATGTCCCTATAGTATTGAGTTCTAACCACTACCAAATGTGTTGGGGAAGCAGAAGTCATCTGTGGGTATGTATGATGATTTTTTTCTTTCAAATCCAAGAACAATTCTCCATGATGCCATGTATAGGTAGATAATGAAACATGTGATGGAAGATACAAATGAACCACACAAGCTTGTAAGGGAGCCAAAACATCCTCCCCATGCATGTACATACTAAGGAATTCATGGATTTTGAGGATTTCACCATCTTGGATAATGATCCTCACATTGAGGGATTGCACCCTAGACAATGCTACAGAGGGATGGGGTGAAGGATCCATCATTTAATTGTTTTTTCATTCAGAATATTAGAAACAAACATTATTGAAAACAACATGGTGCTTCCTAAAGTTATATCTTTGGTGGTGAAGTTTCTCCTTTCTACCTTGGGATGAAACATTATAGTAGGGAAGTGATTCTGGATGAGGATCCTTATTAACGTTGGTGATGAAGCAAGGAGGACCATAGATTGAGCAAAATGGGATATAGGGAAAACCTCCATATTGATTTTTGTCAAAGTGGGGGTGGAACTCCGCTTGATATGGTGAATACAAGGGGAGGACCACCAATCTCGATGCTAACATAGAAGGGAGGACATCTTCTTTAGTCACCATGAACATGGGGAGGAACTCTATGTTGGCTGTGAGAGTGGGGATTCCCTTGATGGGGTAATTTTTAGTGAGAGGAAGGTCCTAAAATATGTCAAAAGATACCTTGGGAGGACCTCTGTGTTGGGAAACATGAGTACAGGGAGGACCTCCATACTAGTAGCTGAACATGTATGGTGTACCTCCATGGTGGTTAGAGATAGATCGGGGATGACCTCCACTTGAGATCAAGGAAACATGGGGATAACCTTCATGATGGATCCATATGTAATGAGGATGACCTTTATATTTGATGGAAACAATAGCAAGATGAGGAAATTTAGACATAACATCAATGAAATAGGGTGGGAATCCTCTTTGATCATTATTGGAGTGGGGTGGGCCTCCTCTTGAGCTGGTACAGACATATAGAGGACCTCCATACTAATAGTTGAGGGAGTGGGGAGGACCTCCACTATGGGTGGCTGTAGTACAAGGGGGACCTCCATACCGACCTATTAAAAAGTGATCAGGGGCTTCTCTTTGGTTGATGATGCTACAAGAATGAAATATTATAGATCTAGGAATGTCATGAGGAGGACCTTACAGTTGATGTCCCATGACATTGGGAGGGACACAATATTGGGAATTTTATGCATTGGGAGGACCTCCATGTTGGATGTTGATGAAGCGGGGAGGTCCTCCACTTTTTTTTATGCTGAGAACATGGAGAGGCCCTCCAAATTCGTTGTAAAAGAAGGGAGGACCTCCACTCTGGATGGAAATTCTATGTGGAGGACCACTATACTAGTTATAATCATTATATGTTGTCCGTTAATGACTGTCCGTGGTCCAGTTTTCGATAAAGTAAACTCAACCTACCTCTGAGGTAGATGAGGTCTCAATTATGATCAGGTGATGATGGGCCAACATTACTTTTTTATTTTCAAAAATAACTTTTAAGGGGGTAGTGAGAACCCTCACAACATTAAACACCAAAAGAAACAATAGCTTTGTTGAAGAACAATTTTAGCCGATTGGAATTAATTTCCCTAAACAAAATCCAGGGTTACCTGGGAGTCAGGGTAGTCCTTCAAAAATACTTCATACTGAAGAGCCATGATATCCCAAGCTTTCGTGAATTCCTCCATGTCAATCTTTCCCATATTGAGTCCTCTGAGCAGAATACTAGCCTGCCTATCAATCCACTCGCCTTGTTCCTTAGTAGTGATCACACGAATCGATCTTCCTGTCTTCTTCAATGCTTTCATATCCATATAATCCTCTCCCATTTCTTCATCTGAATGAAAAAGAATATCCATGTGTTCCAGCATCGATGATATCTATTGCTGAGGATCTCCTACAGAGCATGTCTCACGTTGTTGTCCAGGATCCCTCGTCTTCGCCTAGGGAATGGAAAGGACTCCAACCTCACCGCCTGCATACACCGGGTCTCTATTTGTGATGACCACTGCATCCGAATTGCTAACAGTGCTAGGATCCTTTGGATGCTACTTGCTCTTGCTTGAAGACCTTGTGATAGGAGGACTAGGTAGGTTAGAATAATACTTCATACGTCGCCCCCTCCAGTTGGTCGTGATAAAGCCATCAGAATCCGTAGTAATGAACTTTCCCTTCTATGAGGATGATCTTAGATATTCCTTTGCAATGGTCACTTCCTTGGGTTCCACGGGGATGTTCAGAATGTCATCCATCTCCTTTTGGGATGCACCCACATCTAAGTGGTCCTCTTCATGTGAAGCCTCATTCCTGTTTAGATCCCCATTAGCTTGGCAGACATCATCAGCCATCACTGCATACCGATTTTGCACGTCCATGTTTGATCTCCCAATTGTAACCATATCCGTATAAGAAAGGGTCACCTGTATGGCCTGACTTGGCACCTCAGAGGCTCCTTCCAGTTGATAACCTCTTCCCATATATTGAAATTGCATTGAGGAGTCCTTCAAAGCCAGACACTGGGAGTGCCCGCCGGATTCTTGGACCTCACCAGGTCCCTCACACACCTCTGTAACATTGGCTGCATTAATTGGAACCATCTGAAATGCAGATTCCTCCAGGTGGCCCCCCTTCACTCCGTCATTGCTTCCTCCATTAGAGTCGCCTTCCATAAGTAGGTGCAGGTCTTTTCCTATCTCGTTGTTATAGCCTGATGCTTCTTTATCCAGGAGTGCCACCTCATTAGCACCCACATCAGATGAGGTTTCTTTTCTCACCCTTTCCCCTGGAATGCACACCCCCAAGTATCTCTTTAATCTGTCAAAAACCAAGGAAACATTCACATTTGGAGGGGGGGACACTAGGTTCCTCATGGAACCCGGTGTAGTAAGACCAGAACTGAGTCCTGGCGCCTCCATCTCCTGTTGCTTGCCTTGATCAGGACCACTGTTGGTGCACTCTGGTGCAACTTCCAAAGATTTTCCGCTACCTTCACCCATACACAATCCCTTTCCATCATCTCTGGCATCCGCAACATGCCTAGGATCCATTCTCCCACGTCTGCAGGATACCCCAAGATGGCCCAACTTCTTACAGAAATTACAGAAATCGAACCAAGTTTCATAAACTACAGATTTTCTGTGCTGAAACTCTCCCTCCACTGTAATCCACACAAACTCACTTGGAATCTTTTAAACATCATGTTCCACAAAATACGGGGACAGACCGTGTGGCAGAGCACCCTGGTTCTTGAATAAGCACACAGAAATCTTCCCACTAGATTACCTAGCATTCTTAAAATTGCGTGGTTTTGAAATGGTAGAGGGAGGTGTAGAAAACTAACCCATACCACTGCTATAGGGGAGTCACGAAGCATGTGAAAATCATAAGACCACCGAAAGAGGTAAAAATAGAGACCATTGCAGCTTCGTGGGGTGCTGGACCAGGCTTTAATCAGATCCTCCTCAGTGGCGAATCAAATCCAAAGATGCCTGGAATCGATCAGACCCACTATTGCTCTATCCTGTAAACCCCACGACCCAAAAATATACCTGTCAAATGAATCAACTGAGGGATGCCGCTGTTTGAATCACTCAATCAGGGAGAGATTCAGCAGACCTGAAGCCTCGTTGAACTCCGAGGTTGAGATCGAAAGATTCGGAAGGCCATTTATCACATCCAGAACTTTAGGGAAAAGAAAAATATGAGGGAATGAGGGAAGAGAGTCAGGGTTCGAGAAGGGAGAAAAGGGTGGAGCCAAACCTGAGATGGAAGCTGAAGGTCCCTCCCCCAGTGGGGGAGGAGGGACCAGGGAGGGAGTTACCGCCGTCTCTGAAGGGAGGAAGTCATCGCGAAATCGCCGCTATGAAACCCTAGTTTCCCCAATCATGCATGTAGGTGATTATGGGTCCCTACTATTTAGTGGAAAATATATAGGGTAATATATTTTTGGTGACATATTCTACTTATTTTGTGGAAAATGATTCCCCATGGAGGGAATCTTATAGAGTATGTTCCTGATATTGGAGTCGTGTCATCGAACTGGGGATGGTGGTTTAAGGTTGTAGAAAACTTGTTCCTCAGTGTTAGGGATTGGTCATTAGGGTAATTGATGGGGCTTGGTGGGATCCCACCATGGTATCTCTTGGGAGGTAGTAATAGTTGGGGTGACCCAATAATCCCCTACCCATCAGTTTAGGGGTATCCAATCATTAGATCGCACTGGAGAGAGACTCTTGAAGCAATTGTCCATCAGAGTGGGGAGTAATTGGTCTCTATGTGGCCCTTGGGGGTGGAAACATTGGTGAAGAACATATGATTCCAAGTTTCAAGGTGCCATATTTTTCTTGGGAATGGCCCCCTCCTACTCCAACCAACATATGATGGAATCTATCACCCTACATTGAACGATCTACAAGGGTGAGATCTAGTGTGGGAGACAAGTAGTCATAGTAACAATTGTGGCTGCGGTAATGGTGTAGTCATGTGATATTTCCTCATTGTTATTTCTCTTACCCCTTCATATGTATGAAGGGGGTGATTTTTTTCAGTATATTAGATCACAGACGATGTTTGAGACCAAAATGACCAAATATAAATAGCCACAATCTCTATTTATTTTCATGGTAGGCCCACTATATTCCTAATGGGACTTGGTGAAAGATATCTTGATCTATTTACAATATTATCTACAAGTATCTATAATTCTACTGGTCCTCATGTTGAAGTGAATTGTTTCATGTTGGGTTGACCATTTATGTTTCTATAACATTTATCAGGGAATGCCGACTCACATGTTATTTTTCATCGGTGCATTTTTTATTCACCACATCCCTACATTCCAATGGTGGGAGACATTCATTACTAGTTCGATAATTTTCTCTCTGTGATCAAAATTTGATGATGGGATGTCGGTTCCTCCTTCAATATATTCCTCATTTTAATTTTTCTCCTAGTATGGGTATCACTCATAGATTAATACGTTGTTAATGAAACTCATTATTGGTTTCATATCATTTTGGACACTTGTAAATTATGTTGCATATCTATGGACATTACAAGGTGTCTTGATAGGGAATCAACAATCAGTCAAAGGATTATTCATGTTAGGAATTTTTTGCATGTGTGAATGATGGAACATTGGTCAACTATATTCTTACTTCTAATAGGGTATCTCATTGGCATGTAACCCAAGGGATCCAACATCAATCTGGTGTATCTTATTCTAGAGGATTGTCTTCCATATTATTCCTCAGGTGTCCTGTGTTAATATGAGATAGTAGTAACATGTCTCTAGATTAATGTCTTATGGACATGCAGAAGGATTGATCAGAACATCCTATAGTGGAAAAATAAGGAGGGACATCCCAAGGTGGGAATACCAAAAATTTTAACTGAATGGATAAGTCATAATGCATGTTGAGGCGGACCATGGATGGTGTGTCTCATAAAGAGAAGGATTTACACCATGAAGGCTGATCATGACACTTTTGGAGGGGGATTAAAGAATTTCAACCTTAGGAGGGGGGAACCAATTTTTACCATTGGTTGTTATTGAAACGTAGTGAGGTTTATAATGTACCCCATTTAGTATACAAGGATCAAAACCCATGTAGTTCGATGAATGGTATGGGGATTTGACATGGGATCTACACATGGTGATTTTAGGGAGAAACAATGATGTGGATGAATTATTGGGGATGTTGGGATTGATCCTCATAGTTGTTTCCAACCTATCCCCATTAGTTTGGAATAGAAGTCCGTATAGTTCTGGAGCCCCTTTCAATTTAATGTCATGCAATTAGGAGAAATGTGATCTGACGTGAAATAGAGGAAATAGATGAGATAGGTGAAATGTGAGGCTTGACCTTCAAGGATTTTTCCTACATATCCTAGTTATTTGGCGATCAAATTACACATTGTTCAATGGGGGTGTTAGGATTGAATCTAATGGATAATCCCGGTGAATATGGGACATGTGGTTGCAACTTACATGCAAAAACTTCCCAAATGAGAGGGGAATGATGGGGATTAAACAATGATGGTTTCCCCTTGAGCATATCATTTGGTCTTATGTGTAGGAACATTCTAGGAGGATGGATAGGTGTCATGGTCACTAATAACCTCTAGGAATTTCTGATATGTGAACGATTTGAGAATCAATAAGACACAGCCGACCTGACGTTCGTGTCACAAAATATGTGGAAATGAGAGATATTGTGGGGCTTACACATTGAAGCTACCTGAGGTGGATTTCATCCAATGAGACAAGGATCTCATTTTGGGTGAGGATGATATCATTCCATTTCATTTGAACATAAATAATCCTACCAAAGGTGTGCTAGGGAATATGTGTGAAGACTTACCATGGAACTTGTGGTGACAATGCCTCGAGGGAGAGGGACATTAGATTGAGAGTAAGGGAAGTGAGACTTTCTTAATTCATATACCCTCTCTAATAATTTATGTAGGATGTATCTCAATGTGAGGAAGACACTCTCACTTATATATGGTGACATCAAGGGAATTATCCAAAATGTAGAATCACAGTTTAACATCATGTGATGAGGATGTTGGTACTAGGTTGTTTTTCATCATGTAGTATAGATGTGGAGGACTTACTCCTCTCCCATTAGACTTAAGTAACTATTTCCCATCAACCATTGGGGGAGGGAATGAACCAGTAATTCTCGATTGGAATTATGCTGAGGAGTGGTTGATAGTGGGGTCCATGTTTGTGTCCTTACACCAAATTGAAATAAGGATTCGTATAAATGTTCCAAAAATAAATAGGTAGGGCTATAAAATAGGTAAAAACCCATGTGGGACCAAGAAATCACTACATGAAAGTTTAGAGGGATACAAAGAGGAGGTACACACAAGACATGGGAGTTTTGTGCAGTACGGTTTAATACATGGTTATTTTGTGTAAAGGCAACCCATGGAGCATCAAGAATCATGTTATTACAATATTCATTCATGGAAAAGGAAGGGATAAGTGTAATATGGGGTGGGAAAAAGGGTAGGAAGTGCATGAAATAATGTTATTCATCATGCAATTACCTTATTATTAAAATATACAGGTGAGCCTCAGCCCATAGTGGGACCACACGAAGGTAGGTTACTTGTGGAAATTTTATGCATGATTCAATACCTTGAGGGTTTTATGGATTTTTCGTTGTAGCAGAAGATTCGTAAATGTAGCAGAGGGATGGTTTGACTTATGGATTCGCACCATAATGAATTTGGGGGTGGTGATTTTCATTATATAGGAAAAATATTTGGCATTAGCACATAAAATATTTGTTTTACAAGAGGTTTTCAACTTAGGTGAGCTTCGGTGAATGAGAAAATGCCTAGTTGACATCACATTATACACATAAAAGTCTTATATGTAGGGATAGATCATACATGAAATGGAACCTCTAGTGTGCGCCTTCCTTGTTTGATGATTATGACCTACACAGAAAAGGTAATACATATGTCACATTGGGTGCACAAGAGACTTATGTGTAGATTTCATTCATGACCATGATCATTAGATCAAGTTTGTGTGTTCCTCAAGATTAATTTCATGAGACCTTTAATTGAGTGGAGATTTATTTTTACCCATGATTACCATGGTGGTATTGTGTGGAATAAGGTAGCAATAATATATTTAAGACATTTTTGGGAATAATATCTGACTGTTATGTTGAAAATATGGTGGTCAATTCTCGAAAACAATGTGATCACTTAATATATCTCCAAATAGTCTTCAACATGATTTTACAACACAATCTAGAGATGAATCAATTGAAATACATCATTGGGGTAACATCAATGAAGTCCCTTTGCTTTGTGGTATGCCATCGTGACATTGAGGTCAACCCATAGAAGACAAGTTATATCCTTGAAATGTCTCCATCGAAAAATATCAAATAACAGAGGGGATAAATGTTCACCTCACCTTCATTTGGTGTTTCATATCCAACTAGGATGGAAAATATATCATCTTCACCATGTTAATTATTAAGTGAGTCTCTTATCAATGGTACAATAACTACTATGAATCCATCAGATATATTTAATAGTACTATCTCACATGTTGGTCCTAATTCCTCTAGTGGAATGGAATCCACTCATCATATATGTGGAATCCATAGAACCCCCACTAGGTGACCTCCTTACACAAAAGAATAACGTAGGGAGTGAGTAAAATCTCTACTACCTCATCGGAACAATGCTCGGTATCGAGACCTAAAATTATAATGTTGAGATGATCTTCCGTGCATCCATCTTCATATTACAAAAGATGAGGCATTACTTGTAGCACCAAAAAGTCCATCTTGAATCTTGTATTTATCTTCTAAAATAAATCATTGGACATCCATAGTTTATTGGGAATCCGGCCCGATATAATCTCATTCTACTAAAATATGATATTCATTCATTATCATAGAAATTTGTTGAAATGTAATGCTATGGAAGATATCCCTACAACACATCCTAACACATAAAATATACTAGATGACACTGAGTTTCCAGATGATGAGGTCTTTTATTCCTATGATACTCCCTAGACATGGGTGATTTATTTTGATAGAGCCTCTTGATGTCATTTCTATAAAAGGATGGAAATCCCAAGATTCAACGGGGATTACCAAGGTATTTTATTTGTATCTAAGGAAAAAGTAGTTTTACCCGAGTCTTTCTCACTATCCGATATCTTAAAAAATTATTAGGAATAATATTTAGACCTCATTGTTATCTTGGTAGTAGTTATACAGTGGTACAAAGCCAACCTGAATGTCAAAGGGGAATCATTAGTACTGATAAATAAGACAAATGTTCACAATGTCACTAAAAAGGAATAACTGAACACTCTCACTAGATATGTTAGGGGAATTTTGGAAGAGTTCCATTTCGATCCCAAGTTGCATCCTGTTCCTCGATAACAGTATGTTCACACTAACATATTGGATAATGAAGCGACATATTTTGCTGACCGTGATCAAGAGGAAGAAATATTCAATATCCCAAATTGAATAATGGTGTTGTAAATTTTAAAATATTATACAAAGAAATAAATATATTTAACACATACCTAGAGCACGAGGGACCATAATATGCCCTTAGTTTGATGGAATTATAATTAGTTATCTCTAAAACTGGATTCTCCCGATGGATCAAGCCAAAAGAAAATAGATTTGATTCTATGTAGTGAACATTACTCTCCAGTGTGGTCCAAATTATCAGAAGACCCTCTAACATCTTAGGATTTGATGAATCTTCATTAGATGCAGAATAAATGGAGATATTCTCACCATCATGAAATAAGACCATGCAGGCTCCTACGACACTCATCATTATGGAACCATACTCTCCCACTAAAGTAGGAGGATGGAATATTATAAGAAAAACGTGATATGGGACTATGTGGATTTCACAAAAAAAAAATGTGACCCATATCTATACATTATTCATTCATCAAAACCCATAATTACTACATGAAACTAAATATTCTAGGACATTTTTGTTTGGGGAATGGATTTTGTGGTCCAACATCCCCCCATCAAAAACAAATAACATAAAATAAATTCTTACAACACTGACTTGTTTTCCAAATGGGTTGAGGTGATACCCCTCTAGGAAGATGGGATTCTGAACGTAATTCACATTTTAATGTTCCATATCATCACCCAGTTTAGTGTCTCTCACATGGTATTGATTGAAAATGGCCCCAAATTATGTTTTACATAGTTGAAGATGTTTTACCAGGAGTACAATATCGATTCTGAACACTCATCTTGCAATCATTCTATAAAAAAATGGACTGATTGAAGAATTTTTTCCCGAATGGCCTGAAGGCCTTCTTTTTATTTTATTATAGATAATCCCCCTTTTAAGGGTTGAAGGGGAACCCGTACATGACCCGTAGGCCCAAGGCACAAGGCCCGAGGCATAAGGCCTGACATGACCAGTAATACATGACTCGAAGGCCCAGAGGCATACCATGCCCATTACAAGACCCGTAGGCCCATCCCAATAGAACTTACCCTCCCTAGAGTCTTGCATCATTGATCAACATAGATCCCCACCTTGCATTACTCATCATCTACCATTGCACTGTGTAGGTTCCTGGTGCAGCGGAAGCACGTTTGAGGGTTTTCCCAACTTTAATTTTAACATTAAACAATGTTCATTCCGAGATCCGTCACGATGTAAAATTCCAAATCTTTGGAATAGAACGAGGAATAAAAAACTTAAGAGGGAATCCCAGAACCATTAAGATAGGATCATCATATGTTGGTTATAATTAATTTAGTTAATTCACAAGAATTACCTCGGTGGAATTGTTTCTTCGTTGATGTGTCCGGTCACGATACGATGTGATCCGTCATTGCATCATAGAATCCAAGTATAGTATTCCTCTAGCGGTGATCTACACATGCTCCAAGTATCTCTGGACGTCACCGAAGGGATCTCCAGGTGATAGCGTGGACGAACCATTGCTTGGGATGTCCGCCTTCGACCACCTTGATCTGGTGGAGGATCTCGCTCTCGTAACTTGAGGGCATTCTGGGTGGAAAGGGAATTATCTCTTGGATTGAGAGTATTTCCAAATCCATTATGCACAAAAATGGCTCTCCAAAGTGTTGGGGTTGTGAGGATATTTATAATCAGGTTTTAGGTTAATAGAGTTATGACAATAAATAAACGCGTTACACATTTTATTTATTTCATTTATTCTTATTGAAACCCCCATATCGAATTATTAATTCCTTTACATGCACCCACGCTGATTATAATAAATATCATTTAATAAAACAATATTATATCCTCAAAATCCCAATTGGAAAAACTACACGGCATGTACTTGTTTTCCATAAAATTACACGACGTGTATATTTAATATACATGGCGTGTACTTTCATTTTCCATTTTACTTCACCACATTTATTAGACCTTGAGTAATGGCTATTTATTTCTTAAATAAATATAACTTCATCACTCGGTAATAAATATTATTTCATCCACAATATATTCTCTTGAATAACTAGTGTCGAAATAAATGCGATCAGGCATCCTTAAAAAATTATTAAACCACAGTCGGGAATAATCTTTATTTAACTTGTTAAATTAATATTTAACTGAGATACATGGACACACTTAGTGTGTGACCCTCTTGGCCTCTTTCTCAGTGGCATTAGGCAGAGCATGCCTTAAGTCCAAGGTTAGCATCTAGAAACATGCCAAGTCACCCCTAGAGAATGAAGTTAACGCCGAAATGACGTGTCACCTCATACGAACGTTTACCGTGTAATATAATCCCTTTGTCTCGATATCTCTAATCAAGCGGGTTGCATACTAGTGCCATCAACCCATGTGCTCGATTATTTTTTCTTTGACTTCTTTGAATTGAACTTGCCCATACCATACCATGTCCATGGATTTATTTAGGCTATATTAATTCCATCAAAGGTCCTGAGATATCTACTTCCGTTATGGAACAGAAAGGACAAATCCTTTCTCGCATTATCTATTAATGCAGTATTACTTGTGATGCACCCAACGTATCCTACCTCGTTGCGAACAGTGTGTTGTCACAGTTTTCATCAAAACATCTAAGTGCATGAGTTGTAATACCCATTAATAATAATCTTAATGTCCTAAGGACCAATACATACGTCCGCAGATAGGAACATCCAATGACACTATGAAAATTTGGATTTCCTACTGGAGGGTCTTGTTCTCATAATATCCTCCTAGATATAACCAAGGGCACACACCATGATGAGGTTCCTCAAAGTTTTATGAGTCCTCACCCCTAATGACCTGAATTATTTGTGTCCCTCAAATAATATCATCCGGCCATAGAACATTTATTCAAGAACAATGTTATGTCACTTCCGGGTTCTCATCATAGTAGGGATCCGCTATGACCCTTTAATGAAACGGCTGTCCTTAGGACATTATCAAATACATTGTCACGCAGAAGAACAATCAAGATGTGATAAGACTTTTATTAATGAATAAAGTACAAAGTAGTTGGTTCTTGGCCACCAACTCCAACAGACTCCCACTTGGACTAGAGCCAACTGCTAACAACCTTTAACCCGCTAGCTCTCACATGATATTCATGCTTCTGCTAAGATAGGCTGTTAGTCATGTGGTCTTCCATGTTCTCTTCCGTGGACACTCTGCTCACTGCAACTTCACCCCTCTGATAGAAATCCCTCAAGAGGTGATACTTCTGGAGTATGTACTTTGTCCATTGATGTGAACTTGGTTCTTTTGCAAGAGCCACTGCTACATTAGTATCATAATACAATGTAATGGGATATTTACTTATAGGCACCACATCAAGCTCCTGGAAAATATTCTGAATCCAGACGGCTTCCTTGGCTGCATCAGAAGTGTAGAGACCCGAAGCTAGACGTACATGGACATTACATTACTTTTGCGGAATACTTTGTACATAACAAAAACACACACACAAGGATTGTAATAGTTTAGTGTCTTTGGAAACTCGGAACGCAATCTTCTAATCGTGGTGAAAGATCTTCAATATCTCCCATAAAGATCTTCCCTTTTTTTTACCTAGAACCTTTCTTTATATCCTGGGGAAAAGAAAACATAAAAGGGTGAGCTCAAATTCTCAGTAAGGGTAAACAAAAGAAAAATCAATCACATCATATTCATAAGAACATAACTTTTGGAAATCTTAACCTACAAAAGAGAGCATAATTTCATAACATGGTATAAATCATAGTAGTGAAATGAAATCCCATTAAGAATAACATAAAACATGAAACTTTGTGGCATACACACATAATCATAGAGAATCATTTCTTGTTAGTTATGACTCATTTCCAAGACTATCTTAGTGGACAAAGTCCCTTTCTGAATCGAGTCACCCTCGTTTGAGTCCCGTTTCACTGAACCGGTATAACCTACCATTCCAGCCATGTCTATCTCATGAGATATGAAATCTTTAACCAATGAATTGGAGGTAGATATAGGTCCCACCCATCTTATAATGAATCCTTTCTTATGTGTGCCACATAATCATAAATCATACATCATCGCATAATACATGTAACAAAAATGGGATTCTTGAAACATCATGACATCATAAAACAAATCATATAAGGTAAATGACTTCATAAAAATAATTCCCTCACAACATAATCAAATCAATGTAATAATAGGGGTAAAAACATAACCCTTTATTATCTTATATGGAAAATAATTTTGATAAAACACTTGAACTCCATTCTTGAGGAAAATATCCTTTCTTTTTCAAAAACACTTTTCTTTTCTTAACATGTCATACAATTTTAAACTAAAAGAAGTTTATTAAAAATAAACTTGAAAACTTGTAAAGGAAGCTTCTTGGAAATAATTTTTTAAAAATCCATTCATGCCGTATAAGTTTAAAAAAACATTCTTCGTACTTTTGTCGGAAAAGTCAAAAAGTACCTCGTACGAAAAATGACAAAAGATTCCTTTCATATTCTTTACTAAAAACTCACCGAAGGGTAAAATTGGATTTAAAATATTTTAAGTGGATGGAAACAATATTACATATTGAGGGAACATGGATGTGGATGATAAAATACACCCCAGTAAATACTTACGAATAAACAATCTCGGATAAAAATGAGATTGTGATATTTCCCTTACCTTAGGTCCGACTTTCTTTGTAAGTGTCCGAACCTCATGTATAATGATTTAAATAATGTTATTGAATTATTCCAGAATCATATTCATTGTTATTATATCATATATGGTCCACTTATGACTTTATATTACCCGTTCTTTTGTAAATTCATGTTAAAGTAGCATTTTGGGTAAAATCGTCTCATTTGTCGTTGGTGTTTTTAACTTGTAATTATTCATATGATTACTTAGATCATGATTACTTAATTCCAGAATATAAAACATGATTTATATATATATATTCAGAATATAAATATATAATAAATCAGTAAATGGAAAGAAATACACCGTTCATGGAGACGGTAGTCCGTACGTACGCATGAACGCTGTTTTCGTTTCCTTATTGAATTGAATGGAATTAAGTAGATGACATAAATATAAATATAAATAATTCCTGCATCATTATCATGTCATATATTTCATTAGTACTTATTATAAATACTTTATAATCATTCATGTATGGTTAATCATTGAGAATGAATCTCATCGCGTCGTGGAGACGGTAGACCGTACGTACGCACGAGCGATGATATCGTTCTCATGGTCGTGGAATTGTGTTGAAGTGTATGTATACTATTTAAGTGTCAATATCACTTTATAATAATCATATATAGTTACTCATTACACCTTTATACCCATCCTTGTAAGGTGATGGTGGAAAATAGATTACACCACGGCGTGGAGACGGTATTCCGTACGTACGCACGCGCGGTGATTTCCTTTTTCCGTAGGATGGATAGAAGGTTAATTAGAGTTGTTTCATATTTATAATAACATATCAGTATATAAGAAATACTTATGTTATTAATTTATCATGAAACAACTAAAGAAGAATAAGTTGAAGAAGAAATAAATTGAAAAGATCGGTAATGGATATTATCTCTTCTTTGGAACACTTCTTTGAATCCTCCACTTAGGGAACTAAGATTGGTCTTTGAAGAAGACCAGGACCTCTAGGATTATTCTAGGGAAGTGGAGAGGAGAAAATGTCAGGGGTGGCCGAGCTTGAGTTCTCAAATTGGTGTGAGGAGGAGGGTGAGGAGGTGCCCTTTTATAAGGGAGGAGAGGGGCACCTTAGGAATATCTCAAAATATTATTTTATATTAAAGTCAAAATCGGGTTATAATGGTTCCAAAGGGTCTTATTTAGAATATAAAGTGGGGATGGGTCGAAATACTATCAACCAATAGGATTTATACAAGTTTAGGGTATTATTTTAACCTTATCAATTAGATTTAACTCTAAGTTAAATAATTTAACTTTTACCGTGTCTTTCTGTTTTCTTTCACTATATGGTTAATACACTTACTATAACATGCCAAACGAACCCCAAATTGTTTATTATTAATACATATATCCTTATCTAAGTCATTTGTCCGAACCTTAGATTTTTAGGAATAAAATAACAATTAATAATATAATATTTTATTTAAAAACTATTTTGTGTCAATTTTGACACTATTTGATATATGATTTTTGTGAAAGTCATAACAGAATTATATGTTCTAAACAAGTTGATTAAATCAACACTAATATATCATAGTAACCTAAAAAATTAGTGTAATTCATAAAAAGTCTCAAATTACATTTATTTTTGTGTTTATAACATCAATTATGTCAATATTTCATAAAAAAGATAATTACTGCATCATCTTTGTGTCATAAATAAATTAACTTATTTGATGTCTAAAAATTACAAATAAAATACAATTATGTAGGAAATCTTTTTATATTTCTAATGAATATTTACAATCGAATTTATCTTTTGTACAACCCTATATTAAAAATGTTTTAGTAAATAAACTTTGATTTTAACTCTTTTAACTCTTCTTTGAATTAAATAATAATAAATGTCCTAATCTAATCCAAGTGGGCCTAAATGATAATATTTTACACTTAAGGTTGTTTTTGGTCGAGATACACTTGTCCAATAGGATTAGGACATGTGTTAGGGTAATATTAATATCATTTTTACCCTTAATTATCCTATTTACTTTTAACCGTGGTAAATAAAAGTAAAAAAGTTACTATTCACCAATAATTATTTTCATCTCATTGAACCACATTTTACTTACTGACATGAACCGTGTCTCTCGGATTTTTGAAATTCCATTCACAGAAGCGGTAAAATTATGTTTTATGAAAAATTCAGTTTTTTTAACTACCACTTAGTAGTTTCACTATCAAAAATTGATGTTTTTCAGAACAATGCCAAAATTTCATCCTAAGCTATATTTCATATTCCGAATTCAAAAATAAAGTCTATTTTACCAAATTCATAACATAGAAGTTGCATTAATAAATTTTATAATTAAATCCCGCTGTTAAAACAAATAGAGGGTTTTTAAGAAAAAATATATATCAAAAGATTGACACTTGATTATGTCTGGTTTAAATGTGAAATTACATTCAATGACCAAAATTGTATTAAATTGTAAAAATATATTCTAAATATAATTTAAAACCACTCAAATTAATAGTTTATCACTATTAATTATTTTGATTAAAAAATTTGTTTTTAATTATAATTTAGTAATTTTCACTATTCATCAGAATATGAAAGTTATCTGAAAAGTACCAAAATTTCACCTTAGGCTAAATTCGATACTCTGAATCCAAAAATGAAGTCCATTTTGAGAGCTAAAATTTCAAAAATTTAAAAAGTGGTTATTACTATTCATAATGGCTAGTTAATAATATTTTAATAGCATATCGTTGTTTCGTGAAACTCAGTATTGCGTACTACACACGCTATCAAGGAAGGTTGCGATTACCTGTAATGCAAGGAAAGTCAAAGATGCGTGTTGTGAAAGCTCTTTTGGTGTAGCGTAAAACACAAGACATTAATAAAATTAAAAAGAATATTTTTCATAAAATCTCGTGCTGTTACATTCTACCCCCCTTAAAATGAATTTCGCCCTCGAAATTCGTCGGGGTTATAAATGGTTTATTATTTGAAAGTTTCTTTAATAGAAACCCACATCGTAAAAAGGAATATCAAAACCAATCTTTAAAAACAAATGTATGAAACGTAACGGTTACCCAAATAAACAAATCACTGGGTTTCCACATAGGTGAAAATATGGATATGGAAGGGAAATCTAACCATCATGTTCTGATGGAGAGTGGTAGAGAACATGGATATGGAAAAGCCAGCAATCACAAAGCCATAAATTTGTGACGATATAAGGTACCATCTGATTAATTAGATATAAGATCACTAGGACAACATTTTTGGTTTTCAAGATCGTTTCCCTAATGTTAAAGAATTTGAATTAGAATAAATACTTACTTTATTTTGGTAAAATCTCACTATTGTTCGTGACTTTAACAATTTCCACTTCATCTCTTAAATAAATGAAGTTGAATTTGTTATTCGTGAAGTGTTAGCAGATCATGTGATAGAATGACGGGTCATTCCATCTGTCTCAAACAAAAGGTTAGCAAAAAATATATACATAAGTCGATCTATAGTTAGATTAATCATATATGGTTCCTAAAATAGACTTTATACTTCATATATCATACTGCTTAATATAATATAACTAGTTTCTAATAAACATGGACTTCTTGTAGGCCAGTGGTAGGCGATAAAGGCCAGTCACACTTCGGTTGTGGGTTCGATTCCCACATCCTTGTCCGACGCGATGGGCTGTCGCCCGTCCTGCAGGTTGTCCTTTTTCTAAAACTATATTACTATAACATCCCATCAATAATATCGAGAAAACTTCTATCCTTAAACAATACTAACTTATGTCCAACATAATCCATTCCAATATTTAGGCTTATCCATAATACTGCAGTCCACTCTCATAACATAGTGAAAACGATTACCAGAGATTTAACACCATCGTCGATCCCCATATATCATAAGATATGTTTTGTTGGTCACATTCCAAACATTCAAAGTCCTTAATCATGTATTCTCTTGAATACCTTAGTGAAAACATGAATGCAGTTAAAAGATAACACTTTCCACATACCAAAATCCAAAAATTCTATATACTCAAACCATGATATAACCTTCTCCTTATATCAGTCATGAGCTCATGAATACTATCAAACATTTAATTTTCTCCTTATCCCTTCATTATGCGCATATCATCTACATTCCAAAAATATCTGAATAACCTTTCATGGATACTGGTAACATTAATCATACACTTTCAAAACTCAAGGAAAGACAACAGTGTAACAATCCATAGATGTCTCTTTATTACATAGTAGCATGAGATTACTTATACAAAATTACACATGATAAACATGTAATCATTCCACTACATTCTTAAACCATTGACCGAGCTTCAACAATTCTTTCATCTCACATATCATTTGTAGTCTCTTCATCATCATCCACATAAATACTACCCATATGACCATACTGATTCTCTTCATGAGTCTTTCCCTTAGTGCATTTGTTTGCATAATGCCCATACATTCCACATTTAAAACAGTTAACCATTTTTGATGTTGTAGCAATACCATTATCCTCATCCATGGTGTTAACTGACCCTTTTCCTTTTCACTTACTTGCTTTGTGTCCTTCTTTTCCACACCCAAATCATATTACAGTTCCCTTTAAACATTCTCCTTGATGCCTCTTCCCACATTATTTACATAGGGGAAATTGAACTTTCTTTCCTCTATGATCATCATGAAACTCCATCTTTCTTTTATTAGTCGAGTCAGGAAACTTACCAAATTTTACTTTATTGATCATATTATGAGATTTCTGATTCGGCATAATAATGATGTTTGGACTTCCAAATCCCATTTCATTTGGTTGCTCATGAAGAATATCATTCCATTGTCTATCATATCCTCCATTATTGTGAATCATCTTGTTTCCAGCCATTTTCTAAAACCCAAAAAGAATAGTGTGAGAGGCAAAATAATGCTAGGGAAAACAACATAGTAAAGGGGGAGTACCCTTAATATCTAACATATTAGGTTAAATTATAATATCGTTATCGTAGTTCTAGGATTATATCCTATACGTATACTTATCCTTAGGGACATCCCTAGACATACCTTAGAAATATCTCTAGGGATCTTACTAACAATTTCGCATCCTAGTTTCCAAAGGTTGACTAACATTTTCCTCTGATACCTACTGTAGAGACCCGAATCTAGACGTACATGGACATTACATTACTTTTGCGGAATACTTTGTACATAACAAAAACACACACACAAGGATCGTAATAGTTTAGTGTCTTTGGAAACTCGGAACGTAATCTTCTAATCGTGGTGAAAGATCTTCAATATCTCCCATAAATATCTTCCCTTTTTTTACCTAGAACCTTTCTTTATATCCGAGGGAAAAGAAAACATAAAAGGGTGAGCTCAAATGATCAGTAAGGGTAAACAAAAGAAAAATCAATCACATGATATTCATAAGAACATAACTTTTGGAAATCTTAACCTGCAAAAGAGAGCATAATTTCATAACATGGGATAAATCATAGTAGTGAAATGAAATCCCATTAAGCATAACATAAAACATGAAACTTTGTGTCATACACACATAATCAAATAGAATCATTTCTTGTTAGTCATGACTCATTGCCAAGACTATCTTAGTGGACAAAGTCCCTTTCTGAATCGAGTCACCCTCGTTTCAGTCCTGTTTCACTGAACCGGTATAACCTACCATTCTAGCCATGTCTATCTCATGAGATATGAAATCTTTACCCAATGAATTGGAGGGAGATATAGGTCCCACCCATATTATAATGAATCCTTTCTTATGTGTTCCACATAATCATAAATCATACATCATCGCATAACACATGTAACAAAAATGGGATTTTTGAAACATCATGACATCATAAAACAAATCATATAAAGTAAATGACTTCATAAAAATAATTCCCTCACAAAATAATCAAATCAATGTAATAATAGGGGTAAAAACAGAACCCTTTATTATCTTAGATGGAAAATAATTTTGAAAAAACACTTGAACTCCATTCTTGAGGAAAATATCCTTTCTTTTTCAAAAACACTTTTCTTTTTTAACATGTCATACAATTATAAACTAAAAGAAGTTGATTAAAAATAAACTTGAAAACTTTTAAAGGAATATTCTTGGAAATAATGTTTTAAAAATCCATTCATGCCGTATAAGTTAAAAAAAACATTCTTCGTACTTTTGTCGGAAAAGTCAAAAAGTACCTCGTACGAAAAACGACAAAAGATTCCTTTCATATTCTTTACTGAAACCTCACCGAAGGGTAAAATTGGATTTAAACTATTGTAAGTGATGGAAACAATATTAAATATTGAGGGAACATGGATGTGGATGATAAAATACACCCCAGTAAATACTTACGAATAAACAATCTCGGATAAAAATGAGATTGTGATATTTCCCTTACCTTAGGTCCCACTTGCTTTGTAAGTGTCCGAACCTCCTGTATAATGATTTAAATCATGTTATTGAATTATTAAAGAATCATATTCATTGTTATTATATCATATATGGTCCACTTATGACTTTATGTTACCCGTTCTTTTGTAAATTCATGTTAAAGTAGCGTTTTGGGTAAAATCGTCTCATTTGTCGTTCGTGTTTTTAACTTGTAATTATTCATATGATTACTTAGATCATGATTAATTAATTCCATAATATAAAACATGATTTATATATATATATTCATAATATACATATATAATAAATCAGTAAATGGAAATAAAGACACCGTTCATGGAGACGGTAGTCCGTGCGTACGCATGAACGCTGTTTTCGTTTCCTTATTGAATTGAATGGAATTAAGTAGATGACATACATATAAATATAAATAATTCCTGTATCATTATCATTTCATATATTTAATTATTACTTATTATATATACTTTATAATCATTCATGAATGGTTAATCATTGAAAATGAATCTCATCGCGTCGTGGAGACGGTAGTCCGTACGTACGCACGAGCGATGCTATCGTTCTCATGGTCGTGGAATTGTGTTGAAGTGTATGTATACTATTTCAGTATCAATATAAATTTATAATAATCATATATATTTACTAATTACACCTTTATACCCATCCTTGTAAGGTGATGGTGGAAAATAGATTACACCACGGCGTGGAGACGGTATTCCGTACGTACGCACGCGCGGTGATTTCCTTTTTTCATAGGATGGATAGAAGGTTAATTAGAGTTGTTTCATATTTATAATAACATATCAGTATATAAGAAATACTGATGTTATTACTTTATCATGAAACAACTAAAGAAGAAGAAATTGAAGAAGAAAGAAATTGAAAAGATCGGTAATGGATATTACCTCTTCTTTGGAACGCTTCTTTGAATCCTCCACTTAAGGAACTAAGATTGGTCTTTGAAGAAGACCAGGACCTCTAGGATTATTCTAGGGAAGTGGAGAGGAGAACATGGTAGGGTTTGGCCGAGCTTGAGTGCTCAAATTGGTGTGAGGAGGAGGGGGAGGAGGTGCCCTTTTATAAGGGAAGAGAGGGGCACCTTAGGAATATCTCAAAATATTATTTTATATTAAAGTAAACATCGGTTTATAATGGTTCCAAAGGGTCTTATTTCGAATATAAAGTGGGGATGGGTCGAAATAATATCAAACAATAGGATTTAGACAAGTTTAGGGTATTATTTTAACCTTATCAATTAGATTTAACTCTAAGTTAAATAATTTAACTTTTACCGTGTCTTTTTGTTTTCTTTCACTATATGGTTAATACACTTACTATAACATGCCAAAAGAACCACAAATTGTTTATTATTAATAAATATATCCTTATCTAAGTCATTTGGCCGAACCTTAGATTTTTAGGAATAAAATAACAATTAATAATATAATATTTTATTTAAAAACTATTTTGTGTCAATTTTGACACTATTTGATATATGATTTTTGTGAAAGTCATAACAGAATTATATGTTCGAACCAAGTTGATTAAATCAACACTAATATATCATAGTAACCTAGAAAATTAGTGGAATACATAAAAAGTCTCAAATTACATTTAGTTTCGTGTTTATAACATCAAGTATGTCAATATTTCATAAATAAGATAATTACTGCATCATCTTTGTGTCATAAATAATTTAACTTATTTGATGTCTAAAAATTAAAAATAAAATACCATTATGTAGGAAATATTTTTATCTTTCTAATGAATATTTACAATCGAATTTATCTTATGTAAAACCCTATATTAAAAATGTTTTAGTAAATGAACTTTGATTTTAACTCTTTTAACTCTTCTTTGAATTAAATAATAATAAATGTCCTAATCTAATCCAAGTGGAGCTAAATGATAATATTTTACACTTAAGGTTGTTTTTGGTCTAGATACACTTGTCCAATAGGATTAGGACATGTGTTAGGGTAATATTAATATCATTTTTACCCTTAATTACCCTATTTACTTTTAACCGTGGTAAATAAAAGTAAAAAGTTACTATTCACCAAAAATTATTTTCATCTCATTGAACCACATTTTACTTACTGACATCAACCGTGTCTCTCGGATTTTTGAAATTCCATTCACAGAAGTGGTAAAATTAAGTTTTATGAAAAATTCAGTTTTTTTAACTACCACTTAGTAGTTTCACTATCAAAAATTGATGATTTTTAGAACAATGCCAAAATTTCATCCTAAGCTATATTTCATATTCCGAATTCAAAAATAAAGTCTATTTTACCAAATTCATAACATAGAAGTTGCATTAATTAATTTTATAATTAAATACCACTGTTAAAATAAATAGCGTGTTTTTAAGAAACAATATCTATCAAAAGATTGACACATGATTATGTCTGGTTTAAATGTGAAATTACATTCAATGACCAACATTGTATTAAATTGTAAAAATATATTCTAAATTTACTTTAAAACCACTCAAATTAATAGTTTATCACTATTAATTATTTCGATTAAAAAAGTTGTTTTTAATTATAATTTAGTAATTTTCACTATTCATTAGAATATGAAAGTTATCTGAAAAGTACCAAAATTT
The DNA here is from genome assembly GCA_963277665.1 of Viscum album. Classification (NCBI taxonomy): domain Eukaryota; kingdom Viridiplantae; phylum Streptophyta; class Magnoliopsida; order Santalales; family Viscaceae; genus Viscum; species Viscum album. The sequence continues at coordinate 1,426,242,628 of OY728123.1, read as the reverse complement.
CACCTTAGGCTAAATTTGATACTCCGAATCCAAAAATGAAGTCCATTTTGAGAGATAAAATTTCTAAAATTTAAAAAGTGGTTATTACTATTCATAACGGCTAGTTAATAATATTTTAATAGTATATCGTTGTTTCGTGAAACTCAGTATTGTGTACTACACACGCTATCAAGGAAGGTTGCGATTGCGTGTAATGAAAGGCAAGTCAAAGATGCGAGTTGTGCAAGCTCTTTTGGTGTAGCGTACAAACCAAGACATTAATAAAATTAAAAAGAATATTTTTCATAAAATCTCGGGCTGTTACAAGAAGCCACTATATATTCGGACTCCGCTGTAGAATCAGTGACAACCGGATGCTTTGAACTCTTCCAGCTCACAGCTCCTCCATTGAGACAGAAAACATATCTAGATTGCGACTTCAGATCATTCTAATCTGTCTGAAAAACAGCATCAGCACACCCTCTAATGACAAGCTCCTCATCTCCTCCATATACTGGGAATGTATCCTTAGTTCTTCTCAGATACTTAATGATAGTTTTAATAGCAGTCCAATGTTGTTCTCCTGGATCTGATTGATATCTTCCTACCATGCTCGGTGCATAGGCAACATCAATCCTGGTACATAACATGGCATACATGATGGATCCTATAGCCGAAGCGTATGGGATCTTACTCATTCTATCTTTCCCTTGTTGTGTCTGAGGACACATTTTCTTAGAAAGATGTAAGCCATGTGACACTAGAACCAATCCCCTCTTGGATTGTTCCATACTAAATCTCTTTAGTATCTGTTCAATGTATGTACTCTGACTTAGTCCAAGAATCCTCTTAGATCTATCACGAATGATCTTGATCCCTAGAATGTAGGCTGCTTCACCCAAGTCCTTCATCGAGAAACACTTGTTCAACCAGTCCTTAACTGACTGTAATACTGGTACATCATTTCCAATAAGAAATATGCCATCAACACATACTACTAGGATAACGATCGCATTCCCATTAAACTGTTTATAAACACATGGATCACATGAGACAAACTAGTAAGTGATGGGTGGAGCCTGCTATAGATCCTCGATGAATTTTTAGGTCTCATGAGACAAACTAGTTTCTTGGTACAAGGCCATGACAAAATCTTATTTGTAGTCTTAGAACAAGGTCTTGACTATGTGGTTATGATGTTCGGCATTATGCATTCCATCATTATGAAATTGGATATTGATATTACATGTGATTATTCGACTAGTAGAATATCCATGTCAATAATTATAAGGTATAATTTGATTTTTTTTCTTTTTCATATTATGATTATGTTTAATTTTAAAAGGCTTGTTTTTATTCTTATACTTTTCTTTAATGTTTATTCTTATTTATGAACGTTTCCTCTATATTTTTATCCTTTCTGAGCATCTGAGCTCAGCCCTTTTTATGTTTTATTTTTCCCAGGATGCAAAGACATATATTATGAATGACCTGCAAGGATAGTCTAATGGATATGAATGTGGTCAATGGAGAAAATGTTGTTGTTGTTTTTCATTTTATAATTTAATGTAAAACATAATAATTTATCTAGTACTTCCAAGGCTACTAAACTGATCGGTCTTCCGAGATTGGATCCCTTGTGATCATGCCAATGTTATGTAATAATGCACCGACTCTGGGTAACTGGGGTCGGGGAATTACATAATAATAATTATAATAATTCCAATTAATATTTATATTAATAGAAACTATATATTTAATTTATATAGTTCTTCAATATGGGTTTTCTACTAAATTAAAATTGGTATATAATATACACTTTAAAACAGTTTTTAGAAAAACATGTTTTTAATCCCAAAAAATAAAATTACTATAAAATTAAATATAAATGGGATAAAAATGTAATTAATTTCATAAAATAAAAGTAATTTATAAATATGGTTCATTATATTAAATTAAAATAAGAATTATTATTTTAAATTACATTATTTTTTAAATATAAATAATGATTTTACAAAAAAAAATTATTGTTCAATAGTCACTAAAATATAAAACTTTTCTAAAAAATAGTTACATTTATACCTAATTTGATCTTAATATTAATATTTTAAAATAATTTTAAATTATATTGAAATAATTATATAAAATTTCTAAAAAATAATTTTTACATTTTCTCACGATCAGCAATGAAAATAAATTTTTAAGAAAGATTATTTTTGATTAATTAAATTAATTTAAAAATACTTTATTTTTTATTTACTAAGAATTTATCAATAAATTTATATTGTTAAGGAAATATATATTCATATTATAAATTATTCAATACTATTTATTCCAATCAATTTAATGTCGAGGTTATAATAGTTGTATTTTAAATAAAATTATTTCATTATTCATTTATGCTAATTGTTTCATTTCATGTATGCTATTAAGTATATATTCCTTATTTTAAATATTATGGTGTTACAAAATTATCCAATTAAAGTAGATTTTCTTCCCAAAAAATAGAAAACCCTACTCAATAATATAATCGTACTGAGCTAACATTTTTGTCTTCTTCCCCCTTGTGTTGTCCAACAAATTTGGATGTTTCCACTGGACATGGACATGAAATTTATCACCCACAAAGTATTTATTATAATAATCCACTATCTCTACCATATACTCTAAAAAGGTATTTCTATCCTTTTTTCTAGCTTTATGTAGTCGGTAATGTGCGAAGTGTCATGTACATGCCTCCTTAGCAACAACATGTAGAAGATGTCGTGTACCCGATATAATTATGGTAGTGGGGAGATGTGGTATACCACCTATCCAGCCCTATGAATTATCCAAAATGGGCTAATAGATTTCATAGATAAAATTCTACCCCATCAAAATATTTATAATCCAGATTGCAGTGGTACCTTCAGGAACACATTGTCTCTATCCTTGAACACTAAAGGCCACTCCAATCAATTCAAAAATGGATTCATACAGTTCTAGGAGGTCTTCATATACTCCTAGATTATTTGAACCCTCTATATCATCATTATCACCAAAAATTTTCCCATTAATGGGGATTCATCTAGATTATTTGTACATATTTGTGACCTATATAGACCTCTATACGTGTCCTCGAATAGTTACATTCCAATTATGGAATGGTCAATTTTTGTACGAAAACTTCATTAGGTATAGTCAATCCATCAAATAATAAAAAATGACCTACAAGAAATAATTTTTCATGTTTTCCAGAACCTGAATAGTATACTCCGTTGCGCCATCAGTCTCGGGGTTAAATAATGTGTTCAATTGTAGTTGGGTCCAAAATTTATCCATAAAACTTCTCCATAATCATGATGCGAATAAAAACCATGGATACAAACAATAATTGAGTGAATTATGCAATTAAGGAATATATTCAACAGTCAATGGTGCCTCATTCTCTCTGGTAAACTCTTCTCTCAGAAAGACAGAAAGTTGGAAAACAAGGTGGGTCTATCTATGATCACCCATATGGAATTGGGTCCTCTAGATATTCATGGAAGACCCTTCACAATTTCTATGGAAACAACATCCCACATCAACTTAGGAATCCCAATGGTTTGATATAAATCCATTTTAACTAGGTATATTTACATAACCAACTGATTGGTGGGGTATCAAGGGACAAAATCTTATGCACACTTATTCATCAATGGACACCAAAATTGATGTGAAAGGCCCTGTTACATCTTTTCCAATCAAGGATTTACTATTAATTGGTATATATGAAACTTACTCATCACCTTCTCAAATAACTTCCCTATAACCATCATCCATCTTCTAAAAATGATTAAATACTCAACAACATCAAAAAATTCCCCTGAGTAACTTCTAAATGATAGTTAAACACAAATGGACTCATAGTAAGAATCTCAAAGATGAACCTCCATAACATACTATTTAAATAATTGGTTAGAAAATATTGAATACTGATATTTCACACTATCATTGTCCACCATAGACAACTTGAATAAGGATAACTGCTCTAACACCTCAGTCAACAATTGATAATAAGATCTCATGGAGAGATAATCTTCCACTGTATTCCCCTTCTTAGATGTATAGACATTTTCAGAGTCATAATAATTATTGTACTTCTTCCATCCCACATATTGCAAGTTATGATAATTCTATGAGAAGTTGTAATTGAAACTATTTTGGTCAAAATATTTGATAAACCTCTTAAAGAAAAGGAAATATCTATGCATCTTCGGGGTGAAGATAACCAGTTTTCACTCTATATCATGGCTTGCATTGTTTTTCTAATATTGTCTCGGCTATTAGGGAATATTTTAATCTACATCCTGATTATATATAAAAAATAAATCACATACAATCATTTGATAATTTTATAACACTGAATACTAAAAAATATCTTTTGGAAACCAAAAGATGGGGTATTTCGTTAACCTCTACCACAAATCCTAAAAATTATTCTAGAACCACTCCATCCAATGAAACAAAATCACTTTCTATGTAAAAGAATTAATAGGTGTTGAAACCCAATTGAAATTATACATGAATATCCTATAGTATCCTACCATCCCAAGAGAACACCACACTCTTATCAGACTCATCAAGAGCTTCAAATAATACATTGCCTCGACCATTGATAGATCCAAGAACTATACCATCATCTAAGATGAAATTTTAAATAATGTGGAACTCATGAATCCCAAACTAACAATTGATAAATTACCAAAATTATATTGATCTCAAACTATATCTAGTACCACCATCAAGTTCTACCCAAGATCCTCATTATTCACTAATTACATTATAATTACATCAATGAATACTACCAAAAAATGGTCTAAGAATGGATGAATTATCCAGTTCATGAGTACCATGAACACTTCATTATAGGTCATGGTACCAAAAGTAATACACATATACTAATAGTGATTGTAGTGACATTTTAATTTCATCTTCTATATATAAACATCACATACATGGAGATGGTTGTAATCCAATCTAATGTCAAACGCTGTGAAATGTTTCCCAATATAGACAGATCAAATAGATCATATATACTTCATAGATGACACTTATTCAATAAATTAACTAGGTTTAAGTGATTTTAAACCACACACAACTAAAATGTCTCATCATCATTCTTTATGAACAAAACATGGGCTTCAAAGGGTGAAACACTCTGTCTAAAAAAATCCCGTTTTTTATAAGTCATCCCACTGCATCTTCATATCATGATCCTTTGTGGGATACATCCAATATGTTAGAACAAGTATTACAGATTTAATATTATAATTTCTATGTATTATTATATTTATCAGCAATGTCGTAATCTTCTATGTGCTATGTAATGTCTTCCTCACACTCAACCACCATAGTAAGAATCTAATAGAACATAGTATCCACTACCGCATGGGAAATAAATTCCAAATCACATGTACTTGTTTTTATCCTCATTTTTATGATCTTATCATTCACATTCAGGGTTATATTCTAAATGATTATATAAATCATCATCTAATCACTATAGAATGATTTCATCCTCATCATAAAGTAGTCTATTTGGGAATGAAATGTGGACAGTTAGTCCATAATTAAGATGATTTCATAAGGCCTCATCACTAATATAAACGATATCACATATGTAGAACTATACTCCAATTATATCATTACCTTTTTCCAATAACCTTATAATCACTAAACCTCATCTAATAGGAGCCTCCAATCATAATAGTCATTCTAATGTCTCATCCGAAACCACTAATCCTAAAAAAATATAGGTGGGAAAAAATAGTTTCTCACACACTGTAACACCCAAGAATTTTATGAGAAATATTTTGTTTTTATATAAATCATCAAAGGAATATTTCACTACACACAATAGTATCTTGTCTTGATTTACACACAATCACGACCTTCCTTGATAGCTTATGTCGTACGCAATACCGAGTTTCACTAAACAACGATATGCTATTAAAATATTATTAAAACTATCTGTTATGAATAGTAATACCCACTTTTTGAAATTTAGTAAATTTTATTTTTCAAAATGGACTTCATTTTTTGATTCTTAATATAGAAATTATCCTAGGGTGAAATTTTGGTATTTTTCTGAAAACATTCAATTTTTGATGAACAGTGAAAACACTGGGTTACTATTTAAAAACCGACTTTTTATTTAAATAATTATTTATTTTATTTAAATTTATTTTAGGTCAAAATTGATACATAATACCTATATAAGTTCAAAGTAATTCATTGGAGTCATTTTATAATAATTTTAGATATATAAAAATTTTATTGAACTTTTCACCGTCTTTTACCCACCTCCTGGGAGAATTTGTAAATTTACATAAAACATAATTTTACCGCTTCTGTGAGTGGAATTTCGAAAATCCGAGAGACATGGTTAATATCAAGGACTAAAATTTGGTTCAATTAGATGAAAATAATTTTTGGTGAATAATAACTTTTTACTTTTTTTACCACGGTTAAAAGTAAATAGGGTAATTAAGGGTAAAAATGATATTATTATTACCGTAAAACATGTCCTAATTCTATTGGATAAGTGTAATTCGACCAAAAACAACCTTAGGAATAAAATATGACCATTTATGCCCACTTGGATTAGATTAGGACATTTATTATTAATTTATTTAAAGAAGGGTTAAAATAGTTAAAATCAAAGTTTAATAACTAAATCATTTTTAATATAGGGTTATACATAATATAAATTCTACTATAAATATTCATCAGAAATATAAAACGATTTCCTACATAATGGTATTTTATTTGTAATTTTTAGACATTAAATAATTTAATTTATTTATGACATAATGATGATGCAGTAATTATCTTATTAATGAAATATTGACATAATTGATGTTATAAATTCCCAAATAAATGTAATTTGAGACTTTTAATGAATTACAATAATTTTATATGTTAATATTACATTTTAGTATTTATTTAATTAAATTTTTTAGAACTTATATTTCTTTTTTGAGTTTCACAAAAATCAATTACCAAATAGTGTCAAAATTGACATAAAATAGTTTTTAAAACAAATATTTTATTATTAATTGTTATTTTATTCATAAAAGTATAATGTTCTGCCAAATTACTTATATAAGTTTATATATATTAATAATAAACAACTTGGGGTTCTTTTGGCTTGTTATAGTAAGTTTATTAACCTTATAGTGTAAGAAAACAAGAAGAAACAGTAAAAGTTAAATTATCTAACTTAAAGTTAAATCTAAATGATAAGTTCAAAATTGAAATATAAACTTGTATAAATTCTATTGGATGAGAGGATTTCTACCCATTCCAACATTAGCTTCAAAATAAAACAATTTGAAGCTATTAAAACCCAAATATGACTTTATAATAAAATAATATTTTTAGTTTTTCCAATGGTGCCCCTCTCCTCTCTTATAAAAGGGCACCTCCTCCCTCTCTTCCTCACACCACTTTGAGCCTTCAAGTTCGGCCAACCCCTGCCATATTCTCTTCTCCACTTCCCTAGAAACATCCTAGAGGTCCTGGTCTTCTTCAAAGACCATTTTTAGTGCCTTGTTAGGAGGTCTCAAAGAGGCGCTTCAAAGAAGAGGTAATGTCTGTTACCGATTCTTTCAACTTTATTTCTTATTATACTTATTCTTCTTTAGTTGTTTCATTATGAAGTAATAACATCAGTATCACTCATATACATATATGTTATTATAAGTATGAAACAAACCTATTTCACCATCTATCCATCCTACGGAAAACGAAATCACCGCGCGTGCGTACGTACAGAATACCGTCTCCACGTCGTGCTGTAATCTATTTTCCACCACCACCTAACATGGAAGGGTATAATGGTTTAAATAATAACTATATATGATTATTTTAAAATGAAATTTATTCTGAAATAGTATACATACACTCCAATACAATTCAACGATCATGGGAACGATATCATCGCTCGTGCGTACGTACGGAATACCGTCTCCACGATGTGATGCGACTCGTTCTACATGATCTTCATTGCATAATATAAATGAATTAAATGAATAAATATGATATATATTACACTAATACCATTCTATAAATGAGGTATCTATAACCTAAAAAGAAAAATAAGAATTTATTCGAAAAAACACGCATAAGAACAAAAAGTAATAAACACTTGAATAACAAGTAGCAATGAAATATTAATAATAAGAAGATAATAATATGACCATATAAGATATCATATGTAACACCCCGACCCTAGTTACCCAGAGTCGGTTCATTATTACATAACATTGGCATGATCACAAGAAAGATCAAATCTCGAAAGACCGATTGGTTTAGTAGCCTTGGAAACACTAGATATATTCATAAGTCTTACATTACATCATAAAATGAAAAACTACTACAACAACATATTGTCTCCATAAACCACACACATATCCCCACATAATATCCCTGCAGGTCATTCATAATTTACTTCTTCACTTCCTGGGAAAAATAAAACATAGAAAAGGGGTGAGGTCAAATGCCCAGTAAGGATAACAATATACCAAAAACTTTCATAAATAAGAATAAACATTTAAGGCTATGTATAACTAAAACAAAAGCCTTTTAAACTTGAACTTCAACATAGTATGGAAAAATTAAAATGAAATAATTCCATTTACTTGTTCACATGGATATTCTACTAATCGAATAATCACATCCAATATCAATAACCACTATCATAATGTTGGAATGCATAATGCCAGACTATCATAACCACATAGCCAAGGCCTCGTGCCAAGACTACAAATAAGATTTTGCCAAGGCCTTATGCCAAGACACTAGTTTGTCTCATGAGACCTATCGATGCATCGAGGAGCTATAGCGAGCTCCACCCATCACATATTAAGTCCAATGCATTCCCATATGAAAAGGTTTAAACATAACATAAACATTCGTATTAAAACTAGCATAAGAAATGTCAATAATTTCACCATAAACTATGAATGGTATAAAAATAGCACATCCACAGTCAAACATATCATAAAACCTTCAATACAATATAGAATTTTTGTATCATAATATATCAACTTCAAATAAGCGTAAAATCCATCAAAGGATGTTGACATAGATGAAATCAATACTATTTTTAGAGAAATATCTCTTTCTATTTTTGAAATCATTTAAGAGCCATATAAAATAAAACATTTTCTTTGAAAATATTCTTATAAGCTTGTAAGTAAAACTTTGAAGATTTTATAATGGCAGAAAATAACCGCACCCGCCGTATAAGTTAAAAAAACATTCTTACCTTAATTCTGTCGAAATGGTTAAAAGGACCTCGTTTTGAAAACGACGGAAAGATTCCTCTTATAAAAAGTCAAACAAGGGTATAAATGACTTTAACCCATATTCTTGTAAATAATAAAAATGTTTTGAAATACATTATTAAGAAACATGGATGTGGATGATAAAGAGATCCCAGTAGATTATTACGTATAAACAACCTCAGATAATGAAGAGATTGTGAAATAACCATTACCTTGTACTTTTCCTTGGTTGGGGTAAGTTAACCTCCTGTATAATTGTGAAATAATTGTTATTAAATTATACAAGAATCATATACATTAATATGATATCATATATGATCTTTTAATATTGATTTGATAATAATATCTTAGTATTATCATTGTTTCGGGTGTTAACTTACTTGTTTTCTTTTATATGTTTTGTTACATAAGACATGTTTGTAAAGGATAGGTTGAATATTATTCATATCCAGAATGATATCAAGTCCGTAAACATCATTTTTTAAATCATCAAATGATAATTATACTTGAATGGATACGATGGAGAATGAATCTCATCGCGTTTGTGGAGACGGTAGTCCGTACGTACGCACAAGCGACAATATCATTCTTTTGATATTAAAATAATATATAAATGGATGGTATATCATATATACTGAATCATTAACATGTTATATTTATTATTTACATGAGTTAAACATCATTATTATACCCATCAAAATAATAATATATTGAATAACAATTACACCACGACGTGGAGACGGTAAGCCGTACGTACGCACGTATGGTGACATGTTATTCAGAGGGTGGATAGAATACTGAATATGGTTGTACCATATTTATAATAACATCACAGTATATATATGATACTGGAGTTATTATTTTATATGTTAACAACAAAGAAAGAAGAAGTGGAAGAAGAAATGAACTTGGAAAAAGTGTGGTGAAATCATTACCTCTTCTTCGGGTTCTTCCTTTTGATTTGATCAAAAGGGCTCCTTAGGTTGGCTTTCTGATCAAAATAAGGCCTCTAGGTTGTATTGATGGAAGTTGGGAGAGTATTTGGTCAGATTTTGGCCGAACAAAAAGGCTTTGAAGGTGTGAAGAAATGAGAAGGAGGAGTGCCCTTTTATAAGAGGGGTGAGGGGCACCTTTGGAAAAGCTAGAGATATTAGTTTATAATAAATTCATATTCAGTTTCAAATGGCTCCAAAGTTGACTATTCAAAGTTTAAGGTGGGGAGGGGTCGAAATAAACTCAACCAATAGAATTTAGACAGGTTTGGGTACTTATATTAACCTTATCTTTAAGTATTAACTCTAAGTTAATTAGTTTCACTTTTACAATGTCTCTTTGTATTTTTATATAATATGATTAATAAACAAACTATATACATCCAAGCAATCCCCAAGTGGTCCATTAATAATGCACCTATCATGATATAAGACTCTTGGACGAACCTTAGATTTTTAGGAATTTAATATAAATTAATAATATAATATTTGATTTAAGAACTCTTTTATGTCAATTTTGACACTATTCAATAGTTGATTTTTTTTTGAAACTCATAAAAGATTGATTACTTAGAAAAAAGTAAATTAAATCAATCCTAATATATCCTATTATCCTAGAAAATTAGTTTAATTCATTAAAAGTTTAATATTATATTTATTTGTGTATTTATAATATCAATTAATTTAATTTTTCACTATTTTAGTAATTACTGCATCATCATTGTGTCATAAATAAAATAAATTATATAATGTCTAAAAATTATAAATAAAATATAATTATGTAGTAAATCTTTTTATCTTTCTAATTAATATTTATAATATAAAATCCAACATATATAACCCTATGTAAAAATTGTTTTTCTAAAAGATATATGCTTGTGTCATTTTTGTATTCATTTTAACTTAATTATAAAAAATGTCCCTATCACCTACAAGTGGCACCATGGGGTCCCAAAATCGACCCAAATATTCCCATGGTCGAAAATGTATCAACCAATAAGGCTAGGACACGTTTTAGGGTAATTTAGTATTATTAAAATATTATTTTTTTAACCCTTATTTACCAGATTTACCCTTAACCATGGTAAATAAAATATTTACCACAGTAATTATTCAAAATGTCTAAAAATAAAAGTTACCTATTTACACAATTTTGACATCCTGATTAAAAATATGGAATCCATTTTTCTAAATTCGAAACACATAAGTGGCAGAAATTAATTTAAAATTAATTCCCGCTGTCAAAACAAAAAGCGTGTTTTTAAGAGATAATAACTATTAAAAGATTGACACTTGTTTATGTTCGGTTTAATTGTAAAATTTTGTCCAATGACCAAAATTATATTAAATGGTAAAAATATATTCTAAATATACTTTAAAACCACTCAAATTCATAATTTATCACTATTAATTATTTTGATTAAAAAAGTTGTTTTTAATTAAAATTTAGTAATTTTCACTATTCATCAAAATATAAAAGTTATCCGAAAAGTACCAAAATTTCACCTTAGGATAAATTCGATATTCCGAATACAAAAATGAAGTCCATTTTGAAATATAATATATATATAATTTCAAAAATTAGGTATTACTATTTATAACGGCTAGTTTGATTGGTTATGGTGTGTTAGAACTCGGTGTTGCGTACAACACACACTATCACATTATTCAAAGAGAAGCGTACCGTAGAAGCTTGGGGTGTTACATTCTCCCCTCCTTCAAATAATTTCGTCCTCGAAATATCTAGAATACTACCGCATGAAAAGACTCAGGTGGTTCTTCATCATAAGTTCCTCGGGTTCCCACGTTGCATCTTCCATCTTATGGTTTCTCCACAAAACTTTTACCAGACGCGTCGTCCGGTTTCTCAGTTTTTGTTCTCTCGTATCAAGAATCCTGACGGGCTCTTCACAATAGGAAAGATCGGGTTCCAGTTCTAATTCCTCATAGGTGAGTACATGCGTTGGGTCAGACATGTATTTCCTCAACAGAGATACGTGGAACACATCGTGAACTTTGGAGAGACTTAGCGGCATTGCCAATCGGTAAGCTACAACCCCAATTCGTTCTAGAATTTAGAAAGGTCCGATGTACCTGGGAATCAATTTACCTTTCTTACCAAAACGTATTACTCCCTTCCATGGAGATACCTTCAGGAAAACATGATCACCGACTTGAAATTCCAGATCCTTCCTTCGATTATCGGCATAGCTCTTCTGCCTACTTTGAGCTGCTTTGATGTGATTTTGGATTACCTTCACCTTTTCCACCGTTTCCTCCACCAGTTCTGGGCCTACAAGTTTTCTTTCACCAACGTCATCCCAATAGGTTGGTGTACGACATCTCTTTCCATATAACGCTTCATATGGTGCAATCTGAATACTCGAATGGAAGCTATTGTTATAGGAAAATTCTACCAGTGGTAAATATTGATCCCACATACCCTGAAAGTCAAGTGAGCAAGATCTCAACATGTCTCTTAAGGTCTGAATGTTCCGTTCTAATTGTCCGTCTTTCTGAGGGTGGTAAGAAGTGCTCAAATGAAGTTCAGTATCCAGGGATTTCTGAAGACTTTTCCAAAATCTTGATGTAAAACGTGGATCACGATCAGAAACAATCGATAGGGGTACTCCATGAAGTCTCACAACTTCATTAATATATAGTCTTGCTAGACGTTCCAGGGGTAGATCTTCTCTTATAGAAAGAAAATGTGCTGACTTGGTAAGACGATCAACAATAACCCATATTGGATCATTCCTTCTAGGAGTCTTTGGTAGCCCCATGACAAAGTCCATCGTAATATTGTCCCATTTCCACTCCGGTATGGGAAGAGGTTGCATGACTCCTCCAGGATGTTTCCTTCCAGCTTTCACTTGTTGACAAACCATACATCTTGACACAAAATCAGCAATCTCCCTCTTCATGTTGTCCCACAAAAAATGTTCCTTCAAATCTCTATACATTTTCGTGCTCCCAGGGTGTATAGAGAAATTTGAACTATGAGCATCATCCAACAATTCCCTTTTTAGATCAGGTAAATCGGGAACACAAAGTCTCTTCCCGAATTTCAAAATTCCATCTTCATACACAATGTCTCTCAATATCCCATCATTCATGGCTTTAATCTTCTTTTGAAATTCTTCATCACCGGTCTGAGAACTCTTAATCCTTTCTAGTAAATATGTTTTGGAAACCATTTGAAAAATTATTGATGTTTCACCTTCCCTAGTTATTCACATGTCCATCTTCACTAGATCCATGAAAATTGGATCCCTTTCAATTCTCATATTGTTCAAAACTCCATGGTCTTTTCTACTCAAATCATATTCCACCTTGTTTGCTTTCCCCGGGTGGTAGTGTATCGTGCAATCATAATCCTTGAGTAATTCAAGCCATCTCCTTTGCCTCATGTTGAGTTCTTTTTGTGAGAAAATATACTTCATACTCTTGTGATCAGTATAAATCTCACATTTTTCACCATAGAGGTAGTGCCTCCATATCTTCAAATCAAAGATCACAACTGCTAACTCGAGATCATGAGTAGGATAGTTTTTTTCATGAATTTTCAACTGTCGTGATGCATAGGCAATAACTCTATCATTCTGCATAAGGACACAACCAAGTCCTTTCTTTGATGCATCACTATAAATAACAAACCCATCATTCCCCGATGGTAGAGTCAATATAGGAGCATTGACTAATCTTATCTTCAGTTCTTCGAAACATTCTTCACACTCTTTTGTCCAAACAAATTTAACCCCTTTACATGTGAGCTTCGTTAATGGGTTAGCCAATCGGGCAAAATTCTGGACGAAACGTTGATAATAACCTGCCAAACCAATAAAACTACGTACCTCAGTTATACTCGTAGGTTCTGGCCATTCTTGGATTGCCTTGGTCTTAGAAGGATCAACAGAGATTTCATCTTTAGAGACAATATGGCCAAGAAAAGAAATCTCATGAAGCCAGAATTCACACTTGCTAAACTTTCCATATAATTCATGTCTTCTTAGAGTCTTCAAGATAATGCGCAAGTGATTTTCATGATCTTCGTAGCTTTTGGAGTATACCAAGATATCATCAATAAATACCACCACAAATTCATCGAGATAATCCTTGAAAACTCTATTCATTAGATCCATGAATACAGAGGGTGCATTAGTCAATCCAAAAGGCATTACAGTAAACTCGTAATGCCCGTACCTGGTTCGAAATGCTTTCTTCGGAATGTCTTCCTTCTTCACACACAACTGATGGTATCCAGATCGAAGGTCAATCTTTGAAAAGTATTGAGCTCCATGCAGTTGGTCAAATAAATCATCAATGCGAGGTAGGGGATACTTGTTCCTTTATTGTTATAGCATTGATCTCCCGGTAGTCGATACATAACCTCATATATCCATCTTTCTTTTTAACAAAAAGAACAGGGGCTCCCCATGGCGAAACACTAGGGAAAATAAATCCTTTATTACCCAATTCTTCTAGTTGTTTCTTTAGTTCAACTAATTCTACAGTGGCCATTCTATAAGGGGTCTTCGATATAGGCCTTGATCCAGGAATCAAATCAATGGAAAACTCAACTTCTCGTTCTGGAGGATGTCCAGGTAAATCTTCCAGAAATACATCTACAAATTATTTCACAACAGGTACATCCTCTATTTGAACATTCCTTTCCTCACCGACAGTTATTTCATTCTCTTCCTCCCCAATAATTGAATTAAGTTGAGCTACTGGGGGTGGATCTAAATAAGAATTAGGTGGTGATGATTCTTCTCTAAAAATAAGGTGTTCCTTATCATTATCATCAAGAATTGTAACCTCTTTCTTCTTGCAATAAATCTTCACATCGTAGTCTGAAAGCCAGTCCATACCGAGTATTATGTCAAACTCAATCATAGGTATGACAATGAGATCAGCAGATAACGAACATTTATGTGCTCTAATGGGGACTGATTCACAAAACTTTGTTGCAATGATACTTCCCTTAGGAGTTTTAACTGAAAACTCCCTTGTTAAATCAAATTGGAAATATCTAATTTTCTTGGAAAACTGGGAAGATATGAAACAGTGCGATGATCCAGAATAAAATAATGCATTTGCTAAACTTGAGGAAACCATTAAATTACCTGCCACCACGTCTTTCGGAGCTTCTACCTCAACAGTAGTGATAGCATAAGCTTGGCCTTGATCCCTTGGCCTTTTCTGAGGTAAGTTCTCCTAACGCTTAGGACATTCATTTGCATAATGTCCCAACTCCCTGCAATTGTAGCACTGAACGTTGGTGGATTCCTTCTTCCCTTTGCAATCATGAGCTTGGTGGCCTTTTTCACCACACTTGTAACAGACTCCCATTCCCTTCAAGAAATTACCGGGGTGTTTCTTCCCACATTTACCACAGGATGGATATTCAACCTTTCCTTTCTTCCCCTTATTTCCATTCCCAGATTGATCAGCAGGCCTCTTCTTCTCTTGCTTTTCTTTAAAGTCATAATACTTAGAGAATTCCTTTTCGGTCATGATAGCACATGAGACAATGTCTTCGTACGATGAAAATGATTGGGAGACTAATGCTCGACAGAGAAATCGTTTTAACCCATCAAAGAAACGATCAATCTTACTTCTTGGGTTACGTATATAATCTCCAGCATACCTTGCTAACCTTGTAAAGTTAGCCTCATACTTTGTGACATTCTCATCCTCCTTTTGTCTCAGTCTTAGAAATTGCCTTTCCATATCTGCTCGATGGTCGCGAGGAAAGTATTTTTCTAAAAACAGATCTTTGAACTCCCTCAATTCCATATTTGATACTTCGTCATCTTCCTTCGTATTTTGAATCAATGACCACCATTTATCAGCATCTCCAGTGAGGCGGTAAACTGCCATGATAAGTTTTTCCCTTTCATTACTCCCCAAAGCCTGAAATATTTTCTCTAGGGAAAATATCCATTGCTCAACTACTAAGGGATTTGTACTCCCATTGAACTTTGGTGTTTGTTGCCTCATGAATCGATCTAACATTGATCCTCCACGCTGTGGATCAGGGTGCTCCATACGGGTAAGGTTATTATTCATAACCTGAGTAAGTTGTCCCAGTATGGTGATTAGCTGATCGGCACCAGTTGCATCACCATCTCCACTATAATTATCTTGAGCAGGAGTTAAATCCCTACATGGAGTGCATGCATTGATACGGTTTCCATTTCTTCCACTAGGCACCATTTCTAAACAATGGCATAAACTAGACCAGTTTATGAATCAAAATACATAATCCCATACTTATAAAACACTTAACATAAATTGAACTATTTATGGATATAATCCATAATCATAAAAATGTTTTCTTTGAGGAGGTATATACTCATAAACCCTTCATAATTATTTTTAAAGAAAATGAGAGTTATCCTAAGCATATTCCCCGGGAGTGTCGTAACCAAGAGTGCAGCAAGGCCCGTTGTCGTGCACCAGTTCCTGTTTGAGTCTAGCTCAAAGCGGTGTTTTCGGGTTTTACACCTAGGTACATCTGTGCCAGAGCCGCCTCTACCTGCTCGTATCCAGACAGGGATGTATTTCTCAGAAAACTCACAAAATCTCTACAATACCAAAATTCTAGGAAGTTCTTCTATACTAATCCTCAAAGTTCATCTTAAGTCTACGTGCTCTAATCAGAGTTTATCTAAATCTAGTTTTCAAGGTTTGTACTAAACTTCCTCTGATACCAACTATAACGCCCGACCCTAGTTACCCAGAGTCGATGCATTATTACATAACATTGGAATGATCACAAGAAAGATCAAATCTTGAAAGACCGATTGGTTTAGTAGCCTTGGAAACACTTGATATATTCATAAGTCTTACATTACATCATAAAATGAAAAACTACTACAACAACATATTGTCTCCATAAACCACACTCATATCCCCACATAATATCCCTCCAGGTCATTCATAATTTACTTCTTCACTTCCTGGGAAAAATAAAACATAGAAAAGGGGTGAGCTCAAATGCCCAGTAAGGATAACAATATACCGGAAACTTTCATAAATAAGAATAAACATTTAAGGCTATGAATAACTAAAACAAAAGCCTTTTAAACTTGAACTTCAACATAGTATGGAAAAAGTAAGTTGAAATAATGCCATTTACTTGTTCACAGGGATATTTTACTAATCGAATAATCACATCCAATATCAATAACCACTTTCATAATGTTGGAATTCATAATGCCAGACTATCATAACCACATAGCCAAGGTCTCGTGCCAAGACTACAAATAAGATTTTTCCAAGGCCTTGTGCCAAGACACTAGTTTGTCTCATGAGACCTACCGATGCATCGAGGAGCTATAGCGGGCTCCACCCGTCACATATTAAGTCCAATGCATTCCCATATGAAAAGGTTTAAACATAACATAAACATTCGTATTAAAACTAGCATACGAAATGTCAATAATTTCACCATAAACTATGAATGGTATAAAACTAGCACATCCACAGTCAAACATATCATAAAACCTTCAATACAATATAGAAGTTTTGTATCATAATATATCAACTTCAAATAAGCGTAAAATCCATCAAAGGATGTTGACATAGATGAAATGAAAACTATTTTTAGAGAAATATCTCTTTCTATTTTTGAAATCATTTAAGAGCCATATAAAATAAAACATTTTCTTTGAAAATATTCTTATAAGATTGTAAGGAAAACTTTAAAGATTTTATAATGGAGTAAAATAACCACACCCGCCGTATAAGTTAAAAAAAACATTCTTACCTTAATTCTGTCGAAAAGGTTAAAAGGACCTTGTTTTGAAAACGACGGAAAGATTCCTCTTATAAAAAGTCAAACAAGGGTATAAATGACTTTAACCCATATTCTTGTAAATAATAAAAATGTTTTTAAATACATTATTAAGAAACATGTATGTGGATGATAAAGAGATCCCAGTATATTATTACGTATAAACAACCTCGGATAATGAAGAGATTGTGAAATAACCCTTACCTTGTACTTTTCCTTGGTTGGGGTAGGTTAACCTCCTGTATAATGGTGAAATAATTGTTATTAAATTATACAAGAATCATATACATTAATATGATATCATATATGATCTTTTAATATTGATTTGATAATAATATCTTAGTATTATCATTGTTTCGGGTGTTAACTTACTTGTTTTCTTTTATATGTTTTGTTACATAAGACATGTTTGTAAAGGATAGGTTGTATATTATTCATATCCAGAATGATATCAAGTCCCTAAACATCATTTTTTAAATCATCAAATGATAATTATACTTGAATGGATACGATGGAGAATGAATCTCATCGCGTTCGTGGAGACGGTAGTGCGTACGTACGCACGAGCGACAATATCATTCTTTTGATATTAAAATAATATATAAATGGATGGTATATCATATATACTGAATCATTAAAATGTTATATTTATTATTTACATGAGTTAAACATCATTATTATACCCATCCAAATAATAATATATTGAATAACAATTACACCACGACGTGGAGACGGTAAGCCGTACGTACGCACGTATGGTGACATGTTATTCAAAGGGTGGATAGAATACTGAATATGGTTGTACCATATTTATAATAACATCACAATATATATATGATACTGGAGTTATTATTTTATAATGGTAACAACAAAGAAAGAAGAAGTGGAAGAAGAAATGAACTTTGAAAAAGGGTGGTGAAATCATTACCTCTTCTTCGGGTTCTTCCTTTTGATTTGATCAAAAGGGCTCCTTAGGTTGGCTTTATGATCAAACTAAGGCCTCTAGGTTGTAGTGAGGGAAGTTGGGAGAGTATTTGGGCAGATTTTGGCCGAACCAAAAGGCTTTGAAGGTGTGAAGAAATGAGGAGGAGTGCCCTTTTATAAGAGGAGTGAGGGGCACCTTTGGAAAAACTAGAGATATTAGTTTATAATAAATTCATATTCAGTTTAAAATGGCTCCAAAGTTGAATATTCAAAGGTTAAGGTGGGGATGGGTAGAAAACAACTCAACCAATATAATTTAGACAGGTTTGGGTACTTATATTAACCTTATCTTTAAGTATTAACTCTAAGTTAATTAGTTTCACTTTTACAATGTCTCTTTGTATTTTTATATAATATGGATAATAAACTTACTATATACATCCAAGAGACCCCACGTGGTCTATTAATGATGAAACTATCATGATATAAGTCTCTTGGCCGAGCCTTAGATTTTTAGGAATTTAATATCAATTAATAATATAATATTTGTTTTAAGAACTCTTTTATGTCAATTTTGACACTATTCAATAGTTGATTTTTTTGAGACTTATAACGGATTGATTACTTCGAAAAAAGTAACTTATATCAATCCTAATATATCATATTTTCCTATAAAATTAGTTTAATTAATTAAAAGTTTAATATTATATTTATTTGGGTATTTATAATATCAATTAATTTAATTTTGCACTATTTTAGTAATTACTGCATCATCATTGTGTCATAAATAAAATAAATTATTTAATGTCTAAAAATTATAAATAAAATATAATTATGTAGGAAATCTGTTTATCTTTCTAATGAATATTTATAATCTAAAATCCAACATATATAACCCTATGTAAAAATTGTTTTTCTAAAAGATATATGCTTGTGTCATTTTTGTATTCATTTTAACTTAATTAAAAAAAATGTCTCTATCACCTACAAGTGGCACCATGGGGTCCCAAAATCGACCCCAATATGCCCATGGTCGAACATGTATCAACCAATAAGGCTAGGACACGTTTTAGGGTAATTTAGTATGATTAAAATATTATTTTTAACCCTTATTTACCAGATTTACCTTTAACCATGGTAAATAAAATATTTACCACAGTAATTATTCAAAATGTCTAAAAATAAAAGTTACCTATTTACACAATTTGGACATCCTGATTAAAAATATGGAATCCATTTTTCTAAATTCAAAACACAGAAGTGGCAGAAATTAATTTAAAATTAATTCCCGCTGTCAAAACAAAAAGCGTGTTTTTAAGAGATAATAACTATCAAAAGATTGACACTTGTTTATGTTCGGTTTAATTGTAAAATTATGTCCAATGACCAAAATTATATTAAATTGTAAAAATATATTCTAAATATACTTTAAAACCACTCAAATTAATAATTTATCACTATTAATTATTTTGATTAAAAAAGTTATTTTTAATTAAAATATAGTAATTTTCACTATTCATCAAAATATGAAAGTTATCCGAAAAGTACCAAAATTTCACCTTAGGATAAATTCGATATTTCGAATCCAAAAATGAATTCCATTTTGAAATATAAAATATATATAATTTCAAAAATTAGGTATTACTATTTATAACGGCTAGTTTGATTGGTTATGGTGTGTTAGAACTCGGTGTTGCGTACAACACACGCTATCACATTATTCAAAGAGAAGCGTACCGTAGAAGATTGGGGTGTTACATCATAAAAATAAGTATGATTCTGTAATAATTAAATGACATTATATAAATCATTATACAGGAGGTTCTGACACTTATGAAGAAAATCAAATTTAAGGTAAGGGAAAATATCACAATCTCATTTTTATCCGAGATTGTTTATACATTGGTATTTACTGG
Organism: Viscum album; assembly: GCA_963277665.1. Classification (NCBI taxonomy): domain Eukaryota; kingdom Viridiplantae; phylum Streptophyta; class Magnoliopsida; order Santalales; family Viscaceae; genus Viscum; species Viscum album. The sequence goes on along the minus strand of OY728123.1, from coordinate 1,426,221,702 downwards.
GGTGTATTTTATCATCCAAATCCATGTTTCCCCAATATGTAATTTTATCTGCATCCACCTACAACTGTTTAAATCCAATTTTACCCTTAGTTGAATTTTTAGTAAAAGATATGAAAGGAATCTTTTGTCGTTTTTCGTACGAGGTACTTTTTGACTTTTCCGAATGAAGTATGAAAAGAATGTTTTTTTAACTTATACGGAATGAATGGATTTTTAAAAAATTATTTCCAAGAAGCTTCCTTTACAAGTTTTCAAGTTTATTTTTAATCTACTTCTTTTAGTTTAAAATTTTATGACATGTTAAGAAAGGAAAATGTTTTGGAAGTAGAAAGGATATTTTCCTCAAGAATGGAGTTCAAGTGTTTTATCAAAATTATTTTCCATCTAAGATAATATAGGGTTCTGTTTCTATCCCTATTATTACATTGATTTTATTATTTTGTGATGGAATTATTTTTATGAATTCCTTGATCTTATATGAATTGTTTTATGGTGTCACGATGTTTAAGAATCCCATTTTTATTACATGGGTTATGCAATGATGTATGATTTATGATTTTGTGGCACACATAAGAATGGTATCATTATGAGATGGGTGGGACTTATATCTCCCTCCAATGCATTGGGTAATGATTTATATCTCATGAGATAGACATGGCTGGAATGTCAGGTTAATCAGGTTCAGTGAAACAGGACTGAAACAAGGAGTGAACTTGGTTCAGAAATGGACTTTGTTTGCTAAGATAGTCTTGGCAATGAGTCTTGACTACTATGAAATGATTCTCTATGATTATGTGTGTATCCCAAAAAGTTTCATGTTTTAAGTTATGATTATTGGGATTATATTTCACTACTATGATTTATCCCATGTTATGAAATTATGATCTCTTTTGCAGGTTATGATTTCCAAAATGATATGTTCTTATGAATATTATGTGGTTGAAATTTCTTTTGTTTACCCTTACTGAGCATTTGATCTCACCCTTTTGTATGTTTTCTTTCCCCAGGTCAGGAAAAAGGTTATTATTTAGGATATGCCAAAAAGGGACTCTAGATATGATGAAATAAATGGGAGTCAACGTAGATGATTTATGAACCAGTTGTTTATGTTTCCCAGTTTCTAAAGACACTATACCTATACGGTCCTTTCATGGTTTTGTTATATTTTGTAATAATTGTACTTCAATTTTGAAATATTAACAATTTATGTAAAGTATGGGTCGTTATAGTTGGTATCAGAGGAAAGGTATAGTCAACCTTTGGAAACTAGGATGTGAAAGCCTTAGTAAGAAACCTAAGGATATGTCTAAGCATAGAATACAATCTTAGTGTTTTAGAAATGGCCATGAATAACCTATGATAAGACCTTAAGTGTAAAATTTTATTCTTGATTATGTGGTTTTCCTATTATAATTAGTGTTGCTCACACAATTCTTCTTGGTTTTAGTCAATGGCTGGAACCTGAAGGAACCGTGTTAATGCGGAATGCGACGAGAAATGTAATGATTGTCTCCCTGAGAAACCAAACATTATGGGAGCTGGAATGCAAAATCTTGTAGCCATGATCACACTAATTTATCAAGCTATGAATCATGCAGGACTTCCAAACGAGAAAAGGAAGGAGCAGCATTCTGTTGAATCCTTCATGAGGCAGCGTCCACCTTCATTCAGCGGGTCTTCTGATCCATTAGTGGCTGAACAATGGATCAGTACCACTGAAAAGATATTTTCAGTTCTTCAATGTTCTGAACATGATAATGTCGTCTTAGCAGTATATCATTTGGAAGGTGATGTTGATCAATGGTGGAATCTTATTAAGAATATGAGGCAAATGAATGAAATTGAGTCCATAGAATGGGACAAGTTCAAGAACTTATTTTTCAATAAGTACTTCCCTCATATTCTTCTAGCAAAGATGGAGAAGGAGTTTCTTGAACTAAAGCAAAAGGATGATGAATCTGTTGGTACCTATGAAGAAAATTTTATAGGACTAGAAAGGTACGATTCTGGGATTATTATCCAACCTGAGAGTAAGATCGATTGATTCTTTAGTGGATTAAAACCAAGTCTTCGAAGGGTGTTATCCATAAGGGACTTCAATAGTTATGAGGAAATCGTTTGACGTGCTCTCAAGGTTGAGATGGAGATTGGAGTAACCCATCAGTCATATGGGTTTTATAAGAAGAGGAAAATGGAATTCAAAGGAAAATCTAAAGAGTACACTGAAAAGAAGATGAGTTTTCCCTTATGCTCAAAGTGTAGAAAGAAACATGGAGGGAGTTTTCTTAAAGGGACAAGTAAATGTTTCAAATGTGGAAAGGAAGGTCATCGGGCATTTGAATGCCGCAATGATGGTAAGAAGATGTCTAGTGATGCGAACAAACAAAAGGCTACATAGAGTGCACCTCCTACACTTCAATGTTACAAGTGCAAGAAAATGGGGCATTATGATAATCAATGCCCTAATCCAAGGGTTGTTGCTGATGATCGACGTCAACAAAGTCTTAAGGCTAAAGACAATGGAAAGTCACATGCAATTTCTATCAGTGATGTGGAGTATGATAACAAAGTGTTGAAAGGTACACTTACCATCCACTCTAAAGTAGAAAATGTTTTATTTGATTCTGGATCCACCCACTCTTTTATTTCTGAATAATTTTCTAAGGGTATCGCCATATTAACTCAACAATTAGATGTTGAGTTAGCTGTGACAACCCCTAATGGCACAACAGTCGCATCAAAAGATTATAATTCTTCTCCGATTGAAGTTTGTGGGAAAGTGTTTCCTGCAAATCTTGTGATCCTTCCTATAGTGGAATTTGATGTGATTCTTGGCATGGATTGGATTTCTTTATATGGATCTCATATCAATTTACAAATAAGGGAAGTCACATTTCAAATTCCAAATCAATCTATGAATGTATATCGATGCAAGGATGAACATAACCTTCCAGTGGAAATTTCTCCCATCTTATGGGTCTTGATTCCACTAAATGAAGGTTATTTATCTCAAATGGTTGGTGAGAAAATCATGATTAAGAATATTCCCATTGTACGGGAGTTTGATGATGTTTTTCCGTAGGAATTACTGGGTCTTCCACCAAATCGTGAAGTTGAGTTTTCAATAGAACTCGTACCGGGTGCTTTAAATATTTCAAAGACACATTATTGAATGGCCCCAGTTGAGTTGCAGGAATTAAAGAAGAAACTACAAGAGAATCTTGATAAGGGATTCATATGCCCTGGTGCGTCACCTTGGGGAGAACCTATTCTATTTGTTAAGAAGAAAGATGGATCAATGAGACTATGCATTGATTATCGAGAACTTAACAAGATCACTATCAAGAAAAAATATCCTCTCCCACACATTGATGACTTATTTGACCAACTACACGAAGCTCAATACTTTTCTAAGATTGATCTTCGTTCAGGGTATCATCAATTAAGGGTCAAAAGGGTGGATATACCAAAGACGACTTTCTGTACAAGGTATGGAAACTATGAATTTATAGTGATTCCATTTGGTCTTACTAATTCCCCTACTATCTTCATGGATCTGATGAATAGAGTCTTTAGAGACTATCTTGATCAGTTTGTGGTAGTTTTTATAGATGATATTGTTGTATACTCAAAGAACAAGGAAGAACATGAAGATCACTTGAGAATTATATTGAATACCCTGAGAAAGGAGAAGATTTATGCCAAATTTACCAAGTGTGAATTTTGGTTTCAAAAAGTTTCATTTTTGGGTCACATAATCTCAAAAGAGGGGATATCTGTGGATCCAGCAAAAATAGCGGTTATCAAAAGATGGTCAAGACCAACAACAGTAACTAAGATCCAAAGTTTTCTTGGTTTGGCCGGATATTATCGACATTTGGTGAAAGATTTTTCAAGATTATCTAATCCACTCACCAGGTTGACTCGAAAAATAGTTAAGTTCGTATGGACGGAGGAATGTGAAGAGAATTTCAAGGAGTTGAAAAGAAGGTTATCCAGTGCACCTATACTCACACTCCCTTATAGTGGATAAAGGTTTCTGATCTACAGTGATGCATCCAAGAAGGGGTTGGGGTGTGTTCTTATGCAAAATGATATGGTGATAGCTTATGCCTCACGACAGTTGAAAATCCATGAGCAAAATTACCCAACACATGATTTGGAGTTAGCTGCGGTAATCTTTGCATTAAATATTTGGAGGCATTATCTTTATGGAGAAAAGTGTGATATTTATACTGATCATAAAAGTTTAAAGTATATTTTCACACAAAAGGAGATGAATATGCGCCAAAGAAGATGGTTGGAGCTGATTAAGGATTACGACTGCTCAATTCATTACCACCCTGGGAAAGCAAACAAGGTGGCAGACACATTAAGTCGACAAGACCATGCTAGTTTATCCATGATGAGGATCAAAAAAGATCCTATATTTATGGATTTACAAGGGATGGATCTTGGAATTATAATGGAAGGGGAAAATCGTATGTTTCTCAAATGAATGTTCAACCATCTATACACGTGAAGATTAAAGAGGCACATAAAGAAGATGTAGAGTTACAAAAGAAAGTGAGAAATGTTCCTGAATTCAACCTTGATTGTGATGGGATAAAAATGTTCAGGAATCGGGTTTGTGTTCCTCTCATCCCATAATTAAAGAAGGAGCTGCTGGATGAGGCTCATAGTTCATCATTCTCTATTCATCCTGGAAGAACGAATATGTATAGGGACCTGAAAGAGTACTTCTGGTGGGATGTCATGAAAAGAGATGTTGCTGAATATGTCTCTCGATGCTTGGTTTGTCAGCAAGTTAAAGCTGAGAGACAAAAATATAAGGGGATGTTACAACCATTACCCATACCAGAATGGAAATGGGAAAACATCACTATGGACTTTGTCACCAGACTTCCTAAAACATCCAAAGTCAATAATGCTATCTGGGTCATAGCTGATCCTCTAACAAAGTTTGCACACTTCATTGATATTAGAGAGGATTTCTCTCTAGATCATCTTGCCAGGATATATGTAAAGGAAGTGGTAAGATGGCATGGAGTGCCACTTCCTATTATAACTGATCGGGATCCGAGGTTTACCACGAAGTTCTGGTGAAGTCTTCTGCATACTATGGATACAGAGTTGAGTTTCAGCACTGCTTATCATCCTCAGACAGACGGTCAGTCTGAGAGAACAATTCAAACTCTAGAAGATATGTTGAGAGCTTGCTCTATGGATTTCAAAGGTGGTTGGGATCAACACCTACCTTTGGTGGTATTTTCTTATAATAATAGCTTTCACTCCAATATTCAGATGGATCCTTATGAATCCCTCTATGGAAAGAAATACAGAACTCCAACTTGATGGGATGAAGTTAGGGAAATAAAGCTATTAGGACCTGATCTTGTTGATGAGATGGAAGAGAAGGTCAGATCTATTCAACAACACATAAGAGCAGCTCAGAGTCGATAGAAAAGTTATGCCGACAACCGAAGATAAGACCTAGAGTTTGAAGTGGGTGATAAAGTTTTCTTATGAATATCTCCCTGGAAGAGGGTCATGAGATTTGGAAAGAAGGGAAAGTTGAGCCCTAGATATATCGGTCCTTTTGAAATTCTGGACCGTGTTGGGAAGGTAGCTTACCAATTGGCGCTTCCACCGAATCTCTCTCAAGTTCACGATGTCTTCTATGTATCTCTCTTGAGAAAGTATATACTTGATCCTTCACATGTACTTAGCTCAGAAGTTGTACCACTGGAGCAAGATCTTTTTTATGAAGAACAACCGATAGAGATTCTCGATCATAGTGAAAAAGTCCTACAGAACAAGACCACTCACTTGGTGAAAGTTTTATGGAGGAACCACCAATTATAAGAAGCTACATGGGAGCTTGAGGATATGATAAGGGAGAGGTATCCTCATCTGTTTGTTACAAAGTGACGAATTTCGAGGGCAAAATTCATTTTAAGGGGGGTAGAATGTAACACCCGAGACTTTTATGAGAAATATTTTGTTTTTATATAAATCATCAAAGGAATCTTTCACTACACACAAAATTATATTGGCTTTCTTTACACACAATCTTGACCTTCCTCGATAGCTTGCGTCACACGCAATACCGAGTTTCACTAAACAACGATATGCTATTAAAATATTATTAAAACTAGCTGTTTTGAATAGTAATACCCCCGTTTTTAAATTTTTTAAATTTTATTTTACAAAATGGACTTCATTTTTGGATTCGGAATATCGAAATTATCCTAGGGTGAAATTTTGGTATTTTTCTGAAAACTTTCAATTTTTGATGAATAATGAAAACACTGGGTTACTATTTAAAAACCGACTTTTTATTTAAATAATTATTTATTTTATTGAAATTTATTTTAGGTCAAAATTGATACATAATACCTATATATGTTCAAAGTAATTAATTGGAGTCATTTTATGCTAATTTTAGATATATATAAATTTTACTGAACATTTCACCGTCTTTTACCCACCTCCTAGAAGAATTTGCAAATTTACATAAAACATAATTTTACTGCTTCTGTAAGTGGAATTTTGAAAATCCAAGAGTCGCGGTTAATATCAAGGACTAAAATGTGGTTCAATGAGATGAAAATATTTTTTTGGAGAATAGTAACTTTTTACTTTTTTTACCACAGTTAAAAGTAAATAGGGTAATTAAGGGTAAAAATGATATTATTATTACCCTAACACATGTCTTAATTCTATTGGATTAGTGTAATTAGACCAAAAACAACCTTAGTAATAAAATATGACCATTTAGGCCCACTTGGATTAGATTAGGACATTTATTATTAATTTATTTAAAAAGGGGTTAAAATAGTTAAAATCAAAGTTTAATAAATAAATCATTTTTAATATAGGGTTATACATAAGATAAATTCGACTATAAATATTCATTAGAAATCTAAAAATATTTCCTACATAATGGTATTTTATTTTTAATTTTTAGATATTAAATAATTTAATTTATTTATGACACAATGATGATGCAATAATTATCTTATTAATGAAATATTGACATAATTGATGTTATAAATGCCCAAATAGATGTAATTTGAGAATTTTTCTGAATTAAAATAATTTTATATGTTAATATGACATGTTAGTATTAATTTAATTAACTTTTGTCTAACTAAACCTTCTGTTTTGAGTTTCACAAAAATCAATTACCAAATAGTGTCAAAATTGACATAAAATAGTTTTTAAAAAATATATTATATTATTAATTGGTATTTTATTCCTAAAAATATAATGTTCTGCCCAATGACTTATATAAGGTTATATATATTAATAATAAACATCTTGGGGTTCGTTTGGCTTGTTATAGTAAGTTTATTAACCTTATAGTGTAAGAAAACAAGAGGACACGAAATAAGTTAAATTATCTAACTTAAAGTTAAATCTAAATGATAAGGTTAAAATAGAAATATAAACTTGTCTAAATCATATTTTATGAGAGTATTTAGACCCATACCCACCTTATCTTAGAAATAAATCAATTTGGAGCTATTAAAAACCGAATATGACTTTATAATAAAATAATATTTTTAGTTTTTCCAAAGGTGACCCTCTCCTCTCTTATAAAAGGGCACCTCCTCCCTCTCTTCCTCACACCAATTTGAGCATTCATGCTCGGCCAACCCCTGCCAAATTCTATTCTCCACTTCCCTAGAAACATCCTAGAGGTCCTGGTCTTCTTCAAAGGCCATTTTTAGTGCCCTAAGAGGAGGTCTCAAAGAGGTGCTTCACAGAAGAGGTAATGTCTGTTACCGATTCTTTCAACTTTATTTCTTCTTCTACTTATTATTCTTTAGTTGTTTCATTATGAAGTAATAACATCAGTATCACTCATATACTGATATGTTATTATAAGTATGAAACAACCCTATTTCACCATCAATCCATCCTACAGAAAACAAAATCACGGCGCGTGCGTACGTACGGAACACCGTCTCCACGCCGTGGTGTAATCTATTTTCCACCACCACCTTACATGGAAGGGTATAATGATTTAAATAATAACTATATATGATTATTTTAAATTGATATTGATTCTGAAATAGTATACATACACTCCAATACAATTCCACGAATCATGGGAACGATATCATCGCTCGTGCGTACGTACGGAATACCGTGTCCACGATGTGATGCGACTCGTTCTACATGATCTTAATTTCATAATATAAATGAATTGAATGAATAAATATGATATATATTACACTAATAACATTATAGAAATGAGGTGTCTATAACCTAAAAAGAAGAAAAAGAATTTATTCGACAAAACACGCATAAGAACAAAAAGTAATAAACACCTGAAGAACAAGTAGCAATGAAATATTAATAATAAGAAGCTAAGAATATGACCATATATGATATCATAAAAATAATTATGATTCTAGAATAATTCAATGACATTATTTAAATCATTATACAGGAGTTTCAGACACTTACGAAGAAAATCGGACCTAAGGTAAGGGAAAATATCACAATCTCATTTTTATCCGAGATTGTTTATACTTTGGTATTTACTGGGGTGTATCTTATCATACACATCCATGTTTCCTCAATATGTAATATTATTTCCATACACCTAAAATTTTTTAAATCTAATTTTACCCTTAGGTTAGTTTTTAGTAAAAGATATGAATGGAATCTTTTGTCGTTTTTCGTATGAGGTACTTTTTGACTTTTCCGACAAAAGTACGAGAAGAATGTTTTTTAACTTATACGGCATGAATGGATTTTTAAAAAATTATTTCCAAGAATATTCCTTTAAAAGTTTTCATGTTTATTTTTAATGAACTTGTTTTAGTTTAAAATTGTATGACATGTTAAGAAAGGAAAATGTTTTTGAAGTAGAAAAGATATTTTCCTCAAGAATGGAGTTCAAGTGTTTTATCAAAATTATTTTTCCATCTATGATAATATAGAGTTCTGTTTCTATCCCTATTATTACATTGATTTGATTATGTTGTGATGAAATTATTTTTATTAATTCCTTTATCTTATATGAATTGTTTTATGGTGTCACGATGTTTAAGTATGCCATTTTTATTACATGGGTTATGCAATGATGTATGATTTATGATTTTGTGGAACACATAATAATGGTATCATTATGAGAGGGGTGGGACCTATATCTCCCTCCAATGCATTGGGTAATGATTTATATCTCATGAGATAGACATGGATGGAATGTCAGGTTAATCCGGTTCAGTGAAACAAGACTAAAACGAGGAGTGAACTCGGTTCAGAAATGGACTTTGTCCGCTAAGATAGTCTTGGAAATGAGTCTTGACTACTATGAAATGATTCTCTATGATTATGTGTGTATGCCACAAATTTTCATGTTTTAATTTATTATTATTGGGATTAACTTTCACTACTATGATTTATCCCATGTTATGAAATTATGATCTCTTTTGCAGGTTAAGATTTCCAAACTGATATGTTCTTATGAATATGATGTGATTGATATTTCTTTTGTTTACCTTTATTGAGCATTTGAGCTCACCCTTTTGTATGTTTTATTTCCCCAGGTCAGGAAGAAGGTTATTAAGTAGGATATGGAAAAAAGGGACTCTAGATATGATGAAATAAATGGGAGACAACGTAGATGATTTATGAACCAGTTGTTTATGTTTCCCAGTTTCTAAAGACACTATACCCATACGGTCCTTTCATTGTTTTGTTATATGTTGTAATAATTGTACTTAAATTTTGAAGTATTAACAATGTATGTAAAGTATGGGTCATTATACACACATGTATATTAGTACTTCTTCTAATGTAGAGATGAAATAGACTTTACTTATAATCATACACAGAGCCTTCATGTCATAGGACTCTATGGGTTGCATCTATCCTCTCCTTTCCCACCAGCACCCTGAACCAGTCACAGACCACCTAGGAGAGTGCAGTCAACATTTCATATCATCTACCACATCCCAGTACACTACATTATCCCCTACCATGTTAGCTACTCTAAAGACCTCCCTAATACTACAATTTTCTTAGCTTTTGTGGTCTATGGTCCATCTCATTGTTAATTGTTTGCTGGATCATAAAATACCATTATAATTTCCCTAACCATAATAAGAAAAAACACCTATCTCTCAAATGACTAGAACTATATTGATATCCATGATCCATATGCACACTATCATAAGATCATCTCTTGAGATTCTCCCATACCCATATGTCTTTGAAAATAGTTGGTTAGTGGCTTCTAAAGTATCATCTCTTCTGTGCCCACTACCATCACCAATTGTTAGATTTTGTTCCCTTAGAATGTTTTACACTACCAAATCCATCTGAAGCACTCAATTATATGTAGTAATGGAAATAGAAACCAATCATTGATGATATAACCCACTAGGGGCCACCTGTCCATTGAAAAGCCCAGTGTTATACCCCAATCCATGATTTAGGCCCTGAAAAAAACATAGTTTTCAAATGAATGAATATCAAACCATTTCATAGATTATTGTGAGAGGTTAGTGAACATAACATAATAATCTACCATATTAACTATATAATGTTGTAACTGAAGAAGATCTTGGATTTACCCTAATTGAAATGTATCTAGACATATCTCCTCCCAGAAGAGACACTCAAACACTGACCATGGGTGATTCATTTCATTGTGTGTCTGAGTAACCATACTCTACATTCACCTGATGGATTTGTGAATAATACTCTCATATTTGATGACCATATGATATTTAGTTGTCATCACAAGGAATAAATCACATGTGATGCCCCCTATCTAGTCCTTACCTTTATAGTGGTCTATATCACCTTGAAACATAGATGGTCACAACCTCTAAAACTCAAGCATTATGATCATCCTCTATAGATAACTAGTCAGTACTTTTGGTGAAACTTGCTTCTGAATGGGTGGTTTAAGAAATAAAAACCACCCATAGATACAACATATTGTACAATACCCGGTAATTAATCCACCTCACCGACCAGGTCATTCACGTAATCCCAATATGGAAACCTGGATAACTATATTTATAGAGGAATCGTGAAATAAAATCAAGATATACAACGGACAGAGTTTATATCTATGGATATGAATCAAGAAGGAAATATAAACCACATACCATTACAATATTTTTCATGTAGAAACATTATCATTAATTCTATTCCATATAATTTCCAATTGAATAAGAATGTTTTCAATGTCATGGTGAAATAATACATCTGTTTCTACACTAACAATAGTTTCCCTGACCTAAATTCAGATCTCAAAAAATTTAAAGGATGTGAAGATAAATACAAAAAACCCCAAAGATAGAAAAAAAATCCAAATTAAACACCTTGGATGAAACAATCCTTTGATCCCACTCTATGAAAACATGACCCACTAGGGATCTCCTAGATAGTGATAATCAGTGTTTGAAACTATAATCACACATAAAATCATCCATGAGAGGGTGAAAAACATATAATATACATATCACAGATACATGATTCAGTATAATAACGTATGCATACAGATAAGGGATCACACCAAGGAAAATACAAGAAACCACAAACACTACTGGATTATACTTTTAGATTTGTGATTGAAACCTTCTGTACTATGGTTGTGATTATTCACCACCACATAAAATGATATAATAGATTATCCCACCATGGGTCCCATGGAGGATTCTCATGAAAAATATCCAAGACACATCCCATATATAGGATCACAATCACATTTATATGATGTAATTTAATTTATCACCTTCATGAAGAGAGTCAAATAGAATGAACTCACCTGAAGATAGTCTACAAAAAAAATATGGTGGGACACAAAATATATTAGAGGAATTACATGATTATATATATTGTATATTACCTAAAACACTAAACATGGACTTACCCATATATTTTCTTGTGTTTGTATTCATGTGGTGATGTACACTACACATTCCTGTGTACCTAGTTATGTCTGTGTGATGGGCCTTGTCTATATAACCAATAACATCCCAGTACTTGACTGTGAACATGTACATTGGCCTTGCCACTGTTCCAAGCCATGTATGTGCCCATATACCCTCGGGTTACATGATGAGTCCCTTGTACTAGGTTACAAAATAGGTAAAAGGATTCAAAAAACATGGTATATATATCTATGTGTGTAAACACTAGCATTTTATGGGAGGGACTGCACGACATGAGTTCTTATGGAGTACAAACCTTATTTTTAGGGTATTTCAATACATAACAAACATTTAAAAATATTATTCTTGTGATTCCTCATTCATTTGATCTATATAAAATAACATCAATAATCTTGTATCCATTTGAAAATGCCTACTTCAACACCGTTTACTAGATTCCAGTTTTCCAAAATGAATGAGAATTGGTTCCCATCACACCACACTAATAGTAACATGCTAAACCACATCACGAAATCACCAATCTAGTGTCAATCCTCCTATGAACTCCCACATTTTTCATCACAGCTCAATCTCTCCATCAATCATAAAACCATACCCATAGTATCAATCAAATTTTTATACGAAAAATATATAAATGACCAAATACATGGTTTTTGTTTTATTACTAGACATTGGAATTATTTATGACGATTGTGTGAATAAATGGGAAGATATACATGAATAAAAAAAGATTAAAAAAACTTGGTCATTGTTCAGGTTAGATTCTATTATTTTTTGATATATGAATAAATGAAGATCCAACAATATCAATTCCCCATAATTCTAGGAAGGCAATCCCACATCCTAGGGATGAAAATCCAATGAATCAATTTCTTGAAGGATTTTATTTTCATTTATCATGATATAATTAATAAATAAATAAACCACAAAAAAACATACCATGTTTCATTCTCAATTGATAATAATGAATGGCATAAAATCATTTTTTTCGATGAGATCCATTATTTGTGTTGATGAAGATGATCCCCAGGTCATCGATCACGATATAAAATATGTTGTTATTTGTGAAAGACTCCTCCAATCGATCCTTTATCAATCCCATAGGTATGTAGAATGAACTAGGGATTGGTAAAATCATATATTTATAGAGGTTATTTATTTTTTGTAATTTAATTAAACAATGTAATAAGTTTTGTTAATATATTTAATTATTTTTATCATGATGGATTCCAAGAAAAACACTGAATAGTAAAAAATATTATGTAACGCCTAGCATAAAACCCACATTACATATTCAACAACAGTGTAATATTTTTTATCCAATATTTTTTTTGGGAGTTATTCCACTATTTTAGGAAAACAATGTGTGAATAATATAATATATAATATATTTATATTATACCATCATCAAGGGTTACCATTTAATGGAATATCCTGTTGTCTCAACACCTGTCTTTGAAAATATTTTATATTATATTTCAATTTCTAATATGGCCAAAAAAAGGATGTTGTAGAGAAATAAATAGTAATATAATTCTTCATGAGAAAACATAATTGGGATTATCAAAGTATGTGAAACCATAATTGGGATTATCAAAGTATGTTAAAACATAATATAAAGTTGATATTTATGTTAAAATAATCTTTGAAATATGTTAATCAATGTTTATCTATGTTTATATGAATTTTGAAGTAATTCTAACTCAATCGGACATGTTCTGCATAAAACAGATAAGTGTTAAGTCACTGATATTCTTATAGATACTTACACAGACCTACCGTTACTTAGTCTACCGATAGAAATAGACACCAATAAGATAAGGTCACCGATACGTAGAGCTACCGGTATGTATAAGTCCACCGGTAGGTACATGTCACTGATAGATCAAGTTCACTGATACAGACAGCTACCGATAGGAGCTGAGCTACCAATAGAACAAGTCTACCTGTATACATAAGTATACTAATATACACTTCACTGGTACAGAACGGAGCTACCGGTATGCACAAGCTACCAATACAAAGTTCACCGATACAGACAGTCACCGATACACCAAGCTACCGATAAGAGCGAGCTACCGATAGACCAAGAACTACCGATATGAGTCACTGGTATATAGAGCTACTGATACACAGAGTAATAGCTATCGATACAAGGAGATACCGGTACAATATCAAAGAGCTACCGATAGAAGGTTACTGCTATATAAAGTCCACCACTACATACAGAAGGCTACTGATGAAATACTAACCAGTCAAACTCTACTTTTGTCAATATTATTTATTTATTAAGCAACGGTCATATTTGATGTTTTTAATGAAATTAATGTTATTTAATGATAGTTGTTGTCATGTCAGGGAACCATACCTAGTACCCATGAAATGGTAATCATTCCTTTTACTGGATCTGTAAGCTATAAAAGGAAGGACAAAGTTCGGGCAGAAGATAATTAAAAAATTAAGAAGGCACGTGAAGGGTGTGAAAAACAAAGGGCTGAATAGCATTGGAAAGTGGTGCATTAAAACCTAAAAGAAAGGCTACATTCATACTGGAAGAGCACTGGAAATACATGAATCCATTTCATCTTCTAAAGGAGAACACATGCTGCACCTTAGTCAAGAAGTGAAGAAATACAATGATCTCTTCATGAACTCAAGTTGATCAAACTGAACTTAAAGAAAACGACCCTCTATTTTTCAGACAAAAACCAGAGAAGGACTCAGAAGCATTTCTAATTAATTAAAAGAGTACAGAGTTTCACTAAAAATCACTAGATATTTCTAAAACACATACTCTCTTAGTGATTCTTTTATTTACATTTCGATCAGTGTGTGTGATATGTATATTTTATACACACACTGTCTCCTAAGTTAAGTTGGAGGATTTCTAAATCCCTACCCAAACCTTCTATAACTCTTTTGTATCCCACTGTGGAAAGTGGTATAGGTCAAGTAAGAGCTGGACAACTAGTGTGTTTTTGTTTTGTTTTCCCATGTATAACTGTGGTGGGGGTCTTAGTACCTGGACAGTCTTTGTACTATTGTTTACCCCGATCCGGGGTGTGGATCAAATTTATATAAATTGTTTGAGAGGAATAAGTATCAGCTTGAGACTGAACCGATTGGTTACATCTCCTGTGCATTTTAGTTTAAGTTTAATGTATACTATATATTTCATATTCCGCTTCTAATTACTTTGAAATAATTTTTTTTAAAGTTACTTTGATAGTTAAATTAGAAAGTGTTTTTATTTATTGTGAACCAGTAAGTTAGTTTCAAAATTTAATTTGATCTTCTGATTAAATTAACTGAGACCTAATCAATCTTTGATAAACTAATTGAACTCTTAAAATCTGTATAAATTCACTATAGTTTATCTTGTTTTTAAATATGGGGATTTTAATAGAAATAATTTTAACAGAAATTTTAGTTGGAACTAAATTCGCCCCCCTCTTGAGTATCCACTCCAATGAACATTTGGTATCAGAGGGAAGTTTTGTTTATCAAAGTTTTCAAAATAATCTATTTTTCAACTATGATTTTAATTGTATCTTAAAGATCTTAAATTTATGTTAGTTCTAAATTTTATCTCTTTAAATATATTTTCTAAAATCTATCTATGGACAATATATTAGAGGGTGCTGCTAGCAACTGACCACCTTTCTTTAATGGTACAAATTATTCCAAGTGCAAGCTTAAAATGAAAGTTCATTTAGAAAGTATGAGATTTGATATCTGGACAGCAATAGAAACTCAATATAATATTCCAGAGTCTGAAAGAACTACTTAGGATGAACCTACTAAAACTTCTTACAATAATAACTGTAAAGCAATGAATGCCTTGTACTGTTCTTTAGGTGATGAGGAATTTAACAGAATATATGCTTGTAAAACTGCTTATGAAATTTGGGAAACTTTGGTTATTTCCCATGAGGGAACAACCAATGTTAAAGAAATGAGGATGAATACCTATACTATTAAATATGATAATTTTAAAATGAAGCCCGATGAACCCATTTCTGACATGTATCTTAGGTTCAATGAAATTGTCCACACTATGAGATCTCTTGGTAAAGCTGTTCCTGCAAAAGAACAGATCATGAGAATATTAAGATGTCTACTAGAAAGATGTAGAGGCACATCTGTTTCCATTATAGAATCATGCGAAATCAGCACACTGCCTGTTAAAGAATTAATAGGTAATATAATGATGTATAAGGAAGAGATCAATGTCAATAAGGAAGAAGATGATGAACTAAAAAGAAATTAAGTGGATTTTAAGTCTACTGCCTCAAGGAGCAAGGACAATGAGAAAGTACACATACCAACTGAAAGCTCAAAAAGTGAAAGTTTAGACTCTGATAGTGATGCTGAGATGGCTCAAATAGCCAAAAGATTTAAGAAGTTCTACAGGAAGAATAAATTATTCATAAAATCAAACTTGAAAGGAAAATATGACAATAAGGGTCATTAGAAGAAGGACTGGAAAAAGTTTGATAAAAGTGAAGAGATTATCTACTATGAATGCAAAAGGAAAGGACATGTGAAATCAGACTGTCCAAAGTTGAAATTCAGGAAGAAACATGAATACAAGGACACTAAATACAAGAAGGCAGTGAAAGCAACTTGGAGTTCTTTAGAAGACACTTCAAGTGATTCTGATTCTACTAAGGATAAAGATTCTCAAAAAGTTAACATGTGTTTATGACAAACACATATGAGGTAACACTGGACCCTCCTGCTTTAAATTCATACTATTCTGAAGTTGATTCTGATTATGATTCTATATCTGAAAAATGTCTAGTGAAGAGTTATTTTAATATTGTAATATGATAGAGGAGACATGTAATGAATTAAAGGACAAGTATAAAATCTTAAATAAACAACATTCTTTATCTAGCACTGTTAAATCTACCCTTGATGTAAAAAAGAAAAAGAATTCTCAATAACTAAAGGAAAATACTGAATTGAAATTGTCTAATGAGAAATTACGGAAGGACATAGAAAAATTCACAAATAAAAAAGATAAACTTACACAAATTCTAAGAAAACAAGTGGCACCAAAATATACCACTGGAATAGGCTATCAGCCGGGACAGAGACAGTTTACTAAAACTAGATTTATTTCTAAATCTGGATAGAATGATTCTAGTTCTAGTTCTGGAAATCTGTATGCTTAAACTAGTTATTCATATGGTTATAGACCAAATAATGTTTATCTTTCAAAATATATTGATTCTGTAAATTATTTGAGACCCATAAAACAAATCTGGGTACCTAAAGCTTTGATTTCTAACCTGTTTAGACCCAAGAAAATCTGGGTACCAAAATCATTTTCCATCTAAATCTATTTTGTAGGAGACTTGCTTGAAAAGTTATCACAAAAAGGTATGGTACCTGGATATTGGATGTTCAAGAAATATGACTGGATATTACTCATTATTCAAAAGTTTAATCAAAGTTGATGGAGGCCATGCCATCTTTGGTGATAATTCCAAAGGAAAGATCTTCGGCCTAGGCCAGATTGGTAACACTGATTCAGTATTAATTTCTAATGTTTTATTTGTTGATGGACTTAAATATAATCTGTTAAGTATTTCTCAGTTATGTGATAATGGTTTTAATGTTAAATTTGAAAATTATTCTTGTAATGTTTTTAATTCCAAAAATGTTTTAGTATTTTCTGCATCGAGAAATGAAAATGTTTATGCTGTTAATTTGAATTCCTTAGCCAAGAAAAATGTTACTTGTTTAAATGCTTTTCATAAAAAATCTTGTCTTTGGCACAGAATATTAGGACACTTCAACATTCATTCACATAGAAAACCGACTAGGAAGAACTTAGTTAGAGACCTACCTAAGCTTGAATTCCCATCATAAAAAGTTTGTAATCCCTGTCAAAAGGGAAAGCAACATAATGTTTATTTTAAAGAAAATAAAGAAGTTTAAAATTCTCAACCTCTCGAGTTGGTTCACATGGACTTGTTTGGACCTTCTAGAGTTTCTAGTTTAAACAGGAAGCACTATGTCTATGTCTTAGTAGATGAATTTTCTAGATATACATGGGTATACTTCTTAGCTCACAAAATTGAAGCTTGATCTTACTTTATTAAGTATTCCAAGTCTGTAGAAAACCATAGTGGGCTTAAGATTATGACTTTGAGAAGTGACCGTGGTCGTGAGTTTGAAAATCATGAGTTTGAATCTTATTTATCACACAATGGATATAGTCACAATTTATCTGCGCCTAGGACACCTCAACAGAATGGTCTAGTAGAAATAAGAAATAGAACCGTTAAAGAGATTGCAATAACCATGCTTAATGAGTACGACCTTCCAATTTACTTTTGGGCTGAAGCTGTAAATACAGCTTGCAATATTATTAATAGAGTCTTGATTAGACCAGTTCTTAAGAAGACCCCTTATGAATTGTAGAACAATAGGAAACCTAAGGCTAATTACTTCAGACTTTTTGGATGCAAAGTTTTTATTCTCAATACCAAGGATAATCTTGACAAGTTTTCACCCAAAAGCGATGAAGGAATATTGCATGGTTATTCTTTAACTAGAAAATCCTATAGAGTCTTTAACAAAAGAACCAGATGTGTGGAATAATCTGTTGACATCAAGTTTGATAAAACTAATCCACATGAACGTAAATATTCCATTGAAAATCTTGAAAAAGATTTGACTGTTCTGGACCTTAATGATAAAACTAAAGAACCTACTGTAAAAAAATCCAGATCTAGACATATTCCAGAATCTGCTTCTGTAGAATCCGAACATAATGAAAAGCCTGAAATTTGTAGTCCTACATTTACTAGATAAACTAGGTTTCTAAAGAATCATCCTTTGGATGCTATTGTTCATAATCTTGATAGAGGGATACAGACTAGAGCTTCTCTAAGAAACTAGGTTGAACATCAAGCCTTTTTGTCAAATCTTGAAACTAAAATCATTTATGATGAAATCAATGATGAATTTTGGGTAATGGATACACAAGAAGTGTTAAATCAATTTGATAGAAACAATGTCTGGGAATTAGTTGAAAGACCTAAGGACACTTTAACAACATGCACTAAATGGATTTTTAGAAACAAAGTTTATGAATCTAGAAATATAGTTAGAAACAAAGTAAGACTAGTTACACAAGGATATAGTCAAGAGGAAGGTATAGACTATGAGGAAACCTTTGCACCTATAGCTATGTTAGAAGCCATTAGGATCTTACTTGCCTATGCTACTCATCTGAATTTTAAGTTATATCAAATGGATGTCAAAAGTTCTTTTCTAAATGGTTTTATAAGTGAAGATTTTTCTGTTGAACAAACACCAGGATTTACTAATCCTCATTTTTCTAAATTGAGTTTTCAAGATATCTAAGGATTTATATGGTTTAAAACAAGCTCTGAGATCTTGGTATGATAGACTTAGTAATTTTAATATTTTAAAAGGTTTTACTAAAGGGATTGCTAATCCAACTCTTTTTATTAATATAATTTCTAAAGATGTTTTTATAGTACAAATATATGTTGATAACATTATTTTTGGATATTCTAAACATTATTTATGTACTGATTTTTTAAAGAGCATGAAAAATGAATTCGAAATGAGTTTAATGGGAGAATGCAAATATTTTCGTGGATTTCAAGTCTTTCAAAATGAAATTGATATTATTTTGAATCAAAGTAAATACACAAATGATCTTTTAAAACGTTTTGGTTTGGATAGTATTAAGGAAAGTGATACTGCTATGAGTACTGTCTGTAAATTGGATGCAGATGAAACTGGGAAACCAGTGGATCAAACCAACTATAGAGGTATGATTGGATGCTTACATTACCTTTCTTCTAGTCAACCAGATATTATGTTTAGTGTGTGTATGTGTGGAATATTTCAAGCTAATCCAAAAGAATCTCATTTAATTTCTGTTAAAAGAATTTTTAAGTATCTTAAACACACTGTAAATTTAGGTTTGTTTTATCCAAAAGGACAATATTTTGAATTAATAAGTTATTCAGATGCTGACTTTGCTGGTTCCAAGTTGGATAGAAAAAGCACATCTGGAACATGTCATTTTCTAGGTAAGTCCTTAGTATCTTGGTGTAGTAAAAAGTAGAATTCTGTAACTTTTTCCATTGTAGAAGCAGAATATATAGCTGCTGGTAGTTGATGTCCACGAATTCTATGGATGAAACACACTCTTTTGGACTATGGATATGATTTTAAGCATGTTTCAATTAACTGTGATAACACTAGTGCAATTAACATTTCAAAGAACCATGTATCTCACTCTAGGACCAAACACATTGATGTAAGGCACCATTTTTTGAGATATCACTACCAAAAAGGTGATATTAATCTTGAATTTATAGGTACTGAACATCAATTAGCTGACATTTTCACCAAACCTTTAAGTTCAGATATGTTAAGTTACATTAAACATGAGTTAGGAATGATTAAACTTGACTGGTAGAAACCTCACCGATGTGATACCTAACCGATGTACCTCACCGATGTGATACCTCACAGATGTACCTCACCGATATGAAACCTCACCGATGTACCTCACATTTATGTACCTCACTGATAGATAAACCTCTCTGTTAGGAATTCTCACCGATAAACCTTACTGATGAGTATGCACTGTTTTAAACTTTTGTCTGCCACCAGAATCTATATCGTTTATACTTTATTTATTTTATTATTTATTTTATGATTCATAAATGATAAAACTAAGTCTTAATCACTTCTCAATCCACCTAACCTCAAACCCCTTTTCCATCAAGACATAGCTCATGAATCTCTCAAAAATCCTAAGTTCCTTGAACAAAAAATGGAAAAAACCAAACTACCTACTGTTAGAGATGATAATGATGAGCCGAATGTGAAGAAGTAGAAGACAGACCAAGAATGAAGTAGCAGTATTGGTAGAACAAGGTCAGGAAGGTGAATAGTGAACCCGCACTTACAAAATAGAGTTATTGTGATCGAAAATGAGCTATGCATGGAATGGTTGTTGTCCAGTAAATCATTAGTTCTAGAGGTGCTGGAAAATCAGAAGTGGGTAGAATGCTTTTCGAACAATAATGGCCCCTACTACCCAAATCTAGTGAAACAATTCTATGATTTTATAAGCTTTGAGAAATTATAAGATGAGAACCGAGTGATTTATTTTGTGAATGGAAAGGAGATATCTTTTTCATTCGTTGAGTGGGATGAATGCATGAAGTTTCCACACGAATGTGTTCCTGGATATTTCTCAAAATCAGTACCACCTACAAGTGAAATATTTAATTATGAGACTGCCTTAGAGGAGATCACCAGTAGTGGAAAGCAAAGACAGGTGGTGGCTGCTGAAATGGATGGAGAGAACAGATTACTGTTCATGTTTATTCAGCATGTTTTAATTCCAAGGAGGGGGGATGTTGTGAATTTAAGATATCAGGATATCTATCTGTTACATCTTCTGAGACATGGTGTACAAGTGAATATGTGCGGGCTTCTCATGATTCAAATGGAGGAAATGACCAGGCCAAAATCAAATACCAATGCCTTATTCTTTTCCAAGTTGATCTCAGTAATGATTAAGGTGAAAGGGGTAGCTTAGTCTCAAGATGAGACAGTGGTAGTAAGGAATAATTTTTGTATCACAAACATAGTTTGCAAATACATGAAGATAAATTGGAATCCATGGAGAGGAGAGTGGGTTAATTATGATAAGAAGGTATATGATAACTTCAATACTATGGATTATTCTTCAAGGCCTATGGATGTGAGGGATCCAGGTCTAGGACCTGATGAGGAAGAACCTGAGTACAGTGATGAGACTGATGAAGAGGAGACTTCTATGGCTACTGAAAGGGATACAGACTTGCCCCCAAGTACTATTTCTAAAATTATATCTTCAGAAATGGAAACTTTATCAGAAGAAGAAACACCTGTTGTTTAGGAAGACCAGCTAGCCCCTGAGAATAAAGAAGAAAGATAGAATGAATCTGAAGTCTCTGATTCTATCTGCTTAAGTCTGAGTCCATTGATTATAAGCTCAATTGTTCCTATTAAAGATGTAGCGGGTGAGATAGAAGGACCTTTTCCTAATCTAGAGGAGCGTGCTACTATTTTAGAAATATAGTTGGTTGTAGTGTGTTCTTATGAGGAAGAAAGACCTGCTGAGAATGATCTTTCTATACAAGAGAATGCACAAGTTTAGGGGCAGAATTCAACAAGGTTTGGCAGTGTTTCAGTGGCTTTTGAAATTGAGGATTGGGAAGAAGACCTAGGTTTTGTGGTTTGTGAATTAGATTATCCCGATTCTGATAATGAGGCATCCCTCAATAGACCAAAAATCAATTATGATATTCAGACTGAGCTGTTACCTGAAGCTGTGGTCAGAATTCATGATCTGGATAAGCTAAAGTATGATCTCAAAATTAGTTTTGTGGAAGAAATAAGGAAAATGGAAGCTTCACTAGTGTCATCCATTAAATAGATTATGAATTACTCAGTGGCCAGTATAGTATCTGAAAGAGCACCTGTTGTGGTTGCACCTACTGATATGATCACCAGGGATGACCTTGAATCCTTAAAGGATGAGCTGAAAGAGTCTTTTAGTGATTCTATTACTGAGTTGAAGCACTGCTTTTTCGAAGAGATGAGCAATTTGGAAAAGTCTTTTGAACTCTCTCTCGGTTGTAATGTGTCAACCTTTATGGCATAAATAGCGGATGAAGGTACAACTTGCCAGACTCAAGTATCTAGACTGGAAGAGGATTTTGAAGTTCTAAAGAAATCTGTTATCTCTTTACAATCTTATATGAGTTCTAGATTCCAAATAGATAAATATTTAGCTTATGTGAAAAGTTTTTTGATCTAGATGGTATCAATCTTTGAAGGATTTAAAACCTCCATAAAAGATCATATCATCACCCAGGATTCTCTGGTGAAAAATCTTATCAATGGGTTGACCAAAAACTTCAATGAAACAGTAACCTTCTCTATTGGTTCTCTTGCCTCAAAACCTTCAATAGAACTAAATCAGATTCATGTTGTGATGAAGGAGGGGCTTGGTTCAGCATCAACCAGTGGCTCTGTGGACTTATCTGATATAAAAAAAGCAGTAACTTCTACTTGAGATACCACTAGGGAGATAATGAAGATTGTTCATGACTATATGATAGAATCTTCTGCTTCTCAGAAAGAGGTGAAAGACATGGTGGATTATTATTTCTAAAGGATTTACACCAAGAATCAACTTAAAAATCATTTCAAACTTCTGTTAGAAAACATGAAGTTACCTCCTGTCAATCAATCCTTCAGAGAGAAAGTAATCAAGCTAAGGGAACTGACTCCAACCATGGACAAATTCATGGAGAACAAGGACGATTTCATATCTACTATGAAGAGAGGAGGAATCATTATGAATTTCAAAAATCTCTTGTTGCCTTTCTTGCATGTCGATGCTAGGCTAGTTATTGTACCTCCAGCTTTACCTGCCTCTGCCTTTACTACTTATCCTGTTCATATGACTCCAGCCCAATCCATTCACAGCCTTACTCCTATGATCACTTAGAGGACTACTCAGTACAGGCTAGGAATAGTTTCAGTAGCTCAGCCTCCTGTGGTCATTTCTGGTGTTCCTAAGCCTACACCTACATCCACACAGCCTGAATCCTCTTCTGATCTCAAGGGAAAATCTCACATTGGGGATGTGGATTGAACAGGTGGCTAATATATTTGGTAAGAATCCCTTTTATTTTGTTTTTATTTCCATTCACCTTTATGCAACATGAAATAAAAATGGATTTCTTTTCTTTCCCATTTTTCTCCTTCCCTCTTTGTTGTTTTCCACCTTTTGCTAATCACAAAGGGGGAGAGAAAATAGAACTTAAGAGGAGATCTAATAGAACAGGAGAGGAGAGCTACTATCTATTTCATTTTGTAACTTGTAACTTTGATACCATTGCATTTAATTCTACCTCTGATACATTTAACATTTCAAATCTTACATTCTTTTTACCTCTGGTGTGTTGTTTTTTCTACTCCAATTGAATTTAATGTTATATCCTCTGATATAATTACTTATTATTTTGAGAATATAATATCATAAGTTGTGATTATCAAAAAGGGGGAGATTGTTGACATCACATGTTTTGATAATCCCAACTATGTTTTCACATACTTTGATAATCCCAATTATGTTTTCACATACTTTGATAATCCCAAATAATGTGTATCTATATATTAATCCTTACAATATATGATATTATATTATAAAGTTGATATTTATATTAAAATAATAATTGAAATATGTTAATCAATGTTTATCTATTTTTATATGAATTTTGAAGCAATTCTAACTCAATCAGACAGGTTTTTCATAAAACAGATAAGTGTTAAGTTACTGATATGCTTATAGCTACTAACACAGACCTACCGGTACTTATTCTACCGATAGGCATGGACACCAATAAGCTAAGTTCACTAATACGTAGAGATACCAGTATGTATAAGTCCACCGGTAAGTACATGTCACTGATAGATCAAGTTAACTGGTACAGACAGCTACCGATAAAAGCCGAGCTACCGATAGAAAAAGTCTACCAGTATACATAAGTCTACTGATATACACTTCACTGGTACAGAATGGAACTACCGGTATGAACAAGCTACCGATACAAAGTTCACCGATACAGACAGTCACTGATAAACCAAGCTACCGATACAAGCGAGCTACCGATAGACCAAGAGCTACCGATAGAAGGAGTCACCGGTATATAGAGCTACTGATACACAGAGTAACAGCTATCGATAGAAGGAGCTACCATTACAAGATCAAAGAGCTATCAATAGAAGGTCACTGCTACATAAAGTCCAATTCTACCGACAGAAGGCTACTAATGAAAGACTGACCAGTCAAACTTTACTTTTGTCAATATTATTTATTTATTAAGCAACGGTCATATTTGATGTTTTTAATGAAATTAATTTTATTTAATGATAGTTTTTGTCATTTTAGGGAACCGTACCTAGTACCCATGAAAAGGTAATCATTCCTTTTACCGGAGTAGTAAGGTATAAAATTAAGGACAAAGATCGGGCAGAAGATAATTAAGAAATTAAGAAGGCACATGAAGGGTGTGAAAAAGCAAGGGCCGAATAGCATTGTAAAGTGGTTAATTCACACAGAAAATAAAGGATAAATTCATACTAGAAGAGCACTAGACATGCACGAATCTATTTCATTTTATATAGGAGAACACAGTCTTCACCTTAGTTAAGAAGTGAAGAACTACAATGAGCTCTTCATGCACCCAAGCTAATCAAACTGAACTTAAAGAAAACGACCTTCTATTTTTCAGACAAAAACAAGAGAAGGAATCAAATGCATTTCAGATTAATAAAAAGAGTCCAGATCTGCACTTCAAATCACTAGACACTACTGGAAATCATGTTTTTCCCAACTCTTGTATTCCAACGGTTCTTTGAATCGTTGGTATAGGTAATCTTTACCAACAGTTTCCAAAAATAGTTGGAAAAGACCTGTAAAAATTGTGTTTCCCAATGGTTTAGTGAAACCGTTGGGAAAGATGAAGACCCCTATACCAACAGTTATGATATAACCGTTGGTATATATGGGATTAAGATGGGTTTCCCAACGGTTTTTTGAAACCGTTGGGAAATAAAATCCCCAAATATCATCGATCTGCAACTCCAGACATCTCGAAAATTTTGCCCTAACCGAGACCTGGACGCACCCTCTCGAAATTTTTTCCCTAAACCTCAATCATCTGGAAGGTTTGCCTCTAAATCTCGACACAAACGCTACTTCCCAACACAAAAGGTCTGTTTTTCAATGATTTTTTCTTCCTGTTTAAATCGGTATGTGTGAGTTCATTGATTTTAGATTTGTTCTTCCCGTTTAAATCATGTTGTGTGTGTTAATTTATTTTAGATTTTTTCATTCTATTTTGGTGCAATCTAGTGTGTATTATGATCCCCTTACAAAAATAAGGCACATATAATTTTTGGTTACGGTTGGAACCCTACTTCACAACCTGCTCCAGAGGGTGCTAACTCTAATTTCCAATGGGACATCTATCTTTGATTCAAGAAATTTTTGTTCTTCCATTATAAATCGGGAGGTGTGCCTTCATTTATTTTAGATTTTTTCCTTCCATTTTTCTATAATGTATTGTGTATTATGATTCCCTTATGAACACAATCAATATATCATTTTAGTTTGTGGTTTTATTGCGATTTATCTATATTGAATAATTTTGGTTGATATTGAAGAGGTCAATATGATCCTGAGTTATTTTATCCTTCATTTATTTTAAATTTAAGGTCTATTGACTTGATTTCGTTGGTTAGCCATAAATACAGATAGGGTTGTCCAGGTGGGGTGGGGGGGGGGGCTGGGTTTTCCATGTGGGGTGGGGGTAGGGATGTCCAAGTGGGGGGGGGGGTTAGGTTGTCCAAGTGGGGTGGGGGTAGGGTTGTCCAAGTGGGGTGGGGGAGGGGCTTTCTATGTAGGGTGGGGGAGGGGGTTGGGTTGTCCAAATGGGGTGGGTGTAGGGCTGTTTGGGGTGGGGGAGGGTGTGCAGGTGGGGGTAGGGATGTGTGGGGTGGGGGTAGGGTTGTCCACTCGAAGTGTCTCTCTATAGTTTAAAATGAACTTCATTTTAATTGAAAACAAAAACTCATATACGGAAAACTGACCAAACACATTCAGATTCTCTTGAAACATTAGGAAAACGTTCCATGAGTCATTTGTGACGTGTATGAGTCAACCCCCGCCTCATTCTTAGGCTAGGTGTGGCCGGCACCACTCAAAGTGTCTCATGTTTATTTGAAATAGACAACATTTTAATTGAAAACAAAAAACTGACATACGGAAAACTGACTAAACACATTTGGATTCAGTTGAAACATTAGGAAAATGATCCATGTGTCAAATGTGATGTGTACATGTCAACCCAGTCTCAATCCGAGGCATGGAGTGGCCGGCACCACACGAAGTGTCTCTCTATAGTTTAAAATGAACTTCATTTTAATTGAAATAAACAACTGACATATGGTAAACCGACGAAATAGATTCAGATTCTATTGGCACTTTAAGACAACGATCCATAGGTCATATGTGACATGTACGAGTAAACCGCGCCTCAATCCGAGTTGCTGTGTGACCGGGATCACTCTAAGTGTCTCTCTTTTGTTTAAAATGGATAATATTTTATGTACATATAGAAAACTGACCAAACGAATTTTGATTACGTTTATACTTTATCACAACGATCCATGGGCCATATATGATGTGTACCAGTCAACCCCGCCTTAATATGAGGCGCGGTGTTGCCGGAACCACTCAATGTGTATCTCTTTAGTTTAAAATGGACTTCATTTTAAGTGAAAACAACAACTGACATACGGAAAACTGACCAAATGCATTCGGATTCTGTTGAACCTTTAGTAAAACGATGCATGGGTCATTTTTGACGTGTACGGCTCAACCTCTCCTCAATCCAAGGCACGGTGTGGCCGGAACCACTCAAATTGTCTCTCTTTCATTTAAAATAGACTTCATTTTAAGTGAAAACAATAAATGACATACGGAAAACTGACCAAATGCTTTTGAATTCCATTAAAACATTAGGAAAACGATCCATGGGTCATATGTGAAATGTAAGAGTCAACACTGCCTCAATCCGAGGCTTGGTGTGACCACCACCAATTGAAGCGTCTCACATTTATTTGAAATGGAAAAAAATTTAATTGAAAACAAATACTGGCATACGGAAAACTGACTAACGCATTCAGATTCTATTGAAACTTTAGGAAAACGTTCTATGAGTCATTTGTGATGTGTAAAAGTCAACCCCGCCTCAATATGAGGCCAGGTGTGATAGACACCACTCAAAGTGTCTCTGATTTATTTGAAATAGACAACATTTTAAATGAAAACAACAACTGACATACGGAAAACCGACTAAACGCATTCTGATTCAGTTGAGACTTTAGGAAAATGATCCATGGGTCATATGTGACGTGTACGTGTCAACCCTACCTCAATCCGAGGTGAGTATTGGCCGACACCACTCAGAGTGTCTCTCTATAGTTTAAAATGGACTTCATTTCAATTGAAAACAACAACTGACATATGGTAGTCTGACCAAACGCATTCGGATTCTATTGAAACTTTAGAAAAACGATCCATGGGTCATATGTGACGTGTTTGAGTCAACCGTGCCTCAATCCGAGTTGCAATGTGGCCGAGATCACTCTAAATGTCTCTCTTTTGTTTAAAATGGATAACATTTTAATGACATATGGAAAACCGACCAAATGCATTCTTAATGTGTTGATGCTTTAGGAAAACGATACATGGGTCATATATGACGTGCACGAGTCAACCCCGCCTCAATCTGAGGCGCGGTGTGGCCGGCACCACTCAAAGTGTCTCTCTTTAGTTTAAAATGGACTTCATTTTAAGTGAAAACAACAACTAACATACGGAAAACCAACCAAACGCATTCGGATTTTATTAAACCTTTAGTGAAACGTTCCATGGGTCATTTGTGACATGTATGAGTCAACCTATCCTCAATCCGAGGCATGGTGTGACCGTAACCACTCAAATTTTCTCTCTTTCGTTTAAAATAGACTTCATTTTAAGTGAAATCAAAAAATGACATACGGAAAACTGACCAAATGCATTCGGATTCCATTTATACTTTAGGAAAATGATCCATGGGTCATATGTGATGTGTAAAAGTCAACCCCGCCTTAATCTGAGGCTTGGTGTGGCAGGAACCAATCAAAGTGTCTCTTTATAGTTTAAAATGGACTTCATTTTAATTGAAAACAACAATAGACATACGGAAAACCAACCAAACACATTTAGATTCTATTGAAACTTTAGGACAATGTTCCATGAGTAATTTGTGACAGGTATGAGTCAAACCCACGTCAATCCGAGGCTAGGTGTGCAAACACCACTCAAAGTGTCTCAGGTTTATTTGAAATAGAAAACATTTTAAATGAAAACAACAACTGACATACGAAAAACCGAATAAACGCATTCATATTCAGTTGAAACTTTAGGAAAACGATCCATGGGTCATATGTGACATATATGTTTCAACTCAGCCTCAATTCAAGGCGAGGAGTGGCTGACATCACTCAGAGTGTCTCTCTGTAGTTTAAAATGGACATCATTTTAATTGAAAACAACAACTGACATTAAGTAATCTGACCAAACGCATTCGGATTCTATTGAAACTTTAGGACAAAGATTCATGGGTCATATGTGAGGTGTTTGAGTCAACCACATATCAATCCGAGTCGCAGTGTGGCTGGGATCACTCTAAGTGTTTCTCTTTTGTTTAAAATGGACAACATTTTAAGTACATATGGAAAACGGACCAAACAGATTCTGATTGTGTTGATACATTAGAACAATGATCCATGGGTCATATATGATGTGAAAGAGTCAAATCCACTTCAATCCGAGGCACGGTGTGGCCGGAACCACTCAAAGTGTCTCTATTTAGTTTAAAATGGACTTTATTTTAAGTGAAAACATCAACTGACATAAGGAAAACCGACCAAACGCATTCGGATTCTGTTAAAACTTTAGTACAATGATACATGGGTCATTTGTGATGTGTACGAGTCAACCTCACCTCAATCCGAGGCACGGTGTGACCATAACCACTCAAATTGTCTCTCTTTCATTTAAAATAGACTTCATTTTAAGTGAAAACAATAAATGACATACGGAAAACCCACCAAATGCATTCGGATTCCACTGAAACTTTAGGAAAACCATCCATGCGTCATATGTGATATGTACAAGTCAACCCTGCCTCAATCCAAGGCCTGGTGTTGCCGGCACCAATTGAATTGTCTCTCTGTAGTTTAAAATGGACTTCATTTTAATTGAAAACAATAACTGACATACGGAAAACAATCAAACACATTCAGATTCTATTGAAACTTTAGGAAAACGTTCCATTATTAATTTGTGACATGTACGAGTCAACCCCGCCTCAATAAGAGGCTAGGTGTGGCCGGTACCACTCAAAGTGTCTCAGGTTTATTTGAAATAGAAAACATTTTAAATGAAAACAACAACTAACATACGGAAAACAGACTAAATGCATTTGGATTCAGTTGAAACTTTAGGAAAACGATCCATGGGTCATATGTGACATGTATGGGTAAACCCAGTCTCAATCCAAGGCACAGAGTGGCCGACACCACTTGAAGTATCTCTCTATAGTTTAAAATGGACTTCATTTTAATTGAAAACAAAAACTGACATATGGTAATCTGAACAAACACATTCGGAGTCTATTAAAAATTTAGGAAAATGATCCATGGTTCACATGTGACGTGTTCGAGTCAACCGCGCCTCAATCTGAGTCACGGTGTGGCCGGGATCACTCTAAATGTCTATATATTTTTTAAAATGGACATCATTTTAATGGCACATGGAAAACCGACCAAACACATTCTGAATGTGTTGATGCTTTAAGAAAATGATACATGGGTCATATATGACATGCACGAGTCAACCCCGCCTCAATCCGAGGCGTGGTGTGGCCGGAACCACTCAAAGTGTCTCTCTTTAGTTTAAAATGGACTTCATTTTAAGTGAAAACAACAACTAACATGCGGAAAACAGACCAAACGCATTTGGATTCTGTTTAACATCTAGTGAACCAATCCATTGGTCATTTGTTATGTGTATGATTCAACCTCACCTCAATATGAGGCATGGTGTGGCCGTAACCAGTCAAATTGTCCCTCTTTCTTTTAAAATAGACTTCATTTTAAGTGAAAACAAATAATGACATACGGAAAACCAACCAAATGCATTCGAATTCCATTGAAACTTTAGGAAAACAATCTATGAGTCATATGTGACGTGTACGATTCAACCTCGCCTCAATCCGAGGCCTGGTTTGGCCAGCACCAATCTAAGTGTCTCTCTATAGTTTAAAATGGACTTCATTTTAATTGAAAACAACAACTGACATACAGAAAACTAACCAAACACATTCAGATTATGTTGAATCTTTAGGACAACATTCCATGAGTAATTTTTGACATGTAAGAGTCAACCCCGCCTCAATATGAGGCCAGGTGTGGCAGACACCACTCAAAGTGTCTCAAGTTTATATGAAATAGACAACATTTTAAATGAAAACAACAACTGACATACGGAAAACCAACTAAACGCACTCGGATTCCATTGAAACATTAGGAAAACGATCCATGGGTCATATGTGACATGTAAGAGTCAACCCTTCCTCAATCTGAGGCGTGGTGTGACCACCACCAATTGAAGTGTCTCACATTTATTTGAAATGGAAAACATTTTAATTGAAAACAAATACTGACATACGGAAAACTGGCTAAACGCATTCAGATTCTGTTGAAACTTTAGGAAACCATTCTATGAGTCATTTGTGATGTTTAAAAGTCAACCCTGCCTCAATCTGAGGCCAGGTGTGGCAGACACCACTCAAAGTGTCTCAGATTTATTTGAAATAGACAACATTTTAAATGAAAACAACAACTAACATACGGAAAACCGACTAAACGCATTCAGATTCAGTTGAAACTTTAGGAAAACGATCCATGGGTCATATGTGATGTGTACGTGTCAACCCTACCTCAATCCAAGGTGAGGAGTGGCCGACACCACTCGGAGTGTCTCTCTATAGTTTAAAATGTACTTCATTTCAATTGAAAACAACAACTGACATACGGTAATCTGACCAAACGCATTTGGATTCTATTGAAACTTTAGGAAAATGATCCATGGGTCATATGTAACATGTTTGAGTAAACTGTGCCTCAATCCGAGTTACAATGTGGCCGGGATCACTCTAAATGTCTCTCTTTTTTTAAATGGATAACATTTTAATGACATATGGAAAACCGACCAAATGCATTCTGAATGTGTTGATACTTTAGGAAAATGATACATGGGTCATATATGATGTGCACGAGTCAACCCCGCCTCAATATGAGGTGCGGTGTGGCCGGCACCACTCAAAGTGTCTCTCTTTAGTTTAAAGTGGACTTCATTTTAAGTGAAAACAACAACTGACATACGGAAAACCAACCAAACACATTCGGATTCTATTGAACCTTTAGTGAAATGATCCATGGGTCATTTGTGACATGTATGAGTCATACTGTCATCAATATGAGGCATGGTGTGACCGTAACCACTCAAATTGTCTCTCTTTCATTTAAAATAGACTTCATTTTAAGTGAAAACAATAAATGACCTACAGAAAACTGACCAAATGCATTCGGATTCTATTGAAACTTTAGGAAAACGATCCATGGGTCATATGTGATGTGTATGAGTCAACCCAGCCTCAATCTGAGGCCTGGTGTGGCCGACACCAATCGAAGTGTCTCTCTATAGTTTAAAATGGACTTCATTTTAATTGAAAACAACAACTGACATACAGAAAACCAATCAAACGCATTCAGATTCTATTGAAACGTTAGGAAAACGATCCATGGGTCATATGTGACATGTACAAGTCAACCCCGCCTCAATCCGAGACACGTTGTGGCCGATATCACTCCAAGTGTATGTATAATGTTTAAAATGGACATAATTTTTAGTAAAAACCAATTGTATGTATTATTAATTGTGTATAACACATATAATTACTTATTCAATTTTTTATGTATTTTATTGATAATTGATAATTAAATTATGTATGTATTCAATTATGAATTGAATTCCATATTCCACATATAATTTTCATCTAAGTTTTAAATTGAATTCTAAATCAATTATGTATGTTTATAATTACGTTATAAATTATGATTTAATTATGGATGTGTATAATTTTAGGGTGAATTGTAAAATGTGTATACATTATATGTTAAATAATTGGAGAGGAGAGGGAATGGATAATTACAGCATAATTGACAAGAATGGGATTGCACACCTATGCAAATTGGAGGCAAATTGCAGGCTGCTGTGCAATTTTCACAGCATAGCCTGTGCCAACGGTTTCAAACCGTTGGAATACATTTGATATGATGTTTTTACCAACGGTTCAATGGGAACCGTTGGTAAAAACCCTTTCCCAACGGTTTACCAAACCGTTGGTAAAGGGTTCCTCAAAGAGGTTTTTGCCAACGGTTTGGTTGAATCGTTGGAAAAACTTATACCAACGGTTCAACCAAACCGTCGGGATAGGTTACTTTAACTAACCTATCCCCACGGTTATACATAAACCGTTGGGAAATTTTTTTCCCAACATCTTACTTCCCTACGGTTGGAAGAACCGTTGGTATAAGATATACCAATGGTTCTGCAGCCTATCCCAACAGTTTTGAACCGTTGGGAAATATGCTATTTCCAGTAGTGAGAGCTTTCTAAAACTCATACTTAATCTCTTAGTGATTCTTTTATTTACATTTCGAGCAGTGCATGTGCTATGTATATTTTATACACACACTGTCTCCTGATCTAAGCTGGAGGATTTCTAAATCCTTACCCAAACCATCTATAACTCCTTTGTATCCCACTATGGAAAGTGGTAGAGGTCAAGTAAGACCTGGACAACCAGTGTGATGTTGTTTTGTTTTCCCACGTATAACTGTGGTAGAGGTCTTAGTACCTGGATAGTCTTTTCACTATTGTTTTCCTCGATCCAGGGTGTGGATCCAATTTATATAAATTATTTGAGTGGACTAAGTCTTGTCTTGAGACTGAACCTCTTGGTTAAATAACCTATGCATTTTAGTTTAAGTTTAAAGTATGATATTATATTTCATATTTTGCTGCTAATTACTTTGAAATACAATTTGTTTTAAAGTTACTTTGATAGTTAAATTAAAAAGTGTTTATACTTATTGTGAACCAGTAAGTTAGTTTGAAAAGTTAATTTGATCTTCTGATTAAATTAACTAAGACCTAGTCAATCTTTGAGAAACTAATTGAACTCTTACAATTTGTATAAAATCACTATAGTTTAACTTGTTTTTAAATAGGGGATTTAAATGGAAATAATTTTAATATAAATTTTAATTGGAACTCAATTCACCCCCCTCTTGAGTATCCACTCTGACCAACATATTAAATATTATATTTCAATTTCTTATATGGCCAAAAAAGGATGTTTTGGAGAAATAAAAAGTATTATAATTCTTCATGAGAATTGTTGATTTTAGTAGACATGGATTAGATCTTTACACATTTAATATCAAAAAAATCAGTTATTTATTTATCATTATCGTCAAACTATTCATGACATTCCTCCTTTGTAGTTGGATAAGCTAGTACGGATTCTATCATGTATGATTTTAATTAATGGAACAAAAAACCCCTAGGATTCTAAAAAATTACATGAAGTTAATGATATTAAGTAGATGATTTTTCTCTAATATTGATAACATGGATAACTTTGATGATGATTTTCAATTACTCTTAAATTATAAAATAACATTTTATGAGTAATTATCTTTTGTACAAATAATGTGAAACATAAAAATATTTTTTATTTTATTAAGCCACCAAGTATTTAATTAAGTCTTAGAAAGAATCACCCTTAAACAACAAAATATCCTATCATGAATTAAATTATATTGGAATTGATCTATATTTGACATTTTGATCAATAATATAGTGATTGAAACCATAATTAGGTAATTAGGTAGGTGGTCTTGCCGACTAAAAATAGGAATACCCTTGAACCATTTAGTAGACTCCTGAATATAATACTCATAACTAGATTTTCTCCAACACTGTCCTTTAAATTAATATTTTTAATACAATGGTAGTTAAATTCAATAAAATTTTGGATATGTTTACCCATCTTCTTAGTTATGACTACATGATCATTATAAGGTTCTCAACTATGCCCAAAACCTACACATTAACTCTGATATCATCTTACTTTTGATTACGGAATGTGTAATTACATAATAATTACATGAGGGGTTTTTTATATTATGAAAATATATTTCTTGTTTTATTGATTACAAACCATGTTAATATAATATAGATTTTACTCAATTATTTTGAATTAATTATTTATTTATGCAAGATCCATTTATTTTAATTCCATCATTGAATATTAATCCATTTATTTAAGTGATAACTTTTTATAATCCATAATATATATAATTAATAAGAATAAAATAAATCAATCAATTATTCATGATATTATCTAATAGTTTATTTATTATGCGGTCAATAAATAATCATTTGACATTGGGTAAAACTCATTTTTTCTGCCTTTTCATCATATGTAACAATACAAATGTGCACATATGTATACCCAGGGTTGGAATCAAATATGTTCTATCATGAACTAACTTAGTGTTCCATTGGAATCCCTATTTGTTATTTGTCATTATTACTCACATGCAACTGATAGTAACCAAAGTATTGGTTAAGGAGGATTTAAACAATCACAATGGAAACATATGTCTAACTTAATAAATGAGGTAGGGATGACTAAAAGGAAACCATATTGAATTTAGTATCAAATAATTTAAAAACCATGTAACAAATTTAAAAAGATACAACACATACACATGTCTTGATCAAGCTCCTGATCGATCATATACATGAAATGATAATGAAAAAGTACAGTGGCTAACATTGAATTCGATTCATTATTTATTATTAAGGAAAACACTATTATAATAAATAATTAATTCCAATTCATCTTAATAACCTTATAAAGTCTCTTTGTGATACCAATTATCATTTCATTCATGGAAAATAAAATTTCAAGACAAATAAATTTGGATAATTACAATAAATTAAAATAATATTTATAATTCTGGATGACCATTATTGAATTTTCAAACATAATTGGTGCCAAAAACATAATTAGGTTTTATCTATTTA
Source organism: Viscum album (assembly GCA_963277665.1). Lineage (NCBI taxonomy): Eukaryota > Viridiplantae > Streptophyta > Magnoliopsida > Santalales > Viscaceae > Viscum > Viscum album. The sequence goes on along the minus strand of OY728123.1, from coordinate 1,426,185,870 downwards.
GGTATTTATCTGAATGTAATTTTTTCTTACTTTAATGGGAGATTAAACAATGTGTACTAATGTGTTACTTAATAAATAAATTAATTTTTAATTATGTGAGATAATCACATGGGGATTCAAAATGTTCCTTAGATATATTAAACATCATGTACTAACCAGATACAAGTAGTATATGTCATGTTTTGGGTGTCTGTGTCATATAATCAAGGAATCATATTGTTTTTTTATACATGTGACAACATGGTGTTTACTTTATTTACACACATTGTACTCCTCTATTTGTGTGTCCACACAACCCACCCAATCACTTATAGATTTGTTAGAAATTTTTAAATAATGAGTTCCATGTTTTTATGCCATATAAATTCCATGAATCACTTTATTTGTCTAGGACATCAGTCTCATGCGGTTAGAATCTTCTTATTTGTACACATGATTAACCCAAATGTTGTAGTTGTACTTTGTAGACTATAGGACATGTACACAAATTTGATACAATATAATCCAAAAATCTGATCCCCAACTAGCCCAGTAAACATGTCGTGTATATTAAATTCCCTTCATGTCAATAATTTTTTGTAACTAGTGTATCCTTTGTCACATCCAAGTGTAGTGAACTTGGGTGCACAACCTGTACTTCTGTTACACATTTTCTAACCATGAAAACCTGCCAAATAGGTGGAATTTCATAATAAAATGTTCGATCATTATCAATGACTTTTTATAAATTATGAAATTATGAATGTTGAATGATGAAAATGAAAATGTTTAAATAATGTTAATTAAACACTGAATTAATGAAAAAATATTCTGAAATGATTGATATTACCACTCTCACTTAACAGATTAATAATCAGATAAAAATTATAAATTTAAAATTTGACAACACTAATACAACTTAATTCCTCTCGGCATAGTGAATTCTAGTTATTAGTTTATAAATATATATATTATTATCATATTATGTGAATAAATATCAAATAATACAAGACTTATATGTTATGAGAAATGAAATTTTTCTTTCAAATAATTACATAGGAAGGAAAAAATCCATAGATGACCATTTTAATGTAAAATCATTAATTAATTAATCTAATAACATAATAAATTTTACATCATATTTGGATATTTCATTGAATAATATTTTTCTCATCATAATCATTTTTTCGATTACATTTTTTGTATAGGAAGGGCACAATATAGATCTCCAATAAAGGTAATCCACATGTGGTCCTCTGACCTATAAATAATACCAATTGAATGATATATGCTAGAATATAAAATTGATAATCTTACTTCATTTGTCTTGATCACTTCATGATCCACTAGGATTGATTCTCACTTTTTATTCTCATTCGGTAAAGAATAAGTGATGGGGTATGTTTAGAGAAGTTCATTTTTCATGATGATAATAAATTCAAATATAAACATACATAATAGAAAAAAAATCTATTTATAGTATTTGGGTTTCTATTTTAATATTATTTAATTTCACAATTACCCCTAAATAATATAACAAAACTTATCTTATACCATTAAATATAATAATGGAACTAGTATCATTTGTGTTGTGTGTTCTAATTGGCACAATGATAAGTACTATTTCAATAGCTTGATAATTACATTTTATCAGCAGACACGATCTTTTTCTGTTCCCCAATCTCGACATTTATTGAATACATAACTAAATATATATTCAAAAATAAATACAAAACAAAAAATATTATATTCACAATTAAGTGAATAATGATTCCTTTAATATTTACAATCATAAATTCTGAATAAAAATCTTCCTCATTATTTAGATAGTATTTATTATAATAATAACATTATAATATATTTTTATTGAGAGAAATATAAAAACTTTGTTCTCGACCCTTTAGGTTTATTTCTCACTAACATTAAGACTGTTAGAATAATGTACATGGTTAATATCGAGCAATGACTCATGTAACCTAATAGAAAAAAATAAATGTCACATCGTCGAAAAAAAATATGAATTCATACTGTGGAATATATTTATGTTGTCATAATATTGAATGAATCACATTGAATATTTGTGTCATTAGCTTATATTATTGATACATTAGTCATTGAGTATAAAAAATAAAATCATCACTACACTATATCCATAGAATATAACGTGATGGTACCTTTTCAATCAAATGAATGATATAGGATCTTCTATAATGATGGAAGGTTGAAATCCTTATTTGAATTATTATTACAAATAATGGAAGCCATGAAACACCCAACACATAAATCATCACTATGAACTATATCATCAAGGATTATTAAATACATATAATTGCATATTTTATAAAACACATTAATAATAATATTAATATCTATGGAGTATCACGCACAATCATAGATAGGAATATTTGATTACACATATACATGAAGAATTCATAGGTTCATACATTTTATCATAATATACCAATTAAGAGAATATCATTTGAGAACTTCTTCAGAAGAAGAATCATCCTCTTATGAGTACTCACACCAGACAATCAACATTCTATGTATCCCATCATAGTATTTTATACAACCATATAATTATATTTAATATTATATTAATTGAATTAAAATGTTTTAATGAAAGTGGGGAACTACTATGAAATTATATATACAATAAAAAACAGGTCATCATTATGTTAAACACATGTAAAACAATTAAAAAATATATATCATGATTTTTTATTAATATTCAAATCATTGAATACACAAGTAAAGTATTGTACACACAATTATTCATAGAACACTAACACTAACACAAAATAATTATGGACTATTATTATGATTACTTATAAGGTGAGAAACATTGAGATTATGTGGGGTGTAAATCAGTGTTGGTATCTTGCATCCAAACCTAATTTCAGACACTATTATTCAATACAATTATGTTTTTTTAAAAGGTAGAAAATTATTATTGATAAAATAGGGGTTACACAAGTATAAATTAAGGTCTTTTGCTGAATTCTAGAGTATAAAAAAGGGACTAATTTAAAATGGAGATCATCCATCCATTGTAAGTCATGAGTAACTCCAAGATTGGAAATCCCATCAGCGATCCTGTTGGCTTCACGAAAGGTGTGAATGGCGATGAAGTTAATCCCAACAATAGAATTAAAAAAGTGAATCCAGAGGGCAGTAAGAAGCCAAGCAAGGTGGATGGTACCATTCCAAATGGCATGAATGATTGTAGTGGAGTCGCTTTCTATCCAAATATTGTTCCAACTATGTAATCTAGAAAAGGTGATGGCATGGATGATGCCCATCATCTTAGATTCCAAAGAGGAAGAAGAACTTCAAGAGCCATAAAAGCATCCCTGAATCTGGTCCATGTGATTTCTGAAGATGGCACCACAACCAGCTGGTCCCGAATTGCCTTTGGAGGCTCCATCCACATTGATTTTAATCCATCTTGGAGGGGGATGGAGCCAAAACAATTCAAGAGTAGAGTGGGGGAGAGGGTAGATCCCCTCTACCCCAACACGTCTAAGGATCCCAAAGCCACAGACAAAATTTTTGCAGTGAGATTTTTGGATAGAAGCCGCTTCACGAATGGCCCTGGAGATTCTCGTTTTTCCTGCATTAATTTTAAAAGAATTATTGTAGAAAAATATTTCATTTATACCATACCAGTTAATATAAAGAAGTTCCGTGATAGCCGCAACCAAAAGGTTTTCGATTTTCTAAGACATAGAAAACTCCATGAAACTATGAATCTACATGTTGATAGTATCAAAAAGCAGCTATTTGCACTCAAAAATGTCAAGAATATAATGCCAGAGAGTGGTTACTGTATCAGAGGAGATAAAGATATGATTAATATCCTCTCTATTATGATTGCACATATAACATTTAGAACAAAGAGTAATCCTGAAAGTTTGTAAGAAATTATCTATGGGGATTTTTTGATGCAAAATCTACCAGACTAAAGTAAATCTTTAGGGTTTTATCCAAGATTTGTGGAATTTATCTAGCCAGGGGTGATTATTTTAAACATTGTTGAAAAGGTACTTATAATAGCCTTTGGATTTAAGAATCCCATTGTGCGTAGGTTCCCAAATAAGTAAATCATTAATTTTAACCAAATTAAATAATCGACAATTTTAGTAATATTCTCAGGGAGATCGAGGTTATGCCTATGGATGATCAAGTCAATTGAATCCTGAATGTAGGGAGGGGATTGGTTGTTATATATCAAGGAGATTAGGGGAATGCCAGTCCAGTTATAAAACCAAAATTTTATGTTGGATTCCTTAGTGGCCATCCATCTAGAGTTATACATAACAGACATGAAAGTACTTTTTATGGAGAACCAAATGGAGGACTTAAGGGAGTAAGAACGATTGTTTCTAAGCTTTTCAAGGAAATGAGCCCTGAGGAAATTCATAGAGGAGGAAGTATTTTGAATAATGTTCCACATAAGTCTAGTGAAATCTATAATTTTTTCTAAACTTTTTTATTCCATGATGATATATAAATGTCCAAAAAGTATTTTAAAACGCATTAATGTTTCTATTTAATTTTATTTTGGACTGGTAGCACTTCAGAGAGAAAGCTGGTGACTATCCCCTAAACCTCTTGCTGAAAACCTATTGATAAAGGGGGGATTGGCATAAAAAATATCTTTAAGTTTAATGAGGGTTCCCCCCCCCCACACACCTCTTCTTTTATTATTATAAAGACTCTACTAGAATGAATATGACCATAAATATATTATAATACAATGTAACAACTAGTTTTAATTAAAAATAAATAAAATATAATGAATCCAATTTATAAGTAAACACCACTATATGATTTAGCCCCCACACATACTAAACATGCTTTATTGTATTCTACTTCTACTTAATCATTATCATACTATATACTTCTTGGGATACTTGAAACTTTTAGAACAACCTTGAATTATTTTTGTAATTCTCACTAGTTATTTTTCATTATACTTTTTTTATTTATATTAATGTCATCACATAAGGAAATTATTTAAAAAAATGATCTTTTAACGTATTTATGTCATTAAAACCTTTCAAAATACTCCCTGATATATCAATAATGGCCGTATATCCTTTATTAAAATACACCTTATGAAATTTAATTTTATATAAAATTATATCTAGAAGTTTTATTTAATTTTCTCCCTTATTTAATTCTCCACAAAAGTCACTTGCAATTAAAACCTTACAAATAAAAAAAGACTTGGATTAATATTTTTATTGACTTGATACCTTTTCTATTGGATTTAATCTCTCTTTAAATAAATCACTTCATCATGAACAACAACATGTAACTATATTTATATCACATAAACATCATATCTATCTCCTTCACTAAAATAAATAGTCTGAATTATGTTTTTAATAGAAGCTTCATGGAATTTGAAATATGAACTACTCCATAACATATCTTGATTTAATTACTAAAGATAATTTCAAAAAATTCATTCAACTAAAAAAACTTTCCCCAATAATAAGGACATCCGAAAAATATAATTTATTATGTAAAATTATTAAGACAATAACTCATGCCCGAAATATTTTTCCATTATTCACATTTTTTTTCTGATGACTCATTTATAATATTTTGAAACACATACATGTTTATTATGGTATTTTATTTTTCTGAAAATCATAAAAATATTCCATAAATTTCCTTTTTTTGGAATATTAAAAATATTACATATGATCAATAAATTATTTATTATGGTTTTCTGATTATTTTTTTATATTTCCAACTGAATATTATATAACTTATTGAATTTATAATTTAATAATGTTATATTTCTGATATTACTAAATTTCAAATATCTTTGGAAAAAATCATAAGCATATCTCAATATATAATGTATTTATGTTACCATTTGGGCTTTGTTAAATTGTTACCTCCAAACAAAAAAATATCTTACTAATGATTCATGGAGTATGAAAGGTATAATAATAGGGTTTATTGATTTCCAATTTTTTTATGTTGGGTGATATATCATAGATGATTTACTTGGACATATTTGACCAAACACAATTACAAGTTAAAAAACATAGGGCATGCCTTCTGAGGGATTCCTCAATCAAATTAAATTATAAATAATAAATGTACGCCATATTCGTACCATTCAAGAACCTATTTTATATATCCAAAATAATATAAATCAAATAAAAAATTATTCTCATGAAATTTTAAAAATAACCCACTTTGGATATCTTATCAATAATATACATTTTATTGATTGAAAAAAATTAATGGTGGATATCTAAAATTGTATACCCATATAAAATATAGATCCCTAAAATTATAAATCCATATTTTCTCCCCCATCTCAAAAATAAATACAAATTTGACAAATGTAATGGTTAATATCCAATTATATATATAAATAATTAAGGAATCAATAAACTCAAATTCTATATGATCAATTTCAATGTAAGGAAAAATGTTTTTAACTTAGACACCGATGTTTTCCATCAATTATTCATTATAGATGTTATAATTAATTATATTCATTCAATATTTTAACTAAAATAATTTCACATATAAATTCATTAACATGAAGTAAAAAATTCCTAGTCAATACAAATTCAATTGAAAGTAAACTATAATTCACTTTCAGACATTCCCCATGAAAGTTTATATTTAGGGTTTTAAAGAGTTAAGTTATAAAAAAAACATTAAAAACCTATATAAAAAAGTGGAAACCTCTAATTAGTATCAATTTTTCCCTATTATAAAACTTTTATAACAAAAAATTATTTCATTGCATGAAAAATCATCATGCCATGTATCTTTACTTCATATCAATTAATGATCTGTAAACACTATGGAAAACATTTTTAAAGAGCATGATGAGAAAAAAATTTCAATAACAGCCCTAAAAATAAGAAGACCATTTTCTAGTGAAAAAATAAAAAATACTTAAAAAACCATTTCATAAGAACATAAATTTTAGCTATAAATATAATCATTTTTGTTTAAATGGTCATTTTCATGTGTTTTCAAATAAACAATTTTCCATGAAAACTCCTAAACAATAATATAAAATTATTCTATGTGACTTTGGAAATCATCGCATATAACTATTAATGAACACTATAAAATTTAAATAATCATAAATATGGCATATACAATTTTTCTCCAGAGGACATAATCATTACAATGCATTAGACTTCTATCTCGATGCATCTATTATATAAGCTATATTAGGCTCACCTGAATCTATTTATGTGAAATAATCCTATAAGATTCATCAAGGTCACCCATGATCTATAATGTAGCTCAAGCCTTCATAAAGGAGTTACATGGACTATATCATGCATAATTTTTTTAAAATATTTATACGTATAATTTTAAAACCTATTAATTTTTTTAACCATTATAAAAATCACTATCAGATATCAACAAACCCATTTCACTTGTAAAATAATTTTAAATATAAATTATCATGAAATATGGTTTTTATTTAAATAAATAATGATAACTAATAAAGGATTTGAAAATTAAAAAAAATGTTTATGATGGAAAAAAAATTCATTTTCACCTCATACGTAAAAATATAACATTCCACTTGTCTTTTGAATGGAAATTCAAATAGTTCATAAAAATATTCCTTTTTTGAAAAGATGTAAAATACCTAAAAAATGAATTCTATAAAATTATAATTTAAACATAATAAAATTTTATAAAATCATTTTAGAAAAATTTACAAGTATGAAAAAATATTGGAAGGAATCTTTTATAGTGAATTTTAATGAAAAATTCCTTACCACTTTAGAAACATTTAAATCAAAAGCCCTATTAATAAATAAAATTATCAAACATTAAATATCATTAGAATATATGAATTCATGATATAAAATTTCAATGAAGAAATATATAAAAATCATAAAATAATAATGATTCATAACATCAAAATGTGCCTCAATGAAAGAAAATTGAGATGAAGTCAAATCCCTTGAGTCTCAGTTGTAACATATGTTCTTTATCTTCCTGAATAATTAAAAAATGTTAATTATTTACTATCATAAGAACAATTTTAAATAATATTATTCACTTTAATTTTATCTAATAAAACTTTATATACAACTATAAAATCATTTAGCAATACGTTTTTTGTTTGACAATATTTAGTTTATATATCAAAAATGAATTTTCAAGATTGACTATGGTCAATATTATCTTCTTTTAAATTTCATCATAATAATAATAATATAATATTTATAATTTTAATATATCATTAATACTTTAAATAAATAAATAATGATTATTATAAATAAATAACTATGTTAAAATAATGGAGACAATATGTCTTCAGTACACATAGTAATGATTCCATTTTTCAATGATCATTGTTGAAAAAAGTTATATTTTCTTTCATATTAATCGAAGTAGAATAATATAATAAATACCACATTATTTTATTATATAAACTTATATATATCATCTCAATGTTTTGGTGATGAAAAATAATCACATCAAATTGTGGAGGCGGTAGTCCACACATACACATGAACATTCTTATAATTTTTCAATGAGTGGAAAGATAATAAAAAGAAGACATATTATATTTTATGAATGAAAATTATTTCATTAATATAATAATTAGATCATATATTGACTGTTGATTCCTGCCAAATAAGCATTGACCAAATCACAAAAGGAATAATTAACCAAAAAATGGGTATCATTTTTCCTTAAAAATAAAGGAAGAAGTGGATTCCTGAAGGCTTACAGAGCCTTTAAAGGACTAGAAATCACATGACCATTTCAAGGTATCTTGACGTCTTCATGCATGGCACGTAACCCATGGAGACCCCTTCAACAATCCATATCTATGAAGGCTCTCTTTAAAACTGATGGTTGTAGGGTGACAATTGAATGAGTGCCCCAAGGCTGCATACCGTGGCATTGGCATGTTCGTGACAAACCATTTGAATCCCTTAGAAAATAAGGGGGTACAATATTAAATGGTAGAGATCCCCAGTGGCCATGAAGCTCATTCACCATATCATAATTAGGATGAATAAAATCCCATAATGATATCCTATCCAATTCTCAAGATCTATGAGCATTTGTCGGATAAAATTAAGAAGATAAGTGGGAGGAGGTGAAAATGGTCTGCGGTCCCTGAAAGTCATGAGACACACCCCTGAAAATGTGAGATACACCATGAGTCACTGATGACCTGTCTCATGCATCTTTTAAAAATCATTTTTCTTGGTATCCTCACCACATAGAAGTCCTTGTGTAGGGACAGGAAACTCCACAACACTCAAGGGGTAGATGGACAGATTTGACAATGGCATGCCTACACACTCCTCATATGACCCATTTTGGTCACACAAGGCCTCATCCAATAATTGAGTGAAAATCACAATCATCTCTCATGAAAACACACATAATCCCTATCCTTTGAAAAATAAGAAATAGGAGATTGAAAGGGGGGAGGTGAGATGTGTTCATGGTCACTAAAGGAAATGGGACACACCCTTAATGACCCGCAAGACATCATGAGTCCTCAAGAAAATGTCCACCTCACCTCATGATATCCCTTTCGCTTGTCATCCTTTGCATAGGAATCAAACCAAGAAGATTCACTATTCTCTAAGAAAGAACAAATAGTTTTCCTGATGGATTGTTCACGAACCCCCATATGACACATGTTGGTCACACAATGAATCACCAAAAAATAGAAGGAATATCCTCAAAACACTCCTGAAATCTCACATGAATACCAAACATTGGCATATAAAATAACAGGGAATAAATGGGAAGATCGGGGAGTTAATAAATGGTGTTGAAAGGCATGCAATGCACCCAGAGAACCCAAACCACTATCCCATGAGACCCCAATAAAGGTCACACATGGTCTCACACATTTCATCCAACTGGCACTCAAATCTCATGATGGAAAATGGTAATGTATACATGACAACATGGAGGTCATTCCACACGTTCTTATGATAAAAAAGTCATCAATAATTGGAAAATAATATGGTAAAGGAAATAATGATGGAGTAGAACCATGATTTTTGAAAATCAAGTGACACACCCGATGAATTCCACGTCGAAGGCTCATGAAATCATGTGATTCCTTACCCCATTGATGGACCCATCTTAGACCCACACTAGATACGCCGCACAAACCAGTGAGTATTTGAGGGGTATAGGCCTATAAATTATATTCCCCAAAAGGAAGAAAGGGTTGGAATCTAATGGCTATCAAGCACATCATACTCCCATACATAGGAGGATTTGACTCTAAACTTCTACAAACATCCCTGAGAGATCATGCAACTGGGAATATTTCCATCAGTTAATGTACTAACGAGTATCCAGAGTAGTCATTTTCTAACCAAAAAACACTTCACGTGATCATCAATAGATCACATGAAGGATCTATGGTGGGTTATGTGAAGGTAATTCCATTAGCTCAATAGATCATGTGAGACTCATGACAAACTAACCCTAAATAAAACCAAGGCTTCTGTGACATGATGATTATGGCCAATTTTAAAATTGGAGGACTTAAGAAAAAGGAAAACTCATTGGACCTCATGCACTTCACATGAATAATCAAAATACTTGAAACAACACCAAGGAATGTCACCTAAATCTCAAAACACTCCTGCAATATACCATATAGGACATGCGAAAGAATACAGACATGCAAGATCAATTCATACGGTTCTATCGCGGGTACTACATTGATCCCATGAACGCTCTGCATATATCAACTAAGACTTGTGACATCCTTTAGACACATTTTATGACTATTATAACAAAAACCTCTAATGGAATTGATATATCTCAAAAGCATTGGGTCATGATAACCATGATCTTGCGACACCCTCTCAGACAGTCATCTAAGAAATGTGATGGACTCTAGAAATGTTTGACAGGTCTTGTGATGTCTCTCAGAGTTGTAATAAAAGACATACCACACCCCATAGACTATTCCACACAAGATCCCACGATACCCTCCATATGTGTCGAGTCAGGTCACACGATGGCTTCTAGGACACAACTACTGGGTCATGTGACACCCTCTCGACAAGAAGGAATTTTCAATAGGGAATCCCAGGACATGACAATCATTTTATGTCCTCATTTTGTAATTCATGGACAAAAGGGACGCCTCATTGTGTATGTACTAAAATAAAAGGAACTATGAAGTCTGTAATCCCTTCCGTATCCTCGATGTGTAGGCTACATATATTCGAGGTTCAAGAACCATATTAATCATCAATGGAATTCCCAGAATCTAAGGCCCTTACTCAATGAAATGATGTTGAATACTTGGTGTCCAATATTTCTCACAATGTTCATGGATTATGTGGGCTTAGAAAATTTCAATGATCATGAAATATATATTGTAAACCTTCACAAAGGTACAAGGCCACCTCAGTGTGTGTGTCCTAACATAAAGGGAAATAATAATACTTTGATTCCTACCATACTCATGATATGTAGTCTACCTCTCTTTGAGGTTTAATCTCCATATTTATCATCTAGGAAACCCTCGGTGTGTAATACCCAGATATGAATCGAACTATGATGTCTCTGATTATTTCCATACTCAGGATACGTAGGACACCTTATCAAGGCCATAGATCAATACTAAACACCCCAAGGACTCTTCCAATATCAAAGCTCTATATCTACATTTGATGAGGCTGATCATCTGATACCCACTTGCTTCTCACACAGATCATAGATCATTTGGGCTTATAGGGATACCAAGAACACCTCATTGAGAATCATGAATTCACATTAACCAGAGAAATGGTTTGGAAAACACTATAACAATGGTATATACCATGGGGATAGTACCATGGACATGAATGAAATATGTGGGTTTGGATTCCTGAAATACATCAGAAACATAGGATGACACATAATGGAATAATCCCCTCCTTGGGATAATAATTGCTTCCTTACATGGAATCATATTCTGGAGCACTTTTTATATATTTCTTTAGCATATAATCATCCAACCATTAATGGAGAACCTCAGATAAATAAAGATGGATTCACTAAAGATATCACCTTTTTTGTATAAAATATAATTAACCAATAGTAATTTCATTAGGTTAAATGATCACACATCAGGATTATAAAGATATTTGAAAACATATCATAAATATGTAGGAGAGTCCGGGAGTAGGCACCAACTCCCCCCAAAAGGGTGTGATGTGACAGAACTGCTGTCCTCTCAACCAATGTGGTTCTCCAAGAGTCACTGGGTCTGAAAACCCAGATGATTTCCAACCTTTGGAAATCAAGTTGGTACCCAGTTATGAATAAGGGAACCATTGGGAGTGTCTAGGGAAAATTGAAAACATAATGTTAATGATTAAATGAGGCCATAAAATACCCCAAAATCAAACCATAAAATAGAATCCTATCCCACAATCCACGTCAAATACCAATGAAACAAAAATTATTAAACTGATGTGAATCTCTCAAATAAAAATTGATTGGGTTATAATCCATCAAGACCTGTTGGTGCCCCCCTATAATAAAGAAGCACTGAAAAGTTTGAAGTTATCCTCTTAGTAAACTTTGTTTTTCAAACCATATTTTTTTAAAATAATGTTGTTAGAAAAGCATAAAACGAGATTCTTGTAAGTCAATCCTCGTCTAGAAGTTCACATTGGTAGGATGGCTGGAAAAGGACTTGAAGAAAATTGTATTAACCATGAATTTATGACTGAGCATTTTTATTCCAATGACATAGTACTGATTAGAAACCCTTATCCTTGATGTCTACATGATTTCATTATCGTGACCCAAAGAAAATGTCTCCATCATCATGCACTCATTCTAGTACATCATCTGCTACTGAAACCCCCATTATTAATAAAGAGATCTCCCCTTCATGACAATTCCAACATCATGTAGTATATTCAATGATCTAAGACTACCACTAATGCGGTAAAATCCAAACTATGGATGATATCATTAATATCCTTCAACCCTAACAACCTGCAAGTTTGAGACACCTGGTGAAGGATACTTCTAAGCCATTAGAACCCATCACTACAAAAAACTGCTTCGAGAGGTCATCCTCGAAGTGAGAAAATCACCACTTTACATATCCATTGAAGGTGGACCAGGAATCCAAATATGGTTTCATTTTGGTCTAGGTGCTTCCAAGGATGAAAACTGCTCACCGCTATCTCTAGAATCATCCCGCTGGTACAAATCGATCACTTGTTGGGGGTACTATTTTATGCACAACCTCTTTTGATGCCCATGGATGGGATATAAGGAAGATTCATTAGAAAAATAGGGTGTTATAAATTCATGATACAACTCATATTCCTGATCCTACTAATGATCCATTCCATAATACTCTGACAGGAACCAAAAAGGAGGCTCATATCCCTCCTAACCTAGAACAAGTGTACATCATATTACCACAACCATATAGGATAGGGACCATATCACCACTCCAATTGAAAATTCATAAAACAATACTTTGGAAGGGACTACCATGAAATATCATAACCATGCTCGCCCAGAAATAATATATGGGAATATTCTCGTAGTAGGTATGTGGGAGGCTCATACTCCTACCCCCATAGCCGAATGACATTGGAATACTCTTATGGAATAAGGGGGAAAGTGGTAAGAACATATACCCACTTCAATAGAATACGTCTTTCTATAGTTAATTGAGAATAAAAATGTGACGGAATATATCCCTGCACACACATTTATAAAATGATAATATATTTTAGCAATAGATGAAGATATCTGCCATCATATTTCAACAGTATTATAGATAAAGGGATAGATGCATACTTCCATACATCTAGAAAGGAAAACACAATACCCTGATTATCATGATCAAGTGGTTGTACTGGAGCAAGTGCACATTAATTCTACCACCAAGGAGGATTTATGAAATATTTCAATGAAGGGAGATGCATCGAATCTCACTCATTCTCTCATTCAAACAAGGAACCACAAGGTGGGAGCATCACATATATCGAGATTGGGGAACATAATTTTTGAGAACTCCATATGGCGTACTCCAAAGGCTTATGATCAATCATATATCCTCGTTCCAGTCGATGTTGACTAGGTGATAGTGGAATAAGTCTCAGGAAAAACTCATATTCCTGTCAGGGAATTTTCCTAACATAGTTGTGCATATCACAGAAGAAAGATAACATTCCTAATTCCACTAATGAACGAATTCACCTACATCATTCCAAGGAATTATTGTAGAAGTATCATGTCACTTATCCCATTCAGGAAATCCATCTACTTATTTTAGTGGGAATGTATATTCTGACCATGCTCATACTCCCATTACAACTGGGGTGCAACAGGTGAGAGTGGAATGCACCTCGGGGCATGCTCATACTCCTTCCAAGAATGAACAACGACATATTCCAATAGCTCATGATTAGGCTCATACTCCCGACTTGGCTGATGCTCTCTATCTGATAGTGGAACATGCCTTTAGACAAGATCATATCCCTTTCAATAATGAAACATCATATTAGTATATTCCAATATCTTATCAGTAGTGGTACCAAAATCACAAAAAACATGAAGGTTATTTACAAGTTCCAGAAACCATCAGACACCAAGCTCATATCCCTACACAACTAAAAAATGAAGGTTTACAAATTCATACCATGACATAGAACATAGATCATATTCCTCATCTACTCTATGCTAGTTTCCATGAGGTTGTACAAGACACATTATCAACACAAAAAGGGTACATATTCTCTTTTATCGATGATGTAGAAGAAGGAATTCATTAAAACGATAGACCTCCTCATGGTAGTGTGGAGATGGATTGCAGAGACCCTACTCTTGAAATCCATCGTGGTCAACCTCCTCAAGGTGATATCTCCCATAAGAAAGGATATAATTCTTTTATCCATACAACTCTATATAGAGATTTCTACCAAAACCATACATCTTTATACAAAGTGGTTTTTGAAAGACTGTGGTCTCGAGTATACGGTTCCCCATGAACATCTAGTAACACTCCACTCCTGTCATCTTGAGACCATAAAATACATATTCTATGGTATTACAAGATGGGGTTATGTATGTTTGATGAGGAGGAGGTTGACATTGAAATATGGAGAGAGTGAGATGGACACAACATCCACATCATGTTTTTGCCCCTTGATCATTCTAGCTATGGGACCCAGACGAGCTAGAAAAGAAGTGCATTTCTTACCTATACCGTAATATGTGGGATAATCATCAGTTTCTGAATGAACAATATCTACCTTATCTAGGATATGAGTGAACATTCATACAATCAAGATACTCTTTTTCCAGCTCTACCTAGCTGTTATCTCTATGGCCTAGGATGCAAGAAAACAAAACATCATAGTTCAAATTTATAAAACACCTGCCAACATTGCATCAGGATTCTTCAAGAGATGATCTATGAAGCCACCATAGGCATATAAATTCATGGATGTGAAAATATATATAATTTAATATTTCTACTCACATTTAATGGTAGATCCCATCAGATATGGCATCCTAAAATGTTATAGCCTTCAGTGAATTCATGGGACAAGGTAATGATTTGACAAGTTGGTCACTGTAATAGAATTCCCCCACTCCAATGGTTCCTATACACCAAGGATGAGTAGAGAGGATAGACAACATCACTTCAAACTGTACCCTTTATGATAATAGGATGATGTTTCAAACACACAGATAAATTTTACGACCACCCATTAAACTTCCCACAAGGAAAGATCCTCATCATGTGAGACCAATGCACCCAGCACCCACATGAGCACAACTTTAGCAAATCAGGGATTCCAAAATAGAAGATTCCATAGAATCTATCTCGGAGAGGACTCTTCCTCCTAGGCTAGAATAAAATCTACCTCCACCTCCACCCCTAGGGTCATCAATTCCCAAAAGGATTCAGTACATACCATCAAAATCCGCAGGTGAACCCCAACTCACTAGGCTCGGGGAATTTATATCTGAATCATCACCACTAGGATTATAATCCCTTCATAGTACCCTAGAGACACCAGTGGTGATCCCATCACATCACTATCCCACTAGGCTGGGGGAATTTATATCTTCATGTTTTCCAAAGAATCATCATCTCCCTAACCAAAGTCACTGGATCCCCAAGAAATGGACCAATCGATACCGATGGCTTCCAAAATTGAACCCCACCCTCAAAAGGGCCCGAATTATTTTCATTATCATCAAAAACACAGAGGGAATCAATATTATTTGGGTTGGGAGGAAGAAATCAATGTTTGACATCTCTCCAGTTCCTGCCTCTACATGAAAAAACTCCATTGGTTAGGGATTTATCAAAAATCATGATTTGAAAGTCCCTCAAGGTCACTATTCATAAACTGAGAGAAGAGGAGAGTAAATAAAAGGAAATCACACCTTGTTAGTGTCACAATCCAAAATAGCCCAATAAGTATAAGGGTTTGAATAATTACCCAAATGGAATCCATGTAGGATTTGATTGTTGTGTGGGAAAAATGGAACAACCACCATTGCCTGATATGCCTCAGTGATGTCATTACATTTAACATGAAAGAAATTAATCATGATTCAGATATAGAGGGTAGTGACATGGAAGAGTTACCCCAAAATAAGGGTGATCTAGACAGACTAAATGAGGTTTCATGCACCCTGAACCAAATAATGCTTCAAAAAAATTTAACTTCCAAATAATGAGTTACCACATCCATGGTGGAATATTGGAAATGATAAAGGTAAATACACAACTACATATTAGTTTTCATTTTTTGGAAAAACGATTGTCATTATATGATAGTGAAATATGATCTATATGACAAATAATTGGGGTGATACTCAAGGTAAACATCCCCACTGAGTATCTCCTCCAGCAAAAGATGAATATTTTCCATCCCATGACCGATCTTCCCACAAGAGTAGTATCTAAATATCAGATTGGATCCGAATCTAGGTATCCATTCAATATAATTGAGGAATCTCGAAATGAGAGAGACTTACCTCAGTTGAGGTGAAAAAATATTCCTCGTAAGGGTAATCGTTTAGACATAGGAGAAATTGCGGATCAATTGGATATAAAAGAGGGACTACCTCATCAGCCCCCACCTACTCCCTATAGATGAGAGGCGGAACAGGCATCCATTCTCCTAGGTCTACTCACCACAATTTAATCTATTTATAATTAGATGAAAGACATGGTTGTGATATGTAAACCTATTTAACCTAAAAAGAATCCATATCTTGAATGGGTTGATGACACCCCACATCAACCCAACATCGGACACCCTACATTTTCTAAAATCAATGGTGTAAGAATCCCTAAATAGAATCTCACACAATTTGTATCATGTTGTGGGCCGATTATGGGCCCATTAAATCAATAGGAGGCATCCAAGATGACATGTTTCATACAATCCCTAATAGGGCCAACCATTTTTTGGTATTATAGTCTGCCAATAGAATCGATGGAAGGATGGAATGACCTTCATCATCAGTTCATTTATTAGTATAGTTCACCACTAAGGAAAATGATGATCATCGACCTAATAAATTAAAATATACGAAAGAGACATAGGGTTTCGATTTAATAGAAATATGGAAGGGTTTTACCTATTATCATATCATCCCCTCTCATAGGAACAACATCTAGAACACGGAGAATAAAATATTAGGGATGAGTTATAGACGCCCCCAATCCCATTGAAATATCCTTGCAGGATCTGATAGTTTGTAGAAATATCACAACATCTTGAAGAGGCCATTTGGAAGACTCGATCGAGGTCCCAACTCATTCCCACAACATTGGGGAAAATCCAAGAAGAGAAGAAGTTGTATCTATCACACTCAAGCCCACATCGGTACCCATCCAAGCACCATAGAAAGATCTGAACCACACAACACCTCTTGTCGAGTGGAAGAAACCATAAAATCACTCTGAGTCATAATTATAGATAGATCAAGGTCACCCATGATTTATTGAATGGATGGAAAAAGTATAATCCTTTCAATTTGAACAAGCCCTAAGATAATTCAAGATATACATAGATAATAACATACTCCCTCTTTCAAATCCTAGGAGGCCTGATGAAGTCAACCTCACCGACTGTTCTAATTACTACCCTTTCCATTAAAGGTCGGTTCATAATATCCAACATTTATTCATCTTAAAGGAAAACCTTGAAGTCATGGTTGAATCTGGATAGGTAACACTCGACAATTATCCAAATAAGGTAGATGGAATAATGATCGTCTGATCAGAAGATGAGGATGGTTGGCCAAAAGTTCCGGCCTAGTGAACAGAAAATTTTAACAACTAGATGACTCAAAAAATAGTTGATAGAGATCATGGTGCTCTAAAAACACAATTGTGAAATATTAAAATAGACCCACCACCCAAGAAGGAGATGTAATATGTTCCTCCAAAGGGTAATAATTACCATCAGAAGAAAGAAGAAACAAATGATGACGAGTCATATTATGCTAAAAATCAAGGAAATACTCTTGTAGATTTCTTCCCTGAAATGTATGCAACATATTCAATGCACCACCAAATAGAATCCTCATCAAATGAAGAATTAATCTTTTTCTCTTTAAACACAATTTACATAACAAAACCATTATCTGAGGATGTGTATACCCCATAATTTGGTTTTTTGGCATATAATAGGGGAATGGGAGGCCAAATGCACTAGAACCAAGGTTACAGGGGACAACCCAAACATTTTCAGACTCTATATCATGGTAATTTCTCTATGGGATATATATATGAATCTAAGGGTCATGGTAAGGTGCTGCATCGGGCTTAGAAAAGGCAAATAGGTGCCTTAGATCCCTCTAGTAGTCACCTGTATCTAATAATCATGCATGGCCTATTAGAGGGGGTCCAATATGATCATACTAGGAAACGAGGAAGGCTATAACGACCTACAAAACTGGCTGATGATACCCCTCGACCTCCGAAGAATCTACAGGTCAATCTACCTCAGCTACATCAGCACCTAAACCTCATGATCTATCCCTTAAGATTCCTTCCTTGGAGAAGCCCCAAATCAAGAAGCGCCAACATCAGGCACAAAAGTACAATGTTATGAAATAGAGATCTATGGTCCCAACCAAGCTCTTAATACTTGATTCACTTCATCTTTCAAAATAACATAGGGAGGCACGTTTTGAATCCATCTAGAGCCCATATGAATTTGAGACAGAAGTCACTTCACCTGAGGTCTTATGAGTGGAGACTATGTCCTTACGATGTCATGTCACTAATTAATTAACTAACAATGACTAGGAAGATTCCATCTAAGGTATGATACGATCTTTGGGCTTCTCAAGAAGAATCAATAACATCTAAAGAAAAAGGTGCTGATCGGTAATGGATCTAGGATAAACCTCATCCCAGCCCGAACTCTCTGACGGTTGGGGTATAGAGAAGGGGACTTATCCCCTACATAGTTGACAATCTATGGGTATGATAAGTGTGAGTAGATAATTCTTGGGGAAATATAGTTTGACACCCAATTTTGGTAGAACACATCTGATTTCATGTTCATGGTAATCCATCATGACACAACATATAATTTTCTACTCGGAAGGCCCTGGATTCTTAGCCACCTATCAATTCCTTTAACACTCCATCAGTGTCTGATGTACCCCATTAATGGAATGTATGAAATTATACATGGTGATAATTCCTCCTTAGAAAGTTGTATACCCATATATGCTGAAACATACTTCTATAATAAGGGAGGAAGATAATTAATGGAAGAATATGATATACTGGTTTTAGCTCAAATTTCTTAGGGACCACCCCTGCGAATCCCTGTAGCATGATCGATGATTATTATACAAACCCCATAAACATGGTCAAAATAGTGGTTCCAATTCCATAGGTCCAATACACGTCAATAATCAATGAAAATAAACAACGACATATATCTATAGAATATCAGATGGTATGGGATGATGATTCTTCATCTCATGGACTCCCTCACCCTAATCTTGATAGAGAGAACCCCAGGTTTCCATCCTCAACTGAATATGTCTCCATAGAATTGGAAATGGAGGAATATGAGAAAAATCTCAAGAATTCCCATTCAGCATTCAAGGAATGTGTTTCCACTATGATATATGAGCTCAGGAACATAAACATGGCTACTAAATAATATCCATGACCTACTCATATTAGTGTTGTAATGCCACCCAAAGAGGAAGATATGTACATTGCATATTTAAAGCATCACTGATAAGTGTTTTATTGGAACTGTACAAAAATTCCCATATTGAATCCATATGTGGATATTCACAGTCTTGGGCTTCCTGATGATCATCTTGTCATCACGAATGAAGACAGGAGAATGCATCCCTCACACTATACCAATGTTGTGGAGGAATATGGGAAATTGATCAAAGACAACATTTTTTAAGAAGTAAAATACCCAAGATGAATTACCAACATAATCACTGTCAATAAGAATAAAATACAGATAAGGTTCTACATTGACATCAGAGAACTTAATCGACATTTAATGATGGAATATTTCCCATTTCTAATAATAAAACTTTTGATCAATGGAACTGGTGTCTTATATGGCCTTTCCATCATGGACGAGAACTCGGGGTATAATTAGATCAAAATGGCCCCTGAGGATGAAGAATAAACTTCCTTCAGGGAATACTAGGGGATCTTATTCTATTAGTTCAATCCCATTGGATTAAAAAATACAGTCACCACATATCAAAACACCATGAATCGCATCTTTATGACATTTTTGTGAAGGATAACTGAGTGTTATATTGATGACCTTGTCATTAAATCCCAATAGTGATGTGATCACTTCACAGACCTCCGATAAATGGTCAGTAAGCTGTGACAACACTATATAAAGTTGAATCCTCTAAATTGTGATTTCCGAGTGATATTAGGAAAGTTTTTTGACTTTATAGTATGGAACCATGAATTCTTGGTAAACCTAGATACAAAAAATTACTATTCTATAAATGTTACCCAAAATTTCTGAATGAAATATGGGGACTCTATGGGATCCTCACATACATTCAAAAATTCATAGCCAACCTAGTCGGCAATGGCCACTTCTTCACAAGAAAAATGATGAATAGAGTCACCTACCAATGGGAAAATGTTTGTCAAAAAGCATTAAAAATATTCATGTAGTACTTGATACACCCACCGGTTTTGATCCATATGGTATAAGGTAGGCTGCACATCCTATATGTGGCCACTATGGAACGCTCCTTCAGTGACCTCCTCACATAAGAAATGGTACAGGTAGTGAGAATTGTAACAACCTGAAATTTTAAGAGAATTAATCTTTTTAATTTCATTGATGTATTGTGTTGTACGCTACAAAAAAATTAGCTTGTGCTATACGCAACACCGTATTAGCTTGCAGTATACGCAATACTATTCTTGGCTCGTGTTACACACAATTTCATGTTCGTTTTGTAGAAATTATTCTACACAACATTAAGTATAGATTTTGTTTAATGTATAAATGAAATAAGTTTTGATTATGTTATACACAACAACAAAGGGAGCTTTCACTACACACAGCCTTGACATGGCTTGCTTTACATGCAATCATGACCTTCCACGATAACATGTGTTGTACGCAATACCGATTTTCACTAAACAATGATATGTTATTAAAATATTATATAAACAAGACGTTATGAATAGTAATACCCACTTTTTGAAAATTTATAAATTTTATATTTCAAAATGGACTTCATTTTTGGATTCGGAATGTCAAAATTAGCAAAGGTTGAAATTTTGGTATTTTTCTGAAAACTTTCAATTGTTGACAAATAGTGAAAACACTGAATTATTGGTTTAAACCAATTTTTTATTTAAATAATCATTTGTTTTATTTAATTTTATTTTAGCTCAAAATAGATACATAATACTTATATATGTTCAATGTAATTAATTGGAGTCATTTTATAATAATTTTAGATATATAAAAATTTAATTGAACTTTTCACTGTCTTTTACCCACCTCCTATGAGCATTTACAATTGTACATAAAACATAATTTTACCACTTCTGTGAGTTGAATTTTGAAAATCTGAGAGACACAGTTAATATCAAGGATTAAAATGAGGTTCAATAAGATAAAAATAATTTTTAGTGAATAGTAATTTTTTACTTTTATTTACCACGGTTAAAAGTAAATAGGGTAATTAACGGAAAAAATGATATTATTATTACCCTAAAACATGTCCTAATTCTATTGGATAAGTTTAATTCGACTAAAAAAACCATAGGATTAAAATATGACCCTTTAGGTCCACATGGATTAGATTAGGACATTTATTATTATTTTATTTAAAGAAGAGTTAAAATAGTTAAAATCAAAGTTTAGTAACTAAAATATTTATAATATAGAGTTATACATAAGATAAATTATATTATAAATATTAATTATATATCTAAATATATTTCCTACATTGTGATATTTTATTTATAATTTTTAGACATTATATAATTTATTTTATGTATGACATAATGATGATGCAGTAATTACTTTATTAATGAAATATTAACATAATTGATGTTATAAATACCCAAATAAATGTAGTTTGAGACTTTTAATAAATTACACTAATTTTTTAGGTTAATATGACATGTTATTATTGATTCAATTAACTTTGTTTGAACAAACCAGGCTGTTATGATTTTCACAAAAATCAATTACCAAATAGTGTCAAAATTGACATAAAATAGTTTTTTAAAAAATATTATATTATTAATTATTATTTTATTCCTAAAAATATAAGGTTCGACCAATGACTTAGATAAGGTTATATATATTAATAATGAACCACTTGGGGTTCTTTTGTCTTTTTATAGTAAGTTTATTAACCATATAGTGTAAGAAAACAAGAAGACACGGTAAAAGTTAAATTATTTAACTTAGAGTTAAATCTAAATGATAAGGTTAAAATAGTAACCTAAACTTGTCTGAAACCTATTGGTTGAGAGTATTTCGATCCATCCCCACTTTATCTTCGAAATAAATCAATTTGGAGATATTATAAAACGAATATCACTTTATTATAAAATAATATTTTATGTTTTTCCTAAGGTGCCCCTCTCCTCCCTTATAAAAGGGTACCTCCTCCCTCTTCTCTTTACACAATTTGGAGCTTTCAAGATCGTCAAAACCCTGGACATTTCCCTTCTCAAATTCACTAGAAACATTATAGAGGTTCTGGTCTCCTCAAAAGACCAACTCTAGTGCCTTAAGAGGATGCTTAAAAGAGGCGCGTTGAAGAAAACGTATTCTCTTCTACCGATTCTTTCAAGTTTCTTTCTTCTTCAACTTCTTCTTCTTTAGTTGTTTCACTATAAATTAATAAAATAACTATCAATAATATAATAATATGTTATTATAAATATTAATCAAACCCATTTAACTTTCTATCCATCCTACGGAAAACAAAATCACCGCGCGTGCGTACGTACGGAATACCGTCTCCAGGCCATGGTGTATTCTATTTTTCCACCACCACCTTACTTGGATGGGTATAATGGTGTAAAGAATAATGATATATGGTTATTATAACATCATAATAATTCTGAGATAATATATCATCCACTCCAATTCCATTCAATAATTATGGGAATGATATCATCGCTCGTGCGTACGTACGGATTACCGTCTCCACGACACAATGAGATTCATTCTCCATGTTAACCATTCAAGAATGATTATAAAGTATATATAATGAATAATAATGAAATATATGAAATTATAAAGATACATTATTTATATATATATATATATAAACATCTACTAACTTTCATTCAAGTCAATAAGGAAAGGAAAAGAGCGTTCATGCGTACGTACGGCCTACCGTCTCCATGAACGGTGTATTTATTTTAATTCATCTATATATTATATATATATACTGAATATATATGATATATAAATCATGATTTACATTCTAGAAGTAAGTAAATTATTATATAAGTTATAATAATATCAAAAACAACAAATTTAAACACGTACGATAAATAAAACAATTTTATCCAAAACACTGCTTTAACATGGAATGTACAAAAGAACGAGTAATATAAAGTCATAAGTGAACCATATATGATATCATAACAGTGATTATGATTCTATAATAATTAAATGACATTATTTAAATCATTATACAAGAGTTTCAGATATGTACGAAGCATATCATACATAAGGTAAGGGATAAATTTTCCAATCTCGTTTTTATCCGAGATTGTTTATTCGTAAGTATTTACCCTTGTTATATTTATCATCCATGTCTCTATTTTATAAAATTGGTTTCATGTATGTTTATAGTAATTTTTATCCATTTTTAATTTTACTACATGGTATGTAAGGAATCTTTCTTTTGCTTACGTTATGAGGTACTTTTTGACTTTTCCCACAAAAGTACGAGAAAAATGTTTTTTAACTTATACGACATGAACAGATCATTACGATTTCATAACAACTTATTTTCATGAATATTACTCTAAAATATTTCATGTCTATTTTCAACAAAAGACTTTTATTTTAAAATTGCATGGCATTTTCTGAAAAGAAAATTATTTTGAAAGAGAAATGATATTTTCCTCAAGAATTCATTTTAAGTGTTTTATCAAAACCATTTTCCATCTAAGATGAAATTATTTCATATGTGTATGTTTCAAGTATAATGTCTATATGATTTACATGGTTTCAATTTTCATATGATGAAATGATATCCATCGCTTTTATATGGATTATGTTATGATGGGATGATGTCTATGAAACCCATTTTATTCTTTGGGTTATGATGAATGATTTATGTTTAGGTTGTGGAACATGTAAGAATGATTTCATTATGAGATGGGTGGGACCTATATCTACCTCTAATTCATTGGGTAAAGATTTATATCTCCTGAGATATACATGGCTAGAAAGTTAAGTTAATCTGGTTCAGTGATACAGGACTGGAACGAGGAGTGAACTCAATTCAGAAAGGGACTTTTTCCACTAAGATGGTCTTGGAAGAAATGCCTTGGCTACTATGGAAATCATATCATGTGTTTAATGGTTTGAAACAATTAAATGTTTTATTCCCATGCTATTTTATCATGATTTATGTTCCTTTATGATCTATTCCTTACGTACTACCAAGATTTATTTCACAACTCAAGATTTTGATGTTTAAACTTTATGTTCATGTTTTGATGTTCAAATGTATATGGTTTGTTTTATTTTCTCCATGCTTACCCTTATTGAGAATTTGATCTCACCCTTTATATGTTTTCTTTTCCCTAGGATAAAAATAAAGTTTTTAGGTAAAAAAAGGAATATCTTTATCGGAGATGTTGATGATCTTTCACAAAGGTTAGAAGATTATGTCCAAGTTTACAAAGACACTAAACTATTACGGTCCTTTGGTGTTAGTTTTTGTTATGTATTAAGTATTCCTCAAAATTAATGTAAAGTCCTTGTATGTTATGTTTGGGGTCTCTATAGTTGGTATCAGAGGAAAGGTTTAGTTAAGCTTTGGAAAATATGATGCGAAAACATTAGTGATATCCCTAGAGATATTTCTAAGGTATGTCTAGGGATGTACCTAAGGTTAAGTATAAGTATAGGTTATAGTCTTAGAATTACGGTAACGATATTAGTGTTAAACCTAATATGTTAGATATTGAAGTTACACCCCCTCTATTATATTGTTTTCTATAACATGATTTTTTCCTTTCACACTATTATTTTTGGGTTTTAGACGATGGTTAGAACCCGAAGGAACCATGTTGATCAATGTAATGGACAATGCAATGATTGTACTTCTGAACAAACCAAAGTTATGGGATATGGAGTGAAAAATCTTATTTCTATACTTACATAATCTATGAATCATTTTGGACTTCAAAATGAGTAGAGAACGGAACAATATTCCATTGATTCCTTCATGAGGCAACGTCCACCTTCTTTCAGTGGGTTTTCTGATCCACTTTTTGCTGAATAATGGATCAGTACCATTGAAACGATATTTTCCATACTTCGATGTTTAGAACATGAAAAAGTCATTCTGGATGTTTACCGTTCAGATGGTGAAGCAGACCAGTGGTGGACTCTAATTAAGAATACAAGCCCCCAAGGTGAAATTGACTCCACGGAATGGGATGAGTTCAAGAAGTTAATTTTCAATAAATACTTCCCTCGTATTCTTCGAACAAATATGGAAAAGGAGTTCCTTGTGCTTAAGTAAAAGGATGATGAATCTGTTGGTATATACGAAGAAAATTTTACAAGGCTTGCAAGGTATGCATCTGGATTTATCATCCAAACTGAAAGTAAAGTTGATCGTTTCTTCAGTGGCTTAAAACCATGTCTTCGAAAGGGAATTAGCTATAAGAGACTTCAGTATCTATGAAAAAATTGTGCATTATGCTATCGAGGTAGAACTAGAAGTTGGTGTTACATATCCATCTCATGGTTTTGACAAGAAACGAAAGATGGAGTTCAAGGAAAAATCTCAAAACAATGGTGAAAAGAAGAAGAATGTTTCTTTATTCTCAAAGTGTGGAAAGAATCATGGTGGAGATTTTCTTAAAGGGACTAGAAAATGTTTTAAGTGTGGAAAATAAGGTCATCGAGCAGGTGAGTGTCGAAGTAATAGAAAAAGGGTAGCTAATGATGTGAATATAGAAAATACTATAGAGAATACTCCACCAACACTTCAATGCTTCAAGTGCAAGGAAATGAAGCTTTATGCTAATAAATGCCTGAATCCAAGGGTTAATGATGATCGACGTGAACAACCTATTAAGGAAAATGACAAAGGGAAGTCACATGTGATCACTATTTGTGATGTCGAGTATGAAAATGATGTTGTGGAATGATTATGTTTTTATGTAATGGTATTTCAAAATAGTATATTGGAATCTCATTTATAGTATCGTGGAATTTTGGAATATCTATGTATTGGTTTTCAATAATTTTATGGTACCGGTAACCATGAAAAGTGATTGAAATATTTTTGTAAAGTAGATGATATGCGCATAATGAAGGGATAAGGATAAAATGAAATTTTTGATAGTATTTATGAACTCGTGACTGATATAAGGACAAAGTGATATCATGGTTTGATTATATAGAAATTTTGGGATTTTGGTATGTGGAAAGTGTTAACTTTTGATAGAATTAATGTTTTCAATAAAGTTCTATGGTAATTAATGTTTCAAAAGAATACATTATTAAGGTATTCACATCTTTATAGTGTAACCAACAAGATACATCTTAAGGTATATGGGGGATAAATGATGGTATTCACGTGCTTGTTATGTGATCTTTCAAGTAATCGTTTTCTTTATACTATGACCATGGACAAAAGTATTTTGGGTAAGCCTAAATGTTGGAATGAATTAAGTTAGACATAAGATATTATTTTTTAAGACTAGAACATTTTTTTCGATATTATTTCAGGAATGTTATAATAATCTACTTTTTGAAAAAGGGACAACCTGCAGGATGGGTGACAACCCGTCACGTCGGACAAGACTGAGGGAATCAACCCCACAACCGAAGTGTGATGGGCCTCTATAGCCTACCACTAGCCTACAATAAGTCCATGGTTAGTAGAAACTAGTTTTATTTTATTAAGAGGTATGATATATGAAGTATAAGTCCATTTTAAGAACCATATACGATTAATCTCAGCATAGATAGACTTATGTATATAACTTTTGCTAACCTTATGTATGAGACATATGGAATGACCTATCATTCTATCGCATGATCAGCTAACACTTCACGGAAGACAAATTCAACTTCATTTCTGTAAGATATTAAGTATAAATTGTTCAAGGTACAAACAACAGTGAGATTGTACCAAAATCAAGTAAGTATTTCTTCTAATTCAAAATTTTCAACTTTAGGGAAATGATATTGAAAAACAAAAATGTTATCCTAGTGCTGTTATATCTAATGAATTAGATGGTACCTTAGATCATCACAAATTTATGGCTTTGTGATTGTTGTATTTTTCATAGCCATGTTCTCTACCACTCTCCATCAGAACTTGATGGTTAGATTTCCCTTCCATATACATATTTTCACCTATGTTCTCCTACATGGAAACCCATTGATGAGTTAATTTGGGTAACCGGTATGTTTCATACATCACTTTTTAAAATTAAGTTTTAGTATTCCTTTTTACAATGTGGGTTTCTATGAAAGAAACATTAATGTAGTAAGACATTTATAACCCCGATGAATTTCGAGGGTGAAATTCATTTTAAGGGGGGTAGAATTTAACAACCTGAGATTTTATGAGAATTACTCTTTTTAATTTCATTGATGTCTTTTGTTGTACGCTACAATAAATTTAGCTTGTGCTATACGCAACACCGTATTAGCTTGCAGTATACACAACACTATTCTTGGCTCTTGTTACACACAATTTCAAGTTCGTTTTGTAGAAATTATTCTACAAAACATTTAATATAGATTTTTTTTAATGTATAAATGAAATAAGATTGGATTATGTTATATTCAACAACAAAGGGAGATTTCACTACACACAACCTTGACTTGGCCTGCTTTACACGCAATCTTGACCTTCCATGATAGTGTGTGTTGAACGCAATACCGAGTCTCACTAAACAACGATATGTTATTAAAATGTTATATAAACTAGCCGTTATGAATAGTAATTCCCACTTTTTGAAAATTTATAAATTTTATCTTTCAAAATGGACTTCATTTTTGGATTCAGAATATCGAAATTAGCCTAGGGTGACATTATTGTATTTTTCTGAAAACTTTAAATTTTTGATGAATAGTGAAAACACTGAATTATTGGTTTAAACCGACTTTTTATTTAAATAATAATTTATTTTATTTAAATTTATTTTATGTCACAATAGATACATAATACTAATATAAGTTCAATGTAATTCATTGGAGTCATTTTATAATAATTTTAGATATATAAAAATTTTATTGAACTTTTCACCATCTTTTACCCACCTCCTAGGAGCATTTTAAATTGTACATAAAACTTAATTTTACCACTTCTGTGAGTTGAATTTCGAAAATCCGAGAGACACGGTTAATATCAAGGAGTAAAATGTGGTTCAATAAGATAAAAATAATTTTTGGTGAATAGTAACTTTTTACTTTTATTTACCACGGTTAAAAGTAAATAGGGAAATTAAGGGTAAACATGATATTATTATTACCCTAACACATGTTATAATTCTGTTGGATAAGTGTAAATATATCAAAAACAACCTTAGGATTAAAATATTACCCCATAGGTCCACTTGGATTAGATTAGGACATTTATTATTATTTTATTTAAAGAAGAGTTAAAATAGTTAAAATCAAAGTTTAATAACTAATTTTTTTTAATATAGTGTTATACATAAGATAAATTCTCCTATAAATATTAATTATAAAGATATAAAGATTTAATACATAATGATATTTTATTTATAATTTTGGGACATTATATATTTTTATTTATTTATGACACAATGATGATGCAGTAATTACATTATTAATGAAATATTAACATAATTGATGTTATAAATACCCAAATAAATGTAATTTAAACTTTTTATAAATTAAACTAATTTTTTAGGTTAATATGACATGTTATTATTTATTCAATTAACTTTTTTCTAACTAATAATGTTGTTATAAGTTTCACAAAAATCAATTACCAAATAGTGTCAAAATTAACATAAAATAGTTTTTAAAACAAATATTATATTATTAATTTTTATTTTATTCCTAAAAATTTAAGTTTCGTTTGGATGACTTAGATAAGTTTATATATATTAATAATGAACCACTTGGGGTTCTTTTGGCTTGTTATAGTAAATTTATTAACCATATAGTGTAAGAAAACAAGAAGACACGATAAAAGTTAAATTATTTAACTTAGAGTTAAATCTAAATGTTAAGGTTAAAATTGTTACCTAAACCTTTCTAAAACCTATTGGTTGAGAGTATTTCGACCCATCCCCACTTTACCTTATTAATAAATCAATTTAGAGCTATTATAAACTTAATATCACTTTATTATAAAATAATATTTTAAGTTTTTCCTAAGCTGCCCCTCTCCTCCCTTATAAAAGGGAACCTCCTCCATCTTATCTTTACAACATTTTGAGCATTCAATCTCAGCCAAACCATGCAAATTTCCATTATCAACTTCCCTAGAAATATTATAGAGGTTTTTTTCTCCTCAAAAGACCAACTCTAGTGCCTTAAGAGGAAGCTTAAAAGAGTTGCATCAAAGAAGAGGTAATCTCTTCTACTGATTCTTTCAAGTTTCATTCTTCTTCAACTTATTATTCTTTAGTTGTTTCACTATAAAGTAATAACATAAGTATCAATATTATACTAATATGTTATTATAAATATTAAATATCCACATTTCACCTTCTATCCATCCTACAGAAAATGAAATCACCGCGCGTGCGTACGTACAAAATATCGTCTCCACGCCGTGGTGTTATCTGTTTTCCACCACCACCATAATTGGTTGGGTATAATAGTGTAAAGAATAACTATATATGGTTATTATATCATCATAATAATTCTGAGATATTATATCATCCACTACAATTCCATTCAATAATTATGGTAATGATATCATCGCTCGTGCGTACGTACAGATTACCGTCTCCATGAAGAGATGAGATTCATTCTCCATGTTAACCATTCAAGAATGATTATAAAGTATATATAATGAATAATAATGAAATATATGACATGATAAAGCTACTAGATTTATGTATCTATATATATATGACATCTACTTACTTTCATTCAAGTCAATAAGGAAAGGAAAACAACGTTCATGCGTACGTACGACCTACAGTCTCCATGAACAGTGTATTTCATTTCATTCATCTATATATTATATATATATACTGAATATATATGATATATAAATCATGATTTAAATTCTTGAAGTAAGTAAATCATGATATAAGTAATAATAATATCAATAAAAACAAGTCCAAACACGTACGATAAATAAAACGATTTTATCCAAAACGCTGCTTTAACATGGAATTTACAAAAGAATGGGTAAGATAAAGTCATAAGTGAACCATATATGATATCATAAAAATGAATATAATTCTATAATAAGTAAATGAAATTATTTAAATCGTTATATAGGAGGTTCAGATACGTACGAAGCATATCAGACCTAAGGTAAGGGATAACTTTTCCAATCTCATTTTTATCCGAGATTGTTTATTCATAAGTATTTATTGGGGTTATATTTATCATCCCTATACCTATTTTCTAAAAATGGTTTCATGTATGTTTATAGTCCTTTTTATCCATTTTTTACTTTTAGTACATGGTATATAAGGAATCTTCCGTTTTCTTACGTTACGAGGTACTTTTTGACTTTTCTGGAAAAAGTACAAGAAGAATGTTTTTTTAACTTATATGTCATGAATAGATTTTTACGGTTTCATAACACCTTATTTTCAAGAATCTTACTCTACAGTATTTCATTAATATTTTCAACAAAAGTAGTTTCTTTTAAAATGTCATGGCATTTACTGAAAATAAAATGATTTTAAAAAAGAAAGGATGTTTTCCTCAAGAATTCATTTCAAGTGTTTTAACAAAACCATTTTCCATATAAGATGACATTATTTCATATGTGTATGTTTCAAGTATAATGTCTCTATGATTTATATGGTTTCACTTTTCTTATGATAAAATGATATCCATTTTTTTATATGGATTATGTTATGATGGGATTATATTTATGAAATCCATTTTATTATTTGGGTTATGATGAATGATTTATGTTTATGTTGTGGCACACATAAGAATGATTTAATTATGAGATGGGTGGGACCTATATATCCCTCCAATTAATTGGGTAAAGATTTAAATCTCGTCATATAGAAATGGATGGAATGGTAAGTTAATCTGGTTCAGTGATACAGGACTAGAACGAGGAGTGAACTCGATTCAGAAAGGGACTTTGTCCACTAAGATGGTCTTGGAAGCAATGACCTGGATATTATGGAAAGAATATCATGTGATTAATGGTTTCCCATAATTAAATGTTTTATTCCCATGTTATTTTATCATGATTGATATTCCTTTATGATCTATGCCTTACGTACTGCCAAGATTTATTTCACAACTCAAGATTTTGATGTTTAAACATTATGTTCATGTTTTAAAGTTAAAATGTATATGGTTTGTTTTATTTTGTCCATGATTACCCTTACTTAGAATTTGAGCTCACCCTTTATATTTTTTATTTTCCCTAGGATAAAAAGAACGGTTTTAGGTAAGAAAGGAAGATCTTTATGGAAGATGTTGAAGATCTTTCACCAAGATTAGAAGATTATGTCCTAGTTTCCAAAGACACTAAACTATTACGGTCCTTTGGTGTATGTTTTTGTTATGTATTAAGTATTCTACAAAAGTAATGTAAATTCCATGTACGTCTAGTTTGGGGTCTCTAAAATAATAGTCTCTGTTACCCTAGAAAGGTCATTCTAGGTACTAAGACATGATATTCAAATGTTGATAAGAACTACCTTGTAGTCATCTTCACAGTGAAAAAGAGAGGCATTACTTTCAGCACCATGAAGTCCACTTGTTTACACTTATTTATCCACTCAAGTACATACTTGGCCATCCTATTTTGATTGGGCCCTTGGATCGATGGGTTGTCATTCTGTAGTAATATGAAAATCAGTTCATCTCTCATATGTTAGTGAAAGGGAAAGCCAGGGATGACTTCCTCACAACACATCCTACGCCGAAAAAGACATCAAAGGACATCGAGATTCCTTATGAAGAAGAATTTTACTCCCATGAAACTCCCTGGACATGGAATATGTATTTTTATGGAGCCACTCTGAGTTTTGTCAGCTCAACAATGGAAAACATGAAACTCAATCATATCTCTATAGGGATTGTATTTTTCTCAATAGACAATGATGTTTTTACATACTATTTATTATTTTCTATAGGATAGACCAATAATGAGGTCGAGTATCATGCCCACATCACTATATTTGAAATAGCCCTATAGATGCATATATCCTACCTGAATATCAAATGGGGCTCAAAACTAGTGATAAAGTATATCAATGGTGAATATTCCCTTAAAAAAGAATAACTAGACCCTCTTACTGGATATATTATTGAATTTATGGAAGAATTTACCTTTGATCCCATACTACATTGTATTCATCGATAACAGAATTCTTGTGCAGGTGCACTGGCTAAAACATCCGATGTCATCCTCAACCCTAATTAAAAGGTTAAAACTATCCATATCGCACATTGAAAAATGGTCTCATCCATCATCTAATATGATATGGAATAGATCAATTGGGAAAAATTTCCTCGGAGGAAGATGAACCAGTGACCACCCTTGGATGGATAGATCCTATAATTATTTAACTTTGTGATGGGACTCTCATAATGGATCATTGAAAAAGTGAATAAATCTGGAACTGGGAAAAATTCACACTATAGGACTACCCAAATGAGAAAAATGTGATACAATAACATGGATAATATAAAATTATCTTTAGGTTCATAATATAAGGAGATGCTACCACCATCATGGAAGAAGTACATGTAGGCTCTTATTGTGATCATCAATCTGGAACCAGGTTGTCCCACTAAATCAGGAGGTTGGGATATTACTAGAAAACCATGATACAAGACTACGTACGATTCACTGGAAAATGTCATGCATTCCAAGTTAATGCAAAATTCATCCATCATCCCTTAGAATTACTAAAAATGGTTTTATATTTATGGAGATTTTCTCTTTGGTGGATTGATATTATAGGGTCATATTTGCAAACCAGGGATAATAAGTTAACGTTCATCCTTACAACTACTGACTAGTTTTCCAAATGGGATGAGGATATTAACCTAATGGAAGTTGGGATGAATAATATAGTCAAATTTGTGAAATCCCATATCATCACAACAATTGGGTTCCCTCACACTATATTGATGTAAAATAACAATAAAAAATGTTCCACAGAGTTGAAGAAGATGTATC
Organism: Viscum album; assembly: GCA_963277665.1. NCBI lineage: Eukaryota > Viridiplantae > Streptophyta > Magnoliopsida > Santalales > Viscaceae > Viscum > Viscum album. The sequence goes on along the minus strand of OY728123.1, from coordinate 1,426,151,793 downwards.
TGATGTCAAACATCGAGTCCAATCACTATTCTCGCCATCATGAATCAATAAATGGATAGATATATTTATTAAATAAGATTCTATTAAATATACTCCATTATATTATGAACAAGGATAAAAATCATGGTTGGAAAAACTACTCTATTATTTATGGGCCTACCATATCACCATGCATACTGATACATAAAAAACGCCATACAGATAGGTGTACGGGACCAAGGGAGTGTTACACATAGAGGTTCATCTTCCCTCACTCCAAATAGCCATTTTTGGAAAACTGTCGGCTGATGAATAATCACACAATATGCGGGATGAGATGGAAAGGATAAATGAGAAAATGTTGTGCACACTTCACAACATTGAGGGCCACCAGAATTGGATAACACAAGACTTCAATAAAAAGGTTCTACTTCATTAATTTATCCATGGAGAACTATTGATGGCCCTAAAAACCCACTAATATCAGGGATGAATCCCCCAAATTTTGAACCCATGTTTGAAGGACCTTATGTCACACATATGGTCTATCATAATGGAACCTATTCGCTGGAAACCACGGATGGGGAGCGTGTCACACCCCGCTCCAACGTGAGATTTCTCCAGAAATACATCATATAGATTAAAAAAATATAAAATAAACATTAGTGTATGTCCCATCAATCATCATCCCTACATGTTGTTAAACTACATGGAATGTCTCATCCTAAGTACATTCCATTTAACTGTTCTCGTGAATCCTAACCACATGACGTTAAAATGTACATGGGATCATCCTCACAGCATTATGTTAAACTGTACGACTTCTCAACAACTACATATGGCTTTATTACTATCATAAAAGGATGTGTAGTGATGACCGAACCTTTACATAATGGAAAAACTGTAATATTAACTTTATTTAACAATAGGTGATCTCATGTCCTTATTGCATGACCAAAAAATGCACTGATTTACAATTTCCCCATTCCATTCATGTCGAGTCAAAAACATCCTCACCACATGAAATTAAACTACATGGTTCTTCTAGAAAAATGTAATGATTGATCTTTATTTCCAATGAGATATGTACGAATGCCTTGATTCTATTTCTCGGTCCATCTGTTACGCGCTACAAAATGACTCTGTTATATCCCTTTTCTGTCATTACACATTAAGAAGATCCGCGACATTCCTTGTTTTTTACATTGATCAAAGCTCACATGCGATTCAGAATTTCAGAAATGATATACCCTCACAAGAAATGCACAAAGGTACATGAAACTTCCATTGATGTCTGATATTCAAGAGCATAATGGGTATTTCATCGGTCCTTTCCACGTGATGTTAAGATAAATGGTTTATAAGAACTATTTTTTGTTTGATTTTCTTTCATATGAGATGAATAGTAATTCTCAGACCTCTACTCTTGGTCCCAAACCCAATGCCTTAGTCAATTAATGACAGTTCACTTTTTCCCTCATCACATGATGTTAGACTACATAGAACTCCTAGAACTACATGTCTCTTGATTCTCATCTTCATGGATTATGTAGGGATGCCCAAAAATTTCACCATCGGTCCAAACCATGTGTATAACCCTTTTCTTCCCCTTGCCCTGAGTTTTCCAAGAAGGGTGCATGGTGTGTATGAGATATCATTAATCCTCATCGACTTCAGGTTACTTCATGGAACCACACTACGCATATCAAAATTAGGATTTTCATCATGTGGTATGAACCACATGATCCTTAACCTTCAAAATTGGTCTATCTAACACAACATTAAACTGTATTGCATCTCTGTCTCGATAAGATATAAAATAGCTCTGATTTTTAAAACTACATGTGGTTTGATTATCATTTTCATGAGATATGTTGTGACTCCCAGTCTCCATCCATGGGCTCAACTGAAACATTCCCATTAATTCATTATAATGCTCCTACATTCTTTTTGTATGATGTTAAACTATCCGAAAATATGTCCTTACCACATGATTTTAAACTTAATGGAGACAAACATCCCGAATACATGAAAACAAACTTTGCATACCTTATCCAATTTTTATTACTTATCGAAGGACCACAAGAGACTTACCTTAGTAAATAGGAGTACATGGTTCTTCCACCATCATTAAAGAGAACATAAAACCAATATACCAAACATCATGTCTTGGGAATCTTGGGTCATCCTCAACCATTCATCTTCCTTGTAAAGGATATTGGATTCAAGGACCCTTTTCTTGACTAATCATACAAGACCATGTCTCCTACATATTTTTTTATGGCCATTAACCAAATGTATCCCTCTAAAAAAGGAAACACCAATTATTGTGAACCATGAAATCATCAAAGTAGAACTCAACACCCATTTTTGTTTGAACTGATTAGTGTATAACTGTCCCACATCCTTACTCATCACCCGAGAAACTCAATCCATTATTTACGACATATTCAACCCTTTCTTTAAAGGATTTTATAGCACTATTTAACTTGGGAATCATAATTATGTTATTGTGAAACATCTTCCAAAATAGGTCCATGCATGTTGTGACCCTAAACTATTTATTCATTGGTCAATGTTTTATGACCTGAAACTCTTTCCCATACTGGTGAAAAATTTTCAACATCAAACATCTAACAAAATAGACACAAAACTCCTCAGGATAACAACCCATAAAATATTAATATAAAAAATATTGATTCTTTTCCCGCTAAAATCCTCATTCTTATAGTTTAGGGAAAAATTAGGTCTTAAACATAAAAGGTATAGAGATCATATGATCTATAAATCTAGTAAATTCCAAGATACACTCACTGGAACCATTGGACTAGGAAAACTTGTGGGCAATATTTTTCACATATTATGACCATGAGAATATAATCATTAGGTGGTGGTACAACTTTTATGGTACTCTAACCCTCCTTGGATATTACATCTTCCAAAAAACACACTTCGTGAGTTGGGGTGTCTTGAATCACCATAACCTTCTATATCCCTTTGAAAGGATATCCCTTTTCAAAGGACCTTTTCCTAACAATGAATTCATGCCCATGGATCCTACATATGTGCCTATGATTGTCAACCAAATGTGTCACTCTGAGAAAGGAAATTCTGTTTCTCATTAGTATTGACATCACCACCGAATCACTCAATATCCAAATATGTCTGAAACGCTCCTTGTATGATTGTCTCGTGTCATTATCCTATCTCAAGCACTCCAGATCTTGATTTAGAGTCAGCATACCAAATTATCAAGATTATTTGGTATCCTCAATTTTATGTCACCATGTTTCATTTAGTTCCTCAAGGAATGACTATAAAACATCATTTACTATCCTTTAATGTCCTATGTATCATAATTTGAAAATTTTCGGTGTAGAAATTGAGATTCAATTTAAGAGATAGATATTATATGTTGTATGAACCCCTCTTGGATAGATTTATCTTCATATCAACTTAATCATTTAGATGTTTGAATCCTAACAAATCTTCCTTATCCATTGTAAAGATGTGGATATCATCTTTTTTTGGCCATGTTATTGATTCTTGAGGGCCCTGATCCACCAACTAAATGCATATTATGTTTTATGAAAAGGGTATTTGATCCATGTGAGGCCTTGCATAAAGGTGATGGAACCTAGAATTTTAAAATTTCACAGGACATACCCAACATGTCTATAACATCCCATATTCATGGACTCAAACATTCAGGTTCTGATTTAAATCATCAATACTCCAACTATCAAGGTGGATTTGGTGTCCCTAGTATTCAAAGCCCATCAATATTTCCAACATAAATATTTTATAGCACTAGGAAAAGATATCCAGATTGAAGGACCCTTTTCATGACTACGCATACCTTCCCATGCCCCAGCATATGTTCTTGTGGCCATCAACCAAATGGGCTAGTCTATAAAAAATAGTATTCCAATCCTTGGGATCATTAGTAACATCACAAAACGATCCATCACCTCTGGGTGATTTGAGTCATTCCTAGCATGTCTTCACTATATCACATGACTATATAGAAGTTTTGAGCTAAAACACATTAAACTAAAGAAATAGAAGCTCTGAGCTAAAAGACCTTAAACTAAATATATAGAAGGACCGAGCTAAAAGATCATAAAATAAAGCAAAAGATGGTATGAGATAAAACACCTTAAACAAAAGAAATAGAATTTTCTAAACTAAAATAACCTAAAGTAGAGTTCATGAAAATTATTGAGAGGCTCAGTACGTTGCCTTATCACACTCGAGCTACTTTCCACAGACATGAAAAACACTCATTCTTTGGACATACCCTGCTACCTGATTGATCCGTCAGCACATCAAGAATTCAATATCACTCTTCACAATAAAAGGTATGGTCATAAAAAGAAATTTATAATATAGTAGGAATAAATTGTTATCATACAGGGAAGGAAATTGGTTAATAATATCTAAAAATCCATCTATTCAAAATATGAAAATGGGGGGGGGGGAATCTCAACATTTTGGATTATCTCCCTGAAACCTCATCAAAAAATGGATTGTAGTAAAAATGTATGGTATGTAGTTAAATATTTTTTGACTCACAACAATAGATTGTCTAAATAACTATGAAGATCAGAAATAGTATGGTGGGAGGTTCCAATTGAATGTTAGAGTGTCTCCATCCCTTCATCTTATAGATCTGCATTGGAATAATAAACATTGACTAGAGTAATCAAATATTCAACCCTCCTCTGATTTGGGGCCAATGAGGTTGGTGATGTTGACATGATAGACTTCCGATGAGAAATCACCTCTTCATATATCCCTATCTACAATGTCCAATAATTTATCTAGTCTTGTAGCTTAAACAACAACTGATGACCCCACTCTAGTTCGTTTTTTATCTCCGTCAATTTTTTGTCAAGGGTGGAATCATTCAAAATATCAGGAATTACCCTCTTTTGTATGACCTAGTATCATTGGTTTAAGATGATCTTCCACATAATATCATACTGAGGCTGACAATCGAATCTTTATCCCCCTAGATTGTAAAATTGATGGCCATGCTTCTCCCCTTTGATGAAGAATATATCTAGATGGGTTCTATTAATCATGTCATGGATACCCTACCAGATCGTTTTATGATGTGACTAAACATAAGTAGCGGATAAATTAGGGATGGTAGAAGGATCACAAACTAGTCGGATTAACACTAAAATCATAGAAGAAGCCACATACGCCTCTCTCTCAACAAGTATTTCATATGTAGCCTATGTGGGAGGACTGATCTCCCCACCTGAATCTAACATACCATCTACATAAACATCATTAGAGTAAGGTATCTTCCTTGAATCCTCATATAATTCCTCAATTAATTCCATAAGTTTCACATATAGGGGAATTACTGATGAAGGAGGAAGGTATACTTGGTGAGCCAGCTAGATTAGTACCCTAATAGGATAATCCATCACCCAAGACTGGGTTTAATTCATTGTAAGAAAATCTATAGAATCATTAAGTGAAAATATGATCATAGATATGGTGTCTTCATGGGATAATATCATCCAAAATATTTGGATGATTCCATGATGTCGTTCCCCTCAGACATTGGCTAATGGAATGGGGGAAACTCCCTGAACATGGGCAGACTGTCGGGGATATTGATATTTAACTTATGGATCATACAGAATCATCTTATCCACCTAGGGTGAAAGGACCACAACCTAATGTGAGATCATATATGATCTTTCATAAGGAGGGCCACTGTCATCATCAATAATCATGCTACACAGTGCATGGAAGGTAGAAAAGTCGATGCTATAAGATTGGTGTTGCACACATTTGACCTCTTCAAGTGTTAGGGACATAGGACTAAATATATAATTGGGCATGAGTTTATAAAAGAGTATGGTTTCTAGGATCTGTGACGTATTATAGTACTCTTAGAAATTGAAGTTCTCTCTTATCCAACCAAACATGAACTGGAGTAGACCGCTGAACCTATATGCGGAGTTTCCTTGTTGTATATGGGCCATCATATGGTAGATCCATGCATGTAATAGTTTTACAAAGTTAAGAAGGAACCCTTCTGTGTATAATTCCACCATTACCAATGTGCTAACAAGAATTTTGGAGTAGACATCCCGTGTTGGGAAAGGACATCTATTCAAGAACATAGCAAGAAAAACATCTATCCTATGGCATGGAGAAACCTCCAGGTTCACCCAATATCCCCATAAGGTGTATTCCCTAGCTTTCAAATTTTACTAATATGATCTAGCGCTATCGCAATATTTTTGGTAGGGGAACCAATAAGGGAAAATAACATTTTACTTAACCCTTTTTCCACAAAAAAATATTTATACAGTCTTTAAATGAAATAAGAGAATTTATAGACTGATATATCCAAAATGTATTCATCACAATGCCAAGAATATCCTTCAAAAGAGCCTTTTTTTATAGAGGATCTTCCAACATGTCTATAGTAGGGAGAAATTCATTATAGGTTTCTTCAAGAGGAGGAATTACCCCCAGCTGATGGATATCCCATAAGTTCATAAACACCTCGTTCTAAGAAAGGTGGAATATGATGGTCCCTGAACACCAACAGATGATCATTTCCCCGAAATGTTTGGGATTAAAGAAAATGGTAAATTGAGATATCCACAAGGATTTTAGGAGATTAACCATATACAAATCATCTAAAAATTCCTACATCTCTGCCTCATGTAGAATGCCATGCCCATTCATCAGAGAAATTTCCACTAGGAAGAAGTTACCATTTTGAATACCATATGTAATCAGATTCATCTATAGAAGAGGATAATATGCTTGAATAACTCTAGAAAATGGGTAGTTCATTAAATTAATGAGAATTCAGACTTAGGGAAGAATTAGACAACAAATAATACAAACCTCGATATTGGGATGTAGCCAGGTTACTAACCTCAGTAATTGTCAATTGAACGGAGTCAAATGAGAAAGATACTCATCAAAATAGAAGATAAAAATATGGGGGAGGTATATCGACATCATCCATTTGGCCAAAATCATACAATGTATGTTGATCTGATATAATATTATTCTAAAAACTATATTAATGGAATCTTTAGAGGACTTTATCAACAACATGCATATGATATCGAGGATCGACATTGTAATTCCTGGAAATCATACCTCTTTGATTATACATAGATGAGGAAATTTAAAGAGAACCAGAATCTATATGAAAATAAGTAAGTGGAAAATTTCACTCAAAGATAACAAAAAGTATTGACAAAAATAAATATATGATACATAACCACAATGCCATGATCATCATATTAATTATCCAAGGGTTCTCAAACAATATGATGGATTTTGTGAATCGCCTGATCTCCAGAAGACTTTCAGGGAATATAACTCTAGAAAGGAATAATGCATAAAACATGACCCCCTTGGTGTCTTGTGATCATGTGACCTAAACATGGTCATGTGAATCGTAATCAATCAAATCATCGAGTCAACTAATCTCACAAAACCCTCGAGGAAACTGTAACCCGTGTATCCTAATTCTAAGGTATTACTAAGGAAAATTTCATGATTGAGGAAGATGAGTGTCTAAAAAGTAATAAGTCTTGTGCAAGATCTCAATTGATGAGGATTCACGACACATGCTCATACATAGGGTTCATGATCAAGGTTTATGACATAGTCTAGCAATAGAAGAAAGAATATGAGTGCTTTGAGAAGGAGGCAAGTAGTGGAATGAATTTTCCTCCACCATTTATACATAGGTGTTTCCCAGAATAACATGTCTCTCCTCCTAGACCAAACATCACCCAAAGCACTGGTTTGTAACACCATCAGGAACTCCAGGAGGCCATTAGTTTCCTCATACCATAATCCTTCTACCCTCATATGTCATTCTTGAGGGGGAACATTTATTGACGCGTGTCAAATATGAATATGAAAAATCACAAATGAAGAAATAACCAAATATGAGAATAAATTTCCCTAAAATAGAAAAGAATAATAGGATGGTCAAAGACTCACAAATCCTCTAAAGGAATTGAGATTATGTGACCATTTCAAGGTCACATAAAGTCTTAATGAAAGGAACATAACACGCGGAAAGTCCTACATATTCTCCTCGAATGATTCTTCCATGATAAGGCTCTCCAGAAATATGATGGTCAGAGTGTGAAAAAAGATTTAGCACCCCGAGGACGCCTGGGTTTTTGTTGCTATGTGCCTAATAAACCATATGATACCCCTTAAAATTAAATAGAGAAGATATTAAAATACATTGATCTACAAAAGTCCTAAATATCACAAGCCATATCATCATGGTAAAGAATAAAAACCCTTGATTATATCCAAGACGACACTAAATACCTCGGATCCTTCATCAAATTAGATGAATTAGATGAAGGAGAGGAGGTGGAAGGGGTTCACGGTCCCTAAAAGACAACTTTCGTTCCAATAAAGATGTGAGATACACTGTTTTTAAGAACCCTTTTTTGGCTATAAAAGACTTTGGAATATTCGTGATGTTATTCCAGAGTAGCGCCTTCAGACGGTGTGCGATTCCGAGCCACAGTGTGGCCGGAATTAAATTTTCAGTGCATTCACACTAGGCAAGACAAATAAATGGGATAACTCCTAAACGTTGATTTAGATCAGAAATCTGAGTGTACGGATGGATCTGAAATGAGGTGTGTACCCTAGGAACGACATAGAGCTTGTCAGCGCGGGACATTTGGACCCCTCGCCCGCTTTCGGAATGTTAAATGGATAAATTAATTAATTAATTTATTACTTTAATGGATAAACTCAAGTATCTATTAAACGGTGGCTCGTATTGGAAAACTGAGGGCACCGTTAAGTCCGGAACGTGCCCTTTACCCTAAGAGGGGTGTAAGTTTCGCGGGGTGCGGCCCATCTGTGAAAAATGGTCCCAGGGGCGTTTTCGTAATTTAGCGGCCTCAGTTGTTAATTTTTATAACTTTTTAATGGGTAATCAGATTAAAATTTCGAGACTGCCATTATGCTCAAAACGTGGCGATTACCCCAGGGGAGGCTTAATCTCGACCCTGCTGGAAGTTCGGGTTCTGGCCGACGGGCGGGCGGTTAAGTGTTTTCTATTTAAACACTTAACCCACCCCTCTCCTATCCCCCATTTTTCATGGTGCCGAAAGCTCCCAATGATGAAAGAGGAAGATACTCCTCTCTTCCTCCCATACGGCAAGGCAGAGGTGCGGCGGTGGACCCTAGGTGAAGCGTCGGGCAACGCCCAACAGGTAGGATCGTTGCTGTTTCGTTTTCAAATTTCCGCATGCACTTTGAGCTCAAATTATTGCATAGAATCTCATTGTAATTGTCAAACGAATCCCCTGGTTGCGTAGTTCATAAAATAATCTCCCCAAAAATCCTTTCGAATCAAAATTCCTAGTCTTGGGGCGTCTTTTATGGCCCCGGGAAGTTTCCCGGCCGATACTGCCTTTTTCCGGCGGTCCGGGTGGCTTCCAAGCGGCGGTGGCGCGGTTCCGACAAGGCGGAATGGAAGAGCTCCAGGAGGAGGCTTCAGAAACGGGCTCTAGTAGTCTTCGGCATGGCGGCAGGCTCCTCAGTCAAGGCGGCTCCGCGTGGCGCGACTAGCTCCAGGCGACAGCAGCGGTGCGGAAGGCCGGGGTCGCGGCGTGCGACCCCGCGGGGGAACAGCGACCCGCCTTCGGTGGGTCTTCGTGCGGACCAAGTGACTGGACATGGGACATTCGGTGCATGGATGGCGGGTCAGTGGCTGGTCCACGCGATTGAATCATGGCCCGACCCAGAACGGCCGGACCGGCCGGTTCAGGCCGGTCCCACCTAAGGGGCTTTGCCAACTCGACTCGGACGCCTGTAGTTTTCTCTATGGGAATTTGTTTTGCATGCCGTCTGCGGCAGCACCTTCCTAGCATCGAGGAAAACTTTTTTAGATGGTTTAGGGGAAATTTTAGTTCCCGAGACAGGGGCTCGGGGGTGCGGCATGGCATTAAGTGGACATGCGTTCTTCTCAGGGATTCCTGTTTTGAACGGCGCGGACACATCCGGTGTCGGATTTGAGTGTTGTTAGCGGCGTTGGGACCCTGGTTTTGAGGTGAAGTTTACCAGTGTGGTTTCAGGCACAGAAACCAGAGTTGAGGCATGGGCCCCATGGCCCGTCTTTCGAGCTTCATGCAGTTCTTTACAACTTTTTCATCGAACGTCCATTCGCGGCGTGCGAGTAGTTGATCCTGGGCATTTTTTAGGGGGAATTGCAGTGGCGCAATCCACCCGCTTTAATTCGTCACGATGGTGCGGGACCTATGAGGGTCGTTTGGGAGTTGATGGTGATTTTTCTAGCATTATCACAGGGTGTCCGTTTCGGACAAATGAATAGTCAAACTTGTGTACTTTTTCGAGAGGATCGCAACGGTGTGATCTGTTCGTTGTGCTTTGAGACCGGGATGCAGGTCCCACATAGCATCGCTTGTGTGTGGTGCGCCGGAATGCATCTTTTTCTCCGGATATCTGTTCCACTCAAGTGAGCAGTCCTTTTGACGTGTTTTTTCGAGCGGATCAAAATGATGCAATGCGCCTGCCTGTTTTTGGGGACGAGGCTCGGGATCACGGGACGCCATTCGGGAGTAAAGTGGTGTGGCGACATTTCCGTCGGATATCCATTAGAGGCAAGTAAGTAGTCGACATAGCATGTTTTTCTACGAGGATTACAATGGTGTAATCTTTTCAGGTGAGCAGAGCCTCTTATGCGATCTTTTAAAATGTGGAAATATGAAGGTGCCCCGGTGGCAGTTCTTCTATTGTGTTTGTAGCGGACCATTGGCGTGTGATTGCATGCACTCTTGTGTGAGTGAAGTATATGTTTTAAGATATGTAGTTGGTCGTGCCTGGGATGATGTGGTGGAAAGTTGGAGTTGTTACATTTACGCCATTCATGTTGATGTTGGGTGTCGTGTGCATGATATCCTTTGGGCTAGAGATGTGGTATACCCTGGGAGTATACGGGAATTCTTGGAGGTAGATGATGTAGTACGAGCTTGAGAGCGTTTGTGCTTGGTTGGGAGATGAGATGGGGCCACACATCGTGTGGGCCACATGTGCATGTCGTGTTCTGCTTTACGTACCTTTGACCTCTCGTGACATAGAGGGTCCTCCTGTTCATAATGGTTTAGACCGGTAGGGTTGAGTGGTTTCCCCTGGTTTTGTTCTGGAGTTGGGTGGTGGCATGATACCCACCTGAGTTCTGTATGCCATTGTTGTACCATCCTGTAAGGATGGTCAGAGCAGTTCCAGGTTTACCCTCCAGCAGAGACTGGGTAGTGGATGGCTCATCAACTTCTTCAGTTTTACCCTCCAGTAGAGACTGTGTAGTGGGTTTCTCACTAACCTCTAGGGTTTACCCTCCAGCAGATACTGGGCAGTGGGTCACCTGACGACACTCCTAGGGTTTACCCTCTAGAAGAGACTCGGTAGTGGGTCACCTGACCACACTTCTAGGGTTTACTCTCCAGTAGAGACTGGGAAGTGGGTCACCCGACGACACTCCTAGGGTTTACCCTCTAGCAGAGACTGGGCAGTGGGTCACTCGACGACACTCATAGGGTTTACCCTCTAGTGGAGACTAGGCAGTGGGTCACTCGACGAGTCGTTAGTGTCTACCCTCCATCAGGGCTGGGCAGTGGGTTTCCCGTCATCTTATTCCAGGTCTACCCTCCAACAGGGCTGGGTAGTGGGTCACTTGTCTACTTATTCCAGGTCTACCCTCCAGCGGGGCTGGGCAGTGGGTTGCCTGACGATGTATTAGGGTTTACCCTCCAACAAGGCTAGGCAGTGGGTCACCTGATATCTTATTATGAATTACCCCCAGTAGGGCTATGCAGTGGGTCACCCGTTGGCTTTTCAGACTCAGTCCTTCCTACTAGTCTAGTCTGTGTCTTTACTCCGTGAATACCGGAGTGAGACCCTTGTTGTATGGGTCAGTGATGTGACAACATTGACTTTGAGGAGACCTCTCTACTGCGGGGCAGTGACGAGGTGTGGCTTGATGTTCCCCCAGAACTCTCAAGTACGAGGGGTGCTTTCCCCACCATGATGCATCCTTGCGACGCACCCTAAAACCGTGTGGGTGAGTCAGTGCCGCCCAAAGTGGATAGTGTCAAGGTGCGGTGATTTTATCCCCATGACTTGCAGTTCGAGGAAGTCATGTGGGATGCTAGGCATCGATGGTGTTTACTTCTGGGACTGTTGGCTACTCACTTTATTGGGCTGATCTACGGGATGGAGATCCCCTTACGAGCTTGTCCGGGCTTCTTGACAGATCATATATATATGTATATAACTTGTTCCAGTACCAACTCCTTGGGGTTTGGCTACTCTCCTTCCAGGAGAGGCGAAGATGCAAGAGGTATTCCACGTGCTTTCTGTGTCTAGATTCTCGTGGTTGGACGAGTCTACTCTCCTGCTATAGGTAGTGAAGACTCGACAAGAAGTTCATCTTCTCACTGTTTCCAGCTCCTTGTGTCTGGATGAGTCTACCTCCTTTTTCTTGTTGGATTGAGATGCACTCTCTACTGTACTCTTCACTACACTCTCAGTTTTACTTCTTTACTTTTCCTGTTCGATCTACTGCTCACCCTTCGGTACCTACTTAGTCACTCCCTCAAGCCTTTGGGGTATCCTACTGAGTATTTTTATACTCACCCCTGCTTGGTATTTTCCCGCACTTGGTGTGCCCTTGCAGACGACTAACAGGTTGGTCGTGATGATAGAGGATCTTAGGAGCTCGGGAGCTTGGACCACGTGCGGTGGTCGTAGTTGGGTTCCAGGTGTGGGACACTCCCAGCTATTTTACTTTTGTTTACCTATTGCCGTGTTGTGGCACTTTTCTGGTTGGGCATGTGTTTTTCCCCTTTTCTTTTCACCTTTTACGTTGTACTATTTAGAGGTCGATGAACTTGTGGTTTATTTATAGCAGTTGCACTCTACTTTTCTTTTTTTACTCTGCACTTATGTATTGAGTGGGCTGCGTGTGTGTGTACAGGTACTCAGGCAAAGGCCTCCCCGAGTTTTTGTGCCTTCGGTGCTGGTCGCCAGCCCCTGGCCTATGGAGGCGGGCTTGGGGTAGTTGCGGATCGAGCCCGGGTAGGGTCGGGTCGTGACACTCTTAGTCCATGATGACTGGTTTAGCATATCTCATGAATCCCCATTTTTATATTAAAATCAATACATAGAATTCATCACACATATCTACGAATCTATGTAGTGCTAAAGGGATAGAAAGATGTATTTTCACACAATAAGCAGACACTTTCCTCATACGACCCATATTGGTCATGTGAGGCATCATAAAAAAATTAAGTAAAAATCACATAAATTGCTCATGAAAACTCAAATTATATCTAAATATTTTAAGGTAAAATAGTGAAAATTGAATTGGGGGAGGTGATAGGTGTTTGTGGTCAATAAAGTACACGAGACATACCCTTGGTGACCCAAATGATTTCACGAGTCCTTGATGACACACCCCCCCACCCCACGAGAGCCCTATGATTGTCATCCTTTCCATAAAAAGTGACCTAGAAAACTTCATGGAACTATAAGGAAGAATGAATTGATTTTTCCATGGGATGATCACGCATCTTCATATGACCTTTGTTGGTCACATGATGTGTCACATAAAAATAGAAGAAATATCCTCAACAACAATCATGCAATCTCGCATGACTCCAAAGGTTTTTCACATAAAACAAAGGGGATCAAAAGGGGAGATACAGTTGGTACTCACAGTTACTCAAAGGCATGCGACACACCTAGCGCACCCGCTACACTATCCTATTAGATTTCAAGACATGTCACCCAAAGTCTCGTGAGTATCTACCAATATGAAATCAGATCTTTTGAGGACCCTTGGACATGTCAACATGAAAATAGGTAGGTCCTTTGACACATCAACACAATCAAACAATATTAAATAATCAGAATATAATACGATAAAGGTAACCTTTATGGTGGAGACTTATGATTGCTGAAAATAAGAAGATGCACCAAAAATGTTCCATGATAGAGACTCAAAAAGCACATAGCACGAGACCCATTTTCTATATCCTACCTAGACTTGAGCTAGATACGGCTCACAAACCGGTGAGTATCCAAGGGGTTTATGAAAACAAATTCCCCACCCCAACATAAATAAATTGGTGGAAACTAACCACTATTAGGCACACTGGATGCCTAGACTATGAAGGGTTCAACTCTTGGCTTCTGTGGACTTCAGGGAGCGATTGCATGATAGACCATATTTTCTTCATGTAATGTACTATGGAGCATCCAGAGTAGTCATGAGATAGGAACGAAGCACTTCAAATAATCATACATAGATCATGAGAAGTACCTATGGTGGGTTATGTGATGTATATTCTAGAAGACCACCAGATTATGCTAGTCTCAAGAAAAACTGGTACAGAATAGAACCAAGGCATCCACAATATGAGGGCTAGGGCCGATATTATTATAAGGGGACAAAAAAATTACATGCTATATGGACCTCATGTTCTTTATGTGAATCACTCAAAGACAGACGACATCATAGATTCTTGCCACTTGGATCTCACAACACAACACAAATGTACCATCTAGGACATGAGAAATGTGATATACATGCCAGAACAGTTCATGTAGTTCTCTTGCGGGCACCAAATTGATCTCACAAACCCTCAGGGTCTATCAACCAGGACTCGTGACTTCCTTCAGAAACATCACCCAACTCAAATAATAGTGCCCACCCATGTCATCTGAGTGTCACAAATTCATTTGGACATGGTAAAATGCTACTGTTTCACCCTTTGAGAAAGTCATCAAACACCCATGATGACCTCTAGACATGTCAGCTAGGTCTTGCAATGTCTCTCAGAGGTGTCGTCCAAGACATGAGGAAGCCCTTAGACTATTACAATATGGATCTCGTGGAACCTTCCATATGTTTTAAAACATTTCATGAGACATCTTATAGGACAAGCCAACTGGTTCATGCGACACCCTCTCCATAAAAATTATATGTCAATTAGGAATCCCATGACATGAAAATCCTGCCATGTCCTTGGTGTGTAAGCACTGACCAATTTGTGCATCCTCAGTGTGTATGTACTGCCAAAAAGGTAACTATGAAGACTTTGATTCTTTCCATATCTATGATATGTAGTATACCTCTCTTAGAGGTTCGTGATCTATATTAATCATCCATGGAAATCACAGTATCTAAGGTCCTTACTCAAAAAAGTGGCATTGATTTCATATTATCCATTGTTTTTCAACAAGAGAATGGATCACGTGGGCTTAGGAAATAGCAACGGTAATGACATACACACTATAAAAAGTAACAGTGATACATGGAAGCCTCAATTTGTTTGTCCCAGCATAAAGGGAACTAAAATGACTCTAGTTTATTCCATAATCAAAACACATAGGCTACCGCTCTTTAAGGTTAGAGCTTCATATTGATCATCTAGGTAAGTCTCAGTGTGTAATCCCATGATACAAACTGAACTACAATGAATCTGATTCCTAAAGTACTCATGATATATAGGATGCCTTCTCAAGGCCCAGGCTCTGTATAAAACACCCCTAGGACTATTCGAATACCAAAGATATATATCTATACGTCATGAGGCTTATCATCTACTACCCCCTTGTTTCTCACACCAAGCACAACACACATTGGATTTTTGGGATGCAAAAAACACCACATTTATCATCATGAATGTCTGTTAACATGGGAATGGCATGGCTACCCCTTATTCAATGGAATATATAGTAGGAAAAGTCCCAAGGGCGTGAAAAAACTATGTGGCTTTTGATTCCTGTAATAATTAGGATACATAGGATGCAACATAATGTTTTAATCTCCTCCTCAGGATTTAAACTACATCCTTACATGGAAGAATATTCTGAAGCACATGGTTATAAAAAAACAATATATAAGATTCCACCCATTACTAGAAAATTATGGAGAACCTCAGATACATAAATATGGATTCACTAATGAGATATCAATATTTTGTATATAAAATCAAATTAACCAATATACATTTAGTTAGGGTAAATGATCATATATCGGGGTTAAGAAGAGATCCACAAACATTTATTAAATCTATAAGAGATCCCCAGAGTAGAAAATAACCTGATCTGAATGTCCTGAAGGCCTTCTTTTTATCGATTTTTGATAACCCCCCTTTCAGGGGATGGGGGGAAACCATAAAAGGCCCGTAGTCATATATATTACATTTCCCGTAGGCTTGGAGACATTATAGGACCCATTGGTCTTAAGGAAATCATACAGACTATGACAACTCGAAACCACCCCTCCCCAACATCCACATCATCACCAGATCTCCACGTTTGCATGGAATTTCATCTAGTTTTTATGTGTAGAGATTCATAGGACATGTACTGATAGTAATGACATACCTTATCATTCTTCCAAATTTGTTATCCCTACTCTGGTGAATTTTACAAATCTTGAATCCTTCTCTTGAGTTGGTTCCTTGTAGAATCTATCTCTTCATCTGCATATCAAGTGGCCCTGAAGGCCTTGAGGTGGCTGGAAGGCCTTGAGATGGCCTGGAATATTTACAGAACCAAGGGCTTGGGTGGCCTTAAGGCCTTACACACTCCAATTCCAAACCGGTGGCCCAATGTAAATAGTTCCAGCTACTACAGTACCGAATAGTACCTGTTACAGTACCTACTACAGTACCTACTACAGTTCCTGCTCCGTACTTCTACAATGCCTACTACAGATATGGAAATAACTCCCCCAAATGGTGAGATGATCCTAAACTACCATCCTCTTGACCAATGTGAGTCCCCAAGAGTCATTAGCACTAAAACCGAAAATGAATTCCAACCTTTGGAAAGCATGCCTTTCCCTTTCTAGGAATAAGGGAGTTGATGGGAGTTTCTAAGGAGTTCAGAACAAATGGAATGTATGATGTGCACGATTGAATGAGGCCATAAAATCCCCCTCATCCAAACCATAAAAGGAAATAACATTACATGATCTATGTCAAAACCTAATGGAAAATAACAAATATTAAATAAATGTTTAATTTTAACCTTCCATGGAATCATTATAGAAAAATGATTCACATCACATTTTTAGGTGGATGTCTATCACACAGACGAGCAACACTTCCATATCCCACATGGAATTGAAAATAATAAGGTTTATGTGATATAATAATTTTATATGTATTATTTTTTTTGAATATATCATACACACACTTCAAATAAATAATTATTGAAATGCATGATAAGTGATGATGAAAAATGAAGCACATTTATTTGCGATAGGGTAGTCCACCATACACACCCATGATGATTTCGATTCCAATTTGATAAAATAGGGGATGAATTTAGGTTGTGAAATTAACATTACTACATATCAATATATTGAAGATAATTTTGGTGTCAAATAATAATTATTGAAGAATATTTGAGAGTGGATGAAGATTAATGAAAATAAAAATGATCGGTTATGCATGATACCTCCTCTTCGGACAACCTCATTGGGTTAGAAAGAAAGAGTCTATATGATGGATGTATGATTGAAAATGGTATCTTCATTATGGGGATGGATTTATGTAAGACATAAGTGTAGGTATGGACTAATTCCAATTTATATGAAGTGGAAAAGATGACAAAATAGAGGGTGGTCATTTATAAATGTTGTCAGTATCACCCTTGTACTTTTTTAAAATAAAAATTAATACCAATATTTTTCAAATACCAAAATTCATAAAATTGGTACATTGTAAGGAATTATAATTTATAAGGTAAAAATATAGATAAAAATATATTTTGTACTTGTTTTTTTGGTCATTTTAACCATTATATGTTTATTTTAATACCATGTTGATTTCTTTTTACCTTACCAACAATATTTTTTTTGGTTTTCACTATTCATTATGGTAAATCATAATTTTGAAAAATTTGATAATGTAAATAATTATAATTAAAAATATTGGAACTATTTTAAAAACATCAATTCAATTAATTTTGATAATTTAATTTAATAATAAACTTGAAGGTGTGACAAAAAGCTGGTTTTCAAGTAGTGTATTGTCGAAGAAAAAGATGAATTTATATTAACTGTATGACTACTAATAATCATAATATAAATTTAAATTCATATATATATATATATATGATATATTATTTATTTAACCCCTCATTAGGGGTTTTAATGATTAATTATAATTTAGAAACTTTATTCAGATTAAATCCATTTTCGTAAACATCCATTTTTTATTCCCATAAATAAACATAAATTAAAATAAAATATAATTTATTTAAACAGTAATTATGTTTTTAAAATATTAATAAATACATTTATTACATTAAATAAAATTAAAAATATAATTGGTCTTTTAAATTACTTTATTTATTGAATTGAGACAAAAAATTTACAAAAATATGTATCTTTCAAAATTCATTAAAAAATAAATATTTTCCAAAATATTTATAAGATTTACCATAAGAAAATTATTATTTTCTAATTAAAAATGATATTAAATAATTTTAATTAAATTTATATAATTTATAAACTAAATTTTTTAATAAAACCATATAAGAAAATAGTTTAATGAAACTTATTTTCTTTTTGAATTTAAAAGTACATATTATTTTTTAATAAATATTAATATCAATTTTATTTTAATAAAAATGAAAATGGGTTATTATATCACTAAATGAGTTGTTAAATTCTTCATAACATTTGGACCTGGCATCCTTTTAATTTTATTTATTTGTCAAATAGTTGGGGATATCTTTATATCCTAACATTTTCAAATTCCCATGCCACCTCTTCAAACATATGAGTTTTTTCCTAAAACAATAACCCCATTAATGATGTTATTAAAAAATATATTCTCTATATAGTCAATAATATGAAATTTAAATTCCTCCTAAGAAATGTAATCTTTCACTATAATTGTAACATCCCCCAATTTGGTAGTCTCTCACATGGAGAAAATATGTTGGTTAAGGGACCTCAAGCGCGCCTACACACATACCAGAGGTTGCCGACTAATAGTGGGGGTCTGATGATATATTGGGGAGACTTTACCCCTTCATACAAATTTACAAACCAATAGAAACTAGAATTATAAATAAATTTCACAAGAGGATCAGACATAGTGGAAACATTACAACATAAAATTAGAATACAAAATAAGGATTCAATAACCAAACAATAGTGAACCATTTAATGATTGAATGAAACATACATAATAAAAAACAAAAAATAATATTAACAATAGAATAATTTGACACAAAATAAACTGAATGTCCCTAGTTCCAAACTCCATCCCATACACCAAGAAAAATTCAGCAACAAGTTCCCTTTCTATTTTCCAAACATGCATACATGTAATCTACTCAGGTACCAAATAGTGGAATGAGTTTTGTGTTTTTAAATCTTAGTAGGTTAAAATAACTATATTTAATATTTACCAATATGATATATAATTTCATGAATTAAATTGATAATCATGTGTATTAATTAAGAAATTAATACAATATAACCATCATCCTTCTTGGACACCGTTATGGGAAGTCTATGACCATGTATCACATCCACATAAACTATAACCCTAAACCATTGTATTATCAAATAACACGGAAAATCCCAATGTATAATAATTTTAACCTCCAAGAAATTCCCTATTAATTAGAATTTCCTCATCAACTAGGAAAATCTTCCTATATAAAGATTTCATCATGTATCTGTGGATGAATCCTTGTATATAAGAATTTTATCCACTAAGAAAATCTCGATATATAATAATTTCAACATACATCACTGGTCCATGCCCACTATATATGAATTTCAGCCTCCAAGAAAATCCCAATATAAAATCATCTTTACATAATTCCAAACAAAATTAATGACGATAAGGATATTTGTTGGTGTATTCCAAATTATTATCGAAAATGAAATAAATACCAACAAATAGGGTATTACATTATCATAAAAAAGGGGATGGTCGTCAAATCATGTGGATCTATTAACCTTTATAAGGAAAAACAATCGCATGACCTTCAGAAGTTCATATTAATGAATCATAGACTGTGCATGATCTTATTATTATCAAACAAGGCCCCTTTGAAAATCCTTCCATTTCATTAAAAGGAATGTATGACTAGCACTGATGATCATGTAAAGGATTATAGGTGATATTTTTCTATCGTGCAACTTTTTAGTCATCAGATGCCAGAAAATTACCCCAAATCCATTATCAAATAATGGTGTAAAAAGGAGAGGGAATTTTTTTATTTCAATTGATCATCCAATCCAAACTACCTCAAAAAACCCTTCTGAAATTTATACCCTGTTGTGAAAAAGCATATTGGAATGACACCTTCATATCCCAAATGACCTTAGATGAATCCATTCGATCATGTGATTCCCCTACGATTCTATACAGAAGAACAGTGGTTGTCATAGAAATGTATGTGTTTCACCATGGGATCCCTATCTTGTGATGACTAAAAAATAAGAGGAATGATTTTCCTCCACCACAATCGATAACTTCATGAGACATATTCTCCTCATAGAATAAATAATGAATTAAAGGGAAGAAATGTGAATAATTGTGTGAGTGGATTATATGATAACCTTCATGTTAATGGGTTCATATTCCCCAAGAAATATCCATTAATAACATTATGCCCCCTTAACAAGACAACATGATCTTGAGAGGGACCATCGAGAAGCTGCCACAATCTCGTGGAATCCCCCCTGGAAAGTGAAATTAGTTTCACAAATAGACCTAAATAATTCAACTTCCATCATGTGAATGAAATTTAATGTGCATCCTGATCTCACGAGGACCCCTAAACATGTCAGTATAACTATGAGAAATATCCATTATCTGTCAACATTGTTAGCTGAAATC
Organism: Viscum album; assembly: GCA_963277665.1. Taxonomy (NCBI): domain Eukaryota; kingdom Viridiplantae; phylum Streptophyta; class Magnoliopsida; order Santalales; family Viscaceae; genus Viscum; species Viscum album. The sequence goes on along the minus strand of OY728123.1, from coordinate 1,426,130,866 downwards.
CTATTGACCATCCATTGTCTAATATATATGGAGATTGTAGAACATTTTTTGATCATTTTCATCATGTGAAACCATGGATGACACATGAAAAGAGAATGTGAAGTGTGTTATTGAAGAATCCATGTACCGAGTCCAACTAATATTTATGAGATATTCACCAGGTAAGGCAGTGAATAAATAGGGAGGATAGTCCTATAAATCCACCCCCAAAGCATGAAAAACCAAATCACTATGGGTGACTACTAAAAATTATCATAGGATAATTGTTCTAAAATAATCCCATCACATGATCGTAAAGGTATTATATGGGGTAAAATATGGGGAACAATTTAAGGGATCATGTTGTATGAATAGAATTTTCACAGGATCAATCCATAGATCATGCTTGGGAATTTTGGTGTGTCAGGTGTAATTTTGAAAGAAGGACCCTCAAGTCAGCTAGGTCACATGAAGCCTAATATAATCTAACACTATAGTAACATAGAGGAACATAATCAATAAATTTCAAAATAAAAAACCAAACAATATGGGATAAATAGCTGAATACATAGAAGATAATCACCATGTTCTTTACATGATCTACCCAGATCATTCTATTGACCTGGGAAATGTCACATAAGTCATGAAACACTCTCTTGAAAATCCATTTGGCTCATGAGATATCCCGTGTACATGTAAAGCAGGTCACATAACAACCTATAGGAATTCCACACATGTCTTAAGAGGTCCTATGGGATACCCAACCTAATCTTATGATGTACTCCAGATATCTAAACCACATTATGCAGTGGAACATGGGAATATCCCCTAGGATTCATTATTTACTTAGGATAAGTTAATCACATCTCTTGATTTCACCACAAAATATTATCCATATTGTGAGATGTCATATTGAAATGCTATACAGGTCATGAGACACCCTCCAGACATGTTATCATAGTCATGACAAAACCTCTAGACATGGTTTCCTGGTTGCATGATGTCTTTTATACATATATTCTATGTCATACCATACCCCAAATACATGTATCAAGGTCAAGTTACACCCTCTAGTAATTTCATCTAGGTCATGTGATTTCCTCCCGATATTCCATTCATAATATGCATTATATTTCAAAAAAATAATCTTGACTATGTGATTTTACTTGGACATGTCTTCTAGGAAACTAGGAATAGGTTTTACATTCACAGACAAATCAAGAAGATAATCATAACATAAATCAATACATTTCATGAAATTTTCCCCATGCTTGATTACTATGTCAAAATGAAACATTCGGAATACCCCCAACTAAAATATGGTGATTATTAATCACGCTATAACTGGGTAATTTAGGAATACTTATTAAGGACTAAGTTCAAATGGGCATCGACCTCAGTGTAATCCCTCTCATATATCAGACTTTCTAACCATTAGGATTCAGTCTCTCCCATGGGTTGGTCATTATTCATCATCCACCAGTGGATTGAGAAGTTAAATAACCTACGATGAATCTTATTTCTTCCATATAATGATATATAGGATGCCTTCATAAGGACTGATCTTCACATTAGACATCTTATATGGATAACCCTGCACATAATTCTCACATCCATTTCTAGTGGGACTAATTCTTCCATATCCCCTATTTAATACAACAAACATGGATCATGTGGGCTTAGGAATTTTCAATTATCATATCATTTTAATGATGAACCTCCCCCACATAGGGAATCCTTAAAATGCAATCCCCATTTTCTAATGTGATATGATTCCCCCATATAAGGGAATCCGCCTCAGGGTACGTCCTGAGGGAAAGAATGAACAATGATGACACTAATTCAATCTATAAACAGGATATGTAGGACTCCATCCCAAGGCTCATGATATATTCCTAATGCCTATGATCCCTCATATATATACAACTTGAAAGGATTTAGATATAAAAAGTTCAACAAAAGTGTTGGTCTATTTCATGTTATGATTATGATATGTATGAAGCCTCATAATGGTTCAATCCCATTATTGAGATATAAATTTCCTCCATGCATGGGAGTAAACTCTAGATATCCTAGTAATATTTCCAAAAAATATACGTATCTAACCATTAAGTGAATTTGATGATTAACCTCAAATACATATAGAGGAACTCATTAATAGACCCCCCATATATGTTGAAGGGTTGAACACATGACCATTTTGTTAGGGTAACCGGTTCCATATAGGGATTATAAAGAGATTCAATGATTTATATTAAACCAATATAATATTCCCAAAGTAAGGAAAAATTATCCCAATAGTGTGTGATGATCCCAAACTCCCAACATCTCAACCAATTTGAATTTCTAAGCATCGCCATGATTGAAACCCCAAATTACCGCCTATTTTTGAAAGCAGTTCTTTACTCTGTTATTGATGTTGGAACCATTATGAGTTTCTATTTAAAATTAACAATTGGTAAACCCAACATAAATTATTGTATAGACCAGAGAGCCCCAAAAATCTATCCATAATGAAAAAAAATGTATCCACTCCATGAAATAATTTTGTGAAATCGATGTGAAATCACTCAACTATGATATTTACTTTATTTGTTAAAAAGTATAGACTGTCATGTTCTGGTGGAATAATATTCTTCATACCATTCATGTTATATTTTAAAGAATCAAAAATATAGAACCTGATGTGAAATAATTTTACTAAGAAATCTCATTTAAAGGATAAAATTGATATATTTCCTACTTCTTGTTCGGGAATTTTTTTTCTACTACGTGTGTGATCTTCCTAAGAAACAAAAATTGTGAAAACTATTTAAATCTATCAAAAAAATTGTTTGGAAAAATGATTTCATGGTTATTATGAAATAAATTCATCTTTATTATAACAATTCCACAAAAGTAGAATGGATAAATCAGGCATAATAAAAGATAATTGTGTTACCTATGCATATTTGATTAAGAACATAAAATGACTTTTTTTATGAATGGATCAGTGAAATTCTTCCACAAAATATTCATGGCTATAGAAAATTTTATCACAAAAAACACCCAACTTGAGATCATGTCTTTATCTATTGACCATTCTAGATAATTAGCTACAACCAAAACCATTATGGGTTGCAGAATGAACTCACCCATATGAAACTATAAGTATTTGGTAGAGAATGAAATGGTCTTGAAATTACACTATCATAGTACAATCCCAACGAAATAAGGATTCATTCATGCATAACAAAATGCTGAGACCGATGATTCTAAATCATCCAAAAAATAGAGTTATACTAGTAGTTCCCATTTCCACTACCAATTTCGTATAAATCCTAGCCCTTAAGTGCCAAAAAAACCATCATTGGTATCTGATGAAGGAGGATCAAGGTTTTAACTACTAATATAGTCCGATTCTGGATCTTCCATAGAGGTCTCATGTCAACCGTTATCCCTAGTTCCATACATCCAATGTCACTTAGTTTGCTACACAGGGAACCACCAGATATATTTTGACCTCTGACGATCATGAATGGGCCTAAGTAAGTAACATCATGTGCAGGAGGTCATGGAAAACTAGGATATGGTTCATATCCATGTTCCATTTAATGAATCCAGCCAAAATTTTCTAGTGGTATCCTGTGGGTATGATCATATATCTTCCCCTTTGATCACAACAATAGGCATATTCCTGTAGTAGGCATGGGGGAGGCACATATCCCTTCCCCCATGTCTGAATCACATTAGCATATTATGATGAAAAAAAGGAGGAAATAACTGGGATAATATACCTATATCAATAGAATCTTTGTGGATATATATATTAGATATAGAAAATGTGAGTCCAACATTCCTATGAAGGCATTAATAAAATTTCACTACATTCTAGAAACAACTAAAGAACACTGACCACATATTATGAAACTAGTACAGATACAAATATAGGAACATAATAATATACCTACAACATGTGGAAAAAATAATACTATGATATGTATAAATTATTTATTTCTATGGAGAAAGCAAAAAATTCATGCTTATATATAGGAAAATTATTAGTATATTTGGATAATGAATGAGGTGCTTAAATGTGCTTATATTCTTGTTCCAACTAAGTCTCTCCATGTGAGAGAAGGGAATGAATTGGGACATGCACATATTACTATAAAAAATAAAAAGGACACTCTTTAAGGGAACAATAATGGGATCATATTCACATTCTAGTGGCTGATCACGAAGTGATTGTGGGAAATTCTATGGGATATGCTATTATTCATATTGAAGAAGACCAACACCATACCTCAATGCACTGAACTAGGATTATATTCCAATTCAAACCATGGATCAACATGTTAGAGATGTAAATTCCTCAGGAAAATATCATATCCACAACAGAAAAGACAAATATCATACTCCAATGGATTAATATTGTTCTCAAATCCCTAATCAAAAAGGGGCTCACCATGTGAGAGTGTCACGTGCCTCAGGGTCAGAATATATTCACTCGGAAATCTACTTGTAATATTCTTGTAACTCAATGAAGCTAGGCTCAGTCCCCAACATCTATTGAGGAATGAACACACTAGCATCCTTTAGTGGCTATACAAGAGGAGGACAGTATCCCATCTCCCATTACATAAGTCCTTTATCACATTCTATCATGTAATGTATATTTTATATGAGTTCATATCCCCAATTCACGTAGTTATTACAAGATTATTACAAGAACTACTCATTGGTAGGCTCCTATCCCTACTAATAATGAGGGAATTCTGAGGTATACTCGAACATTTTCTCATCAGTGGAATTATACACCTGCACCACTAACTGGTTAAAAATATATATCATGAACCATTACAAAACTGGCTAATATTCCATCTCAATACTAAATGGATGGTCATCATATTCTATCAATGATGTAGAATGAGGTTCCTATTCCTGACTTATTCAATTCTAGGGTCAAGGAGGTTGTTTGGGACTCATTCTAACACTAAAGGTTATAGAGACTCTTTAACCAAAATAAAAGGTGATCATTACCATGATATCCCTCCTCGTGGTTGTGTAGAGATAGATAACATGAACTCTGATCTTGGTATCCTCCATGGTCAAAACCCCCATAGTGATATCTATCTTGGATAAAGAAATCATTTTATTTCCAAGAAAACATCATATAAAGAGGTGCTCAAAGATTAGATACCTTTGTATATAGTGGTTATCAAAACACCGAGGTAAACCATATATAGTTCCCCTTCCAATACAAGATACACTTTACCCCTATTATTAGGAATCCCCGACATGAAACCTATATTCTCGAAATAGGTGGAGGCATGTAAGACAAGGATTGAAGTTATATATAGTGAGTGTTAGATGGAAAATCCACCCCAACATTTTTTCACCGCACCCCTTCTAACTATGAGATACCAAACAAACAAGATAAGGATTCCATACCTAATCAATATTAAAATATGTATGAATCTCAATAGTGATTAAAGGATACACACCTCTATTATTTAGGATATGATGGTCAACTTTTAGAATTTTTCATACCATTTTTAATATAGACCAAACTACTATCTCTAGGGATTGAGACCCTAAACTAGAAATGACCTCTGAAAATCTACCACACACTTACAATCATTTCATCAGAAACCATATGAAACTAATTTCTAAAGCCTCATTATGTATATATATAAGATTATGGGGAATGTATGGATAATTTATATTAATCTTACCCATATAAGAAATGATCTCCAAAATATGGTCCCTTATTATGTCATAGCCTACCACGAGATCATGTGACTGGATAACACCTTATCCAGTTGGCCACTACCGTGGAATTCCCCCATTATAATAACACAAAGACATCATGAATGAAGGGAGTGGACTGTAAATAGATTTTTAAACCTTATATATAAATTAAATGGAAAACAATTTCAATCATCAAGCTGAAGTTGAGATAAACCTGACAACATCTCGTATAAGATGACTCTCATCATGTGTTTCCATTATACCAAACTCATAAATGAGAATAACTATTCCAAATCAAATAGGAATCAATAGAAGCAGTAATAATATATGTCCAAGAGGTAATGTTTCCCATTACATTGGGGAAATATCTACCACATAACCCATCCTTGAGAGGATTCATGAATTAAAGATAGCAGCTATAAACAAAACCCATACGACTGAGTTGGGGGAATTCAAATATAAATTGACATCACTAGGTTCGTCACCCCTATAGAGGGTTTTGGGGAAATAAACGATGATTCCAAATCAACTATATAAAACTTGTATGGGGGGAATTTATATCTCAATTCACACAAAGATATCACTAATTCGCCCAAAAGATTAATAAAATCCTAAATAGTAGGATAACTATATGAAAATTGCGGTCCTGAATAGTCCCTATACGACAAGGAAGGGAAAATTTTTATCATCATTATAACCATTGAAAAATAGGTATTGTTCAGTTTGGGAGAAAAATATACATGGATGGAATTCCATCTGTTACTCCTACTGTAAGAAAAAACTATTTTATTTTTGGTCCATTCAGAAAAAATGTATATAAACTACCTCAAGGACACTGTTTGCAGGCCGAGAGAGGAGGAACATATCATGAATTAAATCAATCCCCATAGGGGCCATAATAAAAAATGGTCTGATATGGCCAAGGGTCCATGTAAAGACCCTAATGTATGTAGTGTTTAATTTCCATACTGCATGGAGGGTAATGGGACAAAAATCATTTCATGATATACCTATTTTAATTTATACACCATAAAAACAATATATTATATAGATCAACATAATAATGTTGAGGAACACAATATAGGAAATATAACCCATGTAGGGGGTGATATGGTTGTACCAACTGAGGATATAGGCATGTATTACTATAGGAGAATCTAAAATCTAAAACTTCCATATATTAAGAATCAACATCTATGCAGTAACAATAAAAAAGATAAAGTGATATATGTATTTATATCCCACTCATCACCTAGAAGGTCCAGAATTCCTTCCATGAAAGAGTAGTTGGGATAATTTAATATTGAAATACAAAATATCAGATAACTCAATGATGATATACTTAGGGGAAACATTCAAACTGGGTATCATCTTTAAGAAGAGTCAAATATCCCTCCACCCATACATAATGGATGACCTAATCCTCCTACATGTGTGTCATATGATCAATAGATCATCTCCATATCAAGGGATCCTGTCTATATAAATGAATACATCTAAGATGATTGAAACATCCCACCACTAAGTTGATAGACTCTACCATACTAGGTAATCCATCAATTATTATCATGGTTCTAGAATCAACATGAGATTAAAATTTGACCACCTCATTGTGACTACCGGTACTGTTATAAATAAAATTCCCCTTTTTGTTTTAATTAAATGTCTTTTAAGTTATATGTTTATAGAAATAAAATGAAATTAATTTGATTAATTATATCCCATTTTATTTAAAAGAAAATTATGGATCATTACCATTGAAAATATTTCTTTTGAGAAAATTATCTTGCGATAATTATAAATATAGTATTTTAACAAATTCAATTGACACATGAAAAGGAAGTGATGACCTCAACCTATAGGATCATACTGTATGAAGCCCATTTGTTATATCTTTCAAGGGAGATACTAATTATAGTATTTCCCTTGACCAATCCCGACATAATATTGAATTACATAAGAATGAGTAAAGGATTTTATGGAATAAGTTCATGCTCATCGACAACATGAACCAAACCAAGTTCACTAAACCACCCCAGGAAAGTACCACCATCATGCACTATGCACTTAGGGAGTTTTCTAGTGTATTAAAGGGATATGTATCAAGACATTAGTAATATAATTATATATATTATTTTTATATAATAAAGAATTTATTTTCATCTTATTATTGTAATTTATAAATGACTTTTATTTTGATACAATAAAACATAAGATGTATTCTTGGTTAATTTAAAATTCAATTATTGAACTGATGAATTAATGAATTTTTGAAATAAATAATATTTAAATCAAATATCATTATTAAATAGTTTTTACCAAATATATATCATAATATAAATTTTCTATGAAGTCAAATGTTGTTTTTTATTAGGTTTTGAAAACTGTTATTTTCAAAGACCCCCATCATTTTCAATAAATGATGGTCATTATTTTAAATGTAAAAATTCAAATATATAGAAAATTATTTAAAAAAATGTATTTTATTTTTTGAATTAGAAATAAAAAGTGTAGAATGGTAAATGTTTCATAATTTTCTGAGATATTTGAATGTTGGGGTAAAAATTAAATATCATATAAAAATACATTGTACTTTATGACATCATAATGAACCAAATGTGATGTAATAAGAAATAAAAAATGTGATCCATTTTTATATATATGTTTTATATTAATAATAATGTGATTTTATCTTTATATGATATATTTTATAATGCCTTTGTGAATCCTCTAAAACATATAATATATTTTATGTTTTAAAAATCAATTCCTTAAGAGTGTGACTCACCTCCACATAGGAAAAGGAATTGTTTTAATTTATTTGGACATTTTCATTATATAATAATAAAATCCACTCTCATTTGGAAGAAACTATATAAAATAAACCGTGGGATGTTTTTTTTCTATTCGATATTTTATTATGTAGAGTGAAAAACCAAAATTATAATGAAATTCCCCTCCTTTCCTATATGAATCCTCCAAGATCCCACTAACCATCCCTGAAATGACTTGGAATAAATCCATACTCATACCAAAACTTTCTATAGTCTTCATAATGAACCCCTATCCTCTCAATAATACCTTCCCATGCTGTTCGAGACACACATTAAATTATGTGATCTTCCACTCTCCTATTTTATCCAGCACTCCTTTTATGGTATTTCATTTAACTTTTATTTTCATATGTCGAGATATGTTATTTCATATCCCCCATACAATAAATTTGATGTATAAAATTTGATACCCCATTCATCTCTAAATCACTTGTGGGATATTATTGCTCATGGATTTACAACCACCTTGAGGTATAGGCTATCACATTATCATTTATAATCAGTACATAGCCTACTATATTCTTTAAATCATTTTGATATACCACATATAGTTCCCCACTAGTCGATAATGTGACCACTAGTGTAGTGATGACCCTCTTTTTGATATTTTTAATTCTTTTCTAACATTCCAGTGTTTGGATAACCTTCACTCCCCTCAAAGTTTGATTGGTAATAGGGTTAAAAATCATGAGGAAGTTCTCATGAAATTAGTGATAATACCCAGACACAGTCATTTCACATTATAACCCTATTACCAATCCAAATCTCAGAGGATTGAAGGTTATCCAGACACAGGAATGTTATAAAAGAATTAAAAATCTAAAAAAGTGGGTCATCACTGCACTAGTGGTCACATTATCAACAAGTGGGGAACTCTATGTGGTATATCAAAATGATTTAAAGAATATATTAGGCTATGTACCATTTATAAATGATATTTTGATATCCTATGCCTCACGGTGGTTGGAAATCCAGGAGAAATAATATCCCACACGTGATTTGGAGTTGGTATCTGTGATATTTTCATTAAAAATATGGCATAATTATATCTACTAGGAGATGTGTGACACATATTGTGATCACAAGAGCCTAAAATATATATTCTTAGAGAAATATAATAATATTCACCAAAAATGATGGTTAGATATAAACATGTATCTTGATTTATCAATCCGCTACAATCATGGTAATGAAAATAATGTGGAGGTTTATCTAAGTATAATAGATCATGAATCATTATAAATAATGGGAAATAAGAAGGATCCAATATTTATTGACTTGAAATGTATGGTCATGGTAATCATAAAATATTAAACATCATCAATCCATTGAAAATTTATTACTTAACTATATCTTTTGGAATGGTAAAAAGTTTCTTGAGAAAATGATGTGGGAATTTATAAGAACGTGTAATGTCTATGGAAAGGGAAATCCTGCGATTTCAGTGATAATGAAGACGGAATTGTGAGATTTGGGTCAACATTATTTGTTCCATAAAATCCTGAGTTAAATAAGGAAATATTGGATTATGCATATAGTTTAACATTAAACATTCATTGAGGAAGCAGAAAGATGTATCAAGATCTCAGTGAGAACTATTGTTGGAAAATATGAAAAATAGGTCACCAAATATACAAAAAGGTGAGTGGTATATTATAAATTGATGGTTTAAAAAGAAAAATTATAAGTGTATATTGCAACCATTACCCATAACAATATTGAAATGCGAACAAATAAACTTGTAATTTTCCACCAAACATCCAAAGGCATAAAGAGGAACCAATACTAATTGGGTTGTAGTGGATCATATTACAAAGGCATTTCACATTATAACAATTAGATACGACTTATTAAATGATCAAATGGAATGGATATACATCATATAAGTTCTATGAATGTATGGAGTACCACTATCTACTATATCTAATCGAGATCCATAATCCACCTCTATGTTCTAGAAATTTATCCAACATTCTCTAAAGACTATGAAATTTTTTATAATGGCCTATCATCCTCAAACATTTTTTGTAATGTGTTAAGAATATTCCAAAACTTGAAGACAAATTACAAGCATGTTCTTTAGACTTTAATAAAGGTTGGGACCATCACCTTCTTCTGGTAAAATTCTATAACTACAATAGTTTCTACTCGAGACTCCAAGTGGATCCCTGTGAATCCCTTTATGGGAAGAGGTGAAGAACACCTGCATGATGGGATGTAGTTGGGGAATGAAAACTTCTATCTCTTGAAATGGTTAATGAAATGGTTGAGAAGCATAAGCCATTCAGAAGCACATCAAGGATACTTAGAGTCAATAAAAGAGATATGATAACAATCATAAGTGAGAAATTTAGTTTTATGTAGGAGACATGGTATACCACATCAAATATCCATAGAATAAAGTGATGAGATTTTTCCAGAAGAAAAAGCTCAGTTCAAGATACGTCAACCCCTTTGATACCTTTGATTGCATCAGATTGGTATCCTATCGACTATAAATCCTACCAAAATTATATAAAATATGTCATTTATTCAATGTATCCCTCTTTTGGAAGTACATATCAGACCCATCACATGCACTCAACCTTGAGGTGGTAGCATTGTAGAATGTACTTTCCAATGAGGAATATCCATTTATGATCGTAGATCATAGATAAAGGTATCGAAAAAATAAGGTAATAAACCTTTCTAAAGGGTTGTAGAGAAACCAAATGGTTGAAGAAGAAACAGGGGAACTGAGGAGGTGAAGAAACATAGATACCCTAAAATGTTTTAGTGTGGGGAATGAAAATTTCAAAGGAGAAATTTCTTTTGGGTGAATATTGTAATGACCCGAACACTTATAGATAAAATTTTCATATCTATTTTAATTAAATGTCCAATTAAGTAATATAGTTATAGAAACCATATTATATTATTTTGTTTTATTATATCTAATTGTATTTATAATACTGTTAAGTATTATCATGATTGATAATATAGTCATTTAACAATGATCAAATGATTAAAAAAATAAAGGGATTTAACAAATCTAATTGACACATATTATAGAATTGATGTCCTCAATCAATAGGATTATACCCTATGAAGCTCATTTATAAAAGATTTTAAGGGAGGTAGTATTTTTGGAAATTTTCCCATACCAAGCCCAAGACAATAACCCACACCTTAGGAATGAGAGAAACTATTCATGGGATAAGTTCAAGCACATTTATATCATTACCCAAACCATGCTCACAGAACAACCCCTAAAAGCCCCATGAACGTAAACCATACTCTTTAGGTTTTTTCTAGTGTGTTAAATTGAAATTTATCAAGACCCTAAAAATATCAGTATGTACATTATTTCTTATAGATTATGGAATATATTTTTATCTTATTATTTTAAATTTTAAATGATTTTAATTTTGATAAATAAAGAACAAATTACATTTTTGGTTAATATTTGAATTAAATTAATTAATTTATTAATGAATTTATTTTTTTGGGAATTACAAATTTAATAAAATATTATTATTAATTTTTTTCTAAATATAACTAATTAATTAATTTTTTATGATGTCAACTGTAATTTTTTATTTCAGTTTGAAAATAATTATTATAAAAAAACCTGTCATTTTTAATAAATGATAGTTAATATTTTTATATTGAAAATTGGCATATTTATTAATGTATTTAGATAAATTTAACATTATTTTTGGAATTATAATTTCTAAATTATCCAATTTTTAATACTTCAAAATTATCAGGGACATTCTAATTTTAAGCTAAAAATTAAATACCGTAAAATTATACATTGTGTTTTATGAAATTATAATGAACCAAATTTGATATAATATGAAATATAAATGGGGTCCTAGACCATTTATATGATTTATATTTAAAAAAATGTGATTTATATTTTATCTTATTTATTTTATAATGTATATATGAATCCTCTAAAACATATATTATATTATAATGATTTATAACCATTTCATTGAGAGTGCAACTCTCCTCCACAAAAGTAGGGGTCTTATTTTAAAAAGTCATCTCTTGGACTTAAAATTAATAATATTACCTCCCATTTTGTAGAAAATATGGTATAAACCAGGGGATGGTTTTTGGTTTTTGATATTTTATTATGTAGAGTCCAAAACTAAAATAACATGGAAATCCCCCTCTATACACATTTAAACCCACCCACGATAAAATTTATCTTTAATAAAACTCATTGGAGAACATTCATAATATTCCATAATCTATATAGACTCCTCCCAAGGAACCCAAAATATCAAAATACGTCATTCCCAAGCCTTTGGAGTCAAAAATTCAAGTATGTGATCTTCCACTCTCCTCTATTATCAAGCACTCCTTTTATGTTTTGTGAATTAATTTAAATTGAATTTTATTGGGATAAGTTCTTAAATATCCCCCATACATTAAATGTTATGTATAAATGATGATATAACCTTTCACTCTCTGTTATTCCCCCTATAATTATTTATGTACACCTATAATCATGTCGAATGTTTGAAAGGGGCCTTCCTCTCCTTTATTCAATTCAAACACCTTCTTTGGAATCTGTCCACATTATTGGAATTTTTAATATGTAATTGTTTTATAAGAGTCACCTAAAATCCAATGTATGTTATTTTAATTAATTATAATTTATTCTCTCTTATTTCTACCATTAAATAAGTCGTTACTATGATGAAATTCTGTAAGGGATTTCCCTCTTATCATTTTCATTCAAGATCTCATTTTATGTTATGATTAATAATTCATTTTTATTTTATCGGTATATATTCTTTAATATCACCCTTATATTCAATTTAATGTATAAATTATTAGAGGAATCTTTTCACTATCACTAATCCTCTCATGATTCTTTATGTACACCAGTTACGATGTCGAAATTTTGTAAGGGAACATTTCTTTCATCCTTTTATTCTTATATCTTCTTTACCTTATGTGTTTCATCATAATTTAATTATGATGTGATATGTTATTATATATACTCCATAATTTTAAATTTATGTCCAAATTACAAGAGAAATTTTTTTCTCTCATCAATCTCTTTTATTACTTTTTATGTAACGATGTCATGTTGCCGAAATTTCACCACGATTTCCTATGAAAAAAAAATTATATAGTGAATGTTGTACAAATTTTTATATCAAGGTTAATACCCATTATGACCATATTCTTATTGATTGGGTATGTACTTGTACGTATTCCACATTCTCTGATCATGGAATAAATTATGATGATAAAAGAATCCATGTTGTATGATCTATGTGGAACACATAAACATTAGAATGAAATTTATTTGGTGGCTTCCCCCAGATAGTAGTACAATGCGTTTGATAATGTTTAGTATCATGATATGTCATGATGGAATAGGGAGTGAACCTAATTACTTTATGTTACTCTTTCCACCTTGAGTTCATAGTGGATTTATCCTTGACCTAAGTTTATGATGTTGTGTTTTTTTTGTTGTCAAATATCTCATGCTATGATTACCTATGTATATCATTTCTCATTGTTCATGTTTATGATTCCTACTATTTTATGACCTATTAATATTTCTATTTTTTGGAATGTATCATATTCTACATGTTATTCCTTGTTTATTCCCTTACTGGGATTTATATCTCACCAATTTCTTATGTTTAACCCCTGTATAACCCATAAAATTTTAAAAAGACATTGATTTTTAGAACCATGTTATGGAAATTTTCAATAATGTATTTGTATCCCATGTTAAAGATCATAGTATATGTAACTAATTCTAAATTACACTTGGTTTATTGATAATTTGGTCTGTATTATGTGTAATTTTATGTTATTAATCACTTATAAAAGTGTAATAACGAATAGGGTTTTCATACTCATCAAGCCCTGCACGGTCACTATAGGTGGAGGATGGCCCATATAATAGTAACTCTAGACTTTTTCAATTCCATTGAATCCCTTGCTATTAGAATATAATCCTTGGAAGATGGATGCTCACCTATTCATCCTGAGAAGAATCCATATAGTATGGGGTTTATGATAGTTTTCCCCCACAAAAGTTTGGAAATATAACCTTATCCTCCTCTGATGAGGAGGGAGATCTTGAATATAATTTCACACACATCATTTCCCAACATGGTCCAATGATGGGCTCTCTAGATCAAATAGAGGAAACCCTGATGATCTATTTTCTACAGACTCTGATTGCTCATGCCATTTTTTGGTACAACATTCTTCTAGTAGGATCTATTGTAATATAGGAATACCTTCATTGTTAATTAATTTGTTATTTCATCTATACCCTAATGAAAATGAATAATTTCAACAAGAAAGCACAATAGTCTATGAAACAATGAGTAGGAGTATAAATTCATTAAAATATGGAAAGTAATATCCATATAACTCATTATGCATCTTTCGTATGATAAATTACTAGAATTATGTGATTAAAATATGTGTGTTGAGTTGCATACACCTCTGATCCCATTGATCTATCTTGGTGGATTCTATGGGTTTTTCGAAATGGAAGAACATTTAGATGATTTCATTCATTGGAAGTGTTCTAAATCTCATCACACACCCTCAATAAAAGGTAATAGGATTAGAAAGTTGTTATTTATGTTGTTATCCTCTGACAAGTATATGTTCCCATTCAAGCACCAAGACAAGTCTCGAGCTACCCATCACCTCTTATCAGGTAGAAAAAACAAAAAATACTCCCTCATCCTGAAGAGAAAAAAGAGATCATAGAGACATAAAATTTTAAGGAATGATTGAATGGAGAATAATACATATTAAATGTGAATGTATATTGTTTTTTCTTTTCTTTTCAGTGATGGATAATGACCTACTAAGGCTTCCATAACCCAAGAAAGCTGATGAAGTCAGCCTTAGTGATCACCCAAACTACTACCCTTTTCATATGAGGATGGTCTAGAACATCCCCTATTTCATTTTCTTTAAATACATCATCCAATTATTTTTTATTTTGGGAAGGTGATATTTGAAAGATGACCGACATATGTGACTTGTGTAATTATTTCCAATATCAATGAATAGGGTCATTGGATAAAATTTCTAGTTGTACCTATGTAGATGTTTGAAAACTAGATGAAATTAAAGGATGTTGATCAATATCATTCCTCCATAAGAGAAAAACTTCTCACACCCATAAGGTTTTTATCATCTTGGGTAATGACCTCAAACATTCATCGTGGTGGCTTATATAATCATTATAATTAGAAGTGACATAATAATAAGAGTCATATTTAGATCTTAATAAAGCACTACCTATTGTGAACTTCATTCCTACAATGTTTAAATCATAGGTACCACCCCTCAAAATGGAACCCTCATAAGATTAAGATATCCTATTTGGGTTGGTTAGCATAATAAACTTGGTATAACCCTTTTCCAATGTTGAATATTCCTCTAAGAATGAGTTCCCTAGACCTAGTCAGGGAGTTTGAGGTTGAAGACGTAATAACCAATGATTCAAGGGACAATGTGAAAGTTTTAAGATCAAATATCTCAGTCACATCCATGTAGATGACATATACATAGTAGTTGCAAATGGAGAATCAATCCACTTATTCTAACAGATATATAGAGGTTTCCTAGAAAACCAAAAGATTAATTTACAACTAGTTATCCAACAAATCCATCTAACAGTGGTGTGATTGTCTGATAGTCCTAGAAAAGGTGAATGTCGTCGTGACCTACACCCCTTTTGGAAAATGTCATGTCGACCTATGAATATGAACCACACCCATATGCCTCAAATTCCATAGATTGTAAACCACATAATAAAGATTGAACCCACCATAGGAAGTTCCAAGCCTTGGAACAAAATTATGACATTCTGGAACAGTTAGTGGTTTTCCCAGTGAAGCTCTCTACATTGGATGTCGTACATATTTTAAAAGAACTCAGAGAGGATCTCATTAAATCCCTCAAGAGAACACTTGAATTTGAGATATAATTCACTTCAAAAGGGGTTTTCTAATGGATACTATGAAATCATAATTACATGTCACCATCCTATTCATAGATAAAGATTAAGAAGACATCATATAGGTAAACATAATACACCTATATCTTTCATAAATACATGATAATGTTGAAATCTGAAGGTATCTGATTTAAAATGGTTCTTTGATAATCCAGATCTCAATTCAAACCCTTAAATTCTTGGGATATATTTTGGGTGATTTATATCCAATAATTATTACCATTAATTGGTATGATAATAGAGATTAAATACCACTCATAAAGATAAATATCAATGCTCTGCTAGGGGATCTCACATCTGACATTGAGTTCATGGTTATGTTGAATGGAATTATATAAAAGGTCATACTCTAATGGATTTGAATTTAAAGGCATGTGACTATTCTGTCAACATTTCATCATTGTTTTAAATACCCCATTAATGGAAAGGTCTTAATATTACATGTTGAGAGTTCTCCATTAAATTCTATTGAATATTTATGTGCCAAGGGTGGATTATATAAAGTGGAAATAAAATAACCGATTATGTGCGATGATACATAGGATTCCACACCCAATGGCTTGTGGACCACCCCAATGAATCTTTAGTGTATGCATGAAAATTATTATGTGATACCCTTAAATATGAATAAGGTAATATACCTAATCACATATGTTTAAGGTCATCCTGTCCCTAGTGATAATGAAAAGGGATAAAACCATATCAGAAATATATCTTCAAGGAACTTGTTATTAGGGGATGGGAATGAATTTTACCATGGCCCATATCACCCTGAAAGTGATAGATATTCCCTCATATATCCCACCTCATCTGGAAATGCATCCATAGACTCATATATGATAGATAAAGAGTGGAAGTAATCTCTTCCCCCAAAAATCATCTCAGGTAGGCAAATCATAGAATATAATAAGACATGTGACTTACAATAATTAGTTCCACTATTCCTCTTTAAGAGAATGAGGTGTATATTTCATTTCTAAAGTATCATTGATTTTTGTTTTTGTGGAATTATAGATTAATTACCCAGTTGAACACCTATGTTTCTACACACCATCTTAGCTTAACCAATGATCATCAAGCTTTCAATATGGAATACAAGAGGATACACCAGTATCATGATAATAATATAGAGTCAAATATAAATATATTGATCAAATCCAATTTATTTCTTGTAGTGGAATAACCAAGATTGATCACAAAGATAATACCTACCAGGAGAAATAATAGTAATATTAGGCTATGTGTTGATTTCATAGATCCTAATTAACATTTCCCAAAAGAAAAAACAATCATATTTTTAATTACATAACTCTTGATTTTGGAAACTAATATATTCTAATACATTTCCATCATGGGTTGATATTCAATGTATAATCAAATAAAGATGTCCTATGTGGATACAGAAGCAACATCATACAGAGAACCTTATAGTATTTTTTTATAACATGTCAGTCCCTCTAGAATAAAAAACAATAAAAATAATTATCTAAATTCCATGAATCAAATCATTATTCCCGTTTTATGAAAAAATAGCATTGTTATATCAATTACCTAGTGGTAATATTGTTGTAGGGATGTGATCACCATAAGGTTCTTCAAAAATTCTTTTACAGGTTGTAGAAGTATAGTTTGAAGATGAGTATTTGTAATTGAGATTTTGGGGTGACATCAAAAATGCTCCTTGTCATTTTTTTATTCCAGAAAGGTATTGATATTTACCTTAAAAAAATTGTGAAATCATGGAATGTTAACCCCTAGAGTATCAAATAAATTAATTGGGATCAAAACTAACGTTGCATACAATCAGTGTTTCATAGTTATCCTAGAAAGAAAATATATCGCCCCCACCTATATAATTCAAAGGGAGTCTCTTAAAAATGGGATGAAGACTAGAAATAATAAATTTAGAGTTTCATGTAGTACTTACGACACCCAGAAATCATGATTCCTCCAGTGCGAGGAAATCCTCAGATCATATATGTTTTTTTCCATGGAATGATTTCTAAGTGCACCACTCTCATTGATAAATGATTCAAGGAATGATAAAAAGCATCAATAAATCATAAAAATTCCCCTAAGAAATTAAACACAATATTATGATGTTGAGAAGAACTACCTCTGACTTTTCATTATAGTGAGAAATATATGACATTACTTGTAGCACCATGAAGTTCACATGGACTCTGATATCTACCCGTTAAATTATATCATTTAATGTTCTATTATTACTAGGTATTTTTCCCGATGGGTTTTTATTCTAAAAAATATGACATACAGTTCATGAAAAATGAGGTTGTAAAGGGTAAAACCCTATGTGATTTCATTACGGCACATCCTACTTAAGAAAAATAAACCAGTGGACACATAACATCCAAATATGAAGGTTTTCTATTCCCATGCCACTCCAAAGACATTGGATATTTATTTTGATGGTTCCATCAAGGTTTGTCTCATAAAAAGGATAAAAAATCCAAATCTCAACCAGTTTAGTATAGTGATTGTATTTGTCTATCTAGAAAAATTAAATTTTCCAAAAAATTTCTCACTATAAGAAGGCTACATGAATAATGAGGACCAATAATAGCCCCACATTACTACCTTGGAACTAGTCATACAGCTATAAGTATCATATAGAAACCTCAAATGGGATTATGAAATAGTGAAAAAGTATATCAATGGAAAATATTCCATCAAAAAAGAAGAATCCCACCCCCCCAACTCGCTATATTAGAGGGATGATGGAAGAGTTCCCATATTAACCCACAATTCATCATGTCTACTAATTAACGAATGTTCATGTGAATAAATTGTCTAATATAACCATAATCATAGATGAACATGATTAGTAGGAAGAAATCATGCTCATTATTCACTAAATGATGGTCTCATAATTCATCATCTATGACAAGGAAGAAATAAATCTGGTCCAAACCACTAAAGAGCATGATGAACGGATATCCTCCCATGGTTGGTAGAAAATCATAGTATATTATCTCAAAAATAGAACACTCTTGATAGATCAATTATGAAGAGAATAGATTCGGCTCCAGGGAGATAAAATTACACATTGGGATGGGCCATGTGTGAATGAAGGACTATATAAATGTGGCTTCAATGGAATCCTCCTCATATAAAATGATTTAGTATAGAGTATTTCCATTACGGATGAAGTTCATGTACGATCTTGTGGTTCCCATAAATAGAAGACTATGATCTCCCATCAAATTAGGATTCTTAGATTCTACTGAAAAATAATGATAAAAAATTGTGGGGAATTCACTAGGAAATTACTTGCATCCCAAATCAATGAATACTAAATCCATTAACCCCTAGGATTGTAAAAAATATCTAATATTTTCATGCCTATTTGTTGTGTAGGGGGTGGATGTTGTGGGGACATACCCAAAACCAGAGCCAAGTTGTCCAAGTACATCCTAACTACTACTAATTTTTTTAAAAAACAGGTTGAGCCAATACACCTTAAGGAATTTAGGTTAAGCAATATCATCAAATTCATGAATTCCAATATCATCACCATAGCCGGAGTCCCTCGAATGATATTGATGGTTTAAACACTAAATTATACTCAATTGATTTTATTAAATGATACATGGAGTATAACATCATGTCAAATAATTCTACCCACTATAATTAGGTGATAATATAAAATAAAGGCCTCCAATATGAATCTATAAAATATACTCCAAATGATGTTGAATAAGGACAATAAGTCATAGTCTTACAAGCTACTTCATTATTTAGAGGCCCACTATACCACCATGCATACTTATATACAAAAAATATGTATTAAATTCTGTATAAAATCAATGCAGTGTTGCCCATATATGTCATGTTTCTCCATATTAGAATATAAATATGTAGACAACTCTTGGATGATGAATAGTCATAAATTTGGTTTGCCGAATTGGAATGGATTGATAAAGAATGATTTTAAAATTTTCACAATCATGATGTCGATCACAATCATATATTATAAGAACATAATAAAAAGGTTCCCCTACACTCATTACTTGAAGGATTAATTGAATGGGATCTCATAATCCCAATGATCCTAGGAAATAACCATCAAATGTTGGAACCAAAATGGGATGGGCCTTATATCATACATAAGGTCAATCACAATATATCATACTCATTGGACACAATGGGTAGGGGATGTGTCAGTACCCCAAACATAGTGATCCTTATTATGTAATATATTTCATTGATACCACCCAGTATCAGATACATATCAGTTTCCTTATTTTAAATGACACAAAACATCCTAGTCTCTAGACATTAAACAACACAATATGTCTTGGTAGCATGACATGACACTTCAAAATTCATCCAGACCACATGATGTTAAACTGTAAAGAATATATCCTAACCACGTGATGCAAAATTGTATGAAATAAGTCCAAGAAGCAAGACTTTAAACTGCACACCATCTCTTTTCCTAGTCACATGATGTTAAACTACATGAAATTTTTTGATGATGTGAAATTAAACTATGTGGATGACACCATCACCACAAGATATTAGACTAAATGAGAAGCATCATCTCACTAATGACATATTGCACACATGCCTACTCTGTATGAGAGATAAATTATGTTCCCAATGCATGTGTGATAGTAAAATCTTCAAAGTGGATCTCTCCATCCATGAAATATGCATGATTTGATTCATGTCATCATATGTTATTTATTTATTCTTATATCCTAGATCATAGGCCTAGAAATAATATTTGTTCTAAGTCACCTAAAATCTGATTACGTGATAATGTTCAAGCCATATTTTCCATGTTGATCAACCCTCGTCATTAAAGTATAATGATAATGTGTAGGGATTATTTCCTCATCACATGATAAGAATCAATATGGTTTTCCAAAACAATGTGTAGCTTTATTCCTACCGTTAAATGTTACGTAGTGATGTCCAAAGCTCTATTCTTAGGCAAAGCCACAATACTCCACTAATATCAAACCTAGTATCCCCCATCCTTAAAATATGATGTTAAACTACATGGTTTATTTCCTAAGCACATGATAATAAAACACATTGTTTTCCAGAACAATGTATGACTTGATTGTTAATACAATGAGATGTACAAGGATTCCTAGATCCTATATATTGGCCTAGTAACTACATGATAAAATATTCCCCTATATTTCCATTTAAATGCTTATTTGTGGTAATAAAAACCTTTTCCATTACCTTTTTCTCGCACTGAACAAGGATCATGCGGTCTTAGGAACTCTAGTAATGATTTTCCTATATAACCACAACATATAATCTCACAACAGGTTTACAATGGTCTTATACCCAATGCATTAAAATACACACCACAAGTCCTTGACACATGATGGTAAACTTCATGGTTGAAGACTCTTTTTTAACATAAAAGTACTCATTACCACGAACCACTCATTAGAGGACCACTATACTTATTTTTTATCTACCACCACAGCTACATATAAAATATACTTATAGAATGATATAAATCATCATAGGATATATAGTAATGGTTTAATCTGCAATCATTACCTAAAATTTATAAATTAATTGGAATAATATCCATATACCTATGGTTCGTACCTAGGTGGTGAGTTTCCCATTCAAGAACTATGTCTATCCTGATTACAATTATCAAAAGACCCATAGTGATGCCCATATCTCCATTCCTATGTCTAGGTACAATAATAAATGTGGTCAATTACCCCATATGTGTTTGGGCCTGACTTGCATGGAGATTTTCCATTCATAAACAATGTGTGGCTTGATTTCATCCATTATAGGATATTTAGTGACACCAAGATATCATGTCATGGGTCGAGTTACAATATTTCATTCATATGTCGGGGATCCCATGTCCTTTCCAAATGATGTAAAACAATAGGGTTTTTCAAGAAATTCATTTCTATTGACTCATGTTATCACTGAATACATAGTTATACCTAAATCTTTAATCCTATTTCCATACAAAATAATCAACGAGAATAATTTCTCTCTCTACATATTGTTCAGGCCTAAATTGAGAGATTATCATTAAAAAATTACCTATGGATTGAGTAATATTACTATGAAATACATAGTGAACCATGGATCTATAATCCTAGTTTAATCCTCAATATATTAAATTATAATAATTCACAATTTTATTTATACGGTTTGTACTTATTCATCGATCTATCTAAGACCATTCTTATGTTGATTATATAATTTCCTAGTTTCCCATAGTTTTTTATTCTGTGCATGGCTAATGTGATCTTAGAAAACATGGAATGTTCCTCTAGTTGAAATGACTAAGACATATCTTGTGTCATTTATCACTTCCTTCCCTCGTGATATCAAAATGAATAGCATATTTATATCCCTGACTTATAACATTAAACTACACGACATACATCCTACCTTCAGGATGATAAAAATAAAGAAGAACAACCTTGTCATAATGATAAACATCATGATAGATATGTCTGTACTAATTGATCGTCCAATGTATATCCCATCACCCATCATCATTCTTTATCATATAACCACAACATCCAATATATGACCATCTAGAGTACCGCGTGATTTCATCATCTATTAAGAACATCAAACTGTAAATGACACATCATATACTAAGAACCATGGGCTTTTTAAACCATCCATGGTCTAGGGAAAAGTACTATCATCTTTAAGGTACCCTTTATTTTACTATGCATGTCTTCCCCTAGTTCCTTTATATAATCCCATAACCATCAACCAAGTGCATCATATCATACTAAAATGGATGAATGACCCTTGTGAGCCTTGATGTCACAATGACAGGACTACACATCCTATAGTTTTTAAATTCATCCATGGAATAATTTTTCAATATCACTACTCATGACCTGAGAGCCCTCATACATGGTTTACAATATTTTGAACTCCCTCCAAAATAGATGATGGTGTGCTCTTGACATTGGGCATCCCAATTAGGTTTTTGTGTAATAACCCATTCACACCTTGTCCATGTTTTTCATATCCTTAAAATTATTGAACTTCAGTCAATGATGAATTAAATAAATCATTATCACTTCATGTTAAAAATTTTAAGGCCCTAAACTTCTAGTATATGATACTTAAAATTATTTTAGTTGAACACCTTAAATAGGTAGTAGGAGTAACGGTCATGTAATTTCTCACCAAGCTCTTCATATCTCGAGTTTAGGATAATTTTAGTGCATATATGAATGTGTCATAAATCTCAATGGATCCAAATTATGGAACTAGTAAAATTAGATCCATGCTCTTCGGAACCCATGGTCAAGATAAAAGTTATAGTAATTATTTTTCACATATAATTTCATCAATAATGTGTTCAAAAGATAAGGATACACTTTTATTGACCATGTATGTAAGGATTATGAGATTAAACATATGGTCTTGTGACCCATTAACTAGAGCATATCCTCCATATAAGAATGTAATTCCAAT
The DNA here is from genome assembly GCA_963277665.1 of Viscum album. Lineage (NCBI taxonomy): Eukaryota > Viridiplantae > Streptophyta > Magnoliopsida > Santalales > Viscaceae > Viscum > Viscum album. Next base: position 1,426,106,842 of record OY728123.1, on the reverse strand, counting down.
CCTCATGAGATATGGAAACATTGTGGTGTAACTCATCACTTTAAAAAAATTTCAGCCCTTCTCGTTATATCTTCCCTATCCCATATTAATTAATTATTCCCTAGAATAATGTATATAAACATCATATTATATTTACATCCTTAATGTATGATGTGAAACTGTCTGGTAGATTTCCTTACCAGAATAAGTTAAACTACATAAAAGAAATCCTTTATGTCTAATGCTAATCCACATGACAAACTCCCTTACTGCATTATGTTAAATTGAATGGAATACATCCTTTATTAATGATGATAATGTATATTGAATATATTATTTCCAAATTAATGTAAAATTCATTGAAAAATATACACCAAAAAATATATATTATTAGGAATGGGATCTCTGAGCTATAATAACCAAAACATCAACAATATAAGGTCCAATCTAAAAGACCATACGCTAAAGAAATGGTCTACTTTTGAAGACCATAAAATAGACAATATAAAGAGATAAAATACCAATCACGTAGAAAACATGAACAAGGAACATTGGAAAAAATAAGAATCTCTACACATTGTATACTCATCACACTGTGTTCTCTATGAAATAGTGAGTACTCATAAAATTTAAAATCTATAAAAAAATTTAGGATGAAAACCCATAAGAATGTGTCTAGATCATGTTCACACCTGCTAAAACTTCCCATATATTAATCAATGGTAAAATATAGAGCAATATGAACTAAAATTATATTTTTACGGTAAGGATCATTATTTTCCCCTGGTAAAAATAATGATACACTCACTAGGTTCAATGACTTAAGAAAAAGAAAGTGAATTCTCCCTCTATGTCATATATTTTAAATAAATACTCCTTTTGTGTAAAACGTTATATAATGAAACTAGAGTATTAATATCAATGATTTATCTTAGGTTGTTGGGTATTCATGGGAATTTATCAAGAACAATTTGTTGTGATTTAACAATTCAAATCCATGAAGTTCGGTTTACTTGATGAAAAGGATGATTATTAATGGTGATATATGAATAAATAAATTAGTGAAATGTCATGAGAATCAATAATATAATAAATCCAATAAATAACATATAATGTTGGGAATATATATTCCGTGATAGCATATTGAAGGAGTAATCTCTACATACTAGAGTTTATCCCGTCAATAGACAATGTTAAGGAAGGTTCAAAAAATTAAAACACATTCACATCATGAATTCATATGAATCATTGAGATAAGCTTAATTTTACTCTACGGAGGTAATGGATATGCGTAATTAATCTCTAGATTTAGTTTCTACAATTGAAATATACTACAATGTCTCTATCTGAGAAACAACATCATGTTTCGCCTTCTCCTACATGTCACAGAAATCATGCTCCTATAGGACTATTTTCTATGATATTTAAATTTGATGATAAATACAAGAAAACTATTCTTGAAAATAGATAATGTTGGGCTATAAATATCCAATTTAAATATTCCATGAACTGGCCAAATCTCGATGATATTCTTCCTCAACTACTTGAACATATTTTCAATAAAGGCCTCATCAAAATCTATCTTTACTGATGAGGAATCCTCAAATTTAATTAACTAATATTAAAGGCCCCTAATTTTATAACATATAGAGATCACCACTTTCACCTGGTCATGAAGTTTGGCATAATCAAAACCATCCTAACCAAGGATTGTGGAGATGAATCAATTGTGACCCAGTTGGTCCTTTAGCACTTCTAGTTGGGATTCTGATATTAAGGTCAAAATATACCTATACACATTCCACCACATTGATTGTATAGAGACTAATACTATAACCCCATATCTAAAGCCCATTATGAGAATAGATATATACTTTGGGATTAATATAATAAGTGATTGAGCTATTCTCGTAGTCTTTGATGATGTTGTTAAGGATCCTTCTTCTGTATTGGCTAAATCGGTCAAAGGAATTACCATGGAAGAAGGGATATAAACTTTAGAGAATCATGGATAAGGAAATAAAATGGGTGGTATAATGGTTTATCTATTTGAGGGTTGGTAGTGTGATAACAATAGTTCACTGACATATATGATTGATTTTGGAAACCTACATGGTTAAGTTTTATGATGGGAAACATCTGATTCCCCAACCACAATTTTAGGAGAAGTAGAATCACAATCTTACAATGATTATCCTAAATAGACCACTAGTTAATTCTCTAAATTTTTTGTTTAATATATACCATTGGGTGTTGAAGGAGTAAATTAAATGTTAGTTGGAATGAAACAATGTGAACCACGCATGTAACATCTTATAAAGTATTCACTTTCCACAAAACACACATACATCATTGGTAAATAAATAAGAGATTAGTTACCAATTTTAGTCTCTTCTAAAATTATGTTGTCTTAGGACATTTAAAATTTCTTGAACAATGTAACATATGAATTAGACATTGTTCCTAACTAAGCTGGAAAATTATCTGTCTCTAGTTCTAGATGGTCCATTCTCAACAGTAAAGGATCTAAAAGGTAAATTAACTGCTCAATGCACCCCTATGAATAGATGTGTGCTCCTCCTGATGGTCTAGGAAGATACATGTAGATTTTATAAATATAGGGGGAGGTAATGGAATAGAACATGACATGAAATGAGTAATGTGCACCGCTTACAAGAGTATTATGGGTGAGGGATTTGATATTTCAATGAACTTCATTTACCATAAAATATATGAGTAATGGACCTTAATGGGTGTCACTGAAAAAATATTTCAAGGAGAAAATTGATGGAGGTATGAACTATGATTCCCCATGGATGGTAATAAAGATCCTCATCAAATCCAGTTGACCGAGGTATCCCTCTTCATTGAACCCATAAGCATTATTTTCATCTCCCACAACTGTACCACTTCATAATATACTGGGGATTGAAGGAGTAGCTTATTAAATTTATATTCATTACATAATAATAGAAACACAAAATATACCATTATAGTTTCAATTGAACTATGTCCCTTTAAACATGGATTCAAGATCAACCTTACCACTACCTTGACAATTAGATAACCCTTTTCACCCTTGGGAACCTCAAATGATCCCTGATCAATAATTTTCTCCACCATGTGAAATAATGGATCAATAATTTTATAATTTCTATTATTACATCAAGGTACCAAAGGAAATCCTAGAACTTAGTTTGATGATCCATGAAAGTGACAACCTAAGGTGTAGTAATATGATTAAATCCCTCTCAATGTATATCTTTCTTGAACAATAATCCCCAAATCATAGCATCATAATTATTTCTCCTCTTAGCCATCCACTGTTAAAACATAGTGATAAATAATTATGTAGGAGAGTATTAAATCAAATGTGTCATGCTCAATCTATCTTTGCTAGTATATGCATCTATAGGGAATGAATATGATGTTAAATATCTCACTTATTTACATTTCAATTATGGGACTGTTGGTTCCCTCAAAATAAGCTACTTTCCAGGACTCTAGATGGATTAACCAATCGCTAGTACCTATGTTTCATAAATCACTAATGTAGATAATTTTCTGATTTCATATGATATTATCCAAATGTTAACATAATTTTAGGAAAATCAAATATCGATATTGTGGTGATCAAAGTCTACATAGACCTGAGTCTCCTCCCTAGTGACCATTTGCCAAAACTAGTGAGGCACCATTAAATGCTTCTCAGATCGTATGTGATAAAAGAAAGTATATCTTGAATGAATAAAACAAAGCTGATGACTAAATTGACTAGGTGGATACCATCCACAGAGAAGGTTCCCATCAATGCATGAAAAAATAGGGCCCACATGAAGTGACACCTTGTAGAAACAAGCCTCAAGACTTCCCCCACAACTGTCAATGATACTGCAAATGTAAAATATACCAAAGAGTTTGAAAGAGAAATGATCATGAAATATTAGGAAGGCCCTAACATTAAAATCCTTTAGTTAAATGGTCATTACTCCACTAATGCAATACAATATGGTTTTCAGGTGATCACTGTGGAATCTCTGGAATATCATATATTCATACCCACCCAGATGAACTCTTATCCAACCCCATAATACCTAAAAGTGGTGGAAAAGTATGTGTGGGGAAATCCGTATATAAATATGGTAAATTAGGCGATATAATTTGGCCATCATGGGGATGTATAACCCAATGTTCATCCCTCCTACCATATTGGTCTTCACCATAAATATGGATACTCTGATTCCACACATTTCCTTCATTAGAAATAGGTATCTACTTAGGTAAATGGTAAGAAAACTCTCCAAATACATGGTACAAACAATATAGAGAAAAACCAACCACCCCAATTGGTAAATTTTCCTTATTCAACTGTGGTGTAGTAAGAACTTGCAACACACTGATAGTCCATCATGGGGAATCCTTTTATCTTATTGGTATCTGGTTGATAATGATCTTTCATTATGGAATATCTAACCCATTGGTTTAATAGGACATCAATCTTAGGAAGCGATTCCTTCTAGAAGGGATTTTACACAACATAATTAGCTATCAAGGAAGTGCAAGGGTCCTCTCCATGTATTTCCCACATGAATAGTCTGGGGAAAACTAAACATACACCCCTCCTCATATGGGTTCACCCACCTCAACATATATCAGGTGGAATTTGTTTTATATCTATAATCCAAAAAATGATCAACATCACCATCAAGATATTTTTATAATAATAAAATGGTTATGAGATCCAGATAACATCATACAAGCAGATTTATTTCATCTACATGGAAATTTTATTGGTGATATACTACACCCAGATGTCCCAACCAAAATCCTTTATAAAACTTTATTTTGATCAACGAAATTATATGGAAACTCACACAGAGATATGGTTTGTGATAAACTTATGAATTAATAAATGGTAGATTATGATGTCTGAATTAGGTTCATGAAGATTCTATTCAATGTCTGTGGGAATTAATTTAATCATACATAGGTCTATGCATTTCTCCTCAGTGATTAGATAACATACATTGGAGATGTTCTCCGAAAAGGTATTATGTGTTTTCATGATCCATGTGGGGTTATGATTGATGGATACAATGAATGTATCAGAGAATTATTTCTAATACCATACCTTCAGATATATATGAAGTTTGATTGAGGATATTCTTTGAGGTTTTCACACACTAGGTTTATCCGAATTGTCTACGATGACATGATGAAATTATGGTTGTTAGAATATACAGTTGAAATAATTTTGTTTTATATAGACACCAATTATTTAACCTCATTCGTTGATAAGAGGTGAAAATTAGAATCCATCTAGGCATTAAAAAGAGTCATATTTTAGATATGAAGAAAATACCGTAAAAGTGGTTCTTGAATTTGGAAGGATCATGTGAACCACCTAATCCTTGAATGGATTCATGAACAAAAGACATATTTTATGTATCAAAAAAATCATGAATGATGGAGATCTCACAAACCCAATAAAAGGTGGGACATATTTTGACAACATGAAAATTCATAAGACTTCAGATCGCATGAACCTAAGGTGGTCATGCGAGTTGCATGGTTGTTGACAGAATAAGTGACTGACCCAGTGGTTCTTGAAAACACTAAAAGACATAAATACAACCAAAAAACGTTTTACAGGTTCAATGAATTAACAAGAATCGATTAGTTATTGGATCTATCATTTTCATGTTCCAAATAATTGAGTAGTGTCAACACACAGTGAGATCCCATGAAACAGTTCCCTGAAAATAGTCTTACGAAATAGGTCTCATGATTAGTTCTCAAGGGGAGGTGTATCAAACAGGACCTTGTGATGATGTCTTTTAAATGGAAAACATGGAAAGAGGGTTAGAAGATATCTAGAGACTATATTTAGATGGTGGAATGAACCTCTACTTCATTCCATATTTATAGTTACCTATGCATAATTCCAACAGTCACCTAGAAGACCAAATATCACCCAATATAGTAATTGGAATCATCCCCAAGGACTTTAGTAGACATTTATCTTCCTTATATATGAGTCCTTGTCCTCATAGACATTTCCCATAATGGGTCATTTTTTCCTCCAACCAAATTTAGAAAATGGACGAAATAATCAAATAATGGGTATTATTTTCTCTATAAAATAACATTAGGTAAGGTGGTGTACTCATGAGGACCGTGTTACCATCATAAGGAAAGTGAATTTATTGACCATTATAAGGTCATAAAAATGAATCATGCATTGCATATGATGTGGTTATGATCATGAGCGGCCCTTATGGCAGTCCCTACCATTCTTACAATGGTGTATTATACACTAAGTGATAATCATGTGAACAATTCCATGAAATATTATTCAATCATGTGAATTGTCAATAAATACACTGTAGAAAATTACCCAAAACCAATTTTCAAATAATGGTTGAAAAATGAAGAATCCTTGGTGTTAAAAAAATGTGATCATGGTATCTGTAAGGTCTCGAGAATCCCCTATCCTCATGTCCATCCTGTTTTGAAAACCCTTGTTTTCATTACACTATCACACGAAGGACCTCAGAAACTTATATTCAAACAAGTGATTCTTCTTATGTCTCCATAGAGAAGAAGTGTGGTTATCTATGGAAAAAATCATGCATCACTAATAGATCAATCATTGATCTGTTGATGTATCTTAGACAATAATAATACGATTCTAGGAAAATAATTGAACGTCTATAGGATATCCCCTATACATATAGAATAAAAATTCAAATATAGTGGAAAAATCTATGATTCTTACAGGGTAAATGTGTGGTTTAATTTTTGTGAAAGGGGTTATATGCCTTAGTTAATAATCATTTATCATTTGTTTCCTCCATCTTCAAGCCAATGTGATCTCACACTGTCCCATAGAAAACATGACATTATCTGAAAGAGGCCCCTCATGATAAGACATCGTTGTCTCACTATTAGCCCAAACAAGTAGTCTTAAATCACATGAAATTATTTTTATTGGGGTCCTTATATCCATAGTCCCCTATAAATATTGTCCTAAACTTTTGAAATATGACTAACATGTTTTCATGGTTAGGAGAAATCAATTTCATCTCTCGGGTTCTGATAGAAATTGATATGGAGGAATGTTAATGTGGTCGCTATCATCGTGAAACACCATGGATGACCCACAATATGATTAGGTGAATTTAGTGACACTAGAATCCCTCCATTGAATTTATAGTAGATTTTCTAGGTATGAACCATTCATAGAAGTGTGTAATAGGGGTCGCGAGGCCAATGAATCTACCCCACCCCCATAACACAAAAAACTCAGACACCCCAAGGTACTACTACAAGGGAGTGCATTTTTGGAATTCTCAAAGTGCCCGGTCATGTGATCAAAAAGGTATTCCGACAGTTAAAAAATAGGAAAAATCTAAGGGATCATCCAACATGAATAGGTTCTTCACATGATCAACACATATATCACATTAAGGATATATGTTATGTTATTCTAATTATGCGATGGGGGACCCACATATTGGATGGGTAAAAATTTAATATAAGCACATAGGATCCAAACCTAGAGTCACATATGAAATAATGGTTGGAAAAAATTAATATGAAAGACATGATAATTATTTGAATGTAGATATGATAATATTCATGTATTTAACATAATTAGACCGTATCATGAGAAATATCCCTAGTATGTCACCCCAGTCATGATACACACTCTCAAAATTCCATTTGTTTCATGAGATGTCCCTCGAACATGTCAAGAAGGTCGCATGATGCCCTGCATCAATGCCACCAATTTCTTGAAGAGTACAATAGGCATTCCAATAGAAGTTTGTGATTTTATCCTGACATTTAGACCATTTTATGTAACTTATCTATGGTATGTCAGTTAGGTTTCATGAGGTCACCAAGACATGTCAGTGAGATCTCACGATGCCTCCTAGAATCATTATCCAAATCATGTCACATCTTCCAGACATGTTAACCATTTTATGAGATTCCCCCCCATTAAAATTATATATATCATACATAAACCTCCATACATGTCATCCAGGCCATTCATTGTCATCAGGATACATCATTTTGGTCATGAAAAATCCTACATAAATGTCATCCATGTCATGATACATCCTCTAAGCATGTCTACTAGGTTATGAGAATTCATACATAGATAACATTCATATTATAATAAATACTTTAATAAAATAATGTTTATCATGATATTGTATTTGGACAAGTCTTCCAGGTAACCCAGACATATAAAAACATTATTATACAAGATGGGAATATAATCATAACATGTTTGGGGGGAAAACCAAGACTTTTCAAGAAATTATGTAAGAGAATGATAAAATATTATAGTGGACACATTTATTCATACCCCCAACTAACCTGTGATTAAACTAATTTATACCATAATTATTATATGTAGGATTCATTCTTAAAGATTGAGATCAAATGGAAATCTACCTCAGTGTAAGCCCTTCCATATCTCAGACATTATAACCATCTGGATCCATTCACTCACATGATTTTGTAATTATTCATCATCCACCATGGGATTTAGAAGAAAAATGAACTATAATGACAATGATTCGTACCACAAAAATGATATGTAGGATAATTTAATAAGGCCTAGGAATCATATCAAACAACCCATAGGGCCTCCCAATCTCATATGTTCTGCATCCATATGTAGTGTGTATAATTACATGGTATCACTTTTTTCCCGCACCGATCATGGATCCCATGGTCTTAGGTTTAGGAAATGATTATACCATTCACAACATGAACCACCCATGGCCAGGGAATCCTCAGAATGTAAACCCTATTCAGTGACATGATATGACAACCCTAATATAATGTTATCCAACATGTGGTAAGACCTAAGGGTGAGATCAATATATGCTAACTCTTATTCCTTCAATCAACATGACATGTACGACACCATCCAAAGGCCATAGCACTAGACCCCAGGTCTATGTTTCATTATATATTTTCTTTATTTTGTATGTGAAACTAAATATGTTCAATTAACTATGTTTGTTTTTAAACATGTTATAATAAGGATACATAGGACATATGATAGAAGTTCAATCTAATCCTTAGAATATTAATCACCTATCTAGAAATATGTATACTCCAGAGTTCCTAGTTATATGGAATAAAATATAAGTACTTACCCATGATAGTAAGTGGATCAAGAACTCCATATATATAATTTTAGAGTCATCAATATAACCCCTTTACACATGTAAGGGTTAATCACTTGATCTATTTATTAGGGTTAGTGGTTCTGTATCAGGATTAAGAATACCTTCTGTTTGTATCATAAGAAAAAGAGAAGCTTGGAGAAAGAAACAACCCACCCCCCAAAGTGTGTGATGATCTCGACATCCCATCCTCTTGACCCATGTGAGTTCCAATGTTTTTTCTAGATTTGAAACCCCAAAGGATGGCATGCCTTTTGAAAGATAGTCCATACTCATTTACGGGTGTGGGATTTTTTGGGAGTTTCATAGAAAGATTATTAAATAGAAAACCTAAATTAAAAGATTTTATAGACATAACAACCCTCTCCCCCAATGAAACCATTTGGTGAACCAAACATATCTCATTCATGAAACAAAGATGGTGAACCCAACATGAAATCATTTAACTATTAAATATCTTTTCTAGGTTTAAAAGGTTAGATTGTTCGGTTCTCATATGACCATTTTTCCTAAAATTCATGTGATCTTCCCAAAAAATAATTGTTATCCCATGGCCAAATTATTGAAATACGAAGTCATCATTAAATGTTGAAATTTATAGACGTCATAGTTATGATAAGATCATTTTCTTCTTCCATGCATGTGATCTTTCCAAAATGCAGTATCTTAATATCATAGAATATCATAAGTCACAATGGTTAATTCCTCCAATTTCCATATATCATTCAATTACCATTTCATTTATCAAATTATCTCCATTAATTTAATTAATAAATATTACATTACCAAATTGATTCTAAATAACATAATCAATTGAAAACTCAAGTCATGAAAACACACTTTAAACCATTAAAAATTTATTATTTATCATAGGTCTGAACATCCAATATGTAGAAATAATATAGTTGAAAACATAAATTAAATAAAAAGGGATAAAAAAATATTCTAATCCATGATTTTTCATCATTCATCATTCAACTTCTTATTTCTAATATTGTGTTAGTGAAATTTTAATATTGGACATTGGGATAGGTTTTTGAACGACTACCTTTATCTGGAGATTGATGAAACACTTACAATAGGAATCACTAAAATGAACATAGGTGAGGATGATCATGAGAAGGACCCTAGTTCAATCAAGACGACTATAAACACCCTAAAAACTAAGGAAATGATAATTTCACCACCACAACAAGGAACAGTTCAAGAGAAAAGGAAACATGGGTGAAGAAAATCACTAGATATTGATTGCATGGATGGGAAATCTATAATCGATGAAGGGACTCCAAATTCACATGGAAAATTCATATGTACTGATTGAGTAAGGATTCAGTGGATGAAAAGTAAAATCATACTTGCTTCCATCATAAAACTATTGGGAATGAGAAATATACTCTGTGTATTCCCCTTTCACATCATGTATTAATTATTTAATAGTTTCAACAAAATTCAAATCACATATTTTTTATATTTAACTTGATATAGATTTACCCATCACGTAATGTTTATGGATGGTGTTCTTTCTAGTTCAAACCATGTGTCACAAACCGGCCCAAGTTGACCCTGAACCGGTCACCCAGGCCAGCCCGCGACAAGTCCCGAGAGGTGTTCCTAATCCTCCTAGGATGGTGACAAGCATTTAGGGAACCAATAGAGTACACAAGGAAATTATTTATCCCAAATATAAACAATAAAACAAACAGCAGAATGAAATTGACTACCCAAAATACATATACAAAAAAATTGAACTGAATATTTGTTTACAAGAAACTGAAAATAAAATTAAATCAATAACTCAACTAACCAAACCTAATAACCAAATAACTCCACGTGACCCCACTGGTCACTCTCTAATACAATGATCACATTTCCCCCAAGGTGATCTAACTCAATATGAATCCTAAAAAAGGGCTAAAAACTGAAGAAAACTATATGCATTAGTATTAAAACATAGTACGTTATCACGATAGTAAATTCCCAATGCACTTATTTTAAAATAAAAGAAACATCAATTTCATGTTTTAAATACAGGATATAAAGGTAGGTTTTCTAAATGAGGTCCCAGGCTATAAAAAAATTTCCAGACAAAGACATGCATGTTTTATAAACAAGAATGCTAGTAACAGTTTTCCATGAGGTGCAACATCAAAATGAAAATAGTATTCAAGAGGGGTTCTTTAAAGATTGTGCGCTTTTAAAGAAAGAACACACACATCAGAATTTACAAACCAAAAACACTGTAATCTGATGGAGAGTACAAAATAGCAAATGAGCACAAGTCACGGGAACTCCCCTAGACACTAATTAGTTGTGAGCATAAGGTGCCTCATATCTCGGTAAAGGTAACCATAATAATTATCCATTCCTGTGCACATGATAAAATAGTAGAGATCACACCCATAACCTAGTGGTCCTCCAAAGACATCATTATCATAGTTTAGTTAGTGTTTTTCTATTCAAATATTCTATGTTAAATAGGGGCCAAACCCCACGGGATCACTAGTGTAATAGTAAACATCCTCCCAACAAGATACCCGAGATTCCCTTTAGCGCTCAACCAAGTTACACATATTATAAAATACACTTTCCATATAAAAAGTCAATTCTAAAACCATAAACAATCAAATATCCCAAAATCATTCTTCACATTTATTTCGCGGATCAATATACCACTTAAAATTTTTAGAAAAAAATTTCAAAGAGTGTAGTGAGGCTTTGCACATAAAACTAATTCAAAAAACCTCTTTTAAGGATAAACCCACAACAAAACCATACCCAACCACATTTGGAAGCCTTGAAAACATTTAATAATATTATTTCATGGACCATAAAACAATCCCAATTGATGCAACATGTTATATATATGTAACACACTCAATCATCATTTTTAGGAAAGGCCTAACGAGCCGTTAATCATTTTTATTAAACCGAATTTTTTCAAAGACACAAATACCAGATTTAATAAGGATTTGAGAACCAACCATTTTAAGATTCAAGAAATTGGTAACCACTTTGAAAATATTTATATTTATTATCCATTACAAAACACTTTTTATAAAAGTCCAAAACGGTCCATCCGTTAGCAACAGATGTCAAAAAACCTTAAAACGAATAAAAATTATTTCTAAAAACCTAAACATTCTTAAAATCTATATAAATTACCCAAAAAATTTCTTTCCCTTCTTCCAGTATTATTATTTATCCATACCAATAATTTTAAACCATACACAACACATAAAATCCAATTGGGAAACATACCGAACACATGACATGCATTTTTTTAACAAAACAATTCAGTTTAAAAACTTGGAAAGGAATAAAAAAATAAATAGAATGCCATTAATTTATTCAATATACTGAACCATGATAAAAATATAATGAAACCTATGTATATTCAAAGAAATAATTTGAACAAACAGGTGGTTTGCTCCATTTTAACAAAACTACACCACTTTACCAAAAACAAGGTTTTAACCGCTACTTGGCACACCAAAAAATTTATCCAAAGCATAAATTAAAATTTACAGAGTATGAGGAAGATTTAAAAATCATGAAATAGATGTATATTAAATAAAAAGGTCATGTTCAATGGGGAACCTACCTCAAATCCTTGGAGGAATGGAAATGCACAACTAAAATCACCCGTCACGGGTTTATAAACATTAAAACTATTAATAACATCCATAATTGAAAATAAACCCCATAAAAAATCATGAAAAAACATAACCATAGGTCGTGAATGACCAGGGGATAAAAATTAACCATGAAATAATGAAATTAGAAAGAAGAGTGGCTTGAATCATCTTACAGAGGCTCTTATGTTCAGGACGAACCATTTAACAAATATTTGGGGAAAAAGAGTACAAATTGAATGATATATTATTTAGACAAATTATCTTTGGAAAATCTATACTATTTGAGACACATTGAGATGTTTCTACCTAATCAACGACTAATAGGAGCTACAAAGAGGGAATTTGGAACATGGTGGTGTGACAGGGTTCCTTGGTATCGAGTGGGAGGTGGAATCACCTAAAAGTATAAAAACATAATATGATAAAAAAGAAACAAATTATTTTTCTAAAATTGGAAATGGGCCCACGGGATGGCCTAATACCTGAATTTGTAACCCAAAATCATAATACTTATAAATCCTTAAGGGGTCCAAAAGGATATGTTGGTTTGAATATATTAATGGAGGCCAAGTCGGAATTTCAATGGGTAAAAAATGTTAAATTAAAATAGATTTATGATAAAAACAAAATTTGTTTCTACATATGGATATAGGCTCACGGTTTGGCCCAGATCATGAAGTATGCGCCATTTTTTAAAAAACATCAAAACAAGCAAGGGGGAACCCAATGTAGGATTATTAGAAATAGATGGAACTTCAAAAGTTGTCATTAATCTCACCCAAAAAACAATAAAAGGATCGGTATTTCCAATGAACCAAATCATAAAAAGACATGAAATATCATGTGTGACAATGCTCCCAACCATTAAAGCTTTCCGCCCCCAAAAATCCATAACACATTCCATATGAAATATAAAAAGCTAAGGATTCATTATCAACATGGTCCATCCTCTCAAGCTAACGAAATGTCATCCACCATCAATGGATGTTAGGACTCTTTCTCAAAAAAGACACCAACTCACAACCTATTCTTTAGAATCAATGGAAAGATCAAGCTACCACCTCCATAACCATGTTAAGAACCCGTTTTTTGGGCCTTTCCAATGAACCCAACAATCAATCAAACAAATGATCACTCACGAAAAACAAATATTACAGGGGAGTATAGAATGGAATACCTACAATTAAGAAATAACTAGAACTTGCATGTTCTTAGGGGAAAAAATCAATGAGACCTATAGTGGGTCTCCCCACCATTAGAACCCAACTAGAAACAAACAAACAAAAATACAACATTAACTAGAATGCCTCACTTTCACACATCCACCAGACTTCTCCCACAACAACTAACTAACCCATGTTAAGAGGGTGATAACATGAATATTTAAAACACACACTCCGGAACGAAGGGGACAATAACTGGGCCAACACTTTCTGCATGGATCTGGATCCCCACCACTAAAGGAGGGTGGGGGCAGGGGACCCAATCATTAGTCCCCAGAAACCACAAAATAAACAATGGAGCTACCCAACTTTATCCACCTACTTATAAGTAACACAAAGACAACACCCAATTTACACAGGGGGTGCACACTGGGACATTTATCGGAAACCCACATCCATGAAGGCATAAGCATAGACACTATGTGATGGGTAAGTCCACCATGCTCATTGTGACAAGAGAAAATTTACAGTGATGAGGAACCATAATATAGACATAGAAACTATTATACCACAACGATGGAGGTAGGATCCTAGAAGATCTCCCCACACATCTAGCGACTTCTTAACTGCATGAAAAGAATCACTTTGAGGCCTTTGGCTGGATACCTGATGTTTGAAGCATCTGTCACGCCGCAGTCCAGCAGTACGAATCACATAATCTCATTAAATTCACTCGCTAAAATAACCCACCAATACCCAATAAAGACTGATGGATACACACCGCCATTATAACTTACTTAGAATGAGGAGTTAAATGAACAAGGAACACAATGAAACACACCAAGCATTACCGAAAAAAACTTCTATAACCAAGAGAATGATCATAATATGAAGGTACTTTAAATCAAGACAAAACATCTCTCTATTTTAAAAAATAGGATGAGGAACTATTGGAAGAGGTGGATCTATCTTGTGAAACATGAGAAAGAATCCTTAGGTTGATCAACTGGAAATATTACAAATAGAGAACTATCTGTGGCTACATCACAACATCCAACACATCTTTAGAAACCCACTGATCATTACTCCAAAACTGAGCCACCAACAAGATCCAATCTCAAGACACAACAAGAGTATGACTTTCAGTTCACAAGGAAGCGTACTAAAAAATAAGCTCTTCCAATACAGAAGAAAAAAACATATCCACATAACCATCAGTTTATAAATAAATGCCACAATTTTTTAGCTCAATACACTTTTGAGAAACAAACCATCAAGGTGGATTTCCACATTAAAAAATGGTGTTTCATCAATTCTCACTCACATACACATTTCCTTGCCACCCTAGGCACCCAACCACTGTTCCATATAGGACATACTTCCTAATATTAATAAAACCATGCATGTGAGCACCCATGAAAACAACAAAAGATAAAACAAAAAAACTTCATTCCAAAAATCATATACCTTCAAAAGGAACACTAACTACCAAGTAAAAACCCTTTTTAGATTTTACAAAACTAACCACACTTCATAAAGAAACATTTTCTTAAAAACCCACCCCTTTTTCAGTTTTAACAACTTTTAAAACAACCAAGATACTCCAAAAAACCTCTTCCAATTTTATAAAATTCAGTAAGGTTTCTTTTTATAATCTAGTGGCCATTGAAACAAATACCATTTCTTAGAAAATAGTTACAGTTCAAAACAAATATCCAAAACCAATTCATAAGATTGAATCACTTTTCAACATACCAAAACACCCCATTTAAAACAATTATTCAGAATCACCTTAAAATGATTCACACATTCCAAACATTTTATCTCAAAAAACCATATATTTAGATTAGGGAAAATCCAATCCCATTAAATCATTTCCACTTCCTCCCAATACATTGTTTCACAAAAAACACATCCTTCCAAAACGAATCTTATATTTAATTTTTTAAAACCCCGTTTTCCAATTTTTCAAAAACCAACCTCACCTTTAAAACACATTTTTACAATTATCATTCAAGGATTTCCAAAACAAAATTCAAAATCCATGAAAATTCCATGAGACCCAAAAAATGGAACTAGTGTCGGTGGGTTACTTGACCATATGGTTGGTGTCCATATGTCAAACACAACACCATCACATAGAGTCTTATTAAGACAATGCCTTAGGATCCACATGGATTTCCAGGCCCTGTGAGCTTACGGAGCCCATTAGTCGAAATCCCCTTGTCTTATCCCAACACCAAACAATCAACAGAACCAAATACACTAATAAAACCAGACTTCCCATGGACACCTGAGGACCCGGACAAGAAAGAGTTCGTGACACTCTTCCCAAAACTACCCCTCAGGACCCAAAAATCATACTCCATCTACATTGAAATCCCAAAATGACATCAGACACTCTAAAAAATATGGTCAGATATGAGCCAACCTCCTTTGATACAATTTTTTCACGAACCTGCCCAAGTTGACCTTGAACCTGTCACCTTGGCCAGCCAACAGCAAGCCCCAAGAGGTGTTGTTGATCCTACCAAGATGGAAAAAATCACTTAAGGAATCAATAGAGTAAAAATGTGAATGATTCTTCCCAAATATAAACAATCAACCAAACAGAGGAATAAAATGGACAACCCAAAATACATTTACATAAAAATTTAACTGATCATTTTTATTACAAGAAACTTAAAGTACAACTAAACTAACAACTCAATGGACCAAACCTGATAACCAACTAACTCCATGTGACCCTTCCAGTCACTCTGCAACACAATTTTTACACATCACCCATGGTGATCAAACTTAAGTTGATACATGAACAAGGGATAAAAACCGATGAATACTATAGGCATGAGTATTAAAACCCAGTATGTTAACCCGATATTCGATTCCCAATGAATTTCCTTTAAAATAAAATAAACATCAATTTTATGTTTTAAATACAATATATAAAGGTACGTTTTACAAAAGAGGCCCCATGTTATAAAAATATTTGACAGACAAAAACATGCTTGTTTTATAAACAAGAATGCTAGTAACAATTTCCATAGAGGTGAAACTTCAAAATGAAAATAGTTTTAAAGAGGGATATTCTAAAGAATGTATAATTTTAAATAAATCATACACACAGTTGAATTTCCCAACTAAACAAACCATATGCTGACTGTGAGTAAAAAATATCCAATGAGCACATGTCATGAAATACCCCAGGCACTATTTAGGTATGATCCCAAGGTAAATCGTATCTCGATATAGGTAACCATAACAAATATTTTCTCTCGTGAACCTGAGCTACTATTAGGGAGAATACCCATAACCTAGTGGTAAAACACCAACATGAACATCATTGTCTTGTTTGCGTTGTCATCATCAAACATTCAACATGAAATAGGGGTCAAACCCAATAGGATCACTAGAAAACTAGTACATGTCCACCCACCTAGATACCTGGGAATTTACCCATGTTATCAAATACCCTTTCCACATGAAAATTCAATTCCCAAACCATAATCACGCAAACATCCCACAAACATGCTTCAAATTTATTTCGTGGATCAGTAAACCACTTAAAATGTTCATAAAACAATTTCAAAGTGTATAATGAGGCTTTGCACATAAAAATCATTAAGAAAACTTTTTTAAGGACAAGAGCACAACAAAAAAATAACCATCCATATTCTTAATCCCAATAAACATATAATAAAATCATTTCATTGACCATAAAACAATACGAATTGATGAAACATGGTATATACATGTAAAATAGTCATTATTCATTTTTAGGAAAGGCCAAATAGGACCTTAATTTTTTTTACCAAATTGACATCTTTAAAATCCAGAAATACAACATTTAATAAGAATGTGAGAACCCACCATTTTATGATTCAAAAAATTTGAAACCACCTTGAAATATTCATATTTCTTATCCATTAAATAACCCATTTTATAAAAGGTCCAAACAGGCCTTCCATTGGCAGCACATGTCAAAATACCTTAAAACCAATAAAACTTTTTTCTAAAAACCAAAACCTACATGGAATCCACATAAGAAATCAAAAATTTTTCCCTGATTTTAATATGATTATATATCCAAACAAATCATTTTAAACAACACTCAACACATAAAATCCAATTGGGAAATGTACCGAACACATGGCATGGATTTTTTTAACAAAACAATTCAGTTGATGAAATCGAAAAGAAATAAAACCTCAAGGTCATGCCATAAATTTATTCAAGATATTGATCCATTTTCAAAATACCAAAAACCATGTTTGGATTAAATGATATCATTTGAAGAAACACGTGGTGTGCACCATTTTAACAAAACTACACCACTTTACCAGAAACAAGCTTTTAACTGCTACTTGGCACCCCAAAAAAATTATCCAAATCATAAATTACACTTTTAATAGTATGTGGAAGATGAAAAAATATGAAATAGATGGATAATAAATAAAAATGTCATGTGAAATGGGGAATCTACCTCAAATCCTTGGTGGAATGGAAACGCACAACTAAAATCACCTGCCGCGGGTTTATAAACCCTAAAACTATGAAGAACATCCGTAAATGAATATAAAAACCATAAAACATCATTCCAAAACATAATAATAAGTCATTAAAGACCATGGGAGAATAAATAACTATGAAATAATACATGGAGGATGAAGATTGAGGAGAAATGAGAACCAATCTCACCTTGGAAACTAGACAACTCTTCGTATTGCCTTAGATCTACGCCCATAGAGGAAATAGAATGGCCTGAAACTTCTAGGAGAGGCTCCTCTGGTCTGTATGAACCATTTAAAGTAGAGTTGAGGAAAATAGAGTATGAATTTAATGACTTATTAATGAGAAAAATTACCTTTCAAAAATTGGGATGATTTGAGAAACATTGAGATGTTTTTTCCTAATTCGCAACTAATATGAGCTCCAATGAGGGAAAATGGTTCATGGGGTTGTGACTTGGTTTTTGGGACGTGAGTGGTAGGTGGAATCACCAAATATTATTAATAATTTATTATGATATAAATGAAACAAATTATTATTTTTTATAACTGGAAATGTGCCCACGGGCTAGCCCAATACATGAATCAATAACACAAAATCACCATGCTTATGAATTACTAAGGGGTACAAAAGGATATAGTGGTTTGAATATGTTATGGGAGGCCAAGTGGGATGTTTAATGGGTGAAAAATTTTGAATAAAAAAGGCGTTTTACTAGAATTTTTTTTAAATCTGGATATGGACTCACGGTTTTGCCCAAATCATTAAGTAACCACCCTTTCTCTAAAAAATTCCAAAAAGGAAAGGGGAACCCAAGTTGGATGATTATAGATAGTTGGAACTTCAAAAATAATCATTCTTCTCACCCAAACCCTTGAAATGGATCATTTTTTCCATAAAATGAAATCAAAACAAAGACATGAAAAACTGGGTGTGACACCATGGACTCGTTCATGACGTGTATAACTTTCATGGATTCTTCCAGGAAAATTTTACTTGTAATGTAAATAATTTAAACTACATGTAAATTAAATACATATACATTTATTCCCCCAAAATATCTAAAGATAATGAACCACCATTGAAGAATTATAAACATACATAAACCATGATATGTTTTTTAACTCATTTATAAACAATCTCTATTAATTCACAAAAACAAACTTCCATAATCATTAAGTCATTTTCCCCATAAAATAATCTATATCACTAAAAGTGACTTGAAAAAGGGTTTAAATTAAGAGAAAATACCTTACCAATATTGTTTATATAAAAAACTAATATAGAGATGTATGTATAAAAAAGGTGTTCTTATAACCTCCACACCATATAAAAACTCATATTCAAGCTGCACCAAGAACTACTGTGGGATCTCGGTGAACATAGATCAGAACTGTTCATGCATATTAGACTCCCCCACCCTGTTCACATCTTGATCAATCACATTCTACCACTTCACTCAAACTAGTGGTATAATACTACATAAGTGATACTTGTCACTATGGTCCACAATTCGCATCAGATGCTCCTCAAAGGCTTTATCTACACAATGCTCAATTTTTTCAATATCAAACACAATAGAGTGGTTGGGATTATTTCTATGAATTTGTGACACATTAATCACATATTTCATGGAACTATTTCCATGTGGAGGGACTAATAGGTACTCCACTTGAAATTCCATTTCCACTTAATAAAATATCCCAAAAAACATGGGTGATAGATTTCCCAATTTTTTGATACGACTTTTCCCTAACCATAGAGACCCACAAAGGGGAACTCAGTACCCAAAATCAAACTTCTGATGTCATCTCTTATGTTAATCATAAGATTTGTGCCTTATATTTGTGGTTACCAACCACCTCATAATCAAATAAACCTTCTACAATGTCAAATACCTACGACCTAATCCAACAAGAACTGACTCACCTACCTCCAACCAACAAAGTGGTGGATGACATGACCTTTTATACAAATCCTCAAATAGTTCCATTTTGATAGATTCATAAAATCTATTAATATATAAGAACCCCAAATTTTATGTTTGTTTTCATCATGATCCACTAAAATAAAAAATAAAGAATCATAAAATATCCCCCAGAACCTGAATCATCCATTTAGATTGTTCGTTATTTTGAGGAAGATAGGATATGTTAAAATGAACATGTGATCCCAGAGTCTTTTAAATAAATTTCTAAAATCGAGATGTGAAATTATGAACTATATTAAAAATTATACTCCTTGGAACACAATGAAACCAAACTATCTCATTCAGGTAAATACTACCTAGATCATCCACAATAATGAAATCCCTAATTTAAAAATAAGTCTACCTTTTTTGTTAATCTATAGTCTCCTATACTGCGTCATTATTATGGTTTTTCCTAGGTAATCTAATCAAAAAATTCACAATGAAATCATCCCATTTCCACTGAATAATGGGAAGAGGATGAAATAGTCCAATAGGTCTTTAATTCCTAGTTTATGCCTATTATTAAGTGAGAAATCAGACTACAAATATATCTATCATCATCATTATTCATGAACAATAGTTTTATATGTGGATATCACGATATAAATTTGTCAAACCATAATGTAACACCCATCTATAAGAATAAAACTCCCTCATTAACTCCTCATGAAAGTCAGTATGTCCCCTACTCCACTATGGAAAATAATATAATTTTCACTACTTAGAGACGATCCTGCTGGTGGATCCCAAACATAAAGGATTTCACTTAGAGATAAGACCTCTAGATTAGATACCTTCATTGTCTGGATCAGGTCCAAATGAACTAGTATGAATGATTTCGAAGTCACAACTACTCATCACATGGAATCAGGACCATTTATATTCATTCCTTCAAAAAGTGGCATCAGCATCCACTCATAAAAATACTCACATACTTCCTTCATAAATGTATTTTTTCTTAATTCTATTGTAACAAAATTTCCATTTATTGGTTTATATGCCAACTATAACTCAAAAGAATGCATGCACTTGATGCACCTCCTCTACCAACAGTTCATGACCCATTAAGAAAATATGTACCTGAGACTTTTATGGTCCATTTATAACAGAAATATATCACCCAAAATATATTGTCTTCAACACCCTATGGAATATACCTCCACTGCTAATTATATATCTATAGGAGGATTATTACTCTCATCTGGTCTCTGATATATAGATCTATAATAAACTACACAATTATCTAGTATTTGAATTTATCTAAATGTAAATCCATATGTGTTATAGTACAAAATATTTTATTTTCCCAGAATAAGTAATGTTATGATATGTGTTGAGGTTGGCCTCCATTTCATCTTATTAAATTCCCTTATGAAAGAATCTTACAAAAAAAATTCACTCCCTTCTTGGTCAGCTTAGACATCAGTGGTACCATAATGGAGAAGTGCGATATAATTTATTTATGAAAACCTGGTATACCAAGACAACTATGAATTTTGAAGACATTAATGGACCTCTCCCAAAATTCAATAGATTCAACCTTCTTTAGGTCCACTAACACTCTTTAATCTAAGATAATGTGACAAATGAAGTAAAATTTATCAATCCAAAAACTACAGTTGGTTAGATTTGCATAAATTCCATTCTTTCTCAATGTACCCAAGACAATGGCATGATGTTGGGCATGATCTTCCACCAACAGTGGGCACACTAAGATTTAATTTAAAAAAACCACCACAAAATAATCCATAAAATGATGAAATATCTAATTCATGAAGTCCATGAATACAAGTGGTTCTTTCATCAAACCAAAAATTATCATTATGTACTCATACAAGAAATACCTTCCCCTAAAATTATTTCGAGATATGTTTAATGGTCATACCCTCAACTAGAGAAATATTGATCTCAAATCGATCTTGGAGAAGATATCATAACCTATCAACTGATCAATGTGATCATAGATATATGGAAGGTGATGCTGGTTCTTGAACATCATCATGATTAATCTCCAATAATCTACAAATAAGTTTAATGACCAATCATCATTCTTGGATAAATAAACTAGATAACCCCAAAGAGATATACTAGGATTTATAAAACCATAATATTCTTGATCATTATAAAAAAATTTAAACTTATGGTGCCTTTATGGTGTGATCATAAAAGGTGGATGAGAAACTAGATCTATTCCTAGAACCAACTCAACATGAACTTGATATCCTAACTCATTAGGAAAGACATCCTGAAATGGACTACCACTAGAGTATAATTATCCAACAACATCCCACCATCATCTAGATCAAGACCATCTATTTGACCAGAGGGGGAAAAAAATCTTCACTAAATTAGTCCTCCATGATCAGACTAAATATCTCACTCTATTTAGTGAAAATAGATTCATCCTTTTAGAGATAAAATTGAAAATCTCCTCTAGTAACATTGGATATGAGCATGGTACAAAACTAGCCAATCCACACCAAATATCAAATAAAAACCTATATATTCCATATTTAATTGTTCGGATAAGAAACAGTAACAACTAATCTATAGTGGACACATATTGATGCATATTAATTCCTCTAACCATAAATAGAATGGTGTTTCTTTGGTAAAAACATCATTTATGATTTCTGTAACCATGGAAAACCCATTCAAAAAAGAATTGTTGGGAAGGAATGTGGTGCTCCCGTATAGAAAAACACATGAAAGGGTAGATGATACAAGAATAATATCTCTAATAGTATAAGGTCCAGTATCCAAAATAGAATGAGTGGCTTTTTTAGAGTATAACAGACCAGACCATCTACCCTTCACTCTAGTTTGACTCCACAAACATAATCCCCCATCCTGGTAATGAAACTCCTAAATTGTGGTACCATGCCCCCTAACTCAATAGAAACATACTTTTGAAATGTATCATCCTATCAACTCAGGGTTAGTTATGTCCTTCCCAAACTCTAATACCACTCATAAACACCTAATACGACTCTGTTGGAATAATATCCTATGAAACTTCTACTGATGACTTACCCAACCGCAAGAATAGAACTCCAAAGAAGGGTATAGAAAATATGTCTTCTTTACATAACATGACACACTAATAGAACTATAATAGAATTGGGTAATGGGATTGATTCCAAATTTACACACTCATCTCTAACTAGTTCCATTAGTGAGAACTAATGTAGCAGTGATTCATTGCATTATAAGAAAAGCTTCCAGTTCACCCTGCTAATAAAACATGGTTGCTACTCGAGGCCTCTATTATATTCACTTCCATGATGAGTGACTGATTTGTCACATCTAAAAAACCTCTTTGGAATAAAATGTTCATCTTTGACCTGATGTCATAGTAAATCTCATTCTAAAAATGGATCTCTTAGTGATCTAATTAGCTTCTAAATATTTCACAAAGAACTGTATGTTGGTGAGACATCTAATGTTGTCTTTAACTAAAATGATCTCTTTTTCTAGAAGCATGAACTTGCGAGAATTATTATCCATCAAATTTATCTGGATATAAGTATCTCAATATATTTACGTATAATTATTTCCAAGATAGTTCTTATTACTTCCTAGAATGATCTAGAATATTACACAAACGCATGGTAGGTCCATTATCAATGTATGCATCAAAATTCACGCACTTACCTAAATTTAACTCAATGTTCATAAAGATATTATATAATAACTCAATATAGAAGTCAGTTTCTTAGGGGAACCCCTCTCTAGTGAATTAGGGAATATGATTTAGCTAGAACTCTCCTATAAACTCCAGTATTGAAGTAATGGTGGGAAATTATTCCCCTTTTATGGATCACATGTCCCTCTAGAATTTTTAATGAAACTGAACATCCATATGGTGCTCAAGAAATATTGGATGCTCTGGAAAAACTTAGTTAGGGGTATACTAATTAAGATTCTTCTAATGCTCAGCTCAAATTTGATGAGGAGTCATTTTCTCTACAAGATGAAAACATTCTATAGAAAAATAACTAAAAAAGGTCAAACTCAACAGGTGAGAACAATAGATAACCACTAACTCAAGGTTTCTCTAAACATGGATTACATTAATTTTATCATTACATTACACTACTTTCATTAAATTTATCAGATATATTAGTTATCTTATAAAATAGTTCTTTAAATAAAATATATTACATGCAATAAAAATGTCCTTATCATAAACAATTAATGTCAAGATATACAACTATATGCCAATCATCATTCATGAATACTCATGACACACCACACTGGGCCATGAGTATAAATATAAACAAATAATATCATCACACATCATGTCAATCACTCCAAGGGAAATAACTATAACCGTAATAATAGAATATCATGAATTGAAATCATATCCCATAGAACACAGACATTCCCCCATATATGGGTCTGCTAGTCCCGTGCCCAAGATCATTACTAAGTCATGATACATCATATTTACCTTTATAACATTCCTAAATAATAAAAATTTAAAACATAAACTTTATCCATCGATTCCACATTATAACATTCCAAGATTCATTAATCTCTCATTTGGCCAAATCAGGTTGGTTATGTGAAGTCAAGAATTCCTCCCCATATTCTAGAGGATGCAATCTAAAAAGGGAGTGTGATGAAATAGTGGGGTGAAAACACCCCATGCCACAGAGTTACAATCCAATTGAAAAGAAAATATATAAATTAATATCATCAGAACAATCGACATAGAATAAACTGTACACTAAATAACTGGGTAGTGAAAAAAGAGAAGAAAATATACCAAATAATAGTTAACCATGTAATGATGTAATTAAATGAATCTAATGTCAAACTGAAAGAAAAATGCACAAAATAACCAGATAAAAAAACCAACTTAATGTCCACTATTCAGAACCCCATGTCTATCCCATCTACAAACCCCATCCCATCAAGTATGAAGAAATAAACAACACAATCTCATTCCATTTTCCAAACCTACAAACATGTAATATAATTGGTTACCAAACAATGTTATAAATAGGGTGTTAGTGAAATTATGTAGGTCAAAAAGGACATGCTCAATCTCATTATGTTTCATAAATAATTAATAAAATAAATATATAAAACCGTGTATAGATTAATAAATTAATACAATATAATAATCAAACTTTTTTTCCACAATGTTGAGTGGTCTCTTAGCACCTAAGATAAATTTTCCAACCATTACCACATACCATTACATAATAACATAACCAGGAAAATTCCTCTATATATGATGTCATCTTCTGGTAAAATTCATATATACGTATTTCAACAAAAACTAGGACAAGACCTCTACATAATCAGTTCAACATTTATAAATTGGTTAATCCTTTTATATAATAATTTCAACCTCAAACGTAAGATTTATATATAATCACTTCAGCATGAATCCCATGTCCAAGCCTTATATATAACAATTTTAGTCTCCATGAAAAACTCTATATGTAAGAATTCTAGAAACAATCAAAACACAAGTCATAACATCCATAATATGATAATATCATATAATGTCATAAGCCACAATGGATAAATCAAAAAATTAACATTCATCCTTCAATTAAACTCATTTATAAAAGTTTCAAATTAATTTTAATAAGAAATAACCCATTACCGAAGAGATTCTAAATAATGTAATCACCTAAAAACTCATGTCATTTTAATCACACATTACACTACTAACCACATAATTATTTATCCTATGTCATCTCAAAAATTGTATAACCACATGATTGGTCACAACAACACATGAATCTAATGGAATCTAATAAATGGTTCAATCCATGTTTAATCGTCAGTCAAAATTCAATTAATTACTACGCATATTGTTTTTATGAAATTGAAATATTTCACATACAAAACAATTAAACAGACCATATAAAAATATTTAAGACTCACTACCTTAATCTAGAAACCAATAGAATGATTATACAATAATTGTGAAAAAGAATAATGTAAGGAATGATAACAAGAAGGAACCTAGAAAAATGTATATCCAGATAAAGACACTAAACAAACATTGAAAAATTGAATTCCACCACCATTGTGAAGAATGAATGAGTAGAAAAGGAATCCTGATAATAACTACTCCTATATGATTAATTGTATAAACGGGGAATCCAAAATAGAGTAAGGTGCTCCAAAATCACATGAAAAAGAGAAAGGGATTGAGAGAGGAAGGATGAAATGGATGAAAAATAAAACCACACGTGCTACCCAAAAAAATGTCTATTCTAAGAAATAAATGAGGTGAAATTCCCTTTTAGATTGATTTTTTATATTATAAGAGTTATTCCAAAACATTCAATAAGATTAGTGATTTTAACCCTGATTGAACAATACACATTGTGCAACATTTTTTCACAACATGTAATATTTTTCATTCCATGGACATTTTCATGTCATATATCATTTTCATGTATTTATCTCCATAGTAGTTATATGGTATCTAATGCATTTACCTACTGTAAAGATTCCCCACATATAGATTTTAGCAAAAAATCCTCAAAAAATCCTAAATCAGATTTTATACATTGTAAACATTTAGAAAAACCTCATAATATTATTTAACATGTTTATATGTGGGCATAATTAATTTTTACAAACATAAATCCATGAACATTAGGCCATGTTACCCATAAAAGGCTTTCTATCCTGGAATGAGGCATAACCACAAGGTTTAAAGAAGAAGAAAGACCATAACAATAGAGAATCAAAAAAATATAAAAGGAGGATTTCGCTGGGAAATGATGGGATCTTTCATAACTACCAGAGGGATAAAAACATGAGATAAATCTTTCTCATTTTTTATTTATCATTGAAACATAAAAGACCTTTTTTACTTGAGATAAACTCTGATTCAAGTCCACATTATAGAAAATAAATCTAATATTCAATAAGATTTTAAACTGAGTAATGAACCATGGAAATAAGAAAACCAACATACCAAAACAAAAAACACATTTCCAGGTCGTAAATTTAAAAATTCATGATCATATACCTCTAATGATTGATCTTTTCCCATGTTATCCTCCTATATGTTCTTTTTATTATGACCGTTTATTATTTTTTAGTGAATGAACTGAAAATTATCATTTATTTCCTCTACCAGCTATGGTCCCTTAAACATATCATAACCTACTTCATCACAAAAATATGGAGTGAAAAACCTCTTTAAAATGATATATCAATTAGTTCCATTTTATAATAGAAAAACATTTCTGGAGAACAAAACTCAACCAATTTTATTTTGATCCCCACTTCCCTTGTAATCCATTTAACAAGAAAGAAGAATATATTCCATGTTTTGAATAATTTCATCAAAAAATACAATTTTTTCATGATGTAAATATGTATTAAAATTTAATTTTGTACCTGATATCCATAGAAATTATTTCCAAAAATTATATTATTCATGGATCAGAGTCATAGATATTAGAGAGAGGAACCCCATGTAACCTGACTATCTCTTTGAGATATAATCCAAATTTTTTTCTAATGAAATATTATCTCAAATAAAAATTAAATATAAGGATTTATTTATGAAATTAATTATAACTAAAAAGTCATTATTACCTCAATATGGATTTGGAATTCCTATAATTAAATCCAATGATATATTTTTTTATTTCTATTATAGCATTTCCTATTGTTAACAAAAATAATTTTATATTTTCTTATTTTGATTTAACTAATGATAAAGCGATAATTTATTATTAAATTAAAAAATATCTCCTTTAATTATATCCCACTAGTAATACTCTTGAATATTTATGTGCATCTTAGTAGTGATAGGATGAATAGGAAATAGGGAAACTTGAGCTTCACCCTATAATTCTATATTTCAATTGGAATAAAAAAGAACACAAAATCCCATTCAAAATTTGATGAATCATTCCTCATTAAAATTAATCACATGGAACATGAAATTATTAATGAATTCTACCATTTCCTACAAATAAATATCCTACATCATTAGACAGATTATTTCATTTTAATAAAGTTGACTATAATGATTTTTTAAGAAAAATAAAGGAGGTTCCTATAACCACAAATTACAGGCCAAAATAAACATATCAATAACTTATGTATTTTATATCGAATGAAAAATTGTTAGAAAAGAATTATTATTTTTGACTAAAATCGTAGATTCTTTATTTTCCCTTTATATATGATGATGAATTTCACAATCGTAATCTTTTATCCATTCCATCCATCAACTTTGTGTCATGTTTAACTCATTTTTAGTAAAAATATACTTCGTACTTTTTTGATCAGTATATATCTATCAATTTACTCTATATAAATGATTTCACCTACTTTTTAAAGAAAAAAACTAAAAAATATAATTTCATATAATGTACAGACTAATTTAACTAATGAATTTTCAGTTTCCATGATGTATATTAAATTAACTAATTATTCAATTTCAGGAAAAAAACCATATCCCTTCAAATAAAAATATTTATACATGAGGGATTCACCGTAACTAGAGGAAATGAAAAAAAATATAACATTAATAAATCATCATTTTAGTTCTTAAAAAATTCATTGAAATCATTTATCCATGGGAACTTAACCCATTTTCATGTCATCTTTGTATGTTCTATAGATATCTAAGTATTTTTTCCTATAAAATATTTATAATAACCCATTTAACTAAGAACACTACGAATATCTATGAAATCTATGTTCATGGACACTATTAATAGATTTTGATTTAGTATGATCAATAATTATTACATATTCAGAAATTATATGTCTATGGAATGATATTTTTTGTAAAAAACAATTAAAAATTTCAAAAAAAATCATATAGTTTCATTTATTTAAGGTTTCAAAAACATTTCCTTGTGGAATTTCATGATCTTATAAAATTTTATTATATAATAAAATATCATCCATAATAAAAATATGAACATCTACAAGAAATATTGGACAAAACTATTCATAATGTCAATAAATTAGAAAAGGTGAATTATACTACACAAATGGAATAAATAAAAACAGATAATGATTGTATATAGTCAGAAAAAAATTATTTGGAAGTTCATCCTCCACATTTAGCTAAGGTACTTAAACCTAATTACAACCACAAAAAACTAACAACCTCCCACTAGATGATAAAAAACTATTATTTGGGAAAAAAGATACATGTTCTTAATTGTGAGGTTATTCAATTATCTATAATAAATGCAATGTATCCTTGAAATTTTTTTATTTTTCACATAAAATTTGATCACCCCGTGGTTATGTTTTGGGTCATATGAAATATTTATCTAACATATCATGAAAATAATTTTTCTATTATAAAACATCTACTTCAATCTTTTAATATGGGCATTCACAAATAGGCTTAGAATTAGGCACTAAGTGAATAGAAAATTCAACCTCCCAACTAAGAATATCACCATGAAAATCATCTAGAAATATATCCATGTCCTTGTTCATTATTAGGATATCACTCAAATAAATAGTTCCAATCATTTCAAAAACATGATATATATAACATTCACTACGATATCTGACCAAATTATTAGCATCCTAGAATTTTATCTAAGGTACAAAATCATTGAATAAAACATTATTTTTTATATAACATATCTTTTCATGATACACTGAAATCCAATACATGTCCAAAATGATATTAAACTCCACTATGGGTAGTTCAACAATATTTTCTGGAATTCCCATCTTACTAGAGAAAATATGAATATTCATATAAATATTAGTTTCTTTTATACTTCAACCTATAGTATTCAACAAAATCTCTATTATAATTTCATGAGGTTGTATTCCTAATTTATATTCAAATGTTTCATAAATGAATGAAGGTGAAGATACATATTCATACTGCGTATTAGAATAATTTGAATATGCATGTAACAAACATTTAACCACATCAATTGATGTCCCACCATAAATCATAATAGTATAAAATGATTTTCAACACCTTTTTCATTAAAAAATGACCCCCCCCCCCCGAGTGACTAACTTTGGATGAACATTAGCTTAATTCCTTAACTCATTACAACTGAAGAATCTTACCATCGACATTTCATTAATCTTAAAATAATTTTCATTGTACTCACAATCCATATCTCCAACAATTACACATCATTAACACTTACCAGATATAATAATACATTCTATATGATTTTTTACCAGACTTATAACTATATAGTTTCTTGATTTTATTAGGTCATTTTTTCATTGATGAATGCTTCACAATTTCCTTCCATATAGATATTTTTTTACTCTTTTCAGCTTCAGGAACATATCTGTCAACAAATAGTATCTCTACTTTATATGCATAAATAATACATTTTCATTGCATTTAAATTTTACAATAGACAAATATCCTTGTAGACAAGGTTTCAATCCTATGTAAAATAAATAAATATCATTATAAATAACCCAAATAAAAACAGTATGTACCTGGACATTCCTATAAAATTGGCATAATATGTGGAAATATAATCATGAAATTTTTCGCCCAATTAGAGGATTTAATTTTATATTTTGATTTCATCAACATTAAGGAAATATTTCTAATGTAAAAAATCTTTAAATTTTTCCCATTTCAGTGAATTAGGATCATATTTCTCTTTGGTATTCTTAACCAAATATAAACATTGATCAAATTCACCATCATAATGATATATATTTTGGGTTACTGTTTAGCATTATGAACACCCCTATCTTCAAATATATTTTCTAGTGCATTGTACCATCCATTTTCCACCAATGTATTAGAATATCCATAGAAATATGAAGGATGATACTCCATAGAATGATTAACTATCAACATGTTTCTTTATGGAAAATCTTTTTTCACTCTAACATTGATCCCCCCTACAGTTATATCCTTTGTCTTTGAGGCCTTCACTATAAAATATTTCTCAGTTCCAATTCCAAACATTCTTGGATGTTAGTTTGGTAGTATATCTTCATTTTCATCCCTTACTACTAAATCATACATGTTTCCTCTATGGAAAACCATATTCAACAAACATAGCTTATATGAATTAATATGAAAATATTAAAATTCTATATCATTTAACTATAACCATATGGTAAAATATTTTAATTTAATTCTATCAAGAATATCATAACCTATAAAATTATCTATAAACTACTAAAATACCATATATAAATACCTGAACTATAACAATTCATATTCTAGAGACATTAAAATAGAATCCAATTTCATTCATTCCCAAAAATTATTTTTGTATATAGTATAAAAGTGTTAGTCTATCATAGTGAAAAATTATTATATAAAAAAGTTTATAATTCTAATCAGTATCTAATTATCCACAATATTAAACATTTTAAATAAAATATGATTAATGTTTATGAAAAATATTTATAACCTTATAATTAAATTCCTTATTTCCTTTCCCATCCTTAATCTCACGGACAAATATTTTAATAAAGTGGGATGAACATAAAATCCACAATAAGGGGCATAAAAAATATGCTTGTTAGTCTAGTGAAATACATGAAAATCCATTAAATCCTTTTTAAAAAATTATACCTTTTTCCCAAAATGGATCACTTTTTCTATTAACTACACCATTAGGTTTCATTTTGAAATAAAATTATTTCTATAAAAACACATTATATATCATAAAAAATTGATGTATATTCCTTGGTAAATCATGTCATAAAACCCATATAGAACCTCTACAGATCTATTATAAATAGGAATAACCATATATACGACCTCAAAGATAGTTATCCAGAGAACATTGTCATTAACCAATGCATTGTAGTGCTATCTAGGAATAGCCATCATATAAGATATATTGGTATAAATAATAATCTATAATGGAGTTAAAACATTCAAAATTATTTTCCAATAACCATATCAGGAAAAAAATATTTTATACTATTATGTTTTCATCCCAAATCAATTTATGAACTATCATGAACAAAATTTCAAATCACATTTAGGTATTAAGATAATCTTTTATTCTTAAAAACCATTATCAATACCGAAATAATCCGAAACATGGAATTTTTTTGAAAAAAGGATGAATTATATTAAATTAATAATAACATCCAATAATAGTTATATAAGGGAAAAAAGTCATTTACAAAATGTATGTTGAAATAGAACAATCTTCTGGTCTTTTTAGAGAAACTAAAACAGTTTGTAACAATATTTCATGCTAAAAAGAATTGAAAGAAATAAAAAAAAATTCATTTCTAAAATTGTCATATTTAAATAAGTAAATTTTATAAAATCACATTAAAAACATTGAAAAGGATAAAAAATAATTAAAGGAAAATATTAAAAGAATATTTTTAAATAATAACCCCTTACAACTATAGAAATTTTTCAATGAAATGCGCTATGAATGAATAAAATCAAAAATTAAAAAAATATAATGATAAGAGAGATATTCATGATATTACATGTTATCATGTATGTATTAAATCCTCATTAAATTATACATGTTCATAACCTCAAAACATTTATCAATGAAAGTAAATTGAGACAATGTCCATTAAACGAAGTCTGACTCATGACATACGTTTTTATTATCATGAGTAATAAAATTATGCTCATTATTTAAATAATTACAAACCATTTATAATTTTATTATTAACATTTATTTTATCACATACCATTATATACACAAATATTTAATAATTTATGTTCACATTGGCTATTTTAATGGGATTTGGATATAATGTCAAAAATATCATTGGTACGTTGACTATGGTCAAAGGTGACATTATTTCAACATACCCAGAATAATAATAATTATATATTAATCATTTTGTATATAATTTATACTTTTAAAACCAAAAATTAATTATTTTTATGATAAATGATGTACATTATAATCATGAACTCAATATGTCTTATGTAGGCATGAGTAACATTTCCATTTTTCAATGATCATTATTGAAAAAAGATAATTTTTATATCATTACATAGTGATAATAATATAATTGATATCATATTCGTTTATTAAATATAATTATATATATAATAAATTTTTTGTGGTGATGAAAATGAATCACATCGCATCATTGTGCCGGTAGTCCACATGTACTCATGAATTACGTCATAATGATTCAGTGACATGAAGTGTAATAAAAAATAGTAGATTAGCTTTTTGTAATGATAACAATTTCATTATTATCATAACTATTTCATATATATCAAATATATTAATTATATTTATCCTTATAACCTTTTATGAAAAGTAGTAGTTACAAATTCATCTCATCGTTCCCTAAGGTAGTAGTTATCCATACACACGAGTGATGTTATCATATCCCCTAAAGAATATAAAGTTAGAAGGTATATATGATGAAATACTTTCAGATGTATAGTTATGATAAAATTAAACTATATAAATATAATTTAAATTCAAATTTATAAATATTCATGACAGGTGATGATTAAAAACATTCCACATCAACTTGGGAGGCGGTAGTCTATCATACACATGATTAAGGAATTTGTCTCACATTTAATGAATATGAGACGGATTTTGGTTCTTAAATTAGTATAATAACATATTAGCGTAGCACGTCTACATGTTTATTATACCATCATAATTTAAAAACATTTGATATATTTTGATGAATGATTAAATTAAAATGCTTAGTTAAAATTGATACATCTCTTTTATCGGTCGTCATTAGGTTAGCACCGATATCTATTATAGGATGGGTTTTTCTAAAAACAAGGGGATTTGGGTTGTAGGTAAGTCATTGTTATGTTATTTGAATATGTATTTTCTAATCCAAATCTACATGATGTGGTTATGAGGATATGAGAGTAGGCGTAATTTAATTAGTGAGGTGAGTGCAACCCTTGTGATTTTTGAATAGAAAAACATGAACATAGGTTTTTTACATACTAAAAGGCTCAAGAATGTACAATTTTATAGTCATAGACATGATAAGTTTGTTTTTTTCAAGAAAATATATTTTATATAGGTTTTAGATCATTTTTACCCTAATCATTTTATTATAACCTCCCCAAAAATCATTTTTAACGTAACTATGGTAATTTTTTATTTTATTGTTATCACTATTCATTTTCAAAAAATTTATTTTGAACATATTAGAGAACATACATTATTGAAACTAAAAATATTCATTCTCTTTTACTAAATTCAATTCGAATAATTGGTATCAATTAATTTAAAATTAAACACATATGTGTGATGAAAAATACATCTTTCAAAAAGTATATTTTTCTAGAAAAAGATTCTTTTATACTCACTATATGACCTATAATAATTTTAAAATGAATGTTAATTATTATATATAGTTAGGAAATTGGATACAATAAACTTTACTGATATAACCATTATGATATTATATTCAAAATGTATTTATAAAATTATCTGTATTTTTATAAATCGATGGAGAAAAATTTATCATCAATATTGATCAACCAACATATTATTTGGAAAATGCTACTAAATATCAATAACCTTTTACATAAAAGGTTAAACTATATTTATGGTAAAATTTATTTAATTTTGGTTATCATAGACTTGGAACTATGGGTATATTGATTTTATATTCAAATCCTACATTTGATTATTTTTTATATAATCTGAGTGAAAACAATTTATATGGAAAAATATTCTGTTTCGATGCATGTAATTGTAATAGATGATCCATTAATTTAGTTCAAATATTCATGTTACTCATCAATAAAATATTCATCCCATAATAAGTATTTCCTTTAATAAGCTCCACATATATTTTTTTACTGAACCACTTAATACCATCTTCAATATATTTTTTATACTTCAAGACATCATAAAATGTGTTTGAAATATATCTCAAAACTCGCTTTCTACAAAGATATGATATTATTTTAGATTTTATTAATATTTATAAAAATGTGTAACTACATAGCTATGTTTTTTTCATTATGTAGTAAAATATTAATGGGTTCCATTTAAGATTCTGAGTTACCATTTATTTCACATTTTCCAGTAATCATCTTTGTTTAGTTTTATGTCCACATTAATTGGTGTAGGAATCTATGTAGACACATAGATAAAAAATATTCTAAAATAATTCATGGCATATTATTCTTGTGAAATAAAAATATGAAGACCATATGGGGTTCCATGTAAACCCATTAAGAATCTAATTTCATCATTTACAGATAATTCAAATTAAATTTTCATATACTTAGAGAATTCATCTTCTAAATTTTCCTAAAAAAATAATATCATCATAATAAAAAATTATAATGTGTGATGTCCTATTTATACTCAATTTTTTTTCCTTCCATGAAACCTTTTATTAATTATATGATACAATTATATTTATCTAAATTTAAGTAACAAACTGTTACAACATGTTTCTATCTATAAATGAAAAAACATTAGATGAAACTAATATTTTCTATCTATGTCTAAAATAAAAATTTAAGGTTAACATTTATATACAAATCTATCTAGTTCATAATTCATAGAAAATATTTTAATGTTCATTTGGAAATATTTTTAACATACCCATGATATAATATATTGGATAAATATATTTTTTATAGTATTCAGTGTCTAGAAAATATTCTATCAATGTCAATTCCATTAATCTATGAATATATTTTTCATTATAAAATTTCACTATTTCGAGAAACTTCTCATTTATCATCCATGTTGATCATAATTAATCATTTTTCGTTAAGAAATTTTTTTCCCTATAATAAACTCCCATTTTAATGTCCTGAATTTTTATGTGTATTATTGTAAATACTATATAGAATTATTACGAGATCAGGTGATGAGAGGGCATGTGATTACGAGGCACGGTGTGCCCATAATAAATGTTTAAAAAATATAAAAAATTAAATATAAGTACAAGTGGGTTTACATAAAATTTGGAATAACATCTAAAAGGCTATATGTGTAAAACACTTGAGGGTACTACTGTGTTCATAACAACGAGTTTACACTAGATGAGGCCTTACATTGGCCAGCATGGGTTTATTGCGAAAAGTACTTCTCATATGTAATGAAGATAATTTTTTTTAATAAAAAACATATATTTTAATCAATGGTGTTTCTTTTAGTTTTTTTAATCATGGATCTATGGTTAGGCTCATAAACCTTAAATTCTATGAAGGCTACGGAGAGAACCTTGGTAAAATTTCTCGACGGTTGATGATAGGACGGTGGATCATGAACGTTATTGATGGAACACCATCGACATAAAATGATCTATAGTAAATGATCCTTTCCCACATAGGGATTTTTCTACTATTTGTATTTCCTCATTTCTAGAATCAATGATGAACATGAAACAACCAACCAATAGGTTCATCTGCGGTTTGATTATTCTTATGAGATGAGCTTAATTGCAGGAAATCATTAGGGTTTATTATTACATGTTGTTGTTTCTTTGTTATTCATTCTAATGAGAATGTATTGATGCCAACACTAAAAATGTTTGGGATTAATTCCTCGAGGAATGATTTTTGATTTTGTTACCCTTTTCCTAGCATTCTTTGTCATCAGACCCTCATGGTTGCGACTCGACTTGTAAGGAGTCTCTAAACGTGATTGGACCCCCTAGTGATAGAAAGAAGAATTAGAGCCCCAAGTATTTTAGATCATTAATTGAGGATCATGAAAATGTATTCTTTTTGAAAATTGGAGAACCTGATCAATATTAGAAGTCATAAAAGGCAGGGGTGCCGGCGTCCGGTACAGGCGGAAATGACCGGTGGTGGACGAGGGAGTGGCACGCCAGTGCCCGAGGGTGCAGAACACCGGTACGTAGTGGGAAAAAGCTCGACCTCATGGAATGTTTCTCAACCGCGGATAAGGGTCCCATGGTAGTGACAGTTCCATGAGCTCGCAGAGTGTGCATAGCATGTGTGGATGATTCCGGATGACTGTGTGGGATGATATGTGACACCATGTGGATAAGAGGGTCACATAGTTGTGGTATACTGCGTGGAACAGACATGCCAACCCATGTGCATACGTGATGGGCCAAGGGAACTGAGCTAGTATAGGAGGTACAGAGGGTCTATCATGATATACCAGGCCAAATGATCCAGGCCTGACAGTGTTGGGTCTGCATGCATGTCGGGTTGGGTCCGTTGGGTCAGATCAGATTGGATTTGGATATTTTCACTAAAACGACCATAAATTTCAAATGGGGAGTTCTTTTGACATGCATTTAGTAGAATTGGGACCCATGAAATGAGATGGTAATTACGAAACCAATGGTGGTAATTATTTCGGACATATTCTCATTTGAAAAGTTCCATTTACCCAATTAGTCCATGTGGTCAATTGGCATAGATGGTGTGACTACTACTCATCGTGCCCCATCTCTTCTATATGTGAATTAATTTCCATGATCCACCATATCATGGATGAGTTTCGTTAGGTATTTTTACCTATATTACTCCCTGAAGAGTTATTTGTTTCGTTTCTTACTCATAGGTGTATGATCCTCTCAACAGGACTTCTGGGATACAGCTTTCAGATTCCCCCAAGAGTCCCGAAACGTATACTCTATTATTTTTTTGTCATTCCCTTGGTAGAGTCTTTGGTGTTGAAATGAAAAACTTTATAGGTCATCAATCCTCTAATTTGTGGGTTAATACATAAAAATTTATTTACAACACCAAATGGAATTGGTTTTGATCCTCTTATGATGTATCATACCTATTTTTATATCATTCAGTGTATCTCCCTGGTGAAGGTATGTAATAAAAAGTACTTCCCAGATGAAGTTCATTGGTGCTATCAAACTCCGGATAGTGTTCTCCTGGATGCGTTCTTGTTTGGATCATCAAGTTGAATCTCTAATGGTTGTATGCGATAGATGATACTTACACAAGACTGTGTGGTATAGATTAAGTATATCTGCATATTTTTGTTATATGATGTAGAAATATAATTGTGTATAGCTGACTGTACTCTTCCTGTGTGTTATTCATTGTGTTTTTTGAATTATTTTCTGAGTATTGTTATAATCACCACTACGTGAAATTTTCCCACACGTGTCATGCCTTGTACATACAAGAAACCTTTTGATAGATTCCAAGGTGGACAAAGACCAGACTGGATAGAGCCTTTTGGGGTTGGATAGACCATGGTGTTTTTACGCCTTCAGACAGTTACCCCAATACCTTTCCTTATGGGTTGATCAGGTAGGGTTTTCTGCATAAGAGTTTGAGGAACTTGTTTACCTAATTTGTTTTTGATGGGCTTGAATTTTGGCCCTGTATAAATTCTAGAACATTCATTATTGTACTCTATTTGTTGGTTATAATGGTTTTTGTGTATTTTTTACATATTATTTTTACATTTCAGTATTTTTGGGAAGATGAGTGTGTGCATATATTTACTAATGCAATGACTCCAATGTCAGTGATATGACTATTCGATACTACTCATGCACCCTGGCCAATTGAAGGTGGGATTGGTGTGTCACGATATGGGCACCTTTGGGATGGGTCATGATAGAGTGGTATCAGATGATTTCAGTTATAACATACGACTGAGAGATAGTGAGATTTGTTTGTGGGAATTGTGATATATTATTTGAGTTTTGATTTTGGGCCAGGGACTATAGTGTTGGTGAAACGACTGACTTATTCATCCAAAAAGACTCTGATAATATGATTTTTGACGCAATACATGAGAAAAAAATCTGTTGGGATAATAATGGTACATTGATCATATATAAATGAGTTGTGTTTTCCATGTACTTCTTGAGTCATCTATCCAGATATAATGATTGAATATGGTACATTTTTTTTTTCTAATTGGATGCCTCTAAAACACATACCAGTGAGTATTCAATAGCTCGATCATGAGGATGAACCATTCAATAAATAGGCTTCATTAGGGTGACCAGTTTCCTAGATTTTTTCTCCAGGTTATGCACCAGCTGTACCACCACCTATGGAGCTACCTGTGGTACCTTCAGTACTAGCAGGCGAGGATCACAGGATGAACATGCTTCGTGAGTTTCATTGATAGAGACCCCATAGGTTCTGAGGTGATCCTGAATCTAATGTGTCTTAGGAATGGTTTTAGGTGGTGACATGAGGTTTTTATCTAGTCAAGACATCGTCAAATCAGATTATGGGCCTAGCATAGAGCCTTCAATAGGGCTCAATAGGTAAATGGTGGAGTTTGTATATCCAGAATGATGATGAGGAAACCCTATCATGGGAAGAGTTCAAGAACCTCTTCAATGATTCATTTTATCCTGTTACACTGAGATATGTGTGTATAAATAGATTCTTGAGCACTAGTAGGGTAGTTTAACAGTAGAAGATTATTCATCAATGTTCACCATTTTTTCCAGGCTCATAATGGATATAGTAAGGGATCAACACATTGGGTATTTTATCTTTGAGTGTGGTCCATATAGAGACATCAATTCTAGTATTATCCCATTGATCACTCCTACATATGAAAGGGTGATTGAGATGGATTTTGTGGTCGAGAGATTCTTGGATGAGAAGAGACAACAAGTGGAAGTTATTAATGGATGGGCTGGTGTATAGACCTTGATAGTAGGGAGACGATGTAATTATAAGAGATCCTAACATGGAAGTTGTTTTAGGAGGAGGTTACTAGAGAGTGGATCTACATTTCAATTTTCACAAGGTGGATCAAGTCTTCCTAGAGAAAGGTGGTGATACTCAGGTGTTAAGACGGTATATCTCACATGAGAATATCCAACCCACCAACCTACTGATAGGGATTCAATGGATGGAAAACTGACGTAGAGGCAGAGGTAGGATCATAAAAATTTGTAAGGCAGAAGACGTGGAAGTGGATCTAGGTGTGAAGTGAGTGGTGGTCGACATTTCAACTTTCTACCACAACCACCCCTATGTGGTTCGCACCAGGCTTGGGAGCTGGATGATAGGGGAAGAGATATCTGCATGTGGTCAGGGTTTATACACCAAGGGATCCAAGGATGATTCTACATAAAATATGTTTATTTTCTACTTTATCAATGTATTGATTGAAACAAGATATATTCATTCCATTCTCACCACCTATCTTGATAGATACACTGAGGTTCCATTAGAATTGTTGAATCAACACTTACTCATAGAGACACTTACTAGAGGACACTCAATGATTACACATCTATGTTGATAGAGTGACCTTACCCTTAGAGGAGATAGTTTTGGTTCTAAAACCTTGGTCTTAGCTTCGATGACTTATGATGCTATTCTTGGTATGGATTGGTTATCTTTGGTCCGTGCCAATATTAAATATTTTGGGTGAGGGTGAAGTGTTTTCACAATAATGGAAAGATTCTTTCCTTTTTCAATGAAATGAAATCATAGTAAGAAAAGGTGAGACTCGTGCATATGAGGGTGTAACTGATCACTCATTCCTTGTCTAGCCTGACCCTCGGGGCAATAGATGTTATGAGTATACAATACCTAGCAGTATTGGCAGAGTTTGATGATGTATTTCCCAAAGATGTTTCAGGATTACCTCCCTACTGGGAGATATACTTTTTAATTGAATTACACTATATATTTGAGGTAATATCCTCACAAAAATATCATATGTATCCCATAGATCTTCACAAGATGTGTATTTAGTTGGAGGATTTGTAGAGGAAGGGCCTCATGAGACCCAATATTTCACCCTAGGCAGCCGAGATATTGTTTTAAAAAAGGTAGATGAGATATTGAGGTTGTGTGTGGACTACTAGTGCATGAACCACATGAATATGAAAAAAAAGTATCCACTATTGTGGAATGATGTCTTCTTCCACCATTTGGGAGGGGAACGATGGTTCTCTATGATTGACCACTGATCATGCTATCACTAATTGGGAGTATCAGATGAGGATGTACTGAAAACCACATTCAGGTGTCACTACCATCATTATGAGTACTTGGTGATTTCCTTTGGTGTGACAAACATCAGAGTAGTGTTCATGGGACTCATAAACTAGATATTCAAGCCTTACATAGACCGGTTCATGGTACTGTTCATCGATAACATCATTGTGGAATCAACATCTGAGGAGGAGTGTGAGAGACACTTAAAGATAATTCTAGAAAAACATTGAGAGAAACAGATTTATTGGAAACTCCTAAAGTTACAACTCTATATTCAAGTGGTCCACTTTCTAGGAATTTTTTTCTTAGAATACAGAGTGGCTGTGGACCTTTCCATGGTCGAGGAAATGTAATTATGGAAGCCACATAGGATCGTGAAGGGGGTGTAGAGATTCATAGTGATGGCTGGCTATTACCAGAGATTAATACCAGATTTATCCGAGATATCAAAATCTATGAAATATTTTACCTAAAAGGATAATAATTTCATGTGGATAGAGAAGATATAGAAGGATTTTCCATAGTGGTGACAAATATTGATGAGTGCTTTGATCTAGATATTGTCG
This sequence comes from Viscum album, assembly GCA_963277665.1. Lineage (NCBI taxonomy): Eukaryota > Viridiplantae > Streptophyta > Magnoliopsida > Santalales > Viscaceae > Viscum > Viscum album. Next base: position 1,426,064,958 of record OY728123.1, on the reverse strand, counting down.
GAGGAGGGTGTCGAGTATGTAGTGTTTTGATATGAATGAAGAACCAAGAATGGTTGCATCATAATGTAGAGGCAAGCTCTGATTGGCTATGGTTTGTGCCAGTTGAGGCCAAATGAGCAGAACTACGTGTCCCATGATCTTGTGTTGTCCATAGTGGTCTTCACGTTGAAGAGGTGGGGACACTACCTGATTGCCGAGAAGTTTATCATCTACTAAAATCACAAGAGTCTCAAATATATCTTATATCAGAAGGATCTAAACATGAGTAAGAGGTGTTGGATAGAGTTCCTCCATGATTATGCGTTTGGGATCCCCTATACTTCTAGGATGGGGAACATGGTGGAGGATTATATGAATAAGATATCAATTATGCAGTTTCTAGATGAGGCATCCGAGTATTGGGCCTCGTTTTATTTATAGTTTTTCGATGGAGATAGTAGAGGTTAGCTCTAGTTGATGGTTGTTACCCCTAAAATCTTATAGCGAGTCATTGAGGAATGACATGTAGATACAGACTTTGAGACTCAACATGCTTAATTATCCATAGGGCATGATCAAAATGGATATTCCAATGGTGGGGAGCAAGTCATTTTGTTCAGAGGATGCACAGTTGTTCTAGTGGAATTGTGGGAGGAGTTTTTGAGGGAGTTTTACACATCCCCTTTGCTGGTACATTGTGGAATGGAAAATATATACTAGGATCTCTAATTTCACTTTTATTGTTCAGGTATGAAGAAAAAATTGGTAGATTTCATTTCTCGATGCCTTGTGTCCTAGAAGGTGAAGGTAGAGCTCCGGGTTCCAGCAAGTTTAGCTCCACCCCAAGAGGTGCTGGAGTGGATATAGGATGGGATATCAATGGACTTGGTGATGGGTTTAACACATACATCTAGGGGACATGATACTATATGGGTGATCATTGACTGACTCATCATTCCATCCCACTTCATACCTATCCGGGAGAAGAGTTTAGTAGAGAGGTCGAGACCCTCAATGTGCAAGGGATAGTTTGGATTCGTGGAGTTCCATCAAGGATTGTGTGAGATCAAAATTCTAATTTGACATACCTATTGTGGAAGGGATTTCATGATGTGTTTGAGTATCAGTTAAGCATAATCATTGTGTTTCACCTATTGATAGATGGTTAGACATAGAGGACCATCTAGGTTCTGGGGGACATGGTGGTTGATTGCATGTTAGAATTCAGTCACACATGGGATGATAACCTACCAATGGTTGAATTTTCATACAAAACATCAACCACTACACCATTATAATGACAGTATTAGAGGCTTTGTATATTAGACCCTATGGGTCATCACATTGTTGGACTGACATAAAAGAGTCAACCCTCATGGGAATGAAGTTGATGTGATCTACTACCAAGAAGGTGCAGATCATCCAGGAGTGGATGAAGAATATGTAGAGCCGAAATAAGTTGTATGCTGATAGGTAAAAGAGACCTTTCAAGTTCGATGAGGGATACCATGTGTTCCTTCAGATCTCACATGATGTGGGTTGTAGATATTTGGATGGGGTGAAAGGTTACCTCTTAGTTTCACTGGCCCTTTCCAGATATTGCGTAGAGTTTTTGAGATGGCGTACTACCGAACTCTTCCACAACAGTTTCTTTCTTTACATGATGTCTTCTATGCATTGTAAGTGAGGAGGTACGTGCATTACCCACATCATGTCATCTACTGGGGTGAGTTTTACATTGAGTTTGGGGATACATTCATGGAGTACCCAGTGGATGTTGATGATCAGTAGGAGATGATCCTTTATGGGTGAGAAATTCCCCATTTGTTTGTCGGGTGGAAACATGATAATCTCTAAGAGAGGAAGTTGGAGTGAGTGGCTCAAATTCGCTCACAGTACCAACATATATTTGAGTATCCATTTATTTTGGTTTTCAGGGATGTAATTTCCTATGATGGGGTGAATTCAATTTCCCATATTTTTTACATTTACTATTTGAAAAATTATATTGAAAAATTTTGGGACCAGGAATTGAGACATTATGCGATCTTAGGCCCTTTATTCCAAAAAATAAATGTTTGAAAAATATTAAAAATTAATTAGCACATGGGAGCAGCTTTTGTGGAAAAGGTGGAATAAATTTTAAATGGGTCCCCAGATTATAAATCCATGTTCACTATTGCATTCAGAGTACTGAGTTTAAACTAAGTGAGGCATAACATTAACCGTCACAAGTCAACTGTGGATATTAGTTTTTAGACGTAACATGAATAAAAATATTTTAATAAAAATATTCTATTTAACGAAACAAAATTTCTTTTAGTATTTACTTTATTACATGGATCAAGGAATAGAATCAAAACCCTAGAATTTCCTGACAGTTCTCGTGATAAACATTGATAAATCTCTTGACAGATGATAATGTAATGGTGGATCGAGATCATTCTTAATGGATCACCGTCAGCAACAAATCCTCTACAATGAATGATCCTTTCCTTTTTAAGTAATTTTCCATTTATTTTTCGTTCCCTATTTCTTGAATCAATGATGAACATGAATCAACCAACAAACAGGATGACCCATGGTTTGATCATTATTACTATTTGGGATTAATTTTCTGAAATCATCGGGGTTTATTGTTATCAATTATTATTTCTTCATTCGTTTTTATAATGAGACTGGATTGAGGAAAATTTTAAAAAAGGATGAATTTTGTTTCTCAGTTTGTTATTTGTGGTTTTCTTACCCCTATTCAGGGCGTTCTATGTGATTGGACCCTCATGGTCACTGCTCGACATTCCGGGAGGATCCAAATGTGATCAGAAACCTGGAGTGATGGAAAGATTAATTAGAGGCTATAGTAATCTAGAACGTGATCTAAGGATCACATAAGTATCATTATTTCGAAAATAATGTATCACTGGAGAATGATTGGAATATTTCAGAAGCAAGAGAACCGATGGTCGATGCTGGTGGCTAGCTCAGGCTATAGTGACCAGTGGCGCACAAATGCATAGTGCGCCAACGCCATGTGGGGCATGCCTTAGCTATGTGGAACACAACTCAGTCTCATGGAACATATCTTTGAAAAAACATAGAGCCCTAAGTTAGTGGTGAGGGTGTAGGACGGGGGAGCGCACATGGCATACGCAGACGTTGTGGGCCGACTACATGGGACGTAGTGAGGAACCAAGGGGATTAGATGTGCACACTGGAAGGATGGACATCATGAGGAGAAGAATCCTGCCTCCATGCATGCATGCATGTTGGACTATGGGAACTGAGCCACACCAGGCATCCCAGTGAGCTGGACCAGGTTGGTCCGTGTCCAATAGGTCATATCATACATGTTCTAGACCCAGGTTGGGAATTTTTACTAAAATTATCATAACTATCAAATGTAGAATCCCTTCGGTGAGTCATCATCGGCATTGGGACCCTTGCGATGAGATGGTTTTTATAAAACAAATGGTTGGTCGAAGATGTGATTTTTTTAGTGAAACTATCCATTTACACAAGAAGTACACAAGGTCACGGGGCATGGAGGTTGTGAAAACTATTCACCATACACCCTATATTTTCTACGTGAACATATTCCCATCATCCACCATATCGTAGTTGAGTTTTATTAAGTTTTATTCCCTTTATCATTCTCTAATGGTGTATTGGTGTCATTTCTAATGAATTTTATTATTATCCTCTCTGCTTTACTTCCAAGATAGTTTTTTAGAATCCCCTGAGGGGCCTAGAGAAGATTCTATACTCCTTCTTCATTCCCTAGGTAGAGTCTTCAGTATTGACCTGATCAAATTCACTAGTTTTCGATCCTATACATTGTAGGTTAAGCCATATGGAGTCATTTGTGTCACCTCATGTCCCTAGTTGTGATCCTCCTATGATGTGTCATATCCCTCTTTAGATAATTCAATGTATCTCTCTCATGAAGGTTTCCAACAAACTATACTGCTCAGACTAATGCCATCAATGAAATCAGACTCAAGAGTGTGTTCTCTTAGATGAGTGCATTGTCGAATTTTAGAGATGAATCCTCAGTGCTGGTATAATGTATTTTACTTACATTAGACTATGTGTTATAGTTTGGGTATATCTACATATTCTTGTTATATTCCTTAGACATATAATTGTATAGAGATAAATTTACTTTTCCATTGTGTTTTTCTTTGTGGTTTTAGATTTCCCCACTGAGTATTGTTATACTCACTCTTGTATAGTTTTTTTCGCATGAGTCGTGCCTTGTGTAGATGAAGGAAATTTTGATAGTGTCTAGGGAAGACCATAAATGGAAGGATCCTTTTGAGATCAGACAGACTAAGATGTTCCTATGACTTCAGATAGTAGCCCTAGTACCTTTCCCTTATGTTCGATCGAGTTGGGTTTTATGTGGATGTGTTTCAAGAATTTGTTTATAGACATTTTTTTGGTGGGATTGTATTCTGGACCTATTTACATTCAATCACATCTATTTTTGTACTCTGGTTGTGGGTTATAGTGGTTTTTATGAATTTTTTACTTAGTGTTTTTAAATTTTTTCATTTGTTGGATTGGATATGTGAGCATTCATACAGGTACTAATGAAATGCCTCCCATGTTAGTGATAATCTCACTCAGTGCTAATAACTTACCATTAGTCTATTGGAGGAGCACTTGGGAGTCATGACACGAGACCCTTTGGGATGGGTCATGACACTAATCTTCCATTATTTTCAAGATTATCAGTCCCTTCATTTATATTTTACATTAAATTCAAATGTTAAGAGAGTAGTTGAATATTTTAGGTTCATTAATTGAAATCTAACTATTGAGAATAATTTCGATGATTCTTATGTTGTTCTCCACCCCATTATTATGATCACTAATAATGTTCATAACATTAATATGTAACCATTATCCTAGATTTTACACCTGTAAACATTTGATCATCAAAATCATCACATTAAATTTCCTAAACTTCTACCTTCATTCTAAAACTATGTATTTTTTACAACTTCTATAATTCATTAAGATATAGAAATATCATGTCCATTATAAATAATCATCTAATTTATCTATTCATTTTTAATCTCCATAAAACTTAAATTTTTACAATCTGGTTACCCCTATTAATATAGAAATTTTAATCCAATCAATATTGTGTATAACCATAGAATTTAAATTATTTGAATTTATTATCAATTGTAGCACCACATATTTTTTTCATTTTCATCAATAATATAATCCCAAATACTCTAAAATGATTTAAATTTGGATTCATTTATTAAAACATTTCCTAATGACACATGAATGAATTTTTATTCAAAAATAATTTATATTTTATAATTATAGTTGTGGTGCATTCTAAGAGTAAGTAGAAGAATAAGTTTTCATGATCAACCAATATTTTTCTTACCATATCAATCAATTTTATATATTTTATTTATCTAATTTTTTAAGAGTATAGTGTGTAATGAATTTTTGTCTAATTCCATTTTTATCAAGATATTTAGAGAAATATTTTTTTATACATTGTACTATAGTTAGAGCTCAATTTCATAAAAGAAAACCCTGTTGGTTTATGACACCAAAAAAATGTAAAGAATATATTTTGATTTGAATCGTAATGTGATTCATAGCTTGTAATAAAAACAACATCTAAGAAATACGAAACCCAAATCAATTTTTAAATGTCAAATATAGCCATTGAATTGGATTGTAAAATTAAATGTTAATGAATTATGATATATATATATATATATATATATATTAGTCCTTATTAATATTAATGAATTTCTAGTTAATATTGTTATATAATAAATAAGACTGATTTATGTGTTAAAAGGTAAACTTTTAAAAAAATTATTTCAATGTGTTTTAGTCTATGTGGAAAATACATTATAGATAAAATATATTTTTTATATTAATAACATATTAAAAATAATTATATTTTTAGTTTATATAAAAGTAGAATAAGAATAGTTAATATTTATAATATGTTTTTTCTTAAGAAATTGGTTTTTATTATATAATAATTTTTTATTTAAAGGAAAAATTACCAAATTTTGGAATTTCAATTTAAACTAATTAGCCTCATTTTTTTATTTTGAATTACAATATTTTCTTTTCTTTAATTTTAATAGATTTTAACAAATTTATTATTTTTTCATGAGAATTTTGAGAAAATACCAACATTAGTTAAACATTCACTTATATGACATTATCATAAGAAAATAAGGTCTTAAATATTTTTAAAAATATTTATTATAATAAATATATCTAAATTAAATCACATAAAAACTATATTGTATTTATAAATCCAATGAATAACATCTTATAAACATAAGTAATATTTTTCTCTAAAAATGATGTATTCTCATATATTTAAGAAATTAATTTTCATAATTTATATAAATTAAATCAAAAAAATGGATTTACTATTTTAGATAAAAATTATAATATTATTTAATAATGTTATTTTCATTTTTTTCATTACAATATGGTTAGTATAATTATAATTTAGGATAATGATAATGAAAAATATTAATTACAAATAATTATTTTGAAAATAATATTTAATTTATACCTAATAAATTAATTAAGTATCTTACAAAAAAGTGAATTTAATTTAAATATTAATACTACACGTAACTAACTTTTCAATAATTCAATTAGAAATAGATTTAAATATGATTATGAATAGTTAATTTTCAAAACAAAATTTTTTTACAAAATAGTTTTTCTATATACAAAACGTTTTAATTTAAAAAATATTATTGAATTATAAATATAATAATATTAATGGGAAATTAAATTAAATTCCAAAAATAAAAAATTTAATAATATGATTTATTTTATTTATTTAGTAAAATTTAAGTTACTTGGGTATAAACAAGTTACCCCAACAAATAAAAAAGATAAAAGTTAAAAATATAAGAAAAAAATCACCTCCACCGTGTTTAATTTTTTTTGGAAATACGTGGTTGAGGATTTAATTTAACAAGCTCAAAAAATAATCTTTTAATTATTAATGTTCTATTAATTTACCCATGAATAATTTAATATTATCATTCAAAATTAATGTGTATTCATAAAAGTACCATTTTATTAACATAAAAAACTAGACCCATCCACCCCTTCCTTCAAATTAAATCATACTCGTATTAAAATTTTCCTCTTATAATACAATATCATGATCATAGGACACTTTTATCTACTAGTTATCACAATTTCTTCACTAATAATGATAAATTCTAGAGAATGTTCAAGGTCCCAATGTGAGTACTACTTAAAAATGACCCACTTCAAGTTAATCAATAAATTTCAAACCAACACTGCCCATGGAATATATATATGTATATATATAAGTATAGTTTGGATGAAAATGTGTCATTATATTGGTGTAATTACCCTCCTTTATTCTTTCCCTTCCTATTTCAATGTAAATAAAATGTTCACTATGTGTTGAGAAAACTATTGCCTCAACGACATTACGTTTTCCATTTTTCATATTAGTTGAAATAATTATGAAAAAATTCAAATTTGATTCAACAACATAAAAATAACATAATAATTCCATTACACTTATATTATAATTATATTATACACAACCTTATCCATACCCACACTTCGAGATATATCATATTCATGTTTGTGTTTTTTTTAATGAAATTAATTAACGATTATATAAAACTCAATAATAAATGAATATGGATACTTAAATAATAATTTTATTATTATATAAAATATAATTAATTTTTTGGTTCTATAAAGGTCATATATATCTTTAAAATTATTAATAAAATTCCATATTTGATCACTAAAAATAAAAAAATAAGCTAACCCCAATTTACATGTCACAAAAACATCAAAAAACTATATAATTAAAAAATAAACACCAATAATAAAATGATATATATTAAATTAAATATATATGAAAAATGATTCTATGAAAGTATCTAATAAAAATGATTTCTTTATTCAGGATGTTAAGATCATGAACTGAATGAATGGGGAACAAGTTCAGGGTTTCTTGTCTAAAAGTTTAACCACCTAAGACAAATTTCTTATTATTAATATTGTTTTCCTTGGAATGGTGTATCTACTACACCTTAAATATTTCTATCATTATATGCTGATGATTATTTTTATTTAATTTTTCATTTGGTATCATATCCTTTGAGTGAATTTTACACTAATATTTTGATTATTGTAAGGGATTCGTTATCTCATTTTTAAATTTCTTGGGATTTATTTGGTATTGTCTACCAAAATTTCTTTTTATAGTTTATTCATTTACCTATTACATTTAATAATAATAAACATCAATCATCTAATGATATATTCATTTCCCTTTAGTGAAAAATTACTCGTATTTCAATTTTATTCATTTATTTCCATTTCCATAAGTATTTTTCGTCCAATCATCTCCCTTCATATATTCAAAACACATATACATGAGCATCATTCTTTCGAAATTTTATTCTATCATACTGTGATTTAATTTCACTTATTTTACCCTCTCCAATGGTGTAAAGGGAAATTTTAATCAAAATATTTTACCATGGTATAATTTCTGTCCTAAAAGTATATCATTGTTTAGAATAATTCTTATCTATTCAAATGACAGTAGCCACTCTTTTTTCATATTATCCATTAAAACTAATTTTTTTCATTAATTTTGGAAACCTAATATTGGGATATCTCATCAAACCTACACATTTCCATTCCACTCTTTGAAAATGGAGATTTTTATTCTTTTTATGATGTGGATTTTTAGTAGAAATATTTACATATAAAGAAAGGTTTTCAATCATTTAAGAATAAAATGTTTTATATTCCACTCTAGAATACGTTTGAAAACCATTATACATTTTTAAATAAGTTAATGGATTTTTGTAAAAATTAAATTTAATTCAAATTATTCACATCACATTTCATAATATTTCATTTGAAAGAGACCCATAACATCACCTTTTATTATAATGATAAAATCAATTATAACTCACATTTCTAGTTTTTCTTCCATGTGAAGAAATATTTGATCCAAAATTTTAATTGAATATGAATTATCCCCTCTATATTTAATGGTTTCAAGAATAATTTATATTTTACTAGTTTTATTAGATATTTATCTTAATATTATTTAAATAATCAATTATATATCCTCTTTACATAGTGATTATTATAAACCCTCAAATGGTCTTAGTTAGATGGGTCAATGGTCATTTACATTTTTTATTCTCTATTAACAAAATTCTTCAAATGAGACAAGATAATATATTTTGAAGATTTTGGTACATAATTTTATTTTCCATGATTGAATGATCCATCACTAATTTTGTCTATCATAATCATCACATTATTGTAAATTTTAATTTCCCTATAATGTTTTTATATTATGAACACACTATATTTTATCCCCTTTACTTATCGGTGTCCATATATATTAATTACATTAACTGATTTTAGAAATTATTAACATAAACTTTTTGATAATTTTCTATATAATTCTATTTTTGAGAAACATATGGAGAAATTAATTTCACTTATTGATTGTGGAAATATTGATAATATATATAGTTTATCATCATATATATATTATTATTTTTTAATCTAGAGAGTTGGTTGTATGTTTTTAACCATCCACATTATTTATATAAATTTATTATTTCCATTTATTCATTATAATTTTATTGATATTCAACATGTTTATATCTCAACAAAGATATTTAATGATTCCTAACGAAGGTTAATTTTGTAATGAAGTGATATTGATATCATTCAAATTCTAAATTAATTGGAATTTAATAAGTTATGGGAGAGTCTAAGTATTATACATCCCATAGATGCATCATTTTATATGATGTAGAATGTGTTTTGGGTATTTAGTGAATGCCGACCCATCAGAATAATGATGTCATGTTTCTAATTTGATAAAAAAATGATTTCTTATTTGTTTTAATTACTCCTTGAATAATTAAGTGACACAAAAAAATAAGACATATATATTACCATAATCCATTATTTAATTGATACATCTGACAATAGTTTCACAACAGAAAGGCTAAAAGTTGTAGTGTCCTGAAAATTAAGAGTTTAAAAAATATTTACCTACATAAATGTTATTTATTTTTAGTATAATATTTGATATTTAACTTTATGTTCTAGATGAAAGCCACAATGGTTTCTTGGTATCATTTTATTTCATGAATGATCCTCTATGATTCTATAAAATAACCATTCATATATATATTATATCTAATACCATTCTTATTATATTATTAAAGGGAAAACAAAGGGAAGGGTGCAGTCAAATTCTAATAAAGGGTACTAGGTTAGATATCAATACTTGATAATACATGAGTATATAATAAGAATAATGTTTTGAGATCATGACCACAAATTTAAATGTTCATAAAAAATATATTATAATTCATAAAAATAAATCATATCCTAAAACATCACCATAAATAAATAATATATTAAAAAGAGTGTAGATTAGTTAATAATCAATCATGATCTATGAGTCCTTAAAATTGATATAGGAATTTTGAAAAAACAAAAAACTAAAACATTTTGAAAATTTATGAATATATATTAGTTCACACATAAAGTTAAAGAAATTAAATAATTCCCTCACATATAAATATGAAAATTAATCTAGGTCCACATATAATATTATGGTAACTAAATCCACGTCAATGCATTATCTTATAGATATGAAAACTATGTCCATTTATAAAATTAAGAACATGAAATATGTTTTTTCACATAACATATTTATTTCATTAGTTATCAATCTTTATCAAATTCAATAGAGGTTTATTACAGACCCACATAGCTCATAATCCAAATCCATTCATATATAAACAACAAGATCATGAAAACATTAAACATTTCATTATAACATAACATGAGGAATAGAAAATTGGTTTTTTCTAAACATCTCATCATTATAACAATAAACCATATAGAGAAAGAATAACAATGATGTAATATGATCATATCCCTAGTGAAACATTAGTATCATTAGAAGATGTGAACATAGATCAAAATTACATTAAAATAACACCGAAGACATTTTAAAAAAAATCATTTTAAAAAAAATCTATTTAAAATCTAAATATTTCATAAAAATATGAAAATATTCTTATTTGAGAAGAATGATGGGATATTCTGAAATAATTTTTAGATCATTGTGTAATCTCCCAAACTTGTTGCCACAAACCAATTCCTTGAGCTGGTGAGTCACATAACCTCAAGATCACGACCCCGTACTATAGATCATACTGACTATAAGGGGAGTCATAATATCAATCCATATGGGTTTATCATGATTAAGATAAAATTAAATATAATATCCAAAAAATAGTAGATCTGTCATGAAAAATATGTGTCAAGTGTCAATATAGAAAACCCAAAATAAATAAAGAAAAAAACAACTCCAAATGGTCCAGGAGCCCATGTATGGTTCCCTCAATCGTTCTCTATCCCAACACAACCATCTAACATATGTATCTCAACTTTATCCTGTCTTGAAAACATGAATTCAATTAAGGTAAAAATCTAAATACATGAGTAGGGTGTGATTAAAACTCAATAGGCCACCACCAATAGTGTCTATATAAATATATTGTTAATAACATTGTATGTATTTGTAAAATGATTAATGTAAAATAAATAAATTAATATTTTACATTTATTCAATTACACTTTATTTAACCATATAACCTCCAAGGTTCCAGAGGACACCGAAACAGTCTATAAATGATACGACCTTTGGTGATTTCTGAACCATTTCACAAATCAATGTTACCACATATCATTTCATATCAATTCATGTCACAACCGATTAGAACCATAGTCTAGTACCGACTTATGGGTGTAAAACATCATGTCTAACACCCCATCGGCATTGGGAGTCTTAGTCTCCACCCTACACATCAATTTCACATTGTTATTTAGATACTCAAACCCTATCTGATTCTCATATCATATAAGGGAGTCTAGATCCTCTACCCCTATCCCACATAAATTTAGAAAACATGTGTATTAGTAGGTTAAATACCTATCACACACACATATATCACTATGGTATTTTGAACATATGTCCATAACCCACACACAAATATCATAATCACACATATATAACATTTATGATATCATTCGTGGTTAATCAACATTAACCCTATTATCAAATTACACATCATTAAATAAAAAATTAGTTATCAAAACCAATCATGATTCAATGCTTTAGTCCTAAAGAATAGAACGGGAAATTCACCATTTAAACTATATACCACATTAATACATTAATTAATTTGTCAATTAATTAATCCAAATCCACAACACCATATATCATTATGTATTTCACTAATTAAGTAATATAATAATTTTCATAATCTCAAAATCTCAATATCTCATTAATTCCACAATCACAAGACTTCATTTATTAATTTACCCATTAATTAATTCAATATCCAAATCTCAATATCTCATAAATTCCACAATAACATTATTTAATTATTTTATTCATCAATTATTTAATTCAATTTTAAAATCCAAATTTCCCATCATTTACATATGTTAAGGGGTTATGAGATCAAATACAAAGAAAATCTATCTTAACATAGAAGTACTTTGGAAGACTCAAACCAGAGACCTCCAAGTGTCCCATCAAGGGTGTAAAAAATAGGCTACTACCCTATAGTCCCAATTTACCCAAAATTCCCCATTCAAAAATTCCAATAATTATTTCAACAATTAATTAATATTATTTCATGTTTCCTTATTAATTAATTAATTAACATAATCAAATCAAGATTCGATTTCCAAAAAATCTAATTTTATTATAACAATGCATACAAAAAATATAAATAAAGACTAGGATAATTGAATTGGGGCCACCTATCTCCAAATCATTGAAAAATTCTCTCCAACAAAAATCCACAATTTATGTGGAATGATCATTATCACAAAAGAGAACAGTATGTAAATCAAAACCAATATCCAATATCAAATGATGCAATAAAAAAAATAGAGATATATCCATTATAATTAGAGGAAAACAACCCTTCAATGAATGAGAGAAGTACGGGAGATCATGAGGATACTACACAGAATTATATCCTCTTATGGGGATAGGTATATATCTTTTATCCAAGAAGGTATTTGTTATGAATGGAGGTTAGGAGCTGTAGGGATTCATTTGGGAACCTCCAAAAAATGGGGGGATTGGTTAGGGCCTAGTTGGGTCTAATTATAGTGATGTATAGGGGGTTTGTAAATTTAAAATCTATATTTTAGGATAATTAATACCACACACATTGTTTCATGGGAAGGGGAACATGGTTTTCAAAACCATTCACCATATCTATGTTCTTATTCTATGTGGGGGGGTCATTATTACACCTAAAATGCTGTATGGTTTAGAAATCCCTACAGTAGTCCCACAAATCCCCTCTTTTGGGTTTCCACGGTTCACTGGGATGTGATCATGGTTTGGGAACATTGTGTGACAATATTGAACAACCCCTCCTCCTTCTAGAATTCCACAATTTCAACTAAACACTCTCCAAGGTAAAACCCCAAAAAGATATACTCAAATTATGAAACAAGTATATTTAAAAAAGATATAGACACACCTCCATAAATGGTTTGGATCTTAAAATATCCCCACCTTATAATAGCTCTTCCACTAGTTATACTTTTAAGAATATATAAGATTCCAAGTCAAAAATATCAGGCCATTGATGTCTCACATCTGCTATAGTCTCCCTTGTTTCCTCCTAAACACATATGTGATTCCGCAATAGTTAGACTATTTTCATGCTCTATGCCCACAACACATTCTCACTGTGATCCAACACACATATCTGATGCTCCTCAATGGACACATCTATCTTGATCATAGAATAATTTACATAAATCACAAGTTAATGGTTGGGGTCATACCACCAAACAATTAAACATGAAAAACATCTTTCATTACTCAAAACCTATAGAGAAGTGATAATAGGTATGCCACCAGCTCGATTCTCTTAAAACTCACAAATAGTCTAACGAACTTGGGTTCTATTATTCCCTATCTATGTATCATGTGGTGAACCAATTAGGGAAACACCCATATATATACACGATCACCATCTAAAAAATCTATGGGTCATAAACATATATCAACATATGAATAATATTTACTCTGATATATATCCATACACTTCCGAATAAAATGAACATTCCCTGATGTAACCAATATAAGACTCAGTCCCAGCATCTCTGACTCACCTACAACCATCCAACATAGATTTTATCTACATGTCCTAATAGATGGATCCTCGTATGGCGCCATCTATATAGTATCTTTAAAAATATTTTTTGGGAAAACCCACCAAAGATAAGTGATTCTCTTAAGACACACAAATGTATGGGATACACACCCATAGAATGTCTTTATGAACTAGTATAGTATGCTCTAACTTCCCATATGTCTATGGGTGGGATTCCATACTCAGTATAAATATCTTACCAGGAACCTTCTTCAATCATACCAAAATCATGAAGTAAAATTTGATTCAATGTATGAAACTATACTCTAGGGAATCCCATGTAGATGTACTATCTCCGAAATGTAAATGTCTCCCAACCACTCCACTAATAAAGTCTCCCATATGTGAGATAAATGTTCAACCTTTGTCACATAGTCAACAATTACCCAAATAAATTTATTATTCCAAGGTTTCCTTGTGATAACCACCAATAAATTCCATGTAAGATCATCCAAAACCTATTCAAGAATATGAAACAGTTGTAGAAAACCACTAGCTCGTTGAAGTTCGACCATAAATTATTGAAAGGGGTAGAACTGTTTCGCAAAACCTACTATATCCCTTTTCCTTCCTTGCAACCAAAAACTATTGACATAGTCCACGATACATTTTTCTATCACCCATATGCATCACCCACTCCGAGGGATTAAATTAAAGGATAAGATACTCCATTATACACATTGGCACAAAAACCAAATTACCGACATAGATGTTCTTTTCCCTATATATGGTCTAATCAGAATTGGAATCCACACATTCTATGCATAACATTAAGGGAAAACATTTTATATCCTCATACTTCCTTTTAATAATCTGGCTCAAAAGTGAAAATTCCACTAAATATGATATGTGAATCAACTACTCCTTTCTCTACAGGACCAAAACATGCATATTATCCAAACAATTCATAATTTTATAATCTATACTAGACTCCTAAACTACGTGAGTGTTAATTTTCATACATAAAGCATCAAAATAATTTTTCCCTTCCCAAATTTATATGCTAGCTCAAAATAAATTGAATTCATATTCTAAACTCACCTCCACTGTCATAGATTCATATATCGCTATGATAAGATATTATTTAATCTCATGTGATTATTATAAATGTTAAATATTTCTAAAAGGAAATATTCAGTAACACTTCATAGTATAAACAACTAAAAATTACACTAGTTAATTTCATGAGTAGTTCAGTTCACATGTCTTCAACTATCGAGACCCATTTGTCACAAATCTACCCCCTACATGAAAATTTCTCCATGATCGATCACAAAAGTGAAACAAAACACCATATACTACTCTCTTATATCATGTAGTATCAAGATTGGTGGGGATTAAAAAATATTATTCTTCTACTGTAAGGAATTATCACAGGATTTAGACTGTAAAAAAATTATTCCATTTTTTTTCAACCTTAAATGTGGTGCTACCAAAATGGAAAAGGTCTTAAATCAATTTTAGAAAATATCAATCTAATCCAAGAATGATACACTTATAGAAAACATTTTTTTCACCCACGAAACAAATTAATCTACCTTCTTTGGGTCCAATAATACACCTTCCTCTGAGATTGTGTGAACCATGAAGTGTACCTAATCAATCCAAAAATGACACTTAGATAGCATAAAAAATAATAAATGATATATTAATGTGCTTTGGAGAAATAAATTATATTGGGAGTCATCTTCATGAGTCTTGGAGTCCACTATGATTTCATGAATAAACACTACAACCAACAGATCCTTGTATCGGTGTAATATTCCTTTAATAAATTTCATAAACACTAATAGTGAGTTCATCATCCTGAATGACATCAATATGAACACATAAAGGCCACACATGATCTAGAAATAAATCCTCAATATATCATAAGGTCGTATAATCAACTGATGATACCATCATCTAATGTAATTATTTGTGAAGACACAATATCCTTTCAAATAGTCAAAGAGGTCATATATATAAGTATGATGATTCCATTTCTTCACAAACATCTCTTTCAACTTCTGATAATGCACACTAAAATGGAAGTTCCCATTAGTCGTTTTTGCAAAAAAACTGGTTTACCTAATGGTGACATACATGGATGGATAAGAATCTTATCCATCAATTCATCCAGATATGTCTTGATGACCTGATGTTTTTTTCATTACATTCTATATAGTACAATATAAACTATATCATCCACAATCAAGAGTTAAATTATAAATTACACATCTCTCTTAGGTATAATAACTAGGATGTCCTCCTAAAACATGTCCTGGAACCTTTTCTCTTTGGGTGGAAAGGCATACTGTCCACACCCCCATCATTTAGAAACAGACTATCAACCTAGGTAGTGAGATCTCCCAATGGTAGATGAACTATCCATGTACATCCTTTCTAGACACCCCACTATCTAGGGTGAAAATATATTTGTCACCATTGGGATATGTAAAAGTCACACTCCCATGGTAACAATAAATATGTATGCAAAACTGTACCCACCAGCTCATCCCCAAAAATATGTTGAAGACTATCATGTCAAGGATTTATAGATCCCATAGAAACTGGTACTCCCCAACCATGAGAGACCACCCCTTTCATAGAAATATATGCCCAAATAATACTCCCAAAGATATATCTATTATCAAAAACCCACTCAGAATCTCCATTTCCAGGCTCAAACCATTCATATTTTGTGCATAAATAAAATAATGGGAGGAAACAACATCAAATAGGCACCATCTAATATTGAAACTAAAATAATAGTACCTGTAAATATTGATGGTCTAGATTTTCTATCCATAAGAGGAGGCTATATGGTATGTAAATTTCCTACCCACTTCCTTGTGATGTAGTCTGATTTCCATGTATTACAAAACTCATCTAATATGGGAAATATTGTCCATAAGAACCATGTACACTACCTATAACACCAATGCCACTATAATTGTAACTGCATGACTGATAAAAATTATTAGATCCCCTGACCATACTCTTATTATATTTATTTGATACATCATTACATGTCGGCCATAGGTTCCTAAAAAACTCTATAATTGTCCAATCCTACCCCAAGATCGACACTCTATAGTGTTAATGAAAAATATATATGATAGTTGTCCAATCAATAGTAATAGTGGCATAAAACTCAAGTATGATTATGAGTTAATTCTCATTCCCCTAGACATACTTCTTTCCAAAGATATAGTCAAAAATCTCATAATGCTGCTTCCTACTCTAGAAATATATACCCATAGATCACCTAGAAGAAACCACATTCCCTCTACCATAAGACTCCTTCATGTTTCCCTCATCTATGTGATTTTGATTCACCAACTCAGAAAAAATCATTAAATGATAGATGTTATCTCGAGACTTAATCTCACATTTTAGTCCATCCTAGAAATGGATTCCCATAACTTTATCCTCCCTGAAAACACTATTGAAAAGCGCCATAGGTTTGTAACGATACTATCATAGTCTATCACAAAATTATCCACTTATTAAACCACATTAACTCAAATATTTTATCATGTCTGAGAGTTAATGTATAAATGTTCTATTATAACCTCTATAAAAATTCCTTCTAAGATGTCTCATCTACGTAACCTGTATAGGAAAAAATAGCACACCAATTCTTTGGTGATCCTCACAACATGTAATCATCCCAAATTAACCTCTTTATAAAAGATGTTTCAAAAATAACTATTGTAGTCTATATTGACACAATCAATAACTCAACATCCTTAGGTCCACCCCCGATGAATGTCAGAGGGTGATCTAACTAAAAATTCCACAACAATTCATGCAAACTCTTCACTACCCTCTATGGGTCTCTCTCCATAAAATTCCTAAATTTGGGAAGTATTTCACAAAACATATCTCCTACATCTTCACCCAACACAATCGGTTCCTCAGGTTCCACTGCTAGAGGATCATCCCCATCCCTATCTTCTTATCATATTCACAACAAGCATCATCATAGAGGAATATGCCAACAATTCCAAACAAGAATCCTAGGATACAGAACACAACAATAATACAATTGGGAATAAGGTTTCTTGATATCCATAACATGTCATTTCCACTTATTCCCACTACCACATGCTCCAAACCATTGAATTATCACTACCATCAACCATCAAACATATAGTTCAAGGTTAACAAAGGGTAAATAATTCCCATTTTTTGTTTCTCAATATATTCCCATTTATTCACATAATTTATAATTTGTTTACATTTTATTTAATATTAGGATCCTTTTTCATTTCAATTACACCAGAAAGTAAAAACTTTTAAATTTAAACTACCATCCCAAAACCCATTTAATAATGAACACCTAAAATGGGGCACTTCACAAACAATTATGAGTGCCTTGAATGATTCTGGCATACTCAACTCTCATTCCATACTGATCCACGTGTAAAATATAAAAAAATGAAAAATGAAAATCAAATCACAAAGAAATTTCATCACTTGAGGTGAAATAACATCCAATAATTACAACAAAAATCAATAACAATAATCCCACTATTGGTTCTTAAAATTTACCCCATTACATGGGGTTTCTACTCCAATGAACATGCTCTTAACCATGTCTCAAGTATTCCTATCATATTTTCTACCTTTCCCATATAGTACAACAATATAAAATAAATGAAAATTTCTCTTATAATAATTTGTAACATCCCGACCTAGGTTCCACATACCAGTTCTATAAGACAGTCAGTCACATGACCTCAGGAACACCCCCCGAACAATTGAGGCGACCAAATTTCAATAAGGGACTAATATACATTATGGGGATACTATAACCTCTTTATCAATGTACCACACATTAGAAATAAATAAACAATATTCAAATGATACAAAAATTCATAAACCCAATAATTATTACATCATGACCAAAATATTAAATACAATATCCAAACTAAACTATACATATTTCATGTGAAATACATTTTAAGTGTCAAAATTAAATACCAAAATAAATAAATTCAATGAAAACATCCTGCAGTTCCTAACACTATTTCTGGTTGAATCATCCATGAGCCATCCTGACAAAGCCATTTAACACATGGATATTTCCCTTATCATGTCTTATAACTATGTGATCTATTCATCTATAGATAAGGAAGCCGGATTAGGGTGTTAATAAATTTTACCAGACAACCACTAATGACATTTAAAATGATATATTATTAATAATAGTGTTTTTAGTTGTATAATTAACAATTTAAATTAAATAATGTAAACAATATATATTTCTTTAATTACTCATTCTTTATACACATAAACAATATGTTTCTTAAGGACACATGATCCTAAAATACTTTCATCATCCTATTGCATACTCTTATTTGTTTAATAAAGTCAAAGATATCATTTATCATTTCATATCAATTCATGTCACTACTAATTGAAACCATATTCTTATTCAAATTCCTTGGTCTATCATGTTTTTTCTAATACCCCATATGTATTGAGAGCCTCAGTCCCTATCCCAAACCTCAATTCCACATTTGTGTTTGGAGCCTCATTCCATGTACCATACTCATATTTTATATGGGTATTTGGAAGATCATTCCCTATCCCACACACATTTCACACAAATGGGTATTTGGACATTCAGTCCCTATCCCACAAACATATATCTCTTTGATATTTTGAAGCATTAATCAAAGTCCCAAAAAAGAATATCAAAATAAAATATGTATCACATATATCAAATAATTAACATTTAATAAACCTTAACAATCTTAGAAAATTACACATCAATATATTCCAAATCAATTATACAAACAAATCGTGATTCAATACATTAATCACATTGAATAGGTTATGAAACTAAATATTAAAACCATATTCACATTTAATCTATTAATTAATTCACCAATTTATTAATCCAAATCACCTACCCAATGTAAAATTATTTAATCCAACAACTAACTAATCCAATCATTTACACACTCTCACAATCCCAATATCTCATCAATTCCACAATCATAATATTTCATTAATTAGTTCACCAATTAATTAATTAAATTTCAGGATATAAATATTTCATCAATTACACAATGACACTATTTCAGTAATTAATCCATCAATTAAGTAATTAAATTTCAGAATCCTAATTTCCCATGAATTTATCATTTAAACATTCCATTTAATAATTATTTAAATAACTAATCAAATTCCTTGTTTCCATTGTTAATTAATCCACTAATTTTTTAAAAATTATGATTCAATCGCCTAATGTGAGAACTAAATATTAAATATGTATAAAAATAATTGTAATAAATATTATTTGAATTAAATTAAGACCAACAAACTCAATAGCACTAATAAACTCTCACCTAAAAAAAATACACAATTGATGTTGAACTATCTTGATCATCATGAAGAACACAATATAGATCGAAAACATGATCCAATATCAAAAAAATCAAGATTATGAAATCCTATATCTATATTATTTATAAATAGAGTAACAAATCCCTTTAAATAATGATTGTTGGAAAATATATTGGGAGAAAACAACATGGGATGAGATCCTCTTAACAATATAGGTGCAGATCTCTAATTCAGGTTTTGAATAGTCAAGAATGGAGGTCTAGGGACTTAATAATTCATTTGAGAACATAAAATATTATAGGAATATGTTAGTTATGAATTAGGTCAAATTGGGGAGATGTATTAGGGATTATAATTTAAAAATCTAATTTTTGGGTTAATTAAAAGCATGTACATGATTTTCAGGGTATGGTTGCATGATTTTCCAAACCTTGTACCTTAACCATGTGCCAATTATGGGTGTGGCATGATTAATCCTAAAAGGGAACATGGTTTCACAAACTAGGTACCAGTTGAAAGAATCCCTTATTTTTGGATTATCATGGTTTCCTGGGCTGGGTGTAGGTTTGGGAAAACCATGTGTTAGCCTTCCACAACCCCTCCTCCTTCCAAAATTTTATAATTTCATAGATAAATCCTCAAATGTATAACAAATAAATGATAAATTCAATAAAATGAACAAAATAGATGAAAAATAAAATGACACACAACTATAAATGGTTAGTATCTTTGACATTGAGTTGTTATGATTGTGAAAAAAAAATTTATACCATATTCTTTAAAACAAATATATATTTATCATTTTTCAAATATTCATGAGTAAAGCATCCTAAAAACGAAATGAAGTTTCATTTATGTTTTTCAATAAAAATTCAAGAAGATTAAAAATTGAA
This sequence comes from Viscum album, assembly GCA_963277665.1. Taxonomy (NCBI): domain Eukaryota; kingdom Viridiplantae; phylum Streptophyta; class Magnoliopsida; order Santalales; family Viscaceae; genus Viscum; species Viscum album. The sequence goes on along the minus strand of OY728123.1, from coordinate 1,426,043,426 downwards.
TTTCAAAATTTGTAGGATAATAATAACACAATATGGAAATAAATTGATATAATACATGGAAATGGAAGAAAAGGATTCCAGAAATAAAATAGGATATAAATTCTACTTTTCTAAAAACACATTTTCAATCATTTTAACATCCAATGAAGGAAAATGGTATTATAACATAGAAATTAAATTAATAAAAATAAGAGAATAAAATTATATCGGATTTTTTAGATGTTAATCATTTTATTTTCTCATTTTATATTCATACATACAAAATCTCGATTAAAATTTCATTGGCACATAAATCCTATAACTCAAGTCTTGTCTTCAATCATACATGTTAAAAAATTATGTATAATGACTATAGACATAATATTAATATTTTATAGATCCATAATCATATATTTATTTATATATATATCATAACATATTTTATTTAATTCTAAAATCTTATTTCCCATTTATTACTATTTTTTAATACAAACGGTTACAGGTGATAACTACTAAATTTCTCTTGTATTTTTTAGTTTAGAGGGACTAATACTAGTATATTGTTAATGTTCCAATAATTTATATAAATTTAATAATTATGTAATTTTCTTATATATTTCTTATATATATATATATCCATCCATAAAAGGTAGAGATAAATGAAATTAATTGCATCATTCATTGAGATGGTAGGCCGTATATATGAATGAATATATTTTAGAAAAATTGATGAATGAAAAAAAGATATATAATAATTAAGCAAAAAATAATAATTATATCATATATATCAAATATATTCATTAAATATATCATTACTACCATCAATGTAAAATGAAAATGAAAAATGAATCACAGCACTTCGTGGAGGGGGTAATACACATGTACTCGTAAGCGATGCTACTACTATTAAATGGATAGGAAGGATGGTTCATATAATAATAAAATAAGTATATAATCATTATTATATTACAATTATAATATATATACAACTAATCATAATAAACAACCATGTAAAGTGGTGATTACAACTGAATAAGCATGCTATGTGTAGGTAGTAATTTAAATGTATGCATGAGAAATTTTTTCTCTATCCGTACGATAGAATGAAGATGGATAATTGTTGTTCCAAAAAAATAATTATATAATTTATAAAAAAATATTTATTTTATAATTGATTCCACCGATTTATAGTATTTATAGGATGAAATAAAATTGAAAATTCCAGGGTAAGATTTTTACCTCTTTGTTGAGAAACCTCTTTTAGTGTACGACATAATAATTGAATGAATAGTATTATAGAAATAAAAGAAGACATATAATTTTATGAAGGATTATAGTATTATATTGGTGTATTCAATTGATGATCTGTAATTCTTGAACATTAGGAATAATTATTGAGGGGAGGGTCCCTTTTATAAGTGAGGGGGTGGGAACTCTTGAAAGTAATAAAAATATTAAATCAATATAAATTAATTTTCAACAAAATTGGGATCCAAATTGATATTATTTAAATATAATATGTTTTTAGGTCAAAATAAAAATATAAATTTGAATATTAACTTTTTTGGAGTATGTTTCCCCCATTATACCACTGTTTTAACACACCATTGATCCATTTGATAAATAAAAAAATTATATTTTTTAACTGTTTAAGGGTCATGAAAGTTACAATAGATGAAATATTGATTAATTATATTAAAATGGATGATATTTTAAACCATGTGACATTAAGTTATTATAATATAGGATTATAAATAATTTTAAATCAGTTAATAAAATATTTTTTATTGTAAAATATCATTAATATCATTTTATGAACTAATAATTTAATTTGAATTTGAGAAAAACATAACAAAAAGGGAATTAGAATATGAAATTTTAAAATATCCATAATATGTAATATTTTTATATTAAATTTATTTAAAACTAAAAATCAAACAAACCCAAATTATATTTAGTGTTTTCGAAATCATTTAATTGATTCTTATACATATTTCATAAGAAATGCTTCAGGATCACATAAGGATTAATTGTAAATATACCAAGGAAGGTGCAGGACTAGGCTGGATGCCCAGTCCCGTAGAAATTTATTAATAAAAAGAAAGTGAAAAGATCATAGGAGAGAAAAAATAAAAAGACAGCGTATCACAAAACCTTACAGCCTCATACCTTAGAAAGCATCAAACACATCATCACCACCACCTTCTGAGAACTCATCTGGATCTGCCGACTCCCATTCAGATTGTGGAGCGTATTGATTTAACATGTGGATATACTCCTCCCGCAGACGTAACTTTGCTGGGGACATTGGCTCTTTGTTCTGTCATCCCTTCTTCTGATCTAAATCTTTCATCTTTCCATTTTTGGTAGATGATCTGGTGGATATGGTCCTCAGCGTGTTGGAGTAGACTTTCCTGGGTTTCCTCTTTGGTGGAGCAGTGGAAGCCCCAATACTCTCATCCCTCTTCTCCCCTTTCCTAAGAATGCCACTATATGTTTCCTTCATAGAACTCGTTATTCTGCCTCCTTGATTTTCTTTCCCCTCATCCATCCCTAGAGTGCCTTCATGCACCAAGGAGGGTGCAAACTTGGAATTTTGCTTGTTAACGTCTACAGGTGTCAGACACGGATAAAGGTCCCTGCTATTCTGATTTTTGCAGCTTGCCGCTACAAATTCCTGTCTGTTCAAAGATCTCTCCCTGACCTTCTGCTTCTCTGAATTATTATTTCCATTCAACACCCCTCTGAGATTTTTTCAGCATCCTCCTCAGGACTTTCCTGCACCATGTTCAACAAATCACTCCCTTGTGGCTCACCACATCCCTTATCCAGTTCCACCTGAAGCATGATGGCAGGAGCTCCAGCAGCACCTCATATTTCCCCATTCCCAATGTTATTAGATATAACAGAACCAGTAGTTTCCCTATCCCGATGTGGGTAGGGTGCTTCCTGGTCATTGGAGTCCAGCTCAGTCAAGCTTGCAAATCTGTTATCCAGGGATACATCACTGCCTTGCTTCAGAAGATTCTCACAGCCTCCCTTAACCAGCTTCCATTTGCCACAATCAGTATCTGAACAGCCCTTTGTACTTCCTGAATCAACCCCAGCACCATAATTGAGATCATGTTTCAGCCTTTTGAAAACATCCCCAACTTAGGGGTTGACACCGTCATTGGTTTCCTCCTTCTGAACAGAATCAGTAGCATTGGCACTCGGGGCCCCGGTGCTTGCATCCTTCGCAGTTGTAGTAACAGCAAGCTCCGCTGACCCACCTATCTCCAGTGGCATACGTCGACCAGGAACCTCCTCCCTTATCGCAGCAGAATCCTTTCTATAGAAGGAATTCCGGTGACAATGAAGGTCCGAGTGTCCAAGGCGATGACAATTGGCACAATAAGGAGTCCATGACTCAAAGAAGACAGACTGATGCCATCTGATCTCACCCTCCACTTCAACGCAGACCGATTTAACTGGTTCCTTAGAGACATCTACTTCGACACAGATGTGCGGAGCAACAGGATGGCAGGAAACACGGGTTCTCATGTCCATACACAGGAAACGCCCGATCAGATTTCCAATGACACGGAGGATAGTAGGATTCTGAAATGGTAAAGCAAGACCAGGGAGCGTGACCCATAACGCAGTGGTAGGAGGATCACGGTGGAGATGAAAATCAAAGGAACAGTGAAAAAGAGGGAATCTGGAACCATTAACCACCCTCGATGCAGAAGACCAGGCATAAATTAAGTCATCCTCACAGGAGAAATGGATTTTGAAATGCCTCGTGTCTAAAATCCCTACAACCGCCTGTTCTTGAAGCAACCAGGTAGAGGAGACGAACCTGTGGAAGCTGTCCACTGAAGGTCGAGACTTGCCAAACCTTGCGACAAGGATGAGGTCCAACTGCGACACCGCCTTCGCGAACTCGAAAGAGGAAATCGGAACTGATATCTCACCATTCACCCGATTCGGCACCTTAGGGAAAACATCAATCTCCGGGAAGTCAGGGAAGGAGGAGGTATCCACACGCTGTGACAGAGGAGAGTCATTTCCCCCATCTGGCCGAGGCACAGAGGGGGCGCGCCGCCGCAGGGGCTGGGTGAGTTGGTTCAAGGCGGTGGCGTCCCGTCGCTGAGGTTCCGGGTTCGAGTCCTCACAAAGGCAACGCGCACCATATGCCAGCGATCCTCTCGTCCCCTCGACCCCATGGGAACTGGCCCAAGCCCAAGGGTTGGCCACCTTGGGCCTAGCCGGGGGCGTGCGACGCGCAGGTGGGTAAGGCCAACCCAATACCTCGTTACCCAACAACACGTTCGAGCCCGCGGGGGCTGGGTGAGTTGGTTCAAGGCGGTGGCTTCCCGTCGCTGAGGTTCCGGGTTCGAGTCCTCACAAAGGCAACACACACCATACGCCAGCGATCCTCTTGTCCCCTCGACCCCGTGGGAATTAGCCCAAGCCCAAGGGTTGGCCACCTTGGGCCTAGCTGGGGGCGTGCGGCACGCAGGTGGGTAAGGCCAGCCCAATACCTCGTTATCCAACAACACGATTAATTGTAAATATACGATCACTAAAAATTTAAAATAAATTACCATAAGAAATTGAGTTCAAAATAAACCTTTATATTTAGTAAATTTTTTATTTAACCACATCAATGTCAAGTAAACTAATTTATTATGTCATTTTTTAGTTTATACCCTTGTGCAAACATTAGAGAAACATGTTTGTAATATTCTTGTTATACTGATCAAATGATAAAAAAAATCAAAATACTAATTTATTAATAATATTTACTAAAAATTTATAGAAACGTTGTTTCTTGTCTCTTATGTTAATTATGAAAATAAAGTTATCTTTTCTAGTACCATGAATACACTATGTATGCATTGAAAATAAATTTGATATTTTCGATGAAATAAATAATAATTCACATTTTTGACTTATTTTTATAATTAATTTTTATTATATTATTAGAAATTAATTTTTACATGAGTTTTATATATGTTTCCATCATATTTATGTCTTGGTGGAATCATAAAATATACATTATTTCATAAATTTTTTTTTATTTTTAATTAAATATTTCACTTAATCATAAAATATCAATATTTTAAATATAATTATATCTGACATGATGAATATAGAATATAATTATATTTAATAAAATTAAGTTCTTATATGTTATATAAACTACATTTAATATAAATTTATAAAATTCAATGAAAATAGTTTTTATAAAAATGCATTTTTATTCCCAAATATGAATTCATACAAAACATCATGTATGAAGAAGACTACAGTTTTATTAATTTGATTATTTATAGGAAATTATTTTTATCATGATTAAATGTGAAATTCATTGCATAATATTATTTTTTTAATAAATATTAAAGATTGATTTTGATTTTTTTTTATTTTTCACTATTAATAGAGAACAAATCATTTCAGAAATGTTCCAAAAAATAATCCTATAATAATATTGATATGATAATTTCAAAAAATAGTTATTATTTTTATCTAATTAAATTTATAAATATGCTAGAAATTAGTTGTAATATTTTATCAATGGAAGCAATGAAACCAATTTTTAATAGAAGCTTATTTTTTGGAGTAAATTTAATTTAGTAAAAAATTAGTTCTTATTGAATAAGTATTTGTGAATACATATTTAATCATTAAAAAAATTACATATATTTAATAAATTTTTTATTTATGTCAATTCTCACCAATTCAAGGGCAATATTATATTTTTTATAAAATAATAATTTTTTGTGGTTCATTAATGATCAATGATTCATGTTTTATACAATAGCAAGTATAGTGTTCTTTTTAAATAATAGGATGTAACATTCTCCAACACCATTAAAAAATTTCATCCTCACAATTTAAATTATTTCATGATAATATATTGATTTTTAATTGAAAATTCCTTTTTTTAGAATACCACATCATAAAAATGATTAACAAAACTTCTGCATGGATAAAAGAAGAGGGTAATATAATGACCATATATAAAAACACATAACTAGGTTTAAAAATAAGATAACATAAGTGGGAAATTAAAATATTCATATATAGGATAAAGTATAATGTGTAAATAATGATGGAGATATATAGAGATCATTTATCAAAATAATGTTAATAATCATGAGATTGTAAGTAACCACAAAAGTATAAATCATTTTTATGTAAATGGATAATTGATTCATTATAAATGAATGAAATAAGATAAAATTATTGTTTCAAGATCATTTTCCATAGGTAGATGGATAATTTTACTATCATGAAATCTTTCATAAGGAATATTTACTTACTGGATTTAATTCCATTTAATATGTACATTTCTATCCTTTGGTTTCACACTGATCAATTCCAAATTTATCTCATATATTTCAATCTGAAATGTATATTGAGGGGGATTTTTTCATGTTTAATGAACTAAAATTATGATTAATCATTTAATTATTTTTTCAATAAATATTTACCAAAAACATAATGGTTATATTATTTTATACCATATAATACATTTATTTCTAAAACTACCATAATAACACATATAATTCAACTTAATAAATTCTTAAAATAGTTTTCCTTACAGATCCTCTATAATATAACTGAATAAGATTCAAACACAATGAATAGAATGATTTTATATAATATTCATCCATTACGAAAATTAAATTTATTTTTCACTATTCTTAATCACTCATAAAATCTCATACAAAAATTTTTATATGGTAATCAACTATTTGTTAAAAAATACTTGTCATTTCACAAATGAAGGTCACTATAAAATCATATATGTTTTGAAAAATATAATTCAACCTTTGATCCATAAATAAAATCCAATATTACACAAAACAATTTCCATTGGATTTTTAGGTTCATCCTTAAATATATATATGATCACAAGATAAGTCATATTGACAAATATGATTTTCTTAGTCTATAAATTTATTTAGAATCTGTGTAGATAGAGATAATAAATTCAAAAAATCATTTCAAATTTCACAAAGGATGAACAATAAAAATTTCATAGATCACATTCATAAAAATATAAATATTGAATCCCTAAATATTTATTAGAGGATATTTGGTCCTTATATATAATGATTTATTTCATCTCTGTTATTTTGTAAGATATCACATTTTCTATGAAGATGAGATCATATTTTGTCTTATTATCCTAATTATCCCATAGATTGGGGAATTGATTCTTAGAATTCCTAGACACATTGCATCTATTTAAAAAAATAGTGATTGATTATTCTTGATCTCTCTATATCTCTCTATTGATATCATTTACTAGCCTCTTCACATCACTATAAAATTACATTTCTCAATGGATTGGCTTAACACACTTTAAACGTCTTTCTTTTCCTTTTATGAATTCACATATGTGATCCTTCTTTAATGTTTTGAATTTAGGAGGATTAAACCATTTCTTCCCTCTTTTAAAGACACCATTATATGTTCCCTGAAACCCAATCATCCCATTTTTATTATAAGAATCATGGGGATTTCAACATCGATTTACACTTTTAGTGATTATAAAATGGTTTCTTCAGAAATTATAATGTATCATATGGATAATTCAATTAGAGGACTTGGATTCAAATATCTAATTTATTTATTAGTATTTCATTATAGGTTTTTGAAAAATCCATAATCATACCACAAATTTCCTATAAAATGTATTTCATAAGTACTGAAGGATTCATTACCCTTATTTTTGAACTATATAATTTCCTTATCCATTTTATGTTGAAGATTTAATGGAATGTACATAATGAGGAATTCCCTCTAAAACACCACCATTACATAGAGTTTATTTTTCTTGTTTTCTTATTTTCTTGATAAGAGTCCTCTATTGGTTAACTTCACATTCTATATTGTATTCATGTAGGAAAAAATTCTCTTAGTCCAGACACTAAATAATTAAAAATATATTTTCAATCACATTTATTATTTCATATAATATTGTGAATCAAAAGACCCATTGAAGTATCATGGTCCTTTTTACATAAATTATTCAACGCCATGTATCTACCTCCTTGATCTATTTAGATGTTAAATTTGATCTATGTTACCGATCATATTTTTTTGGAGTTAAGTGAGCATAATAAAAAATATATTTCATCCCAAAAATTAATCCATTTGTCTTATTATAAACACAACCATTTAATTGTATGTCCTATTTTCTATTCACATGATTCATTTGGCCTCCATACATTGACTAAAAAATGTATTATGTGAGAAACAATAGTCATCATGAGAAATCATATAATCATGGAAAATAATTCATAGGATTTATAAATCTAGAACCCATTTTTTCAATATAATCCAAATTAGTATTATCATATGACATCATTAGTTATAATATACTTAAATCCATTATAATGGGTTTTAAATAAAATATGAATTAACCAAAGCATATCCCAGAGAGTTTCAAAGAAGGTGTGAAATAAGGTATCATTAACTATACAATAGAACAATGTATTATATACACATTACCAAATTTTTATAGGGTTATTACCCTTAGATGAAGATATTCCAAAACCATGGCCACTTTTTGTACATTTTCAGTGATGTATTTCAATAAATAATCCATATTTAACAAAAATAATATGATGTTATCTTATTCATACAACTATACCTATTATTTCCAATTTATTTTTCTAACCCTAATATCAAAATAACAACAAAACTCAAATTTGATACCCTCTTATGAAAAAAAATAATTACATAAAATATATTACATATTGTTATATTAATATTAAATACATAACCATAAAATCCATGAAGAGAAATTAATGTTTCTTCCTATTAGACTAGATGCATTATATTATTTTTTCATAAATTATATTCAACGTTTAAAAATATAAATCATATTATGTATAACCTAATTTAAAATAATTATTATTAACCTAAGGATGGAAAAAAATAAATGGTGAGTTCCATTGGTCAATTAGGGGAAAAAATGGAGATACAAATCAATTATCATAGAAAATAACATGATACACATAACGGTATGATATACTAATAAAAAATTAAAAATTTCATGCCCAATTTTCATATACCATAAAATCAAATCACGATATAAAACATTTCTATAATAAATTAAAATATTCAAATGAATGAAATAATCATCAATAATCAGTTAACATTCATCATAGAATAACATAAAAATATAAATATATAAGGTACATATTATTTTAACAATTTGAGAATATATTTATAGAAATAGAATAGGTAATAAAGTTAAGGACATGAAATTTGATAATCTCATAAACTTGTGGACCTAAAACTAGGTCTACGCATAATCAAATGGGCATGAAACCCAAGTCCACAGATAATATTATGCAAAATAATATTGGGCCATGCATAAAATTTTGACGATGAAATTAGGTTCACAAATAACATATTTATATCCTATGTTAACCGTCCTAAAAAAATTCATTGGAGGTCTATGAGGGAATCCCCCAACATAAAATCATAATCAATTCATATTTACACAACGAGATCATGAAATCATTTAACGTTTTATATCAACTTAAATTATGGAATAATAAATGTATTTCCTAAAAATATCATTATAATAACTGTAAAAAATATGAGGAGTTAATAATGGAAGTAAAATATAATCATATCCCCATTTAAATAGAATTAATTTCAAATTATGTTATATTACATGAAAATTCTTTTTAATGAGGACATGGAACATTTCTTGTAAAAACCTCCCTGTTCATTTTGAAACAACTTCATTAAAATCCAAATAATAATAAATTATTTTGGGAATGATTAATTTATAAATAATGATGAGAAATTTTAATATAATCTTCATATCATTTATCTGACAAGGTTAAGAGACATTCTGTTCATGTCTTATATGTTAAAACAAACATTCTATTCCATTTTTTGGTAGAAATTAAATTGTACTTCTTTTAGAAACTAAAATGAATCTTTCTTTGAAATATTTTTCTAAAAATTAAAATAAGGATTTAAAATTAATACATTTTTTGGTTAATAGTATAACATTATTTAATAAATTTTAAATAAATCATGGATATGTATGAAAAAAATCAGATTGAATTTGGAAATAATGTCAGGTTTTCGCAAAAAAATTCCAATCATTATAAATATCAAATAAAGGAAAATGGTATTGTTACATAAAAAGTAAAAGAATAATTTGATAATAAGTAAAATAAAATATATCTATGAGATAAATATCATATAATTTTTTCAATGTATATTAAAAAATTGACCATTTTGAATAAAATGGGATTAAAAAAGAAATCCCTTACCTCAGGTCTTTTCATTTATCTTGCACGATCAAAGCTACATATAAGAACTATAGAATTATTAACAATTTTTTAATATTAAATAATCATATACATATATATAAATATTTTAAAATATTTTAATTATTTATAAAATTATAACACCCATTTTTTAATAAGTTATTAAAATCACTATTCTCGGTTATAAATGATAAGTTTCTAGTCTATGTTCTGCTTGAGTAGTCCAAATAATTGTATTAAGATAATGGTTCCATGATATATAGAATTGGAATAATGAAATATATATAATATATATTCATTATATATATATATACTTATCCGTAATAGGTAAATATAAAGAAATGAATTACACAAATCAAAGGTAAAACAGGTCGTAAGTACACTCGACCACTATTTTATATTTCCAACTTATATATCATATGAAAGAAAAATAATAAACCACCTTTGATGAATAATTATTTGTTAATATATATCATATTTATTAAATAAATATTTCATTATTACCATCTATGAAAATATAAATGAAACCAAAACACACTGCTTCATGGAGGTAGTGGTCCACACATACGTACGAGAGGAATTATAATTTTCAACATATAGGAATGAAATATAGTTCATGTTATATTATAACTCTTGATGAAAAATTATAAAATTTATATCATATGTAAAAATTAAAACCATTAGGATAACCATACATGTAATATGGGGATGAAAAATGAATGATAACACTATTGTAAGTGGATTAGCTTTACGTAAACACAAGTAATGTTTTATCTTTTTATAGGATAAAAAGAATGTTGATAATGGTTGTATAGAATCACAATAAAAAATAATTATACATAATATTCCGAACTAAATATTTTTAAATGGATATCATTGATTTATTGGGGATATAAGAGGAAACAAATTTTATATTTTTCGGTAAAGAGTTACACCTGTTCATTGAGAACTCTATTTTTGAATAAAAATTTAGACATGAAAGAATAATATTATTGAAATAATATAATCACTATTATGGGGATAAAAAATCTTGGATGATATTATGGTAGGTAATTTCTATGTTATAGGGTATAAAAATAGTAAATGAGGGAGTGGGTGAGGTGTTATAATATATTTGAGGAGAGGGGTACAAATGGAAATAGGAAAAATATTAAATCATTATAAATTAATTTTCATTTAAAAAAATGTAAAAATTTAAATAATTATAATATAATATGTGTATCTATTAACTTAATATCATCCTATAAATTTTGATATGATTATTTTATATTTTAAATATTATTTAAATTTTAACCCCCTGTTAATCATTTTGATTATTACCCTGAAAAAAAGTTTTTGTTACTCATTAAAAGTTATTAGACTAAATATAAAAGGAAATTTCAAAAATAATGTTCCATGTCTGAAATTTTCAACCATATCAAATTCAGTTATCTTAATATGTGATTTTTGTGAATTATAATTTATTTTATAAAATATTGTTTATTTTAAAATATAATTATTATTATTTTTTAATCTATTAATTTCATTTAACTTTGAAAAATACATGAATGGAAATTATATTAAATTTAAACCTTTAAAATATCACTAATATTTTACAAGAATTTAGATAAGATTCTTGTTATATTCTCAAAATAATGAAATTATGAATTAAGGTAATCATTTGTACATAATATTAACTGAAGGACTCATAAAATGGCATTTCCTTCTACATTATTAACATTAGGATAAAAAACATTTCAATTCCAACAAAACAAATGCATTGTGTCAGCACTGAAAATGATATTCATAAATATCATGAAATAAATTATAATTTTTATATATTGATTTTTAAAATTATAAATGTAATATATTTTCATATATTATTCATTCCATAATTTTTATAGAATTTTATATCATATTTATTTCATGGTTATATCATAAATGATACAATATCTCATTATAGTTATACATTTTACTATTGAAAAAAAATTAATTCCATAATAAAATTATAAAAAACAATACCTGGATAAATTTGACTAGTTAAATCCAAAAATTGATGAATTTAATGAAATTACATTCAAACAAGAGTAAAAATTTAATTTTAATATAAATTGTTAATATGAAATGAATAAAAGTTTTTAGTAAAATGTGTTTTATCTCAAAAATTGATCGTATTCTAAAAAGATAGTAAGCAGATTTTTCCTATGTAATTATGTAGGTAATTTATAATAAACCCTTCTAATAATAATTTAATAACATATTCATATAATAAGTGTCATCTTAATGAAAATTAATTCTATTTTTTAAAAAATTTATATTATTCACCATTCCCAGAAAAAACAATATTATCGATTTTTTTTAAAAAATAACTCTAAGATAAATTTTACATAATAATATTTAAAATATTAATATTTTTAATAAATAAAATTTCTAATATGTATAAAAAATAATTATAATATTCTATTATAGAACAAAATAAAACCCTTTTTGGAGAAAATGTATTTTGAAACATAAAATAACATTAATAAAAATTAAGTGCTTATTTCCAAATAATTTTTCAATAAATTTTTATTAAATAAGAAATTTATATATATTTAATAACTCATATTCATAGATTCATACTTGAAATTAAATAATTATTTTTTAAGTTCATAAAATAATAATATTTCATAATTAATTAATGTTCTACATTGCATGTTGTAAACTCTATCGAACAAAATTTTATTTTATATTATTAGGGTCATATAGATTATCTAAATAAACTAAATTTTTTACCACAATTTCAAAAATTCATATATACTCTTACCACTCAGGACCCTTTAAACATATCTGACCTGATAAAATAATTTCGACAACCATGGTACATGCAAAATAAGAAAGTGGTGAACTAATATGCTTAGTAAATTAAAACACATATCATTAATGATTAAATCATAAACATGAAAGAAATAAGAGAAGGATGCAAATGAAAAATTAAAATCCCAAAGGAAAATTAATAATAAACATAAAATAGGTTATAGGAACTTATGATCATTAGAATATCATTAAGGAACAAGAAGGAAAATGACCTGAATTAAAATTGAATATAAATAATCATAAAACATGTGAGTTATATATAAAAATTTAAAAGTAAAAAAAATGATTCATAATAAAAAAACATGTAATGAAAGGATAAAAAACATGAAATGATGGCATAATAATAACATGTTATTCTTTATTATTGTGAGAAAATCAACTTTGTATCTTATTTACTTGGAAAATTGTGAGTAGATCTAAATGTGTACACACAGACACCCTTTTTATTCTATCTACTCTCAAACATTTTAATACATAAAATTTTGAGTAGATATTAACACCGTCACACTCAAAATTTTTTAACCAAGATAATTACTATCCAATTTTAATATTATCTCAGGACTAGAAATTAAAACTATCACACTGACCATTTCTGAACACTACTACTTAGTAATCTTTTCACATATAAAAATGTTCATAGAGTTTAATGAAACCACACTCACCTGAAATGAACATTGATACTAAAAACAATATAGATAAGATTTCTATCCCTTGTGATATTTAAAATGTTCCAATTCATTGGATAGATATTTTGGTTCCACTGATCATATGATCCATACCTTTTTTTGAAACTAAAATATACCATTTCACTTCTCTAGAAGAACTCATAGACAAAATGAGTTTCTTAAAACATTAAAAAACATTACATAATATGAACTTTTGAAATCATTTAATTTAAAACCAAACTCATTCACCACAATAAATATTACCATAATGACATATAATAGGTTTCAAAAACATATATTGGAAGATAAATCATGATTATTTAATAAATTAAAAAATTAAAAAATTATAAAAAATAAATTTAAAACAATGAATAATAAATTACATTAAATAATATATTTTTTTGATGGTAAAGTGAATAATTATGAAGAAACCTAAAAATAAGTCTTCCAAATAAAGGATCATTGAAATTATATAATGGTAATAAAAAAAATTTAAAAAAAATTCAATAATTTTATATTTAATGTGAATCATTAATAATTAAAACTAGAATATGATATAGTATTTTTAAAAAAATACATCGGAATACATTGAAAATTATTTATTTAAAAAATAATAAAAAAATATAACCTTATGAAATGATATAAAAATTATCAAAGTAAAATTTGTAGTGGATGAATAATAATTTTATTTATAAAATAATTAAAATCATTTTTAATATTTTCAAATAACCTTTCTAAAAACCAATATTTCAAAGATTATATTATTAAATATAATTTAAAATAAAGTAAATTTAAATATAATTTTTCCAAATAAAAAAATTAGAATAAATTTATAGTGGATTTACATTAAATAAGAACAAAAATTCCTCTAATTGATTTTGTCATATAAAAAGTTTCAATATTTTGAAGGATGTTGAAAGTAATTCGTCAAATCTGTTGAAACATTTAAAAATAATAATTAATTATAATTTTTGTGAAATTTTAAATAAAATAATAATATTGTAGAATTAATTCATGATATAATAAATAATATTGGTTATATATACCCCTCTGAAATGAATTTTGGTGAGTAATACAAACACTATCTCAATGAAGGGAAAATTTAGAGGAAAATCCTTTAACTTGTTTCCATTCATAGTTGATAATACTCTAAACTCTACTAAAAAAACTGAACTAAATAAATATACAATTTCATAAAATATTCATTAATATTAACCATTTTTAATTACTATCACAAATAATTATCAGAATGACATATATTGTTATATTGTATTATGGTAATCGAGTGTTAATAATGTTAACAGTTTTTTTCATATTTAATACATTTTATATCATTACACATTTTACTAACATTATAATTACATATATATAATATAAGGTTCTGAAATATATAAAATATATTTAATTTATTTTTTTTATTTCATCCTATATATGTTATTGCGTACATTATGCAAATGGAAAATTGTACAACTTATATTTGTGATTTTTGGGAATGAAAATTTTACATTAATAATATGTTAAAGACTTAATATTGAATTTAAATAACCATATAATAGAAATTATTTGAATAATATAATATAATTATTTTATTTTTCACGTCTCCATTGGCACAAATAATCATATTTTAAATCACGATTCACATGGGTGGATCAACTGACCAAAATTGTAACACACTTTAACTCAATTGATGAGTATGAATAAGGATGTCTTTATTTTCACATAAAATAATTATATGAAATGAATAATGAATTTTTTTTTTATGATGGTGAACCAAATTTTCATATTATTAGGAAAAATTTTAGAATACATATGAAAAATGAAAAATATTTCATCATAATGATGGTAATCTGCACGTACAAATAAATATCATTCCACTTTCAGAACATGAGATATGTTGTTAAGTTGGATATTAAATTCAAATATTTAGATCATATTAATATTAATTATATTTTATTTATTCAACAATATAACAATTTAAATAATCCATGACTAACAATAATGGAGAAAATAAAGTGGCATCTTGGAGGCGCTAGTCCGCGTAACACACTAATAATGTCCATTTCTATCAAAGTGGAAGAAAATAAACGAATAAGGGATATACCATTAATATATTAACATCTTAATATACTAATGATACTTAAGTGATCATATTATTTCATATATATGATCTTTTTATGATAATGTTTAATAAAAAAATATAAGAGGAGATTTCACTTCTATTGGATGAATGGTATTTCCCACAAGAGTTTCATTGAAATAAAAACGATTAGGATAACAATGAGAGACCATGGGAATAATGCTTGGGGATATAGATTTTTGTAGATAATAATTGGAGGGTTTTGTGGATGAATTTTAATTAGTGGTGTATCATTAAATGGTAATAGTGGTATCCTTTTATAAGGGGATCGAATATTTTTTTAATGTTTGGGGCCAAAGCCTCATTTTGTTATTAAAGCAAATCAAAGACCCCTCTTAACTGGGTAGAGGGAGACCCATTACATATCCCGAAGGCCCAGTGGGCTTTCAGCCCATTACATAGCCCATAGACCCAATTTTTTGGCCAAATTTCCATTCTGTGAATAGTAACCCGGCTACTACAGTACCCACACAGTACCACCGCTGCTACAGTGCCCTGCCGTCGCTACAGTACCTGCCGATCTACAGTACAACCACTTCTACAGTACCACTATAGTCCTGCTACAAAATATGAACTTTTAGAAACAACACATATATTTTGACTAATCTATGAAACTTTTCCAGTATAAATTGATCAATGTTTTTAAATTATTTTGTGATTTAAATATTTGTGTTGATAATGAGTAAAAATCCCCTAAAATTTTTATTTTAAACATTTTAGTAGTATATTAACATTACTGTTTTACATTTTACTCTTACAATTTAAAATTTGGTATGTTTTTATTAATAATGAGATTAAAAATATTAAATTACCCATATAACCCAATTTGGGATTTCTAGCAATTAATCTTAGATATTTTAAATAAAGTGAAAATTTCTCAAAATTATAAAATTTTCTTCTAAATTATATCTTATGTGTAGAAAAATTATTTTATCAGAATAATGATATTTTGGCCATTACTGAATCATTATATTTTATATTATTGAAAAAAATTTATTTAGTGTTAATATATTTTTTATGTGTTTATTCATCATAAAATATTTAGCAGTTAAATTTGTTCAATTGAATTGATTTTATAAAAAATCTTTGAAATTTATAAAATAAGATGAAATAGAACAACTATTTTTCAATTACCGGGGAAATTAACATTAATACAAAAAATCTAAATTATATAATCATAAATGAAATTGACAATAATAAATATTATAAACAAAATTATGTCTAATTTATTAATAATTTTATAAAATTAATTTCCTATTTTTAGGGGAAATCATTAGTGCATGTATCTCCTAAAATCCAAATTTTTTATATATGTATCTCTTAAAATAAATAGTAACTATTATAATATATTTATAGGGTCCATTCATCCATATTAATTAAAAATAACTATTAAATTTAAAATATTTTTTTAATAATAAAATAAGTATTAAATTTTATTTCAATGTTTTGTAATTAATTAAATATAAAATTCTAAAGAAAGTTTTCCATTAAAATGAAACATAAATTTTCTAAATGTTTATAATTGGTCTAAAAATAGAAAAAAAAATATTTTCTTTAATATTTATTATAATTTATAATATATTATATTATAAGAAATGGTTTAAAAAATAACTAATTCATATAAAATCTATACTATTATGAGAATTTGAATTTTCACTATTCAACTAAAAAATAATTAGCTAGAAAAAATATGAAAAATGCATCCTAAAGTATTTTAGTTTTTAGAAATTAAAAATTTATTAAAAATTTATCAAATTTAAATGTTAAATATTTTAAATATATATTTTTAGAAGAATATATCTAAATTAATGAAAATGTAATTTATAGAAAAAAAAATTCAATGTTAAAACATATTTATTTCATAAATTATAAAGGAAATAATTATTAATGGTTTACCATATTATTTATTATTGTATCCTTATTAATAATTTCTTTTAAATATGTTTCATTTTTAAAATTTTGTTTTAGTGGGTCGAACAAGTTATAGAACATATTATGTTTTTAGAGTACTTAAAATCATAGTTTGTTTCATTCTACCGCTTGAAATAAATTTTTTCATCAAACAGTTATGTATCATTTATAGAAGGTGTTTGCTAATAGATATATGAGAAACTCACCATATATCATTTACTGAGAATTATACCTCAATATCATTGGTAATAATAAGAAAATATTTATCCTAAATATGCTTCTTTGGAATTGAATTGGGTATACCATTCACAACTTCATTTCCATGATCATGATTTAAATATATTATAAAACAAAACATGTTATGGTAATATTAAAAATAATTAATGTAGGTGAATAGGAAAGGACAATCCTATCATGAATTTTCATATTAAACCTTCATTTCAACCTATGACAATTTTTCCAAAACAATATCATAAATGATAAATTTTAAAACTCCATTTGTACTACATATGATACATTAAGTTGGGATATCTTACTCTCTTAAATATAACATTGAAATAAAACCGTTATTATTTTTCTTAATGAGAATATGATTAACAAAAGAATATTATCTTGTATTGTCAATCCTTCTATATTGTATTATTCCCAGTCATTACACATCATAGTGATGATCGATTTAATTATCAAAAACCCCAATTTGGTGTGATTACCCCTATGTTTTTCCATATAACATAAATCTCCATGTTCAAGAATATAAGCATGGATGTATTTCTTAGAAAACCAATTACACAAGACATTGAAAATATTTCATAATAACATCAAATAATTAGTCTCAACTCTATAGTTTTCAATATGGTTGTCGAAACTAACCACTATAAATAACCAAAATAATCCATAAAAAACAAAAACTACTTTGATAATAACTTATTCATCCTAATAATTAGAAGACATAAATGTTAAATTAATTTCACAATTGAAATAATATATCTCTTAAATTTAACAAAACCCAATGACAAAAAGGATTAGTGTATAAAAGATTAGCTACATAAACATCTTGTTTTAAAACACTTGCAAACATATAACCATAATCATTATCCTATAAAACCCTTCTAATCCCCTCACAGGATACAATCATCTTAAAAAATCGGTATTGGAAGTATACAAAATGGGTTATCTCAAAGAATCAGTATGGGAAAAGATGTGATATAATGTGTTAGATCATACAAATGAAGGGGGATATGAGAAATGTTTAAATAACATAATAAAATAAGAAAGAACAAGTATAATAATATTAAAACAATAGAGAGAAACATAATATCATTAAAATATAATTAATATAAAATAATGTAAATGAAAATTCATAAAATTAAATATTAGTAACAATAAAACATGTGATCTTGAAATTGAGGTTAAGAAAACTTTAAATGTAATATGCAATCAGGATAACATAGAATAATAATATTCATAAGAAAAAAAATAAAATTTATAAAAAATATATTCCTTGTTATAGTTGACCTAGATATTTCTAAACCTTTGACATGTATAATTGCGAGTAGATCTAAACTCTATCACCCTCACCCATCGTGAACCTATCTACTCTGAAATATGTTAAATTGTAAAACAGTGAAGATAGCATTGTGACAACACAATCACGCATTATAATACCAAAAAACCCAATGTACATATAAGCTTTTTTGTGGTGCTTAATTCTATCACACTCAACCTTTTTAATCAAGCTACTCAACATCATATTTACACATAAAATTGTGAGTACAACTTAATTCCATCAAACCCACCATCGTTGAACCTAGTAACTTAATACCCTATTAAAATAAATATTATATCTTATGAGATATATAAAATTAACCAATGAATTTTATCGAGATACATGTCACACCCATCATATAATCCATACCATTTTACGCCGCTAAAATATGACATTCATCATCTCATAAATTATGAAGTGAAAAAGAATGTTTTACTAAAAATATTTAGAATAATTTCATTTAGAAAATTATGTAATATTACAATAAAATAAATATGGTGCATAGACATATCATCATGAATATTAAACATTAAAGGGTTAATATATGTGAAATTTAAAATAACTAGAATATCATATAAAGCAGTAATTAATCAATTACAAGGAAAAATTTATTTTTCTTTTGTGAAAAATAAATCTTATAAAAACATTAATACAAATAGATCCAATTTATACAACCTTTACAATATTTAAATGTTCTAAAAAATAAATAAAAATATTTTTTAAATGATTAATATTCAAAATAATAATATATAATGGATAATGAATTAGGATATAATTTTTTCTAAAAGGTATCTGTAAATATGTTGAAATTATTAATTTTACCTAGAATAAATAATAGTTGAACCATTAAAAGGTGATAATTTTTGTCAAAATAACATTTGTAGTGTATTAAAATACTTTTTATTTTCAAAATGTTTAAAATCATTTTTGAACAATTTCAATTATCCATGTGAAACACACACATTATATTAATGATTTAAAAATAATATTTAAAATAAAATTAATAGAAATTTAATTTTACCAATAACAAATTTAGAAGAAAATTATAATATATATAATTAATGATAATAATAATTCCCAGATAGAATATCATATTTGTGATGTTTTGTTTTTTAGATAGATATTGAACACAATTACTTATGTCTTGTTTATCTTTTAAATAAAAAATGAATGACAAATAATGAAAAATGGAAAATATAATATCATGAATGAATAATTAATACATGATATCATATATAATATAGGAATTATACACACCACTAAAATGATAAAATATGTGTAATACAAAAAATGTCTTTAGGAAGAGGAAACCGAGAGAAAAAATCCCCTAACTTTTTTCTACACATAGTTAATAAACTTATAACCTCAAGTAAAAAAATTAAATTAATATCTTATTTAAGAAAAAAATTCATAAATTTTACAATTTTTGAAATTTTTTTAAGAATTAATTATCTTCACTACATTAAATAGTTACAGGGTATTATAATCTTCAGATTTAAATAACTAAACATGGTATATGAATGTTTAATAATTCTAATATCATTAGTTATCGTTATATATAATTTAAATTATTTATATTTCATCTTTTATTATTTAATATATAACTTATTTTTAATAAAAATGTTCTTATTTTATCCCATATTTGTTTTTACATTATGTGAAAACTGAATTGATAACTTTTTTTTAATTTTAGACAATTAATTTCATAAGTAAAATATATAATATAAAATTTACTTAATCATATATTAATAATTATTCAATTAATTTTTTATAACAATATTATATTTTATTTATAATAGTTAGTCATATCGGTCTTTTAAGTCACTCTTCATGTAGATGATTAAACTAACAAAAAATGGATCACAATTTAAATCGATTACTGAGAATGGATAAGGGGTATTTCTATGGAAATAAAGTCTTCATAAAAGAATAATAGTGATATAATTTTATTCAATATTTTATTATTTTTATATAATTAATGAATATATAAAGGACAAATTAAAAATGTCTTATCGTGGAGGGGAAATCCACAAATACACATGGTTAAAGGTTTTGTTTCTCCACACATGAGAGGTGAGGATATGAATTTTAAATTGATACATAAGTATAAAATTATTATGATATATATAATTTTTTAATCATTGCAACTATTAATACCATACATGATAAACTGAATTAAAAAAATGACGTAGCTTCATGGAGGTGGTAGTATTCCCAACTCACTAAGAAAGTTCTTTTCATTCTAAGTAGATGAAAATGAACATATAAGAGTTAAAATATTAATTAAAAAAATACTATTGTACTTATAATAATTTATGTTTCAAATTTTTATTATGATATTATATTAGGAATAGTAATATTTGGGTGAAATGCATAATAGGAGATAACACTTATGTTGGAGACATGATTTTTCCCATTGGAGCTCCCATGAAATTTAACAGTTTTTTCTAAATATGGTAAAACATAGGGAAATATTTTTGTAGTAAAATTATAGAGAGAGTTCAATAGAATTATTTAATGTAATAATTCAAAATATATGTGTGTAATTTAATGGTGTTAGTACAATCTTTTTATAAGGGTAGAATATGGTTTCATTTTTAAATATATCTTATATTTTATTAATTCAAAGACACTATTCCAAGTAAAAGGAAACGATATATAGAAATAATTGAGTCTGTGGTGTATTTAGGTATATAAATATTGAAATTCTTTTCCACACATGTTTTATGCATGTTATATGACTTTTACAGTTGTTTTTTTATATTTCAATATTTTACTTTTAAATCAAGTAACAAGTTTTTAACAAAGTAATTTTATGTTTTACTAAAAACATAAAATTTCCATATAACCAAATTTTGTTGTTATCAAAGTCAATTTGAAATATATTTAATCTAATTAAAATTATAAATATTATAAAATTACCTATAAACTAGTAAAATTATTCATAAAAAAATGATTGTGAGAAAAAATGGAATTGTTGCTATTATTGATGCGTAATGTTTTTTAGAATTGAATAAAAAATAAATTAATTTTAGTAAATTTATTACGTTTTAAATATTTCATATTATATTCATTATTTTAATTATTTTAATTATATTTACATGAAATTTCTTCATTGATATTGATAAAACAAAAACTATAGAATAATTCTTTCACCGTTATCATGTTAATTCAAATTAATATAAATAATCAATATTTCAAAACCAATAATTAAAATTTTAAAAATTAATAATATAAATATTATTATACCCAATCTAAAATTAATCGTATCAAATTAAATTTCAATGTGATGGAAAAAAATATTAATTTTAGAGCATGTATTTCATAAATTCATGTTTGTTGAAAAAGATTATTTTTTATAAAGAAAAGTCATAATAATGATTGAATTATAAATTCAATTTTTACCAATGAAATTTAAAATAATAACAATCATTGAAATATTTATTATTTAAAAACAAATTTAATCCAAAACATCATTTTACCATGTTATCATTAATTTTAAAAAACCATCAAAAAATTGTTTTTCCTTAAAAAACCATATAAATTTTAAAAATTTTGAGAAAGGGTTTTTATAGTCAATGTAGTATTTTAAAATAATTTATTAAACATTATAATATATGATTTTACCGGAATTTTTTTATAAAAGCATATGTCATATAAATGTGATGATATTATATAAATCAATATTTTCAATATTCACCTAACAACCAATTATTTAAGCGAAGTACCATGAGGAAAGAATAATTTTTTTTGGGAGAAACTAAAAAATGTAGTTTACATTATAAAAATTAATTTCTAAAATAGGTAACAATTCATTATTAAATAAAAATATAAATTATAAAAAAATTAAGTTAATAGAGAATATCTTTTTCAATATTTACTCATATAAGGTTTTTTCATTCTAAATGAAATAACTATTAATACTTTATGGTCATAGTGTTTATTAAAGATTTATTATTAATTTTTGATTATTATTTTTTTGTTGTGTTATGTTTGGAATATCATGTGACACAAGTTATTGAACATTTTATGTCTTTAAATAGATTCAAAGTCTCAGTATTTGACAAATAATTTATTTTCATAGGCCTTGATTGTAGAATTTGTCTGAAATTATACTTTATATCAACATGAATTATAATATTTATATCCATGTGTTTATTTATATTGATAACCACCAATTTATATCAATCTCATGGGTTTAGTTATATGGAATATTTTTATTATTATTCATTCCTATAAGATTATTCATGAATTAAAATATTATGATATTCATTTTCCATTACTAATCATTCTATTTTTCCCTTCTTATTCTTCCATTTCCCATGGTTGTGAAAAGATATATTACACATGATATGTCTATAAAAGAACTACATTTGTGGAGAAATTGTGAGAGATCATGAAAAATTATTATGGATTATGTAGTTTCAAATAAATTGGTAATAATGTAAATTAGTTGAAAAAGAAATGGTTTTTTTAGTTAATGTTTTCATTTAATTATCCTAAACTCAAGAACAAAAAAGTCAATGGGAATGTATGTAATACTTTATTTTCAATATTTTCTTTAATTAGATGACAATGTCTGTAAATATTTAAAGTTCGTATTAGAAAAGAGTTTATGAGATATCAGATATTAGAAAAATATTGGTTGAGAATAACAATTTGATTAAAGAGTTATATGTTATGGTTTGTCATGACCCGTCCCCCAGGGCCCGAGCTGTGACTACCCCAAGCCCGCCTTCCATAGGCCAGGGGTTGGCGACTAACACCCAAGGCATAATTCCCTAAATTTGGGAAGGCATTCCCTTTATAATTGTAAACACACACAATAGAGGACACAGTTGGATACAAAACACTAACCAAAACTATATAACAAGAGAGTGCAAAAAAGTAAAGGGGTAGAAAATACAAGCCCGACTGTAAATTACAAGTATAAATGAAAAGGGGAAAAACTGTTGAAAGATGAAAAGTAGCTTCTAGATCATCCCCCACGGATCCCACCTAAAGGTTAGGTATAAATAGCCTCCTCGGAACTCCATGCCCCTCAGTCTCCTCCGGGTACCGACCCGTCTTGAGGTCCTCCTCCAGGCAATGTCCAGTCCTAGTACACTCAGTCCTAGTCAGTGCAGTCCGTCGTCTTCATCCAACACAATGAGGTGCGGGCATAACCCGTGCAGGTGTGAGTATAACTATACTCAGTAGGAACCCCGAGAGCCTCAAGGTCTCACAACATCCAACAAGGATAAACCACAAGGTATGAAATCAACAGATAACCACACTTAGGTATATTCCCATACATATACCTAAGTTATCAAGTAATCCATCTCAATCATAAGGAAAACAAAAATTTATTGACTCAGATCACACAGGTATACAACATATATAGAGAGATAGAGATGATCAGATGTATCCACTTAATCATTTATCTTGTCAAACCCACACAGGATCCAGGAACAGAAATCAGAACTGTTGAACCCACACAGGATCCAGGAATAGTAAACGGAGCTGTCGAACCCACACAGGATCCACGAATAGTCATCAAAGCTGTCGAAACCACACAAGATCTAGGAACAGTCTTTAGTGCTTTCGAACGCACACAAGATCCAGAAACAGTAGTCAGTGCTGTCGAAACCACACAGGATCTAGGAATAGTCTTTAGTGCATAGCTAGCCATAGGGTTCCGCACAAAGCATTCTTGATTCCGGGAGGGTTCAATTATCAAGAAAAGTATCGATACATGAAATACCACAAAGTCCCATGTTTATGTATCTAAAATATACTTCTTGTCATATGAAACTCAACATGACAGACAGTGCGTCAATCAGACGCCCGGTCTGAGTGTTATTGGCATTTTCGTTCTGAGGGCCCAGTTGGATTTATGTTCGATCCAACCCATCTATACCCCAACAATGTCCAAACCTCGAGTGGGGTATACCAAAAGAAACTTCTCCTACCAAGATTTCTGTTTTCGTAGATGGTTTTTCAATCAGATGCTCGTAGCTCATGTTATGGGAAAGAGAGTGGAAATAGGTTAAATGGGTCCTGGTCTGGTCCGGCCCAGTCGGAACGACCTGGCCCAACCCGTGTCCAGACTGGGGTATGACCCTGTCCGCGGGTCTGACCCGGTCCATGGGTCTGACCAGGTCTATCGGGGCGGCCCGACCTGTGGGGGCGACCCGGCCCAAGCGGTTGGCGGCCCATGGGGTCCGCCCTAGCTGCCTCCAGGGGGGAGGCCGTGCACCTCAAAATCCCGAATGGCTTAGCCGTTCGGGTGGAAGTCAAACAGGTGCCATGTGGCCCCGGTCTATGTCACGCGGGACGTAGCGACGGGACCCGCTCCTCTCGAATGGATGAGCGGCCAGCCGCCTCCCACATGGCGTAGTTGCATCGCGTCTCCTCCGGTGACTAGGTGGCTTGGGACACCAGTCTTTCTCGCGGCCGGCCTTGCGCCGGCCGCCGCTGCACCGCCGCGGCCAAAGGCCACGTCCCCCTTTTGTTCTATAGCGTGGCGTGGTTGTGCCACGCCTTCCCAAGAAACCCGGTGGCTCGAGCCGAAGGTTTCCTTCGTGGCCGGTCGTGTGCCAGCCCCTTCTGCAAAGCCGTGGCCCGTTAGACGCGGGTTACTCCTCCGGCGTCGTTGTTGCGCAGTTGCCGTCACGCGGTGACGTTCGTCAGTTCCATCCACTATCAAACTTTCCACGGGTCACCGGACGAGTTCTGGTGGCCTGATTCTCATTCCAGAAGAAGTTGCACACTCCTCAGGACATCGCCTTCGATCCACAATCATTGTTGATGAGAGTCGCTCATTTCGGTCTCATGCCGTGTTTAGCATCACATTCCACAAAGAAGGCAGAGGGATTGGGACGTGTTGGTTTGGCCCGCACCCTCCGCTTTACGGTGATATCATGCGGCTTCGAAATATAATCCTTGACGGAAAACGAAGAACATGCAACAATTAACAAAGCCTGTACCCCTACCTTTGTTCGTTGATCATTGACGAAGTCATGGAATGGAAGACGTCGATTCTTTGTAGACGAACGCATCCTACGTCGAGGAGGTTCCAAGGAAGGAAGTCCAAATCGGGATCAAGGTCGACGTTCTACATCGGTTGGAGCGTTCTTCGTCGGTGGAACACGTTCTTCGCTAGAAGAATTCTACCAAGTTATCCCCTCTCCCATGTTCCACCCAAAGACAAATTCCAACCCAAAACAATAGATTATTCTTACCTATTATTTATTCATTGGCAAATAATTCAATAAGATTCAAATTAATTAATTGATATGCTCAATTAATTAATTGAGAGGATTTGACACCATAAATTGGGGAGATCAAGAGGTTTCTCCCCACATAATGGGGAGTTCAAGAGGTTCTAAACTAGGGTGGTCCCCACTATATTAAATATAAATAGGAGGTTAGGTTTGGGTGGGCCCCACCGCCATAACCTCTCATGGGAGGTTAAGGTGTGGTGGTCCCCACCTCCAACTTCTATATGGAGGGTTTAACCAACTAATAAAAATAATGTTTACACAATCTTATTTTTATATAATTCATTCACCAAAAAGCCAAAAACTAACTTTTATTTCTGACCATTTTCGGTCGAGGTGAAAGTATTCTTAAACGAATACCGGAGATGCAAGTTCAACAATGCCCTCAGATTTCAATTCCATGCACCAGTTCAAAATTTATAAAAACCCACTTGTATGTTTATTGAAAGTACCCAAAAAAAACTTTAGATATTGAGTTCGGGCACACCGGGCATCAGAGCCTTGTGCTGTCAGTTTTCGCGGGCTCGTAAAATTCCCATGTATTTAAGAAAAAAAATTCTACTGAAATTTTGTGTCTTTACATTCCTCCCACCTTTGGTATATACATCCCCATAAGCTACAACTCAAACTAAGGGAACAAATGGGGGTACTGAGTGCGCATCTGAGCCTCTCACTCCCTTGTGCTCTCCTATAGGTTCCTATGCTGCCAAAGAACATGCACCAGAGGTATCGACCATCCATGAAGGACCCACTCCTGTCAATCCTCAATCTCCACTGGAACCTCCATATAAGTCTCCCCATCGTCAACATCCAGTTCCTAATGGTCAATGATGTGAGAAGGGTCATTCACATATCTTTTCAGCTGGGATACGTGGAAGATGTCATGCACCCGGTGAAACTGAGGTGGAAGTGCTAAGTGGTATGCCACCTCTCCAACTCTGATGAGGACCTGAAAAGGTCTAAGGAAACACAGAGATAGCTTACCACCTCGGCCAAATCTATATAATCCTCGTCGAGGTGAGACTCGTGGAAAGAGGTGGTTTCCAGCCTCAAAATCCAGAGGTCTTCATCTCCTGTCAGCATACGACTTCTGTCAACTCTGTGTAGTCTTCATCCACTCCTTGATGATCTGCACCTTCTCTATGGTTGATCGTACCATCTCTGGTCCTACTAGTGCTGACTCCCCAAGGTCATTCCAGCACAAGGGTGATCTACAAGGTCTCCCGTATAAGGCCTCAAAAGGTGCCATCTCTATAGTGTAGTAATAGGTATTGTTGTATGAAAACTCCGGAAAAGGGAAGTGATCCTCCCATCTATGACAGAATTCGAGGACACAAGCATGCATCATGTCCTCGAGGGTCTGAATGGTCCGCTCAGTCTGACCATCCGTCAGAGGATGGAAGGTGGTTCTCAGACGATGATGCATCCTGAAAGCCTCCTCCAACCCCTTCCATAGTTGAGAAGTAAACTGTGTTCCACGATCAGAGACAATCATCGAGGGTACTCCATGTAGATGCACGATCCCATGCAGGTGGAGGTGTCCCAAGCTCTCTACAAAACTATGCTCTTTGATAGGTAGGAAGTGGGCTGACATGGTGAGTCATTCAATGATCACCCAAATCGATTCATGATCCCTGGATGTACTTGGAATTCCTGTCACGAAGTCCATGGATATCCTATCCCACTTCTACTCTAGGACCTCTAAAGGCTGAACCAAGCCTGCTGGTACCTGGTACTCTGCCTTCACTTGCAGACAAGTGAGGCATCGAGAGACAAACTCTACTACTGCCTTCTTCATACCTGGCCACCAGTGTTGTCGTCGAAGGTCCAGGTACATCTTCAGCACTCTTGGATGTACCACTAATAGGGATGTGCGGAACTCCCTCAACACTTCCTCTTGAAGTGAAACTGGTACCATAGTACGTCCTCTAAAGAGGATGATGTGCTCACCACCTTCAGAAAATCCACCAGGTGCCTTCCCTGTGGATATCTGTGCATGTCGCGTCTCGCAGTCAGCGTCCCCATTCTATGCCTCCATGACTCACTGAAGTAGTGGGGGAGTGACTGTAATGTATTGAAGGAAAGATTCTCTATCTCTATCCACAATGGATATCTGTAAAGCATTCAGCTGCTCCGTCGACTCTCCTAGCAGCTGTGTACGAGATCTCCTACTGAGTGCATCTACAAAAATGTTCCCCTTGCGAGGAGTATAGACTATATCGAAGTCATTGTACTGGAGGAAACCAAGACAATGTCACTGTCTCAGGTTCAGGTCCTCCTGGGAGAGGATATACCTGAGACTCTGGTGATCAGAGTACAGGGTAAAATGTTTTCCCATCAGATAGTGTCGCCATATCTTCAAGGTGAATACCGCTGCTGATAACTTCAGGTGATGGGTAGCATAGTTCTGCTCATGTTGTATCAGATGCCAAGAACCATAAGCGATCACTTCTCACTGCTTCATCAGGACACACTCAAGTACGGTCCCTGATGCGTCGCAGTAGACTACGTACCCTATGCCTTCCTCTGTAAGCCTCAAGATGGGAGCACTAGTCAGCCTCCGCCTCAGCACATGAAAACTCTGTCGGAATCTCTCCGAACACATGAAGGGTTGTCTCTTCTTCATCAGAGATTAAAGTGGTACTGCAACTCTGGAGAAGTCCGGAACGAACCTCCAGTAGTAACCAGCCAAACCCAAGAAACTCCATACCTCTGTCACACTCCTTGGTGGCTCTTAAGTAAGTACTACCTCAATATTTTCTAGATCCACCCCAACTCCAGCCTCCCAGATGACGTTTCCTAAAAAGTGAATGTCTTGGATCCAAAACTGGCACTTCAAGAGCTTATCATAAAGTTGGTTCTCTCAGAGTGTTTCCATTACTAATTTTAAATGGTAGGCATGCTCCTCCTCAGTAGCCGAGTAGATCAGAATGTCGTCGATAAAGACTATGACAATGCAATTGAGGTAAGGCTGTAAAATCCAGTTCATGAGTCCCTTGAACATTGATGCAACGTTGATTATTCCAAAGGGCATATCAAAGAACTTGTAGTGGACTTACCGAAATCTGAAGGCTGTC
Organism: Viscum album; assembly: GCA_963277665.1. Classification (NCBI taxonomy): domain Eukaryota; kingdom Viridiplantae; phylum Streptophyta; class Magnoliopsida; order Santalales; family Viscaceae; genus Viscum; species Viscum album. The sequence goes on along the minus strand of OY728123.1, from coordinate 1,426,013,716 downwards.
TTCTACACATCCCCATCTCAAAATCTGAGCTGGTGATAGCCAGATCTGAGGTCTGTCTTCGAGAATCACCGTGCTCCCTTCAGCTGATCAAAGAGAATGTCAATCCTCAAGAGTGGTTACTTGTTCTTCACTGTCACCTGGTTTAGGAGATAGTAGTCAACACAAAGCCTCAAGCTCCCATCTTCCTTCTTGGAAAACAGAATCAGGGCTGCCCAGGGAAAAAACTGGGCCGAATGAATCCCTTCCCCTGCAAGTCCTCCAGCTGTATTCGCAGCTCAAGAAGCGCAGCGAGAGCCATCTGATATGCTGGTGTAGATATCGGTGCCGTCACGGGGTATAGGTCAATGTAAAAGTCCACCTATCTATGAGGAGTTAGTCCTGAGACATCATCATGTAAAACATCCGTGTACTGGTCCACCATTACAGGATAGCTCAGACTCTCCACATCAACTACTATGAGGGTAAGGCAGGCCAACTAAGGAGTGATCGGCTGCACCCTACTCCGAGTGAGTCTGTCCTGCGCTGCAAAGGCTCCCTACTCACCGGTGAAGGCGAACCTGGTTCCATCCGTGCAGACACACCACACTTTGACCCTAATATAGTAGATCTAAGCATGGACTGTAGATAAGTATTCTACACCCAATATGATGTCGTAAGGCCTCGACGCCACTGCTAAGACTTCCCAACTGAATCGCTCACCTCATATAGCAAGCTCACACTGCCGGAACCAGTGCGTAATCATAGAATATGCTCTCATAAGAGTATCTAGCCATAAGGATCGAGCCAATGACTCCATCTGAATCTCCGAGCTATGAATGAGGGTGGTGGCAGTGAATGAGTGACTAGAACCCGTGTCTATAAGAACTGCAGCCAAGGTGGAGTAGACACAGATCATACCTTGAATCGACTTTGGAGCTCCATGATCATCAGCCTCAGCTTCCTGATGATGGGCTCTCGCCTTTCCACCTTCTCCCTATGGTCGGGGTTGTCCTCCTGGTGGTGGTGGTGGTAACACCTCATAACGTCATCCACTTCCAGCTACATGAACAACTCCTATGCCACATCCACCAGTGCCCAGCAGATCGCCTTGATCAAACCTCTGCCTCTACCCGGGAGGTCTTTCAACTATCTGATGATCATTCGAATAGAGGGTTGGACAGTCATGATCCATGGGATCCTGACCGCCGCGTGTGAAACATTGCATGTTCCTCTAATGACTGGCTCTGTCTCATGTGCCTCGGACAACCGAACTCGTGTCCTGAGGTCGTCCACTGGATGGTTTGGTCTGCTTGGTCCTCTACGACATCTATCTACTTATAGTTGTAGAATACTCCACTATGTGATGCTCGGTGGTGGGTCTCGCAGTTGGAGACTGTTCAGTAAGGAAACTCTCCACTAAGAGGGATCACTCCAACACCTTTGCCTGTGTCGAGATTCTGAGGGAGATCATCGAAGCTCTGATCTCTTGCCTGAGCCCCTGCTCGAAAGTCTGGGCCCTGAAAAATGGGTCCTTTACTATATCTGTAGAGTAGCGTGAGAGGTCGGTGAACCTCGCTGAGTACTATGATACCTCATTCTACCTTACTGTAGATTCAGTATCTCCTGTTTATGCACCGCACGTAGGGTGGCTGGGAGAAATTCCTCCCGAAACAGGCTCTTAAAGTCTTCCTAGAGAAGTGTTACCTAGTTAAGCACCTGGTGCATCAAGCTCCACCATATTCCTACTACTACCAGAAAAAGACTCGCGACGAGGATCACTATAAGGTTAGCTGGTGTCCCTAACAGTCTGAAGATTCTCACTAAAGCCTCCGTCCAATCCTCAGCTACCTGCGGGTCCGTTTCGCCCCTGTACCTGGGTGGCCTCTAGAGTTGGAACTTGTGCAATGTGCTTAGGCAGTGTTCACTCTCTACTGCTAGGGCTGGGGGCATCAGTGGACCAACGGGTAGTGGTACTGCTGGAGCCTCCACTATAATAGGGCCCTGCACTGAGGCCTCATCACTCGATGGGCTTCCATCGTGTACAAAGCCTGGAACCGTGGATGGTTGTATGCGTGGAGGCATCCTGTAAAAAAACAGGTGCACCATGGTCAATAAGTTATACCTAGTGAGCTGACTCAAAAGAGATCACAAAGAAGACTCTTCAAAACACACACACAATCGTTGTTTTCGTGCACTGAGTCTAAAATCAGAAGTCAGGGTCCTAGTGTATGGATATTTCATCCGCCGCACCAACACTAGACACCATGTACTAAAAAACACACTCAGTACCCTTAGCACCATTATTTCACAGAAAATATCAGATTCCTATGTTATGCGGTAGAACCGACTCCTCTGATACCAATTTTTCACAACCCGTCCCCCGGGGCTCGTGCCGTGACTACCCCAAGCCTGCCTTCCATAGGCCAGGGGATGGAGACTAGCACCCAAGGCGTAATTTCCTAAATCTGGGAAGTTATTTCCTTTATAACTATACGAACACACAACAGAGCATAGAACTAGATAAAAAAAACTAATAAAAACTGTATTACTAGAGAGTTATAAAAAGTAAAAGGGCCAGAAATACAACACCAACTGTAAAGTATAAGTACAACTGAAAAGGGACAAAATAGTTGAAAGATGAAAAGAAGCTCCAGGATCGTCCACCACAGATCCAACCTGAAGGGTAGGTATGGATAGCCTCCTCAGCACTCCACATCTGTCAGTCTCCTCCGGGTACCGTCCCATCATGAGGTCCACCTCCGGGCACCGTCCAAACCTAGTACACTCAGCCTTGGTCAACGCTGTCCTTCATCTGCATCCAACACAACAAGGTGCGGGCATAGCCCATGTAGGGGTGAGTATAAAGATATATAGTAGGGACCCTGAGACCCTCAAGGTCTCACAAAATCTAACAAGGATAAACCACAAGGTATGAAATCACCAGATAACCCCACTTAGGTATATGCCTATAAATATACCTAAGTTATCAAGTAATACATCTCAATCATAAGAAAAAAAAAGTTACTGACTCATCTCACACTGGTATACAAATTATGTAGAGAGATACAGATGATTAGATTTAGCCACTGAATCATCTATTTTGTCGAACCCACACAGGATCCAGGAACATAAATCAGAACTGTCGAACCCACACAAGATTCAGGAACAGTCGTCAGTGCACAACTAGCCACAGGGTTCCGCAGAATGCATGCTTGATTCCGGGAGGGTCCGCTCTTAAATACTAGTATCAATAAATCAACTTCCATTAATTCCCATGTTGATGTATCCAAAATATCAGTATTTCCATAAGTAACTCAATGCAATAGATGGTGCGTCAATCGGATGCCCGGTCTGAGAGTTATTGGCATTTCCGTTCCGAGGGCCCAGTTGGATTTACGTTCGATCCAACCTATCCATACCCCAACATTGTCCAAGCCTCGAGTGGGGTATACCAAAATAATATTATCCATCCAAGGTTTCCGTCACAGAAGACGGTTCGTCAATCGGATTCTCGTAGTCAAGTTACGAGCAAAAGAGTGGAAACATGTCAAATGGGTCTGGGTCTGGTCCAGCCCAGTCAGACTGACCTGGCCCGACCCGGGTCCAGACTTGGGTCTGACCCGGTATGTGGGTCCCACCCGGTCTGTGGGGGCAGCCCGGACCACGAGGGTGGCCCGTTCCATGCTTGGTCCAACCCGCGCTGGGTCCGGCCAGCACGGATGGGGGCCCGTGGGGTCCGCCCTAGCCGCGTCTAGGGGGAGGCCGCACCCCCTAGAAATCCTGAATGGCTTAACCATTCAACTAGAATTCAAACCAGGGCCACATGGCACTAGTCCATGTCACACAAGACAATGCGACGGGTCCTGCTCCTCCTGGCTGGTCGAGCGGCCAACCGCCTCCCACGCGGCGTAGTTTCATCGTGCCTCTTTCGGCGACCCAATGGCTTGGGCCGCCAGTCTTCCTCACAGCCAGTCTTGCATCGGCCGCCACTGCACCACCATAGAAAGGGTCTGTGCCCCCCTTTTGTTCCACCGCATGGTGCAGTTGCGTCCCACCTTCCCCAGAAACTCAGCGGCTCGAGCCGCTGGTTTCCTTCGTAGTCAGCCTTGCGCCGGCCGCCGCTACACCGCCGCAGCCCGTCTGCTGCGGGTTACTCCTCTGGCGGTGTGGTTTCACCGCCACCATCACGCAGTGACGTTCTTCAGTTCCATCCACTGGAAAACATTCTGCGGGTCACCAAATGAGTTCTGGTGGCCCGATTCTCATTTTGGAAGAAGTCGCACACTCCTCGGGACGTCGCCTTCGATCCACAATCATTGTTGATGAGAGTCACTCATCCCAGTCTCATTCTTCATTTAGCGTCAAATTACACAAAGAAGGAAGAGGGTTTGACCGTGTTTGTTCAGCTTTCACCCTCCATGTTTGGGTGATATCACGCGACATCGAATTATAATGCTTGACAAAAAATGAAGAACATGCAAAAATTAACAAAGCTTGTACCCCTAACTTTGTTCGTTGATCATTGAAGAAGTCATGGAAAGGTGGAAGTCAATTTGTTGTAGAAAAACACATCGTACGTCGAGGAGGTTCCGAGGGAGGAAGTGAAAGTCACGATCGAGGTCGACGTTCTTCGTCAGTTGGAGCGTTCTTCGTCGGTAGAACACGTTCTTCGCCAGAAGCCTTCTCCCAAGTTCTCCCCTCTCCCATGTTCAACTGAAAGAAAAATGCCAACCCAAAATAATAGATTACTCTTATATATTATTTAGTCATTTTCACATAATTCAAAAAGATTCAAATTAATTAATTAATGTGCTCAATTAATTAATTGAGTGTTTTTGACACCAAAATGTGGGGAGCTCAAGAGGTTTCTCCCCACTTAATGGGGAGTTCAAGAGGTTTTAACCTCGAGTGGTCCCCACTATATTAAATATGAAAAAGAGGTTAGGTTAGGGTGGGCCCCACCTCCAACTTCCACATGGAGGTTTTAACCGATTAATAAAAATAAATTTTACACAACCTTATTCTTATTTAATTCATACACCAAAAACCTAAAAACTAACATTTAATTCTAACCATCTACTGTTGAGGTGAAAGTATTATTAAGAGAATATCGGTGCTGTGAGTTCAACGGTGCCCTCAGATTTCAATTCCGAGCACCAGTTCAAAATATATAAAAACCCGCTCATTCGTTTACTGAACATACCTGAAAAAAACTTCAGAAATTGATTCCGGGCACACTGGGCCTCGGAATCATGCGCCGTCAGTTTTCGTGGACTTGTAAAATTCCCAAGTATTTAAGAAAAACTTTTCCATGGAAATTCCGGGTCGTTACATGGTTGATCTTATTTTCAAAGGTGTAGATTACATTTTAGAATATTTTTTGTAATATTGAGTTTTTTTATATTATTAAAAGAAAACATTTATGAAAACCATTTGATTGTCTTTAAGACAAGTCTATGTATTTGAAAACATCATGATGTTTGTGTAAATTAATGAATATGTGGTTTTACTATAATTTACATCCCTAAATAGATACCGGAATGTGAATGTGGCTATAAAATAGATACACCTAGGGGTAGAAACCTTGAAAAAGGCATGTTTGTTATCAATTAAATCTTCACTCTCTTGCATGATGAGTTGACCAATGATTTCCCACCATGTAAGACACACATAGAGAAAATTATTAGGTCCATCAAATTATCTCTAATATTGATAGAAGGATATTATTAGATTTTGGAGTTTGTTTAAGGAATATGATATAACTCTATATAATGACACCTATATTGAATTAACAGTGATTCTAGATGAAATTGAAGTTAATTATGATGATTTATAAATTATAAAGTTGAATTTATAATTTAATTATCATATAATAATTCTTTAATAGTTACTCAATAACATTAAATTCTTTTATATTTAGTAATTTTTGGAGCATAAAGGATCTATGTTAAAATTGGATACCATTTACATTGAACTGATTTTCATATTTAGTAACATATAAGGATACAATTTTGATTGGGAAATAATTTTATTATTCCATTCCAACTATAAATAATAATTATAAATACCGTGAACATAGTTTTGTTCTTGAAAAATTGAACTATTGAGTCTTATGGAATATTCAATGATAATATAGATGGAGGAATGTAGATTGAATTTCAAACATGTCACCAATGTGGGAATGGAAACCAAGTATAATACCTCAAAGAAATTGTAATATTACTTATTTTTGGAAACAAAGATTATTTGGAATCAAGTCTAATAATGAATATGAATAATTCAATTAACATGATGAATATAAATGAGTGTATTCATGAGATAACTATGATATTAAGGTAAACATTTCATTTTAAAATAAATCATGAGATTTTAATATCATTTATATTGGAAATAATTTTTTTTATTATTAAGTAAAAATTCATATCATGAGGAAAAAAATTATTTTAGTTTGGGGGAGAATTAAATACTCAATTAATTAAAATTATATATTTTCCTAGGAGACATAATGCGATTGATATCTTCTAATGATCACAACCTAAAACTTTAGAAAACACATAACATTACATAAAAATTAATATATTATTGTAAACATGGATGGTAAATATCGAGGTAGCTTAATTATAAAATATATTTGAAATAAAAATAATTTTTCTCAATAATGTTAACGAAATTGAAAAATTCTATCAATATTAAAAAATAACTAAATATACTGAATTTTGTTTTAAAAAAAAATCTCTATAAAAAATTTATTTTATATCTCTTCTTTTTATAAGAATTATATATTATGGGTAAAAAATAGTGTTCGTATCTAAAATATATTTATTAAAATTAAATTTTTATTTGATATAAAATAAGAATAAGAATTGTTAATATGTAAAATTGTTATTTTCATATGATAACATATTTAATAAATATTTATTATTGTATTAAAATGTTTTATTAAAAATTTCATGAATTTAAATTTGAACAATTTTAATTTATTTTTGGATTTATATTAACAATAATTTGTGACGGTTAATTATTTGTATTTTTATAAAATAAATCTTTTTAAGTGAATAATAAAAATATAATGATATTTTTAAAATTCACATTTATGAAATTATATTATTAAAATAGTAGAATAAATCTTTTTGTAAACCATTTCTATAATATGTATATATTTATAAGAAAGATTAAAATTTTAAAATTACTATTTTTATTTATAAAACCTATTTATATCATTTTAGAAATTTAATTAATATTTTACTCTAAAAATTTATTTATTCTATTGTATTAAAGAATTTATATTCGATATCATTGAATAATTAAATCCAAAAAAGGTAATTTATATTTTAGATTAATGTTTTCATATTATGTAATAAGATCAATATCCTTTTTTTTCATGATAATATGTATACTAAGATTAAATAAAATTATCATGATAATGGTAAGACTATAATTTTTAATAATTTTCTTCATCCAAATTTTGTAATTGTTATTTGATATAATAAATTAATCTTCTCTCAAAATTCCCATTAATATAAATTATATATCAATATTTAGCTAAATAATCTCTCATTAAAATGGTAATAAATCTTAAATAAGATTGAGAAAACATAATATCGAAAAAAAATCCGAAATGTTTTCATAATTATTAAATATTTAACATTTAAACCCTAATTTTATATTTATTAGATAATAAATTTGATTAATTGATTATTATGTTTATATTTATCAAAACATAAGTTAGTAAAATGGTTTATTTAATATGGTTAGTAAAACATTAGTAACATGGGTAAAAACTACTAACCATAGTTAGTAAAAAAATATAAGATCAGATGACTTATAATATGTTTGATACGTTTTCCAAAAAAACATTTATAAGGATTTATTGTTCCAATATAAACCCATTATCAATTATTTTTAAATTTTGGAATCAATGAACCATGAATATGGTAATTAAATCATAGAAAAGTAATGGTTATTTACAAAAGTCCCCTTTTATTCCCTAATATAACTTGAAATTTCCACACCTTATGCCACAAAATTTTCATAAAATTAATTAATTAAAATCATTAAATTTTCTCCACCTAGAATCATATCTCATGTTGATAAGCCTTAGGAACAAAATACTATGTGTAATATATAGCGTCACATTACTTATTTTAGGTATTCCTTTTCCTATTTTTTATCATGCTTTGATTAAAGTTTTATGGGTTATTTATAGTGTAATTTTGATTCTTTTGGAGACCTAAGGGGTTTTGTACTAATGGAACATGGTTATGGAAAACCATGATGTTTGGAATAGGAAATTGTGTGGCTGTATTGGAGCCACTAGAAGGGGTTCCCAGTTTTTCCAAACCACGTGACCACCCACACAAAATGATGCACTTCAATATTCAGGGTTTGTTTTTTTGAATCATTATTTATAAAAAAAATTAGCCTAACCACGTACCCCATATAGAATCCCATTAGAGGAAAATAGTTAAAGATTATGACTACACATAACTATGTAGATTTTCCATGAAAAAATTGAGTGTTGTTTCAAAACAAAATGAATTATTATTTAAAAAATACCAAACCACTTGTTTTAAATTTTTAACATTTTAATTCAATCCTAAAATAATTTCAGGGGTTTTGGATTCCCTCATGATGTGATTTTGGTTTGGAAATAATTTTTTGGAAGATCATAGTGGTGTTGATCTCGTTCGTTCTCTCCTAGGTATGTGGATCTCCTTCCATGTGATATCATTCATTCTATCATTCATTCCACCATATTTTTTATAGATCATCATTTAATTTTTGGATATAAACCCTATTTTTTAATATTGATTCTAGATTGTGTTCCTAAATAGTATGTTCATTTTTTTCTTCATTTCCATTTTTGATGTAGGGTGTTGATCATTGTGATTACATGGTTTAAAGGTATGAATCACTATACAAAGGGTTTATTAATAAATATTTTAATTTTTTTTTTGTAAATTTACTTGATTTATGTTTTAAGTTAATGTGATGAATGATTTACAGGTAATTTTTTTGGAAGTGATAAATATTTTTAAGGGTGTTTATTTGGAAAGAAGATAATCACACAAAGTGTTTTTTTAATAAATGAATGGTGGGGTTGATGTGGTAAAGGATTTTCAATCTTCAATGTGGATTAGATTATATTTGAATATGTTTTATAAAATGTGACCATGGATTTTGAAATTTGTTTAAAAATCATGGCGCATCAGGAAACATGGGTTGATCAAGAAATAGACATAAACATACATTGTATGTGTGGAACTACTAAGGTTTGTTTATGGATATTGATAGACTATAGAAGGTATCCAAATTAGTTAGATCCAATGGTTTTTATATTTCCAATATATATTTTAAAATATGATAGAACTATACTAAATTATTCTTTTTTAAGAATATTTATTGCATGATTGGTTTTTATCATGGATTTTTTATCACAAATTTTTACACAAGATTGTATCACATACCATCTCATGATGGGTTTTCATGGATATGTTATTACTTTGGTACATTATGGTGTATGGATATATTTTATGATATATATCTTCTACATATCATATTCTTATTTTGATAATCTGAAAGGATTTTATGAAAACCAAACAAAATATGATTTACAAGTTGTTTTGGATTTTTGAAAAGTGATTTGTGAATGTTGTTTGGTTTATAATGTTAGTAATGTATAATTCCTGATATTGGACCTTATATATATTATATAGTGTTAACCTAATTATATTTTTACTCAAACCACTATTTTTTTATTTAGGGAAGGGAATTTTGTAACATGATGGACTCTCTTGATGTTTCTTCCATATGGTGGGTTTAGTTTGGGGTTGATAATGGGTAACATGGAGACATGTGGTCTTTTATAATTCATAATTTAATAGTTTATCCTATTGTCTTGGTTATATAGATTTTTTGTTTTTATTTTTTCTCTGTTATACCTTGATTGTATGTCTTGTTTTGTTATATTACTGACTTGTTTCCTTTATCTATGTTATACTTCCAAATGAAGGGTCGACTCAAGTGGAATTTATAGTGGAATTCAGATGGTTAATTACAATTTTTTATCATATGGACTCAAATCCTATATTGTTTTAACACTACTTATGTTTTTTTTATTTTTTCGATACACAGGAGTTAGTACCATCATAATTTTTATTTTAAGTGATTAATATGGGATTTTCCAGCTCACTCCAATGATACAACTTGAGTTACAATGGGCGTTAAGATAATTTTCACCCGTCTTGGGACATAGAGATGAGGTCATAGGAATGAAAATTATGGAATGTTTATTCGAAGCCTTGTTCCTTATTAAAAGTGTTTATCATTGATAGAATTCATAAATTCATTAAAATGTAATTATTTTATGATGTTTTTGGATTCATAATGTTGTACCAATGATATTAGAATTTTCCCAACACTTATTGGTTATTTATATGTCTTTATTAGACAATTTCTCGAAGAATAGATCTTCTAAATATGAGAGAGTATGTTTCCAGATAGTTTCCACAGGATAATAATCTAATGGGATTATCATTTATTGAAGATATTATTTCTACCATACAAAAATTGGGTAATGTGTGGGTTAAGAATTTGGGATGAGTATTAGACAATGTCCTGGAATTCACCAATAAATTTTCACATATCATTTTTGGTGAAAAAGGACCCCATGAATAAAATAATAGCTAGAAAGTATCGTGAGGATCTTCATTTTCATGAAAACTACTAAATCATATATAGAGGTTTCACTATTTATATTCATTAATGGCCAGAACGAAGTTAGTAGGACTCCATTATGCTTGGAATGTTTAAATGGATCTTACCAAAGATGTATTTTATGACAATATTCAACAAGTAGTTTCATCCTAATACATTATGTTTGGAGAAGACATGAGAGTTTCTTAACATAGGTCAAGGGGATCATATTATCTTAGAGTAATGATTCCATTTTTATGACTTAGTTCACTTAGAACTGGATCATTTCACAATAGAGAACCTAAAATCTTATCATTTTGAGTTATGATTAAGACCAGATATTCATTCATGGTTGAATCTTAGGTGCCTTCCAGCCATTGTAGAGGTGGTTAAAAAAATTAACATTATATGAGGGAACCATATCATGAAATAAATTATTGGGAATAGCTTTAGTTTGTAAAGATGTCAACTATTCTGTTTCTTCTTAAAGGAAAAAGGAAATGCAAGTGGGGTCTTTTTATAGTGGGACCTATTTCAGGGGCTTTATCAAGAATAAAGTAGGTTATTTTCTACCAATGTGGGAATAATGGTCATATATTGCTAACTACACATAGGCTCATAGGAACTTTCATCATGGTGGGAATGTTTGTTATCTAAAGCTCTTCTATGAAAGGATATCCTAGGGTAGTAAAGCACGATCTACTCTCACCAAGTGATCCCATGTTCATACTCATGCTTCTCTGTGATGTGGGTCTTATTATTATTAGAGGGGGGAGGGTGTTTAGGTGGATATGACTAGATATCTCTATATGTTAGAGTATGCATAAGAGGAGTCTTTAGTAGGTCCAACAACTATTATAAGTACAATGATTATTTTATCATTTATGTTTCTCGATTTTATTATTATATGTTCTACTCATTCTTTTATATCTTCAATATTGTTCTTTATGTTGGGTTTTCATTAAGATCATATACCATTATTTTTGGATCCTTCTGGTACTTTGTTGAATATGTTCAAGTATAGTTCATGTGTCCCTTAAGTTTGGTGATGATAAAAGAATGTGACGTAATTTGGGATTTCATAGTTCATGAACAAGATATGTTTAAATAGATTAACAATATGGATAGGATGATGAGTGAGAAAGATTATATTAACCATCACCATTTTAAAGTTTACTTTAAACCATATGATGGGGTAAAAAATGATATTCATGGTGATTGGGACTACATATCGAGTTGTGATGGACCTATTGTTCCATATGATGGGGTAACATATTTCCAGTTATTGTAGATATATCTAGATTACATGTTAGGACCCGCCTTCACCAAGATGAGGGAAGGAACAGAACAATTCCAGACCCTTCCTTCCTCAAGTTCATGGAGAGATAATGACCCACCATGCCCCACCTTCAATAGGCCCCGGAGTGGAGACTAGCACCAAGGGTATAAAATCACACATAATATGGAATGAATTACTATTTTTATTTAGTAAAATCAAGAGACATGTTGGTAAAAACCCTAAAAACTCTAAAAATGAAAGTAAAACTAAAGACAATACCCATTCCCATGTGAATGATCAATGGTAAACCCATACATGTACGAGAAGAACTCCATTGGGAAAGTACCAAAAGAATGAATATAGCAATGACAATTGTCCTAATGTCTAAGCTAGTATGGCCCCACACGGTCCCTAAAGACCTCCTGAAAACCTGAGAGCTATTTTATATACGTAGGGTGAGTATACAAGTATACTCAGTAGGTAAAACCAAAAGCTCTCGTGCACATGTGGGGAGGCATTCTAATGACCGTGTGAAAAGGAGATAACCAAAGAACCTAGCAAGGAATCTATCCACCCAACCTCACCAAGGAAAACTCCCCAAATAACTCAAGTTGGGTAAAATAATAGAAATTAAATATCTATGTTTGGGTACCCCGCACCACTTTCCCACTGGTCATTGAAGACATCTAACGCCTCATACCCCCCTCCATTTTTACTATAGTCCCACTTTCATCCCAACAAAAACATTTTGGGCCACCATAACTATGGATATACCCACAAACACATGGACCACCACAACCACACATTACATTGCCACAAACACCTAGGCCAAAACAACTACTGCCTCACCCGAAGACACCTAGTCCAAAACATCTACTGCCATGATAAAGACACCTTGGCCTCATAATGAAGACACTTGCGAATCAAACCCACCTAAACACACTTGGGCCAACCCCCAAAACCACCCTAACCAAAGAATCTGGGGATATAATAGACCTCAGGCCATCACAGCCTGCCCGAAGAATCTTTGGATACTCGGGAGATGGAGCCGAAAAGAAGCTAATAACTAGACACTCATAGGAGTGTTGGAAAAAACACCCTCCCCCATTAAATGGGGGTGTTCATCACGAAGTGCTCAATGTGATGGGGGGGGGGGGATAAGAAACACAAGAACTATATTTATACAAATAGGTGAAAAATCACTCACCCAACCTATGGGTTTCGAAACGAGCCCATACCTAAACACCCTCGTCACTATTTTTTTATGAAAAGCACAATATCAACAACCAAAGAACAACTCATTCCTAGAAAAAAATTCATCATTCAACCCATTCTTGTTATCAAATTCTAGTGATTCCATTTAAATAATTCTTCACTAATGGGAAACTAACAGGCATATCCAGCATCCAAGGAAGGAAAAATATCCATGAAACAATTTAAGCATTCACAACGGGTTCACTTGTAAATTCACAACAACAGAAGAGATATGTGAGATCCCTCCAAGTACTGGAACCAAAAAATGCACCAAAAAATATCCCCACTTGGCCCCAAAACCATAAACTAACTACTGCACAATAGGGTATCACATCCCCATCCATGTCACCTCACAAGCATCCAACACAACAACCATACATATCACCAGAACAGAGAAAGAGAGTTTTCAGGTTTTAAACACACCATTTTTTAAGTTATTCCTTTCTATTTTATTTACTAGGGTGATCACACATGGATTCATGATCATAGGGAACACATTTAATCAATCGAGTAAATGTGATTAATCTATTTCAAGGTTAAAACCATTCAATCATAGGATTATCCAAAAAATAAAGGATCATTAGTGCGAATGAAAGGGCTACCAATGGAAACATTTCTCTATGGACATAATCCTGTGTAATTCACAACACACAAGAAATGATTAAAGACTACAATAACATCATCAAACACACCCATTAATTATTTAAAAAACATTTAATATCTTAGTTATGGTTTGGTTTCATCCATCCCCAAAGGAATATTATCATACCCACCCCGCATGATACACAATAAAGGGAGACAAAGGAAAACCCTACTTGGATGATTAACGATTGATGTTTTCTTCATCATACCAAGAACTAGGGATGTACGACTTGAATGGGAGTAATTACAAGGACTCTAAGAGTGAGTAGGAAAGGCTTTGACATGGTTTCACAACTAGACTTGGGAAGAGGGACTTTGAACACACCAAGGAAAGGAAAAGAGGCCTTCCAAGAAGGAGAATGAAACTTAGTTTGATAAATAGTGAGATCCTAGAGTTACGAGATATGAAATATTGAATGGATTAAAGGGAGATCATGGTTTCTCCACATGATTTGGTAGTTAAAAATGATGGAATTAATTGTTATTTAATAATTATATTTAGAGAGGTGGAAATAACGGCTTTGAATTAATGGGTTTCTTTCAAATGAGGGGAAAACATAATAGGAGAGGAACTGGAATGTTCAGAAAAAAGGATTGATACTGAGGAAAAAGCAACAAATTTTGGTAAGTCAAGTGTTTCACAGATCATGTGGGATTTTAGATATCTTTTATACAATTTAAATGGATTTGAAAGGGGTATTAAAACACGTTTGCATCAAAATATACATTGTGGGAGTAGAACTGGAAAAATTCAGAAACATGGAAATAATCAAAGAGTGGGACACCATTTGGTGAGACAACGTAACAGTGCCTCCAGTTTGGTGGAATAATATAAGAGGTGCCACTATTTCGGTGTGTGCATATGATGGTGTGAATTCTACGGTGCCACCAACACGGTTTCGTCGGTTCGGTGGAATAGCGTAACTGGTGCCACTGTTTCAGCGTGCAAATGTGTTGATGTGACCATCACGGTACCACCGTTTCGGTCGAACCATTTAGTGGAACCGAGTTTTTGGAAAACTCCTTAACGAGTCACTGTTGGTCCCCATGATAACCCAAACATCAAAAACTAAGAAAATTAATGGACCAGAAGGGTCCATTCCATTACATCAGATACCTCTCAAAATATTCTCATCCTCGAGAATCGAGAAAGACCTGAAGAAAAGAGATGGGTCTGAAAAACCACCAATAAAGATACCTTTCGATAATAATCCTCCATAATATATAAGTAAACCTCTCCCGCATACTGATCAACTTTAGAGGATCTACCACTCACCTACCTTAAGCATCCACAAAAACCTGTAAAGGTCATACCATCAAGTCATATGGATTAGGGAGTCCCTTCCTGCATCTCAAGATACTATTCCCTTTGGGAGAAATTGACTCACCAGCATCGGTTCAATCAAAAACACCATAATATGTCTCAATTAGGGATCATTCCCTCCCCTCCCCATAGTAAGGACACTTCCCACAGATTCATAGAACAAGGGAAACAACCCATCTCATAGTTAATAAGGTCAAACATTACATCACAATAAATAACAATACAACCCAAAAAAATTCAAAATAACTCTGGGTACTGGGTTTGTATCTATACCTTCCTTTCATAGGTACCCTCCTAGAGGCCACTATGCATCCATAACACACGATCCAAGGGAACGATTCATCCACAAAGCACATTCTTCTCATGATCTTCAATCCTCAGTGGTTTCACTTCCAATGGCACATCTTCCTCGATATGTTGCTTTCCCCAGTCGAGGATATGAAAACAAACGTGTAGATACTGATGGAGCTAAGAAACATAGATGACTTATCACACCATCAGTATTAGCGGTGGTAGTGCCAGCTGATAATCCACTTCTCTGACCCACTGAAACTCCTCGAAGGGTCCAACGAACATGGGAGAAAACACACTTCCCATGCCAAACCTCTGTTGCCCATGCTGAGGGGAGACCATCAAGAACACGTATTCCCCAACCTCGAACTCCAAGGGTCTCCTCCTATGATCAACATACAACTTCTTCTAGTCCTGATCCACCTTCATACATCCCATTATAAGTTAAACCTTCTCCATAATGCTCTGCAACACCTCTGGTCCAAGAATAAGTGCTACCCCGACCTCTATCCAGCACACATGTAAACGACATGGTCTTCCGTACAAGGATCAAATAGATCCATACAAATGGTAGAGTGATAGTTTGTTTTCACCAGTCACTACTGGAAAATGATCCTATACCCATGGTTCAAAACCATGGGTATAGACCCCAAAACTGTGGGTATAGGATATACCCACGGGTTTGGGAACCGCGGTCATTGGTGGCATTAGTATAGGTCCATGACATATACCCACGGTTTGGAAAAACCGTGGGTATAGGTTTTTCAACCATGTCATAACTCTATACCCATGGTTTGGAAACTGCGTTTATAACATATTTTACAAAATAGCGGCCCGCAGGATTCGATCTCGCGACCACATCTCTGTTCATGAGAAGCCTTACCACTACCCCATGACCGCATATATGTGTGTATATATATATATATATTATTAAATATATTTATTTAAACCATGGGTATAGAGGAATAAACCGGGGCTATAGAACTCCCACCAATTTGTTTTTGTTCCCATGAAAAAATCAAATTTCCCGCACACATGCGGGAAACCTATACCCACGGGATGTCAAAACCTTGAGTGTATGTTTTTTATCTGACGACTATACCCACAATTTTGTGAAAAAACGTGGGTATAGGTCACCCGATCCCTAGGGTTTTGGGAAAATAGTCGGTATAGCTATTTTTTGATACCCTATAACCATGGTTTGGAGATAACTGTGGGTATAGGGTAGTCTAGGCTCATAGTTTGTGGAAACCGTGGGCATAGGCTATCAAAAAATGCCTATACCCACGGTTTTCCCAAAACTGTGGGCATAGGGCGATCTATACCCACGGTTTTCCCCATAACTGTGGGTATAGGTCCATTTTCCAGTTGTAAGTGGAAAGTGTCACACCCATGATCCTATGAAGTCTAGAACACATTCATGCAACATGTCCTCCAATGTTTGGATGGTCCGATCTATCTGCCCATCTGTCTGGGGGTAGAAAGCAATACTGAGGCATATCTGGGTTCCAAAAGCAAGTTGTAATCCATTCCAGACCCATGAGGTAAACTATGTATACAAATCTGAGACTATGGACCTTGGAACTCCTTGCAACCACACCACCTCATTCATGTACATCTGTCCTAAGGCATCCACCACATTCGACTCCTAGATTTCTAGGAAGTGAGATGATATCATCAGCTGGTCCACCACTACACGGATGGAATCAAACCATCCTTGATCCCTAGGAAGTATCGTGAGTAAATCCATCGAGATGTCTTCTGAATTCAACTCAGGGACATATAAAGGATACAACAAAACTCATGGGGTGTAGTGTTTATCCTTCACCTACTGACACATGAGGCACTTTTCCATAACCTCTTCCACTACCCATTTCATCCAGGGCCACCCGAACTGACTCCACAAGCTGTATTACGTTTTGGAAACTCATGGTTGTACCGCCAGGGGTCAGTTGTGGAACTCACCAAGAACACTCTAATGTATTTCAATTGGTACGAACAACATTCCATGAAACAACATCTTATTCTTTCCATCTTCCAACTGTCCTTATGGAGCATTTACCTGACTAACATTATCGTGCATAAGATCAGCCTCTATGTCTCCCCACTTAGACTCCTCCACCTACTGAAATAGAGAAGACTGCACTATCATCTGGAACAGACAACCTCTGCAATCATCCACCCTTGTATTCAGGTGTAGGGAAACCAACTCTTCCATCACCTTCCATGAATCTGTCGATTCTTGAACCACACCCTTTTGTCACATACTACCCATGGAATCGGCCAACATGTTCCCCTTTCCTAAGGTGTAAGAAATATCAAAGTTTTAGTATTGAAGAAAATCCAACCACCTCTACTTACTCATGTTCAGGTCCTGTTGGGAGATGATATACCTCATGCTCTTATGATCGGTGAAGACCACGAGGCATTCCATGATGAGGTAATTCCACCAAAACTTTAGTGTTAACATGACTTCTACAACCTCTAAATCATGGGTGTCATAGTTACACTCATGGTTAAAAAACTGCCTAGACCCATAAGAGATCGCCCCTACTATTGAATCAATATACCCCCAAAGCCTTGGACGGAAGCATCACAGAACACCTCAAATATAACCCCTTATTCTGGAAACCTCAGCACTAGGGAACTAACCAAAATCCCCATCAGGTAACTGAAGGATACCAGACACTTATCACTTCATACAAAAGCCTGGTATTTCTTGGTCAAGGTTGTCAAAGGTGCTGCAACATTGGATAAGTAGGGCACAAATCTATAGTAGTAACCTGCTTCACCCAAGAAACTACAAAAATCTTATACATTATTAGGTGCTACCCAAAAAACAACCACTTCGACCTTCAACGGATCTACTGCTATTCCCTGCTCGGAAACTACGTGTCCTAGGAAGTGCACCTCTCATGTCCAGAACATTCACTTAGACAACTTCCCGTAGAGCTGGTGCTATATAAGGACCACTAAAAATGTCATCAATAGTTCAGCATGATACTCCTCTGATCATGAGTAGATCAGGATGTCATCAATAAACACGACTACGAACCGGTCCAGATACTGAGGAAGACTGAGTTCATGGGCCCCATAAACACAGCTGGTGCATTCATAACACTAAACGACATGACCACAAAATCAAAGTTCCCATATATTCACCTGAAATAATTCATTGAGATATACCCTTCCTTCACCCTCAATTGGTGATATCCTGACCGTAGGTCGATCTTGGTTAACTATCATTCCCCCTTCAACTGATCGAAATTGTTGTCGATCCTCAGGAGTGGGTAAGAGTTCTTGACCATCACTAGGATCAGCCTTCAGAAGTCTATACATAGCCTAATACCACCATCTTCATTCTTTGTGAACATGTCAAGAGAACCCCATGGTGATACGTTCGGTTGGACAAAACCCTTCTTCATCAAATAATCAATCTATATCTGTAAATCCCGCAACACAGATGGCTCCATCCAATATGGAGACATCAAAATCGGACGGGCACCAGGTTGGAAGTCTATCCCAAACACAACATCACGTCAATGGGGTTAGAGTCACCACCTCTCGAGGGATGATGTATAGGAACTCACTAACAATCTAAAAGACTTACACCAACTCCATATCTGTCGAATCCACTATCATCTCAGCTAATAAAGAAAGAAGGGGATCCATTCTCCAACAAAACTCCTAGAAAACCCGCCCTCTAATGATAGAACAATTGTCTGCACATATTTGAAAACACTAAATTTATTCGGAAGAAGTCAATAATGGAACACATATAGAATAGACAGTAGATGCCTAAAATGACATCATACGGCTACATTTGCAGCAAGAGAATGCCCCCACTAGACCGATGTGGCCCTAACATTAGTCTACATCCCTAGAAAACATAATAAAAGATGGTCTGACCTCTTACTGGTGTACTCAAAACCAAAGGCATAATAAGTCTATCTTTGTCTAGACCTAGAGTATGGGATAGACTGGGTGCAACAAAGGAGTTCACATCTATTGAATTATAAAAATTTCATGGAAGAGTACTAAATAAGATTATTGTAACTCGAATGACTTATGCCCCTACTGGAATTGCTTAAAGGGTATGGATGGAAACTAATACTACAGAGGTGGGAGTTTAACCTGCCCTCCCCCACCATACATCACTCAGTACGAGAACTGATTCTAAAAGATCCCAAGGCTTCCACAGATAAAGCATCTCGGTCCTGGGCCTGTATAGAATGGGAGATGACTGAGATATCAAAACAGAAACTTCTGGGGCCTACTCCCCACTGGTTGATACCTGGAAGGACCTGAGGTAGGTGGCCTGCTACTGAAGACCTCCCCCTTTGATGAGCCCAATTGGATACCCTATCATGGTACACCGTCCAATGTACACATCATGTCCACCACTTCAACCCTCTTCTGAACCTCCATGCATGTCTGTAGACTTAATGAAGTATCATCATACTGAAAAGAAGATTGGAATTCCTCCTCTAAATGTATCCCCTGAGACTCTTCATCTATAATGGGGTCCTAAGAAAAACAAAGGGGATCCTTGAACATGATAGAAATATCGCTAACTAACATAATCCCTTATTTATGGGATAGTAGCTCCTCGCTCTTCTCAGCCTTTATTATAGAACAGTGGAATTCTTCTTAAAAATCCTTCTCAAAGTCAACCAACAAAACCTCAATCTCCATCCTCTCTCTATGGTAGAGCATCCACCACTAACGTGACTCTCCCATAATATGATTGACTAAAAATGGAAACGAGTACTCTGTCGGAGCTCATATCAACATGAATTTTATCACCAGCTCCTCAAGCCTACTTTCTATCTCCTTGTCCAAGATACTGCCCTCGTAAATTCTGAGGGTCTTTCGTTGAAAGGCACAAACCATCTTTTTCCACTGGTCGTCCTGCTCCTCTAGATCATCCCTCTACTGATCTTTCAAATCATCCTCCTAGGCCTTGATCAACCACACTACACATGGAAGTCTTCCGAGTTCCATTGTTATAAGAAACAAAAAGGAAATCCTAAGCTCGAGTAGTGTAGATGATTTCTTTTAAATTTTTATTAATCTTTTTATTTATTTAAATTCTCAAAACACCTAGAACACACAAGAAAACAAGTCATTATGATGCATATACCTTTCCTAGGGTCTCTACCCTGTAATCAATGTAGCCTCACATGGTCGTTCGGTAGGTCTAGAGTCTTTGCATTGGATCACGGGGGCCCTAAAATCCCATGTCCTATCTTGTCTTCCATGGCTTATTTCATGCACCAAGATTTCCAAAAATTGTTTCCCTACCATCCATTGAAATCCTTACTATGCCAAACCCCGAGACACAACCTATCTCTCAACCACCACCTCTAATACCATTCTATCATGACCCGACATCCCCAAGATGAGTGAAGGGACATCAGACTACCAGAACATTCCTTCCTCAAGTTGAAGGAGAGATAATGACCCCCGAGTCTCAGCTACAATAGGCCCCAGATTGGAGAATAGTACCAAGGGTATATAATAACACGTAATATGGAAGGAATTACCCATTATATTTTGTATGAGCAAGAGATATGATGGTAAAAACTAAAATAACTCCAAAACTAAAGGTAAAAGTAAAACCAAAACACATTCCCTTATGCATGATCAAAGATAAACCCATATAAGTACAAGAATAAATCCCAATGGAAAGTTCTAAAAGAATGAAAATAGAAACATATAATGTCCTTAATTCTGAGCTAGTATGGTCCCACATGGTCCTCAATGTCGTCCTAATAATCGTAAATTAGTTTTATATATGTATGGTGAGTATACAGGTATTCTCAGTATGGAAAACCAAATGCACTCGTCCACAAGTTTGGAGGTATTCTAATTCCTCGTGAGAAAAATGCGATATCCAAAGAAACTAGTAAGAACACTATCCACTAGACATCACCAAGGAACACTTCACAAATAATACCAGTCGACTAAAATAATAGTAATAGAACATCGATGTTTGGGTACCCCACACCACATTCCCACTGGTTATTGAAGAAATCATACGCATCAGACCAACCCCTCCATTTTCATTATAGTCCCACTACCGCCCCAACAACAACAACCTTTTGAGCCACCATAACCACGGATATGACCAAAATGACCTGGCACACCACAACCACACATAACCATGCCTCCATACACCTAGTCCAAAAAAACAACCGACACCCCCGAATACACATGGGCCAGAACAACAACTACCATGCCCAAATACACCTAGGACTCATCCCGAAGATAGATGGGAAACAAATCCTAACACACACACCTGGGACACTAAATTACCCCCTACCCAAATAATTTTTTCTTATAATGGACCTCTCGCCTTCACAGCCTGCCCAAAGAGTCTTGGTCTATTTGGGAGAGGGAGAGAAAAATGAACTAATAACCGACCACTCATAAGAGTGTTGGGAAAAAAACCCTCCCCCATGAAATGGGGGTATTCAGCATGAAGTAATCAATGTGGTTGGGGTGCGAATAAGAAACACTAGAACTAAGTTTATACACATAGATATACAAGAACTTGTTCCAACCTAATGGTTCTGTAACCAGCCCGTACACAAACACCCTCATTAATAGCCATTTAAGAAAATCAAATCAGCCACAAATAATGCACAACTCATTCCTAGAAAACAATTCCCCATTGAACTCATTCATGTTATCAAATTAAAGTGATTACATCTAAATAATTCTTCCCTTCTGGGAAAATAACTTGCATAGACACAAACTAAGGAAGGAAAAACAGCCAAGCATCAATTGAAGCATTCAGATTGGGTTCTCTTGTGAAGTCCCCTCTACAAAAGGGATATGTGAGATATCTCGAAGTACTGAAACCCCTCAAATCCCCATCATACGTCCCCACATATCCCAAAATACACAAACTAACAACTACACAATCGAGGATATGATCCCCATCCATGTCACCTCACAAGCATCAGACAGAACAACCATACATTTCACTAGAACTGAGCAAGGGATTTTTCAAATTTTAAACACACCATTCATTAAGTTCCACCTTTTTGTTTGATTAACCAAGGAGATCACACAAGTTTTCTTGTTCATCGGTCATCAATTTAATCAACCGAGTTTACGTGATTAATTAGTTTCCATGTTATATCCATTCAACCACAGGATTATCCTGAAAATAGAGGTTCATTAGTGTGTAAAAAAGGACCATTGATGACCATGATTTTTAGTGGACATAATCCCATATAATTAAAATCACATTATGAAATATAAAAGAGTACAATAGTATATTCATAGACACCCCTTAATTATAAAAATCCCTTTATTATCTTTGTTAAGGTTTAGTTTCATCCATCCCTAAAGGAACATTCTCGTACCCACCCCGCATGATACACATTAAAGAGAGATGAATGAAAACCATACTTGGATAATCAAAAAACAATGTTTTCTTCTTTTTTACAAGAGTTAAGGATGTGCAACATGCAGGGGAGGAACTCCAAGGACTCGAATAGTGAGTAAAAAAGTCTCCAGCACTGGCGCACAACTAGCATTGGGAAGAGGGACTATAAAAACACCAAGGAAAAGAAAAGAGACTAGAAAAGAAGGAGAAGGAAACTATGTGCGATAAAAGGTGAGACCCTAGTGTTATGTGAAATGAAATCTTGAATGTATTAAATGCGGATCATGGATTCTCCATGTGGTTGTGTGGTTACACGTGATGGAATTAATTTTTATTTAATAATTATCCTCTATGAGGTGGAAATAACGACTGTGAGTTAAAAGGATTCCCTTAAACAGAGGGAAACACGTAATAGGGGAGGAACTATAAATTATAGGAAAAGGGGGTAAAACTGAGGAAACATCCACAAGTTTTGGTAAGTCAATGGTCTCTTAGATCTTGGGGGATTTTAGACATCATTTATGGGCTTTAAATGGATTTGAAAGGGTTATTAAAACACTTTTACATCAAAAGATATGTTGTATTAGAAGAACTGCAAAAAGTCAGAAACTGGGGAAACAACAAAGGGTGGGGAACCATTTGGTGAGACACCGTAACAGTCCCACTAGTTCGGTGGAACACCATAAGCAGTTCCATCGTCACTGTGGCACTGTTGTAGTGTTCAACCACTATAGTGCAACCATCACGGTTCCGCTATGACTGTTTCCACTGTCACAGTGATACCGTGACTAGTTCCATCGTTTCGATGGAACCGAGTTTTCAGAAAACTCCTTAACGAGTCACTAATGGTCCCCAAGATACCCCAAACTCCAAAAACATGGAAATGTAATAGACCAGGAGAGTCTGGGCCATTACATTACATTGGAACTATTTCAATCAATCTAATTCCTTCATTGTTGTCTGTGTAACACAAATAATTTTTACATGTTTATTTATAGTTTACCACCATAGAAAGTGGTGGAGTTTACTATTGACCTACAAACCGGTATAATTCCCATTTAAATTCTATCATATTTAATATAACCCATTGAGGATAAAGAACTTAAGGTACAACTTTGGGACCTTAATGCTAAGAGATTTATTGTTCCATGTGTTTCATTTTGGGGATCTCATATTCTATTATCTGTAATGGTATATGGGAGTCTCTGAATTAGTGTGGATTATGAAAATTTTAATTAGTTGACTATTAAAAATAAATATTACTATCCCATGAATCATAATTTTTTAGATAACATAGAGAGGCACATTTTATTTCAAATATTTACCTTCAATCACTGTACCACATGTCGTGAGCCAGAGTAGTGGATATACCTAAGACAACATTTTGGAGCAGGTATGGGAATTTTAATTAACCAGTTATTCCTTTTATCCTATCTAATCCTCAATCAGTATTTATGGTTTTTATTAATTTAATTTTTAATAATTTTATGGACTTTTTTTGGTTTTTGGTTGATATTTTGTTGTACTTCATGTTAGATAAGGATTATATGGTCTATTTAGATATCATTCTTAAAACATTTATGGAACATAATATATAAGTTAAGTCTTTTAAATGTGAGTCTTGAATCCTAAAAATGAAATTTTTAGGGAATGTGATATCTCAATGAAGCATCTTAGTGGATCTTGAAAAGATTAAATAGTGATTTCATGCGAGTATCCCAGAAATTTGTTTTATATCCAAATCATCATGGGTTTGGATGGAAACTATAAGCAGGTTGATTTGGATTTTTAAATGATTTCATCTTTTTATGACAACTTCAACCCCTATGGTAGTAATTTTGGAATGGAATTTTTGGTTTATAAGATCATTTGATGAGTTTAATGTGACATTAACTTCATAAATTTTTTTAATTCTTCCAAAATTGGGTTTGGCTTATGATATTTTTTGTGAGGATTCAAGAACATGTTTTAGGTGATTCTTAATGAAAGGGAAACAAGTGGTGGAATATGGCCCACACAAGTAACCAACTAATCAAGAGAACTACCCAACCCATGATCTTAGGGTGGAAGAATCAATGCATGATCTCAAAATTTGGACTCACTATTTCGTTGGGGAGAAGTTTATAGTGTATTCATATAATAATAGACAAAAATATATATTTACTTATAGGGATATAAATCTATGATATAGATGTTTGGTTTAATCTCTTTTGGCCTTCAATATTAATTTTTCATATACTCATATTAAATTAAATACAGTCACTGATGATTTGAGTAGGAAATTACCAACTAAACCTATAAAAGATTCAATGTGGGAATGTTCTCTAATGATTTTTTTCCATTGATATGAGATTGGGGCTAGAATAGTTTATAGGAGATGTGTTATTTGCTTCAATAATGGCATAATCATTTTTTTATGAGTGAGTTTTTCTTGAGAAGGTGATAAAAAATGATATACATTGCTTTAGAAAAGCCTTTTATAGAGGTGGGAACATAGGATTGTGGTCTCGGTCACCCATTGGGGGATTTTTTCCTTCATAGAATGTTATTTTTCCTATTTTCCCTATGATAATTGATGGGGTATAGTGTAACATATTTTTTTTCCTACAAACTTTAGGGATACAATGATATATCACAACATGAGATATCAGTATTAGTGTCCATGGATGAGGTGGTCAATTTTAGTTTTAGTTTCATAGTGTCTAACTTCAAATAAAGTAAAAGTGGAACCCCTCAGACATTTAGGGATGTCAAAACCATTACCCATTTTTTTAATGTTTGATTATGATTCCATATACATCGTTGTTGGATTTCCATTGAATCATAGTGCTATGAATTTTATTAGGATGTTCATTGACCTAAATTTGAAATTGGATCATTTATTACCTATTAAATATATGATGAAAGGGGAATAACTAGGGGACTTGAATATGTGAGATATTTTATAACACCCCAAGCTTCCACGGTATGATTCTCTTTGAATAATACAATAGCGTGTGTTGTAGGCAACTTCGAGATTCTAACACACCGCGACCAATCAAATTAGCCGTTATGAATAGTAATACCCACTTTTTGAAATTTTATAAATTATATCTCTCAAAATGGACTTCATTTTTTGATTCGGAATATCAAAATTATCCTAGGGTGAAATTTTGGTACTTTTCGGATAAATTTTATATTTTGATGAATAGTGAAAATTACTAAATTTTAATTAAAAACAACTTTTTAAATCAAAATAATTAATAGTGATAAATTATGAATTTTATTGATTTTAAAGTATATTTAGAATATATTTTTAACATTTAATAAAATGTTTGTCATTGTACAAATTTCACAATTAAACCGGATATAAACAAGTGTCAATCTTTTGATAGTTATTATTTCTTAAAAACACGCTTTTTGTTTTAACAGAAGGAATTAATTTTAAATTAATTCCTGCCACTTCTGTGTTTTGGATTTGGAAAAATGGATTCCATATTTTGAATCAGGATTTATAAATTGTGTAAATTGGTAAATTTTATTTTTAGACATTTTGAATAATTACTTGGGTAAATATTTTATTTACCATGGTTAAAGGGTAAATTCGGTAAATAAGGGTAAACAAATAATACTATAATAATATTAAATTATCCTAAAACTTTTCCAAACCTTATTGGTTGATACATGTCCGACCACGGGAATCTTTGGGTCGATTTTGGGACCCCATGGAGCCACCTTTAGGTGATAAGGACACTTTATATTAATTAAGTTAATGTAAATACAAAAATGACATAAGCATATATCTTTTAGAAAAACAATTTTTACATAGGGTTATATATGTTATATTTTCAACTATAAATAATAATTATAAATCTAGAAATATTTCCAACATAATGGTATTTTATTTATAATTTTTAGGCATTGAATAATTAAACTTATTTGTGACACAATAATGATGCAGTATTTTCCTTATTAATGGAAGAATAAAATAATTGGTATTATAAAAGTTAAAATAAATATAATTTGAATGTTTTGATGCCATAAATTAATTTTATTGGTTAATAAGACATGTTAGGATTGCTGAAATAAATTTATTTAGAATTAATAAAGTTTTTATGACTTTAACAAAAATCAATTATTAAATATTGTCAAACTTGACATAATTGAGTTTTAAAAAAAAGTATTATATTATTAATTGATATTCTATTCCTAAAAATCTAATTTTCAGCCAAAGGACTTATATCATGATAGGTGTATCATTAATAGACCCTTTAAGGGTATCTTGGATGTATATATTATGTTTATTAACTATATGATATAAAAATACAAAGTGACACGGTAAATGTCAATCTAATTAACTAAGAGTTAAAACTAAAAGATAAGGTTAATATAATGACCCAAACATGTCTATAATCTATTGGTTGAAAGGATTTCGCCCCATACCTACCTTATACTTTTAATAATACACTTTGGAGAATTTATAAAGAGAATATGAATTTATTATATAATAATACATTATGTTTTTCATAAAGAGCCCCTCCTCCCCCTTAAAAAATGACACAACTTCTAACCAATTATTCACACCTTTAAAGCCTTTTGGTTTGGCCAAACCCTGCCCAAATACTCTCTAAAATTCACCCAATTCAACCTAGTGGGATTATTTTGATCAGAAATCCAACCTAAGGAGCCCTTTTGATCAAATAAAAAGGAAGAAACCGAAGAAGAGATAATGTTTTCACCTCCCTTTTTCAAGTTCCTTTCTTCTTACTGTCTCCACGTCGTGGTGTAATTTTTATTCAAAAACATTATTATTTGGATGGGTATGATAATGATATATAATTTTTGTAAATAATAAATATAATATGATAATTATTCTGTATATATGATATATCATCCAATTATATATTATTTTAATATCAAAAAAATGATATTGTCGTTCGTGCGTACGTACGGACTACCGTCTCCACGAACGCGATGAGATTCATTCCCCATCGTATCCATGAAATTATAATTCTCCTTTTATGATTAAAAATAATCTTTAAGGACTTGATATCATTTTTTATGTGAAAAATATACAACCTATCCATAACAAACACATCTTATGTAATAAAATATATAAAAGAAAACAAGTAAGTTAACACCCGAAACGATGATAATACTAGGATATTATTACCAAATCAATATTAAAAGATCATATATGATATCATATTAATGTATATGATTCTTTTATAATTTAATAACAATTATTTCACCATTATACATGAGGTTAACCTACCCTCAACCAATGAAAAGTAAAAGGTAAGGGTTTAGTTCAAAATCTCTTCATTATCTGAGGTTGTTTATACGTAATTATCTACTCGGGCCACTTTATCATCCACATCCATGTTTCTTAAAAATTTATTCCCAAAATTTTTATTGTTTAATATACTATGGGTTAAATTCATTTATACCGTTGTTTGAATTTTTATAAAATGGTTTGAAAGGAATCTTTCCATCGTCTTCCAAAAAAGGTCCTTTTTAACCTTTTTGACAGAATTAAGGTAAGAATGTATTTTTTAACTTATACGACGGGTGCGGATATTTTCCACCATTATAAAATCATCGAAACTTTACTTAAAATCTTATAAGAATATTTTCAAAGTAAAAGTTTTATTTGATAATTATGTGACTTTTAAATGATTTCAAAAAAAGAGATATTTCTCTCAAATAGTTTTGATTTCATCTATGTCAACATACTTTGATGAGTTTTAAGCTTATTTGAACTTGATTTATTATGATACAAAACTTACATATTCTATTGAAGTTTTTGTGATATGTTTGAATGTGGATGTGTTATTTTTATACCATTCATGGTTTATGGAGAAAGTATTTACATTTTGTATGCTATTTTTAATACGAATGTTTATGTTATGTTTAAACCCGTTCCTATGAGGAATGCATTGGACTTAGTAAGTGATGGGTGGAGCCCGCTATGGCTCCTCGATTCATCGGTTGGTCTAATGAGAGAAACTGGTGACTTGGCACGAGGCCTTGACAAAATATTATTTTTAGTCTTGGCACGAGTCCTAGCTACGTGGTTATGATAGTTTGGAATTATGCATTCCATCATTATGAAAGTGGTTATTGATATTGCATGTGATTATTCGATTAGTAGAATATCCATGTGAATAAGTAAATGGAATTATTTCATTTTATTTCTGCCATATTATGTTGATGTTCAAGTTTAAAAGAATTTTGTTTTAGTTATACATTTACTTAAATGTTTATGCTTATTTATGAAAGTTTACGCTATATTATTATCCTAACTGGGAATCTTCGCTCACCCCTTTCTTTGTTTTATTTTTCCCAGGACGTGAAGAAGTATTTTATGAATGACCTATAGGGATATAATGAGGGGATATGAGTGTGTACTATAGAGACAATGTTGTTGTAGTTTTCATTTTATGATGTAATGTAAACTTTATGAATGTATCTATTGTTTCCAAGGATACTGAACTACTCGATATTTCAAGACATGATCTTTTGTGATCATTTAAATGTTATGTATTAATGCACTGACTCTGGGTAACTGGGGTTAGGGTGTTACAGTTGGTATCAGGGGAAGTTTAGTACAAACCTTGGAAGCTAGATTTAGATAAACTCTGATTAGAGAACATAAAACTAAGATGGACTTTGAGGATTAGTGTAGAATAACTTCCTAGAATTTTGGTATTGTAGAGATTTTGTGAGTTTTCCGAGCAATAAATCCCTATCTGGATACAAGCAGGTAGAGGCGGCTCTGGCATAGATGTACCTAGGGGTAAAACCTGAACACACCGCTTTGAGCTAGACTCGAACGGGAACTGGTGCACGACAACGGGCCTTGCTGCACTCTTGGTGATGACACTCCCAGGGGATATGCTTAGGTACATAATCATATCGAAGACCCCTTATAGAATATCCACTGTGGAATTATTTGAACTAAAGAAACAACTAGAGGAATTGAGTAATAAGGGATTTATTTGTCGTAGTGTTTCTCCATGGTAATCCCATTTTCTTTTTGTTAAAAAAAGATGGATCTATGAGGTTATGTATCGACTATAGGGAGATCAATGCTATAAAAATAAAGAACAAGTATCCCCTACCTCGCATTGATGGTTTATTTGACCAACTAGATGGAGCTCAATAGTTTTCAAATATTGACCTTCGATCTGGATACCATCAGTTGTGTGTGAAGAAGGAAGACATTCTGAAGACAGCATTTCGAACCAGGTACAGGCATTACGTGTTTACAGTAATGCCTTTTGGGCTGACTAATGCACCATCTGTTTTCATGGATCCAATGAACATAGTTTTCAAGGATTATCTCAAAAAAATTAGTGGTTTTTATTGATGATATCTTCATATACTCTAAAATCTATGAAGATCATGAAAATCACCTGTGTATTATCCTGAAGACTCTGAGAAGACATGAATTATATGGTAAGTTTAGAAAGTGTGAATTCTGGAATCAAGAGATTTCTTTTCTTGTCCATATTGTCTCTAAGGATGGAATCTATGTTGATAGTACAAAGACAAGGGAAATCCAAGAATGTCCAGCACCAACGATTATAACCGAGGTACGTATTTGTATTGGTTTAACAGGTTATTATCGATGTTTCATCCAGAATTTTTCCCGATTGGCTAACCCATTAACGAATCTCACACGTAAAGGGTTTAAATTTGTTTGGAAAAAAGAGTGAAGAATTTTTTGAATAACTGAAGAGAATATTAGTCAATGCTCCTATATTTACTCTACCATCGGGGAATTATGGCTTCGTTATTTTGTAGTGATGCATCGAATAAAATACTTGGTTGTGTTCTTATGCAGAATGATAGAGTTATTGCATATGCATCACGACAGCTGATGATTCATGAGAAAAACTATCCTACTCATGATCTTGAGTTAGCTGCTGTAATATTTTCATTGAATATATAGAGAAGTTATCTCTATGGTGAAAAATGTGAGATATATACCGATCATAATATTTTGAAGTATATTTTCTCACAGAATGAACTCAACATGAGGAAAAGGAGATGGCTTGAACTAATCAAGGATTATGATTGAACAATACACTACCACCTGGGGAAGGAAAATAAGGTGGAAGATTCGTTGAGCAGAAAGGATCATTGAGTTTTGAACGTGATGAGATTTGGAAGGGATCCTATTTTCATGGATCTAGTGAAGATGGATATGGGAATTGCCATGGAAGGTGAAACATAGATACTTTTTCAAATGGTTTCCAAACCATCTTTACTAGAAAGGATAACGAGTTCTCAGGCCGATGATGAAGAATTTCAAAAGAAGATTAAAGCTGTGAATGATGGGAGATTGAGTGACTTTGTGTATGAAGATGGAATTTTTAAATTTGGGAAGAGACTTTGTGTTCCCAATATACTTGATCTAAAAAGAGAATTGTTGGATGATGCCCATAGTTCCAATTTCTCTATACACCCTGGGAGCACCAAAATGTATAGAGATTTGAAGGAACATTTTTTGTGGGACAACATGAAGAGGGAGAATGCTGATTTTTTGTCAAGATGTATGGTCTGTCAACAAATGAAAGATGGAAGGCAACGGCCTGGAAGAGTCATGCAACCTCTTCCAATACCTGAGTGGAAATGGGATAATATCGTGATGAACTTTGTCATGGGAACACCAAAGACTCCTAGAAAGAATGATGCTATATGGGTCATTGTTTATCGTCTTACCAAGTCATCACATTTTCATTCTATAAGATAAGATATACCACTGGAATGTCTAGCAAGACTATATATTAATAAAGTTGTGAGACTTCATGGAGTACCACTATCAATTGTTTTTTATCATGATCCGCATTTTACTTCAAGATTCTGGAAAAGTCTTCAGAAAGCCCTGGATACTGAACTTCGTTTGAGCACTGCCTACCACCCACAAACAGATGGAAAATTAGAAAGGACTATTCAAACCTTAGAAGACATGTTTAGATCTTGTTCACCTGACTTTTAGGGTATGTGGGATCAATATTTACCTCTTGTGGAATTTTCCTATAATAATATCTTCCATTCAAGTATTCGGATGGTACCATATGAAGCGTTATATAAAAATAGATGTCACACACCAACCTGTTGGGATGACGTTGGTGAAAGAAAACTTTTAGGCCCAGAACTAGTGGAGGAAATGATGGAAAAGTTAAAGGTAATCCAAAACCACATCAAAGCATCTCAAAGTAGGCAGAAGAGCTATGCCGATAACCAAAGGAAGGATTTGGAATTTCAGGTATGAGATCATTTTTTCTTGAAGGTATCTACATGAAAGATAGTTATATGTTTTGGTAAGAAAGGTAAATTGAGTTACAGGTACATCGGACCTTTCAAAAGTTTAGAATGAATTGGGGCTATAGAATACCGGTTGGCAATGCCGCAAAATCTCTCCAAAGTTCATGATGTGTTCCACGTATCACTGTTGAGAAAAGACATGCCTGACCGAACGCATGTACTCACTTACGAGGAATTAGAACTGGAACTTGATCTGTCTTATTGCGAAGAACCCATTAGGATTCTTGATACAAGAGAACAAGTGCTGAGAAACTGGACGACTCATCTGGTAAAAGTTCTATGGAGAAACCATAAAATGGAAGAGGCAACGTGGGAACCCAAGGAACTTATGATGAATAATCACTCACATCTTTCCATGTGGTAGTATTATAGAAATTTTGAGGACGAAATTATTTGAAGTAGGGGAGAATGTAACACCCCAAGATTCCACGGTACGATTCTCTTTGAATAATACAGTAGCGTGTGTTGTACGCAACTTCGAGATTCTAACACACCGCGACCAATCAAAGTAGCCGTTGTGAATTGTAATAACCAGTTTTTGAAATTTTATAAATTTTATTTCTCAAAATGGAATTCATTTTTGGATTTATAATATCTAAATTAGACTAGGGTGAAAATTTGGTACTTTTCGGATAACTTTTATATTTTGATAAATAGTGAAAATTACGAAATTTAATTAAAAACAACTTTTTTTAATATAAATAATTAATAGTGATAAATTATGAATTTGATTGATTTTAAAGTATATTTATAATATATTTTTACCATTTAATACAATTTTGGTCATTGGACATAATTTCACAATTAAACCAGAAATAAACAAGGGTCAATCTTTTGATAGTTATTATTTCTTAAAAACTTGCATTTTGTTTTGACAGCGGGAATTAATTTTAAATTAATTTCTACAACTTCTGTTTTTTGAATTTGGAAAAATTTATTCCATATTTGGAATCAGGATGTTCAAATTGAGTAAATAGGTAACTTTTATTTTTATACATTTTGAATAATTACTTCGGTAAATATTTTATTTACCATGGTTAAAGGATAAATCAAATAAATAAGGTTAAAACATAATACTATAATAATAATAAATTACCCTAAAACGTGTCCTAACCTTATTGGTTGATACATTTCCGACCATGTACATCTTTGGATCTATTTTGGGACCCCATGGAGCCACTTGTAGGTGATAAGGACACATTATATTAATTAAGTTAAAGTAAATACAAAAATGACATAAGCATATATCTTTTAGAAAAAACAATTTTTATATAGGGTTATATATGTTATATCTTCAACTATAAATATTCATTAGAAATATAAAAATATTTCCTACATAATGGTATTTTATTTATAAATTGTAGACATTGAATAAGTAAACTTATTTATGACACAATAATGACGCAGTATTTTATTTATTAATGAATGAATCAAATAATTGGTATTATAAAAGTTACAATAAATATAATTTGAAAGTTTTGATGACATACATGAATTTTATTGGTTAATATGACATTTTAGTATTTCTTAAATGAATTTTTTTCTAATTAATAAAGGTTTTAAGACTTTAAAAAAATCAATTATTAAATATTGTCAAAATTGAGTTAAATGAGTTTTTAAAACAAGTTTTATATTATTAATTGATATTCTATTCCTAAAAATATAAGGTTCAGCCAAAAGACTTATATCATGATAGTTGTATCATTAATGGACCACATGGGGGTATCTTGGATGTATATAGTATGTTTATTAACAATATAATATAAAAATACGAAGTGACATGGTAAATGTCAATCTAATTAACTAAGAGTTAAAACTAAATGATAAGGTTAATATAATGAACCCAACTTGTCTAAAATCTATTGGTTTAAAGTATTTCGCCCCATACCCACCTTAGACTTTTAATAATTCACTTTGGAGCCATTATAAACTGAATATGAATTTATTATATAATAATACTTTAAGTTTTTCTTAAAGATCCCCTCCTCCCCCTTGTAAAAGGACACAACTTCTAACAAATTCTTTACACCTTAAAAGCCTTTTGGTTCCGCCAAAACCTACCCAAATACTCTTTTAACTTCCCCCAATTCAACATTGAGGCCTTAGTTTGATCACAAAGCCAACCTAAAGATTCATTTTGATCAAATCAAAAGGAAGAACCCGAAGAAGAGGTAATGTTTTCACCTCCCTTTTTCAAGTTCCTTTCTTCTTCAACTTCTTATTTATTTTTTATTTACTTTCTAAAATAAAAACTAATGTATCTTCTATATACTGTGATGTTATTATAAATACGTTACAGCAATATTCATTATTCTATCAATCCTTTGAATGACATGTCATCATACGTGCTTACGTACGGCTTACCGTCTCCACGTTATGGTGTAATTGTTATTCAAAAACATTATTATTTGGATGGGTATGATAATGATATGTAATTTTGTAAATAATAAATATAGCATGATAATGATTCTGTATATATGATATAACTTCCAATTATATATTATTTTAATATCAAAAGAATTATATTGTCGCTCGTGCGTACGTACGGACTACCGTCTCCACAAACGCGATGAGATTCATTCCCCATCGTATACATGCAATTATAATACTTATTTGATGATTAAAAATAATTTTTAATGACTTTATATAATTCTTTATATGAATAAGATATAAACTATCCATAACAAACACGGCTTATGTTATAAAATATAGAAAATAAAACAAGTAAGTTAACACCTGAAATGATGATAACACTAAGATATTATTAACAAATCAATGTTAAAAGAACATATATGATATCATATTAATGTTTATGATTCTTGTATAATTTAATAACAATTATTTCACCGTTATACAGGAGGTTAACCTACCCTCAACAAAGGAAAAGTACATGGTAAGGGTTTATTTCACAATCTCTTCATTATCCGAGGTTGTTTATACGTAATTGTCTACCGGAACCTCTTTATCATTAATATCCATGTTTCTTAAAAATGTATTCCAAAACATTTTTACTATTTACTAGACTATGGGTTAAAGTCATTAATACCATTTTTTGACTTTTTATAAAATGGTTTGAAAGGAATCTTTCTATCATTTTCTAAACAAGGTCCTTTTTAACCTTTTCGAGAGAATTAAGATAAAAATGTATTTTTTAACTTATACAGCGGGTGTGGATATTTTTCACCATTATACAATCATCGAAGCTTTCCTTACAAGATTATAATAATATTTTCAAAGTAAATGTTTTATTTTATAATTATTTCACTTTTAAATGATTTGAAAAAAAAGTTATATTTCTCTCAAATAGTTTTGATTTCATCTATGTCAACATCCTTTGATTGATTTTAAGCTTATTTGAAGTTGATTAATTATGATACAAAACATCCATATGGTAATAAATGTTTTTTGATATGTTTGACTGTGGATGTGTTATTCTTATACCATTCATGTTTTATGGAGAAAGTATTTACATTTCATATGCTATTTTTAATACGAATGTTTATGTTATGTTTAAACCTGTTCATATGAGGAATGCATTGGACTTAGTAAGTGACGGGTGGAGCCTGCTATAACACCTTGATGCATCAGTAGGTCTCATGAGACAAACTAGTGTCTTGGCATGATGCCTTGACAAAATCTTATTTGTAGTCTTAGCATGAGGCCTTGGCTACGTGGTTATGATAGTCTTCCATTATGAATTCCATCATTATGAAAGTGGTTATTGATATTTCATGTGATTATTTGATTAGTATAATATCCGTGTGAATAAGTAAATGGCATTATTTTATTTTATTTATGAAATATTATGCTGAAGTTCATGTTTAAAAGGATTTTGTTTTAGTTATAAATTTCCTTAATTGTTTATTCTTATTTATGAAAGTTTCCGCTATATTGTTATCCTTACTGGGAATCTGAGCTCACCCCTTTCTATGTTTAATTTTTTCCAGGATGTGAAGAAGTATTTTATGAATGACCTGCAGGGATATTATGAGGGGATATGAGTCTGGACTATAGACACTATGTTGTTGTAGTTTAAACTTTGTTATGTGATGTAATCTTTATGAATTTATCTAGTGTTTCCAAGGATACTAAACTAATCAATCTTTAGAGACTTGATCCTTTTTTATCATGCCAATGTTATGTAATAATTCACCAACTCTGGGTAACTGGGGTCGGGGCGTTACATATTGTGAGACTTCATGGGGTTCCTTCTAGTGTTTTATATGACAATGTCTTGAGGCTCAAAACATAAAAACAACTATTAAATGTTATTATTAATCTATTATAATGATATTATAGATTTCTATATCTACACTCACCATTAAGATATAGTGTGTTCAGGTATGGTGTTGGTTTAACCACCTATATAAATAATGATACAAAACAATAACATGGATGAAAATAAGAACATAGATACTAATGTTGTATTAATTTAATTCTAAAATAATTATTTTTCTTGTTATATCATTGTTATTTTATTTATTTATTTTATTATTAAAATTTCATCATCAATCATTAAAATTATTGAATTGAGATGACAGCAATACAATTTTCACTCAAATATATATATATATATATATATAATTTATTTTAAATAAAGATAATAATAATATAAATGGTTAATATTAAATTTAATATAGTTCAATATGGTTCCTAAGAAGTAATATAATATACCTAATCTGAATATTTTGAATGATAGGTGATGCCAAAATTTATCCGGAATAATTTAAGGGGTTATTGTCAAAAAATTTCACCCCTTATGATATATTTCAAATTATACACCGTGATTTCCTAAAAATGTTATATATACTTTTTTTTGCTGTTTTTATCATGTTAAAATTATTGTTGTTGATATGTAATGTTTCATAAAGAGTCATATAATTAATTGTGTTTTGAATCAAATGCTTCTAAGGATGCATGTGATTATTTGTATTAAATATAATTTTCATGTGTCATGTTATGAACCATCCCCAGGGGCCCATGACGTGACTACCCCAAGCCCGACTTCCATAGGCCAGGGGCTGGCCACTAGCACCGAAGGTGTATTCCCTAAAACTGGGAAGGAATTTCCTTTCTAACCTGTAACACACACAACCAAGCACACAACATGATACAAACTCAAGTAAACTGAATAATAAACAGAGTAAGTATGTAAAGAAAAAGGATCAAGAATACAAACCCAACTGGAATGTACCAGAAACAGAAAGTACAAATAAACTAGAACAACTCCTGTGATAACCATCAAGGATCCTACCTGAAGTGTTGGTACAAATCTCGAATGTTTGTCTCTGCCGTACGCCTTGTCTAAGGCCCACCCCAAGCTACCTCTAGTCCTGGTACTCTTGTCCTTAGTCAGCGCTGCCCATCGTCTGCACCAAACACAATGAGGTGCGGGCATAGCCCATGCTGGGGTAAGTATAACAATACTCAGTAGGGATCTCAAGACTCTAAAGATCTTAAAAAATCCACAAAGTATAATCCACAAAGCATGAAATTAACTGACAACCCAACTTAGGTATATGCCCATATATATACCTAAGTTATCAATTATACCCATCTAATTCATGAGTAAACACATAGTCCAACTCAAAATCCCAAATCTCAACTATTACACAAAGGAAGGAATATTGCGAAGGTAAGTACAACATAGTTACGCCACACATAATAATACAACCAAGGTATTATCACAATGGAAAATATCGCTCAGGTACGAACTCACCTCACACCAGGTATAACTTAGGTACAATAGTAGAGATGATTAGATGTGACTACTGAATCATATTACTCTATTAAATGGCATACCCACGAAGGATCTCTAATCATCATCAGAATAATATAGGATCTCTAGGTTCTGACCCACACAAGATCGCTCGGTGATGACCCACAGAGGATCGCTTGGTGCTGACCCACACATGATCGCTCGGTGTTGACCAACACATGATTGCTAGGTGCAGACCCACACATGATCATTAGGTGCTGAACCACACAATATCACTCAGGTAGTCCTTCATGGAATCTTAGAGTGGTTGCATGTGGGACCCTCAATCACAGACCAATGAAGGATCTCTTCCACAAGTCACAACAAGCTACTGGGTTCCCGCGCTAAGCTTGCTCATCTCCGGGAGGGTCCGTTCCTCAAGCCCCTAGTTGATACTAAAACTAACATGAAGTCCCCCAAATAATTATCCCAAAGGACCTTCACGTCATAGGGGTTTCAATTCAATAGATGGTGCATCAAACAGACTCCCGGTCTATAAGTTATAATCCTTTTAGTCGAGAGGGCTCGGTTGGATTTTTGCTCGATCCAACCTGATAGTTCCCCAACATTATCTAAAAAACCAGCGGGGTATACCAAAGTGAACGTTTCACTATAAGGTTTACAGAGATGTAGACAGTTCATTAAACGAACATCCAGTTCCAAAGTTATGGCCAAAAGAGTGTAAATGGGTCGAAGTGGGTCTGGGTCTGGTCCAACCCGGACTGGGCCGACCTAGTTTGGGTTGACTCGGCCTAAGTCGCTAGGTCCAGCCCGACCCGCCGGGCGCCCCAGCCTATTGGGTCTGGTCCGGCCTGGCCTTGGTGGCGTAGTGTGGCCGCGGAGGCCTGTGAGGCCATGGGGCAGCGCCGAAGGACGCGGGGTGGCACATCTGCGGGCGCAGTGTGTTGGCACGAAGCTGTGGAGCAGCACGGAGGACGCGGGGTAGTGAAGGTTTTCGGCGGCGTAGGCCGCAACATCACGGTGGCCATGGGGCGGCGGAGGCTAGGGGCGGCAGAGGCCGCAGGCGGCGGAGGCTGGGGGCGGCGGAGGGCGCGGGCAGCGGAGGTTGTGGCGGCGTGAGAGATACTGGGCGGTGGAGGCTGCGGGGCGGCGACGACCACGGGTGGGAGAGGCCCCAATGGGGTGGGGGCCACGGTGTGGTGTCGTTGCGCCATCGCCTTCGTCGGGGCTTGCAGTGGGGAAAGTCACCGTTCCCATGCCCCACTGAGGATAACTTTCCTTCCTCCTCCATCACGTAGAACACACAAAAATGAAGAACAGTGGAGGGGTTGGGCCATGTTTGTTTGGCCCACACCCTCTACATTATAGCCGTACCAAGCGGCTATATTCTCTACCAGATTTATGATGAATCGACATGAACGGGTAAAGGGAATAAAATCAAACAACCACCCTACCTTGATTTCTTTTTAATGTTAGAAGGGGTTAAGTCAGTGACGTCAGTGTTTCCCCTATCGTCGGTTCATAGTCTTCAAAGGCATTCCTCATTAGTGTGAGTGTTCTTCATTGGGGAGTGTGTTTTTCATTGGAGAATTCTTTCTTCGTTGGAGATTGTAATCCTCCCAAAGTCCTCCTCTCCCAAATCCACCAAAATGAAAAGTATCCAACATAATAGAATATGTTGTTTAATTTAATATTGTCACAAAATAGGTTGGATTAATTAATTAAAGGAGAGTTGGAATAATGAATTAAAGGAGATCTGGCATAATTAAAGTAGGGAGTTAAGAGGGTTTTCTTCCATAATGATGGGTTCGGGTGGTCCCCACCACGAAGCTTTGAATTGGGGGGTTTTCTAGCTCAGGTGGTCCCCACCACTGAGCATTCAAGTTGGGAGGTTTTAACCTCTCGTGGTATGTACCTCCATAACCTTCACAAGGGAGGTTTATTAGAAATAAAATAAAAGTTTATTTTATTTTATTATTCATTCTCATGAAAAACCCCAAAAACTATCTTTCACCCTCGATATACTGCGGTCGAGGTAAAGGTATCCTTATGAGAATACCAGCGCTGTGAGTTTAACGGTGTCCTCAGATTTAATTTTTGAGCACCGGTTCAAAAGTTACAAAAACCTGCTTGTACATTAAATGAACGTACCTGAAAAAACATTCAGAAATTTATTTCGGGAACACCGGTTCTCGGAATCACGCTCCGTCAGTTTTTGCAGACTTGTAAAATTCGCATATATTAAAATATATTATATGGAAATTATGGGTCTTCACATTCTCCCCACCTTATAGATTTACGTCCTTGTAATCCACAACTCAAACTAAGGGAACAAGTGGGGGTACTGAGCATGTATTTGAGGCTCCCACTCCCATGTGCTCTCCTTTAGGTTCCCGTGCTACCAAAGAATTAACACCAGATGTATCGATCGCCCATGGAGGACCCACTCCTGTCGATCCTCAACCACAACTAAAACCTCCGTAAAATATTCACCATCGTCGATGTCCAGCTCTCCATGGTCGATGACATGGGAAGGGTCATGCACCTATCTACTCCTCTAGGATGCGTGGAAGATGACATGCACCCGGTGCAACTGAGGTGAAAGAGCTAAGTGGTATGCCACCTTTCCAACTCCGTTGATGACCTGAAATGGTCCGATGAATCAAGGAGGTAACTTAACCCCTCGTCCAAATCTCTGAAAACCTCTTTGAGGTGAGACCTGTAGAAAGACATGGTCGCCATCCTCAAACTCCGGAGGTCTCCATCTACTGCCGGCATATGACTTCTGCCTGCTCTGTGTAGTCCTCATCTTCTTCTGGATGATCTGCACCTTCTCTGTGGTAGCCTATACCATCTCTGGTCCCACTAGTACTGACTCCCCTGGGTCAGTCCAGCATAAAGGTGATCTGCAAGGTCGCCCATACAACACATCAAAAGGTGCCATCCCAATGGTGGAGTGATAGCTATTGTTGTATGAAAACTCCACCAAAGGCATGTGATCCTCCCATCTATAATCGAAGTCGAGTATGAAAGGAAATATCATGTCCTTTAAGGTCTGAACGGTCTACTCAGTCTACCCATCCATCTGGGGATGGAATTCGGTGCTCAAACGAAGCTACATCTCGAAAGAATCCTACAAAACCTTCCATTACGGGGAAGTAAAAAACACATCACGATCGGAAAAAATCATCAAGGGTATTCTATGTAGCTACAAAATCTCCTGCACATAGAGGCATCCCATGATCTCAACTAAACCCTGCTCTCTGATTGATAGGAATTGGACCAACTTGGTGAGTCGGTCGACGATCACCAAAATGGAGTCATGTCCCCTAGATTTACATGGAAGACCTTTCAAGAAGTCCATCGATATCCCATACCACTTCTACTCTGGAACCTATAAAGGTTGAACCAAGCCTGCTGGTACCTGATGCTCCACCTTCACTTGCTGACAAGTGAGGCACCGAGAGACATACTCTGCAACTAATTTCTTTATTCTCGACCACCAGTGCTGTCATCAATTATCTTGGTACATTTTCTCCACTACTGTATGTACTTCTAGAGGGGATGTGTGGAACTCCCTCATCACTTCCACCCGAAGTGACACTGGTACCATGGTACGTCCTCTGAAGAGGATAACGTGCTCCCCGCCTTTAGAAAATCCATCAGGTGCCTGTCCTATAGATATCTGAGCACGCCGAACCTCACAATCAATGTCCCCACACTGTGTCTCCCTGACCTGCTGAAGAAGTAGGGGAGTGACTGTAAGAGACTGAAGGAAAGTTTCTCCATCTCTATCCACAAAGTATATCTACAAAGTGGCCAGCCGCTCTGTCGACTCACCTTGTATCTGTATACCATATCTCAGATGAGTGCACTTTCTACAATGTCTCCCTTCCCAGGAGTATATACTATCTCAAAGTGATAGTCTTGGAGGAACTCAAGCCATCGTCGCTGTCTCTGGTTTAGGTCCTTCTAAGAAAAGATATACCTGATACATTTTTTATTAGAGTACACTATGAAACACTCTCCCATCATGTAATTTTTCCACATATTCAAGGTGACGACCACTGCTGCTAACTCTAGGTCATGGGTATCATATTTCGGCTCATGATGTCTCAGCTGTCGAGAACCATAAGCGATCACTAATCTCTCTTGTATCAAGAGACATCCAAACCCGGTCCCTGATGCGTCATAGTAGAATACGTACCCTACATCCTCCTCTAGAATCCTCGAGATGGTGGCACTAGTTATCCTCTACCTCAGCTCTTGAAAACATTGATGGAATCTCTCCAACCACACGAAGGGTTTCCCCTTATTCGTCAATGTTGATAGAGGTGCTGAAAATATGAAGTAATCTGGAAAAAATCTACGGTAGTATCCAGCCAAACCCAGGAATCTCTATACCTCCATCACACTCCTGGGTGGATCCCAAGCATGTACCACCACAATCTTTACTAGATCTACAGTAACTCCAGCCTCTGATATGAGATGTCTCAGAAAGTGAACCTATCGGTTCTAGAACCAGCACATCGAGAGCTTACCATAAAGCTAGTTCTCTCGGAGTGTGTCTAGTGCTACCCGCAAATGATAAGCATGATCCTCCTCAGTAGTTGAGTAGATCAGAATGTCGTCGATGAGGAATACTACAAAGCGATCATGGTATGGCTGACAAATCCTGTTC
This sequence comes from Viscum album, assembly GCA_963277665.1. Lineage (NCBI taxonomy): Eukaryota > Viridiplantae > Streptophyta > Magnoliopsida > Santalales > Viscaceae > Viscum > Viscum album. Next base: position 1,425,971,138 of record OY728123.1, on the reverse strand, counting down.
ATGAGTCCCATGAACACTACTGGAGTATTGGTCATGCCAAATGGCATAACCAAGAACACATAATGGTCGTACTAACATCTAACAGTCATCTTCTACACATCCTCATCTCATACTCTGAGATGGTGATAGCCTGATCTGAGGTCTATCATTGAGAACCACTGTGCTCTTTTCAGCTGATCAAAGCGGTCACCAATCATCAAGAGTGGGTAATTGTTCTTCGCAGTCACCTGGTTCAGGCACCGATAGTCAACACAAAGCCTCAAGCTCTCATCCTCCTTCTTGGCAAACAGAATCACGACTTCTCAAGTAGAAACACTGGGCCAAATAAATCCCTTCCCCTATAAGTCCTCTAACTGTACCCACAACTAACAAAGCTCCGTGGGATCCATCCAATACTTTGGTGTAGACATCGGTTCCATCCCAGGGTAGAAGTCAATGTAAAAGTCTACCTATCTGTGAGGAGGTTGACCCAGAAATTCATCAGGGAAGAAATCCATGTACTGGCCCATCACTATAGGATAACTCGAACAATCCACATCAACTTCTCTGAGGGTAAGGCTATCCAACTGATGTGTGATCGGCTACACTCTCTTTCGGGTAAGTCCATCATGTGCTATAAAGGCTCCCTTTTTGTCGGTGATGGTAAACCTAGTCCCATCCGTCCGGACACACCACACATTGTGCAAAATATAGTCAATCTGATCATTGACTGTAGATAACTAGTCCATACCCAAGATGATGTCATAAGGCCTCGATGCTGTTACTAGAAGATCCTAGCCAAAGCTCTCGACTCCTAGAGTAAGCTCGCACTACTATCACCAGTGCATAATTATCGAATCTACTCTCGTAGGAGTCTCTAGCAGTAAGGATGAAGCCAAAGGCTCCATCAGAATCTCTGATCTCCGAACGAGGGTAGTGGAAATAAAAGAATGACTGGAACATGTGTCTATAAGTACTGTAGCTAAGGTGGATTTGAAAAATATCATACCTCGTATCATCTCCGGGGCACCTTCATCGTAGGCCTTAGCTGCCTGGAGCTGAGCTTACCCCTATCCTTCTAATCCCTGTGTTCGGTTGGACCACTTAGTGGTGGTGGCGGTAACATCTTGAATCGTCTCCATCCACTAGCTGCACAGCCTACTCCTCTTCCACGTCTTCCTGCTCCCTACGGACCTCCTCGGTCGAACCTCTGCTTCTCCCTGGGCGGTCCTTTGACTGTCTTCTAATCATCCTTATGGTAGGTCGGACAATCATGATCCATGTGACTCTGCTTGCCGCATGCGTAACACTGCCTTCTCCTGGCATGATTGAATCTGCCTTATGTGCCTCTCACAACCGAACCTAAATCATGCAGTCGTCGATCCCTATTTATGGTCCTCGTGGACCTCTATGTCATCTGTCTACTTCCAGATGCAGAAGAATCTGTTGTGTGATGACTGGAAGTGGGTCTTGCTACTGGTGACTGCTCAGCAAGGGAACTCTACACTAAAAGTGCTCTCTCTAAAACCCCTACCTGTTTCGGGATGCTGAGTGAGATCATCGAAGCCCTGATCTCCCACATGAGTCCCTGCTCGAATGTCTGGGCTCCGAATAATGGGTCCTGAACCAATCAGTGGAGTAGCATGAGAGATCGGTGAGCCTCGCTGAGTACTGAGCCACAGTCATGCTGCCCTGCTGCAGATGAAGAAGCTCTTGTATACGCACTACATGAAGATTCACTGGGACAAACTCTTCCCGAAAGAAGCACTCGAAGTCTGCCCAGATAAGTGTCACATTATCATGATCCTACAGCATCAAGATCCACCATCTTCCTACTACTGTTTGTATAAAACTGGTGTAAAGGATCACCATGAGATCCACTAGTGTCCCTACCAGTCGGAAGAATCTCACCACAGTGTCCATCCAATCCTCATACGACTGTGGGTCCATCTCTCCCCTGAACATGGGTGGCCTCTAGCACTGAAACTCATGAAATGCACTCAAGTGGCATGCACGATATACTTCTGGGGCTGGTGGAATCAGTGACCCAACAGGTAATGGTACCACTAGTGCCTCGGCTGGTGCCTCTTCTAGAAGAAGGCCCTACACCAAGGCCTCATCGCTTGGTGGTCTATCAGTGCGTACTATATCAAGAATCCTAGCTAGCTGTCTGCATGGAGAAATACTGAAAAGAAATAACTGTGAAATAGTGAAAAAGTTATACCTAGTGATCTGACTCAAGAGATCACAAAGAAAACTCTTTAAAACACACATGCAATCAATTTTTTCGTGCACTAAGTCAGAAATCAGAAGTCAGGGTCATGGTGTATGGATATGTCAGCCACCGCACCAACACTGTATTCCCTTAACTAATAACCACACTCACTACACTTAACACTATTGCTGTTAAAAATATCAGAGTCATATGTTCTACGGTAGAACTGACTCCTCTGATACCAATTTTTCACAACCCGTCCCCCGGGGCCCATGCCGCGACTACCACAAGCCCGCCTTCCATAGGCGAGGAGCTGGAGAATAGCACCGAATGCATATTCCCTAAAACTGGGAAGGAATTTCCTTTATAACCTGTAACACACACAACCAATCACACAGCAAGATATGAACTCAAGTAAACTGAATAGTAAACAAAGTGAGTACGGAATGCAGAAGGGACTAGAATACAAGCCCAACTGGAAAGTACAAGAAACTGAAAGTACAAATAAAATGGAACAACGCTTGTGATAACTTTCCAAGGATCCTACCTGAAGGGTATGTACAAATCTCAAATGGTCATCTCTACAGTACTCCTCATCTAATGTCCACCCCCAAGCTACCTCAAGTCTGGGTACTCTCGTCCTCAGTTAGCACTGTCCGTCATCTACACCAAACACAACAAGGTGCGGGCATATCCTGTTGTAACACCCGAGACTTTTATGTTATATAAATCATCAAAGGAATCTTTTTCTACACAACACTTGCTTGGCTTGCTTTACACGCAATCGCGACCTTCCTCGATAGCTTGCGTCGTACGCAATACCGAGTTTCACTAAACAACAATATGCTATTAAAACTAGCCCTTATGAATAGTAATAACCACTTTTTGAGATTTTATAAATTTTATTTTTCAAAATGGACTTCATTTTTGGACTCAGAATATCAAAATTAGCCTAGGGTGAAATTTTGGTATTTTTCTGAAAACTTTCAATTTTTGATGAATAGTGAAACCACTAAGTGGTAGGTTAAAAACTGAATTTTGCATAAAACTTAATTTTACCGCTTCTGTGAATGGAATTTCAAAAATCCGAGAGACACGGTTAATATCAAGGACTAAAATGTGGTTCAATGAGATGAAAATAATTTTTTGGTGAATAGTAACTTTTTACTATTTTTACCGCGGTTAATAGTAAATAGGGTAACTAAGGGTAAATATGATATTAATATTACCCTAACACATGTCCTAATTCTATTGGACAAGTGTAATTCGACCAAAAACAAACTTAGGAATAAAATATGACCATTTAGGCCCACTTGGATTAGATTAGGACATTTATTATTAATTTATTTAAAGAAGGGTTAAAATAGTTAAAATCAACGTTTAATAAGTAAATCGTTTTTAATATAGGGTTATACATAAGATAAATTCGATTGTAAATATTCATTAGAAATCTAAAAAGATTTCCTACATGATGGTATTTTATTTGTAATTTTTAGACATCAAATAATTTAATTTATTTATGACACAAAGATGATGCAGTAATTATCTTATTAATGAAATATTGACAAAATTGATAATATAAATATCAAAATAAATGTAATTTGAGACTTTTTATGAATTCCACTAATTTTCTAGGTTACTATGATATATTAGTATTGATTTAATCAACTTGGTTCGAACATATAATTCTGTTATGACTTTCACAAAAATCATATATCAAATAGTGTCAAAATTGACACAAAATAGTTTTTAAATCAAATATTATATTATTAATTGTTATTTTATTCCTAAAAATCTAAGGATCGGCCAAATGACTTAGATAAGGATATATATATTAATAATAAACAATTTGGGGTTCGTTTGGCATGTTATAGTAAGTGTATTAACTATATAGTGAAAGAAAACAAAAAGACACGGTAAAAGTTAAATTAATTAACTTAGAGTTAAATCTAATTGATAAGGTTAAAATAATACCCTAAACTTGTCTAAATCCTATTGGTTGATAGGAGTTCGACCCATCCCCACTTTAGCTTCGAAATAAGACCCTTTGGAACCATTATAAACCGATTTTGACTTTAATATAAAATAATATTTTGAGATATTCCTAAGGTGCCCCTCTCCTCCCTTATAAAAGGGCACCTCCTCCCCCTCCTCCTCACACCAATTTGAGCACTCAAGCTCGGCCAACCCCTGACATTTTCTCCTCTCCACTTCCCTAGAATAATCCTAGAGGTCCTGGTCTTCTCCAAAGACCAATCTTAGTTCCTTAAGTGGAGGATTCAAAGAGGCGTTCCAAAGAAGAGGTAATATCCATTACCGATCTTTTCAATTTCTTTCTTCTTCAACTTCTTCTTCTTTAGTTGTTTCATGATAAAGTAATAACATAAGTATTACTTACATACTGATATGTTATTATAAATATGAAACAACCCTAATTCACCTTCTATCCATCCTACGGAAAAATGAAATCACCGCGCGTGCGTACGTACGGAATACCGTCTCCACGCCGTGGTGTAATCTATTTTCCACCATCACCTTACAAGGATGGGTATAATGATGTAATGAGTAACTATATATGATTATTATTAAGTAATATTGATACTGAAATAATATATATATATACTCCAATACAATTCCACGATCATAGGAACGATATCATCACTCGTGCGTACGTACGGAATACCGTCTCCACGATGTGATGCGACTCGTTCTACATGATCTTCATTTCATAATGATTATATAAATGAATTGAATGAATGAATATGGTATATACTACACTAATACCATTCTGGAAATGAATTATCTATAACCTAAAGATAAGAATAAGAATTTATTCGACAAAACACGCATAAGAACAAAAAGTTATAAAGACCCGAGTAACAAGTAACAATGAAATATTACTAACAAGAAGCTAATAATATGACCATATATGATCTCATATCAATATGTATGATTCTGGAATAAGTCAATAACATTATTTAAACCATTATACAGGAGCTTCGGACAGGAACAAAGCAAATCGGACCTAAGGTAAGGGAAATATCACAATCTCATTTTTATCCGAGATTGTTTATTCGTAAGTATTTACTAGGGTGTATTTTATCATCCACATCCATGTTTACTCAATATGTAATATTATTTCCATCCACCTAAAATTGTTTAAATCCATTTTTACGCTTCGGTGAGTTTTTAGTAATACGTATGAAAGGAATCTTTTGCCGTTTTTCGTATGAGGCACTTTTTGACTTTTCCGACAAAAGTATGAAGAATGTTTTTTTAACTTATACGGCACGAACGGATTTCTACTGTTTTATAAAGCCTTATTTTCATGAAGCTTCCTCTAAAAGATTTCATGACTATTTTCAATAAAATCTCTTTCTTTTAAAATTGCATGATGTTTTGTGAAAAGAAATTGATTTTAAAGAAGAAAGGATATTTTCCTCAAGAATTCAATTCAAGTGTTTTATCAAAATTATTTTCCATCTAAGATAATAAAGGGTTCTGTTTCTATCCATATTTTTACATTGATTTGACTATGTTGTGATGGAATTATGTTTATGAATTCCTTTATCTTATATGAATTGATTTATGATGTCATGATGTTTCAAGAATCCCATTTTTGTTACATGTGTTATGCGATGATGTATGTTTTATGATTATATGGCACACATAAGAAAGGATTCATTATAAGATGGGTGGGACCTATATCTCCCTCCAATGCATTGGGTAATGATTTTATATCTCATGAGATAGACATGGCTGGAACGGAAGGTTATTTCGGTTCAGTGATACAGGACTGAAACGAGGAGTGAACTCGGTTCAGAAAGGGACTTTGTCCACTAAGATAGTCTTGGCAATGAGTCATGACTAACAAGAAATGATTTTCCATGATTATGTGTGCATGCCACAAAGTTTCAAGTTTTATGTTATGATTATGGGGATCTCATTTTCACTTCTATGATTTATTCCATGTTAAGATATTATGATCTCTTTTGCAGGTTTTGATTTTCATAAAGATATGATATGATTTTTATTTCCTTCATTTGCCCTTGCTGAGCATTTGAGCTCACCCTTTTATGTTTTCTTTTTCCCCAGGTCAGGAAGATGGATATTAAGTAGAATATGCTAAAAGGGACCCTAGATATGATGAAATAAATGGGAGACACTGTAGAAGATTTATGAACCAGTTGTTTATGTTTCCCAGTTTCTAAAGACACTATACCTATACGGTCCTTTGTGGTTTTGTCATATGTTGTAATAAGAATACTTCAATTTTGAAGTATTAACAATGTATGTAATGTGTGGGTCGTTATAGTTGGTATCAGAGGAAAGGTATAGTCAACCTTTGGAAACTAGGATGTGAAAGCCTTAGTAAGAACCCTAAGGATAAGTCTAAGCATAGAACACAATCTTAGAATTGGCCATGAATAACCTAGGATAAGACCATAAGCATGAAAATTTTTTTTTCTTGAATTATGTGGTTTCCTATTATAATTTGTGTTGCTCACACTATTCTTCTTGGTTTTAGTCAATGGCTGGAACCCGAAGGAACCGTGTTAATGCGGAATGCGATGGGCAATGCAATGATTGTCCCCCTGAGCAACCAAACGATATGGGAGCTGGAATGAAAAATCTTGTAGCCATGCTCACACAACTTTCTCAAGCTATGAATCATGCAGGATTTCAAAACGAACAAAGGAGGGAGAAACATTCTGTTGAATCCTTCATGAGGCAGCGTCCACCATCTTTCAGCGGGTCTACTAATCCATTAGTTTCTGAACAATGGATTAGTACTACTGAAAAGATATTTTCAGTTCTTCAATGTTCTGAGCATGATAAAGTCATCCTAGCAGTGTATCGTTTGGAAGGAGATGCGGATCAATGGTGGAATCTTGTTAAGAATACGAGGAAAAGGGATGAAATTGAGTCTATGGAATGGGACGAGTTCAAGAACTTATTTTTCAATAAGTACTTCCCTCGTATTCTCCGAACAAAGATGGAGAAAGAGTTCCTTGAACTGAAGCAAAGGGATGATGAATCTGTTAGTACCTATGAAGCAAATTTTACAAGACTTGCAAGGTACGCTTCTGGTATTATTATCCAACCTGAGAGTAAGATCGATCGATTCTTTAGTGGCTTAAAACCAAGTCTTCGAAGGGCGTTAGCCATAAGGGACTTCAATAGCTACGAGGAAATCGTTCGATGTGCTCTCAAAGTCGAGATGGAGATTGGAGTAACCCATCAGTCACATGGGTTTGATAAGAAGAGGAAGATGGAATTCAAAGAAAAATCTAAAGAGCACACGGAAAAGAAGATGAACTTTCCCTTATGCTCAAAGTGTGGAAAGAAACATGGAGGGAGTTGTCTTAAAGGGACAAGTAAATGTTTTAAATGTGGAAAGGAAGGTCATCGGGCATTTGAATTCCGTGATAATGGGAAGAAGATGTCTAATGATGCAAACAAAGGAAGGGATACACAGAATGAACCTACTACACTTCAATGTTTCAAGTGCAAGGAGATGGGGAATTATGCCAATCAATGCCCAAATCCAGGGGTTGATGATGATGGTCGACGTCAACAAACTCTTAAGGCTAAAGACAAAGGAAAGTCACATGCAATTTCTATCAACGATGTGGAGTACGATAATGATGTGGTGAAAGGTACACTTACCATCCACTCTAAAGTAGCAAATGTTTTATTTGATTCTGGATCCACCCACTCTTTTATTTCTGAAAAAATTTCTAAGGGTATCACCGTATTACCTCAACAATTAGATGTTGAGTTAGCTGTGACAACACCTAATGGCACATCAATCGCATCAGAAGTTTATAATTCTTCTCCGATCGAAGTTTGTGGGAAAGTGCTTCCTGAAAATCTTGTGATCCTTCCTTTAGTGGAATTTGATGTGATTCTTGGCATGGATTGGCTTTCTCTACATGGAGCTCATATCAATTGCCAAAGAATGGAAGTCACATTTCATATTCCAGATCAACCTACGATCGTCTATCAATGCCAGGATGAACATAACATTCCAGTGGAAATTTCTTCCATCTTATGGGTATTGATTCCACTAAATGAAGGTTATTTATCTCAAATAGTTGGTGAGAAAATCACGATTAAGAATATGCCCATTGTACGGGAGTTTGATGATGTCTTTCCGGAGGAATTACCGGGTCTTCCACCAAATCGTGAAGTTGAGTTTTCAATAGAACTCGTACCGGGTGCTTTGCCTATTTCAAAGACACCTTATAGAATGGCCCCAATTGAGTTGCAGGAATTGAAGAAGCAACTCCAAGAGAATCTTGATAAGGGATTCATACGCCCTAGTGCGTCACCTTGGGGATCACCTGTTCTATTTGTTAAGAAGAAAGATGGATCAATGAGACTCTGCATTGATTATCGAGAACTTAACAAGATCACTATCAAGAACAAATATCCTCTCCCACGCATTGATGACTTATTTGACCAACTACGCGGAGCTCAATACTTTTCCAAGATTGATCTTCGTTCAGGGTATCATCAATTAAGGGTCAAAAGGGAGGATATACCAAAGACGGCTTTCCGTACAAGGTATGGACACTATGAATTTATAGTGATGCCATTTGGTCTTACTAATGCCCCTGCTATCTTCATGGATCTAATGAATAGAGTCTTTAGAGACTATCTTGATCAATTTGTGGTAGTCTTTATAGACGATATTCTTGTCTATTCAAAGAGCAAGGAAGAGAATGAAGATCACTTGAGAATTATATTGAAGACCCTGAGAAAGGAGAAGCTTTATGCCAAATTTACCAAATGTGAATTTTGGCTTCAAAAAGTTGCATTTTTGGGTCACATAATCTCAAAAGAGGGGATATCTGTGGATCCAGCAAAAACAGAGGTTATCGAAAGATGGTCAAGACCAACAACAGTAACTGAGATCCGAAGTTTTCTTGGTTTGTCTGGATATTATCGACTTTTTGTAAAAGATTTTTTACGATTATCTAATCCACTCACCAAGTTGACTCGGAAAGGAGTTAAGTTTGTCTGGACAGAGGAATGTGAAGAGAATTTCAAGGAGTTGAAAAGAAGGTTATCCAGTGCACCTGTGCTCACACTGCCTTGTAGTGGAGAAAGGTTTGTGATCTACAGTGATGCATCCAAGAAGGGATTGGGGTGTTTTCTTATGCAAAATGATATGGTGATAGCTTATGCCTCACGACAGTTGAAAATCCATGAGCAAAATTACCCAACACATGATTTGGAGTTGGCTTCGGTAATCTTTGCATTAAAGATTTGGAGGCATTACCTTTATGGTGAAAGGTGTGATATTTATACTGATCATAAAAGTTTAAAGTATATTTTCACACAAAAGGAGCTGAATATGCGCCAAAGAAGATGGTTGGAGCTGATTAAGGATTATGACTGCTCAATCCATTACCACCCTGGGAAAGCAAACAAGGTGGCAGATGCATTAAGTCGACAAGACCATGCTAGTTTATCCATGATGAGGATAACAAAAGATCCAATATTTATGGATTTACAAAGGATGGATCTTGGAATTATAATGGAAGGGGAAAAATCTTATCTTTCTCAAATGAATGTTCAACCATCTATACATGTGAAGATTAAAGAGGCACAAAAAGAAGATGTCGAGTTACAAAAGAAGGTGAGAAATGATCCTGAATTCAACCTTGATTGTGATGGGATAATAAAGTTCAGGAATCGGGTTTGCGTTCCTCCCATCCCCGAATTAAAGAAAGAGCTGCTGGATGAGGCTCATAGTTCTTCATTCTCTATTCATCCTGGAAGCACAAAGATGTATAGGGACCTGAAAGAGTACTTCTGGTGGGATGGCATGAAAAGAGATGTTGCTGAATATGTCTCTCGATGCTTGGTTTGTCAACAAGTTAAAGCTGAGAGACAGAAGTCTAAGGGGATGTTACAACCATTACCCATACCCGAATGGAAATGGGAAAACATCACTATGGACTTTGTCACAGGACTTCCTAAAACATCCAAAGGCAATAATGCTATCTGGGTCATAGTTGATCGTCTTACAAAGTCTGCACACTTCATTGCTATTAGAGAGGATTTCTCTCTAGATCAGCTTGCCAGGATATATATAAAGGAAGTGGTAAGATTGCATGGAGTACCACTTTCTATTATATCTGATCGAGATCCGAGATTTACCTCGAAGTTCTGGCGAAGTCTTCAGCATACTCTGGATACAGAGTTGAGTTTCAGCACTGCTTATCATCCCCAGACAGACGGTCAGTCTGAGAGAACAATTCAAACCCTAGAAGATATGTTGAGAGCTTGCTCTATGGATTTCAAAGGAGGTTGGGATCAACACCTACCTTTGGTGGAATTTTCTTATAATAATAGCTTTCACTCCAGTATTCAGATGGCTCCTTATGAAGCTCTCTATGAAAAGAAATGCAGGACTCCAACTTGCTGGGATGAAGTTGGGGAAAGAAAGCTATTAGGACCTGATCTCGTTGATGAAATGGCAGAAAAGGTCAGATCTATTCAACAACACATAAGAGCAGCTCAGAGTCGACAGAAAAGTTATGCCGACAACCGAAGAAAAGACCTAGAGTTTGAAGTGGGTGATAAAGTGTTCTTACGAATATCTCCCTGGAAGAGGGTTATGAGATTTGGAAAGAAGGGGAAGTTGAGCCCTAGATATATCGGTCCTTTTGAAATACTGGATCGTGTTGGGAAGGTAGCTTACCGATTGGCGCTTCCACCGAATCTCTCTCAAGTTCACGATGTGTTCCATGTATCTCTCCTGAGAAAGTACATACCAGATCCTTCACATGTACTCAGCTCAGAAGTTGTACCGCTGGAGCAAGATCTTTCTTATGAAGAACAACCGATAGAGATTCTGGATCGTAGCGAAAAAGTCCTACGAAACAAGACCACTCGCTTGGTGAAAGTTTTATGGAGAAACCACCAACTTGAAGAAGCTACATGGGAGCTTGAGGATATGATGAGGGAGAAGTATCCTCATTTGTTTGTTACAAAGTGACGAATTTCGAGGGCGAAATTCTTTTTAAGGGGGGTAGAATGTAACACCCGAGACTTTTATGTTATATAAATCATCAAAGGAATATTTTTCTACACAACACTTGCTTGGCTTGCTTTACACGCAATCGCGACCTTCCTCGATAGCTTGCGTCGTACGCAATACCGAGTTTCACTAAACAACAATATGCTATTAAAACTAGCCGTTATGAATAGTAATAACCACTTTTTGAATTTTATAAATTTTATTTTTCAAAATGGACTTCATTTTTGGACTCAGAATATCGAAATTAGCCTAGGGTGAAATTTTGGTATTTTTCTGAAAACTTTCAATTTTTGATGAATAGTGAAACCACTAAGTGGTAGGTTAAAAACTGAATTTTGCATAAAACTTAATTTTACCGCTTCTGTGAATGGAATTTCAAAAATCCGAGAGACACGGTTAATATCAAGGACTAAAATGTGGTTCAATGAGATGAAAATAATTTTTTTGGTGAATAGTAACTTTTTACTATTTTTACCGCGGTTAATAGTAAATAGGGTAACTAAGGGTAAATATGATATTAATATTACCCTAACACATGTCCTAATTCTATTGGACAAGTGTAATTCGACCAAAAACAAACTTAGGAATAAAATATGACCATTTAGGCCCACTTGGATTAGATTAGGACATTTATTATTAATTTATTTAAAGAAGGGTTAAAATAGTTAAAATCAAAGTTTAATAAGTAAATAATTTTTAATATAGGGTTATACATAAGATAAATTCGATTGTAAATATTCATTATAAAGCTAAAAGTATTTCCTACATGATGGTATTTTATTTGTAATTTTTAGACATCAAATAATTTAATTTATTTATGACACAAAGATGATGCAGTAATTATCTTATTAATGAAATATTGACAAAATTGATAATATAAATACCAACATAAATGTAATTTGAGACTTTTTATGAATCCCACTAATTTTCTAGGTTACTATGATATATTAGTATTGATTTATTCAACTTGGTTCGAACATATAATTCTGTTATGACTTTCACAAAAATCATATATCAAATAGTGTCAAAATTGACACAAAATAGTTTTTAAATCAAATATTATATTATTAATTGTTATTTTATTCCTAAAAATATAAGGTTCGGCCAAATGACTTAGATAAGGATATATATATTAATAATAAACAATTTGGGGTTCGTTTGGCATGTTATAGTAAGTGTATTAACCATATAGTGAAAGAAAACAAAAAGACACGGTAAAAGTTAAATTAATTAACTTAGAGTTAAATCTAATTGATAAGGTTAAAATAATACCCTAAACTTGTCTAAATCCTATTGGTTGATAGGCTTTCGACCCATCCCCACTTTAGCTTCGAAATAAGACCCTTTGGAACCATTATAAACCGATTTTGACTTTAATATAAAATAATATTTTGAGATATTCCTAAGGTGCCTCTCTCCTCCCTTATAAAAAGGCACCTCCTCCCCCTCCTCCTCACACCAATTTGAGCACTCAAGCTCGTCCAACCCCTGACATTTTCTCCTCTCCACTTCCCTAGAATAATCCTAGAGGTCCTGGTCTTCTCCAAAGACCAATCTTAGTTCTTTAAGTGGAGGATTCAAAGAGGCGTTCCAAAGAAGAGGTAATATCCATTACCGATCTTTTCAATTTCTTTCTTCTTCAACTTCTTCTTCTTTAGTTGTTTCATGATAAAGTAATAACATCAGTATTACTTACATACTGATATGTTATTATAAATATGAAATAACCCTAATTCACCTTCTATCCATCCTACGGAAAAATGAAATCACCGCGCGTGCGTACGTACGGAATACCGTCTCCACGCCGTGGTGTAATCTATTTTCCACCATCACCTTACAAGGATGGGTATAATGATGTAATGAGTAACTATATATGATTATTATTAAGTAATATTGATACTGAAATAATATATATATATACTCCAATACAATTCCACGATCATAGGAACGATATCATCACTCGTGCGTACGTACGGAATACCGTCTCCACGATGTGATGCGACTCGTTCTACATGATCTTCATTTCATAATGATTATATAAATGAATTGAATGAATGAATATGGTATATACTACACTAATACCATTCTGGAAATGAATTATCTATAACCTAAAGATAAGAATAAGAATTTATTCGACAAAACACGCATAAGAACAAAAAGTTATAAAGACCCGAGTAACAAGTAACAATGAAATATTACTAACAAGAAGCTAATAATATGACCATATATGATCTCATATCAATATGTATGATTCTGGAATAAGTCAATAACATTATTTAAACCATTATACAGGAGCTTCGGACACGAACAAAGCAAATCGGACCTAAGGTAAGGGAAATATCACAATCTCATTTTTATCCGAGATTGTTTATTCGTAAGTATTTACTGGGGTGTATTTTATCATCCACATCCATGTTTAATCAATATGTAATATTATTTCCATCCACCTAAAATTGTTTAAATCCATTTTTACCCTTCGGTGAGTTTTTAGTAATACGTATGAAAGGAATCTTTTGCCGTTTTTCGTACGAGGTACTTTTTGACTTTTCCGACAAAAGTATGAAGAATGTTTTTTTTAACTTATACGGCACGAACGGATTTATACTGTTTTATAAAGCCTTATTTTCATGAAGCTTCCTCTGAAAGATTTCATGACTATTTTCAATAAAATCTCTTTCTTTTAAAATTGCATGATGTTTTGTGAAAAGAAATTGATTTTAAAGAAGAAAGGATATTTTCCTCAAGAATTCAATTCAAGTGTTTTATCAAAATTATATTCCATCTAAGATAATAAAGGGTTCTGTTTCTATCCATATTTTTACATTGATTTGACTATGTTGTGATGGAATTATGTTTATGAATTCCTTTATCTTATATGAATTGATTTATGATGTCATGATGTTTCAAGAATCCCATTTTTGTTACATGTGTTATGCGATGATGTATGTTTTATGATTATATGGCACACATAAGAAAGGATTCATTATAAGATGGGTGGGACCTATATCTCCCTCCAATGCATTGGGTAATGATTTTATATCTCATGAGATAGACATGGCTGGAACGGAAGGTTATTTCGGTTCAGTGATACAGGACTGAAACGAGGAGTGAACTCGGTTCAGAAAGGGACTTTGTCCACTAAGTTAGTCTTGGCAATGAGTCATGACTAACAAGAAATGATTTTCCATGATTATGTGTGCATGCCACAAAGTTTCAAGTTTTATGTTATGATTATGGGGATCTCATTTTCACTTCTATGATTTATTCCATGTTAAGATATTATGATCTCTTTTGAAGGTTTTGATTTTCATAAAGATATGATATGATTTTTATTTCCTTCATTTGCCCTTGCTGAGCATTTGAGCTCACCCTTTTATGTTTTCTTTTTCCCCAGGTCAGGAAGATGGATATTAAGTAGAATATGCTAAAAGGGACCCTAGATATGATGAAATAAATGGGAGACACTGTAGAAGATTTATGAACCAGTTTTTTATGTTTCCCAGTTTCTAAAGACACTATACCTATACGGTCCTTTGTGGTTTTGTCATATGTTGTAATAAGAATACTTCAATTTTGAAGTATTAACAATGTATGTAAAGTGTGGGTCGTTATACCCGTGAAGGGTGAGTATAACGATACTCATTAGGGACCCCCAGACCCTCATGGTCTCAAAGAATCTACAAAGGATAATCCACAAAGCATAAAATCAGCTGACAACCCAACTTAGGTATATCCCCATACATATACCTAAGTTATCAAGTATACACATCTCAATCATGAGGAAAAAAAGAGTCCAACTCAAAAGCCCAAAGCTCAGATGTTCCTAAAAGGAAGGAATACCGTGACGGTATGTACCACATAGGTTCGCCACACAGAAGAATATGACCAAGGTATTACCACAATGGAAAATACCGCTCAGGTACGAAATCAGCTCACACCAGGTATAACTTATGTACAGCAGTAGAGTTGATTAGATGTGACTAGTAAATCATCATACTCTGTTAAGAGTTAGACCCATGAAGGATTGATAATCATCGTCAGACCCACATAGTATCTCTTGGTGTTGACCCACACAAGATCGCTCGGTGCTGACCCACACATGATCGTTCGGTGCTGACCCACAAAGGATCGCTCGGTGCTGACCCACACATGATCACTAGGTGATAACCAACACTGGATCGCTAGGTTCTGACCCACACAGGATATCTCCAGTAGTCCCGCATGGAGTCCTAGAGAGGTTCCATGTGGGACCCTCAATCCCAGACCCACGAAGTATCTCTTCCTCAAGTCACAGTGAGCTACTGGGTTCCCCCGCTAAGCTTGCTCGTCCCAAGGAGGGTACGCCCATCAAGCCACTGGTTGATACTCCAATTTCCATGAATTCCCATGAATAATTATCCCCAAGGACCGCCACATCATAGGGGTCTGAACACAACAGACGGTCCGTCAAAGGGACACCCGGTCTATAAGTTATTAGCCATTTAGTCCCGAGGGCCCAGTTGGATTGGGGCTCGATTCAACCCGACCATTCCCCAAATTTATCCAAAACTCTAGTGGGGTATACCAAAGGGACCATTTCGCAGCAAGTTTTCTGGCACTTCAGATAGTTCATCAAACGAACGTCTGGTTCCAATGTTATGGCCAAAAGACATAAATGGTTCGATGTGAGTCTGGGTTCAGTCCGACCCGATTGGACAGACCCGGCCCGACCCGGCCTGGGCCGACCCAGTTTGGGTCGACCCAGCCAAAACCAGTTTTGGTCAACTCAGCTTGACCCATTGGGTCCGGCCCGGTCCGCGGTGCGGCCAGGCCCTCGAAGGGCGGCCCAGCCTGTGTGGCGCAGGGGGCGTGAGGCCACAGAGCGGTGCAGTGGCCAAGAGGTGGAAGAGGCCACGGGTGGCGGAGTCCGCGGTGTCCATGGGGCAGAAGTGGTCGTCGGCAGTGGAGGCCGCGATGGCGCGGTGGCCACGGGGTGAAGAAGGTCGTGGGCAGTGGAGGCCATGATGGTGCTGCGGCCACGGGGTGGCGCCATTGCGCCGTCGCCTTCATCTCAGCCGGTGGTGGTGCTGGCCGCCATTCTCGTGCCCCACCGAGGATTACTTGTTTTCCTACTCCATCGTGAAGAACACACAAAAAAAAGAATGGCCGAGGGGTTGGGCCTTTTTTTTGGCCCGCACCCTCCGCGTTCGAGTGGTATCAAGCAGATATAATCTCTTCATAATTTACGATGAATCGACAAGAATGGGTAAGGGGAAGAAATTCAAACAACCACCCTACATTGATTACTTATTGATGTTGGAAGGAGTGAAGTCGATGACGTCATCATTTCCCCGATCGTTGGTTCTTTTTCGTCGAAGACGTTCCTTGTCGGCGTGAGTGCTCTTCATCGGGGAGCACATTCTTCATTGGGGAGCGTGTTCTTCATTAGAGAGAGTAATCCTACCAAAGGTTCTCCTCTCCCAAATCTACAAAAATGAAAATTAGCCAACATAATATAAAATATTGTTTAATTTAATACTAACACAAAATAGGACGGCTTAATTAATTAAAGGAGTGTTTGCATAATTAATTAAAGGAGAGTCGACATAATTAAAGTTGGGATTTGAGAGGTTTTTCTCCCATAATGAGGGGTTCGGGTGGTCCCCACCACCATGCTTTGAATTGGGAGTTTTACTAGCTTAGGTGGTCCCCACCACCGAGTAGTCATGTTTGGAGTTTTTAACCCCTCATGGTCTTCAACTCCATAGCCTTCACATGGGAGGTTTATTAGAAATAAAATAAAAGTTTTTTTTTCATACCCATGAAAAACCCCCAAAACTATATTTCACCCTCGACCTACTGCAGTCAAGGTGAAGGTCTCCTTATGCGAATACTGGCACTGCAAGTTCAACGTTGTCATCAAATTTCAATTACAAGCACCGGTTCAATATTTACAAAAAACCCACGCATACGTTAACTGAATGTACATGAAAAAAAGTTCAAAAATTCTTTTCGGGCACACCGAGCCTCAGAATCACGCGCCGTCAGTTTTTGAAGGCTTTTAAAATTCCCATATATTAAGAAAAATTACTTGGATATTTTGGGTCTTTACATGTCTTGTTTGATATTAAAAATCATTATATATTTTTGGGGCTATTCACAACCTAGTTTCATTAAATTATAATTAATCAATTTGATGTCATGATACTTTTATTTCCATATAATCATAACATTATATAATGTTCTTTTGATTCTTATTTTTTTATTACATTAATAGTTTTTACTCAAATACCATCGTTATGTGTAAATTCTTCTTTATGAAATTCATTCATACAAGGTTTTTATATTTAACCCTATGAATTTCTTCCATGTTTATTCTCAATCTTTGTGGCTGAATATGAAATTTTCACCCAAATATTTCACCTGAATAATATTTCCTTCCAAAAAGTATATCGTGTTTGAGAAATACTTTTATCCTCTTAAATGAAAATTTACATTTTCTTATCAATATTTTGAATTCACACTAATTTTCTATTATATAATTTCAATCCCAATTAGTTGTTATCTCAAGATCCTATCCGTATTTTTCCTTAATTATTTTAATTTGAATGATTTTTTGGACTCTTATTAAAATGTGGGTTTCCAAAAAAGACAAATCAAAATATTTTTATGGTTTTCCATACATAAAAAATAAATTTTTTAATCTTCCACACAACTCATCATTGGATAAACTTTTTAATCATTCATGATTTAATATTGGAGTTTCTTTTTCGATGATATTTGTTTTCGAATTCATTATTTAATATTTTGGAATTCTTTTAAGTAACCCATAACTAATTCCTTTTATGATATTTTTAACATTGTTTTTTAAATATCCTTTTATATTATTTCATCCATGTGAACAATAATTTCCTCTATAATTGACTTCATAAATTAAAATATTACAAGAAACTTTGTTTTTATAAAAAAACTATATTTATCAATCTTTTATAAAATATTTCTCTTAAAATTATTTTCATTATCTATTTATAAGTCATATATCGATTTTTTTTATAAAACTCAACAATGGTTTTTTCCTACCCATTACTCATTAAAATATCTTATTCATGGTCAAGGATGATTTTAAAATGATATAATACACATTATTTATCTGGATGTTTTAATTATTGATCATTTGTATTAATGAAAAGTTCCATTAGTCAATTTTTTTACTAATTATCGAACTTTTATAAAAATATCTTTTACATCCCATTATTTTCCAGTACAAAAACTCATTATTTACTTCATTTTTAGGGAGTTCACATAGTTTACATAAATATATTCATTAGAAAAAATAATGATTTATTCATATACCCATTTCTTGGTTCGATGTTCATTTTTGGGATACCAGATAGAAAATCATTCTATTTATTGATTGGGGAAATATTCAAAATTCACATACTTGATATTCCAAAATTGATGTTTATTAATGTCTTATGAATGTTGATTATATATTTTTTATGAAACAATCTTGTTTCTCAATATATATTTTTCTCATTTGTTAATGAGAAATACATTTATGTTATATATGTTTTATATCAGTATATATATTTATTGAACCATAAGGAATACTAATTATTCATTGAATTGATATTCATATAATTAACATTATGAATGAATTTGAAATAAATAGGTGATTAGTGGGGCCCTATATTATCTATCCCCTTGATTCATTAGTTGATCCCCTCAAGCCAAAGGTTTTAGTTTTTGGGGTATAACTAACCATTGAAATCATGATTCATTGGTTCTATCCATGATGAAATGAGTGATGTAGTTTTCGTGGACATAATAAAATGAATAATGTATTGGTTGTGGCCTTGATGGTAGAAGATATCATAAATAACTCATTATAGAAAATTTAATTTAGTTATTTTTATTGTGTATTTATTTTATTGTTAATAATTACATTATTTCACGGCTAGGTATTATGTTATACGGAATTATATTTTTCTTATTTAGTAATCGTAATCCATTAATTTATTTATTCTTATGATATTATCCATTATAATAAAACTTATGATATATTTTATCCCATACTGAGTGTTTGAGAGAACCTTTGTCATATTTCAAATTCCTTAGGTTATATGGTAATGTATTGCACATTATACATATAGAATAAATAACATTTATGGATTATTATAGTCTAGTTTTAATGACTTATTATAGATTAATTATATTATTTTATAGAGGAATAAATATCATTACATTGGAAAATATTTTTTTATTTGTTACCAATATTTTTCAATGATTTAATTTTCTAAATAAAAAAATTTAGGGGAATGTATGTAATCCATTATGTGTGTTATGTCACATGATTTTTGGTATTTTTATGTATGAGAATCATATTTTGGTATCAAAATAATTAGGTAATGTATGTGTTTTTGGAACTGAATCCCTGAGAATGATTTTATAGAGTAAAACTATTTCATCAAAATCCATGTAAATCTTCAAAACCTATGAATTCCTAGATATCTATGAAACTTGAACAACATTCATACCATTCTTTAGAAATAATCAATGTATAAAATGAAGTAAAATTATAAACTTATTTAGTTAATTTCCATATGTCCATAAACATCTAAACATTATAACTCTATATGTATTGTTTCGTGATGTCACAACCCTTATGATGTTTTTTTCAATTAATCAACACTAATATACTTTAGAAACATTGTCTATATATTATTTCAATATAGGGATATTTCACAAAATATATTTTTTGATTATTCACATAATATTCTTATTTTCATTTCGTAAAAGTATGATATACCAAAACATATTTCCGTCTTGTAGACTCATGTACCTGTATAACACCATTAGATTTTAAAAGAACACTATATTTGAAAGCATACAATGCACATAACATTGAGCTTTAATATACTCTAAAAAGTCATTATTTTAATACAATAGTTATAAAATAGCAATTAAATTGAATGGATTAAATAATATTAAATATATTATTGAATAACTTTTTTGTTCATAATCTAGTAAAATTTAATTATTATTGGTAAAAGAACTCTTAAATTTTATTAAATCAATTTTATTATTCTAATAAATGTTTCTATCAATATGAGAATACTATTTCATTCTATTAGAAATTAAATATTATTATTTTTTAAAACATTTTAAAAATATAATTTTAACAATTAGCTTAACTTTGGACTCAACTCATAAAAATTAGCATTGGGTAATTTTTTATGAATTTTCTAAAAAAAATTAAATTTTGGGTCAAAAAGAGAAAATACTAATTTAAAAAATACCACAACTCTTAAGAAATAATTATTATATGATCATAATTTAAAATTTATTTAGAAATATTATTTAAAAAAATTTATTTACTGAATGAAAAAATTAATAATGTTTTACATTAATAAAAACACGCTTAGAAATTTTAAAAACCATAGTTTTAACATTAATAAACTATTTTTTGAGTTATACATGTAACATATTTAGAATTGATTGTTATCAATTTAATAAGTTGAATAATATAAAATATATCCCATATTTCTAATTTGGAGTTACATATTTTTGTATAAGTTCAGTTTAATTCTTATTCATAAAAGAGTTACCATGGTAAAAAAATATTTAGCACATTATTGGTAAAATAATGTATCACGCCCAAATCATTTTGTTTCATTTTCAAATGGCTGGTTTAAGGGTTGCCGGTACCCAATGCAGAATTCCCCGCACCTGCCATCACACCTCACACTATACATCTAAATTCAAATTTCAAAATCCAAAAACCAAATCACTGTCTACGTGCCTCAGTATTGAGCCATGAGCCCATCAACAAACGTCACCATCATTGCAGGTCACCGGAGAGAGCAGCGGCTCGCCGTCGCCGGAGTATCTTCCTCAAATTGAACCACCACCTTCATAACGTTCCACTGGAGATTCAAACCGCCATCACCAGTGACCGTCATTCCATCTCCATAGAAGGAAACCACTGTCAAGACGAAAGGCATAGCACAAAACTTCCCGTCATTCCACAAAATCAGCCGACCCCCGGCACCGGACCATCGGAGAAAAAAGGCGCTACGAATCCCGTCTCCAAAACACAGAAAAATGAAAGTTGATCCAAACCATGAAATGAACGCGATCAACGATATAATAATCAAGGGAACTAGAACCCAAAACTTCAGACCTAGGGAAACCAACACCAGATAACTCGATTGACAAAACCAAAGAGTCTCAAGAAAGACAGAGACCACCAATAACAAACCAGTAGAAGAGACCCAAATTAGGGAAACCTGTCACCGTTGAAGATTCAACCACAAAAGAAAAAGGAAAAACACCAATGCCCTCACCAGATAGTCGAAATTCCACAGATCGTAGAAGCATGAACCTGCCTGTGAACTTGTTTCGCTCTGCTGAAGGAGGCCTATCCGGTTGTCTAGGAATCGAGCGAAGGACATGCCAGTAACAAAGCCACACCATCCGCGGAACCACCAAAACCACTGTAGCTGAGAAAACCAATCCATCCAACAAAGGGTGTAGTGAGATTCCGCATCCACTCGTAGTTAAGAGAGAGGCATCGATGATTAGGAGGAGATAACCCTAGCTGATCCCCTTACGGGCCCATGAGTTGTTCGATCTCGTTAAAAAATGTATCAGATTAAAAATAAAAGTTCAAAGCTTAAAACGCCAAAATATACAATATTAAATGTGTTTTTATAAGTTTCTAAAACATGTCCATCCTTAAAATAGATAATTATCAAACCAATTTATTTGAATTAATGATATCAAAATTTTGTTTTATTTAACTATTAAATAATTGTTACATATTCACTTAAAACTATATCTCTTCAAGTGTAATTACCACCCATTTCTGCTCACAAGCCTTAAAGCACATAAAATCCATAAAAACCTACATTACTATTTCTCCCCTCATTCTATTTATTCTCGTCTCACCATTTGTAAAATTCTAGGATCTGTAAGGGTTCCATCAATGAGGTGATGTTGAAGATTTATCTCTCTCAAACAACCTCTATTAATTTATTTTCTTCTTCTACATTCTCCTCACCTTCAACATCCATAAATCCATATTCCCTAAATTATTATGTATGTAGATGAATTTTATTTTTCTAATGGACTATTTTATATAAAACATTTGTATAATCACATCTAATTCAATGAAATGAAACAATTTTCTTAACTATGGTTGTTAATCATCGCCAGTGATAATTATTTTGTTCTCTTTCTATTACCATAGTAAAGGGTGTTCATAACAATATTATAATGGTTAAGTAAGATATTAATAAGTATATTATAACCAATATTAGGTTCTAAAAATAATATATAGATGTGATATTAATTAAGATGAAATTATTTATAGATGGTTAAAAAAACATCCAAAATAAACTAGACATTTATCATTAATATTTTATCAAATGAATCATTCTAATGTATAAAAGAAAATTGATATATGGAAAAATTTAAAATCATATATGTGAATATATACCATTTTATTTCACATAAACAGTTTATCAACATTTGAGAAAAAAATTGATAGTTATATATAAATTAACCGACCATGAAACCATGAAACAAATGCACAAGAAATAGTGAAAATAATGAAATATTAAAAATGAATTTGAGGTAATCTGTTCTAAAAGGATCTTATATGGCATTATAAATATGAATAATTTTTTAATAATTTAATAACAATATTGAAACCACTATACGAGAGGATATAGTACTAAAAACTAAAGGGAAGTGCGAGGTACGTGTTTCTCTTCTCACTTTTACATTTATGAAATATATGGATTATTCACCAATTATATATTTTCTTTGGTACATATAGTTATGTTTGATATATAATTTTTTTAATATAAGTATATTTATGTTATATAATGTTTTATTTGATAATTATTACTTTTATGAGGAATATTATTCCACTAATTATGATTGGTAAGGGATTATTATCTAAATTTCTATTCATTAGGTTAAACATTTATTTTATTGATTTTGTGATGCTATGATTATGTGTGAAATGAATTTTTAATATATTATGTTTTATTTAAAAAGATTTTATGTTGATTTACACCTAATACACATAATATAGTCATATTTTAGCCCACAAATTACTAATTTGATATTTTAAAGAGACTATCTTTATATAAAAACATATTTTTAACATTTTTTGTAAAAATCTCATTTTCATCCATGAAAGTATTTATAAAAATGCTTCAAAATTTTTTATTAATATTATACAAAGATTTATTAATAACATTTTTCAGTTTTTACATTTTAAAAAATAGTATAAAATTTAAATTTTTTTCATTTTATAAATAATTTTCTTTGAGAATTTTGTGAAAAAATATTGATGTAACATTTTTTTATCTTATGGAGACATATAAGTATTTCCCAACATCACAATTCCTTAATTTATTAAATATTTATTTATTTTTTAAAATTCTTATTTTTATGGAAAATTATTTCTTTTAGAATTGTTCAACATTTAAAAAACATGTGATTTTCAAATTGAAAAAGGTTGTTTTCCAAACGAAATGTTGAATGGAATCTTTGTAAGTATTTTCTTTTATATAAATATATATTATTGAATATTATGATTAATTGGGAATTTTATCTTATTAAAAAATCATCCATATTTTATTAAAAGGTTTTTCAATAGTTTGACTGGAGATAATCTCTTTGGTACCATTCACCATATTTGTAATATCCCAGGTAAATAACGAATATGAAATATTCATATTTAATAATATTTTGAAGATAAATATTAATTTTAATTTCAAGGTGATTCTATGTCTAATAGAATACTCAACATGAAAGAATAGGTTTCTTTGAAATCTTACGTTGCACACACCATTCAGTTATACCGAAAAATAATATAGTACTATTATTATTTTAAATGGTAGTTAACACCTAGCCATTGTATTAGAGGGAATGAACCGAAATAAATAAAATATGATTACTCATATTTGTTAAATGTTTTTAATTTTATCCAACAAATTTTCAAGAATTAAAGTCAGAATAAATATGATTTTAAGCATGAAATACTCTAATATTTTTAAAAGGTTGATTTACCACATTTTGATTGACGACCCTTTTTAAATATATTTTTTCACTTTTATATATCTCATTTGACAATATAAACTTTTTAATTAGAAACGGGACATCAAAATTAACTTTGGGTAAAATTTTGGTATTTTTCTGATAAAGTTCATTTTTTGATAAATAGTAAAAAAATACTGCATTTTAATTCAAAACTGCATTTTAATCTAATTTATATATATGTTTATATTGTCATTTTTGTTGCTTTTAAATTTAAAATAGATTATATTTTTATAATTTAATCCAATTTTGGTCATTTTAATTATTTCAATTTTTAATTGGACATAAACACATGTCAATTTTTTAGTAGTTTTTTATTTCTTAAAAACACGCCTTTTGGTTTTGACAACATGAATTAATTTTAAATTAATTTCCAAAAATTCTATGTTTTGAATTTGAAAAAATGGATTCCATATTTGTAATATAGTGTTCCAAGTTGTGTAAATAGGTATATTTTATTTTTAGATATTATGAATAGTATCTTTAGTAAATATTTTATTTACCATGGTCAAATGGTAAAAACCGGGTAGATTAGGGTAAATAAATATTATTTTAATAAAACTAAATTACCCTAAAACGTTTCATAACAAAATTATATGATACATTTCTAGAAAGTTTCATCATTGGGTCAATTTTTGCGCCCAATGGAGCCACATGTTTGTGAAAAAGACATTTTATAAAAATTAATTTAAAGTAAGGGAAAATATAACATAAACATAGATCTTTTAGTAAAAAAAATATATGGGGTTATATAAGTGATATTTTTTTCTATAAATATTAATTAGAAATTGAAAACAATTTCCTACATCATGTTATTTTATTTGTAATTTTTATACAATAAATATAATTTTTTAATTAAGACACAATGGTGATGCAGTGATTGATTCATTAATAAAGGATTCAAATAAATGAAATTATAAATGTTAAAATAAATGTAATTTTGTTATTTTGAAGTCATAAACTAATTTTTTGGATGTTATATAAATGTTATATTTTTATTGAATATTTTTTTTTCTAATCAATCAGGTTGTTATGGATTTTTAAAAAGTCCTAATATTAATACTGTCAAAATTGACATAATTCATATTTAAAAATTATTAAATATTATAAAAAATATATATAAGAAATAGTGAAATAGTTATAATGAGTCTAAAATTTTATTAATGACTCTTTATTTGGATATTTTTCATGTATTAAAAAGTATTTGGATTCTCAAATTGTTAAATGCTTGATAAAATAGTATGAGTAAAAAAGGGTTAAATAAAATAGATATGGATAAAAAATATCCAAAACCTATCCAATTATTATTCAGTTATTTTACATAGACTTATATTCATTTTATCTTATAATTTAATGATTTTTTGACCTTTTGAAAACGAAAATAATTTTATAATAATATAATACTTTCAATCATCCTTAAAGAGCCACCCTCCCTCTTATAAATAGCCACCACATCAAACCTGTTACACACACCTCTCAAGCCCCATGGATCATCCAAAATATGATCCAAGAAGCTCATAAAGTCCCCCTATTTCTCTTATATGCATTCTTTTAAGCATAAGGCTATTCATGAATGCCTTTTGGTTCAACCCAAATGGAGTTACCTGATTTAAAGGTAACGTCTTCTCTAAAGTTCTTTTCTTTTATTTCCCTTATCCACTTCCCATGCTCTTCTTATTCTTTTTTTACATAACTATAATAGTATCATCGATATGAAAGGTTTATTTATCGTAATTATTCTAACTACACTTCCACACACCACTATCTAATGGATAGGAAAATACTGTTTATGTTTATGACAAACTATTGCCTCACGAAACGATGATTGTTTGAATTTTCCCTAACACCTCCAATGGTGTCCATTATGATGGTACTAAATTTATATATGATATATATTATATTTATATCTTCTTTATGATACTGTATTTTTTATTCTCAAACATACCTTCAAGATTTTTATGATGTGTAAATACGATAATTTCATTTGAGGAAGTGCAGACAACTGCCACCTAAAAGTGATATAAATCGTTCATTCCATACATGGAATGTATAAAGGCTAGAATTAATGAAAATATGTAACATATATAAAATATTTTATTATAATAAAATTATAATATAATTATGTATCATTTAGTTTTAATTACATTAAATATGAAAAATAAATGAATTTATCTTTCATGCGTATGTACGGCTTACCATCTCAATGAACGGTGCATTTATTTTCTTATCTCCAAATGTTATAGACTATTCTAAATACATATATATTGGATAAAAATAGATGTATACTAGATATATATTATATTTTAATCATGAATATGATTCTAGATATAATGGACTTTTGTCCACATAGACAATTTTTAAATGATAACATTTTCATTTCTGACTCAAGTTCCATACATCGACAAAAAGTCCGATATGAACTCAAATAATTAAATAATTGTTGTAGAAAGGTAATAAGTAATATAAAAAAATAATAAAATTTAAAAATTTTATGAAGAAAATATTAATTAACTAATGTTTATTATTCAAGAACAACAAGGAATATATGAGGCAATTCAGACTCGAGGTAATGGAACCTTTCACCATCCTCTTTTAGTCAAAGACTTATTTTATGTTGTGTCTTTTAATTTAAAATTTATTATGTTGGGATATGTTATTTTGTATTTTTATTGCTGTAAATTGTATTTCCAAGTGATGAGATACACATTTCTATCCCACTAACTCTATTTTTTGATTTTTAATGAGATTCTATTAGGATACCAAATTTTGGTAAGGGACTTCGTATCAATCTCCATTCATTAAGAATTTATTTATTCTGTAAATATATTGAAATGTTATATTGTTATTGAAATATAGAAATTTTATCTTTCCATTATGCTTGTTTATGTTTTATGATTATGTTATGGTTCTTGAGCATTGGATATATACGGGTGGTTCCATGATAAACATAGGGTGGGTGAGTCCGAGATAACTCTCTAATTCCTTGGGTAACATGATGAAGGTAAACATTAATGTTTATCATAATAGATTTAGGTAATATACTTTGACTGGTATTACAAATGTAACTCCATATGTAGTTGTGAATTATACAGTGTAAATATGATATGGATTCCACAATTTACCTTTATGATTTATGATTTCTATGTATTATTCATAAATCATAAGATTTCATGAGGTATATTAAAGAGATTATGTTTTGAAGGTATTGATGGAATAATTTTTTCTTTAATACATAATGATATTTTCATGCTCATACCATGTTCTTGAAATGTTTGTTCACGTGATATAAGGAAGGGTAAGAGAAAGGAAGAATTCAAGAAGATTTATATGAAGAAAAGAATTCTTGTTTTATATTAAGAGTTTTTATTTTATGAAAAAAATGGATACCAAATCAAAGTGTATAAATTGTAATATTTGAGATGTAATGTAATAGTTATGGCATAATTCTCTAAAACTCTAAACCTGCGAATATCCTGAATTTTGATTCTTGAATTAACTCAAGATTAATTATTTCATTAAGGATGGGTCCTTATAATATAACTCTAAATTGTTTGTGATTAAATTTACAGAAGAAAAAAAGTTATTTATGTTTCATATGATAATTTCAATAAAAATGTTTATGTTGATTATGATTCACCCATTTAATTTGAGGAATGAATTGGTCAAATTAAGTTATTGGAATGTCTTGTTATATCCCCTTAATGAATTAGTATGTCTCATTAGAAAAAACTGCTTGGGTATTAGCTGATGTCTAAGAATTTCATATATGGTGTCTTAAAAGAATACATGAAGGAATATTTATGTTTTACCACATTTTAAATTCCCTCATTATGAAATTAGTTATTGTTTTTTATGTTATTATTCTATTGGTAGAATATACATGGTTATCTTTTCAGGCTCATGTGATTTCATATATGAAATTATTTGATCCTTTAATATTTCAACCATATTATACTCATGTTATTGATTAAATGGAATGTGTTTTAGTTATTTACCTTGTTATAATAATTATTTATTATTTATAGTATCTTCCCTTTTATACATACCCTTACTGAGATTCTGAGATCACAGGTTTCTTATGTTTATTTTCCCCAATTTTCAATGATGTTTATTATGTTTGATTTTAAGGGTTAACCTTGGTTAAAAATAGTGTTATGAAATAAATCACTTCGTAATATATTATATTTTCAACTGTAATTTTATATTCATGTTTTTAAGTAGTTTTCTAAAAACACAACATTGTTTATTTTTTCATGATATGATTCATTCTATAATATACCAAAAGTAATTAAGTATCTAATAATGATGGGATACCAGTGTTAGGATATTTGCAGTTGGAAGAATAGAAATTTTATTAGAAACCATGGGATTTAGTTTTAGGAAAACATATTCAAGAGATAAGACCCCAATTGAGGAATTTTGAAAAAATCTCAATAGAACCAAATGTATGATATAGAGATTAGTTATACCAAAATTTTCAACATACATATTATTTTTTTGAGATTATTCATTATTTTTCATAATGTTATGATATAATCATGTTTTTTAACCTAATAATAAATTTATTATATTGGATGGAATGTGACCCATATCAATGCATGTAATCAATTTAGGGATTTCCCTCATGGGCATGATAATGATGTTGGGGCTAGAGCTGGATCTTGAGATAGAGCTGGAACTTGAGAAGGAAAAATTATTACTATAATGGGACAATACACTCAGGTTATAAACAATTTCCATGCCTTTGTGGAGATTCATGATCCACATTGGGGTGTTACCATGTATGACTGATTTATGTAATATAAACATCCATCATTCAATAGAACTAAAAATCCATTTTTATTAGATAAAATGATATGTTCCTTTGAAATGATATTTCTCACATTGAGATATAATGAAATGGAGAAGGTTTTATTAGTAGATTATCATGTTTTGGGAGATCGAGATCAATGTTGGTCATTCATTCAAAATTTTAATGAAGAAAATTAAATAGAAATCATGGAATGAAAGTATTTGAAAAATATTTTACTTGGAAAATATTTTCGTTGCAAACTTCAAGTTGATATGGGGAGATAATTCATGAGTCTAAGAGAAAAGTAGGATAATAATATTGTAATGTATGTTTTACACATTACATGGTTAGAAAATAATGACATGGATGACATATGTAATTGAAATAGAAGGATTGATCATTTTTATAATGGGATAATTCCAGTTCTTCCTAGGGAAGTAGTCGTCCCAACATTTTTGTCTTACGAGTATATAATATATTGTGATATCATGAATACGAAATAATTATCCATTTCATGTCGTTCTAAATGAATGAAAGTGAATAAGAAAGAAAAATAAAAAAAATATTGAGCCTAAAAAAATAGAGAATAATTTTATCACATGTGATAATTATTGAAGTAAACTCCCTGGTTATTTCTTGAAGGAAATGATAGTTTTTACATGTATGGAGAGAAATGAAACCATGTTCTTGATTAAAAGTTAATGAATGAAGCTGTAAATGTGAAATGTTTCAACTATAAGGAGATGTGGCACTACACATATAAATTCACAAAGATTCAAGGGAAATTACATAAAATGAAGATTATGGATCAATGTCAATCTTATGTTATTGATATAATAAAACTAGAATGATTTTTGTTCTTGTGTTTTATGATGGATGGAAAATTAGGTACTATATTATTTTCCGAAAAATTAAAAAAAGTTTTATGATTTTACTACAATAATATTTCTTTATGGATTGGATATTATATGTTAAATGATACCAATTACCAGGTACATTGATTCAATATAAAGATGATTTTTTTGAAAACACATGTTTGAAGGAAAGATAACCCTTAATATTTTCCTAATTTTTATATACTATTTTTGGGATGAAGAGATTATTGTTATGGATAATATAAATAGGATATTACTAACTGTGTTGAAAATAATTAATGATTTGTTGACAGTGTGGTTTATGAAACCACTGGAGAAGTTAATGTTTTTTGTATTTATCGGAAATATCCCAAATTCCATGTGTTACTTATGGAATATGGAATAATTCTTGTTCTAAATAATTCAATATAGAAATTATGGTTATTACAATGTTTCAATATAATAAATTATAAAGGTACTAATTTTTTATGTCTGCATCGACTAATATATGATTTATATTTATTGATAGATTAATGGTAATTTTATTTTAAAAATTATTGACCTTCTTTGTAATGCTTTTGATAATGGTCTTTAAGAAGTGGCATATAGTTAACCATTTATGAAATAGATTAATTTTAACTTCGGGTTTGGTTTTTATGATTAACGTGTTTATACATATGTAATAACATGTGCCAATTAAACATGTTTTGACAAATTATATTCAAAAAATAGAAAAAATGGTCATACATTATGAATCTTTGGATACATAAAAACTAAAATTGTCAAGAACCAGCCCGAGTCGACCCTGAACCGATCACCCAGGCCAGCCCGCGACAAGTCCCTAGAGGTGTTCCCGATCCTCCCGGGATGGTGACAAGCACCAAGGGCATCAATAGAGTACAGAAGGGAACGATTTTTCCCATATATAAACAGTCAAACAAACAGCGGAAATAAACGGACATCACAAAATGAATTTATATAAAAGTTGAAATAAATATTATTTGTACAAGAAACTAAAATTAGAACAAAACCAACAACTCAACTGAAAAATCCCGATGAACAACTAACTCCATGTGACACATCTGGTCACACTCCAACACAATGATAAAATGTCGCACAACGTGATCGAACTAATGATGAAACCTACACAAGGGCTAAAAAAGAAGAAGACAATAGGCATGAGTATTAAAACTCAGTAGGTTAGCCCGATATTCTATTCCCAATGCACATTCCTTTAAAATAAATGAAACATCAATTTATAGTTTTAAATTCAAGATATGAAAGTATGGTTTTCAAATATGGTTCCATGCTATAATAATTATCAGACAAAAACTTACATGTTTAATAAACAAAAATGCAAGTACATATTTTTTTCAAAGAGGTGAAACTTCAAAATGAACATAGTTTTCAAGAGGGATACTTTAAAGAATTTTATCTTGTAATTAAATAGTAAATACTACTGAATTTACCAACCAAACACACCGTATGCCGACGGTGAGTACAAAATAGCCAATGAGCACTAGTCATAGGAACACCCCTAGGCACTAGTTAGTTGTGAGCCCGAGGTACCTCGTATCTCGGTGAATGTAACCATAATAAATATCCATTCTCATGCACGAGCCACTAGTAGGGAACATACACATAACCTAGTGGTCCCCAATCATCATCATCATCGTCATAGTTTAGTTAGTGTTGTCATCGTCAAACTTCCTACGTGAAACAAGGGCCAAGCCCCACAGAATCACTAGCATACTAGTACACGTCTGCCCACCTAGATACCCGGGATTACCTTTAGTGCTCAATCAAGTTACAAATATTATCAAATACACATTTCAAATCCATATTCCATTCCAAAACTATAAAAACACAAACAGCCCATAATCTTTCTTCACATTTCTTACACTGATCAACAAACCACAAAATATTTTGGTAAAACAATTTCATGAAGTGTATTAAGGCTTTGCACATAAAACTCTTTCAAAAACACTCTTTAAATTATAAAAACACATCATAACCAAACCAAATCATATTTGGAAGCCCAATAAACATTTACTAAAATCATTTAATGGACCATAAAACAATCCCAATTTCACAACTTGTTATATACAAGTAAAACACTCCTTCATTTCTAGGAAATGCCAAATGGGCCTTTAAACATTTTCTCAAAACTAAACTTTGATGAAGGTATGAATTTTAATTTTATTAAGGATCTATATAAACATGATTTACGGCAGCAAACCTCATTCATAAATCTATTATAATACTCAGGTTACATAATCAAAACACAACCATTTTCGTAAAGATTTGAAACGGTCCATTTGTTTGGCAACTCCGGCCAAAGTATTTTGTAAATCAAAACCCACTTGTTTGTAAAAACAAATCCAAATTGGAAATCAATATAAGTACCCAAAAATACCATTTATAATTCTTCAAATTCCTTTATAAATCCAACCAAATAACTTTTAAATCACACATCACACATAAAATCCAACCGGGCAATTTACCGAACACATGTCATGCCCTTTTTAAACAAAACAATTTATTTTATGTACATGAAAAGGAATAAAACACCAATTGAATGTCATATTTTCATTAAAGATACTGTAACATGTTAAAAATACAATAAACCAGATTATAAACCTCACAAAATATTTTCAAAGATAATGGAACATTTAAACAAACACTTGTTGATTACTTTCATGACAAAACAACACTACCTTTCACATAACAGTGATTAAAAAACGACTTTGCACACCAAGAAAATTATAAAAAGGATTTTAAAAAATAATATAAATTTATATCAGTATAGTATAATATTAAAATGATGAAACTTCTATGATAAAAGCATGTGCAAGGGATATCCTACCTCAAATCTTTGGCGTAATTGAAACGCACACCCGAGATCACACGCCGTGGGTTTATAAACCCTAAAACTATAAATACCAGACCTAAACAAATATAAAACCCATCAAAAAAGATTTTATAACAAAACCCTAGGTCGATAATGACTAGGGTACAATATAAATCAAATAAATAATGAAAGGAGGGGGAAGAGGAAGGACAAAGGAGAAGGAATCTCACCTTTCACCCTAGAAAACTCTTCGTCTTCCATTAGATCTGCAACCCTAGAGGGAAGGGAATGGCTTGAGAATTCATGGAGAGACTCCTAATATCGGGAAGAACCAGGGAAAGAAAATTGGTGTCCAAAAGAGTACGAAATGATTAATTTATGAATGATACAATTTACCTTGTCAAATCTAGACGATTTGAGGTATCCTGAGAATTTTCGCCCTCTTACGCGACCCATATGAGCTCCAAAGAGGCAAAAACGATATTGGGGGTGAGGATAGGGATATTGGATTATGTTGGGTGGTGTAATCACCGAAAAAGATTAAAAAATGAAAAGGATATAAATGAAACAAATTTTTTTTTTAAAACAGTAAATGGGCCCATGGGCTGGCCCAATACATAAATAAGTAACCCAAATTCACCCGGCTTACGAATTTCTAATGGGTAGAAAAGGATAAATAAATTTCAATATATCAGTATAGGACAAGTGGGAGGTTTATTGGGTGAAAAAGGATGAAAAAAAAAGAGTTATAAAAGAAACAAATTCAGTTTTTAAAACTGGGAATGGGCTCACGGTTGGCCCAAATCATGAAGTAACCACCCTTTCTTCAAAAACTCCTAAACAAGCAATGGGGATCCCAAATTATGGTGGTTAGACATATATGAAACTTCAAAACTCAAGATTCATCTCATAAAATACCCATTAAGAGGATCAGGATTTCTAATGGGCCGGATCAATACAAAGACAGAAAAAAACCGTGTGTGACAATTCTCCCCACCATTAAAGCTTTCCGCCCCCGGAAAGCCATAACACTTTCCAGCTGAAAAAAAAACAACCCCTAAGGATTCCAAAATGTACTCCCCACCATTAAGAATCAACTATCCCTAGAAATTTTCTTAGGATAAAAATCCAGGAGACCCATGGTGGGTCTCCCCACTATTAGAAACCAACTAGCAATGAATAGACAAGAATTGAACATGAGCTAGAGTTGGGACTCACTCACACAAGCCCAAAAAACCATCCTACAAAAACCTACTATACCAAGTTAATAGAGTTACAACATGAACATATAAACCACCCACTCCCAGATGGATGGGACAATAACTTGGTCGACACATTCAACACAATTCTAGACCCCCGTCACATGGGGATGGGATGGTAGGGGACCCAATAATTTGGCCACTGAAACCACAAAAGAAACAAATAAACTACCCAAAACTCTCCACCTAGGAACAGGTAACACCAAGACTACACCTGATTTTTACAGGCGGTCCACACAGGGACATTGATTGAAAACCCACATCCATGAAGGAATAACCATAGACACTGTGTGAGGGGTTAAGTCCACCACGCTTGTTGCGACAAAGGGAAATTCATAGAAACGAGGAACCAAAACATTGACATAGTAACTAACTTACCAAAAAAGAGGAGTAATGATCTTAATCTAGCACTCCACACCTCTGTTGATTTCCTGACTGCGTGAAAAGCTTCACTCCGAGGCCTATGGCTGGAGCCCGGATTCTTGAAGCATTTACTGCACCGCAGTCAGGTGATAAGGATCACACCACTCAAAAAAACCACACTTGATCACCAAACAAAAACCTTCATCTAAATATGAACTCATAGATACATATCAAAATTCCTTATCACTCCAAATGAGGGGCATAATAGACGAGGAATTAGACGAAACACATCAACATCACCGAACACAACTGCTCTGTCCAAAAGAATTATCACGACCTAGAAGCACTTTTAATAGATCCCAAACTACTCTCTATTACAACAAACAGGTTGAGGCATCATCAAAAGAGGTGGATTTAACATTTGAAATGAATCCTTAGGTTGATCAGCAGTATAGATTTCCAACAGAGAACTATCCCTGGCCACATCACAACATCAAACACATCTTTAGAAACCCAATGAAAATTTCTCCAAAACCAAGACACCAACAAGATATCATCTCAAGATACAACAAGAGTATGAATTGTAGATCACAAGGAAGCTTACTGAATAAACAACTCTTCTACAACATAGAAAAAAAACGGGCCACATAACCATTGGTTTATAAAAAAAGGACAACATTTTTCAACTCAAAACACTTTTGAAAAACAAACTAACTTGGTGGGTTTCATCATTCACCAATGGTGTTTCATCAAGTCTCATCCACATGAACATTTCCATGCCACCCCAGGCACCCAACCACCATACCATATATTTCATCCTTCTAGATATAAATAAAACCATGCATGTGAGCACTCATGAAAACACCAAAGGCTAAAACAAAACAACATCATTCCAAAAATCATGTACCTTCAAAAGGAACACCAACCACCAAGTGAAAAACCCTTTTCACATTCCACAAAAAAACACAATTAATTAAGAAAACTTTTCTTAAAAACCTACCCCTTTTAATTTTAAAAAAACTTTTTAAATAACCAAGACACTCCAAACAACCCCTTCCCATTTTTTTTAAAAAAATAATCAGCAATGTATATTTTTATAATCTGAGGTCCATTGAGACCAATACCGTTTGTAGTAAAACACCAACCGATCAAAACCAATTGCCAAAACTAATTTATCCAATTCAAAAACATTTTAACATCCTAAAATACCCCATTTTAAAAAAAATCCAGAATCACTTTAAAATTATTCACAATTTCAAAACATTTTATTTCAACAAACCACATTTTAGATTATGGATAATCCAATCCCTTTAAATCATTTCTTCTTCCCTCCATTTTTTTTCACAAAAACAAAACCTTCCAAAACCATTCATATATTTAATTATTGAAAACCCCATTTTTTCACTTTTCAAAATCTAATCCTTATATTAAAACCCATTTCCACAATTCTCACACAAGGATTTTAAAAACAAAAATTCAGAATTCAAGAAAGGTTCAAGATACCAAAAAAAGGGAACTAGTGTCGGTGGGTGACTTGACCATATGGTTGGCAGCCATATGCCAAACACAACACCAACACAGAGAGACTTATTAGGACCATTCCCCAGCTCCACATGGCTTTCCAGGCCCTGTGAGCTAACGAAGGCCATTGTTCAGACTCCCCTTGTCATATCCCAATACCAAACAATCAACTAGAACAATGGACACTAATAAAACCGGACTTCCATGGAAACATGAGGATTAGAACAAGAAAGAGTTCGCGACGCTCTTCTTACACTTACCCCTCAAGTCCCAACAATCCTACTCCATCTACCTTGACATCCCAAAAATAACAAGGGAGCTCTAAAAAGAAAGGTCTGCTAATAGCCGACCTCCTCTGATACCATTTTGTCACGAACCATCCCGAGTCGACCCTGAACCGATCACCCAGGCCAGCCCGCGACAAGTCCCGAGAGGCGTTCCCGATCCTCCCGGGATGGTGAAAATCACCAAGGGAATAAATAGAGTACACAATGGAACGATTTTTCCCATATATAAACAATCAAACAAACAGCGGAAATAAACGGACATCACAAAATGAATTTATATAAAAGTTGAACTAAATATTATTTGTACAAGAAACTAAAATTAGAACAAAACCAACAACTCAACTAAAAAATCCCGATGAACAACTAACTCCATGTGACACATCTGGTCACACTCCAACACAATGATAAAATGTCGCCCAAGGTGATCGAACTAATGATGAAACCTGCACAAGGGCTAAAAAAAGAAGAAGACTATAGGCGTGAGTATTAAAACTCAGTAGGTTAGCCCGATATTCTATTCCCAATGCACATTCCATTAAAATAAATGAAACATCAATTTATAGTTTTAAATTCAAGATATGAAAGTATGGTTTTAAAATGAGGTTCCATGCTATAATAATTATCAGAAAAAAACTTACATGTTTAATAAAAAAAATGCAAGTAACTATTTTTTTCAAAGAGGTGCAACTTCAAAATGAACATAGTTTTCAAGAGGGCTACATTAAAGAATTTTATCTTTTAAATAAATAGTACATACTACTTAATTTACCAACCAAAAACACTGTATGTCGACGGTGAGTAAAAAATAGCCAATTAGCACTAGTCACAGAAACACCCCTAGGCACTAGTTAGTTGTGAGCCCCAGGTACCTCGTATCTCGGGGAAAGTAACCATAATAAATATCCATTCTCTTGCACAAGCCACTAGTAGGGAACATACCCATAACCTAGTGGTCCCAAATCATAATCATCATCATAGTTTAGTTAGTGTTGTCATCGTCAAACTTGCTACGTGAAACAGGGGCCAACCCCCACAGAATCACTAGCATACTAGTACACGTCTGCCCACCTAGATACCTGGGATTACCTTTAGTGCTCAATCAAGTTACACATATTATCAAATACACATTTCAAATCCACATTCCATTCCAAAACCATAAAAACACAAACATCCCATAATATTTCTTCACATTTCTTACACTAATCAACAAACCACAAAATATTTTGGTAAAACAATTTCATGACGTGTATTGAGGCTTTGCACATAAAACTCTTTCAAAAACACTCTTTAAATTATAAAAACACATCATAACCAAACCAAATCATATTTAGCAGCCCAATAAACATTTACTAAAATCATTTAATGTACCATAAAACAATCCCAATTTCACAACTTGTTATATACAAGTAAAACACTCCTTCATTTCTAGGAAATGCCAAATGGGCCTTTAAACATTTTCTCAAAACTAACCTTTGATGAAGGTATGCATTTTAATTTTATTAAGGATATATATAAACATCATTTACGGCAGAAAACCTCATTCATAAATCTCTTATAATACTCAGGTTACATAATCAAAACACAACCATTTTCATAAAGATGCGAAATGGTCCATTTTTTTGGCAACTCCGGCCAAAATATTTTGTAAATCAAAACCCACATGTTTGTAAAAACAAATCCAAATTGGAAATCAATATAAGTACCCAAAAATACCATTTATAATTCTTCCAATTCCTTTATAAATCCAACCAAATAACTTTTAAATCACACATCACACATAAAAGCCAACCGGGCAATTTACTGAACACATGTCATGCCCTTTTTAAACAAAACAATTTATTTTATGTACATGAAAAGGAATAAAACACCAATTGAATGTAATATTTTCATTAAAGATACTGTAACATGTTAAAAATACCATAAAACAGATTATAAACCTCACAAAATATTTTCAAAGATAATGGAACATTTAAACAAACACTTGTTGATTACTTTCATGACAAAACAACACTACCTTTCAGATAACAGTGATTAAACAACGACATTGCACACCAAGAAAATTATAAAAAGGATTTAAAACAATAATATACATTTATATCAGTATAATATAATATTAAAATGATGAAACTTCTATGATAAAATCATGTTCAAGGGATATCCTACCTCAAATCTTTGGCGTAATTGAAACGCACACCCGAGATCACCCGCCGCGGGTTTATAAACCCTAAAACTATAAATACCAGACCTAAACAAATATAAAACCCATCAAAAAACATTTTATAACAAAACCCTATGTCGATCAAAACTAGGGTACAATATAAATCAAAGAAATAAT
The DNA here is from genome assembly GCA_963277665.1 of Viscum album. Lineage (NCBI taxonomy): Eukaryota > Viridiplantae > Streptophyta > Magnoliopsida > Santalales > Viscaceae > Viscum > Viscum album. The sequence continues at coordinate 1,425,932,535 of OY728123.1, read as the reverse complement.
GAAAGGAGGGGGAAGAGGAAGGAGAAAAGAGAAGGAATCTCACCTTTCACCCTAGAAAACTCTTCGTCTTCCATTAGATCTTCAACCCTAGAGGGAAAGGAATGGATTGAAAATTCATGGAGATACTCCTAATATCGAGGCGAACCAGGGAAAGAAAATTGGTGGACAAAAGAGTACGAATTGATTAATTTATGAATGATACAATTTACCTTGTCAAATCTGGACGATTTGAGGTATCCTGAGAATTTTCACCCTCTTACGCGACCCATATGAGCTCCAAAGAGGAAAAAACGATATTGGGGGTGAGTATAGGGATATTGTCTTCTGTTGGGTGGTGGAATCACCGAAATAGATTAAAAATGAAAAGGATTTAAATGAAACAAATTATTTGTTTTAAAACAGGAAATGGGCCCATGGGCTGGCCCAATACCTAAATAAGTAACCCAAATTCGCCCGGCTTACGAATTTCTAATGGGTCCAAAAGTATATATAAATTTCAATATATCAGTATAGGACAAGTGGGAAATTTATTGGGTGAAAAAGGATGAAAAAAAAGAGTTATAAAAGAAACAAATTCAGTTTTTAAAACTGGGAATGGGCTTACGGTTGGCCCAAATCATGAAGTAACCACCCTTTCTTCAAAAACTCCTAAACAAGCAATGGGGATCCCAAATTATGGTGGTTAGACATATATGAAACTTCAAAACTCAAGATTCATCTCATCAAATACCCATTAAGAGGATCGGGATTTCTAATGGGCCGGATCAATACAAAGACAGAAAAAAAACCGTGTGTGACAAAAATTATGTAATTCAAATATTTTTTTTCATTTTCATTCCTCAGACTAAATGATGAAATTATTATGGAATTTTTTTCTGGATTAGCAAATACTGAAATAATGAATGATTCAATGTCTGTTATTATATTTTTTTGGAAGGAAAAATGAAACAAAGAGGTACTATTAAATGTTAAAAAATTTACATAATTTTTAATATATTATTGTTAATATTGGAATTTCATAATTATTATATTAATATAGTTTTTATAAAAAGGAAAACCTAAAGTCCAGAAAACCACTCTCATATATGTAAATGTCATGAGGCTAGAACCCACATCCAAATGGGGAAAAGGGAGTATCACTAACACTAGACTATCTGATGTCCTGGTTAGTATAAAATATCTTTATTTATTTAAATGGTATTATGGAAATAGGATATTGTAATTTTTTGATCCCTATATAATTATTATAAATTGATTATTTTTTTTAATTTTATTTTACCAATAATAGTTGAATATTGTTTTAAAGAAAAAAATGAATTGTGGAATAAGTTTTTTGAAGGATAAAACTATCCCTAACATGTAAGTATATATCGTTATGTTCATAATCTAGTAATTAATAGTATTTTTCAATTCTAGGAAGAAGATTTTTTCATCATAAATTTTCTTCATTTAATTATATTAAGTATAAATCAATGTCATTTTAACCAATAATAGATTTTTCGTTTTGTTATAGTAATCATTATAGTGAACAGTTTCACTATCACTATCAATAATAAAATGATATTTATATTACATTTGAATGTCCATTTTTTCACTTTTCACCAACGTTATCAAATATATATTTGTTGTTTTGTGGCTACCTTTCATTTTTATTTCTCTCGTTTTAAGAGGATATATTATTAACCTTTCTTACGATGTGTATTTTCAAAAAAAGAATTTTAAAATATCAACATATGTTTTTTTGATGTGAAAATTATAATTTTTAGGATGACATTTATTTATATAGGATAGAATATAACAACTTAATAATTAAAAATACACGATTTTTGATAGCCTACATGGCTTTGAACACTGAGCACAGATGATCTATAAAATATCATTATTTGTACATGACTTTCATATAAAATCTATTAAATTAATGGCTATAAATATGATTAACTATATAATGAAATAAATATGATATTAATATTAAATAAATATTTAATTATTATTTTTAAAAGAACACATTATTTTTATTGTAAATATATTTAATTCATCAAAAACACGTTTTCTTAAAAAAGGGAATATTATTTATTTTTGTTAAAAAATATATAATTATGTTTTGAAATTTATTGAATATTTATTTTTCAAAATATATTTAATTTTTGGTCTGAGGACATAAATATTATCTTAGATTACATTTTTTGGAATTTTCTAAAAATGTTTATTTTTGGGTTTAAATGTTAACATACTATTTTTAAAAAATATCATAACCCTTATGAAATAATTATTTCATGATCATGATTTAAAATTTAAAAATTGATATTATTTATAAAAATATATTTTATGAATGAAATAATACACAATGTGTTACATTTAGAAGAACACGATTAGAAAATTTGAAAACCATGATTTTATCCTTACAAAACCATTTTTAAGAGGTATACATGTAACATATTTATAATTATTTTTTATCAGTATGATAAATTGAATCAGGTAAAATTGATTCCATATATGGAATTAGGTGTAAAAATTTATATGATGAGATCATTTTCATTTTTTGGCATAAAAAGATACCGTTGTAAAAAAACACTTTCAACTATACGGGTAAAATAATATAGCTAGTTAACATTAAAAGATGAAAGCATAAAATACATTTAAAAATATAATTAAAAGGGATTTTGGTGAATATATAGACCTCAACCATTCTTTAAAACATCAATTATCAATCCAATTCCTTGAAATTAATTCCACCCAATTGTGGATGGATTTAAGTATAAAATAATCATTATTTTTTCACATAAAACCACCACTCCTCGAGTATAAATACCACCCTCACCACCTCCATTCTACTAAACAAGCATGAATGTAATTATATATCTTAAAAAAACTATAATACCAAATATACCCACATTCTTGTTCTATTTATTCTAACCCAAGTAAAAATTCCATGTTTCTTAGTGGGTTCTTTAATGAGGTAATATTCAAGAGTTTTCTTTCTCATACAACCTCTCTGAATTTCTTCACTTATTCTACATTCTATTCACCATCATCATCCTTTAAAGAATAATAACTCCAATATCATGTATATGGAGTATTCTTATATTTATAATGTAATATTTTCAATCCAATTCTTTTCTCATATCATCTTATTCAATGAAATGAAACGATTGTCCGAATTATGGCCATGGATCATCACCATGGATAATGATTTTTTTCATTTTCCATTATATCCTTCAATTATAGAATTACAAGTATTATTATGGCTCAAAACTATTTTAATAAGTATCTTATAACTAATTGTATCTTCGATCACATACAGTTATAAATCATATTATAAAAAATGAAACTATTTCTTTATTGTCGAAAAAACATCCAAAATAAACTAAATATTTATTATGAACATTTTATAAAATGGATCATCTTTATTTAATAAATATAAATGATGGATGGGAAAATTTAAACATGAACGGGATAATTAATACAATTTCATTTCACTTCTAGTGTTTCATATAGATTACACATGAACAACTATAATTATACATAACTGAACCAAACATGAAAGCATGAACGAACAGACCTGAAACAAAGAAAAAAATATTAATGCTAAAAGGTTGGTATGTTATTATAAAAATATCATATATGATATTATAAATATGAATATGAATATGTAATAATTTCATAAAATTCCTTAAAAAATATAATAGGTTTGTGTACATAAAAGTAATACGGAGCTTGTGGTAAGGGTTTCTCATCTGAATTTTACTCCAATAAGATTTATTCCTTATTCAATACATATCTGTCTTATGCGGTATATATACTAAACATTAATATATAAAATCATTTATTCAATTTTATTAATGTTATTCAATGTTTCATTTGATAATTATTAAATTTATGGGTTATATGATTCAACTCATTACAAGTTGTAAGGGAATTCTTAACTCAATTTTCATTCAGTTGGTTAATCAAGTAATTTATTGACTTTGTCATGAAATTTTAAAATGTTAAATGACTTTATATTATATTATGTTTTATTTCCACTTCATTTATATTTATTTATAGATTATACAAATTATCATATCATTTTATTAATAACTACTTTAATGATAAGATATTTTTAACAAACATTATTTAAAATAATATAAGTTTTAAAAATTTTCCATCAAAACCAATTTTTCTACCTGGACCATGTTTTTTAAAAAAATTGAAAAATATATCTTATAATTTAATAGTATTTATTTGATGTAATTTTAGTGATTTTCTACTTCTCAAAAAATAGATTAAATTATATATATGTTTTTTTAAACATGGTCCTTTGATATTTTTCAAGAAAATATAGATATCATATTTTTCTAGCTTTTATGGCTTTAGAATATTTCACCACAGTAATGATTCCATACAAATTTAGTGATTATCATACAATTATATAGTGTTTTTTTCAAGGATTTTTCTTCTTCTATAATTTCTCAATGATTTAAAAATAATTTATTTTAAATGTTAAAATTGTATTTTTATAAATAATTTTTCAATGATATCATTCAACATATTTTTATCTATGTTCGAATCCATTGTTGATAACTAGGATTTATTGACATTGATATCCTATGATACCATCATCCATATTTCTTAACTTTTTTATAATTAGTCTAACAAGGGATTTTCAATTTTTATACCATTATCCATATTACTCTAGATGGATTGTGATTATGTTTACTAATAGAGGAATGTAATTTACATTTAATATACTAGTTTCAATAAAATGTATATATTAATTATGTGTCAAATATTTCATATGAGGAATTTTTTGGACTTATTAAGTGATGGGAGTGGCCTGTTATAGCTTTTCATTACATAGGTATGCATCATGAGCCAAACTACATTGGACATTGGATGATATCTTACCTATTTATATATTTTTTATTGGTCAAAGTCATGATAGTATGTTTATGATGTATGATATTATGAATTACCTAATTATTAGATTACTTATTGGATTACATATGATTATTGGATCAGTAGAATATCCATGGATATGTTTTATTACTCATGTGATTATTTATATTACAGTATTTGATAATTATGCATTCCATCCATATTATACCAAGGTTGTTGACTAAATGAAATGTGTTTTAGTTATTTTCACCACCATGATTGTTATTGATTATTTACTGTATCTTCAACTATATAAATACACTCATTGGGAATTATATCTCACACCTTTCATATAATATATTTCCCTATATTTCCATGACGATTATTATGTTAAATCTTATGGGTTATTCAAGGAGAATAAACATGTTCAAAAAGGACTCACTATATTGTATTTTATATTTTCAATAATAATATATAATTTGAGTACATATATATTTTTCCAAAACTAGTAAATGTTTTGGTCCTCCAGGATGTGAATCCATGTTTATTATTTAAATGTAATAATGTTTCCAGGATCTCTAAGTAGCTATGATCAGATTAATTAGAGTTGGTATCAAAGTATGTTTAGTAGAAATATTGGGGAATTTGTTTATAAAAAAAGATTCTAGAGAAACCCCATATGGATGAATTTTGAAGTTGTCCTAATGAAACCAATCTTATTATTTAGATATTAGTTATACCTAAATATTCAATTTACATTATGTTGTTAGAGATTATGAATTTTGATTCATAATGCTCTGGTCTAATATATTATATTTCAATTATTTTAAATAGATCATAGAAAAAGGAATGGGAACAATATAAATGCACATAATCCATATTTGGATTTCCCTCATGGGAGAGATAATGAAGCTGGATATTGAGTTGGGACAAGAGTAGGAGCTTTAGCTGGAGGGGAAAAAATTAAATATCTTTATGGACAAAATAATAATCTTTTGAACAATATCCTTACCCATATTTAGTTGTTTGGTCCAAAAAGGGGTGTAACAATGTTATAATGCTTCATGTGATAGCAGTTACCACCATTCAGTGGATCAATGAATACATTTCTAGTTAATAATTCGATTTTCTCCGTAGAAAAGATATTTATCACCATTGAAAGTAGTGAAAGGGGGAAGATTTTCATTTCATTTCAAAATATCTTTTGATATGAAGTTCAATAGTGGCAATTGATTCAAAAAAATAAGGCTTTAAAATAAATACAAATTTTATTAAAATAAATTTATGTAACTTTTATTGGAAAAATATTTTATATGCGAATAACGAGTTGATACGGAGAGACAATTCTTTAGTATTTGTTTTAAGGAGGATGAGAATGTTTCTAGGTATGAAGACATGTTTAAAAGGTTATAATGGAATTAGATATATTATATACATAATCTAAAGACAAATATTTATCATATATTTTATGGAATTAATTTTGTCTTTAATGGTCACTGTTCATCCAAACATTCTCATAAGATGAAGATATAATATAAACTGTTATGAATACTATGAAGTAATTCCCCAAGTCCTTTGGTTATGATGGAAACATAGAAAATAATTGTATGGAATGATAGATTAAGTGAATTTAATAATTATGTATTTCCCCACATGTTATAATTATCATGAATCTAATAGAGTTGTTAGTGGCCTTGGTAATAAAAGATACATCAAGATATTATTTGGCTTGATGATCTCCCTGCTAATTTTATACCTCTTTATGAGAAGGATTGTAATATGATTACTTACATTATACTAATTTAATCTCCTATTAGTTATTATAAAAAATTTTATATCATCTTTTTTGCCATGGAAACACCCAAAAAAATGTGCTACTACATACTTGAAGGGAATTTGAGTTTATTCCATATATAGTGAGAGGGACCACCAGGATAATTATTTCAATGGATTAAAAGTATCATTAAATATGAAATATTTAAAATATAAAAAGATGAGACACTACCAAAATGAAATCCCTAAGAATCAAGAGAATCTACCTCATAAGAAAATAATGGATCAAGACGAAACTTATCTTATTGATATGGATAAAATTAAAATATTATTGTGAATGTTTTTTTGGATCCATGGGATATGAAGTATATAATTATTCTTATAAAAATTATAAAACATAGAAGAATTTTACTACAGTTATTTTTCTTTAATTATTTGAGATAATCAATTGAATGATACCAATAACCATGAAAAGTGATTAACTTAAATGTTTATATTTTTGAGAAAACATGATTGATGGAATTATACCCCTTAATATGTTATTGATGTTGAGAAAATGATATTGGGATGAAGAGATGATTTATATGGATAATTTAAATTTGATAATACTGACTTCCTTAGAACTCATTAATGAATTTTTACACTGTTCTTTATGCTACCATTGATGGAGTTGACAACATATTTTTTGGATTTACAAGAAATATCCAACAATCTATGTTTTTCTTAAGGAATAAGGAATAATGAATGTCTTCAATATACAGTTACTATAATTTAGTTAATTTCTTTGTTTTAGGAGAATACATAATGATGGAATTCACATGTTTATTATGTAATGATTATGATCTACATCATGTTTTCAAAGACATTAATTGTATTTTTTTGGAAATTAATTAACCTTATCTATAAGGTTTTCATTCTTAATTTTTTCAGAGGGTCATAAGTGTAACCAAGTAAGAAATGTTTTATGGTGAACATTCCATGTTTTTTTATAGATTAATATGTTTATGAATATTGCACAACTTGTTTCAACCAATTTTTTGGAAAATAGTTTAAGGCAGATATCAATAATTGAACCTCCTTATGGATCATATGATTCATTAAAAGTGAATTTTAGTGATTCAGGTATAAAAATTTCATTTTTGGATATTAATTTATTTGATTAATAGAAGAAATTACTCTGAATATAGTCACAATATTACCATAGATTCAATGAAATAATGATGTAATATGGGTTATTATTATTTAGGGAATCCAAAATGAAATGTATTAAAAAACCAATGAGGTTAAAAAATGAATTTAATGTTTAATGTGTTAATTTTTTTGTAATGTCTTAAGGAATATTTTATAATATTTTTTTTGAAAATTTTTAACCCATTGGTTTTGTGACAACCATTTTCATCCCATAAAATATCAAGGTTTGAACGCAAAACATAAGGTGGGACAAGGTTGAAACACACACCACAAGACCATGTGATGAACTTGTTAGTATAATTTATCTTTCTAAATTTACATTATATGATATATAAAAGATAATTTCATTTTATTAACCCAATATGATTGAGATATATAGAATATTTTGGAATTTTTTTAAGGAATAATGGTTGAATTTTCATTTAGAGAAAATGATGAGTTTGTGGTTGGAATTTTTTAAAGGATGAAACTATACCTACATAGTATGTATATTTCTTTATTTTTATACTCTATTATGTGAAAGGATTCCTCAACTATTTTCAAAAGACCTTCAAAAAAATTGTTAGTTTTTTAATATTATTACCTTGAAATCAATGGTCTTTTAACCCCTCACATATGTATGGTTTTGTGATGATAAAATTTATAAGTTCTATGTTTTCTATTACTCTCCATAAGAAAATTGGGGTCTCTTATATTTTCCATTTCCACGTTTTCACTTCATGTTATCATATATGGAAAATAAGTTTTTTTGTGACATTCAAATTTTCTTTTCCCTCTTTCTTAGAGGATATTTTATTTTCACTTCTTATGATGTGGGTTTCCCACAAATGAAGTTGATAATATTAAACTTTTTTGAAACTTCCATTTCAAATTTATAGGATTCAATTTATTGACAGAACATATAATACAACACCCTAGTATTCGAAAAGGATAACCTATTTGATAGAATAAATTGGACAGATCAGGGAGAATAAACAAACCAAAAAATGGTATCATTTTAACATCACTGTTATAAAAAATCAATCAGAATAGTTTGTGTGAGTTGGATTAACTACATTATGAAATTAGTTTTAAGTACATATTAAAATAAATTTATATTTCTACTAATTGAACACATTTTAATAGTGGAGTATAATAAATTTCCAAATAAATATTATATTCAAAATGTGAAGTTTAAGAATTTATATAATGAAATAAATATCATTGTTTTTTGACAATAATAAAATTTATTTTGAAATTTAAACATAATTTTTGGACCCAAAAATATTATCTTCTTGTATTTTTTAAGAAAATTGGTGACATCAATTGGTTTCCCAATTCATGTCACCTATGGAATTTATTAAAGTCAAAATAAGGACAGTATAACCTCGAGGTGTAAAGTGCTTACACCAGTAGAGATTAAAAGGGGTTACAAAAAATACTCCATCCAAATAAACCTATTCTGGAAGATAGTCCAGAAAAATCACAAGTCAGTTGTTACTTTCAAAACTGGATCTTCGAAAATGCAGTCCATCAATAACATCAGAGAGCTTTCCTAATGGAAAAATAAGAACAATCTACGCCTTCCTCCCCTGCAGTCAGCATGAACAACCATTCGGAGCAGAAGAAAAAACTAGAATGAAGCCATTTTTCTTGCATAGATTCCTTGACACAACCATCAAATAGAAAAAAGACATACTGATCAAACCAAAGAATCAGAATACATAAATCCAGAGCTTTAAGAAGGTAGAAAAAATCTTCAAAATCAATCAGATTCTAGGCATGAACAAGCTGGAGATTAAGAAAATCTAGACCTTGTGTCGTGTTATAAACTGGATAGGGAGAGTATTTAATGGCCTCACTTCTTAACCATTCAACCTCAATCATGAAGAACACCAACATCAGTCTAGTACCGAGAAATTCCCATCCTCCCATCCAAGAATTCAACAATATCATAAGAGAAAGCATTAAGAAGACCACAAAGCAACACTAAAAGAAAACAAGGACAGAAAAACCAGTAAGATACAACATGCTGAAACACAATCAGTCAGAAATCCCTCCAACCGGAATCTTCATGTTAAAACCAGAATTAAAATTCAGAGAAGAAAAAACATAAGCATTAGGAAGAGTGCATGAATATATTTAATTTCTGGTTAAAATAATATCGCTTCACCCTGAGATATCTCTCTGCTGAAATCTCACCCTGTTGAAATTTTTGAAAAGCAATGTCCATTTGTCCCTCCATGTAAGAGAGTTTTTGTTTGACCTCCTCAGAACAGTGAAGAGCAGACACTTCATTAAATTGAACAATAATATTCGTGTCTTGGTAATTCTGAGAATATTATTTCTTAGAAACATCCATAGAACGTGTGATGATGGTCTTTTCCATTTGAGAGTAATCCCTACGCTTCATAGTCTTTTTAGGATTTGGAGTGATGAAACCATCAGCATCCACCATAGGTTTTTTACCTTTTTTCCATTGAATTCAATTAAATTTCTTCAACCTCTATAAAATGATATGATTCATCATGTAAGGAATCATTAGAGTCCAATTCATACTCTTTGTTTCTCTCTTCTAAAGTGTTTAGCTAATTATTTTTTTCCTCTATAGTAGGGGTGGGGCAACACTCCCTTTACCATCAAAAACTCCAACATGAGGATCTTCATCCTGAATGGAAGATACAACTTCGCAAGCAGATTCATGCTCAATAACATCCATGACAACATTTACATAGTCATCAATTTGATTTTCAGTTACTTGTTTAAATTTTGTTTCATCTATGACCTTATTATTTTCTTCACTACTGTTCACATTATAAGGACCATCCAAACCATATTGGTTAAGCTTTCCCTTTTCCTTAGGGTAGTGGACTATATGAGCAATAATTATTAATTTTGAAGGTTCCTTTTCAACCCACATGGATTTAACTCGAGATTTGGGAGGATTCCTTTGCTTATCAAATTTAATGAATAAATGCCTCACTCTGAAACATTTATTACTAAAATTTGGAATATTTTCAAAGACCACATCCTAAGTAAACCATTTATCCCCATCCTGAATCCAAAAGCAAGATGGAAGATCCCTTGAGATATCAATTTCAGTTCAGATCCAAGCTATAGAGGGTCTTAACAAGTTCAATGTAGTAAAGTCCAATCTAATTGGGGTTACAAAAAGACTAGCAATTGAAAAGAGTGCCTTCCATTTGAAAAGATGAAGCGGTAAACCTGGAAATCCTATCCAAATCAGAACAACAGGGGGTTCCGAACCAATATCATAATCTAGGGACCATTTAAACATCTTCATCATAGACTTTCCCTAATTCCAGGAACCACACATCCAAATATGATAGTAATCATAGTCTGAGGAGAATCGTAATAGAACATTCCTTGAATTTAACAGACCGATATTAAAATCAGAGAAACCAATGTTTTCAAGGGTCTTACAGAGGAACAGGAGTGAAGGGCGATGCTTAATGAACTTTCCCACCAGGGAAAAATTAATATCTGAGGCAAGAGATTTTACCTCATATTTTGTGAAAGATAATGTAGTAAGACCTCGATTCTTGAACGTTTTTGGAGCAATGGCTCCTCATTCTTAGATTCAATATAGGGTACCCGGCCTGCAACCACATCTACGAAAGATATTTCATCACGTATCCCTGCCAAGATAGGGTTATTCACCGTCTGCCCCATGATATGAAGTTCCCACTCACTCTCCATCTTCTTGTCATTTATTTGGGAATTTTTTAAAAATATGATGACAATTTTTAAAGGAGATAATAATAATTTTTTCAAAATACCAAAATAATTATAGAATAATTATTATCTGATCATGATTTTATATTTTTTAAACCTTATTATTGATGAAAATTTATATAATTAATGGAATAATAAATATGATTTCACATTTATAATCGCATCCATAGAAATTTTAAAACCACAATTTTAACCACAAAAAACTATTTTTATGAGTTATATATGTAACATATTTAGAATATATTTATTAAACATTTTACATTAAATGAGGTATAATTGATTAAATATTTGGAATCAAGAGGTCCAATATAGTTTATAAGATCATTTTTGTACTTCAGGTATAAAAATGATACCATGATAAAATAAGATTTACCTCAATATATATAATATAATATAGTGCGTTAAAGTTAAAAGGAAAAAATATTAAAAAAATAAAACATTAAATGTGTGTTTCATGTGTTTCTATACATTATCTTTCCTTTGAAACATTATTTACAAATACAATTTGTTGTAATTAAGGATTTTATATTATGGATTTCTCTAAATATAATATTATAATTATTTTACCACTTAAAACTACCTCTATTCATGTATAAATACCACCCCTCACCAACCCTTTATCCTAAAAATCCAAAACGATGTTTAAATCTATAAGAATTATATACTCCCTAATATACCCATATAAGTATTTTGGTCTTATCGAATAATCAATTATATGTTCCTTAAGTGGTTCTTCAAGGAGATGATATTCAAGAGCCAACATTCTCAAACCACCAATGTTAATTTTATTTCATATTCTATCATCCTTAAATATAATTATCCATAAAAGAATAATAAATATAGTATCACATATATAATTTAATTTTATATTTCTAATGTAATATATTCTATCCACCCATTTACTTATCTAATCTTAATTAATGAATTGAAACTGTTATACATGTTAAGGCAGTTAATCATCCTTGTGGATAATGGTTTTATTAATTTTTCATTAAATTTATAATTTAAAATACTTTAATTATTATTATAGTAATATAATATATTTATAAATATATTATATCATATTTATTGTTTTATATCTAGTATAGAGAAAGAAAAATAAATAAAAGGAAACAAGTTCATGCTGGTCGGAAAAACAGCCTAAAAACGTAAACAATTAGCATTTCTCTTTTATCAGTTGAATCAACATCATGTATGAATGAAAAATGATATATGGTACCATTTAAAAATTTTAATGTGAATTTATACTGTTTTATTTCACTTCATGATTTTTATAACCACTTTATAATAACATCAATAATTTTACAAAAGTAAACCGACCATAAAACCAAGATATGAATGTATATAAAACAATAAAAATAATGAAATATTAATAATGAACATGATGAAATATGTTATAAAATGAAATTATATGTTATTCCAAATATTAATATTATTCTATATTAATTGACTAACATTAATTATACCATTATACAAGAGCATAATGTATGTAAAACAAAAGGGAAGCATGAGGTAAAGGTTTCTCGTATCACTTTTATTTCTATGAGATATATGCCTTATTCACCACTTATTTCATTTTTGGTGTATATAATTACATTAAATATATAATATAATTAATATAATTATATTCATGTAATTTAATGTTTTATTTCAAAATTATTACTTTTATGAGGAATATGATTCAAATAATTACAAGTGATAAGGGATTTCTAAACTAAATTTCCACTCATTGGGTTAGACATAATATTTATTTTTTTCTAGTTTGGATTATTTGAGAAATGAATATTTTTTTGATCTTATATTTAATTTGAACCTATTTTATATGGATTTACAATTGATACACAAAATTTAGTCATTTAATTGACACTCAATTTAATTATTTTTTTATTTTTAAAAGGCATTTTTATAGACAATTGTATTTTTAATTTTTTACTTAAAACTATATTTTTCATCAGTGACCATGCTTCCTAAATATGTTCAAAAAAATGTTTTTGAAATTCTCCTATGATTTTTTAAATTCAGTTTTTTCATTTTTTACATTTATCAAATAGATTTAATGCTAAATTTCTTCATCTTGTAGACAATGTTTTTTGAGACGTTTTAGAAAGAATATAAGAGGAATATTTTTTTTCACTTATACGGTGTTACCATATCATCCATCAACCATGAATCCGTATTCATTAAATATAAATTTAAATGTTTTCATGTTTATTTTTAAATAAAATATTTCATTTTTGAAATATTCAATGTTTACTAAATAAATGATTTTCACAGTGAAAAATGGTGTCTTCCTCAAGATTTTTTCGTTGGACTCATTCAACATATTAATATATATATTTAAACTATTTGTTAAATCTTGTTTTACATTGAGGATTATATATTATGATACCATTTTACATATTTAATTAATTAGGTTATTAATAGTTTTAATGTGTGTTTAATATTTTTATAGCATTCACTATAATACTCTTGATAGCTTCTGATTATATCTACTGATTGAGGTAAGTTATTTATATTTCATATTATAGTTTAAAAAACATGTATATTTCGATTATGTTTCACATTGTTAATATATGGAATGAATTTTAATAGTTATGTGACTGTTAGGGCCTGATATATACCCTTGATGCATTGGTAGATGTCATGTGAAAAAGTTTTTTGTTTGTAAACTGATGTCTTTCCCATTTATATATGGTTTCTTGGTCAAAAAAATGGATGTTATTTTTATGATGTGATGCATTATTCATTCACACATTTTGTTATTAGTTGTTTTTTCCATATGAATATTGGATTAGCATAATATTTAATGTTATGTTGTCTATCACATGGTATTATTTATATTTAATTGTTTAACCATTATTCATTAATTCCATATTTTAATCATGTTACCAATTAAGTGAAATGTGTTTTAGTTATTTATCATACAATAACTGTTAATTATTATTTTTGATACATTCTATTGTATATATACCCTTATTGAGTATCTGAACTAACCCCATTCTTATGTATTATATTTCTATAGTGATCCAAGAAGTTTATTATGTTTGATTTTCATTGATATGTTAGGAGTGTATTTATGTTCTATAAGTATTCCCCATGATGAATTTTATATAATAATATAAACTCAAGGATATATAAGAATTTGGAATCAATATAAAACAAGAAATCTTAAGAATATGTTAATTATTAATGTTGAGAAATCATGAAATAGTGTACTTAGGATAAAAACATATGTAATATATATTGGATTTCCCAAGATAAAAACATAACCCAATTCATTGGAGGGCTATATAATTCTAGGTCCACCAATGAAATTAATATCATGTACATGAATTTTTATGCCACGTAGATCATACAACAAAATAAATATTTTCAGAAATTTTAGTCACATTATTATGGTGTTTTGGTTACATAAATGGATGTCCCAAGTAAATAAAGTTTAGTTACGTTATATTGAATAACCAAGGTTTAAAATGGAGAAGGGTATTCACAATCGTAAATTTTTAATTTGAATATCACATGATAATGGTTTCCATAGACTCTGCATACATAATGATTCATGGAAGGGTTTAATGGGAGTGAAAAGTGGTATCTCATTATATGGTGATAGAAATGATATTAAGGGGATGTGTAAAAACTATATTACAGTATTTAATCTGTGAAACTAAAAGGCATAATAAAAATAATTTTCATTAATAATTTTTAGGAAGAAGAAATTCCCTAAGCTTTGGATGGTATTTCTATGATCACAGAAGGATCTTTTTCTGATCTTGAGAACACATTTTAAAGGATTTATTTATAGATAAGGAGAAAAAATTAATCAAACATAATTTTTGAGTGAATATAAAGGAAACTTTTGGTGGGTATTTATTATAAAGGAAAGGGTAATTATTTTTTAATTTCTAAACATATGTTTTTAACTCTATGCGATAAAATATCCAATAAACAAACATTCCCTTGGTTTTTGTGACCTTACAATATAATATTGGGTTTGGAGGATTCATTATTTGTTTAATAAATAAATAAATACAATTAAAAACACATTATATTAATGAGAATATCAATTTTTTGTTTTGGATTACCTTTATAGAACTTTTACATAACTTTTTTGTTATTATTATTGTATAGTAGATACTGTATAGTTATTCTATATCAATTTTTTTTAAGAAAAAATAATCATTTCTCTGAAAAATTAATATAAAATTAACCATTGGATAATTTCAAATTTCTTATTCTAATAATAATGTTTATTTGACCAATATTATATTTTAATTATGACAATTTAATCTTTTAAATAAAAATAACTAATTTTTATAAAATACTAGTTGTTACAACAATAACCACATTAAAACCATTGTAAATAATACATTACAATTAATTATATTATATTATATTTTATATTTGGAAAATATTATATTAAAGTAATATTTCGTGAAAGTAACATTTGTTTCAAATGTTCTGGAATTTATCAAAAAGTATTCTGTAAATGAAATTATTTATGACCCATGTAGAAATATTTATTTTCTTCATATCATAATTTAATTTCCATTATACTATATAATTAATCATATATATATTAATTAATTATGAAAAGGGATATATATAATCATTATTTTATTATAAAAATATTCAAATTCTAACTTAATGTGTATAGATACATTAACTGATATTTCACCATCATACAACTTTGGGGTAATGTGTGAAATGATGTTACATTAAAGAGATGGTTTAGTGAACATGTTTTGGATCATTTTCATGATAATCATGAACTTCTCCCACAAAAAGATTCAATTGAGTTCCATTTCTTGATTTTCATCTTGAGTTTTGTTATGGAAAATGTGAGTAATGTCATCTCCCTCAGATGAACTAATAAATGGGCTTCATATCCTCCCATTTAAGTGAAGCAAATATTTTATTCATATCAACAATACATTGTTATAAACCTTAATATAAACTAATCTCAATGGTCATTTAATAGAATAATCATTATGAATGTTTATGATTCATAAATGTCCTATATGTCTGAATGAAAAATTATGACTATATATTATAATGGTACAAAATTATAAAAATGATAATGCATATTCTATAACTACATTACATAATATGTTATAAATTAATTCATAAGGTACTCTAATATATAAAATATTGGGTGGTACCATTGTTCACCTTTTTAAAAATTCTTCTTTTAAATTTAATTGTATATACTAAAATAGTCGACGGTACTACTATTTCACTGCCTTTTTAAATTCCCATGTTTTCTCCTCAATGTTAAGGTTCCTCTATTTCACATAGAAAAAATGAGTTTTATTTTTTTTATAATTTTTTTGTATGATCAAATATATTCATTATATTCTCTACATATTAATAATATATATCTAATGGCATATATTCTAGATTAAGTACATTAGAGGCATCAAGTATGTCCAAATATAAGAGGGATACAATGAACAAATCATGTTTATGATATTGTTAATGTGGAGGTACTACACTATTATACACATCTCTAATGTGATAAAAAATTTCAAAGGGGATGACGTTTCAAGGAATAAGGTTTCTCTTCCTTCCAAACATCATGACTTTCATCCATGGTGATATATGAAGGAACACCTTATCTACATATTCATATGCTCGGTCAAATTTATGATTGTCTAAATATCTTTTATTTCCAATTTCCAAAAACTTTATATGACACATAATATTTTGAGCCTTATCTATCATCTCATGGATAAGATTAGGTCTTATTAGATTCTTCTCTCTATCTTCATCGCATCATGTTGGAGTTGAACACCTCTTCTATATAAATCCTTATATGGCTCAATTTAAATCAAAGAATTTAGATTATTTTTATCTAAGTATACTACGATTGGATTTTTTCATACCAATATGCATGTAAATTAATTCAAAATGGTTTCAACATATAAAATAAATTTTAAATGGTTCTATCAAACAATCCATCCATTTGTGGGAGATAATATGTTTAGAAAATAAAATAAACATTAAAATCTTTTATATGAATTAAATAAGAAGATAATGTAAATCTATAATCTTGATCAGGTACAATAGGAAGTTTTATTTCATACAATAATTCCACATATCTTATATATATATTTGAATGTTTTTCAATAGAGAAATCTTACTTGATATCATTGAACTGTGCTGAATTTGAAATCCAATTGACTACCACCCAGATAATGTAATTTATTTTACATGTCCAATGTTGTTCTATGATAAAATCAACAGTTATGTTTTCCCATTATCATAATGTTGTGGGAAATTATATCATTATAATAAAAAATATATATCATTTTTCATTGAATTTTTGGAATACCATGCGTGGAAAAGTAAATTCCACAGTATCTCTTTTCGTGTTATCCCACCATAAGGTTTTATTTAGATCAATATGCATCACAGTGATTCATGGATGGATAGAGAAGGATGAGATATTCATATCTCATAGAATTACCCTTTTTAGTTATTATTTGGATGGAACACTAATCTGGGTACACAAACTTATGACTCGAAAAATGCATTAAAAAGTGTTTATAAAAATGGTTTTCCATATAGTTGGATAATTAGATGTTGGTATAGAACTATAAGAACTATTTTTAGTGAAACATTGGTATATAGGTATTTTTATTTTAGTTTACCAATGGTTAGGATAGAACCATTGGCATATATCTCTACCAAATGTTTCAAAATATATTTTATAGACCTATACCAATAGTTGAAACTATTTTCATTTCACTATACAAATGGTTTAAATCTATTTATATATATATAATATAATACTTCTACAAAAATATTTGGTAGACATATATTCCAATGGGGTTTAAACCATTAGAGTACACCCTTTCTAATTCATGAAACTCTAACACCCCCACCGTTCACAAACAACCCTCTGAAATCATAGCATCACCCCCTTGGGAATTACGTGAAAAAAACAACACCAACCAACCTAAAAACAATGATAACATAATAAACAGATTAATTCATTCAATAGTTGATATCACCCATTTAGAACATGATATATAATCATTCATAACAAATAATAAATCCTCAAATTTCATAAATATCAATAAAAAATAAATGGTTTAATCTATCTTTAATCGCTATCACCATCACCATATTCACCCTCAACCATACCAACATTCTCGTAGTCATACTAATAAACATCCTCACCATCATCCTCATTGTCATATTCACCATCATCTTCACCAACATTCTCACCATCATCCTCACCATCACCATCACTAGTAATTTCATCAACCCGACCACCCTTAGGACAACTTCCAAGGGAACTATATATTGTAAAAATCATTGAAATATATGCATCACAATCAATGGTGGTATATATAATATGTTATTGAAAAACTCTAAAATACATTTCATAAATTATTTTTTCATCCTTTTATTCCATTCATTATGATGCAAGACTATATTTTCCCTTTTGTACCTTATCTAAAGCCTCTGTTTCCAATGAATTAGCTATTTCAAACATGGTGCTACTAGAACTCCAATCTGAACATGGCTAATATCTAGTTAGTAAAACATTCTTACCTGGTTGAAAACAAACTCAACCATGGTTTTCATCTCTAAAAATACAATATAAATTACTGTATAGAATAAATTCTTCAAATTCATAATCGTCATGAGCCTCCAAATAACACTCTTAAAATTATATACGGCATTTTTTAAAGAATATATTTATTAAAATATGATGTCAAAAAATTGAGACATATAATATTCCACTATGTTGGTTCACTAACTATTCTTGCATATTTTTTTCTTTGAGATTGAGGGAAAACACACTCAGGGAAGAAATCTATAATTATTAAAAACCTCCCACAACAATGACATTGAATATTAAAACACATACATAAAAATCAAATATAAATTATAAATTTCATAAATAAAATCATATTTATATACTTGATGAAGGAATATAATTTTCTATAATGATTTATTACTTTATGGTTGTATGATATAAATTGTTTAATAATATAAATTTTACATAATAAATTGGTAGAATTGGAAATATGAACAAATAATGATTTTATAAATTAACATAATGTGGAATTTATGTATTCTTCATTGTATCTATTATTTAAGTAAATATAATGGGAAATTAAATTATAGAATAATGTTAATGGGATTCCATTATTTTTAAAAAACAAAATCAAGATTAAATTCATTTAAAACATAGTAAAATGGAAAGGTGAAATATATGCTAGATATGTTCTTATTTGGGTTTCTATGATTTTTTTATTAAATTTGAAATGGGTTAATATAGTAAAAAATAAGGAAACTTTTTCATTGATTAATATTAATGACATCTTATAGTCAATATGGGTGTCTTTTTAAAAAAATGATAGAATAAAGAAATGGATTTATTCTTTATTTGGTTAAATTATGTAAATATTTAGTTAACATGAGAGTGTATAAGGTCATCATGGTTTTGATTCTTGTTTTCCTTTTTAGTTTTATGTGGAATAATTTTATTCACTTCATTTTAATTGAATTTTGTTATGTATAGTTCAATTCATTTCTATTTGGTTTTTATTCTTGTTGTTCTTATTCAGTTATACAATATTATGAAAGAGACATCACATTACCAAAGGGTAGTATTTCAACTTAGCAAACAAAATAATACATATATTTCACTAAAAGATATGTAAAGGTCATTCCATTTTTGTAGATGGTGGATATTTTGTACATCAGGGTCATTTAGGTTGATCTATGAAGCTACATATCAAATCATATGGAATACACAAGGATCTTTTACATTCAAAAAATATAAGTGTCAAATATTTCATGGTGTTTCATGCATCCCATGATAAATAAAATTTAAATAGTTATCTAATTATTACTAAATTCTGTAATCTAATGGAGATGAATGAAACTAAATTATTGGGGAAATATAATGTGAACACAATAAATATTTGAAGATTTAATAGATTTTATAAATGTGTATTTTTATAAATGAATTCATGAAAATATCATAATTCAAGACTTGGATTTTAAACATGTTTTTTATCATGATTGAAGTGAAATGATTAATTGGGTTTTATTGGTCCACTGATTGAGTGAGAGTAGTGATTTTGAAATTGTTATTTATTCTATTTCGATATGTCTAGCTAAGTACATTGTAGTAGTTAGATAATGGAGACTTATAGATCCCATTATAAATCAATATTACTTTTTTTATTCTATCTAATTTTTTATTGAATTATTTTTCTATAATTAATATTAATTTTTCT
The DNA here is from genome assembly GCA_963277665.1 of Viscum album. Classification (NCBI taxonomy): domain Eukaryota; kingdom Viridiplantae; phylum Streptophyta; class Magnoliopsida; order Santalales; family Viscaceae; genus Viscum; species Viscum album. The sequence goes on along the minus strand of OY728123.1, from coordinate 1,425,911,722 downwards.
ATAATTTGGTAGTTTTTATATTTATTTTATTAATTATTTTATTACAGGATGGATTATACGGAGTTTTTACGGTGTAATATTTTGCATTAAACAATTAGACATGAAAAAATTATTTTGATAATAAATTATGTGTAGAGATAAAGTCAAAATCATTTCACAGTTGATTTATTTTACTTATTAATATGTCATTATCATTAAAAAAATTTCATTTTAATGACGTTTCCAAAAATTTAAAATATTCCCCCTTGTTTCATCAAAAAAATTAAAATAGGAACAACAAGAAAAGTAAAATTAGTTATTAGTTTTATCCTTAAAATAAGATAACCAAAGGTTCATATATCAATACAGTCTAAGGGGATAAATCATGAATATATATTCACAACAAATGTCTACCTCTCAACCAAAAAAATAGAAAATGAGTCATAATTTTTGGGTGACAAAAAAATATGATAATTCGAACCCAGTTATTTTATATAAAATGTTTAATCTTGTAAATAAATATTATGAGAGTTATGACTAGTTGAGACATTATGATATTTATAAGAATTATGAATTGGAAAATAAAATATATAAATATTGTTTCAGTGAACATGTGGAATAATAATCCAACGATGATTTGTGAAGGTAAATTTTTTGAAATTTATTTAACAATTAAAATAAATCATATATCTAGAAAGGAAGTTGAAATTTATATCAAAATAAGGGTTTTAGTTATTAGATATATGAAATAAAAAAATCAATAGTTATTCTATTGTAAATTTATGGAACAATTCAAATACTATAAAACGGTATGTTTTAAAAATGAGTGACATACCTAGTTACTCTTTTGGACATATGTAATATTTATCCCCATATTGTGGAGGTATTTCATAGCATCCATGTTTTTTATTTATCCTCAACACTTTATCAAAAAGAATACAACATTAAGAAACTAACTGTTAATGATAATTTTGTTAATTTATATTTAATATATCTCATTTAATACCTAATACTTACTACTATTCTAATAATGAATAATTTACTCATAACTTCCTACAAGACACTCATTCATGATTGGTGTGGCCTTTAAATCCTTACCATTTATTGAACACCAGCCACTATACAACTCATTCATTTATACACTCCCCATATACACTCATTCCATGAGTTTTTTCCTTGTAGACTCAACATTGGGGAAATTATAATGATTTTATAAATAAAATATAAATTCTTATAAATACTATAATAAAATAAAATAATTCCAATGGATTTTGTACCTATATTTTTTCCCATGTAATATCCATAACTTCATTTTTATGATGTCTCTTGGAGATTTACTTTCCGGGAATGATGTACAAGTGTTTAGAAAGGATCTCTATAAAATAACTTCCTTCTCAACCTATTATTCAAATCATTTGATTGTACTCATTTTACTCCACAATCCATTTTGTCTTGTGGTTCCTCATCGAACACATGTATGTACACCCATGATTCATAGTAGAATATCTAACTATGAATGATAAAAAAAAATAAATATTATATCAATAAATAATATAAAGAAACCAAATTAATGTCATTTTTTATTAAAGTTTCATAATTATACCATAGGTAGTCGAATTAGTTAGTTTCATGAGATCCCTATGCTATAAAACAACATAAACATGTACATAGGGATTGATAACTAATGTCTACAATACAAGATCAGAATGTGTTAGAGTAGAAGGTGAAGAAACATGAATGTAGAAATTCATTAAGTATGAGTTATAAAGAAAATTATATGGAATACATGTTTCGGGAAAGGTATAATATGGATGCGGAGTATGATCAATCATTAGACAAGGAATAGATATATGAGTCTGAATAGATGAAAATCGTGGTGAAAACGTAGTAATCCTAAATATCATGTGTTTATCTAATGACAATATGGTATCAAATGTCTTTGTAGAAGGTATATCAATGGTAGGGAAAAGTTGTGGATGGGTATGTTGGGTAGTTCACAATGCTCTTGTACACACACCTTCATATCATCCGGGTGATCATTGGTCCCACTACTATATTCGGACAATAACTATCACCTAGGTGGTGGATCTAAATTAACAGTTAAAAATAATAAAAGTAACATGATATTTTATGTTACTAATATATATTTGATATAAAATACTCACAACATTCACCAAAGGAAGTACACACATATCTATTATTCAGTGATTATTATCTTCCATAATTTTCCTTCAAATCCCATCAATGTAATTCATTTTAAGCATTTGATTACAAATATAGAATTAATTATAAATCCATAAATAATTTGTTAGAAAAATATCAAATAAGATGATACATGACATAATTAAAGAATAACCATTATCAATCTTAATAAATGATGGGTATTAATATTACAAAGGCATTTTATATTTAGTGGTATGAATAGAAAAACCAAAAATATATGTCATAAAAAAATCAATAGATAAAAAATAATAATGTTTATAATGGTTATGATATAATTTAATTATATTTTCAAATCAATAAAACTAAAATTTATTTTTTTAATTTGGTTCAACTTAGACGGTTTCAGGTAGATTTTTTTCAGTTTAGTTTTGTTTAGTTTAATTGAATTTAATATAGCTTATTTAAATTTTTATTTACTCATGTCAGGTTAGATCATGTTTTACTAATTTAGACTCATATTATTCGGTTGGGGTTGTGTATTATTAGTTTATGTTCATATAGTTTAGTTCAATTTAATGTTTTTCAATTTGGGATCATTTTATTAAATATTGGTTAATTTAGTTCAATGCATTTGATTTATTTTTTTCAAATCAATTCTTTGTGGTTTGGTTTTGTATTATATGGTATGGTTTGGTTCATTTAGGTATAGTGTTTTTCAGTTCATGTTGGGTTAGTTTTTATTACTTTAGTTCAAATATTTTCTTTTAATGTTTTATTTATCAGGATAGTTTAGAATAAATATGTATAATATCATTTAGGTATATTAGGTTCTTTTTGGAAAAGTTCAATTAATTTTTCTTCACATTCTATTTTATCATTTCAATTTTTTTATGTTCTAGAATTTTTATTTCTCTAGGATAGATTAAAGTTTTTTTGAATGGTTTATATTGGATTGTATCAGAAAAATATAATACATTAATTATATTTGGTTATATATTTTCTATTTTATTTAGATTAGTTTTTGTCATTTCTATTTGTTTTTTTGGTTTTGTTCGATAATGTTTTGTTGGTTCAGTTTTGTTCTTTGGTTTGGGTCCATTCATGCCCATTAGGGTTCTATTTAAGACTGATCATGTGAGTACTTTTTTTTCATTAATATTTAAATTCATATAGATTGTTTTAATTTAGTCGGTTATATTTATTTTAGTTCATTATGACTCATTTTAGTGTATTTCAAGTCTACTAAAGTCTAGTTTGGAAAAATCAACACATTTCAATTAAACATAGTTGGACTGGTCTAGTTGGTTTCATAACTACAATACCCTTTATTTCACATTAACAATTGATGTATTTCATAAAAAAATACAACCCTAAAGATCAAGAAGTTTTGTTAATGGGAGAATTAGGAACATTAATTAAAAAATAAAATAGAAAACCAAATATCTTTATTTAAAAATATCTTTAATGTGCTCGCACATAAAATTTCATGGGATAACCTGTTGACATACATAAGAAATGGGTGATCATTAAATCCTAGTATGGGAATAAAAATGGAATAAAATGAAAAATATAATACAAAATTTTAAATATGAATATCAATGGGTCATAAAAGGGGAGAGAATCATAAACAAGAATCATAAAGCCCGATAAGACATGACAATCATAAAAGAAACATGGAAAATGTGGAAATAACTTAAAACAATACATCATAAACATAGATCAAGGCTAAAATCAAATAAATAATGATGTAAAAAGTCCCAAAAATAAATCAGGTTAAATAAATATCCCAACATGACATGTCATGATACTAAACATTAACCAATTCATTGGAACCGTATATAATTCTGGGGAAACCTATCACTTTTATTTCATTCTCATGCTTAGGTTTACTACATAGATCATACAACATGGATTCAATAATTACCATATTTTATTCGTTGATTATCATGTTTGAAATACGTATATGTATGTCACAATTATAATATGTATAAGTGTATTAATGTGATCACACTTGATGAGAACTGGGTAAGGTATTCACTACACATTTTTTTTCATTGAAATTCTTGGAGAAATTTCGACAGCATAACGACATTAATTAGAAATTCATATAATGGTTTGATGATAGAAAAAGGGTTATCTAATAATTTTAAATTCAATTAGGTAGTAAAAGGTACATTGAAATACAGATCCCAATATAAGGCATTAGTAATTGAATGAGTACGATAATATGGAAACATGAATAAAGATGAGAAGGTGATGTTCTGTAACGTGACTGTGTGATTGAAAATGATTGGGAGGGGAGGTATAAAAAGGTTGAGGGATCCATTAGATGACTCTATAGTGAGGATGAATGATTAGGTTCGGTAAAAAATAATTTCTAGTAAATATAAATTTGATCTTGTGTGAGTTTTTATAGGAAAAGAGTGCATATTTCATTAATATTTATCAAATATAGCTTCTAGGTTCTATATAATAATATAACAAACATCACATACCTCACAATTTTTCCCATGGACTCAACCAAATGGGAGTTGTTTTAATTATATTATATGTTCATGGGATGAGAATATTAATATAATACCATTTCTTATGTGAAGGTGCATCATTCTCTTAATAACATGATTTTAAAACCAAAAAGTATATTAATGGGTTTGGAGGAATCATAATAACATTAAAAATTGACGTAAAAAACAAAAAATAAATTATTTTAAATATTAAACATATATATTGTTAATGATACCTTATATATATTCTTTAGTACATCACTTTAGGATTTCTAGTATGTCTTAGTACACAATGTATATTTACACGATGATTAATTTTTACCCGAAACTTCCACTATCACAGTAAATTATGAAAAATTCACCATTTGATAATTTCAACATTTTTATTCCAAAAATATTATTCATTCCATATGAATTATTTTCTATGTTTTTGAATATTCTCATTTTAAATAAAATCCTCATTTACTATTAAATGATGGGTTGTTTTCGACAATAACTGTTTTCATACACTTATAAAAATTAAATTTTACTTCATACAAATTATAAGATCATTTATAATTAATAATAATTAATTAATAATAATATTTTATTAATTTTTTTTCTAATATCCTTTAATTCATGAAAATAAATTCATTAAGTTAATTAAAATATTACCCAAAAATACTCTTTGTGATTTATTTTATAAAAATAACATTTTTAATAATGTGAAAATTATATATTTATTATTCTATGAAAAATAATATACCTAATAATATTTATAAGGTTTTTATACATATCTTTTTAATACACAAAAAACACCATAAGTGTATTTCGTGAGACTATGATAATTTTATGAGGTAGTTCGGAGAACATGATTTGAGATGTGATCTCGATGATCTTGAAAATCTATCGTATAAATTTTAAATCATACATAATTTTTTGAATATAATATTTTTCTTGGTCATGGTAACATCCTAGATATGATATCTCTCTCTAAGTCTCTGATAAATAGGCTTAATAGGGCAAGATTCTATTGTTTGATTCCATCACTTAGTTTGTCTATATCAATTGGAATTGTTAAAACCATATATTTGTACTAATCAGGTGATTATGTTTAAACTAATATCTTATCAAAGATAATGATTCGTAATGATATTTTAAACCAAATAGAATATAGTAAAAATAAATAAGTAAAATTGTTTTATATAACCATATTATATAAAAAGATATTTAATTAAAAAGGGGAACTTTTATTTATAATAGTTTGTGTTTCTAAAATCACCCCCCATTTATAAACGTTTCCTTCATTATTTTCATTTCCCACACAAACATATATGAGGGTTACTCTGATTCGTCACATCCCCTAGTTCCAACATCGCTTCTTCAAACTTGTGGTTCCTCCATAGTAAATTAGCCAACTTCATTTTATTATATAATTCAAACTTTTCTCAATGGTCTAAGATATTCACTCGATCCTACTCATAAGAAAGGCCATTATCCTATGGCACTAACTATCTATTGAGTAAATTTCTGGGGTATGGTATGTACTTCCTCTAGAGGGATACCTAAAACAGATTATGTATATCAGATAGCTTAGGTTTGAGTACTAGTTAGTAGAACACCATTATAATGTGAATATGGATCTCCAAGAGGAAGGTGAATCTTGGACTAAGGTTTACCTTCTTCCCAACTCTCAAGACATTCAACCTTAAATGTATGCAGAGAAATATAATGTATCCAACATCAAAATCTAGATATCTTTGATTCTTGTCTGCATTGTAATTCTTTCTTCTTTCGTCTTCCTTGAGGTTCTTCTGAATTAGTTTCATATTGGATTCCATTTCATCAACAATTTCTGGTTTTTCATCTAATTTTCACTAACTTCATCCCATCATGTTGGTATTCTACATCATTTCCCATAAAGGGATCCACAGGGAGCCATTTCTATTCTTGAGTGGAAACTATTAAAATATGATAACTCAACCCGAGAATATGTTGATCGTATCACCCTGCAGATTAAATTTAGCATGATCAAAACATGTATTGAATTATTTAAATAGACTACTAATATTGGCCATGGGATTGTGGATGATAGGTTTTACTAATTTTCATCTCAATGATTAGAGAATAGAGAAATGTTTTCTACAACATAGTGAAAATCCTTAGATCACAATCAGATACAATCATTTTTTCTACCGCAAACACCCACACAACTTCTTCAATGTATATATATGCTTTCTGGTTATGTTAAAATCCCTCTCAAATTTTGATTATGTGATTTTTCATTATAATATGGTCAACAACAACCCATATTTGATTTCATAACATCATGTCTTTGAAAGACCAGTGAAAATGACCGTGTAGATATTTTCCAATTTACATGTATGTATGGTGAATGGATTCATTATCCCCTTGGTTTTATTTATTTTAACTTTAAATTTCTTACATACAAGGAATCATGTTGTGTAATCAGCACACTACATCTTCATATTTTCCCACTAATAGTTCTCTTTGAGATTTTGATACATATATATCCTTCCAAGATGAATAGAGGAGGTTGAACTATGTGCATCAACTAATATCTCATTCTTTAACTAAAGATGTTATAGTACACAAATTCGTGACCAAAATAATAAAAATCATTATTCATTAACATTAAACTCATAGGATTTTACTTTTATAATAGTTTCTACTTTCAAAATTTAGTTGATCCATTGATCCGTGAGTAGGGGATCATATTATCTATTTAATGTCAGTGGCATTATTATCTTAATGATCTCAATCATATATTTTTCTCTCTTTTGGGGATTAATATGCACCTCCTAATCTAATATTCAATTATTAACAATAGTAAACTGGGAGGGTAAGGTGAAAAAGTCTCTAATTCACACTCCCATCATGTTAGACATCTCATTTGGGAACTCATCACATTTTCAATCGCATAGATTATTTATCAGATTCGTAATATTTTCTAACATTGGATAGTATAAAATAAAAATTATGGATGGGGATTTCTAAAATATTAAACATGTAAAGAGAAATCCAATAAAATTAATGGGATAACTTATAAATTAAAATTATTTATAAACTTATGAATTAGTAGGCTTCAATATATGTTATCCATTATCTCTTTCCAAATACATAATCTTGTTGGAGTTTTTTATTCCCTTAATGATGGTTCATAATGATATTATGAATTTATGGTATAATATACCTGAGAGTATCAAACTATGTGTGTAGTAACACCCATTTTAGTGTACAAGGTTATTCAATGGCATGCTTGACAAACCTTGTCAAGGTTTTTACACATAGGTACATCTATTCTAGATCAATATCCAATTGTACCATATAGACAAGTATATACATTTTTGATAAACCACATACTCTTTATTTACGAAATTTAATGAATGTTTTCTTAATAATATATTTATATCTATAAGTATTTCAGTAATGTTTTATAATCGTAATCCAATAAATAACTACACATTTCCTTAATCATCTACTATAATAATCATAATAATTATTTCAAAATAACACATCATTTATTATATAAAATTACACATAATACAACTTAAAAGATCAATATTTCATGAATATTTAGGAATTAGGAATATTATATAGGAAACATTCTATATTTATTGAAAAAATATCATTATTGAGAATATAAAAGACAATGTCTTTATTGAAAACATATGTTACATGATCACACTTAAAACTGTTTTAGATAACTTGGGGACATACATAGGAACAAGGTGAGATATAAATCCCCATATGAGGGTAAAAATTAAATAATAAAATGAAGATAATACAATTTATACAATAGAAATATAAATAGGAAAAATATGTGTGAGAATCATAAACATGAAAAATGATGAATGATATAGCATGATAATCGTAAAGGAATCATTGAAAATGCGGAAACAACATAGAAAAATACATCATGAATGTAGGTCAAGGCTAACTGCAATGAAATCAAGATGGAAAAATCCATGTAATGTAAATATTGTTTAGTCCGTATCCCAACATGAATTATCAGGAGACTAAAAAATACCCAATGCATTTTATCACTAAGTAATTCTAGGTGTACCCATCACATTCATTCCATTCTCAGGCTTAAGTGATCCACATAGATCATACAACATGAATAAATTTATCATCATAGTTTATTTCATGATCAATGAGTGTGGAATACATTAATGTATGTACAAATTAAAATAAATATGTGGTTATAATGGTGAACACCCTTCATATGGAATGCATATGGTATTCACTACAAAATTGTTTTGGCATGGAAAACCACTTTGAAATTTCAGCAACATAACAACATCACTTAATAACTCCTAAAATAGCTTGATGGGAGAGAGAAATGAGTATGTCATCATTTGGAAATAAATTAGGATGTAACAAGGACATGTAAAGATATATCCTAAGATATATAATCAGATATAGTACACATAATATATTATGGAAACTTGAATATAGAAGAGAAGCTTGTGATCCCTTACTCGAGTGTGTGAGACGAATAGCTTGGTAGGAGAATATTGAAAGACTGAGGGTGACTTGGGTGTTATATATTGAAGGGAGGTAATTATTGTGACGTTATCCAATGATATTGAGAGAAAATAAATTAATATATGGGTTGGTTTATAAAGGAAAAGTGTGTATATTTCATTTACATTTCTCAAAATAGGTTTTAAACAATATTTAATAAAACAACCAAATCCACAAACATCGACTTATTTTATTCCCATGGATTCATAAAAAATGGGAGTTTATTTAATTATTTTATATGTACAAGGTTATAAAAGAATAAAATTATACCTTTACATATATGGTGGTGAGTCATATTATTAAACAAATGATTATATAACTTTAAAATATAAAAATGTTTTTGGAGGATTCATAATGGCTTTAAAAAAAATTTCAAATAAACTAAAAATCTCACTATTTTAAAATAAAACATATATTTTCAGTGAATAAATTTTATTTTATTTAATAAATCACCTTTCTATCATTATGAGGTTATAATTTACAATGTAAATTTATATAGTATTTAATTTTTAGCCAAAAATTCGACTATGTCCAAAAATTATGAGAAATTAAACGTTAGATAATTTGAACATTATGATTCAAAAAATAACATTCATTTTATTTAAATATTTTTATAAATATTGGATTTTTTTAATTTTAATAAAATGTTGACATTTAATAAAAATTTGGGTTTTTTACAATACAAATATTTGAACGCTTATAAAAATTACCTTTGAATTCATGAAAATTTTAGGATGATTTATATTAATAAAAAAGTGTATAACAATAATAATATTTTATTAAAATTTTAATTATTTCAAAAATTTATTAATTCATCCAAAATAAATTCCTTAATGTATTTTGAATATTAACAATAAATACTATTTGATTTTTATGGCATCAAAATTAAAATCATTTATTAAATAACAAAAATATATTAATTATTTTCTATAAATTAATGTACCCAATAATATTCCTAGGTTCATGACACAAATCCCATTAATAAAACATAAAATAATATATGTGTAAGGTGTGGGAATATGATAGTTTAATGGTGTGGTTTAGAAAACATGGTTTGGGTTGTGATCTTGATGAGCTTGAACTTCTATGGTAAACGGTATCACTCAAGATTAATTTATTGGATCTAAACATAGTAATGGTCAAGGGAAAGGGTCAATGTTATTATCTCCCTCTGAATCACCAATAAATGGGTTTTATTGTGTATGAGCCTACTGGTTGAGGCTATCACATATTTTATCTATTTCAATTGGATTTGTTAAAACCATATTTTTATGCTAATAATTTAATCAATGTTCATTGGATATATTATCAATGGTAATTATTATCAATGATCATTTAAATTGGACATAATTTAGTAAAACAAAATATGTTCATGTGTTTTCTATAACCATGTTACCAAATAAGACATTTAATTAAATCAAAAGGCGGGGTATTGTTTATAAAAATTATAGCTGTTGTTGGTTTAGTTATGATATAGATTGGATTTATTAGGTTGGTTTGATTTCAGAGTTTAAATGTTTGAATTTTTTTCTTTATTTATTTTGAAACATTTTTTGGTTGTATTTAACAATTAAATATTTTAAGGACTTGATCAATTATTTTCTATTTTGTTTATTTAGTGTTAAATTAGGTCATCATGGTACATTTCGCTTTATTCAGTTTGGCCCGGTTCTATTTTTTGTTCATGTTAAATCATTTCATGTATATTTGGTTCTTTTTGGTTATTGTTAATTTTGATCCATCGTGGCCCATTCTAGTTAGGTTGATTTGGGTAATTTTCTTCCAAATTTAACTAAATAAATCCAAACCAATAAAAAATTGTATGAGCCAAACCAAAAAGGCGTGAACCAAATATAAACAATCCCAAATCAAACGAGATCAATCAATATCAAATTAAATTAAATTCAAATAGAAAAAGAACCCAACGTGGTGTTTTTTGCCTTTAATAAAAATAATATTTAAGTTTTATTGAATACTTGAGGGATTTTTTAGTCACTGAATTTAAATTTAAGAAGAATGAAATCAAATCAAGAATAGATGAGAGGTATCTTCCAGTTCTGAAGAAAGTGTAATGTCGATGCCTACTACTACAAATGTTTTGGATGAATGAATAACCCCTATGGAATTTAATTAAATTATGATAAAAATTTAAAAGAATTTTTATAAAGAAAATTAATTACACATGTTCCAAATAAATTAAAATTAATTGACCTCCTATTACAAATTTTAACATAAATGGTTGTTGAGACTTTATGATTTTGGGGCTAATAATTTTTTTTTTACATTATATTAAAAAAAATATTTTAGAACAAAAAAATCTATTTTTCGAAAAAATGGATTTAACATTGTAATCTTAATTATTTACCAATTAAAATGACATTGAAATAAAATAACATTAATTACTTAATTATTAATAATATATTAATGAACATTTAGAAGATTAATTAATTCTCAATCCATAAGAGTATTCGTTAATATAAGGTATATATTTTTTATATTTTCATAATTATATTTCTATAAAAATCATAATAATTTAAACTATATTATTATTTATTTGTTTTCAATCAGTTATTCTCACTTGCAACATGCATCTATTGTCTTAAAAATTATTTTATATTTCTACCTTTAGTTGAAATATTTAAAAATAAATTCATGTGAATTTAAAAACAATTACCGTCAAATACAATTTGAGTTTCACTCATATTAAAAATTTGGAACCCTACTCTCATAATAACATGTTTCCACCTAAATTTTATTATTTTTAAGAATCTATATATATAAAATTATCATAAATATGTCAGAAACTCAAAAACTTCTTGAGTATGGAACTCTCAAAAGTTTAAAAGTTAGTCCAAATTTGTGTAGGAACCACAAAAATTGTGAAGAAAATATTATAATTGTGCATTAGACTCTAGATATGTAAATGAAATTCCAAAATTGTGCAGGAAACCCCAAAAGCAGGCTTCAGAATAGCTTCAAGTAAACTCCAAGGATTCTAGTGTCTAGGAACTAGAACCAAGAGTCTTTGGAAATAATTTTTAGTGTAAATTAGAATATGGGGGAATATAAAAAAAATTCTTCCATAAAGGATTCAATAACAATATTCAATTTAAAATGAAATACTCACACTCAATATTTCATAAAAATAACCCAAAAATTATAATGTATATTATTGAGGCAATCAAAATTTTATTCAGTAATATAACATTTTTATGAGATCATGAAAATTAAAAATTAAATTATACTTAAATAGATTGAAAAATTCTATTTATTATTACCATGTGTTACAGGGATATTGCACTAGTACAAGTGACTATGCTAATGGTTGGGTATAAGATAAATAAAAACTAAAATTTATCAATATAGAATATTATATTATTTTTTTAGTGATAATATATGAAATGGGTATTTATTTACAATAAGGTGATGTGACATTTTAGAGTACTATAACTGGTTATTTTAGTTCAGGATTTCAGTTTTATTTATAATTTGATATTTGGGTTTAAAAGGGAGGGTAATTTATTATTCACGTTTTTCAACTATTCACAAAATTGGATCTGTATGAGATTTAGATTATATTATGATATATAGTCTTCATTTAGAGTAATTCATAGAATATTTTGTGTTTTAGATATAGAAACAACATATTAATTGTTTTTATGTCATTTTATGTGACATCATGAATTATATAGAGGATTCATTGCTTACATAGTTATGAGTAGGGATTAAAATTATTAGTATCAAATATTAATGAAAATGAAATAGATTATTATACTAGAAGTATTCTTAATGGTTTATTTTTCATTTTTGTTTATCATAATACGTGCATTAAAGATTAGGGTAGAAAACCATTGAGAAAAATTGATTCAAAACTATCACATTTACTCTAGCATTAGGTTATAATAACAAGACTATTTGTACTATATATCTTGATCTTAAACACGTTAGTTTCTATATTACTCATTCAGTCAACCATGATGAAATTTATAATGTTGATATAAGAAATTAGATTAATACCATTTTTAAATGACCTCAAGTTAAATCATATATCATGTCTCCTTAATTTGATTTACAATGTAATACCAATATCTAATCTCCTCTCACAACTGATTCTTTTATTAAATATTCCTCAATATTTTTACTCATCTAAGCATTAAAATATAATAAATATCATTAAAATTTATTATTTATACTTATAAACGAATGTATTATAGCTAACTTAATTTATGTAATATGCACATCATCTAAATCATGAACTGGAGTTGTTGAAAATAATATGAGATCTCATCTTGAGGTTAATACACATATCCTATATGTAAAGATAATAATTTTATAGAATTTTATAATAACAAATGAAATTAAATAAATTTAGGAAAAATAACATATCTAAAAAATCTTCTGGATGTAACATATTACATCCATCATCTCACTCCTCAACAAAATAAATTCTTAATATATTATTATAAATCACTATCATAACAAAAATTTCAAAATGGGTAATAAATTTTGGGTCCTGAATAAATATATATATTTCACTAATATTATGAATAAAATTAACCATTAAAGAATATAAATACATCTAATAATGAATCTAATGCAGTACTGTAATCAAAATTTTTATTTTGATGTCAAAGAGGACCCAAAATTCTGAAAACATTATGTCACTTATCCTTCAAAGATAGGTTTTTAAAATATACTCATAGAATATCTATAACACTATATAAATTATACTTTATAAATAAGAATAATCACTATTGATGTAGGAGTAAGACCTTTTAACCAGAAATATTGGAAAAATGTTGTTTTGTCACCACCCTTTTCACACACATCTCTTTTTTTAAAAACAACAAATATAATCTCGTGAAAATTCATGTGATAAATATTATATGATGGATCTGGAACTAACCACTTTTATGTTCAAGATAGTCCAAATGAAAATGTAAACTGAGGATGGCTCTCCAAAGCTGGGAAATGAGATAGAATGTTCTCATAGGGATCACTACTGACATGATTTGGACATGAAGAGGTGCATATTGCGACTATAATTTAGGGGGAATTATATACCAATAGTTTATAAACACTCTTTCAATACCACGAGAATGATGAAATCTATACTGAATGTTCATTGTAACTATTTATATTTCCATTAATTTTTTAACCAATACCAACAGTTCTAAACAACATGGGTATTGAGATTAGCTATGTCAATGGTCATTATAGAAACAATTTAATGAAATATTACAATGGATTCTTTACCAACAATTTCCCAAAATAATTGGTATAAATTTTCTATATTCTACCTTTGAAAACATTTTTTTAAAACCCAATGGTGTTGTTCTATGGATATATCCCAAGTTTCCACTAGTACAAATTTATACAATTTTAACTCTAGAATATTCATTACCTTCTATAAAGATACTAATAATGTTTTAATACTACATGATTCACTCAAGAATGGATGATTGAAAAGTGATTTTAGAGTGTTTGGGAAACATTCCTTTTTGGATTCCATTGTATATTTCTTGCATGTACATAAATATTATTTCCATTTCAATCATCATCATGGATAGAATTGTAGGGTCATTTCTACTCAGAGTTTCTACGACATTATTCACCTTCCCATTGTGGTAATGTATTGAAAAATTATAGTCCCCGATCAGAAATAACCACATTCATTGGATGATATTTAGCTCCTTTCATGTGAATATAAACATGTGACTTTTATGATATATATATACGTCATATGTCTCCCCATGGAGATAATTTTTCCATATCGTTAGTTTGAAGATCACTATATTAAATTCTTTATTAGTAGTTGGGTTTTTCAGCTCATTGAAATGTAAATAGAAGGAGGCTTGTGATACCACTTTTTCATCTTGGATAAGTACACAACCAAGATCATTTTGGATTCATCCTTATTGATAAAAAATCACTCCCTATTGGTGTATAATGTAAGAATGATTACCTTGATTGGAGGCTTCATTAACACTTTAAGTCACACCCTGAATTCATCAATATATATAAACATCTCTCCATTTCATGTAATATTTGATATAATTTCTGAAAATAGATAAATTTTTCTCACAAATTAAATATATTACCATGCTTAAAAATGAAATCTACATATGGCCATCATAAATATTATTACGGTCTATCATTCATTTACATATCTATTTAAATGATCGATATAAAAATAACTTATGGGGATAACATTCACTATTTATTTTACATGCTCCATAAAAACATCACATTTATTCAAATTCACATACAACCATTCATTCCACAAGGTCACTAGTATTTTATTCAAGTTCCCTAACTGTTTTCCCCTGATTCAGTGTGGGAAATGAGTTTTTTCTATAGTTACTAGCATAGATTTATCAATGTAACCACCAAAGACTCTATTCATTATGTTCATAAATATTACGGGAGCATTACATAGCCCAAATGGAATCACTATGAACTCATCATTCCCATATATTCTGTGAAATTTTGTTATGTGTCTATACAACTTATTCACATTTACATGATAATATGCAGATCGAAGATCTACATTAGATATACACAGGGATCCATATGGATAACTATATATGTAATAAATTAATATTATATGATACATGTTTTTATAGTGATCTTTTTGAGCTCCTGATAATCAATGAATTGGATTATTGAACCACCATTCCTTATAAAAAATGGACTTTTACACCCCATAGGGAAGAATTGGTCTGTATAAACCCATTATCTATATTCTCATATAGTTTATTCATTATCTCTTTAATGTTCAACAATGGAAATTTTATATGGAGTCTTTTATAATGGAAAATCATTGGTCATAATTACAATTCATAAATCATCATATCAATTAAGAGTATAGCCAATGAAATTTTTGGGGATAAAATCAACATAATCTCTTATAATTGGAATGTCAAGAAGAATTATGTTTCTTATAGACTCATAATTATTAGTATGATATGATTTCTCTTACGGTAATAATATCCAAGGTTGAGATGATGATTCCAATGTAAATCCATCCAACTTTTTATACGTGTATAGAATCGTAAGGATATTCATGAAAAGGATAGTGATTTACCTATTATAGAAATTTATGTTTTCTCTATATAAGGAAATACGCTCCATTCATATAATGGTGTCAAATTATGATAAGGGTAGTATTACAAAGTTCTATGGGAAATTATGTTCATAAATATTGTCCATGTATAAGTTATATATATAAGATGTAATATTTAACCCATAATATATTTTCCCAGATATCCTAACTTCCATGGTTGTAGATTTCCTTAGGACACTTCAACAAATGTTTCATGATATTAAAGAAATTTTTGAACTATAATCAAATTTTACTCTATCTGTTTCTGAATTAATTTATTGAAAACAACTCACCACTTCTTTGTCTAATCCATCGCAATAGATATGATGGCATATAATTTCCCTTCCTATCTAGGAAGTTGAGGTTGTTGTTACCTATTATATATGAAAACCCTTAGAATAGTGCATTGGTTTTCATATTTTTCTTTGTAAATTTTAGTATAAATATTTGTGAATAGGTTGAAGATTGACTGGATAATTTCTTTATTCGAACACATTGGTGGGTTTTTCCAGTTAATATTCTCTTTCTCAGTTCCCCTATTTCCCATACCTAAATATTTTTTATATACCCTTAAATTAATTTATATGATTATTCTTTTTATACCATTGATTTGTGGTTTTTTTTGAATGTTTTACCATAATGTGGTTTATCCATGCTCTATTAGAATTAAACTCCATTATTCACTTACTATCTCTATACCCATGAGACCCTTTAGATTCTCTAATACCTATTTTTTATTTATGGTAATATCAAAAAATATATTCTCTACTTTCATTCTATTTAATCCGTAATTCTTTTAATATTTTAATTTTTATCATACAAAATAAGAGAAAATATATATTTTTAGGGTCAATGACAATGATCGAGGCATATGTCACGTTTATTTTGACGTCAATATCATATGACATGATGGATTCCTCATCTATTTTATTATGTATAGGGAAGTACCTCTCATATTTGTGTCGTATTGTGTAAAGAAAATATTTTTCAAGATAAATTTTCTTGAATGAATCCTACTTAGTTTCTTTAGTCTGTTCCTCTTGTTTTGTAATCGTATTCAACATCCATTATTTATCAACTTATCATTCCATGAGATGAAAATGGAACACGACCATGTCTTTCCTAGTGTATTAAATTCCAAATAATATCATTACAATGGAGTAAATATATTTTATAGTGATTAATGGATTGAAATGTCCACTAAAACATAAAGATCATTGTCTTATGAAGAAAAATATTTCATCATTCCCAATTTTTGGGGGATTGGGGGTTTCCGATTGATTTAAATTTCCATTCAAAACCTTTGTTAATAGAGTAATTATTTTCATATTGTACCAAAATACATCTCCCATTGGGTTTAGAATCTCATTTGAGTAGTCATAAAATTTACCAACACATTGAATATTATATAGGATTATATTATTTGAAAGAATTGATTAAAATAGTTGTATAATTAGTAATGAGAATATTTAATATATTAAAAACATAAAAGGGTAACTATAAACATTGAAGTGATAACTCACAAATGACATATATTATTGAAGCTATAAATTTATCAGTTTAAATCTAGGTTATCCGTATTGTATATCATAACATAAAATTTCGTAGTAATTTTTATTCCCTTTATTATTGTTCATTAAAAGCATCTGAATTTTCAAAATAATATCTTATGGTATGGTAAAACTATGTTTGAAGGATTAACTCTTTATCATGAACTAGGTAATGGTCCAGTAAATAAAAAATTTACACTTTTAGTTTTTACATCAAAGTATTACTCTTCTAGATCCACATCCACATGTGGAATGAAAACACGGATTTTGTTTCCTGGAAAACACTTAATTTATAATTTACAAAAATTTAGAGTTGTTTTATTTTACTTTATTCGTGTACATATTTATTTAAATAAGGGTTTATAATGATTAACCCCAAAAATAAATAGACCATTATTTGATACAATATTGAAAACCCTTATATTTAATACGCTTTATTTCATGATTTATTAAATAATGGTACACATAAGATAGTCCCAAAGTATAAAAATATATAGAGTGTATTAATAATTAGATGCATGACATAATAACCACAAAATAGGTATAAATTATAATTATTTAAAAAATCCACATCATTCCATTTAATTCATTTGATCTTTTAAAAATACATCAGATATCTAGGGGATTTATAGAAAAATGTGGCCTTCTATAATGAATGGTAACATAATAATCAAAGAACAACATGATGGATGTAATTCATATGATTCTTGAGGAATATAAATGTAACAAAAAATGGTGATAATCATGAATGTAGACATTAAATAGTGATATAATATGGTGTCATCAAGGTAATATATGAATGTAGAAATAACATACAACCTAAAATCATATGCACAATTCAAGACTAATCACTGAGAAATCATAATGTAGTGTTCATAGGATAACCAACCAAAAAACATACATTATATATTATGATAAAAACATTACCCAATGCCTTGTAGGGATATATAATTCTATGACTTCGCGTCACATTAATATCGTACCTATATTTTCATGCAACAAAGATCATACTACACGAGAATACCATTCACCACATTTAATGAAATAAATAAGGAGTTCATGATCCAAAAATGGAATTATCTAATCAAAAAAGGATAGTCACATGAGAATAAATTTTATTGGAAATGTGCATTGTTATTCATGGAACAGATTATTTGAATGGAATGTCAATAGATTATTTAGTTGTCCTAATAGGTTCATATAAAGTCTCATGGAAGGTTTTGATGAAATTTAACAATGGAATCTCAATACATGGGAATAATATGGAAAAATAATAGTTGTGTAAAAAACCATATTCCAGCTGAAGAATTAGAAGTTTAAAAACATGGGAGGTGTCTTTTAAGAGATTGGGAATAACCTAGGGGTGATTTCAAATGGAATATTGAGATAAAATACACGCTCACTAGGTTTTTAGTGAAGATGAATGGAATATATGGTTGGTATTTATAGAAAAGGGTACGGGAATTATTTATATGAATATTGGCTTATGTTTTGGACTCTAAGTGGAAAAATGACCAAAAATGAAATCCAACCATTGGTTTTATCCCATTTAATCTGCCCAAGTGGAGTGGTATTCAATATATTTTTTGGATGAGAACTATAATAACAAATTTAATACCAATAAGTTTTTTCAATTCAGTCATGATAAAAAAGAAATGATTTTAGAAACAAAAAATTACATTTTTTTGTTTTTGAGGATTTATTAATGGTTTGTTAAATCAATATAATAATTTAAAAATCTTATTTTTAAGGGAGAAATATATTATTTATGATGGATTCACTTTATTGAATTTAATAGATCTCTCTTTTTTTATTATGATTTCATAATAAATATAGTATATTTAAAGTTACATATTTATGTTTTACCAAAAAAATGTTTATCTTATAAAATTACGAAAATCTCACAATTTACTAAATTTGATGTGCTAATTCTAAAAATAATATTTATTTTACCAATTTTTTTTCAAAATATGGTAATATATTCTTCTATATTAAAATTCATTAATGTTGAAAAATAATATTTTGTGTGACACTAACCACTATTAATCCCTTATAAATATTTTTATATACTTTTTTTAAATTATATTATAATTTATATTTTAATAAATATTATTTAGTAAGAATATTTAATGAATATAACATTTACATAAAAAATTATTCAATATTCCAAATAATAGATTTTTTATTGAAACTATATATTTTCAAAAAAAATACAATTATAGTTTAATTATGTAAAAGAAAATTTGCTGATTTTTTTGTAATCATATACATATGATGTAAACATAGAAAAGGGATAAATAAAATCCTTATATTGTTTTTAAAGTTTTAATAATTCATTCTAATGAGTATAATTAGATAACCCCTTATTACACCACTTTTACTCCCAATAGGTATAGTTTGTGATGGTGGTACTACGATGGGGTTGTTTGGAGATTATTCTTTGATACCTGATCTCAATAATCATAAAATTTTCATGTAAACTATTTTACTCTAGTTTTAGATATTGAATATCCAGAAATTCCATTTTTATTTGATTTTTGGATAAACCGCTTTATGGGTGCCCGGTAACCTCACAATAACTTGATTGAACCCAAACCAACATATTCAAAATTCAAAAACCAGAAAAAGATCCCAAATTTTAAATTCAAAATACCCACGTGTCATCCCATCACTACCGAGGAGACCTTGAGCAGAGACCTCGAGCCACGCCCCTGACGGATGAGTTAAGCACGTCGCCTCCTGTGGCCGGAACAGAACCTCCATAGCAACAGACCACCATCATCAAAGGTACCGGACGCTCACAGGAGCCGCCCACCAGAAATCATCAACGTCATCGAAAAGAAAACCATTGTCTCCATCGTAACAGGATTGTAGGACCATCAAGAAAAGGATGAAGCCAGTTGCCCTCTCGAAGACTCACACCTCGCACCATCACCGAGGAAAAAAACCGCCTCCTCCATCAACCAATCGAACCATCAACAGAAAACCAGATAAACCATTTCCAAAAAAACACCGCCTCTCTGGAAAAGAAGGAACCCGACAAAGAATCGCCAATCCAAACACCAATCTGCAGCAAGAAGCAGTAGGGAACCTCCGACGCTACCACATCCACCGCCACACCATCCAAACTCCATTATAGAAAAAGTTAAATCAAATAGATTAAAAAACAAAATCAAAAACCAACATCGCCAGATCAGCCTTCGCTACACAGCTATGCCGGAGGAAGGTCACGCCGCAAAGAAACTCAAACTAACAACATAGCCCGTCGCCACCTTCAAACCCACCAGAGAAGACCGCAAAAACCCCCAAGTCACTCACATCCATCGTATATTGAAGCTATGATACCCAAAGAACCAAGAAATCTCGACCTAGGACCAAATCCACACCGCCATCGAACCCACGAACCCGCTAATGGTGCATGCTGGAACATCCAGCGACCTTTGTCGCAACCCGGTCTTTCGCTCGTGACTCCGGATCTGACAGTGTTGAAGAATCCCGGAGCACAAGAAACCCATAGAAGGATAATAAGCCACTAACCTCGCAGCGAAGGAGAGCCAATACATTAATAATAATTATTATTCATAAATGTTTTTAGCTTCAATATACAAATTATTGTTATATTATATAAATGTCCAAAAAAAATTGTAATGTAGTGTATGTGTTTTCTGTAACTATAATAATTAAAAATGGGATCATTCATTTAGAGGGGAATTAAATTTATTTAATATTTAGATGGTGAAAACCTATATTATTTTCCCTAATTTTACCAATTTTGACTACTTGGATATTTTTTACCTATCAGTTCTAATGGTGGCATCTCCACTATTGTATTCTTTTTGGAATTTTTCTTATTTCCCAAATAACCTTTCATATGATAAGAATTACTTGTATATATGATTTAGGGCATCTCAAAATTCATATCATTTAACATTAACCTAAAAATAATATTTTTTTCTAACATGATTTATATTATTCAAATTTACAAATTTCTGATAGAGCCCTACTTGGGCTGGTATAAGTGTAAATCAATTACATGAAGTGCATTCTTCATTATCACAGATTCCATACACAACTTATTATTTTGAAAATTTTATTTTCCCATGAATCCCATTATTATTTTTTTGTCTTTTATATAATTTTCCATCCACTACAGTTGTCTCTCCCTTGATTTATTCTCCATTTATATTATTTTTAATGACATTTTATTCCAAAAATTATAGGATTTATGACCAAACACACTACTATACTAGAAATAAACCTAAAAAAATGCTTTTAAAATATTAAATTAATATATACTGTTTCATATCTAAAACAATTCATATATATCTATTGATTTGATTTCACCAAACCTTTTTTTGGATTTTTACTAAACTATAGAGTGTGGCATGAACTTATTTGTTCAATTTATCTATTTCTAAATCTGATTTGGATAATTGTATTTTTGAAAACATATTATTAATGAAAAGTTATATTAATAAATATAATTGCTTGTATATGTGTCTTTCTTGTATGGATGAAAATTAATATACATTAAATTATCATGTTATATATTTTATACAACAGAGGTTCATGGATATTTCTTCCTAGACCACTCACTTATTTTAGAATAAACCTTATTAATGTTAGTTATGTATTTGTCCTTATATTACTTTATTTATTAATATTGATATTTAATCTATAAAATTCATTCAATATAAGGAATGTTTTTGAAGTAATAAGATTAATTATTTTCTAATTATCGACATTATAATGAAATAATTTCTCAATTATATTGAACAAAAACTCAATCAATATTTATTATGTATTATATGTTTTTCATGAGTAGAAAATTTCCCTATCTAAATCTTCAAATATCCTTCAGTCATATTTTTATCTCCATTATCAATATATTCTATTTGGTCATTTCTCCTTCTCTTATAACATACTCATTTCTTATTTACAGGTCATCTTCTAGTGAGTTAATGTCATCTTTTTCGTTATCCGTGATATCTATCAATGAATGTTTTATGTAATAATTTTTATAATTAATGATATATTAACCATTTTAAAAACCATCATCAAATGATATAAATTTCCTTCTAAATAATTTTTTTAAAATATTTTTCTTCCATTGAATAAATATCATTTTGTGAACCAATATTATTAATTGTAACATCTCATATTTTATATGTTTTATTTTGGGATAATATATGGATTGATTTGCTGACCAGGCTCTGTGATGGCATGTGATTCTGAGGCCCGGTGTTTCCAGAATAAATGTCAGAAAAATAATTATAATATTGAAAAGAAATGCCAAGTGGTTTTCATAAATAAATGGAATAACTATTACCAATATGACTGAATCAGAAATCTAAGTGCACTATTGAGTTGGAATAGTGTATTTACCCTAGGTGTGACCTAGCATTAGTCATCATGGGTCATTTTTTAAAAAGTTTTTACAGGATGCCAAATGAATAAGAAAATTTACTAAAAATTATTTCTAACATAGATATTTGTAAACAATAAATTTATTCTTATATCAGAATTATAGGGTTAGACACAAAACCCTTGAACCTCTAGAGGATTGTTGGAGAGACCTATGGGAGTCATTTCCAATGAACAAAAAAGGAGCAAGGATCAACACCGACACAATGATCGTTCTTCACCATTGACAGATCCAAATTGAGGTAGGATGTGTTTTTTTTATTTTATTTTCCAGTTTACAATTATTATGATGAACGTGGACTAATTCACATATTTATTATTCCTTTGATCAATAATATTTTTTGGATTGGAATATTTGTCAGATTATCAAAAAATATTTGATGTTTTTTTCTAACACAAATCCCATGATGTTGATCACTGAAAAATAAATCATGGAAAAATATAATAAAATATATTTTTTTAATTCCTCAGTCTATTCTTCACCATTGTAACCTTACAGTACCCAGATCGACATTATCAGGTGGTTCTGAACATGATCAGACCCCTATATTCGAGGTGAATTAACAACCGAAAGAGGATATATGTAGATCAGAAACGAAGTATCTAAGGTCTATGATAGTTTTTGGGACTCAATAGAGGAATGGGGGTTCATAAAAGAGACCACCAGTGTGGGTTATAGTGCATAGATGCGCCGGTGGCCGCACAAGTGGTAGAAGATGGTGTCGCAGGATGGGCCGGAGGAACGTCTGGTGGAGGAGGACCGTGGTGGGAGACCACATGGTGTAGTGAAGGTACCTCTGGGGTGTTTATAGGTGTATAATGTGGTGAGAATAGTGGGCTTGGCTAGCAGAATGGGCCAGGTGGGTTGGGTCAGATAGACGAGCTAGGTCAGAACAGTGGGCCAGACCTGGGTTGTACCCGAGTCGAACCTAGGTCAGATTCTTGGAAACCTAGGCGGAGTCCAATTATGGCCGATGACTATGGTCAACCACATTTATAGATAATTATATGTTTGACTAAAGGTGTGCCAATGACATGAATGGTCTGCAATGTAATTCAACCGACTATGGCTATCAACCACGATAATCAGTCTATATACCCTTGATAGGTTTGTTGGATGTTTTACTCAAACAATAATATCTACTAAACTGAGCGTCCAATCAATGTGTCATATGTGGTATTGAGATCCAAATATTTTGTTTTTCATTTTGAATCTAGTGGTGAGTTTTATTTTTAAATTTTATAGGTTTAGATCATTCCCTTGATCCTTTCTCTATGGGATTGGTGTGGAAGAACATACACATCATTGGATTGTAATATCCTATAGATTTAAATTCTAAGATACAGTATGGTATCCCTCCTTGAGTTTAGAGGTAAATAATCTATCATCACTAGTGGTGTTTCTAAATTGGAATAACCTACAAGAGTAGTGAATTGGTTTTCAATCTTTTTGGCTACATCAGTAGGGTTCATAGTATTCCCCAATATGTCTAGGAATGATCCCCTATGTAGTGGTTTGATCCATATTTGGTTTGTGGAATCCAAAGTGTGTCCATAAATGATCTATTCTCTATGTATCATAGTCTTCATTGACCAATGTTTATTTTTGGGTTGGGCCCAAATGAGCTTGACCTTTTCATCGAGTGTCTTTGTCGGTATCATGGCACGATGAGTATGTTCTCCTAGAATGAGTGTACTTGAGAAGAATCATGTGGCCAGCAGTTGGTCATGACAACCTGATTCCATGGTGTCTCTCTTGAGTATATTTTTATATTATTGTTATTCAGAATATGGACATATAACTTTGTATAGATGACTATAATTTCCTTTGTTGTATTACTTTTTATTTTCAGGATGTCCTATTGAATATTGTTATACTCACACCTACGTGGGCTTTTCCTGCACATGTCTTGTCTTGTGCAGATGATCAATCATCTTTCAGAGTCCATGGTGGACCTGGACCAGCCAATTCGTAGTTGGATTAGATAGACTGAGGTGTTTTTCTGCAGCTTTTGGACACCAGTCCCAATACCTTTACTATCAGGTTAGACTTTTGGTTACATACTCGTTGGGTTGGGCTTGTTGTTTTGGCAATGTTTACTTCCTATTACATTTAAAATCATACTTTCTTGTGGAATCATGGATATATCCTTTCATTCTTTTAGTTATTTTATATATTATAATTTTGTGTCATAGATATGTGTATATGTGTACTGGTAATATAGGATAATAGCTCCAATTCATGGGATATTACTAATCAGTTTTATTCTCCATCCCTTGGCATATTGGATGTGGGTTTGGGGAAGTCATGACACATGACCCTCTAGGATGGTTCCTGATAGAGTGATATCAGAGTGGTAAGTTGAAAATTTGGTTAAGTAGTATATTAAATTGGTTTGGAAAAACTGTGTTAAGTATTTTTACTAGTTATTTCAGACCAGGGACCCTAGTTTTTGTGCCATGTCTGACATATCCATACAATATGACTCTAATTTCCTACTTTTCTACTTGGTACATGAAAACACTAGTTTCATGGAAAAAATGTTACATGCAACATATAGGAATTTTTTTATTCAATACCCTTATTGAGACATCTCCCAAGATATACTCTATTGACCTTGGTACATCTTGTTTTATTTTAGGTTTCCATCACATAGATAGCGTTCAAGGATACCACTTTATGAACATGAGGCTGATTCAACCAGTGAAGAGGCATCTGTACAGGAGAATGTACTAGAGATTGCACCTCTTAGTGGATTACCAGCTATACCACCAACCATTAATCAGTTTCTAATACCAGCACTACTAGACGAGGATGCATACTGGCGGAGTGCGTTGCATGAATTTTTGAGATAGTGACATCCTATTATTTGGGGTGAGATAGAACCATCGATGGCCTAGGTTAGGCTAGAGGAAGTCAATTGTGTTTTCCACATTGTGAAGAGGCCTATCGATGATATGGGAGCCCATGACGCGAGTATTCTTCATGGATCTATGGTGTGAAGGTGGATCTTTATGACTCAGACTCATGAAAATATGGATCTCTCATAGATAGGCTTAAAGTGTCTCTTGATATAGGATTTATGTCCAGACACATTGTGATTGGTACGCATATAAGAGATTAGTCATCTGTACCAAGGTATTATGACTTTTCTAGAGTATTTAACAGCGTTTATAAATATTTCACACTACTCTCTAGACATGGTACAAGAATATTTACTGAGGTCTTTGACATTCAAATATGGCTTAGGATAAGACATCAGGGCTTCAGTGGTCTCCCTCCACAGTTCAATATATGCTGGAGTACACGAGCATGGCCTGGTAGTGGATATGTTTTTACATGAGTAGACACTAGTAGTGTGAGCTAATAGTTGTGACAAGGAAGCTAAGACCATGATAGTTGTAGTCGATGGCAGTCACTAGGAACCATGAGGGTTAGTCACTTTAGGGGGAGATCCCATGACTTAGGGTTAGTAGATTATGGATCCCATAGTGGCATGAATCAACCGTGGGATATAATGTGATACTCATGAGGTCAGGGAAACATCTGGCTTGAGATTTAGAAACTCCTTGTACAACTAATAGGGAGACGGTCGAGGGACCACCGAGGAGAGAGAGAGACATGAAGAGGGTGGTTTACAGGGCATCAGATGTGATAGTGCATATGGAAGGGTAGTATGAGGTTATCTAAGGTTTGAACTATTACCACCACCACCCCCAGGTGGTCCACACCATGCTTAAGCAGTTGGTGGAAAGTGATGAGTCCAACTATTTGTAAAGGAGACTTATAACCCTGGGGCTCCTAGGATGATACGAGGTATAATATTTGTATCTTCCACCATAGCTACACTTCTGATAGAACTAGTTTCTATTCATTATTTTCTTTCCAAAAATCTTATTTGGGACTCGAAGTGTAACACCCCGAGATTTTATGAAAAATATTATTTTAATTTCATTAATGTCTTATGTTGTATTCTACACCAAGATTACCCTGCGCTATACACAACACCGTATTAGCTTGCAGTATACGCAACACTATTCTTGGACCGTGTTACACACAATTTTGATAATAGTTATTCTACGCAACATTGAGTATATATATATATATTAAATGTATAAATGAAATATGGTTGGATTCTATTATACGAAACAATGAAGGATTCTTTCACAACACGCAACCCTGACTTGGCTTGCATTACACGCAATCACGACCTTCCTCGATAGCGTGTGTAGTACGCAATACCGAGTTTCACTAAACAACGATATGCTATTAAAATATTATTAAAACTAGCCGTTATGAATAGTAATAACCAATTTTTGAAATTTTGTAAATTTTATTTTTCAAAATGGAATTCATTTTTGGATTCATAATATCGAAATTAGCTTAGGGTGAAATTTTGGTAATTTTCGGATAACTTTCATATTTTGATGAATAGTGAAAATTACTAAATTATAATTAAAAACAACTTTTTTAATCGAAATAATTAATAGTGATAAATTATTAATTTGAGTGGTTTTAAAGTATATTTAGAATATATTTTTACCATTTAATACAATGTTGGTCATTGGTTGTAATTTCACATTTAAACCAGACATAATCAAGTGTCAATCTTTTGATATATATTGTTTCCTAAAAACACGCTATTTATTTTAACAGCAGGATTTAATTATAAAATTAATTAATGCAACTTCTATGTTATGAATTTGGTAAAATAGATTTCATTTTTGAATTCGGAATATGAAATATAGCTTAGGATGAAATTTTGGCATTGTTTTGAAAAACCTCAATTTTTTATGAATAGTGAAACTACTAAGTGGTAGTTAAAAAAACTGAATTTTTCATAAAACTTAATTTTGCCGCTTCTGGGAATGGAATTTCGAAAATCCGAGAGACACTGTTAATATCAAGGACTAAAATGTGGTTCAATGAGATGAAAATAATTTTTTGGTGAATAGTAACTTTTTACTTTTTTTACCGCGGTTAATAGTAAATAGGGTAACTAAGGGTAAATATGATATTACTATTACCCTAACACATGTCCTAATTCTATTGGACAAGTGTAATTCGACCAAAAACAAACTTAGGAATAAAATATGACCATTTAGGCCCACTTGGATTAGATTAGGACATTTATTATTAATTTATTTAAAGAAAGGTTAAAATAGTTAAAATCAAAGTTTAATAAGTAAATCATTTTTAATATGGGGTTATACATAAGATAAATTCGATTGTAAATATTCATTAGAAAGATAAAAAGATTTCCTACATGATGGTATTTTATTTAGACATAAAATAATTTAATTTATTTATGACACAACGATGATGCAGTAATTATCTTATTAATGAAATATTAACATAATTGATGTTATAAACACCAAAATAAATGTAATTTGAGATTTTTTATGAATTCCACTAATTTTCTAGGTTACTATGATATATTAATGTTGATTTAATCAACTTGGTTTGAACATTTAATTATGTTATGACTTTCACAAAAATCATATATCAAATAGTTTCAAAATTGACACAAAATAGTTTTTAAATCAAATATTATATTATTAATTGTTATTGTATTCCTAAAAATCTAAGGTTCGGCCAAATGACTTAGATAAGGATATATATATGAATAATAAACAATTTGGGGTTCGTTTGGCATGTTATAGTAAGTGTATTAACCATATAGTGAAAGAAAACAAAAAGACATGGTAAAAGTTAAATTATTTAACTTAGAGTTAAATCTAATTGATAAGGTTAAAATAATATCCTAAACTTGTCTAAATTCTATTGGTTGATAGGATTTAGACCCATCCCCACTTTAGATTCGAAATAAGACCCTTTGGAACCATTATAAACCGATTTTGACTTTAATATAAAATAATATTTTGAGATATTCCTAAGGTGCCCCTCTCCTCCCCTATAAAAGGACACCTCCTCCCCCTCCTCCTCACACCAATTTGAGCACTCAAGCTCGGCCAACCCCTGCCAAAATCTCTTATCCACTTCCCTAGCAACATCCTAGAGGTTCTGGTCTTCCTCAAAGACCAATTCTAGTGCCCTAAGAGGAGGTCTCAAAGAGGCACTTCAAAGAAGAGGTAATTACCGTTACCAATTCTTTCATCTTTATTTCTTCTTCCACTTCTTCTTCTTAGGTTGTTTCATTATGAAGTAATAACATCAGTATCACTCATATACTGATATGTTATTATAAGTATGAAACGACCCTATTTCACCATCTATCCATCCTATGGAAAAAGAAATCATCGCGCGTGCGTACGTACGGAATACCGTCTCCACGCCGTGGTGTAATCTATTTTCCACCACCACCTTACATGGATGGGTATAATGGTGTAAAGAATAACTATACATAGTTATTACAACATCATATTGATTCTGATATATTTTATAATCCACTCCAATTCAATTTGATATTTATAGAAATGATATCATCGCTCGTGCGTACGTACGGACTACCGTCTCCACGACGCGATGAGATTCATTCTCCATGTTAACCATTTAAGAATGATTATAATGTATATATAAGAAATAATAATGAAATATATGACATTATAAAGCTACTGGATTTATGTATATATATACATATGTATGTCATCTACTTACTTCCATTTCAAGACAATAAGGAAAGAAAAACAGCGTTCATGCGTACGTACGGACTACCGTCTCCATGAACGGTGTTTTTCATTTTATTTATCTATCTATTATATATATATATATACTGAATATATATGATATATAAATCATATTTTATATTCTGGAAGTAATTAAATCATGATATAAGTAATAATTATGTCAAGAACAACAAGTCAAAACACTTACGATAAATGAAACGATTTTACCCAAAACGCTTCTTTAACATGGAATTTACAAAAGAACGGGTAATATAATGTCATAAGTGAACCATATATGATATCATAACAATGAATATGATTCTTTAATAAGTCAATGACATTATTTAA
The DNA here is from genome assembly GCA_963277665.1 of Viscum album. NCBI lineage: Eukaryota > Viridiplantae > Streptophyta > Magnoliopsida > Santalales > Viscaceae > Viscum > Viscum album. The sequence continues at coordinate 1,425,881,492 of OY728123.1, read as the reverse complement.
ATCATTATACAGGATGTTCGGACACATACGAAGCAAATTGGACCTAAGGTAAGGGAAATATCGCAATCTCATTTTTATCCGAGATTGTTTGTACTTTGAAATTTACTGGGGTATATTTTATCATCCACATCCATGTTTCCTCAATATGTAATGTTATTTACATCAACCTACAATTGTTTAAATCCAATTTTACCTTTAGGTGAGTTTTTAGTAAAAGATATGAAAGGAATCTTTTGTCACTTTTCGTATGAGGTACTTTTTGACTTTTTCGACAAAAGTACGAAGAATGTTTTTTAAACTTAAACGACACGAACGGATTTTTACGGTTTTATAAAGCCTTATTTTCATTAAGCTTCCTATAAAAGATTTCATGACTATTTTTAATAAAATCTCTTTCATTTAAAATTTCATGATGTTTTGTGAAAAGAAATTGATTTTGAAGAAGAAAGGATATTTTCCTCAAGAATTCATTTCAAGTGTTTTATCAAAATTATTTTCCATCTAAGATAATAAAGGGTTCTGTTTCTATCCATATTTTTACATTGATTTGACTATGCTGTGATGGAATTATGTTTATGAATTCCTTTATCTTATATGAATGGTTTTATGATGTCATGTTGTTTAAGAATCCCATTTTTATTACATGGGTTATGAAATGATGTATGATTTATGATTTTGTGGCACACATAAGAATGGTATCATTATGAGATGGGTGGGACCTATATCTCCCTCCAATGCATTGGGTAAAGATTTTATATCTCATGAGATAGACAGGGCTGGAACGGTAGGTTATACCGGTTCAGTGAAACATGACTGAAACGAGGGTTACTCGATTCAGAAAGGGACTTTGTCCACTAAGATAGTCTTGGCAATGAGTCTTGACTAACAAGAAATGATTCTCTATGATTATGTGTGAATGCCTCAAAGTTTCATGTTTTATGTTATGATTATTGTGATTACATTTCACTGCCATGATTTGTCCCATGTTATGAAATTATGCTCTCTTTTGCAGGTTAAGATTTCCAAAATGTTATGTTCTTATGAATACGATGTGAATGATATTTCTTTTGTTTACCCTTACTGAGCATTTGAGCTCACCCTTTTATGTTTTCTTTTCCCCAGGATATAAAGAAAGGTTTTAGGTAAAAAAAGGTAAGATCTTTATAGGAGATGTTGAAGATCTTTCACCACGATTAGAAGATTACGTTCCGAGTTTCCAAAGACACTAAACTATTACGATCCTTGTGTGTGTGTTTTTGTTATGTACTAAGTATTCCGCAAATGTAATGTAATGTCAATGTACGTCAGGCTACGGGTCTCTACAATTGGTATCAGAGGAAAGGTTTAGTCAACCTTTGGAAACTAGGATGCGAAAATGTTAGTGAGATCCCTAAAGATATTTATAAGGTATGTCTAGGGATGACCCTAAGGATAAGTATACGTATAGGATATAGTCCTAGAACTACGGTAACAATATTAGATTAAACCAAAGATGTTAGATATTTAAGTTACTCCCCCTTTATTATGATTTTTGCCTCTCACACTATTCTTTTTGGGTTTTAGAAAATGGCTGGAAACAAGGTGATTCACGATAATGGAGGAAATGATGGACAATGGAATGATATTATTCATGAGCAACCAAATGAAATGGGATTTGGAAGTCCAAACATCATTATTATGCCGAATCAGCAATCTCATAATATGATCAATAAAGTAAAATTTGGTAAGTTTCCTGACTCGGCTAATAAGAGAAAGATGGAGTTTCATGATGATCATAGAGGAAAGAAAGTTCAATTTCCCCTATGTAAATCATGTGGGAAGAGGCATCAAGGAGAATGTTTCAAAGGAACTGGAAGATGCTTTGGGTGTGGAAAAGAAGGACACAAATCCAGTAAGTGCAAAGGAAAAGGTTCAGTTAACACCAGGGATGAGGATAATGGTATTTCTACGACTTCAACAATGGTTAAATGTTTTAAATGTGGAATGTACGGGCATTATGCAAACCAATGCCCTAAGGGAAAGTCTCATGAAGATAATCAGTATGGTCGTATGGGAAGTATTTATGTGGATGATGATGAAGAGACTACCAATGATATGTGAGATGAAAGAATTGTTGAAGCTCAGTCAATGGTTTAAGAATGTAGTGGAATGATTACATGTTTATCATGTGTAATGTTGTATAAGTAATCTCATGGTACTATGGAATAAAGAGACATGTAAGGATTGTTACATTGTTGTCTGATTAATGTTACCAGTATCCATGAAAGGTTATTCAGATATTTTTGGAATGTAGATGATATGCGCATAATGAAGGGATAAGGAGAAAATGAAATGTTTGACAGTATTCATGAGCTCATGATTGATATAAGGACTAAGTGATATCATGGTTTCAGTATATAGAATTTTGAGGATTTTGGTATGTGGAAAGTGTTAACTTTTAACTGCATTCATGTTTTCACTAAGGTATTCAAGGGAATACACGATTAAGGACTTTGAATGTTTGGAATGTGACCAACAAAACATATCTTATGATATATGGGGATCGACGATGGTGTTAAATATCTGGTAATCGTTTTCACTATATTATGAGGGTCGGCTGCAGTATTATGGATAAGCCTAAAGATTGGAATGGATTATGTTGGGCACAAGTTATTATTGTTTGTTTTTTTTCGATATTATTGATGGGATGTTATAGTAATATAGTTTTGGAAAAAGGGACAACCTGCAGGACGGGCGACAGCCCATCGCTTCGGACAAGGCTGTGGGAATCGAACCCACAACCGAAGTGCGACTGGCCTTTATCGCCTACCACTGGCCTACAGGAAGTCCCTGTTTAGTAGAAACTAGTTTTATTATATTAAGCAGTATGATATATGAAGTATAAGTCCATTTTAGGAACCATATATGATTAATCTCACTATAGATCTATTTATGCATATAATTTTTTCTAACCTTTTGTTTGAGACAGATGGAATGACCCGTCATTCTATCACATGATCTGCTAACACTTCACGAATAACAAATTCAACTTCATTTATTTAAGAGATGAAGTGGAAATTGTTCAAGGCACGAACAACAGTGAGATTGTACCAAAATAAAGTAAGTATTTATTAAAATTCAAATTCTTCAACTTTAGGGAAATGATCTTGAAAACCAAAAATGTTGTCCTAGTGATCTTATACCTGATGAATCGGATGGTACCTTAGATCGTCACAAATTCATGGCTTTGTGATTGTTGGCTTTTCCATAGCCATGTTCTCTACCACTCTCCATCAGAACATGATGGTTAGATTTCTCTTCCATATCCATATTTTCACCTATGTGGAAACCCAGTGATTAGTTTATTTGGGTAACCGTTACGTTTCATACCTTTGTTTTTAAAGATTGGTTTTGGTATTCCTTTTTACGATGTGGGTTTCTATCAAATAAACTTTCAAATAGTAAACCATTTATAACCCCGACGAATTTCGAGGGCGAAATTCATTTTAAGGGGGGTAGAATGTAACACCCCGAGATTTTATGAAAAATATTATTTTAATTTCATTAATGTCTTATGTTGTATTCTACACCAAGATTACCCTGCGCTATACACAACACCGTATTAGCTTGCAGTATACGCAACACTATTCTTGGACCGTGTTACACACAATTTTGATAATAGTTATTCTACGCAACATTGAGTATATATATATATATTAAATGTATAAATGAAATATGGTTGGATTCTATTATACGAAACAACGAAGGATTCTTTCACAACACGCAACCCTGACTTGGCTTGCATTACACGCAATCACGACCTTCCTCGATAGCGTGTGTAGTACGCAATACCGAGTTTCACTAAACAACGATATGCTATTAAAATATTATTAAAACTAGCAGTTATGAATAGTAATAACCAATTTTTGAAATTTTGTAAATTTTATTTTTCAAAATGGAATTCATTTTTGGATTCATAATATCGAAATTAGCTTAGGGTGAAATTTTGGTAATTTTCGGATAACTTTCATATTTTGATGAATAGTGAAAATTACTAAATTGTAATTAAAAACAACTTTTTTAATCGAAATAATTAATAGTGATAAATTATTAATTTGAGTGGTTTTAAATTATATTTAGAATATATTTTTACCATTTAATACAATGTTGGTCATTGGTTGTAATTTCACATTTAAACCAGACATAATCAAGTGTCAATCTTTTGATATATATTGTTTCCTAAAAACACGCTATTTATTTTAACAGCAGGATTTAATTATAAAATTAATTAATGCAACTTCTATGTTATGAATTTGGTAAAATAGATTTCATTTTTGAATTCGGAATATGAAATATAGCTTAGGATGAAATTTTGGCATTATTTTGAAAAACATCAATTTTTTATGAATAGTGAAACTACTAAGTGGTAGTTAAAAAAACTGAATTTTTCATAAAACTTAATTTTGCCGCTTCTGGGAATGGAATTTCGAAAATCCGAGAGACACGGTTAATATCAAGGACTAAAATGTGGTTCAATGAGATGAAAATAATTTTTTGGTGAATAGTAACTTTTTACTTTTTTTACCGCGGTTAATAGTAAATAGGGTAACTAAGGGTAAATATGATATTACTATTACCCTAACACATGTCCTAATTCTATTGGACAAGTGTAATTCGACCAAAAACAAACTTAGGAATAAAATATGACCATTTAGGCCCACTTGGATTAGATTAGGACATTTATTATTAATTTATTTAAAGAAAGGTTAAAATAGTTAAAATCAAAGTTTAATAAGTAAATCATTTTTAATATGGGGTTATACATAAGATAAATTCGATTGTAAATATTCATTAGAAAGCTAAAAAGATTTCCTACATGATGGTATTTTATTTAGACATAAAATAATTTAATTTATTTATGACACAACGATGATGCAGTAATTATCTTATTAATGAAATATTAACATAATTGATGTTATAAACACCAAAATAAATGTAATTTGAGATTTTTTATGAATTCCACTAATTTTCTAGGTTACTATGATATATTAATGTTGATTTAATCAACTTGGTTCGAACATTTAATTATGTTATGACTTTCACAAAAATCATATATCAAATAGTTTTAAAATTGACACAAAATAGTTTTTAAATCAAATATTATATTATTAATTGTTATTGTATTCCTAAAAATCTAAGGTTCGGCCAAATGACTTAGATAAGGATATATATATTAATAATAAACAATTTGGGGTTCTTTTGGCATGTTATAGTAAGTGTATTAACCATATAGTGAAAGAAAACAAAAAGACATGGTAAAAGTTAAATTATTTAACTTAGAGTTAAATCTAATTGATAAGGTTAAAATAATATCCTAAACTTGTCTAAATTCTATTGGTTGATAGGATTTAGACCCATCCCCACTTTAGATTCGAAATAAGACCCTTTGGAACCATTATAAACCGATTTTGACTTTAATATAAAATAATATTTTGAGATATTCCTAAGGTGCCCCTCTCCTCCCCTATAAAAGGACACCTCCTCCCCCTCCTCCTCACACCAATTTGAGCACTCAAGCTCGGCCAACCCCTGCCAAAATCTCTTATCCACTTCCCTAGCAACATCCTAGAGGTTCTGGTCTTCCTCAAAGACCAATTCTAGTGCCCTAAGAGGAGGTCTCAAAGAGGCACTTCAAAGAAGAGGTAATTACCGTTACCAATTCTTTCATCTTTATTTCTTCTTCCACTTCTTCTTCTTAGGTTGTTTCATTATGAAGTAATAACATCAGTATCACTCATATACTGATATGTTATTATAAGTATGAAACAACCCTATTTCACCATCTATCCATCCTACGAAAAAGAAATCATCGCGCGTGCGTACGTACGGAATACCGTCTCCACGCCGTGGTGTAATCTATTTTCCACCACCACCTTACATGGATGGGTATAATGGTGTAAAGAATAACTATACATAGTTATTACAACATCATATTGATTCTGATATATTTTATAATCCACTCCAATTCAATTTGATATTTATAGAAATGATATCATCGCTCGTGCGTACGTACGGACTACCGTCTCCACGACGCGATGAGATTCATTCTCCATGTTAACCATTTAAGAATGATTATAATGTATATATAAGAAATAATAATGAAATATATGACATTATAAAGCTACTGGATTTATGTATATATATACATATGTATGTCATCTACTTACTTCCATTTCAAGACAATAAGGAAAGAAAAACAGCGTTCATGCGTACGTACGGACTACCGTCTCCATGAACGGTGTTTTTCATTTTATTTATCTATCTATTATATATATATATATACTGAATATATATGATATATAAATCATATTTTATATTCTGGAAGTAATTAAATCATGATATAAGTAATAATGATGTCAAGAACAACAAGTCAAAACACTTACGATAAATGAAACGATTTTACCCAAAACGCTTCTTTAACATGGAATTTACAAAAGAACGGGTAATATAATGTCATAAGTGAACCATATATGATATCATAACAATGAATATGATTCTTTAATAAGTCAATGACATTATTTAAATCATTATACAGGATGTTCGGACACATACGAAGCAAATTGGACCTAAGGTAAGGGAAATATCGCAATCTCATTTTTATCCGAGATTGTTTGTACTTTGAAATTTACTGGGGTATATTTTATCATCCACATCCATGTTTCCTCAATATGTAATGTTATTTACATCAACCTACAATTGTTTAAATCCAATTTTACCTTTAGGTGAGTTTTTAGTAAAAGATATGAAAGGAATCTTTTGTCACTTTTCGTATGAGGTACTTTTTGACTTTTTCGACAAAAGTACGAAGAATGTTTTTTAAACTTAAACGACAGGAACGGATTTTTACGGTTTTATAAAGCCTTATTTTCATTAAGCTTCCTATAAAAGATTTCATGACTATTTTTAATAAAATCTCTTTCATTTAAAATTTCATGATGTTTTGTGAAAAGAAATTGATTTTGAAGAAGAAAGGATATTTTCCTCAAGAATTCATTTCAAGTGTTTTATCAAAATTATTTTCCATCTAAGATAATAAAGGGTTCTGTTTCTATCCATATTTTTACATTGATTTGACTATGCTGTGATGGAATTATGTTTATGAATTCCTTTATCTTATATGAATGGTTTTATGATGTCATGTTGTTTAAGAATCCCATTTTTATTACATGGGTTATGAAATGATGTATGATTTATGATTTTGTGGCACACATAAGAATGGTATCATTATGAGATGGGTGGGACCTATATCTCCCTCCAATGCATTGGGTAAAGATTTTATATCTCATGAGATAGACAGGGCTGGAACGGTAGGTTATACCGGTTCAGTGAAACATGACTGAAACGAGGGTTACTCGATTCAGAAAGGGACTTTGTCCACTAAGATAGTCTTGGCAATGAGTCTTGACTAACAAGAAATGATTCTCTATGATTATGTGTGAATGCCTCAAAGTTTCATGTTTTATGTTATGATTATTGTGATTACATTTCACTGCCATGATTTGTCCCATGTTATGAAATTATGCTCTCTTTTGCAGGTTAAGATTTCCAAAATGTTATGTTCTTATGAATACGATGTGAATGATATTTCTTTTGTTTACCCTTACTGAGCATTTGAGCTCACCCTTTTATGTTTTCTTTTCCCCAGGATATAAAGAAAGGTTTTAGGTAAAAAAAAGGTAAGATCTTTATAGGAGATGTTGAAGATCTTTCACCACGATTAGAAGATTACGTTCCGAGTTTCCAAAGACACTAAACTATTACGATCCTTGTGTGTGTGTTTTTGTTATGTACTAAGTATTCCGCAAATGTAATGTAATGTCAATGTACGTCAGGCTTCGGGTCTCTACACGAAGATTACTGAAGAACCATTTAGTTGACCCTTATACTTGGAATCTTTTACTAGAGGAGACTCGATAATCACACAATGGTGTTGACAGTGTGACATGACTCTTGAAGGATTTTGTTTTAGTTGTGGTCTCCTAGTAGTGGAATCGAGGCCTTATGACATCAATATTATTATGGACATGTTATCCACATTTCTTGCCCAGATTGGATATTTTAAGTGAATGGTATTCTGTGTCCTCAATGATGGAACCATGATTTCCTTTTTTGGATAAAATGAAACATAGGCATCGTAGGATGGAATCACACATTGGATCATGTAGCCGATTACTCATTAGCTAACTGGCCTTACCCTCGGTGTAATTGATGATATGAGTCGTTAGTTTTCTACAGCTATAGTGGAGTATGAGGATGTCTTTCCTGAAGATGTTCCAAATTTACCTCCACACCGGCATATGTACTTATTCATTGATCTAAAACCTAGGAATGAACCAATATCTAAACCTTCACATCAGATTTCTCCCTTAGAGATTCTTGATATGAGGGTATAGTTGGAGGTATTTTATAGGAAGGGAATCATGAGACCTAGTGTTTCACCCTGGGAAGCACCAATTTTTTTCCAAGATGTTTGATGGGATCATGAGGGTATGTGTGGACTACCGAAGCTTAAACAAGGTGACAATTTAGAAAATGTATCCAAAATCGAGCATCAAAGACCTATTTGACCAATTAAAATATGAGTGATGCTTCTCAAATATTGAACTCAGATATTGCTAGCACTAACTATGACTACAAGATGAGGATACACCATAGACACAATTAAAATGATGTTATAGTAAAAATGAGTACTTGTTGAAGCCATATGGCATGAAACATTCCCCAGAAGTGTTCATATGACTAATGAATATGATCTTTTATCCTTACATAGACTATTTTGTAGAGGTCTCCATTGATGTCATCCTACTTTACTCAGCATTCGAGGAGGAGAACATGAGACACTTGAGGATGGTCCTGGATACACTTTGATAGAACAAACATTATGGGATTCTCTATAATGGTCAATTCCAATTTAGATAGGTTCATATTTATAAGAAATGTCATTACAGAGGTAGGAATTGTAGTATACCCAGTGAAGGTTGAGGTAGTTCTTCCTTGGGTTCAACCCAAGAGTGTTACCGAGGTGTGGAGTTTCCATGGATTTGTATGGTAAAATTGGAGGTGTGTACCAAAATTCTCTAGAGTGGAATCACCCTTGGAAACTTTGACATGAAAGGGGTAGCCTTCCATGTGGATAGAGAAGTGCCAATAGTGATTTCAGGATATTAGGAAGATGTTGAACAGTTGTCAAATCTTGAGGTTACATGAGAAAGGAATCTAGTACACGGTGTTTTATAATGAAACATGGGTTGATATTTGTTTTGAACTCATGTAGAAGAAACAAGTGACTCATTATGGTTCACACTAGTTGAGACCACATGATAAGAATTACAAGACCCATAGCCTTGTGCTAGCAGTGGTAGTCTTCACTTTCAAGATGTGGTGACACTACCTGATGGGCCAGTGGTTAGTTGTCTACTCTAACGAAAAGAGTCTCATGTATATCTTATAACAGATGGATATGAACTTTGGATATAGGTGAAGGATAGAGTTACTCTAAGACTATGAAATTGATATTACCTATACTCATAGGAACGAGGAACATGGTGGAAGATACTCTCTATAGGATTTCCAGTTCTTAGTTCTTGAATAAGGTATCAGAGTAGTTGGCCATGTTACGGTTATCCCTTGAGGATGGATATGGATGAATTACCTCAAGTAGATAGTTTTGACCCTCTTGTCCTACAGGGATTCAGGGCGGCACAACTTTTGGATACCAATTATGAGACACTATAAGCTCAGATATCCATAGGGCATGCCATCGATAGACACTCAAAAGGTGGGTAGTGCATCATTCTGTTTATAGGACATAAAATATTACCCATGGTGTTATGGCAGGAGGTTTTGAGGGAGTTTTATAAATACCCCTTGGATGTATAAAAATGTGTTTACTAGATGTACTAGCACCTCCACCATCATTTTTGGTGGAAATGAATGAAGAAGGGAGTTGCATAGTATGTTTCTCAAAGTTTAACTTATTAGCATGTGAAGGCTGAGCACCATATTAGTGGTTTTATCTCAACCACTTAACATACCATAAGTAAAGAAGGATGGGATATCAATAGTCGTAATGATGTTTTACCACATATGTCTAGGGGACACGATTTCATCTGGGTGATCGTTGAACACCTCATGAATTCAGCCCACCTCTTAGATATCCTAGAGCACAATTCAGTAGAGAGAACATGGTGTCTCTACATGCATGAGATTGTTAGAATCCATGTTGTTCTGTGGACAATTGTTTTAGATCATGATTATCACATTACATCCCGATAATGGAAGGGATTACATGAGGTGTTTGGGACACCATTACACTTGAGAACATAATTTCATCATAAGAAAGATTGCTAGACTAAGCAGTTCATTCAAGTTCTAGAGGAATAGCTTTAGGATTGTATGATAGTAATTCGCCATATATGGGAGGACCATCTACCCAGGTAGAGTCTGTATACTACAACAACAACCATATCACCATTGGTATGGTACCATTCTAGTCCTTATATGGGTGACCCTGCATGTCACCACTTTGCTGGATAGATAGTGAAGAGATAGCAATCAAGGGCCCGAAGATGGTGAAAGCTACTACAAAGATGATGTAGATCATCCTGGATTGGATGAAGACTATAAAAAGGAAATAAAATTCTTATACAGAAAGGTGATAAAGTACATTGTATTTTGTGGAAGGATATCATGTTTTCCTTTAGGTTTCACCTCGACAGAGAATATAAATATTTGGTAGAGTCAAAACTCTATCAATTAGGTTCATAGGACCTTCCATATACATAACAGAGTTTAAGATGCCTCATAACGCATGGTTCTACCGCTATAGCTACATCAGATACATGACAACTTACACATGATGAAGATGAGGAGATACAAGCATGAACCACCACATATCATCGAAAGGGGTAATCTAGACATCGAGGATGGAGTGACCTTTGCTGAGTACCCAGTGGATATCAAGTATTAGTAAGAGAGGATTCTTCATGGATGATCATTTATTTTGGTGCATGTCTGGTGGAAGAAAATAAATCTACAAGAGGGCACATGGGAGTTGGAAGCTGAGATTCGCTCCTTATAACCCACTATGTTTGAGTAGCCTCTATTTTGGATTATCTAAGATGTAAAGCTCCAATATGGGGAGGATAAATTATCATGAATATTATGTGTTTTATTTTTGGACATTATTTGGAGTGAATTCAATACTAGGTGCTTAGAAGGAAGGTGATCCTGAGGCCTGATTTCCTTGAATAAATGTTCAGAAAATATAGAGAATATTTAATAGCACATGCATGCAGTTTTCTTGAAAAAGTGGTTTAACTCTTAAATGGATATGTATATCAGAAATCAATGTTCACCATTGAGTTTATAATTGCAGCTTTATTCTAGGAACGACCTATATTTAGTCATTCCATGTCGTTTGTGAAAAACATTTCACATGACATAAACGAAATAAAATTATTTCATGAGAATTATTTTTGACACATTGTTTTGGAAAAATTTACATGTATCCTTTTTTAAGAATTATAGGGTTAGTTATATAACACTAGAACCAATATAGGATCATTGTATAGTGATATATGACACCACTTTAAGGAATTAAAGTGGATCGGGGATCGATGATGATGCACTGACAGTTCATTTTCACCAACCGATCCAAATCAAAGTAGGATGTGTTATTTGATTTCCTTTTTGCGTTCATGATTCTGATGATGAAAATAGACTAATCAATGAAAAAATTACCCACTAATCAATTCTATTTTTGGGATGGGATTATTTTTGGTATTATTTTGAATTATTTGATCTGGTTTTCTAACCAGAATCCTTAGATATTGATCAATAGAAAATAATTATTGGCCAATGATAATAAATGGTTGTTTTGTGCATTCATCCTTCCATTCTTCGTGTTCCTCACTGTTGGATCCTCGTGGTCCCTAGATCAACATTTCCAAGTTGTTATTAACACAATTGTACACCTAGACTCTTAGAGAATATACAACCTAAGTTTGATCTATGTAGATCAGGACCCAATGTGCTCAGATATATGTCCGTTTAATTTTTTAGGCCTTGGAAGAGACACTGTGGTCCGCATATGGGACCACTAGTAGTGGAGGAAGTGCGCGGCGGTGAAAGAAGCAGCACATGGTGTCACGAGATGAGGACATGGTGAATGATGCTAAATATTTAGCTGGGGTGGCGAGGCCATCAGAGGTAGAAGGTTGTGAGTGATCATGTGGAGTAGTGATGATGGACACAAAGGTGACGATAGGGTCGGTGTAGGGGGATGCGACAGCGAGCTATGTGGGACACTACAGTGAGTGGATAAGGCTAGTTCCGATAGATGTACTAGTTTAGAATAGTGGGACGAACCCATTTTGGATTTGGGGAAATCTAGGCGGAGCCCCGTTGCGGCCTCCTGTGATGGTCGACTATGATGGTCGACCGCGACCGCCAATCTGGGGTCGTGATAGCTCGAGCTGTCAAAGATGACCTGACTTTGATAGTCGACCGTGATGGCCAACCACTTTTGTAGTGACCACATGGTATGTACATGTTTTAAGTCAACCAAACATGGTGATAGACGGTGACGGGTGACCGTGGTTGTAGGTGGACCTACTACCGTGGTCGGTCTGTAGGGCAATAGGCAGTTGCTCTCAATTGATCATATCTTCTAAATGAAGTTTGCAATCACAGATATGTCAATGGAATTGAGACCCAAATGTTGAGATGATCATTTTAGGACTAGTGGTGAGTATTTTCGGAAAAGAAGAGATTGATATAATTCCCTTGATCCTTTCATTAAGGATTCAATGCAACATTACATCCACATCACTGGATTGTAATCCCCTCTAGGGGAAGAGTCTCAGATATAGCATGACATCCCTCAACATGACTAGAATACCATTCTCTATTACCCATAATGGAGTTGTGTAATCTCCATAACAATTGATAGTAGGGAGTTGGTACTACATATATTGGTATTCATTGGTAGGGTCCATGGTATTCCCCATTGTGTGTGGGCATTATCCCATATGTAGCAGGATGATTCAGATTGGTTTTGGGGTATCCCCCACTATGTCTGGGAGTTATCACCTCTCTATATATCATAGTATTCCTTAATTAATGTGTTCTCATTGGGTAGGTCCCAAATTACCAAGACCTCATCATCTAGTGTGTTTCAAGTTATCATGGATGGAAGAGTACGTTATCCTAAAACAATCGTGCTTCTAGTAGAATCTTATTTATGGAAGTTTTTTATGACTGTATGATGGAGTGGTGTCTCTATTGAGTATATATAGATATTATTATTATGAAGGATATAGAAATATACTTGTTTACTGTTATCTATACTCTATTTTATTTTAATGATTATGGTATCAGGGCTTCCTATTGGGTATTTATATACCCACCCCTGCATTGGATTTCCCTAAACATGTTTCATCTTGTGTCGCCAATTGTTCTTTTAATAGAGTCCTAGGTAGACTAGGATAGGATGGTTCTTAGTGATACTGGGTAGACCAATGTGTGTTCTTATGGATTTTAGATGGAAATCCTTTTACAATGACTTTTAGGTTGGACTTGTGGTTACATACTCTCTATGGTGGGATGGTTTTTTGGCCATGTTTACTTTCCAGCAAATTCCCAACTGTAATCTATTATGTGATGTTAGATGTATGCATGATTACTTATATTTATTTTACATTTCACCATTTTTTGGATTGGATATGTGTACATGTGTTCAAGTTCATTAGGCCAATGACACCAATTTGTGGGATATTATAACTCAGTGCTAGTCACTAGCCCCTGGCCAATTAATGACATGCATGGGGTTGTAACGACATGGGCCCCTCTAGGATGAGTTGTGTCAGTAATGATGAATCTAGACACATCCAAAAAATTATATAATAAATATAATGGACAATTATTTGTGAAATGGAATAAATTTACATTATATATGATATTGGAAGGAATATTGTATTTATAATTACCTTTTCCAAATGTAATTAATCATGAAATCAGAGATAATGATTTAGTAATTTCTCATACACTTATATATTTAAATGGTTACTTTTCTTGTCTTTTATTTTCAATTACATTATTCATTTTAAGGAAATTTATTTATCTTTATAGTTATTAAATTTAATACCATATTTCAATTTAATAATATAAAATGAATATATGAATTTAATAAAAGGAAAAAATCTTCAATATTTAATGCTTAAAGAGATGAGATTATGGAAACAATATTTGTGTAAATAATCCTAATATTTTTTTTTAATAATTATGGTGTCTTGGAGAATATCTATATATCATTTAATCCTATATGAAATCCTATCATAAATATTGAACAATTCATCAAATATTTCTCCTTTATGAATTATAATATCTCAAAACTGGTAAATACTAATTATTAAAAGGCCTTATTTAACAATTTTTCTCCCTTTATAAATAAAATGTGGTTTTTTACAAATTCCCTTTATAGTATTAAAACCCATGAATTATAAATTTTTTATCCTAGATAATGAATGGTATAATTATGTTCATAAACATAAATCACATACAATATTATTCAATTCAACCAAGGTATATAATAAAGTCTAACATTTGATAATGAAAAGTTGTTGGAAAGAATTAGAATCATTAAGTCGTAAAGAGGAAATGTGGGATATAATTATATCTTCATATATATAAAGTATTTTTATATTAAATATATGGATGAATTTTCTACATAATATTCATTAATAATTAATTAAAAGTATTGATAATGATAATAAATTTTGATAGAAACTCTCATGCTAATTTTTAGAATGTCTAGAAGGGCAGTGAACACTATGAGATTATGGTGGTTCTGAGATTGTTTATAGATATATTGATCAAAATTTTAGTAATTATTATTAATATTCTTCATAATTATCTAAATAAAAACAAATAAATCAAATTAATTGAAGAAAAATTTTTATATGAAGATTTCCTTTGGTATTGATGATTACATACCCAGTTTTTTCGGGGTTTATCCCACTTACACAAAACACTTCTCCTATTATGAAGAATCATCTGCCGAAAAAAGTTAACCACTAAAAAAAATTATATACGAATATTTCAACAAGTTAAAATTACATAAAAATTGTATACTTTTAGAAAACTATAACTCATTTAATTTGGATCCTATATAGATTAAAAATAGATATTGATCCTTTTCTATTTAAATATACATAAATATTCAATGATTATTCTTCACACTCAGAAAACAGTTGAAATGTTTGATAATTTATCACTATTTTTATACACATATTTTTTACATATACTAATTACATAACAAGTTTAAATTATTTACACACAATCTAAAATTTCCAAATTTCATCAACTTCAATTAAAATTCAAAATAGTTGATGTTAATTTCTCTCAAAACAGAAATCTAGTTTCTCTATATTCTCCCAATGAATGAATAATTTACCTTAGATGATATCTAGAAATATTTTGACCCTCTCTCTATCTTCTATAATATTCTAAAATAACGAAAATTCATATAAAACATCCTGACAAAAATATGAAATGAACTTATATTATTTCATATATGGAACTACATTTATAGTGTGAATCAATTATGTAATACATGATATCATCATAAAATATGATAAAGAATTATCTTCACATCACATATCATTATCATCATCATAATGATTTTTTGAAACCAATTTCCTTAATAAATTAATGAATAGTTAAACCAAATAAATATATAATCTACACATTTTATTTTATGAAATAATTTGTAAAAAAACATTAGTTTTGAAAATTTTCACTAACTCTAAAAATTTCCATATGAAATATAATTTCAAAAATGATATTTTAATAACTTATAGAAATTTCCTTCGGTTTTACTCTATTTCAACATTTTTTTCTAATGACACATATATAATATTTGTTAAATCTTCCATAGTTATTTTGGTTTATGCCTTTATAAAATTTCATCTTGATATTTAGTAAATATTTGATGTATTCACTAGAAAAAAATATGAATGATGAATTATTTTTTTGTATTATAGATATCATGTACCTATTACTTATAAATAAATGAAATATATGTAAGATATTTAAATTATTACCTATTGGAAAATGATATCTCAAATTTTCACCAATTCAATTTTTTTTTGTAAACAATTTATGTATCACATTAAATTTTTTGTTTCATAGTGATATCATGGTCATTTAAATGTCTTTTAAAAGAAAATCATGATTAATAATATATGATCTTGGGAGGATATTATATATTTAGGAAGGTTATATACTTCCCAAAATATATTTTTTAGTGATTTATTTTGTAAGATTTATTTTTTAATATATTCAATAGCCTCACTCATGAATTGAAAGACCATTTAAAGACATATGAAGGAATCTATATTCAATACAAATAATCTTTATGTAATATAATCCCCATTCCTCATATTCATCAACTAGTATTAACTATAATAAATTATTTAAATAAAATAAAATAACTTATTGAACTATGATTAATATCTATTCATCCTCAATTATGTAATGTAATAGGTCAAAGCAGTCACTATATTTAAAAATGAAACCCACTATAGAAAAATAATGTTATGTCTATTGTGAAGAAGGATATCATGGTCCTCATTGGTATAAATAATATTAATCAATCATAAAAAAATACTTATCATGTAGGTGAATATATTCATTGTTGAAATATGTTCAAATCATGTTTAATTATTTATAAAAGAAAATATTGTTCCATCTTAAATATAAATTTCTAATAATACACATTTGAAATATTTGGTCATGATTTTTTAGATATGTTTATCTCTTATAACATCTTCATGGTTCATTAAACCCATAAGGATCAACGATACAAAAATAAACCATTGGAATATTGTATATTCAAATTATTTTTCATTTTTGATTATTATTTAATTATGATCATATTATTTTGAAATTTTTAACACTTTAGTTATATATTAAAAAATTATGGTAAATAATTCATATATACATCAGTTTAATTTTAATTTTATTAAGTACTTATGTTTTTTTGTGACAAGAATAATAACTGATTTTTTTCATCAGTAGACATGTTTGGAAGTGATTATGGAATTAATTTTTTTGAAAATTACATTTTATAATTCTGAATTTATTTTATGGAGATCAATTAAACTTATTTACTTTTATTTTAAGTCCATTTTTCAAAAAGTGTTTTGAAATTATATTTTATATAATTAATTGATAAAATTTATTATATTCTATGATTATACATTTAATTTATATTATGTATATAAATTTTAAATTCTTGGTAACAATTTTATATATGGATGATCTAATTTTAATTTTCATATATGCCTTCTCAATAAAGATATAGGAGCAGTCCTCAGAAAGTTTATTGATATCTTCTCTATCTGGATTATACATTCAGTTAATCTTCATTGTGGCTACTGCATTGCATCATTGTGAGTCTATGATCCTTTTTCCTCATTTTAATTTATCATTTTTGCCTAGTCACACTACACCTATGTATCCATTGATATTTTATAAAATTAATATTGATCCTTAATAGATATATTTCGTGATCATCCCCTGGTTGTTGAACATTATGATGGTTTTGATGTGATCAATAAGTTTCTCTATGTTATATAGTGATCTATCTTCTCTTCTAATATTTTTTCATATTGAATTGATTATGAATTATTGATTGATTATAGGAATTCCATTATTATCCTTGTTTTCTTCCATGATTATTGGTCCAATTTTGGACATGTGATACAAAAGATATATATAGGTGGTTATATCTTTGGCCTATGTTGGATGAAATTTATTGTTATAGATTTGATAAAAAATTATTAATGAAGTCGTAGGATTGGTTGATTTATTTCAGTGTTTATAATTGTTTTGTGTAAATTTTTCCCCCGTATTTTGGTAGAATAAAAGTTTATTTTCAATGAATTTTGAAATGGATTTGTGAAATTGTTCCCAAATCATGGTTTTGATGAAATGGTGTGGAAAATAGAGAATATGTGGTTCCTTTGGTACTTATGTGGATGATGTAAAAATATTCTCCTTCATATGATACTATTGAATAGTTAAATGATGTGTTGTTCATATGATACATTGGAAAATAATTCTTGGTACATGTTAGACCAATTTGTTGGTTCACCTGTAGGTGTAATTCTTTTCACTATAGATTCGATGTAACTCTACAAAAAATATAAAGTAAGAACATTGTACTTGTTAACATGTATGACATGCAACGAAAACTGTGTATGGTAATATAATATAGCATAAATTCTCAGTCAGAGGCAAGTCTCTGACCATTTATTAATAAAAGAAAAAGAATAAAGTAGGTATAACAAGCCAGAAAAACAACTACATATCATAGAAAGAAAACCCATCACCATTCCCATTATGAACTATTTCCTCTGCATTATCTGTTTTCCATTCTGAGGTTTCATAGTACTAATAAACCTTGGAATATATTCTTATCAGATTCAACTTCTCCATGGATAAAAACTCCTTCGAATATTGCATAGACCATCATTCCTTCCCAATAGAAGCTCTGGTAGACACCGGCCTTGGAAGATAAGAACAATCCTTCTTCGGTCGTTGATGTGGTGGACCAGTCTTATTAAGCTCAACACCATGCACCTTCGTCCTATCTCCTTGAACAATAATAGTAAAGTAAGGCAGGACCATGCCACCATCTTTTTCCTTCTCACTATCCAAGATGTCACCCCACTTTCCCAAGATTTTCACCTCTCGATAAACCCCCTCTGAACCACAATCTTTTTGAAACAGATTGAAAGAGTCAGCCGTGATGGGGCATTGAGGCTGATCAACTAGGTTTTCCACATATTCACCAGTTGCAACATCCACCGGAGAATCAAAAACCTACAAGAGACCACCATCTTGCCTTGAAGAATTCTCCTCTTCATGCACAACCTCCTCATTGTCCATTTCCAGGAACCTGTTGCCTATAGAAACCAAGATCATCATGCGTCCACCATCCTCATCCTGCTATTGGACACAACCATCCACATGTTTTGACCGCAAGGAGCTTCAGGCCAAAGAATTCCCCAATGGATCCACATTTCTAATTCCAAGATCACACTTTAAAAGATTAAAGAATTGCTCAACTGTCGGATCCCATGGCTCACTTCCCACCTTCTCCAAAGGAATCCTCTACACTGAGAACCCAGGAACAGATTGCCCCGACTCCTCAGCCATAACATGGGTGTCCAACATCTCCTTCATGCCAGAGGAGTGACCAGGGACCTCAACATCACAATCCCGGGATATCCCATGCAGAGAGGATGATGGTCGTGACCCCCCCCCCCCCACTGCATTGCTAGCTAAATCTCGTCCTATCCCCTGTACAAGCACTGAAACCACAGATTATTCCACAAAATCACCTACACTTCTGGGATCCCCCACCTGAGTGACCTGATCAGCAAATTCTCTATCTCTAGCACAACCAATATCCTCCGCACGGCCCTAATTGGCTCCCGCCTCATCCCTTCCAACTGCCAAACCATCATCAAAGTGCCTCTTTCTCCGGGTCCTGTCCAGATTAGCAGCAACACCCCCTCTACTGTGACTTGTTTCCTTCACTTTTAAGAATCCCTTCATCCTCCTGCTGTTGTAGTTCAATGACAAGTGACCACACAATCTACAAGACACACAGTAGTGCATCCACAATTCAAAAACCACCTCCTACTTCCAACAAAACTCCTTATCATCAGCGATCCATATGCTTCGGTCCGACTGCCTTGTAGCATTGACTTAGAAACAAATTCTCGGGAAAATTGGGTCACAAACCACCACAGTAGGCCAATTAGAGCACATAACCTTCCAATAAAACTACCAATTTCACACACAAAAGAGTGGTTCTCGAAAGAAAGTGGAAGACCCGGTAGAATTACCCAAGTCACAGATGTCGAAGGATCTCAACACATATGGAAATAAAAGTTCTAGTGAAACAAATAGAACACCGCTCCGTTGCATCTTCAAGGGGCCTTGGACCAGGCGTAGATCAGATCTTCCTCCGAAACAAAATGAATCATGAAGTGTCGTCGATCAAGTAAAACGTTGACCGCCCGCTCATTTAAATTCAATGACTCAGAGACAAAGTAATCAAAGGATTCAACCAAGGGCCGCTGGAGATGGAATCTAGCCACTATTGTGAGTTTGCAAAGATCAGAGGCACCGTTAATCTCCTCCGGTAGCATTGAAAGTTGAGAAGCCTCTTCGAAAAAATCGGGGACCTTCAGCGAGATATGGATTCTTGGGAATGCTGGAAAAATATCATCTGAGGTTTTCTTCCTTTGTCGGAGATAGCGCAAAGCTTCCCCCTCCGATACAGAGGGGGGAGCAGAGTCTGGCGGCATTCAGGATAGGTCATCGGGGAAGGGGAAGATCTAGGTCATCAGCGGAGCTTTTAGGTAATGTAATATATTATTATCTAAATAAGAAAATATATGGTTTAGAAAACTACTTAATTAGTTAAAAATTAATTATAATAATATATAATAACTAATTCAAAATAAAATGATTATTTTTATAAGAAACTATTTTAAGCTCAGAAAGCTATTTTACCATTATAAATTAAAATAATTACCATTACTATGTGAAATTAATGTAATATATTTATTATATATTAAATATAATATTTTTAATATTCATCTAATAAATTTTATAAGCATAATATAAATCAAACCCCATTTTACACAAAAAACCCTATATTTTTATTAGGGAATTTTCACCTCTTTTAATGGAGAACCTATTTTAAAATATATTTTTGGTAATTTTATAGATTATATATGCCAAAAAGTACATAAATTTTAAATATAAACATGAAAATTATATTGGGGTTATTTTGTGGTATTTTTCTATGAAGTTTCATTTTTTAATGAAACATGAAAATACTGAATTTTAGTTCAAAACATCATTTTCATTAAATTTATTTATATTTTTTGATAAAATTATGTATTGGTTAAAATTTATAACTACATAATATTTTTCTATTAATTAAATATCATTCGTTTTAACCAATTTCAATTTGAAAATTACAATAAAATCATAGTAACGTTATGGACGTTTTTACATTAGAACCCAGCATTGTCGTCCCATCTACTGGGTTAAATTAAAATTAATTTAGGCCCCTTCTATGATTGAAATTTTAAAGTATTGATTAAATATAGTAAATAAGAATAATATATATAATTTATAATATTTTAAACTTTATTTTTAATAAACTATATTATTGAACCTAATTAAATTTAATTACTATTATTAAGGGTAGTTGGGGTTTGTCTTAGTGGTAAGAACCCCATAAATCTACCTGAAATATGAGGGTTCAAAACCCATGGGGTGCAGGTTACTGTAGAATCACTATATAGCTACTGTAGCAGACAAGATACTGTTGAAATGGCGGCACTATAGTGGTGGTAGGGACACTTAAGGGGCGGTAGGGGAACTGTAGCGGCGGCGGGTACTGTGTGGCACTGTAGCAGTGCGGGTACTGTAATATTATTATTCAAATAATGGGTCTTGGGCCTAAAATTTAGGCCTATGGGATATGTAATGGTTTAAATGCCCACTGGGCCTACGGGCTATGTAATGCGTCTCCCTATATCCAGTTAAAGATGTCTTTTCTTTGCTTTAATAATAAAAATGAGGCTTCGGCCCCAACCTTTAAAAAAATTGGTTAATGACTATTATTAAGGAAACAATAATCACATTAATGGACTAAACCTTTAACTTACAGGTCAAAATGACCTATAAACCTATAAAACACAAATAGAATGGAAATAAATCTTTAAATAAACTTAAATAATAGTGTTATTTTTGTTTTTTATGACATTGTTTATATAAAAAACATTGGTACACATAGATTCTATTCAAAGACACTGAGTGAGTGAGTTTCCTCCCTAATAAATTTCCAAAAACTCTCCCACTTACTCCCATATCTCAAGTAACTTTGGATAGGAAAATATCTGAAACATAGATCCTAAAAATCCCCCATAATATTATAATAATCCCCTTGGCATTAAATCAATCCTATACGGCCTTTTTCTATAAACCAAAAGGAGTTACTGGATTAATAGGTTACATATTTCTTTAATCTGTTTAGTTTAATTCAATTATACACCCACTTAACTTTTATTATTACATGATTGTAATATGATAAAAGTATATTAAATATACTATTATGTTTTTATTTTATGTTTTCTACCTTCAATTTCATACACTTCCATCTAATGGGAAATGGACATATTGTTTATGTGAACAGTGAACACCCACATCATGAAATGAGGATAGTTTGTTCTTCCTTTACTGCCTCTCATGGTGGTAATTATGATAGAAACACTATTTATATATGATATTTATGATATTTATAATTTCTTTAAATATATTCAATTAATTAATAACACATTTATTTATCCCTCCATTTTATGGGAATATGATAACATCATTTCTGGAAGTGTTGAATTCATCCACCTAAAAGTTATGTGATTCATTCACACAATACATGGAATGTGTAAATGATAATTTAAATTATAATTAGATTAAATATAAAAAATATATCTGATTTTATTGAAATTATTTATTTTATGGAAATATAATATATATAATTCTCTTTATTACCCTTTCACACACTTAAACAGTGATAACATCATTCGTGGACGTCTGGACTACCACCTACTCGACATGATTTTATTAAATTATCATCACAATATATATATATATATATATATGATTAAATTAAAAAGATATCAATAATATAATTATAATTATGGTAATATATAATACTACTTACCTTCTTTCGATAACGATAATTGAAAACTAAGAATGTTACTTGAGCGTACATATGACCTACATTCTTCATTATCATATCATTGATTCATTTTTCATAACCATATTTAAGGAATTTTTTAAATGTATAATAAATGTATAAATATTATAATTATGTAATTATTATTATTTTGGAGATGTTATATAATAACCCGTTTGACCATAAATAACCTAATAGAGATATTTTTAACACATAAAGATAATTTGGTCAAAACAACTGAATTAAACATAATTGTTTAAGTATTTGTATAAAACATAATAATAAGTTAAATAAATTTAATGATTAACCTGAAAGGGGTTCAGAATAATTTATATATTTAACATAATTTTACTATATCAGAAGATACTGGATGTTCGTTAAGAAAGAAATGTAATGTATTGGATTTTGTCTTAATTTACATTCTATTGAGACTTATTTGTTATTATGAACGTTGTTAATTTTTATGACATATATACATCCATATTACATGTTATATAATGAATATCTGGAATATCATGATTTAATAAGATTCATTTAATTACATAACTTTTTGAGGATCATGATTTTAATTTTTAAATATGGCGTGGGACACTTTGGAATGTTTCGTAATCATTCACCTAAATATATTCAAAATGATTGTCTTTACAATATCAACTACATTTTTTGATTGTTAATTTTCTATTAAAATAATAAATTTATTGGTATGAACCTATTCTCTTATATATGGTTTATATACTACCACATTTTCACATAATATCATCACTATGTCATTCATCATGTTATTTTTAGATTCAATTTGAATTATTCCATCTAAGGGGATTTGAGCTAAAATTTACCAAGTTGAAAAGAATTTCATAACACAATTTATTTTTATTGGGTTTAATAATTTATGGTGGATATTAATATTCTATGGTTATGTGTATAATGACATTGACATTATATTGATGTATTTTCTCATCTATATGTGGATTTAAATTTGATATATATAATCTACTCATATATTTATTCTCACTACAACGTTATGATCTATCCAAGGGTTCAATTTATAAAATCATTTTTTTTCAATTGTTTACAATTAAATTTCCATTAGAGGAAATAAAATATCCATTTTATAAAAAAAACCATTAATCTTTTTTCTACTCTAGTTAATGACGTCCTTTATTAAATAATAGTACCATTTCTACAGTCTTTAGTACTCAAAATGTATTTTAAAAAGATTTTAAAAAATTCAAACTTATTTCTCTCTTTACCTGGAGGAGTCATTTTGTTATAAAAAACAATTTTCTAAGAATGTTTAAAAAAATATTTTTATGATGATTTTGTAATAAAATTCACACCCCTTCTATATTTTACAAATTTTTTAAAATGGATCTTTTTATCTCTCTCTAAGAATGGAAGTTTTCTAAACTTTTCACCGTGGCAATGGAATATTATTTTAACCACATATGAAAAGTAAATATTTACTCTCCATCATTTAATTGAAGATTCATTCACATGTTAAAAATTATATTTTTATATAATTTGTTTTTTAAAAGGTGATTTTCAAAGAAAATGTTTTTCAAATGTTTTTTTTTCAAAAAAACTGATACTTTCTCAATATTTGTTTAAAAATATCTTTTAAGTTATTTAAATAGAGGAAAAATACCATTTAATTTAAAAACATTGAATATATTTTATTAATATTGTCCTTGTTATTTTTTTAGATGGTTTATGATTGATTTTTTAGTATAGTATTCACATTCACATCCTTGATTTATTTACTATTACCCCTAAAATATTCAATCTCCAATGATCATTATAGTTTGTATTTCCACAAAATTATCCATTTCATTTATCATGGATATTAAAATTTCATAAACTGTGTTCCATTTTTCATACAATTCCTTCCTTGATCATTATTTAATTATTTGGGATTTATTATCAATTATGTTTTCTTAATCCAATATAGATATTTGATGAGGGATATTATTTATTTAGGTTATTATATATTAGGAATGATTTGAATTTGTAATTATATGTTGATAAAAAAAATTATATTGATATTTAATTCGTCAATAGGTTCTCATTATACAAATAAGTTGTAAAAATTAAATAGGTTTCAATATGGAGTTTTAACTGACTTGTAAAAGGTCTTGAAGAACTATGTTTTCATATTCCTAATTCCTGAAATCCATTAATGAATCATTTAATTTATTTCATTTTAGTAATTATTCATCCATGATATTTTTCATTTACATATCTATGGATAGAATTCATTATCAATCCACTGATAAAATGGAATCTATTATAGTTTATTACATTTCCATATTGTTTATACACATCCTTATTACTATGTTTATTACATGGTATGTGTGTTACATTATTTACCATTCCATATTTATTTTTATAATTGATTCATTATTTTTTCTTTTATACATTACCATTACTGACCATTTGAGCTCTCAAATGTTTTCTTTCATTTCCCCAACAATCTAGGAAGCATACTATGAATTATATATAGAAATATAATATATGGGAAAAATTTATCCTTAATTTTATTTAGTTAGAAAAATGTAGGTATGTAATTTTTGTATCCATTAATTATACAAGACTCATTTATATATCTATTTTACCAATACTACAAAACTCTTGATCCTTAACGATTTGATTCCTTGTAATCATGCCGATATATTGATAGTTGCCACCATCTATAGCCCTTCGAAGGTAAATTATTTATAGTGAGTATCAAAGGGTGTGTATTAGAAACCATAGGAACTATATTAAGGAAAATTGATGTTATAAAACATAACCCAAAAGTAAAATATCAAGATAAGTATAGAATAACATCTTAATGTTTTAGTTATACTGATATTATGTGACTTTTCATGGAATATATCTTCATCAGAATGCTACAAGTGGTCATTGTTCTAGTACAAATGTACTTATGAGTAACATCTCGGACAAGGTTTCTAGGGCCTGACTGATGCACGCCTACCATAGGGTGTGAAAAAAGCAATTTATTTTCCTAATGTAACATAGAGGATGACTAGGGTCGTCTCATTTGAGGATCTTTCTATGTTGTTTACCCACATAATCTATATAACCTAAACTAGTTCTTTTTTATTATTTCTAATTAATCTAAGAATAAAATGAAATTTAAAATTCAAATTAAATGTTAAAGAATTTAATAACATGAAATTACAGAATGTAAATAGTTAATAATGATCTTGGTCCAAGGGTTGTTAACGCATGTTCATTCATTATTTATTTTTTGTTTAAATTCAATTTGATAATTCATTTAGTGACACCTAATTAATTAATTACTCCCCATTGATTTGTTGAGTGTGTGATTTCAGTATGAGTCTGGCACACCAAACCACACCTCCTCTAGTACTCATGTAGGGTAATAACTCAACCAAGAATGTTATTCCTAAAGGACTCGGCTCCATCATATATCGTTTCATCTCTTATGGAAACCCAAACTCCACTATATGAAGAGTTTACCTAAGATAAGGGTGTGGAAATAGATTAATCAATGGAAAGTATTGTATTTCGAAATATTTTAGTGGTGTATAACTACCACACCTGTGCAACATTCCTGCCTCCATCACAAATATATTTAAAAAATTTTGAATTTAAAGAGAAATAACGAAGAGCACCGTGAAACCTACCCCAGGGCCAAGCCTCAGTTTAGTCACATTCCATTGAAAAGTTATTATAGATCATGATGTATTAAGGGATAATAAAAGAGAATAATTATATTAGGGTTGGAAGAGAAATAGTGATGGAAGAAGATAGAAACACATGAATTAAAAAATGCATATGTGTTTCATGGGAAAATAAAACTTAAAATAAAAAGAGGAGAAAAATATCATATTTTAGAATCATGTCCCTAGGACTCCACTAAAATTTTGGTGTCTAAAAACCTTCTCATAATGTGTGAACACCACTTTATATAGGCTAAGGGATGTGATCCTTGGGACTTTAAATTTCAGATCTTCAAAATATATCTTTAGGATTTGTTGTAGATTCTATCCATCGAATTATTGATCATGTTCGTCCAATTTAATAGAATAATTTTTCAATGGTGTCTTATAATTGATATTAAAAAATAGATTTTATTTTTCATCACAAAATTTTAGATTGAACATCATTATGTAGTACAAGATATGGACAATCAATGCTGGGATTTTATTCTAGAGGTATGTTACCTTTTTTCTTCCCCAAACATTCTGCATCCATGGTCCACCTTAATGAATGGAAATCATCATGATCGTAAACATAAGAACTCCCCATTTAATTCTATTTCCATTCCAATTAGAATCACCCCAATTGGATGTGTTTTGACTGATTTATGATCATTTAATTGAGGTGAGGTCCACACAGACATCCAGAATAATTGTCCAATTTGATTGAATGTTTCGGACACTTGGATGGCATAATTAAATCATAGTTCAAAAACATAAGATTACTAAAATAAATATATGAATCCAATAAAAAATTAATCACATAAATTGTATTTATATTTTAAATTATATGCATGAATTACCAAAGTGATTAAAATCTGTCAATATTTCCAAATTAAGCAGTTTTCCAATTTTAGCTCAAATCACATCATAAATACAAAATTGATGATAATAACTCAAATTGATAAATTTTAAGTTATTAAATAATTTAATTACATAAAAAATTAATGAAAATATTATCTCTATCAATTTCCCCACAATTAAACTATGTTGGTCCTCAAGAATATAATCTCAACATGGAATTCAAAGGGCACCAATGTTACCAATATTTAAATTTCAATGCAATAAAATCAAAATATTATCAATGTCCAATCCAAATATCAAGGTCTACAAAAAATATCAATTTTATTTCCCATATTTCAAAGAAAAAATAAATTCATTTATTTTACTTTTCCCTTTTGAAAAATGATGGATCTTCTCCTTTCATTCATTCAGGCTTCTTAATTTATTATTATTAAACATGTAAAATCATGATTTACCTATCATTTAAATATTTTCTCTCATCACTCATGATAAAATTAAAGTGGACTTATTCTCATATCATAAGAACATTCTCTTTATCCATAGGCTTCTAAAGTAACTACTTTCTCCACTTTGTAAAGACAAAACGTACATAAAATCATGATGACCTGCAATAAAGGTTCAAATAACTCTATGGATTAGGGTTGGTAGGATTTGATACTTTAACATTTAAGGCTCAAATAAGAGGCTAATATCTTAAGTAAAATTAATGATAAATCAAGTGAAAAAACAGGATGTACCTCAATCAAATTCCCTTGAGAATGTGAAACACAACACCACCACCTTTTTATGACATGGAACATTAGGCAATAAATTATTACAAAGAATGATCTCTTCAAAGATCTCCCCATTTTTTATATTTTTTGCAAATATCCATAAAGACAAAACATTATTATTATTTTCTTTTTTAAGCTCTAGACAGGTTTCAATTTTTCTATCTTTATTTTAAGGGAAACCAGAAGAATTAAATGAATCCTAATGAAATGATGACTCATGCCCAAATTGATAATAATACATTTCCCAAAATAATGATTCACATATCAGACCACCCACAAATGATACACATCCCAATGATCACACATGAAAGGACCTTCCCCCACACTCAAACATGAATTGTCCTTGCAAAAATACTAAAAGTGTAGGTTGGTAAAAAAATATCATCTTGTAATGTGGCTCAAATCTATAAGGAAAATCATATATTCTATGGGCTAACGAAGGATAAATGTAACATTTGGTATCAGTTAAATATGTGTCTAGCCAAAGTAGTTCCTCAATCCTTTTAAATGTGTATTTGAACAGTCATAACATAGACAAGTTTCAATACATGTTATGGCAGGTGGAATGTCCCAAGATCACTCAATAAATATTCCCAAGGTAAAATAAGAAATATTTGTTCTATAAATCCTCTCGGGAATGGGAAAATTACATTGAAAAATCACTCATGGAATGATTAATAATAACAATTTAATTCCCATGAAATTCATAAATTCAAAGCATGAAATATGGTGGGGAAATTTCATTTACATGAATCAATTAATTCGCTCAAATCATGGGTCATAATTTCATTATCTCTACTTCACTTTAATCATCTAATTATCCATTTTACTAATTCGATCTCATTAACATTTAAATGGAAAACATGGAATCAATGGAATCATAAGAAACACATGTCTCCTAGATATGTCAAGTAAAACATAATTCATGTGTGGGAATTCAAGTCCAGTTTAATGCAAATAAAAAAATGTAAAGAGTTTCAAAGTTAATATTTAAAAGTGAACTCCCATTTGAAATGAATCTTGGTTTTATTTTGGGGGGTTCCCTTCTACCATCATGAACCTAAAAAATATAATTACTCAATTAAGTGAAAGTATAATGTCATTAAAGCTCAAAAATATAGGATGAAGTGGGATTCATTCTAAGCTACTTCTATGAGAAGAAATTGGAACCTATCTTCCTAGAAATTGTGTAAAGATAATTCTTGGTATGATCCTCAATGTGGGGCTTGGATTCTTTTACTGACTCTACATGGCAGTACCCATTGTTATCCATAATCTGATGGTGGGTGGATATTCTTGGAAATGAACCACCACATGTTGTTCTTCCCAACTTGTAGTTCTTTGTTATTATTGGGGAGAATTACATATATATAGTATACCATATACTTCCCCTTCACAATTAGTTACCATTTTCTTGGTGGTGGTAGGATGAAGTATGGATCCTCCTCCTCTTCAGTTTCTACTTGTTGAACATCTTTATCAAACTTCTAGTGGGCTCTCTAGATATTTTGTATAAAATTAATAATTAAAGGGAGATTCAAAATTTATATCTGAAATATTAACTTCAAAATATTCTCTATTATGGTGGGAATCTTTTTGATTTGGTTCTTTAGGCAGATCCACTGTTATAGTTTCATTGTCTTCCTAAAACGTATGATCAATGTTCTTAGGGAGCTCCAGGTGTTCCTCAACAGGTGAAATTACTCCTTCTTCATCTTCCTCCAATGTGATACAAGGATTTAATGAATCTGAAAATTCAAAGTCATAAGGAGTGATACTAAAATCAAATTGAATGAAATCAGAAAAGTTAGAGTTCAAGAAATGATCATCTCCCTGAGCTGCCTATGGTTCAATCACTTTTTCTATGATAAGTGCCTCTTGGATTCAATCTTCACGTGATGGAGTTAAGTTGTCAGGATCCTCCATTAATTATTCTAATTCTCCCACTTGGGTGGTTTTCTCATCTTCCATGTCTATAGAGAGGTACAAAAGTGGTTTCTCTTCTACTTTGTAAGGAATTGGGAGATCTTGTTTCATTTCTATTTCTGCCCATGCACTGCAAAATTTCTCCAATTTCACAGGATCTCTCTCTTGTAAATTAGTAGAAAATTGTCTTTCATCTATCTCCTCCAGCAATGATTGAGAGAGGTGGAATTGATCTTCAATAAAATCCTCTTTTACCCCCTTATATTCTTCATAATCAAAAACTAGTGGGGAAATTTCTTCCACAGCTTGCTCAGGCTCATGCTCCAGTTCAGGCTTGTGTTGCTCAATTTGTGCTCGAATACAGTCAAAAACAAATTGAATTTTTCTCCCTAATTCATCTAGATAATTTCTAATCATATCCACTCAAGCATTTTGATCTTTATAATCCACTTGTGGTTCTTGATATTGCCCCTTCGAGTAATAATCCCATGCAAAATAATTTTAATTTTAATGCATCATGGGAAAATATTTTTTTTTGATTTTTTTTAAAATAACGAAAGATATCTAAAATTTAAAAATATAAAAATTAAAGTAAAAAATTATTAGCTCCTCCACAACGATGCTAGTTTTTATGCACGCCTATTTTAGGGCGTGGTAAAAGCAATTTATTTTCCTAATGCAGCATAGAGGCTGACCAGGGTCGTCTAACTTGAGGAGCTTTCTCAGTTTTTTACCCACTTAATATATATTACCTAACCTAATTATTTTTTTATTGTTTATAATTAATCTAAGAATTAAATGAAATTTAAATGTCAAAATAAATTTTAAAACATATACTAACATGCAATTACCGAATTTAATTAGCTAAGAAAGAACTTGGTCCTAGGGTTGGATAACATGAGTTCATTCATTATTTATTTTTTGTTTAAATTCAATTTTATAATTCATTTAGTGAAACCTAAATAATGAATTATTTATCATTGATTTATTGAGTTTGTGATTTTAGCATGTGTTTGGAAGACCAAACCACACCTCCTCTTGTAGTCAAGTAGGGCAACATCTCAACTGAGAATGTTATTCCTAAAGGACTTGGCTCCATCATATGCCATTTCACCTCTTATGGAAACCCCAACTGAACCATATGAAGAGTTTACCTAATATAAGGGTGGTTAAATGAATGAATAAATGGAAAGTAATTGATTTAGAAATAGTTTTTTGGTGGACAAATGCCACAACCAAGCAATATTCCGGCCTCCACCACAAATAGATTCAAAACATTTTGAATTTAAAGTGCAATAATGAATAACTTTGTGAAAACTACCCCAGGGACAAGACTTGGGTTAGTCACATTCCATTGAAAAGTGATTATAGATCATGGTGGATAATGTTATAATAAAAGATAAGAATTATATTAGGGTTGGAATAAAGATAGATGGAAGAAAATGGAAACACTTGAATTAAAAAGATGAAAATCTGTTCCATGGGAAAATAAAACTAAAAATATAAAGAGAAGAAAAAAATACTATGTTATGAGCATGTCCCTAGGCCTCCACTACAACATTGGTGTCTAAATACCTCCTCATAACGGATGAACTCTTCCATATATAGTCCAAGTGATACCATCTTTAGGTCTTCAAATTTCAGATCATCAGAATCTATCTTTAAGATTTGATGCAAATTATGTCCTTCAAATGATTGATCATGGTCATCCAAATTAATGGCTGAATATTGAAATTTTGTATTATAAAAATATCTTCAAATTTTGTTTACGTTTCATCACAAAATTTCAGAAAGATTCTCCTTGTGTAGTACGAGATATGGATAATCAATGCTTGGATTTTATTCCATAGGAATGTTTGCTTTTTTTCTTCTCCAAACGTTCAGCATCCATGGAGAGACTTAATGAATGGAAATATTCATGATCATAAACATGATAACGCCCAATTTAAATATATTTCAATTACAATTGGAATCACCCCAATTGGATGTGTATTAACCAATTTATGATCAATTTATTGAGGTGGTGTCCACATGGTCATCTAGAATAATTGTCCAACTTGATAGAATTTTTTGGACCCTAAGATGGCTTAAGTAAATCCTATTCCAAAAACAAAAGTTGGATACAATAAATATATGAATCCAATAAAAAATAAATAACATAAATTTTATTTATATTATAAAATATATGCTTTAATTATCGAAGTGATTAAAATTTTTCACTATTTTCAAATTAAGCAATTTTCCAATTTCAGCCCAAATCACATCATAAATCCAAAATTGATAAAAATAAATCAAATTGATAAATCTTAAGTGACTAAATAATTTAATTAAATGTTAAATTTTTTTGAAATACTATATCTTTCACTAACACAACATAGCCTGGTATATAGAGATATGCCATACTAGAGACCTTACTTTGTAATCTTGTGGGATACCCATTAGAAAATTCAAATTTTCTTGAAAATCCATTTTGAAGTATTTGAATTGATAATGAAAATTAATAACCTTGGATATTACTATGGTGTATTAGATTAAAAATAAGGAGTCAGGATTAAGAAATCCTATAAATGACATTATGGATAAACCCTAGACCAAGAAAAGACCTATATTTAAATCAAAAAGATACAATATTTATATATTATGGTTGTATGTAAAATCCTAGTTTTAGAAATTTATTTATTAACCATATTTCAAGGATTTACATCATAATTTATATTTTAAATTATATTAATAATGTTCTAGAAAAGGAAAACCTATATTTTAGGTTACAACCAGTCAAATTCAGCAAGGCCATGAGACTTGAACCAATGACTGAAGGATGATAAGGGATTGAAAAAAAAACTGAACTATGAAAAGTCCTTTTAAAAGTGTAATTATTTTAGATAAAAACATGATAAATAAATATTAATTATAAAATAGTAGTTTAAATTTTTTGGGTTATCGAATAATGTCTTAACCATATTATCTTTGGAGAATTTTTAGAGACCTATTATAAAACAAATCACTATTTCATGGGCCTTATGATCCTTTAAATGATTATTTTAGTGCATAAGGGGTCGAAGTTAATTTTGGATACCCATTTCATTAAGTAAGGGATGAATTATAATTTGATAAAAGAACACCGAAGATGAAATTATTCCTATGAAATTGGAACCTATCAAATAATTATATTTTTTTGTAATCATAAGTATTATATGAATTACCCAACATTAGGAAAATGACATAGATATAAAATATTGTCCTAATAACATAATTTTTATTTAAATTATTTCTTCTAAATCATAAATGATTTATAACTTTGAGGCCTTAAAATTTTATTTGATCATTAATATGTTTGTTATTGTTTAACTCGATAACTCACTATAAATATTTACACTTTTCTTCCATGTATGTATCTCTATATTATACAAATGTTTTCCTACATAGAGACATAATCATATTATAGTCCACATGAAATTTATATATACCATTCTATATTTTATAGAGAATATTTTATGAACCCTACCCATCATGTGATATTTAAAACATAAAAAATGAGTCAATATATTACCATGATTGAGTGTAAATTGTGAGGAAACCATTTAATTAATGTGGGGACAATGCAACTCCATGAAAATATAACATAGAGACAAGGTATTTTATCGCATGTAAGACTCGTAACCCCAAGAACATAATGGAATATAATATCCTGAAAATTTATAATATATTTTCTATTTTAAATAAATTCAATATTTTATATATCTTTTAATTCACATGTTACGGATTTTTCATGAAACACACGTGACAATGAGTTTCTTCAGTGGATTGTGCTACACACTAGATTGAGTTTTACTGAACTATAATATATTATTAATATAACATTATTTAATATAATAAGTTATAAACTATAAATTATGAACATTATTATCTATCTTTTAAAAATATTTGGTTTAATAAATTATTTAATTGGTCACAATTTATTCAGAAATTAATATAATAACCAATTGAATATAAAAATAGTATATTTATAGAAAACTATTTTATGCTCACAATGTTGTTTTTCCATAATAAATTAAATTAATTAAAATTAGTGAGATATGTTGATCTAATATATTTTTTATGTATTTAATCTAGTAATTTTTTATATACATTAAATAGATAATATTAGCACAAGATATGAAAAAACATAACTTTTATACATAAAAACCTATATTTTTATTAAAGAATTTTTACCCACATTTAGTGTAGAACATATTGTAAATTAAATTTTTTTAATATTTTTTAGATTATATATGTCAAAATATACTTCATGTTTAAAATAGATACATAAAAATATGATTAGGGTGAATTTTTTATATTTTCTTTTGAAAATTCATTTTTTAATGAAAAGTGAAAAACACAGAAACATAGTTCAAGACTGTTATTTTCAACTAATTTATTTACAAGGTTAAATCATATTCAATATCTATTTCTATATTCAATTAGATCAAAATTTTATATAATAATAAAATTAATTTAATTAGTATCAATTTCCTACTGAAATTGACTATAAAGACATTGAAAACATTCAGACAGTTTTATAGTGAAAGCATGCATTATCATCCCATTTAAGAGACTAAATTTAAATTAATTATTTCCACAACTGTGATTAGTATTTTGAAAAATATATTATATATTTGGAATTAGATAAATTTATAATTTTTTATGATTTCAAATAATATTTTTACAAAAAATGATAGTGAAAAGGATTAAAATTAATTACAATTATTAAGGCAAAATTAATCTTAATAAAGGACTAAAACATTAACATTTGGAAAAAATGACATATAAAATTTTCCAACATCCATTTTCTAGCCATAAATAGGCATGTAAACCTACTTTTCATTGATATATGTTGGGTTTATATGTCTTTTTTAGGTAAAAAAGTGGGTACAACTAACTTCTTTTCAAAAATTCTAAATGAGCCCTTTTCATCCATTATTAAAGGCCACCACCTATACCACTTAATCACACCTGTCAAGATTAATTTTCTCAATAATGATCTGAAAAAATAGCACCAAAGCTTATATCCACTAATTGTATAATCCTATAGAAATATTGAAATCAATTCAAGAGATCCATTTAGTACAAATCAAGAGGAGTTACATGATTAAGAGGTAACATCTTTCATTAAGAACTTTAGTAGTATTTCCATTCTACACCCCATAAACACTTATTATAAAATTATTATATAATAAAAATGTATTATAAAAAAACGTGGATGGTTTTTTTATGGGTTCATTCTAAACGTATACAGAATCCCATTTAAAGGGTAATAGACATACTGTTTATGTGAATGCCAAATTCCAACCTCATGAAATGATGATGGTTCATTATTCCTTTATCGTCTCTAATGGTGGTCATTATAATGGAAAATATATTTATGTATTTTATATATGATATTAATAATTACTATGTACATCTATAATTATTTTAAAACACATATCTTTATGCGATCTATTTTTCAGGAATATGAAAACATCATTTGGGAAAATATAGACTACTGCTTCTTAAAAGAGATGTGATTTGTTCACACGATACATAGAATTTATAAAGAATGATTTTAATTAAATATATTTTAAATTGGAAATATCTATGTGATATAAATTAAGTTATTAAATTTCTAAAAATATAATATATTTCATTTTCATTATTACCCTTCACACACAAAAAATGTGAAATAATTTTTTTGGAAGTCTTGACTACTACCAACTCGACATTATGTGATTACTTTTTCATAAAAAAAATTATATATATTAGTAAATATAATTAAAAAATATATTAATAATTATATAATGATCAGTCTTGAAATATATAATTCTACTAAACTTTTTTCCACAATGAAAATTGAAAATTGTGTACTTTATAAATGCATAAGCACGACCTACCGTCTCCATGATCGTAACATTGATTCATTTTTCATAACTTTATTTAATAATTTTTTTAAAAAGTATAATTTCTGTAAAAATAGGTTAATTATGAAGTTTTTATTATTTTGGAGAGGCCTTATATTGACCCCTTTGAACATTTTTGACCTCCCAATGTTTTTTTCAACAAATAAACCAAATTTGTTTAGAACATCAAATTTATACATAATATTTTATGTAGTTGAATAAAAAATAGTAATGAGTGAAATAAAAGTAGTTATAAACATGAAAAAAGGTTATGAATAAATTATTTAAATAACATATATTTATTAAACAGGATGATTAATGTTTTTCACCTGAATAGAAAAACAGAGTAAGGGATTTTGTATTAATGTACATTCCATTGAGACTTATTTATTTTTATTCACCTAGATTATTTTATGGGGTGTATAAAAGACCATTCAAAAGTTTATATCATGAATCTCATTATTCTCATGTTATTTAATGTTTAATTTAATGTCATAACATTATGGGAATTATGATTTAAATGTTTCAATGTGGTCTGGGACACATGGGAATGTTTAAATATTATTATCCTCAAGAATGTTCTTAATGATTTTCTTTTAAATCTCCCATAATTTTTTGATTGTTAACGTTATATTCAAACAATCACTTTTTTTGGTGTTATCCTATTTTATTATAAAAGGTTTAAATAATACTATTTTTTCAAATAATATCATCATTTATTCATTATTCATGATATTTTTAGTTTTAATGTGAATTATTTAATCTAAGATGATTTGAGATAAACATGAAAAAGTGACAAATAATTTCATAACCCAATTGTTTGTCACTGAGTTATATTAAATTCTCATCAGAGTTAATGTTAAACGGTTATATTTATAATTAAATTGACTTTATAATTATTTATTTCCTCAAATATAAGTTGATTTACCATTAATACACATAATATACTCATTAATTTATTCTCACTCAAACATTATAATATTTTAAAGGTTTACATTAAATTATATTTTTGTTTGGGATTTGTTACACAAAATCTTCAATTAGAAAAATTTATTTGATTATTATATAATTAACCCTTTAATTATATTCTTATATAGTTATTAATGAACATAATTAATTAATTGTGAAATTTTTCTAGTCACTCGTGCACAAAATATTTTAGAAAATGTTCATAAGAAAACTGAACTTCATTTCCCTCATTATTTGGAGGACCTGTTTCCTTTTAAAAACACAGTTTTCTAAAAAGATATTAAAAATTGATTTTAAAATTATTTTTTAAATAATTATTTACCATTTTAGCCTATTAAAAATGAATTTAAAATGATATTTGTTTCTCTTTCTTAATAAGGTATTTTTCTAACCTTTTTTATTATACAAAAAGGAATTTTCATTTTACCTCACATAGTATGTATAGTTTTAAATAATGTAATTTCATTGAGTTTTCCATTGCATGTTTAAAAAGCCACATTGGATGAAAATGCATTCGAAATTGAATTTCAATATAAATGGTATTCAAAAGATTTTCAAAAAAAGTATATTTTCCTCAATAAGTTTTTAAAAGATCTTTTTATATCTGTTCATAAATGAAAACATCCCTTTACATTACACCACTCACGATATATTTTAGTGATACCATCCTTATATTCCTCTAGAATGTTTGTGATGGATGTTTCTAAGGATTGTACTCACATTCACTTCCTTGATATATTTTTTAATCCCCTTGAAATATTAAATCTCTTATGACCATTATACATTTAATTTTCCAAAAATTATCCACTTCATTTTCCATGGATACTACAATTTCCTAAACAAATTACCATTTTACATACGTTTTCAACATTGATATCTATTTATTTATTTAGGGAAATATTTAAAATTATGTATTTTTTATTTGATAATAATATTGGGAAAGGCATATTATTTATTTTACTTATTCAATAGGAGGAATTCTTTGTATTGGTAATGACAGGTGGATCCCATAAATTTTATTTCTCATCGATGAATTGAAATGTTTTCAAGAGAAAAATAAGTTACCCAAATTAAACGTGTTTCAATATATAGGTTTAAAATTTCTTTTGTATGGTCTTGAATGTATAGGGTATCATGGGCCTCATGCATGATGTCCATTAATAAATAATTACCTTTATTTAGTT
Organism: Viscum album; assembly: GCA_963277665.1. Classification (NCBI taxonomy): domain Eukaryota; kingdom Viridiplantae; phylum Streptophyta; class Magnoliopsida; order Santalales; family Viscaceae; genus Viscum; species Viscum album. Next base: position 1,425,843,329 of record OY728123.1, on the reverse strand, counting down.
TCAATTATTATTCATCCATGAGATTTTGTGTCAACATATCTATGGATAAATTTAATTTTCAAATAATTAAAACAATAGACTATGTTTAAGTATATTAAATTTCCATATTGTTTCTTCACTTTCGTATTAGTGTTTTGAATACAAGGTAGGTATGTTCAGATATTAACCATGCCGTAATTATTATTCTCATTGATTCATTATTGATTTAGTGGTAATATACTGTTATTAAGAACATGTACTCACACTTTTTTTCATTTCACCAAGAATCAAAGAAGCTATCTATGAATTTTGTGATGAGATATAATTTATAAAAAACATATCCTTGATTTTATTTAGTTAGATGAAAATTATGTTGTAATTAGTGTGTTTATTTGTAATACAATACTTGAGTATTTATCCAGGTCATCAAGACTAATAAACCCTCATCCCTCCACAAGTTTATTCCTTATAATCCAGAAAAATTTATTGTTTGCAAAAACCAGTTCCATGATATCTAGGCCCAGGTTGCTACATCCAATTCATAAATCTAGATACTTGGTGCACGTAATTGCCTATGTCTTGGTAATAGTGTCAAAAAAATAATGGAATGTATTATTCCTTTGTGTGATTTTTCAAGTTCATTGGAATTTATTATCTTAGTTTTTAATTCAAGGAATTTGATATGATATGTTATTCATGCTTTGATATTATATCATGAATATATTTAACACACATTGAAATAGTTTTACCTTGATCATTGTGGAATTTTCAGAAAAAAAATATGAAATTAAATGTTTTACCACAAACTTTATATAAAAATTGTTTATGTATTTATCAATCCTTGTTTTATTTTTTGCTGAGTATATTCAGATTATTATACCAATACATGATATAGTATTCATGGGTGGGAGCCTACTAAGCCTATGTAAGTCACACCCTTCCCACCCCTTATGAAGTGTGTAGAACATGTTATGACTATCAATATATGGAATGTATGGGTGACATAGTAAGGAATTGTAGTTTCTATATGTAGTGTCTTTGTAGATGGTTTTGGTATGGAGTGTGGTTTCCTATGATATCACATTGTAAAATAGTTTTTTCTTGTCCTTTTTATTAGACTTGTCCCTTAGATATTATTTAACTATTTTTTAGTTTTTTTCTCCCTGTGTTTACTTTTTTTTTGTTATGGAATATATATATTATTTAACAATCCACAATTTCTTTCTATTATGTATATGTATTCTATATTTTCTAATATAGGTTTATTGAAATCATTCTCTCTAGTTGTTTTTGGATGCACATGTGTTAGATTCCAGTCTATTGGGATTAGGAATGCCCATTAGGTAGGTTATGGTTCAGGTTGATTTCAAATTATATTGTGTATTCAGGTTTTTCATCACAATTTAATATTGGTGGTACGGTTGTTCTTGGTTTTAGGTAGTTTTTAATATAGATATATGATTTTTTGGACATTAGTGGAATGTTTTGCTGAGTTTCTGGATAGTTCATCCTATGATGAGACCTAATTTACCCAAGGATATTGGGATGTGTGTCTTTTTATTTTAGTTATTGACCTTAATATCATTTTTTTCTTATTTATTTAATATCTTAACTATGATTATATTGTTTTAGGGTAATTTCATCAATTTTAGTGTGCAGTGGTATAACTTTTAGTCATCTTCCACATTTCCTCTAAATGGTGACAAAGATTCCCAAAATGGAAACTCACCTCTAAATCCAAATCATGTTTAGGTTCTCATGTGATTAGTTATTAATATCAAAAAAATGTACCACAAGTCAAAACTAATGATTTTTAGGAACATATAGAAGCTATAGGAGAAAGGGATTGATCATGGGAGTTCTTGGATAAGAATAAAAAATCCTTTAAAGGAATTAATGAACCAAATATCCATGGTACTGGTTAGAGAGATTGATCACATATTCTACTTTCTAGATGCACTAGAGATTATAAATGCTAGGTGTGTGATGTTTAGACTAGAGGGTCCAATAATGAAACAATTTAAATCCTTGTTTTAAGAAAACAAGATCAGGGTATTGTATTGGAGGGGTTTCAAGACACTCTTATTCCATTAATTTATTATAGTATAACTATTAAAGGGGAATTATCTTGAGATAATATCTTTATCAAATGGAGAAAATTTATTTGTAGTGTATACCAATAGGTTTGTGGAGTAGGTTTCTTTTTCTGTAGAGGTGGATATGAATGACCATGTAATGGATTATAAGTACCAATGGCGATTTTGACCAGATGTCTTATCCCATGTATTTCTGCTAATTCCTTTGACCAATGTGAGTATAGTTTAAAAGGTATTGGTAGTAGATATTGATATAGCATACAAGGTTATTTATTCTTTACCATCAATTCCACCAAGTGGATGCCCTGGTGGAACATACGGGAGGAAGAGGAAGTGGCATGACCATCGTAAGAGTGTTGGGGGTGTTTGTTAGTAGAATAACTCATATGTACATTTATTTAGGGATAGTTCTGTGACACTAGCTTTCAGTCATTAGAATGGAATGGAACACCTGACAAACCTGATAATATTTTTCAATGAGGTGGAATGGTATTAAGTGATATTTCCATACAAATAATTTCTTTTAGGCTATATATACACATCATTATAGCTATGTATCTTTAGATCCAATGGATACTACAACATAGTAAGATTTTTCAATGACTATTGGGCTCTATCTATATGCCCTATGAGGTTATAAACTACATAGGGTATATGTGTTTTCAATATTGATATACTTAGGTCGAACAATACTGAAAGGTTCTATCTTTACTGAATCTTAAGTATTGAATGGTTTTTTGATATAGTTTTGCTCCCAATCATTTAAATCATCATGTTTTATTGATATTAATAATGAAAAATGGATTTAATCCATTTTGATATAGAGTTAGAAAAGCCTCTAACAAATATTAAAGAGTAGGGATTTGGTTTATTCTTGTTCTCTATCAACAGAAGATATAAAGTTTGTTTGGGATTTAATCACTCTCAAAATGGATTTATTTTATGTCATCATCTTCCCGAAATGTCTTGTTGCTCATCATGATGAGGTTTACTGTTATCATCATCATATCCATTTATTTTGGTTGATAGGATCTCTCATGTTTTTCAGGGAGAGTGTGATCTGAGTTCTAGTCATTCCTGAACTTCTTGACTGGAGCTTGGGCGTTTGTTGTGTATTTTAGTAGTTGATCCCAATCATGTTTCATCCATTTTTTATCTTCCAATTATTTTTCAATATTTTCTTGACATTTTCATTGATTATTTATTAATTCATCCTTTAGAAAGGATAGTAGTGTTTGTGATTGATGAAGATCTAGGTACATAGAAAAATTTGATATCTTGTTATCATATGGAAACATTAAAGCTAAAAGTGCTCAAAAATCAGTTGGATGACCATATGGTTTTAATCTTTTTTAATCATGGTGTTTTACCTTGGAAATCCACTATTATATTTACTAAGAAGGAATATCATTTGTCGAATTGTGTATGGACTATAATATGTTGAATATGAAAATAGTTAATAATATGAATCCATTAACAGATATAATTGATTTTTTTGATCAATTAAATGGGAAAATTGGTTCTCAATGATTTATCTTTGGTTGAGATATAATTAAAATTAAGTTCAAAAGATTCATATACTAAATATAATTATCAAGAATTGGTATGGCCATTATGCATATCTTGTAATATTGATTAGTCTGACTAACACTGATCTAATTTTCATGGATTTGATGAATTATATATTCCATAAGTAGCTTTCCCTTTTTTGTAGTGTTCACTGATGAAATTTTTGTTTATTTGAGATTTGAGTGAAACCAAAAGAACCATATGATTTTATATCAAGATATCATGAGGTGTCACCTTTTGTATTCAAACCGTTCAAAATGAAATTATGGATCAAAGAAGTAAAATTCATGGGGTACGTGATTTATGAGCATGGATTATCAGTTGATCATAAGAATGTGAAGGTATTATTTTCATGGTATATGACATATAATATCTTTGATAATAAAATCTTCCTTCATATTTGTAGACACTACATATGATTCATCATGGATTTATAAAAGTTGGATTACCCTTTGACTCATCATACCATGAATGTGGTGAAATTAATATGGGATTAAAGGTGACAATCATCTTTTGAAAAGTTGAAATGAATGCTGATATCAGCTCCTCTTCTGATTTTACTTGAGGCTGATAATGGGATTGTGGTTTTCTATGATGATTTTGGTTGTGTGTTTCATTAAATTTATATGAGAGAATATCACATGGTCCCTTAATATTAGTTCCGCCTTTTAAAGTATAAAATGAATATTCCAATCATGATTTATAAAATTTCATGGTTATGCATGTGGCTTAATATTACCAGAACTATATTCATTGTGATAGGTTAATTATATATTTTTAACATAAGTGTATGAGATATATGTTTTATCAAAATGAGATGAATCACATAAATAGATGATGTGTGGAAAAACTATAGATATTTTACATTGACATTTAATACACCCCATGGAAGGGGAATGTCTTCAAAGACATTCTTGGTAAGTATGTACCATCACAGGCTATTCTAGAATTGAATGAGTAGTGAAACCATATGAGTAATTTCACTCACATACATCAATATTTCCATGAGGATGTTTTAGGGAAGATTATTATTAGTTTCTAGTTATCATCCTTTCTCCATGAGTCTATTATACATTTTTATTAGTGGGATGATGTGTTCAGGGGAATCCTAGAAACCTTATATCGTGGGGAGACTACTTCTAGGTGGCCTCTATAATAATATGTTATTACCTATTTATGCGATATGTTTATTTTCATAACTTCTACCAGAATATCTATTTTTATTGATACATAGTTCATCAAGGTTTATTCATCCATCCAATATGTAGATGTATTTTGACATATAAAGCCAATTGTGATGGTTGAGTATGATGAGTGACATTGCAGACTTGGTATCATACTTTTACAACTACAAACAAATAAAGAAATATCTTCGGAAACCCTGTAGTTTTCATCATCATATTTAGGTTAAAATTTTGATTAGGGAAGTGGTGTCAATGTATATTGTATTTGGATTCCCATGGACCCACCCCTGAGGTAGGAATACTATATGGTTAATGAATGAGTGTTTAAACATGTTGGTTCACATAATTCTTATCTAAGACATAAAAAATGATGAATTTCTAAGTGTTATGTATATATAGGATATTATGATGTCACATGGGGTTATATGTTCTATTTTTTTTAGAAATGGATCATGGGTTATACACACAGTTTTAGACAATTATCCCACAGTCTATATAGACATTGATCAAGTTGAGTACAACTTATCATCTACATATAGATAACCATACAGATCATCCTATTCATTCCATGTAAGATATAATCTTTGAATTCGTTATCTATTTTGGTGGATCAGAGGATGAGAATCAATGATTGGAAGATTATTTTTATAACATTAGTTATCATTCAACAATCAAAATAGATCCTTTAGTGTATTTTTATTATAATCCATTCATATAATCTCTTTATTCTATAGTGGTGGGTGAAAAAACTATTGTCTGATCGAGTCTCAATCCGGAGATTTAAGTGAGGACTCAGGATTTTGTTTTCATCTAATTACAAATTAGTTTTAGAATAAATTAAATGAGGACCATCATCATCTAACTTTGGAGGTTTCCATAGGTGATCATGTTTTCTTTAATGTTTCTCCTTAGTTGGGTCATTGTGGCCTTTGGAAAAAAGGAATGAAAGATTCGAGTTATGTTGGACCATTTAAGGTTATGGAGAGTATTTCTTTAGATGGTTATGCATTGGAATTCCTGGTACAGTTAACTTGTAGTAATGATACATTACACATATCTCAGCTTTGGATGATCCATCCCATCCTCTCTCATATTATGAGTTTAGAAGAGATTGAGTTTGAAAAAGAAATATATATTGTAGATAATCCAGTGGATATCATTGATTCTCAATATAATGTCTAGTGTGTAGATCATGTTATGAAATTATATTTAGGGAAGGGAAAGATTTTGTAGTGAGGTATAGAGGTTTCTATCTGATGTTTCGGGGTAGTTGGTGGTGATATATGTGCAGTTTTCCCATCTTATCACATGTAGTATTATTTTGGATTATTTTGTTGTCCTTTCCTATTGGACATGTCCTTTAGAGATAACTTAGTAGTTTTTGGGTTGTATCTCTTTCAATGTTTACCTTTTTGTTATGGAATATATTTATTGTTTAGTATTATGTTTTTTCTTTACTTCATAAATACATATATCATGTTTTATTTTTTATGATGGTTAAAGTCATTCCCTCTCATTTTTCGGGATTCATGGGTGCTAGTATACATCCTATAAGGATTAGGAATTCCCTTTGGGTATGTTAGGGCTCCAGTAGTGTATCCATTTTGGAGAGTATCTCTTTTAGGTTCATCAGGTTCTCCATATATCACAAAAAATCATCCAAAATTAAATAATCTGAACAAATGAATATGTGATAAAATAAAAAAATTATCATAGGGATTAAAAAATATTGACTATTAATCAATCATTGGTTGGGGTCATTATTCATTACTTCAAATCCATAATAATGAATAATTATTCAATGTAATAATAATAAATTTTACTTGAACATACTATGATTTTTTTGATAATGTCCTAATATGTTTCAATCAAAACCCTTTTTTAGGCTGGTTGTTCTTTAATAAAGAGAAATAATGAAAACAAATTGAAGATAAACTGATTTAAGTGTATCAAAATTTAAAAATTTGGTTTTGTATAATGATATATTTTCCTCGCATGTGATAGTATTGAACATGATCAAACCAAGATGGGGTCTGATTCATTAAGATTGAATAAATCATAAAATTCTCAGTAGACTTATCAGAGGGATGAATTAGACATTATGAATTTATGAATAAGGGAGTCTGAGTAATGGGAATTATAAGGATGGAAATTTATTTACAATGGGTAACACATTTGAAGCATCAGTGTATCTATAATAGCAAAGTGAATCCTATTGAAGATCATTATAATCAAAAATACAAACTAAAATAATAAATTAGGATTAATTTTAGTTATAATGACTTATAACATTGGTTTTCTTGTATGAAATTATATATTATATAATTTTATTAAATGATGAAGTGGTTTTCATTATAGACTTCCCAATTCTATTATTTGGAAGTGATATTAGAAGAAATTTTGGTTTTACTAGTGACATGTGTATTGTTTACAAGTATAAAAATATATACGATTAAAAAATAAATTAAAAATTAACATTTTAATATATTGTAGACCAATAGATGAAAATATATCCATTTCATGTTTTTCTTATCAAAGGTATGTGATAAATTATTGTTGTGGAATTTTTTTTAACAGGGGGAATAACATGAACTTTATATATTTTTTCATTTATGAAAAAATTGAAGTTGATATTATATATTTGAGAACCATGAATAACTCAGTTATAGTTAAAATATTAGAGGAGGTTGTGACGGTGAAGAGAGAATATGATTTAAGTACAGTCAGAGAAAAGATAAATTTTGATAGAGAAGAACTATAAATTCCTTCTCTATTTTATTTTGTTCATGAGTGTTCACATTGAATTTCATGGTCATTGAATTTTTAATTTTTAAAATATGAATATATAATTCTATTGGGTACCTAATTAAAATGGTATGAATATATTTTAATATTATTGATTATTATTTTTGAATTAATTTATAGATTCTCAATTAATATTTCCTAATATTAGACTACATGTATTTTCTAATGGTGAACTTATTGTTTTATGTATGTATTATAAATTTAGAACATTTATAAATTAGTTAATTAATCAAAAATTAATTGAAATTTTTTATAGATTATATATATGGAAAATAATACGATTGCTTTAATTTTTTCTCACATTTTTTAATTTTTCGGGAGTATCAATTTTACTTTATCCTATGTATTGATGGGTGATAAAAACATAACACTTAGAGGGGAAAGAATAAAATAATATACATAATTTTTAAATTTGACAATGTTAGTCTTCCACATAAAGGAATCATTCCTTCTAATTATTTTAAATTCAAAATTCATCTGATTTGGTGATTTAATAGAGTTGTATTGATAATCAAGAGATGGTGAGGTGAATTAATCACTTATCTTTATAGATATTATAAAATTATTACCATTATTGATACCATAAGTGTTTCCATTAATCAATTAAACAAAGTCTTTTCACCATGCCCTATAATTTATTTATTTTATTCAACAGTCCATTCATTCTATTTTTATACACTCTTCTTTCTATTTTTAATCAATTCCATCACTATTTTCACCCTATCATTGTAACATCCCAAATAAGTAATGAATAATATATATTTTTATCTATGTCTATTAATGACTAAGATAGTGTTATAGAGGCTTAAAATGAAATTAAATACAATCTTATGCATAGAATACACTAATATTCTTAAAAGATTGTTTTACTACCTTTTGATGGCAAACCATTTTTGAATCTATATTTTGACAATTCTATAAACTATTTTTGTCAAAATAAACTTATTCTTTATGATTGGGACATCAAAATTTACTTTGTGTGAATTTTTGGTATTTTTCTGACAATGTTCATTTTTAATGAATAGTGAAAAATACTGCATTTTACATCAAAACTGCTTTTTAATCTAATTTATTTATATGATTAGATTATATTTTGAATTGGTATTAATGTGTAATATGAATATATTTTTACCATTTCATCCAATGGTGGTCATTTGAATCAATTTCACTTTGAAATTAGACTTAAACTGGTGTAAATCTTTTGATACTTATTGTTTTATAAAAACACGTTATTTGCTCTGGCAGCGGGAATTAATTATTAAATTAATTAATTTGACTTATATGTATTTAATTTTGTAAAATAGACTTCATTTTTGAATTCGGAATATCAAATATATCTTAGGGTGAATTTTTGGTAATTTTCTGAAAAACTTCAATTTTTGATGAATAGTGAAACAACTAAGTGGTAGTTAAAGAAACTGATTTTTCTTTTAAATGAAACTTTTTCACTTTTGTGTTATGAATTTCAAAAATCCGACATTCATGGTTTTCATTAAGAAGTAAAATGTGGTTCAATGGGATTAAAATAATTTTTTTGGTGAATAGTAACTTATTATGTTTTTAATCGCAATTAGTGGTAATTAGGGTAGTTTAAGGTATAAATAATGCTTTAATAATATGAAATGACCTAGACACATGTCCCAACCTTATTGGTTGTGTCATGGCCGACCACTACAATCCATGGGTCAACTTGGGGACCCCATGGATCTACTTTTGTTGGAAAATGACAAAAATAACTTTTTATTTAATGTAAAAGTAAAAATGACACAAACATAATATGTTTCACGAAAACAATTTTTACATGGGCATAGAAAGATCAGATTTTTGATTATAAATAGTCATTGGAAAGATAAAACGATTTCCTAAATCATAGTAGTTTTTTTATAATTTTTAGACATTAAATAAATTAAATTATTTATGACATGATAATGATGCAGCGATGACATCATTATTTGACGATTTAAATAAAATGGAAAGATAATGTAAAATCTATGAACTACACATGTACAAAACCAATTGGATGAGTGGATGTCGAACCCTTATCACCTTATCCAAGAATTATATCAATGTGGGACCTTTTAAAACCGAAACACATTTTCAAATAAAGTAATATTTCTTTACTTTCCAAAAGTGCCCCTCCTCTCCTCTTATAAAAGGCCCCCACCTCTACCTCATTTCACACACTCCTCAAGCCTTTGGCTCGGCCAACCCCTGCCCAGTTACTCTCTCCACATCCCTCTCCTCATCCTAGAGGATTCCCTTTGGGCAGAATCCTTTCAAAGGAATCCATTAGGCTCAAATCAAAAGGAATTACACTTTTAAAGGTAATTCATTCTCACTACTAGAAAAGGGGGCATTGAGGCCCCCCAGACTCGGGTGACCGCCATTGGCAGTCGCTATAGCTAACCAATAGCGACCTCCAGTGGCGGTCACTAACCTACATAAAAAAAACGGGGGGCTTCTGCGCCCCCCCCCCCCCCCCCCCCGCGCTCCCTCGACCCCGATCCCCCCTAATCGCCGCCCTAACCCCCTCCCTCCCTCGCCGCCCTCCCTCGCCGCCCTCCCTCGCCGCCCGGCCTCCCCCACCGCCCAGCCTCCCCCGCCGCCCGGCCTCCCCCGCCGCCCGGCCTCCCCCGCCGCCCGCCCTCCGGCCGCCGCCCTCCGCCCTCGGGCCTCCGGCCTCTCGACCCTCCCCCCCCCCACCCGGACGGCACACGCACCCCGGACATCCCCCGCCGCGCACTCCGGACCGCCCCCCGCACCCCGGACGCCTCCCCGCACCCCGGACAGCCCCCCTGCACTCGGACACCCCCCTCCGAACCCGGACAGCCCCCCGCACCCCGGGCAGCCCCCCCCCCCACTCGGACACCCCCCCTCCGAACCCGGACAGCCCCCCCCCCCCCCCCCCCCCACACCCCGGACAGGCCCCCGCACCTCGGACACCCCACCCCGCACCCCCGACAGCCCCCCTGCACCCCAGACAGCCCCCCCCCCCCCACCCCGGACACCCCCGCACCCCGAACACCCCTGCCCACACCCCTGACAGGCCCCCGACACCCCGGACACCCCCCCCCCCCCCCCCCGCTGCCCGTCCCCCATCCCCTCACTGCCTCCTCTCCTCCAGCTCTCCGCCGCCACCGCCGCCCGTCCCCTCCCTTGCCGCACCGCCTTTGGCTCCGGTTCCCCTTCGCTGCCTCCTCTCCCTCGCAGCACCGCCTTCGGCTCCCCTCCCTTTCAGGTTTGTAGCTTAATCAGGTAACATGAGCTTTCAGTTACATTATTATTTTATCAATGGTTCATAAACAAATGGTTAATATTTATTTTGAATATAGTTGATTTGAAAAATGTAAATGTAATAAGTATTGTGTAAATGTTTGTTATACAGATATTATTATGGATAAAAGTTGGATTGATCTTCCAAATCGAACGTCTAGAGAATATTTCAATGGCATTATGCAGTTTATTGACTTCACGAGAGGATTTGAAAGTGACTATATTAGTTGTCCATGTAGAAAATGTGCTAACAGATATCAATTCACACGAGATACTGTGAGGGAACACCTTTTCTATAATGGATTTCTGAAAAATTATAAGAGTTGGACTCGTCATGGAGAAGAATATGTTCGTTGTCAAAATACAAATGCAGCTCAGATGGATGTTGATGCAAGGATGATTGATCCAATGCATGAAATGCTTACTGAAATGGTACGTGGGTTTGATCCTGAAGGCATTGACATCCAGAATCTTGAGACCGGTGAGATAAATCTTCGCTCTGGTGAAGATCGTGATTCGAGGAGGTTTTATGAAGTACTTGATGATGCGAAAACAGAATTATATCCTGGATGTACGTCTTACAATAAACTGTCGTTTATCGTGGAGTTGTTGCATTTGAAGACTTTGAATAATTGGTCAGACACATCATTCGACATGCTTTTGGTTTTATTGAAAAAAGTTCTTCCTGTCGACGCTAAGATTCCTGAGTCGTACTACTATGCTCGTAAGTTGACAGAGAACTTAGGTTTTACATATGAGACTATAGATGCATGTGCAAACAACTGTATGTTGTTTAGAAATGAAACTGCTCATTTGGATATTTGTACGGTTTGTGGCGCTTCCAGGTGGAAAGAGAACAGGGGAAATAAGACTCATCAAAGTCAGATTGCGATACAGGGGAAACCGATTGCCATAAAGCAAATGCGTTACTTTCCCCTTAAACCGAGGTTGAAAAGATTTTTTATGTCATCTAAAGTTTCTAATTTAATGAGATGGCATGCAGAAAGAGTTCATGAAAGTGACATGTTAACCCACCCGGCAGACTCTCATGCATGGAAGGATTTTGATAAGAGACATCCCGACTTTGCTAAAGATGTTCGTAATGTCCGATTGGGATTGGCAGCAGATGGTTTCAATCCATTCAAGTCTATGGTTGGTGAAACTCATAGCACATGGCCCGTGGTGTTGGTTCCATATAATCTCCCTCCGTGGATTTGTATGAAGCAACAATTTATATTACTTTCCACTCTTATTGATGGACCTAAAAGTCCGGGGGATAAGATTGATGTTTACCTTCAGCCATTGATTGATGAGTTGAATGAATTTTGGGGCGATGGTGTGATGACTTATGACTGCGAAACGAATGAAATGTTCAAACTGCATGCTACTTTATTGTGGACAATCAATGACTTCCCAGCTTATGCAAATTTATCAGGCTGGAGTACGAAAGGGGAATTTTCTTGCCCTTGTTGCAATAAAAGTAAAAAATCTGTATGGCTTAAACATTCCAAAAAATGGGCATACATGGGTCACATGCGTTTTCTCCCTCCCCAGCACAGGTTCAGAAAGGACAGAGTGGCATTTGATGGTTCTAGAGAGTTCAGCCCAGCACCAAAGATCATGACAGGAGTCGATATGTTATCGCAGATTGAGGAAGAAAATATCCGCACGGTATATGAAATTCAGGATTTGGTGGCTCCTCCAGTACGTAATATTCGTGCTGCGGGTAGGCAGCGCAGTCACAATTGGAAAAAGAAAAGTATTTTTTATAGTCTTCCGTATTGGAAAACTAACATGTTGAGGCATAATTTGGATGTCATGGACATTGAAAAAAAATTTTGTGATAACATATTGTGGACCATTTTAGGTGTCAGTGGAAAGTCAAAGGACCATGTTAATGCACGCCGTGATTTGGAAGAAATGGGTTTAAGGAAATAGTTGTATTTACAGTTAGCTAAGGGAAACAAGGCATATATGCCTGCTTCATAGTATTCGATGACTACAGAGGAGAAAGAGACATTTCTTTCCATTTTGAATATGGTCAAGGTGCCTGATGGTTACTCTTCTAATATTTCAAAGTGTGTTAATCTGACGAGCAAGACATTGCAAGGGTTTAAAAGTCATGACAATCACATATTACTTCAGCAGTTGATTCCAATCGCAATTTGTGATTGTTTATCCCCCAATGTTGTTCAGCCCTTGATTGAGATGAGTAATTTTTTTAGACATCTTTGTTTAAGAAATCAACGAATGAGTGATTTAAAAAGTTTGCAGGACCAAATTGTACTTACGCTTTGTCACTTTGAGAAACTTTTCCCCCCCTCATTTTTCGATGTTATGGTCCACTTGACAGTGAACCTAACTGATGAAGTAATGGCTGCTGGTCCAGTGCAATTCAGGTGGATGTATCCTATTGAACGGTATTTGAGTACATTGAAAAGATTTGTACGCAACAGAGCTCGTCCAGAGGCATCAATATCCAATGGTTATTTGATGGATGAGTGTACTACCTTTTGTGCAGAATATCTTACGGATGTTGAAACAAAATTAGATAAGCCCTCTCGGATTCATGATGGTCCAGTTGGAGAAGGAACCACATTTGATATGGACAACATCGAGTGGATACAAGCACATCGATATATCTTGTTCAATACTCCATCAGTTGCACCATTAATGCAGTAAGTATCTTATCAATGTGCTTGTATAAATTTTACATGTTTTGTTTGTATAAGTTGATCTTTTAAACATCGCGTAATCATTTGCAGGAAACACATTAATGAGATAAAAGAAGAGATTCATCGTGCGACTGAGTTGCGAATTCAACAATCTCATTATGCGGCATTTCATGATTAGTTCAAGGATTATGTATGTATAAATTGATTTTCATTATGAGTGAAGTATTAAACTAATTCTTTCTTCATATATCAGTATTGATTTTTATAAATTATGTAGGTTCGTAAGCTGAGGGAGTTAGGGGACCCCACGCTACCTGAAGTATTTATCCAACTGGCTGAGGGTCCATCTATAACGGCTCGTCGTTATAAAGCTATTGATGCTAATGGTTTTCGATTTCGCATTAAAGATGTTTACGACAAACGACAAACACAAAACAGTGGCATCGGTTGTCCCTTTGTCGATTCTGGTTATTACTATGGTCAATTGATAGACATCATTGAAGTTGTATACACACACGGTTTGAAGTACATATTGTTAAAGTGTAATTGGGTTGATCCAGTGCGTGGATGTAAAGTCAATCAATATCAGTTTTCATTGGTGAATTTTAACTATATGTTATACAGAAATAATGAACGAGTTGAGAATGAACCTTTCATTTTGACATCACAAGCGGAACAAGTATTCTTCGTTACTTTGCCTTCGGATCCAAGTTGGCAAGTTGTTGTCAAAATGTCTCGGCGAGGAGTGTTTTTATTTGAAGAAGATGAACCCGAGACTGTTCCGTTTGTTCACCAACAACTTGATCAACATACCGTAGTTCAACATGAAGAAGATATTTATTGGGTCATAGCGGCTGTTGAAGGAGAAACGGTCGATTTGCATGCTTAATGAAAGGTATAATTGTTTTCCTGCTATTCAGTAGAATGTCCTAGGATATCATAAATTATCTAATCATTTTATAAATCCTTATAAGTTTTAATCCTCACTTTTGTAAGTTAATTCAGTCATAAATATTTAGGTTGATTAACTTTCTGATTTTTTAAAATTCATTCACAACTAATTATTCAATCCATTTTTTGTTTGATTAACAGTTGTACAAGTTTGATTTATTAAGAACAATACAATTTATCTTTTAAACACTTTGGACTCATTACTGATATTTTCTATGACTGCAGACATGTCAGGGGAAGAGGCAGAAGATCCACATCATCCATCTGAGGCATCTACGTCTCAGGGTCGAGGTATGTTTGAATGTCATTGTCTATATTTTTTATGTAATTGACATATATATATATATAACATTTGCCAATTTATATATAAAATTGTTTTCAACAGGATCAGACTCGGCTGCTTCTTCCTCTCGCAGGAGAGGCCCTGGTCGTGACATATTATCATGGAATTCCGACACGACGATAGATTTTTCATTTGATGAGGTATTTCATCCCGTGGGACCGAATGCCCCGGCATTTATTCGTCAGCTGGGTCATATCATATGTGACCCACATCGATTTCCATTGACCACGCGTGATTGGGCTTCTATCCCTCAGGACACATTAGATCGTCTATGGAGGGAGGTTCAGGTAAGAAAATAATTTTACTTTATTTTCTATTTATAAAGAATACTAATATGTTTGATTATTTTCTTTATAGCAAAATTTGAAAGTATGCCCTGAAGAGTTTCGGCCCGTGTGTATGAGCAAATGCCGTAAGATGTGGAAAGATTATAAAGGAAAAGTGAAGAGGGACCACTGGGTACCAAATGTGGGTGCCCTTGACATTTTGGAAAAAGTCCCGAGAGGTGTCCTCCCGGCTCAGTGGCGTGACTTGGTTGCATATTGGTCTACTGAGGGTGTTTCGGTTTGTATATTAATTATTTTGCTGTATATATATTTTCAAGAATATGTGATTTGTTTGAAATTTGAATGAATTGAATGTAGGAGGTGTCAACAGGCCATTCGGAGAATCAAGCGTTGCAGGGACCAGCTCAGAGGCTCGGGACTCGTCACGTGTCTCAGATCCGACATGAGGTATATATTATTCATTTTTTAATTTATTAATTAATATGGTTTTGTGTTTATATTCTTTTAATATACAGTTGCGAGGGCAAGGTGCAGCAACTGATAAAATGTCGGTGTGGATAAGGACTCGTGATCGCAATGATCCAGAGGTTGCAGCATTGATAGTAAGTGTCTGTACTTACCAATAATTACATAAATCTATATATTAACATATATATATTTATATATATTTAAATATTTCACAGGCTCAATTTGAAGCTGAGTTAGAGCATCTGCCAGAGGACCAGCGACAGCTTCCCATGCGACGGGATGAGATCTTTCATCGCATTATTGGTCGGGACGGGCATGGCTATAGTTTTGACCTATGGAGCAGGGATTCCTCGTTCTGTAGTGTCATGCGTTGCGGTTGTCGGTCCTGCTGTTGCTCATATGACACAGCAGATGTCAGATTTTGAGGCACGGTTGCGCGCTTCCGAGGAGACAAATGCGCAATTGACAGCTGAGGTTAGAGCACTGCGGGAATATGTGCGTCGAGCTGATGGTACAGGGGATCATACGAAGCAGGTATACACTGTATTTATTTATTTAATTTAAATTATTTTTGTTATTAAAATATTTATAATGTTTATTTTTTGCAGGCACCTGGCCTACTAGAAGGAGGTAGCAGTGATGACAACGCGTGACGCACCATATACTCACGAGATATGTTTTTTGTTTTTACTGGTAGGGTTGACATTGATGAACTGTATTTATTCATTTAAATAATGCATTATTACCATCCATGGTGGTCTTTTAAATATTTTATACACATATTGAGTTTTTGATCAGATAATCTTGAATGATTCTACATTTGAAAAAGTCTAACTAATTCCAACAGCCCCCCCCCCCCCCCCGCACCCCCGTACAGCCCCCCGCACCCCCGTAAAGCCCCCGCACCCCCGTACAGCCCCCCGCACCCCCGTAAAGCCCCCGCACCCCCGTACAGCCCCCCGCACCCCCGTACAGCCCCCCCCCCCCCCCCCCGCACCCCCGTACCCCCGTACAGCCCCCCCCCCACCGCACCCCCGCACCCCCGTACTGCCCCCCCCCCCCCCCCCGCACCCCCGTACAGCCCCCCCTGCACCCCTGCACCCCCGTACTGCCCCCCCGCACCCCCGTACAGCCCCCCGCACCCCCGTACAGCCACCCCGCACCCCCGTACAGCCCCCCCCCCCCCCCCCCCCCCGCACCCCCGTACAGCCCCCCCCCCCCCCCCCCCCCGCACCCCCGTACTGCCCCCCCGCACCCCCGTACTGCCCCCCACCACCCCCGTACAGCCCGCCACACCCCCGTACAGCCCCCCGCACCCCCGTACGACCCCCCGCACCCCCGTACAACATCCGGGGCGTGAATTGTTAAATGGTCGGCCAGACGACACCTCATTCAGAGGTGCCGTTTGACCGCGGCGGCCGGAAACGCGTTTCCAGCGCCATTAAACACCAAAACGGCGTGCGGCGGTCCAATTCGGAGCAAACGTGCTCCGAAAGACCTAAAACCGCACGGGAACGATAGAAGTATTATTCCTGAGATGCAGGAGGAGGCCGCACGTCCATCGGACGTGCGGTGCGCGCGGCACTTCCGATTGTGTCCTTTTCAGCAGCGCGGCGCGCGCTGAAATGGCGCGTTGGGGGGTCAAAACCACCCGAACGACCTCCGAATGCCACGAAACCGTACGACAACATCCGGGACGTGAATTTTGAAATGGTCGGCCAGACGGCACCTCATTCTGAGGTGCCGTGTGACCGCGGCGGCCAGAAACGCGTTTCCGGTGCCACAAAACACCAAAACGGCGTCCGGCGGTCCCATTCGGAGCAAACGTGCTCCGAACGACCTGAAACCGCACGGGAACGATAGAAATATTATTCCTGAGATGCACGAGGAGGCCGCACGTCCATCGGACGTGCGGTGCGCGCGGCACGTCCGATTGTGTCCTTTTCAGCAGCGCGGCGCGCCCTGAAATGGCGCGTTGGGGGGTCAAAACCACCCGAACAACCTCCGAATGCCACGAAACCGTACACCAACATCTGGGGCGTGAATTGTGAAATGGTCGGCCAGACGGAACCTCATTCGGAGGTGCCGTTTGACCGCGGCAGCCGGAAACGCGTTTCCGGCGCCATAAAACACCAAAACGGCGTGCGGCGGTCCCATTCAGATCAAACGTTCTCCGAACGACCTGAAACCGCACGGGAACGATAGAAATATTATTCCTGAGATGCAGGAGGAGACCGCACGTCCATCGGACGTGCGGTGCGCGCGGCACGTCCGATTGTGTCCTTTTCAGCAGCGCGGCGCGCGCTGAAATGGCGCGTTGGGGGGTCAAAACCACACGAACGACCTCCGAATGCCACGAAACCATACGACAACATCCGAGGCGTGAATTGTGAAATGGTCGGCTAGACGGAACCTCATTCGGAGGTGCCGTTTGACCGCGGCGGCTGGAAACGCGTTTCCGGCGCCAAAAAACACCAAAACGGCGTGCGGCGGTCCCATTCGGAGAAAACGTGCTCCGAACGACCTGAAACCGCACGGGAACGATAGAAATATTATTCCTGAGATGCAGGAGGAGGACGCACGTCCATTGGACGTGCGGTGCACGCGACACGTCCGATTGTGTCCTTTTCAGCAGCGCGGCGCGCGCTGAAAAGGCGCGTTGGGGGGTCAAAACCACCCGAACGACCTCCGAATGCCACGAAACCGTACGACAACATCCGGGGCGTGCATTGTGAAATGGTCGGCCAGACGGAACCTCATTCGGAGGTGCCGTTTGACCGCGGCGGCCGGAAACGCGTTTCCGGCGCCATAAAACACCAAAACGGCGTCTGGCAGTCCCATTCGGAGAAAACATGCTCCGAACGACCTGAAACCGCACGGGAATGATAAAATATTATTTCTGAGATGCAGGAGGAGGCCGCACATCCATCGGACATGCGGTGCGCGACACGTCCGATTGTGTCCTTTTCAGTAGCGCGGCGCGCGCTGAAATAGTGCATTTGGCGGTCAAAACCACCCGAACGACCCTCGAATGCCACGAAACCATACGAAAACATCCGGGAGTGAATTTTGAAATGGCCGGCCAGACGACACCTCATTCGGAGGTGCCGTTTGACCGCGGCGGCCGGAAACGCGTTTCCGGCGCCATTAAACACCAAAACGACGTCAGGCGGTCCCATTCAGAGCAAACGTGCTCCGAACGACCTGAAACCGCAAGGGAACGATAGAAATATTATTTCTGAGATGCAGGAGGAGGCCGCACATCCATCAGGCGTGCGGTGCGCGCGGCACGTCCGATTGTGTCCTTTTCAGCAGCGCGGCGCGCGCTGAAATGGCGCGTTGGGGGGTCAAAACCACCCGAACGACCTCCGAATGCCACGAAACCGTACGACAACATCCGGGGCGTGAATTGTGAAATGGTTGGCCAGACGGAACCTCAATCGGAGGTGCCGTGTGATCGCGGCGGCCGGAAACACGTTTCCAGCGCCATAAAACACCACAACGGCGTGCGGCGGTCCTATTCGGAGCAAACGTGCTCCGAACGACCTGAAACCGCACGGGAACGATAGAAATATTATTCTTGAGATGCAGGAGGAGGCCGCATGTCCATCGGACGTGCGGTGCGCGCGACACATCCGATTGTGTCCTTTTCAGCAGTGCGGCGCGCGCTGAAATGGCGCGTTGGTGGGTCAAAACCACCCGAACGACCTCCGAATGCCACGAAACCGTACGACAACATCCGGGGCGTGAATTGTGAAATGGTCGGCTAGACGGCACCACAATCGGAGGTGGCGTGTGACCGCGGCGGCCGGAAATGCGTTTCCGGCGCCATAAAACACCAAAACGGCGTCCGGCGGTCCCATTCGGATCAAACGTGCTCCGAACGACCTGAAACCGCACGGGAACGATAGAAATATTATTCCTAAGATGCAGGAGGAGGCCGCACGTCCATCGGACATGCGGTGCGCGCGGCACGTCCGATTGTGTCCTTTTCAGCAGCGCGGCGCGCGCTGAAATGGCGCGTTGGGGGGTCAAAACCACCCGAACGACCTCCGAATGCCACGAAACCGTACGAAAACATCCGAGGCGTGAATTGTGAAATGGTCGGCCAGACTGAACCACATTCGGAGGTCCCGTTTGACCGCGGCGGCCGGAAACGCGTTTCCGGCGCCATAAAACACCAAAACGGCGTCCGGCGGTCCCATTAGGAGCAAACGTGCTCCGAACGACCTGAAACCGCACGAGAACGTTAGAAATATTATTCCTGAGATGCAGGAGGAGGCCGCACATCCATCGGACGTCCGGTGCGCGCGACACGTCCGATTGTGTCCTTTTCAGCAGCGCGGCGCGCGCTGAAATGGCGCGTTTGGCGGTCAAAACCACACGAACGACCTCCGAATGCCACGAAACCGTACGACAACATCCGGGGCGTGAATTGTGAAATGGTCGGCCAGACGGCACCTCAATCGGAGGTGCCGTGTGACCGCGGCGGCCGGAAACACGTTTCCAGCGCCAAAAAACACCAAAATGGCGTGCGGTGGTCCAATTCGGAGCAAACGTGCTCCGAACGACCTGAAACCGCACGGGAACGATAGAAATATTATTCCTGAGATGGAGGACGAGGCCGCACGTCCATCGGACGTGCGGTGCGCGCGGCACGTCCGATTGTGTCCTTTTCAGCAGCGCGGCGCGCGCTGAAATGGCGCGTTGGGGGGTCAAAACCACCCGAACGACCTCCAAATGCCACGAAACCATACGACAACATCCGGGGCGTGAATTTTGAAATGTTCGGCTAGACGGAATCTCATTCGGAGGTGCCGTGTGACCGCGGCGGCCAGAAACGCGTTTCCGGCGCCATAAAACGCCAAAACAGCGTCTGGCGGTCCCATTCGGAGAAAACGTGCTCCGAACGACCTGAAACCACACAGGAACGATAGAAATATTATTCCTGAGATGCAGGAGGAGGCCGCACGTCCATCGGACGTGCGGTGCGCGTGGCACGTCCGATTGTGTCCTTTTCAGCAGCGCGGCGCGCGCTGAAATGATGCGTTGGGGGTCAAAACCACCCGAACGACCTCCGAATGCCACAAAACCGTACGACAACATCCGGGGCGTGAATTGTGAAATGGTCGGCCAGACGGCACCTCATTTGGAGGTTCTGTTTGACCGCGGCGGCCGGAAACGCGTTTCCGGCGCCATAAAACACCAAAACGGCGTGCGGCGGTCCCATTCGGAGCAAACGTGCTCCGAAAGACCTGAAACCGCACGGGAACGATAGAAATATTATTCCTGAGATGCAGGAGGAGGCCGCACGTCCATCGGACGTGCGGTGCGCGCGACACGTCCGATTGTGTCCTTTTCAGCAGCGCGGCGCGCGCTGAAATGGCGCGTTGGGGGGTCAAAACCACCCGAACGACCTCCAAATGCCACGAAACCGTACGACAACATCCGGGGCGTGAATTGTGAAATGGTCGGCCAGACGACACCTCATTCGGAGGTGCCGTTTGACCGCGGCAGCCGGAAACGCGTTTCCAGCGCCATAAAACACCAAAACGGTGTGCAGCGGTTCCATTCGGAGCAAACGTGCTCCGAAAGACCTGAAATGAGATTATTTCTTGAATCGAAGTTTTTAAATTATTATAGCACAATGATTTGATATTATATATATTATATATATATTAAAACATTTAAAATATATTATATATATATATATATTTAAAATATTGTATTTAAGAGTATATATATGAATATTTATATATATATATATATATATATTTATATATTCAATTCAATAAAAAAAAGTTTAAATTTTTTTTTTTATATTAGCGACCGCCATAGGCGGTCGCTATAGGGTGCCCAGCAGAGGGCCTTCAGCGACCGCCTGGCGGTCGCTGAAGGCCGATCTGCCGACCTTCTACAGCGACCGCCATTGGCGGTCGCTAAAAGCCTCTAGCGACGAGGCAACAGCGACCGCCAATGGCGGTCGCTAATGGCCTGATTTTCAGTAGTGTCTCTCATGTTCATTTGTTTTATTTTGCTTCTCCAACCCCCTAAACTCTTTTTATTTACTTATTTTGTAACAACACCAGTATCTTAAATATACTATGATGTTGTTATAATATTTATTTGAGCTACACTCTCACACAACTACATCAAATGGTTAAAGAACATATTGTTTCCGTGGATGGCGAAATTCTGCCTCCCGAAACGATGATTGTTCAATACTCATTTAACACCTTCAAAGGTGGCCATTATGATGTCACTATTTTTATATATGATATATAATATGTTTATGTTTTCCTTAAGCTTCTGTTTTTTTTTCATTTTGGGCATACCTTTATGGTTCCCATTATGGGTAAACACGATATCTTCATTTTAGGAAGTGCGGACTACCGCCCCCTGAAAGTGATTTGATTCGTTAATACCATATGTGAGATGTGTAAAGGATAAAGTTAATGATATTATATATGTTATTATACTGGATTTATAATATACTCTTATATCATTATGATTCCATTCCAGAAAATATGAAACAGAAATGGAAGTAGCGTTCATGCGTACGTATGGCTTACCGTCTCCATGAACGGTGCATATCATTTCTTACCTCTAAATGTGATGTAATATTATAAATACATGTATATGATGAATATATATGATATATATGTTATCCAAATCATTAATATCATTCTGGATATAACGAGCCTTTGACCAAATTAACAACATGTAAGTGTAAGAAGTCTATTTTTGACTTAAGAACCAAATACCGACAAAATGAACATTATTAACTTAAATGATTACATGATGTCCATAACATGGTATAAAAGGAATGGTGAACTTGAAAAAGGTTCTTAAGCAAGTAGAGATTAACTCAAGTTTATTATTCCGGAGATTAAAGAACGGTCGGGTCAAGTCAGATACGAGGTGTGGGACTTCGTCTCAATCTCCTTTCATTGAGGCATATTTTATTTTATACACAACCTTCTTTTATACGGTGTATAAACCCCTTTGAATTTTATGTTTATCCAAAAGGAATCTTTTTTATATGAAGCGTTTTACAAAATGACAAAAGGGAATGTTTTTGTCGTACGTATGCGCGACAACGACTTCTCCGCCACCGTGACCATTATTTGAGTTTCAGCTTCCTCTACAAGCCATACATTTTATTTAAAAGAAAAATAAATACCATGTTTTACTTTTATTTTATTTTCGTATTGAAAATGTGTTTCATAATGTTTTTATATCAATGTGTTGTATTGATATCTTGTGATTGAAAAGTGGAAATATTATGTTTCCTTTATGCATGTTTTATGTGATACGATTATGTTGTGGTTCTTGGGCATTATTATGAAGACGGGTGGTTCCGTGATAAACTAAGGGCGGGTGAGCCCGATATAGCTCTCCAATGCATTGGGTAACACGAATGAGTGAAACGTTAAGGTTTCTCCGAAGAGATTTAGGGAATATACTGTGATGGGTATTCCAAATGTAACCAAGAGGGTTACTCCCTACGTAAGAATGCTATGAATGCCTCAAGTTACCTTTATGTCCTATGATTTCTATGATTTATTCATGATTTTATGAGGTATGTTAAACTGCCCATGTTTTATGGGTGATGTATGATTTCATTCTTATGTATATATGAACTCATGTTTTCTTTCCATGTTTTTTTTATAACCCATACTGAGTTTTTATACTGATCCCCAGTTTTTGAAATGTTTTTCACAGGTCAAGGGAAAGGTACATGATAAGATGATAGAGTCAAGGATGTGTCAAGAAATAATCCATGTTTTATTTTAAATGTGTTTCCATTGATGGGAATGAAGAATAACATCTTTATGTAACCACCTTGTTTATATGTGGAATGTAATGCAAGTTTTATGATCTAATTCTCTAAAACTCTAAACCCGAAAAGATCCTCAATGTGTAATCTTGTAACAACTCAAGATTAAGTAAGGTTTAAGGTTGGGGCCTTATAATCATTATATTTTAAAATTAATAGTTTGTTGTGTTTTATGTAATTTTTTCTAATTATTCTTTCAATTTGGTACAAACAATATTCCCTCATGGTGGTTAGATCCTACATACTATAGTAATATTTCTATGTGTGATATGAATTAATATATTTAATATTTTTTAATGATCATTTATTAAAAAATAACTATTCATTATGAAGGTAATTCATTCCAAAAACATGATTAAAATTTTAAAAAGATTTGATTTTTTTAATAAATAATTGTTGAAAATATTATTGTTCCTTTATTTTTTATTCTTTAATTATAATTGGTTACCCTTTCAGATTATTCAAACTATGAATTCTACATATTATTTAAATCCTTTGATACCATAATCAAATAATTACTATGTAATCCTAATGATAAAAATAAATCGATAACATGATGGATATTAATGTTAAAACCCTAATTAAAACATTATTCCCCATTGACATAGGATTCCAATTTTATATATGTATACAAAAAAGTATTTTTTAATACATAAAATTTTGATTAATCCATAATGATTATTATTTCTTAATTTCTGTAGGAAAATTAAATTGAACCAATATTTCCTCTCCATATTTTTGAAATTTATGGTATTTCATAATAAGGACTCATTGAATATCATTAGTGACTTTAATTTTATTTTATATCAACTACCAATTAATAATCCTAGTGAATAAAAACATAGGATGAATGTGTTTCCATTTTTTTAAAAGAAAATTATAAAATATGGGTCAATTATATAGATTGATAAATTTTGGACACATGGAACCATGTTTTTATTTCATTTCACCTGATATTTTATCCAAGAAACAATATAATAGATGTCAAAAAGATGATCACTAGGTTTTTCAATGATAGGGGAGAAATATTCGATGAAATATATGGTAGGTTTAAATCCCCATGATCATAATTTCCAAATCACCAACATTCCCCCAATATATTTTTGGAAATATTATTTAAAGATATCACACTATTCAACAGTGGAATTGTATACCAATATTTTGATTTTAATTTCACTTACATGTCTGCCAAGTAATTCAAGTATGTTTTTGAAAAACATAAAAAATTATCTTTAAAAACATATACGAGAAAACATTTTCAAATGAGTGAGTCATAACATATGAAAATTTTAATTTCTAATGATGTTCATGAGAGTTAGACAAATATATAGTATAATAAATGTGGATGTCTTGGAAAGTAAGGATTTTATAACCTAATGGTAATTTACCTTTTCTACATGTTTATTGTTCTCTTTTAAATGAAACTATAGACATTAAATATGATAAAATGGTTAAATTTTAAAATAATATAACCCTAGATATAGGAACAACCCCAACACGTCATGTTGTGAGAAAAGAGTTATTGAATAGACCGCCACCCCTAGATTCCAATAATAGAAAAGATCCAAATTTTAATACCACAATATTGATGATTACTCAAATTCAAATCGAAATAATTAAGGTTTATATCAATAAATGTTTTTTTAATATAGTCTTTCAGTAATATAGAATTAACCCAATAATATAATATCAATAAATAAAGAATATTTCTAAAAATAACTATAATTTTTTTCCATAAAATCAAAAATATGAAATTTGATACATTAAATGACTAAATTGGTCTGATATTTTAGGGAGATATATAGTGACCCAAAACTTTTACATGTATTATTATAAGATTATTAACAGAAAATACCATCCTACATAATGTAAGCAACGATATTTCTAGTGTATTTGGAAGACTATGTTAAAAATACCTAAATAATGAAATAAAAAAAATTATTTTATTTTCTATAATTTGTTATTATATATCATTTAAGGAAAAAAACTAATCAGATACCCATTGAAATTCATAAAAAATAGTTCTGAGCAATAAATTCATGTAAGGGAATAAAAAAGATAGTGAATAGTATGATATGAGTCAAACTGAAGAAAAAGACATAAAAAATGGTAGAACACATGAATAATAATATATAACCATGACATAAAAAATAATGAGCTATAACATTATGAAATCATATTAATGTGGAAATAAAATAGTATAGGGCCTAAAAAGTCAAAGTTAACTTCTATGGAAAGATAATGTTTTTTTTTAATTTCTAATAATGAATTTTGATTACTCTTTAATGCCAAACATATTTCGACACAAAGAAAAAGTATTTCACAAATTAAATGGACTACTATCTTGGAACTCCAATCATATCATATACATTATTTTTTTATACCACACAATTAAATAAAAATATCGTATAAAAGAATAATTACCAATGGAAATAAATTTATTCATATTATTTCAATATATCTCAAACAATGATATTTTATAAAGAAAACACATATAATAAGGAACTAAATATTTTTTAAATTTATATTTTAATATATTAATATAGGTCATCAATATATTTTTATTTTGAAAAACAATTTTTAGAAAGTGCCGTGAATTTGTAATGGAAATGTTTTTTTAAAAAGTTGTTTTATGTAATTAGTTAAAGACTAATATAGAAAGAATATATAATTATTTTTTTTAAACCCAAAGTTAAACCATGTTTTTATCAGTAAAATACTTTTTTATTGAACATAATCATAACTAAGAATATATAAATTAAAACAATGTTAATGAAAACGATTAAGGGGTATAAATGTTCCCCTTAATCAGGTTTGGATTTATAGAATGTTTTCATAATTGAAATTAAAGAATGTTTATCCACATTAATGGATGGGATAATAGAATAGTTATTTATTTACAAAAACATTTATAGTATTTAAAATAACTACATAACATCATATAGATATCTAAAATGAGTTATATAGAGATAGATCATAACACAAAGAAGTTAGGGTGGTTTAGACAGATCCCTTACATTTGGTTCCATAATCACTCTTTACTTACACTTAACATTGTGAATAAAAAATTAGATTCATTTATAATTAAAATGGAATTTATTCCATATATATTAGTTAATATAATTATATTTTTTATATTTACACCATTTTAATGATATATTTTTTTTATTTTTCTATATTAATGGTTTTAATTTCATAGTTCCATGGTCAGATAACTTTTAAATATAAATTTTAATTCTTTTAGAATGGAATTGAAACTCTGAATTTTAAATGAAATGATATTAATACTAAACAATATTTTGAGATGGTTCCGCATATCGAAATTGGATCCATCATACACATGAATCATTTTTTATAAATGATATCGTTATATGGTTAGTTCATTTCTAAGTATTTTCCATTAGTGGGGAACGTTTTGTATTTTCTTTAATATCATAGAAACATATTCAATCCATATTACAATGAAAATATAATTTAAACATGTAGGTCAATTTATTGCATTATAAGTTAATTTAATACTTCCCGGAATGTGCTAGTGGACAATCAAAATAAATCATCCTTTGAGGCGGTAAATATATGGCAATATGGGATCAAGTTTTCTTTTTTAAAATATTATAAGACGGAATGGAAATATTCCATAGATGAAAATATTATATAATATATTAACAATTAAAAAATGTAATTCTAGCTTGGATAATGAGGTATTGAGGAAGTTTAAGTGTGAATAAAATAATGAATTCTTATTTGGGTGAGTAATTATCACCATTAAATGACTCTTTTAAAGATTCCACTTATATAACCATTGAACTTGTAATTTATGATGATAAATACATTATTGGGGTGGCTAGAGAGATGAATGTATCTTTGGGTAGATTTTGGGAATTCAATAAGGCTCATACTGTGTGAGGAGAAGTGATGACATTTTTAAGGGGTTGATAAGAATTTTTTTTGAATATTATATTCATTAGTTTATTATTTTTTTCACAATAATACCAATGGTGTTGGTTCTTGGTACTATATATTGTCATTTATGAGTGTGATATTGAAATAATTGTCATGTATATCTGCCAGGACTAATTTCTCAATGTATTTTTCTTATAATGAAAAATAATGCTTTTCCAGATTACCATATTCCATAAAAATGATCTATTTTAAAAAAAAATAAGGATAACCAAACCCATTTAATGATATATAGAATACAAAAAATGAAATAAATTTCTTTAAAATAATTTTATTATCTTGAGAAATTAAAATAAAATGATTCTTTTTTTAAAATACTAAATTTTTAATAATACGGTCAATCTTATTTCCCATTGAAAAATTACATAATATATCATGAAATTATATTATCATTATAATAAATCATAATTCCACTTTTTTAAACACATTTTAAAAAATTAACCATTCATTAAAATTATTATATATTTTCATAAAAAAGAAAATAAAACATTTGGGTTTAAAGAAAATATAAATACTCATTTAACCAATACAAAATAAGTTTTTTATTAGTATCATTATATAAAGATGTGATATTTTCTATTTAATAGATAATTATAAATTACATTACACATATATATGTGAATAAACTATTCTTACAACCATGATAAAATTTATAATAGTTAGATCACTATTCTAATGATTGGATTATAATTCAATAGGTAGATTAGTAAAAGTCATATTCATTCATTACTTTATATAAATTTGTAATATACTCATTAACTCTTTATCCATGTTAATTTTTTTCATTTTCAATATTAATATTTTATTAATTTTAAATTTTTTTATTTCTGTTGTCTTGTTCATGAGAGTATGTATTCTTATTGATCATGACTATTTGATGTTTCATATTATCGATATATTATTTTAAATTTTTTATCATATAGTTATATTTTCAATTTATATGAACATATTTTTTCTTAAATGTTATTTTCAATATAATATTATTATTTTTGTTTTAACATCTATTTTATTTTCTATATATAGTGCTACCTAACTAAATATGAAACAATTAAAAAATTAAAAGAAAAATTACATTCATAATATAATAGTTTATTATATTCTTACCCACATAATAATTCTATCAATGAATTTCCATTTTACATAATTTGTTTAAATTATGTGAGGGTACTTCAGCTATATTTATTCATGTACTTCCAATGTTGAATACTAATACATATGGTTCCTCTATATTACATTAATAATGTATGTGGTGTAATTTTTTGGATCATTGACTCTATATTACTAGATTATAAATGATTAATCCCCATTCAAGAGATCATCCTCCAGTTGTACCACCTATAATTCATCACATTGTACATAAATATAATCTTATTCATTAAGTGGTATAAAAGTAATATATAATCTACTTCATATAGGGTTTGTGGGACTTCTAGTCGATAGGCCAAAACTAAAAGGTGGTCTTGAATATAAAAGGGGATGCTGTACATGGGATATAAAATTATGTTCTTCCAAAATAACATCACTATTTTTTTAAAGATATGTGGAGGAACACTTTATCTACTAACTAAAAGTCCATGTATCTCTATATGTTCTCAATATAACTGTTTTTAGACATTGAGTAGACTAGATGTTCTTATAAGTGTTACTAAACATTTTTTCTTTTTCCACGTCTACTTAATGTACTAGAATCTTAAATTCGCCAACATCATCCCAACAAGAGCATGTTCTATTTCTCCTATATTACTAGACTTTATATGCTTCCATATTGATGATTATTTAAAAAAATAATTATCCAAGAAATCAATTATAAGAAGTCATTGATTCCATACTCTTTTGAGTTCAATCAAGATGGATTTATTAGGTCATCATGTTTCTGAATATTCCACTCTTATTTTCCATCATTTTATAGTTGATAAGAAGAAATAAAGTTTAATTCATTGTTTAGATCATGTTAGATACATATCTATAACATATATGTGAATCATAGATCTAGATCAGATACAATCAATAGTAGTTTCCCATTGATCCTCACAACTTATATGATATATAACCACGATGTATGATCTAGTGATAATCTATCTAAAATTTCAATGAAATGAGTTTTTTAGTATAATTATCAACTAAAACCCATTATGAAATATTTCCTAGTGATAAATTTTAAAGACTAGTGATAATGACCATGGTTATTCAATCCCATTTCTATATTGGCCTTGGTAATTTTGAATTATCTCATTAGATGTTTTTGTTTATTACATTACTTTTTGACATAACAAGAATTTATATATATTGTTTTGATATAATTATACATTTTCCCCACTAATAGTTCTCTAAAATATCTTTATATGTATCCATGTTCCCTTTGTTTATGAATAAGGTAGAGCTATGTGAATTATTAGAATGATTCTTTTTGAAGTCATAATTTTATTGTGTACTTATTCATGGCCCAACTCTTCAAAATCATTCATAAGAAATTTATATATCAATACATTCTACTCTTCTTGTAGATCCATCCATATTTTGATTTTATATATTATTCATTTCATATTCCAATATCTTTTCTTGTAAGGATGGTTGAATAATCATTTAATCTAGGAATGATGTTAGTCCTTCCATTATGTGTTCCTTATCAATCTATTAAAAATATGCATTTTTTAGATCCTTTTAATTTTAAAAATTATATATGGTCACATAATCAACTATAAATAGAAAATTTTACACATCATTTACCTTATATGTATAATATTTTATTGAATACCCATAAGTTTTTATTATCCATAACCAATATTTTTTTCTCATATTAAGATCCTGCCATGTGAAAATATTTGTTAGGATCTTATGATACATATATACCGAACATGTTTCCTTGTTGAGATTATGATTCTAAACATTCAATGTAATGATTACTAAATGAAAATATACATAATGAAATGGATAACTAAGAAAATTATCATTTAATTGTATTGATGTTTAGTATATAAAATATCTATTTTTCTTTAACACATATCCCAAAACCACCTATGGAGCATCATTGTATACCAATAAATTTTCCCAACATAATGTTACTGTGAGTACTGGGGTTGTGATATAAAACAATTTCAACCCCTCGTAGCTCTCTTCACAATCATCATTCTAGAAAAAAATTAATTCATTCAATATTTTCTTAGTTATTGGGTTGGAAAATCATGAGTAGATTCACATAAAAATTTTTTGTTCCTAGATTATATGAGGAAACTATCGATCTCCATTACATGTTCTATTATATGTAGTTCCTCAATTATCTATATTGTATAAGGGTTTACATATATATATATATATATGAATTTATAAGTGAAAACATTCGCCAAGAATTATACATTGTCTTTCTATAACTAATATTTTCTTAAAGATTTCATATAATTTCTTCTTTCTGAAGGACATAAACATAGTTTTCAAATGTTCTTTATGCTCCCCCTTGGTATTTGATTCTATCAGAATATCTTTTGTAAAGAGTATTATTATATTTAAAATGGAATATCAAAATTCTATATTAATTATTTCCTTGAGGATACTTAGCAATCTAGTTCATGTTAATGTAATCACTATGGTGTGAACACAATGTTCCAAAGTTAGTATTGTAAATACCATATTTCTACACCCTTCATTGGTGATATGAAAATCTTAGTTCCACCTTAGATATGTAATATGTTCCATGTTCTTTATAAAACATGTAATAAACTCATTTCATGGGTTTCTTTTTCATTATAATGATATTTTTATGTTCATTATAATCAAAACCATGGATCATTGACCCTTACCCCTTGATGAAGAGAACTTGTTCATCCCATAGTGATGAACTAAGGCATATAAAACCCTTTACCAAATTAATATTTAACTATATATTTAGTTCCTCACACTAAATGGTGTAAATTCATTATGGAATATATCTCATGGGAATTCATCAAGTTAAAAGATCAACTGATAACTCAACTTATCCTTCTAAATTAAGACCATTCAAATATTTAGGGAACACATCATTATAATCTTTTATAATGTGATATTTTATAGGATGAATATCCACATTGTATAACTAATTTTATCTAGAAATTAATTTTCATAGGAAAATAATATCATTTTAGGATAATAGGATTTCAAAGGTAGTTCATCCCCATTTTTAATCTTTTACCAAACCATAGGATGGGTCAGAGTCTAAATAGTTTCCCCCTATCATGATTGTTGATGTTAGATTTATATAAAGATTGTCCTTTAATTCATAAATTAGAATCCAATTCCCTTTAATGTTGTTTGAAAATATTAATTGGGATATCAAATCAGCATACATTGACCATCGAGGAATTATATAGTCAGGATGCAATATGTTTTAAATTTTATATTAATATATTAAAATATGAATATGTTTTTAGGTGGTTTTTCAATAGATATATTTCACATGAATTATATGAAAGAGTTCATATAACATGAATTGAATAATATACTCTCTATTTTAGAATGATTTACCAACATACCTATCACCAAAAAATTATCAGAATACACCTGATTAGTAGGTATAACATATGACCTTCCATGTTCTATAGGCATTATAGAATACTGAGATGGGTTTTCCACAAAAAAATTAAAACTTTCTATACTTATAATAACTAGACCAATGTCCAAGATTTAAATAGATACTTTTTTATTCAATCCCATTACTAGGATTATTTCCCTCCCTAGGGAATTTAATATCATGATTTCCCACTTTTACACACTTCATGTTTGTCGACATTTTTTTGTGTGGTTTTCAGGACACTTATTCCAATATATTTGACATGTTGGACGTTATTTTTATATTTCAAAAATAGGATTTATTCATTGAACCACTGACACTAAATTCCATTTAAATAATTTTATCTCCATCCCAATAAGAATTATGAGAGTTAGAAATCTCTATCATGAGGTTTATGGAATAAAATATAATACCATTATGGATTTTAAATTCCCAAATTAGAAAATATTTTCACTGAATCAGCTTTCTTTATGAAATAAGATTTCTACCAAACAATTAGTATTGATAAAATCCTGGGGGGAAACCCTACAAGACATGTGATGATTTCCTTTTACACCTTGAAGTAATCATATTCCTTTTTCAATATTAAACGGAACTGCCACTATATTTTAACATAATTATTTTGGGGAAACTATTTTATAATTTTGTTCATGAATCATTCTAATATAATAGAACTTATTTAAACATTGGGGTTTTTCTCTCTTGATTTGTGACCACCACATATCACCTTCCCCCTCTAGTAAAAGGATGCCTAGTGTGACCACCACTTATTCTAGGTATTGGAGTATGGAGAATTACTTCTCAATTGATTTAATCAATTCTTCAAAACTGAGGGGATGGAAATATCATTTGAATTTAGGGACCTTGTCTCAAAAATAAAACACCCACAAAATTATCATTTTTATAGTGTGATGGTGTACGAAAATATTCATCTTATTTTTCAAAACACGTGTATATTGGCCTATTATATTCATGATGTTAATAAATCCCTAAAACATTAGGTTATGAATCTATTTATATATATAACCATATATCATATCAATTTTTTTGGGATGATCCCACTAATTTTCCACTACTAATGAAAAATGAAAGAAAATTAGTTATAAGAATACATATAGGAAGTTGACCACCAACCTTAACACCATTTTAGAACCATGATTTCATAATTACTTACTCAATATATTTTTCAGAACGAATGTTTTATAGTTATTTTATGGATCCCCAAAAATTTATATTTTGGAATTGGAATTCATCGATGATTCAAATTTGTTTCATATAATTCCAATTGTGTAGTTTAAACAACACTAACTGTCACTGGACTCCGTCAATCATCTCATATTTGGATCCTGAGGCTTATATAAGTAAGCAATTATTGGGATCCTAAACACCAAGAATATTATGATATAGTTTGGTTTGGAATTTAATATGGTCCAATCTTGATCGAGTGTTCCTCATAAAATCAATGGATCTTGGTTTTCTCTATTCAAGTGGATGTATGAATTTAAAATGAATACTGATTCGCAAAAAAAAAGATGATATGGGGTAGATTTTTGGAACTCCCAATTCATTTCTATTACCCTTAGATTATTCTTATGTCAGGTAATCTAGTTAGTTGTTACCTCTATTCGGATTGAAAAACAAGATATTTGTGTCATCAAATTTCACTGGGAATACCAGTTGAAGCGTATTTATCAAAATTGCCTGTTTCATTTTTTTGGATTATTATTGGTGAAGAGTTTCACTATAAACAATTTTTCACCTTAGAATCGTGGTGTAATTTCTTCCATCACTATAATAAATTGGGGTATGATTTGGTGTTTTTATGTGTGTGATATTAAATTAGATGACTTCTAGCTCTATTGAAACTCAGATTAATCATGTCCAAGGTGTGGTGGCTGCTGATCATGGTAGTTTCATTGATATGGATTTCAGCGGACCAAAAATGGATCAGGGGTTAACAAATTATGATTGGATTGTTAATCAGGATGATGGTCTTCTGATCTCATGTGTGGAAGTTAAGGAAGATCAAAAACAATTTAAGGGTCCACCTTTTGATCCAAAATTCAATGCTATCTTTGGCATATTGAAGCGGGATCTGGATGGGGTTTCGAATACAAGGGGATGTCTTGAATTAGATACATGAAGGGGATGAGAGTGAATTTCATGAAGGTGTTACTGATCCACATTCAATTAAAATTTATTAAACCTAAAATGAAGATTCATGGGAGGTTTATTATTTTTATGTATACATGTGGGTGTCTCAAAATGGTTGTTTCTGAATTTACAAGGGAGAATCCTATTTGGATGTCGATCATGACATGTTTTAGGGATATTTTAATGAGGCTCAGAAGGCTCAGGTGAATGAGTAAATACCCCACTGATCCAATTGCATATG
This sequence comes from Viscum album, assembly GCA_963277665.1. Classification (NCBI taxonomy): domain Eukaryota; kingdom Viridiplantae; phylum Streptophyta; class Magnoliopsida; order Santalales; family Viscaceae; genus Viscum; species Viscum album. Next base: position 1,425,808,964 of record OY728123.1, on the reverse strand, counting down.
GGAATACCAAGTGTGTGGATTTGGATAAAACTAATAATAAGCCTTAATTTATATGGTGAGGATACATACAACCGAGTGATTCTAAGTTAGGAAAAGATCCAACGTATAGTGATTTCAACACTGGTGAAAAATATATTAATTTTTATTGGGAGATATAAAAAATTTAGGACTAATAGAACATCTCTGACTAATGGAAGAATGTATTTGATATAGAAATGGAAACATAAAGTACCCCCTTTATGCTATGGTAAATAATCTTTCATGGATATTATCACATAAGATACACTACCTTCTTCCCACTAATAAAGTAGATTAAGGGTTAAGATCAAATAAAACACCAACGAGTTACTAATATATAGACTGAAAATTTTAATGTATATAAGAAAAAATCCCTTACATTTAAATTGGAATTCCCATTAAAAGGTAACAATTTAATAAACAATTTACATTTATTTGAGTTCATTATTATTTTTATAAATATATTTATCACATTCTAGTTATATTCTCCATTTAAAATTTTTAATGGAACATAATATTTGTAAGTTCTAAATTGTAAATCATGTAACAACATATTGAACCTTACATGTTGTATTAAGATGTAAAATTTCATGTAAAATTGTTTTATTTAGTGAATTTCTACAAAAAATTTATAAAATTACATGTTTTATAAATTAATATTTTAAATTCAATAAATCAAATAAAATATTGTTTTATCCCATGGAAATATTTTTATAGATAATTCATTGAATTATTGGTAATTAAGGTGCCAACATCAATATATAACAGAACATCCAATTTATATTGATGTAGTATCTTTAATTAATACAAATATTTTATCCTAGTAATAAGTTTCAACACTTTTCTATATATAAAAATCAATTCACTCACCATAGTCATAAGAAATGTAGTAATAAGATATACAGATAAACCATGTGAAAAGTTATTCCGTGGGAGTATCCAAGTTCTTATAATGATGAAAGAGATGATACCTCATTGATGTACTAGAAAAATAAAAAAAATTTGATAAAGAAATATGAAAAATTATAAATCCAAAAACTTGTGTGACACCAAATAGGGAAATAAAAAAAATTGGAATTGGAATAACGGAATTAATATAATATCCAATCCCAGGTAATTTGAAATTTTTACAGAATAAGGGTTAGCTACTTATGGGCATAGTCTCATTACCATAATAAAACATGTTCTATGATTCTGATCTGATACCCAAATATTTTGACAAAATAAAAAATAACCTTGAATTCCACAATGTATTGTGCATATCTGGAATTCGATAAGATGATCCCAAGGAAAGTTGGCCACATGACCTCAAGCACACCTCAACATACACAATAGGCTTTCGACTAGAAATGAAGGCCTTGGGTGTGTATGTGGAGAGAATATTCTCTCTTGATCTGAGTGTAGCATAACTATATAAAATATTTATAAAAATCATAAATATTAATAAATAATCCAAATGTAACCAATGGGTGGATGATAAATTAATATTAGATATGGGAATGATTATCAATCCATGATTCTATATAAAAAGGAAGTGCATGTTATAAAGGAGAAAACACATATAAAACCTACTAACAAAAATGAAAAAACACCAAAATCATCCACCCATAGAATCAAAACAATATAATCAGTCCTCTTGTCTCAAAATGTATCCTAGTACTAAGAGTCAAATATTAGAATCTAGGAGCTTCCCATGGTCTTTACTTAGATATAGGAAGTTATATTCGGATCCATGGGATGACCAGAGAATGTGATAGATAAACATAGTTAGACACCACCAAGGGTATCTAGAAATATCCAATATAATCATATTAACAGGGTAGTGTTTAGAAAATGCAATTTTTAACTTAATAAATAAGTCGAAACATTCATTCTTGGTTCTTAAATGGATTATCAACTGATACTGCATGCTTCGACATAAGCTATTTATCACTATACAAAGGTCGACCTATATGGATGTATTATATATATGAGTTCCTATAAATATATATGTCTATATTGATTGATCATAATTCCATAATCATTCCTTCATGGATGAAATAAATAATCCATCATAAATCCATGGGAAAAATAATGAACCAAACAATTTCCTTTAACATGGTATATTTTTTCTTAAATATAGTAAAATGTAATTCTTATATTATTTTTAGATGTACCTTGAGACCATTAAAGTTGATACATAAGGAAGAACCCAAGTATCCATCCATAAGCACAATATATATCAGATATCATAAGATTCCGACCAAGGATATGAATAATTGGAACCCAATAATCACTCTTAGAATATCCTAATGACATAACCCTCGGATAACATCCATTGTGTATCACATATGGGACCATTTATCAATCCTGGAATGGTAATGAAATATTTCTCACCAATTACATCCATGGATATCCATTATGTAACTGGGTATCAATCATTGGTTAGTCTATAAGTCATCTACCAAATGATCATGTTTAAATAATATCAGAAAAGAAACATGTATCAATCCGAATGAATTGATATTCTTTTGAAAATTATAAGATATGAAGCTATAAGAACCCATCCAAGGCCTCCATAATTCAAGACCCTTGAATCTTCATCAAGTTGATGCAAGGGTATTTATTCTGGTAGTATGAAATTCATAGGACATGTATCAATATTTATAATCATCACAATAAGAAATATACACAACTAAATTTGTTGGTTTAAATAAATTCATTTTGTGAGGCTATTATACCTTTAACTAAAAACACATTTTGGTGTGGATTGCATCATGGGTAGTCATAAAATGATTCAAATTCTCTTGTTTTTAGGACTACATTAATCATGGGAAATCATTTACCTTAATTTATTTAACATTTAATAGGTGTCACTAGAAGATTCTAGTGAACAAAAAAAATACTGCATGATAAAAAATGATACCTTAATTAAAAAAACTAAACCACCTCCCTTAGTTTGTTAGATGAAAGCTCATGTAGTATTAGACCTTGGTTTGCTCCGAATCAGATGAAAATGGATGGATCGAAACTTTATCTACAATAGGGTATATTAGCTTTCACCAAAATAGAAATATTGATGGTGGAATAATACAAAAAATAGAGGAAGTGGAGTGAATAATATACTTATATAGATACAATGCAACTTATTGAAATAGAAATAGAGACCAAATGAGGAAAACTAGTGGAACCCAGTTGGTAGGAGAAGAGGGCGCTCTCCTCTGAGTGGAAATTGTGTGGATAAATAGGAGGTGATTTGTAAAAAAAGGGTTCCACCCCTTTTAAAAATTGGTAATGACACATTCAATGCATGGATGGAAATCATGATGTGGATTCCTTAGTATTCCTCTTTTTTATTGAAGGAAACCATTACACGTCATGAATAAGACTCCTGGAATATATTGAATTCACATCATCTACAAATTCATGGGGTTATAGAAGACCAATTTATACCATTAATTGCTTTAACTTCATTAATTAAATTCAAATCGTGCATAGATACTTTAGTTCCCCTGTCACTTTACCACCCTCTATTCAAAAAATACAATGAAATATGTCATGAAGTGATTACCAAACTTAAGGAATAAAAGAAACTTAATGAGGGTCCAACAACATTTAAATTATTTTTTATCACTATGAATGTCTAAAAAAATTAATTTACAACATTTTCATTAATCAACAATGTTTAATATTTCTATTATGATGTTTTTCGTTTCATAGTTCCATGTTCAGATCACTTGTGTATAATTATTGATGTCATTTCCAAGTAAGACTAAAACTATAGAAATAAAATTAAATGAAATTCATATCCATTAAAAAATTTAACTGGTCATAAATAAAAATATATTTTCTTTCATATGGATGATTCATTTAGAATAAAATTTATATTTATAGGGTTATTTCATTTAGTCATTATTTACATAATTAATGAAATTATTATGTCTAATTTTATTTCATTACATTATTTTTATTATAGTGTATGTGATAATAAATAATATACATATTTAGGTCATTTTAAACCATTATAAGTGAATTTTATCCTTCCATGATGGTGGTCATGGAATATAAAATTTAATCATCTATAAAGGATGTGAATCTTTCAAAAAATTTGGGATGTGTTTTTTTAATATTATATGGGATAAATGGGATATTAAAAACATATAACAATAATAATTTTTAATATAAATAATGACATTTTTATATCATTATGGATAATAATGTATTGATGTGTTAGATGAGGAAAGGAAACAAGGAATGCTTGAATGAGTTATTTTCCTTTTTCATTGCATGTATCCACATAAGTGTCTATTGAAGTCACATTGGGATTGGTATATTATAAAAAAACATATTCTATAGATGTGGGTTTAGAGATGAGGAGATAGTTTGTTTGATTTTGGGTAAGCCACATGGTCTATATTTCTAGAGGAGAACGGATAGTGTGGATTTTTGTTACATCCCAACCTGAACATCCAACTCTAATCCATAAAGGCCATATGTCCTCATGCGTGCCTCCCCATATAAAAGATGTTTCTGAATATTTGTGTGTTTATAAATCAGATAGTGGAGATACTATACCCTATATATCATTTCATCGAGCATGACAATAGTGAACAAATAAACAATTAATAAATAATGAAATTAAATTGTGGAAATTGAATATAGTCATAAATATGAAAGTAAATCTCAAAGTGGGAATACTTCCCTAAATGAAAGTAGCAGGTAAATAAAATACATGTATAGAATCAAAAATCAAAGGGGTACTCAGGGGTCTATCCTTGTCTTCCCAAGCTCCATGTTCTACTTCTCTACCCACTATCATAGGGAATTTTCCTTTCACTAGTCTCTCATATTTAATCTAAAAGTGAATTTTAATTCCCGAATAGGGTGTGAGTACAAGACTCAGTATGTCACAACCAATGAGTCCTCAACTTGATGGGATCAAGTACAAAAGTTTCATCAATGATAATAATCAATGTTTAACAGCATAGTAAGATAAAATTAAAAATAGGGAAGTCATATGCTAAAGAATCCACTAGAAACCCCTAGTCGTACCTACTTCAGCTTCATGACGGTATAATAAACAAGGAGTGATAATAATCAATGATAAGCTACGAGGATGATGAATATTGCATCTTCGAATAGTGTGATTGTGAAACTCATTATCAATTGACATTAAGGAATTCATGATATCAGCATACCCTAGGCATAAAAATCTACCCGAAATCACCTAGTCCTTGATAAACATACCACATGGAATTATTTATTAACCAAGTTCATCACTTGATATCCCCACAAAATCATTGAAACCGTACCAATTTCCTAGGTCATGCATCATAAACATCGCAAATTGTGTGTACTCACCCTCTAAGTGATTAACATGTCCCGATGGGCCACATTCCATGGGTTCTATGAAAAATTCTATAAAAGAACCCATATCATGGAGGATACATGAGAAATTGTATCAAGTGTATCATATCATCATGAGTAAGGTAGCACACAAAATACATGTGAACAATACCGAACATTAATGATAACATACTAATTACTCATGGAAATAAGTGTAACATTAGGTTATTAGTTCTACACACACACACTCACATGTGATCATAATCATTAATGGTCATAAAAATTTGTCTATGAATAATCATATAAAGGAAACATGTGTAAAGTAGGGGAAAATGTTACAGAACATCCTACCTCAAAGTTGCTAGTTTCAATGCAAAATTCAATAGAAGGTGTTGTCACCAAAACCAAATTCAAAACATTATCCAACCTAATGACTACATTACATGGATTCCTAAAACCAAAACCATCAATTTTATATGAAAAATAAATTAAATTTCACATGCTCTAATACACTCACTCTCCTTGATTATTTCAAAATTATTGTTTTTGGACAGCACAAGCATTCATAATATTTTAATCATGAATAATTATAAAACTATTTTTGATAATTTATTTCTATATAATAACTCAATAACACTTGTGGTTTTTATTATAATTACTCTTATGAAAAATTACATAATTATCAATGAAAATTTAATTATTATGCACTAATAATTTCTTACAATATATCCTCTGAAAAAAGGTGAGATTATCATTGGATAATCATTGAATAATTTAGTACGTGATAATTTATTGAAAATACCTCTTCATAAGTCTTGATAATTATCATTCTATGAAATGCATTGCTATCCATTATATTTAAATCCAGGAAAATGAATGATTAATTTAAATTTTAAGGACATACCTTTCCGCATTTGGAAACAAACTTGGGATTAAATTTCTACTAATTGATATAAATCCAATGAAACTAAAGATGTGTAATTGAGATCACTTAAAAAAAGTAATTGAATTTATATGTTTGAAGTAATAATAAAATAATAAACAAAAAAATAAGGGAGAGGAAGGGATATTGAAAGAGGGATATGTGACGAGACTCTTCCCATTCTTATATGCACCCCAATTCCCCTATTATGTAAATATATTTTCAATCCAACATTTATTATCTTCCATTTCATTTATTGGTTATTCAATTGATTTATTTAATCCTCTCTTCTCTTTATGACATGGGATACACATACAACCACACATTCAATTCATTTTTTTATTTAAAACGCTTCAAACTGAACATTTAATCATTAATTAAATTATATTAAAAAAATACAATCTACTTGTGTACATAAAGTCCTATCTTATTTAAATATATATAGACACAATCACCCCCAAAACACCAAAGAACACACACACACATACATATCCTCACACACACATATATATATATTTAACCAAAATATTCATGTTATATATGTACATTCACTTAAACACCTATGCATGTATAATAATATTCATTTACCCCATATATATGTAACCAATATATTTATATACAATTAAATTTTCCATACACAAACAGTATTATGTTCCTAATTAATTGTAAAAAAATAAAAAGATATTTATTATTATTATTATTATTATTATTAATCATCTCATATCATTTCTAAAGTTAAAATTTTAAAATAATAAACATCATTAAATACTGAATAATTAATAATTTTTTTAATCACACCACTCCTATTATCTAGGACAAGTGATAATGTAAATATTTCTATCTAAACACAAAATAATTCACCCATGGGGAGACGTATCTAAAAAATTATGCAAAAAAAAATAATTACTCATGTACTTTTCCATTTTATTTCTTCGACATAAATAGTAATAATTTTATCATTAATTATATCCTCGTGTGATATGACCAAAATTATGTAGCACACAAATTTTCGTCCCTACCTAGGGTAAAACCCATATTCTGGACCAAATTTTGGTCTTAAATATTTCATATGTTCCACCATTTGGGAGATATTAACTTATTAATTATTTTAAATAGGTATAATAAAACAATAAATATTAAAACAAGTATTATCATGTGTGATGTTTCCAAACACTAGATGTGCATAAAACTTATATCCTAATAGGGTAAATCCCAAGTCATAGACCTAAAAATGGACTCATATTTCTCATACGATGCACATATTGAGATATATTCAATTATTTATTATTTAAAATCAGAATCATTATATAATCAAAAAGAAAAAATGTATTATCACATTCAATATTTCCAAACAATCGATATTCATAAAATTTATGTAACACCTATGGTAAAAAAATAGTTATGGACCTATATAGGTTTCCATATTTCTCATATGACACATATTTTTTGATATATAAAATAATTTATAAAAAGGATAATATAAAAATTTAAATAGGTTATCGTTTCATGAGATATATGAAAATGTCTAGCGTGAAATAAAGTTATACACAACCTAAGGTAATCCCTATGTACTGGACATTATGGTGATCTAAAATTTATTATATGATCCACCATTGGAGGATATTAAATTTTTTGTATAAATCACATGCATATAAGATAATACATTTAATATTTTTATTTCTCATATACTATGGAACTATGGGTCTTGAAATCTCACAGTAAATTTCTGCCTAACAATGAAACTACTGCATAGAATATTCGAAGATGATAATTTGAATTTTAACCTTACCTATGGCCTTTACAAAATAAATTATGTGATTTTAATTTAAATTCTTCAATTTCATATAAAATACATATAAATTATTGATAATGGGTTTTTATTATCATTTAAAATCCAAGATACCACAATTCTCAGCATCTATCACCTTCTTATCACCGAGAAGTATCTCTAGTGGTATTACTCGAACAACACAGTCCACTGAGCTCAAACATGAGACTTGTTCTATCACATATCATCCTGGATGCTTCTATGCTCCAAGAGAGTCCAGACTAGTGATATCATTATTCCCCACAAAACATCAATTCTTATATCTATATTCGACATGTGATTCTCCTGAAAAGATGACTCGACCTCTAACTCAAATTCTTCATAATTGAAGAAATGGTAAAGGTAAGATATGTAAAACTAAATCTATGAAACATAGCTCATACCATACATAAATCTATTATGGGAAGAGAGTTTTAGATGATACTCCACCACCCCAATCGGCTCGATGATCTCAAAGGGTACTATAATGCAAGGTTCTATCTTGCCCTAATTTTCTATATATTTGTTCCCTAATCATGGATTCGATATCATGAAAACATGATATAACATATAAAAATCCAAGGGTCCCCTCATATGTTTAGCTTAATATCTATATCTTCTCTATGTGGTGATCAACCACTTCTACCTTACCAGTACTATCTTTGAGGTCTCCTAAACTCTACTTCTACCAAAAACTAGTGCCACTCCGACAACCTGACAATAGAGTGGTGAGTTGGATAACAATAATAATGTGCCTCATAAGGATCCATATGAATCTATTTTAGGTAACAATTATTTTATTTGATCTCCATCAAGGGTATATCACCATCCTAAGATTCATTGAAGTATATAATTCACTATTGAATCATGTCCTCTAATATGAGTATAATCCACCCAAACTATCCATTATCCTATGGATAGTATGTCATTATTAATATTTGATAAGTCCTAAAGTATTTCCCCAATCCCTACCAAAATCCTTATTTAAAAGGTTAAACTATATGATAAATAATGATTAAGGGAACTCAATTGAGGAATAAAATATCTCAGACATAGATATTTCTTAGATACTCCACTCAGAGTGTGTCTTTTATTTGTAACAAGTGAAAAGACTTAATTTTCCAGTTGAATATCACCCAAGAAACATCACGACTCATTGGGGACTTAGGTAAACCCGATATGAAGTCCATCATGACATCATCATACTTCCATGTAGGTATCAAAATCTTATGTTACAACACACTAGGACATTGTTACTTAGCATTTACCCTCTCATGGGTATGACATTATGATATGAAACCAAAAATATATATCTTCATCACTATACAGCAGAACATCCTGTTTAATTTAAGATACATCTTGGTCACTCCAAGATGTTATTTCCATCTAGTGTTTTCGTAATCCTTCAGCAGATCTGTTCCGATGAAAGTTTTGAATAACAATATAACATTTACTATGACCACATCATTTTCAGTAAAATTCTATCAAGGTATTGAGTCACCCACATCTAGATAATACCCCATAACAATAAAATATGGGACTCTCTCCAAAAATTTCTTCACTTGATCTACAAAAGAAGGAGAACTCAACCAAGTGTAAAAATCAATAAATACTAGATCTTATGAATAATTAATCTTATATTCATCTTATTAGCTCGTCAAGGAAGAAATACCCTTTAAATATCATTAGCCAATCTCCTTCTCATCATTTTCCTTATAAATTAGAGAATCAAAAAATTAATTACCCTTACAGTTGAATACATAATCTCAAAGACGAACATCTAAAGATACTCAAACTAGAACCACTTTCTCAGTTTCAGGTAACTATCTAAGAATATAAAAAAAGGGATGTTGTGGCCTCTGTAAAAAATAAACCTCCCACCAAAATGATAGTTTGTCAAAAACTTTTGACCAGCTAAAAAATTTTCAGCTACTTATTATGTGTAGTGTATTTCTTCTCATGAGTTCTTATTTGATGAGACACAGATGATACAACCTACTATCTCTGAATCTACACCGCTCCTAGATAGACACCTGATGCATCATGGTTTAATTCATAACTAATCACATGATCATGGAAACTTAGTACTACATTTTCACCAAAATTATATTTATATTAAAGAAATTCTCTTAACAATGGTCTAACCACTAGTGTGTTACTCCCAATGTGGTTAGTGCTGTTGGGGTGATTATATTTAGGACATGTCATTGATAAAATGTATGTTAAACACTACTAAACCCAAAATCTCCTAATCTCAAACTTGTTACTAGGACATTTCAATGACATGAATAACTCAACCTTCTATTTGTCTAGAGATATACTGGTCTCAAACACCAAATTTACAGGGAACTTCATCTCTCGAACCCATAAATCACATTTTGATAGCTTGGTGTAAACCCTATATGCTTGAATCATACTCATGACTATCTATAGGTATCTATAATTATTAAATTGTGTAAATGAGTATATGAGTATATTTTTTATGAAAATTGGGATGAAAGGTTCTACTTATTAATGGATATAAATTTTAATGATATCCAAGAACACTATAAGTTCATTAATCCAGCCAATAATTATAACCAACAACTCATAAGGTCTATACCTAATCTAAATCAATATCCCAAAAATTTACTCCTCCCTAAATCATAATTGGTGATGGCCTGATTTATGATCAATATTGTGGAACCACATATATCCATATAACTGATCAAAAAGATAATTGATCTTGGGAAATAGGTATCAGTTCTTCACCATCAGTGACTTTAGATTCTTATAATCAATGAATATATGAAGATGATCATCCTCATAAGAAACAACATATGTGAACTCCATTATTATATACCATTCTTTATAAATCCCTTCCTCCTTAATTTATTTAGATGAACCATGAGCTCTTTCACATCATGTTCCACCATAAGATACGTGGAACTGAATTGGGATATACACCAAGAAGAATTCATTTTATGATTATCTAACTAAACCATAAGAGTCTCTACTAGGTAAAATATACAAAACAAACTAATAAACTACTCAACATCATGATGTGATATAGTTCCCTAGATAGATGATGAGTTATAGAGTTTATTTATGGGAATATTAGACCATAGTTTTGATCTCTTATACCTAGAATATGCACTAACTTATAGAAATTCATTTGAAATATATCTTCTAAAAATACCAAATAGAATTTACTTGATAATGATCATGAAGTATCCCTTATACCTCTAGTTATAATGAATAAAACAACTCCCTTGAGGGTGTTTTCCATCATTCTTTGCAATTCATTTTGTAAACATTCTTATACTAATATCATATGTAACATGAAGGAACAAAGTTCAGAAAAGAATCACTATTTTTAGGATAAACCCTAATAAGTCATTGGGATCATAGATGGTTTATATTAACTAGTCTATGCGAATAAAAAAAGTATTCCTAGTAGTCTTCTCTTAAGCTGTGGTATACCACTCTAATCACTAATCCTTGTTTTCATCCCTATTTTATGTCATGGTCATCACATATATACTAACACATCAGTATTCTTAGTTTATCTAATGAATGATAATAATGATATATAACCACAAATAGGAAATATATATATCACACATGGTGAAACTATCCCAATAAAATAGCACAAATCAAGGCATATAAAACACGAACTACTATAAAAAAAAGAAAAAATATATATGGACTGAAATACAATGTGTATATTCATGATTCATAAACACACCAATTGTCTCATAAATTACATAGAAATATCATGTACATCCCCCATGTTGAGTTTAATCAATAGTAACAACAAATCATAAATTCCCCACTTTATAGAAACATGGAGGTACACTATGAAGTTTTTTATAGACACTGACATAGTTTGGGGGTTGGTTCCCTAGAACCAACTACTACATATTTATGATAATCTGTATTCATGTTTATAATATTTATGAACTCTTTATCATACCAAGATTATATTAATGCATAAAATTGTATGTGATAATGTCCTAAGAGTATCTATCACATGGAAAGGTCATAGAAATTCAGTACTATGATGTGATCCTAGAAGTTCCATGATAATAATCATAAATATATGTTCTATAGAAATATGATCTCATTTTAAGAGAATATTCATTAATTCTATTAGGGGTGGAGACTCATTGGAATTTGAGTCACCTTCCCATGGTGTATGACATTGGTAATATCATGTGTATGATATTACAAGTACAAGACCCAAGTAGGAAATCCTAATTTATATTTTTCATTAGATGTTCCTATCTGCAGACATATGTATTGATCCATATACATTTGGACTATTATTAATTATTTTTATTTGTTTTGTAATTTTATTTATTAAATAAAACCAGGATGAAATATGTTTTAGGAAATGTATGATAGGTTGGGTGAATCACGAGTAATATTTCGTTAATGAATAATGAGAGAAAGGATTTGTACCTTCTGTTCTTTAATGGACATTTATTTCTCATGATCATTGATAGAAATGATATATACTATGTTGGAAAAATTTCATGGTGTTTGATAGGCTATATCGACTTCTAGATAGTCAAATTATGATACATCAATCACATAGGTTTATTTCATTAGTATGAAACCTATTTCAATAAAGACCTCAGGATAAATGGGTTATATTGTGAGGTGAGAATCCTTATGAGGTATCATCTCATTATAGAATTTTATTCTTTGTATTTTTTTCATTGGCATGTTTCAAGATGATATCCTTGGATATTAGGTTTCTTAACATAATCGAACTGAGATAGAGGCATAGAGTGTCACAAATTATATGTATTTAGAATCTCAATTAAATAATATATTATCTATTTATTACTTATGTAGCATCCCAGGTAAATAAATAATATTACTTTTCCATATACTAATATTACTTTAACGGGGACGCTATGTTCGATGGCGTACCCAATATGCAACAATGAGTATCTTTGAAATCTTACGATGCACACTAATAATATAATAATATTATTGTAAATGGTAGTAAAATCCTAGTCGATGTAATGGCGGGAATGAACAGAACTAACTACAATGTGATTATATATGCTTGTCAAATATTTTTTTTAATTTATTCAACAAATGTTAGATGCTTAAAATGCGAATGAATCCAATTTTAAGCGTAAATATTCTAAAAGGTCGATTAAACGCCTTTTGATGGTGAACCCCTTTTAAATCCACTTTTTGACAATTTAATATGTTATATTTGACAAAATAAAATTATTTTTAGAATCGTGACATCAAAATTTACTTTGAATAAATTTTTGGTATTTTACCGATAAAGTTCATTTTTAATGAATAGTGTAAAATGATGTTTTTCAATTCAAAACCTCCTTTTAATATAATTTATTTATATTATTAGATTATCTTTTGAATTGGTTTTAATGTGAAATTAGAATATATTTTTACTATTTAATCCAATGTTGGTCATTTTAATTAATTTCACTTTAAAATTGGACTTAAACTAGTGTCAATCTTTTGATATATTTTGTTTCTTAAAAACACGCTATTTGTGTTGACAACGAGAATTAATTATTAAATTGATTAATGAAACTTATATGTTTTGAATTTTGTAAAATAGAAATTATTTTTGAATTCGGAATATCAAATATAGCTTAGGGGGAATTTTTGGTATTTTTCTGAAAAATGTCAATTTTTGAGGAATAGTTAAACCACTAAGTGGTAGTTAAAAAACTGATTTTTCGTTTAAATGAAATTCTATGACCTCTGTGATTTTAATTTCAAAAATCCGACATACATGGTTGTCATTAAGATGTAAAATGTGTTTCAATGGGATGAAAATAATTCTTGGTGAATAGTAACTTTTAAGTTTTATTAATCGCGATTAGAGGTAATTAGTGTAATTTAAGGTAAAAATAATGTTTTAATAATATTAAATTACCTAGACACATGTTCTACCCTTATTGTATGTGTCATGGTCGACCAAGACAATCCCTGGGTCATCTTGGGGACCCCATGGAGCCACTTTGGTAAGAAAATGACATTAATAACTTTTTATTTAAAGTTAAAATAAAAATGTCACAAACATGTATTGTTTTAATAAAACAATTTTTACATGGGGTTATACAAGTCATATTTTTGACTATAAGTATTCATTAAAAAGATAATAATATTTCCTACATCATTATATTTTTTTATAGTTTTTAGAAATTAAATAAATAAATTTATTTATGACCCCATGATGATGCAATGATTACCTCATTAATGAAAGATTTAAATAAAATTAGAAGATAAGGTAAAATATAAAACATACACTTTTCAAAAACCTATTGGATGGGTGGATTTATAACCCTTATCACCTTATCCTAGAAATATATAATTGTGGGACTTTTAATATCTGAAAATCATTTTATAATAAAGTAACTTTTCAAGACATTCCAAGAGTGCCTCTCCTCCCCCTTATAAAAGGCCCCCACCTCTACCCCCTTATCCACACCTCTCAAGCCTTTGGCTTGAACAAAATCTTCTCATATTGTCTCTCCACATCCCTCTATTACTCCTATAAGCCTATCTTTGGGCAGAAGCCTTTCCAAGGAAGCCTTTGAGCTCAAATCAAAAAGAGTTTTCCGATTTGAAGGTAATGTCTTCTCTTATGTTCTTTTGTTTTATTTTTCTTCTCCAACCCCCTAAACTCTTTTTATTCCTTTATTTTGTAAGAAAACAGTATCTTAAATATACTAGGATAATTTTATGAGTATTATTATAGATACACTCATACACACCTCCATCTAATGGTTAAAGAACATACTGTTTCTGTGGGTGGAGAATTACTGTCTCACGAAATGATGATTGTTCAATATTCTATTAACACCTCTCATGGGGGCCATTAACATGTCACTGTATTTATATATGATATATAAATTATTTTTATGTATTCCTTATTCTTCTATATTTTTCATTTATTACATACCTTTATGGTTTCCATAATGGGTAAACGCGATAATTTCATTTTAGGAAGTATAGACTACCACCCCCTAAAAGTGATTTGAATCGTTAATACCATATGTGGGATATATAAAGGATGGATTTAATGATATTATATGTTATATTATACTGTAATTATAATATACCTATGTATCATTATTTTTTTCATTCCATTAAAGTATGAAATTGAAATGAATGTAGCGTTCATGCGTACCGTCTCTATGAACTGTACATTTCATTTCTTATCTCCAAATGTTATGTAATATTAAAATTACATATATATAATGGATATATATGTTTTATATATTACATCTAAATGATGGATATAATTATGGAATTATAATATATATATAACTCATTTAGTTATAATTCCATTAATATGACAAAGAAATGAAAGTAGCATTCATGCGTACGTACGACCTACCGTCTCCATGAACGGTGATTTTCATTTTTTTATCTCCAAATGTTATGTAATAGTATAAAATGAATATATAATGGATATATATGATATTTAAATCATTAATAATATTCTATAGATGATGCACCTATAACTACATGGAAAATTCTTTTCTAACATGTTCAATTTTGACTCATGTACCGAACATCGACAAAATCGTCTGATATGAACTCACATTATTAAAAAAATTTTATAACATTATAATATTTGATATGAACTGAATAATAATATTTAAAGGAGGTCCTTAAATAATTATAAATTTACTAAACTTTATTATTCAGTAATATAAAGAAACAAACAAGAAAAGTCGGACTTGAGGTAAGGGATCCTACCTCTCTCTTTATTTTTAAGTATTCTCCTTTATGTCATTTCTTTTAAGCTCATATTTATTAGGTTTGGGGATGTTATTTTATATTCCTCATAATGTACTCTTTATGTTCATATTATAAGATACCCTATCTGATCTCATAAATCCATTTTTGGAAGTTTTATGTGGCGACGTTAGGCTGTCGAGTTTTCGTAAGGGATTTTTTATCTCACTTTTATTCCCGTGAGATTTATGCTAAATTTTCCACCATTTCCTTTGATTGGTGTTTGTACAGACCATTATTATTCTATTTTTGTAATATAATTTAATTTATGGGTATTTACATCTTCATTTTATGACCCTTCTTCCATGGGGTGTACGTTTCGAATGTTACCCAAATCGGTAAGGGGACCTTTCACCCTCCTCTTTTTAAAAGACTTCTTTTTGTTATGTCTTTTAATTTACATCTTATTATGTTGGGATATGTTCTTATGTATCTTTATTGATGAAAATTGTTTGTACAAGTGATGAGATACCATTTTCTCTCTCATCAACCCTTTTTCTGAATTTTAATGTGACATCGTTAGGCTGTCGAATATTTCTAAGGGAACTTCTTAACCCAATTTCAATTCATTGGGTTAAAACTCGAATTCTTGATAATGTCATGATATTAATATGATTGAATGACCTATTATTGTTTTAAACTTAATATCCACTTATATTGGGTGTATTTATATTTGTCACACTTAATTACATAATTGATTTATCCTTAATCTAAGGATACCGTCTTCAAACGGGACTTCGTCTCAATCTCCTTTCATTGAGGCATATTTTGTTCTAATACAAGACTTTATTTTATACACTGTATAAATTCCTTTGACTTCTACTTTTATTCAAAAGGAATATTTTATATACAAAGTGTTTTACGAAATGACAAAAATTATGTTTCTTTTTAACGTACCTGGTGACAATGACCTCTCCGTCGCCGCGAGTATTATTTGATCTTTGACTTCCTCAACAAGCCATAATGTTTTTAAAAGTAAATAAGAACCATATACTCTTTTATTTATTTTGATATTGAAAATGGTTTTGATAATGGATTTTTTATGTCAATATATTTAAGTGATATATTGTGATTGAAATGTGAAAATGTTTTCTTTCCTTTATAATTGTTTTATGTGTTATGATTTTATAATGGTACTTGGACATTTGATGGGTGGTTACGTGATAAACCATATGACGGGTGGTTCCGTGAATACCAGTACGGGTGTTTACGTTATAACCTCCAATGCATTGGGTATGGAAGTCGGCCATATGGCTATTCCATGTGGTGATATGTGTGGAAGTCGACCATATGGTTATTCCATTTAAGTATGTTTATGTTCCAAGTTCCCTTTATATGTTATGTGTTCTTTATTTAGGTTTTATGGTAATATTTTGGTTACAAATGGTAAGTAGTGATCTTTTATTCAGTGAAGAGTATTTACTACTTTATAAAGGTGAAAATTATTACTTTTGTAAAGTATTCATGGTTTACTGGTTGTTTTGATAAAACTAACAGTTTTCCTTCATTTTGTATCCTTTACTGAGATTTTTTATGCTCATCCCATGTTTTTGAAATGTTTTCCACAGGACTTAAAGATGAATAGGGTCATGGATGGGATCAAGGAAAGACATGCTATCTAAAGCATGTAACTAGACATGTTTCTTTTTAAGAGTTTTTATTTTATGGAAACTTAGTAAAAGTTTCTACTTTGAAATCTTTTGAGATGTAATAGTTTTGTCCTAATTCTCTAAAACTCTAAACCTGAAAAGTTCATCTATGTGAATTACTCATTTAATTCATTATTATGTAAGGTTTTAAGGATGGGTCCTTACATTTGGTATCAAAGGTCGGTTTAGATAACTTTAGAGGTTAGGGTATTCTTTAGGCATAAGTGACATTACCAAAATGGTTAAGATTTCTGAAAGAGTCATAGTTTTAGATAAAGTGAATGAGTTTTAGATAACATGAAAAATTATATCTTAGTATTATATGATGATTCTAATGATATACTCACACTGGCATTTTTGGTTTTAGTAAGTGGTTGGATCTAGCATGCACCAAAGTAACTGTGGATATGAAGAAAACTGTGACGGTTTTCTGAAAGAACAACTGAATGATATGGGAGAGGCAATGAGAACTCTTGTGATTTTTCTCAACAAAATATCAGGAGTCATGATTAACCACTTGAACCTTAGTGAGTTCTCTAATTCATCATGTACGAGATAACCAAATCGATGTGCAAGTTCAGGTAATAATTATAAAGGTAAAAATCATGGTTTATATTATCCTTACTTTTGAAGTAATTATGGGTTACTATATGTTATGATGGAAAATTAAAGGAATGAGATAAACTTGATGTTAAATTATGTTATGGTTATTTTTTATGATTTTATCTCTTTTTGGGGAATGTTTTAAAAATTATATAGTATTGGAAAAAGGACAACATGCAGACCGTGTGACAACCCATCGCGTCGGACAAAGCTGCGGGAATCGAACCCACACCCAAAGTGCAACTGGTATTTATCACCAACCACTGGACTACATGAAGTCCCTGGTTAGTATGACAAATTCTCTTTAGTTAAATGATTTTAGGAATCAAGAATTAGTTGATTTTTGGTTATCTAGGAAATTAATGACCTATCATGGAAGATATGTGATTAGTTTAATTACTTTTCAATATGATACTTTAAGAGAAACTGATGTCATTTGGAGATAAATGTTAATATTTACCTTGGAAGACTATGAGATTAAATCCTTCAAATAATTGGGTTTCAATATTATTTTGGTTTACTTTGAATAATTTTATAGACAATTGTTTATCGAATGGTCTTTGTTGAACTTTGAGTTTTGTTGAACAAATTTTGGAGACAAAGAATAGATTTTGTTTTTATAAAAGGATTATCATTTTTGGGTATTATCTGATCTTGTACTAACATTTTTTGTTTTTTTTTGTTAAGGTCTAAATACATGGGAAATATATAGTTCTCTTTTGTGGATTAGGTGATTCTCTATAAGTTTATTATAGCACTCTTAATGTGAAAAAGTCGTCCTAAATGCTCGTCTTTTGGAGAAAATATGAGTTTGTGTAAGAAATCTAATAAGAGATGAAAGTATAAATGACAAGTAAGTATGTTTCCTTATGATTTAGTTAAGATCATAAATAAATTCCTCAATTAAAATTAACTTAAAAACAAAAATTTTGTCTGTTAACTTTTCCTACTGGGGAATCAAATACCGTTTAACCCATCACCAGTTTGTGATTTTCTGGAGGTTAGCTTTCTCTTAAACATGTTTTCTATCACTCTCCATTAGAACATGACTCTTTGTTTTCTCTTACATGTCTATGTTTTCCTTCATCGAATCCTAGCATGGTTTAACTCATGTGTCCTTTGTAATTCTCTTTCTTTATTTTAAAGTGATAGTTTTACTGACTCTTGTTCCGATGTGGGATTTTCAATGACGTTTCTGAGCCCAATTTTAAAATTGGAAGGACGTAATTCCCAAAATGGGGGAAGGATGTAACATCCTAGGTAAATAAATAATATTACTTTTTCATATACTAATATTACTTTAATGGGGATGCTATGTTCGATGGTGTACCCAATACGCAACAATGAGTTTCTTTGAAATCTTACAATGCACACTAATAATATAATAATATTATTGTAAATGGTAGTAAAATCCAAGACGATGTAATGGTGGGAATGAACAGAACTAACTAAAAAGTGATTATATATTCTTGTCAAATATTTTTACATTTATTCAATAAATGTTACATGCTTAAAATGCGAATGAATCCAATTTTAATCGTAAATATTCTAAACGGTCGATTAACCGCCTTTTCAAGGTGAACCCCTTTTAAATACACTTTTTTACAATTTTATATGTTATATTTGACAAAATAAAATTCTTTTTAGAACTAGGACATCAAATTTTAGTTTGTATAAATTTTTGGTATTTTACCGATAAAGTTCATTTTTTAATGAATAGTATGAAATGTTGTATTTTAATTCAAAATCTCCTTTTAATATAACTTATTTATATGATTATATTATCTTTTGAATTGATTTTAATGTTAATTTGGAATATATTTTTACCATTTAATTCAATTGTGGTCATTGGACTTAATTTCTCGTTGAAATTGGACTTAAACTAGTGTCAATCTTTTGATATATTTTGTTTCTTAAAAACGCGTTATTTGTTTTGACAACAGGAATTAATTATTAAATAGATCAATGCAACTTATATGTTTTGAATTTCGTAAAATAGACATTATTTAGAAATTTGGAATATCAAATATAGCTTAGGGGGAATTTTTGGTATTTTTCTGAAAAACGTCAATTTTTTATGAATAGTGAAACCACTAAGTGGTAGTTAAAAAACTGATTTTTCGTTTAAATGAAATTTTACCACCTCTGTGATTTGAATTTCAAAAATCCTACATACATGGTTTTCATTAGGATGTAAAATTTGGTTCAATGGGATGAAAATAATTTTTGGTGAATAGTACCTTTTAAATTTTATTAATCGCGATTCGAGGTAATTAGTATAATTTATGGTAATAATAATGTTTTAATAGTATGAAATTACCTAGACACATTTCCTACCCTTATTTTATGTGTCATGGGTGACCAATAAAATCCATGGGTCAACTTGGGGACCCCATGGAGCCACTTTGGTAGGAAAATGACATTAATAACGTTTTGTTTATAGTTAAAATAAAAATGTCACAAACATGTATTATTTTACTAAAACAATTTTTACATGGGGTTATACAAGTCATATTTTTGACTATAAATATTAATTAGAAATCTAAAAATATTTCATACATCATTATATTTTTTTATAATTTTTAGACATTAAATAAATTTATTTATTTATTACACCATGATGATGCAGTGATTACCTCATTAATGAACGATTTAAATAAAATGAGAAGATAAGGTAAAATATAAAACATAAACTTTTCAAAAACCTATTGGATGGGTGTATTTAGAACCCTTATCACCTTATCCTAGAAATATATAATTGTGGGACCTTTAATATCCGAAAATAATTTTATAATAAAGTAATATTTCATGACATTCCTAGAGTACCCCTCCTCCCTCTTATAAAAGGCCCCCACCTCTACCCCCTTACCCACACCTCTCAAGCCTTTGGCTCGACCAAACTCGGGTCATATTGTCTCTATACATCCATCTCTTACTCCTAGAAGCCTCACTTTGGGCAGAAGTCTTTCCAAGGAAGCCTTTGAGCTCAAATCAAAAAGTGTTATCCGATTTGATGGTAATGTCTTCTCTTATGTTCTTTTGTTTTATTTTTCTTCTCCAACCCCCTAAACTCTTTTTATTCATTTATTTTGTAATAATACCATTATATCAAATATACTAGGATGATTTTATTATGGGGATTCTAGCTACACTCATACACACCTCCATCTAATGGTTAAAGAACATACTCTTTATGTGGGTGGAGAATTACTACCTCACGAAACGATGATTGTTCAATACGATTTTAACACCTCTCATGGTGGCCATTAAGATGTCAATGTATTTATATATGATATATAAATTTTGTTTATGTATTCATTATGCTTATTTATTTTTTATTTAGGCCATACCTTTATGGTTTCCATAATGGGTAAACGCGATAATTTCATTTTAGAAAGTGCGGACTACCGCCCCTCAAAGTGATTTGAATCGTTAATACCATATGTGGGATGTATAAAGGATGTATTTAATGGTGTTATATGTTATATTATACTGTAATTATAATATACCTATGTATCAATATTTTTTTTCATTCCATTTAAGTTTGAAATGGAAATGAAAGTAGCGTTTACGCATACCGTCTCCATGAACGGTACATTTCATTTCTTATATCTAAATGTTATGTACTATTAAAATCACAAATATATAATGGATATATATATGTGTCATATATAACATCTAAATTATGGATATCAGTATTTAATTATAATATATATATGTCTCATTTAGTTTTAATTCCATTAATATGACAAAGAAATGAAAGTAGCGTTCATGCGTACGTACGACCTACCATCTCCATGAACGGTGATTTTCATTTTTTATCTCCAAATGTTATTGAATAGTATAAAATGAATATATACTGGATATATATGATATTTAAATAATTAATACTATTCTGGAGATGATGTACCTATAACTACATGGAAAATTCTTTTCCAACAATTTCAATTTTTACTCATGTACCGAACATCGACAAAAATGTCTGATATGAACTCACATTATTAACCAATTATTATAACATTATAATATGTGTTATTAACTAAATAATGATCCTTAAAGGAGTTACTTAAATAATTTTAAATTGAAAAAATTTTATTATTCAGGAATATAAAGAAACAAACAAGACAAGTCAGAATTGAGGTAAGGGATCCTACCTCTCTCTTTCTTTTTAAGTACTCTCTTTTATGTCATTTCTTTTAAGCTCATATTTATTATGTTTAGGGATGTTATTTTATATTCCTCATACTGTAATTTTTATGTTAATATTATGAGAGACACTATTTGATCTCATAAATCCATTTTTGGATGTTTTAAGTGGCGCTGTTAGGCTGCCGAGTTTTCGTAAGGGATTTTTCATCTCACTTTTATTCATGTGAGATTTATGCTACATTTTCCACCATTTCCTTTGAGTGGTGTATGTAAAACCCATTAAAATACTCTTTGTGTAATATAATTTCATTTATGGGTATTTAAATATTCATTTTATGACCCTTCTTCCATGGGGTGTACGTTTCGAATGTTACCCAAATCGGTAAGGGGACCTTTCACCCTCCTCTTTTTAAAAGACTTCTTTTTGTTATGTATTTTAATTTACACCTTCTTATGTTGGGATATGTTCTTATATATCCTTATTGATGTAAATTTTTTGTACAAGTGATGAGATACTATTTTGTCTCCCATCAACTCTTTTTCTAAATTTTAATGTGACGCCTTTAGGCTGTCGAATTTTTGTAAGGGAACTTCTTAACCCAAATTTCAATTCATTGGGTTAAAAATCTAATTCTTGATAATGTCATGATATGAATATGTGTGAAAGACCTATGATTATTTTACACTTAATATCCACTTATATTGGTTGTATTTATATTTGTCACACATAATTACATAATTAATTTATCCTTAATTTAAGGATACCCTCTTCGAACGGGACTTCGTCTCAATCTCCTTTCATTGAGGCATATTTTGTTCTAATACATGACTTTCTTTTATACGCTGTATAAACCCCTTTGAATTATAATTTTATTCAAAAGGAATCTTTTCTATACGAAGCGTTTTACTAAATGACAAAAATTATGTTTCTTTTTAACGTACGCGGTTACAACGACCTCCCCGCCGCCGTGAGTATTATTTGATCTTTGACTTCCTCAACAAGTCGTAGTGTTTTTAAAAGTATATAAGTACCATATACTGTTTTATGTATTTTGGTATTGAAAATGGTTTTGATAATGGATTTTTTATTTCAATATATTTAAGTGATATATTGTGATTGAAATGTGAAAAAATTTTCTTTCCTTTATAATTATTTTATGTGTTATGATTTTATAATGGTACTTGGACATTTGACGGGTGGTTACGTGATAAACCATATAACGGGTGGTGCCGTGAATACCAAAATGGGTGGTTACGTTATAACCTCCAATGCATTGGGTATGTCAGTCGGTCGTATGACTATTCCATGTAGTGATATGTGTGTAAGTCGACCGTATGGTTATTCCATTTAAGTATGTTTATGTCCCATGTTACCTTTATATGTTATGTGTTCTTTATTTGGGATTTATGGTAATCTTTTGGTTACAATGGGTAAGTTGTGATCTTTTATTCATTGAAGAGTATTTACTACTTCATAAAGGTGAAATAGTATTACATTGATAAAGTATTCATGGTTTACTAGTTGTTTTGGATAAACTAACAGTTTTCCTTCTTTGTGTATCCTTTACTGGGATGTTTTATGCTCATCCCAAGTTTTTGAAATGTTTTCCACAGGACATAAAGATGAATAGGGTCACGGATGGGATCAAGGAAAGAAATTATATCTAAATCATGGAACTAGAAATGTTTATTTTTAATAGTTTTTATTTTATGGAAACATAGTAAAAGTATCTACTTTGTAATCTTTTGAGATATAATAGTTATGTCCTAATTCTATAAAACTCTAAAATTGAATAGATCCTCTATGTGAATTATTCATTTAATTTATGATTATGTAATATTTTAAGGCCGGGTCCTTACAGTTGGTATCAAAGTTCAGTTTAGATAACTTTAGAGGTTAGCGTATTCTTTAGGCATAAGTGAAATTACCATAATGGTTAGGATTTTAGAAAGAGTCATAGTTTTAGATAATGAGAATGAGTTTAAGATAACACGAATAATTATATCATAGTATTATATGATGATTATAATGATATACTCACACTGAGATTTTTTTTAGTAAATGGTTGGATCTAGCTGGCACCAAAGTAATAGTGGATGTGAAGAAAACTGTGACAGTTTTCTGAAAGAACAATTGAATGATATGGGAGCTGCAATGAGAACTCTTTTGTTTTTTCTCAACCAAATACCAGGATTCATGATTAACCACTTGAACCTTGGTGAATTCTCTAATACAACATGTATGAGATAACCAAATCGATGTGCAAGTTAAGGTAATAGTTATAAAGGTAACCATCAGGGTTTATATGATCCTTACTCTTGAGGTAATTATGGGTTACTATATGTTATGATGAAAAATCAAAGGCATGAGATAAACTTGTGGTTAAATTATGTTATGGTTATTTTTGATGATTTTATCTCATTTTGGGGAATGTTTTAATAATTATATAGTTTTGGAAAAAGGACAACACGCAGACCATGTGAAAACCCGTCGCGTCGGACAAAGCTGCAGGAATAGAACCCACAACCAAAGTGCGACTGGTATTTAGCACCTACCACTGGACTACGTGAAGTCCCAGGTTAGTATGACAAATTCTTTATATTTAGATGATTTTATGAATCAAGAATAAGTTTATTTTGGGATATCTAGGAAATTAATGACCTATAATGGAGGTTATATGATTAGGTTAATTACTTTTCAATATGAGACTTTAAGAGAAACTGATGTTATTTGGAGATAAATGATAATATTTACCTTGGAAGACTATGCGATTAAACCCTTCAAAGATTTGGGTTTCTATCTTAGTTTGGTTTACTTTGAAAAATTTTATAGACAATTGTTTATCAAATGGTCTTTGTTGAACTTTGGGTTTTGTTGGACAAATTTTGGAGACAAAGAATATATTTTCTTTCTATAAAAGGATTATCCTTTTTGGGTATTATCTGATCTTGTACTAAAAGTTTTGGTTTTGTTTTTTGTTAAGGTCTAAAGACATGCGAAATATATAGTTCTATTTTGTGGATTATGTTATTCTCTAGAAGTTGATTATAGCGCTCTTAATGTGAACAAGTCATCCTAAACACTTGTCTTTTGGAGAAAATATGAGTTTGTGTAAGAAATCTAGTAAGAGATGAAAGTCTAAATGAAAAGTAAGAATGTTTACTTATTATTTAGTTAAGCTCATAAATAAATTCTTCAATGAAAAGTAACTTAAAAACAAAAATGTTGTCCGTTAACTTTTTCTACTGGGGAATCAAATACCGTTTAACCCATCACTAGTTTGTGATTTTCTGTAGGTAGACTTTCTCCTAAACAGGTTTTCTATCACTCTCCATCAGAACATTACCCTTTGTTTTCTCTTACATGTCCATTTTTTCCTACATGGAATCCTAGTATGGGTTAACTCGGGTGACCTTTGTTCTTCACTTTCTTTATTTTAAAGTGATAGTTTTACTTACTCTTGTTCTGATGTGGGATTTTCAATAACGAATCTGAGCCCAATTTTAAAATTATAAGGATGCAATTTCAAAAAGGGGGGAAGGATGTAACATCCTAGGTAGATATTGAATATTACATTTTCATATACTAATATTACATTAACGAGGATGCTATGTTCGATGGCATACCCAATACGCAACAACGAGTTTCATTGAATTCTTACAATGAACAGTAACAATATAATAATATTATTGTAAATGGTAGTAAAATTATAGCCGATGTAATGGTGGGAATGAACAGAACTAACTAAAAAGTAATTATATATGCTTGTAATTTTTTTTTACATTTATTCAATAAATATTAGATGCTTAAAATGCGAATGAATCCAATTTTAAGCATAAATATTCTAAAAGGTCGATTAACCACCTTTTGATGGAGAACCACTTTTAAATCCACTTTTTGAAAATTTTATATGTTATATTTGACAAAATAAAATTATTTTTAGAGTCAGGGCATCAAAATTTACTTTGTATAAATTTTTGGTATTTTACTGATAATGTTCATTTTTAATGAATAGTGTAAAATGTTGTATTTTAATTCAAAACCTCCTTTTAATATAATTTATTTATATGATTAGATTATATTTTGAATTGGTTTTAATGTGAAATTAGAATATATTTTTACCATTTAATCCAATGGTGGTCATTGGAATTAATTTCACTTTGAAATTGGACTTAAACTAGTTTCAATCTTTTGATATATTGTGTTTCTTAAAAACACGCTATTTGTTTTGACAATAGGAATTAATTATTAAATTGATTAATCCAACTTATATGTTTTGAATTTTGTAAAATAGGAATTATTTTGGAATTCTAAATATCAAATATAGCTTAGGGGTAATTTTTGGTATTTTTCTGAAAAACGTCAATGTTTTATGAATAGTGAAACCACTAAGTGGTAGTTAAAATACTGATTTTTCGTTTAAATGAAATTTTACCACCTCTATGATTTGAATTTCAAAAATCCGACATGCATGGTTTTCATTATGATGTAAAATGTGGTTCAATGGGATGAAAATCATTTTTGGGGAATAGTAACTTTAAAGTTTTATTAATCGCGATTAGAGGTAATTAGTGTAATTTAAGGTAAGAATAATGTTTTAATAATATCAAATTACCTAGACACATGTCCTACCCTTATTTTATGTGTCATGGAAGACCAAGAAAATCCATGGTTCAACTTGGGGACCCCTTGGAGCCACTTTGGTAGCAAAATGACATTAATAACTTTTTATTTAAAGTTAAAATAAAAATGTCACAAACATGTATTGTTTTACTAAAACAATTTTTACATGGGGTTATACAAGTAATATTTTTTACTATAAATATTAATTAGAAAGATAAAAAGATTTCCTACATCATGATATTTGTTTTATAATTTTTAGACAATATATAAATATGTTTAGTTATGACACCATGATGATGCAGTGATTACCTCATTAATGAATGATTTAAATAAAATTAGAAGATAAGGTAAAATATAAAACTTACACTTGTAAAAAACCTATTTTATGGGTGTATTTCGAACCCTTATCACCTTATACTAGAAATATATAATTTTGGGACCTTTAATATCCAAAAACCATTTTATAATAAAGTAACTTTTCATAACATTTCCAGAGTTCCCCTCCTCCCTCTTATAAAAGGCCCCACCTCTACCCCCTTACCCATACCTCCCAAGCCTTTGGATTGAAAAAAATATGCTCAAATTATCTCTCCACATCCCTATATTACTCATAAAATCCTCACTTTGGGAAGAAGTCTTTCCAAGGAAGCCTTTGAGCTCAAATCAAAAAGAGTTATCTGATTTGAAGGTAATGTCTTCTCTTATGATCTTTTGTTTTATTTTGCTTCTACAACCCTGTAAACTCTTTTTATTCATTTATTTTGTAACAAAAACAGTATCTTAAATATACCAGGATGATTTTATTATGAGTATTCTAGCTACACTCATACACACCTCAATCTAATGGTTAAAGAACATACTGTTTCTATGGGTGGCGAATTACTGCCTCACAAAATGATGATTGTTCAATCTCCTTTTAAAACCTCTCACAGTGGCCATTAACATGTAACTATATTTATATATGATATATAAATTATTTTTATTTATTATTTATTCTTCTTTATTGTTCATTTATGTCATACCTTTATGGTTTCCATAATGGGTAAACGCGATAATTTCATTTTAGGAAGTGCAGACTACCGCCCCCTCAAAGTGATTTGAATCGTTAATACCATATGTGGGATGTATAAACGATGGATTAATGATGTTATATGTTATATTATAATATAACTATAATATACCTATGTATCATTATTTTTTTCATTCCCTTAATGTATGAAATTGAAATGAAAGTAGTGGTCATGTGTACCGTCTCCATGAACGGTACATTTTATTTCTTATCTCCAAATGTTATGTACTATTAAAAGTATATATATATAATGGATATATATATGTCATATATTACATATAAATGATTTATATAATTCTGTAATTATAATATATATATATATATCTCATTTAGCTTTAATTCTATTAATATGACAAAGAAATGAAAGTAGTGTTCATGCGTATGTACGGCCTACCGTCTCCATGAACGATGATTTTCATTTTTTATCTCCAAATGTTATGGAATAGTATAAAATGAATATATACTGGATATATATGATATTTAAATCATTAATAATATTATGGAGATTATGTACCTATAACTACATGGAAAATGCTTTTCCAACAAGTTAAATTTTGACTCATGTACCAAACATCGACAAAAACGTCTGATATGAACTCACATTATTATCCAATTATTATAACATTATAATATGTGATATGAACTGAATAATAATATTTAAATGAGGTCCTTAAATAATTAAAAATTGAATAAAGTTATTATTTATAAATATAAATAAATGAACAAGACAATTCAGACTTGAGGCAAGGGATCCTACCTCTCTCTTTCTTTTTAAGTACTCTCTTTTTTGTAATTTCTTTTAAGCTCATATTTCTTATGTTTGGGGATGTTATTTTATATTACTCATACTATAATTTTTATGTTCATATTATGAGATACCCTATTTGATCTCATAAATCCATTTTTGGATGTTTTAAGTGGTGCCGTTAGGTTGCCAAGCTTTCGTAAGTGATTTTTTATCTCACTTTTATTCCTGTGAGATTTATGCTAAATTTGCCACCATTTTCATTGAGTGGTGTATATAATGCCCATTATTATACTCCTTGTGTAATATAATTTCATTTTTGGGTATTTACATCTTCATTTCATGACCCTTCTTCTATGGGGTGTACGTTTCGAATGTTACCCAAATCGGTAAGGGGACCTTTCACCCTCCTCTTTTTAAAAGACTTCTTTTTGTGATGTATTTTAATTTACATCTTCTTATGTTGGGATATGTTCTTATATATCCTTATTGATGTAAATTTTTTGTATAAGTTATGAGATACAATTTTCTCTCTCATCAACTCTTTTTATGAATATTAATGTGACGTCGTTAGGCTGTCGAATTTTTGTAAGGGAACTTCTTAACCCAATTTCAATTCATTTGGTTAAAACTATAATTCTTGATAATGTCATGATATGAATATGTGTGAATGACCTCTGATTTTTTTACACTTAATATCCACTTATATTGGGTGTATTTATATTTTGAACACATAATTACATAATTGATTTATCCTTAATCTAAGGATACCATCTTTGAACGGGACTTCATCTCAATCTCCTTTCATTGAGGAATATTTTGTTCTAATACAGGACTTTATTTTATATGCTGTATAAACCCCTTTTACATCTACTTTTATTCAAAAGGAATATTTTCTATACAAATCATTTTACTAATTGACAAAAATTATGTTTCTTTTTAACGTACTCCGTGACAACGACCTCTCCGCCGCCGTGAGTATTATTTGATCTTTGACTTCCTCAACAAACTGTAATGTTTTTAAAAGTAAATAAGAACCGTATACTCTTTTATGTATATTGTAATTGAAAATGGTGTTGATAATGGATTTGTTATGTCAATATATTTATGTGATATATTGTGATTGAAATGTGGAAATGTTTTCTTTCCTTTATAATTATTTTATGTGTTATGATTTTATAATTGTACTTGGACATTTGACGGGTGGTTACGTGATAAACCATATGACGGGTGGTTCCATGAATACCAGGATGGGTGGTTAAGTTATAAACTCCAATGCCTTGGGTATGGAAGTCGGCCGTATGGCTATTCCATGTAGTGATATGTGTAGAAGTCGACTGTGTGGTTATTCCATTTAAGTATGTTTATGTCCCAAGTTACCTTTATATGTTATGTGTTCTTTATTTTGGTTTTATGGTAATCTTTTGGTTACAAATGGTATGTAGTGATCTTTTATTCAGTGAAGAGTATTTACTAATTCATAAAGTTGAAAAGTATTACTTTGATAAAGTATTCATGTTTTACTGGTTGTTCTGGAAAAACTAACAGTTTTCCTTCTTTGTGTATCCTTTACTGGGCTTTTTTATGCTCATCCCAAGTTTTTGAAATGTTTTCCACAGGACGTAAAGATGAATAGGGTCACAGATGGGATCAAGGAAAGACATGCTATGTAAAGCATGGAACTAGACACGTTTCTTTTTAAGAGTTTTTATTTTATGGAAACTTAGTAAAATTGTCTACTTTGTAATATTTTGAGATGTAATAGTTATGTCC
Source organism: Viscum album (assembly GCA_963277665.1). Taxonomy (NCBI): domain Eukaryota; kingdom Viridiplantae; phylum Streptophyta; class Magnoliopsida; order Santalales; family Viscaceae; genus Viscum; species Viscum album. The sequence continues at coordinate 1,425,778,498 of OY728123.1, read as the reverse complement.
TAATTCTCTTAAACTCTAAACCTGAAAAGATCCTCTATGTAAATTTTTCATTTAATTCATGATTATGTAATGTTTTAAGGCCGGGTCCTTACAACATTACATGTTGAATAATGATCATTCCAGCATATGGTTTAAAGATTATTTTTGGGTTCTTAATAGAATATAGTATCTCCCCATTTATTTTGAGAAAATATTGTTTGAGGATAATATTTAAAAAATATTTTTTTGTCATTTATTAAGAATAATATTTATTTATTTATATATGAATAATGAAATTATGTATATTTATTAATTTGAAAGTCATTATTCAAGGTTCAATTAATTATTTGGAGGATTGGAAGATTGAGATTAATGGTTTAATTATAAAATAATATATATTGAATAATATTTGATGAAATAATATTTAATTTGAATCATGAGTTTACCACTTGTAATTAAATAATACTGTTAATATTATTTTTGAAATGGGGTTCCATAGAGATTAAATAAAAAATAAATAACAGTTGTGAAATTAAATATTTCTAACCCTAGAGGTAAATAAACCCAATTATATTTTTTTAATAGAAAAAAATTAATTTATTTTTTTAAACAACAAATGTGGAGAATCCAATTGAAGACCAAAAAACTCCCTTTTCAATGAATTCTATCCCTAATGGAGGAGGAACCTCCTCCAACATCCACTCTCATGTTCGGATAGATCAAGAAGAATACATGGTTGTAATTATCAAGGTGACCAAGGAAAATTAATAAAACATTAAGATCTATCATGCAAGCACTGATATATTCCTATATCGATATTCATAGATTTGTGGGAAAAAATGGTTCTTTGCTAGAGAGAATCATCCCTTGACTCCTACAATGCAATGATGGTATGATATACTTCCATTTACAGATTAATAAATGAATAAATAATTATCACAAGTTAATTATCATCTTCTTAAATAAATTATAAATAACATGTGATGACCCTATAAATCGGATCCAACATTTTATCCATTTCCTGTAATATTTTATTTAATTCTATTTATCATGGTGTTTATAATCATGTAATTATATGAGTGATCATCAAACATGGAAAAAATAAAAGTTAGTAAGGATCGAAACAAACTTTTTCGTTACACACATTACCTAGAAGTGGTACCAGAGTGGTCATATAATTATTTATAATTATTTAATGTTCACTGATTGATTTGTGTATAATTAATTGATTTTAAAATCTTGTTTAATAATTATTTAGTAAAAAATTCATGACATATGTATCCCTCTTAATTCCCTATAAATATAATCAAATAGATGAATTTTATGAATGAAATAAATTCTATGATCTCATCAGAAAGTGCTGATTAGTTTGGTTGGACAACACAGGAGTACATATTATGTAACTCAAACATAAACACCATATAATTGTGTTTAACTAACCAATAATTACTTTGATGTTAATTCATGGAATATGCCTTTATAACATGGGGTGAATTTAATTATACAACACATGTTGACTTGGATATCATGGAGCACAGTCAGTTAGAGTACACACTATATAACTCTAGTATATATTATGTAGTCCTGTTGACATAGACAAGAATTCTGTCATCCTAAACGACCAACCTGATTGGTGACCATATAACTCATAGAACACAAAACATGTATCCAATTTAAATTACATTAATCTAATATTTCTCATGGAATAGTTTCAGGAATAATTCCTAGGCATATTCCTTGAATAGATAGTGAAAAATGTACATGTCATGGATCTTGATTGTACATGCCATATAAATTTCTACCAAATTGGAAATATTTAAAAAATAATTGATAATATTATGAATACCATATTAACATGTATTTTTGTGTGTAAATTATGTGTATAAGATAGTCCATGCAATAGGATTTAATATATATAAATTTTAAATTAATTTCATCATAATGTTCATATCAACATATCATGTATGAGTCATATTATAGTAATTTTTCTATATGAATTGAAGAAAAAAATGATATAAAAAATCATGTAATACATATAATTATTATCTTGATATCACACTTTATTAATGTACATGATATCTCGTGTATGCCACATGTTTCTAGAGTAAAACATTTTTGAGTATAATACAGGATAGGTTGTTCAGATGGGTTCTGATCATGTTTCCTCAAAGTTATATTTTTGAACATAGTTAATTTTAAATAATGTTATATATGTAGGATTAAAATTATTATGGATAAGTATCTCAGAGTAATTTAGATGAAAATTAAGTTAAAAGAAGGCAAGAATTAAAGAAGTTAATAAATTTATTCAGGCATGATTTATAAAAAATAAAGACAATTATAATTGAATTCAAATTTTATTAAATTAATAATTTATATCATGCATATTGATGACCATAAGCTTAGATCAGACATTTGTATATGATTTTTTCCTTTAATTAATCAATAAATTAAATTGTTGGCTTATGTGGAATCTCACGGATTTTTATGTGTGGGCCTATGTTCCCATGGATTCATCTAAGTAAAACCCTTCCTTTCACCTGCTTGTGAGTAAAATCATATATAATGGATGGATATACTAAAATAGTGGAGGTTGTTCATGTTTTTCACCAAGGAGAAACCAATCTAAAGTAGATACTAAGTTGGACAGGTTGAAAAATGTAAGAGGAAACATAAATGGTTCAAGATTTTTTTTCCTTAGGCCGACAGTTAGTTTATCATCTACTAGATAAAATAAACATTAGTAAAATATCATGTCATAAAACTTTATTATTTTATTTCTATCATGATTCATGGTTATTTAATTAAGATTGATTTTCTGTGATCACATGAAATTAAAGATTTAATAAGCATTAAAGATGAAAATAAAATAAATTGGATTTTGTATAAATATTTTATAAGAAATGTATAATCACATAATTTAATACACATAACATTAACAAGAATGTAATAAAAAATAATTGTCAATTTAAAAATAAAAGATAAAATACCTCCATTAGATATACTATGTTAGTATATCCTTCTACTCCATTAGTTAAAATAAAATCATAGTACAAAGTGATTGCCCATTGAAATTATTTCAATTATTAGGGAAGAATAACATGATGGTTTGGGTTGAATAAACTTGGTTCAGATCATGGGTTATATTATAATGTATTAAATTGTGTAACTATGAGTCAATGGTAGAGGAAATCCAATTTAAGGATTTCATTTTCTGGATTTCAATCAATAGACCAAGAAAATATGACTAAACCCAACTGTAACTTTGATTGCCTACCTAAAAACCTTAAAATAATGTGACCAACCCATTTTTGGGTAATGGTAAAGTGAATGTGGATCCTTTCCACTATAAAGTCCCTTGAAAAGGATATTCTAAATCCAATAGTGAGGGATATTTATTTTTGTTAAAATAATTGAATATAAATAAATAGTATATTAATTTATTTTTCAAAATTCAATCAGATAAAGTACTAATACTCTAATAATCCATTTTTTTAGAAATAGTAATTAAAATTAATTCAAAAATATCACTATGATACATACATGATAAGGATAACCTTATCAATTGAAAACATTTACATGAATGTAAATTGTGCTAAAGTGTTATTTTATACCAGGAATGGAAATTTTATGTGACTGATGAACCAATTCCTAATGTATCTAGTAGTTATTCTAGTGATGAATAGTTAACTCTATATGAAAAATATTTTAAGGATTCCAAAAATATTTAGGGTTCCATGCAATCATCAATGACCAAAGATATTTTGAAGCAACATAGGACCTGGATACATATAACATGATGTATCATCTTCCATAACTCTATAAATAAAATGAGATAAGAGAGATATATGATATCTACAATACTTTATTTTGAACTAAAAAAGATAGTATTCACCGTCTAGACATCACATAGTCAATATAATTAGATATATTAAATGATTATTCATATTATGGATTTAATTACATGATGAGTATTTTATAGATCTAATACATTTCTCATTTCCCAAAACCTTCTCTAGTTTTATTATTAATTATAATTTGAGAAATACTAAGTATATTATTTCAGAACTTCTTACACTGATTCTACACATGGATAAGGACATGGGGAATGAAAACTTCATAGTTCATATGGTTAATAATAAATATAATAATAAGGTAATGGGTCATAAAACTCATATTAACTCTAAGGATCACAATAACTATCCTTCCATGAAATGGGTGATCCAAAGGAATGGGTAAAAATGAGGTTGTATTTTTATCATGTGGTAAGAAAGTCATATGGTAGAATAATTTCACCTATATGCAATGTAAATCTAATTTGGTGTTAATTATCTAATGTAATCATTCAATATATACAAATTGGTTTTTACATATAGCTTTATGTTCTCACTTATCTATAAAAACATTGGAAGCAAGTAGATTCTGAATGAATTGCTAGAGGGGAGGGGGATTAGGATGATTATAATTATGTGAGACTATCTTCTCTAGACAATGGAAAATACCACCATTCACTTCAAACATGAATGATATTTGTTTAATGATATTTTTATGATGTACCATTTTTACAAATAATATTATTTACAAGTCATTCCTAGATTTATATGGTTTTATTTTCATGTTTTTAAATAAAATTTCTCTCTTTTATAATGACCACATATTTTATGGTATGTTGAATTTAAATAATTGTCTTTGTGTATTAAATTAAAAGAACCAAGTATTGGTAATATATAACGAATAATTTTCACATGACTGATATAAAAACCAACTCCGGAATCACCATCACGGTCAAGTAAATGAGAACCAATTGAAAATATCTTTAAAGATGTTTATTTATATTATTTTGAGCTAACAAACGTGGATTTTTTCATGCTTATTTATATGGGAAAATAAAAATACTACAATATGGTGTAATTGGTGGTAGGACCAGTATTTATTTAGGATGGGTCCACACTGATGTGTCCATAATATTTTCTGTAGATGTTGGAGGTGGATATTCATGTTTCATAAAATTTATTAATAATGTTTGAGGATTTGGATATTTCGACAAGATAATGTATATAATTGAGTCCTTTTAAAAATTCAATGATTTTATGAATAAATTAGAGGATAAAAATAGAAATAATATAAAGGAACCTTGAACATATCCAGGTGGTGAATATCATAACATGGTGTTTATTGACATTTTAAAGGAGTTTTAGATTCTAACAAAACTCACTCCACCCAAGACGTCACATTGTAATGGTGTTAGTAAATGGAAGAAACATATATTTTTTGAAATATTATAGTTGGTGAGGATTCCTGAAGATCATCCCTTATCCTATTGGGGATATGAATTACAAACCACTGAAAATACATTAAACAATGTACCAATTAATGATTAAAATAAAATTCCCTTCGATTTATGGAATGGAAGGAAACTATTCTTTTCAAATTCACAAGTATTTTGTTGAATGGTGTATTTTAAATAAATTTTTGGTACCAAAGTAACACCTTGGGGATCAAAATTTATATTTATAGGTTATAAAAATAAAACAATGGGATAATACCTATAAAAAACCATAGAATAGGAAGTGATTGTCTCAAAAAAAATCTTTAACTCCTGAGAGGGAGCACATACTCAAAAAGGTTAGTGGGAGAAATATTTTATTTAATGAAGTTATTTTTTAATATTCAGAAGATATTGTATAGGAACATATTTCCCAAGACCCCATGGAATAATTGGTTCCTAAAACACAAGTACATCATTAGAGAATAAGAGATGTAAGAGAAGTAGAGAGACATGGTTTTTTAGAGACATAAGATGTTGATAATTATTGTTTGACCAAGATGAACCTATATCCAATGAAGTGGGAGTAGAAATATTATATGAGATATATGATAGAAAGAAAATATGAAATTTTAAATGGATTCCATGTATCATAACCAAGTTTGGGATTTGGTCAATGTGCTCGTTGATGTAAATCCCACGTGGGGAAAATTTGTATTCATGAGAAGTCTGTACATAAAAGGTATAGTAAATAAAAGTAATGAAATGGTATTTATTAAAGGATTTCAAAGTCATAAATAAAATGATTACAAATAATCCTTTTCAACAGTTTACATTTTTACATCCATTATAATTCTACAACAAACCATGAATATGATATTTTGAAGTAGGATTCCAAAACATTTTTCCTTAAAGGTAACATTCAGGAAGATGTTTATATGACACAACTATAAGGTTTTGTGAATCTAGGTGATGATAAAAGGATATAAAAATTCCATAGATATTGTTATGGATTGAATAAATAATCTAATTTCTGGATAATCGGATTCAATAAATGTGTTAAATAATTTCACTTCATTAAGAATGAATGTGAAGCATGTGTTTATAAGAGTTTTAGTGGAAATGTAGTCGTTATCATGGTAGAATATTATGATTTCATATTACATACTAGAAAGGGTATACTATTCATAAAATCAATTACAGAATTTCTAAACAACTGTTTATCTATGAAAGTATTAGGTGAGGAAGCCTATATTATATGGATCAATATATTTTATGCTATAACCAAGAGGATTATTGGACCATGTCAAATTACATTGATTTTCCAGATAATAATAATATTTAGAGAGAATCAATCAAACATTATATTAGTTCTACTATCACATTATATATATATTTCTATTAAATTGTGTCCCCAAACACAACTAAAGAATTATATAATTAGTATTAACCTATACAATTATATGATTGGATCAATCATGTATTCCTTATTAGGTACTGGACTTGATGTTTTCTATGAATTGATCACGGTAGGCTTATATAAAGTTAATTCAGGAGAACAAAATAGGTATTTTGTTAATGATAAACTTAAGTTTCTGAGATGAACTAACGATATGTTCCTATTACATGAAGGATATGAGGAACCATCATTAGGTGTTATAAAAATTCTAGTATTCAAACATATCATAATGAAATGAAGTCATAGTCTGTATGTATTTTCTATCTCAATAGAGGGGATGTGATCTAGAAGAGTTGAATATAGCTAGTTTTCAATGATTCTACAGTGGAGACTATGTATATAGCTTCTTATGAAGAATTAAAGGAAGCTATTTGGATTTGAAAATTGGTTCATGTGAACGATGTGGTACCAAGTAGTAAAGAACCTATTCCATTATATTGTGATATTACTGTAGTGATTCCTCTTGAAAAGGGACCAAGGTCACACCAATAGAAAATACACATCATATGTAAGTATTAACTCATGAAAGGTTTTAATCAATTGTAGTGATGGTGTAGTAATAAGAGTTCCCAAAGAATAAAACATAGTGGCCCCTTGACTAAATTATTATCATAGTAGTGGAATGAGTATAATGAGAGAGATAGAGGACTAAAGGTTATAATTAGATGGCTCTGATGAATGTGGGGGTATGTTGGTGTTTGTTCCCTGGAACTATCTTCTATGTTATTTGTGATTACTTGAATTCATTTTTTTTAATAAAAATAAACAACTTATCAGATCATGATTTCTCTTTTCATAACATAGTAGGAGATAATTTCATAAGAGTAGTATTTATCTATAAGGTCATTGAAGATATCCCCTATAATAAAAACCTATAATTTCATTGATAATATTATTAAATATATATTTTCTAGCTAGATTAAATAATTTAAGATACACAAATGATTCATTCTTTTTTGGGTGGAGACTCGTAGGAATTTGAGGGCCCTTCTCATGGTGTACAACATTGGTAATATCTAGTGTGGGATATTATGAATATGATACCCAGGATTTGGAAATCTATATTTATATGTTTCATTGGATGTTCTTATCTATAGATGTCTATATTGTTCTTTAGAAATTAGTATTATTATCAAAGAATGTTATAAGTCACACATTGTGATGAATTGATGAAAATAATGATAATATATGTTCATGAAGAGGTAATATATTTTGGGTGTGTCACATGTAATGATTAATTTCTGAATAACGTGGGAAATAATATTTACCTTATGTTCTTCAATAGAAAATGGTATATTGTTCCTTTTCATGGAGATGATATTTCATAAATTAATCAATGTCCATTTCTGGAAAGTGAATGAAATAGACATTGAGCACATAGGTTAATGGATCTGGCATGTTACAATAATGTTTATTGATATCACTATAAAGGGATTATATTACATAGTGAATAACAATATGATTTTATATTCCATTTCTTAATTAACTTCTTTCTTCATGGGTGTCTTTCTATATTAGGTAATGCTAACCTCGGGCATTAGGCTGCATTGCAGAATGCCACTGTGAAAAAGGCCTAGAGGGTTACAGACTAAGTCTATCCATAATATCAAGTAAAGGATATATTATATATTTTATTATTTACCAAGTTGAATAAATATTACTCTCACATATGGATTAATAATCATTCAAGTTTTTATCTCTTATATTATTTCAGAAGTTATTCGATAGAATATCATGTTAGTAGAATATTTAATAAATATTGATTTATTATTTAGTGAATATAATATTTTTAATTAGTTTTTAAATAATGAAGTAATATTTATTTATTAAATAAATAGTCTTTATTCATATCCCAATATATATTTGGGAGTAATAGAGGACCTAGTTGATTGTTTGGTGGGGAAAAATATAAATTGAATATAATTTGATAAAATAATGAGTACATTAATTTGTTATTATAACGCCTATAATGAAATAATATTATTACTATTTTAAACATGGGGTTCTACATTGATTAAATAAATAATAATGGAATGTTGTGAAATTATTAATCTCTAACCCTTGTGGTATATAAACCCAATTTTATAGTTTGTTCCCAAAAAATACATTTCCATTTTATTCATTGTAAAAAAATATTGAAAATCCTCTTGAGGACCTAGAGACCACCCTTCACCAAGAATTATCTCACAAATTGAGATCTATCTTCCTCCACATTCCATTCTCAATTCTAATGTTATCAAAAAGATCCTTTGACGGAAATTATTAAGGTGATCAATGGTGAAAAATGAAAGAGTTTTGATCTACCATGCTAGAACCCTAAATATTTCTTTGGTGATGATCAGATATTTGTGTAACATGTGTGGCTCATAAAATGAGGCAATCTCTCCTTGATTCCTAGAATGCAACAATGGAATGATTTAGATCTACTGTTTGGTCTATCAACAATGAATAAATTATAAAATGTAATTACAATATTTTTAAATTAGTTATAAATAACATGTGATGATCCTTAGATTTGGTTATTATGTTTTATACATTATCTATAATATATGATTTAATTCTGTTGATCATAGAATTTTTTATCATGTAAATCTCATATTGATCATCGATCATGACAAAAAAATGTTTTGGAAGAAATAAATTAATGCTTCCAATATAACCAGAACCAATGCATAGTTCCCACACCAGAGTTCTAACCATCCTATCACTTATCTAACATGTCACAACCTGAGGTAAGGATTAAAATATTATTGAACCCTAGCTCTCTGATATGATTTTTTAACACCCAAACTAGAACCACCATGTCAAATCTGGAATTCCATGTAACCTCATGTGTGACTCACCAAACTGAAGAGGCAATTAACTAGAAATTGTGGTTCAAATATGACAATGGGAAGAATCGACCCACTATATCATGGTATGAATCAGTATAATAGTGAACAATAACAAAAAATAAATAAATAATCATAGTAAAAGGTTGAAACTGAATAAGTACATACATATTAAGGTAGGTCCAAATGTGGAAATCCTATCCATTGTGGAATAAATAAGTAAATCAAGAGATGTAAATAAACAAACATTCGTGGGGTGCTCCAATGTCTTTCAAATTCCACTTATGGTTTTGGATCCATCTCTCAACAATCCAGCAAAGGGCCTTTCCCATTCTACAGATCTCTATTGATTAAATCACAAAGAAAATTAAAATTCCTGAGTAGAGAATGAGTATAATAATTATTTTAACACTAACAAGGCATCCTTTTCATGATGGTTTAATGTATACAAGTGTATTCCATAATACTAATTTCATTTTGAAAAATAATTTTTTCAAAAAAATTAAAAAACAATCCATTGTGCTCTAACTAATTTGAAACAACCTCCCCTGTCGTACCTTCATTTTCTCCACTATGAGAGGTTAAAAAAGTGTTAGGAGAATCATGTTTTCTATAAGGGGATATTTAATTATGCTACTAAGAATCCTTTCATCATGAAACTCATCATCACTCTGCATTTTGGAACTCATTCTCTTGGAATCCACTAGTAATTGAGTGAATCTTAGCATCCCCTAAGAAACAAGAATCATAACCATTACCATCATGTATTCATTGTGAACTTCAAATGAAATCCCATATGTATAATCCTATCCACAACATTTTCATATGTCCTTAATCATAAATATTTAAAATTTTATGCACTCCCCCTCTAAGGGATTAACATGACAATGAAAGTCCACTTGCCTTGGGTTCTAATAACAGTAACACAAAATCACTCATAGAATGATAAGATATAGAAGAATGAATTCCAAATCATCTTAGGCAATTTAGTGCGCACAACACATGTGATCAAAATCAAACATGAGTAATAAGATACAATATACTGAGGGAAACAAGAGTAACATATGTTTCCTAGGGATATATAAACACCCACATGTGATCATAATCAACTATTATCATCAATATATGTCTATGCATAATCATATTAAGGAATATTTTGTAAACTAGGCCAAAAAGGTAGGAAACATTCTACCTCAATGTCTTCATTGTCCAAATAATTTTCCATTCAAGGGATGATCACCCGAACCACATAATCACCCCAACTAGAAAATTTATTACATGAAAATGATTAATAAAAACATATTAATCTTTTTTATTTCAAAAATAAATAAAATATCACATGTGATAATACTTATGATGTACTTTATAATTTCTAAAAAAAATTTAGGCCAACACAAGAACTTGAAATATTCACATTAAGAATATTTATGAAACCATGCACGATGATTTATATCTCTGAATTAATTCAAGAATTAATGTGGTATTCCATATATTTATTCATCAATAAAACCATAAAATTATCCATAAAAACTATATAATCAACGATTTATAATTTCTTACAAATTATCTTTTGATAATAGGTGCGATTGTCCTTTGACAATATTTATATAAATAATCCATAAAGAATTTAGTGAAATTACTTCTTGATATTTCAAGATAAATATCATTCAATAATAAATTTTATTATCCATTACAATTATATGATGGAAAAATAATGATTAATTTAAAACTAAAAAACATACCATGCAACATTTCGAATCAAATTTTGGATTAAATATTTAGTCAACGCGATGAATCCAATGTCACTAACGGTTCATAATTCCATTCAATACCATAAATGGTAATGAATATAGAATTTATAATGACTAATTAATGAATTAAAAAAATATAATATAGTGGGAGGGATACTGATATAGGGAGACATTGGGAGACAATTCCCATTATAATAATTTCCCATGAATTCCTCTCTTGTATAAATATTTTTATCAATCTCAATTTTATTATATTCCATCTCATTTATTGATTATTCCCTCAATTTAATTAATAATATTTACTCATTAATCCATCAGATAAACAAATCGACAAATATTACATTCTTTTTTTAATCCACTTTAAAAGAAAAATTTAATTATTTATTAAATTTTATTAAACAATATCATCCATATGTTTATGAAAACACAATATATATATATATACCTTCACACACACACATATATATTAAACCAAATTATACATGTTATATGTATATACATCCATATATACACCTGAGCATGTATAGTCTTGTAAATTTATCCCATTTATATATATATATAAAAGTAACCAATATATATATACAAAATTTAATTTTCCACACAAATTGTTTTTTATTTTCATTGATAAATAGTAATAACAACAACAATAATTAATAATATTACTGAAAATTAGATTCAATCATTGCCTCAATTAAGATGTTAAAATAACATCCTCCCTTTAATACCTATTACCTATAATTTTTTTTACTAATCACAACCTTTATTTACGTGGGATATGTAATAATACAACAATTAGTATCTAACATTACAATAATTCACACATGCAGAGACCTCATTCAATAATAATATGAAAATATAATTAATTATTTAATCATGTGTTTTTCCATTCTATTTCTTCGACATAAATAATAATAATAATATAATTAATATTTCCCTTTTGTACGACCTGTCCAAGAATCAGATGTGTGAATTTGTTAGGCCCCGCCTAGGGTAAACCCCATGTCCCCGACCAAACAACTGTGTAATATTTCTCATACGATGCACTGTTTGAGAGATATTTAATTATATATTATAAATATTTGAATAATAATATAAATAAAATATAAAAGATAATATATTTTTTGATGTTTTGTAACAACCAATATTCATAATAGTTATGTCCCACCTTGGGTAAACCATGCATCCGAGACACAATAGTGATTTCATGTTTCACATGTGATAAAATATTCGACTGACATTCTGTTATTTTATAATAAAAACTAGAATAATAATATAATTAAAAATTTAAAATCTATTATAGCATTAAATATTTCCACAAACTAGAAGAATTGAAAATTTTAGTCCTATGTAAAGTATACACATAATCTCAGATAGAATGGTGTAATCATATTTCTCATACAAGACGTTTCTTAAGAGATATTATATTATTTCAAGAAAAATAATATTAAAATATTAAAAAACATATCTTCACACGGAATATGACTAATCATGAAATGCATAATAAATTTATATCATGCCTATGGTAGACCCCATGCCACATACCTAAAGGTTGTCTTGAATATCTCAAATGAATATCCTTTTAAGAGATATTATTTTTTTTATAAATCACAGATGCATGGTATATGATATTTAATATTTTTCTTTTGTATCCACTAATTTGCTATGGGAATCTAAATCTGACAGTGTCTTAGTGACTAACTCCGAAAGGGCTACATAGAGTATTCTATGATTCTAAATTGCGTTTTATCTTACACAAGTCCCTCAAAACATTTATTAAGTGATTTTCAATAAAAAAATAAAATATTCACATAAATATACTTATAAAATATTAACAAGAGGATTTTATTATCCTAAAAAATTTATGGGATTACTTGTTATATTTATAATTGGTGGACTGATAAGTTTTTTAATCATATTTTCATTGGATTAAAGTTTTTCATCATGAAGCCTATAATGTACATTATACTGACAATACATATAAATTTATTCTTGTAATATTGAAACAACAACATCAATTACCCATTTTTCATGTATTTTTATTATAATGAAATTTATCTAATTATTTAGTATTTAAGATTATATAAAAATGTCAACTATTTCTTAAAAATACCAAAATTCAGCATAAAAAATTTTTGGCATGAAAATTTCAAAATTTAAATCAATTTATACGAATAATTTGACAAATATGAGATATGTAATGTAAAAAAAATAACTTTTTAAAAAATAATATCTTTTATATTATGATCAATTTTTATCCAATTCAAAAATTAATAATGGTATTATTAATTTATATAACCATTATAATAAAACAAAATATTTGTTTTAATACAATTTTAATAAGATAACAATTAATAAAAAAACTATATTTTTTATTAAAATGAAAGCAATACAATTTTTACTAATTAATAAATTATTTCTATTTCTAGACATGTTTATTAATATATTTTATTTTCCTGATAAATATTCTATTATATATTTATTTATTTCTACAATGTTATTTTCTAGAGTGTTTATTTTGTTGCAGCATGAAGATCCATATTTTCATATGGTAGTTAATTTTTTTCCTATTTTTATCCAATTTTTATATTTAAATATCTCTATATATATTTATAATTTAAATGTAATTTTAAAAATAATATAATAAAACAATTCTTGATTTATCATTGGGTTCATGTGAACTATATATTAATATAATAACAAATATGAAAAAATTATGCACTCAAAACTGATATACCATTTAGAAAATTTTGGGACACTACAAGATAGTAAATTGAATGCTTCATATTTTTATAGAGTAAAATTCTATTTAAAAAATGATGGTTGTGAAAATTATAATTATTCTGAAAACTCTATAGAGTGTTTTTATGAATAATATGGATGGCGCGATAATAAATTTTACTCAATCTAAAAATGTTAAAATAAAAAAGAATAAATCTAAAAAATATAATTAATGGTATATACTATGATAGGAAAAGAAAATTCATAAGGGTAATAAAACAATTAAAAACATATACTGTTGGAAATGACGTAAAAATTGAAAAAATATGATTACTTATCACATAGATCTAGAAATCCAACCTATTTTAATCTAACTCAAAATGAATTTTTTTTAGAAAAAATGCTCAAGTAGAAACAACATGATATTGATTATTAAAAAGTTTCTATGATGACTTCAAAATTAATTATTTTTTAGTATAATAATTGAACATAATTCCATCATATGTTAAATTTAAAATATTTATGGCCATTAAAAAAAATTCCAAGAATTAGACATTATCAATTTGATTGAGAAATGAAGTTTATTACTTAAAAAATGATTACCTACCAAACTGTAAGACACCTGTAGAATTATAATACCTTATAAAATATGTGAAAGTATGGAGAAAATTATTTTTGTATCCATGGAATTAGATTAAAAAATATACATTTTTCTTTTTCAACTAATTGGTATTCTTGATTCCATATCTTCTTTTTTATATGTTTGGTTAACATGACTAACACTCGACCCAATAGAAGAGTATATAAATTTTTTTTATGAAGTATGAAAATTGAATCAAATTTATTTGTTTTGCAAATTATGTGGGAAAAGGTTCATCAAGTTATTTAGACAAAAATATTTCTAGGTATTCCTTGGCCTTTGATTTGGGTTTTGGAAAGAAATAATATTCTTCAGGTTAGTGGGATCAAGAAGAGTAGAATATTTAATGGAATTAATCATCAGTGGAAATCTGTAAACTAATTCATTTGGATGAATTGGATCATTAAACATTATAATGTAATGCTTAATTGAGAAAATTATAGATAATGAATGGAATGTTTAATTAAATCTAACGTAAATGTTTTCCTTTCTAATTAAATATCATCCAATGTGAACAATTATTACTGAGTTTTGAGAGTTGAACCAGGTACATTATTGAAAGAACTTATTTTTTTATTAATTACAAAATGATTTTTTCTCTATAAGTTATTACATAATTTTTTGGTTAGTAATAATATTCATAGTTCTGTTAAAAAAACTTACAATTAGATTCAATATTGATTTAATGATTTATTTTCACCATTCTATGTTCTGATATAAAATTTTTAGTTTTCCTCAACAGAGAATGATTTTATTTATGAATCAAAAAAGAAAAATTATGGTTAAAATCTATCTACTAGAAAAATATATCATTAAATATTAAAAATAATCTCCCTTAAAAACAAATCACCTTGATTTTTTTTATTTCTACCATGTGCATAAGAATTTATCATCAACTGAGTTATGTGATGTCTCTAAAAAATAATTTTTATCTGCTAAATTTTAAATATTCTGGTGGGTATCGACAATTTTTTTTGCTTTTTAAGCTAATTCAGATCAATTTTCTATAAATTGTAATCTTGTTGAAACTTGATTATAATTAGTTTTGGAGTATTTGGGTGATAAAATTTGTAAAGAAGTTATGAGGACATCGCATTACATTTTATTTATTTTTAGGTTATTCCCATACTCTTTTAGTCGTCATGATAATTTTATGATGATAAAAATAGTATTGGTAATAATCAAGAGTCTAATTATATTTGATCAATTCAGAAAGGTTGTTCATGGTGGAGGGCTTTTAAATGTATTATTTGATCGAAATGATTTATAATTTATAAAAAATGAATCAAAATTTAACATGAAATAATTCTCAAATAGTTATTATGATTATATATTTTGGGGAGAAGTTATTGCTAAAAAATATAAATTATTACCTTATGGGATTAATTCCATGATTCAATTTGATATTTACTTTGTTTCTTATATTTATAATTAAAATTTACACATTTCATTGTTTCGTCCTAATATCACTTCTAACTCACCCCTCCTTTTAGTCGCAATGTATCTTTCTTAACAGAAAGAGTCCTACACAAATTTTACCATCTATGGTATGAAGATTAATCCCTACCTCCTCTAATACATTACAAAGAATTATTTTCTTAAATTTCTATGATTGGATTTAGTTATTATGTTTTTTTTAATTTTTTTACGTCAATGTTGATACTAAGTGGGTCTTTATATTTTAAAATAAAAACATAATTACCTGTTAAAAAATTTTATACATTGCAAATATTGGGAGGTCTATGCATAATAATTATTAATACGGAAAAAATTATATTACTAATTTAATTTATTTTTACACTTTTTATTTTAATTAGATGAAATGTTTAATATTTGAGTTTAAATTTTTTTCATGCTTCTATCATTGTTTTTATGTGGTGGTAGGAGAACTAAATAAAGATACTAAATATCAATATTGAATTTTCATGATGTCAATTGGTTCTATATTGTTTTAAAAAAATGTTATTAAATTCTATTTCAAAGAAAAATGTAATATTTTTTAGCACCCTAATTTATATTTAGTTATGTTTTAGAGATTTTTTATTTTTGAAAGAACTGACTATCTACTGGATATTGGATAAAAATATTATTGGTTATTACTACTATTATATGTATATTTCATATGTCGAATGTGTGTCTTAAAATGATTTATTTATTCATCATTCCAATTATTTTTATGCCCAATAACAATGAATTTAAAATAATTTTTAGATCATAATTATGAATTAAAACATATACGGGGCTTTTGTTTAGTAACATCAATGCATGTTTGTACCAATGACAATGATGCTGATTTTTAGCCTCATTTAAAATTCATTTATTTCTCCAAAAGGAAAAACTCATGTGAAATAAAATTTAGGGTTTTTAAGTACATTAAATTTATGTATGGAATTATACTTCAATATCACTATTACCCTCTTTTAATTTTAAAATCAATTCATTTCAAAATATTTTTTTCACTTAATACCATATGAAATTGTTATTCCACCTTATAGTTCAACATTGGAAAAAGGGCTTAGTTTTTTATATTTGGGATGTTTATTTTAATGGGATTAACTATATTATATGACTAGTCTAATTTATGTTCCCCAAAAATATTTTGAATTATAATTTATTTATCCATTAATGTGAAATTTTAGTAGTAAGACATTTTTATTGTGATTTTAAATATTTTGTTACATTGAGTGAATAATTATTTACATTCAATACTGGATTAGATCATATAACATAATTATATTTCCCTCAGGAAAATATATTTTTCTTTTAATTTTTTTTTATGATTTATAGTAATTATTGAATTTGATATTTTGGAGGTGAACTAACCTAATAAAAATTTCATTACAATGGTCTAAAAAATGAACTCATAATCTTAGTTGATTTCTTTATTATTAATTTATATACTATCGGATGAGTTAATTGTGATGTTTAGTTATTTATAAAGATTATAGTTTATTATAGTGGTGTATATTTATGTTGATATATATATATTTATTTGATTCTTCACACCATAAAGAAAAAATGAAATTTGGAAGGGTGATAAATGTAATTTTTTATTGATTTAGTCTCTTCAACAATATTCAAATTTATTTATACTAGTCAAACTATAACATAGAATTTGGAAAAATAAGTTGACTCTAACCAAGAAAAAATTATTTATAATAGATTATATTTTATGGGGAATTCCTTATGTTTGAAAATATTCTATTAGATTAATAGATGGTTCATTATGATTATGTTATATTTTAATTCCATTGACTTGAAAAAAAAATCTTGAAGATAATAAATTCATAATTCAAATGATAATTTAATAATTATTATTTAATCAATGTTTCCAAAATTAGTTTTATGAAATTTTGATATATTTTATTTTAAATTGTGAATTATGTGTGACTATTATTTAATAGTAATATTTTTCTTGTTGAAATAGAAATATCTATATTTTTAATAATTTTTATTAATCATTCAAATGTTGTTTTACATAGGGACTATCTATTTTAGGAATAATATTTAATTTTTCATTTATAGATGATCCACTAAAATATTATATTCATTATATGTAATTTGTCTATTGTAATTTAATTTATTTTTACAATATTATAAGATAACCTTAATAAAATCATTTATGTAGAATATTAAGGTTCATTTTTAATTTTTTATATCAATTATTCAACATTAATTTGAAATTATATTGTATTCTTTTATTGATAAATTTTCATAAGTTTCATGATATAATTATTAATTTTTCTTGTTTGAATGGTTCAGTTTCATTATGAGGGATTAATATTTATTGAAAATTAATTTGGTTATATATTGAAATTTAATTCACATTTTATTTTGAATATAGGATTATGTTTGTGAGTATTATTTTTAAAATGATAATTTTCAAATTGGTGAAGTTAAAATTCATGTAGGGTTTCTAAGGTCGAGTAAACAAGAAAATAATTATGGTTCAAGAAACACCCAATGTTGGTTACATTGGTAGTAATATTTAGGTCGCCTTAAAATAATTCATGGTAAATTTATGGAATATATAGAAATCTTAAACCACGTTTTATTTCTCAATGACCACTATAAAAAATCATAAATCCAAATATCTATAACTACAAAGAATATAAACTGGCATCATAGTGTATGATTATCATTCATCACTCTGTGTAAATTTTTTGGGATTAATTGATACGATTGGAAGTCTCTAGGAATTTCAGAGTATTAAACAGTAGAGAAAGAGTGTTCATCAATCATCCTATGATCACACTTATTAGAAATGATTATTTCCATTTAGACCTAATTATTTAATATAGGATAAAAACAATTAGATACGAATGAAGAAAATTATTCAATGATTGGATGAAATATGTTTGGAAAAAATCAAAAAGAAAATATTGAGAAATAATTTCCCATGAAATTCAGTCACCTGATCTAACCTTGATCCTAATATACCTAATAAGGTGGCTAATAGAGAAATATTGTTTTATTGATAAACTATTAATGAACATGAATCAATATTTTTTCATTATATTGGGATAAACTGGAGAGGTTTAGATTATGAAATAGAAAGTGTTTTAATCGAATAAATATATGTGAAATTTGTTGACTCATAAATGAAATTATTTTAGACAAGTTGATCCTATTGAATATAGATGGAAATTGGAATTATTTGTCAAAGAAGAAACTTGTATGTTCTACAATTTCTATGAAATAATAATTCAGTTAACATTTTGGAAATTATTGATCATGTTATTTAATTTTAAGATGAAGTGATTTTTGAGAGGATTATTAACAGTTATGTCTTCACGTGAGGGAAGAGTTGATTTAGTGTACATCCTAGTCAAATTTGTTTTGATTAAATGTAAATATAATTAAAATAATAAAAAGTGAATTTAAATTTGATTGCGGATTAAGTGGATGATAACATGGGGAGAGGGGTATCAATGTACGTTACATGAAATGAAAGAATATGATGACATAAGATTATTTATTATTCATTTAAATTGAGAATTATTAAACTTATAGGGTTTAATTCATTATTTGAAATTTAGTGATGTATAATATTTCTTTGAAAATGGGAAAATTCTTAACAATAATCTGTTTGGGCAGGGATAATATAATAATGATTATAGAATAGGATATAGATCGATCATTTTTCAAGATATAGGAGTTGAAAATTTCATTCTCCGTTTCCCTTAATTCTTAAAAATACAAGATGTCTTTTTTAATTATTGTTTTTCCATTTCGTACATATATAACAAAAATTTAATAGCAGAATAGATAAAAATCAATTGAATATAATTTTCATATATTTAGAAATATATATATACTATTCTACTTCATATCATGGATCTATCTCACTTAAAAATACATTCATTTTCATATGATGAATTAACTGAAGTATATACGAGTTAAAAATTCAATGAAGTGGGATATTAGGTTATAATTGACCAATAAATTGACTGAATAAGTTCATATTTGGGGGTATTATTGTGGCTCCATTATATAAATGTTTCAAAATTAATTAATCCAGAGTATCAATTCTACATAGTTATACGTACTAGTTAGTGATTAATTGTAAGTCATTATCAAAAGAATATTTTATTTATGTTCTTAATAAAGAATTAGATTATTATTATCATATCCATTACAAAATAATTATTATTACCTCCTTTTCATTTAAAAATTATCATTTTGGGATATATAATATAGTAGTGTTTATAATGGAATGATGGTGAGGATATTAAAAAACATTCCTTCATATAATTTAATTAATATTATCATTATTGATGAATAAACATGACACTTTAATCAGTTTCACATAGTCAAGTCACCCCATCCTCTTAGAAATTCATTATAATCAATTTTTCCATTCATTCATCCTTCAAACACACCATTATTCTGTTTTCATAATTTATCGAACTATTTTAACCCTATTATTTTCATTATAGGTATGTAGACTCTATTTTCATTATTAAATCTATTTTTCATTATATTTTGAACATAAAATATTAGTTCTCTATGGGATGACAATACTGACCATAAAAATAACTCTATTCAGGTTATAGTATATATATGTACTAGTTTTCAATAAAGTGATACCCTTATTCTCTCACCACATATAATCCAATAATATGTACACATAATGATGAGTCTATAAAATAAAATCACTCATCCTTTGATGAGAATTAATCAATATTAAATAAATATTAATTCCACTTTTTTTTAGTAGATATATTTATGACAACATATAATAATAATAATTAAACAACAAAATTAAATAACAATGATTGATATAAAAATATAGTGGCATGAAATAAACTTTTATGATATTTCCTTATTTATAAACATGAACAACATTTATTTATAAGTAATATTAGAAATAAATCAAACTTACCCCATAGAAATAAACTCTATTTTATGTAATAAGTATATAAAACTATATAGTAAGGATAAATAAACTCAAAAAATCATAAATTGTACAATTTTATTAAAACTTTATGGTAACATAATAGATATAAATTAAAAATATATTGGTAATAATCTTCTGTTAGTACCACTATCGCAACGACAACTGTAAATATAATGACCTCACATTAAAAAATACATAAAATTGTTTCTATATATAAGAATTAATTTTAAAATATTCACATATTTTTTTTGGTTCTATTGTATTAAATAATTATCTCTTCATCTGTATATAAATAATTATTACACAATAATTTGTAAATATCCATTTAGTAGAAATTATTTCCCACAATTTAAAAAATTGAGGAAAAAAACTAATTTTTTCATGAAATATCTTAAAACCTTCCATAATGGCCTCATCCTTTTACCTTATAGATCATAATAACCAATATATAACATTTTTAAATGAGTGATGAAGACTAAAATATTATTACTGGGTATATAAATAAAAAAGAGGAAACTATTTTGTCTAGGAAGACTCATAAAACATTTCTTTCTTTAATAAAATTTTTATCTCATAATTGAAATTAATTTACCAATGAAAACAAATTATCTACCAAAATGTTTTCATAAAAAAATTCATAAGAAATATTATTATCAAAATCGGAAAAAAATTCTTAATAAGAAAAAAAATTGTACTTATTTACAAATTAATACATTTCACCTATATGAAGTAAAAGAACTATTTCTTCAAACATAATATCATTATATTATCTTGTGAAATATGAAAATATTCATGATACCATAAAAAAATAAAATAAAAATGATTTTGGTAACATGATACATCATTTTTATAACACTCTTATAATCACTCTTAAAAATAAAATAATGTACTAATTAAATTCCAAAAATATTTTATGATAAACCTAAAATGGGTTGACTTAGTCACTTTAACCAATGCATTGTAGAGATATATCAATATCACCCATCATAATTAGATTAACTATGCTAAAAAGTCTAAATGAGGTGTACTGTGTTGACACATCATTATTAGTAACACCCATGAAGCATAATATATCCAGCACACATGAAAAAATTCATTTCTATACTCTTTTTTTCACCCATGTAATTTTATTTAGAAATTTATATATCCATTCATTTGAAAACCAATATTTAATCCATGTATAATAATGGGAATGATGTGTATTATTTGAAAACATAAATAAAATCTTGTATTATATTCGAATAATTAAATAATATTTATAGTCGTGGGTAAAACCATTAATGTTTTATATATTAATGTATAATAATTTTTTTTCATTTTGTGAGATGTTTTGGTATAAAATATGTAAAAAGATTCATTTGGAAAATAGTTGAATGAAAATATAAAGTGAAATGAAATATCATTTATTATTCATTTATTTCAATATAAATATACCAATATAATAGTTTTGAAAATATGGACATTGAAAAAAAGGATTTAGAAAAAAATACTCAAAACATTTCAAACTAGGGTTTTAAGGTAATGTGTCCCTTAACTAATGTATGAATCATAAAATATATTATTAATATATTTCATAATAAAACATTATAAATTACATAATTTATTATGTTGTAATTATTGAATAAATACATTATTATTATTAAAAGTTCTTTAAATTCAATGACATATTTTTTACTTAATTAGTTAAGTCCACATTTGGCTTTTGGATTATATTTGACTCTTAGGTCCAAAAACAATTAGGTAGATTAAAATGGAAAAATGTTTCATCATTCCATCACCTCTAGAATAGTAATAATTAAATAATTTTCATTTTTATAAAAAAATGAAACTTTTACATCTAACCAAGAAAAATGGTAAGGATAAATGAATTATGTCATATTCATGGAGATTGTATGCCATTTAAATGCATGATTAATGTTTTTATTTAAAAAAATTATGAAAATAATGTATTTATATATTTTCATTAAAATATTTAGATTTATAAAAAATAGTATTTTATATATTTAAAAAACTAATATATATAATCTATGTGATGCTATAATGAAAACATAATAAAATCACTTCTTAGAGGAGGTAATCCACATTTACAGATGGATGGAATTATCAGTTTTCAATTGATTTAAAGGGAAAGAATATATATGAAATATTTTATTTATAGCATTATTATTTTTTAAATAAATTTAAATTTATATAATTAATCATTCATTACAACTATTTTTTATAGGAAACTATGTAAATTAATTTCATCGGGTTTCAAGGCGATAGTCCACTGTACATACAACAAATGGCCTCATTTCACATTTGTTGGATAATGGAAATTGATATAGGTTATTAAAATGAAATAAATATATATCATATTCTGTATGGTAATGTTTCTTTATTTTTGATCATGTATAAATAGTTTATTGAATGAAATATATATAGAAATTAAACTAAAATTCTTGGTTAAGAAATACACATCTTTAACAGAGAAAATCGATATGTTTATACCGAAATACATAAAGTATATTTTTATTACCAAGAAGGATAGAGATATGTGGGGAGGGATTTTATGAAGGGTTTTGGGATGTTATATGTTGAATAAAATATATTTTTATGTGTGGAGAGCTGAGAAGAGGGAGTTTCCTTTTATAATAGGGGAGATGACACATCTATAATTTTATAGAAGATTAAAACATATTAATCTATTTCAGAGTAAAAATGTATAGAAAAGGATCATTTCAGAATATGATATGATTTAGGTTTTAAATATTTATAAGAAATATAATTTATAAATGTTTTAGGACATTTTATCCCTTATATCATTATTTTAACCCCCCTATACACTTGTGTAAATTGTAATAGTTGTGATAGATTTCTCTATTTTTACTATTCATTATGTAAGAAATATTTTTTAACATATTACAAAATATAAATTTTGATGATTACAACTATGGAATACATTTTATCAAATTAAATTTATAATAATAGTACTAATACTCCTTAATCTTAACCAATAAAACACACAGAGAAATGGCTTATTTAAGAAATTTATTTTCAAGTATAAAAATGTTTTTATATAAAATTCAACTATAACATACATTCCAAAAAGAAATTTTTTATTATTAATAATATTAAAAAACTTATTTTAAATTGAAACCAATTGGAAAAAATATTACCTTTTAATGTTATGAAATGAAAAATAGTTTTCAATAAAAATTAGTAATTTTCAGTATTCATAAAAAAAATTTAAAAAATATCCCTTAAAATTAACATAAAATATAATTGACATGATGATTTTTAAACTGATATAATTTTGTTCAAATTAAAAATATAATTTTTTAGAATATGAGTTTTAAATAAAAACATATATTTTAAAAAAAAATAAGTAATAATTAACCAATTTTATTTATTATAAAAAAATTACATAATAATAGTACAATGAATATAAAAACTAAAATAATTAAGGAATTTTAATATGAGATGAAAATAAATTATCCAAACATTAATTTTTTTTGTTACATTATTCTCCATTTTGGAGATTACCACCCAAAAATTTTATTCATTACATAAATAAGTAGTGATATTTTTTCTATCATAACATTTTTTAATTAGCATGTTATTTCATAAATTAGAAGGAATTACAAAAAAAAGATAACACGTAAAATAATCTTATTCCTCAACACATACTCTCTATGGTCAATTTCTTTTAATGGGTAGTACTCTTAAGATTGTTTTTCATCCAACTGAACTACATCTAGGATGAAAACATGAGATGAATTTGACACATATTTTCATAGTAATAAAATATAAAATATGTCATGCACCTATTATAAACTCATATAAAAGAATAATGATAAACAATTTATCAAATATTAACAATAATATCATATGGATCATTGAACCAAGGACTCAAAATTATAATTTTACTAAAACAAAAAACAATTTTCAACATATACACATTAACCAAAACATGATCACCTGCATCAAATAAAATGTCATATCTCCAGAAATCTTCATAACATGTATGCTCTCCATAGTTCGTCCTTATATTTTTTTGAATAATCGTGACTTTTTAAAAAAATTATTCTACCCATTCCAATTCCAAAAATAGTATTTATATGACTTTATAAAAATTATTGGAATTAATATTCATATTTATATTTTATTCCTAAAAAGGGACATCTATTCAATGTAATCATAACTATAATTATAATAAAAAAGAAACCAAATTCAAAATTTTATCCAAAATTCCCTAATAATAGAATAATCAAGCTCAAAGAATATTCTCCCAAACAAGAATAATTCACTTTGACACACCATTAGATTGAGTATGAATAAATATACTAAAATTTAATTCAATACTGAATTCCATATGAATTATATTAGAAAAATTAGAGGTGAACCACTAATTTTTCTTAGTTACAATAGAAATATGCACTCTATGTAATATAATTATCTATTTTAAAAAATGTTGAGAAAGATTATCCAAATTAATTACATATTGAATAGGAATAATCTAGTAGATTTTGGAATTCAAAAAAACTACAAAGATAACATTATTACCTTGAACTTTATTTGGTAATCCCACCACAAAACCCATCAATATATTCTAAAATTTCAATTCTTGAACAAGAAATGATTGGATTATCTCATTTAGTAATTTTCATTTTTCATTACCCTATTGAATATTCTAATATCTCATAATAAATCTAGAAATAAATTAATTCATTCATTCCCACCAAAAATTTTCCCAAAGGTGTCTATACAATTTTTTACTACTAAAATTAATTGAAAATTACGTTATATGAGCCTCAAATATCTATTCATTCTTCAAAAAATGGGTCACATTAAGTACTAATCTTTTTTATGAATATCTTAACAAATCCATTATCAATGTTATATTTTGAAAACATACCATACCTAAAAAATTCTACATTTTCATATAGTTACCTATATTTCTAATCATATTTTCTAATCAATTATGAAAAATTTGACTATAGTAACACAGAAAAAATAGGTGGAGTTTCATTATGCACAATTGAAGAGGAATGAATTTAAAAATCAATAACAAAAATTTCTTTTTCTAGATGTAACGTGGCTAATTTATAATTATAATTACAAATAAAATAATAAACTAATTTTTTATTAACCTTGATTGTAAAAAATTATTTAGTTATAATTCCCTTTTAATTAATTCCACCTCCTTTGTCTCATGTTCAAGTTCATGTGTAAGAAAATTTTTCACATGAGGGTTTAATTAGCATGAAGAATAATAAATAACCTGACCATTCTATATTAAAACAAATCACAATCCCTTTAATGGAGAATCATTATAGATTTCAGTGTCACTATTCTAAAATGGATTATAAAAACGTAGGAATTAACGAATAATATTTTCAATTCATGGAAACATTTATTACAATCATTCATCTAGATAAACATACTTATTTTTATGGTTAACCGATACACTTGGCTAGATAATACATAAATATTATAAATAAACAAACTTGAATAGCCTACAAATACATGAATACTATAAATCATAATAACTTTATTAGGTCTTGGATATTAATCATCTATATTATATTTAGTTTGATCAACTATTTTCAATCTTTATTTAAGGTATGTCCGTAAAATGAAATCTATTGTATGAAAAAGTAAAATTTAAATATTTTTCCACATAACATCACATAGTTCAGGATTTAAATAACAATCCTTATCTATTTTTAATTATCCTCATAAATTTAAGAATAAAAAATTATCATTAATAAACACAACCAAAATGGACTTCGGGCCATGAAAATGGGCATACGGGCCATGTAATGGGATAAATTCCCACTGGGCCTTCGGGGTATGTAATGGGTCTCCCTTTACCCAGTTAAAAAAAGGTCTTTTCTTTGATTTAATAATAAATGAGGCTTCTGCCCCAACCTTTAAAAAAAAGTAGACATGGATAATAATATTTATAAGTTACATGAATACAGTGTGAGCATTCATTAACCCAAAGTAAAAAATCTCTTAATTCTCATAAATAGAATGAAAATACTATCATAGGGATTTTATTTTCCTTCAAATTTAGCTAACATAACCGAATCCTAAGATCAATAATCCAAAAAATATTAACCTCCCATGATTTGATAAAATAATTTATTGATATAATTTAATTGATAATTATGATTAGTTGTTATGTTATTAAATGATCTATTGTCATGGAAAAGCCTCTTAGATCCATCCTTCCTTTTAAAAAATAAAACAAGATCAACCCTTAGTGATGTGATAGGATGAATGAAACCCTTATTATACGATAATTTTATATTATTTTTTAATTATAGATACTCTTCTTGTGTTATTCTACAATGGGGTTTTGAAATTTTCCTTTCATGAGGAACTATACAAATAGTAAACTCAACATCTTATTCATGTATAAAACCAAGATACCCATCATGAAATACATACTTATACTCATTTACTACATAATAATCATTAATATTGATATTTTCATTATTTTAAACAACATGTGAAATATTGATTTAATTTAAATTATTTAACGTTTTCTCAAAATCAGGATATTTTATCAGAATTATGTATTTAGTCTTATATAAATAATGAAACTAATTTTTGAAAAAATACACATATTGTATTTAATCTTTTATTTCATGAAAAACAGAAAGAAAATCCAAACATATAATAACATCAATTTCTGTAATGGGATATAAATTTTTTAGGTCAATCTCTTCAAAGGAAGATAACTGGAAGGCCTTTTCCAATTTTTAGTTCACTAATACAACACCCTTATGTTTTTTCAAATGATGTCCAAAGATTATTTTTTTGATGTGAAATTTTAAATTCACCAAAAAACATCATAGAAATTAAATAATGTGTAGGGATGAATTATAAAATGTTATTGTAATTATTTATATAATATTTTTAGATACATGTTACAAATAGGTTCTATTTCATATGATCCACCAGAGTAGTTTCAAAGGATTTTACAAAAAACAAATTCATAGAGTCTTAATACATCTAATAATTCATCCTGTTCATTAAAAACTTATATGAATAATGACCAATCTATTTACATTTGAATCAACTCTTATTTATGATGTATATTGGTCTTAATATTTCCATGACCATGGAAAATATTTGGTGAGAACATTAATAATCAGTTGATTAATTCTTCATATATTCCCATTGAGTCATCATCCCCTTTCCATAGTTACACAAATTTCATTCCCATCCCAGGTAAAAAAATCTTAGAAATATCATCTTCAAGATAATGGATCTTAAATATATTTCATTCTCTGGAACAAATCACATCCCAATCAATATTATTCATAACCATCAACACTCATATATTATATTCACCAAGAAAATAGAAAATATAAATAGTTAACATTAAATTATATAAACAAATCATGAAATTAAATATTTTTTTAGATAATTAATCCATCACACAACTCCAACTATGTTAAAATATTCATTCAATTCATGATGGTGTTGTTTTATAAAATTATCAACATTCAACATGTTTTTATAAGGTAGTTCCGGTAGCCCTATACATGGATAACAATATCATTTATAGCCTATGTATTCAAATCCATCCTACCAAAAAAATAATCAATTTTCAATTCCAACCATTCAAGGGTGATATTTGGTTGAGATATATTTCTCTTATTTCCTTGGAAAATTTTCTTTCCAGATTCCTATATAGAAACCAATTCTGAACATGTATAGAATAAAAAAGGAAACTTTTTAATATTCTAATTCTATATCATGATAAATGTAAGTTATAAAATTTCAATGGTACTTACTTATATTATCCTTACATTTAAAAGTATTTAATCCTTTTCTGTAATAAAAACTATAATGTCCCAAACATAAAATTTATTTAAAATTTATTATTTTGATAAGAATTAATTTTATTAAAATACTAGAGATATTTTATTTAATCTATATTAGCATGAAAATTATAATTTTTATTTATTATACCACAATACACAAAAGAACATCACGATGGTCTGAAGTACTGCAAACCCAGAGCATCATTAACCATGAACTCCATCCCCTCACCTGGAAACGACCCCAAATTAGAGAAATAAAACATACTGCATTCAGTGGTTTCCAGAGAGGCCAAGAAATCAGCGACCATATTTCCCTCCCGCCATGTGTGAGAGACCTCCATGTCATGCCCAATAATCATTTTGCATCTCCTAACAATGTAAGAAATACTCCAAGGAATTTTACCTTTGCCCAGCAGCGCATTACACAAAAGCAAAGAATCAGTCTCCACAGCTGTCAGACAGATATTCCTCCGATAGCACATTTCCAGACCTGCAGCCAAGGCTTGAGCCTCCGCCTGAAGAGAATCACCTCTACCAAGCTCACCAGCAAACGCAGCAGACACAGAACCAGATGGATCTCTCACGACGCCCCCCCCCCCTCGCGCATCACCCCTGTGATCATCGAGCCGTCCGTGTTCAATTTAAGTCCCTGGCTTAGAGGTCTCCACCGAACCCACTGTCCCTGCCCAGTGGAGACGGCCTGTTGATCGGAGACAACGCTGGAGGCAATGGAGCACACTGATGGTGCTGAACGGCAATCAGGGCACAACCTGACCAGGTCCAAAAAGATATTCTTCATTCTGAAAATAATACCCACCTGAGTTACAGAGAAATTATTATGACGGCTGTCGTTCCTTGCCTTCCAAATAGTCCAACATCCTGCTATTAGAATGACAGTCCGAGCTTTTCTTTCAGCCCCCCGATTCCCAGCACCTCTAAACCATGAATCGAGGAATCTATCTTGCGCACCGTCATACCCGTCCCAACCGAAGAAGGCTCCAAAAGTCCGCCATATATTTCTGGCCCATTCACTGTCATAGAAGAGATGCCCCATTGTTTCCTGGTTAAAAGACCTGCAGCACCAACATCGAGAAGCCATATTAACTCCCATACGTTGCAACCTATCGTCTGTCGGGAGTGCCCTATTCCGTATACGCCACAGTAGAAAATTAAATTTGGAAGGAATCACTTTGCACCACAAGGCCTCCCCCCACAGATCATTATTTGGAATATTCATCGTCACCCGAGCATAATCCTTGATGGAAAAGGCACCCGACGTAGAACCTGTGAAAATGAGCCTATCCTCCTCATCACTAACTACAATGTTGTTGAGAAATTACATTTGGCTTTCAACAAGGATGGCTTAGAGAAAGTGAGGGTGGCTACTTGCCTCTTTAAAGGATAAATCTAGGACGGGGCAGCCCGGGAACCATAGCCTGCCCACCCCCCAATCAAGCTGCCAGAAGTTGATATTACCTCTTCCCATACAGTATTAATTTTTCTAAAATGAAAAACATTTTTTGTATAAATTTTCCTCATTTCATGATATATGTTCATAATTTTTATGTTGACCTAATTTTTATCCATACACATGCATAAAACCACATGAATATATTTTTAATAAATATATGATTATCCTAGAAATATTATTAAGGTAAATATAAAAAAATAAATATAAATACTAGCCAACGAGCATGTACCCATGTCGTACAGGCTCCTGCTTGGCATCCAAAAGACCGAGGATCAAATCCGATAAGGGATGAATTTTCAGGTACTAAATCAGTACTGTAGCAGGGCACTGTAGTAGTACTATAGCAGTGGAAGAACTGTAGCAGCGACGCCACTGTTGTGATCGAAGAACTGTAGCAGCAACTGTAGCGGTGGTTGTACTATAGCAGCGTGGGTTATGTGGAAGTATTGTTCACCGAGGGGTCCTTTGGGCCAAAAAATATGCTTTTAAGGATTTAAGTTAGGCCACTTGGCATTGGACCTTCAAGCTATGTAATGGGTCTCCCTCTACCCACACTAAAGAGGGAATTTCATTAATTATAAATTGAGGCTTCAACCCCAACCTTAACAAAATATCTACAAGTTAATGAATACTAGTATGAATTTCCACTTTTCAAAATTATTTTTGAGTTAATAATGATCATTTTATTACCCTTGAAATCAACTTCTATATGAAAACCTTTTTGTAAAAAAATCTTAAAAAATTTAAATGTAATAAAAAAACACATAAAAGTTTTAAATCATTATGTAATCAAGAGAACATTTAAAAAAGTTATTTATTTCATACTTAATGATGTATTATAAACATTCAATTAAATGTAATCTCAATAACATTCCATTTAAAATCATAATATTTAAATTGAAACCCATTGAAATAATATATAAATCATGTAGGTATCGTGGTATATCACTTTCATATCACTCTTATAATCACTCTTATAAATTGAATAAAGTAATTGAAAATTTCCAATAATCTCTTAGGATTATCTTGAAACTAGTTAACTCCATCTATTTCTTAATTCATCATGGAGATATATCGGGTTCACCCATCACAATGAGAAATAGTGGTCTCACATTTGATTGTGGACTATATCAAGATTTTCCATCATAATAAATTATTCCCAATAAAAACAAATTAATCAATGTATGTAAAGTATTTATTTTCATTATAAATAAAATAATATTATTTTAACCCATAGGGAAAAACCGTTCTGATATTAAAATTTCCCTTCTATATTAGGGTAATTGGGTTTTATGGTCACCCAGTATTAGTGGCCTCAAAATGAACATGGATGGGTCATGTAGCAATGGTATAATGTGAGGAACATGAGTGATCTGAAACCAAGATACATCTATTATCCTTCAATTTATTGTCGCTCTTGTACATGGTGATTCTCTCCCAGTGAAGAGCCTGTCCATGTACAAATGTTTTTATTTGTTCTGTTCTCATTCTATTCTACTTATAGAGGAATAAACTGCATGTTCCATTCATCATGGATCCATTACAATGGCTATTGCAATTTTTTGGGTTGTCACCTACCTTGTTCTTTGATTTATAAATCTTCTCTATAGTCATTTGGCTATTACTCACACCTAAAAAGAGGGAAATATGACTTTATAAATCATGGATACTAGGCACCACCCCACCAACCCATGTACTGTATTTAATAGAATATGATCTCTCCACCCATAGTGTGTCAATCTTACATGATCCAATGTTCTAGGGCTTCATCATATTAGGACCCACTAATACAATTGGAAATTTCTCCCTCCATTAATAAAATATCAAAATGTTGTATGGAGGGTTGTGATTAAAAAATTAATGATTGGTTTGGGATAAAAACAAAAAAGAAACATTATGGTGGTTAGAGAAATAATCAAAACTAAATATTTTGACATATAATATACATTTGTACTTTTTTTCATAACCTTATATATAAAATGTCTTACAAGACTAGTTTATCTAAAGGTTAAATAATTGATAAATATTGAATTAAATTCTCATTCTAATTAATTTATTTCAATATCAATAAATTAAAAAAAATTAATATGGATGTGGAAGATAATTATTTTTAAAATAAATTGTTAAAAAAATTATCATGGTTTTTAAGGTAATGTGTCCCCTACCACAAGTAAAAATTATTATATATATTCTTTCTCTCCAATATAATAAACATTTATAAATTTTTTATATTTTATGAACATATTATAATATTAATAACATATCATTAAACAATTAATTTAAATTGTTTCAATTATGTATTTAATTACATAATCGATTAAGTCCATGTTATGGATTTTGATGATATTCAACTCCTAGGTCCTGAATGACATTTATTGGTTGACTATAGTCAATGATATCATTATTAAATAATGTCTAGAATAATATTAATTTCATGATTTTCATTTTTGTACATTAGTTATACTTTTAAAGTCTTCAATTAAATAGGGTTATGTAAAATGAGTAGTGTTTTAATCATTGTGATTTTAGACCTTACGTATGCAATATTATGGTTGTCATTTTGGAATTTGAAATAGGAAAAGAAGATACGTATAATTTTATATATCAATAATGGTATTTATATAAATAATATAATAAATTTCCTTTAAATGAAATTATATATATATTACCTATTATTTTTTTATTAATAATGAATCACATCCAATCATTGTGGTGGTAATCCACATGCATTCATGAATGACATTATCTTTTTTTAAGTGATGGAATGGTTGGAAAATATAAAATATAATATCTTTATATAATTAAAATTATTTCATTAATATAATATTTATATATTAGATTAAAAATTATATCGAGATATAAAATTTTTATATGGGAAATAAATTACATCATTTCATGAGGTGGTAGTCTATATTACATAGAAAAGATGATATCATTTCCCATTATATGGAATAACTAAAGGTATATATGTTATTTCAGTAACATAAGACAATATAAGTATATATAAGACACAAGTGTTATTATTTTATCCTGGTTGATAAATATATATAAGGACTAGAATAAGAAATTAAATGAAAAATAATAGTTAAGAACATTACCCAATTTGTTAATAACCTCTTCAGGTTTTGTCCTTAAGACACCAGTGGTTTTTTTGACAATGATGGTTCATATATGAAATTTTTAGGGATTTTTCAACCAAATTTAAAAAAATTTTATTGAAAATTGTAGAAATAAAATAACATTTTTATGGGGTATAAATTAAAGGATCCCCATGGTATTAGATCTAACTAGAATAACACATCATAGGGGAATGGATCGACTGATAGGAAATATGATACATGAGACATTTAGAGTAGAATATGAGGCTAGGATGTTGAAAAAATATTACCCTCCCTCCAGGTCTAACTAAGATCCATGAAACTATTAGAAATACGTTTTTATCAATGAATAAGTAATGATATAGATGAAGGGGTTGTTATCTTCTTAGATGGGAATATGGAAAATTGTAGAATCCATTACAAAACCAACCAGATCAATACCATGGGAGTAAATACACCAACACCTAGATAATTAAAGAGACTAATTCTATGAGGGAATCAACTTTCCCATGGAAATAACTGAATGCAATGATAACTTAGTTATCCTAATTAGAAACAATTTTTATACCTTCTATATGTTTGTTTAAGAAGAAACCATCATTATTATTTTTTAGAAACCATAAAAGGGGATCTAATTCACCTATTTTACATATGGGGATAGTCAATGAACCACATTAATTTACCTTCTACAATCCAAGAGAAACTAGAAATATGGGAACTACTACCTTGCTTTTGATGAGTGTGCAACTCGACCGTAATTTCTCGAGAACTAAATATCACCACCAGTCTTATGATTGTAACCCCTAATGTATAAACTTGTAGTGGGAATTATATATACTCTATAATCCAAGAAAAATACACATATACATCACATTGAACTCATATAAATTATTTGTGTTCCATGGAATAAGAAGTGAAGAAATATTTAAAAATAAATCCATTATATATCATAGGTAATGAAAATTAAAATTTCAAGACATACCAATGATTAAAACACTCCTTAAAAGAAAATAAATTCAATTTTTAATCCTACATGGGGCTCTGAAATCAAATGAACATAAAAAC
Organism: Viscum album; assembly: GCA_963277665.1. Taxonomy (NCBI): domain Eukaryota; kingdom Viridiplantae; phylum Streptophyta; class Magnoliopsida; order Santalales; family Viscaceae; genus Viscum; species Viscum album. Next base: position 1,425,743,997 of record OY728123.1, on the reverse strand, counting down.
AAGGGGGATTCATATACGTCTAAACCCATCATTAGTGGGTATAGCCTGGTTACAAAGTCACGAGATAAAAAATTATGATTATGGGAATCACATTGCACTAGTGGGACCTATTTAGGAATTGTGATTTCTACAGGGCTTCAGAGATGAATAATTATCTATAATTGGGTATAATAGAAAATAATATGTGTTCTTTTAAGAAGTAAGGAAGTGGAAACAATTGGAAGTCATAAAAATAATAAAATATACTAATGTATAAGTAAATAAATATACACCCAAAATAGTCAATTAAGGAATATTGCATGATTTGGGATTGGTATATGGCTTCCTAGAATAAATTAAATTAAAAAAATTATGTTCTTATATCCCTTATCACATTATCTTAACCCCTATAAAATATCTTTTACCTTAGTCATGGTAACATACTTTTACTATTTTTACGATTCAGTGAGAACAATATTATGTTGTCCTAATTACCTAATATTAATTTCACATATTCAAAATATAGATTCAATTTTATAAAATTCAATTAACATAATTGGTATAATTTAATTTCATATTAATCATTCAATTCATAATGGAAAATTATTTTCCATGAAATGTCATTTTTTGTATAAAAATGTTTTTAAAACAAATGTATGTTTAATTCAAAATAAAATAAATGGATTTTTAATAATTTAAGTGATATAATTTAATTTCTTAATTAATTTTATGAAAATTTATCTTTTCAAATATTGAAAACATAAAAACTATTTTCGATAAAAATCAGAATTGTTAACTATTCATTATGGAATTGAACTTTTCCAAAACAAAATATCTAAGAATCAAAATTTGATAGATTTGGAATGCTATATTTAAAAATGATATAATTTATATCAAATTAAAATTTTAATATTTGGAAATTAAAAATATAAATAATATGAAATAATACATATAAAAATTATTAATAATTAAATGATTTCATTTTTGATTGAAAAATTATATAATATTATTACAATGAATACAACTCTATAATATATAATTAATGTATATTAATAAGAAATGAAATTTAATTATAAAAAAAATTACATGGGTTCATAACATGAAAACTAAAACAAATATATAATTAATATTGTCTATTTAAAATGATATAAACGGATCCTTAAGAGAAACTATTGTTAATGAAATCACTACAATTTATGGTTTATATATACAAGTAAAAGAAAATATATTAATTGGAAAAGTATGAGTAAAATAAGAGTAATAAAAAATCCATTACAATATAATATTGATCATTGGGATTGTAGAATAAATTTTACTGTAGCTAATGATGTAACCATTTAGGTAATTTTTACAATGAAGTAAATCAGTTAATGTAAGTAGTAAAATTCCATTACAATCAATTTATCTTAATGTATGTGTATGCAAAAAAAGTTTCAAAACATATTTTGTATTATTTTGAAATCAAGTTCAATTATGTAATTAAATATTTTAGTCACTAAATATATATAGTATTTGTGAAAAAAATTGTCCATTTATGTATCATCGTTTCAAAAATTCTTAGGGGAAATGTTTTTGAAATTTTTGAAAAATGAAAAATATATCACTCAATAAATAAATATGATGAAATATATTATTTTAAAATAAATAATTTGGGTGAAAAAACAAATTGTACATGTTTTATTAATTATTATTGAGATGATTGGGTTATACTAAAATGTATATATTACATTATTTAATCACAAAATTTAATTAAATTTACTTCATTAATAAAAATTAATTATTATTCAATATTTTTTTCAATAACAGTATCCCCTCCAGTAATAAATATACACCTAATCCACCTATTTTCCTTCAATTCAGAAACACCTTATTTTTAATAATATATACTATATGTTATCATTTATGTATTATTAACATGTGTAATAATAACTTTGGAAAAAGGGAAATTTATTGATAGCAAAGGGTTAATTTGATATTGTCATCTGGAAGTGATGAAAAAAATATCCAATGACATTAATTTTTAATTTCATCTTTATCATTCTCCTAATATGTGGACAATATTACTATATTACCATTATATCCACAGATATTTTATTATTAAATCAAGATATTAAATATATTTCATAAATTTTAATGTTTTCCAAAAAAATGTTCACTGGATGATTTGTTCATTAAACCGATTCAAACAATTATGTTTTCTATATAATTTCTAATTTTTTTCTAAAATTATATGTTAATAATAAAATTAAATCATTTTAAATTTATTAAATCGTTATATAGTATGATTATTAGAAATATGTTATAAATTAAAAAATATTTCAATTTAAAAAACCCATAAATCATACCGATATATGGTTCATATTTTTCATCAATTTCGGAATATAAATTTGTCTATAAAACAAACAAGATACTTTAATGAAACTTATTCACAACCATTTCACAAATTGATGTTATAAAATCATCCATTGTACATTTCTAATTTTCAAAAATAAGTTTTCATCTATAGAACTGACTACCCTAAATAATCAACATGAGATGATTAATTGAATAAATGCATAATAATATACAATAAATATTTGATAATAATTATAATAATTTTTAATAATATTATTTAGAATGAAATTACTAGATTTTAATCATAAATTTATTGTTTTATTGCATTATCAAGCTGACTAAGTCTCAACATAATGGGACACATTCAACAACATTTTAATTTTACTATATGTTAAATATTTATATGTCATCCATTTATAATTTTAATTTATTATTACATAATACATTATGATGTACATTTATTCCATTATACATTTTTTATTATTTGGATATTTAGTTATATCTTATACCATTAAAATAATTTATTCTTTGACACCTATTTGGAAGGATATATAGAATGGATTATATATCTTTTTTCTATAACTATTTATTTGTACAATGAAATTTATTTTCATAAATTAATTTATAAATCCCACAATTATACATTAAATATTCTGATAATTTTCAGTATTTTATGAATACATATTACCATTAATTCATTTAATTTTTTATACTATATAAATTCTTTCAGAGGGGATTATTTCTATAAATTCTTCTTCTTTAATTTTTGGGATTATTCCACCACTTTTTACCCAATATTCATGACCTATAATTATTTATTAATTTAATAATCAAGGAAATTATTTAATATATTATTCTGTTGGTAACATGTATAATACCTCATTAGTATATTATTTTTTATACTGATATATATCATATATCATTATCTTTGGTCTTTTGATATCTATAATTGATTTAAGAGTCAATTTTATATGTCACACATGTAGACACTATTTAATGATATGACATTCATATATGGAACAATATTTCTCTAGTTAATTTTTTATTATTTCATATCATGAGATATAATTTATGGTTCATTGGAAACTATTGTAGATAATTATTTTATGATTTCATTCAGTAGTGACATGAATTGGGATTTTGATGACAGGTTTTATAATTTTTCAATATAATCATAGCACTAATAATTTCCATATTTTTATGAGATATTTTACACAATAAAATTTTAAATTTTTTTATTATTTTTGTAACTCATGTATCCTATGATGGTAGGGGGATAAATTTGTCAAATGTTTCTATAATAAATCTTATCCCTATGTTAGTGGGAACATGTTAATTTTACTACATTCAATATAAATTTCACAATAAAAATATATAATCGAATTGTAACATATAACTCATAAATGTTTACATGTTTTATGAAAAAAACACAATCAAATGAGAATTTAACATCAATGTGATGATCATACCAAAATAAATAATTCCTCACAATGTTTATTGGATTACATTTTTTTTGAAATGGTCACTACAAAGTAGGACCAACACCATGAATTAATTATTTTGATTGTGCTCTAACCCCATTAGTTAATTTTTTTAATCCTCATTATCTCAAACCTCTATAAAATTATCCTCAATATAACTACTTATTGGTTAACTCAAAATAATCAAAAATATATGATATTTTACATCTTTAATGTAATAAATTTCTTCTCCAACAAAATCTTATAAATTTATATTTGAGCTAATATAATTCATATTTCCATATGAAACCCCATTTATCAAAATTATTTAATGAAGATACCCTGACTAAGTTCAAAATGATGTAATCAAATTATCATAACCATATACATGAAACTATCAACTTTACAGAATAACCTAACCTTTATGAATCTCCACTTATTCATAGTCATCCTTCAAAGAATTTTATTCAGGGTATTTGTTTAATTTTTTAACTTTTGTTCACAAAAGGCATTTCTTTAGTGATGAATCTACATTTTCTTGTGTCATAAATGAAATAAATTTGATTAATACATAATAAAAATCTATAATTATCAAAATGATAATGTGCTTCCAATTTAAATTAGAAAACACATATTTATGAATAACATTTAACTCAAAAAGATACCACCTCAACATTACTTTTTTGAGTGAAACTATAAATATATTTTATGTTTTTGGAAACATTCACTTTCACTAACTAAGATGAAAATCATGAAGGTTTCAAAATTCCATGAAATTTACTTCTCTACATAAAAAACACTCCACTATCATCTTATAAATAATTTCCTATAACATTATAACCTTTCAGATACATCTCCATGAATGTTTTCACAATTCCACGGATACGTTTCATAATTAATACTATTAGACAAGATGAATCAATACCAATAAAGATATTTTTTTATATTCGATATTCAAAAGACATCTGATTCATCATTATTGAATCCCTAGAATAAAACAACTTCAATATTAACCATATAAAATAGAGTTTCAACACATAAAAATCACAAATATTACAATAATAACCATTGTTCCAACATTTCATCTAATTATATGTTTTGGTAATCTAATGTGAAAGTAATCTCTATAAACATTCAATATATCATATAAACTATAGAAGAATTTTTCATCCATCACTCTTAGTTAACATTAGAAGAAATAAATGTAGAAAAATATAGTTTAAGAGAAAATCTATTCATTTCCATTCATTTTAAAAAATGGAACATTTATTTTATCAAATCTCACCATGAATTGAAAACAATGAACCCCCTACAAAGAAAAATATTTAATCCCTAATTAAAAAAAAGAAATTAGTGGATCTATTATGTAATTTCAATAAACCTTATTCAATTTTTTTAGTAAACCTACTACCACTTATTTTAATATTTAAAACCCCATGATTATTATTTTCCCCTTAATCTCATATAACCCATAAAATTATTAGAAAAAATATATGCATAGGGAGAGTGGTTTCTATAAACCACCTCAATATAATGAATTTGGTTAAAACCTAATTTTTAGCCAATTATTTTCAATAATTAGAGGGTAGAATGGATTCATTATGATATCTACAATATTCTTGTTATTGAAAATACACAATATCATACCATTAATCCCTCAACCATTTCCCTATTAATATAATAGCATATCATGATATTCACGGAATGAGGGTCCATAATTATAATGACTCATCCATAATCATTACATAATCTTGAATTAAATGAATAATTCACGTTGAGGATCTTTTAAGATTTAGTGTTTTAGAGAATTAGGCCATAACTATTACATTACATCTCATAAATTACAAGGTTGACACTTCTACTCATTTTCTGTTTTTTTATAAAATAAAAACAATTGAAAAAAAGTGTCATGTATAGTCCCATGTTTTAGATAGCATGCCTTTTCCTTGATCCCATGCTTGACCCTATTCATCTTTAGGAGTTGTGAAAAACATTTCTAAACATGGGATGTCAATAAAAAATCTCAATAAGGGTTATAAAACATAGAAACAAAACATTAGCTAATCATTGAATACATAACATAAGCTCTTTAAAATACCTCATGAAAACATAATATTTATTAATAACACCTAGAAAAAATAAATCATAAGGGTAACATGTGGCATCCATAACATACATACGTTCTAGTACTCATAGCTACGTAGGGAGTTACATTTCGAAAACCCATCAGAGTATATTCCCAAAATATATTAGGAGAAACTTTCAAATTTACCTCTGTCACATTACCCAATGCATTGGAGAGGAATATCGACCTCACCCACCCTAGGATTATCACAAAACCACCTGTATATGTAACAATTCCAATGAACAATAACATATTCATAACAGGTAAAACAAACATAAAGGAAAGATAACATTTCTACACTTCAATCACAATATATCATTGAAATATATTGAAATAATCAATCCATTATAAAAACCATTTTCAATACCAATATACGTAAAAAACAGTAAATGGTATTTAATTTCCTCTAAAAAACTTTACGGCTTGTTAAGGAAGACATAGATCAAATAATACTCGCGACGGTGGAAGGGGCGTTATCACCGCATGTGTTAAAAGAAACATTATTTTTTTTGTCATTTGGTAAAATTATTAGTAGGGAAAAGATTCATTTTTAATAAAAGTAAAATTCAAAGGGGTTTATACACCGTATAAAATAAATTTATGTATTAAAACAAAATATTCCTTAATGAAAGGAGATTGAGATGAAGTCCCTTACCTCGTGTCCGACTTGATCCGCCTGTTCTTTAATCTTTTGAATTATAAACTGAAGATAATTTATACTTTATTAAGATTTTCTTTCACGTTTATTATTTCTTTTATATCACTTATTATCATGTTATAAACATTATGTAATCATTTAAGATAATAACGATGGTTTTGTCGATATTTGGTACTTGAGTCAAAAATGGAATTATTGTAATTACAAGTTTTTTTCTTTGTCAAAAGTAAATTATATCCAGAATGATATTCATGATTTCGATATAATATATATATTATATATCCAGTATACTCATGTATTTATAATAGTACAAAACATTCGGAGGTATGAAATGTAATTCAACATTCAGGGAGACGGTGAGTCGCACGTATGCATGAATGATACTTTCATTTCTATTTCATATTTAATGGAATTAAAACATAATGATACATAGGTATATTATAATTCATATATAATATCATATATAATATCATTAAATCCAACCTTTATACATCCCACATAAGGTATTAATGAGTCATATCACATTGAGGGGGCTGTAGTCCGTAATTCAACAAATGAAATTATCATGTTTACCAATAATGGAAACCATAAAGGTTTGATATAAATGAAAAATATAGAACAATTGAGAAAACATAAACATAATTTATATCATATAAAATACAGATCCATCTTAATGGCCACCATGAGAGGCGGTAGGAGATATTTGAATAATCATCGTTTCGTGAGGTGTTAGTTTCTCATCCATAGAAACAGTATGTTCATTACCCATTAGATGAAGGTGTGTGTAAGTGTAGTTAAAATATTTCTCATAAAAACATCCTAGTATATTTATTATACTGTAGTTTTTATAAAAGAAAATAATAAAAAGAGTTTAGTCGTTGGAGATGTAAAATAAAATAAAAGAATTTAAGAGAAACCATTACCTTTAATTTGGGTAACTCCCTTTGGTTTGAACCAAAATGACTTTTTAAAGTGCCTTTTGACAAAGATATGGATTCTAGGTGGAAGAGAGGGATCTGGAGAGCTTATTTAGGGAGGTTTTGGATGAGTCAAGGGGCTTTAGAAGGGTGATTAAAGGGTTAGAGGTGAGGGATTTTTATAAGCGGGAGGATGGGCTCTTTAGGAAAGTGTAAAAATATTTTTTTAATATATAATTATTTTCGGTTTGTAAAGGTCCAAAACTTATTAAAGTAGAAAATAATATTAATAATGGTCGAAATATACTCATCCAATAATAATTGAATATTTTTTTGAAATTATTTTAATCTTTATAATATTATTTATTTAAATCATTTGTTAATGAGGTAAAGAGTGCATCATTATTCTGTCATAAATAATTTTTATTATATGGTGTCTAAAAATTATAAAAAAAATACCATGATGTATGAAATAGTTTTATCATTCCAATTAATATTTATAGTCTAAATGATAACTTATGTAACCCCTTGTAATAATTTATTTACTAAAAGATATTTGCTTATTTTATTTTTGTCTTTACTTTAAATTAATTAATATAAAGTGTCATTATCACTCTTAAGTAGCTCCATGGGGTCCTAAAATCGACCCAATGATGCCCATGGTCGGAACTGTATCAAAAAATAGTATTAGAACACATGTTAGGGAAATTTTATATTATTATAATAATTTTTGTTTACCCTTATTTACCAATTTTACCCTTTAACCAAGATAAATAAAATTTTTACTGTAGTAAATATTTTAAATTTATAAAAATAAAAGTTACCTGTTTACACAATTTGGAACTACTAATTCCAAATATGGAATTTGATTTTCTAATTTCAAAACTTAGAAGTGGTAGAAATTAATTTAAAATTAATTCCCGCTGTCAATAAAAAACGCTTTTTTAGAAATAATAACTATTAAAAGATCGACACTTGTTTATGTTCAATTTCAAAGGTAAATAACATATAATGACAAAAATTGGATTAAATGGTGAAAATATAGTTTAACTACATTTTAAAACTAATTAAAAAGATAATTTAACCATATAAATAAATTAGATTAAAAGGCAGTTTTGAATTAAAATACAGTATTTTCCGGAGTTCATCAAAAATTGAATTTATCAGAAAAATACCATAATGTTACCCAAAGTGAATTTTGATTTTCCAATTCCCAAGAAGGATTTTATTTTTTCAAAAATAACATATAAAGGTGACCAAAACAAGAATTAATGAGGGTTTTCCATCAAAAGGAGGTAAATCAACCTTTAAAAGTAAATTAGGATTAAAATTAGATTCATTCATATTTTAAGCCTCTTACTTTTATTTGATAAATGTAATAACATTTAACAAAAAAGTATAATCATACTATAGTTAGTTTTGTTCATTCCCTCTAATACAATGGCTAGGCATTAAAAACCATTTAAAATAATAATATTATATTATTATTGTGCGACATAAGATTTTCAAAGAAACCCATTGTTGTGTATCAGGTACGCCATCAAACATAGCATCCCCATTAAAGTAAAATTAATATTTAATTCAAAAATATTAAAATTTATTAAAATTTATTATTACTTAATCACATGGGATGTTACATCCTTCCCCCCATTTGGAAATTTCATCCACACAATTTTTATTCACTTATCAGGTATGTTTGGGTATTTATCCTTCATAGCATTTTTAGATTCCCAGGTAGCCTCTTAAACCATATGGTTTTTCCACAAAATAATTTCCTGGTAAATCAACTTATTCTGCAACACTTTCTCTATTTGGTTTAGAATATGGACTGTTTGTTCCTCATAGGAGAGATTATCTTCCAACTAAACTACCTCTAGACCTAAAACATGAGATGGATCTAGAATATACTTTCTTAACTTTGAAACATGAAAAGAACTATGTACCAGGTACAAACATGGAGGTAAAGCCACTCTATAACAAGTTTATCCAACTTTCTCCAGTATTTCCAAGAGTCTAATGAACCATAGACCCAACTTTCCCTTCATAGAAAAACACATTACACTTTTCCATGGAGAAACTTTGAGAAAGACATGATCACCTACCTCAAAAAAATATCCTTCCTCCAGTTATACGCATAGATTTTATGCCTACTCTGAGTAGTTCTCATTTGACTTGGAATCAAATGATCCTTTTTTCCATCTCTTCTTCCAATTATGGTCCCATCAACTTCCTTTTACCTACTTCATCCCAAAAAGATGAAGTTCGACAATGCTTCCCATATAATGCCTCAAATGGAGAAATCTATATACTGGAATGAAAACTGTTATTATAAGAAAATTCTACCAAATAAATATGTTGCTCCCAACATCCCTGGTAATCCAGTGAACAAAAATGTTGAATATGCTCCAAGGTCTGAATTGTTTGTTTTGACTACCCATCTGATTGCGGATGAAAATCTGTACTAAAATTTAATTCAGTACCCAATGACTTCTGAAGGTCTTTCCAATAGTTAGAAGTAAACCTAGGATCAGGACTAGATACAATGGAGAGAGGAACTCTATGCAACCTGACTATATGTTTAATATAAAACTGAGAATGTTGATCTAGAGACAAAGTATCTCAAATAGGATGGAAATGAGCAGATTTAGTCAACCGATCAACAATAACCCATATTGCATTATTATTTTGAGATGTCATTGGTAATCACACAATGAAGTTCATAGATGTATTTTACAATTTCAACTCTGCCATCGGTAAATACTGAAGAATCCCTTTCGGTAACCGTTGTTCTTCTTTTACCTCCTGAAAATTCAAACACTTCACAGTAAAATCATCAATATCTTTTTTCATTCTATTTCACCAGTAATTCTCTAGAAGATCTCTATATATCTTACTACTGCCATGATGAACTGAAAATAGAGAAATATGAGCTTCAAATAAGAACAATTTCTTCAAATGTGAATCATAAGGCATGCATAATCTCTTTCTAAACCTCAAAATACAATCACTAACATCGTTAAATTCCGGAAACATACCCTTATGAACCAACTCTACCTTTTTCTATAACTCAATGTCTTCTATATGTTCTTGGTTTATTATATCTGATAGAGATGATTTCACTAACACCTAAACCAAAATAAAATATTTTCTTTCACCAAAAACATTTATGCCAAAGTTTATCAAATCAAAAACCAAAGGATCTCATTCCAAACATATCATGGTTAATAAAGCATTACATTTTCAAAACAATCATTGGCCACTTTATTTCCTTTTCATGGATGTTAAATGATCGTGTAATCATAATCCTTGATTAATTCCATCCATCTCCTTTATCTCATGTTCAATTCATTTTGAGTGAATATATACTTCAATATTTAGTGGTCAGTATATATTTCACATTTTACTCCATATAAATGATGCCTCCAAATTAGTAAATCAAAAAATAGCAGCTAATTCCAAATCATGTGTGGGTAATTTAACTCATGAGTTTCCAACTGACGTGAAGTGTAAGAAATTACATGATCATTCTATATAAGAACAAAACCATGTCCTATCAATGAAGCATCATTGTAGATAACAAACTCACCATTTCAGGAAGGTTGTGCCAAAACTGGAGCATTCATCAATCTTCTTTTCAATTCCTAAAAACAATCAACACATTATTTTGTCCAAAGGAACTTATCACGTTTTCGAGTTAACTTAGTCAGTGGGCTATATAACCATAAAAAATTATCAATAACACTCCAGTAATAACCTTCCAAACCAAGAAAACAATGAATCACAGATATATTTATGGTTCATGGCCATTATTCAACAAATTTTGATTTAGCTAGATCAACTGTTATGTCATTTTTTGAAACAATGTGACCAAGGAAATATATTTTTTGTAACCAAAACTCACACTTGCTGAATATCCCAAACGGTTTATTTTCTTTTATGGTTTTCAATACAACCATTATATAACTTTCATGTTCCTCTTTAATTTTAGAATAAATCAAAATATCACAATGAACACAACCACAAATTTATCCAAGAACTCACATAAAATTCTTTTCCTAAGATCCACGAATATAGAAGGCGAATTGGTTAAACCAAAAGTCATAACTACAAATTCATACTGGCCATATCTAGTATGAAACGCAGTCTTTGGAATGTCTTCTTCCTTCACTTTCAACTGATGGTACCCCGACCTCAAATCAATCTTCAAAACATATTGATCTCCCTAGAGCTAATCAAACAAATCATCAATATGAGGAAAAGGATACTTGTTCTTAACATTGATGTTATTCAATGCCCTATAATCAATGAAAACTCTCATTGAACCGTCTTTCTTTTTAACAAAGAAGATAGACGCACCCCATGTTGATTTACTAGGTCGATTGAAACCCTTATCTAATAACTAGTGCAATATTATTTTTATCTAAAAAAGTTCAATTTGAATTATTTGATAAGGGTGTTTTGAAATTGTCTTAGCATCAGTAACTAAGTCAAAAGTAAATTCAAATTCCCGATCAGCTATCATACCAAGAGACCAATCAGAAAAAACATAAAGGTACTCATTTACCACTGGAACATCATTAATCTGAATAGTTCCTTTGTTTTCAACAATATGTTCAAGGTAACATTCATTTCCATATTTTACTAGTTTCTCAGTTTTTTGATATATTTTCAAAAGTAAGGGTTCATTCCTGTACACAAATAGAAAATCTTTCTGAAAAGAAACATCTTTATCTCTACAGTCAATCTTGTCATTATAAAAAGAAATCCAAGCTATACCCAAAATAAAATCAGACTATACTAGAGGCAAAACAATAAGGTTTTCAGGTAGATTCTTTCCACACACAATTACATGAAGGTTCTTATAATTTCATTCTATTTCAACATTTATTGTAGATGTTTTTACCATAAGTTCATGATTCATATTTTAATATGTAATTCACATTTTACTATAAAACTTCACAAAAAAATTCGAATGTGTAGACCCCGAATCAAATAACTCACTGGAATAATCTGAACAAACAAACAGTGTACCTGATACTACTTTATTTGATGTCACAACATCTGTTGAAGTAGTTTAAAAGGACTTCACCACCCCTTTCTATTTGTAGTCTGGTTACTTTCCCTCAGTTTATTCTTTCATTGGACACTCATTTGCATAATGACCCATTTCATTGCACTTAAAACATTTTACTGATTGTAAATCAGATTTTTTCTTACCATTACCCAACTCTTTTTCAGTGCAATTATGATCCTTATATCCCATTTTACAACATCTGTAGCACTTAATGGAATACAAAAGACATTCTCCGGCATTCTTTTTACCACAATTTTCTCAAATTGTAATCTTAAGTTTCATACCATCATAATTTTCTGAAGAGTTTTTCCATTTCACCTACCACCTTGACCTCTTAATCTGTCGTTTTCGAAAGAACACCCATCATCGGAAAACTCCATTTCCACCTTCTCCGCACATCAAACAAGTTTTTCATAACTATTGAACTCATGAGAATCTAAATCCCTTTGATACATTGGCATAAATCTTGAGTAAAAATGGTTTATTTTACTATCAAGATCTCATATGAAATTTGGAGCATACCTTGCTAGTCGAGTGAATTTTTCTTCCTAAGCAGCCATAAGTCATCATGCTGCCTCAATTCGAGGATTTTTTTCCATCCTAAGATGAACTACCTTAGGAACGTATTTTTCAAAAAACATACATCTGAATTCATTCCAATCAACATCATAAATCTCCTCATTATCCACAATATTTTACCCCATCGACCACCACTGATCAACTTCACCTTCAAAACGGTAAGCAACGAGACTATCCTTGTGATGTTATGTACACCCCATGACATCAAAAATCTTACCCAATGATTTAATCCACCCTTCAGATAACACAGTTTCAAATGATCCTCTGAAATATGAGGGTGTTTCCTAATGAAATTCTCCACTACTGACATGTTCCCTTGTGGTTGATCTAGATGATCTCATACTTGGATACCACAAAAATTTATATCTTTAGTAAATTGTTCCATCACTGCAACAAAAATTTCAGTTCTGATTCCAACCATCTTAGTTTGATGATTTGGAATGTTGTCTTCCTCCTAATGTTGTCCCAACATAGCTGCTATGTTTCCTATGCGGAAAACAAATCTAAACACAGAGATATCTTAGGCAAAGGGACATGGTAATCTGTAAAGGCTATATCGTTTCAATATTAACATAAATTAATTTATGGATATTAATTTAACAATACCCTAACACCTAAAGTTATCTAAACTATCCTCTGATAACAACTATAATGACTTGGAATTAATAATTACATAATCCTGAATTAAATGAATAATTCACATTAAGTATAATTTTAGGTATAGAATTATATATAATTAGGACATAACTATTACATTACATCTCAAAAATTACAAGGTAGAAACGTTTACTTATTTTCAATATTTTCATAAATAAAAAACTCTTGATAAAAAAGTTATGTCTAGTCCCATGTTTTAGACAACATGACTTTTCCTTGATCACATCCTTGACTCTACTCATCTTTAGGTCATGTGAAAAACATTTCAAAACCTGGGATGAGAATAAAAAGATCAGTAAGGGTTATAAAAAAAATAAAACATTTTTTCATCATTTCATACATAACATAAGCTCTTTAATATACATCATGTAATCATAATATTTATGAATAACACATAGAAAACATAAATCATAAAGGTAACATGTTGCATCCATAACATACTTACGTTGTAGCTTTCCCAGCTACGTAGGGAGTTACATTTGGAATACCCATCTCATTATATTCCTTAAATATCAAAGGAGAACCATTCATGTTTACCTTCGTCATATTACCCAATACATTGGAGAGCTATCTCGAGCTCACCCACACTAGGTTTATCCCAGAACCACCTATATACATAACAATTCCCCCGAACCATAACATATTCATAACACATAAAACAAACATATATGAAAGATAACATTTCCACATTTCAGTCACAACATACAATCTATATATATTGAAATAATAAATCCATTATGAAAACCATTTAAAATACCAATATACACAAAAAATAGTAATTTTTATTTACTTTCCTTTTATAAATATTATGTCTTGTTAAGGAAGTCATAAATCAAATAATACTCGCGGCGATGGAAAGGTCGTTTTCACCGTGTACGTTAAAAGAAACATTATTTTTTTCATTTGGTGAAATTCTTAGTATAGAAAATATTAATTTTTAATAAAATTAAAAGTCAAAGGGTTTTATTCACTATATAAAAGAAAGTCTTTTATTAAAACAATATATGCCTCGAAGAAAAGAGATTGAGACAAAGTCCCTTACCTCGTGTCCGACTTGACCCGTTCGTTATTTTACCTCCTAAATAATAAACTAAATTTAATTTCAACATTCTTAATATCATTTTTCAAGTTTATTATTCATATTATATCACATATTTTCATGTTATAAACAATATGTAATCATTTAAGTTAATAACAGTCTTTCTGTAGATATTTGGTACTTGAGTAAAAAATGGACTTCTTATAATTACAAGTTGTTCATGTGGTCAAAATATCATTATATCCTTAATTATATTCATGATTTATAAATCATATATATATTATATATCCAGTATATACTTGTATTTATAACAATACATAACATTTGGATGGAAGAAATGAAATGCACTGTTCAGGGAGACGGTAAGTCGTACGTACGCATGAATACTACTTTCATTTCTATTTCATATTTAATGGAAATAAAACAAAATGAAAAATATTTATATTATAATTCCAGTATAATATAATATATAATATCATTAACTTCTCCCTTTATATGTCCCACATATGGCATTAACGAGTCATATCACATTGAGGGGGTGGTAGTCCGCACTTCCTCAAATCAAATTATCATTTTTACACATAATGGAAAAAATAAAGGTATGATATAAATGAAAAATAAATAATCATAAAGAAAACATAAACATAATATAAATCACATATAAATATAGTGTCATCTTAATGGCCACCATGAGAGGTGGTAAGAGATAATTGAACAATCATCATTTCGTGAGGCGTTAGTTTTCCATCCACAGAAACAGTATGTTCTTTACCAATTAAATAGAGGTGTGTGTATGTGTAGTTTGAATACATCTCATAACAACATTATAAATATTGAGGATACAGGTGTTGTTATAAAAGAAAATAATAAAAAGAGTTTGGTGGTTGGAGAAGTAAAATAAAAGAAAATAATTTAAGGGAAATTGTTACCTTTAATTCAGGTAACTCCCTTTCGTTTGAACCAAAAGAACATCTTAAAGATAATTTTAACTATGTAAAGGATTCAAGGTAGAAGATAGGGATCATTATAGATTATTTTGGAAGGGTTTGGATGATCCAAAGGTCTATAGAAGTGTGATGAATGGGTTTGAGTTTAGGTCTTTTTATAAGGGGGGGAGAGGCTCTTTAGGAATGTGTGAAAATATTATTTTATTATATAATGATTTCCTGTTTCTAAAGGTACAAAACTTATTAATGTTGAAGATAATAAGAATAATCGTTGAAATAAAAAAACATCAGATAATAATTGGACAGTTTTGGGATATTATTTTAATCTTTATAAAATTATTTATTTAAATCATTTATTATTGAGATAAGCACGACATCATTATTGTGTCATAAATAATTTTATTTATTTCATGCCTATAAATTATAAAACAAATACTATGATGTAGGAAATCCTTTCAGCTTTGAAATTAATATTTATAGTCTAAATGATAACTTATATTAACCCTTGTAATAATTTATTTAATAAAAGATATTTTTTTATTTCATTTTTGTGTTTACTTTAAATTAATTAATATAAAGTGTCGCTATCACTCTTAAGTGGCTCCATGGGGTACAAAAATCGACCCAAGGATTCCCATTTTAGAAAGGTGTCAAACAATAGTATTATCACATATATTAGTGTAATTTTATATTATTATAAAAATATTTTTTTACCCTTATATATAAGATTTACCCTTTAACCATGGTAAATAATATTATTACTGTAGTAAATATTTAAAACGTCTAAAAATAAAATATGCATATTTACACAATTTGGACCAACTGATTCCAAATATGGAATCCATTTTTCTAAATTCAAAACATATAAGTGGAAGAAATTAATTTAAAATTAATTCCCGCTGTCAAAACAAAAAAAGGTGTTTTTTGAGAAATAATAACTATCAAAATATCGACACTTATTTATGTCCATTTTCAAAGTGAAATTACATAAAATGAAAAAAAAATTGGATTAAATGGTAAAAATATAATCTAATTACACTTTAATTTCAATTAAAATGTAAATATATCCATATAAAATAATTATATTAAAGGCAATTTTGAATTAAAATACAGTATCTTCCACTATTAATCAAAAATTGAATTTCTCATAAGAATACCAAAATTTTACCCAAAGTGATTTTTCATGTCCCGATTCTAATGAAGAATTTTATTTTGTCAAAAAAGAACATATAAAAGTGACCAAAACTATATTTAGGGAGGGTTATCCATTAAAAGGACATAAATCAACCTTTTAAAGTAAATTATACTTAAAATTAGATTCATTCTCATTTTAAGCCTCTAATTTTTGTTGGATAAATGTAATAACATTTAACAAACATGTATAATCATATTTTATTTATTTCTATTCGTTTCCACCAATACAAGGTCTAGGCATTAACAACCATTTAAAATAATAATATTATATTATTATTGTCCGACATAAGATTTCAAAGAAACCCAATGTCACGTATCATGTAAGCCATCAAACATAGAGTCCCATTTAAAGTAAAATTAATATTTAATAAACAATTATTAATAATTATGAAAATGTATTATTCTTTATTTACGTGGGATGTTACAATGATTGTAATATTTTTCAGTTATTTTTCACTCTTATTATCCTAGTGAATCACCATATACACTTATTTTTCTTCACTAATATGTTTCAAATATTTTTATTATCGATGGGTGATGTTTCAATTCTTTGTTCACTAAGATATGTTAAATTTTAGCAGTTTTTATTACAAATTTTCATGTATATTAATTAGAAAATGCATATATTTTATGTTAATAAATGGGGTAGCACAAAAAGTGAACTTATGATCCACTAGACTAAAAGCTAATTTTTCATTATACCATTTAGATAACTAATTATCTTTTCTTTTATAAAGAATTAATCCATAACTGAGAGTTCCATTAAAATATCTCATAAATACCTTATCTTATATGAGATTCTTGCACATGTGGTTTCTACAGTAGTGATCCAAAAATCATATCATAAAAAAATGTCTAATCAAGTTGACATATTTCACAATATTATAATAATTCCCCCATACATGGAAGTATCCAAAAACATCCTATATTCATGGTTTCAGACCTAGGTTATAGTCAAAATTGGTTTTGACATTTTTTTTGATAGTTACATAGAAATATTATTCAAAAAATATATCATATAAATAGTTTGAGAGAGAACTATGTATACAAACTTCCTAACAAATTATTTCTATAAAAATATTTTATTCAAAAAATAATTCAAATATTCTATATTTGAGATCATTAGCCAACAAATATTTTACAAAAAATTTTATTTTCTACCAATATATTTCTTATCATATACATCGATTAACAATGATTATTTTTTCCATTGAATGACTTCAGGTTCGGATTATGGTCAACAACACCACTATTAAATTCAAACTTCTTTATGTCTAAGTCATGATAATCATACCATGATTTCTTTTGTTTTGTTTCTTCAATAAGTCCTTTTATAACTGTAAATCATTACTTTTTTCAAAATAAATATTGAATCTAATATAAAATTTGATATATTCCACATCATGGGATACACAATTCGAAATGGATATTGTTACATCCATCAGATAGATTATGTATCATCTTTAAATTTCCATGTCCAAATGAGTATTATTAACACTAGGAAGGACTCTAGAGTAAACATTACTTAAATATCAATATCTTAAATTTGTGAATATGACTTTAACATGAGTTATGCCTTATTTTGGATAATTTTTAAAAATTCATCAAATTTATTTTTAGATTCCACTATGTTCTAATCACATTTTAATTTGATGGATTCCTCAAATAATCCAATGTTAAATTATTTTTAATTTTATCAAAATCATAATTCATGTTCAAAACCCACTATTATGTTGTTGATCTTCTTAAAATGATCTTACATCCACCAATTAAATTCAATCCATTTTTTCATTATTTGTATACCTTAATTTCTTTGTTGGTGATGCACTATCTCTAATAATATTTGATGTTTGAAATTATTCTATTTAATTTATCCTTAAAGGTACTAGTTTACATTCATAAAAGTTGTTTTCCTATTCTAAATCAACATTTGATTCATCACCGTTTAGAGAATCCAAAATTTTATTAAATTCTTTGATAGAATATATATATATATATATTGATTTTCTTTATTTGATCATTCTTCTTCATCATCAAACATGAATTTTTTAACATATAGTTATTCAGAATTTTCTCATCAATAAAATTGGTACAATATCCATCCAAAAATTTTCTCACCTATTTTTCTTACCTTTGAAGACAATATTCATTATTGTGTATTGGAGGAAAACATATTTATATGAAGCATCTCAATACCTCTATTGATTTCTTTATTTGTTTCATATTTATTATTTATTTTCAAGGACTCATTAATGGTTTAGTAATGGATTCCCTCCATGAAACATTTCATAGTGTGTACTATATACTCCTTCATGAATAATTTACCATTTTTTTCATGTACAATAGATTATGATGAAATTATTTCACATAGATAATAAAAAATAAATTATCAAATTGCACAGTTTTTTCAATATTGTTCTCCTTAAAATATCGTTGGTCAAAGACCAAACTATATTGAAGATTTTTATTTCAATACACCTCATTATGATCTTGTTTTTATTCAGGTAATTTTTAAAATCAATTCATTTATATATTGTTCCACTAAGATACCATGAATTTTTTTAAATTATTTTGAGGGTTTTCTTCTTGTATTTAGTCACATTTTATTTTCTCTATTTATCTATTAAAAATTCAAAACTATTGTACTCCTAAAAAATACCTCACCTCATGTGTTCCAAAAATATTCATTGGAAAAATTATGTTTTTGTGCACTAGATCGAATAGATCCAATAACGAATTTTTCATTTATTATAGGGATTTAAATTCATTTTTAATAATACACATATATTGAATGAATTATGAGCATCATGCCTTCAGAGGGATATATCTTCTATAGTCATTATAATTGATAATAATTTTATACTCTGGTAATTATTATGGCCTAACCAATATTCTATAGGACCATTATTTCATTAAATATTATGGAACATGTGTTTTAATAACAATCTATTTGGTACAAACTGATATTGTTCTTTTTTTCCTCCTTGAGTGAGTTACTAACTTCTCAGTTGACAAAATAACTCATATGAGTAATTATGACATCAATACTGGAGTCCCAAAGCTAAATAACACATAATATATTGTGAAATAATCTATACGTATATGGAAAAACTGTCATCTATGGCTCATGTCCTCGAAACTAATGAATTCAACAACCTTTTATATCTAAGACACCCTCTTTTCTGAAATGAATTTTAACATCAACTCTTATCCTTAATTTTTTTATAGATTATGATTTTTATAAATTTGGGATGATAATCCACTATAATTGATATTGGTGATACTATTATTCTTCAATTATAGTGAAATTTATGTTATATTTACATTCTATTGTTTCATTTTTATTTATATTAGAACATCAATTTAGTTAAGGTAAATGGTATACACTCTTATTTGACTCCATTATTATGAATGTAATTAAAATAATATTATTATTCTAGCATGGTGTATCAGTATTTAAGTTTTATAATATCATATTTTATTATATTCAGTTATCTATGAATTATATTGTTTCTATATCTATATCACCACTACCTAATGTTAATGAATTTATGTGCAGTGTCATGAAAAGAATATCCACATAAACCTTTTCTTCTATATGATGAATGATATGGCCTCACTTTAATTTTT
Source organism: Viscum album (assembly GCA_963277665.1). NCBI lineage: Eukaryota > Viridiplantae > Streptophyta > Magnoliopsida > Santalales > Viscaceae > Viscum > Viscum album. The sequence goes on along the minus strand of OY728123.1, from coordinate 1,425,723,404 downwards.
AAATTTTTAGGTGTATATCCATTTAACTAAATACTTATTTTATCATTCAATATTATGGTGTGACCAAGTTAACCATATAAATGAAAAATCATATTTAGAAATATATTATCACCTTCTATAGTATTGTTCTGTGAAATAGAATGATTCCACAATATATGATTAACATTTTATGACTGATGATTAATATAAACCCTCTATATAGTTTGGTTTATATCTATCATATTTTTTGTTCCAGGTTTATCTATTATTTCATTTTTATTATCAATTTTATATATTCAGTTGTTTTATACTTTTATGGTCTCTTGATTTTATGTCTCAAACATGGAAGCCTATTCAAATTTTAACCATGAGCTTGGTTCTTTGATTACTCATAGCATTTTATAATCCATTTTTTCCTCCTTAAGCTATTTACAAACATTATAAATCTAATAACTTTCCAAATTGTTACATCTTAATTGGATCATAGAAACTTCCACTTTTCAATCATCAAAATTACAGAACACTTGTAGAAAACACAAAACATTGCACAAAAAAGACACAAGAAGACCATACTACTATAGTGCCTTTAGAAACATGGAAAACATAAAAACTGATATATAATTAAGCTTTATTATCCTCCACTAGGTTCTTATTGACCTTCAAAATTCTTAGACACCTCAAACATAACACATATCTTCACAAATTATGGAAGGAAACATAAATAGGGATGAGATGAAATACTCAGTAAGGGTAAACAAGGGAGACATGAAATCATAAACGTGAGCACAAGGGTAAGAAAATTTGATCATGAAAATATAAGGTCCTAACATGTATATCGATGATTTTATACATTAATAGTGGAATAATGACTCGGTAGTTCATAAGACATGAATAAAATGGAAGTAAAAGAAATAATCCATGAAAAAATGACAGATTAGTAAAACATGAAATTGTTTAAAACAAATAAGAATATAATGATTTCCATAGTACTTAAGGAATCACCCCAAGATCATCTTATTAGTATGGGGTCACTCCCCATACCATCATATTAGTCATAGTTCACTCTCATGGGCATAATAGTAGCATGAGTCCGCTCCTCACACCATATTAGTAGTCATGGGTCACACCCATGGCTATCATAGTTGTCAACATTCACTCCCCTTAACAACATAATTTATCTCATTATATATAAAACATCACCCAATGGATTGGAGGGAGATATTTGTCCCACCGTTCACATAAAGAATTCATATATACATGTGACAAAAGATCATAAATAAACATATCATAACCCATCAAATTGAACTGATATCATATACATGTAAGCATGCCATAAACTATGTAGATATATTGGTTTCATAACCATTTCATCATAAACATAACTCGTGAAAGGAAGTGGTTTTCAAAAGCATGCGACATGTGAAAGAGAAACATGTTTCATAACATCATTCCAACAAAAAAAAAATCAATCCAAAGAAGTAATATGGATACAAATACTGAATAATTTCTCCATAATGGAATGAGTAACACAAATGGGTTTTTATCTTATATGGGAAATAATTTTTAAAGATCTCTTAGTAACATTTATTGAAGAAAATAAAATTTCTTCTTTGAAAAATACATTTTGTTACATAATACATTTTAAAAACATTTTTCTTTGAAAATATAATTAAAAATGTATATATAAAGCATTATAAAATAAAAAGATTTAAAAAAACTTATATTCCTTGAAATTGAAGTTTATATATCCTTTTAAAGCACTTTTGGAAATCGTTTTTTAATTCATTTTGAAAAAATGGTTTTTTTAATATAAGAGATTTCCGACTGAACAGAGAGATAGTCCGATTTTACAAAAAACATTATTCTAAGTTCTGAAGAGTGTAAAATTGTACTAAAAATTGATTATATCTCGAATAAATGAGGTGAAAGAAACTCATGAATATTATTGAGATATAGATTATAATATTTCATCAAAGGAATCATAAACATAAAAAATCACGGAATGTAATGAGATTCTCTCAATACACTCTTATAAAATGGTAACTTCATATCTTACTCTCAAATTAAGAAATCAAAATTATATTAATCTTAACATATCATTAAAATAAGGATATTAATGATATAAAATATATAATTTAAGTATATACACCTCAAAAAAAAATTTGGTTCTTAACAAAACATGACTCTAAAAGAAGGAAAATTGAGACAGAATTGTTTTTCCAATTTGGTAACTTTTTCCCATGAATAACCATAAATTTAAGTACATTATTTATAGAATAAAATCATGTAATTTTCATAAACCACACAAAAAAATAGTGGTGACCATATCTTGTATCAAATAGAAATTAATAGTAAGATGAAATCCCCTTACCTTGTGTCATGAATCTCTCCATACTTGTATAATATTCAAATATAATAAATATATGATTATTATAACTAAATTGAAAAATAATATTGTCATACATAATACCATATATTGTTTATTATAACCTTATATTACCTTCATGTTAACGATACTATGTTAATGTTTCACTTAAGGTAATATTCTCTTTATTCTTCACATGTGTCTAAATTTGTTGTGTCATCGGTCCTTATACTTATATCATGATTCCAGAATGTAATCCATGATATTAATATCAGGTATATCTATTATATTTATTTTATAAAAATCTATAGAATATAGGAGTATGAAATTGAATGCACTATTCATGGAGATGGTAAGCCGTACGTACACATGAACGTTGTTTCATTCATTATTTTCATATTGAAAGAATGTATGAAAATGATATATATATATATATATCATTATTGAAGTAGAATTAAAATATCATATATATCATATATGTTCACTAAACTCATCCTTAATACATTCCATGTGGTGTGTGAATGAATCAATCACTTTGAGGGGTGGTAGTCCACACTTCCTCAAAAGAGATTAATGTATTAACACCAAATGGAATGTTAAGATATGTTTATTGTAAAAGTAATAAATAAGCACAAATACATAATTATTACAATATATAATGTATATATAAAAAATTTCTATCATATTATCCACCATGATTGGGGGTAATTGAGAAATTAATTATCATCATTTTGTGAGATATTCATTCGTCGTACATAGAATCCGTATGTTCAACAACCATTAGATGGAGGTGAGTTTAACTGTAGGATAGAAACTTGTATAAATAAATCCTATTATATGTAGTATACTATTTTTGTTAAAAAAATAATTGATTGAATATATTTGAGGGGTGGAGAAGAAAAATAAACTGAAGGATCTCGAGAGAAAACATACCTTTATATCAGGTGCCTCCTATTGGTTTGTGCCAAAAGGATTTTTTGTGTGGCTTTCTGAACTAAGTGAGGATCCAAGGATGAAGTGGGGATTTTTGGTATGCTAAATGGGAAGATCATGGACGAAAATAAATGGCTTGAGAGGTCTGATAAATATGTATTGGTGGTGGCCTTTTATTGGGATGAAAAAGGCCTAACTTGGAATTTCTCGAAACAAGATAGGTGTTCACATGTTCTATCCTAAAAAACTTATTAAAAACCAACCATACTCAGTAATAGAAGGTTTATAGAAAAAATATGTATATCTAATGGGTTTTGGACAATTAGTTTGGTCATTTTGGCCCTTAATTATATTGTTTGGTCCCTAATTGAGCATAATTCTTCCTTAACCACTGTGATTATTTTTAATCACATTTATTAATAACTTTGCTCAAAAATTAACATAGTATTAGTAGAATCTAAATATAAGACTAAATAAAATTAATTTTTTAACCTTTTGAAACAAAATTCATATAATCAGAAAATTTAAGATGATTGATAATCCTGCAGACATGATGAAATAATGGGGATATAAAGTAAGAAAATATCTACAAGTTTATTAATATTTTATATTTAGTTTCATAGTGATATTGATTCTAATGAATTAAATTTTATTAATATATATAATATTTATCTAATTTTACCTTTAAAAAAATTATAATATCATTTAGAAATAACAATTAATTACACGAAAAGGCAGTTCTTAACTAAAAGCTGTATTTTTTACTATTCATCAAAAAATGATGTTTCTCTAAAAAATCTCAAAATTTAACCCTATGATAATATTGAAATTCTAAATTAAAAAATGGGGATTATTTTATAAAAAGAAATTTCAAAATGTTTCTAAAATCAATTTCATTATTAAAAGTGGTCCATTCGAGAAACATAAGTTTTTAAATAATGGAGGAATTTTTTTAAAAAACATGTCATTATTTATTAATATGTTTTATTTATTTAAAAAATTATAGAAAATATTTTTATTTATATAACTATGTTCAATTGTTGTGCTATAATTATATCCTTTTAATAGTTACAAAAACAAATGTTTTTTATAAACTTAGTGTTCTGTGTATCGTACACCAAGTCGATAACGCGTGTAATGTACACCAAGATGGTGTTGCATATAATGTATGGAGAGTCGATGTTGAATGTAAAAGAAATATTTTAATTATTGAATTTCAAGATATAAATGAAAATCTGAATTTATTTGAAATGAATGGTCCATAAAAGCATGGGGTGTTACGTTCTACCACTCTTAAAATGAATTTCACTTATAAAATTCGTCACTCGGGTAAAAACAAGTGAGGATACTTATGCTTCATTCTATCCTCAATTTCACATGTAGTTTCTTATAACTAGTGATTTTTTCAAAAAATCATTGATCGGGATAAAGGTGTGGTTTCAAAGAATATTCTCGCATCGGTCCATAATTCCAATAGGTTTCTCCTTATACGAAAGATCATGCTCTAACCGTATAACATCTAAGTTTAGTACATGTGAAGGATAATGTTTTTACATTCTTAGGATAAATACATGGAACACATCATGTACTTGTGAGATATTTGTAGAATATTCAAAGAAATAGGTTATTTTCATGATATAATAAATAATTTCAAAGGGCCTGATATATCTTGGGATTAGTTTCCCTTTATTCCAGAATCTCATAACATTAATCCAAGGTGGGATTCATAGAAGCCCCTTTTCACCAACTTCAAATTCTAGATCCAACTGATAGTTATCAGCATAATTTTTTTCCATCTTTGAGGTGCCTTAATATATTGTTGAATGGTTCTAACTATATCAACCATTTCATCAGGGATCTTAAGTCTTAATATCATTATTTCATTAACCCCATACAAGCATGTTGGAGCTCTAAATTTCATCACATGGAGGGATTTATAATCTTCCATCTGAATGATTGGGTGAAAGAAATTATTAAACGAAAACTCAACTAGAGGATGGTGTTGATCTCAATAACCATTGAAATCCATATAAAAATATCTCCACATATCTTCTAGGGTTTTAATTACTTTTTCATACAAGTTATCTTTTTAAGGTTTATTAAAAGTTCTGAAACCCAATTTTGTATCATGTGATTTCAAAACACATTGCCATAGATTTAAGGTAAAACTCGAATCCTAATCTGATACAATATAATGTGTAACTCCATAAAAACTTACCACTTATTTAATGTATATTTAGGAATGATGATCAATATAGAAATATTATTTGATAGCAGTGAAGTGTTCTGAATTTGTAAGGAGGTCAACTACCACCCATAAATCAATAAACCCTTTAGAGGTTTTGGGTATTCCAATGATAATATCCATAGTGATGTTCTACCATTTCCATTCTGGTATGGTTGATGGATGAAATATCCCTTTAGACTTTTTTTATTCCGCCTTATCTTTCTAGCATACAAAATATCGATATATAAACTCCATGATATCTCTATTCATAACATCCCACCAGACGTGTTCTTTTATGTCCCTAAACATCTTTGTACTTCTTGGGTGAATAGTGAATGTATAACAATGAGCTTCCACTAATAGATCCTTATTCATATCTATAATGGATGGAACACATAAATGGTTCTTAAAACTTATCAATACATCATGATAAAGGTTAAAAACTGGAACATTTCTGACCTTATTTTTTAATTCTTCATCTTCCTTTTATTTATCCTTAATCCTTAAATTGATAAAGGGTTGAAGATTCATTTGATAAAGAAATGATTTTCCCCTTTCCTCCAATATTTCTAGAGCCATACTTTTCAAATCTAAAAATATTGGATCCTTTGTGATCCTCCTAATAGATAATCTATCATGATCATTTCAAATCAAAGAATTTACCACCTTGTTCACTTTCCCAAGGTGGTAATGTATGGATAAATCATAATCCTTTGTCCACTCTAACTGTATTCAATGGAACATGGTCAACTCATTCTTTGTGAAAATATATTTCAGGCATATATGATCGGTATATAAATCATATTTTTCACCATAAAGATAATACCTCTATATCATTAATGAAAAAAATTATATCATCAAACTCTAAATCATGAATTGGGAAAATTATCTCATGAATCCTCAACTTTCATGAGGTATATGCTATAACCATGTTATTTTTCAATAGAACATAACCCAAACCCTTCTTGGAAGCATCACTATAAATTAAAAACCCTTCTCCACTTTAAAGAAATGTATGAATAAGTGCACTGACCAACCTTATTTTCAGTTCCCTAAAATTATCCTCACATTCTTTTGTCCAAAAGAACATAACACCCTTATATGTTAACATGGTCAACAGATTAGATAGTCATGAGAAATTCTTCAAAATCCAACAATAATATCCAACTAAACCAAGAATGCTATGAATCTCAATCATAGTGGTTGGTCTAGGCTAGATTTCAATTTCCCCTTTCTTTCATGGATTTACTGTTATACCATCTGTTGATATTATGTGGCCCAAAAATGAAATATTTTGCAGAGAAAATTAACACTATGTAAATTTTTTATTTAACGTCTCATTCCTTTGGGTCTTTAGTATAATTATCATGTAATCTTCATGATCTTTCTTGATCTTTGAATTGATATGAATATAATCTATAAACAATACAAAAAACTGGTCGAGGTAATTACTAAAGACTATATTTATTTAATCCATGAAAAGATAATGGGAATTAGTAAGACCAAAAATAATCACTATATATTCATATTGAACATACCTTGTATGGAATTTCGTCATTGGTATATCCTCATTCTAAAATATAAGTTGATGATATCCAGAATGAAGGTAAATCATGGGAAAGTATTGAGATCCACACTGTTTATCAAACTAGTCATCAATACAGGGAAGACGCTACTTGTTCTTGATTGAAATCTTATTAAACTCCTGATAATCAATGCAGAGTCGCATTGTTCTATCATTATTTTTCACAAAAATAACCAGTGCACCCCATACTAACACACATGGATGAATGATTCTCTTATCAAGGTTTTCATGGTGTTTCAACTTCAATTCTTGCAACTAGATTGGGGCCATTCTATAACGAGTCTTTGAAATTTGTGTGGAACCATGTATAAGTTCTATTAAGATCTCAACATAAATTTTTGTGGAAGACTATGAAACTCTCCTGAAAATACATCCACAAAATCTTGAATGACTGAAATATCAATTTTTTTATCTTCTCCCTTACCATTAGATATAAATTAACCCTTATTAATTAGAATTAAGACCCATAAATGAGATGTAATCTCCATCGGAAGCTTAGACTTATCTTTACAATAATGGATGATCATAGTAGGGTTTCAAAAATCAAACGTAACATCCCTTCCATGAAAATTGACGTGGGATTTTTATAGAAAATTTAAATCCATGCCTTGGATAATATCAAATTAGAACAAAGGAAGAATGAAAATATTTTTAAAATGCACATTCCCAAAAACTTCAACCAGAAATGAATCATATTTTTGAGGTTCAATCATTGTACCATTAGGGATTTTCACTGATAATTCAACCTATCGTTGTTTTGGAAGAATCTTGACACCCATAGAAAATTATTTCTAAATGAAAGAGTGTGTACATTTAGAATCGAATATGAAGTTAGCAGTTATATAGTGGATGATATGTTTACCTTTCATCACATATTTATCCCACTCCTCGTCGGATATAGCGATTTATTTGGATTTACCCTTATCCCTCAAATTAATAGATTTCTTATGTCCCTCATCATCACAACCCCTTTTTGTTTGGGAAGTAGTTTACATAATTCCCATACTCCGTACAATTTTAGCACTGAATCACGAGAGGTGTACTATGTGTATCTCTTTCTCTTTTAGATTTTTGAGCCAACCTTGTCCAATCACCTCTGTAGTCAATTTCCCAATGGCATTTTATTCCATAATTAAATCATTTATTATAATACTTAAGGAAATTTCCTTTATGCTTATACCCATACAAAGACCATAATGGAATGTTCATCTTCTCTTCTCGATGGTTTTTCATGTTTCCAGTAAATTTTATCTTCCTCTTCTTGTCAACAAAATGAGATTGATACGTGAATCATACTACCTTATAATCACTGATTTCAGAACACATAATCTATTTGTTGCTACTAAAATGCCTTATGGGAAATAGAATTCTGAAACCCGGCTTAATCCACAAAATAACATATCAAAAATACATTCGAGTTAGATGATAATTCCTGATGAAAACCTCACAAGTCTCGTTAAATTATCATCAAAGATACTGATAGACCCATCATCCCTCTACCTCAACTGATGAAACAATTTTTCATCTTGGTAAGAAGAATTTTTTGAAATTAAGTATTGAAAAATAATTTCTTGAACTCATTCCTAACCATGGATTCAGTCTCATCATGCTTCCTTGTTTTCTTGATTAGAGTCCCCCACTGATTTTTTTCACCTTCTAACCTATAAATATCTAGAATGACTTCTCATGCTCTGACAACTAAATAATGAAGAAAATATTTTTAGTGGTACTAATTCATTATTCTATAAAATTTGGATCTAGATACCATCTAATAGAAGGTAAACATTGCCTCATGAAAGACACAACAAAATGTTGTTCCCTCCATTGCTCATTTGGATTTCCACAATGATTAATAGCTTGATAATGTTTTGTGAGAAAAATAGTTAGGTTTTTAATTCCAACTCCCTTACGATTCAGTTATAGTAGAGGACAATCATTTAATTGTTTATCAAAATCTATATTAACATGGTTCCTAGGGGTTACAATCATTTACCAAAACCAAAAGCATATAGTAAGAAATAGTGATCATAATGTTGAACAGAATAATCATTATAAATAACTTATAAGATATCAATCTTATGACACATTCCTTAATCTATGACAACATATGTTTATCCTATGTTATTAATAGCTAACGTATTTTTAAATCATTTAAAATGGTTCGTGAATAGCTTGTAAATTTTGAAATAATATCCCATAGGAGTGTCAATGTAGGTGTGCAATAAGCCCTATTGTCGTGTACTAGATTAACCTGAGTCAATCCCAAAACATCGTGTTTGAGTTATCACCTCTAGGTACATCTATTTCAGAGCTACATCCACTTGTATTATTTAGAGAGATATTTATATCTATGAATCCACACACTATACCCTTTACAAAAATTACTGAGCATTTACCTATATTTGACTTAACCATATACTTATCCTTTCACTTGTCCATAGTGTTCTCACCAATGTTTTTTCATCCTAGTTTTTTGATGGTTAAGTAAACTTTTCCTTTTATACCAACTATGGACACCCAAACTTTTCAAACATTAACATTATATAATTCTTACAGAAAGCACAAAACATTACACAAACTTATGTAATAATACATTACTAATATAGTGAATTAGTACAAATACAATACATAAACACTAATATATAAGTGAGAAAAATTATCTTCCACTAAGTTCTTATTCAGTAGAATCCTTCTTGGACACCTGAAACATAATAAATATCTTCAAGACATGGGGAAGGAAAAAAAATAGTGAGCTCAAATGATCAGTAAGGGTAAACAAGGGAGACATGTTAGTATAAACATGATAATAAGTTTATGATAATATGTTCACGAAAATTTAAGATCATAACACGAATATAAAATATAATATACATGAATCATGGAATAAATCAGGGAAGATCATAAGACATGAATACAAATGATGTAAAGGAAATAATACATGAAATAATAAAATTGGAGTAAGACCTTGCATTTTGGAAACCACATAAACATATAATTATTTCCATAGTAGCCAAGGAATCGCTACCAAGACCATCTTAGTATATGGGTTCACTCCCCATAACATCACAGTAGTCATGGTTCAATCCCATGGAAATAATAGATGAATGAGTTCACTCCGCATACCATCTTAATAATCATGGTTCACTCCCATGTCCATCAAAGTTTTCAAGGTTAACTCCCAAGACCATTTTATATTATATAATGAGATATACAACATTACCCAACACATTTTAGGGACATATAGGTCCCTCCCTTCACATAATTAAATCAAATATACAAATGAAGAAATATCATAAATAATTGTATCATAACCCATTAATTTAAATGGGAATCATAAACAGGTAAACATATCATAACTAGTGGAATTATACAAGTTTCATAATTTTTTCATCATAACCATTACACATGAAAAATGTGGGTTTGAAAACCAAATTACCCATGAATGATAAACAAGTTTCATTACATCATTCCATAAAAAAATCTATCCTGAGAAAGAATATGAATTGAAACACGGAGTAATTTCCCCATAATAGAATGTGTAACACCTATGAATGTTATCTTATATGGTAAATAATTTTAATGATCTTTTATAAACAATTTTTTGGGGAAAGTATCTATTCTTCATTGAACCATGGTTTTTATAACATAAATGTTTTTGAAAACCTTTTTATTAGAAAATATATTTGAAAACATGTACTTTCAACTTTGAAAGTATTAAAACATTTTTTAAAAATCCTTTTTTGATGAATATTATATTAAAGTATATTTTTAAAACAAAAATTTAAAACAATTTTAATTTTTTTTAAAACATGGTTTTTTTACAGTTGATTTCCGAACCACGAGAGAGACAGTCAGATTTTACTAAAAACATTATCCTAAGTACAAAATTTTGTAAAAATAGTACTAACACAAGATGATATCATTAAGAAATATTGGATAAGGAAACTCATGAATGTACTCTATATATTGATAATAATATTTCTTCAAACAGAGCATAAACATGAATAATCTCAGAAAGCGGTGATATTGTCGCAATAAACTCTTATAACTTGGTAAATTAGGATCATACTATACATGTATGAAAAGGAAATTAAATGAATATTATGATATAATGAAAATAATTATCTTCATTATATAACATGTTGAATTTAAATATATAGAGAACAAAAAAAATTAGGTGCATAATAAAACATGAGTCTCAATATAGTATAATTGAGAAAAAGTAGTTTTACCGATTTGGTAACTTCATAAAGTTAAACCCAATGAAATAAAGATAATATAATGGATAAATTAATACCCATAAATTTATTTAAAAGATAAATATAACAATTAATGGTAATTACATACACCACACAAAAGTAAAGAGTGGTGAACAAAGCTTATAACTCAAAGAATTATAAAGTGAGATCGAATACCCATACCATGTGGCTTGACAGTCTCCGTACTCATACAATAATCTTGTATAATAAAAATAATTTTACTATAAATATTTTATAGTGGAATGTTATAATACATAATACCATATATTATTTTATTATAAAATTATATTACCCTCTTTTTAATGATTCTTCTTAAATGTTTTACTTCAGTTGATACTCGCTTTGTTTTTCACATGTGTCTTAATTTGTCATATCATTGGTCCTTATACCTCTATCATGATTCAGGAATGTAAACCATCATATAAATATTTGATATATATATTATATTTTTATTATAATAATCGATAGAATACATTATTATGAAATGGAATACACCATTCATGGAAATGGTAAGCCATACATACGCAGGAATGTTGTATCTGTCTTTATTGTCGTAATGAAAAAATGTATGTAAATGAAATATATATATATTTATGTATATATAGATATATCATAATTAAATTATAATTACTATATAATATATATAATATAATATCATTAAACCTATCCTTAATACATTCCATGTGGTGTGTGGCCAAATCGCATCGCTTTGAGGGGGCGGTAGTCTACATTTCCTCAAACGAGATTATCAGATTAATACGAAAATGAAAGTAATGATTTTATGTTCTAATAGTAATAAATAATATTAAATACATAATAAATACATTATATGACATATATATATATATAAATTTTCCCTCAAAATGGCCCCCTTGATTGGTGGTAATGGAGATATGAACAATCTTCCTTTCATGAGGCAGTAGTTCATCGTACACAAAAATAGTATGTTAAACGTCCATTAGATAGAGGTGTGTTTAAATTTAGGTTAGAAACATTTCATAATAACATACTAATATATTTAGTATTCTTTTTTGTCATTCAATAATGTAATAAAGAGAGTTTAGGGTTGGAAAAATAAAATAAATGGAAGGCTCTTGAGAGAAGACGTTGCCTCTAAATCAGGTAACTCCATTTGGTATATTCCAAAATGTATCCTTGAGATGATTTTTTACCTAATGGTATCCTAAAGATCAAAGGGAGTATTTTTGGTAGGATACATGGGAAGTGCTTTTCTGAACATAAATGGTCTGAGAGGTCTAAGGAATTGGATGAGGTGGTGGCCTTTTATAGGGATGGAAAAAGACTCACTGGGAATTTTTAGAATCAAGTTAGGTTTCCAAAAGTTCTTACCTAAAATAAAAATAAAAAATAAAATGATAAATAATGAAAGGTTTATAGATTAACTAATAACTTAAAATGGGTTTTGGACCAGTTTTTATTTCAGTTGGGCACTTAATTTTAAGGTTTTATCCCGAATTAATCTTAATTTTCCCTTAACTGTAGTGATTAATTTTAATCACTTATAATAATCATATTGGTAAAATATTAACATGGTATTATTAGAATATATATATTAGACTGAATAAAATGGTGTATTTAAGAGTTTTTAAAGTCAATTCATAGAATCAAAGAAATTAAGATTACTAAAAATCCTACATACTAGATGAAATAACTGGGTTTTAAAGTAGTAAAAAGTTCAAAAGTTTGTTAAGACATTATATTCAGTTTCAAAGTAAAATTTTTTCATCTAAAATAAATTTTATTAATATATGTAATATTTATCTAATGTGGGAATAAAATATATTTATAATATCATTAATAATTAATAATTAATTATAAAAAATGGAAGTTTTGAACTAAAAAACATTATTTATCACTATTTATAAAAAATGAAGTTTCTTAGAAAAATAAAAAAATTATACCTTACACTAATTTTGACAATATAAATTAAAAAATGTTTTTTATTTTATCAAACACTATTTCTAAATGTTTCTAAAATTACATTCATTATTAAAATGGGTTTATTCGAGAAAATGGTGTTTTAAAACATAGAAGGACTTTACCAAAAATGATATCATGAATTATCAATATGTTTTATTTATATAAAACAATTGTAGAACATATTAATATTATTATAATTATTTTTAATGGTTAGGTAGTATTTATCACCTTAAAATTATCTCAAAAAAGTTATTTTTCGTAGAAAATCAGTATTACGTGTAACGTACACTAAGTTGGTGTTGCGTGTAACATACGCAAGGTAGGCATTGTGTGTAAATGGAATCTTTTACATAGTGTATTGAAATATATAAATGATAATTTATATTTATAAGAAAAAAGATCCATAAAAACTCATAATGCTACATTCTAACCCCATTAAAATGTATTTTTCACTTGAAAATCATCCCTCAGGTAAAAACTAATGAGGATACTTCGGCTTCATCATATCTTTAAGTTCTCATGTAGCTTCCTCTAACTGGTGATTTTTTTCACAAAACAATGACCTGGAGGGTGGTCTTGTTTCCAAAAAATTTCCCTGATCGGTCCATAATTTCAATAGGTTTCTCATAAAAAGTATGATCTTGCACCAGTGGTATGATCTATGAGTTTAGTACATGTGATGCATTAAGTTTGTAATTCCTCCTGAATTATACATGGAAGACATATTTTACATGGGAAAGAATTGGAAGAAGTTACATGAGATATGATACTATAATGATACAATAAAGAATTTCAAATGGGATGATATACCTAGGGATTAGTTTCCATTTCTTACTAAATCACATTTTAACACCCCAACCTTCCACGGTACATTTCCTTTTGAATAATTCAACAGCTTGCATTGTACGAAACTTCGAGATTCTAACCCACCGCGACCAATCAAACTAGCTGTTATGAATAGTAATTAATGCTTTTTGAAATATTATAAATTTTATCTTTCAAAATGGAATTCATTTTTGGATTAGGAATATCGAAATTATCTTAGAATTAATTTTTGGAATTTTTCTGAAAAATTTCAATTTTTGATGAATAGTGAAAAACACTGAATTATTGTTTAAACCCAAATTTTTATTAAAATAAGTATTTACTTTATTTAAATTTATTTAAGGTTAAAATAGACACATACTACCTATATTAGTTCAATTTAATTCATTTTATTCATTTTATAATGAGTTTAGATATATAAATTTTTATCAAACTTTTTATTGTCATTTACCCACCTCCTAGGAGCATTTCCAAATTTGTATAAATCATAAATTTAATTGTTTTGTGAGTAGAATTTCAAAAATCTGAGAGACACGGTTGATATTAGTATGTAAAATATGTTTCAATAAGATAAAAATAATCATTGTTGAATAGTAACGTTTTACTTTTATTTAACACGGTAAAAAGTAAATAGGGTAATTAAATGTAAAAATGATATTATTATTACCCTAACACGTGTCCGAATTCTATTTTATAAGTGAAATTAGACCAAAAATAACCTTATGAATAAAATATGATCCTTTAGGTACACTTGCATTAGATTAGGACATTTATTATTATTTTATTTAAATAAAAGTTAAAAGAGATAAATTCAAAGTTTAATAACTAAACCATTTTTAATATAGGGTTTCACACAATATAAATTATACTATAAGTATTCATTAAAAATATAAAAATATTTCCTACATTATTTTATTTTATTTATAATTTTTAGAAATTAAATAATTAAATTTATTTATGACACAATGATGATACAGAAATTACCATATTAATGAAAGATTAAAATAATTGATATTATAAATATCCAAATAAATCTAATTTGAGGCTTTCAGTGAATTTAAATAATTTTATAACATAATATGAAATGTTATGGTCTATTAATTTTATTTATTTCCAATTAATAAATTTTTTAAGACTTTAAGAAAAATCAATTATTAAATAATTTCAAAATTGACACAAATGAGTTTTTAAAACAAATACAATATTATTTGTTGATATAATAATTTTAAAAATATAAGGTTTGGCCAAAAGACTTATATAATTATAGTTCTATCATTTATGACTACTTGGGGTTCTCTTGAAAGTTTATAGTAAGTTTATTAACCATATAATATAAAAATAAAAAGAGACATGGTAAATGTCAATCTATTTAACTAAGAGTTAAATATAAAACATAAGGTTATTATAGTGACCTAGACCTATCTAAAACCTATTGGTTGAGAGGTTTTCGACCCATCCCCACCTTATAATTTAAATAATTCATTTTTGAGCCATTATAAACCAAAAATGATTTTATTATAAAATAATATTTCAATCTTTTCCTAAGGTTCCCCTCACCCTTCTTAAATTTGGGCACTTCCCCTTATCTCAAATTCACACCTTCAACGCCATATGGTTCAGCCGACACCTAACAAAATATCCTCCCAAATTTTCTCACTTCATACTAGAGTCCTTCCTTTAGTCAAAAAACCAACCAAAGGAGCCCATTTGATCAAATCAATTTGAATAACCCGAAGAAGAGGTAAATATTTCATCACCTCTTTCATGTTCTTTTCTTCTTCCACTTCATATATCTTTTTTGTTTCCATTATAAAATAATAACTCCAATATATTTTATATATTTATATTTTATTATTAAAATGGTATAACCATATTCATTATTATATCCATCCTATAAATGAAAAATTCACCATACGTGCGTACGTACGGATTACCATCTCCACGTCATGGTGTAAGTTGTTATTCAAACACTTCATCATTTGAATGGGTATAATAATGATTATAAATGATGAAAATAATATATATAAAATGATAATTATTCTTTATATATGATATATCATCCAATTATATATGATTTTAATATCAAAATAATGACATTGTCGCTTGTACGTACGTACGGATTACCGTCTCCATGAACGCGATGAGATTCATTCACCATCATATCCATTCAAGAATAATTTTCATTTGATGATTAAAAATAATATTTAAACACTTAATATCATTCTGAATATGAATAAGATACATCATATCCATAACAAACATTACATACATAACAAATCATATAGAGGAAAATGAATCAGTTAACATCCGAAACAATGATACTACTGAAATATCATTAACAAAGAAATATTATAAGATCATATATAATATCACATTTATGTATATAGTTCTTGTATAATTTAATAAAATTATTCAACTATAATACATGAAGTTAACAAACCCTTGGAAAAGGAAAATTACAAGGTAAAGGTTAAGTTATCAATCTATTGATTATCCGAGATTGTTTTTAGGTATGTATATACGAGGACCTATTTATCATCCACATCCATGTTTCTTAAAAATGTATTCCAAAACATTTTTACTATTTACTATACAATGGGTTAAATACAATTATTCCCTTATTTGACCTTATATATTTTGAAATGAATATGTCCGTCATTTTCCAAACAAGGTACTTCATAACCTTTTCCATAAAATTAAGGTAAGAATGTTTTTTAACTTATTCGGAGAGTGAAGTTATTTTCCACTGTTATAACATTTTCAAAGAATCCCATACAAGCTTATAAGAATATTTTCAAAATATATTTTTTCTTTATGATTATGTGACTCTTAAATTATTTCAAAATAGAAAAAGTTATTTCTCTATATTTTTTTGATTTCATCTATGTCAACATCCTTTGATAGATTTTAAGCATAATTTATGTTGATTTGTTATGATACAAAACTTCCATATTTTATTGAAGGTTTTGTGATATGTTTGACTATGGATGTGTTATTTTTACACCATTCATGGCTTATGGATAAATTATTGACATTTCTTATTCAAGTTTTAATATGAATGTTTATTTTATGTTTGAACCTTTTCATATGAGAAATGCATTGGACTTAGTAAGTGACGGGTGGAGCCCACTGTAGACTCTCGATGCATCGGTAGGTCTCATGAGAGAAACTAGTGTCTTCGCACAAGGCCTTGACAAAATCTTATTTTCTGTCTTGGGACAAGGCATTGACTATGTGTTTATGAAGTCTGGAATTATCCATTCCATCATTATGAATATGGATAGTGATATTACATGTGATTATTTGACTAGTAGAATATCCATGTGAATAAGTAAATGGAATTATTTGATTTTATCTTTTCCATATTTTTCTGAATTTGATGTTTAAAAAGATTTTTTTCTAGTCTTACATTGCCTTAAATGTTTATGCTTATTTATAAAAGTTTCTTTTATATTGTTATCCTTACTGAGAATCTGAGATCACCCCTTTATATGTTTCATTTTTTCTAGGATGTGAAGAAGTATATTATGACTGATCTACAGGGATAGTCTAAGGGATATGAGTGAGGCCTATGGAGACTATTTTGTTGTAGTTTTTGATTTTATAATGTAATGTAAAACTTATGAATTTATCTAGTATTTCCAAGTCTACTAAACTAATCGGTCTTTAGAGACATGATCTTTTGTGATCATGCCAATTTTATGTAATAATGCACCGACTCTAGGTAACTAGGGTCATGGTTATATAGTTGGTATCATAGGATGTTCAGTACAATCCTTGGAAGCTAGATTTAGAAAAACTCTTATTAAAGAACATTATCCTAAGATAAACTTTGAGGATTAGTATAGAAAAACTTCCTAGAATTTTGGTATTGTTGAGATTTTGTGAGTTTTTCAAGAAATACATCCCTGTCTGGATACAAGCAGGTAGAGGCGACTTTGGAACAGATGTACCTAGGGCTAAAACCTGAAAATTCTAATTTGATATAGACTCGAATGGGAACTGGTGCACGAAAACGTGCCTTGCTTCACTATTGGTTACGACACTCCTGGGGGATATACATAGGATAATTCTCATTTTCTTTACAAACCATTATCAAGGGTTTATGATTATATACTTTTTCAAGGAAATAATTTTTATGATTATGGATTATATCCATAAACTATTAAAATTAGGTTAACTTTTTTACAAGTTTGGAATTATGTATTATGATTCATAAACTAATCTAGTGTTTTCCATTATTTAGAAATCGCGCCTAGTGGAAGTAATGGAAACTGTATCAATACACGTAATCCATGTAGACATTTCCCTCCTACTCAATATAATTATAGTGGACATGGTGAAGAAACTCATGCTGATCAGCTTATCACCATACTGGGATAACTCACTTAGGTTATGAATAATAACCTTACCCGTATGGAGTACCCTAAACCATAATGTGGAGGATCATTGTTAGACCACTTCATGAGGCAACAACCACCAACATTAAAAGGGAGTACAAATCCACTAGTGCCTAAGAAATGTATAAATTCCTTAGAGAAAAATATTTCATGCTTTGGGGAGTAGCGAAAGGGAAAAAGTTTTCATGGCAGTTTATCGCCTCACGAGAGATGCAGATCAATGGTGGTAAATGATTCAACACAAAAAGGAAGATGATGAAGTATCAAATATGGAATGGAGGGAGTTTTAAAATCTTTTCTTAGAAAAATAATTTCCTCATTACCATCGAGAAAATATGGAAAGGCAATTTCTGATTCTGAGGCAAAAGGAGGATGATAATGTCGCAAAGTATGAGGCTAACTTTACAAGGATTACAACGCATGCAACAGATTATATATGTAACCCAAGGAGTAATATTGATCAATTATTTGATGGCTTAAAACCATTTCTCTAGTGAGAATTATTCTCACAATCCTTCTTTTCATACAAAGATATTGTCTCATGTGCTATCAAGACAGAAAATGAATTCTCTTTGTCTTACGACTTTGAAGCAAAGAAATAGAAGAAGAGATCTTCTGAACACTCTGGAAATGGAAATACGGGGAAGAAGTGAAATGTTTAATATACATCCTGTAGTAAATATGGGAAGAAACACCTCGGTACTTTCCTGAAGGGAATGGGGTCTATATCAATTGTGGTGAAAACAACCAACAAGCTCATGATTGCAAGGGGAAGAAAGAGGCTGTCAAGGTTGAATGCTTCAATTGTAGAGAAAGGGGGAATTATGAAAATGAGTTTCCCAAGTTCCAAGTAAACTTACCTCAAAAAAAGGCCAAGGGATCGAGTCCAAGATTATGCTGTCAATACTACTATGGTTAAAGGTCCAAAAGATGTGGTGGCAGGTAATATAATGGTTTCTTCAAGGTTAAAAAATGCTTTATTTTGATTCTAGATCATCGCATTTTTTCATATCTTCCCATGTTTTTAATAAAATTAGACATTTTCAATTTGACTTAACAGGGGATTTGTGAATAAAAACACCTAAGGAAAGTATCATTGTAACAATATTTTGTGAATCAGTTCCCATAAGGTCATATAAATGTTCTTTATCTACTGATCTAATCATCATACCCATGATTGAATTTGATATAATCCTTGGTATGGATTGGATTTTTGAACATGATGTGAAAATTTATTGTAAGAAGTAGGAGTTAACAATTATTTATGATGAAAAAGAGTTCCTATCTTTAGAGTAGAAACGTCACCACCTAATTCTTATCTAGATCCACCACCGGTAGCTCAACTAAATTCAATTATTGGGGAGGAAGATAATGAAATAACTATGGGTGAGGAAATCAATTTTCAAATAGAGGACGTAGCTATTGTGAAATAATGTGTTGATGTGTTTCCAGATGATTTACTTAGACATCCTCCAGAACTATAAATTGAGTTTTCCATTGATTTAATTTCTGGTTCAAGGCCCATATCGAAGACCCCTTATAGAATAGACACTGTGGAATTAGTGGAAATAAAGAAACAACTAGATTAATTGTGTAATAAGGGATGTATTCCCCCTAGTGTTTCTACATGGGGATCCCCTGTTCTTTTTGTTAAGAAGAAAGTTGGAACTATAAGGTTTTGCATTGACTACAGGGAGATCAATTCTATAACAAAAAAGAACATTTATCTCCTACCTCGATTTGATTATTTATTCGACCAACTTCATGGAGCTCAATATTATACAAAGATTTACCTTCGATCTGGATATCATTAGTAGTGTGTGAAAAAGGAATACATTCTAAAAACAACATTTTGAACTAGGTACGTGCATTACGAGTTTACAATAATGCCTTTTGGATTGAATAATGCACCCTCTGTCTTCAAGGATCTAATGAATATAGTTTTCAAGGAATATCTTGATGACATTGTAGTGGTATTTATTGATGATATCTTGGTATAATACAAAAGCTATTAAGATCCTTAAAATCACTTACAAATTATTCTAAAGACTCTTAGAAGAAATGAATTATATAGGAAATTTAGCAAGTGTGAATTCTGTCTTCAAGAGATTTATTTTCTTTTCCATATTGTGTCAAAGGATAGAATCTCTATTGATCCATCAAAGACCAAGGCAATTCAAGAATGTCCAGCACCGATGAGTATAACTGAGGTACGCAGTTTTATTGGTTTGGCAGGTTATTATCGACGTTTCGTCTAGAATTTTGATCGATTGGCTAACCCATTAAAAAATCTCACATGTAAAGGGGTTAAATTTGTTTAGACAATAGAGTGTGGTGAATATTTTGAATAACTGAAGAGAATATTAGCCAATGATCTTATCTAGACTCTACCATTGGGTAATAATGGGTTTTTTATTTATAGTGATGCTTCACAGAAAGGACTTGGTTGTGTCCTTATGTAGAATGATAGAGTTATTGTATATGCATCACGATAGCTAAAAATTAATAAGAAAAACTATCCTACTCATGATCTTGAGTTAGCAGCTATAATATTTACTTTGAAGATATGAAGACATTATCTCTATGCTAAAAAATGTGAGATATATACCTATCAAAAGAGTTTGAAGTATATTTCCTCACATAAAGAACTCAACATGAGGCAAAGGAGATGGCTTGAACTACTCAAGGATTATTATTGCACAATACACTCCCACATGGGGAAGGAATATAAGGTGGAAGATGCTTTGAGAAGAAAAAAAATATAGAGTTTTGAACAAGATGAGAATTGAAAGGAATCCCATTTTTATGGATCTAGTGAAAATTGATATGATAATAATTACAGATGGTGAAACATCAATACTTTTTCAAATGGTTTCCAAACCATCCTTACTAGAAAGGATAAAAAGTTCTTAGGCTGATGATGAGGAGTGTCAAAAGAAAATTAATGCTGTGAATGATGAGAGATTGAGTGAAATCATATACGAAGATGGAATTTTGAAATTTGGGAAGAGACTTTATGTTCCTAACATACATGGTCTAAAAAGGGAATTGTTGGATGATTCTCATAGCTCTAATTTCTCTATACAACCTGGTAGCACTAAGATGCATAGAGATTTGAAAAAAAAAATTGGTGTGACTACATGATGAGGGAGATTGTTGATTCTTTGTCATGATGTATGGTTTGTCAGCAAGTGAAAGCTGGAAGGCAACTGCCTGGTGGGGTCATGCAACCTCTTCACATACCTGAGTGGAAATGGGATAATATTACGATGAACTTTTTCATGTGGAAACCAAAGACACTTAGATGGAATGATGAAATATGGGTGGTTGTTGATCATCATACCATGTCAGCACATTTTCTTTCTATAAGAGAAGATTTACCACTTGAACGTTTAGAAGGACTATATATTAATAAAGTTGTAAGACTCTATGGTATACCCCCATCGATTGTTTCTGATCGTGATCCTCGTTTTACATCAAGATTTTTGAAAAGTCTTCAAAAATCCTTGGATACTGAACGTCATTTGAGCACTTCCTACCACCCTCAAACTGATGGAAAATCAGAACAGACTATTCAAACCATAGAATACATGTTAAGATCTTTCTCACTTGACTTTCAAGGTATGTGGGATCAATATTTTCCTCTAGTAGAATTTTCCTATAAAAATATCTTCCATTCAAGTATTCATATGGCACCATATGAAGCTTTATATGGAAACAGATGTCGTACACCAACTTTTTGGGATGATGTTGGTGAAAGAAAACTCATCAACCCAGAAATTTTTGATGAAATGATGGAATAGATTAATGTTATCCAAACCCACATCAAAACAGCACAAAGTAGGTTGAAGAGAAATGTCGAAAACCGAAAGAAGGATTTGGAATTTCATGTAGGCGATCATGTTTTCTTGAAGGTATCTCCATGGAAGGGAGTCATAACATTTGGTAAGAAGGGTAAACTAAGTGCCGAGTACATCAGAACTTTCAAAATTCTAGAACGAATTGGGGTTGTATCTTACCGATTGGAAATGCCACCAAGTCTCTCCAAAGTTCACGATGTGTTTCACATATCATTGTTGAGAAAATACATGTCTGACCCAAGGCATGTACTCACTTATGAAGAAATTGAATTGGAACCTGATTTGTCTTATTGTGAAGAGCCTATCAAAATTCTTGATACCAGAGAACAAGTGATGAGAAACTTGACGACTCGTCTGGTAAAAGTTCTATGGAGAAACCATAAGATGGAAGAGGCAACGTGGGAACCTGAGGAACTTATGATGAAGAACCACCCGAATCTTTTCATGTAGTAATATTCTATTAATTTTTAGGATGAAATTATTTGAAAGAGGAAAGAATGTAACACCCCAAGCTTCTTTGGTATGTTTCCAATTGAATAACGCAATAGCTTGCATTATACGCAACATCAAGATTCTAACACACTGTGACCAATCAAACTAGTCATTGTGAATAGTAATACCCACTTTTTGAAATTTTATAAATTTTATCATTCAAAATGGACTTCATTTTTCGATTCAGAATATCGAAATTAGCATAGAGTGAATTTTTGGTATTTTTTTAAAAACATTCAATTTTTGATGAATAGGGAAAAACACTGAGTTATTGTTTAAAAATGAGTTTTTATTTAAAAAATTATTTATTTTATTTAAATTTATTTTATGTCAAAATGGATACATAATACCTATATAAGTTCACTGTAATTTATTGGATTCTTTTTATAATGAGTTTCGATATATAAAATTTTATCGAAATTTTTACAGTCTTTTACCCACCTCCTAGGTGCATATCCAAATTTGTATAAAACTTAATTTTACCTCTTCTCTGGGTTTAATTTCAAAAATCCAAGAGACACGGTTGATATCAGTAAGTAAAATATTGTTCAATAAGGTAAAAATAATTTTTTTTGAATAGTAACTTTTAACTTTTATTTAAAATTGTTAAAATTAAATGGGGTAATTTGTAACACTCCAAGATTTCATAGTACGTTATTTCTTCAAAGTGATTCAATATCTTGCACTAAACGCAACACCGAGTTCAAGCACACCATGACATGCCAAACTAGCTGTTCAAAAGAGGTTATGAATAGTATTAACTAAATTTTAAACTTTATATAGTCCTTATTATTTTAGAATCCATATTATGAGTTTATAGACATAATGATAAAACAAATTCATTTTTTCAGATAAAAGAAGTATTTTTTAAAAAAATAATATTTTAGCGCCATTTAATGGAGAACCCTTTTTAAATCATATATTTGAAACTTTTATATATTCAATTTGACAAAATAAAATTATTCTTTAGAATTGGGACATAATAATTTATTTTCAATAATTGTTTGGTGTTTTTCTGATAACTTTCATATTTGGGTGAATAGTGAAAAATACTATATTTTAATTGAAAAGATATTTTTTAATCAAATTAATTTTTAGTGTTAAATTATACATTTTAATCGTTTGGAAGTATAAATACATTATATTTTTACCATTTAATCCAATTTTATTCATTGGAAATAATTTCACTTTGAAATTGAACATAAACAATTATTAATATTTTGTTAGTTATTATTTCTTAAAAACACGCCTTTTGGTTTTGACAGCGAGAATAAATTTTAAATTAATAAATGAAACATCAATTTTTTGAATTTGGTAAAATAGACTTAAGTTTTGAATTCAGAATATCAAAATTATCTTAGGCTGAAAGTTTGGTATTTTTCTGAAAACATTCAATTTTTGATGAATAGTAAAAACACTGAGTTATACTTTAAAACCAAATTTTTATTTAAATAATTAATTATTTTATTGAAATTTATTTTAGGTCAAAATAGATACATAATACCTATATATGTTCAATGTAATTAATTGGAGTCATTTTTTAATAATATTAGATATATAAAATTGTATTAAACTTTTCACCATCTTTTACCCACCTCCTAGGAGCATTTGAAAATTTACATAAAATTTAATTTTATTGCTTCTGTGAGTTGAATTTTAAAAATTTATGAGACATGGTTGATATCAGTAAGTAAAATGTGGTTCAATAAGATGAAAATAATTTTTGATGAATAGTAACTTTTTACTTTTATTCACCACGGCTAAAAGTAAATAGGATAATTAAGGGTAAAAATGAAATTATTATTACCATAAAACATATCCTAATTCTATTTTATATGTGTATTTCGACCAAAAACAGCCTTAGGAATAAAATATGAACCTTTAGGTCCACTTATATTAGATTAAGACATTTATTATTATTTAATTAAAAGAATAGTTAAAAGTGTTAAATTAAAAGTTTAATAAAGAAACCATTTTTAATATAGGGATACACATAATATAAATTCGACTATAAATATTCATTAGAAATCTAAAAATATTTCCTACATAATGGTATTTTATTAATAAGTTTTAGACATTAAAAAATTGAATTTATTAATGACACAATGATGATACAATAATTACCTAATTTATGAAATATTAAAATAATTGATATTATAAATATCCAAATAAATGTAATTTGAGACTTTTTATGAATTACAATAATTTTCTAGGTTATTATGACATGATAGGGTTGGTTATATTAATTTTTTTCGAAGTAATAATTCTTTTTTTAATTTAGTAAAAACAAAATACCAAATAGTGTCAAAATTGACATTAAGGTGTTTTTAAAATAAATATTATATTATTAATTGATATTATATTCCTAAATAAGTATGGTTTAGTCTAAAGACTTATTTAATGATATATGTATCATTAATGTACCACTTGGGTTTCTCATGGAAGTTTATTGTAAGATTTTTAACCATATAATATAAAAATACAAAGAGACATGGTAATTGTCAAACTATTTAACTAAGAGTTAAATATAAAAGATAAGGTTAATATAGTGACCCAAACCGGTATAAAACCTATTGGTTGAGTGTTTTTCAACCCATCCCCTCTTTAGCCTTTAAATAATTCATTTTGGAGCCATGTGAAACCAAAAATAATTTTATTATAAAATAATATTTCTAGCTTTTCCTAAGGTTCCCCTCACCCCTCTTATAAAAGGGAACTTCCCCTTATCTCTAATCCACACATTATAAGCCTTTTAGATAGGCCAAAATCTTCCCAAATACCATCTCAACTATCCTCACTTAATCCTAGAGTACTTCCTTTAGTCAGAAATCAAACTTAAGGAGTTCTTATGATCAAATCAAAAGGAAGAACCTGAAGAAGAGATAAATATTTCATCACCTTTTTCTGGATCCTTTCTTCTCCCACTTCCTATTTCATTGTTGTTTCTATTATAAAATAATAATTGTAGTATCTTCTATATACTATGATGTTATTATAAATATGTTACAACCATATTCATTATTCTATCCATACTTTGAATGACATGTCACCATACATGCGTACGTACGGCTTACCCTCTCCACGTCGTGGTGTAATTGTTATTGAATACATTATTATTTGGATGGGTATAATAATGATGTGTAATTAATCTAAATAATAAATATAACATGATAATTGTTATGTATATATTATATACCATCCAATTATATAGTATTTTAATATCAAAATAATCATATTATCGCTCGTGCATACGTAAGGATTACCATCTCCCCGAACGTGATGAGATTCATTCCCCATCATTTTCATTCAAGACTAATTTTCATTAGATGATTAAACATAATGTTTATAAACTTAATATCATTATGAATATGAATAATATAAATCATATCTATAATAAACATTACTTACATGACAAAAAATATAAAGCAAAATGAATCAGTTAACACCTGAAACGACAATAATACTAAGATATTATTAACAAAGAAATGTTAACAGATCATATATGATATCATATTAATGTATATGATTCTTGTATAATTTAATAACAATTATTTAACCATTATAAATGAGGTTAACATACCCTAGACCAAGGAAAAGTACAAGGTAAGGGTTAATTTTGGAATCTCTTTATTATCCGAGGTTGTTTTTACGTAAGTATCTACTGGGACCTCCTTATTTCGAAACATTTTTACTATTTACTGGACAATGGGGTAAAGTCATTTATACCCTTATTTGACCTTATATGTTATGAAGGGAATATTTCTGTGATTTTTCAATCAAGGTACATTATGACTTTTTTTACACAATTAAGGTATGAAGTTTTTTTAACTTATACCGTGCGTGTGGCTATTTTCTGTCATTATAACATCGTTGAAGCATACCTTAAAATATTATAAGAATATTTTTAAAATAAATGTTTTCATAAATTATTTCAAAATAGAAAGAGATATTTCTCTAAAATAAAATTTTTATTTCATCTATGTCAACATCCTTTGATTTATTTTAAGATTATTTGATGTTTAATTATTATGATATAAAACATCCATATTTTATTGAAGAGTTTGTGATATTTTTGACTGTGGATGTGTTATTTTTATACCATTCATGGTTTATGGATAAAGTATTGAAATTTAGTATTCCAGTTTTAATATGAATGTTTATGTTATGATTAAACCTTTTCATATAAGTTATGCATTGGACTTAGTAAGTGATGGGTGGAGCCTAATACAGCTCCTCAATGCATCAGTAGGTCTCATGAGACAAACTAGTTTCTTGGCACAAGGCGTTGACAAAATCTTATTTGTAGTCATGGAACAAGGCCTTGACTATCTAGTTATGAAATTCTGGCATTATTTATTCCATCATTATGAAAGTTGATATTGATATTTCATGTTATTATTTAACTAGTAGAATATCCATGTGAATAAGTAAATGGAATTATTTGATTTTATCTTTTCCATATTATGCTAAAGATCGTGTTTAAAAGGCTTTTGTTTTAGTCTTATATATTTCCTTAAATGTTTATGCTTATTTATTAAAGTTCCCACTATATTGTCATCCTTACTGAGTATCTGAGCTCACCCCTTTCTATGTTTTATTTTTTCCAGGATGCGAATAAGTATATTATGACTGACCTACATGGATATTCTATGGGATCTCATTGTTTTCTATGGAAACAATGTTATTGTAGTTTTCCATTTTACGATGTAATGTAAACATTATGAATGTATCTAGTACTTCCGAGGATACTAAACTAATCGGTCTTTCAAGACATAATCTTTTGTGATCATGCCAATGATTTGTAATAATGCACTAACTCTGGGATTCTGGGGTCGAGGCGTTAGAGTTGGTATCAAAGGAAGTTTAGTACAAACCTTGGAAACTAGATTTAGATAAATTCTGATTAGAGCACATAGCCCTAAGATATAATTTGAGGATTAGTATAGAAAAACATCCTAAAATTTTGATATTGTAGAGATTTTGTGAGTTTTCCTAGCAATACATCCATGTCTAGATACGAGCAGGTAGAGGCGGCTCTGGCACAGATGTACCTAGGAGTAAAACCCGAAAACACCACCTTGATCTAGACTCAAATGGGAACAGGTGCACGACAATGGTCTTTTCTTTACTCTTGGTTACGACACTCCCTAGGGATATTCTAGGATAATTATCATTTTCATTACTAACCATTATGATGGGTTTATGAGTATATAATTCCTCAAAGAAAACATTTTTTAAGATTATGGATTATACCCATAAACTATTCAATTTATGTTAGGTATTTTACAAGTTTGGAATTATTCATTTCAATTCATAAACTGGCCTAGTGTATGTAATTGTATAGAAATGGAGCCCAGTAGAATGAATGTGAAATCTAGCAATATGTATGATCCAAAGAGTATGAAGGATCATATCTTTCACGGTATTAAGCCAACATTTAGAAGTTAAATAGTCTCCTATGTATTATCAACATATAAAGAAATAGTATCATGTGTTAATAAGATAAGTAATGAATTCTCTGAGTCCTATGACTTTGAAGGGAAGCAAGAGAAGAAAAGGATGGAAGAGATAAATATGGATAAAGGGAAGATTGAAAAAAGGATTTTCCCATATGTGATAACTATGGAAAGAATCACCTTGGTAAATGATAGAAGGTAATGAGATTTTGTTATATGTGTGTAGAAAAAGGACTCCAATTATGTGATTTCAAGGGTAAGAAAAATGTTTCAAACGTAAAATGCTTCATCTGCATGGAGTTGGGACACTACGCAAATCAATGTCCAAATCATCAGAGTATACCCCAAATGATCCTATTGGATAATAATAATGTTATGATACTACCAAAGTTGTATATGAATTATTATATTTCTTACTTTGTTATTAATGTATTGTGTCATTTGTGTATTGTATTAATGATGTACATGTTATAATAATAATAGAGTATATAAGGATTGTACTGCAGTACTATTTCGTTAAGGACTTGAGATTGTGTAGAACCAAGAAAAGTGGCTCAATAGTAGGTTAACTTTTTGAAAAATATATGGAGGAGGTAGATAAACCATAATATGGTACTGATACTGAGGTAGTGGTTTTTGAATAATACATGATTGATTTGGATAAATTATATTGGGTATTCTTTACTACATTGAAACTGATTAATGATTTGTATATTCCATCATTGTTTGAGTTTACAAAATTTTTGGATAGAAGAAGTACATCCAGTATTCTATAAGGAATAAGGGAGCATGAATGTAAACAATAAGGCTTTATGGTAATTCAGGATGTTGAAGTGTTTTTAAATAATACATGATGAAGGTGTTCACATATTATTATATGGAAAAAAGGATCTTCATTGTGTTTACCTTCCTTATAAATTTTGGATTGTGAGTGTGGACAAAAGTATTTTGGATAAGTCTAGTTTGAGATTATTTTTGGATTTCCATAAAAAGGACAACCCGGAGGTCAGGTGGAAACTCGTCGCATCCAACAAGGCCCCGAGATATGAACCCGCAACCGAAGGGAGAAAAGGGTGTATCACCTACCACTAGCCCATGTAATGTTCGGGATTGAATAATATAGTTTCTTTTAAAAGGTCTGGTATATGAATTATAAATTCATTTTTTTGGAAGCCTATAAAAATAGGATAAATATAATAATTTTCTAAGTTCTATTATCTTTTAGAGTGAAATATGAGTTTGTGGTAGAAATTAGTTAAAGGATGGAACTCTAATTGTCATGTATATATATATTTTTTATTATTATCTTATTCTATGATGAAATTAATTCTTAAACATTATATAAGGGATCTTATAACTAAAAATGTGTTATCATAATACCTTATGTTTTATTGAAATGATGATATTTTAAATCATCATAGATTGATGGGTTTGAGGCCCTTAATTCTACAATTGTTTATGACCGATAACATCAATAACTCGCTATAAATATTTATGTTTTTCCTCTAATTACGTGTCTCTAATTTCCAGCAATGTTCTCTTAATCGAGATCATAATTTCATGGTGAATTTTTCATTCCCCTTTTCCTCTTATTAAGACTAAATTTTATTAACCCAATTTCCGATGTGGGTTTTCCCACAAATTTATTTTCTATTTTCACCCCGTTATTTTAGAAGAATAATTTAAAATTGCGAGGATGAAATTTATTGAAGGAAGGAAGAATGTAACACTCCAATATTTCATAGTACGTTATTTCTTCAAAGTAATTTAATATATTGCACTACACGCAACACTGAGTTCAAGCGGACCATGACTTACCAAACAAGCCATTCAAAAAAGGTTATGAATAGTAATAACTAAATTTTGAACTTTATATAGTCCTTATAATTTTAGAATACATAGTATGAGTTTCTTAGACATAATTAATAAACAAATTCAATTTTTCAGATAAAAGAAGTTTTTTCAAAAAAATGAAATTTAACCGCCTTTTAATGGTGAACCCTTTTTAAATCCAATATTTGAAACTTTTATATATGCAATTTTACAAAATAAAATTCTTCTTTAGAATCGTGAAATAAGAATTTACTTTCAATAATTTTTTGGTGTTTTTCTGATAACTATAATATTTTGATGAATAGTGAAAATACTATATTTTAACTTGAAACAAATTTTTTAATAAAAATAATTTGTAGTGTTAAATTATAAATTTTAATGGTTTGGAAGTATAAATAGATTATATTTTTACCATTTAATCCAATTTTATTCATTTGAAGTAATTTCAATTTGAAATTGAACATAAACATGTATCAATCTTTTGTTAGTTATTATTTCTTAAAAGCAGGCCTTTTGGTTTTGACAACAGGAATTAATTTTAAATTAATAATTGAAACGTAAATGTTTTTAATTTGGTAAAATAGACTTAATTTGTGAATTCATAATATGAAAATTAGTTTAGGGTGAAATTTTGGTATTTTTATAAAAACTTTCAATTATTGATGAATAGTGAAAAACAATGAGTTATAGTTTGAAACCGAATTTTTATTTAAATAATTAATTATTTTATTTAAATTAATTTTAGGTCAAAATATATACATAATACCTATATATATTCAATGTAATTCATTGGATTCATTTTGTAAAAATATTAGATATATAAAATTTTGTTGAACTTTTCTCCGTCTTTTACCCACCTCCTAGGAGCATTTGCAAAGTTACATAAAAAATAATTTTACCACTACTGTGAGTTGAATTTCAAAAATCTGAGAGACACAGTTGATATCAGTAAGTAAAATTTGGTTCAATAAGATGAAAATAATTTTTTGTTGAATAGTAACTTTTTATTTTTATTTACTAAGTTAAATGTAAATAGGGCAATTAAGGCTATAAATGATATTATTATTACCCTAACACATGTACTAATTCTATTAGATAAGTGTGATTCTACCAAAAACTACCTTAGGAATAAAATATGATCCTTTAGGTCCACTTGTATTAGATTAGAACATTTATTATTATTTAATTCAAAGAAGAGTTTAAAGTGTTAAATTCAAAGTTTAACAACTAAACCATTTTTAATATAGGGTTACACATAAGATAAATTTGACTATAAATATTAATTATAAATATAAAATTATTTCCTATATAACGGTGATTTATTTATTATTTTTAGACATTAAATAAGTAAATTTATTTATGACACAATGATGATGCAGAATTACCTAATTAATTAAATATTAAACTAATTGATATTATAAATATCCAAATAAATGTAATTTGAGACCTTTTATGAATTATACTAATTTTCCAGGTTACCATGACATGTTAGGGTTTGTTAGATGATTTGTTTTTAAAGTAACAATGCTGTTATGAATTTAGATAAAACATGATATCAAATAGTGTTAAAATTGATATAAAATAGTTTTTAAAATAAATATTATATTATTAATTGGTATTCTATTCCTAAAAATATATTGTTCTGCCAAAAGACTTATATAATTATAGGTGTATCATTAATGAACCACTTGGGGTTCTATTGGAAGTTTATTGTAATATTATTAACCATATAATATAAAAATACAAAGAGAAATGGTAAATGTCATACTATTTAACAAAGAGTTAAATCTAAAAGATAAGGGTAATATAGTAAATCAAACCTATCTAAAACCTATTTTTTGAGTGGTTTTCTACCCATCCTTACCTCGGACTTTAGATAATTTATTTTTGAGCCATTAGAAACCGAAAATAATTTTATTATAAAATAATATTTCTAACTTTTCCTAAGGGGCCCCTCACTCCTCTTATAAAAGGGCACTTACACTTCTCTCTAATTCACACCTTAAAAGCCTTTTGGCTCAGCCAAAATCTGACCAAATACCCTCTAAATTGTCCTCCCTTCATCCTAAAGGACTTAATTTAGTCATAAAGCCATCCTAAGGAGCCATTTTTATCAAATCAAAAGGAAGAACCCGAAGAAAAGGTAAATATATCATCACCTTTTTAAAATTCCTTTCTTCTTCTACTTCCTATTTTTTGTTGTTTACATTATCAGATAATAACTCCAATATCTTGTATATACTGTGATTTTATTATAAATATGGTTCATACATATTCATTATTCTATCCATCCTTTGAATGACATGTCACCATGCGTGCGTACATACGGCTTACTGTCTCCACGTCATGGGGTAATTGTTATTCAATAAATTATTATTTGGATGGGTGTAATAATGATGTGTAATTAATGTAAATAATAAATATAACATGATAGTGATTTTTTATATATGATATACCATCCAATTATATATTATATTAATATCAAAAGAAGGATATTGTCGCTGGTGCGTACGTACGGATTACCGTCTCCACGAACGCGATGAGATTCATTCCCCATCGTATCCATTCAAGTCAAATTTTCATTAGATGATTAAAAGTAATTTTTAAAGACTTAATATCATTCTGAATATTAATAAGAAAAATCTTATCCATAACAAAATTTACTCACATAACAAAGCATATAAATGAAAACGAATCAAGTAACACCCAAAACGACGATAATACTAAGATATTATTAAAAAACTATGTTAAAAGATCATATATGATACGATATTAATGTGTATGATTCTTTTATAACTTAATAACAATTATTTCACCATTATACAGGAGTTTAACCTGCCATTGACGAAGTAAAAGTACAATGTAAGGGTTAATTTCACAATCTCTTTATTATCCGAGGTTGTTTTTATGCAAGTATCTACTGGGACCTCTTTATCATCCATATCCATGTTTCATAAAAATATATTTCAAAACATGTTTACTATTTAGTAGAAAATGCGGTTACGTCATTTATACCCTTATTTGACCTTATATGTTTTGAAATAAATCCTTCTTTCATTTTCCAAACAAAGTACTTTATGACCTTTTTGAAAAAAATTAGGTAAGAATGTTTTTGAACTTATATGGAAGGTGAGGCTATTTTCCACCATTATAACATCGTCGAAGCTTCCATTACAATATTATAAGAATATTATCAAAATAAATTTTTTCTTAAATTTTTTCAAAATTGAAAGAGATATTTCTCTAATTTTTTTTCATCTATGTCAACATCCTTTGATGGATTTTAAGTTTATTTGAAGATGATTTATTATGATACAAAACATCCACACTGTATTGAAGGTTTTCTAATATTTTTGATTGTGGATGTGTTATTTTCATACCATTCATGGTTTAGGGATAAATTATTGACATTTAAGATTGCCATTTGAATAAGAATTTTTATGTTATGTTTAAACCTTTTCATATAAGGAATGCATTGGACTTAGTATGTGACGGGTGGAGCTCGCTATAGCTCCTCGATGCATCGGTAGATCTCATGAGACAAACTAGTGTCTTGTCACAAGGCCTTGACAAAATATTATTTGTAGTCTTGGTAAAAGGCCTTGACTATGTGGTTATGAAAGTCTTGCATTATGCATTCCATCATTATGAAAGTGGCTATTGATATTTCATGTGATTATTCGACTAATAGAATATCCATGTGAATATGTTAATGGAATTATTTGATTTTATCTTTTCCATATTATACTGATTTTCAAGATTAAAAGTCTTTTGTTTTAGTCTTATACATTTCCTGAAATGTTTATTCTTATTTATGAAAGTTTCTGATATATTGTTATCCTTACTGATCATCTGAGCTCACCCCTTTCTATGTTTTATTTTTCCCAAGATGCGAAGAATTATATTATGACTAACATGCAGGGATGGTCTATTGGATCTTAGTGTTTTCTATGGAAACAATGTTGTTGTACTTTTCGATTTTAGGATATAATTTAAACCTTATGAATGTATCTAGTACTTCCAAGGCTACTAAACTAGTTGTTCATTCGAGACATGATCTTTTGTGAGCATGTCAATGATACGTAATAATTCCCCAAATCTGGGCTTCTGGGGTTGGGGTGTTACATAATTAAAGGTAAAAATGATATTATTATTACCCTAACACATGTCCTAATTCTATTTGATAATTTTAATTCAGCCAAAAAACCATAGGAATAAAATATGTTTCTTTAGGTCCTCTTGGATTATATTTGGACATTTATTATTATTTTATTTAAAGAAGAGTTAAAAGAGTTAAATTCAAAGTTAAATAACTAAACCATTATTAATATAGGGTTAAAAACAATATAAATTAGAGTATAAATATTCATTATAAATATAAAATGATTTCCTACAAAATGTTTTTTTATTTATAATTTTTAGACATTAAATAGTTAAATTTATTTATGACACAATGATGATGCAGTAATTACCAAATTTATGAAAGATTAAATTAATTTATATTATAAATATCTAAATAAATATAATTTATACTTTTAATGAATTTTACTAATTTTCTAGGTTAATATGACAGTTTAGGGTTGATTAAATGTATTTAGTTACAAGTAAAAAAAAGTTGTGAGGAATTTAACAAAAATCAATTATTAAATAATGTCAAAATTGACAGAAATGATTTTTTAAATAAAATACAATATTATTGGTTGATATAATAATCCTAAAAATCCAAGAATCGGCCAAAAGACTTATATAATTATATTTTCATCATAAATGAAACTCTTGGGGTTCACTTGGATGTTTATAGTATGTTTATTAGCAATATAATATAAAAATATAAAGATACATGGTAAATGTCAATCTATTTAACTAAGAGTTAAATCTAAATGTTAAGGATAATATAGTGACCCAAACCTGTCTAAAACCTATTGGTTGAGATTTTTTCTACCCATACCCACCTTATCCTTTAGATAATTAATTTTAGAGCCATTATAAAACGAAAATTATTTTATTATAAAATAATATCTCAATCGTTTCTTAAGCTACCCCTCACCTCTCTTATAAAATGGAACTTCCCCTTCTCTCAAATTCACACCTTCAAAGCCATTTGACTTGGCCAACACCTACCCAAATATCCTTCCAACTTTCCTACATTAATCCTAGAGGTCATCCTTTAGTCAGAAAGCCACCCTATAGAGCCCTTTTGATCAAATCAAAAGGATGATCCTGAAGAAGTGGTAAATATTCCATCACCTCTTTCAAGTTCTTTTCTACTTCCACTTCCTATTTCTTTGTTTTTTACATTCTAAAATAATAACTCTAGTATCTTATATATACTGTGATGTTACTATTAAAATGGTACAACCATATTCATTATTCAATCCATCCTATAAATGACAAAGTCACCATACGTGTGTACATACGGATTACCGTCTCCACGTCGTGGTGTAGTTTTTTATAAAAACACTTCATCATTTGGATGGGTATAATAACGAGTACTAATGATTCCAATAATAAATATAACATGATAATTAATCTGTATATATGATATAACATCCAATTATATATGATTTTAATATCAAAAGAATGATATTGTCACTCGTGCATACATACGGATTACCGTATCCACGAACGCGATGAGATTCATTCCCCATCGTATCCATTCATGACTAATTATAATTTGATGATTAAAAATAATTTTTAAAGACTTAATATCCTTATGAATATGAATAATATACATCCAATCCATAACAAACATTACTTACATAACAAATCATATAAAGGAAAATGAATCAGCTAACACCTGAAACGACGATACTACTGAAATTTCATTAACAAAGCAATATTTGAAGATCATATATGATATCATATTTATGTATATTGTTATCATATAATTTAATAAAAGTGACTTAACTATTATAAAGAAGGTTAAAATACCCTCGACAAAGTAAAATTACAAGGTAAGGGTTAATTTCACAATCTCTTTATTATCCGAGATTGTTTTTATCTATGTTTCTAATGGGACCTCATTATCATCCACATCCATGTTTCTTAAAAATGTATTAATTTTTTTACTATTTACAAGAAGATGGGTTAATGTCATTTGTACCCTTATTTAATCTTATATACTTTCAAATGAATCTTTCGGTCGTTTTCTAAACAAGGTACTGTATGACCTTTTCGACAAAATTAAGGTAAGAATGTTTTTTAACTTATACGGCGGGTGTGGCTGTTTTCCACCGTTATAACATCGTTGAAGCTTCCCTTACAAGCTTATAATAATATTTTCAAAATAAATGTTTTCACTATAATTATGTGTCTCTTAAATTATTTCAAAATAGAATGAGATATTTCTCTAAAAATGTTTTGATTTCATCTATGTCAACATCCTTTGATGAATTTTATGATTAATTGAAGTTGATTTGTTATGATACAAAACATACCTATTTTATTGAAGGTTTTGCGATATGTTTAACTATGGATGTGTTATTTTCATAGCATTCATGGTTTATGTAGAATGTATTGACTTTTGTTATTCTAGTTTTAATATGAATGGTTATGTTATGTTTGAACCTTCTCCTATGAGGAATGCGTTGGACTTAGTAAGGGATGGGTGGAGTCGGTTATAGATCCTCGATGCATCGGTGGGTCTCATGAGACAAACTAGTGTCTTGGAATAAGGTGTTGACAAAATATTATTTTTAGTATTTGCACAAGCCCTTGACTACGTGGTTATGAAGTCTTGCATTATGCATTACACCATTATAAAAGTGGCTATTGATATTACATGTGATTATTCGACTAATAGAATATCCATGTGAATAATTTAATGGAATTATTTGATTTTATCTTTTCCATATTATTCTGAAGTTCATGTTTAAAAGTCTTTAGTTCTAGTAATACATTTCCTTAAATGTTTATTCTTATTTATGAATGTTTGCGCTATATAGTTATCCTTACTGAGCATCTGAGCTCACCCCTTTCATTGTTTTATTTTTCCAAATATGCGAAGATGTATATTATTAATGAAATGCAGGAATAGTCTAAGGGATATTAGTGTTTCCTATGGAGACTATGTTTTTTTAGTTTTTCATTTTATAATTTAATGTAAAAATTAAGAATGTATCTAGTATTTCTAGGGCTACCAAACTAATCAGTGTTTCGAGAATTGATCTTTTGTGATCATGACATTGTTATGTTATAATGCACCGACTTTGGGTAACTAGGGTTGGGGTGATACAGTTGGTATTAGAGGAATATTAGTACAAATTTTGGAAGCTAGATTTAGAAAAACTCTGATTAGAGAACAATATCCTATGATAGACATTGAGAATTAGTATTGAAGAACTTCACAGAAATTTGGTATTATAGATATTTTTTGAATTTTCCATGAAATACATACCTATCTAGATACAAAAATGTAGAGGTGGCTCTGGTATAGATGTACCTAGGGGTAAAACATGAAAACACTGCTTTGAGCTAGACTCGAATGGGAAACAGTGCACAACAATGGGCCTTGTTGCACTCTTGGTTACGACACTCCTGGGAGATATGCTCAGGATAATTCTCATTTTCTTTACAAACCATTATCAAGGGTTTAAGAGTATATACTTCCTTAAATAATTTTTTTATGATTATGGGTTATATCTATAAACTATTCAATTTATGTTAACTGTTTTACAAGTTTGGAATTATGTATTGTGATTCATAAACTAATCTAGTATATGCCATTATTTAGAAATGGCGCCTAGTTGAAGGAATGGAAAATGTATCAATCCACGTAATCCATGTAGGTATTTACCTACAACTCAAGATAATTATAGTGGAGATGGTGAAACAATTGGTGATGATCAGCCTATCACCATACTGGGACAACTCACTCAGGCTATGAATAATAACAGTACCCGTATGGAGCACCCAGATCCAAAACATGGAGTATCAATGTTAGACCACAGGAAACAACCACCAAAATTAAATGAGTGTACAAATCCATTAGTAGGTGATAAATGGATAAATTTCATAGGGAAAATATTTCACTCTTTGGGGAGTAGTGAAAGGGAAAAAGTTTCCATGGAAGTTTATCGCCTCACGAGTGATGCAGATCAATGGTGGTCATTGATTCAAAACACAACGGAAGATAATGAAGTATCAAATATATAGTGGAAGGATTTTATAGAGTTTTTCTTAGAAGAATAATTTTCTCATGAACATCAAGCGGATATGGAAAGGAAATTTTTGAGTTTGAGGAAAAAGGTGGATGAGAATTTTGCAAAGTATGAGGCTAACATTACAAGGATAGAAAGGCATGCAACAGATTATATACGTAACCCAAGGAGTAAGATTGATCGATTCTTTTATGGGTTAAAAACATCTCTCTAGAGAGCATTAGTCTCATAATTCTTTTTTTCATAAAAATATATTGTCCCGTGTGCTATCAAGATATAAAATTAATTCTCTATGTCTTATGACATTAAAGCAAATCAAGAGAATAAGAGATCTATTAAACACTCGAGAAATATAAAGAAGGGGAAGAAGGGAAAATTTGAATATCCATCCTACGGTAAATATGGGAAGAAACACCCTGGTACTTGACTGAAGGGAATGGGGGTCTGTTACAAGTGTGGTGAAAAAAGCCACCATGCTCATGATTCCAAGGGGAAGAAATAAGATGTCAATTTTGAATGCTAAAATTGTACAGGAAGGGGGAATTATGAAAATAAATGTCCTAAGCGCTAAGGAAACATACCTCAGAAAAGGGAAAAGGATAAAGGCCAAGCTTATGCAATCACTACTACTGAGGTTGAATCTCTGAAAGACATGGTGGATGGTAATTTAATGTTTTCCTCAAGTTTCGAAAAGGCTTTATTTGATTCTGGATCATCGCATTGTTTCGTGTCTTCCCAGTTTTCTAAGAAAATTAGATATTTTCATTTTGAATTAACAAGGGAGTTGTTAGTCAAAACACCTAAGGTAAGTATTATAAGGCCACATGCCTTAAACCTTACTTAATATTGAATTAAATGAATAATTCACATTGAGGATCTTTTCAGGTTTAGAGTTTTAGAGAATTAGAACATAACTATTACATCTTAAAAGATTACAAAGTAGACACTTCTACTAAGTTTCCATAAAATAAAAAATCCTAAAAAGAAAGATGTCTAGATTCCATGTTTTAGATAGCATGACATTCTCTTGATCCCATCCTTGACCTTATTCTA
This sequence comes from Viscum album, assembly GCA_963277665.1. NCBI lineage: Eukaryota > Viridiplantae > Streptophyta > Magnoliopsida > Santalales > Viscaceae > Viscum > Viscum album. The sequence goes on along the minus strand of OY728123.1, from coordinate 1,425,684,037 downwards.
CTTTAAGTCCTGTGAAAAACATTTCGAAAAACCTGGGGTGAGTATAAAAAAGCTTAGTAAGGGATACTGAAAGAATGAAAACTGTTAGTTTTTCAAACATCAAGTAAACCATATATACTCTATCAAAGTAATACCTTCACCTTTATGAAGTAGTAAAAACTCTTCACAGAATAAAGTATCATTACTTACCTTTTTGTAACCAAAGGATTACCATAAAACCCATATAAAGAACACATAGAATATATAAAGGTAACTTGGGACATAAACATACTTAAGTGGAATAACCATACGGTCGACTTCCACACATATCACTTAATGGAATAGCCATACGGCCAATTTACATACATACTTAATGGAATATCCATACGGTCGACTTCCATACCCAATGCATTGGAGGTTATAACGTAACCACCTGTCCTGGTATTCACGGCACCACCCGTCATATGGTTTATAACGTAACCACCCGTTAAAATGTCCAAGTACCAGTATAAAATCATAAAACATAAAACCAATATAAAGGAATGATAACATTTCCACATTTCAATCACAATATATCATAAATATATTGACATCATAGAATCCTTTTTCAAAACCATTTTCAATACCAAAATACATAAAAGAGTATATGGTATTTATTTTATTCTAAAAACATTACGGCTTGTTGAGAAAGCCAAAGATCAAATAATACTCGCGGCGGCGGAAAAGGTCGTTGTCACCGCGTACGTTAAAAAAAACATTCCTTTTTGTCGTTTAGTAAAACGCTTCGTAGAAAAATATTCCTTTTGTATAAAAGTAAAAGTCAACGGAGTTTATACACCGTATAAAAGAAAGTTGTGTATAAAACGAAATATGCCTCAATGAAAGGAGATTGAGACGAAGTCCCTTACAAAGATCATTTTTTTAAATAAAATAGATCTATTATTTGTATTCACTATAATTACACATAAAGAAAGTACAAATACAAGATAGGACATAATAATATCATGACGTAATTTTAAAGTGGGAGATTAACCCAAAGAATGGAAATTGGGTTAAGAAGTTCCCTTACCTCGGGTCTGACTTGACTCGATCGTTCTTTAACGTCCTGAATAATAAACTTGAGTTAATTTATACTTGATTAAGAACATTTTAAAAGATCATTATTCCTTTTATATCACTTATTTCCATGTTATAAACATTATGTAACCATTTAAGTTAATAATGTTTGTTTTGTCAATATTTGGTTCTTAAGTCGAAAGTTGACTTCTTACAATTACATGTTGTTCGTGTGGTCAAAAGTTTTTTATATCCAGAATGAAATTCTCGATTTGGATATAATATGTATCATATATATCCAGAATATACATGTATTTATAATATTACATAATCATTTAGAGGTAAGAAATGAAATGCACCGTTCATGGAGACGGTAAGCCGTACGTACACATGAACGCTACTTTCATTTCTTTGTCATATTAGTGGAATTAAAACTAAATGAGAGGTATGTATATTTTAATTCCAGAATTATATTCATCAATTAGATATATCATTAATTATATATATACATTATATACATGTAATGTTAATAGTACATTACATTTGGGGATAAGAAATGAAATGCACCGTTCATGGAGACGGTAAGCCGTACGTACGCATGAACGCTACTTTCATTTCTATCTCATACTTTAATGGAAAGAAATAATAATGATATAGAGGTATATTATAATTCCAGTATAACATCATATATAATAACTTTAAATCCATCCTATACACGTCCCACATATGGCATTAACGAATCACATCACTTTGAGGGGGCGGTAGTCCGCACTTCCTTAAATGAAGATATCGTGTTTACCCATAATGGAAACCATAAAGGTATGCCAAAAATGAAAAATACAGAAGATTAAAGAAAACATAAACATATTATATATCATATATAAAAATAGTGACATCATAATGGCCACCCTTGAAGGTGTTAAATGAGTATTGAACAATCATCGTTTCGGGAGGCAGAATTTCGCCATCCACGGAAACCGTATGTTCTTTAACCATTTGATGTAGTTGTGTGAGAGTTTAGCTCAAATAAATATTATAAAAACATCCTAGTATATTGAAGATACTGTTTTTGTTACAAAAGAAGTAAATAAAAAGAGTTTAGAGGGTTGGAGAAGCAAAATAAAACAAATGAACAAGAGAGAATGAATTACCTTTAAAAGTGTAACTCCCTTTTGATTTGAGCCTAAAGGCTTCCTTTGAAAGGATTATGCCCAAAGGGAATCCTCTAGGATGAGGAGAGGTATGTGGAGAGAGTAATTGGGCAGGGGTTGGCCGAGCCAAAGGCTTGAGGAGTGTGTGAAATGAGGTAGAGGTGGGGGCCTTTTATAAGAGGAGAGGAGGGGCACTTTTGGAAAGTAAAGGAATATTACTTTATTTGAAAATGTGTTTCGGTTTTAAAAGGTCCCACATTGATATAATTCGTGGATAAGGTGATAAGGCTTCGAAATCCACTCATACAATAAGTTTTGGACATTTGTATTTCATAGATTTTACATTATCTTTCCATTTTATTTAAATCATCTAATAATGATGTCATCGCTGCATCATTATTATGTCATAAATAATTTAATTTATTTAATGTCTAAAAATTATAAAACAAATACTATGATGTAGGAAATCTTTTTATCTTTCCAATGACTATTTATAATCAAAATTTTTACTTGTATAACCCCACTCAAAAATTATTTTATTAAAACAATTTATGTTAGTGTCATTTTCACTTTAACATTAAATAAAAATATATTAATGTCATTTTCCAACTAAAGTGGCTCCATGGGGTCCCCAAGTTGGCCCATGGCTTTTCTTGGTCGGCCATGACTCACCCAATAAGGTTGGGACATGTGTCTAGGTCATTTCATATTATTAAAGCATTATTTATACCTTAAACTACACTAATTACCTCTAATCGCGATTAATGAAAAAAAGTTACTATTCACCAAAAAATTATTTTAATCTCATTGAACCACATTTTACTTCTTAATGACAACCATGTATGTCGGATTTTCAAAATTCAATACACATTAGTGGTAAACTTTCATTTAACTGAAAAATCAGTTTGCTTGAATACCACTTAGTGGTTTCACTATTCATCAAAAATTGAAGTTTTTCAGAAAATTACCAAAAATTCACCCTAAGCTATATTTGATATTCCGAATTCAAAAATAAAGTCCATTTTACAAAATTCAAAACATATAAGTCAAATTAATTAATTTAATAATTAATTCCCGCTGTCATGACAAATAGCGTGTTTTTGTGAAACAATAAGTATCAAAAAATTGACACTAGTTTAAGTCCAATTTCAAAGTGAAATTGATTCCAATGACCACCATTGGATTAACTGGTAAAAATATTTTCTAATTTCACTTTAAAACCAATTAAAATAATAATCTAATCATATAAATAATTTAGATTAAAAAGAGGTTTTGAATTAAAATACAACACTTTACACTATTCATTAAAAAAATGAACTTTATCAGAAAGGTACCAAAAATTTACACAAAGTAAATTTTGATGTCCCGATTCTAAAGAAGAGTTATATTTGGTCCAAAATAAAGTATAAGAGTGATCAAAACTATATTTAATGACGGTTCACCATTAAAGGGTGATAAGTGAACCTTTAGTGAAAATTAGAGTATATATGCCCTAAAATTGAACTCTTTCCGTATTTTAAGCCTTTATCTTTTATTGGGTAAATGTATAAACATTTAAAAACATATCTAATCATATTTTAGTTATTTCTATCCATTCCCGCCAGTACAATGGCTACTTGTTAACTAACATTTAAAATAATATTATTTTATTACTAGTGTGCTACGTAAGTTTCAAAGAAACTTATCGATGCGTATCGGGTACGCTATCGAACATAGCAACCCCTTTAAAATAAAATTAATATTTAATTCGTAAATATTAATAAATATGAAAATTATTTATTCTTTATTTACCTGGGATGTTACAAGTATCGTTGCAACAATTTTTTGTGAATCAATTCACATTAGGTCATATAAATATTATGTATCTGTTGATCTCATCTCCATACCCATGATTGAATTTGATATAATCCTAGGAATGGATTGGCTTTTAGACCATGATGAAAAAATTAATTGTAATAAGAAGGAGGTCACAATTCTTGATGATGATAAGAAGTACCTTATCTTTAGAACAGAAACGTCACCACGTGATTCGTATCTAGATCCACCCCCAATAGCTCAAATAAATTCAATTATTGGTGTGGAAGAGAATGAAATAGTTGTGGGTGAGGGAAGGAATGTTCAAATAGAGGATGTACCTATTGTGCAATAATATGTTGATGTGTTTCCAGAATATTTACTTGGAAATCCTCTAGAACGAGAAATTGAGTTTTCCATTGATTTAATTCCTAGTTCGAGGCCCATATCGAAGAACCATTATATAATGGCCATTGTGGAATTAGTGGAACTAAAGAAACAACTAGAGGAATTGAGTAATAAGGGATTTATTCTCCCTAGTTTTTATCCATAGGGAGCCCCTATTCCTTTTGTTAAGAAGAAATTTTGATCTATGAGGTTGTGCATTTACTACATGGAGATCAATGCTTTAACAATAAAGAACAAGTATCCCCCAACTCTCATTGATGATTTATTCGACCAACTTCATAGAGTTCAATATTTTTCAAACATTGAACTTCGATATGGATATCATCAATTGTGTGTGTCAAAGGAAGACATTCCAAAAATAGTATTTCAAACCAGGTATGGGAATTACGAGTTTACAGTAATTCCTTTTGGATTGACTAATTCACCCTCTATCTTCATGGATCTAATGAATAGTGTTTTCATGGAATTTCTTGATGACTTTATAGGGGTATTTATTGATGGTATATTCGTATAATCCAAAAGCTATGAAGATCATGAAAATCACTTCCGTATTATTCTAAAGACTCTTAGAATAAATGAATCATATGGGAAATTTAGCAAGAGTGAATTCTGGCTTCTGGAGATTTCTTTTCTTGGACATATTATCTCTAATGATGGATTCTCTATTGATCCTTCAAAGACCAAGGCAATCCAGGAATGGCCAGCACTGACGAGTATAACTGAGGAACACCGTCTTATTCGTTTAGATGGTTATTATAGATGTTTCGTCCAGAATTTTTCCAGGTTGGCTAACCCATTAACAAAGCTCACACATAAAGGGGTTAAATTTGTTTGTAAAAAATATTGTGAAGAATGTTTTAAAGAACTAAAAAGAAGATTGGTCAATGCTCTTATCTTGACTCTACCATCGTGGATTGTTGGGGTTTTTATTTACAATGATGAATCAAAGAAAGGGCTTGGTTATTTGATTATGTAGAATGATCGATTTATTTCATATGCATCATAGCAGCTAAATATTCATGAGAAAAACTATCCTACTCAAGATCTTGAGTTAGCAACTGTAATATTTGCTTTGAAGATATGGAGACATTATCTCTATGCTGAAAAAGGTGAGATATGTACCGATCACAAGAGTTTGAAGTATATTATCTAACAGAAAGAACTCAAAATGAGGAAAAGGAGATGTCTTGAACAACTCAAGGATTATGATTGCACAATAAACTACCACATGAGGAAGGAAAATAAGGTGACAGATTCTTTGATCAGAAAGGATCATATAGTTTTGAACAACATTGGAAAAGAAAGGGATCCTATATTCATGGATCTAGTGAAAATGGATATGGTAATAATCATGGAAGGTGAAACATCAATACTTTTTCAAATGGTTTCCAAAACCATCTTTACTAGAAAGGATAAAAGGTTCTCAGGCTGATAATGAGGATTTTCTAAAGAAAATTAATGCTGTGAATGATGTGATATTGAGTGACTTCATATATGAAGATGGAATTTTAAAATATGAAAAGATACTTTGTGTTCCTAACATATCTGATCTAAAAAGGGAATTTTTGGATGATTCTCATAGCTCCAATTTCTCTATACACCCTGCTACACCTAAAATGTATAGAGATTTGAAGGAACATTTTTAGTGGGACAACATGAAGAGGGATATTACTGATATTTTGTCATGATGTATGTTTTGTTAATAAGTTTAAGCTGGAAGGAAACATCCTCGATGATTCATGAAACCTCTTCCCATACCTAAGTGGAAATGAGATAATATTACGATGGACTTCGCTATGGGGCTACCAAAGAAACCTATAAGGAATGATGTAATATGGTTCATTGTTGATCGTCTTACCAACTCAGAACTTTTTCTTTCTATAAGATAATATTTACCACTTGAATGATTAGAAATACTATATATTAAAGAAGTTTTAAGATTCCATGGTGTACCCTTATCGACTGTTTCTGATCATGGTGCCCATTTTACATCACGATTCTAGAAAAGTCTTCAGAAAGCCTTGGATACTGAACTTCGTTTGAGAACTGCCTACAACCCTCAAACCGATGGACTATTGGAACAGACTATTCAAACCTTATAAGAAATGATGAGATCTTGCTCGCTTGACTTTCATTGTATGTGGGTTCAATATTTACCTCTGATAGAACTTTCCTATAATAATAGCTTCAATTAAAGTATTCAGATGGCACCGTATGAAGCGTTATATGGAAAGAGATGGAGCACACCAACTTTTTGGGATGATGTTGGTGAAAGAAAACTCGTAGGCCCAGAAGATGTTGAGGAAACAATGGAAAATCTAAAGGTTATCCAAACCACATCAAAACAGCACAATGTAGGTAGAAGAGCTATGCCGATAACCGAAGGAAGGATTTGGAATTTTAGGTAGGAGATCATGTTTTCATGAAGGTATCTCCATGGAAGGGAGTTATACGATTCAGTAAGAAGGGTAAACTAAGTCCCAGGTACATCAGAACTTTTGAAATTCTTGAATTAATTGAGGCTGTAGCTTACCACTTGGCAATGCTGCCAAGTCTCTCTAAAGTTCATGATGCATTCCAGGTATCAATGTTGAGAAAATAAATTCCTGAACCAATGCATGCACTCACCTATGAGAAAATTGAACAGGAACCTGATCTATCTTATTGTGAAGAGCCTATCAAAATTCATGATACCAGAGAACAAGTGATGATAAATCGGACGACTCATCTGGTAAAAGTTCTATGGAGAAACCATAAGATGGAAGAGGCAACATGGGATCCCAAGGAACTTATGATGAAGAACCACCCGAATCTTTTTATGCAGTAATATTGTAAAAATTTCTAGGTCGAAATTATTTTAAGGAGGGAATAATGTAACACCCCAAGCTTCCACAGTATGTCTCCATTTGAATAATGCAATAGCTTTCATTGTACGCAACTTCGAGATTATAACACACCGCGACCAACCAAACTAGCCATTATGAATAGTAATACCCACCTTTTGATATTTTATAAATTTTATCTTTAAAGATAGACTTCATTTTTGGATTCGGAATATTGAAATTAACTTAGGGTGATTTTTTGGTATTTTTCTGAAAACAATAAATTTTGTATGAAAAGTGAAAAACACTGAGTTATTGTTTAAAACCAACTATTTATTTAAATAATTATTTATTTTATTTAAATTTATTTTAGGTCAAAATAGATACATAATACCTATAAAATTTCAATTTAATTCATTGGAGTCCTTTTATAAAGAGTTTATATATATATATATAATTTTATCGAACTTTTTACCCTCTTTTACCCACCTCCTAGGAGAAATTGCAAATTTGTATAAAACTTAATTTTACCGCTTCTCTGAGTTGAATTTAAAAAACATGAGAGACATAGTTGATATCAGTAATTAAAATGTGGTTCAATAAGAAAAAAAAAATTTTTTTGTGAATAGTAACGTTTGACTTTTATTAACCACGGTTAAAAGTAAATAGGATATTTAAAGGTAAAAATGATATTATTATTACCCTAACACATGTACTAATTCTTTTGGATAAGTGAAATTAGACCAAAAAAACCTTAGTAATAAAATATGATCCTTTAGGTCCACTTGTATTATATTAGAACATTTATTATTATTTTATTTAAAAAAAGAGTTAGAAGTGTTAAATTCAATGTTTAATAACTAAACCATTTTTAATATATGGATAAACAAAATATAAGTTCAACTATAAATATTCATTATAAGTATAAAATGATTTCCCATATAATTATATTTTATTTATATTTTTTAGAAATTTAATAATTAAATTTATTTGTGACACAACGATGATGCAGTAGTTACCATATTAATGAATGATTAAAATAATTGGTATTATAAATTTCCAAATAAATATAATTTTAGACATTTAATGAATTAAAATAATTTTATAGGTTAATATAAAATGTTAGGGTTTATTTAATGTATTTATTTATAAGTAATAAATTTTTTAGTACTTTAACAAAAATCAATTATTAAATAATGTCAAAAGTGCGATAAATTAGTTTTTAAAACAAATAAAATATTATTTGATGATATAAAAATCTTAAAATTATAAGGATCATCAAAAAGACTTATATAATTATATGTGTATCATTAATGAACAATTTGGTGTTCTCTTTTAAGTTTATAGTAAGTTTATTAACCATATAATATAAAAATAAAAGAGACATGGTAAATGTCAATCTATTTAACTAAGAGTTAAATCAAAAAGATAAGGTTAATATAGTGACTCCAACCTATCTAAAAACTATTGGTTGAAAGGTTTTCTACCCATACCCACCTTATCCATTAAATAATTTATTTTTTAGCCATTAGAAACCGAAAATTATTTTATTATAAAATGATATTTCAATCTTTTCCTAAGGTTCCCATCACCCCTCTTATAAAAGGGCACTTCCCCTTCTCTCAAATTTACACCATAGTTGCCATTTTTATCGGCCAAACCATGCCGAAATATTCTCCATATTGTCCTACCTTTATCCTAGAGGTATTCCTTTAGTCCTAAAGCCATCCTAATGTGTACTTTTGATCAAATCAAACATACGAACCTGAAGAAGTGGTAAATATTTCATCACCTCTTTCAAGTTCTTTTCTTCTTCCACTTTCTCTTTCTTTGTTTTTTTCCATTATAAAATAATAACTATAGAATATTATATATACTATGATGTTACTATTAAAATTGTACAACCATATTCATTATTCTATCCATCCTATAAATGACCAAGTCACCATACGTGCATACGTATGAATTATCGTCTCCACGTCGTGGTGTAGTTTGTTATTAAAACACTTCATCATTTGGATTGTATAATAATGAGTATAAATGATGAAAATAATAAATATAACATGATAATGATTCTTTATATATGATATTAAATCCAATTATATATGATTTTAATATCAAATGAATGATATTTTTTCTCGTGTGTACGTACGGATTACCGTATCCACGAACGCGATGAGATTCATTCCCCATCGTATCCATTCAAGACTAATTTTCATTTGATGATTAAAAATAATTTTTAATGACTTAATATAATTCTGAATATGAATAAGATGCATCCTATCCATAACAAATATTACTTATGTAACAAAGCATATAATGGAAAACGAATCAGTTAACACCCAAAATGATGATACTACTGAAATATCATTAACAATGAAATATTAGAAGATAATATATGATATATTATTTATATATATAGTTCATGTATAATTTAAAAACAATTAATTAGCTATTATACAGGATGATAAAGTACCCTTGACCAAGGAAAAGTACAATGTAAGGGTTAATTTCACAATCTCATTATTATCAGAGATTGTTTTTACGTAAGTATCAACTGGGACATCTTTATCATCCACATCCATGTTTCTTAAAAATGTATTCAAAAAAATTTTAATATTTACTAGACAATAGGTTAAAGTCATTTATACCCTTATTTTACCTTATATACATTGAAAGTAATCTTTCGGTCATTTTCCAAACAAGGTACTTTATGACCTTTTCGACAAAATTAAGTTAGGAATGTTTTTTAACTTATATGGCGGGTGCGGATATTTTCCACCATTATAACATTGTCGAAGCTTCTCTTACAATCATTAAGAATGTTTTCAAAATAAATGTTTTCTTTATAATTATGTGACTCTTAAATTATTTCAAAATTCAAAGAGATATTTCTTTAATAAAATGTTTTAATTTCATCTATGTAAACATCCTTTGATGGTTTTTAAGCTTAATTGAAGTTGATTTATTATGATACAAAAAATCCATATTGTATTAAAAATTTTGTGAAATTTTTGACTATGGATGTGTTATTTTCACACCATTTATGGTTAATAGAGAAAGTATTTAAATTTTGTATGCTAGTTTCAATACGAATGTTTATGTTACGTTTGATCCTTTTCATATGAGGAATGCACTGGACTTAGTAAGTAATGGGTGGAGCATGTTATAGCTTCTCGATGAATTGGTGGGTCTCATGAGACAAAATAGTGTCTTAGAACATGGGCTTGAAAAAATATTATTTGTAGTCTTTGAAAAAGGCCTTGACTATGTGGTTATGAAGTCTGGTATTGTGCATTCCATCGTTATGAAAGTGGCTATTGATATTTCATGTGATTATTCGACTAGTAGAATATCCATGTGACCAAGTAAATTAAAATATTTGATATTACCTTTTCCATATTATTCTGATGTTCATTTTTAAAAGGCTTATGTTCTAGTCTTACATTGCCTTAAATGTTTATGATTTTTTAAGAAAGTTTCCGCTATATTGTTATCCTTACTGAGCATCTAAGCTCACCCCTTTCTATGTTTTATTTTTCCAATGATGCAAAGAAGTATATTATGACTGACCTGCAGGGATAGTCTAAGGTATATGAGTGTGTCCTATGGAGACGATGTTGTTGTAGTTTTTCATTTTATTATGTAATGTAAATCTTGTGAATGTATCTAGTATTTCAAAAGATACTAAACTAATCGGTATTTTGAGACTTGATCTTTTGTGATCAAGCCAATGTTATATAATAATGCACCGACTCTGAGTAACAAGGGTCGGGGAGTTACAAACGTTACTTTTTTTAGGGTGATATTATTATAAATTCCTTTCAAACAAATTCAAATTCTAGATCAATCGAATGGTTATTAGCATAAATTTTCTGATGGATTTGACATGCCTTAAATTGATACTAAATGGGTCTAACCTTCTAAACCATATAATCAACGATCTTGTGTAATAATTGATTTTTTCTCCAACCTCATACCAGTATGTGGGAGCTCTATATTTATTCTCATATAGGGACCCATAAAACTCCATCTGAATTCTTGTGTGAAATATATTATTTTAAGAAAACTAAACTAGAGGAAAGTGATGATCCCAAACACCTTTGAGATCCATAGAATAAAATCTAAACATATTTTCTATGATTTGAATTATTCTTTCTGATTTTCCATATGTTTTAGGATGATAATTAGAGGAAAAACTAAATTATGTATCATGTGATTTCTGAACACATTTCCAGAACATTGGAGAAAAATTCAGAACCATATCTAATATAATATAATGTGGTACTCCATGTAACCATACCAATTCCATAATGTATTTTCTAGAAAGATGATCAAGAGAGAAATCTTCTATAATAACAATGAATTGTGTTGACACAGTAAAAAAATCTACTAAAACCCATATAAAATTAAACCCTTTCCTGGTTTTTGTAGTTCAATGAAAAAATCCATAGGGGTGTTCTACCATTTCCGTTCTGGTATGGGTAATGGATGCCACATCCCTATAAACATTTTTTTTCACTCTTAACTTACTAGCATACCAAATACTGAGAAACAAAATATGCATTATCTCTTTTCATGTTATCCAACCATATGTATTATTTTATTTCACTATATATCTTCATACTTCAAAGATGAATAGATAGTGAATATCCTTCAGCTTCCACTAATTGATCATTCTTCAAATCTAGAATGGAAGGAACCATACCCGGTTCCTAAATTATATCATTCCATATTTATAAAGGTTCATCTCAAGAACATTTCTAACCATGTTTCCCAGTTATTCATCATCCATTTGTTCCACCTTAATCTTCACATTGATAGAGGGTTGAAAATTATTTTGAGAAAGATATGATTTTCTCCTTCATTTAAGATTTCTTGATCCATAATTTGAATTCCAAAAATATTGGATCATTATTTATCCTCGTTATTGATATGATTGAATTATCTTTTCAACTCAAATATTCTGCCACCTTTTTCTCTTTCTTAGGGTTGTAATGTATGGAGAAATCATAATCCTTTATCAACTCTAACTATCTTCTATATCGCATGTATAAATTCTTCTATGTGATTATATATTTCAATCTTTTATGATCTGTACATATATCACATTTTTTCCAAAAAAAATTCCTCATATTATTAATGATGAAATTACTATAGCTATCTCTGAATCATGAGTTAGTTAATTTTCTTCATGAATGTTAAAAATTCATGAGGCATAGTCTATAACCATGTTATTTTTCCTAAGAAAACATATCAAACCCTTCTAGGATTCATCACTATAAATTAAAAACCCATCTCCAATAAATGGTAATGTATGCATAGGTACACTGACCAACCTTCTATTCAGTTAACTGAAATTTTACACACTTTTATCTTTCTGGTGGTAGTTAACACCATTCTCAGTTAACTTGGTGTTTCTGAAGCTTTTGTCGGGGCGCGTGAATCCATCTACTTGAGTACTAAAGGTGCGGTTTTGTTTCCCCAAATTCCCACTTTCCAAATTCAGGTAGCATCCATTGCTCGTTCAAGAACGTTTTCTCCTTGATCAAAATGGGATGATGGGATGTCAGTTCTTCCTTCTGTGGATTCCTCCTAGGAACTCATCACGTAGTCTAGGTATCCCATATAGATTTAAGACAGTGTTTGTGAAACTCTTCCTAGTGCCATATCTTCATAGACACCAGTTAATTACACTGCTTCTGTTGGGACATTCCAAAGGGTCCGGTCAGGGTTGCAACATTTGGTCAGGGGAGTTTTCACGTTGGAATTCATAGGAATGTCTGGATTCTGGGACATTGGCATGTCTAAGTTTCTTCCCCTTATTATATGGCTTCTAGAGGGCTCAGAATCCCGAGGCATCCCACATTGAATGCAGGGACTTTTATGTCATTGTCATGTATCTGAGGTTTTCCTCAACTTCCCATGTTTAACAAAGGGTATTCCACAAGTTTAACGTCCAGCAGAGATAGATTAGACTAATCGTAACACTGATTGGAGTGGACCAGACATGTGAGATCCCTTTCGGGAACACAAATGTTAGGAGGTGGTGAGTTGACGTGATCTCACTAGGATGTTGCATCCTAGGTAATAATCAAGATGGACAATGGACGGTTGAATGGAATAGATGTGGAATGAGATGGAACCTTCTCGAGGATGATATTGATGTTGGGCTTGAGCCTTGAAGAGACCTCCTACATAACCCTGTGGCAGGGAATCAAAGTCCTTGTAGTTCACCGGATGATGGATTACCGTTCAATGAGGTTGACGATGGATTACTATAGAATGGGGTCATAATGTCTTAGTGATGGATGGGGTCACAATGGATTTCCACTGGATGGGGTCACAATAGCTTACCATTGGATGGGGTCACAATGGCTTACCACTGTATGGGGTCACTATGGCTTACCGCTGATTGAGGTACGCAATTTAATGTCATGAAGGATAAGGGAGAACTGACTTGAAGGGGGTCAGAGAGACCGGGTGTTGGGCTTGAACCTTAGGGAGTCTTCCTACGTACCTCACCTTGGCAAGGATCAAAGACCTCATAGTTCGTGATGTGTTTGGTGAACCGACATGAAGAAGTTCAGAACCAATGGTTGTTGGGCATGAACCTCAGGGAGGCTTCCTATGTATCGTGCCTTGGAAAAGATCAAAGACTTTGTAGTTTAGGTGTTTGGTGAACCGATGTTAAGATGGTTGGAACCAATGGTTGTTGGGATTGAACCTCTGGGAGGCCTCCTATGTACCTTGCCTTGGAAAGGATCATAGACCTCATAGTTCAGGTGTGTTGGTGAACCGGCGTAAATATGGTCAAAACCAATGGTTGTTTGGCTTGAACCTCAGAGAGGCTTCCTACGTACCATGCCATAGAAAGGATCAAAGATCTTGTAGTTCAGGTGTGTTGGTGAAACAACATGAAGATGGTTGAAACTAATGGTTGTTGGGCTTGAACCTCATAGAGGCTTCTTAAGTACCCTACTTTGGAAAGGATCAAAGACCTCATAGTTCATGTGTGTTGGTAAACCGATGTGAAGACGGCCAGAACCAATGGTTGTTGGGATTGAACCTTAGGGATTCTTCCTATGTACCATGCCTTGGCAAGGATCAAATACCTTGTAACCACACTTCTCCTTAATGCCTCTTGTTCTGAAATGCATGTATGGATATATTTATTTACATATTCATTTGATTCAATATCTTCCAACGCCATCTTGAAATAAATAGCAATCCATTCCAAAGATCCTGTGGGTTGTACCCAATGTGAGAAACAAGGGATGATCGCATTATTACTTCATTTGAATATAGGATTACCAACCATTCTTGGGGAACCCGAGGCTCAAAAAACCAATCCGGATCTTTGGGAATTGAAGTGAGAGGCCCAATTAGGGGACAAGGACCTCAGAACTATCGACGTGTCATCTTCCCAATGTGCTCTAATGCACGAGTTGGGTAAGGACAGGGGTATATAAAATTAACCTTAACATAAGGGAGTGGAATTTGTGAACCAAAATACCCCATATTTGGAACACTATGAGGGTGGAATGTCAATAGAGGATATCTATTGACCGTGTTCGAAACAAAGTATCCATATTGTATCAGCCTAAAATGGGGATGATAGACGAGGGCCAACTGCTGACCGTGATTGAAACACGGGGCCTGACTCAGAATTTCAATCATTAGACTTCCATAATGTTATCCCAGGATATTAGATGAGCCATAGGTGGAGCATCCATAATTTTAGGTGGTTCCTTTAGATGTGAAAGAGGACAAGGGTCCGAATAATGGGCATGCAAATCGTGGAAGGTGGAGTGGTGGTTTTCTCAAATGGAATCCAACACTCTTGGCGTTACACCACCTTGTTGAGAACACATTAGGTGGGCACATGAGCCTAATAATGGATCATTCCTCATTCCAAAAATGACCTCTCTGATGAGGATAATGTTTCCTCCCAATGTTATCATGTGTCATCCTGAACTTGTTTAGGGTAAAGCTTCAATTTCATGGTTCCCCAAAAGAGTTTGGGTCGAGGGACTGAAAAAAGCGGGGGAATGGGAATTATGATTCCTAGGTCTAGACCCAAGGACAGGGTATCTGGGGGTTCCCATGTATCCCATGAGAATAGGAATCAGGAAAAGCGTAGTTATTGGGGCATAATGTGGTCTGAGACCAACACTGGTAGGGAGAATCCTCTCTGAAGAGGAAACTAACGCATGCCATGATTAGTATAGGCCATCCCAAACTGGTTCAGTGTAGAACCACTATTTAGTGTCATGCATTGGGGAAATATGGACTCGTGATGTTTTAACATCATACAATAGGATGTGGAGTGAAAGGGAAGATCCTAGGAATGGAGTATGTGTTGCGGTAGCCATAAACTCGACGTGAATGAGGACTTGGAGACCGGATCACACAACGTATCCCCAGAGGAAACTCTTCAGGTCGAGGGACCAAAACTGAAAATTAGTCTGGGCCTGAAGAAAAGTGGTTGGTAATTCTTACGTACCCCATAGAGATGAGAATCAATCCATACGTAGTTCTTAGAAAGTAGTTTTACGTCATGCGGGAGGAGGAAAGGTACGTGTGGCATGGCTGCACCAGTACACATCCTACCAGAACTACTAAAACCACGTGAGTCATGCTCAAAGTGGGAAACAAGAAGTAGTGATGGGACCTTCCAAGAATAGGGAGTCACACAATGGGGACAATGGGACACTAGGTGGATGACATCCCACTGATGATGACCTGTCTATATAACACACCTTGATGCACAGAAAAGTAAAGCTGAGTATGTTGGAATTCTACTTGAACATAAGTAAGTAGAAATATGTGAATCATGATGCTCGAGATCTGGAAAAAGATGATGATGGCGTGATGATAGGGGGTAGCTGTTGACCACGTTCAAAACACATAATCCATATCGTGTAAGCTTGAAATGGGGACAAACAAATGAGGGTCGACTGTTGATTGTGCTCGAAACACAAGACTTGTTGACAATGTCATCTGATATCTTTGGGGATGTTTACCCAGAATGGTAGGTAAGCTAGTGTGGCATGAGACCAGGCTGCAAAGGGGGTCCTGAGGATAAAGATCTAAATGATGGGCTCATGATTCTTGGATATGGAATTAGGGGAATGTCCCCATGAAAATTCAATACTTCGGGCACTTTTTCGAAACTTATCTGAATACGACTATAAGACGTATCAGATAGAGGGATTCGAGTCCCTTCCCATGGACATAGGTCATTGGGTCACATGATTTCAACATAAGGTCCTAGGTTGGACCATTAAGGGGGCTTGATTTAATGGTGTTTGTGAAGGGTGGTGAAATAACCAAACGTGACGTGTTGTTCCCATAGGGAGATCATAGTCTTAGGTCATAGAACTCAGACCACACTGTGAAAGGATATGGGAAGCACATGGTGAGGCTATTGAAAAACCCAATGTGAACAAGAACCTAAGATGTACTCGCCACACCACATGTTCCAAAATGAGTTCATGTCAAGGTGCTAAAAGAGAAGACAAGATTTTAGATTCATGGGGTTGGACCCAGAGACAATGTGTTTGGGCACTCCTAAATATCTCATAAGGATGATAATCAATCCATACCTAGTTCTTGGAGGTAGAATAGTAGGATACCAGTGTTAAATATAAAAAGGGATGCGTGGGTATATCCCTCTCACCAAAAGAAGCGGCATTTGATAGGTCTTGTTTTTCCTTTAGGGTGGATGGATGTGTTTTTTTGTTAAGCGATGGACCTATAATAACAAATCCAGGCATCACAATAAGAATCAAGCCAAATTAAGGCATTGATAAATGGTACAGTGTTTTACTAATACCAAACATGATTCCCCTTGAACGAGGACACCACAATGCAGTGCCGTTTTTCGTCATGCAGCCAGGACGATACTGTCACAATTTAAGTTCATGTGATGGGACCAACCGTGCACTTTAACATCATGCAGTATAGATGTAATAGTTTAAAGTCATGTGGGACTAAGCATTGTAGTTTAAATTCGTATGGATCCGACATATAGAAGAGAGTTTCTGTTCAAGAGGGAATGTGCACAGTGCAATAAAGCCTACCTGACGTGAATGAGGACGAGGTCCACATCACACTGCATGTGATTTCGAGAAAGAAACCTCGGGCTAAGGGGCCAGAAAAGGATAGAGGATATGGGGCAAGAGAGGATAGCTCTCATTTGAGCTGGACCCAAATACGAGATGTTGGGGTGTTCCAATGTATCCCATGGGAGGGGAATCAAGCCACATGTAGTTCTAGAAGGTACATTTTAACGTCGTGTGGGCCAACATACAGTTTAATATCACGTGGCATGCAAAGTATGGTGGCTAACTCCTAGAAAGGGGTGTACATGGTGCTGTTAATGCACACCCAAAATTAATGAGGACATAATCCCATACCACACCACGCAGCCCTGTAAGAGTTAAATCCCCAGAGGCAGAACATAAGACATAAATTAGTGGATCTTGAGCTGGACCCAAAGACAAGATGTCTAAGAATTCCTACGTATCCCATGGGAATGGGAATCAAGTTGTATGTATTTCTAAAAGAGATCTCAGTTTATAGTCTTAGAGCTCAGACCATAGAGGAGCGAAATCCATCCCATTAATTGAAAATATCAACACGATACCTAAGCCCGTGTGAGACAAACTCGGTGTGGGAAATAAGGGTGGAAGGGGTTTTTTTTCAATACATGGAACGCACGCCAAATAGAAATTGGTGTGGAGCCCCAAATGATGCCTTTATCGCAGATTTTTTCCTCCTAACATGAAAATGTGCTCTGAGAGATAGTTCCATGAGTGTCAAAATTCTATTTGGACATGATGGGGTGGAAAACAATACAAAAAATGTAACAGAAATTAATGGCTTGAAGGGGATGGAGTGACGATGGAGGATAACTATTGGCCATGTTCGAAACATAGCATCCATATCGCGTTAGCCTGAAATGGGGACAAAAAAATTAGTGTCGACTGCTGACCATATTCAAAACATGAGGCTTGTATCAATTTTTTGCCTGAAACACTTGAGGAAGTTTTCCCGTAATGGTAGGAGACCCATTAGGCCTAGAATTTATGCCATTTGGGGGACCCTTTTGGTGTGAAAGATTATGGATGCCCAAATGAAGTGGAACACAAAGCCTGAAAAATGGGCAAGAGCATGTTTAGGTAATATCTGATACTCTAGATGCTAAACCAGAGTACTCTTAGGAACATTGGTGAATCATCAAAGAGGTTCGAGGGGCTCAACTTGATAGTGGATGATATGAAAAGTTGAGTATAAAATGAGGAGATAGTTAACTTCTTGAGAGAAAGAGGCATCTGGCATGGTTGTTACAGAGACGATGTGAATGAGGACATAAGCCCATACCATACCACATACCCTTATCCTTGGGAAAGTGCAGGCCAATGGGACAAGGGGAAAGGGATATTTCTAGGAGATGAAGATGGACCCAAAGACTAGACATTCAGGCGATCCTATATATCCCATGAGGATGGGAATCAGGCCACACATAGTTCTAGAAAGGATGCAAATGGGTAAGATACCACAAACAAGGGAGGTGTACGGCACATCAAGTAACCCGGTGTGAATGAGGACATAATCCCATACCACACCATACAATCCTAAGTGAAGACTTGGGCCAGGGGCCTGAAATGGCCAATGGGACTTAGATGGAAAGTCCCAACTATTTTGTATTTTAACATCTTGCACTGAGGATAAAGGTGATCTTAGTTTAGGGTCATAGATCTTGGACCATATATTCCTAGTTTAACATCATATTCGTGGGATAGAAATGGAGAATCGTCAATCTTATGGAAGACCACAAAGTTGAAACAACGATTGAGGAAAACTATTGACTAGGTTCATAACACAGTATCCACCCTTGTGTGACTAGAATTCGGGGAAAAATTTGAGCATCAACCGCTGACCGTATTCGTAACACGAGACTTGTATCAAAGTGTCGCTCACAATCCTCGAGGGTGTTCGCTCGTAACTGTAGGAGAGCCCTTGGTCCTAGAATCCATTCTTTTCAGGGGCCCTTATGGATATAGAGGGTGACAGAAACCCAAAAGACGGGTCATGTCAAGCATGGCAGGGCCTGTGCTCACAGAACAGATGATAAATAAAGGAAGTGATATCTCAAGGGGATATGGGTGGCATGGTGAAATTTCCCAAGGTGAATGAGAACATGAGTCTGCACCGTACCACACAATCCTAAATGAGAACCTAGGTGAGGGGCCTGAAGGGGTCGAAAGAACTGAGGCTGTGCATCCCGAAAAACTGTAGCCATATGACCTCTTGTGCGGTTACTGCCTCATCACAGCCCCAATCCCTATGTGATCAGTGCTCGGTGTGGGAAACAAAGAGATGGATTCAGCTTTCCCCCATCACATAAGTGTCTGATAGCTAGCGTCGCCCAAAGAGATTCGCAACTTGAAGATGTTGCGGGCAGGATGAACCACCACACTCAATGCTTGTGATCTATGGGGGTTGTGAGAATGAAAAATGATAGCCACTGACCATGTTCTAAACATAGCTTCCTTATAGTGTGACTAGAAACAAGAACAGAAATTGTGCATCGGCCGCTGACCATATTCGCAACATGGGACGTGCAACAGTTTGTTGTTCAACATCATCGAGGGCATTGTCCCGAAGTGGTAGGAGGGCTCTTCGTCTGAGCATCCATTCCAGTCGGGGGTCCTTTCGGATGTGAAAGATGATGGTGTCCCAATCAAAGGGGTTGGTGAAGCATAGTTATGCCCATGAATTTTAAAGTTAAGTAGGGTGGTGAAAGTGATCGACATTTATGGGGAGCGGGACATATCGCAGGATCGATATGATCTCAACGTGAATTGGCCAAAATCCTCTACCATACCTTGTGTCACGACCCTAGGGGGGATTCTGAAGTATGGGCTGGGCCAACAGACAAACGTTTTGGGTGTTCTTACGTATCCCATGAGGATAAAAATCAAGCCGCTTGTGGTTCTTAAAGTCCATGGAGTTTAACATCATACGATGGGGGAGTGGGAGACTAGAAGAATGACTAGGGAGCACAGGGTGCAATCATCATAACCCTGACATGAGCGGGGGCCAAAGAAGCCTTCACTACAACGTGTAAGGATCCTTCATGAGGTCTACCCCCAAGGGGGGTAGTTAGAGATGATAGTTTGGGGTCTGGGATCAAGAAGAAATTTTTGAATGTTCCTACATATCCCATGAGTATGGGAATCAAGCCTTAAATAGTTTTATAAGAGCCATACAATTTAACGTCTTGCAGGATGATGAACAATTTGACATCTTGCAGGACAAAGCAGTTTAGGTTCATGCAAGACCCGACAGTTTAGGGTCATGCTGGACCAGCTGGATCAGGAAAAGTATTTCTTGAGAAACATGTAATTGGTGGGAGGAGTTATACGCTCCCCAGCCATGGTTACCAATGAGTACACACCATTGGGGTAAACCTTGTGAACAATGAAAAGTCCTTCCCATTTGGGCTCCAATAGGGGGGGTTTCCTGCTAGGTATCATTGGTGTCCTGAGGGAAAAACCAAATTACTTTGTAGGAAAGAGTGGAGGAAAAACTTTTTGTTGAAGGCTCTAGGTATATTATTTTGATTCCTTTCCAGATTGTGCATGGAACGAAGCCTATTCTCGTCAAGTGCCTCCAATTCAACCAGAAAAATTTCAGATACCTTATCTGGCACCTGCTAGTCAAAGACTGTTGTGCATAACGAAGGTAGCTCAATCTCGATGGGAAGAACATCCTTAGTTCCATACACCAGTTAATATGGAGTCACCTAGGTGGAATTACGAGTCGTTGTCCGATAAGCCCATAGGGCATTGGGGAGCTTGTCTATCCAACTCTTCTTATTCTGACCAACCATTTTCTGCAAAATGTTTGAGAGGGTTTTGTTGATCACCTCAATCTATCCATTTGCTTGTGAATGATAGAGGGAGTTATGGTTAGAGCGGATGTGGAACATAGCATACAATTTCTTCAGCTTAGCCTCTCTAAAGTTTGTGCCATTATCAATGAGGATGCCATGAGGGACTCCAAACCGGTAGATGATATTGGGGATCATGAAGTAAACGATAAAATGGGCCTTGACCTCCTTGAGCAAAATTGCCTCCACCCACTTGGAAAAGAAATCCGTAGTGGTCAGGATGAACCAACATTTGTGAGATCTCCCTGGAGGATATGGTCCCACGCCATCCAGTCCCCATATGGTGATGGGCCAGGAGTACTTGGTAGTGTGGAGAGGATCTGATGGCCAATGCATAAATTTAGCATGAATTTGGCATGAATGACATCTCTTGGTGATCTTGATGCAATCATGGATTATGGAGGGACAAAAGTACCCCAGTCTTGGGATCTTGAGATTTAGCTTCAGGACAGTCTGGTGGGCGCCGTAGGAACCGGCATGAACCTCCTACCTGACCTAATAAATCTCGAATCCTTGGATATAATGAAGGATAACACTATCTAACCCGCACTTGTAGAGGATATTCTCAAAACCGGGACCACTCTGGAGGGTAAAATATAGTGCACAACGTCAGATTCACTCATGCTCGTCCTGATATTCTGGGAGATTACCGTGATTGAGGTACTCAACCAAAGGTATCCTCCAATCGAGAGCTGCTTCAATCACCGCATCCGAGGAACTTGGGGGTCATAATGTGGAGGCTTCGGTGGTAAGATGGCTCACATGCAGACTGTCGTCATCACCTGGGGGGACATGAGAAATGACACTCTGATGTGCCACATGGATAATCAGGTCATCCTTCTCGGGCTCTACAAGTGATGTAGTCAGGCCAGCTAGGGGACATGAGTAACATTTGACCGAGACGCGAACAGGGCCATTAGCTGGAGAGTTCACTCCAACAATGGCACGAGCTCTGGATTTCTGACGAAGAATTCAACATTCATCTATTTGATGACTAGTTCAGAATCCCCTTTCACAAGAATATGGGGCATGTCGATATCAAGGGCCAGTTCGTGGCCAATGATGAGAGCCTAATAATATACCTCATTTTTTGTGTAGCCTTCTGACAGTAGGAATGAGTAGGAAAGAATAGCTAGTGTCGGGGTAAAAAAGATTATACCTAATCCAACCATGTAGAGCCTAGGATCATTGAGCCTCCTGCCATTGGGTCTTCAGGAAGCACCATCGAAGTGCATCTTCCAGCATGAAATGTCTTGGTCCACAAAGAGGATTGACTCATTAGGGAAATCGAGATCCAAGGACTGGTCAGCAGGATCTTGATGGGCAGCAAGGAAGTCTTCCAATTCATGCCCCTTAATAGCTTTCTGATGGACAAACCTGATATCAAACTGCTGGAGAATCACTTCCCACTTAGTGAGACAGCCTATCAATATGGGGCAGTTCAGAATATAATTCAGTGGGTTTACCCGAGACACCAGCTGTACCTCATAGTACATCAACTAATGTCACAATTTTTGTACTGTGAATACCAGTGTAAGGTAGCTCTTCTCAACAAGGTAGTATTTGTTCTCCGTATTGAGGAGCATGCAGTTGAGGTAGTAAAGGTTTTTCTCCATCCCTTGATTGTCCTTCTGGGTGAGAAGGGTGCCAAGAGATCATTCTAGGGCAGTCACGTAAAGGATCAATTTTTTTCCAATGACTGGTGACATCAAGACTGGAGGCTGGAGCAGATACTGCCTGATTTCCTCGAATGCGGTCGGGCACTCTTCATCCCATTCGTAAGCGGTGCCTTTCTTCACGAGCTGAGAAAAGGGCTTACACTTTCCGACCAGATTCACAATGAATCGACATCTGTAAGATATGTGGCCTTTAAAACCTTGAAGCTTCCGAATAGTTCTTGGGGGCGACATCTGACTGATGGCCTTGATCTTATTTAGGTCGATATCGAAGCCCCGGTACTTGACAAAAAAGCCGAGGAACTTCCCAGAGGTGACACCAAAGGATCATTATAATGGGTTCATTTTCATGTGGTGGGAACGGAAGAAGTTGAACACATTCTCCAGGTCCTTGAGATGGTCATGGAACTGGCGATATTTTACCACCAGATCATCCACATAACATTCCACCAATGTTAGGAGGATTGTCTTGAATATGCGATGCATGGCCCGATGATAGTTGGCACCTGCATTGTTTAAGCCGAAGGGCGTGACCTGTTAACAAAACATACCTTGTGGTGCCCTAAAGGCTGTAGACTCCTAGTCCTCAACGTCCATTCAAATCTAGTTTTACCCAGAGTAACCATCCATGAATGAGAGGGCTTGGAACCTGGCCGTAGCATCGATCAACAATTCTGTCACGGGAAGGGGAAAATCATCCTTCGGAAAGTGACAGTTGATATCGCGGAAGTCGATGCAGACTCTGATATGTCTGTTCTTCTTCCTGATGGGAACAATATTGGCTATCCATTTGGGGTATTGTACATCCTTGCTGAAATTGGCTCTGATGATCTTATCAACTTCTGCCTCTGCCATGGAATCATGTGAAGGGTGAATCTTCTTAGAAGGATGTTTGAACCCCTGATTATTTGTAGGGATACCGTTGTAGTGGACGGCTACCTGAGGGTTTAGTCCTAGAATCTCATAAAAACTCTAGGTGAATACATTGCAATTTTGTTTCAGGAAGCATATATATCACAGCTACTCCTCAAGGGACATGGTGGCACTGATCAATGTGTGTCTCGGGTCTACCTCGCTACCGAGGTTCACCTGTACCAGTTCATCGATCGTGGAAGAGACTCCCTCCTCAAAGGCAAGAGGTGCATCCTCCAAATCATATTCTTTGATTATGGAGAGAAAATCCTATGTGGGTGGAGCTTCTTCTGAGTTGGAATATTCCGATAGGAGGTTGGTACCGGCCTGAGCATCAGTGGTCACTGCATCGGGAGATTTCGGTGCTGCCAAAACCATATCAATGAAGGTTGTTGACCCGATACAATCTAGTCTTCGGCCCAAGGGGCCATGCTGGATGATATCAAAGCAATAGTGCTGTGTCAACTTGATCCTGTTAATTCTAGCCTGGTGGAACAAGCATGTATGATGTATTTCTATTGCCATAGGGTGGATATCCCGATACCTTATAGGAGTAGGGGGATCAAGGATCACCGAGGATTGATTCGTATAAGAATATGAAGTGATCCCCCAACATTGCATGGACCTGAGAATATGCTTCCCCTTGTACTAGAGACAAAAAAATATTCCCCTATATCGGGGGTTGTGGCCTCTAATCGATTGATCGAGAAGACGTAGGCGTCATCCAGACCTACCCAGGGGTTGGTTGCAAC
The DNA here is from genome assembly GCA_963277665.1 of Viscum album. Classification (NCBI taxonomy): domain Eukaryota; kingdom Viridiplantae; phylum Streptophyta; class Magnoliopsida; order Santalales; family Viscaceae; genus Viscum; species Viscum album. The sequence continues at coordinate 1,425,659,524 of OY728123.1, read as the reverse complement.
CGCAATGGGTTCAACCTCACTGGCATGAATCAACTTTTCCTTGCTCTTTTAATAGTTGAAATCTAGGCAGAGGGCTTCACAAGAGATAAAAGGAGATGTGTCACCTTGGATCACAACCAATCAACTATTGATGGAGTACTTGAGGCACTGGTGATACGACGAGGGAACCACCGCCTGTAGGTGGAGCCATGGTCTTCCCATCAATGCATTGTACGCAGTGTCTTGGGAGACAACTATAAACTCAGTACTAGAAACTAAGCCCCCAAACTGTGTCTTCAAATGGATATTTTCGACCGGTGTCTGCTCTTCCATGTCGTATCCGTTGATTTTTAGGTCATAGGGAGTCAAGTCATCTTCGAATAACCCCAGCTTCCGCAGTGTCCATGTCGGGATAAGTTTAATCCTGAAGCCTTTGTCAACAAGATAGTGGAGAACCTCCACACCATTGAATTGGACAGTGATGTATATTGGGAGAATGTTACCCTATACGGTAGATCATTCATATTCTCCCAAGAATGAGATAATTCTCTGGCATTCAGCATTCTCGACCGCTTCAGCATGAAAGGCTTCTGCGTCTACCACTTCCATCTCAAATTGGAGGGGTGTTCTTAAATCCTCAGTGAGGGCCTTACACATATCTGACAATAGGAGAAGGGACTTGAGGATGGAAATAATTGATGGAATGATGGAAAGATGATTAAGGACATCGTAATTTCAAACCAGGTGTGAACTTCTACTTGCAGGAGGTACTGTGGCCTACGCTGGCTGGACCGGTGGCTGACTGGTTTTGGGAATGTCCCGCTGCTCACTATTCGAAGCATGTGGTGTACCTGCTATAATGGGGATAACTAACTAGAACCGGTCTGGGGTGGAGTGTAGCTGAACATGGTGAGTTCTTGGTGGCTCTACTTGGTCCAATAGCACAAACGACAGTGGAGGCGGGCTTAATGACACCAGATGAGGAGGCTACACGTGCTGAGCTCTGCACTGTGCATGTTATCCGGTCCCAGTTGCATGCACGGCCCGGCTGGAAGTTCCAACTGATGTGCCTTGACGAACCACATGGTCGTGGATTCTCCGACGTTGGAATCAGCTGGGGATATTGGGGAGATCTGCCTGGCGCTCCCCTTTGTCGGGAGCCATGTATGAGTTTATCGACTCCTTAGTGGTAATCGAAGCTTACCCTTGACTTTCACTCGAAGAGTCATCCAATACTGGGTGGATCCTTAGAGTAATCCCCATCTCTAGGGGAATGAAGTCTCCAATGGTACGGGATGACAATGGCCTTGGAGGGGCATGTTGCCTTCCCTTACTTCGCCGATGTTTTCTCTTTTAGGAAGAGGCCGGCTGAGAAGATGTTGCAGAAGTGGTGGCCAAAGCTTCTAAAGGATCTGGCTGATTCAGGCATGCACGTATGATTCGATGGGCACATGAGACTATTTGGAAAGCTATCCAGTCATTATATTTCTGGGATCCGTGACTAGAAAAATGATTCCACTCGCCCCCACTATCGTTGTTGTTGTCTGTCCTTAATACGACGCATGCCACTTGTGCCTGGGTCGGGTCCTACCTGACTATGTTGTTATCAACCTGCTCTTGAAGCCCATATTTAAAAACATATCATTTCTTGAGATTGATCCCTAGAATCTGGTGATAGAGGTAGTAGTTGGGTTGATCACTGAGGTTCGCCTTTTATGGCCTTCTGCACTTAGGTAAACGCACAGTCCCCTATTCTGAGGCACTCAAGAAATAGTCAGGAACCTGATTCTCATTGAATTAGTAAGTCTGGTTTCTTCTATCCGGAAAGGGTGCCCTTGGATCCTAACCCATATGAGGGGCTAGAAGAGCCTTTTGAGAAGGCATGGCCTGATTTCCTTGCCTAGGCGGTTGCAGTGTATTACGTGGGGGCACCTGCCGATTATGAGGCGGCCACTGTTGGGTAGGAGGCTGCGCCTATGGTGGTAGGCCTCTGCATGGTTACAGAGGTGGCTCCACTGCTAATAATTCCAACTATTTGGGGGCCTCTATTTGGGCCACCATAGCAGGCTTTGTTCTAGCAGCCCTCCTTGCGGGAATTATAGGAGGCAACAGACGTGTCTGGATGGCATGTTGCAGGGCTTCCTCCTGGCACTGGGCCATATTAGAGAAGTCTCAAAATCCCCCGAGATAGTTCTGGGTTATCGGAGAGGGAACCAGTTCCATCTTGACATTACGTACACACATCATCACTAATTTCTCCTGATTCAGTGTCATGTCAAGGGAATAATTGAGTCCTTTCCAATGGGTGACAAATTCGGAGATGCGCTCATCAGGCCACTACATGAACTTGAAGAGTTCAACGATACTCGTCTTCCACATGGTGGAACTGAACTGGTAGAAGAACTGATTATATAGGTTCTCCTAGCTAGTTACTGATCTGATGGGGAGCTAGCTGTACCAGACAAACACAGGCCCTTGTAGTGTCTATACAAAACATCAGATCATTCCTGCTTCTTGCTGCCATGGAGTCCCAAACATGGGGCCACACCATGAGGTAAAGTGGGCCAGGTGCTATGGCGGGTCCCTTGTCCTATTAAAGGGGGAACTTTGGGATTCCTGAAACCCAGAGGTGCCGACATATCATCCACCCTTACTAGATATGGAATTCCATTAGGCGGGAGTTCCTCCTATCGCGTTTCCAATGCCTCAAGAGGGAAAGGAGTGCCGCCATAGGATCATCTGGGTGAGGGTCCCTGTCTTGACGAGGATCCCTAACCATGAGTGCATTGGAGGGTTCTTCAACATGATAAGGTGGCTCAGTGGCTTGTGGAGCGGCTGGTGTAGCGACCTTTGGGGCATCTGGGAGAACCCGAGCTGGGTTCCTTGGATTACTGCACCATTACGAAGGGTTTGGCGAGACATACTGTTGCCTCTTGACATAAGTTCCAGCTTCAACCGTGTCGTCGGGGGAAGGATGGTCAGGGTCACCATGAGGCAGTACGCCGAGGGGAATTTGTTCTTTTCCTTGTGGTACTGGTTACGGAACCCCGCAATCTTTACATTGTTCCACAATGCGTTCGGCCAGGTGGTCGTCGACCAACTTTTTCTATTCGGAACGTTTTTGGCACAATTTAGCCTACTCAGGGTACTACTCTATATTCTACACTAAGGCGGATGGGTCGGAGTGTTTGGATGCTCTGAGGTTCTATTTGACCTTACTGAGATTACGACGGACAACCAACGCCACGGTGGGTGCAGGGAGCCCCAATAGATTCCTCTGATGATGAGTAACTCTTCCCTATGGATCCAATAGTGGTGACACACCCGCGGGGGGATGTCTTTGTCAAGAAACTCCAACTCTTTCTCCTCATCCAATATGTCGGTCTTGTTGATCGTGACTCTTCCTAGGGGCATGTCCTCAATATCGCCTAGAGATTTAGACTATCATCAGATAGGACTGAAGTGGAGGGCCACATACTGCCCCCATCCATAGATTTTCACATGGGGGAAGCCTCCTTGATAATCTTGCAGAGTAACTTGAAACTCTGAATGCATTGTTTTTGGAGGGCCTTACGACGTCCGGGTGACTTAGGGTGCTTGGCTACGGGGAGTGTGGCCAAATCAACTAGAGGAATTTTCTCACCAATTTCTTCAAAATGCACTTGGATCCTATGATAAACCACTCGCTGATCATGAATGAGGAAGTGCATCGCCCAGAGGGTCTGACCGAAACAATCAACTTCCTCTAGGGTGAGGGATTCCAGTGTACAGACATCCGGTGCTACCATGGGCCAAAAAACCTCAGGGAAGTGGTCCGCTGCGAGGATATTCCATGAGCTCTGTGACTCAGAATCAGGTTCTGGGCCTTGATTTCCCTATTCGTCCATTGGGGGTGGATGAGGAACTAGAAATGATACTGAGGCAGACCACTGGGACGGTAGGATGGTCGGTAGAGAGTAAAACGAGCAAGCCGAAAAACCACCACATATTGAGCTGTCCTCCGAAGAGTGTAGTGACTTAGCCACTACTTCATAGTAGTATGGGTTTATGGCCATAGTTCTAGGTTCATGGTCTAAGGATACTGACGATAGGCCACGATGCTACTCACCCACCATTGGTCCCGAGAATATCTCTCTGTGATCTCTAGTCGAGGTAGATAGTGCTTCTGGTGATGACGCTGGGGATTTCACGATCGTAACATGCGGGGTTGGCAAAATTTCATCCTCATGGATGTACCTTCAAAGGGAGGCATGAATCTGATGGACCTCACATTCTAGTAGTTCTATGATGATGCTCCTCATTCTTGCCCTAGCCCTTGACTCGGATGAGTGAAGGGACGGTTTCTATGTTGAGTCGTACTCTGCTTCGGAGTCTGATAAGCAGACTGGTTTGACCTCTGTCTGGACCATCCCAGAATTCTTCTTATTGAGGAGACAACACACCTTCCTACCCCTAAATGTCTCTTCAATATAGGGTGGATTTCTTGCACAAGGAGTACCTTCTGTCGTTCTGGTGCTAGGGTGGGGAGGGCCCCCACCTGTGTGAGATGGGATGTGAGGAGCACCGAGACAGATATCAAAGGGAACATGGGAAGGACCTCCATGGGTAGTGATTGAGTGGAAAATACCTCTTTTGGTGCAGTTAGGAGAATGGGGAGGACCACCATGCTTGTTTCCCCTGGTGACATCAGTATGAGGAGGGTCCTCGTAATGGTCGAGCTGAACACGGGTAGGACCTCTGTGCTAGGTGTGGGTGAAGTGAAGCTGGCTCTCACCCCTCTAATTACTAGGCCGAGGAGGACTTTCTCTAGCTGCTATAAGGAAACGGGGAGGTTCCCTACGTAAAATAGTGACCTGATGTGCAACATCCCCATACTAATGGTCTATGGTGGGAGGAATGACTCCATATCCAGTGTAGTGGGAAAGGGAGAGACTTTCGTAATTAACGTCACCGCTGCGGGGAGGATCCTCATTTGTATTTAAGGTGGCATGGGTTGCACATCCATGTCATGAATGGATTAGGGGATGTCCTGCGTTATCCATGGTAGTGGTATGGGGATGACCTCTGTATTGGTTGGAATCACTATGGGTTAGTCTCCGGAGGCCACTACCTATGCTGACGACCAAGGGAGTCGACCAAGCCTACCCATGGGGCGGTTTGGGCCTCGATCCAGGTCAGGCATAAGAATTTCCTTGTTCAGCATACACAGGGAGTTGGTGATATGCATCAGTGGTGGCTCGAGCCACAGTAGCCGCTGACGTTATCGCCCCTTGGTGGACAAACACTTTGGCACACTCCCAACGTTGGCGTCGAGTTAGATGGACCGGAGCCAGTGGCGTAGGTAGATGGATTACCTAATCCTCGGCTAGTAAAAAGAGGTGGTGTCACTGACGCCACTTGGTGGGAGCCCTTGCTGGGATTCCCTGGAATGGGACTCTGACCGGGCTGGCTTGAACATCCATTACCTAGTTGGCGTAGGGTAGGGAGTCGTCGAGGCATTCCAAGGAAATGCTCCTGAAACGGTTATTTGTTGGAGTGGGGAGTAGTGGCTCCCTATGTGGACCTCGTTGGTGGCATTGACAATGAGGCGTAGATGCATATTTATCTGGGCATGCCATATCACGAGTCAGGATAATACCCTCCACCTCATACCGGCGTATGAGGTCATTAATTAACCTTTGTTGGATGAACTATTAGAGAGACATATAGTGAAGGAGCCCATTGGTCATGGCGGTTTAGAACATCATAGAAAAGGTGGAACCACATGGGACTGTCATGCTCGTACTACCCCTGACCCTATGTTAGTGGGTCGGTGGTGATCGAGCTTCAGGTGCAGCAGCTTGGTTCTTGAAAGCAGAGAGATTAACTCATTAGTGCAGAATGAAAAAGGGAATCGACGGCCAGTTCCCCAACACCATTCTATCTTCAATGATTGGTAAGAGGGATCCACGTTTCCAATGTCGCATATCGGGATTCACAATGGTCTGCTACCCAAATTCTGGTGAGTTTCATGCTAGGCCCACTATTTTCTTGGTGGGACTTGGCGCCAGATATCTGGATCCGGGGACATGCTAAATCACTCATTTCTTGAAATCTAATAATCTCCATATTGAGGAGAATCAATTCAAGTGGGTTTACCATTTCTGTTTCTGACGTTTTAGTCGGGGCACACACATTTGTCTTCTTGAGTATGAAAGGCATAGTTTTGTTTCCCTACATTCCCACTTTCCAAAGTTGGGAGACATATGTCACTTGTTCATGGATATTTTATCCTTTTTCTAAATGGGATGATAGTATGTGGGTTCTTCTTTCTGTGGATTCCTCCTCGGGACTTGTCACCTAGTCCGGGCCTCCCTTATAGATTTAAGACGTTGTTCATGAAACTCTTCCTAGTGACATATCTTCCTAGACACCAGTTAATTACACTGCTTCTGTTTGGACAATCCAAAGGGTCTGGTAAGGTCAGCAACCTTCGGTCAGGGGATCAATCACGTTGGACATCAATGTCATGTCTGGATTCTCATACAATAGTGTGTCTGGGGTTTTCCTCAGCTTCCTAGTTTTAACACAGGGTGTGCCGCAGTTTTAATATCCATCGGAGATGGATCAGACAGATTGGAACACTACTGGTAGAGGACCAAACATGTGTGATCCTTTGAGGGAACACTAATGTTAGGAGGGGTGAGTTGACATGATCTCACTAAGATGTGGCGTCCCAGGTAATAAATTAGATGAATGATGGAAGGTTGAATGGAATGGATGTGGAATGATATGTCACCGTCTCGAGGACGACAGTGATGCTGGGCTTGAGCCTCAAAGAGACCTCCTACGTATCCCTATGGAAGAGAATCAAAGTCATCATAGTACACCTGATGACGAATTACCGTTGAATGTGGTTGACAATGGATTACCGCTGAATGGGGTCACAATGGCATATCGCTGGATGGGGTCACAACGGCTTACCGCTGGATGGGGTCACAATGGATTACCACGGGATGGGGTCACAACGGCTTACCACTAGATGGGGTCGCAACGGATTACCACTGGATGGGGTCCCAATGACTTACCGCTGATTGAGGTCCATAATTTAATGTCATGCAAGACGGGGGGAGAACTGACATGAAGGGGGTCGGAGCGACCGAGTATTGGACTTGAACCTCAGGGAGTCTTCCTATGTACCTCGCTTTGGAAAGGATCAAAGGCCTCGTAGTTCTTGAGGTTTTTGGTGAACTGACATGAAGATGGTTGGAACCAATGGTTGTTGGGATTGATCATCAGTGAGGCTTCCTACGTACCTAGAATTGGCAAGGATCAAAGTCCTCGTAGTTCAGGTGTTTGGTGAACCGACGTGAAGATGTTTGGAACCAATGGTTGTTGGGCATGAACCTCGGTGAGTCTTCCTACGTACCTTGCCTTGGAAAGGATCAAAGACCTCGTAGTTTAGGTGTGATGGTGAACAGACCTGAAGATGGTCGGAACCAATGGTTTTCGGGCTTCCACCTCAGGGAGGCTTCCTACATTCCTTGCATGGAAAGGTTTAGAGACCTCACAGTTCACATGTGTTGGTGAATCGACATGAATATGGTCGGATCCAATGGTTGTTGGGCTTGAACCGCAGGGTGGATTCCTATGTACAATGCCTTGGAAAGGACTAGAGACCTCGTAGTTTAGGTGTGTTGGTGAACTGATGTGAAGATGGTTGGAACCAATGGTTATTGGGCTTGAACTATACAGAGCCTTCCTATGTACCTTTCCTTGGCAAGGATCAAATTCCTCGTAGTTCACGTGTGTTGGTGAACTGACGTGAAGTTGGTCGGAACCAATGGTTGTTGGGCTTGAACCTCAGGGTGGATTCCTATGTACCTTGCCATATCAAGGATCAAAGACCTCATAGTTCATGTGTGTTGTGGGGATTACATGCTAGGGTATCCCAGCGAGGATGTCATGGTTGGTTCTTGCTCTAAGCCCACATGAGTCAAGCTCGGTGCGAGAAACAAGAGGTAGCAAAGACTTGACGATCACGTCGTGAAAGGTGCGTCCGTGGGAAGTAGAGTGGGTCTCATGTGTGGTTAGATACCCCAAGAGGAAAAAGTTTTGTGTGGTCTGCATCCCAGGGAGATGGAGATTGGGACTTACTCTTGGGTGGAGGCCCAGGTGGTGACAAAACCCAGCGGGAGAGGGATTTGGCACCCAGGAAGAGAGGAGGAGCGGGGGTGCTACCTCCTTTAAAAAAATATAGGGGGCTTACACAAGGTTGGTTGCCCTTTCCCCATGGAAATATGTGACACCGATGAAGAGGATATAATTACATTTGAGGAATGATCTCACTCTCATGGAGACCAGTGGGAATACAGAATGTCCATGGTGGGGTACCCCACATATGATACATGGGGAGAGGCCACAATTTAACTTCATGTGCTGAGGATGACGGTTCTTGGAAGTTTAACATCCAGTAGCTCGGATGAGGTCGATTCACTCCGCAACCCTAGGACATGTATAAGTGTCACCCTCTACACCTTGTTGAAGTGAAGGGACTGGAAACGTCATGGTTTGGGGTTGTTATGGAGTGAACCATTGGGGGTCCATGTTAGTGTGGATATACAAAGAAGCAATAGTCGTTAGCGTGCCAATGCGAAGGATCTTCAGACAAAGCAACACAATGGGAAGTATCATCCAATAGATTTTGAAATTGTTCCTTGTGAACTTGAGGGAACACATAGGAAAAGAGCGCATGAAGCAATTGTGTTCCGCATAAGAGAGGCTCGAAAAATGTGCCTCAATGTGAGGGTAGTACATGGAGCACACGTAAGAGAAAGAGCCGGGGAAAAATAGGAATTCTGGGTGAAATATTCAAGGCTTTCACACAAGTGGAATAGGTTATGCACAAGAGGAATGTCTAGCGTTCAAGATGGAGGGGTTGTGCGCAAGTTGGACCAGTGGCATGCAATACCGAGGGGAAACACACGAGACAGGTGGTTTATGCATAGTTTGTATGGAGTGCGTGCTAGAACGCCTAACGTAGAGGAATTTTCATGTTCAAGATGGGTCCCCTTGCACGCAAATAACTTCGGGAAGAAACAAAATTCACTAGGATCAGAGGGCCCGTCCAAAGGCGCCCCAAGGGAACCTATTGTGAAACAACAATTACCTGAAGGCCATGGGTTTTTCACGCGGTCACAAAAGATAGGGTTTTCGCGTAGTAGATCATCGCTTCATCTTTAGTTATTGACCCTGAAGATCAGGGATACGATTCATTTTATAGTTGCAATCCCTAGAGTGGAGCGCAAGAGCCTGGAATGCAAACTCCGATTGGTCGTCGTCTTGCACACACAAGGGGGGTCGGGCATGCAATTGTGCGTTCGCAATCGACTTCGGTGCAGAAACTGGGTCACGCCCGTAAAAATGCGTTCAAAGTCTCCTTGAACATAGAAACAGGGCAGAGTGTGAAAACCACCATTCTTTTTCACCTTGGGTGTGGAAAGGGTCTGGGCATACAAACCGTTGTTCGAGGTCGCCTTAGGGGTGGAAATGGGGGTTGGCGTGCAAACCGCCATTTGAGGTCACCTTGTGCGCAGAAATGGGGTCGGGAACGCAAACCACCTTACGACTTTGCCTTGGGTTTGGAAACAGGGTCAGGCCCCCAAATTGACGTTCGACATCGCCTTCGGTGCGGAAACAGGGTCGTGGGTAGCCCGTCATGGAGGACGGTGTTTTGGGCGCATAAGGGAAGGCCGACGTGCAACAGTTAGCATGCTAGAAGTCCTCTTGTGAATGCCTTCCAAATCATGAGTGCGCCCACCTCCCGGGCCCCAAGTTCTCCTTTTTGCATCCTAGATGCATTTTTTGCTCTTTTATCCACCCGGCGCATCCCTTATCCAGATATCGATGTCAACACTTGGTAAGAGGACTAGATATTTGGGATAAATTCTCCACAACCCAATTATAATATCTAGCTAACCCTTAAATTCTAAGGATCTCAGTCACTATGGTAATTATGGGATATCCTTCAAATGCCTCTATCTATGAGGGATCTACTTCTATACAATCTTGTGAGATTACGTGACCCAAAAATGAATCATTTTTTGACAAAATTCAACCCTTATAACTTTTTCATTTAACTTATTCTTTCTTTGGGTCTTTAGCATAATTATCATGTGATATTTATGATATTACTTTCTCAATGGATAGATAAGAATATCTTATATAAATAATTCCACAAACAAGTCAAGGTAATATATAAAGACTTTTCATTTATTCAATAAAGATATCAGTGGAATTAGTAAGACCAAAATGAAACACTTCATATTCATAATGACCATACCTTGTATGGAATTTCATCCTTGGTATGTCCTAAATCTTAACCCTCAATTGATGATATCCAGACATAAGTTCAATCTTTTAATAATATTGTGATCCTCACAGTTGATCAAATAAGTCATCAATAATGGGAAAGACAATACTTGTTCTGGATTGTGATCTTGTTCAACTCCATATAATCAATGTAGAGTCACATTGATCCGTATTTATTTTAAAAAAAACTAGTATACCCCAAGGTGACACAATAGGATGAATTAATACCATATAAATGTTTTAATCGAGTTTCTTCTTCAATTATGATAACTCGATTGAGGCCATTCTATGACGAGTCTTTGAAATTAGTGTGGAACTATCTATAAGTTCTATTGAGAACTAAAACATCACTTTTTGGTGGAAGAATATAAAACTATTCCAGAAAGACAACCACAAAATCCCAAACATTAGGAATATCATTAATGTTGATCTTCTCCCCAACCATTTGAGATAAACAACCCTTGTTAATCAAAATTAAGGCCCATACACTAGATGTAATATCTATATGAAGTTCAAACTTATAGTCACATTAATGGATGATCATAGAAGGGTTTGAAATATCAAACATAACGTCCTTTATAATGAAAATTTATGTGGGATTTATGTATAGATATCTAATATATTCCTAAGATGAAATCATATTCTACACAAGGAATAATGAAACAATTTTTTAGGCATCACATTCCAAAAAAATTAAACCTGAGAGGAATCATAGACTTCAGATGCAATCATCGTACCGTTAGGGGTTTGCAATGATAATTACACCTATAATTATTTTGCAGGAATCCTAACACCCTTATAAAATTATTTAGATATAAAAGAGTGCATAGATCCAGAATCAAATATGAAATTAGCAGTTATATAGTGGATAATATGTCTATCTTTCATCATGTCTTTATCACACCCTCATCAGTTATAGAGAATGAATGTGATTTCTTCTTGTCCCTTGGATTAAGTAGATTCTTACATCGATCATCATCACTATCCCTTGGGTTTGGGAATTAGTTAGAAAAATTCCCATTCTCCTTACACTTGTATCACTTCATCATGGGAGGTGCATTTAGTGAGGCTCTTTCTCCATTAGCATTTTGAGCCAAATTTTTCCCATCACCTTGGTAGTCAATTTTATGATGGTTTTATTTTACACACACAAAACATTTATTTGACCCCTTATGGGAATTTCCTCCTTACTTCATCAATTACATAGAGTATAAGGCAATGTTTTTTTATTTCTCAACCAATTTTAGAGTTTGCTTTAAACTCCATCTTCCTCATCTTGTCAAAGCCATGAGATTTATATGTGATTCCTACCTCAATTTTAACAATTATTACACAATGCGCAATCCCTCACTAGATACTATATTCTCTTATGGATAACTCTCTTAGTAAGAATGGATTTAATCCACCAAATAACCTATCTACATTACTTTCAGGTGGGATGATAATTCATGAATTGTACCTCACAAGTCTCATGAAATTATCCTCATAGGTACAAATAGACTCATCATACCTTTTCCTAAACTAAGGGAACTCTTTTTCTATCATGGTATGAATAATTATTTGAATGTAATTATTGAAAAATAATTTATTGAACTCATCCCAAACCATGGTTTCAATCTCATCATGTTGAATCATATTCTTGATTTGGGTCCCCCATCGATCTGCATCACCTTCTAACCTATATTCATCCACAATGAATTTACCATCATCTGAATACTAAATAAATGAGAATATATTTTAATTTGTACTAATATATCATTAGAAACAAGTGGATCAGTAGATCTTGTGAAAGAAGGTGGAAGTTGCCTCATGAAATTCTTAATAGAATGTTGTTCCCAAATTTTCTCAACTGGTTTTCCACCATGATTTGCATCTTGAGAAAGATGTGTGAGTATAGAAATGAGGTTTTTCATTACATGTCCCATAGAATTCAGTTGTTCTGGAGGAAAATCATTAGATTGTCTATCACAATTTCAATTAACATGGTTCTTTCAGGTTCCATCCATTTACTAAAACCAATAGCATAGAGTATGAATTATGTATCATAATAAGGAACCACATAATCATGAAAAATAACATATATTATGTCTAAAATATGCAACCTTGATATATAAAACCATAGGTTTATCCTATGTTATTAATTTCCAACTTATATTTAAATCCTTCATAATGGTTAGTGAAGATTTTGTTAATACCCCAAGAATTTCCCCTGGGAGACTCAAACATGGTTTGTTGTATGGCCCATTGTAACACCCTGGCCCTAGTTACCCAGAGTCCGTGCATTATTACGTATCATTGGCATGATCACAAAAAATCATGTCTTGAAAGACAGATTAGGTTAGTAGCCTTGGAAGTACTAGATACATTATTAAGGTTTACATTACATCATAAAATGGAAAACTAAAACAAATTTTTTTCCATAGAAAACACTGAGATCCCATAGACTAACCCTGTAGGTCAGTAATAATATACTTCTTCACATCTTGGGAAAAATAAAACATAGAAAGGGGTGATCTCAGATGCTCAGTAAGGATAACAATATAGAGAAATCTTTCATAAATAAGCATAAGCATTTAAGGCAATGTATAAAACTAGAAAAAAAGCCATTTCAACATAAACATAATCATAATATGGAAAATATAAATCAAAATAATTCAATTTACTTACTCCCATGGATATTCTACTAGTTGAATAATAACATACAATATCAATAGCCACTTTCATAATGATGGAATGTATAATGCCAGACTTTCATAACCACAAAGTCAAGGCCTTGTACCAAGACTACAAAAAATATTTTGTCAAGGCCTTGTTCCAAGACACTAGTTAGTCTCATGATACCTACTGATGCATTGAGGAGCTATAGCGGGCTCCACCCCTCACTTACTAAGTCCAATGCATTCCTCATTTGGAAAGGTTTAAACATAACATAATTCTTTTTATTAAAACTAGCATACAGAATGTCAATACATTATCCATAAACCATGAATTGTATAAAATAACACATACATATTCAAACATATCAAAAAAACTTCAACACAATATGGAAGTTTTGTATCATAATAAATCAACATCAAATAAGATTACAATCCATCAAAGGATGTTGACATAGATGAAATCAAAAAATTTTTTTAGAAATATCTCTTTCTATTTAGAAAAAATTTAAAAGTCATATAATTATAGAAGAAACATTTATTTTTAAAATATTTTTATAATATTGTAAGGGAATCTTTGATGATGTTATAAAGGCATAAAATAGCCACACCCACCGTATATGTTAAAAAAAAATACATTTTTACCTTAATTTTGTCGAAAATGTTATAAAGGACCTTGTTTGGAAAATGATGGAAATATTATGTTATAAACATATTATAAAAGTCAAAAAAGGGTATAAATTACTTTAACCTATAGTCTATAAAATAGTAATAATTTTTTTAAATACATTTTTAAGAAACATGGATGTGGATGATAAAGAGGTCCTAGTAGATAATTACATATAAACAATCTCGGATAAAGAAGAGATTGTAGAATTAACCCTTACCTTATACATTTCCTTGTTCGAGGGTAGGTTAACCTACTGTATAATGGTGAAATACTTTTTATTAAATTATAAATGAATCATATACATTAATATGATATCATATATGATCTTTTAACATTGCTTTATTAATAATATCTTAGTATTATCGTCATTTCAGATGTTGACTGATTTGTTTTCCTTTATATACTTTGTTAAGTAAGTAATGTTTGTTATGGATAGGATGTATCTTATTCATATTCAGAATGATATTAGGTCTTTAAAAAAATATTTTTAATAATCTATTAAAAATTAATCTTGAATGGATATGATGGGGAATGAATCTCATCGCATTCATGGAGACCGTAATTCGTACGTACGCACGAGCGACAATATCATTCTTTTGATATTAAAATATTATATAATTGGATGGTATATCATATATAAATAATAATTACCATGTTATATTTATTATTTACATCAATTACACATCATTATTAGACCAATCCAAATAATAATGTATTGAATAGCAATTACACCACGACGTGGAGACGGTAAGTCGTACGTACGCACGTAAGGTGACATGCCATTCAAATGATGGATAGAATAATGAATATGGTTGTACCATATTTATAATAACATAATAGTATATAGAATATAATGGAGTTATTATTTTAGAATGGAAACAACAAATAAAGAGGAAGTGGGATAATAATGGAACTTGAAAGAGGTGCTTAAATATTTACCTCTTTTTCAGGTTCTTCCTTTTGATTTGATCAAAAGGGGTCAATAGGATGGTTTTATGACTAAATTAAGGCCTCTAGGATGAAGGGAGGACATTTGATTGGGTATTTGGGAAGTGTTTGTCTGAGTAAAATGTCTTCGAAGGTGTGAATTAGAGATAAGGGGGAGTTCCCTTTTATAAGAGGGGTGAGGGGCACCTTAGGAAAGGTTAGAAATATTATTTTATAATAAACTTATTTTAGGTTTCTAATGGCTCCAAAATGGTTTATTTAATGGATAAGGTGGGTATGGGTGAGAAACCACTCAACCAATAGGTTGTATATAGGTTTGGGTCACTATAGTATCCTTATCTTCTAGATTTAACTCGTAGTTAAATAGTTTTACATTTACCATATCTCTTTATTTTTATATTATATGGTTAATAAACTTACTATATAATTCCAAGAGAACCACAAGTGGTTAATTAATGATAAACCTATCATTATATAAGTTTTTTGGAAGAACGTTATATTTTTTGGAATAGAATATCAATTAACAATATAATATTTGTTTTAAAAACTCTTTTATGTCAATTTTGACACTATTTGGTATTTTGTTTTTTCTAAATTTATAACAGCATTATTACATAGAAAAAAAATTATCTAACCAACCCTATAATGTCATATTGACCTATAAAATTAGTGTAATTCATAAAAAATTTCAAATTACATTTATTTGGATATTTATAAAATCAATTATTTTAATATTTCATTAATTGGGTAATTACTGCATCATCATTGTGTCATAATAAAATTAAATTATTTAATGTCTAAAAAATATAAATAAAATAGAATTATGTATGAAATATTTTTATCTTTATAATTAATATTTTTAGTCGAATTTATCTTATGTGTATCCCTATATTAAAAATGTTTTAGTTATTAAACATTGATTTTGACTCTTTTAACTCTTCTTTGAATTAAATAATAATAAATGTCCTAATCTAATCCAAGTGGACCAAATAGGTTCATATTTTATTCCTAATGTTGTTTTTGGACGAATTATACATATAAAATAGAATTAGGACATGCTCTAGGGTAATAATAATATCATTTATACCCTTAATTTCTCTATTTACTTTTAACTGTGGTAAATAAAAGTAAAAAGTTACTATTCAAAAAAAATTATTTTCATCTTATTGAACCACATTTTACTTAATTATATCAACTATGTCTCTTGGAGTTTTTAAATTCAACTCACAGAAGTGGTAAAATGAAGTTTTATGTAAATTTGTAAATACTCCTAGGATGTGGGTAAAAGACGGTAAAAAGTTCAATAAAATTTATATATATCTAAAATTATTATAAACTAACTCCAATGAACTACATTGAACTTATATAGGTATTATGTATCTATATTGACCTAAAATAAATTTAAATAGAATAAATAATTATTTCAATAAAAATCAGTTTTAAACTATAACTCATTGTTTTTAACTATTCATCAAAAATTGAAAGTTTTCAAAAAAATACAGACAATTCACCCTAAGATAATTTCGATATTCCGAATCCAAAAATGAAGTCCATTTTGAAAGATAAAATTTATAAAATTTCAAAAAGTGGGTATTACTATTCATAATGGCTAGTTTGATTGGTTGTGTTGTGTTAGAACTCGAAGTTACGTGAAACACATTATATTGTATTATTCAAAGAGAAGCGTACCATGGAAACTTGGGGTGTTACATTCTCTCCTCCTTCAACTGATTTCGTACTCGAAATTTCAACAATATTACTACATAAAAAGACTCAGGGAGTTCTTCATCATATGTTCCTCGAGTTCCCACATTGCCTCTTCCATATTATGGTTTCTCCATAGAACTTTTACCAGATGAGTCATCCTGTTTCTCAACACTTGTTATATTGTATCAAGAACCTTGACAGGATCTTCACAATAAGACAGATCAGGTTCTAGTTCAAATTACTCATAGGTGAGTACATGTGTTGGGTCAGGGATGTATTTTCTCAACAGTGATATGTGGAAGACATCATGAACTTTGGAGAGACATGGCAGCATTTCCAAACGGTAAGGTACAACCCCAATTATTTCTAGAATTTCAAAATGTCTAATGTACCTAGTACTCAATTTTCTCTTCTTACCGAAACGTATAACACCCTACCATGGAGATACCTTCAAGAAAACATGATCACCTACCTGAAATTCCAAATCCTTCCTTAGGTTATCGACATATCTCTTCTTTATACATTGAGATACTTTGATGTAGGTTTGGATTACCTTCACCTTTTCCATTGTTTCCTCAACAAGTTTGGGGCCTGTGAGTTTTCTTTCACCAACATAATCCCAACAAGTTTGTGTACAAAATCTCTTTCTATATAACACTTCATATGGTGCCATATGAATACTTGAATGGGAGATATTGTTATAGGAATATTCTACCAGAGGTAAATATTGATCCCACATACCTTGAAAGTCAAGTGAGCATGATATCAACATATATTCTATGTTTTGAATAGGCCGTTCTTATTGTCCATCATTTTGGGGGTGTTAGGCAGTGCTCAAAGGAAGTTCAGTTCTAGGGATTTTTGAAGACTTTTCCAGAATCTTGATGTAAAACTGGTATCTCAATCATTAATAAACGATAGGGGTACTCTATGAAATCTCAAAACTTCATTAATAAATAGTCTTTCTAGACGTTTAAGTGGTAAATCTTATCTTATAGAAAGAAAATGTTCTGACTTGGAAAGACAATCAACAATGACCCATATTGCATCATTCCCTCTGATACCAAATATAACGCCCCGACCATAGTTACCCAGATTCGGTGCATTATTACGTATCATTGGCATGATCACAAAAGATCAAGTATCAAAAGACATATTAGTTTAGTAGCCTTGGAAGTACTAGATACATTAATAAGGTTTACATTACAATATAAAATGGAAAACTACAACAACATTGTTTCCATAGAAAACACGGATATCCCATATACTATCCCCACTGGTCAGTCATAATATACTTCTTCACATCCTGGAAAAAATATAACATAGAAATGGGTAATCTCTGATGCTCTGTAAGGATAACAATATTGCGAAATATTTCATAAATAAGAATAAACATTTAAGGCAATGTATAAAACTAAAACAAAATCCTTTTCAACATAAACTTCATCATAATATGGAAAATATAAATCAATATAATGCCATTTACTTACTCACATGGATATTATACTAGTAGAATAATCACATGCAATATCAATAGAAACTTTCATAATTATAGAATGCATAATTATAGACTTTCATAACCACATAGTCAAGGCCTAGTGCAAAGACAAAAATAAGATTTTTTCAAGGCCTTGTGCTAAGACACTAGTTTATCTCATGAGACCTACCGATGCATCGAGGAGATATTACGGGATCCACCCATCACTTACTAATTCCATCGTAATTTTATCCCATTTCTACTCAGGTATGGGAAGAGGTTGCAAGACTCCTCCAGGCTGTTGCCATCAGCTTTCACTTGTTGAAAAACCATACATCTTGACAAAAAATCAGCAATCTCTCTCTTCATGTTTTCCCACAAAAAATGTTCCTTCAAATCCCAATACATTTTGGTGCTCGAAGGATGTATAGATAAATTGAAGCTATGAGCATCATCCAAAAATTCTCTTTTTAGATCAGGTATATCAGGAACACAAAGTCTCTTCCAAAATTTCAAAATTCCATCTTCATATATGAAGTCACTCAATATCCCATTATTCACAACTTTAATCTTCTTTTGAAACACCTCATCATCAAGCTGAGATCTTATTATCTTTTCTAGTAAAGATGGTTTGGAAACCATTTGAAAAAACATTGATGTTTCACCTTCCAGGGTTATTCCCATATCCATATTTTCTAGATCCATGTATATAGGATCCTTTTCAAGTCTCATCATGTTCAGAACTCCATGATCTTTTCTTCTAAAAGCATTTTCCACCTTATTTTCCTTCCTCGGGTGGTAGTGTATCGTGAAATCATAATCCTTGAGTAGTTCAACCCATTTCCTTTGCCTCATGTTGGGCTCTTTCTATGAGATAATACACTTCAAACTCTTGTGATCAGTATAAATCTCGCATTTTTCACCATAGAGATAATTTCTCAACATATTCAAAGAAAAGATTATAGTTACTAACTCAAGATCATGAGTAGGATAGTTTTTCTCATGAATTTTCAGTTATTGTTATGTATAGGCATTAACTCTATCATTCTGTATAAGGACACAACCAAGTCCTTTCTTCGATGCATCTCTATAAATAACAAACCCATCGTTCCCCGATGGTAGAGTCAAGATAGAAGCATTGAATAATCTTATCTTTAATTCTTCAAAACATTCTTCACACTCTTTTGTCCAAATAAATTTAACCCCTTTATGTGTGAGCTTGGTAAATGGGTTTCCCAATAGGGAAAAATTCTGGATGAAACGCCGATAATAACCTGTTAAACCTATAAAATTGCATACCTCAGTTATACTTGTCGATACTGGGCATTCTTGGATTGCCTTAGTTTTATAAGGATCAACAGATATTCTATCCTTAGAGACAATATGGCCAAGAAAAGAAATATTCTGAAGCTAAAATTCACTCTTGCTAAACTTTCCATATAATTCATATCTTCTAAGAGTCTTTAGGATAATGCGCATGTTATTTTCATGATCTTCGTATCTTTTGGAGTATATCAAGATATCATCAATAAATACCACAAAAATTCATCAATATATTACTTGAAAACTCTATTCATTAGGTCCATGAAGACATAGGGTGCATTTTTCAATTCAAAAGTAATTACTGTAAACTCGTATTACTCATACCTGGTTCGAAATGCTATTTTCATAATGTATTCCTTCATCACACACAAATGATGATATCCAAATCAAATCTCAATATTTGAAAAGTATTGAGCTATATGTAGTTGGTCAAATAAATCATCAATGAGAGGTAGGGGATACTTTTTCTTTATTCTTATAGCATTGATCTTCCTGTAGTCAATGCACAACCTCATAGATCTATCTTTCTTCTTAACAAAAAGGACATAGGCTCCCAATGGAGAAAAAATAGGGTGAATAAATCCCTTATTAATCAATTCCTCTATTTTTTTATTTAGTTCCACTAATTCCACAGTGGCAATTCTATAAGGGGTCTTTGATATGGGCCTTGAACCAGGGATTAAATCAATGGAAAACACAATTTATCACTCTAGAGGATGTCCAGGTAAATCCTCTGGAAACACATCAACATATTCTTTCACAAGAGGTACATAATCTATTTGAACATTATTTTCCTCAACCAAAATTATTTCAATATCTTCCTCCCTAATAATTTAATTTAGTTGAGCTACTGCGGGTGGATGTAGATAAGAATTAGGTGGTGACGATTCTGCTCTAAAGATAAGGTGTTCTTTATCATCGTCATCAAAAATAGTAACCTCCTTCTTCTTACAATAAATTTTTTCATCATGGTCTGAAAGCCAATCCATGCCACGGATTATATAAAATTAAACCATGGGTATAATGATGATATCAACAGATAAACAACATTTATATGCCTTAATAGGGACTGATTCACAAAACTTTGTTACAATGATACTTCCCTTAGGATTTTTGACTGAAAACTCACTTGTTAAATCAAATTGGAGGTATATAATTTTATTTTCAAACTTGGAAGATATGAAATAATTAGATGATATAGAATCAAATAAATAATTTTCTAAACTGGAGGAAACCATTAAATTACATGCCACTACGTCTTTCGGAGATTCAACCTCAGCAGTAGTGATTGCATAATGTTGGCCTTAATCTATTTTCCTTTTCTGAGGTAAGTTACCCTAATGCTTAGGACATTCATTCACATAATTCCCCATTTCTATAAAATTTTAGAATTCAACATTGACATCCCTTTTCTTCCCCTTTAAATCACAATCTTGGTGGCCTTTTTCACCACACTTGTAACAAACTCCCATTCCCTTCAGGCAAGTACCCGGGAGTTTCTTTCAAAAATTACTGTAGGATGGATATTAAACATTTCCCTTACTCCCTTTATTTCCATTTACATAGTGTTCATTAGGACTCTTATTCTCTTTCTTTTCTTTAAAGTCATAAGACTTAGAGAATTCTTTTTCTGTCTTGATAGCATGTGAGACAATATCTTCATACGACGGGAAGGATTGTGAGACTAATGCTCGATGGAGAAATGGTTTTAACCCATCAAAGAAGGGGTAAATATTACTTATTGGGTTACATATATAATCTTTAGCATGCCTCACAAATCTTGTAAAGTTATTCTCATACATTGCGACATTCTCATCCTCCTCTTGCCTCAGACTCAGAAATTGTCTTTCCATATCCGCTCGATGGTCACGGGGAAATTATTTTTCTATGAAAATCTCTTTAAACTCTCTCTATTTATTTCCCACATAAATTATCTAATATTCATTCTTAATATCTTAATAATATGTTCCAAAGTCCATAAACATTAATTTTAGTGCATTATAGAAATTTTATTTCATTTCTCATCTCAAATTCAATTCATGTTTAAAATGAAAATTTGGGCCCAATCATTCATCTCTTTGTGGACAACATTATATTATTTTTCTGAATTTGATATTTTGGGATATGATTGATCAATTTTTTTGGAACATTTTTTCTAATAGGATTGATAGATTAATCTTAATGGAAGATTGAGATTTTTGGGGATGAATGCACAATGTTTCTGGAGAAATCATAATGGGCCTAAGGCCCATAAAAAAATGCGGGGCCCAAAAACCAAGCCCAATGAAGATCAAATTTTTACAGTAGAAAGAGAAATATTTTGGGATCATTTTATTAAACTGTGGAGAGAGCTAATTCCTTTGTTTGCATGGGGATATATGGATCTGATGTTTACATTTAAATGGTGGGACCGACCTGAACGCCCATAGTGTCTTCCCACCATTTCAAACATAATTTCAAAAAGGCTACATCAAATTGCCTGAAATCTTTACAGATAATGGAGGACAGGGGGATGAGAATATTTCAATACTACTACACCTCCATATTTGTCCCCCTTCAATTAAAAAATCACACATCAAAACGGTAGATGAATCTGGATGAATTTCTGGGTCAACTTCGAAACATCAAATCCCATTGATTTTCTCACCCTCCTTTTAAATCTCCCAACTAATGGAGATGTAATTAATTGTTGGGGGTATATCTAAGTCTCTTAATATTACTATATAAGGATATGGTGGTGAAGGGAATTAGCATCGAATATTTTTCGTTGGAATTGATGTTTTTATATTCTTTCAATAGTATTGTCATGATTTCATTTTGGAATCGCTTTGCCAATTTAGCCCATGTAAGTTATTCATTCAACTTTTTTTAATTAATAAAATATAATAATCATCTTCTTCTTCTTAATTTCTTATTTCTTTTTCCATATCATGTTGATATCTTTGCCTTAGGGAGTGAGGTTATTCACATTATCTTTTATAAAACTCTTCACACAACGGTGGAGTGATTGTTATTTTTCTTATTCTTCTCCAATTCTACCATCATAAGTATACTACCCACATTCATTGATAGAATATAATAAATGGAGGGATAATACTATAATGGTTTGATCCAAGGTAGTAGAAAGTGGTGAATTGAATGTTATTTCTTAATTTAATAATTCTTAATCAATTCTATCATTTAGATTTTAATTCAATGATGTGCGTTATCTTTCCAACTCGCCCATTTTATGGATACACATCCCGAGTGCTAAAACGATCCTCTACCTTGGAGTGATCATCAATATGATCCTACAAGTTTATAGGTGATTAGCCTTAGGATAGTGAAAACTCAAAATTGGTGAGTGATTTGGGATAGTTGTATTTCGTTAAAGGAAACAATAGAATTTAAGACATTGAAATAATTTAAAAATAAATTCATCCAATACACCCCATGCGATAACCAAAGATCAACTCATTATTTTAAATTTAATTCACTTAAGTCTTTAAAATATCAAATAATCCAATCAATTCAAACCAAATTTGTCCACTTCATAGCCCATCCTCCAGTTAATCATACCATCTCAAGGTTACTTCTTCGATCCATGTGGATTCGACCCCTACATGTACTACAATGACCGGTTATACCTATAGGGAAATTTGGGCGCAACCATCCATTCCATATTTTTTACCTCATCATCTTTCTTTGTGTTTTTAATCAATGACCACCATTGATCAACATCTCCAGTGAGGTGGTAAACTGCAATGCCATCTTTTTCCATTTCACTACTCCCCAAGGCATGGAATATTTTCTCTAAGGAATTTAACCATTGCTCAGCTATTAATGGATTTGTACCCCCATTGAATGTTGGTGGTTGTTGCCTCATAATGTGATCTAACATTGATCCTCCACACTGTGGATTAGGGTGCTCCATATAGGTAAGTTTATTATTCATAACATGAGTGAGTTGTCCCAATATGGTGATAAGATGATATGCACCAGTTGTATCACTAGATCCACTATAATTATCTTGAGTAGAAGGGAAATCCCTGCATAGAGTGCCTGCATTGATACTATTTCCATTCCTTCCACTAGGCACCATTTCTAAACAATGACATAAACTAAATTAGTTTATGAATCGAAATACATAATTCCAAACTTGTAAAACACTTAACATAAATTGAACGGTTTATGGATATAATCCATAATCATAAGAAATGTTTTCATTGATGAAGTGTATACTCATAAACCCTTCATAATGGTTTTTAAAGAAAATGAGAATTATCCTAAGCATATCCCCCGAGTGTGTCGTAACCAAGAGTGCACTAGGGCCCATTGTCGTGCACCAGTTCCCGTTCAAGTCTAGCTCAAAGTGGTGTTTTTGGGTTTTACCCCTAGGTACATCTGTTCCAGAGCCGCCTCTACCTAGTCGTATCTAGATAGGGATGTATTTCTTGGAAAACTCACAAAATATCTACAATACCAAAATTATAGGAAGTTCTTCTATACTAATCCTCAATGTCTATCTTAGGGATATGTGCTCTAATCAGAGTTTATCTAAATCTAGTTTCCAAGTTTTGTACTAAACTTACTCTAATACCAACTGTAACACCCCAAACCAATTTACCCAGAGTCGGTTTATTATTACATATCATTGGCATGATCACAAATGATCATGTCTCGAAATACCAATTAGTTTAGTAGACTTGGAAGTACTAGATACATTCATAAGGATTACATTACATCATAAAATGGAAAACTACAGCAACATTGTTTCCATAGAAAACACTGATATCCCATAGAATATCCCTATAGGTCAGTCATAATATACTTCTTCTCATCCTAGGAAAAATAAAACATAAAAAGGGGTGAGCTCAGATGCTCAGTA
This sequence comes from Viscum album, assembly GCA_963277665.1. NCBI lineage: Eukaryota > Viridiplantae > Streptophyta > Magnoliopsida > Santalales > Viscaceae > Viscum > Viscum album. Next base: position 1,425,635,549 of record OY728123.1, on the reverse strand, counting down.
AAGATAACAATATAGTGGAAGTTTTCATAATTAAGCATAAACATTTAAGGCAATGTATAAAACTAAAACAGAAGCCTTTTCAACATAAAATTCATCATAATATAGAAAATATAAATCAATATAATGTGATTTAATTACTCATATGGATATTCTACTAGTCGAATAATCACATGAAATATCAATATCCACTTTCATAATGATGGAATGCATAATGCCAAACTTTCATAACCACATAGTCAAGGCCTTGTGCCAAGAAAACAAATAATATTTTTTCAAGGCCTTGTTCCAAGACACTAGTTTGTCTCATGAGATCTACCGATTCATCGAGGAGCTATAGTGGGCTCCACCCGTCACATACTATGTCCATTGCATTCCTCAAATGAAAAGGTTTAAACATAACATAAACATTCGTATTAAAACTAGAATACGAAATGTCAATACTTTATCCACAACCCATGAATGGTATAAAAATAACACATCCATAGTAAAACATATCACAAAACCATCAATACAATATGGATGTTTTTTATCATAATAAATCAACTTCAAATAAGCTTACAATCCATCAAAGAATGCTGACATAGATGAAATAAAAACAATTTTTGAGAAATATCTATTTCTATTTTGAAATCATTTAAAAGTCATATAATTATAATAGAAAATAGTTATTTTGAAAATATTCTTATAATCTTGTAAGTTAAGCCTCGACGATGTCAAAACGGTATAAAATAGCCTCACCCACCTTATATGTTAAAAAAGGCATTCTTACCTTAATTTTGTTGAAAAGGTTATAAAGGACCTTGTTAGAAAACAATGGAAATATTCCTTTATAAACATCTTATAAAAGTAAAACAAGGGTATAAATTACTTTAAAACATAGTCTATAAATTAGTAATAATGTTTTGAATTACATTTTTAAGAAACATGGATGTTGATGATAAAGATGTCCGAACATTTAATTACGTATAAACAACGTCGGATAATGAAGAGATTGTAGAATTAACCCTTACCATGTACTTTTCATTGGTAGAGGGTAGGTTAACCTCTTTTATAATGGTGAAATAATTATTATTAAATTATAAAATAATCATATACATTAATATGATATCATATATGATCTGTTAACATTTCTTTGTTAATATTATCTTAGTATTATCGTCGTTTTGGGTGTTGACTGATTCGTTTTCCTTTATATGATTTGTTAAGTAAGTAATGTTTGTTATGGATAGGATGTATCTTATTCATATTCATAATGATATTAAGTCTTTAAGCAGTAGTTTTAATAATCTAAAGAAAATTATTATTGAATGGATATGATGGGGAATGAATCTCATCGTGTTTGTAGAGACGGTAATCCGTACATACGCACAAGCGACAATAAAATTCTTTTGATATTAAAATAATATATAATTGGATGTTATATCACATATAGAGAATAATTATCACGTTATATTTATTATTTACATCAATTACACATAATTATTATACTCATCCAAATAATAATGTATTGAATAACAATTACACCACGACGTGGAGACGCTAAGTCGTACGTACGCACGTATGGTGACATGTCATTCAAGGGATGGCTAGAATAATGAATTTTTTGTACCATATTTATAATAACATCACAGTATATAACAGATTATGGATTTATCATTTTAGAATGGAAACTAAAAATAAAGATTAAGTGGAAGAAGAATGGAACTTGAAAGAGGTGATGAAATATTTACCTCTTTTTCGGGTTCTTCATTTTGATTTGATCAAAATGGATCCATATGTTGGATTTCTGACCAAAGTATGGCCTCTAGGATGTAGTGAGGATAGTTTAGATGGTATTTGGGTAGGTTTTGGCCGAGCCAAATGGATTTGAAGGTGTGAATTAGAGAGAAGGGTGAGTTCCCTTTTATAAGAGGGGTGAGAGGCACCTTAGGAAAAGCTAGAAATATTATTTTATAATAAAATAATTTTCAGTTTATAATGGCTCCAAAATAGATTATTTAAAGTCTAAGGTGGTTCTGGGTCATAAAACACTCACCCAATAGGTTTTATTTAGGTTTGTGTCACTATATTAACCTTATCGTTTAGATTTAACTCTTAGATAAATAGTTTTACGTATACCATGTCACTTTGTATTTTTAAATTATATGGTTAATAAACATACTATATACTTCCAAACGAACCCCAAGTGGTTAATTAATGATAAAATTATTATATATATGTTTATTGGATGATCCTTATATTTTTAAGAATATAATATTAATTAATAATATAATATTTGTTTTAAAAACGCTTTTCTGTCAATTTTGACACAATTTGGTATTTTGTTTTTTCAAAATTTATAACAGCATTATTACTTCGAAAAAAATTCATCTAGAAAACCATAACATGTCATATTAACCTAGAAAAATACTGGAATGCATAAAAAGTCTCAAATTAAATTTATTTTGGTATTTATAATATCAATTATTTTAATATTACATTAATTAGGTAATTACTGCATCATCATTGTGTCATAAAAAAATTAAATAATTTAATGTCTAAAAAATATAAATAAAATAATATTATGTAGTAAATCGTTTTATCTTTCTAATTAATATTTATAGTCGAATTTATCTTTTGTCTAACCCTATATTAAAAAATATTTAGTTACTAAACATTGATTTTAACTCTTTTATCTCTTCTTTGAATTAAATAATAATAAATGTCATAATCTAATCCAAGTGGACCAAAGAGGTTCATATTTTATTCCTAAGTTTCTTTTTGGTCGAATTATACTTATCCTATAGAATTTGGACATGTTTTAGGGTAATAATAATATTTTTTTTACCCTTAATTACCATATTTACTTTTAACCGTGGTAAATAAAAGTAAAAAGTTACTAGTCACCGAAAATTATTTTCCTCTTATTGAACAAAATTTTACTTAATGATATCAACCATGTCTCTCGTATTATTAAAATTCAACTCACCGAAGTGGTAAAATTATGTTTTATGTAAATTTTCAAATGCTCATAGGAGGTGGGTAAAAGACGGTAAAAAGTTCAATAAAATTTATATATATCTAAAATTATTATAATATAACTCTAATGAATTAAAATGAAATTATATAGGTATTATGTATCTATTTTGAACTAAAATAAATTTAAATAAAATAAATAATTATTTCAATAAAAATCAGTTTTAAACTATAACTCAGTGTTTTTCACTATTCATCAAAAATTGAAAGTTTTCAGAAAAATACAAAAAATTCACCCTAAGCTAATTTTGATATTCCGAATCAAAAAATGAAGTCCATTTTGAAAGATAAAATTTATAAAATTTCAAAAAGTGGGTATTACTATTCATAATAGCTATCTTGATTGGTTGTGGTGTGTTAGAACTCGAAGTTGCGTACAACACGCGCTATTGTATTATTCAACGAGAAGAGTATCGTGGAAGCTTGGGGTGTTACAACCATTTTCATGTACAAGATTACTATGAATATAGCCAAGAACATATTTTCAGATTTTTCACCCCTAGGTATATTTAATCTATAGACACATCCACTTGTATTATATAGATAGGGACATATGTCAAGGAAACCACTCAGGCTATCCTTCTCCAAAATTCAATGAAATTTTCCTATATATGACTCAACACTATACTTATCCTTATACATGCCATTGGGATTATCACCAAGGTTTTATCAACCTATTTTCCAATGTTTAAATAAATGTTCTTTCTAGTACCAACTACGGAGACCCACACTTTTCAAAAATTAACATTACATACATTTTGCTGAAAACAAAAAACCATTACACAAAAAACATGCAATAAGACCATACTGGTCTAGTGCCTTTGGAAACAAGGAATACATAAACCCTGATACACATGTGATGTATATTATCTCCAAACAGATTCTTGTTGACTAGCACCCTTCTTAGACAACTCAAACATAAAACATTTCTTCACAACATGGGTAAGGAAACATAAATGGGGGTGATCTCAAATGCTCATTAAGGGTAAATAAGGGATATTTAAGCATAAAATGAGAATAATGTTATGATAATGTGATCATGATAATATAAGATCATACCATGCATATCAGATATCATATATATGAATCATGGCATAATTCTTTGTAGTTCATAAAACATAAATAAACAGAATTAAAGGACATAATCCATGAAATAAAAACATAGGAGTAAGAAATGGAATTGCAGAAAAAACACAGGCAAGTTATTATTTACATTTTATAAAATTAATCATTTCCAATATCTTATTAGGAGTATTGGTTCACTCCCCATACCATAATAGTAGACATGGTTCACTCACATGGCCATCATAATATCATGAGTTCTCTCCTCATACCATCTTAGTAGTCTTGGTTCACACACATGGCCATAATCATTGTTAGGGTTGTCTCCTAAGTCCCTCTTATTTTATCACATGAAATATAAAACATTACCCAATGCATTCGAGGGATATATATTCCCAACCGTCACATAAATAAATCAAATATACATGTGACAAAAGATCCAAAATAAACATATCATAACCCATAAAATTAAATGGGTATCATAATCATGCCATCATATCATAACCAGTAGAAATAGATAGGTTTCATATTCATTTCATTATAAACATAACCCCTGAAAACTAGCAGGTGTCAAAAGTATATAACAGATAAATGATAAACGGGTTTCATAACATCATTACATCAAAACAAAATCCATTCATTGAAACAATATCAATTTAAAAATTGTTTAATTTCCCCATAATATCCCAAGTAACACCAATGGATGTTATCCTATATGAGAAATAATTTTGAAATATCATTTAGAAACATTTCTTGAGGAAAATATCATTTCTTATTTGACAATTTTTTTATTACATAAAACATTTTCAAAAAAATTTGCATTGAAAATAGATTTTAAAACATATACATGAATATTTGAATGAAATAAATTATTTTAAAAAATAAAATTTCCCTAAAAACGATATTTAAGGATATTTTGAAAACATGTCTAATTTTTTTTAAAAAATATGGTTTTTTAATACAATAGATTTAAGATAGAATATATAGAATGTCATATTTTAATAAAAACATTATCCTAAGTGACAGAGAGTGGAAATATGGTACTAAAAAATGATGATATCTTGAATAAATAGTTTTTAAGGAAACTCATGAAAATTCTTGATATATAGATGACAATATTTCATCAACGTAAGCATAAACATAACCACTCTTAGAAAGCGATGTGATTTTCTCAAAAAACTATTATTTCTTGGTTACATGGGATAATACAATCCATGTAAGAAAAGGAATTTACCTGAAGCATAGGATATCATAAATATAATTAGATTCAAGATATAACATGTATAATGGTTTTATATACACCTCAAAAAAGTGTTTAGGTGCATAAAAAACACGAGTCTCAAAGAAGGCAAGTTGATACAAAACCGTTTTACCAATTTCATAACTTTTTAAAATTAACACCATTAAAGAAGGATCATATAATAGATATTTGAATAAACATAAATTTATGTAAAATATATATAGAATAAAATCATGTATAGTACATAAACCACACAAATGGAAAGTGTGGCGAACATAGTTTGTATCTCACAGAATATAAAAATGAGATGAAATCCCATTACCTTGTGTCTTGACTCTATCTGTACTCATAAATGCTTCTGGTATAATAAAAATAATTTTATTATACATCATTTATGGAAGAATATTCTTATAAATAATAACATAGGTGGTTTCATTATAACCTTATTTACCATCTTGTTAACGATCCTATGATAATGCTTCACTTTAGGTAACATTCACATTATTCTTTTCATGTGTCTTCATTTGTTATATCTTTGATAGTTAAACTTATATCATGATTAGAGAATGTAATAAATGTTATAAATATTCATTATATTTTATATATTATTATTATAATAATCTATATAATGTAGGATTATGAAATGAAATACATCATTCATGGAGACGGTAAGCCGTATGTACACATGAACATTGCTTCCATCTTTATAGTCATATTGATTGAAATTATCTAAAGGACATATATATATATAATTAATCTAGTAGAATTACATATATAATATATATCATATAATATCATTAATTATATCTTTAATTAATTCCATGTGATGTGTGAATTAATCACTTCTATTTTAGGGTGTAGTAGTCCACACTTTCTCAAATGACATTATCATATTATTACAAAATCTAAAAAACTACATGTGTTTTAAAAATAATAATGATGATTAAATACATAATAAATATATTATTTTAAATATATAAATTGAGTGTCTATCATAATTTCCACCATGATTGGTGGTAATGGAGAAGATAGAAATCATCATCTCATGTAGTAGTAGTTTGACATACATAGAAATAATATGTTCAACTTCGATTAGATGGAAGTTTGTGTAAGTGTAGTTCATAACCATTTAATAACAATATCCTTATATATAGGATATTGTTTTTTTCACGTAATAATGTAATAAATTGAGTGTATTGTTGGAGATGGAAAATAAATTGAAGAATCTTGAAAGAAGACGCTACCTCTAAATCAGGAAACTCCTTTTTGTATGTGCCAAAGGGATTCCATGAGAGGATTTTTTTCCCTAATTGAGTTTTGAAGGTAAAAAAATTTATGTTTGGGATTAAAATAGAGCTGTTCATGGGATAATATAAATTGTTTTAGAGGTGTGATGAATGGGTAGAGTTAGTGACCTTTTATTGGGAAGAAAAGGGACTGACTTGGAATTCTTAGAAACAAGTAAGGTGTGAACTTGTTCATACCAAAATACAGAAATAAAAAACAAAAAATACAAAATAATGGATATTTTATTTCCTAAATATGGGCATAAAATTCGTTTTGGACAAGGTTTTTGGTCATTTGGGCACTTAATTTTAGTGTTTGGTTCATAATTATGCTTAATTTTTCATTAATTGTTGTGATTAATTTAAATTACTTTTATTAATCATTATGCTCAAAAATTAACATGGAATTATTCAGCCCTAAATATTATACTGAATAAAACGGTCTATGTTGGGTTTTTGAAATTAAATTCACATAATTAAAAAAATTATGATTTGTGCTAATCCAATATACATGATGAAATAACAGGGGTTTAATGTAAGAAAAGGATCAAAATATTGTTAATATTTTATATTTAGTTTCAATGTAAAATTTATTTTCATGAAATAAATTGTATTAATATGTGTAATATTTATCTAATGTGACCATGAATGATATTTATTATATCTTTTATCATTAATAATTAATTATAAAAAATGAATTTTCTTAAAAAAACATCATTTTTAACTATTCATAAAAAATGATTTTTGTCATAAAAATTCCAAAATTTTTCCTACGATACTTTTGAAAATATAAAGATAAAAATTTGGTTTATTTTATCATAATATGTTTCTAAATTTATCTAAAATAACATTCATTATTATAAGTGGATCATTGGAGGAAAAACAATTTAAACATTGAAGGACATTAACAAAAATCATATCATACATTATCAATATGTTTTATTTATATAAAGAAATTTTAGAACATATCAATATTCATATAAGTATTTTTAATGTATAGGTTATAATTATATCATTTAAATTATTACAAATAAGTGATGTTTTGTAAAAACTCATTGTTTCATATATCATACGCCAAGTCGGTGTTCATTTAACGTAAGTCAAGTCAGTATTGTGTGTAACATATTCCAAATTGGTGTTCCTTTCAAAAAAAATATTTGATTTACTATATTGAGTAATATAAATAAAAATTTAAATTTTTTCAAAAAATTTCCATAAAAAATAATGGTGTCACATTCTACCACCCTTAAAATGAATTTTTTCTCTCAAAATTTGTCACTCAGGTAAAAAAGTGAGGATATTTATGTTTCATATTATCCTTATGTTCCCACATAGATTCCAAAAACTAGTGATTTTTTCTCAAAACATTTACTAGGAGAGTGGTCTTGTTTCATAGAACATTATCGATTATTCCAGAATTTCCATAGGATTCTACTTATAAGAAAGATCACGCTCTGGTGTTATGACCTATGAGTTCAGTACCTGTGAAGTGTTAGTTGTGTACATCATTTGGATCAATACATGAAACACATCATGTATTTGAGAGATATTTTTGGATGTTCTAAGTGATGGGATAATGTCCCGATAAAAACAAAAATATCAAAGTGGCAGATATACCTAGGGATTATTTTCCCTTTCTTCCTGAAACTCATAACTCTCTTCTAGGGAGATATTTGTAGAAACTCCTTTTCACCAACTTCAATTTTTTGATCAAAATGACAGTTATCATCATAACTTTTCTTCTAGTTTTGAACTGCATTAATATGACGCTGAATAGTTATATCCTTCTAGACCATTCCATTAGTGATCATATGTCCTACTAGATTTCCTTCTCAAAACAAATACCTTCATGATGGAGCTCTACATTTCATCCCATAAAGGGCTTCATAAGGTTGCATCTGAATTCTTGATTGAATTCTAATATTGAAAGAAAACTCAACTAGTGGAAGGTTCTGATACCAAAAAACTTTGAAATATATAGAACAAGATCTCAAAATATCATCTAGGGTTTGAATTGTTCTTTCAAACTTGTCATATGTTGAAGGATGATAAGAAGTGCTGAAACTCAGTTTTTTATAAAGTGATTTATAAATACTTAACCAAAACATTAAGGTAAACCTCAAATCATGATATGATACAATAAAATATGGTAGTCCATGCATCCTTTCTACCTCATTAATGTATATTTTGGAAAGATAATCAAGAGAGAAATATTTGTTGATAGCAATAAAGCGTGCTGACATAACAAGGAAATCAACTACCTCCCATATAGAATTAAACCCATTGGTGGTTTTTTGTAGTACAATGAGAAAATCCAAAGTGATATTCTCCCATTTCAATTATGGAATCAGTAATGGATGCAACCTTCCTTTAGACTTTTTTCTTTTAGCCTTAACATACTAGTATAAGAAACCCCGAGATACAAACATCATAGTATCTCTCTTCATTCCATCCCACCAGAAGTACTAATTTATGTCCCTGCACATCATTGAAATTGTAGGATGAATAGATAATGAATAACTATGAGCTTCTTCTAACAAATCCTTGAAATATTAAATTTAAGGGATACATACATGATTCCTAAACCTTATCATTCCATCCCAATAAAGGTTAAACTCAAGAATATTTATAACCTTCCTTTGTAGTTACTTATCTTTTTTGGTTCCTACATAATAATCACATTTATAGAGGGTTATATATTCATTTGAAAAAGATATGATTTTTTATGCTTCCTAAAGGATTTCTAGATACATCCTTTTTTAATTAATAAATATTGGATCATTTGTGATCCTCATCATAGATAAGTTATCATTATCTTTTTGGATCAACGAATCAACCAACCTGTTCATTTTCCCAGGGTGAAAATGTATGGAGGAATAAAATTCCTTTATTCACTCTAACCATCATATCTGAAACATGTTCAATGTATTCAGTGTCAATATATATTTCATAATTTTATGATCGGTATATATATCAATCTTTTTCCCTTAAAGATCGTGCATCTATATCATTAATAAAAACATTATGGCTGTTAACCCCATATATTGATTTAGGTATTTTTTTTCTCAGGAATATTCAACTATCATGAGATAATGTCTATAACCTCGTTATTTTGAAAAATCACACATCAAAAACCCTTTTGGAATACCTCACATTAAATTAAAAACCTTTCTCAACTACATGTTAATGTAATAATAGGTGCACGGACCAACTTTATTTTCAGATCCCTGAAGTTTTCCATACATTTATCTATCTATAAAAACATAACACCTTTCCAAATTAACATGGTTAGAGAAATATATAGTCATGAGAAATCCTCAAAAAACCATTTATAATATCAAAATAAACCCACAATTCTATTTATCTCAGTCAATGTGGCTAGTCTAGGCTATATTTCAATAGTCACTGTCTTTCATGTATATAATGATATACCATCTCTTGAGATCATGTGAATGGAAAATGAAATCGATTGCATCCAAAATTCACACTTTTTAAATTTTACATATAACTTCTCATTTCTTAGGGTCTTTAGTATAATTATCAGGTGATCTTTATGATTTTATTTTTCCATTGAATAGATAAGAATATCAACTATAAGGACTACAAAAAACTGGTTAAGGAAATCACTAAAGACAATATTAATTAAATACTTAATGATTATAGTGGAATTACTAAGAAAAAAAGGAATCCCTATATATTCACAGTTCGAATACCTTTTACTGAATATCATCTTTGTTAAATCCTCTTTTTTGACCCCAAATTTAGGATTTCTTGGATGAAGGTCAATCACTGAAATGTATTGATCACCACACCATTGATCTGAGTAGTCATCAATATAGGGAGGAAAATACTTATTATTTATTGTGATAGTTTTCAACTACCAGTAATCAATCCAATGTCACATTGATATATCATTATTTTTCACAAAAAGAACTGGTGCACCCAAAGGTGACACAATTGGATGAATGAATCTCTTATCAAGGTTATCTTGGATTTGCTTCTTCAATTATGGAATCTTGATTGGGGTCATTATATATTAGGTATTTGAAATTTTTGTGGAAGTAGGTATAAGTTCTATCAAGAACTCAACTTCATGTTTGGGTGGAATATTTCCAAATCATCAATAAAGACATCCAAAAAATCCCAAACAGTAGTCATATCATTATTATTGATGACCTACCCAATAATTGGAGATAACAAACCCCATTTAAATGGGAATAAAGACCCATAAAATAGATGTAATATCCCATGGATGTTCAAACTCATTTTCACATTGATGGATGATCATAGGATGATTTGAAATATCGAACCTAACATCCCTTCTTTAACAATTGATGTGGGATTCATGCAATGAATGACAATCAATGCTTAGGAAGACATAAAATCTAACCAAAGAAGTAATGAAAACATTTTAAAGTATTTAATTTCCACAAACATCAACCAAATAGGAATCATCATCATCATAAAATTTTTATTCAAGAAGAAACGAGGGAACAAACAAAGAAGAATATGAAATAGAACAAGTGACAAGAAAAATGGCATAAGGGGTTTTCACTGATAAATCAACCTCTAATTATTTTGTAGGAATCCTAACACCCTTGGAAAATTATTTACATATTAATGAATGGTTATATATAGTATCAAATATGACATTATGTGTTCTTGAGTGGATGATAAGTGAACATTTCATCATGTTGTTATCACACTGCTCATCAGATATAGAGATTGAATGATATTTCACCTTGTCCCTCGACTTAAGAAGTTTATTATGTCAATCATCACCCCCAACCCTTTGGTTTGAGCTGTAGTTAGTATAATTCCTATTATAATTACACTTTTAGCAAAAAATCATGGGAGGTGCAATCTTTATATCTCTTTCTCCATTAGCATTTTGAGCCAAATTCTTCCCATCACCTCGGTAGTCAATTTCTCGATTTAATTCATTTCCACTAATAAAATACTTATTAGACCCCTTAATGAAATTTCATTTATGCTTATTCCCACACTTAGATACTAAAGGAATTTTTATTTTCTTCACTCCATGGTTTTTAGAGTTTCCTTTAAACTCTATATTTTTATTCATATCAAATCAATAAGATTGACATGTGACTCCTACCTCTATTTCAACCTTTATTTCACAATGCATAGTATCATCATAGCTAAAAAAGTCTCTTATTTCCAACTCCCTTATAAAACATGGATTTAATCCACCAAATAAACTATCAAAATTTCTTTCAGGTTGGATGATAATTATTGAAGCGTTCATCACATGTCTTGTGAAATTAGCCTCATAGGTTCCAATATAATCAGCATCCCTTTGCTTCAACTCACTGAAGTAATTTTCCATCATTTTACGAATAATTAATGGAAAATAATTATTGAAATGTAATTTATTGGAATTTTCCCAAACCATGGATTCAACCTCATCATACTGCCTCATATTCAAGATTAGAGTGAAACACTTATATTCTTCCCCTTATAACCTATAAACATACAGAATGATTTATCATGCTCCGAACACTAATGAACATAGAATATATTTTCAGTGGTACTAGTAAATATTTCAAAAAAATAGGATCAGGAGACACTCTAAAATAATTTGGACATCGCCTCATGAAATAATCAACAGAATGTTGTTCATTCCATTGCTCATTTGGAATTACACCAAGATTCATATCTTGAAAATGATGTGTGAGTAAAGAAACAAGTTTTTTCATTCCATCTCTCATAGTATTCAGTTGTTTAGGAGGGAAATAATTTAATTATCATTTTTAATCTCTATTAATTTTGTTCCATCAGGTTCCAACCAGTAACTAAATCCAAAAGAATAGAGTAAGAAATTGTTATCATAATGAGGAACCACATAATCATGAAAAATAAATTATAGGATGTCTAACATATGAAACTTTACTTAATCTATTACACCGTAGGTTTATCTTGTGTTATTGATATCCAACTTATATTTAAATCCTTAAAAATGGTTTATGAATATATTGGGGGTTCCCAAAGAATATCCCCCAAGAGTGTCAAACCATGAGTGTATTAAGGCCCATTTTCGTTAACTAGATTACCCCAAGTAAAGCATGGATCATCTTGTAAGAGTTGTTATCCCAAGGTACATCTATGTAAGATCCACAACCACTTTTATAATCTATAAAGTGGTATATTTCTTAGAAACCACTCACTCTATCCTACTAAAAAATTAAATGAAATTTTATTATATTTGACTCAATCATATTCTTATCCTTATACATGTCGTTATGGTTCTCACCAAGGTTTTTTCATCCTAGATTCCAAAGGATAACTCAAATATTCATCTGATACTAACTATAGAGACCCTTTATTTTCATAAACTATCATTACATAACTTTTTTGAAAACACAAAACAAATTTTTTGTCTATGAAGATGATTAACTAGATGGTGGTCCATGATTAATTCAGTTGGTTAAAGGATTCTTATCATGATGGTAGGGCTGGCGGAGTGAGCCAAATACTTGCTTGTGACAGAATAGGGATTTTACTATAGGGATGGCGATGGGAAGATCTAGAATATGGGATCATTATGATAACACTGGGTATGGTGGTGGCCAGATTCAGAGGGTCACGTGATATAGGATGCACATAATAATGACTCGTGATGTCCTCAGATTGCATGGAGGGATACATCGGGATGTGATTCATAATTCAGTGATGACTTTAGGGTGTCTGAGGACCGGATGGAAATATGATAGATTTGAACCAATCATGGCATGGGACTCTATCAATAAGGGGCCTCCAGATAAAATTTAAATGGGTATATGGGTTAAAAATCAGTGGGGTTTTGGAATTTATATTGGGATGTTTACAAGCCTATAATGTTGAATTTTTGGCTAGGATATAGTATTGGAAAAAGGATGGTGATGATGTGATTTTGGAACATTTATGTGATCATCATATGTTTTTGCTAGTGTGAGTGTTTTCTGGACTTAGGCCTTTTTATTTCGGGTTCTTAGTGCTAGAAAATATGTGTTTCATCAGTTTATTGTTGTTGGGTGGTATTGTTTTACTGAATTAATGGATTAGTGGTGATTTATGCACGACTTTCTTCATTTTTATTTCTAATTTTAAATAATATTGTTTAGGTCAAAGCTTGCTTGGTGCATAATCCATCCTAGGTAAGGGATTCATGTAAGCATCAACATGAGCATAATGAAATGAGAATGTGATCATGAAAATAAATTATCATACCTTGTATATCAAAGATCATATACATGAGTCATGGAATAATGATCAAAAGTCCATAAGACATGAATAAAAAAGAATTAAAGGACATAATCCATAAAATAATAACATATGAGTAAGACATGGAATTTTGGAAAACACGCAAGCATTTAATTATTCCTATAGTAGTCAAGGAAATGCTTTAATAACCATCTTAGTAGTATGGGTTCACTACTAATACAATCATTGTAGTCATGGTTCATTCCCATGTACATCATGGTAGCTTGAGTTGTAACTCCCCGAACCCAGTTACCCAGAGTCGGCGAATTATTACATAACATTGGCATGATACAAAGAATAATTTCCCCGAAAGACCTATCAGTTTAGTAGCCTTGGAATTAATAGATACCTTCATAAATTTTACATTAAATCATGAAATAAAAACATCAACAAATTTTTTTCCACATTTAACACACTTATATCCATAGCCTATCCCTTCAAGTCAACCATAAAATTTTTCTTCCAATCCTGGGAAAAATAAAACATAGAAAGGGGTGAGCTCAGGTGCACAGTAAGGATAACAATATAGCATAAACTTTCATAAATAAGAATAAACTTTTAAATAGATGTATAACACTAAATCAAAATCCTTTTGAACGTAAACATAATAATAATATGGAAAAAGAAAAAATAAAATAATTCCATTTACTAATTCAAAAGGATATTCTACTAGTCGAATAATCACATGAAATATCAATAACCACATTCATAATGATGGAATGCATAATGTCAGACTTCATAACCACATATTCAAAGCCTTATGCCATGACTAAAAGTAATATTTTTTCAAAGCCTTGTGCCAAGAAAATAGTTTGTCTCCTAATTCCTACCAATTCATAGAGGAGCTATAGTAGGATCCACCTATCACTTAATAAGACCAAATCATTCCTCACATTAAAAGGTTTAAACATAGCATAAACATTCGTATTAAAACACGCATACGAAATGTCAAAACATTATCCATAAACCACAAATGGTTTGAAAATAACACATCCACATTCAAACATATCACAAAACCTTCAATAAAATATGGAATATTTGTATCATAATAAATAAACTTCAAATAATATTAAAACCCATCAAAGGATGTTAACATATAAGAAATCAAAACTTTTTTGTAGAGAAATATCTCTTTAAATTTTGAAATCATTTAAAAGTCATATAATTATAAAAGAAAAAATTTATTTTGAAAATATTGTTATATTCTTGTATGGGAAGATTTGACGATGATATAATGGTGGAAAATATCCACACCCGCCATATAAGTTAAAAAAATACATTCTTACCTTAATTTTGTTTAAAAGGTCATAAAGTACCTTGTTTGGAAAATGACAGAAAGATTCCTTTCAAACCATTTTATAAAAATTCAAACAAGGGTATAAATGGATTTAACCCATAGTCTAGTAAATATTAAAAATGTTTTTGAAATAGATTTTTAAGAAACAAGGATGTGGATGATAAAGAGGTCCCAGTAGATACTTACGTAAAAACGACCACAGATAATAAAGAGATTGTGAAATTAACCCTTACCTTGTACTATTCCTTAGTCGATGGTATGTTAAACTCTTCTATAATAGTGAAAACATTTCTATTAAATTATAAAAGAATCATATATATAAATATGATATCATATACAATATTATAATATTGCATTGTTAATAATATTTTAGTAGTATCATCGTTTCAGGTGTTAACTGATTCATTTTCCTTAATATGATTGGTTACGTAAGTCATTTTTTTATGGATAGAATGTAGTTTATTCATATACAGAATAATATTATGTTCATAAACATTATTTATAATCAGAAAATGAAAATTATTCTTGAATGATTATGATGGGGAATGAATCTCATCACGTTCGTGGAGACGGTAATCCATACGTACGCACGAGCGACAATATCATTATATTGATGGTGAAATAGTATGTAATTAGATAATATATAATATATAAAGAATAATTAACATGTTATATTTATTATTTACATCATTTATACTCATTATTATACCCCTCCATATAATGAAGTGTTTGAATAAAAAATAACACCACAACGTGGAGACGGTAAGTCATACGTACGCACGTATGGTGACTTTTTCATTCATATGATGGATAGAATAATGAATATGGTTGTACCATTTTTATAATAAACTCATAGTATATTTAAGATACTAGAGTTATTATTTTATAATGGAAACAAAAATGAAATAGGAAGTGGATGAAGAAAATAACTTGAAAGAGGTGATGAAATATTTACCTCTTCTTTGGGTTCTTTCTTTTGATTTGATCAAAAGGGTTCCACAGGATGTATTTCTGACCAAAGGATAACCTCTATCACGAAGGTATGAATGTTGGGAGGATATTTGGGTAGATTTTGGCTGATCCAAATGGATTTGGAGCTGTGAAATTAAGATAAGGGGAAGTACCCTTTTATAAGAGAGCTGAGAGTCACTTTATGAAAAGCTTGAAATAATATTTTATAATAAAATCATTTTTGGTTTCTAATGGATCGAAAACGTTTTATTTATAAGATAAGGTGGGAAGGAGTTGAAAATATTTCAACCAATAGGTTTTGGATAGGTTTGTTTTACCATATTAAACATATCTTATATATTTAACTCGTAGTTAAATAGTTTAACATTTACCATGTCTCTTTGTATTTTTTTATTATATGGTTAATAAACTTACTATAAATAGCCAATAGAATCCCATGTGATTTATTATTAATAAATAAAACCTTATCTAAGCCCTTTTGCTAAACCTTATATTTTTAGGAATATTATATAAATTAATAATATAGTATTTGTTTTAAAAAACAAAATTATGTCAATTTTGACACTATTTAGTATTAATTTTTTTTAAGTCATAAAAACTTTATCACTTCAAATAAAATTTATTTAATCAACCCTAACATGTAATATTAACCAAGAAAATTAGTTTAATTTATCATTAGTCTCAACTTAAATTTATTTGGATATTTATTATTTCAATTATTTTAATATTTCATTATTAAGGTAATTACTGCATCATCATTGTGTCATAAATAAATTAAATTATTTAATGCCTAAAATTTATAAATAAAATATAATTATATAGTAAATTTATTTTTCTTTCTAATGAATACTTATAGTTGAATTTATATGATGTGTAACCATATATTAAAAATGTTTTTGTTATTAAACATTGAATTTAACTTTTTTAACTCTTCTTTAAATAAAATAATAATAAATGTCCTAATCTAATCCAAGTGGATCAGAAGGATCATATTTTATTTTCATAAAGTTTTTTTTTGGTGGAATTAAACTTATCAAATAGAATTAGGACATGTTTTAGGGTAATTATAATATCATTTTACCCTTAATTACCCAATTGACTTTTAACCTTGGAAAATAATAGTCAAAAGTTACTATTCACAAAAAACTATTTTCATCTTAATAAACCACATCTTACTTACTGAATTCAACCATTTCACTCATATTTTTGAAATTCAACTCATTGAAGCAGTAAAATTATTTTTTATGCAAATTTGTAAATGTTCCTAGAAGGGGGGTAAAAGACGGTAAAATTTTCAATAAAATTTTATATATCTAAAATTATTATAAAATGCCTCCAATGAATTACATTGAAAATATATTGGTATTATGTATATATTTTGACCTAAAATAAATTAATATGATTTAACTAATTATTTAAATAAAAAGTCGTTTTAAACAATAACGCATAGTTTTTCACTATTCATCAAAAATTGAATGTTTTCAGAAAAATAACAAAAATTCATTATAAGCTAATTTCGATATTCTGAATTCAAAAATAAAGTCCATTTTGAAAAATAAAATTTATAAAATTTCAAAAAGTGGTTTTTACTATTCATAACGGCTAGTTTGACTGGTCGTAGATTTTTAAAACTCCAAGTTGCGTATAATGCACGATACAACATTATTCAAAGGGAAACGTATTGTAGATGCTTGGGGTGTTAAATTCTCACCTCCATAAAATATTTTTTCCTCAAAATTTCTATAACATCACTGCATTAAAAGATTTTGGTGGTTATTCATCATAAGTTTCTTGGGCTCCCATTTTGCCTCTTCCATATTATGGTTTCTCTAGAGAACTTTTACCAGACGAGTCGTTCGGTTTCTCAGTACTTGTTCTCTATTATCAAGAATCTTGACAGGATCTTCGTAATAAGACTGATCAGGTTCCAGTTCAATTTCTTCATATGTGAGTATATGCATTGGGTTAGACATGTATCTTCTCAACCGTGATACATGAAACACATCATGAACTTTGGAGAGACTTGGTGGCATTGCCAAATGGTAAGTTACATCCCCAATTCGTTCTAGAATTTTGAAAGGTTTGATGTATTGGGGACTCAATTTACCCTTCTTTCCAAATCGTATAACACTCTTCCATAGAGATACCTTTAAAAAAACTTGATTTCCTACTTGAAATTCCTAATCCTTCCTCTGATTATCGACAAAGCTCTTTTTCCTACATTGAGATGATTTGATGTGGGTTTGGATAACCTTCACCTTTTCAATTGATGCCTCAAAAGGTTCTGGGCCTTTTAGTTTTCTTTCACCATCATCATCCCAACATGTGGGTGTGCTACATTTCTTTCTATATAACACTTCATATGGTGCCATATTAATACTTTAATGGAAGCTATAGTTACAATAAAATTCTAACAGAGGTAAATATTGATCCCACATACCTTGAAAGTCAAGTGAGTAAGATCTCAACATTTCTTCTATGGTTTGAATAGTTCGTTCTGATTTTCCATCAATTGGAGGATGGTAAGCAGTTCTCAAACGAAGTTCATTATCTAAGGCCTTCTAAAGACTTTTCCAAAATCAAGATGTAAAATGGGGATCACGATCAAAAACATTCGATAGGGGTATACCATGGAGTCTTAAAAATTCATTAATATATAGTCTTTCTAGACATTCAAGTGGTAAATCTTCTCTTATAGCAAAAAAATGCGGTGACATGGTAAGACGATCTACAATGACCCATATTGCATCATTCCTTCAAGGAGTCTTTGGTATCCCCATGAAAAATTCCATTGTAATATTATCCCATTTCCACTAAGGTATGGGAAGAGGTTGGATGACTCCTCCAGGATGTTGCCTTCTAGCTTTCACTTATTGAAAAACCATATATCTTGACATAAAATCATCAATCTCCCTCTTCATGTATTCCCACAAAAAAAATGTTCCTTAAAATCTCTATAAATCTTGGTGCTCCCATGGTGTATAGATAAATTAGAGCTGTGAGAATCATCCAAAAATTCCCTTTTTAGATCAGGTGTGTTAGGAACACAAAGTCTCTTCCCAAATTATAAAATTCCATATTCATATATGCCGTCACTTAATCTCCCATCATTAACAGCTTTAATATTCTTTTTAAAATCTTCTTTATCAGTCTGAGAACTCTTTATCCTTTCTAGTAAAGATGTTTTGGAAACCATTTGATAACTTATTGATGTTTAACCTTCTACGGTTATTCCCATATCCATATTTACTAGATCCATGAAAATAGAATCCCTTTAAACTCTCATGTTGTTCAAAACACCATGATCCTTTATACTCAAAGTGTATGCCACCTTATTTTCCTTCCCTGGGTGGTAGTATATAGTGAAATCATAATCCTTGAGTAGTTAAAGACATCTCTTTTTCATCATGATGAGTTCTTTATATAAGAAAATATTCTTCAAACTCGGTGATCAGTATAAATCTCACATTATTTACTATAGAGGTAGTGTCGTGATATCTTCAGTGCAATGATCACAGCTTATAAATCAAGATTATGAGAGGTATAGTTTTTCTCATGAATTTTTAGTAGTTGTTATGCATAGTAAATAACTTTATCACTCTACATAAGGACACAACCATGTCCTTTCATTGAAACATCACTATAAATAACAAACCCATCGTTCCCAGATGGTAGAGTCAAGATAGGAATGTAGACTAATATTATCTTTAGTTCCTTAAAAAATAATTCACAGTATATTTTCCAAACATATTTAACACCTTTATGTGTGATCTTGGTTAATGGGTTATCCAAAAAAGAAAAATTCTAGATGAAACATCGATAATAACCTACTAAACCAATAAAACTGTGTAACTCAGTTATACTCATCGGTGATGGCCATTCATGTATTTCCATGGTCTTTGAAGGATCAACAAAGATTCCATCCGTATAGATAATATGTCTAAGAAAATAAATATATTGAATCCAGAATTAACTCTTTCTAAACATCCCATATTATTCATCTCTTCTGAGGGTTTTCAGAATAGTGCGCAAGTGATTTTCATGATCTTTTTAGCTTTTTTTGTATAACAAGATATCATCAATAAATACCACTACAAAGTCATAAATATATTCCTTGAAACTCTATTAATTATATCAATGAATATAGAGTGTGCATTAGTCAATCCAAAAGACATTACTATAAACTCATAATCCATGTACGAGGTTCGAAATGTTGTTTTCGAAATGTCTTCCTTCTTTACACACTACTAATGATATCCATATCGAATGTTAATATTTGAAAAATATTTAGCTCCATGAAGTTGGTCAAATAAATCATCAATGTGAGGTATGGGATACTTGTTCTTTATTTTTATAACATTGATCTCCCTGTAGTCAATGCACAACCTCATAGATCTATCTTTCTTCTTAACAAAAAGTAAAGGGGCTCCCAATGGAGAAACACTAGGGTGAATAAATCCCTTATTACTAAATTCCTTGAGTTGTTTCGTTAGTTCCAATAATTCCATAGTGTCCATTCTATAAGGGGTCTTTGTTATGGACCTCGAACAAGGAATTAAATCAATAGAAAACTCAATTTCTCATTCTGAAGGATGTCTAGGTAAATCCTCGGGAAACACATCAACATATTATTGCACAATAGGTATGTCCCCTATTCAAAAAAAAATTTCCTCACCCATAATTATTTCATTCTCTTCCTCCCCAATAATTGATTTTAATAGAGCTTCTGGGGGTGGATATAGATAAGAATCATGTGGTGATGTTTCTGATCTAAATCTAAGGAACTCCTTATCATTATCGAAAATTTTAACCTCCTTATTACAATAAATTTTCACATCATGGTATGAAAGACAATCCATTCCATGGATTATATAAAATTCAATCATGGGTATGATGATGAGATCAGTAGATAAATAACATTTATATTCCCTAATGGGAACTGATTCATAAAACATTGTTACGATGATACTTCCCTTAGGTGTTTTTACTGACAACTCCCTTGTCAATTCAAATAGAAAATATCTAATTTTCTTAGAAAACTGGGAAGATATGAAACAATTTGATGATCCTGAATCAAATAATGCATTTTCTAAACATTAGAAAACCATTAAATTACCAGCTACCATGTCTTTCAGAGCTTCAACCTTAGTAGTAGTGATCGAATAAGCATGGCCTTGCTCCTTTGGCTTTTTCTGAGGTAAGTTCCATTGGGGCATAGAACATTCATTTTCATAATGTCCTTTTTCTCCAAAATTTCAGCATTCAACATTGACAGCATCTTTCTTTCCCTGGAAATCTCGAGCTTGGTGACCTTTTTCACCACACTTTTAATAGACTCTCATTCCTTTCAGACAAGTACCAGGGTGTTTCTTCCCACATTTACCGTAGGATAGATATTCAAGTTTTCCCTTATTCCCATTATTTCCATTTCCAAATTGATCAGCTAATCTCTTATTCTCTTGCTTTGATTTGAAGTCATTAGAATTAAAGAATTTATTTTCTATCTTGATAGCGCATGAGATAATATCTTCGTACAATTAGAAGGATTGTGAGACTAATTATCGATAGAGAAATGGTTTTAACCCATCACGAAATTGATTCATCTTACTCCTTGGATTATGTATATAATCTACTGAATACCTTGAAAACCCTGTAAAGTTAGCCTTATACTTTTTGACATTCTGATCCTCCTTTTTTCTCAGACTCTGAAATTGACCTTTCAACTCCACTCGATGGTTTCGAGGAAAGTATTTTTCTAAGAATATCTCTTTAAAATTCCTCCATTCTATGTTCAATAGTTATTTATCTTATGTTGTGTTTTGGATTAATGACCACCATTGATCTGCATCTCTCATGAGTTGATAAACTTCCATGACAACTTTTTCCCTTTCGCTACTCCCCAAAGATTGAAATATTTTCTCTAAGGAATTTATCCATTGCTCAAATACAAATAGATTTGTACTTCCATTGAATTTTTGTGGTTTTTACCTCATGAAGCGGTCTTACATTGATCCTCCGCGTTGTGGATTAGGGTGCTCCATACTGGTATGGTTATAATTCATAACCTGAGTAAGTTTTCCTAGTATGGTGCTAAGCTGATCAATAATAGTTGCATCACCAGGTCCACTATAATTATATCGAGTAGGAGGGAAATCCGTACATGGATTACGTGCATTGATACAGTTTCCATTACTTCTACTATGCTCCATTTCTAAACAATGGCATATAATAGATTAGTTTATGAATCGTAATACATAATCCCAAACTTGTAAAACACTTAATATGAATTCAAAAATTTATGGATATAACTCATAATCCTAAAAAATGTTTTCTCTGATGAGGTATATACTCATAAATCCTTCATAATGGTCTGTAATGAAAATTTGAATTATTATAACCATATCTCTCGGGAGTGTCGTAACCAAGAGTGCAGCAAGGCCCATTGTTGTGTACCAGGATACCCAAGGTCAAGACTGAAACTCCTTTTTAGAGTTTTCACTCTTAGGTACATCTGTTCTAGAGCCACATCCACCTAATCGTATCTATATAGGGATTTATTGCATGTAAAATACAAAAAAAATCTCAACATTAACAGGATTCTAGGAAGTTCTTCTATACCAATCCTCAAAGTCTATCTTAGGTTAACACTCTCTAATCAGAGTATTTCTAAATCTAGTTTCCAAGGTTTGTACTAAAATTCCTCTAATACCAACTGTAATGCCCTAACCCCAGTTTCCCAGAGTCTGTGCATTATTATATAACATTGGCATGATAAAAGGAATCATGTCCTGAAAGAACAATTAGTTTACTATCCTTGGAAGTACTAGATACATTCATATGTTTTACATTACATCATGAAATAAAAACATCAAAAAAAATTTGTGCCCATTGAAAACACTTATGTCTTTAGCCTATCCCTATAGGTCAACCATAAAATATTTCTTCACATCTGAGAAAAAATAAAACACAGAAAGGGGTGAGATGAGATGCTCAGTAAGGATAACAATATAGCGTAAACATTCATAAATTAGCATAAACATTGAAGGTAATGTATAAGACTAAAAAAAATCCGTTTGAACATAAACATAAGCATAATAAGGAAAAGATAAAATCAAATAATTCCATTTACTTGTTCACATAGATATTCTACTATTCAAATAATCAAATTCAATATCAATAGCCACTTTCATAATGATGGAATGAATAATGCCAGAATACATAACCACATAGTTAAGACCTTGTGCCAAGCCGACAAATAATATTATGCCAAGGACTTGTTCCCAGACAATGGTTTTGTCTCATGAGACCTACCGATGCATCAAGGAGCTATAGCGGGCTCCACCCATCACTTACTATGTCTAATGAATTCCTCATATTAAAAGGTTTAAACATAACATAGAAATTCATATTTAAAAAACCATATAAAATTTCAATACTTTATCCATAAACCATGAATCGTGTAAAAATAACACATCCACAGTGAAATATAGCATAAAATTTTCAATACAATATGCAAGATTTGTATCATAATAAATCAACTTCAAACAAGCTTAAAATCCATCAAACGATGTTAACATCGATGAAATCAAAACATTTTTTAGAGAAATACCACTTTCTATTTTGAAATCATATAAAAGTAATATAATTATAAAATAAAACATTTATTTTGAGAATATTATTTTAAGCTTTTATGAGAAGCTTTTACATTGATATAATGGTGTAAAATAGCCAGACACGCCTTATAAGTTAAAAAAAGACATTCTTGCCTTAATTTTGTCAAAAAAAGTCATAAAGTACCTTATTTGGAAAATGACAGAAGGATTCCATTCAGAACATTTTATAAAATTTCATACAAGGGTATAAATGGATTTAAAATATATTCTAATAAGTATATAAAATGTTTTGAATACATTTTTAATAAACATGGATGTGGATGATAAAGTGGTCCTAGTAAATACATATGTAAAAACAAACTCAGATAATTAAGAGATTGTGAAATTAACCATTACTTTGAACTTTTCCATAGTTGATTGTATGTTAACATTATGTATAATAGTTAAAACATTGTTATTAAATTATACAATAATCATATACATAAATATGGTATCGTATATGATCTTATAATATTTCTTTGTTAATAATATTTTAGTAGTATCATCATTTCGGGTGTTAACTAATTCGTTTTCCAATATATGCTTGGTTATGTAAGTCATGTTCATTATGGATAGGATGTATTTAATTAATATACATAATTATATTATGTTTATAAACATTATTTTTAATCATAAAATGAAAATTATTCTTGAATGATTACAGGGGGGAATGAATCTCATCGCGTTCATGGAGACCGTAATCCGTACATACGCACGAGCAACAATATCATTATATTGATGGTAAAATCATATATAATTGGATGTATTATAATATATAAATAATAATTAAAATGTTAAATTTATTATTTACATCATTTATACTCGTTATTATACACCTCCAAATAATTAAGTGTTTGAAAAACAAACTACACCACGACGTGGAGACGGTAAGCCTTACGTACGCATGTATGGTGACTGTCATTCATATAATGCATAGAATAATGATTATGGTCGTACCATTTTTATAATAACATTACAGTATATATAATATACTGGTTTTTTTATTTTATAATGGAAACAACAAAGAAATTGGATGTGTAAGAAGAAAAGAACCAGAAATAGGTAATGAAATATTTACCTTTTCTTCGGGTTCTATCTTTTCATTTTATCAAAAGGGATCCTTAGTTTCGATTCATGACCAAAGGATGGCCTCAAGGATTAAGGGATGAATGTTGGGAGGATATTTAGGTAGGTTTTAGCTGAGCCAGATAGCTTTGGAGGAGTGAAATTAAAATAAGGGGAATTACCCTTTTATAAGAGAGGTGAGGGTCACTTTTGGAAAATCTTGAAATAGTATTTTATTATAAACTAATTTTCAACTTTTAATGGATAAAAAATTATTTATTTATAGGATAAGGTGTTTATGGGTATAAAAAATATCAACCAATAGGTTTTGGATAGGTTTAGGTCTCCATATTAACCATATCTCTTAGATTTAACTCTTAGTTAAATAGTTTGACATTTCTCATGTCTCTTTGTATTTTTATATTATATGGTTAATAAACTTACAATAACAATCCAAGAGAACCCAATGTGGTTCATTGTTAATATATATAACTTTATCTATGTCCTTTGGGAGATCCTTATATTTTTAATAATATTATATTAATTAATAATATAGTATTTGTTTTAAAAACTTAATTATGTCAATTTTGACACTACTTAGTATTTGTTTTTTTAGTCATTAAAAACATCATCACTTATAATAAAATTAATTTACTCTACCCTAACATGTCATATTAACCTATAAAATTAGTGTAATTTATCATAAGTCTCAATTTACATTTATTAGGATATTTATAATATCAATTATTTTAATATTTCATGATTAAGGTAATTATTGTATCATCATTGTGTAATAAATAAATTAAATTATTTAATGTCTAAAAATTATAAATAAAATATAATTATGTAGGAAATATTTTTATCTTCCTAATTAATATTTATAGATGAATTTATATTGTGTGTAACCCAATATTAAAAAAAATTAGTTATTAAACACTCAATTTAACTCTTTTAACTTTTCTTTATATAAAATAATAATAGATGTCCTAATCTAATCCAAATGGACCAACAGGATCATATTTTATTCCTAAGGTTGTTTTTGGTCAATTACACTTATCTAATATAATTGGTACATGTGTTCGGTTAATTATAATATCATTTTTACCTTTAGTTACCCAATTTTCATTTAACCGTGGTAAATAAGAAGTCAAAAGTTACCACTCACAAAAAATTATTTTCATCTTATTGAACCACATTTTACTTAATGATGTCTACTTTGTCTCTCAAAATTTTTAAATCCAACTCATAGAAGTGGTAAAATTATGTTTTATGCAAATTTTTAAATGCTCCTAGAAGGTGGGTAAAAGACGAAAAA
The DNA here is from genome assembly GCA_963277665.1 of Viscum album. Lineage (NCBI taxonomy): Eukaryota > Viridiplantae > Streptophyta > Magnoliopsida > Santalales > Viscaceae > Viscum > Viscum album. The sequence goes on along the minus strand of OY728123.1, from coordinate 1,425,609,385 downwards.
AATCTCAATAAATTTATATATATTTAAACTTATTATAAATTCACTCCAATTAATTACATTGAACATATATAGGTATTATGTATCTATTAGGACCTAATATAAGTTAAAATAATATAACTAATTATTTAAATAAAAAGTCGGTTCTAAAGAATAATGTAGTGTTTTTTATTATTCATCAAAAATTGAATGTTTTCAAAAAATACAAAAAATTCACCCTAAGCTAATTTCGATATTCTAAATTCAAAAATCAAGTTCCTTTTGAAATATAAAATTTATTAAATTTCAAAAAGTGGGTATTACTATTCATAATGGCTAGTTTGATACGTCGTGGTGTGTTAAAACTCCATGTTTCATATAATTCAAGCTACTATATTTTTCAAAGGGAAACATACCGTGGAAGCTCGGGTTGTTATATGAGTTTACTCGTCATGCCATCTTAATAGTCATGGTTCACTCACATGGCCATCTTCGTAGTCAAGGTTGACTCCCAAGATCTTATTTTATTATCTCTTGGGGTATAAAATATTCCCTAATGCAATGGAGGGAGATATAGGTCCCACACGTCACATAATGAAATCATATATACATGTTCCACAAGATCATAAATAAATATATCATAACCCAAGAAATTAAATGGGTGTCATAAACATGTAAAAATATCATAACCTATGTAAAGATATAGGTTTCATTATCATTCTATCATAAACATAACCCATGAGAAGAACTTGGTTTTAGAAGAATATAACACATGAAAGGTAAATGGGTTTCATTACAACATTCCATAAAAACAAAATCCATTCAATAAATTAATATGAATGTAAACATTTAGTAATTTCCACATAACGGAATGAGTGACAATATTGGATGTTATATTAGATGAGATATAATTTAAAAATATCTTTTAGAAATAATTTTGGTGGAAAATATCCTTTCTTATTTGAAAAATGTTGTTTATTACATAAATCTTTTTGAAGATATTTTTCTATGAAAAAATATTTTAAAAAATATAAATGATGAATTAAAATAAATAAATCAATTTTAAAAATAATTTCTCCTTGAAAATAATCTTTAGGGATCTTTGGAAAAACAATTTCAACACGTTTTTTGAAAACATTTTGAAAAAATGGTTTTTTTTAATACAATATATTTATGACCAAAGAGTGGGAAGGTAAAATTTTCCTAAAAACATTATCCTAAGTACAAAAGAGTGGAAAACAGTATGAGGAAATGAGGATATATTGAATAAAAAGTGGATAAGGAATCTATATAATACTCTTGAGATACGTATTACTATATTTCATCGAAGGAAACATTAACATAAATAATCTTGGAATATGGTGAAATTTTCTTAAAAAACTCTTATAACATGGTAACATGGGATCATACAATCTATTTAATAAAAATAAATAAAATTAAGCTTCTAATTTAATTAAAATAATTATATTCATGGTATAATATTTATAATGGGGGTCTATAAACCTCGAAAAAGTGTTTCGTTTCATAACAAAAAATGATTCTCAAAGAAGGAAAATTAAGAGAAAACTTTTTATCCAATTTAGAAACTGTTGAAAGTTATTTTCCATAAAATAAGGATAAAAGATTAGATATGTGAATAACCATAAATATAAGTACAAAATATATATAAAAAAATCATTTTAAGTACATACACCATAAAAAGGAAAGAGTGGTGATCATAGCTTGTATCTTATAGAATTTCAAATTGAGATGAAATCCTCATACCTTGTGTCCTGACACTCTCTGTACTCATACAATAATCCTTTATAATAAATATAAGTTTATTATAAATATTTTTTAGAATAATATTCTTATAAATATAACCATATACTGTTTTATTATAACCTTATATTACCTTCTTTTTAAATATCCTCTGTGAAAGTTTCAGTTCAGTAAATATTCGCTTTGTTATTCACATGTGTCTTAATTTGTTATATTATTTGTTCTTATACATATATCATGACTCCAGAATTTAAAAATTATATAAATAACAGGTATATACATTATATTTTTATTATAATAATCTCTAGAAAATATTATTATGAAAACGAATACATCACTCATGGAGATGGTTAAACGTACTTACGCATGAACGTTGTTTCCGTCTTTATTGTCGTACTGAAAGAATGTATGTAAATGAAATATATATATATATATATATAGATATAATTATTAATTTATCCTTACCATATAAAATTTATCATATATGATCACTAAACCCATCCTTAATACATTCAATGTGGTGTGTGAAGGAATCACATCACTTTGAGGGGTCGTAGTCCACACTTCCTCACACAATATTATCCTATTAACACCAAATTGAACGTAATGTGATGTGTGTTTTAAAGGGATAAAATAATCTCAAATAGTTAATAATTACATTATATTACATATATAAATGTATTTTCCATCCTAATTCCAAATATGATTGGTGATGACGGAGAAATGAACAATCATTGTTTTCTGAGGCATTAGTACATCGTAAACAGTAACAGTTTGATCATCATCTATTAGATGGAGGTGTGTGTATGTATAGGTAATAAAATTATCATAAAAAACATACTATTGTATCGAGGATAATTATGTCTAAACAGAATAATGGAATAAATAGATTGGATGGGTGGAGAAGGAAAATAAATTGACAGAGTATGAGAGAAGACGTTACCTCTAAATCGTGTAACTCCTTTTGGTTTGTGCCAAAAGGATTCCATGAGAGGATTTTTTTCCCTAAGTGATTATTAATTATAAAAGGTATGATTATTGGGAGGATAATTTGGGATATATTTCCCTAACTAAAACGTTTTGTGTGTTTTGATTAATGGGTAATGATGGTGTCCTTTTATAGGGAAAGAAATGGACTCAAACGGAATTTCTAGAAAAAAAGATTGGTGTGCTCATGTTCATACCTAAAAACATCATAACAATCCAACCATTACAAATATTCTATGGTATATGGATGAACTATGGAAATAAAATGAGTGCTAGAAAAGTTTTTTGGTCATTTGGGCCCTTAATTGTATGTTTTAGTCCCCAATTAGGATTAATTTTTCTTTTTCCACTGTGATTACTTTTAATAAACTTTTCTAATTATAATGGTAAAAATTAAACATGGTATTAATAGAATCTAAATATTATAATAAATACAATGGTTAATGATTGATTTTTTAAATTCAATTCATTCATTTGGAAAAATTAAGATTAGTACTAATCTCGCGGACATGATGAAATAACAAAGCTTTAAAGTTTGAAAAAGTTAAAAAATTTGTTAAAATTATATATTTAGTTCCAAAGATAAATTTATACTTAATTTAATTAATGGATTTAATATTTATATTATTTTACCTTAAAATATATTTATAATATCATTTATAATTAATAATTAGTTAGACAAAAAGGCAGTTTTTAACTATAAAGCAGTATTCTTCACTATTCATGAAAAAATGATATTTCTTATAAAAATCCTAAACTTTTACCCAACCCTAATTTTGAAATTATAAATCTAAAAATATTTTTATTTTATAAAACTATATTTTTAAATGTGCTTAAAATTACATTTATTTTTAGAAGTGGTTCATTCGAGAAAATTTTGTTTTCTAACATTGAATGACTATACAAAAAATCACCGTTTTAAATATCAATGTGTTTTATTTATACAAAACAATTATAGAATGAATAAATATTTATATAAATATTTTTAATGGATTGTTTATAATAATTTAATTTAATTTTCAATAAAAATGGATGTTTTGTAGAATCTCAGTGTTTCATGTATCGAATGCTAAGTCGGTGTTGCGTTTAACGTACAACAAGTAGGTTTTGCGTGTAACGTAGGCCATGTTGGTGTTTACTATAAAAATAATCTTTGAATTTGTCTATTGGAAAATATAAATTGAAATTAAAATTTAATTTAAAAAATAGGTCAATAAAAACTAATGGTGTCAAATGGATCAAATTATTTCACATTTATATTACATAAACTCGATAATGATGTAAAATGTTATTAAAGTGTTTCATTCTTCTAGGATCTATACCCAAAATCATTATTAATCTCATAGATAACCTTAATATATTGTTCAATAATTAGTTTGAATTGAAAAACATCTCTTATAATTTAATGAGTATATAAGTGTTTGACTAACTATTATAGTATGTTATCAATTTAATCATAAATCACATCCACATACTCATAAGATTAATTAAAAAAAATTGCAAACATTAAAATTTTTATTTCTAAATTTTATTCCTCAAGAATCCCCTCAAGTTATTTCCTTATACTACCAACTCATTTAGGTTATTTTAATTGTCCTTTAATTATTCTTATTTAATGATTATAACTATTACAAAATTATATACATCTACCATAAATTCCATTTCATCTTTATCTATGAATTATTCACAATTATCTTCTTCTTTACACACTAAATACCCCCTTTGAAACTTATTTATAGATGAAATTCTTGATTTTAGTTTATATTTATGGAGAACACTCCACTATTGATTTTGAGTAACTTCTATTTCATTTCCACCACCATAAGTGAATATTCATAGACACATTATAACAAAGTACCAAACCATTAAACATTTAAAATAATCAAATGGAAACCATCCTTTAAATATAATTTTTCATAAGTGTAAATTTATAGTGTCAGAAGAAAGAAATTAAACACCTAAATAATATTTATCCTCACCACCATTAGAATTGTTATTATTCTCAATGAAATAGAATCTCATCTCCTTAAAATAATATATTTGTTCATTTCTAGTTTAACTCTCATTTCATAGGCCACTATACTACATAACAATCCAATAAAATAATTACATGACAGGTCATTTTACTTAATCGATTAAACAATCATTTTTAAATAAGGAAACCCTATCATAATATTCTTTATGATTTAAATAAAACTAATTTATTCACCATGACCTGAAATATGTCCAACAACTATAGTAATCCAATTAAATAAAGTATCCACTATAACATCATATTATATCACTATATAATATATTCCATCAATCATTGTGTTCGAAAACTGTTGTTAAGTGTAACTGTGGTCTAAATTGACCCACATTATATATTAATTCATTTTAAAATTAAATATATAAAAATGTGAAAATACCAAGATTTTATGGTAAATAATTAATTGGATAAAAATAAATTCATTAAATGATAAAATGTTTCATTTTGTAAATAAATCGGTTCAAAGAATCCTTTATTTTAATGAAGTTGGGATTTAGTACTAATAATGAATGAATATAGTAAACAATATTTATAATAATTATTTTAAAAGAAACTAATATCAATCCAATATGTGATTAATCAAGAAAAGTAAATGAATATATTTATTTTATAATTGAATCCCATTTTCTAAAAAAACGTTTTATAAATTTAAGTTCCCCTACATTAAAATTGATTTTTATTATAATATATGATTTTATAATAATATGAAATCATTTTTTGATTTATAATTTCAAATTATGTTTTTATTTTTTTTAATATTATTCCAAATAAGGTAATTTTTATATTAATACAGAATATAATTATTTTTCTAAACATTATAACATTTATGAAATTATCATAAAGAAGAATTAATCATAATTTTAAAAGTCATTTTTTATAAAATATGAATATATATAGGTATTAGGAAATATAATTATAATAGATACGGTATAGAAATTTGATAAAATGAATGCTTAACAATTTTGGAATCATGATTAATATTTGATACAAAAAATGGTTTTTATATGATTATATTAAAGAAAATATTTCTAACTTTTTGAAAATAAATATAAAAAAATGTACATAATATTTTTCATCAATATTTCAACATTATTTAACTAATAAAATATTTATTTTAGGTAAAATTATAAAAAAAACTTAAATGTTAATTCTATCTATAATAGTGAACCATTTATTTTTAAGGAATTTTATTGTGAGCTTTGTGTAAATTTTAACAAATTAGAAAAATAATATATTTTAACTAATTAATATGATATAAAACATAAAAACTTATAATGATATATTAAAAAATATTTATTTTTTAATCAATACAAAATAATTTTATATACACTTATGGAACAAGAAAGAGTTTTCCTACAACTGAAAATTTTTCTATACATTATATTTTATAATTATATCGGAATTTTTATATTATTTAAAAATTAATTTTTTTTTAATTACTACAATATTCATTTCCATCATATTTTTTGGGATATGTTACAATATGTTCATAGTAAATCAAAATTATATAGGATAAAACTATTAACATTGGTAAATATAATAATAATGGTAAAATTAAAAAAATGATAACATTAATGGAATAATGATTAAAAAATATGTGGTAAATATTTTTTGAGGCTTGATAAACACATGATCACCAAAAAACCATTTATTACATTTTTTTGAGCCATGTAACCTTTAATTGTGTCAATACATTATTGAAATGTTATAAGGGTTATTTAATGTTCCCTTTACCTCACTTATAAAAAGGAGTCACTTCAATCATCACAAATATAAATATTCACATTGAATTTTCCTTAATTTCATGAAAAAAAAGTACCTCTCCTAGAACTCCGTTAAACATATAAAATCCCATATTCAATACAGTCCAGTCGAATTTCATCAATAATATGATGTTGATCAAGATGTTTTTATGGACTCAATATAATTATAACTAACTCCACATCATATTCTTCAAATAATTCTTCTTAAAATCCTCATATATAAAAAAATTTATAATAAAATAAGTATAATTACTATATTGGGATGTTATTATATCATTTTAATGATAATTACTTATTAAGATCCATAGACTATGAAAAATAGAAATATTGTTAATAAGTTTTCACAGACTACTGTCTCCATAAAGTGAAATATTCAGTTTTTCAACACCACTTTAAATGGATAGTTTTAATGATGGATTTTATGAATAAATAAGATGCATTTAATTTTTTATGAATCAAAAAATATAAATATTTTACATACCTTCATACCCTCTCATTTTTTGAGAAATGATAACTTCATCCTTGCGCACGTGCAACTATCTCCTATAAAAATTAATGTTTTCTTTTTCATCTTGATTTCCATTATTTTTCCAATCCTTTTAAATTATGAGTCACCAACATATGAAATCTAAAAATAATAAGTATTCATATATGATAATGATATATAATAAAAATAAACCCTTGCATTACTATACTCACCATAGATTATAGTTTGTTCTTTATTAGATGGTTTGACCAATAATATGAATAATGATATAGAACACTAAAATGGATGAATATGGTAACTAAAATATTGATATGATAATATTTTTATATTAAAATAATTATTGATTTGTGGTTTTATAATGGATATATTATTTATCTAAAATATAATTAAAATATCATCTTCAATCTGCAAATTTACTCAAATATCAGGACACAAAATCTATTTTCCCATAACATAAATAAAACTATTTTTTAATGAGATAATATATTATTAAATAAATAAAATCTACCTCATCAAATACGATAATTGTTTTTAAAAATTATGATGTTGGTATCAAATAATTTCTACCAATATTTTCATTAGATAACCTCTGTGGAAAACTGTATTTACTAAAATCTGATCTAAAGAATGAGCTACAAATGAAATATATCTATATAACAACTAATTATGATATAAATATATATATGGTAATATATATTAATAAATTTTGAAAATATATTTCTAATATAGTTATTTTTTTTATAGGACATCACACTGTGATCCACGAAGCATGAATTCACGGTAAGGGTTTTTAATAACAAAAATATTATTCCATTATTTTACAACGATTATTATTTAACTCTATTTTTATAGGGTTTATTTGTTCAAACAAATAAAAAATTAATATTTTATTTCCAATTTATTTTATATTTTTTAAAATTCATTCTCATAACCACATTTCCCAATTAATCTTAACCAAAATATTATGATACTTGTAAGGATTTATTATTCAGAATCGATATTTATTGGGGAACAATTATTGTTATATAACAGTAAAATTTTATATGGTGTATGTATTACCTAATTATTATAATAAATAATACATTATTTATTTAATTTTATTTTATTTCTAATTTTATTGTCACTCTCATTCAAGGGTTTTTATTTAAATGTTACAAAATTTGTAACTATTATATTCCAAACCAATTTTTAAAATCAATATTTTTCATATGAGAAAACCTTTCTAGGAATTTTTTAATTTTTGTTTCTAAAATCAAATTCATCTTCTACACCTAAAAATATCATGGTTTAATTCTAATCTCCCCTCCTTTGTTTAAATAAATTGTTTAATAATCTTATTAATTGATACTTTTTTCAAAAATGGATTTTTTATAGAAAAATGTTATTAATTTTCACTCTAATCTTATCATTGAAATTTCAATTTTTTATTATTCATATATTTATTTATAAATCTAAAAATCAACACTATAAAAAACCTAGAATCTATATAAAAACATTCTATGATAATAATAATTTATAATCTTCTATAAGTGTTGTTTTAGATAAAAATAATACTATTTTAATATATAGGTGAAAATATCTTCTTAATACATTCTTTCGTTTAAATGTAACATTGTCCATATGTTTTCATGGATTTAAAAATAAATTATTTTGTATCTTATATTTATGGAAAAATTAATTATTATAGAATTCAATGCTAATGGATATTTGGAATTTCAAAATAGATATTCCCAAATCTAATAGAAAATGTTTTCATATAAGTCTACATCCATTAACATATCATATGATTGATCATAGATATTTTTTATATTAAATAATATACTATTCAATCAATACAGCTTATGAAAAAATTTATATATAAAATATCATTCACTTTTATTATCCTTATTAATTATCCACTATGTATAAGGGTTATGTTTCATCCAATACCCCATTTTTTATTGTTATTTATGGGTGTTAACATAGATTCCCATACATCGACTGAGTAATGAAATCATTGATTAAACTATATTCCATTTATTTATATAGTGTGAAAAACAAAATAAATGTTTTCTAAATTAAATGGTTCTGATCTAGAATGTTATATTTTTCTATTGGATACTAATATAATTCCATCGTATATTATGTTATTATTATTAATATATTTTTTTTATGCCCTATTTATGTGATATCATTTGATGTTATGGTGAAACTAATTTTCATTACATGGTTTCCTTGGTGTATATTGAATGATTTATTTCAGGTGTAACATATTTCTATTTATAATAATAGGTGGGGTTCCATATCACCCACAAATGAATTAGTGGATATATTATATATCACGAGACAATGAAGTTTGGGTGTGGTTGTATTTTCTCAAAAAAATAACATATATGATTTTTTTTATTGAAAAATCATTTAATAGATTGTTATTACTAAAAAAATTATATTTTTATAATTGTTCCTAATTTATATAGGACATTCCATTTTATTATATTCCATATTACATTTTTTATCAAATAATTATAAATATTATGATATCTTATGATTGTAGGATCATTTTTCAATTTTACGTTTATTCACCTATTATATTATACCTTGTGTTATTAAATAAATATTGTTTAATGATCAAGGATTTATTTGGAATAATTATTTATGCATCCTAATTATACCATTATTCTAAAAATTATCTATCTTTTTATATATGAATTTTATCATGTATTTTTATGTGTACTATGAATTTGAGATCCCCTTTTCTTATGTTTCTTTATCTCTAGCTTTTGTAATAAAATATTGTTTATTATTTCATTAGAATATTTTTTTAGGTATGAAATATATAATATATTTTGATGTCTCATTATGGATAGAGTATCCTTCATGTTGTAAAAACAATATCTATTTTATGAGAGATATCATATTTATTACATAATAATTTTCCCTAATTATCTAAATCCCAAAAGGTAAAAATTCTATTGAATGATATTGTAAAAATATTAATAAAATATCTAATAATTAAGGATGAGTATATATTCCATTGTTTGTTTTTATCTATCCTTAGCTAAGACTCTAGGTCTGATGGAATCACCCAATGTATCGAAGAAGAATATAAATGACATTAATGACCATGATGTTCTATTTTGACATTAAATTAATAGATATAAATATAATTAAAAATTTATGATATAAATTTTATTATAGTTTTTCTGTTATATATAATAATATATGATTCTATGTGATTAATTAGTAATTATTATTTATTATATTTTGTTTCATGGGGATTAGGATAAAAGATATTTATTATGAACCATATAATTAAGTCCAAATTCTTGAGATCCTCCAAAAAATAATGTAATAAAGATATGTGTTTTGATTTACATGTAATTAAAAAATATTAAGGATATTTTATAGTCGACACAACTACGGAATTGTTTCACCTAGGTGTAGTAACCATGAAATGGGTGGATTTGGTGTTAACTCAATTTTCACTCGATACATGACCATTGGGCCTAATAATACATGCCTATCTGAATGATCTAACTAGATTTTACTTTGTAAATTTATATTCTATTTAGAAACCATTATTATAGATTTGAACACATTTCTATGATAGTGAAAAAAATTTATGGGTTGTGAACCAAATCAGAAAATGAATATGGATAACCAATTTTGAATCCATGAAAATTCATTTGATAGGTTATGAAAATTATTTATGATATAATCCTTCCATGGTTTTATTATATTTTATACATGTATTGACATAATAATTATTACACCTATATATTCCATCGTTGATGAAATGTTTGAAGACAAGAGGACTGAGCTAATAATAGGATGTGAAACAAAATGGGATAAAATATAATGTGAAAACAATTTGGATTATGTCCATTCAATTATTTATTATAAATTATAAATATAATATTCTTTAAACAACTTCCCAAATAACTAATTAAGATAAATATGAATTTCTCTCAAGGATCACGTGATAAATATGATAGAGGATAATAGTTTAAATTTCATATATTTCAAAAATCTGGGAAGACACGCCAAGGGAATGTAGTGAAGGAATAGGAAATTAATTATATATAGTAAATGGAATAATCTAGAAACGTACCATTGAGGGTAAATTAATAGTTTATTCATCATAATGATGAGAGATAGATTTCATCTTATGGTAAAATTAATGATTTATTGACTTATGTGTGGGAAAATTGGGAACTATTTATGTAAATTTCCTAATACATGGACTATGCATATGATAAAAATTTACAACCTCCTAAGAAAAGGAAAAAATGTAATTCCAATTAAATTTCTTTCATTTGATGTGAATTTTGATAATTATATTACTATTATCATACACACAATATTTAAAGTTGTTTTACCATAATGTGTGTTAAAGAAGTATTATATATATTGGATGTTTATAAGGACATAAAATGACCCCAATGATTTTTTATTGTGAGGAATAAATCTATGGTGAATTTTTATAGAATTACATCTTGATGGTTATTAGAATATACCTTCTATAATTCATATTATCCATCCTTTAGAATTTATTTTCTATTTTCATAATAGACTCTTCATCTCCAAAAAACCCTATATTATTTATTAAAATAGTTAAGTCACATTTCATATATAAAATAAACACACAACCATCTGACCATGAATGTATGACTTCATACTATCTAGGTTGAAAATTAAATCTAATACATGGGTGTTAATAACATATTATGAGAATTATTTATCTAAAATAGTTATGCAAAAAACATTATTCATAGATATACCTAAAAGTTTAAGGTATATATCTTATTTTTAATCATAACATGATTCAAATCTGTCCCATAATTATTCCTATTAGTAAAATATATTCAAATTTAAGGGATTCAATTTATTTATGGGGGGTGTAACGACCCTATATTTTACTATATAATAATACATTATACATTGTGGTTGAAAAAATTAGTTATAAAAACCAAAATATATAATTAACCATTATATTCAAATTAAGTGATTAAAATCATTAGAATAATAAAATTATTCTTTCATATACAATTAAATTTTTATAAATAAAAACATTTTATGATTATAGGGAACATTAAAAAAACCTTCTTGGAAGTGGTTTTTTTACCATATTAATATATATTAGTAATCATGAAATTTAATAAAAAATATATTGATAACATATAAAATACAATGAATTAAAATCAATTAAATAGGATATTACTAGAAAAAAATATGAATATATTCATTCTATAATTAAAAATTATTTTTTAAACATGTATTATTGCACTTGGTACCCATATATTAAAACTGATTTCTAACACCATGGGATTTTAAATTTATATGTTAACCCTCATTTTTTAATTAAAAATGTATCAAATATCATAATATGATTTTATGAAATACTATAATATTAGGTGGATCGTGAAAATTATGATTTGGATAAATAATATCTCTTTTATGAAATTATCAGCGTACAATAATGATTTTATATTTTAGGAAAAAATTTATCAATAAAAAATCTTCATTTATTATGAAATATAATTCATTTAAAAAAACAATGTTAATTTTTTGAAAAACATGTTTAAATTTAGGAAGAACAACTCATTTTTCATAGTAAAAACTATTTTGATGAGATTATAAATAATATTATAATTTCTCAATTTTATAATAAATTTATCTAAATGATTTATAAATTTGATATAAACATATTAAAATTATTTAAGAGTGTACCTTAAAAAATTATTCAAAATTATTATATTAGTTACGTAAAATTAAATTATCACTATAATAATGAAACTATTATTTATAAAGATTATTTTATAACATTGTATAATGTGTATCTTAATTATTTAATTAATTTATTTGAAATAATTAAAATAATATTATTTGTAAAAAATTGTATAAATATATTAAAATTAATATAATTTCTTATCAATATTAAATAATGTTTGTAACACTTAATGAACAAGAAGTCATATTTCTATGATAATTTTATTATATTCATTGTCTTCTGTAATTTAAGATTTAATATTCAAGTATTTAGAAAGATAATTGGATAAAATGGTGAATATATTAATTCTCATCATATAAAAATTTTGTGGGATTGGTGATTCTATTTTTAGTAAATAAAAAATTATATGGGTAAAATCTAGTTATCTTGGTAAAAAAAACTTAAAGAGTAAAAATTAAAGAGTAAAAGAAATGAAAATTTTTTTAAATTTTTTTGGTAAATATTAAATAAGTACATAGAGTCCATAGATCATCCCTCAATCCCATATTTCCAGATTTTGGATCAATCAACCGTAGAAAAATGTCATGAAATTAATGAAATGTGAAAGGTGTTCAAACAAATTCTTTTTCCATCCATAGAAGAATAAATCACATCAATCCTTTCACTGATACATGTGCCCTTAATTTGTTATTAAATTTCTATCTGGTGGAATTTCATTACCCATAATTTTTCCACATTTCATAATAAATTATCCTACATCATTGAATACTATTAATTTTATCATGATGAATTTAAATGCCCCGATATAAGTATAACTTACTCCACACCAATTTATTATATCTTCCTCCACCAAACATCCTATATCCATATTTATTTGAAAAAAATGTATACATATTATACATATATGTAATTATATAATTTCAGGGAAAATTATTTTGTAATCTCTATCAACTAAGATAAATAAGAACATTGTACCTACCTATGCATGAACTACAACCACCATGAAACAACACCACCTGGTTTTAATCACCACCTCCCATTAATGGTTATATTGATGTCATTGATGAATATGAATAATATATAAAATATATTTATGATATGGAAATTATGAATTCTTATATACTTTTACCCTTATCATTTGATGTGAAAATATAACATTAACTATGTGTATGTGAAGACTGCACCGACCTTGAAGTAATAATTTTCACTTTTCATCTAATTCTCACGTTTTTATAAAAACCACATAAACTTTTATAAACAATCAAAAATAGGTGACTAAAAACGTAATTATTCATTTATATCTACATTATATAAAATATAAAACCTTCTTAAAAATATTCACATGTAAAGTATTATTTGTTCTTTTTTTGGAAATTTTGTCCACTGATATGAACAATGTTATAAAACTATAACATGGATGAATATAAAAACCTAAATAATGATATTATTGTTAGTTGATAACAATATAATAATAATTATTTAGTTATTTTATTTTTCTAATGAGATTTTAACATAATATTGAAATATAATTATTTATTGTAAAAATATATTACATAAGACAATATCATTTTTATTTTCCAGAATCATAACAAAACAAATTGATTGAGAAATAATATAAATAAATTAATAAATATTTTATAATCATGTACATAAAATGATCTTTTAATAATTAACATGATATAAATTTATGGGTAGTAAAATTCCATGAAAAACGTTTTTATAGGGAAAACCCAGAAATGTTTTTTCTCAAGGTTAGACAAATAGATTTGAATATCCTTCATGGATACAGTATTTAATTATATGAAACCGAAAATCCTTAATCATGAGGTTATTTGTGGTGTAGAATGATCTCACTTCTATGATCTATGTGTCACATAAATTTATATGCATCATATTAATGTGAATGATGTTTCTAAAATTAAATATCTATCTGATGCATTTGGTAATGTTTTCTTCTCATTTTATTCAAATTATGGTATATAAGAGTTTATCATAAGCACACAATGTTATTATGTCTTAGTGGTTGAACATTATATAAAATTATGATACCATGTTTGTTATTGTTTCAACGTTCCAATGTTTCATTAATTTTTTCATCATATATCATGTTACAATTATTATTATTATTACTTAAAACCATTTAGATAACCTTGATACACATCTTTAATATCATTTATTTCTTTCATCATGTTATTCATTTATTTTCCATTACTGGTATTTATATCCAAGTGATTTCTTATGTACATCTTGAGGTTATCCCAAGTTGTTTTATAAGTTCAACATAACCTCTCATGATGTTATGGAATTTTAAATTATTGATATTTTATCCCTATTCATGTTATTATATAATGTACCCAATTTCCCATAGAAATAAGTCCTTGTGATCTTCGGGGATTTTATATTTTTTATCTTATGAAACCAATAACAAAATAATTTGTATAAAAGACAAGGATTTTCATAGTTGAGAATAATATTTATATTAGGCATATTTATTTTGAATTTATCATGTCTAGGTATGTTTGTAAAAATTAATATTTATAACATTCTTATTTTTAAGTAAAGAGATGTCACTTTCTCTCTCATTAATAACTTCCCTAAATCATTATGTTCACATGTTACACTTCTGAAATTACCCTACTATCTTCCCCTATAAAATATTTTTCTTGTGAATAAACATCCACATTTTCCCTCAAGGATATTGAACACGAAGTTTATATCTTATATTGATTTGGGTCAAACATATATAGAACTCAAACTCCATTATAATATGTTTAAAAGTGATGAAAAATGTTCTTATATTTTATAATTTATGTGGAACACAATGTCATGTACATGATTTACCTATGTTAGATGGGGTGCATTATACCGCCCTCTAATAAATCTAGTAATATTTTTACCTAATATGGATTCATTTAGGTTTCACAAAAGGTTATCTTATGAAAAAAATGATATTATGGGAGGTTTTATTTCCTTTACTTATTTTTATGTTCTTTTTTTATTTTCACCCCATTCCAATGTTTGATTCATGTTATATTATTATATGATTCTTTTAGGATCATGTTTGTTATTCTCACCATTTTTATATCACCTTGATATTCCTCCTTACTACAATGAATTGATATTGTCATCCTATCATTCTAATATCCACTTATCAAGCTTTAAAGATCAATAATTTCTTATGTACATCCCTAGGTTATCCCTTTAATTTTTAGAGTATCAAAAAAAACCTAGGCTATTGGTATGGATTTATAATAAATGACTATGTTTTTACCCATGTTATGTTATTACGTCATGTGAATAGTTTCATAAAGATACTATGCCTTAAGATCTTTTATCACTGTATTATGAGAACATTTCTATAACAAATCATGAATTAAGGTGCACAAGAGATATGCATTGTCATTGTTGGTATTATAAGAAAGTATTATTATATTCTGTAAACTGATTACAGAACAGTAGTGAATTTATTAGAGATATGAAAAAACAATTTAATGAATCCCTAAATATTGGTAACTTATAGAGTATGTGTTTTCAATACAAATAGATCCCACTTTTATACTACAAGTGGACGTCACTTTTGAATTGTTGTAACTTAATTAAATAATGCCAAAGTGTTCATTAAAAATGAATTTATTGCAAATATTTCAAATAAAAAATTCTTTGTTTTACATATGGTTTTTCACACCTATCATATATGTTTTCGGAAATTATAAAGATCATTATAGACCATTATAATGGGAAAAAAGGAAACACGATTTTATCTTAGAAAATTATTCCTCAATAAACTATATTGATGATTATAAATTCATAGGATTGGAAATATATTTTATTTATACAGGAATTAATTAGTGATCATTGATTCCATTATATATGTTTAATAGTTTAAAAATTCAGATTTATAATTTTTCATTTATTTTTTTCAAATGGTATGATATAAGAGAAATTGACTAAAAAATCAATGGTCACAGAAATATGACGACTACCAAAATTAGATTCCGAACAAGGTGGGAGATGGATTTTTGGAATTTATGATAATGAATACTAAATTAACTCAATTTTTAATTGGAATATTTATAAAGGGAAACCCCATAACCTCCTATATAAAAGAATTTTTCAATTGAGATCTTAATGTGATGAACTCCTCTGAATTTTAGTTGATCTTTTGGCCCCTTAACTATGGAACAATGTGTCAACTCCATTGGAATGTTATCCCCCATTGTTCAATGGTTTGAGAAAGATAAGTTCTCTCTTGATATTTATCATATGAAAAAATATTGTGATTAGTAGTGGATGATGGTAAAAATACAAAACTTAGGAAGTGATTGAAGAGATAGAGTAGAAAGATTTCAAGAAAATTTCGTTCAATTCATATATTTCTTACATCTAAATGAAAATAATTATATTTCGAGTTATCCTGATGAATAAGTATTATTAATACATTGGGGTGTATGAGGTTTATATTTAAATAAATTCACGATAACTTTTATTAAATTTTCATTTCTCCCAAAATTAATGTTTACTTCTTCATTGGGGGGATAATCCATGTCCATGAAAATAATTTCTGATGCAAGACATTGAAAACTTCACAGAAGTTCATTTATATATCTTTAATGTTTAATTGAAGATCACTGAATCCCAATGGATTCATGGGATTAGAGATAGGAATAATAGAATGTATTTTAGTTCAGGAGGTGTGATGGATAAATCTCATGGGGAATGAAAGTACAGCTTCCCATATAAAAAATGCGTAGGATGAAGTATCACAAAAATTTCTCGGAGGGGATATGGAAATGATTTTTTTGTGGGAAATAATCACACCAAGATAGTGATTACCGATGGGAGAAACCTAACAATGCAATGAAATAGTGGAATTCTCTTATTAACCCTTATCCTACTATCCTATTTTTAAAATACAAGGAATAGAGAGACTATGTGAATCAATAGACTAATCAAAGGATTGTTGACATTAAACAATGAAAAAAACCATTATGGACCAAATAGAAAGGGTTATCTTATTCCATAACAGCTTTCAAGGTTAATCCCAATGATTATGTGGTGAAACCGATTTTAGTTACCCATTTAATGATATTGAATGAAATATTTCAATCATGTTCTATATAGTCATTCATATCACTCTAGTTTAAGATAAATATTCAAAAAACACCTAAAAACATTGATATTAAAGTATAATGAATGAAACTGAATTGGTAAATAGTTTAATTTCATGTATATAACTCATCCTATATCAAAATATATAGTCATAATTTCCCATAAATCCTTATTATACTCATTTTTATTTTAATTTTTTGTTATTATGTGTATGGATTGGTTTCATTTTCTTATATATATATATATATATGTGAATAACCCTATGATTCTATATATGTGAATGTAAGAGGATGAAAATATTTTGGTATCATAACCACAAGTATTGATATTATTAACTTATGAGAAAGCACATATGTATAAATGAATTAGAATAAAAAAGATTGTATCCAAAATTATAATCATATTGTAATAGAATGTGCATATGCGTTTCTTGAATAATTGTATAAGATTCCTCCTGGACAAGAGGATGAGTTCTCAATTGAACCTATGCCCATATAATTAAGAAAATGCCCAAAATATATATAATTAACATTGTTGACCTTCATGATCTAAAGAATCAGCTATAGTAGAATCTCTACAAAGGGTTTATACACCCATGTGAATACCTATGGGGTGGACCATTCCGTTTCATAATGAATAAGGATGGGCCAGTGTGAATCTAAATTGATGATGTTTATCCCAACAAGATCATGATAAAAAAGTATCTTATACCATATATAGATGAAATGTTAAACCAGTTAAATGGTTCCTAATAGTTATAAATGGTAGATGTTTGATGGTGATATTTCCATATTAATGTGACAAAGTAGTATATCCCTACTAATACATTTCATAAAAGGTATTGATATTAAGAGTTCATAGTGAATCCATTTGGGCCCATTAAAAATCCATTTATCTTGGTGGACATAATGAATAGAGATATTATTGACTTCCTTAAAAAATTTGTGGTAGAAACTATAGAAGATATTCTTATCAACAAAAAACTAAAGATGGAACAAGAGGATACTTTGAATTTAGTACTAAAAACTTAGGCGAATGAAATTTTGTATGCGAAATTAGTGTTTTGGATGGATACATTAACATTAATTGAGAAATTTGTCACTACAAATCATATATTTTTGGATACATCTAAAATTGAGGAAATTGAAAATGTAAAATTCTGACATATATGATGGAAACCCATATTTTCTAGGGATTATCAAGGAAGTATTATTGATTTCTGTGAATATTCACATGATTTTCATGTATACTAACCAAGCTAACTGAGAATGGATTTTAGTTTTCCTACAATGATGAATGTTATAAGTGAATTAAATAGTTAATTAATGGGTTAATATTAACTCATAATCTCATAATTCCCACAAGTAGGGGTGAATTTTTTGATCAATAATGATTCTTAAAATAAGGGATTTGGTTGTGTAATGATGAAAGATTAAAAATTGACATCCTATAACTACCACAAATTATAGATCCATGTGATGGAATACCCAAAAAATTATCCAAAATAGGATATATTGATATCAAAATTGAATATTTGGAAACATTATCCACATAGGAAGAACTATGACTAATATAAAAATCGAAAGAATCCTCAAGAATATATTAATAAAATTAAGCTTAGTATTGACTGATAAATGTGTTTATATATAATCAAGGATTATAAATGATTAATCAATTACCATTCAAGGATGGAGAAAAAATTGGTAGATTCTCAGAATATAAAGGATCATGTAAACCTATCCATGATAAGGATTGTAAGAGATATAATCTTCTGGGACACATAGAGGATAAAAATGAGGATAATAAAAAGATCATTATTAAATTTTACGAAAAAACATTTGATCCATCATTTATTAATAAGATCATGGTTCCCTAAATAGATAATGAGGTTCTAAAATAATGTTATATAATATTCCGGAGGTAAAAATTGCAGATGAGGCATTTATATGGTTGGGAATCGAGATATGTTATCAATTAAAAAAATTGGAATAAGGAACTTTGTGGTGATTAATATAGCTCATCCTTCAATATTCATCCCAACATGACTAATATATATATATATATATATGAAGAAAATATTACAATGGGAAAACAAAACGGGGGGATTGTAGAATTTGTGTCTCGATTATTTGTGTTACAGTACGTGAATGGTGAAAAAGAGGTCTAATTTTATAATGAAACCATTTTTAAAATAGTCTTTGAAATGAGAATATATATAAATTACTTTCTTCCTAGGACTACCGATGACATCAATAGAAAATAAATACATCTGGTTGGGGTCTTATAACATACCAATGTCAGCCTATTTCAAGGGAAATAAGAAGGATTTCCCACCAATCCAAGACACCAAGATATATATGAGAGATGTTGTAAAACTTCATGGAGTGAAACTCTCCATTATTTCTGATTGAGTTTTGAGGTTTAACTTTTTGACTACGAGATGACTTCACAAATAGTTGGTTATAAAGTTATGTTTATTTACATCTTATCACCCATATATATATATATATTATTTGATTGAAAGAGCCATTAAAACTATATAGGATAAGATGGAAAGATGTTAAATGGATATACAATTTTATTAGGATATACACATTCCCCTAATAGTGTTCTCATATAATAGAAAATAAATTCAATTATTTGAATGGAACCATATAAGACAATATATAGGAATCAGTATCATATAATAATATACTATGATTATATTTAACAGTGGATACTTATTTGAAAAGATAATGATATACATATGGTAGAGTCAGTTCAAACCATTCAATGTTAATGAAATAAGAACAAAGTTAATACAAAACATCTGAAAAAAATTACCAATGTGATGTTGAGTTTTAGTCTAGAGAAAATGTGTTATATTATAAATTTACATTGAAGAAAATCATGAGTATTGGTAAGAAAGAAAATAATACTCTATGATACATTCTCCATTTTGATATCTTTGACCACATTAGATTTGTGGCCTATCGACTCGAACTCTTACAAAACATATCACATGTACATGATATGTTATATCTATACCACATAGATCATAGAGAACATTTTCATAAAAAAAGATAACTCGCCTAGTCAAACTGTTGTGGAAGAACCACGTGTTTGAGGAATAAACATGTAAAAAGTACGAGTAAATGAAACAGAAGTACCCTTATCATTTCTATGGTAAAGAGTATATTTTTTCAAGAAAATAATTTTAGGGGTAATAATGTAACATTCCAATAATTTATAAATAAAATAACCTTATAAGGGAATAAATACCTTATTATGTAATACAGTTATAGATAAATATATTCACTTCATTAATATTACTACAACAGATTAATTTCCATCTTATTGGATTTAAAAAATAATTAATCATCATAACCAATGATAATATATCCCTTTTATAGTGACTACTATTATTCATATGTATTACGGGTTATGATAACTGAAATTAAAAAAAGAAAAATATAAAATGGCAGCAACCAGTATGATTACACATCTTGAATCTCATTTATAAATGATTTCGAGGGATATCGAATCACTGGGATGTTCAGTTGAATAATCCCATGAGGAGGCTCAAATGCTATATCTTGACCAAACAATTTATAGAATAATTTATGGAATATTGAGATGAGATCTAAACCTTGTTTTCTAAACCACCCCATAAATGTGTCATCTTCACACACCATAACATTAAGGAAAACACAGTTGTAATAAATAATTATGATTATAAACCCTAATAGTATATATTTTTATATTTTTTATGAAAAATATTTATAATATTTATCACAATTATTAATAATTTAAAAATTATTAACAATGGGTTTGTAAAAAAATTGATTTTTATATAATGAATCTTAAATTTTATTTTAGAGAATTATATATTTCCATTAAAGATACCATTTTGATGAAATAAAAACAATTGATATAAAATATATTTTAATAATATATTCTCATCAATTAATATCTCTTTAGATAATAATTATATTATAATTTTTTTAATTCAAATAAACTTTTCATAATGGAATGAAAACTTATATCGTCTTAAAAATACATATATTTTTAATAAATGATTATTTTTATTCAAAATTTAAATTTACAACATTTATATAATTATAATTACAAAATTAATATTATTTATGAAATCATCACATAGAAATTATCCAATAGGGATATTATCAATGTTTTTGAGCCCGTTGAATTGTTTTGTGAAAATTAAATTTGGTAAAAATATACAGTATGTATTGTGACATAATAAAATACCAAAAGTAGTTTAATAATTAAAATAATTAACATATATTAAGAAACATAGTATACATCTTGAAATAATTTATTTCTTAGGTCATTTGAAAACTTTTATATACTCTTAATTAATCCTCTAAAAAAGATATTATATTTTAAGGTTTTAGAATTGTTATTTATTGAACATGACTCACCTCCACTTCACTAAGGGTATTATTTTAATGAATTTGGTACATATAAATATAAAATTTTTTAAACCACTATTATTTTTCAAATAAAAGTTATAAAACTGTTATATGTTTCATGGTTTTGATTATTTAATCATAGAGAGTCCAAAACATATGTTATTAAATTAATACGGAATTCCCCACCCTTTTACAATTCAACCCCACCCATCAAAAATTCTTATTCATTCAAACCCCTTTATGAAATAATTTAATATGAATTTCTCTCTATATATCCATCTTTGATGTACATAAGCACTTATGAATCCTTCTCATTATTTTTTAGGATCCCTCTCAAGATATGGGATCCTCTCCTTCATTATATAATTTCATATCCTTCATTATATTATGCCATTTAAATTTTAATTTTTTAGGTTAAGGTATATTTTTATACATCCATATTACAATCCTTGTCATTTAAAATTGATTAGACACCATTTTCACTCTAATTAAACCTTATATGAATCATTATCTACACCTATTATACTCTGAAAATTATCCTTTGATTTTTACAGGAATTTTTTTATTGAATACCCATCGTCAAATCCATTCAGAGGTATTAAAATAGTTGTGTCTGTCCAAAATTCATTGGGGGATATACATATATGTAACCCACTCTCATTAATCATAGGTTTATAATATATGAAAAACAATATGATACATTATGATATATTTGGAAGAGTAATGTATGTACATGATTTGAATGTGATTGGTGGGCCTAAAATTATATATCCCTCTAATGAATTTGATAATGATTTTCTCTTGAGATTCCATGTATGGTGAATTGGAGGTTATCCAAATCACATAATTATATTATATTTTAGGTAGGTTTTAAATTATGTTTATTATTTCATGTTTTATGGTATCTCCACATTCTTATTTTTTTGAAGTTTTTATCATATTTATCTCTTCTCAATGTTCATGATAATGATTCTCACCCCTTTAATGTCACCCTAAAATTCATATTACCTAAATTTTATTTCATACATCAGTTTTTTCATTGATTATTATATTATTAACATTAATTTCCCACCCATTTCATTCTTACAACCCCATATTATCCAATGTAGTTTTAGAAAGTCCCGGGAAATTAAGGGTCTATTATGGAATTTTTATATAATTATGTTATATCCATATTCATTTTATTATGTTATTACTTAATTTACTAAAGTAACTAGGCCACATGGTCTAATATTAATTAATTATGTGTAACCTTATTAAAAAGTTTATGAATAAATGTCTATAAAATATTTGGGTTTTCATAGTTATGTTTAATTTACTAGAAATTAGAGTGTGATCATCTAAGAGGGAATTCTAGGTACATATTTTTTATAACTAAATTGTTTTTATTTAGTTAAAAACATTATTATTGAACCATATTTCTACATAATTTATTTAGTACACTTAATTATTACTATATATTGTATTTAATAGTTAATTTTAGGGTTATTTTAAGTGTTTATTATAACCACGGTTTTAAATTATTCTTACCTCAAAGATTATGTTACTTTTATGGGTTTCTTGGTCTCAATTAAAATTTCATGGAATGTAATTATTATTATTATACACCAAATTTATTTTATACGGGGTATATATTTATAATATATACTATCTTACATTAAAAACTATCTCATATTATTTATTTTAATGATCAATTTATATTCCTTTCTCCTTCAAGTTTTTAAATTGAAAAGTTATTTAATCTGGAATATTTATATTCTATAAAAACATTTTGTAATCAGGAAATCTTAAATGAGATAACCCAAATTATAAAAATATATAGTCTTTATTTCTGACAACTCAACCATTTTCTTCTCCTTTTAACCATTGTGCACTATATCTTGTGTTTTCCTCTTCTTAGTGTAATGATTAATAATCATTTTATGTGATGTGTTTTTTAATAAATTTATTTTTAATATAATTAAAAAGGAACCCTTTGGATATATATTTTATCCTTAACTCAACATTTAATAGATATTCTTATATTTATTTCATAAATTTTAAAAATTTTATTTTCAACTACAATCACATTATATACCAATATTTTCAAATAAATATCATTTAATTTTTTCTATAAATTCCATTTTCAATAAGAAGAATATCTTTTATAGTTTCAAAATAAATATATCCCTGTATTCCATATTCATATAATATAAAACACCCTACTTAAATTTTCATGGTTTCCAAAAGAAATTTTTTCCCTATTTTTATAAAACAGTATTTTATAAAATGTTTTCCATGATCATGGATATATCTTATTTATATGGAAACTTTTATAAAACATCTATATAGTGATTTTCATCATTATCAATAGACCATGAAATATCTTACACTTTATGTGGGATATTGTAATGGTTATAAAATCATCATTATCTCTATGGATGTATTCTTAAATGTTATATCAAGTTAATGGTCCATCCATTGTTATTTTTTGGATAATAATTAAATACTTATAGGGAAGATTTTCCTTCCAGAAACCTGAATTTTGTAACATGATTATAGGTGTTTACCTATATTTCCTAACAAGAAATTTATTTTTAATTGTTTTACTAAACTATATAATGATTATCTATACTATGTATATAACGTATATTTCATTTCACCGATTTGTTATTATTCATCAAAAATGATATTTGGAATAATAAGATATCCATTTAATTTTCATAGGTTATAATGTTATGATTATTTTTATAATTTTCAGTTCTTGATTTTTTTGAAAATATTTGAAATGATGATGGATCCCATGTTCTTTACATTCGTTCATTATGATTTTGTGAATGATTATTTTCTAGTGGCATAAATTTATATGGTCAATGAATCATGGCGCCATATATCTCCATCCCATTCATTGATAATGAGATTATATTTCTTGAAATATTGAAACATTGGGGTTACTATTTTTTCTCATAGTTAATGAATTTTCATGATTATTCTTAATAAAAAAATTGGAATGATTTAGTTTTCTCAAAACAATACCTTTACCTAAGGTTATGGAACCCTTTTCTTATGTGTTTCATTTCAATTTGTGACACATTTCATTTTCATGTCACACTATTTTACATATTTTTTAGCTCATAGTCTTTGGTACGTGATTCCACAAACCATTGGTTCTAGAATTTAAGTATATAAATCTTTGCTCCATTAATCATGTTTTATGAAAAATGTTTTTTAGCAATGATTTTATTATGTATCCATATTGTAACAATGTTCTCAACATATTCTAACATATGATCATGGATTCTTGTCAGTTATGTTCTTGCTTACAAAGTGTTTGGGCCCACTTATTAATATATATCTATTTCACTAGGTTATAGTAAAAATTTTTATTTATGATTTTATAGTATGATTATCATATATGATGAATTTATTGGAGATATTGTTGATTGATGTTTGATTAAGTGGAATATTATATAATGGGATAAATTTCCATTTTATGAAAATAACTAGACATAATAGTTAATGATAAGTCTTAATTCTATATATTTATATACCTAAAAGGCCATATAATTTATTTTTAAATTATAAGTTAATTTTCTTGTAGTTATGTATATGTATCGAAGCTAGTGTTGTATGTTATTTAGAACTAGAATCAAGATTAATGTTATAGGGGAATCAGAAACTCTATAAAGGAATGATTTATAAAAAATTATAGGTTATGATATTATACATCAAAGTAAAATTAAGAATTATAATGTTAATTTAGGATTTATAGGCTAAGGGTTATCATGGTATCAATGGTATAGATAAACCATTGGTCTGGTAAATGATAAATGTTGATTAGTTATTGAATATTTTATTTTAATTGGGGATTAGGATACATAAAAACTAGGGATATCACACGGGACAAGACTATGTATAATTGAACATCATAAATGATTTTTAATATTGATATCATGTGGCAGGGAATTATATCCTTATTTTTATATACTGGAATGTGGATACATAAATTACACAAGTAAACCTAGGGGTAGTAAACCAAAAATGGGTAGAAATTTTATTATCTAAACTCTCACCCATAAATAGATAAGTGGGCCTAATATTCTACACATGGATATACACTCTCTTGGGATATACATGAGTTTATTAATACTCACATTAAATCCATTATAAATGAACTGAAAAGATTTATATAGAATTTTATTAATTTTTAGGTCATATAATCTAATAATAAGAATATCATAGATAACCTAAAAATAATAAATTCTTTAAATGGATGAAGACCATAAAAATTGGGTTAAAAATAACTACAACAAAAAAGGATGTGATTCTCCAAAAAAATCCATAAAATGAGTTATTCTCTAAATTTTAATCTATTTTGATTTCACCTAATAAAATATCATGACATATTAAAAAAATAATTATTTAAACAACTCCCTGAAAACCCAATGAAGATATGGATTGAGTTCCTTGAAGTATAATATAATAAATACCATAGATTGAAAATGTCTCACTATTATAAATTTTAAAAAACCAAGAAGAATCACCTTAGGGAATATTATAAAGGGAGCATAATATTTTCTTATCTACAGGTAAATGTGAGTATCAAGATTCATACAATTCTGAGAAAAAGAATTTATTAGTTAAGATAATGATGGTATATAATTTTCATTATATTGAACTGTTAATAATTAAATATATTATGTGTAGCTACATTGGTCTATCCTAAATTACTAACCTAATCCAAAGTCTATAATGGTTAATAGGAATATATAACCTACTTGATAAAGAGAAAAATGGAAAACCTAAGAATTTCCAACCATTAAAAATGATATTAATTATTATATTACAATTATCCTCCACTCAACATTATTGGATGAATTTTTTTAATCAATATTCTGAAAATTTTAGTATATAAATTATGATTCAAAAGTAAATAAAATCACCACACCTAAATGTTTCTTGTAAGAACCCAGTTTGTCACCCTAGAATGGATCATTGAAATTTCAATATAATTCGTTATTTTGGACATATTATGAATTCTTA
Source organism: Viscum album (assembly GCA_963277665.1). NCBI lineage: Eukaryota > Viridiplantae > Streptophyta > Magnoliopsida > Santalales > Viscaceae > Viscum > Viscum album. Next base: position 1,425,582,129 of record OY728123.1, on the reverse strand, counting down.
ATTAGTTATTGAATTTCCCAAGTGTTTCATGGGCTTGTAAAGAGCCTATAAGCCATCTTTTATGGGAAACATTCATGGCACACAGGTTATAATAAATTGTGCGGTAATTCCACATGGTTAGAGAAAACTGTGTGGGAGGCATGTTTTTAGATAAGAACTTACCACTCAATTGGTGCATAGTTTCCCAAATTGTGATATCTTCCCATGAAAGTTCCCCTTTTCCCCGGGTACTCGCACATGTTTTTCACATATTTTGTAAAACTTTCTGAACAAACCGTGCACATGCTATTTTCTAGGTAAAATGACAATTTTCCCCCAATGATCATATTAAGCCTCATCCATCCTCATAATCTGAGATTATGCGGTACTGACATATTTTTCTTCCATTTTATAGAAATTTGATATCTTTATCTAGCTATTAGAATATCTCCTTCAACCAGGATCCAATGAAGATTCCCTTTTCCATGTTGGATGTGAAATGGTATGAAATTGAGCCCTTTTTATCCTTCCTTCTCCTCTCTTGCTCGTAAACTAGCTTTTGAGGTGTAGGAAGTTTTCCATTTCTATCAGAACAACTCTGTTAAAAGATGAATTATAGGCCGATATCAGAGGATTTGGATTGTTCAACACTAAGGGGGCGTTCTATTACTCATCCCTCAAGTTCATTGATTTTGGAATTGTCTTGTGGGGCCCAAAAATTTTATTAGTTGTCGTTTATTACATTTATATGTTATTATTATAATTACTTGATCCATATAATTATACCCTTTCTATATATGTTATTTTTTTGGTTTTTATACCCCCAATTTACAACATCACATATTGGATGATATTCCATAGTTGAGTTCTTAGTATATTGACATTTCTGATCCATCGTTCTGATGTGCTAGAGATTGACCACACTAATGGTAGGAATCCTTTTCATAAATACTTGTTGTATCATATAATGGTGAATGAAAATTACCTTGTCACTTCCACTTGACCCACCTACAGTAAGTGATTCAATTTATAATTAATTGTGAAATGGAATTTTTCAAGTATTAAAACTATATGAATCAAATGGATTAAAGGTTAATAAATAATAGATTCCCTGTTTGTAGAAACACATGAAACATTAATGGAAGGTAGTGGAATGGGACTTGGTTATTGAAAATTCTTTAAATGTATTTAATAAAGGTTTCATGTTACTTTTCTATGTCACACTAATTAAAGGCACAGATGGATGTAAATTAAATTATAGATGACATCATTATTAAATGGAATTAGCCTGATTAAAGACGTCCGTGGATTGTTATTTGTAAATTCCTTGAGCACTCTGGAATTCCATTATGTTTCATGGATGTGGATCGTTTAGTTTTCTACCCACCTATAACCCCATCATTTTCTATCCACAGATGCCTATTAAGATACTATAGGATACCTCCAATTGTATTAAAGAATACCTTGGATATACTCCTTGGATCCATCATTGATAAGTAGGTTCCTTGGATACATCCCATTGGGACCTATCTCTTCATAGCCCCATTTAGCTTGGACAATCACCTTGTATTTAGTAAGAATCTTATTATATAATGCCTTGAAATATTCTATGTAGATTACACTCATACTCGTAACCAGGATATTGTTATTACTGAGTTATGAACCCCTGAGTTCTATATTTCCAAGTTTATTTACTTGAAAATTTATTAATAAAATTCATTATAGGTTTACATGTCTTAACATGGAACATTCACTATTGTAAACTTCTATCTTATTTATAAAATGGTTATAATAAATTAATGGTTTTGTTATGTTTAGACGTGAGATGAGGGATAAAGTAAGTACTTGGGTATTTAGATACATTATATCACATTACTTTATATATGAATGTTTCCACACTATTGCAATTCCATTACAAAATCCAAATGTTATAGACACCACTAGTGGTGGACCACTAAGATTTATCTCACACTATATCCAGTAATTATTTTCTACCCTAAGTAGAATATATGAATGCATGTGTTGATAGAGGGATGAATATGACTTTGAAAACTTGATTTCTTTCTTTTTAGGAGGGAGATTTATAGTAGATGATCGAGATAGAGATCTATATGTTTAGGATAGTGTTTAGATTTCCTTTATAATTTTTTGGGACATATTATTTGTGTTCTCTTGTATCCATGTCTTCCAATTTTCTTGTTACATGACATATCATCATCAATTGATATATTCTTTTATGTTATTTCAGTTATCTCAGTTATTTTTATTGTTATCTTTCTTTTCCACTATGACTTCTATGTACTTGATTTTATTTTTTTATTTACATATGTATATATATATATCTCCTTTGATTCGCCTTCATAATGAAGGAATATTCTCCCCATTGACACATCTTATACCCTCGCTGCTAGTCGAAATCCTCTATTGTTTGGGGAGATGCACTTGAGTACATGTGGCCCACCTGGCACAGGGCACCTTCTTAGTGCCATCCAGGTCAGGCAATTCACCAAGTGGTATAAGAGGGGTTCCATTATTTCTTTAATATTAGGAGACAATAGATTGAAGATTAGTCTTGCTGGTAACATATTCAAAATCCATTCTTGAGTATCACGAACACATGTTGGGGGTGAAATCCGTGCTTCCTAAATTATAACTATTGTTATTCATTTTCCTATTAAAGTTCACATTATCTCACTATTGGGTGATGTACATGTTGTTTTGTGTTTTTGATTAATAATCAATTGGAGTATTTTATTTCATCAATGGACCGATTATATGAGGGAAAGGTGTATTGTTACAAACATCATTATAGGATCCACGGATTTGGAAGTCATGCATATTTCCATGCTGTATAGGTGCATTTCACAATTTTGAAATACATTATATGACTGTAATTTTTATGTGGTGTTGTGATAGTTATCTTGTACATGTATTAATTTATGTTGTGATTGAGTGATTTCTAGTCTAAATTCATAAGGTGTATGGGATCTCATGTTTTGGGATAAAAACTTTATCGAGTCAAACCATTATGCTATAAATAAATAGGCATCATCACCAGTGATATGGTATATCACTACTGGAAATTTAGGTTATAGCCACGGTTTAAAACCGTGTCTATAAGCCCAAAAACTGTGGCTATAGGTTATAGCCACAGTTCAATGAATCATGGATGGTATTGGCGTGGCTATAGGCCGACTCCTATCGCCACGGTTCAAACTGTGGCTAAAGCCCAATAGCCACGGTTTGAAACTGTGGCTAAAGAATTATAGCCACGGTTTCAAAACGTGGAAGAAGGTAAAACACAAACAATATTTATAGCCACAGTTAGAAACCGTGGATATAGATCAAAGTTCAATAAAAACACAGCAGGCATGCAGGCCTGCCAGTCCCCCCTGCCCCCTGCCAGTCCCCCCTACCAGTCCCCCATGCCCCCTACTAGTCCCCCAGCACCCTGCTAGTCCCCCCCTACCACCCCCTTCCATTCCCCCCTGCCCCCTACTAGTCCCCCTACCAGTCCCCCCTACCCCCTACCACCCCCTTTTAGTCCCTCCTTCCCCCTACTAGTCCCCCCTTCCACCCCCTGCCAGTCCCCCTGCCCCTGTTAGTCCCCCTTCTAGTCCCCCCTACCCCCTGCGAGTCCCCCCATCCCCCTGCTAGTCCCCCCTGCCACCCCATGCCAGTCCCCCATGCCCCCTGCCAGCCCCCCTGCCACCCCCCTGCCAGTCCCACCTGCCCATAATAATCCCCCTGCTCCCTGCTAGTCCCCCCTGCCAGTCCCCCTTGCACCATGCTAGGCCCCCTGCCAGTCCCCTGCTAGTCCCCATGACCCTTGCTAGTCCCCCTGCCAGTCCCCGCCTGCCCCTACCACCCCCTACCAGTCCCCCCTACCCCATGCTAGTCACCCTTCCCCCTGCTAGTCCCCCTACCTAGACACCCCCTATTATACATATGTTGGAGTTTTTCAAAGTAGAAACACATCAGAATCATGTCAGAGTAGTGGAAGGCTTTCCTAGGTGGGCCAAATAAACTATGGATGAGCAACACTTTGTTTTTGGAATGGTGAATAAAGGCTATAGTTGGGATGCCATTATAGCTGGGCTATCTATGCTGAAACTATTTGGTTTTACACGGGATGTTGGTGGATGAAAGGACATAAAGGTTCAAGAATCACTGCACCGGAAGGAGCTCCTACATGTTCCAGATAATGCTATTATGGATGGAGAGAAGGATATTGAAGTTATATCCAACAACCGTCTTACATATGAAATGATACAATATGATGTTTGGAATAAAGAGTGAGAACCAATGTTTCCCATGGTTATAAGTGTTGGAGTTATCACTGCTCTTGGTATCAATGACGATGGAAAGCCTAACCTTGTATATTTATTAGTTTTAGAGGAAAATAAAAAATAAAAATTGGTTTCTAGTGCCAATAGTACTTCAAATACGTTGACTGTAATAGCAAAGAAACATGTCATCCATGCTCTCCTAGTCAGGAAATTAATTCAATGGTGGTGGTGACGACGATGCTGGTGATGGTAGAAACAATGGTTTAATTGATGAAGATGAAGTTTTTTCATGATTTGAGACTCTTTGAAGCGTGTGAAATCAACCAGGAAACAATTTCTGTTAGCGGTTTCTGGATATCCACCTTGAGGAAAAGGTGGGTTTTTATAAGGGTGGAAATGCTAGGAGTGTGGATGTGTGGCTGTCAGTTGTGCTTGGCAAGGATGTCCTTATGTGGGTGTGGCTGGTGGGATGTCCTAAGGGAAACATTGTCTTTTACTTTTATTAGTTACTAGGGGTAGGTAATAGTAGGTATGGGTGGATGGTTGTTGGGTTGGGGTATTAAATAACGACGTGGATAAGATCCGATCCCTGGGAGGTCTGGGAGGCCCTTTGAGAAGTGGTCTTTCTAGGAGAAGTTCTTCTCTTACCTCTTCATTTTCTTTTTCATTTTTGTCTTCTTAGTTTGTTGTTAACTTTGTTCCAATTACTTCTACTGGATATAACAACTTATGCCATATTTTTTTTCTCTTATTCCTACCTAATTAGTACCGTTGTTAGGAAAGAGTCATAACACTATTCAAAAGGTGTATTTTTATCTCTCATTTAAGTAATATTCTCTAGAATGATATATGTAACTATTTTTTTATAATCAAAATGTAATTTTCATTAAGTTTTGTGAAATGTAGCTGAGGATAGTTTAGTTCGCTCATTTTTTCAATGTTTTCAGAAGTGTACTGAAACATCGAACTAGCTAAAGAACTCGTTAAAGTTTCAATTATAAAACTATGGTTATACCGGTTATTTTGAAAATAATATATTTTTAAATATATATATCATTAAAATTTAAACGATTTATTTTCATTATTGGAGTCGGTGTTCTACATCAGACATGAGTGTTTTTTTATATTTATATTTCCCTATAAATAAGCTCCAAGGCCTCTCTTAAGAGGTATCTTGGGTACTGATTAACCTCTTTTATCCTTCCCCAAAACTGCCCCCTACACTCCCCCCTGCCCACTACACTTCCCCCACAACCCACTTCACACACCCCTGCCCCCTGCCCCCTGCCCACTGCACCTCCCCCCAGCCGACTGCACCCCCCCTGCACACACACCCTACCCCCAGTACACCCCCTGTCCCCTGCACTTCCCCCCTTCCCACTGCACTTCCCCCCAGCCCACTGCAAACCCCCATGCCCCCAGCAAACCACCCCAGGCCTCCAACCCTTCTCCAGCCCTCCTAGGATTATTTAACTAATGCAGATCACCCCCATTAAAACAAGGTAGCATCAAAAAAATACCAACAATGTAATCCTATGGGTACGCCCACAACCTCTAGAAAACAAAACAAACATGTTGTGACCCCCCAGACCAAGAACCCCCCCTCTCACAGACTCTTACACTTCATTCTTAGAGGATGACCACAATAATATTAATGTGATGAGGCCAATGGATAAAAAACACCGATCATGTAGTAGGATAACCAAAGGAGTCCCTAGTACTAAAATCCCTAACACAGTTCAATCCTACTCAAAAGAACATTATGAGGCCTCGATTTCAATTCGAGATGAACGTCTTCCAAAAAGACCGAGATTTTTGAGTCTATAGGGATTGGGTGTTGTCAGCGATGATAAACGTGCTTCTCCAGTGAAGTCTCCTTTACATGGTAGGGTATATGGTGGAAATTCAATTGATTCATGGAGTAACCCAGTGTGATTTAGCAACTTGTTTGCAGCGTTTGAGGATTATTTTTGTCCATGTTGAGGTGGAACTTCAATTGATTCATGCAAGTTCATGCATCCAGTCTATATGAATTTTCTGGAAGTAGTGTTTCACAGTAGGTTGCATTAATGCCTCATCACAAAATGATTATACTATTATGGTTATGGGTGGGTCAGAGATCATTTTATCTATTGTTTATTCTAATAATTATACAAATGGATGGATGGAATAGTGGAAGATGTTAGGGAAATTCAACCCAGTGAGGAGAGACAGGTTTGTAAGAGGCGATTTCAATAATATCATAGATTATTGAGAAATGAAGGGTGGTGTGACTTACTCTAACTCATCCTCCTGACTGCGCAGCCTTGCAAGCTTGTTCGTAACAACCACATCTAGCTGTGCAGCCCACTCCACAATCTCTTTTCTCTTCTTAGTCGACACATTATGGGCGATTTCTGCACAGTAAGTCCTGCAGATGCAAAAGCAGAGATATTAAGACCATGGACATACATGGATATTATGAAAATAGGTAGAGATCATGCATACCTGTTCTGCATATGAGCAGCACTATTTAAACATTGTGATGACATTTCCACTCAAAATTTATACTATCAATGCACTATTTATGATTCTCATTCACCAATACAAAACCCTATGTGTAATGACCACTCAAAACCATATTGGGGTTCACCACAAGACCCCAATATGAGTATTATTCTTATGAGTCTTTCAATTTCCATGGAATGTACTTATTAAACCCTGATTGCAAGCTCTTCCATAAACTACAATTACAATATTTTTAACTCTCAAAACAAAATTTTCAAAAAAACCAGTTCATATTTGTATCAAAATAAAAAAAACCACGTACACTAGAATCAGGTCTTCCGATTGAATAAACTATATATTAGGAACTCATCATAAATTATCAAGCATGAATCCCTTACCAGGAAAAGAAACCCATTCAAGAACATAGCCATGAAACACACCATCATATGTCTTAAGGATCTCGTCATACATTACCAATACAAAAATAAAATTTTACATCAAAAGTGAGTCTCAATATCAGTATCATCAGAATCATGATAACCATCATCCACACCTCCTATAGAAACACCATCACCACCTCTCACACTACCAACATCATTATCGGCATATGCATCTAAACCGGCACCAACACGGGGTCCAGCACTAGGTCAGGCTCCGGCTCCGACAGAAGAATCTACATTAGAATAATGCATCGACATCAAAAAGGCATCAACTGTTGCAGCTGGTTCTGGTGGAAGTGTAGAAGAAAGGGCATACATAAATTTCATCATATTTTCAGTTATCGCCTCTCCTGATTTTTGACTTGCTTTTTTGTTTGCGGCATTAATTTGTTCCACTGTGACAAAACCAGAACTGGTACTCAAAGAAACGTTAGTAGACCAGTATCGAGATGGTACAATATTCTTCCCAGGTCGACAATGCACTCTACCCTGATGCTCATCTCCTAATACCTAATGTAGATGATCGTTTGGGCCCAAATTGTCAGGTTCTTTTTCTGACAATGCCTCTAAAGCATTCTTTTGATTGATATATAACATAAATTAAAATGATAAAATAATATAAGGAATTAAATTCAGTAAAAATCAAAGAAATTGAAATGTACTTACAATCGCCTTCTCAGTGTCGGTATTTGTCACAGTATCATCTTTCTTTTTCCGGCTTGTACAAAACAAAGTTGAGCGAGGAACACGAACCTCGATATTCAATGCCTTTTTCTGGAAAAAAACAAATAAATAAATCAGAATCGTAAGTTAAGAAAATTACACTAAAAAAAGCTAAATATTTTAAATGTTAAATTACCTCCGTCTTCTCATGATCTGGTAATAAAGTGTGTCCGCGAGTATAAATGTGTTTCATTGCACTCCTGTTTGTTTTATTTCTATTTTATTTCTCCTATAAACAAATAATTATATAAATTCATTAAAATAAATAAAACAAGTAATTTAAAATCGTTTTCAAATAAATAAATTAATATATATATAAATTTAACAAACACCTTTAACGTTGGACTCTTCTAATAGCTGATCATCTCTTTATATTGTGATATTGGGAATTCTTGAAACACTGGTACTTCTTCAATCTCTATACCAACTCTCTTTTTCCAACCAAGATATAAATCATACTTGTAGGCTCGCCACATTTCACCTAAATCCATTATCCTTGCAGCCTTTGCATTTTATCCATCAGGAAAATTATATCAAAGCTGCAATGGACATAATATTTGTTAAGAAAATATTATAAATTTATATATATATAAAAGGTGATTAACATTACTTACTCAAATCTCTTCCCAGGATTTGTCCTTTATTTGTTGTCTAACTGCCTTCCAACTTATCTGTTGAACCGGAATGATATTGTTGTGTCTAGAAAGTGTTCCCATAAAACTTTTACATTCCATGCCATTTTTATTAATTATAGAATTGTCCTCTTTGTAATCAACTATGATTTTCATGTGCTGATTCCAATCCTCGTGCATTTTTGTGCGGCCTCGTCATCTGGTAGAGGCTGGAGCTAATCCTGAAACCAAGAATAAAATAAAATAATATATATGAATTTATCATTATTCAGTAACAGTAATGTTTAAACAAATACTAGTATATAGGGGATCTGTTGACCCTTGAAGTGCTGCATCTGGAGGGGGGGTAGCCTCCTTGGTAGGTGAGATATCTACAAGAGTACTATGTATAGTATATGCAAAGTGTACTAATGGAGGCAGAAAACCCGAAGGATAACCCTGTACAGATGAGGGTGGATATGGATATGGATATGGCAGTTGGATATATGGGGGCACAGTACCCTGTACAGTTGATGGTGGGAATGGAAAATGAGGGATGGGAGTCTGATAACTACCATCTGATGTGGGTTTGGGAAAAAAGGGATACGGAAAAGGTGGGTATGGATAATATGGAGGTGGCATAATGGGAGGATGACCTCCTAGTGTCTCAAGCGGCATAGTAGTAGGTTGACCTGTAGAATCAGTACCCCCACCACAATATCATCCTCAGTGGCATAATCCACGCATCTCCTCGATGATGCATCCTAAAATAACATAGATGATAAAATAAAATGAACGATAACAAGATAAATAATATGAAAGACCATAATATTCAAACATAATTTGTACTTACATTGTTTCCAGGAGGAGACCTACGTTGTTCGTTTCCCGGTATTCTTCTACTCCTTCTAGTATCATCATAATCAGACATTTTGACCTGGGAATTTAAAATAATATTCTCAAATAAATATAAATAATGAAAAATGTTAAATAATACAATTGTATCATAAAACAATGGGATACATTTTCATGTGTGATATTTATATTGATAAAATATCAAGACTTTTCTATGTTCAAGATTTACTAGAGAAGTGTTTAAACATAAATTGGTCAGGCTATTAATAGTTTTATATTCTATAATGGTACAAAATATACTAGTTATTTTGATATCATGTATGGAAGTTAAAAAACACATACAATATTGCAATAATATCAGGTAAATACTTACAAATGTGTCAATGATATGTGGGGTCTGTGACAATTTCTGGTTCACAATCTTTTCTAACAATTGCATCATCTGTATCATCAAATGAAACATTCGAATAAATACCTACAGGTTCATCCACAACATCATTTTCATCCATGCCTTCTTCAAAAATATGTCTAGTAATAACATCAACAATAACACCAAATTGTTGTTGTAATGGGTTAATTACATAAAACACTTGTTTATATTGTGACGCAAGAATATAAGGTTCATCTTAACGAAGCTGGTGGTTCATATCAATCATTCTAAATCCACAGTTAACAATATGCATTCCTTGTCGTGTCATTGAATCAAACCACTTTCATTTCATCATTGCGACACGATCATGTTCATAGTAATCTAATAAAATGATTCTTTCAACAACATTGTAATATGATATATTTTCTGATCGAGGCTAACTGTCTGATGCTCTCACATAACAATATGTTGTGGTGCTTATCATGACACCTTCATGCTATGTTTCCATTTTTTTGCACAACTATTTATAACAAATTTAAATCCATTGACAACCATTGACTTACAGTCACGTACCACATCGTTTGGACCAAAGGACAATTCTTTTATTTCATCTGATACTTAAATCATTGGTAGAGTTAAAATATAAAAGATAACAACATAGAATATTAAACAGAGACATGTGATTATGTTATGATAAGAAGAAAAAGAAATTTATTACCTTTGACTTTTACCAGGAAGCAAATTCTTTGTTTTTCAAAAGTTCCTTCCTCTTAATAGATAGAGAGCGATGTCTCTTTTTTGTAATTTCTAAATGTTCTCTACAGATATGAAAGAATTAAAATGTCAGCAGATATAAATAAATCACACAATGAAAAAAAATACATATTTATTAGTTTACTTACTTGATATAATCATCAAGCACACTACAGTTGAATAATACTATGCGATGTGCCATTTCCCACTCTTCCCTGCTTAAAGTACATAATGAGTACGATCTAGATATCCCCCTGTTTGGGATAGTGAAGGAAATACCGGCTCAATGGGATTATATTGCTCATATTTAGTTCTCATTAGTCAATTAGACTTCGTAGTGACGTTAGCAAAGTACGATGAACAGAAGTCCATGCATTCTTGTGCTAAATATAATTTCACAATAGAGCCTTCAGGATGATATTTATTTCTCACATTATATTTCAATGTAAACATCATTCTTTCGGTAGGATACATCCACTTACTTGAAATAGGACCACCAAAGAGAACTTCTGTGGTAACATGAACAGTCAAATTTAACATACATGTGAAAAAAGACGGTGGGAAAATTTTCTCCAAGTCGCAAAGAATAATCGGTGCATCTCTCTGAAATTTCTGAACAACACTTCTGCTCAATCTTTTGGCACAAAATTCTCGATAAAATTGACATAACTTAATCACTGAAACTCTAACATTATGTGAAATTAAATGGAGAATGGAAATGAGAATCAACTCATGTAACAAGACATGGTAACCATGGTTTTTAAGAGATTTGAGTTTCACATCTTGTGTATTCACCCTTTTCGAAATATTACTTGAATAACCATCCAGAACCTTCAAACTTTCCAAGACCTAAAGAAATTGTTTTTTCTCCACATTTTTCCTTGAATAACAGCCAATAGGGACTTTCCACTTATTTTGACCAATTAACTCCGGATGAAGTCTTTCTATTATACCCAAATCCATCAAATCACAATGACATAGAAAATCATCTTTTGTTTTTCCTTTGACATTTAAAATAGTAGCAAGTAACATCTCACAAATGTTTTTATCGATATGCATTACATCCAAAAAATGACATAAAAAATTCGATGACCAATATGGAAACTCAAAGAATATGCTTTTCTTTCTTCAATTTCTATTGGAATTCTAATTAGTATGCTTTCACTTTCTGATATTTGATTGACTTTTTCCAAGAACATAATTCAAATCATTAAGTTCTTTAACAATATCAGTCCCTGATATTCGTTGAGGTGACTCATCTATCTCGATGTCATTATCGAACTGTCTCCAATTTTTCCTGTATGGATGATCCATTGGTAGAAAATGTCGATGCCCTATGAAGATGAAAGTTCGTCGAAACTTTAATCTTCGGAAACATGTATTTTTCATACAAATAGGACAGGATAATTTCCCTTTAGTACTCCAACTATACATCATTCCGTAGGCAGTGAAATCATTTATCGTCTATAATAAAGATGCACGAAACATAAAGTACTCCTTTCTGAATGCATCAAACACTTGTGCACCAAAAATACAAAGCTTAGTTAACTCCTCTATTAATGGATTAAAGTATATATCAATATCATTTCTAGGATCACTAGGTCCAGATATCAATATACTCAGGATAGTGAATATCTTCTTCATACACATCCATGAAGTTGTAAATGTGAATGAAAACAGTCCAAGTACTATTTGCAGTATGCATTTGGCGAAATGGGTTTAAACCATCACAGGATAATCCCAATATAACATTTCATGGGTCGGCTACAAAATCAGGATGTAACCTATCAAATTTCTTCCAAGACAACCATCTACAGGATGCTCTATTTCAACTTTATCCTTATTAATTTCATCTGCATGCCATCTCATATTCTTTTCCATTTGTTCTGACATAAAAAAAATTGAAGCCTAGGAATTAAAGTGAAGTGCCACATCAATTTCTGTGGTATGCAAGATCAAGATCCGTCTTTATTAGTCTTCCACCTTGATGTGCCACATTGTTTTCACTGACTCAAGCCTCCATTCTTCTTCCAGAACAAACAACAGTCTTTGAGAAAAGAATGAATCTTACTAGATGAAAATCCAAATTTTTCAACCAACTTTGATGCCATGTAATCATTTAATAGAATACATGCATCATCAGGTAGTAAATCCTTAATAAATGTAAGGATATAGTCAAATATAGTATTACTAAATCCATACATTGTCTTCCCATGATATAATCGCATTAAAAACTCATTTTTTCTCATTTTTCCACATGCTTGATATAATGGGGTATTTGAATCTTTCATCAGATTTCTAACACTCTCAATGTCATCATCCTAATTAATAGATGAGAACTGTTTTCCAGTATTAATTTCCTCTTGCACTGGTCTACATGAAGAGCTAGCTTCATAAACAAAAGGAAACCGATCAGAAATCAGATTTATCAAACCAATCTTTTTTGCTGAATCGATGTCATTCAACACTTGAGCTTTTTCTCCATTGTGATACCACACATGATAATTTTTTTGGAAACCACTTTTAGTGATATGGTAACTCAGTTCCTCATGAGTTAACCAAGGTCTTCCAACACAATCAAAACACATGCATCAAATCAATCCGCCATCTGAATCATTAGTGAATGCAAAGTCCAAAAAATATTGTAACTCCTTCTAAAATTCATTAGTGATCCGATCAATGTTGTGCATCCAGTATCTATCCATTCTGAGGAAGATAAACATACATTAAATAAATAATCTAGAAAATGAATTAACATTATATGTATTGTTTTATAAGATATTAAGTAATCATAAATAACAAGTTAATAAAAAATCATAACAAATATTTTAAAATTATGGTTTATGGAATTCATAAATGTTTTAAATTGTAAAAATTAACAAATAGTCATACATAAGTTCCAATAATGAGGATTTATTATAGTAAAAAGAGTTTATATGAAATATAAGAGATAATAATAATCAATTCCCAAAAGTGTTTGGTTTAATTCATAATTAGTTGTGATGTTTTGTATTAAATCTACAAAGATTTATTGAAATTTAGAAACATTTTGAAAATATAAACCATATCACATACAAATCATTACTATTAAAGAATTGGCCGAGAATTACAATGGTAAGAAGATGAGAATAATAACTAGAAGAAAGAATATACTTCTACATTATTGTTAGAATATTAAGATTATATAATTGGAAGGAAGATTAATTATATGAAGAAGAGATACAACAATGGAATATCTTAACTTGTGTGTGTTCCCCTTGGTCATCCCCATGAGGGTAAATTTTGGTATTACATCCTAATAATTGGACTATGATCTCCTCTGTGGGATTAGTTTCAAATAGTTTTTGGGAATCCCTCTGTGTGACCCGAGGTGTGATCCTCTATAATTTTTTCTATTTCCCTAGGTGGGTTTTATGGAATCATTATTACCAACTTATCTGTGTGTACAATCCCATACTTAGTGGGATATTCTAGATATGGTATGGTATACCCGAGATGCCCTTGGAGAGATCCCCTATCTATGTATTGAGATCTTCGGAGTTACATTGAGTACATATTTGTTGAGGTCTGATGAGCATGACCTCTTGGGAATGCACCATCAGTGAAAGCATAGATCATGTTGTGAGTGCAACCAGAAGAGTATTAAATTTTATCCTTGAGTAGAATATTATGGACAAAATAATGGTTAATATGCCATTGAGGCATATTTTATGTTATGAGTATATCTAGTTTATTTTTCCTGTTTCTATATCTCATATTTTTAATGATGTGTCTATGTTATGATTAGATAACTACTCTCCAAATGCCCATTTTTTAGTGATTTTGGAGTGTCCTATTGAGCATTGTTATACTAAACACTGCATGGGATCTACCCATATTTTTCATGTCTTATGTAGACAATATTCCTTTTTAAGGAATCCTAGGAGGACCAAGATCAGATATAAGATAGTGATCTAGATAGACCATGGTTCATGCTAGGTTGTGGAATATGTCAGTAGTCCCATCCCTCATAACAAGTTAGTCTTTTTTATCTGTTTTTGTAGGATTTTATTTTCCCATTTATTCTTTTCATGTGTACAGATACCATAGGCCAAGGACAACCTTGTGTGTGTTATTCCTACTCAGGGATGGTCACTAACCCCTAACCAATTAGAGGTGGCCTTGTGGTGTCAAACTCAGCTTACCACTAGCCATGTGGGCCCCAGTGAGTCATTTCATAAATAAATTCCACCCTAATGTTAATGAATTCAAAAAAATTATTTTACATGAATGAAGAAAAATTCAAAATCATGGAATAGTTATTTTACAAATTTTTAAAATTTGGTCTCACATTCTTTGGTTATTCTCTATTTTTCCCAACTAATGAAAAAATAGTACAACTTTCTTTAAACTATCTGACTCAAAAAAAATGTATGTTACTATTTGTGAGCTCTCTATGCTATTTTCTCTAATAAAATAATTTATTAACTCATTACAATTTTAGTCACTGTCCAACAGAATAATGAATTTAGGATGAATAACATTTATCAAATTAAAACCAATCAATAGATTGTTAAAATTATTATTATCTAAGTACCTATAATGATTCCATATATCGATGGTGAAAACAAGATGTAAGTCCCATAAATAAATTAAGAAATAATAAAATCTCTAGTCAAATAGTGAGTTATATTTATCAATAAAACTTCATGGACATTTTGGAAAAGTTGGAGGTTGAAACAGGGAATAATTTGTGGGCTATAAAAATTAAAATAATTGAAATAATAAATTTTAAAATGGGTAAACTGATGATAGTTTCTTTGATATAAAAATTAAAAACTCTAGATATCCATTGTAATTATGAAGAATAAAGTGGAAAATAATGAAAATTATGGAAGGATTCAAATTTAAGATACAAAGGATGAAATCATGTAATTTAATTGACACATCAATTTAACACCTAAAAATTCCATAAAATCATCTTATGTTATGTTCCCTAATCATGATATTGTAGATACCTCTCTAAAAGTAATGGTGGGGTGGGAATGAACCTTTTTTCTTGAAGGAAATAATTATGTGGGGCTGATGATATAGAACACTCATAGTCCATGGAAAGAAAATAGAAAGCACTATAGGATTTATCAACTACATTAAGAATGTCCTTCATGCTTTGAAAAAAATTATGATTGTCTATTATCACTTTCCATGAGTTATTATTGGTGTTTCCACTATATAACTACAATTATATTCTCTCAAGAATCTAACGGGTTAATTGCAAGGTATAAAATTCACAAATTTAGTTTATTCATGTGATGAATAATTAAGGATAAAAAATATAGTAAATTTGAAGATGTTAATAGTGGTAATATGGCATGTATATTCATATTTCCTAATATATGTGTTCAAGGTGAAAATTAGAAGACACTGAGTAAAAGATAACAAGAATCCAAAATAAAACAATACAGATAATGATCATATTGAAAACTAATATCAAAGGTATAATTTAAAAGAGGTAAAACCTATAGAAAAGAGAAAAGAGAGACTTCTTTAATGTTCTTCTCAATCTCTTCTTCCCCTATTCTCTATATTCCTCCTACTGAAATTTTGATTCTTCACAGCTATTATATAAAAATATGCAAAGTCGTTGTTACCCAGTTTATAACTTAAGAATGACAATTCATGTTGGTTTTGTGTTCTTTCTTATAGAACCTCACACACAGCCCACTGAAGTAAAAGACTCTAAAGAGAAGATCATTTTCAAAACTCTGCACATGTCACATTATTGGAGTTTGATGTGGTCAAGTCCCAAATTAGTGGTTACTGTGTGGTAAATTGAGGGGTTATAGCAGTGCATATAAGTGTGGAAATGGGAGTGAGTACAGAATAATATTAAAAATACTTAAGGTTTAAAAAATTCAACAAGAATGGTGGATCGGGATGAAGGAAGATGTAAAGTCTTGAAAATTTCAAGGAAAGTTTTTTCTTAGTTTTCTTGGGAATTTTACAAGAACGTTGTTTCTGATGGAACCTGATTCTGAGGCCTGGTGTGCCCGGAATCATTTTCCGAAGTTTAGCTTGGGTACGTTCGGTAATCGAACGAGCGGGTTTTTCTAACTTTTGAACCGGTGCTCGGAATCGAATTCCGAGGTCACCAATGGAATCACAGCACCGGTAATTGCTTAGAAACACCTTTTCCGGAGTTACGTTTGCTCGGGTGTGGTTTTCAATTTTTGGGGTTAAGTTAAGGAATAAAATAAAAGTGGCGCGACAATTTATTTTATTTTACCTAAAGCGGCTTAACCTAGGTTAAGCAGATAAGTTGGGACCCACAATATCCTACCCACTTGGTAGGATATTTGTGAGGTGGGGCCCGCATGAGCCCCACCGTTTCTTTCCTTCTAAGTAACGCACCTACACCCCCCCTTTTTAATGAAGTCAAACCATGTGTTTATTCTGGTTAAGAAGTGCCACATTGATGTGGCGGTTTAAGCATTGCAATTAAATTCACTTAACTGTTTCTTTCATTTTTGAATTTTAAAGCGCAAGGCTTGTGAAATAAAAATAAGACAACTCTAATTTTTATTAGGCTGGTGGTGTTGAGAGGCTAGGGAGAATTCTCAGGCTCTTGAAGTTCTTCCTCCTCGACGAAGAACGCGAAGAAAGCGAAGAACACGAAGAACGCGAAGAACGTTGGATCCTCAGAAATCAACGACGCCCCTTCCGTGACGCTTATTCTGCAACGCTCCTTCCACGACGCGATGATCCCCCTTCCATGATGCTTCTTCCGCGACGCTCCTTCCGCGACGCGATGACCCCCCTTCCGCGATGCCTTCTTCCACGACCTGATTTTCCGCGACGAACCCTCGCTCGACGACACTTGAGGTAGGGGTTTTGATTCAATTAAAGCTTTGTGATTTATACCCGCGACATATGTTTAATGTTTATCGAAAACCTATTTAAACCGCTAATGCAGTGGGTGCGGACCAACGAACAATTCTGAACCCACCGTCCCTTCATTCTTGGTGTGGGGATCGGCGGGCGACGATGAAGCAGGCTGCACGGGCGTTGTGAGGTCTTCGTAGTGAAGAACCGGTCTCGGGAGGGCCGTTGGCGAAAACAGCAGGCAAATCCGACCACCGGAGCTCATCTGGTGGTCTGCGGAGCAACCCGTCGGCGCGCCTAGCCGGCACGGCGGCGCCGGCGGCAGGAGGCGGCAGCCGGCACCGGTCGACCGCCAGGAAACAGCGGCGCTCGGCGCGCCATCGGAAAGAGCCGTCGCGGCTGAAGCCGCGGCAGCAGGCCATCATTCCCGCGACCGCGCGGGACCGGAGGAGGCGGGACGCGACAACCGTCCGAGTCCATTGGCAAGAGGTGGCCCCCACGCGGGGCCGCAGTTTCGTCTAGGGTGGCGGTTCCCCCTTCTGTGCGGCCGATGGGCCGGCGCTCGCGCGCCGGGCTGAGATGCCAGGCCGGAATGCCAGGCCGGGCTGCGCCAACCAGGCTGGAATCGGACCTGGGTCCGGTCGACCCGGTTCGGGCCGACCCTGGGGGTATCGGGCCGAGCCGGACCGGGCCCGAACCCCCTAGTACCGAATCTCTTTCAGTATGTTGCCCATAACATGAGCTCATGACCTCCGATCGACACACCGTCAGTTGTGTAGCGATCCTTGGATTGAGATGGTCGTTTCGGTATATTACACTAAATGTTTCGGAGTACTTTGGGTTCAGCCGGGTTGGTTCGTACACGAAACCAACCGGGCCCTCGGAGCGAAAACGCTTATAACTTGAGCTCCGGACGTCCGATTGACATGTCGTCGAATTTGTTGGATTCCTTATAGTGAGACGGTCCTTTTGGCTTACTCCTCTCGAGGTTTGGATGCAGGTAGAGTATGGTCAGGTTGGTTTTGACTTAAAAACCAACTGGGCCCCTCGGACGAAAACGCCAATAACTCTCAGATCGGGCGTCCGATTGACGCACCGTCTGTGACGTTGAGTTCCTGTTGACGATACGGAACTTTTGGATACATCAACTCCAGACTATATGTCAGTTGATGTATCAGCCCCTCGGCTCGTGGAGCGGACCCTCCCGAATGAGCTTGCTGTGTGCGGGAACCCTAGATCTAGCTGCGACTACGACGCCGATGACGACTGTACAGAAATCCTCCGTGTATTCGACGGCGACGACTACAACACTCAGCGATACTACGTGGATCAGTGCTACTGATCCTGTGTGGGTCAGATCCTATGTGGGCCAGCGGTCCTGTGTGGGCCAGTGCCTACAGAACCTTTGTGGGTCCGATCCTGTGACGGTCATTGCGGGGGTTAGTTACCTATCGACCCTGTGTGTGTCAGATCCTTTGTGGGTCATTGCGGGGGTTAGTACCTATCGATCCTTTGTGGGTCTGATGGCTTACATGAATCAGTGGCTATATCTGATCATCTCTACCATCATACAAAGAAGTATACATGTGTGAGCTGAATCTTGACTTGCTTTCCTATGTGTATTGGGTTGTGCTATCCTGTGTGGATGTGATCAATATTGGGCTCGGACGTTGGAAAGAACTATATTTGATGACTTAGCTATATGTATGGGCATATACCTAAGTAGTGTCGGATGTTACTTCGTGATTGTATCTTTCCTTTGTGGACTACGCTTTGTGTATTCTGGGAGACCTTCGGGGGTCTCGGGGTCCCTACTGAGTAGCTTATACTCACCCCTGCACGGGATATGCGCTCACTACATTATGTTGGTTGCAGACGATGGACAGCACTGATCGTGGTAAAGGCACGAGGAGCAGGACGGTACCCGGAGGTGGACCACAGGGTGGGGCATTCTTGGAGCGGACAGCTGGACCCGGGGAGCTTTGGAGGCTATCTGTACCCACCCTTCAGGTGGAACTTCCAGTGGACGGCTCGACGCTGCGGCTTTACCTTTCAGTTGTTGTTTTCCATTTCCAGTTTTAGTTTACTTTCAGTTTGGGTTTGTATACTGGCCCACATACTTTTCCGCACTTACTTTTGTATCAGTTTTTACTTAGTGTTTACTTGTACTGCTTGCTTTCTTTGTGGTGTTTGTTTACTTTACAAAGGAAATGCCTTCCCTTTTTATCGTGAATTACACCTTGGTGCTAGTCGCCATCCCCTGGCCTATGGAAGGCGGGCTTGGGGTAGTCACGGCATGGGCCCCGAGGACGGGTCGTGACAAATTAGTATCAGAGGAGTTCAGTTCTACCGCAGAACTCAGGACTCTGATCTTTTTCTATGTGAAGAAATAGTGTTTAGAGTATTGAGTGTGGTTATTAGTCCAGGGAGTCCAGTGTTGGTGCGGTGGCCGACATATCCGTACACTAGGACCCTGACTTCTGATTTCCGACTTAATGCACGAAAACATTGATTGCATGTGTGTTACAAGTTTTCTTTGTGATTACTTTATGTCAGCTCACCAGGTATAATGTTTGACCGTGGCACACCTGTTTCTTTTTAGGATGGCCCCACGACGGCAGCCAACTAGGGTTCCGAGAGTTGTGTGTGATGACAGCCCACCGAGTGACGAGGCCTCGGTATAGGACCCTTTGACAGCAGAGGAACCAGTGGTACCTCTACTCGCCAAGCCACCGATGCTACCAGCCCCAGCCACTGACGATGCATGTCACCTTAGTGCACTGCACGAGTTTTAGCGCCAGCGACCACCCAGGTTCCGTGGGGAGACAGACCCCCAAGCAGCTGAGGGTTGGTTGGAGGCAGTTGTACGGGTTTTCAGGTTAGTGAGGACACCATCAGACCTCATGGTGATCCTCGCAGCGAGCCTACTGCACGCGGCAGCAGGCAGATGGTGGATCTTGATGCTCCAGGTGCACGACGAGGCATCACTTCTCTGGATGGACTTTGAGAGCCTCTTCCACTCTAAGTTCTTCCCAGCCACCCTCTGTGTGGTGCGCATCCAGGAGCTTCTACAGCTATGGTAGGGCAGCCTGACGGTCGCCCAATACTCGGCGAGATTTACCGATCTCTCGCGCTACTCGACAGACATGGTACGGGACCCATTCTTCCAGGCCCGGGCCTTTGAGCAGAGATTGAGGCATGCGATCAGGGCATCTCTGATCTCCCTCAGCATTCCGACTCAGGCAGGAGTACTGGAGCGATCCCTTTTGATCGAGAGCTTCCTTGCTGAGCCTTCATCAGCAGCGAGACCTACCGTAGGGCGGAACGTAGCAGAGTCTTCGGTAGAGGCAGTCAACGGATGACTCATGGGTCCAGGAAGACCAGACCCTCAGGCAGACAACCTCAGGACACTAGCTCAGCAGTGTGGGGCACACAGCGCAGAGCCAGTCCTTCGAGAGGCAGACAGTGCAACGCATGCGGCGGGCAGGGCCACATGGCTCGTGACTGCCCGTCCCGCCGTACCGAGGAGCAGCAGACGGTTGAGGGGCCACCCAGGCAGAGGCAGAGGGTCGAGCGTGGTGGTCTGCAGGGAGCAGGCGGACGAGGCAGAGGAGCTGGCCGAGTAGCAGGTAGTGGGCGATGCTTTGAGGCTCTACCACCACCACCACCAGGAGGTCCACCCCGACCACAGGGAGTTGGCGGGCAGAGACATGCACAGCTCCAGGCAGTGGAGGCCTAAAAACACGGCACGCCTGAGATGATTCGAGGTACTATCTATGTCTATTCCACCCTTGCTGTAGTTCTTATAGACACAGGAGTGAGTCGTTCTTTCAAATCTTTTGCCCTTGTT
Organism: Viscum album; assembly: GCA_963277665.1. NCBI lineage: Eukaryota > Viridiplantae > Streptophyta > Magnoliopsida > Santalales > Viscaceae > Viscum > Viscum album. The sequence continues at coordinate 1,425,560,911 of OY728123.1, read as the reverse complement.
CGGAGCTCGGAGATTCCGACAGAGCTGTTGTCTCGATCCATACGGCTAGAGACTCCTATGGGAGAAGACTCGATGATTACACACTGGTTTCGGTAGTGTGAGCTTACTCTAGGAGGTGAGAGCTTCGGCTGGGATCTTCTTGTAGTGACGTCGAGGCCTTACGACATCATCTTGGGCATGGATTGGTTATCTACCGTCCTTGCTCATATTGACTATATTAGGCACAAGGTGCGATGTGTATGCACTGACGGGAGTAGGTTCACCTTCACCGGCGAGAAGGGAGCCTTCATAGCATAGGATGGACTCCCGCAGAGGAGAGGACAGCCCATCACTCATCAACTGGCTAGCCACATCCTAGAAGCAGTTGACGTGCAGAGTCCTAGTTTTCCTGAAGTGGTGGATCAGTATGCGGACGTTTTCCCCGACGACGTTCTAGGACTACCTCCTCACAAATAGGTAGACTTTTATATTGATTTGTACCCCAGGACAACCCCGATATCCACCCCAGCATATCGGATGGCTCCTGCCGAGCTTCGAGAGATACGGGTATAGTTGGAGGACTTGCATGGCAAGGGATTCATCTGACCCAGTGTTTCACCCTAGGCTTCCCCGATATTGTTCTCCAAGAAGGTGGACAGGACCTTGCGACTTTGTGTCGACTATCGTCGCCTGAACCAGGTGACAGTGAGGAACAATTATCCGCTACCGAGGATTGATGACCTCTTCGATCAGCTCAAGGGAGAACGATGGTTCTCAAATATAGACCTCAGGTCAGGCTATCATCAACTCATAGTTCGGGATGACGACATGAAGAAGACGGCCTTCAGATGTCGGTATGGCCACTATGAGTTCTTGTTTATGACCTTTGGCGTAACCAATGCTCCCGCAGTGTTCATGTTCCTCATGAACAGGATCTTCCAGCCATACCTCGATCGATTTTTCGTGGTCTCCATCGACAAAATTTTGATATACTCGACCACTGAGGAGGAGCACGCCAACCACTTGCGGGTTGTACTTGACACACTCCGAGAGAACAAAATTTATGGAAAGCTCTCGAACTGTTAGTTATGGATACGTGAGGTCCACTTCTTGGGACACGTCATCTCTGAGGCAGGAGTTGCGGTGGATCCTGTGAAGATCGAGGCAGTGCTAGCTTGGGAGCCACCAGGAGCATGATGGAGGTGTGGAGTTTCTTGGGACTAGCTGGATACTATTGAAGATTTGTTCCATACTTCTCCAGAGTTGCATCACCACTCTCATCTTTGACGAAGAAGGGGAAACCCTTTGTGTGGTTAGACAGATGTCAGCAGAGCTTCCGAGAGCTGAGACAGAGATTGACCATCACCCCTATCTTGAGGCTACCAGAGGAGGGAGTTGGGTATGTAGTCTACTGTGACACATCAAGGACTGGACTCCGATGTGTCTTGATGAAGGAGCGGGCATTGATCTCCTATGGATCATGCCAGTTGAGGCCACATGAGCAGAACTACGCTACCCATGACCTGGAGTTAGCAGCAGTGGTCTTCGCTCTGAAGACATGGAGACACTATCTGATGGGAGAGCGCTTTACAATCTTTTATGACCATCAGAGTCTCAGGTACATCTTCTCTCAGAAGGACATGAACCTAAGACAGTGGTGATGGCTCGAGTTCCTCCAGTACTATGACTTTGAGATAGTCTATACTCCAGGGAAGGGGAACGTGGTAGCTGATGATCTCAGCAGGAGGACGGGCATTCAACTACTTGGGGAGGCGACATAGAAGCTAGCCGCTTTGCAGATATCCTTCGTGGATAGAGATGGAGCATCCTTCCTTCATTCAATCACAGTCACTCTTCCACTACTGCAGCGGGTCAGAGAGGAACAGTGTGGGGATGCCGACTGTGAGATGTGGCGTGCGCAGATATCCTCAGGACATGCACATGATGGTTTCTCCTTAGGAGGAGAGAACAACGTCCTTTTCAGAGGACGTACCTTGGTACCAGTTATTTTATGGGAGGAGGTTCTGAGAGAGTTTCACACTTCCCCTTTAGCAGTACATCCTGGAGTGGCGAAGATGTACCAGGATCTCAAACGACAGCACTGGTGGCCGGCCATGAAGAAGGTTGTGGCAGAGTTCTTTTTTCGATGCCTCACCTACCAGCTGGTGAAGGCAGAGCACCAGGTATTAGCAGGATTGGTACAACCCTTGGAGGTCTCGGAGTGGAAGTGGGACGGGATATCTATGGAATTCGTGACTGGACTTCCAGGCACTTCCAGAGGTCACGACTCTATTTGGGTGATTGTCGACCGACTCACCAAGTCGGCTCACTTCTTACCCATCAGAGAGCAGGGATCAGTGGAGAGGTTGGGACGTCTCTTCGTTCAGGAGATTGTGCGGCTTCATGGTGTGCCATTATCTATCGTCTCCGATCGAGATGCTCGCTTTAATTCCCGGCTTTGTAAGGGGTTGTAGGAGGCATTCGGGACGCAGCTACGTCTGAGTACTATCTTTCACCCTCAGACAGATGGTCAGACGGATAGGACCATACAGACTCTTGAGGACATGCTCCGCGCATGTGTCCTTGACTTTGGTCGTAGCTTGGAGGACCACCTAACCTTAGTGGAGTTCGTGTAAAACAATAGAAACCACTCCACCATCGGGATGGCACCATACGAGGCGTTGTACGACCGACCTTGCAGATCATCGTTGTGCTGGACAGACCCTGGGGAGTCAGCACTTGTGGGACCGGAGATGGTTCAGGCCACGACAGAGAAGGTCCAGATCATCCAGAAGAAGATGAGGACAGCTCAGAGCCGGTAGAAGTCTTATGCTGATAGGAGTCGGAGGCCACTGGAGTTCGAGGATGGCGGCCATGTCTTATTGCGGGTCTCACCTCGACCTGGATTACATAGATTTGGACGAGGCGGCAAGTTATCTCCTCACTTCATCAGACCATTCCAGGTCCTCAGCAGGATTGGCGAGGTGGCTTATCGCCTGGATCTACCACCTCAGTTTCACTGGGTGCACAACGTCTTCCACATATCTCAGCTGAAGAGATACATGCACGACTCAACGCATATCATTGACTATGGGGAGTTGGACGTTGATGATGGGGCGACTTTTGTAGAGGTCCCGGTGGAGATTGAGGATTGATAGGAGTGGGTCCTACGTGGATGGTTGATTCCTCTAGTGCGCATCAGATAGCAGCACGGGAACCTCCAGGAGAGCACTTGGGAGCGGGAGGCTCAGATGCGTTCTCAGTACCCACATTTGTTTCCCTAGTTTTTGATGTATCTTTACGAGGACGTAAAGCCCTGAGGTGGGAGTGATGTAAATACTCGAAAAATTCAAGGAAAGTTTTTTCTTAATTTTCTTGGTAATTTTACATGAACGCAGTTTCTGACGGCACCTGATTCTGAGGCCTGGTGTTCCTGGAATAATTTTTCAAAGTTTAGCTCGTTTACGTTCATTGAACGAACAAGCGGGTTTTTCTAACTTTTGAACCGGTGCTCGGAATCGAATTCTGAAGGCACTAATGGAATCGCAGCTCCGGTAATTGGTTAGGAACTCCTTTTCCGGAGTTGCATTTTCTCGAGTGTGGTTTTTAATTTTTGAGGTTAAGTTAAGAAATAAAATAAAAGTGGTGCGACAATTAATTTTATTTCACCTAAAGCGGCTTAACCTAAGTTAAGAGGATAAGGTGGGACCCACAATATCCTACCCACTTGGTAGGATATTTGTGAGGTGGGGCCCGCACGAGCCCCACCATTTCTTTCCTTCTAAGTAACGCACCCACACCCCCATTTTTAATGAAGTCAAACCATGTGTTTATTCTGGTTAAGAAAGGCCTCAATAATGTAGTGGTTTAAGCATTGCAATTAAATTCACTTAAATGTTTCTTCCGTTTTTGAATTTTAAAACTCAAGGCTTGTTAAATAAAAATAAGACAACTCTTATTTTTATTAGGCTGGTGGTGTTGAGAGGCTAGGGATAATTCTCAGGCTCTTGAAGTTCTTCCTCCTCAATGAAGAACGCGAAGAATGTGAAAAATGCGAAGAACGCGAAGAACGCGAAAAACGCGAAGAACGCGAAGAACACCGGATCCTAGGAAATCAAAGACACCCCTTCTGCGACGCTTCTTCTACGACGCTCCTTCTGGGACGCAACGATCCCCCTTCCTCGACGCTTCTTCTATGACGCTCCTTCCACGACGCGACGATCCCCCTTCCGCGACGCCTTCTTCTGCGACATGCTTTTCCGCGACGAACCCTCGCTCAACGACGCTTGAGGTAGGGGTTTTGATTCAATTATATCTTTTTGATTTATACCTGTGGCTTATGTTTAAAGTTTTTCAGAAACCTTTTTAAACCGCTAACGCGGTGGGTGAGGACCAACGAACAAGTCTGAACCCACCGTCCCTTCGTTCTTGGTGTGCGGATCGGCAGGCAACGATGAAGCAGGCTGCACGGGAGTTGTGAGGTCTTCGCAGTGAAGCACTGGTCCCGGGAGGGCCATTGGTGAAGACGTCAGGTAAATCCGACCACCGGAGCTCGTCCGGTGGTATGCGGAGCAACCCGCCGGCGCGCCTTGCCGGCACAGCGGCGCCGGCGGCAGGAGGCGGCGCCCGGCGCACCACCTGCAAGAGCTGTCGCGGCTGAAGCTGCGGCGGCAGGCCATCAATCCCATGACCGTGCGGGACTGGAGGAGGTCAGATGCAGCAACCGGCCGCGTCCGTTGGCAAGAGGCGGCCCCCACGCAGGGCCGCAGTTTCGTCCAGGGGGGGCGGTTCCCCCCTTCTGCGCGGTCGCTTGGCCAGCACCAGCACACCGGGCCGAGCTACGCCGCCGGACCGCCAGGCCAGGCTGCACTCAGGCCGGGTTGGGCCATGCCAGCTGGGCTAGGCTTCACCCAAGCGGGCTGGACCCGGTTCGGGCCGACCCTGGGGGTATCGGGCTGGGTCGGACCGGGCCCGAACCCCCTAGTACCGAATCTCTTTTGGTCTGTTTCCCATAACATGATATGCGGACCTCCGATCGATGCACCATTAGTTTCGTAGCGATCCTTGGATCGAGACGGTCCTTTTTGTTATATTACACTCAAGGTTTCTGAGTATTTTCGGTTCGGCCGGGTTGGTTCGTACATGAAACCAACCGGGCCCTCGGAGCGGAAACACTTATAACTTGAGCTTCGGACGTCCGATTGATGTGCCGTCGACTTTGTTGGATTCCTATTATTGACACGGACCTTTCGGCTTATTCCGCTTGAGGTTTGGACGTAGGTGGAGTACGGTCGCGTTTTTTTTGACTTAAAAACCAACCGGGCCCCTGGGACGAAAAAGCCAATAACTCTCAGACCGGGCGTCCGATTGACGAGTCGTCTGTGACGTTGAGTTCCTGTTGACGATACGGAACTTTTGGATACATCAACTCTGGACTATGTGTCAATTGATGTATCAGCCCCTCGCCTCATGGAGCGGACCCTCCCGAACGAGCTTGTTGTGTGCGGGAACCCTATAGCTGGCTGCGACTACGACGACAATGACGATTGTACAGAAATCCTCCGTGGATTCGACGGCGACGACTACAACACTCAGCAATCCTACGTGGATCAGTGCTACCGATCCTGTGTGGGTCAGATCCTATGTGGGTCAGCGCTCAGTGGTCCTGTGTGGGCCAGTGCCTACAGATCCTGTGTGGGTCCGATCCTGTGTGGGTCATTGTTGGGGTTAGTTACCTATCGATCCTGTGTGGGTCAGATCCTTTGTGGGTCATTGCGGGGGTTAGTACCTATCGATCCTTTGTGGGTCCGATGGCATAGATGAATCAGTGGCTATATCTGATCATCTCTACCGTCATACGAAGAAGTATACCTGTGTGAGATGAATCTTGACTTGCTTTCCTATGTGGGTTGTGTTGTGCTATCCTGTGTGGATTTGATCGATCTTGGGCTCGGATGATGGAGCGAACTAGAATTGATGACTTAGGTATATGTATGGGAATATACCTAAGAAGTGTGAGATGTTCCTTCGTGATTGTATATTTCCTTTGTGGATTACCCTTTGTGGATTCTGGGAGACATTCGGGGGTCTCAGGGTCCCTACTGAGTAGCTTATACTCACCCCTGCATGGGCTATGCCCACACTACGTTGTGTTGGTTGCAGACGACAGACAGCGCTGATCGTGGTAGAGGCACGAGGAGTAGGATTATACCCTAAGGTGGACCACAGGGTGGGGTGTTCATGGAGCGGACGGCTAGACCTGGGGAGCTGTGGAGGCTATCTGTACCCACCCTTCAGGTGGGACTTCCAGTGGACGGCTCGACGTTGCGGCTTTACATTTCAGTTATTGTTTTACCTTTCCAGTTGTACTTTACTTCCCGTTTGGGTTTGTATACTGGCCCACTTATTTTTCCGCACTTACTTTTGTATCAGTTTTTACTTAGTGTTTACTTCTACTTCTTTCTTACTCTGTGGTGTTTGTTTACTTTACAAAGGCAATGCCTTCCCTTTTTATCAGGAATTACACCTTGGTGATAGTCGCTAGCCCCTGGCCTATGGAAGGCGGGCTTGGTGTAGTCACGGCACGAGCCCTGAGGACGGGTCATGACATAAGAGATATGGGATTACCTCTGGTGTTGAGGGTTTTGGGGGAGAACCGTCGGGAATAGAGGAGGAGGGGAGGCAGCTCGGAGCAGCTTCGCTAGAGGAGGGTCGGGGTGAGGAGGGTCACGGCAAGGAGGGGTCGAGGGTTTTAAGGGTTGCTGGTGAAAAGGTGTCGGGGAGGGTGATGGGGGTGTCGACCTTGGCGCCAGAAGAGAGTCTTCGGGGAGTAGGAATCGAGGAGGAGGGTCGTGGTGAGGAGGGGGGTCGCCGCGAGGAGGCGTCAGAAGAGCGGCGTCGAGGAGAAGGGTCGCGATGATGAGGAGGGCATGACGAGGAGGCGTCGAGAAGGAGGGTCGCAGTGATGAGGAGGGAGCAGCGAGGAGGCATCGAGGAGGAGGAGGGTGAGGCAAGGAGGATGTCGCAGCAAGGAGGAGGGCGCGGTGAGGTAGAGATCGCGGGGGAGGAGGAATCATGAGGGCATGAGGGTCGTTGATCGGGAGAACGGAGGAGGAGCCCGACGGATTTTGGGGGAAAAAGGGGGACGACAAATTTTAGGCATGTTTTTTTAAATAAACCGTCGCTATAAATTGGCTATAGCCACGGACCTATAAAACCATGGATATAGGTCCGTGGCTATAGCCTTATTTTGTAGTAGTGTATGGTCACTGATTCACTAGAAATGTGTATCCATTATAAAGTGAGTCATGACATCTAAAATTAATTGGTTTCAAATCCTTCTCAAACATTATAATGTTTATTAAAGGAAAACAAATTAACCTGGTAATTAATGTAAAATGAAATGAAACATCCACTTGAGCACTTACTAATACCTAACCGTCTAAGTAGGTAGTTAGGGAAGCATGCCTTGGGTATTGAGTTTTCTTACATTCATCTTTTGTTAGTGATGATATCTTTCTGTTTAAAATTATTCTTAGGCGTGTGGTTTTCATTTTTAGATCAATGGTTCCATGAATTCCTTGAATCGTATGCCTCGAGGGTGGTGACGACCACACTCTATACATAGTGGTCCCTAAGCCACTACTCTTATGTCTAAGAGTGCCACTTGAGGCACTTCCCTATATACCTAATCTAGTAATGTAAGCCCAATTCCATGATATTTTCAACCATCTGATGCACTACATACATGTTACATCATACTTTTCACCTATGATGGGTGACCTAACTGATGAGTTCTAGTAGTGGATATATCTTACCTTTTCAGGGGATGGAAGCCCATATTCTATTGACTATTCTCTAGAGGACACCGTGTCTAGATTATGGAATCTTGAGAAACCTATTTAGTGGAGGGTCACGATTTCTACATATATATTGTGCGATTCTTCCAAGCACTGGTGGGATGTGATTACCTAGGCTGGTCCACATCAGAGTGTGTTTTGGTTTGATTTCAATCTGCCTTCCAAGATCAATTCATTCCTCAAACGCTAAAAGATAATAGAGCTAGAGATATTATGCATTTCAAAAAGGGTTCTATGTCAATTATGGAATATTCATCATGTTTCACTATGTTATAGTGCTTTGTACTGCATTTAGCTAGTTATGAGCTGCTATGTGCTAGAAATTTCATGGATGGGCCCCTTTATGGAATATGTATATAGATGAAAGTCCTCTACCTTCCTACATATTCTGGAATAATCAATCAAACTTTTATCAATAAGAATAACCTATGGGAAGACAATAATACCAATCATATAAAAATAGTGTTGCATTAGCCGAGTAGTTCATCTTGTGTAATGAAGTGGTCTATTGAAGATTCTCGTCAGGGAAGTGACAACTAGAGGGCCCGTTTTGATAGATTTAATGTTTTTTATCAATGAAGAAGACATGCGAATATGAACACTCATTACTGTAGAGTCCCAATAAAGTGTCGGTATTGCAGTCGTATGGGGAATCCTCAGCATTTCTGTAGTACCTTTCAACCATACATGAGTTGAAATGGATCTGCCCCAACTCCACCTTCAAGAGTGGGATTTTTTGTGCCACATCAGGCAGGGAGTTGTAATAGTACCCACAAGATTGGCTGAGGTGGAGGTTGTGGCTATAAAACACATACCCCTAATCGCCAGAAGCACAAACAGAGCAGTTATAATCATGGTAGTCCATCTGCTGAATTGGGTAGTGAACGAGGTTAATTGCATGGACTATAGAAAATACCCGAGGATCAGGTTGCATGAAAGTTTAGAGTATAGGGTACTACTCTATAATAATAAACTATATTATATACTTTATTTGATATAGGTGCATTGATCTCCTCTATCTATACATATATCATGGAATGTCTCAGACTGAAGATAAAATATTAATTTGGTGAAATGACCCTAGATATGTTGTTAGGGGTAAAAACAGAGGGAATACACTAGTTTTGGGACTTCCCCCTTGAGGTAGAAAATTACCCTTTCTTGTAGTTCCTATTATTTCTTGATATGATAGGCTATTACATTATTCTTTGATTGTATTGGTGGTTCATTATCATGCCGTTATAGACTACTATCATCACAGGGTATTGTTTACATCATGAGAGTGTAGAAGTTGTCTTCACAAGGGCGAGTGGGATGTCTAGCATGGTAGAGTGGGACAAGAGGATCAAGGTATTAGTGTAATGACTAACTATATTTCCAATAACGACATGGTGGAGTAGGTTTTATGACAAGTTTATTTCCCAGTAGTAGTGGAATGTTTCATGGATTTCTTTCTCGAGGATTTTTCTAGCTTACCTTATAAGATAGAGGTAGTGTTTGTGACTGATCTTGTTCCATGTGCATCTCTAGTGCCCATTCTTCTATAAAATATAGAACCTAAAATTCTTTAGAATCTCAAGGGACAGTTATACGATTAGAAGGCCAAAGGTTTTATAAGGCCCAACACATCCTATTGGGGTTATCATGTTTCTTTCACCCAGAAGACCAATGTAACCATATGTATATGAGGGGATTAAAAAAGGTTGATCCCTCTTATGGTCAATAATTGATATCCATTGCCTTGAATATATGATCTCTTTGACCAGTTCAACATAGAAAATATCTTCTCCATGATTGACCTATGATCTTGTTACCATCATGTATGATTCAAGAAATTAGACATACCTCCTAAAAAATTCCATAATAGGTATGGTCTATATGTGTACCTTTATTTGAAATTTTTTCTTATGCACCCACCATCCATTTTAAGGGATTTGATGAATAGAGTGTTCCACCCTTATTTTTATTTTCTTCATGGTCTTTGTGGAAGACATCTTGGTGTATGCTCATAATTGTAACAACCATTCCAAAAACCATGATATAAGTCTGAGTACATTGATAGATAATAATCACTATGAAAATATTTCTAGGTTCCACATCTGGATCGACAAAGTACACTTCATGTCTCATATTATCTCATAATCGGGCATATATGTTCACTCAAAAAAGGTTACTACTATAGTTTCCTCGGAGCATCCCAAGAATGTGTTGGATATATTGAAATTATTGAGGCTATATGGATGTTACATGTGATTCATATAGGACTTCTCACATCATGTTTCACCTCTTACCTACCATACAAAGAAGGGTGTCAAGTTAATTTTATTAGAAACATTTGATAAAAACATTCAGGAATAGAAAGGGAGGCTTGTATAAGATGCTACTATAATTCTTCCAAAGCCAGGGTGGGTTATTCCATCTTATATGATGTATCATGCATCGGCCTAGGGGCAGTGAAAATGTAGGAAGATAGAGTATTTCTATGTGGATCTCAACATTTGAGGCCTCGTGAGATAAATTACCAGAGGCATGACCTAGATCTAGCAACATTTGTCCATGTTTCATGTTGGTAGACACACTATCTTTTAGGTGAGTTTTTTTATGTACATGGACTACATTATCCTGAAATGTATGATTAATCAACATGAATTGAACCTAATAAAATAAATATGGGTCAAATATTTTCAATCCCATGATTTTGAGCTCACCACTATTTCTAGGAAGGGAAATGTGACAAAAGAAGCATTGAGTCAAAAAAACTCAAGAAAAGAATTACGAGAAGCTAGTGATGAATGGATGTTAATTTTCTAATTCTCTGACCTTCACCTAGTGTTTCATGATATTCATTGGAAGTATTATCTCTCATATATGGAAGTTAACACTTCCCTCATTAAGAAGGTGAAGGGTAAAATAATTTCATATCCAGATAGTTTGTACTCCATGAGAGTATTTCAATAGATAGCATGCCTCTGGATTGGTTTGTTGAAAGATAAGACATCCTACACTTTCATGGACGTGTTAGGGTCATTAAAATATATGGGAGAAAAAATGAATACAGTGTCTCATGCCTATTAGTGGGATGATCATCCCGATATCTCGATGATTTATGGAGACATGAAATTCATGTATTGGTGGCGTAGGATGAAACATCAGATAGCAGGCTCTGTCACTACATGTTCCACCTGTCCACAGGTGAAGGCAGAGAACCAGAGATCTAAAAGCTTGTTATAGTTTCTTCCAGTCACCAAATGAAAATAAGAATATGTTTTAATGGATATTGTAGTTGACGTACTATGTTTTCCTAGAATTAGGGATGTTGTATGGGTTTTCATTGAAAAACTGAGGAAAGTATCCCACTTCATTCATATTCTAGAGACTTTTTCAATTAATGAGATAAGAAAACTATATGTCCATGAATTTCTTTGACTCCATGTGGTCCCCATACTATCATTTTAGATGGGGTTAATTGTTTCACATCGTGGTTCTAGTAGGGATTTCTGAAAGCTTTGGGAAAACCTGTGCTTCTAGGAAAAATATTTCACCCTCAGACCGATGAAAAATCAGAACAAACAATACATGTTCTATAGGATATGGTATAAGCATATTTCCTTGATTTCGATGGTTCGTGGGAGAAAAATAACCTTCTCATTGAGTTTTTCTACAATAAAAGATTTCAGAATATAGTTTTGTAGGAAAATTTTGATGTCTTATATGGTAGCCCATGATGTTCACCTCTATTCTAGATAGAGGCAGGTGAGGTAGCTATACTAGGTCCCCATCTCATTCATGAGAATTTAGAGATGTTTTCCTAGATCAGAAAGCATATGAAGAATTCCTAGAATAGACAAAAATGTTATTCTGATCACCATCGATAACCAATGGAGTTTGAAGTCAGGGAATGTATTTTCCTTTGGGTATCTCCCATGCTAGAAAATAGATGGTTAGAGAAGTAAGGGAAGTTTTCAACTCATTATGTATGCCTATATGATATCCTTCAAAGAGTCTATCTAGAAGCCTATCAATTTATACTACCTCATAAGTACCGTTCCTTGCATGACATATTCCATGTTTCATTGATTTTTCGGTATCATGCCAACCCATCTCATACCTTTTATCCTGAAGAAGCTGATTTAGATGATGATGACACATTTGAGGAGAATCTAGTACACATCATCAACGAAAGCACTATGTTTCTCTGAGGCCGATCTATCCATATAACATGGTTTTAATGGAACCATGGCTACACATTTGATGAGACATAGGAGCAGGAGGCTGATGTACTTGCCTAGTGTCTAGAGTTGTTCTTATACATTGTTCCTCCACCCTTGGAAGTTGAACTTGGGGATGAGTTCTTTTAAGGGGAGGACTGTAAGAACCCGTGTTTTCACTCTGGAATAGATCCAATAAATTAAGGATTAATTATTTATTTTTTACCTATTTTGGATTCCAAATGAGTTAGTGATGCTTCCATTGGTGACAAAGGATTGTTCAGTTCCATAAACCCATTTTTATGCGAAAAAGGACTGGTACATGATTTATAGTAAACTGTGCGGGAATGCTACAGGGTTAGAGTAAACCATATGGGAGGAAGGTTTTTGGATAGAGCCTTACTACATGGTTGGTTCAAGGTTTCCCTACCCATGTGGCCAAACTTTGTGTGTTCCCCTCTTCCCTATGTACCCATGCATGGTTTTCACACGGTCAGTCAAACCATACAAACAATCCATGCACAAGCTAATTTTCAATGTAAAATGACCATTTTTCATTTAAATATATATTTAATACTATTCCTTCCTCATAATATGATTTTATATAGGATTGACCAATTTTTACCTTTTGGAGCTCTTTGAAGGCATAAACTAGGGATTATACGATCTCCTTCATACAGGATCCGACCAGGTTTTTGTTCCTCACGTTGGATGTACAATGGTAAGAAATTGAGTCCATTTTAACTGTTCTTCTCCTCACTTACTCTCGACCAAGTTATTGTGGTGTGAGTTTATTTATCTTTTCTATAATATATTACATTATAAGAAAAATTATTGGTTGATATCATAGGAGAATGATTGTTCAACTCTATTGTTGGTGGTCTATAACTCATTCCCAAAGTTTGCTGATTTTGGAACTGTCGTGTGGGGCCCACCAATGTCATTGGGGTCCATTTAAAAAATTTAAATTTTATACTTATAATCAATAGAATCCTTTTATTATTATATTTCCATATATGTGATTAGTTTTTGGTTTTTACACGTACAACAACCTATATCCCATGTTGGTTGATATTCCGTAGTTGATTTTTTATTATTTTAACATATTTGAGCCATCGTTCGGATGTGCTAGAGCATGACCACATTAATAGTAGGCCTCCCTATCATAAATTCTTTTTTTATCATGTAATGGTTAGTGGAAGTTGGTATGTCACTTCCACTTGACCCGCCTATGATAATTAAATAAATAATAATTAAATAATAAATGGAAATTGGAAAGTACACTAATTAATGATTTGATAGTATAAAAGTAAATAAATAATAGGTTTCATTTTTAGAACACCTTACCAAATTAATAGAAGGTAGTTGATGGGAATTTATTATTAAATATGCTTTAAATATATTTAATAAATGTTGGACGTTACGTGGCCTTATCACATTGATGAAATTAACATCTACAACCAATTGATATTATACATGACTTTATTATTAAACAGGGGTGTCCTAACTGTGGCTCGCCTTGGATGCTTGTCAAGGAATTCCTTGAACACTCAGGAACCCCATTCTGATACAAGGATGTGGGTTTCTTGGGTTAATACTGAACAACATTCTGATCCTTATTTATTTTTTGATGGCCAATATTACATCATAGGATCCTTCACATGGTAATAAATAATTCCTTGGATAAACTCAGTTTGATCCAGTAATGATAAGTACGGTCCATGTTTAGATCACATAGGGACATTTCTTTGTTTAGACCTATTTATTGTGGAAAGTAACCTTGGATTTTGTAGGCATATTATTAATGAATTACATTGAAGATGCTCCATATATTACACTCTTCCACATAGCTAAAATACATTTGTTACTGATTTGGCAAGAATTGAGGTCTACGTTGCCTTGGTTATTACCCCAGTAATTCAATATTAAATGACCTTCTAGGTTTCCGTATCAAAATGTGGAACCTTCAATATTTTTAACATGTGTCTTATTTATAAAATTTTAATAATAAATTAAGGTGATGGTCATATTTAGATGCCATCTAAGGGATGAAGTATGTACTTGGGTATTTAGGTACATTATACTTCATTAGATAATATATAAATTCTTATACACTATTAAATTTCCATTACAGGGGGAAAATGTTAAAGACACCATTATTGGTCGCCCAATAATATTTATCTCACAACCTCTCTATGCGGAATTTGGTACCCATACTAGATTACATTAAGGAAGGTGTTGATAATGGGAATAATATGTCTCCAAACACTTCATTGCTTGTTTTTTAGGATAGATCATGTTATTAGATAACAGAGTAGATTCTCTAGATGCTTAAAATAATATTTTTATTTCCTTTTAATTTTTTTGGAATATGTTATGCCTGCTATATTGTATTAGTGTTTTCCATTTATTTAGTTACATGACAAATCACCATAATTTTTTTTATTCTTGTATGTTATTCCATTTATTTCAGTTATTTTTTACTACGGTCTCTATTTTTCTTTCTTACTTCTTTTGACATGAATTTCTTCCATTATTTACCTATTTTTATATTTATATGTTGTACTAAATTTTGGTAATATGATAATTGTCTCCCCATGGACACACCCTAGGCCCTCACTAATGGTTGGCAATATTTGGCAATTGGGGAGATGCGTTTGTGGCCATAAAACCCACCAGGGTTGGGGTACATTTTAAGTGGAATATGGTTTTCGGTTTTTTTTTATTTTGAGAAAAAACCATATAATTTGATTATTAATTTCAAATTTTAATTTTATTATAATATACCCTTTTTAAACTATATAATCTTTCAATTTAATAAATTTTAGTGAATTTCTAAAATGGATTTTTCATCTCCACTCAAAGACAATATTAATTATTCAAATAATAATCTAAAATATTATATTTCAAATCAATTTATAACCATGGATTAGTGGTATGATGAATATGAAATATCATGGAATAATACTTAATTCACTACATGGGTCATAAAACCTATTATTAAAGTTATTTCAATAAAAATGATAGAAAAACAGTTGTTTCCTACTCCTACCAAAAGGATTAAGGTATATATCTCATTTAAAATCATGATGTGAGTGATATTTTCCCCATTAAATCATATTAGAAATAGAGAATCAAATTATGATGACCCAGTTTATTTAAGGGGTAAATGTAACTTCCCAGTAATCACTATATTAATTTTCCTTTCAAAATTGTGTTTGAAAACATGATTTATGTGGTATGAACTTCTATAAAATACCAATGCATATATTAATATATTAATCAATTTAAAATTTGAGAACCACTCTTAAATCAAATAAATCATTGATTAAAAATAAATTAGATGTGGAAAAAAATTATATTAAAAGGGTTCATTTTTAAGATAACATTTTTTAATGATAAATATATTATTAATTGACAATATATAGTATATAAACATTTAAAACTTTCAAATAATTTACTATAATAAAAAACCAAATAAGTTTAAATTGATTTTATAATTAAAAATAAGTTTAATAAAATACATGTGTTTTCTTGATCTGTACCAGTGTATTAAAATTTATTTATATCATATTGATTGTTTTATGTTTGTAAGAAAATTAATTTATATTATCAAAATTCTCCTAGTATGATGTTTTGAAAAAAATAAAAAAACAATATTTTTATATAAATAGTTAGAATAAGTTATTTGTTAAGAAAGATAAATTATATGACAATATCATATTAAATGAGTGAAATAATATATTAATATGAATTTTTTAAAATATCTAGATAATATGTATTATGTTTTTAAAAAATAACATGTTTTGTTTTTAAAAATATCATTCACATTTTAAGAAGATAAACTAGTATTTTAAACTAAAAACTATTTCTTTGTATTGATATTGAAAACTATGCATTATAAACATTAAAAATTAAATTTTACAAAAGTTATATCATATTTGAGAACTAAAGGAAAACAATTATTAGGAATTTCAGTTTTAGTTTTATATATTAAAAATAAGATTCATAAGATTAAATTAAATTACTACGATAATTGTAAAATAGTTATATTTGAAGAACTATTTTATTAAAATTGAGTATTTTTTGTAAATAAATAGATATCATATAAATTAATTAATTTATATAATATTATTTGTAGGATCAGATATAAATATAGGTAAAGGAATTTTATTTTTTATCTATACTAAATATAGTTTCAAACATATAATTAACAAGAAGTCACTTAACAATGAAAATATTTATCCAATAGCTTATCTTCTTTAATTAAGAAGATAATTTATTAATATTTTTAATTTAATTGGAATAAATTGGGAACAAATTAGTTTTACATAAATAAATAACTGGTTTGATATGTATTCAATATTTTTAGAAAATTATAAAGTAACATTTTGAAAACTAGTCACCTCGGTAAAAACAAAAAAAATGAAAAAGTAAAAATATATGAGTAAATTCCTAGAAACATGTTTAATGTTTGTGTCATAATTAATTTTTTAGGATTACAGAACCAAGTATCACCCAATAGTTTTTTAATTCTATATTTTTCGGATATTTACCACTGAATAGTATCACAACATTTTTGAAATGTGATAGGTGCGGAAAAAATTTTCCCTTCCATCACATAGAAATGGGGTTCAATTACACCCTCTCAAAGATACACATACCCATTTAATTATCCCAAAACCTATGAGAAATTATAATCCTATATATGTTAGTTATATATAAAAAATATAGTGGTCACCAAAACATAGACCATACCTTTCCTTTCTATGAATCTCATTAGGAGGAAGTATAATGTGTCGATATAATTTTAACGTACACATCACCAAATTAATCATAACTATAATCATCCAACCTATAATATATCCATTTTTTTTAAAAAAATTATTCAAATTATTATAATAATATATTATATTATAATTTTAAAAATAATAATTTATTTATATTCACCTACAATGAAAAAAAAATGTTGTTATTGCATTGCATTGATTACTACCTTCACAATACCACACCTTATATTCCTTATCACTACCCATAAAGGATGGTTTTAATTATAATTTTAATGAAAAATATGATATATATTATATAATTATGATTATATAAATAATATTTACTATATACCTTCAATACTATCATTGGTTGATCAATGAAAATGTTAAACACGTGAATGTTGTTTTAACAAATCAATGGAGTAATATTTTTCTTTTTAAATGTTCATTTTCACTCACAATTCAATCATATAATGGTACTAATAATATAAATATATATAAAAATAAAATCTATATGGATATTTTATAATTATATTATGACTTCTGACATAATTCCATAATCATAATTTCTCATATAGTATTTTTTGTTTCTCCTTTTGATCGTTTAAACACTTAAAAGAATAATGAAATAAAAATATATATTTTATAATTATGGTTGTAATACCTTTACTCAATTAACCCATATGGATTGTAAATTTTAATATATTAACAAAAAATAAATTGGATTGCATCCTGAAGGATCAAATAGTTTTTTATTCTGCGGAGACTAGATACATTTTTAATTCTCACATTACATACAAAAACATGGAATTTAAAAAATTCTAGTTAGTTATTTATTATTTATTTTATTAAATAATAGATGTATTTTATAAATATTTTAATGTTTTCCAAATGATAATAAAACATAATAATGGGTTGGTGTAGATTCTCATAAAGGGAATCCATACAGTAGAATCTATTTTAGGATAAATAAACCATGAATAAAATGTCATATATAAGCATTAATATATTATTCCATATATATTATATCATAAATAAGGTACTAAAGATATTAACATAATAACAACTAATATATATAGATGGTTAAATATGACTAGTTTCATAATGTTGGAATACATAATGAAATACATCATAATATTACCATCAAGGAAATGTGCAAAGACATCATACATAAATATGTTAGGTGTTTTCCAAATACGAAAACTAGATTCTCTCATATGAACTAACCAGGAATAGAAGGGTTATAAAGGGACCCACCCATCATAGACCAATTCCAATTCATTCATCATTTGAAATAAACTAATATTAGTTCCATACATAATCAACATAGACATTCATATTGAATTTATATCATAGGAAATGTTAATATTATACATAGTGAACAAATTGAATAAAAAATAATATTCTTTCAAGTGTAACATGGAGAATTATATCAAAGTAGTATATCCCCACTATATCATAAGATTCATCAAAATATTTTTATATATATATATATGAATATTTTTGAGAAGATCAATGATTGATTTCATGAGGAAGATACCCTATACATTTGGAATGTAGTTATATTAAAATAAAAAAATCAATAATTTTAGGAATTATTTAATGATAAATATCATATAATATTAGAAACAAATATTAATTATAAGTAATTTTTATGATGAAATGAAAATTTATATGCACGTTGTAAATTTAAATGAATAGTTTTTTCACACCATCGGTAAAAAGTACCTCATTCAAAAAATGAAAAGAACATTCCTTAAAAAAATTTTAATAGAAGAAAAACATGATGGAAAATGAATTTAATCAAAAAAATTTGATATATTAAAAAAATTAAAAAATAACATAGAATATATAGATATCAATGAAAAATATTCGTGGACGAGCATAAAAATAAGGTCATTATTACATTAATTGTTTTATAAATTTCAGTACATAGAAAGAGGAAATTGAATTGAAAACAAGTAATTTCTAGAAATAACGAAAGTAGAGTAATATATATGGGATTGAAGATATAAATATCTTATAATTACAATAATGAAAACACAAACAAAAATAATTCAAAATAAGGATGATACATTTAAACAAATCCTTACCACATTGGTAACATTCGAATAAAATCCAAATAGATAAAATAAATTGAATTTTATATTTAAATATAATTAATTAATAATTATCAATGATTAAAAAATGTTAATGCGGTAGTATGTTAACCACATAAATATAAATAGGTACATACAATCCAAAGTGTCACAATAAAATAATATTGAGGCATATAACCATTATCTCCGGTCCTACATGCATTATAAGTTATTTTAACCTCATATATAATAGATTTATATTTAATTTAATTCTGTTTAATAACAATATAAAAATTATAACATTATATATAATACAATTATAACATTTTCACTATCATTTATTAATAATTATTTTAATAGAATTTTTAATTCTTAGTGTCTACTAGTTTTTTTCATGTATATTTTAGTTCAGTAGATTTGGTCCTTAATGATTTCTTAAAAAAACTTTTGGTAAACATAAAAAAACTCTTAAATTATCAAATTATTTAAATACTAAATTTTATTAATATTCAAAAAATAATAAGACATTATCATTTTCTATCATATAGATTCTCTACATAAACATCTAATTTTAAAACATATTTCACAAAATTATACATAATTAGGCTCCTATATACCATATTGTATATATTTCACATGAAATAAAAAATATTAAAATCCATGGGATTATAAATATGAGAAATGGATGCGCCCAGACCCTTAGTATAGATGAACAAATCATAACATGAATAATCCATTACTTGACACATAAATATAATAATAAATATCATAATACTTTAGATGATAATTATAAAACATGTTAGAGAAAAATATATCAATATAATATAATTATGGATGTATCGTCGATATGAAATGTGAAAAATTACATACCAATTATCATATAACATGTGAGCATGAAATAAGTTGTGAAATAAATAAATAATAATGAGATTTAGGAAAACATGGTATTTCAAGAATTGAATTGAAAAATCCTTGTTTAAATTGATAAAAAACATGAAAATTTTTCATATGTGTATGTATATAAAATATCGTTTGAGGAAATTAATTAATATCAAAGTTCTGTCAAGAAACATATTATGTACATTCCTATAAATGTGAGAAAATCAATCATTCACACACCTGTTGTAAAACCTCATTATTCTAATGATTCCTAATATCATGAGATATAATCTCAAACTAATAAATTTGAGGGATAAAAAGGACCCTATGCATCATCTTACATACATATGTTTTCCTGTTAAAATCATTCATAAACATATTTTATCAAAACATAAATAAAATGATATAGACTTTACATTACTTGAAATCATGTAATCATATATATCAAAATGTAATTTTCAAAAAATATTCATAAGATAATAACATGTTAGGGATGATCATTAGTTCACGTTATGAGAGATAAACCATAGAGTTCAAAGATATATGAAAGTACCTTACATTTTAGGAAAAAATTTTGAACATTTTTTAAATGATAAATTATATATTATATTAATTTTTTTTGAATTGAATTAGAATTCATTTTAAAGAAACATATAATAACTAGTAATAAGAAATTCTATAAAAAGGGTTTTAACTTTATCAAAATTATATTTGGATGGAGAGATTAAAAATTTTATGTTTTTAAAGGATTGTAAACCATTTTTTATATTATGAAATACCATTATTTAAAAATTTAAATGTGTAAAAGGATAATTAAATTTTACATTTGAATAAGGGTATTTAGAATTATTATAATTATAGAAAATAATCCATATTATATTTCCCAAAATATTCGTGAACATTGATTGAATGTAAACATATAGATATAAAGAAAAAATAAATAAAAAATTAATTATTATTAACAAAAATTAATTCAAATGAAACAATGGGATCATTACTGAAGAATAAATTTGATTGAAACATGATTTCAAAAATATATAATCATGAATCAAATCCAAAAATAATGAAATGTTAAAGTATATCAATAATTAAATTCAATATGAAAACAAGAGTTATTATGACCCAAGTAATTGATTTATGTCATAGAAACCACTTAAAACCATCGTAATTATTGATCGAAAACACAGTGAGAGGTAAGACATTAAATGAAACATTTATTATTTCAAATTTAAGAATATCATGGTACCAAATTTTAATATTTGTGTATTCAAACCATTGAAAATGAAAAATGGTGTATTATTTAATTATTTCTTATCTAATTTTAATTTGATACAATGAAAACCATACCTTGTTTCCATACATAGTCATATTATTTATTATATACTATATAAAATATAATTGTCATTTTTGGTAATTTATTAAATTTATTAGTAACTAAAACTATTTATAATTTTAATTTATAATAAATATATTCATGTAAATTTTTTAGTTTTACCAACATTCACACATGAGATTTTTATAGTTTTGATCATTTATAGTAGTTTCATATGTGTAGTGTCGGTAATGATTCCACATAAAAATACATAATTCAATGTTAATTAATTTTACATTAATATACTACCTATAACGATTAAATATGTTTAATTTTTCATTCATGTGTACTTTTGTATTTAAATTAGATTATTATGTTGACAATTAGTGTTTTATTTTTTGAAATTGAACCTACAATGATAATTTTATTAATTAATGTGTTAAATATTGATTTACCAAATAAATAACACGAAAATAATTATTTAAATATTTATTTAGTATAATACTTTTCACAATATTTAAATAGTCATACATGTTATAATTTCAAACAATTTTCAATATAGGAGGTCAAACATAAACAATGATGAATAACCATGATTATTATTGACTATGATATTATTTATTGGTAAAATAATTACATGAGTAGTATTGTGATAAAAAATTTTATTAATTAGTGTGATATATCAGATTTATAAAGTGTTTATAAGAATAATTGTGGTATAAAAAATATTAAAAAATTATAATTGAGGACTTTTCTTTTAGTATTCTTATTTAAAATGACTAATTTTTATAGAATTGGTCGAATCTTAAATGATTACGAGGTTGTAAATTTTTTCATAAAAATACATAATGATTTCATAAACATGATATTTATCAATTAAAATCATGTTAATGAACATTAATGTATACAAGTGATTAAATTTCAAATGAAAATCAATTGTCCCATAGAGGCGGTAGTGCACACGTACACATACTTGGCAGTTTCATTTTACCTTGAATGAGAAAAATTAGTAATACAGTTACACTTTTAGAGTATAAAACACCTCATAAATATAATAAATATATATTATATTCTCTATTAAGGACATTATTATATGTTAGGGAATGAAAAAATTATGTTTTTGGTGGATTTAGTCTTCACAACACACAATTCACTTTTATATTATTCTTATCAGAAAATGAGACGGTGATTTACTCATTTATCATGATTATAATAACATAAAATTATAAAAATTTATCTTATTTTATCATTTTTAAATGTTGAAATGAAATTTTATAATGAATAAATGTGAATAATGAAATATAAAAAGAATGATTGTTTTGGAACTTGTACCTCACATCATGTATTTTCACCATAAATAAAAGGATTAAACCTATAAGGGATTGTCTTTTTTGAAGAACATAACCTTCTTATGTTGCATATGAGTAGATAAGGTATTTTTTGTTAGTGTTCGTGAAAACCAATGGGGTTTCTGGGATTTGGGAAAATATGAGAGGTGTTATCCTCATATATGCTAGAAATAAGTACATATTAGTAAATAAAAAAACCATTACAATAATAGGAAGTCACTATCAAGTAATGTTGATCCAAAATTGATATATTATCTAATGGAGGGTATATAAAGTTGTGAATTAACATTATCAATTAACTTGAAACATTTATGAAACGCATTAGACCCTTTACCTCAATAGTTACTCACTTTTATTGTTTTAGTTTTCACCATAGAAACTAGTTTTTACTAAGTTAATATATCTTTCATTCCATCAAATAAAATTTTTATTATTATATAAATTTGAAATAATTTTCCAAAATTTTGAATCAATTTTAATATTTAATGTTTTGAATTTATAAAAAACATATTTAAAATTTAAAATTTATTATTTATTATACAGAATATGTTTTTAAAATTAAGATAAATTGCAAAATAAAATATATTTTTTAAATTAAAATAATTTTTTTTTAAATAATAATATATCTTATAAAATATGTTTATAATAAAATTAGTATTTATATCTCAATAAATTCATGTTATCTATATAAACATTCTTAATGAACATTCACTTAAAATATATATTTATTTTTCATAAAAATTTCAAAAATTCATCTTAGGATTTTATGGACCTGGTGAACAAAATATGTATTTCAATTTTTTTCACATATATAGGAAACATTTTAGAATAAAACATTGAAATAAAATCCTAAAATAAATTTAAAAAATTGATCATATTTGTAATTTTTTTTAAAACATAATATTCAGTATTCTTAATCAATATAATTTTCTAGTTTATTTATTATTATTATATTCTTCATATTATAAATTGTTTTTATTATAAATATTATATTCTGCTTCATTTACTGATTTAAAAAATCAATCATTGAGGAAATAAATCATTATCTATAAAATTATTTTTTATTATTTTATCTATATTAAGTTTTTTAATTAGTATTAATGGATGTATTTATTATCATTATACACATATTTTTAATTTTACTAACACATATTAATACATGAAAATTCAACATCGAAGTTATAAGATTCATATTAGTGATTCAAAATATTTAAATAATTGTAATTTATGTATTGCTTTTCTATTAGAAATATGTGATTAAAATAATATTTATATAAGGATAATATATTGTGAAATCTCATGTCACTACATTCTCTACCAAAAATAAATTATGTAAAACCGATTTTAATTATAATTTAATAAATATATAATAGTAAAATGTGTGGAAATGATTGGTATGCCTCAATATATTATCTAAAATAATATATGTACCTCATTATCATTAGGAATAAATTATAAATCTAATTATACACAACAAATTTTGTAAAATTTACCTCAAAACAAATATTATGACCCATGTGAAGTATTCTATATTCATTTTAGATAATTCATAGTTCTCATCACACTATTATATTATAGAATATTATTTTATCACTATTCTAGAAATTAATTTGGAGTCAGTGTTAACATAACCATTCAATTTTTATGGTGGCTATTATAATATCCACAATGATTATTTCCAAAAAATGAATATTCATACAACTAAATGTTTTCCATAAAATAAAAATCACTAATGGTGATGACTTGATGTTCTTAAAAAACATATTAGATTTAATGGGGTTTACATAACAATAAAACACCCATTAAATCATTGTGGAGGGTATGCAAATCCTAATTACCACTACTCTCTTAATTGATAGTCATTTCCAAGGTGTTTTTGTGCTTTATGGGTCTAGGAGGTTATGGATTCCAACCATCCTTACAAATCCATGGATTAGGGCATTGAATTGGGAAATTTAATAGCTCACCACACATTAGATATTGAATTACTCGTGTTTAACTAGTATTATTTCTATCATATTTTATCTTTTTAACAAATTTCAAAATTTTATATGAAATTTGGATGCTCTATGGATTCCTTTACAACATCTAAATCATGTTCCAATACCCTCGAGTCAATTCCATGGATTCCATTTACAAATTTTTGACATATATTCTATTTAACATTTTTTTGATTAATATCTTCATCGACTGATCTTTCATGAGACACAATATTTTTCTTATTTGGTGTGTTTGGGTCATATACATTTTTATCATTTTTAAACAATTTTCATGACATCTATTATTGAGTAATAATTATTTATCTCATTCTAGCTTCTATTATGATGATTTTTTTGTTGAGGTAATCGTCTTATTTTCCCTCCCAACCTGGGTTACTTCTTTGTAAACCCATTTGTAAAACTAAAAAGGGTTATTATGAGTAATAATAAATTAAAATTATTTGTAAATTATCATAATCATAATATAAATTCCATCTTGAAAAAGTATTATTTTATTTATTATTCTTCTGACCAATTGTTACATATATTCAAAATTTATAAATCATAGATTGAATTTCATTAATTTATATGGGGATATCATATACTAATCTAACTAATCCAACAGAATATCATGTATATAAATTCTTTATAGAGGATCATATAGTGAAAACTATCAACAAAAAATTGTCCCCTAGGTGTTTTAGCCCATATTTATAGTAATGTATCTTTGTCATAAACCAAGTGATGATTGAGTTAATAACAAAAATGACCATTTTAGGGTTATAAACACTTTTCATATCTAAACTTGTTCCAACAACCACATATTGAATACAGATTGGAATTTAATAGTTGTGAATAAAATATACTCAATATTTTACTTATATGTGTGATTGTAATTATCTATAGAGACTCATCTATAGAGATTTTAGTATAGTTCTCTAATATAATACATAAAATTACTATACTAATCCCCAAAAACAACTATAAAATACTCTTATAACAACTAATATTTATAAATTAAAAAGGAAATTATAATAATTCTATCTCATTAATTTAATATTTGATTTAAAATCTGTTAGTGAAGAAAAGGTTTTATGTTTTATTTTCATGAATATTAGCTACATAAACATCTTATTTAATAAAATTATGAAGGTTTCATCCACAATTTTTATCTTATAAATCATATTTTAAATATTTCACAGGATAAAATCTTCTTCATAACATAGGGATTGAAATATTATAAATGGGTGATTTTAGATGATCATTATGGGGGGAAATTTATAATAGTAAAAAGTATTTTTTGGAGACAAAAAGTATTAAAAAACATCATATGAACATATATGATAAATATAAAATAACTTTGTAGAAACATATATCAAAAGGAGGATCATTATAGAAGACAAAATGATATGAAATGTATCAGAACACTTCTGTAAATACATATAACATGTCATAATGATATTAAATGTTAGAAATACATCCAGAATATGGTGTAATGATGAAAAAAATTAATTTCATTGCAATAAAATGTGTCAAGAAACATTTATATAACATCCAAAAAAATATAAAATATTGAACATTAAAAATCACATGAATTTCTTTTTGAGTAAAATCATTATTCATATGCTTATTTAATCTAACTCATTATGTCCATGAAGGATAATTTGAAAAAACCTTTCATGACCACTTATATTTGAAAAATACATACTTTGTCCCCACATAAAAATGTAATAGGACATATATTGATAATACAATGAACATGTGGGAGATATAAGACCCCACTAATCCTCAACATTGATACTTGTTCCACGTAAGACTATTTATAAGCATATTTAAACGAACCGATGGAAAATAGAATGGGACATCAAATAAAATGAACATAAGTAAAAATTGACATGAGATTCAATTTTTATAATAATAATTGACAGAAAATAATAGTTATAGGATGATTAATACATTAAATCATGGGAGACAAACCTTGGAAGAAAAATAGAAGTGAAAATACATGTGTTTTCACTAAACCATTTAAAAAATGCTATAAAATAAAAAGTGTGAAGTAATTACCAAAAGATTATTTTGTTAATGGAAATAGCTTACATTTTTAAATATATATTATAAAAAGTTACAATTAAAATTTCCTTGAAAATATTTAATGTATTTCAAAAAAAATATGGAGTGGAAGATAAAAATTTGATTTTTTTTAATATATAAAAAACCCTTTTTAATCATTATAAATTCTAATTCATGAAAACCTATGTTGTGAATAGTATGATAAAATTGTAAAATTTTAAAAGGGGGTAATGTTATTAAGATAAAAAAACCTATATATTAAACAAATTGTGGGGAAACACATGGAGGGCGGAAAAATCATGGTTATTGAGGGAAAATACATTAAATGAAATTCAGATTATTCTTAAAATGAATTCGTATTAACAAATAAATAGGAACATGAATGAAGAAAACTTTTGAGTTTAGCCATATTTCTTATGAAATTAAGGTGGAAATAAATAATAAAATAATTATAGTACATTATAGTTCAATCAATAAAAACAAGAGACAAATAAGAGTGATTAGGACCCAAAGAAGAGTTTTTGGTCACTACAACCCGTTACAAACTTTGTAACATTTAAGTGAAAACCATGTGAGGTATAAAATTAAATATAATGTTAAAAATTATTAAATATATATAATAATGATAACAAATGGTAATAAGGAAGTATTTGCAGCATTGTAAATGAATCATGGTGTATAAATTAAACATGTGTCAAGGGATTAAAACATTAGAAAAATAATCACATACCATGTTTACTCACTTAGCCAAATTCACATTAAACTCAATGTTAAAAAAAATTAAATATCATTATAACTAATTTACGAACCATATTCCTAAAAATAAGGTTATATATCTTCTATTTAAAATCATCACCTATGTATATTTTCTTTAAATTATTGCTTATTTCCCGCCATTAGGTGTTTATAGTTTTTGCATTTTAAATTTGTTTTGTGGGAGAATTGTGGATATTTGTTCATATTATAGAGTTTATCATTCTATGTTTATTAAATTTAAAAAATTAAATGAAATATAATAAATTTTCAATATTAAATTTTCTTTCATGATTATATTAGTTATCATATAAGAATATAAAATAGATAATGAAATTATTTTTGTGGCTTTCAAAATAAAATTAGTGTTTCAATAATTAATGATGTAAATAGTGATGTATCATTTCCAGAAGAAGAAAATTATTATTTTCACATTTTTTTTCTTATTATAGTAGTAATTAAATTTTCATAATCATCCATCATATATGTTAATAGTATTAATCGAGTTGGTTGTCAAAAATTCCCAATCAAGAAGAAACCTTAATTAATGATGAATATTATGTCTTATATAATTTTTTAAAAAATATAATAATGATAATAATTTTGATTATATTTCAAAATTATAATTTAATTATTTGAAAAATTAATGTATATGAAAATATTACTTATTTGGAAATTATTATTTTCCTTCTTATGGTTGTTATAAACAATTTAATTGATGATATTTATTTATCTAAAATATCATTAATAGGTTCCCCAATTTCTGGGATAAAAATTTAATGATATTTATAATTTAAAACGACTATCATAGACAACTATTTAAGGTGACAATTATATGTGAAATGAAAATGCATTATCATGTAGAGGTAGTAGTCCACACATATACATGGTTGACTATTTTTTATTCTAGAGAATAGGGAAAAGGGGTAATATAGTGTATAATTTTAGAATCTAATTATCTAATAAATATAATAATAAGATATTATATTACATTTTTAGACTAACCTATGAAAGGTGGTGAATGAAAATAGAAAATTTTACACTGAAAAGGTTATATTAAACATAATAAAAAAAATCATATTTTCATATTTATTACTAAAAATGGGTAGGTGGCTAGTGATTAAACCAATATTATAAAGAAATAAAATTATAATATTTATTTTTATATCATAATTTTAAGATAGTGAAATCAAATTTTAGGATGATGAAAAGAATAAAAATAAATAAATAATAAATAGTATTTAGAACATATACTTTAATTATTGGATTTCCACCTTTTTTAAACTGATTAAACCATTGATGGATTTCCCTTCGTGTAGAATAAAACCTCATAATTATGTCTAGTAGTGTGGATAATATTTTGGGTAGATTTTGTGATGAAATTATGTAATTTTTGTTTCATGAGAACAATGTAGATGGGTTCCACTTCATTAAGTAAAAAAGAGTTATAATTTTGTAAATATAGAAAACATTTTAATAATATTAAGTGTCACCCAATGAATATTGATTAAAAATTAATAAATAATAGAGCATACAGGATATAATGTGTATAAATACCTTCATCATTTATATAGAAAAAAGTTATATTAATTTTATTCTCCTTACCACTAATGCTACTCACTTTTATAATTGATGTTATTCTAATGATACCAAATTATTACCTATGGAATTTATCCTATTCAAAACAATGGTCCTTATTATATATTTGAAAAAACATATTAATTTTTTTTTAAAAAAAATTGTTTTATGAAACAAATAAATGAGAAAATAATTATTTTTGATTACGAAATATATGATGTATTAATTTATTTAGAAAAATATAACACAAACTCTAAAACATAAAATATTGGTCTATGAATTAAAATCAATTTTTTGAAATTATAAATAAATATCTAAAATAATTATTATTTTTGTATAAAATTGTATATTAAATTTACATTTAATAATTATAATATAATAAATCCATATTATTTGATAAACATAGTTTTTCACTATTCAAATAAAAATCTATGTTTTTTTTGTAAAATATCAAAAATTCATATTAAAATATTATGTCAATGATAAATCAAAAAATATTATATGTAAATAACTTTAATAATTACGAATTATTTTGACTTTTTACTGGAAGTGTATTTCTCTCATTCCCAAATATCGATTATGTTTAGAGTTTTAGAGAATTAGGAAAGACTCTTAAATAGTAAATCCAAAAACATCAAGTGGAATATATCACTCAATATTCATTTTTCACAATATGAAACATTTAAAAAATATTTGTTTTTATTAAAAAAAATATGATATTAAAAAATATTTATTCTTTCCATGTACTCATATTTAAAAATCATTTAGAAAAAGTTATAAAATATTGGATGGATACAAAAACATAATGAATGGAAATAAAAATAAATAATAAGCACATAAATCCATTAATAATTATAAAGAATTTTGTTTTTTAAAATAATATATGGGATTAAATTAAGAATTTTTATATCCATGAAATCATATTTTATGCTAATAATCTTCTATAATACATTTAATAAGAAATCATAATAGGAAAAATAAAACCCATGAAGGATTCTCTGACAATATGATAAAACCATGAGAACATTTCCCCAAAGTTATAATTTTCACCCTTAGAATAAGCATATACTATACCTTGTCAAAACATGATATTTATTTAAAAACATGGAAAGAATAAATAATTCATATATTTAAATTAGGGTACCATTTAATTATCGTGCATACATATGATGTTACCATCATAGGTGTAATTAAATAACCCTCACAACTAAACTTGACATAACATTCACTATTATACTTGGAGTAACCATTATAGAGAATCTTTCAATAACAATCACAATCATCTTCCATGAAAACCAATGAAATTGAGAGATATCATATACCTATTCATCTTTGATTTATAATATAACTAACTATCACCATAAAAAATACCCAATAACCATTACATAATCATAAAACAAAACTTTTTTCATCATAAAACTATTCACTAAATAAAAAAACATATCTAAAAATAAAACTACACGCATAAAATTGAAAATAAATTATTCAAGAATAAACATGTAACATTTTAAATTATTCATGAAAACATTTGGACTAATTAAGGTTTTAAAATATTCTATTTTTGTATAAGTTAATAAAAATTCCTTTCGTATTTTTTTTCAGAAAAGTAACAGAGTACGTCATTATGTTAACAAAAAACATTTTCTGTTCAAACCAATTTGTAAAATTTCCCATATGGGAAAAAATAAATTAAAAATTAAAAATTAAAAAGACAATATTAATATCATTTTTATAAAACAATCATATTTATGTGAATAAAATGATACCTTTTTAATGAATTATTAAAATAAATTATTTTTTAAAAAGAATGTCCCATAAAAATATCATAAAATAGAAGTGAAAATTAATAAAATTAATTGATTATTTGGATCCACATTAAAATAAAATAAAATAATTATAAATAACATAATATAATAAACATTCATTTTAGACATAATTATGGAATGAAATAATCAAGGATGTAGATGTTTAACCTAATAAATGGAAGTAGAGTTAAGAATTCCTTTATCATATATCAAAATCATCACAAAAGTATATTATATTCCTGAATAATAATAAAATGTTAATTATTTAATTTCATGAGAACCATGTTCTTTTTTGTTATTCCTTTTATAAAAAAATCACTAGGTTGTAAATGTTACATAATAATTTACTTATCCTCTACTATTTTGACGATATTCAATTGATAAGTCCAAAATGACATCAATAATTTGACTATGGTAAAAAAGGAAAAAATTTAATCATATACATAACAATGATAATTAAATTATATTAATTTTATAAAAACAATATACTTTTAAATCTAATAATTAATGTTGGCTATAAAAATAAACTACAATACAATCATGGAGATGGTAGGGCATATATAAGCATAATAATGTTTCAATTTTTAAACGACCATTATGTAAAGAATGTGAGTATCAATTTATATTTAATTAATTATAATATTATCCAATATCTCTTATTAGTTCACTGAATATATGTACATATATATTCTATGTGATGTGGGGATAAAAAAACGATTCACATCGCTTCGTTGAGTTGGCAGTCCACACGTACGCACAAACAACGTTATCATTTTTCAAAAATATTTAAATGTAAAAATGTTAGAGAAATGTTATCTATATAGAATTAAAAATATATTATTAATAATAAATTTATAAATATTAATTCTATTATAATTCATATTGATAGATAGTGATGGAAAACAAATTACATTAGTTCTTAAGGCGACAATTTTCTATACTGATGAACAATGAATTCTTATCCCTTTTAATGGATGTGATAATCGATATAGGTTATTCAACAAAAATAATACAATATCTGTATATTTAATATTTCTAATTTATTATATTATCATATTTGAATACATTTTTAGGTATGTTTATGAATAAAAAAATGATCAATTAAATACAATATATCTTCTTTGTAAAAACCAATTTGATTAAAACCATAAGGCAACTAAGGGTTATGTTATGCATAAAAATAGATCAATATAATTTATGGAAGTATTATATTATGATATTTGGGAATTTATTGGATTAAAAAAATGGCTTTTCATGAGTGAAGAAATGAGAATAGGCGCCCTTTTATAAGAGAGGGGAGGGGTACTATTGGAATTTCTCAAAAAATTAAAATAATATTTTTACTATTTTGAGTCATACTATCCAATGAAAAATAAAAATATTTTCCAAAATTATTAACCTAATGTTTTGGTTTTAACCATTATTTAACCCCTTTAAATCTTACTGTGACTACAATTCTTTTACTCTTTGAAGGATAATATATTTACTATAAAATGAAATTGTCCCACAAATTGTTCATGAGTAATATTTTCATAACCATTTAGTCCAATGTAATATTTTTTAAGAATTTTATATCATTTAATATTATATTATCCATAATAAAATAGACATAATGAAAATTTAAGAACTATTCAATACCATG
Organism: Viscum album; assembly: GCA_963277665.1. Classification (NCBI taxonomy): domain Eukaryota; kingdom Viridiplantae; phylum Streptophyta; class Magnoliopsida; order Santalales; family Viscaceae; genus Viscum; species Viscum album. Next base: position 1,425,528,651 of record OY728123.1, on the reverse strand, counting down.
ACATTAATAATATATTTACAACACATATAATCATAAAAAATATATTTTAATATAACCATAAAATGTAATAGTCATCTATAATTTTTTTTAAAAAAAATATGTTAAATTATATTAATTTTAATATTTGAAATATCATTTATTTCAATATTTTTTAAATTAAATAATTATTACATCTGAGTTGTGGAAGTTTTTATAGTATATATTTATATACTAAAAATTTAAAAAAATTAACATGAGAAAGATAAATATATTATCATTAAAAATAAAATTTATTTCCAAACATATCCCCAATACAACCACATATTAAATAATTTATAGTTATTAAAAATGAGTGTGGTGTCTTTTATTTTTTTATAAATATAACATTATAAATATCATAATCACATAAAAAAGTAATCAAATGTCAATATATTTGATCAAATAATGATTATATATTTAAATATATCAACCAATAAAATTTGGAAAAGTGTAAGGGGTATTTTATTGTAATTATCATATTTGTTTTACCCTTACACAGTTTACCAATTAACATGGAAACCAAAAGTACCAAGGAAAATGTTCATATAAACAAAAGTAAAAGGGAATTATTAACTAATTTTAATCCTAATCATTCACAGTATGTAATAAATTTTTTTAAAATAAAAAATAAATAACATGATGAATTTAATTTCAAGTATAACTACACAAAACATAGCAGAAATCACTTTTTGAAAAAATATCCTTTTTAATTATAAATTGATTTTATAATAAATTCATATATAAAATCCATTTCAAAAACCCATTATTTTATTATATTAAATCCAATTAAATGAATGATAATTTAATAATACTTATATTCATAAAATTATGAATATAAATTTATGATAATATTAATTTGATAAATTCTAATATGAAACAAAATATTTAAACTAAAATTACTTTGTCATTCAAAAATTAATTTTAATATTCAATCATAAAATGAATGTAACCCCGTTAATGAAGAAAATTTAATTGTGGAGAATCAAATGAATTTACTAAAAATTGTTTGATTCATTTCAATGAACATAAATAAAATTAAAATTGAGTTCAAAAATTGTATTTATTTCATAAATTAATTATTCCTATTCATATCAACCAATTTAATTATAAGGTTATTATAGTCAAATTTAAATACCAACATTTCATTATTCATTTAATCTTGGTGTGGATTATCTTGAGTACTATAAAACATAGTGATACTTTTTAATTCTCTCAGCAAGTAACATTACCACCCATTTTTTAAATTTATTCCTCTCAAATTTAACTCCGGATAAATGACTATCTGTTTGACTATTCAAAATACCATTATTGAAAACCCACATCACAAAAAAGATTAATAAAACATCTTCTTGATATTAACGATAAATATATAATATGGTCTTCTAGAATAATGAAAAATATGTTTCCTTAAATGAATACAATAACATATAAGATAAAATATAATTCCCAAGGACAAATAATGATTGATAGATAACATGTTAATGAACAAATTGACTATACAAAAACAAAAAATATGTGATGGGTTTAAAGGATTTTTATTTATCCATAAGACAAATAAAAAATAAATAATTTATTTAAACATCCATTTTCCTAGAGTTGAGGAATTATTTTTATTAATAAAGTTAAAACAAATAAAAACATACATATATGAAATATATGGATTTATATCTTAATAAATGTTCACCACAATCTCATTTACTTTCACCAAATAATAAGTATTCAAGATGATTTTTTCATGTCTGAGGCATAAAATAAACTTCTAGTATCATAAAATATTCAAAATAATATACATTTATTCCCCCTACCCTTAGGAATTAACTATTAAAAAATTGATTGTATAAGAGTAGATAATAATCCAAAATGAAAAATCTTTTATATGATGAAAAAATAATTTAATCATCAAAAGTCTATAGTAATATTCAAAGTTCTCTATTAATCAATAAAAAACAATCCTTATAATTACAAAAAAATAAGTATACTAGATTAAGATTAAAGCTCATAAAATTTGAAGGATTTGATCATATAATATTTCAAAAACATATATCTTTTATCTCCAAAAAACCTCAATGAATATTAATGTATAACAATAAAATGTAATTACCCTAATCATATAATATTGAAAATATGCTAATTATGTCTATATATCACCCAAATCACCGTAAATTCACATTATGTTCATATGTGGTGCAAAAAGATAATTCAACCTCCATTCTTGAAATAAAATATCATAGTACTCAATTTACCTTAATTATACGGGGTTCCTAAAATAGTGACCACCTTCTGAAATAACATTAATCACATAATCACTAAATAATTTTCTAGTCCCATTTTTATCTAAAGGATAAAACATACATACCAAAAATTAATAGAACCGTTATTATTTATATATATTAAATAAAACATTGATATGCTAAACAATATACCACATAAGTCATTTCGAGGATATTCATGTTTGTTCCCTTTCAGTTGTGAGTTCAATCCCTGCAACCCTTCCAGACGTGAAAGGTTGTCACACAGTCTGCAGGATGTACTTTTATAAAAAAATTCAATTATTATAATATTCCCTACAATATGATACAATAATTAAAATAACCTTAATATATCATTGATAAAATTAAATGGTTTACCATAATTTTTATCATAAACTTTTCAATTTGTATCCCAAAATTTAATAACCCATAATTACCTCAATAACAAATGTCTTGAAAAATATCATTAATAAACTTAAATTTTCAAAAGATAAAGACTCGAAGTGTTTTTTAAGATATTGATCTTATGATCAACCTTTAAATTATAAATCATTGATTGTAACAATACCTATTAATATAACATCACCAGAATACATCATAATCTCCAATGTTATATAACCATTAATCTCATACCAATTATAAGGACATGACCTTAATCATTACTTATTCCGGTGACATTAAGTAGGAATTCTATTTTTTTGTTCAAAAATAACTTTTAGGATTAGTGTTTTATAGAACCTGAAAAAACTATTACATAATAAAATTATACATTAAAAAAGTTTAATTCTACTCAATGTCAAAATTTTAATAATATGAATATTTTTAATGAAAACCATAATTATATTCATTTCAAATCATCATGTCATTAAACATTATATCTTATTTTAAATTACCCATTGATAAAACCATTTGAAAAATAAAAATAAAAGATGGGATTAGATAAAATATCTCAACAAGGTAGAAATAAAAGAACGAAATAAAATCTCATCCCATGAATACTTATAAAATTTTTACTTTCTATAAATAATAATTAAGCATAAAATAAACATTTTATTACCCCTAAAATGACCATTTTTGAAAAAAATATTCCCTAAAACATATAAGATGAAATATTAAATGAAAAATAAAATCCATAAATGAATCATTGAAAGCATAATAAACTAATGAAAACATTTTCTCAAAGATATAATTTTTACCGATAAAAAGAAACATATACTTTACCACATATAAAAATGAGATTTTTAGGAAAAAAATAGCAAGCATAAATAAATAATGTCGGTAATTTTTATTATATGTTTATTATCACACGTACTTATGATATAACCCTTATGGGAACCTTGATATAACCCTCACAGTTATACATGATAGTATCCTCATGATTATACTGGGGAATACCTCTCGGTTATACTTAGAGTAACCATATCACTTACACTTGGAATAACCATCATGTTAAATGTCAAAAAAATACCCAACTCATTTTTTGACTATCATGAAACAAGAGGTATATTGATTATAATGAATCAAACCATAATCATAAATAATTCCCAATAACTATAACATTATCATAAAACATGAATGATTACATCAAATAACATTAGTTGAGGAGAATCGTAAACTTGAAACAAAAACTGCACACTTACAATGGAATAAAATAACCTAAAAATAACTATTTATGATTTTAGAGGAAGGTTAAAAATATTAAGAAATCATAAAGGTGGGAAAATATTCACATCACGTAATAGTTAAAAAAAGCATTCCCTTCATATTTCGGTCAGAAATGTAAGAAAGTAACTCTTATGGGTAATGTTAAAAATATTCTTTTCAACGAATTTTGTAAAAAGTAAAAATAATGTCAAAATAAAATTTACCAATTCGATATGAATAATGTAAACCATATTTAAAACATTTTTATAGAGGAATCATATAAATATGGATGAAAAATAACCATATGGTAAACATTTTAAAAAGGATTATTTATAATGAAAATACCTTAAAAAATCATTTTACTCGTTGTTCATTAATCAAATGAATTCATTATTAGAATCTTTTGTAAATTATCCTAAATGATATGGAAATATAAAATAATATTATGTAATTAAATTTCACAAAAAACCTTATCATGACATCATTAATGAAGTTGATTTATTACCAAATTAATGGAAATTGTGTTAAGAATTCAATTAGAGTAATTCCAAATCATCACAAAAATAGTTTTCATCATGAATAATAAATATTGGAAAATTATTTTCATTATATAAAACATTTTTAATGTTTATTTTTACATTAATATCACTTATCCCCATGTTTGAATATATAATTAACCGTTTAATTTATTATTTGATGTTTCGGTGATATTTAGTTCATAACTGAAAAATGGGTTCAATAATTTTAATATCATTATAATGATAAAAATAAATTGTAATATGAAATAATAATCATGAAATAGTTATGAAATTTATAATTTTATTATATTTTTAATTAAAATCATGATGGATGGCTATGATAAATGAACTATGTTACAATCATAATGATGTAAGGCTATACATACACATGAGTAAAGATTCAATTTTCAACGATAATTATGGAAAGATGGTACCTATTATTTAATACATAAAGTTTTATTATAATATAATAAATACAATGTTATTTCATTATGTAAACATATATATATATATATATATATATATCATTCACGAGATTTATAAAAGGAATAAGAATCACATCACTATGTGCAATCACTAGTCCACATGCACACCCGAACAATGTTATCACATTTATTTTTCAAGGGAAGGATAGAATTTAAGTGATATTTTATCTTTTAATAATGATAAATATGTATTTATTTTAAAATATAAACAATAATTTTTTTTATTATAACCAGTCATGAGAGATGGTGATAGAAGAAAATGTAAACCTGTTCATGAGGTGATAGTTTTACACACACATGAATGATGAATTATTTTCCCATTTGATAAATGTGTAATGGATATTGGTTATTAAAATTAAATAATAAAATATTCATATATAGTTGATACTTTATTTATTTATTTTGAACGGTTGAATAAGTATTTATTTATGTGGAAGAATAAGAAAACAGAAATGCTTGATTAAAAATGATTCCACTTCTTCTGAAAATATTCTATGCTCAACACCTAATTGAAACCAAGGGTAGCGTTCTACAGTAAATAATCCCTATATAATGTGGAGAGTGTTTATAATAATTTTTATTAGTTATTTTTTGAAGTAATAGGGTATATTAATTTTTATGAAATGAGAGGAAGAGGTGGCCTTTTTTCAGAGATGGTATGGGTACTCTTGGTGTTTGTCATAAAAATTAATATAAATATTTTTTTAATTACAAATGCCTCAAATTTAGTTTTTTCAAAAATAAGATAATTATATCTCCCAATAACCTCATCCAATAAAATTTATTTATGGTTTGACTAAATTTATTCCAATATATTTTGGTTTTATCACCACTTTAACCCCTTTAGATCTTACTATGAAAATATAGACTTTTAATATACGAGAGTAAATATAGAGACTATAAAATAAAATAATACCCATGAATGGATAATTAATAATATATTAAACTTTATAAAAATATTTTTTATAAATTAAAATAATTTTAGTAATTTTTTATCATTTAATAAAAAATTATTTACTAGAAAATATCCATAATTCCAATTTTAATAAATATTCATTACATTGACTTTAAGAATATCATGGTAACACATATAATTAGAACCCACTATTTTATTTCATCAATAACATTTTAATGTAATCTAATAAATTAGTTTCCTTTATTAAATATAAAAAATATATATTTCTGTAGTAAATTGTAATATCCATTATTTTCATTTTCAATTAATTAAATAATTTCTACCACAGTGTAGTAATTTTTTTTAATGATACTATTTGTTTTCAAAAGATAAAAAATAAAATATAATTACAAAGATAAATACATTATATTTCAATTTATTTTTTATAATCTATAATATTCTCTAGATATCCCCATATTAAAAATGTTGCAGTTATTAAAAATACGTTTGTGACATCATTGATTTTTCTTAAAAAAGTATTATAAATATGATAATCACAATAAAAAAGAAAAAAAATCCCATATATTAAAACATTGAGTGATTATAGAAGAAATTTACTACTCAAATAAAAATGGTTCATGTTTAGGGGTCATTTTATCGTATATGTCACATTTTATTTACCCATAATTACCTGATATAAACATTTCTCTGTTAACAAATATTAAAAAGGTTAATATACATATTAAAAAACATAAAAGGGTCATATTAACTAAATTGAGACCCATTGATTATATATATATAATATATTTTTCAAAATTGGATGTATAGTTCTTCCATAATTTAATTAAATATTAAACTGGAAAAACCCAACAAAAAGTAGTTTTTCAAAATACTTACCTTTTTAAAATATAAAATGTTTTCATCATAAAATAATGTATAAATCTATTTAGAAAATAAAAATTTTATTATCATAAATTAAACAAAACTAAATAAAATTTAGAAATATGTCAAAATAGAATTGTATCTTTTAAATACTTTAAAATAAAAAAAAATTAAAAAATTTTTGTTATTTAAGATATTAGTTAACAAAACATTATTATAGAAAATTATAAAAATATAATTTTAAAATAATATTTAAATAAGGAATTGAAATATGAAATTAATTATTTAAACTAAATTAATGAAAATAATAGAAATTTATTATAATATATTACTCATAAAATTAATGAAAACCCATTTCTAAAGACAATGAATTTTTTGAGAATAAATAAACTTTACTAAACATTGTGAGATCATTTTAAAAGAATAATCCAAAATATTAATATTGAATTGTAACATTATATTCATTTCATATATTATTTATTCCAATTAATATCTACCAATTTAATAGCTAGTTTATAATAGTCAAATTAAAATAACAATACTTCCATGTTTATATAATCTCTATGTGGATAATCATGTACACTTTCAGAAATATTTTTTCATATTAAAAATATAAATATGTTACATTATCCCCCCAATTTATAAATTTATTCCTCTCAATTTTTAAATTGGATTTAAGTCTTATTGTTTGAATTTTCAAAATACAGTTGTTAAAAACCAACATAAAAAAAAGATTAATAACATATCTACTTGATATGGGTGAAAATGAAGTAAAAAAGGTAATCTAGAATAACACATACTAGGATTCCATGTAGTAAAACATGGAGATTTAAGTGAAAAAATTATTCCCAAGGACTGATACAAAGAGATATAGAACATGGTCATGAGAAAGATAGCAATAAAAATTCATAGATCTATGATAGGTTATAAGGAAATTAAATTATTGGTAAGAATAAAAAAATGTAATGTTTTTTTAATGATCCCTTTTTGAATGGTGAGGAATTTTATTACTACTTAGAGTAAGAGTGAAAGGAAACATAATAACTTGATAAGTATAGTTTCATCAATTAGTTAATTTCCTTTACATTATAATTTTTTCCTCTAAATGGTAAGTATTCAAAAATACTTTTTCATGCATGAAGCATAATAATTGTCTTCTAGGGATCAAAAAATCAATAAAAGTATAATTTTTTATTCCTATTGTTTTAATAATTAACCTATAAAAATCGTTAGTACAATAAAAGACAATTTGATAAAAAAAATAAACCTTTATATGATGAAAAACTTATTTTTTCTCAAAAATGAAATAGTAATACCCAAAGATCTATAGAAACCATTACAAGAATAACTATCTTTAAAATATATAAAAAATATTATATAATGAGATTAAAAATCAAAAAATTATAAGTTTTTGATCACATATTCTTACAAAATATATTATATCACTTATCAAAAAATCACATCTATGACTCTTAAAATATCAAACCAAAATGTAAATACCCTAATAACATAATCTTTGAGATATGATAATCATGTCCATAAGTCACCTAATTCACTATAAATGAACATTATGATCACCTGTGATTCTAAAATAGCATTCAACATTTATCCCTAAAAGTAAATCCCATACTATTATGTTTAACATAGTTATATAGGGTCCCCAAAAAAGTGGACATCATACAAAGTTACATTAATCACTTAATCACCAAATAAGTTTTCAATCCCATGGTCATATATTTGAAAAAACATATAATAAAAAAATTACCATAACCTTTTCTTAATATAGATTAAATAAAAAAAATTATAATAATCGTGACATCATGTAGGCCAACGGTAAGCAACTAACTCTTTATAGCCTTTAATAGTGTGTTTAATCCCAATAGCCTTTCCATACACAATGATTTGACACTTGGTATACATGATTTACTTTAGTAAAAGTATATAATTATTATCATATTCTCTAATATATGAAACAATACTGAAACTAACAGTAATACATAAAACATTTAACAAAATATTAAACCATAAATGTTATCCCAAAAATGTAATTTTTCATTACGAAAATTACTAAATTTTTATTGGAAAAAAATAAATATCCCCAAAAATATCATTTTCCACCATAATATATAAAACACTAAAGCCTAAATTTTTTTGTTTCTATGAAATTTAGCTTCTAATAATCCTTATATTTTAAAATATTTAATGGTATCATAACTCTTAAGATAACTTCACCTGAATAGGTCTTAACCTTCTATTTAATCTAAACCCTCATAAAATAATATCTTATTGATCCAACCTTAGAAATTACATATTTTGGTGAATCTATACTAGGATTTTGTTTTTTAGTCACCAACTGTATTTTCGTTTTAGAGTTTTATAGAATTAAGAAAATATCTTATATAACAATCCCTTAAATTAAAATTTAACACCTATACTAAATATCCATTATTTCACAATATGAATCTTTTTAAATAAAAAATAATTTCTTTTTATAATAAAGTTTAAAAAAAATTATTTTATTTTTTATTTTCAATTAAATATCATTAAAACCATGTGAAAAAATTAAAGTCTAGGGGGAGGCCAAAAAATATTACTATGTGAATAAAAAATATTGAAAGAAACTGTTAGTCCATAAATACTAGAAATTTTTTTCTAAATAAACATTTATATTTAAATAAATATTTTCTTACCCAATAAATATCTTTTCATCCAAAAAAATAAATAAAAGGTCTCATAAAAATTATTAAATAAAAAATAAATACCATAATGAAGTCATTGAAATAAGATAAAGTTAGGAAAAAATTCTCTCAAAGCTATACTTTCTCCCATTAACATTTACATATACATTTCCTTATAAAAATGAAATTTCTATAAAATCATAGCCCAAATTCATAGATAAAATTTCTAACATGGAAAATCCCTTTTATATCATACATATTTATAATTGATTCCTCGAGACTACAATGAAATAACCATAAAGTTTATACTTGACATAACCATTATGATTATACATAGAGTGACTAACATAGTCAAACTTGGAATAACAATCATGGTTAACATCCAACATAACAAATGAATTATAGGAATATCATGGAGAAACCCATATTATGTTTATAATTCAACCAAATATAGTCTAAAAAATTCTCAATAACCATTAAAAAATCATAAAACATGAAATCGTGCGTTATAAAAAAGTATATTGCCTTAAATAACATATTTATAAAGAAAAGTGGGAAGACAAAAAATACAAAACATTCATTGAAAATAACCTTGTAATATTGTGAAGAAATTTTCCCAAAATTATTTTTTCATTATGTTAGTAATTTACATTCATGTTGTATAAGTTTAAAAAACATTCCATTCATATTTATGTGAAATAAAAAAACTACCTTGTTTAGAAAATGAAACAATATTGCATTTAAACAATTCATTAAAAATTCAGTCATGGATAAAATGAATTTAATGTTTTTAGGAGAATAGTTAAAACCATATTTGAAATTTGTTATAAAATATTTAAATGGATATGATATAAAAATATATTTTTAAGGGGATCATGAAAAAATGATTTTGAAAAATGTAATCCTCTTATAAATATCATATACAATATATGAGCATTAATAAAATTAATAAATAATGGTTTTTTGCTGTAAATACACATAAATCATGAAAAAATAAAAATAAAAAAATTCATTTCACACAAAATCTTCCCATGAAATAATAAATGATGTAAAAGTTTAACCCGATGGATAAAAATTGAGTTCAGAACTCTCTTACCTTAATTCCAAATAATCACACACATTATTTACATTAATAAATAATAAAAATATTATAATTATTTACTTTCCAAATAAAAATATTCATTTTTATTATAAATTATATATCAATTATAACAATGTTACATAAATTACATAATTATTTAAGTTATATTCTTATATTTTGTTTTTTGATATTCAGTTCATATGTACAAAATATCTTTGGTAGTTTGACTGTGGTATAAAAGTTCATAATTACATAATCTATGGAATAATAATCTTAACATGATTATAATATTTATACATAAAGTTTACTTTTATATCCAGACATGAATTATGGTTTTAGAAAATAAACTGTTTTACAATCATGAAGATGGTAGGTAATACATGTGCATGAGTAACATTAGAATTTTTCAACATTCAATATGGAAATATGGTAAGTAAAATTTTATCTTTCCATAATGATACTAATTTCATAAATATAAAAAAAAATTATTTAAATATAATTATATATATAATTCATATGATTTGGTGATGAAAAAATAATCACATCAATTTATGAAGGTAGAAGTCTGCATGTACGATTGAATGACATTATCATTTTTCTGTTCATGGAATTATAATAATGAAAGTGATATATTAATATTAATGAATGATAAATATGTCATGAATATATTATATAAATATTAATTCCATCATTAGGATAGCAAATTATGGGAAAATGTTTATATAGGTTCACAAGGAGGTAGTCCTCCGTATACAAGAACAAGAAATTATTTTCCCATTTTATGTATATGGAAAGATATATATAGGACATGAAATAATCATAATAATATCTAAGTATATAGAGGATATTTGAGTTAATATTTTATCATGGTTTTATAATTTTTTATGGATGTTGATGAATAATAAAAATAGAAATGATCGAATTAAAATGATACCTCTTCATAGGAAAATCCCCCTTCCATAACACATTAATGAAGCTGAGGGTGGTATTATTCCAATAATATGGACTATAGAATCTAGTGGGTGGGATCATAGGAATATATATTTCTAGGTATTGGTTGATAAAAAATTGGTTTTAGGAGTGATGATATAATAAGAAGAGGTTCCCGTTAATAATTGAAGAGAGATGCACTCTTTTAATTTTGAAAAATATTAAATTTAAATAAATTAATTTTCAATTAAAAATGTCTCAAAAGTTATTTATTTAGAATATAATATTATGAAGGGTAAAAATAACCTATTATACTAAATATTAGATATGTTCTTAATAAATATATAAACTTTTCAACTTGTTCTAACCATTATTTATCCACATTATCAATTACAATGACAACAATGATTTTTACACATTTGGGATTATTATAGTCACTATAAAATGAAAAATAATCATAAATTGATAATATATAATATTATAAACCTCATACAAATACATCTTTTGAATTTAATATTTTTCTGAATTTTATGAAATTTAATAACATATTATTTAATATAAAATATATATATTGTCAATTTTAACAACAATTCAATACAATGATTTAAATAATATCATTATTAAATGTAAAATTTTAGAAAACTATTTTATTATATATCTATAATTTAATTTCCAAATAAAAAATATTTAATAAAATAAATTATCTAATTTTTAAATATTATTAATATCATTTATTTTATTTCTTCCATTAATTAAATAATTACTTCATATGTGTTCTGAAATCTTTTCCGGTAATTATTTCTCTACTCAAAATTATAAATAAAACAAAATTGTTATGATAAATATATTATATTTAAGAATACTATTTATTGTATACCATTTCTGCAACATCCCAAGTAAATAAATAATAATACATTTTCATATTTATTAATAATTTGGAATTAAATATTGATTTTACATTAAAAGGGATGCTATGTTTGATGGCGTACATGATACACAACAATAGATTTCTTTGAAATCTTACGTTGCATACTAATAAAATAATTTAATTATTTAAAATGGAAGATAACACCTAATTGTTGTAATGGAGAGAATGATTAGAACTAACTGAGAAATAATTATGCATGTTTTTTAAATTTATTTACATTTATCCAAAAAAAAATTAGAGGCTTAAAACAAGAAAGAATCTGATTTAAAAAAAATACTCTAATATTCATTAAATGGTCGATTTATAGCCTTTTGATGGTGAAAGGTTTTTAAATACAGTTTTTTCAATTTTTAATGTTTTATTTGAAAAAATTGTATTCATTTTATAATTGGGGCATCAAAATTTATTTTTTATGAAATTTTTTAATTTTTCTGATAATGTTTAATTTTTAATGAATTGTGAAAAATACTGTATTTAAATTCAAAACTGCCTTTTTATAAAATTTATTTATATTGTTAGATTATCTTTTTAATGTAATTTAAAGTGTAATTAGATTATTATTTTTCCATTTAATCCAGTTTTGGTCATTGGAAGTAATTTTATTTTTAAATTGTACAACAACAAGTGCAAATCTTTTGATTGTTATTTTTTCTTAGAAACAAGCTTTTTGTTTTGAAAATGGGATTTAATATTAAATTAATTTATTCCAATTATCTATTTTGATTTTGAAAAAATGGATTCCATATTTGGAATCAAGAGGTTCTAATTTTTTAAATATGAAACTTTTATTTTTAGACATTATGAATATTTACTTCAGTAAATATTTTATTTACCATGGAAGAAGGGTGAATATGGTAAATAAGGGTAAAAAATAATATCATAATAACATTTAATTACCCTAACATGTGTCCTAATCCTATTGTTTGATACCTTTCTGACCATGGTCATCCTTGAATTGATTGTGGTACCCCATGGAGCCACTTAAGAGTTATAATGACACTTTATATTAATTAATTTAAAATAATGACAAAAATGAAATAAACATATATCTTTTAGTAAATAATTTTTTACATGGTGTTATATAATTTAAATATTTGACTATAAATATTCATTATAAATAAAAAATATTTCCTAGATCATGGTATTTTATTTATAATTTTTATACATAAAATAAATAAAATTATATATGACACAATAATGTTGCAGTGTTTACCTCATTAATGAAGGATTTAAATAAATAATATTAGAAAAATAAAAAAAACATCCAATGCCTATCTAATTCTTATTATATGATTTTATTTCTAACAATAGTCATATTATCTTCAAATATAATATGTTTGGTACCTTAAAAACCCGAAAATCATTATATAATAAAATAATGTTTTTCAAACATTACTAAAGAGCCCGTCCTCCACTTATAAAAATACATCAATTCTATCCCATTAATCACACCTATAAAGCCTCTTGTATTGTCCAAAATTTTCCCATATAAGCTCCAAAAATCCCCATCTTCCACCTAAGAGACTTACATGAGGCATAAGGCACTTCAATAAATCTTTTTGGCTCAAACCAAAGGGAGTTACTTGATTTAAACGTAGCGTCTTCTCTTGAGTTCTTTTCTTTTATTTTACTTGACCATCCCCCTAAACACTCTTTATTCCATTATTTTATAACAACACTAGTATCCTCAATATACTAGTTTGTTTTTGTCTCTATAATTTGGTATTTTTCATTTATATCAATCCATTATGGTTTCCATAATTGGTAAATGAAATAATTTCATTTGAGGAAATGCTGACTACCGCCCCCTCAAAGTGATATACCTCATTCATGTCATGCGTGGAATGTATAAAGGATGGAGTTACTAAAATTATATAAGATACTATACAAGAATTATTATATACTTATGTATCATTAATATTTCATTCCATTAAATATGAAATAGAAATGAACCTAGTGTTCATGCGTACGTACAGCTCACTGTCTCAATGAACAGTGCATTACATTTCATACCTCCAAATGTTATGTACTATTATGAATACAAATATATACTGGATATATATTATATATATGATATATAAATCACGATTATCATTCTAGTTATAATGGAATTTTGACCACATGGACAACTTGTAATTATAAGAAGATCATTTTTGACTCAAGTACCAAATATCGAAAAAATGACCATTATTAACTTAAATGATTACATAATGTTTATAACATAGTAATAAGTGATTTGAATGAATAATAAAGTTTAAAAAAGGTTCTTATTAATGAATAATGTAACATTAAGTTATTATTCAAGAGATTAAATAATGAATGTGTCAAGTCAGACATGAGGTAAGGGAATTCATCCCAATTTTCTTTAATTGAGTCATATTTTTATTTATAGACAATATTTTTTTATATGGCGTATAAACCTATTTGAATATTAATTTCATTCTAATGGAATATTTTCTCTAAGAATTATTTTACTAAATAACAAAAGGAATTTTTATTTTACATACGCAGTGATAATAACCTTTCCACCGTCGCGGTATTATTTGATCTTTGGCTTCCTTAACAATCCATAATGTTTTAAAAGTAAAATAAATACCATATACTCTTTTTACATATTTGGGTATTGAAATTTTTTTTGAGAAAACATTGATTATTTAAATATCTTTAAATAGTATATTGTGATTCAAATATGGAAATGTTATCTTAAATTTATGATTGTTTTATGTGTTAGGAATATGTTATTGTTATTGGTATTTATTTATGTATATGGGTGGCTCTATGAAAAAACTTGGGCGGGTGAGCCTAATATAACTCTGCAATGTATTGGGTAACATGATAGAGGTAAACGTGAATGTTTCTCCTAAGAGATTTAGGGAATATACTGTGATGGGTATTCCAAATATAACTCCCTACATTCCTATAAAATCTACAATGTAAGTATGTCATGGATTCCACAAGTTACCTTTATGATTTTTGATTTCTATGGGATATTCATAAATCATTTGACTTCAAGAGGTATGTTAAAGAGTCTATGCAAGGTATGTATTTATGGACTAATGTTTTCTTTATTTATTTTATAAACCTTACTGAGCTTTTTATTATCATCCCAAGTGTTTTTAAATGTTTTTCACAGAATATAAAGATGAATAAGATCAAGTATGGGATCAAGGAAAAGTCATGCTGTCTCTAACATGGAATTAGACATTTCTATTTTTTTAAGATTTTTTATTTTTTGAAAAAATGGAAACAGAGTAGAGGTGTTTACTTCATAATTTTTGAGATGAAATGTAATAGTTATGACCTAATTCTATAAAACTATAAACCTAAAAATATCCTCAATTTGAATTATTCATTTAGTTAAAGATTGTGTAATGTTTTAAGGTTGGATCCTTATAGTTGGTATCAGAAGTCGATTTAGACAACATTAGAATATAAGTTATTGCTAATTTAATATCAATTAATTATTTTTAATTTATGGTAAGATTTAAATGATATAGAATTTACAGATTAACATGATGATTTTCCTAAGATATTTCTATGTTCACAATAGTTTTCTGTATAGGAAACAGGGAAGTTGTGATGAGACAACATCAGGAGGAAGACAACCTTCCAAATCAGCAACCTGAGATGGTCAAAATCATAACTGAACAGTTTGATGTAGTGATGTAACAGTCAAATCAAGAAAAAAATGGTGGTGGTATACATGCACGAGATCATCTAGATCAACTACAGAGTTGTGGAGCATTTAATGAGGCAACATCCCCCATCATTCAGAGGATCATCTGACCCTATGCTAGTTAAAGGGTGGATTACTACACTGGAGAAGATTGTTTTATGGAATGATGTGTTCAAAACATCAAAATGTTAGTCTCGTTGTTTACAATTTTGAATATGAACCTGATTAGTGGTAGTCTATGGTTACAAATATCAGTGACAGTGATGAGATCGATGCTTCTGATTGGGATGAATACAAATGAGTGTTTCTTGAGAAATATTTTCCTAAGGTTGTTCATCATAATATAGAAAACTAATTCTTGAAATTGATGCTGGAATATGACTCAGTGGCTGCTTATGAATCAAAATTTACTTGACTGGCAATGTAGGATCCAAATTTCATATGAGATCTTGATAGTAAAATCAACCTTTTTAACTCAGGATTAAAGCCAAAGTATTGAAGGACAACAGCTTCTCCTGAGTTCAAAAGTTATGAAATAGTTTGATATGTGGAGAAGGTGGAAATAGAGTTTTTTGATGATCATGTGTTCTTTAAAAAACAACGTAACAAGTGGTCAAGGTGAAAGATTAAAGGGAATAACTCTTCAAAAAAATATGATGGTAAGAAACATAAGTTTATAGTTTGTGAAAATTTTGGTAAAAAAACATGAAGGGGAATGTCCTTTGAATTCAGTTATTTTCTACCTATGTGGTAAAATGGGGCATAAGGCTCATAATTTCACTAAAAAAGATCATGGTAATGGTAAGAAAAGATCTGATTTACGGTCAGTAAAATGTTTTAAATTCAATGAAATGGGTCATTAAGAAAATGAGTGTTCAACGAAAAACTCAACTGAGGGAAAGCAGCCAGAATACAAGTAGAATAGTGTGGTGAGATTCATTACACCTACTTCAGCATATTATGGGCCATAAAATGTAGTAGTATTAGGTACACTATTTGTTTGTTCATATTATGCCAATGTGTTGTTTTATTTAGGGTCTACACATTATTTAATTTATGATAATTTTTCTAGTAAATTAGTAATTCCATATCAAGATATAAATCCTGAACATTTGGTATAAACACCTGGAGAAAAATTTGAGAAAAAAAGGAATTATAAGAAACTTTATGTCCTTGTGTGAAAAAAGAATCTACCTGAAACCTTATTGTTTTCCCCCTAGTAGAGTTTGATTTTATTTTGGGTATGGATTGACTTTCTATTTATCAAGCTAATATTGACTGCAAAGTTAAATAGGTTTTTTAAAAAAGAATTTCAGTTCGTGTACAAGAATGAACCCTTACAGTTGATAACATATCATGAAGCTGAGAAACTTGTTAAAGATGAAAATGAATGTTACCTTGCACATATTTTTGAAAACAAAGAAATTATTCAGATTGATATTGTTCCAGTGGTAAATGAGTACCTTGATGTTTTTACTGATTAGTTTCTTGGTATTATAATTGACCAGGAATCTGAATTTACCATTTACACAATTCCTGATGCTAAGCCAATATCAAAACCCCCTTATCGAATGGATCAAATTGAACTTTTATAGTTGAAGAATAAATTACAGGAGTTATTAGATAAATGTTTAATTCAACCAAACACATCACTATGGGGTGATCATATATTTTTGTCTAAAAATAAATATGGTTCAATGAGTCTTTGCATTGAATATAAATCATTTAATAATATCACATTCACGAATAATTATCCTTTTCCTCATATCAATGATTTTTTTGATCAGCTTGAGGGAGCTCAGTATTTATCGATGATTGATCTGAGGTTGGGGTACCATCAATTTAAAGTAATGGAAGTAGACACTCTGAAGACAGTGTTTCATATTAGATATGGGCATTATTAATTTTTATTTATGCCTTTTGGGTTAACCAATTCACCAACTGAATTCATGGTTCAAATGAATAGAATTTTCCATGAGTTTTTGGATAAGTTTTTGGTCGTGTTTATTGATGATATTTTTCTTTATTCCAAAATTAAAGAGGAACATTAATGTAATTTAAGTATTTTATATCAATCCTTAAAATAAAATAAATTGTTTGGAAAATTCTAAAAAGTGTGAGTTTTGGTTTCAACGAAATTCTTTCCATGGTCGCATTGTTTCAAAAAATTCCATAATTGTTGATCCTGATAAAACAAAATTTGTTGAAGAATGGCCAAGACCCACAAATATAACTCAAATATATAGTTTTCTTGGTTTAGAAGGTTATTACCAGAGGTTTGTTGAGAATTTTTAATGGTTATCTTGTCCAATGACTATGTTAACTTGAAAATGTGTTATGTTCATTTGTATAAACGAATGTAAGTATTTTTTTAGTAATTGAAAATAATATTGGTGAATGCTCCAGTTTTGGCACTGCCTTCCAAAAATGGTGAGTTTTTTATCTACAATGATTCTAAGTTTAATGGACATGGTTGTGTCCTTATGAATAATGATAAGGTAATTTCTTATGCTTCACATCAGTTGAAACCTATGTGTTAAATTACCCTACACATGATTTGGAATTAGCTTCTGTTGTTTTTTCTTTAAAAATTAAGAAGAATCATCTTTATGGTGTAAAATTTGAAATATATATTAACCAAAAAATACTAAAGTATATATTCATTCAAAAATAATTAATCATGGGATAAAGAAGATGGCTGGAATTAATCAAGGATTATGATTGCACAATTCATTACCATCCAGAAAAGGAAAATAAAGTGGTTAATGCTTTGAGTAAAAAAAGTAATGGTACATTAAAGATTTTACGTTTGTAATAAGATCCTTTAATTAAATATTTTATGAAAATTTTCATAGAAGTTGTTGGTGTAGGAAATTCCTCAGTTTTGTTTCATTTGTCAGTGAAATCATCTATATCAGAAAGAATTAATCAAGTGCAGAAGGAAGATAGTGAGTTGTAGAAAAAGGTAGTATTGGTTAATAAGGGTAAGTTTCATGATTTTAATATTGATAATGATTTTGTTTTGAAGTTTGTGAAGAGATTATGTGTGCCTTGTGCTTCACAGTTGAATAATGAGTTTTTATGTGAAGCTCATAGTTCTTCGTTTTCAGTTTATCCTGGAAGAAGTAATATGTACAGAGATCTTTGGGATTATTATTGGTGGGATGGAATGAAAAGAGATATTTCTTATTTTACTATGATGTGTTTGACTTTCCAATAGGTAAAAATAGAGTGGAAGTTACCAAAAGGGATGATTTATCCTTTACCGGTGCTAGAGTCGAAATGGGAAAATATTTCCATGGACATCGTTATGGGATTACCAAAAACATCTCTTGGTAATAATGAAATCTGGGTTATTATTGATCAATTGACTAAATATTTTCACTTATTTCTTATTTGAGATACATTGTCTCAAGATAAAATTTCTCGGTTGTATTTTAAAGAGATAGTCAGGTTGCATGGTGTTCCCCTCTGCATTATATCTGATCGAGATCTGAGGATCACTTATAACTTTTTGAAAGGCCTTTAGAATTATTTGGGTAGGGAATTAAATTTTAGTATATCTTTTCATCCTCAATCATATGGTTAGTCAAAATGAACAATCCAAACCTTGGAGGAAATGTTACGTGCTTATTCGATTGATTACTTGGGAATATGGGACCAATATCTTTCATTGGTTGATTTTTCTTATAATAACAGTTTTCA
This sequence comes from Viscum album, assembly GCA_963277665.1. Classification (NCBI taxonomy): domain Eukaryota; kingdom Viridiplantae; phylum Streptophyta; class Magnoliopsida; order Santalales; family Viscaceae; genus Viscum; species Viscum album. Next base: position 1,425,508,962 of record OY728123.1, on the reverse strand, counting down.
TTCCTCTATACAGATGGTTCCAATTAAGGAATTATATGAGAAGCGGTGTTGAACTCCAGCTTTCTGGGATTATGTAGGTGAATGGAAAATGATGGTACCAGGATTTGTAGAAGAGATGGAAGAAAATGTTTAGTTGATTAAAAAGAACATGATAACATCTCAGAGTATTCAGAAAAGTTATGTGGATAACTAGAGGAAGGATATTTCTTTTGATCTAGGTGATCATGTATTCTCAAAGTTTATCCATCAAAATGGGTGATTCATTTTTGTAAGAAGGGAAAGTTGAGTCCGAGGTTCATTGGACCTTATAAGATCCTGAAGAAAATTGGATTAGTTGCCTATATAATGTCTTAACCTCTATGTTTATCTGAGTTACACAATGTTTTTCATGTTTCAATGATGAGAAAGTATATTCTAGATTCATATCATGTTTTAATCCTCGAAGTATTTCAATTGGAAGAGAATATATCTTATCAGAATCAACCAGTCCAGATTCTTGAACGAAGAGAGAAAGTGTTGCAGAATAAGGTAATCTATCAGCTAATGGTTTTGTGAAAAAACCATATGGTTGAAGAGGCAAAGTGGGAGTCCGAAAATGATATGAGGTATAAATAGCCCCACTTTTTTAATAAGTGAATAAAAATTGTGAGGATGCAATTTCCAAAAAAGGGGGAAGGATATAACATCCCAAGTAAATAAAGAATAATATATTTTCATATTTATTAATATTTGTGAAATAAATATTGATTTTACTTTAATGGGGATGTTATGTTCTATAGCATACCTGATACGCAAAAACGGTTTTCTTTGAAATCGAACATTGCACACAAATAATATAATATTATTATTTTAAATGGTAGTTAACTCTTATCCATTGTAATGGTAGGAATTAATAGAACTAATGAAAAAATTATTATACATGTTTATTAAATTTATTTACAATTATCCAATAAATTTTAGAGGATTAAAATAATAAATAATATGATTTTAAGCATAAATACTCTAATATTTTTTTAAAAGGTCATTTGACCACCTTTTGAGAGAGAACTATTTTTAAATCATGTTATTTAAAATTTATATCTTCTATTTGGAAAACATTTATTATTATTTAGAATTGGGACATCAAAATTCACTTTGGATAAAATTTTGCTATTTTTCTAATAATTTTCATTTTATAATTAATAATGAAAAATAGTGTATTTTAATTCAAAACTGCCATTTAATATAATTTATTTATGTGGTTAAATTATATTTTTGATTGGTTTTAAAGTGTAATTATATTATGTTATTCTCATTTAATCCAATTTTTGACATTTTATGTAATTTCACTTTGATATTGGATAATAAGAAGTGTTAATCTTTTGATAGTTATTATTTCTTAAAAACACACATTTTGTTTTGACAATAGTAATTAATTTTAAATTAGTTTCTGCCAATTCTATGATTTAATATTGAAAAAATGGATTCCATATTTATAATTATGATGTAAAAATTGTGTAAATAGGTAAATTTTAATTTTACACATTACGAATATGTATTTCAGTAAATATATTATTTACCATAGTTAAAAGGTTAAATCTGGTAAATTAGGGTAAAAAATTAAAATTATAATAATGTTAAATTACTAACATGTGTTCTAATCATATGTATTGATACCTTTAGGACCATGGTCATACTTGGGTTGATTTTGGGACCCCATGGAGCCACATAATAGTTATAATGATACTTTATATTAATTAATTTAAAGTAATGACTAAAATGACATAAACATATATCTTTTAGAAAATCAATTCATATAAGGGGTTATATAATTTATCTATTTGACTATAAATATTCATTAGAAATATATAATGATTTCCTATATCATAGAATTTTATTTATAATTTTTAATACATCAAATAAATAAAATTATTTATGATATAATAATGATGCAGTGTTTACCACATTAATGAGTGATTTAAATAAATAAGATTATAAAAAATAAAATAATATCCAAAACCAGTCCAATTTTTATTCGATGATTTAATTTTGAATAATAATCATCTAAGATTCAAATTTAATAAGTTTTGGACTTTTATAAACCTAAAATAATTATATAATAAAATAATATTTTCAAACTTTCCTAAAGAGCCCCTCCACCACCTAATAAAAAGTTATCACCTCTAACCCAATACTCACACCTCTCAAGCCCCTTGGATCGCCCAAATTCTTTCCAAATAAGCTCCATACATCCCTCTATTCCACCTAGAATCCATACCTTAGGCATAAAGCACATCATAAAATCCTTTTGGTTCAAACCAAAAGGATTTACCTGATTTAAAGGTAACGTCTTCTATTAAGTTCATTCTTTTATTTTACTTCTCCACCCTTTGAAATATCTTTATTCCATTATTTTATTACAATACCAATATAATAAATATAATAGTATGTTTTTATGAGAATTATTATAACTAAAATTCGACACCCCACCATCTAATGGATACAAACATACTGTTTCTGTGGACGGTGAACTACTGACTCAAGAAACGGTGATTGTTCAAATATCTCCAAGAGCCTCTGATGGTGGACATTAAGATGGAACTATATTTACATGTGTAATATATTATATTTATATTGTCTCTATACTTATATATTTTTAATTTATATCATACCTTTATGGGTTCCATAATGGGTAAATACGATAATTTCATTTGAGGAAATGCGGACTACCGCCCCCTCAAAGAGATATGACTCGTTCATGCAATACGTGGAACATAAAAAGGATTGAATAACATAAATTATATATGATATTATATTTTAATTATAATAAACCTTTGTAACATTAATTTTTCATTCCATCAAAAATGAAATAGAAATGATGGTAGTGTTAATGCGTACGTACGACTTACTATCTTCATGAACGGTGCATTTCATTTTTACCTCCAAATGTTATATACTATTATAATTACATATATATTTATATACTGGATATATATGATATAAATTATATCTAAATCATGAATATAATTCTTGATATAATAGAATTTTGACCACATGAACATATTGTAATTATAAGAGTTTCATCTTTTACTCAAGTCCCAAATATCGACAAAACTACCCTTATTAACTTATATGATTACATAATGATTGTAAAATGGTAATAAGTGGTATAAATAGAATAATAAACATGAAAAGGGATATTAAGAAAGTATAAATTAATTTTTGTTTTTTATTCAAGAGATTAATGAATGAATGGGTCAAGTCAGACACGAGGTAAGAGACTTCGTCTCAATCTCCTTTCACTAAGGCATATTTTGATTTTTACAAAACATTATTTTATATGGTGTATAAACCTCTTTTACTTTCAATTTCATTCAATGGGAATCTTTTCAATACAAAGTGTTTTACTAAACTTAAAAAATGAATGTTTCTTTTTTATGTATGTGGTGACAATGACCTTTCTTCCACCGCAAGTATTATTTGATCTTTGGATTCCTTAACAAGCCGTCATGTTTTTAAAAATAAAATAAATACCATATACTCTTTTTATGTATTTTGGCATTGGAAATGGTTTCGAGAAAGCATTGATTATTTCAATATCTTTAAATTGTATAATGTGATTGAAATATGGAAATGTTATCTTTCTTTTAATTTTTTATGTGTAATGAATATGTTATTGTTCTTCGTCATTGTTTACATATACAGGTGGTTCTTCGAAAAAATTAAGGTAGGTGAGCCCGAGATAGCTCTTGAAAAAACATATTTTAATATAATTTTGGTATGGTGAATTCAAAGGTTAAAGTAAATTTTTCAAAAAAATTTTATTCTTATAATAGAAATTAATTATAATATTGACATAGGAAATGAATGAATTCCCATTTTTGATTGAAACATATTTATGGAGAATAATATGACTTTACTAAAAATTGTTTTATTATTTTAGAATAACATAAGAAAAAATTAAACATGTTGTACCATTGGATTTAATTAATTAATTACATATTTCTATTCATAATCCCCAATAAAAGGGATATGTTTTAATGGTCACATTTAAATAATAATATTTGTTTATTTGTTTAATCTTAGTGTGCCATATCATATAAATTTTTCAACATAGTTTTTCCTTTTAAAAATTACTATATGTCTGAATATTAATTTTTCCAAATTCAATATTAAAAATATTTGAATTCAATATTTTAATAAAATATTAAAATATTTTTGAAATTTTGATCATATTAGAATATAAATTTTTGAATATTTAACAACATTTAATTCATAATTAATATTATTTTTATAATTAATTTAATTTTAACATATTATTCATTTTATCAAAATATTTTTTAAATCATAATATGATTATGTTCTTGAAATAAAAGACTTATTTTATAAGAATATAGTTTTATGAATAAAATTATTTTCGTAGATGTTTCTGTTATAGTAATTTTATTCTATTAGAATTAAAAGTATTCTTCATTTTTATTATATACATATTAAATGTTTTGGATTAAAATATTTATACATAATAGTTAAATAATTATGTTTTCAAATTCCTATTTAAAATTAAAAAGTAATATTTATTTTCCATTATAGATTTGTTTTTCTGGTGGGATACACAATTAACATTATATTTTTTGGGGGATAATATATACTAAAATATTATGTCACTAAATTTTCAATGGTTACATTATCTACAAAATGATAATAATGAAAATAATATATATATATATATATATATATATATATTAGTATATATATTTATTACATTAAAATGTAGAATCATCCCTAAAAATTGAAAATGAAAAATGAATCGCATCGCATTGTGGAAGTGGTAGTCCACATATACACATGAGCGACATTATCATTTTTTAATAAGTGTAAGTAAATAGAGTATAATGATATCACTTATTTAATGAATAAAAAATATTTCATAATTATCATATATGACCATTAGTCTCATATTTATATAAATCAAAGAAAATTGGTAATGAAAAATTAATTACACCATAATGTGGAGATAGTAGGACATACATTCGCATGGGAAATGTTTTTTTTAATTCTATTGGGTGGGAAATATGTTAAAATTGGTTAAACAATTTTTAAAATAACATATATGTGTATTATGATTATATAATAATTATTTTAGGATTCTAATAGTTGATTTATATAAATTAGAAGAAGAAATGAATTTAAAAGAGTCGGTAAAGATGATTTCTACTTCATTGAGATAAAATACTATTGATTCCCCCTTATTCATTTATAATATAGTTGTAGGAGGATTGATTAATCCCTAGGATGAAGGGAATGGATATTTAGAGGTTTTATTGAAATAATTTTCTAATCATGAAAGATAATATGTGGTGAAAAGGGAGTATTGAAGGACCCATTTATATGTTAGGTGAAGGAGAAACACATACATACAAATATTATTTCAATAACATAATGTAACCATTGGGTTAAAGTGGATCAAAATAGAAAATAAATTGATTTTAATATATTATATGATCAAATTTTCTTCATCCAATAATAATTTGAAATTTTTATGTTGCATTACTACACAAACCCATTAGTTTAATTCCTAATATACATGTTTTAACCATAACTATAGTGACAAAATTTTATTTCATCAACGATTCATTAATATAAAATACTTTGTAAAAAATAATAGAATATATTTATTAGAATGATTAAAAATACTTAATCCATTTTACGTTTTAAAATTTATATAAATGGATAAATATATCTTTAAAGTATGTTCACAAAACACAACAGATGTTTCATTTAGAATAAATCATTTTTATGCATAAAATTGAATTGTCATTAATTCCAAGCATCACAAAAAAAAGATAATACATTATTTTATTCAATAAATATAAAACAAATTTTATTAAAATATTCAATAAATAGTGATTTATTTAGTTTTTTAATATAATAATTTTTCTTTGCATATAAAAATCGTTTTATATAGACACATTAATGAGATTTTCCAAAACAAATAAACCATATATTTAAAACATCAAAATATTATAACCTATTAAATATATTAATTAAAAATATTTGTATTTTTTCTTTAAATATGGTTTTGAAATTATAAATATAATTCTAAAATATTTAAATTTTAATAAAATAGATTTTTTTTAAAATCATTATTTTCACAATTCTCCAAAAAATAAACATGTACTAAAAAATCTCAAAACTATACCCATAGAAATTATTACATTATGAATTTTAAAATTAAAATTATTTCCATGAATTAAATTTATAAAATCTATGAATATGGGTTATAATTTTAATCTTGAATATATCCTTGTATATTAAATTATTATTAATCTAGAAGGTTAAGTTTACAATAGTTGATTCTTATGATTAACATTCTTCCATTCATTAAAAATTTCTACCTCCTATTTTTTTAATGTAACACACATGAAAATTTATGTATTGTTCATTGTTATAACTCCTTTAGGTTGCAACATCACCACTTTTTTATTTTGATTTATCCAATGTAACTTTACCAACTGAGTTGTTTGATTCTTCAATAAATTTTTAATATATTCAATAATCATGATATTATAATGAATGAAAGCTAAATCAGGTTCCAATTCTCTATCCTCAGTGGCATTAAAATGTGTTTAGTATGGCATGATGTTCTATATTAAAGTGATATACAACACATTATGAAATTTTGATAGGTGGTGGGTTTCAATTTCTAACTTCTATTTTGTGAATCAAATTCATTCAATAATTCCTAAAAGTACCACTATACATAGGATATAGTGTCTTGTTATTTTTTTTATTATATTATATTCCAATAGATAAAACCTTAGAATAATATGATCTACAAACATGAAATTCTAAATACTCTTGTTGGTTATTATTATAGTTTTATTGACTAATTTCAGTTTTTTTTATATGATTCTAAACCGTATTCACTTTCACAATTGTCCCCTCAGAATTATTTGGGCCTCTAATCATTCTTCCAACAGCATTATCCCGAAACTTTTGAGTATGAAACTTATTTCCTTACAGTGTATAATATAGTGAAATTTTAATTCTTAAATAGAATGTATTATTATATAATAATTCTAAAAAAGGTTAATATTGATCCTTGATACCTTGAATGTCAATTAAGAATATCCTAATCATATATCATAATGTGCCAATATTCTATTCTATCTAGCAATTAGTTGGAAGTTGATAGGAATTAATGAAACATATCTCACTTATAAGATCCATTTGATAACCCTTTCGAATTTTAGATGTCAATCATGAATCTTGAACAAGTACAACTGAATGATTTATAATGTGAAATAGAATAACATCATTAATATAGAGAAACACAAGATGATCTAGAGGTGGATCTTCCATTATATAGGGGAACCATGGGGCCTTGGTTAGAAACATAAAATATACCAAAATCGAATCTTTCCTTCTTGTGGTAACTATCATGATTTTGACAATGTCTATTGAAATATAATCCAATTTCCATGAAAGAATATTTTAAGGATGTTGGAATCCTATAAGGTATTTATATGAACTATAAACTTTTGTAAAATCAAGGATATTGAAACATAATTATCAAGTTTACATTACATAATATCCAAAAAAATGTTCTTTTAAATCCCAATTATTTTTTGTTTTATAAGAATGTTTAGAGAAATTTGATCTATAAGTTTCATCTAATAATTCTATTTTTATCAATGGCATGGATTAAACTCATAAAAAACTTCAAAATTTCAATATAATATATTCATAGGTCATATATAAAAAAATACTATCATTTATGTATTCCATTTAAATTGAAAATTATTATCATTAGTCTGTGAACTTCAAATTTTCTATAATAAGCATGGTTTCAAAATAATTTAGAAGATATGTGATGTTTTCAGTTCTATAATGATTCACTTTCCATACATGAAAAAATCCATAAATATAGGATCCTTGAAAGTACTCATTTTTTTCAATACTCTAGATATTTCATAATCATTGCATGAACCACCTTGTTTTCTATCATGAGGGGTCAATGTATTGAGAAATAATAATACTTCAGAAGTATTAACTGTCTCTTTTTTCTCTTATTGAATTTTTTTTATTATTAGTTGAATTTAATATTTTTTTATCCACATATATATATATATATTACAAATCGACCAAGATAATTGTAAATTTTTATATTTAGAATGAAATGATTATGGCTTCCTGCTTATGATAATGTGCTACATAATTCAATTTTTCAATATTTAATTGCATGGATGCATAATTAACAACTCTATAATTCTATATAAGGACATATACAAGAACCCTATTTGAAAAATAAATATATCTTTGAAATGAATCTCTTTTATATGGTAAAATTGATATCAGTGCATTGATTTTCAACCTGTTTAGTTCTTAAAAACAACCTATAAATTTTTCAGACTATATGAACTTAACACCTTTATATGTCTTCTTAGATTATGGGTCAACTAATTGAGAAATATTTGGAACAAAATATCAATATTAACATGATATTTCAATGAAAACTGCATACCACTATCATATACATTGGAAACATCTATTATACCCGAACCTTTTTCTTTGAATAATCAAATGAAATTCCATCAATAGTTAAATTATATCCTATAAAATAATATTTTGTAAGGAATAATTCCCAATTTCGAAAAATTTTACATATTTAATTTTATCTATGAGATTTAAATTTATTAACAAATAAAATTATTCTCATCATAGATTTTAGATTATATCATGATATCATCATTATAAACCACAATGAAATTATTTATATAATTATTGAATATAGTGATCAGTAGATATATAAAAATACATGATTAATTAGTCAACTTTAAGTCCATTAAAAAAAATTTCATTCTTAATAGCTCATTAAAAATTCCATCATTTGAAAATATCCCATATTTATATGCAGGTGACGATACAAATAATAAGGATTATCCATTGAATAATATTGAGATCATGAATGTTGATTATATATCCCTTAGATGATTTATGTTTCGCTCTTAACACCTATAGTTTAGATTTTATTTATTTAATGTATACTTTTCCAGGAAAATTACATTCATATTATTTAAATTTATGAAAATCGAAAAATGTCGCATTCATATTTTTAATAATTATATTACTTTTAATATGGTGATATCCCAAAGATATATATTAATTTATATATTATATTTAAATAAAAATGATTTATCTACATCAATATATTTTATTTTGACTTTTCAGTGAATAATTATTTACATAAAAGTTATATAATGATGATAAAATAATTATTTTATTAATGAATAAATAAAATAAATTATTATATTAATTATAAATCAAATTTATTATATTAAGGAAATTATTATCAGAAAATTGAGCAAATATTTCAAATATACACATCTTAATATTGTATGATTGAATATTTTTTAATTTTCCAAAATAGTGAATTGTTTTGTGAATAGTGAAATACAGTAATTTATCGCATTTAACATAAAAGTAAATAAATGATTTATTGAGTCACATATGACATATCGATGAGTTAAGAACACATTAGTCCAAAATAAATTTCATATTTAATATAAATAGTCACAAGAACCATCACAATTGGTATTTTCAACAATAATAATAAACTATTGAATATATTCTTCAAAAAACACCCCTCTCATCCACAAAAAATGACACCCCTCACCCCCACTACTCCTCAATGCATATAATATTTTGAAATTTTTTATATTCTAAAAAATTCCTTTAATAATTCTCATTTTCATGTTATTCTTTTTCTGGTCTCAACAAAAGACCATTTCCATGTTTCTGAAGGAGGTTCTGGAGGATAAGACACTCAAGAGGTAAAAACCCTATTTATATTTACTTTTTTCATTTGATATACATACCTGACCTCCCCTATCAAAAGTGTAACTGTAAAAATAATATAATAAATATAAAAAATCTATTATGAAAATGAAATACCAATGATCATGTGTCTTATATTATCCTTTAATTCTAAAAATGAAAACATTTTCTATGATGTGTTGATTCATAGTCTTCGTTATTCATGAGTTTTATCATTTAATTAATGCCTTAAAAGAAGGTTCTAAAAAAATTATGGTTAAAAATGATTATAAAAATTTTATGAAAACATAATTAATGTTCTAGGACTAGTATTTAGACATGATATTAGATAAAACGATACTAGTTCTTGATGGTCTTAAAACATACCAAAATAATCTAATTATTTGGAATTAACATTTTATCAAATTAATCTTCTACATACCATATAATAAAATGATATATGAGGAACATTTAAAATCATGAATGTATATTAATATCATTACACTCTACTTTTGGTGTTTTTATTCCATTTTAAAAGAACTCTCATCATTATACACAAGAGAACTGTCCATAAAACAATTAAATAAACACTCTCAAAACAACAAAATCAAACATTTTAAATCATCTAAATGGACATAAATGAACCTATTGAAATATTAATAAATAAAATATATTCTTAATATGTTCAATATTATGAAATTAATGAATCTAATTAGATTATACATGATATTATATACAAGTGCAGAAAGCATTCATAAAAAAGGTCAGGTATTTCCCATCTCACTTTTATTTCTGTGTTATATGCCTCATTCACAACTTTGTATGTGTGTATTTTTTTAAATACATCCCTTGTATATATACTATCATGATTCTATCTGACTTAATGTTATTCAATATTTTACTTTATGCTCATTAATTATATGAGTCATACTGTTTGATAATTTCCATAAGGGTAAGGAAATTCTTAACTCAATTTCAATTCATTGGGTTAAACATATACTCTAATGATTATTCCATGCTAGAATTATTTGTCATATTGTTTTTTATATTGTTTTTTATTTCCACTTTCTACGTCTATTTACAGATAATACACATAACTTTATTATTTTATTAACAATCATGATTTCGTTAAAATACTCTTTTAAAGGTTTTCCTTTTAAAAATTTAAAATATTTCTTTTTAAAAACATATATTACATGTGGGGATTTTCCACCTCCTATGACCCCTTACTGTTTAAGTGAATAATTTACATTTTTATAAGGTTATTTCAAAATAAATTTTCTTATTTTATAATTATTCATATTTTTAAATAAATTATACAACAATAAAATGGTGTTTCTCTCAAGAAATTATCATTTATTTAGAGTATTATCATCAATGTCAATACCCTCTTCTAAATCATGTGATTTATTTATGTTAATATCTTATGATTCCATGTACCATATTTTAATGAATGGGTAGTGATCAATTTCACTGGGGATATACTACTTTGATACCATTCAAAAATTTACTCTAGATAGTTTATGAGTACACTTATATATTTGGGAAACAATTTACATTTCATATTATAGTTTCAATATGAATTTATATATTGATTATGTTTCACCCCATTAATATTAGGAATGAATTGTAATTTTTATGTGTTATATGGGGCCCACTACAACCCCTTGATTTAATCATAAGGCCTCGTGAGACAAACTAGTATGTGTAATATCAAATTTCTTAACCTATTATATATGGTGTCATGGAAAATGCCTTGACTATATTTAAATGATGTCCCACATTATGAATTCCTGTGTTATAATATATTTTTTTTCATATTCAATGTAGAAATTTGACAAGTTGGTTATCCATGGTCATGTTTCTTTATGATGTGATTTATTTATATTTACCTTATTATGTAGACTTTAATTCCTACTATACTATGCTAAAGATTATGTTTTAATGTGATCTATTATTATTTATTAACTATCCCATACTGTTTATGTCTATTTATTATAGATTCTAAAGTATTCTTTCCCACACTGAGCATATAGACTCACCCCATTCTTATGTTTTATTTTTACTCAAGATTCTATGATGCTTATTATGATTGATACTTATGGTTATTCTAAATTGAATACTGGTGTTAAATATTAAAATATGTTTCTTTAATTTTATATCTCAAATGAATTTTTTATTTCAAAAAAATATAAAGTTTTCCAATACAAATAAACTCGTCTATTTATTGGGATGTGAATCATTTTAATCATGGCATTGTAAAAATGTTTGGTAATGACATATGGCTACTAGGGATGGGGTCATTTTACTTGGTATCAAAGGATGTTTTACAGAAACCACGAGAACTTGGTTTAGAAAATTCAAGGTTATGGAGAATTACCCTATGATATATTTTGAGTAATATTATAGAGGGGCATCTCAAAAAACCATGTTTTTCTATTTACCTATACATATTTTTTCAATTTAAGGTAGTAATGTTACTACTTTTGGGATTATATATTATGTTTCATAACAATATTATAAAATCTATTTTATTTTTTCATTTAAAATTTCCACCTCATTATTGGAATGATATTTACACCAATGCACATAATCCAAAATTTATGGTGGATAAAATATTTTATGGTCTTATACTATTATTTATAAGAGGAAAAATCTAACAAAAAATATGATCTAATGAGGAAATAGTATCTTGTGATAACATGAAAATAAAATAATTCTATATTTATTATGGATTGGGATTAAAGGATGAAAAATATAGTAAAAATAGGTAAATTTGGGATAATTGAAAGAATAGAAAGAAGTAATTTTCCTCCTGTGATAAAGATGGATGGAAACATCATAGTACAGCCTTAAAAGAATTAGTGTTTTGTACAAGTGTTTAATGAAAGGTAATTATTATTGTGATTGAAGGGGTAAGAAAATGTTTTCCTACGTACAATTATTAAACTACAAGGAGACATGACACTATCAAAATCAATGCTGCTATAATAAAAGGGATATACCCCAAAAGAGAATAATAGATCATGTTCACTAAATTGATACTACCTCAGACAAAGGGGAATTAATATATTAATTTTTTCAAATTCTTGAATTATGATTAATTATCTTGTTATAATAATCATGGGATATGTAAGGATTGTGTTGAAGAACATAATAGGAACCATGTGTTGAATAATATCAGTAATCAAGAGACGTGATTCTATTATAATAACATCTTCTTGAGGTAAGATGAATTGGGAATGATAAATATTAACAATTTCTTCTTGTTGAGATAACAATAAATATATGTTTATATGATAGTATTGGTGACCTAAAATGTTGTTAGTTATTTGATTGTATATGTTAACACTGTAGGGCCTGCTAAATTTTTGGATTTAAGGAATATATTAATTAACCTAAGACATTATTTTTGACAAATTCATGTTTTCTCTATGTTATAATGACTATTAATTTATATATATATTTGGTTTTAAGGATTTAGAGTTGCATTTTTTGGTAATTTAATGTTATGTGGTTTTTTTAAAATTTGGTGACATTCACTATAAAATTTTAAGAAATTAATTTGGATAGAAATGTTTTAGATGAGTCATAAGATTAACTACATGGGGAACATATTATTTTAAACTATTTAATTATTGTTATTTTCATAACAAGTGTAACACTTTTTTTATTTTATTAAACATTTAATGATTGAATGAATTTCTTAAGAAACATATAATTCATAAAAAGTACAATGAAAAGGAAAACCGATCATGAATAACCATTTCCTAGCATAATATCAAAACTCAAAAAAATATGAGATTATGATTTCTATGAAATAAATTAACTTTATTTTATATGGTAATTATATGGATTGTAAACGTATCCCTCAACTATATAAAAATAATTTTATAGAAATAAAATCATCTTTTTTACTTTTATATATGATAAATAAATATTCTTTTAACTGATCACAAATTTACAATTTTGTGATGTTAGTCTTACTAATGGCCATTTTATCTATCACTCTCTATTAGAAAATTATTTTTAGATTTATTTTTCTTTCCCATGTTTTCACTTCCCACAAATATTATAATATAGGAAGACTAATTTTGTGGTGACCTTTCATTTCTCTATCCCTCAAATTAAGAGGATGTTTAAGTAACCTTATTTCTGTTGTGGGTTTCTCAAAAATGAATTTTCAAGTATTAACCATTGAATTTTTAAATACAGGTTCAAATTGTAAGAATGAAATCTACTGAAGTAGTGGGTTAAGTAATACCCCAATTTTTTTCTGTATTTCTTTTTAAAAATTTATCTTCTTCGATAGTTTACATGTTTAAAAATTATTAAAAATTATTATTTAATTGTGATAGTTATCAAATTTTCATTGGAATGGAGGGAATGAAGGAGATTATCTAAATAATGGAATTATATATTACACATGTTTATAAAATGAATTCATTGGATACATATTAATTAGAAATCAAAGAAAAAACCAATTCAACATAGTGGATGATTCATTAAAAAAATATGTATGCCAATAATGTAATTTTATCATCATAAATTAAATTTTTCAATATTAGTGAAATTTATTAAACATATTTATATAATATATATTCTGGAATTTTTTTTACAATAATCCAATAGATTTGATAGGCATAAGATTAGAAGAAATATTATTATTTTTTTGAAAAAGTTATATTTTTCTTAATACATGTTTGTAATCATAAAATGAGAAATTGTTTTATAATTAAAATGGGACAATATTATAAATAATATTGACCCAATAAAACATAATTTTCAAAAGGAGGATTTCAAATTTAACTTTGGATGAATTTGTTGGTATTTTTTTGAAAATATTTATTTTCCACTAAATAGTGAAAAATATCAATTTATATAATTTCATTATATTAAATGTATATTTTTTATTGTAATTTGGAATAAATGTAAAATAAATAATATTTATCTATAAAAAATAATTTATTTAATTTTAATGATCATTATATCATATTTTTTAATTACGTATATTTATTGGCATAAAAATACACTATACAATAAAAAAAATTCGTTGTGTTTTGTGAGATTAATTTCAGATTCAATTATGAAACTTTTTTTATTTAATATTGAAAATTGTATTTAATATTTTGATTCAAAATTTAAAAATTTATAAAATATGTATCTTTAATTTTTTATAAATATGAATTGTAACATTGGTAATATTTGTTGCCACAATTAATGGTAAATTGGAAAATTTAGGATAAAATAAATTGATTGGGATTTGTATGTGACCCTAAAATTTTCTCAAATTTTAGTAGATGACTTATATTCGACCATTGAAACCTAAGGTTCGAATTTGAGTTATTTAATGTACAATTTTACCTGAAAATGGCTTTGATATTATTTAAGTTAACGAAAATAAATAATATCTCATTAATATTTATTAATGACAAATATTATTTTTAATATGTTATTATCGATTAGATATATTCAACTATAGATATTATTATTAATTTTATTTGATTTATCTACATAATTATATTTTATTTTAAATTTTCAGTGATGAAATAATTACCTTAAATAATTACACAATGATGATATAGAAATTATTTACTTAATGAAACAATCATATGCATGATAATTTTAATTTGAAATTAAATTTATCATATAGAGATAATTATTTTCATAAATGGAGTTCATTTTGAAATGAAACACATTGAAAAATCATTGCAGGGAATGTTAGGAAGCATTCTAAAATAGTTCAATTTTTTGTGAATAGTGAAATGTAGTAATATACGATATATAGCATTATAAGTAAATAAATGAATTATTGAGTAACGAATGATTCATGGGTGAGGTAATTTTCACAACCCGTCCCAGTGGGGCCCGCACCGCGACTCCCCAAGCCCGCCTCCAATAGGTCAGGGGCTGGTGACTAGCACCGAGAAGGCATATTACTAACATGGGAGGCATTTCCTAAGTACATGTACACACACACACATATCCAAGCCCACAAATGCTGAAATGTAAAAAAAACCCACTAAGGAACAAAATGCATTCATACAACTGAACCCAACCAATAGAGTATGAAATAAAGCAAAGTAGTGAAAGTAAACTGGGACGGAATACAAGCCCACCAAAACAAGAGTTTGAAAATTTCAAAGTCCAACCTGTAAACACAGAAGGTATTGGGACTGCTGCTCATATACTTAAAAACACCTCGGCCTGTAGGGATTTCAGAATGCTCAGTCCTGTCCTGGTCCACCCTGGACTCTTTCAAATGGCTGCTGGCCTGCACAAGACACGACACGTGCGGGCAAAGCCCATGTAGGGGTGAGTATAACAATACTCAGTAGAGGACCAAAAAAACCACAAAGTAGTACAGAAAGTAAAGGTACAGTCACCTACGCACAGTATATGTCTATAGAACATATAGAAAAAACCGGATATACTCAAAACCCAGACCCACGGTCTTGAGAGAAGTCACACAACCGCATACCCCCGCCAGGGTTTCAGTTCGAATATTCCACGAAGCACTTGTTCTGGGAGAACACACTCCACACGTCATATAGCACTGATGACGTCTATATGAGAATTACTGTATGTTAGGAAATGTCACGAGAGGTAGTTACACTCATTAAGGGAAACACACTTTGTAGTGAGAAGGTTAAGATAGATAGATGCACTCATTAAAGGAGACACACTCCTGAGTGGGAAAGATCATGATACACAGATGAGGATCACTGCCAGGGCCATAGAGGATACCGCGACTCATCCGTAATTCAGCTGCTAGGTAGAGGATCGACGCCTGGTGGAGTTGGCCACATCGATTCCAAACTGTACCTAAGGTAGAAAAGACACAGACCATACCTCTAATCATCCCTGGAGCCCCTAGGTCGTATGCCTCGACCACATGCAGTTATCCCCGTACCTGTCCCCCAGCTCCCTAAGCCTGGTGCGGACCTCTTGCGGGTGGTGGTGGAAGTAAGTCAAAGCGTCTGCCACCACCAGCAGATCTCCCTGCTCCTCTACCACGTCTACCACCCGACGGGTCTGTCTGCTCCACTCTCTACCTCTGCCTCAGTGGTCCATCCACCGCTTCCCTGTCAGCAGCTCAACGGGTCGGACAATATATAGCGAGATTTCCCATACCCTTGTACGCATAACATCACTTCTACCTATGCTGACTAGATCTAGCCTAAGATCCATGGACTATCGATCATCTATCCTGGGTCCTCCTATGATTTTTTCCACATCCAGATCTTTGTGCCTGATGTCAGCTCCCTGCTGCCTGGGTCTCTGCACCTGTCTGCCAGCTGCTGATTGTTGTCGGCAGTCTCTGCTCTGCCAAGAAGATCTCAATCACCAAGGCCCACTCGAGCACTCCAGAATAATTCAAAATTCAAATATTCACAACAATATCTCGGATGTCTCATCATAGACCTCACTTGAAGGTCCGATCTCTGAAGTATTGATCCATGATTGTATCCATCGAGTACCAGGTGAGGTTGGTGAACCTCGATAAATAGTCAACTACTATCATAATGCCCTGCTGGAGCTGAAAAAGATCTTGGATGCATACTTCTCTCAGCGTAACCGTAGATAACTCCTCCCTGAAGAGTCGCTCAGACTCCATCCACAAAAGGGTCTCCTTGTCGTGAGTCTGTATGGTCAGACTCCACCATCATCCCGTCGAACCCTAAAGAAGACTCGCTCCTAGGATCACCATCTGGTCTACTGGTTTCCTCACTAGACGAAAAACTCTAGTCACCAACTCAAGCCATTCCTCATCCACCTGAGGATTGGGCTCTCCTCAGAACCTGAGGGGTCTCTGTCTCTGGAACTCATGGAGCGTGCTCAGCCTGTGCTCCTCATCGGTCAGTACCGCAGGTACCACGGGATGCTCCACTGGTGGTGGCATAACTGGTGCACCACCTGGTGGAAACTCCTGGGGAACTGGTCCCTGTATCGAAGCCTCGTCACAGAGGGGGTCATCCTCATGATCGCGTTGCTGAATCCTAGTGGGTATGCGTCGCATAGTAATCCTGTAATGAGACAAGATGTACCATGGTAAATGAGTATATCTGGATAGATGACATAAAGAACATGGAAAACAGAACTCATTCCTATATGATGCATGTATCATTTTTTTACTTCCCCGCAACTAGTGTTTTCATGTACCGAGTCAAAAATAAGGTTATCAGAGTCCTAGTTTATGGATACGTTGGTCGCCGCACCAACACTGGAGTCTCTGTCCTGAAAGTCGAACTCAAAACACTTAACACCATTTCCCCAAACCAAATCTCACAGACTCATGGTCCTAAGGTAGAATCGACCACCTTTGATACCGCTCTATCACGAACCATCCCAATAGGGCCCGTGTCGTGACTCCCCAAGCCCGCCTCCAATAGGCCAAGTTATGGTGACTAGAACCGAGTAGGCATATTACTAAAATGGGAGGCATTGCCTAAGTACCTGTACAGACTCACACATCTCTCAGACCACAAATTATGAAATTTAGAAAAAACCACTAAGGAAAAAAATACATGCATACAACTAAACCCAACCAACCGAGTAAGATGGAAAGGAAATTACAGAAATTAAACTGGTTCGGAATACAAACCCACAAAAACAAGAGTCTGAAAACTGAAAAGTCCAAACTATAAACACAAAAGGTACTAGGACTACTGCTCATAGCCATAGGAGCACCTCAACCTATAGGGAGCTCAGAAATCTCAGTCATGTCCTGATCCTCCCTGGACTATGTCAAAATGATGATCGTCTGCACAAGACACGACACGTGCAGGCAAAGCCTGTGTAGGGGTGAGTATAACAATACTCAGTAGATGACCCTGAAAACCACAAATCAGTACACAAAGTAAAGGTACAGTTAGATATGAATAGTATATGTCCACAGAACATATAGCAAAAACCAGATATACTCAAAACCCAAACCCGTGATCTTGAGACAAGTCGCACAACCGCATACCCCTGCCAGGGGTTCAGTTTGAAAGTTCCATGAAGCACTCGTTCCGAGAGAATGCACATTACAATTCTTATAGCTCTGATGACGTCCTTATGAGAAGTACTGCACATCGGTAAATGTCACGATAGGTAGTTACACTCATTACGGGAGACACACTCCTTAGTGAGAAGGTTAAGATAGATAGATGCACTCATTACGAGAGACACACTCCAGAGTGGGAAAGATCATGATACACATATGAGGATCACTTCCAGGGACATGGTGGATACCATGACTCATCTAGAATTAACCTGCTAGGTAGAGGATCGATGCCCGTTGGAGTTGTTCATGTCGATGCTGGACTCTACCTAGGGTTAAGAATGGATAGATGATCTTGATCTGAGCCTCTCAGATGGATGTATGACTCTATCACAGAAAGTCCTGCTGAAGGGATCATACTCTTGTAGAAGGAAACGATGCTTGAACTTTAGGGGAACGGGAGAAAGGGGAACTAACCCAAACGACTGATGTCCAAGATACGGTGAACTAGAGGACCATGTCATTTTCCAAAAAGTACACGACATGTAGAAAAGTTACATGTCATGTTGTCTGACCCTGGGTATTTCCCACGTACAACGGACCGTGTCGTAAGTCAGGTCATATAGAAAACTGAGTACAGATCATGTAGTATAGTGTACACACCGTGTCCGGGTGACTGGGGTTGGCTCCGTGTATGTTGGCCATGTTCCCGTACACAGTCATCAACCTATGTACTCAAACCCGTGTAATCGGTACATGGGGTGACTCGTGTTACTAGCCTCACATGGCCAAGTGATAGAGTACATGGTCATGTATTGTATCCCGTGTCCGTGTACCCCCTGGATACACGCCGAGTCCCGAGTAGTCGCCTCTACCATGTTGTACACGCTGTGTTCTGAAGCCATGTAGATCATCCCATGTCTGTGTACTTCCCAAAATACATGCCAAGATTTGGGGAAAATCAAACATGTCGTGTGACTATGGTCACACGCTGTGTGATTCCTCTCTGACCCCCGAAACCCTAGCCACCACTAGTACTACACATCATGTTCTTCGAAAGTACAAACCATGTATTATGAAAATTTCTAGAAATGCGAACCTCCGTCGTCGCACCTTCCGTGATGCCCCGTTCATCGATCCAGCCATCTGATCACCACGAAACTCCCAATTTTTGGTCACCCCGACACCAAGAAGTCGATTCTGTTGTTTTTGGACCTCCGATCAGCTCCGAAAACATGAAAAGATCCATCCACGCGAAGAACGCTTGAAGAATGGTCTTTCCTGATCCGGTTCGATTCGTCATCCTCTATCTTTGTCGCACCTTCGCAAGGTCGTTTTGGTTTACATTCTTCAATTTGGGATTGTTGCATCGCAAAATGGATGCACAACGATCCGTTGTTCATCGCCCCATGAAGAACGTGAAGAACCTATGAAAGAAAAAGAGAGGAAGGAAATCCAAAGTGAATTGAGGAACAAACCTCTGTCGTCATTCGTCACGACATTGATCTGCTCCTATTATTAGGCTTAAACAGAGCAGAATCAAACATCAACAAATAAACATGGATCAATTCCCCGAATTATCCCAATTAAAACACTCCTGCAAGAACGTACAAACCTGAGGATCGACTTGTTCATAGTTGATCTGTGTTCGTTGTTTAAAATCAAAAAAGGGGAAAAGTGATTTGAAATAACAACCCCTGCCTACAGAAGTTATAGATCACAAATTAAGAGGTCATCCTACCGTTGTCGAGATCCTCCAACCTTGTTGGCGCAACTATTCACAGCTTCTATCCATCGTCGTTCATTGCCGAGAGTTTTCTCCAGGGTTTCCACTCAATCTTCCACCAATGATCGACGTTCGATTATCCCAATAAAAAGAGATGTGTGTTTTGGCATTCAAAATAAGTTGCGGTATTAATGAGTCCATCTTTACATTTCTGAGTCATTATGACCTGGCATTTATTATTGAAATAGCTTCCCTATCTTTGCACTGTAGTGAATGTTTCCAAAAATAAAAATAAAATAAACTTTGCAATTGATTTTATTTTATTTTACATAAAGCGTCCGAAAATTAACTTTTTCCCTCGACCCATTCTGGTTCAGGTTAGGCTCATTCTTAGGTAAAGTCTTTGTCCCTGATGCAACTGTGCCCTCATATTTTTAATATGGGCGTCTGTTTGGAAACTGCCACAACTGCACACAAGTTCCAACTCACTTAACTTAAAAAAGATCGAACCACCATTTCGGGATCATTGGGCCTCAGAATGATGTGTTGTCTCTACACCTGGTCTCGTAAAATTTCCATATAATATTAAAAAATAATACATGGAAAATTCAAGTCATTATAGTAATAACTCATTATTTATAACTCATATTTAATGGATATTGTAATCAGTCACAATAATAATCACTAATGATAGTCTTGAGGAAAAATAATAAACTAATGAATATAATAACAATAAACACCTCTCTCCTCCCCTATTTGTCCGAATGGCCCGAAGGCCTTCATTTTTATTGATTTTTATAACCCCCTTTCAAGGGATGAGGGGGAACCCTTACAAGGATCGTAGGCTCAGATATTACATGGAATGTAGGCTTAGGAGATTACATGACTTGAAGGTCTTAGGGAATTCAACCAAACTATCTACAAGGAACTGCCCTCCCTAGCATCTGCATCATGATATTAGCTCTCACCCTTCACATGGCCATCTGGCTAGGCTTCCCATGCAAGCACAGGCTGGTCCCAATGGCATAGTCATACACTCTCATTATGAAAAATCCATTTGGTTCTGCTCTGGTGAGTGTACCTACTCTGAGTCCTCTTCTAGGTCTACTCCTTTTTTTGTAGTGTGTTTGGGGAACTGCATGTGGCTCGAAGGCCTTAAGGTGGCCCGAAGGCCTTAAAGGTGGTCGGAAATCCCTACTGACTCGAAGGCCTGGGTGGCCCAAAATCCTTAAGGACTCCAAGCCCAAAATCGATGGCCCAAGTTGAATAGTTCTAGCTGCTACAGTACCAAATAGTACATACTACAATAACTAATATAGTGCCTACTACAGTACCACATAGTTTTCAGTTCTGCTATAGTACCTGTACAGTGTACAGTTCTGCTACAGTACCTGCACAGTATGCAGTCTGCTATAATACTGCTACATTCCATGCTACATCCCCTACTACAGTACTTCTACAGTACCCCATAAATATGCCTCTACCTGGTTTTGAACCTATTTCTTATGGATGCACTTAAGGATACCTCACCAACTGGGCTAAGGCTCATGTGCCTCTCCTACCCTATTAATACCACCCCTCACCACCCTTTTCCTAACACATTATAAACTTTATATAATTCCTACATTATACCCAATTCCTATCCCAATACAATTCCACATGTTGTTATCCTTCATGTATTAAAAAATTCCACTTACATTTTTCTGAAGAAGGTTCTCAAGGAGACGACACTCAAGATGTAAAACCCTTCGTCTTTATTTTTTTATTTTATTTATTATCTTTTCATTTACCTCTCCACCCCTTTCATAATTTGAATGGTTACTCTTTTATTATACATATAAATTAATTGTATTATGTTAATGCAGTGACCATTATCAATTTTCTTCTCTTATCCTTTTATTCTAAAAATTGAAAACATCCTCCATGAGTTTTCAATTCACAGCCTTCGTTGATGATGAGTTTTTGTTTTCTATTACTTTCTTTACAGATAGTCATAAAACTATTTCTATGGTCAAAATGATTATAATACGTGAATTACAACTAATTTAATGTTTTGGATCTAGTATTTAAACATAATATTAAATAAAATGATACTATTTTGAGATTGTCATAAAAACCATCAAAATAAAATAATCATTTCTCATTAATTTTTTATCTAATGAATTATACTCATTGGATATAGTAATATTATATATATACCATTTGAAATCATGGAAGTATATTAATATAATTATGTTCCAATTCAAGAATTTTTTATTTCATTTGACATGAAATCTCACTATTATAGATAGGGGAACTATCCATAAAAGCATGGAAAAACTGATCATAGAACAGAAAGGGTTTGTATTATAACTCATCATAATATAGATAAATGAACATAATAAAATTTTCAAAAATAATATTTATTTTACTAAGTTTTACATATTTTTCAAGTTTAATATATTCAAAAAACATATGTTGGATGCTACATGGTAAATTCCTTCTTATTGAATATTTGGGATTAATAGAAACTTCCATTTCAGATTAAATATTAAGGGAGTAACAATTTTTATGGAAATAATTTATATTGGAATGTATCATTTTACACAATAAAGCTTCATAAGAAATTGTATTTCTGATATTACCATGACCCACCTTCCTTAAGATGAGGGAAATGGGTAGCAAGGTGACACACCCTTCTTTCATCAAGTTAAAGGAGAGATAATGACCCCTAATTCCCGTCTCTATTTTTCCCCAATGTAGTTCTCTAGCACCAAGGGTATAGAATCCCACACAAAATGGAAGGCATTACCTTTCAAAATGAAAACATGATTGGGGGATTAGATGGTAATGATCCACAAACAACATCAAACATTTATATAAATGGAACCAAAATACAACCCATGAAAGATTTAAATTAAAACTATGAAAAAAGTACAACCAAATAACCAAAGAATGTACCAAAAGAACACTATTCTACAATACAATAACTATCCTGACACCCAAGAATGTAATGTCTAGTGAAGTCCTTAGTGTCTTACTAGATACCTAGAAATAGTTTTGAAAATGTATAGTGAGTATACAAGAATACTTAGTAGGAAAACTACATCCACCCATGAAAAACTGGGGGACAATACTAATTCCCATGTCAGATAATATTATAACCTCAAAGAAACTACCAAGGAGTACTTACCAGCCCATCCCACCACATTAAACTAACCAAATAACTCAATTCATGTAAATTAATAGTATACGAACATCCACATTTGGGTACCAAGCACCAATTTCCCACTAGATAGCTTATAAATCCTATTGTCTAATGTCTTGACACATCCACTATTAAATAATGTAGTACCACTACCAAAACCTTCCTAACCTCAGCCTCAAACCAAACACAAATCCCACCTGTAGACAACGGGGCCACAATAATAATTTCTCTCACTCAAAAACACCTAGGACTCTTCCTGAAGACCCTTGGGAAAACAATCCGAATGAACAAACACATTTCCCCTCATTAGACAACAACCCTTCCAAAATGATCTTCTACTATGGTAATTTTCTAGCCATTACAGCATACTCGAATATGCTTGAGAGGTAAGAACCCAGAAGAGGGTATGAGGAAGAAAGTTAATAACCAATCATCCATCCTCCCATTGAGATGTTGGGAAAGACATCCTCCCCAATGATATGGGTGTGTTCCACACATGGTTCTCAACAAGGGTGGGTTGTACATAGAAATAATAAGGAACTAGAATTTATATATATAATTAAAAAACACTCAGCCCATCCTATATCTCCCAAATCAAATAACCAACTAACAAGGAACCACATTTTCTACTACCCCTATATGAAAAACAACACAACAACCAATACCAAATAATAACCCCAACACCTTTTTTATCTAACCACATTTCATTCAATAATTAGGTGCTTAACTTTAATTTCATCCATTACTAACAAGGAAACCACTATATATAACCATTATCAATTCAACAATCAAGACAAGATGCAGTCCCACGGCACAACATCTCTCAATGGCCATAATAGAAATAAAGGTTCTCTGACTTCCTACATATCCATCTATTACACAATAAATCAGTATCTAGAACTAAGATACCAATATGCCCCCTGTACCACCCCACACAAAAATCCCACATCAACTATCATTAACCCATAGACCCACTGCAAACGCATTTCATCCCCATATCATTGAAACTGCTATTTTGTTAACCCTTGTAATGACAAACTACACAATTCTAGAACCACATAACACATGGAAACACCATAAATCCAAGGGTATTCAGATTTATCAAATAGTAGTTCGTTAATTACATATTAAATAACTGGGGTGATCATAGAACAAGTTTTATTCTGGGGAATCCATTTAATTACCCATGTATACATGATTAAGCAGATTTTATGTTATGACCAAATATCCATCATAAAGAAAACAAATAAAACACCACCAGTGTGCATGAAATGACCACAAATGGAAATTATTTTCATAATTCATACACCCACAAAAATACCTACAGAAATAATGATAAAAATATAAAATTGGAAATGAAACATAAAAACACTACCAGCCCATTGTTTCATTGACCCCGTTATCATTTTCTCATATTATCCTTTTTATTTATTTCTTATATTAAGATAAGTGTTCATCCATTATTCACAATGAATCTTTAGTACACCCACCAAGCATGATGGGCAATAAAATATAGGAAGAATTAGTACCTACATGAAACCATAGACAAGCAAAGCTAATCGTTTCACGATGAACATGGGATCGTACAAGAAGTAGGTAATTCCTAGAAAATTGATTAGGGGGGGTTCTACCATAGGTGCATTACACTTCCTGATAGGAAGGATTTTGGTGCTTCAAGAGGGAATAGAAAAAACCATGGGAGGGGACTATTGCAGCTTTAAAGATCCAAATCCAATTTTAAAGAAAGAATGGTTTTATAAGTAATTAATGTGGGATAGTGGTAAAGATACAACTATTTGAGTATCTCAGATCCCCAAAAGCATTAGGATATTATAAATATACATAATATATTTTGAAATGGCCTTAAAAAGTCCAATTATGGATTTAAACATGGTTTAAATCAAATAAGATGTAAGATGGGAAAAAGTGGAGGAACTGGAAACACTAGAAATGAGTCTCTGATGAGTGAGTCACTAACATTGAGCCACTGACATGGGAGATAACAATGTGAACTATAGACATCTCATCCTACAGATTCCTTGACCTACTGACTCCTCGACCTTCCAACACCATGACCTACCGACACCTCGACCTACTGATGCCCTAACTTACTGACACCGACGCCCCTGACTCACCAATGGAAAAAAATTTAATTTTGAAAAATCTTGAAAAAAGTTACCATTGCCTCCTAGAAAACCCTAGACACTAGATTTTCACAATGGAGTGGCCCGAGGAAATCTAGGTCCTTACATTAGATACCTATCAAAATATTCTCATCCTTGATAATTAAAAACAGTCCCTAAATAAAAGAGGTCTGATCAACCATCACATAAGATACCTCTCCAGAACAAACCACCCATGTGTTGGCAGAAAAATGGAGTGAAAACCTTGACATCCGAGAACACGTACTTTTCATCTATCTCCTATACCACTATAGAAACACTAAGCCCCCACTACCCCAAGAAACTATGAAAAAACCAGTGTCACGTCGTATACAAATATTGATTTGGGAGCTTCTTCATCCATGTAAAGATACTATCTGCATTTGGCGGTCCTAACTCGCCAGCATGGGTTTAATAGAATCTGTGTTAATGAATCTTGATTAGGGATTATATACTCTCATCCCCACTATCAATACATATCTCAAACATTTCAAGAACAAGGAAACAACTCACTAGATGATGAACATGGTTAATCATTATTTCATAAGTAAATAAAAAATCAAAAAACAAGAGAAAAATCAGAATAGATCTGGGTACTAGGAATGCTTCTGTACCTCCCACTCCAAAATACTCACCTCAAGACCACCATGCTTCAAAACACATGAAACAAAATAAATGAACCATCCAAAAAGGACCTTCATCTCATGATCATAAATTCTTACAGGTCGCTCCATTATTGTATCCTCATACTCGATTTCAAACTCTCCCCAATCATTGATGTGGGAGTTATCATGTAGATACTGATAGAGATGAGGGATAAGAATGATTTCACAGATCCTCTCCAACCATGGTGGAAACACCAGCTGATATGCCACATTTCCAACTCTTCCCAACACCTCAAAAGTCTTGATTAACCTAGGAGTAATCATTATCCCTATTCCAAAACTCTAATGCCCAAGTTGAGGGGAAAACTTCAATAATTCATGGTCCCTAATATCAATATCCAAAGGCCTCAAACTATGATCTTAATATGAATTTTTTTGGTCCTATTCTATCTTCATCCTCTCATGGACAAGATGAAATGTATCTTTCGTGCTCTGTATAATGTTTAGACCAAGAATGGCTTCCTCCCCAACTTTCATCCAACAAAAGTGTGAACGACACGACCTTACATATAGGGATTTTAATGGAGCCATACCAATAGAAGAGTGAAATATATTATTGTATGAAAACTATAAAAAGGGAAAAGGTCACATCCAATGTCCACTAAAGTCTAGAACGCATTCCCATAACATTCCCTCCAATGTCTGAATGGTCCTCTCTATCTATCCATCCATCTGAGGGAGGAATGTAGTGTTCATGCATAATGGGGTTCTAAAGGCATGTTGTATTACCCTCCATACTTGCGATGTAAAACATATATCCTAGTCAGAAATAATGGATATTGTAACTCCATGCAGCCACAACACCTCTTCCATATACCTCTATGCCAAGGCGTCAACAATGCTAGACTACTTGATCACCATAAAGTGACCCGAATTCATTAACTAGTCCACTACTACACAAATAATATCGCAAAATCCCAGTATCCTATGTAATCATATGATAAAATTCATCGATATGTCATCCCAATTCCACCCTGTATCTTTTAAGGGCTGCAATAGACTTCCAGGAACATGGTGCTCAGCCATCACCTATTGACACACTAGGAACATTTCCATAAACATTGTCACCGCCCGATTTACCCCGAGCCACCAAAACTATTCCCTCAATCCTCGGTACATCTTAGAGACATGTTGATGCACCACCAGGGGTGAGTTTTGGACCTCATGGAGAATTCCATTGTTCATTTCCACCCAGACAAACAGATTCACAAAGAACAACATCTGATTCTAACTATTGTTCGACCGTCCCTACAGAGCATCACCATGGACAACGTGATCACGAATCACATCAATCTATGAGTCTCACCACTAAGAATTTTCCACCTATCGCACTATGGATACTACACATTCATCTGAATCATACAGCCTCGACTTCCATCCACTCTTACATCTAGGTACAAAGTGACCAACTACTCCATTGCCCTCCAACCATCTACGGATTCTCGAACTACCACATTGTACGACATACTAATTAAGGTGTCGACCACCAAGTTCAAGATTCATGTGGTTTAAGGGATATCAAATTCTATTTCTTAGAGAAAAACCATCCACCTTCACAGTTAAATGTTCAGGTCTCATTGGGAGTAGATATACCTCATGCTCTTCTAAACCATGAAGAGCACATAACACTCCCTGATGAAGTAATTTCACCAAAAACTCAGTTAAAATACAAGCTCTAAATCTTGGGTGGAAACATTACATTATTGTGTACATAGCTTCTTAGACCCATAAAAGATCACCCCAATTACTACATCACACACATTCTGAGCCTAGACCTAAATCATCGTAGAACACCACGAACATCAACCCTTCCTCTGGAAACATGGGAACTGAAGAACTGACTATCTTCCCCTTTAGTTAGATAAAATATTCCTAACACCGATCACTCCATACAAATGCCTGATCTTTTCTGGTCAAAGACATCAATGAATCCAAATGTCTAGAGAATTCGGGCATGAACCTCTGGTAATAGCTAACCAGACCCTGGATGCTTCGAACCTCTACCACATTCTTAGGTGCTTCCTAATAAACAACCACATATACCTTCAATTGGTCCACTTCTATCCCCTAATGAGACACCAAATGTTCATTTATGAGAACATCTCACATTCATAACATACATTTGGAAAACATACCATATAGTTGGTGGTGTCAGGAGACCTCCAATATAGTCCTTAGATGCTTATTATGCTACTCATCTGACCTTGAGTAGATAACAATGTCCTCAATGAACAAGGAGAAGAACTACTATAGGAACCAGTGAAATATAGAGTTCATGAGCCAATTGAACATAGTTGGTTCTTTTATAACACGAAAGGGCATGACCACAAACTTGATGATCCCATATGTGCACCAAAATTTATTCTTCAAGATGTCAGCCTATTTTACCCACAACTGGTGATATTCACAAAGAATTTCGATCATAGAGAACCCACATACTCCCTTTAACAAGTCAAAAAGATAATCAATCCTTGGGAGGGGTAATGGTTCATGACCATCACATGATTCAGTCATTAGTACTCTACGCATAGTAATAGACCACCATCTTCCTTCATCGCGAATAAGAATGTAGCACCTCACTACAACACACTTAGATGGATAAATACAATCTTCATTAAGTCATCAACCAGAATCCAAAACTCCCCCTACTTATAAGGAGTCATTCAACAGGGAGCCATCAAAATCAGATGGGAACCAGGTTTCAAGTCTTTTCCAAACTCAACATAATGATGAGGGGGTTGGGTTAATAGATCCTCTGGGAATACATCCTTTAAATAAATTACATCCCTCAGAAACTCCACCATCTATGCATCTAATGATCCCACTGATAGCTCAACCAAAAAAGAGAGAACAGGAAACACACACTGACTGCCCACCTCACAGCCACACTTGAAAATGAAATTTATTTGATGGGCGTCCATTTATGAGAGCACAACACTTCTCCAGAAGTAGTCGATAACATTTTTAACATATAACAAACAATTGATGCTAATAATGACATCATGTGGTTGCATCTATAGCATAATAAGATCCTCGCTGGATTGATGTTTTCCCAATAGTAGTCTACATCCCTGAAAAACACCAAACATACTGGTTTGAACTCCAACTGGACCGCTCAACACTAGGGGCACAAAAAGTCTCTCGATGTATAGTCTGAGAGAATTTTCTAGACCGAGTGAAAAAAAAGAGTGTGAAGCTCTTGAATCAAACAATTCACATGAAAATGTACTAAATTGAATAATTACATCTCGAATAACCTCAAGCCACAATATGACTGCTGCCTTGAAATCATAAAACTGCACATGCCTAGATCCTATACACCCATCCTGTTAACTGTCTCCCTGACCAAAACCTAGTCAAGGACCCTGAGGAGCACCAGGAGGTCTACCTCCTCTAGCACCATCTACCCTCGGTGGAGCAGGAGTTCACTACCCCTACAGCTAGAAAGGTCTGACCGGAAACTGTACCTGAAGGTATTGGGGCTGAACCATCCCACCCCCACTGTACTAATATCAAACTAGGATCTAGTTTCACATATGTCCATGGACTCTATAGGAATAGCACCATGGTCCAGGGACCATGGGAAAGGGAGAGGACTAGGAGATCAGAATTAAAACTGTTGAGGCTACTCCTTTCTGGCTGAAACCTGGGAGGCCCTAATGCCAAAGACCTACTGCTGACTGATTTCCCCTGTAATGAACTCAGCTGTCAAACCTCTTGTGGCACAACTCCTGGTTAGTGCAACCTATCCACTTCTTTGGCCTTATTCTGAACATCTAAGTACGTCGGTAGGGTAAATAGTGTGATGAGATACAAATGAAAAGGTTAGAGTGCATCCTCTATACAACTCTTCAGAGAATACTCATATAGAAAGATATATGGTGTAATGCATAGGAGACCATTGAACATTTTCTCAGTTCCCAAACTAACATGCTTCGATGAAAAAGAGAGAAAATCCCATACCTCTTCTTATTTATCATCATCGAGGAAAGTAACTCTGTACGAAACTCTTTCTCAGAGATAGCCCATGAGACATCAGTCTCATTCTTCTCCTCGAGGTAAAATATCCACCATGGTTGCACCGATCCTCACATTAATATCACTACCAAAGTAACCCTGTACTCCCTCAGAGCATTCATCAAGGTAATGGTGATTTTCAGCTCCTCATGCTATCCCTCAGTCTTTGAGTCTGAAATGCTACCTTCATACAAACCAAGGATATGCCGCTAGAAAGAACAATAGGTATTTTACAACAAGAAATATTCCTCTTCTCGATCATCCCTCTACTAATCAACTAGGTCATCCTAATGGTCCTCAACTACTCATACCACATGTGAAAAAATCATGGATTCTATAGATGAAAAAGGGTAAATAAGGAACTAAGATGCCCAGGTAGTATAGAAATATCCTTTTAAGAATTATTTTGACTCTTTATTTAAATTAAAACATCATAATACCCAAGAAACAGAAGGAAAAAAGTCATCATGATGCATGTTCCTTTCCAAGGGTCTCTACCCTATAGTCATTGAAGCATCACTTGGTCGTTCGAGAGGTCCCAGACCATGCATCGGATCATAGGGGGGCTAAAATTCCATGTCCTAGTCGGTCTTCCTTGGCCTATATAATGAACCATTATTTCCTAACATCATTTCCCTACCATCCCATGAAATATTTCTATACCTAACTCTAATCCCCATTCTATCTCTCAACCTCACTCTGATACTATTCTATCATGACCCGTTATCCTCAAGATGATGGAAATGGGTAAAAAGGTACCACACCCTTAATTCTTCAAGATGAAGTAGTGATAATGACCACCTGAGTCCCACCATCAATAGGTCCTAGTGTAGTGACGAGCACCAAGGATATATAATCTGACACATAATGCGAGACATTACCCATTTCTATTGAAAACATGATCAGTAGATAAAATGGTAAATATACGAAAACAACACAAAACATTTATATAAAGGGAACAAAAAAACCCATGCATGATTTGTATGTAAAATGAAACAAAATTACAACAAAATCCCTAAATAAAGCAAAAAAAATCATTATGTAGCAAAACAACAACTCTCCCGACGCCCAAGCTAGTAACGTCCATCGCGGTCCTCAAATTCCTCCTACAAACCCGAAAATAATTTTAGAAATTTAGGGTTAATATAAAAATATACCTAGTAAGAAAACTAAATCCACCCATGCACATGTGGGGGAAAATACTAATTCCACTATGAGAGAACAATAAAACCTCAAATCACCTACCAGGGAATCCTAACAAGCCTATTCTCACCAAGGCACACTCTCCTAATAACGCAAGTCAAGTAAAGTAATAGTATATGCACATAATCATATGGGTACCATGCACCACTTTCACACTTGTGTGCCACTCATTCCTAAAGGATAACTTCATGAAGCTACCACTCATCCAAAATGTAGTCCAACTTCTATGACATGCCCGCACACATCTGGGCCTCAAACCACACACAAATCCCAGCCACACAAACATGGGCCACAAAAATAATGCCTCTCACCTGAAAACATATGGGCCTCATCCCAAAGACATTTGGGAAAACAATCTTATCCCACAAACACATAGAAACCTAGTTAAAAAACAGACATTCCAAATGGATTTTGGACTATGGTAAGACTCAAGACATTATAGCCTACTCAGATACACTCAAGTATTAAAAAGCCAAAAAGAGGGTGCAAGGAAAAAGTTAGTAACCAACCATCTATCATCCCATATAGATGTTCAGAAAGACACCCTCCACCATGATATGGTGGTGTTCAGTACATGGTGCTCAACAAGGTAGTGGTTCATATAGGAATAACAAAGAATGAAAATTTATATATATAAGTAAACAAAACACATCCCAACATCTGTGTCCCAAAATAACCAACTAACCCAGAACGAACCATATTTAATGTTACTGCTATATGGACAGCCACACAACAACCACTGCCAATGTATAACCCCAAATACTTTTCCATATGACCAATTTTTATTCATTAATATAGTGTTTTACTTTAATTTGTTATAGTAATACCTAGAAAACCACTATTCGCATCCATTCTCAATGTAACAATTAAGCCAAGTTATAGTCCCACTGCACAAAAAACACATAAATATATTGCAGTCCCACTACAGAACATCACTTAACGGACACAACAGAAATAAAGGTAGTCCCATTTCATACAAGTCCACCCATTCCACAATCAATGAGTCTCTCAAACCTGGATACCAACACGCCCCCTATACCACCCCACACCCAAACCCCACAATAACTATCATTAAACTGATATCCCCAATGCGCAAGTATGCCATGCCTTTCTCACAGAACCAACTTTTTTTGTCCACCCATGTATCGACCACCTATACAAGGATAGAACCCCATGAAACACATAACACATGACCACACCATCAGGATAAGGGTATTCAGATTTATCCTATAGGGTTTCTTTAATTCCATATTAAATAACCGAGGTGATAACATAAAATTTTTTATCCTAGAGAATCCATTTAATTAACTAAGTATATGTGATTAAGTATATTTCATGTTATGTCAAAATATCAAATACCATAAAGAGACCAAATAGAACACCACTAGGGAACATGCAAAGACCACCATCATCCAAAATTTTCTTAAGGCATATAGCCACAAAAATCCAAAAGGAAACAATGATAACAAAATAAAATAGGCAGTCCAACATCAATCCAATACTAGCCTGTTATTTCATTGACCTTGTTATCTTTTGATCATATTTCCTTTATGTTTATTTCTTTTTTTTAAAATGTGTTCATCTGTTCTTCACAAAGTGTCATTATTACACCCACCCTGCATGATACCCAATTAATGAGAGTAAGATGGAATACCTACCTAAAACCACATGAAAATAATGATTCTCTTTGTACCAAGAACATGGGATCACATGAGAAGTTGGTAATTCCAAGAAAACTAAGAACAAGGGGCTCTACCACAAGTGCAGGACTGACCTAGAGAGGAAGGATTTTTCATCTACCCGAGGGAACAGAAAACAAACTAGGTGGGTAATATCACAATGTAGATGAGACATATCATTTTTAAAGTTAGACTATTTTCAAAATACAATAATTTGAGAACTTGGTTATGATCTCATGATTTGAGTATCTTAGATCCCCCAGAGCACGAGGATATTAATGATATACTTAATATCCATTGAAACTCCTGAAAAAATTCCCAATCAATTAATTCAAATCAGTTTACATCAAATAGGACATAAGAGGGATGAAATTGGAAAAATTGGGAAAACTGGAAATGAGTCACTAATGGGGGAGTCATCAATGCTGAGCCACTAACTGGTGAGCAACCGATGTGACCTACTGACGCATTGACCTATTGATGACCTGACCTAAAGACACCTTAATATACCGATTCCCTAACCTACCTAAGCCACGACCTATCAATGCCCTAACCTACTGACACCTCAACCTACCAACATACACACCCTTGACTCACCAATGGAAAACCTATATATTTGTAAAATGCATGAAATGAGCTATTGTTGCCTCCAAAAATACCCTAGACACTGTATTTTCACAAAAGAATAACCTTGGGAAATCTGGTTCATTACTAATATAGATAAGAATGAATCCTTCCACAATGTTAGGACATGTATATACTATATCACAAGTCCGTAAGGGTTCAAAAATGCCAATGGTCGTGCATCAATAATTCCTTTATCAATGAAGAGATTACAGGGATCAAACAGGCATATTTATGCACTAGATATTTTCTAGATATTCATGAAACAATAAACATTCATTTCATATTGAGGTCATGAATGTAGTTATCCATGTCCTCATACTGAATTTTTGATGCATTATTGTCCTATATGTTTATAGAAATAACTTCTACATGGATGGAGGGAGATTCATTTTCATACAAGAAGTATTTTATTTCATTACAAACCAATGAAATTACTGAGGCTATTACTAGAAACAAGAGATTTTGATGATTCTCACTACGTAAAGCCTTGCTGATGAATTTTTCTATATATTAATGGTGAACTGATACAAATATAATAATATTAATCAGTCTACCTATATATTTCCATAGCTCTAAGGAATATTCACAGCCAATGAAAAGTTGATTATTTTATCTTCAGATATCAATCATATGTGACATGATGAAACAATGTATTGATGAGTATTATTCATCTGATCATCGGTGAGTAATTAGTTTTCCTATATCATCCTTAGTAAAATAAATCTACTAGGATTTATAAAAGGTTCTTGGTGATTCAAAAGCCATGGTTTTTTATAGTAAAATCGTCAAATTCCAATTTGTAGACTTCCATGAAATTAAAAAAATCATTTATATTGGGTATCCAAATCTGATTATCCTTATCGATGAATGTATATATTAGATTATATATACCAATTTTGGATGAAAAATATCATCTAACTTTTCTCAATGAAAAATCTATGAACAATTACCATTCGTAGAATATTTGGAGGTGTTTCCATTGGGTCTTTTATATGGTTGGTCATCTAGTTGGTTTCCCAATAGTTGATACTGGATTATCTATATAAATAAAAATATGATTTAGGCATGATATCATGAAAATAGTTCTTGATATAAGGATAAAATGAAGATTCATAAAAAGATCATATTCCCACTCATCAAAATTTATTTAAATATATAAGATTAGAAGTCAAATAAATATTCCTTATATATGAAAAGATTCTAGGTAATTTTTTTAAAAGATAACATTATTAATAATCCATAGATACCTAGTGAAAAGAAAACACATATCAATGTTTTTTATACAATCCCTCAATGATACATTTACAATTTTTCATTCATGGACTAGACCATACCATATGATGTTCTTGATCATGAATTGTTGCTAAATAATGAGGCTTCTCAGCCACTTTTATGGTGGATAACAACCAAAAATAATGGATGTAATCATCTAGTTTACAAGGCAAAACCATTTAGGATAGACCATATGATTCCCTCTCCCCTTTCCTTGTTGATTTATGGTTCATGATAAAATTTCTACAATGTATTTGATTCTTATGCTTCCCCAAAACAATGGGACACTATGATATGTAAATGGGATTGATTCTATTTTCACCCCCAGAGTTGTAGTGATTCTATTTTTCTACCTAATAGGTATTCCATCACAAAAATTCATAAAGTATCTACACTAATTTATGTTCATCCCATTAACTTCTTCACAATACAAATTGAGAACTTTAATATCTAGAATTGTTTCCCTTGAATCTTGTCCAAGGAAAAGGATATCATCAGCATATTATACGTTCGATGGGTTGAAAGATCCTCTTCCATCATTTTTTCGTTTATAAATTACAATATGAGAATTTTAATTAATGAATATACTAATATATTGAGCAGTAGTAGAAAAATAAATTCATGAGAGAGGGTCTCCTTGTCTAACACCTCTAATGAATTGAAATACCCTATAGGGGAGCCTTTTATAAATATAGACATCCTTGGAGAACAAAACATGGTGAAAATTATACTTATAAATGAATTCGAGAATCAAAATATCATTATGATAAAAAATAGATATATCAAATTCATTGTATCAAAATCCTTGGAGATGTCATTTTTTTAGAAAAGTTACCTTTTTTTATTTTCCACCTCATATGTTTTACAATTTCTAATGCATTGAATTATCATTCCTGAATTTTTTTCTAGGATCAACACAAAATTAATTAGGGGTGGTGGTCTCTATAATATTTCCTCCCACAATAATCCTATTAGATGTAGATATGGTTTTTTGGGTTAGTTTACCATAGAAAAACAATCCTAAAATCTTTAATGTTATTTTCATTCCATTTCTGAGGGATATTTTCAATAAATTTTGAGTTGATTCCATACGTTATTGATGATTAAAAGATGAATTCTATGCCTTCATTTTTCAAATAATACTATATAATATTAGAATGGAAAATGAATAATTTATTTTTAAATCCATATAGGGTAGTATAACATTCCATATTAAGAGAGAAAAGAGAATTATTATATTCTTCTCTGTAAGGAGGCATGATTAGTGCCCGGTTTTGGTGGTATTAAATGCGTAGGGATATGTTTTAAATAATATTTTAGTTATATTGATAATATCAACATAATATAACTAATTCAATTAGTTTACCATTAAATTTGATATATCACATTTGTATGTGTGAAGGAATCTATTGATGTTTGGGGCATTATTCCTGGTCGTCACCATTTTCTCCTTATGTCGTATATGAATGAACATCTAGTTCATATCTCCATACATCAACTATTTGTCATTTAACAAGTTATTATCTAACCATTATTTGATAGTTAAGAGGTAATGAAAACGGTATAGTGATTTAACTAATCCCCTATAGGGAGTATTTCTATGAAGATTCCTAATTTGGAATGATGCATGATTTTCTTCAGCATCCTTGATTTCAATGTTATTCTTAAAAACATATTTATGTACCATTACATTAACTGTTTTGGTTCCCTTTAAATTTTTTATAAAGAAACTAATGTTGGATTCCATGTAGTTTCATTATACGTGATTCTATAACAATTTCCTTATAACCTATTGTAACAAGACACTAATTATTTAAAATGAAAGGGTAAGGAACTAAACTTGTTACCTAAAAGAAAAGATCAATGATGATGGGATTGGGATCAGAGTGTGACTTAGACTCTTGTATACTAATTTCTATAATATATTTGGACACAATATTTTTCCCTCATAATTTCATGTCCATTGTTCAGGGTTTACCATCTCCATGTAAATCCACCTCTAAATATTGTGACTTGAACATGGCCACATTGGCTAGTTTTAGATTATAATTCCATGGTGGATTCCTTGTTAAAATTGGATCTGCCATATTATTTAGGATTTAATATAGTTTTTAAGTCCCCCATAATCATTAATTTATGGTTAATTAATTTACATTCTTCTATAAGATCTTTTTATATACCCCTTATCTTTTTGTATGATGTAGAGGAACAAAAAACTGACATAAGTAGTGTTTCCTGGTATCTTGAAAGAGACTAAAATATTCAAAGTTTTTTTATTACATGTGAGAATTTGAACACTATTATTCCTAACGATCCATTGATGTTTCATTTTATATTCATGAATATTCATTGAAACTAGATTGTTCCAAAGTGATTCCCAATTGATTGGTTTCCAACACTCAAATATAAATTTTCATACATAAATCCCTATTGGCATAGGTTTTTAGGGTATAATGTAATGCCTAATTGATTTTTTCATTAGAGAATTACATAGATCATTAAAATTATATTAAAATAATTAATTCGACTATGAACCTTTCCCCATGACATTTGACATTATTTCTGCACTTCATTTATATGGTCTTGATTCTTGTTACTTTTTCCCTTGTTATTTACCTCTTTTGGGGTATTTTTATTACTGATTTCTCTTTATTTTCAATTGAATTTTTATCATCCATACCATAATTATAATGAAGATCCTTAATATTGTAATTATTTTTAGTGATCTCATTTTACACGGGTGTCTGTTAGTCTTCAGCTTCATCAGACCAAAACACACCACTAATAGGGTTGAATTTACTATAGGCTTGTAATGACTAATGAGCCACATTTAAAGTGAACTTTTTTCTGGTGACCTTATATGGTGTAACTATGTTAATTAACCCTAAAGACATGTCATGTTAGTATAAGGTAGATTATTCTCTTTCTAACCATTCTCTCTAGAACTATGGGATGTGTTCATTGAATCCCCATATGTTTAAAAGGTTTTCATGAAAAATAAACTCCCACCATACCCTTAATTATATATTTGGAAACCATCCTATTCTAATTTTTCAATTGGATTTCCAATAAGAACTTTTTTTGTGATATTTTTATATTAGAACATCATGTTATATCCTTTTAGTGACCTCTTCTGGTGTTTCAACATATTCTTCAATCATAGAGTCGTTGTTCACATCAGGCCTATGGTGTTTTTCCTTGTTCATAATGGATTATGACCTTATGAAGAATTCCTCTGAACAGAAAAATAGAGAGTTTTATTCATTGGGATATTATACATTGAATGGTTTAGCAACATCCTCAATTTCACCAGTGTGAGGTACATTATTCTTGGTTTTCTCAATTATCTAATGCTCATGTGGGAATGAATGTAATCATTAAGGTACACATAGTCCCCCCTATAATATGTTCCACCTTTGATGATATATCATTGTGTACCTCACCATCCTTGTAAGATCCATCATTCATGATTCCATATAATTCATAGGAAATCAATTTACCCCTACATTTCTATATTCTATATATAAAATTTTTTGGACTCCGTTCTTTTGGAAAAGATCCTTCATTTTTTTTATTACATTTATAGATAAAATGAAAATATAATTTTAAACATAGGATGATATCAAATTTTGGGTCATACTAAATATTAAGATTTATACTATCATCCTTGGAGTAAACACCACCTCGTCCACAAGAGTATTTTATATATCAACCACCACCCGAATCCTACTATAATGTCCAAAGAACAACATTTTTCTCTTCATTTCCATCTCAATTGGGTTAACCACATTGGATTTAATACCCCAAAATATATGTGGATCCCAATAAATCCAAATTAGAGTATATATTTGATCTATTCATGTGTATGGGTATTATGAAAACTTTTAGGATCAAAATTTCTATCTGTGTCTTGGATTCATAGGAATCCATGATTGTAGGAGAGTGACCCCATTCTCCATGGTCTTCATTTAAACTTACTAGATTGGAATACCACATTGTAGTATCCCCTATAACATTTCCTTTTTTTTCAATTCATAAAATCTACATGGAGTATCCAAATATATTAAAAAATTCTCCCATAGACTCTTAATTAGCTACATCATGAGAAACAATTCCCAAATTTATGATTATTCCAAGAGTTGGTTAATAAAATTCTGAAAAATAAAGTCTAACCACTACATTAACCACCTCCACCAAGATCTCCTTTGGACCAGAAAAATAGAAAAGCACATAACATCCCATTTTTATATTTTTTTGTCACAAGGTAAAAGAGTTCCTTTTTCACAACATTCTGGATATTTATGGGATCCGAATATAGTGTGTTTGAATTTTTAGCAAGATTCACCCAATCACAATATTAATAATCCCTAGATTTCACAAACCAACTAGGGATTTAATCTGACCCAACACTCAAACCAATCTGTAATCTCGTTCGAGGGGTTTTCTCAATCCCCATGTGATGGATACTAGTGTCGGGTATCAAAACATTAAATAAAGATAAATGATTTTCCCCAAAAAAATAATAGGATCAATAAAAACATGAATAACATAAATACAAAAAATAATACAAGAAAGAAATATATATGTATACTATATCCAGATACAAGGTACAAAAATGATGACTAAAATAAACAATATTATACTAAGGAAAAATATACAACTAGAGCATGCTACTGTAATCCCCATGCGACCTCTTGGTCACCTCCAACCACAAGTCCAACCCTTATCCAACATTGAGAACCTGAGATAGAAAACCTTATCCATGAGAGAACCACCAAAACATATTAGGTCATCTTACACTGAGTGGTACAAGTAGGGTGTGAGCCTCACAACATAGTAGGAAATATCGATTGAATCTAACTGTTTCCATTACAAAAGTCATTCCATTAAAACTAGTTGGAAATACATTTATGAAAATAGGTTTTCCACATTTTTTTTAGATTTTACATAAAATTCCCATTTTAAAATCCAATTCATGCCTTGACTATTTAAAATGTGATTAATATTTTATTACCAGGATCCAAAACATGAAGTGTCGGGGTTGTGCTGAAAAAAGGAAGAATAATGCAAGATGGAAACTAATTTAGTAGAAAATAAATAAAAAATACAGATAATAACCATGGGAGATCCTAAACATTCCTAGAAGACCCTTGGATGTACTTAGTTCGGAACATCCTATTGATATATAGTGAAGCCCCTATGTCTATAACCAATTGGCCATCCTCGATATGATAATCCAAAAGAACAACCCTTCTGGGCTAACAACAAATCCTGGAGGGATCCAACCCATCAAATCGGTCCTAGAAAGCTGTCATTACTCGATCATCTAAATTATTCTCAGCAACCCATGATAATAGTAAAATGTGGAATGGGGAGGACCTCATATGCATGAATCACCTTACCTACAGCCATTGGGATTATGTACCCCAAACACAGACTACACTATGTGATGACCCATAAAGGGAAATCCCATCAATAAAGGTTCCCCATATATATAATCATTAAAAATTTCAACTGGTCCATCACATCATAAAAATATCCAAACAATTTCATAATACTCATTAAATAGCCATATGGGTGCCAACATTTACCAAACGAAGCCCTTTTCTAAAATCAATTGAAATAATAACATTCAAAGGTAAAACACCAAACATGCCTATAAGAATACAACTAAAATTCATTTATCAAAACATTTCCAATTAATTTCTAAATCCATGAGGAACCCTAGTTTCCCAAGAACATTCCAAATAATCATGTCTATGATTTAGTTAAAACAGTAAACTTTGAAATACATGCCAAATGGTCTATTATGTAAAACATTTTCTAATACATAATCCAAATGACCAATGACATCCCTTTTGATAATTTAATTTTTATCAATTATTTAGAAATAAATCAAGGTAATGGATATAATGTATTAATCAAATATGATTCAATGGGCAAAGTTTCATGGAGGAATGCCATTTTAAAGTGCCATCTTCAGTTTAGGAAACATTGAATGAAACAATCTAAAATTCATAGAAACACCAAAACCCCATTTTCATAAAAATTATTATTTGATTTCAAACCAAATCCAACAACTCACACTATTCAAAGAATACAAAAAATGTAAAACTATTAATTCAACAATCTACCAAAACACATTTAAGGATAAAAATTTCTCAAAAT
The DNA here is from genome assembly GCA_963277665.1 of Viscum album. Classification (NCBI taxonomy): domain Eukaryota; kingdom Viridiplantae; phylum Streptophyta; class Magnoliopsida; order Santalales; family Viscaceae; genus Viscum; species Viscum album. The sequence goes on along the minus strand of OY728123.1, from coordinate 1,425,467,475 downwards.
ACCCAATTTCACTCTAATGAATACATGGAATTTTATCAAACACCATAGATACACATGAACCTATAAAAGTTTGAAAAACTACATTGAAACCCTATTTTTAATAAATCAACCCAATTCCAAAATGAAATAATATGTTAAACAAGTGTTTTATAGAGGTGATAACTAAGTATTTAAATTTGTTTAAAATTATAAGCATCAAATGAAATTACTTAGGAAGTATGAACATGGAAAAACCTACCTTGGAGGTGTAAAAATGGAATAGTTCTCTTGGGAGGGAGAATAGTTCATCACTGATGATCCACGCACCCTATCTATCATGAAATCAACTAATAATTATCCAACCTAAACCCTAGGGTTGTCTAAGATGGAAACCCCACAAGAAAACCATGGAAAAGGGGAGAGTAAGGGAGAATGAGGGGGAAAATGACCAAAAATTCATGAAATCATACGTATGATCCTTCAAGGGCCATAAAGAGAAGAATAAGGGAGAGGGAGAGGAGTTAGAGAAGACCCCCTATGCACCTAGGTTGGATGAGGGTGCAGAAAGCCGAAAATGGGACAAATAAAGGAGAAAGGGAAATTAGGGTTTAGGATTTTAATTAACTTGAATCACCACAAGGTTTGTCCACATTGTTTTACAAACTGTATGGTAACCAAGAAAAATCCTCTTCCCAGATGCATGCTTACCTGGGATTGACCCCATGGTTTGTGATGAAATGTGAAAATTATGTAGTAGGTTGTTTCCATTTCTATAATTTCTGCATGGTTATCTTCTACTACCGTACTGTTTTTCCTAATCATGCAGTACCTATGTGACACCCTAAAAAACAATAAAAACATCCAAAAGAAAAAAAATTGACCATCAATCAAACCCAAACATTAGAGAAAAGACACGATACAAATAAAAGTATAAAATAAAGAAGTATATGAGGTTAGGGTGTAAAAATTATCTCCACCATAGAAACTTTCTTCCCCATGATGTCACCAATTTGATAGCTAAACAAAACATACATTCATTTCTGATTAAAACCAAGGATGACCATAATCTCTGAGATGACGTTTCTCTCCATTGGTCACACCTGACCACATCAAGAAGAAACTGAATACCAATATTGATGGTAGAAATTGAGTGGGTTCACCAAAACCCAATAAGTAAACTAACTCATAATCTGTTAAATCCAAACACACCACCCTATGGAGTGGTTACCATGGGAAATCCATACCCAAATTTACCCATATTCTTCGCACTAACAAAACAGTAGCCTTCACGCAACCAGAAACTAATGAAATATCAATATGGACTAAATTAAGGACCAAAAACCCCATCCACCCATCTCACAAAGCCAAAACATCTCTAAACGATCATTTATAACATCAAAACCAAACAAACCCATCTCATAGAAAAAAAACCCCTTATGTAAAACCAATGATTCAAAAAAACCAAATTCAGTGAAAAAACCCCACTTGAATTCTGTTAAAGTGAGTTCATCACACCATTAAAATATAATTTTGGACATAAAATAGTGATAAAAATGTGTAGAAGTTAACTTTATATGTTTCATCCAAACAGTTAAAATGAAAACCAGGCTAAGGTTTCACACCCCCAACAACTCTAGACTATGTGTGAGCTTCACGCTGAGATGTATGGCTGGGATCTGAGGGATAAAGAATCTACTTCCTCATAGTCAGGAATTAGAATCTCTAAACTATAAATCCATCTTCATGAAACGCTTCTTGATTAACATCTCTAGACAACCCAAATGGACACAATGATGAGAGGTCTTTAGAGGGATGATACATGACATCTTTTAATGCCCAGATATGTCACATTGATTGTACACTAAATGTTGGTCTGATGAACTAGAAGTCATAACTGATGATGATAAATACCTAGGAATAGGTTCCTCTAGCATAATCTCCCCACTAGATGGTGAACCCTTACAAATAATGAGAGGAACCGGGTTTCCAACCAGCTATGCCTTGGGAACCAAGTCATCTAGAAATGCTTCGTCCACCATCTTCTCGAAACGAGGGTCCTTGGAAAAGTGGAATCACTCCATAATATCTAGAAAAACACCCCCACCCCCAAGTAAAATAGAAGGCTTCATCAAATCCCATAACACCACCTTTAGATAGAAGAATGTAAACTCCTTGAAATAGTCAACATAGGTGTTCACCATCCATTGTCCTCGCTTAATTTGCATGACCTCTACCATTTTCTTTGTCTTAAAATCTTTAGGTATGAACAATCAGATGAAGACAGATTTATGGACAACCCATGTCATCCTAAATTTAAATAATAGTGGGGAGAATAACAAACATTCATCCATAGATGGACATTCGAACAGAACAAAAACAGCACACACCCTGACCACTTCTGGACTTCCCAACATCCAAAAGACATGCTTGACCTCCTTAAAACATTATACTACCATTAAAATACCTTGATCACCTCAAAGTAAAGGATACATATGAAGAGAATCAAAAGTAATACATGGATCATTATAGACTCTCGGGACCTTCCTGGGTGGCATATTTTGAAATGCACAAGAAAATAACCAAAACAATCATCTAGAAAAAATACAGCAAAAATAATAACCTATTCCAAAAAAACAGGCTCAGAAGACAAATTAATTCTAACAAATCCAAAATCATTCCTTTTAAAAAAACCCATTATATATAAATTTTTAAAATCACCTCATTTGAAATATTTTTCCAAACACAAAATCTACCATTCACAAACCAAAGCCAAATTCTAAAATAAAAACCCGATTTCTGAAACGATTTTCCCTTTTCAAAATAACTTTTCAAACATAAGGTAAATCATCTAATATCAATCACCCATATATGGAATCCATTGAACTGTCACTCATATATTCATCTATTTCAATACATAAATTTCAAAATGAACCCTTTATACAGACCCTCACATGTGAAAAAATTTATGAGGATCACCCAAGAAATTTTATTATCAATTCTAAACAAACCCTAAATTTTCAAGAAAAAACACATTCAATTTCATTACCCACTTTATCATTTTAAGACCACTTGAATGAAAATATTTTTAATTGAAAACCACATCCACATTAAAAAACGCTCTTACACCCAACCAGACCATGACGAATCACTAAATACTTAAAACTATAGGATAGATGAACTGGTGTATATGACCAACTTGGTGACTTGGTAGTGAGTCGTGACCCATGTAGGAAATAACACTAAGTGGAACTTGAAATTAGAACATAGACATCACATGATTCACTAATACATGAAAGAAAAAAATGTGAAACTCTCTCAACAATGTTTTCATCCCTTGATCAATAACCAAAGTAGACAATTCAAATTCTGGACTCCCCGATGATGACTCGATGATCGGTACGAGCATGAGTTCGGGGAAATCATTCCACACCTACCTCCCGAGTCCCAAAAATAATAACATCCATCTACCAAACACCCTAAATATCAAGGGCATCCTATGATTCCATTTTTTGATGAACTAACCCAGCATGTCATCTAACCTGACACTCGAACCAGTTTGTGACATAGCCTGAGGATAATTACCTATCCCCATGGGTTGGAAACTGTTGTCGAACATCAAAACAATAAACCAAGGGGAACAATTTTCCCAAATTACCAGCCTCAATATAAATAAACATAACACTAGACAAAAATCAACTGATAATAGATATAAATATATATATATAGTTAAATCAGATACTATGTACAACTATCTAGAAAAAAATAAAAAAAATGAAACAGAGAACAAAACTAAAACTAGACCATGCTACCACAATCTCTATGTAGTATCTTTGTCACAAACAACCTCAATACCAACCCAGCAACAACAATAATCACCTTAATTAGAAAAATTATACCAAAATAGAATATACAAAACATCTTAGGTCTACTAACATTTTTTTTCACAAGTAGGGTGAGAGCTTCGCCACTCAGTAGGAAATCCTTATATAATCCATGTGTTTCCTTTCACAAATACATTAAATTAACACTAGTTTGAGATATATTTATTAATTTATGTTTTCCACATGTTATTAATTATACATAAATATCCCATTTTAAAATAAAATGTACTCCATAACAATTTCAAATTGTTTTTCCATTTTATAATGAGGATCCAAGACAAAGATTACCAGTGTTGTTCTGAAAAAAGGACAGAGTTAACGATGGAAACTTATTCATCATAACAAAACAAAATAATAAATATAATTACCAGGGGTTATTCTAAAGATCCCTATAATATCCCTAGATATACTGGGTATGGAATCACTAGTGGGCATATGGTGAAGTCCCTAAGTCTATAACCAACTAGCCGCCCTCATCTGTCCAATCTAGTGGCACAACCCTCCAGGCCTGACAACAAATCCAGGATGGTACCAACCTATCTAATCGGGGATGGAATGATACCATCACTTAATCATCTAAAAGACACCCATGAACATATGGTAATTTTAAACTATGTAAGGTGTAGGACTTCACATGCATGACTCGCCTTACCTCCCACCACCGCACCCGTTTACCCCAAACCAAAACACAACTATGTGATATCCCATATAGGGAAATCCCATCAATAGAGGTTCTCCATATATATATATATATATATATATATAACATCATAAAAAGTGCCAAATGGGATATAACATCATTCAAAGTTCCAAAACATTTCATAAAACACATTAAACTTGCAATTGGGTACTCACATCTACCAACCCAAAATATTTTCTAAAATCAACACAAAACATCACTTTTAAAGGTACTACTCCAAACGAGACATTATGTTTACACACCCAAAATACATTTACTAAAACATTTCATAATAATTTATAAAACCTTGATGAACACTACATTATAAATAACATTCAAAACAATCCTTCCACACTTTAGGGAAACACGAGGCATTATTAAACAAGCCAAACATGCCCTTATGTTACGCATTTTCCAACACGTACTCAAAATTCAAAACAACATATCATTTTAAGATTACATATTTAGGCATTATTTAGCTATCACACAAGGGAATATATTTCATTTATAAATAAAAAATCATTAAAAGAACCGAGGGTTAGGATGGAACGACACTTCCATGTTCCATCTTCACTAAAGGGGACATCTAATGCCACACTCTAAAATTCATAAAAACACAGAAAACCCATTTTCATAAAAATAAATATTTTCAATCAAACCAAATCCATCAAATAACACTATTCAATGAACACAAAAATGGTAAAACTCAAAATTCAACCATTCTACTTAAACAAATTTATGGATAAATATTCCCCAAAATACCCAATTTCACTTTAATGAATACATGAAATTTTAAATAAACACCATAGGCACACATGATCCTAGTCATGTTTCAAAAATTACTTTGAAAACCTATTTTTAAAAAAATTGACGCAAATCCAAAATTCTAAAATATGTAAAAACTATGTTCCATTGATATATGATTCATGTTTAGAAATTTATTTTAAATACCAAGAATAAAAGGGAATACCTTAGGAAGTAAGAACATTAAAACCCCTACCTTTTTGGTGTGATAATGTAATATAACTCCATGTGGAGGAAAAATGGAGCCTTAAATATGATCCACATACCATAGCCATCAAGAAATCAACTAAAATTTAGCCAACCATAACCCTAGGGATAAACTAATAAGAAAACCCCATAATGAAACCGTAGAAAGGAGAGGGAAATTTAAAATGAGGGGGAAATACTAATAATCCAAGGAAACATACCTAAGAACTCTCAAGGGAGGTCAAGGGAGGGAATACACAAATAGAGATGGGTTTGGGAAGACCCCCTAGTGTTCACAAGTCAGATGAGGGTGGAGGATCCTGAAAATGGGATAAAATGAGTAGAGAGGGAAATTAGATTTTTTTCATTTTAATGACCTCACACGAACACATGTTTTTACTACACGTTATTCCAAGCCGTGTGGAAACCTCTGCCCATGATTCAAGAATTTGTACACTTGCATGGGATCAACCACACAGTTTGTGATACCATGTGAAAACTATAATGTAGGTACTATCCATTTCTAGGCTTGCCGTATGGTTACCTACTACTACTACATGATTTCTCCTAACCATGTCAAATTTATGTTCCACCATGAAGAAACTATAAAAAACCAAAATAAAAAAAATCGACCAATGATAAACCCAAACCTCGACCCAAATTCTGGAGACTAATAAATGGATAAAATAAATGAGTATTCGAGGTTATGGTGTGACAATAGATTTAAGTTTTTCTATTGTACCCATTTTCTCCAAAATATACTATCTAGTTGATATGGATGAGATTTTATTATTTTAATGGAATAATCAATATCTATATTCTTCTTCCATAAATTTTGATGTGAAGCCATCAATTTGTCTTATTTCTAACTACCACATCATGAACCGATGAAATTAATTTTCTATCATTGCCACTCATGGATCGATATAATAATGAATGAAATGTATACAATTTACTTATATTAAACATTTATATTTATTTAAGGATAACATATAATATACAGTCATACATATCTATTCTTCTAAATCTGATAATGTTGATCATGATTTTGTGTTGACTACCACCTCCATGAAGCAATGTGATTTTTTATTGAACACCAAATCATATGGATACAACATATTAGTTTATATAAATAAATTAAATGATATTTCTGAAACAAAAAATAAATATTTTTGATAAAATTATACTTATATTCTTTTCATCATGGTCCTTGGAAAATGGAAAGTTACTCATGAATTCTTATAGCATACCATCTATATGATTGTATCTTAGTTCAATATTCCTAATAAAATTTCATGATTGGTTCTAAAAATAAAATTTATATATTATATTGATAATTATTTCATGATTTTTATTTCATATATGATGGTATAATTCAAACCTTGACCATAAAATACTTATCAAATTCAATTTGGACATATTAGTCCAATATCATCAAAACGTCTAACATTAAGTTAATTGATTAAGTAATTGGTAATAACATTAAACTAAACAAAACAAAAAACTATATTAACTTTAATAATTTCAATAATGTTATTATTTAGGAACCCGAATAATTTATGTGATGAGTTATATTTGAGGTAAGGAAGAATTTAATTTCTGAAAACCATATCATAAATGTTTTAAATATTTTTTAATAATTTTTTCTATTCCATATCCATATTATTATCATTGTTTTATTCTTGAATATATAATGAAATAAAATAATTAAAAAGTTAATTTTAATTCAATAATTTTTTTTGTATTTTTTATAAGGAAAAACTCTACTTTTTTATGCTGGTCAATTAGATTTTTTTTCAAAGAATAGAGGGATGTTTTATTGTATGATATATGAAAGAAAATTATTTTTACACTACCACAAACTCTATTTGGTATTTTAATTCGATTATTAGTTTCATTTTTTAAACAATTAAAAACTATCCATAGCAATGATCTAGTTGTTTTCAAAAATCTACTTAAAAGGAATGGATATTTTAACATTCGAAAATGATTTCTTATGCTTGATGTTTTTTATTAGTCTCATATTAAAAAATTCAATAATTTATGTTTCTAGATTATGTTATGTTTTTTTTGTAATAGTTTATTATGGTGTATGTTTCTATTATAAAAGATCTATGGTTTGTTTTATAAAAAAACAATAAATGGTTTTTCTCTAATAACCCTCCATTACACTATGTAATATTTATATTGGATGTTGATTGTAATGTTTGTTCTCTTTTAACCATTAAGGTGTTTCCACTTGAAATAGGGGTAGTTAATCAATTTTAAATAGTTATTGCTATAACATTTAAAATTTTCATTTTTATTTCATGTTTGATAAAGAATAATTCATTAAGTTACCCATTTTATTTTTTTAATAATTTATTTTTATTTTTATTTAAATCATATGATTTCAGAAAGATATTTAATGAGATTAATTTTGTTACACCATGAGACTTTAGAGACTATTTTTTTATTTCAAATAAATTAATTTTTTATTTATTTCTTATAATTCAATATTTCAGGCATTCCTTTCCCATCTAAACGAAATTGTCTAAGTTACATGCCTCACAAACTTAGCATACGATGCACACAAGACTATGTTTTTATGAAACACTTTATTATATAAGTATTTAAATGATATATTTATAACCTAGCCATTAATCAAAGATTTAGGAATAGTAATATATACTTTTAATGTATATTTTATAATTTTTTATGTACATATATCATAATTATATGAAATATATAATTTTTTGAAAAGTCTTTTTAGGTCAGAGAATATCATTTTTTCTAATGAACCAAGTTTAATAATAAAATTAAATTTAGAAAAATTTAGAAAAATTATTAGATAAAAAATAATATTCATATTTTAATTTATAATATTAAAATTAGATTAGTGAGAAGTTTTATGATTTTTCTAAGAAACATCATGTTTTTTATGAATAGTGCAAAATATATCTTTTTAGTTAAAAACTGCCATTTTGGATAATTAATTGTTAATTTAAATGATGTTAAAATTTTTTAAGGACAAATTAGTTAAATATTATATCTATTAATATAATTTAATTTATTAGAATCAATTTAACATTGAAATTGAATATAAAATCATAATAAACATTTGATCATTTTTATTCTTTTAAACCCCTTTATTTCATCTCGTCCACGGGAATAGAAATACTAATAATTTTTATACTACTATTATTTGAATTTTAAAAAATAGAGATATACAATTGTATTGAGTATAATTTTTAGAGACTAATAATTACATGTTAATTTTGTCTAAAATAACTAGTAAAAGTGGTGAAAATTATTCGTAGTGATTAACAAAAAATTAAGCTTTATTAGGGGCTAAACCATAAACATAAGGGCCTAAATGATCTGTCTAATTTTAGAAAAAACATTTTATATCCATGTATATTCCATAATACTTAAATTTTTGAGTTTTTTATTATTTATGACTATTTTGAGGTAAGAAAATGTGCAAACCTAATATGTTTCAAAAAATTCCAATTAGGTCATTTTCTTTCCCTATAAAAAGCCTCAACCTCTCCCACTGCCTCACACCACTCAAACCTCTTGTGCTCGGCCAAGGCCTTCCCAATACACATCCAAAAATCCCTCTCTTATTTATATAATCATTACCTTTTTAATAATGAAACAAAATTAATCCTTTGGTCACAAAACCAAAAGGATATACCTGATTAAGAGGTAACGTCTTCTCTCAAGCTCTTGTATTTATTTTTCTTCTCCAGCCCCTCTGATATCTAAATTTCATTATTGTATGAAACAATAATTGTCCTAAATATAATAGGATGTTTATTTGAAAATAATTCAGCCTAAAAATATGAACACTAATATCTAATGGGTAAAAACATATTTTTTCTGTGTATGAAAAAATACAGCCTCATGAAATGTTGATTATTCATTTTTCCTTTAACACCTATCATGGTTGCCACTATAATGGAAAATGATTTCATATATTTTAAATATTTCATTTATTATGTCTTAAATCATCTATATTTATATTTATAGAAAATACATTTTTATTTTCCATTTGGTGTTAATAAGATAATTTTAGTTGAGGAAGTGTGGACTACCACCCCCTCAAAGAGATGTGATTCGTTCAAACACCATATGGAATGTATTAAGGATGGTCTAGTGAATGTATATGATATTTATAATACAATAATGATAATATAATAATTATATATAGTAATACATATATTTAAATATATTATTTACATACTTTATTTCAATAAGACAATTAAAATGGAAACAACGTTCTTGCATACGCACGACTTACCATCTCCATTGACGATGTATTCCATTTCAAATGTATATATTATATAAATTATTATAATATAATTATAATATATATACATGAAATTTATATTATTTTTTAAATTTTGGAATTGTGACAAATATAAAGGAAAAACAATATAAAAAATTAAGACACATACAAAGAACAAACCGAATATTACCCGATGTGATATCTTAACATAAGATCACTGACCAGCGAGTAATATAAGGGCATAATAAAAAAATACACAGTATTAGATATAATTATATGGGTTTTTACAATATTGATAATAAATTAAAATTTATTATAAATGTGATTTGATCGAATACGAAGAGAGTCAAGACATTAGGAATGGGGATTTCATCTCAATTATTATTTTAGTGAGATACACACTATGTTCACCACTCTATCCTATTGTGTGGTGTATTTAATGAACATGATTGTATTATATGTATATTTTTCAAAAATTTATAAGTATTAAAATATCCATTTCATGATCTTTATTCCATGGGATTTATGTTTCTGAAGGTACCAAATTGGTAAAAAATGTTTTGTCTCAAATTCCATTGTTTGAGAGTCATTTTTTGTTATGCACCAAAATTCATTTTTGAAGTGTCTATAATTACATATTATTTCATGAATTTAAAAATTTTCATATTATTTTATTCCTCATTTAGTTTCCTCTAATAGATTTATAGTATGGTCCCATGTAACCAAGTTTTAAGAGTTTATTGAATCAATCTCATCATTTTAGAGATTGTTAAGGACTAGGTGTCTTTGATGAAATAGTATGATCCATATCTCAATAAAAATAACGAGCTTCCATATGCTTTGTTTATTCTTGATATCATCATGTGTTAGTAGCATTATTTTAACTATTTGGTACATGAGATAATATTTTAATGTAAAATCTGAATGTCTCTCTCTTTGGTCAGAAATATTTTGTATTCTAAACCTATGTTTTTGAAAATTATTTCAAAAATGTTTTCAAAAGATCTTTGAAGATCATTTACAATGAAAAATTAATTTAATTTTTTTATTATTTTTAAATATTCCATTATTTGTTTTGAAATCTAATTTCAAATAAAAAGGTTTTTAAGAGGATTCTATTATAAAAGTATATTTTTTCACAGAACAAAGGATATTTTACTCAGGAAATGTTTTAATAGTTCTTTCCGAATTATTTCCCATGTGAGATAACATAAATTGGTGTTACTCATTCCTTGAGGGGGAATTTATTCAATATTATCGTTCATATTATTTCTTGAAATGGATTATGTTTTTATGACATGATTTTTATGGAATATTTTTCACGTTCATGGGTTATATTCATTTAAACCCCCCTTATTTTCATATGTTATGTTTATGATGAAATTATTATGAAACCTATCTCTTTCCATTAGTTATGATATAATTACATGATTACTATAGCAATTTCATTTCATGGGTTACAATATGATTATTTATGATCTTGATGTACATGTATATATGATATCATTGTGAGATGGGTGGGACCTATATATCCCTCTAATACATTGGGTAATGATTTATATCTCATGAGACAGACTAATATGGTCAAGGGAAGGAACCTCTACAAATAAGATTAACATGGGAGTGAATCATGACTATAAAAATGGTATGATGAGTTAACTCATGCTACTATGTTTCCCATGTTAGTGGACCCTAACTATCATTATCGAATGGGGAGTGACCTCATACTATAAATATAGACTTTTCATTGATACCTTGGCTAATATAGAAATCATTATATTCTTCTGTGTCTACCAATATTCCATGTTCCATTCTTATGTTATTCTTTAATGGCTTGTGTTTTTTGTATCCTTATTATTCATGTCTTATGAACTACCATGATTTATTCTATTATTCATTTATATGATCATTTATATGTAGTGTATGATATTATCTTTTAATGATCATGTTCTCATAACAGTATTCCCATGATTATGCTTACGTGTCTCCCTTTTTTACCCTTAATTAGATTTTGAGCTCAACAATTTTTATGTTACATTCCCCAAGTTATGATGATATGTATTAATTTTAATGTGTATAATAAGGGATGTGTTCATGAGGAACCCATTGGGAGATAATGTATCTCATTTATGTATGAGGGTTATTTTTTCTATGTTTTAAAAGACATAAGAATAGTACGGTCTTCATGCTTCTGTTTGTGTAATGTTTTTTGTATTCCAAAAAAGTTATTTAATGTTAATTTATGTCAATATAGGGTCATTAAAGTTGGTATTAGAGGATTTTAATATTTAACCTTTGGAAACTAGGATGAGAAACCATGATGAGAACCCAAATAGATTGTCTAAGGATAAGTATAATGATGCGTCAATGTTTACAAAAATGTCCACGAATTTTGTTAAAGGATATAGTTAGTGGTTTCCTAGAAATACATCTATATCTAGATAATACAAGTGGATATTTCTCTGGAAAAGATGTACCTATGTGAAAAAACTCAAACTTGATTTTCTAGGCCTGACTTAGGGTAATCGGGTACCTGACAATGGGCCTTACTGCACCTATGTTTTGACACTCTCTAGGGATATTATTTGAAAACTAAGAAAAAAATTTTGAATGATCCTAAATTATATTAATATATTTTGACTATGAATAACCTAGTATAATTCTATGGTGTCATATATTAAAGAAGGAGTCATTATTTAGACATTATATGAGTGAATTTTAAAAAATATGTGGTTCCTCACTCTGATAACTATTTCTTAATCTATGATTTTGGTTTTAGTCAATGGTTGGAACCTGAAAGAACCACATTAATGGTTAATATGATGGAAAATGAAATGATTATCCTCTAGAGATACTGAATGCTATGGGGGTTGTAATGAAAAACCACGTTTCTATTCCCACACAACTGTCTTAATCTATGAGTCGTGGTAGACTACTAAATAATAAAAGGTTGGAACAAAATTTGGTTGAGTCTTTCATGAGGAAACATAAACCTTGTATCAGAGGGTATTCTCATGGAATTTTTATTGAACAATGGATAAGTACTACTGAAAAGATATTAATTCAATGTTAGGAGCATGATAAACTTGTTTTGAATGTATATTGATTTCAAGGAAAAGTAGAACCATGGTGGAATCTAATCAAGAGTATGGGGAAGTAAGATGATATTGAATCTATTGATTGAAAATATTCAAGAATTATTTTTGTATAAGTAAATTCCCCAGATTCTTTATACAAAGACCGAGAACGAGTTTCTTGGGTTTAATAAAAATGATGAAGAATCTATTGGTACATACAATACAATTTCAATCAGAATTGCAAGGTATGATTCAGAAAATTTCATCCAACCTGAAAGTATAGTTGATAGGTTCTTCAATGGCTTAAATACAAGTCTCAAAAGGTATTTGGCCAAAAGAGACATTAGTATTTACAAATATATTGTGAATTTGTACAATCAATGTTGAAATGGTGATTGGTGTCATGTATCAATCTCATTGTTTTTTAAAGAAGAGGGAGATAGAGTTTAATGGAAATTCTAAAACCCATGAATAAAAGAAGATGATATTTCCTATATTATCTAATTATGGGAATAATTTTGGATGAAATTTCCTTAAGGGTTCCAATAAATGTTTTATGCGTAGAAGGAATGTCCATTGATAATTTGACTGTCCATGTGATGGAAAGAGGTTAGATAATATTGTGAATTGTTGATAAACTGAAAAGAATTTACCTTCCATGATTCTGTGCTACAAGTGTAAGGATGATGGGTATCATGCTCACCACTACCCAAATCCATGATATGGTGATGATTATCGACATTAGAAACCTCGTAAGCCAATGGTCAATGGAAAATTTAACTAAATAACTATTTCTTATGAGGTGTGTCATACAAATGTAATGAAAGGTACACTTACCATCCACTCTAGAGCTGATAATGTCGTATTTTATTTTTGGAAATACCGACTCATTCATATCTAAATAATTTCCTAATTTTTTCATATTCCACCATAACAATTAGATATAGAAATCGTTGTGAAAACCCCTAAGGGTATGATGATCACATCTCAAGTCTTTGATTCCTCTCCAGTTGATGTTTTTGGGAATGTGCTTCATTCAAATATAGTCATTCTTCATTTGGTTGGATTTGATATCATCTTAGGTATGGATTTTATTTCTTTTCATAAATCCCACATAATTTTTTAGAAAGGGGTGTTACATTGATATTACAAACAATCCAATGATCATCCATCCATGTGATGATATATACAATGTTTTTATAGAGATTACATCTAGTGTATTGGTTTTAATTTTAATTTAAAAAGGGTTCTTATCTCAAATGGTTGGGGAGAGAATTAACATCAATGATGTGGATATTATTAAGGATTTTGTTGAAGTATTTTTGAAAGAGTTTCCTAGTCTTCCACCAAAACAAAACATTGAGTTCTCAATTGAACTCAATACCTAGTTCCATAGTAATTTAAAAGAAACCTTATATAATGCCTCTTATAGTATTGCATAAATTGAAGAAGAAAATCCAAGAATGAATTGACAATGATTTATTTTTCTGTGTGTCTCATCTTGGGGTGAAATGGTTCATTTAGAATAAAAGAAATATTGATAAATGAGAATATGCATTGCCTATTGGGTGTTGAATAAGACCACAATCAAGAACAATTATCCTCTTTCCCATTTTGATGACTTGATGGATCAACATGGTGGAGCTCAGTACTTTTCCTGGATTGGCCTTTGTTCGGTATATCTTCAATTGAGGGTAAATAAGGAGGATATACCCAAGATGACATTACATATAATGTAAATTCACTGTGAATATATATTGATTAATTTTGGAGTTACTAATTCCCCTACTATATTTAATGAGTTTGTGATTATATTCTTTAGGGATTACCACGATCAGTTTTTTGTAGTCTTTATAGATGATATTCTTATCTATTCAAATAGAAAGTGATATCATCAATATCACTTGATAATTTTACTAAAGACCCTAAGAAAGTAGAATATATATGAAAAAACATAAAAACATTAATTTTGGCTGCATAGGGTTTCAATTTACAGTTACATAATCACATGAGATGGTATCGTAGTAGATCCATCAATGTTAGAGCCTAATGAAGGTTTTCCTAGAACAACCATCGTTACTAAGATCTATTGTAACATCCCAAGTAAGTAATTAATAATAGATATTTTTATCTATGCCTATTAATGATTAAGATAGTGTTTTATAGGCTTAAAATGAAAATAAATACAATCTTATGCATGGAATACACTAATATTCTTAAAAGATTATCTTACTGCCTTTTGATGGAAAATCCTTTTTGAATCAAACTTTTGAAAATTTTATAATCTATATTTGTCAAAATAAAAATATTCATTATTATTGGGACATTTAAATTTAAATTGGATAAATTTTTGGTATTTTTCTGACAATGTTCTTTTTTTTAATGAATAGTGAAAAATACTGCATTTTACATTAAAACTTCTTTTTAATTTAATTTAATTATATGGTTAGATTATCTTTTTAATTGGTATTAAAGTTTAATCTGAATATATTTTTACCATTTAATCCAAATTTTGTCATTAGGATTAATTTCACTTTGGAATTGGTCATAAACTAATGCCAAACTTTTCATAGATATTGTTTCAAAAAAAACCCGCTATTTGTTTTGACAACGAGAATTATTTTTAAATCAATTATTGAAATTTATGTGTTTGGAATTTGGTAAAATGGATTACATATTTGGAATCAGAATGTCCAAAATATGTAATCAAGACTCTTTTGTTTTTGGACATTATGAATAGTAACGACGGTAATTATCTTTAATTATCTTGATTAATGAGTAATCAGGTAGTTAAGGATAATAAAATGATATCATAATAATCCAAAAAGACCACAACATGTGTCTTAAGGCTACTGGTTGTCTCATGGCCGACCATTGGATGGCTTGTGCCAAACTTTGGGGCCCCATAGAATCACTTTTGTGAGAAAGTGACTTTTTATCTTTTTATTTTTAAAGAATGTTAAATGTGACAAAGAATGTATCACCTAAGTAAATTATTTTTAATTTTGTCTAAATAAATGATATTTTGGACTATAAATATTAATTAGAAAGATAAAAATATTTATTACATCATGATATTTGTTTTATAATTTTTAGACATTAAATTTATTAAATTATTTATGACATCATGATGATGCAGCGATTACCTCATTAATAAAGGATTTAAATAAAATGGAAAGATAATGTAAAATATAAGACCTAAACATGTCCAAAACCTATTGTATGGGTAGATTTAGAACCCTTATCACCTTACCCTAGAATTATATCAATTTGGGACCTTTTGAATCCGAAAATCATTTTCAAATAAAGTAACATTTCTTTACTTTCCAAGAGTGCCCCTCCTCTCCTCTTATAAAAGGCCCCCACCTCTACCTACTTACCCACATTCCCAAAGCCTTTGGCTCGGCCAAACCCTTCCCATTTTGTCTCTCCACATCCATATCTTACTCCTTGAAGCCTCGCTTTGGGCATAAGTCTTCCCAAGGAAGCCTTTCAGCCCAAACCAAAGGGATTTACCCGATTGTAAGGTAATGTCTTCACTTGAGTCCTTTTGTTTTATTTTGATTCTACAACCCCCTAAACTCTTTTTATTAATTTATATTGTAACAACTCCAGTATCTTCAATATACTAGGATTTTGTTATAAGAAGTATTAGAGCTACACTTACACACACCTATATCTAATGGTTAAAGGACATACTGTTTCCGTGGATGGTGAATTTATGCCTCCCGAAACGATGATTGTTCAACATTCTTTTAACACCTTCAAAGGTGGCCATTAAGATGTCACTATATTTATATATGATATATAATATTTTTATGTTTTCCTTAAGCTTCTGTATTTTTCATTTTGGTCATACCTTTATGGTTTCCATTATGGGTAAACGCGATATCTTTAT
The DNA here is from genome assembly GCA_963277665.1 of Viscum album. NCBI lineage: Eukaryota > Viridiplantae > Streptophyta > Magnoliopsida > Santalales > Viscaceae > Viscum > Viscum album. The sequence continues at coordinate 1,425,450,698 of OY728123.1, read as the reverse complement.
TTAAGGAAGTGCGGACTACCGCCCCCTCAAAGTGATTTGATTCGTTAAATACCATATGTGGGATGTATAAAGGATGGAACTATGATATTATATATGATATTATACTGGAATTATAATATACCTTTATATCATTATGATTCCATTCTATAAAATACGCAATATAAATGAAAGTAGCGTTCATGCGTACGTACGGCTTACCGTCTCCATGAACGGTGCTTTTCGTTTCTTACCTCTAAATGATTATGTAATATTATAAATGCATGAATGTACTTGATATATATGAAATATATGATATATACATCATGAATACCATTCTGGATATAATGGATACATGAACAACTTGTAATTATAATGGGTTTATTTTTGAATCAAGTATCAATGATTGTTAAACTGACTTTTATTAACTTAAATAATTACATACTGTTCATGACATGGCAATAAGTAACATAAAAGGAATAATGAACTTGAAAAAGTTTCTTAAGAAAGTAGAAATTAACTCAAGTTTATTATTCAGGACATTAAAGAATGATCGAGTCAAGTCAGACCCGAGGTATGGGACTTCATCTCAATCTCCTTTCATTGAGGCATATTTTGTTTTATACACAACCTTCTTTTATATGGTGTATAAACCCCTTTGACTTTTACGTTTATTCAAAAGGAATATTTTTATACAAATCGTTTACTAAATGACAAAAGGTAATGTTTTTGTCGTATGTATGTGGGGACAACGACTTCTCCGCCACCGTGACCATTATTTGAGTTTCGGCTTCCTCTACAAGCCATACCTTTTTTTTAAAAGAAAAATAAATACCATGTTTTACTTTTCTTTTATTTTGGTATTGAAAATGGTTTTCATAATTTTTTTATATCAATGTGTTGTATTGATATTTTGTGATTTAAAGGTGGAAATTTTATGTTTCCTTTATGAATGTTTTATGTGATACGATTATGTTGAGGTTATTGGGCATTATTATGAAGGCAGGTGGTTCAGTGATAAAATAAGGGCAGGTGAGCCCGATATAGCTCTCCAATGCATTGGGTAACACGAAGGAGTGAAACGTTAAGGTTTCTCCGAAGAGATTTAGGGAATATACTGTTATGGGTATTCCAAACATAACCAAGAGGGTTACTCCCTACGTAAGAATGTTATGAATGCCTCAAGTTACCTTTATGTCTTATGATTTCTATGATTTATTCATGATTTGATGAGGTATGTGAAAGTGCTTATGTTCTATGGGTAAATTATGATTTCATTCTTATGTATATATGTACCCATGTTTCCTTTCCATATTTTTATATCCCTTACTGAGCTTTTTATGCTCATCCCAAGTTTTTTTTAAATGTTTTTCACAGGTCAAGGGAAAGGTACATGATATGATGATAGTGTCAAGGAAGTGTCAATAAAGAATCCATGTTTTATTTTAAATATGTTTCCATTGATGGGAAATAAGAATACTATCTTTATGTAACCACTTTGTTTATGTGTGTAATGTAATGCAAGTTTTATGATCTAATTCTCTAAAACTCTAAACCCAAAAAGATCCTCAATGTGTAATCTTGTAATAACTCAAGATTAAGTAAGGTTTAAGGCTGGGGCCTTATAGTTGGTATCAGAGGGAGGTTTAGACAACTTTAGGAGTTAGAAAATTGTTAAATTATAAGTTAATTTATGGTATGACTGAAATGATATAGCATTTAAAGATTAACATGTTTGCTTATCCTAAGATATTTCTGTGTTTAGAATGGTTTTCCGCAGAGGAAACAAAGCAGCTATGTTGGGATGACATCAGGAGGAAAACAACCTTCCAAATCAGTAACCTGAGATGGTCGGAATCAGAACTGAACAGTTTGTTGTAGTGATGGAACAGTTGACTCAGGCTATAAATGGTAGTGGTATCCATGCACGAGATCAGCCAGATCAACCGCAAAGGAACATGTCAGTGGTGGAACATTTCATGAGGCAACATCCCCCATCATTCAGAGGATATCTGACCCTGTGCTAGCTGAAGGGTGGATTAAAGCACTGGAGAAAATTTTTGATGTCATTGGGTGTTCATACAATCAAAAGGTTAGTCTTGCTATTTACCATTTGGAGGGTGAAGCCGATCAGTGGTGGTCGATGGTTAAAAATATCAGGGACGCTGATGAGATTGATGCTCTCGACTGGGATGAATTCAAAGATATGTTTCTTGAAAAGTATTTTCCTAAGGCTGTTCGACTTAGGATGGAAAAACAATTCTTGTAATTGAGGCAAGAGGAAGACTCAGTGGCTACCTATGAAGAAAGGTTCACTCGATTGGAACGGTATGCTCCAAATTTTATCCGAGACCTTGATAGTAAAATCAATTGTTTTTACTCAAGATTAAAGCCAAAATATTGAAGGGAATTAGATTCTCGTGAGTTTAAAAGTTATGAAAATCTTGTTCGATGTGCTGAGAAGGTGGAAATGGAGTTTTCTGATGATCAAGTGTTCTATAACAACCAGAATAAGAAGAGACCGAGGTGGCAGGAGAAAGGGAAGAATTCATCAAAAAAGTCTGATGGTAAGAAATCTAAGTTTCCAGTTTGTGATAAATGTGGCAAAAGGCATGCTGGGGAATGTATTCTGAATTCTGTAAAGTTCTACTGATGTGTTAAGATGGGAAATAAGGCTCGTGATTGCACTGGAAAAGATCAAGGTGATGGTAAGTCTAAATTTGATTTACAGTTAGTGAAATGTTTTAAGTGCAATGAGATGGGTCACTATGCAAACAAGTGTCCGACAAAGAGCTTGAGTGATGGGAAGAAGTTATAATACAAGCAGAAAGGGGTGGTGAAATCCTTTGCAACTACTTCAGCAGATGTTGGGCCATCAAATGAAGTTGTATCAGGTACATTGTCTATTTTTTCATATTATGCCAGTGTGTTGTTTGATTCAGGGTCCACACATTCTTTCATCTCTAAAACCTTTTCTAGTAAAATGGGAATACCATATCAAGAAATGACTCCTGAACTTGTGATAAAAACACCTGGGGGAAATGTTGAGGCAAAAATAATTTATAAGAATCTTCCTATCCTTATCTGTGGAAAGAACCTACTTACAAACCTTATTGTTCTACCTCTAGTAGAGTTTGATGTTATCCTGGGTATGGATTGGCTCTCTATTTACCATGCTAAGATTGACTGTAGAGCTAAAAAAGTTTATTTTCAGAAAGACTTTCAGTTTGTGTACAAGAATGAACCCTTACTGTTGATAACATATCAAGAGGCCGAGAAACTTGTAAAATATGGAAATGAATGTTACCTTGCACACATCGTTGAAAATAAAGGAACTGTTCAGATGAATGATGTGCCAGTGGTAAATGAGTATCCTAACGTTTTTCCTGATGAGTTGCCTGGAATAATACCGAATCAGAAAGTTGAGTTTACTGTTGACTTAGTTCCTGATGCTAAGCCAATTTCAAAACCCCCTTATCGAATGGCTCAAATTGAACTTTTAGAGTTGAAGGAGCAATTGCAAGATTTATTAGAGAAAGGTTTCATTCGACCTAGCACATCACCATGGGGTGATCCTGTTTTATTTGTTAAAAAGAAAGATGGTTCAATGAGACTTTGCGTTGATTATAGAGCCTTGAATAACATCACTGTTAAGAACAAATATCATTTGCCTCATATCGATGATTTGTTTGATCAGCTCCAAGGAGCTCAGTATTTTTCAAAGATTGACTTGAGATCGGGGTACCATCAGCTGAAGGTAAAGGAAGCAGATGTTCCGAAAACCACGTTTCGTACAAGATATGGACATTATGAATTTGTAGTAATTCCTTTTGGGATAACCAATTCACCTGCTGTATTCATGGACTTAATGAATAGAATTTTCCATGAGTTCTTGGATAATTTTTTGGTGGTTTTCATTGATGATATTTTGGTGTTTTCTAAAAGTAAAGAGGAGCATGAAAGACATTTAAGGTTTATTTTGCGAACCTTAAAAGAAAAGAAACTATATGGAAAATTCAGCAAGTGTGAGTTTTGGTTGCAACAAATTTCTTTCCTTGGTCACATTGTTTCTAAATATGGGATAACTGTTGATCCTGCAAAAACAAAAGTTGTGGAAGACTGGACAAGACCCACAAATGTAACTGATATTTGTAGCTTCCTTGGTTTGGTAGGCTATTACCGAAGGTTTGTTATAATTTTTTCACGGTTATCTATTCCAATGACTAAGCTAACTCGGAAGGGTGTTAAGTTTATCTGGACAAAAGAATGTGATGATTGTTTTCAGGAGTTGAAAAGAAGATTGGTGAATGCTCCAGTTTTGGCACTACCTTCCAGGAATGGTGAGTTTGTTATATACAGTGATGCTTCATTGAAAGGACTTGGTTGCATCCTAATGCAGAATGATCAGGTAATTGCTTATGCTTCACGACAGTTGAAAACTCATGAGTTAAATTACCCTACACATGATTTGGAATTAGCTGCTGTTGTTTTCACTTTAAAAATTTTGAGGCATCGTTTGTATGGAGTAAAGTGTGAAATATATACTGATTAAAAAAGTTTAAAGTATATATTCACTCTGAAAGAGTTAAACATCAGACAGAGGAGATGTCTGGAATTAATCAAGGATTATGATTGTACAATTCATTACCATCCGGGAAAAGCAAATAAAGTGGTTGATGCTTTGAGTCGAAAAATTAATGCTTCATTAGAAATGTTGCATTTGGAACATAATACTTTGGTTAAGGATTTGATGAAATTTGGCATAGAAGTTATTGGTGCAGGAAGTTCTTCTGTTTTGTTTCAGGTATCAGTGAGATCATCTCTATCAGATAGAATCAAGCAAGCACAGAAGCAAGATAGTGAGTTGCAGAAAAAGGTAGAGCTGGTTCAGAAAGGTAAGTTGTCTGAATTCAACATTGATAATGATTGCGTTTTGAGATTTGGGAAGAGATTGTGTGTGCCTTGTGATTCACAGTTGAAGAGAGAGTTGCTATGTGAAGCTCATAGTTCTCCGTTTTCAGTTCATCCTGGCATTACTAAGATGTACAGAGATCTGTGGGAGTATTACTAGTGGGATGGAATGAAAAGATATATTTCTGATTTTACTGTGAAGTGTTTGACTTGTCAACAGGTTAAAGCAGAGCGACAGTTACCGAAAGGGATGCTTCAGCCTCTACCAGTGCCAGAGTGTAAATGGGAGAATATATCCATGGACTTTGTTGTGGTATTACCGAAGTCATCTCTAGGTAATAATGCAATCTGGGTTATTGTTGATCGCTTGACGAAATCTTCTCATTTTATTGCTATACGAGATAATTTTTCCCTAGATCAACTTTCCCATTTGTATCTTAAATAGATAGTCAGGTTACATGGATTTCCCCTCTCCATTGTATCTGATCGTGATCCCAGGTTCACTTCTAACTTTTGGAAAGGACTTCAGAAGTCGTTGGGTACTGAATTAAATTTTAGTACAGCATTTCATCCTCAATCAGATGGGCAGTCAGAACGAACAATTCAGACCTTGGAGGATATGCTACGAGCTTGTTCGATGGATTATCAGGGAAGTTGGGACCAACATATTTCTTTGGTTGAATTTTCATATAATAACAGTTTTCATTCCAGTATACAGATGGAACCATTTGAGGCGATATATAGGAAGCGGTGTCGAACTCCAGATTTATGGGATGAAGTGGGTGAAAGGAAGTTGATGGGACTAGAATTGGTAGAAGAGATGGCAGAAAAAGTTCAGCTGATTCAGAAACACATGAGAACAGCTCAGAGTAGGTAGAAGAGTTATGCAGACAACAGGAGGAAGGATCTAACTTTTGAGGTAGGTGATCATGTTTTTTTCAAAGTCTCGCCATGGAAAAGTGTGATGAGATTTGGTAAGAAAGGAAAGCTGAGTCCAAGGTTCATTGGACCATATGAAATTCTGGAGAGAGTTGGATCAGTTGCATACCAGGTGGATTTACCTCTGAGTTTATCTCAGGTACACAATGTTTTTCACGTTTCGATGTTGAGAAAGTATATGCCAGATCCATCTCATGTTTTGAGTCCAGAGGTAGTTCAGCTGGAAGAGAACCTATCTTATGAGGAACAACCGGTCCAGATTCTTGACCACAGGGAGAAAGTGTTACGGAATAAGGTGATTAATCAGGTAAAGGTTTTGTGGAAAAACCACATGATGGAAGAGGCAACATGGGAATCTGAAAATGCAATGAGGGATAAGTACCCACATTTATTCGATAAGTAAATAAATTGCGGGGACGCAATTTTCTAAAGGGGGGAAGGATGTAACATCCCAAGTAAGTAATGAATAATAGATATTTTTATCTATGTCTATTAATGATTAAGATAGTGTTTTAGAGGCTTAAAATGAAAATAAATACAATCTTATGCATGGAATACACTAATATCCTTAAAAGATTATCTTACTGCCTTTTGATGGCAAACCCTTTTTGAATCAAACTTTTGACAATTTTATAATATATATTTTTCAAAATAAACATATTCATTATTATTGGGACATTGAAATTTACATTGGATAAATTTTTGGTATTTTTCTGACAATGTTCATTTTTTTAATGAATAGTGAAAAATACTGCATTTTACATTAAAACTGCTTTTTCATTTATTTTAATTATATGGTTAGATTATCTTTTTAATTTTTCTTAAAGTGTAATCTGAATTTATTTTTACCATTTAATCCAATGGTGGTCATTAGGATTAATTTCACTTTGGAATTGGTCATAAACTAATGCCAAACTTTTCATAGATATTGTTTCAAAAAAAACCCACTATTTGTTTTGACAACGGGAATTATTTTTAAATCAATTATTGCAATTTATGTGTTTGGAATTTGGTAAAATGGATTACATATTTGGAATCAGAAGGTTTAAAATATGTATTCAATACTCTTTTGTTTTTTGACATTATGAATAGTAATGACGGTAATTATCTTTAATTATCTTGATTAATGAGTAATCGGGTAGTTAAGGATACTAAAATGATATCATAATAATACAAAAAGACCACAACATGTGTCCTAGGGCTACGGGTTGTCTCATGGCCGACCATTGGATGCCTTGTACCAAACTTGGGGGCCCCATGGAATCACTTTTGTGAGAAAGTGACTTTTTATCTTTTTATTTTTAAAGAATGTTAAATGTGACAAGGAATGTATCACCTAAGTAAAGTATTTTTAATTTTGTCTAAATAAATGATATTTTGGACTATAAATATTCAATAGAAAGATAAAAATATTTCCTATATCATGATATTTTTTTTATAATTTTTAGACATTAAATTTATTAAATTATTTATGACATCATGATGATGCAGTGATTACCTCATTAATAAAGGATTTAAATAAAATGGAAAGATAATGTAAAATCTAAGACCTACACATGTCCAAAACCTATAGGATTTGTATATTTCGACCCCTTAGCACCTTACCCTCGAATTATATCAATGTGGGACCTTTTGAATCCGAAAAGCATTTTCAAATAAAGTAGCATTTCTTTACTTTCCAAGAGTGCCCCTCCTCTCCTCTTATAAAAGGCCCCCACCTCTACCTCCTTACCCACACTCCAAAAGCCTTTGGCTCGGCCAACCCCTACCCATTTTGTCTCTCCACATCCCTCTATTACTCCTTGAAGCCTCACTTTGGGAATAAGTCTTCCCAAGGAAGCCTTTGATCCCAAACTAAAGGGAGTTACCCGATTTTGAGGTAATGTCTTCACTTGAGTCCTTTTGTTTTATTTTTCTATTCCAACCCCCTAAACTCTTTTTATTAATTTATTTTGTAACAACTCCAGTATCTTCAATATACTAGGATGTTGTTATAATAAGTATTCTAGCTACACTTACACACACCTACATCTAATGGTTAAAGGACATACTGTTTCCATAGATGGTGAATTTATGCCTCCTGAAACGATGATTGTTCAACATTCTTTTAACACCTTCAAAGGTGGCCATTAAGATGTCACTATATTTATATATAATATATAAAATGTTTATGTTTTCTTTATGCTTATGTATTTTTCATTTTGGGCATACCTTTATGGTTTCCATTATGGGTAAACACGATATCTTCATTTAAGGAAGTGCGGACTACCGCCCCCTCAAAGTGATTTGATTTGTTAAATACCATATGTGGGACATATAAAGGATGGAACTATGATATTATATATGATATTATACTGTAATTATAATATACCTTTATATAATTATGATTCCATTCTATAAAATATGAAATAGAAATGAAAGTAGCGTTCATGCGTACGTACGGCTTACCGTCTCCATGAACGGTGCATTTCATTTCTTACCTCTAAATGATTATGTAATATTATAAATGCATGAATGTACTGGATATATATGACATATATGATATATACATCATGAATACCATTCTGGATATAATGGATACATGAACAACTTGTAATTATAAAGGGTTTATTTTTGACTCAAGTACCAATGATCGTTAAACCGACCGTTATTAACTTAAATAATTACATAGTGTTCATGAAATGGTAATAAGTGAAATAAAAGGAATAATGAACTTGAAAAAGGTTCTTAATCAAGTATAAATTAACTCAAGTTTATTATTCAGGACATTAAAGAATGATCAAGTCAAGTCGGACCCGAGGTATGGGACTTCGTCTCAATCTCCTTTCACTGAGGCATATTTTGTTTTATACACAACCTTCTTTTATATGGTGTATAAAACCCTTTGACTTTTACGTTTATTGAAAAGGAATCTTTTTATACGAAGTGTTTACTAAACGACAAAATGGAATGTTTTTGTCGTACGTATGCGGCGACAACAACTTCTCTGCCGCCGTGACCATTATTTGAGTTTCAGCTTCCTCTACAAGCCATACCTTTTTTTTAAAAGAAAAATAAATACCATGTTTTACTTTTCTTTTATTTTGGTATTGAAAATGGTTTTCATAATGTTTTTATATCAATGTGTTGTATTGATATCTTGTGATTGAAAGGTGGAAATGTTATGTTTCCTTTATGCATGTTTTATGTGATACGATTATGTTGAGGTTCTTGGGAATTATTATGAAGACGGGTGGTTCCGTGATAAACTAAGGGCGAGTGAGCCCGATATAGCTCTCCAATGCATTGGGTAACGCGAAGGAGTGAAACGTTAAGGTTTCTCTGAAGCAATTTAGGGAATATACTGTGATGGGTATTCCAAACGTAACCAAGAGGGTTACTCCCTACGTAAGAATGTTATGAATGCCTCAAGTTACCTTTATGTCTTATGATTTCTATGATTTATTCATGATTTGATGAGGTATGTTAATGTAACACCCCAAGATTTTATAGTGTGTTATTTCTTCAAAATAATTCAATAACTTTCACTACACGTAACACCAAGTTCAATCGCACCATGACTTACCAAACAAGCTGTTCAAAAGAGGTTATGAATAGTGTCAACTAAATTTTAAACTTTATATAATCCTTATAATTTTAGAATCCATATTATGAGTTTCTTAGACATAATGTAAGAACAAATTCATTTTCAGTATTTCACTTTTACCAAATTTTAATAGTGAACCCTTTTTAGATACTAAATTTTAAACTTTTTGACTAAATGGGGACATCAAAAATTTAAAATGAAACATCCCAAGCTTCCACGGTACGCTAGCGTGTGTTGTACGCAACACCGAGTTCTAACACACCTTAACCAATCAAACTAGCCTCTATGAATAGTAATACCTACTTTTTGAAATTATATATATTTTATATTTGAAAATGGACTTCATTTTTGGATTCGGAATATCGAATTTATCCTAAGGTGAAATTTTGGTACATTTCGGATAACTTTCATATTTTGATGAATAGTGAAAATTACTAAATTTTAATTAAAAACAACTTTTTTAATCAAAATAATTAATAGTGATAAATTATGAATTTGAGTGGTTTTAAAGTATATTTAGAATATATTTTTACCATTTAATATAATGTTGGTCATTGTACATAATTTTACAATTAAACCGAACATAAACAAGTGTCAATCTTTTGATAGTTATTATCTCTTAAAAACACGCTTTTTGTTTTGACAGCGGGAATTAATTTTAAATTAATTTCTGCCACTTATGTGTTATGAATTTAGAAAAATGGATTCCATATTTGGAATCAGGATGTCCAAATTGTGTAAATAGGTAACTTTTATTTTTAGACATTTTGAATAATTACTGCGGTAAATATTTTATTTACCATGGTTAAGGGTAAATCCGGTAAATAAGGGTTAAAAAAATAATATTATAATAATAATAAATTACCCTAAAATGTGTCTTAATCCTATTGGTTGATACATGGTCGACCATGGGCATCTTTGGGTCAATTTTGGGACCCCATGGATCCACTTGTAAGTGATAATGACACTTTATATTAATTAAGTTAAAATGAATACAAAAATGACACAAGCATATATCTTTTAGCAAAACAATTGTTACATAGGGTTATATATGTTGGATTTTAGATTATAAATATTCATTAGAAAGATAAAAAGATTTCCTACATAATTATATTTTATTTATAATTTTTTTGACATTAAATAATTTATTTTATTTATGACACAATGATGATGCAGTAATTACTAAAATAGTAAAAAATTAACATAATTGATATTATAAATACCCAAATAATTATAATATGAAACTTTTAATGAATTAAACAAATTTTCTAGGATAATATGATATATTAGGATTGATTTATTTGACTTTGTTCGAAGTAATCAATCTGTTATGAGTTTCACAAAAATCAACTAGTGAATAGTGTCAAAATTGACATAAAAGAGTTCTTAAAACAAATATTATATTATTAATTGATATTAAATTACTAAAAATCTAAGGTTCGGCCAAGAGACTTATATTATTATAGGTTAATCATTAATGGACCACTTGGGGGTCTTTTGGATGTATATAGTAAGTTTATTAACCATATTATATAAAAATACAAAGAGACATTGTAAAAGTGAAACTAATTAACTTAGAGTTAATACCTAAAGATAAGGTTAATATAAGTACCCAAACCTGTCTAAATTCTATTGGATGAGTTGTTTTCGACCTATCCCCACCTCAACCTTTGAATAGTCAACTTTGGAGCCATTGGAAACCGAATATGAATTTATTATAAATTAATATTTCTAGCTTTTCCAAAGGTGCCCCTCACCCCTCTTATAAAAGGGCACTCCTCCTTCTCATTTCCTCACACCTATCAAGCCACTTGGCTCGTCCAAACTCTGCCCAACTAAGCTCCCCACATCCCTCTCCTCCTCCTTGAAGCTTCCCCTTAGGCAGAAAGCATTTCAACAAGTCCTTTGGTCCCAACCAAAGTGAGTTACCTAAATTAAAGGTAACGATTTCTCTTAAATTATTTTCATTTATTTTGCTTCTTCAACCCCCAAACTCTTTTTATTTCCCTTCTTTTGTAACAACACCAGTATCCTCAATATACTAGGATGTTGTTATAAGAAGTATTCAAACTACACATACACACAACTCCATCTAATGGATGATGAACATAATGTTTCTGTGGATGGCAAACTAACGCCTCACGAAACGATGATTGTTCAAAAACATCTTACCGCCTCTCATGGTGGCCATTATGATGGAACTGTAATTAAATATGATATTAATGATATATATTTTATATATAATCTTCTGTAATTCCATTTTATTTCATACCATTATTCGTTTCATGTCGTATATACATACGATAATTTCATTTGAGGAAGTGCGGACTACCGCCCCCTTAAAATGATATGACTCGTTCATACCACACATGGAACGTATAAAGTATGGTGTTAATGAACTTAAGTAACATATATAAAATATTATATTATACTGGAATAGTAATATACCTATGTATCATTTGGATTCGATTCTTTTAAAATAAAAAAATTAAATGGAAGTAGCGTTCGTGCGTACGTACGGACTACCGTCTCCACGAACGCGATGAGATTCATTATCCATCATATCCATTCAAGTATAATTATCATTTAATGATTTAAAAATGATGTTTAAGGACTTTATATCATTCTGGATATGAATAAGATACAACAAACATGACTTATGTAACAAAACATATAAAAGAAAATGAGTAAGTTAACACCTGAAACGGCGTTAATACTAAGATATTATTAACAAATCAATGTTAAAAGATCATATATGATATCATATTAAAGTAAATGATTCTTGTATTATTCAATAACAATTATTTCACCATTATACAGGAGGTAAACCTACCATCGACCAAGGAAAAAGTACAAAGTAAGGGTTTTCTTATCTCACTTTTAATTCCGTGAGAATTCCATTGATCACCACTTAATTATTGCATGTGGTGTATGTGTACTGCCCATGATCGTATTCATTGTGTAATATACTTTAATTTATGGGTATTTACATCATCATGGTATGATACTTCTTTCATGGGTGTATGTTTCGTAAGTTACCTAATCGATAAGGGAATTTGAGATTTCAATTTCCACTCATTTGGCTTTACACATATTTCATTGATTATATTACCCCAAGATTATGTGTGGAATCACTATTCATTTGATTATGTCATAATTTCCACTCCCCTTCCTGTGGATAGAAGTTTGGTACACATAATCACTCCATTGGTAATTCTCAAGTCATTGATATGAATTTGATAAGAGTAATTTTAACTCATTCTCCATTTGTTGAGTTAAACATCCAATTCGTTGGTATTGTTTTTACAAGAATATGTGTGAATGTCCTTTGATTGTTTTACACTGAATATCCAATCATATTTAGTGTATTTATATTTTTCACACATAATTATGTCATTGATTTATCCTTAACCTAAGGATACAACCTTTTTGAGAAATTTCATCTCAATTTACATTCCATTGAGACTTCTTTGATGATATACACCAAATCACTTTTATGTGGTGTATATAATGTACTTTGACATAGTATATCATGAATTCCTTTATTCTCATGATATTACAATGTTTTGATTACCTCAATTATTTGTATTCAAGTGTCTCTCTTTTGGTTAGAAACTCTAACCAAAATACCATTTTAAAATGTTTTAAAGAATTATTCTTCTAAATCATGCTCATTAATGTCCATATTTTAAAAATGGTTTTAAGGATTTATTTATATGGACATTAAAGTTTTAAAATTAAAACTCCTTTTAAAAGTTTCAAAGTGGTATGGGACACTTTTATTCAAAAATATACTTTTAAATAGCTTCTTGACAAATAGTGTGACTTTTAAATGTTTTCAAGAAAAGGGGGATATTTCTCTCAAATAGTTTTGATGATTATTTTCATCTATGTCAACATCCTTCATTATTCTTGATTGAGGTTAATGTGATACAATACAATATTCCATATTGTATCGAATGAATTATGTTTGACTGTGGATGTGCTATTTTTATACCATTCATGGTTTGTGGTGAAAGTATTGACATTTCGTATGCTAGTTTAATACGAATGTTTACGTTATGTTTAAACCTTTTCATATGGGAATGCATTGGACTTAATAAGTGACGGGTGGAGCCCGCTATAGCTCCTCGATGCATCGGTAGGTCTCATGAGACAAACTAGTGTCTTGGCACAAGGCCTTGGCAAAATCTTATTTGTAGTCTTGGCACGAGGCCTTGGCTATGTGGTTATGATAGTCTGGCATTATGCATTCCATCATTATGAAAGTGGTTATTGATATTGCATGTGATCATTCGACTAGTAGAATATCCATGTGAGTAAGTAAATGGCATTATTTCATTTTACCTTCGCCATTTTATGCTGAAGTTTAAATTTAAAAGGCTTTTGTTTTAGTTATAAATTGCCTTAAGTGTTTATGCTTATTTATGAAAGCTTCTGCTATAATGTTATCCTTACTGAGCATCCGAGCTCACCCCTTTCAATGTTTTATTTTTCCCAGGATTATGAAGAAGTAATTTATGAATGACCTGCAGGGATAGTATGAGGGGATATGAAGACAAGATGTTTTTCATTTTATGATGTAATGTAAAAATTTATGAATGTATCTAGTTATTCCAAGGCTACTAAACTAATCGGTCTTTCGAGACTTGATCTTTCTCATGATCATGCCAATGTTATGTAATAATGCACCGACTCTAGGTAATTAGGGTCGGGGCGTTACAGTTGGTATCAGAGGAGGTTTAGTACAAACCTTGGAAGTTAGATTTAGATAAACTCTGATTAGAGCACGTAGACCTAAGATTAACTTTGAGGATTAGTATAGAAGAACTTCCTAGAATTTTGGTATTGTAGAGATTTTGTGAGTTTTCCGAGCAATACATCCCTGTCTGGATACGAGCAGGTAGAGGCGGCTCTGGCACAGATGTACCTAGGGGTAAAACCCGAAAACACCGCTTTGAGCTAGACTCGAACGGGAACTGGTGCACGACAACGGGCCTTGCTGCACTCTTGGTTACGACACTCCCGGGGGATATGCTTAGGATAACTCTCATTTTCTTTACAAATCATTTTGAAGGGATTATGAGTATATACTTCCTCAAATAAAACATTCTTATGATTATGGATTATATCCATAAATAGTTCAATTTATGTTAAGTGTTTTATAAGTATGGGATTATGTATTTTGATTCATAAACTGATCTAGTGTATGCCATTGTTTAGAAATGGTGCCCAGTAGAAGGAATGAGAACTCCAGAAATGAACATGATCCAAAGAGAAGGAAGGATCATATCTTTCATGGTCTTAAGCTAGAATTTATAAGAGAAATAGTCTCCCATGTATTATCATCATATGAATAAATAATATCATGTGTTGATAAGATAAGTAAAGAGTTTACTGAGTCCTATGGCTTTGAAGGGAAGCAAGAGAAGAAAAGGATGGAAGAGACAAAGATGGATAAAAGTAAGAGGGAAAAGAAGAATTTTCCCATATGTGGTAACTGTGGAAAGAAACACCCTGGAACTTGCCTGAAAGGAATGGGAGTTTGTTATAAGTGTGGAGGAAAAGGGCACAAAGTACGTGACTGCAAGGGTAAGAAAATGGTTTTAAATGTACAATGCTTCATTTGCAAGGTGTTTGGACACTACGCGAACCTATGTCCCAGTCATCAGACTATGCCGCAAATGATGTTATTGGATAATAATCATGTTATGATACTACCACAGATGAAGAGGAATGATTAGAGTTCTTATGTTGATTATGTCAATTGAGTGTTGTATCAACAATGTACTTGTTACAATAATCATGGAGTATATAAGGATTGTACTGCAGTACTATTTCATTAAGGACTTGAGATTGTGTGGAACAAAGAAAAGTGACTCAATAGCAGGATAATTTTTGGAAAATATATGGGTGAGAGAATGATAAACCATAATATAGTTCTGATACTGAGGTAGTAATTTTGGAATAATACATGATTGTTTTGGATAAATTATATTGGATATTCTTGACTACCTTGGAACTGATTAATGATTTGTATATTCCATCATTGTTGGGGTTTAAAATTTTTTTGGATTGATGAAGTATATCCAGCATTCTATATGGAATAGGGGAGCATGAATGTAATCAATAAGGAATATGGTAATTCAAGATGTTTCAGTTTATTAAAAGAATACAAGATGAAGGTATTCATATGCTATTGTGGGGTAAAAAGGATCTATATTATGTTTACCTTCCTTATAAATGTTGGACTGTGAGTTTGGACAGAAGTATTTTGGATAGTTCTAGTTTGGATTATTTTGGATTACCATAAAAGGAAAACCCGGAGGTCAGGCGGCAACCCGTCGCGTCCAGCAAGGCTGCGAGACTTGAACCTGCAACCGAAGGGCGACAAGGGTGTATCACCTACCACTGGCCCACAAGATGTCCTGGATTAAATAATGTTGTTTTTTTTAAGATTTGGTAGATGAATTATAAATTCATTTATTTTGGAACCTTGTACGAATAGTATAAAAAAAATTACATTCTATTATCTTTTAGAGTGATAGATGAGTTTGTGGTAGAAACTTATTAATGGATAAAACTCTAATTATAAAGTAAGTATATCTCCTTATGATCTTATCCAATCTCATAAATAAAATCCTCAACATTAATAAAAGGAACTTAGAACAAAAATGTTTTCCTAGATGGTACCTTAAATCATCACTAATTTATGGCTTTGGGATTGTTGGCCTTTTCATAGCCATGTTCTCTACCACTCTCCATCAGATAATTGATGGTTAGATTTCTCCTCCATATCCATATTTTCCTACATGGAACCCTAGTATGTGTTATTTTCGGTAATCTTCATACTTTCCACTCTTTATTTTAAATAGAGGCATCATTAATTCATTTTTCGATGTGGGATTTCCACTAAGATATTTTGAAACGTCAAAAATGTGTTATCCCAATACCCTATATTTTGTGGAACTGATGGTACTTCAAATCATCATAGATTGATGAGTTTAAGGACCTCAATTTTATACTTGTTTGTGATTGATGACCTCAATCACTACCTATAAATATTTACGTTTTTCCTCCAATTATATGTCTATAATTGCCACCAATGTTCTCCTAATAGAGATCATAATTTGGTGGTGATCCTTTCATTTCTCTTTTCCTCATATTAAGACTAAATTTTAGTAACCCAATTTCCGATGTGGGTTTTCCCACAAAGATATTTTCTATTTTCAACCTTTTATTTTCGAAGAACAATTTCAAATTGCGAGGACGCAATTTATTGAAGGAGGGGAGAATGTAACACCCCAAGATTTTATAGTGTGTTATTTCTTCAAAATAATTCAATAACTTTCACTACACGTAACACCAAGTTCAATCGCACCATGACTTACCAAACAAGCTGTTCAAAAGAGGTTATGAATAGTGTCAACTAAATTTTAAACTTTATATAATCCTTATAATTTTAGAATCCATATTATGAGTTTCTTAGACATAATGTAAGAACAAATTCATTTTCAGTATTTCACTTTTACCAAATTTTAATAGTGAACCCTTTTTAGATACTAAATTTTAAACTTTTTGACTAAATGGGGACATCAAAAATTTAAAATGAAACATCCCAAGCTTCCACGGTACGCTAGCGTGTGTTGTACGCAACACCGAGTTCTAACACACCGTAACCAATCAAACTAGCCGCTATGAATAGTAATACCTACTTTTTGAAATTATATATATTTTATATTTGAAAATGGACTTCATTTTTGGATTCGGAATATCGAATTTATCCTAAGGTGAAATTTTGGTACATTTCGGATAACTTTCATATTTTGATGAATAGTGAAAATTACTAAATTTTAATTAAAAACAACTTTTTTAATCAAAATAATTAATAGTGATAAATTATGAATTTGAGTGGTTTTAAAGTATATTTAGAATATATTTTTACCATTTAATATAATGTTGGTCATTGGACATAATTTTACAATTAAACCGAACATAAACAAGTGTCAATCTTTTGATAGTTATTATCTCTTAGAAACACGCTTTTTGTTTTGACAGCGGGAATTAATTTTAAATTAATTTCTGCCACTTCTGTGTTATGAATTTAGAAAAATGGATTCCATATTTGGAATCAGGATGTCCAAATTGTGTAAATAGGTAACTTTTATTTTTAGACATTTTGAATAATTACTGCGGTAAATATTTTATTTACCATGGTTAAGGGTAAATCCGGTAAATAAGGGTTAAAAAAAATAATATTATAATAATAATAAATTACCCTAAAATGTTTATTAATCCTATTGGTTGATACATGGTCGACCATGGGCATCTTTGGGTCAATTTTGGGACCCCATGGATCCACTTGTAAGTGATAATGACACTTTATATTAATTAAGTTAAAATGAATACAAAAATGACACAAGCATATATCTTTTAGCAAAACAATTGTTACATAGGGTTATATATGTTGTATTTTAGATTATAAATATTCATTAGAAAGATAAAAAGATTTCCTACATAATTATATTTTATTTATAATTTTTTTGACATTAAATAATTTATTTTATTTATGACACAATGATGATGCAGTAATTACTAAAATAGTAAAAAATTAACATAATTGATATTATAAATACCCAAATAATTATAATATGAAACTTTTAATGAATTAAACAAATTTTCTAGGATAATATGATATATTAGGATTGATTTATTTGACTTTTTTCGAAGTAATCAATCTGTTATGAGTTTCACAAAAATCAACTAGTGAATAGTGTCAAAATTGACATAAAAGAGTTCTTAAAACAAATATTGTATTATTAATTGATATTAAATTCCTAAAAATCTAAGGTTCGGCCAAGAGACTTATATTATTATAGGTTAATCATTAATGGACCACTTGGGGGTCTTTTGGATGTATATAGTAAGTTTATTAACCATATTATATAAAAATACAAAGAGACATTGTAAAAGTGAAACTAATTAACTTAGAGTTAATACCTAAAGATAAGGTTAATATAAGTACCCAAACCTGTCTAAATTCTATTGGATTAGTTGTTTTCGACCTATCCCCACCTCAACCTTTGAATAGTCAACTTTGGAGCCATTGGAAACCGAATATGAATTTATTATAAATTAATATTTCTAGCTTTTCCAAAGGTGCCCCTCACCCCTCTTATAAAAGGGCACTCCTCCTTCTCATTTCCTCACACCTATCAAGCCACTTGGCTCGTCCAAACTCTGCCCAACTAAGCTCACCACATCCCTCTCCTCCTCCTTGAAGCTTCCCCTTAGGCAGAAAGCATTTCAACAAGTCCTTTGGTCCCAACCAAAGTGAGTTACCTAAATTAAAGGTAACGATTTCTCTTAAATTATTTTCATTTATTTTGCTTCTTCAACCCCCAAACTCTTTTTATTTCCCTTCTTTTGTAACAACACCAGTATCCTCAATATACTAGGATGTTGTTATAAGAAGTATTCAAACTACACATACACACAACTCCATCTAATGGATGATGAACATAATGTTTCTGTGGATGGAAAACTAACGCCTCACGAAACGATGATTGTTCAAAAACATCTTACCGCCTCTCATGGTGTCCATTATGATGGAACTGTAATTAAATATGATATTAATGATATATATTTTATATATAATCTTATGTAATTCCATTTTATTTCATACCATTATTCGTTTCATGTCGTATATACATACGATAATTTCATTTGAGGAAGTGCGGACTACCGCCCCCTTAAAATGATATGACTCGTTCATACCACACATGGAACGTATAAAGGATGGTGTTAATGAACTTAAGTAACATATATAAAATATTATATTATACTGGAATAGTAATATACCTATGTATCATTTGGATTCAATTCTTTTAAAATAAAAAAATTAAATGGAAGTAGCGTTCGTGCGTACGTACGGACTACCGTCTCCACGAACGCGATGAGATTCATTATCCATCATATCCATTCAAGTATAATTATCATTTAATGATTTAAAAATGATTTTTAAGGACTTTATATCTTTCTGGATATGAATAAGATACAACAAACATGACTTATGTAACAAAACATATAAAAGAAAATGAGTAAGTTAACACCCGAAACGGCGTTAATACTAAGATATTATTAACAAATCAATGTTAAAAGATCATATATGATATCATATTAAAGTAAATTATTATTGTATTATTAAATAACAATTATTTCACCATTATACAGGAGGTAAACCTACCATCGACCAAGGAAAAAGTACAAAGTAAGGGTTTTCTTATCTCACTTTTAATTCCGTGAGAATTCCATTGATCACCACTTAATTATTGCATGTGGTGTATGTGTACTGCCCATGATCGTATTCATTGTGTAATATACTTTAATTTATGGGTATTTACATCATCATGGTATGATACTTCTTTCATGGGTGTATGTTTCGTAAGTTACCTAATCGATAAGGGAATTTGAGATTTCAATTTCCACTCATTTGGCTTTACACATATTTCATTGATTATATTACCCCAAGATTATGTGTGGAATCACTATTCATTTGATTATGTCATAATTTCCACTCCCCTTCCTGTGGATAGAAGTTTGGTACACATAATCACTCCATTGGTAATTCTCAAGTCATTGATATGAATTTTATAAGAGTAATTTTAACTCATTCTCCATTTGTTGAGTTAAACATCCAATTCGTTGGTATTGTTTTTACAAGAATCTGTGTGAATGTCCTTTGATTGTTTTACACTGAATATCCAATCATATTTAGTGTATTTATATTTGTCACACATAATTATGTCATTGATTTATCCTTAACCTAAGGATACAACCTTTTTGAGAAATTTCATCTCAATTTACATTCCATTGAGACTTCTTTGATGATATACACCAAATCACTTTTATGTGGTGTATATAATGTACTTTGACATAGTATATCATGAATTCCTTTATTCTCATGATATTATAATGTTTTGATTACCTCAATTATTTGTATTCAAGTGTCTCTCTTTTGGTTAGAAACTCTAACCAAAATACCATTTTAAAATGTTTTAAAGAATTATTCTTCTAAATCATGCTCATTAATGTCCATATTTTAAAAATGGTTTTAAGGATTTATTTATATGGACATTAAAGTTTTAAAATTAAAACTCCTTTTAAAAGTTTCAAAGTGGTATGGGACACTTTTATTCAAAAATATACTTTTAAATAGCTTCTTGACAAATAGTGTGACTTTTAAATGTTTTCAAGAAAAGGGGGATATTTCTCTCAAATAGTTTTGATGATTATTTTCATCTATGTCAACATCCTTCATTATTCTTGATTGAGGTTAATGTGATACAATACAATCTTCCATATTGTATCGAATGAATTATGTTTGACTGTGGATGTGCTATTTTTATACCATTCATGGTTTGTGGTGAAAGTATTGACATTTCGTATGCTAGTTTAATACGAATGTTTACGTTATGTTTAAACCTTTTCATATGGGAATGCATTGGACTTAATAAGTGACGGGTGGAGCCCGCTATAGCTCCTCGATGCATCGGTAGGTCTCATGAGACAAACTAGTGTCTTGGCACAAGGCCTTGGCAAAATCTTATTTGTAGTCTTGGCACGAGGCCTTGGCTATGTGGTTATGATAGTCTGGCATTATGCATTCCATCATTATGAAAGTGGTTATTGATATTGCATGTGATCATTCGACTAGTAGAATATCCATGTGAGTAAGTAAATGGCATTATTTCATTTTACCTTCGCCATTTTATGCTGAAGTTTAAATTTAAAAGGCTTTTGTTTTAGTTATAAATTGCCTTAAGTGTTTATGCTTATTTATGAAAGCTTCTGCTATAATGTTATCCTTACTGAGCATCCGAGCTCACCCCTTTCAATGTTTTATTTTTCCCAGGATTATGAAGAAGTAATTTATGAATGACCTGCAGGGATAGTATGAGGGGATATGAAGACAAGATATTTTTCATTTTATGATGTAATGTAAAAATTTATGAATGTATCTAGTTATTCCAAGGCTACTAAACTAATCGGTCTTTCGAGACTTGATCTTTCTCATGATCATGCCAATGTTATGTAATAATGCACCGACTCTAGGTAATTAGAGTCGGGGCGTTACAGTTAAAGTGCTAATGTTTTATGGTTAAAGTATGTTTTCATTCTTATGTATATATGTATCCATGTTTCCTTTCCATATTTTTATATCCCTTACTGAGCTTTTTATGCTCATCCCAAGTTTTTTTAAATATTTTTCACAGGTCAAGGGAAAGGTACATGATATGATGATGGTGTCAAAGAAGTGTCAAGAAAGAATCCATGTTTTATTTTAAATATGTTTCCATTGATGGGAAAGAAGAATACTATCTTTATGTAACCACTTTGTTTATATGTGGAATGTAATGAAAGTTTTATGATCTAATTCTCTAAAACTCTAAACCCGAAAAGATCCTCAATGTGTAATCTTGTAATAACTCAAGATTAAGTAAGGTTTAAGGCTGGGGCCTTATATCTATAGAATTATTTTTTTAGCTAAATTTTATTGATTGGATGGTGATAATGTTTCCTAACTATCTAATACTATGACCACATTAACAAAGATTGGTGTCAGGTTATTCGAGATTTATGAGTGCACTACAAAAAAATCATTTTTTCTCGGCCCCAAACGTTATCAGCGCTAACGAAAAAGCGCTGATAAAGGGGGGTACCTTTATCAGCGCTAAAAAAAGCACTGATAAAGGGTACCTTTATCAACGCTGATAAACTTACCCCTTTATCAGATCTTTTTTTAGCACTGATAAATGTACCCCCTTGAACATCGATTTTTTTAGCGTTGTTGAAGGGACCCCCTTTATCAGCGTTTTTTTTAGTAGCGCTGATAAAGGGGGGCATTTATCACCGCTTTTTTTAAAAGCACTCATAAGTGTTCGACTTCAAAAAAATTAATTAAAAATAATATATTAATATATAAATATATATATATAGTTATATTGATATAAATAATATATATAATTTTTAAATATATTTTAGATAAGTATAAATATATATTTACACTTAATAAACTTAATATAAAAGATATTTTGGGAAAATGTCTTATAAAAAAATTAAAAAAATATTTTTAATTAATAATTTTCTAATTATTATGGAGTAATAGTCATTTACTAACAATTTTAAGACTAAAAAAATTAAAAAATTAAAAAAAAAGATCTAAAATATGTTGAAAACGCAACTCGAACTTCAAACGGCCATAACTTTTGATCTGGGTATCCGTTAGAGATCTACCACATATCAAATCAAAGTCTGCAATGAGCTCTACACCCTTGAGACTGCGGAGACCTAGGTTGAAGTTTTTTCGAGTCCAAAAAAGTCCCAGAAGGCCTCCAAAACTGACTTTTTAGTCGGGATACCCCGATTTTTTAACATTTTGTGGATTTTAAGCCTTGGTTAAGGGGTTATTGTTGGATTATTTTGGTGGGAAATGAATTTAATCCAAGGTATTACATTCATATTGATATTATGTCTTTGAAATTTTATCGTTTTTTATAATGCACTGCTATTTATAATCAAATATATAATAATATATACATATTTTTTATATATTCACACATAAAAATTTAATTTTATTAATAAATAATTAAACATATTTATATATAAAATATATTTCTCAATATATAAGCTTTATCTAAAGAAAAAATAATATTAATTTTATTTAAAACACACATATATGAATATTGATATACCTATATAATGTGTGTGTGTGTGTATTTGTATGTGTTTGTATTAACAAACTGATATATATTATCTATATATTCTAACATATATATATATACATATTAATATATACTATTTGTAAATATATATAAATATGTATAATTATACTGACACATAAACATATATAATATGTGTGTGCGTGTGTGTTGTATATATGTATGTATGTATGTATTTATTTTAAACACAGAAAAAAACATATTTTATAAATGTTTTTAAAATTGATCTTATAAATATATATTAATATATGAATAAATATACAAATAAAAAAATATAACTAAATATATATAAATAAATAGATATTAATATATATTAATATATGAATAAAAATATATATTAATATCACTATAAATATATATATATATATATATTAATATAACTATATATATTAATATAACTATATATTACTATATGAATAAATATAACTAAATATATATATAAATAAATATATATGTTATTAACTGGAGAAAAAATCAATTTGGCAGAGTGGTAAAGGCTTCAGGCGCGCAAGGGGGAGGTCTTGAGATCAAATCTTGGTGGAGGCAAGGGCGCACGCATGGGGGCGAATTTGGGGGGTTATTGCTGATAAAGGGGGTGGGTGTAGCGCTAATATAGGGTGAAGTAGGGTGTGTGCGGGTGGTGGAGGGGCAGGAAAGCGCGGTTAAAAGGGGGCTCAAGCGCTATAAAAGCCCCCCCCCCCCCCGATTGGTAGGATTTTTTTAATTTTTTTTAAAAATTTTTAAAAAAATTTAAATTTTTTTAATTTTTTTTAATTTTTTTTAATTTTTTTTACTTTTATCATCGCTAAAGAAAGTGTTGATAAAAGGGTTATACTATCATCACTAAAAAGAAAGTGTTGATAAATGAACCTTTTATCAGCTCTTCTTTTTAGCGTTGATAAAAGACCACTTTTATCAGTGTTTTTTTATTGCTGATAAGAGTGGTCCTTATCAACGCTTCTCTGGAGTGATGATAAAGGGGACCCCCCCTTATCTTCGCCAGCTTTAACAATTATTTTCTAGCGCTATTAAAATCCATTTTTAGCACTGATAAAAGGTGTATTTATAGTAGTGATGTGAGGAACATTTTAACAAACTGAAGAGAAGGTTGTTCAGTGCACCTATTCTTACATTTACATATAATGGGGAAGGGTTTATAAACTATAATGAATCATCCAAGAAGATATGGGATATTTTATTATACATAATGACATGGTTTTTCCTTATTCCTCACAGAAGTGGAAGATCAAGTATCAAAATTACCCAACTCAAGATTTGGAGTTACCAGTGTTAATTTTTTGAATTAATGATATGGAGGCATTATTTATTTGGGGAAATTCGTTATATATTTACTGATCATAAAAGTATACCATATATATTCCTATATAAGGAGTTGAAATTGTGCCAGAGAAGGTGGTTAGAGTTGATAAAGGATTATAACTACTCGCTACATTACAAACCTGGGAATGAGGACAAGGTGGATAATGTTTTGTGTCTGAATTATCAAGCTATCTTATCAATGATGAGGATCACAAAAGATCCAATATTTGTGGATTTACAATGTTTGGATCTAGAAATCATGAAGGAACGTTAAAAATCATATCTTTCTCAAATTAATGTTCAACGCACTATCCATGTGATGATTAAGGAGGTGTAGAAGGAAGATATAGAGATAAAAAAATTTATAAATGGTCATAAGTTTACCAATGATCAAGATGGAATTATAAGGATCATGAACCATGTTTATGTTCTTTCTATACCATATTTGAAGAGGTATATGTTATAGTAAACTCACAATTGATCATTCTATATTAATCATAGAAGTACGAATATGTATAGGTAACTAAAAGAATAAATCTGGTGGGATGGAATGATGAGAGATATCACATAGATTTTATCTCAGTACATGGTATGCCAACTAGTTAAGGTTGAAAGACAAAATTCAAAGGTGATGCTGCATTAATTACTCATACCAGAATTGAAATGGGAGAAAATAAAAATGGATTTTTTTTGTTGGACTACCCAAAAAGTCTAAAGGGTTTAATGTTATATTGGTGGTAGTCGATCGCCTTACTTAGATAGCACACATCATTACTATCAGAGAAGAATTCTCTATGGATCATATTTCCCTGATATACATTAAGAAATTGGTAAGGTTTTATGAAGTACCACAATCCACTGTATCATATTAGGATCTGAGTTTTACAGCAATTTTGTGGAGAAGTATTCAGTGATCACTTCATACAGAATTCTGTTTCAACACTACTTATAATAATCCATAGATATATGGACATTCTAAAAAAATTCAAACCCTATATGATATATTAATATCTTGTTCATTATATTTCAATCGTTTTTTGGACTAACCCCTTCTTTTAGTTTAGTTATCTTACAACAATAGAATTAAGTAAAGAATTCATGTGGAATGGTATGAATTCATTTGTGGGATAAAGTGTATATCTCCAACGTGTTGGGATGAATATGGATAATGAAAGATATTGGGAATTGATATTAATAATGATTTATTTGAGAATGTTAGAACCATTCATCATCATATCAAGGATAATTAATGTTGGAAGAAAAGTTATGCTCATAATAGTATGTGTGATATTGAATTTTATGTTGTTAAAAAAGTGTTTCTACGAATATCACTATAGAAAAATGTTATGAGATTCAAGAAGAATTGGAATCTACGCCTTAGGTATATCGATCCCTTTGAGATTATTGATCATATTGGTATAGTAGACTATTTCCTAGAACCTACTCCTAATCTCTATCATGTCCATGATGTGTTCCATGTATCTCTCTTGAGGAATTACATACCTGACCCTTCACATGCACTGAACTCAGAGGTCATACTGCTGGAGAATGAACTATCTTATGAAGAACCACCAATTGAAAATATGTATCACATAGAGAATGTTCTATGAAACAATAACAATCTCATGGTCAAATATTTATAGGGAAATCTCCAAATATAGAAAACTACACGGGAACTTGAGGATAATAATAATCATAAGTATCCTAATTTATTTTAATGAGATTGATGAATTTTGACTGAAAAAATCATTTTAAGGGAGGTGTAAATTCAGAACCTATGTTATTATGGACCTTTTTTTACATTAAAATGAATTTTATTTTAATTTATGTCTTCAAATTAACTAATTAAAAAAATTTCATTCACATGGAACCGACATGGCATACGTTACACGGAACACTGACTTAGCATACGATACACAGAATAATTAGTTTCTATGAAACAATTCTTTTATATAATTATTTAAATGATATAATAGTAACCTAACTATTAAAAAAATTATAATAATAGTAATAAATACTTCTCAAATAATATTTATAATTTTTTAATATAAATAGAACATATTGATAATTGAATATATGATTTTTGGTAAAGTCCTTTTATGTTTAAAAATACTCTTTTCTCAAATAAACCACTTTTAATAATAAAATTAAATTTATACACATTTATAACATGAATTCGATAAAAAGGAAACATAATTTTTTAATTTATAATTTCAAAATTAGTTTAGGGTGATTTTTTCTTTTTTCTGTGAAATGTTGGTTTTTGATAAATAGTGAAAAATATTTTTTTCTATTAATAACTACCTTTTTCTAATTAATTATTAATATTAAATTATATTATATTTTTTTAAGGGAACTTAAGATAAACATGAAATATATTAATATAATTTAATTCATTATAATCAATTTCACTTTGAAAAAGAATATAAAATCTTAACAATCATTTGATTATTTATCTACTTTAAAACCCCATTATTTCATCTCGTCTAAGGGATTATAATTAATCATAGTTCATCCACTTATATTCATTGAATTTTAAAAAATTGAAATAGACCATTTTTTCATTATAATATTTATATTATAATAAGACCATGTTTTTTTTGTCCAAAAAATTTAGTAAAATGTATTAAAAATAATCACAATAATTACAGATAAGTTAATCTTAATTACAGACTAAATCTTACTATTTAGGGCCCAAAGGATCTAGCCACTTGTAATAAAAACACATTTAATTTTTATGCTTCATCCATTAAACTTACATTCTTGGGTTGTTTCTTTTTTATGACTTTTTTAGGTAAGATCATTTGTACACAAAATTGCTTTCCAAAAATTCCAAGTGAGTCATTTTCCTTCCCAATAAAATTCCACCACCTCTCCTACTTCATCACCCCTCTCAAACCTATTATATTCATCCAATCCCAACCCAATAAAATTCCCCAAATCCCACTATTCCTCCAAGAATCCAAACTATTCGAATAACAAATCCTAAGAAATCATTTTGAAAAAAAAACAAATAGAGTTACCCGATTAAGGGGTAACGTTTCTCCCATGTATCTTTCATTTATTTTCCATCTCTACCCCCTCCAATATCATTATTTCATTATTGTATGAAATAAATCATATAATAAACATAATAGGATGATTTTTTTTATATGGGTTTAACCTAAATTCAGAAACACCTCCATCTAAGGGGTAATAAGCATATTATTTTTGTGTATGGGGAACTACTGTCTCATGAAACAATGATTGTTGATTTTTCCTTTACCACCTCTCATGATGTCATTAATGATAGAAAAAATATTTTTATATGTTATATATTATATTTATTATTAATTTAAACTCCTTTATTCCTTTTATGACACTTAACTTTTTTAATTTACATTTGGTGTTGATACAATAATCCCATTTGAGGAAGTGTGGACTGTCACCCAACAAAGTGAATTGATTCTTTCACACACCACATGGAATGTATTAAGGATGGGATTAGATAAATTAAATGATATATATGATAAAATAATGATTCTGGTATTATGATATATATATATGTACATCTATCATTTATATACATTCATTAAATACAAAAATAAGAACGGAAACAGTGTTCATGTGTACTTATAGCTTATTGTCTCCATGAATGGTGTATTCTATTTCATTATTATTTATTATATAGATTATTATAATATAATATACTGATTATACATGATTTTTATATCATGTTTCACATTGTGAATCATTATATAAGTATATGGGAAAACAATACAATAAATTAATACACTTGCGAAGAATAAATAGAAAATTAAACTATGTGGATCCTTCACATAAGATTGTTAACAAGAATGTAATATAATTCATAATAAAAAACATATATGGTATTAGATATAATTATATGGTTCTATAAAACATTTTTAATGAATTTATATTTATTATATGGGTGGTTTGAGTGAGTACGATGAGTGTCAAGACATTTGGTAAGGGGATTTCTTCTCACTTTTTATTTTTGAGAGATACATGCCATGTTCTCCACACATTCCATTTTTTGTGGTGTATATACTTCTCATGATAATATTATATATATCTTTTAAATAAATTTAGTGGAATTAAAATATCCATTTTATGAACAATATTTCCTGGGGTTTATGTTTCAAAATATTTTAATATGGTAAAAAACATTTTCTCAAAAACTGCCTTCTTTGAGACTCATGTATTGTTATGAACCTAACTATTTTTAGAGGAGTATAAACGTCCATGTAATATCATGAATTGCAATCATATACTATGTTTAAAGAATAATGTAATTTTCTTTTACTAGATGAATAGTATGGTCCCATGTAACCATGTGGAAATAATTTATTAAAACAATCTCATCATTTTTCGAGATTGTTAATGACTATGTGTCATTGATGAAATAATTTGATCCATATATCATGAAAACTCATAGGATTATTTATCCTCTACTTATTTTAGATATCCTAATCTATTAGTACCATTGTTTCCCACACTTTGGTATTATATAAAATATTTATATATCAAATTTTACCATCTCTCTATTTGTTTTAAAATCTATTGTATTACCAAACCATGTTTTTGAAAATGTTTTAAACACGATTTCAAAAGATACATGAAGATAATATTAAAATAATAGGGATTTAATATTTTTTATTGTTTTAAAATATGAAATTATATGTTCTCAAGGATAATTTTAACAAAAAATGTTTTGAATAAGTTTTTTCTTAGATGACACCTTTTTCTCAAGGAATAGTGGAAATTTTACTCATTAATTTTTGTAAATATATTTCAGAATTATTTACCATATATGATAACATTCATTGGTGTTACTCATTAATTTATGAAGAATATATTCAATTTTTCTATCCATATTATTTCTCTTAATGGATTATATTTTGATGGCATGATGTTTATGGAATCTATTTCACATTCACATATTATATGCTTTTGAAACCAAATTCTTTTCATCGAGTTTGTTTATGATGAAATGATTATGAATAATGACTCTTTTCTATGGGTATGTTATGATTACATGTTTATAATACCCATTTAATTTCATGGGTTATGATATAAATATTAATGATCTTGTGGTACATTTTTGTATGATTTCACTATGAAATGGGTGGGACCTATATATCCTTCCAATGAATTGGGTAATGATTTATATATCCTTATATAAACTAAGATGGTATTGGGAATGAACTTTAACTAATAAGATGGCCATGTGAGTGAACCATGACTACCATGACAAAATGTGGAGTTAACTCATGCTACTATGTTTGCCATGGGTGTGAACCATGACTACGAAGAAGGTATGGGTAGTGAACCTATACTACCAATATGGTCTTGGAAGCAAAGACTTGTATACTATTGAAATCATTATATGCTTTTGTGTCTCCCAAAATTCAATGTTTCATTCCAATTTTATGATTTCATAGTTTATATTATTTATGTCCATATTATTCATGTCTTAGTAACATCCAATATTTATTCCATGATTCATGTATATGATATTGGATATATAGGATATGATATTCTCTTTTCATGTTCATGTTCTAATACCATAATTCTCATGATTATACTCATGTGTATCACATGTTTAACCTTAATAATCATTTGAGATCACCCCTTTTTATGTTTCCTTCCCCAGGTTAGGAAGATATATATTATGTTTAATATCTTCAATATGGGTGATAGCCAAGAAGAACCTATGGGGATATAATGTTTCTCATTTTTTTGTACCAGTGTTTATATTTCCATGTTTCCAAGGCACTAGACTAGTACGATATTTATGTATCTATATGATTAATAATTTATGTATTATGAAAAGGTAATATAATGTTACTATATGTCATGATAGGGTCTTTAGTATTATTAAATGTTTAAATCATACTATATTTCATATGGGAGAATAAATAACTTAATAAAAAATATTTCCTATGTTTCTTATGATTCTAGTTAAACTTTTTTTATTTTATATCGTCTTTATAAATTATATTGAAATGTTATAAGGGAGTATTTTTGAAGAGAAGTTGATTTATTAGGTAATAAAATGATTATTTTTTATTAAATGTTTATTTTTTAAAAAATAAATTATTTTCAGTATTTATGTTGAAATAATTAACATTTAAATTTCTATGTCCCGTAGTAATATTTTTTTCTTATTTCAAATTTTGTTTCATAGGGTTTTAAGGATTATTTGTGAGATGGATGTCTTTGAAATTAAAATTGTGAATATATTGTAGGAAAATAAAACTTGTTATGTCATTAATGTGTTGTTTTCCAGAAAAAATGTAGACATAGTGGAAGTTTCTACATTGTGATTTAATATTACTTTATTTAAGGCTCACCACTAAATACTCTAAATCTCTAATTACTAAATTTCCTAGAATATAATAGAATTATTATTGAACATCAAACTAAATATTATGTAGTGTTTAAGGTGTCGTGCTAACATTTACATGTTTATAACCATCTAATATATATTCCATTTTTTCAAAAAGTATTTAACCATAGTGAAATTCATTATTTTCAAATATATTTGATCTAATAGAGGTATTGAGAAAATATTTTGTTTTTTGTAATCAACATTAACCATTTTTATATTATATTTAGTGATTAATAGTATTATTTAATCACATACCTAAAACCCTTGATCTATAAAAAATATTACATTCATCGTAAAATTTCATATATGAGTTCTCATTTTGTTCAACCAAATACAGTAGACTTGTCTTCTAAATAAAATTATATGCCTATAATTTATCGGATTATCTACATAATTGACTTCTATATTATAGATTTAAAATATGTAACACAAAATTTGATAATACCACAAATTGCACCCCAAGGAACCCTAAGAAGAGATGGGTGATTCTAGGTGTCAATTTCATCTTTTTTTATAAATGACCCTGTACCCATTTTGGTGGGAAAAATTAAACCAATTTCATTCAGTCACACATTTTCAAAAAATACATATATGTTAATTAAAGAAAAGAAAATAATATTTTTTTAATGATTCTCCAAAAATAATGAATCCAAGTAGAATATGATTTCAATGTGATTGTCATACTAAAATACACTACATAAAAATTGTTTTTGTGGACTTTTACTATTGGTTCATCATCTCTCCTTTACTGGATAAACAACATTAATGAAATTCCATGATAACACACTACATCCCCTAGATAACATTTATTATTTCATAGATTTATCATTGATATGGAGATGAATTCACTACTTTAAATACATGTAATTCAACTCAAATTAATCAATAATTTGTTCTTTATTTGGAATCAATAATGTTATAAAATTATGCTCTGATGAAATAAAATATCATTCTATTCAATATTAGTTTATGAAAATTTATTTTTACAACTACATCCACCCAAAAATATAATTTTAAACTCGCATTATGGTAATACTTAGGTTTTTGTTTCATAGAATGATTTTTTTTCAAAAAATAATATTTAATGAAAGGATAACCATTTTGTTAAACTCCCATTTTTCCTAAAACATCCATTACATAATTCCATTCAAAAGATTAATTTACAAAAATTATTTTATAAAATATTTAGTTTTTAAAAAATTATATTACAGGCATGGGACTCATTATTGTATCTATTTTGCAATATGATAGTTTTCATGAATTAGTACAAATATCTATTTTTAACCTGAATTTAGGGTGTATAATTACATAAATTATTATATTCACAAAAATAATGGGTTCCCACAAAATGAATCACATCAATATAAATTCTTCATCAAAAAATATAAACACTTATCATGTTTGTGAAACATT
Source organism: Viscum album (assembly GCA_963277665.1). Classification (NCBI taxonomy): domain Eukaryota; kingdom Viridiplantae; phylum Streptophyta; class Magnoliopsida; order Santalales; family Viscaceae; genus Viscum; species Viscum album. Next base: position 1,425,418,378 of record OY728123.1, on the reverse strand, counting down.
CTAATTCATGAAATATTGAATCATTCTTAATGGTGGAATTGTTTTTTTGAATTTTATTCTTCTGTTAAAAAGACACTCCACCACCATCCTAAACATTCTTATTTGGAATAATTATATAAATCAAAGTATGTCTCAAATTATTTTCCCAATAAAATACATTTTTCCCTAATAACGTTTAATATCATAGATATTGGGAAGAAATCCTTTTCTATAATTAGAATGAAAATTTAAGGAAATTATGTCCCTTTTCACCATAGAAAACTAGATTATCCCTAAATGAATAACCAAATAGAAGAAATAATCAGATTTTTAAAAAAAATTATATCATCCTAATTTTTGATAACTTTATTATGATTATTGACACTTATGGTATCTAATTGTGATGTTTGTTTTTAATATCCAAAAATTGTAATTTTTTCTTACCCCATTCAACCCTATATGTCCCTAGGGTATCACATGATGATTCAGAAATACATATAGATTTATGAGTGTGCTATGAATACTGAATAAAGATAATTTTGTTGTTCATTATAAATGTTATGTATTTATTCACCTAAATTAATTGGGAATTTGGATAAATTTATCTATTCTAAATATTTTATATTACAATTGTTTCAATTTTGTAAATATGAAATATACATTGTTATTGTAGAAAATATTACATTTCTTTTGATATTTTCTTTGTTAAATTTTATATAATACTAAATATTTAAGATTCAGGTAGTTATTATCTGTATTATAAGAGGTTCGATATATATTTTTTCAGAATTTTAGTGAATATTATTAGAAATACATAATAAATACTTTATAATGAAAAATAGTAAATTAATAGTCATCAAATAATAGTGGTTTTGGATTTATTTTTTTAATGTTTAGTGTTCTACATTGGTTTATTTATTAGTTAAGAAATTCTTAGTATTAAGATAACTATTTTTAGTAACATATGAAAATTACACGAGTTATGTGAATAACCATTGTTATGGTATTTTAATAAGGAATAAATCCATTTAGTGGATCATGTGATTAGTTATTCATTGAGTAGTAGTATATCACCATGATATTTTAAAAGATGAAAATCATATTAGGTATTATATATGAAAAATATCACAATGTTTTTAAGAGAATGTAATAGCCCAATAATTTATGATATATTTCTTTTTAAAATAATTAAATCACTTTGATTGTAATAAATTCAAACAGAACCAAGATTGAACAAAATTTGATACACTATTAAAATATTATTATTTAAATGTGAGTGTTATAATATAGGTTTTCAGATGGTGAATATAAATTATAATAAATAAATTATGGTTATTATATGATTTATCCATGTATAAAATAAATGTAATGAATATATATTGACTATTAATAATATAATAACCATTAGAAAGGGAAATAAATATTTTTTAAATAGCTATATTTTTTCTAAAAGGTAAATTAGGCATCTATTATATAGACTATTTAAAATTGATTTTTACCAATTTGAAGATTTTTTTTTTAAATTATAAAATTTTCTTTTGAAATATACCTGTCAAATTAAACTTCTAGTAATTTATTTAGAGTATTTAGATAACATTTTTTTAATAATGAATGAAAAATATATATTTTTATTTAAAACAACCATTTTGATTAAATTATTTAATAGGGATAATTATATTATAAATTGTTTTCAATGTAAATTAATTTATGTTACATAGAAATTTAACTATTATAGGAAATTGAAGTCAATTTAATAATGAATTTTAAAATTAAAGACTTCTACACTTATGAGAATGACTTTTGAAAATCCTTTTTTCACCGTGTACACGGTATAATATTAACATTCATTCTATAACGTCATTGAATTCAATTTCTAAACATTGATTCTATAGTTGGAAATATAACAATTTACATTATATATAATGTTAAAATTAATTGTTTACAATAATTAATATTGAAAACATTAAAACGTAATTACCATGGTTTAGGAAAAAATTGGTTTATAGTGGGTTATGCTTAGGATATAAGGTTTTAAAATGAAAAATAAATTTCTTGAAACCCATTTTATTTACACCTATAGATCATATAATCTATCAATATTGATAATTATATCTTTTGGTGGCCTTTTAGTGAGAAAAACATAGGTATCACTTTATCTGTTTAGAAATTTCATGTGTGTCCTCTCCCCCAATTTTAAAAGGCCAGTACCTATCCTCTCATGTTTATTCATAAAAAACCCTTTGGATTGGACTATGACTTCCCAAATAAGTTACATAAATCCCTCAACATATACTAGTGGTCTTATTTTTATTATTAATATAGTTAGTGAGAACTCCTTAAGTGCATCCACAAGAAACAGGTTCAAAACCCGGCAGAGGCATAATTCTGGGTTACAATAATAGTGCTATAGAAGGTATTATAATAGTACTATAGCAATACTGTAGCTGGTACTAGAGTATTACTGTGCGGGTATTGTAGTAGTTACTGTATCATGTAATGTTCGGTATTTTATTAGCCAAAACTATTCATCTTGGGCCACCAATTTAGCTTGGAGACCTTAAGGCCTTCGGGCCACCACTGACTTCGGGTCAGTAAGGCTTTCATACCACCATTGAGGATTTCAAGGTACCTCAATGACTTCAAGCCACATGATCAATGTATTTTCCCCACATAGACTCTACAAAAAAGGAGAAACCCCATAGGAGGATTCAGAGAAAGTGCACTCACCAGAGCTGAACCATATGGAATTGAAAGAATGAGAGGGTATGGCTATGCCATTGGGACCAGCCATTGATTGCATGGGAAGCCTATCCAGACAACCATGAAAAGGTGGAGAGTGACCATCACAATGCAGATTCTGGGGAGGGGCAGTTCTTTGCAGTTATAGTCTGGTTGAATTCTGTAAGACCATCAAGTCATGTAATCTCTTAAGCATACGAGCCATGAAATCTCTAAGCCTCCAAGCCTTGTAAGGGATCCCCTCATCCATTGAATGGGGGGTTATCAAAAATAAATAAAAAATGAAGGCATTGGGGCCATTGGAAGGTACTATATCATTAAACATAATAAGATATTCCCATCTCTATATCAATCAAAAGGGAAAAAACCTTCTATCATGTGTATGGTGAACTACTACTTTGTGAATTGATCTAATTAACATTCCATGAGAACCATTTAAGGGTTGATATAATGATATATTTAATAAATATAAATTATATTTATGTCATAATTATACTTAAAAAAATTTATATCACTTATATTTTCATGAGTTTCTTTCTGTGGGGATACGATTACGCCCCTCGAGTGTATGGTGGACTACCGCCTGAGAAAGAAATGTGATTCTTTTCTTTTATACTCTTTAAATTATTGGTATTCGGGTTAATTCTAATAAATATGTGTTATATTTATGATAAATCCATTATTATTGAAATATAATATCACATTTACCATCATACCTTCCAATATGTTGGAAATAATTAATGTCATTCATGTGAACATGTGGACTACCGCATCCATGTATTGAGGGGATATTTTCTCAATTTATGTCACATGGAATTTAATAAGGATCTATTTGATTAATATAAGTGATATAACTGGAATAATAATTATTGTATAATCTTGAATTAAAATTAATTTTAGTTTCATTCAATCTATTTGGAAAAATGGAAATAACGTTCATGTGTGTGTATGACATGTTGTCTTTATGAACAACGCAGAAAAATTTCGTTCTCTAAATTTAATATATTAAAATAATAAATATATAATGAATATATGTGATATTTATATAGTGTTTAATATTATTTTTATGAAGTAACAATGATTATATTAAAAGGAATAACATTACTGAACTAGAATATACATGAAAACGAAGTAATTATCACTGAAATAATGATTTAAACAATTAATTATTAATAAAATGGTGATAAAATAACATTAGTAAATCATATATGGCATGAAATATATCTGTATTTTACTATAATTTATGTATAATAAATATATATTTATATTACATGAGCATTAGAACCATATGAAGGATGTTAGACCTGATGAATGGATTTCTCATCTTACATTTACATCCCTGAGAGACACGCCATATTCACCACTTATTCCTTTTTATGGTTTATACACTTCCCCCATTGAAAAGATACATCATGTATCTTTTTAACTTAATGGGTTTTAATTTTTCATCTAACATTATATCTTTATGGGGGTTACTATTTAGTTTTTACCAAAGTGGTATGAGATTATTTCACAATCTCATCATTACTCATGATTATGTATTTTTAAGCCACTCATACTGTAATTCTTTGATATTTCAATCTTCAAATTTAAATATTTTAATCTCCTATGGTTATTCATGAAATTTTCTTACTAATAGTTACAGTTTTCTCTCTTTGGTACTTAAAATAAATTAGATAATGTTTTTAATAATTTCTTACTTTATTTGACTATTAATTTGAAAATAATTTTAAATAAAAATCATTTTTTTCTAAAAAATGTAATTTTATTTATCCTTTTATTAATTATTTATTAAATAGTTTTTGACCTATTTTTTAATTTTACAAAAAAATGAATGGAATATTCATATTGATATCAAAACAAGGAAAGATTTTATTTTATTAAAGGAATATTTTTTTAACATGTATGACACAATAAAAATTTTATGGCATCATTATCAATCAATGTTTTAATGAATATTATAATAGTTAGAAAGGGTATATTTATAAAGATTTGTTTTTCAAAAAAAATTGTGTCATTTTTTTTAAATGGTTATTATCAAAAGTCAAGGATATTGTCCTCAAGAATATTTTTAAATAATTTTTATGGTTTTTTTATTCATCGATGACATCAACCCATTATTGAACATATGAATAAAATGGTTATGGTGTAATTATATCATCTATATTCATTATTTGAATTTTTTATCATTAGTTTTAATAAGGATTTAATATTTAAATACTATTTACCATGTTATTCATGAAGTTTTATGATTATGTCTAATTTATTGGGGTCAATATTAATATTTTGTATATTAGTTTTCAAAAAAATGTTTTTGTTTATTAGGTTTAATCCCTTTCATAGGATGAGAGAATATTAATTAGTATGTGTTGTGTGGGGTTAGGATATAGATAGGAAATCGATTAATTGAAATTTCTCATGATACAAATCAGTATGCCAAATTTAGAGGGTTTCTACCCATAGAATTAGATTGTCTCTTGAATGGTCGTGATATTTTTAGATGATCATACTTATGAATACCCACATTATGAGAACAATTATTTATGTATATGTGATTATTCTATAAGTAATAATTTCAAAGGATAAGTTTCAAGTTCATGTGAATACTTAGATGGATTTATTTGATCATCATTTCTTACTATATTATGATCACTTTATTGATTTTATGGCATGTGTTTTAATTATTTAACATTCTATATTGATTATGGTTATTTATTAGTTAATTATTATTTTTTACACATACCCTTACTAAAAATATGATCTAAACCCATTATTATGTATTATTTTTCCCATGATACTAGAATCAGTTTTTTGATTGATATGTTGGGATATGATTAGGGAATAATGATTTTCTCAATGAAAAAATTGTATGCACTTCACGTTTAAAATATAAATGGAATTTAAATTATGTATCTCTCTTGATAATAATAAAAATATTTTGTTCTTTTGGATATGATTATTTGTATCTAATTCCAATGTAATGATATTACCACATGCTCTGGGTTTCTGGGGTCATGGAACTTATTAATGGTATGAAATGAAGTTTATTAGATAACATAATATCTAGAATTGGTAAAACATGTATTAGTTAACATAACCAAATATTATACATTTAGTATATGTATATATGAATATCCATACATTTTTTATGGTAGAGATTTTCTATTTTGACTAATAATAAATCATTTTATGGTTAATAAAAGAGGATGTAGATCTGGAAAAAATGTAACTAAGGGTAATAATTTACGCAAAGGGACATTAGGATTTACATGAGTTTTACATGGCATAAGAAAACATGCCATATAGCACAACTGTTTAGACAATCTCATAAGATATGCTTGTGTTACATCTCATTTTCTCTACATACCATAATAAAGTGTTTGAAAATATTTTTATAAATTGAAAACATTCTGAAAAAAAGAGTTTTTATGATTTTGATAAAATCGATGCATTAAATTTTCAATTTATGTTTTGTGTTTCACTAGTATTAGGATTTAACATTATGTTACTTAATGTTATTATCTAATCTAGTGTGTTAAATAGTTTGTAAATTTCTCATAGTGGATGGAATGAGAATCGTATTAATGAACATAATCCTAATAGTATGAATGAAAATATCATAGATGGGATTAATTCGATCATTCAATGGGAAGTATTCTCACAATTATTCTCTTCATAAGTAGACATATGATCATGCTCTATAAAAGTTGATAAATAATTATCAATGTATTATGGCATCGATGGTATGAAATAGTTTAATAAATCAAAAGATATAAAAAATGATAAATGAAATAAGGGAAAGAAGTTTTTTCCCACATGTGATAATTATGGAAAAAAACATCCTGGAACATTGTTGAAGAGAATGGGAGTTTTCCTAATGTGTAGATAAAGGCCACTCTACTCATAAATTTTAATGTAAAGTTGGAAATTTGCAATGATCAATGCATCAATAGTAAGGATATAAGGAACTATTCAAATTAATTTCCCAAGTATCAAGGTAATATACCTCAAAATAAGAGAAGGGATCATAGTTATGATTATTCAATTATGACAAAATAATTGGAATGATTAATTTTTAATTTATTTATTCTAGAATTATGTATTGTAGAATTTTATCAGTAATATTTTGATTATAGGAATCCTAAAATTTAAATAAATTTTACTACTATACTATTTATTATTTTATTATGGAGAATATATTGATTGGAATTAATGGAAAATAAAATTGATTCAGTAACATGTTGAACCTTTTGGAAAAACAATTATTGAGGGAGAATAACCAATATTATTTTTATTATTTTGAGATAATAATAATATGTCTATGTGATTGTGATGGTGGCCATAAGATTTGATAGATTATTTATGATATATTATATTTTTCTAGAGATTATTAATGGTATTTATTTATAGAATATATTAATAAAATTGAGATTTTATTTTATGGAGAATTAACGTTTTCATTTTGTGTTTATGTTGATCAAGGTGTTCCCATATTTGGAATGTGACATTAAATGAAAATTTATATTATCCAAGGAATATAATGTTTATTTAGTGACCTTCCATTTAAAAAATTCTAAATAAATTTGGATACACCTATTCCGGATGGTTCATACAATTTACTCTTATTATAATTAATTACATTGAACTGTGGGTTTTATTATATAATGTGTACTAACCATTTTTGTTGTGAAATATATATAAATAGAGAAGGAATATCATGTCAATATTTTATTGTCATAACGATCTATTAAATTTCAATTCTTGTGACAATGAAATACAATTTATTAATTGGAAATTCATTTCATGGAGTACTTGAAGATTTAGGAACTAATCAAAAAATAGAAAGGATGAAATTCTAAATGTCATTGTGATGGTCTATATCATAATAGAATCATAATATCTAAACATTAGTAAAATGTTCCTGAAAAAAATTATTATATTACATTCATTTGTATTGAATCCATTTAATTTTAATTCATCATATAATTATCATATTTTGGTGGCTTATATTCTCAAGACCATGTTCTGTATCTCTCTCTACTAGTCCATGGTTGTCAAAATTATAATTCATGTCTATGAGTTCAATTACCGGTAGTGTTACCCAACATGGATACTAGGTATTGTTTCATTATAGTTGACGTTAATTCAACCCTTTTCCACTTATGAAGATGAAGTTTTATTAAATCTTTTATATTTTTGGGTTTCCATTAAATGTATATTCAAATTTCAAAAACATAATTATTTAGATTAGGTCTGAATTGTGGGAACACAATTTATTTAAGGACATTAGAATGTAACTCCCCAGGATTATAAAATAAGAACAAAATATTCATTAATTTATATGAATTGAAACTAAAATATTATATGATAATGTAATTCCCTAAGACATTATGAAATATTCTTTTTTAATTAAATTCTACCATTTTTAAAACTGGTAAAGCAAGAAACATTAGGTTTAAACAAAATGTGACACTCAATTAAAATATTATCATTTAAGATTGACCATTATATCCTAGCCCTTAAAATGGTGGGTATAAATGGTAATAATTAAATTTTGAAACATATTTTCTTTATAAATTTTTAAAATAAATTCCACGGTTATCTATAGATTAGAAATATAATAAGAACGTGGTGAAGGAGAATGATATATATTATATAAAATAGTATTTTCTGAAGTGAGAATTAGTCAGGATTTGCACACATAATTGGAAATTAATTTATATCAATTTTAGTATTTTATTGGGAAAATTAAATTAAATTTTTAAATGTACATGATAAAAGTATATTTGGGTTAATTTTTTATAGTTGAATGAGATGTTTTTTTAAATTTTCAAAAAAACTAATTTTTATTCTGAAATATATTTTTTATTAAATATTTTAAAAATTTTGATTATATTTTAAAAACTATTAAATAGAAATTAAAATATTTGTATTATAATTTAGATAAAAAATATAATTTTAATCAATTTTATATTGAATTTTGATGTTGAAACTTTCTATAAATATGAGAATTTACTACTTGGGGAACTGATCTTTCGTCACATCTATGTTATAAATTTAATTTTTTTTCTTCCACAAATGTGAAATGAATTTATAAAAATAGATTATTTATTTGAAATCTGAACCTATTATTTTATCTAATATAGTAGACATACATTTTACCATAATTAATAGTGAAAATAGTAAAAAAATAATTATTCTAGTTAAGGTAAAAATTATTTTACTATGTGTTAAAATAAAACTATAAGTGTTAAAATGGAAAAACAACATTCCCATAACCCACAAGATGGCCATATATTGACCATATAATATATAATGTTATATAATGAGCAGTTTTGTAAAAAAAATTAATGATAAAAACTTGTGTATCATCTTATATATTCAAAAACTCCTTTTATATCCTCTCCCCCACTTATAAAATTCCACACACTCTCAACCTTATTAAAACCTTATTATAAAAAGATATGATAATAAAATGAGTATATAAATAACATTTAAATGTTATTATTCTAATGCAATAATCTAGTTCCATCTCCACATCCATAAAATGGGAAACAAACCCATCGATCGTGTGTACGGTGGACTATAGTCTTTTAAACAAATATAATGCATTTTTCACCAAAACCATTAAATTAATCATATATTTATGGATTTAAAATATTAATATGAAATTAATTATAGTTTAATACATATGGTGTTATTATATCACATATATCCTTTTATATTTCATTTCATGGGGGATACCATATTGTCACTTGTGTGTTTGACGTACAACCACCTCACGAAGAGACATCATTAATTTGCACTTATGCATTACATGAATGATATTAAGGATAAATATAATGAATATATTTTTGATTTATGATCATAAAATACATCTAAAAATATAATATCACATCAAAAATCTTACCTTCAAATCCTTTGGAAAACTATAACCTTTATCATGTGTTGGTGTTGACTCATGCCTCCACATAGCGATATGAAATGATATTCATTATTTTTTACATGGGGATAATAAGTATGTATTTCATTAATTAAAATGATATATATTAAATAATAATTAATTTTTTATGGTTAATTAATATTTATTTTCCTGTAATTCCATCCATGGAGGAAAATATAAACAACATTCATCTGTATGTATAACCCTCCATCTCCATGAACGGTGTATTCCATTTTATATAGATTACTATAAACATATTTATAGTGAATATATATGATATTTATATCAGGTTTATAGGTTTTTGATGATTTTACCATGATAAATTTAAAAGGACTCAAATTATGGTTCTAAAATACAAATGAAAAGGGGAAGAATTATCACAATAAACGTAGATTTTAATAAGGAATTATTTAAAACAGGTGATAAAAGAACTAAAGAAATTCAAATATGGTATGAGATATACCATAATGGTTATATAATATATGTATACAAAACATATATTTATTATATAGGAGTATGGGACATATATGAAGGAATTCAAACATGATGTAAGGGGGTTTCATCACACATTTTATCTTGTGAGAAATATGCCATATTAACAACTTATTCAATTTTGTTGTTTATACACTAACCTCTTTGATATTATATATAATTAATATCTTTATCTTTATGTTATTTAAATTTTCATTTTATGTCATTTAATTTATGGGGCTAATGATATAGAAGTTACCGTAATGGTATTGGTTTATTTTAGAATTTCATCATTTTTGGGATTGTTTATCTTTACGTCTCCATTAAATGAATTATTTTATATTTATATCTTTATATAAATCTATATTATTATACAATGGTTATTCCTGAAATTTTTTCATCTAATAGTAACAAATTATAAACATTTGTACATACAATTATTGAGAAAATATGTTATACAACATCTTACTTTATTTCTCTTTTTGACTAAAAATCAGTCTCCATAAAAATCCTTGATTTCAAAAAATGTCATATATTTTTTTAATGTTTTAAAAATTAATTCATAAATAATTTTTTAACTATATTGAATTCATACATAAACTTTTGAATGTAATATTAATTTTGTTTTCAAAATAATGCCCATTTCTCATTTATGATAAATGTTAAAGGAATATTTATTTTAACAGGTATGAAGTTATTGGAATTTATTTTGTTATAAACAATAAATGTTTTCAATAATATTTTTTTAGTTTTAAAATTATGTTTTTAAAGAAAATTATTTTAAATTTTCTTTGTGGAATTTTTTTTAGAAGATGATATTCAATGTTTAATTGTTATTTTCCTCCAAAATGTTTTCAAGAAAATTTTATGTATTTATATTAACCAGTGACATCCCAAATTTAATATAATTATGATAATATAAGGGTATGTAATATTAATTTAGTCCATATTCATTATTTATATGGGCTATGATTATTTTGAATATGAATGTTCAATTTTCTTACCATTCAATATATTAATCATTGTGTTTTATTATTATGATTATTTGATTAGGGAAAGTATAAAACTTGTTAAGATCATTCTTAGATAAAATTGTATATACTGATTAATTTTTACCCAATTCATATGAGGAATAAATTGGAATTATTATGTGATGGGTGTGGAATTGTAAAAAATATCCCATGATGCGTCTATAGGTCTCATGAAACAAATCACTTGGAAAAATTATAAAAATTTATACCAGCACATTTAATAATTCTAATTAAATGACATGATAATTTTAGATTTCTAGAATTATGAATTCCCCCATTTCTAAATTATTTATACATGTGCATGTCATTATTATATTAGATAGAATATCCGTGTGTATGTCTCATGATCGTGTGATTTTTTATAAGGTTTTAGTTGTTCGTCATTTTTTTCTTCTAAAATAAGCTATGTATAATGATTGAATGAAACGTTTTTTAGTTATTTTCTCTTTCTATTTATGATTATTATATATTCATGATATATTACATTATACCCATACACTTAATGATAATATGATCTCACCCCATATATTATTTTAACTAGTATAACAGGAAGTGTTTTCTCCTATGTCATAGGCTCTTCCCCATGTACTTTAGTGTCTCCATCTTTAGATATGCATCAGTTAGAGTTTTTTGTTACATTTGGGTCTGTATCATGACAATGTTGTCATGGTCATGTACTGATGTAGGTTCCTTATGGGCATTGGTGAGGGGGATTAAATCATTGGGTATGGAAGAGTGATGACATCTCAAAGGTTGACTGGCCGGTGCGCATCGAGAAATTAGGGTGGTTTCCATTGAGGATGAATCTTCTGGGTGACGACTTGGGCGACATGGTTTCAGTAGGGTGGTAGACATGTCTAGGGCATGACTGCGTTGTTTAACTAGTAATGGGGAAGCGATAAACCATAGAAAGGCTATTCTGTTCAGGGGGTTTTTATTTTTCTTAGTTTGTGTATTTTTTAATCCATGGGCTCTTTTGATATTCAATCAACCATTTTTTTTTTCTCTAGCCTTCGAGAATTTAATGGATTCACCCATTACCCAATTCAATAGGGGTATTTTTTTTCTTTTATTTTCAATAAAGTTTCGAGTCACCAATTTATTTTGGTATATAATATAATGATCATAGTATTATTAGGTGTTAATGAATATTCCTTTTATAAAATCATGAGACGATTTTTGGTAAAAATTGTACTATTTATCATGACATGGAGGGTGTTCTATTGTTTAAAACACTATGTAGGGTAATAATTATATTTTATGTATATACCTATTCCCCAATTAATAGTTGTGGAAATAATATTATAGAAATTATAGTTATTCTCAGATTTGTATAATTTTATGATATAATTAGCACATGTTTATTATATATGTAGTCCAAATTTAATTAGAATGAGTGATATATCTAATTCATTTTCCAAAACTATCACTAGAATTAGTTAATCTGTAAATGGATTTATGAATATCCTTTGAAAAATTATCCTTAAAAATGAAATTATTTATTTTCCATAATTATAATATGTTATAAATGATTTATAAAAAGAAAATTATCACCCTTGAGAACATTTCCATGATGGGGGACTATACTGATATATTGCAAATAGAGGTAAAAGGAGTTTACATTGAATCATAGTTCGAGTTCTCAAAATAACATATATATGTTGATATATTGAATTATAATACATCTCACAAAATATTCTATATTAAAATGCATTAATAAAATTTGAAACATGATAAAATCACAGAAAAGTGATTTATTTACCTAAAAGCATCTGGGTGTGGTGCCCCAGTCCTCAATTTAATGAAATATGGGTTAATGAATATTGAAAATTATTATCATGAGTTTATAATATTCTTGATAATTAAAAGGTATCCTAAATTATTGATTGATTACTTATTTTTATATCTAGGAGTGGATCAATATTAATATATGTTTTATTTTCTGTTATAATATCGTAAAATAAATGTTGTAAATAAATTCATTTATGTTTTTATACTTCGCTTTTAAATAATATTAGTTAATATAAACCAATTCAACTATTATATATTAGATTTTTTATTCAGTTTTTTTCATTTATTCCCCTTATAATGATTATATTTCCCAATTAGTTAATAAAAAAATTACTATAAATAAAATATTTTTCTTCATTTCTAGGATCTAGTAGTGCATTATAACATTAATTTATTTAAAATATGTTTTAGTAATCTGTTAAATTTTTAATAAATTTTAACATTTACATAAATTATTTATTATCATTTTTAGGAATTCATTCATATTGAACCAAATATTCAAGGAATGTGATTCATTATTCATTTATAAATGTCATATGTGATTTAATTAATTCTATTCCAATTAAATTAATTGAATTTGTTAGGAATGTTTTTTATAATAATGTCAACTAGATGATTTCATTTTCCTTAATGATTTAATGTTTATTCATGATGCATGTTTCATTTATATATCAAAATAATATTCATAAAAAATTAGGATAATAAGAGATGTCCATTAGTTATTAACCTAAATTTTGTGGTTAATGGATACATTTTATGAGATATTATATATTTTATATGTGTAGTAATAGTTGAAAATTCTTTTATGATGTCCAATAATTGAGTCTCTCTATATAAATATGATGAAATTTTTTATGATGATTTCATATAATGTTTAGTATACTGAATAACCTTATCTTATGATATCATTTTACTAATTCATGATATCTAATTTTTCATTTTTTACTATACCCTTTTTTAAAATATTATTTTTTTACGAACATATATAATACCTCCTTCACATGATTATTAAATTTTCATATGTACTCTAAATTTTAGTCACTCCATTAAACTATATATTTCACATGGTTACCCCATACAGTGATTTGAAAATACTGGAATATAGCATACAATTATACAATTTGAATAAAATGATTACATATTTTACTTAAAAAGAATTTTCATGTATCTAATCAACCAATATAACAATATTTTTGATTAATTGGTTTGTTTTATATGGGTTTTAATAAATAATGATGTCTACTACATTTAGAAGTTGTGGATCACTATAATGATGATCATATATCTCTTGGATAATCTAAAAATTTCAAATTTTTATTATTTTTCACAATAACATACCCACACACCATATAACAAGCATGTTATGAAAACATTAATAATCGAAACATATTATTTATCCAAAAAACTATCATGTAAATCTAATTAATCCAAGAACATAGAATTAGGATTTCCAAATGATTGATGGGTCAAAAATAAATAAATCTCTTACTATGAAATATCAATGTGATTAATATTATCCTCTATGATGGATTTGTTAAAAATTAATTCCCATGGAATGATAGAATATTAATTACACATATACTCATGTTTCAAAATGAATTACTTTTTATAAATTTCCTCAACAATGTTTATAAGACTTATAGGTATGTATTTAGTCATTATTCAATCTGGAATACATAATGTAATTTGTAATATGATAAAATATTGTATTTATTAAAATCCAAAACCTTTTGGTATATGTCATAGTCATTACATGATTGGTACTATTGGGATAAAACATTTTTTCGCAAGATCTAATATATTGAATTCTTATCTACAGATAATACAAAGAACATCAATCAGAAAATTCATTAGGATATTTGAGATAATTTGAAAAAATATCATATACTCCCTCAAATCCACCCTATGTAAAATGCCATTCCCCACGTGGTATAGACAATCACCATGGATTATACATGAATATATGTTCATTATCCAACACCTATTGAGTAACCTTCTTGAATCATACACATCGATAGGTGTAGTCATAGACCTATGTTGGGTTGTGTAGTTAATTATTTTATCGGCCCATATAATAATTCATTCTACCTATATTAATTATAGCACACTAATATTTTATTGTGTATTTTCTTTAGTTCACTAAAAACTAAATCGAATTTATTCATTCACATGAAACACAAAACTAAAAATAAACATGTAAAATTTAATTTAATGAAAGTATTATAATATGAGATAAAAATTATACATTATAATAATTAAACATATATTATTATGAAAATTTTATAATAAATTAAAATTTATAGTAAATAAAAATAACTTAAATCTACAGTCTTTATCCATTTGTATTTCCCTGATGATCATAACTAAAATTGTATATATTAATATAAGAAAGGAATTAGCTATATAAAAGAATAATTGATAGGGATTTAAATGGATAAGATGAATGAATTTACTGTTGTATACAAGGACATATGTAGGAATGAAATAAAACAACTTTATATATAAAAATTGTATCTATTGTTATTGAAGATATGGTCACTAGATATAGGTTTTATATATTTGGATGTTTCTAATAAGTATTTTATGTTATGTATTTTTTTGTGTGAAATTAGAAATAATATAATCCATTAATAATTATTTTAAAATGAAATAAAATGATATTTTTAATTATAATATTTTTTTAAAAAAATTATTTTTATTACATATTATTTATTATTATTATTATTATTATTGCACAACAAAATATACTACAAAAATCAAAATAATTTTTCTTAAGGAGTGATTTTATGTAATAAAAAAGATCAATAAAATATTCAAGTACACGTAAATTGAATCAATTTATTGTTTATATAATAATCAGTAAATTTTCCTTTACTCTATTAATACAATTTTTTGTTCAAAAATGATATTTATAAGAGAATTTTTTTTTATGATCTCTGGACTTTTATCACAATAAATTAAATTCAAATTTTTAAATATTAAATATAATTAAAATTTTCAATTCTTATGGAAATAAATTTTCACTTATTTAATTACTATTTTATGAGAAAAAATTATAGCAAAACATAATGTTTTAATAGTATATTTTCTATAAAAACATGTTTTAATATATATATATATATAATAATTTCTTTTAAAGGTTATCTTTATCAAATATATAAATTGAATTATATTAAATGGTATAAAAAATTAATAATAATTTGTAAATTAGTTATGAATTTTAATATCATAGTCATAAAAAAAGGTCAATGAGGTGAAAAATGAGTGATAATAATAACGCTTAACTAAGGTAAAATTAGTTGAACTAAGTGAAAAAACAATTCACATAATAAAAAATTATTACTAAAGAGTGTTGATAAAGGTATTAAAGTGTCATTTACATTATTTTTCACATTATTTCAACTTTACTGGTAAAATAAATTCCTTATATAATAAAGAATGTTTATTTTGGGAAATGCCACTCCAAACACAAATTTAGGAGGATAGATCCTCTATGCCTTTTAAACAATTGTTTAATATTTTTCTCTATTTAATCTATTAATATTATTAAAAAAATAAATCCATCATTGTTTTTTAGTATTTTTTAATACAATTAAGTAATAAATAATTAACCATTTTAAATAAACACATATCGAGAGGGGAAAAATTCATTAATGTTTGTACCATATTCATCCCTATATCATTTAATTATGTATTAATATTCAATATTTATAATTTTCAGTATCCACTCTAATGATTTTATATTAACTTCATTATGATTGTTTTTATGTGATGTTACTATTATATTAATCTAAACACTTAATATTTTTTTAGTATAACATGATCTCTTTTGGGTTGGATAAACCACCAATATGAATGATTCTATATGATATTTAATTTTTGAAACAAGAATGGGTAAAATTAAATTTATAATGAAAATAAAATATTTTAATATGTAATTTTTTATATGAGTATTATTATATAATTTTGAACACAAATTCATGATGAATATACAATAACTCTTTTTTATTACTAAATTATGCAATTCATGTTCATCTTTTATCCCTAAATAAAAAAAACATAAACATGCCTACTATCAAATGAATATACGAATAAATAAATGATTGAAAGATAATGAGTTTAGAAAATCTATTATAAAATGTGGATTAACCTCACCATTATTATACATGTAATAGACAATAAAAATTATTAACAATTGATAAAGAACATATAGTGTATCTAATTAGAATATTTCAAAATAATAATTTTAATTTAAGAGTTTAAAGGTTAATATATATGAATAATAATGGAAAATGAATTATTATGAATATAATTTATATCAAAAAAGACAATAAATAACTTTTATTATACTACAATATGATGAAAATGGTTTCTTTTAAAGTCTCACTTTTAATTCAATGCTGATTATGACTATATAACTATCTGTGGAAATAGAATTTTGTTATATCTCTAACACAATATAGTTTATTCTCATTAATTTTATTTTTTATTTGATATTATATATCATTGTTTTATAATTAAACTAAATGGTTTCTTCTAAAGGATTATGACCTTATCTATTATTCAAAGTCAGTCATCATTTTATTCCAATTTAACATTATTTATTATGTTTATTTAATAACCGTATATATGAATAAAATATTTTTAAGTTCATATTACGTTGAATTTGACTTTATATATGGATTTCTGAAAGGCATATTTTTATCATTTTCAACAAAATTAATATTCCATTTTTTAACTTGCATCAAAAAAGAATAATTATATTATTTTTATAACTTTTCATAGGTAACGTTTTTTTAATTATATATATATAAATAAGAATATTCATTCAATTTTTCTATTATTTTTAAAATGTAAATTTGATCCCCCTTATTTTATTAAATATTTAATTTTATATAAAATTTATCAAAGTGGAGGATATTAATTATTTATTTTTAATTTTATCTTCTAATGTTAATATAATATGTTTTAATAAATATCAAAATATATTATTCATTTTTTCTTTACATTTTATATTTTATAATGATTACATATTATGTTTCAATTTTTATTGAGTATTAAATGTTCTATAGAATTCATCACCAAACATGTTCCATTATAATGTGTGAATTATGATATGATAATATGATGATTTTATTCATTTTATTCATTTTATTATGGTGTAAATGTGAATTATTTATAATATTACATGGGTGGATCAATTATATCCTTCTAATGTATTTTTTTAAATTTAATGAGATGATAATAGGAGAAGGGTGGTGTTCCCAAGTATAACAATGTCGTGTGATACAAGTGGTTATCCCATGGTTACTATGATATGGGAAGGCAGATTGTATATTCCATTATGATATTAATATATTTATAGTTTTCCTCAATATACATTTTGATTTCTATTATTATTTTTCCATATTATTTTGTTATGAAATGTACCATATTTATAATGGATCATATTTATTTACATGTGTTTTAATATTCCCTTGATTCATGTTTTATGATTTGACTAAATATATTATTCATTATTCGATATTTTTAATCAAATATTAATTTGGAATTATTTCCATGTGTTATATTCATTCATCCTAGTTATGTTTCCTCACCCACAATATCATATCAGGATCATATATGGTCATTGATTATTATCATTCTCTATTACCCATAATAATAATTTCATATTACAATTTCTTAAGATTTTATTTACCTAGCCATGATGAATAATATCATGAATGATAAGTCTATAAGGGTACCAAATGTGAATAGTAAATGTTTTATATGTTGAATAAGGATTATAAAAATAATTTTTAATGTATAAAATATCTAAAAAAAATCTTATATGTTTTAAGGGTCGATTTATTTTATGATGAAATTAATATTCATATAATATGATATAATGTATATCAATGTTAATCTAAAGACACCTTAGTTATTATCAATGCAATTTCAAGTAATTTTTTGGATATTTTTATAAACAACAATAGGTATAAAATAAAAACAACCAATGATTAACCAATGGTTATGTAAGACTATCCTACTCATTCAATGGTTGAAATTATGGTGTATTATTTAGAAAAATATTAGGAAACTTATTCCTTATAATGTGAATTATTAATATAAATATTGTTTCATGAGAGTCGCAATAGAAATTTTAAGTGTACATATATGTTTATAAATAGAATGAAATAGAGAAAAAAAAGTTGTTGTCTGTTTATGGAAATTAAAAATATTATTTGATTCAGATTATACCAGCAACTTAATATATGAAATAGTTTCTAGAGTCATCAAATAAACCCCACTAAAACTATTAATTTTATAATTAGTGAAAATAAATAGTGCTAACATGATTCCATAAATATAATAAATCACTAATATAGTAGATTTTTATTATATTTAGCTTCTGTGGAATTTAATTATTACACATTTAGATGTATTTTCTTTGATTTTGGTAATGGGATGATTCTATTTACATATATTCTATATTAATTTCTAGGATAATGAAGTCATATATTAAATCAATAACCATCATATGATAAAAAATTAGTGTAAAATATCATGTGGATTCTTTGTGGATGTTTCTTAAATTATATAGGTATTAATCCCAAATATTGTGGGGTATTTAGATGAAATAATTCATGAAAATATGATTATTGAGGAATAATCTCTTCTATTGGAATATTTCAATGTATGATTTTTGTTACCAACAGTTACCCAAGAAAAAGAGGTTTAGTTTTCAATAGAACGTAGACATAGTGTTATTAATATATCAATGTCTACTTATATAATTCACATTGGAAAATTATATAAATTTAATAAGAAACTATAGGATAATCATGTTAAGGGTCTCACGAAACCTTGTTATTATCTCTTAAATGATCAAGTTGGGACCCATTATGAATGAGGGATTAATGGGAATGTTTTAATAATATTAATGTTTAACATCAAATTGAAGATAAATATTGAGTAAAATGGAAAGTGAAAATGAAAGTAAAATATACGTTTCAATAAAGGAATGTGTGTTATGATATAGAGAATAACCTAGGATCCAATTAAAATGAGGGCATTGTGGTTATTTTTCATAAATTAGATGATCAATAACTATTAGAAGAAAATGGGAGTGTAGGATGTGAGAATAAAGATAATGCAAAACCCGTTCTCGATATGTACATGATCATGCACCCTAACTATGAGATAATGGAAAAAGAATTTATAGAAAATATTTCAATGGTAGAATATGAACTGATTTATAGGATATAGATTCATGTTAACACTATTGAATATTAATCATAATATATTAACACTAAAATCTATATTTTTATAGGCATTTCAATTTGGAAAGTTCAATAAGGGAGAGTATAGTTAAATTTGGGTAATTACAAAATCCATCTTCAAAGATATTATTCTTAATGAATCAGTTAAGACTAAACTGTTTATCTACTTGAGTCTTTATAAGGTACCCATTTGTAATCACATATTGGTGTTTTTATAATAGAACAAGTTTTCTCATTGTTTTTTAAATTACTAAGGTTTTTAATACCTTTTGGGTTTGAAATAATCCCTACAATGATTATTTATTCATACAATTGAATAAGAAATCAATTTATAAATATTTATATCTATATAGATTATCATGAATTGAAGGATATCATAATTAAGAAAAATTATCCTCAAGTCCATCATAATGACATGATCAAAAAACTGTAAGGGGAACAATGCATGAAATTTTTTTACCTTTTATATGAAGATCGTTAATATTTAGGACATGTGATGGATTATGAAAGATTGATAACACAATATACATAGGAAATTAGTTCGATGTTTGGAAAATATTCTACATTTTTTTGATATTGAATAATTTCTTTATGATAATGAAGATTATATAGATAATTTTTTTGGATATGTTTGATGTAGTTATGGTTTTATGTTATATTTTATTATAGATTGATAAATTTTATTCAAACTCACATGATATTATTTAGTTGGGTTAGATAAATATCATTAATTATTTTTATAGTATTTAAAGGTGTTTGATGATATCATAGAGTTTTTTGAAATAGAAATAAAATGAGTTTATCTATATAAACTTTATTGCAGCTCAAGGATAAAATTAGGAAAATAATGATTCAATATAATTTATACTCGTAATCATTATAGGGTTTTTCCATTGCAGAATTTTGTTTCATCCTTTACTGGTTTTGGTTGTATATTGAAATTTTCTAAAAAAAAGACTCAATTTTTTATTCATCTTTTTCTAATATAACATTCATCCCCAGTTGATGTTGGGTTCACACTATGATAGTTCATGGTTCATATGAAACTTTTACAAGGTAAAACACATTATATGGTTAATACTTGGAAAACATAGGGGTTTTTATAGGATGATTTGGGATCCAATCCAATTTATGGTTCACCCATGTGTAGGGTTGATGCTCTTTTTTGGCTTCAAAGAGTTGTGATAATTTATAAATGTGCAGAATTCCATAATTTTCATTCATTGAATCATATATTTTCTCATATATTTAATATGTTATGATGAGTATTTCAAATGGTATTTTTGGGATAATTAAATATTCAAATTATTTACCAATCTTTATTCATTATCAAAATAAGATAAACTAAAACATCCAAGGTAATTATAGAATTATATTATTTCATATCTATTAATATTTAAGAATTATATATTAATTTGACATTAAAGTGGATTCTTTTTTGGATATCATACTCGATACACAACAATGGGTTTCTCTAAAATCCAATGTTCCACACAAGACTAAGTTATATTGAAAATAATATGTTATTAATATTATTATTTTAAACGGAAGTTATCAGCTAGATTTTTTATTGTATGGAATCAACATAAAGAACTATATTATGTTTACATATTTTTACTAAACATTTTTACTTTCTTATAATATATTTTAGATGCTTAAAATGAAAATAAATTAAATTTTAAATAAAATTTACTCTTTCTTTAAGGTTGGTGTACTTCCTTTTGAGGGAGTACCCATTTTAAATATAGATTTTGATTCTTTTATATTTTATATTTCAAAAAATAAAAAATTTCTTTTTAATTGGGACATAAGAATTTAATTTCGTTGATTCTATGGTATTTTTCTGATTAAATTCATATTTTAATGAATAATATAAAATACTACATTCTAATTCAAAACATTATTTTCGTCTAATTTATTTATATTGTAAGATAAATATGTTAAATTTTTTAAGGTATAATTAGAGGAAGATTTTATTATTTAATCTGATGTAGATAATTCGATTCTAATCAAATTTATTTTTTTTAAACTATGTTAACTTTTAAATGTTTTTTATTAAATACATGTTTTCTCATTTCATCAAAGGGATTAATTTTTAATTAATTTCTACAAATTTTGTGTTTTGAAATAGGAAAAATATATTCCATTTTTTGAATCATAACGTCCAAAACATGTCAATAAGACCCTATAATTTTTTTGAAATTATGAATAGTAACTTTAGTGATTTTTTAATTAATACGGTTGAGGGTAAATTAGGTAATTAATTCTTAAAATTATATTATAAATATTATAAAACTACCCTAACACATGTAAAATTATTATTGGTTGAATTGTTGTTAGTGGGGAAATTATTTGGCTGATGATGTGGCCTTTGGTAGCCACTTCTGTGTGATTATGTCACTTATAACATTTTATTTATTATAAATAGAAAGATATCATAATCATGTATCCCATAACTATAACTATTTTAATATGATATAATATAAGAGATATATTTCACTATGAATAATAATTGGAAACATAAAAATATTACCTAAATCATAATAAATTATTTATTATTTTTAGGAATTACGTAATAAAATTTAATTATGACACAAAGATGATGTACTGATAGAATTATTAAATAATGAATCAAATAAATGATATTAATAATATGAAAATAAATATAATTTAAAAAATTATATGTCATAACATAATTTTATAGATTACATTGACATTTTATAGATGATTTAATGTATTTTTAACTAAGTAATAATTGTTTTATGATTTTTAAAAAAATTAATGTAATGAATAATGTCAAAATTGACAGGATTCATAACGTAAAATATAAAATAAGTAATTAAATGATATAAAATTTATAAAATACAAATATTATACCAAAAAAGTTGACATATGTCCAAAAATGTCATTAATGACTCATTTATTTTTATTTTATCTTGATTTGGTAATTATTTCAATTTTTATAGTGTTACTTACTTAAAAATATAGAAATAGTTAAAAAGGATAAAACAAATAAATAATGATTATTTTTTAAATAAAATATGTCAAATTATTATTTTATTATTATATATCATTCCATAATCATCCTATATTCTAAATAGATTATTTTTGAACCATTTAGAATCGAAATGGATTTTATATAAATTTAATACTTTTTATAATTCCCATGCTACCACTCCTCTCTTAAATAAAAAGTCGCACATTCCTCTATATTAATAAAATTTCCAAAAACCTTCCTATAATCCATCCCCAAATTCATTAATCCTTAGTTTCTTCATAAATCCTTGCTTAGAGGTGTTAGGTTGGTAAGAAAGACGATCATCCGAAGGAAATGTAATGTTTTTATTTGAGTATTTCTATTTTATTTCATATTAAAAATCCTTCAAAAATTATTCTCGAAATATGAAATAATAAATCAAGTATACCAAATATAATAAGATTTTATTATGTTAATTTAATCACCTAAATCCAACTCTATATCTACTAAATAAGAAGAGAATTAATTGTTCGTTCATACTAGTGAACCATCACTTCCACAAATCAATATAATTATTCTTCAATATCCATCTATCATCAGTGGTTAAAAATAAGTAATAAATGTCAATATTTTATAATCATGACTTATTAATAATAATATTATAACAATATATCAATTATTTTTTTACTTACCATGTGCATAAAAATGATTATGTCATTCATGTGTACATGTGAACTATCACCTCCAAAAAGCGATGTGAATAGTTTTCATTTGTTACATAAATTATATGAAATATATAACTATATTTAAGAGATTATTATGATATTAATTATTTCATTATCATTATGTATAGATAAAAAATACTTACCTTCATTCCAAAATGATCAATGAGAAATAGAAAAAATTACTCATGCGTATGTAAGACTTACTAACTCCATGAATATAACATTGTTCATTTCACATAACAACACATAATGGTTTGATTTAAAAGTATAATTAATGTATAAAAATGATTTTAATTTCATTAATATTATTTTGTAGAATAATGACTTATGCCCACATGTATTAGTGACATAAAACTATGTTTATTTTTGACTTGAGTTCTAAATATCAATAGAACATCCTACATGAACTCGAATAATTAACTAAATACTATAACATGGTAATTAATGATATAATATGAATGAAAAATTTAAAAGGATATGAAGGAAGTGTAAATTAACATAATTTTATTACTAAGTAAGAATATGGAACCTACATGATGAATCAAACTCATTTTAAGGGACTTCATCTCAATATCCTTTCATTAAGGATTATTTTGATGTTACACACCCCATCATTTAATAACGAGTATAGTCAACCCCACAAAATTTTAATTCCTTACAAGGTTTTCAAAAGTAATATTTTTATATTATTCATTTTACTTATTCACAAAATGAGAAAAGGAATGTTTTTCACGTATGTAGCGACAATGACTTCTTTATCTCCATAACAATTATATGATATTTGGCTTCATATATAAGCCTTAATGTATTAAAAAAATACATTAATCCATTTTTTGGTGTTTTTGTTTTCAAGATGGTTTTGAAAGAGGATTGAATATTTCAATATATTGAAATGATTTCTTCTGAGTGCAGATAAAATTTTGTGAGTGAAATATTGATAATTTCAATATTTTATGAGTTATTATTATATAGTGGAACATGGATATTTTATGTGTGGTTACATGTTCAAAAAAGACTGTTGGTTATATAAAAAACCAAAATGGGTGGTTCTATGATGAAAAAGTATGGGTGGTTATGTTATAACCTTGAAAGCATTTGGTATGGGAGTTGGTCATACGACTCTCTCATTTTGTGATATCTCTGTAAGTCCAATGTTTGGTTATTCCATTTAAGTATGATTTTGTAAAAATTAACCTTTGTATATTATATATAATTTATGTAATTCCACAAACCTTGTTACCCAAAGTCATTATATTATTACATAACATTGTCATGATACAAGGAATAATGTCCTGAAAGACCGATTGGTTTTGTAGCCTTGGAAGTACTGGATACATACATAAGTTTTATATTACATCATAAAATGAAAACAACAACAACATTTTGTCCCCTTTGAACACACTTATATCCCTTAGCCTATTCCTGTAGTTCAACCATAAAATTCTTCTTCACATCCTGGAAAAAAAACATTGTAATGGGTGAGCTCAGATACTTAGTAAGGATAACAATATAGCGGAAACATTCATAAATAATCAAAAACATTAAATCAATTTATAAGACTAAGAAACAATCCTTCTAAATTTAAACTTCATCATAATATGAAAAAAAATAACACCATATAATTATTCACATGGATATTCTGCTAGTCGAATAATCACATGTAATATCAATACCCAATTTCATAATGATGGAATGAAAAATGGTGATCATCATAACCACAAAGTCAATTTATCGTTCCAAGAATACAAATAATATTTTGTCAAGGCCTTGTGCCAAGATAGCAGTTTGTCTCATGAGACCTATCGATGTATCAAGGATCTATAGCGGTCTCCACATGTCACTTACTAAGTCCCATGCATTCCTCATATGAAATGGTTTAAACATAACAAACACGCCCTTATGAAAACTAGCATACAATTTGTCAATACTTTAACCATAAACGATGAACTATATAAAAATAACACATCCATAGTCAAACATATCACAAAACCTTCAATACAATATGGAGGATTTGTATTATAATAAACCAACTTCAAACAAGTTTAAAATCTGTCAAAGGATGTTGACATAGATGAAATGAAAACTATTTGAAAGAAATGTCGCTTTATATTTTGAAACCTTATTAAAGGAGAATAGTTATAAAAGAAAAAAATTATTTTGGGAATATTATTATAAGATTGTAAGTGAATCTTCCAAGGTGTTACAATGGCGGAAAATTTCCGCACCTACCGTATAAGTTAAAAAAACATTCTTTCCTTAATTTTTTCGAAAAGGAAGTAAAAGACATTGTTTGTAAAATGTTTGAATGCTTCCTTTAGAAAAAATTTATAAAAATTCAAAAAATGGTATAAATGAATTTAACCCATAATTTAGTAAATAGTAAAAATATTATAAAATAAATTTTTTAAGAAACATGGATGTGGATGATAAAGAAGTCCCAGTAGATACTCACATATAAACAACCTCAGAAAAAGAAGAGATTGTAGAATTAACCCATACCTTGTAGTTTTCCATTATCGAGGGTACGTTAACCTCATGTATAATAGTTAAATAATTTTTATTAAATTATTCAAGAATTTCATACACTAATATGATATCATATATGATCTTCTAATATTGCTTTGTTAATAATATTTCAGTAGTATCATTGTTTCAGGTGTTAACTGATTCAATTCACTTTATATGCTTGGTTACATAAGCCATGTTTGTTATGTATATAATGTATTTGATTCATATGTAGAATGAAATAATGTTCATAAAAATTATTTTTAATCATAAAATGAAAATTATTCTTTAATGGTTATGATGGGGAATGAATCTCATCGCGTTCATGGGGACGATAATCCATACGTACGCACGAGCGACAATATCATTCTATTGATGGTAAAATCATATTTAGTTGGATGTTATATCAAATATAAAGAATCCTTAACATGTTATATTTATTATTTATATTAGTTATACTCATTATTATACCCATCCGTATAATTAAGTGTTTGAACAACAAACTACACCACGATGTGGAGACGGTAAGTCGTACGTACGCATGCATGGTGACATTTCATTCATAGGATGGATAGAATAATGAATATAGATATACCATAATTATAATAACATCATAGTATGTATAAGGTATTGGATTTACTATTTTTTTATGGAAATTTCAAAGAAAGAGGAAGTGGAAGAAGAAAAGAACATGAAAGAGGTGGTGAAATAATTACCTCTACTTCAGGTGCTTCCTTTTGATTTGATCAAAAGGCTCGATGAGTTGGCCTTTTGATCAATGAAAGGCCTCTAGGTTTAATTTAGGGATGTTGGGAGGATATTTGGGTAGGGTTTAGCTGAGACAAATGGATTTGGAGGTGTCATTTTGAGAGAATTAAAAGTACCATTTTATAAGAGAGGTGAGGGTCACTTTAGGAAAATCGTGAAATATTATTTTATTATACTATCATATTTGGTTTATAATGGCACCAAAATGATTTATTTCAATGATAAGATGAGTATGGGTCAATAAATTCTCAACCAATAGGATTTATATATGTTTAGGTCACTATATTAAACTTATCTTTTAGATTTAACTCCTAGATAAATAGTTTAACTTTTACCATGTATTCTTATATTATTATAATAAATGGTTAATAATCAAACTATAAAAATACAATAGAACCCTGTGGAGATAATTATTGATATATCTATACTTATATAATTCCTTTGGCCAAACCTTATATTTTTAGGAATATTATATCAATTAATAATATTGTATTTGTTTTCAAAAATTATTTATGTCAATTTTGACACTATTTGGTATTTTGTTTTTGTGAAAGTCATAAAAAATATATCTATAAGGGATCGGCCTTATGCATTACATAATCTTGAATTAAATTAATAATTTACCTTGGGGATCTTTTCAGGTTTAGAGTTTTATAGAATTAGTTCACATCTATTATATTACATCTCAAAAATTACAAGGTAGACACTTCTACTCAGTTTCCATTTTTTAATAAAATAAAAACTCTTAAAAAAAGGGTATTGTATAGTCTCATGTTTTAGAGAGCATGAATTTTTCTTGATCTCGTCCTTGACCCTATTCATCTTTAGTTCTTATGAAATGCATTTCAAAACTTGGGATGAGCATAAAAAGCTCAGTAAGTGTAATAAAACAAAGAAATAAAACATTAGTTCATCATTGCATATATAACATAAGCTATTTAACATACCTCATGAAATCATAAGATTTATGAATAAAACATAGAAAAAATAAATCATATTGGTAAATTATGGCATCTATATCATACTTACATTATATCTATCACAGCTACGTTGGGAGTTACATTTGGAATACCCATAACAGTATATTCCCTAAATCTCTTAGGGGAAACATTCATTTTTACCTCCGTCATGTTACCCAATGCATTGGAGAGATATATTGGTCTCACCCACCCTAGGTTTATCATAGAACCACCTGTATATGTAAACAATGCCCAAGAACAATAACATATTCATTACATATAAAACAAACATAAATAAAATATATCATTTCCTCATTTCAATCAAAATATATCATTTAAATATATTGAAATAATCAATCAATTATCAAAACCATTTTCAATACCAATATATGTAAAAATATTAAATGTAATTTACTTTCCTTTTAAAAACATTACGGCTTTTTATGGAAGCCAAACATCAAATAATACTCGTGGCGGCGGAAAGGTCGTTATCACCGCGCACATTAAAAAACATTAATTTTGTCATTTAGTAAAACCCCTCAAAGAAAAAGATTATATTTTAATGAAATGAAAAGTCAAAATAGTCTATACTGTGTATAAAATAAAGTCATGTATAAAACAAAATATGCCTTAATGAAAGGAGATTGAGATGAAGTCCCCTACCTCATGTCCAACTTGTCCCGTTCGTTATTTAATATCTTTAATAATAAAATAAAGTTAATTTATACTTAATTAAGATCATATTTCAAGTTTATTATTCCTTTTATATCACTTATTACCATGTTATAAACATTATGTAATCATTTAACTTAATAATGGAAATTTTATAAATATTTTGGACTTGAATAAAAAATGGACTTCTTATTATTACAAGTTGTTCGCGTGGTCAAAATTTCATTATATCCATAATGATATTAATGATTTAGATATCATATATATCATATATATATATATTATATATATTTATTTATAATATTACATAACATTTGGAGGTAAGAAATGAAATTCACTATTCATGGAGACAGTAAGTCGTACGTACGTAGGAATGCTACAATGATTTCTATTTATTATTTTAAAGGAATTAAAACATAATTATAAATAGTTATATTTTAATTATAGTATAATATCATATATAATATCATTAACTCCATCAATTACATGTGTCGCATATGGCATTAACGAGTCATATCACTTTGAGGGGGCGGTAGTCTGCACTTCCTCAAATGAAATTATCGTGTTTAATAATAATGAAAACCATAAAGGTATGTTATAAATTAAAAATAAAGAATTATAAAGAAACATAAAAATAAAATATATCATATATAAATGTAGTTCCATCTTAATGGCCATCATGAGAGGCGGTTGGAGATAATTGAACAATCATCATTTCGTGAGGTATTAGTTTTCCATCCACACAAATAGTATGTTCCTTACCCATTAGATGGAGGTGTGTGGAATTTTAGTTTGAATAATTCTAATAAAAACATCATAGTATATTTAGGATACTAGTTTTGTTATAAAATAATATAATAAAAAGAGTATAGTGGTTAGTGATGTAAAATAAAATAAAAGAATTTAAGAGAAACGGTTACCTTTAATTCGTGTAACTCCATTTTGTTTGAACCAAAAGGACTTCTTAAAGTTCCTTATACCTATGTTAAGGATTATTTGTGGAAGATAGGGATCTTGAGATATTATTTGGGTAGGGTTTGGATGATCCAATGGGCTTTAGAGGAGTGATGAATGGGATAGAGGTGAGAGATTTTTATAAGGGGGAGGAGGGGATCTTTAGGAAAGTCTGAAAATATTATTTTATTATATAATGATTTTAGGTTTTAAAGGTCAAAAACTTATTAAAGTCGAAGATAATATGACTAGTGGTCGAAATAAAATCATCTAATAATAATTTTATAGGTTTTTTATATTATTTCAATCTTCATAATATTATTTATTTAAATCATTTATTAATGAGGTAAACACTACATCATTATTATTTCATAAATACTTTTATTTATTTTATATCTAAAAATTATAAAGAAAACCATGATTTAAGAAGTAATTTTAGATTTTAAATGAATATTTATAGTCGAAATGAAAGCTTATATAACCCCTTGTAAGAATTGATTTACTAAAAGATATTTGTTTATGTCATTTTTGAATTTACTTTAAGTTAATTAAAATAATGTGTCGTTATCACTCTTAGGTGGCTCTATGGGGTTCCAAAATTGACCCAAGGATGTCCATTTTCGGAAAACTATCAAAAAATAGTTTTAGAAAACATGTGTAGGGTAATTTTAAATTATTATAAAAATATTTTTTTACCCTTATTTACCAGATTTACCCTTTTACCATGGTAAATAAAATTTTTACAATAGAAAATATTTAATATGTATAAAAATAAAAGTTACCTATTTACACAATCTAGACCTACTGATTCCAAATAACGAATCCATTTTTTAAAATTCAAAACACAGAAGTGGCATAAATTAATTTGAAATTAATGTATGTTGGTAAAACAAAAATGCATGTTTTTTAAGAAATAATAACTATCAAATGTTCGACACTGTTTTATATCCAATTTCAAAGTAAAATTACATAAAATGACCAAAATTGAATTAAATGGTAAAAATATAATCTAATTAAACTTTAAAACAAATTAAAAAGATAATATAACCATATAAATAAATTAGATTAAAATGCAATTTGGAATTAAAATACCGTATTTTCCACTATTCATCAAAAATTAAATTTTCTCAGAAAAATATAAAACTTTTACCCAAAGTAAATTTTGATGTCCCGATTCTGAATAAAAATTTTATTTTATCAAAAATAACATATAAAAGTGGCCAAAACTTTATTTAAAGAGGTTTCTCCATCAAAAGGCGGTAAATCAACCATTTAAAGTAAAGTATGCTTAAAATTAGATTCATTCACATTTTAAGCCTCTAAATTTTATTAGATAAATATAAAACAATTTAACAAACATGTATAATCTTATTGTAGTTAGTTCTGCTTATTCCCACCAATACAACATCTAGCATTAACAACAATTTAAAATAATAATATTATATTATTATTGTGCGACGTAAGATTTAAAAAAAACCTATTGTTATGCATTGAGTAATCCATCAAACATACTGCCCCCTTTAAAGTAAACATAATATTTAATTTAAAAATATTAATAAATATGGAAAATTTCTTATTATTTAAATACCTAGGATTTTACATCCTTTTATGCTTTTGGAAATTGTGTCCTCGCAAATTTATTCACTTATCAAATAAATGGGGGTATTTATCCCTCAGAGAATTTTTAGATTCCCACGTTGCCTCTTCAACCATATGGTTTTTTCAAAAAACCTTTGCCTAGTGAATTACCTTATTCCACAACACTTGCTCTCTTCGGTCAAGAATCTGGACTCATTGTTCTTCATAAGAGATATTCTCTTTCAACTGAACTACCTCTAGACTTAAAGCATGAGATGGATCTGGCATATACATTCTCAATATTGAAACATGAAAAACATTGTGAACCTAGGATAAAAATGGTGGTAAAGTCACTCTATAATAAACTGATCCAACATATTCCCGGATTTCATAAGGTCCAATGAACCTCGGAATCAACTTTCCCTTCTTACTAAAACGCATCAAACATTTCCATGGAGAAACTTTGAGAAAGACAAGATCACCTACCTCAAAAGAAAGATCCTTCCTCCGTTTATCTGCATAACTATTCTTCCTACTCTGAGCTGTTCTCAGGTGCTTATGAACCAACTAAACCTTTTCTGTCATCTCTTCTACCAATTCTAGTCCCATCAGCTTCGTTTCACCTACTTCACCACAAAAATCTGGAGTTCAACACCACTTTCCATATAATTCCTAGAATGGATCCATCTATATACTTGAATGAAAACTGTTATTATAAGAAAATTCATCCAAATAAATATGTTGGTCCCAACTTCCCTAGTAATCCCGGGAACTAACGCGCAGTATATCCTCCAAGTTCTGAATTTTTCGTTCTGACTGCCCATCAGATTGAGGATCAAAAGCTGTACTAAAATTTAATTCAGTACCCAACGACTTCTGAAGGCCTTTCCAAAAGTTAGAAGTAAACCTGGGATAACGATCACATATAATAGAGAGGGGAACACAATGAAACCTTACTATATCTTTAACATACAACTGAGAACATTGATCTAGATACAACATATCTTTAATAGGAAGTAAATCATTAGATTTAGTCAACAGATTAATAATAACCCAGATTGCATTATTACCTCGAGATTTCTTCGGTAATCTTGCAATGATGTTCATGGATATGTTTTCCCATTTCCACTCTGGCACTGGTAAAGACTGAAGCATCCTTTTCAGTAACTATAACTCTGCTTTAACCTACTGACAAGTCAAACACTTCACATTAAAATCAGTAATATCTCTTTTCATTCCATCCCACCAGTAATACTCCCGAGGATCTCTATACATCTTAGTACTTCCAGGATGAAATGAAAATTGGGAACTATGAGTTTCACATATTAACTTGTCATTCAACTACGAATCACATGGCACACAAAATATCTTTCCAATAATCTAAACACATTCATTATCAATATTAAACTCCAAACTGGTCCTTCTGAACCTTCTCTAACTTTTTCTGCAACTCACTGTCTTCCTTCTGTGCTTTCTTAATTCTGTCTGATAGAGATAATTTTTCTGACACTTGAAAGAAAACAGAAGAATTTCTGGCACCAATAACTTCTATTCCAAAGTTCATCAAATCAAATACCAAAGGATCTCATTCCAAACGTAGCATGGTTAATGAAGAATTTCTTCTTAAACTAAATGCATCAGCCACTTTATTTGATTTTCTTGTATATTAAAGGATTGTACAATCATAATCCTTGATTAGTTCCAACCATCTCCTCTATCACATGTTCAATGATTTCGGAGTGAATATATACTTAAAACTTTTTTGGTCATTATATGTTTCACATTTTACTCAATACAAATGATGGATCCAAATTTTAAAAGAAAAAACAATAGTAGCCAATTCCAAATAATGTGTAGGGTAATTTAAATCATGAGGTTTCAACTGTCATAAAGAATAAGAAATTACCTAATCAGTCTGCATAAGGACACAACCAAATACTTTCAGCGAAGCATCACTGTAAATAACAAACTCACCATTTTGGGAGGTTGTGCCAAAAGTGGAGAATTCACTAATCTTCATTTCAATTCTTGAAAAAAAAACCATCTAATTCTTTTTTCCAAATGAACTTAACACCTTTTTGAGTTAACTTAGTCATTGGACTAGATAACTTTGCAAAATTCTCAATAAACCTCTAGTAATAAACTGCCAAAACAAGAAAACTATGAATCTCAGTTATAATTGTGGGTCATGGCCATTATTCAACAATTTTTGTTTTAGCAGGATCAACAGTTATGCCATTTTTTGTAACAATGTGACCATGTAAAGAAAATTATTGTAACCAAAACTCACACTTGCTGAATTTCCCAAATAGTTTCTTTTCTTTAAAGATTTGAAAGACAACACTTAAATGACTTCCATACTCTTATTTACTTTAAGAATAATCCAAAATATCAGCAATGAACACAACCAAAAACTTATCTAAGAACTCACAGAAAATTCTATTCATAAGATCCATGAATATTGCAGGTGCATTGGTTAAACCAAAAGGCATAACTAAAAATTCATAATTTCCATATCTAGTAAGAAACATGGTCTTCAGAATGCTGTCTTCCTTTACTTTCAACTGATGGTACCCCGACCTCAAATCAATCTTAAAAAAATACTGAGCTCCATTGAGTTGAACAAAAAAATCATCAATATGAGGCAAAGAAAACATGTTCTTAATAGTGATGTTATTAAATTCTCTATAATCAAT
The DNA here is from genome assembly GCA_963277665.1 of Viscum album. NCBI lineage: Eukaryota > Viridiplantae > Streptophyta > Magnoliopsida > Santalales > Viscaceae > Viscum > Viscum album. Next base: position 1,425,384,328 of record OY728123.1, on the reverse strand, counting down.
GCAAAGTCTCATTGAACCATCATTATTTTTAATAAACAAGATTGAGGCACCCCATGGTGATATTCTAGGTCAAATAAAACCTTTATCTAATAACTCCAGCAATTGCTTCTTTAAATCTAAATGTTCAATTTGATCCTTTAGATAAGGGGGTTTTGAAATTGGCCTAGCATCAGAAACTAAGTCAAGAGTAAATTTAACTTTACTATCAGGTATAATACCAGGAAACTCATCATGAAAAACATTAAGGTACTAATTTACCACTGGCAGAAGATTAATCTGAACAGTTCCTTTGTTTTCAACAATATGTGCAAGGTAACATTCATTTCCTTTTTTACTAGTTTCTCAGCTTCCTGATATGTTATCAAATGAAATAGTTAATTCTTGTACATAAACTGAAAATATTTCATAAAAGAAATCTCTTTAGATCTATAGTCAATCTTAACCTGATAAACAAAACCCCAATCCATACCCAACATAACATGAAACTCTACTAGAGGCAAAACAATATGGTTTGATGGTAGATTCTTTATGCACACAAGGATGGGAAAGTTCTTATAACTTATTTTTGTTTAAACATTTCCTCCAGGTGTTTTTACCATATTTTCAGGATTCATATCTTGATATGGAATTCCTAATTTACTAGAAAAATTCTCAGAAATGAATGAATGTGTAGACCCTGAATCAAACAATACATTGGCATAGTCTGAACAAACAAACAATGTACCTAATACTACTTCATTTTATGGACCAACATCTGATGAAGTAGTTACAAAGGACTTCACCACCCCATTCTTCTTGTAGACAATTTGATTTCCCTCAGTTCAGTTCTTCAATGGACAGTCATTTTCATAATGACCATTCATTACACTTAAAACATTTTACGGATTGTAAATCAGATTTTGTATTACAATTACCCTACACTTTTTCAGTGAAATTAAGATCCTTATGTCCCATTTTACTACATCGGTATCACTTACCAGAATTCAAAAGACATTCCCTAAAATTCTTTTTACCACAATTTTTGCAAACTGTAAACTTAAGTTTCTTACCATTAGACTTTTTTGAAGATTTATTCTTTTTCATCTGCCACCTCGACCTCTAATTCTATTATTTTTTAAAGAACACCTAATCACTGGAAGACTCTTTTTCCACCTTCTTTGCACATCGAACATTTTTTTCACAGCCTTTGAACTCACATGAAGCTAATGAACTTCGATAGTTTGGCTTTAATCTTGAGTAAAAATAGTTGAGTTTACTATTAAGATCTTATCTAAAATTTTGATCATACCTTTCTAGTCGAGTGAATTTTGCTTCATAAGCAGCCATTGAGTTATCCTCCTGCCTCAGTTCTAGGAAACGTTTTTCCTTCCTAATACAAACCACCTTTGGAAAATATTTCTCAAGAAGCATACCTTTGAATTCATCCCAATAAAGAGTATCAATCTCCTCACTATCCTTGATGTTTTTCACCATCAACCACCACTGGTCTACATCACCTTAAAATGGTAATCAACGAGACTAACCTTTTTATGTTCTAAACACCCCATGAAATCAAAAAAATTATCTAGTGCTTTAATCCACCCTTCAGCTAGCACAGGGTCAGATGATCCTCTAAATTATGGGGGATGTTGCCTCATGAAATGCTCCACTACTGATATGTTTCTCTGTGGTTTATCTAGTTGTTATAGTGCATGGATACCATCATCATTTATTTCCTCAGTAAATTTTTCAATCACTGCAACAAACTATTCAATTCCGATTCTGATCATCTCAGGTTGCTGATTTGGAAGATTGTCTTCCTCCGGATGTCATCCCAACATAACTGACATGTTTCCTCTGTAGAAAAACATTCTAAAGAGAAGAATATATCTTAGGAAAAGTAACATGGTGATCTGTAAATTCGATCATTTCAATATTAACATAAATTAATTTATGGATATTAACTTAACAATACCCTAACTTCTAAAGTTATCTAAACCGACCTATGATACCAACTATAAGGACCCGACCTTAAGCATTACATAATATTGAATTAAACGAATAATTCATATTGAGGATCTTTTCAGGTTTATAGTTTTATATAATTAATCCAAAACTATTACATTACATCTAAAAAATTACAAGGTAGACACTTATACTCAGTTTAAATTTTTTTCATAAAATAAAAAATCTTGAAAAAAAAAGTCATGTCTAGTCCCATGTTTTAGACAACATGACTTTTCCTTGATCCCATCCTAGAACCTATTCATCTTTAGGTCCTATGATAAACATTTCAAAACTTGGGAAGAGAATAAAAAACTCAATAAGGGTTATAAAAAAAAGAAATAAAACATTAGTTCATCATTGCATACATAACGTAAGCCTTTTAACATTTCTCATGAAATCATAAGATTTATTAATAACACATAGAAAACATGAATCATAAAGGTAACTTGTGGAATCCATATCATACATACATTGTTTCTATCACATCTACGTAGGGATTTATATATGGAATACCCATCATAGTATATTACCTAAATATCATAGGAGAAACATTCAAGTTTACATCCATCATGTTACCCAATGCATTAGAGAGAAATATCGGGCTCACCGGCCCTAGGTTTATTATGGAACCACCCATATACGTAAACAATGCCCAAGAACCGTAACAAATTCATAACACATAAAATGAACATAAAGGAAAGATATCATTTCCACATTTCAATCAAAATATATCATTTAAATATATTGAATAATAAATATATTATCAAAGCCATTTTCAAAACTAATATACATAAATATCTTAACTATTATTTACTTTCCATTTAAAAACATTACATCTTGTTAATCAAGCCAGAGATCAAATAATACTCGCTGCAGGGGAAAGGTCATTGTCACCATGTATGTTAAAAAAACATTAGTTTTGTCTTTTAGTGAAACCCATTGTAGAAAATGATTCCCTTTGAATGAAATGAAAATTAAAAGGAGTTTATACTGCGTAAAAAATGAATTCATGTATAAAACAAAATATGCCTCAATGAAAATATATTCAGAAGAATCCCCTTACCTCGTGTCCGACATGACCCGTTCGTTCTTTAATATCTTGAATAACAAACTAAAGTTAATTTCTAAATTATTAAGATCCTTTTTCAAGTTTATTATTCCTTTTATTAGACTTATTACCATGTTTTAATCATTATGTAATCATTTAAGTTAATAATGGTCGTTTTGTCAATATTTGGTACTTGAGTCAAAAATGGACTTCTTATAATTACAAGTTGTTCACGTGGGAAAAATTACATTATATATAGAATGATATTCATGATTTAGATATCATATATATCATATAAATCTAGTATATACATTTATTTATAATAGTACATAACATTTGGAGGTAACAAATGAAATGCACCGTTCATGGAGACGGTAAGTCATACGTACGCGTAAACGCTACTTTCATTTCTATTTATTATTTTAATGGAATTAAAACATCATGATACTTATTTATAGTATAATTAAAGTATAATATCCTATATAATATCATTAAATACATCCTTTATACATCCCACATATGGAATTAATGATTTATATCACATTGAGGGGGTGGTAGTCCGCACTTCCTCAAATGAAAGTATCACGTTTACCATAATGGAAAAAATAAAGGTATGATATAAATGAAAATTAAAGAAGAATAAAGAAAAAATAAACATAATATATATCAAATATAAATACAGTTTCATATTAATGGCCACCAAGAGAGGAAGTAGGAGATAATTGAACAATCGTCATTTCATGAGGTGTTAGTTTTCCATCCACAGAAACAATATGTTCTTTACCCATTATATAGATGTGTGTGTAGATGTTGTTTGAATCCTTATCATAAAAAAATATTTTTATATGTAGGATACTATTTTTGTTATAAAAAATAGAATAAAAAGAGTATAGGGGTTGAAGAAGTAAAATAAAAGAAAATAATTTAAGAGAAATTGATACCTTTAAGTCACTTAACTCTCTTTGGTCTGAACCAAAAGGACTTCTTGATGTGCCTTATGCCTAAGTTAAGACATCTAAGTAGAAGAGAGAGATATTAAAAGAATATTTGGGTAGGTGTTGGATGATCCAATGGGATTAAGATGAGTGGTGAATGGGTTAGAGGTGATGGATTTTTATAATGGGGGGAGGGGCTCTTTGGGAAAGTTTGAAATTATTATTTTATTATATAATGATTTTCAGTTTCAAAAGGTCCAAAACTTATTAAAGTCGATGATAATATGAATCAGGTTCGGAATAAAATCATCCAATATGAATTGGAAAATTTTTGTATATTATTTTAATCTTTATAATATTATTTATTTAAATTATTTATTAATGAGGTAAACACAGCATCATTATTGTGTCATAAATAATTTTATTTATTTGATGTCTAAAAATTAAAAAAAATCATGAGTTTGGAAATATTTTTATATTTCCAATGAATATTTATAGTCAAAAAGATAGTTTATATAACCCCTTTTAAGAATTTATTTACTAAAAGATATTTTTTTATGTAATTTTTGTCTTTACTTTAAGTGAATTATAATAATGTTTCATTATCACTCTTAAGTGGCTCTATGGGGTCCCAAAATAGACCCAGGGATGCCCATGGTCAGAAATGTATCAACCAATAGGATTAGGACACATGTTAGGGTAATTTTATATTATTATAATAATATTTTTTTACCCTTATTTAACAGATTTACCCTTTAACAATGGTGAATAAAATTTTTAATATAGTGAATATTTAAAATGTATTCCAAAAAAAAGTTACCAATTTTCACAATTTGGACCTACTGATTACAAATATGGAATTCATTTTTCTAAATTCAAAACACAAAAGTGGCAGAAATTAATTTAAAATTAATTCTTCCTGTCAAAACAAAAAAACGTGTTTTTTAAGAAATAATAACTATCAAAAGATCGACACTTGTTTATATCCAATTTAAAAGTGAAATTACATCCAATGAACAAAATTAGACTAAATGGTAAATATATAATCTAATTACACTTAAAAAAAGATAATCTAACTGTATAATTAAATTAGATTAAAAGGTAGTTTGGAATTAAAATATAGTAGTTTCCACTATTCATCAAAAATTGAATTTTATCAGAAAAATACCTAAATTTTACCCGAAGTGAATTTTGATGTCCCGATTCTGAAGAAGAATTTTATTTTTTCAAATAAACATCTAAAAGTGAACAAAAGTAGATTTAAAGAGGGTTCTCTGTCAAAAGGTGATAAATCAACCTTCTAAATTAAATTATATTTAAAATTAGATCATTCACATTTTAAGCCTCTAACATTTATTGGATAAATGTAAAAACATTTAACAAACATGTATAGTAATATTATAGTTAGTTCTATTCATTCCCACCAATAAAATGTCTAGGAATTAACGACCATTTAAAATAATAATGTTATATTATTATTTTATGACATATGATTTCAATAAAACCCATTATTGTGTATCGGGTATGGCATCAAACATATCATCCCCTTTAAAGTAAAATTAATATTTAATTCACAAATATTAATAAATATATAAAATGTCTTGTTCTTTATTCACTTGGGATGTTACATTATCACTTTAAACATAATTTATTTAATCAACCCTAACATGTAATATTAACCAAGAAAATTCATGGAATTCATCAAAAGTCTCAATTTACACTTATTAAGATATTTATAATATCAATTATTATAATCATTCATTAATAAGGTAATTATTAAATCATAATTGTGTCATAAATAAATTTAATTTTTTAATGTATAAAAATCATAAATAAAATACCATTTTGTAGGAAATATTTTTATATTTCTAATGATTATTTATAGTATAATTTATCTTATGTGTATCCCTATATTACAAATGTTTAGTTTTGAAACATTGAATTTAACACTTTTAAATATTCTTTAAATAAAATAATAATAAATGTCTTAATCTAAATCAAGTGGACCAAAAGGATCATATTTTGTTCCGAAGGTTGTTTTTTGTATAAATACACTTATCCAATCGTATTAGGAAATGTGTTATGGTAATAATAATATAATTTTTACCTTCAATTAACCTATTTACATTTAACTATGGTAAATGAAAGTCAAAATTTACTATTTAGAAAAAATTATTTTCATCTTATTGAACCACATTTAACTTACTGATATAAACCATGTCTCTCATATTTTTTAAATTCAATTAAAAGAAGCTGTAAAATTACGTTTTATGCAAATTAGAAAATGCACATAGAAGGTGGGTAAAAGACAGAAAAAAGTTCAATAAAATTTTATATATCTAATATTATTATAAAATGACTCTAATTAATTACATTGAACATATATAGGTATTGTGTATCTCTTATTACTTAATATAAATTTAAGTAAAATAATTAATTATTTAAATAAAAAGTCAGTTATAAACAATAACGCAGTGTCTTTAACTATTCATACAAAATTGAATGTTTTCTGAAAAATACCAAAAATTCACCCTGAGCTAATTTTGATATTCCAAATCCAAAAATGTTGTCCATTTTGAAAAATAAAATTTATAAAATTTCAAAAAAGTGGGTATTACTATTTATAACAGCTAGTTTGATTTGTCTTGGTGTGTTGAAACTTCAAGTTGTGTACAACATAAGATATTTCATTATTCAAAAGGAAACATGCAGTGGAATATTAAGGTATTAAATTCTCACATTCCCCAAATAATTTCATCCACGAAGTATGTAAAGACCCGTAAAATTCAAGGGAAATTTTTTTCTTAATTTTCTTTGGAATTTTACAAGAGCACGGTTTCTGATGGCACCTGATTCCGAGGCCCGGAGTGCCTGGAATCAATTTCCGAAGTTTGGCTCGGGTACGTTCAGTGAACGAACGAGCGGGAATTTCTAACTTTTGATCCGGTGCTCGGAATTGAAATCCGAGGGCACCGATGAACTCGCAGCGCCGTTATTCGCTTAAGGAGACCTTTTTCGAGGTTGCATTTTATGCGGGACGAAAGTTAGTTTTGGGAGAAATTATAAGAAGTTAAATAAAAATGTGGAAACACTTTTTATTTTTATTTTGTTGGTTAACTTCTCCCAAAGGGAGTTAAAGGTGGGACCCACATCCACTTAACCTCCCTTGGGAGGATTAAGTGTGGTGGGGCCCACACGAACCCCAACTCCTCATCTTCTCTCAAAACTCCCCTATAACCCCCTTTAATTAATGTTTGACAAATTGGTTTATTTAATTAAGGTGGGTTTTTTTGAATTTCAAACCTTTGAAATTCAAGTTGATTTTTGTGTAAATAAAATAAGCCTTAGCATATTTTATTTTGTTTAGCCATCTTGAGAGGATTTGGGAGCTCCTTCTTCTTCTTCAACTTTGACGAAGAACGCGAAGAACCTTCGAGCACCAACGAAGAACGCCGCTCCTCTCTTCTTCGTAGCCGGTTGTTTCTGAAGAACGACGACGCCTTCCGTGTCAACGAAAGGGAACGCCGCTTCCTCCTCGGACTTCCTTCGTCGGCTTACGAAGATTCACCAACGACGTACCTCTTCGTCAACAGAATTGACGAACGATTATCGCGACGCCTGACCTCCGCGACGTTGTCTTCCGCGGGTCGTTGACGAACATCGTACTTGAAACCGAGGTAGGGGGTGTTGTTGTTTTATTTATTTATTCTCGTTCTTGGTTCTAGCATGACAAACGTGAGGATAAATATTTATGTGTTATCGTCTAACGAGAGGGGGGCCGGACCGCACAAACACGGCCGAATCCCCCCTCCTTTGTTCTTGATTATGATTTTCTTGTGGATGAACGAGATGGCGTGGTGCCGTCACACCACGCGGAAATTCGCACGGCTATAGTTGCGTGGCGCCGTTGCGCCGCGCCGTGGAAGGATCATCATGAACGCGACGCCGTCGCGCCGCGTTGAAGAAAACCGAAGGCGCCGGGACCGGAGCGGGGCCGTGGCGGAGGGGCGCGGTGCCGTCGCACCGCGCCGAACGACGAAGGCCGCGGCCGGTTCCGGGCCGCGGCGGGACGAGAGGACCGGCAGCTAACCGGGCCGCCAGTGTCGGAATTCGGAAGGGGACCGGCTTTTCCGGTCCGTTGAAGGAGAACCGGCCGGCCAGGTCGGGCCGGCTGGAAGGGGAAAGACCGGGGGAATTAAATTCCCTCGGCCAGGTTACTTGCCCCCCCATTATGAGGGGGGGGGGCCAGTTTCATAAAGGGGGGCAGGCGGCCCCCCGTTTCCCTCAAGGCAGGCCCCCATGTGGGGGGCCGGTTTCTCCAAAGGCGCGGCCTCAGCCACGCCGCCAGCTAAGAAGAAGCGGGGGCCTTGCCCCCCGCGCGTGGCACCGAGCGGCGCCAGGCCGCGCCGCCGCCGGCCGGGCCGAGCCGCCGCGCCGCCGCGCTGGGCCGCGCCGCCGGACGGGCCGGGTTGGACCCGGGTCGGGTTGACCCGGTACGGGCCGACCCAGGGGGGGTCGGGCCAGGTCGGCCCGGACCCGGACCCCCCGTTTTCGAATCGATTTCGGTCTTTTGGCCATAACTTGAGCTACAGACCTCTGATTGATGAACCGTCAGCGGCTATGCGATCCTTGGATCGAGACGGTCGATTTGGTATATCGCACTCAAAGTTTCGAAAAACTTTGATTTCGGCCGGGTTGGTTCGTACACGAAACCAACCGGGCCCTCGGAGCGGAAACGCTCATATCTTGAGCTACGGACGTCTGATTGACGTGCCGTCAGCTTTGTTGTGTTCCTCTTAGTGAGACGGATCTTTTGGAATACTCCGCCTGAGGTTTGGACGCAGGTGGAGTACGTTCGGGTTGGTTTTTCCTTAATAACCAACCGGTCCCCTGGGACGAAAAAGCCAATAACTCTCAGACCGGGCGTCCGATCGACGCGCCGTCTGTTGCGTTGAGTTCCTGTTGGCGATACGGAACTTTTGGATACATCAACTCTAGACTTTGTGACAGTTGATGTATCAGCCTCTCGGCTCGTGGAACGGACCCTCCCGAACGAGCTTGCTGTGTGCGGGAACCCTAGTGCTGGCTGCGACTGCGACTGCGACTGTGACTGCTACTGCTACTGCTACTGCTACTGTGACTGTGACGACGACAGTACAGAGATCCTTGGTGGATTCGAAGACGACTACAGCACTCAGCGATCCTACGTGGATCAGTGCTACAGGTCCTGTGTGGGCCCGATCCTGTGTGGGTCCTTGCGCTCAGCGGTCCTGTGTGAACCAGCGCCTACAGGTCATGTGTGGGCCCGATCCTGTTTGGGTCTTTTGCGGGGGTTAGTTACCTATCGATCCTTCGTGGGTCCGACGACTTAGATGGATCAGAGATCATCTTTATCGTCTTTCGAAGAAGTATACCTGTGTGAGCTGAATCCTGTTGCTTTCCTGTGTGGATTGAGTTGTGCTTTCCTGTGTGGTTTTCGTTTTGCTTTCCTGTGTGGAATACGTATACTATCCTGTGTGGACTGAGTTGTACTTGGGCTCGGAGGTTGGAGCGTATTGGAATGGATGACTTAGGTATATGTATGGGCATATACCTAAGCAGTGTCGGTTGTTACTTTGTGTTTGTATCTTCCTTTGTGGTTTATCCTTTGTGGATTTTGGGAGACCTTCAGGGGTCTCGGGGTCCCTACTGAGTAGCTTATACTCACCCCTGCACGGGCTATGCCCGCACTACGTTGTGTTGGTTGCAGACGACGGACATTGTTGATCTTGGCTGAGGCTTGCAGAGCAGGACAGTTCCTGGAGGTGGACCACTGGGCGGGACGTGTTCGGAGCGGACGGCGGGACCCGAGGGGCAGTGGAGCTATTTGTACCCACCCTTCAGGTGGGAATTTTAGTGGACAGCTCGGAGTAGCGGCTTTTACTTTACAGTTGTTGTTTTCCCTTTCGAGTTGTACTTTACTTTCAGTTTGGGTTTGTATACTGGCCCATTTACTTTTCCGCACTTTCAGTTGTACTCTGTTTTCACTTAGTGTTTACTTTCCGCTTTCTTACTCTGTAGTGCTTGTTTACTTTTCAAAGGCAATGCCTTCCCTTTTTACCGGGAATTACGCCTTGGTGCTAGTCGCCAGCCCCTGGCCTATGGAAGGCGGGCTTGGGATAGTCACGGCACGGGACCCGAGGGCGGGTCGTGACAAATTGGTATTAGAGGAGTTCGGTTCTACCGCGAACTCTGATCTTTTCTATGTAAAGAAATAATGTTTAGCGTATTGAGTGTGGTTATCAGTCCAGGGAGTCCAGTGTTGGTGCGGCGGCCGACGTATCCGTACACCAGGACCCTGACTTCTGATTTCCGACTTAATGCACGAAAACATTGATTGCATGTGTTTTTCAAAGTTTTCTTTGTGATTACTTATATCAGCTCACCAGGTATACTGTTCTGACCGTGGCGCACCTGTTTCTTTTTCAGGATGGCCCCACGACGGCAGCCAGCTAGGGTTCCGAGAGTCGAGTGTGATGACAGCCCACCGAGCGACGAGGCCTCGGTGCAGGGCCCTTTGTCCGCAGTGGCACCGGCGGTAGCTCTACCCGTCGAGCCACCGATGCTTCCAGCACCAGCCGCTGACGATGCACGTCGCCTCAGCGCACTGCATGAGTTTCAGCGCCAGCGACCGCCCAGGTTTCGTGGGGAGACGGACCCCCAGGCAGCCGAGGACTGGCTGGAGGCAGTGGTACATGTGTTTAGGCTAGTGAGGACACCATCAGACCTCATGGTGATCCTCGCTGCGAGCCTACTACACGCAGTAGCAGGACGATGGTGGATCTTGATGCTCCAGGTGCACGATGAGGCATCTCTAATTTGGACGGACTTTGAGAGCCTCTTCCGCTCGGAGTTCGTCCCAGCCACCCTTCGTGCGGTGCGTATACAGGAGCTTCTTCAGCTGCGACAGGGCAGCATGACGGTCGCTCAGTACTCGGCGATATTTACTGATCTCTCGCGCTACTCGAAAGACATGGTACGGGACCCATTCTTCCGGGCCCGGTCCTTCCAGCAGGGTTTGAGACACGAGATTGGGGCATCGCTGATCTCCCTCAGCATACCGACTCAGATAGGAGTACTGGAGCGGGACCTTTTGATCGAGAGCTTCCTTGCTGAGTCTACACCAGCGCCGAGACCCACCGCAGGGCGGCACGTGGCAGAGTCATCTGCAGCAGGCAGTCGACGGATGACTCAGGGGTCCAGGCAGACCATACCTTCGGGCAGACGACCTCAGGACACTGGCTCAGCAGTGCGGGGCACAGAGCGAGGAGCCAGTCTTTCGAGAGGCAGACAGTGTTACTCGTGCGGCGGGAAGGGCCACATGGCTCGTGACTGCCCGACCCGCCGTGCCGAGGAGCAGCAGATGGTTCAGGGACCACTGAGGCAGAGGCAGAGGGTCGACCATGGCGGTCCGCAGGGAGGAGACGGACGAGGCAGAGGAGCTGGCCGAGCAGCAGGTGGTGGGAGACGCTTTGAGGCTCTGCCACCACCACCACTAGGAGGTCCACCCCGACCACAGGGAGCAGGCGGGCAGAGACAGGCACAGCTCCAGGCAGCAGAGGCCTACAACCACGGCGCACCCGAGATGATTCGAGGTACTATCTGTGTCTATTCCACCCTTGCTGCAGTTCTTATAGACATAGGAGCGAGTCACTCTTTAATAGCCACTGCCCTTGTTCGGAGCTCGGAGATTCTGACAGAGCCGTTGGCTCAATCCTTACGACTAGAGACTCCTACGAGAGCAGACTCGACGATTACGCACTGGTGCCGGTAGTGTGATCTTACTCTAGGAGGTTAGAGCTTCGGCTGGGATCTTCTTGTAGCAGTGTCGAGGCCTTACGACGTCATCTTGGGCATGGATTGGCTATCTACGGTCCATGCACAGATTGACTGTTTTAGGCGCAAGGTGCGATGTGTACGCACCGACGGGAGCAGGTTCACCTTCACCGGCGAGAAGGGAGCCTTTGCAGCACAGGATGGACTTCCGCGGAGGAGAGGAAATCCCATTACTCATCAGTTGGATAGCCTCATCCTTGGAGCAGTTGACGTGCGGAGTCCTGGTTTTCCTGCAGTGGTGGATCAGTTTGCGGACGTTTTTTCCGACGACGTTACAGGGCTACCTCCTCGCAGAGAGGTAGACTTTTATATTTACTTGTACCCCGGGACAGCCCCGATATCCACTCCATAATATCGGATGTCCCCTGTCGAGCTTCGAGAGCTACGGGTACAGTTGGAGGACTTGCAGGGCAAGGGGTTCATCTAACCTAGTGTTTCACCCTGGGCTTCCCTGATATTGTTCGCCAAGAAGGCATACGGGAGCTTGCGACTTTGTGTTGACTATCGTCGCCTGAACCAGGTGATAGTGAGGAACAAGTATCTGCTACCGAGGATTGATGACCTCTTTGATCAGCTCAAGGGATCACGGTGGTTCTCGAAGATAGACCTCAGGTCAGGCTATCATCAACTCAGAGTCAGAGACGAGGACGTGCAGAAGACAGCCTTCAGATGTCGGTATGGCCACTATGAGTTCTTGGTTATGCCTTTCGGCGTAACCAATGCTCCAGCAGTGTTCATGTCCCTCATGAACAGGATCTTTCAGCCATACCTTGATCGGTTTGTCGTGGTCTTCATCGAAGACATTCTGATTTACTCCACGACTGAGGAGGAGCACGCCTATCACTTGCGAGTTGTACTAGACACACTCCGGAAGCACCAGCTTTATGGTAAGCTCTCGAAGTGCCAGTTCTGGATACGTGAGGTCCACTTCTTGGGACACGTTATCTCTGAGGTGGGAGTTGCAGTGGATCCTGTGAAGATCGAGGTTGTGTTAGCATGGTAGCCACCCAGGAGCGTGACTGAGGTTCGGAGTTTCTTGGGACTTGCTGGATACTATCGGAGATTCATAACAGACTTCTCTAGAGTTGCGGCACCACTCACAGCTTTGACGAAGAAGGGGAAACCCTTCGTGTGGTCAGACAGATGTCAGCAGAGCTTTTAGGAGCTGAGACATATATTGACCAGCGCACCTATCTTGAGGTTGCCTGAGGAGGGAGTAGGGTACGTAGTCTACTGCGATGCATCAGGGACCGGACTCGGATGTGTTCTGATGCAGGAGCGGGCAATGATCGCCTATGGATCACGTCAGTTGAGGTCGCATGAGCAGAACTACGCTACCCATGACCTGGAGTTAGCAGCAGTGGTCTTCGGTCTGAAGACATGGCGACATTACCTGATGGGAGAGCGCTTTACAGTCTTTTATGATCATCAGAGTCTCAGGTATATCTTCTCGCAGAAGGACCTGAACCTGAGACAGCGGCGATGGATCGAGTTCCTCCAGGACTATGACTTTGAGATAGTCTATACTCCTGGGAAGGGGAACGTAGTAGCTGATGCCCTCAGTAGGAGGACGGTCATTCAGCTACTTGAGGAGGCGACGGAGCAGCTAACCTCTTTGCAGATATCCTTTGTGGATAGAGATGGAGCAGCCTTCCTCCAGTATCTCACAGTCACCCCTCCACTACTGCAGCAGGTCAGAGAGGCACAGTGTGAGGACGCTGACAGTGAGACACGGCGTGCACAGATATCCTCGGGACAGGCACCGGATGGTTTCTCCCTTGGAGGAGAGCACGGCATCCTTTTCAGAGGACGTACCATGGTACCAGTCGCTTTGTGAGAGGAGGTGCTGAGATATTTTCACACTTCTCCTTTGGCGGTACATCCAGGAGTGGCGAAGATGTACCAGGATCTCAAACGACAGCACTGGTGGCCAGGCATGAAGAAGGCTGTGGCAGAGTTCGTTTCTCGATGCCTCACCTGCCAGCAGGTGAAGGCAGAGCATCAGGTACCAGCAGGCTTGGTACAGCCCTTGGAGGTCCCGGAGTGGAAGTGGGATGGGATATCTATGGACTTCGTGATTGGACTTTCACGCACTTCCAGAGGTCACGACTCCATCTGGGTGATTGTTGACCGACTCACCAAGTCGGCACACTTCTTACCCATCAGAGAGCAGGGCTCAGTGGAGAGCTTGGGACGTCTCTACGTTCAGGAGATTGTGCGGCACCATGGCGTGCCATCATCTATCATCTCCGATCGAGATTCTCGCTTTACTTCCCAGCTTTAGAAGGGGTTACAGGAGGCGTTCGGGACGCAGCTACATCTGAGCACAGCCTTTCACCCTCAAACGGATGGTCAGATGGAGAGGACCATTCAGACTCTCGAGGACATGCTCCGCGCATGTTTCCTCGACTTTGGTCGTAGCTGGGAGGACCACCTACCCTTGGTGGAGTTCACGTACAACAACATCTACCACTCCACCATCGGGATGGCACCGTACGAGGCGTTGTACGGCCGACCTTGTAGATCTCCTTTGTGCTGGACAGACCCTGGGGAGTCAGCACTTGTGGGACCGGAGATGGTCCAGGCCACGACAGAGAAGGTCCAGGTCATCCAGGAGCGGATGAGGACAGCTCAGAGCCGGCAGAAGTCATATGCTGACAGGAGGAAGAGGCCACTAGAGTTCGAGGATGGCGACCACGTCTTCTTGCGGGTCTCACCTCGACGTGGTATACGGAGATTTGGCCGAGGCGGCAAGTTATCTCCGCGCTTCATCGGACCCTTCCAGGTCCTCAACAGGATTGGCGAGGTGGATTATCGCCTGGCTCTACCACCTCAGTTGCACCGGGTGCATGACGTCTTCCACGTGTCTCAGATGAGGAGATACGTGCATGACCCGACGCACATCATTGACCATGGGGAGCTTGACGTTGATGATGGGGCTACTTTTACGGAGGTCCCGGTGGAGATCAAGGATCGACAGGAGCGGGTCCTACGTGGGCAATCGATTCCTCTTGTGCGCATCAGATGGCAGCACGGGAACCTCCAGGAGAGCACTTGGGGGCGGGAGGCTCAGATGCGTGCTCAGTACCCTCATTTGTTCCCCTAGTTTTTGATGTATCTTTACGGGGACGTAAAGTCCTGAGGAGGGAGTAATGTAAAGACCCGTAAAATTCAAGGTAAATTTTTTTCTTAATTTTATTTGGAATTTTACAAGAGCGCGGTTTCTGACGGAACCTAATTCCGAGGCCCGGAGTGCCCGGAATCAATTTCTGAAGTTTGGCTCGGGTACGTTCAGTGAACGAACGAGCGGGAATTTCTAACTTTTGATCCGTTGCTCGGAATTGAAATCTGAGGGCACCGATGAACTCGCAGCGCTGTTATTCGCTTAAGGAGACCTTTTCCGAGGTTGCGTTTTATGCGAGACGAAAGTTAGTTTTGGGAGAAATTATAAGAAGTTAAATAAAAATGTGGAAACACTTTTTATTTTTATTTTGTTGGTTAACTTCTCCCAAAGGGAGTTAAAGGTGGGACCCACATCCACTTAACCTCCCTTGGGAGGATTAAGTGTGGTGGGGCCCACACGAACCCCAACTCCTCATCTTCTCTCAAAACTCCCCTATAACCCCCTTTAATTAATGTTTGACAACTTGGTTTATTTAATTAAGGTGGGTTGTTTTGAATTTCAAACCTTTGAAATTCAAGTTGATGTTTGTGTAAATAAAATAAGCCTTAGCTTATTTTATTTTGTTTAGCCATCTTGAGAGGATTTGGGAGCTCCTTCTTCTTCTTCAACTTTGACGAAGAACGCGAAGAACCTTCGAGCTCCAAAGAAGAATGTCGCTCCTCTCTTCTTCGTAGCCGGTTGTTTCCGAAGATCGACGATGCCTTCCGTGTCACCAAAAGGGAACGTCGCTTCCTCCTCGGACTTCCTTCGTCGGCTTACGAAGATTCACCAACGACGTACCTCTTCGTCAACAGAATTGACGAACGATTATCGCGACGCCCGACCTCCGTGACGTTGTCTTCCGCGGGTCGTTGACGAACATCGTACTTGAAACCGAGGTAGGGGTTGTTGTTGTTTTATTTATTTATTCTAGTTCTTGGTTCTAGCATGACAAACGTGAGGATAAATATTTATTTGTTATCGTCTAACGAGAGGGGGGTCGGACCGCACAAACACGGAAAAATCCCCCATCCTTTGTTCTTGATTATGATTTTCTTGTGGATGAACGAGATGGCGTGGTGTCGTCGCACCACGCGGAAATTCGCACGGATATAGTTGCGCGGTGCCGTCGCGCCGCGCCGTGGAAGGATCATCATGAACGCGACGCCGTCGCGCCGTGTCGAAGAAAACCGAAGGCACCGCGGCCGGAGCGGGGCCGCGGCGGAGGGGCGCGGTGCCGTCGCACCACGCTGAACGACGAAGGCCGCGGCCGGTTCCGGGCCGCGGCGGGACGAGAGGACCGGCGGCTAACCGGGCCGCCGGTGTCGGAAGTCGGAAGGGGACCGGCTTTACCGGTCCGTTGAAGAAGAACCGGCCGGCCAGGTCGGGCCGGCCGGAAGGGGAAAGACCGGGGGAATTAAATTCCCCCGTCCAGGTTACTTGCCCCCCCATTATGAGGGGGGGTTCATAAAGGGGGGTAGGCGGCCCCCCGTTTCCCTCAAGTCAGGCCCCCACGTGGGGATCCGGTTTCTCCAATGGCGCGGCCTCAGCCGCGCCGCCAGCTAAGAAGAAGCGGGGGCCTTTCCCCCCGCGCGTGGCACCGAGCGGCGCCAGACCGCGCCACCGCTGGCCGGTCCGCGCCACCGCGCCGCCGCGCTGGACCCCGCCGGCGGCCGGGCCGGGCCGGGTCGGCCCGGACCCGGACCCCCCGTTTTCGAATTGATTTCTGTCTTCTGGCCATAACTTGAGCTACAGACCTCAGATTGATGAACCGTCAGCGGCGATGAGATCCTTGGATCGAGACGGTCGATTCGGTATATCGCACTCAAAGTTTCGGAAAACTTTGATTTCGGCCGGGTTGGTTCGTACACGAAACCAACCGGGCCCTCGGAGCGGAAACGCTCATATCTTGAGCTACGGACGTCCGATTGACGTGTCGTCAGCTTTGTTGTGTTCCTCTTAGTGAGACGGATCTTTTGGCATACTATGCCCGAGGTTTGGACACAGGTGGAGTACGGTCGGGTTGGTTTTTCCTTAAAAACCAACTGGGCCCCTGGGACGAAAAAGCCAATAACTGTCAGACCGGGCGTCTGATCGACGTGCCGTCTGTTGCGTTGAGTTCCTGTTGGCGATACGGAACTTTTGGATACATCAACTCTGGACTTTGTGACAGTTGATGTATCAGCCTCTCGGCTCGTGGAGCGGACCCTCCCGAACGAGCTTGTTGTGTGCAGAAACCCTAGTGCTGGCTGCGACTGCGACTGCGACTGTGACTGCTACTGCTACTGTTACTGCTACTGTGACTGCGACGACGACAGTACATAGATCCTTGGTGGATTCGACGACGACTACAGCACTCAACGATCCTACGTGGATCAGTGCTACAGGTCCTGTGTGGGCCCGATCCTGTGTGGGTCCGATCCTATGTGGGTCCTTGCGCTCAGCGGTCCTGTGTGAACCAGCGCCTACAGGTCCTGTGTGGGCCCGATCCTGTGTGGGTCTTTTGCGGGGGTTAGTTACCTATCGATCCTTCGTGGGTCTGACGACTTAGATGGATCAGAGATCATCTTTATCGTCTTTCGAAGAAGTATACATGTGTGAGCTGAATCCTGTTGCTTTCCTGTGTGGATTGAGTTGTGCTTTCCTGTGTGGTTTTCGTTTTTCTCTCCTGTGTGGAATACGTATACTATCCTGTGTGGACTGATTTGTACTTGGGCTCGGAGGTTGGAGCGTATTGGAATGGATGACTTAGGTATATGTATGGGCATATACCTAAGCAGTGTCGGTTGTTACTTCGTGTTTGTATCTTCCTTTGTGGTTTATCCTTTGTGGATTTTGGGAGACCTTCAGGGGTCTCGGGGTCCCTACTGAGTAGCTTATACTCACCCCTGAACGGGCTATGCCCGCACTACGTTGTGTTGGTTACAGACGACGAACAGCGTTGATCTTGGCTGAGGATTGTAGAGCAGGACGGTGCCTGGAGGTGGACCACTGGGCGGGACGTGTTCGGAGCAGACGGCGGGACCCGAGGAGCAGTGGAGCTATCTGTACCCACCCTTCAGGTGGGAATTCCAGTGGACAGCTCGGAGTAGCATCTTTTACTTTACAGTTTCTGTTTTCCCTTTCGAGTTGTACTTTACTTTCAGTTTGGGTTTGTATACTGGCCCATTTACTTTTCCGCACTTTCAGTTGTACTCTGTTTTCACTTAGTGTTTACTTTCCGCTTGCTTACTCTGTAGTGCTTGTTTACTTTTCAAAGGCAATGCCTTCCCTTTTTACCGGGAATTACGTCTTGGTGCTAGTCGCCATCCCTTGGCCTATGGAAGGCGGGCTTGGGTTAGTCACGGCACGAGACCCGAGGGCAGGTCGTGACAAAATATCTAGAATATTACTGCATAAAATAATTTGGGTGTTTCTTCATCATAAGTTTCTCGGGTTCCCCGTTTCCTCTTCCATCTTATGGTTTCTCCATAAAACTTTTACCAGATGAGTCATATGATTTCTCAACACTTGTTCTCTTGTATCAAGAATCTTGACATGCACTTCACAATAAGACATATTAGGTTCCAGTTCAATTTTATCATAGGTGAGTACATTTGTTGGTTCAGGCATGAATTTTCTTAATAGTGATATATGGAACACATCATGAACTTTGGAGAGACATGGTAGCATTTCCAAACCATAAGATACAACTCCAATTTGTTCTATAATTTCGATAGTTCCTATGTACCTGGGACTCAATTTTCCCTTCTTACTGAAACTTATAACACTCTTCCATGGAGATGCCTTCATGAAAACATGATCTCCTACTAGAAATTCTAATTATATCCTTTGGTTATTGGAATAGCTCTTTTTCCTACTTTGAGTTGCTTTGATGTGGGTTTGGATAACCTTCTCCTTTTCCATTATTTCCTCAACATGTTCTGGGCCTATGAGTTTTCTTTCACCATCATAATCCCCAAAAGTTGGTGTGCAACATCTCTTTCTATATAATACTTCATATGGAGCCATCTGAATACTTGAATGGAAGCTATTGTTATGGGAAAATACTAACAGAGTAAATATTGATCCCAAATACCTTAAAATTCAGGAGAGCAAGATCACAATATGTTTTCTAAGGTTTGAATAGTCTATTCTGACTATCCATCAGTTTGAGGGTGGTAGGTATTTCTCAAATGAATGTCATTATCCAAGGCCTTCTGAATACTTTTCTAGAATCATGATGTAAACCAGGGATCATGATAAAAAACAATCGATAGGGGTACTCCATGAAGTCTTACAACTCCATTAATATATAGTCTTTCGAAATGTTCAAGTGGTAAATCTTATGTTATATAAATAAAATGTGTTGACATTGTAAGACGATCAATAATGACATATATTGCATCATTCCTTCTTGGATTCTTTGTTAGCCGCATGACAATGTCCATAGTAATATCATTCCATTTTCACTTAGGTTTAGGAAGAGGTTGAATGAATCCTCTAGGATGTTTTCTTCCAACCTTCACATGTTGAAAAACCATACAACTTGACACATAATCAGTAATCTCTCTCTTCATTTTGTCCCACAAAAAATGTTCCTTCAAATCTTTATACATCTTAGAGCTACTAGGGTGTATAGATAAATTGGAGCTATGAGCATCAACAATAATTCCCTTTTTAGTTTAGGTATGTTATGAACACAAAGTCTCTTCCCAAATTTCAAAATCCTATCTTCATATACGATGTTGATAAATATTTCACTATTCACATCTTTAATTATATTTTGAAACTCCTCATCATTAGTCTGAGAACTTTTTATCCTTTATAGTAAAGATGTTCTGGAATCCATTTGAAAAAGTATTGATGTTTCACCTTCCATGATTATTCCCATTTAAATTTTTACTATATCCATGAACATAGGGTCCCTTTTAACTGTCATCTTGTTCAAAACTCCATGATCCTTTCTTCTAAAAGCATCTTCCACCTTATTTTCCAACCCCAGGTGGTAGTTTATAGTGCAATCATAATCCCTGAGTTGTTTGAGCAATATCATTTTCCTCATTTTGAGTTCTTCTTGTGAGAAAATATACATCAATCTCTTGTGATTGGTATATATCTCGCATTTTTTACCAAGTGATAGTGTCTTCAAATCTTCAAAGAAATGATTACAGCTTCTAACTCTAGATCATGAGTGTGATAGTTTTGTTCATGAATTTTTAGCTTTAGTGATGCATAATCAATAACTCTATCATTCTGCATAAGGACACAAACAAGTCCATTCATTGAAGCATCCCTATAAATAACAAACCCATCATTCCCTAATGGTAGTGTCATGATAGGAGCATTGACTAATCTTATCTTCAGTTATTCAAAACATTCTTCACTCTCTTTTGTCCAAAAAAAATTAACCCTTTTACTTGTGATCTTGGTTAATGGGTTTTCCAATCCAGAAACATTCATGATGAAATGTCGATAATGACCTCCTAAACAAAAAAAATTGTGTTCCATAGTTATACTCATCGGTAGTGGGCATTCTTGTTTTCTTCCTATCTTAGAAGGATCAACAGTGATTCCACCCTTACTAAAAATATGGTCAAGAAAAGAAATCTCATGAATCCTGAATTCAAAAATACTAAACTTCCTATATAATTTATTTCTTTCAAGAGTCTTTAGAATAGTGTGTAAGTGATTTTCATGATCTTTGTAGCTTTTGGGGTATACCTAGATATTATCAATAAATACCGCTACAAATTCATCAAGATATTCCTTGAAAACACTATTCATTAGATCCATGAAAATAGAGGGTGCATTAGCCTGCCCAAAATGCATTACTGTAAACTCTTAATGCATATACACAGTT
The DNA here is from genome assembly GCA_963277665.1 of Viscum album. Lineage (NCBI taxonomy): Eukaryota > Viridiplantae > Streptophyta > Magnoliopsida > Santalales > Viscaceae > Viscum > Viscum album. Next base: position 1,425,363,479 of record OY728123.1, on the reverse strand, counting down.
CAAAATACTATCTTCAAAATTTCTTCCTTCTTCGCACACAAATAATGATATCAAGATCAAAGGTCAATCATTGAAAAATATTGGCCTCCATGAAGTTGATCGAATAAATTATCAATACTGGGTAGGGGATACTTGGTCTTTATTTTTATAGCATTGATCTCCTTGTATTCAACGCACAACCTCATAGATCCATATTTGCTATTAAAAAAGGACAGGGGATCCCCATGGAGAAACACTAGGGCAAATAAATCCTTTATTACTCAATTACTCTGGTTGTTTCTTTAGTTCCATTAATTCCACATTGTCCATTCTATAAAGGGTATTAAATATAGACCTTGAATAAGGAATGAAATCAATGGAAAACTCAATTTCTCATTTTGGATAATGTCCAGGTAAATCCACTGGAAACACGTCAACATATTCTTGAATAATAGGTATGTCCTCTATTTGAACATTCCTTTCCTCTCCCAAAGTAATTTCATTATATTCATCCCCAATAATTGAAATTAGTAGTGCTACTGGGGGTGGATCTAGATAAAAATCAGGTGGTGACATTTTTTCTCTAAAGATTAGTTACTCCTTATCATCATCTAAAATAGTAACCTCCTTCTTCTTACAATAAATTTTCGCATCACGGTCTGAAATCCAATCCATACCGAGGATTATATCAAATTCAATCATGGGTATGATAATGAGATCAGAAAATAAAAAATGATATTATGCCTTAATGGGAATTGATTCAGAAAAATTGTTGTAATGATACTTCCCTTAGGAGTTTTGAGTGACAACTCCCTAGTTAAATCAAATTGAAAATATCTAATTTTCTTAGCAAACTAGGAATTTATGAAACAATGCGATGATCCAGAATAAAATAAAAAATAGGCTGAATTTGAGGAAACCATTAAATTACAAAACACCACATCTTTAGGAGATTCAACCTCAGTAGCAGTGATCTCATAAGTTTGGCCTTGTTCCCTCGGCCTTTTATTATGAATGTTTCCTTGGAATTAAAGACATTCATTTGTATAATTCCCCATTTCACTACAATTTTATCATTCAACATTGACATCCTCTTTCTTTCTATTACAATCATGAACATGGTGACCTTTTTTACCACACTTGTAATAGACTACCATTCCCTTCGGTCAAGTACCGAGGTGTTTCTTCCCAAATTTACCGCTAGATGGATATTAAACACTTCTTTTCTTCCCTTTATTTATATTTCTCAAGTGATCGGAAGATCTTTTATTATATTGTATTGATTTAAATTTTTAATACATAGAGCATTCTTTTCTGTCTTGATAGCACATGAGACAATATCTTCGAATGATGGGAAGTATTGTGACACTAATTCTTGACAGAGAAATGGTTTTAACACATCAATTAATTTATCAATATTACTCATTAGTTTACATATATAATATGATGTATACCTTCCTAACCTTGTAATGTTAGCCTCGTACTTTACAACATTCTCATCTTCCTTTTCCATTAGACTCGGAAATTGTATTTCCATATCCTCTCGATGTCCATGAGAAATGTATTTTTCTAATAAAATTTCTTTAAACTCCCTCCATTCATTATTTGATACTTCTTTATCTTACTTTGTGTTTTGAATTAATGACCAATGTTGATCTTCATATCCCGTGAGGCGATAAACTTCTAGGAAAATGTTTTCCCTTTCGTTACTACACAAAGCATTTAATATTTTCTCTATAGAACTTATCCATTTCTTAGGTACCAATGGATTTGTATTCCCATTGAATGTTGGGGGGTTATAGCCTCATGAAGTGGTAAATCATTGATCCTCTACATTATGGATCAGGGTTCCCCATACAAGTAAGGTTATTATTCATAACCTGATTGAGTTATCCCAGTATGGTGATAAGATGATCATCACGAGTTTCATCACCAACACCGCTATAATTATCTTGAGTAAGAGGGAAATCCCTACATATATTATTTGCATTGATATAGTTTCTATTACTTCCACTAGTATCCATTTCTAAACAATGAAATACACTATATTAGATTATGAATCGCAATACATATTTCCAAACATTTAAATCACTAAACATAAATTTAATAGTTAATTGATATAATACATAATCATAAAAATGTTTTCATTGAGGAATTATATACTCATAGAAACTTCATAATCATTTTTAAGGAAATTTTGAATTATCCTAAGCATATCTACTGAGATTGTCATATCTAAGAGTGCAACAAGGCCCATTGTCGTGTACCTGGATACCCCGGGTCAACCCCAAAACTCCTTATCGGATATTTCACACCTAGGTACATTTGTACCAGAGCTGCCTCTACCTTCTCGTATCTAGATAGGGATTTATTTCGTGGAAAATACAAAAAATCTCTACATTACCAAAATTATATGAATTTATTATATACTAATAATCAAAGTCTATATCAGGGTAATGTTCTATAATCTGAGTTTTTCTAAATATAGCATCCTTGGTTTGTACTAAACTTCCTCTGATACTAACTGTAAAACCCCAAATCTAGTTACCTAGAGTTGGTGCATTATTACAAAACATATGCATCATACAAGGAATCATGTCATGAAAGACCGATCTGTTTAGTAGCCTTGAAGTACTAGATATATATATAAGTTTTACATTACATCATGAAATGAAAATAGCAAAAAAATATGTCCCTTTTGAACACAATTATGTCCAATACCCTATCCCTATAGGTCTACCATAAAATACTTCTTCACATCCTGGGAAAATTAAAACATAGAAATGGGTGAGCTCTGATGTTGAGTAGGGATAACAATATAGCAAAAACTTTCATAAATAAGAATATACATTTTAAGGCAACATATAAGACTAAAACATATGCCTTTTAAACATAAACATCAACATAATTTTGAAAATATAAATTAAATAATTCCATTTACTTATTCACATGGATATTCTACTAGACGAATTATCTCATGCAATATCAATAGCCAATTTTATAATAATTGAATGCATACTGCAAAACTTCCTAACAACATAATCAAGGCCTCATGCCTATACTACAAATAAGAATTGTTCAATGCCTTGTTCCAAGACACTAGTTTGTCTCATGAGACAAACCGATTATCGAGGAGCTATAGCGGGCTCCACCCGTCACTTATTATGTCCAATGCATTCCTCATATGAAAAGGTTTAAACATAACATAAACATTCGTATTAAAACTAGCATATGAAATATCATTTATTTATCAATAAACCATTAATAGTATAAAAATAACACATCCATAGTCAAACATATCACAAAACATTCAATACAATATGGAAGATTTGTATCATAATAAATCAAAAAAAAGTTTAAAATCCATCAAAGGATGTTGACATAGATGAAATGAAAATTATTTTATAGAAATACCTCTTTATATTTAGAAATAATTTATTAGTAACATAATTATAAAAGAAAATATTTATTTTTGAAATATTCTTTTAATATTGTAAGGGAATCTTAGAAGGTGTTATAATGGCGGAAAAAAGCCACACCCTCCATATAAGTTGAAAAACATTTTTCCCTTAATTTTCTTGAAAAGGTCATAAAGGACCTTGTTTTGAAAAGTTGGAAAGATTCCTTTATAAAAATAGTATAAAAATCCAAACAACAGTATAAAAAACTTTCACCCATAGTCTAGGAAATAGTAAAAAATTGATATACATTTTGTAATAATCACAGATGTGGATGACAAAGAGGTCCCAGTAGATACGCACATATAAATAATCTCAGATAATGAAGAGATTGTATAATTAACGATTAGCTTGAACATTTCCTTGATCGGGGGTATGTTAAACTCTTGTATAATAGTTAAATCATTGATATTAAATTATAAAATAACCACATACACTAATATGATATCATATATGATCTTCAATAATCTTTTTTTAATAATATTTCAGTATTATCACTATTTCAAGTGTTAACATATTCATTTTCCTATATATTATTGGTAATGTAAGACATGTTTGTTAGGGATAGGATGTATTTGATTCATATTCCGAATGATATTATGTTCATAAATATTATTTTAAATCATAAAATGAAAATTATTCTTGAATAGTTATGATTGGGAATGCATCTCATCACGTTCGTGGAGACGGTAATCTGTACGTATGCATGAGCGAAAATATCATTCTATTAATGGTAAAATCATATGTAATTGGATGGTATATAATATATATCTAATCCTTAACAAGTTATATTTATTACTTACATCTGTAATACTCATTATTATAAACATCCAAATAATTAAGTGTTTGAATAACAAACTACACCACGACGTGGAGATAGTAAGTCGTACGTACACACTCGTGATGAATTGACATTAATAGGATGGATTGAATAATTAATATGGTTGTACCATATTTATAATAACATCATAGTAATTATAAGGTACTGGTGTTATTATTTTGTTATGAAAATAACAAATAAAGAAGAAGTGGAAGAAGAAAAGAACATGAAAGAGGTGGTGACATAATTAACTCTTCTTCGGGTTCTTCCTTTTGATTTGATCAAAAGGATACCTAGGATGGATTTCTGATAAAATTAAGGCTTATAGGTTGATTTCAAGGAATTTGGGAGGATATTTGGGAAAGTTTTGGCTGAGAGAAATGGAAATAGAGGTGTGATTTCTAGAGAAGGTGATGTACCCTTTTATAAGAAAGATGAGGGTCCCTTTAGGAAAAGTTTGAAATATTATTTTACTATACAATCATATGATGATTATAATGGCTCAAAAATGATTTATTTCAAGTATAAGGTGGGTATGGGTCAAGAAAATCTCAAAAAATTGGTTTCAGATAGGTTTAGGTAACTATATTAACATTATCATTTAGATTTAACTCCTAGTTAAATAGTTTAACTTTTACCATGTATTCTTTTATTATTATAATAAATGATTAATAATCATACTATAAAAAGCCAAGATAAAAACATGTGGTTCATTATTGATATATATAACCTTATTTATGTCCTTTGGAAGAACCTTATATTTTTAGAAATATTATATCAATTAATAATATTGTATTTGTTTTAAAAACTTATTTATGTCAATTTTGAAACTATTTTGTATTTTGTTTTTATGAAAATCATAAAAAAATTATCACTTTGAAAAAAAATCTTCAATCACCCATAAAATAGAATATTAACCTATAAAATTCGTGTAATTCATCAAAAGTATCAATTTACATTTATTTGGATATTTATAATATCAATTATTTTAATCTTTCTTTAATAAGGTAATTACTGCATAGTCATTGCGTCCTAAATAAATTTAATTATTTAATGTTTAGAAATCCTAAATAAAATACCGTTATTTAGGAAATCTTATTATATTTATAATTAATATTTATAGTCAAATTTATCTTATGTGTAACCCTATGTTAAAAATGTTTTAGTTTTGAAACTTTGAATTTATCACTTTAAAATCTTCTTTAAATAAAATAATTATAAATGTACTAATCCAATAAAAGTAAACCAAAAGGATTATATTTATTACTAAGGTTATTTTTGAACAAAATAAACTTATCTAATAGAATTTGAAAATGTTTTTGGGTAATAAATATATCAGTTTTACCTTTAAGTACCCTATTTACTTTTAACCATGGTAAATAAAAGTCAAAATTCACTATTCACCAAAAACTATTTTCATCTTATTGAACCACATTTTACATACTGATATAAACTGTGTCTCTCATATTTTAAAAATTCAATTTATAGAAGTGTTAAAATTACGTTTTATGCAAATTTGGAAATGCGCCTAGAAGGTGGGAAAAAGAGTTCAATAAAATTTTATATATATAATATTATTATAAAATGACTCCAATGAATTATATTGATCATATATAGGTATTATGTATTTTTTTACCAAATATAAATTTAAATAAAATAACTAATTTTTTAAATAAAATATCGGTTTTAAACAATAACGCAGTGTTTTTACTATTCATCAAAAATTGAATGTTTTCAGAAAAATACAAAAAATTCACCCAAAGCTAATTTTGATATTATAAATCCAAAAATGAAGTCCATTTTTAAAAATAAAGTTTATAAAATTTCAAAAAGTGGGTATTACTATTCATAACGTCTAGTATGATTGGTCATGGTGTGTTAAAACTCCAAGTTGTGTACAACGCAAGCTATAGCATTATGTAAAGGGAAACATACCTTGGAAGCTTGGGGTGTTACAATTTACATGGGTTTTATGGTAATATTTTGATTACAAAAAAGGTAATAAATGAGTTTATATTTAGTGAGGTTTATTTACAACTTATTAAATTTGAAAATCATTACATTATGATAATGTATTCATGGTTTGTATGTTTTCATAATACTAACAGTTTTCCATCTTTATATATCCCTTACTAAGCTTTTTATTCTCATTAAAAGTTTTAAAAAACATTTCGTATTATTTAAATAAGAATAGAGTCAATTATGGGATCAAGTAAATGATGTGATGATGAAACATGAAACGAAACCATGAATCTTCTTTTATAAATTTTATTGTTTTATGAAATCATTAATAGAGATTAGAAGTGTCTACTTGGTAATATTTTAGTTTTTATGTATTATTTATGGCCTAATTCTTTAAATATATAAACACTAAAAGATCCTTAATGTGAAATAACGTCAGATTATTGAATTAAATCATTATTTAGTAATGATTAAGGCTAGGGCCTTATAGTTGGTACCATTGGTCGGTTTAGATAACTATTGGAGTTAGAATATTAGTAATATAATATCCATAAATTTTTTTACATTATGGTCAATTTGGAATGATATATAATTTTATTATTACCATGTATCTTAACCTATGATATATATGTTTAGAAAGGTGTTCTGTAGAGGAAATAGGTCCACTGTGATCTGAAGGAATACAGAGGAAGAAAACCTTCCAAATCAGCATCCTATGATGGTAAAAATCAGAACTGAATAGTTTTTTTGTAGCGATGGATCAGTTTACATGGGTAATTAATAGTGTGGCTGTCCACTAATAAGATAAACCAAATAAACCACATAATAATATTTTGGTATTGGAGTATTTCATGAGGCAACATCCCCTATCATTCATAGGATCATCTGACTCTGTGCTAGCTGAAGGGTGTATTAATGCACTAGAAAAAATTTTTTCATGTAATGGGGAGTTTGTACAATCAAATGGTTAGTCTTATAGTTTATCATTATGAAGGTGGAGTCAGTCAATGGTGGTAAATGATTAAATATATCAGAGGAAGTTAACAGATTAATGACATGGAATGAGATTAATTTAAGAATATCTTCCTTGAGATATATTTTCCTATTGTTGTTCAATTTAGGATAGAAAATCCACTCTTGTAATTTTGAAAAAAGGATGAATATTCCATGGATGTATAGGAAAAATATTTCATCAATTTTCCATGTTATGCCCCAAATTTTATCTGGTATATTAATATTAACATAAATTGGAATTACATAGGATTGAAGCTAAAATAGTGAATGCCAATAGATTCTTGTGATTTAAAAATCTATAGGAAACTTTTATGATGTGATGATAAGGTAGAAATGTATTTTTCTTTATGATCATGTATTTCACGAGAGTAATAAGAATAAGCAATCTAGTTGGAAGAAAATTTGAATGAATTCATCAATGATTTTTGGAGGTAAGAAATCTAAATTTAAATCCTATGAGAAGTGTACTAAAAAGAATAATGGATAATGTCTCACAATGTAGGGAAATTATTCTAATGTGGTAAGACTATTCATATTACTCATGAAATCTAGGGATATGATTAGGAAAGAAATGAAAAGTTAACGGTAAGATGTTTTAATTTCAATGACTTATGGAATTATGCTAATGTATATCCAAAGATGATAACCCAGTGTAGAAATCAACAAGATCGAAAGAAGAAGGGAGTTGAAAAATAATTTTCTTCTACTATGGTTAATTTGTGAAAATCAAATGAAGTGTTGAAAGGTATGTTATGCATTTTTTTCACCATATACCACTACACTATTTAACTCTGGATCTTCACGTTTATTCATTTTTGAGATATTTTCATGTAAATTGAAAATATCACCTCATGAAAGTGATATAAAACTTTTGGTAAAAAATCACAGTGGAAGTGTTAAATCAACAAAGATTTAGGTGAATATTCCTATTATCATTAGTGGTATAGTTTTAACTACATGTCATATTGAACTTCCCATGGGGAATTTGATATCATTTTGGGTATCGATCGACTTTCAGTTTATCATGCAAAAATATATTATGAAGACAATAATGTTTTTTCAGTGATTTATTACCTTCGATAACATAAAAGAAGATTAGGGATTTATATGATATAGGTGTAAATGTTATCTATATCATGTATTTTAAAAGATAGAATATTTTTTTGATTAGTGACATTCTTGTAGTGAATGAATTTATAGATATTTTTGCTGATGAATTTCATGGTTTTGTTCCTGATTGGGAGGTTGAATTTATTATTTATTTAGTTCCTTATGCTAAGCATATTTTAAACCCACTTATAAAATGGCTCAATTATAATTACTACAATTGATAAAAATTTTAGCATGAATTTCATGATAAAGGTTTCATTCGACCAAATACTTCACCTTAGGGCACTTCTATTTTATTTGTTAAATAGAAAGATAGTTTTATGAGATATTGTATTGATTATAGAGCCTTGAATAACATCAATATTATGAATTATAATATGTTTCCACATATGGATGATTTGTTTTATCATCATTAAAGATATCATTATTTATTGAATATTGATTTGAGGACCATGAACCATCTGCCGAAGGTAAAAGAAGATAACATTCTAAAGAAAATGTTTTGAATGAGATATAGGAATTAGAATTTTTTTATTCTCTTTGGGTTATATAATGCACATGTTGTATTTTGGAATCTTATGAATGGATACTTTAATTATTTTTTTGATTAGTTTTTGGTTGTGTTTATAGATAATATTTTAGTATATTCTAATAGTCCAGAGGAACATTAAAGTCACATAATTATTGTTTATCAAACTATAAAAGAAAGAATACTATATGGAATTTTTAGTAAGAGTGAATTTTCATGGAAAAAAATTTCATGCCTTGGTTATATTGTTTCTAAACAAGGTATGATTTTTTACCCTTCTATTTTTTTTGATGTGTAGCCTAGAACCACTAATATAACAGAGATTTACAGTTTTTGTAGATTAGTGGGTTATTATCGAGTGTTTTTTGAAATATTTTCTTTATTATATAGACCACTAACTAATTAAAAGCGTATTGGATTTATAGTTATCTAGACAAAAAATGTGAAGATTGTTATTATAAAATGAAGATATTAATTGTAAATTCTATACTTTGGGTCCTTCCTTCCAAGAATGGTGAATTTTTTATCTATAGTGGTGCTTCATTGAAAAGGCATTGTTATTTCTTAATAAATAATGATCAGGTAATTTCTTAAGCTTCACATCAGTTGAAAGAATATGAGTTTAATTAACCTACACATGATTTGAAATTAGTTGCTTTTGTTTTTGGAAATAAATATTTATAAGCATCATTTTTATGGTGTAAAGTGTGAAATATATACTTATCACCTATGTTTGAAGTATATATTCAATCAGAAATAATTAAACAAGAGAATGGCGTGATAGATGTAATTAATCAAGTAAATTTATTGCATGATTCATTAACATCTAAGAAAAACAAATAAAGTGTATGATTCACTGAGTCAGAAAATTAATGCTACATTAACCATGATAGGTTTGGAACAATATATATTTTTTAATGATTTTATGAACTTTGAATTGGATTTTATTGGTGTAGAAAATTGATCAATTTTGTTTCAAGCATTAGTAAAATCGTCTCTATCATACAGAATTAAGCAAGTGCAGAAGAAAAATAGTGAGTTGCAAAAAAATGGTAGAAATGGTTAAGGAGGGTATGTAACCTTAATTTAACATTGATAATGATTGTGTTTTTGGTTTTGAAAATATATTATTTTTTCCCTTTAATTCATATTTGAATAATTAATTTTTATTCGATGCTCATAGTTTTCCATTTTTAGGTCATCTGGGTAGCAGAATGATGTATAAAGACCATCTGGAGTATTACTCAGGAGATGATATGAAAAGAGATATTGTAGACGTTACCCTAAGATGTTTGATTTATCAACAAGTTTAATTAGAATTGAAGTTACCAAAATGGATCATTAAACCTTCTCAAATACTAGAGTGGAAATGGGAAAATATATCTATGGAATTTATTATAGGATTACGAAATAATTCTTTAGGACAAAATGTGATATGTGTTATTGTTGATCAATTGAATAAATCTTCTTATTTTTTTACTATTAGAGATACTCTATCTCTAGATCATATTTTTCTGTTGTATATTAAAGAGATAGTCAGGTTATATAGATCCCCACTCTCCATTGTATCTAATCGTGATCCCATGTTCACTTTTAACTTTTTAAATGGCCTTCATAAGTCATTGGGTACTGAATTAAATTTTAGTACCTCTTTTCAGCCCCAAATCAGATGAGCAATCCGAAAAAAATATTTAGACATTGGAGGATATTATATGTGGATGTTAAAAATATTTCCATGGATGTTGGTATCGACATCATTATTTTATTGAGTTTTATTATAATAATTGTTTTCATTCCAACATATCGATTGTACCATTTAAGGATATTTGTAGAAAGAAGTATCAAACTCCAGATTTTTGGGATGAAGATGCTGAAAACAATTTGATGGATCCATAATTTTTAGAGGAAATAGTAGAGAATTTTAATTTTATTCAAGACACGTGAGGAAAGAAAACAGAAAATTGAAATTTATGTGGATAATATGTGGAAGTTTCCTTCGTTTAAGGTAGGTTATCATTTATTTCTCAAATATTATCAATGGAAAAGTGTTATGCGTCTTGGTAAAAATGTATAGTTGAGTCCATGGAACATTAAACCCTTTTGAAATCTAGGGGAAGTGCGATCAATTTTCTACCATGTGTATTTACCTCTTATTTGATCTCAGGTGAAATTTGTTTTCCATGTTTCAATGATAAGAATGTATATGTCATATCCATCTCATTTTTTGAGTCTAAAATTCATTCCTTTGGAAGAGAATTATTCTTAGGGGAAACAACCAGTCCAGATTCCAGACCACATAGAGAAAGTATTTCAGAATAATATGATTCTTTAGGTTATGGTTTTTTATAAAATCATATGGTTTAAGAGGTTTCATAAGAATCTAAAAATACTATGAGGGATAAATACACCGACTTATTAGATATGTAAATAAAATTGTGAGGATGCAATTTTCTCAAGGGGGGAAGGATGTAACATCCTAGAAAATTATAAAATAATAATTGTTCAAATTTATGAATATTCTGAATTAGGAATTTATTTTATATTAATGGGGATGCTATTTCTGATAGTGTACTCGATAGAAAACAATGGGCTTCTCTGAAATCATGCATTGCATATAAGAATGAGTTATATAGAAAAATAATATATTATTAATATTATCATTTCAAATGGTTGTTATTGGCTTGTTGTTGTGTTAGCAGGAATGCACAAAACTAACTATATAATTTATAAAAAAATTTATTAAATAATTTTACTTTATTCAAATTAAATTTAGAGGCATAAAATGAAAATAAATCTAATTTTAAGCGTAAAATACTCTATTTTATAAACAGTAGTTTTAATTCTTTTTAATGGAGGACCCATTTCAAATCTTGTTTTTTTAACTTTTATATGTTCTATTTGAAAAAAAAACATATTAATTAGAACTAGGACATTGAAAATTACTTTGGTTTAAATTTTTCTATTTTCATATTAAATTCATATTTCAATGAAGAGTAAAAAATACAACATTTTATTTATAATCTTCATTTAAATTTTATTAATTAGTATTTTTAGATTAAAAATTTAATTGGTTTTAATGTATAATTAAATGATATTTTTATCATTTAATCCAATGTATTTCATTTTATGCTTCTTCAAATTGAAATTTTATATAAAAACTATGTGAACTTTCCAATGTTTTACTTTTAAAAACAGTTTTCTCATTTGGTCTATGAGATTAAATTTTAACTAATTTATAAATATTTTGTGCTCTGAATATAGAAAAATATATTACATATATGGGATTAGACGGTCCATATTATGTAAATAATACCCTCTTATTTTTTTACAATATGAATAGTAACTTTAGTTAATATTTTTATTATCAATGTTAATGGTAAATCAAGTAATTAACAGTTAAAATACTGTTATAAATATTATAAAACTACCCAATAACATTTTATAATATTATTGGATAAGTTGTTTTTGACCAAGACAATACTTGGTCCATAATTTTTCCCTTTGGAAGCCACTTGGGAGTGATTATGGAGCCAATAACATTTTATTTAATGTAAAGTGAATGATGTCGTAATCATGTCTCTCAAAACTATAAAATTTTTAATATGGGGTTATATAAGTGGTATATTGTACTATAAAAATTAATTTGAAATATAAACTTATAACCCACATAATGGTAATATATGTATAATTTTTATTAATTAAATTATTAAATTTAATAATGACACAATGATGATGTAGTAATATAAGTTTAAATAAAGAATTAAATAAATGATATTAATTATATTAAAATAAATATATTTTAAAATATTAAATAACATCCATGAATTTTCTAGATTATTTTGAAATCATGTATATTATTTAATATCTAATTTCAATGGAATCCAATTGTTATGATTTTTAAGAAGTCATGTAATGAATAGTGTCGAAATTGACATAATTCATAACATATAATATAAAAACTCTAAAAAATGATATAAAATTTATAAAAATTCACGCATCAACAAAAAAGGATAGATATGTCATAAAATCATTAATGACTCATTCATTGGTAATTGTTCTTGATTTTGAAATCATTTTAATTATCAATGTGCAAATTACTTGATAAAACAGTATGAGATAAAAAGGTTTAAATAAAAATATAAAGATTAATAATTTTATAAAACCTATCTAATTTTAATTGAATGAATATATTTCTAAAAACTCCATACTATATTCTTAATAAATGAGTTTTTACCAATTTGGACTCATAATTTAATGAATATTAATTTAATAATTTTAATAATTTTAAGGGTTCCCTCCCCTCTACTATAAAAGGACACCCATATCTCTCTATTACTCACACTACAAATACCTTTCGGTTTAAAAAACTCTTTCCAAAAACCTTCCTATAATCCCTCTAGACATTTTTCACCCATAAATTTATTCAAAACACCTTCCATAGTTTTGTTATTTTGTTACGAAAGGAGCTCATCTGAAGTAAAGGTAGTGATTTATTTTAAGTATTTTTATTTTATTTTTTCTTAAAAACCATTCAAACCAAATTATTCAAAGATTAAATCATAACTCCGTTATCATCAATATAATGAGATTTTATTATGTTAATATCATATTTTAAATCCATCACAACTTTGATTAAATGGGAACATAATTAATCATTCATTCGTGCGAGTGAACTATCTCATCAAAAAACTGATATAATTCGTTTTCCCTAAAATTATCCCTTGAGTTTTTGTAAAGATGAAAATAAATTTATTATTTTATATTCATGAAATATTAATCATTATATGATAATAATATATAATTTACTTTATTACATTGCATTCACATATTAATGACAATTTCATTTGTGCGTACGTCCAAACTAATACCTCAATGAAGTGATGTGACTCATTTTTATTCATTACATAAATTATATGATATATATACATATATATATCAGTGTGTGTGTGTGTGTGTGTGTCTATATATATTTAAAATATTAATAATATATTAATTATTTTAGGATCATTATAGGAATATAATATAAAATATAACTTCTTTCCATAATGATCAATGAAAAGTGTAAAATTTTATTTAGTCGTACATATGGATTTCTATCCCTATTAATATAACATTGTTAATTTCTTTTAAAAACAAATAATGGTTTGATTTTAATGTATTCTTTTTGTATAAAAATGATAATAATTTCATTATTATTAATTTGGATATGATTTAATTATTTCCACATGGACTCGTGACATCAAATCATGTTCATTTTCGACTCAAGTACCGAATATTGAAAAAATATATGACATAAACTCAAATAATTAACTAATATTCATTAAATTGTAATTAATGATATAAAAGGAATAATAAATATAAAAGGATATTATGAAATTATAAATTAACCTATGATTATTTTTTAGTAATAACAAGGAACATATATGGTGAATTGAACTCTAGTAAAGGAATTCGTCTCAATCTCCTTTTATTAAAGATTGTTTTGATGTTATAAATCATCTACATTTATAAGGTGTACAATGAAACCCTATGAATTTAAATTCATTGAAATGTTTAAAAAATTAATATTTTTATATGAATCTTTTTTCATTCATTACATAATGATAAAATAAATGTTTTTTATGTATGTGGCAATAATGTCATCTCTATCGTGGTAACAGATATTTTATATTTGGATTCCTTTATATTATTTAATGTTTTTAAAAGGAAAATAAATTCCTTATTACCCTTTTATGTGTTTTTTTATTGAAATTTGTTTTGAAATAAGATTTTATATTTTAATGTCATGATATTATTTCTTGTGATTGGAAATCAAATTTTATGAGTGAAATGTTGAAAATTGAAATCCATTATGTGTTGTTATTATACAATGGTACTTGGAACTTTAATGGGTCATAACGTGATAAACCAAAAACATGTGGTTACATGTTAAACAATATATGGGTGTTCCATGATAAAACATGGAATGGTGGTTATGTTATAACCTTCAATGTATTGGGAATGGAATTCAGTTGTATGGCTATTCCATTTAGTGACATGTGTGGAAGTCAATAGAATGGATATTCCATTTAAGTATGATTATTCCAAAAGTTCCCATTATATGATATATGTGATTTCTAATGGTTTTATTCTAATATTTTTATTATAAAAAATGAAATCAATGATCTTATATTCAGTGAAGTGTATTTACTACATCTTAAAGGTGAAACATATTACTTTATGAAAATGTATTAATGGATTTCTTGTTTTACAAGACTAATAGTTTACCTTCATTGTGCATCCCATACTAATCATTTTATTCTTTTCCCATGTTTTGAAAAAAAATTCCTAGGATTTAAATATTAATAGATTTAAGGATGGGATCAAGGAAAATAAATTATAATTAGACTTGAAACGAAACCATGTTACTTTTTTAAGTGTTTTAATATTTTATGAAAAAAATGGAAAGGGATTAGAAGTTTCAACTTTGTAATATTTTCATAGTTATGTATGATTTATGGGATACATATATAAATCCCTAATCTTGATAATATCACCAGTTTGACATAATGTCAAAATGTTGTCTTAACTGAAGATTAAGAAATCATTAAGGCTGAGGCCTTATATCTACAATCTCACCTAGTATTATCTTTGTTAGTCTTTTTTAGTTAAAAAATTTCCATAGGATCATAAAAAATAAAATATTACGGTGAATTATAATCAACTTTGAATGAAATTTAATATTAAATTATGTTGTTTCAAGTTATTTTTTGATGGTTCTACAATATGAAAAGGTATACCACCTATTAAATATCAACCTATCACTATGATAATGTTGAAGGAATATTTTTAAAAAATAGTTTAAATATACATTTAAATTTTTTTATGAAGTAGAAAAAATGATAAGAATCATGAAAAAAATATTGTAAAATTTATTTGTGTGAATTAATGTTTGTTTAAAATTAAATATATGATATTCATTATTATATAAATGGTGGATAAGAGTTGGAGAATAGTTGACTTGACTAAATATGAATGTTGATTCCCATGGAGATTTCTATAAATCACTTATTGAAATAATATTTAAAAAATATATATAGTATTTTTGATAATAATGAAGAATGAGATTTGTTATCAATTTTTTTGGAACACATAATATGGGAATAATAATAACAAAATATGAGAAGGTTCTTTGAGAAATTAGTGTATCAATGAGGGATGTATAATTGAAAATGAATATAATAATTATTTTTTGATATGTTGTTTTAAAATAAAATGATGCAGATGATGGAACATGCATTGGTGTAATTTTAAAAAGAAAGGATATATAGTTATGACATATTTATTTCATATTGGTAAAGGAAATTCTTAGTTTTTTTTAAATCATTCATTAATCTATTTTAAAGTGATGGAAGCATATAAACTATTATGACACATATATGGTCGGTTTATGTATATTCCATTATTATTGTACCTCAATCATTAATATTATACATCCTTGATATATTTTTATTCTAAATCAATCCATCTATTAAAATTAATTTATTTGGTTCTAAACACTATAAATATATGGGTTTCCCACTATGTGTGATTTTTTTGTGATAGATTAGTATAATATATCACTCTAATCTATATTTAAGGCTGCATCAAAATGAATAACATAAAAATATTATAGTTCAATGATTCACCCCACTCTTATTAAAATCATTGGCCATGTGGGGGGGTCTCTAAAATCAATTATTAATGAACATGATGATATAAAAATTATATACATTTATATAGGATATAGATACAATGAATTCATTGTGATTCTATTCAGAATTATAAAATTAATATATTATCATAATGGATCAGATGTATATAGTATTTGAGATAATATCGATCAATTTATTATGGACTTTATAGATGACATTATTAGATAATTCAAGTTGAAATTAAATCATAATGAACAATTATGGTTTTTGTTGAACAAATTTAGAAATGATAAGTTGTATGAAAAATATTGCATGTTCATATATAGGATCTAGAATGTATTATTGATATGTTATTAAACCACATGAAATAATAATTTCATGGATCATTCTTTGATCAAGGTAAATAAATAATGTCAATTACTAAATAATATAATAGATATCTGATGTTTTCATAGACATTCCTGGAAATACATGTTCACTAGAAGACATTTACCTTAATTTTCTAATACATTAATGAATTTAATATTGAACGTGAGTCATGTTTCTTTGGAAATATGATTATATAGAATAACTCAAGGATCTCATTTTCACATGAGATAGTACACCAATTATCCCATTACCATATATTGGAAACTGTATTCTATTTATTGTAATGCATCAATGAAGGGATTGAGATGTTTCTTCATGAAAAATTACATGGTAGTAGAATATTCCACCAACTAGTTAATGGTTTTTATGAAATATTACTCAAAAACTATGTAGATATTTTGATGGTAATTTTTGATTTAATAATATATATGCATTATCACTATATTGAAAATTATTAGATATATATATTGAATATAAGAGATTAATGTATATATTTATATATAATTAAAATCCATGATAATGGATTTTGTTAGAGTCTGTTAGGAAAATTGACTACTCAATATAATAGTATCCAGAGAAGAAAATTAATGCAGATGATTGTTTATGAAGGATGTGTCATGATACACTATCGATGAAGGTAATTGAAAGAAACCCAATACTCATTTATTTATAGAAGTTGACTTTGAAATATTAAGGGTGGGGAGATATGTAGTCTTTTTAGAGATATTTTTCAACTATCCTTCAAGGTGTATATCATTGGGGACCATAAGGACAACACAGAGCTGACAAATATGGAAATAAATATTCCATCTTTAACCCTTGAAACTAATATAATTTTAATATTTCATAATTATGATTCCCTTAAATAAAAAAACATAAATGGGGTTGATCTGATGATTTCACAAACATATCATTTAATATCTATTTGGGATACACAAATATATATGGAGATCCCAATCATTGTTTATGGTTAGACAATAAGATGTGTGGCATTGAAAAGTATATATCTTGATGTTTGGAATACAATTTTGTAATTTAATGATGATAATATAACAATGGGATGATCAAACTAATAACTATACCTATATGGAAAAGGTTGAACATGACCTTGCATATTGATCCTTAAAATCCCAAAACATGAAAAGGATATAATAACATTTTCTTTGTAGTTGATCTCAATAAAAATTCTCTACATTTCTTTACTTTTCATGATTATTTAGTTATTGATAATCATTCCACATTATATATAAAGGGATTAGTAAGGATAAATGGTGTACCACTATATATGATATATGATAGGGATCTTGGTTTTCATTAATATTAGTGAGAATTATTTATCATCCATTGGATAGAAATATATGGTTCAATACTATATATCATCAATAAATGTTTTTGTTTAGTATGAAATAGCCATTAAATAATTAATGGAAATGATGAAATCATGTTATGTAGATTTTAAATGAGATTTGGGTCCTCACATTCCCCTAATAGTGTTATTAAATAATAAGTATTCTATTATTGAGCTCATTTTACATTTATGGGTGATTTCACTAGATGAGGTTTCAAACACACACATTTATTTATATGGAGAGAGAGAGAATAAGATTTTAGGGCTATATATTATTCATGAGA
The DNA here is from genome assembly GCA_963277665.1 of Viscum album. Taxonomy (NCBI): domain Eukaryota; kingdom Viridiplantae; phylum Streptophyta; class Magnoliopsida; order Santalales; family Viscaceae; genus Viscum; species Viscum album. The sequence goes on along the minus strand of OY728123.1, from coordinate 1,425,344,933 downwards.
TGTCATAAAATATTCACATCATTCCATGACATTTGGAAGATTCATAAATTCAATAGAATATTTACACTAATAATTATAAGATAGATTTCATTTCTAATGTTTAATATAATTTATTCCTTTAAAAATCATCATGGATGATTTTTGTAGTAAATAAGTTGAAATAAATGTTTTCCCCTAATTTTTTTGTCCAATGTAAAATCCTCAATAATATAGGTATGATTTATTATCCTATTACAATCCAACTAAACTTCTCCTAAGTATATGATTTGGTTTACATATCAATTTTGATTCATTTCACACCTATCCATTTATATATAAAAGTCATTGTGGTTATACTATTGGAATATGTCCGCTCTTACGAGGAAAAAAAGTAGAGGTCGTGGACCATAGAGATAATAAATTATAAAATAAGGCCACCGATTAGTTTATAGTTCATTGAAAAAATACTTGTTTGAGGTAGTAATATGGATCCCAAAGAAATATAATGTTCGAATTACAATAATTTTTTAATTAGATTAGTTATATTTTTAGGTTTATAATATATTAAGAGGTTTTTATATAACACCACGTGGTATTCATTTAAATTTTCCCTTTAATAAATATTTTGTTTCATATTTATTTTATAAGTATCACTAAACTACATTTAAGCATGATATATTGGAGTGAAAGAAACTATTTTAAATATGGCTAAAAATTATTACACTGTGCGAATAAAATATAAAACATCAATGATTAAATTTGGTGTGGAATAAATTCACATGTAAATAAAAATAACATGAACATAAAATCATTGTCCTCATTATTTAACAGGAAGATCGTAACAAAAAAAAGAAACAATCATAAAAGGAATATGATTATCAATATAATAGATATATTTAGATTTAATTATATAAAAAATATGCATGATTTTAGTTTTTTATGTAAGACTATATAGAAAAATGAAATATAACTATTATATGAAAGGTCTTTGTATCTATAGAAACAATAATTCTGGATTGAAATAAATAATAACAATAATTAGTTTCTAAATTTTGTAACAAATAATATATTTTTATACAATACATTTAATTATTATTATTATTATTATTATTATTATTATTATAAATTTCAAATATTACAGATGAATAGTTTATTTTAATTGGAAGTGATATAATTTTTTAATGTTACACATGTTATATTTTTAATGAAATATTTCTAAATCGGTACATATTTTTATGTTAGTAACAAAATTAATAATGTTTAAATGATGAATATAGTTTTTTTAACATGTAAGGGATTTTGCCCTTTTTTATTGAGACAAATAATTCACAATTGTTATCCTGGGAAGATTGATCCCATAATATGTCCTTATAATCCTGGTGTCATATAATCTACAGATGCATCAGAATTATATTCCAAATCCCAAACTTGAAACCTTGCATAGATTCATAGTCACACCTCTCCACCATTCAGAAACAACCTTAGGTATCTAGGGTTCTGATTCGACTATTGGATTTAACCCCTACCTTCGATGTTTCTCGCCATGTTCCTTCCAACTACCCTCAGTATTGTCTACTACAATAGATGGATTCCATCATTATAGATTCATGGGACCCCACAATTATCACTATCATTCCACTAGAATCATAATCTCTCTCAATCCACACTTTGGTCTGTCAATATCATAGTGGTAACCTTCTTTTGTTGAAGAATAATTACATAATGGTGTAATAAATCTTATAAATGGGTCCATTAGGGGTTGAACATGGGACCCCCAAGAAGTGTTTTAATAGACTAGTGTGTTTTCACCACATGGTTACCACCCCATTTTAGATTAACAAATATATTTTAATTCATCATTATATAAAAACATTTGTCAAAATATATTTAATTATAAATTGGTTTGAAATAAATTTAAGAACAGTTAATGAATTAAAATACATGTTTCTATAAATTTTTTATTATATTTGATTATTTTTAATTTAAAGGTAGTTTTCCCCATTAATAGAAATTTAATTTATTTAATGGTTTAAAAATTAGCATTTAGAACATTTTAGTTATTTATGAAGGATTGTTTTATTTTTATGAATAATAACAAGTACTATAGGTAGAAATATAGTTGACATGGTAATAAGAAAATGTGGTAAAATAGTTAAAGTTTGAGGAAAAATTTAAAATATAAAAAAACTATCTAAAATATTTTATAATGACTAGTTTCATGACTCATATATATTTTTAAAAACTACTGTTCAACTTTCTATTTAAAAATATATTCAATTCAAATTTAAGAATGGGTAATTATTATAATGCCTCACAAATTTCATCTATAAAAGGACCCATCCTCTTTCCCTTATAAAAAAAATATTCATTCAAATAATTATTAAATATATTCCCCTATAAACTATTATCATTACTTATTAGTAATGTGGAAGCTATGGTTCCAATAATGGGGAATAAATCCATCATTTAGAATGAATTAGTATCAATAAATAGATATTTTTTCAATATATATATTTAATTTTTTAGAATCTATTTTAATAATCATATGATATAAACATATTATAAATCTTATTTTACACTTTATCAATGTTATTTTAAAATCAGTATAATTATAATGAAATTATATTATATTACATAAATCTTTACATTTACTCATAATTTATTTTATCAAGTTTTTTATGTTGGTTTATCAGCCTTTATGATTGATGATATACTATTTGAATGGACTGATATAGATATGTGTGAAAAATGATATAGATAGAAGGTGATTTAGTTATCATCCATATATATATATATTTACATATGAAGCGCTATTTTTCTTATATTAGTGACATATGAAAAAAGAAAACAAGAACAATAAAAAAACATGTATATAGAAGGTTTGTTACTCAATATATGTTTCTAGTACTTAGCATGGATTTGATGTAATAAAAGACAAATAAATCACAGAAAAATACTATTATTATTGGTTACAAAAATAGTGAATAAAAATTTACATTTATAGAAATATAGTCAATCAATACTGCATCTTCTTAACAATATCTAAATGATATAAAAATGATTTATAATAGTTCTAAGAACCTTATCCATTATTCTACGGAATGATGCAATTTTTATTCTTGAACATTCACTAAACATACCATTTTTAAAATATATTCATCACATTATTTCACAAAATAAAGGAATAACCTCTTTATATAATTCAATTGAACATTTTATGCATGATCAATTCTCCATCACGTATATATGGTTCCATTTGAGTTGGTTTGCTACTCATTTCATCCAGTCATTTTTGTCGGGTTGAATAACTCTATTTAACCGAAATAATATTACCATATTTCATCCAATAATTTCTTCAACATTTCCATTTATTCCAACTAAGGTACAAACATCAATTGTTATTTTTCAGAATTATTCTACTTCAATCTCTTCAAACATTTGACTCCCCACATCAGTGAAACTTCACCCAACTACTAATACTAAAAACAAAATTTCACCACAACATCAATAATTTATGTAGGATGGGTTACTATAATAATTAAAGGTGATTCACTTATATAAAATTCAAATATCACACTCAATATTTAATTAACAACTTAAAACATTCTTCAACAAACCCATTAAAACCTATTAAAAAATAGGATCATTTCTAAATGTCCAATGTTAATTTTTTTAATAAATATTCCATTCAACTCAATATGAAACATGATAGTTATATTTGATTTTTAAACTTAAAATGATAATATTTTAAAAATTAGATTTAATATATTTATGATATTTTTAAGCCCCTTCAATCCTTCCATCAAATATAACACCCCATAAGTCTCCCAGCATCTGAACTATCGACCAATGTTCATGGACAACATAGCAGGAACCCCACGGAAGACATACATAAGAAATTCATCCATTTAGTGAACTACATTAGAAACTTTTAACTATTCCATTTTTTTGTAAAAATCAAACCAATGAACCTTAAATTGATCTCTCTATCTTAAGATATCAAAATAAATTTTTTCCCTGATGAAGCATAAAATTATTATCAATCAATATATTACTTCTTTTCTTCAAATATTAAAACAATCGTATTACTATTAATTATTTAAAAGTTCAATCAATGTTTAGTATATTAGATGAATTTTTGTTTTACTATATATTATTATTTTATATACACTTTTGTCAAAAGAGAAAACATTTAAGGAAAAACCACTGAGAAATATTTTATGGATTTGTAAAAGTATGTTTGATGTTCTTACTATAATTACATTTCATAGAGACCAATGTGTCACATTTCATTAAACATTAAGAGATCTATAGAATTTATAAATTCCTATCAAATTTCCTTATATAACAAGGACATAAATTGGTAAATGTAGTCCAATATAAATCATATAACATCATATCATAATCTCTTCAAACCTACACCTTCAACTGAAAAAATCTATCTTGAAAACTTGATAGATCATTATAACATGAACTTTGTACACCTGATCATTATTCTTACCCTTTTTATCCAATATAGAAACATGAGAAAATTTATTACTCATGAAATTTGGTAATAAATTATAAGTATTTCAATGTCTTATTTGACTTAATCAAATGATCTATCTAAAGGGAAAATGTAGAATACATGTATAAAAAATTATCAATATAACAATATCCAATCACTTCAGTTCGGTATTGTATATTTGATGAACACAAGATATGAGATTCCATCTGATACACTCAACATGATAATTTTCATATGGTTTCCATTAATGAAATGTTAAAAAAGTAATGTGATTTATATAAGATAATAAAAGAAAAAAATCCTGAGAACCCTTACTGTTTCGTATTCTACATATAAAATCACTAATCATCATGGTCCCAACCATCACATTCTTTAAATTATAATGTCAACTAATGTTCATAAAAAACAATCATATAAATTCAATAAAAGATTTAATTATCGAGACATTATATACTTATGTGCGAAGACTTGGTTTATAAAATAAGAATCAAGGAACAACATCATCATTTTTTACCATAAGAAGTAATTTAAAAATACATCCATAAACCTCTTAAAATATATTTTTGAAATATATTTTTGACATTTCCATTCATGTTGAGCTCATACATTTGTTTTCCCTATAAACACGCACAATCCATTCATTTTCAACTTGAATTAATATATTCTTCCACCATCCCCTAAAATAAATAATTAAAATAGTATATACATGATAAAATCAAAACATAATCTTGTGAAAAAACATCCCTAGATATATTATCTTTTATAAAAAGGATAATAACATACCCACATATATAATTATATATCATCCTTCCCCAAAAAATCCAATGACAAGAATCAAGGGAAGATAGATTCATATTCAATAGCCTTTAAAATAGGAAGGTGGAAAACCCATGATCAACCTAAGATTATGAAATGTTTCCATTGATAATGGTATTCCGAAGAGATCAGTAACCTGATAATTTCTACAAATACACTCCAAAATTAGTTCATTCCCCTCTAAATTCATAATGATGAAGTGATATTTCATATTAATGTTCATAAAGTGAGAATGTTTCACATGATTATTAAAAATATTTATTTCTCTTTTATTATTATAATCATATAGAATAGAAAACATAACATCCACTGAAAAATCAACCATCTATTTCTTCATCCTAAAAATTTATCTTATTTATTGAGAAGAATATATATACTCATCATGTGTATTACTAACGGATGCATAATTTTTCTCTATTATGTACCTACTCACGCATGTTTCTCCAAATAATATTACTCTAATAGATTTGTATCAAATATCACCAAAAAAACCTACCTAATATGTATTTATATGAACAAAAAGCTCAATCCCTCATAAGAATTCAAATTTTATTCGAAAATAAAATTTTCCATCTACATATCAATGAATTATATTTCAATTTATAAAATGAGATTAATTTATAGCACTTTGAAACATAGAACATATTATAATTGCATGGACTATTTATTGTCTTGAGTTAGATATATATAAAAATATTCTAACCAAATTTATAAAATATTTAGAATCAACCACATTACATTATTCATAATTTGATAAATTAGTTCTCAATGAAATAGTTTTTGAAACTAACATTGAATATTCTATGAAAAATTTCCTTAAAACTTATTTATCATACTTCTCTTCATATAGTGAAGCTTACTTCTTATTTTGTAATATTTTTAAGCTAAGAAATTTTTTACTTAAAAAACCATTGAAATTTCAAAAAAAAATCTTCATCTCTTTAGGAATAATTTCACATGTTTTTTCATCATTACAATTGAATGTGATTCCATCTATATAAATAATTATAATGAGGAAAACATCAAAATTTTAATTTATATAGTGGTTACAATGACCACATCCACTCCTAAAACTAAACATCATTGTTAGGTTTCAAATTTATAATACAAACCACTCCTAACATGTTTTATCCCTTAAATTTCATTTCTCAACTTCCATACACATGTTTTGTTCTTCACAATAATGAAAACAAATTTATAATGAAAATAAAAATATTCCTCATTTTCTTTATTAATAAATTATTTGGTGAAATCTATCAAAAATATTTTTATTTTTTTGTGATGTGATATACATAAATATTCTAATATTATTGATTCTTTCTACAGGAAAAAAGGTGTCATAATAATCATCTCTTTCATTTTGTGGAGAATCCATTACGAACTAGTCATTTATTATTTATTTTCACTTAAACTTTTTCATTTCATTTTCTTAAAACTACCCAATTAGAAATAATCTTATTCTTATTATTTTATTAGAGTATCGTTTCCCTAGTATAATTTTTCTCAATACAATCCAGTTATTAACTCACCAAATCAATTGATCCATGTTGATCTAAATCTTAATTAACACATTTTTTTCTGAACCATTGAATTTCATGAAGTATGTGATGTTAACCACAATTTTTATATAGTTTTTCCTCTTGTATTTGAACACCAATGGTGTTATACATGTCAAATTTCTTCTTTATTATGGTTTGAGTTGAATGTAACATATCATCTTCACTTTAGATTGAGGTGTAAGAATAATCATTTTCTATTCCATGAATATTATTATTATTTTCATGATCATTTTCATGATTTTTACCATCAACAACCCAATATTCTCTATTTTCTATATTTACAATTTTCTATGAATCATTGAAATCATATTTTTTATGAATGTTGACATATAATGTTTCATCAATCATTTCGTCCTCAAATTTCCTTTTTTTGATTTTAAATAAGGAAAAATCCTCATGAGCATTTACGAGGGCCGAAAGTGGTAAAGACCCAGCACATCGCCACAAACTGGACCCTTACAAGAGTGGGGAAAGAAATGAAAAGAATGGAATAGTGTTAGGACATCATCCTCCTTCGCACAGGAGGCCAAATAATCTGTCTCTTGGATTCCTTCCCTGAAAGTATGACTTACCTCCATGTCTTCTCCTATCCACTCTATACAATCCCTAATGATGTTTGTAATGTCCCAAGGTGGGGCCTTGTTGTTTCCAAGAAGACCCCTAAGGACAGCAGAATTAGTCTTCATGCAGTTTAGCTTAAGCCTGTAGAGATTTCACAACATGATACTGTAGTGAATCGCTCTTGCCTCTGCACTAACCACATTGCTTGGTCCATGATAGATGCTTAAATCGAGTTAGACCATATCGTCGCTATCTCGAACCATCCCACCACTTCGAATAATACCCTGTGCACATGAGCCATCCACATTCATCTTCAGACTCATCCTAGGGGCTTGCCACTATACCCAGGAACCCGACCGCGAGAGGCTGACCCTTGAAGAGCCCCTCCCCGAAGCCTGGAGCAGCCGGAACATCATACCTGAGTTCCCTCTCCCTCCCCTGAGTGGCTGGAGTTCAGCCACAAGTGCCAACATGTGAACCTTCACACCAAGCCATGAGACCAGCCCTCCATTTCTCTTAGAATTCTGATCCTCCCAGATGACCTAGCATACAGCAGCGACCACGGTGGCACAGTCTTTAATATTCCCTTTCCTTGAAAATGATTCATGGAAGCAAGAACCCAAGAAATCATCCACAGAATCCACATGTAGAGCCACTCCAAGCCATTTTGCTACAAAGGACCAAAGGTGATGTACCCACTCGCCCCCAAAGAAAATATGCCAAATGGATTCGCTCCACGGATTCTCGCAGCACCAGCACCTGAAACACAGACTGATCCCCCTCCTTTGAATGATATCATTAGTGGGCAGAGCACCATGCCTCAACCTCCAAACCAGAAAATTAAGCTTCGTTGGAATGAATTTCACCCATATCGTTTCTTTCAGAACATCCAACCCCACTGTCCTTTGAAGGCACTTGCAATGGAATTTTCTGCAGAACCCTCTCGAAGAGGATCCCACAAAAGCACATCTGTCCTACTCTACCCCTAGATGGATGTTGTCAAAAACAATCATCTGATGGGGGTTAAAGACGGCCTCAATGAACTGCATGTTCCCACAAGACTCCTTGAAAGTGATGTTTGTAATTGGACACCTGAGGTAGAAAATTGGATCCTCCCCTATCCAGGAATCCTTCTAGAAATGCAAGTCACCACTGCCCACAATCCACCTAGCTTTGTCATCCAGGGTGTCCAGGCACTCCACCAATCCTCTGGCCAGCCTCGAGAGCCCCCTATTGTTAGCAACCCAGCTCCTCTAATCACCTCCATATCTCCCTCGCATGAACCTGTCCTAAAGAGATCTTCCCTCGATAATGTCCCATTTCAGCCTAGCGTGGAGTGCCTGCAAGGATTCTTTAAAGCATCGAAGGCCGAATCCCCCTTCATCAATTGGTTTGGCGAGCCTATCCCAAGATGACTAATGGAGTTTCCTAGTCTGGGGACTGTCCCACACAAATCCAGCAAGAACTCTTTCCATGATGAGGACCGTCCCTTTGGGAGGGTTGGAAATCGCCAAGACGTGCATGGGAATAGAGGTAAGTACACTGTTAACAAGAGTGATCTTACCTCCAAATGACAAGAACCTATTTTTCCAGTTTTGAATACACGTTGTCAGGATACTGATGATTCCATCAAATAGATTCTTGCAAACCTTTCCGTCGGAAATGGTCACACCCAAATACACAAAAGGCATCTCCTTCACAGGCATCCCAAGCTTCTCCTTTATCTGCCCCCTTCTCCTGCTTGAGCACTGTTGAGGCAGAAACACACTGAATTTCTCCTTGTTAACCCACTTCCCATTCCACCTGCCATAATCCTCCAGTACTTTGTTAAAATCAGATAACGACCTCAATCCTTAGTTCATAAAAAATAGGGCATCATCCATGAATATTAAGATAGAAACCATAGGGGCCCTTGCCTTAGCTCTGAAAGGAGTAATGGATCGGTCCTCCACCCGACAGTTAAAAGACCACGAGAGAACCTCCTGGGCCATAAAAAAGATTATGGGAGACAAGGGGTCCCTTTTAAGTATCCCCCTAATGGCTTTGAAGAATCCAAACACCCTCCCTGCAAAGGCCACAGACAACCACGGCGAAGCGTAGCATCAGAAAAATAGATCGCACACCCATTCTGAGAAACCCATCCTCCTCATGACTCTAATTATGAAGCTACACTCCATCCTATCGTAGGATTTTTCCATGTCCACCTTCACCATGATGATGTGTCCCACAAACTTCCTTTTAAGATCCCCCACAAGTTTAGTAGCTATGCCAACTGCACCTTGGATGTTCCTGCCTTTGACAAATCTATGCTGCTCCTCTGAAATGATCTTAGGGAGAACACTACTCAACCTCCTGTTGAGAACACTAGTAAGGATCTTGTAACTAACGTTTCACAGGCATATCGGCCTATATTTATTGATACTTGATGGATCCTTTACCTTGGGTATAAGAATAAACTTGGAAGTGCACACTACACGTGACAGACAACCACCCCTAAAAAATTCTTGTAAAGCCTCCACCACCAGACCCCCCACCGCCTCTCAAGCTGCCACGTAAAAATCCCCCAGGAGTCTATCCGGACCTGGAGAACTCTCTGAATTCAGACTAACCATCACCTCCTTGATCTCTAAGGGGCTAGGAACAGATCTTAGAGAAAAAAATTCGGTGTTCTACAATAGCCTCAGAAGATCATCCTAGACGTACACCTCCCTTGTTACCCCTGCCCCCCCCCCCCCCCCCGAAAACAGCCCTGGCACAGCCAGCAGGTCCCTGAAGTGGCGCTCTTCCAATGACCCAACCTCCTAGATGTCAGACGTGTAGAAACCGTCTTCCCTCTTGATGTTGATCTGAGTGGCACACTTCCTCTCCCGGACACAAGCCTGGAAGAATATGGAGTTGCGGTCCCCTTGCTTAATCCACAAGGCTCTGGATTTCTCTCTGCACACCCTTTCTCTCTGCACACCCTTTCATCAATCATTTATGTTTCATTATTATAGTAAATTTATAATCTATTATTGGAAGGGTATCAATGAATAATTCTATAAATGCCTCACTGGTCAAACTACCTATGATTTCTACTTTTTAATTTAATCATAGAGGGACTAGAAAACATCTTCAGTTATTTTAAACATGAGGTTTCACTATAATTAATCTCAAAATTACTCAAATTTATGTTTTTATGTGGTGTATAGATTTTGGAAATGTATTACCTCTCCAATATCATTCTTATATAATAAATTTTAAGTCCCATGATCATTAAAAAATCATTCCATGTCCATAAAATTTCTATTTCTTTTTTATGTTACACTAGTTTATTATAATTTATATGGTACACTAAACAATTGATTAATTCCAATATTTTCATCATAATATAATAAATAATTATTTTTATATCCATCACCATTATTATTTATAATATTCTACATGGAATATTAAAATTTCAATAGTACACTTGTCTTGATAATCTTAATCATTTTCAAAAACATAATACATGTAATGAAAGTAATGTTATCAATAAAATAAATTAATTAATTTTACGATTTTTTTTTAACTTAACATCATACAAAAAATGACTAGATGATTAAAATCAATGGGTTGAATTGAATTAATATAAACCTTCTTATGTATTGGGTTTTCAATTTTCACTATTTGACATATGTAATGATAATGATCTTCTATTCTTTTCATGTCAAGAATATCATGATTTATTTATATATTTGTGAGTTCTATAATATTCATATGACAAATATTCTTGGACTTTTTAATCCACAATTAATTTTTATTCCCTCATGGCATGATTGGATGAACTATACACATCACAAACTTGAAAAATGATCATGTTGGATTGTTTCCCTGTTTTAATAACATTCTGAAGTTCATGAATTATAAAAATGGAAAAATATATTATGAAAAGAACACCAATACCATCATCAATAGTTCATAAAATTATTAAATTAATTTTTTATCCCGTCAATTAAAAAATAAATATTTCCATTTTATATTTTATTCCTCAATGATAGAAAATTCAGCAGCTTTGATTCTGAGAATCTAAAAATTTTCAAACGACACTACCCCTTCCATGAAATAATTCAGATTTTTAAATATTATAAAATTTATATTCATGTGCGATGAGAATCCACTACCCAATATCCATGGTCCATCTTATTTTTCATATTTGAGAGAAATTTTGATTATTATTGATTTTGGTATTTGATTTTTCTTCTTCTCATGTATCATTTTGGATATGTTATATAATTTTTTTTATAATGTAAACATGAAAAGAGATAATTTTATAGGATCTCCATACTATGTCATATTTCAAAAATATATCCAAGGATTTGAATCAAATTTTAATCATCATAATGAGTTTTTGATGTTGTATATTGTTTGTTAGTTGAATCCCTCTCAAAAAATGCCTCCAGTTAATACAAGATTTATTTTCACATTGATGATTGAACCAATACATGTTTTTTAAATTATAAAATCCATTATAGTACCATACATATTCATAGAAAGAATTAAATCATATATAACTGACATATGTTATGATTCCATCATATTGTTTCCATCATCTTTTTTACCAACAATCTAGGAATTTTATGGCGTTCTCGTGATTTTGAAACCTCCCAAAAAAATTATTCTATTTTTATTTCTTCACATTATTATTAAAATATCCATTAATAACATCATTTGTATCAAAAATGGAAACAATATAATTTTTTTTCATATTAAGGTCTTCTAATTTTGGCTATATGCATTGACTTATTTAAATACCTTTACTTTTATCCATATTCAATAATATTGTAAATCATTGGGGGTGATTTTTGTTGAACCTGGAAATGTATACACTTTTTAAAAAATTCACCATCATTTGAATACATGTTTTGGATTTTTATCCCTTGCTAATCTAAAATAATTTTTTTAACAATATCCAATTGTATCTATTTTTCGTTAAACATTTAATTTATCATGATTTTGATATTATTAACTTCATATAGAAAAATATTGATATCATTAGTATCTTTAAGTAAATTGGATTTATTGGCATGAAAGGATGATTATTTGGTGGCTGAAATTTATTTTTTCGTTGACATCTTATTCCTCATTCCATGTCTAAAAAATATTGTGTTACTTTGTTTAAGTTATGTAATTAAAATATTCTCAATCTGATTCCCCAATTATTCATTATTACACATACATTCATCATTCATGAATATCTCATCACTCACTTCTGGGATATGTAATTTTTCAATTTCATCACCACAATAGATCTATGAATCGATTTAGCTATCACCGCCTTTCTTATATTTGAATAAAAATAATCTACTAATTTATTTATAGTTCATATTATCCTTTTCAATTGAATAATACATGTGTTTTCTCCTCTCTCTTTACATCTATTCTTAAATTTCATTCATTTTCATCACTTTATTCATCAATATTTTTACAAGGATAATATTCCCTGAAATTTCTAATAGTCCAAAAGTAATTAACTTCAAAGGTGACATTCCTATTTTTACCTATGACTATTTTCACCCATTTATAAAACTAAAATATTAACCCATCAATTTTTTAAAAATCTTATCTTTAATGCTATAGTGACTAACATATATCTTGAGATGATTCTGAAATGTTCTTTGTATTGCATATTTGAATGAAATTTCTTAATCAAAATTTTCTCAATTTTTTATAACCCTTTTTTTTCTATTCAGTCTTACTAGAATGTTATAAAATTCATATAGATATTTAATATCAGTATCTCTATCATCAAATGATGTATACCATGGGTTAAAATTTACCTTGAATAATTCTAAAAATATTTTCATTGTTAATTAATTATTAAATATTCTCTCTCCTAAAATTTAAATTCTTATAATTCAATTAAATATATTAAATAAGTAACCAAAATATTCTTATTCACCAATTTTGATCTATTAATACATCTATCTCTACATGTGTAATTTTAATTTCATTACATGTTTATTTATTTTATTGATTTTATTAATCTGTTCCGAGATGCCTTTATTTGATCCAATGACCATGAACCTATGAAATTTACATTAAAATGGTGAGGAAAGTATTTCATTTTTGGATAAAACAACATTATCACAATTATTCTTATCAAAAAATATTTTTATAAATTTTTCTGCATCAGGGCATGAAATATCCATAGTACAATCAAGAACATTATAACACATATACATAAGAAAAGGTAACACCCAATATTTTTAGATATTATAATTGTTTCCATAAAAAATAAGATTTCAATTAAAATTATTTTAGTTTTAAACATCAATTAAAACCATAAATTTAATAAAAAATCTCCAAAGAGTCAAAAATAGAAATTTTCTCTCTAATACCAACTAAAACGAAAAATCACAATCTGTGTAATCAAGGAGAGTGTGTTGGTGTGAATTAGAGATCATATATATTTACGTATTATTACATAAGAAAAAAAATTTCACATTTAATTATTTTGGTATGAATATTCTATAACATATGAAAACAAAGAAAACCCTAGTCACATAGGTATTTATATGGTTGAATACTCAATAATAGAATCTAGACCATGACATGGTTTGGAAGTAATCCAATAACACTGAGATAACAAAAAAAATATTCATTTTTTTGATACAAAAATAAGATAATATCAGTTCAATTGAATATAAAAATTTTAAATCAAGAGTTTAATTAATACTTTAATATATAAAGTATATGATAATGTTTTTTAAAAATTATAATAAGCTTCACCAATTGGATCCAATATTTTTTCACTGTTCTTCATAAACAAGTTGTATAGATTCATTTCCTACAAAATATTATTTACATTATTTTACAGATATGAGAAAGAACCTCTTCCAAAATTTCTATTCGAAACTATCCATTAGGTATTTTCTCAATCTAGTACACATGGTCTTATGAGACTCGATGAAATACCACATTTATACGGTCCATTCTATATGGATTAACACCACTACTTAGAAGATCATCACATTTTAATATTCTTAGAATTACATTTAAAAACATCCATCCGATACATAAAATATGAATCCATTATAAATAATTCAAAAAATTGATTCCACTATAATATGTTCATTTGATTGACTCTCTATATCAATGGAATTTTACACCGCTAAAAAAATAAACATTTCCTCTATGAAATCACTAGTTTATAATGGAGGAATTCTTATAATAATTAAATATCATTATATCATATCAAATTAACATATACATATCATAATTGAATGAACTTATATAAAACATTCTTTCAAAAAAAATTAAAACCTCCCAAAATATCATATATTTATTTAACTTTAGTTGTCAACATTTTTCAATAGCCATCTTTATGACTTATAGAGAATACTGATTATTATATATGATTTTTTATATACTGGATGATCATATCTTGATAATAACATTTAGTATCATAACAATTATTTATAAAATCAATCAAATCATTCTATTTATTACATCTTCACATAATTTATCCAATTTTTAAAACATTGTCCATTTTCCCCCACAATTTCATGGAAACCTCTCAAAATACGTTTCTCAAATAGTTAATTTTTTTAAATAATTGTATCTGAAACTTAAGAACATTCCCTCAACATTGAAACATTAAATTAATGATTGTCATATAGTAAAATCTAAGAGATAACCGAAAATGTATCTTTATATATGATGACAAGGACACTTCTAGTAGATCTTTTTTCATGTCCTTTACTTTTTTGTCTCAGAATAATATTTTTCCTTATGACATTGAAAAAGTTAAATCTAATTTATTCAATCCAATAATTTTTATTTTTTGGGGCATATGATACTTCACAAAATAATATATAAAAATATGATACATTCATTTCCCATCCATTTAACAATGATGGATTATTATGAAAAATTCTTCCCGATGATCCTTATCTGATGGAATTAGAACAAGATCATTATTTCAAACTTCATAAAACATAATCAGGTATAATGAAATCACAATAATATGACTTATATGAAATGGAAAAGGGTATAGATTTATTAAAATAATTCTCATATAATTTATACTATTTCGTATAAAATCCATGATACAAAAATGCTTTTGGGAAACAAAATATGTCAAGTGAACTCCACAAATTAGCATAGCATAAACATTTTTCACATGTATGATACTCTCCCCATTTCATCTCATGATATAAGCATGATATATTTCATTAATGTTTATATAAATAACTATAATAATATTAATTTCAATTATAGTTTTACTTCACTAATAATTTGTATGATGAAATATCAAATAAAAATTGGTAAAAATCTACTCAAAAAATTTGGCCATTCACGAAAGACTAGAAATGTCCGTCCAATCTAATAGAGCTAGTGGATTTAATCCAATTATCTCAAGTTGATAATATTATTTTCATAAACATTGAGGATAATTTAAACAATTCTGGGAGATTAATGTTTCACAAAAATGAAAACACAATGAACATACCTTTCTACTTCTGCATATTCATCAAACGTCTCCAAAGAACGTTTCCACAAAACAATCCTCACTATTTCCAAAATTAATGTGTTCCAAGACATTAATACTAAAAATATATGATAGTAAATATTTAATTATGTTATTAATATGTAACTATAATGGTGTCAAAAAATTATTGGTCATTATATAGTAAATCTCTCTAATCATTAAATTTTGAAAATTATATAAACTTTTTACTACATTATATAACTCATACATTTACCAATATAAAAAATAAAAGGTGGATAAATTAATAAAAAATAAAACATTATTCAATAGGAATGATGAGTCAAGAAATAATAAAAACAATTCAAATGAATTAGGATCAACATCATGGTATTGATTTTTATATGAGATGATCATAATTCTAACATTAGTTGAAAGAAACTATAACTATTTAATTTACCTGCAATGAATAACTATAATTGTTTAAATAAAATGTAATCTAAATTTATAATTTCCATAATTAAATTATTAATATTTTTATTTTTATTATACATGTGGTTAATATGATTTCTTCCATAGAAAGAGTAAATGTTTGGGTTTCATTTCCAACCCCACTTTGTATTGGTGATTGGTTATGACTAAATTATAATTTGTGAAATTGAATTCTGAATATATATATATCCTATTAAATTTTCATACAAAATGGTTATTTATAGTTCTTTAATATAATATTACCATTTAACCCTTATTTTATTCAAAATTCAAGAAAAAAAATATTCTTGTAAAACTGATCATTATAAACTCATATTTTGGGCCAAATAGTCTTCTCATTCATGCTCATATTCATTAATTTTAAAAACCATTGTCTCTATACATTAATTCTTATGTAATTATATTTTTATTTTTCTTTAATAATAGATATATTTGATTGGATGTGATGATTTTAACCTTTTTTAAACAAGAAATTTTCAATTAATTTTAGTTTCATTACAATGTTGTGAAAATAATATAATTTTTAATGATTTTCTCAAGAATGAATTTTACTATAATTGTATCCATTTTATTGGAGCACAAATTAAATGTTTTCATTATTATTAAAAATTTATACATAGAATCCTTTATAAAAAAATTCAATAAATTTTATATAAATTTTATCAATGTAATGCATATTTCTTCAAATTTATTTTAGAAATTTTCAAATTCTATTATAAATTGTCTTAATCTATTTCAAAATCCTTGAATTCTTATTATAATTATTAGGGTATATTATACAATAATACCATTTATCATATATAATTAAATTAATTATGATTATTTATTGGTGAATTCTCTATGAAACCTACTTATTTTTCATGGGTAAATTTTGTATGATGAAATTATGATTAATTTCAATTACAATGGATTCAAAATATATGATTTATCCTAATTTTATTAGTAGTTTTGATATATCTGTAAAATGAGTTAATAATGTTTTATATATCATGAGGGACATAAAATATAAGAGGGGTTAGTACATTTCCAAAAATGTTATGGGATACATGGGGTTATCCTAGGTTCACTTTGTTATTATGATGGGTTAGCCTAGTCCTTTATGAAATGGATGTATTAATGGTAATCCCAATGATATATTATGATATATAACATTTTGTTTAAATATTTTTATTATTTCATGAAATATACCCATGTAATGATGGTTGAAATTTATAGACACAAGTTTCATCACTCCCATGTTTCATTATTATGTTATCCCTCAAATCCATTTTTTTAAATGATCCATGATTCATGATTAAATTGTTAATATATTATTATGAATTGATCAAGCAACACAATTTATATCAAATATTGACATGAAAAGAAGATTCCCACTTATGAGATTATATTATTTAATTTCATCCATACCATTATTGTGTATCTGGGCACAAACATTATTATGCTTTAATTCCTCTAGTTGTGAAAGGAGAATTTAATGTGTGATAAATCTAGAATGGTACCATATATAACAATTCAGCCTTGAAGCCACCCATGTTTCCCCATAGACATATATTTTCCCCTATGAGGTCTCATTGATGTGAAAGAATGATTCATAATACTAATGAATTTACCCACAGAACCTCACAAGTTCATTATATTGTGTTTTTTACTCACTAGAACATACTTGGAGAAGTATCCTACCAGGTCACCCACCTTATTCATTACACTATGTCAGACCTTCTTAACTATGGATTTTTAATCAAGTAGGGTCTTTAAAATAAAGGTGACCTTTATTGACATTTATAGTAACATTTATCATTTTATCCATTTAATATTATGCGGAGTTACATTAACCCCAAGAAAATATTAGCTTGATCATTAGGTATTGTACATTACAACCTATGCAGTATAACTACGCCATCTCTTAGGATCTTAGTTAGATACCAAAAAATAACCACTATTCATTATAGGAGCCATATATTCCCTTCCAAAACATGTTGTTCATTCCCTAGGGCCCAACCATTTTCATGAATGTGTGTTCAAACTGATGACTTTAACCGTAGGCTTACACATGGTCTTTCTAGTGTGTTTTTTTCTCCCTTTAAAAAATACTAGGAAACATAATTTGAGGACACACTTACTAACTATTAATTCAAGGAAAACATCATTAACTATGAAGTTCCTTTTATTAATGGTCCTAAAAAAGGTTCAGCTTGATGAAATGGGTTGTAACATTTATCCTTTTAAATATTTAACCTTATTGTGTGTTAAACCAAATATTGACTGTATTTTTTGGTTATATTAATATTTTGTTTAATAATTAATTCGATATATATGTAATCTTTAAATAAATTAATATTATATCTTCTTTTTGTCATTTACTGTGAGAAATAGTGAAGATTCATGTAATGTGGTGTTCCATGTTTGCCTATTCATATCATGTAGCCTCAATAATGATGATATTATAATATTATGTACATATTCCTCACTATCATAATGAATGTGTGGAATTATCCAACACCAAATATAAACTACTCTATTAATCAAAATATTTGGTAGAATTTAATTATGTACTAATTTATATGCTGAAACTATTTCATTTCTAGTGATATTATATATGATCCATGATTCCCACCATGAATATGACCCAGATTCATGAATAATATTGACTATAAAAAAATAAAATCTTATAGGTAATCATTCTAGAGTATATATATTGTTTTAAACAAATTATAAAACCTGAGTATACATTAAGAAATAACTTCAATCAACAGATATTAATAATGAAATGATAAAATTAATGAATTTTATGAAATATTCTTAATATAATTAAAAATTAAAAGTATAAAAATACAATGAAAATACAGATTACAATTAAATTTAAATAAAATAGTTAAATCTCTTAAAATCATCATTAAAATAATATCGAAAGTCAAATCATGATGAATGATCCTCCACTGCTCTGTACCACCTTCAATCATCACTAATAACCAAATATATATATATAAGAAAGAGTAAACCAACAAATAATTTAATATATCCCTATATTGATTGAATAACAAATATTATATCACACAAAATAATATTTAAATAGATAGAGTATCCATGGCATAATTTTAATCTCACCTCACTTCTTTTCCCAAGCCTAGGGCCCACTATGTCATTTGAAAAAGCAATGAATGTCCTCAAAAATGATACACTTTTCTAGTTTATTACTATTTAAAGATCAGTTACTAATAATAGATAAAAAATATTAATATTTAAGTATAAATGATACTCTTAAAAGATTTATAAAAATAATATATATATATATATATATATATTAATTTTTTAGTTTTTTCGATTGATGAACTACACACATGGTGTCACGACCTGTCCCCTGGGGCCCGTGTCGTGACTACCCCAAGACGGCCTTCCATAGGCCAGGGGCTGGCGACTAACACTAGAAAGGCATATCCCTAAAATGGGAAAGCATTGCCTTTTAACCTGTATAGAGGCTCAGTCGAAGAATACGACAAGAAGAATCCATGAAGTAAACTGTTGTAGTAAAAGTGTCCTAAAAGTAAATTGGATGGAATACAGGCCCAACTGTAAAGTACAAGTAAAACTAAAAATTAAAAATAAAACTAAAAATTGTAAAATAGCTCATAGATCATCCACCAAGGATCCTACCTGATCGGTAGGTATATCTCATGATCAGTAGTCTCTGCGTCACGTCCCACTAAATGGTCCACCTCAGGGCACTGTCTAATCTGGCTCCCTCAGCCTTGATCAATGTTGTTAGTCGTCTTCACAAGACACAACAAGGTTCGTGCGTAGCCCGTGAAGGGGGAGTATAATGATACTAAGTAGGGACCCCGAGACCCCCATAGGTCTCCAAGAGTTCTACGAAGGAAAAACCAAAAAGAAAGTCCCCAAACTGAAATAATTAAGTTATATATATCAACTCTAATAAGGTAGATACCCATACATATACCTATGTTATCAAGTTATACACATCTCAAGCATGAGGTAAGAATACCACAAGTGTAAAACCACGAACGTAGAAGTACTACACAGTTAACACCACAAAGAGGAAAGTATCACACAGGTAACACCACGAAGACAACACCACAATGGTAGAAGTACCACATAGGTAACACCAAAAAGATAGATGTACCACACAGGTAATACTATGAAGGTAGAAGTACCACATCGGTAACACCACGAAGATAGAAGTACAACACATGTAAAAGGCTCATCTAAAAAACTAGTATAACTTAAGTACAAAGGTATAGATGATTATCCTTAAGCTAGATCGTCAATTTATGTTAAGAGGCACTACTGCAGACCCTCACATGGTCGATAGGTACTAACCCCTACTGACCCATAGACGATCTGACCCACACTGGATCGATAGGAACTAACCCCCGCTGACCCACACTGGATCTGACCCACACAAGATTTTAATGCCCTGACCCAAACAGGATCATTGAGTGTTTTCCCACAAATGATAGGATAGATGTTGACCCACAGAGGATCGATTGATGTTGACTTGCACAGGATCGATGTTATTTCTTTACGTTACAGCTAGCCACAGGATTCCTCGCACCAAGAATGCCCGAGTTCTATAGAATCTTCCCCTTGAGATATTAGTCATACCTCAACTACCACTATGCTTCACAATGGAGTATCCCAAAGGACCTCCATGTCTTAAGGGTTCCAACGTGACAAACAGTGTAACAATAGGACGCCTGGTCTATGAGTTAAAAGAATTTTAGTTCGTGGGGCCTAGTTGGATTCGGGTTTGATCCATCCTGGTCGTACTCCAACATTCTCCAAAACACATGTGGTGTATACCAAAAGTACCTTCTCAATCCAATGATACCAGCGCCATATAAGATTATTCAAACGGACGTTTTGTTCTTAAGATATGACCCTTTATGTGTTTCTGGGTCCAGTTGGGCCTGGGCCTAGTCCAACCCGGTCAGACTGAACCAACCTGACCTGATCCGGGTCCGACCCTACTAGGCTGGTCCGTGGTGTGCTCAGCATGCAAGAGGGTGGCCCATCTCATAAGTGGGTGGTCCGGCCCACAAGGGAGCGCTTGGCCTATCAAGGGAACGGCTCGGCCCACAAGGGACAGCCCAACCCACAAGGGGATGGTCCGCAAGGGGTGGTCCAGTCCGCAAGGGGGTGTGGCCCACCGATCTGGCCTGTGGTGGGGTCCTCTCTAGACACTACAAAAAAGTGAACCCCGGTTTTCCTGAATAGCCGCAAGGGCCGTTCGGTTTATTCCACAGTGGTGGCGCCAAGTGGTGCCACTAGGTAGCACATAGGACCTGCTAGAGCGGGTCCTGTCGATCTCGTCGCGATTGGATGATGTCGGTCGCCATCTCTAATGGCATTAGATGGTGCGCTACTCCACCACCCACTCCCAGAGGGTGTAATGGACACCTTCCTTGGTCTACCGTGACTGACGAGACTCATCCCGCATCATCCGACGGTGCAGGTGTGCTACCTCCTCCCTCACGACCGACCGGTGACGTCTGTCGCCTTGGTCCCTGCCAGTGTCTATCTCTGTTACCGTCATGTCGTCCATCATCCACATAGAACATAAGGGGGTAGAAAGTTAGCAGAGGGTATGAAATGGTTTTTTTGTCCCTCTCCCTCTGGATTAGCTTAAAAACAACACGAGGTAGGAAAAATGTTTCTACAACTCTTGAATTAAAACCAGAAGTAAACCCTACCTACAGAATGATGGAGAAATGCCCGTCATTGAGGATGTGCATCGGTGTACACCTTCCCATGCAACTTTCCTCCAACGATGTATCTCGATCATCGATAATTGGTTCAGGGTTTCAGTGTCACTCGCCAGAACCGGAGCCATCCTCCATGGGTTTGGCGCCTTGGAACTTTGTCAGCATTTCGTTGATTGGTGGAGCAGTGCTGATGCATCTCTCCAATCTCTATATAAATAAGAGAGGGGTAGGGTTTCTAACTCTCGTGGGTTTTTAATGGGGGCTCATTAATTAATAACCTTCCAAATTACCCAATAGTGTTGTTACTTAGGATTGAAAGGTCAATCCATTTATTGGAATGACACGTCGCTGGTACCATGTTTTTTCTTGTCCGTTGGAGGAAAAATAACGAAAACAAAATAACAATGTTATATTTTTTAGTCATTTAAAAAGCCCTAAAACATGACTTTTTCTCCAGACCTACTACGGTCAAAGTGAAGCATCCCTTAAGAGAATCCTAGTGCTGCAAATTCAACAGTGCCATCAGATTTTTAATTCAAGCACTGGTTAAAAATTTAGAAAACTCCACTCACGCATTTACTAAACGTACCTAAAAATGTTTAGAAATTTGTTCCAGGCACACCTGACCTCAGAATCACGCTCCGTCATTTTTCGCAAACTCGTAATAATTTCATATAACTAAACTAATTACATGGAAAATCTGTATCTTCACACCAGAGGATGGGAATTCATCCCATTATCACTGCCCCACACCCATCCCACATATTTTAACCCAGCTGCCTTCTGGGGGAACAATATAATAAAACTAATAACAGTCATAGAACTAATAAGAAAAATAAAAACAATAAAAACAATAATTGTGATTGAATAGTGTAGTCTAATCCCTCAGATGATGTTTCCATAACTACAAGTGATATAAAGTAAACACCAATCCAAAAATCATAGTATAGTTTACCAACTATATTTCTATATCTTTCAGAGTTTTTATATTCTATTTATTCCCAACATTTTTCTTCAATATTGTAACAGCCCACTACATTACAATATTTTCTTATTAGAATACATTTAATTTTTTTATATATTTCATTGTATGAAACACCATGTTATTATTATATAACATAAAACATAGATGGTTAATTTCTCAATATAAAACAATGAGTTTATCTTTCATTACCTGAAATACTGATTTCCCTTGATGACTTGTGTAACACAAAAAAACTAAGTTTTCATGAAAAAATAATATATCATTAAAATTTTTAATATTTATTATAATGAGACATATCCAATCTATTAAATTGATGGTTTTGAATTGGATTAACCTAATTATAAAAATATATAGTTAAAATTCATTGTTAACTTATTAAAATTAAATGAATATGGAAACAAAATGAATATAAAGGGAATGATTTTTTAAGAGCAATTTTTATTTGAAAAAGGGTGTTTCTCATAAAATTTTAAATTAAATACTTTTAGTTAATGATATTATTTAAATTAATATATTAAATATTCATTCAAATATTTTTGACATCCATCTAATAGTGTTTTTTGGCACAAGATATGAACAATCCTAATTTTAAGTGTAATAGCCTATATTTTTCTAAATATAGGTCTACAAAATTTTAATGGATAAAATATTTTATATAATATTATTGAACATTATTAAATTTTATTTGTAAAAATTAAAAATTATTTTTAAAAAGAAACTAAAATATTAGTTTTGGTTAAATTTTTTGTATTTTTCTGTGTGGTTTATGTTTTTCATAAATAGTTAAAATTTTAAAATTTTAATTTAAAACTTCTTTTTAGGCTGATTTATTTCTACTGTTAAATTATATTTATTATTTTCTAAAAAGATTAATTATATCAATATTAAATAAATTAATCCAATTTATTTCATTTTAAGTAATTTCAATTTAAAAGTGAATATATTAGCATAGAAATATTTTCAACATTTTACTTTCACAACCCGCATTGCCATCCTTCCAACATGAATACATTTAAATTTAATTTCTACCTCGTAATTTATTTTAATTTTGAAAAACTGATTTCATATTTTGAATAAGAATATATTATAATGTCAAATATGGTCTAATTTTTTTAACCAAAAAAATTTTTGAAGGTGATTACAATTAATATCAATAATTATGAGATAAATTAGGTTATCAAAGGAATAAACCTTAATATTATGAGACATATTGACCAATAAATTTTTAAAAAAGCTATTTGATGGAGATATTTAGAGCCTATAATCCCTTTAATCATATTTTTTAATTGTTATATAAAATTTTAATATTAAAAATGTGGGTGGAATTTCCTTTTTTAAAAATTACAGGAATCCCACTCCTCCTACACTCTAAAATCTCCCCACACCTCCCCCTTATTCACACCCCTCAATCTCTATAGATTACCTAAAATATGATCCAATAATATCTCAAAAACCATTACTTCATACTATATTTTCCCCCTTGTTCATAATTTAATCCATTAATTCTCTTTGGTAAAAACCAAATAGAGGTAACTGTTTAAAAGGTGACATTTTCCAACGATAAATTTTCATTAAATTAATTCTCTACACATTAACTTATATTTATATCATCATTATTTAATTAAATATGTATCATAAATTTATTGAACCATTTTGAATAAAAGTTTTATACCTACACTTACAAACACTATCATTTATTAGGTAAAAAAATTATCTTTCTTGTAAGGCGAACTACCTCCTTACAAAAAGATGATTTTTTGTTTTTCCTTTAAAACTTTTCATGGTAGAAATTATGATTGAAAAACTATTTTTTATGTTATATATGATATTGATAATATCATTATGACTCTATAATTATTTTCTAAGATATATCATTTCATAATCCATTTTGAGGGAATATGATAACATCGTTTTTGGATGTGTAGTCTAAAACCTACTTAAAGTGATGTGATTCATTCACTCTATACATGGAATGTATTGAGAATGATATTAATTAAAAATATGTTAAATAAATTATATATGTATGATTTTAATGAAAAAACTAACTCTATAAAAATTTAATATATCAATTTTTCATTACCATTTTCACACACTAAAAATAGATAATGCCGTTTTTTGGCATGTGGACTATAGCCTCCTTGGCATGAAGTGAATCCTTTTACAACACAATAATTCTATACATAATTCTATATCATTAAATAAAATGTTAATATGATATAATTATAATTATGTAATGATATAATGTTACTTACCTTAATTTTATAATGATCATTTTAAATTAGAACATTACTCATTCCTATGTACGACTTACCGTCTCCATGATTGTAACGTTGGTACATTTTTCATTACCAAAAATCATGATTTGTTTTCAAAATTATTTTTTCTATATAAATATTAAAAATATTTCATGATTATTTTTTGGATATATATATATAATGACCCATTTGATCATAGTCTCCATACCAAAGTCATTTTTGACCCATTAAATGAATATCGTCCAAACAACCAATGTAGACATAATTTATTATATGCATGTTTAAACCATTGTAATTACTAAAGTAAAAGGAAATATAAAAATTAAAGATTTCCTAATGAAATTAAATAATTAACATATTTTTATTATTATGTAAGATAAATGCACACATGATATGTTTAATTATGGGTAATGTATTTTAGTCTCACTATTTTTAATCTTTGAGATAAATATAAAATTCACCACTTAAATATTTTAGGTTGTGTATCCAGTTTTCCTTTTGATGAATTATATTATAAATCCATTTATAGTTGTGGTATTCAAAACATTAATTTTATTTTATTATTTCATTAGGATTATGATACAAATATTTCTATGTTGTAAGATACACTTTTTAATGGGGGAAAATTAATTTCCACAATAATGTGTTTAATGATTACCATTAAAATCTCACTTTATTTTGTGATTTGTAATATTACCTTGCAACAATCACTTTATTTATGATCATTTATTGGTAAATTAATTTTTTCATAAATATCCATATTCTCATGAAATTGATATTATTATTTCGTAAAATATATACCATTTTATATACAGTGTCCACTTCGACAGTTACATGATTAAATAGAGAATTATCGAGAAATCATTATATTTTATTCAATAAAGATATTTGATAAGCCATTTTCTTCATTATTTAAATTGATAAATAACTATATAAAGAATGTTATATATATTCACAACATGGGTTGGGGACTATTTAATTCTAGCCCTATAAGTAGGGGAAGGTTATGCATGCCACATGATGCATCAATATTATCATGAGATGGATCAGTTGGCCAAATCGGAATAGTTTAAATTTTCTTATCTTGATAGTAAAGGAATCATGGGCCTGGGAAACATGAATTAAAATAAATAATTATTTCCATTATTTAGAATTATTTTATTTTTATTATCCAATACATTATTGATTATTTATATATATATATATGGATGTATTACATTCTCATTTAATTTATTAATTAGAATGTATTTCAGTTTTATACCTTTCAATATTTCTTACTACTTATATAGTTACTTTAATGTCATGTTTTATCAGTTATTTACCATCCCATGTTGAATTATTCTCATCAATTCACTATTTCTTCTACATTAGATTACCATAATGAGCATTTTATATAAAAATTATTATGGTTCATTTTCCCATGTTCTGATGTGGATTCTTCTGAATGAGTTTCATGGATTCTGAGGTTCTATTTATGTTATTCTATATTTATTTTTCCTCATTGTATTATTGGTATCATGTATGTAATTTGATTTTTAGTTACATATTACCATATATTAGTCTTTGAGGTTAAGTATATAAGAACATTATATAATTTTTATAAAGTAGAGATTCTGTAAATATTACTAGAAAAACATCTATGTATGGACACTAAAGTTGGATGTGGTTCTTGCAAAAATGTACCTAGAGTTAACAACTCTAAAATTATGTGTCGATCTTGACTCAGTATATCCTGGAATATGACAGCAAGACATACTATGCACCTAGTTTTTCACTCATGAGGGATACCCTTAGGATAGTTGGCATTTTCTTTGCAAACTATTATGAATGATTTAAAAGTAATGAAATCCATTAAAAACAATGTTTCAGATTATATGATTAGAAATGCATAAATTTTTCATGTTATGTTTTCTGTTACTCCATATTTAGATTTATTAAATGTTCATGATTTTAATAATTATAAAATATGGTCTATTATATCAAAATGGTACCTATAAGGATAAATGGATGCAATTCTCATGGAAAATGAATATTTTTCCCTTATATGAATGATTATGTAGATAGCAGTGGAACTGTGAATTAATGGATATTTTAAGAATGAATGATCTGGTTATGTTATATAGAATTTCCCAGATAGGGAAAACTATTCCATAGTGATATTCTTCTGTGTTGGATCACTTTGTATGATAGCGGACCCCAACATATTGTGGGACTACTGATCTAATGGAATTTATTCAATGTATTACATCTTTGGAGAAGAAATTTATGGAATTAGGATATGGTTAAAAGAAAAAGGATAAAATTTTATTTTATTTTCTCAGTGGTGATGATGATCAATAGTGTATGTTGACCCATAATACTGGGTATGAATAGTAAATAGAACTCGGGGATTGGAATTCATTTAAGGACACATTCTTTGTGAAATATTTTACTCATCAGCAAAAAAATGAGATGAATAGATAGATCCTTAGTTTAAATAAAAATAATGAAGAAAGTGGTGTGGAGTTTAAATCTAATATTACAATGTTTTATAGGTATTATACATATTTTATATGCAACATGGAATACATTATTAACAATTTTGTTGAAGGAAATCATACATGTTTCGATTGGGAGATAGTTTCTCAAACATTTTCATCATATGAAATGATTTTTTTGTGTGCCATAAAAACATAAAGGGAATTTTGTAAGATTGATATATTCTATAGGAATCAAGAGAATAATATGTCATATGAACACTAATATAATGAAAATTCATAAATGAAGATAATTAAAAAAAATTAATGGAATTAGAAATGTGAAAATAATCACCATATGAAAATACCTAAAAGCAATGGGAGTTTATTATAAGTATGGAGAAAATTGTTACATGTAAAAAGAATGCAAATTGTATAAATAAATGTCTACTATTCAGTGTTATAATTACATTTATATGGGGAAATATGAAAATTAATTTCCTAGGATTCAATGAAATATACCTTTCATGAAGATAAAGGATCAAAGTGAAACTTATTTTATTGATAAAACCTAAGTGGAATGATTAATGGTATTGTACTAATAATCAATGATTTTTTATTTAAATATTTTATCAATGATCTACTATTCATATTAGCTATGAAATACATATGGGTTGTATTTTAGTGATATTTCATTATGGATTTGTGATAACAGGTCGAATGGTACCATGAATATTTTTTCATTAGAAAGTTAAAAAATATTTAATATACATTGATTTGGGAATTTATAGACTTAATATCTTCATAATGTAGACACAATGTTGTTTGGATAAATAAATTATTTATTTGGATATGTGAAAAATACCTTGTAATTAATTAATGATTTATCGAAAATGTAGTTTATGCTATAATTGAAGGATTTTAAATCACTTTTTGATTTATGAAATATATCCAATAACATGTGTCTTACATAAGGAATAAGGTTTAATAAATGTTTCCAATAACGTTTTATGGGGATTCATGTTATTATCATATTTATAGAGAATACATGATGATGGTGTTTGTATATTCAGTATTTTAGGATTCAAGAGCTACTTCATGTTTATTGATGGATAATAATAAGTTCATTTTTTATATTCACTGATATTTCTAAAAGTTATGGATCATAAGTATTTGGAAAATTTCATGATTTATGAAATGGTTTATTTTGGTCTTTGAATGAAGTTTTATAGACTAATGTATTACTTCACTATATGAAGAAAATTTTTCTAAGAGATGAAGTATAATTTCTTGAATCCATAATCATAGGAAAAAATTATGTCCATTGAAACATATAATTACCAATATTAACAAATGGTAAAATAATTCTACAACTCTAGAAAAGTGTTCCTAAAAAAATATAATCCTAATAGGTTCATATTAGATGATTCATAATTTTTATTATATCATAACATATTTATGGTTTTGAGGGCCTTATCATTTTATTTATCATATACATTCTTGTGACTAACAGATATTGTTTTTTATTATTTTCATCTATATTAATGTTTTTATTTCCCACATATGTTCTCCATATTGGGAACCTACTTAAGTGACCATTTTAAATACCCATATCTCTTATTAAAATGATATGATATCAATAGTATTCAAAAAGTAGGTTTTTAAATAACATTGCATATTAAAATGTCAATAACTTTGTTTTAGATATCATTTTTTAATTGTGAGCTTGAAATTTATTAATGCTTGGGAGAATGTAACACCCTAATACATTAAAATATTTTCCTTTTAGAATGAATTTCATTTTTGTTCCTAGATTAATTTATGTGTAACAAAAAGTTATTATTATGTTACATGCAATATTTATTTTATTTTTCTCTACACGAAAAATAGATGTTGGCTTTTATTATACAAAAAATTGATTTCCCTCCATTCATTTCAAAAAATGCAAAAAAAATTACCGAGTAATAATATCTTATTAAAATTATTATTATTTAACTTAATAAGATATAACCGTTCCATTAAAATGATGGTTATTAAGAATATTAATTAAAAAATTATAATATATAACTGAATTCATTCGATAACTTTTTAATTGAAATGAATATACAATCCAAACTAGTATAAAGAGAAAGATTCTATAAAAGAATTATTTTTGTGCTAAAGTTGATTTGTCAATATAATTTAATGCAATTTCTATTACTTAATGATATTAAATAAATTTATATTTTATCTATTTAATAAAATATTTTTTGACACTCAACCAATAGGCTTTACATGCATAATATAAGAACAAACCATATTGTAGGCATAAAAACCAATATTTTTCTACAAATAGTTTTATAGTAGTATAAAGGAAAATTGATTCTAAATCCAATTTCTTGTGATTTTATAAATTTAATTTTTAAAATTAATATTATTTTTTAAAATAAAAAAAAATAAAATTTAGGTTATGGTTTATTTTAGTATGTTTTTAGGTTTCAATTTTTGGTGAATAGTGAAATATACTTAATTTTAATGAAAAACATATTTTACATATAATTAATTTATTGGATAAATTATATAATTTTTTGTTCTAAATATTATTTAGATCAATTTTATATATATTCATCCAATATAAGTCATTTTAATAAATTTCATGTTGAAATTTAATATAATAAACATAGGAATGTTTGTACATTTTACTTTAAAAACATGTTTTGTCATCCGGTCTGCAGGATTACATTTAAATTAATTCCATACACTTCTGTGATTTTAATTTAAATAATAGTATTAAATATTTTTAATCAAAATAATATATAATTTCTAATAAGGTAACCAATTTTTTTCACCAAAAGATTTAGTGGAAGTGATTAAAATTAATTACAGTAATTAAGCAAAAAAATTAGCTTAACAAAGGACAAATCATTAAACATTAGACCCAAAAAATCCCTATATACATATACAAAGGCTATTAGATGAAACTATATAGACCTTATATTTAATTTTATATAATTATTAATATTAATGGATCCACATTCCATATGAAAAATTTGGGTGGAATACCTTTTTCTATAATTTATAAGAATGCCTCTCCTCCTCCAATATAAAAAGTCACTAATCGCACCCCCTTATTCACACCTCTCAAGACCTCTGGATCACCCAAAATATTATCCAATAAGCTCCCAAAATCCATCCATGAATCCTATAAGCAAAAACATATGTAAAATGAAATACAAGGAACCCCTTTGTTTCAATCCAATAGGGGTTAGCTGATTAAGAGGTATCATTTTCCAATGACCATGTTTCCTTCACTTACTTCTCAAAACATTATAAAATATTTTTATATCAAAACAATATAATGAAATAAATTTCATAAATATACTGATATGTTGTTATTATAATATTTCTACCTAAACATACACACATTTCCATCTAATGGGTAATGAACAAACAGTTCATGTAAGAAAAACTACCACCTCACGAAATAATGATTGTACATTTTTCCTTTACCACCTCTCATGATGGAAAATATGATTTGAAAACTATTTCTATATGATATTTATGATATTAATTATGTCTTTATTTTTATTTAATTCTTTTTTAACACATACCTTTATGCACTCCATTTTTTGGGAATACGATAACACCGTTTTTGTAAGTGTGGGCTACAGCATTCTCAAAGTGATGTGATTAATTCAAGATATATATAGAATGTATTAATTATGGATTAGTTAATATTATGTGAAAAATAAAATCATATTGATAATATTTTCATAATTATAATTCTTTAAATATAATTTAAATTTTTTACCCTTTTCAAACAATTAAATTGTGATAATGTCATTAATGGATGTGTGGATTACCTCCTCCTCGACGTGAAGTGAATCATTTTACATCCCAAAAATTATATATATAAGTATATATGAGTAAATAAAATTTTATATATAATATAATTATCATTATTTTCATATATAATTTTACTTATATTCTTTCCATAATTATCATCGAAAATGGGACTGTTGGTCATGCGTATGTACGATCTACCGTCTCCATGATTTTTAAATTGATTCAATTTTCATAACAATCTTTCAAGATTGGTTTCAAAAGTATAATTTATGTATAAATATGATAATTATTTTATTATTATTATATGGTATATGTTTATATAATTAATTTTCTGACCTTAATGGACCTTCTAATGTCTTTTTTCACACTTAAACTGGATTTGGTAAAAACAGTCGATGTAAACTGAATTGTTTAGTTAATTGATTTAAAAATAATATTAAGTGATGTAAAAATAATAATAAATAATATAAACTTTCAAAATAAAGTAAATAATTAATATATATTTATTATTTATGAATATAATGAGACATGTTATAAGTTGGATGTAAGGTAATGGATTTTCATTACATTTCTTACATATGTTAGATAAATGTAATATTCAACACTTACTTATGTTATGTTACATATCCACTTCAAAATATCATGAATACTTTTATCTTAATGGTATTTAAAACAATATTATAATGTTCTTCCATCATGGGGATTATGATTCAAATATTTTAAATTTGTACTGGATAGTTTGGAATGCTTAAAAAGTATTATCCTCAAGAATGATTTTGATGATAAAATTTTAATTCTCACATTATATTGTGATTGTTAACATTCTCTTGAAACATTCACTTTAATTATGATGATTTTTGTAGAATGTTTCATTTTTAATAAAAATAAATATTCTCATGAAAATATATATTATTATTGACTAAACCATATACAACATTACATATGGTGTTCTCGTGGATAGTAATTTGATTAAATAGGGAATTATTGATAAATATGTATCTTTTATTTAATACTGATTTTTATAAGGCATGCTTTCCATTACTCAATTCAATCATTTTATATATTTTTAATGATTTAGACATACAATACAAGGGTTATATTCCTTTTAATGCAATCCCTTTGGGTTTTTGAATGATTAATTCATTCCCCATAATGCATCATTAGTCTCATGTGATGAATCAGTTGGCCAGATCAGAATAATTTAGACTGTCTTTTCTTGATTGTAATGGTATCACTGGCCTTGGAACCATCACTTCCAAAAAATAATATTTTTCTTTATATAGAATTAATTTTTTATTATTATATATGTGATTATCGGATCATCATATCTATATATTCATTTCATATTTAGTTTATTTATTAAATAGAATGTGTATCAGATTATTACCTTACAATTTCTATTGTATTTTATCTAGTTATTTTAATTTAATTTTTTATCAATTATTTACCTTTCCATGTGGATTTATACTCATTAATTCATTATTTATTCTGCTTTACATACTTATAGTGAGAACTTTAGCTCACAGCTATTATGTTTTATTTCCCCAATTATGAAAATGAATCTTTTGATTGAGTTTCAAGGATGTTGTGGTTTTTAATATGTTGTGATTTATTTTTAGTCACAAATGTATTATGGGTATAATATATGAAATCTAATTTTAAAAAACTTATATATTGATCATTATATTGTGATTTTATTCCATTTAATAATGCCAATGTAATGGTAGTGGAGACCGGCTCCAGGAATCTATGGTCTGGAAAATATATATAGTTATATTATTATGTGGTAATTTTTTTTATAATAAATATTACCCTTACTCATGTATTTTGAGGGCTTCATAAGTATAATAAGTAGTTTACAAACATATATTAAGTGTATAGATATTTTTTCCATGGACACAAAAATATAACCCTTTATTTGATTGGTTTTATTAATGTCATGGAAAATATTCATGGGTTAGGTAAGGGTATTGTAGGTTTTCAATAGGGTGTGATTAAGAAAGATTTTATATCCTATGGTTGCAATAATTAATCACCTAGGTTCATGTGTGTGTATGGGTAAGGAATGACATGAATAAAGGTGACCCTCAAATTCAATGAGTTATTTAATGGGAATATGTAGCATTTATAGGCTAAAGAAGGGTTATATTATGTTTATTAGAGTTTGGTAAAGGTTCGCTATGTGCTTCGTAAATTTAAGGAGTTGTTTAATGAAGTTAGCATAAACAATATTAAGATGGTGTAAGGGTATATGGTTCTACATAACTATACCTATTGTGTTTTTATGGGTACCATAAACTATGTACGGGTACATAACTTACATTATAATGATACCAAATACATCATACGGGTACAAAATTCCGTGTATGTTTAAATAGTTTCTTGAATAGAGGTAATATGATCATCCTAATATCATATAATGATCCTCTGGGATATAGAATCTAGCTTATATCTAAGGCCATTCAACCCATTCACAGCATATATCTCTTATATAAGCATAATTGTTTTTTATATTTTATTCACAAAACACATAATTAAAAACAATTAGAGATTTCAAAATGATAAAATCAATGAAATTAGTTCCTTTTAATTTTTTGATGGTCAAATATCATTTATGAGATGTTTTAAACACTCTAAATTGATGATTCATGTAAAATTATAATTACATATGACTTTAAAAATTTTAGGATTAATGCTACATTATATACATGGGTATTCCCTCTAAAAATTACACAAACCCTTTTGTATTCATTTTTTATGTCCTCTTATGTCTGTATAGTATATAAATTTTGCATCCAATATCTATGAAGATGTATTTGAATTAATGATGACTATATTCTAGTTTCCAATTGTGTCAAAACACCAAATCTATTCTATTTATATATCAGCATTCGAAATAAATAATTTCTAGATATTATTTCATTGAATATTTGAAAATATGATTTCATAATCTATCTAGAGGAGTTGATTAAATATTTATTAATGATAATAATTTGTATAATATAAATGAATCTTAATTAATTATGAAATATTAGTAATAAATAGTTATCATGGTTTAACTTGGATTGTAGTAGATAAATTGAATAACTTCTCATGTTGAATTGGAATTATTGTTTGTCAAATATACAACTGTCACATTCCTTAGCCTTATGATATAATTAAGAAATAACCAAAAAGAGATGGAAATGATTATCACATGTGTAATTTTTTTCATTTATAAATAATAAACATGTATTCAGTTATATGACTCCAAGAAGTGAATTTTGAGTTGATAATCATGTGGATGTAATTTATATGATTTTACCATAAAACCCCTTATATTTCGTTTACAATAACTTTGTGGTGAAAATATTGTAAAATTATTTCATTATTATAATATATATTACAATGACTATTAACCATTGTTTATAGACTTGAGAAACCTATGTTTGATTATTAGTCGTATGTGGGTGGGTGTGTGTGTTTCCTTGAATAATGCTTTTGTTATTGGAATACATATTTATTTCATGATGTTACTTTTTATCTTTATGTGATGTTGATATATTAATTTAATATTTTATTGTATGTATTTTTATTCTATCATCTATAGTTGAGCATGTTAGTTTAGCCTATTGGACTCTCATTGGGGAGATTTATTCTATAAACTTTTTAGAATGTAGATGGGCTCTCAAAGTATGTGAGATGTGTCAAATGTTTTTAGGATACTCTCAATGAGGGATGAAATATAAACTGACTTTAATGTAGTGTGGTATCTCTTTTGGTGGTGTGAATATAATATTTTGGGGTTGTCCTTCAAGGGGGTTTTTCAGGAAGTCAATTGATGCATCTTCTAGAATTTTTTCTCTAGAGGAAGAAAAATGTTCTATCTATCATTATTCCAATGATATTATGGCTAGTCCTTAAGGACACCGTATATGTTTTTTATTTTTGTAATATATTCCTATTTTTATCATTTACCTATTCCTGATTATATAATGAACATTTTTAATTTATTAACAGATTTTAAAGGTAGTTGGTTGTTTCATTCTATGTATTCTACTCAAACCATAATAAGAAATATTTTTTTTTATTGTGGATTTCATGATTATATATATGATAAATTGAAATGTTCATATGGATGATTGTTGAGTAGGTGGTGTATGAAGTTATATATATTATTGGATGGTGTTTGAGATGGATTTATTCTACTTATTTTATTTATTATATTTACCTATAAGATGGGTCATATTTTGTTTTTTATTATATATATTTTCCATTCCATATTTTTAATGAATGGGGTAGTTTTATATTTTTATTTCTCATCATACTGTGGTGGTATAATGTCATTATTGTGGTTATTTATTTCTTATTCTCACTCTTATAAAGGGTAATGTCTTCATATTTTTCCACTCAAGACCATTATTGTTATTTAAAATCCTATAGCCTACAGGGAGGCAAGCCAGTGGTAATGTGGAATTCTAGATCAGACCCTCTTGTTTGTATAGTGGATTTAAAAAATGGTATCATAGAACTAGAATTCAATAAGTTATATCATCTCACATCCATTGGTTAGGGAAATTTAGAGAACATATAGGATGAATGAAAATCAGATAGTGGAACTATGTTAGTGTTTGTTCCACACTGTATAATGGACCTCTAAGTTTCCATAATGTGCGGGAATTATGATTTTACTAACTGATGTTAAAATTGATAAAATTATCCTTATGTGATTAATATCATATTTATATTCTAATTTAGTAAATTTTGTGTGAATTCATTCATTATTATAATCACATGGTTTTAGATGAATTATATAATGGTTTCCTGAAATATATAGAACCCAAATATTTATTTTTATATTGAAACATTAATTTTGGAAATGGTGATTTATTTTTTCATTTTTTGATCAAGAATATTGTATTCAATGAATGATTGTATGTGTGTGTTCATGACTAACATGTTTGTACCAGATGAATGGAATGTGTTTTTTTGTAGTTTTGGGCGGTCATTCCTTAAAAATGCGTATAGAATATTATTTTGATCCTTGTGAACTCTTGTATTTGCTTGTATGGATTTCAGTTTCCTTGTTTAATATATTTGACATATCTAGTTTCTTCAAGAATGTAATCAAATTGCACCACATAGAAAACACTTTCAACCATTTGTATAACCTATCATATAAGATGATGATGTTGAACATTGTCCCATATTTTCTCTGGTGGGTAATGCTATAGAACCTGTCTATTTGGAAATCATTTTGATTGGTTCCAGTTCATGGAAACCACATATGATCAATTATTATCATGGCCTCCATCTATAGAAACCTCATTCTTATAAGGTAATAGGTGACACAATTATATATTTATATATATATCATTAAGAGGTTCAATGAAATATTACAGACACTAGAGGATAGATAGTTTCATCTTGTGAACTTTATGCCTACTAGTGTAACTAGATGATATTGGGATATCTTTTTGTGGGCTACAAAACAATATTGGATTAATTGGGAGACCATTATGTTTCTCTATTGTGTGGAGTAATTTTCTAATGCACTAAAACTAGATCATTCTCTATAGTTCAATGATATCCAAAAATGGAAGATGATATTGTCTTCCAATTCATCACACTTCACCAACTAATATGATGTTATTCTCTTTTAGTTGGTAATAAAGTGTAAATGGATAGAATGTTTAGGATTTGTTTTCCCCATTAACTAAAATTTAAGGTCATGATGATCGATCTGACAACCTATAAAGCAGTTCTTCTAAAATAACTGATGATTTTGAAAAGAATCAAGGAATATAGACATGATAGTATTCTTCTTATTCATAGTGTACTAATAGGTTCCTTCATTGGGAAGTGTCATTTAATGCATCTAGAACTATGGTAAATATGACATTTATTAATGAATTTACCTACTAACATAGGTCTTTTCACCAGTGTTGAATGATTATACTTATATATATATTCATTGATAGATTTTACATAATGAGCTCAAAAAAATAAATAATGAGCCCATAAAAAAAGGTACATATCATGAAATTGTCAAAAATCTACATTACTCAGGACCCTCTAGGGGAACAAGAGCCAAAACCATGTTGGCGAGGACTTGGAAAGTGCATCCAAGATAGAAAAGTTTAAAATCGGGTGGAGATATAATTTCTGAGTACTGTTTCATGCATTGTATCAGAAATTCTATTAGACACTATTTGGTACTATATCATCCATAACTATTCATACATTTGGGTTTTTGGGCAACTATTTTGGGCCTCGAGTCCTTTAATGCCTTTTGGCTACACAAGGCCTTCAGGCCAGCAAGGATTTGGGACCACCTCAAGGCCTTCGGGCCACCTAAAATTTTTCTATAATGACCATACATATTGTATAA
This sequence comes from Viscum album, assembly GCA_963277665.1. Classification (NCBI taxonomy): domain Eukaryota; kingdom Viridiplantae; phylum Streptophyta; class Magnoliopsida; order Santalales; family Viscaceae; genus Viscum; species Viscum album. The sequence continues at coordinate 1,425,306,959 of OY728123.1, read as the reverse complement.
GGTGAAGACTCCAGATGAGGATTCAGAGAAGGTGAATTCACCAGAGTTTAAGATTAAGGGATTTTTCAGAAGGATAGGGTATGACATTGCCATCGGTACTAGCCTGTGCTTGCACGGGAAGCCTATCCGAACAAGCCAATTCGGGCCATTCAGGCATGACCCTCTAGGGTGTCACGAAGTTGTTGGTAGAATGGATATTTTAATTTATCATGATATATTAGATGTTGAAGAGGTCCCTTCCATAGTTTTTTTTACAACCCCCACTTTTTCTTATTTATCTAATACATGATTGTTGGGGAATAATTTTTTTCATCACTATCTAATCAAGTGGTTTCCATTTTGGACATTCAAGTTACATTCAATTCTGATTATCCACAAAATGTTTATCCTTGTTGCCTTGAATGGTTCATTAAATAACACTATAGACACTTCACAAGAATTAGAATGGATATGATAATATTTTTAATTCCATCGGTTTTTAAATAGAATTTTAACCATCTTTTTTATCACTTTTTACATCTTATTATGTTGAAATATCAATTATTCATAATCAATATTACTATAATAACTGTATTTTGTGGGTTATGTATTGGTAAATATAATCTTCCAAGCCTCTATGTAAGGGTAAAGAGAAGCATCCCTTTCATTAAAATGTTATCTTATTTTTTCAAGGGTAACATAATATTAACCACTAATTTAAAGGGATTATTAAGTGTTGAGTGTATTTCCAATAGGCAATATAAGGGTATGCCACTTTTACGTAAAGCTAAGTAAAGGTAAATTCAAGGGTCATGCACTATGTAAGGTTGTGAATGACCTTTATAATGTAAACCCTATAATTATTTAAGTTATATATGGGTAATACGTGGTGATTTTATTCTATTTAAGGATGAAAATAGGTTAATAAGATTTGAGTAATGTTAACTTAGGCACTATATAAAGTTTTGGAGTTTCTTGGAAAAGGTATTCATGAATTTCTTAATCTTGAAAATGGTTAGTTGGAGATATGTATGTGTAAATTTAGAGTTATGTAAGGGTACCAACAATTGTGTAATGGTATATAGGCGACTTCATTAGGTTAAGAACTATTATTCAACTATACATTAGCCAACGTAAGGGTAAATTGATCTTTGAATAAGGGTAATACAAGATTCCCTAGTATTTGTATCAGTCATATTTGAAAAATAATGTATACATAAGGTTAATACCTTGTTAGCATTGTACAACATGAGTATCCAATGTGTGGGTATTTTTTTTACCTTTTTTTTAATTTTCTTCACAAAAAACAATTGTATCCTCATTTGATGATTTTAAAATTATAAAATCATTGAAATTGATTCTATTAACTTGGTTAATGATTTCAAATATTTTATTGAAGCATTTAAACACACTGTTTTAATTATTCCCAAAAAATGAAACATTAAATGCTTAATTTAATACATGGGGATTATTTATATAACCTGTAAATAGTTTTCAATTCACAAAAAAAAACATGAACTCTTATTACTTCACTTTTTATAACCTATTGGGTCAAGAAAACTAAAAACATATTAGTCTATGATCTGATAATTATTCTTCTAATGAATCGGGTACCTAATTTAGTTTCAAATAATTGGAAATACTCTCTATCATATGTTATTGGTATAGTGTTATTAAGGGGAAATTTCCATGTATACTATCCTTGTTATATTGAAACTGAAAATCCCTAGGATATGTAGAAGAATTAAATTAGTACTTATTGAATGATAATATTTGAGAAATTAACAATTAATGATTAATTATTATGGAATGAATAATATAAATTAATATTTATTTATATTAGAGTATCATTGAGAGTGGAACAATCATCAACTGTAGAATTGTAATTATTCATTAATAAATATTCCATTTAAAAATTCATTTCCCAAAGGAGTTAATTTAGAAATTTACCAAGAGGGTTAAATGATTATCAGATTTTATATTTAATTTAAGTTTAAATAATATATTTTGATCAAAATATTGGAATCCATAGTTTATTTCTTGAGTATATGATCCCATGGATGTTATCTTGATGATGTTAGATTGATGGACCTTAGAGTTAATTATCAAAAAACTTATGTTCTAATGTTTATAACATTCATAAATTTCTTATATGCAAAATTATAATTTTTTTTTGATTTCTGTGTTTACCTGAGTTAACTATTTTGATTCTTGATCAAATTTGATGTGTGTGTTTATATCATTTTCATGTGTGTGTATATCTTTCATATGATATTTTTTTGAAGATTCCACTTCTTGTCTTGACATGGTGGTGGTATTTCCATTCAATTGTGTATCATATGTGTTGTTATTCTATATTCTGCAACTGAGTGTTCAAATTGAGCATGTAGGACTATCCTCCAAGTGGGATATTCTAGACATTGGTCAATATGTTTTTAGGTTATCCCAGCCTGAGTGATATGTCATATGATTTTTTTATATTGTCCAAGAGAGATGTTCAAAAACATTTGTTGACATGTACCTGGATATCTCATATGGTTAAATGATTAAAATTATTTTGGGTGATACTCAATGGGGATGTGTTAGGAAGATAATTAATGCTTCATTTATTATGGTGCCAAATTTTGTAGAGCCCTAAAAAATCTAGAAAGATTCCAAATAAAGTAGGTAAATTCCCTAAGGAACCATAAATTGTTTTGAATCTATGTGGTATATTACATTTTATATATGTATCCTATTTAGATCATTACATGCACTTTTATAATTTATGCATTGATGTGAAGGTATATTTTTGTGTTCTACTGATTCTTGTAATCACACACTACTCAAACATTTTAGTTATATTTTAGATTTCATTCATATAGATCTAATGAATGTAAGGGCTATATGGTGGATGGTTGAGAAGGTGGGGTAGGAGGATGTATATTTTTTTAGATGGAGTTCAAGTGGTGTTTCTTCTGCTCCATTTAATTATTGGTTATACCCATACTATGGGTTTTTATTTAATTTGGATAAAATATATATGGGATTCACTTTAAGTATTTATTTGGTTATATTATTTTTTATTATATTTAATCTAATGTTAAATTGTCTTAATTTGGGATATATTTGAATTTTTTACACTCTAATAGAGTTTATTGTCTCCCTATGATTACATATGAGGTCGTCATTGCATGTCAAAATCCTTTAACATCAGAGAGGTATGGATGAGGTAATGTGGCATTCTACCCCAAACATAGTGGTTTTTCTGGGGGTATTCAGATTAAATTATGTCTAGTTCATCAATAATATATACAATAGGATTGATGACTTTTCCATCCTAGATTATATAATATTGTATAATTTACGTATTTTTTTATTATATTAGTGTCAAATACCGAGTTGATTAGGCATGTAGAATTAAGAGTTACCCAAGTTCTATATTTCAATATAATAATACATCAATCTATAAATAGGGTAGTAAATAATTGTTCCCTATAATAAACTAATGAAAAAAGGAATTTTTCCTCCATATAGACATAAGGATTCCTTCTAATCCTTATAGATCCATGTCAGTTTTTATACTTATACCTCTCCTTGATCATTAATTTAATTTTTTTTAACTATTATAGAATAATTTGATATTTTTTATCCCCATATTTTTATAACCTAGGGACCCTATAATAAACATCAAAAAACCTATTATCTATTTTTTTATTTTTGAAGTCAAGTCTCCACCCACCATGATATCACTATATATAACCTCTTATAATATTCCATATAAACATCATCCTTCTACCATATTTTTCTTGAAAATATCATCCTCTTATAGAAAATCATATGTTTGGGAAGAATTTTATCATTTGGATTCACATCACACATTCTACTTTCATAGATGGTGTTGGGTCACCACTGAGAAAACATTCCAAAAGTGGTGGTTAAGTTGATATTCAAACTAAATTAATAATAAATGAATGAAAATATTTGCAATTAAAACAATTCCATTCATCATATTCTTGTTTTCACATTAGTGGAATTCCAACTAACATTGTTTGTGGTGGTATCACATAATCCCAAATCACATAATCTATAAAACATAGTATAACAATGGATTGTGTAATTCAGTAAGGGTTATACCATCGAAATCATGTATAACACTCCCATGTAACAAAATATATATTTATTTTACTCCTATGGTTTAACCATAATATCTATTGTTCCGTCGTCGACATTTAGTTAGGAACTATAACATTAAAAGATTAATACCCATTTGTGGAACACCATAGTGGGTTTATAATTATTCTCACAATACATTAATCATATAAAATAAAAATTTGTCACACAAAACACAATATTGATAAACCACTAAGTATATATCATTTATTTGACATATCCCACATAGAATTGTAGAGGTGAATAGTTGGAAACAACCACAATATGTTATAAAAGAGGGTTGAACGTGTCTTCAACTATTGTGAAACTCTCTTCATCATAGTGATCCATGAAATCATCACAAAAAATCATTATCATCCTCATAATTATTGTGAATAAGTTATAATCTAATATTAATCATAGAGAAATTATCCAATCCATCATATATGTACATATTCATATACATATATATAGAAATAGTATTCACTATCTATTATGGATATTTTTATGGTAATGGATTTCATTTAATATTTAGTGGGTCATATTGTATGATCATGGGTTTTGATATAAGTTAAATATCCCATTATTTTCAATTTAAATGATTAATTGTGGTCTAATGTTGATTCAATTTGAGGTTATAAGAGAATTAGGGGTGTGTGGGGAATTTTTGGAGCCCATAATCCCACTCGTAGTAAAAAATTTATGGGCTAAAAGGATAGTAGTAAGCGTGCGACTAAGTCGCATAGTTTAATGAAACTATATGAGAATGTATAGGATGATTGAGGAGACCACATGTTTTGATGAAATCATCCAGATGGAGGTTCGCTATTGTGCAAGGAACATGTATTTTTAACATGGTTGAATCACATAGATTTTGTGAGGTTTGGAAAATGGTGTGTATTAACCATGTTGGTGTCCCCTTATCACAATAGAGGGTACACAATTGGAATATGTTATGTACAACCATTTATCCAAACAATGTGGTCAAATATATATTTGGAAAACTATATTTTATCCATTTAAAATTTTCAAAAACTAAAAAATATTTAATTATTCAATTGGTAGAAATAAAATATGCGAGGGAGCACCCTGAAAAAGAAAATATTAGGCTTTGCTAAAAAAATCATCAAAACATGGAATTAAGTGTTGATTGTCTTATTGGATCCATGTTTGTGAATAATACACTCATTTTGTGTTTTTATTCATTATTCTTGGTCTCAATGGAGTTTTTTAGGTTAAATCTAATATTCTGTACTTTCAACTTTTTTGTTATTCCATCATTTTTCTTCTAACTAGATTCAAATCAAGTAATCATACTAATTAATCACTCTACTATGAACCAGTTGTGGGTGGTATACACTTATCCCATGTTGTATGAGGATTTATAGAGGTTTCTTCCATTGTTCCTCCCACTAGACATTCTACCATGGCCCCAAAAATGTATTAAAAAATTCAATTGATTATAATGGAACTTCAAAAGGATTACCACTAGTTCTTTGAAACTTCTTGGAGGTTGTATCCCCAACCAAGGTCAAACATGGGGTGCTCTGTTGAAATTTCCATTATTATACCAAAACTGGGGTGTGTTCTTGAACTTTTCTTATTAGAGGAAACCAATTTATAAATGAATTAAATTTAATTTTCCAATTAGGGGATTTTAGTGAATCTATTTCCTTTTGTTTCAATGATATGTCATTATTAAATTGATCAAATAGTTTCTATGGATTTTTATATTAGTGAGTATACTTAGGGGACTTCAATGATTGTGAATTAATGAATTTAATGGGATGTGAAATGAAATGGTAGTATATACCTTAATTGAGATACATTGGATGTTGATTCCATTTAGATTCAATGAGTTTTCCAAACATGGATAATGATATATAGTAGAATATTAGTTAGACTTATTTTATCCTTGGTTCATGATTCTGTAGGTTTCTAAGGAAATTTTAACCACTAGGATTATGCTTAATTGACTCGCATTGTACATGATCTATTGACATGACTTGTAAAAACCCGGTTTTTGCTGTGAAATACTTTGGAATATTCTCGATGATATTTCAGAGAACCGCCTTCAGACGGCGTGCGTTTCCGAGCCCCAGAGTGGCCGGAATTAAATTTTCAGTGCGTTCCCACTAGAAATGCTAAATAAAAGGGATAACTCCTAAATGGAGTTCCGTATCAGGTATCCGAGTGGACAGATGGGTCCGGAATGGGGTGTTTACCCTAGGAACGACATAAAACTTGTCGGCGCGGGATGTTTGGACCCCTCGCTCGCTTTCGGAAGGTTAAACGGATAAATTAATTTATTTATTTATTCGTTTAATGGTGAAACGCTAGTATCTCTTAAACGATTACTCGGATTGGAAAACTGAGGGCACTTTTGATTTCGGAGCGTGTCGTTTACACTAGGAGGGGTGTAAGTTTTGTGGGCGCGGGCCATCTGTGAAAAATGGCCCCAGAGGCGTTTTCGTAATTTGGCAGCCTCGGGCGCTAAGTTTAATAAATTTTGAATGGGGCCTCATATTAAAATTCCAAGACCGCTGTTGTACTCAAAGCATTGTGTTTACCCCAGGGACGCCCTTCTTTTTGTCTGCTTCGGGAGCGGAGTCGGGGGCGTGCCGGGCGGGGTGTTTAAGTGTTTTTATTTAAACACGCACCCCCTCCTTCTCTTCCCCTTCTCCTCCCTCACACCCTCACCCCTTCCCTCCTCCAGTCCGGAGAGCTCCGGCGAGGCGAGCTCCGGCGAGCCAACTCCGGAGAGGCAACGGCGTGGGGCGGATCGCACGAGAAGCGTCGGGCAAAGCCCCACGAGGTAGGAGTTTTATTTTGTCTCTGTTTTTACATTCCCTCATTCTTTGAGCCCGATTTATACCATCGAATTGCCGCCCGATCTTCAAACAAATTCCATAGATTAGTAGAGCTCAATCCGAGCTTCCCGATGCACCTTTGGGATGTGAAATCGGAGCTCCGAGGCGTCCACAGCGGCCCGGCGAAGTTGGGGGTGGTTTTGTGGTTTCCGGCGGTCGGCAGGGTGGTCTGGCGAGATGGCGCAGCGGAGCGGCTCGGCTCCGGGCAGGCGGCGCGGCGGCCGTGGCTTCGGAAGGCGGCGGCAGCCGCGGCTTCAGAAGGTCGTGGCGGTGGCAGCTGGTGGCGCCGGCAGGGCGCCGGCGAGAGCGAGAGGGGCCGCGAGGCGGCGGCCCCGTGCAGCGTGACAACGACCCGCACTTTGCGGGTCGTTGTGTGGGATGAGTGACCGGCCCTCGTGGCCGGTCGGTGGCAAATCCCACACGGCGGCCGCGCGGGTGTGAAGGGGAGCAGGCCGCGGAGCGGCGGCCCGCGGCTCGGCTGGACCGGGCCGGCCGGCGCGGGCCGGCCCAAGCAGGGCGGACCGGCCGGACCGGGCCGGTCCGGCCCAAGGGGCTTTGCCCCTCAACCTTCGGACGCCCGTATTTCGGGCTACGGGCGTCCGTTTTTCATGTCGTCTGTGGCGGCACGGACCTGACACAGAGACGGTCTTTTTGAGATGGTTTTGGGAATTTTTAATTCCCGAAATGAGGGGCCGCGGAGGCGCGGCGTGTCTTTAAGTGGACGAGCGTTTTTTCGGGATTCTTGTTTTGGACGGCGCGGACGCGTCCGACATCCGTTTTGAGTGCCGTTAGCGGCGTTGTGACCCTGGCACTGAGGCGGAGGTTTCCAGTGCGGTTCCAGGCATTGAGGCTGGAGTTGAGGGGCAGGCCCCACGGCCCGTCTTTTGAGCTGCGTGCAGCTTCTAGCGACTTTTTCCTCGGTCGTCCGTTCGGGGCGTGCGAGCAGTCGATGTTGAGTGTTTTTTCGAGGGCATCGTGTTGGCGCAGACTGCCCGCTGTAATTCTGCACGACAGTGCGGGCCCCGCGAGGGCCGTTTCGGGATTTGACGGTGATTTCCAGCTTTATCATCGGGCGATCGTTTTGGACAAGTGAGTAGTCCATCTTGTGTGCTTTTTCGAGAGGATCGCAACGGTGCGATCCGTTCGTTGAGTTTCGAGACCGGGTTGCGGGTCCCACGTGGCACCGCTCTTGTGCGGTATGCCGAAAGGCATCTTTTTCTCCGGGTACCCGTCCCACGCAAGTAAGCAGTCAATTTGACATGCTTTTCCGAGAGCTTTGCGATGGTGCAGTTCGCCCGACCTTTTTCGGGGACGTGGTGTGGGTCCCACCCGACCCGGCTACGGTGAATAGTGCCCTTTTCACCGGGCGTCCGTTTTGGGAGATTGAGTACTCAATCCCATGTTTTTTTTCGAGGGTATCGCAGTGGCGTGATCCGTTGGTTCAGTTTCGAGATCTTGGGGTGGGCCCCACACGGGTTTGGTCACGGTGAATAGTACATTTTCCACCTATTGACCGTTTCGGGCGAGTGAGTAGTCTAACTCGCGTGTTTCTCCGCAAGGATTACAACGGTGTGATCCATTTGGCTGTACGGAGCCTCTTACGCGATCTTGAGAAATGTGGAAGCATGAAAGGTGCTCCAGTGGTGGTTCACCCTACTTTGCTTGTAGCGGACCTTTGGCGAGTGATCGCGTGAACTCCCGTGTGAGTGTGGTAAATGCTTGAAGTGATGTGGTTGGCCGTGCCTGGGCCTTTGAGGTGGAGTTGTAACGTCACACCTTCGCGTTGACGTTGGGTGTCGTGTGCACGATAGCCCTTGGGCTGGAGACGTGGTATACTCTGGAAGTATACGAGAGTGCTTGGGGTACATGTGGTTCATACCTGAGACATTCATGAGCTTGGTTGGGGTTGACTTGGGGCCACATGTCGTGTGGGCCCCACGTGCGTGTCGTGTTCTGCTTTGCGTACTTGGACCTCTCGCGGCGTAGAGGTTCCCTTTGTGCTCGTTTGTTTGGCTAGTAGGGTGGAGTTTATTTCCCCTGGCCTTGTGCTCATTTGTTTGACCAACAGGGTTTAGTGGTCTCCCCCTGGTTTCGTTCTCGGTGGATTGGCTAGTAGCGGTGCTATCCACCCAGTGCTGGAACAGGCGTTGAACCCCTCAGGGTGAGTTGTGCTGGAGTTGGGTGGTTGTGCGATACCCACTCTGCGTTTGGTTGGCCAGTGTTGTACCCTTCAGTGGATGTGGCCAGAGCAGTTCTGAGTTTTACCCTCCAGCGGGGCTGGGCAGTGGGTTACTCATCGGCTTCTAGGGTCTACCCTCCAGCAGAGACTGGTCAGTGGGTCACCCGTCACTCTTAGGGTCTACACTCCAGCAGAGACTGGGCAGTGGGTCACCCGACGACCTCTTAGGGCCTACCCTCTTGCAGGGCTGGGCAGTGGGTCGCCCGTCGTCTAGTTTCAGGTCTACCCTCCAGCAAGGCTGGGCAGTGGGTTGCATGTCTACTTATTCCAGGTCTACCCTCCAGCGGGGCTGGGCACTGGGTTGCCTGATGATGTAATTTGGTTTACCCTCTAGCAGGGCTGGGTAGTGGGTCGCTTGATGATGTGTTAGGGTTTACCCTCCAGCCGGGCTGGGCAGTGGGTCACCCGATATCTGATTATGCTTTACCCTCCAGCGGGGCTGGGCAGTGGGTTTCTTGATGATGTATTAGGGTTTACCCTCCAGCAGGGCTGGGCAGTGGGTCACCTGATATTTGGTTATGAATTACCTTTGAGTGAGGCTGGGCAGTGGGACAATTGTTGGCATTCCAGACTCAGTCCTTTCTACTAGGCTAGTCTGTGGCTTTCCTCCGTGGTTACCGGAGCGGGACCCTTGATTGTACGGGTCGGTGATGGAATGGCTTGATGTTGAGGAGACCTCTCGACTGCATGGCAGTGACGAGGTGTGGTTTGACTTTCCCTAGAACTCTCAAGTACGAGGGGCGCTTTCCCCACCAAGACGCGTTCTTTTGACGCGATCTAAAACCGTGCGGGCGAGTCAGTGCCGCCCAAAGCGGATAGTGTCAAGGTGTGGTGATTGAGCCCCTTGTCTTGCGGTTCAGGGCAGACGTGTGGGATGTTGGACGATGATGATGCCTTATGTCTGGGACTGTTGGCTACTTGTTTTCTTGGGCTGATCTATGGGACAGAGATCCCCTTACGAGCTTGTTCGGGCTTCTTCGCAGAGCATACATATGTATAAACCTCATACGAGTACCCACTCCTTGGGTTTTGGATGCTCTCCTCCCAGGAGAGGTGAAGACACGTGGGGTATGCCATGTGCTTTCCGTGTCTAGCTTCTCGTGGTTGGATGAGTCTACTCTCCTCCTATAGGTAGCGAAGACTCGACGGGAAGTTCGTCTTCTCACCATTTCCAGCACCTTGTGTCTGGACAAGTCTATCTTCTTTCTCTTGTTGGGTTGAGCTGGACTCTTACTGCACATTCAGTTGTACTCCTCTACTTTTCTGCTCGCTCTACCGCTCACCCTTCGGTACCTCCTTTGTTGCTCCCTCGAGCCTTCGGGGTATCCTACTGAGTATTTTTTATACTCACCCCTGCTTGGCCTTTTCCCGCACTTGGTGTGCCCTTCCAGACGACGGACAGGTTGGTCGTCACTTTAGTGGAGCGTAGGAGCTTGGGAGCTTGGACCGCGTGCGGTGGTCGTGGCCGGGTTCCAGGTGGGAGACCCATCAGCTGTTCCTTTTTTTTTACCTGTTGTCGGGTTGTGTCACTTTTTGATTGGGCGCATGTTTTTCCCTTTTTCTTTTTAGCTTGTACTTTGTGCTTGTAGAGGTCGATGCACTTTGTGGTATTTATATAGCAGTTATCCTTTCCTTTTCTTTGCTTATCTTTACTTTTACTCTGCACTGTTGCATTGAGTTTGCTGTGTGTGTGTGTACAGGTGCTTAGGCAAAGGCCTCCCCGAGTTATTGTGCCTTCGGCGCTGGTCGCCAGCCCCTGGCCTATGGAGGCGGGCTTGGGGTAGTTGCGGCTCGAGCCCGGGTAGGGTCGGGTTGTGACAAAGTGGTATCAGAGGTGGTTCTTTCCTTGGGACGTTGGGCGGACGTCCCTAAAATAAAATGAATTGGTTGGGATTTAGGGCAACAGTGTTAACGTGTCTCGAGAGCGGCTCTCAGGACAGGGAGTCCAGTGATGGTGCGGCGGCCGACGTATCCATTCACCAGGACCTTGATAACCCGCTTGTCGACTCGGCATGCTGAGACACTTGTTGCAGGGAAAATTGGTTTGTGCATCACATAGGATCGAGTCTTTGACTGTCCTTCTTGAGTCACCTCCCCATCGTTGTTGTTGTTGGTATATACATATATTCTCATCTGACCGCGGAACTCCTTGATAATTTTCAAGATGTCTCCGCGAGGACAGCCAGCCAGGATACGAGCTCTGGTTCGTGACGACGACCCTGTGAGCTATGAGGCCATAGTACAGGACCCATCATGCGATCCCCTTTCTCCGGGTGGGCCGGTAGCAGCACCCCCACCTGTTGAGCAGCAGGAAGTTTCAGCAGAGCAGGTTGAGCTTGAGCGCAGGTTGAGCGCACTCCGTGAGTTCCAGCGGCAGAGACCGCTGAGGTTCAGTGGTGAGCCAGACCCTCAAGCAGGAGAGGTTTGGCTCGAGGCAGTGGTTCGCCTTTTCAGGCTTGTGCAGACGCCGACAGATCAGAGAGTGGCTTTGGTAGCCACCCTTTTTCATGGATCATCTCGGCGTTGGTGGAGTCTAGTGACTCAGTTTCTAGACGAGTCGTCGCTTTCGTTGAACGACTTTCAGTTGTTGATCCGTGAGGAGTTTTTCCCCTCCTGCTTGCGCTCTGTTCGGATTCAGGAGCTCCTGCAGTTTTAGAAGGGAGGGGTAACGGTGGCCGAGTACGCGGCTAGTTTCGTAGACCGTGCACGCTTTTACCCGGACTTGGTCTGTGACGATAACCTCCGAGCGCGGAAGTTTGATCAGGGTCTCCGCTGAGAGATTCGTGCTGTCAGAGTACCCTTGGGAATTTCCACATATGTTGGGGTTCTAGAGCAAACGCTGGTGACAGAGGTCTTCCTGTCATGTCTTGCGGTTGGTGGTGGCAGTGGGAACGATGGAGCCGGGACGTCTTCCATAGCTAGAAGGTGTTGGAGGTCAGTATCTCGATACAGGTGGCCTTCCCACTACTGGTTTCAGAGATGTGGTTGTATACCACTGTGGCGAAAAGGGCGCAGGGCCTCATCCGAGGATGCCCTTCCGTGAGTGGATCCCGGGCTGTGGTCGTATACCACAGTGGTGCCGGAGGGCACCAGGGTGGCCCAGAGAGCGCTGGTGCTATGCTTGTGATGGGTGAGGTCACTTGGCACGAGACTGCCTGACCCGAGTTGCTGAGGGCTTCGGGCAGGCAGCAGGTGCACCACCACGACGGAGACTCCGCCGTGATCGGAGTAGTACCCAGAGAGGTGGTGCTAGTAGAGGAGCGGGAGGAGCTGGTGGTGGGGGATGACTTTACGAGATCTTCCTATCACCACTAGGCGGCCCACATCAGGCTCCGGAAGCTGACGGTTGGGACTGCGGGTAGCTGCGAGCTTCGGATGTCTACGATCCTGCAGAGCATGGGATGGTGAGAGGTACCCCTTGCGACACTTCTACTTCTTGCAGTATAATTTTTAGGATCTTCGTGTGAAAGGATTTTCTCCCTGCTCCTTTTTTGAGGTGTTACCAGGGTGACGCAGGGCGTCGGGTGTAACCCTGTGTTGGTGACTAAAAAGGCGTGAGACCTTTTCCTTTAGTCAATGGTGTTGACTCCTTCGTCTTTTGAGCGTGTAAGAGAGCATCGAATGTGGAGCCTTGTGTGACCAGATATCCTTGGGTGTTCCACCATATGGATATTCTGAAGGAGGGAATCACCGGGCCTTGTTCCGGGTGCGAGCGGTGATTCTAATCGCGGCGTGCGACGTAGAGGTTTGACCGGGGAGGTGAGCTACCCCCGAGGGCCTTCAGGACATGTGAGACTGTGCAAAGGGATGGCGAGGTACCCTACCTCCTTTCCCTAACCCCAAAGTCTGGAGTGGGTTCACGACATCGGCAAGGGCTGACCTCGCATGAACAGATCAATCCTTTGGTCTGTGTGCGGTGACACAGAGTTGTGCGTGGGTTCTTTTGGGTACTGGAAAGCCAGGAGTGGTCTTAGTACCCTGTGTTGCTCCCCAGTTTTACATTTTGGGGATGAAAAACTTGAAGGAGGGAATGATGTAAGAACCCGGTTTTTGCTGTGAAAGACTTTGGAATATTCTCGATGATATTCCAGAGCAGCGCCTTCAGACGGCGTGCGTTTCCGAGCCTCAGAGTGGCCGGAATAAAATTTTCTGTGCGTTCCCACTGGAAATGCTAAATAAAAGGGATAACTCCTAAACGGAGTTCCGGGTCAATGATCCGAGTGGACGGATGGGTCCGGAATGGGGTTTTTACCCTAGCAACGACATAAAACTTGTTGGCGCGGGATGTTTGGACCCCTCGCTCGCTTTCGGAAGGTTAAACGGATAAATTAATTTATTTATTTATTCGTTTAATGGAGAAACGCTAGTATCTCTTAAACGGTGGCTCGGATTAAAAAACTGAGGGCACCGTTGAGTTCGGAGCGAGCCGTTTACCCTAGGAGGGGTGTAAGTTTTGCGGGCGCGGGCCGTCTGTGAAAAATGACCCCAGGGGCGTTTTCGTAATTTGGAGGCCTCAGCCGCTAAGTTTAATAGCTTTTGAACGAGGCCTCGGATTAAAATTCTGAGACCGCCGTTGTGCTCGAAGCATCGTTTTTACCCCAGGGACGCCCTCCTTTTTGTCTTCTTCGGGAGCGGAGTCAGGGGCGTGTCGGGCGGGGTGTTTAAGTGTTTTTATTTAAACACGCACCCCCCCCTCCTTCTCTTCCCCTTCTCCTCCCTCACACCCTTACCCCTTCCCTCCTCCATTCCGACGAGCTTTGGCGAGGCGAGCTATGGCGAGGCGAGCTCCGGCGAGCCAACTCCGGCGAGGCAACGGCGCGGGGCGGATCGCGCGGGAAGCGTCGGGCAAAGCCCCACGAGGTAGGAATTTTATTTTGTCTCTGTTTTTAAATTCCCGCATTCTTTGAGCCCGATTTATACCATATAATTGCTGTCCGATCTTCGAACAAAGCCCATAGATTAGTAGAGCTCGATCTGAGCTTTCTGATGCACCTTTCGGGTGTGAAATCGGAGCTCCGAGGCATCTGCAGCGGCCCGGCAAAGTTGGGGGTGGTTTTGCGGTTTCCGGCGGTCGGCAGGGCGGTTCGGCGAGATGGTGCAGCGGAGCGGCTCGGAACCGGGCAGGCGGCGCAGCGGCCGTGGCTTCGGAAGGCGGCGGCGGCAGCCGGTGGCACCAGTAGGGCGCCGGCGAGAGAGAGAGAGGGTCCGCGAGGCGGCGGCCCCGTGCGGCACGACAACGACCCGCACTTGGGGGTCGTTGTGTGGGATGAGCGACCGGCCCTCGTGGCCGGTCGGTGGCAAATCCCGTGCGGCGATCGCGCGGGTGTGAAGGGGAGCGGGCCGCGGAGCGGCGGCCCGTGGCTCGGTTGGACCGGGCCAGCCGGCATGGGCCGGCCCAAGCAGGGTGGACCGGCCGGACCGGGCCGGTCCGGCCCAAGGGGCTTTGCCCTTCGGCCTTCGGACGCCCGTATTTCGGGCTACGGGCGTCCGTTTTGCGTGCCGTCTGCGGCGGCACGGACCTGACGCAGAGACGGTCTTTTTGAGATGGTTTTGAGAATTTTTAATTCCCGAAACGAGGGGCCGCGGAGTCGCGGCGTGTCTTTAAGTGGATGAGCGTTTTTCCGGGATTCTTGTTTTGGACGGCGCGGACGCGTACGACATCCGTTTTGAGCGCCGTCAGCGGCGTTGTGACCCTAGCACTGAGGCGGAGGTTTCCAGTGCAGTTCCAGGCGTTGAGGCTGGAGTTGGGGCACGGGCCCCACAGCCCGTCTTTTGAGCTGCGTGCAGCTTCTAGCGACTTTTTCCTCGGTCGTCTGTTCGGGGCGTGCGAGTAGTCGATGTTGGGTGTTTTTTCGAGGGCATCGTGTTGGCGCAGACTGCCCGCTGTAATTCCGCACGATAGTGCGGGCCCCGTGAGGGCCATTTCGGGATTTGACGGTGATTTCCAGCTTTATCACCAGGCGACCGTTTTGGACAAGTGAGTAGTCCATCTTGTGTGCTTTTTCGAGAGGATCACAACGGTGCGATCCGTTCGTTGAGTTTCGGAACCGGGTTGTGGGTCCCATGTGGCACCGCTCGTGTGCGGTACGCCGGAAGGCATATTTTTTTTCGGGTACCCGTCCCACGCAATTAAGCAGTCAATTTGACGTGCATTTCCGAGAGCTTTGCGATGGTGCAGTTCGCCCGACCTTTTTCGGGGACGTGGGGCGGGTCACACCCGAACCGGCTACGGTAAATAGTTCCCTTTTCAGCGGGCGTCCGTTTTGGGCGATTGAGTACTCAATCCCGTGTGTTTTCCCGAGGGGATCGCAGTGGCGTGATCCGTTGGTTCAGTTTCGGGATCTTGGGGTGGGCCCCACACGGGTTTGGTCACGGTGAATAGTACCTTTTCCACCTGTTGACCTTTTAGGGAGAGTGAGTAGTCTAACTCGCATGTTTTTCCGCAAGGATTACAACGGTATGATCTGTTTGGCTGTACGGAGCCTCTTGCACGATCTTGAGAAATTTGGAAGCATGAAAGGTGCTCTAGTGGTGGGTCACCCTACTTTTCTTGTAGCGGACCTTTGGCGAGTGATCGCGTGAACTCCCGTGTGAGTGAGGTAAATGCTTGAAGTGATGTGGTTGGTCATGCCTGGGCCTTTGAGGTGGAGTTGTTACGTCACGCCTTCGCGTTGACATTGGGTGCCGTGTGCACGATAGCCCTTGGGCTGGAGACATGGTATACTCTGGGAGTATACGAGAGCGCTTGGGGTACTTGTGGTTCGTACCTGAGACGTTCATGTGCTTGGTTGCAGTTGACTTGGGGCCACACGTCGTGTGGGCCCCACGTACGTGTCGTGTTCTGCTTTGCGTACTTGGACCTCTCACGGAATAGAGGGTCCCTTTGTGCTCGTTTGTTTGGCTAGTAGGGTGGAGTTTATTTCCCCTGACCTTGTGCTCATTTGTTTGACCAGCAGGGTTGAGTGGTCTCCCCCTGGTTTTGTTCTCGGTGGATTGGCCGGTAGCGGTGCTAGCCACCCAGTGCTGGAACAGGCGCTGAACCCCTCAGGGTGAGTTGTGCTGGAGTTGGGTGGTTGTGCGATACCCACCCCGCGTTTGGTTGGCCAGTGTTGTACCATTTAGTGTATGTGGCCAGAGCAGTTCTAAGTTTTACCCTCCAGCGAGGCTGGGCAGTGGGTTACTCATCGGCTTCTAGGGTCTACCCTCCAGTAGAGATTGGGCAGTGGGTCACCCGGCACTCTTAGGGTCTACCCTCCAGTAGAGACTGGGCGGTGGGTCACCCGACGACCTCTTAGGTCCTACCCTCTAGTAGGGCTGGGCAGCGGGTCGCCCGTCGTCTAGTTCCAGGTCTACCCTCCAGCAAGGCTGGGTAGTGGGTCGCCTGTCGACTTATTCCAAGTCTACCCTCTAGCGGGGCTGGGCAGTGGGTCGTCTGATGATGTAATTTGGTTTACCCTCCAGTAGGGCTAGGCAGTGGGTCGCCTGATGATGTGTTAGGGTTTACCCTCCAACCGGGATGGGAAGTGGGTCACCCGATATCTGATTATGGTTTACCCTCCAGTGGGGCTGGGCAGTGGGTTGCTTGACGATGTATTAGGGTTTACCCTCCAGTAGGGTTGGGCAGTGGGTCACCTGATATTTGGTTATGAATTACCCTCCAGTGAGGCTGGGCAGTGGGACACTTGTTGGCATTCCAGACTCAGTCCTTTCTACTAGTCTAGTCTGTGGCTTTCCTCCGTGGTTACTGGAGCGGGACCCTTGATTGTACGGGTCGGTGATGGAATGGCTTGATGTTGAGGAGACCTCTCTACTGCATGGCAGTGACGAGGTGTGGTTTGACTTTCCCTAGAACTCTCAAGTACGAGGGGTGCTTTCCCCACCGAGACGCGTTCTTGTGACGCGATCTAAAACTGTGTGTGCGATTCAGTGTCGCCCAAAGCGGATAGTGTCAAGGTGTGGTGATTGAGCCCCTCGGCTTGCAGTTCAGGGCAGACGTGCGGGATGCTGGACGACGATGATGCCTTATGTCTGGGACTGTTGGCTACTTGTTTTCATGGGCTGAGCTACGGGACGGAGATCCCCTTACGAGCTTGTTCGGGCTTCTTGGCAGAGTATATATATGTATAAACCTCTTACAAGTACCCACTCCTTGGGTTTTGGCTTCTCTCCTCCCAGTAGAGGCGAAGACGCGCGGGGTATGCCACGTGCTTTCCGTGTCTAGCTTCTCGTGGTTGGACGAGTCTACTCTCCTGCTATAGGTAGCGAAGACTCGAAGGTAAGTTCTTCTTCTCACCGTTTCCATCTCCTTGTGTCTGGACGAGTCTATCTTCTTTCTCTTTTTGGTTTGAGCTGGACTCTTACTGCACTTTCAGTTGTACTCCTCTACTTTTCTGCTTGATCTACCGCTCACCCTTCGGTACCTCCTTTGTTTCTCCCTCGAGCCTTTGGGGTATCCTACTGAGTATTTTTTATACTCACCCCTGCTTGGGATTTTCCCGCACTTGGTGTGCCCCTGCAGATGACGGACAGGTTTGTCGTGACTTCAGTGGAGCGTAGGATCTTGGGAGCTTGGACTGCGTGTGGTGGTCGTGGCCGGGTTCCAGGTGGGAGACCCGTCAGTTGTTCCTTTTTGTTTACCTGTTGCCGGGTTGTGGCACTTTTTGATTGGGCGCGTGTTTTTTCCTTTTTCTTTTCAGCTTGTACTTTGTGCTTGTAGAGGTCGATGAACTTTGTGGTATTTATATAGCAGTTTCCCTTTACTTTTCTTTGCTTATCTTTACTTTTAATCTGCATTGTTTCATTGAGTTTGTTGTGTGTGTGTGTACAGGTGATTAGGCAAAGGCCTCCCCGAGTTATTGTGCCTTCGGCACTGGTCGCCAGCCCCTGGCCTATGGAGGCGGGCTTGGGGTAGTTGCGGCTCGAGCCCGGGTAGGGTCGGGTCGTGACATGACCCATGTGATCATCTAGTTCTCTTATGTAGTTTACATCGATATGATTTTGGGAATAAAAGGGGATATTTTGGACTTATATCAACGGATCTATCTTTGTGTGGTATAAAACATTTGATAATATGACACAACTGTCGTAAATGACGTATGTTTTATTGTGAAGGTCAATCATAGTAAATTATCACACATTTTTATATATGGAATAAATGTGGGTTTAATCTTATGTATACATTAATGATGCATTTTAATAGGAGGTGTATTATTATTTTTTGGGAGAATCAGATTACCCATCCAGGATTTGATTATCACTAATGTGGGGAGTGGTTTAATTAGTGATATCTTTTTATTTTATGTTTCCTTGTTTTAGAAAAAAATATCTCCTCATGTTAAAATTTTCTTTTTATACTAAAAACAAATCCAACACACGCCCAAAATATCTTAATATTTTATAAGGTTTATTACTCAAATAGAGTAACTAGGCCTTGGAATGGTTCATAAATAATACAATACCACATATTCTACTAGAAAAAAATCCATTTCTATAGAATAAAACAAGTATGATATGTCATTACAATAGATTATCAAAATGTTCAATACTATATTTGATGTGATTCAATTAGTATGAAATGATGTAATAAACTTTTTGTAACAAAAATGTTATGATTCTTCTTGATCAAAATTCACAAATATGATATTTCATAACAATTCACCACTTTCTTTCCATTAATATTGTAAGAACATCCTAGAACTTGGAATGATTCTCAGTCCTATTTCCCAAAATGATTCACATGTCCAATTACGTCATATAGAAATAATACTATATCAGTATACCACTGAAACCACCTTGAAATCCTTTTCTCCAGACTAAAAATCACTATTCTATTTTTTAGACCAGTTATAGATACTATGATTATGATCCTTTATTTTCTTATATCACATTTCTTGTTGAAATACCTCTTCCGGAAAACAGAATCTAGAAAATTATTATTCCTATAATTGTGGAGATTCTCTCTCCCCTTTGATGAATAATTCATGTCCTTAAAAGGAAATAGGATTCACCTCCTTTTATAGGCTGGACAAAATAGTTTAGGTGGGCATCTAAAATGTTCTTCCACTTGCACACAATTCCATGAATCTTCAATTATTCCTAAAATCTCGGATCTTTAATTGACTCATTCAAATCTACTATGAAATTTCAAATCTCATTAAATATTAGATATACCATTGAATTTACTCTAATAAATATTTAATTATCATAACATCATCTTCTTTTCTTTCTCTATTAATAAGATGTACTCCAATTCTAATTTCCTGGTCTGATTTTACAATTATGATGCTTCATAATTTCTTAACATTCTTCATTCTGATTCCAAATTCCCATTATGATTTCATAATTATGATGAAGACATAAGAAATTTCATTATATTTCTCTAAAAAAACATCTCAATACGATGCTTCCTACAAACTTATAGATTATAAACATTGAAAACCATTATCCATTGGTACTATGTATTGTGTTACCATCATCATTATTTGAAAACACTTTTTCATGCAAAAAAATTCTTTGGATAATTTTTTTAAACAGTATCCTACATTATCAATCAATTATTATTCTTTATTTATTGGTCACATTACAAAAATCCTTCACATACAGGAATAAAAATCCAAATACGATGTTCACATATCGATGCACTGGGTTTGAAAGTGTCTAAATTCAAAAACATCCTTCCTATACAAAATTCAGCTTCAATACATAACATCCATCATGTCATTGACTATTTTGGAGATCTTCTTTAGAATCATCTAACGTATTATGGAATGTATTATAACGTCCATTATTTGATAATGATATCCTCGTAAGATTTTCAATATTATTTGGACTTGTGGAAATACAAAGAATAAGAGCATATTAATATTTTTAATGATCTATATAGACTCATAAGAAGAACCTCATTAATATTTTACAAACATTCATTACCTAATGTGAGACTAATAAACATTTTCTTCCAGAAAACATCTTCCCATTCTGATGGAATTTATTGAACATTGTGAGTATGGTTTTTGGATTACGATGGTTGAATTTATTTTTATGAAAAACAAAGTAAGGTGATTTTTTTCGTTGATATTTCATAGTCAACAAAATACAATACCTTAATATGATAATATTTCTTATCATCTTGATCCTAACAATAACCCATTTTATATGTTATTCTCAAACATGATTCATAACTCACTAACCATGTAACCTCATTAAATGGATTACATATCAAACCTATAATTATATGTGAGCTAACTCATTGAATGATATGTGTATAATTGGTTGAAAACCCATGATGTCCAAAAGTATTGACTCATCAAAAACATACACACATTCTTCCACATAATTATTCCTCTACATTCATCCTAAACTAATTTTTTTAATGATATTTCTCCATCATCAATTATTCCTCAGCTTTTCACAACTTCATCCACATTCATGGAATAAAAATTATTTATTTCCAATAATAACTCCAACAATTATTTAGAATAGTTCAAAAACTTTTATAATCAGTTTCACAGCTTACCCTCAGCTCTCTAATTACACATGATTCTTAAAATTGTTTAGAAAATATTCAATGTATAGATTTATGAAACAACTCTCCCTCCAGAAAACACTATTCAAAGGAAAGATGAGAGAATGGATAAAAACAAATACATCAACCCTGAAGAGAATGTTGTATGACGCACATGTTCAACCTCAATTAAGATATTTGTTTATTT
Source organism: Viscum album (assembly GCA_963277665.1). NCBI lineage: Eukaryota > Viridiplantae > Streptophyta > Magnoliopsida > Santalales > Viscaceae > Viscum > Viscum album. Next base: position 1,425,286,032 of record OY728123.1, on the reverse strand, counting down.
TTAATGATTTTGAGAATATGTTGTAAAATTTTTATGTTGTAGGAATATATTGAATCTTATTCTTCTCTACATGCTATTTTATGAATTCTTATATTATTTCAATGTTTTTTAATGAGATTTTTTTTCAATATTCCTTGTAAGGTTGATTTCAATTGATTATCACATCCTTAGATAAATGGAGACATTATTTCAATAAGTATGTTTTCCAACTAGGTTTTCAACCACATATATTGGATACAATATTTAGTGTAAAATAAATACTTATCATTATCCATGATATGAGTTACTGATTTTTTTTTATTTTTTTCAAAATAATACAACATTTCCCTGAACAAAAATGTACACTAGATTTGGTTCTTATAACATAGACATTTCCTTAAAAATCAACATCTGAATAGCCAAACAATTTAATAATTTCTGAACTATCATACAAGAATAAAAAAAATCATGCCTTTAATATAAATAATAATTATATTTCTAGAAATTAAATGTGATTCTTTAGGATCACCTAGAAATCATTCACATATGGAATCAAAATAAACAATGTCGGATCCTGATATTGTTAAATATAACAAACGTCTGATCATATTCTGAATCTCTTTTTGATCAACTTTCTTCCCTCCACCAGATTTAGTCAACTTGGATCCAACTAAAATCATTTTAGATACTGTATTTGAATTTTCCATGATAAATCTCAAAATAAGTTCCTTAGAATACTTTTTTAGAATTAAAACTGTGTTTCTTATTTGGTATAATTTTTAATCCATGAAATTATTTCATTTATCCTATCATGGAAATAAAAAACCTAAATTTCATATCTTTATAAAATATTTCACAAGTTCATTCCCCATTCCTAGAACTGATAATTTTCAAAACAAAAACAATTTTGATGAAGGAAAACTCTTTAATTTCATTAATGTAATGATTTTTATCAAGTATCCCTTGATTGAAACTCATCTTCCTCAATAAAGTATCAAATTAAAATACCATGCTCTCAAAACATGTCTTAACCCATAAAAGGATTTAATTTTATTACACAAAAAACTTTCATCTTTCCCAACAAAAATTCTACAACGTTATTCATTGTAAACAGTCTCAACAAGATCACCGTTTAGAAATGTGGACTTCACATACATTTGATGAATTGTGTATCTTTTTTAGTAGAAATATCATGAGTGATTATAAAGGTTTATAACCTCTATAGAGGTGTAAAATTCTCATAATGATAAAAACCAACAATTTGTGTGAAAACTTTTCATACTAATCTATCTTTTTTCATTATTACTTCTTCTTAATCATTCACCTTGTTCTATAAATACACAACATACCAATAATATTTTTGTCTTCTAGTTTTTCTATGAGTTAAAATGTAACTTTAATTTCAATATGATCAATATATTCATTCATATCCTTAACCCATGATGGATGATAAAAATGTTCTTTCACATATCATGGCTCATTTTTTCAATAAAAATATGTTTTTGTAAAAATTCTTGAAGTTCTTCTTATTTGAACCTTCTAATATTGATCCCCAATAAAGTTATGAGCCTGCACTAGTTTCCTCAGCCTAATATGATTCATTTGAGTTTCATTATTATAACATTAAATTTTTTATTTCAATTCTTTTTATTGAGTTGTATTTTGACTATTAGAATCATTATTTAAATTTTTACCAAAAAATCACATATCCTTCTCAACATTCATATCAACATAGTTCTATTTTTCTTTTTCGTCTTTTTAAAAACATTCACATAAATATTATAATGAATATTTCTTGTCTCTTTGTTGAAAAAATTATATTATCTTCCTCCCAGAGGATAACCATTAAAAATTACATCTTCAACTCTTTGATACAATATTCAATGTTTTCCACCTTCCTTATTTATAAGGCATGGACTCCCAAAAACTCAAAATTTATTCAATTGTGGAATTTTTCAATAACCCATTTCTTGTGGATCCAAATTTTAACTTTTCAAGTGGAAACATTTTTTTTATATACATAGAAATACTCATGGATTTCCTCCAAATTTAATGAGAAAGAATATGTTCACTAAACATATTTCTTCCCATTTCCACTAAACATTAATTATTATACTCTACAATCCCATTTATTATGGAATATATATTGATCAAAACTCATTACAAATTCCATTATTCTCAATATTACATTCAAATTATTAATTTCTATACTAACCAACATGATAATATCTCGAAGTCTTCACTAAATATGTACATTCCTTCTCAACTTTTCTCCTAAACCATTATAAAAATTTATAACATTTGAATTTTGTTTCATATACATAACACAAGTAATGTGAGTAAACTCATAAATAAAAGTGATCTGGTAAATATCTCCATCAGTCTATTTTTTTCTCATTGGCCCACAGATATTGTAATGATTATGTTCAATGGATTTTTTTAACAAATATCTAATTTATTATTCACTAATTTAGTAATTCTACCATTTTGAAAAATAGTGAATCACCAATAACTTCTTCTTGTTATATCAAGAATATGTTAGGCATTTTCTCAATTTGATATCTTTCTCATGTTACTTTGAAACATGTCTCTTTTACTTGTATGCCACAACTAATTTTCTTTCCCCATACCCATGTAACAGGAGTTTTGTATTTCACTATCATGGAACATGTTTCATTTGTATGTTGGCCTCTTTTAACTATATTTAAATATTCCCCACTATTCACAACAATCCCATATTTTATAATGATATTTTTATTAACCACATCACAATATCTCGAAATACATATCTGGTTGTGTTTTATCCCTTAAAATTATCAATATTTCATGGATTTTAGGTTTTCTTTCCTAATGATGGATAGTATAACACCTTTGATTCACACTTATTTATCACTTCCAAATGTCACCATTAATTATTTGACGTATTTTACATTCTTCGACAATTTTAAGACACTTTTTCGTATGTGATGAACAACCACTATCAAGAAAAAATTCTTACACTCCATTAATTTATCTCAAAGTAGTTTAAAAAAACATCTTTTTATTTTCACTTTTCTTTCATCGCCTCTAGATTCTATGAATTGTTAAGAAACCTTTTAAATACCGTTAAAAAAATAAGACAACTCTTATCAATATGTATAGGTTTTTTATATATATCTAAACTAGTTTTCAGAGTTTGGACCCTATTTTAATGATGGGGGAAAAGGAGAGGGTTTATCTAGTGAATAATGGAAATGGCGCCTCCTTCGATCACCAGAGGAATTTGAATCGGTACTCGTATACCTCGAATCATGGTCGACAAATCTTGTCTACATAGAAGAAACAAAAGGATCGAGAAGAGGTTAAGAGTATCTCCTACTTTTTTGGTTTCGTAGGTGGATCGTTTGTCTCCCTTAAACCTAGGGCTCCACAAAGGATAGTTTGGAATGGGGCAACTTCTCATGTTACGGCTTCATATGGTGCAGTTTTAGAAAGGATCGAAATATGTAAGTTTTCATTCATCTCTTGTATCTCATTATCGAAAGGCATAAAGCCTTGATAGGTGATAGATATAATCAATCATCTAGCTAGAATTTGGGGGTTTTCAGACTTTAAATGCGTTTCTGTTGGGAGGGGTTTCTTCGATGTACTATTCCCCTCTACGGAATTGAAAAACCAAACATGGAGTTCTGGATCAATTATCCTTCAACAAGGTATTATTAGTTTTCATGAATGGAACATAAGATTTATCTTCAATGATTTTAAAGAAACTAGCGCACCAATTTGGATCGAAGTACACGGATTAAATTGGGCTTTATGGCACCCAGAAATTATGTAAAATATTGTTACTGCAATAGGAGCTCCCATAAGGATGGATACCGCCACTGAGTTGGTCAGCTACGGTCACATCACTAGGATTTTAATTTAAGTTGATCTAAGCTCAACACTGATTGAAAAATTTGTGCTATCCACACCTCAGGATGAAATAACTCTCAGAATTGGATATGAGAAGAATCCTCCCTTTTATGATGCATTCAATATAATTGGCCACTCAAGGGATAATTGTAGAAGTGATCACATATGTACAAACTGTCAAAGTAAAGGCCACGACTCCCATAATTGTAGAATTTCTAGTAAAGAAATAAGCTAGCATGATGAAACTTTTGATGCAGTTCAGGTTCCTATTTCCAATAATCCTAATCCTATCAATAGACATGTTAGTTCACATTTCAACTTAAAAACTGCTCAATAAAGCAGTGCACCTTTTTTGGACTTTTCTCTAAATAATGGTTGTACAGATGCCATGAATTTTACAACTGACTTTCCTCAAAGAACCAATATACTAGTTCCACTGGTTCTGCAAGTTGATAAATCCAAGGTGTCATGGGCTGATATAGTAGAGGATGGTCTCTGTGCTCATTTTTCATTCAAGTATTCCTTGACTAAAGACATCATGGATAATGATGAGGGTGATGAATCAACTAATAGCCAAGAATACAAGGAAATTTCTGCTCAAAATGAGGTGGACTTCAATTTGTGGCAAGAGAAGAATTTTTTTCTTCTAATCATAATGGGAAGATCAAATTATAAGGGGATTCATCCAAAAAGGTTCGTTATAATCCTCAGCAAAAATATAAACATGGTCCTGTTCTAAATTACAGCAAATCTGTTTCTAAATCATTTAAATATCCTGGATACCACTTGAATCCTCCAAGAATAATGTCTTCAAAAAGAGAAGTGACTTCATCCTCATCCCCCAATGCCTCAGGACAGGTAAGGACACATTTTGAGGTTGAAATATCTTCATTGGCTCCTCTGGATAAAGAGATGACCCCCATGAAGGACACACCTAAATTGAGAATGGAAGACCCTCGGAATTCAGGACCTGGTAAGTACTGGAATCTCCCTTCTAGCCTTAAATATTCTTCATCTATCTATTGCACAAGCACAAATCATCCTGCCAATGACAAATTCGATCAGAGGGTAGAAGACCCTCAACCTGGATCGGGAAGAAGCATGATGGATTTTCCAAAAATTTATACTCCTGTACAGTGCACAGGAAAGTACACGACTGCCACTGATGACATTCTGACAGTTGACAGGATCATCAAACAAACAGTTCCGCAGGCTCTCAATCAAAAGGGAATGGGTGCTCAAAATGGACTGTCAATAGGACTTCGGTCTTGAATTCTCCTAATAATGACAATTCTTGAATCTTGAAAGACAAATGTCCTGTAAATGTAAGTACTTGTAATTCTTTTGAGCTGCTTGTGTCATGTAGTAGCGAGAAAGAAGTTCAAAGTGATGTTCGTGTATGTGGATTAGATGATATGGTGGATACTAATGATTCTTAATTTCATGATGATGGAGGGGGACCGTGGATGCGAGACAAAACTGGGAGAAGAGGAAAATATCCTCGTGGACGGGGTGGACACTCCCCTTATCACAATATGAACACTCGATCTAAAATGGCCTAAATGTGTTCTTTCTTTCCTATATCTCTATTTTTTATTCATCTGTATCTTGATACCTTCTTTTGATTCAATAAAGAGTCCTATGTGACTCAATCTTTAAAAAAACCAATTTTAATCTTTTACATCAACATTATAAGGTTTCATCTGAACATCCTTTGTAGACTTCTTATTTTGATAGGATTGACTCCCCCCAAAACCATGCCTCCCATAACATATGGAATATAGTTAATTTTTTTGATTGAAGAAACACCTACATTCCATATGTTTTAATACAAAAAAATAATAATAGAACCCATAAAAAGATCATTTTTCTATGAAACATTTGGATTGACCATTGTTGTGAGTATGTTTCTCAGTAACATTATAAAAAGAACATTTTTCCACCATCCATTTTATTTTCAACCATAATATTCATTTTCACCTCAATTTTCATTACAACATTATCAAGACTATAAGTAAGATAATTTTTTTACATATGAATATTAATAAGAAAATTTCATATTTAGTTATTTTGGAATCCATGGAATTTTCCACTAAGGAAATCATCACTATGTACATTACTTTCAAAGCATTATTATTTATATAAACATTTCCAAAAAATTTCTTAGACATTTTATTGTAACTTATGTTGATACTTCTTAAGATTATCCCTATGATAACTTTCACCATCATCATAGATATATTTTTTAAAACCTATATTCCTTTATTAATCTTTAGAATGTATTTGTTGGAAATGTTCCAACACTTCTTCATTTTCCTTTAGTTTTACTTTTAGATTCTCCTTATGATCTGTTTCAATTTTCAGTATATCTATTCATATCATCAATCTCTTTTATCATTTTGAATTTATCCAAATGAAAACCTTATTATTATTCATATAATATTTTCTATTCTTTATCTTCTTCAAATATTTCTCATTTATTCTTATCCTTCTCAGAAAATCATTCAATTATTAATTAAGATGATGTTCTACATGAGTTTCATCTTCTAGTTTATCAGAACTACTACTTACAAACATTTCATTATTCAATTTTGCAATAAAATTATTATCTCCATCCATTTCAAAATATTTTTCAAATTTTTCTTCACTCTCATATTCTTTATCATATTTAAATAAGATACTTTTTCTTTTGGATTTTAATAATTTCTTAACTTTTCCTCTAGAAGAATATTTATTCCTATCACCTTATTTCATGCAGAACATTCTTGGTCATCTTCCTTCTTCATCACTATCCTCTTCTTTCATTATTTTGAGGACAATAACGTGCAAACTGTCCAAAAAATCCACATGCAAGACACATTAATGGATGTTTCCCTTTGTTTTTACCTTTTCATCTTCAAATATTACTAGAAAATAAGGATAAGAATACACCATTTTTTTAATTCCTCATTTTTGAATTTATAGCCAATAACATCATGTTACTCAAGATCCTTATTAGACATTTCATTCATAGATGATTTCAAAGACATGTCTCTACTTGATTTTGTTTTCCCATATAACTAATCCTTTCACATTTCATAAGTAATGACAGTAATATTAATATGATGTAGTGGTAGAGTTTCAGGATCTATATCTTCTAATGAGATTACCTTATTGTCAAACTTCTTGGGATGAATTCTAAAGACCTTTTCAAAAAATATAAAATCATTTAAATTTTTTCAAAGACATATAGCAATGATGAAGAATTTGTTTCCACTCATAAATAATACACCAATAGTTTATCATTCAACCATATTGAGATCCTCATACTTCAGCCTTCATATATGCATCTTTTCCCTGTTCACTTTTCTATTTCCATAATAAATGTTTTATAACCTGTATCAGATATATTTGGTAGTGGCAACACAATTCAATCATAAAAACAAAATTTCATATAATTATAATGGTAATGCATTTTTATCTCTTCTATCATTCTCCATATTCTTCTTATTTTATGGTGTATATAGAACCTTTTCATACACAAGACATAAACCATCTATTTTATCTTTAGAACATAATACCCAAGATATATAAAATAAGTCATCAATCAATATTTCTAGATATGACCGTTCATTATATCAATGATTGAAATCCATTTACTATTCACATAATTCAAATTCCCCATCATAATATTTCTTCAAAACATCATAAATGGAAAAATTAATGGAACATTATAGTCCAAAACAAATTAAGATTAACTAACCATTATTAAAATATCATTAAGAGGGGGAGGTGGTGAATCATAAATATCGTTTTCATTTTTTTACTTAATTTAGAAAAACCATTATCCTCTTGTTAAATATTTTTTTCTCTAATAAAAATGAACCAAAAAAATATATAAATAAGAAAATAATTTACAAGTTTCATTATTCAATAAGAGTAGCTAGTCCTTTCTGTAATTTAGAAATAATAAAATACTAAAAATATACTTGAATACAGTCCATTTGTTTGGAATATAAAAACTGGGATATTCCCTTACACATGTGTATAAAAATATTCAATATTATAGTGCATGTGATTTAATTAACATGAAATTATTTTGTACAATTTTTGTAACAATCATGTTATGGTGATTCTTGATCAACATTCACATATATTATCTTTCTAAAAATTTATTCACATTCTTACCCATAAGATAGTATGAACATCATATAATTTTTAATGATACTCAGTCAGATTTCCCAGTATTATTCACAACTATGATTTCTCAATATGTAAATAATACTCTATCATAATACTAATGAAACAATCAAGAAATTATTCTTCCTCTGTCCAAAAATCCATGTCTGATTTCGAGAACTCTGATTATGAGGTTTTCCCATATTCATTATTTCTTTTATCTAGAAATGCTATTTAAGAATACAAAAACATAAAGCTTCTTTATTATACAATTAATAACCTTCCCACTCCACTTTTTGGAAAATTGATTGTCCTTAAAAAAATATAGTGTTCACCTCCTTTTATCATAATTCCAAAAAGGTTAGGTGGTCTCCAAAAAGATTTACCCACTTTTCCAGAATTTTCTAAATCACCACTCATTTCATAAATCATGGATCTTCTATTAACTAATTCATCGCTTTTATGAAACATAAAATCTCATTGAATTTCAAATCTATATTTTATTTTCTTCTATGCCTTATTGAATCTTCACAAATTCAGCTCCCATTATAAATTCCTAAAAAACTCCAGTCTGATTTGGTTTTCAAAGTTTGAATTTTCTATTATAAATATTCAATCATGATTAAAATTTTTTAGTATAATTTATATTTCAAATTCATATTTACTCATTAATATTAACACATCTTAATATTCATTATATATCTCTAAAAACAAACAACTCAATATGATTTTCTATACTAACTGAAAGAATATAAACTTTGAAAACCATTTTTATTAGGCAGCATGTCTAACATCAGATTCATCCTTATTTAACAATCAATTTTTTAGGTATCAAAACTCTATTTTAAAAACATTTTTTAAAATGGTAGAATACATTTTGGATCAATTATTATTCTTTGTTTATTTTCCACATTTCCAAAAAAACTTCGCAAAATGATCGAAATTCTAAATATGATGATCTCACACCGAGGTGATGGGTTATAATGTCTCCAAATTCATAAAACTTATTATAAAAACTTCACCTTTAATGAATTATATCTTTAATAACTTTGAATAACTCTAAGACCATCTTTATCGTAGTCTGACTTATAATGGATAGTATTTCAACATACCATTATTCAAGAAACTATTTCATTCCAACGACCTGAATATGATTTTCTTGGATATTATTGTTATGAATATCATTGGAAGCACCTCTTTTCATCCAATAATATGTTCAATGTGATTTTTAATAGTTCTTCCACCCCTTTATTTTATAAATATAGCATCATAATTTATATAACATACTTTTGATTTATAGGAAATACAAAACAGAAAAAGACTGTAAAATTCATATCAGATGTCGATGGACTGTGGAGGAGAACCCCATTACAATTTTACATTCATTCTAAATCCTAAGTGAGTCTAAAAAATATTTTTTTATAGATATAATATTACCATTCTGATAAATATTCTTATTCATTTTGAGTTTGATTTCCTATGTATGATGGTTAGTCATGTATTTTAAACAAAATGAGGAGATTTCCTTTTATTTGAAAATTACTTGAAAAAAATATACAATAACCAAATATGATATACATTCATAAAGATTGGTACTAATATTGCATTGTATCGGTATACAAGATCACTAGTTTGTTTACTTTTTCCATAGTCACATTACATTTAGTATTGTAATTCTAATTATAATATGCACTCTAATATAGCATATATTTCTCAAAAAAATTGTAATATTAACTATATGTGGTGACCTACTATGATTATATATCACACCTTGTTAGGGATGTCATTGGGTACCTGTTTGGATACAGGTAGATATCAGGGATTGTGACCATTTTTTGTTTCTTGGCTATTTACTATACTTAGGAGCATGGGAGCACAAGACTGCGCTAAGGCTCAAGATCATAGATGGGATAGTTTATTTTGTAATATTTTTAGTATTTTGATTCATTTATTGATCTGATTATTGTATACATATTTTGGAAACTTTTTAGAACTAAGATGGGACATATAATCTTGTATATTATATTGTTCTGGTATTTTTTTATATGTATCTATCTTTTGGATGTTTATTTCCTTTTCAGTTATTATTATGCTTCCTCTATTTATATTTTATTATCATTAAAAAATTTACACTCTTGTAAGAGGGAATAGTCTTCCCACATACACATTGAATTTCTTCACTACTAATAAGATGCCTCTAGGGTTTGGGGGGTGTGTTGAGACCTTTTCTCCAACCGGGCTTAGGGAACATTTATGTGGCATTTGTGTATTTGATGATATAAATCGGTATCAGAGGAAAATTTATATTCCAGTTTTAATTATTATTTAAAGAAAATATAATGTAATAAATTGGGAAAAGAATTTGGTAAAATATTGTTCCTAGGAGTAGTTATCCCATGTACCAAAAAAATAAAAAATTCCTCGAGTGGAAATTCTTATATTATGGATTTTTACTATTACAGTTGATATAATTCCAATATTGGGTTATGCACTTGAATTTTTAAATTATCATAGATTTTATTGTTAATTCTATTTTTTATGAAACCTGATGAGATGAGGGTATTCTTTCTCATCCATCATTTTAGTTAATTAATATTAATCACACATGATACACTATGACATTTCATAAAGGATGCATTTCATGTATTCATGATGTTGTGATAGGTTCTATGATAGATATATCTTTTTTATGATAGATACACTATGAAGGGAACTGCAAAAAATAATTTTACTTAGATTTATTATCATAACCTAAGATTTAATTTCTTTATTAGGCTACAACAGAAACCATTTTCATGCAATCATTGAGTAGTGAGTCATGGACCATGAATCAAATGGACTGGAACATATTATGGTTTAGATTTGGTGGAAGTCCTAATTTGTTTCATGGGTAGTATGTGCCCTTAGAGATTAGAATTGGTTATCCATTTGGATCAAAAATTTATAATGAAATGTGAAATGCCCATGAAATGAAATGGAAATTGTAATCAATGAAACAAAGTCATGAACATGTCCCGAATATTGAATAGGATTTATATAATGTCTCTAGTGAGGTTTGTGACAATTTAATTTTACCATTAATGGATTTACGATTAGACTATGTTGTACAAACTATTTATATAAATGTTTTTACATTCCCTATTATTTTAGCAAAATAAATTTGATTTTGATCTTTTCGGAGCCATGTGTTTAGAATTCTGTAGACATTCAATAACTTTGACCTCCTGTAATAAACCAAGAGAGCGGTGACACCCATGCTCAAAGGTAGTGGTTCAAGGTATATCATTGGATTCTCTGATTGTTCTAGGTGATTCAAAAAAAAATCTACTGTACATAGGTGTTGAGAAATAGTTCCTTGGGGGTTATTCAACTTAATGAAAACATTTTAGGGAGATCCATATCATGACTCATCTATGGATGAGGTGACATATATGTTCTATTAGTGGTATCCTCCAATGTTTTCAGTGAATGAAAGTATATAGGTTGATGATATATTGATTGATATTATTCTATAGATATTCAGAAATCTAGAGACACCTCCTGATAAGATATAGATACCCATGACTTATATGCTTTGGGGAGTAGCAAATCACAGGTGAGATGTACTGAACTAGGAAGATTCACAATTTGATATGGTTTGGTGGTACTTGAATACAAGATTCTATGATTAATTTCCTCCATATATTGTAATATTATAGCATTCTATGGAGTCCATCTATCTGGAGTAGTGGGATATGACAATTATGGAGTATTTGACAATATTTATATAGTAGTAGAGTTTTAGGCCAATATACCATTCCATTGAGGAATCGCAGGAGAGAAACATTGAGAAGTGTCTCAAAAATGATATTTTTCCTTTGGTCAATTCCTTATTTTGACCGCTATTAATGAGATTGTAATTCATGTTATAATTATAGAGTGGAACTTGAGGGATACTAGGGGTGAAAATAAGATATGTATAGTCTCTCAACCTAGTTTTTCAACATCACCACGAATGAAGTTGCGTTTTGAGTTTTCTCATGAAATGAGTACTGAACAAGATTTGAGTACTGGTAGCTCAATAATCTATCATCATTGTGGATAATGGTGCTACATAAGGAATCCTTGTCATTGTGACCCTGTCGAGTGTTTCTCTTTTGGAAGGATTGGCCATGTGCAATGTTTCTATAGGAACATCCCTCTAGATGTGATTGATTAGAGGGTTGTGTCTGACGCTATGTTCAGGAAGGGGTTTTACAACTCCATGTTAGGCAGGGAGCTGCAACAGTACCATTTCATCAGGTTGAGGTGGCAGTTTTCATGGCTGAGGTGTCCATACATTAGTTTCACTGAGACTACATAGTGGTATAGCTCTAGGTATTGAGCCTATGTCACAGGGTTGCGTTTTATGAAATATTTATTCTATACATCCTATATCTAAGGAGTAGAGCAACGAACCATATATGTTGAGATATACATTCTTAGTATTCATTAATCTTGTAATGTCTTTTTTTGATATAGGTTTATCACATTGTTTTATATCTATACCTATTATGGGCTTACTTGGTCACATGATTCAGTTTTATGATGGTGTGATGACTATTGACACTCTATTGGGGATAAGAACAGAGGGTGTATATTAGTTAAGGGTCTTCCCCATTAAAATTGGAGGGTGTAACATCATATGGAAACTCATTTTCCATGAGATGGTCATGTTTGAATATCATCTTGGTATGGACTGGATAGTATCTTATCATGTCGAAATTATTTATATCATTAGAGGGTGACATTCAAATAATAGAAGGGCATAATTTATACTCACAATGGTTAGTGGGATGTTTAGAAAAGCCAAGCTCAAGTAGAGTTTCATAGGCTACGTGGGATGACATTCCAGTATTGTAGTTTTTATATGTATGATCCTGGATCATGTTGGTTGAACATTCCTCCAGTGGTTGATCAGTTAAGATACACATTCTTGGATGCCTTTTTAACTACTGAGAGTGATATAGATCTCACCATAGATATAGTTTCAGTAAATTCATAGGTTTTTGTTCCACCTTATAATAAGGAAACAATAGTGTAATAGGATATCAATTAGTAGTTATAGGATTTAGAGGCAAAGAGGGTTATACAACCTAGTACTTCTCCATGGAGTTCACTAGTCCTTTTTTTGAAAAATGAAAATGTTACCATTATTCTTGGTGTGGATTATTGTAAAATTGAAATTGATGATGATTATGAATAGGTGTCCCTTTCAATGGATAAATGACCTTTTTTACCATCATCAAGGAGCATGGGTGTTTTCAAAAATTGATTTGATATCCAGATATCACTGAGTGTGTCCTCCACATGCAGATATACCAAATATAACATTTCGTAGTATGTATTTTCTATTCAAGTATATGATAATGATGTTTTTTCTCACGAATTCTGCATAAGAATTCATTGTGATGTTGAAGATTACATTTCTGAACTTATTTTGATTCATATGTGGTGGTTTTCAGGGAAGATATCTTGATGTATTCTCAATATCTACATGAACATGTAAAAAATTTTCATATAGTTTGGAATATAATTAGGGAGTATCAGTTATAATAAAATCACATATCATTCAAATTTTGTATTGATAACATTTGAATCCTGGGTCATATTATCTGAGAGATGGAAGTATATATTCCCCTAGAGAAGGTGAGAGATGATGTTTCCTTGGATCAACCTATGAATATATTTTACATTTAGAGTTTACCTAGGATATATGGATATTATATGCATTTTATATTGCAATTATTGATTAGGGAATCACCATTGACTATCATGTATAAAAACACATTGAAGTTTTTAAAGATAGGTACCTAACAGAAATCCTTTCAGGAGAAAACAGAGAGATTGTCTTCAATGCCGATCTAGACTTTGTCAAAGTTTGGTAGAAGATAAACTTTTTATTATGAAACATCATGTATTGGAGATGTGTTTAGTGCTAATGCGGCGAGATAGAGTCACATCATATTGGCCTCGAAAGCTGAGGGAAAACTGTAGGAACTATCAAATGAATTATTTGGATTTACCTATAGTTTTTTGTGATTTACACTATTAGAGACACTATTTTCCATAAGATCATTTCATAGTGTACATGGGAAAAAATCCTTAACTACATATTTACATTGTGTGATTTGAATATGATGTACTGAAAAAGGTTTGAGTTTCTATAATTTGTTTACATCATTATTTTGTATACATCTAGAAAATAAAATAGAGTGGCTGATTCACTAATCTAGAGGACAGAGATACTATTTTTCAGAATTCTAATAGTGAGTGAATCATATGGATTTGTACTCTATGATGGACTTGAAGGAGTAGGATATTCTGGGGAATACATCCCTATCATCCTTGGTTGTGACATATACACTATTGAATATAGTATGTATTTGGTAGCTATCAAATTTAGAGTTCTTAGTTCTACTGGAGAGTGTGCTAGGTGAGGACCCACCCCATGGTTGGATTTTGGGTGAGGATGAAATATTGAATGTACATGGATACATATGGGTTCCATGATAAATACTTGAGGTGAGGAAAAGAGATTTTCGTTACACATTTTTTTCAGTACATCCTAGTATTACCCATGTGTTTTGTGATTTATTCCATCATCACTAGTGATCGAGGATATAATGTGAGGTAGGGTGTTTTGTTAATTGTTGTTCCCCATGTTAGTAGGTGAAGGCGGTGTTCAACCCATTAATAAGTGGAAGAGGGATAAAGTGGAGATGGATTTAATAATAGGTTTTCTATGATCTCCTTGAGATATTGATTCATTCTGCATTATTTTTTATAGGGTCACAAGGGTTTCTCAATTCTTACTGATAATGGAGACCTTCAATGTTGATTATCTTGAGAGGTTGTATATATGTGAGAGAGTGAGATTTTATGAGGTCCCACACACTATCATTTCATAGCATGATGTTATGTTTACATCTCTTTTGAGGAAGAGTTTACTTAGGTCCTTGGGTGAACAAGTTGTTCCAAGAAAATCATACCACCCTCAGACTAATAGCCAGTCAGAGCATATGATGCGGGATCATAAGGACACTCTGTTATCATGTTCCCTAGTTTATGGGTGTTATTGGGAGAGGAATGTACCCCTAGTTGAGTTCACCTAAATTATTATTCATTTAGTGACTATATAGATGGACCCATATGAGGAATTTTTTGGTAGGCAATGTCAATCAACCCTATGCTGGCTAGAAGCAAGTGGTAGCTTTACTGGGACTGCGTCCCATAAAAGTGACTTCTGAGCTAGTCCAGATGACCAAGAAGTGAATGAATACTCTATTTTCTAAACATAAATCATATGATTATCACAGTTGATATCATATAAAATTAAAATATATGGATCATGTATTTTTACATATTTCACTGAGGTAGGGAAACCAATGAATAAAGAGAGATTATTAGCTTTTAACATGATATGTTGAGTCGTTCAATAATCTAGAGTGAGTCAAGTCTATAGATAATTGGTAGCAGTTATCTCAGAGGTACCGAGCCATGAAATACATGGTAAATGTATCTCAATTATACCATTAATAATCAGACCTATCTCCTAATATATTTATCATGGAGGTGTAGTTATATATAGATATGTCTATTGAGGAAAATTCAATTCATATTATTGATAGGAGAATGAAAGTTCATTGAGGCCTGCAAGTTCCTCAAGTATGGTTAACATGGTATAAAGACAATTTATAGGAATAGGATTGGGAGTGGGAGGCCGATGAACATACTCAATTTCCATAGTTATTCTTAGATGAAATATGACCTCTAAATAGAGGTAAATTTATGAATGAATTGATTTACTAGGGAAATATTGCATGATCATGGGTTTTATGAGGTTCCGATCCTTCTAATTTCTGTTTAAATTGTTAATTATGGATTAATCTGGATTCCATTTGAGATTATGGGGGGCATCTATGGTGTTTGTGTCTTGTTCAGATACTGGAAGACAACTCTCTGAGAAAAACGATAGGTCGCATGGTTATTAGTAACCATGTGATCTAAGCCGCATGGTTAGATAAAACTGCGTGGGGGTGGATAAAGGGCTTGATGAATGAGAAATGTATAAAAACCCATGGTGATAGAGGTGCACGCCCATGAGGGGACCCTGTATTATTTTGCAGATATAAATCACACTATATCCTTATGGTTTTGGAACTGTTCACAATAATTGTGCGGGTGACCCGTTATCATAAAGGGGACACATGTTTGGAACATAGTTTGGCTAACCATGTGGACCATGAAATTTTGTGAAAATTATAATTTCTCCCATAAAATTGTTTAAAACCTAAAACATTTTTAATTATTCTCTTATTGTAAAGAACATACATGATAGAGGTCTCTCAGAAATAAAATCCTATATTTTTCTACCATTTCTCCATCAAATCTCAGGATCGACTTCCAATTGTATCATTAAATCCATGCTGGTGAGTACTTTATTCCATTTGTTTTGATCATTGATATTCTTAGTATCGACAATGTTATTTAGGTATATGATAATATGTCCTATTTTTTGGTCACTTTTGGTTCTTCATCTTCTATCAGTGTGAATTAGATCCAGAGCTGATACATTCTTATAACTCGACTACAGAACTATGGTAGGTGGACTATAATTTTTAGTCGTGATTTTATTCTTTATAAAGAAAATTTTTGTTTTTTCTCCATTTGTACAGTACTATTTGGCCCCGAAAATGTAGTGAATAATTAAACTGGACATAATGGAACCTTTTAGTGATTCCCACTAGTACCTATATAAATTTTGGAGGTTTTATCCCAAACCAAGTTCACCCATGTGGCGTGACATTGACATTTACCACATTATACCACCTTGGGGGTTTGTGGTTTATATTTCATAGTTAGAGGACTCCCATTTATAAATGAAATTAATTTAATTGTTTAATTAAAAGATAGTGATACCTCATATGACTTTTGTTGACAATCTATACCTTTTTTGAATTAAATTAATGGCATATATTGATATTTATATGATTGTGTGTATTGATGGTACATGAATGATTTTGGATTGATAAATGGAATGGGATGTGGATTGAAATGGTTGTGGATCCCTTAGTTGATATACCATGGATATTGATTCTATTTAGATTCCATGGATGTTTCACCCATGTATCACAATTTACAGTTAAATATTACTTTGACCTGTACACTCCTTCCATCTTGATTTTGTAGGATGTCATCGGAATTTATACCCCTTGGATATGGATTTTTGGAATCATAGTGGACATTCTCTATTGACATGGTCCTTGGACTCTACTAGTTTCATTAACGAGCATCCTTCAAGATGCTCTTGTGAATCATCATGGATTCTTTTTTATTTTATATCATAGATCTGTTTATGTGGAATTTGAAACTTTTGAATTTATGGGATGACCATGGTAAATGAGACATGTTTTACTATACATCTTAGTTGTTGTAAATTGTGACACTTATTTTTTATATGGCATGAACATGGTCTTTAAATATATTTAATTTAGTGTTACCTGGTAATAGGAGATTTACACTTGTTTTGCAGGGACCTTTGTATGGTTTTACATGATCACATGTTAGTTTACCTTTTTTCAAGAGAACAATACATGCATTACTTTCATACTTGTTATTTAATACCCTCTTCATTATCTTATTTTTCAAAAAAAAATACATGTTATATACACATTTTTTGGTTTCCTACTGGGATTGTATATGGCACCCTATTGGGGCCGCCATTTGGTGCCTAGAAAGACTTTTTTGATATAGGTCGGGACATAGGAATGTTTCCATGTTTTGATTCTGGACATTGTTTCATTCTTTGGAGCAATGGATCACATGAATGAGTTTGGGATCAAGATGCTTGATGTGATAGTTTCTTTTTGGCCTTTTTGATATATATATATATACATGTATAGATCTCATTCTAATATAACTATTTTATCTACTTTTTAGACAAATAATATGAAAAAACAATGTTTATATGAGACTCATATGGTATTGTTGTATATATATCCATCATTTATATGTTTAATACTTATTCACCTACTAATATTATTCTTGTATTGATCTGTTAATATTATTACACAGTGTTATACTCTGGTAAAATGGAATAGTCTCCCAATAGAAACACCTAATGAACTCACTGGTAGATGGATGCCTCTGGGGTTTGGGGAGATACACTTGAGGCCTTGGGGCCAACCACTCTCAGTGCACTATTTAGGGGAATACATGTCTGGGATGTTACAAATTCTTTGATCAGAAACACTTGGAAAGTTTTCATCATTTTATTTTTCATCCCATCATTACAATGTATCATACCATAGATTATGAATCATGTTTATCACTAAGAAATAAATATTAAAAATCACCTCCTCTATAAAATAATGTGGATGGAAAAAGTTTCATTCAATTGAAACACAATCATATTTTTGTATCATAGAAAATTATTATATAAAATCCATGTAGTCATTCCCATGTCATATAGACCCATTGGAATATAATTTAGTGCCATATAAATCAAATGTTTTATTTGATATACCACACAAGAATTTTCAAAATACTATATATTTTTATGTTTTCTATCTTCTGAGCTCCAAATCAATAATGAAAAGGTGATCCATCATTTATTACATAAAAAAGTAATAAAGTTAGTGATCAATCAATATGATATGTCTAGGTTATCAATTTAAAAAAACATGTATATTTATAAAATTATAGGAATACTCCTATTACAAAAAAAACATCTTCGAAATTATGACTAACAAGATCTACAATTAAAAATGGTCAATAAATCATATTCATTTTTTAATTTTGGATATTTTTAAAATCATCCCAATATATCTCAAAATTTTATATATGACATTTTAATTTTTAATTTTCAACAATAATTCTTTATTTATATATTATTATTTTGGAATCAATCATGTCAATAGAAAATTAACCAATATTTGATAATATATTAAATAAAAAATAAAATAAATTTATTTATTTAAAATTTAATTTATAATACTAATCTAAATATTTAATTCATTATTTTAATAAATATGTTAAACACACATATAAATATATGTATATGTGTGTGTGTGTGTTTTTTTTATGTATTTAATTAAATTATCAGTTTATATGAAAAATTATAATATTTTAGGCAAGGGATGATGGATGTGTCACATCCTATATATCTATTGATCAAGGTCGAGACAACATATCTTACCCATCTCATCAGTCTTCCTATCATTAAGTTTTTTTCCCACCATCTTCACATAATCAAGAATATTTTTTGTATATCCTACCAATATATTTGGTTATTAAATTATAGACATGAGCAAGATAAACCCCATTATTATCAAACCACTGCATATATGGTCATCCTCACATGTTTACTTAGACCACCATTACTTACTCCAAGACACCAATGTCATCCCCTAATCTATATTTATCTGATAACACTCATCCTATGACATTATTCTCCTCACTTGTATCCAAAATGTAAAATCTATTCCACCTCACCACACATTCCTCCAAGTATTCCCCACACACACCATTGAACTCACCATAAAACTATAATTTATCCACTATTGAAACGCAACATAGGAACCTCAATGTCACTATAAGTAAAGATGATCTTACTTTTTAATCTCGAGGCTAACCAAACTAGATAATATTTTTCTAAATACAATTTTTTTATCTATAGGATGATATATAGTCCAAAATCTAATTAGTTTTAAACCCTAATATAAATATAGGCATAATATATGAGGGTCTTATAATGGAAACACCTCATTATTGACTAGAATATTATTTATTATCCATGTATAATATCCAAATTTATAATTTATTATATTAAAAATGTTAAAATAGAGTAATTTAATATATCTATGTGATATAATGAATATTACTAAAATTAAATTCTTCATTAAACTAATAATCCAATTACATTACATATATATAGGAAAAATATAGTTTTCCCAATATCAAATACTAACAAATTAAAATAAACAATATAAAAATATTATAATAGTATAAAGTATATATATATCATAAATATATAGCAGTTTTCAAAAAATATTATATTATGGGAACTAAAATCACATTGTCTCATCCTTCTCCTAAAAATAATGAGATATTTGTGAAACTCTCCCAAATATTACTATTTTTTACCATTTATATTTGTATTTTATGGAATATGTTGTTTTCCATGAACTATGAAATGAAAATGATGAATGATAAACTTTATTGAGAGAAAATATTAAAATATTAGATAAAAATTAATATTACAAGAATACAATTTAAAGGATTAATAATGAATTTCTAAGTGGAATGAAACCATAAGAAAATAAAAATATCGTGAATATAAAATCATGAGATCGAGAAAATGAAATGAAAGTGAATTTATCATTCATTAAGCATTAACAAATCATGAGATCCCTAAATAGAATTAAAGTTCACTCCATCTATTTTTTTCACAATAAAAAGTTATCACATGTTATCAAATAATAAAAATCTTAAAATGGTAAGATAATACATTAATCTACAAAACCTTATCCTAATTTTAACATAAACCATTCCATACAAGGTAAAACTTTTAACACCATTGAATGGTTAATGTCGAGGACTTTAGGATGAAGGTCACTAAATTTTTCAAAAACAACATTGCATTAATACACCATATATCACAATATAGCTCTTGGTTGTCATATATAAAAAATGTTAATAGTTTATCTTTTATTCCTTTGAGCCAAGATTATAAACTTAATTACCATGATTCTTTAATGAAATGATTAATGTTTCTTTTTTAATAGTATTTTAAATATATTCCTTAAATCTAAAAAAGATGTAATATTCATCAATAATAGCATAACCACTTGTCAACAAGTCCTTCATTTGTTCCACGGTAATAAGTAACATCCAATTTACTTATTGATATCCAATATTTCTTAATCCAAACAACTTTATCATAACATATAATAAATATTAAGTGTTATTATCCCTTATTAAAAATGTCACATTTCCATTAAATCAATTTTCGAATCCACTGGAAACATTCATCATAGACATTTAAATAATGAGTGAATGACATAAATATAACAATAATTGATTATTTCTATATTCATATAAAATTATTCTTAAACCCAAATACATGAAAAAGTATATTATTCCACTTCATTATTAAGATAAAAGAAGGATACCTAATCTTTTTAGTTAATAACTCTTTCATTTCACATTTCATTTATAGTATCATTATCATAAAAAATATAACCAACACTTATACCACCTTAAATATTTTCTTCTTAAGAATTACAAATGGGAAATCAATTCTCATATTGATCATTCATTACAAAATTAATTCAATTAACCACTAGTTATGTCTTAGGGAGGCCAATATTCCCATCCATTTAGTTTACCAAACCCTTAAATTATACATTAATGTTTATTTCTTTGTTTTATTCTTTTCTATAGTCAAAAAATATCATATTTATCCTATAAGTCATTGACATAGGTGATTCTTTCTACATTATTGACATAGTGGTAACTGAATATTATTTCCTATATTGTCTCTATTAGATGAACGCTCAATGATCTCCTTCTATCTCATCATTAGTATCTTGGAGATTTGGTTATGGTACACATTATTAAACATGTTCCATGATAAGTAACAAGGCATGATGAAATCATATATCAGTCTAGTGACCATCCCATTTAACTTATCCTTAGTGAATTTTCTATCACAATCAATGTTAGCATGGTTCATGTTGGTTCCTTCCACTGACTGAAACCAGAAATAATTGATTAATAAAAAATTATAATAATGAGAAAACAAATAATATGGAAATCCATCTCATAGGTTTTATAAATTATGACACATTCCTTAATATAATAATCCTTATGTTTACACTTGGTTACTCATAGGAAAAAACTAATTAAATTATTCATGATTTTTTATAAATATTTTGTGAATTTCTAAAGAATAACCCTCATGAGTTTCAAACTAGGTATCTAGAAAGGCATGTTGCTGTGTACCTAGATATGCTCGAGTAAGGCAAGATACACCTTTTTGGATTTGTTACCCAAAGGTACATATGTTCCAGATCCAACTCAACTTATAGTATCTTGTTAAGGATTTATTTCTAGGAAACCACTCACTCAATCATTTACTAAAATTTGAAAATATTTTATTTCCCTTATACTTATCCTTAAACATGTACTTAGGGTTCTCAGTATGGTTTTATAATCCTAGATTCAAAATAGGAACTAAAATTTTTCTCTAATACTAACTATAATGACCTATGCGTGACATACATAGAAGTAAAATAATTTTTCCAGAATATTTTTCATTCAAACACACACCCAAAACCATATTAGTTTCACTCAATTCGAAAAGTGTAACACAATTTTCTGATTTATAAAATAATATTAAAAATATCCCATACAAAATGTCCCCTATAGTGTTAATATCTAAAACCAATCTTTTTATTATGGGGAAACCAAAAATAGGAAAAGGGTGAGATCAGATGCTCATTATGGGTAAACAAGGGAGATATAAATCAAAAAATTAATACAAGGGTATAATGATATGAACATAACATTTGAAAATTATAGGCTTCATATCAGATATCATAATCTTGAGTCATATAATAAAAATTAAATATTCATGAATCAAAACTGAAAAACATCATCCAAAAATAAGGAATTGTGGAAAACAAATATGAATAGGAAAAAAAATTTATATAACTCATTTCTCATTCCCAAGACACCCGTAGAAAAAAAATTACTTTACATAACTGAGATCACACCATGTTCTAGTATTACGTTATTGAACTGAAATTATTTCTCATTCTATCTCGGTATTACTAAACAGTGATCACTGAAAATTATATCCATGTTTCTCTAATGATATATAATTTTTTTCTAGATGAATTGGAGGGAGATTTATGTCCCTCCCATCTCATAATGAAAACCAT
Organism: Viscum album; assembly: GCA_963277665.1. Taxonomy (NCBI): domain Eukaryota; kingdom Viridiplantae; phylum Streptophyta; class Magnoliopsida; order Santalales; family Viscaceae; genus Viscum; species Viscum album. The sequence goes on along the minus strand of OY728123.1, from coordinate 1,425,263,035 downwards.
ACATATTTTTTCCATAAAAACAAAATTCATTCATCGTATCATCACCCAAGGAATTAAATGGTTTTTCGAGACATCAATCAATCATAACATCACTCATTGAAAAAATTGGGATTCCTAAATATAATTTGGTTATAAATATGACCAATAATAGGAATTATTTGGTAGGTAACCTGGAAAAATTTCCTCCTTAAAACATATGTAACATTTGGGATATCACTTGAAAATAATTCTTGAGGAAAATATCTATTATTCATTAAAAATGTTGACTTTTATCAAAATATCATAACATATTAAAAGAGAATAGTTTATTTAAATATAACATTGTAATCTTTTAAGGGGATCATAAAGGTGTGAAAGAATTTTGAAATCATAAAAATACATTAATTCCATATAAGTGAAAATAATTTCTTCTCAAGATTTTGTGAGAAAACTCAAAAAGTAACTTGTTATAAAACTGAAAGAAAAATTATTCATTTCAAACCATTTGGAATACAATTTCGCATGGGTAAAAAAATTAAATTTTTTGAAATATAGTAAAAATAATTTTTAATTTTTTTTGAATCATGTACATTGAATATAAATATACTCAATTAAATACTTACAAAAAACAATCTCATATAATAACGATGTTTTGAAATTAACCCTTACCTTTTGTATGATTTCAATCACACGTATCTAAAATTCATGTATAATAGATTAAATAATGTTATTAATTTATCACATAAATATATTCATATTTATGATATCATATATGATCATATTATCATCCATTTGTTAATAATATGTCATTATTAATTTTTTTGGGTCTAAACTACTTCCTTTTCTTATACATGTTTTTTCATATAAGTCACAATTCATACATATAGAATCTAATTAATTTATTTACTGAATTCTATTAATATAATATATATTATATTATCCATTTAATAAATTTAAATAATCATTCCTCAATTATGATACTAGATAATTAATCACTTCGTGTCGTGGAGATGACATGTCGTACGTACACAAAGGCAGCGATATCATTCTGTTAATTGTAAAATTATATGATAGTGGATAGAGTATATATTTTTCAATAATCAATATTATGTAATAATAATTATATATATTCATTATTTTTATCATTTTACCCATCCAAATAATTTGGTGATAAAAAATATATTACACCACGATGTACAGACGGTATGTTGTATGTACACACTTTGTGATTTCATTTATCCTTAGATGGATAAGTGGTGGAATATATTTCTTACATAATTATAAAAACATATATTTATATATTTGATACATTATTTATTATATTATAATAGAACCAACACATGAAAATGATTTAGAAGAATAAATACTCTTGAGAGAGTCACTGAAGGAGATTACCTCTTCTTCAGTGAGCTCCCTCTAGATCATCTCTTGAGAACTATAGAGTTGGTCATTTAAGAAAACAAAAACCTATAGAATGTGGTGATAGATGTTTCTATTGAAAATTGGTAGGGTATGGCTGATCTTGAATGTTCATTTTTTTGGTGTAGAAGTGAGGGAGGATGTTCCATTGTATAGTTGATGTGAGGAGCGATTTTGTAATTTATAAGAATAATAATTTATAATATACTAAATGTCATTCTAATTACCACTATAATTTCTAGTATTATAATAATTTATTATAAAAGGATTTAATATCATCAAAAAATAGATTTTATAAATGTATTTTTAATAGTTTAAACCTTATCATTTTGATTAAGCCTTAGTTAACATATTTTCATTTTAATCATGGTACAACATATTCAATATTAGGAGTTTATTTTTTATTTTTTTATTTAAATAAGAGCATATATGAAAATTTTAGATCTTTTTATAAATTTTTAATAATTATTTTGGGTTTTTAAAGAAAATAATTATTTTTAAATAATTTATGAAATAATTATTTTGATAATGATTCAATAGTGTCAATTTTGACACTATTCCTTTCTTAGATTTTTAACAATATCAATATAATAATTTAAATACAAATTAAACTTTTTATTATATTCAAAAGGGGTTTATATTATCTATACAATTATTTTGATACATTAATTAACTACAATGATAATTATTTTAATATTTTTAATATCATTAATATGATTTATTTATTAAATAAATAATTACTCGATCACTTTTGTAAAATCTATTATGATAATTATTTTTTCTCTAAAAATTATAAATAAATTATAATGTCAAATATAAATATATTATCTTGAAAATTACTATTTATATTTGAAACAAACTTTGGTAAATCATATATATAAGTAGTATATTATTTAAAAACATAAAGTGTGAACAACATGAATTATTTTTAAATAAAATATTTTAAGGGTGTAATTCATATCCATGTTGTTGGTCGGAGTGGATACTCAAGAGGGGGGTGAATTGAGTTCCAATTAAAATTTTTGTTAAAAACTTTATGATAAAAATCCTCCAATTCAAAGCAGCCCAGTCAATTAAGGCAGTATAGATATAAATGTATAATTTCTCAACAAGTTTCTATAAAGTTGATTCTGCCTCAATTGAATCAATCTAATCGCTAATTCATTTTTTGAAAAAGGTTTACTGAATTAACCATATATACGCAATAACCAAAACTAACTATCATAGTGAAAGTAAAAACAATTTTCTATCTTTGAAAAATATAAGCAATGGATAAAATAAAACAGAGTATATGAGGATTAGCACAACAATGAAAACAAGAGGTTCAGTATCAAGACGAGACCGAATCCTCTCCACTTGGTGATCACCTTCCACCAAGCAGTTTGTATAAATAAACATGATACACAACCGGTATGGGGTATTACAACAGTTTTTACACTGTCCATGTTCTATAACCTCTACCATAGTTCTACGTGGGGAAAAAGAAACCAAGACATGCAAGGCTTCTTCCACCATTATGTGTGGGATAACAATGGTAAGAGTGTTTTTAGTGGAGATTTTCAGTATCCCCCAGTTAAAGAACATGAGACAGTGTGTGTGTAACAAACACACACTGCTGAGAAATGTAAAATAAGGAACATAGTAGATCCAGAGAAATTTGGATGGAGTTTAGAATGCTCTATGTGTTTGAATATTAGATCTGTACTTCTTGGAGTTGACGAACTGATGTTTTGTTCTTCATTGCAAGTTGTCTCCAAAAATAGAGTGTCACAACTTCTAGGTACAAGATTCCAGGTACTGAGATTTTCAACTTCTTGGTATAAAAGTGTTGATGAATCATAGCAGGACATCCTTGAGTATGTTCTTCAAAAATATCTTTGTGATTCTTTTGGATTTTTAGTATATGCACTGGAGTGTTCTTTTTCTTTTTCTCCAGTAATGCATTTAGCTTCATGACACCCGACTGTTCTTTATGCATTCGACTTGTGAACTTCACTCTTTTTTTTGTCTCTACTTCTATATATATATATATATCTTCATTTTCTTCAATATTTTTCTTTTTTATATGAGTTTCGACAATAAGAGTATGTACATCATGTTCAATCTTTCTCATACCTCATACTGTCAAGATATGGTCTCCTGGTATGTAAAAAAAATATTAATTAATGTCAGATTCATTAAATAAATCAAATATGACTGTTATAAAAATATCAAGAAAATGGATAAATTAGAGAATATGTTATCAGTAGATTAGTAATAGTAGCATGTCAGTCTATAACATCTACAGCGGCAAGCTCAATCAGCAGTAGACTTCTATCAGAAGGCATATCTAGTGGTATGCTTCACCAATGGTAGGCTTTGTCCAACGGTAGACTTGACCAATGGTAGACGTCACCAATAGTAGAATTCACTAACTGTAGACTTCAATAACTATATACTTTTCCAATGGTAGACTTATCAATGGTAGAATTCACTAATTGTAGACTTCAATAACAGTAGACTTGTCCAACGGTAGACTTATCAATGGTAGACTTCACTAACTGTAATAAGTATGATATTGGACTTCAAATGGAAAAATTTAGTAGCAGTAACCCTGTCACAACAGTGACCTATCACATTGACTCAGCATCTGTATTCTTCGGTAAGTACATCAACAGTAGGCTTTACAATAGTGACCTTTGAACTGGTGACTTCCAACAGTAACTCTATAACTGTAGCTTTTATAATCGTAACCTTCATCAGTAAGGTCTTCATCGGTGATATTTTTACCAGTGACCTCTTACCAGTAACTTTCAACAGTGACCTTGACGTATAGTCTTTTTATACTGTAAATTGATTCCAATAAATTCATGAGATTAAAAAATAGATTGAAATACATTGTAAAACAACTAACCAATTATAAAATTAAGCATGATTTCGGATGATCAAAATAGTTAAATCCATTAATCTCCCCCTTTTTGATAATCAAAAATTATTCCATTAAACATTAGAATAATTAAAATATTATCAGAGATAATAAAAAGAAGAGATAAGTTAATAAAATAAACAGGTGTCACAGAAAAGCCTATCACACATGTAGTAGTATAATTACTTGTGTTTTACTTATTGTGTGTTTTATCCCCCTTTGTGATTAGCAAAAAGAAATAAAATAAGAGACAAAAGAGAATATTTATATTAATGAAATATCATTGCATGATTCAAAGAGAATTACAAAATCCCGATCAAAAGATACAACCACACTCAATCCACTTCAGAAACGTCCATTTGAGGTTTGGCTTTGGAAGATGAGGATGTAGGATCTAAAGGTGGAGGGATAGGTTGAGGGAAGGCAGTTAGCAGGGTAGGAGGATCTACAATAGAATCATCAGTAGACCTGTAGTGAGTAGATCTCTGAGGAATGGTAGGGGTCAAGCTTATGATGGCTCGACCAGGAGACAACAGTGGAGAACCACTGGCAGATCCTGAGGCACCCGAGGTAGAGGGAAAGGTTGGAGGGACAATAATGGGTGCACAATCCACATGGAGGAAAGGTAACAGAAGATTCTTGAAGTTCATGATGATACTACCTCCTCTCTCCATGGCTGAGATAAAATCATCCTTATTCTCCATAAATTTCTCAAAGGCAGTAGTCATCTCTCGAAGCTTGCTTACTTTATCTTTAAATGCCCGAGTGACAGGTGGAATCATCATGTTCTCCAACAGAAAGTTGAAGTGTCCATCCATTTGATGCTTAGTGTAGACCCTTTTGTAATAAAAGTCAAATTGTACCTTGATGGCCTTATGATCTTGAGCAGATTCCCTCAAATAATTTCCCACAAGGGTATGAATCTCTCTAGTAATAGAAATGACCTGAGAGTTTGAAGTACTAGTACCAGAGATCTTTTCCACTAAGTCTCTAACAATAGATCTGAAAGTATCAATGTCAACTGGAGGAGAGGCTGAGGTGGAAGAAGGTGCACCCAGAGGTTCCAGAGAGAAAGCTAATGTCTCCTAAAAGGATTTAGTCATGCCACTGATCAACCTCTTCACATCATCATCTTGACGTTTCACATGTGTTTCCATGGACTTATTAAAATCCTTAAACATGGTTACTAACTATTTCACTACACTTTTGACATATTTAATATCCTTTTCCACCTGAAATCTAGAGGTCAGAAGAGAATTCAATCTTACCATTGATTGTTTCAGAAGCTTCACAGATTCTGAAAACTCATTCATCTAACTCTGACACTTCCAAACATTCTGAAGTAGATCAGAGTGAATACTGGAGTTTATTTTGGCTAACTCATATTCTGAATTCTTCTGAATTAGAGCAATATCTTTTTCCATATTAGAGGACCTATCCTTATAAATTCTCTACAGGTCAGATTTCAAGGATTCAAGGTCTGGCTTTCTGACATAGTCTTGAGGGAAAGAGTTTTCTGGAGGTACAAAAATGAGATTTGGCACTGAAGCTCTTCTTTTGGGAATTCCATATTTGGATTCATCATAATCTAGTCCCAAAACTAGAAACCCAAGGAACTCAATCTATCCTTCAATGTCATGCACAACTGATATAGATCTTTTGGAAATAGGATGCTCCCCCTCAATTGGAGTTATCCCTTGGACAACTATTTCAGCTTATTCCAGCCTCGCAACTTCGGCAACTGTTGTTGCTTAATCAACTATCTCACCAGTATATTGAGCTACTTCCTTGACTGAATCATCCAAAATTTCCATAAAAGGGTAGTAGATACAATTTCTTCTTCGTGTGAACTCACTGCTTTTTCATTGACTCCTATAAGAGGACTCAAACGGAGTTCCTCTCCTTAATTATCCTTATCAGCAGCAGATTCAAGTTCCTCATGGTCAGAATGACCAGATTCATCAACTTCTTCTTCTAAGGTATCTCTAGCAGTGATATTAGCCTCATCATATTCTTCTTCACTGGTTTCTTCTACTCCATTTTCCCTTAGGATAGATTCTCTTCTCGTTAACTCTCTCAGAGGACTAGGCTCTCCAGAATCTATCATTCCATCTAAAGGACTAGTAGGTAGATCAGGATCAATCCTATAATCTATAAGAGTACCCTCTTTCTAAAGTTCCATAGCCTCCTCTACTTCTTCATCAGAATATACAGGTTCTGCCTCATCAGGCTTCAGACCTAGATCCCCCTTATACATTGGCCTAGACTGATTATTTTCACGGTCAAATTTCTTATAAAGCTTCCCTTCATCATTTACCCATTCTTCTCTCGAGGGATTACAGCTAATATTCATGAATCTTTAGACTATCTTAGAGATATAAAAATTGTTTCTTGGATACAGTTTTTTCCTCCTTATCTCCAGCAATTCCCATAACCTTCAACATCATAGAAGTCAGTTTGGCATGAAATAGAGCATTTTATTTAGATCTTGGCTTAGTCGTGTCTTCCAAATGAGCCATCTGCAACATACACAGGTTGATCTTATGTCCATGATTCATCAAATACAATATGAATATGTCTTGATACTTCAACACAGCAAAGTCCCCTCACTTGGGACTTATCACATGTTGGATAAAATTAAACAAAATTCTATCCTCTCCATTCATTTCAGCAGAAATCACTTTCCTTGAGGTCCCATTTTCTATCATCTCTTCCAATGCTTTCTTATATCAAAAAATCTCACTATATATAGGAATAACTCTAGAATAGTATTAAAAAATACCCTAATGAGGTACCCTTAGACATTCATCCCATTCAGAAGATGAAAAGGTTACCTCGATTCCATTTACTCTTTACACCAGTCGGTTCTCATCATCTGACTTCTGAAATTTCATATATTAGTATAATTATTTGACTATCCTCGGGTCGTATAGTCCATTATTGTTGTAAAATCACTCTACCTATCCTTGAGCCTCTAGTGCCTCCAACACTAAGGATTTTTTTGAGAGCAACAAATCTTCGCTTAACTTCTTTTCAGCTACAATTTTCCTCTTTGACAGATGCGGGTTAACAGGATATGTTGATATATTATTGCCAACACTGAACTCGGATCAGGATCTCTTAGGCCTTGTCACATCTCCATAATCAGCCAATGGTCTCTTGAACCTTTCCATTGAGGTTCTAAGTAGTTTGAGGTTTCAAAAAAATGTTAGGGTTTATGGATTTTAAGAGTAGGGGTTTGAGGGTGAGGAAGAGAGGGTATTGAATTGTGTTTGTAATCTAATTTTATAATTTAGGGATTGAAACAAAAACTAATCGAAAGAAAAAAAAAGAAAAAAATACTAATAAAATGGTTCAGATTCCCAAATAAAATATGAAGTAAAGGTAAGGTCCGACAATGAGGTACTGACAGTGAGGTTCAACGGTGAGGTTCTAACAGTGTGGTGCAACGATGAGGTTCTAACAGTGAGGTGTAATGGTGGGGTTCTAAATGTGAGGTGCAATGGTGAGGTTCTAATAGTGAGGTGAAATGGTGATGTTCAACAGTGAGGTTCTAACATTTGAAATTATTCATCCCAAATTCATGTTTGATGTAGTTTAACCTCTCCGAATTTAATGTTTTTGTGAATATATCAGCCAATTGATGTTTAGTTCCAATGAATTCAAGAGTGATATCAACTCTTTGATAATGATCTCTCATGAAGTGATGTCTTACATCAACATGGTTTTTCCAAGTATGAGATACTTGATTTTTAGAAATGTTAATAGCACTTGTGTTGTCACCGTTTATAAGGAAATGTTTGAATTTATATCCATAGTCTTGTAAATTGTGTTCCATCCATATAATTTGAGCACAATAACTACCAGTCGCTATATATTCAGCTTCGACAGTAGATAATGCAACAAAATTATATTTCTTACTACACCATGATACTAGTGACTTTCCTAAAATGTGACATGTTCCAGAGGTGCTTTTTCTATCTATCTTGCAACCAGAAAAGTCAGTATTAGAATAACTTATCAGATCAAATGATTGTCTTCTTGGATAAAATAGTCCTAAGTTGGGAGTATATTTGAGATATTTGAAAATACTTTTGACTAAATTTAAATGATATTATTTGGTATTATCTTGAAAGTGAGAACACATGCATACACTGAACATAATGTCAGGTCTACTAGCTGTAAGGTAGAACAAACTCCCTTTCACACCTCTATAGTTGGTTTGATCCACTTGTTCTCCAGTTTCATCTGTATCCAACTTACAAGTGGTACTAATAGGTGTATCATTACCTTTAATACCATCCAAATAAAAACATTTTAAAATATCCTTAATATATTTACTTTTATTTAAAACAATACCATCTTTATTTTGAAAATTTTGAAATCCAAGGAAAATTTTAAGTTCTCCCATTAAACTCATTTCAAACTCATTTTGCATTGTTTTTGAAAAAATAAGTACATAAAGAATTTTTAGAAGATCCAAAAATTATATCATCTACATAAATTTGTACTATAAAAACATATTTGGAAATTATTTTAATGAAGAGAGTAGGATCCACTACTCCCTTAATAAAACCTTTTAAAATATGAAAAGAGTTGAGCCTATCATACCAAGCTCTTGGAGATTTCTTAAAACCATATAAATCTTTAGAAAGTTTAAAAACCTGATTTTGGAAATGGGAATTTGTAAAACCAGGTGGTTGTTTAACAAACACATCCTCAACTATATACCCATTTATAAAATCACTTTTAACATCAATTTGATAAAGTTTAAAATTCAGATGAGCTGCATAATCAAGTAGTATCCTAATGGCCTCTAACCTAGCTACAAGTGCAAAGGTATCCTCATAGTCTATTACTTCCTATTGACTATAACCTTGTGCAACTAACCTAGATTTGTTTCAAATAATATTTCCAGACTCATCAACATTGTTCCAAAAACCCATTTAGTTCATATTGTCAAAGTGTCCTTAGGTCATTAAATTAGTTCCCAGACTTTGTTTTTTTCAAATTTATTTAATTCTTCTTGCATATCCATTACAAATAATTCATCATTGATAGCATCATTAATATTTTTGGGTTTAATCTGTGAAAGAAAACCTTGATGTTCAACATGGTTTCTCAGTGAAGCTCTAGTTTGTGTCCCTCGATTTAAATCACCTACTATAGAATCTAAAAGATGATTCTTGAGAGTTCTAATACCTTTAGAAAGATTTGAACTAGACTCCTCATGATTGTCTATTAGTTCAGACTCAACAGGTGAAGATTCTGGAAGATTTACATAAATAGTTACTTTTACAGGGGATTCACTATCATTATCATTGAGTTCCAGAATCGATATATCTTCCTCAAGGTGTTGAAGAGAGGTTTTGGGTTCATGTGAATCAGTCTCATCAAATTTGACATGAACTAACTTTTCCACACATTTGTTTTTATTATTGAATACTCTATAAGCTTTACTCAAGATTGAGTAACCTAGGAAAATTCCTTCATCACTTTTGGAGGTAAACTTGTCAATATTTTTCTTTAGTGTTAAGGATAAAGACTTTTTAACCAAAAACTCTGAAGTAATTAACCTTAGGATTCCTATTGTTCAAAAGTTCATAAGGGGTCTTCTTAAGAACAGGTCTAATCAAGACTCAATTGATGGTATAACAAGCTGTATTTACAACTTCTATCCAAAAATAAATCGACAAATCATACTCATTGAGCATTGTCCTAGCAATTTTTTGAAGGGTCCTATTTCTTCTATCCATGACTCCATTTTTTTGAGGTGTTCTAGGAGTAGAGAAATTGTAACTATAGCCATTGTGTGAGCAATAGGACTCAAACTCCTAATTTTCAAACTCATGGCCATGATCACTTCTCAAGGTCTTAATTATAAGTCCACTATGATTTTCCACAAACATGGTGTATTTGATAAAATAATAAAAATCTTCACTTTTGTGAGCCATAAATTATACCCAAGTGTACCTATAAAAATCACCTACAAGAACATAAACATAGTGCTTCCCATTTAAACTTAAAACTCTTTATGGTCCAAACAAATCCATTTGAACCAATTAAAGTGGTTGTGAAGTAAAAACTTATTTATTTGGTTTGAAAAAAACTTTGTGTTGCTTTCCCTTTTCACAAGGATTACAAACTTTGTTAAGAGAGGATTCTAAATTAGGTAAGTCTCTAAATAAACCTTTACTAGTCAGTTTCCTAAGTGAGTTCACATTGCAGTGTCCTAATCTTCTGTGCCACAGCTAGGATTCCTTATGAAAAGTATTTAAGCAAGAAACATTTTTCTTATATAAAGAATCTAAATCAACAGAAAATACAATCTCATTCCTGAGAGTAGTAAATATTAAATCATTTTTTGAAGTAAAAACATTACATTCATCATTTTGAAACTTGATGTTATAACCATCATCACACAACTGAGAGATGCTAAGTAAATTTTAATTCAATCCATCAAAACAAAGTACATTGGAAATTAATACTGTATTAGGGTTACCAATCTTGGCTAAGCTGACGGTTTTCCCTTTTCATTGTCACCAAAATTTACATGTCCACCATCAACATTGATTAGGCTCTTGAAGCAAGAATAATCTCCTATAATATGTCTTGATCATCTACTGTCCAAGTACCACATAGTCTTACAAGAACTCTTTAGGCAACATCCCTGCAAAACAGATTAGACGTGGGGTAACTTTGGTACCCATATTTTCTTGGGTCCTGATAGGTTAACAAGTAAAACATTGGGAACCCACACTTTTCTCATAGATTTCATATAATCAGAAGATATATTTTGAGACATAAACACTTTGTTTGGTCCTTTAGAGAATTTTTTTTCAAGAAATTTTCCAGAACAAGAACTAGTTATGAATTGTCCAGATTTTGGAATAAATTTAGTTTTAATGATCCTTCTCTATCCTGGATGATATCATAGACCAGTTGTATATTTTGGGGCAATCTATTTTCCTAGAAACTGAGTCAAGTTATCTCTTCCAGTAGTAAACTTCTCAAGATATCTTCTTAATTGTTCATTAGATAATTTAAGTTCAGTGTTCTATTTTAACAGATCAGATAAATTCTTTTTTTCAATATCTAGATTTTACTTATAATTTTCATTTAAAACATGTTGTCTCTTTAATGATTTATATTTTTCCTTTAGATCATTAAAGGTATCCTCAATAATTTCACAATATTCAAATAGTTCATCCTTAATCATATCTTCATCATTATGTGACTCACTCTTATTCCCAAAATAATATGCATTATGTATACGAGAGTTAAGTGTTTGCTCAGATGTTTCTGTCATGAAACATAAGTTGCATGATTGTTCCGTTCACTATCAGAAGCATTTGATCCACTGGAGCTGTCTTCTGAAGCCCTCCAAGTAGCTTTCATAGCCTTTTTATAACCCTTTCCCTTATCTTCATATTTCTTCTTAAATTTTAGCATGGGGAAATTTGCCTTCACATGACCTTTTTGTTTCCACTCATAGCATATTATTTCATTTGAGTTATCATTCTATTTTCTGTCTTTCTTCCATTGTCCTTTTCTATCATAATTTACCTTATAGTTTGACTTACTAAATAATTTCTTCTTTCAGTAAAACTTTTTGAACCATCTTGAAAGATAATCCATCTTCTCATCACTGTTTGAATCTGACTCTTCACTAGTGGAACTGTCTACAGGAACATGAATTCTTTCTTTGTATTTTCTCTGTGAGTTTGATGTCTTGAATGCTACTGACTTCTTCCTTGGTTATTCCCCTACTTCTTGATTCATTATAAGTTCTTCTTCCTACATCATAAGCTTTCCAATTAGTTCCTTCACTGTTAGTTTTCCTATGTCACAAGATTCTCAGATGGAAATAGAAGTGCCGCTCTATCTCTCAGGTAAGCATCGAAGCAGTCTCATGATTTGGTCCTTGTTATCCAATGGATTTCCAAGAAGACTCATAGTGTTCACTATTTCATTGAACCTGAGATAAATTTCATTGATATGTTCATCTGACTTCATTTTAAAATTATCATATTTAATAGTGTTTGTATTTAGTCACATTTCTTTAACATTAGTTGTTCCCTCATGAGAAATAGCTAAAGTATCCAAAATTTCAAATGAAGTTTTACAAGCAGATATTCTATTGCATTCATCATCACATAGATAATAGTATAATTCATTCATTACTTTATAGTTATTATTATATTTATCTTTAGTCAATTGAGTCCATGTGTCCCTAGTAGAAGCAGGCAATACATGTTGTTCTTTAATTTTATCCCATATTTTAGGTCTCATTCTATCTAGATACATTTTCATTTTTAATTTCCACTAAGCATAGTTATTACCATAATGAAAGGTGGAGTGTTAGTATCAGCACCCTTAACTCTAGTTTCCATTGTTACATAGAATTTAAAGAACTGAAAATTTAGATATGACAGATATTTTAAGATATTTAAGACAGAACTAAAATCACAGTTGAAAAGAGTGTGAACAATTGAAAATAAAATCCTCTGATACCAAGTGTTGGTTGGAGTGGATATTCAAGAGAGGGGTGAATTGAGTTCCAATTAAAATTTCTGTTAAAAACATTATGATAAAAATACCCCAATTCAAAACAGCCTAGTCAATTAAGTCAGTGGAGGTGAAATTTTTTAATTTCTCAACAAGTTTCTCAATATTGAATATTCCTCAGTTGAATCAATGTAACCACTAATTCATCTTTTGAAATAGGTTTACTGAATTAAGCATATATACACACTAACCAAAACTAACTATCATATTGAAAGTAAAAACAGTTTTCTATCTTTAAAAAATATAAGCATTGGATAAAATAAAACAGAGTATATGAGGATTAGCACAAAAATGTAAACAAGAGGTAAAGTCTCAAGCTGATACCTAATACTCTCCACTTGGTGATCACCTAGCACCAAGCATCTTGTATAAATAAACTTGATACACAACATGTATCGGGTATTACAACATTTTTTACACTATTCAGGTTTTATAACCTCTACCATGGTTCTAAGTGGGAAAATAAGCAACCAAGACACACAAGGCTTCTTCCACAGTTATGTGTTGGAAAACAAAGGTGAGGGAGTTTTGAGTGGAGATTTTTAGTATCCCTCAGTTAAAGCACAGGATACAGTGTGTGTGTAACAAACACACACTGCTCATAAATGTAAAATAAGGAACACAGAAGAGCCATAGAAATTAGGATGGAGTTTAGAATGCTCTATGTGTTTGAAGATCATATCTGGACTTCTTGAAGTTGTGGAACCGAAGGTTTGTTCTTCACTGCAAGTTGTCTCCCAAAACAGAGTGTCGCAACTTCCAGGTACAAGCTTCTGGGTACTAAGATGTTCAACTTCTTGGTATAAAAGTGTTGATGAAGCATAACATGATAACTTTGAGTATGTTGTTCAAAAAGATCTTTGAGAAGATTTTTGATTTTCAGTATATGCACTGGAGTGTTTTTCTTCTTATTCTTCAGTAATGCATTTAGCTTCTCGACACCCGACTCTTCTTTATGCATTTGACTTGTAAACGTCACTCTTTTTTTATTTTCCACTATGCTTATATATATATATATTTTTCTTCTGTATTTTTCTTTCATATTTGAGGTCTAAAAATTGGAGTACGTACATCACATACAATCTTTCTCGTACCTCGTACTATCAAGATATGGTCTTCTGATATGTCAATAGAAAATATTAATTAATTTCAGATGCATTAAATCAATCAAATATGAATGTTATGATAATATCAAAAAAAAAAATAAAGTATAGAATATGTTATCAGTAGATTGGTAACAGTAGCCTGTCAGTCGGTTTCATATTCAGCGGCCAGCTCAATCATCAGTAGACTTTTATCAATAGGAATATCCAGCGGTAGGCTTCGCCAATGTTAGGCTTTGCTAATGGTAGGCTTGTCCAATGGTAGACTTCACCAATGGTAGACTTCACAAACGGTAGACTTCACTAAATGTAGACTTCATTAATGGTAGACTTGTCCAAAGGTTGAATTATCAATGGTAGACTTTACTAACTGCAATAAGTCTGACAATGGAATTCTAATAGAAACTTTTTTTAGCAGCAACCTTGTCACAACTGTGACCTATCACATTGACTCAGCATCTGTTTGCTTCGGTAAGTACTTCAACAGTAGTCTTTACAACAATGGCCTTTTTACTGGTGACTTCCAACAGTAACTATATAACTGTAGCTTTTATAATGGTAACATTCATTAGTAAGGTTTTCATCGGTGATCTTTTCACCAGTGACCTCTTACCAATAACTTTCAACAGTGACCTTGATGTGGAAACTTTTTATACTGTAAACTGATTCCAGTAAAGTAATGAGATTAAAAAATAGATTGAAATAGATTATCAAAAAACTAACTGATTATCAAATTAAACATGATTTGGGATTATCGAAATAGTTGAATCCAACACATGTGACTTCAAATAGTCATTAATTAGACCCTTAAAAAATGGATGATATAAAAAATTTATTTTTCCAGGTTTTGAGTCATTTTATTGTTTTTATAAATTTAATTAATATCATATTATTTATTTTTCAACTACTTGTACAAAAACTATATTGGCATTGTATAAGTCAGTAAGGTAATTATTTATTTCATTATAATTAAAATTAAAATAACTTGATAGATAAAATATTTTATATTTAAAATTGGTATTTATAGTCTAATTTTTCTTATATATCACTCAATATTAAAAATTATTTAGTTATTTATAATATATGTATAATATTTTAATTGTACATTAAATTAAATTTTAAAAAATTATGGAAAATGATTTTGAGAAAATTTTAAATAATCGTGTAAAAATTATCTTACATTGGTATTTTTAGAGTTTTCTAAAATGAGTGATTTTTCAAAGAATAGTGAAAAACATTGTTTTTTGTTGAAATATACCTTTTTATTTAATGATTTTACATAGTTCCGTCTTAATTTAAAAATATTTTAATAATAAATTTTATTGAATAATATTACAAATTATCAAATTTTGGTACTTGGAATCAATTTTATGTAGAATATTCATAAGAAAATTATTTTCTCTATAAGAAATCATTATTGTTAAAATCAACTCTTTATAGAATTTTTATGTTTAAATGACATATTACAATTTTTTCGTACTATGAATTGTATTTTATAAAATATATTATATATATTGACTAATAATAACAATAATATTTAATTTTTTTATAATTTTTTTCTTTATAAATGATAAAAAAATAAAAAAATACGGTTATGGATAAAATAGGTTTTGTAGGGGATGGTGCTTAAAAATGAGTTATAGGTATTATTTCCAATAAAAAATCTCAAAATAAAATTTTATGATCTTTTTTAAATGACTTAATATAGAAAATTGGAATATATTTCCGTTTTTTTATTTTTCTTGAGAATGACATTATTTTATTTTTTATTTTAATAGATTCCATGTGTTTATTATCCAAAACTTATAAAAGGACACCCCTCACTTCACATATTTACACAATATGGATAAAAATATTTTAAAAAAAACATATATAATATTATTATCATCATCTATAACCATGATTAGAGGATCAGTTAATCAAAAAATAAAATGTCAAGGGACCTTGTGAAGGATCTAAATGAGGCTTACCGAAGAAGTGTCAATTGTCTTACCCAAACACTTTCAATTTATTTATTAATTTACATACTCTATATATAAGGTATTCATTATAGATAACACCATTAGTATCATTTATATACAAAAATATTACATTTATTATGTAACCACTAATATACACCCTATATTTCATCAAATGGGAAGTTAAAGTATTTATTGTGCGTGCATGTTGACTATCACCTCCATGTAGCGATATGATTAATTTCTATAACCATATTTTATAAATGGTTATTATTATGGAATTAAATTTTCAACATTATATTTATGAAATATTCATTTTCTGGACTTATAATATCTTTTTTACCATTTTACCATCAAAATCAATGGAAAATAATAATGTCACATAAGCATTTGTGATGATTACGACCTCAATGAAGCAATGTGAGTAACTTTTCATTTAATATAAACATGTATGTGAAAAAAGGATAAATATAATGGATATAATTGAGATATATGAAATAATAAATATTATATAATTTTGAATTATTATTTACCCTTCTTTACTTATATCTGTCGATAAGTGAAGAAAACATTTATGTGTATGTACAGCCTAAAGTCTCCATGAATGTAGAATTTAATTTTTCCATCTCTATCATTTTAATATAGATTTTAAAAAATATTATTATAATAAATATTTATTTTATTTTTATCAAGTTTAAAATGACAATTGAAGTGCCCAGATCAGTGTGAATCACTGAGAGGGGGAGGGGGTGAATCAGTGATCCTTTAAAACTTTTTACTAATTGATTCTTAATCAATTAAACCTCTATGGCTGGTTAAAGCCTCGATCCACTCTTCTTGTATCTCTCAACCTTTCCCGGATAATGCAGTAATGAAAAGGCACAGGACACAAGGATTTACAAGGTTCGGCACCAAAGGCCTACATCCTTGCCATGCTCTCCAAGCATGGATTCTCCCATTATAATATGTTAGTATTACAATGGTCGATACAGCTTCCCACCGTATCTCTCCTGAGTCCCACAGGAGGGTCTTTATACTGCGTCCCACAGTGTTACCAGAGTCCCACTGGCCTGCTCCAGAATCCCACTGAAGACTTCTTCTCCCTGAGTCCCACAAGGTCTTCTCCTGGCTCCTCGAGTCACACGAGTAGCTCTTCTTCACTTTAAGCTTCTTCAAGAATCCTCAGCAGCCTGGGATAAAGGCTGCTGGCCTTGCTCTTCTTCTGATCACTTGTGGTGAACAGGTCTTCTCGTCTAGCTCGGGCTTTATCACCTTCTTCTAAGGATGCCCCGGCTTCTCTCCAATTACTGAATGCTCAGACAAATAATATCTTTATCTTTGGTCTGGTCCAGTCTCAGTTGCACACCACTGATTTAGCACTGTTCACGTGTGCACGTGCATGCATGCATGCATGCACTCTCCTTTTCTTCCTCTTGGTGCAGTAGACCCACAAAGGGTGTAGTCACTTTAAGCACACACCTTCACTGAACTTCACACACTTTATCCAATTGGTTTACACACTTAGAGTGTGTTCTACTTTAGTGTGGGTCTTTCACTTCTTTCTTCTTCTAAGTGTGAACACACTTTTAGTTCACACACTAGGTTCGGCCTTCTTGTCTCTTTGCACACAAAAACTTCTTCACTTTGGCACACACTTGAGCTTGGCCTTCACACTTCTTGTTGCACACTCTTAAATGGTCGTAGGGTGTTCCTCTTCAATTTGCACACACACACACTCAAATGAGGTGTGGTCTTCACTTCACCCACACAAGGCTACGGCCTTTCACTTGTTCAATTTGCACACAAAGGCACAAAAGGCCTCGGCCTTACTTCTTCACCTCTCACACACACAAAGTGTGGTATGCTTGGCCTCAACTCTTTTGCACACACTCAACCCGTAGGTTCTTCACTTAGCACTTGTGCACACACTTCGGTTCTCCTTTATTTGCACACCTTCTGCCCGTAGGGCCTTCTTCTTTATGCACACACAAAATGTATGTCTCGGCCAAGGGGTGTTCAACCCGAACTCCTACTCAAGTGAGGTGCGCAAGGGGTGCGGCCCTCCTTCTCTTCACAGCCGCGCTAATTCCACTGGTTGTGGGTCGCGCAAGCCACAAGGCACGCAAGTGCAAGGCACAAGGCAGCACACCTCACTGCCTTCTTCAAAAGCACAAGCACAAGGTGCAAGGGCCACTGCCGCGCAAACACCTCCTGCCACACAAATCCGCGGACAGAGAGGGATGCAACCTCGGGCGCGCAAGAATGCAGCCTCGGGTTCTTCCTGTCGCGCAAGGGAGTAGGCGCGCAGGGAACTCCTCCTCCACATTCACCTCTTTTGCGCAAGAGATGCGCGAAAGGAACCTCACGAAGCAAGAGTTGCTCCGGGCTTCACTGCCGCGCAGGGGGCGCGCAAAGCTTCGACTTCGCGAGGCAGAGCACTCGCGGGTCTTCCAAGTTTTTCAGCAGCGTTTCAGCAAGCTTCTCGAGGGCTCAGCCTCTCTTTATATAGGCAGAGGAATACCCCATATCTTCCGCGTGATTTAACTTCAAGATCCTGAAGTTTTCGGTTCTTTAAAATCTTCCAAATATTTATATTTATCCTCTGTTTCACGCGAGATCTTTCTTCTTCGGTTTCCTCCACATGCATGCGATTTATAACGCATGCACGGCCTTCGTTAAACCTTATCCATGCAAAGGCACGAACACCGAATGGCCTCGCACCTCCGGTTGCTTCGGCCTCGCTCGAAATCCTCCTTTCATCGTATGCATGCTTATTTTATTGCATGGTCCTGTTCGTTATGGCCAGACGAGCACGAGGGTGGCTTCGGTTTCTTCAGAGGTGGCCGGAATCTCGAAACACTATCGTCGGGAGGCACTGGTTCAGCGGCTGCTCGCGGGTGGTCTTCGTTAGAGCTCGAGGATGAAGATGATCCGGGAGCCGTTCGATCGGGCGAATGAAGGACATCGGACGGCCGGATTAAATCGGGGGCGCGGCGGATCAGATGAGCGGTCCAGATCGAGCGCGCGATTGCTCGGACGGCGGAGATTTGCTCCCGGTGAAAAATACGCGTCCCACATCGAAACGGCGCGGGATTTTGCCGCGGCTTATAACCCTGGCGCTGCCCCAACCCGCCAGTTGAATCTTCTCCCTCCACGGTGCCGCCCCGCACCGTGTTCTCCCTGCGGGCGCGCTCTGCGCCCACTCTCTGCTCCTGCGGGCGCGCTGCTAGCGCCCACTATGCTCCTCTGGCGCGCGGGTTTCACCACCGCGTGCCCTGGCGCTCCTCCGGCTGGCCATATTTTTTTTTTTGGCTAAAAGGAAATGTAAAGACTTTGTTAAAAAAACAAAGTTCTCCTCCATATGAGTATAAGCCAAATGCCACATTCCAAGCCACTTCTAAGCCATTCTTCTCCTTCATCTTCTTCTTGAGAATTCAAACATTAATCTTCTTGATAAGAAACAACTCCTCAATTTATAATTCTTCTTCATCATTTGATTTTCTACTTAGGAGAGAATTCTCAAGGATCTCCATCAACCGAGCTACTTGATCAATTATTTCTTCTTCATTAGAATTCCTCCATTCTTCTTCAACATCTATTCATCACTTTGTAATGGAATTCACGAAGGGTCTTCATCTTCAACTGAGCTCCTAAATCACTTAAATTCTTCAATGTCTTCGTTTATCTAATCAGATATCAAATTGGGACTTCTTCAGATTCACATGCACTAAGTGTTAGTGCATGGACTTCATTAATACACTTCATCCACTTAGAAGTTGTGAATGGATCCCTTTCATCTCCTCATGCATTGTGAAGACAATGCATGGTCTTCAAACAATGTTGTGACATTGTATCATCATGATACAAGTTCTTTGAACTTAAAGATCAGCTCAACAATCGTCAGATTTTCATGGAGAATGTTTCAACCATATTCTCCAATGCCACTTACTGAATCTCCTAAGTGACATTCCTCTAAGTACCATGGCCATTCTCCTTCACCACCAACACCATCACTACCTTTGGCATTCACATCTTGACATTCCCTGACTTCCATTCATTCCAAGACAACTTCATGCCTCATTGACAACAAATGCAACACAATGCACTTCAATCTCCCCCTTTGTATTTGTTGTCAATACACTCCTTCAGCACATATGAATCGGTCAATATGTGTGCCAATATTTTCTCCCCCTTATTGGCAATCAAATGCAAAGGTGTGGTGTGGTTCACTTCCAAAAATATCTTCCTCCCATTGAAAAGTATCTTCTTGAAAAACACTAGGAGAGGGATGATGTCACATGTTCTCTTTAGCAAAGAACCTTTAGTGAATCAGCTCTAAGTCTACTTGGGCTAACCCGGTGTAGAAAACAAGAGTGATATGACCAAGGAATTCAAAGCTGTCCAAAATTCTCTACACATGTGAGATCATGCTTAGGGGTTTGAAAATTTTTCAGATATAACAATGAATTGCTAAATCCTGCACATACTTCACAAAACTCATTAGAAAGTTCAGTGCAATGATAAAGCTCCCCCTTTCATCCATTTGTCTTCAATCCATACTCCCCCTTAATTGACAAGATAAACTCAATTAAGAAACAAGGGATGAAAGTATGATTGGAATACCTTCAGCTTTTCTCAAGATAGTATTAAATCTTAGAATACCATCTTCTCCAGATTGGCTTCCCCTCAAGGGGTGCTCTCCATTCTGTCCAAACCACTCTCCAGATGAGAATGATCATCATCTTCAATTCCCTGCATTGTTAGCACATGTAAATACCAATGTATAAGGGAATAAGATGGAACCTCCTTGGTTCATCAATGTGAACAACAAGGTTGAGAAGATTCTCTCAACCGAGATGTCCCATTTTCACCATTCTTCACACTTGCACATTTGATCTTCATTGATGATTGTGCTGGTGTGGTTCTCAACCCATCTTCATGTGAAATCTTTTTCTTCCCTTTTGCTTTAGCAAATGCCAGAGCTTCATCTTCAGCTCTTTGTAGTTCTCTGGCAAGTTGCAACTGATGTGGCCATATGACAAGTAAATCATTTGGAAGAGTGGCCTCAGTTTTGGAAGTTCCACATGGTTCCTTGGATGCTGCTAAGCTACCTCTCTTAGGAAACTTATTTTCAATCAATCCCTTCTTCTTCTTCTGGATTGATTGTCTGTTTAAGTGTAGTTGGCTTCTATTTAGTTTCATGGCTTCTTTACAAAGGTCAATGATGTGTCCTTTCTTTCCACAGTAGAAGCATTTCTTGGTGGTCCTTCTGGATGCATCACCCTTCTTGGATTTCAATTCCAAGGACTTCTCTTCATTCTTCAAACTCTTCTTGGGAGCATCTTCCACTTTCTTCTTCTTGCTTCCCAAGGATTCCTTTTTAGCCAGGTTCAGTGATATTCTCTTCTTTTCATCTTTGGATACAGTTGGAGATTGACATGTATCATTTTGACCACTTTTGCAACCATCCCAGATGTTGTCAAGTAATCCAAATCTGTTAGCAGTAAACAGATGTCTCTAGACCTGTGGATGCTGCTTCTTTTCTTCTGGCTTGCTCCCCCTAGGCATGGGCTTCCTCTGTGCTTTGGCATTCAGTGGATTGTACCAACAATCCTTTGCACAATTCCCATACTTGTTACAACACCAACATTGACCCACAAATCTTGACCTCTTGATTCCTTCTGATTGTTGGGTACCTGTCTTGAATTGTTGTGCTGCTTCAGGAGAGCTTTCTTTCTTCATTGTCTTCATCCATACTTGTTTGGAATTATTTTTCCATCCTGCACTTTTTGTGGAAACACAATTAGAAGCATCAGTACAAGATGGTATGGATGGTACCTTCTTTCTAGAAGTTGTTGCACTTTCACTAGAGGATGTCTTGCTTGTAGAATCATCCTTCTCAAAGCTCACTTGAGTAGCAACATTTCTTCTTTCAGTTGACTGGGAGGCTTTGGCTTTAGGTGATTGCTGATTTGTCAATATCACCTCTAGTTCTAAGCATTTCATGTTAAGGGAGTTCTTCTCATCCTCAACAGTTCTTAGCCTTCCTTCCCAATTCTCCACCAGTTGTTTCATCTGGTCTTCATGCACCTTCTTCAATTCTTGCAATGAATTGTCCAGCTCCTTCACCAATTTGACTTTTTCTTCGAGTTGAGCATCTCTGACATTCATTGACACTTTGTGCCTCTTCTCCAGTGCATGGTAAACATCTTTGATTATTACTTTAAAGATTTCTTTCTCAGAAAGACTTCTTTGCAATTCTTCAATAGTGTCTTCATATCTTTCATTGCAAAGAGATACTGTTTCATCTTTGGCATTTACCAGCTTTCTGAGAGTGTTGGTTATGCCAACCCTTTTAGCCAGCTAATCTTCCATAGCATTGGCTTCTTCTTCTAACTGTGATTTTTCTTCATGAAGATCATGGATGCCTGTAGCTATACACTTTGCCACTTCCACGGGAACTGTCTTCTGAAGATATTTGAGTGCACTCTGAAGATCATTCATTGTTTCAACTTCATCACAGCTAGGACAGGCTTTCTTCATCTTCTTGGCCTGTTTCTTCTTTCTATTTTTCTGAGTCTTGGCAGACATCTCCATTTGAGGCTGGTCACTCATTTCCTCAAATCTGCACTTCATAAAGACTCCCTTGGATCTTTTAGAGGTAACCTCCCTTTGATACCAATTGAAGTGCCCAGATCAGTGTGAATCACTGAGAGGGGGAGGGGGTGAATCAGTGATCCTTTAAAACTTTTTACTAATTGATTCTTAATCAATTAAACCTCTATGGCTGGTTAAAGCCTCGATCCACTCTTCTTGTATCTCTCAACCTTTCCCAGATAATGCAGTAATGAAAAGGCACAGGACACAAGGATTTACAAGGTTCGGCACCAAAGGCCTACATCCTTGCCATGCTCTCCAAGCATGGATTCTCCCATTATAATCTGTTAGTATTACAATGGTCGATACAGCTTCCCACCGTATCTCTCCTGAGTCCCACAGGAGGGTCTTTATACTGCGTCCCACAGTGTTACCAGAGTCCCACTGGCCTGCTCCAGAATCCCACTGAAGACTTCTTCTCCCTGAGTCCCACAGGGTCTTCTCCTGGCTCCTCGAGTCACACGAGTAGCTCTTCTTCACTTTAAGCTTCTTCAAGAATCCTCAGCAGCCTGGGATAAAGGCTGCTGGCCTTGCTCTTCTTCTGATCACTTGTGGTGAACAGGTCTTCTCGTCTAGCTTGGGCTTTATCACCTTCTTCTAAGGATGCCCCGGCTTCTCTCCAATTACTGAATGCTCAGACAAATAATATCTTTATCTTTGGTCTGGTCCAGTCTCAGTTGCACACCACTGATTTAGCACTGTTCACGTGTGCACGTGCATGCATGCATGCATGCACTCTCCTTTTCTTCCTCTTGGTGCAGTAGACCCACAAAGGGTGTAGTCACTTTAAGCACACACCTTCACTGAACTTCACACACTTTATCCAATTGGTTTACACACTTAGAGTGTGTTCTACTTTAGTGTGGGTCTTTCACTTCTTTCTTATTCTAAGTGTGAACACACTTTTAGTGCACACACTAGGTTCGGCCTTCTTGTCTCTTTGCACACAAAAACTTCTTCACTTTGGCACACACTTGAGCTTGGCCTTCACACTTCTTGTTGCACACTCTTAAATGGCCATAGGGTGTTCCTCTTCAATTTGCACACACACACACTCAAATGAGGTGTGGTCTTCACTTCACCCACACAAGGCTACGGCCTTTCACTTGTTCAATTTGCACACAAAGGCACAAAAGGCCTCGGCCTTACTTCTTCACCTCTCACACACACAGTGTGGTATGCTTGGCCTCAACTCTTTTGCACACACTCAACTCGTAGGTTCTTCACTTAGCACTTGTGCACACACTTCGGTTCTCCTTTATTTGCACACCTTCTGCCCGTAGGGCCTTCTTCTTTATGCACACACAAAATGTATGTCTCGGCCAAGGGGTGTTCAACCCGAACTCCTACTCAAGTGAGGCGCGCAAGGGGTGCGGCCCTCCTTCTCTTCACAGCCGCGCTAATTCCACTGGCCGTGGGTCGCGCAAGCCACAAGGCACGCAAGTGCAAGGCACAAGGCAGCACACCTCACTGCCTTCTTCAAAAGCACAAGCACAAGGTGCAAGGTCCACTGCCGCACAAACACCTCCTGCCACGCAAATCCGCGGACAGAGAGGGATGCAACCTCGGGCGCGCAAGAATGCGGCCTCGGGTTCTTCCTGTCGCGCAAGGGAGTAGGCGCGCAGGGAACTCCTCCTCCACCTTCACCTCTTTCGCGCAAGAGATGCGCGAAAGGAACCTCACGAAGCAAGAGTTGCTCCGGGCTTCACTGCCGCGCAGGGGGCGCGCAAAGCTTCGACTTCGCGAGGCAGAGCACTCGCGGGTCTTCCAAGTTTTTCAGCAGCGTTTCAGCAAGCTTCTCGAGGGCTCGGCCTCTATTTATATAGGCAGAGGAATACCCCATATCTTCCGCGTGATTTAACTTCAAGATCCCGAAGTTTTCGGTTCTTTAAAATCTTCCAAATATTTATATTTATCCTCTGTTTCACGCGGGATCTTTCTTCTTCGGTTTCCTCCACATGCATGCGATTTATAACGCATGCACGGCCTTCGTTAAACCTTATCCATGCAAAGGCACGAACACCGAATGGCCTCGCACCTCCGGTTGCTTCGGCCTCGCTCGAAATCCTCCTTTAATCATATGCATGCTTATTTTATTGCATGGTCCTGTTCGTTATGGCCAGACGAGCACGAGGGTGGCTTCGGTTTCTTCAGAGGTGGCCGGAATCTCGAAACACTGTCGTCGGGAGGCACTGGTTCAGCGGCTGCTCGCGGGTGGTCTTCGTTCGAGCTCGAGGATGAAGATGAGCCGGGAGCCGTTCGATCGGGCGAATGAAGGACATCGGACGGCCGGATTAAATCGGGGGCGCGGCGGATCAGATGAGCGGTCCAGATCGAGCGCGCGATTGCTCGGACGGCGGAGATTTGCTCCCGGTGAAAAATACGCGTCCCACATCGAAACGGCGCGGGATTTTGCCGCGGCTTATAACCCTGGCGCTGCCCCAACCCGCCAGTTGAATCTTCTCCCTCCACGGTGCCGCCCCGCACCGTGTTCTCCCTGCGGGCGCGCTCTGCGCCCACTCTCTGCTCCTGCGGGCGCGCTGCTAGCGCCCACTATGCTCCTCCGGTGCGCGGGTTTCACCACCGCGTGCCCTGGCGCTCCTCCGGCTGGCCATATTTTTTTTTTTGGCTAAAAGGAAATGTAAAGACTTTGTTAAAAAACAAAGTTCTCCTCCATATGAGTATAAGCCAAATGCCACATTCCAAGCCACTTCTAAGCCATTCTTCTCCTTCATCTTCTTCTTGAGAATTCAAACATTAATCTTCTTGATAAGAAACAACTCCTCAATTTATAATTCTTCTTCATCATTTGATTTTCTACTTAGGAGAGAATTCTCAAGGATCTCCATCAACCGAGCTACTTGATCAATTATTTCTTCTTCATTAGAATTCCTCCATTCTTCTTCAACATCTATTCATCACTTTGTAATGGAATTCACGAAGGGTCTTCATCTTCAACTGAGCTCCTAAATCACTTAAATTCTTCAATGTCTTCGTTGATCTAATCAGAGATCAAATTGGGACTTCTTCAGATTCACATGCACTAAGTGTTAGTGCATGGACTTCATTAATACACTTCATCCACTTAGAAGTTGTGAATGGATCCCTTTCATCTCCTCATGCATTGTGAAGACAATGCATGGTCTTCAAACAATGTTGTGACATTGTATCATCATGATACAAGTTCTTTGAACTTAAAGATCAGCTCAACAATCGTCAGATTTTCATGGAGAATGTTTCAACCATATTCTCCAATGCCACTTACTGAATCTCCTAAGTGACATTCCTCTAAGTACCATGGCCATTCTCCTTCACCACCAACACCATCGCTACCTTTGGCATTCACATCTTGACATTCCCTGACTTCCATTCATTCCAAGACAACTTCATGCCTCATTGACAACAAATGCAACACAATGCACTTCAACAATGATGATGGAATATGAATTCTTGTACATGGTCATGAACTACAAAATTGAAATTCTTCTGAAAAATGAAAAAATTTAACAGTTCAAAATTAAAATTTTTATAAAGAAGAATTAGTAAATAGGATAAAAAATATCATAGGAGAATCATATATGATATTATAAATAAATCCATAACTATTTTATTGAATTATAATAAATTTTAATTTATTAAAAAATCAATTTGAGTTCTTTTCAAGATAATTGATCTCATTATAAGAATGGAGTTATCATATAATGGTTTATCTTGACTATTTATGGTAATTTTTTTAATGAACTATTAGGACCTCTCTCCCAAGAATCCAAATAATTTTCTTCTCATATTTTTAATTATGAATGTTACATTATTTCCATTCATTTTAATGTATTTATGAAATAAAGAGACAGATAGAATTGTTTAAGGAGAATTGTCTTTATTTATTTCTATGATCAAAAATATTTTTTCATTCGTATCAGTATTTTCAAAAAATGATTCTAAGAAGGTAATTATAGATTCATTTGTTTTACATTATTATTTTTAAAACTTTAATTTTTTAAAAATTATTAATAAATTAATCTTCTTTCCATTTTATGATTGATGTACTTTTAAAAGTTACAAAAATATGACTGATCAATTATTTAAATCATCTATTACAAGTTTGCAAAGTAATTTTCAAAAATAAATCCATAGAAATTTGGGAAATTTATATATTTAAATTTTGTTAATTTATAGTGAAATTATTATTGTACACAAAATATATTCCATTTATTTTTATAAATAATTTTACATCTATGATATAATATTTTATATTACTTTTACTTTATCTAGGAAATGTTCTAGAGATACGATCTACATAATTTTAGTAGACATATTATGATGATGATTTTTAGTGGTTGATTATATAAACCACATTTCATTCCCAAGATTTAATATATTTTGATAATAAAAATTTGAAACCCGTTCCATTTAGTGGTTTATGAAATGATGAATTTTTTATTATCTCATGTAACACATATGTATAATTTTCATTATGTAATAGGTGGGAGGAGAATTTTTTATACCCCTAATGAATTTGCTAATTATTTATATCTCATGAGGTAATATGGACTGGATTAGGGAGTAAACTCAATTCAATGAGGAGTATTTTTCATATTGACAAAATTATGAGAGAAAATTAACAAATGATATGATTTAATTGATATTCAACCATATCAACTATGATTATCAGGGATGTTATCCTTAAAAATGATATAATTTTCACAAATTATGTGTATGTCATAAATTAATTTCATATCCATTTATATTCACTCAAGAATCTTGGTCATTTACTCCATTATTATTCATTTCTAATTAATAACCCTGCATTATAAAATGACTCAAGATTATGAGGTTTGATATGCTGGTTAAGCATCTCAAATTTTATGATCTGGTTTTCAGACACCTGTTCTCGTGTTATTTTTAATCGATGATTAATATCCTTCTTTTTCCCTTACTACGAATCTAAGATAACCATTACTTTTTTGATATTTCCATATGTTATAAAGAAGGTTTTTATATATGATATGTCCAAGAAGGATTATAGTTATGAAATTCCTAGTCATTGGTTATGTATATCTTTTATGAACCAATTGATTAAGTATTCAAATTTAGAATGACACTATATGAAATGATTTTGGTGTCTATTTTAATTTCATATATTGAATATTAATATAATTAGATATAAATTCTTTTAGTGAAGTTAATGGGTCTCTATATTATTGAATATTGATCTTTGGTTAATATTTAGAAAATTAAATTTTCTTTTCAAATAATTAAACATATGATTGTTTCAATGAATATAATAAATATTTCTTTATTTCATCTTATTTTAATTGAATAATAATAATAAATGAGTAATATTCCACCAAGGTTCTTGGAAAACTATATTACATTATTCTATTGTGAAAGAAACATATATGTTATATCCTTAAAATCTATGTATTTTACCTGAATTTTTATCTCTATTTAATTATTTAGATTCATCCTATATGATGGTAATGAAAAAGGGATCATTTCTAATTGAACATATAATGAAATTTCTATTATATATTGAATAAGGGAATGTGTTGAGTAAAAATCATTCAATGCTCAAAGGGGATTGTAATGATGAATCCCAATGAAATCCATGTAGAATAAGTGGACACATTCCTCAGGAAAAGATCATGATATGAAGAAATAGTTGATTGACTTGTCATGAGTGTCGTTGGAATCAAAGAAGTCCAAAAAAATTTGAACTCAATGTATGTGTGATGAAATTACATGTGGTTGTTTATGAGGCTTAAAAAGATGAGAATTAAATTGGTGATAGACCATAGAAGTCATTGAGGCCATAAAAGGAGTTGTGGATTCTTTTGGATTCGGTTTCAACTACATCATATTAAATTTTATCATGTATACAAAGAAAAATACCTTCTATAATCACACATACATCATCTTGGTGAGAATGTTTTTTCCCAATGAATTATGTGGACTAAAAAATAGATCCAAAGGTATCACAATCATTTAAACCTCCCCGTATTGTAAATATTTTAAAAATACCATCAATGTTAACATTGATCCCCGAGATGTGAGTAATCCAGTAAATCTATTAGCCTTGAGTTGCAGTGATGTAGGTTGGGAGAGGGGAGCAGGTGTACATGAGGGATCGTGGAGTTGGTAAATCTTCTCGGCTCTTGGTTAGATTATAATGACCCATAATTTACATACATGGTTATTACTTCATAATTGAAGCATACTTATTACAACATATAACAAAACCATGATAGGACTGTATAGGTATAGTGTCTTTAGAAACTGGGAAACATAAACAACTGGTTCATAAATCATCTACATTGTCTCCTATTTATTTCATCATATCTAGAGTCCCTTTTGGAATATCCTACTTAATACCCTTATTCCTGACTTGGGGAAAAGAAAACATAAAAAAGGGTGATCCCAAATGCTCAGTAAGGGTAAACATAAGAAATATCAATCATATCATATTCATAAGAACATAATATTTTGAAAATATTAACCTGCAAAAAGATCATAATATCATAACATGGGATAAATCATAGTAGTGAAATGTAATCCTAATAATCATAACTTAAAACATGAAACATTGTGGCATACACACATAATCATAGAAAATTATTTCATATTATTCAAGGATCTTTACCAAGACCATCATAGCGGAAAAAGTCCATTAGTGAACCGAGTTCACTCCTCATTCCGGTCTTGTATCACTAAAGCGGATTAACTTGTCGTTCCAGCCATGTCTATATCATAAGATATAAATATTTACCCAATGCATTGGAGGGAGATATAGGTCTCACCCATCTCATAATTATACCATTCTTATGTGTGCCACAAAATCATGAAGCATATATCATAGCATAACCCATGTAATAAAAATGGGATTCTTAAACTTCATGCCATCATAACATAATCCATGTAAGATAAAAGGACTTCATAAAAATAATTCCATCATAACATAATCAAATCAATGTAAAAATAGGGATAGAAATATAACCCTATATCAACTTAGATGGAAAATAATTTTGATAAAACACTTGGACTCCATTTTTGAGGAAAATATCCTTTCTACTTCAAAAACATTTTTCCTTTCTTAACATGTCATACAATTTTAAACTAAAAGTAGTCA
The DNA here is from genome assembly GCA_963277665.1 of Viscum album. Taxonomy (NCBI): domain Eukaryota; kingdom Viridiplantae; phylum Streptophyta; class Magnoliopsida; order Santalales; family Viscaceae; genus Viscum; species Viscum album. The sequence goes on along the minus strand of OY728123.1, from coordinate 1,425,233,320 downwards.
ATTAAAAATAAACTTGAAAACTTGTAAAGTAATATTCATGTAAATAATTTTTTATGAAATCATAAAAATCCTTTCATGCCCTATAAGTTAAAAAACATTTTCTCGTACTTTGGCCGGAAAAGTCAAAAAGTACCTCATACTAAAAACGAAAAAAGATTCCTTTCATATCTTTTACTAAAAACTCATCAATGGGTAAAATTGGATTTAAACAACTGTAGGAGGATAGAAATAATATTACATATTGACGAAACATGGATGTGGATGATAAATATTCCCCAGTAATTACTGAAGTATAAACAATCTCGGATAAAAATTGAGACTGTGAGATTTTACCTTACCTTAGGTCTGATTTGCTTTGTACATATCTGAACATCCTGTATAATGATTTAAATAATGTCATTGAATTATTGTAGAATCATATTCATTGTTATGATATCATATATGGTCATATTCTTTTCTTCTTATTAGTAATATTTCATTGCTACTTGTTATTCTGGTGTTCATTGCTTTATGTTCTTATGCATGTTTTTTCGAATAAATTCTTATTATTATTTTTAGGTTATAGATACCTAATTTACATAATTTTATTAGTGTAATATATATCATATTTATTCATTCAATTCATTTATATAATCATTATTCAATGAAGATTATGTAGAACCAGTCGCATCACATCGTGGAGACGGTAGGCCGTACGTATGCACGATCGATGATATCGTTCCCATGATCGTGGAATTGTATTGAAGTGTATGTATACTATTTAAGAATAAATATCACTTTACAATAATCATATATAGTTATTCTTTACACCATTATACCCATCCAATTAAGGTGTTGGTGGAAAACAGATTACACCACGGCGTGGAGACGGTATTCCGTACGTACGCACGCATGGTGATTTCATTTTCTGTAGGATGGATAGATGGTGAAATAGGGTTGTTTCATATTTATAATAAAATATCATTATATGAGTGATACTGATGTTATTACTTCATAATGAAACAACTAAATAGGAGTAAGTATAAGAGGAAATAAATTTGAAGGAATCGGTACCAGATATTACCTCTTCTTTGACACGCCTTTTTGAAACCTCCTCTTAGGGCACTAAAATTGGTCTTTGAATAAGACCAGGACCTCTAGTATGTTTCTAGGTAAGTTTAGAAGGTAAATTTTCAGGTTTTGGCCAATCTTGAAGGCACAAAGTGGTGTGAGGAGAGGGGCACCTTTGGAAAAACTTAAAATATTATTTTATAATAAAGTCATATTCAGTTTTTAATAGCTCCAAATTGATTTATTTTGAATCTAAGGTGGGTATGGGTTGAAATCCTCTCAACCAACAGGTTTTAGACAAGTTTAGGTTACTATTTTAACCTTATCATTTAAGTTTAACTCTAAGTTAAATAATTTAACTTTTACTGTGTCTTCTTATTTTCTTACACTATATGGTTAATAAACTTACTATAACAAGCCAAACGAACCCCAAGTGGTTCATTATTAATATATATAACCTTATCTAATTCATTTGGCCTAACCTTAGATTTTTAGGAAAAAATAACAATTAATAATATAATATTTTTAAAAAAACTATTTTATGTCAATTTTGACACTATTTGGTAACTGATTTTTGTGAAAATCATAACAGCATGATTAGTTCAAAAAAAGTTAATTACATCAATACTAACATGTCATATTAACCTAGAAAAGTATTTAAAATCATAAAAAGTCTCAAATTACATTTATTTGGGTATTTATAATATAAATTATTTTAATATTTCATTAATTAGGTAATTATTGCATCACCATTGTGTCATAAATAAATTAAATTATATAATGTCTAAAAATTATAAATAAAATACCATTAGGTAGTAAATATTTTTATCTTTCTAATGAATATTTATAGTCTAATTTATCTTATGTATCAACCTACATTAAAAATGTTTTTAGTTATTAAACTTTGATTTTAACTATTTTAACATGTATTTAAATAAAACAGTAATAAGTGTTCTAATATAATCCAAGTAGACCTAAATGGTCATATTTTATTCCTAAGGTTATTTTTGTTCAAATTAAACTTATCAAATAGAATTAGGACATGTGTTAGGGTAATAATAATATCATTTTTACCCATAATTACCCAATTTACTTTTAACCATGGTAAATAAAAGTAAAAAAGTTACTATTCACCAAAAATTAGTTTTTTCTTATTGAACCACATTTTACTCCTTGATATTAACCGTGTCTCTCAGATTTTCTAAATTCAACTCACAGAAGCGGTAAAATTGCGTTTTATGTGCATTTGCAAATACCCCTAGGAGGTGGGTAAAAGACGGTGAAAAGTTTAATAAAATTTTTATATATCTAAAATTATTATAAAATTACTCCAATGAATTAAATTGAACTTATATAGGTATTATGTATCAATTTTGACCTAAAATAAATTTAAATAAAATGTCAGTTTTTAAATAGTAACCCAGTGTTTTCACTATTCATCAAAAATTGAATGTTTTCAGAAAAATACCAAAATTTCACCCTAGGCTAATTTCAATATTCCAAATCCAAAAATAAAGTCCATTTTGAAAGATAAAATTTATAAAATTTCAAAAATTGGCTATTACTATTCATAACGGTTAGTTTATATAATATTTTAATAACATATCGTTGTTTAGTGAAACTCGATATTGCGTACAACATATGCTATCAAGGAAGGTTGCTCTTGCGTATAACGCAAGCCAAGCTAGTGTTGTGTGTAATAAAAGATTCCTTTGATGTTTCATATAACATAAGACATAAAAAAATATTTCTCATAAAATATCAGGGTGTTACATTCTACCCCCCTTAAAATGAATTTCTCCCTCAAAATTCGTCACTTCGTAATAAAAAGATGAGGATAAATCTCCCTCATCATATCCTCAAGCTCCCATGTAGCTTTTTCTAATTGGTGGTTCCTCTATAAAACTGTCACCAAGGGAGTGGTATTATTCTGTAGAACATTTTTTCTACGATCCAAAATCTCTATCGGTTGTTCTTCATAAGAAAGATCTTGCTCCAGCGGTACAACTTCTGAGCTTAGTACATGTGAAGGATCGGGTATGTACTTTCTCAGGAGAGATACATGGAACACATCGTGAACTTGAGAGAGATTCAGTGGAAAATCCAATCGGTAAGCTACCTTTCCAACACTATCCAGTATTTCAAAAGGACCGATATACCTAGGGATAAACTTTCCCTTCTTTCCAAATCTCATTACTCTCTTCCAAGGAGATATTCTTAAGAACACTTTATCACCCACTTCATACTCTAGGTCTTTTCTTCGGTTATTGGCATAACTTTTTTTTCGACTCTGAGCTGCTCTTATGTGTTGTTGAATAGATCTGACCTTTTCTGCCATCTCATCGACAAGATTAGGTCCTAATAGATTTCTTTCCCCAACTTCATCCCAGCAAGTTGGAGTTCTACATTTCTTTCCACATAGAGATTCATAAGGAGCCATCTGAATACTGGAGTGAAAGATATTATTATTAGAAAATTCCACCAAAGTTATGTGTTGATCCCAACCACCTTTGAAATCCATAGAGAAATCTCCTAACATGTCTTCTAGAGTTTGAATTGTTCTCTCAGACTGACCGTCTATCTGAGGATGAAAAGCAGTGCAGAAACTCAACTCTGTATCTAGAGTATTCTGAATACTTCACTAAAACTTTGAGGTAAACCTCAGATCCTGATCAGATATAATGGAAAGTGGTACTCCATGCAATCTTACCACTTCCTTTACACATATTCTGGCAAGATGATCGAGAGAGAAATCTTCTCTAATAGAAATGAAGTGTGTCGACTTTGTAAGATGATAAATTATGATCCAGATAGCATTATTGCCTTTGGATGTTTTAGGAAGTTTGGTGACAAAGTCCATAGTGATGTTTTCCCATTTCCATTCAGGTATGGGTAATGGTTGTAACATCCCCTTAGACTTCTGCCCCTCATCTTTAACTTGCTGACAAACCAAGCGTCGAGAGACATATTTAGTAACATCTCTTTTCATGTCATCCCACCAGAAGTACTCTTTCAGGTCCCTATACATCTTCGTGCTTCCACGATGAATAGAGAATGAAGAACTATGAGCCTCATCCAGTGGTTCCTTCTTTAATTCTTGGATAGGAGGAACAAAAACTCGATTCCTGAACCTTATTATACCATCACAATCAAGGTTGAATTCAGGAACATTTATCACCTTATTTTGTAACTCTAAATCTTATTTTTGTGCCTCTTTAATCATCACATGTATAGATGGTTGAACATTCATTTGAGAAAGATAAGATTTTTCCCCTTCCATTATAATCCCAAGATCCATACTTTTTAAATCCATAAATATTGGATCTTTTGTGATCCTCATCATGGATAAGCTAGCATGGTCTTGTTGACTTAATTCGTCTCCCACCCTATTTTATTTCCCAGGGTGATAATGAATTGAGAAGTCGTAATCCTTAATTAGCTCCAACCATATTCTTTGGCACATATTCAGATCCTTTTGTGTGAAAATATACTTTAAACTTTTATGATCAGTATAAATATCACACTTTTCACCATAAAGATAATGCCTCCACATTTTTAATGCAAATATTATCATGGATAACTCCAAATCATGAGTTGGGTAATTCTGCTCATGGATTTTCAAGTGTCGTGAGGTGTAAGCTATCACCATATTATTTTTCATGAGAACACACCCCAGTCCCTTCTTGGATGCATCATTGTAGATCACAAACATTTCTCCACTACATGGTTGTGTGATCACAGGTGCACTGGATAACATTTGTTTTAACTCTTTGAAATTCTCTTCACACTCCTCCATCCACATGAACTTAACTCCTTTTAGCATCAAACTGGTGAGTGGATTAGATAACCTTGAAAAATATTTCAAAAAACTTCGGTAATATCTAGCCAGACCAAGAAAAATTCGGATCTCAGTTACTGTCATTGGCCTCGACCATCTTTCAATAACCTCTATTTTTTCTAGATCCACAGATATCCCCTCTTTTGAGATTATGTGACCCAAAAATGAAACTTTTTGAAGCTAAAATTCACACTTGGTAAATTTGGCATAACGATTCTCCTTTATTTGGGTCTTTAATACAATTCTCAAGTGATCTTCTTGTTCTTCCTTTCTCTTTGAATAGACAAGAATATCTTCTATAAATACTACCACAAACTGATCATGATATTCTCTAAAGACTCTATTCATTAGATCCATGAAGATAGCAGGGGCATTAGTAAGACCAAATGGCATCAATATAAATTCATAGTGTCTATACCTTGTACAAAAAGTCGTATTTGGAATATCCTCCTTATTGACCCTTAATTTATGAAACCCTGAACGAAGATCAACCTTGAAAAAGTATTTAGCTATGCGTAGTTGGTCAAATAAGTCATCAATGCATGGGAGAGGATATTTTTTCTTGATAGTGATCTTGTTAAGTTCTCGATAATCAATGCAGAGTCTAATTGATCCATCTTTCTTCTTAACAAACAGAACAGGTGCTCCCCTAGGTGACACACTAGGGCATATGAATCCTTTATCAAGATTCTCTTGGAGTTGCTTCTTCAATTCCTGCAACTCAATTGGGGTCATTCTATATGGTTTCTTTGAAATAGGCATAGCACCTGGTATGGGTTCTATTGAAAACTCAACTTCATGATTTGGTGGAAGACCTAGCAATTCCTCCAGAAAGACATCATAAAACTCCTGTACAATGGGAATATTCATAATCGTGAGTTTCTCTCCAACCATTTGAGATAAATAACCTTCATTTATTGGAATAAATAACCATAAGATGGAAGTAATTTCCACTGGAAGGTTATATTCATCCTTGCATCGATAGATGATAGTAGATTGATTGGGAATATTAAATTTGATTTACCATCTTAGGAAATTGATATGAGCACCATATAAAGAAAGCCAATCCATGATAATAATCACATCAAATTCCACTATAGGAAGGATCACAAGATTTGCAGGAAGCACTTTCCCACAAACTTCAATCGGAGAAGAATTGTAAACTTTTGATTCCACTGTTGTTCCATTAGGGGTTGTCACAGCTAACTCAATATCTACCTGCTGAGGTAATATGGAGATACCCTTAGAAAATTATTCAGAAATAAAATAGTGGGTGGATCCAGAATCAAATATAACATTTGATACTTTATAGTGGATGGTAAGTGTACCTTTCACTACTTCGTTACCGTACTTCACATTGCCGATTGTAATTGCATGAGACTTTCCTTTGTCTTTGGCCTTAAGAGTTTGTTGACGTCGGTCATCATAAACAACCCTTGGATTTGGGCATTGATTGGAATAATTCCATATCTCCTTGCACTTGAAACATTGAAGTGTTGGAGGTGCATTCTTGTTATCCCTTTCTTTTTTGACATCATTAGACATCTTCTTCCCATTATTTCGACATTCAACTGCCCGATGACCTTATTTTACACACTTAAAACATTTACTTGTCCTTTTAATACAATTCCTTCCATGTTTCTTTCCACACTTTGAGCATAAGGGAAAACTCATCTTCTTTTCAGTGCGGTCTTTAGATTTTCCCTTGAATTCCATTTTCCTCTTCTTATCAAACCCATATGACTGATGGCTTACTCCAATCTCAATCTCAACCTTGAGATCACATCGAACAATTTCCTCATAGCTATTGAAGTCCCTTATGGATAACGTCATTCGAATACTTGGTTTTAATCCACTAAAGAATCGATCAATCTTACTCTCAGGTTGGATAATAATTATGGAATCATACCTTGAAAGTCTTGTAAAATTTTCTTCATAGGTACCAACCGATTCATCATCCTTTTTCTTCAGTTCAAGAAACTCTTTCTCCATATTTGTTCGAAGAATATGTGGGAAGTACTTATTAAAAAATAAGATATTGAACTCGTCCCATTCCATGGAATAAATTTCATCCCTTTGCCTCGTATTCTTAATAAGATTCCATCATTGATCAGCTTCACCTTCCAAACGATATACTGCTAAGATGACTTTATCAGGTTCAGAACATTGTAGGACTGAAAATATCTTTTCAGTGGTACTAATCCATTGTTCAGCCACTAATGGATCAGAAGACCCGCTGAATGAAGGTGGAAGTTTCCTCATAAAGGATTCAACAGAATGTTGCTCCTTCCTCTGCTCTTTTGGAATTCCTGCATGATTCATAGCTTGAGAAAGTTATGTGATCATGGCTACAATATTTCGCATTCCATCTCCCATAATGTTTGGTTTCTAAGGGGGATAATCATTGCATTGTACATCACATTCAGTATTAACACAGTTCCTTCGGGTTCCAGCCATTAACTAAAACCAAGAAGCATAGTGTGAGAAACACTAATCATAACAGGAAAACAACATAATCAGTAATAAAATTTCACACTTTAGGTCTTATCATAGGTTACTCATGGCCATTTCTAAAACACTAAGATTGTGTTCTATGCTTAGACATATCCTTAGGGTTCTTACTAAGGCTTTCACATCCTAGTTTCCAAAGGTTGACTATAACCTCCCTTTGATGCCAACTATAATGACCCATACTTTACATACATGGTTATTACATCAGAATTGAAGCATACTTATTACAACATATAACAAAACCATGATAGGATCGTATAGGTATCGTGTCTTTAGAAACTGGGAAACATAAACAACTGGTTCCCAAATCATCTACATTATCTCCCATTTATTTCATCATATCTAGAGTCTGTTTTGGCATATCCTACTTAATACCCTTCTTCCTAACCTCGGGAAAAGAAAACATACAAAAGGGTGAGCTCAAATGCTCAGTAAGGGTAAACAGATGAAATATCAATCATATCATATTCATAAGAACAAAATATTTTGAAAATATTAACCTGCAAAAAGATCATAATATCATAACATGGGATAAATCATTATAGTGAAATGTAATCCCAATAATCATAAGTTCAAACATGAAACTTTGTGTCATACACACATAATCATAGAAAATCATTTCATATTATTCAAGGCTCTTTTCCAAGACCATCATAGTGGACAAAGTCCATTACTGAACCGAGTTCACTCCTCATTCCAGTCTTGTATCACTAAACCGGATTAACTAGTCATTCCATCCATGTCTATCTCATGAGATATAAATCTTTACCCAATGAATTGGAGGGAGATATAGGTCCCACCCATCTCATCATGATACCATTCTTATGTGTGTTACAAAATCATAAAGCATATATCATAGCATAACCCATGTAATAAAAATGGGATTCTTAAACTTCATGCCATCATAACATAATCCATGTAAGATAAAAGGACTTCATAAAAATAATTCCATCATAACATAATAAAATAAATTTAAAAATAGGGATAGAAACAGAACCCTATATCATCTTATATGGAAAATAATTTTGATAAAACACTTGGACTCCATTCTTGAGGAAAATATCCTTTCTAATTCAAAAACATTTTTCCTTTCTTAACATGTCATATAATTTTAAACTAAAAGTAGTTAATTAAAAATAAACTTGAAAACTTGTAAAGGAAGATTCATGTAAATAATTTTCTATGAAATCATAAAAATTCATTCATGCCGTATAAGTTAAAAAAACATTCTTCTCGTACTTTGGTCGGAAAAGTCAAAAAGTACCTCGTACAAAAAATGACAAAAGATTCCTTTCATATATTTTACTAAAAACTCACCAATGGGTAAAATTGGATTTAAAAAATTGTAGGAGGATAGAAATAATATTACATATTTACAAAACATGGATGTGGATGATAAATATTCCCCAGTAATTACCGAAGTATAAACAATCTCGGATAAAAATTGATATTGCGAGATTTTCCCTTACCTTAGGTCTAATTTGCTTTGTACGTATCTGAACCTCCTATATAATGATAAAAATAGTTTAATTGACTTATTACAGAATCATATTCATTGTTATGATATCATATATGGTCGTATTCTTATCTTCTTATTAGTAATATTTCATTGCTACTTGTTATTCGGGTGGTCATTGCTTTATTTTCTTATGCATGTTTTGTCAAATAAATTCTTATTATTCTTTTTAGGTTATAGATACCTTATTTAAAAAATGTTATTAGTGTAATATATATCATATTTATTCATTAAATTCATTTATATTATCATTATTCAATGAAGATCATATAGAACGAGTCGCATCACATCGTGGAGACGGTAGGCCGTACGTACGCACGAGCGATGATATCGTTCCCATGATCGTGGAATTGTATTGAATTGTATGTATAATACTTAAGAATCAATATAAATTTTCAATAATCATATATATTTATTATTTACACCATTATACCCATCCAAGTAAGGTGGTGGTGGAAAACAGATTACACCATGGCGTGGAGACGGTATTTCGTACGTACGAACGCGCGGTGATTTTGTTTTCCATAGGATGGATAGAAGTTGAAATAGGGTTGTTTAATATTTATAATAACATATCAGTATATGAGTGATACTTAAGTTATTACTTCATAAAGAAACAACTAAATAAGAGGAAGTAGAAGACGAAATAAATTGGAAGGAATCGGTAACGGATATTACCTCTTCTTCAACACGCCTCTTTAAAACCTCCTCTTAGGGAACTAAAATTGGTCTTTGAAGAAGACCAGAACCTCTAGTATGTTTCTAAGGAAGTTTATAAGGTAAATGTTCAGGGTTTTTCCTAGATTTAAGGCTCAAAGTGGTGTGAGGAGGAGAGGGAGGAGGTGCCCTTTTATAAGGGAGGAGAGCGGTACCTTTGGAAAAACATAAAAATATTATTTTATAATAAAGTCATATTCGGTTTTTAATAGCTACAAATTGATTTATTTCAAAGATAAGGTGGATATGGGTAGAAATACTCTCAACCAATAGGTTTTTGACAAGTTTAGGTTAATATTTTAACCTTATAATTTAGGTTTAACTCTAAGTTAAATAATTTAACTTTTATTGTGTCTTCTTGTTTTCTTACACTATATGGTTGATAAACTTACTATAACAAGCCAAACGAACACCAAGTGGTTAATTATTAATATATATAATATTATCTAAGTCATTTGGATGAACCTTATATTTTTAAAAATAAAATAACAATTAATAATATAATATTTTCTTTAAAAACTATTTTATGTCAATTTTGACACTATTTGATAATTGATTTTTGTGAAAATCCTAATAGCATTATTAGTTCAAAAAAAGTTAATTAAATAAATACTAACATGTCATATTAACCTATAAAATTATTTTAATTCATAAAAAGTCTCAAATTACATTTATTTGGGTATTTATAATATCACTTATTTTAATATTTCATTAATTAGGTAATTACTGCATCATCATTGTGTCATAAATATATTAAATTATATAATGTCTAAAAATTATAAATAAAATCCCATTATGTAGGAAATATTATTATCTTTCTAATTAAAATTTATAGTCGAATTTATATTATGTATAACCCTACATCAAAAAAAATGTAGTTATTAAACTTTGATTTTAACTATTTTAACACTTCTTTAAATAAAATAATAATAAGTGTCCTAATCTAATCCAAGTGGACCTAAATGGTCATACTTTATTCCTAAGGTTATTTTTGGTCGAATTAAACTTATCAAATATAATTAGTTCATGTGTTGGGGTAATAATAATATCATTTTTACCCTTAATTACCCTATTTACTTTTAACAGTGATAAATAAAAGTAAAAAGTTGTTATTCATCGAAAATTATTTTTATCTTATTGAACCACATTTTACTCCTTGATATTAACCATGTCACTCGTATTTTTTAAATTAAACTCACAGAAGTGGTAAAATTACGTTTTATGTACATTTACAAATTCTCCTAGGAGGTGGGTAAAAGACGTTGAAAAGTTCAATAAAATTTTTATATATCTAAAATTATTATAAAATTACTCCAATGAATTAAATTGAACTTATATAGGTATTATGTATCAATTTTGACCTAAAATAAATTTAAATAAAATAAATAATTATTTAAATAAAATGTCGGTTTTTCAATAGTAGCCCAGTATTTTCACTATTCATCAAAAATTTAAAGTTTTCAGAAAAATAAAAAAAATTCACCCTAGGCTAATTTCGATATTCCGAATCCAAAAATGAAGTCCATTTTGAAAGATAAAATTTATAAAATTTCAAAAAGTGGTATTACTATTCATAACGGCTAGTTTATATAATATTTTAATAACATATCGTTGTTTAGTGAAACTCGATATTGCGTACAACACATGCTATCGAGGAAGGTTGCTCTTGCGTATAATGAAATACAAGCTAGTGTTGAGTGTAATGAAAGATTCCTTTGATGTTGCGTATAACATAAGACATAAAAAAATATTTCTCATAAAATATCAAGGTGTTACATTCTACCCCCCTTAAAATGAATTTCGCCCTCGAAATTCGTCACTTCGTAACAAACAGATGAGGATACCTCTCCCTCATCATATCCTCAAGCTACCATGTAGCTTCTTCTAATTGGTGGTTCCTCCATAAAACTTTCACCAAGCGAGTGGTCTTGTTCCGTAGAACTTTTTCTCTATGATCCAGAATCTCTATTGGCTGTTCTTCATAAGAAAGATCTTGCTCCAGTGGTATGACTTCTGAGCTTAGTACATGTGAAGGATCGAGTATGTAATTTATCAATAGAGATACATGGAACACATCGTGAATGTAACGACCCAAAGTTTCATTAATGGAAAATCCCTCTTGATCCAGTTAAAAGTTTCTTTATGAAAAAAATATTTTTATAAGATGTCAACTTCTTTAGTTTTATGTTAAGATTTGTGACTGTTACTTTTATAACCATTGAACAGTGATCATCGGAGTAGTATAAATATAAGGCTTTAACGAAACCATTTCTACTCAGACAAAGGAAGCGATGGCCTCATCCAGTAGAATTTCCCCTTACGAAGCCCATTTGTCGGAGCTCGGAAAAGAGATGGCGTCTTTGGGCTTTTCCCTTGACCAAGCCCAAGCTGAGCTTCATCAAGTCAAGCTCGAACGTGATCGTCTACGGGAAAAATGGAAGTTGATAGAGATTACCACTCGAGCGATGTTATCCGAGAAACCCCAAGAGTTTGTCACCATCGCACACCTTACCCTTAGGTCTTATGCGGCTATTTTAAGGGGTTATGTAACAAATAATTAGCACCATGTTCATGTACATTATTTTTTGTATATAATAATGAATATAATTTTTTTGATACATTGTAATTAGTTTTTAAAGTACAAATGGTGTTTTTAGTTATTATTTAATTAAGAATTATATTTTATTAAATTAAAGGATTTTTGAATTAAATAATATTTTAATAAAATATTATTATTAATATTAAATTAATTTTTATTAAATATAAATTATCTTATAATTTTATGAATGCAATTAAAATATTTATTAAGGTTTGAAATCCATTTCTGTCAAAACCCGTGAATTTTTTATAAATGTCGGTTTTTATTTTAAAAGTGAAAATTCACATATTTAGAAAATTATTTAGATAAAATAAATATTATTTTTGGAATCAGGACGTCGAAATTATCCAACGGTGAATTTTTCATAATTTTCTGAGACAGTCAAATTTTTGGGTAAAAAATTAAATACCATTTAAATATATAATGTGTTTTATGACATCATAATGACCCAATGGTGATGTAATAAAATACCATAATCCTTATGTTCGGCCAATATGTGTTTTATCATTAAAATAATGAGGTTTTGGGTTTGTTTGACTTACTTTTCAAAGCATTAATGGAGCCCTCAAGACTTATTCAACACTTTGCCTTTTTAAATTAATTTCCATGGGAGTGTGACTCACCTCCACATAAGAAACCCTAATTTTTTAATACGTTCGGACCTTGGACTTGTAAAATATTGTTTTCCTCTTTCCTTTTCCAGAAACCATGGGAAAATACCATGGGATGGTTTGTGGTTTGGATTATTTAAATATAAGGGGTCCCAAACCTAAATAATAAAGAATTCTCTCACCTTTCCAATATAAACCCACCCAAGCTCCCACTTCCTCCTCACTCAAAGACCTTGAAGTTCGTCCAACCTCTTCCCTACTCTCTCTAGAATCCTCTCAAGGTGCCCCAAGCTCCCAAGAAGCCTCTCACAAGCCTCTCTCTAGCCTTTGGAAGCACACTTCCAAGTAAGGGTTTTTCTTCCTTTCTCATTTTTGTCAATTTTCTTTAAGTTGTATTGCCCTTTTAATTTCAATTATGAATGTTGGGGTATGGTTTCACACCTCCCCCATACTGCCCTATTATTGTTTTAATGATGGGAGAACCCTTTCTCTCTCATTAAAAGCCTCCCATGTACACCCGTTACTATGCCAAAATTCCGAAAGGAACTTCTCTCTCTTCTTTTACATTCAAGCAATACTTTTGTATCATGAATTTAAATTCCATTTCAATTGTTGGGAAATGTATATATATGACATCCTTACTGTCCATTACATGTAAATATGATGAGGAACCCCTTTCTCTCTCATAAAACTTTTTTATGAATTCTTATGTCACGCCGTTACGCTACCGAAAATCGCACCAATTTTCTAAGCCAATGTCATTGTGTAGTGAATACCATGCCCATTTCTCCATCAAGGGTATTCACCTTTATGCACATTTCATATTTATTATAAATTTTCATGTATGAATTCCACATTCCTTTATCGTGGAAGAAATGATTATGTTTTATGAATCCATGTTTTATGATCCATGTGGCACACTTATGCATGAAATGAAATGTTTAAGAAGGGTGCGCCCTTTATAGCGCTCCAATGCATTGGGTAAAGTATAGTATCATGATACGTCATGTGCAATGAGTGTTGACTCATGATAATTCAAGTGCAACGAGGGTTTACTCATGCTTCAAGTGCAATGAGGTTTTACTCGTGCTTCAAGTGCAATGAGGGTTTACTCATGCTCCATGTGCAATGAGTCTTGGCTCATGCTAATTCAATGTTAAGTGTTGTTGCCACATTTCCATGTTATGATTATCATGCTTTATCATGCCTTTATGTTCATGTTTCTATTATGCTCTATTGATATGCCTATTTCCTAACAAGTATTTCACTCCTCATGTTATTCATTGTTTACTCCCTTACTGGGCTTTATATCTCACCCTTTTCTTATGCATGTCCTCAGGTTATCCCATGCAATGCTAAGTATAAAGGAATGTAGTGGTCATGTAAAGGAAGTTTTCAATAAGGATTTTGTATTTCAAGTTTAAAGTTTTTATGTAATGATCCTAAGCCCCAAATACACTAAACCTATCGATCTTCTTTGTTGTATCAAGTGAAGTTTTATGTAATAAAGCATGCTTAAGTTGTAATAAAAAGCAGGGTTGTCATAGTTGGTATCAGAGGATAGGTTTAGTTATTTTTGGGATTAGGAAACCCTAGTAAAGCCTTAGATACAAGACTAAGCATAATAAAAACATCCCTAAGTTTTGGTAAATACTAAGTAAGTGGTTTATCAAACAAATACATCCCTGTCTAGATACGAGCAGGTAGAGGCGGCTCTGGCACAGATGTATCCTAGGGGTAAAACCCGAAAACACCGCTTTGAGCTAGACTCGAACGGGAACTGGTGAACAACAACGGGCCCTGCTGCACTCTTGGTTACGACACTCCCGGGGGATATGTTTTGATAAATTCACAATATTAGTATGAACCCTTATTAAAGGAAAAATGCCCCTAAGAATATATGTTAGAAGGAAGATCATGAAAATCCTGGATTGAATCCTATAAACTCATGAGTTAAAGAGATTAAAGTTTATTTATAAGTCATCAACTTTTGTCTTTGGATTACCCTTTATGTGTTACCCCTAACTTTCCTTTTATTCCAGCCAATGGCCAGTAATAGGAGAACTCGGGCTAACAACCGTTGTGAAGATCAGTGTGATGATTGTACTTATGAGATGCCCAATCCAATGGGAGCGGGAATCGTGAACTTTGTCATGCTTCTCTCTCATCTAACTCAAGTTTTGAATAGAAACACTGGTCAAGAGGAACGTTCAACCCCCCCTAAGAAAGAACAAGTCGCTATTGAAAGCTTCATGAGACAAAGGCCTCCTACTTTTAGTGAATCATCTGATCCCACGATTGCTGAAAAATGGATCAACTCCATTAAAAAGATATTATCCATCCTCCAATGCTCTGAAAAAGAGAAGGTTCTCCTGGCGGCTTATCGTATGGAGGGTGAAGCTGATCAATGGTGGACGTTGATCAAAAATACGAAGCCTGAGGAGGAGATCGAGGCTTTGGAATGGAAGGAATTCCGGAAGATGTTTTTCGATAAATATTTTCCGCGCACCCTCCGTCTTAAGATGGAAAGAGACTTCCTTTCCCTCAAACAGAAAGATGAAGAATCTGTGGGAGTGTATGAGGAAAACTTCACAAGGATTGCACGATACGCTTTCGGCTTTGTCGTTACCCCCGAATGCAAGGTTGACCGCTTCTTTGGTGGGCTGAAGCCTAGCTTGCGGAAAGCATTAGCGATCCGTGACTTCAAAAGCTATGAGGAAATTGTCTGATGTGCCCTCAAGGTTGAAATGGAGATCGGAGAATCACAGGGGTATCATGGGGACAAGAAGCGTAAGGTGGACTTCAATGCTGGTGGTCCGATGGATAAATCCAACAGCGCTAAGAAATTCCAGCACCCCACTTGCCAAAAGTGTGGAAAGAAGAACCCTGGAAATTGCCTTAGGGGGACAAGAAAATGCTTCAAGTGTGGAAGAGAAGGGCACCTAGCTGTTAACTATCAGCAAGAAGGACCCGCGGCTACGACAGAGGAGAGGAACGCTCCGTTCGAACCTCAAAGCGTTGTTCAATGCTTCAAATGCAAAGAACCAGGTCATTTTGCGAATCAGTGCCCTAATCCAAGGGTTATCGGAGGCAATCAACAACCTCCAAGACAGCAAGGAATAGCTTTTTCCATCACTTCTGCCGAAGTGAACCCCGACAACGAAGTGGTGACAGGTACGCTAGTTATTCATTCAAGAATAGCGAACGTACTTTTTGATTCAGGTTCTACGCATTCCTTTATATCTCAAAAGTTTAGTAGAACAATCCCTGCACCACCACAAATCATGGAAGTAAAGATGTCGGTGAGTACGGCAAATGGGGCAATCATTTCATCCCATGAGTATAAGTCCTCCCCTATTATAATATGTGGATTGAATTTCCCAGCGAACCTCATCATACTCCCTTTGGTGGAATTTGATGCAATTATTGGCATGGATTGGCTTTCCTTATATAGAGCCAACATAAATTGTTGGGAGAGGGAAATCAAACTCCATATGGAGAATCGACCCCCGATTCTTTACAAGTGTCAGGAGGAAGATGAATCTCCTTTAGCTCCATCATCTCAAACATAGATATTACTGCCTTATGAGCACGCATATTTGGCTCAGATGATTAAGTCCAAGAAACCACCCTTGAAGAAATGCCTATTGTGAGGGAATTCGCTGAAGTATTTCCCGAGGAACTTCCTGGTCTTCCTCCAAGAAGAGATGTTGAGTTCTCAATTGAACTTATACCTGGGGCGCTACCAATATCCAAGACTCCATATAGAATGGCTGTTGTTGAGCTTGAAGAGCTGAAGAAACAACTACAGGAGAATCTGGATAAAGGGTTTATACGCCCAAGTGCATCACCATGGGGTGCACCAGTCCTCTTCGTCAAGAAGAAGGATGGGTCAATGCAGCTTTGCATCGATTATCGTGAACTTAACAAAATCAAGATAAAGAACAAGTATCCTCTCCCAAGAATCGATGACTTGTTTGATCAGCTGCGTGGAGCACAATACTTCTCCAAGGTCGACTTGCGGTCGGGATATTATCAAGTAAGGGTGAAGAAGGAAGATATCCCCAAGACTGCTTTTCGTACAAGGTACGGGCACTATGAATTCATAGTAATGCCTTTCAGACTCACCAATGCTCCAGCAATATTCATGGACTTGATGAATAGAGTCTTTAGAGATTACCTAGACAAATTTGTTGTAGTCTTTATAGATGATATTCTAATATACTCCAAAACCAAGGAGGACCATGAGGAGCATTTAAAAACTGTACTAGAGACTTTGCGCAAGGAGAAGCTCTATGCAAAGTACAGAAAGTGTGAGTTTTGGTTGAAGGAAGTCTCATTATTGGGTCATATCATCCCAAGCAATGGGATATCTGTGGACCCCTCCAAAACAGATGCAATTGAGGGATGGTCGAGGCCAACATCGGTAACTGATATCCGTAGCTTCTTGGGGTTAGCTGGATATTATCGACGATTTGTGAGAAATTTCTCACGATTTTCCAAACCTCTTACCAAGCTAACTCGAAAGGGAGTAAAGTTTTCTTGGATTGATGAATGCGAAGAAAACTTCAAGGAGTTGAAAAGGAGGTTTATCACTGCACCCGTGCTCACTTTACCCACAAGTGGGGAGCTTTTTGTGGTATTCATTGATGCTTCGAAGAAGGGCTTAGGATGTGTGCTGATGCAGAATGATAAAGTGATATCATATGCCTCAAGGCAGTTGAAAATCCATGAGCAAAACTATCCAACGCATGATCTGGAGTTGGCGGCGGTGATCTTTGCCTTGAAAATCTGGTGGCATTATCTCTATGGAGAGAAATGTGAGATATATACTGACCACAAGAGTCTTAAATATATATTCACACAGAAAGAGCTTAATATGTGCCAGAAAAGATGGATAGAACTCATCAAGGATTATGACTGTTCAATACATTACCACCCTGGGAAAGCGAACAAGGTGGCGAATGCCCTAAGTAGAAAGGATCCAGCTATTCTATCAATGATGAGAATTGAGAAGGATCCAATATTCTTATACTTGATGAAGATGGATGTGGGAATCATAAAGAAGGGAACATCATCAATCCTTTCACAAATGATTGCTCAACCATCTCTTTTGGAAGGGTTAAAGGATGCTCAAAAGTATGATGCGGGAATCTAAGAAAAAGTGGAAGCTATCAAAAAGGGAAAATCCTCAGAGTTTAATGTTAATGAAGAAAGAATTATGCGGTTTGGGAAAATACTATGTGTTCCATCAAGTTCGGAGCTGAAGAAGGAACTTTTGGATGATGCACATAGTTCAAATTTCTCTATTCACCCAGGTAGCACAAAGTTGTATCGAGATCTCCGAGAAAACTTTTGGTGGGATAATATGAAGAAGGAGATCGCTGAATATACATCAAAGTGCCTGGTGTTTCAGCAAGTGAAGGCAGAGAGGCAGAAGTCTAAGGGGATGATGCAACCATTGCCCATACCAAAATAGAAATGGGAGAACATCACCATGGACTTTGTCACCGGACTTCCAAGGACATCCAAAGGCAACAATGTAATCTGGGTTGTTGTGGATCGTCTTACAAAGACTGCACACTTCATTGCTATTCGAGAGGATTTCTCTTTGGATCAACTGGCACGGACATATATCAGGGAAGTGGTACGGTTGCATGGAGTACCACTATCTATTGTTTCTGATCGAGATCCAATATTTACCTCTACGTTTTGGAAGAGTCTTCAACATGCTCTGAATACTGAACTAAACTTCAGTACGGCCTATCATCCTCAAACTGATGGCCAATCCGAGCGGACTATCCAAACACTTGAGGATATGTTGAGAGCGTGCTCAATGGACTTTAAAGGAGGATGGGATCAACATCTTTCTCTGGTTGAGTTCTATTATAATAATAGTTTCCACTCGAGCATCCAAATGGCACCATATGAAGCCCTGTATGGGAAAAGGTGTAGAACACCGGCATGTTGGGATGAGGTCGGTGAACGTAAGCTGCTTGGACCAGAAATGGTCGAAGAAATGGTGGAGAAGGTGAAAACCATTCAGCAGCATATCAAGGAAGCCCAAAGTTGACAGAAGAGTTATGCAGATAATCGTCGACGAGACCTTGAGTTTAAAGTCAGAGACATGGTGTTTTTACGCATATCTCCGTGGAAGAAGGTCATGAGGTTTGGAAAGAAAGGGAAGTTATGTCCAAGGTACATCGGCCCATTCGAGATTCTTGATCGTGTTGGGGCTGTGGCCTATCGACTAGCACTTCCACTGACTATGTCCAAGGTGCATGATGTCTTTCATGTATCCCTCTTAAGGAAGTACATACCCTTCACATGTACTCTCTTCCGAGGTGGTACAATTGGAAGATGATCTTTCTTATGAGGAGCAACCAGTGAATATCTTAGATCGTAGAGAAAAAGTTCTACGAAATAAGACAATGCCCCTCGTCAAGGTGTTGTTGAGAAACCACAAGTTTGAAGAAGCAACTTGGGAGTCGGAGGATATGATGAAGCTGAGTTACCCACATTTGTTTTAGTGTGGGAAAAGGAAAATTTCGAGGGCGAAATTTCTTAAGGGGGGAATGTTGTAACGACCCAAAGTTTCATTAATGAAAAATACCTCTTGATCTAGTTAAATGTTTCTTTATGAAAAAAATGTTTTTATAAGATGTCAACTTCTTTAGTTTTATGTTAAGATTTGTGATCGTTACTTTTATAGTCGTTGAACAGTGATCATCTAAGTAGTATAAATATAAGGCTTTAACGAAACCATTTCTACTCAGACAAAGGAAGCGATGGCCTCATCCAGTAGAATTTCCCCTTACGAAGCCCATTTGTCAGAGCTCGGAAAAGAGGTGGCATCTTTGGGCTTTTCCCTTGACTAAGCCCAAGCTGAGCTTCATCAAGTCAA
This sequence comes from Viscum album, assembly GCA_963277665.1. Taxonomy (NCBI): domain Eukaryota; kingdom Viridiplantae; phylum Streptophyta; class Magnoliopsida; order Santalales; family Viscaceae; genus Viscum; species Viscum album. The sequence goes on along the minus strand of OY728123.1, from coordinate 1,425,213,574 downwards.
GCTCGAATGTGATCGTCTATGGAAAAAATGGAAGTTGATAGAGATTACCACTCGAGCGATGTTATCCGAGCAACCCCAAGAGTCTGTCACCATCGCACACCTTACCCTTAGGTCTTATGCGGCTATTTTAAGGGGTTATGTAACAAATAAGTAGCACCATGTTCATGTACATTATTTTTTGTATATAATAATGAATATAATTTTTTTGATACATTGTAATTAGTTTTTAAAGTACAAATGATGTTTTTAGTTATTATTTAATTAAGAATTATATTTTATTAAATTAAAGGATTTTTGAATTAAATAATATTTTAATGAAATATTATTATTAATATTAAATTAATTTTTATTAAATATAAATGATCTTATAATTTTATGAATGCAATTAAAATATTTATTAAGGTTTGAAAGCCATTTCTGTCAAAACCCGTGAATTTTTTTATAAATGTCGGTTTTTATTTTAAAAGTAAAAATTCACATATTTAGAAAATTATTTAGATAAAATAAATATTATTTTTGGAATCAGGACGTCGAAATTATCCAACGGTGAATTTTTCATAATTTTCTGAGACAGTCAATTTTTTGGGTAAAAAATTAAATACCATTTAAATATATAATGTGTTTTATGACATCATAATGACCCAATGGTGATATAATAAAATACCATAATCCTTATTTTCGTCCAATATGTGTTTTATCATTAAAATAATGAGGTTTTGGTTTTGTTTGACTTACTTTTCAAAGCATTAATGGAGCCCTCAAGACTTATTCAACACTTTTCCTTTTAAAATTAATTTCCATGGGAGTGTGACTCACCTCCACATAAGAAACCCTAATTTTTTAATACGTTCGGACCTTGTACTTGTAAAATATTGTTTTCCTCTTTCCTTTTCCAGAAACCATGGGCAAATACCGTGGTATGGTTTGTGGTTTGGATTATTTTAATATAAGGGGTCCCAAACCTAAATAATAAAGAATTCTCTCACCTTTCCTATATAAACTCACCCAAGCTCCCACTTCCTTCTCACTAAAAGCCCTTGAAGTTCGTCCAACCTCTGCCCTACTCTCTCTAGAATCCTCTCAAGGTGCCTCAAGCTCCCAAGAAGCCTCTCACAAGCCTCTCTCTAGCCTTTGGAAGCACACTTCCAAGTAAGGGTTTTTTCTTCCTTTCTCATTTTTGTCAATTTTCTTTAAGTTGTATTGCCCTTTTAATTTCAATTATAAATGTTGGGGTATGGTTTCTCACCTCCCCCATACTGCCCTCTTATTGTTTTAATGATGGTAGAACCCTTTCTCTCTCATTAAAAGCCTCCCATGTACACCCGTTACTATGCCGAAATTCCGAAAGGAACTTCTCTCTCTTCTTTTACATTCAAGCAATACTTTTGTATCATGAATTTAAATTCCATTTCAATTGTTGGTACATGTATATATATGACATCCTTACTTTCCATTACATTTAAATATGATGAGTAACCCCTTTCTCTCTCATCAAACTTTTTTATGAATTCTTATGTCACGCCGTTACGCTACCGAAAATCGCACCAATTTTCTAAGCCAATGTCATTGTGTAGTGAATACCATGCCCATTTCTCCATCAAGGGTATTCACCTTTATGCACATTTAAATATTGATTATAAATTTTCATGTATTAATTCCACATTCCTTTATCGTGGAAGAAATTATTATGTTTTATGAATCCATGTTTTATTATCCATGTGGCACACTTATGCATGAAATGAAATGTTTAAGAAGGTTGCACCCTTTATAGCGCTCCAATGCATTGGGTAAAGTATAGTATCATGATAAATCATGTGCAATGAGTGTTGACTCATGCTAATTCAAGTTCAATGAGGGTTTACTCATGCTTCAAGTGCAATGAGTGTTTACTCATGCTCCATGTTCAATGTGTCTTGGCTCATGCTAATTCAATGTTAAGTGTTGTTGCCACATTTCCATGTTATGATTATCATGCTTTATCATGCCTTTATGTTCATGTTTCTATTATGCTCTATTGATATGCCTATTGCCTAACATGTATTTCACTCCTCATGTTATTCATTGTTTACTCCCTTACTGGGCTTTATAGCTCACCCTTTTCTTATGCATGTCCTCAGGTTATCCCATGCAATGCTAAGTACGAAGGAATGTAGTGGTCATGTAAAGGAAGTTTTCAATAAGGATTTTGTATTTCAAGTTTAAAGTTTTTATGTAATGATCCTAAGCCCCAAAGACACTAAACCTCTCGATCTTCTTTGTTGTATCAAGTGAAGTTTTATGTAATAAAGCATGCTTAAGTTGTAATAAAAAGCAGGGTTGTCATAGTGAACTTGAGAGAGATTCGGTGGAAGCGCCAATGGGTAAGATACCTTCCCAACATGATCCAGTATTTCAAAGGGACTGATATACCTAGGGCGCAACTTGCCCTTCTTTCCAAATCTCATTACTCTCTTCCAAGGAGATATTCCTAAGAACACTTTATCACCCACTTCAAACTCTAGGTATTTTCTTTGGTTTTTGGCATACATTTTTTGTTGACTCTGAGATACTCTTATGTGTTGTTGAATATATTTGACCTTTTCTTCCATCTCATCGACAAGATCAGGTCCTAGTAGCTTTCTTTCCCCAACTTCATCCCAGCAAGTTAGAGTTCTGTATTTCTTTCCATAGAGAGCTTCATAAGGAGCCATCTGAATATTGGAGTGAAAGCTATTATTATAAGAAAATTCCACCAAAGGTAGGTGTTTATCCCAACCACCTTTGAAATCCATAGAGCAAGATGTTAGCATGTCTTCTAGAGTTTTAATTGTTCTCTCAGACTGATCGTCTGCCTGAGGATGATAAGTAGTGCTGAAACTCAACCCTGTATATAGAGTATACTGAAGACTTTGCCAAAACTTCGAGGTAAACCTTGGATCCCGATTAGATATAATGGAAATTGGTACTCCATAAAATCTTACCACTTCCTTTACATATATCCCAACAAGATGATCTAGAGAGAAAACTTATCTAATAGCAACGAAGTGTGCTGACTTCGTAAGACGATCAACTATGACCCAGATAGAATTATTGCCTTTGGATGTTTTAGGAAGTCTGGTGACAAATTCCATAGTGATGTTTTCCCATTTCCATTTCAGTATGGGTAATGGTTGTAACATCTCCATAGACTTCTGTCTCTCAACTTTAACTTTCTGATAAACCAATCATCAAGAGACATATTCAACAGCATCTCTTTTTCTTCCATCCCACCAGAAGTACTCTTTCAGGTCCCTATACATCTTCGTGCTTCCATGATGAATAGAGAATGAAGAACCATGAGCCTCATCCAGCAGTTCCTTCTTTAATTCTGGGATGGGAGGAACACAAGCTCGATTCCTGAACCTTATTATCCCATCACAATCAAGGTTGAATTCAGGAACATTTCTCACCTTCTTTTGTTACTCTACATATTCTTTTTGTGCCTCTTTAATCTTCACATGTATAGATGGTTGAACATTCATTTGAGAAAGATAAGATTTTTACCCTTCCATTATAATCCCAAGATCCATCCTTTGTAAATCCATAAATATTAGATCTTTTGTGATCCTCATCATGGAAAAGCTAGCATGGTCTTGTCAACTTAATGCGTCTGCCACCCTGTTTTCTTTCTCAGGGTGATAATTAATTGAGCATTCGTAATCCTTAATCAGCTCCAACCATCTTATTTGGAGCATATTCAGCTCCTTTTGTGTGAAAATATACTTTAAACTTTTATGATCAATATAAATATCACACTTTTCACCATAAAGATAATGCCTCCATATTTTTAATGCAAAGATTATCGCGGCTAACTCCAAATCATGAGTTGGGTAATTTTTCTCAAGGATTTTAAACTATTGTGAGGCATAAGCTATCCCCATATCATTTTGCATGAGAACACACCTCAGTCCCTTCTTGGATGCATCACTGTAGATCACAAACCTTTCTCCACTACATGGGAGCGTGAACACAGGTGCACTGGATAACCTTCATTTTAACTCTTTGAAATTCTCTTCACACTCCTCCGTCCACACAAACTTAACTTCTTTTCAAGTCAACCTGGTGAGTGGATTAGATAACCTTGAAAAATCTTTCACAAAACGTCGGTAATATCCATCCAGACCAAGAAAAATTTGGATCTCAGTTACTTTTATTGGTCTCGACCATCTTTCAATAACCTTTGTTTTTGCTGGATCCACAGATATCCCCTCTTTTGAGATTATGTGGCCCAAAAATGAAACTTTTTGAAGCCAAAATTCACACTTGGTAAATTTGGCATAAATCTTATCCTTTATTAGGGTCTTTAATATAATTCTCAAGTGATCTTCATGTTCTTCCTTGCTCTTTGAATAGGCAAGAATATATTCTATAAAGACTACCACAAACTGATCAAGATAGTCTCTAAATACTCTATTCATCAGATCCATGAAGATAGCAGGGGAATTATTAATACCAAATGGCATCACTATAAATTCATAGTGTTCATACCATGTACGAAAAGTCGTCTTTGGTATATCCTCATTTTTGACCCATAATTGAGGATACCCTGAACGAAGATCAACCTTGGAAAATTATTGAGCTCTGTGTAGTTGGTCAAATAAGTCATCAATGCGCGGGAGAGGATATTTGTTCTTGATGGTGATCTTTTCAAGTTCTCGATAATCAATGCAGATTCTCATTGATCCATATTTCTTCTTAACAAATAGAACAGGTTCTCCCCAAGGTGATGCACTAGGGTGTATGAATACTTTATCAAGATTCTCTTGGAGTTGATTCTTCAATTCTTGCAACTCAATTGGGGTCATTCTATATGGTGTCTTTGAAATATTCATAGCACCCGGTATAAGTTCTATTGAAAACTCAACTTCACAATTTGGTGGAAGACCAAGAAATTCCTCTGGAAATACATCATCAAAATCCCATACAATGGTAATATTCGTAATCGTGAGTTTTTATCCAACCATTTGAGATAAATAACATTCATTTATTGGAATCAAGACCCATAAGATGGAATAAATTTCCACTGGAAGGTTATATTCATCCTTGCATCGATATATGATAGTAGATTGATTGGGAATATTAAATGTGATTTCCCTTCTTTTTCAATTGATATGAGCTCCATATAAAGAAATCCAATCCATGCCAATAATCACATCAAATTCCACTATAGGAAGGATCACAATATTTTCAGGAAGCACTTTAACACAAACTTCAATCGGAGAAGAATTGTAATCTTTTGATGCGGCTGTTGTGCCATTAGGGGTTGTCACAGCTAACTCAATATCTAAATGCTGAGATAATATGGCAATACCCTTATAAAAGTTTTCAGAAATAAAAGAGTGGGTGGATCCAGAATCAAATAAAACATTTGCTACTTTAGAGTGGATGGTAAGTGTACCTTTCACCACTTCTTTATCGTACTCCACATCGCCGATTTTAATTGCATGTGACTTTCCTTTGTCTTTTCCCTTAAGAGTTTTTTGACGTCGATCATCATCAACAACCCTTGGATTTGGGTATTTATTGGAATAATGCCCCATCTCCTTGCACTTGAAAATCATTTAAATATATAAAATATAAATTCCATAAAAATTAAACAAAAAAGGGATTGAATTTATTATATAATTTACCTAAAAAAAATAAATAATTAAAATTCAATTTGGTACATGAATTATCCAAATGGAATATTGTAATCTAAATTAAGTTACCCATGTGTAGGATTTGTGATCTTTTATAAATATCCCGTGAATAAGAATGATGTAATTACTTTTACTATAATGAGGGTAAAATAATGTACACAGTTACACCCACCTAAATGTTTAAGGAGAGTTAGTAAAATTTTTATATGGAGTATATAAATTTTTTTTCATAAAACATATACATAAAAAGGATATTTAATATTCAAGGTAAATACATATGGTGATACCAGATTCAAAATTGAAAATAACTTTTATATAAAAGTGTAAATTAGTAATATTTTCCCTTCTTATAAAAAGATCTTCTTAAAATTACATTATTTTTTAAAATAAATAAATAAATATTAACAGCATGTTAGCCTATTACTAAAAAAATTTATATAAATTAAAAAATAAAAAATATATATTTTTCATCCAATTGAATTTATCACAAAATAATAAATATAGTGTTTAATAGAGTAGTTTTAATGATTTTCTTTCCATATACTCCATGTTGAAAATAATTGATGCTTAATAATTCATCTCAGTCATTTTATAGAGGATTAAAAAGTAAATTGAATTAATATATTGTGCTTCCAAATTTTTTGGATTAATATAACCATCATTCACACATCATATAATATAGTTTCCATATTTATTGTATTATAAATTAAATTTTTCATTCATTCCATTAATAGAACTCTTATCTTAATCTATGAAGTATAATATAAAATAACACCAAATTAATATAAATTTATTACTATATAATAATGTATTACCAAAACATTCCCAAGAAAATATTAACCCTCAATGTAATCACTAATTTATGTCATAAATACTTCTTCAATAATTTAAACAAATTTATTTTAAATCATGAAACATTATCATTATTAATTCATTTTCAATCCTACCAAATGGTTCCTAGGGATGTCATATAGTAATATTTTACATTTAAAAAATACATTTAAAACAAACTAATACCAAAATTAATTATGTTATAAAAATATATTTTATTAAATTAATTAAACGTTTATCACCATACATGTTAAAATCATTATATATTTAAAAAAGCTCTTACGTCATTTAAAAATAATATATCATTTAAATTTTTACATATATTTTATAAAAAAATTAAATATTTTTTATTTAAAATTACATTTTTATAATGAATATATTTACCAAGATTAAATAAATATATAATTTCAAGTATAAAATGGTTATATTAAACATATTGTATATATATTTATATACTGGCCTAATGAAATAAAATGCTCAAGATAAGGAAATAATTTATTAATGTTAAAGTGATTTTAATGGTTCTCTAAAAACCAAACAACCATTTATATAAATCCCAACACATTTAATCATCCTTCATTGGTAGGATAATGTTCATCAATGTAACAATATTGGATAAATGAGAGAATTGATGCTGAACAAGGATGTTTACTATAGATCCTTTGACAATCCTTGAATATATCAAGAAGACTGGGGTTGTAAATGGAGATAATTTCACATGGTTATTGAAAACATCAATACTTATCCAAATAAAACATATATAATATTATAATCATTCATAAATGTTTGGGGACCAGTTTGAAAAATCATATTTCCAAACCATTCATCCAATTTGTTTAAGATCCATATTTACATTAGGTTCTTTTTTAGGTAATTCAAGTTAGAAAACCATGTTCTGTGTTCCATATAATATAATGAAGCCCGAATAGTATCTTAAAATTTGCTAAAGCCTCAACCCAATAAAAGTGAATCAATGAGATACATTAAAATTGATTAATTATCAATTTTCCCACTTATATTTAAAATTTAATTTTGTCTCCCTCTCCTCCAACTATTTTTTTGATATTTGTAATGAAACATTAATTTTTTATGGAGGTTTATTTAGGAATACTTAGATAAACAATATCTTATTCTGTTTTATATATTATAACATTCCTTTCTATTCTTGTGAAATAGTCTTCGTGACCTATGGTTTTATAATAATTAATTTTCAATTGGGGGATTCAATTTTTATCTATTAGGACATCTATGTATTTACATATCCTTTTTGTGGTGGGTTAACAACATGGTTTATTAATGTTATGAATTTGATGTTTATTACACCATACATGATGTTTATGACGTTTTCACCAGGGCGCGCACACATCCTTATGTGGAGGACATGTAGTTGTTGCCTCGTATTCCTGCTTTCCAAAGGCGAGAGGAATCTGTTCCTTGTTCAGGGACATTTTCACCTTGATCAAACCGGGATGATGGGATGTTGGTTCTTCCTTCTATGGATTCCTCCTCGAAACTCATTACCTAGTCTGGTATCCCTTATAGATTAAGTCGTGGTTCGTGAATCTCATTCCCAGTGCCATATCTTTGTAGACCCTAGTTAATTACACTACTTCCGTCAGGATATTCCATGGGGTCTTAACAAGGTAGAAACCTTCGGTCGGAGTAGATGACAACATCAGGCATGTCAGGGCATCTCTGGGTGCATGGAAATTGGAGAACCTGTATTCTTCCTCATAAGAGGGCATCTCAAGAGTGCAGAACCTGAGGTATCCCACGTCAGTCGTGGGCTATCTTATGCCGGAGGCATATCTATGAGGTTTTCCTCAGCTTCCCATGTTTAACATGGGGTACGCCGCGAGTTTAACATCTTTTATAGACGGTTTGAGGGTGATCAGAACATCCCATATAAATGGATCAGATTGGTACATCCCTAGGAGGGAACACCTGGGAGATGGATGGATCAGAATGCCCAATGAGGACGGATCTGAGGTGTTGTGCCCCCTAGAGGTGAGATGTCACACCATAATGGTTTATTTGAACACCACTGAGGGTGGATCAGGGAGTGTGCACCCCAGAATGGGAGACACCAAGGTTTACCATTTGCTGGGATTGAACCTCGTAGAGTTTTCCTATGTACCATGTGTAGACGACAGAAATCAAAACCCATGTAGTTCGAAGGGGGTATGAATTGGGGTGTACACAAAGTACAACGACCCAAATACATGCTGGGGATTACACATGGACAGCGGCCCAGGTACTACTAGGAGAAGCAAAGAGGTGGATGACATGATCCCACCAGGATGTGGCAGCCTGGGTGAGAATCAGGATGGATGATGGAGAGTTGAATGGAGTGGAGGGGGGATGAAATGGGACCATCATGAAGGTGACAGTAGGGTTGTTCTTGAGCCTCAAAGAGACTTCCTACATATCCCCGTGTTAGGGAATCAATGTTCGCATAGTTCGGTGGGACAATGGGACACCTCAGGAGGTGGCCCGTGAGAATAGACGCATGGATGGGATCTGGAGTAAATAGAACCTCCAGGTTGGGTCAGAACCTTCTGAAAATACATAGGCTCGAGGGAGATATCAGTATGAGACATGGGTGATGGGATTGAACCTTGGGGAGGCTTCCTACGTATTCCCGTGGCAAGCAATCGAAGTCCACCTAGTTCAAATGGTATGGGTGCCGACGTGAAGGGGTTCAGAGCGACCAATGGGTGATGGGCTTGAGCCTCAGGGTGGATTCCTACGTACCTTACCTTAGCAAGGATCAAAGACCTCATAGTTCATATGGTTCAGTGAACTGACGTGAAGTAGGACCTAGGGTCCAATGATTAATGGGCTTGAACCTCGTGGAGGTTTCCTACGTACCATGCCTTGACAAGGATCAAAGACCTCATAGTTCAGGTGGGTGGTAACCAAAATGAAGGTGTACTTATGGTCCAATGGTTATTGGGATTGAACCTCATGTAGGCTTCCTATGTACCCTGCCTTGGCAAGGATCAAAGACCTCATAGTTCGGGTGGGTGGGAACTGACGTGAAGGTGGACCTGGGGTCCAATGGTTGTTGGGATTGAACCTCGTGGAGGCTTCCTATGTACCCTACCTTGGAAAGGATCAAAGGCCTCATAATTCAGGTGGGTGGAATTTGAGGCTTACAATCTGAGATGGCCCAAGGTGTTGGTGAAACTATGTGGAGGGGGTCGGAGTGACCAATGGGTGTTGGTCTTGAACATCATAGAGGCTTTCTACATATCCTGCCTTGGTAAGGATCAAAGACCTCATAGTTCAAGTGGGTGGTGGGGATTACACTATAGGATTCCCAAGGAGGATATCATGGTTGGTGCTTACTCTAAGCTCGCGTGAGTAATTCTCAATATGAGAAACAAGAGTAAACAGAGACCTGATGATCACATCGCGAAAGGTGTGTCCGTGAGAGGTGGAGTGGGTCATACACGTGATCGCATCCCAAAAAGGAAATAGGGGATTATGCATGGTTAGCAGCTCGAAGAGGTTGGGACTTAATCTAGGGTGGAGGCCTGAGTGCCGCTATGGAGCAGAAATGGTGAATGGGGCTTACACGAGGAAACTATCCGGGTGCCACTATGAATAGGAAATTGTGAATGGGGCTTACACGAGGAAGTTGTCCGGGTGCCTCTATGGAGTGGCAATGGTGAATGGGGATTCTGCGAGAAAGCTGCCTAGGTGCTTCTATGGAGTGGAAATGGTGGAAGGGGCTTACGCAAGAAAGATGCTCGGGTGCTGCTATGGAGAGACAATGGTGAATGGGGGATTTTCAAAGAAGCTTCCCATAATGTCTTCCTCATGTCTGGCCATGAGGGCATCCCAACCAACTGGTGGGTTGTGGCCTTCAACAATGCGCTAGTGCACAAGAGGGATAATTCCATGGGCGTTGGAATCGGTCTGAACAAAGGGAGATTAAAAGTGTGAATCACATGCCCGACATTCGGAACGCGGTGAGGGTTATGTGGTGAGGAAGGATAACTATTGATCGTGTTCGAAACACAGTATCCATATCACATTAGCCTGAAATGGGGACAAACAAATGAGGGTCGACTGTTGACCATGTTTGAAACACAGGACCCAACTCGAAGTGTTGTCCTAAGTCTTTCAGGGCATTGGCCCAGGATGATAGTTGAGTCGATGCGGCATGTGACTAGGCTGTTAGGGGGTCCCTTCAGACATGGTAGTGGATGATGATCCGAATGAAGGACACACAAATCGTGAGGTCAAGTGATGGAATGTTTTAACGGATTCCGACGCTCTTGAAATTATGCCTCTATGATCATGGAATTAGGCATCTTATGATTGGATAATAAGGCATCTCTTATATTGAGTAAGAGGTATCCTATATTTGTAATATAGGGCGTACTGCATTTTAGTGTCATGTAGAATGGACTATTGGCATCCCATGCTTGGAGCATAAGGAATCTCTTGTTTGGGGAAATAGGCATCCTATCTTTGATATATATAGAGAACTATAGTTTTATATGTCATGTGGGGAGGACTATTGGCATCTCATTATTGGAGCATAAGGAATCTCTGGTCTGGAGAAAGAGGCATCCTATGTTTGGAACATATGGCGTACTACAGTTTAGACTCATGTAGAGAGGACTATTGGCATCTCATGCTTGGAGTATAAGTCATCTCATATTTGGAGTAAGAGGTATCCTATGTTTGTAACATAGGGTGTACTACAGTTTATAGTCATGTAGAGAGGACTGTCGACATCTTATGCTTGGCACATAAGTCATCCCTTATTTGGAGCAAGAGGCATCCTATGTTTGGAACATAAGGATTACTATAGTTTAAATCCATTTAGATAGGACTACTGGCATCTCATGGTTGGAGCATATGGCATATTTTGTTTGGAGCAAGAGGAATCCTATATTTGGAACATAAGGATTACTACAGTTTAAAGTCATGTAGATTGGACTGCAGAAATATCATGCTTGGAGCACAAGTCATCTCTTGTTTGGAGCAAGAGGAATCCTATGTTTGGAACATAAGTATTACTACAGTTTAAAGTCATTTAGATAGGACTATTGGGCATCTCATTTTGGGATCACAAGGCATCTCTTGTTTAGAGAAAGAGGCATACTATATTTGGAACATAAGGATTACTACAGTTTAAAGTCATGTAGATAGGACTAATGGGAATAAGGTGTCTAGCGATGGTTTTTGTTGGGATTTATGCAAGAGTGGCCCTTTCTGGTTCAACTTGGCATAGAATCCAAGTGATAGGGTTTGGATGAGTTTCTTGAGGAATGGTTCAACTCAAGGTACTCGGGGAATTTATGAGGAGAATATCAACCCATGACATGGGACATGAACCAAGAGGAATCTGTCGACTCAAGGTGTTTCACGGTGTGCAGAAGAGTATCTCAAACCGTGGTATTCCACAGGTGGAAGGTGGGTGCGCATAAGGGTGCAATGGAAAATGTCGACGTCTGGGAAAGAAAATGTCATGGTGCGACTCTACATTGTTCATGGGGGTTAGTGACGGTGTGATGGTAATAACCTCGCAAAGGATAGGTATTTGCGAAGTAGCTTCCCGAAGCAGAAGGGTTTGTGGAAAATGGGGTCTCACGGAGCATGGACTCATGGAGCATGGGCTAGCGGAGCAGCAATGCGAATGAAGCTGCTCGCGGAGCATGGGCTCGCGGAGCCGCTTCGCGAAGGAAAGTGGAGCTCCGCGAACTGGGAGATCAGCCACCCAAGGGGAGAAGTGTCCATCTGGAGAAGGGGGGGTGAGCTGGGTATTTATAGGCAAGGGTGCCACAAAGTAGAGCATGCTCGATGTGAAGACGAAGCTTACTCCACGGTGGGTTCGCGAATGTCAAGGAGATTCGTAGAGCCGTCTCACCTCCTTGCTTCATGGCGGGTCTTCATGGAGGGTCGCGAACTTCCAAAGGATTCATGGAGCCCTCCCACCTCCTTGATTCACGGTGGGTCTTTTTGGCGGGTCGTGAATGTCCAAGGGTTTCGCGGAGCATCCCGCTTCCTTGCTTCTTAGCGGGGCTTCGCGATCGCGGAGGGGGGCTTCGTGAATGGTCTTCGCAAACCAGTTTTCTAGCCCAACATCAAATGTCCATAACTCCTAATCTGTAACTTTTTTCGGGCCCTAAGACCTACTAAATCGAAGATTGTGAAATGGGTTATGATATTGGATCATGTATGGAAGCATTCCGAAAACTTTGGGGATGCTTTTTATGGTTCCAACACAAGACTATATAAATTTTAAAAACATGATTGTTTTTATTTAAAACTAGTGACTTTAATATTTTACAACTCTTATGTTATATGTATACAAAAAAATTCCCAATTAAATCAGTTTTCCTTTGATTTTGTTGTAATAAAATGGGTTTCCATTTTTTTAATATATTCAAATGTTTATCAACTGCCCATACAAGGATTATAGTCTTTGAAAACTAAAATTTGATCTCTGAAATTGGTTTCCAAAGCACTAAAATATGTGTTTGATTTAAAATTATCATTATGTTTTTGATATAATAATAAAGATCATAATTGGATTTTAAAACATTATATAAATTTTTTTATCATTGATAATTTTTAATTTTGATTATGTGATTTTAGTTCATTGAATATTTTTAAATATCAAATTATGAAATTATAATCATCTTTACTAGATATATCCACCTAAAATTTTGTTTTTTAAATATGATAAATCCAAGAAACATTCCCATCATAATATTATAAAAAATTTCATATGGTTTTAATGATAAAAAATTGATGGTTTTCCATGTTTTGGGAAATATGATTATTTTATTACTATTGATATAAATAGTTTATTTCAATGAATTGTTTCATAGGTTAGGGTAATATTTTTTTCAAAATTGATATGTTTTTTTATTATAAAATAATTATTTATCTCACCTACATATATATGTAATGGTCATATATAACTGGCTAGTTGGAAATAATGATACATATGTTAACTAGTGTACGGTCATTGCTCTTGATAATTGATATAGGGTATGATGTTTCACAATATAGAAAGATTGGAACACTATTTGGCAGCATTAAGTAAAATTCAGTTCACTTTGAGGGTTAATATAAAAAAGATATTAATTATTTTGATTTCAAGGTAACTTATGTCTATATTTTTCTAATAGTACCAAGGTGTTCATAAAATTATTGTGATTACAGTTAAAATTATTATCATTTCATCATGATATTATATACTTGTTTATCAATTGAATGTTTTTTTATAATAAAATGTATTTCAAATTAACATTAATTTCACTGGTAATTTTTAAAGGATGTTTAATTTTTTATTTATTTTCTTGACTATATTATTTGTTTAAAATATTTATGTTTTATGTTTTATCAATATGTTTTAACTAGCTATTTTAAAAATGAATTTTTAAAATTGATCATCAGTGATCCTTTTTTATCATGATCATATAATTTATATATAATTTTAATTGCAAACTAGTATGACATGGAATTACATTAATTTTTATGTGTTTGGTTTAGAGAAGGTAACTACTATGAATTTTTAGTTATATTTTTCATTTTCAAGGATTGCAATATGGGACATAGTTGAAGGTATTATAATTTTTCATATGGTATTATGGATGTTCAAATAAAAATGACATTATATGTGACACATGGTGATGGGTGTTTGGAGTTCCTATTTTAGGTTTTGGTATATGATTCATCATATTTAGTAAAACACATTATATTTATTCCGCATTTACAAAAAAATCTCTATAATGTTATTAATACTTGGTTTTTATGATTTCCTAATTAAGCGGTGATCTTTCATAGATTTGGTTTTTGTTATTTGTGATTATTTTTTCCTATATATAATTGGTTACGAAAATTTATTTCAAAATATTAATTTCAAAGAATATACTTTCAATTTATGGAATGATAATGAAAATAATTCAGTTCATACACCTTGTTTACAATTACATCATTCAAAACTCCATTCCGAGATATTTCATCATTATTCTTAAAAATTAGTTTCTGGCCCATGGGGATTAAGAGTGCCAATCCAAACTTGTGATAGAGAGGTTTGGGTGACATTATGGATTGAACCAATGTAGTTCATTACATAATGTTATTAAATATGTGTTCTTGTATGGGTATCATGATAGGAATGATATATAATCATTGATCTTGTGGTGTAGATGTTGGTATTTTACTTGAGAATACATTATGTGCCATAAAATTAGTTAACCATGATTTTGAGGATGTATATGCACTATATTAAAGTTGTATTTTTATTCTTTTAAAGATGTTGTAAATTATGTACTTTATTTTACATTTTATTGAGGATTGTTGGGTTACATAGGAGAAATATAATTTTTTGAAGTAAAAAATTAGAGGAAATCAATACTTTTTTTGGTTATTGTGAATGACCTAGGAAACATTGGATAAATTTTACAGAGTGATCATTGTTTCATAATATTTATTTCTAATGTCAAAAAAAAATTCAGAATCGTATTTTTTAAAAATAGTTCATAGTTTTTAAATTTATATAAAAAATAATTTATAAATATTTAGGATTCAGAAATTTTATATTTTTTTATGTTTGATTTATGATGAATTGAGGTGTTTTATATAATTTATTGAGACATTTTGTGAGAATATATAACAGAAAATATAATTAATTAATTGTTATTTCATTTAAAATGTATTTAATATATTAAATTTATAAATCTTAAAAATATTTATAGGTATAAAATGTAAATTATTTGGTTGTGTTAAATATATTAATTGATTTGATATGGGTGTTTTGGTAAATTTATTTGATATCATTGAACGTGATTAAATCCTTTATTTTTTTCAAAAGTATTTGATAAATTTTTGAATAGTAAAATTAGTTTTCCCAATTATTTTAATGTATGTTAAATGAGTTTTTTTTTAAAATATTATTATTTTTATTGAACTATCTATAAAACCATTTATTGAAAGGGTGGTTTTTATTTTGTGTTATGAGTTCAATCTTAATTATATTTTCTTTTATAATACATTGGACATTATAAGTTATTTTTAATTATCATTAGGTTTCCTTCATTCTTCAGCGGGGACCCATAAAATATCACTTGGTTTATAAAAGGGATCTTCTAATGGATCCCAACATTCCTTCCCACTATTTCATTAGGACCATCCATGTAATTCATTTTAATTACTCCACTATGGAATTGTATAATTCATTCTTCTATTTCTCAATATCTTTATAATTTTCACATTCTTTAGAGGTTAAAATATCATAAAAACCATGGGTAGTAAGATCGTAAGAATTTTAAGAATAGATACTTAATG
This sequence comes from Viscum album, assembly GCA_963277665.1. NCBI lineage: Eukaryota > Viridiplantae > Streptophyta > Magnoliopsida > Santalales > Viscaceae > Viscum > Viscum album. Next base: position 1,425,197,768 of record OY728123.1, on the reverse strand, counting down.
TTTATGAAATCCTCAACATATAGGTGGTTCCAAATCACATAATCTCTGGTTAATATTATTTATTCTTGAATTTATATGATTTACATTATAGAATCATGTTGTAAAAACAAATCCATAGTGGGGCTATTCAAGGGATAATTTAAAAATATTATTCATATTGGAATATATCCTTAAATATATAAAGGTATTGAGGGAAATGAAATTTTATTGTGTTGCTAATGGCTCTCATTCTGTGTTGTAGTATACATGTGGTTTTTCTAAACTGATGTCCCACCTTCAATAAATATCCATAAAGGAATCTCTAAAAGATTGTTATTTTGGAGGAGGGATTCACTTAGATATTTAATGTAATTGTACACTCTTTTTATTGTTCCATATAAATTGGTATCAATGCTTAAATATGGTGATAAAACGTTCATGAATGGAATACTCAAGATGGTTGATTTTCCCTTGGCTAAAAATTTTCTTGTGGAAGATCCAACTGAGGGAAGGGAAACAATCCATGAAAAATTATACATTTTGTTTGTTTCAAAAGGCCATATTACATCATCATGTTTGATTTTTTTAGGGGTAATACCTTAATCCTATATGATTGAAAAATGTTAAGGCATAAGAAGTTATCATATCATGATTATCCAAATAACAAGAAAATCTATGGAAATATATTTAACCATAAAATAATTAATTGGGGAGTTTTGTATAATATTGGTGGCATAAATTTATCCAATTCAATGATTTTAATATCCATCCAGATTAACCTAATTTCTAAGAGGTATAAATTTATTATATATCAAGTCATATAATCCCTATTATTGATAAAATTATTTTTACTACCTCTTTTTTTGGTGATTATGAATATGGATATATTGAAGTGCTTTCATGATGGTGATTTATTGTGGTTAAAAATAAATCTATGTGTTTATTTTTTTGTAATATTTTTGTTGTTGGTGGATTAAAAATTAGTGTTAAGGACCTAGATAGTGTGTTATTTTTGTGAATCTTCTCATTCCCTTTATTCCTTGGGTATTTCTATACATTTTGGAATAGTATTGAATAATGTGGATTATGGTGTGGTTTAATTATTAAATAAAGAATGAAAACCACCATAGTAGAACCACTGGTGAATAAAGTGATTTTTCTATAAGAAATGGTTTTTAATACTTATTTTTATATAGGTATTGCTATATGGTTTTTAAAAAAATTTAATTTCCCTCGTCCACAATCAATCATTATAAAAATGATTTCCTTCGATTATATAGTATTCATATTATATTGATCAAGGATTGTGAGTGTGTCATGGTTAGTGTTTCCTATCATTTCAATTATCATGTCTTGATATTCTCTATTCTTTGAGGTCATTATTTCTTGATTTAAAATAACCAATAATGACAAATTATTTAATTAATACCAAATTCAATAACGAAAATCCATATTGGGTCTTGTATATTTATATAAGTAAATGAATGTTGGGGGTGTATCATATAATTATATTTTATATTGTTTATTAAATATATAATTATTCATGGTCATGCTAGAAAGCTTTTTTGGTCATCATTTCATTGAGTCGCATTATTAATAATAAAATTGGATGTCAATAGGGTTTACAAGGTCAATAAGTTAAATTATGGGGAGAATTTTCACTTCTTAACATTACATTTATTTATTATTTTATCTATTTATTGATATCTATAATTTTTATTTTATTTTGGGTTTATTTCCATTGATATTAGTAGTATTATGAGTGGTAGTTAATATCACACAACTAACATAGATAAATTGAAATTCATGATATTTAGTAGTGGAAATGAAGCAACTTGTTTTAGAGGTTATCACATAGTTGTTTAACATTTTGAAAAACAATGTGGCCACCCAGGTGTGTTCTAGATCCATTAACATGTTTTGGGTATATTTTTGTAAATCGTATGTGAAAATCAAGTGGCACATTCATGATTATATATTCGTGGTAATAAGTTTGGGGTAACTATTTTCAATTGTTTTTGTTAAACCAAGTGGATTACCTAAAATCAATAAAAATGGTAAATTAAAGCCCACGAGTTATAATGATTTACATTCACTATATCCACTTATGTGATTTATTTCAATAGTGGAATATTGTATGCCATTTTTTCAACTCTCGGGTACCTCCCATTATATTTCTCTATGTATTAATGGTGATTTCAGGATGTTGACACATGTAAACCTTCTCTTATTAAATCATATATTATTTAATTTTTTATTTCAAATAAGGATACCTCATTGACATTGTGTTATGGATTTGTAATAAAATGGTTGGTACCTATATTTAAATGATAAAATTTTCATTTTAGATACTTCTTGGCCATTTTATTATTTTTTGAGACCATAATTTAATATTTTTGGAAATTTTATGTAGGCTACTCCAAGTGTGAATCAATAAATATAAAAAATTAATGTTAGATATTTAAAAAATATTGATGTATATATTTTATGAATCCTTCCTAGAATATCCAATATTTTATTATAATAATTTTATATTTTATTAATTAATTTATTGTACTAGGGTTTCCCCACTTGTTTATGCCATAAACATATCATCAAATATCCATGCACAATGACTATTTACGTAACTGCTTAATTAAATCTTTTATACTGGTTTCCTGAAAAATGAAGGTTGTTTTCATTTTAAAAGTAATATAAAATATTAATTATAAATATATCTGTACTATTTAGATATTTTAAATTATTCTCTTAAAATTTTATGTCCATTAAGTTGATATTTATGTGGATAATATGACTTTTATTTGAAGGGCCCTTTTAAAACATGGTTTCTCAAATTTTAATTATAGAGTCCAGTTAGAAAAGTTTAAAATTGGATAATTAAAATTGGATAATTAAAATTGGAAAACAATGAACTATTTTCCTTATCTTGTTATGAAAGGTCAATTCAATTTTAATTTTTTTTAATATTTCATATTTATATTTAGTGTAATTGGGTTGTCTTTAATTATTCATTGTAATGAGGGTCTCTTTTTTTTAAGGGTGTTTGGAGGCAGGGGTGAGATTTCATTATGGGTTGATATTATTGTATAATTATGAAATAATTTTCTTCTTACATCAATTTATATTTAATATTAAATCATGTGTTCAAAGATCTCAAATCTAGGTACAATTCAATACTAGTGTATGATTATTATTAATCTAGTAGATATACATTTGTAGATGACATTTATTAGGGAAATATAGACACTAGAAACCCAGGGAGGGTAAAAATTACAATTCTCGATAACTTAATACTCACCAGGTGCTGATTATTTAGTTTTCTTATTATCTATGTCTATATTTTCACCATGGATCCTTATTGATCCTTTTATTTAATTAGCTTAATATATCCTTATTATTCTCTCATTGTGATACTAATTTATTTTATTTTTTTATGTTTCATTTATGTTTGTAAGTAATATGATTTTATTTTAAATAAATTTTTACTGGTGAATTCATTAAAAGAACATTCACTGTTATTTATTTATTAATTTATTCTATCAATAATAATTTTCTATTTAAATGGTTTAATGGTTTTTAATAATGAATATTTCCCCCTAATTTTATATGTATTTATTTAATGTAATGTATATTGAACATATATTAATCATAATGAAAAACTATATTTTATATGGTATTTTAGAATTTTCAAAAATAGATTTACATTAAATGATTACAAATGGGGTGTGGGGATGGATGATACTTGATTTTTAAATAAGGTTTTCATATTAATGGTTATATGATTTCTACATTTATGTGAAAGAATCTAATTTTATTTTTCTTTAGCTAATAAACCGGTGCCACAGAATTGGAACATTTTTATGAAACATGGATATGGGTGATTGGACATTATAATTATCATTTCAGTATTTGTTCTATTAAATATATTCATCCATTTATGATTCATTCCTCTAATTTACATTGATTATTCACTATATCTATTTATTTTCATTGTTTTATATGTTTTTGAGAAACATTTATATTATTTCTTAGATTTGGTTTATAGTTATATGAGATTCTTAATTTTCATATTCCTAGTATTTATGTTACTTATATGAAATTAAATTCTATATTAGTGTGACTATGATATTATTATTGTTTTCCCCACATTATTAGGTTAGAAATGAGTATTGGGAGGTCATGAATTAGTGGTATAATATTTTATATATTCTTCTCAAAATAATCCTTATAGATATTTCCTCATTAGAATCCACTAAATATTAACTTTCTCTCATCTGATATGTATTTGTAATAAATAAATAAACAACCAATAATTTTATTTATTGATTTTTTCATATATATAGGAGGATAATAATTTATTCTATGAGTCTAGTTTCAATGCCTTGATTAACCACAATAATAGTGTTAAAATACATGAAATGGACAATGTTTCAAAATTCCTTTTGATGAACCCTCAGTTTCAAGTATGTAACCAATTATTTCTGTATTATATGTATATACTATTTTGGGTTGATTTTTTAGAGGTTTGAAATAATTATTGCATGGGTTTTTGGAATTTTTTTATAGGTTCACGGTTTTGGAATATTTTTTGAAAATAATAAAAATCATACCAGAAAATGTTCACAGATAGGCAAAGGCTAAGGTGAAGGTATAAAGGTAGGATCAATGTTTTTACAAACCGTGTGGTTAACCAAGAGTAAACATTTAAATGGTTAAAGGGGGATTCTTTATGGTTGGTGTATTATTTTTCTAATTTTGTGGGGAAGTAATGAGAGGTGCTACTTGAGGTAGAGGCCGGTGAATAGTTATCACATGGTTTGTCTATCCACGTGACTAACCATCCAAAGTTTAAAAACATTATCCTTTTAAAGTTTATCTTTGTTGGGATTAAATTTTAACCCCTATTTATCACTCTAAATGAACACTAATTTTATATTTAACCCTCCCTAATGTTGTGGAACCAACACCCATTGAATTGAGAGAGATTCAGAGGTGTTTCATGGTGCATTGCAGCATTATTCCCTTGGTAAGTCCAAATATACGATAATATTTCTTGGGTTTAAATAAATCTAAATTCATCCATCTCTTGATTACATAGATATAGTCCTATGCACATAGATATATGGTTTTTATTTCTATTAATATTTTTACTTGGTCATTTTTGATAGGGGAAGAGATCTAAATTATTATTTTCGTCATTCAACACAATTTCATTGACATTTTCAAGCTGTTTTTGTTGTCTCCATAATTTCTATGGTTAGTGTCTCCACTCTCAACTAATATTTCATAAACATAAAGGCTACATTTCAAATTGATTATTTTTATGGACATTGATTGCTAAATAGTTGTTATTTTTTTATGGATAACATCTTCAATTATAGTTTATATATTTTTGGAAATTAGATGATTTTATGGAGGGTGAATTTTTTAATATGATTTTTAAATGTTAATTCTAAAATTATTTATTGGCTTTGATGCATGGAAATGTGGTTTTCAAAAATATGCTAGTTTTACTAAAATTATTTGGAAAATATATGTTTTCATGAGTTTATCATAAATGGTGTATTGTTTGTGTGGAATAGGATGAATATTGGTTGTGAGGTACATGTGGCATCCCGCCTTTTTATAAAATAACTTTCATTACATTACACAAAACTGAGGATCTTTAAGGTTTAGTGTCCTGGAAACAAGGAACATAATACATGAAAAAAACATAAAACATTCTTCTTAAACACTTGAAAGGATTCTCCTTAAGTTAATCCAAGGTTCATTACTGCATCTCATAACCTAGGGACATACATCAAAAGAAAGGGTGAGCAAAAGGCCCATTAAGGGAAATAAGAGAAACATTTTACATGTGAACTTGAGATACTTCAATAAGGTCATGAAAAGAACTTTAAGGCATGAGAAAGAAATCATGAGGCATATCATAATAAAGATAATGTTTTTCATAACTTTAAGATGTGGCTACAGCATTTTACAAAAACAATCATTTCCATTTCACCAAGGTCTATTCCCAAGGTGTCAATAAAAATTACCAAGTTTATTCACCAAGGTATCAGTCTAAATGGTCATCTCTAGAGATTAAGTCTTTACCCAATGCATTGGAGCGCTATCAGGGCGCACCCTTAAATTTGTTTTTATCATCATGTGAGCCACATATATCATCATCAATAATTTCATAAAAAATCCATATATCATAAAAGAAATGGGTTTCATTTCATAATCATAACGTTTTAAAAACTGCTTTAAAGACATGATCTTTGTGTCACTTTAAAACCCATAAAAAGGAAGGTGGGTCTCATGTATGTAAATACCAAAATTTAAAATAGAAAAACTTGGTATATATGTGAATACCCCTATATAAGAGAGATATTTGAGTATTCACTTAATAAAATAAAAGAACTTTAGAAACAGAGAGAGACATTTTGGGACGGAAATTCTGCAGCATAACGGCTATGTTACAAGGTTTTAAAAAACATTGAAAAGAGAGGGGAAATAAGTCACCCACTCATAAATGATCCATAAAACAGTAGGGGAAAAAAATATAATGGATTTAAGAACATGGTAATGAAATTTGAAGGACATAACATTTTAGATGTAAAATATTGAAGGAAGACAAAAATTAGATTCCTCTAATGAAAATTTGGCAGCCTAACAGCGTCACTTAAACTTCAACAAAAATGAATTGACGAGATCAAATAGTTTTTCTAATCATATGAACATAACATTTCAGTATGATATATATAGAGATCATACCCCAACATAATAAAAAGTAACTTTAAAGACTTGACATGAAAGTAGAACTTTGAAAAATGAGAAGGGTGAAAGAATCCCTTAAAAATTCGGCAGCCTAACGGCGCCACTTAAACATCCTTAAAAAGAATTGATGAGAGAAAGATGGGGTCTCTCATCATATTAACATTAAAAGGTCAGTAAGATAAATATATAATAACACCCTCCAACATAAGAACATGGAGCATAAAAGAAATGACATAAAAGCGATTACTTGAAAAGAAATAGAGAGGTCGGATCCCTTACCTTAAAACGTAACTCTTAAAACTCAAAGGTTTGGACCTTGAGGGCTTGGGGGAACCTTGGGATGACTCCTTGAGAGGTAATGATACCAGAGCTTTGTTGGGGGATAGTTTTGAGTGGAAAATAAAGGAGTAAAGGGTGGGTATTTATAGGGAAGGTGAGGTGATACTTTAATAATTTCAAGGGACACCCCACAAGTGGTTTTCTCAAAACCATGGGCTCTCCCATGGTATTTTCCATGGAGTTAGGCCACATGGGGACCCCAATACAATAATTCATCACCTTTGGTCGGCCAACCCTTAAAATATCTCATGACATCATCATGACACAGTTATGATGTCATTAAACATACTGAAACCCTAAAACTGCATTTTTACTATTCACTGAAAATTCATCTTTCTCAGAAAAATCCCAAAATTTCACCTTAACCAAATATCGATGCTCTGATTAAAAATATTAACTCCATTTTATAAAAATAATTTTCTAAATATTTTTAATTTAATTTTTAAATAAAAACACTATTCACCGAGAATTCATTTTTTCAGAAAAAAAAACCCAAAAAATTACCATAACATAATATTGATGCTCTGAGTTCAAAAATAAAGACCATTTTATAAAAATAATTTTCTAATTATTTTAAATTTAATTTTTAATTAAAAAACACTATTCACCCGAAAAAATTAATATTTGACTAATGATTTATGAAACCGTTATTTACCCATTTTATTGAATCACATTACTTAATCAAGGTGTCTAAATTATATTAAAACTTTCTTTAAGTGAGATTACTAATCCATTTGGTCACATTACTAATCCTAAGCGTAAAATCACTATTCATAATTTACTATTCATAAAAAATTAAGTTGATCTTATTAGACTCCAAATTCCTTACTGAAAACGTTTGCAGAAGACTATTTTTTGAAAATCATTACACGTCATTAATTATTTAAGGTTTACATAAATATTTTAAAATATCCTTTTTTTCAAAATTCATCAATAAAATACATCCTAAAATTATCTGGACATTTGAAATTTCACAAACATCACTAAAGGAAGAAATCTTAATTTATTCATCCCAAAGGATTACACAAAGAAGCTATGGTCTCATCACATAGCCCCTTATAACGCCACCATATGACTTAAGTGTAAGGTGTGCTATGGTGAGAGAATTTGAGGGAGGCTAAGATAACATTTCCCTAGTAGTAATCTCTACTAACTTGAACTTCTTCTGTAGGCATTTCTGTTCAAGCTTGACACGCTAGAGTTCGGCTTGGGCTTGGTCCAAAGCGAAGCCCAAAGATGCCACCTCCTTCCTAAGCTCTAATAAGTGGGCTTCATAAGGTTTGAGTCTACTAGATGAAGCCATCGACTCCTCTTTCTGCATTAACCATTAACATCTCTATTAAATCATTAATAGTAAGTTAATATATTATTCAAAAAGTTTGGGTCGTTACATTCTTCCCCCCTTAAGAAATTTCGTCCCTGAAATTTTATACTTGAGGCCTAGTCAAAAAGGTGAGGGTACTTTTGCTTCATTGTTTCCTCAGGCTCCCAAGTCGCTTCTTCATACTTATGATTCCTCCACAACACTTTCACAATGTGGGTAGTCTTGTTTCATAGAACCTTGTCTCTACGGTCTAAGATCTCCACTGGATGCTCCTCATAAGAGAGGTCATGTTCCAGTTGTACCACCTCTGGGTTCAGTACATGCGAAGGGTCGGGTATGTACTTCCTCAAGAGATATACATGGAAGACATCATCAACTTGAGCTAGGTTCGGTGGAAGTGCTAGACGATAGGCCACTGCTCCTATGCGATCAAGGATTTCATAGGGGTCAATGTACCTAGGGATGAGCTTCCCTTTCTTCCCAAACCGCATGACTCTCTTCCATGGAGAAATTCTAAGGAAGACTTTGTCTCCAACACCAAACTCCAAGTCCCTTCGACGGTTGTCAGCATAGCTCTTCTGCCAACTCTTATCAGCCTTTATGTGTTGTTGGATGGCATGAACTTGTTCTATCATCTCTTTCACAAGATTAGGCCCAAGAAGCTTTCTCTCACCAGTTCCATCCCAGCATGTAGGAGTTCTACATCGCTTTCCATACAGAGCTTCATAGGGTGCCATCTGAATACTCGAATGGAAGCTGTTGTTATAGGAGAACTCAACTCATGGGAGGTGTTGATCCCATCCACCTTTAAATTTCATTGAGCATAATCTCAGCATGTCTTCGAGTTTCTGAATAGTCCTTTCATATTGGCCATCAGTTTGAGGATGATAGGTCGTACTAAAATTCAATTCAGTATTCAGAGCATGTTGAAGACTTATCCAGAATTTTGATGTGAATCTTGGATCACGATCAGACACGATGGATAGTGGTACCCCATGCATCCTTACCACTTCCTTCACGTATATCTTGGCAAGTTGATCCAGAGAGAAATTTTCCCGAATAGAGATAAAATGGGCGGTCTTGGTGAGATGGTCCACAATAACCCATATCGCATTATTTCCTTTGGATGTTTTCGGGAGACCAGTTACAAAGTCCATAGTGATATTATCCCACTTCCATACTGGTATGGGTAGCGGTTGTAATACCCCTTTAGGAAGTTGTCGTTCTGCCTTTACTTGTTGACACACTAGGCACCTTGTAGTGTAATCAGCAATATCCCTCTTCATGTTATCCCATCAATAATGATCACTAAGGTCTCTATACATTTTAGTGCTTCCCGGATGTATAGAGAACATAGATCTATGAGCTTCATCCATCAATTATTTCTTTATCTCCGGAATATATGGAACACATAGTCTTGTACGAAATTTCAATACACCTTCTTGATCAATATTGAAATCAGGGAACTTCCCATCCTTTACAACCTCAAACTTCTCCTACAGCAAAGGATCTTATTTTTGATCCTTCTTGATCTTCTCTAGTAATGAAGGTTGAGAAATCATTTGGGATAAGGTTGATGATGTCCCTTCCCTTACAATTCCCATGTCCAGTTTTACTAGATCTTTAATCAAGGGATCTCTTTGGATCCTCATTGTTGCCAGAACAACAGTATCTTTCCTTCTTAACACATCCGCGACTTTTTTTTCTCTTCTAGGGTGATAATGAATTGAACAATCATAGTCATTAATAAGCTCCAACCATCTCATTTGTCTCATGTTCAATTCTTTTTGTGTGAAAATATACTTTAAACTTTGGTGGTCAGTGTATATATCACATTTCTCCCCATAAAGATAGTGCCTCTATATATTTAGAGAAAAAAAACTGCCACTAGCTCTAGATCATGCATAGGATAATTCTGCTCATGAATCTTCAACTGTCGAGATGCATAAGCAATTACCTTGTCATTTTTTATGAGGACGCACCCAAGCCCTTTCAGAGATACATTGCTAAAAATAACGAATCCTTCTCCGATAGAGGGTAGTGTTAACACAGGTGCAGTAACCAATCTCTTCTTCAGCTCTTGGAAACTTTCCTCGCATTCCTTTGTCCAGATGAACTTAAACCCTTTTCAATTCAACTTGGTTAGCGGATTAGAAAGCCGTGAAAAGTTTTTTACAAACCTCCTATAATATCCCGCTAAACCAAGGAAACTACGAATCTCAGTTACTATTGTGGTTTGAGGCCACTCCTCCACAACCATTGTATTTTCAGGGTCAACCGAGATTCCTTCATTAGTTATGATGTGCCCCAAGAAAGACACTTTTTGTAACCAAAACTCACACTTTCTAAACTTTACAAAGAGCCTCTCCTTCTGCAGAGTTTTTAAAATAACCCTCAGATGATATTCATGCTCCTCATGACTTTTTGAATATATCAAAACATCATCAATAAAAACTACCAAAAAGTTATTAAGGTAGTCCTTAAAGACTCTATTCATCAAATCCATGAAAATAGCAGGAGTATTAGTCAAGCCGAAGGGCATAACAGTAAACTCATAATTCCCATATCTTGATCAGAAGGCAGTCTTTGGAATATCTTCCTTCTTCACCCTTAGTTTATGATAACCAGATCAAAGGTCAATCTTGGATAAGAATTTATCCCCATGAAGTTGGTCAAATAAATCATTAATTCTTGGAAGAGGGTATCTGTTCTTCACTGTGATCCCGTTCAATTCTCTATAATCAATGCATAGCCGCATTGATCCATCCTTCTTCTTCACAAAGAGAACTCGTGCTCCCCAAGGGGACACACTTGGTCAGATAAACCCCTTCTCCAACAAGTCTTGGAGTTGTTTCTTTAACTCTTTTAGCTCCACATTTTCCATTCTATACGGGGTCTTTGATATCGGTTGAGATCCAGGTACGAGTTCAATGGAGAACTCTACCTCTCTTTCTGGGGGAGGTCCAGGTAACTCCTCAGGAAATACATCCATGTATTCTTGAACAATCGGAACATCTTCTATTTGTATACTCCCTTTTCCTTCTTCATCATAACCGATTAACTCCATAAAGAAAGCTATAGGAGGTGCTTCTAGATAGGGATCAGTTCGTGATATCTCTCCTTGGAAGATAATTGTAGGTCATTAATTCAAGACTAATGAGATTTCCTTACTTCTGCATTTGATATTATCATTATACTTTGAGAACCAGTCCATCCCTAGTATAACGTCGAATTCCAACATAGGAATGACAACTAGATTTGCGATAATATTGTTCTCACTGAAGTAAACACTAGAGTCTCTAAACATTGTTGATGCATGGATAATCCCACTTGGAGTCTTGACTGACAATTCTACCTCAAGCAGTTTAGGGATTGATTATATATTCTTTGAAAACTTGGAGGAAATAAAGGAATGCGTAGAACCAGAATCAAACAAAGTGCTTGCTAGTTTTGAGAGGACAACAAGAGTACATGCTACCATGTCGTTTGGAACTTCAACTTCAGTTGTTATGATAGAAAAATCACAACCTTTATCCCTTATCCTTTTCTGAGGTTTATGGTGATTCCCCTCTACTACCCTCGGATTTGGACAGTGATTAGCAAAGTTCCCAAGTTGTCCAAACTTGAAGCATTTGACTTCGGGTAGGGATGGAACCATCTTTCCTCTGTTTTTAGTGTTGGGAAGTTGAGGCTTCACCTCACTATGACAATTCCGAGAAATATGGCCTTCTCTTCCACACTTGTATCACTTTCCACTTCCGATCAAGAAGTGCCCCGGATGCTTCTTCCCACATTTATTGCATGTGGTAAGTTTCATTTTCTTTCCACCTCTTCCCTAATCAAAAGTCTTCCCTAGACTGGGCTCCAACGATCTCTTCTTGTCATTTGATTTATGAGACCACTGTGTCTCACCAAACTCTGGCTCGACTTTCATTGCACTCCGCACGATCTCCTCATAGCTATCATAGTCCCAGTTGGCTAGATTCTTCCGCAGATGAGGTCTCAGTCCACCGAAAAATCTGTCAACCTTCCCACTTGGATCCATGACAAAGCTAGAGGTATATCGTGAAAGTCGGGTGAAGTTCATCTCATAGCTTCCGACAGAATCGTTCTCCTTCTGCTTCAGCTTGAGAAACTCTTTTTCCATTCTCGTTCTCATGGAATGAGGGAAATACTTATTAAAGAATATTCCCTGGAACTCTTCCCACTCCATAGCTTCCATCTCTCCTCATGGATTCGTGTTTTTTATCAGTGACCACCACTGATTAGCTTCTCCCTCTGGGCGGTAAACAGCAAGGGTGACTTTTTCTTGTTACGAACAATGATGTACAGAAAATATCTTTTCAATGGAGCTTATCAACTGTTCCGAAACCAATGGGTCAGTAGATCCACTGAATGTTGGTGGTCATTGACGCATGAAGGACTCAACAGAATTTTGTTCCCTTTGTGGTGAGATCGGCCTCTCAGCTTGATTCAAGTTATTACTCATAACTTGAGTCAGTTGGTTCATCATTAGCATGAATGTTTCCATTCCGGCTTCTATCAGAGGGTCGTCAGCACATAGTGCATTGCGGTCACCATCTGCACAGTTCCTCCTATTTCCCGCCATTTTCTAAAAGAATAAAACCTTAGTGAGAAACTTGTTTCATTTATGAATCTTTTAACTAATACTTCATGCTTAGAAAATTACATTTCCTGATAATTCCTTCATAATGATTCATAAAAAGCATGTGATTAACCAAACATATCCTCCAGGAGTGTCGTAACCAAGAGTGCAGCAAGTCCCGTTATCGTGCACCAGTTCCTGTTCGAGTCTAGCTCAAATCGGTGTTTTTAGGTTTTACCACTATGTACATCTGTTCCAGAGCCGCCTCTACCTGCTCGTATCCAGACAGGGATGTATTTGTTTGATAAATCACTTACTCAATACTTACCAAAATACCAGGAAGTTTTCCTATATTTAAACTTTTCTATAGGGTCCTTCATAAAGTTTTTATATCCTAATTTCCACAAATAACTAAACCATACTTTGATACCAACTATGGCATCCCTCCTTTTTATAACATAACTTTCATTACATTACACAAAACTGAGGATCTTTAAGGTTTAGTGTCTTGGAAACAAGGAACATAATACATGAAAACAACATAAAACATTCTTCTTAAACACTTTAAAGTCTTCTCCTTAAGTTCATCCTAGGTTCATTACTGCATCTCATAACCTAGGGACATACATCAAAAGAAAGGGTGAGCAGAAGGCCCAGTAAGGGAAACAAGAGAAACATTTTACATGTGAACTTGATATACTTCAATAAGGTCATGAAAAGAACTTTAAGGCATGAAAAAGAAATCATGAGGCATATCATAATAAAGATAATGTTTTTCATAACTTTAAGATGTGTCTACAAAATTTTACAAAGACAATCATTTCTGTTTCATCAAGGTCCATCCCCAAGGTGTCAAAAAAATTACCAAGGTTATTCACCAAGGTATCAGTCTAAATGGTCATCTCTAGAGATTAATTCTTTACCCAATGCATTGGAGCGCTATCAGGGCGCACCCTTAAATTTGTCTTTATCATCATGTGAGCCACATATATTATCATCAATCATTTCATAAACAACCCATATAGCATAAAATAAATGGGTTTCATTTCATAATCATAACGTTTTAAAAACTGCTTTAAAGATATGATCTTTGTGTCACTTTAAAACCCATAGAAAAGGAAGGTGGGTCTCATGTATGTAAATCCCAGAATTTAAAATAGAACAACTTCGTATATATGTGAATACCCCTATAGAAGAGATATCTTTGAGTATTCACTTAATAAAATAAAATAACTTTAGAAAAAGAGAGAGACATTTTGAGACGGAAATTCTACAGCATAACGGCTATGTTACGAGGTTTTAGAAAACATTGAAAAGAGAGGGGACATGGGTCACCCACTCATAAATGATCCATAAAATAGTAGGGGAATAGAATATAAAGGATTTAAGAACATGGTAATGAAATTTTAAGGACATACCATTTGAGATGTAAAACATGGAAGGAAGACAAAAATTAGATTTCTCTTATGAAAATTTGGCAGCCTAACAGCGTCACTTAAACATCAACAAAAATGAATTGATGAGATCAAATAGGGTCTCTCATCATATGAACATAACAGTTCAGTATTATATATATAGATATCATACCCCAACATAATAAAAAGGAACTTGAAAAACTTTACATGAAAGTAGAACTTTGAAAAATGAGAAGGGTGAAAGAATCCCTTAAAAATTCGGCAGCCTAACAATGCCACTTAAACATTCTTAAAATGAATTGATGATAGAAATAGGGGGTATCTCATCATATGAACATGAAAAGGGAAGTAAGATGAATATAGAATAACATCCTCCAACATAAGAACATGGAGCATAAAAGAAATGGCATAAAAGAGATTACTTGAAAAGAAAGAGAGAGGTCGGATCCCTTACCTTAAAACGTAACTCTTAAAACTCAAAGGTTTGGACCTTGAGGACTTGGGGGAACCTTGGGATGACTCCTTGGGAGGTAATGAGACCATAGCTTCGTTGGGGGATAGTTGGGAGTAAAAACTAAAGGAGGAAAGGGTGGGTATTTATAGGGAAGGTGAGGTGATACTTTAATAATTTCAAGGGACACCTCACAAGTGGTTTTCTCAAAACCATGGGCTCTCCCATGGTATTTTCCATGGAGTTAGGCCACATGGGGCCCCCAATACAATAATTCATCAACTTTGTTCGTCCAACCCTTAAAATATCTCATGACATCATCATGACACAGTTATGATGTCATTAAACATACCGAAACCCTAAAACTGCATTTTTACTATTCACTGAAAATTCATCTTTCTCAGAAAAATCCCAAATTTTCACCATAACCAAATATCGGTGCTCTGATTAAAAATATGAACTCCATTTTATAAAAATAATTTTCTAAATTTTTTAAATTTAATTTTTAAATAAAAACACTATTCATCGAGAATTCATTTTTTCGGAAAAAAACCCCAAAAAATACCATAACATAATATCGATGCTCTAAGTTCAAAAATAAAGTCCATTTTATAAAAATAATTTTCTAATTATTTTTAATTTAATTTTTAATTAAAAAACACTATTCACCTAAAAAAATTAATATTTGACTAATAATTTATGAAACCATTATTTACCCATTTTATTGAATCACATTACTTAATCAAGGTGTCTAAATTATATTAAAACTTTCTTTAAGTGAGATTACTAATCCATTTGGTCACATTACTAATCCTAAGAGTAATATCACTATTCATGATTTACTATTCATCAAAAATTAAGTTGATCTTATTAGACTCCAAATTCCTTACTGAACACTTTTATAGAAGACCATTTTTTGAAAATCATTACACATCATTAATTATTTAAGGTTTACATAAATATTTTAAAATATCATTTTTTTCAAAATTCATCAATAAAATACATCCTAAAATTATCTAGACATTTGAAATTTCACAAACATCACTAAAGGAATAAATCTCAATTTATTCATCCCAAAGGATTACACAAAGAAGCTACAGTCTCGTCACATAGCCCCTTATAACACCAGCATATGATCTAAGTGTAAGGTGTGCTATGGTGAGAAAATCTGAGGGAGGCTCAGATAACATTTCCCTAGTAGTAATCTCTACTAACTTGAACTTCTCTCGCAGGTGTTTCTGTTCAAGCTTGACACGCTGGAGTTCAGCTTGGGCTTGGTCCAAAGCGAAGCCCAAAGATGCCACCTCCTTCCCAAGCTCTAATAAGTGGGATTCATAAGGTTTGAGTCTACTGGATGAAGCCATCGACTCCTTTTTCTGCATTAACCATTAACATCTCTATTAAATCATTAAGAGTAAATTAATATACTATTCAAAAAATTTGGGTTGTTATAGTACAACCATTAAAGTTATAGGTAATGTATGATATGTTACCCTTCAATCACGACACTAAGATTGCATGGCTGTGTGGTTTGGTCTGTGTTTGATTGGTTGTGTGAAAATGGAATGTGTTAGGTCATTGTGAAATTGAGTGATGGTTAAATGATTATTTGGGTGGTTCTTTTAAAATTTTATTTGGTTTGGTGATACATTTTTTATAGAAAACATTTTATATTATGGTATTAAAAATTATCAATAAGTTTATATATATTGTTTTATATAAATTTTCTAACATGTTCTATCATATTGAAATTAGTTTGAAAGTCCTTTGGGGAAAGCATACTTACCTCTTCATTGGTTTTTTGGTGCCTTTGAAAATATTTTTTATCAGGATATTAGAGAAGGAAAAGCGTCGTTATTCTTTATTGGTTCTTCAGGATTCATGGGAATGGGGTTGGAGTTAGAGTATAGACTTAGGTATTGGAGTCATATTTTTTTGTTAGATTCGACTTCAACTTTTTATTGTTATTTTGGTTATCATATAATATGGTATACGATTATAGTTGGATTGATATAAATGGTTTTATTATGAGTTGTTTTATATTGATTTAATACATTAGGTAGTTGATATTTTATTATGGTATGTTTTGTTATGTTGTTTTATTTTCAAATGGAAAATGATCCAAAATTGGTCAATGAATCCCATGGAATTTATTTCCTACCTTAGAAATCTTGGGGATGTTTATTAAGGCCAAATAATTAATTTTACCTTCTCAATTCAATGAGTGGGGGTGGACGATACAAGTTGTATTAGATTCATAGTTAAATTAAATAAAAGTGGTATTAGTTTTGGTTAGTCATTAACATGGTATTGGTTTTCAGTATATGGGTTTGAATTCATTCTGGTTTATCCCTTGATTTGGGATTATAGAAAGGTGAATGACTATCGGGGCATGAAATATAGATTTTAAAAACATGTAGTTATCCATGTTATTATGAACATATATTTACCATGGAGTTGGGTACATAAGTATTTTAAAGATAGTTATATGTATTAGAATATAATTTTCCTAGGTATAGACAATGAGATTTTCATGACATGTAATTTATAAATGAATTCAAACTAATAGGGGATATTTGATTTTGATTAATGATATTTTATTTGGGAACAAATGTTTTTATATTTCAAAATTGTTAAACATTTTTTCAAAGTGAGAATTTAAAAAGGCATGAAATGATTATTTGAAAATAGTATGAATTTAAAAATCAGGGTGAAATTTTCAAGAATGTTTGAATGTTATAATGATTTAATTTTGGAACGAATTTTTTGGATATATGAGGTGGTAGAATTTTTATTTCTTATTCCTTCAGTTGCAAGAGTGAGATAATTATGGTGTGTTTTGTATTTAACAAAAATTTCACCTGGTATGAATCATAGAAACCAACTAGAGGAAACTACCGAAAAAATGGTTATATCTGATCCATAGTTAAACAAACATTTGAATTATTGTATTCTCTAACAATTTCAAGAATTTTAAATAAGGAACTGATGGGATGAACCATGAAAACTGGATCACTCTGTCCAGTTCCAGAAGTAGAATCCACCCATTTTTTGGGGTGATTCAGAACTATAGAAGGCATTGTTGTGGATGGATTGGAAGAATACAACATTAGATTTCAATTTCAAAAAATAAATGATGAATTTAAAGTTGTAAACATATATACTATATGATCTTAAAAA
Organism: Viscum album; assembly: GCA_963277665.1. NCBI lineage: Eukaryota > Viridiplantae > Streptophyta > Magnoliopsida > Santalales > Viscaceae > Viscum > Viscum album. The sequence goes on along the minus strand of OY728123.1, from coordinate 1,425,179,712 downwards.
ATAATGATGGGATTTAGAAGTTCATGCTAAATCAAAACAAGGCCTTGTGTGGGAAGATTCTATGAAATTGTTGATGAAAAATTCTATCATCACAAATTTATAACTGATTAAAGGACATAATTATTCATATATAAGTACTATGTCCTCATATTTATTGAAATGTGGATAAATTAATAAATTTAGTCTATTTTCTGCTAAATATTCCACTAGTGTTTCCTTGAAGGAAAGTATTTTTCAATCATGGTTGAGGAAGGAGATTCGCATAAATATTTGTATACTCTTTATAATGTATTATATAGATATGGTGGATGAAAATAACATCATATAATATATGGTTTGAGGGAGAATATAGAAACATACATGAAAAGGTGGGAACTCAAATTTATGGAAGAATAAGTAAAGGGACTCAGATGTCTAAGGTTGAGGGATGTCTCGTTATTAGAATGTTGGATTGTTAAATCTTTCCCAAAGACCCATGATCATGAACGGATGTTTACATTGTGTTTAATTACACCAAAACAATTGAGATTATACAAAACACCTAGATAATTTCTCAATTGTAACCAGATTAGTCATCTATTGTGTTATTGTCACAGTGCTTTGAGTATGAGAGTTCAGTAAAATTATCAGGTGTTTCTAGAATCATATCATTTGAAGTGAAGAGGAAAAAATCAACCTATCATGATTAGAAGAGTGTTATCCATAGTGATTCTAGGAATACCATGTCTCTTGAAAAAAGTAAATCTAAAAAAATAAATAAGGATCAAAGTGGATCAATTAATAAATTATATAGTGCTCAGAAAATGATCATGAATGATAAGTCTTGACAATCGATGTGGTGAGGTATGGTTATTTTAAATCATTCCCTTATGAAATCATTGATTAATATTAGGGCTTACCATTTTTTATTTCTGGTTTTTTTGTTGATTTTTTGAGTTTGAAAGTTGATATGATTTCATGTTTGTTGGAATTTCAAGTTGTTCATAGTCATAGAGAATGTTGAACCTTTATGAGTAGATTATGATCAATAATAATTTATTAGGCCTAGTTTAAATGAGATTTATATATAATGGAAATGGATTTCTTGGAAAAAATTCTGGGTATAGATTCATTGACAATGTTAAAATATCCCATAAATAGTCATTAATGAAGGGATAGTTTAATTACTAATGATGGTTTCGAGCATCTCCTTGAAGGATACTGGAATGTAATGTTTGTTGAAGTGGCCTTGTTGGAACCAATAGTTGTAAAAATATTGTACACGTTGTTAGCATTGTCTCTTGCATCAATGTAATGATCAAGAATATTAGTTTTCTAATTTTTTTATCAATTTCTAGACGTTTTCCCAATAATTTATATTTGGTTTCCACCCATAAGGGATGTGGAGTTTATGATTTTCCACTATCCAGGGGCAAGTACTATCTCACTTTCATTTTATAAAATAGAATCAACAGAATTAATGGAATAAAAAGTGTGGTTTGATGAGTTATAATGAAATAGGTTTCTTAGGATGAGAATATCTATTTGGGCAGCACCAGTCTTGTTTTTAAAGAAGGAAAATGGAACTATTCGTATTGTGTCTATCATCATAAGCATAACCATGTTACGATAATGAATTGATATACACATCCATGACTTGATGAACTGTTCGATCAATTTGGGGGAACGCCATGGTTCTCCTTGTTTGAATTGTGATCTGGATATTACCAATTGTGGTTTGGAAGTAGGATATTCCAATGAATGATTTCAGGAATAGATATGGCCATTATGAATATTAGGTAACTACATTAATTCCTAAAAATACACCATCAGTCTTTTAGAAATTGAATAACTGAATATTTCAGAGATATATAGATGCATTTTTGTTGGTATTTTTGGATGACATATTGGTATATTCAAGGACAGCGGTTGAGCATGAGAAAAAGTGACACTATTTGAAATTTGGAGGAATCATCATTCGTATGAAAAATTATGAAATTGTTATTTTTTTAGTAGAATAATTATGTTTTTTTTAGATTTAATGAATGAAATGGGAGTTTTAATGGATCCAGAAAAGACTAATGTTGTTATCTATTAGAAACCGCCAAAGTATGACTTTGAGATATGTAGTTTTCTTATCCTAGATGGTTATTACTAACGTTTTGTTCATGATTTACCACTACTAGCTTCACTAATTAAAACATTTAAAAATAAAATTGTTCCATTCTAATAGAACAAAAAATATCAAAAAAAAATTCAAGAGCTTAATGATCACTTTACATCAACATTGATCGTGATATTTTGGAATTTATGACAACAGTATATAGTGTATTGTGATTCTCTTAGATTAGGGTTGGTATGTGTTCTTATGTAGTGATACCATATTGTTTATAATGAATCATGTTAGTTATGGTTTCATGAGAATAAACACCCAACCTACAGCATGGATTTTGTTTTCATAGACCATGCTTTTAAGAATTTGCGTCATTACCTCTTTAGTGAGAAATTACAGTGTTTACAAAACATAATACCTTGAAACATATTTTCTCACAAAAGGAATTGAATCTAAGAAAAGTAGATTGATGGATTATCTTCAATTTTTTAAAATTGACATAATGTATACACTGATGAATGGAAATATGATGGAAGATCAATTAAGAATAAATTCAAATTCTCATTTGTAATAAGAGCCTTTAGATTAGTGGATGTTGCAGTCAGTGATAGCATACATGCACAAGGACTGTGATGATAGAGGTGGTGATGAAATTTTCATTATGGATTCATTGGTTCATGATTTAGTAGATATGGTTAAAGTGTCATATTCATCTAATGTTGAATGTGTTGTTTTGAGGAAAAACTCAATGGTGAGGAAACTATTGAGGTAAGGAAGCTAGATGAGAGTTTAGTGTTTTGATTTCCAAATTAGATAGTCCTTCATATTGTTTTTTAAGAACAAAATATTCATTATCAACACCATTCAAAATTGTTTGTTCATCCTAGGATACAAAATATTTATAAGGCACTGAAGTCATAATATTTTTTGGTAGGCTGGAAAACTAAGGTGGGTGATCTTGTTTCAAGATGATTAACTTTTCAGAAGGTTGAAGAATATAATTAGCAACCTGTAGGTATATTTTTGTCAATACATGTTATTGTTTTGAAATGGGAGTAGATAACTATGGATTTTTTTAATATGTGTAACAAGATTGTATTAGAAACACAATTCTATTTGGGTAAAAGTGTATCAGTTCAAAAAATTGGCTGATTTCAACTCTATCCATGAATCTCATATAGTGGAAGAATTATTGAAAATCAATACCTAAGAATTGGTAAATAATCATGGAATGATAGTTTCAACAATATCAAATAGCGATCCGTTGTTATATCTCGTTTTTTTAAGTCCTCACTAATAACACATTTGGAATCAATTGAATAGGAGTACGGCATATCATCCATATACGGAAGAGCAATTTGAATGGAAAATAAAAACATTGTAAGATATATTATGGGAATGTGTAATGGATTTTGGTGTCTCATTGGAAAAGACCATATCATTATTGGATTTCTCTTATAAAAACAGTTATCATGCCTCAATACATATTTCTACATTTGAATCATTGTATTGATGTTCTTTCTATTCTCCACATTGTGGGGTTGAAATATGTGAGACTCCACTAGTTAGGATGTGCTTTTTCCATGAAACAATTGTGATGATATAGTTGATCATAAAACATATGGATATGGATCAGAGTCATTATAAATAATATGAATATAATCCTCAATGGTTTTTCTCATTCGAATTGATTGATCATGTGTTTTTAAGGAACTCTCCAAGGCTCGGAAATCATCTTTTTGTAAGGCAAAGAAATATATCTCCTGAATACATAGTCACATTTGAGATATTGGAATGTGTAAGAGAGTTGAAATAGAGGTTTTCATTGACATCATGGTATATTGGAGTGCATAATATGTTCCATGTATCTTAATTGAAAATGTATCAAAATGATCCTAATAATGTGTTTTTATTGTATCACATTGACATAGAGCCATATTCTTATTTAGTGCACATGCCATTTCAGATTGTGGATAGGAAATAATAAGGCGTGTATGGGAAAACCATTGTTTTAGTATGGTTTTTGTCAAAACATGGTCATATTTAGGAAGATACATGGGAAAAATAGAAAGAAATGACCAGAAAATATATCGATATCTTTTATAAAAATGGTTGTTTTCTTTATTCATATGATGTAAAATACAATGGTGTGGAGAATGTAACACTACCAGTTTCAGTTATGTTACTCTTTATTTATATATATTATGTATATAATGTTATTTTGTGAAGTTTGGGAGGGTTTGGATACCCTTTGGAATTATTATTTTTTTAAATGTGAAAATATTGATAATGATTTTTGAAAACTATGAAACTCTTATAGGTAACCATGCATAATGAGGCAGTGGATAAGGGGAAGGCTCACGGGTATGAACACTATTTATCCAACACATATGACCACTTAGGAGAAATTGTGAAAACTGGGATAATGGGTTTTTCTATAGTTGGTACATGGTTTTTCAAACCTTGTGTGCCAACCATTTGAGGTAGTCCTTGAGTAAGATCCTAGTTCACATTTAACACACGGTTTGTCTAACTGTGAAACTAATTGGGCACAATTTAAAAAAAATATCTGTAAATGTGGATCTATGTCAGGATTAATTTATATCCCCACTTTTTTATCTAAATAGTACCTAATTTAATATTTCCCCCTCTCTATGTCAATTGAACCCTTACCTATTGAATTTTAAGCAGTCTTGAGCTGTTCCTTGGTGCATTAAAGCCTGATTCCCTCGAAATTTCTTCATTTATGTTTTTTTCTTGGTTTTTCATAGATCTGCATTACTCTATCTGTCTGTTTCATAAATATTGAACACTATAAATAGATCAAATTTTTTTGGTTCTATTCCCAATTATATTAGGCCTTTTTATTGATAGATAATAAGATATAAGGCGGGTATTTGATATTACAGTTGGATTCATTGACATTTTCATGTCATTTTTTGGTTGTCACAAAACTTTTTGATGTATGGAGATTTAATATCAACTCCTATTTATAGAACTTAAATTAAATATTTACAATTGATTATTTTCCGTGAATTTTAATCTTAAATTGTTGTTATTTTATTTATGGAAACCCTATTTGGAGACGGTTTATGGAATTATAAAAATTGGGTGATTTAATGGAAGGTAACAATAGTAACATCATTTTCAAATTTTGATTTTTAAATCATTTATTGGGTTTAATGCATAAAAAAGTGGGTGTCTATAAAATTAGGGGTTTTTTCAAATTTTTTAGGAAAATATGGTTTTGTAATGTTCATTCATTAAATTAATAGGTATGTTGGTCTAAAAGTACAACCATAAAAGGGATGGTCTGTAGACTTCATATTCCACTATCATTGCTAACACCCTATTTCATGTATGTGTGGTTATATGTGTTTGTGGGATGAGTTATGAGAAAATAGAATGGTTTATTCCAACATGAAATAAAGAAATATTTAAATGACTTTTTTGGGTGCCTCTCTATAAAATGGCATTGGTTTTTTGAAATTATTTTTTTATAGAAATTGTTTTATATTCTGATATAAACTTTTTTTATTTTTTATATAATTTTTTATATAAATGTTATAACATGTTCTATCCTAGTGGTGTGATTAGGTAACTCATTTGGGGAAATCCTAATGAGTTTGATTACTTACCCCTTCTTTGGAATGTTGTTGATTTTATAGATATTATCCATCGAGATACATAAAAGGTATGGAACTTCAATTCATTAGTGGTGATTCTTGATTCATAGGTTTGTAGTTTCAGTTGAATCATAAAGTAAGGTCTTAGAGTCTTTTACTTTTTTTTATTTATACACTAATATTATTTTCCTTACATTGTGTTACTTTGTTGCAGTCGATTTGATATCAGTGGGTTTAAATTGAGTTGGTTTACACTTTTATCATGAATTATGTTGTGGTTATTTTGTTATGGTAGGTTTGGTTTGGTTGTTTTATTATCGAATGGAGTATCTTCCCTCATTGGTTAATGATTATCATTGTTATTATTTCAAGGATTTGGCATCCTGGGGAGGTCTCTTAATGTAATGTAATGTCCTTCCACCATTTTAAGTCAATGAGGGGAGGTAGGTTGTTACACCTTTTTTGGATTCATGTGGATACTATAATGAAAGGGTATTATACATCCTTAGACTCCATATAAAAATAAAAATAAAATATTGTGTCATTTATATAAGTATTATAACTATTCATGAATTGTTTCTATATGTAATTGAATATGTATTACATCATCACTACAATATAAAATACTCAATAATCAATTATCAGATATTCATCTATAATTCCTTCAACTACAATATAATAATAAACACAAAAAAATAAAAATCCAATATTTCTTTTGCTTTTAAAATTATTCTTATCATGCGCTAGTTCATGAATTCAATGGAAAACCATCTTCAACCTATTAAAATAACCACAATGATCAACATGTAGATTTAGTTCATTGAACCTCTTTCAATGATCCAAATGTAGTACATTATAATATTGATCATCATTTCAATATCCTCAATAAAATGAGTAAATAATTATTCTTTACTATCAATTATAATCATTTTCTATATTTATGTATTTAATATCAATTAAAAATTAAAAATTAATTCAATATATATTTATGGAAGTTAAAAGAAGTTTGAAAGTAATATAATTTACTAATTAATTATCTCAATGTGAAAATTAATTACCTAAAATTTTAGATTTGAAATATATATTAATATCACATAATTGTCACCTTATTCCATTCCCATTTATATCTCATTAAGGATATTCTAGGTTCCATTAATTGAAACCTTTATATGATATTTCAAGATATAAAGTACATTGAATCATATTTTGAATTAGTTTCTAAATAGAATATATGATGTATTTAATAAATTGTGTGAAAATTAAAAAGTATCTATGTCACCTTATATAATCCCAAAAACCATGATATGGATACCATCATACACCATAAATTATTCCATAATTTTATTGTACTTTTCTAACATTGATTTTTTAGGTTACATCCACACTATATGTAGTTGGGGTAACCATACATTTTCGCATTTTTCACCTTAAAACGTCTTAAATTAATGTCACATACATCAAGTATGACATTATGATCCACAGGGAACATCAAGTATTTTCAATAGAATGCCCAGTAATCACATTTTAATTTTCATGGACCAACTTACATTTTTTAGGTTTTAACATTATGAACTCTAGAAATCACATAATGATGATCCTGAAAAGAAATAGTTTTTTAATTCCCACCAAATAATCATAATAACTCATTAGATAAGAAATAAACTTCAAATTGTGATCTAAAAGATTTAAATAATTCAAAAACCACTCAAAAACAATTTACAAACATATTTTCTAGTATCAAAAGCATAGTTGAAATCAACCAAAATTTTATTCAAAAATTATAATGAATATCTTCTTCCACCATTATACATATATTCAATCTCAATATATTAATTAAAACTATATATCTATTTTAAGATACATCAAATCATAAACTATATCAGAATTGTTGTATATTAAAGCCTTACCATTTTTATTTATATAATTTTATTGATACTACTATTTCTTAAGGCCTTGAGTGTTTTCGTCTAGTAATTTGAACATTCAACCTTCTAATTATCTTATACTAACCCTTTTAAAATTAAATAATTTTTTAAAAAAACTAGTAATTAGTTGTTTCAAAATTAGATAATACTAAAATTAACAACCTAAACTCCCTCTTTCAAAATTAGAATTTTTATTTAATTATTCTCATCATTTGAAAATATTATCCATAACTAAGTAGGAGTATCAACCCTTGTTTCATAATATAGTAAGGATGTTTAAACCATCATGTTATGACATATATTATGAAACCCATAATTAGGCATTCACACAGTGATTATATCATCCAATTGGTCATGAGTGGGGATAAACACCGACATTATTTATGCATTGCAAGTGCTCAATTTATCAAAATGAAACTTGTATCTAGTTTAATTATACCTTTAGTATTTAATTTACTATTTTTAATAGGTTATTATAAAAACAAACATCACAAAAAATTATTTTTATTTTTATATTTTTAATTAAACTTTCAAGATGCTCTCTAAACCATATGATTTTTCAGAAAAGAACATGTAATAACCACATATTCATCATCTACAATTTTCAATAATTTTAAATTTGGAAACATTAAATTATATCTAAGATAAATTCCTCTAAAAAATTAAACATTATTAAGTAGATATTCATTTTTCATTATCCCATATCAAGTAAATAATAGAACATCCCAAAATATTTAGGTTTTTTTTATTCTATATAATAATTTAAAATAAAATTTCATTTATTTTTATTCATTGGTATTTATATCATCTATTATATGAAATTATTAATTCTTTATAACCTATAAAAATTTACAAAATTTATACAATATTAGGGATAGTTTTATAAAAGAAGAGTATGATAACAATCAATTTTCATTACAATCAATAATATATAAATTCATGTTTAGTATCCATGGGTATTTTCAATCAAACTAAAATTTATATAAATAATGTTTTAATTTTGTTAATTATAAAAATATTGAATATTTATTTTTATTAATTCTATGGGGATAAAAAAAATCCCATTTAAACACATTAAAACCCAAGGGGTGTCTCATTTTAACAGGAGTTGTATTGTGAAAGTGTCTCATCAGAATTTTACAAAACAAATTGAAAAAAAGTATTGATTTTTTTTAAAGGATATCATCAATATAAAAAATTTCATTGAGTTTTCTAGGTTTATAGATATTATATATTGTTTTTTTTAATTTTCTTTAGTGAAATTCATATCTCTCAACAATCTATATAGCCATGAATGTTTTTCCGGTGATGTCTAATTTAAACTATATGATTCCTTATTCAATTTATAATACATTAATATATAATTATAGTGAAAATTTTAATATGATTCTTAATGTAAAATTTCACTTTATACTCACCATTTATTATGGTTGATTATATATGATTCAAATATATTGTTTACATCCTATGAGCTATTGATGATAAGAATATTCTTATATACTCCAATTTATATTTTGGATCAATGGTACATTGATATTCAACCCCATAAACATTAGACAATCCTTTTTCAAATAATTTTTGACTAATTGTATAGTAATTCTACTTTATCATACAATTTAAATCGAATGTACACTAGGTCCCTACAATATTTTATTCATTTGATATATATAAAAAGGTTGCAAGGTGGAATTCTTAATTATTTGACTAGTCCATCATTCATAGATTCATTCCAGTAATAGTGATCATTTGATTTACACATTTAAACTATTTTAATTTAAAAAATTATACCATTTTGGTTTCCATATCTGGCCTTATTATAAATTTATTTTAAAACACATAATGTAGTTATTTTATATAATCAGAATGATTATATACAGGGGGATGTTAAAAACAAATGAAATGTTTGTAAAAAAATATAAAACAATTGAAAGATGAAAATTAAATCCTATGGGTTCTATATGTTTTTTCTTCAAATCTTAATTTACACCCTTTTTAATAGATATCCTAAAAATATACCTTCCCCAACCTTCTCATTAGACATATTGAGTTTTGATCTTATAATTTTATTTTTTATAGATAACTGAAAATTAAAAATTATTCTATTTTGGGATTCTACATGTAAACAATTTCATAGGATGTCATGTTGAATTTTAATATGAGAAATAATGGATTTTTTATATTGATAAAAGTGTAAATAGGAACCCGGTAATAGAAATTTTAGAGGATATGTTACTCAAGCATGGTTTATTCCATCTCTGTAGAACTCCTATTATTCATCACTGATGCACTATATAAGTTGTAATAAAAAAATGTTTAATACCATTTTTTAATATTTGATTAAAATAAGATAATTATAAACTAATTGATATTATTATATATAAATTAATTAATAAGCAATCCCCATTTTTCTCAAAATTCTTATGATTTTAAATATATAAAATACCTTGTGGTATAATTTCATAAATATACTAATGGTAATTATTTAAAAATCATAAGTAAATGCATTGAAATAAATATATCCCTGTATGATATTAAATTTTGTGGTTCTATAAATATGTAAATGGACCAGATCATGTGATTTAGTGGACTACATTTTTACCCTATTATGATATTCTTTTGTGATTCGTCCCTTTTAGAAAAAAAAACATATATTTCTTCACCATTTATATCGTGTGAAGGGTATGTCTCTCATGTTATATACTATGAAAATGTTTCTTATTATTTCATAATAATACTGACCTGATATTCTAATATTAAATTTTTCCTCAAACATTGAGCTCCAATAACATGAATTTTGTGGGTATCCAATTAAATTTATTTTACCATCTAATCTCTCATATATGGAAATGATTTTACATTTTCCTTATTAAGAAAAAAATATTTTTTTTTCAAATTATAACTCCATTATAAAAATTAAATAGATGACTATGTGATAATTTATTGTATTTAAATTCATCATTAAATAAAATAAATTTATTACTTCATAATTTTGACTTTCATTCATTATTTTTTCATTTCTATTAATAATTATGTACAGTTCACTATTCAAGAATAGTGAATAATTCTTATGTTTTCAAATTTAATTCAATATCATAGTGTAAAATAAATTTTTGATAGAAAAACAATTAAGAAACTCTTTATCACTTCTTTTTCTTACCAATAGATCGACATGAAACATTTGTGAATTCTCATTATTTCTTCTTTTTTATTTTTTTATTTTTCTTCTATGATATATTTTTTTACTTATAAATACAATATTATTGATTATGAAAAATAGTGATCATGTATTGAAAATGTCATATCTATATAAAGAAACTATTATGAATATGAGTACTATTTGTAATTACATTTTCTGATTAGAAAGTGATTTATTTTTTAATACTATATTTAGAATATTTTAAAATTAATTACGGATTTTTTTGATATTATAAGAGAGACATATTATAAAAACAATATAATATGTACCCTCACAATCTTAAAAAATGATTCCCTGAAAATATATCTTGTAACAAAATTTTAATTTTTTAATAAAATATACCTGATTTTATTATATATTCTTGGCCTCAATTTAGTGTAGTTTTTCAGATATTTTATTTGTTAATCTACTTCAAATTTTTTATATATGTAGTTATTCTTATGAAGGATCATCCAATCCTCATTTATTCCAGATTATTTTTTTATAAATAAATTTCATTATCCATTAGATTAAATTATATTATTCACTGTAACAATTATTACTTGAACTTATTAATATAATTTAATATAATATGCGAATTAATCATACATTATTTACTTATATTTTTTATATTAATAATTCAATATTTTAGAAAAAAATCAATATTATTACACTATTATTACTTCATGTTTAGTTCTTTGTCTTCATAAAATACTATTATTCCAATTCTTCTACAATTTTATTTTTATAAAATAGTTTTATATTGAAAATTTTGATATCCTAAATGTGAAAATTTTCTTATATATGAAAATAATATCTTATTTTTTGAGCATAATGATTTCTTTAATATGAGATCTCATTTTTTTATTTTTTTATTCAAGGAAAACATCAAGATGAATTCTTATCTTTTTCTCCAAACATGATTCTATTACTTATTCTTTACTACTTGATATATATTATTATTTTCAACATGTATATTGAAATAGTTGGCACTAAAAAAATTATTCATTAGAATCGCATCTCAATGATGAAAAATCATCGTCTTATTTAACCAATATACACCCATTTTTTATATTTTAAATATACTAATTCCATTATAATACATATTTTATTATATAGAATTTATGATATTTAAATTTAATTGATGCATCCATGCATACTCATCTTCTCTAAAAAAAATTCTTTTTCTTCCTTGAATAATATTCTTAAAAGTGTCCAATTACATTTCTATTGAAACACTTTAATGAGATTCATACATTACTTTTTCCCTTAATTTTTTTATATTAAGATAATCTGGTAACACCATTTTGATTCAAATTACTCTAATAAGATTCATTTGAATCACTATAATTTTAAATGTTCTCCTTATTGATATTTCATATCTTTATAGACATTAATTCCACCCCTTGATTATTTATCTAAAAATTGATGACTATTTTCATCTCATATTTATGAATACTACCTCATATTTCATTCGGGGAAATGTATTCCATTTATTATGTAATATAAATATTTTTATGAATTGTATCTATGATGTTTATCAATATATTTCAATCAACTTTAGAATTGTTCATCTTTTATTCAAAACATCATATATGACTAACATTGCTAATAACCCTTGATAAATAATTATCAACAGTCTCATCATAAGAAATTATTATGAAATCATATTTTTCTCTCCAAATATTTATTTTTTCTCACAAATAAATATATTTCATTGATATATTTTTTTAGTTAGTAACCAAATTATTTTTCATTCTTGAGCCCAGAGCATTTGTGTGTTCCATATTTAAAAATATTGTGAGAATTTAAATATTGAATTAAGAAATGATATATAAGTTTTTTGTGAAAATCATAGGATTATCTATCTAATATTATAGTATTCCATGATTTAGAAAATCACATATCACAAAAGTTATGGAAAATATTATTCAAAATTATATTTATTCCATCCATGAATGCTTCTTTCATTAATAATGGGAACTCCACTGCTGTTGACATTAATTATGTTGTCCATGCTTCATATTTTAAATGAAATATATCAGTGGGATCCTAGTTCTCTTCTATACCAATTATTGTTACATAGTAAATTTATTATATAATGGGTGGTATATATTTTTTATAATGTTTTATAATTTTTTTCAGGAATAAACATACTTTAAATTTTTTTATTTTGATCAACACAATATAGACTCCCCCTCGATCTGTAAAAGAAATTAATAAATAAATAAATAACACATTAAGTTTTTACATGGTTCTCTCACTATTTGATAACATACTCTAGCTAGTGTTAATAAGAGTTTTTGGAGATATATTAATCACTTTTATATAATATGAATACAAAAGTGGGGTAGTATGATTCCATGAATCTTGATGGGCCATATATGGGTAATATTAAGTTAATTCAATTTACATAGTTTAACTTCATGCTAAAATATAATTAATTTATGGTTTAATTTATACTAGATCCATTAGTATTTATTATATGTTTTACGTTCTCTTCAATGTCAATCATATATTTAAACTAATCATGAATTATTTGGAATCAAATATTTGATATTTTCTTAAGGGGATTCATATACATAAATTGTATTAATATTAATAATTCATTCTAATCCTTTCCTCAATTCTTCACAATGACCTTATCATCCATAGTAACATGCATCAATGGGAAGGCCTTCTTCATCCTCAATCAGTAGATTATTCCTAATTTTCAATAAGATTTACATTCCTCATTCTCTTAAGAAATTAATAATTCAATGTAGGAAAATATTATTTATCTCTATATTCATTTTAATAAATTATTGGGTTCTACTAAATTAAGGACACCTTTAATTTTTTATATTTCATCCATTTATGTCTATCATATTTATGAAAAATATTTCTGTTAATTTTTTATTTAAATTTTATGATGCCTATCTATAAAAAAATAACAAAATAATATATTTTTGAATAGATTATATATGATTTGAAATTTTAAATTTGAAACAAATATGCATACCGGACAAATTTTTCTTACATAATCACTATATAATTATCTATAGGAATATATTACAATGAAAAAATTGAACACAATCATTAATATGTCAAAATATAATTTATTCATAATACTCACCTGAATGGGGTATGTATTTATGTTTATCCATTATTTAAACATGTAAATATGCAATACAAAGTCTCATAGAAAACATACGTAGTCCCAGAGACAAACATATATAAACTATTCAACAACTTACATTATTTTATAAACATAGTATAGTTTTTTCACATTGTTTTATTTAGACAAAATCATTATTATATATGGATAGGGTCTCAAAAAATTTCTCCAATCATTCACATTACAATATATTGAACATAATTCAAACACATTAGAATCACTATAAATTAGATAATTGACTTCAAATATTTACCTTATGTTATTTAGGGAACACTTTATGGTTTCAAGGGATCACCTTATTTAGTTATTAATTCAATTTATAAACCCGTCAAATCATCTTATGAAATTATTAGGATATGATATATTTTCAAACTCAAAATTATATTTATATACCTCATCCAATAAAGTGATAAATTTCTCCAATATTTTATCAATATTTATATATATCACAAAAAATATCACAATATTATTATACGTACTTCATTTAACTAAAAACACTGTTAAAATAAAATATAATCACCAAAAACTATTCAAATGGGTACATAATATAGAATTATCAAGATATATATTTGGATTAATATATATTTTTCATCACTTTTTTAGTAAAACCACTCCAATTTTAGTTTATCTTCATGCACTAACACATGTTTCGATATTGTGGAAATAAAAAATTCTATTCCAGAATTTTAATAGTTTAGTATAATTTATGTGATATGATAACCCTTTATCATTCATTAAATCCAATTCAAGATCATGTACTAACAATGATGTTGTTTTATTGACTTTTTAATGGTGGGTACTTTGATCATTATTGAGATATTTTTAATTTTAGAACTAAATATTAGGATATGTTATATTTAGTATGGACTAAAAAATATCGTTTTTTATAAAATATAATTTTTATTGTATTATAGATACATTATATATATAATTTTTTTGAATGTATTTTTTAAACCTGATAAAGTAGAAAATGGGTTAGAATCATATCATTATCTATCATTATATTTTGAAGAATAAAACTATTTTTTTAAATACCTCAATGTTTTACAAAATATGATAGATTTATTTCATGAAACAATATGATTAATTTCAATATATTTTCATGGTTTTGGACTAATAAGAACTTCATAAATAGAAATGATCTATAAGAAAAAAATAGGAAATTAAGATTTATCCCATTGTGGTGATTTAGTAACCCTTGATCATTCAAGACCATTATGTTTTTTAGAAAACCATTCAACGATAAGATTAATCATTATTTTGTATGAAATGATTAGTCTATATACACTTGTCTCAATTAGAGATTGATCCATGTAATTACTTTTATGACTCATTGTATGTTCAGTGGTTTTTGGGAAATATCTACAATATTATGATCTTATTTAATGAAGATATAAATTTTCTATTATTCAATATCCTATTATAAAATTTCCTCTAAAATTTTTTATATATTCATTCACTAATATAATCTATGATTAGTTATTGGTATGTTTCCATAATCAATAGTTCTTATAGAGATAAGGGATTGTATTTCATCTAGAATGTAATTGTGAGAACTTTGGATTGTAATCCATGATATTTATATGTTGTTGATGTGTTGAATACTTTTTCATTGTTATGTTGGTTACAGATAAGTAAAATTTCAATATATTATTCCACATAGAAAATAACTATGATTTAAAATATTTCAGTATGTAAATGATATATTATATATTATATAATATAAAATGAATCACATGATTAACTTGATATTCAAATGGGGAATATTTCAATATCAGGTTGGGAGTTATTGTATAATGTGCTGAGTCAACAAGACTCTATATATTATGTGGTATATGAGCCTCATGGTTGAGTAACTAGAGAATACACATGAAAATTTTAAGTATCTCACCATGCTGTAGTGAATGGTGGAGAGGGACCTACAATTACTTGATGTATAAACATGATTTCTTCTATACTCTTTATTACATTATTGATATAAGATATTCATATTTATTAATATATTTTCATGTTGTTTCTGGGAAGAAATTTCTAGTAAAAAAATCATTTGAATTGCTTTCATTTTATAGTCTTTTGGGAAATAAAGTGTAACATTTTCATGTTATCCATGAATATCTTGTAGTAATTGTTAGCTATGATATTATATGGTATTTTAAAATTCTTGTGTTTTTTAGATTTATTTTTCTCCTTAACATTGAATGGTTTAATAATTACCCTGTATAACTTAAATATTATTGAAGAAGATAAAAATTTCAATATCCCTATTGGGGAGAAGTTATTATTCACCATTGATTGGAATTTTGAATATGGAAGAGTGTGACCAGATCCTTGTCAAATAAGAGCTATTATACCTTGTGGATGGCATGGTACTTTTTATAGATATAATAGAAATGACTTCCTCTTTTCCTCTTATAGTATATCATTACCAAGATGTCATTATAGGACATTACTGAGGGTTACCTAATGAAAGGGGGTTTAAATAGAAATAGAACTCATGTATGATGCTAAAACTATATCCATTAAACCATGCCGCATGGAATATACCCATTTAAATGATTATACTATATAAATTATGTATCTCTATGTGAATAGAAGTATTATAATGATACTTCTTCTTGGGATAAGCTAGTGATGTTATTTGTGATGGTGATGACAGGATTCAGATGTTCTTAGACAATATTAAATTGAATAATATTACTATGAAGTATAAGAACACATTGTAGAGGATTGATGAGTTGTTTGATCATTAAAGTGGAGAACATTGGTTCCCAAATATTCAGCTATTATTTGGATATAATCATCTATTTAAGGGAGGAGGACATACTGAAGTCATTTTTTAGGAAAAGATATTAGTTTTATGAGTATCAAGTTATTCATTTAGGCTAGTTGAATTCTCGAGATGTGTTCATTATCCTTATAAATAAGAAATTTCATCTGTATTTTTATTCTTGGATTATTTTTTCATTTAAGACATAATAATATAATTTTTTTTGAATGACATAATTGAAAACATGAGATTGCATGGAGTTCAATTCAAACAAATAAAATTTATACCATGACATTGATGTTTCACTTTAGGAACTAAGATGTATGTTTCCTATGGTATGTGATTTCTATGGAGGATTTACATGACCTAGAAAACACTGAAGATAAAATATCATGGGCATGAAATTGAAAATTTAATCAAGATTAATAGTTTCCTCAGTTTGGATGGGTACTATAAGAGGTTAATTCATATATTTTCTCATTTAATAGCACCTTCCAATGCTCTTCCTATGAAGGGGTAATGTTTGAATTCATTGATCCATGTGGAAATGACTTATTAGTGATGAATTAATTATTGAAAACAAATTTGATTATAATTTATCCCTAACATGAAATCAGGTACATGATTTTATGCACTATTTTTTTGGGAAATATTAGGAGTTATCATAATGATGATTGATTTAGTAGTTTCTTATGGGTCTCACCTGCTACTAACTCTTGAGTGGAATTATGATACAGATGACCAAGAGTATGATGTTTTGGTTTATGCATTGATTTTTTTCATTACCCATTCAGTGATATATTTATAATTCATATAGACCATATGATCATAAAATATATCTTCTCTATGCCAGAAAAGAATCTTCATTAGATTCATAGGGTATAATACCTATTGAGGTTAGACACAGAGATTATTTATGAACATAAAAATGATAATTTTGACTCAAATTATTATAGTAGGAGAAATGATTAAATTGGAGATAGAATTTAAAATTTAGAGTGGAAGTTGTTTCCTCATTCTGTGATTATCATGTAACCATTAGTAATGACTGTGGGTATTGTCTTTTACACCAATGGTGACTACATCCTTTCTAGTAAAGTTACTACATGATATTAAAATGTGTGATCTAAACAGTCTCATGTTATATTTTTGGTAATGTGGAAGATGAATCTATTCACCATAGATTCATGGAATATACTATATCTTATTGGCATAGTGGAAGTCCATATTTCAATGAGAGTGGTGATGATGAGGGACTAACACTCAATGTAGGTGGAAGGTAATCACAGATCAACAAAGATATATCATTATACTAGATTACAATTATAGTGTCCCCATATTAAGAGAGATATTACAAGAATTTCCTCTCAATATTTGTCCAATAACATGATCAGGGATTAATATTACCAACCTGATGGGCTTTATTACATAATACATGATCATGTGAAGATATGATTTTATGTGGCATTGGTATTTGAGATATTATTTCCTATGAAAATATGTAGGATTGATTCTATATAGGTAATTTTTAATCAGCTAACCAAAGTGGCTTATTTCTTATAGATTTCATAGAATCATTCATTATATGATATTATAAAGAATTTGTTTTTGAGAATATGGTTGTCTCATAGACTTCCATCTTGTTTTTTCATCACAAATATTTTAATTTTAATTAATGATTTATGAAACTACAATAGATGGGGATGGAGAGAAAGAAAAATTATAGGATGGCATATCATATACAGACCGATGGGAAATATGAGAGAATAATAAAATTCATTGATCATATGATATGGGAATATGGATTGTATTTAAGTTGAGTGAGGTACAAAAGGATATCCTTGTTCACCACTATGATGGCATGAGGTAATTGTGTTATCAGTTCTGGGACCAACTGTAGTATATGAACTATCGTAACAAGTGAAATAAATTTAGAAAGAGTCATGTTAATACTCAAAGTAGAAAATGATCATTTGATGATAATAAGAAACACCCTTTGGATTTCATTGATGGTGACCAGGTTTTACAATGTGTGTCTTTGTGGATTGGACATAAATTATTGGGATAACCAGGGAAAATGAAATTATGGTGTTTTAGATCATTCATGATTCTGTAACATGTCAGGATGGTAGCCTATTAGAAACACCTTCCACCATGATATATGTTTAATTATTATATGTTTAATGTGAATCATCATCAAATGTTTTATCCTGATCATGAATATATGATTTTCTATGAGAAGGATATGTTAAAAACATATGAATCTTGTGTAGAGTGGCCAATTTGAAAGGTTGGCCAGAGAGGGAAGGAATGACTATGAAGGAATATTACATATATTCTGTTTTTATGGTATCATAGGTGCATCCTGGATGGGACCATGGAGAAGTTATCATACATATGGGTGAAATGGAATTATTGGATTAAAAAGTAATACCTAGGTACTTTATGTACCTATGTAGTCATTTTGGGATGATATTTTCAACATATTAAATGTTTAGGCATTCTTAATTTTTATCCATGATTTATCATTCAAAATTGTAATAAAATTAATTGGGGAATTTTATGGTTATTCAAGGTGATGAAAGTTACAAATTCTATGATCCAATCTATATTTATCATTTTGAAGTACTATTTTAAAATTTGAAATAATTTTCATGACGGAAATGGGATCCAAATAATTTAGTGTCAATGCCCCAATATATTTGAATGATTATTGACAGGAGAGGTTCATGGTTGATTATTCCTATCTTGGTCTGTGATTTCATATTCCTGGTGATTTATCTATGTGAACTTCACTTCACACTATAAATTTGAAATTTTAACATCCTTTTTATAAAATCAGAGTCTCTTCATCTACTTTTCTATTTTCACTCAAAACCTAAGTGATTCTTAGTATTTTTTGAGATCCACATCCCTATGCCTTTGGTGTTGATCTATGGTATCTGTGAATTTATTTTATCATGTCCCCATATCCCATATATAACAACCCACAATATGATAGATTAATTGTGTGTGAGTTTTAATATTCCATATATTCTCGACCAATTATCTTCTTCCGCTAAGATATAACATATGATACATTATGTCAGGATCATATAATTGAGTTTTGATAAGATAGAATAAGATAATCATCAATAGTTGATAAAAATAAAATATTGATTTTATATTTTAACATATGCCACTCGATTGGACCTCTATTGTTGATAGAAACAGCTCTTCATAGGGTATGTTGGTGAGAAACTTCATTAAATCCATGATTCATATATTCATAACAATTTCATTTTTGATCTGAGGAGTCCTTAAAAAATATAGAATATTTATACTATAGTTTGGAATAATTTCTTGGTCTGTGTGTATAGATTTTTGAGAACTCTACTTGATATTATTCACACATGGATGGGTGTTTTCTATATTAAAACTTTATTACATTTTATGTCCAAAAACTATATTTTTTAGAAAAATTTATTGCATGTGTTGGTTCTCTGTATTTTTAATTGACTGACTATGCTGAGACATATGGTATATATTCTACCCTATAGGAGTGGAAATCATTATGAATTTAAAAAATCTGTGATATTAGGCTGATTAATGGTTTGTGTATTTCTCCAATGATATATTATTGTTTTGACATGTGGTGTGTGGTTTTCCCCAGTGATGTATATTGGGATGACATGATTACTTTCCTTAAATAAATGAATAACCATCACTTCAAGGTGTGATGTGGAAATATTATTTTAGTAAGTGTATGGTGGGAAAACATATTAAATTCATTATAATATATATCCATTGATGGTAGAGAGGACCTTCATAAACCTAAAAGTTGTGTTCACATGTTTCATTATATAAATTTTATGTATTCTTTGATTATTTTAATGACATATAAATGTGTATATTGTTAACTTATCAAAATAAATATTTATTTTTTACTTAAATTATATAAACTAGAAACCTACATGGGCATACCAATGCATATAGTTATTTTATGATCAAGTGTCTAGTTAATGAAAATGGTCATATGGTGGGATTCTTAGTATGAACTACATGGTCTTGTGAAGTGATTCAGGGATGGAATCATGATCTTGGATGTCTTTTATACAGGATATATTGTTTTTTTTCACGTATTTAGTGTATTGATCCACTATATATGGTTATACATTATTTTATACATTGGATTTTATGAATTAAATATCATATATTTATATCATGATTTTGATAGTCAAATAATATATTTTTCTGATGGATTATGGTTTTCATTATTATTTTAATTATTTTTTTTATTACATATGTTTTATACTCTATATATTTTCCTTTACTAAGGTAATTTTCTCTGTATGATTCCTTTTAGGCCATCACAACCTCTCACATATGGTTATTCATGCATTTTTTCATTTCACAATATAAGACAAACCTAGGGATTCGAGTTCGGGGGTTACAATTTAATATGTAGAAAGTAAGAAAATGTTTTTTTGATGTTATGAAATCATAATAACAATTTAAATCATATAAATTATTATATCATTAAACATTGATGAAATAAAATAATTTTATGAATAAATAAGAGATTAAAATGGTATGATAATATTTTTAATACATGGTTGTATTGATTAAAGAGTAAAAGAGTATATTTAATATGATGTGTCTTGAATTTAATGTAAAAAATTAATAATATTCTAATGAAAAATATTATGATACCAAAACAAAATAGTGAAATTTAGTACCATCAGATATTATTATATATAAGATTTTATAGTTTATAAAAAAACAATTATGTGGAAATAATATCATTTTCTCATATGATTATTACTTTCTAGAATACTTAAATAAAGTACTATAATACATTTCATATTCTTGTGATTAACTAAAATTTATTCTTAAAAGAGTGGAGGTCTAAATAAAAAAATTCATAAAAAGTGTAAGAAAAAAATTAAGATAAGAATACCACGATATTAATTGTGAATAGACAGATTATATGGGATCCTTCATAAAAAGTAGCCAAACTAGTTGATAAGAAGTCCCAAAAATAATACGCTTTCAAATATGAAATTTTTGGACCAGAAGTATCTAAAGGAAATAGTGTGGGTGTTTTCTAGACACTATTGGTTTTGCAACAAGTTTGGGAATTATTCATTGATTTTTCCATAGAATCCAAAAATTTCTAAAGAATAATGGAATCCCATTGAAATGTGGATATTTTTATATGATAATAAAAAAACACACACACCCGCACACACACATATATATATATTAATGAAAATATATCTAGTTTAAATAGATTTGAAAAATATAATGACACATATGTTAGTTATAGTATTGGTGGTCAAATAAATGGTACAATAGAACATTATCATATACCAAAAGAAGATCACAAATAAATGCAACAAAATAAAATTACAAAATTGGTTTGGAATAATTTAATTGATGAAATCATTAATTCATAATTCATGATAGGGGATTTGGATGAAGAATGAACATTATTTTGATAGAAAAATGTATGTATATAACATCCAAATAATGTCCATGATGTCGAAAAGGATTAAAATATATAAAGGGTATATTTATATTATTGAAATTTCAATGAACTATATGGAATCATCGATATGGATTACCTGATATCTAAATATTGTGTTACTTTTTGGCTAACATATTTGGAGTAAGAATATAGAATAGATAAAGCATACGAAAATGATTATTCCAAATGAAATGAATATCATCCATATAATGATGAATAATGTGATGTGATGTTACTAATAAATTATAAATCTAGTGTTAAAATATAACTATATGAATGATTCAATGAATTTAGAGAGAATGATAAAGTTTCCTTAATAATTTTTCATACACAACAAGAGTCCCTAAAATGGATAATTGTTGTTCTAATCATTTTGAACATAGAGATTCTAGGCTCAATAAAGAATTAATTGGAAGGTGTCTAATGATATATGACACCAATAACTAATTCAGGTCTAAATATCATATGAGAATAATGTAAATTAACCAACATCATCGAGAAACTCCTCTCAATATTTTAGTTAAAATAAGGGAATAAATAGAGACAAATTATTCCCTTATCATTGGTTTTTTAATTTGTGATTACAATTTTGGGAAATTATGTTCATCCATTTTCTCAATCATAATATGAAATATGTAATAAAATTATTCTACTCTATATAAGAAAATGAATATGAAACCATTATGAATTTGAAATTTAATAATAATTGTAAATAATATATACTGAAGAAAATATTTCTTAATGAAGATAATGTATTTATCCAATATAGATGGCCACTTCGTGTTATCACTTAGAGTGAAATATCTGCTTTAAAATGATTTAATGAATTTATGAACATTACCTAAATAAATGATATAGTTTTTTAGTGTTTTTTCGGGGAATAATGTGAAGAATCAATAAGAAGATTCCTGAAAATTTACCTCATTTTAATATAAATAATCTAGAATGTTAATAATCAAGTATCATTACGTATGCCTTTGTTAATTTTCGATAATAATTGGAAATAAAAAAATCATAACTAAAATTGGGAGAAATTGATATAATTATGTGATAAAGTGATAAATTATGAACTATTTTATATTTTTTTCCTAGAATCAATATCCTATCATTGTGTTTGAATGATTTTTAAACATTTTTTGAATTGATTATATGAAATTAATTTTAATATACTACATGAGAAATTTCTATCTCAATTTTTATCAAATTTTGATTCTAGTATTTATTTTAACTAGGAAAATGGTTATATATATTCAAAAAAATTATTGACTGTCATATTTTAGTTGGTGTCACTTTAAAATGATAAAGGAAACATTTTTTGTTAAAATCAGTCACTCTTACTTACCACCCTGAGCATGGATCTTTTTGAAAATAATAGAGAGGTTAAAAGAACATTTCTCGTGGATGAACTAATATAAACCACAATCTCAAATAAAATTAATGTATTATGAATAAGAGGTAGAATAAAATAAAATGATTATTTGGTAAGTGGATAGAGTTTAATTAGATGAATGATTAGGGTATATAATGAAATTAATATAACATAATAACATATTAATGTACTTATTTTATGTGTTTAGTGAAAACTAATATAAAAGGGTATATTTTTACCCACCTTAAATATATATGGTATTTGTTATTAATGGGTTTCAATTAATATTAGGAAAACAGATGATTTATTTCAATATGTTTTAAATGATAAGAATAAATAGTTGTAATTTTTGTAGGAGAACCAATGTTTATTATTATTGAAGAGAAGGATCCAAACAATCTTATTGACATTATTAACTTTGTGATGGATTCCAGGTATATCATAGATGTTTGTTTTGATGTGTGCTGACATTATTTATGTGAGAATTAAAGAAATGATTTAATTACATGGATGTTTTATAGGATCATTAATTGGTGAATTAATATTTTATTTTAAATAATTTATTAGTTCTTTATATAATTTATATTTACTATTCATATTTTTCTATGTAGAAGGAATTCTGAAAGATACATGCATGCTATTTTTTATAATAATTAAAATAAATATGCTTTGTGTTTTTGAAATTTTTTGAAGATGATGATGGAAGGATTTGAGTGGTATCTAATAAACCTATAACATAATTTTTGAATGAAAATAATAGAATTTTTAAAAAAAACAAGGCATACTCATGGAAATCTATCACCTAAGAAGCCAGTGTGACATACTAGTCACATAACTACACATTATTAAAAAATCATTATAAATTTTCGAATCACATGAATAATAAATAATTTTTTAAATCATTAGATTAATTGTATAAAAACATTAATTAAAAATCAATATCTTTGCAACATAATGAAATTTTTTCCACTATACCAAGATTAAGTTATTTTAATTAAGATATTCTATATCTACCATAAAATTATCCACATTCCATACCCTTATATACTTATCAGGATTATTACAATATTTAACAGCCTATGGAAACACAAATACAAGAAGGTAGATATAAAACATATAGTTTGTAAAAACATAGATCACAATATATCATGTAATTATCAAGGAATGAGTAATATATCTTGAATAAATTTTAATTGTCTAATTTAAAATAGCATGCCACATAAACATGAAATAAATACACTGATTACATAATAATATAAATTATCACATGAACTTTAATCATAAATAATTGAAGGGTGGTAAAATATATAATGTCATATATCATAAACATACTCTCAGGGCCTTATTGTAAGACACATACCAAAAGGGAAAAGGTATACACGAAAAACCCAAACTAGATTATCTCATTAAAACATTAGATTCATTAAGGGGATATATAGAACTGATACCCTCCCACTATATAATATGCCCAATTTAATAACAATGTGAATGAAAATAATAAAAATTCATTTCATAATCAAATTCTCATATTAATAAATAAAAACCAGTATTAAAAATAATAAATAAATGAAATATCAATACATTCCCCAGTCAATAATAGGAGTAAGATGTACATAATCCATTCAATGAAATATTATTGATGGTATTAGTATAACCTATCAATAATTAAACAAATAAATCATTGAATTATGTAGACATAGATGAAAAAACTTCAAAATAATAACACGTCAAACTATATAACATATGAAGTGATCAATATTTAGATTTTTAGATTGGGTGAGTTTTATCTACAAAATGAAAATAAATGAGAGAATTTAGATTTTAGTTCATTTTATATAAATACTTTGGATTAATGTTCCTTTTATAATAAAGAGGAAACTGGAATTTAAGAAATAAAAAAAATGTAACAAATTTTTAACAAAACCATACAAAGAGGATGTTATTAGCCATTAAAAATGTACTAATCGAAGAGGTCAGATGAAAAAACATTAAAATTTTACATATAATTTTTATAATATATAATTCTAATGAAATAATGTCATTTATTCTTAAATGTGAAGATAAATATAAAAATATGAATATGAAAGAGAAATAATTTCCAATATTTTGAAAATACCTTTTTGAATCCCACAATATAAAAAGGATAATAAAACATAACTTTGAAATGTTGTGATGAAAAATATGATATCCAAATGAAAAAAATACATATTAGTATTTAAGAAATTTAAAATTAAATTATTTGTGAAAATATTTAATATATATATGGATTAAAAATATCCATTAATTTGTATGGGTAATATTCTTTCAGCATTTCACTTTATTGGAGAAAATAAATCTATCAAATGAAAGTGATATATGTATCAATTTATAAAAAAAATATTCCTGTAAATATAAATTTAATTTAGAGAAATTTGGATTATTTTTAATTTATGTCCATAACATGCTAGACTAATCCCAACATATATGAATATATTTTGAAAAAATCTTAAAAATCAATGAATAAACATAGGGTTATACAAGAAACAACTAAACATTATATAAAAAATGTATAAAAATAATATTAATGGTTAATTTTTAAAAATTCTTAGAAAATTAATGAATTTCACTTTGATAATAGTAATATAAAAACAAATCGACGTAAGTACACCTTGAAAAAATCATTATGAATATAACATTTAAAATTCATCTATGATGGGAAATTGTTATAAAAACCATTCCTTTTATTCATGGTTAGTTAAAAACACCCTATCCTCCAGTATATCAAACATAACTATCCAAATTAATTATTTTATAGCTTTATTCATATCTATTTCTTATTATACTCTAAAACAATCATTATTTTCTATACATTTACTATGTAGTTATAATTTATTTTTATTAATAGATATGATTTTTTAATATTATTTTTCATGTGCTTTATAATGCTGATCTCAACACTTATTCTTATTATAAAAGATCACCATTATGTTATTATTCATTTTATTAGATTATTTTTTATGATTATTTGTAAAGATCTGTTTAAATTTCATTGTAGTTTTAGTGAAGATTCATGAAGTTAAAATTCATGACAATATTGTTTCTATAATTTTTAATAAACAAGTGTGGTAACCGTAAAATAAGAGAAATTTTAATATAACCATTTTAGAAATATTATTGGCATTAATTTATCTTAATTTTCATGTAATAAAATTGTTTTCTACTTTTTTTATCGATATAAATTTTTTGAATAGTTAATATAGGTGATTAAACAAACCAAGACAAGAACATACCCAAATTAATGGATCGTTATAAAATGAATTAGTTATAATATAATTATTCTATATGCATAATAAAATTATTTCAATATTATGAATTTCATATATCATAATTTTATAGAGATATAGTATGAATATAATTGAATCTAATCTATTAATAATATGAAGAAGTTATTTTTCCCCTTAGTATGATTGTTTGGAGAGTTGAATATAAATTGATTGTTTATTATTCATGTTTTAAAATGATTACCAATTTTTCATAATAGATATATATTTTTATTTTAAAAATAAAATTTATACATTAAATCCATTCTAATAACCATCAATGAATGGTGGTAATGAAATAATAGAATATGTCGCTCTCTAGAGGTGGATTATACCTATACGCAATTAAAGAGAATTAATTTTCCATAAAAAGATTAAATTTATTAGGTTGTTTTTATTTTAAAATAATAAATATTTTAAAAATAACATATTTCATTATTAAATGAACTTTTATAACCAATCATTTAATGTGGTGAAGAAAATTAATACACATCATTCATGGAGGCAGTAGTCCAAACATGGACATGAGTGACATTTTTCATTTTACCATGATCAACGAAACCACTACTTTGTAATATGGATTATGATTTTTAGGTATGGTATTATGAGGATTAATAATCCTAAAATAGGTTTCTATGATTCATGTGGATGGATTTTGATAGTATATAGTTGAATCGAATAGACATTTAGTGTTAGCATAAGTGGGGTGGTAATTTCTCCTTTTATTAGAATAGAGACAATAATTTTTATAATAATCTTAATGGTAAATTTACTATTTAAAAAAATTGGATAAAAAGGTGAAAAAATTTGTTTCATATCATATATTTTGGAGACCCCTCTCATTCATTCCATTTGAGGAACTTTTTTTTGGGATTTTAGGCATTTCTCCTTAATTATAACTTTTAACCCTTATTAACATTCACCATAGTAAATCATTTTTATACTTCGTATTAAATTTATTTGTCCACTATTTAAATTTATAATATTAACAAATTTTAAAATTCTAATTTAATAAAATAAAATATAAACTGTGAGAGTTGATAATATTTATATTTATCCAGAAAACGCGACAAAATATTTTTTTTGAAAAATAATTTTGTATGATTAAAATTTATGGGTATGATACAATTATACAATTATTTTACATCTATAATATAAATTTATTTATTATAAGTGAATTTATTTTTAATTTTATTTTGAGGATAGATAAAAAATAAATTTTAAAAATAATCATTTATTTAAAAGAGTATACCAATATAAGTGTTTCTATTAAAAAATAGTATTGATGATTGTATAATGCTAATAATAAGATATAAAAAACAAATTTGTAATTTTAATTTCATATTTTAACTTCATAATTATTTTATTGGTTAATTAAAAATATTTTATAAAATTTAATATATTTATTATATAATTAAAATGTCTAAAAATATGTAGTATTATTAAATTTTCTATAAATCACTATGCTCCAAAAATTCATTATATTTAGAAAAATCCTAAATAAAAAACAAAAATAAATTTTGGGATGCTGATAAAAATAATAAATTTCACAGAAATAAGTTAAAAATATGAAATTATTATATTTCTATTTTGAATGAAAATAAAAATATAATTAATATTTTTATTTATTAAAAATAAATTCATTTTGCAAAATTAGTGTTCTTAATATTATTTATCATAACATACCATTTAAATTATTTTTACTCCATATTTCCAAATATTTAAACATCACTATATAGTAATTATGTAAAATATATCTAATTAAATTATTTATATAAAATTTACACAATGTAAATGAAATCATTTCTGGGGAAAATAACTCTTTTCATTATCATTGTAAATATCTTTACCCTTTTGAACGTAAAATAATAAATGTTAGAAAACAATTTAACCAAACAAAAGTGTTTCCCCACTCAATAATATAATCTACTATAGGTTTACATAATGTAGGGTATCAGACAAAAGGGTATGTTTCACTTGGGTATGTTAATATGGGGTAAGTTACTATAAGGTATGTAGCGTTAGGGTTAGTTACTATAGTTTATGTTATAATTATGTAAATTACTATAGGTTGTGTTATTAGATTTTATGTAAAAATATGATAAGATACAATATGTTATGTTACAATAGGGTACGTTACTCTATGAAACATTATTATAGGGAAAATAACTATATGATAAGTTTTTATAGAGTAATTTATAATATGGTTTGTTTTCTAAATTTTATGATACTATAGGGAGAGTTTCAATATGGTATTTTTATATAATTTAGGTTACTACAGGGTTCATACAATATGGTATGTCACAATAAGGTAATGTAATATATTGTATGTCACAATAGGGTATGTTGTTATATAGTATGTTACTATATAGTAAACTACAATTGGATAAGTTAATATTATGTATCTAACTTGAGGTTTTACTCTTAATGTAATTTTCATACTGGTATTAAATTATAATAATTTATTAACATTTATGTTGCATTGAAATATTTTATCTCAATAAAATGAACACTATTTTGAAATCATTATTTCTTTTATATGAAATAAGAAACCATTAAATATAGATAATCTAATTTTTGGGTTATTACATTATCCACAACTAAATAATTTTCTTCTTCGCAATTTTAATTACTACACTCCTATGAAATATATTTATGGTAATTTATATTATATTCATGACTAATGATAATATTTTTGAATGAGATTCCATAAAAACTACATTATGTAACGATTGGATACCCAAATTTAACATATATGTTGGTCAGAGTGGATACTCAATAGGGGGGTGAATTGAGTTCTAATTAAAATTTCTGTTTTAAAAACTTTGTCTTAAAAACCCCCAAATAAAATACTGAATTAAACTGTAGTGAATTTATATCAAAGTAAAGGTTCTATTGGGTTCTCAAGGGATTGATTATTTCCCAGTTAATCAAAACAGAAGAGTTGATTAACTTTTGAAACTAACTTACTGATTTACAACTAATATAAACACCTGCGAGTTTAATTATCAAAGTGACTTTAAAACAGTTTTGGTTTTAAAGTAATTAGCAGCGGAATAAAAAAAACTTTGAAATATATAGCACAGCAGATATAACCAAGAGGTTCAGTCTCAAGCTGAGACTTAGTCCTCTCAACAATTTATATAAATTTGATCCACACCCTAGATCGGGGTTCACAACAGTTTACAACTGTCCAGGTCCAAGACCTCTACCACTGTTATTCGTGGGAAATAGAACAACAGAAACCAGCTGTCCAGGTCACACATGACCTCTACCACTATTACTGTCGAAAATGAAAGATTTAAAGAGTTTGCTGAGGATTTACAAATCCTCCAGTTAAAGTATAGGAGACAGTGTGTGTGTTAAATACAGTAGATAACACACACTGCTCGAAATGTAAAATAATGAATCACAGAGAAGAGATGTAGAATTTAGAAATGGATCTATTGATTGCAGTGAAGCTTTGTACTCCTTAAGTTTTATCAGAAATGGTTCTGAGTCCTCTTCTGGTTTTTTTCTGAAAAACAAAGTGTCGTCTGCTTGGCATCCAGGTTCAGAGATAGTGAAAAAATGTAGTCTATGAAGTTCTTTAATGTCCTCGTGAATGTATAGAACTCTTCTTGAGTAAGCTTGAGTGTGTATGAGGTTCTGTTTCTTCTGCAACTATCTCATCCACCACTCTTTGCACTCATATATGTCTTGTCGTCGTCTTTTCACCAACAGGGACTTCTTGTATTTATAGCACAATCTCCAGCAAAAGAAATGATTTCTTTTTGCAGGTACGAGGTACGGTTCCCTGACATCCAACAACCTTCATTAAATAAATGACAGAGCATTAAAATATTCCTAATATGACCATTGGTTAGATTAAATAAATATAAAGAAATTCAAACAGCTGTTTATGACTATTGGTGATTCAAGTGATCGGTAGGTCATCAGCATCAGCATCGGTGGCTAGACATCGGTGTGTCCTGATCGGTGACTCAGATGATCGGCATCGGTGTGTCATGATCAGTGACTCATTTGATCAGCATCAGTGAGACATCATCGGTGACTTAGATTATCAGCATCGGTGTGTCATGATCGGTGACTCATTTGATCAGCATCGGTGTGTCATGATCGGTGACTCATTTGATCAGCATCGGTGTGTCATGATCGGTGACTCATTTGATCAGCATCGGTGTGTCATGATCGGTGACTCATTTGATCAGCATCGGTGTGTCGTGATCGGTGACTCATTTGATCAGCATCGGTGAGACATCTTCGGTGACTCAGATGATCATCATTGGTGTGTCATGATCGGTGAGTCATTTGATCAGCATCGGTGAGACATCTTCGGTGACTCAGATGATCAGCATCGGTGTGTCAGTTGTCTTTTGATATGGATCGGTGCGACTGTTGTCCTTTGATATGGATCGGTGCGACCGTTGTCCTTTGATATGGATCTGTGCGACCGTTGTCTTTTGATATGGATCGGTGCGACCGTTGTCCTTTGATATGGATTGGTGCGACCGTTGTCCTTTTATATGGATCGGTGCGACTGTTGCCTTTTGATATGGATCGGTGCGACCGTTGTCCTTTGATATGGATCGGTGCGACTGTTGTCTTGACAGAACACAAAGTTTCTGTTTGATCCAGAAGACTTCCAGAATACTTGTAAATCAATAGCAAGCACAGATAAAAACATGATCCAACCAATAAAAACATATTCACTAAGAGATTGTGATTATGTATATGAGAAATCCAACCGGATTAAGTAACGATGATTTGTGATTATTAAAACAGAAATCATAGGAAGAATTCAACAATCTTCCAGAGGGCTCAACAATCTCCCTCTTTTTGATAATCACAAATCTTAGTCATAAATAAAAATAATATAGCATCAATAATAGTGACAAGGCATAAAAACACAATGAGATATAAATCTCCCCCTGAATTTATGCCTTTGTATATTTATGTAAACATTGCTCCCCCTGCCATAGTATGTTTCTCCCCCATAGATATAAATCTCCCCCTTTGGGATAATCAAAAAGGAGGGAAAACATATAAAGAAGAGATTAAAAGAAGGCATCATAGAGAATAAAGAGAGAGAGAAAATTTTTTCAAAGTACATCAAAGTACAAACAGAACACTGGTCACCCTATCAACAATAAGACACAACTATTTCTTGGGATGTAACGGGGCTTTTCCTTTGTCAGAAGGATCAATGGTTGGTAAGTTGGAAGGCTTGGAGGCAGGTTGAACTGGGCGAATTTGAAAAGGTGGTAAGATGACTCTGGAAGGTGGAGGAGAGGATGCCTCAAAGATTTGTTTTTGAGCAGTAGTAGCTGGTTGAGAAGATTGCTGAGGAACTGGTCGTAGTTGAGATAGAGCTTGAGCAACGGAGATCTGATTTGGAGCAACATCAGAGGCACTGAGAGGGTCAGCATTAGGAAGCACAATGGTTGTGGCTTGTTCATTCAGATAAGGCTTCAAAAGATTTATGAAATTCTGAATAACTTTTGTACCATACTGCATAGACTTCTCAAAATCATCCTTATTATCCATGAACCATTCCAAGGTAGGAGTAAAATCTTGCAACTGACGAACTTGAGTCTTGAAAGCTTGAGTGACTGGAGGTAGTTTCATATTATCATCCAACACTTTGAAATTCGCGATCATCTCATGCTTTGTATAAATCTTTGAAAAGTAATGGTCAACCTTTTTCTTGATCTCTCTCTGAGCTTTAGTGGCATCTGCTGAATATACTATCACCATATTATGATGTGATCATTGTGTTCCTTCATCTTCCTCAACGAGTCCAAATCAAGAACTTGTCTAATGGCGGCCAATTCATCATGCACAGTCTGCCTTAGAGCCTCTAGCTCACGAGTAGTGATCTTGGTTACTTTGGCTGTAATGGCTTGAGAAACTATCTGAGTTATATCAGCTTTCAACTTTCTTAGATCAGACTTCTTAAGATGTTCAATCAGATTCCTCGACACTTCCATCATACCAGAGATGGTTGATTTAAATTCGTTTGATAAAGAAACTAAGTCAGATTGTAGATCCTTCAGAATCTGATTTAGAGAGGCTATGTGCTTGCCAATAAACTCACCAGTATTGGCCAGGTCTGGTCTAATAGCATTTGAAATTTCTTCATTGACTGTGTCTCTCACAGCAGCAAGCAACTTAATTTTGAACATATCAAAATCAGACTGAGAGACAGTAGAACTAGGTAGATGAACATATGCAGCATCAACAACATGAGCAGACCTTGTCTCAACTGGTTGGCTTTCCTTCATAACCGCAGTAGATTCTGATTCTTCCTCTTCTTCTTCAGAATACTCTAAACCCAATACAGAAAAACCAGGTTAATCGTCCTAGACAGCAGCACACAGAGTATATTTCGGTTTATCATAACTTGCTTTTCCACTGATTTCTAGAAAATCTCTCTTGCCACTGGTATTTGTTTCTGGTACAGTTTGATGTGTTTCTGTTGGAGGTACAGCAAGACCATCCACTGGTCGGTTGTCACCATCATCATCATTATCATCAGCATCATCATCTCCATTCCCATTTCCATTCTTCACAGAAACTTCACTGTCAGATACTTCAGTGTCACTAGCTTCTTCATCACCAAGAACTGGTTCTGATTCAGGTAAGGGTAAAGGTGGACTGGTAGGTCCAAAGTCTATTCTTCTCTTAGGGCTCACAGTATCAGGATCACTCCTATCATCAGGAGGTGACATACTTCCTTCTTCTGTTTCAGCTTCTTCCATCCCTTGTTTACCAGACTCTTTAGTGTCCTTATTCCTTTCAACATCTACTTATTCCTCATCATCAGAATAAATTGGATCCTCATCTGATTTCAAACTAGGGTCTCTCAAACCCTTCGGCCTCTTTCCATGATTAGTGGGATTGTAGGATTCATACAACTTGTCCTCATCATCAACCCAGCATTTCTTCCATGGGTTCCAATTTATTTTCATCCTTTTACAAATTTCTTTATTAACACAAAAAGCACTATCAGATTCATCTATCTCATCAGCTTCATCAACACATTCCAAATTCTTTAACATATCAGAGATCACTTTGGAATAGAACAGGGCAGTGTCTTTATTAGAAGGTTTCACCATTCCAGCTATGTGAACCATTAGATATCTACACAAATTGATCTTCTCATGGGTCTTTAGTAAAAACAATAGAAAAACATCCTAGTATTTTACAGCAGCAAAATCTCCTTTCCTGGGGAAAATTTGGTGCTGAATAAACTTAAAGAGAAGTCTATATTCACCATCCAACTCTGAGGCTGTGATTCTCCTTGACTCTCTGTTTCCAGTCAAAAGCTCTAAAGCTAACTCATAAGAGAAGTATTCAGTGGTTGGAGGAATTTTTCCAGCATAATCCTCATACCGACCCTCATGGGGTACATTTAAACATTCAGCCCATTGTTTATATGAAAAAGATATTTTCTTTCCTTTTACTACAGAAGACATTCTGGCAGCCTCTACACCATCTAAAGTAACTTTTAGATTTATATAAAACTCATGAACTAGATTTGGGTAGTATACACGAGTGTTATCTGAGAACCAGGCTTTCCATCCTTGCGATTCTAAAACTTATAACAACAGCGACTTACTTGTCAAAAGCCAGGCGGAACTGACTTCCTTTTCTACAGCAACAATCTGAGTTTCCAGGTTCAGATTTACTGATCTTTGAGTGGTACTACTCGACTCGCCTCGAGCACGCTTTGAAGGTACAGGACTTTCTGATCCTTTTCTTGGTCTCTTTTTCCTAGCCATTCGAAGATTCTGGGGAATGCAGGAGTTCGAAGGTTCGAAGTAGAGGAGAAGAGAGGAAATAAGGCTTGGCGGGAAAAAATGAAAGGTCGACGGTTTGGGGAATAGAAATAGCCACGTATCATTTATTTCATCATTTAGGGTTTCCATAATAAAGATAAAAGTAATTAATTAATTACAACATAATAAAAATTAATTGAAGGATAGATCGGTTTCACAGATCGGCTTCACAGATCAGTTTCACAGATCAGTTTCACAGATCAGTTTCACAGATCAGTTTCACAGATCAGTTTCACAGATCATTTTCACAGATCAGTTTCACAGATTAGTTTAACAGATCAGTTTCACAGATTAGTTTCACAGATCGGTTTCACATATCAGTTTCACAGATCGGTTTCACAGATCGGTTTCACAGATCAGTTTCACAGATCAATCATACACAACTCCTATTTAATAAAATTCATTCTTTCAGAGCATAAATGATTTGTAAAAATATCAGCTAATTGATGTTCAGAACTAATAAATTCTAGGGAAATATCACCTTTCTGATAATGATCTCTTAGAAAGTGATTTCTGACATCAATGTGCTTAGTCCTAGAGTGAGACACAGAGTTCTTAGATATGTTGATCACACTAGTGTTGTCACAGTTAATTGAAACATGTTTAAAATCAAATCCATAGTCCAATAAAGTGTGTTTCATCCACAGAATCTATGCACAGCAACTACTAGCAGTAATATATTCTGCTTCAGCAGTAGAAAATGCAACTGAGTTCTGTTTCTTACTAACCATGATACTAGGGACTTTCCAAGTAAATGACATGTTCCAGATGTGCTATTCCTATCTAACTTACATCCAGCAAAGTCATCATCTGAATAACTAATTAGGTCAAATGATTGTCCTTTTGGATAAAACAAGCCTAAATTCACAATATACTTAAGATATTTAAAAATCCTTTTAACAGCCAGTAAGTGTGATTCTTTAGGATTAGCTTGAAATCTAGCACACATACACACACTAAACATAATATCTGGTCGACTAGAAGTAAGATAAAGTAAACTCCCAATCATACCTATGTAATTGGTTTGATCAACTGGTTTTCCAGTTTCATCAACATCCAATTTACAGGTAGTACTCATAGGTATATCACTTTCCTTAATACTATCCAAACCAAAACGTTTTAATAAATCCTTAGTATATTTTATTTGATTTAGAATAATACCATCTTTAGTTTGAAAGATTTGAAATCCAAGAAAATACTTAAGCTCTCCCATTAAGCTCATTTCAAACTCATTTTGCATAACCTTTGAAAAATCAGTACATAAAGAATTTTTAGAAGATCCAAAAATAATATCATCAACATAGATTTGTACTATTAACACATCTTTTGAAATCCTTTTTATGAAAAGAGGGGGAGCAGATATTCCTTTTGTAAATCATTTTGAAATAAGAAAGTTTGAAAGTCTTTCATACCAACCTCTTGGATCTTGTTTTAAA
The DNA here is from genome assembly GCA_963277665.1 of Viscum album. NCBI lineage: Eukaryota > Viridiplantae > Streptophyta > Magnoliopsida > Santalales > Viscaceae > Viscum > Viscum album. The sequence goes on along the minus strand of OY728123.1, from coordinate 1,425,143,516 downwards.
CCATATAAAGCTTTAGAAAGTTTAAAAACATGATTTTGAAAATGAGGATTTGAGAAACCAGGAGGTTGTTCTACAAAAAAATATTCAACAATAAAACCATTTAAAAAAGCACTTTTTACATCCATTTGATATAACTTGAAATTCAGATGTGATGCATAGGCAAGTAAGATCCTAATAGACTTTAATCTATCTACAGGTGCAAAGGTTTCTTCATAGTCAATTCCTTATTCTTGATTGTAACCTTGTGCAACTAGCCTAGCTTTGTTTCTAATGATGTTTCCAAATTCATTAACTTTGTTTCTCAACACCCATTTTGTGCCTATGGTTATAGTGTCCTTAGGTCTTTCTACTAATTTCCAGACTTTGTTTCTTTCAAATTGATTTAGTTCTTCTTGCATAGCCATTACCCAAAATTCATCATTGATAGCATCATTGGTATTTTTAGGTTCTAACTGTGAAAGAAAAGCTTGATGTTCAACCTGATTTCTTAGAGAATATATAGTCTTTGTTACTCTATCTAAATTACCTACAACAGCATATAAAGGATGGTTCTTTAGAATTCTAGTTGGTCTAAAAAAGGTAGGGCTAGAGATTTCAGATTCATCTACAGGTTGAGGTTCAATAGAAGCAGGTTCTGGAAAATTTTCAGAACTGGATGTTTTAACTACAGGTCCACTGTCTTTATCATTAAGGTTCAAAACAGAGAGATCATCTTCAAGATTTTCAAGAGAGGTCTTAGGTTCATGTGGATCAGTTTCATCAAATTTGATATGAACAGATTCTTCCACACATTTTGTTCTTTTATTGAAAACTCTATAAGCTTTACTAGAAATAGAGTAACCTAGAAAAATTCATTCATCACTCTTGGATGAAAATTTGTCGAGATTGTCTTTAGTATTAAGAATAAAGAGTTTGTAGCCAAAAACTCTGAAGTAGTTAACCTTAGGTTTCCTATGGTTCCACAACTCATAAGGGTTCCTCTTAAGAACAGGTCTGATCAAGACTCTATTGATAATATAGAAAGCTGTATTGACAGCTTTAGACCAAAAATAAACAGGTAGGTCATACTCATTAATCATAGTCCTAGCAATTTCTTGTAGGGTTATATTCCTCCTTTCTACTGCACCATTCTGTTGGGGTGTCCTAGGGGTAGAGAAATTGTGACTATAGCCACTGTGTGAGCAGTAAGATTCAAACTCATGATTTTCAAACTCACAGCCATGATCACTTCTCAGGGTTTTAATTTTGAGTCCACTAAGGTTTTCTATAGACTTGGAATATTTTACAAAGCAAGAACAAGCTTCACTTTTGTGATCTAGAAAATATACCCAAGTATATCTAGAAAAGTCATCTATAAGAACATAGACATAGTGCTTCCCATTTAAACTAGAAAATATAGAAGGTCCAAATAAATCCATGTGGACCAACTCGAGAGTTTGAGAAGTTGAAACTTCTTTCTTTGATTTAAAAGAAACTTTATGTTGCTTTCCCTTTTGACAAGGATTACAAACTTTGTCTACTGGAAATTCAAGTTTGGGTAGGTCTCTAACTAAGTTCTTACTAGAAAGTTTTCTAAGTGAATGCACATTGCAGTGTCCTAATCTTCTGTGCCAAATCCAAGACTCTTAATGAAAAGCATTTAAACAAGTAATATTCTGCTTAGCTAAAGAATTTAAATCAACAGCATAAACATTTTCATTTCTTAAATCAGAAAACACTAAAACATTTTTAGAATTAAAAACATTGCAAGAATAGTTTTCAAATTTAACATAAAAATCATCATCACATAACTGATAAATACTTAACAAATTGTATTTAAGTCCATCAACAAATAAAACTTTAGAAATTAATATTGAGTCAGTGTTACCAATCTGGCCTAAGTCGATGATTTTTCCTTTTGAGTTATCACCAAAAGTGACAAAGACTCCATCAACTTTTACTAAACTCTTGAAGCATGAGAAGTATCCAGACATATGTCTTGAATATCCACTGTCCAAATACCAGGTCTTTCTACAGGAGCTCTTTAAGCAGGTTCCCTACAAAACAAATTTAAATAGGAAATGATTTTGGTACCCAGATCTTCTTGGGTCCAGACAGGTTAGCCAATAAAACTTTAGGTACCCAGATTTGTCTAATGGGTCTCATAAGATTTGTAGAATCAACGGATTTTGAAAGGTAAACCTTATTAGATCCGTAACTATGAATATAACTAGTTGAAGCATATAAATGTCCAGAACTAGAACTAGCAATAATCTTTCCAGATTTAGGAATGAATTTAGTTTTGGTAAATTTTCTCTGTCCTAGTTGGTATCCTATACCAGTAGTGTATCTAGGTGCTATTTGCTTACCTAGCATCTGATTAAGAGTATCTTTGAAATTTGTAAACTTTTCTAAGTCTTTCTTAAGTTTCTCATTAGATAATTTCAGTTCAGTGTTTTCTTTAAGCAACTGAGCATTATTTTCCATTTCAATATCAAGATTAGATTTATGTTTAACAGTTAAAGCATATTGTTTCTTTAAACCTTTGTATTTGTCTTTAATATCATTAAAGGTTTCTTCTAACATATCGCATTATTCAAATAGTTCAGATTTTGACATGTTTTCTAAGTCAGAATCATCTTCGGAATAATATGAATTTAAAGCAGGAGTTTCAGATGTTACCTCAGAGGTGTTTTTCATAAAACACATGTTTGCCTTATTTCTGAGTTCAGTTTTAGAAACTTCAGATTCAGTGGATCTATCCTCAGAAGCACTCCAAGTAGCCTTTATGGATTTCTTAAACTTATTGTCCTTGTATTCATACCTCTTCTTGTACTTCAACTTTGGACAGTCTGCTTTTATGTGTCCCTTTCTTTTGCACTCATAGCAGACAACTTCATCTGATTTGTCAGATTTCTTCCAATCCTTTTTCCAATGTCCCTTGTTGTCATACTTACCTTTGTAATTTGATTTTCTGAAAAACATCTTCTTCCTATAAAACTTCTTAAACCTTCTGGAAATGTGAGCCATCTCAGAATCACTATCAGAAGCACTTTCACTGTCTTCACATCTTGAACTTTCATTTATAGCTTGGAGTTTCTCCTTATCCTTGTTCTTTGAAGTTGAAGATTTGAAAGCAACAGACTTTCTTCTAGGTTTATCTTCTTCTTCTTTGTTAACCTTGAGTTCCTCTTCATACATCATCAACTTGCCAATTAGTTCCTTGACTGGAAGTTCACCAATATCACATGATTCTCTAATTGAGATAGAAGTTCCTCTCCATCTTTCAAGTTGACATCTCAGAATTCTCATAATTTGTTCCTTTGATGGAACATCCTTTCCCAGAGAAGTCATTGTGTTGACAATTTCATTAAACCTGAGATACATGTCAGAGATGGGTTCATCAGGCTTCATCTTAAAATTATCATACTTAATAGTATAAGTGTTCAATCTCATTTACTTAACATTAGTTGTTCCTTCATGAGAAACGGCTAAGGTATCCCAAATTTCATAAGCAGTTTTACAGGTAGATATTCTATTAAATTACTCATCTCCTAAAGCACGGTACAAGGCATTCATAGCTTTGAAATTATTATTGTAGGCAGCCTTAGTAGCTTCATTCCAAGTAGATATAACAGTAGTAGGAATTTTATATTCTGATTCTATAGCAGTCCAAATATCAAAACCCATGCTCTCTAAATGAATTTTCATCCTGATTTCCACTGAGCATAGTTAGAGCCATTGAAAAATGGTGGTCTATTGGTAGAAACACCTTCAAGTCTATTATCCATGATAGCTTACTTAAAGAAAAAATTTAAATAGATAAAAATTTAGAAATAACAGAAATTTTAAGAACATTAAAATACAACTAAAATCACAGTTGAAAAATAGAGTACTTTAGAAAATATTTTATACCCTCTGATACCAAATGTTGGTCGGAGTGGATACTCAAGAGGGGGATGAATTAAGTTCCCATTAAAATTTCTGTTTTAAAAACATTGTCTTAAAAACCCCCAAATAAAATACTGAATTAAACTGTAGTGAATTTATATCAAAGTAAAGGTTCTGTTGGGTTCTCAAGGGATTGATTATTTCCTAGTTAATCAAAAAAGAAGAGTTGATTATCTTTTGAAACTAACTTACTGATTTACAACTAATATAAACACTTGCAAGTTTAATTATCAAAGTGACTTTAAAACAGTTTTGGTTTTAATGTAATTAGCAGCGGAATAAAAAAAACTTTGAAAGATATAGCACAGCTGATATAACTGAGAGGTTCAGTCTCAAGCCGAGACTTAGTCCTCTCAACAATTTATATAAATTTGATCCACACCCTGGATCGGGGTTCACAACAGTTTACAACTGTCCAGGTCCAAGACCTCTACCACTATTATTCGTGGGAAACAGAACAACAGCAACCAGCTATCCAGGTCACACACGACCTCTACCACTATTACTATGGGATGTGAAAGATGTAAAGATTTTTCTGAGGATTTACAGATCCTCCAGTTAAAGTACAGGAGACAGTGTGTGTGTTAAATACAGTAGATAACACACACTGCTCGAAATGTAAAATAATGAATCACAGAGCAGAGATGTAGAGTTTAGAAATGGATCTAGTGATTGCAGTGAAGCTTTGGACTCCTTAAGTTTTATCATAAATGGTTATGAGTCCTCTTCTGGTTTTTTTTTGAAAAATAGAGTGTCGTCTGCTTGGCATCCAGGTTCAGAGATAGTGAAAAAATGTAGTCGATGAAGTTCTTTAATGTCCTCGTGAATGTATAGAACTCTTCTTGAGTAAGCTTGAGTGTGTATGAGGTTCTGTGTCTTATTCAACTATCTCATCCATCACTCTTTACACTCATATATGTCTCTTCATCATCTTTGCGCCAATAGGGACTTCTTGTATTTATAGCACAAGCTCCAGCAAAAGAAATGATTTCTTTTTGCAGGTACGAAGTACGGTTCCCGGACATCCAACAACCTTCATTAAATAAATGACAGAGCATTAAAATATTCCTAATATTACCCTTGGTTAGATTAAATAAAGATAAATAAATTCAAACAGCTGTTTATGACTATTGGTGAGTCAAGTGATCGGTAGGTCATCAGCATCAGCATCGGTGGCTAGACATCGGTGTGTCCTGATCGGTGACTCAGATGATCGGCATCGGTGTGTCATGATCAGTGACTCATTTGATCAGCGTCGGTGAGACATCTTCGGTGAATCAGATGATCAGCATCGGTGTGTCATGATCGGTGACTCATTTGATCAGCATCGGTGTGTCATGATCGGTGACGCATTTGATCAGCATCGGTGTGTCATGATCGGTGAATCATTTGATCAGCATCGGTGTGTCGTGATCGGTGACTCATTTGATCAGCATCGGTGTGTCATGATCGGTGACTCATTTGATCAGAATCGGTGAGACATCTTCGGTGACTCAGATGATCACCATCGGTGTGTCATGATCGGTGACTCATTTGATCAGTATCGGTGAGACATCTTCGGTGACTCAGATGATCAGCATCGGTGTGTCAGTTGTCTTTTGATATGGATCGGTGCGACCGTTGTCCTTTGATATGGATCGGTGCGACCGTTGTCCTTTGATATGGATCGGTGCGACCGTTGTCTTTTGATATGGATCGGTGCGATCGTTTTCCTTTGATATGGATCGGTGCGACCGTTATCCTTTGATATGGATCGGTGCGACCGTTGTCTTTTGATATGGATCGGTGCGACCATTGTCCTTTGATATGGCTCGGTGCGACCGTTGTCTTGACAAAACAAAAAGTGTCTGTTTGATCCAGAAGACTTCCAGAATACTTGTAAATCAATAGAAAGCACAGATAAAAACATGATCCAACCAATAAAAACAGATTCACTAAGAGATTGTGATTATTTATATGAGAAATCCAACCGGATTAAGTAACGATGATTTGTGATTATTAAAACAGAAATCATAGGAAGAATTCAACAATCTTCCAGAGGGCTCAACAATATAAATAATCTTATTTCATGAATTTCATTTTTCAAAACATTGTTTCCAAATATGCCTCCAGAATTGGATTAAAATTAATATGGTTTTCTATAGATATACGATTTGAAGAATTTCTTCAGGATTTTTGATTGTAGATAAATAATGAAAGAAAAATTATAATATAATATCCTTTAAAAATATAGTAAACAACTATATGGATATGATAAATCAATAATATTATTCCTTCACAAATGAAACCCTTATTTTAACATATCATTCCTTTGGATCAATTTGGAAATAATTGGATAACCCTAATACTCAATCAGATTTTCATTGGTTTTTTATTGTTATATTCATATTAGGTTAAATAACATAACTTTTTATATATTAAATCATTAACTTCTACAAAAATCCTTTAATAATGTTCATAATATTATTGTGAATAAACCAATGAATATTTTATGGGATTGTCATAAAAAGTGTTTAGTAATCCATCTTTAATGTGATTGGATTGAAGATTGAGTTAATACCCATCCATCTTTTTCTACGTTATTACACTATGGGTTATGTCGAGTAGGGACAATATGCAGAATTTTATATCAAGTTATGGATTTCTTTTATAGGATAATACCCAATCTACATTTACCAAAAAAATACATGATCATCCCCTATAAAAATATTTACTTCAAGGGTTTTCCCTAATGATTTCACATCCCAATCCCCATGAAACATAAAATATTTTATATTAACTAAAAAATAAATCATATCAGTATAGAATAGGTTATATAAACCATTCAAAAAATGAACACTAACATATAAATAATTAATAAAATTTTAATCTCATATATTATAATTAAGTGATATAATATTAAACAATAATGTTATCTAAAATGATATCTAATAGAAACTATGATTACCCACCCACAGAAATATCTATTTTTATAAAATAAATAACAATTATTAACTCAATTACATCCCTAAGTACATTTTGGTTTGAGATTTTGAATGTTTTTAAAAAAACATTAATTAACAAAAATATATATTATTTAAAATTTAATGATCATTTCTCTCAATATATTAAAATTACCTTTTTTTATATAGATCATAAACATATCTTTTAAAATTCTCCATTCATTTTACTCTTATATACATATCATTAGTAATAAATTTCATTATTATATTGGAAAATATAAAGAGATGATGGGTGATCCCAAATACCCATTAGGGGATAACATACATTATAATAATTCATATAACAATCATGGTATGAAAAATATTGTATGAATAAATAGGAATCATTAATTAAAAAAAAATAAGGTCATATAATATTGATATAAATCAATGGATAAAATAAAAATGGAAATTATCATATAGATAACAATAATAATATATTATATGGAGTTAAAATTCAAAATTACATGCATCATAAACATTTCATCAAGGAATTATACTATGTATTCATTCAAAAATGTGTAATTTCATGAACTGCATTGTGAAATTTTTTTAAAAACTAGGGAAATATAATTTTTTATTTGTGGATGATTTTTGACGGGAAAAATTATAATTTATATTATCATAATATCTTGTATTATTTTTATGACCCTCATTTGGTCATAGAACTGGGTGTTTACCCTAGTACATGAGTTCGGTGGAATTCTGATCCATTCAGATTTTGACTGAATATTTAATATTTAATTAATTAAATATTACTATCATTTCATGTGTTTATAGTGGTACCTTCTATTCTGTGATTTATATCTCAGTTCCAACATCATGGTTGAGTCCATAATGGTGTGTTTTTCTAGGGGGTGGAATAACCATGTGTTGGTAGATGAGTTCTGGTCAGGACTCCTTTTTAACTTCTCCATTTTCTTTTTTTCTTTTTCTCTTTTCTTTTTTATTTATTTTCCATTTATTTGTTTTTCACAAATTGTGTGCCTATATATGTATTTACCCATTAGAGAACCATTCTTAAAAAATATAGTAGAGGGAGGGGGAGGGATATAACAAGGTGGGATAGGTAAAATGAGATGTTTTCATGGAGCTCGGGTCGAGACAGATCTATGTACGAGTGTTGTGAAATGTGAATTGGATCGATGATTCGGCATTTTCCACCATATTTGAGCCTCCATTATTTTTTTCATCCATAAATCCTAATTTATTAGTCAATTTTATGTTTCAATATTTTTTTGTTCTATTGGGGACCCATTTTGGGTGGATCTAGTTGTTTCCGTGTGAACCAGGTTGTTTCAGGGTGTTTTGGGTAGTGCGGAGGGATTTCAGTTCATGAAATCCCAATAACATAATATGTGGTTCAAATAACATAAATTTTTTGTTCTTTATATTCATGGAAGATGTGGTTTTAGAACGACACACCCTATTCTAGGGGTTCAAGTCATCTAGTGGGATTCATGGGTGTGGTCCAGTACTCATCCAATCACCCTGTTGCAAGGGGGAATATAGACATGTAGGGTCCAAAGACAGTGTGCATGTAGTGATAAAATTGTGTAGAAATGCATGCTCAATAGGGGTATAAGGATACATATACTGGGTTTTCCCATTGTAACAACCCAGACCTGATCAGCCACCCGAGCAGTGCTAAACGGGTCAGGTGCTACTACCTTAGGCACTCCTCCCCAAACGCCAAAGGCTGTCAACTAGTATAGAGGGTCTTATAGGTATAGTGGGGAGGCTATACCCTCTCTGAGGATAATAATAATGGTACTGGTCCAAGTATAACAATAAAGATGCAGCAGAAGAAATGACTCAGCAGACTCGAACCAGACCCGCAGAGCGGAAGCACATTCAATATCAATAAATAGTGGAAGCAATAAATATAAACAACACTAGCAGAAATAAACACAACAGCATGTTGATCACTTGTAACTACCACTGAACAATAAAACATGCATCCAAAGAAGGTCATACATATCTGAACATAAAAAGGTGCCAATGGATAAACAACTGTAGCTACATAACAAATAATCATACTAATACAAGAAAGGAAACAAAACAAGATAAACTCGATCTAGGAAATACCTCAAGGTCTATACCATCTCCATACAATAGCTACTGTAGACCAGCTCCTGAATCTGGCCTTTTTCCTGCACATAAATCCATAAAGTATGCACGCATCTTGAAGGGTGCATGTAGGGTGTGAGATGAATCTCAGTAATATACCACCCAATGATGCGTACCTAATATAAGTGTTTAAGAAGGCATGTATTTATAAGGAAAACAGTAAACAATATGATTCACAAATAAACACCAACTCCACTGGTGCTCAGAGGCCACCGTGGAGTGTCACCTGCTTCAGCCAACGCCATAATCTCTGTTGTGTAACCTAGAACTATATGCCCCTATACATCACGTGTCTCAAGTACCGACATCCCGAAGGCATGCCCAAGAATAGTAACCCAGCACCTTGTGCCTCCTGAAACCTTGTGCCTCAAGTACCGAGGTCCCGAAGGCATGCCCAAGAAGTAACCCGGAGGAGCATCGATGCCTGTCCTCAAATAAATAACTGGAGGGACAGTGATGTCTTCCCTCAAATAAATAGCTGGAGGGAGAGCGATACCTACCCTCAAATCAAGTAACCAGAGGAACGGCGATATCCGCCCTCAAATAAGTAACCAGAGGGACAGCGATACCTATCCTCAAATCACGGCGAGCCTCATCTCCCAACTCGATAGCCTCAAAGCTATCCATTGGAGGCTCCTCACCTCCCACGTGGCTTCCTATGGCAAGCACCCTAAACCAATGTACCAAAACTGCATCTACGAGGGCCTCTAGTAAAATGAGTGGTCAAAACCACCTCATCGCGCAGTATCTTTGTGTGAACACTTCTCAAAGTTCTGGGTGAGCGATAATCACCAAAATAGCACCTAATCCACCACACATTTGACACCTCGTGTCCCTCTGACCATGCCACTCAAGTCTGATAGCCTCACCATCCAAGTAACCCGGGCCATGCCCAACCTAATAGTCGTACTGCCTCAAGCCGACGTCCATGACACCCAATCCCATGGTCAAAACCACCCAATGTAACCTCAGGACAAGCCCAAACTATGATCAGAATCGCTCAACAGTACCAAGCACAACCCGAAGGTTCTAGTATATGCAATTTAGAAATTACATATATAACACATATAAACAGAACACATAAACAGGAAAACCATCTAAACAGATTAATTTCACTAAGAAAGTGTTGTCCCATACCAGTAATGAAGTTTCTAAGGTCTCCAAAAATTTATATAAAGGTTTAAATAACTAAAAATAATAGTTTAAACCAATACAATCCAAGTAATATCATTTTGGAAACCTTATCCAAAATGCCCCATGTGAGAAACGGCCTCTCGCCCGACCCTTCTCAATCAAGACAGGACAATGGGCATACCCAAAGGTATCCCATAGGTCTAATAATCAATTTAAATAAGAATTAGAAGATAAATTAGGGTCTCTCTCAAAATACCTGAAAATACGCTAAAGGTCGTGCTACCCAAATGACCATGAAAACACAAAAATAGGTATGCACCACCTACCTTTAGGGTTTGGCAAATCAACCCTTCGCCCAAACGCACTCCAAACTAGAGAACGCCTCCTCGAAACTACCTCAAAAACCCTTCCCTAACATCAATAAGCTCATCCTTTAACACACAAAAGCAACACAACACTAGATCTACATGTAACCCTAGTAGATCTAAGAAACTAAGAGAGAGGGAAAATAAGACCTAGAGAAAACCAAAGAGGAACCAAGAGAAGAGACTTACCCGAGAAGAACCAACTTTGATCCACTAAGAAACCCCTTCGATTTTCCTCCATAACAAACATAGGAGCTCCCCCAACCTCATAAAAGTGGAACTCCCATGTGAGAAACAAGTGGGAGGAATAATGATGGAGTAATGGGAAAATAACGAGTGGCCCGGAACATAAAAACCCTAACTTTAGGTGGTTTCACGGTTACCACGCACGGTTTGGTAAACTGTGTGCCAACCGTGCAGTTGCAACTATCTCACCCAGGGACTTCTCATAGCTTCCTACATGATTTGAAAAACTATGCGCTGCCCGTGCGGAGCCCACTGTCAAGGGTTCACAATTTTTTAGGCTGGCCGCATGGTTTTTTCAGATCGGGCACCAATCATGCCCCTTGTACGACCTCCACAAATTTAAAAGCTTTTCCTTGATTTTCTCAGTTTTCTCATAACAAGCCAAAATTCAAATAGGGTCAAGATTTTGACCTGTTACAAAAACCTTGGTTCTAACACCCATGTTGGGCTACCCATTGTTTACCGACCGTACATGCCTAGTATGGTTGGTTAAGATAGGTGTGTACCCATGTAGGGTTAGAAACCCTATACCATAGGGAAAAAGGTGTACATTAGAATGTAACACACTCAGTGGGATGGTACACATGGATAGGTAGGACTGTTGGGTGTATATATAATGTACCTATTATGTACTGCATATACTTTTACCTCCCTATTATTTTTTTTTCATAGCACCAAATAAGGAGTCCATATTGGACTAGAGAGTAGACCATTATAAGGTTTTTTCAACATATATCACAGTGGTCAAGTATTTACAGCATTCAGAGGATACTTAGATGGTGTTTCGGGATATTAGAGCTTTTAAGAGGATTTATATGAGGTCGTTTGTTGTATAATATTTATGTGGGTTGGTTTGTGAGTTGTGAGTCTTCTGTGAGTGTTCTCGCTTGTTCATCACCTTAGATTGATGATTCTAGGTGAGTTTTCATGAGGTTGTTTGGGTGGATTCTAGTAGTATAATTGAGTTCCTTATTGGACGAGAACATTAGTTTGGTTGTTCATGGTTTTGGTCAAATTGCCTAGGGTTGGGAATGGTTGGATCCATTTGGGTGATTTGATATCACTGGATATCATGTTTTTTCAGGTTATATCGAGAATATTTTTAAATGAGTCTAATAGACCTTATATGAGAAATTACATCTTGTGAGAGGTGTTTCTTGATGATTACCTTCTGGGTGAGGTGTTTCATGAGGTTTTTCTTCCAATAAAGTGTTCTATGGGTTTTATTAGGGAGTCCAGCCATGGTTCATTTGAGTGGGGTTAGATATTGGATTGGTTCCATTTGATGACATCCTTGTAGGGTGTCCTTCCTGAGTTTTAGATTATTAGAGGATCACCTTGAAGGTTGCTCTATATTTTTTGAGGATTTGGATACTATATTGGATATCCTATTTAGGTCATTATGTTTGGTGGATGTTTTTGGTTTTATTGGATTTTTTATGATTGTTTGGGTGTTAGATAACACTCATGTTTGAGTTGTGGATGGAGAATTGAGGCTCTTATTTTTCTAGACTAATGATGGAGGAGACCTTTGGGTTTTTATTAATCTATTTGAGTTCCCCTAATATTTATTATACTTCTCTCCTCTACTGGTTTGATAGTTTGATGTTTGGTAGGGATAAAGAGATCATGGATGATCTGAATAAGTGCATCCTCCTTATTCAAACATTTTTTCTGAGATTGTGGTTAGTGGGAAGTGGAGACTATTATGATCATGGGGAATCAATGATCTGTGGGATAGGGGCCCAGTCAGGTATCCTGGTGATGAGTTGATATGTGAATTCTCAAATTAGATTCTACAAGATGTATGGGCATTTAGGTATACTCATGAGGTCAATATGGGGTCCACACCACCATTTCTGATCATACCACCGGTGTCCTTGTGCCCGGTTGATATGTTTAGTGTTCTAACACCTAAAATAAAATCCTATTGTCTATAATGTGTGAATATCCTTGCATTGGTCTTCGGATCTCCATCTTGATCATTAGAAAACACATGAGGTTTTTTATGTGATCCATGTTTTTTAATTACTTATGATGGGGCCACAGTGAGTTTAGATTACCGATTGGTACAACACAAGAACCTGAGGGTTGTAATTTTATTGTCAGGTAACCCTTTTTCATATTTTATATAATTTTTTTATCTTTTTTCTAGGAGTATTGTTCTGTTAGGGTGTAAATGATGGGTGTTTCATGCACTTGTTATAACCACATATGTTAAGACTTCCATAGTGGGTGGCCTACTAAGATTTCAATCTCAACCCGGCACATAAACCTCAGGGGGTGTGTATACTTTGTGTAGGGTTTATGTTTTATCATGATGTGGTGGATTTTTAAGAGTCCCAATGATGCATGTTCTAGGGGATCCACTCATGTAGTTTTTGAGGTTTTTGCTAGAGTTGTTCATCCACCATAGAGACCGGGTATGGGGTTTGGGTTGGAGTAGTAGTATAATTTTTTTGTATTTTTTCATTGTTTAATTCTATATGAGGTCGTCCAAGTGGGATACTGGTTCTTTCATGTTTATTTTATTTAGTATGTATACTAAAATCCATTTATTATAAATATTTCATTTATTTATTTATACCCACTTGAATGTTCACAGATTTTTTTTACATTTATATTATTTCTACTGTTATTACACTATGAATTTATGTTATAGACTCTTCAATATATCCTTTTTGGACCTTTACACTAGTCGGTTCCCTATATCATATGAGGAGGTACGGTTCAGAACTTATTGCGAGTTGATCGGGTTATTGGTCAAGTCGATTCGGACCAAATCATGACATGTAAGGAATATACAAAATATCAAAACATATTTATCTCAATAGACATATGAATGCATCGAAGAAATATATATAACCATGATCCACCGATTATTTAATAAATCAAATTCATTCAAAATATAAATGAAATTAATAATTATAATTTTCATAATTAACCTTCCATAGTATTAAATAGACATAAATGTTGGAAATTATTGACATATAAGATACTATTAGAGACCCATGTTAACAAATATAATAAGAAAGTACATATTAAATCTAGATAAATAGGTCATTTGTATTTTTATTTAATATTCCAAATAAAATATAAATAATAATTAAGGTTTTCGACATATATGTAAAACAAATTAAAAAGAATAAAATTTTGTATGGCATCATATATTCCTGGATTAACAATTATATTTTTTGATACCAAAATTTTAATACCAAAAAATATTATAATATAGTAGGATTTAGAAGCTAGTCAATCAAAAAATCTCCAATTTAGGTAAAATCCATTTCACATAAAGAGAAAATTGAATAAAAATCATGAAATTGTTTTAAAAATCATTTTAAAAATGTTGTATCAAGTAAAAGATATGTGTATCTTTAAAAAGATGTTTTCAAATAGGTGACATGAAAAACCATCTAAAAAACATAGATAAATCAAATTAATAAAGGCTTGAAATGATATAATGTCTTTCTAAAAAATTTTAAAGTTGAATTTAAATATATCAGTATTATATGGAAATTCTTTTTTATACTTCAGAATTAACTTGTTGAAACACAAATCATTAATAAGATAATAAAAATAAATTCTGAAAGGATATTAAATAAAATATGATGTAAACTTGAGATAATACATTTCTTGATTTCAAAAAATTAATATTAAAACATCTATTGAATTAAATAATGTGGATATGGAAGATATGTATCCATTAAAGTGGATGGGGATTATTCTAAAAAATGATGCATTTTTTTAAGAAATAAATTCATTATGAGAAATATCTTTATTTAACAATATATTAAAAGGTTATGAGGAAAATGAAATGTATATAAATATAATAAAAGGATTATGTACAATATAATTTAATTATATTGTATATTTTTCCAAACAAATATAATGAATTTCATGAAGAATCATCATAACTCAATGAACAATGATTTATATAACAAAGAAACACTTATGAATTTGGTGAAAAATGAAGAAAAATAATATGACATGGGTATTCCTAAATAATTATTAATATCCTATTAATTAGATGTTAATTAATATTATAATATCCAATGGGTTTGTAAAGACACCATATAAAAGAATATGAGGTGCATAATATGAAAACATGCCCTAATGAAGGTAAATTGAGACAAAATAAAATACATTATATACAGTCTTAGTCAAACACACTCTAACATCTAATATACAAAACCAATATATTTTCACAACATAGTATGGAACATTATAAATATCTATTTCAATTTATAATCACAAATTTGAACTAATTTTTATACATTAAATTTTTATTTATAATTTATCTTAACCATCAAATATAAAAAAATTTAAATGATTCACACATTTTTTTAATATAGATTATGATCCTTATATATAATATATTTTATTTATTCCGATAATATTTATGTCAATTTATCAAATTCCTCATTATGATATATAAATTTCCATTTTAATTCCATAAGAGTTTTAGTTATTATTTTTGAATACGAAATGGGTGATGAGATTGTTTGGATAATTTTTAACAAAAAAGTGAGGTTTTTAATAATAATTAATATATTAATAACACCCTCATATAAAAAAATATGAAAATTATTTTCTCTTTTATTTCTAATAATTCTGAAATTCATGTTTACCTAGTAATCCATGATATTAATGTATGGAATTATTTATGTAGGTGATTAATCCAACCCATAAAAAACATACATTTATTAAAGGATCATTATGAAAATATATAATACTTATATAATTATTATAGTATCATAATTAAGTTTTTTTATTTTACATATTTGATATGTTATAATTGAAAATAGTTATAAGAATAATATAACTTTTATAATGATATTACTCGTATGAATGATTTATTTTCTTCAATATAGTATCATAGTTTAGATAGTTGAAATTATATTCACAATTTATCATTCACATTATTAATTTAATAACTATTTTTTCATAAAAACATGATAATAGAATAAAAAATATATTTATCTACTTATAAAATTCTCATAATAATCTTATAAAGGTCGTGATGAATAATATGATGAGACATTTCATAATGGTGGTGGTCTGCATGTATGTGTGGATGATGACTTAATTTTATAAAAATGAAGAAAGAAATAATGAGGATATCATTTTAATAACTTTAAACATGATTTCAATATCATATGTATTTATTTAATATAGTTATATAACTATCCAGTTATGGTGGTTTCAAATAACAATACATGTCATTTTTTGGGTGTGGCGGTCCACACATACGCATGAGTTACACTTCACATTTTTGAAATAGTTTGGTAGGATGGTATAAATATATTATTCACATAAAATAGTAACATTTAAGAATTAAAATGATTATTAGGATATAATTTTATCAATGTTTGGATGACACACTGGGGGAGAAATAATAAATAGAGGAAGAGAAGTTAATAAAGAGTGAATGTTAATCATTTCATTCCCCTTGAAATAACTCATATCCAATGAGGATTTTGTTTCTAATGTAATGTATCCTAAGGAGTATCAATCCTATATATGTTTTCTAGGACATATAAGAATATGTATATATATATATATATTCTATGATGATTGATGCTTTCAGAATAGTGGGATGTCAAGGGGACCTTTTATAACTAATGAGAGTGAAATTTTTTAATAGTATAGAATTTAATATATTCATTCCAGGAAAATGGATATAAAATGTAAAAAATAAAAGAGTTTTTTATATGGTATGGTTAATATTCCTTTCAGATAATTATGTTGATTATATTTTAAGGATTATTTAATAATTTTACTTTACTTTTAACTTTGTAACAAAATTTATTTTTACTACCATAACTCATTTTAAAACATGAAATTAAATTAAAATGTAAAAATTAATTCTAAAAACATTAAAAAAAATTACATGTTGATTTTATATTTGAAAATAATACTATAACATATAATTTATACATGGTATAACAGATAAATTAACAATTATATTGAAAAATTTGTAAATAATTTTTTTTATGAAAAATGTATATTTATAATTAAAAATTATGTAGTGAATATAAGTATTAATTTTATGGAATTTCATGAAGTAAATTTATTTATTATAAATAAATAAAACAATTATGACTTATGAAGAATCCCAAAACAGAATTTTTCAAAAATAATATTTTGTGAGTAGAAAATAATACAAACTTTTTTTTGTTCGAAAGTATTATATAAGTTATTATTTATATAAATATAGGTTCCCAAAATATATCATTATAATCACAGCAACCCTTGAAACTAGAATTCAATGTCGATAAAACTATAATAGAACTAGATAAAAGAAATCACATCCCAAATGTATGAATATTTTAGTAAAATTTATAAATGTGATAGATACATGAAATTAATATTACATTCTGAAACATAAAATGCAATAATATTTTCTTTAAAAATTCCATAGTTCCCTATAATGTATCCTGGTATATCAATCACAAAACATTTCTTGGAATCCTATGTAAAATAAAAAATAAGAATTTTGGTGTGATTATATTCTTAGTAAGGGTAACCATAGAGCAATAACTATGATGAATAAATATTCATTATCACTAAAGATTGATAAATAACTAAAATAGATTCCATTTAACTAACAAAACTGAGAAAAATATGGAAAATATAAATGATAATCGAATAATAGCATATAAATAATCACATAATCTTGAAACATATCCTCAAATAATCAAACAAATTGAATAATCACATTTAAATAACAGACTTTAGGATGATGGAATGCATAATCTCAAAAATATGAAAATATCAATTGTATTTACAATAACATATTAATCTATGTGTTGAAACCCATTTAATTTTATCAACTAATGTCTCTCTTGAAACATGTTGAATCATTAAGGGGATATCTATAATTATGATCCACTAATCAATAACTATGTCTTATTCTTTAAACATATTAAAGGGGTGAATCATAATCAATATAGTCATTCCTATCAAGAAACTAACACAAAAAATGCTAATACATGTCCCAATAAAATTACAATAATCATAGACCATCTATAGTATTATGGTCAATGGTAATAAAATTGTAAATCCTAATTCAAACTAATCATAAAGAACCCAAAATAAAGTATATGGATTTCATTAATACAACATATCCCTATTGGGTATTTTGTAAAATAGTCATTTTGTGGCATTGATGAATAGTAATAACATATTAATAGCATTAAATCGTATTTGAGGGAAATAACATTTTCACATAGAAACATTTTATAAAAAAAGGTCAGAATTTTTTTTTAAAATAACATTCATTGAATTTAATGTTTTATAACCTATAAAACAATGTTTAAAACATTGTGTGGTTTTATGGATAAAAATTCTATTCATTTTTGACCTGATAAAACAATGATTCCTTTTATATTTTTTTGTCAAAGACAACCATGTATTTTTTTTAAAATGACATTTATATTCCATGAAAATCATTTTAAAAAAATAAAAAAGGGTTAGAATTCATTTTATAATTTTTTTTAAAAAATTTAATAAAATAGTTTTAGAAAAAATGGATAATGATTAAGAAGTATTTTCAACCAAAAAGAGGAATAAAGTCATATTTTATTAATAACATTTTATAAATAATTGTAATTACAAAAGAGTGGGTAGTGGTAATATTATTTGAAAATTTTAATGGAAAACCAACTTCGAATAAAATATATCTATTTTATGAAATAAATATAAAATTATTTCTCTATTAGATACATCAACAAAAATAATCTGGAATAATGATTAGATTGTGAAATATATCCTTTCCACTTTAGTATCCATTGAATCATAATGCCCATAAAATAAATTACTATCAAGAAAAACATCACATACCATAAATATAAATATATTATTTATATATCATACCAAATTTGAAGTACACACACCATTAAAAGGAAATAGTGGTGAATTTTGAATATTCCTTACAAAATTTAAATGTGAGGCAAGAAACCCTTATCTTGGGTTCGAATTACTTCATATGTGTATCAAACACATGTATAATAAATAAATTTTTATCATAATTCTATTATTGGTAAATATTCATATATATCATAACATATATGATTTAATTATTATTTTTTATCACCTGTTTATTAACAATTCATTGTTAAACTCACTGTTTCGAGTGATATTTCATTTCTCTTTCATGTTTGTTTTACTTTGTTCAAATTGGAATATTTGATTTTGGAATGGTTATAGAATAACCCTAATAATAAAAATTATATAAATATAATACATATTAATTATATATAAATATATAGTTATCTATTAATTTATGATATATAAAATAGATTACATATTTCATGGAGACGGAATGTCGTATATAGGGATGGATGAATTTCCATTTTTAATAAAAATGAAGTGATTGGAAAATAAAAATATATGTCATCATTTGAAAATAATTATCATTTAATATATAGATCTTATATTCATCTAATTCATCTACATTAACATCCTTGTAAAAAATAAATGAAAATACATTTCACATATCTCAGTTTAGGTAGTATTTTATACTTTTTCATGAACGACATTATAGTTTTACATTGGAATGGATGGTAAGAAGATATAAAAGATATGTTATTTCCAATATTATTTTTATATAATAAATATAAAATGTATTCAATAACATTAATTTTAATAACATTCACATAATATACATGTGAAAAAATAATGACATCACTTCACGAGGTGATAGTCCAATGTACACATGATTGATGTTATCGTATCATACATGAAATGAAATGTAAGAAGGTATATGAGACATAGTAATTATCGGGTTATAATAATATAATTAATATCAAAAAAAATTGTTACATCTAACATTATACCCATTCTTTAAAAGGGGGTATGGAAGATGATCTATATCGATTCGCAAGGAGGTAGTTCTCCATAAAAACAATCAGTGATGTACTTTCCCATTTGATGAATTTGGAGAATGATAAGGGAAATTAAATTAGAATTATAAAAAATAATCATTTATTATATAGTATTATAATTATATTAGAATTTTAAAAAAATGATGTAGGTTTAAGTAGAATTAATATAAATACACATGTTTAATAATTTTACCTCTTCTTCAGAGATACTCTGTAGGTTTATACATAAATCCATCATATGATGGATTTCTAATCAAAAAAAATCCTCTGGTATTTTTTTAGGTATTTAGGGTAGGTATTAGGTAAGGTTGTGTAATAACCAATATTTTTTGGATGACTAAATAAGGGAGGAGAGGGGGTGTCCCTTTATAAGAGGGGTTTCGACACACTTGTAAGATTTTAAAAGATAATGTGATATCCATGTTTTTCTCATGAATTAAGTCAAAAAATGGTTATTTATAGACAATTATAGATTATCAGGTTTCATATGGCCTGTAAACTGGTGTTGTTGAAGTATTAGGTCCTTTTAACCGTCATCTATTGAGAATAACTCCCTAATAAACATAATTGTTCATTAACCATTATAAATAATTTATAGTGATTTTACTATTAATTATGGTAAAAAAAATAAGATAAACATAATATATAATATATAATATATAATATGATTATTAAAAATATTAAATCCATTTTTGAAAATTTAATTAAAAGATAAGTAATAATACAATTTAATATTAAAACTGCATGCGTAACGAAAAAGCAGGGTTTCAATGGGAAATTTATCAAATTTATAGAATGTTTTGACCAACTAATTAAAAGGAAATTTACTTAAAAATACTAAATTTATTTATAATAATATAAATAGAATAATTTTAGGTTAATCCTCATTTTAAAAATAATTTATCTTTTTAAATAATTTAAAGAAAAAAATATACTTTCAATAAAAATCATTATTTTTATTATTCTATAAAAAAATGATTCATTTCATAAAAAGAAAAACAATTCACCCAAAGATAATTTTTATATTTTCATTTATCAAATTAATTTAATGTTATCAATTAAATTATCCAAAATTTACAAAATTAATTTTATTATAAGTGAAAAATAATATAAGAAATCATTTTCTTGAAAAAACTATATTTTTCGAAAAACATCTATTTTTCCTTCAAACATTTATTATTTGATTTTTAATAAATATATTAAAATTTATATTATTTTATAAAATAAAAAATCATATAATATTCAGTATTTATTTATTGTTATTCATACCCACAATCCTAACTACTTAGTTATAATTGTCATGTTTAAATAATTATATTTTAATTGAGTATCATGTTTTGTTCAAGCCTGTTGTTGTGTGCATTGAAGGATATCAAATTGATTTAATTTATTTAAGAATAAATATATATTAAATTCCATGGGTGTAAAATTATCATATAATATTGGTGTTTTATGTCATATACTCTATTTAATATGATGTCCCTCTTTTAAAATCACTAGATGTTACATTTTACCCCAATAAAAAATTTGAGAACATGAAATTTAATTTTGGCCTAATAATCATAGGATGTCCTTTAAAAATAAAATTCTTGAAATCCTACATCATGATATAGTTAAATATAACATTCTCTTGATAATATATAATTGGATTTACAAATGTCATCTAGAATAACCACATAACATTGTTTCCAATCAGGAGAATATTGGTGCAATGTGAATATATAGGCACTAAAGAATATTATAATACCAAAACAATGATAGTGGGTAATATATTTCATTGACAAAAATAATTATAATGATTAATAAAAATTCAAAAACCACATAACCCTAAATGATATAAGATTTAAAAAGGACAGTGTTTTCATTAAAAATAAACGGAAAACATTTTTTCTAGATCCATTTCCATAAGGAAAGAAATTTCAATACTATAAGGAATGAGAACCTATAAAAATATATTGTCTTGATATCATTTTATTTCATTTTAATAATTTAATCCTTTTTATGTGCTTCTATAAATTCTGACATTATTTATTACTCTTAAAAATAAATATCCAAAATGATTTTTTATTCCATAATGGAATTTAAAATAAAATTTGAATGAAAAGTAATTCCAACTATCACGAGATATTTTCCAAAACAAAAATTAGTTAAAAAAAGATATCTAATAATAGTGAAAATTAAACTTAATCTATTCCATATATTTTTAACCATATGTCTCATCCACAATATGGCTATCCAAATTCAATGTCTCAAACTTTTGAAGGATGGTCATTAAATATACATTATATTTCCCATAATATAAAAGTGGATCTTAATAAAATATTCAAAATATGTGAATACCATTATTAATATAAAACCATAATCAAAACATTTAGGCTTGAAAAAATAAAAGTTATGATGTTAAATATATTCCATAAATCAATAATTGGGTTAAACTCTAGTAAAGAGGAGATAAACTGTCAAAACTCTAACAAATTTCAAGGTCATAAACAATATCCCATAATAATATAATTATTGCCTCAATATCAGACACGTATTAAGGGTTTTCCTCCATTATTCATGTGTTTTTGAAGAGGATCAACATGTAAATAAATATTTTTTCGTGGTCATTAGAACCATTCAACATATTCCCTAAATCATTTAAGAAATAACACTTCACACAATCCTTATACAGTCCATGATTCATATAACTATAATATCATAGATAAAATAATCCTATAAAATAATTTTTATATCCAAACATAATAAAATTATTCATTCCACTTTTTTGTTATAATATCATGTGGTTGACAATGATCATGTATCTTCTGTTGAGATATATAACCATAATACTTGGGGAATTCATTTTTATAGTTCCCTATATCCTTAAATGGGAATTTTCTACCATTTCAAATTCCATTAATTCCCTTTCAATTATGATCACAGTATCATTCCTACCAATGAATATAGAAAACTCCATTTCACATCATTTTTGTACTAAGGTGTTTCATTGATCAACTATCAAGTGTGGGAAAAATCTTATTTACCTTCACACCCTTATCTATTTTCTCTTTGTTGTATTTTTATTAAATTATTTCCCTTCAACCAAATAATAATTAGGTAATTCATTATTTTTTTTGATGGAACATGATATTATATAATTATTTTTTAGGAATATTTTGGACAATAAATGCCTTCAATTTATTTGATTTATCCCATCAAACAAATTGTTTATCCTACTATATAAATTCTTTATATATTCCAAAGAATTCATTAATAACCATGTAATTTTTTATCATACATAACTTCATTTTCATCTTCAATTGTTTTGAGACTTAGTAAATATCTCCCTATATCCTCTTGTTTCTCAAGAAGAAAATAATTTTCAATGAAACGTACCTTATAATCCTTCAAATTGACGTTTTTATTTCATCTTTATCCTTATTGTCTTGAATCAATGACCTCTATTTATTTTCATCTCCTGGTAGAAAATTAACACCCATGAAAACATTCCCCTTTTCAATACATCCAAAATAGAGAAATACATTCTATGTTGAACATATCCATTTCATAATAACAAATTGATGTGTAGTCCTACTGAATGATGGATCTTATTTAAGAATAAACCAGTCTAAAATTTTAACACCTATTGGTTGATTTGTAGGCTTATTTATATTAGAAATGTTATTTCTCTTAACATGAGATAGCTTCCCAATATTGTTATAAGGTCATCATTTATAGGTATAGCTTTTTCTCTAGATTCAATATTTTTTCAAGGAGGGAAATCCCTACCAGTGGTATGATTATTTAAATTGTTCCCCTTAAATATAATAAGATCCATTTTTAATCAATGGATTATAGTATATTAGGTCATAATATTATGAAACATAATGTATAATCCCAATAATAGTAAAAGACACAACACAAATTGAAAATTATACTCATAAATAATATCATGCTTATAATCATGGATTCCATGGTATATTTTTTGAATAATAATGTCATGACCCATACCCGTGGGGCCCATTTCATGACTACACCATGCCCACCTCCCGAAGTCCAGGGGATGGCGACTAGAGTTGAAGGCATCAACCTTCAAGTTGGATGCATTTCCCTAAATACATGTACGCACACACACGCCCAACCGAGTCACACACACTGACCAATGAAAAAGTAGTATAGTAAAACAATACTGAGTACAATGTATAGCTAAAATAAAGTGATCTAGAATACAAACCCAATGAAAGAACTAAAAAAATATATATACAAAGTAAACTCTTATGGCCATCTGCAGAAATCCCCACCTAGTCATGAGAGTAATGTAGCAATTAGAAGCAGAAGTAGAATGTCATGTCCACTCTGTCTTACTAGGACTTGGTTGGTCCTAGGACATTGGGTCCATAATCGTAGCCTCCCTCGGTCTTGTCCCCCTGAGCACCTAAAAGTCCTTGTCCAACAAAGTCTATGTCAAAACATCGATCATCTGCACCATATACAACATGTATGGGTGAAGCCTATGCAGGGGTGAGTAACGATGTACTCAGTGGGGACCAAAAATCAAAAATAAATACCACACAAAAATCCTAAAATTAAAGCACGAAACACAAGATAAATCACACAAGGTACATGTTTAGGGTAGTGATAGTGGATACATGAGTCACAACATCGAACACCTCAGCTGCTGGATACCTCCTCCTCCAATGAGTACATTGGGTCTAACAAGTCATGAATAAGTGCTTCCCAATAACCTTAGACTACATAATACACCTCTCTACCATGTATTGTGGGCCTGCTATGTCATAGTGAAGTGATTCCCACCATGGGCTTACAAAGTAATCAAGAAGTTCTTCCTAATAATCTTTCCCAACTGAGGTACTCCTCAACGTATATCATGGTCATTGAAAGTCCTAGAGAAGTTCCTCCAACCATGGTCTTGAAAATTCACAGATAATATCTTCTCACTAGGCTATAGTTGAGTCATACAGAGTCAAAAGTCAGCAGTCCTCAGGTCATAGCCAACCACAGGGTTCCGTACATAGCGTGATTGGGAGAACCAATCCTTAAAAAATTCATGCATCTCAACATACATGAAAGTCACAATAGATAATTCTAAAAGATCTGCAACATCTATATTGTCCCAACACCGAAAACTGTTCGTCAATCAGACATGTGGTTTAAAAGATCCATGTGTTTTTTGTAAAAAGGACCTGGTTGGATTTGAGCCTGATACAACCCATCCATAAGCCAAACCCCGCAAAAACTCTCATAGGGTATCTCAGAAGGAACTCCTTGTTGCAAGGTTCCTTGTGCTATATACGGCGTGTCAATCAGACACCCAGGCCGCGAGTTATTTTCATTTTAGTAACTAGGGGAGATTTGCGTCTGGGCAGGTCTGTCCCAGTCGCAAAGACCCGACCAAACCAACCCAGGGGTCCCACATACCCAAGTTTAAAATAGACTGACATAACCTAACCAGGTTAGGGTCTATGTTGGTCTGATCAGGTATTTCAAATGGGCCTCTCTTGAGCTGGCTCGGTTTGGTAGAGGGTCCAACCCGCCAATTCATCCGGCGACCCAGTCTACTCCAGCCCAGCCCGAAGGGAATGTGTTCGACCTGCCGATGCGGGTCCGGCCCGTCAGTGAGGTTTTGGTCTGTCGTTGTGGGTCTGGGCCATCGGTGTGGCTCCATCCCATCAATGTGGGTCAGGAATGTCATTTTGGGTCTATCACGTGGGTGCGAGTCTGACCCGGCCCGTCAGCTTAAGGCCCAACCGTATGATGTGTCTAGGGTGTGCCACAGGACTGGTACATGGCATTCGCGCCGTATCTAGTCCCCAATGCCATTAGAGATGTTGTGGGGCCTCCACCTCCATCCGTGGTCGACAGAAAACATCTCATCCAGTCGAACCGGGAGGCCCAAAGGCGGGCCACCCTCCTCCACGTGGTGATATGCCAAGCATTGCGTGCTCCATTGCCAAGGCCTGATGGTCGTGGTATGCAGCTGTCACCATGCTCTGACAAGTGTGATGCACCAGCTGACCACCGGTGTGTCCAGAAACCCTTAGTCCCATTGACCGAAATGCGGCGGGCACATGCCACTACCGCCGCTACCACCACCGATTCTGTGATAGATCCTTCGACGGACCACCAGCCATGCAATGTTGGTTCGTTCTTCACGCGGCATGTGTCTATGGCCTCTGGAATTCGTCTTCTTTGCTGGAAAATCCATAAATCACTATAAGGCCCCAGCCTTAAACCTTACTTAATCTTGAGCTATTACAAGATTACACATTGATGATCTTTTCAGGTTTAGAGTTTTAGAGAATTAGATCATGAAACTTGCATTACATTTCATATTTAGACAAAGTGGTTACATGAAAGACAGTATTCATTCTTCCCATCAACGGAAACATATTTAAAATAAAACATGGATTATTTCTTGACACATCCTTGAAACTGTCATCACATCATGTACCCTTCCCTTGACCTGTGAAAAACATTTCAAAAATTTGGGATGAGCATAAAAAGCTCAGTAAGGGATATAAAAATATGGAAAGGAATCATGAGTACATGTATACATAAGAATGAAATCATACTTTACCCATAAAACATAGGCACTTTAACATACCTCATAAAATCATAGAAATCATATGACATAAAGGTAACTTGAGGCATTCATAACATTCTTACATAGGGAGTAACCCTCTTGGTTACGTTTGGAATACCCATCACAGTATATTCCCTAAATCTCTTCGGAGAAACCTTAACGTTTCACTCCTTCGCGTTACCCAATGCATTGGAGAGCTATATCGGGCTCACCCGCCCTTAGTTTATCACGGAACCACCCGTTTTCATAACAATGCCCAAGAAACATAACATAAACGTATCACATAAAACATGCATAAAGGAAACATAACATTTCCACATTTCAATCACAATATAACATTTTATTATATTGAATTAATGAATCCATTCAAAAAGAAACCATTTCCAAAACCATTTAAAACATTTAATAAAGAGAATTTTGAATCGAAGTGTCCCATACCACCTTGAAGCTTTTAAAATGTTAAACCATTAATATCCATATAAATAAATCCTTAAAACCATTTTGAAAACATGGATATTAATAATAACAAATAATTAAAACATTTAAAGTGATATTTTGGTTAAAGGGGTTTTACCAAAATTAGAGACACTTGAATACAATAATTGAGGAATAACATTTAGTCAGAACTTTGTAATATCATGAGAATAAATGGATTCATGATATAATACTCCAAAGGACATTATATGCACCATATAAGAGCGAATTGGTGCATAACAACAATGAACCCTCAATAGAAATGTCAAATGTGATGAAATCCCTTATAAAGAAGGTATCCTTAAATTAAGGACAAATCAATCTCAAAAATATGTGTGACAAATATAAATACACCCAATATAAGTGGATATTAAGTGTAAAACAATAAAAGTTCATTCACACATATTCAATGGATGACATATTCAATGACTACGTGTTGAACCCAAAGAAATCGAAATTGGGTTAAAAGTTACCTTGACAGCCCAACGACATCACATCAAAATGAGTTGATGAGAGATAAAAAGTGTATCTCATCACTTGGACATAAAATTTACATAAATAAGGATATATTAGAACATATCCCAACATAACAATATGCAAATTAAAAGACCCAACAAAAGAAGTCTTTTTAAAAAGAAGAGGGTGAAAGGTTCCCTTACCGACTTGGGTATCTTTCAAAACATACACCCCATGAAAGAAGGACAATAGATAATTGATGTAAATACTCATAAACAAAAGTATATTACACAAAGAGTAGAATAATGGGCAGTACATACACCACTCAATGGAATTTGTGGCAAATGTAGCATAAATCTCACGGAAATAAAAGTGAGATGAAAAATCCCTCACGAAAACTCGGCACCCTAACGGCGCCACATAAAACTTCCGAATATGGATTGATGAAATAAAATAGGGTATCTCATCACATTACAATATAATTTACAGAAATATTAATATAAAAGAACATCCCCCATCATTACAAAGAGGAGCTTAAAAGAAGTGACATAAAGGAGAGTACTTAAAAAGAAAGAGAGAGGTTAGATCTCTTACGAAAGTTCGACAGCCTAATAGCGCCACTCAAAACTTCCAAAATGGATTGATGAGAGAGAATAGGGTCTATCATCACATGAACATAAAAATTACAGTAAGTTTATTATAAAAGATCACCCCAATAATAAGAAATATTATCTTTAAAAGGAATGACATAAAAGTGTGTACTTAAAATGAAAGAGAGGAGTAGGATCCCTTACCTCGGGTCCGACTTGACTCGATCGTTCTTTAATCTCCTGAATAATAAACTTCAGTTAATTTCTAATTCCTTAAGAACCTTTTTCGAGTTCATTATTCCTTTTATATCACTTATTACCATGTCATAAACATTTATGTAATCATTTAAGTTAATAATATTTGTTTTGCCGATACTTGGTTCTTAAGTCGAAAGTGGACTTCTTACAATTAACTGTTGTTTGTGTGGCCAAATGTTTATTATATCCAGAATTGTATTCATGATTTAGATATCATATATTTCATATATATCCAGTACATTCACGCATTTATAACATTACATAATCATTTAGAGGTAAGAAATGAAATGCACCGTTCATGGAGACGGTAAACCGTACGTACGCATGAACGCTACTTTCATTTCTATTTCGAATTTTATAGAATGGAATAATAATGATATAAAGGTATATTATAATTCCAGTATAATATCATATATAATATCATTAAATCCATCCTTTATACTTCCCACGTATGGCATTAACGAATCACATCACTTTGAGGGGGCGGTAGTCCGCACTTCCTAAAATGAAGATATCGCGTATACCCATAATGGATGCCATAAAGGTAAGACAAAAATGAAAAATAAAGAAGAATAAGTAAAACATAAACATATTATATATCATATATAAAAATAGTGACATCATAATGGCCACCTTTGAAGGTGTTAAATGAGTATTGAACAATCATCGTTTCGGGAGGCAGAATTTCGCCATCCACGGAAACCGTATGTTCTTTAACCATTTGATGTAGTTTTGTGAGAGTGTAGCTCGAATAAATATTATAAAAACGTCCTAGTATATTGAAGATACTGGTGTTGTTACAAAAGAAGTAAATAAAAAGAGTTTAGGGGGTTGGAGAAGCAAAATAAAACAAATGAACATGAGAGAATGAATTACCTTTAAAAGTGTAACTCCTTTTGATTTGAGCCTAAAGGCTTCCTTTGAAAGTATTCTGCCAAAAGAGAATCCTCTAGGATGAGGAGAGGGATGTGTAGAGAGTAAATGGGAAGGGGTTCGCAGATCCAAAGGCTTGAGGAGTGTGTGAAATGAGGTAGAGGTGGGGGCCTTTTATAAGAGGAGAGGAGGGGCACTTTTGGAAAGTAAAGAAATATTACTTTATTTGAAAATGTGTTTCGGTTTTAAAAGGTCCCACATTGATATAATTCGTGGATAAGGTGATAAGGGTTAGAAATCCACCCATAAAATAAGTTTTGGACATGTGTAGTTCATAGATTTTACATTATCTTTCCATTTTATTTAAATCGTCAAATAATGATGTCATCGCTGCATCATTATTATGTCATAAATAATTTATTTTATTTAATGTCTAAAAATTATAAAAAAAATACTATGATGTAGGAAATATTTTTATCTTTCCAATTACTATTTATAATCAAAAATATTACTTGAATAACCCCACTTAAAAATTGTTTTAGTAAAACATATCATGTTTGTGTCATTTTTACTTTTACATTAAATAAAAAGTTATTTATGTCATTTTCCAACCAAAGTGGATCCATGGGGTCCCCAAGTTTACCCATGGCTTTTCTTGGTCGTCCATTACACATCCAATGAGGTTAGGACATGTTTAAAGTTCATTTCATATTATTAAAACATTATATTTACCTTAAACTACACTAATTACCTCTAATCGCGATTAATGAAAAAAAGTTACTATTCACCAAAAAATTATTTTCATCCCATTGAACCACATTTTACATACTAATTACAACCATGTATGTCGGAGTTTCAAAATTCAATACACATTAGTGGTAAACTTTCATTTAACTGAAAAATCAGTTTGCTTGATTACCACTTAGTGGTTTCACTGTTCATCAAAAATTGGAGTTTTTAAAAAAATACCAAAACTTCACCCTAAGCTATATTTGATATTCCAAATTCAAAAATGAAGTCTGTTTTAAAAAATTCAAAACATATTAGTCACATTAATTAATTTAATAATTAATTCCCGTTGTCAGCGTAAATAGCGTGTTTTTATAAAACAATAAGTATCAAAAGATTGACACTAGTTTAAGTCTGATTTCAAAGTGAAATTAATTCCAACGACCACTATTGGATTTAATGGTAAAAATATTTTCTAATTTAACTTTAAAACCAATTCAAAATATTATCTAATCATATAAATAAATTATATTAAAAAGAGGTTTTGAATTAAAACACAACATTTTACACTATTCATTAAAAAATGAACTTTATCGGAAAAATACCAAAAAATTACACAAATTAAAATTTGATGTCCCGATTCTTAATAAGAGTTTTATTTGGTCCAAAAGAATGTATAAGAGTGATCAAAACTATATTTAATGACGGTTCGCCATCAAAAGGTGATAAGTGAACCTTTAGTGAAAACTAGGGCATATACGCCTAAAATTGAATTCTTTCCGTATTTTAAGCCTTTATCTTTTATTGTATAAATTTAAAAACATTTAAGAACATATATAATCATATTTTAGTTATTTCTATCCATTCCCTCCATTACAACGGCTACATGTTAACTACCATTTAAAATAATATTATTTTATTATTAGAGTGCAACGTAAGATTCCCAAGAAACTCGTTGTTGCGTGTTGGGTACGCTATTGAGCATAGCGTCCCCTTTAAAGTCATATTAATATTTCATTCACAAATATGGATAAAAATAAAAATGTCATATTCTTTATTTACCTGGGGTGTTACATCCTTCCCCCCTTTTGGGAATTGCGTCCTCACAATTTTTAAATTGTGCTTGGAAACATCCTTGAAAGTACCACATCGGAACAAGAGTCGGTAAAACAATAACTTTAAAATAAAGAAAGATAAGCATAGATGTCACCCGAGTTAACCCATACTAGGATTCCAAGTATGAAAATATGGACATGGAGGAAAAAACAAAGGGTCATGTTCTGATGGAGAGTGATATAAAACATGTTTAGGAGAAATTTAACCACAAGAAAATCACAAACTTGTGATGGGTTAAACGGTATTCGATTCCCCAGTAGGAAAAGTTAATAGACAACATTTTTGTTTTAAGTTACTTTTTATTGAGGAAATTATTCATAAGGAAACATAATCACTTATCATGTTGACTTTCAACTTTTTTTAGATTCCTTACACAAACGCATATTTTCTACAAAAGACGAGTATTTAGGAAGACTTGTTCACATTAAGAGTACTATAATCAACTTCTAGAGAATCACCTAATCCACAAAAGAGAACTATATACTTCCCATTTCTTTAGGCTTTAACCAAAACCAAAACCAAAAGGTTAGTACAAGATCAGATAATCCAGAAAAGGATAACCCTTTATAAAAAGAAAATCTATTCTTAACCTCAAAAATTTGTCCAACAAAACCCAAAGTTCAATGAGGACCATTTTATAATCAATTTTTCCATAAAATTCTTCAAAGTAAACCAAACTAAGATTGAAACCCAAATATTTGAAGGATTTAGTCACATAGTCTTCCAAGTTAAATCGTAACATTTATCTCCAAACAACATCAGTTGCTCCTAAAGTCCCGTATTGAAAAGTAATTAACCTAATCACATATCCTCCATGATAGGTTAATCATTTTCTTAAATAACCCAAAATCAACTTAATCTTAATTAATAGAATCATATAACTAAAAAGAATCAGTCAAACTAACCAGGGAATTCACGTAGTCCAGTGGTAGGTGATAAATACCAGTCGCACTTTGGTTGTGGGTTTGATTCCCGCAGCTTTGTCCGACGCGACGGGTTGTCACACGGTCTGCGTGTTGTCCTTTTTCCAAAACTATATAATTCTTAAATCATTCCCCAAAAGAGATAAAATCATCAAAAATGATCATAACATATTTTAACCTCAAGTTTATCTCATGCTTTTCATTTTCCAGCATATCATATAATAACCCATAATTACCTCAAAAGTAAGGATCATATAAACTCTAATGGTTACCTTTATAATTATTACCTGAACTTCCACATGGATTGGTCATCTCGTACATGATGCATTAAAGATCATACCAAGGTTCAAGTGGTTGATCATGACTCCTTGATATTTGGTTTAGAACAACCACGAGTTTCCTCATTGAATCCTCCATTTTATCTAGTATCTTAATCAGAGAACCACCACAGTTTCCTTCAAACCTGTTGTCTCTTTGGTTCCTGCTCGATCCATCCATTCACTAAAAATAGAAATGTCAGTGTGAGTATATCAACAAAACCATCATGTACTAATGAGTAAGATAAACACTAAGATATACTTACTCATTCACTTTATCTAAAACTAGGACTCTTTCTGAAATCCTAACCATTATGGTAATGTCACTTGTGCTTAGAGAATACCCTAACCTCTAAAGTTATCCAAATCGACCTTTGATACCAACTATAAGGCCCCAGCCTTAAACCTTACTTAATCTTGAGCTATTACAAGATTACACATTGAGGATCTTTTCAGGTTTAGAGTTTTAGAAAATTAGATCATTAAACTTGCATTACATTTCATATTTAGACAAAGTGGTTACATGAAAGACAGTATTCATTCTTCCCATCAACGGAAACATATTTAAAATAAAACATGGATTCTTTCTTGACACATCCTTGAAACTGTCATCACATCATGTACCCTTCCCTTGACCTGTGAAAAACATTTCAAAAACTTGGGATGAGCATAAAAAGCTCAGTAAGGGATATAAAAATATGGAAAGGAATCATGAGTACATGTATACATAAGAATGAAATCATACTTTACCCATAAAACATAGGCACTTTAACATACCTCATAAAATCATAGAAATCATATGACATAAAGGTAACTTGAGGCATTCATAACATTCTTACGTAGGGAGTAACCCTCTTGGTTATGTTTGGAATACCCATCACAGTATATTCCCTAAATCTCTTCGGAGAAACCTTAACGTTTCACTCCTTCGCGTTACCCAATGCATTGGAGAGCTATATCGGGCTCACCCGCCCTTAGTTTATCACGGAACCACCCATTTTCATAAAAATGCCCAAGAAACATAACATAAACGTATCACATAAAACATACATAAAGTAAACATAACATTTCCACATTTCAATCACAATATAACATTTTATTATATTGAATTAATGAATCCATTCAAAAAGAAACCATTTCCAAAACCATTTAAAACATTTAATAAAGAGAATTTTGAATCGAAGTGTCCCATACCACCTTGAAGCTTTTAAAATGTTAAACCATTAATATCCATATAAATAAATCCTTAAAACCATTTTGAAAACATGGATATTAATAATAACAAATAATTAAAACATTTAAAGCGATATTTTGGTTAAAGGGGTTTTACCAAAATTAGAGACACTTGAATACAATAATTGAGGAATAACATTTAGTCAGAACTTTGTAATATCATGAGAATAAATGGATTCATGATATAATACTCCAAAGGACAGTATATACACCATATAAGAGCGAATTGGTGCATAACAACAATGAACCCTCAATAGAAATGTCAAATGTGATGAAATCCCTTATAAAGAAGGTATCCTTAAATTAAGGACAAATCAATCTCAAAAATATGTGTGACAAATATAAATACACCCAATATAAGTGTATATTAAGTGTAAAACAATAAAATTTCATTCACACATATTCAATGGATGACATATTCAATGACTACGTGTTGAACCCAAAGAAATCGAAATTGGGTTAAAAGTTCCCTTGACAGCCCAACGACATCACATGAAAATGAGTTGATGAGAGATAAAAAGTGTATCTCATCACTTGGACATAAAATCTACATCAATAAGGATATATGAGAACATATCCCAACATAACAATATGCAAATTAAAATACCCAACAAAAGAAGTCTTTTAAAAAAGAGGAGGGTGAAAGGTTCCCTTACCGACTTGGGTATCTTTCAAAACATACACCCCATGAAAGAAGGACATAGATAATTGATTTAAATACTCATAAATGAAAGTATATTACACAAAGAGTATAATAATGGGCAGTAGATACACCACTCAATGGAATTTGTGGCAAATTTAGCATAAATCTCACGGGAATAAAAGTGAGATGAAAAATCCCTCACGAAAACTCGGCAGCCTAACGGCGCCACATAAAACTTCCGAATATGGATTGATGAGATCAAATAGGGTATCTCATCACATTACAATATAATGTACAGAAATATGAATATAAAATAACATCCCCAATCATTACAAAGAGGAGCTTAAAAGAAGTGACATAAAGGAGAGTACTTAAAAAGAAAGAGAGAGGTTAGATCTCTTACGAAAGTTCGACAGCCTAATGGCGCCACTCAAAACTTCCAAAATGGATTGATGAGAGAGAATAGGGTCTCTCATCACATGAACATAAAAATTACAGTAAGTTTAATATAAAATATCACCCCAATAATAAGAAATATGAGCTTTAAAAGGAATGACATAAAAGTGTGTACTTAAAAAGAAAGAGAGGAGTAGGATCCCTTACCTCGGGTCTGACTTGACTCGATCATTCTTTAATCTCCTGAATAATAAACTTCAGTTAATTTATAATTCCTTAAGAACCTTTTTCAAGTTCATTATTCCTTTTATATCACTTATTACCATGTCATAAACATTTATGTAATCATTTAAGTTAATAATATTTGTTTTGCCGATACTTGGTTCTTAAGTCGAAAGTGGACTTCTTACAATTAACTGTTGTTCGTGTGGCCAAATGTTTATTATATCCAGAATTGTATTCATGATTTAGATATCATATATTTCATATATATCCAGTACATGCACGCATTTATAACATTACATAATCATTTAGAGGTAAGAAATGAAATGCACCGTTCATGGAGACGGTAAGCCGTACATGCGCATGAACGCTACTTTCATTTCTATTTAGAATTTTATAGAATGGAATAATAATGATATAAAGGTATATTATAATTCCAGTATAATATCATATATAATATCATTAAATCCATCCTTTATACGTCCCACGTATGGAATTAACGAATCACATCACTTTGAGGGGGCGGTAGTCCGCACTTCCTAAAATGAAGATATCGCGTATACCCATAATGGATGCCATAAAGGTAAGACACAAATGAAAAATACAGAAGCATAAGTAAAACATAAACATATTATATATCATATATAAAAATAGTGACATCATAATGGCCACCTTTGAATGTGTTAAATGAGTATTGAACAATCATCGTTTCGGGAGGCAGAATTTCGCCATCCACGGAAACCGTATGTTCTTTAACCATTTGATGTAGTTTTGTGAGAGTGTAGCTCGAATAAATCTTATAACAACATCCTATTATATTGAAGATACTGTTGTTGTTACAAAAGAAGTAAATAAAAAGAGTTTAGGGGGTTGGAGAAGCAAAATAAAACAAATGAACATGAGAGAATGAATTACCTTTAAAAGTGTAACTCCTTTTGATTTGAGCCTAAAGGCTTCCTTTGAAAGTATTCTGCCAAAATAGAATCCTCTAGGATGAGTAGAGGGATATTTAGAGAGTAAATGGGAAGGGTTTAGCAGAGACAAAGGCTTGAGGAGTGTGTGAAATGAGGTAGAGGTGGGGGCCTTTTATAAGAGGAGAGGAGGGGCACTTTTGGAAAGTAAAGAAATATTACTTTATTTGAAAATGTGTTTCGGTTTTAAAAGGTCCCACATTGATATAATTCGTGGATAAGGTGATAAGGGTTCTAAATCCACCCATCCAATAAGTTTTGGACATGTGTAGTTCATATATTTTACATTATCTTTCCATTTTATTTAAATCGTCAAATAATGATGTCATCGCTGCATCATTATTATGTCATAAATAATTTATTTTATTTAATGTCTAAAAATTATAAAAAAAATAATATGATGTAGGAAATCTTTTTAGATTTCTAATTACTATTTATAATCAAAAATATGACTTGAATAACCCCACTTAAAAATTGTTTTAGTAAAACATATCATGTTTGTGTCATTTTTACTTTTACATTAAATAAAAAGTTATTTATGTCATTTCCCAACCAAAGTGGCTCCATGGGGTCCCCAAGTTTACCCATGGCTTGTATTGGTCGGCCATTACACATCCAATGAGTTTAGGACATGTGTCAAGTTTATTTCATATTATTAAAATATTATATTTACCTTAAACTACACTAATTACCTCTAATCGCGATTAATGAAAAAAAGTTACTATTCACCAAAAAATTATTTTCATCCCATTGAACCACATTTTACATACTAATGACAACCATGTATGTCGGATTTTCAAAATTCAATACACATTAGTGGTAAACTTTCATTTAACTGAAAAATCAGTTTGCTTGATTACCACTTAGTGGTTTCACTGTTCATCAAAAATTGGAGTTTTTCAAAAAATACCAAAACTTCACCCTAAGATATATTTGATATTCCGAATTCAAAAATGAAGTCCATTTTACAAAATTCAAAACATATTAGTCACATTAATTAATTTAATAATTAATTCCCGTTGTCAGCGCAAATAGCGTGTTTTTATAAAACAATAAGTATCAAAAGATTGACACTAGTTTAAGTCTGATTTCAAAGTGAAATTAATTCCAACGACCACTATTGGATTTAATGGTAAAAATATTTTCTAATTTCACTTTAAAACCAATTCAAAATATTATCTAATAATATAAATAAATTATATTAAAAAGAGGTTTTGAATTAAAACACAACATTTTACACTATTCATTAAAAAATGAACTTTATCGGAAAAATACCAAAAAATTACACAAATTAAAATTTGATGTCCCGATTCTTAATAAGAGTTTTATTTGGTCCAAAAGAATGTATAAGAGTGATCAAAACTATATTTAATGACGGTTCGCCATCAAAAGGCGATAAGTGAACCTTTAGTGAAAACTAGGGCATATACGCCTAAAATTGAATTCTTTCTGTATTTTAAGCCTTTATCTTTTATTGTATAAATTTAAAAACATTTAAGAACATATATAATCATATTTTAGTTATTTCTATCCATTCCCTCCATTACAACGGCTACATGTTAACTACCATTTAAAATAATATTATTTTATTATTAGAGTGCAACGTAAGATTCCCAAGAAACCCGTTGTTGCGTGTTGGGTACGCTATTGAGCATAGCGTCCCCTTTAAAGTCATATTAATATTTCATTCACAAATATGGATAAAAATAAAAATGTCATATTCTTTATTTACCTGGGGTGTTAAAATCACACTCTCCATCTTGTTTATAAATGGGTTCATCATGAACGCAAAAGAGGAGGTGCTTGGGCCTTGTTCATGTTGGCTTGTGCTCTCCGTATTAGAGGTTTATAATAAAGAGGCAGGATCGGGGACTATTGTTTTATCATAAAAGAATAATCTTAGACACAGATAATGAAATCACTAATAGTGTTACCCTCCCACATAAACACAAAACGTGCATGTTAACATATTCATCGGATGATATGCACTCATCATTTCTTGAAATAAATGGGTAAGAACATCAAAATTCATATAAAACCCTAACCTATTTGACGTTTGATGTCGAAGCATTCGTTTCAGGGTTGTAGGGGGTCGACGTCACTTCTGGGCCCGTTCTTCGATGTTCACTGATGTTGGTGGAGTCTCTTCGGCATTATTCGTTTTTCATCGTTGGAGATGAAATTCACCATATTTTCGTTATAGAATCATCAATATTTAATTCTCAAACCCCACATGTTGGATTATTTAATGAAAACAAAACACGTAGTGACATTTTACCCATTAATAATATAAGGACCCGGCCTTAAACATTACTTATTATTGAATTAAATGAATAATTCACATTGAGGATCTTTTCAGGTTTAGAGTTTTAGAGAATTAGGACACAACTATTACATCTTAAAGATTATAAAGCAGGAACATCTACTCAACTTCCATTTTTTTCCACAAAATAAAAACTCTTGAACAAAAGAGTCATGTCTAGTTCCTTGTTTTAGACAGCCTGACATTTCCTTGATCCCATCCTTGACCCTATTCAACTTTATGTCCTGTGAAAAACATTTCAAAAAAACTTGGGATGAGCATAAAAATCTCAGTAAGGGTTATAACAATATCGAAAGAAAACATTAGTCTATGTATACATAAGAATAAATGAAATCACACTTTACTCATAAAACATAATCAATTTAACATACCTCATGAAATCATAGGATTTACGAATAACTCATAGAAATCATAAGACATAAAGGTAACTTGAGGAATTCATAACATTCTTACGTAGGGAGTAACCCTCTTGGTTACGTTTGGAATATCCATCACAGTATATTCTTTAAATCTCTTTGGGGAAATCATAACGTTTAACCCCTTAGCGTTACCCAATGCATTGGAGAGCTATATCGGGCTCACCCTCCCTTAGTTTATCACGGAACCACCCGTCTTCAAAAAAAAATGCCCAAGAACCATAACATAATCATAGCACATAACTTAAGCATAAAGGAAAGATAACATTCCCACATTCCAATAACAATATAACATTTTAAGATATTGAAATAATGAATCCATTCTAAAAACCATTTTCAAAACCATTTAAAACATTTAATAAAGAGATTTTTGAATCAAAGTGTCCCATACCACTTTGAAGCTTTTAACATTTTAAACCATTAATATCCATATAAAAATCCTTAAAACCATTTTGAAAACATGTATATTAATGAGAAATGTTTATAAGAATAAATCATTAAAACATTTAAAACGATATTTTAATTAAAGGGTTTTTAACAAAATGAGAGACACTTGAATACAATAATTGAGGAATAATATTTAATCAGAACTTTATAATATCATGAGAATAAAGGGATTCATGATATAATATTCCAAAGGATATTATATACACCATATAAGGGTGAAGTGGTGCATAAAAACAATGAAGTCTCAATAAAATTGTAAAATGAGATGAAATCCGTTATAAAGAAGGTATCCTTAAATTAAGGACAAATCAATCTCATGATTATGTGTGACAAATATAAATACACTAAATATAAGTGGATATTAAGTTTAAAACATCCAGAGTTCATTCACACATATTCATAAGATGAAATATTCAATAACTACAAGTTTAACTCAAAGAAATCGAAATTGGGTTAAGAAGTTCCCTTGGTAAAATTCAACAGCCTAACAGCGTCACTTTAAAATTCATAAAATTAGTTGATGAGATAGAAAATGGTATCTCATCACTTGGACATAAAATTTACATCAATAAGGATATATAAGAATATATCCCAACATAAAAATATGTAAATTAAAAGACATAACAAAATAATTCTTTTAAAAATAGGAGGGTGAAAGGTTCCCTTACTGATTTGGGCAACTTTCGAAACGCACACCCCATGAAATAAGGGTCATAAAATGAAGATGTAAATACCCATAAATGATATTATATTATAAAAATAGTAAAATAATGGGAAGTACATATACCACTCAAAGGAAATGGTGGCAAATGTAGCATAAATCTCACGGGAATAAAACTGAGATGAAAAATCCCTTATGAAAACTCAGCAGCCTAACGGTGCCACTTAAAACTTCCAAAAATGGATTGATGAGATAAAATAGGGTCTCTCATCATATTAACATAAAATTTACAGAAAGAGGAATATAAAATAACATCACCCAACATAACAAAGAGGAGCTTAAAATAAGTTACATAAAGGAGAGTACTTAAAAAGAAAGAGAGAGGTTGGATCTCTTACGAAAATTCGGCAGCCTAACGGCGCCACTCAAAACTTCCAAAATGGATTGATGAGAGAAAATAGGGTTTTTCATCATATTAACATAAAAAATTATATTAATAGTAATATAAAAAAACATCCCAATCATAAGAAATATTATCTTAAAAGGAATGACATAAAAGAGTGTACTTAAAAAGAAAGAGAGGGGTAGGATCCCTTACGAAAATTCGGCAGCCTAATGGCGCCACTTAAAAATTCTAAAAATGAATTTATGAGAGTAAGAGGGGGAATCTCATCATATG
The DNA here is from genome assembly GCA_963277665.1 of Viscum album. Classification (NCBI taxonomy): domain Eukaryota; kingdom Viridiplantae; phylum Streptophyta; class Magnoliopsida; order Santalales; family Viscaceae; genus Viscum; species Viscum album. The sequence goes on along the minus strand of OY728123.1, from coordinate 1,425,103,529 downwards.
AAAATAAAAAATACAGTATGTTTAATATAAAATAACATCCTCCAACATAATAACATGGATCATAAATGAAATTACATAAAAGAGGGTACTTGAAAAGAAAGAGAGAGGTCGGATCCCTTACCTCAAGTCTGACTTGTCTTGTTCGTTTCATTATATTCATGAATAATAAACTTTGGTAAATTTATAACTGCTTAAGGACATAATTTAATGATTATTATTCAGTTCATATCACATATTATAATGTTATAATAATTGTTTAATAATGTTAGTTCATATCAGACGTTTTTGCCGATGTTTGGTACATGAGTCAAAAATGAAATTGTTTGAAAATGATTGCCCATGTAGTTATAAGTAAATAATTTCCAGAATAGTGTTAATGATTAAAATATCATATATATCCATTAAATATTCATTTTATACTATTCCATAACATTTGTAGATAAAAAAATGAAAATCACCGTTTATGTAGACGGTAGGTCGTACGTACGCATGAACGCTACTTTCATTTTTTTTGTCATATTAATGGAATTAAAAATAAATGAGATATATATATATTATAATTCTAGTATAATATATATGTTATATAGGTCACATAAGTTCATTAATTTCATTCTTTATACATTACATGTATTGCATGAACGAGTCACATCACTTGAGGGGGCGGTAGTCCGCACTTCCTCATATGAAATTATCGCATTTGCACAACATGAAAATAATAAAGGTATGATTTAAATATAAAATACAGAAGAATATGGAAAACATAAATACCATATATATCATATATAAAATACATTGACATCATAATTTCCAGCATGAAAGGTGTTAAGAGAAGATTGAACAATCATCGTTTCGTGAGGCAGTAATTCATCATCCACAGAAACAGTATGTTCTTTAACCATTAGACGAAGGTGTATGTAAGTGTAGCTCAAATCCTTCACATAAAAACATACTAGTATATTTAATATACTTTTTTTGTTACAAAAGAAATGAATAAAAATATTTTAGGGGTTTGGAGAATCAAAATAAAACAAAAAAACACAAGTGAAGACATTACCTTTAAATCGGGTAACTCCTCTTGGTTTGAACCAAAAGGGTTTCTTGAAGAGCATTCTGCCAAAGGTGAGGCTTCAATGATGAAGAGAGGAATGTGGAGAGATTAAATGGGTAGGGTTTGGCCGAGACAAAGGCTTGAGAGGTTTGGGTAAGGAGGTAGAGGTGGGGGCCTTTTATAAGAGGATAAGAGGGGCACTCATGGAAAGTCAAGAAATGTTACTTTATTTTAAAAAGAGTTTCGGATTTTAAAGGTCCCACAATGATATATTTCTAGGATAAGGTGATAATAGTTCTAAATACACATATACAATAGGTTTTTGACAAGTTTAGGTCTTAGATTTTACATTATCTTTTCATTTTATTTAAATTGTTAAATAATGAGGTAATCACTACATCATCATGGTGTCATAAATAATTTAATTTATTTAATGTCTAAAAATTATAAAAAAAATATAATTATGTAGAAAATATTTTTATATTTCTAATGAATATTTATAGTCAAAAATATGACTTTTATAACCCCATTTAAAAATTTTTTTAGTAAAACAACACATGTTTGTGATATTTTAATTGTAACTTTAAATAAAAATTTATTAATGTCATTTTCATGCCAAAGTGGCTCCATGGGGTACCAAAGTTGACCCATGGATTGTATGGGTCGTCCATGACTCATCCAATAAGGTTAGGACATGTGTCAAGGTCATTTCATATTATTAAAACATTATTTTTACCTTAAATTACACTAATTACCTCTAATCGAGATTAAAAACTTAAAAATTACTATTCACCAAAAAATTATTTTAATCCCATTGAACCACATTTTACTTCCTAATGAAAACCATGTATGTCATATTTTTGAAATTCAAAACACAGAGGTGGTAAAATTTCATTTAAACGAAAAATCAGTTTTTAAACTACCACTTAGTGGTTTCACTATTCATCAAAAATTGAAGTTTTTCAGAAAAATACCAAAAATTCACCCTAAGATATATTTGATATTCTGAATTCAAAAATGATTTCTATTTTACAAAATTCAAAACATATAAGTTGAATTAATTAATTTAATAATTAATTCCCGCTGTCAAAACAAATAGCGTGTTTTTATGAAACAATATATATCAAAATATTGACACTAGTTTAAGTCCAATTTCAAAGTGAAATTAATTCCAATGACCACTATTGGATTAAATGGTAAAAATATATTCTAATTTCACTTTAAAACCAATTCGAAAGATGATCTAATCATATAAATAAATTAGATTAAAAGAGGTTTTGAATTAAAATACAACATTTTTCACTTATTCATTAAAAAATGAACTTTATCGGAAAAATACCAAAAATTTACACAAAGTAAATTTTGATGTCCAGATTCTAAAGAAGAATTTTATTTTGTCAAATATAACACATAAAATTGTCAAAAAGTGGATTTAAAAGAGGTTCACCATCAAAAGGTGGTTAATCGGCCTTTTAAAGAATATTAGAATGTTTATGCTTAAAATTGAATTCATTCGCATTTTTATACCTCTAACATTTATTGTAAAAAGTAAAATATTTGAAAAAACATATATAATCATTTTGTAGTTAGTTCTGTTCATTCCCGTCATTAACGGCTAGGTGTTAACTACCATTTAAAATAAAATTATTTTATTATTAGAGTACAACGTAAGATTTCAAAGGAACTCGTTGTTGCGTATTGGGTAAGCCATCGAGCATAGAGTTCCCTTTAAATTAATATTAATATTTTATTCAAAAAAAGGTATAAATATAAAAATGTCATATTCTTCATTTACCTGGGGTGTTACAAATAATGATCATTAAATTAGCCTTATTTCATGAGCCACATTTAATGAGCCATTAATTTAATAGAGTGACAATTTGAAATGATCCATTATTGACCCTCCATTAATGTGTGTTGTCGCTGCCTCATTGTTGCACTACAACATCACAGTCCGCCTCCCAACTGTGATAAAAGAAATAAAATAATTATTTTAAATTATTTTTTTATTTTTCATCAAAAGTCCGGAAAATAATGTTTTCCCTCGGCCCTTTCAGGCCAATGTTAAGTCATTTATAGGAAAATCCTGGCATTCTGAATTCAACAATTCCCCTATATCATTGATCTGATAACCATTCAAAATTATAAAATCATGCCCGTATGTTTACTAAACATACCATAAAAAAAGTTCAAAAAGTAACATTCACCCTCAACCAGCGTCGGTCGAGGTTAGGCTCCGATAATGGGAAACATGCCCCCTGATTTCAATGGTACTCTTGGATTATCAATCTGAGTTACCATTTAAGAGTTATAAGGATTTGAAAATAAAATAATTGTTATTTAATTATTTAATTCACGGCCAAAAACTATCTTCCACTGTTGGCTTACACCAGATGATATTAGGTCTTCCTAATAAAATAATACCCTCATGATTTCAAAAATGGTCTATCATTTTTAATCCAAGTCATCGTTCATGAGTTATAAGCATTTGAAGAATAACATAATTTTATTTAATTATTTTATTTACAGTTATTCCATTTTTTGGTTTTCTCGCTGGAGGCATGTGTTGAATAAATTATGTATCTCCTAGGGTAAACCCACCCTCAAAAATGCAACGGGGTCCTTAGATTTCTAATTCGTCAACCATTTAGGAGTTATTCAACTTTTTCATGAAAATTGGTCACACGTGCTATTTAAAGCTTAACATTTTCAACAGATCATTCTAGGCACTTTGGGCCGTAGAATCACATTCCATCAGAGCTTGTAGGATTGAATTAATTCCATATATATATAAAAACTATACATAAATTTCGTTAAATTACATTCTCCCCCCCCCCCCGGGCCCCCTTGGGGACTACATTCCTGAAATACAGAACAAAGAGAAATCAAAAAAATAGTGGGTATTGAGCAAGGATCTAAGCCTCATGCTCCCATGTTCTCTCCTAGTGGTACTCGTGCTACCACCAAACAAGCATTAGAATAATTGACCATCCAAAATGGAACCACTATTGTCAATCCCCTATCTCTACTGGGAACTCCGCAAATGTCGCCCCATTGATAATGTCCATCTTTCCCCTTCAATGACATGTGATTGATCATTCAATTACCTCTTTAGATGAAACACATCAAAAACATCTTCAACTTGGTGAATATATGGGAGAAAATCTAGGTGGTATGCCACCTTGAAACTCCATTTAGAAACTAAAAAGGTATGAAAAATCTCAAAGATATCTTGTCTCCCCAACCAATTCATCATAATCCTCATCATGGTGAGAAACGGAGGAAAATGTGATCACCATCCTCAAACTACAAGGGTATCCATCTCTTATCAGAATAATACTTCTTCCTAATCTATTCAGTCCTCATCCACTCCTAGATGATCTTCACATTCTCAGTGGTAGCCTGTACCAGCTCTGGACCCAAGAGTGTTGAGTCCCCTAGGTCTGTCCAGCATAGGGATGATCTACAAGGTCACCCATAAATGGACTCAAACAGTTCCATAACAATTGTAGAGTGATAGATATTACTGTACAGAGACTCCACTAGTGGTAGGTGTTCCTCCCAACTATGAAAAATATGTAGGAAAAAAGCACGAAGCATGTTATCCATGGTCTGTATGGTTCTCTCCACCTGACTATCTGTCTGGGGGTAAAAAGTTGTGCTGAAGTGTGCTGGATCCTGATACTAAGTTTTCACTTGCTGACATGTGATGCATTATGAAATGAGCTCTGCAACTTCTTCCTTCATCCCTGACAACCAGTACTGATTTCAGTGGTCCTAGTACTTCTTCTCCACACCAGGATATACCACCAAAGGGGATGTATGGGATTCCCTCAACACCTCCTCCATTAACGTCACTGGTACCATGATGTGTCCTATATAAAGGATGGCGTGATCCCCATATATTGAAATCCATAATGAGCCTATATTGAGGATATCTAAGCACATCAGGCCTCGAAGTCTATATCCACAACATGTACCTCCCTGACTTGATGAAGGAGTGGGGGAGTGACAGTAATAGACTGAAGGTATGTTGCTCCATCATCATCTATAAAGGATATCTGCAATGCAGCTAGCTACTTGGTCGCCTCCCTTAGCAGTTGTAAACCAAACCTCATGTTGAGCACGTCTTCCACCCTGTCCTCCATCCTAGGAGTATATACTACCTCAATTTCATAGTCCTTGAAGAACTCCAACCATCATTGATGTCTCAACTACTGAAAATACTATGGGAACCTTTCTATCCATGTGAATGGCTCCCCCCTTTAATTGATTGATGATCACATAGATAGTTTTATAGTTGTTACTCTCTCTCCATGACCACTTGGTTAAGGTTTTGGTTGTCCACACATAACCTCGAACACTGATTTTTACTATTCCCTTCCTCTTCAAGTCCTCCACCTACACCCCTACTAGAGAGGCTCTACAGAATCCCTCTGATATACTGATGCTGATATTAGTGTCATCCTGGGGTGTAGAATGATACAGAAGTCCTACCTCATACGGGGATGAAATCCTAGAAACATCTTTTGAAATGATGTTCTCGCACAAGACCACTACTATTGGGAACTGAAAACTCAAAACATCTGCTTCTACGAGGGTAAGGCTGGCTGACTCAAGAGTGATCAGTTTCACCCTCTTATACCTGAGTTTATCTCGTGATTTCTAGGTTTCCTTTTTTTCTAACCATGGAAAACCTCATAAAAATTTTATGGATAGACCACATAATTGTTTTCCTAATACCCTCAATCTTAGCATGAAACATGGATGACCAGTCCATACCCAAACTAACATCGTAAGGCCTCAATGCTTCCACCAATAGGTTTCAACCGAAACACTTGCCTCAAGGGTCATATCACACCGTTATCCTTAGTCTGATTATTGATTCTCCACCCATAGGTATCTCCAGATGTAAGGATCAATTAAATTGTTTAACCAAATACTCTAGGTCTTAAACAAGATTTGTGACAAGAAGGAATGATTATTACATGTGTCTATTAATACGAAAACTAGTAGTAGCCACATAATATACCTTAAATAATTCTTAGAGCCCTTTGGTCATACTCATTGACCGCATTTAGCTACTCCCTATCACTTCCTCTTCCAAAAATATTTTAAGCATCCATGTCTCTATGACTGACATCAGTTTCCTGCTTTCTCACTGTTGAAATTCATTGGTTGTATCTACTCATCCAAAGAATATTCCGCCACAAAAGTTCTCTCTAGAACCCTAATATAAGTAGGAATGTACATCGGAATATTGTTGTCTCAAATGTCCCTAAACACATCTCGCTCAGAGGTCTGAGTCCTGAAGCACTGGTCGTATCATATTTATCGAGTACCTATAATGGTCGTTACGTCTTGACGAATACTCAGCTACCGATATTTCTTCTTCTTGAAAATGTAGAAGCTCTTGGGAACACATACCCCTTATATTTTTATGTCCTGAGAACCCCTTCTCAAAAAACGTTTCTCATACTCTGTCCATAGAAAATTATTCTCATCGTAAGATCATGGTAATCAAAACCATGTAATCTCCCTACTGAGCCACGTTAAAGGCTCACTGTTAGGACCACCTTGTAATCTAATAGTTCCCTAGATATATGGAATCTCTGTCTCCACCACATGCCATTCCTTAGCAGCATGTGAGTCGGGCATGCCTCAAAACATGAGGGGTATCTCCCACAAAAACCTGTGTAAGGCATTGGGCCTACATGTGTCCTCTACCGGTGGTGTCAGTAGTGACTGTTGACCAATGGGAAATGGTATTTCTGGTACACCATGTGAAGGTACCATCTTAGGAAATAATCCTTGTACTGAAGCCCCATCACTCTATGGTTCATCTTCATGGTCACAAACTAGAATCCTAGTTGGCTATCTACATGGAGGAATCTTGAAAGATAATCAAGATAAACCATGGTCAATAAATTATAACAGGTGAGATGACTCAAAAGAGATCAACAGAAAAACATTTCCAAAACAATTGCAATCAGTGTTTTTGTGTACTGTGTTGAAAAACAGAACTCAGGGTCCTAGTATATGGATACGTCGGCAACCACAACAACATTAGAATCCCCAAATTTTAATGTAAAACTCACAAAATTTAAAACTATTTTCCCAAAACAAAATTAATAGACTCTTAGTCTCTGAGGTAGAACCAAAAACCTCTGATACCACTTTTTCACAACCCATCTTCCAGGGCCTGTGTGGTGACTACCCTGATCCCACCTCCTGATGTATAGGGGCTGGCGACAAGTGCCAAAGGCATCAACCTGCAAGTGGGAAGCATTTACAAGTATACCATTATGCACACACACTCCAAGCCATGTACCACACACTGACCAATGAAAAACAAGTATACTAAAACAATACTGAGTATGAAGTAGCGATGAAAGAAAGTGTTCCAAAATACAAAACCAACAAAAGGACTAAAAACAGAAAACTACACAATGGAAAATGTCCACCCATGGAATACTCCACCAGCTCATGATAGTAGTGTAGCAACTATATTATAAAGTATAATTTCATGTCCACCTTATCCTATTGGGCCCTACTTGGTCCTAGTTCACCAGGTCCACTATCATCGCATCTTTCGGTCTCATCCCCCTGAGCACCTCTATGTCCTGATCCACCAATGTCTCTGTTGAAACATCGATCATATGCACCAGACACAAAAAATGCAGGTGAATCCAATGCATAGTTGCGTAACAGTGTACTCATTAGGGACCCCAAAACAAAAAATAAGGACCAAACAACAATATTCAATGTAAAGCACGAAACACAATACAACTCACACTTGGTATAAGTTTAGGGTAGTGATAGTGGAAACATAAGTCACAACATCAAACTCCTAATATATAGGATAACTCCTCTTCTATTGAGTACAATGGGTATTCCAAGGCACAAAGTAGTGATTCCCACAAACCTAGGACAGCTTAGGTACACCTCTCCAATGCGTATTGTGGGCCTGATAAGTCATAGAGAAGTTCTTACCACTAATCTTGGTGAACTGAGGTGCTCCTACACTTCTTGTACTATGGGCCTTTAAACTCACAGAAAAATTATTCAAACCATGGGCTTTCAAAGTAACAGAGGAGTTCCTCACACTGGGCTATAGTCGAGTCATACATAGTCGAAAGTCTGCAGTGCTCGGGTCTCAGCCAACCACAGCGCTCCGTACATAGAGTGCCTGGGAGAACTGATCCTCAATCCATTTATCGCATATCAACATCCATGAAATTCATAATAGAGTGTTCCACAAGATCTTTTTCATCGATAGGGTCCCAACGCAACAAACAGCTTATCAATTAAATGCACGGTTTGCAAAATACAAAAGTTTTAGAAAAAAGAGCCCAGTTTGATTTGATTTTGGTCCAACTCGGCCATACTGTATCACCTTCCAAACACATGTAGTGTATCATAGAAGGACCACATCATCTCAAGGGTCATCATGCCACAGATGGTGCATCAATCGGACACCTAGTCTGCGAGTTATTAGCGTTTTACTAACCAGGGGCCGGTGGCGTCCAGGCCTGATCCGACTCGGTTGGACCGACATACCCCAGTTTAAAATTGATGTACTCAACCTAAACCAGTTTGGGTATGGGTCGGTCCGGTCTGGTCTAGCCAATGGGCTAGGCCCAATGTGCCTCGCTGGACCCGGCACAGTTTGGCCAGGTTCCAACCCGTCGGGTCGTTCGGTGACCCGGTCTAGTCCGACCCGGCCCGAAGGGTGCGGGTCCGGCATTCCGACGTGGGTCCGGACCATTGGTGATGGTCTGGCACATCGGTGTAGTTCCATCCCATCGGTGTCGGTCTAGTCCACTTGGCATGAGATAGACTAGTTGGGTGGGGAACCGACCTGGCCTGCTAGCCCGAGGCCTGGCCATATGAGGGGGTCGGGGTACGCCGCCTGAATGGAACGCAACAGTTGTGCCTCCTTCAGTCACATCTACCCCCACTAGATTCCAAAGGGCCTCCACCTCCTATTGTGGGTGATAAATAGTAGCTTATTCATCCAAACCCGGTGGCCCAGACACAGAACACCCTCCTCTATGCTGTGCACTTCCTGGCGTCGCGTCCTCCGTTGCTGCGAAGCGCCGGTTGGCGCGCCGCTCCACCCAGCTACCGGTGTGGTCAGCAGCCCTCCATCCCACTCACTATCATGCGGCTGTCGCATGCTATCACATCCAGTGTGGCGTTGGATCTTTCAGAGGACCACCAAATGTGCACCGTTGGTCCATTCTTCACACCTCCAACATCTATGGCCTCTGGAGTTCACCTTCTTCACTGCGAAGGCCTTAAATCACCCTCATCATCATTTTGAGGAATGATACTATTAAGAACGCACAAGCATAGGTGATCGGGCCTTGTTCTTGTCGACCCGATCCCTCCGTGTTAGAATTCTATTATCAAGGGGGGGCTCGGGGATTGTTGTTTGATCATTCCAGAATAATCTCAATCTTGGATAAAGAAATCTCCAATAGTGTTACCCACCCGCATAAAGGCACAAAGTGCAGGACAACCTATTCGTCAGATGATCCAAATTCTTTATTTCTAGAAAATAACATGAAATAACATCAAAAATCATATAAACCCCTACAACTTTGATGTTCTATGTCGAGTGGTTCGTTCTCTAGGATTTAAGGTGTTGAAGTCACTTCTGGCTCCGTTCTTCATGGTTCGCCGATGTCGGTGGAGTCCCGTTGGTGTTCTTCGACGTTCTTCATTGGAGAGTAAATTTGCTGGAGTTTCATCAAAGAATCCTCCAACTGTAATTCCCAAACACCACTGGTTGGATTATTTAAAGAAAACAAAAAGCGTAGTGACACTGCTCCCAAAAATAATGCTCATTAAATTAGCCTCATTTAATGAGCCATTAAGGTAATAGTGTTGCAATTTTAAACAATCCATTATCAACCCAACATTAATGAGACTCGTCGCCACCTCCTCATTGCACCGCAACATCGTCGTCCGTTACACAACAGTGAGAAAAGAAATAAAATAATTCTTTAAAATCATTTTATTATTTTTCAAGAAAAGCCCAAAAAATAACATTTTCACTCATCCCTTTTGGCCAAAGTTATGTCATTTCTAGGAAAATACCAACATTCCAAATTCAACGTTGCCCTCATATTTTTTATCTGAGTACAAGATCAAAAGTTGAAAAATCCCCCTCGCACGTTTACTGGTCCTCCCATAAAAAATGTTCCAAAATTAACATTCACCCTCGACCCATGTCGGCCGAGGTTAGGCTCTGCCTATAGGGATAAATGCCCAATGTGTTCAAAGGGACTCCAGGATTTTCAATCTGAGTTACCATTTAAGAGATATATAGATTTGAAAATAAAATAATTATTACTTACTAATTTTATTCTCGGCCAAAAACTAACTTCCACTATTAGCACGTACCAGCCTATATGAAGGTCTGCCTAAGGAAATCATATCATTAAGAGTTCAGTGATGGTCTCATTTTTGTAATCTGAGTCACCGTTCATGTGGATAAGCATTTTAAAAATAAAATAATTTTATTTAATTATTTTATTTACGGCTATGTCATTTTTGGGTTTTTCACTATAGGCATGCGCAGACTAAAATTAAGTCGTGCCTAGGGTAAACCCTCCATCCTAAATGCAACGGTGCCCTCTGATTTCGGATCCGAGAAACCATTTAATAGTTATTTTAATTTTTCAATAAAATTACTCACACCTTCTATTTAAAGCTAAACATTTCTTGACCGATCATTTCATACACTTCGGACCTTAGAATCACATGCCATCAAAGCATGTTGTCTCGAATAAATTCCAAATATAAAACAAATTTGAATAGAAATTTGTGGAAATTAGAAATAATAATTATTATTTAAATTATTCTTATTGTTTTTTAAATAAAATATATATTATCCTAAAAATATCCCGCATATGTGTCAGACATGGAACATAATAATTCCATACGTAATGAACATGTTGATGATCAGTACTATTCCAATGAACCCTTTTCAGAATCATTTCCCCTAGGTAAAACTATGACAGAACCATTTAAAATTATAGTATCTAGAAAGATATATATATTATGGAAGACCCATATAGTATCTTTCATATCAAAGAATTATGATGTTCTTCTATACAGATCTTGAAATTTTATCATATTGTTCTTTTTGATAAAATATTTGTTCTATAATATAGATCTCATGGTTTCTACTAAACATTCCTTGAAACTAAATGTAACGACTTGGACCAAAATAACTCAATGCATATGTATATATAATTAAATTATAATATGATACCCACAATAACATCACAAATGATAGAATAGATTTGTAATGTTGATAAACTATATACATAATTTAAATTCACATTATATTTTATTAAATTAAATATATAAATTATTCTCCATTAGAACACAATTATCCTATTTAGCATATCCTATCATAGTTTTCATAAAAAAGTAACTGGTATCCTCGAAAAAATAATACATAAGAAAGGGGTTATTTCAGATTCTGAGTAAGGGTATGTGTATTGTGTAATATATCATGAGTAAATAGGAATAGTCAATATTAAAGGGTATATAACTAAAATTGAATCAATTTAATCAATAAACCGAGCCTAATATGGTATAAATAAATGATAATTCGTAAAATCCATATAAATAGTCACATAATTGTGAACCTTATCGATGTATATTTTAATAAATAAAATATTCACATGGAAATAAATGAACTCATAATTATATAATTCATAGTTCCTGGCATCTAAGTTTATCGAGTCATTTCACAAGATCTTTTAAATTTGTGTGTACAAACCCATCTAATTTGTTCAAATGATATATCTCACAAGACCTATTGATTAATCAAACAAAATTATATATTTAGACATCACTCATCACATAAAAAATAAAATTCATTCCTTATATTAAAGGGTAGAAACACAATCAACATAATAATTCAACTTTAAAAACTAATTTATGAAATGTTAATACTTGCCCCAATCAAATTAATGAAATCACAAAAAATCCAGACTAATGTGGTGAACGATAAAACAATTGTACATCCTTAGTCAAACTAATCATAAATCAACCATATAAGCAATATGGATTGTATTGTTACAACATATCTATAGTGGATCATATGAAAAATTAAGTTTTTATGTCCCTCATAAATAAAAATAAAATAAAATTTTTAATGAAACACTTTTTTTAGGAAAATGCCTTTTCACTTTAAAAATATTTTTCAAAAAATGATAATGATATATTTCTAAATTTATTTTCAAAATAACCCGTTGAAAAATGTAAATTAATCAATATAAAATTTATTTTTCCTAAATTAAGAAAATTTTATTCATGGTGTCCACGTTAAATCAATTTTTTCCTACACATTTTTAATAAAATACATATCAACCTTATTTTGAAAACTACCTGAAGATATGTTTTAGTTTTTTTAATTATAGAAATGCAAAAAATAAAATTAAAAAATTGGTTAGAAAATATTAATAAAAATTTGGAAATCATTTTAAGAAATCATGGATTTTGATAAAAAAATGAATTTTGACTGAAGGGAGAAATAATGTCGGGTTTTTATAAAAATTATTTTATCAATAAATTTAAGTAAAAGATACTTAAAAATAAAAAAATTCATAATAAAATTCCTGAATAACCATAGTATAATTAAATATATATACTTTAATATTTAAAAATAAAATAATTTTCCCAAGGGAGACATAAAATCAAATAATCTCGAATAATGATGTGATTGTGAATTAAACCAATGCCACATTTGTATGATCTGAATTATAAGCCCCATAAAAGAAAAAAATTAAATGAAACATTAAATACAATGAATATATTTATATTCATGATATATCATGTAAAGTGAATAATATATGCACCACATAATGGAATAAGTGGTGAAATGGCATATATCTCATGCATGTAAAAAGTGAGATGGGAAACCATTATATCAAGTTTAAATTCCATCCTAAATGTCCAAAACACCTAAATAATTAACATATTTTTGTCATAAATGCATTAATAAACCATAATAATATATCTTATTCCCTATAAAATTTACTTATTTTCATTTTTCACCCATTTATTAACAAATATTTGTTGAAATAATTGTTTATGTGGATAATTGCATGGTTCTTCATTTATTTTTTAGTTTTGTAATTGTGGTAATTTAAATATTATCATGGTTAAAACATCTCAATAATATTATTATTATATTATATATATATATATATATATATTAATTATATGTTTTTTTGTAATCAATTAAATTTAGATATAGAAAATTGATTACATTGTTCATGGTGACAGTAAACCATACAGACACATTAATATTGTTTCCAACTTTCTTGCTGGATGTAATGGATAGAAAATAAATATAAATTTTACATTCAATAATCATTACTATTTTATATATGTAATTTATATTAATAAAATAAATCCTTATTATAATCCATTTAAAAATAAAAAGAAAAAAATACACATTTCTATATGGTGGTGGTAGTCGACATGTGCGCAAGAGCAGTGTTATTATTTTCAAAATAATTATAATGTAAGAAGTTAGATGATATATTATATCTTAAAAGGTATTATTATTTCACATATATAACTTGTATTCATTAAGATTTACCTTAATAATGTTTTTAATTGGGGGAGAAGACACGCATTAAATTTTTAAAAATATAAAGTGATACCCACATTATTATAAATTAAAAAATCTTCCAAATCAGTATTTATATAATCATAGAGAAGTTATACTATATAAATTTCAATAAAATTGTGTTTGGACGCGATTATGTCATTTTAACACTAATCTTATTAATGTAACTACATAGTAACCCCATTTTTACCTTAGTCGTGGTAATTAATTTTAACTTCTTAGAATATCAATTATGGTCAAAAGTATGCTTCACATATTATGTAATATATATTATGGTGACTCAATCAATTGAATCAATTTTTCCAAATTTAGATTACATATGTGGTATAATGAAATTTGAAAATAAACCCCTAGGCTAGATGAAAAAATGTGTTTCTAATAAGAACATTCTCATTACTATAGAAGGATTTAACTTCAAAATTAAATATTAATTTTATTCTACTTACATAAATTAAATTAATATAATATAATTTTATAAATTTTAACTGAAACTCATTTTAAAATAAAATTTATCTTTTAAAATAATTTATAAAAAATGCAGTTTTTAATGAAAATTAGAATTTTCCCCTATTCCTAAAAATGAATATTTTCAGAATAAGACCACAAATTAGAACTGAGATAATATTTATAATTAAATTTAAAAAATGATCTTCATTTTCTCAAATACATTTAATAAAACTAGATAAAATTGATTTTATCATAACTATAGAAGAATCTATAAAACCATTTTTTAGATAAATATTTTTGAAAAACATTTAATTTTCATTGAGATATTTCTTATTTTATTTCTATATAATATATAACAACTCACTTAATTATTTTAAATTTTTTAAAAAATAAAATTTTCATAATTTAGTTATTTCTATTCATATCTTCCATCTAAAGGGAAATGTTATAATCATCATATTTAAATAATAATATTTTAATAGTGTACAGAAATTTGTTCAAACCTAATGTTGTGTCCATTAAGATCAATAAAAAATATTGAATTTATTTAAAATAAAATATTTTTGAATTATAATTTCATTATATTCTCTTATAATCATTTTGTAGTGTTTGATATAAACTATCAAATATTATGATCCCCTTTTAAAATTATCAGTGTGTTATAAGAAATTTATTCTAAAAATAATTTATTAACACATCACATAATACATTATATATTTAAAATGGATTTATAATCATCTAGGTCCTTCATATTAAATTATAATTTAATAATAGTTAAATTTTAAGAAAATACCTTATTTTCATTATTCATATTAAAATAAATTATATCTAAGAAATACAAAATGCTCACCCTTATATTATTGTTACATGATAATTTGAAAATATAATTCATTTAAAAAATATTTAATTCTGAAATTTATTAATAAATAATTTAATTGAAAATAAAATATATAATGAAAAACATATTTTGTAGAAAAAACTGTTGAATAATACATGTTTTAAATCTTATATAACATTATTTACTAATTAAAGTAGAGTTAATATATTTTTCTTATGTTCTTAAAATTCATATAAAATTAATTTTTTTAAATATATAAAATTTATTTATTTATATAAAATTTATGCAATTATAGTAAAATAATTTACATTGAAATTAACTCTTATTATTACAGTTTTATTAATCATAAAATTTGGTCAGGATAAAAATATTTATTTACACACTAAAAAATGGTTCCCCATGATTCACGGAAAGGGTAAGATGGTATGTGAATAAATTTAATATAGTATATTAGTATAACATATGTTGCTATAGGGTAAGTTATTATAAGACAATTTACTTTATGCAATGTTTGTATTAGTATTGTTATTATACTCTATGATACTATACGATCATTTAGTTGAGGGGTAGTTACTATAGGGTAAATTAATATATGATAAGTTATTATAAGGTATCTAAATATATGGAAACATACAATAGGTTAATTTATTATAAGTTTAGTAACTATAGTTTAATTACAGTGACCAAAAATTTTCATACATAAATACTTCCTCTTATTAGAAGAATATTAATTATTTCAATAAGATCAATTACAAAACAATAATGGTTGACTGTCTTTGGAAACAAAGATACATAAAAATCTATTAAATAAATGATATACATCATTTCTGAAAATGTAATTTCACAACGAGATCCCTTCTTATACATAGCATACATAAAATAATTATCTGTATCTTGGGGAATATAAACAATGGAATGGGTGAAATAAGATTATTAAAAATGTAAAAATTTATATATTAATAAACAATAACATGTTATCAAAAGATAAGAATTCTTATAGGTGATGATTTTCATAAAATTAGAAAATGATACCCACAAATTGATATAGAATAATAATGAAACTTGACACAAAGTTTTAAAAATAAAAATACATTGAAAAAAGTGTTTTAGATTATAAATAATCAATCATGTTCCATAAAAACATATCATAAGAATATGAAATAATTTATCACCAAATGCATATGCCTATGAAATTATTTCTTTAGGTATGTATCATTGCTAAGGAAATTATAGTGTCTTGAGTTCACTACATATTACATCATTTCCTTAGTCGGGGATCAATCCTAGGACTATATTACTAGAAAAGTCCCTTTAAAAATTGGGATTAATCAGTTTTCCAGTCTTTATTATCTAATGATATATCCATACATACCCATTAAAGTGGATAGAAATACAATTTCAGTCCAAACCCTAACATAATGAAATCTATACAAATGTTTTCCATGGTATCATAAATCATTCAACATATTAACGAATTGTAACCCCTATGAAGGATACTAGTTTCATAATAATTTCATAATTATCATAATAAACCATTTATAGAAAGAATAAATATTTTAAAACAAGTTCATATCCCTAGTAAAATATAAGAAATATTATATATTTTTTAATAGATTAAAATTCCTTTAAAGGATATCTTGATCATTTTATGGGAAAAATAAAATTTCAAATTTAAATTATTTATTAAGAATATAAATATTCATAAAAATATTAAATAAAATATTTTATTTTTAAATAAAACATGTAAATATTTAATTATTAATTAAAAAAAGACTATTACTAATTGCGGGGAAATCTATTCATGTGGTGTATTTTAAAAAAACTCAATTCGGGTTTAAGAAAAATTGTCAAAAGAATCTGCGTCCAAAAAAGAAAAGAAGATTCCATTTAAATATTTCTATATAATAAATATCATGGGTTAAAATTATATTGTTGAATAATTGGTGAATAGTAAACATCTTTTTGAAATATATATTAAATAAAATATGGAAGCCCAAAAAAATTATTAACAATGATGGATGGAAATAAATTTTGCTTTCCTTAAAAACATTCATTCGATTTCATGAAAACATAAATAGAAAAAAATGGAAACATTTAATAAAAATAAATGGCCATATGAGAATTATATTTTTAAAACAAATGTGAGATCAATCATATAGTTTCATCATAGAAAAACTAATCATAAAAAATTCTGGTAAAAATAGTTTTCAAAATAAAATAGATTCATCATGTTCTTCATACTTCTGTAAATTCATTTATAACAAATTTTAATTTATTAAAATTATATAATAAAAGAATAATAATATCTATAATACCATATATTATTTACTTATATCATTCTATATCTCTTTCAATAACAATATTTCATTATCATCAATATTTCATGAGTTCCCTACTTCGGTTTACATGCATATTTTGAATTAATGGTTATTGTTCATCCACATTGATCATCATTAATTAATCATGATATTAAAAAAATTTAAATGAATAGAATATATATTATATTAATTTTTTTAATAATTATGTATATATATAAGTGATAAAAATGAATAATGTCACTATTTTATGATGGTAGCCCATACATACACTTAAGGGATGTTACTTTTTTATCTAACGAAAACATTAGATGTAAATAATAAGTCAACATTATATTAAAATTAGTAAATTATAAATATAAATTATATAAATTAAATCTATTATAATAACTATTTATGAAATATGGCATTGGAAAATGAATTATGACTCTTTATAGAGGCGGAAGTCCATAAGTATTCTGAAGCGATACTTTCATCTCCCATTCGATAATAAAGAGCTGGTAAATTGTTTTTAAATCATTATAATAAAACATACATATATTTATGATACATTTTTCATCATATATTAATTTATTTATCATGTTAATATTATATACAACTGGAAATAAAATAATTAGTTCTCAGTTAGTATCTATACATGTTCATTGAGAGACCACTATTAGCTTAATCATTTGCCTTGATGGGTTAGTCCTAATAGAATACATGATTATCTAGGATGATTGGAAGGAATCTATAAATGTTTTTAAAATTTCAATTTATTATCTATATGGATCCAATATTATGAATTAGGGGTGATAACATGTTTACTTTTGTAAGTGAGGGGAGGGACACAAATGCAAATTCTTAAAAGTTTTTAAGGATATAAGGACAATTCTTATGAGATGTGGATCCAAATGGTCATGGAATTATATGTAAAACTATTTAAGGATGATATATATTCAATGAATAATATTTTCTAATTTTTTGTTGTAATCATAACATTTATCTTTCTTTAACCCCCCGAAACCCCCTATTAACCACAACCGTTGTAATGAAATTTTACAATATTTATTATTAAATATATAAAAAAGTATGTTGACCCTATTAAATTATTTATAGTATTATTCATCTAAACATATAATACATTTTACCACATCAATTTTCATTAATCCATAGAATTTAATTTTAAATCAACAAACAATGTAGGATTAAATCCCCTTTTTTGAAAAACTAATATTTGTTTATAAAATACACCTTATATATATTCATTCCCCTGTAATATAACTTCAAATTATTTTAAAATTATTTTTTACATGATTAATAACATACTCTTCCAAAAATTACACACCATATATAAATAGTTCTAGTTTCCTTGGATGATATGATACATACGTACAACAAATTCACCATAAATTGAAAATCTATATTTTAAACTCAATGTGGTGATCCTACTTCCATAATCTAATAAAAAATTAATGGAATATACTATATATGAAAACAAAAAAGAAATGTTTATGTAAATATATAAGTAAATATATAAACATGGAAATAAATCCTAAAATGAGATCCTTATTTTATAGCATGACATCAACTAGACAATGAGTATAATAATGGAAACATGGAAAAAAGAAATGATATAATAAATGAATGTATTCGTAAATATATAAAAATATCACAAAAATGTTTCATAATAATCCTACAAGGATTAATCCCTTTACTATCATCATTATATTCTAAGGATTATTATTTAATCCATCATCATATTCCAATTATTACTCCTTAATCCATCTGAAGTGGACTTTGAGTTGAATTTCATTTATTGTCTAAAATGATGATGGAATATGATGTGGAATTGATGTAATTTGGTCAATTATAATGATGTGATTATGATTTTTGTTATATAAATATCCTTAAACATAATTGTGATGATAAAAGGGTTGGTTTTTCATTCAAAAAAACACGTGTCACTGGTTATTTTAGATTGACACATTGTTTACAACATTAAAATAAGTTATTTGTTTTAGAATTATTTGTTTTTTTGGAAAATAAATACAGAAACGTGGTGATGGATAATTATATGATTTTGTTCAGTATTTTATCTTCCAATCATTGGTGAATTGGGGAGTTAAAAGAAATATTAGGTGTTACCTCCATGAAAATTTGTAATATGAATATTTTGAGATAAAGAATAGAGTATTTTTTTATTCTTAAGTCTCATTTGAGAATTATTTGTTTAGCCTACTCAAAAATATTGGAATCTAGACAATAGTGATGATTCATTGAAATTGGAATAATGTGCCTAAGTGAGACACATTAGCAGGTGGTGGTCCACCATGTGGGGATGCACAGGGTTGTGTCAGGGTATCAAGTGTACTCAAAAATATTGGAATCTAGACAATAGTGATGATTCTATATCCTCGAATGATTTGTGACTATCTGATCAATCTATTTATTTTTCCTAGAAATCTAATTATCCTTTTCATTTGTATCATCTTCTCTAGCAAGACATCGAATTAGTGTTTCTCATCTGGATCCCCATGAACTCACATAAATAGAAGATCTATCTGAGCCTTCTAATCTTATTCTAAATAGTATAAAAATTACAATATGATAAAAATCATTTGATAATTTGTTTTTATTTAAAAATTAATAACATATAGAAGAAAGTTTGTGTGAAAAAAATTAGTTTTCAATAATGGTGATTTCTTATGTCGTAAAAGAGAGGATTTGTGTATATGCTAAGATATATGAAAGTTTCATATAAATATCACCCAAGGTGCTTGATTCTGGTGCTGATTTTTTTTGTGAGGATCATGTTTCAGGTAATGAAAATTTACCATGAGTGTCTGGTTCAGGTAAGAGAAGATACATGTTATTTATGTTTGCAAAATTAATAAAATAACCAATGACTGTTCAACTTGTGTTTAGCACACGTCGATAGCTATGTGATGGTACTGGTTTCCATGAAGTAATTGGGTCAGCACAGTATGAAAAACTCCCTTGACTTGTGAAATGATAAATATAAACCATTATTAGTTAAAATGATTTGATAATTATAGTATATTATTTCATGATGAAATGTGAGGTATCAGATTCTCTTACAGCTGAAATGGGTGTTAGAAGAATCTATTTGAGATGAGCTTTATGCACTAAATATAAACACATTCATGTTTTCACATAATAATATAATATTTTAAACAATGTGTTTTAATTATTTTTATATGAAATTCTAGATACAATGCAAAAATAATGTGTCATCCATGAATTAATGTGCATTCTTGAAGACGATAATGGGGATTATGCATGGTTTGATGCATGTATGAATGTACATATATTTAGAAACAAACAATGTGTATGTATGGATAGTGATTGTGAAAATATTATGATTGTATTTAGTGTGCGTGGAGATGAGTGAATAAGTGAACATTACATTTCACACATAAAGGAAAACAATGATGGAGAGTATGGTATGTGTAGATTATGAGTAAACTCAAGAATACTAGATTGTATAATCACTTAAATGATCATGAAGTAAATATTAGTTCTTTTTAAAAAAACAAGTAGTAGTATTAGAATATATTAAATAATTAATTATCTGAAGAGTAGTTTGTGCATGTTTTTATGGAATTAATTGAGAAGTCCATGATATTTATTTCAGACATGAATGAATTTGTAAGAGCAATGTAGAAGGAAAATATTTATCATGACTTTGGAATAGTGATTTGAGGCTGAAGGTCGGTGTAACTCTGTAGTCATATTGTAAAGTTTTTAGTGAGATGATTCAGGTTGAGATCATCTGATGTTTAGGGAACAATGATAAGGATCAGACTGTTGTTTATTAATTATCGACATTCTTGAATATTGTACAATAACAAATCAGGTGATCCAGTTTGTTTGTGGTGAAATACATCATCTCGAGGTAGTACAGAAGCATCATAATGTTGATAGATACCTTTCTATAATCGGATCATTTGTTGTGTTATTCAAGATTAGTAAAATTATTCAGTGGGACTCTGGAGCAGGATAGTGGGATACTAGTAACAACCTGTGTTAAAGTTTAAGAATCCTATTTTATTACTCTGAAGTCACTATTGTAGGTGGGATCTTGTATACACTTATGGGACTCCATAGTGGAATATCGTGGCACATCATGATGAATTGAATGAGATGTTCCTAGTTTTAACCATATAAATATAGTGATGATTATGTAACCGGTGAGTATAATGGGTTCCAGTAATGATGTAATTATTAGTAACGATCCTTGTAAAAATTAATATGTATTGTTCTAAAATTTTATTTATACTTAAAGGGAGAAGCTGTGATTTAAAGATGAGGTATCAAGTCATTAAATAGTCAAATAGGTTGGATTAAAATGAAATAATTGGTAAAATGGTGTACCACTGATTCACCCCTTCCCCCTATGTAATTCCAAAATGATCCTTAGACGCTTCAATTTGTATAAAATCTAAGGTCACCTCAAAAGCTTCTAGAACCTTCTGAGAAAAAGAAATTATAAATATAATATGTAGTCAAGGAATACCAACATTTTATGGCATGAAATACCACTATAGGGGAATATTATGCTTCAATACCTTCTATATCTCAACCTTGAATGGAGTGATATAACATCAATGGGCTTCCAACCTATTTCAGATGATATTTCTTTAACTCGAGCTGACAAGAGAAATCTATAAGGTGATGGAAAGGATGATAATTAAATCATGATTTTTTTATCAAAAAAATAATACACTTAACTAATGGGTCTCTAAACATCCAAGGATATCTTTGATAAACTGAGTACCCTTTATGAAGGAAATTATAAAGTCAGAGAAGCTAAGTTGAAAATATGGAGAAGAATGTTTTGAAGATATTAAAATGGCATATGATGGAATAATGGATTACTATTTCATCAGAGTATGTGAAATATTATATAACATCTTTGGATTTGGTGATAAGTTATAAGATTCCTAAATTATGTAAAATCGTACAAGAAATTTCCATGACAAATTTGATGCCATGATATCATCCATGGAAGATAGGGATGTAATTTCAATAGACAAGTTACATAATAATCCGATATATTAGGAAATTATAAAGGCTTAGACATTAAAAAATACGGTAAATGAATAGATGTACTTTGAGTCTATAGGAAATTGAATGTTAAAAGAAGTAGAAGCTATAGAATCCGGTGGTACTAATAATGATGAATTTGTTGTGCATTTTAGTGATGTTTTTTCTGTTATGATAAAAGGATTCAAAAATGGAAAATAGAAAGGAAAAGGAAAAAACTATTTATTTTTTTCATATGTAATGGAATTGAACTTTTTCCATAAATTGTCCGATGAAAATGGCTAAATCAAAATCTATATATGAAAATTAGAATCCTTTTAAATTGAAAAAGGATTCGAAGAAGAAAAATAATCCAACTACAAAAAAGGAAATTTGATTAGAAAATATAAGCAAAACGAGTCTATATCTATTTACCATTAAGATAATGAACTTAATTTAATTTATCATGTTTAAAATGAATGAAATTCATAATGTATTAGTCATGATAGTGATTTTAGAACTGATCTGAAATAGTGGATGAAGGAAGAGATGGATGCTACTCCTTAGAAAAACATTCAACTCATGAAAGGAAACGAGAAGCTTCAAAAAGGAAAAAATAATATCTATTAGAAAAGGAAGAGTATGATAGAAGTGATATTGATCTCATTGATGAAAATAATAGATTCAGAATAAAGGATGATATGTTTGAAAAGATGGTTAGTTATCTTGAAAAAAAATTGGATCACCAAGAAGGGGAGACATATAAGGAAAGATCAATGTATCTTATAGGAAAACATTAATTTAGAAAGAGAATAGAAGACATCAATAATTATATTGACATAAAATCAGAGTATACTCAAGATGTTTGATTAAATGTTCCAACAAACAAGATACATTTATTCCTACACGGTTTCAAAACATATATGATAATATTAATAGTGTAGGTGGGTATATGAGGACCAATATGTCATGATAAGTACATTTAACCAGATCATTTGATGAATGGAAGATTCTTGGAAGAAAATTTCCTACTATTATAATGAAAACAAGGATTAAAGAATGAAAAAATTTAAAATATTCTGAATAGGTTAATCAATAGAATATAATATCATAGTTCAATGGTTATTGATAGTGTTGTAGAAAATATGTACATAAATACTATTTTTTCGAGTACAACATGTCATTTCTAAGAATCAACCATGAGTCTAGGGGGAGTTATAATGAAATTTTATAAAAACAATTCTATGAAATATATCAAATGCATCAATATAAAATAATTATGAACGCATAAAATAGGACTACGGAAGATTTTGATTAATGGGTCATAGAGCTAAGGTATGCTTGATATAATTACCATGAGAGGTTCTTTTTTATTTTAATAGAATGGAAAATTGGAAACAAAATGAGATAACATCATATAAATCATAGAATCAGTGTGTTCTACTATAAAAGGTTGAACATAAAAAAAGGGAATATTATACTATTTATCCAGATCAGCTGAAATTGGATAAAAATTGGTGAAAATAGAAATTTATTTTATAGTTGAGGGTAAAAATTTTGTCTCATAATAATAAACTAAATTTAAAAAGTAGTCATAAATTTTTGATGATCTAGAAAATTAAAAAAAAATATTTTGAACTAGTTGGTTATGACTTGAATAAGTTTATGCCCTTAGAATAAACAAAACTTTCGTTATAGTGAAATGTGGAGAAAATATATTTAGATGAAAAACTAGTTTATAAGTTGGTGAATTATTCAAGATATATGATCAAATGGAAGAAGGGAAAAACTATATTGAGAAGAAACTCTTAGCATGAGGGATATTTCTATAAAAATGAGTTCCCCTTTATTCCTTTATGTATATGGATTTTTAGTTATATGAAGGGAATTGAAGGATATGGGTAAATAATTTGAAGTGGATCATAGATTTTTTGAAGCTCCTATGTATTCAAAAATCTTATAAATATATTAATTATTTAATTTTTTTGGACTTAAATGTTCTTGAATATGAAATTGTTGATGTGTTTGTTTAGATTAGTATAGGATTAATATTCCTTCATGAATTAATTGTCTATGAACATTCAAGGTATGATGGGATAAATTTATGATAATGTTATCAAATGTATGATTTATCATGGGAAGCATATATAACTTATATTTTATTCTACCATGTTTTTTCCCAAATAGAATTATATTTTTATTTCTAAAGTCTTATTGAAAAATTAAACTATGTGGTATAAAATTTTAGAGAAAATAAGATGTTTGATGAGAATTGATGGATTCAATATCAACATTTAATTCATTTTCAATTTGGGGATAAATTTAAAAATACATATTGAGGTTGTTATATTATGGTGGTATTGGGAAAGAATTCTAAGTGGGAGATTGAAGTGGACTTTGAGTTTAATTGATTTTTTTGTCAATAATGGTGATTTAATAGTATGTTGAATTTATGTCAATATGTCAGTTATATTGAAGTAGTTATGACGATAGTTATCAAAATATCCTCAACCATAATTGTGACAATTACATAGTTGGTTTTTTTCAAAAAAAACTTGTATCATTTGTTATTTGAGTTCAAAACTTTTTTTAAAGATTAAAAGAATTTATTAGTTTTGGAATTAATGGTTTTATTTCAAAACAATTGTATTAATGTGATGATGGATAATGATTTTATCATCTTGGTTGTTTGATCATCAAATGATTGATTAATAGTGGATTTAGAAGAAATATGAAATATTATATCTATGAAAACTCACGTGATGAATATTTTGAGAAGAAATATAGAGTATTTTGGATTACTTATGTCTCATTTAAGATTTATTTTTGTTATCCCACTTATAAATTCATGAATATGTCCAAACAGTTTCATCCATGGGAACTAGAATTCAAGAACCTATGTGAGACGCATTTGTGGATAATGGTTCACTATGCGGGGTAGAACTAGGCATTGCAAGTGTGTCAATTATGCTCTTAGTAACAATTTTTTGAACGATAATGCCACATTTTTTATTATAATGGACAAGAAAACCGCATGTGATATCGATGTGGCATATGTTTACTATAGCTAAATAAGATATGTGAACTTCTAATCACTTGATTTATTTTTATGACCATATGATTTTCCTCTTCAACTACGTCATCTTCTCTATTAATCTATCAAAGGAGTGCTGCTCATCGAGATCTCTATAGACATACATTGACAAAAGCCCGATCCGAGCCATCTGATCTTCATCCAAGAATTCTAAAAAATTTATTATGACAAGAAAATTTTTAGAATTAATTTTAAATTTTAATGAAGAAAAAATAGAATAAATAACCCATGATGATAACATGAGTTTTCTGTAATTTTGATTTTTTATGTCAGGGATGAGAGGCATTGTGTGTTGAGTCAAAAGTTGTGTTTCAACCTTCCCTTCCATTTCTATTTGTTTTGGAAATCCCAAATTTTTTATCTTTTTCATCATCACCACATTTATTTTTTTTAAATATAATAACATATGTTGTTTTTCATCATAATTGCGTATGTGGTTTTTTATCGTAACTGCGTATGTTTTTTTCCATTGAAACCACATATGTTGTTTTTCATCGTAACCGCTTTTTTAGTTTTTCATCGTTATCACATATGTTGTTTTTCATCATAACCGTGTATGTTATTTTTCATCGTAACCATATATGTTGTTTTTCATCGTAACCACATATGTTGTTTTTCGTCGTAACGGCATGTGTTGTTTTTCATCAGAACCACTTGTACTATTTTTCATCAAAACCATGTTATGCATCGTATACATGTTATAAATCATAACCATGTTATACATCGTTGCCATGTCATTCATTGTACCCATTTTATTCATCATAACAATGTAATTCATCGTATCCATGGTATGAATTATAACCAAATTATGCATCATATCCTTGTTATTCATATTAACCATGCTATGCATCATATCCATGTTATGAACCATACCCATGTTATTCATCAAACACATGTAATGCATTATACAGATATCTTACTCTAATACTGCATATATTTTTTACAATATTATTGTACTCATGATTTATATATTCATCGCACATTATTTCATATTTATGTAGTTATTTTTTTCTAACCAAAACTTTGTCATAGATTGAGTTATATATTAATTAAAACAATGTTATGTAATCTATATTTTTCACCATTATAGTTCTAGGATTCATAGTACTTCTGAGTTTTCTGAAGAAATGTGATCATTGAAATCATATTTTACCTTTGGACTGGAGGGATATAAATAAGAGGTCTTTTGAACCAGAGAGAACAAAGGTTTGACCGTTGAACGTAGAAGACACACAATTGTGAATTAATATCTAGAGAGAGATGATGTAATCGCTCTCTTGATTTTTGTGAAAATCATTGAAGATACAAGACGTGAATGACTTGTTCTTAGTTCTTGTATTTTAATAAGTTCTTTTTATTTCTTTGTATGAATTATCATTATGATAACGATTTAGGGCCTCCAGGGATAGGAAGATGGTGCTTCCGATCATTTTATCGATGGATTTCGAGTATTTGAAAGACCTAATTTCCGATTACCTTCTTAATTGAGGGAATCAGTGGATCGGAAGATATACATGTCGACCATTGTATCGAGGGAATACATGGGTGGTGGTAAGATAGATCTTTTATCATGGGTGAAGAGACACCCTACTCTTTGGGATAAAATTATTGTAATTTCATATACATTTTCACTAATATTTGTATCACAAAGGGAAAAAATTTATTTTCTATTTCGTTTAATATTATTCTCTGTTGTAATTGTTTTAATTACAATACATTATTTCCCATTACATTGTATTAATAGTTTTTATACGCTATATGGTAGAATCATTCACATTTTTTATACTCTAATCATTGTATTCAATCCAAATACAATTGTTTTTATAACATGCAGGATCATACTATATCCATCATATCCACAAATAGTTCAATCATTTGTATTGTTTCATAAGAGGCATTGTGACTTGTATTAGTTTGATATCTCTTAAACTATGTTTCTTCTTAAGAGTTTAAATACCATACTTTTAAACATACAATTCACCACTTACCCCTCATGTAGTTTTCCATATCATATACATTTACATATATATTTATATTCTATAATTTCTATTGAATCAAGTTTCAGCTGATTTGTTTTACTTTATTTATTTATTTCTTAAAGACAGTTATATTTTTTATAAACCATTTGTTTATAATTACTTACTACAATAACTTCTCAAGTTGAAAAGTGTTTTTTTATAAGATAACAAGAATTAATATCATATCAATTGATAATATAAACCCAACTAGACATAAAAATTTTAATGGGAACAATTATGAGTACGAGAGAGATCGAATGAATAAATTTTTTATTAATAATAGTGTAGATAATTTTTTGATGCTCACTGGAGATTACAAAATTCCAAACAAGTAAGTCAGAATTTTCACCTACCCAAAGAAACTATAATATCAACTAAATTACAAGGTATGTGAAAATTTGATATGTTATATAATAAGGAATATATATAGTGAGATATCATCATGTGAAGTAACCAACTATATCTAGGTGAAACTGGTGGTCACACATTTGCATACGTCTAATGTAATATAATCAATAAGTGTCATGCTCTGAATATCATAGTTTTATTTTTTCCTATAGATAATATTTATGCAAGGTTCAAAAAATATTTATGGCAGTCATTAACTGTATTAAATATATGGGAGAAAACGTACTTTATGATGATATAAAAGTGGACAATATTATTGGTATCATTCCTAATGAGTGGGAATTAAAAAGGAAAAATATTGATGAGAACATTAATCTTTCTCAAATTTCTCTTGCTAAATTATTTGGTACTCTCTTACAACACGAGACAAGAATGATAGGAGATGTAGATATTAATAATATTAATAATGGTAACATATGTTTAGATTTTACTACTACAACTAATTCCAAGAATCTAGAAAATGAAACAATATCTAAATGTAAGAGAGTTGTTGCTTTATTTGAATCTAGGGAAAGTGATCATTTAGAGAATTAACTAGCTAGTCCAGCTCGAAGAATGAAAAATATTGTGGGAAAGAATGATTATCATTAGAGATTCAAAAATAAATATTGGAAGGATACGAATGACTCAGAAGTCACTTGTCATGTATGTAAAAGATCAGGTCATATTAGATAAGATTTTACATTTCTTAAAAGGAAAGACAGAAAGGAAAAGCATTCTGAAAGAAATAAGAAAAATAATTACATGTCTATGACTAAGAATGTGGTGATAAAAATGATACATGGAGTGCCAGTGGAGGTGACTCTTTATAAGAATTTTCTAAATATGATTCTTCTAGTCAGAATATTATTGAACTTATTTCCAGACTTCCTATTGAAAATAATTGTCTCACGGCTAAGGTACACAATAAAGAATCTATTAAAAATGTATCTTTAAATTCCAAATACCATGATGAGAAATATTATTACTCATCAGATGAAGAATCTTCCTCATTATAGGATAATTTAAATTCTTTTGAAGAAGTATCAAGACATTCCAAACTACATGAGAATGAGAATTTCAATCTCAAGAAAAATCTTTATAAGAAAAATTCTAGAATATCTATCCTTACAAAATAAGTATCAAATCATTCAAAATATCTTGATCAGAAAATAGTTGATTTAGTAAATATTTCAAAATACCTTATGGAAGGGAATTTTTAGAAGAATATACTTTCTAAGGATTTTGAAAAACTTGGTTTAGAGAAAAAAAAATTGAAACAAAAAAAATTCCAATACAATTTCTTGTGAGAATGAAAATTTAGCCATTACACTAAAATGTAAAATATTTTCTCAGAATAAACTTTTATCAAACATTACTTCTACAAAATAAAACATCGAAAAAATGTATTCAAAAATTGTTCCTCTATGAAATAATTCTAGAATATGTTATTCTTACTCAAAACCTATCTTTTGATAGAACTAATTTGTTTCTAAAGGTGCCCCATTTTGCACAAAGTGTCAGAGTGGTGTACATTGGAAAAGAAATTGTTCCCCTAATAAAACCCAATCTTTAATATTTAATAAAGCTCAATTTCTAAAAAAAGTGAATTCTTAATGTTCTTTTATCTAAAATTTCTAGATCCAAACAATTTTGGATTCTGAATATCTAATTGATTCATTTTCCAGAAAACAAAAAGTGTACCAACAACAAAGATATTTCGTACATGTATAGTAGATGTTCTCAACATATGACTGGATATACATATTTATTTGAAAAGATCATTAAAATTAATGGTGGATGAGTGACCTATGGAGATAATGATCAAGTAACTATCATTAAAATAAGTAATATTGTTCTTTTAAGAAATTATTTAATTTAAAATGTTTTTTGTTAAAGTTATTAAGAACAAACTTATAAGAATATATCAATTATGTGATGAAGGTTACCTTTTGAATTTTAGTAATGATAAATGTTTTGTTCAATATTTCAAGGATGAATTCATTCTCTCTTCCCATAGGCATGAGAATGTATACACACTTTTCTTAAAATACCATAGGAGCCAAGACTTACCAAGATTAAGTGCAATGGAAGACCAATCATGGTTATGGAATATAAGGTTAGGACACTATAATCATAAAAACCTATGAAAACACTCAATGAAAAGACTTGTTAAGGATCATCCAGATCATAGGTTTGATTCTTTAATTTTTTGTAACCCCTATCAATATGAAAAGCAATATAAATCTGGCTTAAAATCTATAAGTGAAGTTTCAACTACTAAGAATTACATTTAGTGAACATGGATATTTTTTCCTACAAAAACATAAATAATTGGGGAAAATACTATGTATTGGTTTTAGTTAATGATTAAACTATATTTACATGGTTCTATTTCTAGAAAAGGAATTTAAAGACGTTTCATTTTTCATAAAATTTAGAGACGAAGGTAAAAATGTGAAAAACCAACCACTGTTGGTTAATCTACGTGATCATGGTAGAGAATTTCAAATTTAGGATTTTTATTTTTTTTTATAGTAAGAATGTTATTACTCACAACATTTTGGATCCATGAACCCATCATCAAAATTATGTTGTTAAAATAAGAATTCGTATTTTTTCAATAAATGTCAAGAACCATGTGGAGTGAATACTCAATTGCTATGAATTTTCAGGAAATGGTTGTAAGTACTATAGTTTATACTATAAATCATGTTTTAATCAGACCTTTTCTTCATAAAACACCTAATAAATTATGGACTGACTAAAAACCTAAATATTCTTACTATAGAGTAGTTGGATGCAATGTATTCCTATTAAATAATAATGATAACTTACCTAAATTTGCACCCACATCTGATGAAGGAATCTTTTTCGATTATTCAACTTCTTCTTAGTATTATAGATTTGTTAACAAAAACTCTTGCACTTTTGAGGAAATAGTGAATGTTAAATTTGAAGAAATGGATCCCTTTTTTTAAACAACTTGTACCTACATCAATGGATGAGTTTTCACAAACTGATTATCAATCATTGTTTCCAAATTATTTCTGATAAGGGAAATACTAAAGAAAATTTCCCATAAATATTTACCCTAGAAGACATTCTACCTTATGTTGATGAACATGTTTTAAAAATCCCAAATCAGTTTTTCTCATGAATAGTCATAGTGATAATATAATTGGTTATGTACATCAACCCATAAGGACTAGAAATTTCATGAGAAATAAAATAAAACCTATTTCTTTTCTATCCTATATAAACCCAAAACATTTAATGAAGACTTTGGTGATGAGGATTGGATTGATGCAATGCAAGATAAACTAAATGAATTTGAAAAGAATAAATTTTATACCTTGGTCGAAATACCTAAAGAAAAAATTGTAATTAGAGTAAAATGTGTTTTCAAAAATAAATGTGATGAAAATGGATTCATTATAAGAAATAAAAATTACTTGTTGTTAAGGTATATAATCAACAATAGAGAATAGAATATGAAAAAACATATGAACATGTATCTAGACTTGATTCTATTCATATTCTATTAGTATTTAATGCATTATTTAACTTCAAACTTTTTCAAATTGATTTAAAATGTTCTTTTCTTAATGGATATATACAATAATATTTTTTTGTAATGAAACCTCTTGGTTTTGTAGACTCAAAAAATCCTGATCATGTTATTATACATACCAAATCTTTATATTGTCTTAAAAAATACCCCAGAGCTTGGTATGATAGGATTCCATGATTTCATACACAAAATAATTACTATAAATGAACTTCATATCCAAATTTTTTTTATAAAAATTTAAATAAAAAATATATTGATTGTTTAAATCGATGTTGATGTCATTATATTCATATGAAATTAGCAATCTCTTATTTATTCTTTTGAAAATCTCATAAAATATGAGTTTGAAATGAGTATGATGGGTGAGATAATTTTTATATGTTTTCAAATATCTCAAAAAACAAAAGGAACTTATATATCCCATTATATGTGTATGAAATATTTACTTAAAAAGTATGGATTTGAAAACAGAAAAACTATTCATATTCCAATCAGAACCTCAAATACTCTTGATCATGATGAAATTGAGAAACCAGTTGATCAAAAACATTTCAGAGAAATGATAGGAAGTTTACTATATATAACTGCTAGTCCCCCAGACTTAATGTTTTATGTATTATTATTAACAAGATACCAATAAAATCTAAAAGAATCCCATTTAAAATTAGTAAAAATAATTTTTCACTTTTTTAAAGGATCTATGGATTTAATAATTTTTTATTCTTCTAGAAATGATTTTGTTTTGAACAGTTTTTTAGATGATTACTTTAGTGGATGTAGAATGGATAGGTAAAATACTTCTAGAACATGAAATTTCTCATGAGAATCATTAGTTTCTTGGTCATGAAAAAAACAACATTTAGTAGCACTTTCCACTACAGAATTTGAACATTTAGCAGCTGGAAGTTGTTGTTCTCAGGTGTTGTAGATGCAACACGCACTCACTGACTATGGAATGAGTAATTTCAAAACTCAAATACTATGTGATAATACTTGTTCCATTGCTCTAAGTGAAAACCCTTCACGTCACCCACATTAAAAACAAGTAGATATTAGGCATCACATTCTTAGAGACCACAAAATAAAAGGAGATATTATTTTATAATTCATTGGGATGCAAGAACAACTTTCTCACATTTTCAAAAAACCATTATTGCCTGATAGATTTATATATATTAAACCGAAGCTTGGAATGATCACTATAAAGTAATCATTCACATATAATTCTTGTTTAAACCACCTCATTACATTAATTTGATCATTTTCATGGGGGAAGTATACATGTATTTTATCAATTTCATGTTTTTATCGGTTTCATGTTTACCAGTTTCATGTTTTTATCAGTTTCATGTTTATCAGTTTCATGATTATCAGTTTCATTTTTATCGGGATCATTTTTTATCCATTTCATGTTTTATCGGTTTCAAGTTTTATTGGATTCAGGTTTTATTGGTTTCATGTTCTTATCAGTTGCATGTTATTATTAGTATTACAATTATATCACTTTTAGAATTTTATTATCTTTACATTTTATTTTTATCGGTTTTATATGATTTTCTGTATTAAAATCACTTTATTATACTTGAGTATTGTTATCTTACAAATAATATATTGAAACCAATATATAACCTGATAATATATCAATTAAAAAATCTAAAACACAATATTTTCCATTATATTTTAAATTGATGGAATTTCAATCCCTTCTTTTTTTCCCTCTTATCAGATTCATAATGAATACATTTTTTAAGGAAAATATCATGATTTCAATGACATTCTCAACCGTTGTATATTTTAGATCTAATCTCAACCGTCAAATTAGATTTTAAAATAACCCCTACCCATCCCACCACGAAATCCATCTGAATTTTACCAATGTTCTAATGCATTGTAAATATACATCATTTTTCATAATCAGAGATCATATCAGTTTTTTTAATTAGAGATCATATCAGTTTTCATTAGTAGAGAAATCCTCAGCATTCATCAAAAGATAAAACCTTAGTGTTCAAGTTTTTTTCAAGTCATTCATGTCTCAATCAATTGCTTCCTCTCTGAAACAAATTATTTCTCTTCTATGACCTATCAAGGAAAAAATCTAGTTTTTCCAGAATTTATTGAGACATGTGATTATTCATTGAAAAAGAATAATAAATTTCCATTTATGAGAATCCCAGTGTATTGAAAGACCCGGATCAAATCAATAATTTGTGTATTATGAAGAAGTGTTAGAATTCAATAAAAAAGTGGAGATAGATAATGGACTCAAGGTGTCATTTATGTTGGATAAAATGAAATAAACAGCCTCAATTAATCAAGAAGCTTATTTCCTAGGATTTCCAAAGGGAGATTCTCTTTTCCCCTCCCACGGTTTACCAGAACTAGATATAACTTTATATAAAAGAAAAGAATAAGAATATCTTTTTGAAAATTGTGGTGATAAGTAGAAGGTAAATCATTTATAAGCTGACAACGGTATCATAGCCCTCTGGATGAAAGGTTTCCTAGTACCGAGAAAGGGTGTTTTGGAAACTCAGAAAGTGTTTGATGTCTATGTTCCTGACTACATAGTCAACATGAGAATGTTAAATTTTATGGTTTTCATTTTTGTGATGATTAAGAAACGAAAATCTAGTGTAATCACATCCCAGTTGATCTTGTTTCCTACCATCATGATCATGTTTTTGAAAGAATTCCTAATTTTTTGCAATGTGTCAATTAAATCATTTATGAAAACATTCAAGGGGTCTCTTATCAGAAAGGATAAGACAAGGAGACTCAAGTTATGATTCAACCCTGAATCCCAGAAGTTTGAGAAGTATCCAGAAGCTATGAATGCAAAATAATTAGCTAAAGGGAGTGAAAAAAATTCAGATTTATCCAACTGAACATCAAAAAAATATTGATCATTAATGCTATAACCTCTGAGAAATCAAAGAAACAGAAACCAGTATTGGATGAGGTTGCGGCATAATGGAGGAAAAAGAAGGCAGAAAGGAAATAAGGTGATCCACAATTCAGATTGGATCCGTCTAAAGCCCTGACAGAAAGAATAAGAATTGAAAATACCTTAAAAGAAAAAGAAAAGAAAAAGATAATGATGAATAGAAAGTACCGCGATATTGATATTTATGGTCATCTAAAGATAGTTGAGGAAGCCTAAACTAGAAGAGTAATATAAGAACCATCAATTTGAACCCAATCTAATATAGTAGAGAAAGGAAAATAAGAATAAGAAACTAAGAAATCTGTTACACCAATACTAAATCAAGAAAGTGAAGAAGAAGAAAAATAATAATTTGAACAAGAAAAATATAAATAATAAGAAGAGGAACAAAATGTAGCTAACAATAAGAAGAGTCAATCTCAAAATATTTCTTCAGTAGATTCACCAGAAGACCTATCTATTAGTTTTGCATCACCTGATCCCCAATCATCAAAATCATATTCTCAAAAGAATACTTCAAAGAATCATAATAAAATCTCAGATAAAGAAGAAGAAGAAGAATATGATAAGAATCATAATCAAGAAAATATTTTTGTCAGTATGGAATTTCATTTTGGAGAACTCATAGATTTCAATGAAGATACCGATTAAGAAAGGAAAATCACAATAAAAGGATTTCAATATATTGAACAGGACTTGAAAAGATTAGAAATGATTATATAGTTCCTTCTAATAATTGAATCTAGGAAATATATCATTAATAATAGTCATAATGAAAGAACGGATTCTGTCAATATTCTAATGGAAAGGTTTTTGAAACATAAATATGATTTTAAAGTGTCTAAATAATGTTCTAATGAGAATAGAAAGGCTTGTTACAAAGATGTTATGTGGTCATAAAATATTGATTAAAATATAAAAGTATCATGTGGACAAGCTTGATGAATTGGTGAAGTGTGTAAATACTATCAATTCAGTCTACCAATAATTGTTCATTGATTAGAATGAAAAATAAGAAGCCTTCCAAAGACCAAGTACTTAAAAAGAAATATCCTTTTAAGAGATTGAACATCTTGATGAAAAATTAGAAAATGGATGTAATGATATTATTTTTCTCTCAAATAGATTTTTAATATTAGAAAAGTCCTATAATGTCATAATAGATGATTACAATTCCTATGATATAAGGATCAATTCATAGGAATAGATAATTCGCATCACTAAGAAAAGGTCTGAAAATAAGAATGGATTATTGTATAATAGGATGAGAAGATGAAGGCAAAGAAAGAATCTATTAACAAGTGGATTGAGTATAAAAAATAGTTTATAAAGATGAAGCTGTCTGTTTTCATCCTCTTGAAAAAAATAAAGGTGAAAAAAATATTTATAAAAAAGAATTTTTTCCCATAAAAAGTAAAAATAGTGAATACCTTATTAAGGGGGAAGAACTCATTAGAAAAGGAGAGTTAAATAGAATACGATCCATAGAGATAATTTTCTATGCATTTATGTGTATGTATGAAGAAAATAAGGGGTTCATGCATTGTTTGATGCATGTGTGGATGTTCATTCATTTACAAACAAGAAGAGTATGTATGGAAAATTATTTTGAAATTCTAGTGAAAGTATTTTGGTTATGTGAAGGTATTTTCACAAGAGAAAATTATAGTGTACACATAAATGGAATCAAAGATGGATTGTGTGGTACATGTTGACTGTGAGTAAGATAATTTATACATGATTATATAATCACATTAAGGTGTATTGAGGTAGTGTGACTTCATTATAAATATTAATAGTACTTTTATTATATGAGTATATGAAATAATGCATGCTTGGAAGAGTATCTTGTACATTTTTTTGTTTTATAAATTGAGAATTCCATTTAATGTATTATATACATTCAAGAAGATTTAAGAGAATCATAGATGAAAAATATTTTGTATGTATTGGGTGTACTGATTTGAGAATAAAGATGGTTGTAATTATGAAGAATTATTCTTGAGTTTTAGTGAGATGAGTCAAGTTCGTATACTTTGATGATGAGTGGATAGTGGGAAGGATCAGACCATTTGTTATCAGTTGTCGATGTCTGAGAATATTTTACTTGAATAGATTAGGTGATCTAGTATTTTTGTGAAGAATGAAATAATTTCATTGCAGTGTAGAAGTTTTCTAAATATGATTGAGATATTTATATCATAGTATATTATCTTTTTTGATTCATGATTAGTTGAATTCTTCATTGGGAATTTGGATCAGGAAGGTGGGATAATGGTAACATAGTGTGACACAATATAAATATCCTCTTGTGGGACTCATGTTTCACTAGTTTTGGTGGATACATGTATACTATAGTGAGACACTAGAGTGGAATATCATGGGACTTATTGTTAAAGTGAATGCGACTTTCCTGGATGTAACCATCTACGTATAGTGTTGAATTTGTAACCGGTAAGTATAACAGATTAGAGCAAGGATGTAGGTCTTAGTATTGTATGTTGTATTAAAAATATATGCATTGTGATTAAATTTTATTTTCTACTTATGGTGAAGCTATGAATTAATGATTACCAACCAAGACATTAAATAGTCATAGATATTTGATAAAAA
This sequence comes from Viscum album, assembly GCA_963277665.1. Lineage (NCBI taxonomy): Eukaryota > Viridiplantae > Streptophyta > Magnoliopsida > Santalales > Viscaceae > Viscum > Viscum album. The sequence goes on along the minus strand of OY728123.1, from coordinate 1,425,066,559 downwards.
GGAATGAATTTGTAAAAAAGAATTCCACTTATTCACCCCTTCCCCTCTAAATGTTAACTAATACTTCCTTGGAAACTTTACGATAATTATATTCCTTAGATTACTTTATATGTCATGATTATAAGCTAGGGATTAATCCTTAGGACCCCAAAAAGGATTAGGTTTTCATCTTAATCCCATACATAGATTCCCATGAGACAATGACATTACATAATGCATTGGTGTATATAACGGACACATCCATCACAATATAAGTTATCTTTCATCATTATAGAAAAATAATATGTGTTCTATATATCAAAAAGAATCCATACTTAAATCATAAGAATGAAAGAACTTAATATAATAATGTGTGTTTATGAACATTTTCTTAAGGTATAAACATATGTTATTTTATTTGAAGTTACAAAATGATAATAAAATAAAAAAATTAAATTTGATTATTTCATAATAGAATAGTGGTTAAGAATAATGTAGAAATTTTAGAAAAAATATTTTAAAAATTATCAATAAAGGAAGAATAAAAATAACCTCTTAGGTGATCCTTTATAAAATTATAGAAGGATCTAATAAACATGTAAAGGGGGAAAATGTTTTATTATAAAACTATAATTTTTAAAATTGGAATTTCATGTAAGAAAATATTTTTTTCTCAAAATAAATTCATGGATATATCATTTGATTGGAGTGGTATTTTACATGATTTTTGAAAATGGTATGTTCTCATAAAAACAAATTTTAATTAAAAGATAAAACACCTATGGAAACATAAAAATATATGTTATCCCATAATGATTAGAAATATTAAAATATTTCCATATATAAATAAAAAATATATATTGAATATGGATGATATAATTGAGAATATGATAATATAATATGATCATTTTTTGATAATGATGGAGAAAACCCTTTTATTATGTAGAAAAGAAAACAGAATCACCTTTTGTAGGAAATTGGTAAGGGGAAAAACCAGCAGAAACCTCATACCCAAAGAAAAAAATGCCAAAACTGCAACAACCCAAAACCACAAAGACCCAAAACCAAGAAAAGAAAAAAAAAACTCAGGAAAAAACCCAACTGCCATAGCCATCAAAAGAAAAAGATCATGGAAGTAGTGAAAATCTAAACTGGGGATTGAGGAAGTGCACATGGACATGCAGAACAAGCCCATACGACTGATAGAGAAAAACAACCAGCATGGGGTGGGGCATGATGAAAGAAGACCATCTTCTCCATTCCACACATGTCATATCCCCATGCACCTCCATCATCTCTCAGATGTGACACCAAGAGCATATCAGCAATAACCAAGCCACCACATCCCATCCAACCATGATACATAAAAACATTAATAAGAACACTACTCAAAAAAGAAAAACATACCATACTAGAAAAAGAAAAAACTGGCACAAGCAACTCCAAAATCCAACTGCTACAATTTTAAAGGATGATCAATATAAACAAATAGGGCACTAAGCTAAACCATTCTAAAAACAGGAAAACAACACTTATCACTTTGAAAATAGGGATAACATTCTCTGGGATTTGATCAGACCAAGAAAGCTTCCCCCCATCTTCTCCTTTATTTTCCAGAATATCAGCCAAAGAATTTCCCTCCCTGAAAACATGAGTAATAATAAAGTCAATAGATGAGAGAAACTGTAACCAACTAATCAATATATTAATAATCTTCCAAATAATTTTATTAAAAGAGGATCATATTGCATGAATAACCGTGGGGGAGTCACACTCCAACCATATCATATTCAAAACCCTCTTTTTAGCAAGATCAAGGGAATAAATGATACCAAGAATCTCAGACTCAAGAGAGTAGGCAATCCCATAAGATCTAATAGAGCAACCCAAAACACCACCAAAGTTCTTCCTGAAAACTAAACTATAACCATAAGGACCCATATTTCCTCTAGAAGAGCCATTGGTATTAATTTTAATCCATCCCAATAAAGGAGGATTCCAAAAAACATCCATAGTACCCAACGGAGGTTGAAAATTACCTTTAACCTTGATATGCCTCAGAACTAAAAAATCATGCACCGAGTTGTGATAATAAGCTTTAAAAGAATGATTTAAATGTTTCATGACTGAAAAAATACCAACAAGGCAGGTCTGAGGATTAAAATTAACTCCATTCTGAAAACCCTTGTTTCTTTCCATCCACAAGGAATGAACAAGTTCATCGGCAACAACTTGGAAAAGAATCAACAACATATGAGATAATGGAAGCCAGAACATACCTTCATAAATGTCTAAAATAGTAAAAACATTAGGCATTTTAACCTCGAAAATATTATAAAGTGCCTTCCAAATAGAGGTTGTTATAGCACAACTCAAAAACAGGTGATCCAAGTCCTCCCTATGATAATGACAGATAATACAAATAAAACAAAGAGAAATACCAAAGACCTATAAATAGGAATCAATAGGTACTTTTCCATGAGCCAGTATCCACAAAAACATGAGCTAAGAGGGGGGAATGATTCTCTTAATAAACATTCCAATCCAATATAAACTTAACACATAAGTTTTTCAGGAATGAAGATGTATTTAGAAATGAGTATACCATTGGAATGTGGTTCCCATATCCAGAAATCACCAAAATAGGAAAAATAATAAATATTAATAATATGTTTAAGAAGAACTAGAATAGCAGAAATATCATTTAATTAATCCTTAATAGGAACATCAAGGTCCAGGTTGGAAATGTCGGGACTAAGAGAATAAATAAGAGAAACACCAGTCCAATTATAATTCCAAAACTTGAGAGAAGAATCCTGAGAGATAAACCATCTAGCATCAAAATAAAAAAGAGAAAAAACATATTTAAAATAATACCAAATAGAAGAATCCATATAATTAATGTTTCCACTTTTGAGTTTTATAAAGAATCTATACCTTAGGAAAGCAGTAGCTTCTGAGTTGTCATTTACTAGTTTCCTAACAACAAAATCCTGAAGGTCTTGATAAAAAAGACAAAGATTTTTGATACCAAGGCCCCCTATCTCAAAATATTTTCCATCGGTGTTCCAAGCCATAGTTAGCAATATTCTTTCCAAAATATTACCAGTCCAAATAATGTTTTTGATTACCACCTTAATTGATTTGATAAGAGGATCATGCCATTTTTAAACCATAAAGGAATAATCAAATTTAGGAACAATAATAGATTTAATCAAACAAACACGACCAGCCATTGAAAGGGACTTGCCTTTATGAGCAGTAAGTTGATTCTTGATCATACTAATAATCCAAGAAAAATAGCATGCCTTTGGTCGACCCTCGAACATGGGAATACCAAGATATGTAAAATGGAGAAAACCTTCCCTAATCCCAAAACCAGTAATGAATTCTGATTTTCTAATTTGTGAAATATTTCTACCGATGTAGAAAAAGGACTTATTCCAACTAACATGTTACCCAGAAACGTGATCATAATGCATAATAGCTTTCTTGATATTCTTGATATTTATTTTATCCCCTTGAGTAAAGAGGATAATATCATCAACATAAAAGATATGGGTAGGAGCAAAGAGACCACGACCAACACCAATATCCTTAATCTTTCCATTCTTGGCCATGATAAAAATCAATCCACTAATATAATATTATGAAATGGGAAAAATAATAGCATAAAGAGGATCACCTTGCCTAACTCCTATAGAACAAGAGAAATATCCCTTTGGGGATCCATTCACAAGAATCGAGATATGTGTAGAAGCAAAAATAATCTTAATCCAATTAATGAATGTGTCCTCAAAAGCAAATGTTGAAATAATTTTAAATATAAAATCTCAGTACATTGTATCAAAATCCTTTTTAATATCTAATTTGAGGGAAATATTCCTACCACAAACTCATTTTTTAATGAGATTGATACACTCATAAGCCATGACAAGATAATATTAAATGGACCTTCCTTTGATGAAACCAAATTGATTAGAAAAAACAATTTTATTAGAAATGGGAGAAAGTATAATGGCAAGGATCTTATTGATAACTTTGTATAAAGTGTTGATAAGAGAAACAATCCTGAATAAATATATCTTGTTAACATTTTCTATATTTGGAATAATATAAAGAAATTGAGAATTCAAACCATGAGGAAGATGGACCCCTTTAAAAAATGCAGATCAAGGTTGCAAACATCATCTCCTATGATCTCCTAAAAATTCTGAAAAAAGAAAATGCTAAAGCCATCAGGACCCGGGGAGCTATCCGACCTAATACTGAAAGCTACATCCTTGATTTTAGGTTCCAAAGGAATGGAGATAAGTCTAGTATTATCTTCCGGGTTTACCAATTTATGTATAATTCCCTCAGTAAGGGGGGCAATGGTAGATGATCCATTAAAGATATCTTCATAATATGAAATAATGTGCTCTGAAAGATCATGACTATTATCTAGAATTTTATCTCCTCTTTTTAATAATGCAAGAGGCCTAGAAATTTTCAGAACTCATTGAAATTTGTTATAGAATATTGTATTTCTATCCCTATCCTAGAGTCAATATTGTTTGAAATAATCCTTTTTCATATCATCATTAATATTGATCAAATTATTAAAAGTGTTATTATAAAATTAAAAAAAATATGGATTGGAACTAAAATCCACAATAATGATCCATGGATCATTAATAATACTTTTGAGAGAACCAATTTCAGCCCAAAGAGATCTTCTATCCTAATAACTATAACTATCATAAATGAAATAAAAAAACTCCTTGATTACCAAATCATAAAAGGATCAAGTAACATGTTTATTTCATGATATGACCAGGAGAGGATCAGATAGAGAAGAATGATCCAAGACCCATAGATTATTAACCTCTACAAAACTGTTGTTCCATCCTAGTAAATAGAGACCCATATTTTCTGATCTAGCAAGAAAAATATAATAAATAGTTTTGGGCACAACAATCCCAATTAATACAGGTTTTTGTAGTCTAATATAAAGCATAAGAGACCTGAGTGTGGCTTTATTAGCTAGGCCGTAGAAATTCCAAAATAGAATCCCTATTTGAAGCTTGGTTTGGGGTGAACCCCCTCTTATTCCCATCCCCCACTCTTTTTAATAATTTTAAGAGGTCTCCCTACATTCTTCTTAGGTAACTCAAGAATTTAAATTAGACTAGTAATATCTACAATTGATTTGGAATTTGTTTCCTGCTCTTGAGAAAAAACCAAATCCACCTTTTCCATATTTTCAGAAGCAGAAATAGAATAATCCTTTATTTCAATGTCAGATTTTCTATGATCAATTATTTCTTGAGATTGTGTAGGAGTAAAATCTATCTTTTATTTTACAAATTCACTAACACCAGCCTATAATTGTTGGGGGTCATGTTTAAAGAAGCATAATTTCTAGAGTAAAATAAATCATTTTCTCCATATGAGCCTAATAGGGCCTTATCAGTTATAAGAGTAGGAACAACATTTATAATTCTAGAAAAAATCATGTTTTTAGGGGGGAATTCTGCCCCAAAGGGGGTCTTATAGAGGACTTATGAGGCTGCAGGCTCAAAAAAAGATCTATAATATCCTTAGAAAAAGAGTTGAAGATTGATTCTTCTTCCAAATTCAGTTGTATTCTATAGAAAAGTTCATTTATGATTTGATCGATCTCTAGGGAAATTAAAATATCATCCATGTCACCACCAGATTCTGGTGGAATAGTGTGAGGGTAGGGATTAGAAAGAAAATTATCTTCTTCCTCAACAATATCATCCAAAGATTTATCTAGGATGACTTTCAAAGAAGATGGGAGAGAATGTGGATATTTCTTCATGGGATTTCTATCAATAACCAACTCAGTGGTAGGCCCTTTATTTTTACCGAGAATGATATCATCCTTAAAATCATTTCATTTAGATGGACCCTTAACTTTATTTTTAGTCACCCTAAAAGATTCAATATAATGTCCTACAATTTTTCAGAAATCCCAGAATGGGGGAATTCGCTCAAACTCAAACATAACTTCGATTCTACGTTCATTTGCAAGAAGGAAAATGGACTTTGGCTGTTCAGAATCAAAATTAATGTCCACTAAAATTATATCATAAAGACCTAAATCTCTTTCCAATTTTCTTTGATCCATCTATATAGGAGATCCAAAACAAGAAGCAAGATCATTTAAAATTTTCAGACTCCAATACATCATATTTAATCCGTGACACTTGATCCAAATTTGGGTATTGGAGTGCTATTTATTAAAAGAATCAAAATTACAATCCCATTCAGACATTCGAAAAAGACCTGGTTTAAGATGAAGGTTACCTATAGAATGGGACATTCGCATATCATCTTCATTCTGAAAACCAAAATTAAAATAACCCTTACAAATTGGAATGAGTTTCCATGCACTTATACCCCAACAGATGGAAATTCAATGTTTAATGTTATTATACAACCAAGGATTATCCCCCCTAGAGAGTATCATTCTTCCTTGAAGTGAGAATTTTGTAAATATTGAATCGATGTTGCAATGCATCTGAATTCTCCAGCACCGAGAAAGAAACATCTTCCAATTTTTTGATAGAAGAGGTATTAGGAATATTTGATTTCACCAGATCTTGTAAACCTGATGGGGCTTCTGTGAAGGAAACTCTAACCTTTCAAAGTGAAGGAGCCTTAGCAATACCATTAGTAGAAGAAATTGGAGCATCCTTAAAGGATAACTCCAATTCTGGATTGAACGAAGCCTTGCTCAGGCGAAAGTGATGAATCTAAGAAAGACTCCATTATAATGTAGATAATATCTTTTCTTCACTCCTGAACAAGACACCATCTGAATCAACAATCTATGGTCATAAATAATTGAACATTTATCCAAATGTTAATGTGGGTAACTTGGAGGATCCTTTACATTTATGAATTAAATCATTTTTTACTTTCATATACCATTTTTTATAAATAAATTATGATCATAAAATATATATATCCAAAAAATATATTCATCTCTATTAAATTTGATAAGGTATATTTATTATCTTATTATTCTTATTCTTTTTTATTTTTTTCACTTATGTTGGTCAACAAGGAATGATCAGTTAATGTTTTCCAAATATTCATGATGTTTAGGCAACAATCAGTGGACTTCTAAAGAATTTTCATATTATCTACAATATAATATCATTATATACATTAATTTTCCATTACTATGTAAATTATATAGTTAAATATGTTCTCCATAAATGTTACCAATTTTGAAAAGATACATTACTATGTCTTCAGTGAGGTTGAATTTACTATAACCATTTATTAATATGATTACTTATTGAATTTATTACATTATAAATAAAAAATGTGATTGTTTAATAAAATAACCATTTTAATAAATTAAGTTAATTTTAACTAACATTAATTTTGTTTGATTTGGAAAACAAATTATATACAACATCTCATAGAGCTGACAGTCCGTATGTGCTCCCTAACGACGCTATCATTTTTCTAGAGATCAAATAATATAGAAAATATAATATTGTATATTTTAAGAATAATTAAAATATTAATGTACTATATTATCTATTCAAACAATATTTTTGAACCATCCATACCATATTTGGGTAATTGTGTCTTTTGCAATTTTTCAATAACTCTTCTCTTGAATGATTTCTATCCTTTATACTTTATCAGATTTGATCGTGCAGTGGAAAAAGTAAAATTAAGAACACAAAGATGTATAGTGGTTTGGGGAACAGAAATCCCCTAGTCCACTCCACCAATGCTTTACTTCACAAGCTTTGTGATTTTCACTATCTGGTCCTCTTTTCTACAGACCGATTCACAACTGAGTACAGGAAGTTGACACCTTTATAATCCAAAGAAAAAAAAGCCTTCCAGTTCAAACACGAACCTACACAACTTAGAATGAGAAGCTGGTTACTTAAGAATAAAAATAATTTCAGAAAGAAATTTCCAGTTAATCTTCACAATTGCAATAGAATGCAATTGACAGCAGATGGATCGAAGTCTCTAGAAATGTTGATCTTCAAGACAAAGCAGTTATGAGTTGATCTAGTTGTAGTAGATATAGAGATATAGTTCACAACCTCAGCAGTTGTAGATCCACAGTAGATATTCGATGTAGATTAGGTGAATCTTCTATCGAGTTCCTTCTTCTTGAAAAAACAGAGCTTTTACGCTCCTTTTGAATCAGCAGATCAATCGTGAATAGTTGCAATCTCTGTTTTCTACCTTTTTCAATAATAGATCGATCACATCCCCTTGTACCTAGTGTTTCAGAGAGAACATATATAATAAAACATATCTCCTGCATAATTAGATCCATAAAAGTCGCCTTCTGATTCACGATATTCAAAAATTTTAATTTACAGAGAAGTCGTAACTTCCCTTAAGACTCATCATAAAAAAGATCCTTTTAATTCAATCTTAAATCCATTAATAAAACGGCTTTGAATCAGTCAAAGTCTTAATTTAAAAAATGAATTTAAATCCGGCTTGAAATCCACTTAGAAATCAGCTTACTGATCATTGCACATAAATATCGTATGTCAAAAGTTCTGACGCCAAACGTAAGGTTGATGACGTGGCCTCCAAATGTAGGGTTAATAACATAGTCTTCAAATGTAGGGTTGACAATGTAAGGTTGAACACAAACGTAGGGTTGATCATCCATACTTTTTCTTCAACATTCAAACGTACGGTAAAATATCCATACTTTTACTTGATCCATACTTTTCCAAGAACGTATGGTTGTTCACAAAAGTAAGGTTGATGAACCATACTTTTGAGAAAAAAACGTACCGCTTAGAATTTAGGTACGGTTCTCCTTCCATACTTTACTGATAACCAAAACGTAGGGTTCCTTCCTAACGTAAGGTTCTTCTTCCATACTTTGCTGAAAACGTATGGTTTTTTAACCATAATTTTCTCTTATCTCAAAAATTATACATGCTTTTCATCCTTACGCTACATTTATCCACGTAGGGTATGAACAGTGATTCCAGAACGTGCTAAAACAGATTCCGCGCTATATTTATCTACGTAAGATGTGAACAGTAATTCTAGAACGTGCTAAAACAGATTCCGCGCTAAGTAATAAATTCTCGTTATTTTAAGAGTAAAATAAATTAATAAACTCTTGAAAAATACTAAATAAAATCATTAGAAAATAACTAAGGGTATTTGTGAGAATCAAAATTATCATAAAGAGACAGAGTATTATTTTCAATAATCTCCCCCTTTAAATAACATTAATACGTATTGTTGAAAAAAATACTTTTCTCAACAAACTCCCCCTTTTTGATGATCACAAAACCCATAAAATAATTAAAATTATTTAAAAAAATTAACTTTCAAAATTCGTTATAAAGTTTTAAAAAGATAATTATAAATCCAAATATCTCATTTAATTTTCTCCCTCAAAAAAATGAATTCTCCCACTAATTGTGTTTATCCAAATTCTCCCCCTAAATAAAATGTCGGTTTTGATGTTGTGTTTATCCAAATTCTCTCCCTTTTTGTGATATCAAAAAGAATGAAAAATTATGGATTTTAACACTTTTAATATTGCACTGAACTGTTAGTAAATGCTATTACGAACTGTTTTTCAATAATTAAATCTGGAGTACTGGCATATTAAAAATAAAGTTAGTAAAACAAATAAGGAAAGAGACAAATAAACAATGAAGAAAATTGTCATTCAAAAATAGTAGTATATACATGACAATGATATACACAGGAATCAAGGTTTGGGTAAGATAGGCAACAGGGTCTATCTCCTCTGAATTGCAGACTTGATTTCTGTAAACTGTTCCCGAAGTCTCTTCATCATCCCATCTCCAAGCTTGATAATAAGCTCTATGTTCTCTTGATTCATATGAATATACTCAATTAAATTGACTCTGAAAAACTCATGCATCCTTTCCTCTTTTTCAACAAATACTGACAGCTTCTCTGATAACTGATCTAACAGAATTCTGATCGATGGCTCACTAGATGTCAGTTGATCCACTAAGAACTTCTGATTGTCCAGCAACACTGACAAGGGAGCACTGTTACATTGAAGATCTTGTATCCTGTCATTCATATTTCTCAATGCAGCTGTGATAGCCTGAAACCTTCTGATTAAATCAGGTGAAGTACCTGATTCACTAACAGCATTATTTGCAACTGATGCAAATTGGTTCTCTATAAACAACTTTAGATATGATAAATCTGACTTCATAACCATTTCAGATTTTAATTATGTAACAATATTCAGCATATCCTCTTTAAACATTTCAACTTCTTGCCTTGAAACTGTACACTCCTTCAGCTTTTGAAACTTCAAATGTTCTAAGTCTAAGGCATTTCTCAGAGAAGCATTCTCAGATTCCAACTGAGATGCTTTTCTGTACAGTTCTTCAACTTCTTCTTTCCTTGAATCAGATGCACCCTATGCTTGATTCACATTCTCAGGTTGATGCAGCAATACCAAAGGCAATGATTTAGCATCAGATTTTTCTTTTACTTTGTCTTGAGAAGGTTGGTCCACAGATCTTTCCTTAAAGTTTTCAAACTCCTCCACATAAAAATCCTCTTGAAGTACCTCTGTTTGAGCTTCAGAAGCATGATCATCACATTTATCTGCATCTTTGCCTTCCTCTTTAATTTAAAGAACAATATTTTCAGAAGTTTTCTGAGGTCTGGCCACTTCTTCACCAGGCACTGCCACCATTTCTTATTCCTGTTGAAGTGCAACTTCAATATTAGAAACAATCTATTCCTGATTTTCCCTTTGAGTTTCTTCTTGAGCTCCTGATTTCTATACTGGAGTTGTTCTATCAGAAACATATTCCATGGTTTTATCAACAAAAACTTCTGTCATAAAAGAATAAGAAAATAAAGGTTCTGTTGGAGTTTCCAAAGCAGTGGAAGTGACTTCTTCATTTACTGGTCTTTTTCTTCTTGATTGAAGTCCCTCCTGACTTCTGTCTTCCTCAACATCTGCCACTTCAAAGCGAATCCTTTTTTCTACATTGCTGACTCTGGATTCAGCTTGTCCCTCCTTGGACTTAGCAGGTTGAACCTGAGCACACTCTGAGTTTTCCTCAGCTTCTACTGGCAAAAGTTTTCCTTTAATTGTGCTCCAGAAATATCCAACTTTCCTCAAAGTTCCAGCATTAAACGTATTACTGTGATGACAGTTAACTCTTGCATCCACTAATATCACCATGTCTTTCTTAAACAGCGGCTTAGAAATAAATCTACCAAAGGGGTAGAAATTCATCCTGGCCTCGCTTTGACAGCAGTAACTGAGATACCTTATCATGTATCTTGGAAAGTTTAACTTAATATCACTTAACATAAGAAACATTATATACATATCTGGGTACAAAATCTTCTCCATTTCTGTCATCCGTGGAGCTATTCCAGTCTGAATAAATTTTACCAAAATCTTCTGATCAGGCTCTAAATCCTTAACAAACATTTTCTTGATTGTCTTGGTACCAAAAAGAAAAGACATGATGTCTTCGGATATATGCACAGAATCTCCTATATTCTTCAAGTCAAAATGAAAAACTCCCTCATTAGGGCAGTTGAGAATCTGACTAATCTCTACTGAAGAGATTGAGAAATCTCTATCCTCTATTTTAGCCATCATACTGTCTTCGGTATCTCCCAGACTAAACTATATAAATTTGTAGAAGTATCTAAGTTATACTTCATACAGAAATTCCATATTTTCACTGTTGAACATCTATTCAAGATTCTGAAACGACAGTGCTTGCTTCAACAACAGATTCGTCTGAAATAACCAGTCAAGATCGATTACCTTACCCTGTAAGATTTTTCTACCCTCAGTGCATTGTCTTTTGGCATTGCTCTGCTCGGCCTCATCGGATCTTTTATTCCTTACCATTTTCGCGAGAGTCTTCGAAGGTTTGAAGGTTAGGGTTTCAAAAGTTCGAAGGTTAGGGTTTCAGAAGTTCTAAGGTTAGGGTTTCAGAAGTTCGAAGGTTAGGGTTTCAGAAGAGGAAGTGCGATTTTTGGATTTGGAAATGGTTTTGATAGAAGTGAAAGGGTTTAGAAGTCGAAAAGGCTCTGACAGCCTTGATTCCCGTTTAATCACTAATCATTACATGTATTTAAAAAAAATCATACGACGAAAGAAAGAAAAACTTAAATTGTATTCAATAAACAAAATAAAATTTGCATAAAAAAAATTATTTAAAACTAAATAAACCTATCTCCCCCTTAATAAAATCAAACCTTGCAGTGGGAAGTGGTTTGGTAAATTGATTTTCAGTATTTATAAATTCTAAAAATATATCTTTTTTAATAACATGATCTCTTAAAAAGTGATGCCTTATATCAATATGCTTAGTTTTACAATGACTAATAGGATTTTTTGAAATATTAATTGCACTCGTATTATCACATAAAATAGGTGTATTATTAAAATTAAATCCAAAGTTCATAAGAGTGTTTTTCATCCACAACACTTGTGCACAGAAACTGCCAGCAGAAACATATTCTGCCTCAGCTGTTGATAAGGAAACTGAATATTGTTTCTTACTAGACTATGATACTAAGGACTTTCCTAAAAAGTGACATGTACCTGATGTACTTTTTCTATCTAATCTACAACTTCCAAAGTCAGCATCTAAATATGAAATCAAATTAAAATCAGAAGTTTTAGAAAAAAGAAGAGATTGAAAAACAGTTCCTTTTAAATATCTAAAAATTCTCTTAACAGTAGTTAGATGAGATTCTTTAGGATTTGATTGAAATCTAGCACAAAGACATACTGAATACATTATATATGGATTGCTAGCAGTAAGATATAACAAACTACCAATCATACCTCTATATAACTTGTTGTCAACTGACTTTCCAGTTTCATCCAAATCAAGTTTTATATTAGTACACATAGGAGTTGTAAATGACTTGCTGTTTTCAAGACCAAATTTCTTAAGTAAACCAGTAATGTATTTTCTTTGATTTAAAACATTTCCAAAATCTTTTTGAAATATTTGAAGACCCAAAAATAAATTTAATTCTCACATCATACTCATTTCAAATTCTTCTTGCATTAATTTTGAAAATTCATGACAAATAGTTTAATTAGTTGATCCAAAGATTACATCATCAACATAAATTTGAACCAATAAAACATTATTTTTCACAGTTTTCTTAAAGAGTGTTGGGTCTGCCATTCCAACAGTAAAATCATTTTTCAAAATAAAAGAACTTAATCTTTCATACCAAGCTCTAGGTTCTTGTTTAAGTCCATAAAGAGATTTAGTAAGTTTAAAAACAGAATCAGGTTTTTGAGTGTTTTCAAAACCAGGAGGTTGCTCAACATAAACTTCCTCCATTAAATAACCATTTAAAAAGGCATATTTAATATCCATCTGAAATAATTTAAAATTCATATAAGATGCATAGGCTAAAAGGATTCTAATGGATTTTAACCTTGATACAGGTGAAAAATTCTCATCATAATCTATTCCTTCTTCTTGATTATATCCTTTATCTACTAATCTTGCTTCATTTCTAGTTATTGTGCCTTGGTCATCCTGTTTATTTCTAAAGAGCCATTTGGTTCCTATTACAGGATAATTCTTAGGTCTTTCAACTAATTCCCAAACTTCATTTCTTTTAAACTAGTTTAATTCATCTTGCATTGCTATTACCCAACTTTCATCATCTAAAGCTTCTTATATAGTCTTGGGTTCTTGTTGATATAGGAAGGCAGAGAATTCCACTAGGATTTCTAAGTTTCTTCTAGTTTGAACACCAGTTTCTAAGTCACCTATTACAGTTTCTAAAGGGTGATTATTTAGGGTTCTAGACTGTCTAGGTAATATATTTAAAGGTTCTTCAGTATAATGTTCCTCTGAACTGGACTGAATTTCTTTTATATCATTTTCAAAATCATTCTTTAAATTCTCAAGTCTCATGTTATCATTAGAGTCAAGTTCATCCATTTGTTCTGTCCTTTTCTCAAAAGGATCAGATTCATCAAATTTCACATGAAATGATTCTTCAACAATCCTTGACTTCTTATTATAAACTCTATAAGCTTTGGAGGTAGCAGAATATCCTAAGAAAATACCTTCATCAGATTTTGGATCAAAATTACCAAGATTATCCTTGGTGTTTAAGATATAAACCTTGCATCCAAAAACTTTAAAGTAAATTTACTTTAGGTTTTCTGTTATTCCGTAGTTCATAGGGTGTCTTTTTCAAAATAGGTCTAATTAAAAATCTATTAATTATATAACAAGCTGTATTCACAGCTTCTGCCCAGAAATATATAGGAAGGCTATATTCATTTAACATAGTTCTATCCATTTCTTGAATTATTCTATTTCTTCTTTCTACAATCCCATTTTGTTGAGGTGTTCTTGGTGTAGAGAAGGTGTGTTTAATACCCATATTTGAGCAAAAGGAATTAAATTCCAGATTCTCAAATTCTCCACCATGATCACTTCTTAATGAGATTATATTGAAACCTTTTTCATTTTGAATAGATTTGCAGAAACTTTCAAATAAAGTAAGAGCTTCATTTTTAAATTTCAAGAAGAAAATCCATGTAAATCTTGAATAGTCATCAACTAAAACATATACATATAATTTACCAGCTAAGATTTCTACTCTTGAAGGTCCAAACAAATCCATATGAATAAGTTCTAGAGGTTTAGATGTAGCAACCTTATTAATAGATTTGAAGGATGATTTGTGTTGCTTGCCAAGTTGACATGCATCACAAAATCTGTCACTTTCAAATTTGAGACAAGGTAAATCAGAAACTAAATGTTTCTTGGATAACTTATGTAAAACATATATATTTCAATGACCAAGTCTTCTATGCCAGATCCAGGATTCACTTACTTTAACAGTCAAGTAGTTTACTTTTTGTTTACACAAGGAATTTAAATCCAAAGTATAGACATTTTCAGTTCTTGGTGCTTTAAATTTAAACAGTTTATCTTTAGAAATAGTACAACAATTTTTAGTAAAATCAATAGTATATCCATCATAACAAAGTTGAGAGATACTTATCAGATTGTGTTTTAGTTCTTGTACATAAATTACTTTGTTGATTGAGACTGTTTTTGGATCTCCAACATTTCCAATGCCAATGATTTTTCCTTTGGCATTGTCACCAAATGTGACAAGTCCTCCTTCATTTTGAGTGAGTGAAGAAAAATTCAATGAGTTTCCAATCATATGTCTTGAGCAGCCACTGTCCATGTACTATATATCTTTTCTTCTCTGGTGACCTGCTACCTGTAAAGACATTCAAACAAATTGCTTTGGTACCCATATTTTGTTGGGTCCAGGAGTGTTAGCTGGAAATGATCTGGGTATCCAGATTTGCTTTGTTCTTTTAAAATTAACTGAATCATATAAGTCTTTTGAAACATAGGCTTTATTAATACCACAAATTTGATGTTTTCTTAAGAAACAGTTTTTAGCTACATGTCCCTTTTCCCCACAAAAATTAGAATTAAGCTTTTTAGAGCTAGGAACAAAATAATTTTTATATAGCTTTTGTTTTTCTCCTTTACTTCCAATTCCAAATCTCTCCTTTTTAATGACAGTTTTTCCAATAATTTCATTTAATGAATTCTCTCCTTTTGTAAAAACCAATGTAGCCTGTTTGTAATATTCTACTTCATCCTGCAGTGATTTTATTCTTGATTCAAAATTAATATAGTTAGTGTTAATCGAATTGTATTTATCAGTTAATTCTTTATGTTGTTTCATCATTGTGTCTCTTTTATCTGAAACGGATTTATGTATATTTTTTAGTGACTTATGTTTCTTAAATAGTGAGTCATATCTTTCTTTAAGCATATTGTAGTAGGCTGCAAGTTTTTAATTTGTGTAGCTTGATTCAGAATGTGATTCAGAGGAGTAATATGAGTGTACCTCATCAGTTTCTGCCATGAAACACATGTTTGCCTTTAGATTGACTTCTTCTTTTTATGAGATTGATTCAGAAGAGCTACTAGAGTCTTCAGATACACTCCAAGTGGCTTTCATAGCTTTCTTGTGTTTCTGCTCAAAGTCATTTCTTTTGAAGAATTTATTCTTCTTTGCATCCTTCAATTGTGGGCAATCTGGTCTGATATGTCCCATCTTTTTTCATTCATAACATCTCACTTCCTTATTATCTCCCTTAAAGGATTTTTTGAAGCCTCTTTTCTTGCTGTAGATTTTTCTAAATTTTCTGGCTAGTTGATCCAGTTCTTCATCTAAGTTGGATGAGTCAAAGCTTTCTAATTTAGCTTTGACTTCTTTTCTCTTCATCTTTCTATTCTTTTGTAGTGAAGTTACCTTCAAGGTAGTATCTTCTCTTTTGATAAGAACTTTATGTTGATTATCTTCATCTTGCATTTCATCTTCATACATCATCAGTGTACCAATCAGCTCTCTCATAGTTAGATATTTGACAGGTGCTGATTGTCTGATTGCAGCAGAAATATCATTCCATCTAGTAGGAAGTACTCTCAGTACTTTTAATACTTGATCAGCCTGCTTGATAGGTTCTCCTAGAGCAGTTATGTTATTTACAATTTCTGTCAATCTCCCATTCATTTGGGTAATTCACTCACCTTCAATCATTCTAAAAGTATCAAATTTCAGTTTTGCAGTTGCATATCTCATTTTCCTTACATTATTTGTTCCTTCATATGCCACAACTATTGTTTGCCACATCTCATATACTGTCGGGCACTGAGATACTCTGTTAAATTCATTTGGTCCTAGACCGCAGATAATTTCATTCATAGCCTTTGAGTTCATATCGTACTCTGCCTCTATAGCAGCACTCCATGCCTCAGGATTTTCAGGAATTTCATAAGGAGTCAGAATATTTGAATAGACTCTATATCCGAGGTTTTTCAGATATATTATCATGCGCGATTTCCAGCAACCATAGTTGTCTCCATTAAAATATGGTTCTCTAACCATCGACATCCCTTCTCTTGTATTATTCATGATGCTCTACTGTATAATCCTTAAATGATTCTAGCTTTCTAAGACTCTATCAGAAGCTCCTATTTTGATACCAATTGTTGGATCTGAATCTACAGATTATACACAAGAGGGGGGTGAATTGTGTCTTTTGCAATTTTTCAATAACTCTTCTCTTGAACGAGTTCTGTCCTTTATACTTTATTAGATTTGATCATGCAGTGGAAAAAGTAAAATTAAGAACACAAAGATGTATAGTGGTTCAGGGAACAGAAATCCCCTAGTCCACTCCACCAACGCTCTACTCCACGAGCTTGGTGATTTTCACTATCTGGTCCTCTTTTCCACAGACCGATTCACAACTGAGTACAGGCAGTTGATACCTTTACAATCCAAGGAAAAACAAAGCCTTCTGGTTCAAAAATGAACCTACACATCTTAGAATGAGAAGCTGGTTACTCAAGAATAAAAATAATTTTAGAAAGAAATTTCCAGTTAATCTTCACAATTACAACAGAATGCAATTGACAGCAGATGGATCGAACTCTCTAGAAATATTGATCTTCAAGACGAAGCAGTTCTGAGTTGATCCAGTTGTAGTAGATATAGATATATAGTTCACAACCTCAGTAGTTGTAGATCCACAGTAGATATTCGATGTAGAACAGGTGAATCTTCTATCGAGTTCCTTCTTCTGGAACAAACAGAGCTTTTACGCTCCTTTTGAATCAACAGATCAATCGTGAATAGTTTCAATCTCTGTTTTCCACCTTTTTCAATAATAGATCGATCACATCCCCTTGTACCTGGTGTTTTAGAGAGAACATATATAATAAAACATATCTCCTGCATAATTAGATCCATAAAAGTCGCCTTCTGATTCGCGATATTCAAAAATTTGAATTTACAGAGAAGTCGTAACTTCCCTTAAGACTCGGCATAAAAAGATCCTTTTAATTCGATCTTAAATCCATTAATAAAACGGCTTTGAATCAGTCAAAGTCGTAATTTAAAAAACAACTTTAAATCTGGCTTGAAATCCGCCCAGAAATCAGCTTACTGATCGTTACACATAAATACCGTCTGTCAAAAGTTCTGACGCCAAACGTAAGGTTGATAATGTGGCCTCCAAACGTAGGGTTAATAACATAGTCTTCAAACGTAGGGTTGACAACGTAAGGTTGAACACAAACGTAGGGTTGATCATCCATACTTTTTCTTCAACATTCAAACGTACGGTAAAAGATCCATACTTTTACTTGATCCATACTTTTCCATGAACGTATGGTTGTTCACAAAAGTAAGGTTGATGAACCATACTTTTGAGAAACAAACGTACCGCTTATAATTTACGTACGGTTCTCCTTCCATACTTTGCTGATAACCAAAACGTAGGGTTCCTTCCTAACGTAAGGTTCTTCTTCCATACTTTGCTGAAAACGTATGGTTGTTTAACCATACTTTTTTCTTATCTCAAAAAGTATACATGCTTTTCATCCTTACGCTACGTTTATCCATGTAGGGTATGAACAGTGATTCCAGAACGCGCTAAAATAGATTTCGCGCTAAGTAATAAATTCTCTTTATTTCAAGAGTAAAATAAATTAATAAACTCTTGCAAAATACTAAATAAAATCATTAGAAAATAACTAAGGGTATTTGTGAGCATCAAAATTATCATAAAGAGACAGAGTATTATTTTCAATAATCTCCCCCTTTAAATAACATTAATACGTATTGTTGAAAACAATACTTTGCTCAACAATAGAGAGCTGTTTCATTGAGGTGATAATCCACATAAATAACTCATGGACATTCTTGTTTTTCTTTGTAAATGGATGCATGTAAAAAATGGTTATACAATTATTATACTATCATATCAACACAATAATTTTTTAATATGTTATTATTATACATTGATATTGGTTTATTTACATATTAAAAAATATGAAAAAATTGTTATGAAATATGTGTTACCTATGTTGAGATCTTGAACATCCTCTTAAATACAGCCCTAGATTTGGGGTATTTTGTCTAATTTTTTATGACCATGGGAATGTGGTTATGGAATGGGAATAAATAGTCAAAATTTGGCCATGGATTATATGATGTTATAAATTTAATTTTTATATTTAATGCTTATAAATTATGACACATTCATAACTGAGGGCGATGGACTATTCTTTGGAAAAATATGTTTTCAAAATCAGTGAGTGTAACGGAATGAAAGTGAGGAGAGTTAGGTGGTGTCATGATTTTAATTCAAGTAGGAATTCTTATAAAACTTAAAATTTTGTTTATATAAGGAATGTGTTTTTTAGTTTATGAAAATGGTAACCACTTTGATTACACATTTAAACACTTATCATTCTTAATTAAATATTAACCATCAATTTTTTAAAAAAAATATAAAAAGACACCAATTGCCTAACGCAAATTTTAGGAATCCAAATTTGGGGTCCAATTATCATAATTCTATTTCCAAATATGATAAAAATATATTTTAAATTAAAAGATATGATGTGTTGAAATACAATTTTTCAACAAAAAATTCATTTTAATCATTAAGTGTTGTATTAGTTATTTGACATTGATTTCCAATTAAATATCTTTTAGTACATATTAATATATTATTAAACATCATATTAGTGGTTTAATTTAAAATATTATCATTAAATTTTTAAAAATAAAAAATATTTATAATTGTGTTATTTTTTGAAAAATAATCATTTTACCATGTTAGTAAATATTTACATATAATAACAAAATATTTATGATTAAAAATAAATATTCCCTTAATATATAACATTGAACAAAAAAATTAAATTTTAAATTAATTTAATTTTATAAAATTTATAGAAGATAATTTTATATTATTAATTCATTTAATTCTATTTTTCTGAAAATATTAATTTCTTCCTAAAATATCAGATATTAGTCTAAAATTCAGATATGATATTTTAAATAATTTAATGTTATTTAAATTCCATATATTGGGTCAGCAAAAAGTTTTCAAATACATTTTATTCTTTTTAATATTCTAGTGATATTTAATAAGCTATGGAACATAAAAAATAATATTTTTCGCTGTTAACAGGAAAATAATTTATTCTAAAAACAATATAAAAATAATCGTAAGATAATATGACAATGATATATCCAACATTGATGTTAATTTGGTCAAAACAAATATCATAAAATTTTAGAATTTGATATTTCAATAAAATCCAAAAATATAATTGGAAACTCACCATATTGATAAATAGAGTTTAAAAATGATAACAATTCTATATTATTATTTATAGACATAGATTATATATTCTAATTGGTAGATAATTTAATTTTATGTATATTTATATATGAAGGGAATGAGGTTTTATTTTGATATAGTAATACAACTAAAAATATTTTATGTATAAAATGTGTTTTATATTCTTATTCCCATTCTACTCTATAGATAAATTTTACATGTTTATGTCATATTAATTTTAAAAAAAAAATTAACCTCGGAATAAATTTTATTGGTAAGATAATAGGTAGTGGAAATCATAAGTGGTGATTCTATTAACATGTGGTTTTATGTGACTTTTATATGTACCATATACTCTCACAAAATATTTTTTTCAAGTCGTAATTGATTGATTTTGGATGGATATAATTATAGGGATAACCCTAGTGAAGCAATCACCTTTTAAGCTTAGAGAAATGGGTTTCATATTAATTATTTCAACTTCTATATTCTATTTCATCCAACATTCTCAATTGATTTTGTGATATTTTTTTGTCCATTTACACCAACTAACATACAGAAATTATTTTATGTTTTATATTTAATATTAAAAAATATATTATTGTTTATATTTTCTTTTAATTTTTTTATGTTTTTTCAAACATGTAATTTAATATAACTTTTATTTGAGGAAAAAATATGGTTAATATCAGGTCAAATATTCAACCTCCTTTAATAAATTTCAACAAAAAATTCGAATTATCATTTAAATATAGGAATAGATAAAGGTAGAAAAGCGATCAACATGACTAAAGATAATACTAGAATGATATATGGTCCACAATATCCTAGGAAAAGAATAGGCTTGTTTTCGTGGAAAATTTCAGGGAAAGGATTAACATAACTATGTGTTAAGGCTAATGTAAAATCTTCTATTATTTCATAGATAATTTTTTGTTCAATATTCACTAATATATGGTAAAAATTGATTAGTAATGTGAATGGAAATATTCTAGAAATAAATGGGGATTGAAAGTTAAGATATCTATTTTATTTCAAACATCAAATCATATTTAATAGGAGGATATTAAGATTTTAAAAATACTTATTTTCGAAAAAATAATAATCGTACAACTATATTTATTCAACAAAATAAATTTTACTATGGTTTTTGACTATGTTCGTAGAAAAAAAACATAGATAATATAGGGTCGATATACTATAATACATAATCTAATTCAGATTTGGGTGTATATAAAACCTAATTACTATTATCCTCTTCCCCAATAGTTATTTCATAGGTTCTTTATGGATAATTGGGTCTAAAGGTTTTGGATTTCTATCTTCCTATGAATCATTTTGATTATGGAAATTTCTTTTTTAGTTCTAGAATTCACCAGAACTCAAGTTATTGAATTATTTGTGGTTCTCTTAGAGGAGTTTTATCTTCTCTCTTATTTTTATCTTAAAAATTATTTTTTACATTGACAATTTGATTATATATGGCCTCTTTTAAAATAAGTAAATAATTTCTAGTCCATGTAAGTCATTTCCTTTTTTGATTCATCAAACATTATTGTCATATAAGAAATTGAACATTTTTCTCTACAATATATTCATGAAATGTTTTTTTATGAGACTCTATCTTTGGCTTCCTTGTTGTGTTTGGGGATTTTAATATATATAAATTGTTCATACTTTTCTGTGATTGTTGTTTTGGGTTAACAATGATGTTTTTCACTCCATATACCATTCTAATTGGATTTTTTGTTGTGATAACCTCTACATTGTCCCAGAAACCCATGATTCCATCTAGTTCAAGGAATTACAAATCCATAAGGGTTTATATGAGTGATGTAACATTTTTAGTGCATGGAAATTATCATAATAAAAATGGAATTCAACCTCAATGGTTATCTTTTTTCATTTTCTCATTATCCCATTATTCCATTACATCATCCTACATCAACATAATATTAATTTGGGTTACTTTATAATGTTTTTTCATATAAATTTAAATCTAAAATATTAATGAATATTTGAAATAAATCATTTATAGTGGTTTATAAAGATTATATGATCCTCAAAAGAATATACCATGTGGAAATAAAACAATGTAAGCGGTAAGTTCTCATTACTTGTAAACCAGAATGATGGCTGGGATATATTTGACAAACCATTTTTAGATTTATTCCCCCCAGATATATCTTTTATAAAACAAAATCTACTTTTTGTATATAGAAATGGATGTATTTATTAGAAAACCACATAATCTCAAGATTAAAAAATGTAAAAATATTAATTTATACCAAGAAACATATTATAAGTTTACAAATAATGTTCTATAATTATAATCTCTAAAAATATGGGATCATTAAATGAAACAAACTATAATGATGATATCTATAATCATACATTGTTTCATGATTATTTACCTAAACTTATAAAAATTAAAAATAGAATCTTAAGATAACTAGTTTTTCAAGAATGATATATATATAAATAAATAATGTCAGAAATAAACTCAACATCATTATTTAACACTACATATGGTTCCCCTACTCCCATCTGTCTTCTAATTCTACATGGTTTATCCTATGGAAAATAAAATAAAATAATGGATAATGTAAATATATTAGCAAAGGGAATAATCATGATAATAATAGATAACCAGAGATCCTTGTGTCATAACAATGAATCATAATAGGAATGTTCATAAAAATTAAAATATGATTTCTAATTATTATATCATAAGGGCACTGAATCATAAATATATAGAGATATCATCAACATGACATAAAAAAAAATTATAGGACAATTCCCTTATAAATAAACATTATATTATAAGGATTAATCCCTTTCCCATCATCAAATGTGAAGTATTAGGAATTATAAAATTATTATATGTCAATTATTTCTCTTTAGGGAAAAAACACAAACTAAGGATTACTCCCTATTCTATCAAAAAAGAGTAATATTACTCCCTAATTGAATGCATAACAAATAATGGGAAATAAAAAATAAAAAATACATATTAGGGAAAAATATAAAAAAATTAAAAACATAGGATAAAAAAAATCGTAATATATATATGATTATCATTTAAAAAAAGGAAAAAATAAATTAATCATTAGTATTATAAAACACATGAGAAGAAACTATATTTCCCAACCATGTTTAAAGGTAGAATTTAGAGTTAAGTGAAATCAAATTCCATGGTAAGGAGTAAATAATTCATTTGAAAATCATATAATTTCTAAAAAGAACATAGTCATTGACCGTTTGTATAAGTTTTAGAAATTAATTCCCAAAATAGTTTGAATAATTACAAATAAAAATATCCTCATTGGTGATTATTACTGAGATGAGAGAAAGAAATTTTTAAAAACAGAGTAAATAATGTTTCATTTTCATAAATTGTTTATCTAAAATTGTTTTCAATGATGAAAATATGGTCTCTTGACAAACATTCATGGTGATAAAATTTTATGGGGTGATACTTGACATGATTATAGACATAGGAAGGATACCTTAGAAATTGGGTTTTTTTCAAAGAGAAAACAAAAAAGGGAAGTTAAAATTTTAATATCCCAAACAAGGAAATGTAATTAAATTACATATATGTTTATATATTTTACACACATATATAATATCGATTTTATTGTTGAGAATAAGTTAAAATTAAAATTAAGAGATATAAAGTGAACATGTATCTGAATTGTAACGAGGGTGGTCTAGATGTTCCATTACCATTATGTCTGAAAGAATTCTATAATTTTATTTAACTTCATATATTTATAAATTATGTTCATTTAATATATTAAAAATAACCTTATTCTTATATAGTTAATTATTTTTTGAAATTTATTCTCTTTGGAAACTAAAATTTAATATAGATTCTCATTCCATTAGATATATGGGTGGGTTTAGTTAATATCATCACAATACAAATGGTTTCCTAGATATTGTAAATGGAGTTGTAATACTGTATCAAAATATCCATAAATTAATACTATTGTTTACTTAACTATTCCATTAACCAATAATTTATTCTGATAATTTGGTTCTATAAGAATAAACTCAATTTTGGAATGCTACCTTAATATCCTCATTTAGAGGGAAAATTTACTGTAATATTTTTTTATAATATTTCAAATAAAATTTATAAAATTTTTAACCATGACTTGGTTTCAGTGATAATAATTTCTTTTTCTAGATATAATTTTTATGTCTGTTCTTGACAGTTGATATGGAAGATGGAATCAAAATTTCATCTCATGGATGATGTGGTATGTATATAAACACCGATAAAGCATCCATTTCTATAGATTGGAATGAAAGAATAAAATAAAATAACTATTAATTTAAAATAAAGTAAACTTTTATATATATTATATTATCATAATTAATAACATTTCTAAACTATCTGTTAATGGTGGAGATTAAAAAATGAATTCATGGTTTCATAGAGGTAGTAATCCATGGATATATACTAATGTGGTTTTTTGTTTTTAATTATTTAAGGAAGAAAATAAATGTAAAATAATGATATTGTAAAATAAAATCATTGTTTTGGATATATTATGCAACTTACATCATAAATCATAACCAACCCATGAAATATAATTCTTTAAATTTAAACTCAATGATGGCTTGCAGAACATAAAACTTTGAGTCTAAATTAATTTTAACATAGTAAACCATTATAACCTAGAAGATAAATTAGAGGGGATATATAGAAATAAATAAATTATGAAAATTATGAGTATCTATTATGTATAAATAAAATAAGTATAAGATTCACTAAAAAGATTTTTTATATATTTTTTTCTTCTAAAAACAATTTAGTCACACTTTTCACAAAAAATGAACATTAATTTTTTCAAAATATAAATATTATATGATTTAAATAAAAAAATAAAAAAAATATAATAATTATCTTAGAGGGAATTTTAGGGATTTTCTTGAATAGTTTCACTTTTTGATGAATACTGAAAAGTAGTGAATTTTAATTGAAAAAAAAACATTTTTTGGTAAATTATTTATAATGATAAAATATACTTTTAATTGTTTGTATGGTGTTATTATTTCAATAATAAATCTATTAATCTAATTTATTCAAATGGAATCATTTTTATATTTAATTTTTATATAAAATCATTGTGAACATTAAAATAGATTTTCTTGATGAACATGTATTGTTATAGCATCTATATGAATAATTAAAAATTAACATTTTCCATTTTCATGAATGGAATTTCAAAAAAAAAAATTATTTCATATTTTTAATAATAATAATTTCTATTATATAATAAGTTCAAAAAAAGTGTTTCCATAATGAATATTTAAAGATTTTAAAATTAATTATTGTGGTTGAGAAAAAAAAATGGATTTACCTAGAAGGATCATTCGCAAAGGATGGATTGCGTACGTCTCAGCAAACAAGGAGGCTGTGGAGGAAAGGGTCAATTTGTGAAGACACTCCATCATTGTGAGGGTTCTGGTTCTGAAAGGTGAGCTCCCCTGGATATTCACTGATCTTACGTGGATAGTTGCGGAACTCTAGGGTTTCAGTGACTGGTAGATGACCGCAATGGGACGTGGTTTTTATCATGTGGTATTCCCCTACGATGATCTCAAACGAAGGGCCTGTAGTCATGGATCTCTCTCTCTACGACCTGGCTTTCTGAGAATTTAAGATTGGGATAGGAATTTCGACCCAGACACGGTAAAGAACACTCATACACAGGTCTGGATCCACATTTTCCAGTTAAATTGGATCTACTGGCACCCACGCATCCTATGGGACATTGCCGCCTTTGTAGGTAATCCTATTAGGATGGATCGGCAGACTGACAATCCATGCTTTGGGCATTATGCTAGAATGCTGGTTTATGTTGATATGCCAAGCACACTTGTAGAGGAAGTTATTCTTTCCACAAGAGATGATAGATACAAGGTGTAGATTTAGTATAATAGGAAGCCAAAGTTCTGCACGAATTGCATGTTCTTCGGTCATCTTCCCCCTGACTACAATAGGGATAAGGAGTGCTCTTTATTCAGTATGAAGGGGCACGATTTGTCAAATTGTAGGAAAATGAAGGCCATTGAGAAGGTCTTATCGATTGATTCGAAGTTCCAAACCACTGCTTGTCCCTCCAATATGTGTATGACAACTGATATCCTCATGGATGGAAAGTAAGGTGATGACTCTGCTGATGGCGTTCAGGTTCTGGATGTACAGCTTAATCGGCGTGATACTAGTTCTGCTCCTGCTCCTGTGGTTCAACTCAGTGAGCCGCAGGTCCTGGATGATCATCATGGTGGCCTTGGGATGCCGAAGGAAGTAAATTCATAGGCACCCCCACCAGAGGGCCTTGTGGTCTTGTCTCCATCGCCTATTGATAGCACCAGTACTGATAAAGAACCGGATGCTTCTCCCACTGAAGGGGTTCTTAAGCAATCTGGTACCGCTGAATTCATCAGTGAACAGGGGACCTCTGGCTCAGCATCTGCTGGGGATCTCATCAATGAATTGCCGAGCACTGAGCAGACTGATGATGTGGCTGGTCTGCAGGATTTCCCCACTCTGCCGCAGCCTCTACCACTCAACGGTGATGGTCTTAGTAATGGGCAGGGATGCCCAAGCATGATAGCCCCTTCTGGGGAGAAAGGTGTCAATGAAGTGATAGAGGCCTTCACACAAGATTCCAGTGGAAAAGCTGCCAATAATGTGGCACCTGTTGTGAATGCTGAACCCAAGCATTCACAGAACATGTTCACCCCTTTAAGTGGAAAATTTTGGGCTGAGGAGGATGAGGCTCTGCTTTCCCCTAGGATTATGGGCAGCATAGGGTAGGTTGGGATTGATGCCCCAAAACCAGATATTGACCCTCATGCTGAGAAGCAGAGGGGCAGGAGGAAAAAAGAAAATGTCCATGACATGATGGCGCAAAAATAGGGACCCGTGACTAGGGGAAGGGACCCTAATCAATGAAGATTTTTTACTGGAATTGCCAAGGGCTGGGGAACTCTCCAATGGCTAGAGCCCTTAGGCACTTTGTTATGGCCAATAAACCAATGCTCATTGGGATTGCGGAACCAGATTTGATCTTTGATGACTGGAAACACTTTAGGTGGTCTTCCTTGGGTTATCATTTTGTTTCCCAAAATCTTCATAATGGTGGATTGGATCATCTTTGGGTGCTCAAGCATGAGAGAATTCTGATCTTCTCATGTATCCAGGGAAAGCAGAGTGTCACTGTTCATACCTATGTGGTAGGGCAGTGTGTGAAGGTTAGCCTTGTGTATGCTTCGAATTCATACACCATCAGAAGAGATCTATGAAGGGAGCTTGGAGACATCTCTGGGCATATTGCTCACAAATGGGTGGTGATGGGCGATTTCAACACTGTTCTCTCACCTGATGAAAAAAACTGGGGATAATTTTAACAGGACAGCAGCCAGTGAGTTCTTGCAGTGCATTCATCAGTGCAATCTATCTGAGGTTCTGATTGCTGGAGCAGACTTTACATGATGCAAGTTCACATGGAATGGTTGGAAAGAGAGCAATCTTGATATATGCTTTGTTCAATTGGATGATAGAAGAAACACAAATGGGCTCTTCGGGCACAAACTCCCCAAATTCCATTCGTATCCCAACCCTATGGTGGTTGATCTCACTATCATGGGAAGGACAGGCCCTCTCCCATTTCTTTTTAATTACGGTTGGATTAACATTTATGGTTATAGAGAATCAGTGTTGGAGGCCTGGAAGCTCGTGACATCGGGCAGCCCTCTAAATAGATTCATTGAAAAGCTTAAGCTTTCAAAGCGGCTAATATGGGAGTGGAGTAAAAACTCCTTCTCCAAGCTTGATTTTGACATTCACCATGCTGAACAGCATCTGGAAGGCATTCAGAACATGGTTCAGCAGCATGGAACTCCTGAAAGGGAGGAAATTCCTGACCATAAGAAACATGATGATTTGTTAACAATCAAATAAAGGTTAGAAGAAGGCCAACTGAAAGTAAAATGGCTAAGGGATGGAGATAAGAATTCTAAATTCTTTCACCGACTTCACCGAGAGAAAAGATCCAAGACTTGGAATCATGCTATCAGTATCAATGGCATATTGTACACCTCAGATAATGAAGTGTCACTAGCAGTTGTTACGTACTTCTGTGCTCTTTTAAATGATGATGGTTCTAATAACACATTGAAGATGGTTGATAATATTAACCCGTGCATTGATGATCAACAAAATCAAGAACTCGTTAGGGTCACAGATAAAGAGGAAGTCAGAAAAAGCCTTTTTTCTTTAAACATGGAGAGTGCCGCTGGACCTGATGGCTTTACCAACGGTTTTTTATGGCATATTGGGATATTCATCATAAAGAATTGGTTAATGCAGTGAGGGACTTCTTTGTTCATGTTTTCTTACCTTATAGAGTCAATTCTAACATTATTGCTTTAATTCCCAAGAAGGAGAATGCTCTTGATATCAAAGACTTTCGTCCGGTGGCCATTGGAAACACAGTTCCTAAGTTCATCAGCAAGATCATTTTATCTCTATTAGGAGAAATTTTTAGCGATCATATTAGCCCGAACCAATACGGTTTTGTTTCGGGGAGATGCATTCAGAATTGAATCTTCACGGCCTTAGAGGGTGTTAATCTCTTGCGGAAGCAAACAAAGGGGGGGAATTTTGCTCTAAAGATTGATATTTCCAAATATTTTGATACCCTAAAATGGAATTTACTTCACTCCATTCTCACTATCCATGGTTTTTTTGGCACCTTTGTAGGTTTAATCAAATTTATTCTTTCATCTGCAAGGCTGTCCATTCACTTCAATGGTACCCCGAGAGGATATTTCCCAAGCACCTGGGGTGTCAGACAAGGTGACCCTCTTTCCAAACTTCTCTTTGTGATCGATGAGGAGTACCTGAGTAAATGTATTAATGACCTTGCTCAGGTGGGACTCTTTCAGCCGATTAAAGCAGGGCGTACTCTTTTTTCCCCGCTCACTTACTCTATGTAGACGACATCCTTTTGTTTGGAAGGGCAACAAAAGGAACCATTTTCTCTATTCAAGCTCTCTTCCGTAATTATGATGAGATGGCGAGGTAGACCCTTAGCTAGGCTAAATATTTTATTGTTTTTGTAGATGGTCCCACTGTAGGGAGGCAAAATAGAGTGGAAAGGAAACTTGGTGTGCAGTGGGGATCTCTCCCTTTCAATTATCTTGTAGTGCCTCTGTTTTGGGGAAAGGTTAGAAGCCATTTTCTTAGAGTAATCATCATAAGAATCATCAATAAACTATCCACAGAGAAGTGGATGTCCATGTCTCAGGCTGGAAGAGTGTTCCTTGTGAACTCTTTCATTACATCCAAGTTTGTGTACTCCTTCTCCCTTTATAAATAGCCTCGAGGCCTCATCAAGGAACTGCAAGGCATGATTTGGAATTTTGTGTGGACTGGCTCCGTGCATGAGAAAAAGATGGTTATTGTCGCTTGGAAGTAGTGTATCAAGCCCGTTGATCAGGGGGGGCTTGGCATTAAATATCCGAGAGTCTTCAAGTATAGCTTGATTGGAAAATTTACATGGAATATTCTTACTACCTTTGACCCGTCCTGTGATTTTTTAGTTTGTAGGTTCAAGAAGAAGCTCCTCAAGGGATACTCGCACCACCTTGGGACCTCAGTTTGGCCTCCAATCATGTTCTCTTTTAAGGACCTCATGCAAAATGCTAAATGGCTTGTGAGCAGAAATTTGGATCTGAACTGCTGGAAAACTTGTTGGATTGACCATCCCCTTCAGGATAGAATGGTTATCCCATCTGAGAATTTGCAGCTGACCAAATCGGAATTTATAGAACTGCACATCACACTCATATTTGTTCCCACGATGGTGGTTCTGGATGATCAAAATGTAGCTTTCATGGATGTTGACACGCTTGTTTGGAAGCCTGGTGTGAGCGGGCAGTTCTCTCCCAAGGACTATTACAGGATCAGAACTGAGTGCTCCAACAGAATACTATCTTGGCTTGCTGAGTTCAAGGTTATCTATATCCAACCCTCACACTTTATCCAGTTATGGAAATTGTGGAAGGGGAATTTTCCCACTTGTGACAAGCTGAGACGGACAGGGCAATGCATTGCCTCGATTTTTTCCTTTGCATGAGGGATGCTGAGGACACCAAGCATATCTTCTTAAAATGTATCTTTACAATGTCCCTATGGGTGTATGAAGGGGTCATGTTTAGGGTGTATTTCAGTGTCGGTCGCTCATTGGATGGGCTGTTGTCCATCATTGGCAGTGCTGGGAATAGCGTGCAGATTCATCACCTGCTACTTGTGGCCACTGCAAAAACTCTTGCTACCATCTGGAGGGCTCAAAATCTCAAGATGTTTGAGGAGAAAGTCCCCTCAACATATGCTGGCATTTTTTCATTACACTGGGAGGTTCACGCTACTGCTAGAAGTTTGGTTTGTGTGATGCACAATAACATTCACGGTATGAATATCCTCCAGTGATTAGGAGTGGCAGGCAGGTCAAAGGCACCTTTGGTCCTTAAATCTATTCGATGGATACCCCCAATTGAATCATGGATAAAATTGAATGTTGCTGGTGCGGCACTGGGAATGCTGGGTCCTTCGGGATACAGAGGTACTTATTGAACACATCATGTCTTTGTTAAGGTTTTATTTCATCACTATATTGGAATAAGGACTGCGCATGAAGCCAAATTGTGGGCCATCATTTATGCGGTCAAGCATGCAATGCATCATAACTGGAATGACCTCTAGATTGAATCAGACTCAGAAAATGTTGTTGCTGCTTTGAATTTGAAAATGAGGAATGTTCCATGAAAGCTCTTTCTGCATTGGGTCGAATGTATGAGGCTGGTCGATCAACTTAACCTGCATATCACACATGCGTATCGGGAGACCAATCTGGTGGCAGACGCTTTATCGAAGAGGGTGGTTCTGGAGGCATCCTCTATGTGGACTTTCAAAACCCCTGATCATTTTACTGCTCTAGTTTATGAGGACATGCATGGGGTTGTCCACTCCCAGATGTGTAAGTTTCCTTATGTCACCTGAATTCGTACTCTCTTTTAGTTTTTCTTCAATATATTTCTAGGATCGGGCATGCCCAAACCCTGGACCTTTCCTTGGAATGTTCAAACCTAAGGAGTTTACCAGATGAAGATATATCATTATTCAATGATAATTTTTTTATTTCACCCACCACCCCCCTCAATTATATTTAAAACAAAATGATATAATGAAAAATGTTTCATTAATATACTAATATTTCCTTATTTCAATTTAATGAGCTAAAACACTATAAACATCATTCAAATGAGTTATGTAATCATAATTCATGTGTATAGTGGACTACCGTTTCACAAATCGATGTCATTCGTTATTTCCATTCTGATATATAATGGTTGGAAATGATGATTCTCATAAATTATATTAATGATAATAATAAAATAAATATACCACTAGATTAATTTTATCATATTTTACATTTTTACATTCAATTTTAAAGGGTATACGATAGTGTCGCTCATGTGTATAGCGGACTACCTCCATGTGAAGAAATGTAAATTGTTTTTAAATAATGCTTTACATGGAAGGAAATAATGGTACTGTTGATTAATATATGTGATATAAATTAAAAAATTATATTATTGACTAAATATTTATCATTCTTAAAAGATAATATGTATGACATTACATCATTTATTTTTCACTCACTAAATGATTATAACTTCATTCGTATATGTGTGGACTACTATCTTCATGATTCAATGTGACTCAATTTTAATCACCCCACCACATTGATGATATATATAATTATATTAATGAAATAATATGACATATATTGTATTATTATAATTTTTTAAGGGATTAAATATTACATCCATTATATAGATGATGATAATAAGAAATAGAAGTGATGTACATGCGTACGTATAGCCTACCATCTCCATGATGGTGACATACCTCATTTTTCACAACCATCCATCATTATTTTTTTTAAATAAACTTTTTGTAAAAATATTATAATTATTCAATAATTCTTATTCTAGAATTTACTTAACTATATATTATGTTCCATAACTAATTCATTCATGGTGAAACAGTCGGGAGAGAATACGACCATTAAACCACAAAACAATTTAAATAATGAATGATATTTAACGAAAGAGTGGTATGATGTTATAAAAGACCGTATGTGATATTATAAATATTAATTTGGTTATTTAATATGTTACAAAATTTTATCAAACTATATTGGAAATTAAATCATTTTCATCAAAAATGAATCATGAGGTATGTGATTCTATCAATATTTCAATTTATTGATCAACATTTATATTTTATGCACAACATTCATTTTTTTGGTGCATATACTGACCATATAACATGAAATATCATGAATACATAATAATTAATGTAATTTGGGGTTTTAGTTTAATTTATGTCATCAAATGGTATTTGAAAAATGTGTTACCAGTTGGTAAATAATTTCATAACTCAATATCTTTTCATTGAGTTATATTACTTCTTATACATCATTGATATTCTAATATTATTTGTGAAATGATTGTTTATTATCTCATGATTTATTGAAATTTTTTTATTTTGTTTTACAGATGATAAAAATAATTTCTTCAATAATTAATCTCCACTGCAACATTATGATCATTGTACATGTTTTTTTCACAACCCATTATAATCCGGATTGTTTTCTCCAAATTTTTTGTTGAAATAAATTATTTTTAAATTTAAAAATAAACCCACATGATTTTATTATAATATTTTTATTCAAAATATTTTCAATTAATATTACTATTTTTTCCTTGTTGGGTACATCATATAATTTAGAAATCATTTTAATGAAAATCTACATTTATTTCCCCCTCTAGTTTAAAATCAATATTCTTTCAAAACCATGTTTTCATTAAAAGTTTTTAATTTTTAAAAAATTTGAAAAACTTTTTATTGAATATATTTTCCCCGATTTTTAATTTTTTAATTTTTTGAGAAATAAATTACCATTTTTTTCATGAAAACTTCTAGTTTGGGTTTTATCACAAAAGTGAAAGGAATATTTGTTTTAGAGTGTATGGTATGGATGTAATTTCCAACCTTTATGACTAGTAAATTATTTTAAAGATTACATTACATGATTCAAATATTATATTCATTTAATGTATTTTAAAACTATTTTTTAATCATTTATATTTTAAAATTGATTATCAAAATGAAAATGATATTTTCCTAAACAATTATATTTAATGATTTCATTATGGTATTTATATTAATCAATGAAAATAAAACATTATTCTCATTAAAATTCATATATTTTTTATGAATACCATCAACATTAATTATATAGATTGTTTATAATCATTTTGACCGTGGAAAGTACTGAATTTCACTTCCTTGATTCATTTTTATAGTCATTAACATTCATTGAATTATTCACTTTCCCATGGACATTAAATTTCCACTAAAATATAAAATAATTCATTATCATTATTTTTATTTATTAAATTGTATATCAGTTATACATATGGTGTGCTACATTGATTGTTATTTTTTTTTCATCTGAGTAAATATTGATATATATGCATTACTTACTCAATACATATATTTGAAGATAATGAGCATTTTTTATGAATTAAATCAAGTAGTCGATATAAAATAAATTATTTAGACATGAAAAAAATGGTGGTCCCCATTATAGATAAGACCTTTATGTATAAATAGTTTCATGAGGAGAATCAATAAACTAGCAAGAAATCAGTTGGACAAAATAGATTACTTTCAACATAGTATATTCAAACTGTCTTGTGAATGGTATTGACAATAGAGGTATCATGATCATGAGTTCATGATGTCTAATAATTAATAGTGAATATCATTGAGAATTAATTTATTATTATTATGAATTATATTTTCACTATGATATTTTCATGGGATTCATTATATTCTCAATTATTGATTAACTATAATGTTTTTTCAGTTATTTACCTAGCTATATTGAATATTCCTTATATTCTGATGATAGTAAGGTTATTTAAATGGAATATGTGTTTACAAGTTTACAATCACATATTAATTAGGTCTTATAATACAATTTAGTGATTAAACGGAATGTGTGTTGTCTTATTTAAGTTCAAATAATAATTATTCATTATTAATTCATAGTAGATTCCACTATACACAACACTTACCAAGAATTTGAGCTTAACATTATTTTGTTTCCTTTTCCCTAGATTCCAAAATGTTTGTTAATAATTAAATGCTACGATATTATAGATGTAATATTCATATTGATGAACCCAATACTTTAATTTTTATTGATTAATGTAATATGGAAAGTATTTATATATCTATTTTACAAGGACCACTAAACTATTCAATCATTTGGGATGAGATTCCTTCTTTCATATAAAGATATAATATAGAATACCTTGGATCTAGGCTAATGGGGTCAAGGTCATTGTAGTTGGTATCATAAGACGTTTTGTAGAAATCCTAAGAACTATATTTAAGTAATCATATACTATATATCATAACCCAGTGATAGACTTTAGTGATATGTATCTAAAAAAATCATAATGTTTTGGTTGGTTAGATATTATGTGAATTTTCCCAAGAATACACTCATGTATGGATAATTGAAGAATATATAGTTCAGTCATAGATATAACCAAGTGTAAAATATTCTAAAAGGTAACAATAGGCTTGACCCAATCATCAACTGGTGAATGCCAATGGGACTTATTGTGCACATGTTTTAACAAAATTGGGTAATATAGTGAGGATTATTCACATTTTAATTACAAACAATCACGACCGATTTGAATGGATAATGACAATGAATTATGTAATTTAAATCAATGGTGTCATAGATTTTAATTAATGTGTCTCAAATGAATATAAAAATGTTTTAAGTGTGGAAAAAGAGTTCACTGTGTAATGAATTTCAATGATAAAATAAATAGTATGATGGATGGAAATAAATTTCATCATAGGGATCTATGTATTATTTACTATGATAAATGTGGGGAACCTAGGAATTATCTGAGTCAATGACCCATTATAATGGATAAACCATAGACCAATGAAGGATCTTTATGGAAATAAAATTAATTAATTATTTATTTATTGAAATTCAAGAATTAAATTTTAATATTATTTTTATAAATGGAATTTTGATTACAAGAATTGTGAAACATTTAAGATTTTTTTTAAATTTTAGGCATATATGTATCCATTATATTAGGTATTATGAAAAACATTTTGAAATTATGATTCTAAGGTTGATAACATGATTCAATTATTAAAAAACCTTTTTAGGGTTTATATGATTAGAATTTACAAATATTATAGATATTTTTAGAAAACATTTTTTGGAATAGAACCTAGTGGTTTTGTATATGAAAATGTTATTTTGGGGAAGAATTAAATTTTTTAATGACATATAAATAATGTTATTGAAAACATTTAATGTTAATATAATCAATAATTAAATTTTAATAATTGTCAAGTAAAATTATTAGACTTTGTGAAAAAAAACATTTATTGGAAACCAGAATAAAATATTAATGATTAATTTTATTTCAACGTTATTAATCATATATTTTTTTCTAACATTATAGAAATTATATTAATATGTTTTATAAAAATGACAATCATTATGTTGGGTGATAACTCACTGCATCTGGAAAGACCATGGGGCTCGAACACCTAACTGAAAGACGTTAATGGTTTAACCCCTATAATTGGTCTATGTTATGTTTTGGTAAATATGTCATTATTTTTTGTTAAAGAAAACTGAATAAATAAATATTAATTATGAACCAGTGGTATTAGGTTTTATGTATATATATTGATTTATAATATTGAATAATATTTGACAATCAAATTGGTTTTGGAAAACATTTAATGACATACAGAAATACCTATAACAAATTTAACAGTATTACAATCTGTTAAATGTGAATCTTTGTGCATTGGGAATAAGATATTCATTTTTGGATATTAATTTCTAAGTATATATGATGAATTGGAAATTGATCGAAGAACAACCGTAAGATCAAATTGTGATCATGAAATAGAAACGAATTAATTAAATATATTACCATATATACATAGATAGTAAAATAATTTATTAGCTTTTGGATAAAGGGTATTGAAAAAATATTATCTTATTACTTTAATATCCAAGGAATCGAATGGTCTTTCAAATAATAACTAATTTATGGGTTTCAGTCTCTTAACATTATAATGATTATTCAGTTTCTTGTTATAAATGCCCTCAATTACTCTCTATAATTATTTATGCTTTTCTAACATCTCCACGACATCAAATTCCACCATTGTTATCTTACATAGAAACATAGTTATCTATTATTTGATATTAACTTTTTAAATTCTCACATTATCTTATTAATAGGTTGTTTTATTAACCCTTTTATACTATGTGTTCTATCAGCAATCATATTTCTAATTGCCACACCATTGATTACTAAGATCAGGTTTCAATTGAATTGATGAAAATTTTTTAGGTAGGTTTAATGAAGGACCCTTTAATTGTAAAAATAAATTATTTTAATGCTTTTTTGAAAGACGAAACTATGATTAAAAAACCCTCAATATATATTTCATTAAATTTAATCTCTTTAAGGGATTATGAAACACACAACTCTGGGAATAATAAAACCATTATGTTGTATACCATTATTAACTAATAACTAAATTAATGAGCATTAATAGTACTAATGTATTATTAAAATTATTCTTATATATTAATTAGATATAAAATAATAATCATTTAAAAAAACTAGGAATGGGTTCTCAAAAACTATATTTTTTTAAAGCCTTTTTACTCGTGCATTGCACAAATAATTCAGGATCAAATTTTACCACATTTATAAAAATAATTTATTAAAATGAATATAATTATTATTATAATTATATAAAATTTATCTTAGGGTGAATTTTCATGATTTTTATAAAAATATTCATTTTTTATGATTTGTGAAAAATACTGAATTTTAATTGAAAAATTCATTTTCATTTAAATTATTTTGAAAGATAAATTATGTTTTTAGTTGGTTGTAATGTAATATTAGTCAAATTATATATCTAATCATCCATATTATTTCATTTAAATCATTTTCCTATTGAATTTTGGTATAAATACTTTTGAACTTATGAACATTTTCTCTTAATACCACTACATTTATTAAGGAAAAATTAAAATTTAATGATTATATTAATGGATTTTTGGATGTTTTAAGGTTTATTTAGAATCATAATTATTTATATTATTTAATAAATTAATATCAATTTTTTACCAAAATAAATAGTGAAAATCATTAAAATTAACTTCAACTCTTATTGTAAAAATGATTTATTGTTGGTTAAACTAAAAGGATATAGGTTAAACTTATTTAAAAACATCAATAAAGGGTATTTTATTGGAAATTTATGAAACAATTAATTCATAATATCATGAATAAATCATTTTTTACCATTATGTATGTCACGAACTAGTCCGGGAACACTGGTAACCCGATAACAGAGATGGCCCTGACATAGCTCGAAGGGCGTTCCCAATCCCCACGAGTTGTCGACTAGCACCAGGCATCACTCAACAAGAAAGTGGGAACGATTTTTCCACTAACAATGCAGAAGAAAAGAAACAAGATAGTATGCATAACAAAAAAACTCCACTGGGTGTAATGTACCAAAATACAAAGATGCATAAAATCCAAAGTACAAAAAATAGAAAACAACCCCAAGGTCCCTAAGGACACAACTCACCAAGACCAAAGCTCAACAGCTGGATCCACCTCGAAGAGATCCCTTCCATTTGCTTGAACCTGGAAGAAGTTAGTCTACAAGCACCCATAGGCAAAAGTGAGGTGTGAGCCTAAGCCTATAAGGATGTCACCAATGAATCCATAACTGATTCCAAATATAGATTATCCAAATAAAATATTTTAATTTTCAAATAAACGGGTTTGGAAATTTAAAAGAATATTTAAACAAATCATGTTATAAATTTTCAAATGATTGAAATAAATATTTTAAGAAAAGGCTTTACAAATGATGGAATATTTCTAAAAAAATGGCTTATGTAAACATCTATATAAAAAAATTTATATAAATTTAGTAGGCATGTAAAGCAGTTCAAAATAATTGGCATACATTTATATCTCAAATATAAATAAACAAGCGAGCAACATGGTCATCTGCCAAATGGTACGAAAGTATTACCCATCTATATGATTCCTCTCTCTCTCTCTCTCTCTATGTGAACTTAGAAAAATGTGTATACACACGTCCCTATGAAAATGGCCAATGGAGACTTGTCACCAACCCTTAGGGGATGTGACCCACCGCAAGTATGTATTAGAACGTTGTCGTAGCATAGAGTGTATCCAAATAATCCACTAACTACCTAAGGCTTGCATGTTCTCTTACATGATGGGTGAACTATTTTAAGGTTGTTTTAGAAAATACGATCAATTAAATTCTTGTATTTCAAAAGTGACAATTTCTTTCCATTTAATACCAAAATAAGTTTTATTAAAAAAAATCCTTTTCACAAGATAAAACAAATGAGTTTCTATCAAATCATTTTAATCAATTTTCTCTAGTTTGAAATCAATTCAAAACCAATTCCATCATTACACAATTTATATCCACAATTAAATTCAATAATTTAATTGAAATCATTTCCATCAAATCTACAATTTAAATCATCAAATTTCTATAAACTCACCCAATTCAATAGAATTAAGGGTTTTCCAAATTTCCATGCCAAAACCATTTAAAATATCTCGATTCACTGGAATCAAGTTTTTATCAATTTAATTAAAATAATATTTGAGAAATTGAATTTAAATAAAAAATTTAAATAAATTAAGCAATACAAAGATAATAAATTTGGCTGACCAGAACAGAACTACCTACCCCAAGGTCACTGATGTCAGGGGCAATGATAATCCACCCTATATGGTTCCATACACCTTCTCATGACATTATTATCGTAAGTGTTGACACACTAATTCTCAATGCTTGTCATGGGTTCCTAGAACCAAACCATCTATTTTGTTTCATAAGGAAGTAAAAAATTACACGTGGTTGCATTTTCTCTCTCCTAGATAATCTTTGGATTATTGTTTTATGTTAATGCATGCAATCGTAATAAATATCCATATGAATAATCATGAACCTCATTTGATAATTTTTTCTCTCTATTTTATTTTTCAAGGAAATAAAATATTACATGCGTTAATATTTTATCTCTCTTGGTTAATTTCAAATTATCACTTTATAATTATAATGTTTATCCTTTGATAAAACACGTAATTATCTCATGATAATTTCGACAATCTATGTCATGTGACAATTACCTTATATATATCTATTAAAGAATTGAATTAAATTATCTCAGTAATTTAATGAAATTATGCTTTGATAATTTTTTGTGATTATCTTTCGATAATTTGATGAAATTATAATTTGATGATTTTTCATTATAATTACATTCCAATAATCACAGACATTTAATTTTTGATAATTCATCGCAACAATCACAATATTTATCTTTTGATAATTTAATTACAAATTATCCTTTATAATTATATTTGATAATTTTTATTACAAATTATCCTTTATAATTTATCATTTGATAATTTTGATAAATCGTCCTTCGATAAATTAGTGTATTTATCGTTTGATAATTTTTATGACATCTTTAAACAATATATTGAACAATTATCTTTGAAAACCACAATAATTATGAATTGATAATTTTAATAAGTTTTTCATTGAACATTCCATGTGATTTTCACGTCTTTAAAAAAAATTATCATTTCATAATATATTTTCAAACATACATCTAAAATATGAAAAATCGGATTGAGAAATACCATATTGCCTTCGAAACAAAATATTATTTTCATTCTCC
Organism: Viscum album; assembly: GCA_963277665.1. Classification (NCBI taxonomy): domain Eukaryota; kingdom Viridiplantae; phylum Streptophyta; class Magnoliopsida; order Santalales; family Viscaceae; genus Viscum; species Viscum album. The sequence goes on along the minus strand of OY728123.1, from coordinate 1,425,026,362 downwards.
TCATCGAGATGAATCCAACGACATTGATTGGGTGTAAAACCGATCAATATTTCAAAAGATATTTAAGAGCTATGATTGAAAAAGAATTATAAAAAAAGTGAAAATAAAATAAAAGGATAACCAACCCTATTCCCAAAGCGCCCCATAAGGTGGAAGAAGACCTCATAAAACGCTTTCATTTGAGAGGAAAATCTCCAACAGAGTCCTACTGACCGCGAAAAATGAAATCTGTGTTCTCTCAACCATGATGGAAAAATCTCCTAACCAATTCAGGAATTTAAAAAGACCAAACACATAACTCACATTCATCAATTCCAAAACCCTCATTTAAACCACTGAATCTACTGAAAATTGAGAGCGGAGTTATTATTTTTACCCATTTAATGTGTTGGTGACTTCAACAAATGTAAACATATTGAAATCAATGTTTTTAGAATCGCACCTCATCATAAATGGAGGTTCGACATGTTGGGAGGAAGAAGATATGTAAAAAAACATATTTGATAATTAAAATTAGATTTAATTATTAAATTAAATTAATTTTATAATATAAAAATTAAATAACACAAAATTTATGTTGCAAATAAAAGTTATACTCTGTCTAGATAAAACACCACATTCTGAACACAACGGTGGTCTCAGATTTCTCAAACGATAAATAGTTAAAGAGATATTAATGATTTTTAATTAAAAAACAGAATAATTAATTAATAAAAAAAGTGTTATTTTTGTGAGTGAGACATCCAAACACCCAATGAGAACAAATGTTATACCTTATCTAGGGTGAACACCAAGTTCTGAACCCATCGATGGTCTCAGATTTCTCATATGATACACCATTTGAGAGGTATTTAATTATTTTTAATAAATAATATATTAAATATTATTTAGTAACTTTATCTCACAAGGGAGACATCTAAATTTCAGGATCCTTCGAATATTATACCCCTCCAAGGGTAAACAACGAATTTCGGACATAACGTTGGTCTCATATTTCTCAAACGATGCATCGTTTTGGAGTTATTCAAATATTTTTAATAAAAAGTGGTCACATAATATATTCTATTTAATAATTTTATTCTGTCTTGACCAAGATTTTAGAGACCTTGAAAACTTATACTTACTCAGTGTTTATCTCAAATAATATTTAATTGAATATTATGGAGTGTTAATTGGATGTTTTACCATTTCACAACGTGTTTAACAAAAATGTAACTTTTCACTGGTAAATCATTTTTTCCCATTTAACGTAATAATAATTTAACACAAGATGGATTATGAATACCTGAAACTGTAACGGGATGTTTCAACTTCCCCACCATAGAAAAAATTCAGTCCCCAGAAAGCCTACGAAGAACAACGTCAAAAGACAAGGCCACTGTTATGTTATTAGTGCCTCCCACTCTCACATCTCATTAGAATTAGAACTGTGCTTCCACATCATATGAAAACGAGGTATCATCCTTCCATGAAGTATCTTGGTCTCATAATCAACAACCATGACCGGTCATTCAATCACTGATAAAACAGATTCCACATCAAGATCACGCCAACTCAGAACATGAGTTGGGTCAGATAATTTTTTTTTTCAGGTGAGATACATGAAACACATTATGTATCAACATTAGTTTTAGTGTTAATGATAAATGGTAAACAATTTTACCCACCTAATCAACAACCTCAAAAAATCTCACAAAATAAGGATCTAGCTTCCCTTTCCTCCCAATCCATCGATGACCCAACCGGGGTGAAACCTTCAAGAATACATGGTCACCAAAAAAGATGCTTCATGTCATAGAACGTGTTAGTGCATCATGGGTGCTCAAACCATTGGAATATATGGAAATCCCCCATTAAATCCTTGTTTCCAATAGTGCAACATAATGGTTTTGATAACATAGAACACCCTCTTTGAAGAACAACCACTGGGTATCAGTATCCCCACTATAAAGAGAGTCTCTAATACATAGAAATTCGTTAAGAACTTTCTGTTCTGGAAGAATCATCTCAAGAAGAGAAGATGAGAGGGAACCATCATTTTTCATGGTTGAGAGAATTAGTGTCACCCAAGGTGACACCCTTGGGTGAATAAAGACTTTCTCAATAAGATCATTCAATTAGGACATTAGTTCTTTCAGTTCAGTTGGAGCAATTTTGTAAGAGGGAAAGGAAACTGTTTGAGTACCGAGCATCAAGTCAATGGAAAACTCAACCTCTTTTACCAGTGGTAAACTAAAAAAATCAGAATGAAGCATGATGAGAAACTTGATGACAACTGGAGAGAGATCAAAACACCAAATTCGAAGCAAACACTAATATTACCTTCCCCAACTCTGGATAAGAAGTTCTGGACCTGTTCAAACTTAGGTCTCATTATCCTTGAATTACAAGAGACACACCACTGTGTGTGGTAAGGTAGACCCATCAATGATAACAATCAATCCAATATTTATTGGCAATGAGTCAATCCACAATGAATCAGACGAAAAGGGATTTTAGGTCAGGTACTAGAAAACTCCAATAAAGTTTAAAATCTGATAGAGAGAAGACACAACTAAGACTGTGGATACCCTGATCTCCCTTCATACCAAGGGGTGTAATAATATCCATTTCACAAGATAAAATCTCCATAGGAAGATTAAGAAGATTAATGGTATGGGTTGAAAAAAATGAGTGAGATGCACCGACATAAAAAAGAACAGTCACTAAAGACTAAGCTATAGTAATGATACCTATCACGGTCATTGGACCTGTATCATATTCCTCTAAAGACTATTTCACTGCGTGAAGAAGATTCATTCTATATGTCTATGGCTCGAATGCTTTTGTATGTGAAGCATTAGATTTCCCCGTAGTTATTGAAGGTTCTGATGATCTCATTCCATTATGTAGAGTGGAGAAGTTGTTACAAAACTTCTGCAAGTCCCCCAAACATCCACAGGAGCGACATTTCTTTCTTCCAGCTCAGGCTAGAAAAACTCCACAACTTTGGCCAACACCATTGACTCATTATATAACTATTCAGTTAAAATAACCTTTAATTCCTTCCAATATAATCCCCTCATGTTTCTCTGTCGTCATTATCATGTCCCACCATCTCCTTCTTTGTCCCTCCAACACAAATGTGACACACTTCACCTTGATCTCATCTAGTGTCTACAAGAACACAAATTAGAGTTCTATCTTGCTAAACCATTCCTTAGCATGATGAAGATCAGTATATCCTTTGAACACTGGTGGTCTCTGGTGAAAGAACTCTTGAGAAAAAAATCTAAGAGCATCCCCCCAGGTTTTATAGCTGGAGCTTGAACAGGGACTAGAGGTGGTTCATATCCCATAGCTTGGACAATGCACACAATTGCCTCAACTAGGATCGAGTCCAATGGATGATTCGGTCACTGGGGTTTTGCAGTAGCCCCTCCCTGGATCCGATTCAAACAACTTCTTGGAGGCATGATGTTACACAACATCAGTAGACAATAAGGAAGACATTAAATAATTCTCATATATACTAACGAGGGAAACATGATCCTGACCAGAAGAACATACATGATTTGGATTTCACTATATCCAAATAAAAATATGGAAAAGACTAGAAGTAATCCACAAGACTTCTTTCTCTAACTACCCCTGGTGACTTAAGGTTTATTAAAATGAGATTTGGCCAGGAACTCAATCGCAACTACCTCCCAAGTCCTGACAAGAATACTCAAATGCATACTTTCATCAAGGCATGATGATTAACCACCCTATGATACCATTTTGTCACAAACCAACCCAGGTACCCTAGTAACCCAATAACCGAGATGGCCCTGACATAGCCCAAAGGGCGTTCTCGATCCCCACAAGTCGGTGACTAGCACATGGCATCACAGAACATGCAGGTGGGAACGATTTTGCCGCCAACAATGAAGAAGAAAAGAAACAGGACAATATTCATAACAAAAATAAACTCCACTAGGATTAATGTACCAGAATACAAAGATTCATAAAATCCAAAGTACTCAAATGGTAAAACAACCCCAAGGTCCCTAAGGACACAACTCACCAAGACCAAAGCTCAACAGCTAGATCCACCTCCAAGAGATCCATTCCCTTTTCTTGAACCTAAAAGAAGTCAGTCTACAAACACCCAAAGTCAAAAGTAGGGTGTGAGCCTAAGCCTAGTAGGATACCACCAATGATTCCATAATAGATTCCAAATATATATTATCTAAATAAAATCTTTCAATTTTCAAATAAACGGGTTCATAAATTTAAAATCACATCTAAACAAATCATGTTATACATTTTTAAATGATGTAAATAAATATTTTAATCAAAGGCTTAAAAATTGATGGAATATTTCTAAAACAATGGCTTATGTAAAACATTTAAATAAAATAATTTATGTAAATTCATCTGGCATGTAATGAAGTTAAAAATAATTGACATATATTTATATCTCAAATATAAATAAACAAGCAAGCAACATGGTCATCTTCCAAAATATATGAAAGTATTACCTAGCCATAGGATTCTACACTCTCTATGTGAACTCAAAAAAATGTGTATACACACTTCCCTATGAAATAGGTCAAAGAAGACTCGTCAACAACCCATCGGGGATGTGACCCGCCGCCAGTATGTTTTAGAACATTGTCGTAGCAAAGAGTGTATCTAAATAACCCACTAACTACCTAAGGCTTGCATGCGATATTATATGATAGGTGATCTATTTTAAGATTGCTTAATAAAATATGATCAATCTCATTCATCCATTTCAAAAGTGCCAATTTCTTTCCATTTAAAACCAAAAAATTTTTTATTCAAAAACATGCCTTTTCACAAGATAAAACCAATGGGTTTCTATCAAATAGTTTTAATCCATTTTCACCAGTTTGAAATCAATTAAAAACCAATTCCATAATTACACCATTTATTTCCACAATTAAATTCAACAATTTAATTGGAATAATTTCCATCAAATCCACAATTTAAATTAAACAATTTAAATAATCAAATTCCCATAAACACACCCAATACAATGGAATTGGGGTTTTTTCAAAATTTACATGCCAGAAACATTTCAAATATCTCGATTCACTGGAATAAAGTTTTTTTTCAATTTAATTAAAAGAATATTTGAGCAATTGAATTTAAATCAAAAATTGAAATAAATCAAGCAATACAAGGATAATAAATTTGGCTGATCAGAACGGAACCACCTACCTCAAGGTCACTGATATCAGCGACAACCATAATACACCTAGTATGGTTCAATACACCTTATCATGACATTATTATCGTAAGCATTGACACACCAATTCTCAACGCACTTCAAGGGTTAATAGAACCAAAATATGTATTTTATTTCACAAGGAATTAAAAAATTACTTGTGATTGCATTTTTTTTCTCTCCTAGATAATCAATGGATTATCGTTTTATGTTAACGCATACAATCGCAATAAATATCCATACGAATAATCAAAAACCTCATTTGATAATTATATCTCTCAATTTTATTACTAAATGAAATAAAATATTACACGTGATAATATTTTATCTCTCTTGGTTAATTTTAAATTATTATTTTTTAATTATAATAATTATCCTTTGATAAAACATGTAATTATCTCATGATAATTTCGATAATCTATGTCATGTGACAATTACCTTATAATTTTCTACGAACAAATTGAATAAAACTATCACGATAATTTAATGAAATTATGCTTTGATAATTCTTTGTTATTATATTTTGATAATTTGATTAAATTAACATTTATAGATTTTTCATTATAATTAAATTCAAATAATCATTCACATTTAATCATTGATAATTCATCGCAACAATCACAATATTTATCTTTTGATAATTTAATTAAAAATTATCCTTTACAATTATATTTGATAATTTTTATTACAAATTATCCTTTATAATTTATCCTTTTATAATTTTGATAATTCATCCTTCGATAAATCAGTGCATTTATGGTTTGATAATTTTTTACAACAAATTTTAACAATTTATTTAACAATTATCTTCGAAAACCACAATAATTAAGAATTGATAATTTTAATATAATTTTCATTGAAAATTTGATGTTATTTTCACATCTTTAAACAATAATTATCATTTCATAATATATTTTCAATGATTCATATAAAATATGAAAATTCAGATTGAGAAATACCTTATTTCCTTTGAAACAAAATATTATTTTGATTCTTCTCATCAAGACGAATCGAATGACACTGATGGGGCGTAAAACTGATCAATATTGCAAAATATATTTAAGAGAGATGATTGAAAAGAATTAATAAAAAATAAAAATAAAATAAAATAATAACCAACCTTATTCCCCCAGTGCCCCATAAAGAAGAAGAATACCTCATCGGACGATTTCATTTGGGAGGAGAATCTCCAAGGGAGTCCTAATGACCACGAAAAAGGAAATCTATGTTCTCTCAACCAGGATGGAAAAATTTCCTAGGCAATTTGGGTATTTAAAAAGAAAAAACAAGTAACACAAATTCAAAAATTCTGAAACGCTCATTTAAACCACTAAATCAACTGAAAATTGACAACAGAGTTATTAATTTTACCCGTTTAATGTGTTGGTGACTTCAACGGATGAAAATGGATTGAAATCAATGTTTTTAGAATCACAACTTTCAATGAATGGAGGTTCGACGTGTTGGTAGGAAGAATATAAGTAAAAAATGTATTTGATAATTAAAATTGGATTTAATTATCAAATTAAATTAATTATTAAATATAAAAATTAAATAACACTAAATGTCTGTTGTGAATAAATGCTATTCTCTATCTAGATAAAACACAACATTCTAGACCCAATGGTGGTCTCGAATATCTCAAATGATGAACATTTTAAGATATATTAATGATTTATTAATGAAAAACGGAATAATTAATTAATTAAAATAAAAAGTGTTATTTTTTGCGAGTGATACATCCAAAGACCCGATACAGAAAAATGATATACCTTTTCTAGGGTAAACACCACGTTTCAGACCCATCAGTTGTCTCATATTTCTCATAAGATGCACCGTTTGATAAATATTTAATTATTTTTAATAAATAATATATTAAATATTATTAATAACGTTATCTCACGATCGATACAACCAAATTTCTGGCACCTTCTAATGTTATACCCCTCCTAGGGAAAACACCATATTTCAGAAATAACAATGGTCTCAAATTTGACAAGCGATGCATCATTTTAGAGTTATTCAAATATTTTGAATAAAAAGTGCACACTTAATATATTCTATTTAATAATTTTATTCAATCTTCGTTGGGAATTTGTGGGCCTTGAAAACTCATACATACTCTTTGTTTAGTTCAGAAAATATTTAATTGAAAATTATAGAGTGTTAATTGGGTGTTATACCATTTCGTGATGTGTTAAACAAAAACACAACTTTTCACTGATAACTCATTTTTTCCCATTTATTGTAATAATAATTTTACACAAGATGGTTTAGGAATACCTGAAACAGTAACATGATGTTACATTGTAATGTTTAAAATTTGGGTACACCTTTTTCAATTCAAAATAATAAAAGTGTTCCACTAGTCTCACTTATAAAAGGACACCCCCTCTCTTCTCTACTTATCAATTTCAAACCATTTTGTTTCAGAAAATAACTACCCAAATCACTTCCCAAATTACATACCCTCATCATATAAGAATTATTTTTATAATAAATCCTACCTATAATGTCATTTGTTGAAAACATATGGAGTTTACCCAAAGAATATATAAAGTTATTGAACAAGAATATTTATTATATTTCATCCTCCACATCGATAAATTATAATTAAAACATGATGATATTATAAAATAAATATATTAAATATAAAATTTATTGTTTTTTATGTTAATTAAATAAAAATATCTCCACATTCATTAAATGGGATACAAAATCCCAATTTGTGTGTATAGCATATTACCTCCTCACGAACATATGTCATTAATTCTTCTATCACCACTTCTCACAAATGGGTTGTATGCTGGGTATAAATATATATATATATATATATATATATATATTGTTTTGGTAACATAATTATACTTATGGGGTTATTATATCATATATACTTCTTTTACATACAATCCAGTATGGGATACGATAATTTCAGTCGTGTGGACAGCAGACTACAACCTCACAAAGTTATACAATTTGTCTTTCACTAACGCTTTACATGGAAGGTAAAAAGAAAAATATGATTAATATAAATAGTATAAATGAAATAATTATTATATTAAAGATTTATTCAATAGTATAGAAATATAATACATATCATTTTATTTAGTTAATTTTCACTAAGATGATATCATTTTTCGTGTACCTGTGATCTAACTCCTTTACAAAGAGATGTGAGTCTCTTTTCATAACCACGAGACATAGATGACATATATAGGTATATTAATATAAATAAAATTATATATATGATAATATTATAATTATTTAATGTTAAAATATTACTTACCTTCTTTTATTGATGATCATTTAAACATGGAAATGCTTTGCATTCGTACATACAACCTACTATTTCCATTTTAATAACTAACTTCATTATTCATAACCATAATTAAAGATTATTTTTTTAAATAATATGTAATAACCTGATAATTTTATAATAATAATAATTATTGTATATATTTTGGAAATATATAATATCCGAAATAACATGATCTTTCATGATAAAACAGACTTGAGAAAACATGTTAATTAACACCTGAAACAATGAAAAAATGATAAATAATTAATTAATATGTGATAAGATGCTATGAAAGGATAATATATTTGATTAAAAATATTAACATGGCTATGTAATAAGTTACTAACATGTTTAAATCAAGTATATAAGAGATAAAAACATGTGAATCTAAATGGAATTGTCAGTTAAGAGACACTGTCTCAATTTCCTGTCATTGAGGTAATTTTTTTTTCATACAAACCAATTTCATTTTTATTGTTTATAAAGTACCAATTTAACATGTAATATCTTGAATAAATAACATTTCATGGTATTTTTAGTTTTAATATGAATTATTTCATCTGAGGGGATTTTACATAATAGTTATCGAGTGGTAAGGAATTACATAACTCAATTTCTTTTTGTTATGTTATATTACATCTTCATCGTCATTGATTTTTTAATATTATGCATGAAATAATTTTTTGATATATTATTTCGTATTTAAGATTGTTTTATGTTGATTTAAAGTTGATAATGATAATAAATTAATTCATTAATCCTCAAATCAATAACATGATCATTGAAAATGTTTATTTTACAATCACATTCAAATCATGATTGTTTATTTTTTAATTTCAGGTTACCAAAAAATTTGATCAATTCCTAATAAACACATTTAATTTTCATAAAATATAGATATTTTTATTATTTTCATTTAATATTACCATTTTTGACACACTCATACATAAAATAATTAAAAACCTTTCTTTATGAAACACCTTCTTAATTTTTCTCTTTAATGAGAAATAAATTTTCTTCCAAAACCATATTTTTAAAATATGTTTTCAAAATTTTTAAAATGATTTATGAAATACATTTTCAACCAATTTTAATTTTTATAAAATTATTGTTAATTAATCTTCATTTAATTTTCAAGAAAAGTATCACATATATTTTACAAAAAAGTGAAAGGAATATTTTTTAACATGTAGGATATAAATAAAATTTATAACCATTATTACCACTCAAATACTTTAAATAATCCATTATATGTTTCCATCACATATTTCAAAAAATGAATATTCAAACGGTTTTGGAAAACATTAATTTTAAAATTTCAATTTAAAATAGAAAGTATTTTTTCCTCAAGAATGTTTTTTAAAAATTCATGTTATGGTATTTATATTAATTAAAAATAATAAATATTTATTATTTCTCCAATGGTTATATTTTTAATTGATACCTTAATTATTCATTCTACAGATGTTTTATGAAAATATTGGACATATACCATAATGGTATTCACTTATTTGATTCGTTTTTTGGAGAGTAATATTTGTTAGTGTTCCAAGGTAAATTCAAAATATGAGAGGATTATTGAAATTATGGAAGGAATCCACCATTTATAAATGAGGAAGAAGGACATTTACCTAGAAAATAATGTTGTGTAAGATGTAAGAATGGAAAAGAATTATATTTCTATGAGTTAGGCAAGGTAATGTTTGTAGGAAAACTACGTAAGACAATAAAACATAACATTTTATTTCTAGAAGGTTTATAGGTCATGTAAATTTAGTAAAATTAAATCTACGGTAGATTTGTTTTTAAAATACATAATAATAATAAATATTTATTTAACAAGTCAATTATTTTATAAAAACAAATATCAGAACACCCTCATTAAAATATTTAAACAAGGCGAACCAAAATTTTGGCACCATTTTAACTATTTTAATTTCATGAAATTGGACGAATAACATTTAAATAAAAAAAAATGTGTTGGAAAACTTTTTTATTAAAAAATATCATTTTAATCATTAAGTTTTATCTATCTTATTTTTCATTTTATTAAGAATTAAATGAGTGTTAATTAATTATTATATCTATTTATGCATCGTATTATAATTTTAATTTACATTTCATTGTTTAATTTTAAAAATAAAAAATATTTAGAATACTGTTCATCTTTGAAAAATAATCATGTTACAAGGGTAAACAATATTAACCAAGGGTTACATGATAGTTTGACTAAAAATAAAGTGTCCATTATTAGATAATCTTGAAAAAATACTTATAAATTTAAAATCCATTTAGTTTATTTTAATTTATAAAAATTAATTTTAAACCACTAATATATTTAAAACATTTTTTTGTGATAATATTACTTTTGTTATAGAAGATCATATATAATTTAGTAATTAAAACATGCTATTTAAAATTAGTTTCTATTATATGAAATATATATAATTGGTCAAGGAAAATCTCTCTAATGTTTTAGGTTATTCTTATATCTTAGTAATGTGTTTAAATCTATGGTAGTTTAGAATCATAATTTTTTATTATTCACGTAGTAATAAATTTTTTTTGAAAAAAATAACAATTCATCATAATATAATATAATAACAACAAATCGAAAAAATAAGTAAATTTTATCAAATTAAATTTCTAAGATTTGGGAAATTTATATTTTTATATATAATAAAGTATATTGGAAAAGTGTTACTATTGATGTATAAATTTTTAAAATGATAAATTTAACATATTATAATTAATTTTCAAGTAATATATTTATTAAATAGTTGTTAATTTTTTTATATATTTATATAAAAAGTGTTATAGGTTAATTATAATAAACTAATGAGAAAAATATTATAGATTAAAATGAATTTTATATTTAAATTCCCCTTTTATTTCGTTGATAAAAATATATATTTATGTCCTTAAAATTTCTAATCACAAAACACCATATAACCTCCTCATAAGTTATAAGGGTTAGATAACTAATAGTGAATGTCATCTGTGGTGATTCAGATAACATAGATTTCTATTTGGTTCTAAAATATTAATATTTTCTAATATGTTTTTTCACTCACCTCATAGGTTTTCATGTTCATCTATAATTTTTTGGGGATACACTTAGAAAAGTCACCTTCCTTTTGACATAAGACACATGGGATTCAAATGGATGATTTACACATATGTATTCCATTTCTGGCAATAATATTTTTTTTCATGGTCACTTACATTTTTACAAGGTATGTTAGCAACTATGTTATAATTATTGAATATGTTATTAAAAATAAAACTAGGATTCTATTTCATTTTAATTTGGTATAGTGTGGGAAATATGTTATTTAATATATCATTTATTTATGGAATAAATGTAGTGAAATTTCATGTCATTATATATAATGACAAAAAAATTGATTTTAAATATTATTTTGAATATATAATATACAAATTTCACTAAATCCACTAATCAATAGAGACTAGTTTAATTTTTATGACAAAAACACATTTTTCCCTTTCAAATAGTCTATATACAAAGGGTTCTTATGCCATATACTAAATAGACACCAAAAAAATATTTAATAATGATTATTATGTAATTAATTAGATTTATTATAATTAAATTATACACAACGTACTTTATTATCAAATTCAAAACATAACAGAACCTTTATATTTAATAAAATAATGGTTTATTCCAAAATTAGTATTTTTGTTATCCGCTAAATGAATAATCATTGTTTAAATATCCTATAAATTTACCCAATGAAATTTTTTAAATAGTAATATAAAAATTTATATTATTTTATCAAAATGATATTTATAAATAATTGTATAAATTATTTATAATATTCAATTGAAAAAGATGAGATAAAAACAAATTTTGAATAAATTATACTTTTAACCATAAAATTACATTAATGAAAATTGAGGACATAAATATTATGAATTAATTATGGAATTTAAATTATATAAAAATTTTATTTTTACATTTCCCAATGTGATTATTACTATACAGACCTTCTCAATTAATACCTTCATTATAAAATTTTATTATGTATTTGATCATATAGACTAATGGTTGAATCTTATGCAATCTATCAAATACGTCATATTTATATAAATGGAATTAAATTAAATATCATGGTTTGTTAAATTATAACCCTCAAAATTTTATTTCTCCATTAAAATTCATTCACTATGATATAATAATTTCAGTATATTATATATCATTGCATCATGTGGTTCCCATGTGGATTCCTCAAATATCTGATTTCTCCAAGAAACATTTATATGATGAATAATATGGTTCGTTATAAAATAAACAATGTGATCAACTATTTATATAGGTTGATTTTGATAGCGAAGATAATTCTCGAGTTCTATGTCCATTTAATTTAATAGATCTGAATAATTAGTTATATTCTTCTTTAATAGAGTTTCCTGGAAGTCGTCATGAAAATTATAGAGGATTGGTGGGAGTTAAAAGAGATATGATACCAACCCAATCTAATTATGAATCTCTAAAGAAAAAAAATAAATATTTCATATATTTACCTTATTTATAAATATCAAAACCATCTTTAATATAGTTATTCTCAAAAAACATTTCTGAAAAAATCATATTCTAGATCTTGTTAATTAGTCAACCATTATATTCCATGTATTCAGCATGATCAGGTCCAAATTAATAGTTTATGTAATGTCTCAGAAATTCGATGTATTTTTTTTAATTATATGGAATTATTCTAAGACTGTGCACTCTAACAGCATGTGATTTTGTGGCCCAGAGAGCCCGGAAGGTAATTTTGAATTTTTTTAAGGTGCGTTCAGTAAACTTGCGGGTGTGTTTTTCTATCTTTTAAATCAGTGATCAGATCGAGAATACGAGGGTGCCGTTAAACTCAGAGCACCCGGATTCGCCTAGAAATGACTTAACATCAGCTAGAAAGGGTTGAGTGGAAAAGTCATTTTTCTTAATTTTTGAGAAAAAAATAAAATAATTTAGAAGAATTATATTATTTCTTTTTCATCGTTGAGTGGTAGATGACGACATTTTAGTACAGCGATGAGGAAACGACAAGGCACATAAATATTGGTTCAATAATGGATCGTTTGAAACCACAACACTGTTATCTTAATGACTAATTAATGGTGGATTATTAAATATGGATAATTTAATTAGCATCATTAATGGGGGAATCATAGATGTACTTTTTATTTTATTTTAATAATCCAATGTGTGGAGTTTGGGAATTAAAATAGGAGGATTATCTGAAGAAAATCTAGCGAATCTCCCATCCAATGAAGAATGACGAACACCGACAGATCTTCATCGTCTTAGACACACCTAGAAGAATGGAGCCGCAAGTGATGAAATTGTCACCCTAGAATCCTAAGGATGAACGCTTCAGAATCAAACATCAGATAGGTAATGGTATTATATGATTTTGATGTTCTTCCCCATTTATTTCTATAAACGATGAATGTGGATCAACCTAGGAACAAGTTGACCTGCACTTCATGCATTTATGTGGGAGGGTACCATTATTGGGGATTTCTTTATCTGGGATTAATATTATTCATGTATGATCAAAAAAATCCCCGAGACTCCCCCTTTATAATAAAACTCTAATACATAGGTCCCAGGCTGACACAAAAAAAGCCCGAGCACCTCTGCATGTGCGTTCTTGGTGACCTCATTCTCAAAACGACAGCATGGGTGATTTGAGGCCTTTGTAGTGAAGAACACGAACTCTAGAGGCCATAAATAAAAATTTCATGAATTAAAAACCACCAGTGTGCATCCATTGGTTAGACGAAGGATATACATCCACACTAGACGCACATGGTGGCTGTGACGGCACACGCTAGTCACACGACGGTCAGCGGGGCGGAGGGCTGCCAACGACTGAGTGGAGCAGCGCGCCTGTCGGTCTGTCGCAGTGGCCAAAGACTAGGTCCATCAGGCTGTTGCAGTAAAGGATGATGTGCCAGACAGGGCGCCACTTGGAGGGGCGGCCCATGACCAGGCCACCTGGCTAGTTGGAGGAGCCATGGTTTGTTGACCGCGACTGGAGGTGGATGCCCCGCAGAGTCTCACGGGGTGGAGGGGGTGGATGCGGTTGGACACCACATCCCGACTGGGTGGTGCACCAACGGAGGCTCCATAGGTCAGTCCCCAGCTAGCAGGCCATTCCCCCAGTGGGTCGGTTCCGTGGCCAAGAGGGCCGATCCCCCAGCGGCCCGATCCCGTGGCCCAGCGGGTGAGGCCCCCAGTGGGCCGGTCCTGAGGCACATCGGCCGAAACCGCACCAATGGTCAGACCAGCACTGACACGATGGACCCACACCCAGTGGGCCGAACCCGCACCGGTAGGCTAGACCAATGCCCTTCGGGCCAGGACAGACTAAACTGGCTCGCCGAGCGACCCGACAGGCTGGACCCCCGGCCAAACCAGATCGGGCCCAACTAGGCCTATTGGGCATTGCCCACTAGCCAGGCTGGACTAGACCGACCCTAACCCCAACCAGGTCAGGTCATGTCTATCTACTTAAATTGGGGTTTGTGGAACCTCCAGGCTGGGTTGGTCGGATCGGTCCGACCGGGTCGGATCGGACCCTGTTGCAACCACCCCCTGGTTAATGAAACACTCGTATCTTGAAAACCGAATATCAGATTGATTATCCATTGTCATCATTGGGACCCTCTATAAGAGGTTGATATTTTGGAATGATTTATGGTGATTTTCATGGACAATGAGATGCGATTAATTCATTTATGAGTGGTTCTCCCAAGTTCGTAACGTATAGAACCATGTGGATAGATGGCACATGTATACTGATCGACGAAGGCCCAGTGGGAAGCAGATATGTTTCACCTGGTAGGCCCACAGTGGGGAGTGTTACTATGTGACCCGACAGACTAAATGTACTCGACAGGAGGAGTACCACAATTCAGCCATGGTAGGAAGAAACTCTGTGTGACCTAGCAGGCCCATGGCGGGGAGCAGCTCTATGTGACATAGCATACCCATGGTACTCATTAGGGATGAGTACCACATCATTCCAAGGTTAGCGGGAAGTGACTCTATGTGACCTAGAAGACCCACCATACTCGATAGAGGGGGATTTATCCAACTACTGAGGAGTTCAATGACATGAATGATGATGTTACTATCCCTACCCAAGAACATACATGGTGTGATATTTGTATTTTACTTTGTGGTATGTGTTGATATCTTGATTGGTGGAATTTCATTGGGGGAATTTTTCTTTTTTGGTGTTTTCCTTAGTGGATTACTAGGAGACGTTCAGGGGTGTCGGGGTCCCTAATGAGTATTTTTATACTCACCCCAACATGAGGTTTTCTTGCATGTGTTGTGTCTGGTGTAGAAGATTGGCGTTTTGAAAGAGGTTCTTAGGGGTATGGGACTGACAGACGATATGACGATATATTTGGTGGCCTAGGACTGGGTGGAGCTCGCAAGGACAAGGTATACATGGAATACTACATCGACTCCTAGTAGCTTCAATACTCTCATGATCTGATGGGGGTTTCTGAATATGGCCATCAAGGATTCCTTTTTTACTTTTTTATTTTTAGTTACTTGTTGGGTTAGTATTTTGGCCCACATACATTAACTTGTACATGAACTCACCTTTGTTTTAGTGGTATACTTGTTTCCCCCTTTCAATGTGTTGGGGTTTGGTTGGGAATTTGTGAGTACAGGTTTAAAGTAAAACGCCTCCCACTTGTAGGTTGACACCTTCAACACTAGTCGCCAGCCACTGGCCTTCGAGAGGTGGGCTTGGGGTAGCCACGACACGGGCCCCAGGGGAAAGATTGTGAAAAAGTGGTATTATAGGGAGGTTTGTTCCCCCACAAAGATGAGTAGTCTTTGTTTTTATTTGAAGCAATAGTGTTAAATGTTGTGATTCTGACCTTCAGATTCAGGGAGTCTAGTGTTAGTGTGGTGGCTAACATATACATACATTATGACCTTGAATTCTACTTTTTTTCCTAACACATGAAATTACTGGTTCCATAAGTGTCTTTTCATTTTGAATAAATTTCATATCACCGGGTATAACCTTCTAACCGTGGCACATATTGACCTAATTCAGGATGCCTCCACTTGTACGACCATACAAGATCTTGATACGCGATAGTGACGACAACCCACTTAGCGACAAGGTGTCCGTTCAAGGATCAGTTCAGGAGATATCCCCATCAGGTGGTCCACCAGTGATATCAACACATGATGGTCAACATATACTGCCGAATTTTCTAGAATAGATCATTCCAGAAATCAGTGCCTTGCACGAGTTTTAGATACATAGACCTCACAGGTTCATGGGTGAGACAGATCCTTAGGTAACTGAGGACTGGCTAGAGGTTGTGATGTGGGTCTTCTGCATAGTGAGGACACTGCCTAACCAAATGAAGATCTTAGCAGTGAGCCTTCTACAGAGCTCGATAGGGAGATGATGGATCTTGACCACCAAGATGAAAAATGGGGCGACCCACTCCTGGACAGACATCAAGCAGATTTTCTAGGAGGAGTTTTTCCTAGTTACCTTGAAATATGAATACATTTAGGAGATTCTTAACCTACAACAGGGGAGCATGATGGTAGAATAGTACTCAGTAAGGTTCACTGAGATATCTTGCTACTCAATAGACATGGTGTGAGACCCTTTATTCATGTATCGAGCCTTTGATCAGGGACCTAGGTAGGAGATTAGGTCATCAGTGTTGTCTCTCAACATCCTTACCCAGGCCGGTGTTCTGAAGCGAGCCCTTATTTTGGAGATCTTCTTGGTGAAGCAGGAACCGACAGTTAGAGCCACTAGCAGAACCCATGTGGCATAGTATTTATAAGGTAGTGGAAAGAAGACACATGTGCCCAATCGGGAAAGGTCTTTTAGAGGATGACCGTAGGACTTAGAATCGGTAGTGTGGGGATCCCAATCCTAGGGAGCCAGCATGGATCCAGATAGTGCTTCACATGCGGTGGGCAGACATACATGGAATGAAACTTCACTGACTCACCATATATATGACTAGATGACGGTTGATGGGCCTCCAAGGTAGTAGTAGTGGGTTGATAGAGTAGGTCCGTAGGGTGGAAGATGTGGTGGGGGAGTTGGAAAAGCTGCAGACGATGTGTGAAAGTTTGAGGTGTTACCACCAACACCCCCAAGTGGACCACCCTGATCAGGGAGTAGGCATACATGGGCGATCTCAACACAGACTACAGAGGATTATGACCCCAGTGTTCTGGAGATGATCCGAGGCATGATTAGTGTCTTTTACACCCTAGCTATTTTTCTTATAGAAACTTGTGCTAGTCACTCTTTCCTTACCATGACTTTCATTTTGAGCTTAGAGATTCTGGAGTATCTGTTGGCTCCATCCTTACAGCTAGATACTCCAAAGGGAGATGATTCGATGATTACAAACTAGTTCCGATAGTGTGAGCTTACTCTAGGAGGTGACAGCTTCGGCTGGGATCTTCTAGTAGCGGCGTCAAGGACTTATGATGTCATCTTGGGTTTGGAATAGTTATCCAAAGTCGATTCTCAAATTGAATATTTTAGGCATACAGTGCGGTGTGTTCACAGATATGGGATCGGGTTTTTTTCACTAGTGAGAAGGAAACCCTCACAGTGTAGGACATACTCTCTTGGAGGAGGGTGAAGTGGATCAATAACAAGTTGGCTAGTCTCACCCTTAGTGTAGTGGATAAGAGGAGTCCAAGCATACATGTAGTGGTGGATGAGTACTAGGATGTTTTTCCGTAGGATGTTCTAGAAAAACCTCCTCATAGATAGGTAGAATTTTTCATCGACCTATACCCTGATACGACACCGATATCCACATCGGAATATCTGATTTCTCCCACAGAGCTTCACGAGCCAAGGGTACCTTTAGAGGACTTGAAGTATAAGGGGTTGGTAAGGCATGAAGTTTCACCATGTGTATCCCTAGTTATTTTTTTCCAAGAAGGAAGAAAGGAGTTTGAGGCTATGTGTGGACATCCAGTGCCCGAATCAAGTGATCGTGAAGAACAAGTATTCACTTCTGAGAATTGGTAAACTCTTAGACTAGCTGAAGGGAGTAAAGTTGTTCTCAAAGATAGACATTAGATAATGCTATCACCATATTTGGGTACATAATGAGGATGTACTGAAGATAGTCTTCAAGAGTATAGACTATCTCAAAGTCATTGTCCTAGAGGAACCCTAGCCATAACTGCTATCTCAGGTTCATGTCATTTAGGGATAAGATATGAATGAGACTATTGTGGTCAGAGTAAACTATAAACCAATCACCCATCAAGTAGTGTCGCCGTGTCTTCATGGAAATGACCAATGCTACTATCTCTAGTTCATGGTTTGTGTAGTTATTCTCATGATTCCTTAATTTTCATGAGTAGTGGGTGATCACTACTTTCTCCTTCATTAGGTAACAAACCAGTCTAGTCCCTGATGTGTCGTAGTAAACTAAATATCCAATTCCCTCCTCTGGTAGTCTCAAGATGGGGGAACTTGTCATGATATAGTGTTATCAACAACTATCACTCCACCACAGGCATTGAACCGTTTGAGGCCTTGTATGGGGGGGCCTTGAAGATCACCCATATGCTATACATACCCAATGAATTCGGCACTCATGGGTCCGGAGTTGGTATGGGATACCACTGAGAAAGTGCAGATCATCCACGATAAAAAGAGGAATGTACAGAGTAGAAATGAGTCTTATGTCGACAGGAGACAAATACCATTGGAGTTTTAGGAGGGATACCATGTGTTCATTTGGATCTAACCTCAATGAGGATTTTAAAAATTTGGAAAGGGAAAAAACCTATCTCCATGGTTCATTAAACCTTTTCAGATCCTCATTAGAGTTGGCAAGGTGTCATACAGCCTATCCTTTCCCCCATAGATGCACTGAGTCTATGATATTTTCCATGTGTCATAGGTGAGGAGGTACGTGCATGATCCATCAGACGTCATCAGCTGGGGTGAGATGGACATTGATGAAGGGGTGACATTTTTTAGTTCTTGGTAGAGATATAAGATCGATAGTAGGGGGACCTTCTTGGGTGATCTATATGTCTAGTGCGAGTTCTAAAGAAGCATGAGAATCTCCATGAGAGCACATGGGATTGGGAGGTTCAAATTTGTTCTCAGTACCCCCATCAGTTTGTTTAGCTTTCGTTTTAGATTTTGGGGACACAAATCCATAAGGTGAAGAAAATTTAATGTCTCAGAAAATACGAGAATGTTTTTAATTATATGGAATTATTTTGAGACTGCAAGCTCTGACAACATGTGATTCTGAGGCGTAGAGATCCCAAAACAAAATTTTGATGTTTTGTTAAGGTATGATCAGTAAATGTGCAAGCATATTTTTTATCTTTTGAATTGGTGCTCATATCGTAAATCTAAGGGCACCGTTGAGATCGGAGCACTAGGATTCTCCTAGAAATGACATAACATTAGTCGGGAAGGGCCGAGCAGAAAAGTTATTATTCATACATTTTGAGAAAAATAAAAATATAATGTAAAAGAAATATTTTATTTCTTTATCGCTGTTGAGTGGCAGTTGGTGACGCTCTGGTGAATCAATGAGGCGGTAACGAGGCGCCTTAATAGAAGGTCTATAATGGCACTTTAGAAACTGTGATGCTATTATCTTAATGACTCATTAAAGGTTTATCATTATATATGTCTAATTTAAAGAGCATCATTAATGGGTGAAACATTACTGCGTGTTTTTTTTCTTTTAATAATACAACATGTGGAGTTTGGGAATTATACATGGAGGATTATCTGACAAAACTACATTGAATCTCCTATCTAATAAATATTTAAAAACATTGGTGGGTCTTCATCGTCTTCTATGCACCTTGAAGAATAGGGCCGGAAGTGATGACGTCGATGCCTTGGACTCCTAAGGACGAATGCTTCAGCATCGACCATCAAATTGGTAGGGGTTTCATATGATTTTGATGTTATTCCCCATTATTTTATAGAAATTATGAACACAGAAAAACCTAAAAATAGTTTGACCCACACTTCCAATGTTTTTGCGTGAGGGTAACACAATTGTGGATTTCTTTATTCGGGATTAAGATTATTATTGTATGATCAAACAAAAATCCCCAACCCTCCCCCTTGATTATAAAAATTTAATGTGGAGGGCCAAGGATGACACGAACAAGGCCCCAGCTACCCCTCCTATGCATTCTAGGTGGCCTCATTCTCAAAACAATGGCACATGTGATTTATGGCCTTCGTAGTTAAGAAGGAAAACTATGGAGGCCATAGACACAGGCGACATGAAGAACGGACCACCGATGCATGTCCAGTGGTCCACCGAAGGATTTGCAACCATGTGTCAGTAAATGGGACAGAGGACTGTCGGCCGGGTGGATGGTCACACCCATCGGCGTACCATGATGGATGGAGACAGTGAGAATCTGGCAGAGGAAGCGGAGGAAGGGGCGCTAGGCAGGGCACCGCATGTAGGGAATGCCCGCGACCAGTCCACATGATAGGCTATAAGAGCCATACTCCTTTGACTACGGTGTTTCATGGGACATAGGGGGCCGGACGCAGCTGGACGTCGCGTCCCTGCTGGGCAGTGCACCACCGGCTGCTCCAGTGGCCGGTTCCCAACTGGAGGGCTAATCCCCAAGCGGGTTGGGCCAGCCAAGTGACCCAGCGGGCCGAACCCATGACAACATTCCAAACCCACACCTAGCGGGCCAGACCCACATCGTTTGGCCAGACCTGTGGACATCATCCCGGGCCAGACTAAACCGGTTCCTCGAGCGACCCGACGGGATGGACCCTCGACCAAACCTGGTCAGGCCCAACAAGACCTCCTCGGACTGGCCCACTGGCCAGGCCGGACCAGACCAACCCCAACTTGAAGAAGTCCAGGTCAAGTATCTCAAATTAAATAGGGGTATGTGGCACCCCGGGCTTGGTTGGTCGGGTTGGACAGGGCCCAGTCACAAACGGCCCCCTAGTTACTAAAACACTCGTATCTTGAAAACTGCGCGCCTGATTGACAAAATGTTTGTGGAATTGGGACCCAATTGATGTGGATGATCATTTGGAATTCTTTGTGATAATTTTCATGGAAAAAGATATGTGAAAAATGGATTCAGGAGTGGTTACCCAAAGCGCTCTATGTATGGAATGTTGCATCTTACTGAGACCGGAAGACTGCTCAACGATGGCCGAGTGGGAAGCATCTCTGTGGTACCCGACAAGACCAAGGTGGGGAGAGGATCTTTGTGTCCTAGAAGACCCTTGGTACTAAACAAGAAGTTTACCTCAGTTCAGACAAGGTGGGATGTGGTTTTTTGTGACTTGGTAGGCCCATGATGGGGTGCATCTCTATGTGACCCAACATACCCATGATACTCATCAGGGATTAGTATGAAAACAGTCCATGATTAGTGGGAAGAGGCTCTGTGTGACCCAACATGCCCAATATTCAAGAAAGAGGAGGATTTTTCTAGAATCCAAGGAGTTTTATGACATTAATTATTATGCTACTATCACAAACCTAACACATACCTGGTGTGAGCTGTTTCTTTTACTTTATTCTATGTGTTTGAGATCTTTCATGGTGGAATTACTTCTAGGGTATTTTTTCCTTTGTGGTGTTTTCATTAATAGATAACTGAGAGAAATTTTGGAGTCTTAGGGTCTCTAATGAGTATTTTCATATTCACCCACACATAGGCTTCGCCAACATGTGTTGTGTCTAGTGCAGATGATCGACGTTTCGATAGAGGTGCTCAGGGGGACGATACTGACAGACACTAGGATGGTGAACTTGGTGTCCTAGGACTAGGTGAAGCCCAATAGGACCAAGAGGACATGGCTTTATACTTCAAATCCCAGTAGTTTCTATACTCTCACGATCAGGTGGGGTTTTCTACAGATGTCCATCAGAGTATCCTTTTGTGCATCCCTATTTTTAGTTCCTTATTGGGTTTTTATTCTGGCCTACTTACTATCACTTTTACTTGAAATCAGATTTATTTTATTAGTATACTTGTTTCCCCTATTAGTGTTTTGGGGTGTGGTTGGGATTGTGTATTTGTACAGGTTTAAAGATAAATTCCTCCCACTTACAGGTTGACACGTTCGGTGCTAGTCGCCAGCCCTTGGCCTTTGAGAGGTGGTCTTGGGGTAGTTACGACATGGGCCCGGAGGGATGGGTCATGGCCATTTCTCTAATTAAATACATGTATGATTGAGATTTACAATTCACTGAATACATGTATTCATAAGGATTCAATTGAATAAACTATTTAAAGGAATTATTTGATGAAAACTAAACTGGATGAATGTATTAAAACTAACCACCATTGAAATTCAAGGAACAAAATGAAAACATATCCTATTGGTTTTAAATTTTTCACTGAAACATACCATATTTCTTAAAATTATAGGTAGTACAGAAACACCAATTCATATCTAGTACCTGATGACGAAATTTATATAAAATCAATATAAGCCTTAGATCTCAATCAGATAAAATTTAATGATGTACACCATGAAAACATACTACTTCTTTAATGTATATTGTATCAATATAATGATGAGATAAATCTTATCGGAAAGAAATAAACTATATTGAATCCATAAAGTAACTGAATATAAGATAGATAAAATTATTTCCTTTAGATATTAAGGATTCTGATGAAAAAATAAATGTGGATGTATTCTGATTTTAAATCTGGTACAATTAATGGTTATAACATTTCCTTAGATATTGGTCTCTCAACATTAACTTTTTTAAATTCTAATCAATTATTTAAAGAATCCAAAATATCTCTCATCTTGTTTTACCACTACAAATAATCATTCAAATCACTATAAATCATTATTGTTCTATTATGAATATGGAATGGTGATCGATTACAATTAATTTTTCCACTGTTAAATCTGTATTCTCTAATACTTATTTATTGAACTGGGTTTGATGGGTAAGAGTTGTCTTATCTTATTCTCATGAGAAATGATTATTTCATCATACCATACTACTCATATTATTCTCAATAATGAATTTTAATTATTACTAATTATGTTTAACCTTACCAAAAATTTGTGCTCACACATCTTATGTTACCTTTTCCATAGGTTATCAAGAATTGCGTTCAATGAGTTTTGTCTATAAGGGTTTCATATGGATGATAATGATGACTTAATTTGAAATATGAAAATATTTTTTATGTGGGGGAAATTATCATTTGATAAAATGGTTAATGCTTATTAATAATTTTACAGTAATTATATAAAACCCAAATCCTAAAATGTCCTTATTTTTTAAGTGTTCTAGTATTTCCTTTTATTGTGATATGTATGATATGGTTTTGTTTTGGTCACTGTCATCAGTATCTATGTCATAAATGTATATTTTATTGATCATTAACTATATTTGGGTGGGAGGGTTTGAGGATGTTCTAAATTATAATGAAAATTTTGTTTATGTAAAATACCAAGATTTTATGAATTTTTTCAAAGGAATATAATTTTATCAAAACAATGGTTTACAGGCAACACTGAGTATAAACATAACTCAACATACTATTAAAATAATATTATTTATTATGATATATATCACATAACCATTAGATTAGAGGTTTTAATTATGATTATATAAATTATGAAATTATTTGGTTTAAATATATATAAATAAGTAATTCTTTGTTTACCAATAAATTAAATTTTTTATCAATTGTAAATAAATGACATATTCTTATGAAAATTTATTCATTAATGAGAGTAAAAGTATTTTACATTAATAAATATAACAAATATATATTTTTGATTGATTATAATTAAATTTATTGAACATATATTCAATCATATGTTTTAACATTATTGTTATGTGTTTTCTAGGTATGAGAAATGAAATAATCCAAACTTATGCTAAAATTGTATTTTTTTTCTTCAAAAAAATAGTTTTTTCAAAATCTTAAAACATAATTTAAAAATATTTTTAAATTTTTTTGTAAAATGTAATTTAAAATATTGATATATTTTTTAAATTTTATTGTCATCATTTTATTATGGTGATGTTTTTTTGAATTTTCTAAATAGAAGAAAAATTTATAGAATAGTGAAAATAACAATTTTTATTAAGAAATATTTTTTAATTAAAAAAAATTAAAAATAGCCAAATTACATCAATATTGTTGAAATATTTATTAGTTAAACTATATATTTATTAAAATAATTTCTTTCATTAGAATATTCTTTCATATGGAATTTTGATTAAAAAAATTCATAAATGAAAGAAAATTTTATCTTTAGAGAAGATCTTCTCCATTGAATCTATGGGATTAATATAAAATTATATATTTCTAAATATATGAATGGAATTGTTTTATATTGATTCCATTTTGATTCTAAATAATTAATATTACATATATTTTAATCTTGATTTTTTGTCAAAATAAATAGTAAAATGGTAAAAATTAATTATCATAGTTATGGTTGAAACTAGATAACTAGAGACTGAAATAAAAATAGAGGGGGTAAAATGAAGATGAATATTTTTCAAAACCCATTTATTAAGATATTTTGAGCATATAAAAAATAAGGTTTTATAATGAATAATTTATTGAATTTTGTCTTGGGAAAAAACTTCATGATGTTATTTATTTTAAAAAAATCAATGTGTGTCCTCTCTTAATCATGTAAAAGCCCACTCACTCTCCTCCCATTTATACAATTCAAAAACCATATTGATCCTTATATACCCACCTAATTCCATCATTTAATTATTTTCCCTCATTATATAGGCCTTATTTTTAGTTTTAAACATTACAATGTATGATTTAGGTATAATCTTAAATAGGTTCTCCAAAGAATAGGTAAAATTCCAAAAATTTCATTTCTATATAATTTCTTATTATACCTCCATAAAATATAATAAAATTATGATGGTATAATAAAAAACATATATACCATATTAAAATATTTAGTTATTTTAATTTTATAACCTATATGCACCACCACTTCCATCAAATGGAAAATGAAACTATCGATTATATATATGGCAGACTGGTGCCTCACAAACCGATTTAATTCAGTTTACATCACAACAACCCACATATATATATAATGATGGATTTAACATAATTTTATGAAATTTATGACATAAATATACTTCTATAATGATAATATCACATTTTTATTCTTACTATTCATTCTATGTGAATACGATAATGTTGCTTGTGTGTATGGAAGATTACTTTTTCACGAAGAAATGCGATTCATTTTCAATTTCAATTTACATGGATTTTAATATTGAAATTTTTAATTATAATATGTTATATGGACGAAATAGAAATGATTTTATCAATATAATATATTATTAACATTTATTTCATTCCATTAATTGACAAAATTGAGACAAATTTCATTTATACATACGACCAACCATCTTAATAAATTTTGTAATTCATTTTCTATCACTAAATATTATAGATTAATATAAATAAATTTATGATTACTATATATTATAGTTATATCATGTTTAAAAATATTTATATAATTTATCCATAATTAATATAATAGTAATGATTATTGAAAATTAAATCATATATTAAAAATAAAATTCTTATTACATTAAACACAATTTAAACAAGGAATTATTAATAAATGAGTAATAAAAGGTCTTAAGTAAAAAATATATTATATGATATATATATATATGCTTATGTAATATATTTTAATTAAAATTATGTTAATTATACTTGAGGTTTTATAATTTACAATGGAAGTCAAGACTTAAGGAAATGAATTTCCAACTCATTTTTATTTTTTCTGAGACACATACCACATTCACCAAGTGATTAAATTATGTGGACTATGTTGTTGAATTGAAGTTTATTTATGATTATTTTCCTTACAATAATATAGATATACATATCTGTATAAGGATATCACTTTCATGGGGTTTACGGTTCAATGATTAACAAAGCAATACAAGAATTTGTTTTGATTTTTTTCTTTGAATGATAGGTTATGTTATGCACATATCTTCCTTAATGTGGTGAATATAAATAAAAAAATCTTATTATATCATTAATCTCATTATTTTCATGATATTTAATTTTTCATTTAATTTTATTATTTAGTGGGTATTATAAGGTAAAATAAACCAAAGTGAAATTTGTTTCTATTACAATCACAATATTCATTAGGATTGGTAATCAATAAGTTTATAATGATGAAATATTATCATAAGAATCTCAAAAAATGTATTTTGTTATACTTTAGATATTTTTTTAGAATACAGGTTTTCCATTCATTTATCCTATCTCAATGTATTAGAGACACAAATAAGATTATTTTTTTTGAAAAAATGTCATTATTTATATCTTCGTATGAAACCCATATTTTATCCATATCCTTATTCTATAAAAATGTTTCCAAATATGATATAAAATTCCAATTTTTTTTAATGAAATGATTACCCATTATTTTATTTTTAGATGGTACTTTAAACTGATTAATCATGTCATTTTTTAAAACTAGTCCTATTTGTAATTTCTTAAATATGTGAAAGGAATCTCTATTTTAGTGTGTACCACACGATCATGATTTCCAAATTTCATGACTATTAATTTCCATGAATATTCTAATATAATTTTTTAAGGAAATTTTAAGAAAATTTAATTTACACAATATTTTATTAATTTAAAATTTTAAAAAAGTTACTTTCAATGAATGTTTATTTCCCTTATGAAATGTTTGAATTAGTTTTTCATTCAACATCAATTTCCATTTAATATGGTGTCTTTTTATGAGACCTAATAGTTACTGGGTATATGATTGAATTATAAAGTATTTATTATTTATCCCAATTTTTTATGTTTATGATGAAAAAAATTTATCAAACCACTTTCCTTTCTATATGTTATTATATTATGAAAAGTTTTATAAAACCCATTTCATTTCATAGGTTCTAATATGATAACTCTTTTACAATCTTCTATCACACATATGTATTATTTTAATTATGTGATGTGATTTTACTATATCTACCCCTAATTAATAAGGTAATGATTGATATATAATGAGATAAGTGGGATAAGAATATGGAGTGACCCTATTTTAGTAAAGGAATTTTTCCAATATGATAGTATTGGGATTCAACCATGACTTCATTTATTGATTGTGGAGTTAACCCATTCCACATTTTAGTTTTAAAAATGATACATGACATCTAGGAAAATTAATTTCTAAAAATCATTTTTATGCCACGTATCTTTTCATTATTCCATTCTCTCATGGATCATGTTCTTTGATACCATTATTATACATGTATTGTGAACTGTATAGATTGTTTCCATGAATCGTATTTATGATATATGATATGCAGGGTAAAGTTTTAAAATTTCATTCTCTTGTTCTCATTCCCTAAAAATCACATTAGATTGATATCTCCCTTATTTAAACTTTTTGAGCATCTATGATCACCCTTTCATATGTATCTTTTCCAAATTCTATAAAAAAATGTATTATTTAAGAGATACCTAACAAGGGTTCTAGTTATGAAAAATTTGGTGGGATATGATATAGTTCACATATAAAGTAGTTATTTATGTGTCCATGTTTCCAAACTCACATGATAAAAAATATAATAGTTTGGATTGTTATGTTATGTAATGCATATTTTTATATTAAAATGTAATATTTATATATGAGATGTTTTCATCATTACAGCTGGTATCATAGAATGGTATATTTATACATTGGAAACTAGGATGATATAACATTAGTGATATCCCAGGGTATATGTATAATGATAGGTCAACATATAATTATAATTATAATTAAATATCTTATAATATTTGTGAAATATTGAGTGTGTTTTTTCTAATAAATTACCTACATATGTAGATAATATTTCATAAAAAAGTTTTATAATCAATGTACCTAAGAGTATTAAATCATAGAAATACACATTGGGATTGACTCAAGCATTACCTGATACATGAAAATGGTTCTTACTATTATCCAGGTTTGTCCCACATAGGGGATATGCATTGAAATTTCATAAACCCTTTTATGAACCATAATGATGGATTTGAATAATGATCATGAATGGACTCTGTTAATCCTATGGTGCCATAGAATGAATTTTATTATTCACTATTTTGAAATACTATAATATATTTTTCATGATTATGTGGGTTCCAACTATGTTTATTTTTTGTTACATTAGGTTTTTGTTTTTAGTCTATGGTTGGATGTAGAGGGAACTGGGTTAATGATGAATGTGATCGACAATCTATTGATGAGAAACCAAAATGGGTGATTACTAGAGTGAATTATATTCTGAACATTCCACATTATTTATATTGATACATGATTAAAAACATACACTATATCTAACTCTAAGCATCAACAATGAAGAGAAGGATATATTTATATATGAACTTGGGTGGATGAGTCTATATAGGAAAGAAGAATATGGTTCCTATAATTTGAAAATGTGGGAAAGATCACTAAAGTGAACTCCTCAAAGGGATGATAAGTTGTTTTATGTGTGGATAATATGGGAATACATCAAAGAATTCCCCTAAAAATGAAATGTTTAATTAATGAAATTTATAGGAATATTGGTTACTCTAAGGTATTATCAATGGATGATTTTTTTAAATGTTGGAGGTATAGACCTTAAAAAATTGATTACCTATTAGGAATTATATAAGGGATAATCCCTAATGTTGTATGATGAGTAAAGGTGTTGTTGTGGAAAATTAAGAGACTGTAAATGAAATATGAAATTGAGGTATTGAGGAATAAGTTTAAAATACTATAGAGTGGTTTTAGAATTATATGGTATTATATAAGTTTTTATGTATTGTAATTAAATACATATGTTATATGAATCATTTCATATATATTAGTATTTTTATTGATAAGTTTTTAACTATGTAATTTCTATAATATTTTAAATGGAATTATTGATCATGAAATTTCATTTAATGTAATGGTGATATTTTATGGAAAACACATTATTAAATAAAAATATAACCCTTAATATGTCCTTGATTATTAGATAATGGTGTTTACATTGGATAGATAAATAACTGAAATAGATAATATAAATTGGATAGCGTTGATTAACATGGAAATTATTAATTTGAAATGTTGTTTACATTATCAATAAATGAGTTTACATCATTTTTGGATTTATGTAATATGTTCTATAATCAATAGTTCTATAAGATTATTCGGAAAAAATGTATATTTACTTTGATATTTTCTGTTAATTATGATTATTATCATGTTTCTAGAAAATATATGAGCATGGAATTCACATATTTTGGTATGTTAAATTTAAAGGGAATGTTATGATATTTGTGGGATTAATGTTATTTTTTTTGGAAATTTAGTGAACTTATTTATAATTTTTTTATTTTTTATTGGTTGTAAGGATAAACATTTAAGGAAGTGTTAATGTTGAACGATGGATGAGGTTTTAGAGAATAATGTATTATTTTACCAAAATATGGTTTATTCATATCAGATAACCTATTCTAACCATTTTGGTATTGATGATAAACAGAGAGGGAATGAATGAATTATAATTATTTTTTGGATATTATGATCAGTTAGTGCTTCACACTTGAAAAAAATCAATATCATTTCATATAAATAGAGATGAAGTGAATATTTAATCATAACAAAAGGATTATATTGTTCTTATAAAATAGAAATAAACAAAGTATGTATATAAACTTATTCTATATCTTTATGGGAGAAAATTTACTCTAAATTCTAAAAATGATCTTTAGATAAATTTGATTCCTATTAATTCTATTTCATTTGAGCCAATGGTCTTTTAACAAATCATAGAATTATGGTTTTTAGTGGTTATCATTATCATGACCATGTTTTCCATGACTCTCTACAAATCAATTGGTGATAGTATTATCTCATATATCCATATTTTCATTTCCCATTAATGTTATTCTATTTGAAACCATGTAATTATTTATTCCAGATGACCTTCATATTTTATATTTCCATCTTTTGAAGAGAATGTATTTTCATTCTTTTCAGGATGTGGTTTTTTGATAAAGGAATTATTAAATTTCAATCCTTTTATTACAAAGAATATTCTCAACTTATTAAGAATGAATTTATTTATATGGGTTATAATTTAAAAAATCAATAAATTATGATTTTTTTAATTAATTTAATTCATTCAATAACTTGTGTTACACACAACACCATGTTTAAACCAAACATGGGATACCATTAAAATATTATTAATCAATATTATAGTTATTTACATGACTTTGGAATGGATAATATGATTATAAATAAATAAATTATGAATATATATTGGTTAAATAAATAAATATATATATATATATATATATATAATTCCAAGGTTACTAATTTATTAAAATTAAATTAAAATGAAAATGAATGAATTCTGTTTCTACAAAATAATTTTATATTCACATAAAAATATTTTATCTCAATTAATTAAATAAATCACTTTTACTAATGATATTAATGAAATTAATATAATATATTTTAAATAAAATATTTTGAAATTCAATTTATCTATATTCTAGGTTTTAGTTAATAATAAATACTATTTGAATCTTAATACAACATTTTATATAAAATTCATTTTTGTCATGTTTTCTTCACTTATTTTAAAATTAATTGTTTTCAAATTTTTTATAATCTATTTTAAAAATTTAACAAATTATTTTAAATCACCATTTAAATATTATAATAGATTTATTTTTTCATATTTTTGTAAAAAGATAAATGTTTTAGTAAATAATAAAAATACTGATTTTTATAAAAAATTGTATTGTCATTTAATGAGTTTAAAAAAGTAAAAATTATGTTAATATAGACTTAAATGTAAATTTTTTTTAAATATTTATTAATTAATCCAATTTATTAACAATTAATATTTTCTATATTAACTTCTAAAATCAAAACATTCTATACTAATGAATATTTCTCTTTGGAAAACAACTTCTTCATTACATCAATGATATTCATATTAAATTAAATATATAAAATTATGTGAATGGAATATGGGAAAATATATTCCATATTTGTAATCTGAATAATTACTATTATATAATATGATAAACATAATTTTAGTTCAAAATTAAAAGAGAAAATAGGAAAAAAAATAATTACCACAGTTATGGATAAAAGAGGCTTACCATGGGGTTAATCTAAACAATTAGAGTTAAAATGAACTATTATATTAAAAAAATCCTATTATCATGACATTTTTCAATCTTATAACCTATAAGTTTTTATAATGACCCATTTTAGAGCCTTATGTCATGTGAAAATCCTCAAGACACGTTACCATTTTCATAAATTCTATGTGTGTCCTCTACCCCACATAAAAAATCCCACACCCCTCATCTCCTATAAAACATAAAAACCAATTTTTATTTTCAAATACTACTAAAATACATTCCTTAAATCCCTTAACACATCCCATAGGAATTATGTTTTATTTAAACCCTCAAATGATGGATTTTCAGTATAAACCAATAGAGATTTTTTTTTGAAGAAGTGATAATATAATTAAACTTATGTTTTTTTATTTGTTCTTCCAAATCCATCAAATATTGTAAAAATATTGTGATATAATAATACTAGTATATCAAATATACTATGATATTTTTTTAATAACCTTTGTCCACCAATTCTTCCATCAAATGGAAAATGAATCATTTGATCATGTGTACGGTGTACTACCACCTCATGAACCAATTTTATACATTTAATCATCACCATTCCTAGATGGATAAAAGGTTGAATTTAAAATAATTGTATGATATTTATGACATAATTATACTTTTAGAATTATAATTTCCTGTATAACTTCTTACTTCCCATTCTTTGGGAATACGATATCATCCCTTGAGCGTACGATGAACTACCACCACATGAAATGATGTGATTTATCATTCACTTAATCATTACATGTAAAGTACTAAGGATAATTTTATTGAAAATATTTCATATATATGACAAAAAAACATTATTTAGTTAAAATAAATTATTTATATTTCATTAATTTCATTCATCATGATAATGGAAACTAGTTTCATTCGTATGCACCACCAACTATCTCCAGGAACAATGTTTTCATTTTCTATATCCATCATTTATAGATTAATATAATTACTTATAAAAGGATTTTATATTATATTTGTTTTAATAGAAATGATATAACATCTAGGTGAATTCAATTTGGATAGAATATTGATTGTGAATGAGTGGGTTAAATGTGATGTACAATCTTCTATGTCGGGTTACAATTATTGTTCTTAACGGTCAATCCCAACTGTTCCCACATCCATAACATGGTACATACTTGCATTCCAACGTTATGTGGTCACTTGGAGGGTTTAGACCCAATAAAACATGTGAAATCACATTGGTTGAGAGGATGGGATCTCAGGATCATCACAACCTTTTGGGGGGAATTTTTCATACTCCATAACTCCCTTATAGGTTTATGATATGGTTGACATTATCTTCCTAATCCTGATAGGACATTGGGTACCCTAAAAAATGATCATAGTTTAACCACTTTTATGTGATGATGAATAAAGGGATATCATTATTTAATCTATATAGATGTATCTAAAACCTTCATCCATTTCCTAATAAACAATAGAAAACTCTTTGTTGAATCTGTATAACCAGATACTTTGGAATTTTCTATCATGCGCGGAGGAAGTTAATATTCATTAGAGGGGATTGATCCATTATGTTGAATCATAATAATGTTATTTATTATATAATTAAAAATCAACATAGTTCATCAAACCCATGTAGTTCAACATCATGTTGAAACAAAAAAATTTTGGGCACCTAGGCAATGAATATTTGAGATCGGGTCTTTTGTAGATGTCCTATATATCTTTGTTGTTGTAGGAATCCGATTTATCATAGATTATTCATTCCCATGGGACTAGTCAAAAATTATATTATGTTATATTGGGTATTCTTATATCATTCTACACATCAGTGATTATATATTGAGATTTCTTTAGATGGGTGAGATTCAGGATGTGAATGACATGCCCATTGCAACTCCTAAAGCCCACAGAATCAATGATTGGTGTAAGAAATAAGGGATAAAAAGTAATTATTCTCACTACATCTGCATGTGAGACTAATATAATGGGACAACCCATGAGGTGTTTATTATGGAGATCAAGCCTTAATAAGGAATCATGTGTATATTGGTTATCAAATAAATAAATTTATCATAATTCATTTTGTTTCTCATCCTGCTGATTGATGATGCAGAATGATTATCCAATATAAATGATTGGGTCTTGATGGATGAAATGTTGGATATTGTAGGGGAATTATACCAAAGTGGGTGGAAATTTATGTTATGTATCAGGAACTATGAATTATTTCTATGTATTCTGGTTATGGATGGAATCATAGTCATCAAAGCTCAATGATTCTTCAATAAATTGGTAGATGGGGAAAGATGAGAATCCCATGGGAATAATTTTGTCATGATGGATGAAATCTTAGAGACATGGATATACTTATGTGGAAGTGGATTATCATTTGAGTTCATGATTGGGCCCTAGGAAGGAGTCTACATATTCTAGTTATAAAAGGAATCAGAGTCCTCATATTTCAACTGGTTTGGGTTTATGCACTAATGTATACTTCGTATGCAGGGAATATCATATTATGATATAGATCGAAGCTTACACAATAAGTATTTCCTTATTCGAATATAGTCTTGTCATGTGAATGATGTTATTAGCTAGACTCCCATATCCCATGAGAGCATTGATAAATTTGATAAATAAGGGATATAAAACAATCGATTTCATTGTATGTGCATTGGGGTCTTATGTGTTGGCACATCACATTGAGTGCACAATACAGATCTCAGGTGTAAGGGAATCTCTATAAACTTTAAATATTATAGTGTTTTGAACTAGAATTCTTATTTTTAAAATTTTGAGGGTTATTTTAGTTTAGTGTTTTATAGAATTTAGGAAAAATCATAAAAATAAAACCTTTACATTATTGGTGGAAACTTATACTCATTATCCATTCTTTCTACCAAACAAAGGTCTATAAAATAAAACATTTATTATCTTTAGAAAAATATTCATTGATTTTTCCATGATATCATTAGTGGCCCAAATCTCGATTAAAACCTTTGAAAAACATTTTTAAAACATGATATGAGCACAAAAATCTCAACAAGGGATATAAGAGAAAGGATATTGTTAGTAAATAAATCCATATGAAGCCATGGAATCATTTTCACAAAGTTATACTTTTCCCCCATAAAAACTATGTAATTTAGAATACCTCATGAAATCATAAATTTCATATTAAACTCCATAAAAAAATAAATCCTAAAGGTTACCTATGGTATCATATCTACATCACTCTTATATTTACTAATGCCCTCATTGCTACATAGGTAATAACCATCATTACTACATTGTGAATACCCAATGTACTATATTCCCTTAATATATTAGAAGAAACCCTACTAGTTAACTCTATCTCATTACCCAATACAATGTGGAGTAATAATGATCTCACCTACCCACTTTTTTTCATCAAATAATTCATAATTATAAACAATTCACAAGAACCATAACATTTTCATATCAAATAAAACATGCATAAAAGTAAAATAATTTTGTTACGTTGAAATAATATTTCATTTTAACTATTCCATGAACTCATACATTAAATAAATTTTTTTGAAAATAAAATTGTAAACTTAAAAATATAGAATCAAAACATTATAGTTATATAAATACGGTAGATTTTTTTCATGTAATATATGTCAAAAAACAGTCCTTTTATATTTTGTACAAATAGTTGGAATAGTAACATTATAAGTTGTTTTTAAAAGAATGTCCCTTACATAAAACAATAAAATGATCCCTTTTTTAAAACATTTTAGATAAATTATAAAATTACTATTTTAAAAAATTCATGTCCATATAAATACATTCATCATAACCATTATAATAAATGGACATTAAAGTGAAATTCTTAAGAGAATAAATCATTAAAACATTAAAAACAACATTTTTAGTTTAGAAGTCCCTAAAAATTAGCATATTTTTGAAGTGAAAATTAATCCAATGAACCATTTATGTGTATTCAATATAAATCCACATAAAACAAATGGAAATAAAAAATAATATATTTAAAATTAATTTGAAACATAATATTATCACTACATATTCAATATGTAGATGTTTCACCAAATGAATGAAAAATGTGTTATGAATTCCTTCACAACATGGTAATAAATAGAGTTGTATTCCAAAAGAAATAGTAACATTTAAAAAACATTAAACATGATTAAAATAAATAACTTCATGATATAACATGTAAAAAATTTGTTATATACACCTCATAATGGGAGTTAGGCCTTTTTCCATTGGTCCTCCCATGATGCCATAGTTGGAGATGTTAGTTGATGCGGTTCTTCTCCCATCTGAGGTTGGGGGCTCTTGTTGACTAACATTGATTATCAACTCCCTCCATTTATCCATTATTCCATCCTAGATCACCTCCCACCTTTTTTATATATCTATATTTTTTATAATGTGCTCGACCTCTACAATGCTTTTCCTTAGCTTCCTATTTTGATGGTGGAGTTCCTGGAGGAATAGACCTTACTTAATCTGAATGTGGTGACTTGTTTCACTTGTATTAATCCTTAAATGGATTCATTTTACATATTATCCTTCAGTTATATGGTATTTCTTGATATGGGGGTCGTTGGGCTTCTCAACAAGAATCATATAATGATCTGGTTTTCCTCAGATTTGTACTTGATTACTACATTGTCCAAATCCCATAAATTCTACAATGGATCTCGTTTTATTCTCTTCCGCTCATTATACAACTGTCATATTAATCATGAATCTTTGATAAAGTCAATTTTTTTAATCTCTTTGAACTCCCCCATCTATTTAAAAATCATTTCATCCATCATTTGTTAGGGAATATGGTTGGTCATTTCTTTTTCACATAAAACATAACAAAATTAGTTTGTCATCTTGTTTCACCATGTTTATGAATTGACGATGATGTTTCAAACCACCAATTTTTGGAGTTTATAACTCTTTTGGCAATGAATTTTTGTTCAATAATATTTCCATCATTGAATCACGGAAATATTTTTGATCATCTTTGAATCTATTTGATCACGTCACTTCTTCCTATCACCAGGAGTACATGGATACTCAAAGGGTTGTGGATCCCTCTTAGAAAACTAAACAAGAGGCTATGAATCCCCATGATTATTCTATGTATTATAGACATAATATTAGTTTAGATCATCCCCAAGTTAATGAAAGAGACATGAATCAAAAAACCAATAGTTGATAATATCGTTCCAAGGTTCACTCATGATTTGGGTGCACCCATGTTGACTAACCCAGCCTCTGTAGGTCCTTATTTCAGTATTATTACATCTTTATATGGTGTATTTATGACTAAAGGGTTGTTTCATAGCTTAGAGATCAGGAAAAATATTCTGACTATAGATATGGAATTAAATCTGCTGTAATGGTGTTTAGAGAGATGTAGAACACAACCTAAATGAATGTGGTAGTGACTCCGAGTCATGCAGATCCGGATATGTGAAACACATCAAAGAAAATTTGGATCCAAAGAAAATTTTAAAACAATTAATGATGTTGGAATGTTGAATGAGGACCATTAATGATGGAATACCATTATCCCAAGATGGAAACCAAAATAGTTCAGGTTATGATATTTCAAAGAAGAAGTTACAAGTGATAAATAGGGATACACATAAACAAATACGAATTATGATTATGACTATTTGTTTGGGACTAGCTCATGGAAAGGGGAAGAATGAAATATCAGTTTTTTGGAATTTTCGTGCACACAATGGGTGTAAAAATCAAGACCCCATAATGATTTCTCAAACACACCATACATAACAGTAACCTGATCATAAGGCGAGGGAAGGTGCAATGAGACATCAGTTGTATTTGGTTAATCTACATTGATTAGTGGCATGGAATCAATTTCAAGCATGATAGGCCAGAAAACTCTTAATGAGGATAGAAAAGAACCTGATGGTGAAGCCAAGGTGTAGGAGTGTATATTGTTGGATGAATACCCAATCATGGAGAGAGTTAAAAATTGGATTGGAGATAAAGAAACTAATTGAAATTTTTATAAATTCTAATGTGTAAATGTTATGATAATCCCATTATATTGAAAATCCAAAAGATTTAGTCAACATGATGTATGAGAGAATGATTTAGGAATCCATTATTGAGGGAAAAAAGGAAATTGTTTGATAAGAAAGATTTATTTTGTATATGAGGATTCAATATAGGGAATATCACTTTGTAAGAATATATTTTTCTTTGAAACAAATATTTTATCATATTGATGATTGTTTACAAGTTGATTTGGATATTTACGTAACTATGAGGAATTAGGGGTTATTTAGAATAGTGGACTCTAAAATCATAGATCTGTCATTTTAGAATTTTGTAGTTACTTTTGTGGTTAGTTTTTGTGTGAATGTCCTTTTCGATTTCCTGCTTTTCCATAAATTTGTTTTTGATAGAAAAATTGACTTTTTTTGGTCAGTCAGTCGTTATAAAATAATAGATATTCATTACATAAAAATATGATTCAATGAATGAAAATTAAGAAGAAGTGTTATACCACATGATTTAATTATAAAGAAAAATATGTATATTACAAAATAAAAAGACGAGGCTACATAAATGCTTTCTTGATAAATGTTTTATGGATTATTATTCCTTTTATATAACTTATTATAATTTTATAACAATTACTTAATTATTTAATTTCATGTCAGACATTTTCGCAATATTCGGTACTAGGGTCCAAAATGACATTAGTATGATGTAAATAGTCAATGTGTACATTGTTCCTTCATCCCCATAATAATATTCATGACATGATTACCATTTTTATACATAAACTATAATTTTAAATAAACCCATTATGTAAGGTTATGAAAAATTAACTATGTTATAATCATGGAGACGTTAGGTCATATGTAAGTCTGTGTAACATTTCCATTTTTCAGTGATCACTATCGTAAGAAGGTATGCATTATTTTATATTTTTTAAAAAATCATAATAAAATTAGTATCTCATTAAACATTAAAATATTATTATACATATCATCCATGCGACTATATGATGAAAAAAATCACAGGGCTTTGTGGAGGTGATTGTTCACAAGTGCACCCGAACTACATTGTCATTTTCTTCATGAAAATGTAAGATAGTAAATGATATATTATACATTAATAATGATAAATATGTCATCAATAACACATATACAAATCAATTTTATCATTATAACTATTCATGATAAATAGTGATGAAAAACAATTTATATCGGTTCGGGATGTAGTAGTCCACCATTCACATGAACCATAACTTGTTTTCCCATATGATAAATTTGTGTATTGGTTTAGGTTATTTGTTTCACATAATAAAATATATATATATATATATATTTATTATAGTGTATTTATTATATCAACATTTTTTATGATGATTTTAAGCAGTTGTAAGAAGAAATAAAATTCACATGCTTGATTAAAACAATACCTCTTCTTAGGATGATCTTCTTTTTGTAATAACTTTTGACCACTAAGGATGATATTTTACTTAAACTATGAGTTATATAATGTTGTTAGGGATTCTATGAATGGATTTTATATTTTATTTTCTGAAAAAAATAGTTTTTTAGTGTAATTAAAAGATAAGAATATTATACCTTTTATAAGATAGGAGAGGGGCACACTTTGAATTATTCAAAATACTAAATTAATATAAATTATTTTTCTTTTAAAAATGTATAAAACATGAGTTATCTAGAATATAGAATATAAATGGGTCAAAATCCATCCATAAAATAAAAATATTCAATTTTTTAAATATTTTTATAATGCTTATATTTTTCTTTTATCCCTTTTTAACCCCTCCAACTCTTACCATGTTATCTTTAATTTATAATTTAAGGTTTAACTGAATTACTATAACATTCCAAAAGGACATTAAATATTCAATTCATGAAATTTTATACATATGTTAATAATTTGTCTGATTCATATATTTTTATAAATTTTTATCATTTAATAAAATATTGTTTAGTTAAAAATATTATTAATGTCAATTCAGACACTACTAATTATTTTATATTCATAAAAATTTAAAACAATAAGCTAAATTAGAGAAAAAAATTTCTTAAACATCACTAACATGTTAATTTCATAAAAAAACTCTTTCATTTCATTAATTATGTAAAATTAAATTTATTTTATAATTTTAAGGACATTTATTTGATATTTCTATTTTTTAAAAATTACACCATCATCATTGTGCATGCATTTAATATAATTATTTAATACATAAAAAATAAAAATGAAATATTATTATGATGATAAAGATTGTAGTTTTGAAAAAATTATTAATAGTTGAAAAATATCTCATAGATAACATCATATTAAAAATATTTCACATGTTAAAAAAAGTATTAATAAATTTACATTTATTTGAATAAAATACTATAAATGGAATTATGTAATCCACATGGCCCCAAGAGCTCCTAAAATCATCAAAAGGATGGTTTGTTACAATAATAAGTCATTTAATAATATTTTTTAAAGTTATAGGAAAATTTACTTTTATTTATAGGATTATTTTACCCATCAATATTCGATTTACCCTTAACCGTGGTAATAAACTAAATAATATTGTTACTATTCATGTTCTAAAAAAATAAAAAGAAACTTCTTGCATACTTTGGACCTTATGAATCCAAATATTAAATCCATTTATAAAAATTAAAGTCATATAATTTTCAATAATTAAATTAAAATTAACCCTGTTGATGGAACGAGGAAATTGGGTTTTTAAGTGAAAATGATCAAAAGATTGAATTCTTTCAATATATAAATTTAATGTGAAATAAATTCCAATGAAAAAATTGGATTAAATTATATAAAATTTATATAATTATTCTTTAAAACCAATTATAAGTATAATTTGACACTATAAAATATTTATATGAAAAAGATGGTTTTAATAAAAATACATTATTTTTTCATTATTCTTCAACACATCAAACATATCTGAAAAAATAAAAAAATTCAACCAAATTAATATTTTTATTTTTATTTAAAATAATATGTTAATTATATAAATAAATATTTATTATATGTTCAATAACTATATATAAAACCAATGTTCCATTAAATAGTAGAAAAATTGCATATTTAGAAAAGTACCTCTTTTATTCATAAAATTGGATTTGTTTCTATATCTAGTCTAGAAAACACATGTGATGAATGTTAAAAATTAAATTGAATAATATATATATAATTAATATAATATAATAATATTTATTATTTTATTTATTGGTATAAATCACACTTCTACACATTTAAATAGTTTTATCAGAAAATCATTTCCTTTTAATTTAAAAAGGATTATACATTAATTTATAATTAATTATATTATGAATTAGATATAAATGTTTAAACCTTATCTTTATATTTTAGTAAATAATGTTCACACCCATTATTTTAATTTCTCTTTTATAATGGTGAAACTTAAATAATAATATTTTATTGTTTGTCTAAGCTTGATATTACGTATCAAATATTCTATCAAACATTGTATTTTATTTTTTATTAACTATATATGTTGAATCCACACCCCTCTTGTTTGGTTACTTCATCCTTGAAGTTTGGATTTCGATCTCATTAAATAAGGTTTTTCTTTTCAAAATATCTTAATTGAAATCCCACATCATAAAAATGATTAATGAGACCTCCAAATTAAAATAAGGAAAGGGAAATATTATGGTTTCCTAAGATAAGACATAATAGCATTACATGTGTAAAAACATGGAAATAGAATAGAAAACAAAATATCATGTTTCTATTTATAGTGATTGAGAACATTGTTAGGAAAAAGTAAACAATCATAAAATCATAAATATGTGATGTGTTGAAAAATCCATTGATTTATTAATAATACATATAAATTGCTACTTTTTTTGATTCAGGATTATTTTCATAGAGTTGAGGAATTATGTTTCTACCTATACTATAAACATAATAAAATAAACATACCTGACATGTAGAGTTTCATCATTTAATTAATATCCACCCAAAACTTTACTTTTTCACCAAATGATTATTATTCAATATGAATTTTTCATTCATAAAGCACCAGAATCAACTTTAAATAATTTCTTATTTTACAAAATATTATCTATGAATTTTTACTTTCATGAAAAATTAACTAAAACCAAAATGGTTTGGATAAGGTAAGATAAATCAACGAAAAGAATAAAACATTATATTATGAAAAAATAATTTAATATCCAAAATGAATAGTAATACCAAAAGTTCAATATAGACAATTAAACAAATAACTATCCATAAAACTCATAAAAATCCAATTATATTTTTTTCTATAATCTTATAATATTCACAAAATAACAAACTTCTTCTAAAATAACATTAAATGCATAATCACTAAATCATCTACAATCCAATGTACATATGTTTGATATAACATATGTTCCCAAAATCTACAAATACTTCATCATTAAAATATTTAAATAAATAAATTCATACTAATTGGGATTTCTTGTAATCTAGTGGTAGGTGATTTACCCTTTTATCCCTTCACTTGTGGGATTGATTCCAATAGCGTTGCCAGAAACTACAGGTTTCCACCCATCATATAGGTTATCCTTTTTCTAAAATAATTTAATTCTAATAAAACTCATAAAAAATGAGGACAATAACCAAAAATTACCATTACATGTGTAAACTTGAATGGTTATCTCATACATTCCATTTGTCATCCCAAAATATAATAACCCATGATTACCTCAAATTAAAAGAAGATGAAAACCCTAAAGGTTATATATATCTTTATACTTATGTATGCAAAAAGAAAATTAAATTATGCCTCAAATAAAATTTCCACATGACAATAATAAGGGATATATATTACACAAACTCAATAAAATTATTCCCAAGTACTCCCATCATCGAAGTAATATTAATGATTTTAAAATTCTCATCATCCTAATATATAATATTACACTTGAATGATTATAATTATAAATTTCATTAATTATGAACTATTCATAATCCATTAACCATGATTTTCCACATTATTCCATAATACATATTTCCAATAAAAAATATGAATCATATCCGATGATTAAATAATTTAAAAATATGAACCATAAAAAATTTCACAC
The DNA here is from genome assembly GCA_963277665.1 of Viscum album. NCBI lineage: Eukaryota > Viridiplantae > Streptophyta > Magnoliopsida > Santalales > Viscaceae > Viscum > Viscum album. Next base: position 1,424,983,457 of record OY728123.1, on the reverse strand, counting down.
CTTTCATATGTTATTTGTAGTTTCCTCATATTTAAATATGATAAAATTTGGTATTCAAAAATATATATATATACAGTCCTATAGATCCCCCTCATGATATTTATTTCAATGAAAAAAATTTCATAATGACCACAATCATCTCATTAAAAACAATAAATTTATTACTTTTGAAGAACATCATTCCCTTTCACAGAGAAAACCGAATGCTTCCTTTTTTACTTTGTAGATTATTAATTTATGACATCCTTTACCTCATTTAAAACATATTCACCTCTTTTGAAGTCAATTTCCAAGGTTTTTAATTCCACATCCTTGATACATATGTATTTGAATATATTTACCATTGGTGGTGGTGTCGTAAGGGTTTGGGTTGGGTGAGGGGCAGTTTGCGGGGTCATGTCCCTAGGCCTACAATATACAATAGTTTTCTTTCCTTTGATGTATTCCATAGTGGGTGATATAACCAGCCTTGTATCATTATTATTATTTTAAAATGAACATCCACATGGATTCATTTCTATTAGATACGATGCATTAAAAAACAAACCAAATTTCAAGTGGTAAATCCTTACTACTTGAAGTTATTTTATAAAACCACAATAATTATCATTGTAACACCCATTTCATTCAGTAATATATTCAAAGGACCTCCAAATTTTTCATCACATCCAATGTTACGTTGGTGATTACTAGATCTATCCATTTACTTAAACCAAATAGGTAAGTGTGAGTAATAAAACCATAAATACCATCTTCTGAGGAGGATAATTACATAAATGTCTTAACTCATGTTTTCTCAAGTTCATTCAATATATCCAAAATAATTATGATTATTCTTTACATTGTATAAATTATGGTAACATATTACATTGAATTTATTGTTAAATAACATACTAACCTCTTATGTTTTCTAGAGTATCATAAGATACAAACCGTAAGGACCCATCCTTAAAAATTTCATATTATAGTGTTTTTGAACTAGAATTCAGAATCATATAATTATATTTATATTTTCAATTTAGTGTTTTATAGAATTAATAAAAATCTTACAAATTAAACCCATACATTATAACTAGACACTTATACGTAACATCAATTATTTTCTACCAAACTATGGACTTCAAAATAAAACACGGTATATATTTGTTAAAAATCTTAATGGATTTCTCCACGATGTCATCCTTATCCCTACTGTCCATTAAAACATGTGATAAAACATTTTTAAAACACGGTTTAACCACCAAATGTTTAGGAAGATATATAATAGAATGGATAAATTTATTCCATTAATACTTATGAATCCCAGAAAATATTTTCAAAATGTTATTCTTTTCACCCATAAAACTTAAGTACTTTGGCATACCTCTTGAAATAAAAAATTTTCTATATAACTCCATGAACAAAAATCATAAAGGTAAATTATAACTTCAATTCCATATCAATTTTACAAATATGATAAATCCCATGGATACATATGGAATAACATTAATGGTTACATTTGAAACACCAACCAAAGTACATTCCATTAATATATTAGGAGAAACCCAACCGGTTTACAACATATCATTTCCAAATGAATTATGGAGATATAAAGGGCTCCCCTCCCTCATAATATCATGTAGCAACACATTCAAATAAAAAATTACAAATAACTATATACTAATTATGAAACATATAAAAAGGATAAAATAAAAATAACGTTACCACTTTGAAACAACATTTCAATTTTACAATGTCATGCACTCAAAAATATAAACACATTATATAAAAATAAAATTGTAAACATTTAATGGGGGACTAAAAAAATAATGTTACAATAAAGGGGAAAATTACACTCATGTGGTATATGTAAAAAAATTACTTTTTTATTTTTTAAATTGTTTTCAAGAGTAACTTTAAAAGAGGTTTTTAAAAGAAAGTCTCTTACATGAATCCTTAAAAATATCCCATTTTGAAAAAAATTGAGATAAATTAAAAAAATTAAAATTTTAAAACATTCCTCTCCATATAAATACATTCATAAAAAATATTTTTAACATATAGACATGAAAGATAAATATTTATAAGAATAAATCTAAAAATCATTAAAAACATGGTTTTAAGTTAAAAATTCCCTCTGAAATACCATATTATTAGAGTAAGCATTTATTAAATTAATTTATTGTATATTTCAAGGTAAATACATCTAAAAATTATAAAAAAAACATACTATATTCAATGCCATTTAAGACATAATATTATCAAGACATAATCAATAAGTAGTATTTTCACCCAAAGAATTGAAATTGGGTTAAGAAAGCCATTACTGTATTATAATCAGAAGAACTATATACCACAAGAATGAGTAACATTTAACAAAACATTAAAAAAATTTGATAAATAAATTCCTTATATAATATGTCAACTGATAGGTAGATACACCTCAAAAAATTTAAATGTATGGACGACATCAAAATATGCCTCAACAAATAAAAATTGATATGAAGTCACTTAATATAAGTCCGAATCAGCACAAAAAATCATAAAATTAATAAATAATAAACAATGGTAATTTATTTACATTTGTAAGAACCCTTTTATATTTTATTATTTATTTTTATCAGTAATTATGATGTCATAAAAATTAATAAATTATTTACATTCATGTGAGGCATTTTGATGATATTATGTACCTGAGTCCAAAATGACTTTGGTATGATGTCTATAGTAAAATTGGTCATTTTCCATCATATCCAAAATAATATTCCTGAAATTATTATAATTTGTATAAATAAATTAAACATTTAAATAAAACCATTATATACTGTTATGAAAAATTAAGTACTTTATAATCAGTGAGATAATAAGTTTTACGTAAGCATGTGAAAGATTTCCATTTTTAAATTGTCATTATGGAAATAATGTGAATATTAATTAATCCTTCAATAATTATCATAATGTCATTAATATAAAATTAAACATTTAAATATACTTATATACATCATCCATATGATGATTTTATTATTTACAATTCACATCACTTTATGGAGGTGATAGTTCACACGTATGCATGAATGCCATTATCAATTTTATGTTAATGGAAATGTTGGTATTTAAAAGATATATTATACTTTTAGGTAGATAAATATATCATAAATTTTAAATATAAACATTAATTTTATCATTAAATCCAATATTGGATGATACAGATGGAAAACTACCTATATTGGTTCATGAGGTGGTAGTCTTCCATACAAACGAACGATTAATTTTTTATCATTTGATGAAAGGGGAGATTAAATTAGGTGATGATATTAAAATAATGAAATCTTAGTATATTTATTTTAGTTTATTTAATATTTCATCATGGTATAAGATTGTTTTAATTGAATTGGAAGACGAAAAAAAGTAGAAGTACTAGATTAAAACAATAACTCATCTACGGATGATGTCCTTTCTATAACACCTTATGTCCACTAAGAATGGTGTTATTCATAATATAAGATCTCTAAAATATGGGTATTGATTTTAGGAATGTATTTGGGTAGATATATACTGATAAAAATAGGGTTTTAAGTGTAATGAGAAGAGAAGAAGATGTTCCCTTTTAAAATAAATAAGAGGGGCACTCATAGAATTAATAAAAAGTTTAAATTAATATAAATTAATTTTTGAATGAAAATGGATCAAAAGTGAATTAATTAGAATATATAATGATTATGTGTTTAAATCCATTAATCCAATAAAAATTTTACATTTTTTCATTATTTTCAAAATCCTTATTGTTTTGTATTAACCCTTTTTTAACCCAATCTACTCTTACCTTTATATCATGCAATTTAAACATTGAGGGTTAATATAATTTTTATGAAATTCCAAAACACCATTAAATAAGTCATTTAAGAAATTATTAAACAAATCCCATTCATTTCTAAAATAATTATATAATTCTAGAAATTATATAAATTTAAATTCAATAGTATTTATTTTAAAATATCATTAATGTCAATTTTGACCCTATTCATTATTTTGTCTTTAAAGAATTAAAAAAACCCATATAAATTTGACCCATGACTTATAAAACATCCCTAAATTGAATTATAAATCTAAAAAATTAATGGATTACTTTAATTACATTATATTATATTTAATTTAATATGTTTAAAAACATTTATTTTATATTTCCATTAATAAAACAATTACTACATCTTCATTGTGAAAGCATTAAATTTAATTAATTCATCCCTAAAAACTAAAAATAAAATATCATGATGAAGATAAATATTTTAATTTTTAAAATACAAATTATAGGTGAACATATCCACCAAAATGGTTCATAATAAAAATATTTCACTTTTAAAAAACAAAATTATGACCAAATTTACATTTATTTAATAAAATAAAATACATGTATTTTAGTCATAAATGTGGACCCAAGGGTTAAATATTAATACCAATGATTATTATGGTTGATAATCACATATTTAGTAAAATTTGGACATGTTTTAGGGTAATTTTATATTATTTATAATATTAGTTTTACCTTAATTACCTAATTTACCCATAATCAAGCTAAAAAATATGAATGTTACTATTCATATTATCCAAAAAATAAACAGGAACATTTTACTAAATTTGGACCTTCACATTCCAAATATTGAATCCGTTTTTTGAAATTAAAAAATACATAATTAACTAAAATTAATTTAAAATTATTCTCAATGATGGAATGAGAAAATTGGGTTTTAAGGTGAAAATGTTCATAATATTTAAATTTTTTATATCGAAATTCAATGGGAAATTAATTTCAATGAAATAAATTGAATTATATGATATAAAATTAATATAATTATAATTTAAAACAAATAAAAAACATAATTTAAAAATATAATGTATTTAGCTGAAAAATATGTTTTCAATTAAAATTTAGTATTTTTCACTATTCCTAAAAAATTGAAAATTATCAGAAAAAATACCAATAAGTAAAGTAGTTTCATTATAGATATTCCAATTTCAATGAATAATATTATTCTGTAAAATATAATTTTAAAAACTTTTAAAAATTAGAATAAAAACAAGTGCTCCATCAAAAGTTGGGAAACCAAACTTTTTATAGAAATACTTCTATTAAGCGTAAAATTAGATTTGTTCTATTATCATGTCTAGAAAAAACATAAGATAAATTTTAAAAATTATATTGATTATATTATATATCTTTATATTACTTTAATATAAACCAATTATATTTATTATATATATATATATTTTATTAATATAGAAAAATAATAGTGATTTTTTATTTAATGGTATAAATACTCTTCTGCACATTTAAATAGTTTTTTTCAGAAAAAAATACTTTAATAACATTTAAAATTCATTTATAATTAATTTTTCAAGGAATTATATATTCTATTGTAAACCATATTTTCATAATTATGTTTTTCATGTTCATACCCATCACTCTAACAGCTATGTTATAATTGTAATATTGAAATAATAATATTTAGTCATTTTTAAGCCTGGTGTGGCATACCATTACACGATCGAACATAAAATTTATTTTTCTAAAAACCTCCATTACTACATCAGGATACTCATGGGGTGTAATATTATATTTTTTTACTATGAAAGAAATCAACACTTTTATAAGATACTCATGGGGTCAAATGACTATGTTCATGTCTCATAGATTTCTGTGCATGATAAATGGAATCATGACCAATATCCACCTAAAAGTGAATTTAAAACTATTAGAATTATGGTATTGGATTAGTAATTTTGATTTCCTAGAACCTATACACTTAATAGTAACTAAACATATTTGTCCACATGAGATCAATCCTACCTCCATATTTACTATAAGATTCCATATAGAAGCAGGGGTCCATTGTGGAACAATGGGTAGACTACACCCTCATAATGAGAGTCATGAATAGTAGTATAATCATATAAATTAATAGAATAATAATAATAAATAAATGAATAGAATATGAATAAACATACATCATATAAGTAACCATATAATCACACCAGTGAATGTAGCTCTAGAAAACTATGATCATGGCACACAATAAAAATATAAATACATGGGTATCAAGGGAAAAAGGTATATAAAAAACTAAATAAAAATTAATAGACCCAAATATATCTCTAGTATCATCTCAAGTATTTTATCAGTCCACTGAATCTCTACACCATCCTAGAAATGTAATCAAGAATCTATTACAGTTCATTTTCGTTTGTCTCAACATGGATATATAATGTCTCTCCATGTACTAAACGGAAACCCGAATAGGTTGTGAGATATACTCAAAAGGCCACCACCAATGTTTTAAAAATCCATTTATTTTCTTAATACTTATAAATATTTTCTAGATAATATCAAGGATGTAAATAAATTTCTGTTTGTAGATACCCGCATAGGTATGAGTTCCCGAGGAATTACAGTCCTATGCTACATTGTTCTTCCTATGCTAAAATAAATCTATGTATTAAATCATTCATGATTTAATATTTAATAATGTATCAGGAAAAATATCATATTACTATTCACCCTCATGAACCATTTATATGAATGATATGTATAATATAACCATTATAAAAACCAACGATCCGAACAAATCCAAGAACATACTTTTTCTTACCATTCACATTGTATAATTAATTCGTTATATAATTAAATGGAAATATAATCCTATCCATTACCTTCCTAATTTGGAATCCCTATATTCCCCTAAAAATAACATGAAATCATCACCTTAAAAACCCATATTATGAATTCATCATTGGATCCCTAATATCTCTCAAGGTCTGGTATAAGGTACCCACCCTCTGAGTTTGTCCTTAGTAGTGCTCTAATGGATCCCATGTTTTACTCATGGATTCTATTACATTGTCCCCTATATGATTTTTCTTCACAATTTTTATAGGGAGTTTAAGTATCACTTCTAGAACCAATAAATATATTCCCTCTAATTATATCTTAGGTAGTCCACAAAGTGAGTCCATGTATCACTCATGACATATATAATCCATCTTTCTAGTGATTCTATCCATTGTTTTCATATAAAAACCATATTTCAACCATACTATAGTATAATTCCATTAATATTTCATTTATTTAATTAATTTTTATGTGCCTGTTCTGATCTTTTCGAGTTAGAACCTATCGTCCACTCTGGACATGGAAATATGAATGTTTATTGTACAAATTTACACCATACCATTTAATTTCAAATTTATTTCAATTGGAACCCATGTTTATATAATCAAAACACTTTCCTCTGAAGGTGTATCAAAATATATTCCATGTTTAGAAGGCATGGCCTTCCATGAATTATATAATTTACCTCAATTAGGGATTTTGATTTTTAAGAACATATCATGCCTAAGAGAGAAGTAATAATGGGAAATTTTATAGTGATATGGTCTTCAATTACCTTTTAAATTTAATTCATATTACTTTTCATTCAATTAATTTAACATCCAAAAATTATGACATAAGGGAACAAACCTCAAAAGGATAAAGAAATTCATAGGCCACCTATGTTGGTTTATCCAATATTTCAATTGTAATGACCAATAATTTTACCAATGGAAATTTATTTATTTTAATTATGTAATATATTATAAATCACATAAAATGACATGTATAAAATGGTACAAATTTAGAAAGGAAGAATGAATAAATTAATAGGTATTTCAGGAAGTTAAGGAATCTTTACCAACAGAATAAAAAAATAACCTTTGGAATACAAATGATACCATAAAGAATAGTTCATCAGCCACTAGAATAGTATCTTCATTTATGTATGTATTAATAAAATTTATTCATCTTATAAATGATAATATGAAATAATAATAATTTAGTATAAGTAAATAAATTATTTAGAAATTATCATTTAAGTGTTGGAATTTTTAAAAAACATAAATGCTTATTTTTAATTCTGTAATTAATATAATTTAATAAAATATAATTTATTATCATAAAATAGATTAATAAAATATTATTTTCATTTCATATGAAAATAATATAATTTTTTAAGACCTTAATAATTTTTTCAATGTGTTATAAAATCAGTTGTAATTTTAAAATCGATATTTTTCAATTAAATAATGATTTTATTAAATATTTTATTTCTCATATTAAGAAAATTATTTTCATAAAATAGTTTTCAAATTTTAATTATACACATTTAATTATGTTTGTGGAAAATTTTTAGGAGTTAATGGAAATACATAAATTTTTGGTGAATAGTGAAATACCGAAATTTACGGTATATTTGAAATATACGTTAAGTACACTATTAATTGAGTCATAACTAATTTAAGAACCATAATAAAGAACCCCCTTCATTTTTTAAATATATTTTTTTTATCAATTATCAAAATGTTCATAGCCTTGAGCCCGAAAAATAAACCAATGATTAAAATAATGAGAAAACACTGCTATCCTCCCCCATAAATACCACCCCTCGCCACCTATTCTCATCACAATACCAATGCTTTGTGACTTGTTTAAATTATGCAAAATTTTCTTCCAAATCACCTCCTCTACATATAGGTTCTCTTGGACTCATTAAAATGGGAAAAACATTTCTCTATGGAGGTTTTTATGGGGTAGAAATTCAAGTGGTAAAATCCTCTTTCCATTTCTTTTATTTTCTTTTCAATTCCATTTCATTTCTTATTGTATTTTCAAATAAAAATACCCAAAAGGCATGAAATATCTAGTATCCTTTATATAATATAATTTTATTATTCATATAGAATAATTCTTCTTCATGTATCCAGCCTTATTTCCTTTGTTATAAATATGAAAATATATTCCTTAGTTTATTGATTTACCACCACTGTGGATGATACATTTTCATTTTTCACTACCACCATTAAGGATGGAAATAAAACCATTATTATTTTTAAATAGTATTTTATAATACATATTTTATGTTATAAAATTTTATGTAACACACACACACAAACTCATATATATATATAAACACGATGTCATAAGCTCATAATGGTTATAAAGACCGCCAAATAAATTAAATCATTTAAAAAAATGTTATATATAATAAATAAACCTCATACCATGTAAATAAATGATATATAATACCAAAAAAACATATTAATTTCTATTAATAACAAATATGGTGAATCATTCTCATTTTACAAGAATTTCCATACTCATGTACCTACAAACTGCTTGTGAAAAACAAGAAAATGAGCACTCCCAGAATGACGGAATTGAACTCTATAACTCATCATAATGACCATTAGTGAACTTAAAAAAATTATAATGAATCATAAAATTTTAGAAAAAGTTATATAATTATTAATTAAATAATATAATTTTGCGAGGAATGAATTCATACATAAGGTAAGAGGATTCACGATCCCAATTCCCTTCAATTGGAGATTTCCACTTTAACTCTATTTTTATAACGGATGTTTTATTATGGTTACCTAAATATAATATATTTATCCCACTTTTTCTTCTCAAGATATACATTATTATAATCAAATTTTATGGAAAAATAAATATATTTTTTTCAAATCAAATCTTATTTATAAAAACATGACAATTACTCCCCATGCTATTGTTTCCTCTTCACTCAAGTTTGATGATTATTATAGAAATTATCTTATCCACTATTTTTTTAGATCCCTAATGTTTTTCTATGAATGTATGGTATCATAAATGGAACCCATTTCTTTCTATCAGTTGTTTTTTTATCAAATAATGATATATGTTCATTGTGGCATGCATGATAATGTACATGTATAATGTGATGGGTGCACATAAAATTATATAGCACTCAAATTAATTGAGTAATTTGATGTATCGTGAGAGAAAAATTGAAATATGTGTTAACATGATGCTATATTTTTTACAGCATTCTATGGTGGTTAACCACTAAGACACGGTGTTTAATTTTTAATCATATCCATATTCCATGAATTTATCTAATTTTTTCTCATTATTTTGATAATGACCATTTTGCTATTTTATGATGATTATGATTATTCTCACCCATGTTTCATTTCTCTTATCCATCCTCTTAATGGGATTTATATCACCATTTCTTTTGATTTATCTCCATAGTTGAATACTTATACTAAGTAGAACATGAATTCCAATAAGAATATTGAGAATAAGGAATTAAATAATTTTTTATGTTTTCATATGAAAATTTTATGTATGGTCCTAACATTAAAAATAAAATAATCCATTGAATTATTATTTTATAACACTACTATTTTGTTTTTTTTAAATTATGTAATATACATATAAGAAAGGTTGGGTCACTATAGTTGTTATCATAACATAGTTTAGTTATTTTGGTAATTAAGAATATAGAATCTTAGTGAAACCCATTATTGTGAGACAAAGTATTAGTAATCAACCATGAATAATTGTTTTAGAGAAATGAATAACATAGATATCCCACAAGATATGGATTTATAGTTAATTGAAAAAAAGAATAAATTATTTATTCATTAAATTTTGAATAATGTTTTTAATAACTACTTTTATTTTTTAAAATGGTTGTAATTAATGGAAACCATGCCAATAACCCATGTGAGGGACAACGTAGTTATTCCCAAATGACATACCTAATGCATTGGGAGTGGGTGTTCAATATTTAATGGTGATTTATTCTTATCTTTCACATGATATGAATAATAAACTGAATAATTTGGAATTTAATCCTTCACTTAAGATGGGTAAACTACCTATAAAGCATTTTATATGGAAACAACTGTTGACTTTTAGTGAATCTTATTATCGATTAGTCATAGAACAATAGTTCCACTCGATGGAGAAGATATGTTCTATGCTCCACTATTCTGAGAAGGAGAAGTTGAATTTGGCCACATATCTTCTAGATGGATATGTCGATCAATTGTGGGAATTTATTAAAAACACCAAAATGAATGATTAAATTTAAGAGATGTTGTGGGAATACATTAAGATAATGTTTCTTAACTTGTATTTCCATAGAAATAATAATACAAAGTTGGATACCAAATTTATAATGCTGATGAAAAAGAAAGAATAATCTATCATGACCTATGAAAGAAATTTCAAAAGGATTTAAATGTAATTTTTCAATTTTGTTATCAATAATGATAGAAAAATTGATAGAATTTATAGTGTTTTAAAACCACACCATAGAAAGGAAGATGAAATTTGAGAGTTTTTGAGTTACAAATAAGTTTTTCAATGTGCTCTCAATGTGGATATAGATTTTGAAGATTAGTCCCATGGATATGGTGATAAGAAATGAATGATATAGTTTTTAGCTAGGGAATCTAATGAGAAAGGTGGAATGAAATTTCAACCACTCACATGTAAAAAATGTGGAAAAAACATCATGGGAACAACCTCAATGTGACAAGGAAATTATATATGTTTGGGAGAGAATTCCACCGATCTCATAAACGTCAGAAAGAAATAAAGAAGCTGACTGATATGATGGAGGAAAATAATGATCCACCCATGGTTCAATCCTTCAATTGTAGGGAATAAGGGAACTCTGAAATCCAGTGCACTAATCCTTGAGCCCTCATGGGTAATCAATGTTATCAACAAAAAATTACTATAGTAAAAGGGATGGATTATTCAATCACTACTATTAAGGTGGATCTGAAAAATTATGTGGAAATAGGAGCAATGATATTTCATCCAATAATACTAAATATACTATTTTATTCTTGTTCTACATACTCTATCATATCTTGCTTTTTTAGTAGAACTATTCAAACACCACCTCAAAATATAGAGGTGGAGTTATCTATGTGAATATAAAATGGGGAAATTATTGCATCCAATATATATAACTCACCCCCAGTTAATATTTTTGGAAATAATCACCCATAAAACCATATCTAACTTCCTATATTGGGGTTTGATTCTATTTTGGGAATGGATTTTTTATCATTATATAAATCCATCAATAACTGTAGGGAATGGGATGTCACTCTTCACATCCCAAAGCATCCTCTAATTTAGTAATAGTGTAAAGGGGGGAATGAATCATATTCAGATCTATCATATCAAGTATGGATATTACAACATTATGAGAATGAATATCTAGATAAAATGATTGAGAAAAAGGAGGGAATATTTCTTAAAGAAATTCTCATTGTGGGGGACTACACTAATGTGTTCCCTGAATAATTTTTTGGCCTTCCTATGGACTGAGAGGTTGAGTTCACACCTAAACATATTTTTAAATCTCATAATATATCAAATACACCTTATAGAATGTCCACCAATGAGTTGGAGGAAATGAAGAAGTAGTTTCAATAGAATTCAGACATGATTTTCAAACATGTGAGTGCCACACCATGGGGTGTACTAGTCCACTTCATCAAGAAGAAGGATTGATCAGTGATCCTATGTAGTGATTATTGTGAAATAAATAATATCATGATAAATAAAAAGTATCACCTTCAATATATATATGTATTGTTTGATCAATTATGCAGGTCCAACTATTTCTCTAAGGTGGAAATTTGTTCAGCTAACACCAATTAAATTTGAGAAAGGAATATATTACAAAGAATTACTTTTGAATGATATATGGACACTATGAGTTCATAGTGACTCCCTTAAAACTCACTAATTCTCTATAAATATTCATGTAATTAATGAATATTGTCTTTAAATATTACCTCAATAAATTTATGGCAGTTTATATCAATGATATTCTAATATACTCCATGATATAGGAGGAAAATGAGGGGAATTTGAATACAATTATAAATAATTTGTGAAGGGATATAATTTATTCAATTTACAATAAATGTGAGTTCTAGATGAAGGATGTATCATTCATGGGGCATGTTATCACCCAAAAAAAATATGTGTGGAGTCATCTAGGAAATGGGAAAATGAATAGTGGGCCTATCCAACATCTATAATTGATATCCATAGATTACTTGGTCTATCGGGGTATTACAGGTGAGTTGTGAAGAACATATCATGATTTTTAGACCCACTAACCAAGATGAATTAGAAGAGATAAGATATTTTCTAGATTATTGAATGTGAGGACTATTTTGAATATTTGAAAAATAGTCTTATCACTGCACTTGTACTCACACTTTCGACAAGTGGGGAACTATTTTTGGAATACATCGATCCATCAAATAATATATTTGGTAAGTACTTATTCACAATGATAAAGTGATATCCTACTTCTCAAGGAAGTTAATAATTCATGAGAAAAACAATCCCATGCATGGTTCGAAGTTAGAAGCTGTTATCTTTGCATTGTTAATATTGAGAGATTATATCATTGGGGAGAAGTGTAAAATATATATTAATCATAGGATCCCTAAATAAATATTCACATAGAATGAGGTTATTATTTTATAATGAAGATGGTAAAATCTCCCCATTGATTACAACTTCCCTGTTCCCTACCATCCAAGTAAGGAAAAAATGTGGTGGATGCTCCATGTTGAAATAATCCTAAAACATTATCAAGGATGTGAATTGAGAGGGACTCAATATTATTATATTTAGAAAGCATATAAATGGTATTCATTAAGTAATTAAAATAACAAATCCCCTCTCAAATGATTTCTCAACCATCCCTCATGGAGAAATTAAAGGATTCTAAAGTAAATGATAAGAAAATTTAAAAGAATGTGAGAAAGGGGAAATCATTAGAGATTAAAAATAATGAAGAAGAACTTGTAAGATTCAAATCAGGAATATGTGTAAAATATAATCCAATGATAATAAAGGATAGGCTCAATAATGAACATATCTCAAACATCTATATTCACTCAGGGAGAACACAGATGAATAGAGATATATGAGAGAACTATTGGTGGAAAAATATGATGAATGAGATATATGAATATACATCAAGATTCCTATAATGTCAATAAGTGATTGATGAAAAGAAAAAGTATAAGATTATGATGCAACCATTACCCATACTAATGTGAGAATGGGAAAACATCACTATAGACATTTTCATCAGACTTACACATATATGTAGAGTAAACAATTATATATTGGTTATTGTGGATCTGCTCACAAAGACATGTCAATTTATTGCAATTTGATAGGATATCTCACTAGGTCAACTTTCATGGATATATATCAGATAATTGGTAAGGCTTCATGGAGTTACACCATCAATTTTATCCAATCGAGATCTGATATTTACATCCATGTTCTAGAAAAGTATCCAACATGCTCTAAAACATGATTTGAACATTAGTACAACATATCTTCCTCTAACTGATGTCTAATTAGACTAGACTATTTAGACACTTTAAATAAAGTTGAGAGGACATTCTATGGACCACAAAAGAGGGTGAAATTGTCATATACTTCAAGACAAGTTCCCTTACAATAATATTTTCCACTCGAACATAAAAATGGCTCCACAAGAAACCCATTGTGGTAAAAAAAATGTAGAACACTAGAAATCTAGAATTAATTCAATGAACATAATGTTATTGAACAAAAAATGGTTGATGAAATGGTGGAAAATATAAAAACCATTTAGAAATGCATCAATGTAGTCCATATTTGACAAAAGAGCTTTGTAGATAGTCATCAACATGACATAGATTTTGAGGATAGGGATATGATATTCCTCTACATATCACCATATAGGAGGATCATGAGAATTGAGAATAAAGGAATGTGTCATCCTAGATATCTATTCCGCTATAAGATCCTTGAAAATATCAATGTTGTGGCCTATTGAATAGAACTTACAACTATCACATCTCATGTACATGATGTATTATATGTATCCCTCTCGAAGAACAATATATTTGGTCCCTCAAATGTATATAATTTAGAGGTGTGACAATTGGAAAATGATCTCTCTTATGAGGATAATCCATATAAGATCATGGACTATAGAGATAAAGTTATATATAACAAGACTAATAAACTAGTAAATGTAATATGGACAAATAATATGTACGAAGAGGAAAAATGGGAACTATAGAAAGTGATTAAAGAGAAGTAGCCTTACCTGTTTTCAACAAACATTTTTTAATGAAATTTCATGGGTGAAGTTTCATAAGGGGAGAATGTAACCACCCAAAATTTTAGCAATGGAAATTACCTTCTTGTAATTATCTCAAACAGTATAGATCTCTTAAAATGACATAGATGTCATAATAAAAACATTATAAATGAATAATTAATGTAATAAGAGGTATTTCTATAAATTAAGAAACATTTACCATTAGAATAGTAAACAGAAATTTTGAATAGTTATGTTAACATTATGAGTAGTAAACCGGCTAGTAGAATAGTAATAGCATATATGAAAGTATAAATAAAATTTAGGCATCTAATAATTGATAATTTGACAAAATTGTAACATTGTACAATTAATAAATATTTTAAATTTATTATTTAATCAATGGATTTTTTTGAAATAATAATTGTTTATTTATAGATTTATAAATAATATAATTATCTAAAAGAAAATTTATTTTCATAAAAGATATTCATAAACCAATTTATTATTGGCTTATGACTACATGATAATTCTATGATAACTTAATAAAATTTTCAAAGTTTTATAAAATCAATTACAATTTTAAAATCTATATTTTCTTTTTGAATGATAATTTTAATTAAAAATTAAATCTATCATATTTAGAAATTTATTTTCCTAAAATAGAGTTCATTTTTTAATTACACTCTTCAAAAAATGGTCAGTGTGAAGTTTTATTATTTTCTAAAATACATGTTTATTTTGTGAATTATGAAATAATGAAATTTATGGTATATATTCATTTTAAGTTAAATAAGCTATTCATTTAGTGATCATTTATGTAAGCACCATAATATCAAAATCCCCATATATTTTTAATATATCTTTTAATAGTGTTAAAAATATTCATTGTCTTATGCCAAAAACAATATACTAACAAATAAAATAATGAGAAAACACCACTCTAGTCCCATATAAATACCACCCTCGTCACCTATTCTCCTCACCCAATATGATATTTTCAACTTTTAAAAATTCTCAAAATTCCTCTTCCCACTCCCCTACACCATGTCTTGTATCCATTGGTATCATTGGAAAGACAATCTATTTTCCCAATGGTTGTTCTCATGGAGGATAAATCTAAGAGGTAAAATCCTCTTTCTTTTTCCTTTTATTTTCCCTTTAATTAAATTTCATTTATTATAGTATCCTCACCTATAACTATACATAAGGCATGATAACTAATGTATCCATTATATACTTTAAATTTATTATTCTAATGGAATAATTTATTTTGAAGTCTCGTGCCTTTTTCTTTTCTTCTAAACTTGAAAATATCGTTCGTGGTGTGTCGATTTACCAACACAATGGATAATGCATTTTAAATTTTCACTACCTCCTTCTTGGGTGGTTATAAAACCATTATTATAGATAAATAAAACATTATTATACATATTTTAATTTAAATGTTGTTCTAGATCCTATATTTATAAATGTGATGAAATTATCTCATAATGGGTGTAAAGACTTCAAAATAAGATAAATCATTTTTATTAACATTTTATCTAACAAGTAATTATCATATAATATAACTAATTGATATATAATAACAATTACACATATTTATGTTCATTAAAAAAATTATGGAGAATTATTTTTATTTTACATAAACTTTCATACTCATATACTAGTAAACAGATCATGAAAAAAAACATGCACTCTTGGGATGAAGGAATTGAACTGTGTTACTCAACAAAATAACCGTAAATGAACTTAGTAAAATAATAATGAATCCAAAACATGTAATATAGGTTATTAATTTATTAATCAATGGATTTTATTATTTTATACAGGATATCTAAGTGAAGAAATCATTCGGGGGTAAGGTAAGGGGATTGTCAAACCCATCTCCATTCATTTTGGGTTTTCCTATTTCACTCTATTTTCAGTATAGATGATCCATTAATTTTAATTACATATAATTTCTTTATCCTCCCATTTTATTTTCTGGATATACATTTTCCAATCATATTTTATGAAAATTAAAGGATTTTTCCAAAATAAATATTCCTTCAAATAAATAATGTTTTACTTCCCATGAGATTGTTTCTACCTCAATCAAGATTATTGAAACCTACATTAATTATGTTATTCCATATTTATGTTGGGAACCCCAATGTTTTCCAATGAATGTATTCTCTATTATATGAAACCCATTCCTTTCCATCAATTATTTTATGTCCAATATTAATTTTTTTTAAATGTATGATAATGTAAATGTTATGGTCTGAAAGGTGCACCCAGAATTATATAGAGATAAAATTCATTGGGTAATGTGATGTATCACATTATAAAAATTGAAATATGAATGAATATGATACTATAATTTTTTATAACTATGCATCGTAGTTTACCACCAACACATGATTTTTTTATGCTTTTCTACATTTCATGCCTTTATCTAGTGATTTCCTTCATGATTATGATGACGATCTTTTTCTTATGTCATGATGATTTTGATTCTTCTCATTGATGTTTTATGTCTCTTATTAATTATCTTACTTTTATTTTAGATATCCCTTTAATTTGATGAATATCTTTGGGTGAATACTTGTAATAAGGATAACATGAGGGTCAATAAGAAACTATTGAATAAGTAATTACAGTAATGTTTATCTTCTATAATGAATTTTTTTTCTATAATCTTTATTTTCCCACGTCACACAACAATTAGATCTTGGTTTTTTAATATGATTATGTTTTTTATCATTAAAATGATGTAATAATCATGTAATAAATGTATGGTTTCAATAGTAACACACCCATTAGGTCATTTAAATTCATGGTCCATAACATCTAACAATTTAAAAATTGGTTTCACAAGTCATATAGTTCATGCCTACCGATTTAATTTATTCATAAATATATTTGAAAAGTATCACACAAAAATTCAGTGTGCATCACAAGGTCATATTATATAAACCACAAAACATTAATGGAAAATAACAATACCACTAACCATGTCATGGATTCATCTCCTCATCCATTTTTGGCCTCTAATCATGTTTTGAACATAATAAAGATAGATAATATAAAAATTCCCTAAAAATATGGAATATGAGATCACATAAAAAAGATATTTTGATTGTAATATTATCATTACAATGAACATAAATATTGGATAATATAGTGGTATTAATCTAATGAGACATATCATGGATCTATTGGAGTCCATATAGAGGATACCATTAAATTACTAGTTTTAGGTATGGGGGATCACTCCAATGTGCGATAAGAATTTTGTGCGTGGGAAAGGAATTAAAATTTGTGGGATAAATTAACATATTAGTGGGGAAAATTACAATGTACCTACTTTTTAATGTGTCTCATGGTTTATCAACATTGTTGGTAAAACCCTATGCCAACAATTCATCCCCCCACTATATTAAGAAATCCCATACATGGGCTAGGAACATAGTTTGACTAACCAATCATGGGATGAAATGAAACCTCTATAAATACATCTGAAGAACTCATACAGGTGTGTGTCTTGAGAAAAATAGTTAGAAAAAGTAGTTTTCCATAGAGAGGGCATTATACCTCCCTGGACAGTTTAATCTAACTATGTTGAATGAGTGGAATGATTTTTAATAACTACGTGGCCCACTTGATTCTTAAAAAAAATTGGTCTTTTAGATTAATACAAGACCCAGGCATGCATGAAACTCAAATTTATCATTATGATTTCTCGTTATGATAAAATTAATACATTAAACTGAAAATTAATTATTATATACATCAAATAAAAATTGAGGTTCATACAATCCTCCCCTCTAAATAAAATCTTCCCTTACTCATCCTTATGATAGAAATAAAGAATCATAGGAGAATAAAAACATCCACAAGGAATTTATGTCAGTCTCCCACTCCCACGTCACATCATATACACAGTCATTCTTCAATATCACCCACACTAGATGAACCGAATGACAATATAGAACCTTTTTTCCATAATAAAAAAATATTTTAGTATCATTATAGGATTAACTAAAATCCAATTCAACCTAAACATAATTAAGAAAATGATATAGATTAAAATGATATAGTAAAAGATGTGATACATAGAAGACACCAAGAATGGCTCGGTATATCTATGGTAACTTCAACTGATAGGATATCGGCCTGACCCCCTATAAAAACTCAAAGGAATTAACATGAAAAAGAATTATATTCCATGGACTATGAATCCATATATTTCCAAGAGTAGGTAAAAATAATTGGAAAATATGACTCCATACCTCAAACATTAGTGGTCAACTATGAAAATAAGCATATTATTTAATCATAGAATGATATGTAGAAATAAAATTCCTTATAATTTCAACATACTCAAATTTCTCTTAAGAAATATGGGGACTCGGTAGTGACACCTTTCCTACCTATAATGAGAATATGGGTTAATGGAATGGCATGTCCTAAAGGGCCTTATAATTATCTATATGTATGGTATCATGGAAGATATTATTATAATTGGAATCATAATGATATATGTATTTATCTAATAAACCTTGGAAATAATTTATCCACACACACATAAATACATACAAAACATATATCATTCATTCAAACTGACTGATAGTCTATACGTGATAGAGTATACTCATAATTACCTGTAAAACCCTTTCTAGGATTATGATTATGGTGAGAGTATCAATAAGAAAAGATAGAAATTGGGAGACCATGGTGGTTTATGATATCATTATTATAAATCCTCCAAATTTCATCCACTAAAAATGTCTCCCAAATTGTAATGAAATGGGATATCATTCACAATCTTTATTTGATCACCCATACGATGACACTATATAGTGGTGATCTTAGAAATCCCATTAAAAAATACATAGTGACGTCTTGAGACTCCCAAAAAGGAATAGGTAATATCTATAAAATCCTAAATGATTGATGGTGTTGAAAATTCAAATATTTATAAGTGCATTACTGAATAATAAATATAGATATCTACTTTTTCATCCCCAACCACTAATATTGGTGGAATAAGTCACAATACATCATGGAAAGACCATAATGTAAATCCCATTTAGAGGACTGAGAATATTATATAAAATCCACTTAGACATCCATATAAACCAATAAGAATATATAAAATCACAATATCACATTCTCATCGATGAACCAACTAGGAGGCGTGCCATCACTAGAAATAAACTCCCATAGGACCATGTCATAGGGATATGATTTTGTCATCAACATCACTCTATTCAGAAGTGAATAGGTCACTAAAAACAATTCATATACAAACTATTTTAAGTGGTCTTTAACCTAAAAATTAATCATAGAAAATAGTTACATAAAATGCCACTCAATACTGGCCTCAAGAACTGCTTGCATTTGAGTATTCCTACATAGAGCATCTAACATTCCATTTACCTTCCCAGTCATATATTCATGCTCTAAGTTGAAGGATTATAGGTATTCAACCCACCTTAATTCCCTAATATTCAATACATGTGGTGAAAATATGTTCTTTTGGATTTTTTTAGTCCTTATGAAGCACAAAGCATTGTCCCAATAAGTAATGTATCCTATAACGTAAGGTCAGAACAATAGTGGTGAACATGAGATCATGTTTTAGGTAGTTCTTCCCATGTGTACTCAAATTATGAGACCCAGATTCCATGAATCTCTCCTCCTACATCACAGATACTCTTATCTTGATTCCTAAAAGTTAAAAATAAATTTTATAGATGATGAATGTATATGGTAGAATCTATATTAGTGATGAAGTTAGTCTCTATTTTAGCCTCTAAAACGTTTTCTCACAGGCTTCTGACCTTATTAACATCACACCCATATTATTAAAGACTATATGAGGAGATTCTAAGAATGAAAATTATTTAATTAAATGTTTAAAATAACTATCTATCCCAATTAATCTCTGTATATCAATGAAATTATTATGATTCTCCTAGGGAACTTCATCTCCCACCTTCTTGTATTCAACTGATACTCATGTCACTAAGAAAGTGTAACATTGATAGTGAGCATTATTGATCCAAAAGTGGAACATTGTGATCTTATAATATAGTAGATTATCCCTTAATATATTCAATATGATATCAAAATGTTTGACATGGTCATGTTGAGTGTGGGAAAGAACTATCATATTATCCATGAAGATCAAACAATAAAATCTAGAAACAGTTTGAAAACATGATTCCTAATTTACATGAATATTATAAGTTCATTAATGGGACCGAAAAACATGGATAAATACACATAAAATCCATATCTATTAGGTAATTATACACATGGTATATCTAGTGGTATCATATGCACTTGATGATTACATGATCATAGATCAATCAGAGAAAACTATTTCTCCCTAGATCTGGAAAAATAGATTGTCTCTATGATGGAATGGGTATAGGTTCTTAACCATAAGTAGTATCTAATGATGGTAATCCATTAAAATATGGAGGGTACCATCAATGTTATTGGATAAAATGACTAGTGAAACCTACATTTATGATGTGGTTCATATAAAATCTTTAGCTTCAAAATCCTATAGATACCTCTATTTCCCCTATAAATCAATAGTTTCAATCATATATGTATGAATGGATACCGGTGTTTCTCCTACCACAACCTCGTTGAAAAAAATATTCTTATATTTTTCAAGGTAAGTCTGATATGTACTTAGGTAAAAACTCCAAGAAACAATCTATTAATAGAGGTAAATATGTATGATGCATTACCTGATCATTTAGAAAAAAATCCTTCCATCTAGGCTATCATCCCACCCATCCGGTGATTCTTAGGTCCATCACAAAATTCATAGATATCCCATTCTCCCTTATGAATAAAAATCCCACCATATGGTTCAGTGAATGTTAACTTTAGTGAAATCAGGAAATGCATGGATGATAAGGAAACAACTAGTCCATATTGAGAATGATATCAAACCCTATCATCTCTAGAATAATGAAACCACATACTATGTAACAGAAACTTATATCAAAAGGGATCTCTCGACATTGAAATAAATGATCTGGTGGAATTAAAAAAAAATTATCTCATTCTATCAAGCCACATGTTAACTATAAATTGATTCCTAGGGACTTTGCAAAATGTATTGATATTAATGAATGGAAGTAGCTTATTTTAGAAATAGAAGATAGTAATGTAGATGCTACTAGATTACTACATCACCCCATATAATATTATTCATTATACACCTCATGCATCAGATACATTTCATACATGGGGCCAAATTTGTAACCCTATTATATAACACATATACCATGATAAGGTCTGCTTTATAGGTACTATAAGTGTAGTTTTGGACTGAACTAGCCACAACAATCACCTCGGCCTGATCGGCCGACTACACCCCGACTCCCATCCTGATGAGAAGCTGCAGACCTCACTATAGATTGTGGAGTTAGTGAAAACCCTATATCACTATAAAATGGAGGAAAATATCTACAAAATTATAGAAGATAACCCACCATTCAAAATATCAACACTTGATTAGGTCCTTGGTACATAGGATTTTCATATTTCCTAGACTACTACAATTATGGAACCTCACCTGGCTACCTAATAATGCACCATGAATACTATTATCACCATGTGAAATTTATAAATAATGATTCCTACTACAGTTCTATGTAATTAAGGATCTTGATGAAGAACCTTCATGGATCACACCACCATCCTCTCCCAGGTTATTCTTAGTGATAAGAATCTAATTCAGTATCCTAGATAAATAACTCACCTGAAAGACATTCACCTATGATCATATTTCATTCTAGAGACTATAATTGATTTACCATGTTTTAGATAACCTGGGAACAAAAATAATAGGCGTGAAGCTCTATAGATCCATGAAATGGGTATAATATATCATGACTGATAAAGAAACCTACATCATGTCTATAAAAACCCTCAATATATCAGCCCTAAGAATCTCCAGATAGAAATAATCATCAAAGGATGTCTTGAAATCCCTCCATTCCATATATCGATGATGATATATCTTAGTAATGAAATCCCAACATTTAATTTAATTATATGATAGAATATACATAGTGAGATTCACTCTCTTATCAAGAAGTGTTTCATGAGGCACTAAAATTGATATATTGGCCTTTATCAATGACTGTATATCTTATGGATGGTGATCCCCTAAAAATGTGGGAAGATTCTACTACACCTATTCATGATTTAATTGTATCATAGTAAGGGAAGGATGCAGGACTCCATGAATCATATTCATAAATAATTGAAAACCCACTTTAAATTGGGGATTGGAACCCATATTAGTTGTGAATAGATGTTCCTCAAGTTTCCATATAGGAGGTTATACTAATGGACTAGGGTTTTCAACCTATGGATCATGTTCTTCATCACTTGCTTAGTAAAAAACATGAAGTAGTTGTTTTGGAATTTCCCTAAAAATTCAAAATACACACCTCAATATATGATTTGATAATTTCTTGAATCATATATTCAAGAATGTAACATGTAAAATATTCCATATACAAGAACCACAACCATATTAATATTCCTAAATCTAGGTTTGGGCGATGTACAGATCATAATAATAGAAAAAGACACTACATATTTCCTTCTACTGAGGTTGGGTCAGGGTCATGTCCTCTAATATAAGCCCAAATTTGAGGTATAAATTGTTTATTTTAGATGTTATATATGAAAAAAATCCTATATGTTTCAATTATAATCCCCATTTATGCATGATCATTTCATTTCACAATTCAATTTTATTATTTTCATACATATTTATATAAAAAATAACTTTAAATGATTAATTAAATAGATCCCCAATTCCAATTTATAAAGTCACATACACTTTATAAATTGAGTTTTGGAATCCATTAAAAACAAATTATTTTTGTAATCACTTCCTGTAATGTTAGAAAACATTCACAGAAATAGAAAAAAGGAAACCAAAATCTGATGCATGTCATGTGTGAATAAATATAAACATGTAATGGAATATGAATGAAATTTAAATCGTTATGTTTTTATACTTATACATGATGAAATAATTAATTTACATATTGACCAAGGGGAAAAAAATTAAAAATCCTTAGGAATATCAAAAATAATTTGATTCACCCAAAAGCATTGTTACAGAAACTACAATAAGAGAAATTCAAAACAACATATCCTATCCTATGTAATTTTAATATTCACTATAAATGGGTTAGCTACTCCAAGGAACATGCTCATAACCAAATCCCAATACATCATATTTCTCCATTATACCATCACAATTAGTATGGTATGAAATCATAGTAATGAAGAACCCATCAATACCATATTTTCACATCTTAGACCCCATTCACTCAACATTAACCGAACCCGATAGGACACATGAACTCAAGCACACATCCAAGAATGCTAGAGACTATTTAACACTAGCTGGGTCTATGGTGGAAAAGTGGAGAGACTATACCATCATGATAATTTGGTGGAACATTGGAATAATAATATCAATAAATAGTAGAAGAATAAGAGAAAAAAAGAACATTATAAGAGTAAACATCCATCACATATGTCACAATGTAATCAAATCCATCAATTTTATATACATAATTAATGTTCATTACATGCTATAATTTTTTTAAAATATAATCATATTAGTGGAACATACATATAAAATATTCAGCATAAAAATTATCAAAAGACCATAAGATATCACTAGTGCCATCTCAAGCATAGGCTTTTTCATCTTCACTCGTACACCATCCTAGAAAGGTAATCAACCACATATAGAGGGTCAAATTCCATTGTCCCTACCAGTATCCATGAATTCTATCCATGTACCCTACAACGACCCAAATAAGATGTGACATATACTCAATAGTAAACCACCAATGGTGTTTACATCCATATTGTCTTTGAATACATAAATAATAGTCTATACATACCGGTAAGGATGTATATAAAATTTGGTAAATCAATTACCCACATATGTTGAAGTTCCCAAGTAACTCACATCCCCTACTACATAGTTCTACCAAAGATGTATGTTATCTATGTATATAAGAATATCATTATTTAATTTATAATAATTTATTAATACCTAGATTGTATCTTAGACATCCCACATGAATCATATCTCATCAAGATAAGTATAATAATCCCTTCATTAAATGAAAGGCTCCAACTGAATCTAATCTTGGTCATTAGATATGCTGCCACATCATATAATTAATTCATTAATCAATTCAACAAAAACATGATACCATCATTGGAAATCCTTAGTTGGAACAAATATATCACTCAACACATAACATGATATCATCCCAATGCAAACCCATTGTATTTATTTCTCATAAAAACCCTAGTATCGCTCTAGGTTTGTTATAAAGATAGTACCCTACGAGCCCATTATTGGTGGTCCTAAATGGGACCAAAGAGTCACTCATGGATTATATTATGTTATTCCATATGATTCCATTCTTTACATTACACATAGGGAGTCCAAGTATCACTCATGAAATGCATATTGATCTACCCTTTCAGCTAATCCATATAATTCCACATTGGGATACCATGTATCACATGTGTAATATATAATCAAAATTATTGAAGATTAAATCCATGGTGTTCATTTTAAAGTTATGGTTTTACCCCCAATGCATGATAATAACATTAACATTTTGTTTTTCTATATAAGCCTGATTTTTCTGTGTGTAGAATTCTGAATCTAAACACATCTTTCACTATAAACAAATAAATATAAATGATCATGTGCCTATTGAAAAACCATTCCAATTAATATCACTTTTAATTCAATTGGATGAAACATTTATATAATGAATTAACTCACCTTGTATGGTGGCTAAAAATGTAGACTCGACTTAGATGGAATAACCTTCCATGAATTCTATCTTTTACCTCAATTAGTAATTTTTTTTAATTTGAACATGTCAGAACTATGTGATAAGTAACAGTATCCAACGACATAGAGATATGGTATTAAATTCCTATATTTATTAAAATCAATTTACATTTAATTTAAATCATTTAACATTCCAAAAACAAGGTGTAATGGAGAAAACCTATAAAGGTTACCCATTTTCAATGGCCACCATAGGTGGTCTATCCAATTTTGCAACACACCTAAGGATTGGTTCAAATTTCTAGTTATTCACTAATAAAGATATTGAAATGGTTGTAATGAGTCATATAGATCTAGCATATCTATTTAATATGAAAATAAATCCATTTCACATGAATCTAATGTAATATTTGATGTGTGGCACAATGATATAATATATAAACAACACTACATTATGGTAAAATAATAGGATCACATACCATAGATTGGTTTTCAACACCTTATACATTGTTGGCCTCTAATCTATGAAAAAATGGAAGATATTAAGAATATAGGAAAACCCCAAGAAAATGGGGAAAATAGATCACACCAAAATAACTCCATTGATAGAAATATAGAAGAAAAAATGTGTAAGTATAAGAAATATATTATCGGTACCAATACAATTAGTCTGATAATGTCTCGATCAAAGTCTGAGTAGGAGATATCCTTAAATTTCTGACTTTAGGAATGTTTGATCTCTCCAAAGGGTGAGGGGTTGTTATGAATGGTATAAGAATGAAAAGATAGTTGAGGAATCAAAATATTAGCGCGAAAATTTTTTATTTACATAATTGTTTGAGGGTCACACAATATGTCCTCACAATTGTCTGAAGCATGAGGAAACCATGTTCCCAGTACTACCACATGGAATTCCTTATGTGGGCTTGGGGTATAGTTTGTATAACCATGTGTAGGCCATACAAAATCCCTCTGTAAATTGGATTTCAACACATTCATATGTGTACATCTAGGAAAAATGGATAGAACAAACCATGCAACCCCATAGAGGGAACTAAACTACCCTAGATGGTTTAATATAACCATGAGGACCTGGATTAACAATTTCTTTTGACCCATCATCCCACCTAATTTATATAACAATGTGGGTTTCATGATTCATACATGTCCAAGACACCACCTAAACTCACATGGGCTCATTTATAACTCTTTTTAGGATAATATTAATTAATTTAATATATGTCTAAAGGTAACATACAATAAAAAAAGATGGGTTATTACTAAAATATAGTTATTTTTATTTAAGATAATTGAGTGTGCAACACCACAGGAAATGTGAGACAACAATCAATAAAGAATATAACCAATTTCAACATTGTGCATGTTAAATTGTTGGAACCAATGAGATCAGAACACCACTATTAATGATGCATTGTATATAGTATTTATGTGATGATTGAATTCTGATGAAGTTTTTTAAGGGGTGTGTGAGTGAAGAATAAATAAAATTTTCCCCATTTTGATAGGTACTTATTTGTTTTACTAACCCTAATGAGGAATATCATGTTTTATTCTAAGAATACTACCACATGAGTTATTTTAGACCTGTATTGTATGATTACTTGGTTCATGACCTGTGATTTGTGGGTGATGACACCATTCTACAAGAAATGATTTGATGTCAAAATAATTTATCTTAGGAACAAAAAAATTTCATTCTTATTAAACTCCCAAATAATAATAATGTTCTAAATTTCACCAATTTATATTCAAGAATTTACTACATAGAGTAATATTATGGTGAAACTAATTCACATTCTTCATAATTAATTTATTTTAATTCATTATTTTTTAAATACACATCTAAATTACATTAAAATACATATAGCTGCTAATAGTCATACTAAATTAAAATAATTTACTATTAAGTCGTTACATAATATTATAAACTAATTTTCACTTGATTAAAAAATACACTCTGAAAAATTGTGTTACATGTTGTCTACCCTACATGAATATCTAGAATATTCAATGTTGTTTTACTATATCAGTTGTTCCCATTATAATATAGAGATAAATGATTATGAATTAATAGTTCATAGATTATCCTATACATTATCCTACAATGATGTAAAAAAATTCATAATATCATTGAACTACTAATGGGTTCATTCTTCTCTTGCATGAAACATCATGTTGTATACCTAATCTATCATTAGAAGATATATGTACTCCATCAAGAATAAACAATGTGATTTGGAAGTTCCCAATACATGTAAGTCCTTAAAAAGTCTGCCACATTATTGAAGATATCAAAAATTCTCTCAAATCATTAGAATGATTAATTAGTAGAGTTTAAAAGTGTTATTGTTAATTGAATCCTATTATTATAATATGTTAAATGACAAAAAAATTCCCATTTCTTCCCATACATGAATAATATCATCTTCAATCCTCTTTGAATATGCCTTCAAAAAATAATATTTGGTAATTTATCATGTCCATGCTATATGAAACAGTATAAATAAACTCATATCCCTTACCATGTGTTTATCCATGGAGATTTACATGATTTGAATCTAACTCCTTTGTAAATAGTACATGTACAGAATATTGTATGGATTAATTCCTATTATATGAGGACATATAGTGATAGGATGAGGTCTCTACAATATGCTAATCATATATTTCATAAAATTTGATTCCCACCTCTATCTTATTTTTTGGGATATCTCATTTAGGTGTTTTCATTTTATTGGAAATTGTTAGGATGAAACCAATATCATTTCACATTCAAATGAGTTAGATTATTACAAAATCTATTTAATTGATTCATATTCGATTTATTACTATTATTACAAGACATGTAGTGTCATTAGGGTCACCTATCATGGAAACATACATAGGATACATACGTATCAAATCCCTTCCTGTGTATGGTAACCTAATTTATATCAGGTCATTCCATATCAAAATCTATATCGAGATTATATATTTCTTTCAAATAACTATATATTTCTTGATTCTTATTTATATAATATATAGTGAATAATCTAAACCATAAATTTCAATCCAAATACTGAATCTTCATCAATACACTCTCCATCAATGTTCTATATTAGGAAAATCATGGTAAATTTTTAACTAAAGTATTCTAGTATCAATATAAATATCATTTTTCAATAAACCCCTGTATATATGATAGGTGTATGAGTCATCCTGAACCATTCATATCTATTAGTAGGGATTGTATGTAATTAAAAAATGAACACATATTCCATTTAATAAATCTATGTTTTATATCCAAAACACTAGAATAATTTATGATATCTTCTAATATAGAAGATTGCTTAAACACATTTTCTTTTAAAAATACTATTATATAACCCATGATTTGAATTTGTTAAGTGGTAATCCACAATAAGATTGTAATTTTTTCATTTCCATCTCATTTAAACTTATTAAGTTAACTCTAAAATTTTTTTTATCACCTTTTCAATGAAGAAAATTCTATCCTCTCTTTGGAGCCAAAATTGGGGTTTTTTTTCATTAATTACATTGGGTTATGAAGCATGACCTTAAACTATAGAGATCATTCCTTAAGTATTACTTTAGTGAAATAGGTTTTCGCCTCATAATATTAGATTATCACATTTCCTATATTAATAAATATACTAAATCATCATTTAGTCTAATCAGAATTTCATTAAACTATTTTTTATATTGTTTTTATTAGATTTTTTCTCTTTATTTTAGTTAGGTTTCCTTCCCCGTATTTTTATATAATATATATCATCCTTTGGTTAATATTTTATGAACTTAATAATTATCCTCCATTTAATAATATATATTTTATTATAAATTTATGCATTTTTTGTCTTTGTTGAAAGTCCATAATTAGCCAATGTAAAGCTATATTATACATTATAGGCGAAAGACATGTAATGGTAAATCTATGAAAAAACCAATTACTAGATTTTGAGAAAATTACCATTTTTAGAAAAGATAGAATTTTGAGTATATAAAAAGGATATGGTAAAATTTTCCTTGGTTAAAAAATTATAAAGGGTCATTTCAGTAAAGGTTTAATTCATAGATGTGCAATATCTCTTATTCCATAACGTATACAAATAAACTATGTCTAAAATGAAATGTTCAAAATAATTTTATAGACCATTGGCATGACCTAGAAATTGTAGAGGTATTATAGAAATACACCCTTCAAGATTTCTATTATACTGATTCACTCAAACTATCATATTTGAACACACTGGTCATGTTCTATATGATTGTAATTAGTCCACATATATAGCTCTCATGTATTCTTTTACGAGTACAAGTATGGAAGAAAAAAAATCTTTTCAATTGTATAAGGGATGTTCCATTGATTATAATGGTTGTATATTTGAAACATATCCAAGTCACCTATATCCATATGTGGGTAAATGATTAAAATATAATTGGTTGATTCAAAAAATTCCTTATTTACTCATGTATTTTTGGGTTATTATTTATCCAATTTAATTTAATGAAATGATTCAATGGATTTATTTCAATTGATATTTCTCTCTATATGTTTCATATATTATCATGAATTGATAGTTTTTAAAACATAAAAGTTGGGATGATTTTAAGGGTTTTGGAATAAAATGTATTATCATTCATTACATTAAAATTAGTGGGTTATTATCATACATAGAGATACATCCACATTGATAATAAAAAATTAGAGGAAAAATATTTACATAATTCCATATTAATAAATCTATTTATTATTGATCTTGGATATCTATACTCATTGATATATCAATGTCATAATTAATATAAATCATAGTTTTTCATTTTGTTATCTGTTGATTGTAAAATGAGGGACCTGATACCACAAATCTCATATTACTATTTATCATCTTCAACAATACATTTATGCTAATTTAATTACACTTATTCCATCAATACATGTTGGTGGAATAATATTTCATATCGATGAACCTTTTCACTATTCATCATGTATTTGAAGGCCTCTTGAACACATTGATAGGGGATAGATGAATTAGGGTGTAATTTGTTTTTCAAAAGTTACAGTTCTTATTCCCACATTGGTTAGAACCAATTAGACCTTTCTAAAGGGAATGTGCATGGAAAAAACAACTATATGCAAAGAAATCACACATCAATTACACTTGGTTCACCACTAAGGGCTAGTCCAAGGAGAATATGTCGATAGTTTTTCAGTCACACCCAAATCCATTAATCTTCACTAGTTATGGAATATATGATTTTAAACATAGTCACTCAGTGCTAGGAACACTATCTTTACTAGATTTTAAGAAGAGCCCATTTCTTCCCTCTTAATACTTCCATCAACTCCCCTTACCTCACTACTTTGAGAGAATCATAAATCAGTTTATAGAATTGAAGGTCAGTTCACTGGATTGGAATTAAATACTTTTTCCCATACTCTACTTGCACTGTAGACCTGAGTTAATGAACTCTAAAATCCCTATTCACCGATAAACTAATATACATAATTGTATTTCACAATGCTCCTTTGTGAATCTAACTACCTTAAAAAATCACCCTACCTTCACTGAATAAATGACCTTTGGGAAGCACATTGCCTTCACAAAACAACCATATTTGTGAAGCTCACCGATTCATAGAATAATACCACTTCATCATGAATCCCTAATTAATCAAAATCACATGCATCAATCTTGACTCAACATGTCCTTTCTTGATACTCATGCTCAATGGAATTTCTATTTCGTAGAGCTCCCCTTGCTTCATCACATTAGAGTGATTTTAAATTTTCCATAAAAATTTTTATGTGAAATGAATATGGGTAGACTTATGTTTATAGGCTCAACCATTCATGATTCTCCACCATCTGTTAGAAGAATTTCCAGATCATTCAAAAAAATATTCACATAGCTTCTCCTTCACGATGCTCTATTGTGATTTTACATTGTCATCAAGCTTTCTAACAAACCATTGCCTGCCACGATGCTCCGATTCTCATAATCATGGAGATCACCATCACTGATTATGATGCTATAATTCTTTATCAATATTAATGCTCTTGTCTGTCACGCAGATCACCACAAACATTCCTTATTCCATTTCAAAACACTTTTCATGAAGCCCTTCTTCCCGAAAATATTGCTTTTTCCATATTTTCATATGTCCTTCACGTAAACACACTTTTCAAGAAGCAATTCATCCTCCAAAATTTGGACCACAATAATTTGGCACACTGGAAAATGACGCGAGCTTCAATATTATTGTCATATTGAACTGTAACATCCCTTTCATTGAAAATTCCTTGATCTCCCATTTTAGGATTGTAAACAAAACAAAACCATACATTTCCAACATAAATAAACCTTGGTTTCAATCATAATGTATTAAGGGATAGAATATCTAAGACATTTATATCCATAAGAATTATTTTTATAATAAAGGGAAAGCCGTTTGGAATCTATTTACACATTTCATGTATTTTCATTTTTCAATAAAAAACATTAAATTTAATATGGATGAATCATTAGATAAATAAATCAATTCGAAGCATGAAAAAATTTTAATTGAGAAAGAGAAATTGATTTTTTTTAATTCTATATCGATGGTGATATATATCATATAACAAAGAATAATGTTATTAGTGATTTTGATTTTTTTTGATGATGAGTACACTAAAGTAGATTCTAAGGATACTATTCATTTTGTGATTATTTGTGGTGAAATTATTAACAATAATAGGATATATATATATATATATATTTAGGGTTTAATAATTAAAATAATAAAAAGAAATCAATATAAATATTTATATACACTTCTATGAAATTTCCATTCTTCCATTACTGCTTCTCAACTATATGGATAAATATAAATATCTTTTGTATCTTATTTACACTATCCAACAACTGTATCTACAATAGATTGGTCTACAATCACCTTTCCCTCAACATATTCAACAATTGGAGTAATTTGAACACCTTCACAAGGTGGAAATCCAATATTAATCTTTGATGATTCCACTAAAGATTATTCAAGATTCATGAAATTAATTTTGTAGTTCATCCATATATTATCCCTTACACCTTCTGTAATTCAAGAAACCCACATATGTAGTTTTAGATTTTTTTATTAAAATAGGTTTACAATAATTTATACTTGAAAATAAAACCATTAAATCACAACATAAGTAAGTCAATTTCCTATTCATTATATTTATTGAATGATGATACCTTTTATGCATATCACAACATAACTGATGTTCCTCATTGAGTTACATGGACTTTTTGTTATAAAGGGTTCTTTATCAAATACTGAGACATCATCCAAAGAGATTGGGACCTCGACATCATCAATGAGAGGGATTATTTTTAAAACCAAATATATTCCTTTAGGATTTTATTATCTTACTCAACATTGTATTATGTTTTATCATCATGACATTATTAGTGGTCCTCAACTTCACAACTAACTCATATAGAAACAAAATCATATAAGAATAGGATCATTATAAAATACTTCAATATTATTAAAAAATGATTTTTTTCTTGATCAAAATTATTAATGAGGTGTTTACTTTCCTATGGGGAAAAACCATTTGGTTTATCTCCAGAAATTATTTAATAAGGAACCCCCTCTCTGAAGTAGGATTATATGTGAAAGGAAATGGGATATCAGTACATGATGGAATGAAAATACAACAATGGGGCTTAAAAATCAAAGCTACCTCACCAATGAAAATATGAGAGGCCAATATATGACAACATAATTGGATCCTAGATAGTGATAGAGGATTATTTACCATCCCCCTCGGGTTTTTTAGTAGAATAATTGAGAATTTTTAGTTAATATATCATCCCACCACAACCAGAATAACAATATTTACTAAGGAATGTTTCCCTTCCTCTATAGTGGATGAACTTTCAACGTTTCATATGAAAAACTCTCTATTAGTGTAATATATATAATTTAAATATTATTTGTTTACATATTTCCACTACAACAAGAATGCAATACAATATATCATGTTAATATTTGATGATTGAAGAAAAAATCATTGAATATTTTCATTATGAATATTCATTTGTATGTAAATATTTATAATTCCCTTTAACTGATAGGTTAAGCACACAATCAATGTTAATCAAATCCAATATTTCTTATAAAATTATTGTGAGAACTCAATAATTAGTATAATACACCCGCATCTCAAACTCCATGATATAAATGATAATATTTTTTGGACTTGTTTTCATGTTAATATTAGAATGTTCTTTCAGGTTACCCATTTGTTCTATTTGTACACCTCCTCCAAATGTGCTTCATAGGCCTTCTACCTTCTCATCATTCATTTAATAACCCTAAATCTGGATTCCCAAGAAATAAATTTTACACAGTTGGATAATCTAAGGTTTAGAGATTCTCATAGGCCTCATTAGCTAATGTTGTTTTCAAAATCAATGTCCTTTAGTAGAATAACTAATTCACCACTTCTAGTGTCACTGTATCAACCTAGAATCTCACCATATTACCTGTATAATTATTAGCAATTGAGAATAATATAGTTCTGACATCTAAGGATCATATAAAATATCAACAGTAGTTTCTTCCTTTAAGGTCGTCTTTCATTCCCATTTTCCCTTCTTTATTTCTTATTTTCTCATCACCATCATGATGATCCAAGTTACATTATCACTCAGTTTTAAAGTGTAATACAGAGCATCAAATATAGTGGAAGAAGAATATATCCCAAAATATTTCTCATTTCATATAATATTATTTTATAATTAAAATACTAATGGTTTATGGACAAAATTACAAACAACATTATTGGATTTTGCATATTTATTTTCATTAAATGAAAAAAAAATTATTCCAAACATTAAAATTAAAAGTGTCTAAATTTTTGGGATTTTTATGAAATTTTTGTTTTTTAGTAAACAATTAAATGAATTCCTTCCTAGAAATAATATAGATTTTTGAAAAACATCATGATATAATAATTATTTAATGTTTAATGAAATATTTTTAATTACAAGAAATCAATTATAGGGAGTTAAATAATGTTTCTAAGAATATAATTTTTTAATTATAATTCTATCATTCAAAAGATGTATTTTATTTTAATAAAATAACTATTTTTTATCATTGTAATTAATTATATAATTATAATTTTATATTCAGTTTTGAAACTGATTTAAATTCAAATTTATTTATTTTGATTATTAATAAATGAAAATGTTATAGGTTAGTTAATATAAAAATTGAGTATGTTTTAAAATAATTTTTTCATAAAATCCACTTAAAAAAATTTCATTACTTTTTGGAATATTATATCAAAAATAATTTTTACCACCTATAGAAATTGATTCTGGTAAAATTAATTCGTTATTTATAGTAAAAATATTTATATCTTTCAATAATATCCAGTTCCATTTTATTCATAAATATATATATACAATTTCATATTTTTACTATGGTTCGGGTTAAAATGTTGGGGGTGGGGTGGGGGTTGATCTCAGAGATGAGGCCACTATTATCAATAAAAAATTATAAAATTTGTATTTTAAAAGTAATTTAACCCTCAAACAAAATATCATAAATAATTGTAACTTTTTTTTCCACAAGAAAAGAGTATTACACTTATTATATTTTAATGTCTTTTTATTTTTACATTGTTACCTTCACTATCACTTATAAAAGGAAAAATTCCCTTCTCACTAATTTACAATCATTTATTACATTATAATCATCATGATATAAAAAATAACTTCCCAACCCGCCTAAACAATATATAGAGGTTCCCACCTCACCAAAAGGATATCAAAATTATGATTATGGTGATTGACAACATAGAATACCCATATAAGATCTAAATATCTTATCTAAGTTCATTTGAGATTATTTATTCATAAACCAACATCGAATCTATAATATCAGAAAAAAATCATTAAATAAAAATTGAAAATATTAAAAAAAACATTCTCTTCATTGGGTGACTATTATATACATCACATCCAACAAATATAAAAAGAAAGTGTTACTCTTATGTATGTGGAGAAAACCATATCTAGGAAGAAAAATATACCATATTATCATCACCACATCATATGGAATGTTAAAAATATGGATTTAATGAATATATATATATATATATATATATCTGTGTGTGTATTAAATTTATAACATATTTATGATTTTAGAATGATAAAATATTATTTACAATTCTTTTATTCCATTCTATCAATAATGAAACATCACCCATCTGGACGTGCTGACTAACCAATCAAAGAAGAGAATCAATCTATTTTTCTTCACCACCTTCAAATCATGGTTATAAATTTTTATATAATAAATATTTATGATATTTAATACATTTTTAATTTGTAGGTTATGAATCCAAGAACAAGGTGAAATGATCAAATCCATCAAACAATTGTTTTTTTGAAATGTAACAATTTAAAACCAATTAACTTTTTAAAAAAAAAAAATTAATAAATGTGTAATATGTAACTATAAATTATGATTATATAGTTTGATAAATCCAAAATGGCTTGGATAAAAATTTATAATAAGGGTAAATTTATAATAAAATATATTAGTCTTTGTCCCACCAAGAATATGTTTTTGGAAAGTGTTTAATTTACAATATCATTTTATTTAGGATTATTTTTAAGAAAATCATAAAGGGAATTAAATGATATTTATCTCATATTCCATATATATTTACTTAAAACCTATTCATTCATGATTTTTACATGTTACATCATTATTTTCTCCCTCTTTGGCTCATGAATCAACTAAAATGAGTACTTAAAGGATAATATAACTTTATCCTCCTTTTAGGTTATGAATCTATTTCCTCTATAGCCATGTTTGGTAAATTGTATCAATATTTATAATCTATAAAAACCAATAGTTTTCCATGGTCATTTCAAAATAAGGTTTTCTTATATACAATGGCTACAAAAATAATCTTCTAATGTTCTCAATATAAGTTAGTTTTCAAATTCTTTATAAAGGACGTTGAATAATGATTTTTTAACATTCACCTTAACACTGTATTTTCATACTGTCATGAACATTTTTA
Organism: Viscum album; assembly: GCA_963277665.1. Lineage (NCBI taxonomy): Eukaryota > Viridiplantae > Streptophyta > Magnoliopsida > Santalales > Viscaceae > Viscum > Viscum album. Next base: position 1,424,946,487 of record OY728123.1, on the reverse strand, counting down.
ATTATTATACACCCCTTAAATGATTTTATATGATTTTAAAAGAATATTTTACTCCCATTATTCTAGAATTTTATATTTTTTATAAGAAATGTCACACAGAATAACTTATTTCTCCTCAAATTCAAAGAGAACACATTTACCATTTTAAATTTGTTTTTCATTTTTCAAGCCCATTTAACATGTCATGTATTTCTATGTTATATTATTTAATAATAAAATAAAAAATATTTATCTTCAAGTCTTATGGTAATGTTATTCAATTTATTAACTAGTGAAAATATTTACATCTTGAATGATAGTTTTCCAAAATAAATGTTTATCACTAAGGTATATCAACAATAATTATAGTCCTTATTAAATTCCTTGATATGATGAATTTATTTTAAGTTTTATGTGATATTTTTGGAATTAAATTAAATGGAATATCAATATATAAATTATTTTAATTATACAAAATAGCCTTTGTATTTGGCATATGCCATACCATTTTATGGATAATGTATAGAAAGAAGGCCAAATGGTTTCATTATGATGTCTAAAACTATGATTTATATTATTATGGAATAAATTTTTTATCCATGTGATTATTATTTTGATATATCTTCAATGGATATAATCATTTATCATGATATCAGTAACATGGTATTGATTATTTATGTTCATATTTGACATTTTATTCATACCTTATTTATGAGTAATCATCTTCATCCCCATGGTTTCCCTTAATGAGAAAATGAGATCAAGAGATTTTTTTTTTCAAGGGTTCCAATAACATGGTATTTAATGATGTAATGGTTATTTTAAACAAAATTAAAAATTCCCAATAGAATTTATGATATATTTATTATTATTTTTTGTAATCTTAAAATCATGTATGCACATAACATTTTAATAGTAATTAACTATTTAATCTTGTGGTTTACTATATCTAGTATCAATTTATAATTTAATGTAGTATTCATTGGTTCTAGGATATGAGATTCAGGGTTATTTCACTGGGTCTTAGTTAAATTCGATTAGAATCATTGGTGACATGTGTTAAAAAAGAATAGATTAAGGAATGTAACACTATGATTTCATTTAGGGGTGAGTCTATGTATAGGGAAAAAGCATAATATTTTATTATATTACACATTTTGGAATACCATCATAAAAAATACCTTCCTAGACACAAACAAGTGTTGGTCCCATTCCCTCCAGCTCTATAGAAAATCAAGTACCTAAAGTATAAGGGTGTTTTCCCTTATCTATACCTGCAATAATATAATCTGTTTAGGCCCAAAAGCATGGCCCAAATAGGGTGTGAGAATAAATCCCAATAGGAAACAACCACAAGATCTGTGCTTAATAGTTAGTGAGTATATGGAAGTTAAATCACAGAAAGCAGTAAACAAGGAAGTACTCAGTAGTAACAATCTACATTTTCAAACATCAAGCAACAGCTAATCAAAGTAGATAATCACAAAAGTTAACCCCTTGGGAAGTACCCACAACCTATCCCATTTAGTCCTACCTAGAAACATAAGAAAACAGATAACATAACAGGTAACCCTATAGGAAGTACTCACAACCTATCCCCTCTGGTCCTACCTAAAAGTACAAGAAACCCTCTGGGTAGTACACTCAATATAACCCCTCTGGTTCATCTTAAGCATATATTCTATAAGGAAACACTCACAGTCAATTCCTCTTATAGTATCGTATCGTAACTAAAGGTGCTCTGGGGAAGCACTTACATCACATTCCCCATGTGGCCAGCGTCGAGGAACTGCAGACACTCTAAGGAAGCACTTACGTCAATTCCCCCTATGTTCTTGCATCGTAATAGTAAAATAGACACTCTAGAGAATCTCTTACATCCATTCTTCCTATGGTCTACTACACCATGTTCTCACAGCACTGTGTAAGTCAAGTAGGTATAGCAATGCGTTTCGTCCAAAGTAAACCTCAAGAACTACTTGGATAGCAGTCTACAACATATCTACATATTAGAACAAACACACTATCCTACAACTAGGCATGGGAAAGTAAAAAACAGCCTAATAGGAAAACTAGACCCAATGGTCAAAATAGGAAATCATGAATGGTAAAAAACATCCAAAGTGTAGAAATTAACCCTATTCACATTCAATTAACCTCTACTCAAGCATATAAGCATATCCGGCAAATAATAGGGATAAAACGGTAAATGTGCAATACCTCATTCATGGGTATTGGGAAACATTTCACATATAACTCAAAGACATTTAACTAAAAGGCACAAACCACCTACCTCGGCATTGGGAGATCAATATGCTTGAGTCTCAGGGCTTGAATCACCTTAGAACACCAAATATCTACAAAAATGTCTAAAACGTTCAACATAGGATAACTTGAGAAAGAAGATTAATCATGAAACGAAGCTCATGTAGAAGAGAGAGCTTACCGAGGTGATCCCAACGCAATCGACGGTGGTCAAATTGGAGATCGGATGCTCGGTCAGGGGCTCAGAGGAATATTGCAGTCGTACCAGAGATCTTGGCTGAACCAAACCTAGAAGAAGGAGTTTCTGGCGATTATATGTGACCTAAATACGTTTAATGAAAAAAAATAAAATACATGGTGTGTACTTTGGAAGTACACGGCATATACTTTCCATTTCCGTACTCCACTTTATGAGGCCTCCAGGTCACCCCCACATGGTCGTGTGCATGGCTGTATAGCGGCCAACACATGGCTACCTGCAGTAACCGAGTACATGGTGTGTACTCCAAAAGTACACAGTGTGTACTCAGAAAGTACATGGCGTGTACTTTGAAAATTTCCAGAAATTACTCTTTTTCTTAAAAACAACCAAAAAAAGAAAATATACCTGAAGAAGAAGATCCAGGTTCTTACAAAACTTCCCCCCTTAAATAAATTCATCCCCAAATTTCCCTAGCAAGGTGGTGTAGAAGAAGAAACTCTGAATAGCTCCCACCACTGTAATCGTACATCGGCCTCCCTCTCCCAAGTCTCGTCTTGTACTCGCCTGTGCTGCCAAAGCACCGGTACCAGAGGAACAGACCGACCATGGAGAACCTTCATACTGCGATCAACAATATGGATAGGATGCTCCTCGAATGATGAATCAACTTCCAACTCAACCTCCTCGGGTTGGAAAACATGAGACAACTTTGAGAAGTAACGTCAAAGCTGAGAAACGTGGAAAATGTCATGCATAGCCTAGTAACTCTAAGGTAACTTCAACTGATAGGCAACCAAATCAACTATCTCCCACAACTCAAACGTCCCAACGTACCTTGGAAAAAGCTTACCCTGTCTCCTAATCCTCTTGTGTCCCAACCTTGGTGTGACACATAGGAAAACCTGATCCCTGACCTCGAACTCCAGAGGTCGTCTCCGCTGATCAGCATAAGACTTCTATCGAGACTATGCAGTAGCCATCCTCTTCTGAATCAACTCAATCTTCTTTGTGGTTTCCTGTACAAGATGATGTCCCAGCATAGCTACCTCTCCTGCCTCCAGCCAACATAAGGGTGATCGGCATGGCCTACCGTACAAAGCCTCATAAGGTTCCATCTGAATAGTTTCTTTAATACTATTGTTGTAGGAAAACTCCATAAGAGGTATGTGTTTCTCCCAAGAGCCTCCAAAATATAGAATACAAGCTCAAAGCATGTCCTCAAGCACCTGAATCGTACACTTGAACTGGCCATCTGTCTGGGGGTGGTAAGTTGTACTCAAAAGTACCTGTGTACCCAAAGCCTTTTAAAGCCCCTTCCAGACCTGATAAGTAAAATGGCCATCTATGTCTGAAAAAATGGAGTGTGGAAGTCAATGTAAGTGAATAATCTCACATATGTACAACCATCCCAGCTCATCAACACTGAAGGTCTCCTTTATCGGCAAGAAGTGAGTAACCTTCTTGATCCTACCAATGAAAAACAAAACTGCATCATTCCCTTAAGGCGGCATCGTTAACCCTACCATGAAATCCATTGTGACATCATTCCACTTCCACTCAAAAAATGGGTAACTATTTTAGAAGTCTTGATGGTCGCTGATACTCTTCCTTCACTTACTGATAGGTGGAACACCTCATGAAGAAACTATAAAATCATCTCTTCATACCTGGTCACCAATACTGATGGTGTAGATCACGATACATCTTGGTGACACTAGGATGAACTGCCCAAACTGAGGAATGAAAGTCCTGCATCATCTCCTCACGTATATCTACTGGAAACCATACACGTCCCTCAAAACGCAAGATCTCATCCTCGCCTATGGTCCATCCCGGAATAGGGTCCTCTCCTGACATGCTCTCCAGTAGGACCAGGCCTTCTAAATCTGATAGTTTCCTCATTCACACTCGATCAAGAAGAGTATAGTTAACAACTATAGAAGAAAAAAACTTCTTCCCCTATCTATCGTGAACCTCCAAATGCATCTTAGAGAATAGAGACATAAGTTGTCACTCACTACTGGCCTCCTGAACTGCCTATATCTGAGTCCTCTTGCTCAATGCATCAGCCACTATGTTGCCTTTCCCAGCCGTATAGGCAAGCTCAAAGTCAAAAGACTGAAGGTAATCAACCCACATTTGTTGTTTCAAATTCATATCACACTGAGTGAAGATGTACTTGAGACTCTTGTGGTCGGTGGAAACCACAAAATTCTCTCCCATAAGATAATTTCTCTAATAGTGTAAGGCATGAACAACTGTAGCCAACTCGAGATCATGCATTGGGTAATTCCTCTCATGTGGTCTCAACTGCCGAGACCCGTACACAACGACTCCTTCTCCCTGTATAAGAACATCTCCCAGCTCGATACCTGAAGCATCACAATACATGGTATAGCTCTTTCTCAGCTCTAGAAACACTAGTATCGGTGCTGAAATCAACCTCCCTTTCAACTCCTGAAAGGCTGACTCACAAGAATTTGACCACAAGAACTTTACACCCATATTAGTCAGACCCGTCAGTGGTACTGATAAGCATGAAAAGTATTTAATGAAGAATTTGTAGTATCCATCATCCCTAGAAAACTTTTTACCTCAAATAAGTTCTTCGGCTGCTCTTAGGAAACTAATGCTCTCACTTTCTCTGGGTCTACTGATACTCCTATCTCAGAGATAACATGACCCAAGAAGTGAATCTGATCCATCCAAAAGGGGAATTTTGAGATCTTAGCATATAACTGATACTCTCTCAGTGTACTCAAAACGATCTCAAGGTGTGTGGCATGTTTGTGTCTAGTGTGATAGTACACCAATATATCATCCACGAGAACAACCACAAAGAAATCCAAGTATGGATTGAACACTCGGTTCATCAGTGCGATGAAAACTGTAGGTGAGTTCATGAGACCGAAAGGCATAACAATATACTCGTATAGACCATACCTGCTCCAAAAGGCTTTAAGAGGTATATCTGATGGTATAACTTGCAACTAATGGTAACCGGATCTCAATTCATTCTTCGACAAAACCTAGGCTCCTCGAAGCTGATCAAAGAGATCATCGATCCTTGGTAAAGGATATCGGTTATTGGCCGTCAACTGGTTCAACTTTCGATAGTCCACACGAAGTCTAAGGGTACCGTCTACCTTATTTGAAAATAGGACAGGCTTACCCCAAGGAGAATTACTGGGACAGATGAAACCCTTTTCTTGCAACTCCTCCAACTAGTTCGTGAGCTCCTGTAACTCCGGTGTAGCCATCCTATAAGGAGGAATGGACACTGGAGCTGCTCCTGGCACAAGCTCAATAGAAAATTCCACCTCTCGCTCTAGAGGAAAACCTGAAAATTTGTAACGCCCCGACCCCAGCTACCCAGAGTCGGTGCATTAATAACATAACATTGGCATGATCACAAGAAAGATCAAATCTCGAAAGACCGATTGGTTTAGTAGCCTTGGAAACACTAGATATAATCATAAATTTTTACATTACATTTCAAAGTGAAAAACCACTACAATAACAAAGTCTTAATATCCACACTATTAACCCCTCATAATATCCCTGCAAGTCATTCATAATTTACTTCTTTACTTCCTGGGAAAAATAAAACATAGAAAAGGGGTGAGCTCAAATGCCCAGTAAGGATAACAATATAGCGGAAACTTTCATAAATAAGAATAAACATTTAAGGCAATGTATAACTAAAACAAAAGCCTTTTAAATACGAACTTTCAACATGGTATGGCATAAATAAAATGAAATAATGCCATTTACTTATTCACATGGATATTCTACTAAATGAATAATCACATGCAAAAATCAATAACCACTTTCATAATGTTGGAATGCATAATGCCAGACTATCATAACCACATAGCCAAGGCCTCGTGCCAAGAATACAAATAAGATTTTGTCAAGGCCTTGTGCCAAGACACTAGTTTGTCTCATGAGACCTACCGATGCATCGAGGAGCTATAGCGGGCTCCACCCGTCACTTATTAAGTCCAATGCATTCCCATATGAAAAGGTTTAAACATAACATAAACATTCGTATTAAAACTAGCATACGAAATGTCAATAATTTCACCATAAACTATGAATGGTATAAAAATAGAACATCCACAGTAAAACATATCACAAAACCTTCAATACAATATAGAAGTTTTGTATCATAATAAATCAACTTCAAATAATCTTAAAATCCATCAAAGGATGTTGACATAGATGAAATCAAAATTCTTTTTAAAGAAATATCTCCTTTTATTTTGAAATCATTTAAGATCCATATAAAATAAAACATTTTCTTTGAAAATATTCTTATAAGCTTGTAAGGAAAGCTTTGAAGATTTTATAACGGCGTAAAATAACTGCACCCGCCGTATAAGTTAAAAAAAACATTCTTACCTCAATTCTGTCGAAAAGGTTAAAAAGGACCTTGTTTTGAAAATGACGGAAAGATTCCTTTATAAACCACTTATAAAAGTCAAAAAGGGTATAAATGACTTTAACTCATATTTTAGTAAATAGTAAAAATGTTTTGAAATACATTTTTAAGAAACATGGATGTGGATGATAAAGAGATCACAGTAGATTATTACGTATAAACAACCTCGGATAATGAAGAGATTGCGAAATAACCCTTACCTTGTACTTTTCCTTGGTTGGGGTAGGTTAACCTCCTGTATAATGGTGAAATAATTGTTATTAAATTATACAAGAATCATATATATTAATATGATATCATATATGATCTTTTAACATTGATTTGTTAATAATATCTTAGAATTATCGTCGTTTCGGGTGTTAACTTACTCATTTTCTTTTATATGTTTTGTTACATAAGCCATGGTTGTTGTATCTTATTCATATCCAGAATGATATATAGTCCTTAAACATCATTTTTAAATCATCAAATGATAATTATACTTGAATGGATACGATGGAGAATGAATCTCATCGCGTTCGTGGAGACGGTAGTCCGTACGTACGCACGAGCGACAATATCATTCTTTTGATATTAAAATAATATATAAATGGATGGTATATCATATATACAGAATCATTAACATGTTATATTTATTATTTACATGAGTTACACATCATTATTATACCCATCCAAATAATATTATATTGAATAACAATTACACCGCGACGTGGAGACGGTAAGCCGTACGTACGCACGTATGGTGACATGTTATTCAAAGGGTGGATAGAATACTGAATATGGTTGTACCATATTTATAATAACATCACAGTATATGTGAGATACTGGAGTTATTATTTTAGAATGGTAAGAACAAAGGAAGAAGAAGTGGAAGAAGAAATGAACTTAGAAAAGGGTGGTGAAATCATTACCTCTTCTTCGGGTTCTTCCTTTTGATTTGATCAAAAGGGCTCCTTAGGTTGGCTTTCTGATCAAACTAAGGCCTCTAGATTGTAGTGAGGGATGTTGGGAGAGTATTTGGGCAGAGTTTGGCCGAACCAAAAGGCTTTAGAGGTGTGAAGAAATGAGAAGGAGGAGTGCCCTTTTATAAGAGGGGTGAGGGGCACCTTTGGAAAAGCTAGAAATATTAATTTATAATAAATTCATAATCGGTTTCCAATGGCTCCAAAGTTGACTATTCAAAGGATAAGGTGGGGATGGGTCGAAAACAACTCAACCAATAGAATTTAGACAGGTTTGGGTACTTATATTAACCTTATCTTTAAGTATTAACTCTAAGTTAATTAGTTTCACTTTTACAATGTCTCTTTGTATTTTTATATAATATGGTTAATAAACTTACTATATACATCCAAGCGACCCCCAAGTGGTCCATTAATGATTAAAATATCATAATATAAGTCTCTTGGCCGAACCTTAGATTTTTAGGAATTTAATATCAATTAATAATATAATATTTGTTTTAAGAACTCTTTTATGTCAATTTTGACACTATTCAATAGTTGATTTTTGTGAAACTCATAACAGATTGATTACTTCGAACAAAGTCCATTAAATAAATCCTAATATATCATATTAGCCTAGAAAATTAGTTTAATTCATTAAAAGTTTCATATTATATTTATTTGGGTATTTATAATATCAATTATTTTAATTTTTCACTATTATAGTAATTACTGCATCATCATTGTGTCATAAATAAAATAAATTATTTAATGTATAAAAATTATAAATAAAATATCATTATGTAGGAAATATTTTTATCTTTCTAATGAATATTTATAATCTAAAATCCAACATATATAACCCTATGTAAAAATTGTTGTTCTAAAAGATATATGCTTGTGTCATTTTTGTATTCATTTTAACTAAATTAAAATAAAGTGTCATTATCACTTACAAGTGGATCCATGGGGTCCCAAAATAGACCCAAAGATGCCCATGGTCGACCATCTATCAACCAATAGGGTTAAGACACGTTTTTAGGGTAATTTAGTATTATTATAATATTATGTTTTTAACCCTTATTTACCGGATTTACCCTTAACCATGGTAAATAAAATATTTACCGCAGTAATTATTCAAAATGTCTAAAAATAAAAGTTACCTATTTACACAATTTGAACATCCTGATTCCAAATATGGAATCCATTTTCCTAAATTCAAAACACAGAAGTGGCAGAAATTAATTTAAAATTAATTCCCGCTGTCAAAACAAAAAGCGTGTTTTTAAGAGATAATAACTATCAAAAGATTGACACTTGTTTATGTTCGGTTTAATTGTAAAATTATGTCCAATGACCAACATTATATTAAATGGTAAAAATATATTCTAAATATACTTTAAAACCACTCAAATTCACAATTTATCACTATTAATTATTTTGATTAAAAAAGTTGTTTTTAATTAAAATTTAGTAATTTTCACTATTCATCAAAATATGAAAGTTATCCGAAATGTACCAAAATTTCACCCTAGGCTAATTTTGATATTCCGAATCCAAAAATGAAGTCCATTTTCAAATATAAAATATATATAATTTTAAAAAGTAGGTATTAGTATTCACAACGGCTAGTTTAATTAGTTGTGGTGTGTGTTAGAACTCGAGGTTGCGTACAACACACGCTATCGCATTATTCGAAGGGAAACGTACCGTGGAAGCTTGGGGTGTTACATTCTCCCCTCCTTCAAATAATTGCGTCCTCGCAATTTCTAGGGTATTACTGCATAAAAGACTCGGGTGGTTCTTCATCATAAGTTCCTCGGGTTCCCACGTTGCCTCTTCCATCTTATGATTCCTCCACAAAACTTTTACCAGACGCGTCGTCCGGTTTCTCAGCACTTGTTCTCTCGTATCAAGAATCTTGATGGGCTCTTCGCAATAAGACAGATCGGGTTCCAGTTCTAAATCTTCATAGGTGAGTACATGCGTTGGGTCAGGCATGTATTTCCTCAACAGAGATACGTGGAACACATCGTGAACTTTGGAGAGACTTGGCGGCATTGCCAATCGGTAAGCTACAGCCCCAATTCGTTCTAGAATTTCGAAAGGTCCGATGTACCTGGGACTCAATTTACCTTTCTTACCAAAACGTATGACTCCCTTCCACGGAGATACCTTCAGGAAAACATGATCACCGACTTGAAATTCCAAATCCTTCCTTCGATTATCGGTATAGCTCTTCTGCCTACTTTGAGCTGCTTTAATGTGATTTTGGATTACCTTCACCTTTTCCACCGTTTCCTCCACCAGTTCTGGTCCTACAAGTTTTCTTTCACCAACGTCATCCCAACAGGTTGGTGTACGACATCTCTTTCCGTATAACGCTTCATATGGTGCCATCTGAATACTCGAATGGAAGCTATTGTTATAGGAAAATTCTACCAGAGGTAAATATTGATCCCACACACCCTGAAAATCAAGTGAGCAAGATCTCAACATGTCTTCTAAGGTCTGAATAGTCCGTTCTGATTGTCCGTCTGTCTGAGGGTGGTAAGCAGTGCTCAAATGAAGTTCAGTATCCAGGGATTTCTGAAGACTTTTCCAAAATCTTGAAGTAAAACGGGGATCACGATCAGAAACAATCGATAGGGGTACTCCATGAAGTCTCATAACTTCATTAATGTATAGTCTTGCTAGACGTTCCAGGGGTAGATCTTCTCTTATAGCAAGAAAATGTGCTGACTTGGTAAGACGATCAACAATAACCCATATTGCATCGTTCCTTCTAGGAGTCTTTGGTAGCCCCATGACAAAGTCCATTGTAATATTGTCCCATTTCCACTCCGGTATGGGAAGAGGTTGCATGACTCCTCCAGGCTGTTGCCTTCCAGCTTTCACTTGTTGACAAACCATACATCTTGACACAAAATCAGCAATCTCCCTCTTCATGTTGTCCCACCAAAAATGTTCCTTCAAATCTCTATACATTTTGGTGCTCCCAGGGTGTATAGAGAAATTGGAACTATGAGCATCATCCAGCAATTCCCTTTTTAGATCAGGTATATTGGGAACACAAAGTCTCTTCCCGAATTTCAAAATTCCACCTTCATACGCAAAGTCTCTCAATCTCCCATCATTCACAGCTTTAATCTTCTTTTGGAATTCTTCATCATCAGTCTGAGAACTCTTAATCCTTTCTAGTAAAGATGGTTTGGCAACCATTTGAAAAAGCATTGATGTTTCACCTTCCCTGGTTATTCCCATGTCCATCTTCACTAGCTCCATGAAAATTGGATCCCTTTCAATTCTCATATTGTTCAAAACTCCATGGTCTTTTCTACTCAAAGCATCTGCCACCTTGTTTGCCTTCCCTGGGTGGTAGTGTATCGTACAATCATAATCCTTGAGTAATTCAAGCCATCTCCTTTGCCTCATGTTGAGTTCTTTTTGTGAGAAAATATACTTCAAACTCTTGTGATCAGTATAAATCTCACATTTTTCACCATAGAGGTAGTGCCTCCATATTTTCAAAGCAAAGATCACTGCTGCTAACTCGAGATCATGAGTAGGATAGTTTTGTTCATGAATTTTCAACTGTTTTGATGCATAGGCAATAACTCTATCATTCTGCATAAGGACACAGCCAAGTCCTTTCTTTGATGCATCACTATAAATAACGAACCCATCATTCCCCGATGGTAGAGTCAATATAGGAGCATTGACTAATCTTCTATTCAGTTCTTCGAAACATTCTTCACACTCTTTTGTCCAAACAAATTTAACCCCTTTACGTGTGAGCTTCGTTAATGGGTTAGCCAATCGGGCAAAATTCTGGACGAAACGTCGATAATAACCTGCCAAACCAATAAAACTACGTACCTCAGTTATACTCGTAGGTGCTGGCCATTCTTGGATTGCCTTGGTCTTAGAAGGATCAACAGAGATTCCATCTTTAGAGACAATATGGCCAAGAAAAGAAATCTCCTGAAGCCAGAATTCAAACTTGCTAAACTTCCCATATAATTCATGCCTCCTCAGAGTCTTCAAGATAATGCGCAAGTGATTTTCATGATCTTCGTAGGTTTTGGAGTATACCAAGATATCATCAATAAATACCACCACAAATTCATCGAGATACTCCTTGAAAACTCTATTCATCAGATCCATGAATACAGAGGGTGCATTAGTCAATCCAAACGGCATTACAGTAAACTCGTAATGCCCGTACCTGGTTCGAAATGCTGTTTTCGGAATGTCTTCCTTCTTTACACACAACTGATGGTATCCAGATCGAAGGTCAATCTTTGAAAAGTATTGAGCTCCATGCAGTTGGTCAAATAAATCATCAATACGAGGTAGGGGATACTTGTTCTTTATCGTTATAGCATTGATCTCCCTGTAGTCGATACATAACCTCATAGATCCATCTTTCTTTTTAACAAAAAGAACAGGGGCTCCCCATGGAGAAACACTAGGGCGAATAAATCCCTTATTACTCAATTCCTCTAGTTGTTTCTTTAGTTCGACTAGATCTACAGTGGCCATTCTATAAGGGGTCTTCGATATAGGCCTTGATCCAGGAATCAAATCAATAGAAAACTCAACTTCTCGTTCTGGAGGATGTCCAGGTAAATCTTCCGGAAATACATCTACAAATTCTTTCACAATAGGTACATCCTCTATTTGAACATTCCTTTCCTCACTGACAGTTATTTCATTCTCTTCCTCCCCGATAATTGAATTAAGTTAAGCTACAGGGGGTGGATCTAAATAAGAATTAGGTGGTGACGATTCTGCTCTAAAAATAAGGTGCTCCTTATCATTATCATCAAGAATCGTAACCTCTTTCTTCTTACAATAAATCTTCGCATCATAGTCCGAAAGCCAGTCCATACCGAGGATTATATCAAACTCAATCATAGGTATGACGATGAAATCAGCAGATAAAGAAAATTTATGTGCTCTAATGGGGACTGATTCACAAAACTTTGTTGCAACGATACTTCCCTTAGGAGTTTTAACTGACAACTCCCTTATTAAATCAAATTGGAAATATCTAATTTTCTTAGCAAACTGGGAAGATATGAAACAATGCGATGATCCAGAATCAAATAATGCATTTGCTAAACTTGAGGAAACCATTAAATTACCTGCCACCACGTCTTTCGGAGCTTCTACCTCAGCAGTAGTGATAGCATAAGCCTGGCCTTGATCCCTTGGCCTTTTCTGAGGTAAGTTCTCCTGTCGCTTAGGACATGCATTTGCATAATGCCCCATCTCCCTGCAATTGTAGCACTGAACGTTGGTAGCTTCCTTCTTCCCCTTGCAATCATGAGCTTGGTGGCCTTTTTCACCACACTTGTAACAGACTCCCATTCCCTTCAGGCAAGCACCGGGGTGTTTCTTCCCGCACTTACCACAAGATGGATATTCAACCTTTCCCTTCTTCCCCTTATTTCCATTCCCAGATTGATCAGCAGGTCTCTTCTTCTCTTGCTTTGCTTTAAAGTCATAAGACTTAGAGAATTCCTTTTCGGTCTTGATAGCACATGAGACAATGTCTTCGTACGATGAAAAGGATTGTGAGACTAATGCTCGACGGAGAAATGGTTTTAACCCATCAAAGAAACGATCAATCTTACTTCTTGGGTTGCGTATATAATCTCCAGCATACCTCGCTAACCTTGTAAAGTTAGCCTCATACTTTGTGACATTATCATCCTCCTTTTGTCTCAGACTTAGAAATTGCCTTTCCATATCCGCTCGATGGTCGCGAGGGAAGTATTTTTCTAAAAACAGATCTTTGAACTCCCTCCATTCCATATTTGATACTTCATCATCTTCCTTCATGTTTTGAATCAATGACCACCATTGATCAGCATCTCCAGTGAGGCGGTAAACTGCCATGATAACTTTTTCCCTTTCACTGCTCCCCAAAGCCTGAAATATTTTCTCTAGGGAAAATATCCATTGCTCAGCTACTAATGGATTTGTATTCCCGTTGAAAGTTGGTGGTTGTTGCCTCATTAATCGATCTAACATTGATCCTCCACGCTGCGGATCAGGGTGCTCCATACGGGTAAGGTTATTATTCATAACCTGAGTAAGTTGTCCCAGTACGGTGATTAGCTGATCAGCACCAGTTGCATCACCAGCCCCACTATAATTATCTTGAGCAGGAGGGAAATCCCTACATGGAGTGCGTGCATTGATACGGTTTCCATTTCTTCCACTAGGCGCCATTTCTAAAAAATGGCATAAACTGGATCAGTTTATGCATCAAAATACATAATCCCATACTTATAAAACACTAAACATAAATTGAACTATCTATGGATATAATCAATAATCATAAATATGTTTTCTTTGAGGAAGTATATACTCATAAACCCTTCATAATGATTTGTAAAGAAAGTGAGAGTTATCCTAAGCATATCCCCCGGGAGTGTCGTAACCAAGAGTGCAGCAAGGCCCGTTGTCGTGCACCAGTTCCCGTTCGAGTCTAGCTCAAAGCGGTGTTTTCGGGTTTTACCCCTAGGTACATCTGTGCCAGAGCCGCCTCTACCTGCTCGTATGCAGACAGGGATGTATTGCTCGGAAAACTCACAAAGTCTCTACAATACCAAAATTCTAGGAAGTTCTTCTATACTAATCCTCAAAGTTCATCTTAAGTCTACGTGCTCTAATCAGAGTTTATCTAAATCTAGCTTCCAAGGTTTGTACTAAACTTCCTCTGATACCAACTGTAACGCCCCGACCCCAGCTACCCAGAGTCGGTGCATTAATAACATAACATTGGCATGATCACAAGAAAGATCAAATCTCGAAAGACCGATTGGTTTAGTAGCCTTGGAAACACTAGATATAATCATAAATTTTTACATTACATTTCAAAGTGAAAAACCACTACAATAACAAAGTCTTCATATCCACACTATTAACCCCTCATAATATCCCTGCAAGTCATTCATAATTTACTTCTTCACTTCCTGGGAAAAATAAAACATAGAAAAGGGGTGAGCTCAAATGCCCAGTAAGGATAACAATATAGCGGAAACTTTCATAAATAAGAATAAACATTTAAGGCAATGTATAACTAAAACAAAAGCCTTTTAAATACGAACTTTCAACATGGTATGGCATAAATAAAATGAAATAATGCCATTTACTTATTCACATGGATATTCTACTAAATGAATAATCACATGCAAAAATCAATAACCACTTTCATAATGTTGGAATGCATAATGCCAGACTATCATAACCACATAGCCAAGGCCTCGTGCCAAGAATACAAATAAGATTTTGTCAAGGACTTGTGCCAAGACACTAGTTTGTCTCATGAGACCTACCGATGCATCGAGGAGCTATAGTGGGCTCCACCCGTCACTTATTAAGTCCAATGCATTCCCATATGAAAAGGTTTAAACATAACATAAACATTCGTATTAAAACTAGCATACGAAATGTCAATAATTTCACCATAAACTATGAATGGTATAAAAATAGAACATCCACAGTAAAACATATCACAAAACCTTCAATACAATATAGAAGTTTTGTATCATAATAAATCAACTTCAAATAATCTTAAAATCCATCAAAGGATGTTGACATAGATGAAATCAAAATTCTTTTTAAAGAAATATCTCCTTTTATTTTGAAATCATTTAAGATCCATATAAAATAAAACATTTTCTTTGAAAATATTCTTATAAGCTTGTAAGGAAAGCTTTGAAGATTTTATAACGGCGTAAAATAACCGCACCCGCCGTATAAGTTAAAAAAAACATTCTTACCTCAATTCTGTCGAAAAGGTTAAAAAGGACCTTGTTTTGAAAATGACGGAAAGATTCCTTTATAAACCACTTATAAAAGTCAAAAAGGGTATAAATGACTTTAACTCATATTTTAGTAAATAGTAAAAATGTTTTGAAATACATTTTTAAGAAACATGGATGTGGATGATAAAGAGATCCCAGTAGATTATTACGTATAAACAACCTCGGATAATGAAGAGATTGTGAAATAACCCTTACCTTGTACTTTTCCTTGGTTGGGGTAGGTTAACCTCCTGTATAATGGTGAAATAATTGTTATTAAATTATACAAGAATCATATATATTAATATGATATCATATATGATCTTTTAACATTGATTTGTTAATAATATCTTAGAATTATCGTCGTTTCGGGTGTTAACTTACTCATTTTCTTTTATATGTTTTGTTACATAAGCCATGGTTGTTGTATCTTATTCATATCCAGAATGATATATAGTCCTTAAACATCATTTTTAAATCATCAAATGATAATTATACTTGAATGGATACGATGGAGAATGAATCTCATCGCGTTCGTGGAGACGGTAGTCCGTACGTACGCACGAGCGACAATATCATTCTTTTGATATTAAAATAATATATAAATGGATGGTATATCATATATACAGAATCATTAACATGTTATATTTATTATTTACATGAGTTACACATCATTATTATACCCATCCAAATAATATTATATTGAATAACAATTACACCGCGACGTGGAGACGGTAAGCCGTACGTACGCACGTATGGTGACATGTTATTCAAAGGGTGGATAGAATACTGAATATGGTTGTACCATATTTATAATAACATCACAGTATATGTGAGATACTGGAGTTATTATTTTAGAATGGTAAGAACAAAGGAAGAAGAAGTGGAAGAAGAAATGAACTTAGAAAAGGGTGGTGAAATCATTACCTCTTCTTCGGGTTCTTCCTTTTGATTTGATCAAAAGGGCTCCTTAGGTTGGCTTTCTGATCAAACTAAGGCCTCTAGGTTGTATTGAGGGATGTTGGGAGAGTATTTGGGCAGAGTTTGGCCGAACCAAAAGGCTTTAGAGGTGTGAAGAAATGAGAAGGAGGAGTGCCCTTTTATAAGAGGGGTGAGGGGCACCTTTGGAAAAGCTAGAAATATTAATTTATAATAAATTCATAATCGGTTTCCAATGGCTCCAAAGTTGACTATTCAAAGGATAAGGTGGGGAGGGGTCGAAAACAACTCAACCAATAGAATTTAGACAGGTTTGGGTACTTATATTAACCTTATCTTTAAGTATTAACTCTAAGTTAATTAGTTTCACTTTTACAATGTCTCTTTGTATTTTTATATAATATGGTTAATAAACTTACTATATACATCCAAGCGACCCCCAAGTGGTCCATTAATGATTAACCTATCATAATATAAGTCTCTTGGCCGAACCTTAGATTTTTAGGAATTTAATATCAATTAATAATATAATATTTGTTTTAAGAACTCTTTTATGTCAATTTTGACACTATTCAATAGTTGATTTTTGTGAAACTCATAACAGATTTATTACTTCGAACAAAGTCCATTAAAGCAATACTAATATATCATATTAGCCTAGAAAATTAGTTTAATTCATTAAAAGTTTCATATTATATTTATTTGGGTATTTATAATATCAATTATTTTAATTTTTCACTATTATAGTAATTACTGCATCATCATTGTGTCATAAATAAAATAAATTATTTAATGTCTAAAAATTATAAATAAAATATCATTATGTAGGAAATATTTTTAGCTTTATAATGAATATTTATAATCTAAAATCCAACATATATAACCCTATGTAAAAATTGTTGTTCTAAAAGATATATGCTTGTGTCATTTTTGTATTCATTTTAACTAAATTAAAATAAAGTGTCATTATCACTTACAAGTGGATCCATGGGGTCCCAAAATAGACCCAAAGATGCCCATGGTCGACCATCTATCAACCAATAGGGTTAAGACACGTTTTTAGGGTAATTTAGTATTATTATAATATTATGTTTTTAACCCTTATTTACCGGATTTACCCTTAACCATGGTAAATAAAATATTTACCGCAGTAATTATTCAAAATGTCTAAAAATAAAAGTTACCTATTTACACAATTTGAACATACTGATTCCAAATATGGAATCCATTTTCCTAAATTCAAAACACAGAAGTGGCAGAAATTAATTTAAAATTAATTCCCGCTGTCAAAACAAAAAGCGTGTTTTTAAGAGATAATAACTATCAAAAGATTGACACTTGTTTATGTTCGGTTTAATTGTAAAATTATGTCCAATGACCAACATTATATTAAATGGTAAAAATATATTCTAAATATACTTTAAAACCACTCAAATTCACAATTTATCACTATTAATTATTTTGATTAAAAAAGTTGTTTTTAATTAAAATTTAGTAATTTTCACTATTCATCAAAATATGAAAGTTATCCGAAATGTACCAAAATTTCACCCTAGGCTAATTTTGATATTCCGAATCCAAAAATGAAGTCCATTTTCAAATATAAAATATATATAATTTCAAAAAGTAGGTATTAGTATTCACAACGGCTAGTTTAATTAGTTGTGGTGTGTGTTAGAACTCGAGGTTGCGTACAACACACGCTATCGCATTATTCGAAGGGAAACGTACTGTGGAAGCTTGGGGTGTTACAAAATTCCTCTGGAAAGACATCCCTGAAATGATCCACCACTGGAGGAAATCCCATCTGTGAAATCCCCTGGTCATCCAGATATAGACTAGAAATCTGGGCTATAACTCCTCATAACCCATGATGCTCGGGTCTCGCTCTTCTCGCCTGGACATCCCATTCACCCTTATGAAATGATCTGCCCTCTATTGATGTGAAGCTCACCCTATGACAATAAAAGTCAACGACTGCTTAGAAGGGAACTAACCAGTCCATTTCGAGAATGAAATCATAGCCTGTCATCTCTAGGACATAGAGGTCCCATAAAAAGTGACATCCACCAACCTCTAGAGGGAACTCCTTGCACTGATGTACACTCACCGTTCTAGTCCCCAATGGAGTGTCTAGTGTCAAGATATCAGCAGAAGAAAAGATGCAGATCCCAAGTCTCTCCACAACATCAACAAATATAAAGTTATGGGAATACCTTGTATCGAAAAGAGAAGAATCTAAAACTGAGGCAACTAAGATCATACCTCGAACTGTAGAGGGTCTAGGATTCTGCTCCTATTGGGTCTGCTCTACAAAAGTTTGACCTACACCACGACCCTGTGACCCTATCTAGCCACCCTGAGCTGATCCACTCTGTTGTCACTAAAAACCAGGAGACTGGCTACCATGGCCACAACCTCCACCTTGGCCTGAATAGCCGGAAGAACTCCAGTTCCCAGACTAGTGAGAATATGGTGGTGCTTCTCCAGAACGAGGAGTCATAGAATAACCCCTGTCACCAGTTTATGGTTAGAATATCTAATAGAAGTGCTGAAGATGACCCATCTTGCTAAAATATCGGCACTCCACTGGGTCTCTCGGGAAGTGGGTCCTCGTATTCCCGCTCTTCCTGCACTTGTAGCACACCACCTAAATACTAGAAGAAGTATCTCTCCTCCTTGAATCTCTACCCGTAGACTCCCTATGGTGCTTCCTACTGTCAGTAGGAGGAATAATAACTCTAGAAGCCGAGCCGCCCTGGATCACAACTCCAGAATACCTCATATTGTGCTCAGTAATCAGCGCCTGGTTGATGATATAAGTGATAGAAGTCAACAGGAATATGTTCACCTGTGATTGGATGTTGTGCCTCAGACCATCCTCAAACTTCCTTGCTAGAAATAACTGATTACTTCCTAGAATAGGTGTTAAATACTGTAGCTTGGTAAATCTATAGGAATACTCCATAAATGAAAGAGTACCTTGATTCAGACTCATAAAATCTCGTGCTCGATCAGTCCTCAAATTCTCTGGGTAGAAGTAGTCATAGAAGATAAACTGTAACTCCTCCCAAGTCATAACCTTTTGGTGTCCCGCATGTGAGATCACATCCCACCACCTCTTGGCGGAGTCCTGAAGCATATATGTATCAATATTAAACCGCCTCTCTGTAGGTGTCTCCAGATGCTCAAAGATCATCATCATGGATTCCATCCATGACTCTACAGCCTGAGGTCCTCCATCCTCTGAGAAAGTGGGAGGATGTTGCTGCTGAAAGACATGTGTCAATCTTCCATCGATGGGGCAGGAGGCAGTGCTCCCTAGAAGGTCTGAATCATCCTCAGAAATCCCTCCCTGAACTATGAATCAGCACCAGTATCAGGTATAACTATCGGTGCCAAGACTGGCACAATGGGAGGATCTACAGGAAGTCCCTGATCATCCATATCCGGCGTCTGATCACCGCCTTGTAACTGGAGAACAACCATAGGACGTCTCGGTGGCATGACTCTACAAGGTCAAATGCACACCTTATATCAAGATTATAAAGGACTGAGAACCGAAAGTATAATAAGTGAACAAGATAATGAAAACATTCAAGTTTTTCATAATATGACTACATGGCGTGTAAATCCCCTACACGGCGTGTTCCCATAAGCCAAACACATGGGTGTGTACTTCTGCCAAAAATGGTCGTGTAACACCCCAAACACACAACGTGTTTTATAACACATGGCATGTAATTGAATCCTCTTCCCCTTCCCAGGTCCCCTTACATGGATAAGACACATGGTTATCCTTGAATAAGACTACATGGCGTGTTCGTGACAGACACGACGTGTACTAGATGAGCTTCACCAACCCGTGTTGTTAGTGACATGACCGGATACACAACTCACACTACACAGTGTGTTTCGGATGGACACGGCGTGTACTAGTAAGATTTTTCCAACCCGTGTTGTTCGTAACACGGCAGGGTACTTGGGTTACTCCACACGGCGTGTTTCAGATGGACACAACATGTATTAGGAAGGACTCAACCGACCTGTGTTGTTACTGACATGGTTGGTTACATGGTTCTACAACATAGAGTGTACATCTTGTACACATCATGTCCTACCAAATATTCCAAGCCCCATATCCCTTCCCACATAGTCTGATACACGGTTAGAGACTACACGGAATGTACATATGGTACACGGCATGTACTTAAGAAAAACATTTTCTTTCCGAACAGAAGAACACATGGCATGTATTCAAAACTACACGGCGTGTATTCTGGGTTTTTCTGGACAGTAAGACTCAAAAACTACTCTGGAGCCCAGAAAAACACTGAAACGAACATTAAAGTTCTAAATTCCGATCCATGAGGGCCCATACTCCCTGTGAATCAAATCTTGGAATCTTACACATGTTATAAACAAGAAAAAACAAGGCAATGATCTACCAAGTTCCGGTCCATGAGGGCCCATAACACCTCAGGAACAAAAATTTGGTGTTCATTTAAACAAAACCTTACAAAAAAGATACCTTATCAATAGTAGGTATTATATCAAGGCAACTATCACAACATCATGCATATTCTACACAACATCTATCACAACAACATGCAATTGCTAATTCACCCTAAATGGCATGGCAAGAATGCATGAAATGTTATTTCTAGCAAGTGCCTATATGATTCATGATATGGAATACCCTCATCTCATCGAGTTGAAACAAAAATAGAACCTCAATAACATCAACAGTAATAGCACAAAACATGTGAGTCACCCAACGATGAAAATCAAAGAAACTGTAAACTTGAAAATCCAGAAAAATTGCAATAAACGAGGTAGATTGGATTTTCCATGTACATGGGTTAGCTACTCTCGGGCATAGCTTATTACCATGTACATATTCCTTCCTATCCCTAGATAAAGGCTCAAAACAGTAATTCAATAGAAAATAATTCCTCTGATACCACTTTTTAACGTCCCGATTCCGAAATCCACCCAAAGGCTCCCCGTACCCGGTTGGTCACATGGCCTCAAGCGCATTTCCCCAAACACCAGAGGCTTCCAACTAGAAGCGAGTGTGTTGGGTGTGATAGTGGGGAAACTATGCCCTCATTGGTAGAGTAACACAGTGGAAGTAAAACAAATAGAAGTAACGGAAGTAAGAATAATCTATACAAAAGTAAACAGTGGAAAACTGGAAGTAATATACTGAAGCACACATATATATATGAATAATGCATGAAACATATGTCTAGGAAAGTATCCAAACAAATCACAATGCTGTAATACAACAGTACTAAACCAAAGTACAAAAGAAATCAAGTAAACAACTCCTCATCATCACAAGCCATAGCTTGGTCTCATGCCCTCCAGCTCCAGAGAAAATAAAGTGCCTGAAGTAGAAGGGCACTTGCCCTTATCTATACCTGCAACAATCTAATCTGTTTGGGCCCAAAAGCATGGCCCAAACAAAGTGTGAGACTAAATCAAAGTAGGCAACCACCACAATATCTGTTCCTAACATTCAGGGAGTATATGGCAGGTAAAGTACAAAAAGCAGTAAACAAAAAAGTACTCAGCAGTAACAATCCACAGTTTCAAATATCAAGAAACAACTAATCAAAGTAGATAACCACAAAAGGTAACCCTCTGGGAAGTACCCACAGTCTATACCCTCTAGTTCTACCTATAAACATAAGAAAATAGATAACACAATAGGTAACCCTCTGGGAACTACTCACAACCTATCCCCTCTGGTCCTACCTAAAAGTAGAAGAAACCCTCTGGGCAATACACTCAGTCTAACCCCTCTAGTTCATCTTAATCATAGACTCTCTAAGGAAGCACTCACCGTCAATTCCTCCTATAGTCTCATATTGAAACTAAAGGTTCTATAGGGAAGTACTTACATCACATTCCCCCTATGTATTGCGTCGAGGAACTACAAACACTTTGATGAAGCACTTATGTCAATTCCCCCTATGGTCTCGCATCGTAACAGTAAAACAGACACTCTAGAGAAGCCCTTATGTCCATTCTCTCTATGGTCTATTACACCAGGTTCTCATGGCCCTGTGTATGTCAAGTAGGTATAGTAACATGTATTGGCCAAATTAAATCTCAAGAACTACTTGGATAGCAGTCTACATCATATCTTCATATCAGAATAAACACACCATCCTACAACTAGGCATGGGAAAGTAAACAGCATCCTAATAGGGAAACTAGACCCAAGGGTCAAAATAGGAAATCATGCATGGGAAAAACTTCCAAAGTATAGAAATTAACCCTATTCACATTAAATTAACCTCTACTCAAGCATACAAAAATAGCAGGAAAACAATAGGGATAAAATGGTAAATGTGCAATACCCCGTTCATGGGTATTGGGCACAATTTCACATATAACTCAAATACCTTTAACGGAAAGGCACAAACCACCTACCTCAGTGTTGGGAGATCAATATACTTGAGTCTCAGGGCTTGAATCACCTTAAAACGCAGAATATATACAAAAATGTCTAAAGTGTTCAACATAGGATAACTTGAGAAAGAAGAGGAATCATGAAACAAAGCTCAAGAAGAAGAGAGATCTTGCCGAGGTGATCCTAACGCAATCTATGGCAGTCGAATCAAAGATCGGATGCTCGTTCATGGTCTCAGAGGAAGATCTCGGCCATAAAAGAGCTCTCGGCCGAACCAAACCTAGAAGAAGGCGTTTCTGGCGATTAGACACGACCCCGGAACGTTTAATGAAAAAAAAGAAAATACATGGCGTGTACTTTGGAAGTACACGACGTGTAATTTCTGTTTCCGTACTCCTCTTTAGGCGGCCTCAAGGTCACCCCCCACATGGTCATGTGCATGGCTGCTGCACGGCCAGCACATGGCTACATGCAGTAACCAAGTACACAATGTGTACTCAGAAAGTACATGGAGTGTACTCAGAAAGTACCCAACATGTACTTCGAAAATTTCCAGAAATTCCTCTTTTTTTCAAAAACAACCAGAAAAGGAAAACATACCTGAAGACGAAGATCTGGTTTCTTAAATTCTTCAAAAACTAAAAGATTTATAATGTGGGGAGGGATTCTAGGAAGGTATTTTGGAAAAATATTGGATAAAAATGATTTTTAACTATAAATAATATATAATAAGAGGTTCCCTTTTATAAGAGAGGGGAAGGGCACTATTGGGATTCTTCAAAAAATTAAATTAATTCACTATTCAAAATGGATACAACCTAATTTATTTCAAAGATAAGATAATGATTGGTTGAGACATGAGATCAGGTCTCAGGTGAATATCTTCCATATAAAAAGGTTTTATGAAGTAGAGGATCAAGACCTTGCCTTAGAGGGGAACCTGAAGGGAGATTCAGGTAGTGAACTTGCGGTGCCAGTTGGGCGAGAAAGTTGTGCGACTTATGATAGTAATAAGAACTATTTTGGACATTTTTAGTAGGGTGGAAGCACATAAAGTAGTTAGAATAGGAGGTCACCTTCTTAGGGCGATGACCAGGTATTCTGTTATTAGTGTGGAAGGCCGGGGCACAAGTGTGACTAGTGTCCCCACCCACCAGTCGAGTGTTGAGCGTGCGGCAAGCTAGGCCACATGCAGAGGTTCTGTAGGAACCTAAGACCATCAGGGAATGATGGGGGTTATAGGTAGATGCCAAGGGTAGGCAGGGCTCAGTTACCCCATATCAGGCAGGCAGTTGGAGCTCCACAGTTCGTACTAGTAGAGGCGGTGGACATGGAACTCTGGGGAGAGATCAACCTTATCAATAGGGCAATTCAGTGAAGGGTACTCAGGATAGAGCCCATGGTAAAGGGGTAGGTCATATACATGCAGTTTAGACTACACCTGAAGGAGGTGAGGTGTGACTATCTACTATTTGAGGTACGATTCTTATAGATTCTACGATCGCTAGTGCTTTATTTGATACAGGTGTTATGAATTCCTTTATTTATTCTTAGTTTTTAGTTGTGTTGGGATTCACCATGGAGACTGCATGTGGGGTAATGTTGCTTGATACTCTACTAGGGGTATGAGTCGAGGAAATTAGGTAGTGTAAGGGTTATGCTCTGGAGGTTGGTGGTTTTCATTTTCTGTGGGATTTGTTTTTCTTAAAAATGTCACTTTTTGACCAAATCTTGGGTATGGATTAGATGATGTTGTATAAATCCCATATCCAATGTTACTAACATTGGGTAACATTCACATATTTTGATAGAAGAAATTATGAACTTCATGGTGAGTGGGATACTCAAGCGGTCTATGGAGGGCCGCTACATCAGCAGTTGAGAGAATTCCCAGTGCAGTTAACATGCCTTATGTTAGATAATGGGGAGAAGGAGTAGACAGTCTTTCCTCTTATTATGGACCAGTTTCAGGATGTGTTTCCTGAGGAATTCGTAGGGTTACCACCCAATAGAGATGTATCATTTATGATTGAATTATTTCCTGGGAAAGATCCATTTTCCATTCCTCCATATCAAATAGTGCCAGTAGAGCTCCAAGAACTGAAGTTTCATCTAGAGGAGTAGGAGCATAAGGGTTTTATTCATCCTAGTACATCACACTGGGGATCTCCTGTGCTTTTTTCTATGAATTATGATAGATCACTGAGGCTATGTGTCGATTATAGGAAGCTAAACCAAATGAAAATTAAGTACTAAAACCCTATTCCTAGAATCAATGACCTGTTTGACCAACTTAGAGGTTCCTCAATGTTCTCTAAGATCAATTTGATATTAGGATACCATCAATTAAGGGTGATACCTTCTGACATACCTCGAATAGATTTCTAAAGTAGGTACAATTTTTATGAGTTTTTTGGTGATTCCATTAAGATTAACCAATCCACCAGTTGTGTTCATGGACTTGATGAACCGGATATTCCACCCATACCTGGATCAGTTTGTTGTTGTCTTCTTTGATGAGATCTTGGTGTACTCTAGAACTCATGAAAATCATGAAAAACATCTTGAAATCATCTTGGGTACAATAAGGGAGCATAGTATTTATGCCAAGATATTAAAATTTCAGTTTTAGATTGATGAGATGCAGTTTCTTGGACATGTCATTTTTGGTTAGGTGTGTCAGTGGATATAGAAAAGATGCAGGCTATGGTTTCTTGGGAGCAGCCCAAGAATGTTTATGATGTTTGGAGTTTTCTAAATTTAGTTGGTTATTACCGAAGTTTTATTAGAGATTTCACTCATTTGACAGTGTCACACATAGGCATAACCAATAAGGGGTTATGTTTGATTGGTCATCAACTTGTGAGAATTATTTTTAGGAGCTGAAGAAGTGGTTGAATACCACACTGAATTTGGTATTACTCGAACCAGCTAAGAGGTAAACCTTATTCTGTGATGTGTCCAGTGTTGAACTTAGGGAGGTGTTGATGTAGGATGATCAGGTTGTAGCTTATGGTTTGAGACAGTTGAGTCCACATGAAAAAAATTACCATACTCATGACCTTGATCTAGCTGTTGTGGTTCATTCCATGAAATATTGGAGGCATTACTTTTTGGGAGATCCTTTCACGGTGTTCATTGACCATAAAATTCTCAAGTAAATATTCTCTTATCAGGATTTGAATCTTCATCAGTGAAAGTGATTGAGTACATATAATCCTTTGATTTTGAGTTGGTATACACACCAAGGAAAAGGAATAGTGTTTTTGATGCTCTAAGCCGAAAGACTTAAAATCAAGTGGTTCAGGAATCCAATTAAAAGTGGAAGATGATGGCCTTATTTGTTGAGATGAATTTAGAGGTACAAGATGGGAATGGGAAGATGACCCTTATGACTATATTAGTTGAATCCACACTTTTAATCCAAGTTAAAGAGAGTCATTTGGTGGATATGGAGTGTTTGGATATGAAAAAAGTCTTAAAGGTGGGGAACCACCTTCTTGTTGGACATTTGGCGTCGATGGAGTTTCTTATGTTCATGGTCATGTTGTGGTGATGACAGATATACATAAGAATTTGATGCATGAGTTTCACATGAAAAAGTGGTCAGTGCATCCTAGATTTACTAAGATGTATTGTGATCTTTGTAGGCAATTTTGGTGGCTGAGAATGAAGAAAGAAGTTGTGAGTTTTGTGGCATGATTCTTTACCTAGCAATAGGTGAAGGCTTAACATCAGTGTCCATGTGGGTTATTTCATTCATTTATTATTCCAGAGTGGAAGTGGAATGACGTAATGATGGATTTCGTAGTGGTTATTACGATGAAACCTTAGAGGAATGATGCAATTTGGGTGGTGGTAGATCAGCTAACCAAAGTGGCTCATTTATTACTGATATAGGATACCTATATGGTCAACCAATTATGAGAATTATATGTTAGAGAAATAGTTTGGTTTTATAGTGTTCCGAGAACCATAGTTTTGGATTGTGATCCACATTTCACATCACACTTCTATAAGGGACTACAGAAGGCACTTGGTACCTAGGTCTTTTTGAGTATAGCTTACCACCCACAGACTAAAGGGCAGTTAGATCATACAATTAGGGTATTATAATACATGTTCAGATCATTTTTTCTAGACTTTAGTGGTTCATGGGAAAGGTAAATTTCACTTGTTGAGTTTTCCTACAACAACATTTTTTAGGGAACTATTCAGATGGAACCTTTCGAGTAAATCTAAAGAAGGTTGTGTATATCTTCTTTGTGTTGGTTAGAAACTGGAGAGTCTCATCTGTGAGGACTGAGTATCTTGTAGGATATATCAAAGACCTCTTGTATTCATTGTGGGTGATAGTGTGTTTCTTTGGGTGTTTCCAAAGTTGTGTCACCTTCGAATTTGGAAGTAGGGAAAGTTGGAACCTAGGTATGTGGGGGCATTTGAGATTGTGAAGAGGATCAGACTTGTGGCTTACCGATTGGATCTTCCACATCAGTATAGTGGGATGCATGATGTTTTCCATGTTTCACAATTCTGAAAGTATCACCTTGATCTATCTCATGTCGTCAACGTCTATGATGTCGATCTTGAAGCAGATGCGTCCTTTGAGGATCATATTGTTCGTGTTGTGGACCATGGTGAGAAGGTCTTGTGGAGAAATATTGTGCCTTTGGTTCATATTATATGGTTGCATGGAAACTTTCATGAGGAAAATTGGTAGAGGGAATTAGATATGTGGGCCTAGTGGACTGATCTCTTTTCTTTGGGGACCCAATGATGCTCAGGAAGAGCTGCTTGGGGACTATCCATCATAAGGTGGAGAGGTAGTAAGATATTGAATCTCCCTTAAGGTATGTTTTTGTTTAATTTTTATTTTATGTTCCTTATTTTGTTTGAATAAGTGTTTCCCAAAGTTCATGTGGAGGCTTGAGGGTGTTCTGGGGGTTCGGGGCCTGAAAAAGGAAGAAAAATGGAGTTTTGGGGCATACTGAACAGTTTGTGCACGGTTAGTGAAAACTGTAAGGAAATCCCCGGTAACCATGTGATGGGGCTATTTTTGGACAGTTTTATCTGCACATTTTGTGCATGGTTTGGAAAACTATGTAGGTAAACCATGTGGCTGAGTATTTTTTATAAAATTACAAAAATTCCATTACTAGATTTTAAGTTCCAACTTGGGATTTTTCCCCCTTATTCCTCCTTCAACCCTTGTGACGATCCAATATTCCAAGATCTTCCAAGAGGTTATTATCCATAAATCCTAGGCCATTTGGAGGGATTTCAATTGTGGATTGAATATCTTGGTAAGTCTACTATCCTCCTTGCTTCTATTTTTGGTTTAGGGTTTTCATCTCTTCCTTATTTTAATCCTATGTTCTAAAACTTTTCTTTTCCAGTGAGATTTAGGTTGAGGCTTTAAAGGGTTGTTGAATCGGGATCTAAGGCCTCGATTAAGGGTGTGTTCTCAAATGGATTCAAGGTAGGTAGTTTACAATTTATATCCCATAGTTTATTCATAGATTTCTACATGTAGGGTTTCATTCTTGTTCCCTTCTTGATGTGTTATTTATTCCATTAGGAACATGTGGTATATTGGTAGTCTAAATAATTAATTGGACCCCTCTTGATCCCCATGGGATGCAAGGAGTATGAATTTTAAAAATTAGGGCCACCCATGGGGTGTGTCGGCCCAACCTATGGGGCTAATGAAAATTTAAGGTGCAAAATTGACATAAGATGATGTTGGGACTTAGAGAAAAGGTTAATTGGTTTATGTAATGGGTTATAATGTATTATGATTAGTTGTGTATAATGTGGTTAAAGGCTAAGGGATTGTCAGGTTGACATGTAACTGGGTTAAATGGTATTATTAGGATTATGATAAGGAATTATTTTTACATGTGAATATGCTTAGTGAGATAGGCATGGGCAATGGGAATTGACATTAAATGGATAAGTAATATAAGTAAGGAATGTGTTAACGGTTTGAATCATAATGTTAATTTTCCATTTATTGATATTATTGTGATGATTCAAATGATATTGGCTATGTTTTTTTGTGATGTGGTTAATTTTGGTGATGATAAATAAGCATGTGAACATGGAATGGTAGAGTGGGGTATAGACTTGAGGTTCTACACCCACAGGTCAAGTTGGACCGAGGTTCTATCTCCAACCATAAATTCACAAGTTAGGGAAGGGGACAGAGTTCTATTCCCTCAACGGTTGCATTCCACCTAGATTGAGGCTTCGAGGTGAGGATTATGAGGTTTTTATAATGTGATTCCTAGTGAGATAGGACTTTATTTTATTCCCATATACTTGAGATCATTGAACATGCCTAATCCGTTAAACACATTAAAAATGTAGATTAAACCATGGGATGCTTAAGTAGTAAACTTGGATTCAATGGTAGCATAATTTAAAGGAACAGAGTCAAGAACGAAATATTGAATTGTTTACCTCTTCTTATAATTATTTATCACTTTCATGCACTATCTACTTTTACTGGATATTCTATAGACACCATTGGTGGTGGTCTAATGAGTTATACTCACGCCCTGTTCGGACCGCCGTTGGGTACCTGAGTAGATTTCATGGTTGTAGGTCAAGAAAAGGGCAAGGTACCCATGATTGGAAAGTGAGTCGGGTTTGGTATGTGCATGTATGAGGTCTAGGACTTGGATCCAGGATCGTTTTGGGGATTCTACTGTTTGTCTAATTTTTTTGGGTTTTGTTTACTTGACACTATAGCATTGCATGACATGTTTATTATTGAATATGGTTTGTACCCAGTTTGGGAGTGGGTTATTTATGCATGTTATTGATTGTTTCCTATTTTTTACATTATTTAATTCTTTTATATTGTGGATTACTCTTGTAAAGTGGGTATAATCTCCCCACATATCCTATTAGACCCTCATTGCTAGTTGTCAACCTCTAGCATATGGAGAGGCATGCTTGAGGTCATGTGCTGACCCGGCTCGGGGCACCAGTTTAGTGGATTCTGGGTCAGTGACATTATATTACCTCAATAAAATATTTAAATTTATAAAAAAGTATATTAAAACTTATTTGATTTTTAATTTAAATGAAATAGTATTAAGAATAATTAAATCTTAAAATTCATTTTTCAATAAAAATAGTTTTTTTATATACTTTATTTTTTTCATTTAAAATTTAAATTAATAATATTTTGAAATTTATTTAGGATTAATTGAACACAAATTTTCAATCATCATGTTGAAATTAGTTAAAATTTTCAATTTCAATTTTAGGCATAAAAATAAGTTACTGAGGTAAAAAATCGATTTACCATAATAATGGTAAAATCAGGTAAAAATGATTAAACAAAGTTTTAAAAACTTAAAATATCATAATAACCTATCACTCAATTGTTTAGATGAGGATATTAATGACCCATATACAATATATTCCCCATTTTATCTACTTCCCTTTTATAATGATAGCCTTATATATTAAGGAATGAATATTTATGAAAATGTCACTCAAAACTCACCTATAAAAGGACTCATCATATACCCACTAAAAACCAATATTTTCCTTTAGTTACCTATAGAAACCATACCCATTTTACCTCTCCTAATTCCTTATTATAAAATGGGTTACTTTTGGTTCCAATAAGGAGGCCTATATCCATCATTCTAAAGGAATCCATGCTAAGAAGGATAAAATTAATCAAATAAGAATATAAGTTCTTCTCTAAATTTATAAATTACCTTCTTATATAAAATCTTTATAAATATAATTTTACACTTTATTTATGTTATATTAACAAAATTATTCTTAATGAAAATTATATTACTATTATATAACTCTAAATTATTAATCATTCATTAGTATAACATGTTCTTGCTTGGGAACCACCTGCATGAAAGATGTTATAACAACTTCTCTAATTACACCATTAATAAGTATCAATACAATAATACTAGTAATTTATAATATTAAGGATTAATATATTTCATTAATATGGTTCTCTAAGTTTGACACAAAAACTAACAATCATTATAAAGTAACTCATGATTATCAGTAATTTCCCAAAACATGTTTGTCATGGATTTCATTCTAAAAAACCCATATTATACATCAAATATACATGTTACTACATAAATAATTTTAACACAATAATTAAAATACTTTTACTATTTTGGGAATGATAAAATTGTTATCAAATAACAAGGATAAACATCTCCATTATGAAACTCGTATGAGATAATCAATATTACTAAAATACGATGATGAAAATAAAAAATAACTAACTAATATGTATTTAATTAATGAAGATAATTGTATTGAATAAAATTTAATATATATTAATAATTTTTTAAAATAAGTGATCAAGATTATTATGTTTATTATAGAGGAGGTTAAAGTGCTTTCATGTAAGTCCAGAGTAAAGTTAAGGGTTTCTTTATGAGTCTCATTTTGAAATCATGATTATTTATTAATAAATTTATATAAAGGGAAATTTTATGTTATTTATCTCTAAAACCCAATATATTTTATAGTTATTCTAGGGGTTTACTTGTATTATTACCTTTCTAACTCACTTTAGTTCACAATTCAATAGAAATATAGCATACTAATGGGACCAAAATTATCCCTTCTTTTTAGTCGAGAATATTTCTCTTTCATTCTATATTATTGATTATTTTTTATAAATTTTCTTATATATACATACATAATTAATTACGTTCATTTTTATTAAAATTTAATTTCTTTAAAAAATATGAAATCAATATTTTTAATAATTTTCCAAACTATTCATATTTCATTTTCTTAAATTTTCTTAGTAATGTGTGAAAAGAATATTTTTTTAATGTCTTATACATGAATTAATTTTTCTATAAACTTTTTCAATTTATTTTATTAATCTTACTTTACATGTTTTCACAGTTTTCCAAATAAAACTTATTATTTTAAATTTTTTTATTAAAAATATAAATGGAGTTTCTTTTTATTTATCAAATTAATTATTTATGCTCATAAAAAGTATTTTTCATCTACGTTAATATACCTTAATGTTTCATATGATTAACTGGGGATATACACTAATGATACCATCCATCACCTTTCTTTGGATGGATTATGGTCATGGTTTGTGGAAATATTCATGAAACTCATTTATATTTATAACACCCACTATGTCAGTGTGGTATTTATTTTATGATATTTTATATATTTGGAGTTCATTTTACGTTTCTAAGTATTTTTGGGACAAATCATGAAACAATTGTTGTTTTTATTATTGTGTATGGTTCTATGAATGGTTTAGAAGAAAACCTATGACTACTCTTACGTATTTTAATTTTTACTAATAATTGTTATGTGTATACTTTTTTTACATGATTGGTGCATGGTTGAGTCCAAATTGTGTAGATACTAGTGGAAGTTTTTTAGAACCTTTGGTATGTAAGGGTGATGGTGTATGAATTGTGCATGGTTTGGTAAAATATTTGAAATGCATGTGAATCAACTCAGAAATTCTATAGTTCCATTTGGAACTATTGTAACATGGTTTTTCCAACCATGTTGGGTCCTATGTAAACTGTGTGAGTGTATTTTGATATAAAAAGTGACATACACATGGTTGGTTAATAGTTTAGAAAATTGTGTGGACAAGCCATGCAACCTTCCCAAATTCATTAAAAGTTGAATTTATGAAAATTACCATTCTAAATTTTAATCTTCTGACCTTCCATTATTTCTCCCTCTTGTTTAAATAGACTAGGAACCCATAGGTGGATTCCCCTCAATTCTTCCCTTTGATTTTATTATTCCTTCTCCTTGGTTTCAAGTGTATTTTTGCATGGTAAGACCCTATAAAACCATTTTTATCTTTTATTATTTCTCTTTACCTTGATTTATCTCCTTCCATGAACCATAATAATCATGTTGGATAATTTTTTGGGTAGGTTTGTTCTGAATCATGTGGATTTTATTATATAGGGTTTGTAGAGGGAATTTCATGGATTTTTTAAGTGTCCACCATCCTAGGCAATAACTTATAACTTTTTTACCATTGAAACGAGGTAGTTGTTTCATTATTTTCACTTTGTATTATATGCCTTTAAATTCAAGATGGATATAGAATATATTTTTCATTAAAATTATGTAAATATGAATGATCCATGAGTGGCCAAAGTTTTTAAATTTTTTTTAACCCTTGGCATGGAATGGGATTCGATGACTAATAATTGTAAAAATGCATAAATAAAATTTTTAATAATTATTTTGGTTTTAAAAGTGGTGGTGAGGATAATTTTGAGGTTTTTAAATATTTTATTGACACTAATTTATTTTTCAAATCATGTGTTTGAGATGTTTAAATATTTTAAAATAATTTAAATGGATTTTTTTGATTTCAAAGGGGTAAGTTAACACGTGTGAATGATATTATGAAAATATTTGGTGGCATTGAAGGTTTTAAATGGTTTATAAAAGGGGAGAGTGAGTTCCCATTTGGGTATTAAAATGTTTTATTGAAATTTATTCCCCATAGTTGATTGGGGATATCTTTAAATAGTGTGAGTTGGGATTGGAATTCCAATATTGATTTTGGAAAAAGGGCATGTTTGGAATTTTATGAAAAATGTGTTTTAATTAAAGGAGTGAGACCCTCTTGAGATTCATGTGTCTCTATATTCCTATAAAAAAATTATCCTATGAGGATATATCTTATAATTATTTATATTTATATGTCTTTCATGTATGTTTTTTATTGGGGTTGTTCTTATGAGGGTGTAGGAGGTGGGGTGTGAGTTATTTAGAATACTTTATACTTGACTTATGTAATGATTAATTTTTATCACCTCCATCTGACTTGTCATGAAGAGTCCTTGATAAATAAGTATAGGTATATTTAATTGAAATTTCTAATATATTAATGTTTTTAATATGTAATGTTTCCTATCTACACCTCATCAATCAGACTAAGAGGGGTAGTGGTTCATGTGAGCTATACAACTTTTTAATGTCATTAGGTAGTGATAATATCACGGAAGGTTTTATTTATAAATAATCTGAAGGGAATACTAGGGATGTGAACAAGACAAGTAGTGTTTTCCCAGGGTTTGTGTATCTATTTTAGACATAGTTACTTGAGTATTAAGATGATTCCCATGACACTAGGATCCTATATATGATTGTATTAGGAGATTTATCCTTTTATTTTAATTTTATACCCT
This sequence comes from Viscum album, assembly GCA_963277665.1. Classification (NCBI taxonomy): domain Eukaryota; kingdom Viridiplantae; phylum Streptophyta; class Magnoliopsida; order Santalales; family Viscaceae; genus Viscum; species Viscum album. Next base: position 1,424,912,257 of record OY728123.1, on the reverse strand, counting down.
AATTATTTTATGATTATTTGGAAATTATGTACTTTTTATTTGCTTACCTTTGTCTTGGGAATTGATATAGTAAGGTTATCTTTTTTACTTTCCTCATTTTTTACCATATGGTTTACTTTTAAAATATTTTATTAATAGGTTTTTTGAAAGTTTTTTGAAAAATGAAGGTTCATTATAATTTTAATGTTCTTTAAAAATATTGTATCTATGATTTTTAAAGGAGTTATTTAAAATATGAAAAACAATACAAGGAGTTTTGGAGAGTTTTTTTATTATAATGTTGAAATGGTTCATTTTTGAAACTCCAAAGTGTGAGAATTGAAAACATAGTTTTAGTCTATTATGACAAGTTTTACATGTAATTTTTTTTCAAATAAGTTTTGAAAACACATTGAAAATTTAAAAACTTATTTAAGTTTTGAATTATGTATTTATAAAGGTGTGTTAATGAAATGATTTTAAAGTGGGAATTTAAAATATTTTTTTAGTAAAAAATGGGTATTGGTTGAGGAAAATTGTTTTCCAAGTGTTTTTTTCTTTTAATGGAAATAATGAAAAAGTATTTTAACCCAGTTTTGATGTGTTTCTAGTTTCTTTATGTAAATTATTCTGAAAAAGTGAAATTATATTTCGTATTTAGAAATATAATTTTTCAGATGTAATATGAAAGTGACCGATTAGATTTAATGTGTGTTGAGCTACTAGGTTATTTATCTCACACATATATTTTTATAGGTCCAAGTTAGTTTCGGAATGTTTCTTACTTAATTTGATTCCTAAGGGGGGTGTTTTGTGGGATGGTGATAATGGGTCACATGGACTTTTTGGATCAGGTTATACCAAATATACACAAGAGGGGGGTGAATTGTGTATTTCAAAATTTCTTCACATAATCATGATCTGTATTTTTACCTTTAAATAAAAGATTTAGTAGAAGAAAATAAATAGCATAGGACACACGATGTATAGTGGTTCGGGGACCATAATGCCCCTAGTCTACTCCACCAACCCTCTACTCCACGAGCTTGGTGATTTTCACTATCTGGTCATCTTATCAACAGACCATACCACAACTGAGTATAGGCAGTTGAAACCTTTAATATCTAAGGAAAAATAGATCCTTATGGTTCAATAGCATAACCTACACAGCTTAGTACGAGAATTCAGTCACTCAAGATAAAAATAAGTATTTGTTCTTTGAAAATACTTTCTCGTTATTCTTCACAATTTCAAAAAAATGCAACTGAAAGTTGATGGATCATCATTTTCAGAAATAATTATCTTCAAGTAAGATCCATTCTGAGTTGATTCAGTTGTAGTAGATATAGAAAAATAATTCGCAACTTCAACTGCAGTAGATTCACAATAGATCTTCGATGTCGAATGAGTGAATCTTCTATCGTGTTTCTTCTTATTCAATAAACAGAGATTTGTCGCTCTTTGTAACAGTAGATCTATATGTCTTTATTATCTCAATTATCTCTTTGTATACAAAATGATACGGGTATATAAAGTTGAGTGTTCTTTTTTCAAATTTAGATCCACAAAAGTCACCTTTAGAATCGCGATATTCAAAAATTCGAAATAATAGAGCAGTCATAACTCCCCTAAAAACTTGACATGAAAAGATCCTTTTAAATTGATCCTTTTAATCATAGATAAATGGATTTGAATCCGTTATATACGTGCTTCAAAATCAGATTTTCAATTTGGCTTTAAATCAGCCTAATAATTCGCTTGAAGATCGTTGCATAATAATATCGTCTTTAATTCTCCGACGCCAAACGTAAGGTTGAACTGTATAGCATGAATCTTCTGAATGTAAGGTAGATCAAAAATGTATGGTTGATGATGAATCATTTAAACTTTAGGTTGAATAAAAACATATGATAAATGATCCATACTTTTATAATCTTCCAAATGTAAGGTACATGATCCATACTTTTTGATGAAACGTAAGGTTGTTCGCAAAAGTAAGGTTGATGAACCATACTTTTGAGAAAAAAATGTAATTGTTGACACCAGAAAACGCCTCCCCAAAGTTTTCTAGATGCTTCCATACATTATCCAAGATCTTAGTCCATTTTTCAAGCTTCGATTTGGTAGGTCGTAGGGCCCAAATGGAGTTACTAATTAGAAGTTATGGACATTTGAAGTTCGGATAGAAAATTGGTTCACAAAGCCCGTTCACGAAGCCCCCTCCGTGATCATGGAGCACCGCCGCGAAGAAAGGAGGAGGGACAGATCCGCAAAGCCCTTTGACATTCACGACCTTCCATGAAGCAAGGAGGTGAGATGGCTCCATGAAGCCCTTTGACATTCACGAACCCGACGCGGAGCAAGCTCTATCTTCACGTCGAGTGAGCTCTACTTCATGGCGTCCCTTGACTATAAATACCCAGCTCACCCACCTTCATCAGGGGGCCACTCCGCCCCTTGGGCGGCCGATATCACGGTTCATGGAGCTCCACTTTCCTTCGTGAAGTGGCTCCGTGAGCAGCTTCCTTAGCAAAGAGGCTCTGCAAGCCCATGCTCCGCGAGCAGCTTCCTTCACAAAGCGGCTCCACGAGAAGCTTCCTTCATGTTTCTACTTTGTGATGATCCCTTTGCTACCATCACTGACCCCCATGAAAATGGAGAGTCGCACCATGAAATTTTCGGTCCGGGATGTCAGGATTTTCCATTGTGCCCTTATGCGCACCCACCTTCCACTTATGGTATACCATGATTTGAGAGACTCCCCCGCACACCATGAAACACCTTGAGTTGACATATTCCTCTTGGTTTCATTCCCATGTCGTGAGTTTAGATTCTCATCATCAATTCCCCGTGTACCTTGAGTCGAACCATTCCTCAGGAAACTCCTCTAAACCCTATCACCTGGATCCTATGCCAGGTCGAACTTGAAAGGGCCGCCCTTGAGTAAGTCCCAACATCATCCATTTCTAAGTGCCTTATGCCTAATAGTCTTATCTATATGACTTTAAACTGTAGTGAACCATATATGACAAATATAGGATGCCTCTTGCTCTAAATAATAGATTCCTTATGCTCCAATCATGAGATGCCAATAGTCCTCTATACACAACTATAAATTTTATTATTCCATATGTTCCACATATAGTATGCCTCTTGATACAAATAAGAGATGCATAATGCCATGATTACAATAGCGTAATTTCAAGAGCATTGGAATCCGTTCAAACATTCCATCACTCCACCTCACGCTTTGCGTGTCCTTCATTAAGATCATTATCCACTTCCATGTCTGAAGAGACCCCCTAATGTCCTGGTCCCATGTCACACTGGCTTACCTACCGTCCTGAGCCAACACCCCGTAAGACTTTGGACAACACTCTGAGTCAGGTCCTGTGTTTCGAACACGGTTAACAGTCGGCCCTCATTTGTTTGTCCCCATTTCAGGCTAACACAATATGTATTTTGTGTTTCTAACACATTCAACAAGTATCTTCCATCTTCATACCACCCTCATTATGTTCCGAATGTCGGGAATGTGATTCACACTTTTCATCTCCCTTTGTTCGGACTGATTCCAACGCCCTTGGCATTATCCCTCTTGTGCAATAGCGCATAGGTGAAAGCCTCAACCCACCAGTGGGTTGGGATTCCCTCTTGGCCAGACATGATGAAGACATTACGGGAAGCTTCCTTGCGTAAGCCCCATCTACCATTGCCTCTCCATAGCGGCACCCGGGTAGCTTCCTTGCGTAAGCCCCATCCACCATTACCGCTCTATAGCGGCACCCAGGAAGCTTCTTTGCATAATCCCCATTCACCATTTCCTCTCTATAGCGGCACCCAGTAAGCTTCTTTGCGTAATCCCCATCCATTATTTCTGCTCCATAGTGGCACCCGGGCAACTTCCTTGCGTAAGCCCCATCCATTGTTGCCGCTCCATAGTGGCACCCGGGAAGCTTCCTTGCGTAAGCCCCATTCACCATTGCCACTCCATAGCGGCACCTGGGATGCTAACCATGCATAAGCCCCTGTTTTCTCTTCGGGCTTCTAACCACGCATATGCCCCTATTTCCTCTTTAGGCTGTTAACCACGCAAATCCCATGTTTCCTATCTAGGCTGTGATCACATGTAAGATCCACTTTACTTCTCATGGACATACCTTTCACGATGTGATCGTCAGGTCTCTGATTCCTCTTGTTTCTCACACCGAGCATGACTCACACGGTCTTAAAGTAAGCACCGACCATGAAATCCAACACTTTGGGCAGCCTAGAGTGTAAGCCTCACACCACCATCCTGAACTACGTGGACTTTGATCCTTCCCAAGGCAAGGTACGTAAGAAGCCTCCCTAAGGTTCAAGCCCAACAACCATTGGTTCCGACCATCTTCACGCTGGTTCACCAACACCTTGGGTAGCCTGGAGTGTAAGCCCCACACCGCCATCCTGAACTACGTGGACTTTGATCCTTAATAAGGAAAGGTATGTAGGAAGCCTCCATGAGGTTCAAGACCAACATCCATTGATTCCGACCATCTTCACGTTGGTTCGCCAACACTTTGGGAAGCCTAGAGTGTAATCCCCACACCATCACCTGAACCACGAGGTCTTTGATCCTTGATAAGGCAAGGTATGTAGGAAGCCTCCCTAAGGTTCAATCCCACCAACCATTGGCCCCCCAGGTCCTCCTTCACATCAGTTCACCGACACCACCTGAACTATGTGGTCTTTGATCCTTACTAAGGCAGGGTACGTAGGAAGCCTCCCTGAGGTTCAAGCCCACCACCCATTGGTTGCTCCGACTCTATTCACGTCGGTTCACCAAAACATTGGGAATACTAGAGTGTAAGCCCCACACCACCACCAAACTACGAAGACTTTGATTCCCTACCACGGGGAAACATAGGAAGTCTCTTCGAGGCTAAAGACCAACCCTACTGTCACCTTTATGATGGTACCATTTCATTTCCCCCTCCACTCTATTCATCTCTCTATCATCCATCCTGATTCTCACTAGTGCTACCACATCTTGGTGGGATCATGTCATCCACCTCTTTGCTGCTCCAAGCAGTATTTAGATCGCAATTCACGCATAAGACCTAGCATGTCTCCGGGTCGTTGTCCTTTGTGTACACCCCAATTCATAACCCCTTCGAACTACGTGGGTTTTAATCCCTATCCTCTACAAAGGGTTCATATGAATCCTCCATGAGGTTCAATCTCAGCCAATGGTAAACCTTGGTGTCCCCCATTCTAGGGTGCACTCTCCCTGATTCTCCCTCAGTGGTGTTTAGATCAGCCATTATGGTGTAACATCTCCCCTCCATGGGGCACACCACCTCGGATCCGTCCTCATTGGGTGTTCTAATCCATCCATCTTCTAGGTGTTCTCTCCTTGGGATGTACCAATCAGATTCATCTCTATAGGATGTTCTAATCACCCTCATTCTATCTCCGTAAGACATTAAACTCGCGGCTTGCCTCATGATAAACATGAGATGCTTGAGGAAAACCTCGGAAGACATGACTTTGGTGTAACTATCTCTGCTAGACGTTAAACTTGCAGCATACCCTATGTTAAACATGGGAAGCTGAGTAAAACCTCAGATACATTATTATGGAATATGATTCCCTGTATTTGATGTGGGATGCCTCAGGTTCTGCACCCTTGAGATTCTATCTTATGAGAAAGAATACAGGTTCCCCAATGTCCAAGCATCCAGAGATGCCCCGACTTGCCTGATGTTGTCATCTACTCTGACCGAAGGTTGCTACCATGTCAAGACCCCATGTAATATCCTGACAGAAGTAGTGTAATTAACTGGAGTCCACAAAGATATGGCACCAGGAATGAAATTCACGAATCATGACTTAATCTATAAGGGATACCCGGACTAGGTGATGAGTTCCAAGGAGGAATCCACAGAAGGAAGAACCGACATCCCATCATCCCATTTCGATTAAGGAGAAAACGTCCATGAATAAGGAACAGATGTCACCCGCCTTTGGAAAGTGGGAATGCGGGGCAACAGCTGTGCGTCCTCATAGACGGATGTGCGCACCCTGGCGAAAGCATAAGAAATAGTAACGTTTAAAACTTACGTAAGATTATTCTTCCATACTTTTCTAATATCCCAAACGTAGGGGTCCTTATTAACATAGGGTTTTTCTTCTATAATTTTCTGATAACGTTTGGTTGTTTAACCACACTATTCTGATATCTCATAAAGTATACACCACATTCCATCCTTACACTATGCTTCTCCATGTAGGGTATGAACATTATTTCTAGAACACGCTTAAGAAATTCCCGAATATGTAGAGCATGAACAGTGTTTCTAGAAAACGCTAATGTGAATACTTTAGCAATTAATTCTCATTGTTCAAAAACTTAAATATTTCTTCCAATAACAAAAATATAATGAATAATAAATTCATTAATTACACTTAAGATAAAATCATTAGAAAACAATTAAGGGTATTTTTGAGCATCAAAATCATCATAAATAAATAGAATGTTATTCTCAAAAATCACCCCCTTTTTAATAAAAATATTTTGTATTGTTGAAAACAACACTTGCTCAAAAATCTCCCTATTTTTGATGATCACAAAACCCATAAAATAATAAATGAAATTAACTTCCAAAATTAATTACATAGAGTTTATAATTTTTCTTAGATAAAAAAATATTTAATTTTAACAAGATTGTTTCAAAAATAAATAAACATTGTGTAATCCATAATCACAAAAATAAATTTCTCCCCCTTTTTCTAAAGTGATAAATAAAAATAAAATTTTAAAATAAAAATATGTTTATCCAAATTTCTCCCCCAATAAAAGGAGTAAAAAAATTTCTCCAATAAATTTAAAATAAATATTTATAACAATTAAAGTACAATGTGAAATAGTTAAAATAAAATGTTGTGTTTATCCAAATTTCTCCCTTTTTTGTGATATCAAAAAGAATGATTGATTATGGAAGAGAAAACATTTTAATGGAGTAATGAAATTAAATATATTCTATTATTAACTATTTTTCAATAAGTGAATCGGAATTACTGGAATATCTAAAAAAATATAGTAAAACTGATAGAAACACACAAATATAGAATGAAACAAAATTTTATTGAAAATATGTAATAGTTACAATCATAATGAACATAGGAATCAAGGTGTGGTAAGGGTATGAGATAGGGTCTATCTCCTCTGAAATACTGCTTTGATTTCTTTCAACTGCTCCCTTAGCCTTCTCATCATGCCATCTCCCAGCTTGATAATAATATCTCTATTCTCTTGAGTCATATGAATATCTTCTATCATATTTACTCTGAAAAACTCATGGATCCTTTCTTCCTTCTCTATAAACAGAGTCAACATCACTGTGAACTGAGTCAGTATAGTTCAAATACTTGGTTCACTTGAGGTAAATTGGTCAACTAAAAACTTTTTATTATCTAACAACACAAACAAAGGGGCACTATTACATTGAAGATATTGCAATATGTCATTCATATTGATCATTGCTGCTGTAATAGCCTGAAATATTCTGATTAAATCAGGTGAAGTACCTAATGCACTAGCCTCACTTGGTCTGATAGATGCAAATTGTTTCTCTACGAAGGATTTGAATTACATTAAATTTTTCTTCATAACCATCTCTAATTTCAACTTTGCAACTTCATTTAAAATTTCCTTATTAAACACTTCAACTTCCTGCTTTGAAACTGAACTAGATTTTAGGTTCTGAAACTTTTTCCTCTTCCTTTCTAGTGAACTTCGCAAAGATACATTATCATATTGAACTTTATTAAACTTTATGATCAATTCTTACACATAACTATTATTAGAATTAGAGGCACCTTGTGCTTGATTCTCTGTTTCAGCTTCATTCTGATGAAACAATACTATAGGTAATAAATATGCATCAGATTTCTTCTTATCTTCCTCCTGAGCAGGTTTTTCCACTGAATTTTCCTTAGAAACTTTCCCAGACTCTTTTATAGAAAAATCCTCATTCATCACCTCTGTATGTACTTCAGAAACATTTTCATCTTGAATTTCAACATTTGATGGAGGTTTCTCCTCATGAGAATCATCTGCATCTATTTCCTCCACTGAGTTTTCTAAAACTATTTCCTCTTGAATTATATAAGGACTGGCCACTTCTACTTCACTAGGCACAACTTCCTTTTCTTTTTTAGCTTCATCTTCTACTCCAGCCTCTACAATAGTTTCAACATCAGCTGCAACTATTACCTCTTCCCGAGCCTCTTCCCCTTTTTCAACTTGAGGATTCATCTAAATCTGAGAAGCTATTGGTTGAGAAATTTCTTGTACTATAGAGTCTCTAATGAATCTGTAGCTTAGAATAGGTTCAGTTTCATCTGGGAGTGCTTTAGTAGTCTGTTCAATAGCTTTAGTCACTTGATGTCTTGACCTCTAAAGTCCGTTTTTACTTTCCTCATTAGATAATGGATCAACTAATTCAAACCGTATCCTCCATAATAATACACTTGCTCTAGATTCATCTACTTATTCTTTTTATTTTGTTGGTTGGGCCTGAGCACTTTCTTCATCCTCTTCAGCTCTAACAGGCAGTAGTTTTCTTTTGATAGTGCTCTAGAAATATCAAATTTTTATCAATGTACCAGCATTGAAGATATTACTATGGTGGAATCTCACCCGAGCATCCACTAATATTATCATATCTATCTTAAACAGAATTTTTGAGATAAATCTTTCAAAAGGATAAAAAATTATTTTTTTCCTTCGGTTTGCAATAATAACTAATATACCTGAACATGTATCTCAGAAAGTTAAATTTAATATCACTAATCAGCCAAAAAATTAAATACATATCTGGATATAGAATCTTTTACATTTTTGACATCCTTTGTGCAATCCTAGTTTGCATAAACTTAACCAATATCTTCTGGTCCGGTTCCAAGTATTTTACAAACATTTTCCTGATATTTTTCGATCTAAACAGAAATGACATAATATACTCAGATTTATGTACACTATCTCCAATATTTTTCAAATAAAAATGATAAACTCCCTCATGAGGGAAGTTTAGAATCTGAGTTATCTCTACAGACGAGATAGAAACATCTCTATCTTCTATTTTCACTATCATAAAATCTTCATCTTCCCCTAGACTAAACTGAACATATTTGAAGAAATAACTAAGATCCACTTCATATAAAAACTTAGTTTTCCCACCATTAAAATTCTATTCGAGATTTTGAAAAGTAAGAGCCTACTTCAACAACAGGTTCGTCTGATATAACCATTCCATATCTATGACCTTTCCTTGAAATGTTTTCCTTCCATTGGAGTGTTGTATCTGGGCAGTGCTGGTCTCAGCCTCATCAGTTCTCTTGGTCTTATCCATTTCTATCGTAAATCTCTGAAGGTTCAAAAAAGGATTAGGGTTTCATAGGTTCAGGTTCGGATTGAAAAAGGGCGATAATGCTTCGCAGGCTTGAAAGGATTTTTAGTAGAAATGAAACAATTCAGAATTCGAAAGGGCTCTGAAAGCCTTGATTCCCGTGTCATCAATAATTATTTCATAAATTTTAAAAACAAATAAAATTATACGCACTAAAAAAATATCTATTAAAAATAAAAATTATTCTATTTGAAAAATAATTAACTAATTTATTTTAAACAGAAAAAACACAATCAAATGAAAAAAATAAAACTTTATTTAAAAATAAATAAACCTAGATCTCCCTTAATAAAATCAAACCTTGCAGTGGGAAGTATTTTAGTAAAAATATCAGCTAATTGAATTTCATAACTTACAAATTCTAAGAATATATCCTTTTTAAGAACATGGTCTCTTAGAAAATGATGTCTGATATAAATATGCTTAGTCCTAGAATGATTAATATGATTTTTTGAAATATTGATTACACTTGTGTTATCACATAAAATAGGTATATTATTAAAATTTAGTCCAAAATCCATAAGAGTGTTTTTCATCAACAAGACTTGTGCATAAAACTGTCAGCAAACAAATATTCTGCCTCGGCTGTTGAAAGGGAAACTGAATGTTGTTTCTTACTAGACCATGATCCAAAGGATTTTCTTAAAAAGTGACAAGTACCTGAAGTACTTTTTCTATCTAATCTACAACTCCCAAAGTCTATATCTGAATATGAAATTAAATTAAAATCAGACGTTTTTGGATAGAGAATAGATTGAAAAAATAGTTCCTTTTAAATATCTAAAAATTCTTTTAACAGTAATTAAATGAGATTCTTTAGGATTTGATTGAAATCTTGCAAAAATACATACTGAATATATTATATCTGGCCTACTAGCAGTATGATATAATAAACTATCAATCATACCTCTATATAACTTGTTTTCAACTGGTTTCTCAATTTCATCAAAATCAAGTTTTATATTAGTATACATAGGAGTTGTTTATGTCTTGTTGTTTTCAAGTCCAAATTTATTTAAAAAATCAAAAATGTATTTTCTTTGATTTAAAACATTTCCAAAATATTTATGATAAATTTGAAGACCTAAAAAGAAATTTAATTCTCCCATTATACTCATTTCAAATTCTTTTTGCATTAGATTTGAAAACTCATGACAAAGAGATTTATTAGTTGATCCAAAAATTAAATCATCAACATAAATTTGAACTAATACAATATTAGAGTTTACAGTTTTCTTAAATAGTTTTGGATCTACCATTCCAAAAATAAAATCATTTTTCAAAATAAAAGAGCTTAATCTTTCATACCAAGCCCTGGGTACTTGTTTAAGGCCATAAAGAGCTTTAGTAAGTTTAAAAATAGAATCTGGTTTTTGTGAATTTTCCAAACCAGGAGGTTGCTCAACATAAACTTCCTCCATTAAATAACTATTTAAAAAGGCAGACTTAACATCCATCTAAAATAATTTAAAGTTCATATGAGATGCATAGGCTAAAAGGATTATAATGGCTTCTAATCTTGCTACTGGTGAAAAGTTCTCATCATAATATATACCTTCTTTTTGATTATATCATTTAGCTACTAGTCTATATTTATTCCTAGTTATTATTCCTTGATAATATTGTTTATTTCTAAAGACCAATTTCGTTCCTATAACTGGATAATTCTATGGCCTTTCAACTAATTTCCAAACTTCATTTCTTTTGAAATGGTTTAGTTATTCTTGCATTTCTATCATTCAAATTTCATCATCTAAAGATTATTCTATAGACTTGGGTTCTAATTGAGACAGAAATGCAGAAAACTCAACAAGATTTCCTATGTTCCTTCTAGTTTTTATTCCTATTTCTAACTCTCCTATTATAGTTTCTAAAGGGTGATTCTTTAGGCTCCTTGACTATCTAGGTAGTACAGTTATAGGTTCTTCATTTTCATGTTCTTCTGGACTGGACTGAATTTTATTTATATATTTTTCAAAAACATCTTTTAGGTTCTCAATTCTCATGTTATCATTAGAATCAATTTCATCTATTTGATCTGTCCTTTTCTCAAAGGGATCAGATTCATCAAATTTCACATGATCTGATTCTTCAACAATCCTTGACTTTTTATTAAAAACTCTATAAGATTTGGAAGTAGCATAATATCCTAAAAAATACCTTCATCATATTTTGGATCAAACTTACCAAGATTGTTCTTGATGTTTAAGGTGTAAACCTTGCATCCAAAAATATTGACGTAATTTACTTTAGGTTTTCTGTTATTCCATAGTTCATAGGGTGTATTTTTCAAAACTAGTCTAATTAAAACTCTATTTATTATATAGCAGGCACATGCTGTACTTACAGCTTCTACCCAAAAATAGGTAGGAATACTGTATTCATTTAGCATAGTCCTAGCCATTTCTTAAATAGTCCTATTTCTTCTTTCAATAATTCCATTTTTTTTTGAGGTGTTCTTGGTGCAGATAATGTGTGTTTAATACCCATATTTGAGAAAATGGAATTGAATTCCAGATACTCAAATTCTCCACCATTATCAATTCATAATGAAATTATTTTAAAACCTTTTTCATTTTGAACAGCTTTGCAAAAAATTTCAAATAATGTAAAAGCTTCATTTTTAAATTTTAAAAAGAAAATCCATGTAAATATAGTATTTTCATCAACTAAAAGATATACATATAATTTACCATCCAAGCTTTATATCCTTGAAGGTACAAACAAATTCATATGAATAAGTTCTAAAGGTTTATATATAGAAATTTTGTTAACAAATTTGAAAGATGATTTGTGCTTCTTCCCAAGTTGACATGCATCAAAAAATCTATCATTTTCAAACTTGATACTAGGAAAATCAGAAACTAGTTGTTTCTTAGATAACTTATTTAAAGAATATATATTGAAATGTCCAAGTCTTCTATGCCAGATCCAGGATTTATTTATCTTAGTAGTTAAGTAGTTTAATTTTTCTTTACATAAAGAATTTAAATCCAAGTTGTACACATTATCAGTTCTAGGTACACTTAAAGCAATTTATTTTTGAAAACAGAACATCAATTGTTAGAGAAATCAACAGAAAAACAATCATCGCAGAGTTGAGAGATACTTATCAGATTGTGTTTCAATCCCTATACATAAATTACGTTATTGATTGAGACAACTTCTGGATCTCTAATTGTTCCAATTCCAATTATCTTTCCTTTGGCATTGTCACGAAAAGTGACTAGTCCACCATCTTTTTGAGTTAGTGTAGTGAAGTTCGATGAGCTTCCACTCATATGCCTTGAGTAGCCACTATCCATATACCATATGGCCTTTTTTCTTCTGTGACCTTCTTCCTACAAAGGCATTTAAACAAATTTTTTTGATACCCATATTATGTTGGGTCTAGGAGTGTTATCCAGCAATGATCTGGGAATCCAGACTTGATTATATTTTCTAAAATTAGCATAATCAAATAAATTATTTCATAAAAAATCTTTCTTAATGCCACTTATTTGAGGTTGTCTTAAGAAATAGTTTTTAGAAATATGTCCCCTTGTCCCACAGTAACTACAATTTAATCTTTTTGTTCTTGGAACAAAATAATTCTTGTACAGCTTAGGTTTTTCACCTTTACTACCAATTACAAATCTTTCTTTCTTAATGATAGTTTTCCCAAGAATTTCATTCAAAGAGTTTTATCCTTTGGTAAAAATAAGGGTTGTAGTTTTATAGTTTTCTATTTCATTTTGTAGTGTTTTTAGCTTTGATTCATAATCTGTATAGTTAGTGTTAATTGAATTATACTTATCAGTTAACTCCTTAAGTTGTTTCAGTATTGTATCTCTTTAATCTGAAATAGCCTTGTGAATGTTCTTTAAATACTTATACATCTTAAAAAGAGAATCCTATTTTTCTTCAAGCATGTTGCAGTAGGCTGCAAGTCTTTAATTAGAATAGCCTATTTCAGAACTAGAGTCAGCATTAGAATAAGAAGAGTAGTATGATTGTACCTCATCTGTTTCTGCTATAAATCACATGTTGGCTTTCAGATTTAATTCTTCCTTCTCTTAGTCTGATTCTGAATAGCTGTTGGAGTCTTTAGACACACTCCATGTAGCTTTCATTGCTTTATTATCTTTTTCATCATAATAATTACTTTTTAAGAACTTCTTCTTCTTGTCTTCTTTTAACTGAGGATAGTTAGGTCTAATGTGCCCCATTTTCTTGCACTCATAACATCTGACTTACTTTTCATCCTTTTTGAAAGTTTTTATGAAGCCTTTCTTCTTTATTTAGAATTTAGTAAACTTTATAGCTAGTTGATCCAGTTATACATCAGAATTTGATGAATTAGAACTTTATGATTTCACATTTACTTCCTTTTTCTTTATCTTTCTGCTTTTACTTCGTGATGACACTTTTATGGCAGTGTAATATTTCTTGATAAAAACCTTATGCTCATTTGCTTCATCTTTCATCTTGGATTCATACATCATAAGTGCTCCAATAAGCTCTCTCATGGTTAAGTCTTTGACAGGTGTTGACTGTCTGATTGTAGTAGAGATTCCATTCCATTTATTAGGTAGTACTCTCAGTACTTTTAAAGCTTGATCTGATTGTTTGATTGGTTCTCCCAAAACAGTTATATTGTTGACAATTTCTGTCAATATTTCATTCATTTGAGTAATGCTTTCACCTTCAAACATTCTGAATGTATCAAATTTAACCTTAATAGTAGCATATATTATTTTCCTAACATTTTCATTTCCTTCATAAGAAACAATAATAGTTTTCCACATCTCATATGTTGTCGGGCATTGAGATACTCTGTTGAATTCATCAGGTCCTAGACCACATATAATTGCATTCATTGACTTCAAGTTCATATCATATTCTTCTTCAGTAGCTGCACTCCATGTTTTAGGTTTCTCTAGTATTTCATATAAAGTCACAATCTTAGAATATACTCTATATCCAAGGTTTTTCAGATAAATTATCATTCTCAACTTCCAGTATTCATAATTTTCTCCATTGAAGTACGGTGCTCTGACCATATACATTCCCTCTCTTGTATCAGTCATCTTACATTGTGTATAATCCTTTATCACTTTCATCTTGTTAAGGATTTTCAGAAAGCAACTCCTTTGATACCAATTTTTGGATCGGGTTATATCAAATATACACAAGAGGGGGGTGAATTGTGTCTTTCACAATTTCTGCGCATAATCATGATCTGTATTTTTACCTTTAAATCAAATATTTAGAAGCAGAAAATAAATAGCATAGGACACACGATGTATAATGATTCGGGGAATAGAAGGCCCCTAGTCCACTCCCCCAATGCTATACTCCACGAGCTTGGTGATTTTCACTATCTAGTCCTCTTATTAATGGACCATACCACAACTGAGTACAGGAAGTTGACACCTTTAAGATCTAAGGAAGAACAAAGCCTTTTGGTTCAATAGTAGAACCTACACATCTTAGTATGAGAATCTGGTCACTCAAGATAAAAAATAAGTATTTGTTATTTGAAAATAATTTCATATTATTCTTCATAATTGCAACATAATGCAATTGATAGTAGATGAATCATCATCTTCAGAAATAATGATCTTCAATTAAGAGTCATTCTGAGTCGATCCAGTTGCATTAGATATAGAAAAATAATTTGAAACTTCAGCAGTAGTAGATTCACAATAGATCTTTGATGTAGAATGAGTGAATCTTCTATTATGTTTCTTATTATTCAATAAACACAGCTTTGTCGCTCTTCATAACAAAAAATATATAAGTTTCGATTATCTCAATTGTCTCTCTGTATACCAAATTATACAGGTATATAAAGTTGAGCATTCTCCTTTCATATTTAGATCCAAAAAAGTCACCTTTAGAATCGTGATATTCAAAAAATTGAAATAACAGAGCAGACATAACTCCCCTGAAAATTCAGAATGAAAAGATCTTTTTAAATTGATCCTTTGAATCATAGATAAAAAACTTTGAATCAGTCAAATATGCACTTTAAAATTAGCCTTTAAATATGGCTTGAAATCAGCCTAATAATTCGATTGAAGATCATTGTATAATAATATCGTTTTTAATTCCCTAATGCTAAACATAAGGTTGAACTATATAGAATGCATCTTCTGAAGGTAAGGTAGATCACAAATTTAAGGTTGATGACACATCCTTCAAATGTAAGGTTGAATACAAATGTATGATAAATGATCCATACTTTTATAATCTTCCAAATGTAAGGTACATAATCCATACTTTTTTATGAAATGTAAGATTGTTCACCAAAGTAAGGTTGATGAACCATACTTTTGACAAACAAACATAACGTTTAAAACTTACGTACGGTTCTTCTTCCATACTTTTCTAATATCCCAAACGTAGGGTTCCTTTTTAATGTATGGTTCTTCTTCCATAAATTTTTGATAACATATGGTTGTTTAACTATAATTTTCTAATATCTCATAAATTATACACCGCATTCCATCCTTACGCAATGCTTCTCCACATAGGGTATGAATAGTGTTTCCAGAACATGCTTAAGAAATTCCTGAATATGTAGAGCATGAACAGTGTTTCTAGAACACATTAATGTGAATACTTTAGAAATTAATTCTCATTATTCAAGAACTTAAATATTTCTTCTAGTAATAGAAATATAATGAATAATAATTTCCTGAAATACACTTAAAATAAAATCATTAAAAACAATTAAGGGTATTTGTGAGCATCAAAATCATCATAAAGAAATAGAATATTGTTCTCAACAATCTCCCCCTTTTTAATAAAAATATTATTTATTGTTGAAAACAACACATGCTCAACATGACTCTCTTGAGAGATGTTGGGTATTTCCTTTAAAAATTTTGTTCTTTTTTAGTCACTTGACCTATTGTATTTCTATGATTTAACTTTATTTTTATATTATATCATTTTTTATTTATTTATATATTTTTTATATATTTTTTATTGTATTTTCAGTTATGATTATCTCCTACTTGGATGATTATTTTTTTTTATTTTGCCTATTCTTTTAAAATTTTGTATAATGGGTAAATTAATCCCAAGGTGTGTTTTTTGATTATCGGGCACTAGTTGTCAGCCTGTAGGGACTAGGAACAACCTTAGGTCCTTGCGAAAGGCTCGGTTGGGTTCCAAGTTAGATGAAACCCTGATCTAATTCATTAATAAATGGTATCAAACATAGGTTCTTAGTGGTATCAAGTTTTTTAGGATTCCATATTGTTAATTGGGGTGTTTTGAGTGTATAGATAAGGTGTATAGGACTCAGGAGGTAGATTCAGGGTGAGTGTCTTGAACTCTTTCTCACCCTACTCCTTGATTTTTCATGGGTAGTTTGGAATTCTGTTTTGATTTTGGGTTTTCTTTTATTGGTATTGTTGGATTATGTTTTGATGCTTATGGTAGTTATTATTTGATCCTCAATTACACGAATTGAGTTTCCTTGGGTGATAATGTTTGGTGTTTGGGATGGAAACAAAAAAGGGTATCAAAGAGTGAGGTTGGATTATAGGGGTTTAAAAACATTATGGAAACCAAACACTTTGTACCTAATATGTTTTAAGTAATAATTCATGATTAGTGTATGCCTATTAACCATGTTTCTAAGTTGGGAATAGTTCTTCATCCCAATTTATTTCTCTATTCAGACCGCTTGACTCTTGGATTTTTAGGTTTATTAGGGAATAGGAAAAGATTAATGATTAGTATTGTGATATGTTAGATTTTTAGTATTGGAGTTTTTCATGAGGCTTGCGTTATGCCTTTATTTATGTTATTTTTTATTAGATATGGAATCAATTTTTTGTGTGAAAAATTAGATTTTATGATAAAAAAATCACATTTAAAATAATTCATCATGGATTGTTTTAAAATGATATTTTTTCATGAATTTTTTAAAATGGTTGATTTCATTTTAATATTTGGAAGAAAAACAATTAGCTCTGATTTTTGTTCTAATCAAGTGGAAATGGTGTCTTGAAGGGTGGGTTTACTATTGGTGATTTATAAAACTATATTTTTCTAAATTTTCATGTTTTAAACTTGGTATGTTATTAAAAATAGTAAATGGATTGGAATTTTTTAAAATGGAATGTGTATGTCTTTATTGTAAAAATGATAAGGGGTTTTTATTTTAAAACAGGTTGATGTTTGTCTTGAAATCAGTTTTGGAAACTTTTTAAATTTAACAATTCATGTTAGGGTTTGTGGTTGAAATTGTAAAATGGTTTTCATTTGTATTTTAGTGAAAGAACGCCCAATTTTTAATGGGCCCTTGGTTTTCAAAATGTGGTCCTGGGAATCTTTATTATGGGTCTCATCATTTTAATATATGTGTGTTTTGAAAAAAAATTCTTGTCTTAGAAAAATGTATTATTTTATTCTTCCCTCATATGATTTTTGGTATTCTTGATATTATTTAGGATATGTGAGTGATTTGATATCATGTCTCTCATGGTTTGATGTAAAACTCTTAGAGAGGTTTAGTGTGTAAGTAGAGTGTTTATCTTGGGGATCTTTCCTCCTGGTTTTAACACATCACAGACATTGAATGGAGTGGGATGTGTTGTCTTCACCTCTTAATAGTGTTACATGTAGTGATTCAATGTAGTATTATTTTATTGATTTTTCTTAGGAATCATGTGGTCAAGTGGTTTAGACCTGTTAGGCTTGGTTTGATGGTTGGACTAGTGAGGGTCATTTTTTCAAGGAGTCTCTTCTGTGAACTATAGTTTGGAATTTTTTTAATTGATCTTGGAGGTGTTTGAGGATTATGAAACTAGTAGAAAAATGATTTTTAATGTCATAAATTTAACGTTGGTTTCTTATAAACTGATGTAAAAAATGTTTTTGGAGAATTTTTTGTGTCGGTTTTTTTAAAAATCGACACCAAAAACAAAAAAAAAATGTTTCAGTGTTGGTTTAAAAAAAACCAATGTGAAAAACTAAAAAAAATTGGTGTTGGTTTTTATGATAAAATGACACCAAAAATTCTCCACAAACATTTTTCGCGTCGGTTTTTAAATAAAACAACGCTAAAATGTTAAAAAATATATTTTTCGTATCGGTTTTTTTACAAACCGATGCCAAATTTTTAAAAAGAAAAAACTTTTTGCGTCAGTTTTATTATAGAATTCCAACTTTCAAAGGTCATATCTTTTAATCTATAACTCTATTTTAGCTCCATGATTATCCAAATTTAATCTAAAAAAATTCTCTAAAACATTGTAATTTTTTTTTAAATTTTTTGGTGTCAGTTTTCATAAAAACCAACGCCAAAAGTTTTTTTTAGTTTTTCACATCAGTTTTTAAAAAAACGACTCTAAAACAATTTTTTTTAGTTTTGGAATCAGTTTTTAAAAAAACCAACACGAGAAATATATATATATTTTAACATTTTTGCATCGGTTTATTTAAAAACCAACACCAAAAAGGACATTAATTGGAATTTTTGTGGTTAGTTTTCTAAAAAAATGACGCCAAAAGACCAATGTAAATCCTACTTTGTGTCGGTTTCAAAAACAAATGACGCCAAAGAGTAACGCGGGATCAGAATTTAAATTTTTTTACAATGTGCGTTTAAAATTTTAAAATCCCACCTACATTTTCATACAATGAAATTGAAAATATTTTCATTTACTATATATATATCCCTTTTCTCATTTGTTCATCATTTTTAAACTCTTTGATTCAATCAAGTTTTCAATGCGGCTTCAATCATTAATTTGAACACGGTACATATTCTATTCATTTATTTTCTTTATTATTATTATCCTTCATTTCTAAACAACTTGATTAGCTTTCTTATAATGATGATTAATTCTTATTTCTAAATATAAGTTATATGATTATAAACAAAAAATAATTTTAATGGATACTCCTAAAACCATTGAAATATGTTTTAAGTATTATTTTTATTTTATTTAATTTTGTGTATATGATTTTAATTCATGTTTATCATGTTTTTTTAAAACGATTTGTGTCAATCGAAATGTCGAAAGGTTCAACTTTCAATGGCCATAACTTTTGATCCGTAACTCCATTTTAGCTTCACAACCAGTGAAATCAAAGCTTAGGATGTTCTCTAAAACATAGAATAAAAAAGTACTTTTTGATGTTGGTTTTTTTAAAAACCAAAGCCAAAAATAATTTTTTTCCATTTATGGCGTCGGTTTTTTTGAAGAACCGATGCCAAAACATTTTTTTTTACTTTTTGGAATTGTTTTTTAAGAAAATTGAGGCCAAAAATTATACGAATGAGTTTTTTTGGAATCTTTTTTAAAAAAAAACTGATTCTATGAAACAAATGTAATATATTTTTGGTGTCGGTTTACAAAAACTGACGTAAAAAGTTATATTTTTTACATTGGTGACTTCAACGTTGGTTAAAAACTGACGTCAAAAATAAAATAAAACCCACTTTAAAGACCATTTTTATACAAGTGTGAGTTGGATACCATTTTTTGTATCCTTCATGCATTTAGTTATGTCACTTTTTAATGATATACCACTCTAGTATTTATTCTCAGTGATTTGGAGTAGTTGTGGCTTGAGAAAATGTTTGTCTGGTTTGTTCTTGGGTGCCAATTAGTTACTCTGTATGAATGTTGGTTCTTTTGGAAAATGTGATGGACTTATTTTTTATTAATTATTATTGTTTCCCTTTCATATTTTAGACCATGGGCTGGTTTTTTTATTATTTTGAACATGAGAAGAACCTAGGGTGCATGTTTTAGTAATTATGGGTGTAGTTTTCTTCTAGTCGGGTTGTGGGTGTCGTCGAGCTATTTTTTCTATCAAAATCTCTATGGGAGGGTATTTTGTAGATTTGGATCTAAACACCCCCATATTTCATATGTGACCCTTATGTTAGAGTCATGTTATTTCTTAATGAGTCATGTTCCAGGTTGATGTGCTTCTGAATTTTGGGATAATATGGGTTTGAAAATCATATTTTCTAGTTCTTAAAGTTGTTTATAGGTATAATATATTCCTTTATTGGTTTTGAGCCCATGTTTTATAGTTTTATTTGGCCAATATATTCTTGTAAATACACTATAGATATTTTGGGATTGTGGTTGTTTTGTGATATCCTCTCGTTTTATGGAAAAGAGATCATCAGTTTCTCCCCATCTTATATTAATTATAAATGGTGGGGAGACCTATGATCAATATCCATATCCATAAAGATTCTATTTCATTGGATATTTATTAGTTTTACTTGATGATATTCAGTTTTTTTGAGTGATTTTTTTATATTTTTGGGGACTTTTATTTGATCTTAAAGGTTCATTTTGAGTTTTTTTTTCAATTGTCCTCTAATTGGGTCTAAGAATTTATAGGGGTAAAAATTGGAATGGTGGGGAGAATTGTTACACCCAATATGTATTTATGGAGTCTATTTTATGAAATTTTATTTTATTGGTGGTAATTTTATGCTTTCATGGAATTTTTTCCCAAAGCTCAGAAAATTTGGAGTTTTTCTTATTATGCACAATTTATAGTAAATTGTACCGGTACCCTTACATAGCTAAATTTTTTATTCAAAATATTCTATGCATTGATAGTCTACATTGGTGATGGATGTTTTAATCCAAACTATGTGGATACTAGGGTATGTTATGAAAGAATTTTGGTATGTAAGGGTAAGGGTGCACAACTTTCACATTATTTGTTAAGTTGTGAAAAAAGAATTTGAATTTACTCTGAAATTTGATAGTGCCATTTTGAATAGTTATTATATGATTTTTTCAACTCTTTGGGGTCTCAGGTAAACCATTTGAGTGTATTTTGATCTAAGAAATGACCAATACACAGTTGGCATGATGTTTGGAGAATCATTCCACCTGCATAGATTCATTAAAAGTGAAATTTGTAAAAAATTCTCCAACTCAATTTTAATCCTATAACCCTCCATTATTTATCCCTGTACATCAAAATTACTGGGATCCCTAGGGATATTACACACCCCCTATTCTCTAGAATTTTAGTGGTCATCTTCCGTGTTTTCAAGTGGATTTATCCAGGGAATGTTCTTTTAAACCCCTTATTCACTTTTATTCCTTATATTTCCCTTGATCTCTCTCCTTTTATGAACCCTAATTGTTATTTTGGCTAATTTTAGTGTAGTTTTTAGTCTGATTCATGGGTTTTTTCTCATGTATGAGTTTTATGGGGAACATATTATATTGTTTGATCATTCTTCATCGTATAGTAAAAATTTCATCTTGTTTTTCATTGAAATAAGGTTGGTGTTTCTTTGTTTTCACTTTTTATTACATTCTATTAAATCCTTTATGGTTTTAGAATTATTTTTCATTAAAATTACATATATATGTGACCTATCAGGGGTTAAAGTTTTTTAAAAGTTTTTTTAACCCTTATAATAGAATGGGATTCCATGAAAAGTGTTTGTAAAAATTCCTAAATGGGTTTTAAATGATGTTTTTTATTTTAAAAGTGGTGATGATCACTGGATTGAGATTTTTTAATGTGTAATTTTCTCTAACTGATTTTTATTTCGAGTGTTTGAGATTTTTAAACATTTATAAATAATTTAAATTAATTTTTTTATTTCAAAGGATTGAGTTAATCTGTGTGAATGATGTTTTCAAACTAATTGGTGGATTTGAAGGTTTTGAACAGTTGTTAAAAGGTAAGAGTGAGTATTCATTTGGGTTTCAAACTGTTATAATGAAATTTAGTCCCGAGTGTTTATTAGGAAGAGATTGAAATAGTGTGAGTTATTCTTGGAATTCCAATCATGTTTTGGATAAAGGGCTCATTTGGTATTTTATAAAAATTGAGTTTTTATTAAATGATAGTCATCCTATTAAGAAATGTGTGTCTCTATATACCTATAATATATTGTGACCTCATGAGGGGATTTATTTTATTGATTCAACTTTATATACTACTCATGTATAGTTTTGATTGTGGCTATTCTTATAAGGTAATCATGGGTGAGGTGTAACTTATTTTGAAAGTTTTATACTATAATTATGTAATGATTGATTATGATCATCTCCATTTGACTTTTCATGGGAATCCCATGATGAATATGTATAGGTATTCATAAGTGAAATCACTAATATATAATGTGATTACTAGTGAATTTTTCCCATATACACCTCATCAGTTGGACCGAGAAAGGTAGTAAGTCGAGTGAGCTAGCAAATGTTTTAGTGGATCATGGTAATATTAAGCTCTTGAGATGTTTTAATTTTAGATAGTTTGATGTAACTAATGGGGATGTGAATAGGATTAGTAGTTCCATACTAGGGATCATGTCTCTAGTTTGTACTTGGTTACTTGCTTCTTAGGATGATTCCCATGACACTAGGATCTGACATAGTATCATTTTATGGGATTTATCCTTTTATTTTAATTGTATATCCTACTACTTGTATAAATTTTAGGCACCTATATAAATATTTTTTTAATTACCCTTATCATGGTAATTTACATATAGATGTCATTTTTTGTTTTTTCCTCTTTAGTTAATGTATATTTTAATTTTCATATGTTTTGTAAAGGGGGTTTGTGAAATATTTTTAAATATGAAATTTGAAAGTGTGTTTTTAATGTGGTTTCAAATTATTTTATCTATGAGTTTGAAAGGTTTATCTAAAATTATAAAAAAACACATTTTTTTGGAGAGTTTTTATGAGAAAGTTTAAGTGGGACATTTTTGAAACTACTGTGTGTGTGGGTTTTGAAAATGTGGTTTTAGACCACCATGCCCAGCTTTTCTTGGAAATTAGTTTTCAGAGTTGTTTTGGAAAACAATTGAAAATTTAGAAACCACTTTAATTTTTGAATTATTTAAATCTAATGGGGTGTTTATGAAATGGTTTTTAATTGTTAATTTCAAAAATATTTTTGGTAAAAAATTTTGTTTCAATCAAGGAAAATATTTTACAAGTGATTTTTTCATTTAATGGAAATAAAGAAAAGTGTTTTAAACCTATTGTGATTTGTTTCTTATTTCTTTATGAAATGATTTATGAAAAATTTATAATTTTATACTGTATTTTGAACTGTGATTTTTATTATTTAATACTAAATAGAATAATTAGATTCGGTCGATGTCAACCTATTAGGCTATTTAGCTCATTCCTATATTTTTATAGGTCCAGGTTTATTCCATTTTTTTCATTATATCTTGAATTAATAAAGGGTTTTTTCATTGGATGGTGAGAGTGGGTCCTGGGGAGGCTCTTGGAAGAATTTAGGGATTTCATTTCAACTTTGGGTTCTGTATTAGTCACTTGACCTATTGTATTTCTATGCTTCCACTTTATTTTATATTCTCCCACTATTGAATTTTTATATATCAATTGTATGTTTTTTATTGGAATTTTGATTATGATTATATCTTACTTGTATGATTTATTGATTTTATTTAAACTTTATTTATATTTTTGTATCAGGGATAAATCATTCCCAAGGTATTTTTTGTGATGCCTAGGATCTAGTTTCTATCCCATGGGGATTGGGAATTACCTTTGGGACTTGTAAAGTACCAGGTAGGGTTCTAAGTAAGATAACACCCTAAGCCTATTATTTACAATCTCAAATTGGTTAACTAAGTTATGATGAGATTATAAATTTTTTTGTTGTTCATGTGGGACACACATGTATTTTTTATCATTATGTAATAGTTGGGTATGATATAGTCCTCCAATGAATTAGTTAATGTTTTTATCTCTTGAGATCAAGATGGGACATAGGTGGTTAGGTTTATGGTACATAGATGGTTAGCCTAATTCTACTATGTTATGGGAAGTTGGTCAGACTAGTCCATTTTGTTATGAATATCATGGTGGTTAATCTTGAAATATGTTATTATTTCTATTCTTATATTCATGTTAAATTCTTATTTTATGTGGTGTACTTATGATATGTATCATGGATCATGATTCTTGACTCATGTATCCACAATCCAATGACTCATTTCTTATGTTATGCAAAATTACTTATTCAATAAATCATATTTGATGGTATATTTTTTAGTGAGTATGATTCTATTATGTTATGTCCATGCACCTTGATTATGTTCTCATACATATATTATCATATTATGATTAATTGTGATCTTGATTAATAACAATTATGTCTACCCGTCACTGATAATTTTAGCTCACTCGTTATTATGATTCTATTTCCCTAGGTTATAGAGAACTGTATTACATATGATATTTCTATATGGGTATCAATATGAATAATATTTGTAGGAGATTTTTCATAATAGTTGTAAAACAAGTAGATTATGTATCTTGACTCTAAATATACTTAACCAATAGGTTATGGGGTGTATTTTTTTGTTATATATAATGAATAATAATGTAAAATGATGTAATATGTGTGCATTGTTTCCTCATAATTCCTCAATGGGAGTGGACTATAACCCATTAGGAGCAATAATTTGTGTGGTATCTTCTAACTATGATAGCTTCTATTCTCTTTTTTAGTACCCTATACTGATGTATCAAGCTTCACAATATTAAAAAGGTGAGATATTTCTATAAATTATATCAATTAATTCATTAAAATAATATTTTCATCACTTATGGCATAAAGAAGTAACCATTTCATAAAAATAAATCCATGGTATTTATAGTGACCCATACATTTCATACATAGATGTTATATCTTATTATAAGAATATCAATACATTTCACAAATACATGTATGAGGACTATAAAGCTTTAGTGTCTTTAGAGACTAGATTGAGTATCTTCTAATTTCATGAAAAATATTCAACATCTCCTACAAATATCTTCCCATATATAACTCTTCATAGACATTACCTACTTAAACATTTCATAAAAACCTGAGGAAAGGAAACATAATAATGGGCGAGCTTAGATGCTCGGTAAGGGTAAACATGGCATATATGAATCGGTGAGCATATGAAAGTATAAGATAATCATTTGGGTATGAGATCACTAACATAAATTACAATGTTTATACCCAATATATCTTGGATCATAAACATGAGTTATGGAATAGAACTTTATCATTTAAAAATACATGAATCATAAGTGTGAGAAATCGTGATTAATAAATCATGAACCATAAGTTAATTTCATAAAATTCTATCACCATCATATGTATAGAAACCATTTCATATGTCAAGGAGAACTACTAATACCATCAAATCATAATAGATCATGAATCAACACCTACTTCACATATCATAATGGATCATGCATCATCACCTATTTCCCATAGTGGGTCAAAAAAATTGAATTATTTCCCGTAGTAGATCAATACATCAACTTGTTTCCTATAATGGATCAAGCACATTGACTTGTTTCCCATGATTATCTCTTGAGTTATAAAATTTACCCAATGCATCATAGGGACACGGGTCCACTAATCACATAATGAAAACCCTACATATGTGTGTAAAAAGATAATAAAACATTCATCATATAATAAATTGTGAAAATAAAATGAGTTACATATGCACTTCATAATTTCATTATATAATAACCAATAGAAAATAAATGGATTTCATAAACATCTCATCATTATAGTCACAAACCACCCAAAAAAAGAACAAGGATGATATCATTGGATCATATCCCATGTAAAATACAATTAATATCAAATTATGTTATCATAGAGGAGAATTCCTTCAAAAAAATCATTATAATATTTCTTAATGAAAATAAATTTTCATTTTAAAATATAATATTTAAAATATAAAAATTTCCAAAATATTATGGAAGAACTTATATTTTAAATGAACTATAGAAACATGTAAAGTAAGCTTAAAATCATTGATCTCTCATGACATAAGTAAATTTCATTCATTTCGTATAAGTTAAAAGAAAAAATTCATTTCACACATTTGTAAAAAAGTCAAAAAGTACCTCATTCATAAAATGACAGGAAGATTACATTGAAACATTTTTATAGAAACTCATAATTGTATAAAAATTAATTTAGAAAAACATATGATAATATTAAAACATTTTTTATAACATTTTAGAGAAAACATGGACATGGAAGAAAATTAATTTTCGATCGAATAGTAAAACATACTCGGTTTTCTTTAAAAAAATTATTTAGAACCCTTGAGAACTTAAAGTGAGGTAAATTAAATGAAAATATGTGTCCTAAAGAAATAAAAAATGATAATAAAATTAAATTGTTTCATATTATAATGATAATATAATTTCCTCAACATAAATTCAAGCATAAACAATCCTAATTAAAATAGGATTGAAGCATAAACTCTTTACCACTTTGGTAACTTTTGAATAAAAAATTCATGAATTATAGAACCATAGATATATATATGTGTATCCCCATAATTTTCAATATAATTATCATAAAATAAATTCACAAGAATTATATAACCACATAAAATAAATAAGTTATGAATATGGCATGTGTCTTATAAAAAAGTGAAATGAAAATCCCTTACCTCAAGTCTTATCTTTCTTCGTATAAGTTCAAAACTATTTATAATAAATATAGTTTTATTATATATGTATTAAATAAATATAATCATTTCTATTATACAATTTATCATTTACTTATGTCACCTTATAATCTTTTTATTAAAAAAATTAAAATCGTTATTCAGGGTGATAACTACTTCATTTTTCATGTATTTTTCCATTCATCAGTCCTGATCTATATACTTTAATCATTGTTCGATCACCTTAAAATTTTTAATAATGATAAAAATACAATATATATTAACTATATATATATATATATTCATCCATAAAATTTATAGATAGTAAAATGAATTACATTGTTCATGGAGATGGTAGGTCATACGAACGCATGAACATTGTTTCTATTTTTTGATGGACAAAATGAACAAAAGGTAAATAATAATTCACTATTATATGATAATTATTTTATCATATAAATTCATTAAATATATTTTTATTCCCATAAAACAAAAACATAAATGAAGAATAAATCACATCAATTTATGGAGGAGGTAGTCCACACGTATGCATGAGAGACATTATCATTTTCCAAACAATTGTAAGGTAAGAAGGTAGATGTGGTATTATAATTCAAGAAGTATAATTATGTAATAAATATAATATATAAAAATTATAATCATCATAATAATTATCTATCATAAATGGTGATTGTTAAATCCTGATATTTTAAGATGGAAACACTATGCTTGATAGCTTACATGATACACCAAATCATGCTTAAACAAACAACTAAATATTATAGTTAAAATTTACCATTATAACTTAGATGTTAGATTGGATGGTATGAATAAGATTAAATAAATTATAAAAATATTTATTACACATGTTTATATAATTCATTCATTGGTTACCAATTAATTATAAATGAAAATAAAAACCAATTGAATATAAAGGATGTGTTTTTATGAAAGAATATTTGTATGCACACAACGATGTTTGATATTAATAAATTAAATTAATCAATATTATTGAATGATAATAATGAAATTTATATGTTATATCTTCAATAAAATATTTTTAAATTCATCCAAAATGTTTTATATCCATAAAAAACAACATATCCAATTTTAATCATAAAAACTATATTTTTCTAAAAGACAATTTTCCCACATTTTAATGGAAGTCTTGTGTTAATGATGAATTTTGAATTTTTTTTATTTGAAAAAATAATATTATTATTTAAAATAATAATATCAAAATATACTTTGGTTTAATTATTTGTATTTTTTTGATAAGTTTCAGTTTTTGATAAATACTGAAAAATACTTCATTTTAATTGAAAACTAATTTTTCATATAATTTATTTATATAGTTAAATTATATATTAGATTAGTTTTAAATAATAATTATTTAAAATATAATTCATTAAATCCAATTTAGGTCATTGGAATAATTTTCACATTTAAATTAGATATAAAAACATTTCAAACTTGAACATATTTAATTTAAAATTCATTATTTCATCCCATCTATGCGATTAAATTTTAATTAATTTCTAAAAATAATGTAAATTTAATTTTTAAAAATATATCTCATATTTGGAATCAAAATTTCCAAAATTATTAAATGGTACCCATTTTATTTTTATCCAATATGAATAGAAACATTGGTAATTTTTGTTACCATGGTAAAGGGTAAATCGAGTAAAAATCAAGTAATTGTGGGTGAAAATAATATAATAAAGGACTATAAAATTACCCTTACATTTGAAATTTTTTTATTTTATGAGTAAATTTAGTCCATAATCACTCATGTTTCTAATATATTTCCTTTTTTAATTTATAATTCACTATGATATTTATAATATTTTATTTAAAGAAAAGATAAAGATGTCACAATCATATTCATTATAAATAAAATATTTTTAATAAGTGATTATCTAGAGTATATGTTTGACTATAAATATTAATTTTAAAACTAAAAGATTTATATTCATCATGGAAATTTAGTTTTAATTTTTAGTGAATAAATAATTACCTTAAATTCTTTCACAATAGTGTTGTATTAATTATTTTAACAATGGAAATATCAAATAAATGATATTAAAAATTTTAAAATAAATATAATATGAGATAATTAATGTCATAAATAAATTTATATAATACCTTGAAATGTTATTAATTTATTAAAAGAGTTATTTCTTTTATATTTAGTTATATTTATATTTTTTAAAGTCAAATAAATGAATAGTGTCAAAATTGACATTAATGATATTTTAAAATAAATAATATTTTATTTAAAGATATAAACTTCTGAAAAATTTTAAATTCATACAACTAATTTGGATAAGGTTTAAAATTTCATATATGATTCATTTATGGTCCTTTTGGAATTTTATATTAATTATACTAACCCTAAAAGAGTAAAAATCAAAGTTGTCACAGTAAGAGTTAAAGGGGTTAAATATGGGTTCATGACAAAAGATAAGGATTAAAAAATAGTCAAAACATGAATAATTTATAATTTATGAATTTATTTTGACCCATAATAATCCTATATTATAAATAAATAATTATTTACTCATTTTTAATATAAAAATTATTTATATTAATTTAATATTTTTGAAGAATCCAATAGTGCCCCTCCCCTTTCATATAAAAGGACACCTATTATTATCTTTTATTCACACTTAAAAACCTTTTTTTAAACCAATATCTTCCCAAATAACTTCCTATAATTCATCCCTGCTATCTAGATCTCTTATTTTAGGCAGAAAACCATCCTTAGTGGTCTTAAGGTGTTACGCAACAAATGATTTCTAAAGAAGACGTATCATTTTTAATTAGGTGTTTCTGTTTTGTTTCTTCTTCCAACTCCTTAAAATATTCATAAACCATGATAAAATAATAAATCCAATATCATTCATATACTTATATTTTATTATGTTAGTTTCCAGACCTATATTCATCTCCACTTCCATCAAATGGTAAAAGAAGTTATCGTTCGTTTTTAAGGCGGACTACTGCCTTGCAAACCGATGAAATTCATTTTCTGTCATTGTCTCTCAATAATGGTTATAATGATTAAATTAAATATTATCTATTATATTCCTGACATATTTATAATTATTAAAATTTAAAATATCATTTATTTTCTTACCATACCATTGACATAAAAATGATAATGTCATTCGTGTGTACGTGTAAATTATCACCTCTACAAAGCGATGTGATTCGTTTTTCATATCCACATGACATGGTTGATATATATAAGTATATATAATTGATTAATGTTATAATAATGATATTATTATATTTATTTAATGATAAATTATACTTACCTTATTTCCATAATGATCATTAAAAAATTAAAACATTACTCTTGCATACGTACGACTTACCATCTATATGATTATAACATAGATCATTTCTAATATCCATATTTAATGGATTGATTTAAGAGTATAATTTATTTATAAAAATTATAATTATTACATTATTATTATTTAGGATATGATCTAATAATTAATTCTTTAACTAATGACATTATACCAAATTTATTTTCGACTCAACTACTAGATATCATCAAAACGTCCGACATGAACCTAAATAATTAAGTAAAATGTAAAAAATAAAAATAATTTATTTAAAAGGAATAATAAACTTTAAAAAGGTTCTCAAGAAAGTATAAATTAACATATATTTATTATTCATGAATATAAATAATGTACGTGATGATTCAGACTCAAGGTAAGGGTCTCTTAAACCCAAAAAAACTCTTTTTAAATGTGTTGGAGATTTATTCTTCTAAATCATTCCCTTTCATGTCCATGTTTTCAAAATAGTTTTTATTAATTATTTATATGAAAATGAATATTTTAAAATTGGAAATTTTTAATTTCTCTCCAATTTTTTCAAAGAGGGATCTTTTTAGGTTTTATGTAAGGTACTTTCTTTTTAAAATCCTCTTTCAAAATTACTCTTTCAAATATTTTTACAAAAGTAAAAAAATGAAGGTTTTTTAACTTATATGGAATGAATGGATTTTCCTACATTAATGATTCCTTAATTTTTTTAATTTTACTTTATAATTAAATCTTTATTTTCAATTAATTTTTTTCATTTATGAGTGTGTGACTTTATAAAAATGAAAAGTTATTTCACAATGGAAAAGTTATTTTCCTCAAGAATGTTTCTTTTATGAAAGCTTTATGTGTCATAATTATGTTATAGTTCTTGGGAATTTTTTATGAGAGCAGGTGGTTATATAATAAACTAAGATTGGGTGAGCCTGTTATATCTCTCCAATGAATTGGGTAATGGGATAGAGTTAACCTATTACGTTTCTCCTAATAGGTTATAGGAATAATACTATGGTGATTATTATAAATGTAACTATGATGGTTACTCCTTATGTAGCTGAGATAACTATAGTATTTGTAAGTGTGATATGTAATATTATTTCCCAAGTTGCATACTTATATTTTATATTATTTCTTATGCATTTCCATGAAAATCATTTTATTTTCAAAAGGTAATATAATGATCTTTTTGAAATGATTATTCCATTTTCAAAGTAAAAAAGGTATGCTTATATGAAAATTTTTTTATGTGTTTTGACTTGACTAGTGGTTTCTTTATTTTATATCCTTTACTAAGATATTGTGCCCATCTCATGGTTTAAAAAAATCATGGGATTTATGGTAAAATAGATACATGGATTAAATCAAGGGGATAATTATGAAGCTTTATCCTAAAAAGAAATCACATTTTATTTTAAAGACTTTTATTTTTATGTGAAAAATGGATATTGTGTTGTAATGTCCACTTGTAATGTATGGGTTTAATATTTAATATTTTATCCTAATTATACAAAAATCTAAACCAAAAATATATTTGGGAATGAAATAAAATTAATTCTATTCCAAAGTCACTATAATATGTAATGTTTAATATCAGGTCTTAATAATTGGTATCAGAGAAGGGTTTATATAAGAAATTAGTCCTTTTTTTTAAACATAGGTTAAGTTTCTATGTATATTATTTTTTTAAATTCCTTGTTCTGTTACTTTTTCATATCATGGAAAGTTAGTTACAAATGGAAGGTAGAGGACCCGACCTTAAACATTACACATTCTAGTGTTTCTGAACTAGAATTCACATTTAAGGATCATTTTAGTTTATATTTTTAGATAATTAGGAATAAATCTTACAAATTAAACTCATAAGTTAAAATTGGATACTTATACTTAGTATCTTTTTTCCACTAATGGAACCCCTTTTAAAATAAAATATGATTTCTTTTAATAACACGTCTTTAATAATTTTATCATGATATATTCTTTGTCTTTACCAATATTTAAGACCTATAAAAAACATTTTAAAACATGGGATGACCACAGAAATCTCGATAAGGTAAATAAAATAAAAGAAACCATTAGTCCAGAAAAAACCCATAAAACATTTTCTTAAAATCATTCCTTTTTACCATTAAAAAATAATCATCATTCCAAAAATATCATTATCTTACCTTTTGAAAATCAAATGATTTTCATGAAAACTCATAAGAAAGTATATAAACGATAAGTTGGTAACTTAGGTAATCATTTTCAGTATCACTCTTACAAATATGGTAGCTCTCTTGTCTATATAGGGAGTAATCATCATAGTTACATTTTGAGTAATCACCACAGTATTATTCCAATAATCTCTTAGGAGAAACCTAATTGGTTAACTCTACCCCATTACCCAATGAATTGGAGATAACTAACAGGCTCACCCCCCCCCCTCATTTTATCATATAATAGATCATACACATAAACAATGACCAAGAAACATAACATAATCATAACGCATAAATATTTTAAAAAACAAGCATTCTTGAGGAAAAATAATTCTATTTTCAAATCACTTTTCATTTTTAAAAAGGCGTGCACTCATAAATGAAAACACATTATTTGAAAATAAAACTATAAACTTGTAAAATAAGCTATAAAACATTAAAGAAACATAAAATTGGAAAAATCCATTCATTCCATATATGCAAAAACATACCTTTAGGATTTTGTAAAAACATTTGAAAGAATAACTTTAAATACGAATTTTTAAAAGAAATTTCCTTATATGAAACCTAAAAAAGATCCCCTTTTAAAAACATTTTAGATAAATTAGATAATTAACATTTTAAAACATTAATTTCCATATAAATGTATTCCTAAAACCATTTTTAAAACATATACATGAAATAGAAATATTTTTATGAATAAATATTTAAAACATTTAAAATGATTTTTTAGTTAAAGAGTCCCTTGTGAAGATCATATCACTAAAATGAGCATTAATAAAGTAAATAAATTTTTTATATCCACTATAAATCCACATCAAACAAATTAAAATAAAAAATAAGACAATAAAATGTATTTTTTCACATAATTATAGCATTATATAATCAATGAAGTAAAAGTTTAACCCAATGAATAGAAATTGAGTTAAGAAATATCTTACTACTTTGTAATCATTCAAACATTATACCACATTAAAGAGTAAATTTTCAAAAAAAAATTAATAACATGATAATATATAAATTCATGAAATAACCTATCAAAATAGATTTATATACACCTCAAAAAATAATATAGGTGCATAACATCAAATACATGCCTCAATGAAAGAAAATTGAGACAAAGTCCCTTACCTTGAGTCTGAATAATCACTTAAAATTGTTATATTACTAAATAATAAACTTATTATAACTTAAAATTTCTTTATAACCTTTTCATTTTTATTATTTCTTATATATCACTAATTTCTATGTTATAAAAATTGCTTAATTATTTAAGTTCACATTAGGAATTTTGATAATATTTGATACATGGGTCCAAAATTATTTTGTTATGATGTCTATAGTCAAAGTGTTCATTGGTACATCATATAAAGAATAATAATAATAAATATTTATAATATTTATAAATAAATTATACTTTTTAATACATCTATTAAATAATAATATGAAAAATGAACTATGTTACAATCATGGATACGATAAGTCGTACATATGCATGAGTAACATTTCAATTTTTCAGTGATCATTATGGAAACAAGGTAGGTATAATTTTATACTTAAAAATTATCATAATATAATTATTATAATATTAATAATTTATATATACTTATATATATAATCCATGTGATGTGGTGATGAAGAATGGATCAAATCATTTTGTAGAGGTGATAATTCACATGTACGCACGAATGACATTATCATTTTTATGTGAATGAAAAGGTAAAAAATAAATTATATATTATCTTTTAATAATGATATATATTTCATGAATATAATATATAAACTTTAATTCCATAATTATAACCATTCTTGAGATATGGTTATGGAAAACAAATTTTAACGGTTCGTGAGACGGTAGTCCTCCAGACACATGAACGATAAATTATTTTCCCATTTGATGGAATTGTAGAAGGATTTAGGTGATGATATTTAAATAATAAAATCTAATTAAATGGAGGATACTATATTTATTATTTTATAATGGTTTAAGAATATTTTAAGGAGGTGGAAGAAGGAACAAAACAAAAACACTTAATTAAAAACGATAGCTTTTCTTATGACAATATTCTTTTCTTAACACCTTAATACCACTAAGGTTACTATTATTTCTAAACTAAGAACTCTAAAATGTGGGGAGGTATTCTAGGAAGTTATTGGTTAGATATTGGCTAAAACAAATACGTTTTTAAGTGTCAATAAAATATAATAATAGGTTCCCTTTTATAAGAGAGGGGAGGGGAACTCTTGGAATTATTCAAAATATTAAATTAATATAAATTATCTTTCTATTCAAAATGTATCCAAACTAGTTTATATATAATATATGATGATTATGGGTCGAAATAAAATAATAAAGTTAAAATTATATATGTTTTATCTATTTTTAATCATTATCTTTTGGCTTCAATCTTTATTTAACCCATTTAACTTTTATTATGACAACTTGGATTTTTACTCTTTAAGGTATAATACAGTTACTATAAAATTCCAAAAGGACCATAAATGAATGATGGATTAAATTTTAAACCTATTCCAATACTTTTTCCAAATTTTATATTTTTAGGAATTTTATACTATTAAAAAAAATATTTTTTGTATTTATCCAATATAAATACTAACTTTGGTAATTTTTGTTGCCACAATAAAGGGTAAATTGGGTAATAATTGAGTAATTAAGGGTAAAAATAATATAATAAGGACTAAAAATATCCGTTATATTTTTACCAATTTTATTTTATGAGTAAATTCCATCCATAACCACTCATATTTCGATTATATGGCTTGTTTCCATTTATTAGTGATTATCACATTTATAATATTTTATTTAAAGAAAATAAAATGATGTCATAATCATATTCTTAATAAATAAAATATTTTTAATAAGGGGTTATCTAAAGTCTATTTTCTATAGTAAATATTCATTTTAAATCTAAAATGTTTATCTTCATTATTGTAATTTATTTTTTATTTTTAGTAAAGAAATAATCCCCTTAAAGGCTTGCATATTAATGATGCATTAATTGTTTAAATAACAGAAATATCAAATAAATTATATTAAAAATATTAAAATAAATATAAATTGAGATATTTAATGTCATCCACTAATTATCTGGATGACTTTGACATGTTAGTGATGTGTTAGAATAGTTAGTTTGGTGATATATATTTTTTTTTGTAAAATTCAAAGTAATGAATAGTGTCAAATTTGACATTGATGGATTTACATGATGATATTAAAATAATAAAATATTAGTATATATAGGATATTGGAGTTAATATTTCATCATTTTTGAATAATATTTTAAGGGGGTGGAAGAAGAAGCAAAATAGAATCACTTAATTAAAAAAGTTACCTCTTCTTTAGAAATCCTTCATTGCGTAATTCCTTAATACCACTAAGGATGGATTTCTACCTAAAATAATAGATCTAGAATGTGGGGAGGTATTCTAGGAAGTTATTCTGGTAGATATTTTCTAAAAAAATAGGTTTTTAAATGTGAATAAAAGATAATAAGAGGAGTCCATTTATAGGAGAGGGAATGGGCACTCTTGTAATTCTTCAAAATATTAAACTAATATAAATTAATTTTCAATTCTAAATATATCCAAACTTATTTATTTCTAATATACTATGATTATGGATTTAAATTCATTCATAAAATGAAAATTACAAATGTTTTGACTATTTTTTAATTCTTATCTTTTTGGTTTTAACCCTTATTTAACCCCTTTAACTCTTACCATGACAACTTGAGTTTTTAAAATTTAAGGGTTAATATAGTTACTATAAAATGACAAATGAACCATAAATTAATAATTTATGACATTTGAAAACATATCCTAATAATTTTTCTGAATTTTATATTTTTATGAATTCTATATCATTTAAAAAAATATTAGTTATTTTAAAATATCATTAATACCAATTTTGACACTATTCATTACTATGAATTTTACAAAAATTAGAACAAAAAAATATCTTCAAACCAAATATTTTAATACATACCTAATATGTAAATTTCATCTAGAAATTTTTTTAGGACATTAATTAGCTCAAATTATTTTTATTTTAATAATCATAATATCATTTATTTGACATTTCCATTATTAAAATAATTACTTCATCATTGTTGTGTAAGAATTTTTCAGTAATTATTTTTTCACTAAAAAATAAAACTAAATTACCATGATAAATATAAATATTTTATATTTAAAATTACTATTTATATTCCAAGGATATACTCTAGATAAACCTTTATCAAAAAATTTTAGTTATTAATAATATGATTGTGGCATATTTTTACTTTATTTAAATAAAATATTATAGATGTCATAATCAATTATAAATGAAAAAATCCATATATTCGAACCTTGTGTGCTTATGGACTAAATTTACTTATCCAAAAAAATTAGTAAAAGTGTAAGGGTAATTTTATAGTTCATATTATATTTTTTTACCCTTAATTACTCAATTTTTACCCGATTTACCCTTTACTGTGGTGATAAAAAATACCAAAGTTACTATTCATATTAGACAAAAATAAAGGGAATTTTTTCACCAAATGAAACCCTTTTAAAATAAAACATTATTTCTTTTCATGACACATCTTTAATACTTTAATCATTACATCCTCTTTGTCCTTACCAATCTTTAAGACCTATGAAAAAACATTTTAAAACATGGTATGAGAAAAAAAATCTCATTAAGTGAGATAAAATAAAGGAAACCATTATTCCAGTGAAAAACTATAAAAAAATCTTAAATACATACCTTTTTACCCCAAAAATAGAATCATCATTTCATAAAGATCATTATCTTACCTTTTTAAAATCAAATGATTTTCATGAAAACTCACAAGTAAGAATATAAAAGATAAGTATGTAACATAGGGTCTCATTTTCCATATAACTCTTTCAAATACAGTGGCACTCTTGGATACACATAGATTAAATATTATAGTAATATTTGGAATAATTCACATAGTATTATTCCTATAATATTTTAGGAGAAACCAAACTGGTTAAATTCGTCCCATTATCCAATGCATTGAAGAGCTATAACGGGCTCACCCTCCCATGGTTTATCACGGAACCACCCATCCTAATAAAAATTCCCAAGACCCATAACAAAATCATAACACAAAAATCTTTCATAAAAGAAACATTATTGAGGAAAATAAATTTCCCATTCTGAAATCACTTTCCATTTTTAAAAATTTTTGCACTCATAAATAAAAACAGATTATTTAAAAATAAAATTGAAAACTTGTAAAGGAAGATGTAAAACATTAAATTTAAAATAAATTGTTAAAATAAATTCATTCCATATATGTTAAAAAACATTCCTTTATGATTTTTTTTTAAAAAAGTTGAAAGAGTAACTTTAAAAGAGTATTTTTTTTTAAAAAGTCATTTATATAAAACCTAATAAAGATCCCTTTTGAAAAAAATGAGAGAAATTAAACAATTTCAATTTTAAAAAATTCATGTATCTATAAATTTGTTCATAAGAAAAAATTTAAAACATTTACATGAAAGCGAAATATTTTTAAGATTAAATCTTTAAAACATTAAAAATGATGTTTTAGTTAAAAAGTTCCTTACAAATATCATATCACTGAAGTGAGAATTAATAAAATGAATTTATTATATGTATCTAATTAAAATAAACATAAAACAATTTTAAATAAAACATTATAAAATAAAAATTAATTTTACACATAGTTATAGGATGACATAATCAATGAAGTATGATTTAAACCCAATTAAGGAAAATTAAGTTAAGAAATCTCTTACTACATTATAATCAGTCGAATTGTATGAAACATGAAATATTAAATTTTAAAAATAAAGTTAAATATAATTATAATAAATAAATTCATTATATATAATGTCAAAGTAAGGTTATATACACCTCATAAAATAATATAGGTTCATAACATAAAAAATATGCCTTTATGAAACAAAATTGAGTCGAAGTCCCTTTCCATGAGTCCGACTAGTTATGAAAAATATTTATATTCACAAATAATAAACATAGGATAATTTATAATTTCTTTATAAACTTTTATTGTTTATTATTCCATTTATATCACTCATTTATATGTTATAACAATTACTTAATTATTTACGTTCACATCAGACATTTTGATGATATTCGATACATGATTCCAAAATGACTTTTGGTATGTTTCTTATAGTCAAAGTGGTCATTGGTCCATCATTACCATAATAATAATAATTAAATAATTATGATTTTTATAAATAAATTATAAGTTTAAATACATCCATTAAATATGTATATAAAAAATGAACTATGTTACAATCATGGAGACGGTAATTCGTACGTACGCATGAGTAAGATTTCCATTTTTTAATGATCATTATTGAAATAAGGTAAGTGTATTTTTATCCTTAAAATTTATAATAATAATAATATTATTATATTAATTATTTATATATACTTATATATACTATACATGTGATGTGGTGATGAAAATTGAATCACATTTCTCTATGGAGGTGATAATTCACATGTATGCATGAACGATGTTGTCATTTTTCAATGCACGTAAAGGTAAAAACAAAAATGATATATTATATTTTCATAATTATAAATATTTAATTAATATCATATATAAACATTAATTCCATCATTATAACCATTCTTGAGAGAAAGTGATGGAAAATAAATTTCATCTGTTCGCGAGGCGGTAGTATGTCGTACACATGAATGATAACTTCTTTTCCCATTTGATGGAAGTGGATATGGATTTAGGTGATGATATTGACTGTAACACCCCGACCCCTCTAGGCTAGAGCTGGTGCATTACTTTTCATATTGGCATGGTTAGAAGGAATAAAAATCCCGAAGGAACGATCATTTTAGTAGTCTTGAAGAAACTAGATACATAGATGTAACTCAAATTACATTGCAAAAGGTTACAAAATACAATACATAACAAAAAACTCAAAACTACACCCACAGGAACTCAAAAGAAGACCTTATATTCATCACCTGTCGAAGGTAGACAATGCAATGGGTGAGATCAAATGCTCAATAAGGGTTAAAAAAGCAGAATCATGAGTATAATAATTAGTGAATTACAATCATTCTGACATAATCAATATGACATAGTGAATAAATGAACAACTAATGCCACTAATAAACTAAAAATAAAACTCCATCCATAGATTTTGTCATAGTGAAAACCTCATAGATAATAATAATAACAGATAATGAATAAAGATAATTCTTATTAATTGGACGTCATGTATCTGGCACATGAAACCATAATACCGTAAAAACGATTTAGTTATATGGGTAGAAATCCGTCTGATTTTTGGAAACAAACTCGAATGGTTTGTCGCCAACCTGTTTTGTATCATGAGACCTACCGATGCATCGAGGGGCTATAGCGGGCCCCTCCAACCAGTTCATGTCCAAATAATTCTTTATACATTGATTCAATACAAGGGAAATATGCCTTTTCAATATCTGTATAGATCAGAGTATACAGATTCATCAATATTACCATAATTAAAATATCTTTCCAAATAAACACTGTACGTAAAATGGTATACGGTTTAGACAACAAAAATATCCATGACATGAGTTTATGGATATTTAATATAAATATTATTTAAAATGAAAAGTGATCTAAAATGGGCAGTAGGTACACCACATAAGGATTATTAGGTGCACAATACAAAGTTAGTCACAACGAAAAGGTAGTTGAGACAAAGTCCCTTTCCACAAATTAATCAGTCGAATCATATGAACAGAACTTAATGAACATAAAATGAATCATTGAATAAAATTATTATAAATATAATCATGTTATTATATATCAAATGTAAGTACACATATACCACATATAATAAATAAGTGGTGAACAATGAAAATCTCACAGAAATGAAAGTGAGATGAGAAACTCCTTACCTTATGCTCGAGTGTGTTCTTCATTTGTTTTAATTACCTGAATAATAAAATTTATCTTAATTAATTAATATTTCCAAAACCTCCTATACATGTAATAGATTTATTATAACCTTATTAGGTTCATTCATGGCCCTTTCTATGGGTTCGATTGGTTCAATTTTCATGTTTTGGAAGCATTTTCTCCCTTGATTTTCATAGTTCGTTACTTGTTTCCATGAATGGAAGTTCATTTGAAACATGGTTAAACATCCAGAATTGTTAATACATATTATTAAAGAAATTATGGAGATAGAAATGATCTTATAATGATTTTGGGTTATATACCATGATGATGATTCATTAGTTAAAACATTAATGATGTTTGTTTAGATCGTTTTAGTGGTTCTTTGATAATAACAACCTCATTTTGTTTTATAAATTATAACCATGAGTACCAAAGAATTATAGAACCATGGGAGAGTCATAACACATATATTATAACCTGGTTCAACCATATAAATGGTTTCATGACCAGACTTGAAATAATTATTGCAAATTAAAATCACATCGTCCATGACGTCGGTAATTCAACACATCACGGACAATGTCCTTAATTCATTGAACAAGTGGGGAAAATAAGAAGATTGATGATGAATTTCTCATGAACATGAGAACATCCAGAATATAAAATATTCTAGAGATTTCATTCCTCTTGGGTAAGAAGAGATGAAGAAATAATAAATAAATAACTCAAAATAAAAGAATAATTTTGAAATTGCTTATAAATATTCGGAAATGAATCATAATATAGAGTAGATCAAGAAGAAGAATAAAAATAAGAACATGGTATAGAAACTTGAATGATATACCACGTAAAAGAGAACTAGAAAGGAAAAAAAGAAAGAAATTGAGAATTTTCTTACCTTGTAGAATAACCCTTAGAACTTGAAGGTTGGGACCTTGGGGGATTGAGGAAACCTTGGGAGGAATAATATGAAGGTAGGGATTCTAGAAATTCATTGAGGGAGAATTGGGAATGAATTCAATGAAGGGAAGGGTTGGTATTTATAGGAAAATTGAGGGATTATTTTAATAATTATCAAGGGACACCTCATGAGTGGTTTTTGCAAAACCATTGGATTTCCCATAGTATTTTCCCATGTTATAAGCCACTTGGGACACCTCACATCTTATTTAACTATACACAATTCGACCAGATTTATGACATCATTATTTCATGAATAATGATGTCATAAACACACCGAAACTAAAAACTGTATTTTTTACTATTCACTGAAAAATCAACTATTTCAAAAAAATTCTAAAAATTCACCCTAACCATTTTTAGACATGTAGAATTAAAAAGTGAAATCCATTTTTCAAAAATAATTTTCTAAATATTATTAATTTAATTTTTAAATAAATTCATAGTTAATTCGAAAAATAAAAATCTTAAAGTGCAATTAGTTTTATTTCTCATTGAAAAACTAATTAATATCTCATTATCTTGTTTCCTTAAGAAAATGAAATAATATTATTATTCACTATTCATAAAGTTCATATTACTATTCATAAGGTTATGTTACTATTCACTAAAAATTAAGTTTGTTCTATCAGACTCCAAATAACTTACTGATCACAACTCTAGATGACAATTTTTCGAAATTCAAAACATAGAAGTGGAAAATTTATATTTAATGGATATGTTTTGACTATATACTAAATGACCTAGTGTTGTTTATAAGGAACACAATGATGAATAAAATTTATTTAACAGAAACATACCATAAAATGTTTGGGGTGCTACATTATTCCCACTTTCGGAAATTTCATCCTCTAAATTTTATGTGCATAGTCCACCAAAAATATGTGGGTGGTTCTTCTTCATGAAATCCTCTGGTTCCCATGTTGCTTCCTCCGTATTCTGGTTTCTCCAAAGAACCTTTACTAGACGATTTGTTCGATTTCTAAATACCTTCTCCCTTATGTCAAGAATCCTGATGGGCTTTTCACAATATAAAAAATCTGGTTCCAGTTCTATTCCTTCATATGTGAGTACATGCGTTGGGTCTGGCATGTATTTCTTTAATAATGATACGTGGAACACATCATGAACTCTGGAGAGATTTGGCGGCATCGCTAAACAGTAAGCTACAACTCTGATTTTTCCCAAGATTTCAAATGGTCCGATGTACCTGGGGCTCAGTTTCCCTTTCTTAGCGAACCTTAAGATTCCCTTCCATGGAGATACTTTCAGAAATACATGATCTCCCACTTGAAATTCCAAGTCCTTTCTCCAGTTTTCAGTATAACTCTTCTTCCTACTTTGGGATGCTTTAATATGGGATTGTATTTTCTTCACCTTTGTTGTGGTCTCTTCAATGAGTTATGGGCATATAAGTTTTATTCCACCAACTTCATCCCAACAAGTTGGAGTTCGACATCTCTTTCCATATAATGCTTCATATGGATCCATTTGAATACTATAATAGAAACTATTGCTGTAGGTAAATTCCACCAAAGGCAAGTATTGATCCCACATACCTTGGAAGTCAAGAGAGCATGATCTCAGCATGTCTTCTAGAGTTGGAATAGTCCTTTCAGACTGTCCATTAGTTTGAGGGTGATATGCAGTACTCAAATGAAGCTCAGTATTAAAAACCTTATGGAGACTTTTCTAGAACCTTGATGTAAAATATGGATCATTATTAGAAAAAATAGATAAGGGAACTCCATGAAGGCTCACAACTTCATTAATATATAGTATTTCTAGACGTTCAAGTGGTAGATCTTCTCTTATAGTAAGAAAATGTGCTGACTTGGTAAGACGATCAACAATGACCCATATTGCATCATTCCTTCTAGGAGTATTTGGTAGTCCCATGACAAAGTCCACCGTTATATTATCCCATTTACACTCAGGTATGAGAAGAGGTTGTAATACTCCTCCAGGTTGTTGCCTTCCAGCTTTCACTTGTTGACAAACCATACATCTTGACACAAAATCAGAAATATCCCTCTTCATGTTGTCCCACCAAAAATGTTCCTTCAAATATCTATACATCTTAGTGCTACCATGGGTGTATAGAGAAATTGGAACTATGAGCATCATCCAACAATTTCATTTTTAGATCAGGAATATCGGGAACACAAAGTCTCTTCCCAAATTTCAAAATTCCATCTTCATATACAAAGTCACTCAATCTTCCATCATTCACAGCTTTAATCTTCTTTTGAAACTCCTCATCATCAGTCTGAGAACTTTTTATCCTTTCTAGTAAAGATGGTTGGTAAACCATTTGAAAAAGAATTGATGTTTCACCTTCCATGGTTATTCCCATATCCATCTTTACTAGATTCATGAAAATAGTATCCCTTTAAACTCTCATCTTGTTCAAAACTCCCTGATCCTTTCTGCTCAAAGCATCTACCACCTTATTTGCCTTCCCTGGATGGTAGTGTATCGTGAAATCATAATCCTTGAGTAGTTAAAGCCATCTCCTTTGCCTCATGTTGAGTTCTTTCTGTGAGAAAATATACTTCAAACTCTTGTGATCAGTATAAATCTCACATTTTTCACCATAGAGATAATGTCTCCATATCTTCAAAGAAAACATTACAACAGCTAACTCAATATCATGAGTATTATTATTTTTCTCATGAATTCTTAACTGTCGTGATGCATAAGAAATAACACTATCATTTTGCATAAGGACACAACCAAGTCCTTTCTTTGAAGCATCACTATAAATAACAAACCCGTCATTACACGATGGTAGAGTTAATATAGAATCATTGACTAATATTTTATTAAATTCTTCGAAACATTCTTCACAATATTTTTTCCAAACAAATTTAACCCCTTTTCGTGTGAGCTTCGTTAGCGGGTTAGCCAGTCAGGTAAAATTCTACACAAAACGCCGATAATAACCTACTAAGCCAATAAAACTGCATACCTCAGTTATGTTTGTTGGCATGGTCCAATCCTGGATTGCCTT
Organism: Viscum album; assembly: GCA_963277665.1. Lineage (NCBI taxonomy): Eukaryota > Viridiplantae > Streptophyta > Magnoliopsida > Santalales > Viscaceae > Viscum > Viscum album. The sequence goes on along the minus strand of OY728123.1, from coordinate 1,424,867,898 downwards.
TGTCTTCACAGGATCAACTAGGATTCCATCCTTAGAGACAAAGTGGCCAAGAAAAGAAACTGACTGAAGCCAGAATTCGTACTTGCTAAACTTCTCATATAATTGATTTCTTCTAAGAGTTCCCATAATAACTCGCAATTGACTCTCATGGTCTTCATAGCTTTTTGAGTATACGATGATATCATCGATGAATATTACAACAAAGTTATCAAGATATTCTTTGAAACTCTATTCATTAAATCCATGAAAACATATGGTGTATTCGTCAGTCCAAAAGGCATCACTGTAAACTCGTAATGCCCATACCTAGTTCGAAATGTTGTCTTCGGAATATATTCATTCCTCACACTCAGTTGATGATATCCAGATCGAAGTTCAATATTTGAAAAGTATTGAGCTCCATGAATTTGGTCAAATAAATCATCAATCCAGGGTAGAGGATACTTATTCTTTATTGTAATAGCATTGATTTCTCTATAATCAATGCATAGCCTCATGGATCCATCTTTCTTCTTTACAAACAAGATCGGGGCTCCCCATGTAGAAACACTAGGTCGAATAAATCCTTTTTCACTCAACTCTTCTAGTTGTTTCTTCAACTCCACTAGCTCCATAGTGGCCATTCTATATGGGGTCTTTGATATAGGTCTTGCACCAGGAATTAATTCAATGGAAAACTCAATTTCCCGCTCTGGAGGATTTCCAGGTAAATCCTCTAGAAATATATCAATGTACTCTTTCACTATGTGCACATCTTCAATTTAAATATTTCTTTCCTCTCCTATAGATATTGGTTTATCTTCCTCTCCAATTATTGCATTCAATAGAGATACTGGGGGTGGTTCTAGATAAGAATCATGTGGCAGAGTTTTTTCCCTAAAGACAAGGGATTCTACACCATTTCCAAAAAATTATAACTTCCTTTTTCTTGCAATAAATCCTCACATCATAATTTGATATCCAATCCATACCAAGAATTATATCAAATTCAGTCGTGGGTATGATGATAAGGCTAGTAACTAAAGCACGTTTTGGTGTTTGGAGGGGGACTGGTTGACATGCCTTTGTTGCAATGATACATCCCATGGGAGTTTTGACTGACAACTCTTTTCTTAAATCAAATTGGACATATCTAATTTTCTTGGAAAACTAAGAGGATATAAATGAATTCGATGATCCAGAATCAAATAAAGTGTTGGCTAAGTTTGAGGAAACAATTAAAGTACCTACCACCACGTCACTAGAAACATCAACCTATATAGATGTAATCGCATAGGCTATCCCTTTCTCTCTTGTCTTTTTCTGAGACATGTTTCCTTGGAACTTAGGACACTCATTTGCATAGTGTCCCATCTCTCTGCAGTTGTAGAATTGAATATCATTTAATTGTTTCTTCCCCTTTCATTCATCATATCGATGACCCTTTTCTCCGCAGTTATAGTAGACTCCCTTGCCTTTCAAGAATTTCCCGGGATGATTCTTTCCACAGTTCTTGCATAATGGGAAACTATTAGTTCCCTTGAACTTCTTTGGTGCTTCTCATTTTCATTTGTTATTAAAATTCTGCTTCTTATCTTGGTTTCCTTTAAAAAAAATTGATCTAGAAAATTCCTTCTCTAATTTGATGGAACTTGATACAATTTCATCATATGATGAAAATGATTGAGAAGACAGTGCCCTTCAAAGACTTGTCTTAAGACCTTCAAAGAAATGATCAATCTTGTCTGCCGAGTCACATACGTAATCCACAACATAACTGGATAGCCTTGTGAAGGTAGCCTCATACTCCCCAACACTGTTTTATTCTCATTGTTTCAATCCAAGGAATTTCCTCTTCATTTTAGTTCTTTGCTCAAGAGGGAAATATTTTTCATAAAATATTTCCTTAAAATTCCTCCATTCCATATCCTTTATCTCTTCTTCCTCCATGGTATTTTGAATCAAGGACCACCATTGATCAATGTCGCCCTTGAGACAATATACTTCCAGTAATACCTTTTCATTTCCATTGCATCTTAACACCATGAATATATTTTCAAGGGACTTGATCCATTACTCAGAAACCACTGGATTAGTATTCCCACTGAAAGATGGGGGATTCTGCCGCATGAAACAATCCAACACAGGTGTTGAATGGTTATTTATTACAACTTCAGTAATTTGTCCCAATATGGTCATGATCTAATCTGCACCAACATTAAATGTGTTGACTTTCTCAATAGGGAGGTCCCTACCTTTCCCTCAATTATTGATTCCCATTCTTCCATTAGATGCCATTTCTAAATAATGGGATACACTAGATTAGTTTATGAATATCAAATAGAAAATCACTCAACATAGATTGAAATTCTATTCATAGCTAATCTTATAAATATGGTTCCTCTAAGGAAAAAATTACATTAACTTCTTCATAATGGCTTGTAAAGAAAACATGAATTATCCTAAGAATACCCCCCGGGAGCGTTGTAACCAAGAGTGCAGCAAGGCCCATTGTTGTTCACCAGTTCCCGTTCGAGTCTAGCTCAAAGCGGTGTTTTCGGGTTTTACCCTTAGATACATTTATGCCAGAGCCGCCTCTACCTGCTCATATCCAGACAAGGATGTATTGCTTGAAAAATACACATAATATATTCCTTACCAAAATACCAGGATGTTCTTGCATGTTTATCCTCAAATACTATCTTAGGGATTTGTTCCCTGCTATATATTTCTTAATCTAGTTTCCAAGTGTTCTACTAAACTTTATCTGATACCAACTGTAAAACCACGACCCCTCTAGGCTGGAGTCGGTGCATTACTTGTGATATTGGCATGGTTAAAAGGAATGAAAATATCGAAGGAACGATCAGTTTAGTAGTCTTGAAGAAACTAGATACATAGATGTGACTCAAATTACATTGTAAAAGGTTAAAAAATACAATACATAACAAAAAACTAAAAACTGCATCCACAGTAACTCAAAAGAAGACCTTCTCTTCATCACCTGTCGAAGGTAGACAATGAAAGGGGTGAGCTCAAACGCTCAGTAAGGGTTAAAAATAGCAGAAGCATGAGTACAATAATAATTTAATCACAATCAATCTGACATAATCAATATGGCATAGTGAATAAATGAACAACTAATGCCATTAATAAACTAAAAATGAAACTGCATCCATAGATTTTGTCATAGTGAAAACCTCATGGATAATAATAATAACTAATAATGAATAAAGAGAATTATTATTAATTGGACTTCATGTATCTGGCACATGAAACCATAATACCATAAAACGGTTTAGTTCTATGGGTAGAAACTCGTCTGATTTTTGGAAACAAACTCGAAGGGTTTGTCGCCAAACTGTTTTGTCTCATGGGACCTACTGATGCATCGAGGGGCTATAGCGGGCCCCACCCACCACTAAATGTCTAGATAATTCTTTATAAATTGATTCAATATAAGGGAAATATGCATTTTCAATATTCATATAGAGCAAAGTATATAGATTCATCAATATTACCATAATTAAAATATCTTTCCAAATAAACATCGTATGTAAAATGGTATACGGTTTAGACAACAAACATATCCATGACATGAGTTTATGGATATTTAATATAAATATAATTTAAAATGAAAAGTGATCTCAAATGGGCAGTAGGTACACCACATAAATATTATTAGGTGCACAATACAAAGTTAGTCACAATGAAAAGGTAGTTGAGACAAAGTCTCTTACCACAATGTAATCAGTCAAATCATATGACCAGAACTTAATGAACATCAAATGAATCATTGAATAACATGATTATAAATATAATCATGTTATTATATATCAAATTTAATTACAAATATACCACATACAAGAAATAATTGGTGAATAATGAAAATCTCACAGAAATGAAAGTGAGATGAGAAACTCCTTACCCTATGCTCGAGTGTGTTCTTCGTTTGTTTTAATTACCTGAATAATAAAATTTATCTTCATTAATTAATATGTCCAGAAACTCCTATACATGTAATTTATTTATTATAACCTTATTAGGTTCATTCATGGCCCTTTCTATGGGTTTTATTGGTTCATTTTTTATGTTTTGGAAGCATTTTCTCCCTTGATTTTCATAGTTCGTTACTTGTTTCCATGAATGGAAGTTCATTTGAAACATGATTAAACATCCATAATTGTTAATAAATATTATTAAATAAATTATTTAGATATAAATGATCTTATAATGATTTTGTGCTATATACCATGATGATGATTCATTAGTTAAAACATTAATGATGTTCATTTAGATCGTTTTAGTGGTTCTTTGATAATAACAACCTCATTTTGTTTTATAAATTAGAACCATGAGTACCAAATAATTAAAGAACCATGGGTGAGTAATAAAAAATATATTATAACTTGTTTCAACCATATAAATGGTTTTATGACCAGACTTGAAATAATTATTGCAAATTGAAATCACATCGTCCATGCCGTTGGTAATTCAACACATCACGGAAAATGTTCTTAATTCCTTGAACAAGTGGGGAAAAGAAGAAGATTGATGATGAATTTATCATGAACATGAGAAAATCCAGAATATAAAATATTCTGGATATTTCATTCCTCTTGGATAATAAGAGATGAAGAAAGAATAAATAAATAACTCAAAATAAAAGAATAATTTTAAAATTGCTTATAAATATTCGGCAGCCTAACGGCTACGCAACATGGTTTTAGAAAATATTAAAAAGAGAGGGGACAAGGGTCACCTATCCAGAAATTAATAATAATATATAGTAGATCAATAATAAGAATAAAAATAAGAACATGGTATAGAAACTCAAATGATATACCACATAAAAGTGAACTTGAAAGGAAAAAGAAAGAAATTGAGAATTTTCTTACCTTGTAGAATAACCCTTAGAACTTGAAGGTTGGGACCTTGGGGGATTTAGGAAACCTTGGGAGGAATAATATGAAGGTAGGGAGGCCAGAACTATGTTGAGGGAGAATTGGGAATGAATTCAATGAAGGGAAGAGTTGGTATTTATAGGAAAAGTGAGGGATTATTTTAATAATTTTCAATGGACACCTCATGAGTGGTTTTTGCAAAACCATGGGCTTGCCCATGGTATTTGCCCATGGTATAAGACACTTGAGACACCTCAAATCTTATTTTACTATACACAAGTCGACCAGATTTATGAAATCATTATTTCATCATTAATGATGTCATAAACACACCGAAACTAAAAACTGTATTTTTTACTATTCACTGAAAAATCAACTGTTTCAGAAAAATTCCCAAAATTCACCCTAACCATTTTTCGACGTGTGGAATTAAAAAGTGAAATAAATTTTTCAAAAAATAATTTTCTAAATATTATTAATTTAATTTTTAAATAAAGTCATAGTTAATTCAAAAAATAACAATCTTAAAGTGCAATTAGTTTTATTTCTCATTGAAAAACTAATTAAGAACTCATTATCTTGTTTCCTTAAGAAAATGAAATAATATTATTATTTACTATTCATAAGGTTCATATTACTATTCATGTTACTATTCATAAGGGTATGTTACTATTCACCAAAAAATTATGTTTGTTCTATCAGACTCCAAATGACTTACTGATCACAACTCTAGATGACCATTTTTCGAAATTCAAAACATAGAAGTGTAAAATTTATATTTAATGGATAGGTTTTGACTATATCCTAAATAACCTAGTGTTTTTTTGAAGGAACACAGTGATGAATAGAATATATTTAATAGAAACATACCATAAAATTTTTGGGGTGCTATATTGACATAATAAAATCTCAGTATATTAATGGTACTAGATTTTTTGTTTCATAATTATTGAAAAAAAATTAATTATGTGGGGGAAGAAAAAAAATAGAACCACTTAATTAAAAACGATACATTATCTTCAGAAAATATCCTTTTTTTAAAAACTTAATACCACTAAAGGTGGTGTTCATCAAAAACTAAAAGATTTATAATGTGGGGAGGGACTCTAGGAATGTATTTTGGGAAAATATTGGATAAAAAATGGTTTTTAACTATGAATAAAATATAATAAGAGGTTCCCTTTTATATGAGAGGGGAGGGGCACTGTTGGGATTCTTCCGAATATTAAATTAATTCTCTATTCCAAATAGCTACAACCTAATTTACTTCAAATATAGGATAATTATGGGTTGAAATAAATTCATAAAATGAAAATTATACATGTTTTTACTATTTTATAATCGTAATATTTTGTCTTTAAACCTTTTAACTCTTACCGTGGAAACTTATATTTTTACTCTTTAATGGTTAATATAGTTACAATAAAATACCAAACAGACCATAAATGAATCATGGATAAAATTTTCAACATTATACCAATAAGTTGTATGAATTTAATATTTTTAGGAATTTATATCATTTAATTAAATAATATTTATTTTTTTTCAATGTGAATTGTAACTTTGGTAATTTTTGTTACCACTATAAAGGGTAAATTAAGTTAAAAACAAGCATTATAGGGTAAAAATTATATAATAAGAACTATAAAATTACACTTATACTTATATTAATTTTATTGGATGGGTAAAGTTCGTCTATAATCACTCAAGGTTTGAATATATTTCCTTTTTTCTATTTATAAGTGATTATGAAATTTAAAATATTTTATTTAAAGAAAAGACAAATATGTCACAATAATATTCTTAATAACTAAAATATTTTTAATAAGGGGTTTTTAATTTTCTATGTTAGAAAATAAATATTAATTTTAAAGATAAAATTTGTATCTTCATTATGGTAATTTATTTAAAATTTTTAGGGAAGAAATAAATACACTAAAGGCTTTCACAATGATGATGCAGAAATTGTTTAATTAATGGAAATATCAAATAAATGATATGAAAAATATTAAAATAAATATAATTTTGGGAAATTAATGTCATCCAAAAAAATTCTATATGAATTTGACATGTTAGTGATGTGTTAGACTAGATGGTTCTAAGATATCTTGTTGTTTTTATTTTTTTTAATGTCAAAGTAATAAATAGTTTAAAAATTGACATTAATGGATTTAGGTGAGGATATTAACATAATAAAATCTCATCGTATTGAGGATACTGGAGTTATTATTTCATCATGGTTTATATATATTTGAAGGAGGTGGAAGAATAAAAAACATAAATAGTTAATTAAAAATGATACCTCTTCTTTATAAATCCTTCATTGTGTAACACCTTAAGACCACTAAGGATGGTGTTATGCCTAAACTAAGAACTCTAGAATGTGGATAGAGATTCTAGGAAGGTATTTTGGTAGATATTTTCTTAACCAAATAGGTTTTTAAGTGTTAATAAAATAGAATAAGTGTAGTCCTTTTATTAGAGGGGGGAGGGGCACTCTAAGAATTTTTCAAAATATTAAATTAATATAAATTAATTTTATATTCAAAATGCCTCCAAACTTATTAATTTAGAATATAAAATTATTATGGGTCTAAATAAATTAATTAAATGAATATTATACATGTTTTGACTATTTTTAAATCCTTATATTTTGGATTTAACCCTTATTTAACTTTTTTAACTCTAACTATAACAACTTGGATTTTTACTCTTTAAGGGTTAATATAGTTACTATAAAATGAAAAACGGACCATAAAGGAATCATGGATGAACTTTTAAACCATATACCAATCATGTGGACGAATTATATATTTTTATGAATTTTATATTATTTAATAAAATATTATTTATTTTGAAATATCATTATTCTCAATTTTGACACTATTCATTACTTTGACTTTTACAAAATTCAAAACAACAAGATATATTTAAAAAATATTTTAATATATCTTTAATATTTAAATTATTCTAAAAAAATTATGACATTAATTATCTAAAATTATATTTATTTCAATATTTTAATATCATTTATTTGATATTTCCATTATTAAAATAATTACTACATCACCATTGTGAAAGAATTTAAGGTAATTATTTCTTCACTAAAAATTAAAACTAAATTACCATGATAAATATAAATCTTTTATAATTCAAATTAATATTTATAGTCGAACATATACACTGGATAACCCCTCATTAAAAATATTTTAGTCATTAAGAATATGATTGTGACATATTTTTCTTTTCATTAAATAAATATTATGAATGTAATAATCACTTATAAATGAAAAAATGGCTATAAATTCTAACCTTGGGTGCTAATGGATGAAATTTACTCATAAAATAAAACTATGAAAAGTGTAAGGTTAATTTTATAGCCCTTGTTATATTATTTTTACCCTTAATTACTCGGTTTTTACCCGATTTACCCTTTACTGTGGTAATAGAAATTACCAAAGTTACTATTCATATTTAAAAAAAATAAAGGTGGAGTTTTCCAAAAAATTAAACCATTTTAAAATAAAACATTATTTCTTTTCATGACACATCTTCAGTACTTTCATCATGACATCTTCTCTGTCCTTACCAATCTTTAAGACATATGAAAAAACATTTAAAAAATTAAGATGTGAACAAAAAACTCCGTAAGGGACATAAATAAAAGGAAAATATTAGTATAATGAATACCTATAAAAAATTCTTAAAAAATACCTTTTTACCCTAAAAAATGAATCATTATTTGAAAAAGATCCTTATATTACCTTTCAAAAATTAAACTTTTTTTATGAAAACTCTTTAGCAAGAATATAAAAGATGAGTAGGTAACTTAGAGAATAATTTTTCATATAACTCTTATAAATATCGTAGATATATCATATATATAGGTATTAACCATCATAGTTACATTGGAAATAATCACTGCAGTATTATTCTTATAATCTCTTAGGATGAGACACCTAATTGGTTCACTCTGTCCCATTACCCAATGCATTGGGGAGCTATAATAGGCTCACCCACCCTTAATTTTTCATAAAAACACCCATCCTCATAAATAATTCCCAATAAACACAACATAATCATAACATATAAATCTTTAAGAAAAAAAAACATTCTTGAGGAAAATAAATTTTCAATTTTGGAAATCACTTTTCATTTTTAAAAAGTCACGCACTCATAAATGAAAATGTATTATTTGAAAATAAAATTTTAAACTTGTAAAGGATGCTAAAAAACATTAAATAAACATAAAATAAGTAAAATATGTCCATGGGATATTTGTTAAAAACATTAATTTAGGATTTTGTAAAAACAATTGAAAGAGTAACTTTAAAAGAGGATTTTTAAAAGAAAGTAACTTATATAAAACCTGAAAAAATCCTTTTTGAAAAAATTTGAGAAAAATTATATAATTACCATTTTTAAATATTAATTTCCATATATATATATTCATAAAAACCATTTTTAAAAAATTTACATTAATGAGAAATATTTTAAAGAATAAATCTTTAAAACATTTAAAAAGATATTTTAGTTAAAGAGTCCCTTACAATGATTACATCACTGAAGTGAGCATTAATAAAATTAATTGATTATATAGATCCAATATTAATCTACAAAAAAATTTCAAAAAAACATAATATAATAAAAATTATTTTCACACATAATTATATCATGGCATAATCAATGAAAAAGAATTTTAATCCAATGAATGGAAATTTAGTTAAGAAATCTCTTAATACTTTGAAATCAGTCGAATCATATGCCACATGAAAGAGTAAATTTTAAAAAAAATCTAAATATCATGATAAAAAAAATAATGATGTAAATTATCAAAGTAAATTTATATAAATCTCAGAAAATAATATAGTTTCATAACATCAAAAATATGCCTCAATGAAAGAAAATTGAGATGAAATCCCTTACCTTGAGCCCGAGTAGTCACGTAAAATATTTATATTACTAAATAATAAACTTAGGTTAATTTATAGTTTTTTTAGAATAGTTTATTTTTATTATTCTTTTTATATCACTTATTTCTATGTTATAACAACTATATAATTATTTAAGTTCACATTGGATGTTTTGATGATATTTGATACATGAGTCCAAAATGACTTTGGTATGATGTTTATAGTAAAAGTGGTCATTGGTACATAATATATAGACTAATAATAATGAAATAATTATCATTTTTATACATAAATTATACTTTTAAATCCATCCATTAAATATCTATATGAAAAATGAACTATATTACAATCATGGAGACGGTAAGACGTATGTACGCATGAGTAAAGTTTCGATTTTATAATGATTATTATGGAAAGAATTTATGTATAATTTTATCCTTCCAAAATTATAATAAATCCTTTTTATCATATTAATAATTGATATATTTTTATATATATCATCCATGTGGTGTGGTGATAAAAAACGAATCACATTGCTTCATGGAGATGATAATTTGTACGTACGCACAAACGACATTATCATTTTTCTATCAATAGAAAGGTAAAAATATAAATGATATATTATATTTTCATAATGATAAATATTTCATGAACATAATATATAAACATTAATTATATCATTATAACTATCCTTGAGATATGGTGATGGAAAATTAACTTCATCAGTTTGCGAGGCAGTAGTTTTTCATACACACAAACGATAACTTCTTTTCCCATTTGATGGAAGTGAAGATGAATTTAGGTGATGATATAAAAAAATAAAATATTTTTATATCTAGGATAATATTTTTATAATTTCACCATATTTTAATAATATTTTAAAGAGTTGGAAGAAGAAACATAATAGAAACACTTAATTAAAAATGATATATTTTCTTCAAACAATATCATTTCCTTAACACTTTATTACCACTAAGGGTGGTGTTCTTCCTAAACAGAGATATCAAGAATGTGGGGATAGATTCTAAGAATGTATTTGTGAATATCTTGGATGAACTAAACATATTATTATGTGATTTTTTTTGAGTAATAATGTATGAAATTGTATTTTGGAATAATATATGATTTTATTGTGGATTTATTGTGATTTTAGTTATTTATGGAAATGGATAGCTAATCATGGAGATTATATTATTAGGGGATTTTTTTTCTATGATCCATTAAGATTGATTTATTTTTTTGGAACATTATGTGATCAATACTTTTTATTTTTGGTTTTCAATATTATCCTATAATAGTTTTGAGGAAGGATAGTTATATTTTGAATGATCTATGTTGAAATTTGGGTGTTTTTCATGAACCCATCCAGGGTTCCATCCAACCTGACACCTGAGATGGCCCAGGACATAGATTGAAAGATTTTCCTGGATCCTGCAGTATGGAAACAAATGTTTGGGTATCAACAATAAACTTTTGGGAATGATTTCACCCATGTATTTAACAATACACAATCAAAAATAAAGAGACATCATCACATAACAGATAACCATAACTAAAAATGGGATACAAAAATTTTAGATTAAACGTTTTACAACATTATCCAAAAAGACAAAATACCACAAAGGAAAGTGAAAAACTAAACCACAACTCAAAAACCACCATGTAATAAGAGTTTCATCGCTCTCAATCCACCACCACCAACACCTATAAGTGGTGGAACACTAGAAACTAGATCCACCATCACCACCATGGAAAATATTTCCTTTACCTGGGTCATACATAACAAAGTCTACATACAACCAAGGGTGTGGTAGGGTGTGATTCAAAGCCTAGTAGTATTACACCTAGTGAAATATTCCATGATATAATATTATAATATAATTCAACATGAACATTTTCATAAATAAATTTGAAATATTTCTAAGAAAATATTTTCTGGAAAATAATTTTAAGGGAATCCTTTCTCAAAAGAAGCTTACATTGAAATTACCATGTACAAAAGTTCTGCCACATACTGACGGTGAGAACCACATCATAAAGAACCATGTCACAAGAGATACCCTTGGTCAATCCCTATAGGTAACTAGCACTAGTGGGGCCCTAGATACATCATACCTCAGTGATAATCTCATCCAACAAAAACCCACAACATCTTTATGCACAATCCACTAGAGGGGAATGCATCCCAAGGTCTAGTGGTCTCCAACATAATCCAAAACCTATATTTTCCTTGTCCACAAGTCACTATAGGGGAATTAAACCCAAGTTCTAGTTGTCTATGATTAAATCACATGCTTAGTTAATATTGAGGTGTCAATCCTGCTAGAAGAAATAGGGCCTCTACCCCACCAAATCAACTGGAATACTAGTTCTAGTTCACCCACCAAGATACTCAGGATTCCCTTTATAGTCAATTTCTATTTCACTTGCACATAAATCATCACTTTCACATACACATTTTAAGCATCATTAACACCCATGAAAAACCATTTCTTTCAAAAACACATTTACCCTATAATCAAATTTCACATGGAAACCATCATTTTTTATAAATTGTTTCATTTTACCATGAGCCTAGATTTTCTAGATTCACCTATAATTTTTCTAATTAAATTAAAATAGATGTCTCAATATTCCCTTTGTGACCCGAGTAAGTGGCGAATTAACCCCTTAGGTTGATCACTTTGATTTATGCCAACCAAAGGGTATTCCTTTCCATGAAATTTCCTTTCCCTTACATTAGGTAACTTAAACTCCCTTAGAGGGATTTTTATTAACAAATAAAACCATGATTTGATTGATTTTGTTAGAATTAAATGAATTGAATAAGTACTTAATCCTTATACCTTATGCATAAATTGAATTGTCCATTATTTTAGAACTTGATCCCTTATAACATATGACTTAAATGGTTTTCCCAATGACATGCCTTGATAATTTTTCATGTGGAAGAAAGTGCTTGAATAAATGGAATTTCCTCTCATTAGAAATGCTATATATGTATACCTTGTTTGTTAAATTGTCATTTCTATAGATCCAAGGGTGATACTTGGGGTTCTGACTTAAATACCTTTTTGTACAGACTCTCTTTCCATTGTTATATTTTGTAAATGTCTTGTAAATATGTTATGGGAAATATCACTTATGCCTGAGATGGGATCATCATGTGTTGTTTATTTTACCTCCAAACAAGTGATTATGTTCCAAAAGGGAGATCACTTGGACTTTTTCAATGTCGTGATTGGTTGTACCATGCCAAAATATAGACTTAGGCCCATACATGAAATAATAGGTATGAACTTGAAGGTCACTTCATGTTGGTTTTATACCACGCCAGAGTGAAAATTGGGACTTCATACTTGGGTCACCTTAAACGGACTCCTTGAAATTGGTCTTTTACTGAGCCCTTCAATCGATACTTGGAAAATATCTCCATATTTCCATGGAAGGGCTCAATGTGTCTCAACGTGTCTTATAAATAAATGATTAAGATGTTTTCAAAGGTAAATAAATGTTTTAAAACCGAGAATTGGCCAGTTTGTTTAGTAAACATAGGGGAATGTCCTCCAAGCCCAGTCACAAGCTTAGGGATAGTCGAGCCTATGGAACTTTTCTTAACTCTCTTTATAATTTCTGGTTCTCTCAGTTCATACACACCAACATAGGTTGAATCTAGTAGATTTTATGGGTCACCAAGTGGAACCCAATCCAATGTAATTATATATTTATTTTTTATTACATTTAACTTATTAATTCACACTCTTTGATTTTTTTTTCATGAGATAGAAAGGCCTAGACACCATGGGTGCTAGCCTACTGATATTTTTTCTCACATCCTACTCAGGATCCTTTGGTACCTAAGTAGACTTTATGATTTCAGGTACTGATAAATGGAAGCATCTAGCTTCTGATGCTTCATATACCTTTCTATGATAGAGTTGGGAGTAGAGGATTGAGCCTATGCTCGAGATTCTAGCTATAACAGTTTTGGATTTTGAATGATTTTTCATTATGTTGTATAAGTTTTTATCCCCTTCCCCTTGATTAGTTGTTTTTTTCTAGATACAAGACATACTATCATCATTAGTTTCTTCTATTTATTTATTCAACTCCGCACTTTATTTCATGTCTTTCATGATTCTGGTTTTGGTTTCCGCTACTATATAGATGATCTCATTTCTTTTTTTGTTTATTTTATATCTATTGTTGTGCTCTAGTATGGTCAGTGAAGGAATAGTCTCACCACAGAATCACCCAAAGTCACCATTAATATTTAGTACCCTCTGGCATTCGGGGAGGTGTGTTGAGGTCTTTTTCACATCCATCTCAGGGCACTATTGAGTGGCATTCAGGCCGACATTCCATAAAGTGGTATCAGAGCTTGTTTTTCCTTTTTTATTACTATTTGTGTTTAGACAGGAGACTAGGATAATGGAATTTTCTTTTGATCACGTGCCTAGGAGTAGCTACCCCACGTACAGGGGAAACCTAAATTACTTTGGATGGGTAAATGTTGTTGTTGACTCCACTATTACATTTTCCTGGATTTCATGATAGGGTAACACACTTTATTTTCTTTGTTACTATCCTAATTAGATATTTGTTATTTTAGCCTAATGATATGATGGATTAATCAAATCATGCATCATATTAGGAACAATAGGACTTAAAATTATATGCATTATGCCATACCATATTTACTTTTATACGTGCATTTCCTGTGTTGTGTGTGATTGATGTATGTTCCTTATTAGTTATGTCTTGAAGTGTGATTTTACTATCTATGATGACATAATTAGTTATTTTTACCAATAATTCCATATTGGTTGGTTTGATTAGTGAGTACCATTAGTATCTCATCTGATCAAACCACATCCATGGCCTGTTACACATGTTGTATAGTGTAAAGGTCAGGATGTAGTTAGTTGATGTGCTAAATTCAATTTGTAAGGTGTATATACCCTTATGAATTGGAATTGGTGATGAAATTATCTAGATCATGGTTCCAATAAATAATCAAATAAGAATGAATATAAATAGGTTTAAATGAATTTTATACTTAAAAATGAAATGAGATTATATATATGAGACCTTATCCAGAACCAACCTAGTAGTGGGAAGTAGGCCGTGTCTCTTATGTTTTATTTTGTAACTCATTATTATCACCCAAACCTAACTCATAGAATAGGTATAGGGCGTACTTCTATAGTGGGATAGTGTTATGATTTTCCTTTATTTTTATTTCCCTATTAGTTATTATTTCTATCTGAGGTATGCGATTGGAATTCGTAGAGCTATGACACCATGGATACATCATGTTGTATGCTAGGAAAGTGGCGATGAGAATACCCTAAAGGTGGTGGGCCCTAATACACCCATGATACCTCCTATATTTACACCTAAGGCACCTTCTAAAGACCTTCCTTGGCTGCAGATTCCCAGTTATGGGATAGTTTTCTTCAGTTCATGAAGTAGGTGCAAGGTTCCCCTTAACTTGCTCCTTCTATGGTTGAGCTAACTAGCGAGTTCCAGCAGTGGCATACTCCCACTTTCTAAGGGGATATAGGGTCTCAGTCTACTAAATTAGGTTTATAGGATATGGTGTCAATCTTTGATCACACTGAGATGCCTCCAGAGTAGAGGGTCAATCTTGCGACTTATATGCTACATGACTCTGCCAAACGTTTGTGGGACATTAAAACTCGGTCTGGTCGGCATCAGGGTGTGGTCTAGTCAGATTTCTAGTCAGCCTTTTTCAAATACTTATTTACTCATAACTTGAGAACTGATATCATTTAGGAATTCATGCACCTTGATCAAGGTGACATGTTAGTGATGGAATATTCAGCTAACTTAACCGAATTACAATGTTTGACACTGACCTTGATTGGTGATGAGATGATTAATGAGAGGTTCTTTGAGGATGGTCTTGATTATATCATTTTCTAATAGGTGAATTTCTTTCGATTGACCACTGTTTCAGAAATAGTGAACTAGGCCCTCATCACTAAGTTGAACATGAGGGAATCAGATGATGGGAAGTAGGGCAGTTCAACTTCTAGACAAACTAGAAGTGGTTTATCCAGTAGTAAAAAGAGATGATTAGATGTTTTATGTGGGGGTAGTACCAGATAGGTAGAATGCACCGAAATATTTGTGGTGTGTCCTTAGTGTTCTAGGAAAGGTCACAAAAATCCCTAGTGTATGAGGAACCTGATCGAGTGTTGAGAATACGGCGGGATGGGTCACCTCCAGCCCTTATGATAATATTTTGTGTTAGTTCTAAGTGATCACAGTTCTGTGCCATCACCACCATTAGGTGAAGGGCCAGTTACACCTCATTTGGATGGAATATGGTCTTCTATAGGTCGTTCAAGATGAGAAGGTGGTTGAGGCCAAGGTAGTTAGGCTTCAAAGTTCTATCATCAGTAGAGTGGAGCATATTAGGATACTCAGATAGCATCTTAGGGCCTCAGTTTAGGCCATATCTATGTTGTTCATCTTGAACCAAAGGATCAGATTCCAAGGCCATCTGTAGTTAGATGTACGATTATGTTGGAATCTAAAATAGTATTATCCTTATTCAATATAGGTGAATCACGCTCTTTTTTATTTTATACAACTATGGGAAGTCTGGGCTTGGTGATCGAATACTCTAGTGGTGTTATAACACTTGACATGTCATTAAAATTTTGAGTAGAGGGTGTAATCTAGTGCAAGGAGTGAACCCTTGAGATAGTTGGGAACCATTTTTGGTGGAGTTTCTTTATCCTTAAGATAATCTTACTCTATTCCATTCTCGGTATGTATTTGATTATTCATTATCGATCCCAGGTGTATTTCTATCACCACTGAGTGTCAATCACATTACCCAAGGGAAACACTTATATTTGTAAGGGTAAATGGGATCTCCAGGCTAGTCTTGATGGAATCAAGTGTACTGGGATGAGCTAGATGATAGCCCTTATGGCCAGTCTTTTTATGGGTGATTATGGGATGAAGTTCACATAATTTCCTATAGTTTTAGATCATTTCAGTGATATCTTCCTTGATGATTTCTCTGTCTTACCTAATAAGAGAGAGATTGAGTTCACCGGAGATCTTGTTCCAGGTGTAGCACCAGTGTCCATTCCTCTGTATAGGATAGAACCTACATAACTCTATGAACTCAATAGTTTTCTTGAAGAATTAGAGGCTAAGGGTTTTGTATGACCCATCACATCACTAAGGGGTTCATGAGTCCTTTTCACCAAAAATGTGTATGGTACTCTTTGATTGTGCATGGATTACCTCTAACTAAACTAGATTATGGTGAAAAATAGGTAACCACTGCCTCTTATAGATGACCACTTCTAATAGATCAATGGATAAACTCTTTTCTCTAAAATCTAATTGAGGTCAGGCTACCATTAGGTTTGTGTGATGCCATAAAACATACCACGTATAGAGTTCTAGAGCAGGTGGGGATTGTATGAGTTTTTGGTTATATCGTTTGGTTTAACGAACATGCTGACAATTTTCATGGATCTGATGAATCGGGTATTCCACCCATATCTTGATTTTTTCATGGTAGTCTTTATAGAAAACATCTTAGTGTATTCGTGTTCCGGACCCGACCATTCCAATCATCATGAGATTATGTTGAGTACACTAAGAGAGCACTATCTATATGAGAATCTCAGTAAATTCCACTTTTGGATCAATAAGGTTCACTTCTTAGGTCATATAATATTTAAATCATGTGTATTAGTTGACCTATAGAAGGTGAGCATCATGGTTTCCTAGGAGAATCCCAAGAATGTATTCAATTTATATAGATTCTTAGATATGGATGGTTATTACATAAGATTTATTCAGGAATTATCATGCCTAGAAGTGGAACTTAATAGCTTGACCAAGAAGGTTATAAAATTAAATTGGATAGAAGCATGTGAGACAACCATTGAGGAGTTAAAGGGAAGAATCACATCAACTTTAATTCTAATTCTTCCTGAGATGGGAAGAAGCTATACTATTTACTATGATGCTTCAGGAATTAGACTTGCTTCATTTTTAATATAGGGTGATCGAGTCATGGGAAATGGATCCTTCTAGATGAGGACTCATTAGCGAAACAATCATATGCATGACCTCAATCTAGTCGTCTTGGTTCATGCTCTACGCTATTGGAGGAACTACTTTTTGGGTGAGTGTTTCTTAGTTTACATTGACCATAAAAGTCTCAAATATATCTCTACATAGTGAGAATTGAATCTGTGGTAGTTCGGGTGGGTGGAATACCTATAATTATTCAACTTTGAGCTTTTTTAAACACCGAGAATTGGAAATGATGTGGCTGATTACTTGGGCCAAAAGACTCAAATTCAAGCTATCAAGGTGGCTAGTAGTGAGTGGTATTTGATGGATCTATTTTTTGAGATGTATTTGGAGGTTCAGGAATAGAACGAGAAGCCAGTTCTAGTGACTCTAGTAGTAACGTCTTCACTTCTAAAGTGGGTCTACATGATATAGTTATCATATTCTGAGGGCCTCATTTTGAAGAAGAGAGTCTCAAGAGTGAATCCATCTCTGGGTTGATTTTTTTATGGAACTAAGACCGTACTCTTCTATGGCCAAGTATGGGTGCCTTATGATATAAGGGAAGAGATGATGAGGAAATCACATGACTCGGTTTAGGAATATCATCTTGGGTTTACTAAGACGCACAAAGATATGTGTTGTCTGTATTGGTTTCCAGGTATGAAGTGGAATATAATAGGCTTTATCACTCGGTGCTCCACCTATCATCAGGAGAAGGTAGAGCACGAGTGACTAGATAGACTTATAAAACCTCTCTCCATTCTTGAGTGTAAATGGAATGATGTCACCATGGATTTCATGACAGGTTTTCTTGGATCCCCTCAAGGAAGAGATACATTATGGATAATCATCAATAGGCTGAAAAAAGTCACGTACTTCCTACCAATCCCGAAGACCTTCTCTATTGATGAGCTAGGAAGGATTTGCATCCAAGATATAGTGAGAATTCATGGTGTTCCCCATCCTATAATTTCAGATAGATATTTTAATTTCACATTGATGTTATGGAAAGGGTTTCAGAAGGCACTAGGTTCATAGTTTCTCTTGAGTACTACATATGACCCTCAAACTAATGACTAGTTTAAGTAGATGATTCTGGTGTTAGGGGATATGATACAAGCATGTATCCTTGATTTTATAGGTTCTTGGGAGAATAATATTACTCTAGTTTAGTTTTCTTACAAAAATATTTTCTAAGAAATGAGTCATTTGGATTCTCATGAAACCCTCTATGGTATATTATGTCGTTCACCTCTTGCTTAAGGCAGATAAGGTAGCTCTATTGGGTCCTCATCTTGTTCAGTAGTCTTCAGAGTAAGTCCAGTTTATTCATAAGTGTATGGATATAGCTTAGTCTAGGAAAAAGTCTTATATAGATCTTTATCATAGGCATCTTGAGTTCGATGTGGGACATCGAGTCTTTTTGTGTGTATCGTTCACGTTGGGTTATGGAAGAATCAAGAGACAGGGCAGGTTATTATCCATATATGTTGGGCCTTTTGAGAAAGTGAAGAGAGTTGTTCTATTATACTATCATGTTTTGTTACCTCGGAGGTATTGTCTCATGCAATACATCCTCTGTGTATCACAACTTTAATAATATCATGTTGACCCATCTCATTCATTTGACCATGATGATATTGATCTGGAATTAGATGTGTCCTTTGAGGATCATCCAATATGTATCATTGATCAAATCATTAATTTTATCTGAGGTAATTAATTTCCTCTGGTCCAGGTGCTATGGAAGCATAGACACGTACAGGATGAGACATGGGAGTAGGTGTCTGATGTACATGCGCAGTGGATGGAACTCTTTTCATGCAATGTTATACTACCCTTGGAAGGGAAACTCAAGGATGAGTTTTCTTAAAGAGGGGAGTTTTTAATGTCCCAAATTTTATAAAAGGTATGGACCATTAATTTTTTGTTATAATTTCATTAAATTTCAATAAATTTGATTCCTAAAAGGTTGAAGAAGGTTTCGAGGGTGTTTGGGGTTCATTTGAAGCTAGAGCCTTGGAAAACAATAAGTAGACTTGGCCACACAGTTTTTCGATAACCATGAGACCCATGGAACATGGATGTTTGATGTGTATAAAATCCTTGATAGAGATATTTTTCATGGTTTTTTCATATTTAGTCAAAAAGTGTGGCAAATTGTGTGATGTGCCCTATGTAGCAGTGAATGGTGCACGGTTAGAACACAGTTTGACCAAATCATGTGGTCAAACCATGCATAGTGTAAAAATGAGTGAAATTACCAAATTTTACCTTTTAAATTATTTAAACCAAATCATTCATTCCACATTTCCTATTCTCTTACAACTTACTCCTCCTCATGTTGAAAACCCTCATTCCTTAAGAATCTAGGATTTGATAAAACTCTTCTATACAAAATCTGATTGATTACCATAAAATCCTATAGAAAGCTAGTGGTACGATCTCAAATCTAATATAGTTTATTTTATTTATTTCATACCATATATTGAACTATTTTAGTGCAATATAATTTTCCACATATTTAGAGAATTTGGTGGTTTTTTCTATTTCTTCCAACCTAGATCGAATCAAATGTTGATACTAGATGTGGGAAGATCTACAAGGCTAATATATGTGGTATATTCCTTTTATTATCATTTCATTTCATTTCATAAATTTTTTCATTGTGTTTAGATTCAGGATTTTCTAGATTCACCACTAATTTGTATAATTAAATTAAAATGGATGTATCATTGTGCCCTTGGCGACCCAAGTAAGTGGTGAATCAACCCCTTAGGTTTATTACCTTGAGTTTATGCCAACCAAAGGGTATTCCTTATCATTTAATTTCTTTTCCCTTGCCTTATGAAACTTAAACTCCCTTAGAGGGGTGTTTCTTAGAAAATAACACCTTGATTTGATTGATTTGGTTCAAATTAAATGAATTGAGAATGTCCTTAAAGCCTTATACATCATGCCTATATTGAATTATCCATTGGTTTAGACCTAGATACCTTATTCCATGTGTCTTAAATGGTATTACCAATGATATTCCTTGATAATTTTTCCTGTGGAATAAAGTTCTTGAATAAATGGAGTGGAATCTCATTAGACATGCTATATATGTATCCATTTCTTATCAAATTTTTGTTGACATAGTTTTGAGGGTTATAATAGGGGTTCTGACTTAAGGACCCCTTAGACAGACTCTTGTTCCATTGTTAGATTTTGTAAATACCTTGAAAATAAGTCAGGGAAGATATCAGCTATGCCTAAGATGGTAATGTCATGCATTGTTTGTTTTACCTCTATACGAGTGACACCAGTTCCCTAGGGGAGACCCCTTGGATGGTCTCGATGGCATGATTGGTTATACCATGCCACAAGAGAGACTTAGGCCCCTATATGTGATACTAGGTATAGACTCGGAGGTCAGTTCATGTTGTTTTCATACCATGCCAGAGTGATACTTGGGACTTCATACTTGGGTCACCTTGGACAGACTCCTTAGCATCAGTATTTTACCGATCCCTTTGAACAATACTTTGAAAGTCTCTACATATTTCCATGGATGGACTCAAGGTGTCTAGAAATGTCTTATAAAGAAATGATTAAAAATTTTCAAAGGTAAATAAATGTTTTAAAAATGATAATTGGTCATTTTTTTTAGTTGACATAGGGAAGTTTCCTCCAAGACTGGTCACAAGCTTGGGGATAGTCCAAACTATATCACTTTGCCTTACTCACTTTACCATTTCAGGTTCTATCGATTTAGACACATCGACTTAGAACAAAGTAGGTAGATTGGTCGGGTCTCCAAGTGGAACCCAGTATATTGTAATTATTATTATTCTATATTAAATTTAAATTAACGAGGAACACTATTTATTTTATTTATTTTTATATGAAATGGAAAGCTCTAGACATTGTGGGTGCTAGCCAACTGAGATTGTATCTCACACCCTACTTAGGAACCTTTGGTACTTGAGTATACTTTGTAATTTTAAGAACTAATAAAGGGAATTAGCCAACTTCCAATTCAGGATATAACTTTCTAGGATGGAGTTGGGAGTAGATGACTGAGCCTATTCTCAAGATTCTATTTATAGAAATTTTTGGCTTTTGTATATTTTTTCATTATGTTTTATATGATTCTATCCCCTTCCCCATGCTTAGTAATTTTTTATAGATACATGACATATTATTATCATCAGTGGCTCCTGTTTATTTATTCATCTTCCGCACATTATTTCTTGTCTTTGATGATTCTGCTTTGGGTTTCCACTGCTATCTTGATGATTTCATTTCTTCTGTTATTTCTAATATATCTATTATTGTGTTCTAATCTGATCAATGAGGGAATAGTTTCCCCACAAACTCTCTCATGGCCATCATGGCTAGTCAATAGCCTCTCACATTTGGGGAGGAATTCTTGAGGTCTTATGGAAAATTGTCTCAGGGAACTTTTTGAGTGGCATTTATGGTGGGACAATACACCTCCCATTTCATCACATGGGACCGATCCAGATTGTAATTTTTCAACTATGAGACATGGAATATGTCATGAATGGATGTCAACTAGAAGGGTAAATCCAACAGGTATGCCACCTTTCCATCTTTTTCTGAAGACCTTCCCAAAACTATGAGGTAAAGTAAGGGTACCAATATGAAACAATTACTGATAGTACACCAAGAAGCCTCGCTATCTCTTGAATATACAACCAACCCAAATCATCCACATTGGCTGAATCCCTGATCAGAATGAAATGGGATGATTTGGTTAGATGGTCAATCACTACCCAAATAGCATTATATCCTCAAGGTGTATGAGGTAATCCAATAATAAATTCCATAGTGATCTAGTCCTACTTACAGGTATGAATGAGTAGTGGTTGAAGAAAACTAGATGATCTTTGGTGCTCTGCTTTATCCTACTAACATGTGTAGCATCTTAATATGAAGTCAGGCACATCTTGCCTCATACCTGTCCACCATAACATCTAACACACATCATAAAACATCTTGGGGTATGAAGATGAGTGTCCCACTAGGACTGATGGCTATCCTATATCACCACCTTCCGTAATGAAAATGAGACCATGAAGAGACCTCTAAAGAACAAATCTCTCTGATGAGATAATGACCATTCACAAGGCACCTTTACACCATTTAGGAACTTCATAGAATTATGTTACAACTCATCACTTGGATTCTATTTCTGAATCAACTCCAAAATGGAAGGTTTCAGTTGAACAGTAGCCAAGAACTCACCTCCACCATGCTCCTTGGTTTCCAGGTGCATCTAAGAAAAAATCCACATCAAGGTCCACTCATAACTATACTCTTTCAATGATTTCACTGGAACTTTCATAATCAAGGAATCTAAAACCATGATTTCTTTTCCTAGGGTATAGATGATATTGAAATCAAACCTATGATGGTACTCAACCTAGTGATGCGGCCTCAAATTCAATTCCTTCTAGGATAAAATTTATACCAAGATCTTATGATCAGAATAAAAATAAAACGTATCCCTAAAAAAATAATGATGCCACATATTTCAGGCATCCATCACCACAGTTAACTTTATGTCATGGGATGGGTAATTATTTTCATGCAGTTGAAGTTGGTGTAAACCATACACCAACACATGGTCATTATGCATCAACACACACCAAACACCCATACCAGAAGCATCACAGTATACCACATATCCCTTTATATATTTAAACAAGATCAAAATAGGGGTTGTGTTCAACCACCTATTAATATCCCCAAATGATGCTTGAAACTATTGGTTCCAATCAAACTTTACCCCTTTCCAGGTAAGTGCATTCATAGATGAAGTAATATGATATAAATATCTAAGGAATCACCTCTAATACCCTTCTAGTCCCAAAAATATTCTAATTTCAAAAATGTCCTTCAGCTATTCCCATGACATTACTACACTGATCTTCTTGGGGTCCACTAAAACCCCTTGTTCTAGGATCACACGACCAAAAAACTTCACCTCCTTGATCGAGAAGGTTCACTTAGAAAACTTCTCATGCAAACGATGATCCTAAAGGGTGCCTAAAATAATCCTAAAATTTCAATCATGATCCTCATCATCCCTAGAATATACTAGGATGTCATCCAAAAATACCATAAAAAATGAGTCAAGATACCGATAGAACACCCTATTCATAAGCACCACTAAGACCAATAGATCATTCATCAACCGGAAAGGCATGACTAAATACTCAAAATGGTCATACCTACTTCAGAAGGCTGTTTTTGGAATATCAGCCTCTCTAACTCTGACTTGAAGATTCTCGGAACACAAATAAATTATGGAGAACCACCTTTCCCCCTTAAGTTGATCGAAAAGGTCATCAATATGGAGAAAAGTGTACTTGTTCTTGATTGTCAACTTATTTAACTTCAGGTAATCAATACAAAACTAGAGAGATCTATGAGCCTTTCTCATAAAAATGGGGAAGACTAAGGTGAGATGCTCTGGTGAATGAATCCTTTAAATTAAAAATCCAATTGATATATATTTAATTCCATCATATCAGTGGGCACCATGCGATATAAGGGAATAGATATCAGTTGTGTTCTCGGTGCCAAATTTAATGGTGAACTCCACATCCTGCTTTAGATGAAAACATGAAAGTTCATTCAAAAATACATCTGGTAACTCATACACCACATGAGGTAATTCAACCTTAAAAGCACCATCATCACCCTCCAATGAAAGTGATGATATCTAATAAATGAGGTTTCCCAACTCTATAAGTGGAGGTCCATCACATCTCGACTGAGGATCCCATTCACCTTGAAAAACCTAGGTATTGCTATCAGATTCCACAAAACTTACTCATCGCCGATAGAAATTGATTTTTGACTAAAAAAACATCATCCAATCCATACCAAGAATCATGTTAAATAGGTCCATCTCCAAAACTATGAAATATCATTCCAGATCAACCCCTAAAATTGTAGGTTCACATCATAGACACCTGAAACCATTCTCTCTCTTCTTACCAAACAGTATTACTAACTCCATCATGTAAGTTATAATATTTGTTGAAAAATTCAACACAAACATGATATGGGTAGAAATAAAAGAAACAGAGGCACCAATTTAAAAAAGAACAAAATCTAATGGTTATCCAATAGGAATAGTACCTCAAATTGTCACAGGTCCTACATCTGATTATGTTGGAACTTGATCCACATCATAAAGGTGTCGCATATCTTCCTGATCTTTAGGATGACCACTGACTTGTAGATATACCCTAAACTAAATATGCCCATAATATGATCCATCCCTGCCATCAAAACCTCCAAACCAATAACACTCTATCCTAGACAATTCTGACCGAGATGACATCCCTTTGAAAGATATAGATCCTGCACCACCCTAATATGGGAATGTGACCTTGAAAAATAGTTGCAAGTTACTTATAGCTCCACATTGATGGAAGGTTTTGGTTGGATATGAACATGCTAATCATATGTTCATTACCTTCCCACAATGATGGAACACGACAAACCCAGCATCAGAATCCACATATGAAGATAGCTGAGAAGAATGTCCTGAACTAACACCTCCCCACTTCTCTTGATCGTTCATATTCCTCATATTATTAGATAGGATACCCCTTCCCTATAACACTGCTAAGATTGATCTAGATAAACTATACGTACCTATAAAATCAATCTCTTCCATAAAATCATGATCAACCACCTCAGTATAAATCTTCAACTTGATAAAGAAGACTTGGTATCGAATCTCCTATTTTATCCCTATCTTGAACATTTTAGCCTTCACCTTATCATTTGAAACTAGTTCAGGTGAAAACCAAACCAAATCTGTGAAGTGGTTGGAAAACTTTATCATGTTCTGGTCTCCCTAGTGAAGATCCATAAACTCTTGAGACTTAGATAAGGCCAATATCTTAGGTAAATAATTATCTTTGATAACTACCTTGAAATCCTTCCAACTCATCTTCTCGTACTTCCCAACTTGCACCACTGAGACCCACCTCTTCCAACTAGGTCCTTCCAACATGAACAAAGCACACATCACCCAGATTTTCCCATGAGTATCAAGAACCTCAAACATCCTCTCTATTTTCTCAATATAATCCCCAAATTCCTAAGGATCAATGCTAACCTGGAAGGAAGGAGGGTTGTTCTTAAGGAACTCCTAAAATTTTTACTTTCCAAGACCCAGTTTGGATTTTCCAACCTGATAATGACAAGAACCCACCCCCTTTCCCAAATCATGGACATCCTGAACCACTAATTCCATTAGTCTCTGATTTATTGGTGAGGGATAACTCTCTCCAGCCTCTTCTCACAGTTTCATAAGAAGTCTTCGGGGAGGAATTCTACTACAATAATAAACGATCACAAAGAAAAACCATCAATAAAAATATAAATGAAACAATTTAAAAAATTTCATTAATAAAAAAAATTCCCAAACACTTCCATAAATAAATAAAAAAATCATATCCACCACAATAACAATCCAAACCACCCCACCCTCACCCGGTGTCCATCAACAGTTTGCAGCCTGTACGTCTCACCTAGAGGAGAAGTCAACCAAAATCTCCCAACATCCAATGGTGGCCTAAGTTCTATCACAAGGTATGTTGGTCAGGCACCCCACTCATAACCAAAACCTCAATCCCTAACAATTATATATATGATCTATCTAAACTCTTACCAAATTACTTGACCCAAATAAAAGAGAGAAAACTCCTTTGATACTATTTTTCCATGAACCAAGTTGGGGTTCCATCCAAACCAACACCTGACATGGCCTGAGATATGGCCCAAAGGGTATCCTTGATCCCCCAGGGATAGAAACTAGTTCATGGATATCAAAAAATAAAATTTTGGGAATTATTTCACCAATGTATTTAACAATAAACAATCAACAAGAAAGATACATCATCACATAATAGATAACCATAACCAAAAAGGGGATACAAAAATTTCATATTCAATGTCTTACAACTCTAACCAAATATAGAATACCACAATAGAAAGGGAAATAAATAAACCAAAACTTTAAAACCACCATGAAACAAGAGGTCCATCACCCTTAATCCACCACCAAAAACACCTACAAGAAGTGTAACACTAGAAACCCAATCCACCATCATAATCATATAACATCTTACCTTTACCTAGGTCTACATAAACAATTATAGATACACCCAAGGGTGTATGTAGGGTGTGATATAAAGCCCAATAGAATTCCACCCAAATAAATATTCCATGATATAATATTATAAGATAATTAAACATACACATTTTCATAAAAATATTTGAAACATTTATAATAAAACATTTTCATGAAAAAACTTTTCAGGGAATACTTTATCAAAAGAAACTTACTTTTAAATTACAATGTACACAATTCCCATCGCATAACATGGTGAGAATAAAATCATAAATAACCATGTCACAAGAGATAACCCTGGGAAATCTATATAGGTAACTACATGAGTGGGACCCACAACATCCTCGTTCATTAGACACTAGAGAGAAATGCATCCCAAGGTCTAGTGGTATCCAACATAAACCAAAACCCACATCATCCTCATGAAAGATCCACAAGAGGGGAATGAATCCTAAGGTTTACTAGTATTCGATCAAATCACATGTTTATATATTGTTATAGTATCAATACTACTAGAAGAAACTGGGCCTCTGCCCTGCCGAGTCAAGTAACATACTAGTTCTAGTTTGTCCACTAGATACATGGGATTCCATTTGTGCTCAATTTCTATTTCACATGTCACGTAAATCATCACTTTCACATACACATGTTAATCATCATAAACACCCATGAAAAACCATTTCTTTCACAAAAACATTTATCCAACAATTAAATCTCACATGAAAACCACTATTTCCCATAATCAAAACCACTTTCAATTTCACACGCACACCAAATAATTTTTGGAAACACATTTCACACCACTTCCAAAATTCATGAAACCCGTTTAGAAACATAGCATGGAGTGTACACATGAAATTCATCCATTTATACAATAAAATCCCCTTTCAAATCCATACACACAGTAATTGCATTTTAAAATGTGCTTCGCATCACTTTCACAATTCATATCACAAATTTAAGGAATATAACAAAGAAGATCACATGAAAAAAAACCATTCCCATTAGAAAAATAAACTTTCACAACCTATGTATCTAAAAACCTTTTTAAAATAATTTTTAACCTTTCACAGAATCCATTAAACAAATTTATAATGAAAAAAAGAGTTACACATGAAACATAATCAAATTGTTTTATAAACCCATCTTCCAACACATACGCAGTTCAAGTTACTTTCAAAACACATTTTTCACCACACACATAATCTATAAAATACATTTATGAAACCAATAAATCATACCAAATTCATCAAATAATGTAAAATAACGTAACCACCTACCTCAAGCTTGAAAACTTCTAGAATATTGTGTAAAATTAAAAATGCACCACAAACAAACCCTATAAAGGAAAGTTCAAACCACAAATATCAATATTTCACCCAAAAACTCAAGATAAAACCCTTATTAAGTTTAAAACCCTTCTAGAAAAGAATAACCCAATGAGGGAGGAAGTGAAACCCTAGAATAAAGAATAAACCAACAGAATAGATAGTTAATTTATGATTTCATGAATAATCAAGGCCAAAACCACCCAAATATTGGAGTTTAAGGGGTACAAGAGGGAGTGGAGGAAGCTTCTAGGGCTAAAAATCTAGTGTGGCTCATGTTAGGGGTGATTTAGGGTTAAAATTGAAGAGGTAAAATGAGTAATTTGCATCTTTTAATGACCTGGACAGGTCACATGACTATCCCACATAGTTTTCCAAACCATGCGACAACCATGCGTCCCTCACATTCAAAGATTAAAGAGGTTGTGTGGTTTCCTGGGGAAATTCTTAGGTCTATGTGGCTAGTCGTGTGTCTTGGAAAGTGCCATTATCCCAAGCGCATAGTTTTCCTGGGGCTGGTACATAGTTTCCCCTAACCATGATCCAAACTTGATCCACCAACTATAGGGTCCAAATATTCAATTTTTCTTTAAAAATCACCATAAAAACCAAAGTAAAATCATGATTCTAGAAATAAACAAAGTAATACCTCAGAATAAAATCATGGATGTGATAGTGTTAATCTTTTCAAAAATTGTCTTATCTTGTACTAAATTTTTTATTTTGGTTAATGTTTTAATACAGCATAAATATATAGTTAATCTTTTATGGATTATTTTATTCTCTAGAAGTTTATTCTAGTTCTTCAGGTATGAAAAATACATCTCAAATACTCATCGTTTTGAGAAAAATATGAGTTTGTAGTGGAAATTGATTAAAATATGAAACTCTACTTATCTAGTAAGTATATTTCCTTATGTTATTAGACCATGTAGTAAAATAATTCCTCAACTCTAGGAATATAATATTTAAATAAAAACATTATACATTTACTTCTCTTACTGAGATATCAATGTCCTTTTAACTCATCACATATTTATGGTTTTATGATGGTTATCTTTATAATGATCATGTTCTCTATCACTCTAAATCATAAATTGATAGTTATTTCTCTCTTACATGTCCATATTTTTCTATATATAATCCTAGTATTTGTTATTTTAGGTGATATTTGTATTTACCTTTCTCTCTTTTTAAATAGAAGTTTTATTAACACTTGTTCCAATGTGGGATTTCCAATGTGGGATTTCAACAAAGGTACTTTGAATAGTAGAACCTTGGTTACCAAGACTAAGTTCAAATTGTGAGGAATAAATTTATTAAATGTGGGTAATGTAACATCCTAATATTTTAATAAGGAAACATTGTGTTTGATATTGTATGTGATATGCCACGTCAATCTTAAACAAACAACTAAGTATAATTATTTAAATGTTACCATCATGGCCTGGTAGTTAGAATAGTAGGTATGAGCCAAATTAACTGAATTATGAAAATATGTTTTATACATGTTTATAGAATCAATTCATTGGTTTCCAATGAATTATAAATAAAAATAAAAACCATTTGAATATAAAAGATGTGTTTTTATTAAAAAACTCTTTTTATGACCATAAAAGTGTTTGATCTTAATAAAATAAATTAATCACTATTAGTGAATGATCTTAATGAAATATATATGTTATATATACAATAAAATGTTTTTAAATTAATCCAAAAAGGTTTATATCCATAAAATAATAAAAAATCCAATTTCAAGCAAGAAAAAATATTTTTCTAAAAGGTAGTTTTGTCACCGTTTTAATGCAATACTTATGTTAATGATAAATTTTGAAACGTTTATAAATAATATTTAAAAAATTAATATTATTATTTGAAATTGTAGTATCAAAATTTACTTTGGTTTAATTTTTGGTAATTTTCTGATAAGTTTCATTTCTTGATGAATAGTGAAAAATACTGCATTTTAATTGAAAATTGTTTATTCATCTAATTGATTTACATAGTTAAATTATATTTCAGATTGGTTTAAAAGTATAAATAGTTAAACTATAGATCAATAAATCCAATGGGGTTTATTTAAACAAATTTCACATTTAAATTTTATATAAAAACATTTCAAACTTTTGAAATTTTTACTTTAAAACCTGTTGTTTTGTCCTGTTTGCTAAATTAATTTTAAATTAATTTATTCAAAATCTGATTTTTGAATTTTGAAAACTAGATTCATAATTTTTAATTATAATTTAAAATTTTATTATCTATTTCCCCTTTCTTTTTTGTCAATATTAATAGTAGCTTTGGTAATTTTTTATACCATTATAAAAGGTAAATTGGATAAAAATCGAGTAATTAAGGATAACAATAATATAATAGGGACTATAAAATTACCCTTATACATGTTCTAATTTTATTAGATGAGTATATTTATTCCCTAATAACTAAAGGTTTGAATATATAGCCCTTTTTCTATTTATAAGTGATTATGACATTTATAAAATTTTATTTTAAGAAAAGACAAAGGTGTCACAATCATATTTCTAATAAAGAAATAAAATTTAATAAGGGGTTATCTAGAGTATATGTTCGACAATAAAAATTAATTTTAAATATAAATTTTTTGTATTTATCATGTTAATATATTTTTAATTTTTGGGGAATAAATAATTACCTTTAAGGCTAGCAAAATGATGATGTACAAATTGTTTAATTAATGGAAATATCAAATAAATGATATTAAAAGTATTAAAATAAATATAATTTGAGATAATTAATTTCATTATATAATTTTATATATGAATTTTATAGGTTATTGATGTGTTTGAATATTTGGTTCGAATATATCTTGTTTTTTAAAGTCAAAGTAATGAATAATGTCAAAATTGACATTAATGATATTTTAAAATAAATAATATTTTATTAAATGATATGAAATTATTAAAAATATGAAATTTGGAAGACAAAATATTGGTATAAGGCTTAAAATTTCATTAATAATTCATTTATTTTCTTTTTGGCATTTTATAATAAATATATGAACCCTTAAATTATGAAAAATAAAGTTTTCACGGTAAGAGTTAAAGGAGGTAAATAAGGATTAATTCCAAAAGATAAGGATTAAAAAATAGTCAAAACATGTATCATTTTAATTGGATGAATTTATTTGACTCATAATCATTCTATATTTAAAATAAATCAGTTTGGATCCATTTTTAATAGAAAATTAATATATATTAATTTAATATTTTGAATAATTGCAATAATTTCCCTCCCCTTTCTTATAAAAGGGTGTCTCTTCTTCTCTTATCTTCACATGGAAAACCCTATTTGAAAAATATATGTTAATATAAAACCTATTTGTTTCGGCCAATATCTACCCAAATCCCTTATTAGAATCCTTACCAACATTCTAGATCACTTATATTATGAATAACGTATCCCTTATTGCTATTAAGGTGTTAATCAAAGGATATTGTCTGAAGAAGTATTGTTTTTAATCAAGTGTTTCTGTATTGTTTCTTCTTCTACCTCATTCAAATATTCTCCAAACATGATGAAATAATAACTCCAATATCCTATATATACTAAGATGTTATTATCTTAATATAATCACCAAAATCCATCACCAATTCCATGAAATGGGAATAGGATTTATCGTTCATGTGTACGGAAGACTACCACCTCACAAACCGATGAAATTTGTTTTCCATCACCATCTTTCAATAATAGTTATAATGATGGAATTAAAGTTTATATACGATATTCATGACATATTTACGATTATTAAGAGATAATATATCATTAATTGGATGAGTAAATTTCTTCCATAAGCACTCAAGTTTAAAATATATGGCCTTTGTTTTCTATTTATAAGTGATTATGACATTTATAAAAATTTATTTAAAGAAAAGAAAAATATTTCACCATAATATTATTAATAAATAAAATATTTTTAATAAGGGTTTATCAAGATTATATTTTTAGATATAAAAATTAATCTGAAATATAAAATATTTATCTTCATCATGTTAATTTCATTTAAATTATTAGTGAAGAAATAATTACCTTAAATTCTTTCACAAAAATGATGTAGTAATTATTTTACTAATGAAAATATAAAATAAATGTTATTAAAAATATTAAAATAAATATAATTTGAGATAATTAATATCATCCCATAATTTTCTATATTACCTCAACATATTAAGGATGTATTAAAATATTTGGTTTGAATATATCTTTTTGTTTTGATTTTTGTAAAATTCAACATAATTAATAGTGTCAAAATTGAAATTAATTATATTTTAAAATAAATAAAATTTTATTAAATGATTTAAAATTCCTAAAAATATGAAATTCAAGAAAATAATTTGGAGAAATTTGAAAATTTTATCCTTGGTTCATTTATGGTCTGTTTGGAATTTTATAGTATCTATATTAACCATTAAAGAGTAAAAATACATTTTTTCATGGTAAGAGTAAAAGGGGTTAAGTAAGGGTTAAATAAAAAAGATAAAGATCAAAAAATATTCAAAACTTGTCTAATTTTTATTGGATGAATGTATTTAGATCCATAATTATCTTGTCTTTAAAATAAATCTGTTTGGAGTCATTTGGAATAGAAGATTTATTTATATTAATTTAATATTTTGAATAATTCTAACAGTGCCCCTCCCCATATTTTAAGTTCCATTTTATGTTATTACTTTATGGGGATTATGATTCAAATGTACAAAGTGGTATGGGAAACTTTTTAATTTTTAAATTTTATTTTACTCAAGATAATTTTTAATGTCTTTTTAAGGGAACTTCCATTTATCAACACCAACAAACCATGTTGTTACTTATCCTCCACTAAGGATATTTTGTATTAATACCATCCTCATTGTTTTCTGGATAGATTAAGATTATTTCAAAGAGATTGTTTTGGAAACCATTTCTTTTCAAAGGGTTAACCATGTTTCAAAGATATTGTTATAGAACCTGTTACTTTTCTACAGGTTAATCAAGTTTCAAATAGATTGTTATGGAACACATTTCTTTTCCATGGGTCAATCATGTTTCAAAAATATTTTTATGGAAACAATTTCTTTTATATAGTTTAATCATGTTTCAAATATATTTCTATAGAACTCTCTTCTTTTTCATGGTTTAATAATGTTTCAAATAGATTTTTATCTAACCCGTTTCTTTTCCACGAGTTAATCATGTTTCTAATATATTTTTATGGAATGTGTTTCTTTTCCATTGGTTAATCAAGTTATGAAAGGGTTTATTGGTTGAGTTTATGATGAAATTAAATCTTTTATATGTGAAATGAATTTTGATTATCTTATTTTTTTATTTCCACTTCTTTTATGTGGATTTATATTAAATACATATAATCGATTCAGTTGATTAATTCTCACTTCAAATATATGATATTCGTAAGGGAATCTTTAACTAAAAAACCTCGTTTTAAATGTTTTAGAGATTTATTTTCTAAAATATTTCTATTTCATGCCCATGTTTTTAAAAACATTTTTATGAATGTATTTATATTGATTTGAATGTTTTAAAATAGTAATTTTTTGATTTCTCTAAAAAAAATATTTATGTAAGGGACTTTTTTTAATAATATTTTAATGTTTATTTTTAAAATACCTAAAATGAATGTGTTTTTTTAGCTTAAATGGTATTAATGGATTTTCTCACTTTCATGATGCTTCAATTTTTTCAAAATTTCTCTATAAGTTTGAAATTTTATTTTCAAATAAAATTTTTTTACTTATGAGTGTGCGGCTTTATAAAAATGAAAAGTGATTTTAAAATGGAAAAGTTTTTTCCCTTAATAATGTTCCTTTTATTCAAGATTTATGTGTTATGATTATATTATGGTTCTTGGGAATTGTTTAAAAGGATGAGTGGATTTGTGATAAACTGAGGTCAGTTGAGCCCATTATAGCTCTCTAATGCATTGGTTAATGGGACAGAGTTAACCAATTATGTTTCTCCTAAGATATTATAGGAACAATACTCTGGCGGTTATTCTAAATGTAACTATGATGGTTACTCATGATGTATCCAAGAGAGCTATAGTATTTTTAAGCGTGATATGGAAAATTATGTCCCAAGTTACCTAATTATCTTTTATATGCTTGCTTATGAGTTTTCATGAAAATATTTTAATTTTAAAAAGGTAATTTAATGAACTTTTTAAAATGATGAATCCTTTTTTGAGGTAAAAGGATATGTTTTTAAGAAAATTGTTTATGGGCTTTCATTGGGTTAATGGTTTCTTTTATTTTATGTACCTTACTAAGATTTTTGTTCTCAGACCATGTTTTAAAACGTTTTTCACAGGACTTAAGGATTGTTAAGGATAAATAATATTAAATAATTCAATTATTTAATGTATTTCATCAAAATAAATTATGTTTTATTTTAAAAGTGTTTACTTTGGTGGAAAAAATGGATATGGTGTATAAGTTTCCACTAGTAATATATGGGTTTACTTTATGAGAGTGGTTTCTAATAAGGACTATAAAATTAACCTTATACTTGTCCTGATTTTTTTTGAATGAGTAGATTTCATCCATAATCACTCAGGTTTCGAGTATATGGCCTTTGTTTTCCATTTATAAGTAATTATGAAATTTATAATATTTTATTTAAATAAAAGACAAATATGTCTCAATCATATTCTTAATAAATAAAATATTTTTAATAAGGGGTTCTCTATATTTTATGTTATAATACAAATATTAATTTGAAATATAAAATTTTTATCTTTATCATGGTAATTTAGTTTTAATTTTTAGTGAAGAAATAATTACCTTAAATGCTTTCACAACAGTGATGTAGTAATTATTTTAATAATAGAAATATCAAATAAATGATATTAAAAATATTAAAATAAATATAATTTGAGATACTTAATGTCATCCTTGAATTTTAAATATTTCCTGAAATTTTTTGAGATATATTGAAAGAGTTTTTTCAAATATTTCTTGTTTTATTTATATTTTTAGAATTCAAATAATGAATAGTGTCAAAATTGACATTAATGGTATTTTAAAATAAATAGTATTTTCTTAAATTATATAAAGTTACTAAAATTATTAAATTAGGCCAAATTATTAGTATAATGTTGAAAATTTCATCCATGCTCCATTTAAAGTTCGTTTATAATTTTATAGTAACAATATTAACCCTTAAAGAGTAAAAATCCATGTTTTCACAGTAAGAGTTAAAGGGGTTAAATAAGGGTTAATGTCAAAAGATAAGGATTAAAAAATAACAAAAACATGTATAATTTTAATTGGATTACTAGAATTTTAAAAAATAATCCTAAGTTTTAAATTAATTAGTTTCTATCCATATGAAATAGAAAATTAATTTATATTAATTTAATATATTGAAGAATTCTAAGAGTGCCCCTCCCCTCTCCTATAAATGGGAACCTGTTATTCAATTTTATTCACACTTAAAAACCTTTTTGGTTAGGAAAATATCTATCAATTTATTTTCCTAGAATCCCTAAACACATTATATTTCTCATATTTTAGGAATAACACTACCCTTATTTTTCTTAAGGTGTTAAGAAAAGGAGATCATCTGAAGAAGATGTATCGTTTTTAATCATGACTTTCTATTTTATTTCTTCTTACACTTCATTAAAATATTCTTCAAACATGATATAATAATAAATATAATATTCTCCATATACTAAGATGTTATTATGTTAGTATAATGACCTATACCATCTCCACTTCCATCAAATGGGAAAAAATCATCGTTTTTTTGTGTATGATGGACTACCGCCTCACAAACTAATATAATTTTTTTTCCATCAATGTCTGTCAATATTGGATATAATTATGGAATTAAAAGTTTATATATGATATCCTGACTACTACTTCAATAAAATCACACTAAACTATGGAATTTTAATCAGTTAGGCTCTTGAAAAGAAAGGTTCACCTTATTAACATGAGTCATGTCATTTAGTATTTTTAACCCTTTAACATTATGGGGTGTTACAACAATGTTATCATTATGAAACCTAAATCTAAACCTAGGAAGTGCCACTGCACTTAAGTCTAGGTTCCTACTCTGATAAAAAATGTAAAAATTGGGCTCCACAGATAGCACAGACACACCACCTTAACATGGTCATCAAGTACTGGCCTACCAAGTGCCACCAGTTTCCCCACAAACATGTGGTCCCCTCCCTAGGTCCCACCCACATTCCCAAACGGGTCATTAAACTAATTATTTTTCCCATATTCTAGTTTTATTTTTCCTCACTCCCACACACCCTAGAAAAAATCCCAGGATTTTACACATCCTAATCACTACTACGGACCAAGCATGCTTAACTGTGGAGTTCTAATTAGGTAGACTCCTGAAAAGAAAGGTGCACCTTGTTAAAATGATTCATATAATTTTTTATTTTTAACCCTTTAACATTCTAGTGTGTTACAATTTTTCCCTAAATGGGGGGTTAATTTAACATCCCAGAATTTTAAAGGGTTAAAAGACTAAATGATATGACTCATGTCAACAAGGTGCACCTTTTTTTTCATGATCATACATGATTAGATCTCCATAGTTAAGTGTTCTTTTCCTGGAGTAGTGATCTGGGTGGGTGACCTCTTATAATGTATCCTAGGGTGTGTATAAATGAGGAAAATAACACAGGAAAGAATATGTGTTCTTCTGTTGGGACATTCATTAGTCTGGTGACCCGTTCGAGCATGTTGGTGGGCTCTAGGGAGGGGACCACATGTCTGCAAGGCAAGTGGTGGCACCTAGTGGGCCAAGACCCGATGACCATGATAATAATATCATTATTATCATATTAATAATTTATATATACTTATATATATCATTAATGTGATGTGATGATAAAAAAAATAACATCGCTTTATGGAGGTGATAATTCACACGTACATGGGAATGAAGTTATCATTTTTCTATTCATGGAAAGGTAAGAAAATAAATGATATTTTAACTTTTCATAATTATAAATATGTCATGAATATAATATATAAACTTTAATTTAATTTTAAATTGATTCCAATGACCCATATTATATTTATTGATGTATAGTCTAACTATTTATACTTTAATAGATCTAAAATATAATCTAACTATATAAATAAATTAGACAAAAAAATCAAATAAAATGCCATATTTTTCACTATTCATCAAAAAATGAAACTTATCAGAAAAATACCAAAAGATAAACTAAAGTAAATTTTGATATTAAAATTTCAAATAAGAATATAATTTTTTTGAATAAAATTTTTTAAAGTTTTAAAATTTAGTACTAACACAAGTCTTCCATTAAAAATGAGACAAAACTTCTTTTTAGAAAAATACCGTTTTTTATGCTTAAAATTTGATTTGTTATTATTTTATGGCTATAAAAAAATTTGGATGAATTTCAAAAAAACATTATTGAATATATAACATATAAATTTCATTAATATCATTCACTAATGGTGATTATTTTAATTTATTAAGATCCAACACCTTTGTGGTCATTAAAATAGTTTTTCATAAAAAAAATCCTTTATATTCAATTGGTTTTTATTTTCATATCTAATTAATTGGTAACCAAAAATTTCATTATATAAACATATATAAACCATATTTTCAATATCTTGTAAATCTTGGTCATACCTGTTATTCTAATGGCTCAGATATAATGGTAACATTTAAATAAGAATATTTATTTCTTCATTTAAGATTGACATGTTGTATCATGTATACTATGAAACATAGTGTTTACTTCTTAAAATATTATAATTTTATATCCCCCCCTTAATAAATTAATTCCTCAAAATTTTAACTCAGGATTGGTAACCAGGGTTAGACTATTCAAAATACCTTTATTAAAATCCCACATCGGAACAAGTGTTAATAAAAATTCTAATTTAAAAGAGAGAAAAGAAAATATAAAGGTCACCTGAGAAAAAACATACTATTATTCCATGTAGGAAAACATTGTCATGGTAGAGAAAACTAACCAACAAGTTATAATAGAGAGTGGTAGAGAATATGGTCATTATAAACATAACCATTAAAAACTGTAAAGTTGTGATGTGTTAAAAGTCCATTGATTTCTTAGTAAGAAAAGTAAACAAATAACATTTTTATTTAAATATTTTTTTTTTCTATAATTGAGGAATTATTTTACTATTTTTACTAAGAATATTAGAAAATATATGTAATTGACAAGTAGAGTTATATCCTTTAATTAATTTCCACCACAAACTCATATTTTTCTCCAAAATATGAGTATTCAAGAATAATTTTTCATACATGAAGCGCTAGAATCAAATTCTAGAGAATCGCATAATCCATAAAAGATTAACTATATATTTATCCTATATTGAAACATTAACTAAGAACAAAAATTTTAGTACAAGATAAGACAATTCTCTTAAAATAGTAACTCCCAATTCCAAGGATCTTTTCAGTTTAGAGTTTTAGAGAATTAGGTTATAACACATATATAAAAACTCATATATTGCAATTGGAAACTTTTACTAAATATATTTTTTTTCACAATATGAAACTTTTAAAATGAAAAATGATTTCTTTTTTATGAAAAATCTTCATGAATTTTAACTTTACATCCTCCATTCTCTTACTCATCCATATACCCTGTTAAAAACATTTTTAAACTTGGGATGATAATAAAAAACATAGTAAGGGAAATAAAAATATATAAACAAACCATTAATCCATGAATAATTATAAACCATGAAAACATTTTCACAAATTTATACTTTTTACCCATAAAACATAATCTCTTTAGCTTGCCTTATGAAATCATAAGTTTCCTGTAAAATCGACAGAAATCATAAATCATAAAGGTATATTATTGAATTATTTTCATATCACTCTTATGTATATTTTAGTTATCATGGATATATGGGGGGTAACCTTCATAGTTACATTTGGAATAACCACTATAGTCTATTCCATTAATCTCTTAGGATAAACTCTACCAGTTAACTCTATACCTTTACCCAATGCATTGAAGAGCTATAATGGGATCACCTTACCTTGCTTTATCACATAACCAACCATCCTCATAAATAATCACCAAGAAACATAACCTAATACTAACACATAAATATTTAATAAAATAAACATTCTTTAATAAAATAAATTTTTCATTTTGAAATAACTTTTCATTTTTACAAAACATCGTAGTCTTAAATGAAAATACTTTATTTTAAAATAAATAATATTTTATTAAATAATATAAATTCAAATAAAAATATAAAATTATACCAAATGATTATTATAATATTTAAAATGATATCCATGATTCATTTATAGTATATTTTTCATTTTATAGTAATTATATTAACCCTTAAAGAGTAAAAATCTATGTTGTCACGGTATGAGTAAAAGGGGTTAAATAAGGTTTAAAAAAATATGGATAAAAATAGTAAAAACTTGTATAATTTTCATTATTTTAATATATTTAAACCCATAATCATCCTATCTTTGAAATAAATTAGTTTGGGTCCATTTAAAATAGAAAATTAATTTATATTAATTTAATATTTTTAAGAATTTCAAGAATGCCCCTTCACACTATTATAAAAGGTAACCTCTTATTATATTTTCTTCACACTTAAAAACATATTTTTTTTCAGAAAATATCTAACCAAATACCTTCTTATAATCCCTCCCTACATTATATAGATCTAATTTTAAGCATAACACCATCCATAGTGGTCTTAAGTTATTACGTAATGAAGGATTTCTAATCAAGGGGTATCATTTTTAATTAAGTGTTTCTGTTTTGTTTATTCTCCCACCTCCTTCAAATATTCCTCAACCATGATGAAATAATAAATCTAGTATACTCCATATACTTAGATGTTATTTGGAATGGAATATCCCACTTTTATGATCCTTTAATGTTTTTAATCTTCCTTTTCAAGTTTATAATTTTATTTTCAAATAAAGTGTTTTCATTTATGAGTGCACAACTTTGTAAAAATGAAAATATATTTTAAAATGGAAAATTTATTTTCCTCAAGAATATTATTTTATGAAATATTTATTTTCTACGATTATTTTATGGATCTTGGTCATTATTTATGAGGATGGTTGGTTCTGTGAAAACCCAAGGGCGGGTGAGCCTATTATGTCCCTCCAATGAATTGGGTAGACCGATAGAGACCTGGGAATTAATATTATAGAAAAATTAAATATATTTTATATTTTCTATGCACAGTTTCTTAAATAAAATGGGATAACTCTTAAACGGAAGCTCAATCAGAAATATGAGACCACCGTTGATTCTGGAACACATATTTTACCCTATGCATGACCTAAAAAATTCAGATTGGGGTGTTTTTAAATCTCACTTGGTGGTGGTATGTTCGGCTGGTTAATTAATTAAATTAAATTAATTAGTTTATTATTTTTAACCTAACTGGAATGTCTATAAATATTCCTCTATGGAGAATCCTCTAGGGTTAGCCACATAAACCCTAGAGTATTCTAGATATTTTCCTTCCTCCTTCCATCGGAGGATCACCATGGATGATAACAAAACTCTGGATCAAAGAAGATCAAAGTGTATAAAATAGAAAGACTTGTTATAATAATTAGAAAGTTCTTTCTTCGAATATGAACTATCCAAATATCCATGAAAGACTCTTCAATTTTTGG
This sequence comes from Viscum album, assembly GCA_963277665.1. Classification (NCBI taxonomy): domain Eukaryota; kingdom Viridiplantae; phylum Streptophyta; class Magnoliopsida; order Santalales; family Viscaceae; genus Viscum; species Viscum album. The sequence continues at coordinate 1,424,826,839 of OY728123.1, read as the reverse complement.
ATTACACCCATTTTGATTAAATTGATTGATAAAATAAATCCCCTCCTTTGATCTATGTCAATTGTGGACTTTTACCGCACCCATGTACTAGTTTAATTGATTATTATTTTGTTTTCTAGTCCCTAATATCCCCATTCTTGATCATTGTCCAAGAATGATTTGAAATGATCGAAAAATGTTTTTTTATTCTTTTCCCCCTCAATTTATTCTTTTTTTCCCCGGTTTCACCACACGGTCTTGATTATACATTTTTTGGGGGTACGGTGCCTGATTAGACCCCCTAAATAGATAATCATTCATGTGCGATGGACGAATCAATGAATCAAAGATATATCTAGTTTTTGTGAGTTGCGGGTGATGGATTGAATGGTCGAAAACCAGATCGAAGTATGTGTAAGACAAATTACATGTGGGTTATTGGAGGTTCATGCACACATTGATCAATTCAATGGGAATCGTTTTTCCAGCCACCAGATGGCTGGAAATGATCAAAGGGGACTAGATACAACTTTTTCAAGTGAATACAAGGCTGAAATCGAAGGTGAAAGACTAGATTGCGCATATGGATAACAGATTTGGATTTCTATGAAAAATTTTACGACACACCATGTACCATGACGAAAACATAGAGTGTATACCCTATAATATGGTGGATAGGGTTTTGGGAATTTATAAGGATGGAACGCCATGTAGACTCCCTACTCATCGTGTACCACTTCCCCAAGTCGATGAGTTATGTGGCAGAGCACACGACCAGGAACATGCCATGTGCCTGAGTACATAGGAATAACCATAGGCACGGGAAGAAACCCATACGAAGTGACACACCTTGTACTAAAGTACACAAACACGTCTTGGATACATAGACATGACCAAGAACACAGGCGGGACCCCAAGTGGCATAGGCATGCTGTGTAGATCCCCTATATGTCATGTATCCCAACAAGGTTGGTGAGCCGTGTACCTCTAGTGACACATTCAGGTTAAGGAGTGGAACCACACACCATGTGGTTCCCCTCACACATGTATACCCCATTGTTCCTTTTTAGGAAACATAAATCTCTCAGATCTCTTTTATTTGAACTTAGATTTTGGCTAGTGAGTAGCCTATACTAAGTGTTTTTTCTATGTAGAAATCAATTGTACCCTCTATTCTGGATTTCATAATACGATGTGAGATTTTCTATGAACAACACTTATTTAGTTGGTGCTCTAAGACATCAATTATCTAGTAGAGGATCACCATAGACACTAGAGTGGACCCCCCCCCCCCCCCATCATCTTGGTCATGGGTCCTTTACCTGCCGAGTGTAACCCACTATCAGATAGGGCATGGGTCCTCGATGACTAGAGTGGAACCCCCCCCCCCATAATCTTCAGTGTGGGTCCTCTACCTTCCAAGTTTAACCCCCTATCATTTAGGTCACAGGTCCTCATAGTGGAATCCCCCCCATCAGCTTGGGCATGGTTCCTCTACCTACCAAGTTAACCCCCCCCCCTTTTGTATAGGGAATGGGTCCTTGATGACAAGAGTGTAACCCCCACCCCCACCCCCACCCCTATCGCAATAGGCTATAGGTCCTACTCTTGACATAAGAGGGGAACCCCTTGATGCATCAGGGCATGGGTCCTCTATGGATAATTACTGAGTGGAACCCCCCTATAGGATAGGGTGCAGGTACTCCTGACACTAGAGTGGAACCCCCCCCCCCCATCATCTTGGACCCAGATCCTCTATGGATACTTATGAAGTAGAACACCCCCCACATTATCATGTGTGTGAGTCCTCTATGGATACTTACAGATTGAAACACCCCTGATTCACTATGTCGAGGGTCCTCTACTTGGATTTTTCCCCCTTGGTTATGTGGTGAAGTGTTGAGAAGTAATCCTTAGCACGGTTACTTATGGGAAGACTTGTGAGATGTTGGGAATCATTGATGATATTTTGGAACTATTGGAAACTATTTTCTAGGGATGAGATGTGATATGGAGATCCTATTACTCTCTTGTTTGGGCTTCTTTTGACTGATCATATATATATCAGTATCCATACCTTTGGATTTCATTACTCTTCTTCCATGTCCTATGAATATGTTTGGATTATTCCATGTGCTTTCCCTATTTGTCTTATCATGGTTAGATGAGGTTACTCTCCTTATATAGGAAAAAAATACTCTACATGTAGTTTATCTAAAAATGTGTTGATTCCCTTGTGCTTCGAAGAGGTTACTCTTTCTCTTTATTGGGTTGAGCTGCATCTAGTTTACTAAATATTGTATTTTTATTCCTATTGTATCTCTTACTTCTCCCCCTTCAACATTTAGGGAATCTTACTAGGTATGTATGTACTCACCCCTTCATGGTATTTTCCCACATGTGTCATGTCTTATGCAGACGAAGGACAGTTCAGTGGTGACTATAGAGGAATTTAGGGATATATATTACATTGGACTATGTAAAGTGGGAACAACTTAGATATCATGATATGGTATATCTCAGTGTTTTACTTTCCATTTTTTTTAGTTTAGGACATCTTTTTGGTTAGGTGTGTATTTTTTCCCTTTACTTTTCAGTTTTCACTACCATACTCTTGTACTGTCTAGAGTTTTTTTCATGCATGGTTATTCCCATAGTATTTTTCACATTTTACTTTTATACTTATACACTTATACATCGATATGAATATTTGTGTGAATATAGGTACTTAGTAAATGGCTTCCCCATGTTAATTATGCCTTTGGTGCTGGTTGTCATCCCATAACCTATGGAGGCGGGCTTAGGGTAGTTGCGGCTCAAGCCCCGGTTTGGGTCAGATCCTAATAGATTTATATCAGAGATGTTTCAATCCATGGTATGGTTTTTAGAGTAGTCCCCTTATTAGGGGTTTATTGGGAATTAGGGAAATAGTGTCGAAGTGTCTCGAGTGTAGATCTTGAGCCAGGGAACACAGTGTTAGTGCAGGTGGCTGATGTATCCATTCACCAAGACCTTGAATACCTTCTTTTCGAATCAGTATACCGAGACATTGGTTTTATGGATAAATGGTACATTTATATTATATGATATATTCTTTTATTATTCTTCTTGAGTCATCCCCCCCTATATATATATATAAATACTCATCTCACCATAGAACATCTTGATAACTTTTAGGATGCCTCTGTGATGACAGTTAGTCAGGATTCCAGTTTCAAATCACGATGATGATTCGATGAGTGATGAGGCCTTTGTTCTAGGTCCATATCATGATATTATTCCTCAAAGTGGATAGGTAGTAGCACCACAACCTGTGACGTATTAGATCATCCCATCAGAGTAGGATGAGGATCCGCACAGACTTAGCGCACTCCATGAGTTCCAGTGCTAGAGGATTCTTAGGTTCTATGGTGATCTAGATATTCAGGTAGAAAAGGATTGTCTAGATTAAATGTTCTATTTTTTCAAGATCATTTTAACACTAATTAATTAGGTGTTTTCTCTAGAAACTAGCCTTTTCCACAGAGCAGTTGGGCACTGGTGGAGTCTTATTACCCAGTTGCACGATGAGTCAACACTCTAATGGAATGACTTCCAGTAGTTGTTACGTGAGGAGTAATACCCCTTATTCTAGTGCTCGGTTTTGATTTAGGATATTCTAGAGCTATAGTATGGAGATATTACAGTGGATGAGTATGTATTGAGGTTTACATACCTTACATGCTATTACCTTGACATAATCCATGATGGGTACTTATGAGCATAGAAGTTGACTAAAGACTCTTTCAATATATTCTTTCCATCATGGTTACCTTATAGATCCCCAAATACATTGGAGTGTTGGAGTGGGCACTGGTGATAGAGAGCTTCCTTTCATAGGGACTCTAGACAACTGGATCAGGTAGTGGGAATCATAGGGCTGAGTCATCTGTAGCAGCTAGCATAAGCTAGATGATAGGATCTCGACATAGGATACCTACCCATGATTAGTCTCAAGAACGTGGTTAGAGGAAATTCAGAGGACTATGGTAGCCCTAAGAGGGGTGTTTATATGCTTATGACAGGCAAGATTGAATGGCATGAGACTACCCAACCAGATGTGTCAAGGAGCATAGGTAGATAGCTGAAAGACCACCATGTTAGAGACAACTCTATGATTAGGGATATCATAGGATAGGGAAGGTAGGTCCCTAGGGAGGTTGAGCTGGAAAAGGTGGAGGAGGAGATTTGAGTGGTCTAAGATTCTATGAGATCCTTCTACCACTACTACTAGGCATCCCACGTCAGACTCAAGGAGCTCGGGGTCAGGGCTACGAACTGCTCTAGGCTCTAGAGTCTTATGACTCTACTGCACAATAGATGATTAGAGATTTGAACTATGTTTATTATACTCTTGATTTAGTATTAGTAAACATGTGTTCTAGTCATTCCTTCATCTATATACTCTAGTTGATATAATTGGAGCTCCCAGTTGAGGAACTAGCCTAGCAGATTCATCTTGAGGTTCCTACAGGGAAAAGTTCTTCAATATCTTTTATTTTTTAGAAGTATGAGATATATCTTGGTGGAGTGAGTTTCATGTGGGACCTTTTGATTGTAACTATAGAAACCAATAGTGTTATCTTGGGTATGTATTTTTTATCTATGGTCTAATCTTAGATTGATTATCATCATAGATGAGTCATATGCCTTCGCATTGATGGGATGAGATTATCCTTTTCTAGTGAGAGAGATCTCATGGTGGTATGAGTGGGTTCTATAATCATGAAGTTGTATCCCATCACTCATAAGTTGGAAAGTATATCCCTTGGTGCAAAACACTCTTCAATCATGTGTATTTATTCAGTTGTGGATATTATATTGACATCTTCTCCAATGACACTAATGGACTACCACTGAGGCAAGAGATGGATTTTGCATCAAATTTCATCCCAGAACCACTTTGAAATATTTTTTGGCATATCTGATGACCCTTACTGAGCTTCAAGAGATGTAGTTATAGTTGGAGGACCTTCGAGTGAAGGGTTTCATTAGGCCTAGTGTGTCCCCCTGGGCAGCTCCAGTGTTTTTTATGAAAAATGTGGATGGGATATTGCAGATTTTTATGGATTATCATCACCTAAACCAGGTCATGATAAAGAATAAGTACCCATTTCCAAGTATTTAAAACATATTTGACAAGTTGTGAGGTAATATATAGTTCTCATATATCAATCTTAGGCATGTCTACCACCAGTTGAGGGTTCTTGAGGCTGATATTCCAAAGCTGGCATTCTAATGTCACTATGAACACTATGATTTCCTGGTGATTCCCTTTGGTATGAAGAATTCCCCCACCGTGTTTTTGGATTTTATGAACTAGATATTCTAGACCTACTTGGACTAGTTCTTGGTTGTCTTTATCAACAAAAAACTCATCTACTCTACATCAGAGGAGGAGAATGTATATCACTTGAGGATTGTTCTATATTTTCTTCGAGAGCACCAGCTTTATAGAAAGTTCTCAAATTGTTAGTTATGGATTCATGAGGTTTAATTTCTAGGGGATTTCATTTCTAATCATGGTTTTTCCATGGATCCATAAAATATTGATACAGTTCTTACTTAGGATCCACTCTAGAGCGTTTCAGGGGTGTGAAGTTTTCTTGGTTTGGAAGGGTACTACATGAGTTTTGATGTATATTTCTCTAGGACTGAAACCCCTTTGACCACCCTGATGTGGAAACGGTATCCTTTTACCTAGAAAAAGTAGTGAAATAGGGACTTTGAGGAGTTGAGGTCGAGGCTGATGGGTTCCTATATGTTGAGAGTACCGAAGGAAGGTGTGGATTTTGAAGTGTATTGTGATGCCTCATGAGCTAGGCTTGGCTTTATATTGATGTAGTAGGAAGGTAGTTATCACCTATGAGTTGATGTAGTTGACTCCCCATGAGAATAACCACACAACTCATGACCTAAATTTGGAAGTCGTGGTTTTTTTCCCTAAGTATGTGGAGGCACTACCTTCTAGGGTAGCACTTTGTGATTTACTTGAACCATCAGTCTCAGTCACATCTTCACACAAAGAGACTTGAACCATAGATAATAGTACTGGTTAGAGTTCTTGTAGGAATATGAATTCAAGATAGTTTATACTCTAGAGAAGGGAAATGTGGTAGTAGATTCCCTTAGCAGGAAGTTCCAGGCTTGATTTGTGTAGGAGGCTTTGGAGGAGTTGTATTCCTTACATTTGACCCCAGTGGATCTGGAGGGTACACCTTTTCTATAGTCAATGGTTTTAGATCCTCCACTTCCCATGCGTGTGAGAGAGTCCTAGTAGTGGTACATCTATCGTGAGGTCTTTTGTGACCAGATATCCATAGGGTATTCACCATATGGATATTTTGAATTGTGGAATCATGTTATCTTTTTCTAGGGATGGATGGTGGTTCTAGTCATGATGAGGGTGGAGGTGATGTGAGAGTTCCACACTTATCCCCTCATTGTGCATCTTGATGTCAAGAAGATGTATAGAGACCTTCAGTGTAAGTTTTGGGGGTCCGGAATAAGATGAATCATAGTTGAGTTCATCTCTTGGTGTCTCACCTATCAGTAGGTGAAGGCTAAGCACCAAGTTCTGGTAGGTTTGATATATCCCCTTGAGATCCAGTAGTGAAAGTGGGATAGCATAACCATCAACTTTGTGGTAGGGCTTCCATGGATAGAGAATGTCAATGATAGAATCTGGGTGCTAGTTGACTAACTCACATAGTTGGCACACTTTCTTGCTATCAGGGTGTAGAATTTAGTGGAGAGTTTAAGGAATTTGTATATATGAGAGATCATTCACCTTCATGGTATTACCTTGATGATTTTCTCCTATCATGATGTGTAGTTTACGTCACAATTTTGGATAGTTCTATAAGAGGCATTTGGGACCCAAATGAGGACTATTACATCCTTTCACCCCCATATGGATGGGTGCACTGAGTTTACTATCTAGGTATTGGAGGATATTCTGAGGGATTGTATTTTTGACTCTGGATAGAGATGGGAGGATCAATTTCCCTTGCTATAGTTTGCGTAAAATAATAGATACCACTCTACTATCGGCATGGAACACTTTGAGTCCCTATACAGGAGAACCTTTAGGTCACCCTTGTGGTGGATAGAGATTGTTGAGACATCTCTTATGGGTCCATATTTGGTGCATGTGATGAAAAAGAAGTTCTAGGTCATCCATGAGCAGATGACTACGACTCAAAGTAGCCAAAAATATTATGAAGATCAACATTTTAGGTCTTTTGAGTTCAATCATGGAGACCATGTTTTCCTAATAGTCTCATCGTGATGAGGATTACAGAGGTTTATCCTGAGAGCAAAGCTATCCCTAAGGTTTATCAAGCTTTTTGAGATCGTGTAAAGGGTTAGTGAGGTTTCTTACCACCTTTACCTATCCCCATAGTTGTATCAGGTGCACGACATCTTCCATGTGTCACAACTGAGGATATACGTTCATGACCTTATGCACATCATCGAATAGGGAGAGCTAGACATTGAGGATGGAACGATATTTACGGATCACCTAGTGGTGATCGAGGATCGATAGTAGAGGACCCTGCATGGACAGACCATCCCGTTGGTTTGCATGTTGTGGCAGCATGAGAACATGCAGTAGACTTCCAGAGAGAGGGAGGTCCAATTGTTGGATTAGTATTCCAAGTTTTTTGTTTAGTTTTATTTTGGGACAAAAATTTTGAAGGAGGGAATGATGTAGAGACCTGAGTTTTTTCTTATAAAAGTTTTAAATATTTATACATATATTTATAGAGTCACACGCTGAGATGACATCAAATTTCTAGGCCCGGTGTGCCCAGAATTAATTTTATAAAGATATTAAATATATTTTATATTATGCAAACATGGGTTCTTAAATAAAACTAGATAACTCTTAAACAGAATATAGGATCAGAAATATGTGACTATGTTTGATTTCAGAACATGTTGTTTACACAACGTATGACCTAAAATAGGTTGGAACATGGAATTTGGGTATCTTTCCCATTGAAGTTACATCCAGATAGTTAATTAATTAAATTAATTTATTTAATTTATTATTTTTAACCTAATTTGAATATCTATAAATCTGCCTCTATAGATAATACTCTAGGGTTATCCGCATAAACCCTGGGAGGATTTCATAGATTTTTCTTCCTCCTTCCATGGACATAATACCTTAGACGATGATGAAACTCTGGATCAGATAAGATCAGAGAGTAGTGAATACAATAAATGCCTCTGATCATTGGAAATCATGTTCTTTGGTGATGAATGAAACAAATATCCAGGTAGGGCTCATCAATTTTTTATTATTCCCATTTTGATTAAATTTATTGAGAAGAACAATCCCCTCCTTTGAACTGCCCAAATTTTGGATTTTTCATGAACCCATGTGCTAGATTAATTTATTATTATTTGGTTTTCTAACCCCTGATATCCCCATTCTTGATTGTTAACAAGAACACTTGGAAATTATCAATATTTTTTTGTGTTTTCCCCCTCAATTGGTTCTCTTTCATAACCGGTTTGACCCCGAAATCCTAGTTTGACATTGTCGAGTGATACCAAGCCCAATTGGAACCCCAAAATCATGAAGAATTTACATACAAGGGAGATATCGATAAATTAGGGATAGACTGAGATTGTTTGTGAGTTGTGAGTGATGGATCGGATGATCAGAAACCCGATTGGAGGAGGTGCAACACAAATTGTTTGCGAGATGGTAGAGGTTCATGAGGACCACTAATAATTAAATGATAATTGTTTTTATGGCCACCAGATGGCTAGGAATGACTAAAAATGACTAGATACACCTTTTTTGGGAAAACATAAGGCTGAAATCAAAGGTGGAAGACCATATCTAGTGCATGGAGAATAGATTTTTATTTTTTTTAAAAGTCGATGATACGTTGTGTACCGTGATGAACACACAGTGTATAGTCCCTATACTATGGTGGATAGGGTTTGGGGAATTTTTAAGGACATCACCTTAGGTAACACTTCCCCAAGTGGATGAGTCGTGTGGTAGAGCACATGGCCAGCCACATGTCGTGTGCCCGAGTACACAGGCATGGCCAGAGACACAGGTGGAACCCCATTTGAAGTGACATGTCATGAACTAAAGTACACATACATGACTTGGATACATGGATGCAGCCAAGCACATGGGCGGGACCCCAAGTGGCATGGTCACACCATGTAGATCCCCCCCACACTATTTATCCCTACACAGATGCATATCTGTGTAACACAAGAGATATATCCAAGTGAAAGAGTGTGACCACACATTGTGTGGGTCCCCTTACACATTGTGTACCCCTTGGTTCCTTTTAAAAAACTTCAATCTTCCCTATTTCCTTCGTTTGAACTCATATCTTGGTCTGTGAGTAGCATGTCCTATGTTTGTTTCAATGTAGAACGTGATGGTTCTATCTGTTGTGGCTTTCAGGATAGAATGTGATATGTTCTAGGAATGGTGCTTATTTAGGGGATGATCGATGAAGACAATTACCAAGAAGAGGATCTCTAGAGACACTAGAGTGTAACCCCCACCCCCACCCCCTATCATCTTGGGTGTGGGTCCTCTAACTACTGAGTGGAACCCCCTATCAAATAAGGTATAGGTCCTTGATAACTAGAGTGGAACCCCACATCATATTGGGCGTAATTATTAACTACCTAGTGGAACCCCCTATCAGATAGTGTGTGGGTCTTCAATGACTAGAGTGGAACCCCCCCCCCCCCCATCAACTTGGGTAATGGCCATCTACCTACTGAGTGGAGCCCCCTATCGAATACGACATGGGTTCTAGATAACTAGAGTGGACCCCCACCCCCACCCCTCATCGCACTAGGTAACGGGTCCCCGTGACACTAGAGTGGAACCCCTTTAATGCATCAGGGCGCAGGTCCTCTACGGATACCTACTGAGTGGAAACCACCTATCAGATAGGGAATGGGTCCTCATGAAACTATAGTGGAACTCCCATCAGATTGGGTGTTCGTCCTCTATGAATATGTATAGAGTGGAAGCCCCCGTCAGTTTGGGTGTGGATCCTCTACAAATACTTATGGAGTGGGACCCCCTGATCACATAAGGGTGTGTGACCTCTACTTGGAGTTTGTTCCTCCTTCTCTATGTGGCACAGTGGTGCGGTGTGGGCCTTCACACGATTACTTTTGGGAATATATGTGAGATGATAGACATTGTTGATGGGATTTTGGAACTATTGGAGACTCTTTTCCTGGGATGATATATGAGATAGATATCCCCTAACTCTCTCATTTGGGATTCTTTTTATTGAGCATGTATATATCAGTATCCATACCTTTGTATTTGGTTACTCTCTTGTCATGGGTTTTATAGATGCACGGTTCATGCCACGTTCATTATGTGTTTAGCTTCCCATGTTTGGATGAGGTTACTCTCCTGCTATAGGTGAAGAACACTCGATGTGCAGTTCATCTACAGACCATGTTGAGCCCCTTATTCTTGGATGTGGTAACTCATTATCTTTATTGGTTTGAGTTGCATCCTGTTTATTATCTACTTTCTTTGTATTCATATTTTATCTCTTACTTCTCCCCATTCAACTTTTGGGCCATCTTACTGGGTATGTATATACTCATCCCTATATGGTTCTTTCCCATACGTGTCATATTTTATATAGATGATGGACAGGTTAGTGGTGAATATATAGGAGCTTAAGGATACTTGGTACTTTGGACCACGTATGGTGGAATAACTAGGAGATTAGAATATGGGATCTCTCATAGTTTTACTTTCCATTTTTTTCATGTTGGGACATATTTCTGTTTGGGCATGTAAGTTTCCCCTTTACTTTTAAGTTTTCCCTGTCGTACTCTTGTACTATCTAGAGTTTTTACATGCATGGTTGTTCCCCTAGTATATTACATCCTTTAAATTTATTCCTCTATAATTTTTCATCAATATAGATGTGTGTGTAAATATAAGTACTTAGGAAAATTCCTTGGCATGTTAGTCATGCCGTTCACATGGGTCTTCAACAACTGGCCTATGGAGGAGGGCTTTGGGAAGTTTTGACTCGATCCCCAGTTTGGGTCTGGTCATGACAAAACCCATACATTATAAGTGGAAAATTATACTTAGTGTCAATTTTTCCCACTAATGGAAAAAAAATTAAAATAAAATATTTTTTCTTTTCATGAAACATTTTCAATACTTCCATCATGACATCTTCTTTTCCCTTACAATTATTTAAGACCTGTGAGAAAAATTTCAAAACATGGGATTAATAAAAAAACCTCAGTAAGAGACACAAAATAAAGGAACCCATTAGTCTATTAAAAACCCATAAAACATTTTCTGAAAAACAAACCTTTTTACCCCAAAAAATGAATCATCTTTTCAAAAATATCATTATCTTACCTTTTGAAAATCAAACTATTTTCATGAAAACTCATAAGAATGAATATAAAATATAAGTAGGTAACTTGGGACATCATTTTCTACATCACACTTAAAAATATTGTAACTATCTCAGCTACATAGAGAGTAAACATCATAGTTACATTTAGAATAATCACTGTGGTATTATTCCTATAATCTCTTAGGAGAAACCCAATCAGTTAACTCCTTCTTATTACCCAATAGTTTGGAGAGCTATAATGGGTCCACCTTCCCTTAGTTTATCATAGAACCACCTATAACGTCTCATATTTATCCTAGTATAGACCATTTAATTTGTTTTGGTTTAGTTATTTAAAATAGCCTTTTGCAGGTCCTAGAAAGTGGGAAGGCCCATGGTTTTTTTCAGTTATTTAAACTATGAATAGTTTAGTTTTGCATGAAAATGGAATAGGGTTTTTCCCTTTAATTTTTATTTTATTTTTTTATTTTCCTTTATTTTTTCTTCCTTTTTCTTTCTCTATTTTTTCCCTCTTGTTTTTTCCTCTCTTCTAGGTGGATAGAGCACACCTCCCCTATCCTACAGGTGTGGAGCTCAAAACCTCCTCCTACTTTGGGTTTTTTATTCTAGAACCCATTGATTCTCATATGTTTCCTTCACCATTGTATTTGATGTAAATCTATTGGCAATATCTCTCATCTGTACCCATCTATTTTGAGTTGTCTCCATCATCTGTTGCGTTATCTTTGAGCAAAGGATTTTTTTCCTATTTTGGGTTTTTCACTAAATATCTCAATTGTATCCATTTCAGGATGAATACAAGTTTGTTTCATGACTTGTGGAGTACCAAGACCATGAGGTAGGGTGGTTATGATTCTATCCCGATGTTCTGTTTCTTTTTAGACATCACCCCATGGTACCACTTTTCAGAACCTTCTGATGAAGCTTGATACCACATATTAAATTTTATAGGTTGTTTTCCAGTGTCTTTAGTGACCTTTTCTTATATAGAAACATATATTTAGGGTGTTATCCTTGCCATTGTCCACCCCTTTTGGGTGTTCCATCCATTTCAGCCTAAGTTGGTTCATGTATTTTGTGTGGTTTCCCTTGGTATAATCATTTAAATCAATAGCATGAATTAAAATATGAATTGAAATATAAATTGGATCCCTTGAGAAAGAATATGCTTAATTATAAATTTTTGGCCCATGCATTTTTTCATATTCCTTTTGTTCATTCTTTTTTTAGTTGACTGCTTTCTAGAAAATGCTTATACTTAATTCATACATCATGCCTTACTTTTAATTACACATGCAAGTGGTGAATCACTTTTTCCTTATGTATAATATATATGCATGTTGATTAAATGTGTATAATTTATTTTATATACATTTTATTTATTTTAGGCTATGCCAAGATTCTTGTTCTTAATGGATTGTGGTTGCTCATATTCATGCGATGCGGTGTGCCTTGTATTTAATTAGTGATGAATTAGTTCAGAATAAATATTAAATATAATTAAATGAATTTTTTGATTAATAAATGTCATGTTTTTATAATAAAACCTCTCCAATGGATTTGATCTATCTTATAAACTAAAAAATAGTTATTAGTGTTATTATACATGCTTTATTGCATTGACATATGAATTGTGTCATTATTTTTTGTCTTAAATTGCAAAGCATGATTAAATGGTAAGCTGGTTATCTTGTTATATTAAATTACATGTGATGACATGTGATTGTTTAAATGTTTTTCTTGTTTTTTATGCCTTACTTATGATAATGTCTATTGCCTTAAAATATAAATTGTGTGATTATTGATTGGATTCAATTGCACAACTGGAATAAATGGTAAGCATGTGATATTGAGATGCTTCTTTTTTGGAATGCAATTATAAATTCATTGTCATGTGTTATATTTATTTCATGATATGGATAATTTGATATGGGTTAGGAGAGAACATGAAGCCTGAGTTAAGGATTTCATGGATGGACTCACCATGATCGGTGAGTAACTAATCAATGTGTCGGGATCAATACTTTGTCCTGCCAGGTATGAGCTTGTCAGGAAGGTTTCATTATGTTTTTGAGTGATGATGGTTCCCTATGGAAGCAACTAAGGATGGACTTGTTGGAAAGATTCTTATTCCATGCCTCAGGTGAGACCCGGTTTCCTATGTGAGATATTTGGCATGGAGTCAGAGTCACCATACTTGAGTGATGCAATAGACACCATAGGGGTTTCCTTGGACAGACTCAAGGTATTGGGTTATATGGGATGTTTCCATTAAGACCCTTGGGATTATGATATGATCTCTAAGGACAGGTGTGGAAATCCACCTTGGATTTGACAAACTATTTGGATTGCATTGATTAATTGTTTACTCATATGAGTTGTTTCATTATTATTATTGCTTGATTATTCTTGTGAGCTTGTGATGCTACTACCTTGATTATCAGTACCCTTGTACGTTGACATGGAAAGTGAGACCTCGATCCAAAGAACTAGATTGGGTTATTCCTTGTTTACTTGGTTCTTGTATATATATATATATATTCTTCCCTAGTAAAGTACTCTATTTTGGTTTCCGGCTTAGGCCAAAGTAGGTGGTATGGGACGGGTGTCCTCTTAAGAACACGGACCTAGGTTTACATGTTTATTTATTTATTGCTTTATCTTTATCATATCTGGCACATTTTTATCTGATTACAACATGAAATGGAAATTTCTAGACACCGTGGGTGATGGCTTACTGAGATTTATATCTCAAACCCTTCTCATGCACTGTTTGGTACCCAAGTAGACTTAATGATCAAAGGTACGAATAAAGTTAATTGGTCTTCTTTTGATGCTTGATTGTTTTTCTATTTAGGATGAAGCTTTTGGGGGCAGAGGACTGAACTTGTGCTAGATATGCTGAGTATCAGTTTTTGGTCTTTTTTTAGATTTTTTATAGCATATAGTATATGATTGTACCCTTTTCCCCTTGTAATAATATTTTTTTATAGCACCATGAAATTAACATCATTATTATATCTATTATGATTATTCAGCTTCCTCCAGTTGTTCCTTTATATTTCACTGCTTATTTTTTTTACTTTCGTTGATGTATTCTGTTCTTATTACTTCCACTATTTAATTTATATTTTTTACCAATATGTTATACCTAATCCTATGAGATAATAGACTCCCTAAAGACACAACTAAGACCCTCACTGCTAGTCAGCATCCTCTGGCATTTAGGGAGATCCGTTTGAGGTCATGTGGCCCACCATCTCAGGACCCGGTTCAGGGGAACTCAGGGCAGGATGCTAAAAGGTGATATCAGAGCTGTATTTTCATTTTGTCTTACTTTTTGGGTTAGACAAGAGACTAGGACATGGGAATGTGTAATTTATGCTATGATTGAACATATATAACCCATGTAAAAGGTAACCTTCAATTTCCTAGGTTGGGAATTGAGGTTATTGATTATTCCATTTATCATTGATACGACTTCACCATTGGGTGACACATTTATTTTGTGCTACTATTTATATTGGTATTATTGAGATGATGATTTATATTACTTAATCCTGATTAAATAAGGAAAATGCATCACATGCATCATACTAGGAATTATAGGAATTGAAATGACATTCATTATGACATGCCATATTTATTTCCAGTGGGAATTTTCAGGTTTTCATGTGATTTCTGTTGTGCCTAGTTGTTATATCATGCAGTGCCTTCTTTATTATTAAAATAGAAATGTGCCAATTTATTTTGCAAATACATGTTATAAATTGGGTTAAGTGGACATTCAAATTCATTTTATAAGGTGTATGGGCCCTTATAAATCGGAATGGTGATCCACCTAATTCAGTCTATTTTAAAAGTAATTAAAGGAAAAATGAACTAAAATGAAATCTCTTTTTTTAAATGAAATGGCCACCTATTGTGGGAACTCAACATTGACCGTGAATTTACCTAGGAAAATGGAAATAGGTCATGTGTCTCAGTGATCCTTATGGGGTATTTCTTCTAATTTAAACTTAACTCTTGGAACAAGCTATCTGTTTTGTTATGCTCAGTGATAGGCTATGCACCTATTTACTTTATCGCTTTCCTTTTTAACATGTCATATTTTAGGGAGGACTTGAACCTACCCCTTATTACTACTTATTTATTTGATTACCCTATCTTTTATAATTATCTTGTGTAGGGTGCATGCTTGGAAATTGTAGAGTTATTCCACTATGACATCCTCACGTTGTACACCAAGAGAGTGGCAATGAGCACACCCTAGAGGTGGTGGGCCTTGATCCACCCATAGTGCCTTCTGTAGTTCCTCTAGAGGCACCTCGTGCTAATCTTATTTTTTTAATTGATACTCAATTTCATGAGATATTCGTCCATTTAATCCATACTATTTAGGGTGTTACCATGCCTGTCCCGCTTATGGAAGAGCTTATGTGGGACTTTTAACAGAAGCATCCTCCCACCTTCTCAGGGGATGGGGGTCCTCATACTATAGATTAGTGGTTAGAATCCATGGAATATATCATTAAACATACAGAGACACCTCCAAAGTAGAGGGTTAAGATTTATACCTACATGCTACATGACTCTTTCATGCATTAGTGGGATGCCATTTCTCAATCAAAGTATTACCGAGACATGGTTTGGTCAGACTTATGAATAGAATTCTATGATCATTTCTTTCCACGGACACTATGAGTGGATCGATCCATGTAGTTCTTTTATCTTCAAATGGGATCCATGACAGTGCTTTAGTATTCTACTCATTTCACTGAGATTCGGCATTTTTCTCTATCTCTAACAGAAGATGAATTAATGACTGTGAGGCATTTTGAGGAAGGGATTGAGCCTTCTGTCTACTCACAGGTGAACATATTTTGGTTGGAAACATTATAGAGATCATGAACCAATATCTTATTATGGAATTGAATATGATTGAGTTTTACAATGGGATCCATGCCAGTTTTTTTCATGTCGGGATGATAGTTCCTCTGGCGGTAAGAAGAATCATCATGAGGGTACATGTGGGGGTGGTTCTAGCTCGGTGACATGAAATGATTCTATATTATGTAACAAGTGTGTTAGACTGGTCCATAATAAACCCTAGTACATGAGTAATCTAATTTAATGCTTAAATTGTGGAAGGATGGGTCATATTCAGTGATTCTATCATTATTTTCCTCCATCATCCAGTGTAAGGGGATCTGTACCATCACCTTTATCAGGTACCTGATCTATGACTCCATGTCAGGATGGGAGTTGGTATTCTACTGGACATTTATTTCAAGGAAATAATGATTGTTTTTTAGGCATCTAGGCCCCATAGCTTTAGTATCAGTAGATTGGATCTACTCAGGCTGGTTAGGTATCAACTTAGGGATATATTTCGGACCATGTATATGAAATGTAGCTAGCTCTAGATGAGAAGAGTCCAGAACTATCTATGGTTAGTAGTACTATCCTGATCACCTCTATTTAGTTTATTTATTTCTTGAATGGTGTTTTTTATCTAACCCTTTTTTGTAGGTAGATTAAATACTTTTCATGTTTTTCTTGAGTTTTTTCTTGAGAATTGAATGTGAGAATTTATGTAGGCCTCTTCCTTATTTTTCCTGAATCTGAAAAATAAGCCTTGATCCCAGTGGCCCTTTGTGGGTGAGACCTCATTTTTAGTTAATTTTCATTGGGGACCATCGGATACTTGAATGCATATGATTTATGAACCTATGGATAGTATCGAGGATGTGTATTCTTCTCATGTAATCTAAGGTTAGTATGTGTTGATATACGTGATACTCGTCATCTTATTGAATGTTGAATCAAACCATTTAAGTTAATAATTAATAATTTAGTCTAATTTTAAGGACACTACTAAGGTGGAGAGCATCTCCTCTAATCTAGTTAGGGATTCCCTTCTAGTATAAGGCACACAACCAAGGAAGACCTTCTGAAATGGTCAGTTCTATTTGGAAATGCATTATGGCCGGTATCATTTGTTTTAGTTAGTGCCTGATTGAGAGCCTGATGATGTTATGCCTGGGTATATTCACAACCTCCTAATATATTCAACCTAAAATGGTTCGATTTTACTTTATTTTTCCATGCTAGGATTGGTTTGAAAATGTGTGGATCACTCTTCCCTTCTTATGGAGAAAGTGTCTCAAATCCTTTTGATGATCGTTCAAATCCTCTTAGTGTACTCTCTACTTAAGGAAGACCATGTTCCCAATCTTGGTATCCTATTGGTATACTAAGAGAGTGTTATTAATGCACCACACTAACATTTCTAAAATTTCATTGGAATTATTATGGTGGTTCTAGTAAAATTTGTGCTCTCGAAGCGTGGTTTTATTTAAGGTTTTGTTGATCTTGAGTGATACCTAGTTTTTTCCAATTAGGAACACTTGGGAAGGACTCATGGACACCAGGTGTTCTCCTCTTGACTTGAATACTAGGTGGCTTCCACTTGGGTTTCAGTTAATTTTCCTAGTGTAAGGCATTTTTCTTGTACAGACATCTCGATCGTAAGTGCAGAATGTGGTTTTCCTTGGATGAGCTCCTTGGATTTTGGTTATTGACTCTAAGCTTACCCTAGTTTTCAAATGGTATTAAAAGGGGGTATTTTAATTTTTATGATCCAAATGTGTTAGACTAAGGTAATTTTTCTATGATCACACAGAGGAAAATTAGTTTGTGAATCCTTTTGGCTAGAGATGACACACAAATCCGATTGCTAGATTCCGTAAGTGTGCTCTAAAAAAATCCCAAATTTTTTTGTTTAAAATTCTCTGGGTTTAAATTTTCATATGTTTCATCCATCTAATATGATCATTTTGGTAATTTTCAATTGGTAGTGGTGTGACCTATCTTCCTCTAGTTTCATTTAAAAGAGGTCTTCTTTGAGTCATCCCTTCAATCAGATCATGTTCTTTTTCATGCCATGAGAATCGTTGGAACACTTTAGGCACATGTTAAAATACAATTTTGACGGTGAGGATACGGTGGTTCAAAATTTTTCTTTAATTATAGAACCTGTGGTGAAGTGACATAGACCGGTTTAATGAGGAGAAGATGATGTCATCATGTCTCTAGTTTGACAAACTCAAAAAAAACTATATCTCTATGATTCAGTTATAGTTTGGATGTTGGTTTGATTTCTATGGATTAGGTTTCATGTGTTAAGGTGAAGCTTGAAGTTGACTTGGGTGTTTGGAAATGCAACATGACCATTTGAATGAAACTTTAAAACTCTAGTAGGTTGGGTGAGGTGTTTTTTGTTCATGAAGGCTTCTTGGGGATGAGATGTTTTAAGGTGGGAATCTTGTAACTTCCCAGATTTATCCTAGTATAGACCATTTAAATTTTTTTTGGTTTATTTCCTTAAAATGGAATGTTTCAAGTCCCATATAGTGGGAAACCATGCGCATTTCCCATCCATAGTGTGGTTTTTCATGAAAAATGGAATAGAGTTTTTCACTTTAATTTTTCTTTTCTTTTTTTCTTTTCCTTTTTTCCTTCCTTTTTATTTCTCTCCTTTTTTATATCCTACTATTTTTTCAATCCTCTAGGAAGCTAGAACACTCCTCCCCTATCATCCAGGTATAGTGCTCGAACCCTCCTCCTCCTTTGGGTTTGTTGATCTTGAACCCCTTGATTCTCATATGTTTCTGTTTCCATTGGATGCATTGTAAAGCTCTCAGTAATCTCTCTCATCCACACCCATCCATTTTAAGTTCCCTCCATCATAATTTTTGTTATCTTAGAGTAATTTTTTTTTCCCCTATTTTTGGTTTTTCACTAAATCTCTAAATTTCATCCATTTTAGGTTAAATTAAGGCTTTTTTTCGGATGTGTGGAGTACCAAAACCATGAGGTAGAGTTACTATGCTTGTTTCTCATCCTTTCATTGATTTTTAGACATCGTGCCATGGTTCTACTCATTGGAACCTTCCAAAAAAGCTTGATACCACATATTAAATTGTGTAGGTTTCATTGTAGTGTCTGTAGTGACCTTTTCTTATAGAGAAACCCATATTTAGGGTGTTCTCATTTCCTTTGGCCAACCCTTTTGGGTGCACCATCCATTTAGGACTATGTTTTCCTATGCCTTTGGTGGGGTTTTCCCTTAGTGTAATATTTTAAATTGATAACATGAATTAAAATGGTAATTGTTCCATAAATTGGATCCCTTTACAATGCATATGTTTAATTCTAAACATTTATCCCATGTGTTTTTCAATATGCCTTTTGTTCATGCTTTTTTTTAGTTGACTTCTTTCTAGACAATTCTTATACTTAATCCATATATCATGACTTACTTTTAATTTCACATGCAAGTGGTTAATCTCTTTTTCCTTATGTATAATGACTATGAAAGTTGATTAAATGTGTATACTTTATATTATATGCCTTTGATTGATTTTAGTCTATGCCAAGATTCTTGTGATTAATGTCTTGGGGTTTCTCATATTCGTGTGATGTGATGTGCCTTGAATTTACTTAGTGTTGAATGAGTTTAGAATAAATATTAAATTAAATTAAATTAAGTATTTGATTAAGCAATGTTATGTTTTTATAATAAAACCCCTCTAACAGAGGTGTGCTGTCTTCTAAACTAAAAAATAATTATTAGTGTTATTAGACTAGCTTGGAAACCTTACTATATAAACTATTCCTTTTTTTTGCTTAAATTGCAAAGATTGATTAAATAGTAATCTGGTTAGCTTGTTATATTAAATTACATGTGATGACATGTGACTTTTTAAATGTTTCTCTTTTTGTTTATGACCTTCTTATGATAATGTTTATTTCATTTCAATATAAATTATGTCATCATTGATTGGATTAAATTTCATAGCTATATTAAATGGTAATCATGTGATGTTGAGATTATTCTTTATTGGCATGCAATTATAAATGAATTTTCATTTTTTATATGCCTTTCTTGACATGGATAATTAGATTTGTTCCAAGAGATAACTTAAATCTTGGGTTAAGGATTTCATGGATGGAATCCACATTCTTGGTGGGTTACTACTCGACACACCAGGAGAGATAATTTATAATTACAGGTACGGGCTTGCCGGGCAGGTTTCATTATGCTCATAAGTGAGGCTGGTTCCCTAGGGGAGAAACCAAAGATTGACATGTTGGAAAGATGGTTATTCCATGACTTAGGTGAGAATTGGTCCCCTATGTGAGATATTTGGCACGGACTTAGAGTCACCGTCCTTGAGTGATACAAGGGACGCCGCATGGGTTTCCTTGGATGGACTCAAGGTATTGGGTTATATGGGATGTTTCTGTTGTGACCCTTGGGATTCTGATACGATCGCCAAGGATGGGCATAGGACTCCACCTTGGATTTGACTGGCCGTTCAGATTGCATTGATTGATTGTTTACTCATATGAGTTGTCTTCTTATTATTATTGTTTGAGTATACTTATTCACTTGTGATACTACTACCTTTCTTATTATCACCCTTGTACATTGACATAGAAAGTGAGACCACAAGCCAAAGCACCAGCTTGGGGTAGGAAATGTTTACTTGGTTATTGTGTGTGTGTGTGTATTCTTCCCTACTCAAGTACTCTATTCAGGTTTCCAGCTTATGCCAAGAAGGTGGTATGGGACGGGTGTCCTCTTAGGAACCTGAACCTAGGTTTGCATGTTTGTTTATTTATTGCTCTATAATTATAATATCTGGCACACTGTTACCAGATTAAATCCAAGAAGGTGGTATGGGATGAGTTTCCCCTTAGGAACCCAGACCTAGGTTTACATTTTTATTTATTTATTGTTATATCTTTATCACATCTAGAACAATGTTATCTGATTAAAGCATGAAATGGAAAGGTCTAGATACTATGGGTTCCAGACTGTTAATATTTATATCTCAAACCCTACTCAGTAACTATTTGGTACCCGAGTAGACTTAATGATCACCATTATGGATAGAGTGAAGCAAACTGCTTCCAATGATTGATTGTTTTCTATTTAGGATGGAGCTTTGGGGGTAGAGGACTAAACTTATTCTCGAGATGTTAAGTATTATTTTTTGGTCTTTTATATTTTTTTATAGCATAAAGTATATTCTTGTACCCCTATTCTCATGTATTCCTATTTTTTATATAAACATTACATTGACATCATTATTATTATATCTATTATGATTATTCATCTTCCACTAATTATTCGTTTATATTTCACTACTTATTTGTTTTACTTCTGTTGATGTATGTTGTTCTTATTGCTTCTACTATTTAATTTATAATATTTCCCATTGTGTTATAAGTAATAATATTAGGGCATAGTATCCCCATGGACACACCTAAGGCCCTGGATACTGTTCGGTGGCCTCTGGTGTTTAGGGAGATACACTTAAGGTCATGTGGCCCACCATCTCGGGGCCCGATTCAATGGAACTCAAGGTGGGATGCTACACCACCCATCCTTATAAACAATTATGAATAACCATAACATAATAATAACATAGAATGATTTCATAAAAGAACATTCTTGAGGAAGATAACTTTTTCATTTTGAAATAACTTTTCAATTTTACTGATTCCCACACTCATTAATGAAAAAAAAATATTTAAAAAAAATTAGAACTTGTAAAGGAAGAATAAAAACATTAAAGAGACAAGAAAGTAGGAAATTCCATTCATTATGTAAATGTAAAAAAAAATCCTTTTGGGTTTTGTAAAAATTAATATTAAAAGTTTATTTTTTTAAAAAAATAAAGGAAGCCCCTTTATTAAACTTGAAAAGGATGCCTCTTTGAAAACATTTGAGAGAAATTTGAAAATTCCCATTTTAAAACATTCATGTTCATATAAATACATTCATAAATGTTTTTTAAAAACATGGACATGAAAGAGAAACATTTATAAGAATAAATCCCTAAAACATTTAAAAATAGTTTTTTTAGTTAAAGATTCCCTTACATAAAACCTAAAAATGATCTCTTTTTGAAAATATTTGATAGAAATTCAAAAATTTCCATTTTAAAATATTCATGTACAAATAAATACATCTATAATAACCATTTTAAAATTCATGGATGAAATTAATGATCTCAAGTTATATTTATTCTAATATTTTTAATATCATTTATTTGATATTTCCATTAATTAAACATTTATTATATCCTCATTATCCAAGTCTTTAAGGTAATTATATCATCCCTAAAAATTAAAAATAAATTACCATGATGAAGATAAAAAATTTAAGTGTTATTGACCTAGAGTATTGATCACGATGGGTGAACTCCTGGGAAGTTTTCCAGAGTGTGTGTGAGTGAGGAAAAATCAAAATGGAAAGAACATGGGTTGGCATGTGGGGACAGTCATCAGTTTGATGGCATGTGGGTGGGCCCTAAGAAGGGGTATATGTATCTATGAGGTACCTGATGGTACCTTGTGAGGTAAGACATGTGGTCCATACTAAGGAGGGGTTTTTGTGCTATCAACAAGGCCAATTTGTTACATTGGATCAGATCGAGAACCCACCAATAAGTGTGGTGGCACTGCCTGGGTTGAGATGTAGGGTCCACAATGAGGATGTTGTTATCTAAAGGTGGGGTGAATATAACACACCAAAATGATAAATGGTTAAATGAATAAATGATATGACTCATTTCAACAAAGTTCACCTTTATTTTTAGAACCTTATCTGATTAGAACTCCACAGTTATATTTGTTTGACTAGGGTAGTGATCATGATGGGTGACATTCTGGGAAGTTCCACGTAGTATGTGTGACTGAGGAAAAATCACAATGGAAAGAACATGTGTTGTATAGTGGGAAAATTCATTAGTTTGATGACCTATTTAGGCACCTAGGTGGTCCCTAGGTAGGGGACCATGTGTCTGTGAGGCAACTGGTGGTACATGGCGGTCTAGCACCCAACGACCTTGTTAAGGTGGGGTGTATGTGCTATTAGTGAAGCCTATTTGTTACATATATTCAATCCTTGAGTTATTATGGATGAAATGTACTTATACAATTAAATTGGGACAAGTTTTTGTGTAATTTTATAGTCCTTATTATATTATTTTTTCCCACTAATTACTCGATTTTAACTCAATTTATCCCTTACCGTGGTAAAAAAATTCAAAATTACAATTCATATTGTCCAAAAATAAAGGAAACATATTTAATAAATTTGGACCTTATGATTCCATATATGAAATATATTTTCAAAAATTCATAAAACATAATTTGAATAAATTAATTTAAAATTAACCCCATAAACGAGACGAAACAACGGGTTTTAAGGTAAAAATATTCAAAAGTTTGAAATGTTTTTATATACAATTTCAATGTGAAATTGATTCAAATGAACTAAATTATACTTTAAAACCAATAGAAAATATAATATAATTACATAAATAAATTACACAAAAAGTAGTTTTCAATTAAAATGCAGTATTTTTCACTATTCATCAAAAAATGAAACATATATAAAAATACCAAAAATTAAACCAAAGTAAATTTTGATATTATTATTTAAAATAAGAAAATTGTTTTTTAAAATAAAATTTATAAAATTTTCAAAATTTATCATTAACACAAGTTTCCCATTAAAAGATGGAAAAACTACCTTTTAGAAAAATATTGTTTTTTATGCTTAAAATTGGATTTGTTCTTATTTTATGGATATAAAAATTTTTGGATGATTTTGAAAACATTTGATTGAATATATAACATATAAATTTCATTAAAATATTCAATAATAGTGATTAATTTAATTTATTAAGATCAAATACCTTTGTGGGAATAAAAGTAGTTTTTCATAAAAACGCATCCTTTATATTCAATTGTTTCTTATTTTTCATTTCTAAATAATTGGTAACCAATGAATTCATTATATAAACATGTTTAAATTATAGTTTCATAATTTAGTTAATATGTTTCATAATCATCATTATAACATCTAAGTTATAGTGGTAACATTTAAATAATAACATTTAGTTGTTCATTTATGCTCAATGTGGCATATCATGTGCACTATCGAACATAGTGTTTCCTTCTTAAAATATCAAGATGTTACATTCTCCCCCCCCCTTAATAAATTTAATCCTTTCAATTTGAACTCGGTCTTGGTAACTAGGGTTCAACTATTCAAAATAAATTTATTTAAATTCCACATCAGAATAAGGGTCAATAAAACTTTTACTTTAAAAGAAAGAAAGTAAAGTATGAAGGTCACCTAAGATAATATATACTAAGGTTCCATGTAGGAAAACCTGGTCATGGAATAGAAAAATAACTATCAAGTAAGTATATTTACTTATGTTCTTATCCTAGGTAGTAAAATAATTTCCTTAAAAGTATGAAAAATATGTTGAAATAAAAATGTTTATCTGTTTACTTTTCTTACTAAGAAATCAATGACCTTTTAACCCTCACATATTTATGATTTTTTGATGGTTAAATTTATAATAAACATGTCATATATAACTCTCCATCAGAACTTTATAGTTATTTTTCTATTCCATGTCCAGGTTTTCCTACATGGAACCCTAGTATGTGTTACCTCAAGTGAACTTTGTACTTCCCTTTCTTTCTTTTAAAGTGGAAGTTTTATTAATCCTTTTTTCTGATGTGGGATTTAAAAAAGGTATTATTAAAATTAAAACCTCAATTATTAAGCCTGAATTAAAAATTCAAAGGATTTTATTTCTAAAATTGGTGTAGAATATAACATCTTGATATTTTTAAAAGGAAATACTATGATCGATAAAATACAACATACACAACACCAATCTTAAAAAAACAACTAAATATTGTTATTATGCGATCCTTATTGCATATTTGTTATATTGGTGGGTGTGAATAGGAATAACTATATTATTTTTTCACTCATTTATAAATTGTTATGAAATTAATCAAGTAGATTTTATAGGCATAAGATAAGAATAGATCCAGTTATATGCTTAAAACATTATTTTTTTAAAAAGCAGTTTTGGGGACTTTTAATGGTGCAATTATTTTAAAAATAAATTTTTAATCTTTAATAAATTTTATTTAAAAAAATATAATTCATTTTAGAAATAATAATTTCAAAATTATCTTATATTTATTTTTTGTTATTTTTATGATAAATTTCATTTTTTAACGAATAATGAAAAATACTGCATTTTAATTGAAAGCTTCTTTTTCATCTAATTTGTTTATATAGTTATATTATATATTAAATTGGTTTTAAAGTATAATTATTTAAACTATAGATATATTAATTCAATTAATTTCATTTTAATCAATTTTATTTTGAAATTGGATATAAAAACATTTCAAATTTTTGAACATTTTTACTTGAAAAAACATTGTTTCGTCCCATCTGCAAAATTAATCTTAAAATAAATTATGAAACTTTTGTGAAATGAATTTTAAAAAATAGATACCATATTTTTAATCATAATTTAAAATTTTATTAATTATTTTATCTTTAAGTTTAGCCAATATTAATAGTAACTTTGGAAATTTTTGTTACCACAGTAAAGGGTAAATTGAGTAAAATACGAGTAATTAAGGGTAAAAATAATATAATAAGGACAATAAAATTACCCTTGTACTTATAAAATTTTTATTTTATTAGTAAATTTAGTTCATAAGAACAAAAGGTTCAAATATACGTAACACCCCGACCCCAGTTACCCAAAGTCGGTGCATTATTACGTATCACTGGCATGATCGCAAAATATCAAGTCTCAAAAGACCAATTAGTTTAGTAGCCTTGGAAACACTAGATACATTCATAAATGTTACATTACATCATAAATTGAAAAACTACAATAACATATTCTCCTTAGTCCACACTCATATCCCCTTCAGACTATCCCTGCAGTTCAGTCATAAAATATTTCTTCACATCCTGGGAAAAATAAAATAGAGAAAGGGGTGAGCTCAGATGCTCAGTAAGGATAACAATATAGCGGAAACTTTCATAAATAAACATAAACATTTAAGGTAATGTATAACTAAAACGAAAGCCTTTTAAACTTTAAATTCATCATAATATGGAAAAATAAAATAAAATAATTCTATTTACTTATTCACATGGATATTCTACTAGTCGAATAATCACATGCAATATCAATAACCACTTTCATAATGATGGAATGCATAATTCCAGACTATCATAACCACGTAGCCAAGGCCTCGTGCCAAGAAAAAAAATAATATTTTGTCAAGGCCTTGTTCCAAGACACTAGTTTATCTCATGAGACCTACCGATGCATCGAGGAGATATAGCGGGCTCCACCCGTCACTTACTAAGTCCAATGAATTCCTCATATAAATAGGTTTTAACATAACATAAACATTTGTATTAAAAATATCATACGAAATGTAAATACTTTCTCCATAAACTATTAATGGTATAAAAATAACACGTCCATAGTCAAACATATCACAAAACCTTCAATACAATATGGAAGTTTTTTATCATAATAAATCAACTTCAAATAAGCTTAAAATCCATCAAGTATGTTGACATAGATGAAATCAAAACTATTTGAGAGAAATATCTATTTTTTTTAAATAATTTAAAAGTCACATAATTATAAAATAAAACATTTACTTTGGAAATATTCTTATAAGCTTGTAAGGAAATCTTCGGCGATTTTATAATGGAGGAAAATAGCCGCACTCGCCGTATAAGTTAAAAAAATACATTCTTACCTTAATTCTGTCGAAAAGGTTAAAAAAGACCTTGTTTGGAAAATGACAGAAATATTCCTTTCAAACCATTTTATAAAAAGTAAAACAAGGGTAAAAATGACTTTAAACCATAGTCCAGTAAATAGTAAAAATGTTTTGGAATACATTTTTAAGAAACATGGATGTGGATGATAAAGAGGTCCCAGTAGATAATTACGTATAAACAACCTCGGATAATGAAGAGATTGTGAAATAAACCCTTACCTTGTACTTTTCCTTGGTTGAGGGTAGGTTAACCTCCTGTATAATGGTGAAATAATTGTTATTAAATTATACAATAATCATATACATTAATATTATATCATATATGATCTTTTAACATTGATTTGTTAATAATATCTTAGTATTATCATCGTTTCGGGTGTTAACTTACTCGTTTTATTTTATATATTTTGTTACATAAGCCGTGTTTTTTATGGATAGGTTGTATATTATTCATATACATAATTATATTAAGTCCTTAAATATTTTTTTAATCATCAAATGAGAATTATAATTCCATGGATACGATGGGGAATGAATCTCATCGCATTCGTGGAGACGGTAGTCCGTACGTACGCACGAGCGACAATATCATTATTTTGATATTAAAATAATATATAATTGGATTTTATATCATATATACAGAATCATTATCATGTTATATTTATTATTTACATAAATTACATATCATTATCATACCCATAAAAATGATAATGTTTTTGAAAAACAATTACACCACAACGTGGAGATGGTAAGCAGTACGTACGCACGTATGGTGACATGTAATTCAAAGGATGGATATAATACTTAATATGGTTGTACCATATTTATAATAACATCATAGTATATATAATATACTGGATTTATTATTTTAAAAATTAAATAATAAATAAATAATAAGTTGAAGAAGAAAGGAACTTGAAAAAGGGTGGTGAAAACATTACCTCTTCTTCGGGTTCTTCCTTTTGAGTTGATCAAAAGGTCTCCTTAGGTTGGATTTATGATCAAAATAATACCTCTAGTTTGAAATTAGGGAAGTTTAGAGGGTATTTGGGAAGGTTTTGTCCGAACCAAAAGGCTTTGAAGGTGTGAAGAATTGGTTAGAAGTTGTGTCCTTTTATAAAGGGGAGGAGGGTCTCTTTAGGAAAAACTTAAAGTATTAATTTATAATAAATTAATATTCGGTTTCTAATGGATAAAAAGTGTATTATTAAAAGTATAAGGTGGGTATGGGTCTAAATCCTTTAAACCAATAGATTTTAGACAGGTTTGGGTCATTATATTAACCTTATCTTTTAGTTTTAACTCTTAGTTAATTAGATTGACATTTACCATGTCACTTTGTATTTTTATATTATATAGTTAATAAACTTATTATATACATCCAAGAGACCCCCAAGTTGTCCATTAATGATACACTTATCATGATATAAGTCCTTTTTCCAAACCTTAGATTTTAAGGAATATAATATCAATTAATAATATAATATTTTTTTTAAAAACTCATTTATCTCAATTTTGACAATATTTAATAATTGATTTTTGTTAAAGTTTTAAAAACTTTATTAATTCGAAAAAAATTCATTTAAGCAGTCCTATCATGTCTTATTAACCAATAAAATTCATGGATGTCATCAAAACTTTCAAATTATATTTATTTTAACATTTAAAATACCAATTATTTGATTCTTGCATTAATAATGAAAATACTGCATCATTATTGTGTCATAAATAAATTTAATTATTCAATGTATAAAAACTATAAATAAAATAAAATTATGTAGTAAATTTTTTTATCTTTATAATTAATATTTATAGTCGAAAATCCAACATATATAACCCTATGTAAATATTGTTTTTCTAAAAGATATATGCTTATGTCATTTTTGCATTTACTTTAAATTATTTAATATAAAGTGTCATTATCACTTACAAGTAGCTTCATGGGGTCCCAAAATCGACCCAAAGATTCCCATGGTCGGGAATGTATCAAAAAATAGGTTTAGGACATGTTTTAGGATAATTTAATATTATTATAATATTATTTTTTACCCTTATTTACCGAATTTACCCTTTAACCATGGTAAATAAAATATTTACTGAAATAATTATTCAAAATGTCTAAAAATAAAATTTACCTATTTAAACAATTTGGAACTCCTAATTATAAATATGGAATCCATTTTTCTAAATTCAAAACACATAAGTGTCATAAATTAAATTAAAAATTAATTCACGTTGTCGAAACAAAAAGCGTGTTTTTAACAAATAATAACTATCAAAAGATTGACACTTTCTTATGTCCAGTTTAAATATGAAATTATGTCCAATGACCAAAATTGGATTAAATGGTAAAATTATAATCTAATTATACTTTAAAATCACTCAAATTCATAATTTATCACTATTAATTATTTCGATTGAAAAAGTTGTTTTTAATTAAAATTTAGTAATTTTCACTATTCATCAAAATATGAAAGTTATCAGAAAAGTACCAAAATTTCACACTAAGCTAATTTAGATATTATGAATCCAAAAATGAAGTCTATTTTACCAAATTCAAAACATAAAAGTTGAATTTATTAATTTAAAATTAATTCCCGCTATTAAAACCAAAAGGCGTATTTTTAAGAAATAATAACTATCAAAAGTTTGACACTTGATTATGTCCAATTTCAAAGTGAAATTACTTAAAATTACCATAATTGGATTAAATGTTAAAAATATAATCTATTTATACATCCATACCATTAAAATTTATAATTTAACAATATAAATTATTTTGATTAAAAAAGTTGTTTTCAGTTAAAATAGAGTATTTTTCACTATTCACCCAAATCTGAAAGTTATCAGAAAAACACCAAAACTTTATTGAAACTAAATTATTATGTCCCCATTCTAAAGAAGAAGTTTATTTTGTCAAATTGAATATATAAAAGTTTCAAATATTGGATTTAAAAATGCTTCTCCATTAAATGGCGATAAAATTGCATTTTTTTAAAAAATACTTCTTTTATCTGAAAAAAAAATGTATTTGTTCTTAAATTATGTCTAAGAAACTCATAATATGGATTCTAAAATTATAAGGACTATATGAAGTTTAAAATTCAGTTAATACTATTCATAACTACTTTTGAATGGCTTGTTTGGTAAGTCATGGTGTGTTAGAACTCGGTGTTGCGTGTAGTGAAAGTTATTGAATTACTTTGAAGAAATAACGTACTATGAAGTCTTGGGGTGTTACATATATATCATTTTTTTATTTATAATATATTATGAAAGTTCTAATATTTTATTTTAAAAAAAGACAAAGATATCAAAATAAAATTCTTAATAACAAAGATATTTTTAATTAGGGGTTATTCAGATTTTATGTTCAACTATAAATATTAATTTTAAATATAAAATATTTATTTTTATCATGGTAATTTATTTGTATTTTTTAATGAATAAATAATTACCTTAAATTCTTTCACAATAGTGATGTAGTAATTAGTTTAATAATTAAAATATCAAATAAATGATATTAAAAATATTAAAATAAATATAATTTAAATATTTAATATCATCCACGAATTTTACTTATTACCTTGATATATTTGGGAAGTATTAAAATATTTTGTTCTGAGACATATTTTTATTTTTATTTTTTTGTAAAAGTCAAAGTAATGAATAGTGTCAAAATTGATATTAATGATATTTTAAAATAAATAATATTTCATTAAATGATATAAAATTCATAAATATATTAAATTCATAAAAATTATTGGGATAAGGTTTAAAATTTCATACATGATTCATTTATGGTTCTTTTTTAATTTTATATTAACTATATTAACCCTTAAAGAGTAAAAAACCATGTTGTGTGGGTAAGAGTTAAAGTGGTTAAATAAGGGTTAAATCCAAAACATAAGGATTAAAAAATAGTCAAAACATGTATAATTTTTATTATATTAATTTATTTAGTCCCATAATTATACTTTATTATAAATAAATCATTTTTATCCATTGTAATAGAAAACTAATTTATATTAATTTAATATTTTGAAGAATTCCAAGAGTGCCCCTCCCCTATCCTATAAAAGGACTTATTTATTATCTTTTATTCGCATTTAAAAACCTTTTTGGTTCAAACATTATCTACCCAAATACCTTCCTATAATCCATCCCCATATTCTATATCTATTATTTTAGTCATAATACCATCTTTAATGGTCTTAAGTTGTTATGCAATGAATTATTTCTAAAGAAGAGGTATTGTTTTTAATTAAGTGTTTCTATTTTGTTTCTTCTTACACCTCCTTAATATATTATTAAACCATTATGAAATAATAAATAAATTATAATACATATACTTAGATGTAATTATGTCATTTTAAGGTCCTATATCAATATCCACTTCCATCAAATGAGAAAAGAAGTTATTTTTCATGTGTATGGTGGACTACCGCCTCATAAATTGATGGAATTCATTTTCCATAACCATATCTCAATATGGGTTATAATGATTGAATTATTGTTTATATATGATATTAATTACATATTTATCATTATAAAAATATAATATATCATTTATGTTATTACCTTTCCATGCACAGAAAAATGATAACGTCATTCGTGCATATGTGTGAACTATCACCTCTACGAAGCGATGTGATTTGTTTTTCATAACCATATCAAATGGATAATAAATATATGAATATTTAAATAAATAATATGATATATTTTATATTTTTATAATTGTTTAAAGATAAAATGATATTAACCTTCTTTCCACAATGATCATTGAAAAATGAAAATGTTCCTCATCTCTACGTATGGCTTACCGTCTCCCTGATTATAACATAGTTCATTTTTCATATCCATATTTAATGGATAGATTTAAAAGTATAATTGATGTATAAAAATTATAATTATTTCATGATTATTTTTTATGATATGATGGACTAATGAACAATTTGAATATTTACATTATACCAAATTGATTTTGGGCTCAAGTACCGAATATCATCAAAACATCCAACATGAACATAAATAATTAAGTAATTGTTATAAAATGGTTATAATTGATATAAAATGATTAAAAAAGTTTAAAATTTTCTCAATAAATTATAATTTATCTTACTTTTATTATTCAGGAAGATAAATAACGTACGTGATGAGTCAGACTCAAGGTAAGGTACTCTTTAACTAAAAAACATCGTTTAAAATGTTTTAGAGATTTATTCTTATAAACATTTCTATTTCATATCCATGTTATTAGAATCATTTTTATTAATTTATTTATGTGTAAATTAATTTTTTAAAATTTTAATTTTCTAATTTCTCTCAAATGTTTTTAAAGAGGGGTATTTTTTAAGTTTTATATAAGGGACTTTTTTTAAAAGTCCAATTTTAAAGTTACTCTTTAAAATATTTTTTAAAAAATACTAAAGGAATGTTTTTTAAAATATATGTTGTGAATGTAATTTCCCACTTTCATTTTAATTTAATGTTTTGAATTTTCCTTTACAGTTTTATAATTTAATTTTCAAATAAATCATTTAAGAGTGTATAGCTTTGTAAAAAATGAAGAGTGTTTTCAAAATGGAAAAGTTATTTTACGCAAGAATTTATATCATTATAAAAATGAAAAGTGATTTTAAAATGTAAAATTTATTTTCCTACAGAATATTACATTTATTCAAGATTTATGTGTTATGATAATGTTATGTTTCTTGGGAACTATTTATAAGGATGGGTGGTTCCATGTTAAAATGCGGGAAGGTGAGACCGTTATATCTCTCCAATGCATTAGTAAATGGGATGGAGTTAACTGATTAGGTTATCCTAATAGATTACGGGAATAATACTATGGTGATAATTCCAAATGTAATTATGATGGTTACTCCCTTTATTGTTTATAGAGCTACAATATTTGTAAGAGTGATATAGAAAATGATGTCCCAAGTTACCTACTTATCTTATATATGATTGTTTATGATGTTTCATGAAAATCATTTGATTTTCAGAA
The DNA here is from genome assembly GCA_963277665.1 of Viscum album. Taxonomy (NCBI): domain Eukaryota; kingdom Viridiplantae; phylum Streptophyta; class Magnoliopsida; order Santalales; family Viscaceae; genus Viscum; species Viscum album. The sequence goes on along the minus strand of OY728123.1, from coordinate 1,424,793,680 downwards.
TATAATATAATGATATTTTTGAAATGATGATTCATTTTTAAGGGTAAAAATTATGTTTATAAGAAAAAAAATTTGTGGTTTTTCACTAGTATAATAGTTTCCTTTATTTTATGTTCCTTACTGATCTTTTTTTGCTCATCCCAAGTTATAAAAAATTTCATTGGTCTTAAATATTGGTAAGGATGAAGAATATGTCATGATGAAATTATTCAATATGTTTCATGAAAAGAAATCAAGTTTTAATTTAAATGGGTTTCCTTTTGTGAAAAATTGGTTACTGAGTATAAGTATCCACTTGTAATGTATGGGTTTACATTGTAATATTTTTTTTAATTCTCTAAAACTATAAACTAAAAATATAATTAATTGTGAATTTGAGTTCAAAAACACTAGAATATATAATGTTTAAGGTCAGGTCACTACAGTTTGTATCAAATGATGGTTTAGATAAATTTGGAGATTAAGATATTTTCTTAAGAGTTATTTATATCATCATAGGTTTATAATATTATGGTTTATCATAATTTCAGTGTCTTAGAAACCCATTTTGAGGCTTTAAGTTGTGAAATTTTAAGGTGACTAATGGTATTTTTGGAGACATTTATTTTTGAGTTAATTATGGTTTATTACAATTTGGGATGAAAAATGGAAGTTATAAGATAACCTTTTAGGTTAAAACATATTAAGGTTATTTTTTAGGATTTTATCGTATTTATAGGAATGTTATAATAATTTTATAGATTTATAAAAAGGATAACCCGCAGACAGTTTGATAACCTGTCGCGTCCGGAAAGACTATGGGAATTGAACCCACAATCTTAGGGAGACAAGGGTTCATCACCTACCACTATCCTATGTGATTTCCTGGTTAGTAAAAAAAAATTCCTTTATTTAAAACATCTGACGAAAAAAGGTTAATTTTATTTTGGGAAAACATGTTTTATTGAATAGATAATCTTGGTATTAGAAAAGGATTTGGTGATTAAGTGATTAATTTTATTTCAGACGTTTCTCACTATTTGGGGGACTCTATATGATTAAGGTAAATAGGATACTATAGGATTTTATTTGAGTAATAAAGGATGAATTATATATTATAAGAATCTATGATTTTATTCTGGATTTATGGTGATTTAGGTAATTTGTGGAAATAGTTATCATATCTTGGAGATTATATGATTTGGGAATATATATTATGGAGTGAAACTTTAAGAGTCATTGATGTTATTTGGAGATAAATTTATCTTGTAAGTCTCGGTGATCAAATCCTTATTCTATTAGTGGGTTCCCTAAACCCTACTATACAGTAATTTTGATTACCATATCATGTATATAGTGAGATATTCATGATGTACACTTACCATTATAGTGTATACATTTCTACATCCACTATTTAATAGTAATTTCCATAGATTAATTATCATATCAAAAGGTTATAGTAGATCTTAGACAATAATGAGAACCTCATGATATTATGACATTAATCTTAAACAAATTTATTATGGTCTAGATACATCATAATGACTAGACACAATTAATGTTTGACTATTTGGTGTTGGGGGCTCATAAGAATTGAGACTTCTTATCATGAAGTTTGCACTTGTTGATCTCTAGTAGTTGAGGTCATGAGCATAGAACTTTCATTAGGAACACCACATGTTTCAGGTGTCATTGGTAGTTCTTATCTATGAACATGTTCATTGGTATCCTTACTTGATATCATAATAAATGTGCATAATTTTATCATGTATTTTTGTTCAAGGTAAAAAACATGATAATTAAATCGTGGTGAGGTAGCTCGTGTTGTGTGTGTCATTGGTGGTTTGGCATTGGTTGAATGGTCAATGTAGGATTTGTCGCTTCCAGGTTGAGGAAGTAATATATCTTGGGCCTAGTTTATTAGGATGATAATACCTTCATAAATTCTTGGAAATAGTATTAAAGGGTAAATCCATCTATATAGATCAAAAAATAATAAATCAATAAAGGATTATGTCACAAGTGTGCATCCTACTTTATGAGATATAAAAAGACAAAGAGATTATATTACACAGTACATGTTTATAGGTTGGTTATCATTGCTATGAATATTCCTTACATATTTAGGGGCCTTGATGGGTTGTTATACTACACTCTTGGTCTGTGAATATTATTCACTCATATCAAGATAAGGTTCTAGAGGGTAACCCACATTAACATATTCAAGAATCTGCCCTATTTTGATGAATAGGTATATATAACATGGTGGGATCCACCACTGGGGCATCAGTTTTGTCTAAGGATGTACAATCACCAAAGGAATAAATAAATACATATTATTCAAGTTAAGAATAATTGTAATTGAGTTTATTTTTTAAATTTATTTACAAGAATTAAATTAAATACATGGAAAATATTATATGAATGAAAATTATTTTTAATATTCTAAGTTCATTTAATATTTGTAGGAATAAAGATTCAATTTAAATGACTTGGGTTTACCATGAAATATATTTAATATATATTACAGGTATGTGATAGAATACAAATAATATTTATGATGCAGTTCAGTTCATAATAATTATTATTTATTGCTTATTTAGAGGGTATTGTTTTTCTAGGGGTCGGGGAACCCAATCCTGGTATTTTCTACTCCCACTAAATAAATATGGAGAGAGGCTCATTCCATGTATTATTCATTCATTATGAATGATATATTATATCTCTTATCACTTTCTAGAGAGATAGAGTCTATCGTCAGATGATCAATCCAAGGAACATTCGACGGGTCGAAGAGATGATATTGAGTTGATCGACGTGATGTCAAAGGATTCGTCGGAGCTCTATGCTAGCACCCAGAATTCAACGAACAACGAGTGTGAAGATTCTTGGAGTATGTGTAGATGATCTGGAGGGTTTAATCTTTGAATAATTTGAGTAACGGTCGCTGATGACAAGCTAAATTCAAGTGTGCTTTGATTGAAAATTAGGTACACATTTTGATTTATTTCATGCTTTGAATAATTCACATGAGAACATCAGACCGTACTGGGGATCAGATCATCAAAGATGACCAGTTATGTCATCTTGGCGATGAAATTTTTTAAATCCCAAGCCCACTGGCTTCCACTTCTTACATAGAACCTTCAATCCTTCTGATTTTTGGTTTTCAATATTAGTTTGGACTATTTTGAAGAATTTTGAAGACATTTTTTTATCGAATGATCTATGTTGAACGTTGGGTATTACTATTGAATTTTAGAGATTAAATATATTTTTTCTTATTATAATGGTTTATTATTTTTGGGGAATTATATTATCATATCCTAACCATTTTGATTTTTATTAATTCCTAAACATATTAAGAATATATATATATAGTCTTTTTTAGATTATGTGATTCTCTTAAAGTTGATTCCAATGCTTCTAGAATGAAAAAATCATCTTGAATACTCATCATTTGGAGAAAAGAATGATTTTGTGGTGGAAATTGATTAAAGGATGAAACTATACTTATAAAGAAAGTATATTTCCTTATGTTCTTAGTCCAGGTAGTAAAATTTTCCCTTAACGCTATGAAAAATATCTTGAAATAAAAAATGTTATACATTTACTTTTATTACTAAGAAATCAATGGCATTTTAACCCATCACAGATTTAGGTTTTTGTGATGGTTAAATTTATAATGACCATATTATGTATCACTATCCATCATAACTTGATAGTTAGTGTTCTCTCCATGTCCTGGTTTTCCTACATGGAACCCTAGTATGAGTTATCTAAAGTGAACTTCATGCTTCCCTTACTTTCTTTTAAAGTTGAAGTTTTATTAATACTTTTTTTGATGTGGTATTTCAACAAATATATTTTGAAAAGTAAAAACTTAGTTACCAAACCCAAATTCAAAATTAAGAGGATAAAATTTCTAAAATTGGGGGAGAATGTAACATTGTAACACCTGTATATTTTTATGAAATGTTTCTCTTTAGATAATTTTAATTCTTCAATAACTTGTGTTTCATTCAACCGTAAGTTTAAATGAACCAAGAAACGCTATTAGTAAAACATAACAATTAAATTAGAGAGAATAAATATGAATAACTAATTTATAAAATAAATATAAATATCTAGCCTAATATTAATTTATTGATAATTTCTTATAAAATAATCTCACAATTTTAGTAAAATCACTTTATTCTTTAAAAATATACTTTCTTCAATAATTATTTTTTCATATTTTATGAATGAATATTACTTTTTAGAAGTTATAGAAATTGGATTTTAAAAAATTAATTTTATTTTTGAACTCAACATTTTAAAATTATCTTAAAATTATTTTTTTCTAAAAACATTTATTTTTTAAGGAATAATGGAAATAATGTTTTTTACTAAAAAAATATTTTATTTTAAAGTATTTACAAGGTAAATTTATGTTTTAAATTAGTTTTCAATTTTAATTATTTAATTTTGATCTAAAATAATCCAATTATGGTTTTTTAAAATTATTTTATACCTAAATTTATTATAAAAAACATTTTCTATTTTAAAAGGGAATTTTTCTGAAAAACTATTTTTCAATGAGTTTTACCATTTTCATTTTAAATTAAATTATAAAACTTATGTGTTTTTAATTTTGAAAAATATATTCCAAATTTTAATTCATAAGGTCTAAATTTATTGAATAGTTCCCTTTTATTTTTGTCCAATATGAATAGTAACTTTAGTAAATTTTATTGTCACAATGAAGGGTAATTTTGGTAATTTAGGTTAAAAATAAAATAATAAAGACTATAAAAAGGCTCTAATAAATGACAAAATTTTATTGTATAAATATAATTCAACCATTAACACCTAAGGATCTAAATTAATATATTTAATAGACACTTGTCCATGAAAATGACTTATATAATATTTAAATGAAATAAAGTCACAAAAGGTCTCTTTCTTTATCTTAAATATACTTTATGTGTCCACATGGGGAAAAGGTGTGTTATAAATGAATATATATGTAAATTTTTAACTTAATAAATATATTTTCATGATATAAATTTATTTTTGACTTTTTTGGAAACTTAGATGAGATTATGATATTTATAATATTTTATTTTATAAAAATTTATAGATTTTGCATCCATATTTAAAATGGTGTATCATTTTTAATATAAGGTTATCAAAAATATATATTATACTACAAATATTATTATTAAATCTATAGTATTTATCCTCATAATGGTATTTTATTATTAATTTTTAGTTCAAAATAAGTATATTAAATAATTACACAACGTTGATACAGTAATTATTTTTTTAATGGTAATATCAAAGAAATGATAAAAATATTAAAATAAATATAATTTGAGATAATTAATGATAAAAACTAATATTATAGTTACCTTAAAATATTAAGGATATAATAAAATATTTTGTTTTAAGTTTACTTCTTATCTTTATATTTTAAAATTCCATGTAATGAATAGTGTCAAAATTAACACTAATGGTATTGTGTAAAAAATAATATTTTATTGAATTATTTAAAAGTCATAAAACAAATTTAAAAATTAAAAAAATTATAATATGTTCCAAAATTTTATAAATTTTTCATTTATGATTTAATTTACCTCACATAAGTAAAAATTACAACATTTTAATATTGAAAATGTTGTTACTTTAGTTAAAAATAAAATTGGTTAACTGAGGGTTAATCAAAATGATAAGGTTTAAAATAATACCAAAACTTTTCTAAAATCTATTGGTTGATGATATTATATCCTTATCTTATCCTATATTTGAATACATGGCCTTTTGGAGGTTTTTTTGTGATTGAATTTATTATAAATTGACATTTTTAGAAATTCTAAAAGTGCCCCTCACCTCAATTATAAAAGGGAACCTCATCCCTCACTTATTCACATCACATTGAGCCTTAAAGATCAACCATACCATAAAAATTTATATTATAAACTGTTCTATACACATTATATAGGTTCTTGCATTCTCAAAAGATGAACCCTATTGTCCCTAAGAGGATATCTAAAGGAAGACCTCTGAAGAAGTGGTAATCATCTTTACCGACTCTTTCAAGATTATTTATTATTCAACTTACTATTCATGTTTTTTTTACATTCTAAAGTAATAAATCTAGTATCACCTATATTTTGAGATGTTATTATGATTATGTAACAACCATATTCCACCTTCTATCCATCCTATAAAAAACAAAAGCATCACACATGCGTACATACGGTTTACCGTCTTCGCGCCGTGGTGTAATCTATTTTTCATCACCAATTTATTTGGATGGGAATAATGATGGAAATAATATATATATATATATATATGATAAATATAAAATTATATTGATTTTATAAATTAATATATTATCCTCTTCCTCTCTATTTTTTCATTAAGAGACTGATATCACCACTCATGCGTACGTACGATGTATCGTCTCCACGACGCAATGTGATTCATTTTCTATGTTCACCATTGAATAATTATTATATAAATGAATAAATATGACATATATTACATTAATATCATTCTTTATATGACAGAACTGTATCCTATCAAAAATAACTGGGACTTATATAACAAAACAAGCATAGGAAAATAAAGGAGTTAACACCTAAGAGATGGGTAATAATGAAATATTATTAACAAACGTGTGATAAGATTCTATAAGAGTACCATATATAATATCATAAATATTAATTTGGTTATGTTATAAATTAATAACATTCTTTAAACTATTATACATAAGGTTCTCATACGTATGAAGGAAATCAGACATAAGGTAAGGGTTAATTTTAGAATATCATTATTATTCAAGATTGTTTATACATAAGTATCTTTTGGGGAATATTTATCTTCCATATCCATGTTTATAAAAAAATTATTTACAAAATATTTTTAATATTATTCCAAAAAATTTTAAATTAATTTTTACAAAATTTGAATTTTTATGAAATAGTTTTAAAGTAATATTTTTTTCATTTTCCAAATGAGGTTCTTTGTGAATTATCTAGAAAAATTATAAAATGAATGTTTTTTTAAAATATAAAATATGAAATTATTTTTCCTCTTTCATGACACCTTAATGAATTTAATCTTATCTCACAATATTACAATGTTATTTTCGAATAAAATGGTTTCTTTTAAAAATTCACTTCATTTTATGGGTTCTGAAATGATGAATGAATTATGTTATTTTGGCACACATATGTATGGTTTTCATTATGTTATGGGTGGGACCTATATATACCTCCAATTAATTGGTTAAATATTTATATCTCATGAGATATACATGAATAGAACTAGGATTGAACTCAGTTGAGTAATACAGGTCATGAATAGGGAGTGAACTTGGTTCAGTAATGGGATTTTTCCTATATAATGGTCTTGGAAATGAGTCTTGACTAATATATAAATTATTTTCTATGATTATATATATTTAATAATTCCATGTCTTATGTATTCTCTCATATAATATGTTCTTTGATTCATTATGAACTTCTATGATTTATCTCATGACACAATATCACGATCTTTGATATGCATGATATTATTTTCAAAAATTATTTCCATGTTCTTATTCCATTATGCTTATGTTATCTCCCTTGATTACCATTACTGATCATTTAAGTTCACCCCTTTATTATGTTTTTTCCCTAGGATATGAAGAAATTTATTAAGTATTATGTGTCAAAATGATTCTATTTTTGAAGAAATAAATGGGAGACGATGTAAATGTTTTATGAATTAGTTTTTTATGTTTCCAAGTTTTAAAAGACACTAAAACTATTTTTTTCACATTGTTTTTTTTTTATGTAATGAATATTATTATATTTAGATGTAATATCTAGGTATGAAAATTGTGGGTTGTTATAGTTGGTATCATAGTAGGGTTTAGTTAACCTTTGGAAACTAGGATGATAAAACTTAGTAATAACCCTATGTATAAGTCTAAGTATAGGATACAATCTTAGAGTTTTGGTGATGATTATAAATAACCTAGGATAAAGCCTAAGGTGTCCTTAATTAAAAAAATTTAAGTAATTCCCCTTGATTATGTGGTTTTTCTATTATGATTTTTGTTACACTATATTTTTGGATTTAGTCAATGGCTGGAACCCAAAGGAACCACATTAATGTTTCATATGATGGTCAATGAAATGATTTTACTTCTGAGAAATCAAATGTTATGGGAGCTAGAATATAAATTTTTTTTGTTATCATCATGAAACTTTCTCAGGCTATGAATCATATAAGACTTCCAAATGAGAAAATTAGCGAACAACATTCTATTGAGTCCTTCATTAGGAAGCGTCCATCTTCTTTCAGTGGGTTTTTCAATCCCTTAGTGGCTAAACAATGGATCCGTATGACTGAAAATATATTTTCAATTCTCCAATTTTTAGAACATGAGAAATTCATTTTGGTATTCTATCGTTTAGAAGGTGAAGCAGATAAAAGGTAAAATATTTTCAAGAATACAAGGAAATGAGATGAAATTGAATATATTGAATGGGATGAGTTTAAGAACTTATTTTTCAATAATTACTTTCCTTTTATTCTTAGAACAAAGATGGAGAAGGAGTTTCTTGAGATTAATAAAAATGATGATGAATTTTTTGGTACCTATGAATACAATTTTATAAGACTTGAAAGGTATGATTCTTGAATTATCATCCAATATGAAAGTAAGGTTGATCAATTCTTGAGTGTTTTAACACCATGTTTCATAAGGGAATTATACATAAGGGACTTAATTAGTAATGATTAAATCATTATATTTTCTCTCAAGGTTGATCTGTATATTTTAGTTACCCATAAATCTTATGGATTCAATAAGAATAGAAAAATGGAATTCAAGGGAAAATATAAAAACCACAATTAAAAGAAAATGAGTTTTACTTTATGATAAAAGTTTGGAAAGAAACATGGAGGAAAATATCTTAAGGGGACTAGTAAATGTTTTAAGTTTGGTAAATAAGGTCATTGGGAAATTAAATATCAAAGTGATGGGAAAAAAGATAACTAATGATGTGAATAGTGAAAAATATGAACAAAATGTACCTCCCTCACTTAAATGCTTCAAGTGCAAGGAAAATGGGCATTATGATAGACAATTCCCAAATCAGAGGGATATCGATGAAGATCGACATCAGCAACCTATTATGGTAAAAGACAAAGTAAAATCATATGTAATCACTACTAGAGATGTGAAGTATAACAATGAAGTGGTGAAAGGTACACGTACCATCCATTATAAAGCATCTAATGTTCTATTTGATTATAGATCCACCCACTCTTTTATTTATAATGAATTTTCCAAGGGTATTTTCATATTAACTCAACAATTAGATGATGATTTAGATTTGAAAACTCTTAATGGAACAACGATCACATCACAAGATTATAATTCTTCTCTAGTTGAATTTTTTGGGAATGTGCTTCCTACAAATCTTGTGATACTTTTTGTAGATGCATTTTATGTGATTATTGGAATGGATTATATTTCACTATATGGAGATCATATCAATTTTTGAGTAATACGGGTCAAATTTTATATTCCTAATAAATCTATGGTCATTTATTAATACAAGATTTAATATAAACTTCCAGTGGAAATTATTTCCATCTTGTGGGTCTTAATTCCTCTAAACTATGGTTATCTATCATGATGGTGGGGGAGAAACTCACTATTAAGGATACACCTATTTTATGGGAGTTCTTTAATGCCTTTCCAGAAGTATTTTCAGGTCTTCTGTTGAGTAGTGAATTTGATTCCTATTTCAAATACTCTTTAAAGAATGGACCCAATTGAGTTGCAAGAATTAAAGAACCAATTCCAATAGAATCTTGACAAGGGATTCATACGCCCTATTGTGTCACCTTTGGGTGCACCTATTCTATTTGTTAAGAAGAAATATGGATCAATGAGACTCTACATTGATTATCGATAACTTAACAATGTCATTATCAAGAAAAAATATCATATTCCCCGTATTTATAACTTATTTGATCAAATATACAAAGCTCAATACTTTTTGAAGATTTATATTTATTCTGAATATCATTAATTGGGGGTCAATAAGAAGGATATATCCAAGACTACATTTCGTAAAAGGTATAGACACTATGAATTTATAGTGATTCCTTTTGGTCTTATTAATTCCCCCTCTATCATCATGGATTTAATGAATAAAGTCTTTAGAGACTATCTTGATTAGTTTGTAGTAATATTTATAGAATATATTATTATATATTCAATGAGTAAGTAAGAACATGAATATTACTGGATAATTTTATTAAATGTCTTCACAAAGTATAATCTTTATGAAAAATTTACCAATTGTGAATTTTGTCTTTAGAAAGATTCATGTTTGGGTCACATAATCTCAAGAGAGGGGATATCTATGGATCTAGAAAATATAAAAGTTATTAAATGTTTTCCTATACCAACAACCGTAACTGAGATCCATATTTTTCTTGGTTTGGCTGGATATTATCAATGTTTTATGAAATATTTCTCAATATTATATAATCCATTCACCAATTTGACTCAAAAAGGATATATATGGACTAATGTGAATATAATTTCAAGGATTTGAAAAAAAGGTCAGTCAGTGCACTTGTTCTCAAACTACCCTATAGTGGATAATGGATTGTGATCTATAGTGATGAATCAATAAAGGGGATAGGATGTGTTCTCATGAAAAATGATATGCTGATATCTTATGCCTCATAAAAATTGAGAATTCATGAGAAAAATTACCCAACTCATGATTTGGAGTTATCTGTGGTAATGTTTTCATTAATGATATGGGTTATTTATATTTATAGATAAAGGTGTGAAATATATACTGATCATAAAATTTTAAAGTATATTTTAACTCAAAAGGATCTAAATATGCACCAAAGGAGATGGTCGGAGTTGATTAAGGATTAAGACTGCTCAATACATTACCACCCAGGGAAAGAAAATAGGGTGGCAGATGTTTTGAGTCGAAAGGACCATGCTAGCCTATCTATGATGAGGAATTAAATATTTATGTATTTGTAAAGGATAAATCTAGAAATCAAAAATGAAGGGTAGAAATATTATCTTTCTTAAATTAATGTTCAACCATATATACAGGTAAATATTAAGGAGTCATAAAAGGAAGATGTAGTGCTGCCAAAGAATGTGAGAAATTTTCATGAGTTAAACTTTGATTGTGATGGAATAGAAGGTTCAAAAACTATTTTTGTGTCCCTCCCATCCCATATTTAAAGAAGTATCTATTGGATTGAGCTCATTGTTCATCATTCTTTATTCATCCTAGAATCACCAAGATTTATAGAGACCTAAAAGAGTATTTCTTGTGGGATGGAATGAAGAAAGATATTGCAGAATATGTTTCTCAGTTCTTTGTTTATCAGTAAGTTAAGACTGAGAGATATAAGTCTAAGGATATATTACAACCATTACCCACCCCAGAATGGAAATAGGAAAACATCACTAAGGATTTTTTTTGTTGGACTTCCTAAAATATCTAAAAACCATAATTCTATATGGGTTATAGTTGATTTCCTTTTGAAGTTGGAACACTTAATTTATATTAGAGAATATTTATCTCTTGATCATATTTTCAGAATATATATTAATGAATTGGCAAGATTTCATGGAGTACTAATTTACATTATATCAGATCGTGATTTGAGGTTTACCACAAAGTTTTGGAGAAGTATTCAGCAGGATCTATATACATAGTTAAGTTTCAGCATAGCTTATCATCCTCAGATATATGGTCAGTCTGAGAGGAAAATTCAAACTCTAGAAGACATTTTGGGAGCTTGTTCTATAGATTTCAATGGTGTTTAGGATTAAAACCTACCTTTGATAGAATTTTCTTACAACAATAGATTTCACTAGAATATTAAAGTGGATCCTTATGAATAAATATATGGTAATAAGTTCATAACTCTAATATGTAGGAATAAATTTGAGGAAATAAAGATATTAGGACATGATATTTTTGAAGAAATAGCAGAGAAGGTCATATCTATTCAACAAAACATAAGATTATCTCAACGTCAAAAAAAATTATAGTAACAATTAACAAAAATACCTATAGTTTGAAGTGGGTGATAAGGTATTTATATGAATATCTCCTTAGAATATAGTGATGATATTTTAAAATACAGAAAATTTAATCCCTAGGTATATCGGTCCTTTTGAAATTCTGGATTTTTTTGGGAAGGTATCTTATCGATTGGAACGTCCATTGAATATCACTCAAGTTCGTGATTTGTTCCATGTATCTCTCCTAATAAAGTAGATACATGATCCTTAACATGTACTAAACATAGAATTTGTACCACTGGAGAAATATCTTTCTTATGAAGAACAACCGATAGAGATTCTCGATCATAGAAAAAAAGTTTTATGAAACAAGACCACACGCTTGGTTAAAGTTTTATGGCAGAACCACAAATTTTAGGAATCTTCATGGTAACCTAAGGATGTGATTAATTAGATATATAATCATATATTTGTAACAAAGTGATGAATTTAAAGGGTGAAATTAATTTTAAGTGGGGTAGAATGTAACACCTGGATATTTTTATGAAATATTTCTCTTTAAATAATTTTAATTCTATAATAGCTTACATTTCATATAACCATGAGTTTAAACGAACTATGAGACACTATTATTACAACTTAGAAATTAAATTTTTGGTAATAACACAATATTAATGTATTGATAAGTGCTTATAAAAAATCACCCAATTTTAGTGAAATCACTTTATTCTTCCGAAAATATGTTTTCTTCAAAAATTAGTCTTTCTTCTTTTTATAAATGAATATTAATTTTTAGAAGCTATAGAAAGTTTTTTTGAAAAAATTAAATTAATTTTTTAATTAATCATGTCAAATTTATCTTAAAATTATTTTTTTCTGAAAACATTTATTTTTTTTAAGGAATAGTGAAAATACTAATTTTTATTGAAAATCGTATTTTCTTTTAAAGTATTTACAAGGTCAAATTATGTTTTAGATTGGTTTTAAATTTTAATTAGTTAATTTTTATTTAAAATAATCTAATTATATATTTTTAAAAGTATTTTATAAATGATTTTGTTATTAAAAAAATTATGTTTTAAAAGGGTATTTTTATGAAAAATTATTTTTCATGGTGTTTTATCAGTTTTATTTTAAACTAAATTATAAAACTTCTATGTTTTTAATTTTTAAAAATATATGATAAATTTGGATTCATAATTTCCAAATTTATTGAATAGGTCCCTTTTATTTTTGTCCAATATGAATAATAACCTTAGAAAAAAAATTTCCACGGTAAAGGGTAAATTGGGTATTTTGGGTTAAAAATAAAATGATAAAGACTATAAAATTACTCTAACACGTGAAGAAATTTTATTGGATGAATATGATTCAAACATTAAAACATCAGTATCGAAATTAAGTTTTATAATGAACACTTTTCCATGAAAATGACTTATAAAATATTTAAATCAAAGAAAGTCACAAAATGTAACTTTATTTATCTTAAATATCCATTATGTGTCCACATGGGTAAAAAGGTATGTTTTAAACAAATATAAATGTAAATTTTTAAATTAATAAAAATATTTTCATGATATGAATATACTTTTTATTTTTTGGTCCACTTAGATGAGATTATGATATTTACAATATTTTATTTAATATAAATTTAAATATTTTACATTCATGTTTTAAATAGAATATAATTTTTAATATAGAATTAAAAAAAAGATATATTTAACTATAGATATTATTCTAAAATATATAATATTTATCTTCATTATGGTATTTTATTTTTAATTTTTAGTGAAAAATATGTATATTAAATAATTACACTATGCTGATACGGTAATTATTTTATTAATGTTAATATCAAATAGATGTTACTAAAAATATTAAAATAAATAAAATTTGAGATAATTAATGAGATAAAAGAATTTTATAGATTAACTTGACCACTTAGGGATATTATAAAATATTTTTTTCAAATTTTACTTATTATCTTGATATTTTAAAAGCCCAAGTAATGAATAATGTAAAAATTGATACTAATGATATTTTATAAAAATAATATATTATTAAATTATTTAAAAATAATAAAACATCTTTAAAAAAATATAATATTTCCTAAAATGTTATAAATTTTTCATTTATTATTTAATTTACATCAGATAAGTAAAAATTACAACCTTTTATTATTGAAAAAGTTGTTAGCTTAGTTAAAATTAAAATCGGTTAACTAAGGGTTAATAAAAATGATAAGGTTTAAAATAATACCAAAAAATTATATAAAATATATTTTTGGATGATATTATAACCTTATCTCATATTATCTTCGAATAAATGGACTTTTAGATGTATTTTTATTATTATTTAATTTATTATAAATTAATATTTTGAGAAATTCTAAAAGTTCCCCCCACCTCAATTATAAAAGGGAACCTACTCCCTCACTTCTTCACATCACATTGATCCTTCAGTCTCGAACATACCATTCCAATTTCTCTTCTAAACTTTCCTAGATACATTCTTGAGGTTTTTTTCTTCTCAAAATACCAACCCTAGTGTCCCTAAGAAAAGATCTAAAGGAAGTCCTCCTAAGAAGAGGTAATCATTTTTACCGACTCTTTCAAGATTATTTGTTCTTATACTTACTATTCTTGTGTTTTTTTAATTATAAATTAATAAATATAGTATAAAATATATTCTGAGATGTTATTATGATTATTTAACAACCATATTTCACATTCTATCCATCCTATGAAAAACAAAAGCATCGTGCATGCGTGCATGCGTGCGTACGGCTTACCATCATTATGAAGTGGGGTAATATGTTTTTCATCACCACTTTATTTGGATGGGTATAATGATGGAAATAATATATATATATATATATATATATTATAATTAAAACATTATATTTATTCTTTAAATTAATATAACATTCTTTTTTTCTATTTCACCATTAAGAGAATGATATCATCGCTCGTGCGTACGTACGGCCTACCATCTCCACTACGTGATGTGATTCATTTTTTATACTCTCCATTAAATAATGATTTTATAAATAAATAAATATGATATATATTACCTTAATATCATTCTGGAGATGATGTAACTATATACTATTCACAAGAACTGGGACTTATATGACAAAAAAATGCATTGGAAAATGAAGTAGTTAACACCCGAGAGAAGGGTAATAATGAAATATTATTAACAAACTGGTGATAAGATGATATAATAGGATCATATATAATATCATAAATATGAATATGTTTATGGTATAAATTAATAACATTATTTAAACCATTATACAAGTGGTTTGGATACGTATGAAGGAAATCATACCTAAGGTAAGGGTTAATTTTACAATCTCATTATTATTCAGGATTGTTTATATATAAGTATCTGCTATGAAATATTTATCTTCCATGTACATGTTTCTAAAAACATTCCAAAAAAAATTTACTATTGTTTTAAAAAAATTAAATTCATTTTTATATATGTGTGAATTTTTACTAAATGGTTTGAAAGGAATATTTTTTTCATTTTCCAAATGAGGTTCTTTGTGACTTCTTCGGAAAAAACATGAAATGAATTTTTATTAACTTATATGGCATGAATGGATTTTTTCACATTCATGATACCATAATCACTTGAAGCTTAACTTAAAAGCTTACAAGTTTATTTTAAAAGGAAATGTTTACTTTTAAAATTTGGTGTCATTTTATTAAAAGAAAACATTTTCAAATAATAAAGGATATTCTACTCAAGAATTATTTTCAAGTGATCTCTCAAAATTATTTCCCATTTATGATAGTATTATTTGATGTTACTTATTCTTTATTGGAGATATTTTTCAATGATACTATACTTATTCTTTATATGGTTGGTTTATGTTTATGATGGAATGATATTTATGAAATTCATTTTTTCATCGGTTATGTTATGATGGAATGATGTTTATGAAACACATTTCTTTTTATGGGTTCTAAAATGATAAATGAATTATGTTCTTATAGAACACATATGTATGGTATTAATTATGTGATTTTTAGGAACTATATATCCCTCTAATTCATTGGATAATAATTAATATCTCATGATATAGATAGGACTATAATAAGAAGTGAACTAGATTCAGTAATATAGGGCTGGAACGGGGAGTGAATCCAGTTTAGTAAAGGACTTTGTCTACTATAATGGTCTTAGAAATGAGCCTTGACTAATATGGAAATGATTATATATGCTTATGTGTATGAAAAAAATCCATATATTATGTTATTATATCAAGTAATATGTTATTTTTTTTTTTATGAACTTATATGATTTATTCCATGACCCAACATCATGATCTTTGATATACAGTATATAATTTTCAAAATTTATTTTCATGTTGTTATACCCTTATTCTTATGTTATATCCATTGATTACCCTTATTGAGTATCTAATATCACCCCTTTATTATGTTTGTTTTCCCTGAGATATTAATAAAGTTATTAAGTAATATGTTTCAAAAAGGGTTATAGTTATGAAGGAATAAGTGGAATATGATGTAGATGTTTTATAAATCAGTGGTTTATGTTTCAAAGTTTACAAAGACACAAAACCTATAAGATTTTGGAATGGTTTTTTTATGTAATTTAATTAATATTATTCTATTTATATGTATTATAAATGTATAAAAATTATAGGCCTTTATAAACATCCCAAGTTTTTAATAAGGAAACACTATCTTTGATAGCATACATGATACGCCACATCAAGCTTAAGAGAATAACTAAATATTATTATTTAAATGTTACCATTATAACCAGACCATTATAATGTATGGTATAAAAAATATTAACTAAATTATAAAAATATAAATACACATTTTTATAGAATGTATTAATTGATTACCAATTAATTATAAATGAAAATAAAAACAAATTGAATATAAAGGATGTGTTTTTATGAAAAACTATTTTTATACGCACAAAGGTGTTTGCTATTGATAAATTATATTAATCAATATTATTTAACAATATTAACTAAATTTAAATTTTATATATTCAATAAAATGTTTTTAAATTCATCTAAAAAGTTTTATAGCCATAAATAAGAATAAATCCAATTTTAAGTATAAAAATGTGTTTTTTCTAAAAGGTAGTTTTGTCAGATTTTAATGTAAGACTTATGATGATGCTAAATCTTGACACTTTTATAAATTTTATTTGAAAAAGTAATCTTCTTATTTGAAAGATTAATATCAAAATTTTCTTTGGTTGAATTTTTGGTATTTTTCTGATAAGTTTCGTTTTTGATGAATAGTGAAAAATATTGCATTTTAATTAAGAAATATTTTTTATCTAATTTATTTATATATTTATATTATATTTTTAATTTTTTAAAAGTATAAATTGTTAAAATATAAATCAATAAATTCAATTTGCGTCATTGGAATCAATTTTACATTGAAATTGGATATAAAAACATTTTAAAGTTTTGAACATTTTTAGTTTAAAACCCATCGTTTAATCCCATAAATGGGATTAATTTTCAATTAATTTATACAAATTATGTGAATTGAATTTTTAAAAATGGATTCCATATTTGGAATCATAAGTTCCAAATTTTTTAAATATGTTCCTTTTATTTTTTTCCAATATTAAGAGTAACTTTGGTAATTTTTGTTACTATGGTAAAGGATAAATCGGGTAAAAATCGAGTAATAAAGGGTAAAATTAATATGATAAGAATTATAAAATAACCCTAAAACTTGCCCTATATTTATTGGATGATTAAATTTAATAAATAATATTTCAAATTTCTAATATATGGCATTTATTTCTATTTATAAATGATTATGACTTTTATAATATTTTATTTAAAGAAAAGAAAAAGATGTCACAATCATATTCTTAATAAATAAAATATTTTTAATAATGGGTTATATAAAGTATATGTATAGTTATTTTAAATATAAAATAATTACCTTCATCATTTTAATTTATTTTTAATTTTTAGTGAATAAATATTTACCTTTAATTTTTGCACAAGTGTGATGTAGTAATTATTTTACTAATGGAAATATCAAATAAATGATATTAACAATATTAAAATAAAACTACTTTGATATCATTAATGTTATCCATGAATTTTCAAAAATAATTTTACATGTTATAGTTGTATTAAATGATTTTTTTAGAATTTATCTTTTTTTTATATTTTTAAAAGTCAATGTATTGAATAGCCTAAAAGTTGACATTAATGATAATTTATAATATATAATATTTTATTAAAGGATATAAAATTCATAAAAATAAAAACTATTTTCAAAATAATAGGGATAAAGTTTAAAATTGAATCAATGATCCATTTATGGTTCTTTTTTCTTTTTATAGTAACAATATTAACCCTCAAAGAGTAAAAAATCAATATTATAAGAGTAAGAATTAAAGGGATCAAATAAGGGTTAAAACTAAATGATCAGGGTAATAATGTTACCAAAACTTTTCCAAAAAATATTCTATGATATTATTTAGACCCATAATCATACTATATTCTAAATAACTCACTTTGGTTCCATTTTTAAAAGAAAATTAATTTATATTAATTTAATATTTTGAGAAATTCCAAGAGTGTCCATCCCCTCTCTTATAAAAGGCCGCCACTTCTTCTCTCTTATTCACATTTAAAAAACTATTTTTTTCATCCAATATATTAAAAAATACCTTAATATAATCCCGAAACACATTATATATCTCTTATTTTAGGAATAACACCACCCTTAGTGGTCTTAATGTGTTAAGAAAAGGAGATTGTCCAAAGAAAGAGTATCGCTTTTAATTAAGTGTTTCTGTTTGGTTTCATCTTCTACCTACTGAAAACTTCTTCAACCATGATAAATTAATAACTCCAGTATCCTAAATATACTTATATGTTATTATGTTAGTGTAATTACCTATATAAATCTTCAATTCCATCAAATTTTAAAATAATTAATCATTTATGTGTACGGAAAACTACCACCTCGTGAACTGATGAAATTTGTTTTTCGTCGTCATATCTAAGGAATGGATATAATTATGGAATTAAAATTTTACATATTATATTAATTAAATTTTTATCATTATTAAAGGATAATATATCATTTACATTCTTACCTTGTCATGCACAGAAAAATGATAATGTCATCCATGCGTACGTGTGAATTATCACCTCTACAAAGCGATGTTATTCATTTTCACCACCACATCACATGGACGATATATATATAAGTATATTTAAATGATTAATATTATATTATTATAATTATATAAATATAAAATTATACTTAACTTCCTTCCATAATGATCATTGAAAAATGGAAATGTTACTCATGCGTATGTATGGTTTACCGTCTCCATGATTATAACATAGCTCATTTTTCATATCCATTTTTAATGGATGGATTTAAAAGTATAATTGGTGAAAAAAAATATTATTATTTCAGTAATATTATTCTAGATATGATGTAATAATTACCATTTTGACTATAGAATTCATACCGAATTCATTTTGGACTTAGTAACTAAATATCATCAAAGCATCTAACTTGAACTTAAATAATTAAGTAATTATTATAACATGTAAATAAGTGATATAAAAAGAATAATAAACATGAAAAATGTTCTTATGTAAGTAAATAATTAACCAGAGTTTATTATTTTGTAAGATAAATATTGTACATGATGAGTCGGACACAAGGTAAGGGACTCTTAAACTAAAAAACCTTATTTTAAATGTTTTAAATAATTATTTTCTAAAATATTTCTCTCTCATGTCCATGTTTTTTTAAAATTATTTTTATAAAATTATTTATATTTATATTAATTTTTTAAAATTTTAATTTACTAATTTATCTCATTTTTTTTCAAAAATGGTACTTTTTCAAGTTTTATGTAAAGGACTTTCTTTTAAAAATCCTCTTTTAAAGTAACTCTTTCAACTATTTTTAAAAAACCCTAGAGGAATGTTTTTTTAAAATATATTGAATGAAAATAATTTCCCTATTTCATGTATCTATAATTTTTGTAAGTTTCCTTTATATGTTTAAAATTTTATTTTCAAATAAAATGTTTTCATTTATGAGTGCACGGCTTTGTAAAAATGAAAAGTGATTTTAAAATGGAAAAGTTATTTTTCTTAAGAATGTTTCTTTTATAAAAGATTTATGTGTTATGATTTTGTTATCTTTATTCTAGATTTTTTATAAGGATGGGTGGTTCCATGATAAACTGAGAGCAGTTGAGCCCGTTATAGCATTCCAAGGCATTGGGTAATGGGACGAAGTTAACTGATTAGGTTCTCTTAAGAGAGTATAGGAATAATATTGTGGTGATTATTCAAAATGTTAATATGATTATTAATCCCTATGTAGGTGAGAGATCTACATTTTTTTAAAGATTGATATTTAAAATTATGTTCCAAGTTACCTACTTCTCTTTTATATTTTTTCTTAGGATTTTTCATGAAAATTATTTGATTTTCAAAAGGTAAGATAATGATATTTTTTAAATGATGATTCCTTTTTCAGGGTAAAAATGTATATTTATAAGAAAAAAAAATTATGTTTTTTCATTAGAATAATGGTTTCATTTATTTTATTTCAATTACTGGTCAATTTTTATCATGTATTTTCTTATATTTCCTTACACACAAAAAAATAATGTCATTTGTGTGTATGTGTGAATTATCACCTCCACAAAGTGATGTGATTCATTTTTCATATTCACATCACATGGATGATATATATAAGTATATATAAATGATTAATATGATACTAATGATATTATGATCATTATTTAATGATAAAATTATACTTACTTTCTTTAAATAATGATCATTAAATAATGAAAACATTACTCATGGGTATGTCATCTTACCATCTCCATGACTGTAGCGTAGTTCATTTTTCATTTCCATATATAGTGAACGGTTTTAAAATTATAATTTATGTATAAAAATGATAATTATTTAATTATTATTCAATATATGATGGACTAATAACCGATTTGAATATTGACATCATACCAAATTCATTTTGGTCTTAGGTACCAAATATTGTCAAAACATTCGACATGAACTTAAATAATTAAGTAATTTTTATAAAATTGTAATAAGTTATATAAAAGGAATAATAAAATTTAAAAATGTTCTAAATCAATTTTAAATTAACCTAGGTTTATTATTTGGGAAGATAAAGAATGTATGAGATGAGTCAGACTCAAGGTAAGGAACTCTTTAACTAAAAAACCTCTTTTGAAATGTTTTGGAGATTTATTATTCTAAATATTTCTCTTTCATGTACATGTTTTAAAAATTGTTTATATTAATGTATTTATATGGAAATGAATTTTTTAAAATGTTAATTTTATAATTTATCCTAAATTTTTTCAAAGATGGATCTTTTTCATGTTTTATTTAAGGTACTTTCTTTTGAAAATACTCTTTTAAAATTACTCTTTCAACTATTTTTACAAAAGTAAAAAGTAATTATTCTTTAACTTATATGGAATGAACATATTTTCCAAATTTAATGATTCCTTAATGTTTTAAAGTCTATCTTAGAAGTTTACAATTTTATTTTCAAAAAATGTGTTTTCATTTATGAGTGCATGACTTAGTAAAAATGAAGAGTGACTTTAAAATGGAAATGTTATTTTCCTCAAGAATGATTCTTTTATGCAAGATTTAGGTGTTATAGTTATGTTATGTTTCTTGGGAATTGTTTATTATAATGGGTGCTTTGTGATAAACTAATGGAAGTTGAGCCTATTATAGATCTCCAATGCATTGGGTAATGGGATTGAGTTAACCGATTAGGTTTCTCCTAAGAGATTATAGGAATAATGATGTACTGACTATTCTAAATGTAACTATAATGGTTACTCCCTGTGTAGCCAAGAGAGATAAAATATTTTTAAGATTGATATGAAAAATTATATCCCAAGTTATTTACTTATATTTTATATGCTTTCTTATGCATTTCCATGAAAATATTTTGATTTTAAAAAGGTAATATAATGATCCTTCTGAAATTATTATTCCTTTTTCGGAGTAAGAAAGGTATGTTTATAAGAAAATGTATTAATGGGTTTTCAATTGACTAATAGTTTCCATTATTTTATGTCCCTTACTGAGATTTTTTTCTCTTCCTAATTTTTAAAAAAAACTACATGATTTACAGTGGAATAGATATAAGGATGAGATCAAGGGAATAATTGTGAAGATTAATCATGAAAGTAAATCATGTTTTATTTTACAGAATTTTATTTTTATGAGAAAATGGATACTCTATAGTAATTTTCACTTATAATTTATGGGTTTACTATGTAATATTTTTTCATAATTATATAAAACTCTAAAACAAAAATATCTTTGCTAATGAAATAAAATCAATTCTATTAAAAAGTCACTAGAATATATAATTTTTAATGCTAGGTCCTTACAGTGATGGAAAATGAATTATATCGCTACGTGGAATGGTAATACTTACATTCACACAAGAATTACTTTCACTAACCATTTAATGGGAAATAGGGTGAATAAAGGTGTTTTATATAACATATAAAGTTTTTATGAAATATTCTTTTTCAAATAAATTTAATTTCTTCAATAGTTTTCATTACAAACTACACCAAGTTTTAATGAACTGCAATATACAATTAATATTATTATTTAAACATGAGAATTATAACCTAGTTGTTAAAATTAGTGGTATGAATAAGAATAAACACATTTTAAAAATTAAGTATAATGTTTTTATATAAATAAATAATATTGATAAAAAAATTACTTTTTTAGTCATTATATATTTCAAAAATACTATTTCCTCAAAAAATTGTTTTTTTGAACAAATAAAAAAAGTAATTTTTTCCAATTTCAGAAAATTTATTTTTTAAATCTACATTTCAAAATTATCTTTGATTGAATTTCTTATAATATTATGCAAAGATTAATGTTTTTAATGAATAGTAAAAAAGAGATATTTTTATTAAAATCTGACTTTACATTTAAAGAATTTACAAGATCCATTTTATTTTAAGATGGTTTTAAAATTAAAATAATTTTAATTAATATATTTATTAGTCTAATATAGTTCATTGGAATCAATTTTATATTGAATTTTGATATTAAAACTTTATATACTTTGAAAAATTTCTCTTTTAGAAAAGTGTTTTTTCATCACGTTTGTGGGTTTAATTTTAAATTAAAATTTTCCAATTATATGAATTAAATTTTGAAAAATAGATTCCATATTTATAATAATTATAATTATAATTATATAATAGGTTCAACTTAATTTTTGTTCAAAATGAATACTAAAAATAGTAAAAATTAATTATCACAGTTAAAGTTAAAAACAAGTTTACTGGGGTTAAACTATAAATATAAAGATTAAAATGACCTATAAACTTATAAAACTACCATTTTATGTCCATATTTAGACCTTATATCATCTAAATTTTTATAACAATCCATTTTTGAGTTTCTTTCATGTTTAAAACATGGGTACACCATTTTCTTTTTAAAAATTCCAAGTTTGTCCTCTCCCCCACTTATAAAAGGCCCCCCCATCCTCTCCTCTTCACACTTAAAAAACCATTTGGTTCGGAAAATAACTATTTAAATAAATTCCTTAATTATCTCCCCACATCGTAGAGTCCTTATTTTTATTATTAAACCCTCCTAAAAAGGATTCAGGTGTAAACCTAAAGGGGTTCTCTGAAGAATAGGTATAGTCCTTAACCATGCATTTTCATTTTATTTATTCCTCTAAATACTAAAAATATTCTTCAACCATGATGATATAACAACATAATTATATAAAATATATTTATATTTTATTATATTAATTTCATGAACTAAATAATTCTTATCTTACATCAAGTAGAAAACAAAATCGTCGATTGTGTGTACGGTAGACTACCACCTCGTGAACCGATGTAATTATTTTTTCATCACCACATATCACGGCTATAGATAATGATGTATTTAATGTTTATATATTATATTCATAAAATTATTATAATTATGGGTGTATAATATCATATCTACCTTCTTACCTTCCATTCTGTGGGAATATGATAACGTTGATCATGTGTATGGAGGACTACCGCATCGCGGAGTGATGTGATTCATTTTTCACTTATGATTTACATGGAAGTTAATAAGGATACTTTTAGTGAAAAAATGCGATATATATGAAATAATAATAATTTTTTAATGTTAATTTATTATTTAAATTTCTTTAATTCCATCCATCGAGAAAATGGAAACAACGTTCATGCGCTCATACGGCCTACCATCTACATGAATGGCGTAATTCATTTTCTCTATCTAACTTTACTGGATTACTATAAATAAATATATAATTAATATATATGATATTAATATAATGGTTAAAATTTTGGATATAATTTAACCATTTTCAAAGTAAAAGGATCAAAAATACCAAACCAAAACATACATGAAAAACAAAGCAGTTATTCCCCAAAATGTGATTTTAACAAAGAATTGTTAATAAACTACTAATAAAAGTTCATAAGTAAATAATATATGGTATTATATGTATTATTATTTTTATATAATATATTTTTAATAACCCTTTATTTATTATACAGTAGTTTCAAATGTGTACAAAGAAATTCGAGACTTGAGGTAAGGTATTTTTTTCCCAAATATCCTTGTTTGGGATATATGTTATGTTATGCACATATATTCTATTATGAGTTGTATATACAGACCCTTTTACATGTTCTATAATTAATTTATTTATTCTAATGATATTTAAAGTTTTATTTAAATTTATTCTTTCATTGGGATTATGATTTAAAAGTTACCAAAGAAAGTAATAATATTTTCATCTCACTTTTATTTTCATGGGACACATGCCATATTCAGCACTTGTTTATTTTGTTTGTTGTATATTCTAACCATGAATTTATTTAATTATTATTCTTATTAAAATTATATTAATTTATATATCCATGTAATGTTATTTATTTCATGTTTATTATGATTTAAAAGTTAAAAAAGTGGTGGAAGTTTTATGTTACAATCTCATTATTTATCAGGACTATCCATTATTAACTTTTTGATAA
Source organism: Viscum album (assembly GCA_963277665.1). NCBI lineage: Eukaryota > Viridiplantae > Streptophyta > Magnoliopsida > Santalales > Viscaceae > Viscum > Viscum album. The sequence goes on along the minus strand of OY728123.1, from coordinate 1,424,768,518 downwards.
TGAAATATTATGATATATATCTCAAAAAAACTCATGTATTTTATTCCCCTTTAGTTATTTCTTGAAAAATTTTGTTTACATTTCATTTTTCACTCTTTAAGTACTCAAGATACTGAAGGAATTGTTTTAATAAAAAATCAACTTTATTTCTCTCTTTGGTCGAAAATATTTTTTTCCAAGTTCATGTTTTCTAAAAATGTTTTAAAAAAATATTTTAAAAATATATAATGATTATTTAAATTAATTTTTACCCATTTTTTAATTTTTAAAAAATGTTTTAAATGGAATCTTATTTTCATTTTCTGATCAAGATAATTTTGATTTTTACTGAAAATGTGAAAGGAATATTTGTTTTAACGTGTATAGCATGAATATATTTTTTCACCATCATGAACACTCAATTATTTTAAGATTATTTTATAATTTTTCAATATTATTTTCAAGTAAATTGTTTTCCTTAGTATTTAGGAAAATTTTTTATTTAAAATAATTGATTTAAAATGTAATGGTCATTTTCCTCGATGATTGTTTAATGATATGTTTCTGAAATTTCTCTTCATCAATGACAAAAAACATTGGTGGTTATTATGTTTTACTGAGTATATGATCTGATGGTATCATACTTATTATTTATTTGGATGTATTAAGTTTATTATTATCATGAAAAATGTTTATGAAACCTGTTTATTTCCCACGGATTATTCTATGATGAAATGTTTATGAAACTCATTTATTTCTCATAGATTATGATATGGTGAAAGGTTTATGAAAACCATTTTATTTTAATGGGTTATGATATGATGAATTTTTTATAATATTTTTGAACATAAATATATGTATTATTTTATGGGTGGGACCTATATTTCCCTCCAATATATTGGGTAAAGATTAATGATCTATGAGCTTAAAGGGTAAACAGGAGGTTATCCTAAGACCGAAACAAGAGGGTATACAGAAGGTTATCCCAAGCCCAAAACAATATGTTATATGGGGGGTTATCCAAAGTATGAAACAAGAGGGTACATGAGAGGTTATCCCAAGACCGAATCAAGTACATATGTGGTTATCCCAATCCTAATATGTTATAAATGTCTTGGTGGGAATCCTTAACATAAGATTTTCTATGATTGTGTGTATGCCATAAATTTATATCATATGCCAATGTTGTATTATCATGTCTCGTATTATTTTATTCCTTTATGATTCATGTATTATGAAATTCCAAGATTTATGTCTTGACTCAATATTATGAACTTTGATTGCAAGATATGGTTTTAAAATATTAAGTTTGTGTTATCATGCCTGTATTCTCATTTTATTCCTATTTCATCATTGATATCTCCCTTTTTATCATTACTGAGAATCTGATATTACTGTTTTTTATGTTTCCTTTACCTAGGTTATGAAGAAAGGTTTTATGTAGGGTATTTATAATAATATTATGTGGTAATATCTTTGTGGGATATATTGAATATCTTTCAAAAAATAAGAATATTTTGTATCTAGTCTCCAAATACACTAAAACTTTATGGTCATCAGGCATGTTTTTATATAATGAAATGAATATTCATCTTTTAAGATGTAATATCAATGTATGAAAATATTGTTTCATTATATTTGGTATCAAAGGAAAGGTTTAGTTAACCTTTGGAAACTAGGATAATAAAACTTTAGTTAGATCATTAGGAATGTGTCTAAGGATAATTCAAAGGATAATTCAAAGTATAATAAAATATCCTTGAATTTTGGTGAAGGATAGAGAAAATAATTTCAATAAATTACATATCTTTCTACATACTACAATTGGATGTGTCTCTATCATAGTTTTACCTAGGGGTATTAATCTAGGAAATGATCATTGGGATGGATTTGATCATCACATGGTGTACAAAAATGGGCCTTAATAAACACCTGCTTTGACACTCCTTGGGGATATGATTTGGAAATTCACAAACTCTTTATGAAACATCATGAAGGATTTGAATAATGACCATAAATGAATTAAGTTAAGCCTAAGGTGTCATAGATTTAAAATAAGGTTTCATGATTTAGACATTATATAAATGATTGATCACTCTGTTCAAAGATTTTTAATGGTTATAGTGACCATTTTGATTTTACTAAGGGATTGAAGATAGAACGATAAAGTTGGGGTGCTGATAGGTATTCTCAAATATTGATCTTTGTTATATAAATTACATTATATCATGAAAAGTTTTTAATAATGTTAATTCATATCCCCTATGATTATATATTAAATTATTAATGAAACCTTGTAATGGAATAATGATCACATCTCAGGTATATGATTCTTCTCTGGTTTAAGTTTTTGGTAATATGATTCCTAAAAATCTCGTCGTTCTTCCTCTGTTTGAATTTTATTTTATCTTAGGAATGAATTAGATTTCTATACATAAATACTACATCAATTGTCTATGAAAATAAGTCTCATTTGATATTCCAAACCAACTTATGATCATATATCAGTTTGATGATAGATACGAACTTAGAATAAATATCATATCCATTGTATGGGTCTTTATTCCTATACAAAAGGGGGTTTATCACATATAGTTGGGAAGAAACTAAAAATCAATGATATGCCTACTATATATGGGTTTATTAATGTATTTATATAAGTGTTTCCTGGTATCCCACAAAATCATGTAGTTTAGTTTTCTATATAACTAATACCTAGTACTACACCTATATCAAAGACTCCATATAGAATGGACTTGATTCAGTTACAGGAATTAAAAAAGAAACTCCAAGATAATCTTTAAAGGGGGAGTTATTTATCCAAGTTTGTCACCTTTGGGTGAACCTATTCTTTTTGTTAAGAAGAAAGATGTATTTATGTGACTCTCTATTTATTATCGAGAACTGATGAAGATCATAATCAATAAAAAGTATCATCCACTATATATTGATAACTTTTTTAATCAGCTACATGGAGATCAATACTTTTACAAGATTTTCCTTAGTTTTTTATATCATCAATTGAGGTTTAAGGAGTATATTCCTAATAAAACATTTAATACAAGTTATGGACACTATAAGTATATAGTGATTTCATTTGGTCTTAGTAATTCCCATGATATCTTCATGGATTTAGTGAATTGAGTTATTAGATAGTACCTTGATCGGTTCATTATAGTATTTATAGATTATATTATTATCTATTAAAAGAGAAAGGAAGAGTAATAATATCACCTAAGTATTGTTCTAAAGACCCTAATTAAATAGAATCTATAAAAAAATTAACAAGAGCGAATTTTAAAAAAATAAAAGTTTCATTTTTTGTTCATATAATCTCATGTGAGGGTATATTGGTGGATCCATCAAAGATGGACACTATTGAATGTTGACCCAGACAAACCATTATGACTGAGATCCATAGTTTTCTTAGTTTGGATGGATATTATTTATGGTTTTTGGAGAATTTCTCATGAATTTATAATCCATTCACCAAGTTAACTCAGAAGTGATCTAAGTTCATTTGGATAGATGAATGTGAAGAAAATTTCAATGAACTAAAGAAAATATTAGTCTGCTAACCAGTGATTAAATTACCCTATAGTGGACAAGGGTTTGTAATATATAGTTATTCATAAAATAATGGATTCATATACATTCTCATGCAAAATTATATAGTGATAGCTTATGCCATATGAAAATTGAAGGTCCATGAGCAAAATTACCCCCGAATCATGATTTAAATTTAGTTGTGGTAATTTTTTCATTAAATATATAGAGGCGTTATCATTATGGATAAATGTGTGATATTTATATTTATAATAAAATTTTAAATTATATATTAAAAAAATAGTTGAATATTCTCCAAATAATATGGTTAGAGCTGATTAAAGATTATGACTGCTCAATACATTACCACCATGGAAAAGCAAACAAGGTGGTTGATGCTTTGAGTCGAAGGATCATGCTAGCTTATCTATGATGAGGATCACAGAATATTTAATATTTATATATTTTAAAATGATGGATATAAAAATCTTGAAGTAATGGGAGAAATCTTGTCTTTCTCAAATTATTTTTCAACCATCTATCCAAGTGAATATTATAGAGGTGAAGAAGGATGATATATAGCTATTAAAGAAGGTTTGAAATGATCCTGAGTTTAACCTTGATTATGATATAATGATAAGGTTTATAAACCATTTATATGTTCCATACATACCTAATTTAAAGGAGGAATATTTAGAAGAATCTCATAATTATTTATTCTCTATTCATCCTATAAGTAAAAATGTGTATATAGATTTGAAACAGATTTTATAAGCATGGTATGAAGAGAATTACTACAAATTTTATATCTTGATTATTTTTATGTAAAAAATTTAAGGCTGAGAGACAAAATTATAAGGGTATTTTACAATCATTACCCATACCAGAATGGAAATGGAAAAAATATCACCATGGATTTTTTCGTCAGACTCCCCAAAACAATTAAAGGGAATAAGGTTATATGGGTTTTAGTTGATCTCCTTAAAAATTATGCACATTTTATTTCTATCAGATAATATTTATCTCTAGTTAATATTTCTAGTATATACATGAATGAAGTGTAAATGTTTCATAGATTACCACATTCCATTGTATCTGAATGGGATCTGATGTTCACCTCGAAGTTCTGGCGAAGTCTTAAGAAATCACATGATACTGAGTTGAGTTTCAATATCATGTATCATACTAAGAAATATGTTCAGTATAATATAACCATTAAAACCCTATAGGATATAATAAGATATTTTTATATTGATTTCAAAGGTGTTTGAGATCAACACCATCCTCTAGTCAGGTTTTCTTACAACAATAGGTTTCACTCAAGAATTCATATGGCACCTTATGAAGACCTCTATAGAAAGAAGTGTATAACTATAATTTTCTAGGATGAAGTTGTAGATTGAAATATATTGGGACCAAATCTAGTTATTTAAATTTAATATTAGGTTATAGCGATTCATAAACACATAAGGGTATCACAAAATTGACAAAAAATATATGATGATAATCATCGATGTGATATAGAATTTGAATTTGATGAGAATGTGTTTCTTTGAATTACCCCATGAAAGAAATTTATGAGATTCAAAAATAAAGAAAATATTATCCCTATATATATTGGACATTTTGATATTATTTATTTAGTAGGTATGGTTTCTTATTTCTTAACACTTCCACCAAATCTCTCTCAAGTCCATGAAGTGTTCTATGCATCTCTCCTGAGGAAGTACATAAAGGATCCTTCACATGTACTAAAATTAGAGGGAATACCACTATATCATGATCTTTACTATGAAGAAAAACATATGGGGATTTTGGATCATAGATACAATGTTCTATGAAATAAGACTACTCGCCTGGTCAAGGTTTTGTGGTGAAATGACCAACTTGAGGAAGCTACATGGGAACCTGAGCATATGATGATGTAGAAGTGTACTCATTTTTTTGTATTAGATATAATAATTTTAATGGATAAATTAATTTTAAGGGGTTATAATTTAAAACTCTTGGTTTTTATGAAATATGTTTTTCAAATAAATTTAATTTCTTCAATAGCTGGCATTACATGCAACACTGAGTTTTAACGAACCATGATATACTATTAATATTATTATTTAAATATGACCACTATAACCTAGACATTAAGATTGGTGATATGAATAGGAATAAACAAATCTTAAAAAATAATTATCATTGTTTTATATAAATAAATCATATTTATAAATAAAGTACTTGATTTTTAGTAGATTTGTATGTTTCAAAAATATTATTCCCTCAAAAAAACTTATATTCATTTTTGTGAAGAATTAATAAAAGTAATTTTACTCAATTTAGAAAATTTATTCCAAAAAATAAACTGAATTTATAAAATATTAATATAAAAATTATCTTCTATTTAATTTTTGATAATCTTTTGTAAAGATTAATTTTTTTAAGAATAGTAAAAAATACTGATTTTTATTCAAAATTGCCTCTTTTTTTAAAGCATTTACAAGTTACATTTTATTTTAATATAGTTTTAGAAGTAAAATTAGTAAAATTATATATTTATTAATCTAATTTAGTTCATTTTAATCAATTTCATATTTAATTTTTTTATTAAAATGTTTTATACTTATGAAAAGTTTCTCTTTGGAAAACCAATTTTTCATCGCGTATGTGGGTTTAATTTTAAAATAAAATTTTCCAATTCTATGAATAGAATTTGGAAAAATGGATTATATATTTTTAATAATAATAATAATAAATATTATATAATAGGGTCAACTTAATTTTTTTCAAAATGAATAGTAAAAATAGTGAAAATCAATTATCACAGTTAATGTTAAAACATGTTTATTGAGTGTTAAATTAAAAAGATAAGGGGTAAAAGGTTATATAAACTTCTAAAACTCTATTTTTATGGAAATATTTTTTCATTATATCATCTAATGTTTGATAATGAAAAATTTTGGATCCTTTTTTCATTTTTTAAATGTGGATAACCTTTTTTTTCAAAAATTCCAAGTGTGTCATCTCCCACACTTATAAAAGAGAACCCCCTATCCTCCTCTATTCACACTTCAAAAACCACTTGGTTTAGCTAATACCTACAAAAATATATTACTTAATTATATCCCCATATCCTAGATTCATTATTTTATTATAAAACTCTATTAATAAGGCTTTAGGTGTAAACATAAAGGGGTTCTCTGAAGAAGATGTCTAACCCTTAACCCTGCGTTTTCATATTATTTCTAATTTTATCTCCTTAAAATATTCTTCAAACATGATGATATAATAAAATAAGTATATATAATATAATTATATTTTATTATTTTAATTTTATTATCTACATATATCTTCTCTTCCATCAAGTAGGAAATGAAACTATCGATCGTGTGTATGGCGGACTACCGCCTCACGAACCGATGTAATTTGTTTTCAATCATCGCCTCTTATGATTGGATATAATGATGTAGTTGATGTTTATATATGATAATAATGAAATTATTATACTTATGTATGTATAATATCACATATACCTTCTTAATTTCCAATTTTTGGGAATATGATAACATCACTCGTGTGTACGGCGGACTACCACCTCATTAAGTGATGTGATTCTTTTTTCACTTACACTTTACAAAGAAGGTAATAAGGATAATTTTAATTAAAATATTATATATATATATATATATATATATATTAAATAATAATTATTCCATAAATTGGATTTATTATTTAACTTTATTTTTTTCCATCCGTTGAGAAAATGGAAACAACGTTCATGCATAATTACAACCTACCGTCTCTATGAACAGTGTAATTCATTTTATATATTTAACTATAATGGATTACTATAAATAAATATATAATTAATATATATTATATTTATATCATGGTTAAAATTCTGGAGATTATATATCCATGATCAAATTAAAAGTACCAAAATTACCAAACCAGAACATATAAGAAAAACAATGCAGTTATTACCTGAAATGTGATTTTGATAAAGAATTTTTATTAAATGGGTCATAAAAGGTCACAACCAAATAATATATGGTATTATATATATGATTATTATTTTATAATTTATTTATAATAATTATTTATTTATTATAAAGTAGGTTCTAACGCGTACGAAGAGAATCCAGACTTGAGGTAAGTGATTTTTTATCTCAAAAAGCCTTCTTTAGGACATATATTATGTTATGAACCTATATTATTTTATAAGGTGTATATAAATCCCATTTGGCATGTTATATCATGAATTTATTTATTCTAATGATATTTAATGTTTCATTTAAAGTTATTCTTTCATGGGGATTATGATTCAAATTTTACCAAATAAAGTAAGGGGGTTTTCTTCTCACTTTTATTTCCTTGGGACACATGCCATATTCACCGCCTATTTATTTTTTGTAGTGTATATTCTGATCATCAATGTATTATATGATGATTATTATGAAAATTATGGGAATTTAAATATCTATATAATTTTATTTATTTCATGGGTATTACGATTCAAACGTTACCAAAGTGGTAAAAGTTTGATGCTATAATATCATTTTTTATTGGGATTTCTAATGATTATATTTCTGGTGATGAAATATTATGATATTTCTCTTAGGAAAATAATTTATTTTATTATAATGTGTTTATTTTTTGAGAATAAATTTTTTCATTTCATTTCACTCTCTTTAAGTATTCAATATACTGAAATAATGTTTATAAGAAAAAATAAACTTTATTTCTCTCTTTAGTTGAAAATCCTTTTTCTTCCATATTCATGTTTTATAAAAGTATTTTAAAGAAATATTTTAAAATTATCTAATTATTTTTTAAGAAAAAATTTACCCATATTTGACTCTTTAAAAAATGATTTAAAAGTAATATTCTTGTAATTTTCTGAATGAGGTAGTTTTTAATTTTTACCAAAAATGTGAAATAAATATTTTTTTAATGAGTACGGCATGAAATAAATTTTACACCATAATACAACTCAATTATTTGAATCATAATTTACAATTTTTTAAGGTTATTTTCAAACGGAATGTTTTTCTTCATATTTTTTAAATTTTTTATTATAAAAAAATGATTTAAAATGGAAGGGTTTTTTTCCACAAGAATGTTTTAATGATCTTTTTATGGAATTTTTATTCATCAATGACAACAAACTTTTGTGTTTCTTATGTTTTAATGGGGATATGATCCAATGGTACCATTAATATTCTTTATTTTGATGGTTTAAGTTTATGATTATGATGAAAAAAATTTATGAAACCCATTTCTTTCCAATGAGTTATGTTATGATGAAATGTTTATGAAACACTTTTCTTTCCCATGGGTTATGCTATGATGAAATATTTACAAAACTCATTTCATGTTCAATGGTTATAATATGATGAATGTTTTATGATCTTTTGGCACAAAAATTTATGGATTATGTGATGGTTGATACCTATATCTCCCTCTAATTCATTGGGTAAATATTAATAATCTATGGTCTCAAAGGGTAAATGAGAGGTTATGCCAAGACCAAAACAAGAGGGTACTTGGTATGTTATTATTATCCTAAAAAATAGGGTACATGGGAGGTTATCCCAATCCCAAAACAAGAGGGTACATGTGAGGTTATCCCAATCTCAAAAGAGGGTACACGGGAGGTTATCCTAAGCCTTAAGCAAGTACATAAGAATTTATACCAATATTAATATGTTATTAATGTCTTGGTGGGTATCCTTCATATAATATTTTATATTTTTATGTGTATTCCACAAATCTATGTCTTATGCCAATGTTATGTTCTCATGACTCATGTTCTTTGATTCTTGTATGATTAGTGTCTTATAAACTTCCAATATTTATAACATGACTCAATATTATGATATTTGATATGAAAGGTATGGTTTTAAAAGTTTAATCTCATTTTTTCATACCATTATGATCATTTTATGCCTATGTGATCATTAATATCTCCTTTGTTTACCCTTACTGAGTATTTGAGCTCACCTTTTCTTATGTTTCCTTTCCCATGGTTATGAAGAAAGGTTTTAATTAGGTTATGTCTAATAAGAGAACAATATAGGAAGATATTTATGGAATATTTTAAATATATTTCAATAAATAATAATATTTTGTATTTATTATCCAAATTAACTAAACCTCTACTACCCTCAGGAATTTTTTTATATAATGAAATGAATATTCATCTTCTAAGATGTAATATCTATGGATGAAAATCCTGGGTAATTATATTCTCATAATTATAATAAAATTTTAGTATATTTAGTATACTAGAGTTATAATTTTAAGATAAATACCAAAGATATATAGGAGGTAAAAATATAAGTAAAAAATAAAGTGATTAGTTAAAGTAATTACCTCTTCTTTGAAATAACTCCTTTGGATATCCTCTTAAAAACCATGGGGTTGGAAATTTTGTGATACCATCACCTATAGAACATGTATATGGAAGTTTATAAGATAATTTTTCAGGTTTTTTAAGAGATATAAGGCTCATTATGGTGTAAAGAAGATAAAGGAGGGTTTCCTTTTATAAGGGGAGAGAACACACTCTTGAAATTTCTTCAAATACTAAAATATAATAAATTCATTATCAAGGAAAATGATTCCAAATGTCCATTAATTCTAATAAAACGAGTCTAGGTTACAAATAACATCATGAAATTAAATTTATATAGGTTTTTGTGTCATTTTAACCCTTATCTTTTTTATAAATTGTTTCATTAATCATTTTTTACCTTAACTACGATAACAACTATTACAGTCTTAAAAGGTAAAGAATGTTACCATAAATGGAAAAACGACTCATAAATAGACCATGGTTGATATGTTAAACCATAATAAATTTACTTAGTCTAAGATAAGATTTTAATTGATTTTAAATAATGTTAGAAAATATTATTTTTTATAAAATATCATTAATGTCGATTTTAGAACTATTCATTTAATTTGACTCTAAAGACAATAATACAAAGTTAGAATTTGAATATAGTTTTTTTACACGTCCCAAATATTTAATTTGTATCTAAAAATCATTTAAAACAATAATTAACCCAAATTTCATTACTTTTAATATTTTTAATATCATTTATTATATTTTTCTATTAATTGAATAAATAATGTGTCAGCATTGTGTAAGAATTTAAGGTAACTATTAAATTAATAAAAATTAGAAATAAATAACTATGATAAAAAAATTAATTTATATTTAAAATAATCATTTATAACCAAAATTATTCCCTTATAATCCTTATTTAAAAAAATATAGATATTAAAGTCAAGAGAGTGACATTTTGTATTTATTCTTTTCTAAAATTAATATAAAGGTCGTAATCAAAGAAATGTGGAATAAAGTGACCATTTATTAAATAAATATATGTAAATAACCTAAATACACTCATTCAATAGGGTAATGAAAAGTTTTAGAGAAATTTTAAATCCCTATACCAAAGTTTTAACCCTATTATTCTCGTTTTACCCTTATTGGGGTGACAAAATTTACTATGGTTACTGTCCATATTCACTAAAAATAAAAGGGTCCTATTTACCAAATTTGATCCCCCCTTATTCCAAATATGGAATCCATTATTAATTATTAAATTAATATAAGTGGAAAAAAATCATTTAAATGTAAGTGTGAAAAGCTCGATGAAACCTGTTTTTTAGAAACATACATTTTAAGCATAAAACTGGATATATATTCTTATTTCATGCATAGAAAAATATTTAATAAATGTTAAAACATTTGATTGAATATATAATATATAAATTTTATTAAAATCATTCACCAATAGTGATCAATTTAATATATTAAGATAAAATCACATTGTGCGCATCGAAATAGTTTTTCAGAAAAACATCTCATTTATTTTCAAATGTTTTTTATTTTCATTTCAAATTAATTGATAACCAATGAATTCATTTTATACATGTGTAAAATATAATTTTTCATAATTTATTTATTTTTGTTCATACTCTCCAATCCGACTACTGGGTGATAACTGTATCATTAAATAATAATATTTTAATAGTATATTATGGTTCGTTTAATCTCAGTGTTGTGTGAAAAGTAAGATATCAAAGAAATCGATTTTTTTAATATATAATCGTATTATAAAATCTCAATGTGTTGCATTCTATACACATTAAAATGAATTTCTCCCTCAAAATTTTTTCACTGTGATATAAAAAATTAAGTATATCTCTATTTCATAGCATCCTCAGGTTCCTAAGTGGATTCTTCCCATTTATGGTTTCAACACAAAACATTGAATAAGTGAGTCATATTATTTCATATAACTTTTTATATATGATCCATAATCTCCACCTATTGTTCCTTATAAGATATATATTTCTCTAACATTATGAAATTTGACTTCACAACATGTGAAGGATCAGGTATGTACTTCTTCAAGAGAGATATATGGAACACATCTTGAACTTTAGAGACATTTGGTGGAAGCACCGAATTATACTTTATTATCCCTACTCAATAAATAATTTAAAATGGAATAATATATCTAGGGTACGTATTTCCTTTATTTCTAAATCCCATAACCTTATTCCAAGGAAAATTCATAGAAATACCTTTTCACTAACTTTAAACTCTAAATCTCACCAATGATTGTCAGCATAAATTTTCTATCAACTCTGAGATAATCTTATGTACTACTAAATGACTTTAACATTCACTACCATTTACTTAGATATATTAGTTCACAATATATTTATTTCTCTAAATTTATCCCATCATGTAGGAGTTCAAAACTTCCTACCATAGAGGTCCTCATAAATATCCATCTGAATGATCGAGTGAAATATATGTGTAATAAAACTCAACTAGAGGGAGGTGCTGATCCAAAACACCTATGAAATCCAATGAACAAGATCTCAAAATATAATCTAGGGTTTAAATGGTTCTCTCAGATACACTCGATTTATGAGGATGAAAAGTAGTACTGAAACCTAACTCTTTATCTTGATCCTTCTAAATACTTCTCTATAATTTTGAGGTAAACCTTGGATCTCAATCAAATACAATAGAATGTGGTACTCCAAGAAATCTCACCACTTCTTTAATATATAACATGGTAAGAAGATAAAGAGATAAATCTTATTTGATGGAAATGGAGTGTGATAACTTCTTAATGTGATTTACTAAAACCCAAATAGGATTGTTCCCTTTAGAAGTTTTTGGGAGTCTATTGATGAAATATATGGTGATGTTTTCCCATTTCCATTCTAGTATAAATAATTGAAGTAACATCCCCTTAAAATTTTTTCTCTCAGAATTAAATTTCTAACATACTAATAATTAAGATAGAAATTCTTAAATATCAATTTTCATGTTTTCCCACCAAAAATACTCTTTCATATCTCTATATGTATTTGTAATTCTAGGATTAATAAAGAATGAAAAACTATGAGCTTCATCCAAAATCTCCTTCTTCAATTCTGGTATGAATGAAACACATACATGATTTCTCAACCTTATCATTCCATCATAATTAAGGTTAAACTCAGGAACATTTCTCACCTTATTTTGTAGCTCTAAATATTTCTTTTGTTCCTTTTTAATCCTCACATTGTTAGATGGTTTAACTTTCATCAGAGAAAGATAGGATTTTTCTTCTTTCCTTATGATTCCACATTACATATTCTATAAATCTATAAGTATTAGATCAATTTTACTCATCATCATGGAAAAACTATCATGGTATTTCAAAATTATAGCATCATCTACCTTTTTCTCCTTCCAAGAGTGGTAAAGTACTAAGAAGTCATTATCTTTAATAAAATCAAACTATATTATCTGGAACATATTAAGATAATTATATGTGAAGATATACTTTAAGTTTTTATGATTAGTATATATATCAAACTTTTATCCATAAATATATTTCCTCCATATCTTTAATAAAAAATTACTACAGCTAACTAAAAATCATGAGTTGAGTAATTTTTTTCATGAACCTTCAATTTTCATGATGCATAATCTATAACCATATCATTATGCATGATGATTCATCTTGGTCCCTTATTCAATGCATCACTATATATTACAAACCCTTCTCTACTACAAGGTATTGTAAGTACAGGTGTGCTGACTAACCTTATTTTTAGTTCCTTGATTTTTTCTTCACATTCATCAATCTAAAGGAACCTGACTCCCTTCCAAGTTAACATAATGAGTGGATTATATAGTCATGATAATTTATCCAAAATATGTTGATAATATCCATACAAACTTAGAAAACTAAATATATTAGTCACAGTGGTTGGTCTAGGACATTACTCAATAACTTATATCTTTGAAGGATCCATTGATACATTCTCACTTGAGATTATATGACACAATAATGAAACTTTATAAATCCAAAATTCACACATGATAAATTTTTCATACAATGTATCCTTTCTCAGGGTCTTCAGCATAATTCTAAAATGATCTTCATGCTCTTATTTTATTTTTGAATATATAAGAATATAATATATAAATACTTCAAAAAATTGATTAAGGTAATCTCTAAATATCTATTCATTAAATCCATGAAGATAGCAGGGGATATTAGTAATTCTAAATGGTGTCACTATAAGTTCATAATGCATATACCTTGTATAGAAGGTTTTATTGGTTATATCCTCCTATATAACCCTCAATTGACGATATCAATAATGAAGTTCAATCATAGAAAAATATTGATATCCTCATAATTTATCAAACAAAACATCAATATGAGGAAGAATGTACTTCTTCTTGATGATTATCCTATTAAGTTCCTGACAATCAATGAAAAAACATATTGACCCATAATTCTTCTTAACAAAAGAATAGGTTCACCCCATGGTAACTCATTATGGAATATTAATCCCTTATCAATATTATCTTAGAGTTACATCATTAATTCATATAACTCAATTGGGGTCATTCTATAATGAGTCTTTTAAATAGTTATAGAACTAGGTATGAGTTCTATTGAAATCTAAACTTCATGATTTAGAGAAAGAATAAGAAATTATTTTTGAAATACATCAACAAAATCCCATATAATAGGTGTATATTCAATATTTAGTTTCTCCCCAAACATCTAAGATAGATACCATTTATGGATAGTAATTGAGACTCACAAGTTAAACGTAATTTCTATTAGATGTTTGTATTCATCCTCACACAGATAAATGATCATAGGTTCATTCAGAATATGAAATATGTCTTACCTACTTTGTTAATTGATATATGTTCCATATAAATAAATCCAATACATTCCTAGAATCACGTTTAATTCAACTAAAGGGAGAATCGTAAGATTTTTAGGAATTAATTTCCCACAAACATCAATTAAATAGGAACTATAGACTTCAGATGCGACCATCGTACCATTAGGAGTTTTCATCACTAACTCAACATCTAATTGTTAAGTATATAAATTAATATTCCTAGAGTATTTTAATGATATAAATTAATTTTCATGTCTTGTCTCAAATAAGATACTTCAATATTTGATTGTATCTATCACCACTTCAAATTCATCGTTATCTTTTCAATCCCTTAATAAAACCAAAATAGTTAGCATGACCATCAAGAATCATTAATCATAGAGGTAAATCATATAATCATGAAAATATTTCATAGTATGTCTGAACCATGATACATTTTTATCAATAAATGGAACCTTAAGTTTAACCTAGGTTATCCATGTTCATTACCAAAACTTTAGGATATTATGCTATACTTAGACTTATCCCTAGGGTATTCACCAAATTTTTCTAATACTAATATCAAAATATTGGCTAAACTTTTCATCTGATACCAACTATAGAGAACCATAATTTTTATACATAGATATTACATCTTATTAGATAAATATTCAATATATTTCAAAAATACCAACCTGAGGATAGTAAAGGTTTAGTGTCTTTGGATACTAGATACACAATATTCTTATTTCATGAACTATGTTTACATTACCCATAAATATCTTCCCATATATTACTCTTTATATACATACCCTACTTAAACCTTTATTCATAACAAAGTGAAATTAAACATAAGAAAGGGTGAGATCATATACTCAGTAATGGTAAACATGAAATATATCAATTGATTGTTATATGAAAGTATAATATGGTCATAAAGGTATTAGATCATGAACATAGCCTAAAAGGTTCATAACCAAGATATCAAGGATAAGAAATAAGATTCATGGAATAAAAATTTATCATTTCAAAATACATGAATAATAAGAGTGATAAATTATCATAAATTAATCATGAACCATAATTTAATGTCATAAAAGTGGGGCTTCATCATAAATATATAAACCATTTCATATTACAAGGTCAACTATCGATATTATCAAGTCATAAAAGATCAGGTATTGAAAACCATTTCTTATATCATAACATATTAGGCATCATCACTTATTTCCAATAGTGTATTAAGAACATCATATTATTTCCCAAAGTGGATCAAGCACATTGACTTGTTTCCCATGGTGGATTAAGAACATAAACGTGTTTCCCATAATTATATCATGAGATATAAAAATTTAAACAATTAATTAGAGGGATATATAATTCTAGGAACACCCCTAACATATTGAAAACCATATATATGTTTTCCAAAATATTATAAAACATTCATCATATCATGAAATGTGAAAATAAAATGGGTTTCATAAATATTTAGTAATTTCATCATAGCATAACCCATGAAAAATAAATAGTTTCATAAAAAAAATCATCATAATAATAAACCATCCAGAAAAATAACAAGTATGATATCATTGGAATATATCCTTATTAAAACCTAATTAACATCAAATTATTTTATCATAGATGAAATTTTTTTTAAAATAATCACTAGAATGTTTCTTGAGGAAAATACCATTTTTATTTTGAAATCACTAATTTAAAATATAAAAATTTAAAAAATATTATGGAAAATATTTTCTTTGAAATTAACCATGGAAGGTTTTAAAAGAATATTAAAATAATTTAGTGGTCATAGTGGTGGAAAATTTTATTCATGTCATACAAGTTGAAAGAAAACATTCCTTTCACACTTTTTTAAAAAGTCAAAAAGTACCTCACTAAAAAAATGATAGGAATATTCCTTTGAAAAAATTAATATAAAGTAAAACTTGGGTGAAAATTACTTTAAAAAATCATAAGATAATATTTAAACATTTTTCAAAACATTTTAGAGAAAACATGGACATATAAGAAAAAGGATTTTTGATCAAATAGTAAAACATAGACGATTTTCATTAAAAATATTATTTTAATTTCTTAAGCACTTGAAGTGAGGAAAATATAAGGTAAAAATGTTTCATAAAATAAATTAATAGATAATAAAATTAAAGGTTATCATTATATAAGGATCATATAATTTATTCAAAATAAATTTTAGAATAAACAATCCCGATTAAAATATGATTGAAATATAAATCTCTTACTACTCTAGTGACTTTTGAATAAAAAATTTATAAAAGAGGGAAACTTAGAAGATATGTATATCCTTGTAATTTTCATTATGAGTATCATAATGTAAATTAATGGGTATTATATACATTAAATAAAATAAACAAGTGGTGAATATGGAATGTGTCTCACAGAAATAAAAAGTGAGACGCAAATCCCTTTAACTCAAGTCTCGTCTATCTTTATAAACATTATAACCCCCTATAAAATGAATATAGATTTATTATACATATATTAAATAACAATAATAATATCTATCAGAAAATTTATGATTTAATTATGACATATTATCACCTATTTATTTAAAATTTTATATTAAAATCACAGTTATGGGTGATAACTGCTTTCTTTTTCATGTATATTTTGGTTCGGCAATCCTGATCCTTGTAATTTGATCATGATTCAATCATATAAATAATATTAATCATGATATAAATATTATATATATTAAATTTATATATATATATATATATTCATATATTTATATTTATCTATAAAATATAGAGATAGAAAAATGAATTACAATGTTCATGGAGACAGTATGTCGTACGCATGCATGAACGTTGTTTCCATTTTTTAACGAATGGAATTAAATAACGGTAAATATTATTTTACACTTATATAATAAATATTATATCATATTTATTGTATAAATTAATTAAATATATTCTTATTACCATCCAAGTAAAATGGAAATGAAGAAAAAATCACATCTCTTCGTAGAGGTGGAAGTCTACACGTACCCACGAGTGACGTTATTTGTTTTCCAATAGATTTAAAGGTAATAAGTTCTATGTGTTATTATCATTAATAAAGTATAATTATGTCATAAATATAATATATAAACATTATACCCCTCATAATGACCATATATTAATGATGGTGATGAAAAATTAATTATATCACTAAGTGGAGATGGTAAGTCGTACATACGCACGAGTGATACTTTAACATCTCATTTGATGGGAAAGAGGGTTAATAATGGTGGTTTCAAAATAATAATAAAATTTAATTATATTTATGATAATGAATTTATTATTTTATGATAAATACCACATATTTAGAGGAAGTAAAAGGATAAGTAAAAAAATAAAATGATCTATTAAGGTGATTACCTCTTATTTGAAGGAAATACTTTGGGTATCCTATTAAGGGCCCTAGGTTTGGTGTTTTTGGGATACCATAACATCTATAACATGTCTAGGTAAGTTTATAATAAACCTTTTTAGGTTTTGGTTCATATATAAGTCTAAAAGTTGTGTAAAGAAGTGAAAGTAGGGGTATCCTTTTATAAGGGAGGTAGAGGACACACTTGGAATTTCTTTAAAGATTAAAATATAATAAAGCAATTATAAATAAAAATGATTATAAATTACATTAATTTTAATTAATAGTGTATTGAGTAGAAATAAAATCATCTAATGAAATTTATATAGTTTTTTGGGTCATTTTAAACCTTATCTTTTTTATTAACCCCTTCGTTAATCATTTTTTATATTAACCATGGTAACAACTATTTCAATATTAAAGGGTAAATAATGTTACCATAAATGTATAATGGTTGATATTTTAAACCATATTAAATTAACTTTTCCAAATATAATGTTTTTATTAATTTTATATCATTTAATAAAATATTATTTATTATAAAACATCACTAATGTCAATTTTGGAACTATTCAATTAATTTGATTTTAAAGACAATAAGGAAACAATTAAATTTAAATATAATATTCTCACATATCAAAAATATTTAATATGTATCTAAAAAAATTATGAAACGAAATAATTTACCCAAATTGTATTACTTTTAAAAAATTTAAAATCATTTATTTTATTTTTATATTAATTGAATAAATACCCTTTCAGCATTGCATAAGAATTTAAGGTAATTATTAAATTAATAAAAATTTATAGATAAATTAATAAGATTAAAAAATTAATTTATATTTAAAATAAACATTTTGAAATAAAATTATCCTCTTTTTATCCTTATGTGAAAATTTTAGATATATTAAAGTCAAGAAAGTGACATTTTGTATTTATTCTTTTCTTAAATTAGTATATAAGGTCAGAATCAAAGAAATATAGAACCAAGTGACCATATATCAAATAATTGGATGTAAATGGAAAAACTAAACTCATATAATAGGTTAAGGTAAAGTGTTAGAGAAATATTAAATCCTTATCCCAAATTTTTAACATAATTTTAATCGTTTTACCCATATGAAGGTGAAAAAATTTACTATGGCTAATATGAATATTAACCAAAAATAAAAGGAATATATTTTCTGAATTTTATCCTCCCCATTTCAAATATGTAATCCATTTCCCAATATTCAATTATTATAAGTGTCAAATTTTAATTTTAAAGTAAGCATGTAAAATGTGATGAAAACCGTTTTTTCAAAAAGAATACATTTTTTAGAATAAAACTAGATATATATTTTAATTCAATGACTATAAAAAAAATATTATATTAATTTTAAAATATTTGATTCAATATATAGTATATAAATTTCATTAAAATAATTCACCAATATTGATTAATTAAATTTATTAATATAGAAACACACTACGTGCATAAAAACTGTTTTTTAGAAAAACAACTCCTTTATTTTCAAATAATTTTTATTTTCATTTATAATTTTTTGATAGTAAATGAATTAATTTTACAAATGTGTAAACCATACTTTTTAATAATTTATTTAGTCATATTCATAGCCACCAATTTAATGTCTAGGAGATAAATATAACATTAAATAATAATATTTTAATAGTACATCATGGGTTGTCTAAACTCGATGTTGTGTGCAAATAAAGATATCAAAGAAATAATTTTTTAATAGAAAAATATATCATAAAATCAGAGGGTGTTATAGTCTTCTAATTAGGTCATTGAATATGATGTTTTGATGAACCACTAGGAACACAGAATCACACATGAGGTCCCAAAATTAATTCTTCAATCTGATCTTCCCTAGGATATTTTGTTAACTTTTTCCATGAAATTGAATTTTAAAATCAAAATTATCCAAATATTATTACTTATATCCCAAATAGATGAATGTTCAGTCAAGAATAAGATTGATTCATGAAATATTGTCTAATAAATATTGACAGATATTGAAGTCGTTGAATTTATCAAATGAATATAATGGTATAGTGTGCCCTTATATGGATGTTTCTCATCCTTTATCTATAAAATAAATTACTATATGTAATTTAGTAGATATGGTATTGGAAAAGTATGTTTTGGTGGCAGCCACTCAAGTCCCAAGATTTTAAGGGTATGGAAAAACCTCAATAAGGGCCTCTGTGATTTTTTAGAGAGATGGATGGAATCCAAAATTGAGAGTAATTTTAGGATGATGTGGAGAAACTTTAATACATTATATTTCTAATATAAAGTCTTGTATTTAATATCATTAACTTTTTATCAGGTTTGAGGATTAGAAGGTTGAGTTTTCTATGAAGATGATGATCATAATCCTAGATTGGGTGGTTTTCTCATTAATTGTGGGTTAGAATGATTTAATCTCATTATATAACAATATTACTTGGTTATTTTATATCAAAAAATAAATTCATAAATCATATAGGACTAATATTGGTACCATAGGTTCTGTAGTTAGGTTGATTCTCTTGTTTGTCTCATTGAAGTTTCTTTATCCTTGTTTTTACAACATGTATTATTTCAAAAGGGATGACACTTGGATTCTATGGACAGCCTAATGTATGTATTCCTATACCTCGATATAATCTTCTATAAAGGTTTATGGAAAACTTTATTTCATTGAATTCATATTTACTAGTATATTGTTTTACCAGTCAGATGATATTGATTGATTCCTACTTAACTTCTTCATTAGAGAAATTCTTGTCTGGTGGGGTAATGTTCATCCTCCCAATAATGTGGGCATAAAGACCATAATATTTTGAAATATATTGGGTGGTGTCCCATATAGGGAATCTTTAAGAGGGGGTGAATTTAATTTAAAAATAAACATACAATTTTCTCCCAATTGAAATGGTAAAATGTTTGAAAGTTACAAACTCTGAACTTATCATAGTACAACAACTAATAAAAGCAGCATAAACTAAAACCTCAAAAGTTAAAAATTAACCAATAAAAAAATAATAATAAAAACTGATATAAATTAGTAAAACATGGAGTTTTGGATAACAATTTGATAACTCCTTTATGTAGAGATCCAAGCCAGATTGTCTACTAAGAGGGGAGCGGTGAATTAGTGGTTTATTTTTATAAATTCCTTTTATTTTTAATTCAACCTCTCAAACTTGTTAGGGTTATTGATCCAATCAATATTATATCTTGATATCACCATATTTAAATTTTTAATAATAGAGATATAGAGATAGATAAGTACATGATATTTACAAGGTTTTATAAAATCTTTCTCCTTACTACAACTGGTTATCCCCCCTGATTACAGATTATTCACTATCAAACAAGTGATTACAATGATACCAGCACCAAATAATAGAATTATATTGTTTTTAAATATAACTAAAATAATTTCTCTTTAGATCTAATTGAGAGACTCATTTTCCTTCCAGATCCAATCAAAAATACTTCTTACTCTAACTCCAAATAATAGACTCTTTTTTCTCCTAGCTCCAACCAGAATATTTACCTTCTCCTATAACCAAATGGAATAATTTTTTCAAGGATTAATCAACTATAGTATGATATTAGATCTTCCTCAATGATCTTTATAAATATGAATTTCTCATTTTCTTATTCAAGTACCTTCAACAGACACTAGTCAGGTCTATTGATCTATCTTAATAATCATGATCACTTGTAAATAATCAGTTGCCTCGGTGAAATGAATTATAGGGAAAATTTTATTTCTGCTCGAAGTCCTGACCTTACTTATATACATGATATTAGTGCACACAAATACTTCTTATGTTATTTTATGCAAAATAATTCTTTCACAAACTCAATGAAACTTCCTTCTGTAATTATCAATTCAAACTCATAAAGTACACTTCATGAATGGAAGTGTAATGTATGGTGAATAGAATCTAAAACCTAATGAAATTCATTTACTTTCGCAATTCTGTTTCGGGTATCTCAATTACTCAAGATATGAATTTATGTATTTTATTCATGTACATGAACTTTCAACTTTTCACTTCTCCCTACCTTGTGTACTGCGTATTCATAGAATAGGTTTGGGTATCACACTATTCTCAAGTTCCTTTACGCAAACCCAAATGGGTGAGTCTAAGCTTCTTATTCCTTATGCACAATAGTGTATGTCACTGCTCTTATTCTTTTTCAAAAGACATGGTGTAAGTGTAAACTGTCATTCAGTATCTCATAGTGTTCACACAAACTATAAGGATACATATAAGGGTATTATCTCCCAAATGGATTATTAAAATAAGGTTCTTTGAGAAGAACTTCTTGTGCGCTTTTCACAAGTCGAGTGCCCACAGCTTCCTATTCTTCTTCACATATGGTTATAGTAGGATGGATTCTCTCTTCATTAACAAGATGGTTCATAGTTTATTTGTTTGTTTGAAAATTAGAGTGTCTCTCAAAATTAAAAAAACACATAAAGGCCCCATTCCCTCTTCTTTTATAGGTGAGTTACACCAACTTTGATCTGAGAAAAAGTTTGCATCAAGACTGTAATTTTTATACAATTTCACTAACTTTTAATTCACCAAAGGATTTGGTATTCTCATATATATTTATACTAATAAATATGGCATTATTTCTAATGTGATCTCATGTATTCTACTCATGTTGCATTCCTCATGTGTGTGCAGTTAAGATCGCATGCTTCTTGTTTTTCAAGATCTAACTCATCCATTTTCTAAATTCCTGAATAGCCTCCTAGAACTGTGTTTGTATTTGATAATGACATGTTATTCATTTAATTCATGAAAATGAAGTTTAATTATACTTTTATCTTATTGATTCTCTAAGATTATCAAATGGAATGATCACAGTATATTGTTTCGATCATGGTAGCACTTGGCATATAGAACTCTGGCATAGCCCAATGTTGAAGACAATGGCACATTTTGATCATAAATCCATGATCAAAATGATTGAGTATCCCATGTTCAATCTATATTTTTTAATGATGTAGGAATATTAATTACAGCTTACGTGTCCCACATCGATTTGGTGTTGTGTCAAGAACTACTTTATTAATTAACTAGTTTTATTTACTACTCGATCTGATAATAGGGTTCGACACCCAAAACACAATGAAAACTATGCCACATGGGATATGCCTCACTTTTTCTAACCCACCAGCACCCCTAGGATAAACCTATTCACTCCTATGGGGTGTGTATATGAAATCCCATACAAATACCACCTATTACCTCTATCGCCATGCAGACCTATGAGTTGCCTCCTCTACGTGGTCGATGTCCTCCTCCTATGATGCGGGGTTGAGTTAGCTCTAAGCTTAAGTAGTTGGCCAATTTTTTAAGTAAGGCCACCAAAAATTACATACATTATAGTCCAAGTGAAGAATATAATCTCAATCCATTCTCTCCATTAGGCATAAATAATCCTCATAAAAAATATACTTCATTTTTTATGGACACATTTAATATTATTCAAGTAAAATGTAAATACATTTTACTTGGTATTCTTTTAAATCATATTAAAAATCAATATTTGCAAAGTATTCTTAAATATTGACGCAATTAATTTCTTTTAATAAAATAATAAACAATCAGAATATTTATAAGGAGAATTTTCCAAGAAATAAATCCAATTCCATAAAGTAAATCCATAACAATTTTTAAGCATCATCACTTATTTCCAAACACATATTGGCACATAATTGAAAACAAATGAAAAACTATGCCCAAAAATATCTTTCTTTTTATTTTGTTTTCAATATCTATTCACATATTTAAAAGTAAATATGTGTGCTCAAAAATTTCTACCCCTTTGATAATAAAATTCAAAGGATAATTGGGGAAATTCCCCATGATTCTCATGGTTTTGAGAGAGGAATGATATCACATGGTTATATTAACAAAGATTCTATAGTTTATCAACTCTAATCCTATGTGGGCTAGCTCAGTGTATAAAACAAGATATATATAAAAAATTATATCTAAGTTATACACAAAATACCATGCATGTGAAATCATGCTCAGAAATTCTGAAGTCTTGTTTAAGGGGTTTCCAAAAATCAGAGTTTTCAATGAAATGAAAAATCTTGTACACACTTCAATAAACATACCATAAAGATAATGTGTAAATAAATAACTCCCCTTTTTTCTCATCTTTTCATCAACCAAGAACTTTCCATTAATTATTATCATTAATACAATTAGTAATATAGGATGAAATTTTGATTGGCATGCCTTAACCTTCTCGTTTGAAATCTATCCAAAATTTCTAGATTCACTAGAATTTAGTAAAATGATAGATTCTTCTCAAGGTTTATTCCCCATAAGGGATGCATTCTTCTTCTTTCATTTTCACGGAAGTTATTAGACTCTATAAAGTAAAATATCTTCATGATTTCCATAAGTCAAAGCCTCAAACATCACCTTCAATTCAAGGTATTATTAGATAAAAACACATAAAATAATAGGTAATAAGAATGTACCTCTTGGTTTTTCAAATAAAAATAATAATAATATGAGATTTCTATCAATATATTCCATTATTTTCTTCCAATATCAACATGGGATGGTTTCTTTGGACTCTTGTTTTTTTTAGTCTGATTGATTTGACTATCTTCTTTCCTCCCGTATTTATCTTTGTGTTGAATAAATTTTCAAACCTCAATATTATGTATCTTTAACTTTCCACCTGTGGATAACTTCTCATAAAATTTTACCTCATTTTTTGAGACCACTTTATTTCCTTTAGATTTATTATTTTTCTCAACTTCCTCCAATTTTTTATCCAGTTTCAATTATTATGGCCAAAAAACTAGACAATAATTCTTGAAATTATCAATATACTTAAAATCTTCACATGACTTAACATTGGTTTTTTTTTAAATTTATTCCCTTTTAGTATATGGATATTATCCTTATAATATTATTTTGTGACTTTATAAATTTCATCTAACACAAACTTCTTTTAGAATATGAAATTTTTTTTGTGTATATAGATATGGAAAAAATATAGCCATCAGTTATTTTATCTTTGATTTTTTCCTAGATGCTCATTACCCCCCCCCCCCCCGACTATTTCCTCATTCCTAGAAAATAAATGTTAAACTAGTAAGAATAATCTTTGTGACAATGCTTACGACAGCTCCAATAAAATCCTTGAAACTATATTCTCTCGTATTGGTTCTACATGAATATAGATCTATGTTGTTGTTTTCCGCTTGAAAATCAAGCCCTAGTTTTCTTGGGGGTTGTGTAATTATTATCATGTTATTCCCTTCCATTGATATGGAATATTACCTCCCATTCTTCTTAGACCACATATTCTCAGTTTTAGTTTTTATATCTACACTATTTGAAATAATAGATTTATCATAATGATTAAACACACTTTTAGGTTCCTTCTATCTATCTTGATAAGATTCTTCCTTGATCTAAATAGATTTACTGAAATATTTTTTGGCCTTATTAAAATTGTACTAAATGGTTACATATATGGATTGTGTCTCAAATACCTCTTCTTCTTTAAAATACAACTTATATTCAAATTCACATATCATCTTATCTTATTTAGTAATTTTTTATTTTTGAATATAGATATCATTAAAAAAATATTTCCTTCTTGATCAACTCCTAATTTTATTCATCAACATGTACTATTCCCATATCATTCAATTTAGCTGTTAATTTCTTTTTTTCTTTCTCAGGATACATATTTTCTTTCTTGAGATATTGAATATATCCTATGTAGAATTATAATTTCTCTTTCAGCTTCCACTCAATTTTTTTCCTTTCTTCTTCATAATCACTACTGCTTAAGGAATCAATTCTTTTCTTTTTATGAGAAAATAAACCAATTTATTTATTTGAAAAAAAATATTATGGTTAATATTTCTTGTGATTTCTCATAATATTTCTCTTATTATTGTTTTAGTTATTATTTTTCTTCTTACCCCATTTGTGGTTATGAGATCTCTCATCATATAATTCTGATTTTAATTATAATTCACCAACCTTATTATTTGTAGACTTATTAGAAAAATGACCAGGGTTACTACAATTAAATAATTTTGATAATTACTTATTCTTTCCCTTTTACTTTCCTTTTTTTAATACTTTTGATAAAATAGAAAAATATTATTGAATCATCATAATCCTCACCACTATCTGAACCACCTAATTTAACATTCTCTTATTCTTTAACTTTACCTTTCTTATTACTTCAAATTCCATTTTAATCATTTCTTTCTTATTTAATTCTAGAATTTTTCACATCTCATAATCTATGAGAATGTTTTGTAGTTCATCAAGAGACAAATCATATCTTTCTTCTAGGGATGAGATCTTTGGATAAAAATGATCTTGAAAATTTCTTACCAGTTTTTTAACAATGATAGAGTCATCCATCTTCTCACCAAATACTCAAATGTTTTTGACTATCTAATACACTTTGATACAATGTGTAGATCCCCAGGATTGATTAACCAGTGAGAAGGGAGGGGTTAATTAGTGATTTCTTTTTATAAATTAATTTTCTTCAAATTCAAACTCTCAAACTTGTTATGGTTCTCTATCCACTCAATATTATATCTCAATATCGCCTTATTTGTAGTTGTAATAATAGAGATGGACTAGAATATGGTATTTAAAAGGTTTTTAAAAAGTCTACTCCTTACTATAACTGGTTATTTTCCTTGGTTATAGATTCTTTACTATCTAACAAGTGATTGCAATTATACCAACACTAGCTAAGAGAATTCTTTTTATTTCAAATCCAACTGAATGAATTCTGATCTATCTCCAAATGATAGACTCTTTTTTCTTTCATCTCCAACTGAAAGGATTCTTATTCTGGCTCCAACCAAGAGACTCCTTCTACTCCTAGCTCTAACCATAAGACTACACCTACTCCTAACACTAACTAGAAGACTTAACCTTTGTTAAAGTCTTGATCCACTATAGTATTATCTTAGATCTTCCACCACAAGATCACTAAATCTTAATTTATTGTGTGCCTATTAAATTAACTTCAATAGTTATTGGTTTGGTCTGTTGTCCTTGATCAATAATTTTTATCACCAATTGATAATCAATTTTATCAATGGAATTAATGCTTGGGAAATTATTCCTACTTCTAGAAGTCCTAGTATCACTTAGATATATCAAATCAATTCTTAAAAATATGTCTTATATTATTTTATGCAAGATAAAACTTTAAAAAACTCAATGAAACTCCCTTATTGAATTCTAAATTCAAACTCATCAATTATACTTCATGAAATTGTAATTTATGATGCATGGAATCCTAAACCCTAGCACATTAATTTTTTGTAAAATTCTATTTCGGGTAACCAAATACTCAAGATATGATTGAATTTATTTTATACATGTTCATGCACTATCAACTATTCACTTATACCTACATTTTTTAATACATATTATCACAATAGTTTTAGGTATCACACTATTCTCAAGTTCCTTCACACAAACATGAATGGGTGAGTCCAAGCTTCTTCTTCCTTGTGTGCAAAATTGTATGTCATTTTTCTTCTTCTTCTTCACGAGACATGATGTAAGTGTACACTATCTTACAGTATCTCATAGTGTTTATGCAAACAAAAAGGATGCACATAATGGTATCATGCTCTTTAATGGATTCACCAAACAAGGTTCTTTATAAACCACTTATATTTTTCTTTGAATAAGTCAAGTGCCCACAACTTCCTCTTCTCCTTCCCATAATTCTATCTCAAGAGGTATTCTCACTTCACGAACCAGAAGGTTCACAATTTCAATTTTTCTATGAAAATGATAGCATCTCTCAAAAAATAAATAAACACTTAAAGGCCTTAGTCCCTCTCCTTTTATAGTCGAGTTTCACCGTATTTGATCTGAGAAAAATTCCACACCATATCTTTGTTTTTTATGTCGTGTCACCATATTTTAAATCACAAAAGGATTAATTATTATAAAATAAACATACAACTATAAAAATGGAATTATTTATTACATGAGTTCACATATTCTCCTCACATTTTAGTCCTCACATGCATGAATTTAAGATCACATGCTCCTCATTTTTCAAGCTCGAAATAATCTATTAACTGAATGAATGAACAATAACCTAAAATTGTGTTGGCATTCAGTAATGAAATGTTATTCATTTAATTCATGAAAAAAAGTTACATGATATTTTGATCCTATCAATTATCCAAGATGATCAAATGGAATAATCACAATACCTTAGTTCGATCATGGTAGCACTTGGTATGAAGAACTCCAGCATGGCCCAATGTTGAAGATGATGGCGCATTTCGATCAGACGATTAAGATTAAAATGATCAAGAGGACCATGTTCAATCCATATATATAAATTATTGAGGAACTTTAACCATGGATAACATGTTCCACATAGATATGTCATTGTATTGAGTGATCCTTTATTAATAAAATCACATCATGTACTGCTCAAGTAGGCAGTGGGATTTGGTACCTGCAACATAATGCACACCGCACCACATGGGCCATGCCTTACCTATGCTAGTCTAATGGAACCCCTATACTAAACATATGCGCTCTTATAGTGATTTCTCATGCGATACTATACATAGACCACCTATTAACTCTATTTCCATGTGGGCTTTCGATCTGACTCCCCAGTGTGGTTGAGGTCCTCCTCTCATAATGTGGGGTTGAGATGGATCCAAGATCAAGTGATTCGCCACTTTTTAAGTAATTCCACCAAAAATTAAATCCATTATATTCCAAGTGTATAATATAATCTTAATCAATTCTCACCATCGTGTTCAAATAATCCCAATGCACAATATTCTTTATTTTTCATGGCCACCTTTAATATTATTCAAGTAAAATGTAAATACATTTTACATGGACTTCTTTTAAATCCTCTTAAAAATAAAAATTTTCAAGTTCTTCCTCAATATTGATGAAATTAATTCCTTTAAATAAATCCATAAAAAATCATCATATTTACAACTATAATTTTCCATGAATGAAATCCAATGACATATAGTAAATCCATAACAATTCTCTAAGCATCATCACTTATCGCCAAACATATATTTCCACATCATTGAAAAAAATGAAACACTAGTTCCAACAATTTAAAACATATTTTAAAGTATATAAAATTCTAATCAAGGGAACTCTTCACTTTTATCCCAAAGTGTCATGAGGATCAATACTAAGATTCCAAGTGATGCAAGCTTCACAAAACTAGAACTTCATTAATCATAATTATTGTAAAATACAAGTTCAAAACCCTATAACTTCCTCAATAGATCATTGGAAGTAATAATATCTATCTTCAAGTTCCTCTTTGATCGACCAAATTGACAACACATCCTTCCCTGGACTTCATCAAACTTAACATCTAGAATAAACTAGATTCATATCCCCAAAATACATTTGATCATGAAATGTTAGAATCAAACAAGTGTAAATGAAATACTTGGAGATTATATAATGAAAATTCCTTATATAGGGAATCTCCAAGTGAACAATAAAAAAATACAATTAGAAGCAATCAAATCATCAAGGTAATTCACATTTCTTGAAAGTAATTATCTCAACATGATTTAGAATTCAAGTATCCTCTATTCCTCAAAAACTCAGTATAAATTTATAGATGTTGATGTAATAAAATTATCCAAGATATTTGGGAATACTTTTCACCTCATAAAAATCAAAAAATGTTTCGAATATTTTATTGAATATAATTTGGTGATAATTCAAAATATTTTGAACTTTTCATGGATCGTATTAGTATATTTGAACTTATAAATCAGAAGTTAATTCTACTATCATGAAATAGATTTGTTCGCCATCAAAACGACACCTGACCTAGCCCATGGAAAGGCCCGAAGGGTGTTATTGATCCCCATGGGCTGGAACAAGTGCCCGGGTATCATGGAATAAAATTTGGGAATGATTTACCTGAGTTTATAAACATAAAACAATGAATCCCATAAAACAAATCTGGATATTTCAAACCAAAACATCTTTTACTAAATTTCATAATTGAATTAAATAATTTAAGATGATTTTTAAAAACTATTATAAAGTAAAACCCCAAAAAGGACATCCCAATAACCTCCTCACGACAAGAGGCACCGCCCTCAAGCCATCTCCACGACACCGCACTAAGAAGGACCGCTAGAAACCCATACCATTGGCACTAAAAGATTTACCCAAACCTACGACAAAATAACCAAGTATACTAAAACCCAAGGTGTAAGTAGAGTGTAAGAAAAATCCCAGTAGGATTACACCACAAAATATTCCATGTGATAATCATTATAAGACAAAAATCTTTCAATTTTTGTAAAAAAAAAAGAAATGCTAGTAACAATTTCTATAAGATGCAAATTTAAATAAAAACAGCTTTCAAGTGGGATACTTTAAAAGAAATCAACACTTTTAAATAGAATGAAAAATATACTGAATTTATACAACCAAACATACCATATGTCTATGGTAAGCGTAAAATATCTAATGAGCACTAGCAACGGGAAACAACCATAGGCACTAGCTTGTTGTGGGTCCCAGGTACCTCATACTCGATGAAAATAACCATACAAATATCTATTCTCATGCACACGAGCCATTAGTAGGGATCATACCCATAACCTAGTGGTTCCCCAACATCATCACCATCATTATAATCATCATGTTTTAGTTAGTGTTGTCGTATTCAAACTTGTTATGTGAAACAGGGGGCCAAACCCCACGGGATCACTAGCATACGAGTACACATCCACCCACTTAGATACCCAGGTGTTCCCTCTTGTGATCAAATAAGTTCCACAAGCCATGAAATAAAATTTACACATGAAAATACCACTTCAAATTCACACACACCAAATATCCCACATGCATGTCACATGATCCCCTTTTTCATTCAAATTCATTTTAGAAATCATACTCACACCAAAACAGACCACAACACTTTTCACCTCTCTTTTACACTTCAAAAAATCCTGTAAACAATTTTACAAAAAAATCCAAGATATTACACACCACATAACATCCCTTTCACATTAAAATTTACCATTTCAAAAATAAACTCCTACCAAAACAGTTTGGCAACATAGTTGCACCTCTTATATAAATCAAGAAACCATTTAAAACCTTCACAAAATAATTCCAAGGAGTATAACCATGTTTTGCACATAAAATCCTTCTAGAAACCCTCTTTGAAGACCAAAAGCATACCAATATCACATAAACCCATAATTTTCATCCATAAAATCATTTAATAAAACTATTCCATGAATCATAAAACAAACCCAATGAACACAACATGGAATACACACCAAAAATATTCATTTTTGCACAAAAAAGACACTTGAAAAACCAACTGCTTAACAAATACTACCAAATAGAATTTTCTCACCAAACACAATGGAATAGAATCATGATAAAAATATAAATCAAAAAAACTAGCTCATCCAATAATGCTTACACATGGAATCACCTACCATTTGTACCAAAAACTCCAAATTGTTGTGCAAAACTTCAATCGCACCACTGCCACACCACAAGGAAGTTAAATCAAGACCTAATACAAAATATTTAACCAAAATGACACAAAATAAAACCCTAAGTATTAACCCTATCTTCTAGACATTTTAAAACCTCAAGAAAAGTGGAAGAAACCCTAAGTAATTAGGAGGAACATGAGAGGAAACCCACTTACTTGAGATATCTTGAATAAAACCCCACAAATACACTAGTATCTAAATTTAAAAACATCCAAAAATTAAATTTAAGTTATAATAATGCTGAGTAGGACATTTAGGAATTGTAATGGGGGAAAATATTGAAAAATGAAAGAGTTATAAAGGAAACAAATTACCTCTTCAAATCTAGAAAATTTGAGAAATCTTGATAAGTTTCACCCTACTCCGTAATGTAAATGAGCTCAAAAGAGGAAGAAACGAATATGGGGGGCGCATCTAGGGATGTTGGATTCGAGTGGGAGGTAGAATCACCAAAAAATATTAAAAAATTAATAATATATTAAATAAACAAAATAATATTTAAAACTGGAAATGTGCTTACGGGGTGGCCTAATTCCTTAAATAAAAACCCAAATCCACCATGATTATGGATTCCTAGAGGGCCAAAAATGGTATGGTGGTGTTTATAGGTTAGGTTAGGACATTTTGGAAATAGAATGGGTGAAAAAATTTGAAAAATGAAAGATTTATAAAAGAAAAAAAAATTGGTTTTTAAATATGGAAATGGGATTACGGTTTGGCTCAAATCATGAAAACCCACCCTTTCCTCCAAAAATGTATGGAAAACCCCCATAGAAAAGAAAGAATGGAAATTAAATTTAAAATAAATTTAAAATAATTCATAGATGTGACAATTATCCTCATCATAAAACTTTCCACCCTTGAAAATCCACATCAATTCCAAAAGCAAAAACCAAACCCAACCGAAAGGCCAAAATGGACTCCTTTGCCAAGTTTCACCCACCCCCAAAGGGCCCGAAACACCTCCAATTTATCAATCAAGGAAGGAATACTCTCACCAACCAAAACATACACCACTTCCTGAAACGATCAAGCATATTCAAACTACATCTCAAAATAAAACACCTTAAACACTATCCTAACAAGACTCAAGCAACTTACCTAGAACTAAAAACAAAAACGAACGAGGTCACTACAGTCATACTTAAACAAAAATGTTGCAAAAAATCCAATACCAACATTTAATCAAGGAGGATGTTTTCGGATAAATAACTCTGAACGAGACTACCTATTGTCAGACCAACACTAGGGACAAAACCAAGTTTCTGATACGGGGAGACACAAACAGACTCCCAAACATAAGGGGAAACTCAATTTTTCTCGAGACAGAATTAGGATACTAACTGGGGGAGGCATGAATGGACTTCCCAGAATAAGGGGTATAATTTCATTAGAATTTTACAAAATAACTTACATGATACTTGTAGTGGGTCTCCCCACCATAAGAACCAACCATCTTAACTGACCAGCACGGGCTGGCACAAAAAGACCCCAAAATATAAAGAGTTGGCACGACCACACGGTTAGTCCACATGGTTTGGGAAATCGTGCGCTAACTATGCGAAGAATTTTTTCCAAAGGGGATGCTTCGCATGGTTACATAGGAAGAGGCGTATGACCGTTCAGAGACCGTCCAGTAGCTATTGTCTCTTATCATGCGATTTCCTAGGTTAGCGCACGGTTATTACTAATCGTGCACAAATCGTGCTCTTAAATCTTTTTATCCCAAATTTCATCCTTTTCTCTAAAAATTAAAAGTAAACCTGAGGGAATAACATGAACTCTGGCTATAGCATGGAAATGAGGTCCTCCCACTTATACCACTGAGTGGGAATAACTGGAACAAGAATATGACAATAGAGGTTTAAACTATTCCCATCTTTCATACTGAGGATAGAACTTTAAACAAAGGTTTGAATGACCCTAGGATTTCCCCTAACTATGCACCAGCTTCACTTCAGGACCTATGGCT
Organism: Viscum album; assembly: GCA_963277665.1. NCBI lineage: Eukaryota > Viridiplantae > Streptophyta > Magnoliopsida > Santalales > Viscaceae > Viscum > Viscum album. The sequence goes on along the minus strand of OY728123.1, from coordinate 1,424,734,828 downwards.
GGATATCAGATGATTTAAGAATCTCATTCCTCATAGTCAGGCTTTAGAAACCCCTGAATGGAACTTCTTCTTCTAGTGACACAAATAATTACATTGTGATCACGGATGGGCTCAATGAGACCAGACACACTTCAAACTCACTTTACCCTAACCCACCATTTTACCAAAACAAGGGCTTAAAGTATGCACACACTTCACCCCTTATTTATTCGGATGGAAAACAACTGAATGAAAATATACATAGAAACATTTTCCTCTAGAACATAGGATTTTGGAATTCCCTAAAGGGATACACACATCTGACAAAACAGAGACTCTCATAAGATTGCACAACCTTCACACTCACAGTCAAACGAACACACGACATCGAAAAGAGTCACCGAACATAACCATTGCGACAAATAAAAAACAAAAGGAGAGGGACCTTATGTCGAGTCCAAAATAGAACATGATTCTAGAAATCGGCCATAATATCCACTCTTGGCCAGATTTTCCACATTGGTGGCCTAACATGAACTCTTTATTTGATGATACTAACGAAATACCCAAAGTCCCTTTAAGACATCATTCTACACTAACAATAATAAACTGAATTCACCTTCGATGACTTAGGAAAATAAAGAAACTAAGGTCTATTTCAACCTCCCATAACCACTCTCCCTCTATAAGGGGATCCACATAACCTAAAAATAAGAGGGGTAAACTCAATCTCCAAAGCTCAATAAGAAATTCTTTATGTTGATCAACTAGAGGATCATCCAACAGTGAATCACCATGGGCCACACATCAGTCATGCATTAACTCTTTATGGGGATGTACCCTAGCCAACAAGAAGTCCCAAGGACCCAACAAATCTGGTCATTTGGTCACAACATACCACAAAATAGAACCGAACACATGAGGGGAGCCACCACATTGGCCTCCTGAACTTTTTCTCAAAAGAGACCACTGACCAATGCTTCATTCCAACTTATTGACGAAACACAAACCCAAAACATCATTTAAACAATAGGGGTTATTAAACTCAAAACATCCCACAATAACAATCCCAAAAACACATAAGCCACACCTCCCACCCACACATTATCAAAACAAAACACTTTCCTTCAAAATCATTCTTAAAAAAACAGTGTTGGTGGGTTTCACATTTACCAATGGTATCTCATGAGCCTCACACATGCATGTTTACATGCCACACCAGGCACCCACCTCATATCCATCCTGACACTCATCTATTTGTTCCATTAATCATCCATATTCCCATATAAACCCATGCATTTGGTCACCCTTGAGAACACCAAAGACCAAAACCAAACCTTTCCTCTTTTCAAAATCAAAACATTTTAACCACACTTTCCCTTTCTCAAAACCACTAACCATAAAATCAAAACCCCAATTTACATCTTAAAAACCAATTTATAAAATCACACATAATTCAATAAAAAATCACTTTCATTCCTTGAACAAACGTTTCAAAACATTTCAACCCATTTCAAAACACTTCTAATTTCATGAAAAACATCATTTCATAAATTGCAATTTAATTAAGAAATCAACTCTCCTCATTTCAAAACAAGGTTATAAAAGTTCATAAAACTTTTCAAATTTTCAGTAGTTACCAAATCAAAATCCATCTTCAACCCCCACATATAAATTTTAAAACACTTTATTCCATTTAAAACAATTTTCTATAGTTCAGAAAATTTTATTTGAAACAGATTTTCAAAACCCACTTTAATATAATTTATGTCTTAAAAGGTGGTGTAAACACACCATTTACCATTTCAAAAAAATTATGAAAATTCATTTCCACCCTTTCTAAAAAAACCACTTTATTAGAAAATCATTTCACAAAAAATTCACGTTTCTTAAAACCAAGTCATTTTTATTTTAAAAATAAATTTCCAAGATTCCAAAACAAAAAGACACAATATAATACGAGAGGAAACTAGTGTCGGTGGGTGACTTGGAAATATGGTTGGTGGTCATACAAAAATCACTTCACCATCATGGAGAGTGTTCTAAGTAAATATCCCCGGCTCCACGTGGATTTTCAGGACTTGCAAGATCACTGAGACCATTGACCCAACTCTCTTTTCATTTCCCCAATCATCGATGACCCATGAAAACAAAAGGACTCAAATAAAATATGAATTCCCCTGGTGACTTGAATCATGTCACAAGGTGTTCTAGTGAGGCACCCTACTCATTATCATAATGCCAAGCCCCAAAAATCCTAACTTCAGACTATACCGACTCTTCCCCAAATAACATGACCCAAAGAGTGAACATAACCCCTTTGATACCATTTTTTTCATGAACCAGATCTCATCGCCATCAAAACAGAACCTAACCCGTCCCATAGCAAGGCCTGAAGGACGTTCCCAATTCTCACGAGCTGGAACAAGTGCCCAGGTATCATAAAATGAAATTTGTGAATGATTTATCCAAGTTTATAAACATAAAACAACAAGTGAATCCCATACAACAAATCTAGATTTTTCAAACCAAAATATATTTTACTAAATTTCATAATTGAATTACACAATTTAAGATGATGTTTAAATATTATTAAAAAGGAACAAAACCAAAAAGTACATCCCAAGAACCTCCTCATGGTAATAGGAACCGCCCTCAATCCATATCCACAACACCGTACCATGAAGGACTATTAGTAATTCGTACCATTGGCACTAAAAGATTTACCCAAACCTATGACAAAATAACAAAGTCTACTTACACCCAACTTGTAAGTAGGGTATGATCCAAATCCCAATAGTATTACACCAAAAAATATTCCATGTAATAATCATTATAATACAAAAATATTGCAAGTTTTGTAAATAATAAATGCTAGTAAAAATTTCTAAAAGATGCAACTTTAAATAAAAACAGCTATCAAGTGGGCTACTTTAAAATAAATCAACATTTTTAAATAGAATGAAAAATATACTGAATTTATCCAGCCAAAAATACTATATTCCAATGGTAATCATAAAATATCTAATGAGCACTATAAATGGGAAACAACCATAGGCACTAGCTCATTGCGGGTCCCAGGTACCTCGTACTTGGTGAAAGTAACCATCCAAATATATGTTATCGTACACAAAAGACACAAGTAGGGATCATACCCATAACCTAGTGGTTCCCCAACATCATCATAATCATCATAGTTTATTTAGTGTTGTCATCGTCAAACTTTCTAAGTTAAACAGGGGTCAAACCCCACGAGATCACTAGCATACTAGTACACGTCCACCCACCTAGATACTCGGGTGTTCCCTCTTATGCTCAAACAAGTTATACAAGACATGAAATATAATTTGAACATTAAAATACCACTTAAAATTCACACACACTAAACATACCACACACATGTCACAAGATCCCCTTTTTCATTAAAACTCATTTTGGAAATCATACTCACACCAAAACAGTCCACAACACGTTTCACCTATCTTTCACGCTTCAAAAAATCCTTTAAATAATTTTACAAAAACCTTTACCAGATATTACACATCACATAACATCCCTTCCACATTAAAATAAACCATTTCAAAAATACACTCCTACAAAAATAGTTTGGCAACATAGTTTCACCTCTTGCATAAATCAAGTAACCATTTAAAACATTTACAAAACAATTCCAAGGAGTTTAACCTTGTTTTGCACATAAAATACTTCTAAAAACCATATTTGAAGACCAAAATAATAACAATATCACATCAAAAAATAATTTTAATCCATAAAATCATTTAATAAAACTATTACATGAATCATAAAACAACCCCAATGAACACATCATGGAATACACACCAAAAATATTCATTTTTACACAAAAACACTTAAAAAACCAATCGCTTAACAAATGATACTGAATATAATTTTTGTACCAAAAATAATGGAAGGGAATCATGTTAAAAATATAAATCAATCAAAACTAACTCATCCAATAATGCTTACACATGTAATCACCTACCATTTGTACCAAAAACTATAAACCGTTGTGCGAAACTTCAATCTCACCACCTTCGCACCACAAGAAAGTTAAATAAAATCCTTAATCCACAATATTTTACAAAAATGACACAAAATAAAACCCTAGGTATGATCCATAGCTTAGATATATTTTATAACCTCATGAAAAGTGGAAGAAACCCTAAGCAAATGGGAGTAACATGAGAGGAAACCCACTTACTTGAGATATATTGAATAAAACTCCCAAAATACACTAGTAGCTGAATTTAAAAACATCCAAAAATAAAATTGAGGTTTTAATAAGGCTGATGAGGTCATGTAGGAACTTTAATGGGGTGAAAATAGTGAAAGATGAAATAGTTATGAAGGAAACAAATTACCTCTTCAGATCTGGATGATTTGAGAAATCTTGAGAAGTTTCTCCCTAATACATGATGTAAATGAGATCCAAATAGGGATAAACTAAAATGGTGGGGTGAATAGGTATGTTGGATCCTATTGGGAGATGTAATCACTGAAAAATATTAAAACGATGAATATTATATTAAATAAACAATTTTTTTAACTGGAAATGGGCTTACGGGATGGCCCAATTCGATAAATAAAAACCCAAATCCACCATGATTATGGTTTCCTAGAGGGTCCAAATTGATATTATGTTGTTTATAGGTTAGGTTAATCCATTTTATAAGTCTAATTGGTACAAAATGTTGAAAAAATAAAGAGTTATAAAATAAAAAAAATTGGATTTTAAATTTGGAAATGGGCTCACGATTTGACCCAAATCATGAAAACTCACCTTTTCCTCCAAAAATGTATGGGAAACCCCCAACAAATCAAGAATGTAAATTAAATGAAAAATAACTTTAAAATAATTAATTTATGTGACATCTACAAAATAATAATAAATAACACAAATTCAAGTAATTTCAAGTAAACTAAGAGTGTGTTTTGATTCATCAAAATAATGGATCCATAAAAATTCATTTTAGGAAAATGACACAATAGTCTCACCATTAATAATCAAAAAACACAAAAAATAAGTAAAAAAACAAATAAAATAAAGAAAAATAAAAAAATCCATGTATATTTTATAAAACGTACTCCCACTTGAGTTATGAAATGAGTATTGGGAAAATTTTCTTCCCCCAAATAACATTTACTTCACTTCTCCTGAGGATTGATTTTTTCCCTTTACAAATGGGTTTCTTACTTTTCTACCACATTCTTACATTTTTTCCTTATGCTTAAATTTATCCCCTTTACTTTATCATCAAAAACATGTATACTTATGACTTATTTGACTTCTAACTTCTACCCATTTTGGGTGATACTAACTTTTTCCCCTTTAGTATTATCAAAAGGAATCCAAAAGAAAAAAATTGAAAAATACAATCATGAGAATTAAGTGGAGTTAATAAAAAATGTAAAAAATTATGTATGTAAGAGTAATTCGATTTCATAGATTAGTGTATGTTGAAGAAATATCATGGTTATATTTAAGAGTAAACTTAAGTATATATAAGTACAAATCAAATAATATATAAAATTAAATCAAGTAATATGTAAAAGTAAATCAAATAATATATAAGAGTAAATTAAAGAATAAGTAAGAGTGAATGAAAGAATACATAATAGAAAATTAAATAATAAATAAGAGTAAATACACAGAGAGATTTTTCATGAAAAACTATATTATATAAAACATATGATGTAAAAAAATTCCCTTATAAAAGATAAATGACATTAAGTATGGTGAAAAAACTTCCATAAAGTGTAGTTCTAGAAGATATTCAAGAAAAATATTTTAACTTTTATTAAATGTTCTTCATAAAAATATGAAGTACCGGTATAAATAGATACTATAATTCTATGTAAATAATAAATTTACTCCCCCTTTATCAATGAGTTTTCAATGTCAAGATAATGAGAAAAAAGGTAAAATATTCACTTAACGCTAATAATTCAATATTTAGTTTAATTAATTCAGATTGGGTTTATCAAAAATGAATAAAAAGAAGGTCTTCAGGCCATTTGGGCTAATGGTTTTTTTAAAATATCAGCAATACGATGTTTATTTTAGATAAATTTGAGAATAATATCTCATTTAAATGTGTGATACCAAATGAAATGGTTTATTATATCTATTTTTTTAGATTTTTAATGATTTGTAGGATTTATATACAAATAAATAGAACATTTGTTATCATAAATAAACAAAGTCTGAGAAAAACTCATTTTGAAATTAGTGAGTGTGTGTTGTGTCCACAAAAAATCATCTCAAAAAAATTCAAATTTTCATATTGAAAATTTAGTGGTGGAAAATGAAATTCAATTTTTATTCTTATTGGACCAAGAAAACAAATATACACCAATTAAGTGACAACTTTTGGATGTACTCTTTCAATCCATTCTCTAAGCTTCGAAATCTACATCTAGATAACTCTTAAGAGTTAACTTGAATATATAAGAATAAAATAATACATGGTTTAAAGTTCCTTTAAGGTAATGGAATATTATTTTCAATTAATTAATATTGGACTCATTTGGATTGTCTTGGTATCTTTCACATAATAACACTGAGAATATAATGTTCAATCGACTAGCCATCAAGTAAAGTAAACTTCTAATCATCCCTCTAAAAAAAATTAATCTATCAGTTTTCTACATTCATAAATATCAAGTTTACATAATATACCTTCCAAATTACTTATACTAGCATCATTATCAAAACCAAAACATTTAAGTAAATCTATGATATACTTATGTTGAGTTAAAATAGTTCCTTCTTGTTTTTGAATAATCTAGAAGCAAACAAAAGTAGTTGGGTTTACCCATCATACTCATCCCACATTCACGTTGAAGGAGTTTTGAAAAACTATCTCTATGTTTTTTTTAGTTGAACCAAAAATTATTTCATTAACATAAATTTTTTCAATTATAGTTTTGTTAAAAAAATTATTGATAAAAAAACTAGGATCTACCATTCCTTTAAAAAATTTGATTTAAAGTAAAAATCTAGAAAATCTATCATACTAAGATCTCAAGTCTTGTTTAATTTAATAAAGTACCTATTAAGTTTAAAAACATTTTTCTAAAAATTAATATCTTTAAAACCAATATATTATTCAACATAAACCTCCTTCTAAACATAACTATTAAGGAATACACTCTTTACATCGAATTGAAATAGAGTAAAGTTTATATTAGATTTTAAGTATAATAAAATATGAATATATTTGAGTATAGATACTAGAGGAAAATTTTCTCCATAGTATATGACCTATTCCTAATTAAATCTTTTAGTAATTATTCTATCAAAATTCTGAACAATTGTTCCATTCTCATTACACTTATTTTATAATACCCATCTAACTCATATAACCAGAATATCATTTTTATGTTTAAATAAAGACCAAACTATATTATATTCAACATGATTAATCTCTTATTTGATGGTAATTATCCAAATCTCATCAATTAAGGCATAATCTACTATTTTAGACTCAAATTGAGATCTGAATATAAGATTATCACATTAATTTTGTAAAGAACTTATAGTTTTAACCAGTTTTTCTGCTTCACCAATGATATTATCAATAGGATGATTACAAAATATCATCAAGTTTATAGGAAAATGGAAGGTTTTACCTCATTAACTAGATGATTATCTTTAATTATACTTTCTTTAGGAAAGATAATTTCTGGTGGATATAGTTCAACTCTAGAAGCAAATCAGAAGTGGTTTCAAAAAAATAAATATATATTATTATCGTAACATTTTAACCCTTTATAATGATTAACTTCATCAAACTTAACATGTATCATTTATTCAATGGTATGTTTCCATCCATTGAAAACATGATAAGACTTACCTATGATGGATTAATGAAGAAAAATTCCTTCATCCACTTTTTTATTAAAATTATTAAGTTTATATTTAGTATTTAAGATGAAAACTTTATATATGAAACCACTAATGTAATTAAGTTTTGGTTTCCTTCCATTATATAATTTATAAGGTGTTTTATTTAAAATCAGGTGAATTAAAACTCAATTTATAATTCAACATAAAATATTAATATATTTAGTCCAAAAAATATTAGTAATATAATATTCACACAACATATATCATAAAAATTATTAAATTATTCTATTAATTATTTCTACTACCTCATTTTTTGTGGAGTTCTTAGTACTGAAAAGTTATATTTAATTCCTTTTTCACTACAAAAAATTTTCAAAAGAAGAATTCATAAAATCAAATTTATGATCACTTTGGATAGTGATGATAAGTGGGTTTTTCAATTTTTTACAAATAGAAAAAAAAAACTTTAAAAAATAGGAGTGATTCTATTTAAGAGCAGGAAAATAAACCCTTTTATACTTGTTATAATAATCAAATAAGATATACACATAGTGTTTTCCTCTAATATTCATAGTTTGTATAGGTCTAAAAAGGTCTATGTGCACTAACTATAATGGTTCATAAGTTGTGACTTCACCAATTAGTTTAAAACTAGACTTACATTTCTTACCATGTTGGTAAGGTTCATATACTCTAGAATAATTAAACATAATATCCAGAAGATCCCTCACAAGTCCTCACTTAGAAATCTTAGCTAAGGTCCAAGAATTGTAGTGTCTTAACCTTTTATTCCAAAGCCATGATTTATACTCAATCACGCTAAGACAAGGAATTTTTCAGAAATTAAGGTTCATTGGTTCAATAGTAAAAACATTGGGGACCCATTAACTCAAAATTGGGGTCCTCTTGGTAAATAGTAAGGTCATATAAGTAATTTTCCTAAAATTACTCAACATTGGGAAAACCAGGAGTAAAATACACTCACTAGAGATATAATTTGTTTTATAGATTTATTGGTGCACACCAGCCTTCAATATCTTCCAATCAAGTGGTAATAACATCCAAAATCTCTTCTTGTGGTGTTGTTTCTTATTCCGAATTTTTTTATAGATGACTCCCTTAAGATTGTATCGGGTGAATTTTTTGAGTCTGTGATTGATGGAATTCCAATGTTGGAAACTCTTGGTAATCAAATAGTTTTTATATTAAACAAAAAAATTGATGTGGTTTCAGTTTGATTGGGTGGATTTATTATACTATTTCTATTCGATCGGTCTCCTCCTACCGAGGTAGGTCTTCCAAAGTAGGAATTCCTTCATCTTAGAAATCATAATCAGTGGGTATATTTCCCCTGAATAAATTAGCATTAATTTTTTCAAGTTTTTCTATTCTATTCATGTACCAAGAAATTTATTATTTTTCTAAGATAGACTCAATACCTTTGGGTGGTGGGTATGGTATGAAAGTAAACACACCCTTTAATTTATCCTTGGTACTAGATCTTCGATTGGTTAGTTGTGGGATATCTAAAGAAGAACCTAAATCATGGAATTATATCTGGTTTCAAGTACATACTCCTTATTCATGTACCTCCATGAAAATTACATTATTCATGAATGGTTCATCTTTTTCACGTTCAATTTAAGTATTCTCCTCAGTATTATCAGGTCAACATTGATTACATTTAATTATATGAATTATTTGGTAGGAATGAAGTCCTAATCTTTATCTGAGAAGTATTGGGCCTTATTGTCTTCATAATATTGATACAATCATAATCATTTATCACTATTTATTTATTGAATGATCTATTAGATTTTTGACCATTATAAGGAATTTATTTCTCATTATAGTTTTACCATTGAGGTGAGGTGGGAGGTTGGTCATGATAGGTGATCTTGAGAAAATTTCCTCCCATAACTACTGAACATGATCTAGGTTGAGGGGTTGACTCATGAACTATAGATGAAGCTTCCTATAGTTCTACCCACACCCTTGATTATAATGATTTAATTATTAGAGGTTCATCATCAATTTTTATATCTCTCTACTTGATTAAAAACCCAAGAATATGGTGGTAGATGTATAAATTCCCCCATACTTGTGGTATAGGGATACCTATTTCACTTTCCTAGTGTATTGGTGAAGGATATTATTAATTTTATTATTCATGTTCAATATATCTCATTTTCACTTTCAAAATGACCTAGTTTTTGTAGATTACTCAATAGAAATTTCCATGGTTAGAAAAATGAATGGAAGTTATCATAATACAAACTTCTTTGTAAGCCTGGTCTTATTGGTATATAAGTGGGGGGAAATATAATTCTATAAATTCACCATAGCCTCTAACATGTATATGAAGAGAATATTTATTGATTATTTGGAAAATATTCTTGATGATGTTTAATTAGTCTTGTTGGATGTACTTCCACTGTTTTCTATATTTGGGATTCCATGCTTTTGGGAGGATGGAAAGATCAACTCAGTGACACTTTTCATCTTAAATATTAGGATAATTAGAATAATCCTCATAATTAAAGTGTTTTTACCTGAAATATTTGAATGTCGCCCAAATATTTTGGTGAAGGTGTGGTATACATTCTTCTTTTATGATCTTTATAATGACATATTTAGACTTGGAAAAGGGATAGAACAAGACTAATATTTTTTCCATGTCTAATTCCTACCACATAATGTTAGAGCCTTGATCATATTCAATAAATGATTTTAAAACATATTATGAACATAAATATTGGTTTATGACTAATTTATCATGTGATAAAGGATAATTTTAGACATTTTCAACTACATCTAAGCTTTCATGATTCAATAGAGGAACTAATAATGATTATTTTCTCAACTCATCCATTAGTTGGAAGGATACATTTCCAGTTGAAAGTGGAGTACCTAGTATAGCTGGATTTGTTTTTGGAGGTACCTTTTGGTAAGAAGGTAACTTTGGGATAATTATTACATAGGTAGGACCTTTATGTCAATGTGATATACTTATCAAGGGGTCCTTAGTGGAAGGCACCATGCAGAGGACCTACATGTATGTTGTATTGTTTTCCATAAAGGAGGCCTTTTTTTATCATTTATTGGTTTTTGGTAAAATTAGTATTTCCTTTTTGATCAATTGTATCATCATGGGAAGGACTTACATAATAGGTACCACAAGGATAACCATCATGGTTTGCAATTTCCCCCAACTGGATACAAGTAACCAGAGTCTCGACTGGAGTCACAACATCACCTTAGTCATGCCTCCCCATATTCTAGAGGCTATCGACTAATGGTGAGGGTTTATGGTGGTATATTGGGGATAATATACCCTTAGTATCATAGTAAAACATAATTTAAATAATAGATAATAACTTATCAAAACAAAATAACATCACAAAAAAGTCAAGGAAAGTGAAAAAAATAACCACAGTATCAAAATTATATAATAATGGAGTATATTATACATGTCACAATGTATTTAATGAGGGTGGTTCATATACATAGGATGAAAAAGGAACAATGTAAAACTAAATCTACAACTCATACCAAATTTCTCCTGAGTCCAAACTAGTATTGTCATCCATACTCAATCATAAAATTTCAAATGAAACATAATGCAATGAGAATTTTCCCTAAACATGTACCTATGAAAAAATAGTGGTAGATTCTTAGGTACACAATTTCCCTAGAATCCCAATAAGGGCATGACTACAACTCAATATTCCACCACTAAAGGAGTCACCAAATATAACCAATCTGAAATAAAAGTTCATGCAGAAGTTCTATAATTCCTTTTTAATGGTTTTAAGAAATTTCAATCAAAATCATTCAATAACCACTTATTCTTGGAATCCATAGTTACACCCAAAATTAGACCATATAATTTTTCATCCTTATTTCTATGACCATTATCAACTATAACTTCTTTGGATAGTGTTGTGATGTATTTGATCATATTGCAATGACTGTGTCAACCATAGTATCATGACCACCATTATGGGTGTTTTCCATATGAGTATCACAACCACCCTAGAGGGTGATTTCACAACCTCCCACAATGGTAGTTTTCATGACCACCCTCATAGTTATTTTCATGATCTCTTTATATGGAGTTTTCATGACCTCTCCATAGTTAGTTTTCTATATGAGTATCAGGACCACCCTAAGAGTGTTTATTTTAGATAGAATCATAACCATCTCAAATGAAATTTCCATTATTTCAAATTCATAAATTAGGAATTTATCATTCCATTTAAAAGTACCATTCATTAATCCGTTAACCAATTACAATTTTGATCCCACTACACATTCTAACATTTAAAAATTCACTTCAAATTTTCATTTCAATTCACACTTCATGTACTCAAACTATAAAAACCATTGTTTATTTCATAACCCATAGTTTAACAATTCATTATATCAATATCATTTCATAATATAAATATTTATAAATTCTATAATTCTTTCCACCATTTCTATTTCCCCAAATTACCTTTTATCATGAGCCAATCCAGTTTCCTACTTTATCCAACCATTACATAGGGTCAAATTTTCAAGCAAGGCATCCCAATGGGATCACCTTCCACAAATAAAATTAACTTCATAACTTAGGGCATTAAAACATGGAAAGGTAGTATTAAAATCCAAAATTTAAAATTTCGGGTCAACGCACCATGAATAGGCATGACCACACAATGAATACACATGAAAATTAATCAATAATATGGGAAATACTTAGGTACCACATAACACATGATTATAAAGGTTGACTCTCCCAATGTTGGCTATCGTTTTTGTCTAAAATGGTATAAATCTAGAAACCAAGAAAAATTCCTAAAAATAAGACATATTAGATCAAAAAGGTGAGGGTTCATTAGCCGCCAAAATAAATGAATAAGGGGAGAAAGAGAATTCATAGACTCACCTTAAGCTCTTGATCACACCCGATGGTTGACTAAATGGATCGTGGATGAAGAAGATCTAACATGGACTTCAAAGGAGGAGGAAGGGGCATGGGAGGTATCTATTGGATGAATGGGTGGACAAAATCCAAATTAAGAACAAAAAGGGGTGTCCTTGAGAAAAAAATTGGGGCTATACCTAATTATAAATAGTACAAGAGGACATTAAAGGCTGGTTGGTGAGACCAATCCCCATGCAGGGCTACTAGTTTTTCATCGGCTAACTGATGGCATTGTAGTAGCCTTACTATAGTGTTAGGTCCACAAGGCTGAATACACTGAGAGGGGGGGTGAATCAGGGTATGACTAATTTAAAATTAATGCATGTTCTGATCTTGTTTCGCTGTTGAGCAAAACTCTCTTCTCTCTTTTTCCTGTTGCACAAAGTAAATAGAAAGAGAAGTATGCACAGGACACAGCAATTTTACTTGGTTCACTGCAAAAGGGCTACGTCCAAGGAGCATACGCGGACAAGTTTTCAGTCGTACCAAATTCCAATAATCTTCACTAGCTGTGGATTACAAGGTTCGGGCTAGATCACTTCTAAGCCCAGGCTCACTGCCTTTACAAGTTTAGGGTCAGCTCACTGTTTTCCCAAGGGTCACTCCCTATTTCTCTCTCTCTCTGGCTCACTGCCGGTGGAGAGGATCATCTTCTTCCTCTTCCTAAGCTCACTGCTCTTGGAAGGAATCCACTAACATTTTATAGACTTGTAGGTCTCTTCATTTGCATGAATGAATGCATCTTTTTCTGTGTGTAGATGCTCTGTTGAAGTACAACTTTCACCTGAAGATGAATATCTCTTTGCACCGAAGGTATCGGGAAAACTTCCAGCTTCCACGCAGTCCGAGAAGCATCGCTGGAACAAAACCTTACTTGGCGCGCAAGTCAATCTTGACGCGCAAGTATCGGCGCGCAAGTCACAACAGGCGCGCAAGTCCTCCTCAGACACTTGCGCGACTCAAGCTTCCTCAACTCCAAACTTGCGCGACTCTCTTCCTTTTATGCCCAAACCAATATTGGCGTGAAACTGCCAACCGGCGCGCAACTTCTAACACCAGCGCACAACTTTAACTACTGGCGCGCAAATTCACCTGCGCGACCCACACTCACCACTTGCACGACCACCACACCTACGTGACGGGAGCTCTGATTTCTCAAAGTGTTGAACTCCATTGAAAATGAGGAGGGGTGGTCCAGTATTTATAGGCAATCTGACCACCCTGCGCGAGGGCGCGCAAGTCACCTGCACGACCCAGTTTTGGCGCGCAAGTCCCCTGTCATTTTAGACACTTGCGCGACCAACTCCCAAACTTGCACGAACCACTTTACTTTGACATATTTTGATCTTCTGATCTTGAAAAACATATGGCGTGCAAGTATCCTGTACTCCAAGTCCTCGGCGTGCAAGTCCTTTTTCCAAAAACACTTTTCTTCATTTGCCAATTTTCAGGCCTCAAAATTTGGCAAACACTGGAAAACGGCACCACCTTTTATCTGTTCTTTTGTACCGCCTCCAGATCATCCATTCCTTTTATCAACATTCTTGAATCAAACATGGATCGTTGACCTCAACTCTTGAACTCAACATTCCACCATGAAATCCTCTTTGTCAACAAATTTGTATGTCATTGTTTTGCTTTGTCAACAATCACTACTCAGATGTCCACTTTGTCAACAAACACAATCACCTAAAAAATTCTTCAATGATACCTTGAGGGATTTTTGACCAACAATCTCCCCTTTTGGGTTTGTTGACAACTCTTCCAAAACAAAGATACGTCGTTGATTCTTCAGCCTCCATTCACCTCATTGCGATTCTGATAGTGATCAAGGATTTACTCAACACATACTCTAATCCCACGTGAGCAATGCTCGGCGTGAGAAACAAGAGTAAATGAAAAGTTCATCAATTAATCACTTTATCTCTGACATCCACTGTTGACACCAAACTGATACCAAGTTGTACTAAACTGATACCAATTGTTGATGGATTTGTTGGAAGACCAATGTTTGGTTTGGAAATAGTCTTACCACTTTCCAACACCATTCTTCTGCTTTTATCACGATCCTCAGTTGTCGTGATATCTATTCTTTGATCGATCACTTCTAGCATCGTCATATTTATTACACTCCCCCTTTCTCATTGCTCCCCCTTTCTGGCTGCTCCACCTGTCAGCTTCTCCCTGTATCTGTCATGATTTCTCAAATAGCCACACTATCTCCCAATCACTATTTTATCCCCCTTTAACAAACACTATTTTCTCCCCCTTTGTCAACGAACCCAAAGGTCACTCCTTTGTAGTCTTTAACAGAGTAGAGAACACAAATCAGCACATTAGGGAAAAAGACATCATACCTCGGGGAGAGGGGGGTCCCACATCCACACTATTTCAAGTTCGGGGAATCGACTAAACTCCCAGAGCCAGTCGATGCCTCTCAAAAGCTTCCTTGGGTAAGGCCTTTGTCAGAATGTCTGCAACCTGTAGCTCTGTAGGCACATACTCCAACTTCACGATGCCCTGCTCAACCTTCTCCTTTATGAAATGATACTTGATCTCAATGTGCTTTGTCCTAGAATGATGGACAGGATTTTTGCTAAGATTTATATCACTTGAGTTGTCACACTGGATTCCGATCGGAGACTTCACTTAAACTCCCATATCTTCAAGTTGTTGCTTCATCCACAATAACTGTGTGCATGCTTGAGTGGCTGCAATATATTCAGCTTCTGCTGTGCTTAATGAAATGCAATCCTGCTTCTTTCTCAACCAAGCAATACATAGTCCGCCAAGATAAAATTCACCTCCAGATGTTGATTTCCTGTCATATGCTAAACCGGCCCAGTCTGCATCAGTATATCCCAATAATTCTGTCTGAGACTTGTCGTTATATTTCAGCCCGACGTCCATTGTGCCCTTGATATACTGAAGTATTCTTTTCACTGCAAGCATGTGACTTTAATTGGGATTACTTTGATATCTCGCTGCTTGGAATGTGGCGAAAACAATATCAGGCCTTTTTGCAGTCAAGTACAACAAACTTTCGATAATTTGCCTATATTCTGTGATATTAACTGCCTTGCCATCCTCATCTTTTGATAATCTCATTCAGGTAGCAACCGGAGTCTTCATATCTTTGGAATTATCCATTCCAAACCTTCTTAGAACCTCCTTGGCATATATGGATTGAGAAATAAAAGTGCCATTACTTCCTTGTGTCACCTGTAAACCAAGGAAAAATATTAGCTCTCCAATCATTGACATTTCAAACTCATTTTTCATGAATTCGGAGAACTTTCTGCATTGAGCTTCATCTGATTCGCCGAATATTATTTCATCAACATAAACCAGCACCATCATCTGTTGATTACTTTCATTACTAAAATAGAGATTGTAATCAACTCCTCCACGCTGAAAACCAAGCTTCTTCAAATACTGATCAAGCCTTGAGTACCATGCTCGTGGTGCTTGTTTCAGCCCATACAATTCCTTCTTCAGCCTGCAAACTTTGTTCTCATCCTCATGAATACGAAAACCATCTGGCTTCTCAATGTACACCTCTTCTTCCAGAACCCCATTCAAGAACGCGGATTTGACATCCATCTGGAACACTTTAAACTTCCTTTGCACTACTATGGCCAAGAATAATCTGATTGTCTCCAGCCTTGCAACTGGTGCAAATGTCTCATCAACATCTATTCCTTCGATCTGGGAGTACCCCTTGCACACTAGTCATGCTTTGTTTCGAATCACAGTTCCATATTCATTCATCTTGTTGCGATAGACCCATTTAGTCCCAATGACATTCTTGTCTGCTGGTCTCGAAACAATCTCCCATGTCTAGTTCTTCTAAATTTGATCAAGTTCTTCGTTCATAGCCTGAACCCAGTTGTCATCTTTAGATGCATCGGAAAAACATTTCGGCTCCACCTGAGATAAAAACGATGTCTGGTGTAATGACTTCATTCTTCGAGTCTGAACTGGAGTTGTCTGATCACCAATGATATTTTGCCTATCAATTTCAGCTCGACTCTTTGGCTTCCTTGCAGATACAGACTTCACACTTTCTTGTTCATCATCAGTATCTTCTTCTGAGTCAGCCTCTGCCACTTCTACTCCCCCTTGTGTTGATTACCTCATCATCACTTTCATCCAGAAACTGTTCACTAGGTCGTTGAGAAGTCTGTTCATTTTCGACTATAGTGACATCATTGCTCTAAACAATTTTTCCCAGCCTCTTGTTGAAGCATTTATATGCTTTGATTTTCCCTGAATATCCAAGGAATATCCCTTCATCTCATCGTGCCTCAAACTTCCTATGATGTTCTTTGTTGAGAATGAAACACTTACTTCCAAAGATTCAAAAGTATTTCAACGTTGGCTTCTTTCCATACCACAGTTCATATGGAGTCTTCCCTTGCTTCGGACATAACAAGGACCTGTTTGAAACATAGACCGATGTCAAAACTGCTTCCTTCCAAAATTTCTCTGGTAGGTCCTTATCGATAAACATTGTTCTGGCCATGTTGTTGATGATCCGATTTCTCCTTTCAACCACTCCATTCTGTTGGGGAGTTCTTACTGATGAAACTTGATGCCTTATCCAATGTTTCTCGAGATAGTTTTCAACCTGACTATTTGTAAATTCCGTATCGTTATCAGTACGGAACTTCAAAATTTTCTGCCCAAGCATCTTTTCTGATTCCCTCTTGTACTGCTTTATGCAACTGAACACCTCTGTCTTATGGGTAATTATTAATACCCATGCCATTCTGCTATAGTCATCAATGAAAAGAACATAGTACCTTTGCCCATCTATAGCTCGAGGTGAGATAGGTCCACATACATCAGCATGCACCAATTAGAGCACTCGAGTTGCTTTTTGTTCCTTTGGCCTGTATGTATTCCTGATAATCATCCCTTGTTGACAAGCATCACACGTATGAGTGCGATCACGTGATAGTTTGGGAAGGTCTCTAGCAGCATCACACTTTACCAGATCTTCCATAGATGGTTGACATAGATGACCAAGTTGCTTATGTCATAGCTGATTTTCTTCTTCTCTGGATAGATGGCATGAATCTTCTTCCCCACCTACAAGGTAAAGATTCCCCTTTTTTCGTTTTCCCTGAAGAATGACTATTCCATCTTTTCCTTTAACAAAACCCATCTTCTTGGTAAATAGGATAGAGTGCCCAGAGTCGTATAGTTGACTGACGCTAAGAAAATTATGACTGAGACCCTCTACCACCAAGACATCTGCATGTCTCATTTCTTTGCCCCCAAACTTGGCTTTTCCTGAGCCAACAATCTTCAGGCCTTCATCATTTCCAAATTTGACAACTCCTTCTTTGTCATATTTTATGCCTGTAACCAGATCCTTATTACCCGTCATATGGGATGTGCAACCACTGTCAAGGATCCAAACACCAGAACGATCGGATGCTTTAAGGGCAATTTCAGCAACTACGGCCTTCTCAATTTTCTTCTTCCTGGTCCATACCTTTTCTTTCATAATCGGCATGGATTGAGGCTTCTGTTTTTTCTCAGAGTATGATGGACCAGCTTCATCTTGCAAAACTTCAAATCTGTTCTAAACTTTTAACTCACTTGTCGGTTTACTGATCTGCTTCTTGCGAACATTTTGATTCTGCTTTGGCACATTTTTCTGAATGGTTAGAGTGCAGTACCTAGCCATGTGTCCAAATCCTCCGCAACAAAAATAGTGTCCTTCAAAATATGTTCTGGAAAACCATTCTCTATTTGTCTTCCATCTCTGTTCTTGTTCCCTTCGATATCTTTTGGCTATGGAACACACATACTGTGAATTTCCCATCTTTCCACAACAATAACACCTGATATAAGGTGCATTCCTTCGTGTTACTTCAGCACTACGAGTTTCCCCTTTGGATCTCTGAGTATTCTGATTCTGCTTTGTGCTCAAATCCACCTTCAATCTCGGGACAGGTGCTTGCGGTCTGACTTCAACTGCCACAGATTTTTGTTTCTGATTAAGCCATGAATCAGCCTTAACTTCTGAGTTCAATTGCTGCTTCTTTCCTGCTGAACTACTGGGCTCTTCTTTCTTCTTTTCAGTCTTCGTAACGACCTGATTTCCCAAGAATGTGTTGGGATTCAAAGGTTCTTCCTGGTCTTTAACTTTTCTCCGTAGACCGACAACTTCCTCTTCAAGCACTTCAATACGCTTGACGTGATCTTTCACTTTTCGACTCAAACAATCGATCTCCCTTTTCTTCTCTTCAAGCTTGAGTTTATGCTCATCAACCTTTTCTGTGCCCTCTGGCCTGGAAGACTTAAGATTTTCAATTTCTTTCTCAAGGTCAGACTTCTCTTCTTCTTGTTGTTGCATGTAGAGTTTGGCATCACGTACTATCTTGTTGGTTTTCTTTGTTTTTGCTCGCCAAACATATATCTCTTCAAGAGCTGCTTCTAATTCAGCTTCCATGTCAACTCTCCCTTCAATTTATTCTTCTTCTTCATCAGTTTCAGTTTCTTTCTTTTCTAGAGCACTACTGGAAACAGCCACCATCGCATTTTTTCCATGGTCTTTGCAGTTTTCTATCTCTTCAACTTCTTCACCCTCAGACTCAGCTGAACTGTCTATTTCTTGGGAAAGAAGATTCTTCTTCTTAAAGAAATTTCTCTTGAAATGCTTCTTCCCTTTCACATAGGCTGAATATTTTTCCATGGGAATCTCAACTTCATCTTCATCGCTTTCTTGTTGAAACTTTTTGGGGCATCTTGCAGCAAGATGACCAACCTTTCCGCATCGGAAGCATGCTAGTGGAAGTTTCCCTTTAAACTTTCCTTTTCCTCTTTGCAGATTTGAAGAAAGGAACGACATCACCTCATCTGACTCTTCTTCCTCCTGATAATCTTCAATAGTGAGCCTCTTCATGGACTTAAATGCCACTTCTTTGGATTTCCCCTTTTCCACAGCATCGTTGTCATCATTTCTCATTTCATATGCAACAAGAGTGTTGTGTAGGTTATCCAATGTCATCTCTTTCGGATCTTTATCTTCCAAGATAGAAACTTTCGGATTGAACCGAGGTGGAAGCTTTCTCAAGATGTGTTTTACGATTTTAATGTCTTCGATAATTTCTCCAAGACCCTGCATGTATTCTACCACAGCATTTACCCTGTCAAATAATGCATCAACAGACTCATTCGGGTTCATTATGAGATCTTCATACTTTTTCCACAACACTTGCATCTTTTCCTCTCTGACTTTTGTATCCCCTTCAAAAATATTCCAAATTTTTTCCCACATGGCATGTGACGTTTTTCATGACATCACCTTTGTATATATGGGATTAGATAGGGCTCCCCCTAAGGCATTGATTGCTTTGGAATCAGCATCCAACTCTTTGTGCTCAGCTTCTGATAATGAACCACTAGTAATATCAGCTGTGATACCATGCATAGCTGCTGAAAACACATCCATTCCCAAAGATCGGAAATAGTGTTGCATTCGATTCTTCCATATCTGAAAATTACATCCGTCGAAGATCGGAATCCCTCTATGATTAGTGACCTCCATTTGAGAGAATAACAACTGTCAACCTTTCCCTATGATACCAATTGTTAGGTCCACAAGGCTGAATACCCTGAGAGGGGGGGTGAATCAGGGTATGACTAATTTAAAATTAATGCCCGTTCTGATCTTGTTTCGCTGTTGAGAAAAACTCTCTTCTCTCTTTTTCCTGTTGCACAAAGTAAATAGAAAGCGAAGTATGCACAGGACACAGCAATTTTACTTGGTTCACCGCAAAAGGGCTACGTCCAAGGAGCATACACCGACAAGTTGTCGGTCGTACCAAATTCCACTAATCTTCACTAGCTGTGGATTACAAGGTTCGGGCTAGATCACTTCTAAGCCCAGGCTCACTGCCTTTACAAGTTTAGGGTCAGCTCACTGCTTTCCCAAGGGTCACTCCCTGTTTCTCTCTCTCTCTGGCTCACTGTCGATGGAGAGGATCACCTTCTTCCTCTTCCTAAGCTCACTGCTCTTGGAAGGAATCCACTCACATTTTATAGACTTGTAGGTCTCTTCATTTGCATGAATGAATGCATCTTCCTCTGTGTGTAGATGCTCTGTTGAAGTACAACTTTCACCCGAAGATGAATATCTCTTTGCACCGAAGGTATCGATCAAACTTCCAGCTTCCACGCAGTCCAAGAAGCACCACTGGAACAAAACCTTACTTGGCGCGCAAGTCAATCTTGACGCGCAAGTATCGGCGCGCAAGTCACAACGGGCGCGCAAGTCCTCCTCATACACTTGCGCGACTCAAGATTCCTCAACTCCAAACTTGCGCGACTCTCTTCCTTTTATGCCCAAACCAATATTGGCGCACAACTTCCAACCGGCACGCAACTTCTAACACCGGCGCACAACTTCAACTACTGGCGTGCAAATTCACCTGCGCGACCCACACTCACCACTTGCGCGACCACCACACCTGCGCGACGGGAGCTCTGATTTCTCAAAGTGTTGAACTCCGTTGAAAATGAGGAGGGGTGGTCCAGTATTTATAGGAAATCTGACCACCCTGCGCGACGGCGCGCAAGTCACCTGCGCGACCCAGTTTTGGCGCGCAAGTCCCCTATCATTTTAGACACTTGCGCGACCAACTCCCAAACTTGCACGAACCACTTTACTTTGCCATATTTTGATCTTCTGATCTTGAAAAACATATGGCGCGCAAGTATCCTGTACTCCAAGTCCTCGGCGTGCAAGTCCTTTTTCCAAAAACACTTTTCTTCATTTGCCGATTTTCAGGCCTCAAAATTTGGCAAACACTGGAAAACGGTGCCACCTTGTATCTGTTCTTTTATACCACCTCCAGATCATCCATTCCTTTTATCGACGTTCTTGAATCAAACATGGATCGTTGACCTCATATCTTGAACTCAACATTCCACCATGAAATCCTCTTTGTCAACAAATTTGTATGTCATTGTTTTGCTTTGTCAACAATCACTACTCAGATGTCCACTTGGTCAACAAACACAATCACCTCAAAAATGCTTCAATGATACCTTGAGGGATTTTTTCCCAACAATCTCCCCCTTTGGGTTTGTTGACAACTCTTCCAAAACAAAGATACGTCGTTGATTCTTCAGCCTCCATTCGCCTCATTACGATTCTGATAGCGATCAAGGATTTACTCAACACATACTCCAAGCCCACATGAGCAATGCTCGGCATGAGAAACAAGAGTAAATGAAAAGTTAATCAATTAATCACTTTATCTCTGACATCCACTGTTGACACCAAACTGATACCAATTTGTACTAAACTGATACCAATTGTTGATGGATTTGTTGGAAGACCAATGTTTAGTTTGGAAATAGTCTTACCACTTTCCAACACCATTCTTCTACTTTTATCACGATCCTCAGTTGTCGTGATATCTATTCTTTGATCGATCACTTCTAGCATCGTCAGATTTATTACACTCCCCCTTTCTCATTACTCCCCCTTTCTGGCTGCTCCACCTATCAGCTTCTCCCCGTATCTGTCATGATTTCTAAAATAGCCACACTGTCTCCCAATCACTATTTTATCCCCCTTTAACAAACACTATTTTCTCCCCCTTTGTCAACGAACCCAAAGGTCACTCCTTTGTAGTCTTTAACAGAGTAGAGAACACAAATCAGCACATTATGGAAAAAGAAATCATACCTCGGGGAGAGGGGGGTCCCACATCCACACTATTTCAAGTGCGGGGAATCGACTAAACTCCCAGAGCCAGTCGATTCCTCTCAAAAGCTTCCTTGGGTAAGGCCTTTGTCAGAATGTCTGCAACCTATAGCTCTGTAGGCACATACTCCAACTTCACGATGCCCTGCTCAACCTTCTCCTTGATGAAATGATACTTGATCTCAATGTGCTTTGTCCTAGAATGATGGACAAGATTTTTGCTAAGATTTATATCACTTGAGTTGTCACACTGGATTCTGATCGGAGACTTCACTTCAACTCCCATATCTTCAAGCTGCTGCTTCATCCACAATAACTTTGTGCATGCTTGAGTGGCTGCAATATATTCATCTTCTGCGGTGCTTAATGAAATGAAATCCTACTTCTTGCTCAACCAAGAAATAAATAGTCTGCCAAGATAAAATGCACCTCCAGATGTTGATTTCCTGTCATCTGCTGAACCGGCCTAGTCTGCATCAGTATATCCCAATAATTCTATCTGAGACTTGTCGTTATATGTCAGCCCGAAGTCCACTGTGCCCTTGATATACCGAAGTATTCTTTTCACTGCAATCATGTGACTTTCCTTGGGATTACTTTGATATCTCACTGCTTGGCATGTGGCTAAAACAATATCAGGCCTTGTTGTAGTCAAGTACAACAAACTTCTGATAATTTGCCTATATTCTGTGATATTAACTGCCTTGCCATCCTCATCTTTTGATAATCTCATTCGAGTAGCTTCCGGAGTCTTCATCTCTTTGGAATTATCCATTCCAAACCTTCTTAGAACCTCCTTGGCATATATGGATTGAGAAATAAAAGTGTCATTACTTCCTTGTGTCACCTGTAAACCAAGGAAAAATGTTAGCTCTCCAATCATTGACATTTCAAACTCATTTTTCATGAATTCGGAGAACTTTCTGCATTGAGCTTCATCTGATCCGCCGAATATTATGTAATCAACATAAACCAGCACCATCATCTGTTGATTACTTTCATTACTAAAATAGAGATTGTAATCAACTCCTCCAGGCTGAAAACCAAGCTTCTTCAAATACTGATCAAGCCTTGAGTACCATGCTCGTGGTGCTTGTTTCAGCCCATACAATGCCTTCTTCAGCCTGCAAACTTTGTTCTCATCCTCATGAATAAGAAAACCATATGGCTGCTCAATGTACACCTCTTCTTCCAGAACCCCATTCAAGAACGCGGATTTGACATCCATCTGGAACACTTTAAACTTTCTTTGCACTGCTATGGCCAAGAATAATCTGATTATCTCCAGCCTTGCAACTGGTGCAAATGTCTCATCAACATCTATTCCTTCAATCTGGGAGTACCCCTTGCACACTAGTCGTGCTTTGTTTCGAATCAGAGTTCCATCTTCATTCATCTTGTTGCGATAGACCCATTTAGTCCCAATGACATTCTTGTCTGTTGGTCTCGAAACAATCTCCCATGTCTGGTTCTTCTCAATTTGATCAAGTTCTTCGTTCATAGCCTGAACCCAGTTGTCATCTTCAGCTACATCGAAAAAACATTGCGGCTCCACCTGAGATAAAAACGATGTCTGCCGTAATGACTTCATTCTTCGAGTCTGAACTGGAGCTGTCTGATCACCAATGATATTTTGCCTATCAATTTCAGCTTGACTCTTTGGCTTCCTTGTAGATACAGACTTCACACTTTCTTGTTCATCATCAATATCTTCTTCTGAGTCATCCTCTGCCACTTCTACTCCCCCTGTGTTTCTTACCTCATCATCACTTTCATCCAGAAATTGTTCACTGGGTCGTTGAGAAGTCTGTTCATTTTCGACTATAGTGACATCATTGCTCTCTACAATTTTTCCCAGCCTCTTGTTGAAGCATTTATATGCTTTGCTTTTCCCTGAATATCCAAGGAATATCCCTTCATCTCCTCGTGCCTCAAACTTCCTATGATGTTCTTTGTTGAGAATGAAACACTTACTTCCAAAGATTCGAAAGTATTTCAACGTTGGCTTCTTTCTGTACCATAGTTTATATGGAGTCTTCCCTTGCTTCGGACATAACAGGGACCTGTTTGAAACATAGAACGCTGTCAAAACTGCTTCCTTCCAAAATTTCTCTGGTAGGTCCTTATCGATAAGCATTGTTCTGGCCATGTTGTTGATGATCCGATTTCTCCTTTCAACCACTCCATTCTGTTGGGGAGTTCTTACTGATGAAACTTGATGCCTTATCCCATGTTTCTCGAGATAGTTTTCAACCTGACTGTTTGTAAATTCCGTACCGTTATCAGTACAGAACTTCAAAATTTTCTGCCCAAGCATCTTTTCTGATTCCCTCATGTACTGCTTTATGCAACTGAACACCTCTGTCTTATGGGTAATGATGAATACCCAGGCCATTCTGCTATAGTCATCAATGAAAAGAACATAGTACCTTTTCCCATCTATATCTCGAGGTGAGATAGGTCCACATACATCAGCATGCACCAATTTGAGCACTCGAGTTGCTTTTTGTTCCTTTGTCCTGTATGTCTTCCTGATGATCTTCCCTTGTTGACAAGCATCACACGTATGAGTGCGATCACGTGATAGTTTGGGAAGGTCTCTAGCAGCATCACACTTTACCAGATCTTCCATAGATGGTTGACATAGATGACCAAGTCGCTAATGCCATAGCTGATTTTCTTCTTCTCTGGATAGAAGGCATGAATCTTCTTCCCCACCTACAAGGTAAAGATTCCCCTTTGTTCGTTTTCCCTGAAGAATGACTATTCCATATTTTCCTTTAACAAAACCCATCTTCTTGGTAAATAGGATAGAGTGACCAAAGTCGCATAGTTGACTGACGCTAAGAAAATTATGACTGAGACCCTCTACCACCAAGACATCAGCATGTCTCATTTCTTTGCCCCCAAACTTGGCTTTTCCTGAGCCAATAATCTTCAGGCCTTCATCATTTCCAAATTTGACAACTCCTTCTTTGTCATATTTTATGCCTGTAACCAGATCCTTATTACCCGTTATATGGGATGTGCAACCACTATCAAGGATCCAAACACCAGAACGATCTGATGCTTTAAGGGCAATTTTAGCAACTACGGCCTTCTCAATTTTCTTCTTCCTGGTCCATACCTTTTCTTTCATACTCGGCATGGATTGAGGCTTCTGTTCTTTCTCAGAGTATGATGGACCAGCTTTATCTTGCAAAACTTAAAATCTGTTCTGAACTTTTAACTCACTTGTCGGTTTACTGATCTGCTGCTTGCGAACATTTTGATTCTGCTTTGGCACATTTTTCTGAATGGTCAGAGTGCAGTACCTAGCCATGTGTCCAAATCCTCCGCAACAAAAATAGTGTCCTTCAAAATATGTTCTGGAAAACCGTTATCTGTTTGGCTTCCATCTCTGTTCTTGTTCCCTTCGATATCTTTTGGCTATGGAACACACATACTGTGAATTTCCCATCTTTTCACAACAATAACACTTGATATAAGGTGCATTCCTTCGTGTTACTTCAGCACTACGAGTTTCCCCTTTGGATCTCTGAGTATTCTGATTCTGCTTTGTGCTCAAATCCACTTTCAATCTCGGGACAGGTGCTTGCGGTCTGACTTCAACTGCCACAGATTTTTGTTTCTGATTAAGCCATGAATCAGCCTTAACTTCTGAGTTCAATTGCTGCTTCTTTCCTGCTGAACCACTGGGCTCTTCTTTCTTCTTTTCAGTCTTCGTAACGACCTGATTTCCCAAGAATGTGTTGGGATTCAAAGGTTCTTCCTGGTCTTTAACCTTTCTCCGTAGACCGACAACTTCCTCTTCAAGCTCTTCAATACGCTTGATGTGATCTTTCACTTTTCGACTCAAACAATCGATCTCCCTTTTCTGCTCTTCAAGCTTGAGTTTATGCTCATCAACCTTTTCTGTGCGCTCTGGCCTGGAAGACTTAAGATTTTCAATTTCTTTCTCAAGCTCAGACTTCTCTTCTTCTTGTTGTTTCATATAGAGTTTGGCATCACGTACTATCTTTTTGGCTTTCTTTGTTTTTTCTCTCCAAACATCTATCTCTTCAAGAGCTACTTCTAATTCAGCTTCCATGTCAAATCTCCCTTCAATTTATTCTTCTTCTTCATCAGTTTTAGTTTCTTTCTTCTCTAGAGCACTACTGGAAACAGCCACCATCGCATTTTGTCCACGGTCTTTGCAGTTTTCTATCTCTTCAACTTCTTCACCCTCAGACTCAGCTGAACTGTCTATTTCTTGGGAAAGAAGATTCTTCTTCTTAAAGAAATTTCCCTTGAAATGCTTCTTCCCTTTCACATAGGCTGAAGATTTTTTCATGGGAATCTCAACTTCATCTTCATCGTTTTCTTGTTGAAACTTTTTGGGGCATCTTGCAGCAAGATGACCAACCTTTCCGCATCGGAAGCATGCTAGTGGAAGTTTCCCTTTAAACTTTCCTTTTCCTCTTTGCAGATTTGAAGAAAGGAACGACATCACCTCATCTGACTCTTCTTCCTCCTGAGAATCTTCAATAGTGAGCCTATTCATGGCCTTAAATGCCACTTCTTTGGATTTCCCCTTTTCCACAGCATCGTTGTCATCATTTCTCATTTCATATGCAACAAGAGTGCTGTGTAGGTTATCCAATGTCAGCTCTTTCGGATCTTTATCTTCCAAGACAAAAACTTTCGGATTGAACCGAGGTGGAAGCTTTCTCAAGATGCGTTTTACGATTTTAATGTCTTCGATAATTTCTCCAAGACCCTGCATGTATTCTACCACAGCATTTACCCTGTCAAATAATGCATCAACAGACTCATTCGGGTTCATTCTGAGATCTTCATACTTGTTCCACAACACTTGCAGCTTCTCCTCTCTGACTTTTGTATCCCCTTCATAAATATTCAAAAGCTTTTCCCACATGGCATGTGACGTTTTGCATGACATCACCTTTGTATATATGGGATTAGAGAGGGCTCCCCCTAAGGCATTGATTGCTTTGGAATCAGCATCCAACTCTTTGTGCTCAGCTTCTGATAATGCACCACTAGTAATATCAGATGTGATACCATGCATAGCTGCTGAAAACACATCCATTCCCAAAGATCGTAAATAGTGTTGCATTCGAATCTTCCATATCTGAAAATTACATCCGTCGAAGATCGGAATCCCTCTATGATTAGTGACCTCCATTTGAGAGAAGAACAACTGTCAACCTTTCCCTATGATACCAATTGTTAGGTCCACAAGGATGAATACCGTGAGAGGGGGGGTGAATCAGGGTATGACTAATTTAAAATTAATGCCCATTCTGATCTTGTTTCGCTGTTGAGCAAAACTCTCTTCTCTCTTTTTCATGTTGCACAAAGTAAATAGAAAGAGAAGTATGCACAGGACACAGCAATTTTACTTGGTTCACCGCAAAAGGGCTACGTCCAAAGAGCATACGCCGACAAGTTTCCGGTCATACCAAATTCCACTAATCTTCACTAGCTGTGGATTATAAGGTTCGGGCTAGATCACTTCTAAGCCCAGGCTCACTGCCTTTACAATTTTAGGGTAAGCTCACTGCTTCCCAAGGGTCACTCCCTGTTTCTCTCTCTCTCTGGCTCACTGCCGGTGGAGAGGATCACATTCTTCCTCTTCCTAAGCTCACTGCTCTTGGAAGGAATCCACTCACAGTTTATAGACCTGTAGGTCTCTTCATTTGCATGAATGAATGCATCTTCTTCTGTGTGTAGATGCTCTATTGAAGTACAACTTTCACCCGAAGATGAATATCTCTTTGCACCGAAGGTATCGGGCAAACTTCCAGCTTCCACGCAGTCCGAGAAGCACCGCTGGAACAAAACCTTATTTGGCGCGCAAGTCAATCTTGGCTTGCAAGTATCGGCATGCAAGTCACAACGGGCGCGCAAGTCCTCCTCAGACACTTGCGCGACTCAAGATTCCTCAACTCCAAACTTGCGCGACTCTCTTCCTTTTATGCCCAAACCAATATTGGCTCGCAACTGTCAACCGGCGCACAACTTCTAACACCGGCGCACAACTTCAACTACTGGCGTGCAAATTCACCTGCGCGACCCACACTCACCACTTGCGCGACCACCACACCTGCGCGACGGGAGCTCTAATTTCTCAAAGTGTTGAACTCCGTTGAAAATGAGGAGGGGTGGTCCAGTATTTATAGGAAATCTGACCACCCTGCGCGACGGCGCGCAAGTCACCTACGCGACCCAGTTTCGGCGCGCAAGTCCCCTGTCATTTTAGACACTTGCGCGACCAACTC
This sequence comes from Viscum album, assembly GCA_963277665.1. Taxonomy (NCBI): domain Eukaryota; kingdom Viridiplantae; phylum Streptophyta; class Magnoliopsida; order Santalales; family Viscaceae; genus Viscum; species Viscum album. The sequence continues at coordinate 1,424,705,996 of OY728123.1, read as the reverse complement.
CCAAACTTGCGCGAACCACTTTACTTTGCCATATTTTGATCTTCTGATCTTGAAAAACATATGGCGTGCAAGTATCCTGTACTCTAAGTCCTCGGCGCGCAAGTCCTTTTGCCAAAAACACTTTTCTTCATTTGCCGATTTTCAGGCCTCAAAATTTGGCAAACCCTGGAAAACGGCACCACCTTGTATCTGTTCTTTTGTACCGCCTCCATATCATCCATTCCTTTTATCGACGTTCTTGAATCAAACATGGATCGTTGACCTCAGCTCTTGAACTCGACATTCCACCATGAAATCCTCTTTGTCAACAAATTTGTATGTCATTGTTCTGCTTTGTCAACAATCACTACTCAGATGTCCACTTTGTCAACAAACACAATCACCTCAAAAATGCTTCAATGATACCTTGAGGGATTTTTGCCCAACATATAGACCTTAGCATCTTTTGGAACCCATGAAACCTTTTAAGATCACTATGAACCTATTAAAACAACTCTATCTCTAAAAAATAAATTCCTTTATAGGATTAAACAATGACCAAAAAAATTAGACAAACCCGTGACTCAGAAAGGGGTGGGGTCTTACAACCACCCCGCTATTTTATAGCTCATTCTTAAGTTGTGTTCTTGAGAATTACCGAGCCTCATCAAAAAATAATCTCATATCTTTATGAGATATTCCAAGACTTAGAATGTTCCAATGTCCAAAACTTAGTGAAACTCTCAAGAGCATGCAGTCACCCACCATGAAATCATGAGGTCGATGATAATGGTCTGCATACGGCCTTGGTCTACTCCGGGCAGCTACCATGCATTCCCAAGATCTACTAAACACACCATTAGGCCTCCTATATAGAACCTAGTTTAAAACAATTTGACTCATCATCCTTTCACTGGTCATGTTCATACCAAAATTAAACCAACCAACTTCATTCTCACCCAAAATAGCACCTTAAAGCATATTATCACCCCCTGAGAATACTCATAGTATAATTCCTTTCCTCAAACTCCCATCAACATGCCATTCTAGATTATCAAAGTCTCACCTACTGCACTATCATACCGTATGATTCTTGATACTCACATTTGGTCATATCACTTGAACATCACCCATATTTATTAGTTATAAACCACTATCCATGGTGTACTCCTCACTATAGTACTTCCTTATCAACACAACTCACAGGCAAGGAAACTGGTCAACACACCATCATCATCTATTCATAGGGACTAAACATGATAGATTTACTTTGAAAATCCCTATCTAGGACCAAACCACATTTTTTTTCATCCAAACCCACCTACCCGATGCATTTTATAATCCACCGCATAATGTTCTTCTAGGTTCCAGGCGCAGCGAAAGCGCTTTGGTGGGTTTTCCCAACTTTAATTTTAGCATTAAACAATGTTCAATCTGAGATCCATCACGATAATAAAACACCAGATCTTTGGAATAGAACAAAGAACAAAAAGAAAGATAAGGGTCCTGGAACCATCGAGAGGATCATCATATGTTGGTTATAATTAATTTAATTAATTGACAAGAATTACCTTGATGGAATTCTTTCTTTGTTGATGTTTTCTAGTCATGTTTCGATGTGATTTTTCGTTGCGTCATAGAATCCAAGTGTAGACTTCCTATCGTAGTGATCCACATGGGCACCATATATATCTAGACGTCGCTAAAGGAATATTCAGGTGATCACGTGGAGAAGTCTTTTCTTGCGTTTTCTACCATAGATCACCTTGATTCAATGGAGAAGGATCTCTCTCGGTCTTGAGAGTGTTCTTGGAGGAAGGAGTTATCTCGGCCTTGAGAGAATTTTCCAGAATTGTTGTGCACAATGATTCATAGAAAAGTGTTGGGGTTGTGAGGATATTTATAATTGGGTTTGAGGTTATAGAGTTATGACAATAAATAAAAGTGTTACGTGTTTTATTTATTTCATTAACTCTTATTGAAAAACCTCATGTGGAATCATTAATTCATTGAAATGCGCCCATATTGATTATAATAAATATCATTTAATAAAAAAATATTATTTCCTAAAAATCCCGACTAGAAAAACTACACGGTGTGTAATCATTAATACACAGCATGTAATTGTTTTTAATTTCCTTTCCAAAATGAAAACTACACGGCGTGTATATCTTGTTTTTTCATTTTATTCTTCCTCCAACAATAAAATGATTTAGGATTCCTTGAATAATTATTAAACCACATACGGGAATAATCTTTATTCTACTTGAGATACTTGGATACACTTATTGTGTGGCCCTCTAGGCCTCTTTCTCGTTGGCATTAGTCGGGCTTGGCTAAATTCCAAGATTACTATCTAGTAACGGGTCAAGGCACTCAAGAGAAATAAGGTGATATTGCATTAACGTTTCACTTCATACGAACGCTTACCGTGTAATTTAATCCCTTTGTCTCAATATATCTAATCAAGTGGGTTGAATGCTAGTGTCATCAACCCATGTGCTCAATTATCCTTTCTTTGACTTCTTGAAATTGAACTCACCCATACCTTACCATGGCCATGGATTTATTTAGGATATATCAATTCCATCAAAGGGCCTGAGATATCTACTTCTATTATGGAGAAAAAGGGACAAATCATTTCTCGAATTATCTATTAATGAAATATCACTCGTGACGCACCCAACGTATCCTACCTCGCTGCGAACAGTGTGTCATCACAGTTTTCATCAATACATATAAGTGCGTGAGTTTTAATACCCATTAATAATAATCTTAAATTCTAAGGACCAATACACACATCTGCAGATAGGAACATCCAATGACACTATGAAATGTGTATTTCCTTCTGGCGGGTCTCATTCTAATAATATCCTCCTGGATATTACCAAGGGTGCACACCATGAGAAGGTGCCTCAAAGTTTTATGAGTCCTCACCCCTAATGGCCTATATTATTTGTGTCCCTAAAATAACATCATCTGGTCATATAACATATATTCAAGAACAGTGTTATGGCACTTTCGGTTTCTCATCATAGTAGGGATCCGATATGACCCTTTAATACAACAGATGTCATTAGGACATTATCACATGTATTGTCACACAAAAGATTAATCAAGATGTGATAAGGTATTTATTAATGAATAAAGTACAAAGTAGTTGGTTCTAGGACACCAACTCCAACAGACTCCCACTTTGACTAGAGCCAACTTCTAATAAACTTTAACCTGCTAGCTCTCACATGATATTCATGCTTATGTTGAGATAGGCCTTTAGTCATGGGTTCTACCACGTTCTCTTCCGTGGACACTCTGCTCACTGCAACTTCACCCTTTTGATAGAAATCTATCAAGAGGTGATACTTTTGGAGTATGTGCTTTGTCCGTTGATGTGACCTTAGTTCTTTTTCAAGATCCACCATTGCAATATTATCACAATACAACATGATAGGATCTTTACTACTAGGCACCACATCAAGCTCCTAGACAAAGTTCCAAATCCAGATGGCTTCCTTGGATGCATCAGAAGCCTCTATATATTCAGACTTTGCTGTAGAATCAGTGAAAACTGGATGCTTTGAACTCTTCCAGCTCACAGCTCCTTTATTGAGAGAGAAAACATATCCAGATACTGACTTTAGATCATTCTGATATTTCTGAAAACCAGCATCAGCATACCCTCTGATGACAAGTTCTATGTCTCCTCCATACACCAGGAACATATCCTTAGTTCTTCTCAGATACTTAAGGATAGTCTTAACAGAAGTACAATACTGTTCTCCTGGATCTGATTGATATCTGCCTACCATGATCAGTGCATAGGAAACATCAAGCCTGGTACATAACATGTCATGCATGATAGATCCTATAATCGAATAATATGGTATCTTACTCATTCTATCTTTCTCTTGTTGTGTCTGAGGACACATTTTCTTAGAAAGATGTTAGCCATGTGACACTGAAACCAATCCCCTCTTGGATTGTTCCATACTAAATCTCTTTAGTATCTGATCAATGTATGTACCCTAACTTAGTCCAAAAAGCCTCTTGGATCTATCATGAATGATCTTGATCCTTAGAATTTAGGCTGATTCACCCAAGTCATTCATGGAGAAACACTTGTTCAACCAATCCTTAACTGACTGTAAGACTGGTACATCATTTCTAATAAACAATATGTCGTCAACATATACTACTAGTATAATGATTTCATTTCCATTAAACCTCTTATAAACACATGGATCACATTTGTTCTTAATGAAACCAAATTCCTTTATGGCTTCATCAAATCGAATGTTCCATGACCTGGATTCTTTCTTTAATCCATAAATGGATTTCTACAATTTGAAAACCCGTTTGGATTCACCTGGTGTCACAAACCCTTTTGGTTGTATCATATAGACATCTTCCTGAAGGTTCTTGTTAAGGAATGCTATTTTAACATCCATTTTCCAAATCTCATAGTCATGGTAAGATGCTATGGCAAGTATGATTCTTATGGATTTAAACATGGCAACGGGGGATAAGGTTTCATCATAGTCAATTCCTTGACACTATCTGAATCCTTTATCCACTATACTTTCTTTATAGGTGCTAACTTGACCTTCCATGTCCATTTTTCTCTTAAATACCCATTTTCATCCAACAGGATTTACATCAACTGGCTCATCGACCAAAACCCAGACTTGGTTCTGATACATGGAATCCATCTCAGAATTCATAGCTTCTAGACATCTTTCATCTTCTAAGCTTTCTACCAATTCATTATAGGATAGAGGTTCATAATTTTCCAATAATAATGATTCACCATCCTCAGTGACTAGGAAACCAAATATCTCTAGTTCCCTTACCTATCTTTATCTCCTACGCAGTACTTGTGTTTCTGGAACCTCTTCCATGGGGACCTGTGGAATTTTTTCCTATACCAACTCCTATGTATCTTGAGCATCAACTTCTTTGAAGTCAATATTGCCCCCACTATCCCTTTTGAGGATGTGCTCCCTCTCAAGAAATACGGCTTGTTTGGTGACAGTAACTTTCTTGTGTTGAGGGTTATATAGGTGATATCCTTTTATTTCCTTGGGATATCTTATAAAGATACACCTTATGCCCCGGGGTGCTATTTTGTTTCCTGATAAGGCCTTAAAAAATTCCTCACGTCCCCATACACATGTATGCGAAAAAATGGGTTTCTTTCCATTCCATAACTCAGAGGGAATTCCATTTACCACCTTAGTTGGTACTCGTTTTAATGTGTATGTTGTAGTTTGTAATGAATATCCCCAAAAGGATAATGGAAGATCTGCATGACTCATCATCGACCTCACCATGTCCAACAAGGTGTGGTTCCTCCTTTAACTAACACCATTCCACTATGGTGTATAAGGAGGAGTGAGATGAGATAGAATCCTAGACTCCCATAGAAGATCTATGAACTCTTGGTTCAGATATTCTCCACCTCGATCAGATCGAAGTTTCTTTATCTTCTTACCAAGCTGATTCTCTACTTCATTCTTAAATTCTTTAAATTTCTCTAAGGCTTCTGACTTATACCTCATTAATTATACATAGCCATATCTACTCAAATCATCAGTAAAAGTAATGAAGTAAGAATATCCACCTCTAGCTTCTACTGGAAATGGTCCACACACATCTATGTGCAACAATCCTAGAAGCTTTGTGGCCCTTTCACCTTGTCCAACGAAGGGCGGCTTGGTCATTTTTCCTTGTAAACAAACATGACATCTATCAAGTGGTTTTAGCTCAGTAGAGTCCAAATAAACATCTTGGTAGAGCTTTGTCAAGTGCTTCTTGTTTACATGACTGAGATGGTGATGCCACAACTGGGTGATGTATGAGTCATGTGAGTTTGTTTCGTTATCGATTTCCAACACTTGGTTTTCATAATTTAATACATACAAACCATTATCTAAATGTTCCATACCATAACATACATTGTTCTTATAAAAGAGAGAAACCTTATTTCCAAACTTGAAAACAAATCCATCTATATCCAAACAAGATACAGAAATTATGTTCTCGGTATCACTAGGCACATAATAACAGTTATGTAAAATCAAAATCATCCCATTTGGTAATGAGAGGGGGTAATAGCCAATAAAAAATGCAGCCAACCTTGCATCATTGGTAGCTTGAAGATCCACCTCTACTCTGGCAATCTTTCTAAATCTACTTGGTTCCTACATTTGAATACATATTTGAGCCCCACAAGCTATATCTAATACCCAATGTGTAGAAATGGAAAGATTACACTCGATAATGAACACAACTTTATCATCCCCATGCTTCTGAGTGCAGTTCCTCTTCTAGTGGCCTTGCTTGCCACATGAAAAACATACTGCCTCCTGTTCCTTACCCTACCTCTGGATCTTCCCCTTATTGGAGGGATAGTGCTTGGGGGCTTCGAACCATTTATAAGTCTTTGTCCCCTTTGCCTTGTCCTTCCTTTTCTTATTCACCATAAGGATTGCGGGTTTTTCACGCCTCATGTCCTTATCTACCTGACAAATTAAGGTCAGAAGTTCTGATAGACTCTTCTCATTGTTTCTCATGTTATAATTGACAATGAATCTAGAGAAGGTCTTGGGAAGTTATGATAGGATGAGATCTGTATGCAACTCATCCGATAATTTAATCCCTAAGATGTCTAGATGTTCAATGTAGCCAATAAGATTGACTACATGAGGCCCATCTGGTGAAGACTCTCCAAGATTAGTTGTAAGCAAAGCATTAGAGATCTCATATCTCTCTTGTCTCACATTCTCTTGGTAGAGATCCTTAAGGTGAGACATCATGCTATACACGTCCATGTTTTCATGTTGCTTCAAGAGCTCATTAGACATGGCCAATAACATGAAACACTAGAAATATATGGCATCATCCATATGTTTTTCATAGAGAGATATTTCCTCATCACTGGCCTCTTTCCCAGGTGCAACTAGAATAGGCTCTTCCAACATATACAATTTCCTCTCGTTGTGAAGGATAACGCGTAAATGCCTCTTCCAGTCTTAGAAATTGGTGTCGGTGAGAAGGTTTTCCTTCTCGAGTATGGTTCACAATGATATGTTTGAAGTCATTTTTCTTTTCGTTTCTACAAATTAAGATGAGAAAAGGTTTTAGTGCTTTATAAAACTGATATAAATAAATAAATTAATACTTATTAGTCTCCCACTATTTTATCAAAATCCAATATCCCTCACTATTGACTTTGGAATATTCTGTTGCCTGAATAATATAGTGGAAAGGATTCATATTTCCCTTTGAATTACCCCAACTAGGGTTGTTTAAGAAACTTAAAGGGTTTTAGGTAGGCATTCCAAATTCCAACTACATTAACTCGCAGCTTCTTGATCCACTAAGTGGACTCCCCAATCCTGAAATCCTTTTATTTTGGATTTTCTCAACCTTTGCCTCTTGGACACACTGAGTCCTTCTATGGCAGTCAACCCTTGATCTGAAACAAGTCAAGTCAACCCAAAACCTTGAATTATAATTCCTCGATAATTGAAAGCACCCCAACTAGGGTTGGTCAAGCACCTTGAACTATGGTTCGATTCTAACCAAGATTATGGAAGGCTATACCGACTTAATATTTCGTTGAGTGATTTTATCCTTATACGTAAATTTCCATTTTATTATCTTTGATTACATGATTTTTAATATTAAGTGGGATATACTTAAGTGATTAACCATGTATAAGATAATATTTACGCATAAGCCGGTCTTATTTTAGTTCCATCTTGCATGCTTGTTTAATTCATTAATTGTGTGATCATGACAACACACCCACAATAAATAAACCATGAAACTGATAGAAATAAAATAAATGGTATGATCATGAGGTTGTTTTATTGGTTAGTTTATCTAGAGGTTGATAAACTAACCCAAGACCTAGGATAGAAACACCATGAACCTTTCAGGTTTATGTTTACAGCTTTCCACCTGTCCACCTTTGTATCTCCTTGGATTGGTTTCACCTTGGCTCCTGACTTGAGCCACCTCCACTAGCTTGGGATCTCCATCCATTACATATGCATTTATCTCTCACACAAGTGAGGGGTAAAAGGGGTTTTTACATAAAATAATCCTTGGGCGTGCAAGCCCTGTATATTAATGAGAAGAAGGCTCGCAGGCCAACAAATTTAATTTAAATAAATTAATTAAAAGAAATCATTCACATACAAAGGTCCTAGTCCAGCTCATGATCATCCATACATGCAACGATATTTATAAATAAATAAAACTAGCATTCAATTATTTAATCATTCTTGTTTAATATAAATCATTCTCAAATCAATTAATTATCTTTAATTAATCAATCCTTTTATCCTAAACCCTTTTCTAAATTTCCTTGAGATTCTCATCCATCATAATTTTAAACAAATAAATTCATTTAAAATTATCTTTGTATGTAACTTGTACCTTAAAGGCAACCCGGTGAATTCCCGTTCATTAAGCAGATGTTAAATTAAACACATATATATAAAACACCTATCACATGTTATGCCTCAGCTTTACACCTGCACTATGGTACACTTCTCAAGGGTTTGTATAATATAATAATAAATTTTAATAAATCTACATAATTTGGATGAGTACATAGTGTGTAGTTCTAACTACATGGCGTGTACTTTTGTTCATCATCCATATGAAGTACACGCCTGGGGACATGGCATGTAGATGTACTTCAGAAATTTTCAGAGTGCACGGCATGTTCAGTGGGACACATGCCGTGTAGTATCCGCGTTACATGGTTTCCAGTCGGGCAAGTCGTGTACGGGGTACACGGTCCAATCCTAACCTGAAGGGACTACACGTCGTGTTCAGTGAACCACACGGCGTGTAATCTGGAAATCGTGTGCCACCTGTTCTTGGTCAACACACGATGTCATTTATGACTTAGGTATACTCCAATACACGGCCTGATTTGGCGGACTAGTCTGATGCATTGAACCTAGACTACACGGTGTGTACTTATGAATACACACTGTGTATTCTTGTGTTGTACTGCCAGGAACTTCTGGCACCTCCGGATGAGATCCTCTATTTTATTTTAATCAAAGTTAAAAGAAAAAATTGTTTCTGTAAGGTGAACGAGAAACGAGAGAGGAGGAATAGATCTCTAGATTCATATTTAAAGAACGATTAACTTGAATTGAAATAACTAAATTATTAAATGCATAAATCACCAACAAAAAACTAAATAATTATAATCAATGATATGACCCCTATGATACCACTTATAGGTTATGGGCATAGTGGAAGCACGTTGGTGGGTTTTCCCAACTTTAATTTTAGCATTAAACAATGTTCAATCTGAGATCCATCGCGATAATAAAACGCCAGATCATCAGAATAGAATGAAGAACAAAAAGAAATAGAAGGGTCCTAAAACTATCAAGAGGATCATTATATGTTGGTTATAATTTATTTATTTAATTGACAAAAATTACCTTGATGGAATTATTTCTTTGTTGATGTTTTCCGGTCACGTTTTGATGTGATTCTTCATTGCATCACAGAAGCCAAGTGTAGACTTCCTCTAGCAGTGATCCACATGTGCACCACGTATCTCTAGACATCGCCAAAGGAATCTCTGGGTGCTGTCGTGGAGAAGCCTTTGCTTGTGTTTTCTGCCTTAGATCGCCTTGATCCGATGGAGGAGGATCTCTCTCGGTCTTGAGAGCGTTCTTGGAGGAAGGAGTTCTCTCAGCCTTGAGAAAATTTTCCAGAATTGTTGTGCAAAATGATTCATAGAAAAGTGTTGGGGTTTTGAGGATATTTATAATTGGGTTTGAGGTTATAGAGTTATGACAATAAATAAATGCGTTACGTGTTTTATTTATTTCATTAAATCTTATTGAAAAACCCCATGTCGAATCATTAATTCATTGACATGAACCCACACTGATTATAATAAATATCATTTAATAAAACAATATTATTTCCTCAAAATCCCGACTGGAAAAACTACACAGTGTGTAATCATTAATACATGGTGTGTAATTGTTTTTCATTTACTTTCCAAAATGAAAACTACACGGCGTGTACATTCAATGTACACGGTATTTATATCTTGTTTTTTCATTTTATTATTCCTCCAACATTAAAATGATTTAGGATTACTTGAATAATTATTAAACCACATACGAGAATAATCTTTATTCTACTTGAGATACTTTGATACACTTAGTGTGTGACCCTCTAGGCCACTTTCTCATTAGCATTAGGCGGGCTTGCCTAAAGTCCAAGATTACTATCTAGAAATAGGTCAAGGAACCCAAGAGAAAGAAGATGACGCTGCATTAACGTGTCACCTCATACAAATGAATATCATGTAATTTAATCCCTTTGTCTCGATGTCTCTAATAAAGTGGGTTGCATGCTAGAGTCATCAACCCATGTGCTCGATTATCCTTTCTTTGACTTCCCAAAATTTAACTCTCCCATACCTTACCATGGGCATGGATTCATTTAGCCTATATCAATTCCATCAAAGGGCCTGAGATATCTACTTCTGTTATGGAACAGAAGGGACAAATCCTTTCTCGCATTATCTATTAATGTAGTATCACTCGTGACGCACCCAACATATCCTACCTCGATGTGAACAGTTTGTCATCACAGTTTTCGTCAATATATCTAAGTGCGCGAGTTGTAATACCCATTAATAATAATCTTAAAGACTAAGGACCAATAAAAACATCTGCAGATAGGAACATCCAATGACACTATGAAATGTGGATTTCCTACTAGCGGGTCTCGTTCTCATAATATCCTCCTGGATATTACCAAGGGCGCACAGCATGAAAAGGTGCCTCAAAGTTTTATGATTCCTCACCCCTAATTGCCTATACTATTTGTGTCCCTAAAATAACATCATCTGACCATAGAACATATATTCAAGAACAGTGTTATGAAACTTCTGGGTTCTCATCATAGTAGGGATCTGCTATGACCCTTTAATGCAATAGTTGTCCTTAAGACATTATCACATGAATTGTCACGCAGAAGAAAAATCAAGATGTTATAAGGTATTTATTAATGAATAAAGTACAAATTAGTTGATTCTAGGCCACCAACTCCAATAGTTCTATGCAATTTAATAGGTCATACCTCCTCTATCTAACCTATCTCAAAACTCTCATCTTCTACCACTGATGCACTATCCATATATTTGATCACAATATATTAAATCCTAAAATAAATCATAAAATCATCCTAGAACCCATACTAGTGTTTTTACCTGACACCTAGTGTAATTTCATTGATTGAATCTTAAATTGATAAAAAATTATGTTATGACCTACATCGGTAATAATGCACTAATGATCCAACCCACACTTGGATCACCAAATGCATTATAAGGGAATATGATAGGGTTAGATCCACGTGATCACTGGTATCTTATTCCAAAGATCATACAATTATTAGTTTTATTACATTCATAGACCTTCCATGTGAGGTTTGTATCATTATGACCTATAAGAAACTCTTCACTATAGGATTTTCCTCATCATCGCATCACTGAACCGAAAAAGTGATCTCCATGGATTATACCCTATCAATCACCAAAAACAATGGTAGTACATGGTTTTCCAACTCATATCCCTACATCAAAAGAAACATCAATTGTTTCATGTTTCTAGATCATAGGGATATCATCATTATAAATCTCATTATTTATTTTCATAATGAGGTACACACCTCTCATAGATAATGGTGTACTCCCTATCACATGACTTTACTAGAACTCATAGATGAGTGTAACCAAAATAGGTTTAATTATCAAAATGTGTGTTCCATTCCTCTTGATCCATTATCATTTGATAAAACATGAACACCTATAGAAATGGAAATATGCTTCAATCATGTCATCACACCTCATTCCACCCATTGATATCATCCATTAACCTAAGGTATTTTTGAATTCCCCTCAAGATCCTTGGTCATCATGTTTGTAATAATTTTACTACTTTTCCTTGTCACCTTACTCCAAGAGGGACTTATCGATCCAAACCTTCTATGGATCCATGACTCTCTAATGAGAAGTTTTGAATTTAGGATCATTATGGAACCACATCCACCTCATTTCTCAACCGATAGACTTATAAACCAATAGGCCCCATGCATAGTAAGTTATTATTTCCTTGTTATCCTTAAAACTATGGGTTTCATTATCCACTTAAACCAATTAAAGGGTCAAACTCATGCACCCATTAGTTTTATCTCATTGATATTAGGCTCACACACCTAAATCATTGACCATTCTCTTACAACATTCCACTTCTATCAATCTAAGATCACTCTTGGTATAACCTATAAAAAATTTGGAATCTTACCATGTAAATGGTTAATCAAATTATTTCCCTTTAACTAGAATCATTATATAATCAAAAGTGCATGCCCATGCTCTCAACGTGCACTAAAGTGAAACTTTGATCAATAGGGTCAGGAACTCAATCGATCTTTCCCTTCAAAGCACAACTTTTATACCAGAAAAAGTAAAACTAGCACTCAATGTGGTTTACATCACCAAGAATTGGGAAACTTACTCGTCTTTCCCCCACCATTTTTAAGGGTGTAAACTTTCATGGGGTGCCTCATACCTTATCTGATTACACCCACTAGGACTTCCTCACTTGTAAAAACAACCTAAATGTGTTTCTTCATGCAGAAGACATATATCCAAAGGTACTTACCATGCTAAAATATTAAACTCAAAAATTTACCCATGATTTTTTCATCTAAGGCACTCATAAAACTAGGTTAACCCCTACCATGGGTTACCCTCACACATCACAATGCACTGACTCACTAAACCTGAGTCACATATAAGGGTAACAAGATTCTCCAACCTAGCCCACACATGATATCTCACATAGATCGTAACCCATGGGAAACCTTATCATTCTCATTTTATAATCACATGACATCCATCATGCCTAAAAATCCATCTTTATGGTTCTCATACCACTAAATAATGGCATATTTTTCCAAAACATCAGGCTATAAGGGATCTTGTGATCAGGACATACTATGGTTCTCATAGTAATAGATTAATAGGACATAAAATAAGACACAACACTCTACTACAAAATAACCCCACATTAAGAGGATTTAATAATCAAGGTTTTCCCATAACCCTATATACTCTTACCAGGGTTAGGTTAAGAACACAAGGTCTCTAAGTTACCTCTTTTTATTAGTTTTCATCATTGCTTATTTCACTTTAATTATAAGATCCAAAATTAAAGTGAATTTAAACCATTAACTCTTTTAATCCCCGTTTTCTTTTTCATACCACCTAGAATTAGTCCCAAAGTATTCACATTTTCATACTTTCTAGGATTTACATTTTTAATCCTTATAAGGTTTAATAAGATTTTAATTTTCAAAGGTTTGATTAAATAGGGCTTAATTCACAAGAAATAAGGGAAATACCATATAGGTTTCTTACTGGTACTCTATTTAACCAATATTATCATTTAATAATTCCTTTATATTTGTATATTTTGAAATAAGTAACTCATGGATTTGTTTAAGTAAGATGAAACCATAGACTTGTATGGTAAAACACCATATAAATCACTACTAAAACTTTAAATAACCACCCCCCACCCACCCAATTATTTTAATCCATAAGTAGATATAAATTATTGGAAGATATAAGTCACATGTAGTATATAATCACTTGAATATATATAAATCATAGGAAACTATGAATCACAGGTAATATAAAAATGACATATAAATAATATGTTCCTAGCATGATGCATGGACTCACACACACTCTCTTGTTATACCAGGTCAAGAGTAAAAACCCCATTAATCATAACATCATAAATAAAGTGTATCACTTGAGGTGAAATATCATTTCCATAATAAGAAAATTACATGAATAGAAATTCTCATCCATACAAACTTGGTTTTTAAACCATGTGTGAGTTGATCATCCTAGGAATGAGCTCATTACCAAGTTCCAACATATATTATTTTTCTATATACCTTTCCCAAATAGTAAATCAAAAACAAACAAAAAACCTATGATACCACTTTGTAATTTCCACCAAATAGAAACCAATAATCAGTATCTCAATCAAAGTCACCACATCACCTCAGGTGTACCTCCCTGCATGATATAGTTTTACAACTAGTGTTGATGGTGTATGTTGGTACATTGGGGAAACTATATCCTTGGTTTTAGAGTATAATGAAATAAAAGTAATAGAAAATCACATAAAGAAAAACAAAATAACATCATTGATAAGTCAAATAAAGTGCTAAAAATCACTATAATATCAAAATTCTATAACAATGGATTATTCCATAAATGTCAAAACAAATACCTTGAGGGCGATTCATGTACATAGAAAGACAAAGGAACAAAATAAAATTTAATCTACAACTCATACCAAAAAATTCCCATGTCTAGACTAGTACTATCATCCATACTCCATCTAGTCATGTCAAATGAAACATCACACAATGATTCTTTTCCCTAAACTTATACCTATTACCAAATATCATTATCTTCTTGGGTACCCAAGTTCCATGGAATCCTAATCAAGTTGTGAGTAAAACTCAGTAGGCCACCACTAAAGATATCCCCAATATAACGACTCTGAAATAAAAGTGTATACAAAAGTTTTTAAATTCCTTTTTAAAAATATTAATTAATTTAAATAAAAATTTTTCAATAACCACCAATTTATAGGATCCACAGTGACACCCAGGATCAAACTATACCACCATCGATCCTCAAGTATGTGACCCTAATCAATCATACTTACTTTATCCAGCATCGGGGTATCTATGAGCACATTGTGGTAACTATTCCAACCATAGTATCATGAACACCCTTACATATTTTTTCCATATTAGTGTCACAACCACCCCATAGGGTGTTTTCACAACCTCCCATAATGGGAGTTTTCACATCCGCCCTTATGGGTATTTTCACAACCTCCCCTTAGGGAGTTTTCATAACCTCGCCTTATGGATTTTTCCATATGAGTATCATGGCCACCATGAGGGTGTTTTATTTAGATTGAATCACAATTTCCTTAAAGATTATTTCCATTATTTTAAATTTATAAATTAGTAATTTATCATTCCATTTCAAAGTACCATTCATTTTACCATTCATTAATCCATTCACCAATTACATCTTGATACCACTACACACTCTAACATTTACCAATTAAATCCATAATTTAATTTCAATTAAAACATAATTAACTCACTTTATAACAAACATTATTCATTTTATAACACATGGTTTCCCGATTCACTATATAAATATCTTTTTATAATATAATGACTTACCAATTCCACAATCTCTTCCATTGTTTTCATTTCCTATATTTACCTTTTATCATGAAAAAATTTGGTTTCCTAATTTACCCAAAAATTAAATATGATTAAATTTTCAATCAAGATATCACATTGGGACCACCTTCCACAAGTTCATTTAACTTCAAAACTTAGGGAATTAAAATATGGAAAAGTTGTATTCAAATCCTAAATTTAAAATTTTGGATCAAATCACCATACGTCAACATGACCACACAGTGAATGCACTTTAAAAGTAATTAAGACTATGTTAAAGACTTAATGGACACCTATCTTATGATTATAAAGGTATACTCACCAAATACCAACTTTTGGTTTGGTCTAAAATGATATAAATTGAGAAACCAGACAAAATCCCTATAAATAGACATATTAGAAAAAAAAGGGAGAGTGAACAATATATATTGACATAAATGAATAATGGGAGTAAGAGGACTTATAGACTTTCCTTAATCTTTTCATCTCACCCGAAGGCAGACTAAAGAGACCATGGATGAAAAATATCCATCATGGCCTTCAAAGGAGGGGGAAAGGGCATGGGATGTTTCTACTAGCCGAATGGGGGGCCAAAATCCTATGTGGGAAAAAAATTTGTGGTACAATGAAAAATTATAGGGATACCCCTAATTAAAAACCACACATGATTCTACTAGATATTAAGTCATCCAATAGGTAGTTAGTGATCATATTCCCTAGGCAGGGCTACTATTTTTTCACAGGTAATCTAGTTTCACTACAACAACCTTACTATAGGCACTAGCCTCCTCCAAACCCCCTAAATGTTTTTGAGATAACTCTGAACCCCCCCCCCCCAAACACCTTTATCTATAAATAATACATGCCTTGATAGGATTTTATAAGGATCAAACAAAAATTAAACAAACTCTTGGCTCATAAATGGGAAAGGTCTTGCAGTTTTATATATTATTTTGGGGAGGAATTCCATGATGAGAACCCTAGGTAAGACCTTTAATATTATCTATTTGTTGATAGTTTTCTTGGGGAGGACCTCCATGATGAAAACTATGGAGAGGACTATTATAGGTGGAATTTACTTTATTATTGACATGGTAATGACACTCATATTGAATGGATGTTATATCATAGAGAATGACTACATGACTTATAACATAGATAGAAATTATAGTGATTTTATTATTGTATTGTTTTCCATGAGGATCAAATCCATGGTTGATTATTTCTTGGTTATTGGTATAATGATTACTTCCTTGTTTGGTGGATATTTCATTGAGTGGAGAAACATTGTAGAAATAAATATATAGAGGAACTTTGTGATTTTTTCCTCTATTATTATAGGGAGTACCTCCACAATGTGCACCATGGGATGGACTTTTAAAATTATTGGATTTTTTATAGTTGACATAGGGAGGAACTCTATGATGATTACCATGGTAAGAACATCCATGGGTGAAATTTCCTTGATTTTTAGCATGGGATCCTTTATATAGGATGAATGTTTCATCATAAGGATTTACTCTATGACCGGTACCTTGGGAAGACCCTATAGAGTTTTTTCTTCATGGTTTATTAGTATATGGAAGACCTTTATATTGTTTGGGTAATTTTTTAGGGGAAAGACCTCCATAACGAATACCATGGGTAGAAACTATATGGCCACTTATTTTTCCACAAAAATAGGGAGGAAATATATGGATATTGAATATATTTTCATTGGGAGGATCTATAAATCTGGTATCTTTGGAATGACCTCCATGATTTCCTGTTTGGGATTTACTATAGGGAGGAACTTTGTGGTTACCAAAATCTTAGTAATGGGCATGGGGAGTACCTCCATAGTTTATATTTATATTATCATAGGGGGGATCTATATTGGTTACTCTATGAAGGACATCCAAAGTTTATTAACATATTATGATGGGGAGGAACATCAAAGTACAGGTTTTCCTTCCTCATAGGTGAGGAATTGATTAATATGGTAATCAAAATTCACCTCAAAGATGTTTTAGGAAACACTAATAGTGACACATAATTTCCCCTATGCTACTTTTTGTAATTGATTATGGGTCTTAGAATTATAAATAGCAGAAATAGTTTCAATCTGTTTATCAACCATAGTGTTTGGATACCCCTGATGGGATCTCCCTCTAGATACTCAGGTGTAAATGACTGGAGATGGTATATATTCCTCAGTGGTATCCTAGGTAGCAGGGTTGTGTGGTGATGACGATGACCATGTTCAGTGAGATCCCTTCTAGGTAACTCTGAGGTAATTTTTTAGATATAAGATATGTATCCATCAACATATTCTAGATAATGAATGTTGGAATTATCTCAATTCATGGAGAGACTCTTGAAGCAGTTTGATGTTGTGATAGGTTTCATCTTCCCTATATTTTTTAGTCTTCATTGTGAAAGACTATTTGACATTATCCCCTACATATTTGCATGGTTGGTCTTCAGGGTTTGAATTATGTCATTGTAGAGGTATTTTTAAACCATGAAATTTACTACTTGGAATTGCAGGAACTGGGTGGGTGATAGAATCTTTTGGTACCTTGGATCTGAGGTATTTATATTAGTGGAAGAAATATAGTTTTATGGTTCTTCTAGTTAGTGGTTCATGGCATCCCTAGCTACCATGTAATTTTCCCAAGTCTAGATGGGGAACCTGATTCCTTATAGTATATCAGCATAGTATGTCATTTGGATTCTATAGTAAATTTATAAATAAGATACCCATCAATATAGTATCATAAATTATATTGAATTTTCCATCAATCACTTTCATGTGTAAATTATTTTACACTATGTCATCCTTTTTTATGTTTTCTTTTATGTGATGTCTATTTGGTTTTCTTTTGATTTATTTTGGGGTATACTATTCAAAATAGAGAGGATGAGAGGTCAAATCATCCCACAAAGGAGTTTATGGTATAATCCAAAAAACTATTATAAATTTTATCATATTCAAGGAATTATTCACAAAAATAATACAAGTTACCCTTTAATTAAAGAAATTGATTGACACTATTCATTTAGAAGAGTATCTCATAAGAGGATTTTTATTATTTTGTTTTAATTAATTATGTTATAGTTTTAATCCTTATAGAAAGAAACTATAGAATTTAATTCCACCCAAAAAGTCATAGGGTGGTGAGAGGTTCTATGATTAAGGGATAGAGATAAAAAAAATAGGATTCCTATATATCATTGTGAAGGGAATTAAAACCTATATAGTTCAATGAAATATAACAAAGAAAATCATACCTTTTAAGGTCATGTGAAAATGGATAATGAAAGTTCATTTTAAATTTTTGGAACCAATATTATTTTTGTGCCTTTAAAGGTTATGTATCTAAGACTATTGTGTCTTGTAGTTTAAGTTTATAAAACAAGGACCACTAGGAAACTGATTCCTAGAAATGTTTTATGTGTATGACTTGTGCATGAGAAGCCCTTTGTGATTTATCCTAATAGATGGTTATGGAGAATTTTTGAAGGGGATTATATTGGAATTCTAGCCCATTTTTACCTTTTATCATTAATTAGACCTAGGGATATAGGTATTGAGGAAGGGAAACTAAGGTGAATATTTAGATCTAGGAGAGATGCCACCAGTTTCCTTGAAACATTGAATCCCTATTATTAAAGGAGTAAATTATTTACAAGAATCTATGGATTTGTTAAACTTGGTGAGAATAAATAATCTTGATACAAATTTATATTCTATAAAGGGTGACTTCTAAAACATAATGTTGAACCAGAATAAAAGTGGAAAATAGAACCATGGTCCAGAATAGGGGTAACAAAATTTTGAAGTGTGAATGTATGAGGAATAAATATTCATGCATAGGTGTTAATTTGAATATATGTAAGATTATTTAAGAAGGATATTTAATAGTAACCTAGATATTGTTTATGAATGTTTGAACTATACACCAATGGATTATAATGATTTTGGGGAACTAGCAAGATTTTTGGAAGTTTTGATGACCAAGGAGTGGTTCTTAGAAAATATCAAATGGAGGTGGAATCGATGAAGGTTAAAGATAGTTTTGGTTATCATTTATAAATAAATTTAGTGGGTTCAATTACACTATATATAAAATTGTCACATTTAATATTATATTATAATATTCTTTAGATTAGTTTAGTTTAATATCATATTCCTCTTTTATTGAAGTTATTTGTTTCCCATGGAGTAGGATTAATTTCTAAACCATGTAAATCCCTATCTTGGTTTAAATGATTTAATTTTTGTTTTCTTGGTTCCATTTTGGTTTTATTTTGTAAGTACTATATGATTTATAATGGTTTCTAGCTAGGGCGAGTGACTATGTTTCATGGATTCTCAATTTTGAATACATCACTCAATGGTGTTATGAGTTTCAGACTGTTTGGTAACCCAATCTGAATATGAGGTTCTAGAATTTGGATCATTATTGATAACTAGTTATGGAATAATAAATGGTATCAAAACTTATAATTATATTTTGGGGAGTTTATATACCTACTTCTAGAAAAAATGAGTCTCGCTTCCTTTATGAATTTTCATTTTAGTTGGATTTTTCTATTTCAAAAGAATGTCATTGGAAGAGGGAAAGTTGTGTCTAGATAAGTTCAGTAGAATAGACTTAAAATTAAGGATAGTAAAATTTGATTATTACTTCTTCTAGAGATATCTATAGGGTATTTTTCTATTGTCAAGTTGGAAGAAATTCTAAAGGAAAAATGGTAAAGGATTGACTAGAAGGCACTAGGTATGATTTGGATGATACTATCCTAAATCATCGATTTTAATATCTATAAGGAGAAGAAAACTTTTAAATTAATGAAAATTCTTAAAAACATGTAATATAATCCTTTGGTAATAAAAAAGGTGTTTTTTATTTGGTGACCATTTTTTATAAATACATTGAAAGTAAGGTCAGCAGCTGATCATGTCAATGATTTCAACATGATTTGGATCAACATGATATAGAGTCAGTTGGAGTATATTATGGTGAAGTTTGTAGAAGTTTTATGTGAATTGATACTTCTTTCATCACTTCTATAAACTTGGTACATGATGGTTACTGTTGTAATTAATTATAATGGTAAGAATGACTTAGTATTCCATAATATCCAAGATCTAATTTTGAATGAATATATCCAAAAGAAGGAAGTTTTAGCTGCTACAGAAACTATTTTTAGTGTGAAATTTATGGGATGATACACTCTAAGAAGTTGTAAAAATAAGGATATAAGATATATAAGTCATGGGAAATTTGTTTTTTTATTGACTCCACATGTTATCACTGTGGAAATAAGGGGCACTTCTGGAAAGATTATTGGAAGCGACTTCTAAACTCTGAAAAGAATGATTTTGTTTCATCTAAAAACTCCATAATTAAATGGGAGAGTGGCGATTTGATCCTAAGTGTCATTAGTTTGATAGAGTCATGGAATGTTGACTTTATAACTTTATTTCACACAAATTATAATAATGGGTTCATGAAGAAATATGAATCTAAAATATTCGACAAGTTACATCATATTGACGGTGAAAAACATGAGATTATTGGAAAATGATATATGAATGTTTGGATGAATAATGGATGTTTGTTGTATTTTTAAGGTGTCATACATATCTCAAGTTTGTTGAAGACATTAATTTCCCTTGTTCAATTTAATTATGAGGGATTCTATATTGTCTTTTCTGATGGTGTATAGATGATAACATAGGGCTCCATGGTGGTGGCCTAAGGTGTGAAATATTGAACTCTATACCTAACTTGGATTTTAAAAGGTATACTACATACCTGAATAGTAAATTAAAAAAATATGAAGTTATAGCATGACAATATTGGTCACATTAGTGAGAAATGTTTATAGACATTGGATGTGAAGGGATCGTTAAATCATGATCGAGTGAAATATGTAACATGTGAATGTCTCATCATAAAAAAGAAGTAAAATTTTTCTTTTATGTAAATAGATAGAGAATTAAATAATTATAATCTCAATCTAGTTCATATAGATATATGGGGACCATTTCTGATTCGATCTCATGGGGGTGTTGTACTATGTTACATTCATTTATAATTTCACATGGAAAGTATGAGTGTTTTTCCTCAAACATAAGTCCATTATTTTCATAAATTTCATCAAATATAGAGTCACGGTAAAATTTGATACCAAAATGAAGTTATACTACCTTATATTTGGTAATATTTTTGAGTATAGAAGAAGATATTTCTAAATGTTTAGTTGGAAGAATGGAATCCATATGGAGAAAACTATGCCTAAAACACCAAAAAAATGTTGTTGTAGAAAAAATGAATTATACTTTGAGTGATAGATCCATAAGAATGAGGTTAATTTCAAGATTCCCAAAATAGTTTTAGGATAAATAAATTAATTATGCAACATATCTCATAAATTAGAGATCTTCCATACCATTGGGGTAGAAACTCTCAAAATAACTCTAGCCCTAAAAATTGGTCGACTTAACTCACCTAAAATTTTTCAGATCAATTGTTTATTCCCATGTAAATGAAAAATAAAGGGATTGTTTAGAAGATAAGTCACAAAAATGTTTCTTTTTATGGATAAGGTGACAAAAAAATTGGTTTCAAATTATGTGATAACAATAATATAAATGTTATAGGAGTCCAATATGTTCTATTCAATGTGGAGATTATGTGGAAATATTGGAATCAGGTATAAGTTATCTTGGGAGAAAAGAAACATTAGAGTGAGATGAGGTTGATCTTATCATAGGCTAGGTATTTTTGGACTACTCATGGATTACAAAATAAAAATTTCAAGAGGTATAACCAAGTTATATAACAAAAGATGATGATCAATTTCAAAAAGTACCATTGTTGGATTTAAAAAAAATTATCCAAGATAGTGGAAGCTTGGGGTTGATTTTTGAAAGCGTAAGGTCCAAAATGAGATAAACCTTGGGGGTTAAGGTGGTATACCAAGGTATAAAAACTAGTTTAGAGGTTTTATTCCACAATTCATTTTTTACTACTCGTTGATGGTGTAGGACATGAAATAATGAATGAGGTGATAAATTTAAGTGAATTTTTTTAGGGGGTGAGAAATGAAAAAATAATTAGATTCCTTACATGTTTCTTAATACATGGGAGCTAAAAAATACCACAAGGTAAGAGGGAACTTTTGAAAAGGTGGTTTTATCATCTGAAGGAGGAAGAAAATGGTAGATTTTAGTACATGGTGTGGTTAGTTATAAAGGGATTTCAAGAAATCGGAAGGTCTGAACTTTGGGGAAATTTTATCACCAATTATAATAATCTAATGATTCAAATATTGCTCAACCTAGTTATCATGGAAGGTTTATTTATTTAACATCTTGATTCCAATACTACATTCCTTCATGGATTCTTGGAGGAAGAAATTTGCATGGATTAACTGGAAGGTTTCATACTAAAATAGAGTGATAACCTGGTGTGCAAGATCAAGAGAAGTATAATGGTATTAAGTAAGTACCAAGGCAATGGAATCAAAAGTTAGATAACTTCTTAATGGAAATTAAGTGTAGTTACACCAACATCTATACTCTGCACTAAGATGGGGATGAATTAGTGTGATCAGAATATTTACCCATTAAATATTTAACCCCTTTTACATCTTCACCTATTCAGTGAATGGATATCACTCTCCTTTTCTCTCACTCAATTTTCATGCATGCGGGTAGTATGATCAAGAAATCAAGGAAACAAGGCATATAGGTGATTGTTAACAAATATTTCCTCTAACATAGATGATTGCATCCCCATTTTACGATGATTATTATTTAACAAGAACACTACTTTCCTTTTATTATCAAGAATAAAAATAGGCAAGTAAACATCCTTGAACCTATTATCATAGTGCCGACCAGGTACAATTCAAGCACAAACTTTTTGTTTTGAACTTTGGAACCAACCAGTTCTTCCCCTATAAATACTTTATTTACCTGTATCCTATTCAATAATGATTAGTAGGGAAAAAAAGTCACTTATGGACTAAATAGGATTTTATCTTGTTACTTAGTATATATTAATAAAAAGAATACCTCATCAATATTGAATTATTGGGATATATAATAGAAGTAACATTTTATTCTCTCGTTTATGTTCTTCTTATTCTTCAATGCACAAGATAATTTTTTACACAATAATGTTGGACCTCTCCTTTTCTTCAACACACAATTTTGGCTTAGTTCAGTACCGCCTTATTTTAATGATCCCAAATCATGTTTATTATGTTTCTAATCAACTTCATGATTTATGATATTGAACTATTTTTAATCCAAAATAATAAATTTATCTAAGTCTTGAACCAATCATGATAACCTACCACATGTGTAACATACCTACCATGTGAAGACATTGAACTGACCAAGAAGTTCAAGTGATTGTGTAGAACCTACCATAATTTTAACTCCAACTACATACATGTGAAATAAAATGACCATACATCAAATGATATAATTTTTTTCAATTCATGAACTTATCATGTGTTAAAGTTCAAGTGATTGCATGTGTATTAAACCTACCACATGAATGATTCAACTTACCGCATGAACAATCAAGATACCATGTGATAGGTGGGTATAATTTCTTTAAGTATTGAACTTACTATGTGTTTATAATGTAGTGACCTTAATAAAAAAGTACCTACCACAAGAAAAATTCAACTGAACGTATGAAGTAATCAAGTGATAGTGTGAATAGATGAAGCTACTACATGAATGAAAGAAGATATCATGAAAAATAGTGAAGTGGATTCATGAAGGATTTAACCTACCATATGAAGTAGTGAATATATTGTGTCAATTAATTTACCTAATACAAGAGAAAATCAAGTTAATATGCTAACTGATCGTGCCAACCGACCATGAGATAAAGTAACCTTGATTTAAGTGAATACAAGTGACCATGTATAACTTGAGCAGTGGAGTATTTTCAAATCTCCAACAGCTATATTTTGGAACATTAATTTTAGATATGGTTCATTTAAGAATGTAATGAAAATGAGGATTAAAAATTAATATCCTCCAACTACTAGTTTTGATAAAATCTGTCTTTAAGATACAAATCCTTTAATAGAGAAGAAAATTGGCAGACTATGTGGATGTCTAAGAGAAATTTTGATACAAATAAGATTTTATATGAATATTCCATGACAATTTATTTTCCTAAAATTTCTATGAAAACTCAATTGATCCCTTTCAAATACCGATTCAAATACATTTGATCAACCAAAGCTGACCAAACTAAGCTGCATCAAATCTTCACAATTTATATCATTTTTTCTTTATGTTCTAGCTTACATATCAAGATGTGTTTTATTATACTCTATTTATTCATAAAAATAGACTATTTTATTATATTTATTCATGGTCGCACCCCTGCCTTCCCTCCCCAGTACGGTTTATCTGGGGAGCGGGATCGTCATTCCTCCCTCAATTCCATTTCCATCTCGCGACCTTTCTTTTTCCCCCTTCAGTGACCCATCTTATCTCTCTCATTTTCCCCCTATCGAAGTGAGCCCTAAAGTCCACTCTTGTGCGAATGGAGTTCCTTCATTTCCGATTTCTCCCTTGGAGTTCATGAATGCTTAGATGCTACTAGATCATACCCTGGTCGCTCGCTTTGGGAAGAAACGAACTTCGGTAGACGCCTTCAACAGGTTAATTTTCTCTACTTTGAAGCTTCAGGATTGGGTGGTTGTCAGTCTTTTAGATTCAAAACACATTCAGATTATTTTTTCATCTAAGGAAGATCTAATCCTCGCTTGGGCCAATGCTCTGAGAGTCATGGAGGGTTTCCAGTTTAATTTATTTCGATGGTCCTTATAATTTCATCTGATGCACGACCCCCCATTCTCGGTGCTATGGATTACACTTCTCGGTCTTCCATTACCTTTCTAGAATCTGGAAATTCTCCTATTAATCAGAAATATGTTAGTTCGCTACCTTTGTTCGGATGTCCGCACCAGCTCCGTATACCATCTAGTCTCCCCGAGAATTTGCGTCGAAGTTGATGTCAAAGGAACCGCTTGACTCCATCGTCATTGAGATTGAAGGAGAGCTCATATTGAATCAAAAGTTTTTCTATGATTCCTGGGTTCCATTCTGCTTTGGTTGTCTTCACCTAGGTCATGACACATTTAGATGTCATCGCAACTACTCAAGTGGCCTGGCTGATACGGGCTTTGTCAAAAATTCAGATAATCAGGGTAGCGGTGGGGATGGAATCCCTTCCAATGTGCGGTATGTGGTGAGCATGCTCAATCCGAAAGGCAGGATGGTGGAAGATCCTGGCGTTACAGGTTTCTATAAGTCTGTTATTGCAGAGGATCAGTGCATAGCTGCGGATCCAAGAAGCAGTGACCAGGGTGATGAAGAGGGTAAACTATATGTTAGGCCTGGTGCAAGGAATGGTGATGAATGTACTGGCCCTGGTAAGGAGAATGGAAAGGACAAAGTCATCTAGTATTCGGATGGATCAATAAAGCAAAAACCAGTTAAAATCTTACCTCCAGAACCTGGTGTATCAGAGATTTTTAACAGGTTGCGGAGCGATTTGGTGAGTCCTCCAAGCAGCAAACCGTTTCTCAGGTTACTCAGACCAGTGTGGTGGTCAAGGCATCTCTAGATATGTACAATGATTAGTCTCTAGACCCGGGGTACTCTACTGGCACTGCTAGTCCAAATACCAAAGATGTGGTGGGCCTTCATCCATCCTATGCGGAGGTTGTGCATGTTGGCGATAGAAAAAAAATTGATAGGGTGATACATTCTAAAAGTAAGGGTAAGACCAAGGTATTATAGAATTGGGAGAGGCCTACACATGTTGTAGGCAGGCCTCTGATTACCAGTCTTTCAAACATACCAGAGAGGACATTGTCCTGCCTCAATTTAAACAACCAATTTGAGAGTTTAAGTTATCAGGGAGAGCTTGAAGGAAACTCCAACTATCACTCTGAGGCCGAGTCTGAGGGAGATGGACAACCCTCAGATGAAAATGTCTTGGGAGGGGTTAGTAAAGGTCTGCACAACCAAAGAAGGAAGAAAGGGAATAAGGAAAACAAGGACCCGGGGAGTTACATTGCTTCTAAGAAGCGAAGACCTAAGGGCCGGAAGGACTACTCCTATCTTCCTAAACTGCTAGAGACTCGGTTGTCCAAGAAAGAGGATAAATTCAAGGAGCACGAGGTACAACTAGAAGCAAGAGAGGAGGATCAACAGGTGGATTCCATAGATCCTCAATCCCAGGTGAAAGGAACCTCAAAGGCAGATGAACAACAAGAAGAGATGCATCTTCAATCCATGGAGACATTTTAGTTCCCCAAGTATGAGTATCTAGATGCTAAGATGGAACTTCTCATGAATTATGGTGAAGAAATGAAAGAGGATGTCCTGGTGATCAATGCAGTGAGGGAATACGTCGATCAAATGATGGAAAGATTGATCCAAGTGGAGGTGTCCAGGGATCAAGCTGAATGGATTGACAAGAAAGATCATATATTGATCAGAGGATTCAATAGAGAGAAGATCAGTAAAGTAGAATATCTAAAATCTTGGGATTATATAGCAAGGAATTATGAAGACAACATAGAGAAAGATTCAGAATGCAGGGTAAGTTCCCTACCCTTGAAACTGTTGAGGGGAGGATATTCCAATCGTCTTAAACTTTTGTTTAATAATTTAGTAATATCCTTTGATGTTTGATCTATTTTTTCTATGAGGGTTCTCATTATCCCCTTGAAAGTGTTAGAAAATTAAAAAAAAAAGTAAACTTGGAGTTATAGACACTCTCTATCATTACTTTACATCTTTACTACCATGTAGAATAGTGTAAGAGGTTGTATAGCCTGGACTGCCTGTGTGCATTTTTTTCCTTTTATTACTCCCATGTAGAACTATGTAAGAGGATTTGTGTAGCTTGGATATCCATGTAAGTATTATTTTTTGTAAAATTGTATCCAAGTTGTGTATGATTTTATTCTTCAATAAAATTCTTGTAAGTGGGTGATTTTCAAGTGGAGTGGACTAGGTCTTGGCTTGAGACTGAACCTATTCAATTTCTTTCACTATGTGTTTTTCCTATTTTTTCTCTATTTTAGAAAAAAAACATTATCTTTTTTTAAAACTATAATATCAAAACACTACTTTGATAGTTAAATTTAATTTTTTTATATGGTGTTGATACTATTAAATCTATTTCAAAATTTAGGATAGTTTCAAAACTCGTTTTAAATGAGTTTTGATCAATATTTTAATATGATTTTTAAAATATATAATTATATAATTATATTTTTTTTATTTAAATAGGATATAATTTAGAAATTTGGAGATATATTTTTAAATATTTTTTAATATAAATATTAATTGGAAACTCACTTCACACCCCACTTTATTTTTCCACTCCGACCAACATTTGGTATCAAAGGTTTTCAAATTTACTTTTAACTGTGATCTATTTTTTACCAAAATATCTTAATTTAAGTTATTTATAAATTTATATATTTATGGATAATAATATATCATAGGTATTTTTCACTAACTAGCCTTATTATTTTAATGGAACTAATTATACTCAGTGGAAAATCAAAATGAAAATCTATATAGAGAGCATGGGATTTGATATTTAGACCATAATCGAGGGAAAATATGAATACCTAAAGATACTAGAGTATAATGGAGAAATTGTACTAAATATATGTATAACTATAACTATAAAACCTTGAATGTATTATACTTTTCATTAGAGGGAGATGAATTTAATAAAATATCTTCTTGTTCTAATATATTTGAAATCTAGGACACACGTATTGTTTCTCATAAGGGAACTTCCAATGTTAAAGATATACACTTTAATACTTATACCATTAAATATGATACATTAAATATGAAACCTAATTAAAACATTTATGATATGTATCTCATGTTTAGAGATATTTTGAACATTATACATTCACTTGGGAAGACAATTAAAGATAAAGATCAAGTGATGTGACTATTACAATTCTTACCTAATGGGTGGAGAGTAACCTTTATTTCCAACATAGAATATTTTTACATAAGTAAAATATCAATAAAGTAGCTTATTGTAAAGCTTATGATGTACAATGAGGAACTTAAAGTGAATAAATAATAAGAAAATGAACCTAAAAAAATTATTCTGCTTCAATAAATATGACTCGAAAATAAAAGATTAAATCAAATATGATAATTCATGTGAGGATGAATCACCTTAAAACAGTGATGAGTAAGTGGATAACCAAGTCAGATGATTCAAAAAAATTATAGGAAGAATAAATTATTCAAGAAAAAAATTATGAAGGAAAGTATGACTAAAAAGGAATTGGAAAAGATAGAATAAATCTGATGAAGTGATCTATTATGAATGAAAAATAAAGGGGCACATAAAGGATTATGGTACCTAACTTAAGTATAAGAAAATATATGAGAAAAAAGGAAAAAATATGAAGAATTATATGATGGCCACATAGAGAACCTTTTAGGATAGTTTAAGTGACTCTGACTCAAGATGGTATGACAATAATGACAGACCTAACATGTTCTTTATGAAAAATACATTTGAAGTACTAAATAATATTTATGTATCTCCTAATAATATTTCAAATCATTCTGATGATGAAAAAAATAATAAAAACATGATCAGTGAATATTTATTTCAGAATTGTAATATTCTATATGAAATTTTCAATGAACATAAATATAAATATAAAAGTTTAAAGAAGAATCATGCTTTATCAGTTCATTTTAAATATGACTTTTCTATAGAAAAAGAAAAAAAATGCTCAGTTATTAAAGGAAAAAAATGAAGTAAAAAATTTCCAATGTGAAACTCAACAAGGATATTGAATTTTTTATAAATGTTATAAAATCCCTTACTAGAATTCTTAGTAAAAAACCACACCCAAGTGTACCACTGGGATTGGTTACCAGCTGGACAAAGGAAAATTTATAAGAATAAATTTGTTCTTAGTATAAGCTCTTCCAAATAATTAAACAATTATTATTCCTATGGACCAAATAAATTTTTTATTTTCAAAAGTCTAAAGTATATTTATGTTAAACCATTTAAACAACTTTTGATTCTAAAATATTTTATTACTAACATTTCTGGACCTAATAAAGTTTGGGTACCAAAATCATTTCTTATATAATTTTACTATAGGAAAACGTCTTGAAGAGTACCAGTAAGAACCTAAGGTATCAAGACATTAGATGTTCTAGAAGCATTACTAGGGAATACTCAATCATTAAGAACCTTATTAATGTGGATAGTGGGTATTTCACTTTTGGTGACAAATCCAATGGAAAGATAATTAGACTCAGAAAAATCAGTAATTCTAGTACTATTTTGATTTCTAAATTTCTATTTGTAAATGGGTTAAAGTATAATATACTTATAATATCATAGTTATGTGATAATGGTTATCATGTTAAATTTTATAATAATACTTGAAAATTTTATGATTCTAAGCATGTTTTATTTTTTACTAATTTTTTAAATGAAAATGTTTATGCAGTTTATTTATATTTGATATTTTCCTAGAATATTTCTTGTTTAAGTTACTTTAAAAAAGATTATTGCATTTGGAATAGGATACTAGGACATTATAACCTTCACTCACTTAGAAATATGACTATGAAGTATTAGTTAAGTATTTTCCTAAATTAGAATTACCAATATACAAATTATGTAACCCATGTCAAAAAGGGAAGTTGTGTCATGACCCGACCCAACAAGGCTCGAGCTGCAAGTACCCCAAACCTACCTCTATAAGCTAAGGGTTGGAGACAAGTTCTGAAAGGATTAAATAATATGGGATTACTTTTCCTAATGTATCTATATGCACACACTCGAACATCTCGACATAGAAGTACATAGGAATAATAATAAAAGATGAAACATCTAGAGAACAAGCCATGCATGTGAAACCTCTAGGGAGTACAAGAATACAATAGTGTAAACTGAATAAGTAAAGGGGGAAAATACATGCCCAAAAAAATTTACCAACCTGAAAAAACTATAAATTAAATTCTGATAGAACCCATATCCAAATATCTAAGCTCCAACCACCGTATGTGTAAAATGCACTAGGGTATCCCTATGCTTCTTTATAATTATTTCTGACTTATCTGTTGTCTTCATAAGACACAAAAAATGTAGGAAAATCCCATACAGGGTTGAGTATATAAATACCCATTAGGATGCCCCAAAAGATGAAGAGGGGGTAGTAAGAGACACAATATGATATAGGGAACTCAACCTAAAGAAAGAGATAAATAAAATCCAACAACATGGATACATATATATATACTCAAAAAAGAATCCCATAGAAAAGGGATATCCATATCACATCCCACCCCAAAAAATAGTTCCAATAGTTCTAAGATTCTATCAACAATGTCCATCATCTCATGCATTTGTCTGAAGAAAAATCCAAGTCAAGCCACACCTCATCATGGTGCCGCATAGTCGAGGGGATGAAATGTATAGGTAGAGGACCCATACCCTAATACAATAGGATGGTTAAACTTAATAGATATATGACTCATGCCCTAACTCCATAGGATTGTTCCACTATGATAGAAGATAGAGGACCCATGCCATGCTCAGTAAGAGGGTGTTACTCAATAGATAGAGGACCCATGCCCTAACTCCGCAGGAGGGTTCCACTCTGATAGCAGATAGAGGACCCATTCCTTTCCCTTTATGAGGGTTTCACTCAAGTGGTCAAGTACCCATACCATATCTCTATAGAAGGGTTCCACTCTGATAGTATAGAGAGAACTCATTCCTTTCCCAGTATGAGTATTCCACTCTAGTGGTCGAGGACCCATACCCTGATACCATAGGAGGGTGTTACTCGAATAGAAAATAGAGGACCCATGCCCTACCCAATAGGAGGGTTCCACACTAGTGTATAGGTAGTGGACCCATGAACTATCTCAATAGAAGGTTTCCACTCTAATAGTTGATCTAGGACCCATGCCCTTCCTTACAGTAGGGTTCCACTCTGATATCTATGATGATTTCTCCTAATCACTGTCACCGTTGAACACCACATAAAGAATTTTCACACTCATAAAATCTTAAATCATATCTAAAAATCCACCATGATTGATACTATTTTGTTCTATATGAAAAAACACTCAGGATAGGCTAATCACGGCCCAAAATCTGAGTCCAAACAAAGGAGATGCGAGAGGTATAATTTTCCTCAAAAAGGAAGTGGGATTACAGGGAATGTAAGGGGACCCAGACAACATGTGGTCTATATCCTCTTCCTAGTTTTTTCCATAAAGTTACATGTATCACCGCCCATATATCCCTAAATGGAGTGTAAGGGTACTACATACCATGTCTCATCCACCTGGGGTCTTGCTCGTGCTCTAGGCTATGTCTGTGTAAACTTGCCTATGCCTGTATACTTAGGTACACAGTGTGTCCTCCCACACTGGTTCATACACATGTGGTTATTCCATACCGTCTGGATACCTAGGGAGGGTCACACGGTCTGTGATCCTTAACTTTTTCAAAACCCTAGTTCCATAGTTGTAGGGGTACTACAAGGAATGTGTTCATAATTATACATGTCGTTTAGACTAGTTTTTTGAAGAAAGTCCATATCTACTCCAGTATTCTAGATCCACACACTCCACATAGAATCTAATTTCATGGATACCCTAAATTTAATGTTAAACCTTCATTCATCATTTCTATCCATTTGTTGGCTAAAGAGTGGATTTTTTTTCGATCCATCCAATGCTCGTACGCGCCCCGTATATTTCCATTGTTGTGTCATCTCTGTTTTAGATCCTGGATCCATGAAAAAATCATATGCAACCCACAAATCATCTAAATCCACCCTTGATTCAC
This sequence comes from Viscum album, assembly GCA_963277665.1. Taxonomy (NCBI): domain Eukaryota; kingdom Viridiplantae; phylum Streptophyta; class Magnoliopsida; order Santalales; family Viscaceae; genus Viscum; species Viscum album. The sequence goes on along the minus strand of OY728123.1, from coordinate 1,424,673,738 downwards.
CAAACCATACTTTTCATGTGAATCCACTATGAATCTGTGGGTTTGATTAACCTCGATCACACCCAAAAATGTTGAACTGAGACCTTGTAGGTCAATCGACAAAGAATGGGAAGAACGATTGGGATAAAGGCATAATAAAATAGGTGAAACAATCATTTTATAAGAATTATTGGACAATTAATACAAATTAGGGAATATTTTTGTGAGAAACATGGAATAAAATATATATATTGAATAACCAATCAAAAATCGGTATAGGAGCACATGAAAGGGTTCATAACAAATAAAGATCAAAGATAGGGGAATGATCATGCTCAAAATTTTAATTAATTAGTGAATAATCCAAAACTTTATGAGTCCTACCTCAATATTGGATTTTTCATCAATGAAAAATACACTTTCCAATGAATAATATAAGTTATTGCATTTACTACGCCTCAATTCACCTAGATTTAAAGTCTTGTTGTTGTCTGATCTCAATCCTCTAATTCGAGGTGGTATAAATCTCATCTAAATAATCCTAGGGTTATACATCTATCCCTAGAGATTCTCCATAATGAATACTATATAGAAGAAATTATTTTTTATGGGTTTAATGAATTGATTAATTAATTAATCCACTGAATGCATCTACCAACAGCTATTTTATACGAACTCCCCATGCCAACCCATTTTAGGTCATTCCTAGGGTAAACCTCACATTCCAAATTCAATCATGGTATCAAATTTCTAATATAAGACTCTATTTAATATTTATCCCATTTCCTTTAATAAATCCTTCACACGTGATATAAAATATTTTTAATATTTTTTATAAAATTAATTTTGGGCACACTAGGCCTCAGAATCGCCTGTCATCTTAGCACCTAGCTCTGAAAATATTTATAGATATATTCCAAAGTCTTAAAAGAAAAAAATAGGGTATCTACATTATTCCCTCCAAGATTTTCATCCCCAAAAGGTAAAACTGAACAAAAAAACTCAGGATACTGAGCCTGCGTCTGGATCTATCACTCCTAAGATCTCTCCTTCATGGTCATGTGCTACCACAACACATGAAGTAAGGGGATGGTCCATCTATAAAGGGTCATATCCTATCAATCGTCAATCATAACAAGTTGCTTCACAAAATTGGATCCATCCTCAATGGCTAGATCTCCCCAGTCAATAACATGCATAGGGTCATGTATGTATCTCCTCTACTATGATACATAGAATATTTCATGCACCCAATCCAATTATGGGGGTAGGGTGAAGCGATAAGCAACCTCATCAACCCTCTATGATATCTCAAACAGTTCAATGAACCTCAGGGAAATATTTTATACTAAAATAATATTAGCAATGCTCATTGTGGGGAGAATCTCATGAAAAAGTGGTCTCCCTGGTCGAACTCTAAGGGCCTACGATGTCAATCCATATAATATTTATGCCCGCCCTAAGTTTTACTCATCTGTCCATAGATGACTGATACCTTTTCTATCATTGTATTTTCTATCTATAGACCAACAAGAGATGCATCTCCAATCTTAGTCCAGCATATGGGTGACCTGTAGGGTCTCCCATATAGGGCCTCAAAAGGTTCCATATCGATATTAGAGTTATATATATTATTTTATGCAAACTCTACCAAGGGAAATTGATTGTATCATCTCTATATGAAGTATAAAATAAAATCCCTAAATATATCCTACATCATCTAGATAGTGATCTTGGTCTGCCTATCTTTTTGGGGGTGAAAGGTTGTACTCATCCTCATCTGGGTCCTGAATGCCTCTTGATAGCCTCTACACAACTGTGACATGAACCACTCATCATGGTTGGAGATAATATTTTAGGGAACCCCATGTATGAGGACGATCTTTCATATGTACAACAACCTCAAATTATCCATTGAACTCTACTCCTTGATAACTAGGAAGCATTCCAACATCATGAGTTGGCCAACTATCACCCATATTATGTCATGTACTATCATTTTTCATGGAATAATTATCATAAATTCTATATATATTCCATCCTATTTTCACTCTGGGGTATCAAGGGGTTGCATCAAACCTATGGAAACCTGGTGCTCAAACATTACCTACTGATGGGTGAGGCACCGGGAGATGAACTCATCCAGGATCCATCTCATTCCAGCCAACCAAAACTACTACTAAAGGTATATATAAATCTTCCCAACATTGGGATGTGAAGATAAATAAGTGGTGTGGAACTATATCATCACCTCCTCCTATATCATGACTGGGACCACTGTTCATCCCTGGAAAAGGATGATGTGGTTCCCTCCTTCAAAAAATCTATCTAGTGAATCTCCTAAGGATATATGGTCACATAAGACCTCATAATCGATGTCTCCTAATTGGGAATCTCTCACATGGTAGAGAAGTAGATGATTAAACATAATTGACTAAATAAAAGTTTCACCCTCTTACCTAACCAGGGTTAGTACAAGGAAGAAAATTTCTATGATGCCTCCTGTACTAAATGAGCCTGAGAATTCTTGCTAAGGGAATCTATCACCACATTTCCCTTCCTATAAGCATAGAATATCTTGAAGTCATATTCCTATAGAAACACCAACTAGTACTTTTATATCAGTTTCATCTATATCTATATGAATACATAACAAAGACTCTGATGGTCTGAGTAAACAATAGAGTGCCCTCCTAGAAGATAGTTCCTCTACATTCTCAGAGCGAAGACAACCACAATCAACTCTAGACTCTGAATCACATAGTTATTCTCATGGGGTCTAAACTGCCTCAATCCATATGTGATCACTTCATATCTCTACATAACATACATCCAATCCCAAATCCTAAGGAATCTCAATACACTATGTACTCCATATAAAAACCTGAACTGTTATGAATAAAATTTCCCTTTTGATTTAATTAAATTTCTTATGGTTATAGAAAACACATTCACTTATTTTGTTTTATTATATACAATTGGAATTTAATGACCATTAATTATCTTTATTATTGATAATATATCCATTGAACAATTATCACATGATTGGTATAAATATAGGGTTTTAACAAATCCAATTGACATAGACAAAGGAAGTGATGGCCTCCACTAGTAGGATCATACCCTATGAATCCCATTTATCGAAGCTTTTGAGGGAGGTATAATTTCTAGAATTTACTCTAGACCAATCCCAAGATGAGATCCAATGACTTAAACATGATTTAAACCATTTACGGGATAAGTTCAAGCTCATCGAGATCATGACCCAAACCATGTTCGCCAAACGGACCCATGAAAGCCCCTCCATCACGCACCTTACTCTTAGGGAATATTCTATTTTATTAAAGGTATATGTATCAAGACCCTAGAAATAATAATATACGCGTTAATTTTTATGAAATAATGAATATATTTTCATCCTATTATAGTTACTTTGTAAATGATTTTTAAAGCATGGATTGTATTTTTGGTTAACATTCAAATTCAATTAATGAATTTATGAATTAATACATTTTTTAAATAAATAATATTTTAATGGAATATTATTATTAAATAATATTTATCAAATATAAATGATCATATAATTTTTATAATGTCAAATGTAATTTTTATTAGGTTTTGAAAATCGTTATTGTCAAAAAACCGTCATTTTCAATAAATGCCTATTTTTATTTTAAAAGTAAAAATTCACATTTTTAGAAAATTATTTAGATAAAATAGATATTATTTTTTAAATTCATATGTTGAAATTATCCAATGATAAATTTTTCATAATTTTCTGAGACAATCAAATTTTCTGGTAAAAATTAAATACCGTATAAATATACTTTGTGTTTTATGACATCATAATGACCCAAATGTGATGTAATAAGTAATATAAATGGGATAAAAGACAAAATATATGTTTTAAATTTAAAATAATGTGGTTTTAATTTAATTTTATTTATTTTTTGAATCCATTATGAATCCTCCAAGACTTATAACATATTTTAATATTTTAAAATCATTTCCATAAGAGTGTGACTCACATTCACATCACCAAGAATAATATTTCAATAATTTTAGAGATTGAAATTATAAAATAATGTAAACCACTCCCATTTGGAATAAACCATGGTTAAAAACTATGATATGGTTTGTTTTTCTAGATATTTTATTATGTAGATTCCAAAACCTAAATAATAAAGAAATCCCCCTCATTTCTTATATAAACCCACCCAATATCCCATTTATATTTACTATAACTTCTTGTAGCATGTCCACACTCTTCCCTAAACTCTCTAGAGTCCTCTCAATGCATCCTCAAGATTTTAATAATCCCCTCCCAAGACTTTGGAGTCACACACTCAAGTAATGGATTTTCACCTTCTTCTCCTCCTTTCAAATTCAAGCAACTTCTTTAAAATTAGCTCTTGTAATTTAAAATTGTTATATTTTAATTCATTTATAATCATTAACTTACTATCCATTTTATTTTATTTTAATGGGGGATCATTTTTTCTTCCCCATTTGGACCCTTACCTAAGTTGTTACTATGCCGAAATTCAATAAGGGATCCTTATCTTTTATCCTTTATTCAAGTTTATTTATGAACTTATGCATTCTATTTCTATTTCATAATGTTGGTACATGTCATTACATGTCACTATTACTTCCCATTTTATGTTTAAATTATGAGAGACCCATTTCTCTCTCATAAACCATTTTTATGAATTTTTATGTAACGTAGTTAGGATACTGAAATTTCACCATGATTTCCCATGCCAAAATAATTGTGCAATGAATACCATACCCATTTTTCTATCAATGGTATTCATCTTTATACACATATAATTTTTTATTTGGGACTTATATATATTTATTCCACATTACTTGATCATGTAATAAATTATTATGTAGAATGAATCCATGATTTATGATCTATGTGGCATACTTAAGCATGAGAATGAAATGATTATGATGGGTACACCCAGATAGCACTCCAATGCATTGGGTAATGTTTAGTATCAAGATACGTCATGTTGGTAAATAGGTTTAATTGATTCCTTTATGATAATTTTTCCACCATGATTTCTTGGTGTATTTAACCTTGACCTATGTTTATGATTCAGTGTTTTAAGTTGTTTCCACATTTCCAATGTTATTTTTATCAGGTTATATCATGCCTTATTATTCATGTTCCTTTTATGCTCCATTGATATTCCTATTTTCTAATAGTTATTATCTTCTTCATGTTATGCCTTTTTTATTCCCTTACTGGGATTTATATCTAACCCCTTTATTATGTTTATCCCCAGGATATCCCAGGTAGTTTTAAGTTTGTTGGAATATTATGATCATGTCAAGGAAGTGTTCAATAATGTTTTGTATCCCATGTTATAAGATGTTATGTAATGTAGCTAATTCCCATAGACACTATACTTATCGATCTTTTGGGTTGTATTAAGTGTAATTTTATATAATAAAACATGTATTAATGTGCAATAAAGATAACGTTTGTTATAGTTGGTATCAGAGCAAGAGTTTAGTTATTTTGGGATTAGGATTAGAGAACTTTAGTGAAAGAATTAGGGATAATAATAATTATAGGAAAACATACCTAAATTTTGGTTATTATAGAGTAAGTGGTTTATCAAGAAAATAAATCTTTGTTCGGATACTACAAGTGGGAATGGTTCTGGCACAAATGCACCTAGGAGTAACAACTACGATAAGATGTTCTGAGCCTGACTTGAGGTAATCTAGTACGCAAAAACAGGCCTTACTGTGAACCTAGTTTGACAATCCTGGGGGATATTCTTTGGTTGCACATGAGCCTCAACCCTGTTGGTGAGGACTCCTTAAGTGCATCAAAGAGACCCAGGATCAAATCCAGGAAGAGGCTAATTTCTGGGTACTATAGCAGTACTGTAGTAGGTATTGTAGCAGTACTGTAGTAGGGACTATAGCAGTACTGTAGCAGGAACTGTGCAGAACTGTAGCAGAAACTGTAGTGGGAACTGTATCAGGCACTATTTGGCACTGTAGCAGCCGGGAATATTCCCCCGTTTGGGATTTCGGGCCACCGATTTGGTCCATGAGTCCTTTAAGGCCTTCGGGCCACCCAGGCCTTCGGGTTAGTAAGGACTTCGGGCCACCATAAGTGCAGATGAAAACCAGACAACCTACAAGGAACAAGCTTCAGAAGGAGGAGGAACAAGGAGCTTTCACCATAGCAGAATCTAAACAGATTGCAAGAATGAGAGGGTATGGAACCTGCCATCAGTACAAGCTTGTACATGCATGGGAAATCCTATATGAACATCCATGCGAAGGTGGAGAGCTGATTTCACGGTGAAGATACTGGAGAGGAGCAGTTCCAAGTAGTTATTCTAGGTTGTATGTAATGTTTGAAGCCTACGGGCAATGAATTCCTCTAAGGCCTATGGGCCATGTAATACTTATGCCTACGGGCCATGTAAGGGTTCCACCTCACCCCTTGAAAGGTGGATTATCAAAATCAATAAAAAATTAAGGCCTTCGGCCCATTGGAGGGGGATATGCTTTGGTAAATTCATAATATCATTACAAACCATTATTAAGGGAATAAAAAAATTACCATAAGAATATATTTTAGGAAATAGATCATTGATAGCATATATTGAAGCCTAAAAACTCATAAGTTAAGGAGATAAATGTAATTTATAAGTTATACCTTTAATGTAATTGTATTACCCTTTACAGGTTTAATTTTTTAAGATAATCATCCCTAATTTTCCTTTTATTTTATCCAATGGTCGTAAATAGGAGGAATTGGGCTAATAACCAATGTGAAGGGAAATGTGATGAATTCCCCAATGAGATGCCTAATATGATGGGAGCAGAAATTGAAAACTTTGTCATGATACTCTCTCAACTAACTCAAGTTATTAATAGAAACCTGGATCAAGAGGAGTTCCCAACCCCTCCTAAGAGACAACAAGATACAATCAATAGATTCATGTGAAAAATGACTACTATATTCAATGTATCATTTGATCCCTTAATCACTGAACAATAGATCAACTCCATTGATATGATCTTCTCCATCCTTCAATTTTCTAAACAATAAAAGGTTATTATGGTTGTCTATCATATGGAGGTAGAAGATGATTAGTGGTGGACATTGAACAAGAATATAAAGCCTAAGGAAGAGATCAAAGCAATCTAGTTGAAGGAATTTCTGAAAATGTTTTTGGATAAATATTTTCCTCACACTCTCCATATTAAAATGAAAAGGGATTTCCTTGCACTCAAGAAAAAATATGATGAATCTGTTGGTTTTTATGAGGAAAACTTCCCAAGACTTTCATGATAAGCCTCCCATTTTTTCATTACCCCTGAATGCATGGTTTACCACTTATTTGGTGGGATAAAACCTAGTCTATGAAAATCCTTAGCAATCCATGACTTTGATAGCTATGAATAAATTGTTCGATGTTCCCTCAAAGTTGAAATGGATATCAGAGAATTCCAAGGGTATTATTGGGATAAGGAGTGGAAAGTGGAGTTTAATTCTGGTAGTCCAATGTATAAATCTAATGGTTCTAATAAATTTCAGCATCCCACTTGTTAAAGGTGCGTAAAGAAGAACCTGTAAATTTCCTAAGGGGATGAAGAAGATATTTAGGTGTGGGAAGGAAGGAAACCTAGCTAATAATTGCCAAAAAGAGAAATCCATGAATTCTATGAAGGAAAGGAATGATCTGGTCAACCCTCAACTTATTTTCCATTACTTCAACTATAAGGAACTAGGGTACTTTGCAAATCAATTCCCTAATCCAAGGGTTTTTAAAGGCAACCAACAACCTCCAAGACATAAAGGGAAATATTTTTCCATCACTACCACTTAATTGTATCCCAACAACTAAGTGGTGAGAGGTATGCTTATTAGTCATTCAAGAATATAAAATGTACTTTTTTTATTTGGGTTATATGTATTCCTTCATATTAGAAAAGTTTAGTAGAACTATCCAAACACCACCACAAATCATGGAAGTAAAGATGTCTGCGAAAATAGAAAATGGGGAAATTATTGCATCCCAAGTATAAAACTCCTCCTCTATCAAAATTTTTGGGATGAACTTCCCAGTAAATCTCGTCATACTCCCTTTGGTGTAATTTGATGAAATTATGGGAATGTATTGGATTTCTCTATATAGAGCCAACATAAATTTCTGTGAGAAGGAAATAACTCTATGTATGGTGAATCGACCCCTGATTTTATAGAAGTTAAAGGAGGAGGATGAATCTTATTTAGAACCATAATCTCATGCATGGATATTACTTCCCAATGAGAAAGTGTATATTTCTCAAATTATTGAGTCTAAGGAAAGAAACATCCTCAATGACATGCCTATTGTGATGGAATATGCTTATGTGTTTCCCAAGTAATTTCCTAGTCTTCCTCCTAGACAAGAGGTTGAGTTTTCAATCAAGATTATACCTAGGAAATTACCAATATCCAAGACTCTATAAAGGATTGTTATTGTGGAACTTGATGATCTAAAGAAACAACTACAGGATAATCTGGATAAAGGGTTTATATGACCAAGTGTTTCACCATGGGGTACACTGGTCCTCTTCATCAAGAATAATTATGGGTTAATGAACCTTTTCATTGATTATTGTGAGCTCAACAAGATCTCGATAAAGAACATATATCTTTTTCCATGGATTTATGACTTGTTCAATTAGATACATGGAGAAAAATACTTCTTCAAGGTGGATCTATGGTCAGTATATTACCAAGTTAGGGTGAAGAAGGAGGATATCCCCAAGACTTTTTTTTATACAAGGTATGGGCACTATGAGTTTATATTAATGCCATTTGGACTCACTAATTCTCCAGAAATATTCATGGACTTGATGAATAGATTCTTTAGATATTACCTCAATAAATTTGTGTTATTCTTTATAGATGATATTCTAATATACTCTAAAACCAAGGAGGTGCATGAGGAACATTTAAGAACTTTGCTAAAGACCTTGTAAAAGTAGAATATCTATGAAAAGTAGAGTAATTGTGAGTTCTGGTTGAAGGAAGTCGTATTCGTGGGGAATATCATCATAAGAAATGGGATATTTATGGATCCTTCAAAGAAAAAAGTAATTGAAGGATATTTGAGGACAAAATCTATGAAAGATATCTGTATTTTCCTTGGGTTAGCTAGATATTATCACCAATTTGTGAGAAATTTTTCACAATTTTCAAACCCTCTTACCAAGCTAACTCATAAGAGAGTCAAGTTTTCTTAGAATGATGAATGTGGATAAAGATTCATGGAGTTTAAAATGAGGCTTATCACTTCCCCTATGCTCACACTACCCACAAGTGAGGAAATTCTTTTAATATTCAGAAATTCTTCAAAGAATATATTAGGTTTTGTGTTGATGAAAAATGAAAAATTCATTGACTACACCTCATGGAAGTTGAACATTCATGATCAAAATTTTTTCATGCATGATCTATAGTTGGAAGTTGTGATATTTACATTGAAAATATGGTGGCATTATCTTTATGGGGAGAAGTGTGAGATATATACTAATCACAATAGCCTCAAATATATATCCACATAGAAATATCTTAATATGTTCTGGTAGATATGGTTAGAGCTCATCAAGGATTATGGCTATTCAATCCACTACCATCCTGGTAAAGAAAATAAGGAGGTGGATTATCTAAGTAGAAAGTTCATAGCAATTATATCATTAATTAGAATTTAAAAGGATCTAGTTTTCTTAGATTTGAAGATTATAGAAATAGAAACCATAAAGAAAGGAATATAATCAATCCTTTCACAAATGATTGTTCGGCCATATATTTTAGAAAGGTTAAAGGATGCTCAAAAATATGATGTGGGAATTCAAAAGAATGTGGAAACTATAAGAAAAGGGAAATCCTCGAAGATAAATTTTAATGAAGAAGGAATTGTGAGATTTGGGTCAAGACTATTTGTTCCATAAAATCCTGAGTTAAAGAAGGAATTATTGGATGATTTACATAGTTATACTTTCCCCATTCACCCAGGAAACATAAAGATGTATCGAGATCTCTGAGAGCACTATTGGTGGGACAAAATGAAGAAGGAGATTGTTGAATATACATCAAAGTTCTTAGTATGTTAGTAAGTGAAGGCTGAAAGGAATAAGTCTAATGGGATGATGCAACCATTACCCATACCAACATGGAAATTGGGAAAATCACCATGGACTTTGTCATTGGACTTTTGAATACATCCAAAGGAAACAATGTTATCTGGGTTGTTATGGACTGTCTTAAAAAGACTACACACTTCATTTAAATTCGATAGGATTTCTCACTAGATCAACTGGAATGGATATACATAAAATAGGTGATAAGGTTGTATGGAGTACCACTATGTATTGTATATTATCAAGACCCAAGATTCACCTCCAAGTTCTAGAAAATTCTCTAGTATGATCTAAAAAATAAGCTAAATTTCAGTATGTCCTATCATGCTCAAAATGATGGGCAATCTGAGTGGACTATTTAGACACTGAAAGACATGTTTTGAGCATGTTCTATGTACTTCAAAGGTGGATGGGATCAACATATTACTTTTTTTGAGTTCTCTTACAATAAAAGTTTCCACTCGAGCATCCAAATGGATGCTTATGAATCCCTTTAAGGAAAGAGGTGTAGAACATTGGCATGTTGGGATGAAGTTGGGGGACAAAAACTTCTAGGTCCGTAAATGGTTGAGGAAATAGTGGATAAGGTTAAGACCATTCAGAAACACATCAAATCTTTTCAAAGTCAACATAAGATATATGTTGATAATTGTTGACAAGACCTAGAGTTTGATTTTGGAGATATGGTATTCTTCCACCAATATCCATGGAATAAATTGATGAGATTTGGAAATAAGGGAAACGTATTCCAAGGTACATCATCTCTTTTGATATTCTTGATCACATCAGACTAGTGGCCTATCAACTATCACTCCCACCGAACATGTATCAAGTACATGATGTATTATATGTATCCCTATTGAGAAAGTACATACCAAACCCCTAAAATGTACTTAATCTAGATTTGGTACCATTAGAGAATGATCTTTCCTATGAAGAGAATCCAGTGATGATCTTAAATTGTAGACAAAAAATACTATGAAATAAGACAATTGCCCTCATAAAAGTGTTATGGAGAAACCATAAGTTTGAAGAATAAATGTGGGAACTAGAGGAGGTGATGAAGCAGAGTTACCCTCATTTTTTTAGTGTTGGAAAAGAAAATTACGAGGGTGAAATTTCTAAAGTGTGGAATATTGTAATGACCCGAATAGTTATGAATAAAATTTCTATTTTTTATTTAATTAAATGTCTTATGGTTATAGAAAACATGTGAAATTATTTTGTTTTATTACATAAAATTGTAATTTAATGACTATTAAGTATCTTTTTCACTGATAATATATTCGTTGAACATTGATCACCTGATTAGTATAAATATAGGGTTTTAATAAATCCAATTAACACAGAAAAAGGAAGTGATGACCTCAACCAATAGGATCGTACCCTATAAATCCAATTTATCAGAGCTTTCGGGGGAGATAGAATTTTTGGGATTTTCCCTAGATCAATCTCAATCCGATATACAATAACTTGGTCATGATCAAAACCATTTATGGGAGAAGTTCAAGCTCATCGATATCACAGACCAAACCATGTTCGCTGAACAGTCCCATGAAATCCCCACCATCATGAAACTTAATCTTAGAGCATATTCTGTTGTATTAAATGTATATGTATCATGACCCTAGAAATATAAATATATACATTATTTTGTATAAAATAATGAATATATTTTCATCCTATTATTTCTACTTTGTAAATTATTTTTAAAGAATAAATTATATTTTTTGTTAATATTAAAATTCAATTAATGAATTCATGAATTAATAGAATTTTTAAATAAATAATATTTTAATTTAATATTATTTATAAAATATTAATTATCATATAATTTTTATGATTTTAAATGTAATTTTTATTAGGGTTTGAAAACTGTTATTGTCAAAAACCCGTCATTTTCAATAAATATAGGTTTTTATTTTAAAAGTGAAAATTCACATATTTAGAAAATTATTTAGATAAAATGAATATTATTTTTTTAATTGGGATATCAAAATTATCCAATGGTGAATTTTTCATAATTTTATGAGATAGTCAAATTTTTGGGTAAAAATTAAATATCGTATACATATACTTTGTGTTTTATGAAATCATGATATAAATGGGATCCATGAACAAATATATATTTTATATTTAAAAAATGTGTTTTTAAGCTTATTCGATTTTTTTTTAAAATCCATTATGAATCCTAGAGGACTTATAATATATTTTAATATTTTAAAATCATTTCTTTAAGAGTGTGACTCACCTCCACATCACCAAGGGTAATATTTTAATAATTTAAGACATTGGACTTATAAAATAATGTAAACCACTCCCATTTGGAAAAAACCATGGACAAAACCATGGTATTGTTTGTGTTTTTGTATATTTTATTATGTAGAGTTCAAGAACTAAATAATAAAGAAATCACCCTCTTTCTTATATAAAACCACCCAATATCCCATTTTTTCACTCAAACTCCTTGGAGAATTCCCAAACTCTAACCTACACTCCCTAGAGTCCTCCCAAGGTGCCCCCAATATTTCAATAAGCCCCTCCAAATCCTTTGACACACAAATAAGGGATTCTCACCTTCCTCTACTCCTTTCAAATTCAAGCAACTTATTTGAAATTAGTTCTTGTAATTTCAAATGGTTATATTTACATTCATTTATAATAATTACCTTACTATCCATTTTATTTTATTTGAATGAGGGGTCATTTTTCCTTCCCCATTTGGACCCTTACATAATTTTTTGCTATGCATAAATTTCATAAGGGATCCTCACCTTCTATTCATTGTTCAAGTTTATTTATGAACTTATGCATTCTATTTCCATTTAATAATGTTGAGAAATGTTCTTACATGTGCCTATTACTACCCATTTTATGTTTAAATGATTATATAACCATTTCTCTCCCATAAACCATTTTTATGAATTTTTATGTAACGTCGTTATGCTACCAAAATTTCACAGTGATTTTCCATGCCAAAATAATTACGTTGTGAATACCATACCCATTTTTCAATCAATGGTATTTACATTATACACATATACTTATTGATTGGATACTTACATATATGTATTCCACATTCCTTGATCATGGAATAAATTATTATGTTGAATGAATCCATGATGTATGATATATGTGGCCCACTGAATGAAATGATTATGATGGGTGCACCCAGATAGTGTTCCAATGCATTGGGAAATGTTTAGTATCATGATACATCATGTTGGGAAAGGATTGTACTTAATTCCTTTATGGTAGTTTGTACACCACGAGGTCTTGGAGGATTTATCCTTGACCTAAGTTTATGATTTAGTTTTTTAATTTGTTACCACATTTCCCATGTTATGATTATCATGCTATATCATTCCTTATTATTCATGTTCCATTTATGCACCATTGATATTCCTATTGTCTAATATGTATTATCTTCTTCATGTTATGACTTGTTTATTCCCTTAATGGACTTTATATCTCACCCTTTTCTTATGTTTTTCCCCAGGATATCCCATGCAGTTTTAAGTTCATTGGAATATTATGATCATGTCAAGGAAGTGTTCAATAATGTTTTTTATCCCATGTTATAAGATGTTATATAATGTACATAATTCTCAATGATACTTTACTTATCGATCCTTTAGGTTTCATTAACTGTACTTTTATGTAATAAAACATTTATTAATGTGTAATAAATATCAAGGTTGTTATACTCCATTCCATCCTCCAGTAGTCTCAAAATAGAAGAACTCGTCATCCTCAGCTTTAACTCCTCGAAGTCTCTCTGGCACTTCTCAATCTAGGTAAATGGATTACCTTTCTATGTTAGGGTGCTCACAGTGGCTTAAATCTTGGAGAATTCTACCAAAAACCTCTTATAGTACCCCGCCAGGCCAAGGAAACTCTACACCTCTGACACACTCTTGGGTAGCTCCCAAGCAAGCACTGCATCAATCTTCATTGGTTCCATAGCTAGTCCATGCTCAGAAATGACATGCCCTAAAAATTGAACCTCATGGATCCATAACTGGATTTTAAAGAGATTACCATATAGCTGGGGCTCCCAAATAAAATATAGGACCATACTCAAGTGTTATACATACTCCTCTTATAATGCAGAGTATATGAGTATATTTTCAATGAAGACAACCAAAAATTGGTCTAAGTATAGCTAGAAGATCCAATTCCTCAAATCCATAAACATGGTAGGGTAATTCTTCACACTGAAAAAAATCGCCAGGAACTCATAGTGTTCATAGCGACATTAGAATTCCATATTTAGAATATCAATCTTATGAACTCTCAACTGGTGTAACGCCCCGAACCCAGTTACCCGGAGTTGGTGCATTATTTTAATACATTGGCATGATTACAAGGAATCAAGTCCTGAAGGACTGATCAGTTTAGTAGTCTTGGAAAATAGATTTTATACATTAACTTTACATTACAATTTCAAACATAAAACACAGCAAAGATAGTTCTTTGAGAATTCCATTATTCCCTTTAGATTCACCCTGCATATCAATCATAATACACTTCTTGTAATCCTGGGAAAATAAAACATAAGAAAGGGGTGAGCTCATGTGCTCAGTAAGGATAACAATATAGTGGAAGATTTTATAAATAAGAATAAACGTTTAAGGCAATGTATAAAACTAAAAAAAATCCTTTTCAACATAAACTTCATCATAATATGGAAAATATAAATCAAAATAATTCCATTTACTTACTCACATGGATATTCTACTAGTCTAATAATCACATGCAATATCAATATCCACTTTCATAATGATGGAATGCATAATGTCAAAATTTAATTTCTATGTCAAGGCCTTGTGCCAGGACCTAGGGGCTAACTATAACTGAACCCAAACCTGAGGAACCTCTATAACTGTACTCCATCCCGGAGAGCCTCTATAACCGGACTCCAACCTGGAGAGCCTCTGTAACTGAACTCCATCCCGGAGAGCCTATGTAACCGGACTCCATCCCGGAGAGCCTCTGTAACCAGACTCCAACCCGGAGGGTCTGCTATAACCGAACCCCAACCCGGAGGTCTTACTTTTACCAGTCCCTAACTTGGAACACACTAGTACAACACATTCATCTTAAGAAGAGGTTGAAATATAACATAAACATTCGTATTAAAACTATCATATGAAATGTCAATAATTTAACCATAAACCATGAATGGTATAAAAATAGAACATCCAAAGTAAAACATATCACAAAACCTTAAATAAAATATGGAATATTTGTATCATAATAAATCAACTTCAAACAAGTGTAAAATTTATCAAAGTATGTTGACATAGATGAAATCAAAACTATTTGAGAGAAATATCTCTTTCTATTTTGAAATCATTTAATGTAACATAATTATAAAAGAAAACATTTATTTTGAAAATATTCTTATAAGCTTGTAAGGGAAGCTTTGATGATGTCATAATGGTAGAAAATAGTCACACCCACTGTATAAGTTAAAAAAATATTCTTACCTTAGTTTTTTCGAAAAAGTTATAAAGTACTTTGTTTGGAAAACGAAAAAAAATGCCTTTCAAAACATCTTATAAAAAGTCAAAAAAGGTTATAAATTACTTTATCCCATTGTCTAGTAAATACTGAAAATGTTTTTAAATAAATTTTTAAGAAACATGGATGCGGAAGATAAAGAGGTCCCATTAGATACTTACGTAAAAACAACCTCAGATAATAAAGAGATTGTGAAATTAACCCTTACCAATTTGGTAACTTATGAAACATACACCCCATGAAAGAAGTATCATATATTGAATATGTAAATACACATAAATTAAAGTTTATTACACAAATAATACAATTATGGGCAGTACATACACCACACAAAAGGTAATAGTGGAAATATGGCATGAATCTCACGGGAATAAGGAGTGAGATGAAAACCCCTTACCTTGCATTTTTATTTAGTTAAGGGTACGTTTAACCTTCTGTATGAATATATTATTATGTTATTAAAGTATACTAGAACCATATTAATATTTATTATATCATACATGATTCATTAAGGACTTTATACTACCCATTTAATAATAATTTCCATGTTAAATTAACATTTCGGGTAATAATCGCTTTCTTTATCGTACGTGTTTTAACTTGTTACTCTTGATTGTATCACTTAGGTCAAGATTTAAATAATTACAGAATATAAAACATGATTTATATATCATATATGTTTAGAATATAAATATGTATAATATACATATATATGAAATGAAAAACACCGTTTATGGAGACGGTAGTCCGTACGTACATATAAACGTTGTTTCCGTTTTCATATCGTATTGAACGGAACTAAGTGAATAAGATATATGTAAGTATAGATATATATATATATTTATAAATATAGATATATATATATCTCTAGTATAATTATTATTTCATATATTACATACTTATTAGTAATATATATTTTTATAATCGTCGATGAATGGTGAATGTGGAAATGAATCTCATCGCGTCGTGGAGACGGTAATCCGTACGTACGCACGAGCGACAATATCATTTCCTTAAAGGTGTGGAATTGGATGGTATATTAATTTTACAGAGATATTATAATGTTATTTTCACTATTTATATACATATTACTCATCATTATATCCATCCAAATAACATAGTGTTGAATAACAAATTACACCACGGCGTGGAGACGGTAAGCCGTACGTACACACGCATGGTGACATTATCATTCGTAATATGGATATAATAATGAATATAGTTGTTCCAAATTTATAATAATATCACTGTATATAGAAGATACTGTATTTATTATTTTAGAATTGAAACAACAAAGAAATAGTAAGTGGAATAATAAGAGAACTTGAAAGAGGGTGGTGAAATCATTACCTCTTCTTCGGGTTCTTCCTTTTGATTTGATCAAAAGGGATCATTAGGTTGGTTTTATGACCAAAGGAAGTCCTCTAGGATGAAGGTAGGATAATTGGGAGGATATTTGGGCAGGGTTTGGCCGAGCCAAATGGCTTTGATGGTGTGAATTATAGTGAAGGGGAAGTTCCCTTTTATAAGAGTGGTGAGGGGAACCTTAGGAAAAACCTAAAATGTTATTTTATAATAAAATCATTTTCAGTTTATAATGGCTAAAAAATGTATTATTTAAAGGATAAGGTGAGGATGGGTCGAAAAATACTCAACCAATAGGTTTTAGATAGTTCTGGGTCACCATATTAACCTTAACTTTTATATTTAACTCTTAGTTAAATAGTTTGACATTTACCATGTCTCTTTGTATTTTTATATTATATGGTTACTAAACTTAATATAAAATGCCAATTGAACCCCAATTTGTTCATTAATGTCATATATATTATTATATAAGTCTTTTAGCCTAAACTTAGATTTCTAGGACTATTATATCAATTAATAATATAATATTCATTTTAAAAGCTCTTTTATGTCAATTTTGACACTATTTGGTATTTCGTTTTTTCTAAATTCATAACAGCATTATTACTTCAAAAAAATGATCTAATAAACCCTAATATGTCATATTAACCTATAAAATTAGTTTAATTCATAAAAAGTCTGAAATTACATTTATTTGTATATTTATAATATCAATTATTTTAATCTTTCATTAATACGGTAATTACTGCATTATCATTGTGTCATAAATAAATTTAATTATTTAATATCTAAAAAACATAAATAAAATACCATTATGTATGAAATATTTTTATCTTTATAATGAATATTTATATTCGAATTTATTTTATGTGTAACCCTATATTAAAAAAATTTTAGTTTTTAAACTTTGAATTTAACACTTTTAACTCTTCTTTGAATTAAATAATAATAAATGTCCTAATCTAATCCAAGTGGACCAAAGAGGTTCATATTTTATTCCTAAGGTTGTTTTTGGTCAAATTATACTTATCCAATAGAATTAGGACATGTGTTAGGATAATAATAATATCATTTTTACCCTTAATTACCCTATTTACTTTTAATCGTGGTAAATAAAAGTAAAAAGTTAATATTCGCAAAAAATTATTTTCATATTATTTAACCACATTTTATTTACTGATATCAACCGTTTATCTCATATTTTGAAAATTCCACTCACAGAAGCGCTAAAATTATGTTTTATGTGAATTTGCAAATTCTCCTAGGAGGTGGGTAAAAGACGGTGAAAAGTTCAATAAAATTTTAATATATCTAAAATTATTATAAACTGACTCCAATGAATTAAATTGAACTTATATAGGTATTATGTATCTATTCTGACCTAAAATAAATTTAAATAAAATAAATAATTATTTAAATAAAAATTCGGTTTTAAACTATAACTCGGTGTTTTTCACTATCCATCAAAAATTGAAAGTTTTCATAAAGATACCAAAAATTAACCCTAAGCTAATTTTGATATTTCGAATTCAAAAACAAAGTCTATTTTACCAAATTCAAAACATAGAAGTTTCATTTATTAATTTAAAATTAATTCCCGTTGTCAAAACCAAAAGGCATATTTTTAAGAAACAATAACTATCAAAAGATTGACACTTGTTTATGTCCAATATCAAAGTGAAATTACATGCAATGACTAGAATTATATTAAATGGTAAAAATATAATCTATTTATAATTCTAAACCATTAAAATGTGTAATTTAACACCATAAATTATTTTTATTAAAAAAGTTGTTTTTAGTTAAAATATAGTATTTTTCACTATGCACCCAAATATGAAAGTTATCAGAAAAACACCAAAAATTTATTGAAACTAAATTATTATTTCCCGATTCTAAAGAAGAATTTTATTTTGTCAAATTTAATATATAAAATTTTCAAATATTATATTTAAAAAGGGTTCACCATTAAAAGGCGGTAAAAGTGTATTTTTTTGAAAAATACTTCTTTTATCTAAAAAAATGAATTAGTTCTTACATTATGTCTAAGAAACTCATAATATGGATTCTAAAATTATAAGGATTATATATAGTTCAAAAATCATTTAATACTATTCATAATAGCTTTTGAACAGCTATTTTTCGTAATTCATGGTGCGCTTGAACTCGGTGTTGCGTGTAGTGCAAGTTATTGAATTACTTTGAAGAAATAACGTACTATGAAATCTTGGGGTGTTACATTCTTCCCTCCTTCAATAAATTGCTTCCTCGAAATTTGAAATTGTTCTTTGAAAATAAAAGGTTGAAAATAGAAATATCTTTGTGGAGAACTCATATCAGAAATTGGGTTAATAAAATTTAGTCTTAATAAGAGGGAATATATATATATACTTGACAAGTAGAGTTACATCCTTTAACTAATTCCTACCACAAACTCATCTTTCACTCCAAAAATATTTCAAAAAATATATTCTATTTATCCTAAGGGTTCCAAAAATAATGAATTTATAATTCACCTATCATACCCTTTAAAAAACTAGATTATACCATCCTGGGACTTCATGTAGTCCAGTGGTAGGTGATAAATCTCAATCGCACTATGGTGTGGGTTCGATTCCTGTAGCTTTGTCTGATGCGACGGATTGTCACACGGTCTACGTGTTGTCATTTTTATAAAAATCCAAAAATAACCTTAACAATAATATCCAATTTCAAACTTAATCTATTACAACCTTTAGACTTATCCAAAATATTTCTATCCAAACTCACAGTCCAAAATTTATAAGGAAGTTAAACACAATTAAGATCCTTTTTACCACGTAATAACATGAGTATGCGTTCATCATGTATTCTTTTAAAACATGGTAACAACCTTATTTATTACATTCGTACTCCCTTATTCCTTATAGAATACTATATATATTCCTTATATGCAAAAATTTTGAATACTCCAGCAATAATGAAATAAACAAACCATTAATCAGTTCTAAGATAGTTAAGAATATCCAATATAATTTATCCAAATCAACCATCTCTTATTCCAAAATTACTACCTTAGTATCAGGACCATATAATCTCAAATTCCCAATGAAATAGTACTGCAGTACAATACTTATTTATTTCCATAATTCATATAACCATTACATCGTTGATATAACACTAAAATGACACAATACTTTAATAACAACATAAGAACTCTTAATCATTCATCTTAATCTTCAGTAGTATCATAACTTGATTCTTATCCAATAACAGCATTTAGGGTATACTCTGATGATTTGAACATTGATTCGTGTAGTGTCCCAACTTTTTACAGATGAAGCATTGTACATTTGAAACTTTTTTCTTACCCTTGCAATCACGTACTTGGTGTCCTTTTTCTCCACACTTATAAAAAACTCTCATTCTCTTCAAGCATTTACCAAGGTGATTCTTTACACAGTTATCACATATGGGAAAATTCTTCTTTTCCCTCTTCCCTTTATCCATCTTTCTCTCTTTCATCCTTTTCTTCTCTTGCTTCCCTTCAAATCCATAGGACTTAGATAATTCTTTACTTATCTTATTAACACGTGATATTATTTCTTCATATATTGAGAATACATGGGAGACTATATCCCTTCTAAATATTAGCTTAATACCGTGAAATATATGATCATTCTCACTCTTTGGATTATACGTATTGTTGGAGTTCACCTTCCTTCTACTGGGCGCCATTTCTATACAATGGCATACACTAGGTCAGTTTATGAATTGCAATGAGTAATTCCAAACTTGTAAAATATCTAACGTAAATTGAACAGTTTATGGATATAATCCATAATCATAAAAATATTATCTTTGAGAAGGTATATACTCGTAAATCCTTCATAATGATTTGTAAATAAAATTATAATTATCCTAAGAATATCCCCCGGGAGTGTCGTAACCAAGAGTGAAGTAAGGCCCATTGTTGTGCACCAATTCCCATACGAGTCTATCTCAAAGCTGTATTTTCATGTTTTACCCCTAGGTACATCTATGCTAGAGCCGCCTCTACCTGCTTGTATCCAGACAGGGATCTATTGCTTGGAAAACTCACAAAATCTCTACAATACCAAAATTCTAGGAAGTTATTCTATACTAATCCTCAAAATCTATCTTAGGGCTATGTGCTCTAATTAGAGTTTATCTAAATCTAGTTTCCAAGGTTTGTACTAAACTTCCTCTGATACCAACTATAACGCCCAGACCCCAGTTACCCAGAGCCAGTGCATTATTTTAATACATTGGCATGATTACAAGGAATCAAGTCCTGAAGGACTGAACAGTTTAGCAGTCTTGGAAAATAGATTTCATACATTAACTTTAAATTTCAATTTCAAACATAAAAAATAACATAGATAGTTATTTGAGAATGCCATTATTCCCTTTAGCTTAACCCTACATATCAATCATAATACACTTCTTGGAATCCTAGGAAAATAAAACATAAGAAAGGGGTGAGCTCAGATGCTCAGTAAATATAACAATATAGTGGAAGCTTTCATAAATAAGCATAAACATTAAAGAAATGTATAAAACTAAAACAAAATCATTTTCAACATAAACTTCATCATAATATGGAAAATATAAATCAAAATAATACCATTTACTTACTCACATTAATATTCTACTAGTCAAATAATCACATGCAATATCAATAGCCACTTTCATAATGATGGAATGCATAATACCTAAATTTAATTTCTGTGGCAATGCCTTGTGCCAGGACCTAGGGGCTAACTGTAACTGGACCCAAACCCAGAGAGCCTCTGTAACCGGACTCCATCCTGGAGAGCCTCTATAACCGGACTCCATCTTGGAGAGCCTCTGTAACCAGACTCCAACCCGGAGGGTCTGCTGTAACCAGACCCCAACCCAGAGGGATTACTTTTACCGGTCCCCAACCTGGAACATACTAGTCCAACACAGTCATCTTAAGAAGAGGTTGAAATATAACATAAACATTCGTATTAAAACTAGCATACAAAATGTCAATACATTAACCATAAACCATGAATGGTATAAAAATAGAACATCCACATTCAAACATATCAAAAAACCTTAAATACCATATGGAATATTTTTATCATAATAAATCAACTTCAAACAAGTGTAAAAATTATCAAAGGATGTTGACATAGATGAAATCAAAACTATTTGAGAGAAATATCTATTTCTATTTTGAAATCATTTAAAGTCACATAATTATAAAAGAAAACCTTTATTTTGAAAATATTATTATAATCTTGTAATACAAGCTTTGATGATGTCATAATGGCCGAAAATAGCCGCACCCACTGTATAAGTTAAAAAAAATATTCTTACCTTAGTTTTGTAGAAAAGGTTATAAAGTAACTTGTTTGGAAAACGACAGAAAGATGCCTTTCAAAACATCTTATAAAAATTAAAACAAGGCTATAAATGACTTTATCCCATTTTCTAGTAAATATTAAAAATGTTTTGAAATACATTTTTAAGAAACATGGATGTGGATGATAAAGAGGTCTCAGTAGATACTTACGTAAAAACAACCTCAGATAATAAAGAGATTGTGAAATTAACCCTTACCAATTTGGTAACTTACAAAACATACACCCCATTAAAGAAGCATCATACAGTGAATATGTAAATACACATAAATTAAAGTTTATTACACAAATAATACAATTATGGGCAGTACATACACCACACAAAAGGTAATAGTGACAATATGGCATGAATCTCACGGGAATAAGGAGTGAGATGAAAACCCCTTACCTTGCACTTTCCTTTAGTCGAGGGTATGTTTAAACTTCTGTATGAAGATCTTAGTATGTTATTAAATTATAAAATAACCATATTAATATTTAGGATATCATACATGATTCATTAATGACTTTATACTACACATTTAATAATAATTTCCATGTTAAATTAACATTTCGGGTAATAATCGCTTTCTTTATCGTACGTGTTTTAACTTGTTACTCTTGATTGTATCACTTAGGTAAAGATTTAAATACTTCCAGAATATAAAACATGATTTATATATCATATATATTTAGAATATAAATATGTATAATAGACATATATATGAAATGAAAAACACCGTTTATGGAGACGGTAGTCCGTACATACGCATAAACGTTATTTCCGTTTTCATATCGTATTGAACGGAACTAAGTAAATAAGATATATGTAAGTACATATATATATATATATATCTAGTAGAATTATTATCTCATATATTACATACTTATTAGTAATATATATTTTTATAATCATCGATTAATGGTGATGTGGAAATGAATCTCATCGCGTCGTAGAGACGGTAATCCGTACTTACGCACGAGCGACAATATCATTTACTTAAAGGTGTGGAATTGGATGGTATATTAATTTTAAAGAGAAATTATCATGTTATTTTCATTATTTATATACATATTACTCATCATTATATCCATCCAAATAACTTAGTGTTGAATACCAAATTACACCACGACGTGGAGACGGTAAGCTGTACGTACGCACGCATGGTGACATTATCATTCCTAAGATGGATAGAATAATGAATATAGTTGTTCCATATTTATAATAACAACACAGTATATAGAATATACTGGATTTATTATTTTATAATTAAAACAACAAATAAAGATTAAGTGGAAGAATAAGAGAACTTGAAAGAGGGTGGTGAAATCATTACCTCTTCTTCGGGTTCTTCCTTTTGATTTGATCAAAAGGGATCCTTAGGTTGTCTTTATGACCAAAGGAAGTACTCTAGGATGAATTTAGGATAATTGGGATGATATTTTGTCAGGTTTTGGCCAAGACAAATGGCTTTGAAGGTGTGAATTAGAGTGAAGGGGGAGTGCCCTTTTATAAGAGGGGTGAGGGCACCTTAGGAAAAACTTAAAATATTATTTTATAATAAAATAATTTTCAGTTTATAATGGCTCCAAAATGTATTATTTAAATTATAAGGTGGTTATGGGTCCAAAAATACTCAACCAATAGGTTTTAGACAGGTTTGGGTCACCATATTAACCTTAACTTTTTTATTTAACTCTTAGTTAAATAGTTTTACATTTACCATGTCTCTATGTATTTTTATATTATATGGTTAATAAACTTACTATAAAATGAAAATAGAACCCCAATTGGTTCATTAATTTTATATATATTATTATATAAGTCTTTTGGCCGAACCATATATTTTTAGGACTATTATATAAATTAATAATATAATATTTGTTTTAAAAACTCTTTTATGTCAATTTTGACACTATTTGGTATTTTGTTTTTTCTAAATTTATAACAGCATTATTACTTAAAAAAATCATCTAATCAACCCTAATATGTCATATTAACCTAGAAAATTAGTTTAATTCATAAAAAGTCTCAAATTACATTTATTTGGATATTAATAATATCAATTATTTTAATCTTTCATTAATACGGTAATTACTGCATTATCATTGTGTCATAAATAAATTTAATTATTTAATGTCTAAAAAATATAAATAAAATACCATTATATATGAAATCTTTTTAGATTTATAATGAATATTTATAGTCTAATTTATCTTATGTGTAACCCTATATGAAAAAAAAATTAGTTATTAAACTTTGAATTTAACACTTTTTACTCTTCTTTGAATTAAATAATAATAAATGTCCTAATCCAATCCAAGTGGACCAAAGAGGTTCATATTTTATTCCTAAGGATTTTTTTGGTCGAATTATACTTATCCAATAGAATTAGGACATGTGTTAGGGTAATTATAATATCATTTTTACCCTTAATTACCCTTTTTACTTTTAACCGTGGTAAATAAAAGTAAAAAGTTACTATTCACCAAAAATTATTTCCATCTTATTGAACCACATTTTAATTACTGATATCAACTGTGTCTCTCAGATTTTTTAAATTCCACTCATAGAAGCGGTAAAATTATGTTTTATGTGAATTTGCAAATTCTCCTTGGAGGTGGGTAAAAGACGGTGAAAAGTTCAATAAAATTTTTATATATCTAAAATTATTATAAACTGACTCCAATGAATTACATTGAACTTATATAGGTATTATGTATATATTTTGACCTAAAATAAATTTAAATAAAATAAATAATTATTTAAATAAAAATTCGGTTTTAAACTATAACTTAGTGTTTTTCACTATTCATCAAAAATTGAAAGTTCTCAGAAAGATACCAAAAATTCACCCTAAGATAATTTTGATATTCTGAATTCAAAAATGAAGTCTATTTTACCAAATTCAAAACATATAATTTGAATTTATTAATTTAAAATTAATTCCCATTGTCAAAACCAAAAGGCGTATTTTTAAGAAACAATAACTATCAAAAGATTGACACTTGTTTATGTCCAATATCAAGGTGAAATTACTTAAAATGACCAGAATTAGATTAAATGGTAAAAATATAATCTATTTATACTTCCAAACCATTAAAATGTATAATTTAACACTATAAATTATTTTTATTAAAAAAGTTGTTTTCAGTTAAAATATAGTATTTTTCACTATGCACCCAAATATGAAAGTTATCAGAAAAACACCAAAAATTTATTGAAACTAAATTCTTATGTCTCAATTCTAAAGAAGAAGTTTATTTTGTCAAATTGAATATATAAAATTTTCAAATGTTGTATTTAAAAAGGGTTCACCATTAAAAGGCGGTAAAAGTGCATTTTTTTGAAAAATACTTCTTTTATCTAAAAAAATGAATTAGTTCTTACATTATGTCTAATAAACTCATAATATGGATTCTAAAATTATAAGGATTATATATAGTTCAAAATTCAGTTAATACTATTCATAACATCTTTTGAACGGCTAGTTTTGGTAAGTCGTGGTGCGCTTGAACTCGGTGTTGCATGTAATGCAATTTATTGAATTACTTTGAAGAAATAACGTACTATGAAATCTTGGGGTGTTACAACGGTGGTAGTCAGACCTAAGATCAATCTTCAAGAAGCAACTCATGCCTCATAACTGATAAAAGAGGTAGTAAATACTTATAAAGGGATACTATTTATTTATTGTGGTTTGGTTCAAGAGACAATAATCTACACAAAGCCGCAAGCTCCCATCCGCCTTTTTCACGAACAACACTGGAGCTACCCAGGGGGAAACACTGGGTCTAACAAATCCCTTATCTTGAAGGCCCTCCAACATTAACTATAGCTCCTGGATCTTGGTAGGGGCCATCTGATATGTTGTAGAAGATATTATAGTGGTCCTAGGGTGAAAGTCAATTCGAAACTACATCACCTTCCTTGGAGGTATTCCTAGAACTTCCTTGAGTAATACATCCATAAAATCTTCCATGAATAAAATATTCTAGATGATTGAAGGGACTGTTGAACTATGGGATACACTCACAAACTAATGGTTAATTGGATTCGTCCTCCTAGTCATAAAACCCACTCATCCCACCATGATATCTCTTTTTCCCACAACGGAGAATCTCATCCCATCAGTATGAAGGCATTTGACTCGTCTGTGGTGATAGTAAATATGGGCTCAGAACATGGAAAACCAATCCATACTCAATATGATTTCATAGAGTTCCCTCATGAAAACTAAAAGTTCCCATGATAACCTATCTTCACCAAGTGATACTTTACACTTCCGGAAGATAAAAGATATAGAATAAGTTTTCCTTGTATAAACCTCAAGAAAAATCTGATGGGATAACGACTCAACTGGGATCACCAACTCTCACACCGAGAGTAAAGAGATGAATGAATGAATCACACCTAGGTTTACTAGTACTAAATAAATAGTATAATAAAAAAATAGTGTACCTCTAATCATATCATGTTCCATTGGGTTATATGTATCCATAGCCTGTAGTTGTCTACAGCCCTGACTGCCAGCTCCCGAAACCTGACATGGATCGCCTGGTGGTGGTGGTGGAAGGATCTCATAGCATCATCCACCACCCATAGCTCCTCCTCCTGGAGCCTCACCTACTCCTATTCTATATCTTCCTCCCTGGGTTCCACCCTACCCTTACCTGGGATATCCATGATCACAGTACTACTTCTATCCTAGGGTCCTTCAGCTATATGTCTGCACTCCTCGGCACATCAGGTTAGAAAATCATGTTCCATGTAACCCAGCCTCCCACATACAAATAATTTCCCCTCTCTAGGCTACCTAGTTCCTCTGCACTATCCCTAACTACATGCTCGAGTCTTATTCTAGGAAGATCACCTACACCAAGATCCTATTCATTAGAACCCACTTGCAGTTGGAGATGACTCATCCCTATAATGCCCATTGTCAGCTCCAGCTACCTGGAATCCCTATGATAGGAATATATCTATTACTAGTTCCCCCTCTAAAACCCTAGAATAGGTGGGAATGCACAAGGGTATTACACTGGGATGAATATCTCTGTAGAGACCCCGATCAAACTTTTTTTCCTAAAAGTAGACATCTTGAATCGTGTTGAGGGAATACCTTATAAGGTATGTGAACCTTGAATCATACTATTTAACTATAATCCCTCAATATTGAAGCTCTATAATCTCCTAAATCCAAACTAAGTACAAGAATTAGGGTTAGTACTCCTCATTAAATAGCTACTAGAATTCAGGCTATGGTAATCTTGAATCGTTAGGCATATTTGTAACTATAATTCACTAGTACCTAGATACTCTATGGAAAAGGATGGATATCAGTGAAACCACTTGATCAGTCGGTGTCCTGATAATCCTGAA
The DNA here is from genome assembly GCA_963277665.1 of Viscum album. Taxonomy (NCBI): domain Eukaryota; kingdom Viridiplantae; phylum Streptophyta; class Magnoliopsida; order Santalales; family Viscaceae; genus Viscum; species Viscum album. The sequence continues at coordinate 1,424,645,937 of OY728123.1, read as the reverse complement.
AACATGGATCATTGGCTCTATCCAATCCCCCACCACTTGGGGATCTGTCTCACCGCAGAACCTCAACGGCCTATGGCACCGGAACTCACGGAGTGCGCTAAGCATGTGTGCATCCTCATCCTACTCTGCTGGTATAATCTTTATCTTGACAGGTGGGGGTGATACTACTTATCCATGTGGAGTAAGGATCTCATGGGATGTACCATAAACTGAGGCCTCATCACTAATCGTATCATCGTCATGATCCGGAATCGGTAACCTGGGTAGCTGTCATCATAGAGGCATCCTAAAAAATTAATCAAGACATATCACTATCAGATTAGCATATATACATATATATATATATAGATGAATCAATAAGGAAAATAAAAATACCCAATCTTATATGATGCATGAACCATTGATCCCTGCAACCAATGTCTCGGTATTCCAAGTAGACAAGTAGGTAGTCATAGTCATGGTGAATAGATACGCCGACCGTCGCACCAACATTGGGTTCCCTAGACAAAAAGTCATACTTGAGACACTTTTACACTATTTACCTAAATCCAAACCAAATATTCATTAGGGGATAACTCCAAACTCCATCCCAAGTAATGAACTACTATGATAGCAATCTGTCATGACTTGAACCAATAGGGCTTGAGCCGCAACTACCTCAAGCCCACCTCCATAGGCTAAGGGGTGATGAAAAGCACTGAAAGGCATAACTAATATAGGAGGCCTTTTCCTAATGTACCTATATGCACACACCCATCCATATCTATGAATAATTTTAGAGGAATAATAATAAAAAATGAAATATCTAGAGAAAAAACCATGCATATAAAACCTCTAGGGAGTACAAGAGTATGATAGTGTAAATTGAATAAGTAAAAGGGAAAAAATACACACCCAAAAAGAAAGATGAAACAACCTATAAAAATAGGAAAGTAAATAATGAGAGACCCTAGATACAAATCTCCAAGATCTGACCACCGTACGTGGTTAAATACACCAGGGTATCCCTATGATCCTCTGTAGTCACTGTCAAGATATCCTTCATCTTCATAAGACATGAAACATGCAGGAAAATCTCATGCAGGGGTGAGTATATACATACACAATAAGATTACTCAAAAGATGAAGGGGGGGTAGTAAGAGACATGATATAAAATTTACATATCAACCCAAAGTAAGAGAGTAACAAAATCCAACATCATGGATACAGATATTTATATTCTCAACAAGAGAATCCCAAATGAGAGAGAAAGGGGATCTCCATCTCATAGTCCAGCCTATGAAAGATTTCCAACAATTCCAATAGTACATCAATGATTCCCATCATCCCACACATATGTCTGAAGAAACATACAAGTTAATCCACACCTCACCACTGTGTCGCACGGTTGAGGGGACAAAATCTCTAGGTAGAGGAACCATACCCTAGTAAAATAAGAGGGTGTCACTCAATAGATAAAGGACCCATGCCCTAACTTCGTAGGAGGGTACCACTCAATTAGAAGATATAGAACCCATGACCTATTGAGTAGGATGGTTCCACTAAATAGATAGAGTACCCATGTCCTAACTTTATAGGAGGGTTATACTATGATATCATATAGAGGACTCATTCTATGCCCGGTAGGAGGGTGCCACTCTAGTGGTCGAGGACCCATACCCTATCTCAATAGGAGGGTTCCACTCTGATATCAGATAGAGGAACCATGCCCTATATAGCAGGAGGGTTCCACTCTAGTTTTCAAGGACCCATACCCTGATATCGCAGGATGGTGCCACTCATATTGAAAATAGAGGACCCATGCCCTTCCTGGCAGGAGGGTGCCACTCCAGTGGATAGGTAGAGAACCCATTCCATATCTGAGTTGGATGGTTTCACTCTAATAATTGAATGAGGACTTATTCCCTCCCCAACTGGAAGGTTCCACTCTTATCTCTCTGATGATATTTCCCAATCATTTTCATCATCCAGCGCTGTCTAAAGAAGAGTCATACTCAGAACATCTAACACCATATCTCAACAGCCACCAAGAGGGATACCATTTTATTATATATGAAAAAATACTCAGTATAGGATAATCATGATACAAAATATTATTCCAAATGTAGGAGATGCGAGAGGTATGAGATTCCACAAAAAGGAAGTGGGGGTACACAGCGTGTAAGGGGACCCACATGGTGTGTGGTCCCACTCTTATGGATAGCGGTGTCCCTACCGATACATGGATCACTACCCATGTAGACCTAAAAAAATTTTAAAGGTACTACATGGCATGTCTCAGCCACCCAGGGTCTTTCCCATGATCCTGTCTATGTCTGTGTAAACATGCATGTACCCATGTACTTAGGTACACGACATGTCCTCCTACACAGGGTCATGCCCATACGCTTCCTCCATATAGCATGGCTACTCGGGGAGGGTCACATAGTTTTTTCCCAAAAAAATAGTGTGTCTTCCTTAAATTTTACAAAACCCTAATTTCATAGCCATAGGGGTGCTACATGGTGTGTGTTCATCATTTTACACACCAAGTAGTATGATTTTTCGTAGAAAGTCCAGATCTTCTCCATCATTCTAGATCCATGCCCTCTACATTGAATCTTTCCTCAAGGACACCCTAAATTGAATGGTAATCCTTCATTCTTAATTTCCATCCAATATTTTTCTGAAAAAATTATTTCCATCAATCCATTCAATGCTCATACACACCTCGTATGTCTCCTGTGTTGCACCGTCTCCACTTAGAATCTTGTATCCATGAAGAAATCATATGCAACATGAAAATCATCTAAATAAATCCTTTATTTTTAAAACTATTTGTCTCACATGAATCCTCCATGAATTTGGGGGTTCAATTGACCTTGATCCCACCCGACAATGTCAAACCATGACCCTGTAGATCAATCGGTGAAGAACATGAAGAATAGTTGGTAGAAAGTCACAAGAACAAAGGTGAAAAAAATATTTGGCCATGATTTCTTATCCAACGAATATAAATTAAGGAATATTTGGGTGATAAACATGGTACAATAGATATATATTGAATGACCAATTGAAAATTGGTATGTAGGTACATGAAAAGGTTCATAACAAATGTAGATCAAAGACAGGGGAATGATCATGAAAAAACTTTTAATCAATTGGTGAAGAATTCAAAAAATAATGAGTCCTACCTCGATATTGGATCATTCATCGATGAATAATTCACTCTCTAATGAATAATATAATTCATTGTGTTTTTTGTGCCTCGATTTGTCTAGATCTAGAGGCTTGTTGTCATCTGTTCTCGATCCGCCAATAAGAGGTGAATGAACGCTCATCTCAACGATCCTAGGGTTATTCAGATAAACCTATAGATCCTCTATAATGAGGCTTATATAGAGGAAATTAGTTGTTTATGGATTTAATTAATTAATTAATTAATCCACTTAATAAACCCTCCTATATACATTTTATCTAAACACCCCACACTGACCCATTTTAGGACATACCTAGGGTAACCCTCATGTTCTGGATTCAACCGTGGTCACATATTTCTAATGTGAGACTCCATTTAATATTTACCCCCATTTTCTTTAAGAAACCATGCACACCTGATATAAAATATATTTAATATTATTAAAAAAATAATTCTGGGCACACTGGGCCTCAGAATCACACTTTATCTCAGCGTCTGGCTATGAAAATATTTCTAGATATATTCTAAAGTCTTACAAAGGAAAAACAGTGTCTCTAAAAGTTTAATAAGATCTATTTTAAATCAAATAAATAAGTTTCAACTTCTCAACCCCTAGAGTTGGTTCACATGGAATTTTTTATACCCTCTAGAGTTTCTAGCTTAAATGGTAAGTGGTATACTTATGTTCTTGTAGATGAATTATCTAGATACATCTAGGTATTATTTTTAGCTCACTAAAGTAAATCTTACTCCTATTTTTAAAAATATCTAAAAATTTTAGAAAACCTTAGTGAACTTTCTATTAAGACCCTAATAAGTTATCATGTTCGTGAGTTCTAAAATCAAGACTTTGAATCTCTATGCTCATAATATGGATATAATAAAAAAAATTCTACTCCTAGGACCCCAAATAAGAATGGTGTAGTAAAAAGAAGAAATAGAAAAGTCCAAGATGTTATTTGGACCATGCTCAATTAGTATGATTTACCTATTTATTTTTGGGAAGAGGATATCAATACATATTTCTATATTATCAATAGGGTTCTAGTTAGACCTATTTCAAAAAAAACTTTATATGAGTATGTAATGGGAGAAAAACAAAGGTTAATTAATTGAGATTTTTTGGCTATAAGGTCTTTATACTCAATAAAAAGGATAATTTAGATAATATTACATCCAAAAGTGATGAAGGATTATTCTTTGGTTATTCAAAATCTAATAAATCATACAAAGTCTTAAATAAAAGAACCAAAATTGTGGAAGAATATATACATTTAAAATTTGATGAAATATATCCACATGGGCCTAATACTTATTTATAAAACCATGAGTAATATCTTTAAAATTTTAATATCAATACCTCAACCAAACTTAGTGATGGTCCTATGAAACCTATTGTAGAAAAATAACCCAGTTTTGTGGAATTTTTTTAACATAAACCAAAATATGAAATTGAAATACCAAATAATTATATCCCTATAATCATTAGGACTCATATAGACCATCCCTTAGATGTTATAGTAGTATATCTTGATAAAGGAACTCAGACTAGTGATTCTCTTAGAAATGAGGTTGAACATCAATCCTTATAATCATATCTTGAAACTAAGAACATCACTAAAGTAATAAATGATGAATTATAGTTAATTTATATTCAAGAATAATTGAATCAATTTGAAAAAAAAAGTATGGGAACTATTAGAAAGACCTAAAGTCTTCATGAACATTAGAATTAAGGGGGTGTTTAGGAATAAAGATGATGAGTCTGGAACTATAACTTGGAATAAAGCTATACTGGTAACATATGGGTATAATAAAGTGGAAGGTATTGACTATGAGGAAAAATTTACACCAATATAAATACTTGAATCCATCAAAATGTTGCTTCCCTATGAATCACATTTTTATTTCAAATTATATCAAACGGATGTTGATATTTCCATTCTAAATGGTTATATAATTGAGGATTTTTTTTGTAGAAAAACCCCCTATATTTCAAAACCCTCATTTTCCAAATCGTTTTTTTAAATTATCAAAAGAAATTTATGGTTTAAAATAATATCTTAGAGCTTATTATGATAAGATCATCTCATTTTTTATTTCTAGAGGTTTTTCAGAAGGTATAGTTTCTCCTACTTTATTTATTAAAATAATTTAAAAAATGTTTTATTACTTAAAATCTATATTGACGATATTATTTTTGGATCATCCAAAAACTATTTGTGTAATGAATTTTCAAAATTAATGAAAAATTAATTTGAAATGAGTTTTATGGGTGAGTTAAAATTATTCCTTTTTTTAGATTTTTTAAAATAAGCAAGGAATCGTTTTAAATCAAAGAGAGTATACTAAATATATTCTAAAATGTTTTGGCATGGATAACACTAAATATAGTGATACTCTCATGAGTATAAGTTGTAATTTGGATCTTAATGAATCTAGGAAACTATTTGATCAAACTACTTAAAGATGTATTATTAGAATTTTTCTATACTTTACTTCTAGTCAACCAGATATTATGTTTAGTGTGTTCATGTGTGCACATTTTTAATCAAATCTAAAATAATTTCACTTACATGTTGTCAAAAGAATTTTTAAATACCTTTTAGGTTTATTTAATTATATAAAAAAATAATTTTATTTATTAATTTATTCATATACAGATTTTGGTAGTTATAAGTTGGATAGAAAAATAACCTCTAGTAAATATCACTTTTTGGGGAAATCACTAATTTCATGGTATATTAAAAAGCATAACTATATCGTATTTGTCCACAGCTATAGTTGAGTACATAGTTCTAGGCAGTTTTTGTGCATAGATTTTATGGGTGAAACATACATTACTTGACTATGGATATCAATTTCGACATGTCCCTATAAATTGTAATAATATAGGTGTAATAAATATCTCTAAGAATTATGTATCACATTAAAGGAAAAACATATTGATATAATATGTCACTTTTTGAGAAATCATTTTCAAAATAGGTATATTACTATTGAAATCATTGGTATGGAACATCAAATTTCTGATATATTTACAAATCCTTTGAATATTGAGATAATAAATTATATCAAACTTTCATTATGAATGATAAACTATTTTTAAATCTTTCAATTCCATTTTAACCTTTTTGTTTATTTAAATTATATTTATAATGATTAACTTCTATATTTTATATTAAAGTAACCATGAAGTATAGTTCACATAGTCAATAAAGTGACCATGTGTTTTTTTTCATACGGTCAGTTAAGTAACCACAACCAGTTGGTCATGTGGTCATTATACATACCATGAAACATAACTCACAAGGTCACTACATTTCATACCATGAGCTTTAACTCATATGGTCATTATACTTACATAAGGCCTTAGCCTTAAACATTGCATAATCTTGATTTAATTCAAGAATTAACTTTGATTATCTTTTCAAGTTTATAGTTTTAGAGAATTAGACTATAACTCATATATAACAAAACCATATAAATACAAAGTGGACACTTCTAACAGTATCTATTTCTTCCATAAAACAAAAACTTTTAAAAATAAACGTGGTTTCTTTTCATGTTAAATCATAATTTTTCCTTGATCCCATCCTTAACTCTATTTTTCCTTAAAACCTGTGAAAAACAATTCAAAACTTGGAATGATCATAAAAATCTTAATAAGGGATACATAAATAAGGAAAACCATTAGTCTTATGAAAACATGTAAACCATGAATACTTTATCATAAAGTAATACTTTTTACCTTTAATAATTAGTAAAATACACTTTACTGAATATAAGTTCATTTCTTACCCTTTTTGTAACCAAAATATTACTATAAACCCATAGAAAGCAACATATAACATATAAAGGTAACTTGGTATATAAACATACTTAAATGGAATAACCATACGTTAAACTTCCACACATATCACTAAATATAATAGTCACATGGTCGACTTACATACCTAATGAATTTAAGGTTATAGCGTAACCACCCATCCTTGGTTTATCATATAATCACTCATCTTTGGTTAATCATGTAACCACTCATCTTTGTTTTATCACGTAACCACCCATTAAATGTCCAAGTACCATTATATAATCATAACACATAAAAGATTGAAATTATGAACATTTCACTCATAAAATTTCATTTTCAATCACAAGAAATCATTTAAATGTATTTAAATAGTCAATCCATTTCCAAAACCATTTAAAACATTTAATAAGGATACTTTTTAATCAAATTTTCTCATACCAATTTGAAACTTTTGAAATAAATTAACATTTTAAAACATTTAATAAAGAAACTTTTGAATCAAAGTGTCTCATACCACTTTGAAAATTTAAAAAGAATTAACATTTTAAAACATTCATATCCATATAAATAAATTCATAAAAACCATTTTTAAAACATGTACATTAAATAGAGGGTTTTAGAAGAATAAATCTCTAAAAAATTTAAAATGATGTTTTAGTTAAAGAGTCCCTTGACACAAGAGAAACACTTGAATAAAAATCATGAAGGAATAAAATTAAATAAAACTTTAAATATCATGATAATATACTAATTCATGATATATCATGTCAAAAAGGGTCATATATATTTCTTATAGGACAATAAATGTGCAAAACATCAAGATATGCCTCAATAAAAGGAGATTGAGATGAAGTCCCTTACAAAGATCATATCATTATATTAAGGATAAATTAATGAAATAATTATGTATGAAAAATATAAATACACCTAATATAAGTGGATATTAAGTTTGAAACAATCAGAGGTCATTCACATATATTCTTGGAAAAAACAAAACCAATGTCATGGATATTTAACTCAATGCATGGAGATTGAGTTAGGATTTCCCTCACCTTGAGTCTGACCTGTATCGTACATTCTTTATTTTCTTGAATAATAAACTTAGGTTAATTTATAATTTCTTGAGAAACTTTCTCAATTTTATTATTTCTTTTATATCACTTATTACTATTTTATAAAATTACATAACTATTTAGGTTCATATCAGATGTTTTGTCGATATTCGGTACTTGAGTCAAAAATGAACATGGTTTTGATGTCACTAGTACATAATCTACATAATAGTATTAATAGTTTAAATATCATATATATCTAGTATATATTTCTTTAGAATTTTCCATAATATTTGGATATAATAAAAGGAAATGCACCGTTCATGGAGACGATAGGTCATACGTACGAATGAATGCTACTTTCATTTCTTTGTCATATTAAAAGAATAATAATTAAATGATATAAATGTATATTACAATACTATTATTATATTAATTTCATGTGTGTCTCATAGGTTTAATAAAACCATCCTTTATACATTCCATTTATAGCGAGAATGAGTCATATCTCTTTGAGGGGGCGGTAGTCCACACTTCCTCAAACGAAATTATCATATTTACACAACATGGAAAGCATAAAGTTATATTCTAAATAAAAATTATATAAGAATATATATAATATAAATATAATATATATCATATATAAATATGGATTCCATCATAATGTCCACCATGAGAGGTGGTAGGGGAAAATTGAACAATCGTCATTTTCTAAGGTAGTAGTTCGTCGTACACAGAAACAGTATGTTCATTACCCATTAAATGGAAGTGTGTGTAAGTGTAGGATAAAAACTTATCATAAAAAATTATATTATATTTAGGATACTATTTTTTTATGTAATCATAAAATAATAATATTATAGGTATTGTATAATGGAAATGAAACAAAAAAAGCATGAGAGAATGCGTTACCTCTTAATCGGGTAACTTCTTTTGTTTAATACCAAAATTCTTCCTTGGGAGGATTTATGCCCTCACAAAGGATTATAGGATGAGGGGAGGGGTTATAGGAATAATTTTGGGTAGATATTTTCCTAACCAAAGGGTTATTGAAATGTAAGTATTAGAGAAGAGAGGGTACCTTTTTATAGGAGAGGAGAGGGGCGCCCTTAGAAACTCTTAAAATATTAAATTAATATAAATTAATTTTTTTATATTTAAATGGATCCAAATTTATATATTTCAAAGATAATATGATGATACTTATAAATCCTCTAATCCAATAATTTTTAGACATGTATTGATTTTATTTTAAACCTTATCTTTTCGGTTTACCCTTAATTATTCTCTTTTAATTTTAATTGTGGCAACAAAATTTTAATTATTTAGAGGCTATCAATTTTACTTATATGTGGTCAATTTTCCATAATTGGACACTTAATGATCTTATAGAAATTATCATATCCACTTTGTAATTTTAAAACATTTTTATGATTTTTAAATAATTTAATAAAATTTTATTTTTATAAAATATCAATAGTGTCAATTTTTACACTATTTATTTCATTGAATTTAAAAAAAATTCAAACAGAGAGATAAATTATAAAAAAATAATTTAATAGTATTATAAAATGTTATATTCACATAGAAAAATAGTGTATGGCATAAATTATATCAAATAATATTTATTTTAATATTTATAAAATCATTTATTTGATATTTCTCTTAATAAAATAATTATTGTATCATTTTTATGTCAATATTTATGGTAATTATTTAATCTATAAAAATTATAAATAAATTAAAATAATGTATATAATTTAATTATATTTTTTTAGACTATTTATTTTCATAGTTTCATCAAGTTTATCACTATATTAGAATTATTATACTTATAAGAGATAAGAGAGCAACATGTTGTCACTTTTGTTTTAATAATAATTATATCACTTTCATGGAAAAAAGTCCATTAAACGAATCAATTTTGATCCTTAGGTATTAAGGGTATACTTTTATTCATCCAATAGTATTTTGGCAGGTTTTAGGGTAATTTTATTATACTTATCATATTATTTGTTACCCAAATTTATCAGATTTTCCTTTAATCATGGTAAATAAAAATTACTGAAGTTACTATTCATAATGTCCAAAAATAAAAGGGACTTATTTAAACTATTTATACCTTCTGATTACAAATATGGAATCCATTTTTCTAAATTCAAAACACATAAGTTGTAGTAATTAATTTAAAATTAATTTATGTTGTCAAAATGAGAAAACGGGTTTTTTAAAATTAAAAACCATCAAAAGATAAACATGTGTTTATATGAAATTTCAATGTGAAATTACTTAAAATGAAAAAAATTGGATTAAATTATAAAAAATAATCTAATTATAATTTAAAACTAATTAAAAGGACAATCTAACTATATAAATAAATTAGACAAAAAAGTGGTTTTAAATTAAAATGCAGTATTTTTCACTTTTCATTAAAAATGAATATTATCATAAAAATACCAAAAACTCAACCAAATTATATTTTAATGTCTCAATTAAAAATAATAAGTTTAATTTAGCAAATAGAACTTATAAAAGTTTCAAAACTAGATTTAAAATGGGTTCTCCATCAAAAGGCGGTAAAATTGTATTTTTTTTGGAAAATACTTCTTTTATCTAAAAAATTGAATTTGTTCTTATATCATGTATATAAAACATATAATATTGATTTTAAATATTACATTGAATATATGATGTATATATTTCATTAATAAAATCCATAAAGAGTGATTTTATTATTTTATAAACTCGCTTATTTGCATTTAAATGGTTTTTTAGAAGAAAAAAACATTTCCCCTTAATTAAAAAGGGTTTTATTTTCATTTATAAATAATTTTTCACAGAAGAATTAATTAAATAAATTTTTAAGAAATATTTTCATAAATAAATTAATATTTTTCATTCCCACCATTCTAACAGCTAGGTTATAACGGTAACATTTAAATAATAATATTCAGTTGTTCGTTTAAACTTGATGTAGCTTATCATGTACACTATTAAACATAGTGTTTCTTTCTTAAAACTCAGGATGTTACAACATACCATGAATCCATGTTTATTAGACCTACCGTTCCTTTTTTATATAAATACATAGTCAGTGTACCTACCGTGTCTATTTATAATTAGAATTTTTACTTAATTTTTTTGGCTGGATTTTCTGTAAGTTTATTATTATTTATATCCCTAAATAAATGAAATAAAATTTTAATTAGAATCTAAATTATTATGTATATTTTACTCAAATCCCCTTTCTTATTTTCAAAACCTTACCTTCTCTTGAAATCTTATTTTGAAAAACTCCCTCTCAAACCCAATACTTTTGAGTTCAAATAGAAGTGTGAGAATTCCAAGGATGAAATGTGATCCCAGTGTCATACCTCCTATCAAAGCACCTCCTGTAAAGAGATTAGATAAGGATAAAGGTAAAATTATTGTTTTATTGAAACCACACAACCCACATTTTATTGATCAACCTATATTCATAGAAAAATAAGTTGATGATCAGTGGATACAGTCAAGAAAATCACTAATTTTAAAGTGATTCAGAGACAAGGATGATGTGTTTGGTTCAAGAAGAATTGTGATTCATTCTATCCAAGGCTGGTAAAGGAATTTTATATGCATGTAATTTATTACTAGTGGTAAAATAGACACCATTAAGACAATGTTGAATAGGTAAGTTTGTGATTTTTATTTAGAAATCTGGTCCAAAAGCTTAAATGCACCACATAAGGGTGAATATGAAGATTACCAAAGCTCTTACCCTTTAAACCATTCCCACCTTGAATTTTAAAATTCCTTAGAATAACTGACTGGGAATGAAACTCCCAAAATACCAACCTCATTGGAACTGAGTGGTGAATATAGGATGTTATCTAAATTCATTCAAAATTTGATTTGTCCCAGAAAAGTATATTTTAGTATCCTAAGTCACTGGGATCTGTTCTTCATGTTCTCAATGAAAAAAGGATTTTAGATCAATATGTGTAGATATGTGATGAGTCACATGAATGAGTTTTTTAATCCATCTTCCAAGTTTAATTCTATACCATATACAAAATTTATTTTAGGCCTTTTGGAGTATAAAGGTTTAGTTCTTTAAGAGGAGGAAAAGATAATCTATTGGTAGAGTACATTTTTTTGTATTTTAAAATGACACTTTTAAAGGCTAAGTGTGAACCCTAAAAACATAACCCAATAAAACCATTAAAAGGAATGACATCCTAGATAAATACTACAATAAATGACCCTCTATAGTGATTACATCATTATTACAAGCCTCCACTATCGTATGACTACTTGGGTAGTTGTCCTGTGCAGGGTTGCACGGGCCTGGTACCGATGGAAAAAAGTCATACCCTCTCGTTCTTCCAAATCTGGATGCCCAAAATCTGGTGAATGCATCATACTCTGGAACCTCATCTGAAGCAGATTCTTGTAGCTTTTCTAGAAGCTTTCACATTCCAGAATCACAAAATCACTAAATATCAACCATGATGATACAAAACCATGAAGACCCATGCATAGGCATGCTTAAAATTTGAAATTAAAAAACATAAGGACCTCCATTTTCATCCTCGATCCACACATCAACTTCATCAAAACCATCAAGAAATCGAAGAACATCACCAAGATCTAATAAAGACAGATCCACCATAAGAAGCTGATAGTCACTTGCCCTCACATCCCAAAGCACCATGAATACCACCACTTGGATTTGACTTGGATAGAGTGTCAAAATCCTAAAGAAAGAGAAGAGTAACATGTGGCCAAATCCCCTGACGGAGCTTGTCTCTGTAGCCCCTGAAAAGTTCAAATTGCAAATAACAAATCACAAGGAAAAAATCCATAGCATGTCATGACTCCTGGAACACCCTGCCACTCACACAAGCACATCCCAAAACCTCCTTGGAAACTATCTCACCCAAATGACCTAGAAATAAGAAATGGACCTATAATACAGAGTATAATAATATTAGACATGACCTCTACGACAAGCCATGATGAATCCAATACCATCAACCCCTTAGAAAAAATCATCGTCAAACCAACACTTCAAATAGAAAGTAAAATGCCTGCTAAAACTTGAAATTCGGACCTCAAATATACCAATAGAAATCTAGGATATATCCACAACTACATTCGATCATCATCAGACCAAATCACACCAACAACGGTCTTTTCCAATGAGTGAAAGTATCAAAACTGGAGAGACCACAACAGGGGTAGAATAAAACCTAGAAATATAGAATCAAAAAACACCACGAACAAAAAATACATGAAGGAAGAAAAACAAGAACTGAGCCATTGAAACCAAAAGTTTAAGGATGATCTGAGAACCACCCTTGTGTGATTTCATCTCTAGAAGACTTGTTCCAAAACAATAAAAAACGAAGATGGTGTGTGAAAAGAAGACTAGCCTCAAGTCACTGATGCATCAAATATGTAACATCTGCATGAAGTATCTCCACCGCAGATGAAGCACAATGACTATGAATTCCCCATAGAAACAACCTCACGAAGCAGAGTTGATGCTAGGATCACATTGCCGCTAAAGGAGCTGAAGGTCCATTATCCGAAGAAGGTCTCAGATGAGATAGATGAATATTATTTTGATGAATTGGAAGAATTGTATGAAGTGGAAGAAGTTTAAGGAGATAAATATAAAGAAAAAGAGATGGAGATTGTTGATCTTGATGAGGAATCTTGGGAGGCCTATGTGAATGATAAGGGACCTTAACCTATCATGTATTTTGGACCACCTAACTCTCCTATACCCGTAACCTCTTATGAAGATCAGCTACAAGATTAATACCATGTTGACATTGAGGTTTCTATTAGTCTCTTTGTGGATAAACCTGAATGAGATTAATATGGTGAATCCAAATAAGATAAAGAAAGTTTAGATAAGTCTCCTATGATTATTAACACTCTGAGGCTAAGCATACCAAATGAATCTACTAAGTGGGAGAAGTACCCAAGATCTTCAGTGTTAGGTTTACATTATTTAGAGTTAAATGATGGTGATGATGACCTTGGGGATAGTCCACCTCGAGATGGTGAACCTACCATCCCCTCTTATCAAAGAGCTCTATAAGTATCATTGATAGATAATATATATTATCATAATGGACTTGAAGTCACTACTTTCAAACCCTCTGTAGATAAAACCTTGGAAGACATATTTGGTTATACTCCAACCAAATAAGTTTAATAACAAGTGTAAAGAAATGAGACAACACCTATTGGATCTATACAAATATTTGATCGTGAGGTTGATGAAGATTTTTCTGAGAAGTAATAATTTCAACCTTTGAAATATAATTCTATGGAATTTGAGGATGATGGAAGGCAGCCATCTTATGATCCATATCCTTCAGTTCCTATGGTTATCCCTTCTGTTCCCATGTTACAAATGATGATTTGGATGATTTTAAATTAGTTCCTATAGGAGTGATGAAAGAACTCTTTATTGGTTTTGAAAGCTCTATGGAACCAATAAAGGAAGAATATATAGCCAAATCTATGTATTTGATCATTTCTCATCTTCAACCTAGATTTCATCTCAATATTGACCTTATGAGAAATGATATTGAATATTTGAGAGCACAAGTAGGTGCTTTGAAAGCAGAACTTTCATACATGATACTAAATCTAGATCGAAGATTTTTGAACTCAGTATTTCAAGCCACTACATCTAATTCTCCAAATCATTCTCCTAATATGCCTACTTTTGATGAATAAATAATTATTAAACTCATAAGGGAAGAGTTAAAAGTTTTTCTTGATGAATTTTTGAAAAATAGAGAGACGGTGTTTGATGGTTTTCAAACCCATGCATCTAAGACTTTGGCATTAGTTAGAAAGGATATCAAATAGGATGGAAGAGATAGAGTGACTATAAAAATATCCATTGACTTCTATCTTAGAATAATATTCACAAATTTGGGCCTCAAATAAATTTTTAAATCATTGACATCTGATTTGAGGATGCCTCTCTCAATCCAAACCTTCAAGTCACAAGTGTACAAGATGAAAATCCTAACTTCTGTTTAAGAATCTTTCATGGATAAAAAATAAGATTATTTATAAGAAATGGGATAAGAATCTAGTTCATTCAATGATTTTACTAGGTTTATAGAACCCTACTTTTATACTGTCAACATGGCCATCCTAACTCCACCTATATTACCTATTACTTCAACCCCTTATGCTACTATAACCTCTACCATTAACCCTTTTGGATTGTCTCTCATATAATAATTATAGCACCTTAGACCAGTTTCTAGGTGTGTGGTGATACAAGGATCTTCTACAACTTCTATACCACAACCTACCCAACCTACCATAGCCTCTACATCTAAAGAAAAGGATCTTATCCACATTGATGAGATCAAGGATTTGTCGTATTTAGTCTCTGATTAGGATTCTTGGTAGGGATACTTTCTTTGTATTTTTTTGTAATATATTTTTATATTCATAAATTTACCTTTTTCATCTTTATATTATGTCTATTTAGGTATTTCTCACTTATTCCATTTTATATTTTTCCCTATCTTTACTTTTTAATAATCTCAAAATGGGGAGAAAATTTTGAAATTAATTGAATTGATTACAATTATTTCACTTCATTATTAATCTTCATTTTTTGGAAAACATATACTTTTAATGTGTTCAATTCATTTCATCTATATTCCATGATTCGTGATCATCAATAAGGGGGATATTTTTGGGTTAGTCCAGAACCTTCTTATTTTAATGATCCCAAATCATATTTATTATGTTTATAAGGTATTTCATGTTTTATGATAGTTAATTATTTTGTAGACAAAATAATAAAATTGGCTAAGTCTTAAACCTACCATGAAAACCTACCGCATGTGTAATGTACCTACCATGTGAAGACAATGAATTGGTAATAAAGGTAAAGTGACTATGTGGAACCTATTACATGTTGAACTAACAGCATGTGAAATCAACTAAACATGCATCAAATGAGATAATTATATCCAAGTCCTAAACCTATCATGTGTTGAAGTTCAAGTGACTGCATGTGTATTGAACCTACCGCATGAAGGATTCAACCAACCACATGAACAATTAAGATACCGTGTAGTTGAGTATAATTTATATAAGCCTTGAAATGAATATGTGTATGTGATGTAGTGATTGTAAAAATAAAGTACCTACCACAAAAACAATTCAAGTGATCATATGAAGTAATCAAGTGACTTTATGAAGAGATAAAGTTATTGCATGAAGGAAATAAGTTACCATAAGAATTATTGAAGTGACTGTATGAAGGATTCAACTAACCATATGAAGTAGTGAAGATAATGTGTGAAGTAATATACCTACCATAAGAGAAAATAAAGTTATTGGGACAACTGACTGTGCCAACCGACCATGAGCCAAAGTAATCATACTTTAAGTGAAGACAATTAACCATGTCTAACTTGAGCAATGGAGTATTTTCAAATATCCAACATCTATATTTTGGAGTATTAATTGTAGATCAAGTGAATTTAAGAAATTAATGAGTGTAAGGATTAAACAATGAATGTACTTTAATTTCTAGTTTGGAGAAAACCACTCTTTAATATATATATATATATATCCTTTAACATAGAATAAAATTATTAGAATACGTGGGTGACTAAGAGATATTTTGATACACAAAGGACTCACTCTGAACATTTCATGACACTGTGTTTTCCCGAACTATCTATAAAGACTCAGTTGAGACCTTTCAAAGACTAATTCAAATATATTTGTTCAACTGAAGTTTACCAGACTGAGCTACATCAAATATTCACGATTTCTATCATTTTCTCTTTCTGTTCTATCTTACTTATCAATATTTTTTTTTATACTCTGTTTATTCATAAAAACATACTCATTTATTGTATTGTAGAGTTCTATGCACACTCTCTCTCTTATTCTTTTATATTTGTACTTCCACATAGAATAGTGGAAGAGGTTGTGTAGCGTGGACTATCTGCATGCCGTTTTTATCTTTTATTACTCCCATGTAGAAATTTGGAAGAGTATCTATGTATTCTGGAAAACCTTTAGTGATTTTTATTTTTATTAAAATCAATATAGGTTTTAGATCAGTTTATTCTTTAATAAAATACTTGGTAGTGGGTGTTTTCCAAGTAGAGAGGACTAGTTTTTGTCATAAAGCTGAATGTATTAAATTTATTCCGCTGTGTTTTTTTTCCTATTTTGTTTTCTCTATTTTAAAACAAACCAATATATATTTTTAAAACTATATTAGAAAAATAATACTTTGATATTTAACTTTAATTTATGTTTTATATATAGTGTTTGGTTCTATTAAATTGGTTTCAAAAGTTAAAAGATTTTCAAAACTTATTTTAATTGAGTTGTGATAAAACTTTTGAGAATATTTTTGAAAGATCAAATTATATACTTATAATTTTGTAGTTAATTGTATCATATTTTATAAATTTTAGGATTTAATTAAAATTAACAGAAATTTTAATTGGAAACTAAATGTACCCCCCCCCCTCTTGAGTTGTACACTCCAACCAACACACAAAGATATTCAACATCATAGAAGTTCAATATTTTTTATACAATGCTTCTCCTCCTTATTTTGTTCATATATAATCTCAACATATATTTGGGGTTTTATTTTCATAAATTGAATAAGCAAAACCCTTTAATCTTGACAATTAAATTCCCCATCATTCTTAGTTTTCAAAACTCATTTAAACTGATCGTGCATAATATCTCTATAAGACTCAATTATTAATCTCCATACAAAATATAAATTTATCACAACTTTTTATTTCCACATAAGCAACAGGAATTTAATTTCACACTTTCATGATAATATCCAGTGGAACTGTTTCAGCATGAAGTAATTTCTCATGGCACAGGATTCTTTATATTTTTTCATGGTTGCATCATGACATTTCTTATTGTGGAATGAAACAACCTATCATTTCATTCCAGTATTATACTAAACTTTCATGAAATAACACTAAAGTGTGGACTTATCCTTATGGAATGACTACAACTCAACTTAAAGAACCATATTCGGCTTATTTTTTATCCACTAAATGCTTTTTTGTGTGATATTCTTCTCCATGGCACATAACTAATTCAAATTCTTCATTCTTCATCATTAAAACCAGTTTTTTGAATCATAGATTTATACTTAAGCGTCCTAATTTTTATGAATTTATTAATAGATCAATATAATCTAACTTAATACTACAGATTTCTCACATTTCTTTAAAAAAACCCTACATAAAAAATATTATATGCATCACAATGGTGAGATCAATATGTTTACAAATTCAGATAGAAAATATCTTACATACCAATCAAATATATATTATGTATGAATTGTAATATCATATGTATGATATGAAATATATTATGTATGAACCACAATATCTTATATATCACTATGAGTTTTGGTAATTTGTGAATTTTAATTTCTCTATGAGATATTAAATTTCAGTAGAATCTCTTATATATCATATAAAATATGTTATGTGTCTTAGTTTAAACTCCTAGGAAATTTTCCAATTATTTATAATCTAATAATATTATTTATCTCATTAGGTTTTAACATTTTTATAATTTTATGATTTTGAAAAATATATCATGTATTCTATGGAAAATATTATTTATCACAGAATGGTCTTTGTCTTTGTCATATTTTATAGTTTTTGAAAATATTACATATCACAAGGAAACTTCTCTTGTACTTTATCTATTTCTCATAATATCTTACACATCATAAAAATATGCTATGTATGATCAGTGCGAGCATTTTATATAAACTTAGATACATTATGCATAAATTCCATACATCTTAAAAATCATCTTAGAACTTCTAGATCTTGTTTCTAGGCTTCCCTAATTCACTCCAAACATTCTCATCCACTATAATTTCTCTCAAAATATTTCAAATGTCATTTTGAATTTCTAAAATCTTCACGAATCTTTTCAACTCAATTTTTAAGGTATTTGGAACTCAAAGATTCATAAAAACTATGCCAAAGATCTTATGATGGTTCTATTTCAATTTTCAAATTAATATAGCACATGTTTTCGCTTCAACTCAATTTATTCAACATTATCCAAGTGTATTTCCATATGATATATAAATATTCAAACTAGATAGTTACAAGGATATATCCCATAACTTTCAAACTTTACTACATGTGTATAGATCTCCAATAATCTAGTGGTATAATCATAGTTACATCTTCCCCCTCATTGACCAAATTCCTTTAGAATCATAAAATAGGATTTAACTTCTATCTTAAAGCTTCAAGATGTTCTTTGATCTTATTCAACCTAACACATGATGTCATATTTCTTGGAAACTACAATTTATCTCTTCATCCAATCTTATCATGTGCTTGGGTACATCACACTTCTTCCAAGTTTCTTTTATCAATATATATTGACATTGTTCTTATTGACTTCATTATTATTAACAGCAAATAAAACTCAACACCATGTGGGTTCAATAGTCTCCCCCATTTTATTTCTTTTCAATACTCATATAGAAAATGTATGTCAATATATTATATCATTTTATTCTCCCCCACCCCCTTATTGATAATAAATATAAATAATCTTGAGAGATAATGGTATCAATTCACTAAAATAAATGTGTCATCGATTATTCCACTCTAATTATATTTGAGTAATTCTTAGTATAGAATACAATAGAGACTAATTTAGATAATAAATTTGTCCATAATTGAACTAGAATATGTGATCAACTCAAAATTATTTTCCCACTGATCTTTAAGTAGATTTATAGGCTATTCTAATTATTGAATATATTCACATGATATTTTCAAACTTAATTCCTACACTCATCTCAATAACAATGTAATAACATTCAAAACATCCAGCAAGTTTAGTTTTAAAAATCTTCCCTTGGAACTTCTCAAAAATACCTTCATTTTCATGTCATTGATCAAATAAATTTCTCTCCTTTAACATCATAATTGATTCTTTTAAATATAGTATTATATAATATATAATCATACCATTTTATTTACACCTTCCAAGAACTTATTTTAAAATTCCATGTTTTCATAGGATAAATGGTTTTGAAATCTTTCTCAACCCCCCCCCCCCAAGGATACACTCCCGCTTCACTTCAAAATGGTTGATCTCTTTATCAAATATGTGATTCAAGATACAAAATGTTAATATCATTATAATATGGTGACTTCTAATATGTTTTCTATATTGACATCATACTCATCTCCTTATTTATCCCCCTAAAATCATGCATCACCTTTGATTCCCTACATCGAAAGAACAATATATATATATATATATATATTGTAATAAGGTGGAAATAATTTTCTATATAGTGATAGAAACAAGGTTGATATTTGTTTATTAACCAAGATAATCCTTCAATTCTAGCTCTATTTTTTGGATAACTCTTCATGCTTGATTTTCTGAATTTCTTGACATGGGTCTCTATAGACGGCATGAACATCTCACCTTTCTCAATTATCTCCTTGGGTGGGATCTCCTTCATAACACGATCCACTAAATCATGTGCCTCTTTTAGTGCTTGATTTATCTTATTTAGCATCTATGCTTGAGCTAGAAGCATTATCAAACAATATTTTGAGTTGTGTTCAGCCTGTTTTCACCTCCCACATAGATTCTTGTGAATCTTTAAGTTACCAATTTTTAGAAACTTATTATGAGATTCATGTTTTCTTTAATTATATGAAATTACTTAAACTAGATCAATTATATTATTCCTTTATTTAATTGATTTTATTCTTTGTTTCTTTATCTTGCCTCCATCAATAATGAATTTCATGGGCTATTTTCAATGGTATATGGTGTGGACTCTTATGCTACAATAGAAGCAGTTTATTATTATTCTTGGTGAAGCATACTTCTTGGACTTATTATGTTTTTTTAATAGAATTATTATTTTGATTATAACTTAAGGATAACTCACCTTCACTCCTCTTTACCTTTTTATTTTTTGGTCTTCTGTTTTTAAAGGCTACATGATTTTTTGTTTTAGTCCGACTAGCGTCTTCTCTATGACCAATTTGATTTCAAATACTAAAAATATTTCTAATACCTTCAAATCTATTTGAGATGGACATATTCTTACCTTTATTCTGTGAACTTTACATCAAATCGGATTTTCTCCCCCTTGATATAGACTTTCTTTATCTTCCATGGATTTACATATTATGCCAACATCTAAGTGCATTGTGCCCAAATATTTCAAAATACTAATAGTATCCAATAAATGTTATTCATTTATTTGAAATAGAACTCTAGATATATTTGATTCCATGCTATATTTTTTTATTTTCATCCTCCAGTTGGGATCCTTTTAGGAAGAAACTTCTCTTGAACTTGTTTTCATCCACCATAGATATAGTGGTGGGTTCATCGCCATTTTTATCAACCCATCTTGTCCCAAAATTTGAATTAAAACATGCATTATTCATGTAGATAGATTTAGTACAAATAATATTTTCTAGATAAAAGGGTTCCTCCCGCTTTGATCTAATATGATATTTAATATTGGATGATCTTAGGATCTTCTTGTGGTAAAATAGAGGTCTTTTAGCATAAAGATCCTCCTTAGGGTAATGTACGATAGCATCTCTTCTCTCAGTTAGTTTTGAAGAATCAACTAATGTGAATTCCATATTTTTCAATTTGATCTCTAATTCATGAAAATTCATATTTAGGATATTTTTCTCATCCTCAGTCATCTTTATTTTATCTTTACATTCTTTCTCAATTTTCTCAAATTGGTATTCATACATGTTGTTCTTCTCCTACAAAAAATTGTCAGGATCTTTTATCTTATTTACTTTGATCTCCAACTGATCATTCTTAACATCAATGCTAGATTTTTATTTTTCCTCCAATACATATTATTTTTTCTCTAACCTTTTTATGGTTTCATCTTTATTTAGGATTGTGTAAAACTAATCCTTCCAAAATTTGGAGCCCTTTTCTCCAAGATACATGATTTTTGTACTCTAGGAATTGCATTGCTTTGTGGGATTTATGCTAATCATTAATTTTTGTGCTAGTGATTTCTCCCTCTTCTCAGATTATTCTTTGAGGCGGGTAATATCATTCTACAATTATTTGAAAGATCCAAAAATAGAAATGTAAATTTCTTCAAGAACATTCTACAAGGTCTTCCCCAAAAAGTAATATAAATTACCATTCAATTCTTTTAAGATGTGGTCTTCCCTTGGATAGTTTTGACAATAGATTTATGGTACCTATTCCTCACATGGGTACGTTTAACCTTTTGAGGTTGATGTGTTTTCCATCTTCTCAGTGGTGGATTTAACCTCTAGACCTTCTAAATCCATACTAGATCTGATATCATCATGATTGAAACATGTGGAAACTAACTTTTCTTTCACGTTAATCAAGGTGGGTTCCTTCTTTAATTTTTCATCTCTTTATTCTTTATATTCTTTAGAGTATTATAAGTGAAGGAATATTGATTATTAGTGTAAAAAACTTCTCTAAATCTACACTTTATAATGAATTTATAAAAAGAACTCATAATTTTAAATCTTTAAAAGTTGATAATCCAATCAGAAGTGGAACTGTAGCTCTAATTAAACATTTTCCCATCTTTTAACTTTTCACCTATTTGGTGAATGGGTCTCACTCTCCTTTTCACTTACTTATTTTGTATGCATGCAATTAGTACGTGCAGGAAATCAAAACAAAAAGTCACATAGAAGTTTGTTGATGAGGTTCTCCTCCAAGACTGATGATTATGCCTCTGGTTTATGAGGTTTGTTATCCCATGAACACATTACTTTCCTTTTATTATAAAGAAGAAGCGCATGCAAGGGTATATCCTTTAACTTGTTATCATGTGATTAAATAGGTATAATACAGGCACCAACATTTTGTTTTAGACTCTGGCACTAACCAGGTTTCCCTCTACAGATACCATATTCGGATGGATCCTCTTGAATAATGATCTATAAGAAAAACATGAGTCTCTTCAAAAATAAATAGGATTTTAACTTCTTCCTCAGTATGCAGTAATAAAAAGGTTTATTTTCAATTATTTGATGCTTAGGATATACATAATAAGAAACAATAACTTCTCTATTTTCTCCTCTTCTTCTTCATCAACACATAAGATAATATTCTACATAGCAGCATTGGATCGCTCCTTTTCATCGACTCACAAATATATCCAGGATCATAGTGAGTCATTCTCTCTCTTTTTTCATACAATGTTTCTTCTCCTTTTTTCATATATACTCTTAGTATCACTCTACTAGGTTTTTTTATACATTGAATATGAAAGTACATAACTATCATCACTTCAATTATCAATCATTATCGGTCTTAAAAACTCATTTAAACTAATCAAATATAATATCTCTATAAGACTAAGTCTTTAATCTTCATGTGATAACCCAATTTATCATAAATTTATCTTTCCAAAAAATCTACAAGAACTTAATTCCACGTCTTCATGATAACATGTGGTGACACTCATATAGAGTGAATGAATTTATCATGATGCATGATTCTTTTGTTTTTTTCATATTTGTGTCATGGAATCTCCTGTTGTGGTGTGAAACAATATATCACCTCATTCTAACACTATGAAAAACTTTCACGACATAACATTCTGGTGTGAAGTTCTCCCACAACATTCTATTCATCACACTATTGTGTGGCCTTATCCTTACAGCATGACTACATTTCAACTAACGGAACCATGTTTGACTTTTTTTCATCCATAGATTTCTTTACGATGTGATATTCTTCTTTGTGGCACATAACCAATTCATCTTCTTCATTAATCATCACTGAAACCTATTGCTTGAATCGTGGCTTAATACTTCAGCAACGTGATGTTTATGTCCTGGAGAACAACTTTGCATCATCTGACTTAATATTTTAGAGTTTTCACGTTTCTTCAAACTGAAAAAACTTATATAAGAAATATTGTATGCATCACATTGATTATCTTGACACTTTTTCAAATTCACTTAGAAAATATATTACGTACCAATAGAATATATATTATGTATGAATTGTAATATCTTACTTATGATATGAAAGATCTTACCCATTAACCACAATATCTTATGTATCACTATGAGTTTTGTTACATTACTAATTTTCACTTCTCTGGGAGATATTATGTATCAGTAGAATATCTTATGTATCATATAAAATATTTTATGTATCATAGTGTAAACTCCCAAGTACTTTTACAATTATTCATAATCTGAGAATATTATGTATCTCAGTGGGCTTTAATATTTTTATAATTTTCTAATTCTAGAAAATATATTAAGTATGCTCTGGAAACTCTTACATATCATAGAGTGGTCATTTCCTTATCCACATTTCTGAGTTGTGGAATATATTAAATATCCTAGGGAAAATTCTATGGTACTTTGTTGAATTATAATAATATATTACGCGTCATTAAAATATGTAATGTATCATCAGTGAGAACTTTGTCTTATCTATTTTATGGAAACTCAGATATGTTACGCATGAATTCGAGACTTCTTTCGAATCATTTCAGAAATTCCATATCTCACTTCCAAGCTTCCCAACTTCGCTCAAAGAATTATCTAGCATTATAATTCCTCTCAAAATACATAAAATGGCCTTATGAATTTATCAAGCCTTCATGAATCTTTTCAACTCATTTTTAATCCATTTTAAACTCTAAACTTCATCAAAATAAATCTAAAGTTTTAATGATGGTGTTCTCGCCATTTTCAAATTAATACAACGCAAATTTCAGCTTCAACTTTATTTCTTCAACATAATCTAAGTGTATTTACATATGACGTATCAATATCCAATATTGATAATTACATGGATCGAACCCATAACTATAAAAATTCATGTTTTCATAATTTGATCTTTTGCATATTTCTTTATGTATCTTTGGTTTTTTCCTTGGAGTTGGTGTGGCGTTTTGGGTGTCATAGGACCACAGATTTAGTATAATTAAAATATTATATATATTAAACCACGTGTTCATATCATTTAATAATTAATGGTTTTCCCATTTTTTGGAACCTTAGATGGAAAATAAGAGCCTGATTGTTTCTGGAACGTGGGGTTTACCCTAGGCGCAGCATAAAGTTCATTGGCATCAGACATTCTATGGAATAAAGTCATTGGCAAGTGTGTTAAATAAATTAAATGATTTAATTTATTTAATTTATTAAATGAAAATCTTAGTTGATAATCTATCATATAAACTATTAAGAATATATTTATAATTTCCTATATATAACATAGTGGCTAACCTAGGGGTCGGTCTCAAGGAGGCAGTGTCTGGCCTGGTGATACTTCTAAAATCTTTTTATGTTTTTATCAATATCAAAAACAGTAAAAGAAAACATGAAACAGTGGTTGGTAATGGATGAAAATAAAATGAGAACTATAGAAATAGAGAAGAGAAACAAAAACAAAGATAAGAATAAATGTCAGCAAGAATGAACAAACTCCAGGTTGAATCACTCTACTATCTATCATTGATCTAAAGCACTCAACACTCAACCTCATGTATCATATGCTCGAGAAACCTCTCATTTTTCAAAAAAATGAACAAACACATACAAGGTCGCCTCCCGCACATGACCGATCTCTTAACTCTGGAAGATTACCTAGGTCGAATCAAATTCATACAAGAACTCTCCCATGAAAATGTGATTGTTGCTAAGTAGACAAATCACACAACCTCACCTAAAAAAATCATTTGAGTAGACAATGAAAGAAGAGGGAAAAAATAATATGATAGTAACAAACTGTCCCTGTGAGAAAGTGTGTCATCGCAACACATCAATTCATGAGTGTCACCTCCTGGAACTAAGCCTGTGAGTTATTCCTCCATGTCTAGAGGTTGTAAAAGATCATAGAACAGAGAGCCAAAACACAAGCAACAATTTTTATTTTCAACTAGTGAAAAATCCAGAAGAGAATAATAGAGAGAGGAGAGAAAAACCAATTGCCAAATGATGGGGGGATCTCTATCTCCAGGATATGAAGCCTTATTTAAAAACATTAAATAAAAATTCAACTACAAAATGACAAACAAACAAAACACTTCCATGTGGAGGTGTTCACATAGAACTCAACCTCTTCGTGTGACAAAAACAAATCTTCTCCAGAAAAATTGTTGTCTCATTAAATGACTGTACAAAAATGAATGTCATTGCCAACCTGAGAAATGATTCAGTCAAACCAACAATTACCACTGATCAAACTTGGTTCACAAAAAAAATTAGGAGCTTCTCAACAATTCAGATTGATCTTCCATCCAATTGAAAACCCCTTGACTGGTCTGTTAAGAATCGGTATAGCCCAACTCTTTGAGATAATGCACTGAATTTAGTGGATGCATTCAACTACAAAATCAATGTTCCAACAGGATTTGAATTGGAATCATCTCCTTCTATGACATTTAAATAAGAACCTGGTTCATGGAATTGAACAAACTCGTGACCAAAAGCTTTTAAGAACACAATTCCAACACCATCTTCTTCTCCAGCTACACACCTGAATCAACAGAAAAAATAAAAAACATGATTTGCAGATCCAAACTTCACACAGCATTGGCAGAAAGAACTCAAGTCCGGCTCGGAACATAACGAAAATCGTCATCTGGGGACTCCATCGTCACTATCTGGTGATCTCAGGTCGGTTTGAGAACACACGGAAATTCAGCCACAAAGGAAAACTGAGTTTTTCGTCTGCAAGAAGCGTCATCTTCTTCAGTGCGGACCTGAGAGCCTTTGGCCTCCTTCATCAAAAACAATCAGCATTTCACTAGTTGGATAAATCAACCAGAATTCATCATTTGAAAAATGTGCTCATCCTGAATTAATGTTCTTCAAATCTAAGCTCTGTTAATGAAGACTGCACACCCGGCTATGAAAATTTAGAAAGGGAACAGGATCTTCGCGGACCTCCCTCAAATCACCATCTTCAACCCTAATCATGAAGAAGGATGGTGGCCTCAATGATGAACTGTTCATCTTGGTCGAAATTTCTTCAGATTCACGCTCAAACCCCCTTTAGAAGCTTCAGAAAAACACCTGGAACTCGATTATTCAACACACAGTCTCGGCACCAACTGTAGTGACACATCCTTAACAAATCTCCAACTGGAAGCTCCAATCGGAAACAGAATCTCCCAAATCATCCAGCTCGGTTCTGGTCTTCGGTTTCCCTCGGTTCGTGTCGTCTCCATTAAGCTTCGTCGTCACCCTCATTGGCTCGAAATCAACAATGGGTTCGTTGACATAATTTCATACAACCTTTGATGGTGGCTATGCAGATCTGGATCCATTTTCAATGAAGGGTCGGCATTCAGCTTCCATGGCAAGCCACCGACAATTTTATCTTATGGGATACCTCCAAAAATTATTTCTATTAGAAAATATCTTATGCGGTATTTATCTTAGGGGGATAGGGACCAAAAGTCCCCCCTAATACCCAAGAAGGACCCGGCGCAGTTCTATAAACAGTGAAAAATCACTGTTCACAGAACTAGAGATGGTCCTTCTTTGGTATTAGGGGGGACTTTTGATCCCCCATTGTCATTCCCCCTTTATCTTACTCGAGTGCATTTTCTACACAAGACTTTTATCTTATGACAAAAACTCATATGTGGTAGATTCTTAATAAACATATGCATAGCAGAATTTATATTACACCCTACATGCTTAAAATTAAAAACCTACTTTCAAAATTATTTTATGTTAGTCTGGTGTCAAAATAATCTTACCAAATAAAATGAATAAAAAAAGTTAAATTATCTGTACAATAATAATAAATTCATATTATTTATATTATTATTATTATAATACAAGATTAAAAATAAAAACAATTCACTGAAAATACTAACTGATTAATTAATTAACTAAATAAATAAAAGATAAAAATTATGAAAGAATTGAATTAAATTTAAAGTTACAAATTATTAAATCATTAATTAAAGAAAATTAATTAAAAGTTAAAACAAAAATTAATTAATAAATAAATTAAAACTAAAAACTCAAATAGAATACAAATTAAGTAAACAGAACGAAAAATTAAATAATACTCAACAAAAGAAATACAACATTTAAACAATTAATAAATCAAACATACATTGTTAAATAAAACAAGGAGTGAAAAATTGAAAGATTAAACAATAAAATAGGCATTATTATTATAAAACCCATTAATTAATTAATTCCACTATAAATTATCCAAAAAAATATTATTAACTAAATTAAAGTCATTTTAGCATTAAATACATATAAAACCCCACAAAAAGGATGTGGAAAAATTTAATGAATAAAGGCCGCATCAAATCCCCCCATACATAAGACATTGTTTGTCCTCAATACACCACTTAGTGCATTTCAATAGTAGAAAATAAATCTCAAAATAGAAAATATGAAATTCCACTAAGAATCGATTTTCAAATTGATTTTACCTCAAGGATTCTTTCAAGTGGAAAAGATGAATGTCCTCTCAAATTAAATTTCTTCAGTTCAAGGTCAGTTACTATTTTACAAAAATGATTTAAATTGAAAATTTAAAAGAGAATTTAACAAATGTTAATTTTCATCCAATTGAAATTTCAAACTTCTTTCTACCTCCAAGCGAGAAAACACACATAATTTAAGAAACCATAATAAATAGAAACACAATTATATGGGGTGGATTGAAAATTTATTGGTGGAATAAATAACTCATCCAACGATTTGATGAATAAAGAATAAAGAATGAAAGAGGATGAAATAGTGAGTTCAATATGGATTAGTATTTTCATTTCATAATTCATTTGGATGAAAATATTATGAATTAAATTCAAATTAAAAAGTTTAAAGTAAATAAAATCTGTATGACATTTTCCAAATATTTTACCAAAATTCATTTTTTCCAAGAGGGAAAGAGAAAATATTTATCCAATTAAATCCAATAGGTATTAAAGATTAACCTCCTCAAAGTGGTATCACATTACTCAAAGTTGTGAAAAAAATTTCTCCTAGTGAAAATTCCTAAGCGATGCTTAAAAACATACAATTTTGAAAACTTTTAAGGGTTTTTGATGGGTTTTCAATGAATTACAGTTTAGCACATTAAATACCCATCCACCACACTTAAAACCCAACAATGTCCCCATTGTTGAACTCAAGGTCGAAGAACACTTTAGAATTTTTAAGTTAAAAAAAATCAATTCTGTAGTGAAATATTCATGAACAGGGTCACATGAAAGTTCAACAAAGATCATTTTTTCAAACAAAAAACAAGAAGCGCGTGAACATAAGTTACCTACTAGTTACTACATTAACAAATTCAACACCTATTAATGGTTTTCAAAGTAGATGCATGCTAACATTTAATGTTCAACAATGATTTTCAAAATAATGTTAATATAATCATGCACACCAAATTTTTAGCGCACATATGTAGTAAAAAGTGTAGCATCATCTAGAAGAAAAAAATAAAGCATTTCAGCGTGAAAAATCATTTAAATAACAAATTTTCAAAGATTAAATACACCACCAACGATAAGCGGTAAATTTCTATTTGTCAAGAGCAGAAAAAAGATTCAGAATTTGAAATTTTACTCCCCTATTTCGAAGCTTTGACACTTAAGATTCGACAAAAGAAACCTCCCTTTTTGAACTTGAATAACTCCCTCTAAATTTCCATTTCAAACTCCTACAAATGGAAAAATATAATAAATAAAATTCAGAATTTGAAGTAAAAAAACAAAATAAAACCAGAGTAAAAATTTAGGGAATTTGAATCATTTTTATTCAATATGTAGCTTCATTTAATACTTGAAAATGTTGAATTTATGCTTCAATGGAATGAAAAATTCTGCTCACAACCACACTTATAAAACCAACATTGAAATTAACATGCATCAAGTCTTTGGTTCATCCCCAATCAAATGGAGGGTGTAGCTTCTTGATTAAGAATCACCATATTATGTACTTTCCAACTTCAGTGCACAAATGATACAACTTATGGAATACCCCAATATTAGCTTCCTTTATTTTCCCCTCCTGTGCATAATAACTCTGACATCCCACCCCTCCTCATTGGCTTGAGAAGACAGAAGGACATTACTTGGCCTTAAGAAACATCCCTAAAGCACCAAAGGCTAGCAATAAATGTCAAGGGCTTCATTAATAGAAAAGGGAAGACTTGACCTTTTAAAAACTAAACCAACCAAACATGCCATACCAAATAAACCACTACATGATGCATGATTCCAATGAAAGACCGCTCAAAGAAATACCATTATATCAAAATCAAACTATAATCAGAATACTACAAAACAACCAAGTATACAGTGGAAGACATAACTAACAAAACTCAAACACTCCAAGACAAAACTCCAAGCTCCAACAAGATCCATGCTTCAACTCCTCAAAACAGCTCAAGTATCACTAAGCACCGCTAGAGAAATGTGATACTTTACCTTTTCTCATGCCCCAATAAATGATATCTGCAAAAGCGCCAAAGTGCCAAAGAAGGGGTGAGTAATGAAACTCAGTAGGCTTTCCCCAAATGACTTCCTCACTCACACCACTAGGAGTGAACATGATAGAACATTTATATAAAACAATTTATATAAAACGCTTTAAGATAGTTTATAACAAAATATAAAACAATTTCTATATCAAACAGTTTTCCAACCAAATCCATTTTTTCCAAGGAAAGAAACCAAACCACATTAAAATCGTTCCACAAGTTCCATTTTGGCGTAACCAATTCCATTCCACATATCCACATATCCAACCATGCATGCAACCTAGACCTCCCTATAATCGTGAGTGGTGATTCATCCTTTCACTAAGTCGTCACTTAATGAACCATTTTGATGGGGGAAGTCATGACCCTTATCCATCCCACTAATGATGGGGGATACTTGTTACCCTTATTTTTTCTGAATGCACATGAACACACATAACCATTATGCCAAAAACTAATACCAAAACAACCATTTCAATCATTTCAATGAAACCGTACTTTTATTGAAAAAATTTCAAACCAACCATTTCAATAAAACCAACCTTTTATTGAAAACACATTTACATGCATCAAAACCAAATAACCATTTTAAAATCATTATTTTAAAATCAAGTTACTAAAACCACTTTCCAACAAAACACCCAAATTCCACAATTTCACAAAGTCACTCAAGAGGGTTTTTATCAATCATTACATAGAGAATTCAAAATCAATTTCAATAAAAATAACCAATTTTAAATAAATCCTTTAATTTATAAATAGAGGAGTTGAGAGTGAATCCACCTACCATAGAAAACTTGGCGAAAACGAAAAAACATCACGAAAATTTTCACAGAATCTGGTTGAAACTCCAAAAACCCACCATAGATCTCTTCTCCTAACATCAAAAAACCCAAATATAATCATATTTGTCATCAACTACCACATATAAATCCACAGTGGATGTAGATATAAGAAACCGAGATAGAGGGAGAAGTATATCTAAGTAAAACCAAAGACACCCACCATAAATGATGACATGTCATGAGAATTTGGCTTCAACACGCCAAGAGAAGCATTTTTATTGCCTCTGGATCGGTGGGAGAATCCTCTACTAAATTTTGGAGGAGTAAATCTCGAGTTAGGGTTGTTATGGGGAAAACAAGAGGGGTTATTTCTTAATCCTGATCTAGATCCACAATTATAGGATCTTATTTGTAAACCATGCATGGTTAGTCGCACAGTTAGGCAAACCGTGTGCTAACTATACGCTAGCCTCTTCCTCAAGAGGGACCTCACACGGTTGGCCCACACAGTTTGAAAAACCGTGTGCCAGACATGCAAAATCTCATTGTCCCACTTTTCATGGTTTCCCTTAGGTTTCCACACGGTTTGGAAAAACCGTGCACCTACCCATGTGTCTTACCCTTAGCCTATATCTCATTGTGAATTGTTTCCTGTAGGAGTTGAACGATTTCCCCAAACCGTTCACTAATTGTTCACCTAGAGAAAAACCCCAAAACATTCCAAAAGATCCCCAAACTCTCCGAAACTTCACCCAAACACTTTATATACTTGAAATACATAAATAAAGGGTTATTTACTTGAAAATGGGGGTGTTACATTCTCCCAAACATTGGTCTTTCTGTCCATGGAAAGTAGAAAACCATCATTCCCTTGAAAGAGTTCCAGACATTTCTCATTCATTCCCTTCACCTGTTCCCGAGTATCTTCCTAAATCTGACCATGCTACCACAAAACCCGCACTAGACCGATTCTCTTCCCACATAATACTTTCTCTTGCCTATCTAAAATCCACACTAGCATGTGCACCAACGAAGCATCCGGATCTATGTCAATGTGATTGCATCGAATCACATGGTCAGGATCAGGAAGATACATTTTCAACTAAGATACATGAAACACATTATGCACAGCACTCAACCATGGTGGAAAATCCAACTAATATTCCACCTCTCCAACCCATTCTAGTATCTCAAAAGGGAATATGTATCGAGGGGATAACTTTCCCTACTTCCCAAAATGACAACGTCCAAGACTTTGAGAGATCTTCAAGAACACGTGATCACTCACCTTGAACGAAAACAATCGTCGACGATGATCTTCATATGATTTATGAAAACTCTGAGTCATCTCCATCTGTTTCATGATCAACTGAATCTTCTCCGTTATTTCTTGGACAAGGCTTAGGACAACTAGTGAATTCTCACCTGTTTCCACCCAAAAAACTAGAGAATGACAAGGAATCCCATACAATTCTTTAAAAGGAACCATATGTATCGAGGCATGATAGATTTTGTTATATGAGAACTCTACTAATGGTATGTGCTCCTCCCATGAGCCACCAAAATCTATTACACAAGCCCGCAACATGTCTTACAAAATTTGTATCATCCTTTCATATTTCCCATATGTCTGATGATGATACGTTGCACTCATTTTCAACTAAGTTCCAAGGGATTTCTATAAGGATCTCCATAAACAAGATGTAAACCTTGAATATCTGTCTGACACTATCGAAACTGGAATGCCATTCCCCTTTACCACTTCTCGAATATAGATCTTTGACAAGTCCTCCACTGTATGAGATTCATGAATCGTGATGAAATTGGATGACCTTGTGAGTTGATCCACTATCACCCATATGGAATCGTGTTTTTGAACTATTCTTGGGAGATCTATTACAAAATCCATAGTTATCTGCTCCCATTTCCAAACAAGAATAGGTAAAGACTGCAACATACCTACTGGTCGCTGATGCTCTTCCTTAACTTGTTGAAAAATTAAGCATCTCGAAACAAATTCAGCCACCTTCCTTTTTATATCGACCCACCAAAATTGGAATTTCAACACCTTATACATATTCTATATTCTAGGATGAACAACTCATCTCAAATGGTGGTAATCATGAAGAAGTTGTTCCTAAAAATCCATAGGTACGACCATCCAGTCTCGAAACCATAAAATTGAACTCCCATCAAGTTTTCATCCCTCAATGGTCTCCCCACCATTGATTTTTGACCTTATAGAAACGCATTCATAATTGGATATCTATGCCTATTTAACCATCTTAACCAAATCATGAACTACCAAAACTAGAAAAAAAACCCGCAACATTACCTCACTCTTCACATTCCAAGTGCAGGTCAGCTAAAATTGACATCAAGTGCCACTGATCTGAAGCCTCTTTTTCCAACTGAACACATGAATTTCTTCTTAATGCATCCTCCATCGAATTTCCTTTACCCGTTGTATACATCAAGTCAAAGTCAAACATTTAAATATACTCCATCCATATTCTTTGTATGAGGTTCAAATCCCATTGTGGAAAAATATGTTTCAATCTCTTATGATCTGTGAACACATTAAATTTCTCACCAAAGAGATAATAATGCCATGTCTTTAAAGAATGGTCTATAGAAGCTAACTCCAAATCATTTGTTGGGTGGTTATTCTCATGAAACTGCAACCACCTTAAACCATAAGCAACAACATGATCCCATTGCATGAGAACAAAACTCAACCCAAATCCCATAACATCACAATACACCATGTACCCTTATCCTGATTCTAGAAAAATCAATATTGGTGCTGATGTCAGGAAAAATTTAAGCTCCTTAAAAGACTTATGAAATTATCATTCCCTTGGAATGGAACATTTTTCTTTATCAAATCTATCATAGGTGAAGCTAGTCATGAGAATTCATGAACAAAGAATCAGTAATAACCAGATAGACCAGGAAAACTATATATCTCAAAGACATTCTGTAAAGACTTGGAAATTCCATGTAATTTTTTTTAATTATATGAGAATTTTTCGAGACTGCGAAATCTGAGAGCGCGTGATTCCGAGCCCCGGAGTGCCCGGAATGATCCGTCGAAGTTTTGTTATGCTTTAATTAGCGCGGGTAAGCAGTTTTCCTGAAAAAGTGGAAGTACTCCTAAACGGTTACTCGGATCGGAAATCTGAGGGCACCGTTGCGCTAAGGATGAAGGGTTTACCCTAGGCGCGACTTAAGTTTAGTCGGCGCGGGCCTCCTGTGAGAAAACCCAAAAATGGCATAACCGTAAATAAAATAATTAAATAAATTATTTTATTTTTCAAATGCTTATAACTCACAAACGGTAGCTCAGATTGAAAATCTGAGACTACCGCTGAACTCGTGAGGGCATGCTTTATTTAAGCATATACTAACTTTGGTCGGCGCGAGCCACCAGTGAAAGTTAGTTTTTGGCTGTAAATAAAATAATTAAGTGATCATTATTTTATTGTAAAATTCATAACTTTTAAATGGTAACTCGGATTGGAAATCCGAGAGTACCGTTGGATTCGTTGGGGCGTGTTTCACTTAGGCAAAGCCTAACCTCGACCGGCGCGGGTCGAGGGCGACTGTTAATAATTTTCCAAACTTTTTTTGGGTACGTCCAGTAAATGCGCAAGCGGTGTTTTGTAACTTTTGAACCGGTGCTCGGAATTCAAATCTGAGGACACCGTTGAACTCGCAGCATCGATATTCACTTAAGGAGATCACAGCCAAAGCTCTCACCTCCTAGAGTAAGCTCACACTGCCGGCACCAGTGCGTAATCGTCGAATCAGCTCCCGTAGGAGTCTTTAGCCGTAAGGATCGAACCAACGGCTCCGTCGGAATCTTCGAGCTCCGAACAAGGGCAGTAACAATAAAAGAGTGACTGACTCCTGTGTCTATAAGTACTGCAGCTATGGTGGAGTAGACATAGATCGCACCTCGTATCATCTCCGGAGCGCCGTGATCGTAGGCCTCAGCTGCCTGGAGCTGAGCTCTTCCCTGTCAACCTGCTCTCGGCGGTCGGGGTGGACCTCCTAGTGGTGGTGGTGGTAACATCTCGAATCATCTCCCACCGCCAGCTGCACGACCAACTCCTATTCCACGTCTGCCTGCTCCCTGTAGACTACCTCAATCGAATCTTTGTCTCTGCCTGGGAGGTCCTTCGACCGTCTGTTGATCATCCGTATGACGGGTCAGACAGTCACGAGCCATGTGACCCTGCTCGTCGCATGTGAAACATTGCTCGCTCCTGGCATATCTGTCTCCGCCTCGGGTGCCCAGCACAACCGACTCTGAATCATGTGGTCGTCCACCTGTAGGTTTGATCCTCTTGAACCTCTGTGACGTATGTCTACTGTCAGCTGCAGAAGACTCCGCTACGTGACGACTGATAGTGGGTCTCGCTGCTGGTGATTGCTCAGCAAGAAAACTCTCCACCAAGAGGGCTCTCTTTAACACCCTCGTCTGCGTCGGGATGCTGAGTGATATCACTGAAGCTCTGATCTCCCGCCTGAGTCCCTACTCGAAGGTCCGGTCCCTGAAGAATGGGTCTCACACCATATCAGTGGAGTAACATGAGAGGTCAGTGAACCTCGCTAAGTACTGAGCCACAGTTATGTTGCCCTGCTGCAGATGAAGTAGCTCCTGAATGCGCACTGTGCGAAGAGTCGCTGGAACAAACTCCGCCCGAAACAGGCTCTCAAAGTCTGCCCAGAGAAGCATCATCTCATCGTGGAACTGGAGCATCAAGCTCCACCATCTGCCCGCTGCTGCCTGTAGAAGGCTGGCAGCAAGAATCACTATGAGATCGGCTGGTGTCTCTACCAGTCGGAAAACTCTCACCACAGCCTCCAGTCAATCCTCAGCCGCCTGTGGGTCCGTCTCTCCCCTAAACCTGGGTGACCTCTAGCACTGGAACTCATGAAACGCGCTCAAGCGGCGTGCACCGTCTACTGCTGGGGCTGGTGGCATCGGTGGCCCAACAGGTAATGGTACCGTTGGTGCCTCCGTTGGTGCCTCAACTGGAAGAGGGCCCTACACCGAGGCCTCGTCACTCGGTGGGCTATCTGTGCGT
The DNA here is from genome assembly GCA_963277665.1 of Viscum album. Taxonomy (NCBI): domain Eukaryota; kingdom Viridiplantae; phylum Streptophyta; class Magnoliopsida; order Santalales; family Viscaceae; genus Viscum; species Viscum album. The sequence continues at coordinate 1,424,609,445 of OY728123.1, read as the reverse complement.
ATGACTCTCAGAACTCTAGCTGGTTGTCTGCGTGGAGGCATCCTGAAAAGAAACAGGTGTGCTACGGTTAAAAACTTATACCTGGTGAGTTGACCTGGTGGGCTGACTCAAAGAGTTCACAAAGAAAACTCTTGAAAACACACACACAATCAGTGTTTTCGTGCACTGATTCAGAAATCAGAAGTCAGGGTCTTGGTGTATGGGTACATCGGTCGCCGCACCAACACTGGACTCCCTGAACGGAAAACCACACTCACTACCCTTAACAATATTGCTTCATAGAAAAGAGATATCAGAGTCATAAGTTCTGCGGTAGAACCGACTCCTCTGATACCAATTTGTCACGACCCGTCCCCCGGGGCCCGTGTCGTGACTACCCCAAGCCTGCCTTCCATAGGCCAGAGGCTGGCGACTAGCACCAAAGGCGTATTCCCTAAAACTGGGAAGACATTACCTTTATAACCTATAAGCACACGCAACCAAGCACACAGAAAGATACGAACTCAAGCAAACTGTATACCAAAAGAGAGTGCTGAAAGTAAAGGGGCTGGAATACAAGCCCAACAGTAAAAGTACAAGTACAACTGAAATACAAAACAACTGAAGAAAGTGAAAAAGGAAGCTATTGGGTCGTCCTCCAGGTTCCTACCTGAAGGGTAGGTACAGATCGCCTCCTCAGAACTCCACGTCCGTCCGTCTCCTCCGCGTATCGATACGCCGTATGGTCCGCCTCTAGGTACCATTCAGTCCTGGTACTCTCAGCCTCAGTCAACGTTGTCCGTCGTCTACATCCAACACAACAAGGTGCGGGCATAGCCCGTGCAGGGGTGAGTATAACGATACTTAGTAGGGACCCCGAGACCCTCAAGGTCTCACAAAAATCTACCAAGGCTAAACCACAAAGTATGAAATCAACAGATAACCCTACTTAGGTATATGCTCATATATATACCTAAGTTATCAAGTAATCCATCTCAATCATGAGGAAAACACAGAAAAATTGACTCAGCTCAAAACAGGATTTTATTCTAGGGGTAGTATCAAGTAACATCCCCAGTCACATTGTCGAAATCTCGGCTGCTGGAGAACTCCTCTATCGAGTACAGTGGGCCTGCCACGACACCAAGGCGCTTCCCACTAACCTTGGACTGCTGAGTTACTCATCCTGTCGAGTACCTTGGGTCTACCGCGTCACCAAGGCGCTCCCCACCGTGGGTCTGCTGCGTCACCAAGGCGCTCCCTCTCGTAACCTGCTGAGGTACTCCTCCTGACGAGTACCGTGGGTCTGCCACGTCACCAAGGCGCTCTCCACTGTGGGTCTGCCGCGACACCAAGGCGCTTCCCGCTGGGCTAGTCGAGTCACTCCGAGTCGAATCAGTCAGCAGTCGTCAGGTCTCAACCAGCTATTAGGTCTTCGCACTATGCTTGCTCGTCTCCGGGAGGATCCACTCCACAAGCTACTGGTCGATACTCCAACTGTCACGAAGTCCCACGAAGAAGTATCTCAATGGTCCGCCACGTCATAGGGATCTCAACGCAACTGACGACGCGTCAATCGGACGCCTGGTCTGTGAGTTATTAGTCTTTTAGTCCCGGGGGCTCGGTTGGATTCGTGCTCGATCCAACCTGACCGTTCCCCATATCAAACCAAAACTCAGTGGGGGTAATACTCAAAGGGACCGTCTCGCTCTAAGATTTCCAGCGCCACTGACGGTTCGTCAAATGGACGTCCGGTGCCAAAGTTATGGCTAAAAGAAAGTAAAGGGTCGTAGTGGACCCGGGTCCGGTCTGACCCAGTCGGACTGACCCGGCCTGACCCTTCGGGTTTGGCCTGGCCTGCGAGGTCCGCGAGGGTGGTGGACCGGCCGCGAGGGCGCAGACCGATCGCGGGTCGGCGGACCGGCCGCGGTTCGACGGTGGTTCAGTCAGGAGGGCGGAGCGGCTCGGCTCGGCGGACGGCGGCGCGACTCGGCTCGGTCGGCGGCGCGACTCGGCTCAGATGGCGGCTCCGCTCGGCGGCTCGGCTCCGCTCGGACGGCGGCGCAGCTCGGCTCGGAGGCGCAGCTCGGCTCGGACGACGGCGTGACTCGGCGGACGACGGCGCGACTCAGCTCGGATGACGATGCGACTCGGCGGATGGCGGCATGGCTCGGAGGACGGCGGCTCGGACCGCGGGTCGGCCGGGGCGACGCGGTGAGGCCACGGGTCGGCCAGGGCAAAGCGGCGAGGCCACGGGTCGGCCGGGGCGGCGTGGCAAGGCCGCGGGTCGCGGCGTCGTTGCCTCCGTCGTCTTCGTCGCCTTCCTCCACTTCGAAGAACACACAAAAGAAGAACGGTGGAGGGATCAGGCCGTGTTTGTTTGGTGCACACCCTCCGCGTTTAGAGTGGTAGCAAGTGGTTCACAAAGAACGAAGCATGAACGTGAAACCATAATCTTCCGCAATGTTTGTTCCCAAATCGCACAAGAAAAGAAGGGAGTACATGGAAAGTGATAAGCATTTAAGAATAAACCCCTACCTCGTTCGCTTAATGACGTTAGCGCAAGGAGGTAGTACGGTCGTCGATTCGTCGCAGATGAAGATGTCCCACGTCGGAAGAAGTCTCGGGGAAGAAGCTCGAAGTCGAGGTCGGCGTTCTTCGTCGGCGGAGAATTCTTCGTGGAAGAACGCATTCTTCGTTGGAGAGTTTTCTCACACCAAGAGCTCTCTCTCCTTTGCCAACAGATGTTCTCAAAAGAAGAACCCACCAAAAAGAGATAGGCAATATAATAAAAAGTGTTTCCCCAATTTAATCGTTGGCACAATTCAAATTGGATTAATTAAATTGGCTCAATTAAGTGGTGTGTTGGCATAATTAAGAGGGGGAGGGTTGGCACAATTAATGTGGAAGAAACTCAAGAGGCTCCTCCACATTAATGAGGGAATTGAAGAGGTTTTCCTATATTTATGAGGGAGTTGATGTTTTTCTCCCAATTAAAGGGGGGTTTCAAGGGGGGTTTAATCCTAGGTGGTCCCCACCACCATAACCTCTCATGGGAGGTTAGGCTCGGGTGGTCCCCACCACCATAACCTCTCATGGGAGGTTAAGGTCTGGTGGTCCCCACCACCAACTTCCACAAGGAAGTTGGTTACAACAAAATAAAATAAAACGTGTGCTTATTTTATTTCATTATTTCCACGAAAAACCCAAAAACTAACTTTCAGTCTCGACCAACTGTCGTCGAGGTGAAAGTCTTCTTAAGCGAAAATCGGCGTTGCGAGTTCAACGATGCCCTCAGATTTAAATTTCAAGCATCGGTTCAAAAGTTATAAAAACTCGCTCGTACGTTTACTGAACGTACTCGAAGAAAAGTTCAGAAATTCCTTCCGGGTACTTCGGGCCTCGGAATCACGCGCCGTCAATTTTCGCGGACTCGTAAAATTCCCATATATAAAATAAAAAAAATACATGGAAATTCCGGGTCTTTACAACTTTTCCATGCATCAAAACCAAATAACCATTTTAAAATCATCAGTTTAAAATCAAGTTACTAAAACCACTTTCCAACAAAACATCCAAATTCCATAATTTTGCAAACCGTCACTCAAGAGGGCTTTCATCAATCATTGAAAAGATAATTCACATTCAATTTCAAGTAAAATAACCAATTTGAAATCAAGCCTTCAAGTTCTAAATAGAGGAGTCGAGAGTAAATCCACCTACCTCAGAAAACTTGGAGAAAATGGAAAAACAACATGAAAATATCCATGAAATTGGGTTGAAACTCCAAAAATCCACCTTAAATCTCTTCCCCTAACATAAACAAGGCCAAATATAATAATATTTGGTATCAACTACCTTAGATCTATCCACGTAGGGTGTATATCTAAGAAATCGAGAGAGAGTGAGAAGTTGATCTAAGGAAAACCAAGGAAAACCACCATAAACGATGACTTCTAGCGAGAATCCAGCTTCAATGCACCAAGAGAAGCCTTCAGATCACCTCTGTATCGATGGGAGAAGCCTCTACTACCTTTGGGAGGAGAAAATATCGAGTTAGGGCTATTTTGGGGGAAATGAGGGGTAATTTCTTAATCCCGACCTAGATCCACAATTATAGGATCTTATTTTAAACTGTGCACGGTTAATCGCACGGTTAGGCAAATCGTGTGCTAACCGTGTTTCAGCCTCTACCACAAGAGGGACCTCACACGGTTGGCCCATACAGTTGGACAAATTGTGCACCTACCATGTAAAATCTCACTATCCCACTTTGCACGGTTTCTCCTAGGTAGCTGCATGATTTGGAAAAATCATGCGCCTACCCATGCGCCTTCCCCTTAGCCTATGTCTCATTGTGCACAGTTTCCTGTAGGAGTTTCATGGTTTCCCCAAACTATGCACCAATTGTACACCTGTAGAAAAGACCCAAAAACATTCCAAAAGGTCTCCAAACTCTCCCAAACTTCACCCAAACACGTTATATACTTAAAATACATAAATAAAGGGTTACTTACTTGAAATAGTGGGTGCTACAATAACCTTCATGGAATAATGGAAAGGGGGAAAATAAATAGGTCTATGTTCCCTCTTCTTCAACCTGAGGTGTGGCATGCACGAGTAAAGAGATTTCAAAATCAGGGTGAGACTTCTCTTCTGGTTAAGTCCAATGTATTATTTTTTCTTAAATAACAAAGAATGTATCAATACCCCCTTTAACAAAAGTGCTCTCCTTCAACACCTTCTCTTCTTCATATTCTCCCATATTTAAATTTTCAGTAAGATTTGGGAGTTCTAAAATCCTTCAACACCTTCTCTTCTTCATATTCTCCCATATTTAAATTTTCAGTAAGATTTGGGAGTTCTAAAAATTCTACACCAATAGAAGTCTCAAGTTCCTCCTTACTTTCCAGGATATCACAAATATGAGTTGCCTCTAAAATATCTATATGGAGAGGAACAGAATTAAGTTCAAGATCAAAATAGTCGTTGTTGACATAACATTCAAATCAATCTATAAAATTTCCAACTCCCTGAATGTGTGTATCTTGTTCATCCATTTGTTCAAAAATAGCTTCTAAAAGTGATTTCGGGCTAGAAGTGAGGTAGTCAGCCTCCTCCAACCTCTTTTCAAAAATCAACACCTTATCTATGGTGTCTTTTATGGAAAAAGAGAGGTTGTTTAGTGCCGGTTCGACCTTTTCTAAAATGGAAAAATTAACGGACAAATTAATGGAATAAAAATCAGCACAATGAAAATCAGAAAATTAATGTTTCTTGAAAAGTAGTCCAACTTCTATAATTTCAGTATCTCCCATCTCCTGTCATCTTATAAAGTATCCCTCAACATGAGGATCATGCTTCTTCAATCGAGCTTCAACCTCATCGATCTCCTCATCTATTGATGGTAAGATTTTCTCTTTTTGGCGAACCCCTTCTCTATAATACTCGGGGAAAATGTATGAGAATTCTTTAAGTTCTTTGGCTAAGGATTCCATAGGTCACCTATACTCATTGATATCTTAAATAAGTAAAATGAAATCTTCTTCATTTAAAATTTCAAATTATTCCCCGACCTTGTATGAAAAAAATCCTACCATGTCTTCTAAACAACGTGGTGGTTCCATTTTTTTTTTTTAGTTTTTCCCTTTTTTAGTTTTTTTTTAATTCTGAAAATGACAAAAAAAAATGAAGAATCACTAAAAAAACCTTCCTCCACAGAAATGGCTCCAATTTTTGATATCCTGTTGTATAAACTATCAAGAATACATTTATAATTCCCTAGATATAGCACAATGGCTAACTCAGGGGTCGGTCTCAAGGAGGCAGTGTGTTTGACCTAGTGATACTTCTAAAATATTGTCACTACTGTAAATAAGGCCATTAGCGACCGCCATTGGCATTCGCTGTTGCCTCGTCGCTAGAGGCCTTTAGCGACCGCCAATGGCGGTCGCCATAGAAGGCCGGCAGATCGGCCTTCAGCGACCGCTTGGCGGTCGCTGAAGGCCTCTGCCGGGCACCCTATAGCGACCGCCTATGGCGGTCGCTATTCTAAAAAAAAAAAAAATTAAAATTTTTTTTATTGAATTGAATATAAATACATATATATATATATATATAAAAATATTCATATATATACTATTAAATACAATATTTTAAATATATATATATATATATATAATATTTTAAATGTTTTAATATATATTTAATATATATATAATATCAAATCATTGTGCTATAACAATTTAAAAACTTCATTCAAGAAATAATCTCATTTCAGGTCTTTCGGAGCACGTTTGCTCCGAATGGAACCGCCGCACGCCGTTTTATGGTCTTTTATGGCGCCAGAAACGCGTTTCCGGCCGCCGCGGTCACACGGCACCTCCGAATGAGGTGCCGTCTAGCCGACCATTTCACAATTCACGCCCCGGATGTTGTCGTACGGTTTCGTGGCATTCGGAGGTCGTTCGGGTGGTTTTGACCCCCCAACGCGTCATTTCAGCGCGCGTCGCGCTGCTGAAAACGACACAATCGGACGTGCCGCGCGCACCGCACGTCCGATAGACGTGCGACCTCCTCCTGCATCTCAGAAATAATATTTCTATCGTTCTCGTGCGGTTTCAGGTCGTTCGGAGCACGTTTGCTCCGAATGGGACCGCCGCACGCCGTTTTGGTGTTTTATGGCGCCGGAAACACGTTTCCGGCCGCCGCGGTCAAACGGCACCTCCGAATGAGGTGCCGTCTGGCCGACCATTTCACAATTCACGCCCCGGATGTTGTCGTACGGTTTTGTGGCATTCGGAGGTCGTTCGGGTGGTTTTGACACCCCAACGCGCCATTTCAGCGCGCGTCGCGCTGCTGAAAACAACACAATCGGACGTGCCGCGCGCACCGCACGTCCGATGGACGTGCGGCCTCCTCCTGCATCTCAGGAATAATATTTCTATCGTTCTCGTGCGGTTTCAGGTCGTTCGGAGCACGTTTGCTCCAAATTGGACCGCCGCACGCCGTTTTGGTGTTTTGTGGCGCCAGAAACGCGTTTCCGGCCGCCGTGGTCAAACGGCACCTCCGAATGAGGTGCCGTCTGGCCGACCATTTCACAATTCACGCCCCGGATGTTGTCGTACGGTTTCGTGGCATTCGGAGGTCGTTCGGGTGGTTTTGACCCCCCAACGTGCCATTTCAGCGCGCGCCGCGCTGCTGAAAACGACACAATCGGACGTGCCGCGCACCGCACGTCCGATTGACGTGCGGCCTTCTCCTGCATCTCAGGAATAATATTTCTATCGTTCCCGTGCGGTTTCAGGTCTTTCGGAGCACGTTTGCTCCGAATGGGACCGCCGCACGCCGTTTTGGTGTTTTAGGGCGCCGGAAACGCGTTTCCGGCCGCCGCGGTCAAACGGCACCTCCGAATGAGGTGCCGTCTGGCCGACCATTTCACAATTCACGCCCGGATGTTGTCGTACGGTTTCGTGGCATTCGGAGATCGTTCGGGTGGTTTTGACCCCCCCAACGCGCCATTTCAGCGCGCGTCGTGCTGCTGAAAACGACACAATCGGACGTGCCGCGCGCACCGCACGTCCGATGGACGTGCGGCCTCCTCCTGCATCTCAGGAATAATATTTCTATCGTTCCCGTGCGGTTTCAGGTCGTTCGGAGCACGTTTGCTCCGAATTGGACCGCCGCACGCCGTTTTGGTGTTTTAGGACGCCGGAAACGCGTTTCCGGCCGCCGCGGTCAAACGGCACCTCCAAATGAGGTGTCGTCTGGCCGACCATTTCACAATTCACGCCCCGGATGTTGTCGTACGGTTTCGTGGCATTCGGAGGTCGTTCGGGTGGTTTGACCCCCCAACGCGCAATTTTAGCGCGCGCCGCGCTGCTGAAAACGACACAATCGGACGTGCCGCGCGCACCGCACGTCCGATGGACGTGCGGCCTCCTCCTGCATCTCAGGAATAATATTTCTATCGTTACCGTGCGGTTTCAGGTCGTTCGGAGCACGTTTGCTCCGAATGGGACCGCCGCACGCCGTTTTGGTGTTTTAGGGCGCCGGAAACGCGTTTCCGGCCGCCGCGGTCAAACGGCACCTCCGAATGAGGTACCGTCTGGCCGACCATTTCACAATTCACGCCCCGAATGTTGTCGTACGGTTTCGTGGCATTCGGAGGTCGTTCGGGTGATTTTGAACCCCCAACGCGCCATTTCAGCGCGCGCCGCGCTACTAAAAATGACACAATCGGACGTGCCGCGCGCACCGCACGTCCGATGGACGTGAGGCCTCCTCCTGCATCTCAGGAATAATATTTCTATCGTTCCCGTGCGGTTTCAGGTCGTTCGGAGCACGTTTGCTCCAAATTGGACCGCCGCACGCCGTTTTGGTGTTTTAGGGCGCCGGAAACGCGTTTCCGGCCGCCGCGGTCAAACGGCACCTCCGAATGAGGTGCCGTCTCGCCGACCATTTCACAATTCACGCCCCGGATGTTGTCGTACGGTTTCGTGGCATTCGGAGCTCGTTCCTGTGGTTTTGACCCCCCAACGCGCAATTTTAGCGCGCGCCGCGCTGCTGAAAACGACACAATCGGACGTGCCGCGCGCACCGCACGTCCATCGCACGTGCGGCCTCCTCCTGCATCTCAGGAATAATATTTCTATCGTTCCCGTGCGGTTTCAGGTCGTTCGGAGCACGTTTGATCCGAATGGGACCACCGCACGCCGTTTTGGTGTTTTAGGGCGCCGGAAACGCGTTTCCGACCGCCGCGGTCAAACGGCACCTCCGAATGAGGTGCCGTCTGGCCGACCATTTCACAATTCACGCCCCGGATGTTGTCGTACGATTTCGTGGCATTCGAAGGTCGTTCGGGTGGTTTTGACCCCCCAACGCGCCATTTCAGCGCGCGCCGCGCTGCTGAAAACGACACAATCGAACGTGCCGCGCACCGCACTTCCGATTGACTTGCGGCCTCCTCATGCATCTCAGGAATAATATTTCTAGCGTTCCCGTGCGGTTTCAGGTCTTTCGGAGCACGTTTGCTCCGAATGGGACCGCCGCACGCCGTTTTGGTGTTTTAGGGCGCCGGAAACGCGTTTCCGGCCGCCGCGGTCACACGGCACCTCCGAATGAGGTGCCGTCTGGCCGACCATTTCACAATTCACGCCCCGGATGTTGTCGTACGGTTTCGTGGCATTCGGGGGTCGTTCGGGTGGTTTTGACCCCCCAACGCGCCATTTCAGCGCGCGCCGCGCTGCTGAAAACGACACAATCGGACGTGCCGCGCGGACCGCACGTCCGATGGACGTGCGGCCTCCTCCTGCATCTCAGGAATAATATTTCTATCGTTCCCGTGCGGTTTCAGGTCGTTCGGAGCACGTTTGCTCCGAATTGGACCGTCGCACGCCGTTTTGGTGTTTTAGGGCGTCGGAAACGCGTTTCCGGCCGCTGCGGTCAAACGGCACCTCCGAATGAGGTGCCGTCTGGCCGACCATTTCACAATTCACGCCCCGGATGTTGTCGTACGGTTTCGTGGCATTCGGAGGTCGTTCGGGTGGTTTTGACCCCCCAACGCGTCATTTCAGCGCGCGCCGCGCTGCTGAAAACGACACAATCGGACGTGGCGCGCGCACCGCACGTCCGATGGACGTGCGGCCTCCTCCTGCATCTCAGGAATAATATTTCTATCGTTCTCGTGCGGTTTCAGGTCGTTCGGAGCACGTTTGCTCCGAATGGGACCGCCGCACGCCGTTTTGGTGTTTTAGGGCGCCGGAAACGCGTTTCCGGCCGCCGCGGTCAAACGGCACCTCCGAATGAGGTGCCGTCTGGCCGACCATTTCAAAATTCACGCCCCGGATGTTGTCGTACGGTTTCGTGGCATTCGGAGGTCGTTCGGGTGGTTTTGAACCCCCAACGCGCCGTTTCAGCGCGCGCCGCGCTGCTGAAAACGACACAATCGGACGTGCCGCGCGCACCGCACGTCCGATGGACGTGAGGCCTCCTTCTGCATCTCAGGAATAATATTTCTATCGTTGCCGTGCGGTTTCAGGTCGTTCGGAGCACGTTTGCTCCAAATTGGACCGTCGCACGCCGTTTTGGTGTTTTATGGCGCCGGAAACGCGTTTCCGGACGCCGCGGTCAAACGGCACCTCCGAATGAGGTGCCGTTTGGCCGACCATTTCACAATTCACGCCCCAGATGTTGTCGTACGGTTTCGTGGCATTCGGAGGTCGTTCGGGTGGTTTTGACCCCCCAACGCGTCATTTCAGCGCGGGCCGCGCTGCTGAAAACGACACAATCAGACGTGCCGCGCACCGCACGTCCGATTGACGTGTGGCCTCCTCCTGCATCTCAGGAATAATATTTCTATCGTTCCCGTGCGGTTTCAGGTCTTTCGGAGCACGTTTGCTCCGAATGGGACCGCCGCACGCCGTTTTGGTGTTTTAGGGCGCCGGAAACGCGTTTCCGACCGCCGCGGTCACACGGCACCTCCGAATGAGGTGTCGTCTGGCCGACCATTTCACAATTCACGCCCCGGATGTTGTCGTACGGTTTCATGGCATTCGGAGGTCATTCGGGTGGTTTTGACCCCCCAACGCGTCATTTCAGCGCGCGCCGCGCTGCTCAAAACGACCCAATCGGACGTGCCGCGCGCACCGCACGTCCGATTGACGTGCAGCCTCCTCCTGCATCTCAGGAATAATATCTCTATCGTTCCCGTGCGGTTCCAGGTCGTTCGGAGCACGTTTGCTCCGAATTGGACCGCCGCACGCCGTTTTGGTGTTTTAGGGCGCCGGAAACGCGTTTCCGGCCGCCGCGGTCAAACGGCACCTCCGAATGAGGTGTCGTCTGGACGACCATTTCACAATTCACGCCCCGGATGTTGTCGTACGGTTTCGTGGCATTCGGAGGTCGTTCGGGCGGTTTTGACCCCCCAACGCGCCATTTCAGCGCGCGCCGCGCTGCTGAAAACGACACAATCGGACGTGCCGCGCGCACCGCACGTCCGATGGACGTGCGGCCTCCTCCTGCATCTCAAGAATAATATTTCTATCGTTCCCGTGCGGTTTCAGGTCGTTCGGAGCACGTTTGCTCCGAATGGGACCGCCGCACGCCGTTTTGGTGTATTAGGGCGCCGAAAACGCGTTTCCGGCCGCCGCGGTCAAACGGCACCTCCGAATGAGGTGCCGTCTGGCCGACCATTTCACAATTCATGCCCTGGATGTTGTCGTACGGTTTCATGGCATTCGGAGGTCGTTCGGGTGGTTTTGAACCCCCAACGCGCCATTTCAGCGCGCGCCGCGCTGCTGAAAACGACACAATCGGACGTGCCGCGCGCACCGCACGTCCGATGGACGTGCGGCCTCCTCCTGCATCTCAGAAATAATATTTCTATCGTTCCCGTGCGGTTTCAGGTCGTTCGGAGCACGTTTGCTCCAAATTGGACCGCCGCACGCCGTTTTGGTGTTTTAGGGCGCCGGAAACGCGTTTCCGGCCGCCGCGGTCAAACGGCACCTCCGAATGAGGTTCCGTCTAGCCGACCATTTCACAATTCACGCCCCGGATGTTGTCGTACGGTTTCGTGGCATTCGGAGGTCGTGCGGGTGGTTTTGACCCCCCAACGCGTCATTTCAGCGCGCGTCGCGCTACTGAAAACGATACAATCGGACGTGCCGCGCGCACCGCACGTCCGATGGACGTGCGGCCTCCTCCTGCATCTCAGGAATAATATTGCTATCGTTCTCGTGCGGTTTCAGGTCGTTCGGAGCACGTTTTCTCTGAATTGGACCGCCGCACACCGTTTTGGTGTTTTAGGGCGCCGGAAACGCGTTTCCGGCCGCCGCGGTCAAACGGCACCTCCGAATGAGGTGCCGTCTGGCCGACCATTTCACAATTCACGCCCCGGATGTTGTCGTACGGTTTCGTGGCATTCGGAGATCGTTCGGGTGGTTTTGACCCCCCAACGCGCCATTTCAGCGCGCGCCGCGCTGCTGAAAACGACACAATCGGACGTGCCGCGCGCACCGCACGTCCGATGGACGTGCGGCCTCCTCCTGTATCTCAGGAATAATATTTCTATCGTTCCCGTGCGGTTTCAGGTCGTTCGGAGCACGTTTGCTCCGAATGGGACCGTCACACGCCGTTTTGGTGTTTTAGGGCGTCGGAAACGCGTTTCCGGCCGCCGCGGTCAAACGGCACCTCCGAATGAGGTGCCGTCTGGCCGACCATTTCACAATTCACAACCCGAATGTTGTCGTACGGTTTCGTAGCATTCGGAGGTCGTTCGGGTGGTTTTGACCCCCCAACGCGCCATTTCAGCGCGCGCCGCGCTGCTGAAAACAACACAATCGGACGTGTCACGCGCACCGCACGTCCGATGGACGTGCGGCCTCCTCCTGCATCTCAGGAATAATATCTCTATCGTTCCCGTGCGGTTTCAGGTCGTTCGGAGCACGTTTGCTCCGAATTGGACCGTCGCACGCCGTTTTGGTGTTTTAGGGCGCCAGAAACGCGTTTCCGGCCGCCACAGTCAAACGGCACCTCCGAATGAGGTGCCGTCTGGCCGACCATTTCACAATTCACGCCCCGGATGTTTTCGTACGGTTTCGTGGCATTCAGAGGTCGTTCGGGTGGTTTTGACCCCCCAACGCGCCATTTCAGCGGGCGCCGCGCTGCTGAAAACGACACAATCGGACGTGTCGCGCGCACCGCACGTCCGATGGACGTGCGGCCTCCTCCTGCATCTCAGGAATAATATTTCTATCGTTCCCGTGCGGTTTCAGGTCGTTCGGAACACGTTTGCTCCGAATGGGACCGTCGCACGCCGTTTTGGTGTTTTAGGGCGCCGGAAACGCGTTTCCGGCCGCCGCGGTCAAACGGCACCTGCGAATGAGGTGCCGTCTGGCCGACCATTTCACAATTCACGCCCCGGATGTTGCCGTACGGTTTCGTGGCAGTCGGAGGTCGTTCGGGTGGTTTTGACCCCCCAACGCGCCATTTCAGCGAGCGCCGCGCTGCTGAAAACGACGCAATCGGACGTGCCGCGCGCACCGCACGTCCGATGGACGTGCGGCCTCCTCCTGCATCTCAGAAATAATATTTCTATCGTTCCCGTGCGGTTTCAGGTCGTTCGGAGCACGTTTGCTCCGAATGGGACCGTCGCACGCCGTTTTGGTGTTTTATGGCGCCGGAAACGCGTTTTCGGCCGCCGCGGTCAAACGGCACCTCCGAATGAGGTGCCGTCTGGCCGACCATTTCACAATTGACGCCCCGGATGTTGTCGTACGGTTTCGTGGCATTCGGAGGTCGTTCGGGTGGTTTTGACCCCCCAATGCGCAATTTCAGCGCGCGCCGCGCTGCTGAAAACGACACAATCGGACGTGCGGCCTCCTTCTGCATCTCAGGAATAATATTTCTATCGTTCCCGTGCGGTTTCAGGTCGTTCGGAGCACGTTTGCTCCGAATTGGACCGTCGCACGCCGTTTTGGTGTTTTAGGGCGCCGGAAACGCGTTTCCGACCACCGCGGTCAAACGGCACCTCCGAATGAGGTGTTGTCTGGCCGACCATTTCACAATTCACGCCCCGGATGTTGTCGTACGGTTTTGTGGCATTCGGAGGTCGTTCGGGTGGTTTTGACCCCCCAACGCGCCATTTCAGCGTGCGCCGCGCTGCTGAAAACGACACAATCGGACGTGCCGCGCGCACCGCACGTCCGATGGACGTGCGGCCTCCTCCTGCATCTCAGGAATAATATTTCAATCGTTCCCGTGCGGTTTCAGGTCTTTTGGAGCACGTTTTCTCCGAATGGGAGCGTCGCACGCCGTTTTGGTGTTTTACGGCGCCGGAAACGCGTTTCCGGCCGCCGCGGTCACACGGCACCTCCAAATGAGGTGTCGTCTGACCGACCATTTCACAATTCACTCCCCGGATGTTGTCGTACGGTTTCGTGGCATTCGGAGGCCGTTCGGGTGGTTTTGACCCCCCAACGCGCCATTTCAGCGCGCGCCGCGCTGCTGAAAACGACACAATCGGACGTGCCGCGCGCACCGCACGTCCGATGGACGTGCGGCCTCCTCCTGCATCTCAGGAATAATATTTCTATCGTTCCCGTGCGGTTTCAGGTTGTTCGAAGCACGTTTGCTCCGAATGGGACCGCCGCACGCCGTTTTGGTGTTTTATGGCGCCGGAAACGCGTTTCCGGCCGCCGCGGTCACACGGCACCTCCGAATGAGGTGCCGTCTGGCCGACCATTTCACAATTCACGCCCCAGATGTTGTCGTACGGTTTCGTGGCATTCGGAGGTCGTTCGGGTGGTTTTGACCCCCCAACGCGTCATTTCAGCGCGCACCGCGCTGCTGAAAAGGAAACAATCGGACGTGCTGCGCGCACCGCACGTCCGATGGACGTGCGGCCTCTTCCTGCATCTCAGGAATAATATTTCTATCGTTCCCGTGCGGTTTCAGGTGGTTCGGAGCACGTTTGCTCCGAATTGGACCGCCGCACGCCGTTTTGGTGTTTAATGGCGCCGGAAACGCGTTTCCAGCCGCCGCGGTCACACGGCACCTCCGAATGAGGTGCCGTCTGGCCGACCATTTCACAATTCACGCCCCGGATGTTGTCGTACGGTTTCGTGGCATTCGGAGGTCGTTCGGGTGGTTTTGACCCCCCAACGCGTCATTTCAGCGCGCGCCGCGCTGCTGAAAAGGACACAATCGGGGGGCTGTACGGGGGTGCGGGGGGCTGTACGGCGGTGGCGGGGGGCTGTACGGGGGTGCGGGGGGTTGTACGGGGGTGTCGGGGGGCTGTACGGGGGTGTCGGGGGGCTGTACGGGGGTGGCGGAGGGCTGTACGGGGGTGCGGGGGGGGGGGGGGGGGGCTGTACGGGGGTGCGGGGGGCTGTACGGGGGTGGCGGGGGCCTGTACGGGGGTGGCGGGGGGCAGTACGGGGGTGCGGGGGGGGGGGGGGGGGGGGGGGCTGTACGGTGGTGTCGGGGGGCTGTACGGGGGTGAGGGGGGCTGTACGGGGGTGGCGGAGGGCTGTACGGGGGTGCGGGGTGGGGGGGGGGGGGGCTGTACGGGGGTGCGGGGGGCTGTACGGGGGTGCGGGGGGCTGTACGGGGGTGGCGGAGGGCTGTTCGGGGGTGCGGGGGGGCTGTACGGGGGGGGCTGTACGGGGGTGCGGGGGGCTGTACGGGGGTGCGGGGGGCTGTACGGGGGTGCGGGGGGCTGTACGGGGGTGGCGGGGGGCAGTACGGGGGTGCGGGGTCAGTACGGGGGTGCGGGGGTGCGGGGGGGCTGTACGGGGGTGCGGGGGGCTGTACGGGGGTGCGGGGGGCTGTACGGGGGTTGCGGGGGGCAGTACGGGGGTGCGGGGGGCAGTACGGGGGTGCGGGGGGGCTGTACGGGGGTGCGGGGGGGGGGGGGCTGTACGGGGGTGCGGGGGGCTGTACGGGGGTGCGGGGGGCTGTACGGGGGTGGCGGGGGGCTGTACGGGGGTGGCGGGGGGCAGTACGGGGGTGGCGGGGGGCAGTACGGGGGTGCGGGGGGCTGTACGGGGGTGCGGGGGGGCTGTACGGGGGTGCGGGGGGGCTGTACGGGGGTGCGGGGGGCTGTACGGGGGTGCAGGGGGGCTGTACGGGGGTGCGGGGGGCTGTACGGGGGTGCGGGGGGCTCTCCGGGGATGCAAAGGCCATCCCATTGATTACTAAAGTGAATAATAAAAGTGATAACATCTAATTAATACATATTTCTTTTATCGATACCATACAGAAATTTATAAAAAATATATTGGATAATACATAATCTATAATATCAGATTTATTGATCTGTTGGAATTAGTTCGACTTTTTGAAATGTAGAATCATTCAAGATTATCTGATCAAAAACTCAATATGTGTATAAAATATTTAAAAGACCACCATGGATGGTAATAATGCATTACTTAAATGAATAAATACAGTACATCAATGTCAACCCTACCAGTAAAAACAAAAAACATATCTCGTGAATATATGGTGCGTCACGCGTTGCAATCACTGCTACCTCCTTCTGGTGGACCAGGTGCCTACAACAAATAAACATTATAAATATTTTAATAACAAAAATAATTTAAATTAAATAAATAAATACAGTATATACCTGCGTCGTATGATCCCCTGTACCATCAGCTCGACGCACATATTCCCGCAGTGCTCTAACCTCAGCTGTCAATTGCGCATTTGTCTCCTCGGAAGCGCGCAGCCGTGCCTCAAAATCTGACATCTGCTGTGTCATATGAGCAACAGCAGGACCGACAACCGCAGCGCGTGACACTACAGAACGAGGAATCCCTGCTCCATAGGTCAAACTATAGCCATGCCCGTCCCGACCAATAATGCGATGAAAGATCTCATCCCGTCGCATGGGAAGCTGTCGCTGGTCCTCTGGCAGATGTTCTAACTCAGCTTCAAATTGATCCTGTGAAATATTTAAATATATATAAATATATATATGTTAATATATAGATTTATGTAATTATTGGTAAGTATAGACACTTACTATCAATGCTGCAACCTCTGGATCATTGCGATCACGAGTCCTTATCCACACCGACATTTTATCAGTTGCTGCACCTTGCCCTCGCAACTGTATATTAAAAGAATATAAACACAAAACCATATTAATTAATAAATTAAAAAATGAATAATATATACCTCATGTCGGATCTGAGACACGTGACGAGTCCCGAGCCTGTGAGCTGGTCCCTGCAACGCTCGATTCTCCGAATGGCGTGTTGACACCTCCTACATTCAATTCATTCAAATTTCAAACAAATCACATATTCTTGAAAATATATATACAGCAAAATAATTAATATACAAACCGCAACACCCTCAGTAGACCAATATGCAACCAAGTCACGCCACTGAGCCGGGAGGACACCTCTCGGGACTTTTTCCAAAATGTCAAGGGCACCCACATTTGGTACCCAGTGGTCCCTCTTCACTTTGCCTTTATAATCTTTCCACAGCTTACGGCATTTGCTCATACACACGGGCCGAAACTCTTCAGGGCATACTTTCAAATTTTGCTATAATGAAAATAATCAAACATATTAGTATTATTTATAAATAGAAAATAAAGTAAAATTATTTTCTTACCTGAACCTCCCTCCATAGACGATCTAATGTGTCCTGAGGGATAGAAGCCCAATCACGCGTGGTCAATGGAAATCGATGTGGGTCACGTATGATATGACCCAGCTGACGAATAAATGTCGGGGCATTCGGTCCCACGGGATGAAATACCTCATCAAATGAAACATCTATCGTCGTGTCGGAATTCCATGATAATATGCCACGACCAGGGCCTCTCCTGCGAGAGGAAGAAGCAGCCGAGTCTGATCCTGTTGAAAACAATTTTATATATAAATTGACAAATGTTATATATATATATATATATATATATATATATATGTCAATTACATAAAAAATATAGACAATGACATTCAAACATACCTCGACCCTGAGACGTAGATGCCTCAGATGGATGATGTGGATTTTCTGCCTCTTCCCCTGACATGTCTGCAGTCATACAAAATATCAGTAATGAGTCCAAAGTGTTTAAAAGATAAATTGGATTGTTCTTAATAAATCAAACTTGTACAACTGTTAATCAAACAAAAAATGGATTGAATAATTAGTTGTGAATGAATTTTAAAAAATCAGAAAGTTAATCAACCTAAATATTTATGACTGAATTAACTTACAAAAGTGAGGATTAAAACTTATAAGGATTTATAAAATGATTAGATAATTTATGATATCCTAGGACATTCTACTGAATAGCGGGAAAACAATTATACCTTTCATTAAGCATGCAAATCGACCGTTTCTCCTTCAACAGCCGCTCTGACCCAATAAATATCTTCTTCACGTTGAACTACGGTATGTTGATCAAGTTGTTGGTAAACAAACGGAACAGTCTCGGGTTCATCTTCAAATAAAAACACTCCTCGCCGAGACATTTTGACAACAACTTGCCAACTTGGATCCGAAGGCAAGGTAACGAAGAATACTTGTTCCGCTTGTGATGTCAAAATGAAAGGTTCATTCTCAACTCGTTCATTATTTCTGTATAACATATAGTTAAAATTCACCAATGAAAACTGATATTGATCGACTTTACATCCACGCACTGGATCAACCCAATTACACTTTAACAATATGTACTTCAAACCGTGTGTGTATACAACTTCAATGATGTCTATCAATTGACCATAGTAATAACCAGAATCGACAAAGGGACAACCGATGCCACTGTTTTGTGTTGCTCGTTTGTCGTCGACATCTTTAATGCGAAATCGAAAACCATTAGCATCAATAGCTTTATAACGACGAGCCGTTATAGATGGACCCTCAGCCAGTTGGATAAATACTTCAGGTAGCGTGGGGTCCCCTAACTCCCTCAGCTTACGAACCTACATAATTTATAAAAATCAATACTGATATATGCAGAAAGAATTAGTTTAATACTTCACTCATAATGAAAATCAATTTATACATACATAATCTTTGAACCAATCATGAAATGCCGCATAATGAGATTGTTGAATTTGCAACTCAGTCGCACGATGCATCTCTTCATTTATCTCATTAATGTGTTTCCTGCAAATGATTACGCGATGTTTAAAAGATCAACTTATGCAAAGAAAACATGTAAAAGTTATACAAGCACATTGATAAGATACTTATTGCATTAATGGTGCAACTGATGGAGTATTGAACAAGATATATCGATGTGCTTGTATCCACTCGATGTTGTCCATATCAAATGTGGTTCCTTCTCCAACTGGACCATCATGAATCCGAGAGGGCTTATCTAATTTTGTTTCAACATCCGTAAGATATTATGCACAAAAGGTAGTACACTCATCCATCAAATAACCATTGGCTATTGATGCCTCTGGACGAGCTTTGTTGCGTACAAATCTTTTCAATGTACTCAAATACCGTTCAATAGGATACATCCACCTGAATTGCACTGGACCAGCAGCCATTACTTCATCAGTTAGGTGCACTGTCAAGTGGACCATAACATCGAAAAATGAGGGGGGGGAAGTTTCTCAAAGTGACAAAGCGTAAGTACAATTCGGTCCTGCAAACTTTTTAAATCACTCATTCGTTGATTTCTTAAACAAAGCTGTCTAAAAAAATTACTCATCTCAATCAAGGGCTGAACAACATTGGGGGATAAACAATCACAAATTGCGATTGGAATCAACTGCTGAAGTAATATGTGATTGTCATGACTTTTCAACCCTTGCAATGTCTTGCTCGTCAGATTCACACACTTTGAAATATTAGAAGAGTAACCATCAGGCACCTTGACCATCTTCAAAATGGAAAGAAATGTCTCTTTCTCCTCTGTAGTCATCGAATACTGTGCAGCAGGCATATATGCCTTGTTTCCCTCAGCTAACTGTAAATGCAATTGTTTCCTTAAACCCATTTCTTCCAAATCACGGCGTGCATTAACATGGTCCTTTGACTTTCCACTGACACCTAAAATGGTCCACAATATGTTATCACAAACATTTTTTTCAATGTGCATGACATCCAAATTATGCCTCAACATGTTAGTTTTCCAATACGGAAGACTATAAAAAATACTTTTCTTTTTCCAATTGTGACTGCGCTGCCTACCCGCAGCACGAATATTACGTACTAGAGGAGCCACCAAATCCTGAATTTCATATACCGTGCGGATGTTTTCTTCCTCAATCTGCGATAACATTTCGACTCCTGTCATGATCTTTGGTGCTGGGCTGAACTCTCTAGAACCATCAAATGCCACTCTGTCCTTTCTGAACCTGTGCTGGGGAGGGAGAAAACGCCTGTGACCCATGTATGCCCATTTTTTGGAATGTTTAAGCCATACAGATTTTTTACTTTTATTGCAACAAGGGCAAGAAAATTCCCCTTTCGTACTCCAGCCTGATAAATTTGCATAAGCTGGGAAGTCATTGATTGTCCACAATAAAGCAGCATGCAGTTTGAACATTTCATTCGTTTCGCAGTCATAAGTCATCACACCATCGCCCCAAAATTCATTCAACTCATCAATCAATGGCTGAAGGTAAACATCAATCTTATCCCCCGGACTTTTAGGTCCATCAATAAGAGTGGAAAGTAATATAAATTGTTGCTTCATACAAAGCCACGGAGGAAGATTATATGGAACCAACACCACGGGTCATGTGCTATGAGTTGCACCAACCATAGACTTGAATGGATTGAAACCATCTGTTGTCAATCCCAATCGGACATTACGAACATCTTTAGCAAAGTCGGGATGTCTCTTATCAAAATCCTTCCATGCATGAGAGTCTGTCGGGTGGGTTAACATGTCACTTTCATGAACTCTTTCTGCATGTCATCTCATTAAATTAGAAACTTTAGATGACATAAAAAATCTTTTCAACCTCGGTTTAAGGGGAAAGTAACGCATTTGCTTTACGGCAATCGGTTTCCCCTGTATCGCAATCTGACTTTGATGAGTCTTATTTCCCCTGTTCTCTTTCCACCTGGAAGCGCCACAAACCGTACAAATATCCAAATGAGCAGTTTCATTTCTAAACAACATACAGTTGTTTGCACATGCATCTATAGTCTCATATGTAAAACCTAAGTTCTCTGTCAACTTACGAGCATAGTAATACGACTCAGGAATCTTAGCGTCGACAGGAAGAACTTTTTTCAATAAAACCAAAAGCATGTCGAATGATGTGTCTGACCAATTATTCAAAGTCTTCAAATGCAACAACTCCACGATAAACGACAGTTTATTGTAAGAAGTACATCCATGATATAATTCTGTTTTCGCATCATCAAGTACTTCATAAAACCTCCTCGAATCACGATCTGCACCAGAGCGAAGATTTATCTCACCGGTCTCAAGATTCTGGATGTCAATGCCTTCAGGATCAAACCCACATACCATTTCAGTAAGCATTTCATGCATTGGATCAGTCATCCTTGCATCAACATCCATCTGAGCTGCATCTGTATTTTGACAACGAACATATTCTTCTCCATGACGAGTCTAACTCTTATAATTTTTCAGAAATCCATTAAAGAAAAGGTGCTCCCTCACAGTATCTCGTGTGAATTGATATCTGTTGGCACATTTTCTACATGGACAACTAATATAGTCACTTTCAAATCCTCTCGTGAAGTCAATAAACTGCATAATGCCATTGAAATATTCTCTAGACGTTCGATTTGGAAGATCAATCCAACTCTTATCCATAATATCTGTATAACAAACATTTACACAATACTTATTACATTTACATTTTTCAAATCAACTATATTCAAAATAAATATTAACCATTTGTTTATGAACCATTGATAAAATAATAATGTAACTGAAAGCTCATGTTACCTGATTGAGCTACAAACCTGAAAGGGAGGGGAGCCGAAGGCGGTGCTGCGAGGGAGAGGAGGCAGCGAAGGGGAGCCGGAGCCGAAGGCGGTGCTGCGAGGGAGAGGAGGGGCGGCGGCGGCGGCGGGGAGCTGGAGGAGAGGAGGCGGTGAGGGGACGGGGGACGGGCAGCGAGGGGGGGGTGTCCGGGGTCGGGGGGGCTGTCCGAGGTGCAGGGAGGGGTGTCCGGGGTGTCGGGGGCCTGTCAGGGGTGCGGGCAGGGGTGTTCGGGGTGCGGGGGTGTCCGGGGTGCGGGGGAGGGGGGGCTGTCTGGGGTGCAGGGGGGCTGTCGGGGGTGCGGGGTGGGGTGTCCGGGGTGCGGGGGGCCTGTCCGGGGTGCGGGGGGGTTGTCCGGGTTCGGAGGGGGGGTGTCCGAGTGCGGGGGGGGGGGGGGGGGGCTGTCCGGGGTGCGGGGGGGCTGTCCGGGTTCGGAGGGGGGTGTCCGAGTGCAGGGGGGGCTGTCCGGGGTGCGGGGAGGCGTCTGAGGGGCGGGGGGCGGTCCGGAGTGCGCGGGGGGGGGGGGGGCTGTCCGGGGTGCGGGGAGGCGTCCGGGGTGCGGGGGGCGGTCCGGAGTGCGCGCCGGGGGCTGTCCGGGGTGCGGGTGCCGTCCGGGGTGGGGGGGGAGGGCCGAGAGGCCGGAGGGCGGCGGCCGGAGGCCCGTGGGCGGCGGCCGGAGGCCCGAGGGCGGCGGCCGGATGGCAGGCGGCGGGGGAGGGCGAGCGGCGGGGGAGGGGAGGGCGGCGAGGGAGGGCGGCGAGGGAGGGAGGGGGTTAGGGCGGAGGGAGATCGAGGGCGCGGGGGGGGGGGGGCAGAAGCCCCCCGTTTTTTTTATGTAGGTTAGCGACCGCCATTGGCGGTCGCCCGAGTCTGGGGGGCTCCAATGCCCCCTTTTCTAGTAGTGTGTTGTGTTTTTATCAATATCAATAGTAAAAGAAAACATGAAATATTGGTTGGAAATGGATGAAAATAAAATGAGAACTGTAGAAACATTGAAGAGAAAGAAAAACAAAGATAATAAGAAAAGCCAGCAAGAATGAATCAGCTCCAGGTTGAATCACTCTACTACATATCATTGATCTAAAAAGATTAAACTGTTAAAGTTCAATCTCACACAATGCATGCTTGATATCTCAATACACGCACCTATCATTATTAAAAAAAATGAACGAACACATACAAGGTCACCTCCCGCGAATGACTGCTCCTAAACTGTGAAAGATTTTATATGTTAAATCAAATTCACATGGGAACTCTCCCATGAAAAATTGATTTTTGCCAAGTCGACAAATCACACAACCTAACCTAAGAAAATTAGTTGAGTTACAAGAAAAGAAGAGGAAAAAAATAAGAAGTTGAGAGTACAAACCATCCTTGTGAGAAAGTTTTTCATCACCACACCTCAATTCATGATAACAATTTTCCAAGAGCAAAGAAGGTGTTGACAATCGATTTGGATATTTGATCTCCAAGAAGTGATGAGCATCACCTCTAGGAACTAGGTCCATGACTTAGCCCTCCATGTCCAAAGGTAGGAGATAACATAATGGAGAGCGAAAATGCAACCAACAATTTTTATTTACAACTAGTGAAAATTACATAAGAGAGGGGAAGTGAGAAGAGAGAGAAAATCCAAGCCAAATGACAAGGAGGGCTCTCTATCTCCAGGCTCTGAAACCTTATTTAAAAACATTAAAGAAAAATACAACTAAAAAATGATAGACAAACAAGACACTTCCATGTGGCGTTTTACACCCAGCACTCAACCTCTTCATGTGAAAAAAACAAATGTCTCCATAAAAATCACTATCTCATTAAATGACTATTAGCTGACAAAAATGACTGTCACTGCCAACCTGCTGGAATGCTTCGGTCAAACCAACCATTACCACTAATCAAACTTGGTTCACAAACATAAATCATGTGCTTCTCAATAATTCTGATCGATCTTCCATCCACTTCAAAACCCCTTGAATGGTCTTCCAAGAATCAGATAATGCACTGAATTCAGTGGATGCATTCAACTACAAAATCAATGCTCCAACAGGCTTTGAATTGGAATCATCTCCTTCTATGACAATTAAACAAGCACCTGGTGCACAGAATTGAACAAACTCATGACCGAAGGCTTTGAAGAACACGATACCAGCACCATCTTCTTCTCCAGATGAACACCTAAATCCACAAAAAAACAATCAAAACATGATTTTCATATCAAAACTCAACACAACATCGGCAGAAAGAACTCAAGTCTGGCTCGGAACAGAATGACAATCATCATCTAGGGACTCCAGTATCCTTGGCTGGTGAGCTCGGCTTGGTTTGAGAACACACAGAAAGTCAGCCATGAAGGAAACCCGACTTTTTCATCTGTAAGAATCTTTAAGGGGGAATGACAATTGGGGACCAAAAGTCCCCCTAATACCGGAGGACCTCCAGTAGTTCGGTGAACAGTGTTTTTTCACTGTTCACAGAACTGGCCATGGTCCTTGTTTGGTATTAGGGGACTTTTGGTCCCCATTCCCCCAAGCTTTAACTTCTTTAGTGTGGACCCGAGATCCTTCAACATCCTTCGTCAAAAGCAGTCTGCATTTCACCATTTGAATAAATAGACCATAAATCATCCTTCGTAAAATGTGCTCAACCTGAATTCGTGTTCTTCAAATCCGATCTCTGTTGACGAAGACCACACGCCTGGCTCTGCAGATCTGTAAAGGGCACGGGATCATTACAGAACTCACTCAAATCGCCATATTCAACCCTAAGCATGAAGAACGATGGCGGCCTCGAGGATGAACTGTCCGGCTTGGTCAAAATTTCTTTAGATTCGCGCTCAAACTCCCCTCGAAAGCTTCAGAAAAACACCTGGCACTCGATTCTTCAACACACAGTCTCGACATCAACTGAAGTGACTCTTCTTCAACAAATATTCAACTGGAAGCTCCAATCGAAAATAGTGTATCCCAAATCGGCTGGCTCGGTTCTGGTCTTCAGTTTCCCTCGGTTCGTGTCGCCTCCATTGAAGCATTGGTGTCGCCTTCCTTTGCTTGAAATCAAAAATGGGTTCATTGAAATAATTGCATGTCACCTTCGATGGTGGCTATGCAGATCTGGATCCCTTTTCAACAAAGGGTTGGCTCCATTCGGCTTCCATGGGAAGACACTGATAATTTTATCTTACGCAAGCCCTCCTAAAATTATCTTCGGCCACTATGAGAAAATATCTTACACAGTATTTTACAGAAAATTAAAGAAAATTAATTAAAAGTTAAATCAACAATTAATTAATAAATAAATCAAAACTAAAATCTCAAAGAGAATAAAAATTAAGTACACATAATAGAAAATTAAATAATACTCAATGAAAAAATAAAATACAACATTTAAACAATTAATAAATCAAACATACATTATTAAATAAAACAAAGAATGAAAAATTGAAAGATTAAACAATAAAACAGACATTATTGTTATAAAAAACCATTAATTAATTAATTCTACTAAAAATTAGCCATAAAATTATCGTTAACTAAATTAAATTCTTTTTAACATTAAATACATATAAAACCACCCAAAAAGGATGTGGAAAAATGAAATGAATAAAGCCCACATCACTATCTCTCTCCTCAATTTATATGTAGTTATGAAAAATCTCCAGGATTAACCGCATAACCCTAGGAGATTATAGAGGAGGAGGAGATCCATTGTTGGTGTTGTCACTCGGGATTGTGGATCAATAACGAACGAACAAAGAGATTCATGGGATGAATGATGAACATAGTTGAATATTCAATGGCGGTGCTAGAGAATATGTTATTCACCAATGATCGATCTTTTATTGGGGTGCGACTCATTATTTTTTGGATTTTCACCCTTGTGTTCTTGATTGTTGAGCATGGATTGAATATCTGCTCAATTCCTTGAAGTTCATTCTTTACATGAACCAAAAATTTAATGAGCATTCTTGAACCTAATTAAATATTTTTTGCCTTGTTTTACATCACTTTTGGTTTCCATGACTATGGTATTCATCCAAGATCGGAACGATCAATTGAAATATCACTTTTCTATTGTGCCTCTCTCTCATGTTTGTTCTTCCTATTCTTCATTGTTGACCCATGGTGTTAGTGATGTGACATTGTTAGACCAATATGATAGTTATTGAACCTCCTTATTCATGATGGATGTTTGGATGAACTTCGGATCAACGGTTTACAAATAGATCGATAGGCAGTGGCATATTGTAGATGTTTGTTTTAGAGACAAGTGACATGAATAATCATGCAGGTGGCTGGAATCCCAATTTCTAGCTACTGGATGCTAGGAATCAATGATTGGGGCATTACCCATGGTTTGAGTGAGTTAATAGTGAGTTTGTGGTGTGATCGGTAGAGGCGACAAAGCTTT
Source organism: Viscum album (assembly GCA_963277665.1). Classification (NCBI taxonomy): domain Eukaryota; kingdom Viridiplantae; phylum Streptophyta; class Magnoliopsida; order Santalales; family Viscaceae; genus Viscum; species Viscum album. Next base: position 1,424,583,608 of record OY728123.1, on the reverse strand, counting down.
GGGAGGAAGATGGAGATTCTATGAAAATCCTGATTTCACATCATGTATTCTGAAGGAGCACACACCATTTTCCTCAATTTCATATGGAGGCTAGGGTTTTGGCCCGAGTTAAATATCACATGTCACGTGGATGGGTCTACACATCGTGTGATTCAACCCAGGTGGCCAAGCCATGTGAAGGGAGTGCATGACCGAGACCCTGGGTGATCATACACGTCGTTTCCCCATACAGACACACCATGTGGAGGAATATGTCCAACCAATCCATGTCCAAGGAAGAACATTCTGAGGTTCTCAGATGGTCCCACATTTCATGTGCCTCACTTCACACGCCATATACTTTTCCAAGAACCTTCTACCTTGTGTATCTCATTTTTAGAGACATGTATATGGGCCCATGAGTAGACCATTCTAAGTATTTTTCTCCATAGGATGTGATGGTCGCTTTGGTTTCAACATCTGAGATATGATGCGAGGTGATACGAACATGATGCTTCATTCTGTGATGCTCAGTAAATGGCAGTTGTCAAGTTTGATCGTCGGAGAGATGTCGAGGTCGGTACTCCCCTGATGTACCAGGGTGTGGGTCCCGCATACTCTTTATATATAGGTAGGGTTGGTGCTCACCTGTAACGACCCAAACTTTTATTAATGGAAATTCCTCTTGATCTAATTAAATGTCTTATTATGGTTATATAAAATGTGAACTTCATTGGTTTTATGTTTCTGGATTTTAAAATACCGTTATGAATTGTGACCGTTGCTAATATAGTCGTTGAATAATGATCACATGATTAGTATAAATATAGGGCTTTAACAAATCCAATTTACTCAGACAAAGGAAGCGATGACCTCATCTAATAGACTTGCCCCGTACGAAGATCATTTGTCAGAGCTCGAAAAGGAGGTGACATCATTGGGCTTCATTCTTGACCAAGCCCAAGCTGAGCTTGAACGTGTTAAACTTGAGCAGAACCGACTACGAGAGAAGTGTAAGTTAATAAAGATTACCACCCGAGCAATGTTATCTGAGCCACCCCAAGAGTTTGTCACCATCGCACACCTTACCCTTCGGTCTTATGCGGGTGTTATAAGGGGTTATGTAACAAGACCCTAGCACTATGACTATATACATTATTTTTGTATAAAGAATGTGCATTCATTTTATTATTGTTACTTTGTAAATAGTTTTTAAAGCACAAATAGTATTTTTAGTTAATATTCAACTAAAAAATCTATTTTGATGAATTAATGGATTTTTGAATTAAATAATATTTTAATATTATTATTATTAAATTACTTTTTATTAAATATAAATGATCATATAATTTTATGAATGCAATTGTAATTTTTATTAAGGTTTGAAAGCAGTTTTTGTCAAAACCCATGAATTTTTTATAAATGTCAGTTTTTATTTTAAAAGTAAAAATTCACATATTTAGAAAATCATTTAGATAAAATGAATATTATTTTTGGAATAAGGACGTCAAAATTATCCAACAGTGAATTTTTCATAATTTTATGAGACAGTCGAATTTTTGGGTAAAAATTAAATATCGTTTAAATATATAATGTGTTTTATGACATCATAATGACCCAATAGTGATGTAATAAAATACTATAAACATTATGTTCGGCCAATATATGTTTTACCATTAAAATAATGTGATTTTGGGTTTTTTTGATTTATTTTACAAAGCTTTAGTGGACCCTTAAAGGCTTATAAAACATTTTGTCTTTTTAAATTATTTTCCTTGAGAGTGTGACTCACCTCCACATAAGCAACCCTATTATTTTAAGAATTTCGGCCATTGGCCTTATAAAATATTTTTTTCCACTTCCCTTTGGCAAAAACCATGGTCAAAAACCATGGGCTGGTTTGTGGTTTTGATTAGTTTAATGTGTGGTGCCCCAAACCTAAATAATAAAGAATTCTCTCTCCTTTCCTATATAAACCCACCCAAGCTCCCACTTCCTCTTCAATCAAAGCCTTTGGAGTTTGACCAACCTCTGCCCTCCTCTCTCTATAATCCTCCCAAGGTGCCCAAGCTCCCAAGAAGCCTCTCCCAAGCCTTTGGGACCACACTTCCAAGTAAGGGATTTCTTCCTTTCTCATTTTTGTCCATTTTTCTTTAAGTTGTTATGCCTTTTTTTTCAATTGAAAAATTTGGGGTATGATTTCGCACCTCTCCCATAATTAACTCTTTATGTTTGGGTGATGGGAGACCCCTTTCTCTCTCATCAATGCCTCCCATGTACACCAGTTACCATACCGAAATTCCTTGAAGGATTTCTCTCTCATTTTTTACATCCAAGTAATTCTTTTGCATTATGCATCTAAATTCCATTAAATTTGTTGGGACATGTATCTATATGCCCCCCTTACTGTTTTTTTCATGTACATATGATGAGACACCCTTTTCTCTCTCATCAACCATTTTCATGAATCCTTATGTCACACCGTTATGCTGCCAAAATTGCACCGTGTTTTTCCAAGCCAGGATCATTGTGTAGTGAATACCATACTCATGTCTCTATCAAGGGTATTCACCTTTATGCACATATACATATTGAATGGTACTTTCATGTATTTATTCCACATTAATTAATTGTGGAATAACTTATGATGTTGATTTATTCCATGTTATATGATCCATGTGGCACACTTATGCAAGAAATGAAATATTTAAGAAGGGTGCGCCCTGATAGCGCTCTAATGTATTGGGTAAAGTATAGTATCATGATACTTCATGTGTAATGAGTGTTGAATCATGCTAATTCAAGTGCATCGAGGTTTTACTCGTGATTCATGTTCAATGAGGGTTTACTCATGCTCCATGTGCAATGAGCCTTGGCTCATGCTAATTCCATGTTAAGTGTTGTTGCCACATTTCCATGTTATGATTATCATTCTTTATCATGCTTTTATGTTCATGTTTCTCTTGTGCTCTATTGATATGTTTATTTTCTAACATGTATTGTATTCCTCATGTTATTCCATGTTTACTCCCTTACTAGGCTTTATAGCTCACTCTTTTCTTATGCATGTCCTCAGGTTATCCCATGCAATGCTAAGTATGAGGGAATATAGTGGTAATGTAAAGAAAGTTTTAATAAAGATGTTGTATTTCATGTTTTAAGTTGTTATGTAATGATCTTAAGCTCCAAAGACACTAGATCTCTCGATCTTCCATGTCATATCAAGTGAAGAGTTTATGTAATAAATCATGTTTAAGTTTGTAATAAAAGAGTAGGGTTGTTATATCACCCACATTACAAAGGGTGTGGATCCTCTATCTGTGGAGTGGTACTCCCCCATCACAGAGCTCTGGCAGAGAGTGAGTCCTCTATTGGAGATAGTTCTCCCTCAGTTGTGGAGTGTAGTAGTGAGGAGTGGGCCCTCCACTCTAAATCTTGTGAGTCTATGTGTGGTTCTTGGCATCAAATATGAGACTATAGGAGCTTTAGGCAGACTCATCATTTCTTGGATGGATGTGGAGGTTGAGATAACTTTCCTTTTACGAATGGTGTTTAGTATGAACATATCTGATGTTGGGTTTCTTTTCCCTCTATAACTTATGGGTTGAGATAACTATTTTATTTTAAATCTTATCTCTTGATTTTCAAGGTTTCCTACTAAGTATATTTATACTCACTCCTATATAGTCTTTTCCCACATGTGTCGTGTCTTATGTAGATGATTGGAAGATCATCGACAACTTTGGTAGGCCGGGTATTAGTGGAGCATAGTAATACTTGGAGGCACTGACCATGTTTGGTGGTTAGACTCAATTTTTTTGAGTCATTCTCTCTTTCTTGTTTCCCCTTTTCAGTTATTATCGATTTGGGACCTTTATCTCTGGTTGGGCGTGTATTTTCCCTTATACTTTTTTATTACCTTGTTGCACTTTATTTATTTCCTATATGTTGTCTTTGTTGAAGTTGGTGTCCTAGGACCAAGTGTTTGTACTTTGATTATATGAATATTTAATGTATTTAATATTAATGAAACTTCTTATTACATGTTATTTGTTGTTCTACATGACTCTAATGTAATAATGTCCTAGAGTATACATCATATTGATAAGCTCATTGTAGTTCCCCTCTATAATGAGAACCTTGATGTGTTATGATGATATTTTTAAATAATGCTTTGTGGTTGGATAATATACTATGATGGGACACATAGTACATAGACTGTCAGGTATGAGTACTCATAAGAATATGATGCTTTTTCTCATGAAGTTTGCACTTGGTAATCTTCAAGACGCGAGATTATGAGAACATACCCATGAGTAGGAATTCCTTATGTTTTCGTTTCATCGGATATTCCTATCTACAAGCGTGTGTGATGGTCCTTAGACTTTAAGATTTTTATTAATACATGTTACAACTCACGTACTTAGATATATTTCATAAACCTTGACAATAATAGTTCATGGTGAAGTTAGATACGTTGGGTGTGTCACGAGTGACAGTTCATTAATGAATACATAGAGGAAGGATTTTTCCCTTCTATTTTTATGGAAGATGATATATAATCCCTTTGATTGTAATAGAACCATCACATTAAATTTCATTCCCACGGTGTAACAGTGTTTTTATTTCAAATTTTCAAAGAAAGACATATTGAGCATATAGGTTGGTGACATAGTTATACAACCTTCTTGATGAGATATTGTGACAAAGATAGTATATTACACGGTGAGTGTTCGTATGTGGTTGTTGACATTACAACATTAAGTTCTTTCTCTTGGGTGCCTTGACCTGTTGCTAGATAGTAATCTTAGAATTTAGGCAAGCTTGCCTAATGCCAATGAGAAAGAATCCCATAGGGTCACAAACTAAATGTTTTTGTTGATCTCGATTAAATTTTATTTGAGTTAAATTAAGTGAATAAATGTTATTTACAAGTCCGAGGAATAATTGTATTCAAGTTATATTGATCGCACAAATTAAGTAAATATTTATTCGCCGACATGTGAATAAAATATTTATTTTATTTATTGAATATTTTAATAAATATTTATTTTCTAGATTGTGAATAAAATATTTATTTGGTTGTTCAATAAATAATAGAGGAGTTCAAACAGACCAAGATCAAGTTCAATGAAACATATTAATTAACAAGATCATTACATACTATTTGTTATTGCACAAGTTGGTGCGCACCACAAAATAATAATAATAATAATATAATTATTATTATGTGGCATGGGGTTTATTAAAGGTAATAAATTTTATTTAATGGTCAGTATTCAATTAAATAATATTTTAACTTAAATCCTAACACTATAAATAGACGAATATGTCTATTGTTTAGAGCATCCAAAAATTGAGAATAGAGAATTGTTGCACACAACGAATTCTCTCTCAACTCCTCCTCCTCTCTCCCTCTCAAGAACAATAAGTGCAAGGGAGATTTCTTCAAGACTCAAGAACGAGTGATAAAGAATGAACAACGCAAGACATTTGTCACGTCACGCTAGGACCTGAAGATCAAGTGGTGTTGCTCAAAGATCATAGAAGCACGTGTAGATCATCGCTAGAGGGATTATATCCTTGAATACTCACAGCGCAACGAAGGTAATCCAAAATAGTCTTTTCAGATGCTCAACATTTACCAATGAAGAAATTTCCTAATCCCAGGTATTAATTTCTTCAAATATTAAATAAATTAATTATAAATTTGATGTTCAAGATCCTCGCTCTTGGTTTTGGGAAATGTAAAAGAAATTTTAATATATCACCCACCTCTGCATGATTCCGCTACACCCATAACCAACAAGTGGCATCATAACAGTCACGTTTAAATTTATAATTATTTATTTGATTGTTGATTTATGTGAAATTTTGTTTATATTTTAATTTCATGTTATTCGTTCTTTAATATGATTTGAATTAATATGTTATCAACATATTAATCATGTTCATTCAGTGTTTCATTTTCTTAAAGGTTTAAGAACAAATGAAGAAGGAGCCCGTAAGGGGCTCTGAGCGGCAATTCTCCTCCCGTCGTCGCCTTCCTCTCCCCGTAGAGAGACGACTTTGCTTTCCCTTGTTTCGCTCCTATGCGGCTAGGTCAGGCTCACTCCTCCTCTAGGCCCCGTGTTTTCGCGACGCGTTCGGATTTGGACCCATGAACCTAAGACCGGGTTGCGACGAGGTTGCTAGAAGTTCCGGCATACGCCACGAGCGGGTTTGTGGGTTCGTGGTCCTCGCGCTGTGGAGCCGACCCTAGTTTTGGGGTTGCAGCTTAGATCTGGGGTGGATGCGTGTGATTTGGGGGTTTTCAAGGTCTTCTCCAGCGGGGCTGAAGGTGGCGACGGGTTCTGATGTTGTTTCTTTTTAAGTTTTCTGTTTTGCATTTTGTGGTTGGGTCTGCTGTTCGGTGTCGAGGGTTTCTTCGTTGATAACAGTGACGAGAGTTTTTGCCTCGTGGAAATCGGTGAAGGGATCCACCGGCGGTGATGGGTTGTTTCTCGTCACCAGCGCGGGTGAGTGCGTGAGGTTGGGCGTCGGTGAAGCTCACCGACGTTCTGGTTTTGGAACGACTTTTGAATGGTGTTGGTCTGTTGACGGTCGCCGATGATGATTTTTCTGCCTGAATGGTGCTGATCCATCGTTTTCGACGGCGTCGATGGAGGCAGTTGGCTCGCCGGCGACATGGAGGAAGGTTTGTTTGGTGATTTACCAGGGGCGAATTCGAGGTCGCCGGTGACGACGTCGACGGGAGCCGGTGCATCTCGCCGGCGTTCCGGTGAATGGTGGCTCGATTTGCGTGCAGACTGATGGATTGACGTATGGTGCGCGGTGCGAGGTGTCAGTGCTGTCGCGGGAGTGGTTGACAGGCGTGTTAAGACCGTGGGCGCGTGTTGATTCAGGTTCGGTGTTCTAGGAGGCTGGCGGTGACCTGTTTTGAAATTTGAATTGTGGTTTGTTATTCGGATGTGATGATGTAGTTGAAAGACTGTATGGGTACCAACAACCCCTTAAACCGGCTTCAGAAAATGAAAAAAAAAATGATTTTTGGCCTAAGAACAAATGAATAATGATCGAAGATGCCATCGGGAAGTGACAAATCATTGGCCAGTAAAACTAGGTTACACGACTTGTGGCCGAAGCACATTCCATATGCCCATGTGCATTGTATCTAGATGTGTCGAGAAATTAATTACACACGGTGCTTTTATTGCACACTTCATGTTGACCGGGCCAACATGGAACACCGAAAGTGGATACAGGGTGTGTAGCTAGCATGTACACACTATGTAGTCTGATTGAGTTAACACATCGAAGCCCCAGACACGTGACTTGGATATATGGAAACCAAAGTACATGGAGTGTAGTTGTATGTACACTTCGTGTAGTCTCCCATTAATGGAAAAAATTAAAATTACATTAAATTTGAAAATTTCATCATTAAAACCTTATTTTATTGATCGACACACCATTGTGTGTTTGAAAATTTAATAATGGTTTTAAAGAATTTTAAATGCTAAATTAATTTATTGTAATTAATATTTCATTATTGGTTTTTCCATTTATTTTATATGAATATCATTACTGATGGGTATCTCTGTAATGGCCCGGACCCTCCTGTTCCATTAATTTTCCAAATTCTAAGTGTTGAGGTGTCCTGGACACCATCGATGAGTCACGAGGATGTCAGTGTCGGTGGCAACGTGTCACTGTGGTGTCACCTATCGGTGCCACCGATTGGTCTCACCAATCGGTTCCACCTATCGATCTCACCAATGGGTTCCACCAATATGTCTCACCAATCAGTGTCTCACAGATCGGTGTTTCATTGATTAGCTTCACAAATCAACTTCACAGATCAGCTTCACTGATCATCTTTATTGATCCGCTTCACAGATCAGCTTCACTCATCAGCTTCACATATCAGCTTCACAGATCAGCTTCACAGATCAGCTTCATGGACCATCTTCACAAATAAGCTTCACAGATTCACTTCACAGATCAGCTTCACCAATCAGCTTCATTGATCAGCGTCACATACCATCTTCACAGATCAGCTTCACCCGATCAGCTTCACCCCGATCAGCTCCACTAATCGGTTTCACTGATCGGTCTCACTGGTCGGCCACAAAGGGGTGTCAGGGTTTCCTTCCCCATTTTCTGTAATGCCTCTTTTAAGTATTTTTACCCTTTTAAAATTGGTTCAAGGTATTTTTTAGGCCCATAAATGATTTTTTAAATCTAATAAGAGTGGGGAGACCCTTAACTTACCAAAACTTGTGGCTTTTTAATCAGTTTCACACCCTTGACGCATTTTCCAACCTCCCATGATTTCCAGTCTCGCCCCTGTTACGTGTTTTCCCGGTTTGAAGGAAATATATTAACTCACAGCCGTTATCTCCACTATCTTTGAGGATAATTATTAAATCTTAATAAATTATAACACTTGAAACCACCCACCCACGTGGTCAAGCCACGACCCGTTTTTCAAGTGCTTTGAAACGACATATCCTGTAACTCTTGGATCAGGTCTTTATCACCAAGATCTTCTTCCACAATCTATTTTGTTCCCTATGGATGCGCTTGAAGTCCTTCCTCATGAGAAGAGTCTTGCTCCCATGTTGGATCCCTTCCCACTCAGCCTTCGTGGAGTTTTTCCTGCTTCTCATGCGACCACAATTCTTGGCGTGAGGAGGAAATGTAGATCCTTGATCAACCAAGTAGGGATTCTTCCTTCGTCTCTCTTTTATGTGCATCATGAAAGGTGGGTATGATGATGTTCCCTCCTGACGTAGATGAACTAACTTTAAAGAATATAATAAACAGAATTTTAAAGAACGAAGGTGTGGGAATGATAATGATGTTGTTGTGTTCTTTTTACCTTCATTTTTATGTTGTGAATTGTGTGGACTCATGTCCAATTAAAATCGAGGTCATTGGTGGTTTTTTCTTGTGCACTAATGAAGCCGTTTTTTTCTGTATAATCTTGTGATTGAATGGATATAACATGGAAATTGTTTAATCATGTAAACTTGGTGTGATTAAATCTGAAAACTCCCTTGCTCTATTCTAGTAATATGCATGCTTGTTCTGTTTGACGCCTTGTGGGGTGACGTAAATGGGAATGGAATATCTAGTTGAGAAGTGGTTTGTTTGTGGATCAGAGGTCGTGTGGAGCTGGCATGTTGGGGCTTGGTTTGGTTCTAGTACTTTGAGGGATCTCACATATCCCTTTCTTTGTTGTGACTTTACAAGAGAACTGGGTGTTAATGCTTAAATGTCTTCTTGGCTATTTTGTTTCAATTATTATTCTTGGATTATGGTTATGCCTGTTAGTTTCCCAGTAGTGGGAGAAATATTTAAATGAAATAAACTGAATACGATAATGAGAAATGGTATAGCGGGGTAATTGTTTTGATAGAAATGGGTTGTTCTCTGGTTATGGTTGTTGTGAAATCGTGCATGCATGGATAATAGTGAGAGTGGTTGTGTACAGGCTGGTTGTCTGTTTCGAAACCCTTAGGTTGGGACACGTTCTTGTTTAACTATATGTATAATATTTAGTTCTTTTTTTTATTTTACACACCCCACCCATGTTGATCACTTTGTGCCAAACACCCCCATTTCATGGGGGGGGGGGTTTCCCAACATTATTATGAGTGGATAGTTATTAGATCCTTTCTGATCCCTATCCTAGGTAGCCTAAGACTCTTCAGGCAGGCTGTTATGACCTAAGGTATGCAATGGACCAAGAATCTTTAGGTAGGGTGTGTTGTGGTGGATGGTCCAGGTGTGTGCGGAAAGGTTTGTTTTCCAAGTGTCTTTGGGATGAGGCCCAAGTTTCTTTGGGTGTGGCAGTGATTATTGTGTCCCAGGTGCTTGTAGGCATAGTGACATGTGGTTTTTGTGGCCCAGGTGTCTACGGGTGGGATATGTGGTTGTGGTGGCCCACAATGTTGTTGTTGGGGCGGCAGTGGGACTGAAGTGGAACTTGTGGGGGAGGTCTAACGTGTAGGCTATCCTAAATAACCAGTGGGAAAGCAGTGTGGGGTACCCAAACATCGATGTGTCATTACTATTACTTTACCTGACTTGCATTATTTAGGGAGTGTTACTTGGTGAGGTTGGGTGGATAATTTCCTTTCTAGGTGCTTTGGTTATCTCTATTTCTCATAGGGCATTATAATGCATCCCCACTTGTGCATGAGAGATTTTGTTTTTCCCTACTGAGTATACCTATATGCTCACCCTACGTATATAAAACTACTTTCAGGTTTCCAAGAAGACATTAATGACCATGTCAGACTTTACTAGCTTAGGATTCAGAAGTTTTTTCTGCTTTTTTTCTTTTGGTACTTCCCTTTGGAGTTTTCTTGTACTTTGTATCACTTTGTTTTGAACATGCATGTGGAAAAAGGGGTTTTAGGCTTTACTTTTACTTTATGTATTTGGAGTTATTTGAGATTTACCATCTTATCTCCTGATATTTTTATATAAAAGGGTAATGTATTTCATATTATACATGATTCTATACCCTTGGTACTAGTCGACACTCCGGGGCCTACTGAAGGTGGGACTCAGGGGTCATTATCCCTCCTTCGACTTGAAGAAGGAAGGGTCTGGAAGTTTGTTGTGCCTTTCCTCATCTTGGCGAAGGTGGGTCATGACATAATGGTATCAGAGGTTATAGTTGAGAGATAGTATAGAGTTCAGGGTTAGGCACAGTGAGGATTACATGGGATGGTAGGAAAACAGTGTTAGGAAATCTTGGTGTGTAAAATAGGCCAGGGAAGATCGGCTAGGACACAGGATTTTAGGGGGCCTTGTGATCTGATGCAAGGACTCTGGGCTTACCGAACGACTAGGTGAGGCTACACTGATTGTAGGGTAGAGACCCTAGGAAAGGTACACGCATCATAATGAATTGTTTTCTTATATATCTTTGGTGTTTTGGGAATTTAAAATAAATAAAAAGTTTAAGCAAAATTTAAAAGGAATCTTATACACTACTCGGGCTTAGGTATTCCTTGTTTACCTTGCAGCTATGGCACCCAGATGATGTCCAAGAGTAGTGCAGGCGATCGAGGCCTAGGAGGATGATCTAGTTGATCAACGGAGGATTGACCAAGGGTAAGAGGATGGAAAGTGGCAGAAGACTCTACGTTCCTTCCAGCAACAAACCCTCAGGAAGTATGAGGGTAGTGTTTCTGACTTTGAGATAGAGGTATGGATTGAGGAGATAGTGATCACCTTTACCTTGATCCGTGCTCCAAGAGAGTACTGGGTTCCATTGGTAGTTAGCCAGATGAGGGGAGCAGCACATCAGTGGTGGACGCTCTACCTCAGAGAGAGGATGGAGACTGAGGTTTTGTGGACTGACTTTGAGAAGGAGTTCCAGGCAGAATTCCTTTCTTCTACAATGAAGGCTGAGAATAGGCAAGATATACTCTCCCTTAAGAAAGGGATAATGCTAGTAAGAGAGTTGGGGATCAAGTTCAAGGATCTACTTTTCTTATCTCCTGACCTCTTTCCATATGAGGAGTCTCGGGTGAGTCGTTTAGATGAGGTACTCTGACCTTCTCTACAGTATGTTGTTACTCCCTTCACTCTACCGACGTACTTAGAGGTCCAGAAGAAGGCTGAAGTGGTGGATAGGATTCACACGCTGGGAGGTGTGCTGCAAGAGGGAATCCAATTGGGTTTGTCAAAAGGTAAGGCCGTCAGCAGTAGGCCTCCAACATCGGGGCCTTCCAGGTTTCGGCCAACGGAAAGTAGGCCTCAGTTGTTCCAGTTTTGGTCTCCCAATACTCACCCATTATCTATAGGCATTGTACCAAGATTATTTATCTATTTAGGCCATTTTAATATTTGGAATTAGTTCCTAGATCGAGTGAATTACAATGGGGGTGGGAAGAATCAACACCCACCTCAGCAGCAACAGTTTCCAGCTAAGCCTTTTCAGTAGTAGGAGTAGGGATAGAGAGCTCCATCTCCTCCAAGAGCAGACATTATAGAAGGAGGATGACCTCAGGGTGATCCTAAGGGACCTCTACTAGGGCGTGTTCAGGGAGGTGACCAACAATTGAGGGGAAGAGGAGTTGAGTGTGGGTAGTTGCATGTCGTAGAGGTAGCAGTTCCAGCAAGGCTAGAGGTCATTTGAGGTATGATCAGCTTGTTTAGTACTCTTATCTGTGCCTTGTTTGATTCAATAGATTTTCAATCCTTTGTTACACCCGGTCTATCCCATGCCTTTGGCCTAGGCTTAGAGAGACTCTCTATACCCCTGGTGCTGAGTACGCCAGTTGGGGGTCAGACTAGCCTGTTTGATGTTTTTTTGGATGTAGATGGATGTTGGGGACGTATCAGTCTAGTGGGGATATCTTTCTACTAAAAATGCATCCATACGATGTCATCCTAGGCATCAACTAGCTATTTTTTGTACATGATATTATTAACTACTTTTGGAAAAGGTTCGTGTTTTCAGATATAGACGACCAGCATGTAGCTTTTGTTGGCGAGCGGCGTTGCCAGGAGGGTTGCCGACATGTGAAGCCCCTTCTTTCCTTGTTATCTGAGTTGTCAGTGGATGCTGAGATGATGGGAGTTCTGGGAGTTTTCAAAGAGTTCTTGTACGTTTTTCTTGAGGATGTTGTGACTCTACCCCCTCGACGTGATGTTGAGTTCGAGATATAATTACAACTCGGTGCCCATCCGATTTCGATGGATCCTTATCAGATGACACCTTCTGAGTTGTGGGAGTTGCAGATTCATATTGACGATCTGATGAAGAAGGGTTTTGTATGACCCAGCGTGTCTCCATGATGTGCCCCAGTCTTGTTCGCGAAGAAGACATATGGTGGTCTCAGACTGTGCATAGACTAACAGAGACTGAATTAGGTAATGGTCAAGAACCATTACCCTATCATGAGGATAAATGATCACTTTGACCAGCTTAGTGGAGTAGGTTAGTTCTATAAGATCGATATGCGGTCTAGGTATCACCAGTTAAGGGTAAAAGACGATGATATCCCGAAGACTGCTTTCAGGTGCAGGTATGGGAACTTCGAGTTCTTAGTCATGTTGTTCGGTGTTACGAATGCACCTGCTATGTTCATGGGGCTCATGAACTCTATTTTTCATGATTTTCTGAACCATCTCATCATTGTGTTCATCGCCAACATCTTGATTTACTCAAGATCAGAGGAGGAACATACTGAGCACCTTAGGATGGTCTTGGATATCCTTCGACACCACCAGCTCTATGGGAAGTTGTCCAAGTGAAATTTCTTGACACGATAAGTGAAATTTCTTGGATAAGTGGTGTCTCAACAAGGTTTAGTAGTAGATCTATCAAATGTTGAAGTAGTTTTTTCTTGGGCAGCACCAAAGAACATGATGGAGGTTTGTAGTTTCCTGGGTCTGGTAGGCTATTATCAGAGGTTCGTACCTGAATTCTCTTGAGTTGCAGCTCCTTTGACAGATTTTATCAGAAAGGACTAGGCCCTCATGTAGAGTGAGCAGTGTCGGGTATCCTTCATCTATCTGAATCAAAGGTTGGTCAATGCTTCAGTGCTCAAGTTTCTAGAGGAAGGGATGTTGTTTGAGGTGTTTTTTGATTCTTCTAGTCTTGGCTTGGGGTGTGTTCTAATGCAGCAGTGGGGAGTGATCTCTTATGGGTCTAGGTAGTTACATCCTCATGAGCATAACTATTCCACCCATGACCTAGATCTTTCACCAATAGTGTTCGTGTTGAATTTGTGGCGGCATTACCTCATCAGGGAGCACTTTGTGGTCTTCACAGATCACAAGAGTTTGAGGCATATCTTTACCCAGCGGGACCTGAACTTTTGACAGTGAAGGTGGGTGGAGTTTCTTAAGGACTATGACTTTGAGATCTCTTAAATTGAAGGTAAGGGGAATGTTTTGGCCAATGCCTTGATCAGGAATTCGTAGAGGGAAGCTGTTCAGGAATCTGTGGATGCTTGGAAGGAGATGGAGGAGTTAACAACCTTACACCTGGATGAAAGGGTGGATGGTGGTAGAGGAGGTCTATTTCAGATTAAATTAAAATCCTCTCTATTGCGGAAGGTGGAGGATTCTCAGTGGGGAGACTTAGAGAGTGAAGTGATGCGTGATCGGGTTGACTAGGGCAATTTATCGCACTACGATTCACTGTTTCATTTTCACCCTTACACCACTGTGCTAAACTAGTTTTGTATTGAAAATTATAAAAATAATAAAAAATTTAACTTCATGTTTGATTAAATAATTTTGTATTTATTACTTTTATAAAGGTCAATGATACTTGTTTTTATAATCTCATTGAAGGTGGAGGTGATTTAGAGGGCCCATGATGATGTCCAAGAAAAATGGGTCAAACTACGCAGGATCCATGCACACCAGTGGACTCAACCGTATATTTCAACTAAAAAATGTATTCAAATGGGCTAAAATTTTGTGTTATGGTCCAAAATTTAATTTAATACATTTCCTATGAAGTAACTGAAGCCTCATTCTGCCATTACAATGCCCATCCTAACTGATCTATCCAAAGAATCAAATCTTCACAAAGTCAAATGTGGTGTTCTGTATTTTATCAATATCTCAAGTTGTAGTTGTCAAAATGGTGCCAAAATATCAGTGGATACATTCAAGAGGTGGGGAAACATGTTTCTAGTTTTGTAAAAAGCTATATTTGACTTTAAAGTGGTCTAAAACCATGGGATAAGTGGTTTTACACAATTTGTGTTCCCAAAACCACCTTCCACTTTGCCTATAAAATGAAAGATTGGGATCCTCCTTTTCAAGTTTGAAACAGAAGTGAAACTCTTCCATTTTGAATTCCTATAGGATTCTCAACCTCATCCTTGAAGATCTAGATGCCCCTATCCTCATAGGAGGATCAAAAATGAAGAAGGAGTTCCACCCGAGCTTCCTCCTCCTCCCAATGTCGAGCTAAACGGTGGGCATTCGTTGTGAGGGAGCTACGCACATGTCAAGGGAGTTATGATTCTTATTTTAGCTACTAGTTTAGAGTAATTTGGGTGTGAAAACATTTATTTTCATGTATCCTATATAATTCCATATTTGAATTCTTATTTTGATGCATGTGATTGAGATACTCTTAATTTCTAACCGATCGGTGTGAGGTTTTGAGTGCGTGACTTGTGTTGTTCCAATTGGGAAGAAAAAGAATAATTTTCATACCCACCTTCTTGAGATTTAAATATTATTTGGAAGCTCTTATTCCATGAATAAGTTCTGGACCTTGACAATACGATTGTTACGTAAGGTTTAGTTCTTTAAGCATTGAAATAAAAGCTTAAGAATTAATCGAAATTCCAATAAATTTCAACCAAGGAATTACTCCAAACCTAAATGAATATCTATAAACAATGAACTTGAAACGTGTGTAGTGAAATCACAATGAACCCTTTTATCTCATATTTTTCAAAATCCATTTGGTTTCTCAACTTTTAAGCTTTCAATTAAGTCATTTCATCCTAAAACTATTTTCAAAACCACCCCTATTTTAGTACTTCTTATTAAAAACACAAACTATAAACCCACCAATACTCCTTGAGAGATGACCTAGGGTCCTCCCTAGACTATACATCAACCTTAAAATCATAATAAATTTGACGTGTCACGACAGCGCGTTCAGCAATGCTCCGGAAGGGTGGTCAGAGGATGGTCAGAATTGGATGCTTTTCTGCGGGAAGTTGTTTGTCCCAGAGACAATGCATGAGGGAGTTCTCCATGAGTTCCATAATGTAAGGGTTGGTGTCCTGAGAACCAACTATTTTGTACTTTTATTACATGAATGTATACTTATTATATATTGTTCATTGTTCTACATGACTATAATATAATAATATTCTGGAATATTTGTTGCATTGATAAGGTCATGGCAGATCCCCGCTATGATGAGAACCTTGAAATGCTATAAAAATATTCTTAAATAAAGTTCTATAGTTGGATGACATACTATGATAGGACACATAGTATATATACTGTCATGTGCGAGTACTCGTAAGAAGACGATACTCTCTCTCATGGAGTTTGCACTTGGTAATCTTCAAGATGGGAGATTATGAGAACAGACCCGCCAGTAGTAATTCTGCATGTCTTGGTGTCATCGGACATTACTATCTATGAGCGTGTGTAATGATCCTTAGACTGGAAGATTATCATTAACTCATTTCATGACTCATGCACTTAGATTTGCTGACGAAAACCGTCACGAAGATAGTTGGTGGGAAGTAGGGTATGTTGGGTGCGTCACGAATGACATGTTGTTAATGGATAAGTCAAGGAAGGATTTATCCCTTCCATATTTATGGAAGTAGATATCTCGAGCCCTTTAATTAAAATAGAACTATCGAACAAATTCTATGGCCATGGTGACACGACGAGTTTATTTCTGGAAGTCAAAGAATGATAGATCAAGCATATAGGTTTATGACACTGCCATGAAACTTGCTTGATGAGATATTGAGAAAAAGGGATTAAATTACATAGTAAGTGTTCGTATGAGGTGACACTTCAATGCAGCGTCAAATTCTTTCTCTTGGGTGCCTTGACCCATTTCTAGACAGTAATCTTGGACTTTAGGCAAGTTCACCTAATGCCAACAAGAAAGAGGCCTAGAGGGTCACACACTAAGTGTATTCAAGTATCTCAAGTAGAATAAAGATTATTCCCATACATGGTTTAATAATTATTCAAGGAAGCCTAAATAGTTTTAATGTTGGAGGAAGAATAAAATGAAAACAAGTACACGCCGTGTATTAATGATTACACACCGTGTAGTTTTTATTTTGAAAACAAGTACACACCATGTATTAATGATTACACGCTGTGTAGTTTTAATGAAAAACAAGTACACACCGTGTATTTATGATTACACACCATGTAGTTTTTCTAGTCAGGATTTTGAGGAAATATCATTTTATTAAATGATATTTATTATAATCAGCGTGGGCACATGTCAAGGAATTAATGATTTGACATGGGGTTTTAAAAAGAGTTAATGAAATAAATAAAACACGTAACACATTTTATTTATTATCATAACTCTACAACCTTAAACCCGATTATAAATATCCTCACAACCCCAACTCTTTTTATGAGAATCGTTGTGCACAACAATTCTGGAGAATTCTTTAAAGGCCGAAAGAACCTCTTTATCTAAGAACGCTCTCAAGACTGAGAGATATCCTCTTCCATCGGATCAAGATGATCTAAGGCGGACAACACAAGCAAAGGTTTCTCCACGCTAGCACCTGGAGACTCCTTTGGCAACGTCCAAAGATACGAGGTGCACGTGTGGATCATCACTAGAGGAAGTCTACACTTGGATTCTGCGACGCAACGGTGAATCACATCAGAATGTGATCAAGAATATCAAAAAAGAAAGAACACCCAAAAGGTATTTCTTTTCAATTAATTAAATTAATTATAATCAACCTCTGATGATCCACTTTTGTGGTTCTGGGACCTTTCTTCTTCTTTTTCTATTTCTGTGAATCGATCTATAGAGACTAGCGTTTATCATCATATTGATCCCAGATTGATCATTGATAATGACAAAAAGCCAAGTGGGTACATCCACCCATGCACTTCCGCTGCGCTCGGAACCTCCAATTGGTATCAAATGGAGGTTACAACGTTGATTATAGTTATTTAATTTTCGTTGATAATTTACGCATTTATATTTAATTTAATTCAAGATAAATCGTTCTATAAAACTGAATGAATGAGATTTGTTCTTCCTCCTTTGTTTCTCGATTCACATAACAGAAATAAACTTTTAATTTTAATTTTGATTAAATTAAAAATGAGGAACTCATCCGGAGGAGCCACTCTTTCTGTCTGTACAACACAAGAATACACAGAGTGTAGTGAAAACTACATGCCGTGTACATAGGTTTAACGAACTGGTACTGGTCCTCCAAACCACGTCGTGTGAATTGAGTATACCCAAGTTTTATTACACTGTGTTGACCAGAATTGAACGGCGCGTGGAAACCAGAATACATGGCATGTATGTTGAATCAACATATCGTGTAGTCCGATCCGGTCTAGGTGAAATCGTGTACAAGGAGAAGCTGTGTTCTGTGCACACGGGATTTCCAGGCCAGTAACCACGTAACAAGGAAGTATATGCCGTGTTAGATTAATCTACACGCCATGTACTCCAAAATTTCCAAAGTACAGAAAACACGCCAAAGCCCCCAACATGTACTTTGGATAAAGGGTAAAAAATACATGCCTTGTAATATATCCTAGATGTCGTGTACTTTATAAAAATGGGATTTCACCAGGTTTCCTCCAAAAGTACAAAGACCTGTACAAGGAATATAGATGAGAATAATCTCAAGGAAATTCAGAAAGGAATTTAAGATAAATAATTGATTAATTATAAGATCATGATTAATTGAATTCAAGCACAAATTATCTTGAATAAATAGAACTATTAAAATAATTTGAATGCTAAATATGTGTAAATATCGTTGCATGCTATGGATGATCATGAGCTAGACCAAAGACCCTTTGTATATGTGTATGGTTTCATTTAAATTTGTTTAATTTAAATTCGTTGGCCTGCGAGCCTTCTTCCAATAAAATGTAGGGCCTGCGTTCCCATGGTTTCTTTAATGTAAACCCTATGTAATGGAGGATCTCCCAAGATAGTGGAGACAGTTTAGAACCCAAAGCTGAGGAAAAACCAACCCAAGAAGATACAAAGGTGAACTGGTGGGAGATGAAAAACACGAACCATACGTTCAAGGTGTTTTTCCCTAGGTCAGGGTTAGATTATCAAACCGCTATATAAGCTAACCAATAGAAGCTCATGATCATGAAATCTTATTTTATTTATGTATGATTGCATGGTTTATTTATTATGTATGTGTTGTCGTGATAACATAATTAATGAAATAAACAAGCATGCAAAGATGGAATAAAATAAAAACTAGACTATGTGTAAATATTATCAGAACATGGTTAATCACTTAAGCAAGCATCACTTAATATTAACAAGCATGTGATAATGAAAAACTACACATAAAGAATAAAATCCCTCAAATATCATATTAAGTCATACCAAGACTTCCATTACTTGATTAAGGGCAAGACTCAATAAAACTATGTGTTTGACCAACCCTCGTTGGGACACTTAATTTTACAAAGGAAGCTCTTATGAAGGTTTCGGGTTGACTTAAACATTTTACATCAAGAGGAGTAGCCCTTGCTATACTTGTTGTAAAATGGAGACAAGTGTTGAGGAAATCCAAGTCAGGATTTCAGGATTGGGGAGTCCACTCAACAGATCAAGGAACTGTAAGCTCATAGTTAGCAAAGACCTGCCTACCTAAATACCTTCAAATAGCTTGACCAACCCTTGTTGGGGTTATGCGAAGGGGAATATGGATCCTTTCCAATAGAATGTCAAAGCATCTAGACATTCTGAGTTCAATGGTGAGGGCCATTGGGACTTAATAAAATAGTGGGAGACTTAATAAATTCATTTATTATTTTTCATAAAATATAATCAAAAGGTACTGATAAATATGATATTTTAATTTGTAGAATCAATATGACAATCTCGTCAACCGCATTTTATCTGTGATCAATTCTGGATAAAGACAATATCCTCACCGATAGTAACTTTCAGGAATGGTTTAGGTGCCTTCGGGTTATCCTACGCCATGAACGAAAGTTTTACATGCTAGAGTCCTCACTTCCTAATTCACCTCCCCAAGGGGAAAGTGATGAAGATTTCCTGGTCTATGATCAAAATTTGAATGATGCACTTGATGTTCAATGTTTTATACTGTCATCAATGTCTAGTGAGCTCATGAAGTCTCATGAAAACATAGATGCCTATAACATGCTCGAGCACCTCCGTGGTCTATACCAGGAGAGAGAAAGACAGGAAAGGTTTGAGATCTCCAAGGCTCTATTTCAGAGCAATCTTGGAGAGGGTGCCCCAACTGGGCCTCATGTAGTCAAGATCATTGTCTACATCGAGTGCTTAGAGGTTCTAGGTTTTAAAATCCCCAAAGAACTGGGTACCGATCTCATTCTTGCATCACTTCCCCAATCTTCTCTAACTTTGTTGTAAATTTCAACATGAACAACATTGAGCAGTCTCTATCTGGTCTTCTCATCCTTATTATCCAAGTGAACAATGATATAAAGCGTGAAAATCCTTCTGTCCTTATGGTGAATAAAAGGAAAGGGAAGACGAATAGCTTTAAGCCCAAAGATTCTTCAAAGAATTCCAAGAAAAGGAAGATCAAAGGGGAGGCAAGAGAACATGAGGCTGTTTGTTTCACATGTGGCAAGAAGGGCCACTGGAAGAAAAACTGCACCCAACCAAGGAAACAAGGGGAAGCTTCAGGTGCATTTATTATCGAATGAAATATATCTATTTATACCAATTGGGTATTAGATACTACTTATGGTGCTCACATTTGTATCCAAATACAGGAACCAAGTAGATTCAGAAAGATTGAACGAGGTGAGGTGGATCTGCGAGCAGCCAACGGAGCCAGACTCGCTGTTGTAGCTGTCTGAGACTACCACCTCACATTGCCTACTGGGATGGTATTGGTTTTGAAAGGATGTTATTATGTACCCTCTGTAACCAAAAACATTATTTTAGTATCCAGATTAGATACTAATGTATTCATCTTCAAGTTTGGAAGTGGATGTTTCTACTTTTATAAAGATATCATTTATTTTGGTAGGGAACATTTATATAACAACCTTTATGTGTTAGACTACACAAACCAAGTAATGGCAATCGATGAAAAAATTAATTCACATGACTCATACCACACTCAACTTTGGCATCACCGGCTAGGTCATGTCAATGATAAACATTTGAAAAAATTACATCAAGATGGGTATTTAGATTCTTTAGAACTAAAACCACTTGGTGTATGTCATGCGTGTCTACAAGGTAAAATGACCAAAGCCCCATTTAGTGGGAAAGGTGAAAGGGCTAAAGAGATTCTAGAATTAGTTCACACAGATGTGTGTGGACCATTTCCAATTGAAGTAAGGGGTGGGTTCTTGTACTTCATAACTTTTACTGATGATTTTAGTAGATATGGATATATTTACTTAATGAGGTATAAGTCAGATTCTTTTGATCAGTTCAAAGAATACAAGAATGAAGTTGAGAACCATCTTGGTAAGAAGATTAAGAAACTCCACTAATATAGAGGAGGAGAATATCTTAATCAGGACTTCATTGATTTCTTACGGGAGTTTGGGATTTAATCTCAACTCACTCCTCCTTACACGCCTCAGTTGAATGGTGTGAGTGAAAGGAGGAACCACACCCTGTTGGACATGGTGAGATCAATGATGAGTCATGTGATTATTCCATTATCCTTTTGGGGATATGCATTAAAAATAGTAGCACACATACTAAACCAAGTACCAACTAAATCGATAAATGGTATTCCATACGAGTTATAGAGTGGACGCAAAGCCATGTTATCAAATTTAAATGTGTGGGGTAGAGAACCATTTGTTAAGGCCTCTTCAGGTAACAAACTTTCACCCCAAGGCACAAAGTGTATCTTTATAGGATATTACAAGGAAATAAGGGGATATTACCTATACAACCCCTTAGATAAAAAGGTTACAGTGTCAAGACACACCATATTCCTGAAGAGGGAGTACATCTCCAAAAGAGATAGTGGGAGCGAGATAGACTTCGATGAAGTCAAGGCTCAAGATACACAGGAGTTGGTACAAGAACAGATTCCACAAATCCCCATGGAAGAACAATCTATTCTAGATACACAAGAACTGCGCAGGAGCACAAGAGAGGTGAGAGAACCAGAACAATATGGTTTTCTTGTCACCGAGGATGGTGACTCATTATTGGTTGACAATGATGATCCTCTTACCTACAAGGAAGCAGTTGAAGGCATAGACGCTACCAAGTGGAAAGAAGCCATGAATTCTGAAATGGATTCCATGTACCAAAACCAAGTCTGGATTTTGGTAGATCCTCCAATTGATATAAAGCCTGTTGGTAATAAATGGGTATTCAATAAGAAACTAGACATGGAGGGGAAAGTCAGCACCTATAAGGCATGACTGGTTGCAACAGGTTTTAGATAAAATCAAGGAATTGACTATGATGAAACCTTTTCACCGGTTGCGATGCTGAAATCCACCAGAATCCTATTGGCCATTGCCGCTTACCATGACTATGAAATTTGGAAAATGGATATCAAAGCAGCATTCCTTAACGGGAACCTCAAGGAAGATGTCTACATTACACAAACTGAAGGGGTTGTGACTCCAAATGATGCCAACAAGGTATACAAGTTGAATAAATACATTTATGGATTAAAGAAATCATCAAGGTCATGGAACATTCATTTTGATGAAGCTGTAATGAAATTTGGATTTGTTAAAAACGAATGTGAGCCTTGTGTCTACAAAAGGTTTAGTGAAAGTGCAGTTGTTTTCCTAATAGTATATGTTGATGACATATTACTAATTGGAAATGAAGTACCTGTATTACAGTCAGTTAAGGAATGGTTGAATAAATTTTTCTCTATAAAAGACTTGGATGAGGCAACATATATTCTTGGGATCAAGATCCTTCGTGATAGATCCAAGAAAATGTTGGGCCTGAGTCAAAGTACATACATTGACAAGATACTGAAGAGATTCGGTATAGAACAATCCAAGAGGGGATTTTTGCCAGTGTCACATGGCATTCATCTTTCCAAGAAAATGTGTCCTCATACACATGAGAAAAGAAAGAAAATGGCAAGGATCCCTTACGCATCCGCGATTGGGTCAGTCATGTATGCTATGATATGTACAGGGCTAGATGTTGCTTACGAATTGAGTGTATTAGGCAGATATCAAGCTGATCCAAGAGACCGCCATTGGATGGCAGTCAAGACTATCCTTAAGTATCTGAGGCGTACTAAGGATATGTTTCTGGTTTATGGAGGAGATGAGGAATTAGTCATCATAGTACATGTAAATGCTAGTTTCTAGACTGATCAAGATGACATGAAGTCACAGACTGGATACATCTTTAGTTTGAATGGAGGTGCAGTGAGCTGGAAAAGCTCAAAGTAAGGTGTGGTCGCAGATTCTACAATAGAGTCCAAGTATATCGCATCTTCTAAGGAAACTAAAGAAGCAGTATGAATGCGAAGATTTATCTAAGAGCTGGATGTAGGACCTAGAAGTAAAGATCATATCACACTCTATTGTGATAATACTGCAGCGGTGGCACTTGAAAAAGAGCCAAGGTCACATCAGCAGACAAAGAACATACTAAGAAAGTATCATCTTTTGAGGGATTTTTCTCAGAGTGGTGAAGTTGCAGTGAGAAATATTTCCATGGAAGACAATGTGGTGGACCCCTTGACTAAAACCTTGACTCAGCAGAAACATGATCATCATGTGAGGTCAAGCGGACTAAAAGTTTTAGGCAGTTGGCTCTAGTCCAAGTGGGATTTTATAAGGGTTGGTGTCCTAAAAACCAAACATTTTGTACTTTGATTACATGAATGTATACTTATTATATATTTTTCATTATTCTGCATGACTATAATATAATAATGTCCTGGAATATTTTTTACATTGATAAGGCCATGGAAGATCCACGCTATGATGAGAACCTTGAAATGCTATAAAAATATTCTTAAATAATGTTCTATGATTGGATGGAATACTATGATAGGACACATAGTATATAGACCATCAAGTACGAGTACTCTTAAGAAGACGAGACTCTCTCTCATGGAGTTCGCACTTGGTAATCTCCAAGATGAGAGATTATGAGAACAGACCCGCCAGTAACAATTCCACATGTCTTGGTGTCATCATACATTACTATCTATGAGTCTGTGTAATGATCCTTAGACTGGAATATTATCATTAACTCATGTCATGACTCACACACTTATATTTGCTGACGAAAACCGTCACGAAGACAGTTGGCGGGAAGTAGGGTACGTTGGGTGCGTCACGAATGACATTTTGTTAATGGATAAGTCAAGGAAAGATTTGTCCCTTTCATATTTATGGAAGTATATATCTTGGGCCCTTTGATTGAAATAGAACTATCGAACAAATTCCATGGCCATGGTGACACGGCGAGTTTATTTCTGGAAGTCAAAGAATGACAGATCAAGCATATAGGTTTATGACACTACCATGAAACCTACTTGATGAGATATTGAGACAAAGGGATTAAATTGCAAAATAAGCATTTGAATGAGGTGACACGTCAATGCGGCATCAACTTCTTTCTCTTGGGTGCCTTGACCCATTGCTAGACAGTAATCTTGGACTTTAGGCAAATCCGCCTAATGCCAATGAGAAAGAGGCCTAGAGGGTCACACACTAAGTGTATTCAAGTATCTCAAGTAGAATAAATATTATTCCCATACATGGTTTAATAATTATTCAAGGAATCCTAAATCGTTTTAATGTTGGAGGAAGAATAAAATGAAAATAAGTACACGCCTTGTATTAATGATTACATGCCGTGTAGTTTTTATTTTGAAAACAAGTACACACCGTGTATTTATGATTACACGCCATGTAGTTTTTCCAGTCGAGATTTTGAGGAAATATCATTTTATTAAATGATATTTATTATAATCAGTGTGGGTGCATGTCAAGGAATTAATGATTCGACATGGTTGGAATAAATAAAATGTGTAACGTATTTTATTTATTTTCATAACTCTACAACCTTAAACCTGATTATAAATATCCTCACAACCCCTACTCTTTTCATGATAATTGTTGTGCACAATAATTCTAGAGAATTATTTCAAGGCCGAAAGAACCTCTTCCTCCAAGAACGCTCTCAAGACTGATAAAGATCCTCTTCCATCAGATCAAGACGATCTAAGGCGGACAACGCAAGAAAAGGTTTATCCATGGTAGCACCCAGAGACTCCTTTGGTGACGTCCAGAGATTTGAGGTGCACGTGTGGATCACCGCTAGAGGAAGTCTACACTTGGATTCTGCGACGCAACAATGAATCACATCGAAACGTGATCAAGAATATCAACAAAGAAGAACACCCAAAAGGTATTTCTTATAAATTAATTAAATTAATTATAATCAACCTGTGACGATCCACCTTTTTGGTTTCAGGATCTTTCTTCTTCTTTGTCTATTTCTATGAATCAATCCATGGATACTGGTGTTTATCGTCGTATTGATCCCGAATTGATCATTGCTAATGACAAAAATCCAAGTAGGAACATCCACCCATGCGCTTTCACTGCGTTCGAAACCTCCACATAACTCACCCCTAGTATTACACCCATGAGTTTTCAAGATGTACCGAGGCCTGAGGGAATAGTTTTGGTGGCTTGGGGTGAAATGGGAAGTGGTAGAGTTTGTGGCAAGGTGCCTAGTGTGTCAGCAGGTGAAGGCTGGACACCATGTCCCAGGAGGTTTGTTTCAGCCTTTAGATGTCCCCAAGTGGAAGTGAGAAGACATATCAATGGATTTAATCATAGGACTACCTAGGGTTCAAGGAGGCTGTGATGCTATCTGGGTAGTGGTAGACCAACTGACGAATTAGCTCACTCCCTAGTGATCAAGGATTCGAGTGCAGTGGATTCCTTAACACGAAGATACATGGATGATGTGGTGCAATATCATGAAGTTCTGAGCTATATAGTCTCAGATCGGGATGCACGGTTTACCTCATGAGTCTAGAGGGGATTGCAGTATGCTTTTGGAACCCATCTATGCCTTAGCAGCACTTTCCACCCCCAGATATATGGGCAGATAGAGCGGACCATCCAGACATTAGAGGATATGTTACAGGCATGTGTTTTGGACTTCAGAGGATCATGGGTGTGACATTTGACCTTAGTAGAGTTTGCTTACAATGATAGATATCACTCTACTATTGGCATGATACCATTTGAAGCCTTGTACAGGAGGTTGTGTCGTTCACCCGTGTGCTGGACCGAGGTTGGGGAGGAAGGTGTTCTTGGACTAGAGGTAGTGCAGAGCACAAATGAGAAGGTTCAACTTATACGTGAGAGGATAAAGGAAGCACAAGACCGACATAATTTGTATGATGATCATAGGAGAAGGCCCTTGGAGTCCGAGGTTGGAGACCATGTGTTCTTAAAGGTTTCCCCTCGATGTGGGCATTGAAGGTTCAACAAGGGGAGAAATCTCTCTCCTAGGTTTATTGGGACTTTCGAAGTGCTGGGGATATTCGGTGAGGTGGCATATCAGTTAGAATTTCCACCTCAGTTGGAAAGGATCCACAATGTTTTCCACATCTCCCAGCTTCGTCGATATCTACACGATGACTCCCATGTCATTGAATGGGGAGAGTTGGATATAGGGGATGACGCTATGTTTGTGGAGCGACCAGTAAGGATTGAGGATTGAAAGGAAAAGGTGCTTCATGGATGGACCATACCTTTGGTTCGTGTGTTGTGGAGGCATGGTGGCCTCAAGGAGAGTACTTGGGAGCAAGAAGCTCAGATGCACGCCCAATACCCAGAGCTATTTTGAGTTTTTGTTCTGAGCCTTCCTTGATGTTCTTGTTTTTGTGACTTATTGTGATGTAATTATAACCTTGTTTTATTATGAGATGAGTTGTTTCCTTTACCTTGTGAATGTGTATGAAAATTCCTGATGTGTGGGGAAGGGAGAACCTAATTCCTAATCGAGACGCATCAGCACAGATGCGATTAAACCCATGCGGCCGATTCAGTGCTACCCAAAGTGGATAGTATATTGACATAGAGGAAGGAACTCCCCGATCCGTGTGTCAGGAAAATGTGATACTTGGGGTTATTATGGATGTTTGGGGTGGTTTTTTCTCTGAGAGGTATCTTATGGGGTGGTTTTTTAGACCCCTCTCTTTTCTTCGAGTTACTCTTGAATTCTCGAGGATGAGAATAGTTTGAGAGGTATCTGATGTAATAGCCCGTACCCTTATATTCCATTACTTTTCCAAATTCTAAGTATTGGGGTGTCTTAGAAAACATTGGTGAGTCACGAGTATTTTTGTGTCGGTGGAAATGTGTCACCGTGGTGTCACCTATCGGTGCCACCGATTGGTCTCACCAATCGGTTCCACCCATCAGTCTCACCAATCTGTTCCACCCATCCGTCTCACTGATCAGTTCCACTAATCTGTCTCACCGATCAGTGTCTCACCAATCGGTCTCATCAATCAGCTTCACAGATCAGCTTCACAGATCAACTTCATAGATCAGCTTCACCAATCAACTTCACTGATCCACTTCATAGATCATCTTCACTAATCATCTTTAGAGATCAACTTCACTGATCAGATTCATAGATCAGCTTCATAGATCAACTTAACTGATCAGCTTCATGGATCAAATTTACATATCAGCTTCAAAAATCCACTTCACTGATCAGATTCACTAATCAGATTCATAGTTCAGCTTCACCCAATCCACTCCACCGATTGGTTTCATCAATCAGTCTCACTGATCATCCACAGAGGGGTGTTGGGGTTTCCTTCCCAAGTTTTCCCCTAATGCCTCTTTTAAGTATTTTTACCCTTTTAAAGTGGTTCAAGGCTATTTTTAGGCCCATAAATTATGTTTTAAATCCCCTAAGAGTGGGGAGACCCTTAACTTACCAAAAAATGTGGCTTTTTAATCAGTTTTACACCCTTGACGCGTTTTCCAGCCTCCCGTGATTCCCAGTCACGCCCCTATTACGCTTTTTCCCAGTTTGAAGGAAATCTATTAACTCACAGCCGTTATCTACACCATATCTGAGGAGAATTATTAAATCTTAATAAATTCTAACGTTTGAAACCACCCACCCACGTGGTCAAGCCACGACCTGTTTTTAAAGCACTTTGAAATGGCATATCCTGTAACTCTTGGATTGGGCCTTTATCACCAAGATCTTCTTCCACAATATCTTTTATTCCCTCTAGATGTGCTTGAAGTCCTTCCTTAGGAGATGACTCATGCTCCCATGCTGGATCCCTTCCCACTCATCCTTCGTGGAGTTTTTCCTGCTGCTCGCATGATCACAGTTCTTGGCGCGAGGAGGAAATGTCGATCCTTGATCAACCAAGTAGGGATTATTCCTTCATCTCTCTTTTATGTGCATAATGAGGGGTGGGTATGATGATGTTCCATTATAACTTAGATGAACCAAATTTAACGAAGATAATAAATGGACTTTTAAATAATGAAGGTGTGGGAATGACAATGATGTTGTTGTGTTCATTTTACCTTCGTTTTTATGTTGTGAATTGTGTGGGATCATGTCCACTAAAAATCGTGGCCATTGGTGGTCCTTTCTTGCACACTAATAAAGCCCTATTTTTCTGGATAATATTGTGATTGAATGGATATAACATGGAAAATAGTTAATCACATAAACTTTGTGAGATTAAATCTGAAAACTCCCTTGCTATGTTATGGTAATATGCATGGTTATATTTTTTGACACCTTGTGGGGTGACGTGGATGGGAATGGAATCTCTTGCTGAGAAGTGGTTGGTTTGTGGATCGAAGGCCATGTGGAGCCGACATGTTGGGGCTTGGTTTGGTTCCAGTACTTTGAGGGATCTCACAAATCCATTTCGTTGTTGTGAATTTACAAGAGAACTAGGTGTGAATGCTTAAATGTCTACTTAGATGTTTTGTTTTAGTTGTTATTATTAGATTATGGTTATGCATGTTAGTTTCCTAGTAGTGGGGGAAAGATTTAAATGAAATCACTCGAATATGATAATGATAACTGGTATAATGGGGGAATTGTTTTGACAGAAATGGGTTGTGCTCTAGTTATGGTTGTTGTGCAATTGTGCATGTAGGGATAGTAGCGAGAGTGGTTGTGTACGGGATGGTTGTTTATTTTGAAACCCTTAGGTTGGTATGAGTGATTTTTTACCTATATATATAATATTTAGTTCTTTTTTTACTTTTATGTATCCCACCCATGTTGATGACTTCATGCCAAACACCCCCATTTCATGGGGAGGGTGTTTTTCCCAACATTCTTACGAGTGGATAATTATTAGCTTCTTTCTAATACCTCTCCCAGGTATCCCAAGACTCTTCGGGTAGGCTGTGATGGCCTAAGGTATACTATGGCCCAAGACTCTTTGTGCAGGATGTGTTGTGGTGGTTGGACCAGGTGTGTGTGGGCATGTTTGTTTCTCAAGTGTCTTTAGGATGAGGCCTAGGTGTCTTCAGGTGTGGCAGTGGTTATTGTGGCCCTGGTGTTTGCAGGCATAGTGATGTGTGGTTGTTGTGGTCCAGGTGTTTGCGGGCGGGATGCGTGGTTTTGGTGGCCCACAATGTTGTTGTTGGGGCGACATTGGAACTATAATGGAACTTTTGGGGGAGGTCTAATGCTTAAGATGTCCTAAATAACCAGTGGGAAAGCGGTGCGGGGTACCCAAACATTGATGTGTCATTACTATTACTTTACCTGACTTGTGTTATTTGGGGAGTGTGCCTTGGTGAGGTTAGTTGGATAGTTTCATTTCTAGGTTCTTTGGTTATCTCTCTTTCTCATGGGGCATTATAATGCCTCCACACTTGTGCATGAGAGCTTTTGATTTTCCCTACTAAGTATACCTATATTCTCACCCTATGTATATAAAACTACTTTCAGGTTTCTAGGAGGACCTTGAGGACCATTCCAGACTTTACTAGCTCAGGATTTGGGAGTTTTTTCTACTTTTATTTCTTTTGGTACTTCTCTTTGGAGTTTTATTGTACTTTGTAGCACTTTATTTTGAACATGCATGTGGAAAAAGGGTTTTTGGGCTTTACTTTTACTTTCTATATTTGGAGTTGTTTAAGATTTACCATCTTATCTCCTGATCTTTTTCTATAAAAAGGTTAATTCCTTCCATATTATGTGTGATTCTATACCCTTGGTGCTAGTTTCTAATCTGGGGCCTACGGAAGGCGAGACTCGAGGGTCATTATCCCTCCTTCAACTTGAAGAAGGAAGGGTCGGGAAGTTTGTTGTCCCTTTCCTCATCTTAGTGAAGGCGGGTCGTGACAATCTCCAAATAAGATTGGATGATCATTAAGATGAAAGGGAATTAATTAATTAATTAATTAATTAATAAAAGTGGGTTTATCTTAAATAATAAAAGAACGAATAAAGAAATGAATGTTATCCATTTACGTTTTCATATTAGTTGCATGTATGACCATTCATGAGCTTGATCAAGACCTGTGTATGTGTTGGATGTTTTAATTTATTGCATGAGTTTGCAATTATTTAATATTAAATTAAATTATGGCCTATGATTCATCCCTCCAACCATTATTATATAGGACCTATGTGTCTAATGATATTTATGTAACCCCCTTTAACCAATCCTTTGGTTCCCCTCACCTGCGTGTGAGTAATAAATATTTGTAATAAATAGAGCATCCCAAGGCATGTAGAGGAGGTTCAAGACAAAACCATAATGATTAAAACCTAGGTGATAAACAAGTGGAAAGGTGGAATGTTGTAACTCATGCCAAGACTAGAAATAATAGTTATTTCCCCTAGGTCAAAGGTTGATTTAATGTCTGCTCATTAAATCAACTGTTAGATAAATCTCATGAATGGGTAATTTATTAATTAATTATTTTTGTTTGTGAAATTATTTATTTTATGGATGTAAGGTTGTGATCACATAAATAAATGAATTAATTTGAAAAGACAAAAATTAAATAAATGAATTATGTGTAAAATTTTTATCCAAAATGGTTAATTAATTAAGTAACATCCAATTAATATTAACAAGATGTGTAAAGGATAAAATAAGATAAAAATTTATGCATAATAAATTAAAATACCTTAATTAAATATTAAGTCAGAATAATCCTTCCATTACTTTATTGGGAATGAAACCATAGAAATAAGTGCAGTACATGTCCAAAATCTAGACACTTTCTTTTATCGGGGAGTTCTTGTGAGAGTTTTGGGTTGACTTAACTGAAATTGTATTGAGTTTAACGACCAAATTCTATTCAATACAAATTTGGAGGCAAGTGTTGAGGAAATCCAATTCATTATTTCAGGATAGGGATATCCACTCAATGAATCAAGGAGCTACAGGTCTATAGTTGGCAAGGCTTCCTACCTAATTACTTTATTGTGGTTTTCATGGCTAAATTTTGGATCATTAAGAAAAGTAATGGGGATCATTGCCACTAAAATGTTAAAGCAACTATAAATTCTATTTTCAATGGTGATGGCTATTAAGAATTGATAAAATAGTTGTATATTTAATAAATAAATAAATAAAAACATTTAATTTTTTATATCTTACTTATCTTGTAATCAATAAAAGTACTAATAATATACTCTTTTTAATTTTAGAATAAAATGACAAGTTCATCATCCACACTATCCCTATAATAAATATTGGAGAAATATAACCTCATAACTGGTAGTAACTTCTAGGAGTGGTTTATACACCTTTGGGTTGTGCTACACCATGAACAGAAATATTACATACTAGAATCCTCAATGCCTGATCTTCCTACTAAATAGGTGAGTGATGAAGAGTTCCTTATATATGAAAAACATTTGAGTGATGCGGTTGATGTTTAATTTTTGATGCTTTCATCGATGTCTAGTGAACTAATGAAGTCTTAAGAAAACATGGATGTGTATAGAATGCTTGAGAACCTCCATGGTATTTACCAAGATATAGCTAGATAGGAATGATTTGAGATTTCCAAGGCACTCTTTCAGTGAAATCTTAGAGAGGGTTCCCCAGATGGGCCTCACATAGTCAATCTCATTAGCTACATTGAACGCTTAGAGGTTCTAGGGTTTAAAATCCCTAAAGAACTGAGCACTGACCTCATTCTAGCATCACTCTCTCAAAGTTTATCTATTTTTATTGTGAATTTTAATATGAACAACATTGAGAAGTCTCTTCTATATATTCTTACTCTTCTTTTCCAAGTCGATAAGTATACGAAGCGTGAAAAACATTCCATCATTATAGTAAAAAAACAGAAAGGTAAAGTGAAGAGATTTAAGCCCAAAAATTATTCACACCCTCCCAAGAAGAGGAAGATCAATGAGAAATCAAGGGAACATGATGCTGTCTATTTCACATGTGGAAAGAAGGGACACTGGAAGAAAAACTACACCCTAAAAAAGAAGAAAGGGGAAGATTTGGGTGAATTTGTTATCAAGTTCAATTTATCTATTTCTAAAAATTGGGTATTAGATATAGCCTGTGGTACTCACATGTGTATTCAAACATAAGAACCAAGTAGATTCAGAAAGATTGACTGAGGAGATGTAGATATTTGACTATCCAACAAAGCTAAACTTTCTGCTATAACTATCGGGGACTACCACCTCATGTTTCTAACTAGAATGATCTTGTTTTTAAAGGTTTTTTATTATGTACCTTCAATTACCAAAAACATTATTTATGTATCTAGACTTAATACGGGTGGATTTATTTTCAAATTTGGGAATAAATATTGCTTATTTTATAAATATAGCATTTATTATGGAAAGGAACATTTAAATAATAGTATTTATGCATTGGATTGCATGAACCAAATAATGGAAATAATTAATGAAGCCACTTCACATGACTCATACCACACCCAACTTTGGCATCACCATCTAGGTCATTTAAATGAAAATAGATTGACTAAATTACATAGAGATGGATATTTAGATTCTTTTGAACTAAAACCACTTGGTGTATGTCACACATTTTTATAAGGAAAAATGATCAAATCCTTATTTAGTGGGAAAGGTGAAAGGGAAAAATATATTCTTGAATTAGTTCATAATGATGTGTGTGGACCATTTCTTATTGAATCAAGGGATGGGTACTCATACTTCATAACTTTTACTGACGATTTTAGTAGATATGGATATGTATATTTAATGAGGTATAAGTCAGATTCTTTTGACAAATTCAAGGAATAAAAGAATAAAGTTGAGAACCAGCTTGGTAAGAAGATTAAGAAACTTCACTCAAAATATGGCGGATAATATCTTAATCAAGACTTAATTTATTATCTATAGGAGTTTGGGAATTTATCTCAACTCACTCCTCCTTATACGCCCCAATGGAATGGTTTAAGTGAAAGGAGTAACCACACCTTGTTTGAAATGGTAAGATAAATGATGAGTCATGTGAGTCTTCCATTATCCTTTTATAGATACGCGTTGCAAACAATAGCATATGTACTAAACCAAGTTCCAACTAAAGCAATAGACGGTATAACATACCAATTATGGAGTGGAAAGAAACCCTTATTATCTTAGTTACATGTGTGGGGTTGTGAATCAGCTGTTAAGGCCTCTTCAGGTAACAAGCTTGCACCCTGAGGCAAAAAGTGTATCTTTATAGGATATCCCAAAGAAACAAAGGGATACTACCTATACAATCCTTCAGACAAAAAGGTTTTGGTTGACATAATTCCCACATTTCTCTAGTAGGATATTATCTCTAAAAGAGATAGTGAGAGAGAGATAGAATTCAATGAAGTCTAGGCTCAAGATACACAAAATTTGGTACAGGAACAAATTCCAAAAATTCCCATGGAAGAATAAATTATTCTAGAGACACAATTACTATGTAAGAGTACTGAAAAGGTTAGAGAACCAGAATGGTATAGTTTTCTAGTCACCGAGGATGGTGACTAATTATTAGTTGATAATAATTATCCTCTAACCAATAAGGAAGTAGTAAGTGGTATAGATGTTGCCAAGTGGAAGGAAGACATGAATTCTGAAATAGATTCCATGTACTAAAACAAAGTCTGGATTTTAATAGACCCTCTATTATATATAAATCCCATTGGCTTCAAATTGTTATTCAAAAAGAAACTGGACATAGAATGATAATTTATTACCTATAAGGTGTGACTTATTACAAAAGGGTTTAAACAGTGTTAAGGAATTGACTATGATGAAACCTTTTCACCAGTTTCAATGATAAAATCCATCATAATTATACTTCCCATTATGGATTTCCATGATTATGAGATTTGAAAAATGGATGTCAAAATATTCCTTAACAAGAACCTTCAAGAAGATGTCTATATGACACAAATCGAAGGGTTTATGACTCCAAAGTATGCTAATAAGGTATGCAAGTTACAGAGATCCATTTATGGATTAAAGAAATCATCCAGGTCATGGAAAATTCATTTTGATAAGGTATATATTGATGACATATTACTAATTGGAAATGAAATATAAGTCTTACAGTCTGTTAAGGCATGGTTAAATAAATGCTTCTTTATAAAGGACTTGGGTGAGGTAAAGGAATTAGGATCAAGATCCACCATGATAGATCTAAGAGGTTGTTCAACCTAAGTCAAAGTACATATATTAACAAGATACTTAAGATATTCGGTATGGAACAATCCAAGAGGGGATTGTTTCCAGTGTCACATGGTATTCATATTTCCAGAAAAATGTGTCCTCAGACACATGAGTAAAGAAATAGAATGAAAAGTATTCCATAAGAACCAGTGATTAGGTTAGTCATATATTCTAGGCTATGTACTAGACTAGATGTTTCCTACACATTAAGTGTGGTAGGAATATATCAAGCTGATCCAGGTTACCACCATTAGATGTCAGTTAACGATCATCCTTAAGTATCTGAGGCATACTAAGGATATGTTCCTGGTTTATGGAGGATATGAGGAACTATTCATCAGAGGATATGGAGATTCTAGTTTATAAACTGATCAATATGACATGAAGTTACAAATGAGATACATCTTCACTTTGAATAGAGGTTATGTGAGTTAGAAGAGCTCAAAGCAGGTCATGGTTTTAGATTCTACAGTAGATTCTGAGTATATTGTGGCTTCTAAGGAAGCTAAATAAGTAGTATGGATGTGTAACTTCATCCAAGTGCTTGATGTGGTACCTATTAGTAAAGATATCATCACATAATATTGTGATAATACTGTAGTGGTGGCTCTCGTAAAAGAGCCAAGGTCACATCAGTGGATGAAGCACATACTTCATATTTATCACCTCTAGAGGGATTTTTCTTAGAGAGGTGAAGTTTCAGTGAGCATTATTTCCATGGAAGACAACATGGATGACCCCTTGAATAAATCCTTGAATCACCAGCAACATTATTATCATGTGAGGTCTAACGGAATGAAGGTTATAACCAGTTGGCTCTAGTCTAAGTGGGATTTGTTTGGATTTTGTGTCCTAGGACTAATCATTTTTAATTTAATTACATTAATATTCAATGTATTAAATATTAATAAAACATATTATTACATATTTTTTGTTGTTTTTCATGAATCTAATGTAATAATGTCCTAGATTATACAATTCATTGATAAGGTCATAGTAGTTCCCTGATATGATGAGAACCATGATGTTCTACGAAGATATTATCAAATAATGTTTTGTGGTTGGATAACATACTGTGATGGGACACATAGTACATAGAATGTTAGGTGTGAGTACTCTTAAGAATATGAGGCTTCATATCATGAATTTTTCACTTGGTAATCTCAAAGACAGTAGATTATGAGAATAGACCCTCCAGTAGGAATTCTGTATGTTTTGGTGTCATCAGATATTTCTATCTACAAGCATTTGTGATGGTCCTTAGACTTTAAAATTATTATTAATGCATATACAACTCGCTTAATTAGATGTATTTCATAAACTACGATGATAACAGTTCATGGAGAAGTTGGATACATTGGGTGTGTCACAAGTGACATGTCATTAATGAATAATTCAAGGAAGGATTTATCCCTTACATTTTTATGGAAGCTGATATCTCATGCCTTTGATTGGAATATAATTGTAGCATTAAATTCCATGTCCATGGTGTAATGACATGTTCATTTTAGATAGTCAAATAAATACATATCGAGTATATAGGTTGGTGACATGATTATGCAACCTTCTTGATGATATATTGTTAAAAAGTAATTATATTACAAAGTGAGCATTTATATGCGGTTGTCGACGTTGTGACATTAAGTTCTTTCTCTTGGGTGCCTTGATCTATTTCTAGATAATAATCTTGGACTTTAGGCAAACATTCCTAATTCCAATGATAAAAAAATCCTAGAGGGTCACACATTAAGTGTTTCTATTAATCTTGATTAAATTCTATCTTAGATTAATTAATGGAATAAATTTTATTCTTAATTCTGAGGAATAATTTTATTCAAGTTATATTGACCACATAAATTAAGTAAATATTTAATCGCCAACATGTGAATAAAATATTTATTTTATTTATTGAATATTTTAATAAATATTTATTCACTATATTATGAATAAAATATTTATTTGGTTGTTTAATAAATGATATAGGTGTTATAATGGACCAAGACTGATTCTAGTGACAAATATTAATTAAAAAGATCGTTACATAATATTTGTTATTATGTAAGTTGGAACATGCCACAAAATAATAATAATATAATTATTATTAAGTGGAATGGGATTTATTAAAGGTAATAAATGTTATTTAATGGCTGGTATGAAATTAAATAATATTTTAACTTAAATCCTAACTCTATAAATAGATATATATGTCTATTTTGTAGAGCATCCAACAATTGAGAATAGAGAATTGTTGTGCACAATGAATTCTCTCTAAACTCTTCCTTCTCTCTATCTCTATAAAGAATGAGAAATGAGAGAGAGATTTATTTAAGACCAAAGAATGAGCGATCAATATTGAACAATGCAAGAAATTCGACTCACCGCACTAGCACTCATAGATCGAGTGGTGTTGCTCAGATATCATAGGAGTATGTGTGGATCACAGCTAGAGGGATTCAATCTTTGGATCCTCATAGCACAATGAAGGTAATCCAAAAGGGTCTTTTCGGATGATAAAAATTTACCAACAAAGAAAGTTCCTAAGTCCATATTTTTTTTAAATATTAAATAAATTAATTATAAATTTGACGTTCAAGATCCTCGCTCTTGGTTTTGGACAATGATTATTAAAATAAATTTTAATATATCACCAACCTCTGAATGCTTCCGCTATAACCATAACCAATAGTATCGTTCATTGATTACTCCTTGGAGGTTTTAGTTTTTATTATATCTCTATATTTTTGTATGGATCTAGGTGTGTGTGTGTGTGTACAAGTACTTTAGGCTAAGGCCTCCCATTTCAGTAATGAGCCTACTTTGTTCTTGTCACCAGTCCCTAGACCATTGGAGGTGCTATTGGGGTGTCACTCCCAGCTTACTGTCAGTGTGGGTGGGTCCTTGGTGGGTTGGATTATGATTGAATTGTATTATAGAAATATGTCCTAGTGATGGTTTTTGAAGTCAGACATGTCACGAGGATTGGTTTGGGAACTTAGGGAAATGATGTTGGAGTGTCTTGAGTTTGGATCTTGGGATAGGTAACCTAGTGATGGTGTAATAGCCAATTTATCCATACAATGGGACTCTGACAACTTGTTTGTTAACTTGACAAGTTAGGGGACTGGTTGCAGGGAAGCCAATGGTAAATGCATCATATAAGATTAGGTATTTGAATTTCATTTCCTTCTTGAGTAAGCTCCCCATATATTCTCATTTGGTCATGGTACGTATTGTTAATTTTCAATATTCCTCTATAATGATAGACATATAAAATTTTGTTACAAGGTCATCATGATGTCTAGTTTAGTGATGAGGCTTCAATACATGGACTTATTCATGAGGTGTTCCATCTAGTCGATCATAGAGAAATGATTCCACTTGATGGGAAATGCATGAACCCACCTCCAATGGTTTAAGAAAATGATTGATTGTATGTTGGGAAGATAATATATCAAGTAGGTTTGGATGATGACATGTATAGGATAAGTACATTACAAAAGTTATAGTGATAGATATCACTTAGGTTTCATGGAGAACTAGACCCTCAGGTGGTGGAGAATTTCCTTGATTTTGTGATCTAGTTTTCCAACTTATACAGACCCCGACCAATCAGATGGTTGTACTCACAAATATCCTTATTCTTAGAGAATTAGGGCACTAGTGGGGATTTATCACTTAGAACCATGATAAGATAATTCTCTCATAGATAGAATTTTAGAGGTTGTTCCATGACAAGTATTATACTTTAATTTTTCCACTTGTGTGGATTAAAGAGCTTATTGAGTTTTAGTAGGATGATATGATAGTCGTTGAGTATACATCAAGTTTTACCAACCTCACATTCTAGTCCCTTGATATGGTTCGAGATGGATACTTTCGAGCAAATGGAAGTTCAAGAAAAGCCTCCATAGAGACACATGTAGTAGCATGGTCTCTTTATGAATTCCAACTTATGCTAGTGTGATAGAGAGAGACTTAGTGGTAGAGACCTTCTTGGAAGAGGGGCATTGGGTAGATGAAGCAGGCAGTGGACATCATATAGTTGAGTTATATGCAGAAGATAGTAGGCATTGGCCATTTAGGTCTTAGACCATGAGGCATTATCACGTTAAGACTAAAATGTGGGGACCTGTTGTGAAGGGATCATGTAGAGGGTATAATTAGTCTAGAGATGGGTGATGTTATGTGTGCAGTGGGTGAGGTCACATGCCTCATTACTTTCTGACTCGATACACTATAGAAAGTGGATGGACCTCCATGGTAGAGGTAACATCATGATCAAAGATCTCTCAAACATGGTTAGGGTATCCCCCAGGGAGGTGGTACTAATAGAGGGGAAGGAGGAGCCCTGGAAGGAGGAGATGTAAGTAGAGGAAGAGGATTTTTCCTACTTCCACCACGACCACTAGGTGGCCCATGCCAGTCTTATAGAGTTGGTGGTAGGGGATGTGGATAGTTTCATGCTATAGAGGGATATGACCAGGCTATACATGATATGATTCGAGGTACAATATGTGTCTTCTCTACTTTCACTATAGTATTTTTAGACATATGTGTGAGTCATTAATTCATATTTATATCCCTATTGAAAGATATAGAGATCCATGTTGAGTATTTGGCTCATCATCCATGGCTTTAGGTTCTTACACTGAGTGATTCTTCCATATCACACATTTTATAGTAGTGTGAGTCAGCACTCAACAGAGAGAGTTTCTCTTAGGAACTCTTATTCATTGCGATGAAACCCTATGATGTTATCCTATATATAGACTAATTTTCTGTAGTGTTTTAATAGATAGACTATCACCATAGGAGATTTATATACATATGGTTTTATTAAATGAGTTTCTTATTCAATGGAGATAAAGACATTTTGGAAGAATGAGTGGGGATCATGAGTAGGAAACTGCAACCTATCACTCATCAGTTGGTGATTTTGTCCCTTGTTTTAGTGGACTCTTCAGATATCTAGATTCTCACGATAGTGTAGGATTATATGGAAATCTTTCCCAATGATATTATGGGACTACCTCCGAGGTAAGAGATCAGTATTGACTTTTATCTCGAGACCACACTAATATCATCTAAAACTTATCAGATATCCCCTACTAAGCTCCAGGAGTTGAGGGTGTAGTTGGACGACCTTTAGGAGAGGGGTTTTATCAAACCTAGTGTGTCCCCTTAGGAAGATCTATTGTTGTTAGTTAAAAAGGTGAATGAGATATCAAGTTTATGAATTGATTAATACCACCTAAACTAAGTGATGATCAAGAACAAGTACCCTTTGCTAAGAATTGATGACCTCTTATACCAGTTGAAAGGAATGAGGTGGTTCGTAGATATTGATATTATTTTTGACTACCATAGATTGAGGGTTCATGAGGATGATATTACAAAGAGAGAATTTCAATTTCACTATGGAAATTATGAGTTCCTGTTGATTCCTTTTGGTGTGAATAATGCCCCCACTGTGTTCATGGAACTAATGAACTAGATCTTCAATCCTTTCTTGGACCAGTTTATAGTTGTATTTATAGAATACATTATCATTTAATCTACTTCATAGGAGTATTATACAATTAATTTGAGGATAATCCTAAACTTACTCTAGAAGTACCAATTATAAGGTAATATCTCAAAGTATTAGTTTCGGATTCATGAATTAAACTTTATGGGTTATATCATCTTAGAACATGGTGTAGTTTTGGACCCAAATAAAATTTATGCAGTGATTTCTTGGTATCCACCCAAGATCATAGATGAGGTGTGTAGTTTCCTCAGTTTATCTAGGTACTATCGATGGTTTTTGGTATAATTTTACAGTATTGTAGTCCCTTTGACTTCCTTGATTCGAAAGGGAAACCATTTTACTAGATGAAGCAGTGTTAGAGATCCTTTGAGGAACTGAGGAAGAGGTTGACCAGTGCTCCTATATTAAGACTGTCAGAGGATGGTGTTGAGTACGTTGTGTTTTACGATGCCTCTAGAGTTGGGCTCAGATACGTGTTAATGTTGAGATAGGAAATTAGTGCTTATAGGTCAAGGAAGTTTATATAAAATGATTAGAACTATGTGACCCATAACCATGATTTTCCATTGGTATTCTTCACTTTGAATATGTAGAGTAATTATCTTTAAGGTGAGCATTTCATTATTTAATCAGACCACTAGAGTCTTAGGTACATCTTTACCCAGATAGACCTTAACCTGAGATAGGGAAATTGGTTGGATTTCCTATAGAACTATGACTTTTAAATATTCTGTACTATATGAAATGAAAACATGGTGGTAGATTTCCTCGGTAGGAAATATCATTCTCGTTTGATGGAGGAGGCATCAAAGTAGTTTTCCACATTATAGCTAACCTTAGTGAAGGATAGAGGGGTAGTTTATCTTC
Source organism: Viscum album (assembly GCA_963277665.1). Lineage (NCBI taxonomy): Eukaryota > Viridiplantae > Streptophyta > Magnoliopsida > Santalales > Viscaceae > Viscum > Viscum album. The sequence goes on along the minus strand of OY728123.1, from coordinate 1,424,542,848 downwards.
ATTTGATGGTGGTAACTCCACTAATTCTTTAGTTTATGAGAGAGGCTCATTTGGGTAACATTTACTATGAAATTATTTGTGACCAAATATCCTTAGTAGATGTGCCATATGGATTTTTTGAAGGTGGGGATCATGTATTCCTTTTCTAGGGATGGACAATGGTTCCAGTCACATTGCATGAGGAGGTGTTGAGGGAGTTTAATACCTCCCCATATATGGTACATATGGGGGTAAAAATATGAGAAACTACCTTTGGTGATATTTTTTATTTACTAGAATGAGTTAGATTGTTGGCGAGTTTGTGTCTTGATGTGTCACATGTCTACATGTAAAGGATGAACATTAGGTTCCAGAAAGTTTGAATCAACCTCTTAAGATACTATAATGGAAGTGTGAGGGAATATAAATGGATTTTTTGACCAGGAATATAAGGATAATGATTGGATATGACACTATCTGGGTGATTTTGGATCGAATTACCAAGTCATCACACTTCCTTTCCATCCAGAAGTAGGGTTCACTTGAGATTTTGGGTTATTGTACATGAATGAGACTATTTGACTTCATGGGGGTACCCATGAGGATCATATATGAAACTGATTCTTTGTTTACATCATGATTATGGAGAGTTTTATAAGAGGATTTCGGGACCCATTTATAAATGAGCACAATGTTTCACCCCTAGAAGGATGGCCAGACAGAGTGAAACATCTAGGTTTTGGAAGATATATTGAGAATCTTTGTGATTGAATTCATCCATATCTAGGATAATCACATGAAATTAATGAATTTTACCTCCACTATCATCATATAAGCTTTATAGGAACTATAAAAGATACCCTACAGGTCACCTTTGTGTTGGACTGAGATGGGTGAAACATCTCTTATTGGAACAGAACTGGTAAAATCAATGATATATAAGGTTTTGGTGATCCATGAGTGTATGAGGAAAAATCAGAGTTGACAAAAATCTTATGAAAACTGACATCATAGGCCATTGGAGTTCATGAAAGGATACCAAATTTTCTTAAAGGTCTCCCCATGATGAGTATTGTGGAGATTTGGTTGGGGTAGTAAGTTATCATCAAGGTTTATCGGGTTATTTCATATTTAGCATAGGTACAGAGAGGTTTCTTACCACTTGGCCATACCCCCACATATAGACCAGGTGCATGAAATATTCCATGTTTCTCAACTGAGGAGATATATGTATGACATATCACCTATTATTTACTAGGGAGAGATGGAAATTTAGGATGGAGACACCTTCTTGGAGTACCCAGTGGTGATCAAGGATCAGAAGGAGAGGATCCTATGTGGGCATACCATTCCATTAGTTTGAGTTCTTTGGAAGCATGGAAATGTGTAGGAGATCTCATGGGATCATGAGAACCATGTGTGGGATTAGTACCCTCACCTTTTGTGTATATTTTTATTTTTAGGGGAAAAATACTTAATGGTGTGGAGAATGTAACAACTCTAGTTTTCATAATTTCATCCTTTGAATATTTCTTTAAGTATCTCTAGATTTTTCATCAGAGTTATCAGAGTGTTTTGGAAGTCATAAGACCCTAAATTTAATATATTAAAAATATTATATATATTAAATCACACACACACATATTTTCAAAATCAATGGTTTTCCCATTGTTTATTACCTCAGATGTAAAATCTGAGACCATGGTTGTTTCTAGAATATGGGATTTACCCTAGGTATGACATAAGGTTGGTTGCAATCAGATGTTCTATGGAAGTCAGTCATTGTAAGGTGAATTAAATAAATTAAATGATTTTATTTATTTAAATTATTTAAATTATTAAATGAAAAACCTATCCCTCTCATTTATTTATGTGTTTATGGAAAATATATGAGGTTAGTTTCATAACCTTGGGATATTAGAGAGGAGGAGGAAGAGATCCACCATTGGTGTTGTCACTTGTGATCGTGGATCGATGACGAATGATCAAAGAGATTCATGGAACGAACAACGAACATAGGAGAATATTCATTGACATTGCTAGTGAATGTATTATTTATCAACAATTAATCTATTTTCAAGGTAGGGATTATTATTTTTTGGAGTTCCACCCTTGTATTCTTGATTTTTGAGAATGTATTGAATACCTAATTAATTCCTTGAATTTAGTTCTTCACATGAACCAAGAATTTAATTAGTATTCTTGAACCTAATTAATTTCTTTTATTGAACCCATTTTTTACACTACTTTTAGTTTCCATTGTTATGTTTTTTAGTTGGGATTGCAATGGCCAATGATAATCTCACTTTTCTATTATGTCTCTCTCTCATCTTTATTCTTAATTTTCTTCACCATTGGCCAATGGGGTTAGTGATTTGACATTATCATACCATTTTGGGCATGATAGAACCTCTGGATTCATGATGGATACATGAATGACCATAGGATTGATGATTTTAAGATAGATCGAGAGTCAGTGGTGGATTTCTGATTTTTATTTCAAGGATTGGGACCCCGTTTTGATAATAAGAGGCATGATAAATCATGCTCGGGTGACCAGAATCCTAATTTCTAGTCATCGGGGGATGGAAATCGATGATTGGAGGAATTAATCATCGATTTTGGTGGTTTGGATGATCCAATAGTGATTTTTTCAGTGAGATCAGTGGACATGGAGAAGATTTAGGAAGAAGATATGGATTCTATGAAAATTCATACTACACATAATGTATTCTAGAGGAATACACACCATATTCCTCAGTTTAATGTGAAAAATAAGGTTTCAATGTGATTTAAATATAACATTCTATGTGGATAGGTGCACACATCATGTGATATGACCCAAACGGTCGATCTGTGTGTGGGGTGTGTAGGATCGGGACCCTGAATGATCATACATGTAGTGTCCTCGTACCGACACACTGTGTGTAGGAACATGAATGATCTAGCTATTTCTAGGTAAGAATGATCCTAAGTCCTTAGGCGGTCCCACGTGATGTGTGTATTATTTCACATATCATGTACTTTCCATAAAACCTTTAAACTTATGTATCTCCTTCTTCAAGACTCATATTTTGGCCTACAAGTATCCCATTATGAGTGGTTTTCTGAATTGAAACAATGGTGTCCTTAGTTTCAACATCTGAGATGAAACACAAGGTGATATGAGAAGGATGATTTTTAGTGACACTTAGTATATGGAAGTGATCAGATTTGATCATTGGAGAGATGTCAGGGTTGGTACTCCCCTGACGTACCAGGGTTTGGGTCCCCCACACTCTTTATATATAGGTAGGTTTTGTACTCCCCCAAATTAATAAGGGTGTGGGTCCTCTATCAATAGAGTGATACTTCCCCATCATCAAGCTCTAGTGGGGAGTTATTCCTCCACTAAAGATAGATCTCCCTCAGCTGTGGAGCATGGTAGAGAGGAGTGGGTCCTCCATTCTGATTCTTGTGTGGTTTCATGTGGTGATTGACATCATAGATGGGACCTTTGGAGATGTAGGTATACTCATCATTTCTTAGCTGGCTATAGAGATTGATATACCTATACCTTTACGATTAGGGTTTAGTATGAGCATATATGATGTTGGGTTTCTTTTCCATTTATGAATTATGAGTTGAGATGACTATTTTATTATAATGATCCTCTCTTGGTTTTTATTGTGTCCTACTGAGTATGTTTATACTCACCCTTACATGATATTTTCCCACACATGATGTGTCTTATATAGACAATGAGTAGATCAACAATGAATTTGGTGGACCTGGTATCAGTGGACCATAGTAGTACTTAGAGACATTGACTGTGTTTGGTGATTGTTGGTCGGAGTGGATACTCAAGAGGGGGGGGGGGGGGTGAATTGAGTTCCAATTAAAATTTTTGTTTTAAAACTTTGTCTTAAAAACCCCAAATAAAATACTGAATTAAACTGTAGTGAATTTATATCACAGTAAAGGTTCTATTAGGTTCTCAAGGGATTGATTATTTCCCAGTTAATCAAAACAGAAAGGTTGATTAACTTTTGAAACCAACTTACTGATTTACAACTAATATAAACACTTGCGAATTTAATTATCAAAGTGACTTTAAAACAGTTTTGGTTTTAAAGTAATTAGCAGTGGAATAAAAATAACTTAGAAAATAAATAAGCACAACAAAATTAACCAAGAGGTTTAGTCTCAAGCTGAGACTTAGTCCTCTCAAAACTTTATATAAAAGTGATTCACACCCTGGATCGGGGATAAACAACAGTATACAACTATCCAGGTCACACGACCTCTACCACTGTTATCTGTGGGAAACAAACACAACAGCAACCAGCTGTCCAGGTCACACGACCTCTACCACTATCCCAGTGGGAAATAAAAGATGTAAGAGTATTGAGTGAGGATTTACAAATCCTCCAGTTAGAGTACAGGAGACAATGTGTGTGTAAAATGCAGCAGATAACACACACTGCTCAATATGTAAAAAGATAAATCACAGAGCAAAGATTTAGAGTTTAGAAATGGCTCTAGTGATTGTCATGCAGTTCTGGACTCCTTTGATTGATCAGAATTCGCTCTGAGTCCTCTTCTGGTTTTTGTCTAGAAAACAGAGTATCGTCTGTTTCCTTGACTTCCAGGTGTAGAGACAGTCGATGAAGCTCTTGTGTTATGTTCTCGTTCTCAGCTCTTCACTGGTATGCAGTAATGAGTTCTTCATGTAAGTTCTGTCGTCTCTTTTCATTCACGCTTAGTTGTTCTTCCAGCACACCTCGTGGTATATGTATCTCTCTGTGTATTCGTCTATGTCTCGCACACCCTGTAGTCTGTATGTCTCTGTATTCGTCTATTCATACTATTTTTTAGTAGCACATCCTTCCTTTAGTTAAACCACGTGCTCCGGAAAAATATGATTTACTTTTTGTAGGTACGAGGTACGGTTCCCTGACATTCAACAGTACACATTAAATAAATGTCAGTGTATTAAAATATACATGATATAACCATTGGTTAGATTAAACAAAGATAAAGAAATTAAAGTAGTGTTGGGTTCTGTCTCTGGAACAATAGCTCTTGATATCGGTAGACTTGTGTTACAGTAGGTGTCTGTATCGGTAGGCTTCATTTGTAACGGTAGACTTTGTATCGGTAGCTGTAACAATAGATTTGATCGCATAAGTAGCGGTAGACTTGTAACAGTAGCTGTGGCTCTTCCTTGTATCGGTAGCGGTAATTCTCTATCGGTAGACTTTACATAACGGTGGACTTCAGCATATCGGTAGACTTCAGCATATCGGTAGCTCTATATCGGTAGCTGTCGACTTTGATGTAGCGGCAGGCTTGAGTACCGGTGAGCTTGTAACTGTAACTCTATCAGTAGACTTGATGTACTGTATCGGTAGACTTTGATGTAGCGGTGATCTTTGAGTACCGATGAACTTGATGTATTGGTGAACTCCGTATCGGTAGCTCTATTCGATATCGGTAGCTCTAATCCATAACGGTGGTATCTGTAGCTCTATTTGATATCAGTAGCTCTAATCCATAACGGTGGTATCGGTAGCTCTATTTGATATCGGTAGCTCTAATCCATAACGGTGGCTACTGTTCTGTATCGGTAGCTAGTTTGTAACGGTAGATGAAAACTGTTTGAGCATTCACTTGGCAGAATGAGTTAAGTCATAGTAAACATATATCTGACAATTCAAAAGACTTAATTTAAGCATAATGAAAGTAACAACATATATTAAAGTATATTTGGAATTTATTAAGCATAATCAAGATATAAAGAAAGAATGGTTGGGATTATCAAAACACAATAAAGCCACTTAATTCCAGAGGGTTCAACAATCTCCCCCTTTTTGATAATCACAACTTATGCCAAAATAAAGTAATATCAGTGGAAAAAAAAGATATATCAAAGTATGATATCAACCGTATAGTATCAGAGGAAAAATCTCAGCAATTGATATCAAAAATAAAATAGTATCAGAGGAAAAAAAATATGAAAATAGGAATATATCAAGAAATAATGTAGTATTAGAGGAAAAAAACAAACAAGATTCTTTAGTTTGAAAAGATTCTCATATTCCTCCCCCTATCAATTTAACTACAAGATTCTCCTCCTAAGTAGTGATTTTCTCCTCCTTTGTCCCCTTAGGTGAACAATATTCTCTCTCTCTCTCTGGGCACAAGTTTCCAATAATTTCTCCCCCTTTGTGATTAACAAAAAGGAGGGTATCAGAGAAAAGAGAAGTACTAGGAAAGAAAATATACAGAGTAAAATATACAGTGAAGAGAGAAATGAAGTATTTGATTGATAAGCAAAAGATACAGTGGGAAAATCAGAAAAGTAAAAAAATACAATGAATCCCATCAAAAAAATAAAGCTAGAAGCACTCAATCATCATCGTGAACAGGTGTCTTTCCCTTGGGATCAACAGAGGGTTCAAAGGTAGAGTCAACAGGCTTGGGAATTCCTGAAAGAACCACTGGTGGATCAGCAACTGATACAGTACCAGATCTGTAATTTGAACTCCTTTGAGTGATCATCAGTGTTAGGCTCCTGATGGCTTGAACTGGAGTCAGTTGAGGAGTACTCCCAGAGGCAGAAGCAGGAAGTGCCGGAGGTACAATCACTGGGCAAGCATCCACATGTAGGAAAGGCAGCAAGAGATTCCTGAAATCCATGATGATGCTTCCACCTCTCTCCATAGCAGATACAAAATCATCTCTATTCTCTATAAACTTATCCAAAGCAGAAGTAAGCTCCCTGAGCTTACTAACTTGTTCCCTGAAGGCTTGGGTAACTAAAGGTAACTTCATATTCTCAAGAAAAAGCTTGAAATGGTTTGTCATTTGGTGCTTGGTATAAACCTTTTCAAAATAATCATCCACCTTATTCTTGATTGCCTCTTGAGAAGCAGTAGCTGCCCGTAGGTGATCACAAACAAAACTACTAACTTCCCTAGCGGTAGTAAGAATCTGAGTATCTGATGCACCACTGGGACTGGCCTTAGCCAATTCTTCCTGAATAATAGTGTGGATCTGGTCAAGGTTCACACTGGAGCTAGTTGAGGGAAGAAGTTTCATTGAGAAGGCCACTGCCTCCTTGAAAGATCGAGTCAGACTACTCACTACCTTCTGAACAAGTTCATCCTGACTGTTCAGATGTTCTTTGACTGACTTCTTAAAGGCCTCAAAAACTTCCACAAATTGTTTGACCACTTATTTGATATATCGAATGTCAGTGTGCACTTGGGTTTGAGAACTATTCAAAGCAGTCAATGAATCAATTTATTGTCTAAGAGCAACTACAGCTCCTGTCCAACTCTCAATCTGAGTGTGGCACACCTTAAGTTCATCCACCATTTCTTTCATAGGACTGAACACACTAGATCCAATGGATAACTCAAGGGATTGCTCCACGCTTTTCATCTCTTCAACCATACTTTTCTTCATATCTGCCACTGATTATCTTATTTCTTCTATCAATTCGGCTTTTAAAGACTTAAGGTCCTCCTTGGTTGCCACATTTTCAGCCACAGTGGGTAAGGTAACTGATTCCTTTTGGGGTTGGTCTTCCTCATCCAAATCTCCATAAGAAAGTCCAAGAATCATATATCCGGGATCTGATGTCCAACCTTCAATGTCATATAACACTGATACTGAGCCAAGATTCTCTCCCTCACTTGGAACATTTTCCTGAGGTATCTCTTCCAACTGTTCTACTTGAGGTAATTCTGCAATTTCCTATACAACCACAGCAGATTCAATAGCCATTTGTTCTGAGTCATTAATGACTCTCTCATTAATAGGTGCTGCTGCTATGTCTTCCTGATCAGGCGCTATCCTGACTGTACTAACTATTAGAGGACTTAACCTGAGCTCTTTTTCAACATTTTCCTCATCATCTGCTTCACCATCATCCTCTTTTTCTCTATTAACATTATGATTAGATTTGGTTGTCTCATCCTCCTTAGAGGTATCCTTGACAACATACTGGCATGCTTCTTCTTCTTCTTTTGTAGTCTCTGTATCATTTTCCTTTAAGACAGTTTCTCTCTTTGGTAGTTCTTTCGGAGGGATAACTGCTCCATAAGAAATAACTTGATGCACAGGACTAGGGGGTAAGTCTGGATCTCCTCCTTCCTCTACTGATGTCTCTTCCTCCTTAGCTTCATCATCACTGTAGACCGGTTCTGGCTCATCTGGTCCAATACCAAGATCTCTCATATCCTTTGGTCTAGAAGGATGATCCATAGGAGTATACTTGTCATAAATTTTTCCATCATCATTCAACCATGATTTCTTCCAATGATTCCAGCTGACTTTCATATATTTACAGACAGTTCTTGTAATATAGAAGTTATCCTTGACCACTACCAGCTCATCCTGAGGTCCAGCTATCTCCTTCACTTTCAGCATCACAGAAATTAGATTTGAGAAAAACAAGGCATTTGATTTTGACTTCGGTCTAGTCATCTCTTCCACTTGAACTATAATCAATCTACATAGATTGATTCTTACACTGTGCTTCAGCAAATGTAACAGATATATGTCTTGGAATCTCAAGGTGGAAAAGTCTCCTCTTCTCGGACTAACAACATGCTGAATAAACTTAAACAACAACTTATCTTCTCCTACCATCTCTACAGCAATCACCTTTCTAGGGGTCCCATCCCCTGTGAGCTCCAGCAAAGCATCTTCATATTGAAACACATCACTGGTCGAAGGTACAGAATTTGAGAAGAATGCATAATCTCCTTCATGTGGAACTCTTAAGTTCATAGCCCATTCCTCTGAAGTAAAAGATACTTCCTAACCATTTACCACAGAAATCATTCTGCTTTCTTCTTCAGACTTTTCAAAACGAATGAATTCGTAGAACTGTTTCACCAGTCCTGGATAATAAGGTCTGTTATTGTTCGCGAAGCATTCTAGCCAACCTTGTTCTTCTAACACTCTAAGAACCAATGACTTGCTTTCCATAAGCCATTCTGTAAACACCTCTTTTTCAACAACTATCTCTCGCTTCGATAGGTGCGGGTTTACTGGTCTTCTCTGAGCTACACTTCCACTTCCACTTCCACTGACATTCGATACTTTCTGTCATTTCTCTTGCGGCTCATCACTCCCATCTATGACTTGGGGTCTCTTGATGCGGGCCATTACGGATTTGAGGATAGGGTTATGAAGGTCGAGAGGTTTAGGTTTAGGAGAATTCGAGTAGACAGGTTCGCGGTGAGATTGAGTGAGTCTAGTTTGAGTTTTAATATCATTTAGGATTCATAAATCACATAAATCATAAATAAAATAAACAACGGTTCGATGACCCGGCTTTACAGAATAATACAACGCGCAAATGTACCGGTAAAGTCTTCTAACGGTAAGGTCTCCCTAACGGTGAGGTCCCCCTAATGGCGAGGTCTCCCTAACGGTGAGTTTTCCATAATGGTGAGGTCTCCCTAACGGTGAGGTTTCCCTAATGGTGAGAATTCTCTAACAGTTAGGATTCTCTAACGGTGAGGATTCTCTAACGGTGAGGATTCTCTAACGGTGAGGATTCTCTAACGGTTTCAAGGGTAAGTTATCATTCCTAATTCATGTATGATGAAACTTAATCTTTCTGAACTTAAAGGCTTAGTGAAAATATCAGCTAATTGAAGTTCGGTGCCTATAAATTCAAGTGTTATATAACCTCTTTGATAATGATCTCTTAGAAAATGGTTTCTAACATCAATATGTTTAGTTCTAGAGTGAGACACAGGATTCTTAGAGATATTAATCGCACTAGTGTTGTCACAGTTGATTGAAACATGTTTAAAGTCAAATCCATAGTCCAATAAAGTGTGTTTCATCCACAGAATCTGTGCACAGCAACTACCAGCAGCTATATATTCTGCTTCAGCAGTAGACAATGCAACTGAGTTCAGTTTCTTACTACACCATGATACGAGGGACTTTCCAAGTAAATGACATGTTCCAGATGTGCTCTTCCTATCTAACTTACAGCCAGCAAAATCAGCATCCGAATAACTTATTAAATCAAATGATTGTTCTTTTGGATAAAACAAGCCCAAATTAGCAGTATTTTTAAGATATTTGAAAATCCTTTTAACAGCAAGTAAGTGTGACTCTTTAGGATTATCTTGAAATCTAGCACACATACACACACTAAACATAATATCTGGTCGACTAGCAGTAAGATAAAGTAAACTCCCAATCATACCTCTATAATTATTTTGATCTACTGGTTTACCAGTTTCATCAATATCCAATTTACAGGTGGTACTCATAGGTATGTCACTTTCCTTAATACTATCCAAACCAAAACGTTTTAATAAATCCTTAGTATATTTACTTTGATTTAAAATAATTCCATCTTTAGTTTGAAAAATTTGAAAACCAAGAAAATACTTAAGCTCTCCCATTAAGCTCATTTCAAATTCATTTTGCATAACCTTTGAAAAATCAGTACATAAAGAATTTTTCGAAGATCCAAAAATAATATCATCAACATAGATTTGTACTATCAATACATCTTTTGAAATTCTTTTTATAAAAAGAGTGGGATAATCAATTCCTTTTGAAAATCCTTTTGAAATAATAAAGTTTGAAAGCCTTTCATACCAAGCTCTTGGAGCTTGTTTTAAACCATATAAAGCTTTAGAAAGTTTAAAAACATGATTTTTAAAATGAGGATTTGAAAAACCAGGTGGTTTTTCTACAAAAACATCTTCAACAATAAAACCATTTAGAAAAGCACTTTTCACATCCATTTGATATAACTTGAAATTCATATGCGATGCATAAGCAAGTAAGATCCTAATATCCTCTAATCTAGCTACAGGTGTAAAGGTTTCCTCATAGTCAATTCCTTATACTTGATTGTAACCTTGTGCAACTAGCCTAGTTTTGTTTCTAATGATGTTTCCAGATTCATCAACTTTGTTTCTAAACACCCATTTTGTGCCTATGGTGATAGTGTCCTTAGGTCTTTCTACTAATTTCTAGACTTTGTTTCTTTAAAATTGATTTAGTTCTTCTTGCATAGATATTACCCAAAATTCATCATTGATAGCATCATTGAAATTTTTGGGTTCTAACTGTGAAAGAAAAGCTTGATGTTCAACCTGATTTCTTAGAGAAGCTCTAGTCTGTGTTCCTCTATCTAAATTTCCTACAACATCATCTAAAGGATGGTTCTTTATAATCCCAGTTGGTCTTGAAAAGGTAGGGCTAGAGATTTCAGGTTCATCTACAGGTTGAGTTTCAACAAAAGCAGGTTCTGAGAAATTTCCAGAACTGGATGTTTTAACTATAGGTCCACTGTCTTTATCATTAAGGTTCAAAACAGATAGATCATCTTCAAGATTTTCAGAAGAGGTCTTAGGTTCATGTGGATCAGTTTCATCAAATTTGATGTGAACAGATTCTTCCACACATTTGGTTCTCTTATTGAAAACTCTATATGCTTTACTAGAAATAGAGTAACCTAGGAAAATTCCTTCATCACTCTTGGATGCAAATTTGTCGAGATTGTCTTTAGTATTAAGAATAAAGACTTTGCAGCCAAAAACTTTGAAGTAGTTAACCTTAGGTTTCCTATGGTTCCACAACTCATAAGGGGTCCTCTTAAGAACAGGTCTAATCAAGACTCTATTAATAACATAACAAGCTGTATTTACAGCTTCATCCCAAAAGTAAACGGGTAGGTCATACTCATTAACCATGGTTCTAGCAATTTCTTGCAGGGTTCTATTCCTTCTTTCTACTACACCATTTTGCTGAGGTGTCCTAGGGGCAGAGAAATTGTGACTATAGCCATTGTGTGAGCAGTAGGATTCAAACTCATGATTTTCAAACTCACGACCATGATCACTCCTTAGGGTTTTAATCTTAAGTCCACTAAGTTTCTCTACAGACTTGGAATATTTAACAAAGTAAGAACAAGCTTCACTTTTGTGAGATAGAAAATATACCCAAGTATATCTAGAATTGTCATCTATAAGAACATAGACATAATGCTTCCCATTTAAACTAGAAACTCTAGAAGGTCCAAATAAATCCATGTGAACCAACTCGAGAGGTTGAGAAGTTGACACTTCTTTCTTTGATTTAAAATAAACTTTATGTTGCTTTCCCTTTTGACAGGAATTACAAACTTTGTCTGCTGGAAATTCAAGTTTGGGTAGGACTCTAACTAAGTTTTTCCTAGCAAGTTTTCTAAGTGAATGCACATTGTAGTGTCCTAATCTTTTGTTTCAAAGCCAAGAATCTTTATGAAAATCATTTAAACAAGTAATATTTTTCTTAGCTAATGAATTTAAATCAACAGCATAAACATTTTCATTTCTTAAACCAGAAAATACTAAAACATTTTTAGAATTAAAAACATTGCAAGAATCATTTTCAAATTTAACATAAAAACCATCATCACATAACTGAGAAATACTTAACAAATTATATTTCAGTCCATCAACAAATAAAACTTTGGAAATCAATATTGAGTCAGTGTTACCAATCTGGCCTAAGCCGATGATTTTTCCTTTTGAGTTATCACCAAAGGTGACAAAACCTCCATCAAATCTGACTAAGCTTTTAAAGCATGAGAAGTCTCCTGACATATGTCTTGAACATCCACTTTCCAAGTACCAGGTCTTTTTATAGGAGCTCTTTAAGCAGGTTTCCTACAAAACAGATTTAAACAGGAAATGATTTTGGTACCCATATTTTCTTGGGTCTAGACAGGCTAGCCAATAATACTTTAGGTACCCATATCTATCTAATGAGTCTCATAAAATTTCTAGAATCAACAGATTTTGAAAGATAAACCTTATTAGATCCATAACTATGAATATAACTAGTTGAAGCATAGGAAGTTCCAGAGCTAGCTGCATTCTGTCCAGATTTAGGAATAAATCTAGTTTGGGTAATTTTCCTTTGTCCAGGTTGGTATCCTATACCAGTAGTGTATCTAGGTGCTATTTGATTACCTAGAATTTGAGTAAGAGTATCTTTACCATTGGTAAATTTCTCTAAGTCTTTCTTGAGTTGCTCATTAGATAATTTTAGTTCAGTATTCTCTTTAAGCAACTGAGCATTCTTTTCTACTTCAATATCCAGATCAGATTTATGTTTAATAGTTAAAGAATAATGTTTCTTTAAACCTTTGTATTTGTCTTTCAGCTCATTACAGGTTTCTTCTAACTTATCACAATATTCAATCAGTTCAGATTTAGACATGTTTTCTGAGTCAGAATCATCTCCAGAATAATATGAATTAGAAGCAGGAGTTTCTGAAGTTACCTCAGAAGTGTTTTTCATAAAACACATGTTCGCCTTGTTTCTGTGTTCAGTTTCAGAAACTTCTGATTCACTAGAACTGTCCTCAGAAGCACTCCAAGTGGCCTTCATGGATTTCTTATACTTGTTATCCTTGTATTCATACTTCTTCTTGTATTTCAGCTTTGGATAGTCTGCTTTTATGTGTCCTTTCCTTTTGCACTCATAACAGACAACTTCATCTGATTTATCAGGCTTCTTCCAATCATTTTTCCAATGTCCTTTGTTGTCATACTTACCTTTGTAGTTTGACTTTCTGAAAAACTTCTTCCTCCTATAAAATTTCTTAAACCTTCTAGCAATGTGATCCATCTCAGCATCACTGTCAGAATCACTCTCACTGTCTTCACTGCTTGAACTTTCATTGATAGCTTGAAGCTTTTCCTTATCCTTATTCTTTAAGGTTGTAGTTTTAAAGGCAACAGACTTCCTTCTAGGTTCATCATCTTCTTCTTTGTTCACTTTTATTTCCTCTTCATACATCATCATTTTTCCAATTAGTTCTTTGACTGGCAGTTCTCCAATGTCACACGAGTCTCTAATGGAGACAGAGGCTCCTCTCCATCTTTCAGGTAGACATCTCAAAATTCTCATGATTTGTTCCTTTGCTGGAACATCCTTTCCCAGAGAAGTCATTGTGTTGACAATTTCATTGAACCTGAGATACATATCAGAAATGGGTTCATCAGGCTTCATCTTAAAATTATCATACTTAATAGTATAGGTGTTCAATCTCATCTCCTTAACATTAGTTGTTCCTTCATGAGAAACAGCTAAGGTATCCCAAATTTCATAAGCAGTTTTACAGGCAGATATTCTATTAAATTCCTCATCTTCTAAAGCAAAGTAAAAAGCATTCATAGCTTTACAATTATTATTGTAGGCAGTCTTAGTAGCTTCATTCCAAGTAGATCTAACAGTAGTAGGAATTTTATATTCTGACTCTATAGCAGTCCAAATATCAAAACCCATGCTTTCTAAATGAATTTTCATCTTGATTTTCCACTGAGCATAGTTAGTGCCATTGAAAAATGGTGGTATATTGGTAGCAACACCTTCAAGTCTATTATCCATGATAGCTAACTAAAAGCAAAGATTTTAAAGAGATAAAAATTTAGAAATAACAAAAATTTTAAGAATGTTAAAATACAACTAAAATCACAGTTGAAAAATAGAGTACAAAATATTTTAAACAACCTCTGATACCAAATGTTGGTCGGAGTGGATACTCAAGAGGGGGGGTGAATTGAGTTCCAATTAAAATTTCTATTTTAAAACTTTGTCTTAAAAACCCCAAATAAAATACTGAATTAAACTGTAGTGAATTTATATCACAGTAAAGGTTCTGTTGGGTTCTCAAGGGATTGATTATTTCCCAGTTAATCAAAACAGAAAGGTTGATTAACTTTTGAAACCAACTTAATGATTTACAACTAATATAAACACTTGCGAATTTAATTATCAAAGTGACTTTAAAACAGTTTTGGTTTTAAAGTAATTAGCAGTGGAATAAAAATAACTTAGAAAATAAATAAGCACAACAAATTTAACAAAGAGGTTCAGTCTCAAGCTGAGACTTAGTCCTCTCAAAACTTTATATAAAAGTGATCCACACCCTGGATCGGGGATAAACAACAGTATACAACTGTCCAGGTCACACGACCTCTACCACTGTTATCCGTGGGAAACAAACACAACAGCAACCAGCTGTCCAGGTCACACGACCTCTACCACTATCCCAGTGGGAAATAAAAGATGTAAGAGTATTGAGTGAGGATTTACAAATCCTCCAGTTAGAGTACAAGAGACAGTGTGTGTGTAAAATGCAGCAGATAACACACACTACTCAATATGTAAAAAGATAAATCACAGAGCAAATATTTAGAGTTTAGAAATGTCTCTAGTGATTGTCATGCAGTTCTGGACTCCTTTGATTGATCAGAATTCGCTCTGAGTCCTCTTCTGGTTTTTGTCTAGAAAACAGAGTATCGTCTGTTTCCTTAACTTCCAGGTGTAAAGACAGTCGATGAAGCTCTTGTGTTATGTTCTCGTTCTTAGCTCTTCACTGGTATGCAATAATGAGTTCTTTGTGTAAGTTCTGTCGTCTCTTTGCATTCACGCTTAGTTGTTCTTCCAGCACACCTCGTGGTATATGTATCTCTCTGTGTATTCGTCTATGTCTCGCACACCCTGTAGTCTGTATGTCTCTGTATTCGTCTATTCATACAATTTTGTAGTAGCACATCCTTCCTTTAGTTAAAACACGTGCTCCGACAAAAGATGATTTACTTTTTGCAGGTACGAGGTACGGTTCCCTGACATTCAACAGCACACATTAAATAAATGTTAGTGTATTAAAATATACCTGATATGACCGTTGGTTAGATTAAACAAAGATAAAGAAATTAAAGCAGTGTCGGTTCTGTCTCTGGAACGATAGCTCTTGATATCGGTAGACTTGTGTTACAGTAGGTGTCTATATCGGTAGACTTCATTTATAACAGTAGACTTTGTATCGGTAGCTGTAACAGTAGATTTGATCGCATCAGTAGCGTTAGACTTGTAACGGTAGCTGTGGATCTGCCTTGTATCGGTAGCGGTAAGTCTCTATCGGTAGACTTTGCATAACGGTGGACTTCAGCATATCAGTAGACTTCAGCATATCGGTAGCTCTGTATCGGTAGCTATCGACTTCGATGTAGCGGTAGGCTTGAGTACCGGTGAGCTTGTAACTGTAACTCTATCGGTAGACTTGATGTACCGTATTAGTAGACTTTGATGTAACGGTGATCTTTGAGTACCGGTGAACTTGATGTATCGGTGAACTCCGTATCGATAGCTCTATTCGATATCGGTAGCTCTAATCCATAACGGTGGTATCGATAGCTCTATTTGATATCGGTAGCTCTAATCCATAACGGTGGTATAGGTAGCTCTATTTGATATCGGTAGCTCTAATCCACAACGGTGGCTACTGTTCTGTATCGGTAGCTAGTTTGTAACGGTAGCTGAAAACTGTTTGAGCATTCACTTAGCAGAATGAGTTAAGTCATAGTAAACATATATCTTATAATTCAAAAGACTTAATTTAATAATAATGAAAGTAACAACATATATTAAAGTATATTTGGAATGTATTAAGCATAATCAAGATATAAAGAAAGAATGGTTGGGATTATCAAAACATAATAAAGCCACTTAATTCCAGAGGTTTCAACAGTGTTCAGTCTCAAAGATAGTGAGTTAGGGTCTCTTTAGTTTTTTCACTTTTTAGTTATTTTCAGGTTGGGACCTTTATCTCTTACTGGGCATGTATTTTCCCTTATACTTTTGTATAACCTTTGCTTAATTTTGTTTATTTCCTATAGGTTTTTTCATGCATTGATTACTCCCTAGAGGTTTCAGTTTTTATTATATCTCTACCCTGTTTTAGGGATCTAGGTGTGTGCATGTGTATAGGTAATTTAGGCTAAGGCCTCCAATTTCAGTGAAAAACTCATTGCTTGTCTTCATCCCATAGACTATTAGAGGCGGTCTTAGGGTGTCACTTTTGGCTTACTGTCATCCCAGGAGGGTCCCAGTCGGCTGGGTCATGACAATAACTTTTAACCTTTTCCACATGTGAATTAATCTCCAATAATCCAATGAAATCATCTTAGTTACATCTTCCCCATCATGTATAAACTTCCTTTTTCACCATAATACAAGAGGTAAATTCAATATTTAAGTTTTAATACATTCTTTTGTCTTATTAAACTTATCACGTGATGATGTCAATCTTGGAAACTTCAACCAATATATTCATCCAATCATCTAATGTGTTTGGGTACTTCAAAATTCTTCTAAGATTATCTTATCAACATATATTGAGATCATACTTATTGATTTAATTCTTATTGACAAAAAATACAACTCAATACCAAGTAGGTTCAATATTAAGTTCATCTAAAGCAATAAAAATCATTGTTACTATGGGGAGGTGTATGGTGATGAGTGTTTCATCATTTTCCTTCTCTATATGGATTAATTACTCTTAGTTTGACCTATGATGGTGAGGCTAGAATAGTTAGAGTGTGAACTTTTCATACGATTATAGATGAGGGATATTTATTCTATAAAATAGATTTTGGGGATGCAAATCAGAAGGGACATGAGTTCTAAAACATTGTTCAAATCCTATTCAGAATACATCTGAAAGGTGTTGGACTGATTCAAAATGAGTGAGTCAAAACCTATGATAACCCCCTTTCCAAAAACTTAAAACTATCCAAATAAAACTCACCTAAAATGGATGAGGAGGAAAATTTCATGGAAAAGGTTTCATATGCATTGAATGTGGAAAGTTAGATGTACATCATGGTTTATATGAGGCCTAATATAACTCAAGTGATATGTGTGGTTAGTAGATTTATGGAAAATCAAGAAAAGAAGAACTATGAGTTTGTTAACTAGAACTTCTATCACCTTAAAGTAATAATGGATCTAGTAATCTATTTCAAAATTGACGATTCTTTATAAGTATATGAATAAGATGACTTTAGTTTAGATTCAAATTCAAGGAAGATAACCTATGGATTTATGTTAACTTTCAAAGGCATTATTATGAGCTATAATTATAGGTTGGAACCTATAGTTTCACTTCCAATCATGAAATATAGGTATGTTTCAATTATAGAATCATGTAATGAGTTAGAGTGGTTAAAGGTTCTGCTATATTATATCAGAAGGAGAAAAGAAATTTCCATGTTGTACTATGACAACAAAAGTTTTATTCACTTAGATAAGAACATAGTGTTTCACTCATGAAAAAAAACACATTCAAATAAAGTAACAATTCATTCAGAAGACCATGAAAGATGGAGTGTTAGAATTATATTAAATTTAAGGGAATCAGAATCTAGCTAATATACTCACCAAATTTATAGCTCAAAAAATATGGAGAAATGTTTTGCTTTAGTGGGGCTTGGGTGAGATGGAGGTCATGAGATATCAAAATCTTAAACATAATGGAAGATATGGAATGTAATAAATGTTTTAAAACATAATGATTTGTATCTTGTAGGACTTGGTATTGAAACCTTGAAAATTATTTTCAAATGAGATATTGTTAGGCTTGTTGAGAATCCATTTTCTAGCTAGAAATTTATTTTTTGGAAAGGAAGGTATTCATGAACATGATACTAAAACAAGATGGAAATAATAAATGAAACCATATTCTAAAATCAGAGGCATCAATGTCTGAAAATGAGAACATAGAAGGAAGCAATATGCTTGTATAGTAGTAGCTCCAAAGGTATATAAGATTCTTCTAGAAGGCCATGTAAGATTAACCTAGAGATTGTTTTTGGATGTGTTCACTATTCACTAGTAGATAAAGATGAGGTTAATGTTCTAACAAGGTTAATTGTGGTTACCATGATCAAAGGATAGTTCTATATAAAGATAGAATAGTTTTTGAACCAGAAGATAGTTATGATGCTCATCTATAGATAGATAGAGTGGGATCACTTGCACTATATATGCAATTGTCACATTTAATCTTTTTTAACCTGTTCTTTGGAGTAGTTTTTCAATTATAGTATTTCGTTCCTCATATATTTAAGTTTTTTATTCCCATAGAGTAGTATTATGTTTTGAACCATGAAAATAACTATTTTGGTTATACTACTACAAATGGGGATTTTAACAGTGCTATAAATAAGCTTTATCAGTGTTTTTTCGAAGTGTTGATAAAATTTTGAAAAAAATATTTTTTTATGTGCTAGTGCTATTGAGAACCACACCCCTCCTTCCCCATCACTAGACTCCCCCCTTTCTTAGTGATCCTGATCACCCCCCCTAAATTTCTCATCACTTTCAACAACCTTCCTCAATGCTAGAGATGCCTTAGAAACCTGCACCCTCCTAGATTCGATCATAGGACCTCCTCCTGTTAAGAGGGCAAAATTTCCACTACACTACTTCGATTAATTAAATATTTTAAGAGATTTCTATTTATAAATATATATGTTTACATACATTTTTATTCATATATTTATTTATAAATATATATATATATATATATATTTATAAATATATATATTTATATTCATTTTTTTTCATATATTTATTTATAAATATATATATTTACACACATCTTTATTATTCATATATATATATATAATTATTTTTAAATACATTTATAAAATATATTTTTGTGTGAGTATGCATGTGTGTATGATATATATATACTTAAATTCATTTAAATATATTATATATTAATATTCATTTACATATATTAGAATATAAATATAAATATATATGTGTTTATCAATACAAACACATATGTATATAGAAACATTATATATATGTATATATGTATATATATATTCATATAGTTTTATTGTAAATTCATTTATATACTATATTTAATGATAATGATATATTTATATAAAAATACATTTATATATGATGTATACACACAATATTGATACACACACACGCACACACATATTTACACACATAGGTACACATTTATATTTCTCACGTACATACATAAATATTTACATATATTAGAGTATACACATAAATATATATTTTTTTATTGACACACACATTTATATATAAACATATTTACTTATATAGTTATATATATACATATTAATACATTTTTATAAGGTAAATAAAATGGATAATTATTTATTTTAAACTAAATGAATAATAAATATTTATTTCTATATGGTTTATATATTTAAATATACATTTTTATGTAAATATGTATTTATACAATCGATTTATTATAAGTAAATATAAGAAAATATTAATATATTTAATTATAAAATAAATTAAATTTTGAAAAATGATAAAATTTCAATACCATAATATTTATATGAATGTAATCCTTAGGAATAGATATATTCCTCACTGAAAATAGACAAGAAGACTCTCTTAAACGAATCTTAAATACTACCAAATATTAAATAAATAGGGTATCCCAACTAAAAACACAGTTTTGGAGGACATATAAGCCTTTTTGGCCTCTAAAAAAATGTTATTGGGGCTTCTTGTGTCACTAAGGGGTATATCTCTTCATAGGATTTGATTTGATATGTGGTAGAGCCCAAATTAACTCCTAAATCAAAATTTATGGTCGTTTGAAGTTCATGTAAAGATCCGGAAATTTCAAGGAATTTTTTTTTCTTAATTTTCTTTGGAATTTTACAAGAACGCAGTTTCTGACGGCGCCTGATTTCGAGGCCCGGTGTGCCCGGAATTAATTTCCGAAGTTTGGCTCGGGTACGTTCAGTGAACGAGCGAGCGGGAATTTCTATCTCTTGAACCGGTGCCCGGAATCGAATTCCGAGGGCACCGATGGAACCGCAGTGCCGGTAATTTCTTAAGAACGCCATTTCCGGAGTTGTGTTTATCCGAGAGAAGATGATAAAAATTGTGGAAGTTTAATTTATAACTTATCTACAATTTTTATTTTCTTGTTAAGTAGATTAAGTGTTATGTTACAACACTTAACCCTCTCTTAAGTGGTTTTAACCTATGTAAGGGAGTTAGGGGTGGGACCCACTTGGAGTTAACCACCCATGGAAGGATTTAAGGTGAGGTGGGGCCCACACGAACCCCACCCCTTCACTTTTCCCATAACCCCCTAACTCCCTCTTTATTTTGAAACTCCTCACCTCCCTCTTTATTTTGAAACTCCTCAACTCCCTCTTTATTTTGAAACTCCTTCTCTCCCTCTCTCCCTCATAACTCATGCCAACTAGCACTTAAATTAAGTTATTGAAACTCTTAATCAATTAAGTGTTTGAATTTTGAACTTACAATGCATGGCATGATTAAAATAAAATAAGGGGAAACCTTGTTTTATTTGAGAGGTTGAATTGTGGTGGGAGGATTTTTGAGAAAGAGCCTTTGTGTGATAGAAGAAGGAAACTCCTTCTTCGTTGAAGAACGTCCTCCTCTCCGTGAAGAACGGTTCTTCTCCGATGAAGAACATCGATCCCTCAACTTAGAACGACTCGGTGATCACGGTTCTTCATCCTCTTTTTCCTCCACGGCAAGGGAGAAGACACCGACGTAGGGAACTCTCCAACGACAACGCGCCTTCCTTCTTCATCTCCGCAACAAGTGAGGAGACGTCGTTTCCTCCTCGGACGTACCCCAACATCCATGGAATCGACGTCCGATCTCCGCGACGTCGTTCTCCGAGACGCCGTTCTCCGCGACGCCCGACGTGCGACGTCAAATATCCAAGTAGGGGTTTGTTGTTGCTTTATTTAATTATTTTCTGTTCTTGGTTCTAGCATGACAAACTTGAGGATGAACGATTACGTGTTATCGTCTAACGAGAGGGGGACCGGACCGCACAAACACGGCCGAACCCCCCTCCTTTGTTCTTGAATGTTTCTTGCGGATAAAACGAGATAGCGTGGTGTCGTCGCACCACGCGGGAATCACACGAAAATTATTGCGCGGCGCCGTTGCGCCGCGCCGTGGAAAGAATTATCATGAACGCGACGCCGTCGCGCCGCGTCGAAGGAAACCGAAGACGCCACGGCCGGAGCGGGGCCGCGGTGGAGGGGTGCGGTGTCGTCGCACCGCGCCGGATGACGAAGGCCGCGGCCGGTACCGGGCCGCGGCGGATCGTGATGACCGGCGGCCAGCCGGGCCGCCGGTGCCGGAAGACGGAAGAGGACCGGCCCTTGCCGGTCCTGTTGACAAGAAGCCGGCCGGCCAGGTCGGGCCGGCCGGGTTGGTGGAAACCGGGGGAATTTAATTCCCCCGGGCAGTTATTTGGCCCCCCATTATGAGGGGGGGCCGGTTTCACAAAGGCGGGGCAGGCGGCCCCCCGTTTCCAGCAAGCTTGGCCTTCGGCCGAGCTGGCAGCGCGCCCAGCGCGCTGCCTTGCGCCGAACCGGCGCGCCTGGCCGGTTCGCCGGGCCGGGCCGGGCTGTTCCGGGCCGGGTCGACCCAGTCCGGGGCGGGTCGACCCGGTTCGGGCCATCCGGGGGGTCTCGGGCCGGGACGGCCTGGGCCCGAAACCCCCGTTACCGAGCGGTTTGGTCAAATGCCCGTATCTTGGGCTACGGGCCTCCAAACGACTCGCCGTCAGCGGAAACACGATCCTTGGATCGAGACAGTCATTTCGGTATACTATACTCAAGGTGTACCTTCCTTTTCGGGAGCCTACGTGGTTAAAACTCCATAGTTAAGCGTGCTTGGCCTAGAGTAGTGATCAGGATGGGTGACCTCCTGGGATGTTTCCCAGGGTGGGTGTGAGACGGAAAGGCCAATAAATAACAGACCGGGCGTCCGATTGATGCGCCGTCTATTTCGTTGAATTCCTCTAAGTGAGATGGATCTTTTGGCTTACTCCGCTCGAGGTTTGGATGCCGAAGGAGTGAGGTCGGGTTGGATCGCACCGAAATCCAACCAGGCCCCTGAAACGAAAAAGACAATAACTCTCAGACCGGGCGTCCGATTGACGTGCCGTCTGTTGCGTTGAGTTCCTATTGACGATACAGAACTTTTTTCATCCTCCGCCCGAGTTTTGGATGCAAATGGATAGTGGCCGGGTTGGATCGCACCGAAATCCAACCGGGCCCCTGGAACGGAAAAGCTGATATCTTTCTGACAGAACGTCCGTTTGACGAACCGTCAGCGGTGTTGGTGATCTCATTGAGAAACGGTCCCTATGAGTATACCCTATGAGATTTCGGGGTACAGTTGAGATACGGCCGGGTTTGGTTCGCTCACGAAACCAACCGAGCCCCTAGGACGAAAAGGCTAATAACTCACAGACCGAGCGTCCGATTGACGCGCCGTCTGTTGTGTTGAGACCCCTATGACGAGGCAGTCCTTTGAGATACTTCTTCGCGGGACTTTGAGATACTTGGAGTATCGACCTGTAGCTCGTGGAGCGGACCCTCCCAGTGGCGAGTGTGCGGAGTACGGAGATCGTGTAACTGGCTGAGACCTGACGACTGCTTGACCGACTCGACTTGGAGTGAGTCGACTAGCCTAGTGGGCAGAGCACTACTTTCTGAGGTTCAGACCCATGGAGGACGGAGCACTACCTGTGTGACAGTGCAGACCCGTGGTACTCGTCCGGAGAGTACCTCAGCAGGCTACTAGGGGGTTTGCACTACTGTGTTTGGGTGACATACCTCGGCGGGAAGCACTACTGTGTCTGGGTGGCTGACCCGCAGTACTCGACAGGAGGAGTACTTCAGCAGTCTTAGGTTAGTGAGCATTACCTCAGAGTCATGACAGGACCACTGTACACTCCAGAGACGGAGCTCTTCAGCAGTTACGGTTTCAATAATGAAAATCCTGGTTTGAGCTGAGACTTTTGACCTTGTGTTTACCTCATGATTGAGATGGGACACTTGATAACTTAGGTATATGTATGGGAATATACCTGGGTAGTAGTTATCCGTTGATTTCACAATCCTTGTGTTTCCTCATGATTGAGATGGGTTACTTGATAACTTAGGTATATGTATGGGCATATACCTAAGTAGAGGTTATCTGTTGAGATCTTCTATGTGGTTATCCTTGTTGGTTTTAGTGAGACCTTGAGGGTCTCGGGGTCCCTACTGAGTATCGTTATACTCACCCCTGCACGGGCTATGCCCGCACCTCGTTGTGTTGGTTGTAGACGACGGCCAGTACTGACAGAGGCCGAGTGTTCGAGGACTGGACGGTACCTGGAGGTGGACTATACGACGAGACGGTACCCAGAGGTGGACGTGACGACGAGGCGGTACCCGGAGGTGGACCACTGGGCGGGACATACTCGGAGCGGACGGCGGGACCCGAGGAGCAGAGGAGCTGTCTGTACCCACCCTTCAGGTGGGATTTCCAGTGGACAGCTCGGCGTAGCAGCTTTACTTTTCAGTTGCTGTTTTCCCTTTCGAGTTGTACTTTACAGTTGGGCTTGTATTTCCGGCCCCTTTTTACTTTTCGCACTTACTGTTGTACTCAGTTTTTACTTAGTGTTTACTTCTTCCTCTTGTACTCTGTGTGATTGTTTACTTTACAAAGGCAATGCCTTCCCTTTTTACCAGGATTTACTCCTTGGTGCTAGTTGCCAGCCCCTGGCCTATGGAAGGCGGGCTTGGGGTAGTCACGGCACGGGCCCCGAGGACGGGTCGTGACATTCAAGTCATGTTTTCAACTTATCGTAGACTGTTCATTAATTTGACTAATTTTTATGCATCCAATTGTTATTAAATGACTATTAATCGATAATAATTATTAAATTATTAATTAATAATAAATTTTAATCATTTTATAAGCCATTTTCACTAAATATATTATATATTAAGTTTAAATGCATATTTAACCTTATTTAAAACATATTTTAAAAAATATATATTATATTTATATCAATATAAATATATTTATACCGACATAAATATATTAATATATTAATATATTAATATATTATTTGTAATTAAATATATATTTTTTATGAAATATACCCTTTATCAACACTAGAAAAAAAGTGCTGATAAAGGGGGTCCTTTATCAATTCTTTTTTAGTAACACTGATAAAGGGCCCCCCTTTATCAGCACTTTTTTATTATCACTGATAAAGGATGCCCTTTATCAAATATTTTTTAGCACTAATAAAGACCCCCCTTTATCAGTGCTTTTAGCTAGTGCTAATAAATCATAGTGTTGGATAAACCCAGATTTGTATTAGTGTTAAATGTTTTAAATTTTCTTTTCTCGGTTCCATTTTGGTTGCTTGGTAAAATTGTATATTGGTTTGGGGATGGTTCTTGGTTTTGGTGTGTTTCTATGTTGCATGGATTCTCAGTTCCAAATTCATTGATTTGTGGTATCATACATTTTGGACCTTCTGGAAACCTTATTTCACATTTGAGGTTCTAGAGGTTGGTTCATTTCAGAATCATGATTCTGACACAATAGGATCCATTGTGGAGGGAGTAAATCAATGGAGGATAATTTCTACTAGAAACAAAATCTATACTATTAAAAGAATACATGATCGTAAGGGATACATGAATATGAAAAATGGTCCAGTCATGTATATCAAGCAACCAAGGTTTAGGGTCGGGTGGGGTGGGATCTGTGTGATCTGGTTCTTATGATCTCCTCTTGTGGTGAATATTTATTTAGAGGGGTCCTTTTATAGTCAAGGTATACATGGGTTCCTAGGTTGTGTGATAACTATTCTGAGCGATCAGCTTTGACCTAGGGAATTCATGTTTCCTTAAACTAGGGTGTGTATAGTGGCATAGGCTAGTACATGCATGTTGGGTTGGCCAAGGAGGTGTGTAACATCCCACCCCATATCATTTTCTTAAGAAGAGATAGAGTTTTGGTAAACTTAGGTGACATCCTCAAGATACCAAAGTCCGAAAATAAATTCCAAGGGCTTTGGAAAACATTGGGGATGATTTAACCATAGATATAAAATAAACTAACAATATAAAATCTAAACATACAATCCTCCTATATTATGGATTTTTTAAGTAATACAACCCAAATATAAAACCCAAATAATATCTAAATCAATGTGGAAATGGGAAAAATAATATAAACTAAAAAAACCAAAGGATAACATGACTCAAAGATATCAAGGTAGTATAAACCTAAGCACCTAACAAACTAGCTCCAAGCTCCACTATGCCCATGATATCAAGATGCATCACTAGATATATAAGATACCTTTATTTTCATTATATCTTAGTATATAACATATGAAAACACACTAAAGTACCCAAGAATGAGGTGATTATAAACTCATTAGGTCTCTAGAGACTTCCCAACACATGCCACTATGATAAGAACTAGTCAATACATTTCATATAAAATAGTTGAAAAGTAGTTAAATAGTTTATATAAAATCATAAGTGAAATCCATGTTAGAAAAACATAAACAAGATTATCACTATTTTATCATATATAGAATAACCATTACCATGTTCACAAACATTCAAACACACACACACACATATCCATACACTCAAGCTTGGTGTTACTTTATAACCATAACTTGTCCTACTTTGACCGTAGAACTTCCTAACCACGCTCTATCCACTTTGAACACATGCAAGCCCAATTATGAAAAATTATATTACAATTCATTTCATACAAAAGAAAACTTCCTTTGAAAACATTTCATCAAACAAAATTCTTCAATTAAAACCATTCCATAATTTTACAATCATCATTTTAAAATTTAAGCCAAGTGGGTGTTCCAAAATCCATCCAATTTTCCATAATTAAAAAATGTAAACCAAAATGGTTTACTTAAAGAAATCAAAAAAAATACCATATAAAATCCAAGAAATATATTTTAATAAAATTGATCCTTCAAGTTCTAGAATAAGTAGATATGAGAGAGAAGCCACCTATCTCTCCATGTATAGAGAAAATGAAGAATTACACTAATAACTTAAAAATTTGAGCTCACCGAACTTTCCCTTAAACAGATCCAACAACATCTCATCAATATTTACATCATAGAACATAGGTATATCCATAAAATAATATATCTATGGCTCCAAGAGAGAGGAAAAGAGAATATATAATAATAAAAAGGAAGAAAAAGGACTTATCGATGATTATGGATCTCTATCAAACTTTGATTTATCCAAAAGTTTCTTCCAGATAAAAGGTAATTATATTGGGATCCTAGGTGAGGAAATGAGTTTGTGACCCTGAAAGAATAAGAGAAAAATGAGGGTTCCAGGTCCTTAATCTGAATTTAAAAACATTTTTTGAAGAATTAACTACACATCGCCTAGTTAGGCCACACAATTTTTTAAATCATGTGCCAATCATACGTGTACTATTTGAAATCACCTAGATAGTCACATGATTATGCCACATGGTTTAGAAAATAATACATCAACTGTGAAATGATACTATCTCAAGGCCACACCCTTGAATGTTTGGCTTGCATGGTCTAATAAACCATATAAAAATTGTTCTTCTCCTACTGTCTCTACCTGCACAATTTCCTTTGTAATACACACAATTTAGAGAAAATGTACTCCAAATGTAAACCTACCCAATGAATCAAAAACCACGATGCATAGTTTCCTAGATATATTTCATGGTTTTTACTAACATTGCACCTCAAAAAACACTCCAAAATCTTATGGAAACTCAAAAAACACAACCCAAGTATTATATAATCTCAAAGAACATAATAAAAGGGTAAAGTACCTAAAAATAAGGGTGTTACATTATATCCACCATTGTTCATTCCTTCCTTAAAAAGTGGAATATCAGAATTTATTTGGAAGATATTGGGTCATTGCTCTAGCATTTCCTTTTCACATTCCCACATCTCTTCCTGAATTTGGACATACCACTATAAAACCCATACCAAACCGATGATTTTCCCATGAAAGAGCATATCTTGCCTATCCACAATTCATATCAACACATAAATCAATATAGTATCTAGTTCAATATCAATATAGTCTCATCAAATGAAATGGTCAAGATTAGGTAGGTAAATCTTCAATTAAGATACATGAAACACATTGTGCATAGAACTGAACCTTAGAGGTAAATCCAATCAATAATCCACATCACTAACTCATTCAAGTATATAAAAAGGGTTAATGTACCAAGGATACATATATTTTTTCCTAACAAAATGATGATGCCCTATCCTTGGAGATATTCTCAAGAACACATAGCCACTCACATCAAATGATAATTATCATCGATGATGATCCACATATGATTTATAAAAACTCTGAGTCGTCTCCATCAAATTTCTAATAATATAAATCTTTTTCATTGTATCATGCACAAGGATATGTTTGATAAGTGAAGTCTCACCCATTTCCACCCAAAAAGTGGATAATGACAAGGGAATTCATATAATTCTTTTAAAGTAGCCATATGTATAGAGGATTGATAACTATTATTATATGGGAACTCTGATAATGCTATATGATCCTCCCACAAGCCTCCAAACTCTATCACACATGATCTAAGAATTTCTTGCAACATTTGGACCATCCACTTAGACTGTACATCAATTTGAGGATGATACGCTAAGCTTAAGGTCTAATGGGTTATGAGGGATTGCTGTAAGGACTTCCAAAACTAAGATGTAAACCTGGGGTCCTAGTCAGACATAATTGAAATTATAACTTCATGCATATTTACAATTTATTAAATTTAGAGGTTGTAAAATTATTCCACCGTATTTTATTCACAAACAAGGATGAAGTGATCCAACTTCATGTGCCTATCTATAATCACCCATATAGTATCATGTTTTATAATCATTCTTTCTAGACCTTTAAAAAAATATAGCTATCTAATCCCATTTATAAATGATAATTGGTAAAGAATATAACATATCTGATGGTCATTGGTGATCTTCCTTGACCTACTAAAAAGTGAGGCATTTCAAGAAAAACTATACCACTTTTTATTCATGTCATACCACCAAAACTATGATATTAGTTCTTTATACATCTTCTAGATTCTAGGATGAACAAACCATCACAAATGGTGGTAGGTAGAAATAATCTATTTCTGATAGGTTTTAGGAACCATAATTCGATCTCTAAAGCACAACATAGATCTTCCATATAGATTATTTCCCTAAATGGTCTCCCCACCATTGAGTTTTTACCTCATGGTTAAACATTTAGGTTTGGATCTCTAAGCCAATTTAACCAGCTCAACCAAATCAGGAACAAGATAAACCAGAAATAAAATTGTAACATCACCTTTCTCATCACAATAAAAATTAATTTTAGCTATAAATGACATTAGCTACCATTATTCTGAAACCACTTTATCCAAATGATCATATGACTTCCCAACACATGCTACTAGGACAAGAACTAGTCAGCACATTTCATATAAAATAGTTGAAAAGTAGTTAAACAGTTTATATAAAACCATAAGTTAAATACATGTAAGAAAACCATAAACAAGATTTTCATAGTTTGATCATAATTGGAATAGCCATTCCCATATTTACACATAGACACACACACACACACACACACTGACCTATACATTAAATTTGGTGTTACCATTGACAGTGGTACTCCATGACCATAACCTATCTTACATTTATAATGGAACTTCCTGACCACACTCCATCCACTTTGAATGCATGAAAATCCAATTATGCTGAATTTAATTCCAATTCATTTTACACAAAACAAATCTACCTTTGAAAAAATTTCATCAAACAAATTTCTTTCATCAAAACCATTCTATAATTTTAAAATATCATTTAAAAATTATAAGTAAAGAGGGTTTTCCAAAATCCATCCAAAACGGTTTACTTAAATAAATAATACAATAATACCATAGAAAATATGAGAAAAACCTTTTAATTAAACTAAGACTTCAAGTTCTAGAATAGGTGGAGATGATAGAGAATCCACCTACCTCTCCATGGATGGTGAAAACGAAAAATGACACTAAGAACTTCTAGATTCAGGATCACCACACATTCCTTTCATTGTTTTATTGGTTTTATATATTTTTTGTATTACTTATACTCATGCATAATAGAGGAGGATTTGATGTTTATATTTAATGTTGTAAAGTTGTATTATCTCTAAGTGAAAATCATTCCTCGATATTTTTCTAATCCTTTGGCATTTATTACTGGCCTTTTGTGTCTTGGGGATGTAACCTAAGATTAGTGGAACTCTGTATCTTCTTAATCCAATGAAATGGGGTGGGATGTTACAAATCGTATCAAAGGTAATTGTATTGGGAGACTATGGTAGGATATGAGTTTTAGACCCTGTAATAATAGAAAAAAAATGAAGGTTTTGGGGCCTTAAGTAGAATTAAAACACATTTTTCATAGAATTAATTTCACGTCACACAGTTAGATCGCATGGTTTGTCGAATCATGTGTTAACCATGCATATACTACTAGACATCACCTGGGTATTCACATAATTGTGTCTCGTAGTTTGGTAAACCATGCAGAAACCATGTGGTGTGAATATCTCAAGGCCACACCCTCACATGGTTGGATCACATGGTCTGAAAAACCATGCGCTAACCATGCTTCTCCCACTGTCTCCACCTGCGCTCTTTTCCCAAGCATGCAAGTGATTTAGAAAATTGTTCTCTTGCCGTGTGTCTTCCCAGTGACTCCCAAACCATGATGAATAGTTTCTTGGTGGTAGTATCTCACACCCTGAACCTTTAGGACCCTTCCTAGGATTCCAATGAGATGATAGTGATATCCCAATCTCACATCCAATAATCTAGGGGCTGGTGACAAGCATCGAGTAGGCAAATCACTGAATGGAGGCCTTATCCAAAAGTACATGTACACATGCACACAACATGCTCTATAAAACAATTAAGAGGTATATGAATAAAATAAAACATCTAGAGTATAAAAATGTAGGTAATAACCTCTAGGGAAGTATCAAAGTACATCAGTTTAATAAGGATGATAATAAGGGAAGAATATATTCCCAACCAGAAAATAAAGTCTCAAACTGACAAAAACTAGAAAAACGAAAAAACTGAAGAGATCCCAGCTCAAAATATTAAAGTCCTATTACCAAAAACAATCAGTACCTTCAAGTACTAATTTAATTCTCTGAAGTCACTATTGATATTCCTGTCATCTGTAGAAGACACAACACATGCGGGTAGATCCCATGTAGGGGTGAGTATATACATACCTATTAGGACACCCAAAAAACCAAGAAGGGAGAAATAGAAAGAAGAAACAATAATATTAACCCATAAATAAAGAGGGTAAGTGAAAACCCAATAGATATTCTCAAAGAAACCCAAGAAATAGATAAAGGGGTCTCCATCTCCATACCCAAATAAGAATGACGAGTCATCCTACAACTCTCAAAGGTCCATCTCCAATGCCCGACACCACATGAAACTGATCGAATTTTCATGACATGTCAAATTGATTATTATTTAAAGATGATTTTATAGTCTTGGGAAGACCCTAGGTCATCTCTCAAGGAGATTTGATAGGTTTAGAGTATGCATTTTTAATAAAAATTACTAAAAGGGGGGGTTGTTTAGAAATCAGTTTTAAGAAAATAACTTAATTTAAAGAGTTTAATAGTTGATAAATAAAGGTGGTGTTTTAAGAATTATGAGATAAGAATTTAATTTCAAGTTCAATAAAAATCTTTTATAGTTCATTGTTCTGAAAATTTTATATGGTTTAATGTAATTCTTTGGTTAAGGGTTGTCAAGATCTTGATTCCCCTCTTGCCTCTTAAAATGATGCATAAATAAGAAACCCCTGACACAACAATCATGATGTTAAGGTTTGTACCTAAATAATAGAATAAGGGATACCAAAATAAATTGAAATATCATGATTATGTGTGAGAAAAAAGGATTCTTGTGTTTTCCAATTGGAACAACCCAAGATCCCCACTTGAAATCTCAACCCAATCGGTGTTGAGATAAAAAAGTGTTTCACTTAATTATAAAAAAATAAATATATTCAAAGGAGAAGTGCATCAAGATTAAACATAAGTGAAATATTTAACAAAAAATTACACAAAACTAGTAGAATAACAATTTCCATAACTCCCTAACAAGTATGCACATCTCCCTTGAAATTATTTTCCACTTTTTAGCTCACCATCGAGAGGAGGAGGACACTCAGGTGGAACTTCACCTTCATCCTTGACCACCCTATGAAGATAGAGGCCTCCAGAACTTATTGGATGAGTAGAGGAATCCTTTGGGTCTCCAAAATACTAGATATTTTTCCATTAGCAGAACTTTCAAATGGGGATCCCAAGGTATCATTTTATAGGAAAATTGGAAGGTGGTTTTGAGCACCCATATTTAAAGAAATCACTTGGACCATGGTTTTAGACCTTCAGATAGTCTTATATAACTCTGAATAAAATTAAAAAGCATTATACCCACCTCCTGAATATCTAAAATGAAAATTTGGAACCATTTGGACAACTACATCTCAAGATATCGGCATAACACAACACACTACTTTTGACTTCGTGCATATTCGGTGGCTTGGACAGATCAGTCTGGATGGGCCACCAAATAGCCTAATTGGGCTTGGGTTCCTTAATAAAAGTTGTATACCTTTGGATTTTGGACTATAAAACAAAATATTATCCCATTTGGATGCAATTTTTAGTATCAGTGTGTGGTTGAGTCCACTTGTGTTCTTGGATCCTGCGCAGTTTGGCCCATTTTTCTTGAACTTCATCATGGACCCTCCAAATCACCTCCACCTACAATGAAATTATCAAAACAAGTAAAATTTAAATTTTTAAAAATGATAAAAACAAAATAATTGAATCAAACATGAAGTAATTTTTTTTGTTATTTTTATAATTTTCAATACAAAACTAGTTTAGAAAAGTGGTGTAAGGGTGAAAATGAAACAGTGAATCGCGGTGCAGTCACACCCCCACACCTAAACATTTTAACTCTTGGGAAAAGTCACATTTCCAAAAATTATGCATGGAGATATTCTAAACATCATGAATATTTAAAAAAATCACATAAAGGAGTTATTCTCAGTGATCGTGGAAAAAGACGTCTCAAAAATTATTTCATGATGAAATTCCAAGGTATGCATGATACCAATAAAAGAAAATAATTCAAAAGTTAATCATGTCATTAATTCTCCACATGTGTGTGTGAAAACTATTTCATGATATTCTTTCCACTTTCTGTCGAGTAAATATAGGTTATTTTAAAATTTGTCTGCTTACATGATCCTTTCCACCGAACCTACCCTACATCCTTTGCAATAAAATTTCAAGACCCACTCACTTAAGCATTCCTAGAAGTAAAAAAAATAAGCTTCTGACCTAGATATCCTCATATTTTTTACATTTCACCACTCCCCTTAGTTTTTTGTTTGTTTTTTTGTTTTTTTAGTATTTTTTTATAAAGGCATACAATAGCCAGATAATAGGTACACACACATTGTTCAATCTGGTATAGTAATGTAATAGATCAGATAAGGAATGCAAATATGGAAAAATAATTTTCAAAAGTAGAAAAAAATTAACCTAACTTATATTTACCTTCTGTTAAGTAATAAATTTTCACACTTCATGGTTGGGTGAAAATATGTGTAGAGAAATTTAATGACGCGATTTTCACTTAAACTACCCACAAAAGGGTACCATTATTCTCAATGGTTTTAAAATGATACAACCATTTATATCATTGATAAACAAACAAATTTCAAGAGAAATTCACACCACGATATTGAATTCTTGCTGAAATGCACATTTCATAAAAAAAATTGAATGTTAAACCAACATTAAATACATAAATTCCACATTAATTTTCAATAAATTACATGATTAAGCGGGCATAATTTTCCATGATAAAGTGGGCATAAAAAATTAACATTTCAGTATAAGAGTAAGGGGGGAAATGAGGGGGGGGGGGGTGACAATACTATATAGTAAGTGAAAAATAAAAAAAATAAAGATGATGAAAATTACTAACTAACCTAGGAATGTACCCATCCCCCCATACCTAGAGCATGCAATGTACTCACTATAATAAAAGAGAATGTGGGAAGGAAGGATAAAACCTGGTGGGTTTCATTCATATATTTCTTCTTGAACATGAAGTTCCTCCATTGGGGACTCTAAATTGGCTTCATGAAAGTAATTCAATCATTGCTCATTGACAGTGAAGGTTTGTTGTGTTTCTTAATTTTGACCATAAAAAACACCAAATTGATAAACATTAGTAACAGTGTATGGTCCAAACCAGTGGGAATGAATCTTACCTAGATGTAAATTCAGCCTTTCATTGTAAAGGAGGACCTTCTGCCCAATGTTTAATTGATGATGAAGTATGAGACGATCATGGGTAGCCTTGGTTTGCTCCTTATAAATCTGGGAGTTCTCATATGAATCTCTTCTCATTTCCTCCAGCTCTTGAATCTGAAACTTCCTTTGAGAACCTGCACCAAAAAGATTATAATTTCATTGTTTTATGGCCCATTAGGCCCAGTTATCTATCTCAACAGGGAGGTGACAACTCTTTCCAAATACTAGCCGATGTGGTGACATGCCAGTGGGAGTTTTGAAAGTAGTATGGTAATCCCATAATTAATCATTTAGTAAGACTCTAATCTTTTATATTGGGTTGAACCGTTTTTTCAAGAATTTGTTTTACCTCTCTATTTAACACCTTGAATTGACCATTGGTCTGTGGGTGATATGTAGTAGACACTCGATGCATGACCCCATACCGACACAAAAGAGATTTCATTCTTTAGTTACAGAAATGAGAACCCTAGTCACTGATGATGTACCTAGGTAATCCAAACATACATAAAATTTGGGTTCTAAAAAATTCCACAATAGTCATGGAATCATCATCCCTTGTGGTGCATGCTTCTACCCATTTAGAAACATAATTAACTACTAAAAGAATGTACAAGTTCCCAAATTAATTGGGGAATGTTACCATAAAGGAAATTCCCCAAACATTGAAAATTTCATGGAAGAGCAAGGGTTGATGTGAAATTTCATTTCTTTTAGAGATATTCCCCATTCTTTGATAGTGAGGAAAATATTTACAAAAATCGCGGGCATCCAAAATTAATGTTGGCCAAAAGAGACCAGAATCAAAGACCTTGAGAGCAGTCTGTTGGGGACCAAAGTGGCCCCCTAAAGCAAGAGTGTGGAAGAACCTAAGGATGGACTAAAACTCTCTATCAGGAACACAACGCCTGAGGAATTGATCACTACATGTTCTCCAAAGGTTGGGGTCATCCAAAATGTACCAACTAGACTCTTATTTTAGATGATTAGCTTGGTTTTTATTAAAATCAGTAGGAATACAAGATGCTACCAAATAATTTACAATTTCAGCATACCAAGGAATAGAATCTTGCACTCAGTACAATTTCTCATCAGGAAACATGTTATTTATATAAATATAGGGGGATCATTCAATGTATAAGGATGGGAAGATCATACTAATATGGTCAGCCACCACATTCTCTGCTCCTTTTTTATCTCTAATTTCTAGATTGAATTCCTAAAGGAAGAGCATCTAGCGAATGATATGTGGTTTAGATTTTAGTTTCTTAAGGAGATACTAGAGGGATTAATGGTCTGAGAACATAATGAATTTGGACCCTAAAAGGTATGACGGTGATTTATCCAAGGCAAACACAATGTCAAGGAATTATTTTTTGGTTTTAGTGTAGTTTTCTTGGGTAGGGTCCAAAGTATGTGAGACATATGCAATGACATATGGAGCTCGATCAACCCATTTTGATATGAAAAACCCAACTACATTGTTAGAGGTGTCACACATGATCTCAAATGTTAAATCCCACTAAGGTGGTTGGATTACCAGGGGTGATGTGAGACTCCATTTCAATTTATTAAAATCTTCCTCACATTATTTATAAAAAACAAATTCCTTTTCTTTTTGGATTAATCAGTAGAGGGGTAGTGGAATCTTACAAAAGTCATGGATGAAACGACAATAAAATCCAGTATGACCTAAGAAAGACTACACATCCTGCATAGTTTTAGGGAATGGTAGGGAATAAATGACATCAATTTTTGATTTATCAACTTGGATACCATCCCCAGAGATGGCATGTCCTAATATTATACCTTGTCTCACCATGAAATGGAATTTATCATAATTTAATATGATATTCTTCTCAATACAGTGATGCAGTACTGAACCAAGACTACTCAAGCATTCATCAAAAGAGGATCCATAAATAGTGAAATCATCCATGAAAACTTCCATGAAATTCTCCAGGTAATCATAAAAAATAATAACCATGCATCATTGTAAATTACCCAGAGCATTGCACATACCAAATGGAATCCTTCTATATGAAAATGTGCCAAAGGGGAAAGTAAATGTTGTTTTTTTCTAATCTTTGAAGGAAATATAGATTTGAAAGTATCCAGAATACCCATCAAGAAAACAGTAACGTGACTTCCCTGCTAGCCTCTCTAGAATTTAGTCAATGAACGACAATAGGAAATGGTCCTTCTTAGTGTGATGATTTTGTCAGTGATAGTCTATATAGACACACCAACTATTCTGCACATAAGTTGGAATCAACTCATTGTTTTCATTTTTAATTACCATTAGACCAATTTTTTTAGGAACTGCTTAAACTAGACTGATCCATTGGCTGTTATAGATGGGGTAACTTATTTCAACATACAATAATTTTGTTACCAATTTTAAAAACATCTAAGAGGTTTGAGTTTAGTTGATGTTGTGCATGCCTCACTATTTTAGCCACATAATTTAACAATATATGATGTGTAAAAATTGATGTTCTAATACTAGGAATGTCTAGAAGTGTCCATCCCAATGTTTTTTATACTCCCTCAAAAGTTAAAGTTGTAATAATTCATGCTCTGGAGGGAGTGAACTAGAAATGATGACAGGAAGCTTGTTTCCATTTTCGAGAAAGGAATATTTTAAATCTTGAGGCAGTTATTTAAGTTCCAATTTTGGTGGAATTTTGATTGATGGTAGTGAGTGTGAAATTGAGAGGTCACTAATCTCATCTAATTTCTCAATGGTAACATCCTCAGATGAGTAATGAGCTTTTACAAGTTTATCAGTATCATCTATGGTTATGGGATCCTCAGTGTTCAAGAAATCATCAATTAACAAACATGCATGGAATTTTTCTAGATTGGTACAACATTTTATGCATGTTTAATTTAATATAATTTCAATAAATGATTAAAACTCATAAATGGGGTTAGAGGAATGAAAATAATTTTTTTAGGGGAAGGGAGCACATCTATAGAGTTAACAGAGAGAGAGGAATGTTCTTCTTAGGGGTGCTTCATGGAATAAAGGATATTGAAGTGGAAAATGTCACCACAAAACTCCATAGATAATATACCATTATGGAAATTAATTATGGTTTTAGTGGTTTTAAATAAATTCATCCCCAATATAATTGGGTCATGTCCATTCATCATATTATCTTCCATTTTTAGCACATAAAAATCAGCAGGAAAGATTAAAATTTTCACCCTCACAAAAACTTCCTCTAACACACCAGCGTGGTGTGTTATACTCTGGATTGTGATTTGAAAAAAAATTCTTATGGGATTTAATTCCACGACCTACAATGAAGAGTAAATGGAGTGATGCATCACATTTATAGAAGCACCTAAATCAAGCATAACATTGGAAAAGGAATACCCCCTATGGTGAACAGAATCGAGAATGTTCCAAGATCATTGCATTTTGTAGGAAGTGATGGATCTATAAATCCTGAGAAATTCCTCCCCAAGATCACCTTTTCATTTCCATGAAATCACCTTTGATGTGTACACATCCCCTTCAAAAACTTGGAATATTGTGGAATTTTCTTCACGACATCAATCAATGGAATGTTGGCCTACAATTTTTTGAAAGTTTTCAAGATTTATTTATCAAGTTTAGTTTATTTTTGTTTTCTTGGTTGGTTGGACATTTAGGTAAATGGAAGAGGAATGGTTTGGATAAGTGACTCATCAACAGACACACTCTTTCCTTTGGAAAGGCTTCTCTCAGGACACGTTTTTTCAACATTTGGACTAATTTTAATGATTGGGGTGGTGTTTTCCTTAGGAGGGGATAAACTCTAAAGGAGGGTTCATTTTTTATTTTAAGTTGAATTCCACTCCTGAGGGTGATGGAACTAAAATTTACCTTATCCATAGGGTTTACAAGTGGTTGAGAAGGTATTTTACCCAACCCATGACTTTGTATTTCCCCCCACCTAGTTATCTAGTTGACCTTGTTGGGGTTTTAGGTCTTGTATAGTAGCTTGGGTGGTTTTTTGGAATTAGAGATTGTTGTAAACCATTTTTTTCATTATGTATTCTAGGCTAGTATCAGCTTTTGGAGGGGGTTGTTTGAAAGGCCTTTGGGGTGGTTAAGGATTTCTGGGTGGTGGTGGATGACTACTCTGCCCTGGTTGGTTCCATGGTTTTTGAGGTTGGTTTTAATACCCCCTTACCTATAGTCTTGGTTTTCTTTCCACCCAGGGTTGGATGGATAATAAGGTTCTTTCCTAAAGGTTTGGTTATAGGGGAGGCCTGAAAATATTGCCTCACAACTCTCAGAAGTTTCTCTCAGTTGGGGGAATTAGTCAGAATAGTGGGTGTTAGAAGAACATATACCACAATGGATAGGATGATTAGATTGTTATTTTCTTTGGGAAAGATCAAGTTTTCAAATAATGACACTTAATTATTCAAACTTTGTGTCCAAATTCTTTTCAAACTTAGTAATTTTCACCTCATGAACACCTTGAATGGGTACACTAGATCTTGAACCAAATTATTGAGTGTTTTGCACCATTTTCTCAATCAGGGTCCTTACAGCAATTGGTTTTTTATCAAATAGTGCACCACCTGCAACAAAATCAATCATATTTCGATCAATGGGAATTAACCCTTCATAAAAATACTGAATTAAAAGTTGATAACTTATTTGGTGGTGTAGACATCTTGAACATAACCACTTAAATATTTCCCAATATTCACGATGTGTTTCCCCTTGTGATTATCTTATCCCACAAATTTCTTTTCTTATTATTATAGTTCAAGAGGTTGGGAAATATTTTTCAAGAAAAGGCATCTCATGTACACCCAACCTCTAATTGGTGAATTAACATAATACAACCAATATTTTGTGGTGTCTTCTAAGGAAAATGGAAATTATCTGAGCTTTACTTATTATTCATCCACACTAGCAGGTTTTAATTTAGAACACACAATATGAAATTCTTTTAAGTGCTTATGTGAATATTCTCTTGTGAGTCCATGGAATCTTGGTAATAAATGAATTGAACCAGACTTAAGTTCAAAATTGGGTTCCTTGCCTTGTAGTTAAATATAGTTGGGTCGAATATCAACATCAAGTGAGATTAGTTATTTTAATGTTTGTTTGTGTTTAGATATATTATTCAAGTTTAATTTAGTTTTGATGTTGGTTCTAGAAGAAGAAGAAGGATCAAGAAGAGGTTCAAGATGTGATGTGTCCTCCTTCAAAGGGTTGTCTTGTGTGTCACAATGTCACTAATGTAGGATCCTCTCTAGTTCAGGTTCAAAAGGTGGTAAATCTCCCATAGTAGAATGTTTCATTCATAGAACCTACACAAGAGGAAGATTTTAGAAATCAAGTAAATAATTAAGGAAGGAAAGAAGTAAATAAATAGTTACAAAACTAACAATATTTTTATAAAAAATTCACACTAAAAACAAAATCGCTCCTTGTAAACGATGCCAAAATTTGATCACATTGTCATGAAACGTCATTTTTTATGATTTAAAGATGATTTTATAGTCTAGGTCAGACTCTAGGTCATCTCTCAAGGAGAGTTGATAGGTTTAGATTATGAATTTTTAATAAAAATTAATAAAAAGGGGGGTTGTTTAAAAAAAAGTTTTAAGAACTTAACTTAATTTAAAGAGTTTAATAGTTGATAAATAAAGGTGGTGTTTTAAGAATTATAAGATCAGGATATTTTTCAAGTCAAATACAAATATTTAATAGTTCATTGTTCTGAAAATTTTATATGTTTTAATGTAATTATTTGGTTGAGGGTTGTCAAGATCTTGATTCCCCTCTTGCCTCTTAAAATTATGGACAAAGAAGTAATCCTTGACACAAAAATCACGATTTCAAGGTTTGGACCTCAAGAATAGAATAAGGGCTATCAAATCATACTAAAATATCATGATTTTTTTGTGAGAAAAAATGATTCTTGTTTTGTCCAATTAGAACAACCCAAGATCTCCACTTGAAATCTCAACCTAATCGGTGTTGAGATAAAGTGTTTCACTTAATTATAAAAAAATAAATATATTCAGAGGAGAAGTGTATAAAGATTAAACATAAGTGAAATATTTAACACAAAAATTACATTAAACCAGTAGAAGAATAGGTGCTGGAACTACCTCCCAAGTATGTGTAGCTCCCTTGAAATGATCGTCCACCATTTAGCTCGCCATCCAGAGGTGGAGGACGCACGGGTGAAAATTTTCCTTTATCCTTGAACCCCCTATGAATATAGAGGCCTCTAGAACTTCTTAGATGAGGAGAGGAATACTTTGGGTCTCCAAAATTCCAAATATTTTCCTCCTGACCGAACTTGTAAATGGGTAGGCCAAGGTATCATTTTATAAGAAAATTGGAAGGTGGTTTTGAGACCCCAGATTTAAAGAAACTACTTGTCCCATGGGTTTTGACCTCAATATAGTCTTATATATCTTTGAATAAAATTAAAAAGATGAATCCCCACCTCCTAAATATCTCTAATGAAAATTTGGAACCATTTTGGCAACTACATCTCGAGATATTGATAGAACACATCACACCACTTTTGTCTTCGTGCATATTCGGTGGCTTGGAAAGATCAGTCCAGATAGGACACCATATGGAATAATTGGGCTTGGTTTAATTCATAAAAGTTTTATCTTCTTTAATTTTGGACCATAAAAAAATATCACCCCATTTGGATACACATTTTAGTATCAGTGTGTGGTTGAGTCCACTGGTGTGCTTGGATCCTACACGGTTTGGTCCATTTTTCATGAACTTCATCATGGGCCCTCCAAATCACCTCCAACTACAATGAAATTATAAAAAAAAGTAACATTCCCCTTTTTAATAGTGATATACACAAAAAAATTTAATCAAACATGAAGTGAAATTTGTTGTTGTTTTTATAATTTTAAATACAAAACTAGTTTAGTACAGTGGTGTAAGGGTGAAAATTTAACAGTGAACCGCGATGCGATCAACAACCTCACCAGAATCAATGTGAAGGGCCTGCATCTCACCACTATGATCAACAATATAGGGGTCACTAACTCTAGTGGAGGACCTTCTCCCTACCTAATCTCAAATATGGGTGAGTACCACTCTATAGATATAGGACTCATGTTATGTGGTAGTATGGGGGAGTACTGACTCAACCTATATAAGAGTATGGGGGACCCATGCCTTGGTGCAATAGGGGAGTACTAGACTCTACATCTCTTTGATTATCAAACCCAATAACCACCATCATCCAAGATCCACTAAAAGAAGCATCTCACTTTTAACACCTTGTGACGTACCTCTGATTCCAAAGAAAAGCCACCACCATGCCCTATATGGAATATTTCTTAGGATAGGCTACTCGTGGGCCCAAATACAAGCCATGGAGAAGGAGATACACAAGTTAAAAGTCACTAGGAAAAAGTACACAATGTGTATAGGAGATACATGGCATTTGAAGGCTACCCTAGGTATGCTCATGTCTTTTGGACCATGCTCGGGTACTTTGGCCCATGCCTGTGTACTATGGACGTTCCCACATACCTAGCCATGTTTGGGTACCCTGGTTATATCTGGGTACAGGGACATGCTCGTGTACTTTTGTTGTGCTTGTGTACCTAGTCGTGTTTGTGATCGTTTCCTCCTAGGGTACATGTTGAGCCACTAGTATTGGGTCACATGATGTGTATGGGTCATACATGGAGTGTGATATTTAATTCCACCTGAAACCATAGACACCGCAACAACAAGACTACACAACATCTATTGTTTGAAGTACATGTCATGTATGTTGGGATTTTGTAGAAACTACCCTCTATTCAATGTGACTCACCCACACTGCCACTACCACCATTTATGCCATGAATTGTATCAAGGAACTCAGATCTAGGGCTGATGATGCCTGATCCATCATTGGTAGCCACATTCTAGCCACCCGAACCATGTGTAAATCATCCTCATCGCACCACACTATTGTGCTGCCCCACCTAAGGATGAAAACCCATGATCTGACCACCAATATATATCACCAACTCCCACATCCCACATCACATCATGATCTAATAAAAAAACATCAATTTACAACTCGTTCACACATCTTCCATGAATCTGGGGGTTTAATCGCGCTTGAATCCAGCCCAACAATATCAGATCGCTGACCCTATGGGCCAAGGATGAAGAACACAAAGTATGATGGGTTAAAAGCACATGAACAAAGTGAGAAACATCTTTGGTTGGTGTGATCTCTTCTAATGATTTAAAAATATGGAAATCATGGTGAAATCATGGGTGAAATAATAATAAATAAATTTGGTTCAAGAATACCAAAATAAATGGAGCTCAAGTGAAGAACATAAATCACAAAAATTAAGAAGATCTAAAATCCATGCTCATCAATTGAATCAAATAGGGTGGAAATCCATGAAATAACATTACCTTCCTAGAGTTTGGATTAATTTCTAAAAAATAATGGGACTGTTTCATTATCTCTGGTGAGATCTAGGAATTTAATTGGTGAAGACAATCCCTTTGAAAAATGATCAATGCTCCATGATCTATTGTCACATTTAAATAGCTCTTCTCTTTGGATCCTCTAAAATCTCCTAGGGTTATATGGCTAACTCTGGGTATTTTTCATAACAAGGATTATAAAGAGGTTGATTTGGATTTTAGTTCATTTATGATAATTAAATTAATTAATTAATTAATCACTTAATTCCCCTGACAATGGTCTTCATCAACCGAACACCCGACATCAACCAACTTTATATCACACCTAGGGTAAACCCCATGTTTTGAAAATAACCGCGATCTCAGATTTCCCATATAAGGTCCTAATCAATAGAAAAACCATTAATTATTAAAAAGATTAACATGAGTGCTTATATATATTAATATTTCTAATATATTGATTTTTGGGTATTAAGATGCCCAAAACATAGCATCAACTCCAAGGAAAGATCCAAATATATATATAGAAACATTCAAAGGAATAAACCAAAAAACAAGATTTGTTACATTCTCATATTATTCAAGTATTTCACCCTAAAAATCATAAGATATACAAAAAGGTGTGAGTACTAATCCTGTATCTGGAACTCATGCTCCCATGAGCTCTCTTGCATGATTCCATACTTCTAAAGTACTCAAACCAAATGCATGGTCCATCTACATAGGATCATATCCTATGGGTCCTTGATCACCATTGGGTACTCCAAGAAGGCTAATCCATTATCAATATCCATCTCACCCTAGTTAATAATGTGAGATGGGCCATGCTCATATCTCCTCACCTATGACACATGGAAGACATTTTGCACTCGGTCCAACTATGGGGGAAAGGACAAGTGGTAAGAAACCTCACCAACCCTCTGCATCCTCATTATAGAGAGACTCTCAAGAAAACATGTTCTCCTTGATAAAACTCTAAAGTCTAATGACATTGGTCCGTGTAAGATTTCCACCGACTCTGAGCCATCCACATACTATCATGAATCACCTAAACCTTATCCATTATTGCCTATGCCAGATATATCCTAATAAGAGAAATCTTTCCAATATTATTCCAATATAACATTGAACAGCAGGTTCTCTGAAAGAGCACTGTCGTGGGTGCCCTCAAATGATTAGTGTGATTTTGGGGTACTTAGGTGCAGCAGAGTGGCTGACCAAGGTCGTCTCTCAAAGGAGGAAGTAGATTTAAAAAAACTTTTTAAAGATATTCTAAAAATAAAATAAAAGATAATAATAACACTATTTGAAAGGATGGGGGTTGGTTATAGTTTATGAATCTAGAAGAAGTTT
This sequence comes from Viscum album, assembly GCA_963277665.1. Taxonomy (NCBI): domain Eukaryota; kingdom Viridiplantae; phylum Streptophyta; class Magnoliopsida; order Santalales; family Viscaceae; genus Viscum; species Viscum album. Next base: position 1,424,498,925 of record OY728123.1, on the reverse strand, counting down.
TCTGGAAGAAGATTGTATTTTTTTTTGTTTTTAGTTTTGAAATGAAGTTCAATTAAAATGACACAACAAAAATATGTTTTTTTAGAAAATATTTTAAAAGGCGTAATCGATCTAACTCTACCTCTTAATTCAATTATTAATCATTATAATTTAAATAAATATCCACTTAATTATTATCCCTTAATTTTTTGTCCCTCGAACCCTACGAGAGTCAACTTAACCACAAAGATGAAATTACTTAAACCCTAGGCTAGCTTCGGAACACGCAATCGCATCACCCTGGTTTGATTGTTGTTCTAAGGTTAGCTTATGGTAATTGGTTAATTATAGAACATATAAATTCTAGAAATGAGGATGAATTGTGTTTAGGGATTATATTTTAACTCTACAAATTTATCCCGTATGGTCTTGTATTACCGATTAAGATCGCGCTCTCACAATTTACACAATTCCCGACCTCACGTGTTTTGTGTTAATTGTTCAATTGCTTGCTTAGTTTCTTATAATTTAAAAACACAATTCATGGATCATATTAAGTGAATTAAATTATCTCAATGATTCAAAATAATTAAATGAAGAAGTATAGAGGTCGATCGATTACTAAAAAGAACTACTCTTCCATGGGCGGTGTAGTCATCGTGGAGACGTTTTTCATAAGCAAAGGATTGAAAGGGTAGAACCCAATCTTTTCTCCACTATTGATTCCAACCCAATTAAGAAGATTAAGAGAAGAAGAAAAGGGAATAACATAGAATATTATTTGAAGAAAAATTCAAGAAACAAACATGAAATAAAATAAATACAAAGAAGAGGTGGGAGAGGAGAGCCTTTTTGGAAGAGAGGTTTGCACAAAGGCTTACTTCTTAAAAGAGTTTTGAGGGGATATAAAGAGACAAAATTTAGGAAAAACCTTCCCAAAGCCTCTACCAGCCCTCCCAAAGAGTTAAAAACCTCTTTAAATAGAGTTTGTGAGGGCTAGGGTTACATAACTTTTTAAGTATGAAATGAAAAACTCGGACAAATATTTTATTCCAAGTTTCACCGCCTAGTTGACCTCCAAAACCCGTGAATTGACCATCCTTTCAGAAGGATTATTTGTGCCAAATCATGTCCCCGAGCTTCCCTCAAACTTTGGGCTCGATCCAAGCCCATATGAATAAGATATGGCTCAAATATAGAACCCATGTCCATTCTGCCGAGTCCAGCCCACCATTGGATTAATGGACCATTTTCTCTATCCAAATGCACTCTTTAGCTCTAGTGTCCTGAATAAAAGTTGTAGAAAATTAAGTTAGGAACACTGTTACAAAATTTCAAATTCAAAGAATAAATATAAAAAATATTTATCTTAGAAATACTACAGTGCACTATAAAGGGTAAAAATGGAATTTTCACCAAAATTTTCAAATGAATGATCAAATCCCAAATATTTTATAAATAAACATATTTAACACAATGTGATGAAATTATATAATTTATTATCAATAAAATATTCAAAAAAATAGTTTTTTATCAACTCCCCCACACTTACCCTTTTGCACTCCTGGGCAAAACCTCATGTCAAGTAAACATCAATATCAAATCAAAACCAATTTTAAAACACATATCATTGGGATCCATCAATTCCGTACCAAGAATCAAAAGATATCATGCCTCATAAAAAACCTTATTTCAAGTTCTCTATTAATATCATTCAATATATTTCCACTTCATTTATCCTCCCATGCACAAAACACTTACCTCGCTTGAATTTTCTCTCATCACTCAAATATCAATTTTTTTGCAATGTCTTTCTCATCCAAACTCATACAAGGGTCACCATAGGCTTGATAGATTCCTAAATCTCCACCTGATGTGAGTCAAGGAAATATGTTTATCATGAGAACTTTTCATGGTTGTTCTGTGGATTTCGGTTGGTAGGATTTATATGTGAAAAATTCTAAGGCTGAATGAGGAGGGCTTGACTCTTTTTGAAGAAAAATTGCATTAATCTAATTTTCACTTAAATATGGTCTTCTCCTCAATCCCCATATTATCAATTCAGCTCCATCATCATGAAAAGTCATGAAAAGTTTACACCATTCATCATTTCAGCATCAAAAATGTCAATCTTCTCAAACACGATTTTCTTGAAAGCTCCAGATAGGCACAACTTTCCACCTCAATTAGAAGCTCCAGAAAAGGCACAACTTCACTTATCATGAAAGCTCCAGAAAAGGCACAGCTTTCAATATAATGAATTTCTTCAGCAGCAAACACATCTCTTAAGAATTTAATTTTCCACCCAAAGTATCACAGAATGTGGTAGCACAACACAAGATAGCTTCCCCCACACTTAAGCTCAACTAGATTATGAAATTTCACTTCAAGAGTTGGTTGGATAGGGAAAATTGGCTTGTAATGTGGCTAACCTAATAGGCTGTGCATGAATTCTAAGGGCTACAATGATTAAATGTTCAAGGTAGGCCATTATAAAAAAGGATTATTTGAAATAGGGGCTTTAATACCAAACAAATGCCTCAATCATTTAAACATAAGTACCTCAAACCCTCAAGTTTTGATAGGAATAAATCAAATTCTGGTTAAATCAAGAATGGTTTGGTTCTCTTAAGAAGTGAGGTGAATGTAAAGAATATGAAAATAATGGTTCAGAAGCCTCACAGGAAAGTGATTTCAAATATAAAGACACTGATATGTGGCATGGGATTCAAAATTCTATGTACTTTTCATGAAATTACTAAATATTTGAACTTGAAACAAAGTCATTTTCAGCATTCATTTAAGATTAGTTTCAAGGGATAAATTGTTTCACTCATTGATATGCATTTAAAAATTGTGATGAGAATCATTTAATCTCAAAAATTTCAAAAACAAAAATAAGATTGAAAAATAAACACACAAAATTTAAAAAACACACAATTTTTTTTGTTTTTTTTAAAATAGGAAAACAATTTAAATTACTAAACTAAAAGGTTCCCTACCCCCCCCCCCCCACTTAAAATATTGCATTGTCCTCAATGTGAACCCATGAGATGATATATGCACATGAAATGCAGAATTTTTAAATAGTACAAATAATATAAAAGTGAAAGGGTTAGGAACAGCCTGATGTGCTCAAGTGATGATGGGGTCATGCAGTGTGATAAAATCAACTGCATCGGTAGGAAGTCCCTCGATGTATCTCTTAAAACGTTTCTCATTGACTGTAAAGCTCCTTCCAGTATCCTCTTGTGTGATCTCCACTACACCATAAGGAAAAACATTAGACACAATATAAGGACCTAACCATCTGGAACGCAACTTACCAGGCATCAGCTTCAGTCGTGAACTGTAGAGAAGGAATTTCTCTCCAACATGAAACTCCTTTTGTTGGATCATTCTATCATGAGCTGCTTTTGATTTTTCCTTATAGATCCTTGAGTTCTCATATGAAGACAATCTAATCTCCTCAAGCTCTTGAATTTGCAGCTTCCTTTGGATCCCAGCTTGGGCCAAATCCATGTTACATTTCTTTATAGCCCAATAAGCCCGATGCTCAACTTCCACGGGGAGATGAAACGCTTTCCCAAAAACAATCTGAAATGGGGACATACCAATGGGTGTCTTGTATGCTGTCCTATAAGCCCACAATGCATCATCCAAGCGCTTGCTCCAATCCTTCCTATTTGGCTGCATGGTTTTCTCCAATATTTGTTTCAACTCACGATTTGAAACCTCAGCCGGACCATTTGTTTGGGGGTGGTATGGTGTTGATGTTTTGTCTGTCACCCCATACTTTCAAAGGAGGGAAGCAAAATTCCTATTGCAAAAGTGTGTCCCTTGGTCACTGATGATGGCCTTTGGTACTCCAAACCTGCAAAAAATATGTGCTTTTACAAAGTCCGCAACAACATGAGAATCGTCAGTCCTGGTAGCCTTGGCCTCCACCCATTTACTCACATAATCAACAACAACAAAAATATACAAAAATCCAAATGAACTAGGAAAAGGACCCATAAAATCAATTCCCCATACATCAAAAATCTCACAGAATAGTATGGGTTGTTGGGGCATCTCATGTCTCCTAGAAATATTCCCAGTGTGTTGGCAATGAGAGCATGACTTACAAAACACATGGGCATCATGGAATAAGCTAGGCCAATATAATCCAAAGTCCAAAACCTTCCTAGCTGTCCGTTGGGGTCCAAAGTGTCCACCACAAGCAAGTGTATGACGGAAATGAAAAATAGGCTCAAAGTCATGATCAGGAACACACCTCCTAATGACTTGGTCACTACACATGCGCCAGAGGTAAGGATCATCCCACACATAATACCTTGAATCAATTTTTAATTTTTGGACTTGATGCTTCTTCAAATTTGCTGGAATTTCAGAGGAAAAAATGTAATTAACTAAATCAGCATACCAAGGATGCGTACCTGAGATGGTATAGAGATACTCATCGGGGAAAGTGTCCCGAAGTGGTACCTGGTCCAAGGTGTCATCCTCTAGTGTGTGAGTAAGCCTACTCATGTGGTCTGCCACCAAATTCTCTGATCCCTTCTTGTCCTTTATCTCAATATCAAATTCATGAAGAAGTAGCATCCAAAGGATAAGTCGTGGATTTTCATATGACTTCTTTAGGAGGTACCTCAAAGATGCATGGTCAGAAAAAACAACTACTTTAGAGCCCAATAAATATGAACTGAATTTATCTAAAGCAAATATGACAGCAAGAAACTCTTTTTCTGTGGTTGTGTAGTTTGATTGGGCTGAATCTAGTGTCCTCAATGCATAGGCGATCACATGTGAACGTCCCTCCACCCTATGAGATAAGACATCTCCAACCGTGAAGTTGGAGGCGTCACACATAAGCTCAAATGGAAGGTCCCACTGTGGGGGCTGTATGATCGGTGGAGTGGTTAGACACTTCTTTAGCCCATCAAATGATACCCTGTATGAATCATCAAAATTGAAGTCAATATCTTTTTGAAGCAATCGAGATAAGGGTAGAGTGATCTTACTAAAATCTCTGATGACACGTCGATAAAATCCAGCATGTCCAAGGAATGATCGAACATCACGCACACATGTAGGATATGGGAGGGATTAAATAATGTCTACCTTAGATTTATCAACTTCAATTCCATGTTGTGAGACTATATGACCTAAGACAATTCCCTTTTCGACCATGAAGTGACATTTTTCAAAATTTAAGACCATATTCTTCTCAATACAATGATTCAACACCTTTCCCAAACTAATTAGACATTCATCAAATGAAGACCCATACACTGTAAAATCATCCATAAATACCTCTATGCAGGTCTCAATAAAATCAGAAAAAATACTCACCATGCATCTCTGGAAGGTACCTGGGGCGTTGAAAAGTCCAAATGGCATCCTTCGGTAGGAAAATGTGCCAAAGGGATAGGTGAATGTAGTCTTCTCCTGATCCTCCAGAGCTATAGGAACCTGAAAATATCCAGAAAATCCATCCAAGAAACAATAGTGTGTCTTCCCAGCTAGTCTCTCAAGCATCTAATCAATAAATGGGATGGGGAAATGGTATTTGCGAGTGGAATGATTTAGTTTCCTATAATCAATACACACACGCCAAATATTTTGTACCCTCATTGGAACTAACTCATATTTCTCATTTTTAACATTAGTAACACCACTTTTCTTAGGCACAACCTAAATTGGACTTACCCACTGAGAATCTGAAATGGGATAGATTATACCTGCCTCGAGCAATTTTTCAACTTCTTTTTTAACAACCTCCAGAAGGGTTGGATTGAGTCTCCTTTGTGGATATCTCACTAGTTTAGCCCCATCCTCCAAGAGAATCCTATGCATGAAAATGGAGGGGCTAATACCTGATATGTCAGCCAAGGTCCACCCGATTGCCCTGATGTTCTCCCTCAAAAGATTCAAAATTTTTCTTCATGTTCAAAAGAGAGATTGTTAGCAATGATAACAGGTAATATCTCACCACTCAACAAGTATGAGTATTTCAGATTTGGTGGCAATGGCTTGAGTTCTAATGAAGGAGGGTGTAGTATGGATGGAGACATTGAAGGAACTAAAATATGTGCACAAATGGCATTAGTATCAGAATAGACATCATCAAAATCAGAGAATAAAGCATAAAATCCATCAGCATACTCAACAGCCATGTCATAATCAGAGTGAACATGATCAAAATCAGAATATGAATCCAAATTGAATCCAAGAGAGTATTGTGTATCAGCAACATGTGTGGAAGTGCTCTTAGATATCAAACTCAAACCAATATTCATAATCTCCCTAAGCATAGGACAATCAAATTCCATGGAGTTTTTATTTGGTGGTTCAAAATGGGATATAACAAATGTAGAGTGATCCTCTGAGGGGTACTTCATGGAATCTATAACATTAAATATCACAACTTCATCTCCAAACTCCATGTAAAGTGTACCCTCATTGACATTTATGATAGTTTTTGCAGTTTTGAGGAAGGGCCTACCTAAGATTATGGGATCATGATAACTTACCTGATCATCCTCCATGTTAAGAACATAGAAATCTGCTGGAAAGATCATGTCTCTTACCCGGACAAGTACATCCTCAAGGACTCCCGCTGGATATGCCGTAGCTCTATTCGCCAACTACACCACTACTCTTGTTGGCTTTAACTCACCAACCTGCAAGGAAGAGAATACAGAGTGAGGCATCACATTTATGGAAGCACCTAAATCACAAATTGCATCATAGAAGTGCAACTCCCCTATGGTACATGGGATGGTGAATGTCCCTGGATCCTTGCACTTTGTCAGCATTGCTAGAGTTGGTGTAATTAGTGATGACACATTCCTTACAAGATTGATCCTCTCATTTCCCTTGAGCCCTCTTCGATTGGTGCAGAGTTCTTTTAAGAATTTGACATACCTTGGAATTTTCTTAATGGCTTCAAGTAGAAGAATGTTGATCTCCACACGCTTGAATGTGTCCAAAACCTCTTTTTGCATTGCTTCTTCAGCCATCTTCTTGGTTTGAACAACCCTGTTTGGAAAGGGAAGGGGTTTATGAGGAACATCATCAATATTTTTCTTACCTTTATCTTTCTCCTTGGATTTCTCATCAGTTGGTATGGAATGTGGATTCTCTGGAGTTGAGGTGAATCCCGGTGGAATGGTAGGTATAGATGTATCGTTCATTTGCTTCCCACTTCTCAATGTGATGGCACTAACATTCTCCTTTGGATTTGGAGTGGGTTGGGAGGGTAGATTTCCAGAATTCTTACTTACAAGTTCATGGAGGGCGGTGGCAATCTGGCTCATTTGAGTCTTCAACTCCCTCAGCTCTAAACCTTGACTCTTTAGCGCATTCTGTTGATTAAGAAAAATTTTCTTCAAAAGGTCATCAGTGTTAGAATCTACCTTGGGTGGGGGATTCCCTTGTTGCTGGCTTGCTGATGCTTGGGCTTCAAATCTCCTTTGGGGTTGTTGGAAACCCTGCTGGTAAGGCGGAGGCTACTGGAAGTTTTGTTGAAAGGGTGACCTTTGTTGTTGTCCAGAGCCATACCTCATTTCCGGTTGATATTTCCACCCTTGGTTATATGTTGGAGCAAATGAATCAAACTTCTTTTGGGGATATGGTTGTTGTTGCTGCTGAAATGGTCTCCCTGGGAATACTGCTGCACAATCTTCTATTTCTTGTAGTTGGGGGAAATAGTCAGTTGGGTGGCTTGTATCAGTGCAAATTCCACAAGGTCTTGAAGGAGTGGGTTGGTATGTCTTTTGATCCAAAGCAATCTGACTCACCATAGTGGTCAATTCTTCCAACTTTGTATCAATCAAATGACTTTCAAGAGAAGAAGGACTTACCTGGTGTACTCCCCTGACATGTGGTGTACCTCGATCACCAAATTTTTGGGAGTTTTGTGCCATCTTATCGATCAATGCACTTACGGCTACTGGTGTCTTGTCCACCAATTCCCCTCCTGCTGCAGCATCCACCATGCTCCTCTCCATGGGTGTAAGTACTTCGTAGAATTATTGGATGAGTAATTGCTCACTGATTTGGTGATGTGGGCATCTTGCACACAACTTCTTGAATCACTCCCAGTACTCATACATTGACTCCCCTTGGGATTTATTGATCCCCGAGATCTCCTTACGAATGGAAGTGGTCCTCGATGCTGGAAAAAATCTCTGCAAGAAAAGACGTTTTAAATCGTTCCAACAAGTTACATCCTCGGGTTGTAAATAATACATCCAATCTTTCACAACTCCATCAAGTGAGAATGGGAATACTCTTAATTTGATTTGATCTTCAAAAACATTTCTTGGTTTTAAGGTTGAGAAAACCACATTAAATTCCTTAAGGTGTTTGTTGGGATCCTCACCAGAGAGGCCATGAAACTTTGGAAGTAAGTGAATTAACCCAGATTTCAGTTCAAAGTCCGATTCGAGATTTGGGTATGCAATACAATTTGGTTGATAGTTAATATCAGGTGCAACCAATTCTCGAATGGTTCTATTTAGCTCATTGTTATTATTTCCATCCATTGGTTCTTCTTTTTATGTTTGAATTTGAATATCTTCTAATTTCAATGTTTCCAGAAGAGAGGAATTCACCAACTGGTTGAATATTGAAACTTCCCGTAGACTGAGAATTTCTGATTCGTGCCCTAAGGCTGTGTTCAATCTCCGGGTCAAGATCTAAGATATCTTTGGGATTAGTTCATGTCATAAATCAAATAAAAATGAAAAGAAAGAAAGTGTACCATAGTAAAATAAAAATTAGAAGTTTGAGTTGATGGTCCAAAAAGAAAATAAGAGGATGAAAAAAAATGAAAACTTGAGAAAGGGGAAAGATGAAATAGAGAGGTGAAGAAAATAATAAAATGAAAAATACAAGAAATACCTCTAAATGGTTGAATAAATTACTTTCCTCCCTGGAAACAGCGCCAATTTGAAAGAGATCTGTCGTGGGCGCCCTCAAATTATTAGTGTGATTTTGGGGTACTTAGGTGCAGCAGATGGCTGACCAAGGTCGTCTCTCAAAGGAGGAAGTAGATTTAAAACAACTTTTTAAAGATATTCTAAAAATAAAATAAAAGAGAATAATAACACTATTTTAAAGGATGGGGTTTTTTTATATTTTATTAATCTAGAAGAAGTTTTCTGGAAGAAGATTGTATTTTTTTTGTTTTTAGTTTTGAAATGAAGTTCGATTAAAATGACACAACAAAAAGATGTTTGTTTAGAAAATATTTTAAAAGGCGTAATCGATCTAACTATACCTCTTCATTAACTTATTAATAATTATCATTTAAATAAATATCCACTTAATTATGATCCTCTAATTTGTTATCCCTCAAACCCTACGAGAGTTAACTTAACCACAAAGATGAAATTACTTAAACCCTAGGCTAGCTTCAGAACACGCAATCGCAGCACCCTGCTTTGATTGTTGTTCTAAGGTTAGATTATGGTCAGTGGTTAATTAGATAACATATCAATTCTGGAAATGAGTATGAATTGTTTTTAGTGATTATATTTGAACTCTACAAATTTATCCCGTATGGTCTTGTATTACCGATTAAGATCGCGCTCTCACAATTTACACAATTCCCGACCTCGCGTGTTTTGTGTTAATTGTTCAATTGCTTTATTAGTTTCTTACAATTTAAAAACACAATTAATGGATCATATTAAGTGAATTAAAGTATCTTAATGATTCAAAATAATTAAATGAAGAAGGATAGAGGTCGATCGATTACTAAAAAGAACTACTCTTCCATGGGCGGTGTAGTCATCATGGAGACGTTTTGCATAAGCAAAGGATTGAAAGGGTAGAACCAAATCTTGTCTCCACTCTTGATTCCAACCCAATTAAGAAGATTAATAGAATAAGAAAAGGGAATAAGACAGAAGATTATTTGAAGAAAAATTCAAGAAACAAACATGAAATAAAATAAATACAAAGAATAGGTGGGAGATGAGAGCCTTTTTGGAAGAGAGGTTTGCACAAAGGCTTACTTCTTCCAAGAGTTGTGAGGGGCTCCCAAGAGACACACTTTCAGAAAAACCTTCCCAAAGCCTCTAAAAGACCTCCCAAAGAGTTAAAACCCCCTTTAAATAGAGTCTGTGAGGGCTAGGGTTACATAACTTGTTAAGTGTGAAATAAAAAACTCGTCCAAATATGTTATTCCAAGTTTCACCGCCTAGTTGACCTATAAAACGTGTGAATTGACCGGCCTTCCAGAAGGATGATTTGTGAAAAATCATGTCCCCGAGCTTTTCTCAAACTTTGGGCTCAATACAAGCCCGGATGAAGAATATATGGTCCAAATACAGAACCCATGTCCATTCTGCTGAGTCCAGCCTACCATTGGATTAATGACCCATTTACTCCATCCAAATGCACTCTTTAGCTATAGTGTCCTGAATAAAAGTTGTATAACATTAAGTTAGGCACACGGTTACAAAATTTCAAATTCAAATAATAAATATAAAAATATTTATCTTCGAAATACTACAGTGCACTATAAAGGGTAAAACTGGAATTTTCACAAAATTTTCAAATGAATGATCAAATCCCAAATATTTTATAAATAAACATATTTAACACAATTTGAGGAAATTATATCATTTATTATCAATAAAATATTCAACAAAATAGTGTTTTATCATTCTCCCATAAAATTCCTTGAAAGGTTTCATGTTAATAGTAAAGTGATATTTTTTATTATAGGAAAACTCTACCAATGTTAAGTGATCCTCTTAGCTCTGGTCAAATTCCAAAACATAGGCTCTTAGTTTATCCTCCAAAAACTAGATGGTTTGCTCGGTTTGTCTATTTTTTTGGGGGTTAAATGATGTGATCATCTGTAAATGGGCCCAAAAGCCTCCTAAAACCCCCTTCACAATTCTGATGTGAACCAATAATCATATTCTAAGATGATCATCATGGTTACCCCCATGAAGTCGAATGATATTCTTCATGTTCAATTGCCCCAAACTCTTGACCGAGCTTTGCTCCCTGATGGTAAGAAAGTGTGTTGACTTGGTAAGTCAGTCAACAATCACCTAGATAGAATCATGGCCTCTCATTTTCCATAGAATTCCCATCACAAAATCCATTTATATTTCATCCCACTTCCATTTTGGGATCTCAAGAGGCTGATTCAATCCCGCTATAACCTAATGTTCAGCCTTTACCTACTAACATATAATATACTAAGAGACAAACTCATAAATGATCAACCTCATTCCATCCCACACAAACTAATATTTAAGTTCATTGTACATATTTTCCACACATATATTTACATCTAAATAGTAAGTATGAAATTCCATCAATACCTCCTCTCGCAACATGACTAGAACCGCCATCCATATCTAAAAAAGGATGAGATGCTCCCCTCCATCATAAAATTCATCTGGTGCATCTCCTAAGGATATATGATCATATATAACCTCATAGTTGATATCTCCCAACTAGGACTATCTCAAATAATGAATAAGTGATGGAGTCACCACTATCAACCGAAGATAATTTTCAACTCTCTCCTCCACCAGGGTTAGTTACAACGAGGCTAAATACTCAAATGAATCCTCCACCAAGTGAGAACAAGATTTCCTACTAATGGAATATTCCACCACATTTCTCATCAATAGAATGTATAATATTTAGAAGTATTAATCCTATAGAAACTCCAACTAACACCTATGTATCAGGTTGAGATCTCACTGAGTGAAGATGTACCTGATACTCTAGTGGTATGAGTAATTAATGAAATTCTTACTCGAAAGATAATGCCTCCACATATTCAAGGTAAATATTGCCACTATCAACTACAAGATATGGGTTATGTAATTATTATCATGGGGTATCAACTTCCTTAACCCATAATCAATCACTTCCTACCTCTATATCAACACACAGTTGAGCCCAGCTTTAAAGGAATTGTAAAACACCACATACTCAACGCCCTTCACCAGTAGCCTCAGCACCGAAGCACTGATTAGCCTTTTCCTTAGATTTTATAAGGCTCTATAACACTAATTAGTTCATGTAAAAAACTATTCTTTCCATGTCAATGCAATCAAAGAGGTCCAGGAACCTCCTGTACTACCCCACCAATCCAAGAAAAAATGCACCTTCAACATGATCTTGGATGGCTCCTAAGAAAGAACTGCATTAATCTCCATCAGATCCATAGATAAAACATTCTCATAGATGACATTACTCTTAAAGTGTACCTTGTGTATCCCAAACTAATACCTAAAAATCTTACCATAAATTTGGTTGTCCTAAATTAATTCTAGGACCATCCTAGACTACTCTACTTGCCCCTTCTCCGGTGAAGAGTATATGAGAATTTCATCTATTAAGGCAACTATTAATTAGTACAAGTATGGATATAAGATCCTATTAATAAGATCCATGAACACTGTGAGGGAATTAATCACATCAAAAGGCATCACCAGGAACTCACAGTGTCCATAGCGACATCATAATTCCTTCTTTGGAATATCATCCTTGTGAACCATCAACTAATGGTATTTAGACATGAGATCGATCTCTCAGAACCAACTAAAACCTTTTAATTGGTTTAAAAGGTCATAAATCCTCAGAATGGTGTACTTTTTCTTGATCATTACCTTATTTGGGTGATGATAATCAATGAAAATACTCAAAATCTCATCCACATTTTTTAAGAAAAACACTGGAGCTGTGATGGGGGACACACTAGGTCTGATAAATCCTTTCTATTGAAGGTATTTTAATTTTACCCTCATCTCCTAGAGCTAGGTGGGGGCCATTGGATATCTGACATAATATATCAGTGTGACCCCAAGGTATAAGTTGATGCAGGAGTCAATCTCTTGCCTATGAAGTAGTCCTGGGATATATTTGGGGAAGACGTCCATATATTCCTCCACTACTACTAGAAGCTAGATTCCTAAATATCCCATCACACCAAGGGATAAACTTTCCAACTAATGGATGATAGGCTGTAGCTTTGTTCTTGAGATACCCACTTTCTTAACCATAAGATCTCTCTTGCCCATGAAAGAGAATACTGTTCCATCTGTATGAAGGCATACAACACTCCTATGATGAAATTCTATATAGGTACTCATTGCAGACAACCAATCCATACCCAAAATGATGTCATGAGGTCTCATCACAATGACCAAAAGGTCCCATGAGAAACATTATCCACTAAATTCAAACTCAAACTACTAGAAGATGTGTGATACAGAAGAATCACACCCCATAGGAACTTCTATCCATAGTTTATGGGATAAAAACTCAAATGGAATCTTTATCTCCCATAAAAGGGATAAAGATATGAAGAAATGACTCTCACTTATTGTTGTGATAGTGGGTTCCATAGAACCAACTTAAATAGCACTTTTGTATTATCATATCATATATATAGTGGGTTGTATGAATGTATTCTTACCAGAATAGTGTCGATATCTCTACATCCACTATGTAAATGGTAATGTCCTAAGATTATTTTTCATATGAAAAGGTTATAGATGTTCCCAGACTATAATGATAACCATGAGATATTATGACATTAATCTTAAACATATGTCTTATGGTCTATAAACATCATCCTAAAAGGAGATAGATGATGTGTGGCCATCAGGACTGGGGGCCTATGAGTATTGAGACTTCTTCTTATGAAGTTCGAACCTGGTGATCTTGAGTAGATGAGATTATGAGGACTGATTATCCAATAGAAACACCACATATTTAAGGTGTCATTGGTTGTTCCTATCTACAAACACAGACAATGGTCTCTTGGATTGAGATTATTATCAGTGTATACTATTTGATCATGTAATTTGATGCAAGATGAAAATTATGAAATTAATGTTTCATCATGGTATCTTGAATTTGGTACATCATTGGTGGTATGGAACTTATTTAATAATCAAGATAGAATGGGTAACTTCTGATAGGAATAGATATCTCAAGCCTAGTTGATCAAGATGACAATACTTTCACTAAATCCATGGTCAGGTAGAAGAAGGTTTATCCATCCTGTTAGGTCAATAAACAATAAATAAATAAAGCATAATGACACAAAGTGCATTTCATTATTTATAAGATATTGTGATATAGAGAGACTATATTAAATAGCGTATGTTCGTAGGAAAGATTTTCATTGCTATTAATTTTCCTTATCTCTTTAGTGGACTTTATGAGTTTCTAAACTCCACTATGGTTCTATGAATAGTATTCACTACTATTGAGGTACGGTATGAGAGGATCACACATTGAGAGTATTCAAAATTCAAGCCTATTATAATTAATTGAGAGTTTAGGAAATGGTGGGACCCACCATAGGATCTGAGTGATGTCTAAGTATAAAAAATCTTCAACTAATAAATAATTTCATTATTATTCAAGTATAGAATAATTAGTATTGAATTTATTTATTTAATGCATTTATAAGCGTTAAAGTGAATACATGGAAATTCAAGGTTCATTTAATATTTGTGGGAATGGCGAGTTGAGTTAATGGATCACTTTTATAATCTAATATTTTTAATTATATTGTAAGAAATTGATAAAAATATATATGATGTTTATGACCCAGTTAGTTGGTCACAACACACTGTTTATGGATTATTTAGTGGGTGATAAATATTTGGGGGTCAAGGATCCATTTTTGGGCATTTGAGCCTCACTATATTAGTGGGAGGAGGCTCTATTTTATGGTATTATTCATTCAATAATCTTAACAGCCTCTCTCTCTATCTCTCTTATCTCCTTCTTCTTAGAGAGCGAATCTTTCAATTTAGGCTATTTATCTAATTTCATTTTCTCAAATAGAAGGGTCGACATAACATCGATCATCGAGACATTGAAGGAATCATTGGATCTCTATGCTAGCACTTGGATCTCAACGATCGATGCTCTCATAGATTTTTAAGCATGTGTAGATGATATAGAGGTATATAGATTTGGTTCCTTTGAGAAACTATTGTCGAACACATTATCAAATTGAACAAGGTATTTTTTGATTTAATTTTGGTGCTTAAATATTTCATGCGGGATCTTTGGATTTCATACCGAGATATGTATCACTAGAGTCAACATAGTTACATCAATTTGGAAATGAAAATTTTTAAATCTCTGAACCATTTACTTAGACTATGTTCCCCAGTACCTTCAATTAGTATAATATCAATCGAGTAAAATTTTTAAGCCAATAAAAAGTATGTTTGTTAAATTAATGAAGAGGATGTCATGATGGTACCATCACCACATACAACAATTCAATTCGACATTAGACATGGAAGATAATAGCTAGCAGAATATCTATGTAGCTGAGACATAGAAGACCCAATGACTAAAGATATAACTTAGTAGAAGCACGATCTTATCATGTGAGAGATAACAATGATAATTATAAAGATGGATCAAGTTCAAGTAGAAGTGTTGTAATAGTGGGTTCCCTAGACCCAACTTAAATAGTAATTTTTTATTATCATATCATGTATACAGTGAGTTATACATGATGTATTCATACTAGAATAGTGTTGATATATTTATGCCCATTATTTACATAGTAATTTCTTTAGATTATTTATTGTATAAAAAGGTTATAGAAGTTCCCAGGCTATAATGAGAACCTTGAGATACTATGAAATTAATCTTAAACATATGTTATATGGTCTAGAAACATAATGCTGAAAGGTCACAGATGAAGTGTGGACATCAGGTGTTGGGGGATCATTATCATTGAGAATTATTCTTATGAAGTTTTCACTTGGTGATATAGAGTAGATGAGATCATGAGGAATGACCTGCCAATTGGAACACCACATGTTTCAGGTGTCATTTGTTGTTCCTATCAATGAACATGTGTAATGGTATCATGAATTGAGATTGTTATCAGTGTATACTATTTGATCGTGTACTTTGATGCGAGACAAAAACTATGGAATTAATATCGTAGTGAGGTAGATTTTATTGGGTGAGTCATTGGTGGTATAACATTTATTTAATAATCAAGATAAAAATTTCCACTTATGATATAAAGAGATATCTCAGTCCTAGATGATTAGGATAATAGTACCTTCACTAAATACATGTCCATGGTAGAAGAAGGTAAGTCCGTTCAATTAGTTCAACAAGTAATAAAGAAAAAAAGGATGATAGCATAAAGTTTATGTTATGCTTTATAAGATATCACAAGACAAAGAGATTATATTACACATTGTGTGTTCATAGAAAAGGTTTTCATTGCTATGAATTTTTCTTATCTATTTAAGGGCTTTGATGGGTTGCTATACTCCTCTCCCTATATGTGAATAGTATTCACTAATATCTAGATAAAGGCCTAGAGGGTCACACACTAAGTATATTCAAAAGTCTAGACTATTTTAATGAATAGGAGTTTAGGACATGGTGGCCCCCACCATGGGGTCCGAGTGATGTCCAAATATAAAAAAATTTCAAGTAATAAATAAATTAATTATTATTTGAGTATATAATAATCAGAGTTGAATTTATTTATTTAATATATTTATAGGTGTTAAAGTGAATACTATTGGAACCAAGGCTATTATTTGTTGGATATGGATTTTGGTTTGTGTTTATTGTCAATATACACTTGGATAACTGGGGAGTTTTCAAGGAAGGTGATCTTATAGTTCAAAATGACTACAGTATTGAAGGTGGCATTATTTCCCAGTATTTGCCAAATTTTTGGGCTCAAAATATGGAGGAAGAGGCTAGCATCACAAAAAGTAGTTTTATGAGAATGAAAATTCATCAAAATGGTAAATACATGGGTTTTGTGAAGACTGGTATGAAGTTCATGAAGATGTGTAGTATTGCAAATGGAGACGACGTTCTCCTCAATTATGAGAAGAGGAGTATCTCGACTGTGCGATGTGTTGATAGTGATCTATGTGATCATAACAAATATCACAAGAGCTTTGTGAACGGAGGAGCTCCATGAACATGTTTTTTAAGGGTTCAAAAAATCATCTAAGAGATGGTGGAGAATCATTAACATCTGATCCTATATATATGAGGCTACCCCCACTTCATTTGAAATTAAAATAATAAGAAAAAAATCCTGAATTTCTCTAATTTCGTGAAGGTAGGGAGCTTCGTGAATCTGGATTTCTATGCAAGATTGAGCATTGTGAAAAGACTAGTTTAGTATTGACTGATGATAATGCTTCTGAGTAATTTGTGTTTTTCAATGAAGGAGTATTCCACTATGGCTAAGTGAGATTTGTGAAGGGATTTTGTTTTTTGAAGGCAGTGTGCTTCATGAAGGTAGTGAGCTTAGCGAAGGAGCTTCATGAACGACCATTTTTCACATTTGGTTTTTAGTAAATAGTGATTCCAAGTTCATATTCTTAGGATTACAGTATAAGTAGAGTTTTTTTCTATTCAAGTAAAATGAATTTAATGAAAACCTACTAAAGAGAACTTCAAGTTGATAAATTGATTAAGACTTCACCCAAGGTAGTGAGAAAAGGAGAGTCGATGGAAGTGTTCTAAGGGATGCAGTGTGTTTTCCCTAAAATTTCATAAAGGAAGTATGCATGGAACAAAGTGACTATGTATGAACTTATTTATTCCACAACTAGTGAAGATTATTGGATTTATGTATGACCGAAACACTATTGTCATATTCTCCTTGGATTATCCCTTAGTGGTGAACCATGTAAAATTGTTGTGTTGTCTCTTTGCATGTGATTATTTGTTTTCTGCACATTCCCATAAGATAGGTTTAATAGGTTCCTACCAATGTGGGAACAAGATCCATCACTTTAAAAGAAAAATTTGACACCTGTATTCACCCCTTCCCTCTCAGGATGTTTCGAGGTCCTTCAAATACATGGGAAAATATTCTATGAATGAATATTATTTTAATATTCAAAGTTCGTTTAATATTTATGGTAATGATGAGTTGATCTAATGGATCACTTTTATCATGTAATATATTTAATTATATTATAATAAAGTGATGAAAATATAAATGATGTTTATGATTTAGTTAGTTGGTCATAACACGTCGTTTATATCTTATTTAGCAGGTGATAAATATTTGGGGGTCAGAGAGACATTTCTAGGCATTTGAGCCTCACTATATAAGTGGGAGGATGATATATTTTTTGGTACTATTCATCTTATAATTTTGAGTCTCTCTCTCATATCTCCCACTTCCTAGATAGAGAATCTATGGATCCAAGCTATTGATATAAGTTCATTTTCTCATATTGAAAGATTGACATAAAGGCGATCACCATGATGCTAAAGGCATCATTGGATCTCTATGCTAACACTTGGATTTCAAAAATCGATTCACCAATATTTTTTTAAGTATGTGTGGATGATTTAGAAAGATATGGCTTTGGTTACTTTGAGAAATGGCTTCTATAAGCAAATAGTTTTTGAATATGTAGCCAAATCGAACAAGTTATTTTTTTAATTTAATTTTTTTTCTTAAATATTTAACATGGGATCTGTAACATCCTGCCCCTCCTCTTTGGCTTGAGAAGGTGGAAGGACATTACTTAAAATTAAATGAAATACTATAGATTCCAAATGCTGGAAATAAATTCCAAGGGCTTCATTAACAGGTGGGGGATGATTTTCCCTTTAATAATTAAAACAACCAACTAAACACACCTTAACAAAATAACTACTAAATAACGCATGATAACAATGTAAAACAACTTAGGTAAAAACAATTAATATCAAAACCCAATCTTTAACATTGACTTAGTTTAAGACTATAATATCAAAGTACATAGTGGAAGATATAACCAACAAAATATCAAAGAATATAAGACATGACTCCACAGCTCTAGACATCATCCATGCTCGAAAACCACAAAACAACACAAGTATCACTATTCACCACTAGAGAAATGAAATAATTTACCTTTGCCTATGTCCTGGTAAATAATATTTGAAAAATCACCAAAGTTCCAAAGAAAGGGTGAGTAATAAAACTCACTATGTTTTCCCCAAATGACTTCCCTACTCACACCACTAAGATAGAACAAGTTAGCAAATTTATATAACACAATTTATATAAAAACCATTTGAAACAGTTCAATAATTTATCAAAAATCCAAAAAAAATCATACCAAAGTAGTTTTAATAGGTAAAACAATTTAAAATGGAGCAACCAAACAAGTCATTAAACCATATCTCAATTTCCTTGTTGGCATAACTCATTCCATTTCACATAATCACACAGAAACACTTAACCATATAAACAAACACAAGATTGGTGTTACCATTATAGTGGAACTTCACATCCATAACCCATACCATTTGATGGTGGTACTTCATAAATAATATCCATCCATTATACACATTATTAACCATTTAATCCATATCACATTCCAATACAAACAATTCCACACCATTTCAATCAATTCAATAAAAGCTAAATTTTATTGAAAACCATTTTTCCTACAAAAAATTTCAATAAAACAAACCTTTTATTGAAAATAATTTAATTTGAATCAGAAACAAATTACCATTTTAAAATTATCATTTTAAAAACATGTTACCAAATTCACCTTTATCAAACACACCCAAATTTTCACAATAACATAAATCATCACCAAAGAAGGTTTCCAACAATCATTGCACAACAATTTCAGAATCAATTTCACACAAAACAACTAATTTAAAATTAACCCTTAAAGTTATAAATAGAGGAGTTGAGAGTGAAGCCACTTACCTCAGAATTTATGGATAAAACAAATAATGGCACTAAAACACCAATAAAACTGGGTTGAATCTCTTAAAACATGCCTTAAATCTCTTCCCCTATCATAAAAAATTACAAATATAATCATATTTGGAATAAAAAACCTTATATCTATCCACATATGAACTATATCCAAGAAACCAAGAGAGAGAGAGAGAGAGAGCAATAGATCTAAGGAAAACTAATAAAAACTATCATAAATAATGACTTACCATGATAATTCAGCTTCAAAAAACTAAGAAACACCTCTAGATCACTTCTAAATTGATAGGGAGAGGTTATACATCATTTGAGAGGGATAAATCCTGAGTTAAGGTCAGTTTGGGGTTAAAATGATGGGTCAAAACACAATCCCAACCTAGATCCACTTTTTATGGATCTTGTTTTTGAACCGTGCATGGTTAGTCACATGGTTAGGAAAATTGTGATCTAACTATGCGCTAGAAACTACCTTAAGTAAGGAACTTGCATAGTTGGATCGCATAGTTACAAAACTATGCACCAACCATGAAAAAACCCACTATCCCAATTTTCACAGTTTCTTCTAAGCTACCGCATGATTTGGAAAAATTGTGCACTAGCTCGTGCACTATCCCCTTAACCTCTATCTCATTATTCATGGTTTTCACTAACCATACACCAAACTTTCACCTTTATAAAATCTAAAAAACATTATAAAAGGTCTCCAAACCCTCCCAAACTTCACCCAAAAACTTTATATACTTAAAATAAATAAATTAAGGGTTAGTTACTTGAAACCGTGGGGTGCTATATTCTCCCCACCATTGGCCTTTCTGTCCCCAGAAAGTAGAAAACCATTATTGACTTGAAAGAGTTTGATTCATTTCTCGACCATCTCTTTATCTTGTTCCCAAGTCTCTTTTTGAATTTGACCATATTTCCAAAAAACCTTCACTAGACCAACACTTTTTCCATGAAATACTTTCTCTTTCCTATCTACAATCTACACTAGCATGTAAACCAATGAAGCATCCAACTCTAGGTCAATGTGATCCCATCGAATCACATGGTCAGGATTAAGCTGATACTTTTTCAACTGAGATACATGAAACATATTATATACCACACTAAACCATGTTGTAAAATACAACTGATATTCCACCTCACCAACTTGTTAAATTATCTCAAAAAGGCCTATGTATTGAGGATATAACTTTCCCTACTTCCCAAAACAACATTGTCCAAGCCTTGGAGAGATCCTCAAGAACACATAATCACTAACCTCAAATGACAACAGTCATTGATGATGATCTGCATATAATTTATGATGACTCTGATCCATCTCCATATATTTCCTGATCAACTGAATCTTCTCCTTTGTCTATTGGATAAGGCTCAACCCAACCAGTGAAGTCTCACCTGTTTCCACCCAAAAAAGTGGATAACTAAAAGGTCTCCCATATAATGCTTCAAAAGGATCCATATGTGTTAAGGCCTAATAACTTTTATTATATGAGAACTCCATTAGTGGAACATGATATTCCCATTTTTGGTCAGAGTGGAATATCAAGAGGGGGGTGAATTGTGTTCCTACCTAAAATTTATGTTAAAAAATTTATTATAAAGATCCCCCAAATTTTGAAACGGCCCGGTTAATTAAGTCAGTATAGATGTAAATGTCTAGTTGGTCAACATGTTTCTCAAAGGGTGATTAGGCCTCAGTTGAATTAGTGTGAAACACTTCTTCAACTTTCGAAACAAGTTTACTGAATTAAACATATACACACACTAACCAAAACTAACTATCAAAGTGAATGAAAAACAGTTTAATGTTTTAGAAATTATAAGTAGTGCAAAATAGATAAAATAGAGTATAACAAAATATAGTGCACAGAAAAGTTAAACAATAGGTTCAGTCTCAAGCTGAGACTTAATCCTCTCCACTTGGTGATCACCTACCACCAAGCAGTTTATATTAACAATAAACTTGATACATAGCTTGTATCGGGATTCTCAACCATTTTTATAAACTATCTAGGGTTCACACTCTCTACCATAGTTCTTCGTGGGAATGATAAACAAAACAGATCACACATGGTCTATTCCACAGTTATACGTGCGAAAAAAAGGTGTAAGAGAAGTTTGATGAGAGGATTTTTGTATCCTACAGTTCAAGCACAGGACACCGTGTGTATGACACAAACACACACTTCTCAGAAATGTAAAATAAAATAACAAAATAGAGAAAATATGATGAGATTGAGTTTATAAGGCTCTATGTGTTTAAATTTTAGCTCTTGGCTCCTTGAAGTGAAGAATTTGATGTTTGAGTATTTCTCTGAAAGTTGTCTCCAAAACAGAGCATCACAAATTCATGTTCTAGATTTTATGAACTGAGAGTTCTGCTTCTTGTGTTGATTGAGAGTTGATGAAGCACATGAGGTAGAAGTGAGTTTGTCCCAAATGATCTTCGTGATGCTTTTGGGTTCACAGTGTAAGTGCTGGATGGTTCATCTTTGATCTAACAAGTAAGTTTCTCCATATGCTCAGACACGCTTCTCATCCTTACTTTTCTTCTTTTTGGTCTTCTCTTTTATACTCAAGGTCGAATAGTAGGAATAAGTACATCACGTGCGATATTTATTGTACCTCGTACTGTCCCCAGATACGGTCTCTCTATATGTCTACAATCAGCATTAATTAATGTCAAAATCATTAAAGTTATCAAATTTGACTGTTAGAATAATCTTAAGAATTTGAAAAAGTATGGAGTAGAAGAGTATGGTAGACTGGTAATGGTATCCTTCACAATGGTAGGCTTCAACAGTAAGTGCACATCGACAACATTCATCAGTAACCTTCCCAATGGTAATCTTCCATCAATAACTCTCCATTGGTAGCCTTACATTGGTAACCTTCCATTGATAAATCTCCATTTATAACCTTTACAACAGTAGCCTTGCATCGGTGAGTAGATCTATGAGGAATTGTGGGAGTAAAGCTTCTGATTTCATGTGCAGGAGTCATCAATGGAGCAGCATTGGAAGATCCTGAGGCACATGAGGCAGAAGGCAATATTGGAGGAACAATGATGGGAGTGCATTCCACATGGAGGAAGGGAAAAAGAAGATTTCTGAAATCCATAATAACACTTCCTCCTCTCTCCATGTATGAAATAAAATCATCCTTATTCTCCATAAATTTCTCCAAGGTAGGAGTCAACTCTCTAAGCCTACTAACCTAATCCTTAAAGGCTTGAGTTTCATGTGGAATCCTTAAGTCATCCAACAGAAACTTGAAGTGACCATCCATATGATGCTTAGTGTATACCCTTTTTTAGTAGAAATCAACTTGTTATTTGATGGCCTTCTGATCTTGAGAAGCTTCCCTTAAATAATTTCCCACATGATTATGAATTTCTTTGGTAGTGGAAATAACCTGAGTTATAGACTGAGGATCTGAGGTACTGGTACTAGAGAACTTCTCAACTTCTTCTCTAACAACCATCCTAAAGGATTCTAGATCAACAAGAGGAGAGGCTGAAGATGAAGTAGATGCATACAAAGTTGCCATAGTGAAAGTCAGTGTCTCCTTAAAAGATTTAGTCAGCCCACTGTTCAGTCTCTTCACATCATCATCTTGGCAACTCACATGTGTCTCCATGGACTTCTTAAAGTCCTCAAACATAGTGACCATTTGCTGAACCACACTTTTAACATATCCAATATATTTTTCCACCTGAACCCTTGAAACCATGTAGGAGTATAATCTAGCAATAGACTACCTCATAGATTCCATAGAATTTTCCAAAGTTTTGATCTGATTTTGACATTCCTTTAACTTATTTAGTAGGATTAAGTGAGAGGTATAAACTAGCATTTCCACTACAGAGGTGACAACTTCTTGATTGTGAGTCATAACCCTCTCTAACTCAACAAATCTATCATAAAAGTGGCTCTTCAGATCTGATTTAATTGATTCCAAATCATCCTTCTTCACATAGTCACGAGGCAAAAAACCACTAGCTTCACAATAGTGGTTTCTGAAACAATAGGAATTGGAGGAATTCTGATAGGCTTTTCATCATCAGAGTCCCTATAATCTAAGCCTAAGACCACAAATCCAGGGTCTTCTAACCAATCCTCTATTCCAAGAGATGCAACAACTAAACCTGTGACAACAGGTTCCTCCCCCTCACTTAGAGTATTCTCCTAATCAACCATATCCATATCTGTTATACCTCCTTGAGTGACTTCATTAATAGGAGGGTCCACTGCCGCTTCTTCTACTGAATCTTCAACTACTTCCAAAGCAATTCCACCTTCAACCGAATCAACAACCTCTTCATCTATCCTTTCTACCATTTATATATGTCCTATCAGAGGACTGAGACTCAGACAATCTTCTTCACTTACATCAGCAACAATATCAAAGTTATCATGACTAGATTCAATGTCCTCATCCTCAACTAAGGTCCCTCTAATGTCTCTTAAGACATTTTATGCCCCTTCTTCCTCACT
The DNA here is from genome assembly GCA_963277665.1 of Viscum album. Lineage (NCBI taxonomy): Eukaryota > Viridiplantae > Streptophyta > Magnoliopsida > Santalales > Viscaceae > Viscum > Viscum album. The sequence continues at coordinate 1,424,474,691 of OY728123.1, read as the reverse complement.
AGTCTTTTCATCATCACTGTCCCTTAGAATAGTCTCCCTTCTAGGAAATCTCTTTGGTGGGCTAGGCTCACCAAAGGATAAAATATTAGCATGAGGATTGGAGGAAAGGTCAAGATCACTCTTATCATCTATAGTAGAGTCCTCCCTTTCTTGAACATCTGCAAATTCTCCTTCTACATCTGAATATGTAGGCTCTACTTCACCAAGATTTAGACCAGGATATCTCTTATCCTTAGGCCTAGCAGGATGAGTGACAGGGTTGAATTACTCATATAGATTAGTGATTAGCCACTGAATGAGGATAATATTCATTTTTAATATATATAATATTCATTTCCTTTATTATTTATAAACACCATTTTAGTGCATTTTACACTTTGAACATTATTTCATATTATAATTGTAATTCCTTCTTAAAATGCACTATTAAATGGTACATTTTTTAACACCATTTAAAGTACCAAATGATCTTGATTTTATTTTCATATTTTATTTTCAGGTTTCTCATTACATTGGTAACAATTCATAATTTTTGAGTACTTGAATATTCATATTGGAAGACCACCAAAGTTAGCCTTGAACAAACAACATTCTGGGTGAAGTAAACTAGACAACAACCCAATAAAACTACTGTAGCAGCCAATATCCAAGCCTAATAATTCTAAAAATTGAACTGGAGATATTATAAATAATGGGAAACATTTAATTAAATAGCGTGCAAAGATAATTATAATTTTTGAATGGAGTTACAGGCGGCCCAAGTTGGAGATAAAATTATGGGCCAGATTCTGCGGCCCAGAAAAATAGCCCACCATTTTACACATATCTCGTAAAACATAAATTATTTTGGGCTTTAACTTTACGTAAGGTTGGGTAAAATACTTAGATTTATTTTATTATTCTATGGACCACTCTAATTCAACCATATAGAAGCTAATTTATTCACTTCTGTTTGGTAGATGCAAGCTGGATGCCACCTCGGGTCAAGAGTGGAAAAGTCCAAGTTCCACAAGCTTTCCACCACCCTAGGCCTACCATAATCAAGTGGGATGAATTTCACTATTGTAGGATCTACCAAATGCTCCCAAAATGCCTATTTAAGGTAGTGGTTTTGGAGGATTTAATCATCTTGGATGCTTTCTTTCATTATAATGTTATGCTTCCACTTTTCCTTTGTAATGTTCTTCCTCAATTGTAAGTTGTTTTAATTCATCTTAGTTCTTAATAAAAGTTATTCCTTTCCTCTTATTCTATTATTATACATATCATGTTGATATCTTTTCATAAAGGTGTGAATTTATTCACACCATACCTTGTGAAATTTATCACACAACAGTGGAGTGATCGTTATTTTGTTGTTTTTACTTCTTCAATTCCACACTCATAAGTCTACTTCCTACTTCCGTTGAGAACATGTCATCAATGGAGATCTGAATATTTTATGGTTTGATACAATGGAGTAGAAAGGGGTTGTATTGAATGTTATTTATCACTTTCCAAATGATTATTAACTTCTTTTATTTGAGTTTTTTTATTCAATGATTTTCTCTCTTCCTCTTCCATATTGAATTTATTCACCCCATTTTTTGTGATAATAAGATCCTTTACCTTGAAGTGCTCATGAAAATGATCTTAAAAGTTTATAGGTGATTATCATGTGCTTGTGAGGGTTTTTAACCAGTAAGTGATGAGGTTAGTTTTAATTCATTGAATGAATCCTTCTCGAGTTAATGAAATTGAAATCATTAAAAAGGGAATTCATCCAATCCACCCCAAGTGATAAACTAGGATCAACTCATTCTCTTAATTTGAATTCAATTAAGACTCTTAGTGTTCAATTAAACCCATATAAAATCAACCCAAGTTGGCCACTTCATAGCCAAAAAAATCCATATAATGTGCATGTTTATAGGTTTCTTCTTAGGTCTTTGAGGAATCAACAACCCAAGCTACTCTACATTTGACCGCTTAACCCTAAAAACTTGGGTAAATTTGGGCGAGACCACTTAGCCTCATCATGTACCCATCTTCTTTTCTAAGGGTTCCAATTTATTTTCATCAAATTTCAAATTACCTTTGTAATTTATAAATCGTCCCTTAATACAACTGTTTCCTCCTTTCCTCTAGAAACTTCTTTCACCTTCAGCATCAAGGATATCAATCTAGCATGAAATACGACATTGGATTTTGAACTGGGCTTTGTCATATCTTCTAATTGAATCATCATCATCCTATATAAATTTATCTTCTATCCATGTTTCAACAGATACAAAATAAATACATCATGAAATTTCAATGTAGAAAAGTCCCCTCTATTGGGACTCAAGAAATGCTAGACAAACTCAAACAAGACCTTGTATTCTCCTTCCATTTCAGAAGCAATGACTTTCCTAAGGATCCCACTCCCTGTCAGTTAGTCTAAGGCTTCTGCATAACAGAATAACTCAGTAGTGGGAGGCACCACTTCTGATTAGTAATCATAAATCCCTTCATGTGGTACTCTCAACACTTAGCCCATTCAACAGAGGAGAAGATTACACTTACTCCATTTACCCTTGAAGACATTTTGTTCTCACCCTTAGTCTGTTTGAATTTCAAAAACTCATAAAACTCCTTCACTAACTTTGGTTAATAGGGTCCATTGTTGTTTGAAAAGCATTCAACCTATCCTTGAGCTTCAAGTGCCTTTAGCACTAAAGATCTACTCGTCAGCAACCATTCAGAACTGAGCTCTTTTTCAACTATGATTTCCCTCTTTGACAAATGAGGGTTGATCGACTTTTCCACTACCTATCTTACATTAATCAACTCATCTCGAGGTCTCTTTGGATTTTGTGCATCCCCTTCATCACTGACCAACAATCTCTTTACTCTTTCCATGCGATCTGAAGTGGTTTGAGGGTTTTAGAAGAGGGTTAGGTTCTAAGGTTAGGGAGAAAAGAGATTCGAGAGAGAATTTTAGGTGGATCAAAATGTGGTATGATCTTTTAATTTTATCATTTAGGGATAAAAAAAATCAAGTAAAATAAATAAGTAAAATAGAAAATGTTTCAACTTCTGGCAAAAAGAAAACGCGAAGTCCCGGAAAACATTGACTATCGGTAAGATGCCAACGGTGAGGTCCTAACGGTGAGGTCCCAATGGTGAGGTTTCAATAGCGAGGTCCAATGGTGAGGTTCCAACGGTGAGGTTTCTAATGGTAAGGAATATAATGGTGAGGTTCAACGGTGAGGTTCCAACAGTGAGGTTTCTATTAGTGAGGTTCCTAACGGTGAGGTCCAAAAGTGAGGTTCCTAACGGTGAGGTTCCTAACGGTGAAGTTTCTATCGGTGAGGTTCCTAACAGTTAATAGTTTATCATACCTACCTCTTGTTTGATGTAATTTAACCTCTCATAATTCAAAGTATTTTTGAATATATCATCCAATTGGTGTTCAGTACCAATGAATTCAAGAGTGATATCACCTCTTTGATAATGATCTCTCAAGAAGTGATGTCTCACATCAATGTACTTTGTCCTAGCATGAGATACTGATTTTTTAGAGATTTTAATAGCACTTGTATTATCACAATTTATAGAGACATGTTTGAATTGATATCCATAGTCTAGTAAAGTGTGTTTCATCCACAGAATTTGAGCATAACAACACCCAACAGCTATATATTCAGCTTCAGCAGTAGATAATGCAACATAATTCTGTTTATTACTACACCATGATATTAGTGAATTTCCTAGAATGTGACATGTTCCAGATGTGCTCTTTCTATCTAACTTTCAACTATAAAATTCAGCATCCGAATAACTTATTAAAACAAATGTTTTTCCTCTTGGATAAAACAGTCCTAAGTTTGTAGTATACTTGAGATATTTAAAAATCCTTTAACAGTAGTTAAATGAGACTCTTTAGGATTGGATTGAAAGCAATCAAACATGAATACACTAAACATAATATCAGGTCTGCTAGCAGTAAGATAGAGAATACTTCCAATCATACCTCTGTAATTGGTTTGATCCACTGGTTTACCAGTTTTATCAGCATCCAACTTACAGGTCGTACTCATAGGTGTATCACTACCTTTATTGCAGTCCAAACCAAAATGTTTCAAAATATCCTTGGTATATTTACTCTGATTTAAAACAATACCATTTTTATTTTGAAAATTTTGAAATCCAAGGAAAAATTTAAGTTCCCCCATTAAACTCATTTCAAATTCATCTTGCATTATTTTTGAAAAATCAATACATAAAGAATTTTTAAATGATCCAAAAAAAATTTCATCTACATAAATATGTACTATTAAAATATATTTAGAAATATTTTTAATAAAAAGAGTAGGATCTGTTATTCCTTTAGTAAAACCTTTTGAAATAAAAAAGAACTAAGTCTATCGTACCAAGATCTTGGAGCTTATTTTAGAACATATAAATCTTTAGAAAGTTTAAAAACATGATTTAAAAAATGGGGATTTGTAAAACCAGGGGGTTGTTCAACAAATACATCTTCAACTATGTACCCATTTAAAAATTCACTTTTTACATCCATTTGATAAAGTTTGAAATTCAGATGAGTTGCATAAGCAAGTAGTATCCTAATAGCTTCTAGTCTAGCTACAGTTGAAAATGTTTCCTCATAGTTTATTCCTTCCTATTGACTATATCCTTGTGCAACTAGTCTAGCCTTATTTCTAACTATGTTTCTAGATTCATCAACTTTATTTCTAGACACCCATTTAGTGCCTATGGTCAACGTGTCTTTAGGTCTTTCTACTAATTCACAAACTTCGTTTATTTCAAACTGATTTAATTCTTATTGCATAGCCATCACCCAAAATTCATCATTGATTGTATCATCAATATTTTTAGGTTCAAGCTGTGAAAGAAAGGATTGATGTTCAACCTAGTTTCTCAAAGAAGCTCTAGTTTGTGTTCCTCTATTTAAATCACCTACTACAGCATCTAAAAGATGGTTCTTGATAGTTATAATACCTCTATAAAGAGTTTAACTAGACTCTTCATGAATGTCTATAGGTCTAGATTCACCATGCACAGACTCTGGAGAATTTCCAGAATTGGTTGTTTTCACTAAGGGCTCACTGTATTTATTATTAAGGTCCAGAATTGAAATATCTTCCTCAAGGAGTTCGATGGAGGTTTTAGGTTCATGTGGATCAGTCTCATAAAATTTTACATGAACTGATTCTTTCATACATTTGTATCTCTTATTAAATATTCTATAAGCTTTACTGGTGATTGAGTAACCTAGGAAAATTCCTTCATCACTTTTGGAAGAAAACTTTTCAAGATTGTCCTTAGTGTTAAGGATGAAGACTTTGCAACTAAAAACTATAAATTAATTAACCTTAGGCTTCCTATTATTCCAGATATCATAAGGGGTCTTCTTAAGAACAGGTCTAATCAAAACTCTATTGATAATGTAACAAGCTGCATTAACAGCTTCAGCCCAAAAATAGATAGGTAGATTATACTCATTAAGCATAGTCCAGAAAATCTCTTGAATTTCACTATTTATTCTTTCTAGAACTCCATTTTTTTGGGGTTTTCTAGGAGCAGAGAAATTGTGAGTATAGCCATTATGTGAGCAAAAAGATTCAAATTCCTGATTTTCAAACTCACGGCCATGATCAATTCTCAAGGTCTTAATTCTAAGTCCACTAATATTTTATACAGACTTGGAATATTTAATAAATTAAGAACATGCTTCACTTTTGTGAGCTAGAAAGTATACCCAAGTATATCTAGAAAAATCATCTATAAGAACATAAACATAGTTCTTCCCATTTAAACTTGAAACTCTTGATGGTCCAAACAAATCCATGTGAACCAACTCAAGCAGTTGAGAAGTAGAAACTTATTTCTTTAGTTTGAAAGAAACTTTGTGTTGTTTTCCCTTTTGAAAAGGATTACAAACTATGTTATGTGGGAATTCTAATTTAGTTAAGTATCTAACTAAACCTTTCCTAGTTAGTTTCCTAAGTGAGTTCAAATTTTAGTGTCTTAATCTTCTGTTCCATAACTAGGATTCCTTATGAAAAGCATTTAAACATGAAACATTTTTCTTAGATAAAGAATTTAAATCAACAACATATACATTTTCATTTCTAAGAGCAGTGAATATTAAATCATTTTTAGAATTAAAAACATTGCATGCATCATTTTCAAATTTAACATTGAAACCATCATCACATAACTGAAAGATACTTAGTAAATTGTACTTTAACCCATCAACAAAAAGTACTTTTGAAATTAATACAGTATTAGGGTTACCAATTTGGCCTAAGACAACAATCTTACATTTTTCATTATCACCAAACGTAACATGTCCACCATCAAATTTAATTAGGCCCTTAAAGCATGAGTAGTCTCCTATCATGTGTCTTGAACATCCACTGTCCAAGTACCATAGAGTTTTACAGGAGCTCTTTAAACAGTTTTCCTACAAATCAGATTAAGTGTAGGGTAACTTTGGTACCCGGATTTTCTTGGGTCCAGAGAGGTTAGAAAATAAAACATTGGGAACCCATACTTATCTCACAGGTTTTCTATAATCAACATATATGTTTTGAAACATGAACACTTTGTTAGGTCCTTTAGAGAATTGTTTTTCAAAAGATGGTCTAGAACTTGAACTAGCACTGAACTGTCCAGATTTTGGAATAAATTTATTCTTAATAATTATTATTTGTCCTGGATGATATCCTAGACCAGTTTTGTATTTTGGAATAATCTGTTTTCCTAGTAAATTAGTAAAGGTATCTCTACCCACATTAAACTTCTCAATATCTCTTTTTAATTACTCATTGGATAATTTAAGTTTAGTATTTTCTTTTAACAGCTGAGAACATTTTTCTTTTTCAATATCCATATTAGTCTTATAGTTGTAATTTAAACCATGGTGTCTTTTAAATAATTTATATATATCCTTGAGTTCATTAAAGGTGTCCTCAATCATTCCACAATATTCAAATAGTTTATCCTTAGTCATATTTTCATCATTGTTTGATTCACTTTCATTCTTGGAATAGTAAGCATTATGTACATGAGAATTGGGTGTTACCTCGGATGTTTCTGTCATGAACCACAGGTTTGCATGTTTGTTATTTTTAATATCAGAAGTTTTATATCCACTTGAGCTATCTTCTGATGCACTCCAAGTAGATTTCATAGCCTTTTTATATACTTTTCCCTTGTCTTTATACTTCTTCTTAAATTTCAGCTTGGGGAAATCAGATTTCACATGACCTTTTCATTTACACTCATAAAATACTATCTCATTTGTGTTATCATTCCATTTTCTGTCCTTTTTTCACTTTCCTTTATTATCATACCTTCCTTTATAGTTTGACTTTCTAAAGAAATTCTTCTTCGGTAGAACTTCTTGAATCTTCTAGAAAGATGAGCCATCTCATCATCACTGTTAGAGTTTGAGTCTTCATTGGTGGATGTATCTATAGAAGCTTGAACTTTTTCTTTTTCCTTGTTCTTTGAGGCAGCAGTCTTGAATTCTATAGACTTATTTCTAGGTTCTTCACCTGCTTCTTGATTTACCTTTAGCTCTTCTTCGTACATCATAAGCTTTCCAATTAGCTCATTTATTGGAAACTTGCCGATGTCACGAGATTCTCATATAGAAACAGAAGTTCCTCTCCATCTATCAGGTAGGAATCAAAGTAATATCATAATCTGATCCTTGTTGTCCACTGGTTTTCCAAGAAGAATCATGGTATTCACTATTTCATTGAACCTGAGATACATTTTAGATATAATTTCATCAGGATTCATCTTAAAATTATCATATTTAATAGTATGAGTATTTAATATTATTTATTTAACATTGGTTGTTCCCTCATGAGAAAAAGCTAAAGTATCCCAAATTTCATATGCATTTTTACAAGTAGATATTCTATTGAAATCTTCATCACCTAGAGAACAGTACAAAACATTAATTGCTTTATAATTATTGTTATATGTAGATTTAGTCAACTGATACCATGTTTCCCTAATATTAACATGTAATACATGTTTTTCTTCAATTGTGTCCCAAATTTCAGGTCCCATGCTCTCTAGATACATTTTCATTTTTAATTTTCACTAAGCATAGTTATTTACATTAAATATAGGTGGAATGTTAGTAGCATCACCCTCAACTCGGTTATCCATTGTTAATTAGAATTGCAAAGAACTGAAAATTTAGATATGAAAAAAAATTAAGATATTTAAGATACAAATAAAATCATAGTTAAAGAATTTGATGAATTGCACAACAGTTCAGGTAGTAGTAATAAAAACTAAACTAAATCCTTTGATACCAAATTTTGGCTGGAGTGTAATCTCAAGAGGGGGGTGAATTGAGTTCCTACTTAAAATTTCTGTTAAAAACTTTATTATAAAGATCCCCTAAATTTTGAAACGACCCATTTAATTAAGGCAGTAGAGATGTAAATGTCTAGTTGATCAATAGGTTTCTCAAAGGGTGATTAGGCCTCAGTTGAATTAGTGTGAAACACTTCTTCAACTTTTGAAACAAGTTTACTAAATTAAACATATACACAAAATAACCAAAACTAACTATCAAAGTAAATTCAAAATAATTTAATGTTTTAGTAATTATAAGTAGTAAAAAATTGATAAAACAGAGTATAACAAAATATAGTGCACAGAAAAGTTAAACAATAGGTTTAGTATTAAGCCAATATTTAATCCTCTCCACTTAGTGATCACCTGCCACCAAGAAGTTTATATTAACAATAAACTTGATACACATCTTGTATCGGTCTTCTCAATAGTTTTTACAAACTGTCCAGGGTTCACACCCTCTACCAAAATTCTTCATGGGAATGATAAACAACACAAACCACACATGGTATCTTCTACAGTTATACGCGGGAAAAAAATGTGTAAGTGAAGTTTTATAAGAGGATTTTTGTATCCTCCAGTTCAAGCACAGGAGACAGTGTGTATGACACAAACACACACTTCTCGGAAATAAAAACTAAAAGAACATAGTAGAGAAAATATGATGAGATTGAGTTTATAAGGCTCTATGTGTTTGTAGTTTAGCTCTTGGCGCCTTGAAGTGAATAATTTGATGTTCAAGTCTTTCTCTGAAATTTTTCTCCAAAACAGAGTGTCGCAACTTCAGGTTCTAGCTTTTATGAACTGAGAGTTACGCTTCTTGTGTTGATCGAGAGTTGATTAAGCATAGGAGGAAAAAAGTGAGTTTATCCCAAATGATCTTCGTGATGCTTGTGGGTTCATAGTGTAAGTACTGGATGGTTCATCTTTGATCTAGCGAGTAAATTTATTTATATGCTTAGAAACACTTCTCATCCTTACTTTTCTTATTTTTGGTCTTCTTTTTTATACTTGTGGTCCGACAATAAGAATAATTACATCACGTATGTTCTTTCTCATACCTCATACCGTCCCCAGATACGGTCTCTCGATATGTCTAAAATCAGCATTAATTAATTTCAGAAGCATTAAAGTTAGAAAATATAACTGTTAGAATAATATTAAGAATTTTACAAAGTATGGAGTAGAAGAGTATGATAGACTGGTAACGGTAACCTTCACAACAGCAGGCTTTAACAGTAAGTGCACATCGGTAACATTCATCAGTAACCTTACCAATGGTAACCTTTCATCGATAACTCTCCATCGGTAACCTTGTATTGGTAACCTTCCATCGATAAATCTTCATTGGTAACCTTTCCATTAGTATCCTTGCATCAGTGACCTTGCATCGGTGACCTTGAAACGGTGACCTTGCATCAGTGACCTTGCATCGGTGAACTTTGCACTGGTTACCTTTGCATCAGTGACCTTTGCATCAGTGACCTTTGCATCAGTAACCTTTGCATCGCTGACCTTTGCATCGATGACCTTTGCATCGGTGACCTTTTTACTTGGAGAAATTTTGCACTGTGTGCTTTAAACAAGAGAGCAGTGAGATTAAACATACATAGTTATCACTTTGATATAAACATAATTTTCACACAAATGATTATCTTGTAAGAGAAATATAATCATCACATAAATAAAAAATGATTTGGGATTATCAAAACATGATTTGGGATTATCAAAATAGGTGATTCCAACACCCATGATCCACCAAAATCCATTACACAATCCCACAACATGTCTTACAACGTTTGTAGCATCCATTCGAATTGGTCGTCCGTATGAGGATGATACACCGTACTCATAGTCAACTGAGTCCCAAGGTCTTTATATAAGGATTTATAGAAACAAGATGTAAACCTCAAATATCTATCTGACACTATCAACATTGGTACGCCATGCCTCTTTACCACTTCTTTATATATATTTTTGACAAGTTCTCCACCGCATGAGATTCATGAATAGGGATGAAATGAGTTGACTTTGTGAGCTAATCCACTATCACCCATATGGCATCATGTTTCCTAACCATTCTTGGGAGACCTATTACAAAATCCATATCTATTTGTTCCCATTTAAAAATAGGGATAAGTAAAGGTTGCAACAAACTTGGTGGTCACTAATTCTCTACCTTAACTTTCTAACAAGTTAAGCATCTTGAAACAAACTCAACCACTTTCCTTTTCATACTAACCCACTAAAACTATTATTTAAATTCATTATACATCTTCTATATTATAGTATTAACAACCCATTTTGAATTGTGGTAAGCATGAATAAGTTTTTATGAAAGACCATAGGTATGATCATCTTCTTTCTAAACCATAATACTGAGCTTCCATCCATCCTATAGCCCTCAATGGTCTCCCCACCATTGAGTTTTGACCTCATAGAAACCCATTTTGAATAAAAAACATGTTCCTCTTTATCCATATTCACCAAATAAGGAACCAACGAAGATGGAAAGAAAACCACAACATCACCTTGGTCTTCACATTCCAAGTTCATGTCTGCTATCACTGACATCAATTACCACCAGTCTAAAGCCTATTTTTCTAGATGATCATATGAATTTTTACTTAATGCATCTGCCACCATATTTCCTTTACCCGCTGTATACATCAAGTCAAATTCAAACATTTGGAGATACTCTATCCATCTTATTTATCTCAAGTTCAAATACCGTTGTGAGAAAATATGTTTCAATATCTTATGATTCATGAACACTGTAAATTTATCACCAAATAGGTAATGAATCCAAGTCTTCAAAGCATGGACTATGGAAGCTAAATCCAAATTGTGTGTTGGGTAGTTCTTCTCATGAAACCATAACTGTCTTGATCCATAAGAAACAACATGATCTCCCTACATGAGAACATATCCCAACCCTGATCCTGAAGCATCACAATACACCATGTACCCTTGTCATGATTCTGAAAAAATAATGATTGTTGCTGATGTAAGGTGAACTTTAAGCTCTTGAAATTAATAATGAAATTAATAATTCCATTGGAATGGAACATTATTCCTTGTAAAAACTATCATCGATGAGGCTAGTCATGAAAAATAATGAACAAATCGTTGGTAATAACTAGATAAACCAATGAAACTGTGTATCTCAAAGACATTCTTTGGCAGTTTCCAAGAGATAACAACCTTTATCTTTTATAGATCCATGGAAAATCCTTTTTCAGAGATTACATGTCTAAGGAAACGTACCTATTGTATCCAATAATCACACTTTGATAATTTGGAATACAACCGATGATCCCTCAGGATTCCCAACACTATCACCAAGTGTTGCTCATGCTCATCCCTTGTCCTTGAATGCACCAATATGCCATCCACAAACACCACTACAAAAAAATCCATATATCTTTGAAATATCTAATTAATAAATTCTATAAAGATTTTTGGTGCATTATTTAGACCAAAAGGAATTACCACATATTCATAATGGCCATATCTACTCCTAAAAGATGTCTTTGGAATATCCTCCTTCTGAACTCACAATTGGTTATATCCTAATCATAATTAAATCTTAGAGAACCATTGATCTCCCCTAAATTGATCAAACATATCATTAATTCATTGATGTGGATACCTATTATTTATCATAACTCGGTTAAGATTATGATAATCCACGCATAACCGAAGATTTCCATATGAATTTTTGACAAAGAAGATCAATGCTGCCCACAGAGACGTGCTAGTACGAATGAACCATTTGTTTTCCAGCTCTTCCAACTACAATTTTAGCTCCCTTAATTATATTGGTTCCATCTGGTAAGATGGAAGGGAAATAGTACTGGTCCCTATAAAGAGATCAATTGTAAAATCCACTTCTCTCATGGGTGGAAACCCTGAGAATTTTTCTAGAAAATCATACCAAAACTAATCAAAAACCACTAGAAAATTGATATTCTTGATCTCTTCCATCGATTCCAAATTTAAGGCATCCAAATAGTATGGGATTTTTCTAAATATTGGTTCCAAAAATCTCATTGTGCCTGCCTTTACATTATGGTCTACTCGAAAGAGATTCTTAATGCCATTGTTAGTCATAAAACTGACCCTTCGAGTATAACAGTCGATGTGATCCTTGAACATCATCAACCAATCTATACCCATGATTATATCATAGACATCTATATCAATCATAGATAAATCCTATATTAACTTAGCTCCATCAATAGTTTTAGAACATGCTCTACACAGAAAGGTTTGACATTCTCTTTAACCCAAAGGAGTTTGAAGTTTTCACATAGAAGGCATCATCTCAACTTTTAAACCTAGAAAATCAACAACATGAGAAGCAATAAAGGAATGGGATGAACCCATATCAAACAAAGCATTCATAAGGTTATAATTCAAAATGATCTTACCTCTCACCATTGATAGTTCACATTGATCATCCAAAATAACCTACTCAGCTCCATATAATTTCATACTCGTGGCACTTTGTTCCTTATTACTTTGTTGATGTTTCTCTTATTGAGGAGTCATCGTATTCCTAGAATCACCATGGATGGCTCTTTTTTTGCTGATGAGAGGTATTTTGTTTCCCTCACCCCATCAAAGCATATGACATTTACGACATCTAAGAAGTGTCCTGAACACCTGACCTCAGAGAACTGTGACAATATCACTGAAGATGTCCCATATTATTGCAAGTGTGGCATGATCTAGGTTGTGTCATACACTCTCACTTCATGTGAATAAGAGATCCACACTAGAAACATCTTGGCTTACTCTTGGGATTTGGAGGAACATTTACTGATCCAACCGTGTTATTATAATTCATGCTCCCACCTTGGAAATAGGCGTCCCTCTTCTGCTTTCTCCCAGTATTAAAGTTATCACTATTTCTTATAGGTATTAACATACTACCTCCATTCATAGTTTCTGATATATACCTTTAATCCACCATTTTTCTATTTACTATATCTATATAATTCCTAATACAGAGCAAAAAAATATTTGAGAAAATCTCCTACTTCATCCCTAATTCAAAGATACATACCTTCAAGGATACACTAGTAGCAACTTCGGGTGAAAAATGATCTAAATTCATGAATTTAGCTGTATACTTCATGAAAGAAAGATTTTACTAAGTTTGTTGTTCTTTAAGTAATGAATGTATGAGGATATAATTATTTGTTAAAAAATTCCTCAAAATCCTCATATGCAAGGCCTTGGTTTGATTTATCATGGACTGGTAAATCCCACCACTGGCGTGCAAGATCTTCCAACATATATGTCACCAAATTGAATTCCAGCTCTACTAGTGTACCAAGGAAATTGAATATTTGATTCATCCTAGTCATCCACACCTATTCCTTTTCTAGTTTTGAATTACACCGAATGATAAGTGGATTTTTCTTCTAAAACTGGATAGAATGATCCACTTTCCTTGGTTCATCTCTCATGTTCCTTATGTCCATAGCTTGAAAATCTTGGACTATACTCTGAACCAGCTATTGGTTCACCTGTATATTAAGTGCAACCATGTTCTAAATAGCTTCCTTCGGTTGGTTCCTAGGATTCCTACCAAATTCCATTTTCTAAACAAACAACAAACGTTATAAGATTCACTCTCTAGAAACTAAAGGCTTAAAAATTTAAAATACCATCACATCATACTATCACAATAATGATTTCCAAAATCAACCTTTTCCACATTCAACCATTTTAAAAAAAATTAAAACTTGCTTTCGAAAATCAAAACATTTTCAAAATACCAAAACCATGCTCTTTTTAAAAATATTTCATTTGAAAACAATTTAAACATTTTTCAAAAATCAACACATTACACCAAATAATTTCTTAAAATGAAATATTCACTTCTAGTGGGAATTCATTTCTACAATGCATGTCTTGCTCATCTCATTAGCTAAAACCATGACAATGAGATTTCAAGTCCTATAACTATCTCCAAAACACTTATGTACCCAACTCTCTGGTAAATTGAAGTTCAACAAAAAAAGGTTAGCTACGTATTTTTATTCTCTACATTTCATGTTACAAAAATACTTCTCCTTTCTACCATCCCAACTTGAGGAATAAACCAGAATGGATTTCAACTCCAAGACCAATAGAACTAACGATCACTTATTGGTCAAGTATTGAACAAGATGATACCACTTGTTCCACAAAGATAATTGGAAGGACCAAGATTGATACCACTTGTAACATCCCACCCCTCCTCGTTATCTTGAGAAGGCGTAAGGGAATTACTTGGCCTTAAGTGACATCCTCAAGATGCTAAAGGCTGACAATAAATGAAAATAGATTCATTAATAGGTGGGGGATTATTTTCCACTTAAGAAACAAAATGACCAACCAAACACACCTTAATAAAATAACTACTAAATGATGCATGATAACAATGTAAAACAACTCAAGGAAACACCATTGATATAAAAACCCAAAATTTAACAATACCTCAGTGGAATACTATAATATCAAAGTACATAGTGGAAGACAAAACCAAAAAAATCTCAAAGTATCCAAGACATGAGTCTATAGCTCTAGACATGATACATGCTCCAACACCACAAAACAACCCTAGTATCACTATGCACCACTAGAGAAATGTAATATTTTACCTTTTCCCATGTCCTGGTAAACAATAATAGAAAAATCACCAAAGTGACAAAGAAAGGGTGAGTAATGAAACTCAGTAAGTTTTCACAAAATGACTTCCCTAATCACACCACTAGAATTGAACAAGTTAGCACATTTATATAAAACAAATTATATAAAAACCATTTGAAATAGTTCAATAATTTATCACAAATCCAAAAAATTCCATACTAAAGGATTTTTCACAGATAAACCAATTTCCAAGGGAGAAACCAAATAAGTCATTAAAACATATCTCAATTTTCATGTTGGAATAAATAATTTTGTTTCACATAATCACACACACACACTTAACCACACAACCACACACAAGCTTGGTGTTACCATTATAGTGGAACTTCACATCCATAAACCATAACCTTTGATAGTGGTACTTTATGACCAATATCTATCCATTCTACAGATTATTAACCATTTAAGCCATATTATATTCCAATACAACCATTTACACACCAATTCAATCAATTAAATAAAACCTCACTTTTATTGAAGACCATTTTTCAACAAACCATTTCAATAAAATCAGCCTTTTATTGAAAACTATTTTCCATGCATCAAAACCAATTCACCATTTTAAAATTATCATTTTAAAATCATGTTACCAAATTAACCTTTATCAAACACACCCAAATTTTCACAATACCACAAACTGTCACCAAAGAAGGTTTCCTACAATCATTACACAAAAATTTTACAATCAATTTCACACAAAACATTTAATTTGAAATAAGGACTTAATTTCTAATAAATGAGTCGAGAGTGAAGCCACCTACCTCAGGATTTATGGAGAAAATGAAGAATGACACAAAAAAGGAAATGAAACCAAATTGAATCTCCAAAAACCCATCTTAGATCTCTTCCCCTATCATCAAAAATTCTAAATATAATCATATTTGGCATCAAAAACCTTATATCTATCCACAACAGAACTAGATCTAAGAAACTGAGAGAGAGAGAGAAGTAGATCTAAGGAAAACTAAGAAAAACTGCCATGAATGATGACTTACCATGATAATATGGATTAAACGCACCAAAAAATGCCACTGAATTGCTTTCAAATTGGTGGGTAGGGGTTCTGTAGCATTTGAGAAGGATAAGTCCTGAGTTAGGGTCGGTTTGGGGAAACAATTAGGGGTCAAAACAAAATCCTAACCTAAATCCACTTTTTGTGGATGTTATTTTTAAACCATGAATGGTTATTCACACATTTAGGAAAATCGTGTGCTAAACATGCACTAGACCTACCTCAAGGAAGGACCTTGTATGGTTAGCTTGCATGATTAGAAAATCGTGCACAAACTGTGCAAAATCCCACTGTCCCACTTTGAACGGTTTATCCTAGGTGACTTCATAGTTTTGAAAAACTACGTGCCTACCCGTGAGCCATCCCCTTAGCCTCTATCTCATTTTTCATGGTTTCCTATTGTATTTTCATGGTTTCCACTAACCATGAACTTACCGTTCACCTATGTAAAATCCCATTAAAATATTACAAAAGGTCTCCAAACCATCCCAAACTTCACCCAGACACTTTATATACTTAAAATACATAAATGAAGGGTTACTTAAAACCAGTTGGTGCTACAAGATCCTTGGATTTCATAGATCTTTGTATCCCTGAAGTTGACATAGTTACATCGATTCAGTGATGAAATTTTTTAAATCCCCATCCCAACTACTTCTATTGTGAATCCTGGTAACTTCAATTAGTATCAAAGTGATAACATGAGCTTTTTAATCCAAGAAAAATTACATCTTCATTAAATTTATGAAGAGGGTTTCATGATGGTATCATTTCCACAAATGGAAATTCAATTTTACATTGGATGCGGCGGATAAAAGATAATAGAATATCCACATAGTAGAGACATGGAAGGCCCAACAACTAAAGCCATAACTCAGCATACCCATGATCTTATCATGTGAGAGCTAACAAGGATAGTTAGCAAGTTATATCTAGTGAAAGTGGGAGTTTTTTAGTTGTGGGTTTCTGATATCTAACTTAAATAGTACTTTTTGATTACCATATCATGTATACAGTGAGTTATACATGAGGTATTCTTAACAAAATAATGTTGATGTCTCTACATCCATTATTTACATGGTAATGTCCTTATATTATTTGTCTTATCAAAATTTCATAGAAGTTACCAATATATAATGAGAACCTTGAGATGCTATGACATTAATCTTAAATATATGTATTATGGTCTAGAAACACCATGTTAACAAGATAGATTGTGTGTGACCATTCAGTGTTGGGGGCTCATAAGAATCGAGACTTCTTCTCATCAAGTTTGAACTTGGTGATCTCGAATAGATGAGATCATGATGACTGAACTACCAATAGGAACACCACATGTTTCAGGTGTCATTTGTTGTTCATATCTATGAACATGTGTAATGGTATTCTGACTTGAGATTATTATTAGTGTTTACTATTTGATCATGTACGTTGATACAAGAAAAAAACAATGTAATTAGTGTTATAGCAAGGTAGCTTGCATTGGGTGTGTCATTGGTGGTATTATATTGATTGAATAATCAATATAGAATTTATTTCTTCTGATAGGAAGATATATATTGGGTTTAGTTGATCAAGATAGTAGTACCTTCACTAAATCCATGGTCATGGTAAAAGAAGGTAATTCCATCCAATTAGGTCAAAAAACAATAAAGCAAGAAAGGAAAATGGCACAAATTATGCATCCTATATTATGAGATATCACGGGACACAGATATTATATCACATGATGTGTGTTTATTGGAAAGGTTGTCATTGTTATGACTTTTCCTTATCTATTTAGGGGTCTTTATGGGTTTCTAGACTCCACTCCTGGTTTGTTAATAGTATTCAATGCTATCGAGATAAGGTCCTAGAGAGTCACATACTAAGAATATTCAAAATTCTAGCCTAATATAATGAATAGAAGGTTAGGACATGGTGGGCCCCATCACGGGGTCTGATTGATCACTACTAGAAATGAAGCCTTTACCAATGGTTCCAAATTTTTGGTAAAGGCTGGATAACTGTTGGTATAATATATACCAACGATTATCCAAACCGTAGGGAAGTAAGCCGTAGGAAAACACATATGCCAACAATTTCTGGAAAACCGTTGGTATATGTTAGGAAATCTCCATTATACCAATGATTATGTCAAACATTTGGTATAAATTTTCACCAACAGTTTAAAACCATTGGTAAACTTTCTATTACAACTGTTTCAAACCATTGGAATATAGTTTTGTATAGCCTTTTACCAATGGTTTGTGTAAACCGTTGGTAAAGGCTAGACATTTCACTATATCCCAACGGTTTGTAAACCATTGGGAAAGTGTTTTTACCAATGGTTCTCTAGAACTGTTGGTATAAAACACATTCAAAGCCCTATTCTAATGGTTTACAACCATTGGCATAGGCTTTGCAGTGTAATTCAGGTAGCAGCCTGCTGCAGGCTTCCCTTTCTGCATTTTCAGGTTCCCCCTTTCTGCATTTCCAGGTTCCCAAATCCAATTACCTACAATAACCAACTATAACACACATATATACACAATTAATTCATATATATTTAACACATAATTAACCCTAAAACTATAAACATACAGAGTTAAAACATAATTCATAAGGTAATTATACACATACATAATTGATTTAGAATTCAATTCAGAATTGAGATGACAATTACATGTGCAATCCGGAATTCAATTAATAATTGAATACTGAATTGAATACATACATAATTTAATTATCAATTATGAATACAATACATAAAAAAATGAATACATAATTATATGTGTTATACATAATTAAGAATACATACAAAATTGCATTTTGTATAACACATACATGATTGAATTCAGAAATTAGAAGCTAATAACCCCAAAATAAGAAAATGGATAAATGAATTCAACCAAACACAAATATAATGTCCCATGGTTTGGGGCCGGTATCTTTGAACTTAGTGATGATGATAATGGGTGTGTATCAATGAGCTTGTGTGACTTAGGGAATGTAGTTGTCCTTGGTGTATTAAATGTCATATGTTTTAGAACAGGGGTAAGAGTTACTCACATGAGGAGTGGGTTGCGTGAGGCTGGACCATGGATCCTTGTGTCAAAGTATCAACAAAATCTGAATACGTTTGGTTAGTTTTCCGTATGATAGTTGTTTTCACTTAAATGTTGTTCATTTTAAACAAAAGACAGACACTTCGAGTGATACCGGCCACAACATGCCTTGGATTGAGGCGGGGTTGACTCGTACACGTCACATATGACCCATGGATCATTTTTCTAAAGTATCAAGACAATCAGAATGCATTTGGTCGGTTTTATGTATGTCAGTTGTAGTTTTCACTTAAAATGTTATCCATTTCAAATAAAAGTGAGACACTTTGAGTGGTACTGTCGACACCATACCTCGGATTGAGGCAGGGTTGACTCGTACACATCAAAAATGACCCATGGATCGTTTTTCTAAAGTATCAACACAATCCGAATACGTTTGGTGAGTTTTCCATATGTCAGTTGTTTTTACTTAAAAGTGTATCCATTTTAAACAAAAGAAAGACACTTCGAGTGATACCAGACACACCATGGATCATATTGAGGTGGGGTTGACTCATAAACATCACAAATGACCCATGGATCATTGTACTAGATTATCAACAGAATATAAATGAATTTGGTTGGTATTCTGTATGTCAGTTGTTGTTTTCACTTAAAATGTTGTCCATTTAAAATAAAAGTGAGGCACTTTGAGTGGTATTGGCCACACCGTGCCTCGGATTGAGGTGGGGTTGAATCTTACACATCAAAAATGATCCATGGATCATTGTTCTAAAGTATCAACACAATCTGGATACGTTTGGTCAGTTTTCCGTATGCTAGTTGTTGTTTTCACTTAAAATGTTGTCCATTTAAAATAAAAGTTAGACACTTTGAGTGGTACCAGCCACACTGTGCCTCGGATTGAGGTGGGGTTGACTCATACACGTCAAAAATGACCCATGGATCCTTTTTATAAAGTATCAATTCAATCTGAAAATGTTTGGTTAGTTTTCCATATGCTAGTTGTTTTTACTTAAAAGGGTGTCCATTTTAAACAAAAGAAAGACACTAAAAGTGATACTGGACACACTGTGCCTCAGATTTAGGAGGTGTTGACTCGTACATGTCAAAAATGACCCATGTATCCTTTTGATAAAGTATAAACATAATCCAAATGCGTTAGGTTGGTTTTCCATATGCCAGTTGTTGTTTTTACTTAAAATGTTGTCCATTTCAAATAAAGGTGAGACACTTTGAGTGGTACCGGCCACAATATGCCTCATATTGAGGAGGGGTTGACTCTTTTATGTCAAAAATGACCTCATGGATCCTTGTGATAAAGTATCAACACAATAAGAATTCGTTAGGTCAGTTTTCCGTATGCCAGTTGTTGTTTTTACTTAAAATGTTGTCCATTTTAAACAAAAGAAAGACACTTCGAGTGATACCGGCCACAGTGTGACTCATATTAGTACGGGGTTTACTCTCACACATCACATATGACCCATGGATTGTTTTCCTAAAGTATCAACAAAATCTAAAAGCATTTGGTCAGTTTTCCGTATGCCAGTTGTTGTTTTCACTTAAAATGTTGTCCATTTCAAATAAAAGTGAGACACTTTGAGTGGTACCGACCACACCATACCTCGTATTGAGGTAGGGTTGACTCGTACAGGTCAAAAATGACCCATGGATTACTTTTCTAAAGTATCAACATAATCCAAATATGTTTGGTCAGTTTTTCATATGCCAGTTGTTGTTTTCAATTAAAATGTTGTCCATTTCAAATAAAAGTGAGACTTTGAGTGGTACCGGCCACACCGTGACTCGAATTGAGGAAGAGTTGACTCTTAGATGTCAAAAATGACCCATGGATCCTTTTTCTAAAGTATCAACATAATCTTAATACGTTTGGTCATTTTTACGTATGACAGTTGTTTTTACTTAAAAGGGTGTCCATTTTAAACAAAAGAAAGACACTACGAGTGATACCGACCACACCATGCCTCGGATTAAGTCGGGGTTGATTTTTACACATCACAAATGACCCATTTATCATTTTTCTAAAGTATAAACATAATCCAAATGCATTAGGTCAGTTTTCTATATGCCATTTGTTGTTTTTACTTAAAATGTTGTCCATTTCAAATCATGGTGAGACACTTTGAGTGGTACCAGCTACACTATGCCTCAGATTGAGGCGGGGTTGACTTTTACACATAAAAAATGACCCATGGATCCTTTTTCAAAATTATCAACACAATCCGAATGATTTAGGTTAGTTTTTCGTATGTCAGTTGTTGTTTTTACTTAAAATGTTGTCCATTTCAAACAAAAGAAAGACACTTTGAGTGATACCGGCTACACCATGCCTCAGATTGAGGTGAGGTTGACTCGTACACATCAAATATGACCCATGGATCGTTTTTATAAAGTATCAACAGAATCCAAAAGCATTTGGTTGGTTTTTTGTATGCCAGTTGTTGTTTTCACTTAAAATGTTGTCCATTTCAAATAAGAGTGAGACAATTTGAGTGGTACCGGACACACCATGCCTTGAATTGATGCGGGGTTGAATCTTAAACGTCAAAAATGACCCATGGATCGTTTTTATAAAGTATCAATTCTATACGAATACGTTTGGTCAGTTTTCCTTATGCTAATTGTTGTTTTCACTTAAAATATTTTCCATTTCAAATAAAAGTGAGACACTTTCAGTGGTACCGGCCACACTGTGCCTTAGATTTAGGCGAGGTTGACTCATACACGTCAACAATGACCCATGGATCCTTGTGCTAATGTGTTAAAACAATCCAAATACGTTTGGTTAGTTTTCTGTATGCCAATTGTTTTTACTTAAAAGGGTGTCCATTTTAAACAAAAGAAAGACACTATGAGTGATACTGGCCACACCGTGCCTCCGATTGAGGTGGGTTTGACTTTTACACATCACAAATGACCCATGGATCCTTATACTAAATTATCAACACAATCTGAATGCATTATAGTGGTTTTCTGTATGCCAGTTGTTGTTTTTACTTAAAATGTTGTCCATTTCAAATAAAGGTGAAAAAATTTGAGTGGTACCAGCCACACCATGCCTTAGATTGAGGAAAGGTTGATTCTTACATGTCACAAATGACCCATGGATCCTTTTTCTAAAATATCAAAACAATACAAATTCGTTAGGTTGGTTTTCCGTATGCCAGTTGTTGTTTTTACTTAAAATGTTGTCCATTTCAAACAAAAGAAAGAAACTTCGAGTGATACCGGCCACACTGTGACTAGGATTGAGGCATGGTTGACTCTTACATGTCACATATGACCCATGGATCGTTTTTTTAAATTATCAACAGAATCCAAAAGCGTTTGGTCGGTTTTCCGTATGCCAGTTGTTGTTTTCATTTAAAATGTTGTCCATTTCAAATAAAAGTGAGACACTTTGAGTGGTACCGGCCACATCGTGCCTCGTATTGAGGTGGGGTTGACTCATACACGTCAAAAATGACCCACAGATCATTTTTCTAAATTATCAACACAATACGAATACGTTTTGTTAGTTTTCTGTATGCCAGTTGTTGTTTTCACTTAAAATGTTGTCCATTTCAAATAAAAGTGGGACACTTTGAGTGGTAACGGCCACACCGAGTCTCGGATTGAGGCGAGGTTGACTCATACATGTCAAAAATGACCCATGGATCCTTTTTCTAAAGTATCTAAACAATTAGAATACGTTTGGTCAGTTTTCCGTATGCCAGTTGTTTTTACTTAAAAGGGTATCCATTTTAAACAAAAGAAAGACACTAAGAGTGATATCGGCCACACCATGACTTGTATTGAGGCGGGGTTGACTCATACATATCAGAAATGACCCATGGATCATTTTTATAAAGTATCAACACAATCTGAATACGTTTGGTCGGTTTTCTGTATGCCAGTTGTTGTTTTCACTTAAATGTTGTCCATTTCAAATAAAAGTGAGACACTTTGAGTGGTACCGGCCACACTGTGCCTCAGATTGAGGAGAAGTTGACTCGTACACATAAAAAATGACCCATGTATCCTTTGTGATAAAGTATCAACACAATCTGAATACGTTTGGTCGGTTTTCCGTATTCCAGTTGTTTTTACTTAAAAGGGTGTCCATTTTAAACAAAAGAAAGACACTATGAGTGATACCAACCACACCGTGCCTCAGATTGTGGTGGTATTGACTCGTACATGTTAAAAATGACCCATGGATCATTTTGATAAAGTATAAACACAATTTGAATATGTTTTTTCAGTTTTCCGTATGCCAGTTTTTGTTTTCACTTAAAATGTTGTCCATTTCAAATAAAAGTGAGACACTTTGAGTGGTACCGGTCACACCGTGCCTTGGATTGAGGCGGGGTTGACTCATACACATCAAAAATGACTCATGGATCCTTGTGATAAAGTATCAACGCAATTCGAATACTTTCGGTAGGTTTTCCATATGCCAGTTGTTGTTTTCATTTAAAATGTTGTCCATTTCAAATAAAGGTGAGACACTTTGAGTGGTATCAGCCACACCGTGCCTCAGATTGAGGTGGGGTTGACTCGTACACATCAAAAATGACCCATGTATCCTTGTGATAAAGTATCAACACAATCTAAAGCTCCCAAGAGCTCTTAATGGTGGATCTCCTTCAATCCTTGGGCATTTTGAGTGCCGTCAAGTACGGATTGAAGATCCAGGTGAGTCTAATCCTCTCATTTCTTCCTCTTTTCGATTAGGGTTTGCACTATTATCTCATATTATTCTGAATCTCTAAAACCATATTTTCCATTGGGATTTAGGGTGAATCTTTAAGTGAGCTTAGATTGGGATCCGAGATGCCGAATTGAGAGTGTTATTGTTTCCGTAATCATGGTATGTGGTCGGTGCTTGGTACTGAAGTAATAGTAATGGAATGTTAATTAGATTGGGATTTAGGGTGAATCTTTAAGAGATCATAGATTGGGCTCAGTGACCTTATGATGTAATGATTGGTGTGATGATGTCAGTGATACACAGTTGTGTGAGGTACCCAGTGGAGGATGAGGATATTTGTGGTGGGGGTTATGCATGGTAGGAGGAGAGTGGGGGTTGTCCAGGGTCCAGGAAGGAGGGGGGTTGTCCAGGGTCCAGGGAGGAGGGTGGGGGGGCTGTCTGTGGGGTTGTCCAGGGGGCTGTCTGGGGGGTTGTCCGGGGTCCAGGAAAGAGGGTGGGAAGGCTTTCTGGGGGGCTATCTGAGGTCTAGGGAGGAGGGTGGGGGGGGGGATGTCTGGGGTCTAGGGAGGAGGGTGGATGAGGGGGGGGGGGATATTCGGGGGCTGTACGGGGTTTAGAGAGGAGGATGAGGGGATGTACGGGGTCTAGGAGGGTGGGGGGCTGTCCGGGGGGCTGTCTGGGGGGTTGTTCGGGGTCCAGGGAGGAGGGTGGGGGTGCTATCCGGGGGGATGTATGGGGTCCAGGGATGAGGGTGGGGGGATGTCCGGGGTCCAGGAAGGAGGGTGGGGGTGGGGGGGTGTCTGGGGGGTTGTTCGAGGGGATGTACGGGGTCCAGGGAGGAGGGTGGGGGTTGTCCAAGGTTCAGGAAGGAGGGGGGCTATCCGGGGTACAAGGAGGAGTATGAGGGGCTGTCTGGGGTCCAGGAAGGAAGGTTTGGGGGTGGGGGGGATGTTCGGGGGGCTATCTAGGGGGCTGTCAGGGGGGCTGTCCGGGGTCCTGAAAGGAGGGTGGGGAGGCTGTCCGGGGTCTAGGGGGGAGGGTGGTGGTGGGGGGGTATTCGGGGGGCTGTCTGGGGTCTAGGGAGGAGGGTGGGGGGTGTCCAGGGTCTAGGAAGGAGGGGGGGATGTCCGTGGTCTAGGGAGGAGGGTGGGGTCTGTCCGAGGGTCTATCTAGGGGGTTGTCCGGGGTCTAGGGAGGAGGGTGGGGGGGATGTCCGGAGGGCTGTCCGGGGGGCTATCCGGGGGGCTGTCCAAGGTCCAGGGAGGAGGGTGGGGGGATGTCTGAGGGGATGTCCGTGGGGCTATCTGGGGGGATATCCCGAATTCATGGGATGGTATTTACATATTTTCTAAGAAATTATTTCAAGGTTAAAAAAATAATTTCATTATATCAACTTCTAATCGGACCACCAATTTTATAAATTCCACTAAAAAATTACAATTTAATTAAAATAGAGGGATTTAACAAAAATTCATCAAATCAAGTTTTATTATTTATAGATAAAAAAATAAAGATAATGTGACCTACCTAATCACACATATATTCAGGTACAACAAATCAATAAACATCAAAGGTCAGTAATATCAATCAAAAATGTAACGGATCAATCTGTCCCTCATCACCATCACTATCATCACCATTATCTTCACCCTCACCCTCATCCTCATCGTCATCCCCATCATCATCCCTGCCCTCCTCCTCACCCTCGTACTCTGCCTCAGCCTCCTCATCGCCCTCCTCTTCCGCCTCGGCCTCCTCCTCTCCCTCCTCTTTCGCCTTAGCCTCCTCCTCGCCCTCCTCCTCCTCCGCCTCGGCCTCCTCCTCTCTATCATCTCAACCACCACTAGAACTGCCACCTGTTGCACCATATATAGAACGCATCGATGAAATATATTCATCACAAGTAGTGTTGTCCTCTGGTGGAAGTGTTGGACGTAAATCTTCCATTGGTTTCATAAATGTAGTGTTTTCCATAACAGACTATTCTGCCATCTCTGTGGACCTTTTTTCAGCCTGTTTTGCTGATACCTTAACCTTCTACAACTCGGTGGCACTAAAACTCATATCTGAGGAGGGCCAATACCTCGTCGGAACTATACTCTTCCCAGGTCGGCAGCATACTCTACCAGGGTGCTCATCTCCCAACACCTGATGTAAGTGATTGTTTGGCCCAAAATTGTCAGGTTCCTGGGAATCAAGGGCCTCTAAAGTAGCATGTTACAAATATAAATAGATTATTAAGTTACAAAATAGAGATTAAAATTTTAAATCTATAAAGTAAAACTTATAATCTACGGTTGAGTCGGTTCATTAACCGCACTTCCATCTTTCTTCTTTCTACTCGAGCAAAACAGTTTTGCTCGAGGCACACGTCATTATATATTCAATTTATGCCTTTATAATGACATTGAATGTAGGAAACCATAATTAAAAATAGGATACAAAAAAAAAACAGTAATTACATAACTAAAATTATATAAAAACTTTATCAATCGAATAAATTATGGAGGAAGCAATATAAAGTGCAAGTTGTAAAGAAAGATTATAAATTGTCGCACCTGTTGTATCTCATGACCTGGAATCATAGTACATCCCAATGTGTAGACGTATTTCTTAGAATAAATGTTTTTTTATTTCTTCCAGATGCACCCTAAATAAAATTCAATAATTATTATTAACGAAAAACATGAAAATTTTCATTTAAATACCACTAATTTGATTAATACCATAAATTGGCTAGTCGTCCAATGAGTAATCATCTTTCGGTATTGTTCTAATGGAAAATCATCCACGACAGGGACCGCCTCTAACTCTGTGCCCACTCTAGCATGCCATCCAATGTACAACTCATGCTTATAAGCTCTCCAAAGCTCGCCTAAATCCCTTAGACGTGCTGGCCATGTACCCTCACCATCGGGGAAATTAAACCACAACTAACACCAAAATATTAATTCATATCATTAAAAAAATTAATATATTACATTAAATACAACAGATTTTTGTACCCATATCTCTGCCCAGGCTTTATCCTTGACTTCATTTGGCAGCTGTCTCCATGAGAGCGGGCTGACAGGAATGATGTCGGAGTATTTGGAAAGCGTCGCCAAAAAACTCCGAATTGCTGCCCTGATTTTTCAATCATCTGACTATCTTCATTGTAGTCCACCATCAACTGCGTGTAGCGGTTCCACACCACACACATGCATGTACACCCCTGCCCCCACCTCCTATCAATATATGTATCTGTTATGAAATAAAAAAATATATTTTATCAATACATGTTATAATGAAAATAAATAATGGTGTAACAATTTGTTAGGGTTGTATAAGTATACCTACGGCAGTCTGATCAATGGGCGCCGCTGGATCTATAGAAACTGAAGGAACACCGTATATAGATGGAGTGAGTCCCAATGTATGCTCCGTGGGGATAGAATATGGCAGATCAGGAGTTGAAGAAGATGGAATATAAAAGCCTGGAGAGATCGAAGCAGTAGTAAAAGAAGATGACAGGGATGGATGGCCAAATACTGGATGGGGAGTGGGAATCATCATCAGATATGGTACAGACGAGTGATGAGGGTCATATGTAAAGGGTGGTGAAAACATGGGAGGCCTAAATATCCCATGTGTCCCTAATGGAACACCAGGATCAGAATGTGGGATGGATGTTATGTCAGTGGTAGGGGCAGGGTCTAATCGGGTACGCCGACCAGATCGTCCAGCTCCCGTACCACCCCCCTCGTACGAACACCCTGAGTACTGGGACCACTACTAGGCTGCTCATCAAATAATTTTCACCTAATAGATAGATCCTGAAAAACTGTTTAAAAAAATTAATAACTTGACATTATATATAATTTAAATAAATATATTTGAAATAAAATACTCACTACAGGCACTAGTGGTGGAATTCCCAGCTCAGTCATGCGGCGATTGTTGTCCATAATCTTTTTTCGTCGCCTCTCTTCAATTGGTTTCATTTCCTACATTTGAAAACAAATATAGAAGTAAATAGAAAAGGATAACTAATGTATAACCCAAAAAACAAAATAAATGAGAGGGAATGGAGGGATTCATGGATAATTTAACTAACCATTGTTTTAGGTGAGCTTGAACAAATATATAATGAAGTCAATAAATCGTACAAGATGTAATAAAGAAATTTAATTTTTAGTAGTATGGTTATTTACTAAGTGTCATCAGTCTATTAAAATCATGGAACATTGATTCTACCAGATTCATAAGTGGAAAATCAATTATCAAAATTAAGGAAAAATTTAATTTCTTTAGCTCAGGTAGATGATGCCAGTTTCAATATATGTTTTGTAGAAGAATACAAACCATCATGTTCATTACCTGGTAAAATGTTAAAGAGAGTTCTTAGAGTCATACAAATTTTATACAAATCACAGTTGAAGCATTGAAATTTTCACCTAGTTATAAATGTTGGTTTCATAGGTTTAAATACAGTTCAATTCCAAATTAGAAAATGCAATTCAAATAAAAAATTCAACCAATAAACATTGAAAATTCACATAATGGTCAAGTCAGATACAACATATTTTTAATCAATATTAAATCAATTTGAATAGAACCAACCTTAACAACCCAACTCGAGGTAAACCAAAATAATTGAGAACATGAATAGATGATTTTATATATTTCCCACCACAACTTTAGGTTCACAGTCAACTATGACAATTGAGCTATTGGAGTCATCAAAAGAAATAAATGGATTGGTTCCAATGGTAGTAGGGATTATGTCAATTACATCATCACCATCATCAAAAATATGTCTTGGAATTACTTCAACCATGACACCAAATTCAGGTTGAAGTTGGTCTTTGACATAAAAAACTTATTTACCATTGATGCCAATACATATGGTTCTTCGGTAGCAAGAGTTAGAGTCATATTAATTACTCGAAATCCAAAATCATCAATAAATGTGCCATGTATCGTCATCAAATCAAATCAATGGAATTTCATCACCATGACTCATCCATGAGAGTAGTAATCCAACATTATTATTTTTTAAACGACTCCATAATAACCCATATTTTCAAATCATGGTCTACTATCTGATGCACTGGAATAAAAATCTATTGTGTCAGTAACCATAACACCATCATGTTGTGTTATCATGTTATTTTCTCATTCAGTGACAATAAATTTGTACCCATTGATAATAATTGATTTACAGTCACGAACCATGGTATTAGGACCAAAATCCAAAGCTATTATTTCCTCAGAGACAGAGTCAGCAGGCAAACTCAATACCTACAATATAAATGAATATTAAACTTAATTAAATATTGATTTAATTATTTTAAATATTAATATTTTTACCTTCAATTTTAACCAAGAATAAAACTCTTTGCTATGCAAAGTCTCCCTCCTTATCAAAGATAAAGAACGCCGATTTCTATTTATCATTGTTATATGTTCCCTGTAGATAAAAAATATGAATAGTTTAACAAATATATATGTAAGATATACATATTCAATTTAGTTACCTGATGTAGTCATCGAAAAAATCACAGTTGAACAAAACTATGTGATGTGCCATCTCATGCTCTTCAAGTATTAATGTATTCAATGTATATGATCCAGGAATTACTCCTGTTTGAGGAAGTGATGGAAAACTAGGTTCAATTTTCTCATACTTCTCTTCTTCATTTCTCATTGGTCTATTCATTCTTGTAGTAATATCAGACAAATACATTAAGCAGAAATCCATACATTCTTGATCCAAGTAACCGTTCATGATAGAACCTTCAGGATGATTCCTATTTCGGAAATAAGACTTTAATGTGTACATATTTCTTTTAGTTGGATACATACAAAAAAAAGAAACATGTCCACTGAGAAGTATTTCAGTGGGAATATGGACAGTCAGATGCAGCATGCATGTGAAAAATGATGGAGGAAATATTTTCTCCAACTCACACAAAATTAATGGGGCATATGTCAACATTTTTTTAGCAAGAAAGACTTGGAAAAATTCTTAGCACAAAGATATCTAAACAAATGGAACAACCAAATAACATTCACCCTTACATTATTGGAGAAAATATGATGGATTTCTATTGGAATCAACTCATGCAGAAGAATGTGATAATCATGAGTCTTCAAAGATTTTAGCTTTAACTCTCTTCTGTTGACCCATTTAGATATGTTGCTTGAATAGCCATCAGGAACTCTACTAGTCTCCAATACTTCATGAAATTGTTTTTTTCTGTAGGTGTCATCACATAAGAAGCACATGGAACTTGCCATTTATTTTCAATGATACTCATAGGATGCAATTCTGGTCTGATGCCCCAATCCACCAAGTTACGCCAAGACCATAAATCATATTTTTTCTTTCCCTTAACATTTAGAAGTATCAAAAGAAAAATTTCACATATATTCTTTTCAATGTGCATTACGTCTAAGAAATGACGTAATAAATTGGTTGACCAATAAGGCAAATAAAAAAAGATACTCTTCTTCCTCCAATTGTAACAGGTTTTAGTGGAAACATTCTTTCTCTTTCCAGATTTCATTTGACCCTTCCTGAATGAAAAACTAAATTATTTCAATTCATTAAGCACATCAGTTCTAGATATACACTAAGGTGGATCATCGGTCTCTATGGTATTATCAAATCTTCGATGATTATTTCTATATGGATGGTCCATTGGAAAGAATCGTCGATGTCCCATAAAACTGAAACTACAACGATGCTTCAGTCTTCTGGATCATGTATTCTTCATACAAACAGGACATGACAATTTTCCCTTCGTGCTCCATCCCGACATCATTGCATAAGCTGGAAAATCATTGATCATCCATATAAGCGTAGCACACATCTGAAATATGTCTTTCGAATATGCATCATATGTGCGCACACCCACATCCCAAAGAATTTTTAACTCTTTTATTAAAGGTTACATGTATACATCAATATCAATGCCGGGATCAGAAGGGCCAGATATGAGTATACTCATGAAAGTGAAATGTTTTTTCATACACAACCATGGGGTAAGATTATAAATGTGTATAAAAACTGGCCATGTGTTGTGAAAAGTAAGAATCTTCCCAAACAGATTAAAACGGTCACATGAAAGACCCAGCCTCACATTATTCACGTTAGCTGAAAAATCAGGATATCGAGCATCGAATCTCTACCATGAAAATCCATATGCAGGGTGAACCAACTCATCATTAGTCTTATTTCTCTCGGTATCATTCCATCTCATTTTTATTGATATTTTATCAGATATAAAAATATTCTACAGTATGGGGATTAATGGAAAGTTACACATTACTTTCTATGGCACGCGAGATGGTGTTCCATCTGATTTTTAATTCTAGCGGGATGTGCCACATTTTATACAATCATTTCATTCAGCGGTTTCCTCCTAGAATAAACTGCAATCTTTTAGGCAAGCATGGATTTTGTTTCTTGAAAATCCAAGTTCCTCAACTAACTTTCATTCCATATAGTGGTTTGAGGTAATATCTGCATAATCTGGAAGTAAATCCTTCAATAAGGTAAGATTGTAATCGATTTCAGTATTAGAAATCCCATACATAGTTTTCCCATGAAACAATCAGATTAAAAATTACATCTTTTTCATTTTATCTCACTATCGATATACTGGAGTCATGACAGCATCATTCAATTTTTTCACCCCAAAAATATCATCATTTTCATTAGATGCATCATATGTCCTCATATCGAAGTCTTCTTGAGTAGAAATCTTTTATTTTTCATGATGATGAATAAATGGAAACCGATCATCTAACAAATTATCTAGTACAACCCTTTCATTTCGATCATCAGCAATTTGAGATTTAATTTTCTCCCCATTGTGATACCACACATAGTAGTTTTCTTGAGAACCTTATTTGGTTATGTGGTAGCTGACTTCTTCACTTCTCAACCAAGGTCTACCAACACAATTGGAACATGGGAAGTGTATGTGACCACTATATGAAGCATTGTAAAATGAAAAATCTAAAAATCTCTCCAAATTGTTTTGAAAATCGCTTGATATTTGATCGGTTTCATACATCCAACTTCTATCCATTCTGTAAAAATAGTTGTTATAAGTAATTTGTTCATAATCAATTCAATAATATTGAAGTTTAATCTAAAATATATTTAAGCAAATAATAAAGGAAGGAGTTTCTAGGTGATGTAGTGAACTATTAAAACAATGTAAATATATACTAATTCAGTTATGTGTGCCTAAATTTGAGGTGTGATGTGTGTAATTTTTTCATTTATCATATACAAGAAGACACCATAGACCTGATAGAACATTTTTCAAGATATTACAAAGTGAAGGCTTTTCATGAAATATGCAGAATGTGTAAAGAGAGTTTTTTAAATAATTTTTTGATGCTAAAAAATGGAAATATTGTGAAAAGTTAGTACATTTCAGAACACCCAAACTAAAGTCCATAGAAAGTACCATATCACCCCACTAAAAAAAGGAAAACCACCTACCCCAATACCCCAACTGTCCCCAATCCCTTCACATGGATCATCCTTATATCCATTACCCACCTTGAGAAAATATGACTAAACAAACCATTTACCATCTTTGAGTGGGGATACATCTCACCAACACCTCTATTAGTCGATATGATTCACTAACTACATAAAAGGAGTGGCTATGAAGAATTCAAATCAAGTTGATTCATATAATCATGACACTTGAATTGTAAAATGAAAATAGAAAACAAATCAAACTACACTTATTGGGTATGTCATTCCACACAAGTCACCACCTGGTTTAGGTCAAATCAAAATAGAAACAAAGAATAATAGATGCACAACATTAAAACTAAGTTAAGACTTATATATTTGGAGTTTAGAACTAAAAAATTGATTGACTTCAGATGGATTTATAGGGAGGAAGAAGTTCCCAGCCTATGTAAAGAGAGAGTCCTCTAGTTTAGAATCCAAGGGGGACTTCCCCAAGGCTTCATAAATCATAATCACTATGAATCCAAGGTAGATTTCTCCAAGGTATTATAAACCAAATCATCATGAATCCAAGGGGGTTTCCAAATGGAATTAAAATCTATTTTTTTAACATGAATCCTTGGTTGATTTGTTCAAGGAATTATAAATCATTAATCAAAGAACAAGTACTCAAAAATTAAATTAAAATTTATTTATATTCATTTTCAATAGGTCTTGTATAAGAGGAACATGCCTCAGGCCCCATTATGTGTTATAGACATCCCAAATCATTCACTCATGTTCAATAACTCATTCTTGACACCCCTATGGTCATACCTTTCATTACCCAATTAGTTCCCCAAGTCAAGCGTACCCCTCAGGTTAGGGTTCACCTGTGCGAGGGCTTCTGGAAATCGGGGGAAATTCAGAGTTATCTGCTTCTGTGTAATCGGGATCGGGTTGTCCATGGGGGTGGCAGGGCTATCCAGGGCGGTACGGGGGTGTCCATGGGGTGGGCAGGCTATCCATGAGGGTGGTGGGGCTGTCCAAGGGGGGGAGGGGTGTCCAGGGAGTGGGTGGGCTGTCCGCGGGGGGTGGTGGGGGGGGGGGGGGCTGTCCAGGGGGTACAAGGTGTCCAGGGGGTGGTGGTGTCTGGGGGGGTGGGGGGGGAGTGTCCAGGGGGTGGGCGGGCTATCCATGGGGTTGGGGGCTATCCAGGGGGGTAGGGGTGTCTAGGGGGTGGGCGGGCTGTCTGTGGGGGTGGCGGGGTTTTCCAGGAGGGTATTGGGTGTTCAGGGGGTACGGGGTATCCAGGGGGGTACGAGGTGTCCAGGAGGGTGGCAGGGCTGTCCAGGGGGTACGGGGTGTCCAGGGGGGTGGGCGGGCTGTCCACGAGGGTTAGATTGAGAGCTATGAGATTTAATTGGGTTGTCATTCATGTTATAAAAAACAAACAATGGGTGTTAAGGATTATAATGGTATTTTTTAGTGAAAATCCAATTTGGTAGGATTAGTGACTTGATAACATGATGGTATCAAGTTTTCAATTAGGAAAATGTTGGGGCATTGGATTCTAAAAGGCTCCCACAACCTTCCAAGGATATATTATTTCTATAAAAATGTGTTGTGGGAGAAGTAATTCATCATATATAGTTGATGTCACTTTTAGATCATGTGATGCCTTACTCATCAAGATGACTAGACAAGAACCAAAACCAAAGAGGCCTCAAACCTATCCAAGTCTCTAGAAGTGATGACTTCCCAGTGATTATTGGTGAACTATGGAAGTGATAACTTCCCACCTGCACAACCACCCTTCCCACCTCACCCCCAACAGACTCCCCATGCACAACCCCCTCCCATCCACCGACTACACAACCCCCC
Source organism: Viscum album (assembly GCA_963277665.1). Taxonomy (NCBI): domain Eukaryota; kingdom Viridiplantae; phylum Streptophyta; class Magnoliopsida; order Santalales; family Viscaceae; genus Viscum; species Viscum album. The sequence continues at coordinate 1,424,440,489 of OY728123.1, read as the reverse complement.
CCCCCCCACTTGCACAACCCCCCCCTCCCCCACCCCACCTGCACAACCCCTCCCATCCACCCACTGCACAACCCCCCCCCCCACCTACACAACCCCCCTCTCCCCCACCCCCACCCCCACCTGTACACCCCCACCTCACCCCCCAACATACTCCCACCTACCCAGCCCACCCCCCAACCTGCACACTCCCCTCCCCCCACCCACTTTCATAGCCACCCCACCTACACCCCCCACTTCCCCCCCACCCCCACCTGCACAGCCCCCCTCCTCCCACCACCACCACCACCTATACACCCCCACCTCACCCCCAACAGACTCCCACCTGCCCAACCCACCCCAACCTACACACTCCCCTCCCCCCACCCACTTGCACAACACCCCCCCTCCCCCACCTGCACCCCCACTTGAACAACCCCCCTTCCCCACCCCCACCTGCACAACCCACCCCCACCCCCACCTGTACAACCCCCATACCTCACCCCCAACATACCCCCCTCACTACACACCCCCACCTATACATCCCCTTCACTCATTGCACCCCCCCCACCTAAACACGCCAACCAGCACACCCCCTCCCCCCACCCACTTCACCCCCACCCACTGCACCTCCGACCACCTGTACCCCCTCACTTAAAATAAATTGATTCACACATGACAGTAGAACAAAAACAGAAAACAAATCAAATTGAAATTGTTGGGTAGCATACTACACGAAACTCAGGTTTAAGCCAAATCAAAACAAAAAACAAAAAAAAAAGATGAAAAACATTAAACATAAGGTACTACTTACAGATTTGAAGTGTTAAACAAATCAACATTGTGATTGAATATGGATTTGGTGGAAATTTTCTGAGCAATAGAGGTATTAGGTCTCGGCTTTAGCACTTTAATCGCGTGGATGAGAGATCGGGTTCACTGGCAATTTAGGGGAAAACTTTCCCAACGGTTTTAAAAAACCATTGGGAAAGGTAATCTTTACCAATGGTTTAGAAAAACCGTTGGGAAAGCCTTCCTAAGTCATGTACTTTACCAAAGGTTTTTACAAACTGTTGGTAAAGGGAGAATAATTTGTAGATTTCCCAACGGTTTCTTCAAACCATTGGGAAATACTTCACTAACTCAACATTTACCAATAGTTTGAATAAACCATTGGTAAAGGAACCTTATACCAATGGTTCTGTTGAACCATTGGTATAAAAGTGTTGGGAAAACCCTGCTTCCCAGTAGTGTGATATCCAAGTTTAAATGATCTCCAAATAATAAATAAATTTTCTATTATTCAGGTATAGACTAATTGGAGTTAAATTTATTTATTTAATGTATTTACAAGTGTTAATGTGAATACATGGAAAAATATCATACAAATGAATATTATTTTAATATTCAAGGTTCATTTAATATTTGTGGGAATGATGAGTCAACTTAATGACTAGATTTTATCACACAATATATTTAATTATATTATAAGAATGTGATAAAAATATAAATGATGTTTATGACTTAGTTAGTTGGTCACAACATGCCGTTTATGGGTCATTTAGTCGGTGATAAATATTTGGGGTATGGGGATACATTTTTGGGTATTTTGAGCCTCACTATATAAGTAGTAGGAGGCTCTCTTTTGGGGTGATATTCATCTTATGAGTTTGAGAGCCTCTCTCTCCTCTCTTTCACTTTTTAAAGATATAAGATCTCAATACAATATATTGATTTGGGTTTATTTTCTTAGATATATGTAGCAAAAATCATCAGGACATTGAATACATTGTCATATCTCTGTGATAGTACTTGAATTTTGATGATCAAATATCCCATGGATTTTCAAAGTGCATTTGGACAATATAGAGAGATTTAGATTCATTTTCTTTGAGAAATAGCCTTTGATGGTGAATGGTTTTCGAACACATTATCAAATTGGGAAATGTGTTTTTTTCAATTTAATTTTTGTGCTTAAATATTTCATATGGGATCCTCAACTTCTATACTGAGCTATGTATCACTGGAGTTGACATATTTACATTGATCCAGTGGTGAAATTTTTTTATTCCCTAACCCATATGCTTCTACTACACACCCCAGTACCTTCACTTGTGTTTACAAGTACTGGAGAAAGAGTAAAAAAGGAACAGATCATACCTCAAACCATCTTATGAGCAGCCTGATCATATCCCTCTATAGCCTATAACTTTTCATTCCCTCAACTGCCAACCCTATGTGTCTGGCATGGGCCACCAGGTAGTAGTGGTGGATGTAGCTTGTGGTGGAATCCTCTACCCGCAACTCCTCCCTCTAGAGCTCCACCTACTTCTCTATTAGAACCACCTCTATGGGGTCACCTTAACCATACCTAGGAGATCCATGATCATGGTGCTACCTCTACTGTGGTGGTCCATCTTCCGCCTAACCACTATCTTTTTTATGTCAATTCAAACAATCACAAGCCATGGGACCCCTCCCATCACAATAATAACATCTCACCTATTTAGGATGACTAGATCCTCTACATGAACCTTGTGATGTAGACCCACATGTTTGTATCTAGACATGAGTATTCCTCCTATGCTGAGACCTTGATGACTGACGCCTACTAGATAATGAAAACAATTGATCCCCATGATGTCCGTTATTAGTTTATGCTTCCCAACAACCCTCTTCTATGAATCTCTATGCAACCAAAGTATTCTCCAACACTCCATAATATGTGGGAATGTATAAGGATACCACACTATAATGGATATCTCTATGAGGGAGCTTATCAAACTTTTTTGCGTGAAAGTATCCATCCCACACCATATCGAGAGATTAATGCATGAGGTTGGTAAACCTTATGGTGTACTAAACAACTAAAATATCACCCTACTATAGCTTGAGAAGCTCTTAAATCTAAACAGAGCACAAGCTTGAAGGGTAATACTCATCGTGGAATAAATATTCAAATTCTAACTATGAGAGTGTCACCTCATCATGAGTCTAGGTAATCAAACTCCATTTGCATCCTACTACTCCATGAAGAATTCTAGCCATAAGAACAATCATCTGATTAGATGGGGTTCGAACAAGATTGAATATCTGGACCACTACCTTGATCCAATCCTCTATTTCCTGAGGTTCTGGATTGCCGCAAAACCTCATCAATCTCTATTTCTAGAACTCATGAAATGTGTTAATCCTACACACATTAGCGTTCTGACCTGATCGAGCCATCGACTATCCAACATGTCATCGATCATCCACTTAACCCACTAGAGGTGGATATCCACACTAATCAATAGGTGGTATCACTTCTTTGTTCCCACCTAGATGAAACACCTCATGAGTGGGTCTCTGAACTAAGGAATCATCACGCAACAAATCATCATCATGATCCTGTATTGGTATCCTAGTTGGTTTTCATCGTAGAGGCATCCTAAAATATAATAATATGTATCATGGTTAAATGATAATATATGGGGATCAAACTCAATGAGGATATGAAATTCAAAAGACCCAATCATATATGATGTATGTACCATTTTTTCCCTGCAAATGATGTCTCGGTATGCTGAGTCAACAAGCAAGTAGTCAGAGTTCTCGTGTATGGATACATCATCCACCGCACCAACACTAGGTTCCTTGACCTGAGAGATGAACTTGAGACACTCTAACATTGTTTCCCTAAGTTCCCAAACCAAACATCACACAGGTCCAACTCTAAGAACTGACTGGGGGAAGAGCCACCTTTGATACCACCCTGTCATGACCCAACCCACCAGGACCCTGGCTGGGCCAATAATAAGTCGACTGTGATACCAAAATCCATCTCTAATAGGACAAGGGATGGCAACAAGCATTGAGTAGGCATATTACTAGAATGGGATTCCTTATCCAAAAGTACCTATACACACACACACACACACAAAAAGATCCATGAAATAGTGAAAATATATATGAATAAAATGAAACATCAAGAGTATAAACCATTCATGTAACAACCTCTAAGGAAGAATCAAAGTACAATAGAATAATACAAATGATAACAAGGGGAAAATACATGATCAACCTGAAAATAAAGTCCCAACCTAACAACAACTAGAAAAGGGGAAATATTGAAGAGAGCCCAGATCACAATCTCTAAGGTCGACCACCGAACATGGTCAACACCTCCAAGTATTACTATGCTCCTCTAAAGTCACTATCAATCTATTTGTTGTCTTCATATGAAACAACACATGTGGAAAGAACCCATACAGATGTGAGTATATACATACCCAATAGGATCCCTCGAAAAGAAAGAAGGGGTAAATATAAAGAAGAAATAGCCATCTCAACCCATAAAATGAGAGGGTAAGGAGAATCCCAACATATATGTTCAAAGAAACCCAAGTGATATAGAAAGGGGATCTTCATATCCACAACCAACTAAGAAATATGAGTTATCCTACATCTCCCAAAGGTCTATATTTGATTCCCATAACCATGTGAAACCTCACCAGAATTAGTGTGGAGGGCCTGCACCTAGCCACTATGTTCCACAATGGTGAGAGCACTAACTCTAGTGGAGGAATCGATCCCCACCGAATCTCAAAGACAAGGGAGTACCACACCATAGATAGAGGACCCACACCTTTCTATAGTATGGGGAGTACTGACTCTACATGTGTAAAGAGTATGGGGGACCCATACCCTAGTGTGACAGGGGAGTACTGACCCCGACATCTCTCTGATGATCAAAATTGATCACCTCCATCGACCAAACATCATTGAAAGATAGATTCTCACTCATAAGACCTCATTTTGTATACTTGATTCCAAAAATAAGGTCACTAACACATATTATGCATAAAAATTCTCATGATAGGCTACTCGCAAGCCCAAATCTAAGTCCAAAAGAAGGAGATACACAAGGTAAAAATTACTAGAAAAAAGTACACTATGTGTATAGGGTATACATAACTTTTTCTATATACCCCAAGTATTCCCGTGTCTTTCAGCTCATTCCCATGTACTTTGTCCCTTTCTTTTGTTCTATGTTCATGCTAGTGTACCTAGCCATGTCTAGGTACCCTAACCATGTCCAAGTACATGGATGGGCCTATGTACTCTGGTCATGCCCTTGTACTCGGTCATGTATGTGCCTGTGTACTCCTGGGGTACACATTGATCCACCAGCATTGGGTCACACAGTGTGTTTGGTTCATACAAGGCATGTGATTTTTAATTCTTCCCAAAACCCTAGTCACTGTAGCAAGGGGACTATATGGTATATGTTCTTTGAAGTACATGTTGTGTATGTCAGTATTTTCTAGAAACTTTTTAATGTTCAATGTGTCTATCCCGCACCACCACTACTACCATTTCCTCCATGAATCATGTCGAGGAACTCAGATATTGGGATGACCATGCTCGTTCTATCACAGGTGGCCAGATTTTGGCCTCCCAGACTGCATGTGTATCATCACGTCACACCATGCCACCAAATTGGTTCAACCATAGATGAAAACCCATGATCTGACCTCTGATTCATGTCGCCAACTCCCGCAATGCATCATGATCCAATCATAAAATTATGATATGTAACTTGTTCTCACAACCACCATGAATTTGGAGGTTTAAACACACTCTAATCCATCTTGACAATGTTGAATCACCGAACCCATGATCCAATGATAAAGAACATGTAAAATGGTGGGGGAAATCACATGAACGAAGTGAAAACATTGTTTTTTAGTGTGATCCCATCCAAAAATTGCAAAATATGAAAACCAGGGTGAAATCAAGGATTCAATAATAATAAATAAATTTGGTTTAATAATACCAAAAGAAAAAGGGCTCATGCAAAGAACATAAATCATAGTAACCAAGGAGATATGAAATAAATACTCATCAACTGAATAAAATAGTGTATAAATTCCTAAAATAAAGTGTCCTACCTTGAGTTTGGATCAATCACTAATGAATAATGAGTCAGTGACGTTGTCGCTGGTGAGATCCAGGAACTTCATTGGTGAATAAAATCCCTTTTAAAAACGATTATTGCTCCATGATCCATTTTCCACTAAAAAACAATGCATTTAGCAGCATTTATTTAGAGGGGGTTGTGCATAACCCCCTATAAATTAAGTTTTTATATGAATTAGTAGCAGTTCTGACATAATCGCCGCTAAAATATAATAGATATAATTTAATATATATATATATATATAATAGATGGAGTTAAACCCCCTATAATCTAGAATATTGGAAGCTATTAATAATTGCCTCTAATAATATATCACAACCATAATTAGGATTTTAGTTCATTTAAGTAAATTAATTAAATAAGTTAATTAATCACTTAATGCACCCATCAATGATCGCCATCAACTGAACGTCCGATGCTGAATAACTTTATATCGCATGTAGGGTAAACCTAATGTTCTGGAAACAACTGTGGCCTTGGATTTCCTATATGAGGTCCCAATCAATGAGAAAACCATTAATTCATAAAAGTGTGTGTGTCATATATATATTAATATTTTTAATATTTTAATTTTGGGGTCCTATGATTCCCAAAATACATCACCAAATACAAGGAAAAAATCATATATATATATATATAGAAATAATCAAAGGACTCAACCAACAAAACCAGAGTTATTACATAGTGCATGGTTTTTAGTAACCGGGAACCTCTAGAAACACTTCTAAAACACTATAAAAACTTACAGAAACTCTAAAAAATCAACCCAAGTATTATATAATCTCAAAGAATATAATAAAAGGGTAAAGTGTCTAAAACTGGGGGTGTTATAGTTCATGTGTGGCCTTCAAGTAGGGAACTTGTGAAATCTTTAAGTAGGTTGAACGAACTCTATTTTTCTAAATAATTTCTTAAACTTCCCCTTAAACTTCATGTGATTTTATTAAATAAAATTTGATAACCAACAATGAAAGTAAAATTCACATTGAGTATGAAGATTTAAAAATCCCATGTATCCTTTAAAAACTTTTTTTTATTAAAATAGATAAGGGAAGGATAAGTTAACAAGAAAAAATTGATTACTTTAACTATTAATGAAGGTTGAATTAAAAAGAGTTCATAAAATTGAGAAAAGTTGTCAATTTAATCCCAGTGAATCGACAACCTAGATCTACAATTTTTTTGTGTCTCTTCTCACTTTTTAGGATAGTGGTCTTTCAACAGCTATTTTTTATGTGTGTGAATTTTAGTGCAACGTTTTGTCTTGGAGGTTGTTACTATTTAGTTACAATATTGTCCTATTTCTTTTTTATATTTCTTCACCAGCTTCTTTATACATTGATTCATTCTTGGTTAGGGGTTTTTGTTTGTTTTTTATCTCAAAATACCATGTGTGTAAATTGTTTTCTTTCATATATATTGTCTTGGAAAGAATCACACTCATCTTATTGATTTCATTTATTGTTTATAATAGTTTTATTTATATTGAATGAAATTAAATTATTACAAACAAATATGTTTTATCATTGTTTTTTTATTTTAAGTTTAGTTCCAAAGTGTATTATGATGATAAAAATGACCCAAAACATGAGTTGTAAAGCCAAATATTTCTCATAAAAATATAATAAATAAAAGGAAGGTCGATGATTAAATGAAGTGAAAATTAATTACACTGATAATAAATTTAACACCGACAAAATTTTAGGCAATAAAAAAACAATGGTGGTAGCAATCCAATCCATAAAACATGAACAATTTGAGTTGAAAGCATGTCTCTCTTGTGTTGGCAGGATGATTATTCAGATCAATCCCAGAGAAGGTCATAAATCCTCTAAGAAAAAATCTCTCAACATCAACAACATAGGTCTATCCTTGAATTTAGAATTCAGAAACACATGTTGATTACAATATGAAATATTCCATAAGTCCTGAAGAACATGTGTTTGGATCCCTACTCACTAGCCCAACAAAAAGAAAGAATAGATACATAAAATATCATGTTAAAACCACTTCTCAAATCCATTCATTAGCTTCTAACCAGACTGACATCCATCATTATTACCACTAGGAGAACCTTGCATCTCATCCTAAGTATTCGTTATTTTAATGATGTTTTGTATTAATGTTGTGAAATCACATTTTTTAAGTATTTTTCATTTTAATGGAATATCTCCCACCTCTCTTCTAATTTTTTTTGTTATTTTAGGAGTATATCCCCTCTCTATCATATTTTTTTATTATTTCACTGCAAAAAAACAGAAGATTAGCAACGGTTTTTTAGAGGGGGTTATTCACAAATCCCTCTAAATTCATTTTCTATATAGATTAGAGGGGGTTATACACAACTCACAATAATCCTTGAATTTATAGAGGGTTTTGAACCCCATCTAAATTTTTTATCACTATTTTTTTAATATCCAGTTGGATTTTTGAGGAGGTTATGTCAAATTCACCACTGATATAATAATTAGTGACACTATATATATTTGGTTGGATTTTAGAAGTGTTATATATATATATAATATAGAATTATTGTTTTTCAGAAAATAGTGAGGGTACAAAACTTCCAATAATCTCTTAAATTAGAGGAGGTTCCTAACCGTCACTAATCATTTATATCAGTGGCAGTTTACAAACATCTCTAATATTTTGTTTTAAAAAATCTATAATATATATATATAATTAAAACACAATAAATAAATGTATTTAAATACATTATATAAACATATTATATAAATATATTTATATAAATTATTTATATGATTGTATTTAATTTTATTTATATGTATGTATAAATGTAATTGTATAATGTGTACATTAATATATATTTATTTTTATAAATTGGTATAACATATAATATTAATTATAATATAAAAGAATAAATATATTATATAAATATTTGCATAAAAATTATTTATTCAAAAAAAGTTATTAAATAAAAACCTTAATAATATTATAATTTATATAATAATAATAATAATGGATTATACAGATACTTAAACACACATGAATATAAATAAACATGTATGCTGAGGAGCAAAGAAAGTGGATCGAAAAAAAAGATCACATTTTGGTATGAGGTTTTAATGAAGGGAAGATCATCGGGGAGGAATATATTCAAACTTACCACAAAATGGAAGATCATATTAAAGCTCGTTTAAAGGTCGATCCAAATATATAGGTAATTGTGTGGTAATGGGGGTTATATAGAGTGGTTGGCTCTAACATCCTTAGCTTTGTCTTTAATGACCTTGTGAGCTCTTTTATGGTTATTTTTGGGTGTAGGTATTTGGATTCTTTCTTTTCCTCAAAAGTACTTTGAAATAAAAATTTACTTTTCAGTAATAAACATGTATGTATTATATAAATCATGTAATTTATTGTCTATATATTATATATATTTGTATGCATAATATATAATATAAATTCATTTTATTATATACATAAATGTGGAATATATTTCATACATACATATACATGAAAATAAATATATAAATACATTATATATATAAAAATAAATATATAAATAAATATTTAAAAATAAATAAATTTATATTAATATAAAGATAAGTATTTAAATTAATATATTAAATATATATTTGTATACATAATATAACTATATATATATATTTATAAGTATAAATATATTTAATATGTAAAATATATTTAAATATAAAAATACATAAATTTCATCTATATAGAAATATTATATTATATTATATTATATCAATATATATAATATCGTATTATATATATATATAATATTATATATATATATATATATATATATAATAATTAATTTAAATATATATTATATTAATTGTACATATATCAAATATAATATGATACAAATATATTAAATTTTATACATATATAAATATAATATATATATATATTTGTATACATATAAATATATTTATAAAATATATATTATTTTACCTGTGTAGGTATAAATATTATATATATATATATATCTGTGTGTGTATAATATATTTGGGTAATATATAAATATATAATATAGAAAATATATAATTGTATATACATATAAATATATTAAATAATATATATATATTATTTATATATATATGATATATATTTATTTATTTATTAGTTGTATACATATAAATATATTTTTATATGTATATATATATGTGTTTCGTCAAAAAAATGTGTATATATAAATATATTTATTATTTGAATATATAGTGTGATATATATGTTGATCCATGAGATTTAAATATATTATAAAATAAATACATAATAAAAACATGAACACGTTGATTTATATAAATGTATATATTGGTGATATATTTAAATGTATTTAAATATATTAAAAAAATAGCATTTATTTGAATAAATAATAATATATATATTAATGAGTATACTATAACTTGAAAACAAATATGGCATAGTGGTGAGGGGTGAAGGTTGTACGGATGTTGGGTGTTGGTCGGTCTGGGTTTGAATCCCTATCACGAAAGTTTTATTCAGGGCAGGTGGGGGACTTTATTTGTGGGAACGCGCGGGGTGGAGAGGAGCGCAAGAGGGAGTGTGGGATTAGAGGGGAAAGAGGTATGAGAGAGAGTGTAGGACCGTTGGGGAAAGAGATATGCGCGGGAAAGAGTGTGGGATCGGAGGGGGGGTTTGATGGGAACCGGAGGGGATCTATTGTGTGTGTGTGGGGGGGGGGGTCATTGGGGGTACAAGAGGGGCGGTTTGGGTGTAATCTCAAAGGGGATAAGGATTTATGAAGAAATGAAAAATGAAAATTTTTAGGGGCGGTACTTACCGCCTCTAGATTAGCTATTTCTGAAATTTTTATCTAAATTTAGTGGGGGTTTAAACCCCCTCTAAAATGGAACAAAAATTAGAGGCAGTTTGAATTGCCTCTAATCGAGCTATTTCTGGAATTTTCATGCGAAATTATAGGGGGTTTAAAACCCCTCTAAAATAATAATTTCTAATATTATACACACCTTACCAGTGGTTTATTACACTCATCTCTAGCAAGATGTTGCGGTTGCATTAGCGGTAGTTTTATATAACTGTCGCTAATGTCTTTAGAGGGGGTTATAACCCCCTCTAATCTAAAAAATAATCTTTTCTAATCTGTTGCTTTTTTTTGTAGTGTTTTAGAAGCATATCCCCCCCAACTTTATATATATGTTTAATATTTATATAAAATGTTTAAATATTTTTTCCATATAATATATGTTAATCACACATTTCATATTTATACGTACTATTGCAGAACATGTGTTTTGTTTGATTCTTTTGTTTTTTATTTCATATTAGGGTTGTGAAATGTGATTTAATATGTTTTTATATTTTTTATTATTTTAACCTTTTCTTTGTTTTGTAATATTTTTTTTCCAGTACATAAACCTTAATCCCCATATATCAAATTTTCTTCCCTGCATTGCCCGAATCCTCCAACTAAAGCAGTTACTAGACCTGAGGTCTCAAATGATCACTGTGAAAAATTGAGGTAAAACTAATGATCCTACATTGTCAATGAGGTAAATCACAAAGCAGTGAAATAACCTTTTGCCAAAACCTACAACCATCGAGAGTCAAACACCAAAACTACTAGCACTACCATAGATCGACGCAAGGTCAACATTGTATTTTATTAGTGCTAAGAAAAAAGTGTTGATAAAATCTTTACCTTTATCAGTGCTAGCTAAAATCACTAATAAAGGTTACTTTTATCAGTTCTAAAAAAAGCTCTGACAAAGGTATACCCTTTATCAACATTTTTTTACTGTTGATAAAGGTATACCCTTTATCAGTGCTATTCTTAGCATTGATAAAAGTTTTTAATAAAAAATATTGTTAATTTATATAAAATTATTATATTTATATTCAAAAATAATGTTTGTTTATATACATTAAATAAAAAACACATGTTTATAATTAATATATATTTTTTAATAATTCAAATATATATATAATGTTTAAAAAAAGTATTTATAAGATTATAATTAAATAAATATTTATTTAAATTATTATAAAATTACAATAAATTTTATTAAATAATAAATATATTTATTATTATTATAATTATATATTTGTAATTATACATTTATAATTATATATTTATAATTATATATAAATAATTTTTAAATATATATATTTATAATTATAATTATAAATAAATAAATTTAAATTTAAATAAATATATGTCTCCAATTAATTTGGTCAATAAATATATTGATTCGTGAGTATAATTAGTGCATGAATATTTTATGTATTCATCATGAATATTCATTTATACATTACACCTTTATTATTATTCATGTTGTCCATATATGTGATGGCTCGTTTTTTATGATCTATACTTTACTAGGTATATGATTCATTCATGTTATACCCATGAATCTATTATGTTCTCATAAATATTTTAAAATTACAATAAATATATTTAAATAATAAATATATTTATCATATTTATAATTATAAAATTTTAATTATATATAAATACATTTTAAATACATTTATTTATAATTAAAATTGTAACTATATATATTTAAATAATTATAAAATTACAATAGATACATCTGTTATAATTTTATAAAAGGAGGTGATTAATTGTTCTTTTTTTCTTTGGTGGATATACGACTTTGATTGTTTTTCTTTTCCTAACTATTTGTGTCTTTTTTACTTTTATTTTATTAATAAATTTTTGGAACCATTGGTTTTAACCCATGGTTCACACCATTTTGAATATATATTTATCATCACTTTTTTAGTGATCATAAAGGCATATCTTTATCAGCGCTAAAAAAGCACTGATAAATGTAGGTTTTATCAACGCTTTCTATTTTAGCGCTGATAAGATATACCTTTATCAGAACTTTTTTAAAAGAACTGATAAAAGTCTTCCCCCAATGTTATAAAAATAATCCTAAAAGTCTCCCTCCATCACACCTTCAAAGCTTTCGCGGATCTGTATTGTTGTTATCACCGTTGTCGCTCCTTTCCCCGCCATTGTTTCTCCCTACCTTTTCCTTTTCCTTCATCATCACTGTTGCTCCCTACCTTACTGACGTATCTCCCATCACCGTCGCTCCCTGAACTGTCGTTGTCTCTCCCTACTGGCATCGCTCCCTGCCATCATCGCTCCATATCATTGTCGCTCCCTACCGACGTCGCTCCTTAAAAGGTAAACCCCTTTATTTCACTCCCATTCCATAATTTTTTTTATCTTTATTTCTATTGGATTATTCCCATCTTATAAGAACCCTAATATAGTGGATTTATGATTTTTTCTTCACTTATTGAGATTAAGTTTTGCAGATCACATCTTAAGTCTTTTTTTACGCATTTACAAAGGTTTCATTCCAACCTTACATGGTTTGATGTGGGTGGTTCCATGCCTTTATTTTTCATTAAAAAAATATCTATGAATGAGCTTTCTAAATGTTTATCCTCTAAAATAATTAATTCTATAATTATTTAGAGTTGGTTACCAAAATGATTACCAAGCAGAGTAATTTTATTCTTTACTTTTAAAGAGAATTGGTGTATGCCATATCTTTGATAACATGACATAAAGTTTTTATCATGCATATTTTTATTGTCCAGTTAATTTTTTAAATTTATAATACTTTCATGTGATTGTGTTATGGTCTTGAGGTGTTTCTTGGGACAGTTTCCTATTTTATATGGTTTTTGGTGTGCTTTTCATATTGAATCTCTTGATTAAATAAATAAATTTAATTGTATTTCCTTGTTAGTGTCATTTGGGGCGTCTTATGAACACACACACACACACACATAGGTGGATCAAGGACTCCCCTCAGGTATATCATGGGTCATGCCTGAATTTATAGATAATATTTATTGTGTTTAAATATTATTTATTAGGAATAATCACCATGGATAATTGAATTCATGGACCATAATTTTGAGCTTCGTTCATCCTATATTTGATTTTATGAACCATTCTCCATTGATTTGTGATAGGTTATATATAGGTCAAGTGGTGTTTCTTTGTGGTCACTTAATATTACATGTATTTAAATTATTATGGTTTTTAAAGTGTTTCCTTATTATACTTATGCCTATATGAGTTCCCATTAGGGATAAATGGTGTTTTCCAAGTGGTTTTATCCCTTTTTATGGAATGATATTTGATGAAAAGTGTTTGGGAAAATGCCTAAATGGATTTTTTTAAAGAATGATTTTGGTTTTAAAATCAGTGGTAATCACCAAATTGATGTTTTAAAAATTATTCCTATGTTAATTGTATTTCAAACCAAGATTTTTATTGATTTGAAAGTTTAAAAATGTTGTTTTATTTTTAAAGTGGTGAGTTAAACCTTGTGATCTACATTTAAACCCACTTTTTTAAAACTTAGTTAATTTTTATATCAATATTTTGGGGTGTTCAAATCTTTTAAGATTTCCAAATGAGATAGATTGTTTCAAAAGGGGGTTTTTCCCATGTGGATTGGATTTTGAAACTTTTTGTGTCTTTGAATATTTTTCAATGGTTGTTTAAAGGGTAGTGTGAATTCCCATTTTAGTTTTAAAGGTGTTTTGATAAAATTGGTCCTAATAGTAGATTGGGATGGATTTTATAAATGATAAAATGGCTTGGAATTCCAAGCATGTTTTGAAAAGAGAAGGCCCATTTTAAATTTTATAAAAAATGAGTTTTCATAAAAGGTGTGATACCCTCTTAAGTCCCTTTGATTATTGTATGACCATTTTAGCTTGTGATCCCATGTGGGGATGTTTATTATTGATGAACTAGTTTGATGGGACTTTTGGGGATGTGGATAGGTTTTGTAGTTAAGTCCTAGTTTATTTATCTCCAGTTCAAGTCCCTTTATTAATACAGATTAGTGATAATGCCCATGACACTAGAATCCTTTTTAGGATCATTTAGGGGATTTATCTCTCTACTTCTATTGTATCCCCTATTATTTATATTATTGTTTGGAACATATTTTCTTATTGTTTTCCCCATTTTGTGTGACTTGACATAGTGGTGATTGACTGGTGCTTTCTTCCTTCTTTGTATGGTTTGATTTTCAGATTTTTTGAAAAGGGATTGTGAAAGGTTTTTAAAGAAGGAAAAAAGGAAAGAATGATTTTAATGTGTTTTCAAACTATTTTAATAATGATTTTGAAAATTATTCTCAAATGAGAAATTTTAGAATGGTTTTTATTTGAAACTCTAAGAATGTGTGAGTTATGAAATGGGGTTTTAGTCCACTATTCCAAGCTTTATGAATTTTTTTTGTTTTCAAACATGTTTTATAAAACTGTATAATAGTTAGAAACCTCTTTGAGTTTTGAATTGTGTATTTAAAAAATGGGTGTTTATGAAATAGTTTAAAGTTATATTTTAAAAAGGTGATTTGACCAAGAGGTATTGGCCAAAGAAAAATGTTTTCCAAGTAATTGTTTTCATTTAATGAAAATCTTATAAAAAGAGTTTTAATGCAATTTTACGTGTTACTAATTATTTGGTAAAACTTTATAGAATTTTTTTATTTTTATAATTTATTTCAAACTAGATTTTTCAGGATGTAATATAAAAGTGATATATTAGATTTGGTAGGTTTTGGTGACCTATTGGACTTTTAGATCACACCTATATTTTATAGGTTCGGTTTTTTTCTGGCTTGTTTCACTTCCTTTGGATATTTTAGGCGGGATATATGGTTGGATGGTGACCCTATTTGAACATATTTTTTGTATTTATTTTGTTAAATATTAATATTACCAAATCAAATATGAAGGATATTAATAAATAATGGATGGATGTCAATCATATGACAAAAGAGTATGAAGATGGAGTGAAAGAGTTCATCAAGTTTGCAAAAGATCAAGTATATGACCCTTCTTAAATCCTTTTTCCATGTTTACGTTGTTGTTATTTAACACTAATTAGTCCAGAGTATTTGTAAGAACACTTGATCTATCACAGAATTGATCCATGTTATAAATGTTGGAATAAACATGGGTAAAAAGTGAATGTAGCTAGCGATTGGGATAACACTACGTTTTATAGATTATCTGATATGATTATAAGTGTGGAAAATGAAGTAGATTATATTGAGGATGTGATTACAGGTGTGAATGATTATAAAGATTGTATTAAGGAAATGATAAGGACAGATGAAGATAAACTTTGTGATTCTCCAAAATTGTTTGAGAAGTTAAAGAGTCATGCAAAGACGCCATTGTATGTTGGTTTCACTAAATATACATCATTGTCTGCCATACTAAAGCTGTATAATTTAAAAGAAGAGAAAAAATAGAATGATGCTGGTTTTATTGAACTACTTTCTCTCTTGAATTATATGATCCTAGAAGATAATAAGCTCCTTATCTGAACATACAATGCCAAAATAACACTATGTTTGATGGGTATGATATCTGAAAGAATACATGCCAACCCAAATGAATGTATACTATTTCACAAGTACCAAAAATCACCTAAAGAATGCCCAAAGTGCGGATATTCTAATTATAAGAAAGATGAATTGGGTCCTATGAAAATTTTATGGTACTTTCCAATCATTCCAAGATTTAGCCACCTATATGGAAGTTAGGAGACTGTAGGGAAATTGATGAGGCATGCAGATAAAATAAATAAATATAGGAAATTTAATTACCCAACAGACTCTTCTCAGTGGAAGAAAATTGATCACGAGTATCCTGAATTTGGAAATGATCCAAGAAACCTTCTTCTTAAATTATCTATATATGGATTGAATCCTTTTAGTTTTCAAAGTATCACTCATAGTACATAGACAGTTATGTTGGTAAATTATAATTTTTCACCATGGTTATACATGAAATGAAAATACATCATGTTATATATGATTATATTAGGACCAAAACAACTGGCTAATAATATTGAGGTTTATCTGGATCCATTGATCGAGGATTTAAAATTATTGTGGGATTCAAGTGTTACCTTGTATGATGCTTTCAGTAATGGAGATTTCATGTTGAGAGATATGTTGTATGGAATGATAAATGAATTTCCTTATTATAAAATTTTTTCAGGATATAACATTAAAGGAAATCAAAGGTGTTCCATTTGTGAACAAGGTATATAGTCAATTATGTTGAAACATTCATCAAAGACTGTGTTTCTAGGACATCACATATTTCTACCACAACAACATAAGTATCGATCTTGGGTGACGTAATTTGATGAAAGTTTATAAGAAAGTAAAAAATAATCTCCACTAATAGGTGATCATCTATTTGAGAAAGTAAAATATGTGGACACTTCCTTTGGTGAACCATTTTCGAAAAACCTTACAAAAATTGGTTGGAAAAAGAGATCAGTTTTTTTGAATTACTGTAGTGGAATTGTCTGTACATCAGATATTTTCTTAATGTTATTAATGTTAAAAAAATTTATATGATAGTGTAATTATAACATTACTAAATTCACCTATAAAAAAAGATGAAATTAAGGCTATGTTGGACATGGTTGACATGAGAATATAAGAAGAGTTGGCACCAGTGAAGGGTGAAAATGAAATTTTCTTCCTCCAGCTGCTTTCACTCTTTCTAGGCAGGAGTGATATCAGTTTTTAAAAGTTTTGAATGATGTAAAGGTTCCAAAGGGATATTCATCGAATATCAAAAATATTGTGTTAATGACCAATTTAAATAGAAAGGGTCTGAAATAACATGAAATTTATTTTTTGATGAAAGATCCAATTCTTATAGCTTTACGTTTCATTTTTCTCAATAATGTCCACCATACATTAACCAATCTCTATTTATTTTTCAAAGATATATGTAGCAAAGTTATAGACCCAATGAAATTTTCGACTATGGAAAGATAAATTGTTGCCTTATTTTATGAATTGGAAATTTTCTTTCCATCAGCATTCTTTGATATGATGGTTCACTTGATGGTTTACTTGGCAAGAGATATTTGACTATGTGGTCTGATACACTATAGATGGATGTACCCCATTGAATGGTATATGAATATTTTGAAAGGGTATATAAAAAATCAATGTCATTCAGAGGGTTGTATTAAGGAGAAATATATTGTTGAGGAACAATTTAATTCTATACCAAATACCTTTTTGGTGTGGAAAACATTGGTCTATTGAAATCTCATCACACTGGGCAGCTTGTGGGTGAAGGAATTTCTATAATAGATATTGTCATAATCAATATTACAGATTGGGAGTAGGTCCACCTTTACATTTTGCATAATAGTTTGGAGGTTTCACCATATGTTGAAACCTACAAATAAATTATTGGGAAATTGAATCCATCAAGGGATTAAAGATGGATATCAAATACACATAATAAATAGTTTATAGTATGGTTTCATGACCATATTTTTAAGGAGACATATGAAAATTCAGATTTAATTTCAGAATGACTTTGATGGATAGCTAGAGGACCAAGTGTGTATTTATTATCTTACAATAATTATGTAATTAATAGTTATATATTCTAAACAAATGAACATAATGAATACAGTACCATGTAAAATAGTGGAGTTACAATTGTGGCTGAAGCAATGCATGTTTCATGTAATAAGGAAAGAAATAAAATTTATGTGAATATTGTTGGAGTTTGTGGCCTAGAACCAACTACTTTGTAATTTATTCATTAAATAAACATCTTATCACATCTTGATTATTCTTCTGCATGAAAATTCATGTGATAATGTCCCAAGGATAGGTGTTTCATTAAAGGTTCATAGCGGATCCCTGCTATGATGAGAACCCGGAAGTTCCATAACACTGTTCTTGAATATATGTTCTATGGTCAGATGATGTTATTTGAGAGACACAAATAATACAAGCCATTAGGGGTGAGGACTCATAAAACTTTGAGGCACCTTCTCATGGTGTGCTCCCTTGGTAATATCCAAGAGGATATTATGAGAACAAGACCCGCCAGTAGGAAATCCACATTTCATAGTGTCATTGGATGTTCCTATCTGTGGGCATTTGTATTGGTCCTTAGACTTTAATATTATTATTAATGGTTATTACAACTCGTGCACTTAGACGTATTGACAAAAACTGTGACGACACACTGTTCGCAGTGAGGTAGGATACATTGGGTGCGTCACGAGTAATATCACATTAATAGATAATGCGAGAAAGGATTTGTCCCTTCTGTTCCAAAACGGAATTAGATATCTCAGGCCCTTTGATGGAATTGATATAGCCTAAATAAATCCATGGCCATGGTAAGGTATGGGAGAGTTCAATTTCGGAAAGTCAAAGAAAGAATAATTGAGCACATGGGTTGATGGCACTAGCATGCAACCAGCTTGATTAGAGATATCGAGACAAAGGGATTATATTACACGGTAAGCGTTCATATGATGTGACACATCAATGCGGCGTAAAATTATTTCTCTTGGGTGACTTGACCCATTGCTAGACAGTAATCTTGGACTTTATGCAAGCCCGCCTAATGCCAACGAGAAAGAGGCCTAGAGGGTCACACACTAAGTATGTCCATGTATCTCAGTTAAATATTAATTTAACAAGTTGAATAAAGATTATTCCTGACTGTGGTTTAATAATTATTTAAGGATCCCTGATCGCATTTATTTCGACACTAGTTATTCAAGAGAATATATTGTGGGTGAAATAATATGTTTATTAGTGAGTAATTCAGTTACATTTATTTAAGAAATAAATAGCCATTACTCAAGGTATAATAAATGTGGTGGAGGAAATAAAGAAAAATGGAAAATAAAAGTACAAGCCGTGTATATTAAATATACACACCGTGTATTTTTATGGAAAATGAGTACATGCCGTGTATTAATGATTACACGCCGTGTAGTTTTTGCAGTCGGAATTTTGAGGATATAATATTTTTTTATTAAATGATATTTATTATAATCAGCGTGGGCGCATGTCAAGTAATTAATAATTTGACATGGGGGTTTTTAATAAGATTCAATGAAATAAATAAAACGCGTGACGCATTTATTTATTGTTATAACTCTATAACATCAAACTTGATTATAAATATCCTCACAACCCCAACACTTTTCCCAATCATTGTGCACAACAATTCTGGAGAATTTTTTGAAGGCCTAAAGAACTAATTCCTCCAAGAACGCTCTCAATAATGAGAGATATCCTCCTCCATTGGATCAAGGTGATCGAAGGTGGAAATCGCAAGTGAAGGTTCTTCTGTGCTAGAACCCAGAGATCCCTTCGACGACGTCCAGAGATACGTGGCACACGTGTGGATTACCACTAGAGGAATCCTACAATTGGATTCTATGATGCAACAACGGATTACAAGATCGTGACTAGAGATATCAATGAAGAAAGAATTCCACCAAGGTAATTATTGTGAATTAATTAAATTAATTATAACCAACATATGATGATCCTATCTCTGTGGTTCTGGGACTCCCTATTTTTTTTCATTCTTCATTCTATTCTGAAGATCTGGCATTTTATATCATGACGGATCTCGGTTTGAACATTGTTTAACGCTAAAATAAAAGTTGGGCAAACCCACCAACGTGCTTCCGTTGTGCTCAGAACCTACAAGTGGTATCAGAGTGGTCATATCGTTGATTATAATTATTTAGTTTTTTGTTGGTGATTTACACATTTAATAATTTAGTTATTTCAATTCAAGTTAATCATTCTTTAAATCTGAATCTCAAGATCTGTTCCTTTTCTATCGTTTCTTGTTCACCATACAGAAATGACCTTTATTTTAATTTTTGATTAAAATAAAATAGTGGATCTCATTCAGAGGAGCCAAACATTCATATTAGTACAAAACGAGAATACACGACGTGTATTCAGAAGTACACATCGTGTATTCTAGGTTCATGCATCAGACTGGTCTGCCAAATCAGGCCATGTATTGATCCTATCTAAGTCATTTATGACATCATGTGTTGACCAAGAATAGGTGTCACATAGTTTCCGGATTACACGCCGTGTGGTCCAATGAACATTGCATGTAGTTCCTTCGAGTTAGGGTTGGACCATGTACCTCGTACACGGTTTTCCCGGCTGGAAACCGTGTAACATAGAAACTACACGGCGTGTGTCCCACTGAACACGCCATGTACTCCGAAATTTTTTGAAGTACATTAACATGCCATGTCCCTGGGCATGTACTTCAGATGGACGGTGAAGAAAAAGTACACATCGTGTAGTCAGAACTACATGCTGTGTACTCACCCAAATTATGCAGATTTATTAAAATTTATTATTATATTATAAAAACCCTTGAGAAGTGTACCATGGTGCAGGAATAAAGCTGAGGCACAACACGTGATAGGTGTTTTATATATATGTGTTTAATTTAACATCTATGTAATGAACGAGAATTCATCGGGTTGCCTCCAAGGTACAAGTTACGTATAAGGATAATTTTAATTTATTTAAAATTATGATGGATGAGAATCTCAAGGAAGTTCAGAAAAAGGTTTAAGATAAAAGGATTGATTAATTAAAGATAATTAATTGATTCGAGCATAATTTATCTTAAACAAGAATGATTAAAGAATTGAATTCTAGTTTTATTTATGCGTAAATATCATTGCATGTATGGATGATCATGAGCTAGACCAAGACCTTTGTATGTGAGTGGTTTATTTAATTTATTTATTTAAATTAAATTTGTAGGCCTATGAGCCTTCTCCTCATTAATATGTAGGGCATGCGCGCCCAAGAATTATTTTATGTAAAAACACCTTTTTACCCCTTACCTGTGTTTGAGATGAATGCATATGTAATGAATGGAGCTCCCAATCTAGTGGAGGTAGCTCAAGTCAGGAGCCAAGGCGAAACCAATCCAAGAAGATACAAAGTTGGACAGGTGGAAAGCAAAGAACATGAACCCGAAAGGTTCAAGGTGTTTCTCCCCCAGGTCTTGCGTTAGTTTATCAACAGCTAGATAAACTAACCAATAGAAAAATCTCATGATCATACCATTTATTTTATTTCTGTTAGTTGCATGTTTTATTTATTGTGGGTGTGTTGTCAGGATCACACAATTAATGAATTAAACGAGCATGAAAGATGGAACTAAAATAAAATCGGCTTATATGTAAATATTATCTTAGACATGGTTAATCACTTAAGTATACCACACTTAATATTAACAAGCATGTAATCAAAGTTAATAAATCGGAAATTTACATATAAGGATAAAATCCCTCAAAGAAATATTAAGTTGGTATATCCTTCCGTAATCTTGGTTAGAATCGAACCATAGTTCAAAGTGCTTGACCAACCCTAGTTGGGGTGCTTTCAATTATCGAGGAATTCTAATTCAAGGTTTTGGGCTGACTTGACTTGGTTCACATCAAGGGTTGACTGCCACAACAGGACTTGGTGTGACCAAGAGGCAAAGGTTGAGGAAATCCAAAATAAAAGGATTTTAGGATTGGGGAGTCCACTCAGTGGATCAAGGAGATGCGAGTTAATGCAGTTGGAATTTGGAATACCTACCTAAAACCCTTCAAGTTTCTTGACCAACCCTAGTTGGGGTAATTCAAAGGGTAATATGGATCCTTTCCACTAGAATATTCATGCAACAGAATAGTCTGAAGTCAATGGTGAGGGCTATTGGATTTCGATAAAATAGTGGGAGACTAATAAGTATTAATTTATTTATTTGTCTCAGTTTTGTAATAAAGTACTAAACCTTTTCTCATCTTAATTTGTAGAAATTTCAAGAAAATGAATTCAAACATATCATTGCGAAAAATACTCGAGAATGAAAACCTTCTCACCGGCACCAATTTCCAAGAGTGGTAGATATGTTTACATGTCATCCTTCGCCGTGAAAGGAAATTGTATGTGCTGGAAGAGCATGTTCCAGTAGTGCCTGAAAAAGAGGATAGTGATGAGTAAATATCTCTCTACATGAAACACATGGATGATGCCACAAATGTCCAGTGTTTCATGCTATCAGCCATGTCTAATGAGCTCTTGAAGCAACATGAAAACATGGATGCGTATAGCATGATGTCTCACCTTAAGGATATCTACCAAGAGAAGGAGAGACAGGAGAGGTATGAGATCTCCAATGATTTGTTTACAACTAAGCTTGGAGAGTATGCACTAGCTAGGCCTCATGTAGTCAAGCTTATTGGCTACATCGAACGCCTGTACATCTTAGGGATTAAATTCCTGGATGAGTTGCGTACAGATATCATCCTATCATCACTTCCCAAGACCTTCTCAAGATCTATTGTCAACTACAACATGAGA
The DNA here is from genome assembly GCA_963277665.1 of Viscum album. Classification (NCBI taxonomy): domain Eukaryota; kingdom Viridiplantae; phylum Streptophyta; class Magnoliopsida; order Santalales; family Viscaceae; genus Viscum; species Viscum album. The sequence goes on along the minus strand of OY728123.1, from coordinate 1,424,417,326 downwards.
AATAATGAGAAGAGTTTATTAGAACTTATGACCTTGATTCACCAGGTAGATAAGGACATGGGGCATGACAAACCCACAGTCCTTATGGTGAATAAGAAAAGGAAGGACAAGGCAAAGGGGCCAAAGACTTATAAATGGTTTGAAGCCCCTGAGCATCGTCCTTCCAAGAAGGGGAAGATCCAAAGGCAGGGCAAGGAATGGGAGGTGGTTTGTTTTGCATGTGGAAAGCAAGGCCACTAGAAGAGGAACTGCACCCAAAAGCATGGGGAAGCTAAAAGTGCATTCGTTATCGAGTGTAATCTTTCTATTTCTACACACTGGTTATTAGATACATCTTGTGGGGCTCACATTTGTATTCAAATGCAGAAACCAAGTAGATTTAGAAATATTTCCAGAGGATAGGTGGATCTTCGAGCTGCCAATGGTGAAAGTTTGGCTGCGTTGGCCATTGGCGATTACCACCTCTCATTGCCGACTGGGATGCTTTTGGTTTTACATAACTTTTATTATGTGCCTAGTGTTACCAAGAACATAATTTCTATATCTTGTATAGATATGGATGAATTTATTTTCAATTTTGGAAATAAGGGTTGTCTCTTTTATAAGAAAAACGTATGTTATGGTATGTAACATTTAAATAATGGTTTGTATGTATTAAATTAAGAAAACCAAGTGTTGACAATCGATAACGAAACAAACTCACATGACTCATACATCACTCAGTTGTGGCATCATCGTCTCAGTCATGTAAATGAGAATCACTTGACAAAGATCTACCAAGATGGCTATTTAGACTCTACTGATCTAAAACCACTTGATAGATTTCAGACTTGTTTACAAGGTAAAATGACCAAGCTACCTTTTGGTGGAAAGGTCAAAGGGGCCACAGAGCTTCTAGGATTGGTGCACATGGATGTATGTGGACCATTTACAGTAGAAGCTAAATGTGTATATTCTTACTTCATTACTTTTACTAATGATTTAAGTAGATATGGCTATGTATACTTAATGATTTATAAGTCAGATTCCTTAGAGAAATTTAAGGAATTCAAGAATGAAGTGGAGAATCATCTTGGTAAGAAGATAAAGAAACTTCGATCGGATCGAGGTGAATAATATCTGAACCAAGAGTTCATCGATCTTCTACGAGAGTCCAGGATTCTATCTCAACTCACTCCTCTTTATACAACACAGTGGAATGGTGTTAGTGAAAGGAGGAACCACACTTTTTGGACATGGTGAGGTCGATGATGAGTCATGCAAATCTTCCATGATCCTTTTGGGAATATGCATTACAAACTGCAACATACACATTAAACCGAGTACCAAATAAGGTGAAAAATGGAATTCCATCCGAGTTATGGAATGGAAAGAAACCCATTTTGTTGCACACACATGTATGGGGATGCGAGGAGTTTGTTAAGGCCTTCTCAAGCAACAAACTAGTACCCCGGGGCACAAAGTGTATCTTTATAGGATATCCCAAGTAAATGAAGGGATATTACCTATATAACCCTTCAGACAAGAAAGTGATTGTCGCTAGACAAGCCGTATTTCTTAAGAGGGAGCACATCCTCAAAAGGGATAGTGGGAGCAAGATTTAATTCGACAAAGTTGATACTCAAGATACACATGAGTTGGTACAGGAACAAGTTCCATAGGTCCCTGTGGAAGAGGTTCCAGAAACAAAAGTACTGCGTAGGAGCTCAAGAGAGGTTAGGGAACTAAAGAGATTTGGTTTCCTAATCACCGAGGATGGTGAATAATTATTGTTGGATAATGATGAACCTATATCCTACAAGGAAGCAGTATAAAGATCAGAAGCTGCAAGATTTATAGAAGCTATGAAATCTCAGATGGATTCCATGTATCATAACCAAGTCTAGGTTCTGGTCGATGAGCCAGTTGATGTAAACCCTATTGGATGCAAATGGGTATTCAAGAGAAAACTGTACATGGAAGGTCAAGTTAGCACCTATAAAGCAAGGCTAGTGGCTAAATGATTCAGACAACATCAAGGAATTAACTATGATTAAACCTTCTCTCCAGTTTCCATGTTTAAATACATAAGAATCATACTTGTCATAACAGCTTACCATGACTATGAGATTTGGCAGATGAATGTCAAAATAGCATTCCTTAATGGTAACCTTCAAGAAGATGTCTATATGACACAACCAAAAGGGTTTGTGACACTAGGTGAAGCCAAACGGGTTTGCAAGTTGCAGAAATCCATTTATGGATTAAAGTAAGCATCCAGGTCATGGTGCATTCAATTTGATGAATCCATAAAGGAATTTAGTTTCATTAAGAAAAAATGTGAGCCATGTGTTTATAAGCAGTTTAATGGGAATGCGATCATTATCCTAGTAGTATATGTTGATGACATATTGCTTATTGGAAATGACATACCAGTCTTACAGTCAGTTAAGGACTGGTTGAACAAGTTTTTCTCCATGAAGGACTTGGGTGAAGAAGCCTACATTCTAGGGATCAAGATAATTTGTGATAGATCCAAGTGGATATTTGGACTAAGTTAGAGTATATACATTGACGAGATACTAAAGAGATTTAGTATGGAATAATCCAAGAGGGGATTGGTTCCAGTGTCACATGGCCTACATATTTCTAAGAAAATGTGTCCTCAGACACAAAAAGAGAAAGATATAATGAGTAAGATCACATACGCTTCAGCTATAGGATCCATCATGTATGCCATGTTATGTACCAGGCTTGATGTTGCCTATGCACTGATCATGGTAGGTAGATATCAAGTAGATCTAGGAGAAAAACATTGTACTATTTTTAAAACTATCCTTAAGTATCTGAGAAGAACTAAGGATATGTTCCTGGTGTATGGATGAGACAAGGATCTTGTCATTAGAGGGTATGTTGATGCTGGTTTTTAGACAGATCAGAATGATCTGAAGTCGCAATCTGGATATGTTTTCTGTCTCAATGGAGGAGCTGTGAGCTGGAAGAGTTCAAAGTAGCCAGTTGTCACCGATTCTACAGTGGATTCTGAATATATAGCGGCTTATGATGCATCCAAGGAAGCCGTATGGATTTGGAACTTTGTCCAGGAGCTTGATGTGGTGCTTAGCGGTAAATATTCCATTACATTGTATTGTCATAATACTGCAGCGGTGGCTCTTGAAAAATAACCAACATCACATCAACGGAAAAAGCACATACTCTAGAAGTATCACCTCTTGAGGGATTTATATCAAAGGGGTGAAGTTGCAGTGATCAGAGTGTCCACAGAAGAGAACGTGGTGGACCCCATGACTAAAGGCCTATCTCAGCAGAAGCATGAATATCATGTGAGAGATAGAAGGTTAAAAGTTTTTAGTAGTTGGATCTAGTCCAAGTGGGAGTCTGTTGGAGTTGGTGGCCTAGAACCAACTACTTTGTAATTTATTCATTAAATAAACATCTTATCACATCTTGATTGTTCTTATATATGAAAATGCATGTGATAATGTCCCAAGGATAGTTGTTACATTAAAGGGTCATAGCGGATCTCTACTATGACGAGAACCCATAAGTTCCATAACACTATTCTTGAATATATGTTCTATGGACGGATGATGTTATTTGAGGGACACAAATAATCCAATCCATTAGGGGCGAGGACTTATAAAACTTTGAGGCACCTTCTCATGGTGTGCGCCCTTGGTAATATCCTGGAGGATATTATGAGAACGAGACCCACTAGTAGTAAATCCACATTTCATAGTGTCATTGGATGTTCCTATCTGCAGACATGTGTATTAGTCCTTAGACTTTAAGATTATTATTAATGGGTATTACAACTCGTGCACTTAGATGTATTGAAGAAAGCTGTGATGACACACTGTTCACAGCGAGGTAGGATACATTGGGTGAATCATGAGTAATACCGCATTAATAGATAATGCGAGAAAGGATTTGTCCCTTCTATTCCATAACGAAAGTAGATATCTCAGGCCCTTTGATGGAATGGATATAGCCTAAATAAATCCATGGCCATGGTAAGGTATTGGCAAGTTCAATCCCGAAAAGTCAAAGAAAGAATAATTGAGCACATGGGTTGATGGTACTAGCATGAAACCAGCTTGATTAGAGATATCGAGACAAAGGGATTATATTACACGGTAAGCATTCGTATGAGGTGACACGTCAATGCGGCGTCAACTTCTTTCTCTTGGGTGCCTTGACCCGTTGTTAGATAGTAATCTTGGACTTTAGGCAAGCCCTCCTAATTCCAACAAGAAAGAGGCCTAGAGGGTCACACACTAAGTGTGTCCATGTATCTCAGTTAAATATTAATTTAACAGGTTGAATAAATATTATTCCCGACTATGGTTTAATAATTATTTAAGGATTCCTGATCGCATTTATTTAGACACTAGTTATTCGAGAGAATATATTGTGGGAAAAATAATATGTTTATTGGCGAGTAATGAAGTTACATTTATTTAAGTAATAAATAGCCATTACTCAAGGTCTAATAAATGTGGTGGAGGAAATAAAGAAAAATGGAAAATAAAAGTATACGCCGTGTATATTAAATATACACGCCATGTAGTTTTATGGAATACGAGTACACACCGTGTATTAATGATTACACGCCGTGTAATTTTTCCAGTCAGGATTTTGAGGATATAATATTGTTTTATTAAATGATATTTATTATAATCAGCATGGGCGCATGTCAAGGAATTAATAATTATACATGGGGGTTTTCAATAAGAGTCAATGAAATAAATAAAACGTGTACTGCGTTTATTTATTGTCATAACTCTGTAACCTCAAACCTGATTATAAATATCCTCACAACCCCAACACTTTTCCCAATCGTTGTGCACAACAATTCTGAAGAATTATTTCAAGGATGAAAGAACTACTTCCTCCAAGAATGCTCTCAAGACTGAGAGAGATCCTCCTCCATCAGACTAAGGTGATCGAAGGCGGAGATCGAAAGCGAAGGTTCTTCTGCGTTAGCACCCAAATATCCCTTCAGCGACGTCCATAGATATGTGGCACACGTGTGGATCACCGTTAGAGGAATTCTACACTTGGATTCTATGACACAACGATGGATCACAAGATCGTGATCGGAGACATAAACGAAGAAACAATTCCACCAAGGTAATTCTTGTGAATTAATTAAATTAATTATAACCAACATATGAATATCTTATCTCTATGGTTCTGGGACTCTCTCTTTTTTTTCATTCTTCGTTCTATTTCGAAGATCCGGCATTTTATATCGTGATGGATCTCGGTTTGAAAATTGTTTAACGCTAAAATAAAAGTTGGTAAAATGCACCAATGTGATTCCACTACGCTCAGAACCTACAAATATATCATACTTTGGCATCATCAAAAAAATATGGGAGTTTCATTATACAACATTACAAGTGCCGATTATTCAATAAAAGTGGGTTGATAACAGGAGTGTTGTTGAAATAGATGAATTGGGATTTGTGAAAGTCTATTTTAGTAAGTAAGGGTACAAAGATGAACTGTTTATAATAGAATCATAGGAAATACATGTATTTTATGTTTGAGATACCACAAACCAAAAGTGGTCAATTTTTCTATTATCGAACAAAACCACTAAAGGATCAGATGAAAATTCAACTGTGAATGACTCTTTCATTGGGATGTCGCAATCATTTCATAGTATTCCTAATGTAGATGGTGTTTTGTATATAAGAGGAGACCATAATGAAGGGATTTTGATAGTTGATAGATGGGACAAATCCTTTCATCCTTTAAAAAAGAGATTTTAATAATTAGGTTATATATTTTTTGTAATATACATTATGTTTCCACATATTATTATTTTTTCGTTGCTTCATTTATATAATCAAAATTAAATATTAAACCACTTATGCGGATAATGACTTTTTCATGTATTAGTTCTCCAAATCCTAAGGAACAACAGGTCACTCAACCTACTACTGGTCGCAATGCGGAGGAACAATGAACTTCTGCACATGTCGGTGCTCCCAATCTTGAGGAACAACAAGTTTCTCAAAATTATATTGCTCCCAGTGTAGAGGTACAATGACCTTCTATTCATGATAATGCTACCAATCTATAGGAACAACATATTGAATATGTTGAATATGAGAAAATGGTAAGCAGTGAAGGACTAATGATGCAAGAAAAAAGAGAGAGTCATAGTTTGATGGTGTTAGAAAAAAATTAAGGCAAAAAGAAAAGGCATCAAACACAAGGTTGGATGGAATGCGCACGACCAGTATGTTAACCCCAACTAGGCCATGTTCGGTAGTTACATTGGAATCATCACTCGACAATGGGTGCCGATTGATATAGATTTGTGGCACCATGTTGTTCCCACGCTTAATACACTGATTTGGGAATATATTACGGTAACATGATGATATCATTTCTTTATTTTACTAAAAAGTAATATAATGGAACATTGACATACTCTTCATCATCCCTTTTAGAGTTCATTTATAGTAGATTAATCCCATAAGAAATATATACTCATGATTTATAGAAGGATTTACAAAGGATTTTGTGCAGTTATAATGATATGTTATCTTAAAGATGTTTAAAGGAAAATAAACATGTACCCAATGCTTATGTATGCACACCTGATAACCCAAGAAGTGTGGGATGCATTTACTGGTCATCGTGTGGATGTGTCTTTTCAAATATATTGTGGCTGGTAATACATTTTTTGGAAATACATGTATCCATCACTTTGATTGAGAATTTTTTATTTATGAAATGGAAATTGAGTGATGAAAATAAGGAGTGAGTATAAAAACCAACACACCCCTACCATAATTCAAGTATGGGGTATACTTCATATGAAAAAAATTGGTATGTATTTTAAATCTACCGTAATATTTTTATGTGACACGAAACAATGACATAATTATGTTCCTATTTTTATATGTAGATTGATGAATCCAAATCCAAAGCCACTTTCATCCCAAACCATGTGCTATGGAAGGAGGCACATGTAAATAAATATGGAATAATAATAGATGAAAAAATATATAAAAAATCGTGGGAAACATGTGTAAGTATGACATAATAAAAAAATTCTTTAAACCACTATTACATAATAATGATTACTTATTTTCCTATATTTTCTATATGATGTAGTCACAAGAATAATCAACACATGTACTGGATTAACACCTATTATCGGTATCCTTGAAGAGACTATAATAGTATGGTCGCATTAGAGGTGAGGGTTTTGGGGTGAAACCCCTAACATATTTTGAGAAAAAAACAAGAGGAGGATAAAACTAAAGAAATGAAAGAGATGAAAGTAAGATTAGTTTCCCTTAAAGAGAAATTCCAATGGAAGACTGAGTTGCTATAAACTTTTATGGGGGGAATCATAGAGAAGAAACATCTCAATAACAACCATTACGTGAAGATACCCCCCAACCCCCACCATCTTTGAGGTGAGCCATTCCCCTTAAAGAGTTATCTTAGTTGAGATAATCAATGTTCTAATAATTGTTTCTATGAAATCTGAATCAGACATACAATGATAACTTTCCTGTAATAATATTATATAGGGTGAAAATGACTATGATTTATATCTATCAACACCCACTCATCACCTTGTAGCGAGGTCTATGTTGTTCAATATCTAAGACGATTGTCTACACAATATACCACTTCGAACAGGTCATATGAGAGTGGATATTATCATAGCTCATAAGATGAGCATTGAGCTACCTATTCCATGTGATGATGATGATATTCATATGGTTGACTGATTTGTTTTAACATTCGTCGCATGGCTGTTAGATCTTGTAAAAAACATGTTGATAAGGAGGTATTCATTTCCAATTTATTTTTCAAGATAAACCTTTAACAATTAATGAAAATAGGTATGAACCGATGAATTTTGTTATAGACAGACAAAGGGAAGGGGGTGAAATAAAACACCAACTCAAAACTATCTAAAGGATTGACCAATTAATCAAAAAATATCTTCTGAAAGCACCTTTATCCCCACCCATTCAATATCCGCATTTAGTAACATTGAAGGTTCATGTAGATACAAAGTTACAAAATGCTAGTAGTCACATAGTTGATTTTAAAGAAAATATATACAGATAGGAAGGTATAGACTAAATTTCTATTGAGAATGCAAATTAAATCATCAACTATGAATGGATAGGAGCCTTAGTTGTAAATGTATACCTGAGATATTTTTTTATGATTTGATTTTCCAAAATCTTATATACAATGTTAATTATGACGTAATACATTTCATATTTTTGGCAGGCATATCTATCAAAACCAATTGAATGGATTTACCCATGAAAAAAATTAGACTCATTAGTCCTCACGCCACCTCTATAGAAAAAAATAGAATCTAAAAAAATAGATAAAATAGTGGCGGACCTGGTCAAATCATTTAAAAGAAAACTTACAGATGATAGATTCTTCTTAATACCATAAATGTAGGGGTAAAACTATAAAATTTCATCATATCAAATATATTTTCTTTTCTTTCATTAATTATTCATTTTTGGGTTTTAGGAAACATTGGATACTCATTGCGGTCATTTTGGATACTCCAAAGATTTATTTCCCGGATTCACTACATGGATAACAAACAAACCGACCACACATGAAGGAATTTTAAATAATTAATACACTAAATCCAACATTTTAAAACTAAACTTCATGTTATATTATTTATATTATTTTTTAATGAGGATCATGTTATGATAGGGTGATGTATCAATATCATGAAAAATAGGGAATGAGGACAGGGGATAAGAACAAGGATCCTAAAAAGTTCTACAAATGGAAAAGTATCAAGGCATATATAATAATATTTCACTATACTAACACATATCAAAACAAATTAATTATTTTTTTCAATGTTTTTGAAGTGTCTGAAACAAAAAAATGGAAAATATTGTAGTTATTATATTTGTAAATTTATGAGAGAGATTTATTCCATCAAAAAACTAACATCCCCAAAGAGGTATTTTCAAAGACCATTATTATTTCATTTAAAATATTTTTTAATACATTTTGTATTTATGTATTTCCAGTACTACCATGAATATATAAAAGACTCATATTCACAAGACGATAGATATTTTCTTAGAAATGAATGGGAAACATACCTAATGATAGAATATACACAAATAGGATGAAGATGTGAATTCCATATAAGTAGTGTATTTTTTTCATATTTATGTTTAATTTACTTATTTTTAGTATTACTCACATAATAATTGTTTTATTATATAGGTGTATTCATTTGTTTGAGTTGGGGTGGTTTGTTTAAATCTTCTCATACTCATGAGACATTGGACTTCAAGGCTCCAACTGAGATAATGACAACAAGGAAATGGGTCAATAATGTATACAACCATTATGAAAAGGTAAATTACTAATAATTATTTAATTAATTTTTTCCTCATTTTATTTTCTATTTTTAAGTTAATTTCCTTATCATTTTTATTTAATACTTATTTAGTTTTTTTCACAGATCTTTACGCTTTCTATTTCTTTTTTTATCGAGATTCCAATAGTATATGGATTCAATGTTCTTAGTAGAAAAAACTATCTTGTTGAAATACATAAGATTAGAGGAATCTCATGTTCTCATTGTGGTGACTTCTCCTGATATGATGGGCACATGTGCTTCCTCTACTCTCCTAGATTTCAACAACGAGAAAGGTTTTTCAGCTAAGAAAATTGAGTCAATATAAAGTGTTATCAGTTTGAAAAAGGCAATTGAAATCATGATAACATTGGAAGTTAAGGTTTGTCTTAAGACTTTAGGACATGTAGGAATCAACCACACCTCAATCTGACACATGGTAAGTGCTTCTTTCTATTTATAATTGACATAAATTTTTGTAAAAATGACAATTGACATAATCAAAACTGAGAAAAACTATTAATATTGTTTTGATACTTTAATACAGTGGTCTATAAGTTATTAGTGAAGTATAGGAATCAACCGTACCTCAATATGATGCACAGTGTGACTGGTATGACTAAAAGTGTGTTTATTTATTTAAAATTGACATTAATTTTAGTAAAAAGAACAAGTAACATACTAAAAACCAAGAAAACAAATCCATATTGTTTTTATATTTTAGTACAATGATTCACAAGTCCTTTATAACATGTATGAATCAACCTAACCTCAATATGACACATAGTGTGGCCGTTATAACTCTAAGTGTGTCTTTTTATTTAAAATTTACATTAATTTTAGTAAAATGAATAAGTGACGTAGTGAAATCCAAGAAAACACATTTGTATTGTTTTGATACTTTGGGAAAATGATATATAATCCATTTTTTACTTATAGTAATCAACGACACCTAAATATGATGCATGATGTGACCAGTATGACTAAAAGTGTGTCTATTTATTTAAAATTGGAATTAATTTTAGTAAAAAGAACAAGTGACATACTGAAAACCAAGTAAACGCATTAGGATTGTTTTAATACCTCAGAAAAATGATCTATAAATCATTTTTTATGTTTAGGCATCAACCTCACCTCAATATGAAACTTAGTGAGACCTATATAACTCTAAGTGTGTCTATTTATTTAAAATTGACATTAATTTTAGTAAAAAGAACAAGTGACATACTAAAAACCAAGAAAACACATTCATATTGTTTTGATACTTTAGGAAAATGATTCATAAGTCATTTATGATGTGTAGGAATCAACACCACATCAATATGATGCATGGTGTGACTAGTATGATTCCAAGTGTGTCTTTTTATTTAAAATTGACATTCATTTTTGTAAAAAGAACAAGTGACATACTGAAAACTGATCAAACACATTCTTATTGTTTTTATACTTTATAATAATAATCTATAAGTCATTTGTGACATATAGAAATCAACTAAACCTCAATATAATGCATATTCTGACCAGTATAACTAAAAGTGTGTCTATTTATTTAAAATTGACATTAATTTTAGTAAAAAGAATAAGTGACACACTAAAAACTAAGAAAAATCATTTTTATAATTTTAATACTTTAGGTAAATGATGCATAGGTCATTTGTGATTTTTAGTAATCAACCTAACCTCAATATGACATAGGGTGTTACCATTATAACTCTAAGTGTGTCTATTTATTTAAAATTAACTTTAATTTTAGTAAAAATAATAATTGACATACTAAAAACTGAGAAAACACATTAGGATTGTTTTAATACTTTTAGAAAATGATACATGAGTCATTTTTAACCTGTAGGAGTCAACCACACCACAATATGATTCACGGTGTGGCCGGTATGACTAAAATTGTGTCTATTTATTTAAAATTGACATTGATTTTAGTAAAAAGAACAAGTGACACACGGAAAAATGAGAAAACACATTAGAATTATTTTTATACTTTAGTAAAATTATTAATAATTCATTTATAACAAGTAGGAATCAACTTTAACTCAATCTGATTCATGGTGTGACTGCTATAACTTTAAGAGTTTCTTTTTATTTAAAATTGACATTAATTTCAGTAAAAAGAATAAGTGACATACTAAAAACTGATCAAACACATTCAGATTATTTTTATATTTTATTAAAAAAATCCATAAGTCATTTATGATGTGTAGGAATCAACCCCACCTCAATATGATGCATGGTGTGACTGATATAATCCTAAGTGTGCATTTTTATTTAAAATTGACATTAATTTTAGTAAAAAGAACAAGTGACATACTGAAAACCAAGAAAACATATTTGGATTGTTTTAATACTTTAAAAAATGATCTATAAGTAATTTTTGATGTGTAGGAATCAACCACACCTCAATATGATGTAATAAATGACCAATATAACTAAAAGTGTGTGTATTTATTTAAAATTGACATTAAATTTAGTAAAAAGAACAAGTGACATACTGAAAACTAATCAAAGACATTTGGATTGTTTTGATACTTTATGAAAATGATCCATAAGTCATTTTTTATGTTTAGGAATCAACCACAGCTCAATATGATGCATGATGTGACCATTATGACTAAAATTGTGTCTATTTATTTAAAATTGACATTAATTTTAGTAAAAAGAACAAGTGACATACTGAAAAATGAGAAAACGCATTAGGATTATTTTTATACTTTAGGAAAACGGTAAATAAGTCACTTATAACATGTAGGAATCAACCTCACCTCAATCCAATGCACGGTGTGACCAGTATTACTAAAAGTGTCTTTTATGAGTTTAAAATTAACATTTTAGTTTAAAATGTATCAACCACTAAAATCCAAGAAAACATGCTCCAATTATATTGATAATTTAGGAAAGATATTTATAAGTCATTTGTGACATGTATGAAGCATTCTCACATCAAACCGATGCATGATGTGACTCGAATGACTCAAAGTGTGTGTTTCCAGTTCAAAATGACATTTTAGTAAAAAAACACAATTAACATACTGGAAACTGATAAAATGCATTCAGATTATTTTGATACATTAGAAAAATGATCCCTAAGTAATTTTAGATAAGTAGGAATTATACACACCTCAATATGACGCACGATGTGACCGTTATAACTCCAATTGAGTCATTATTTAAAATTGAAATTAATTTTAGTAAAAAGAACAAGTGACATACTCAAAATCGAGCTAATGAATTTGAATTGTTTTTTATACTTTTGGACAATGATCTATAATTTTTGAATCAAACTCACCTCAATAAAATGCATGATCTGACCAGTATAACTCCATGTGTGTCATTTTTTATTAATGTATTATTTTATATTAATGTTTAATTTATTTCTTTATAATATTACTAACATAAGATTTGTTTTCTTATATAGTTGGATTATTTTGCTCAGGTTGGGATGATTTGTTTGGAAACTGATACCATAGGTAGGAATTTTTGATAGGGTATTGTGGGCATCAATATATGAAACATTAATGTTTTTAAATGTTTTTTGGATAATTATAAATATAATTATATAAAACATTGTTTGAAATGTATATAGTAGTGTTTTTTTGTATTCATGATGTCAAATTTATTTCAATTAAATTATATATTTTTTATTTATAGGTTACAGGTTTTTTTTTGTATTGTTGTTATATAAATAACATACTATAGCAAGCTAGGCCTTTATCAGCATTGATAAAGGGGGCCCCTCTTTATCAGCACTGAGGATAATAGTTCTTTTTTAGTACTGTTAATATCCTTTTTTCACGTTGTTAAAGGGAATATATGTAGTAGTGTAATCCATGCTCCCAAACCTTTCCACTTGAACAACCATGTGGGATAAATAAGGGTATGTTATGAGCTAATTGGAACACACTAAACTTTTAACTTATGCCCCTCCTTCCCTAGCTATTTCGGGTGTAGAGTGTCCCGATGTCAGCCAGTTCCCTTATAGGTTTGGAGAGAAATTAGAGCAACAGAAGTTGGAGTGGACCTAGTGATAAGAGGATTTAAACTCATAACACCAATCAGTGGTCTCATGTCAATATAAATAGATAATCTATCGAACTCAATGGTAGCATCACTGCAAGGTCTCAGGGAGATATTCGAGCTGCCCCGAGTTCTTGGATGTACATGTGTATTGAGTATTTTCTTTGTATTCCACCCCTTTCTTGAACAATACACATATTCCCTTTAACATCATGCAGAAAGTCTTTTAACAGTTTTAAAAAGCATTGTTAATCGTAGTGCTAATAAAGGCCTAGCTAGCTGGAATGTGATGTTAATATAAGATCACACCCAATAAAAACCTGTAATTTCAAACAATACTATATAAATTTAATGTGACATCATAAATAAAAAAACGTCCACCCATGGTACATATAAAAAAATAATCCTATATATATTTCAAAAAATGTTTTATATAATTACATTTACAATTATCCAATAAACATTTAAAAACATTAATGTTTCGTCTTTTGAAATCTATGATCCCCTCTCAAAAATGTCCACCCATGGTATCAGTTGCCAAATAAATCATCTCAACTCGAGAAAAAGATTCCACCTATATAAGAAAACAAATATTATGTTAGTAATACTATAAAGAAATAAATTAAACATTAATATGAAATAATACATTAATAAAATGCCAATATTTAATAAAAAATACATATTTGGAGTTATACCGGTCACATTGTGCATAATATTGAGATGGGGTTGATTCCTATACATCACAAATGAATCATGGATCATTTTCCTAAAGTATCAAAACAATCTAAATGTGTTTTCTAGGTTTGCATTATGTCACTTGTTATTTTACTTAAATTAATGTTAATTTTAAATAATAACAAATTTGGAGTTATACCGGTCACACAGTGCATCAGATTGAGGTGCAGCTGATTCCTACCTATCAAAAATTACAGATGGATTGTTTTTCTAAAGAATCAAAACAATATGAATGTGTTTTTCTGGGTTTTAGTATGCTAGTTTTTTTTACTAAAATGTCATTTCAAACTGAAAACACGCATTTTGATCCATACCAGTCGCATCGTGCATTGTTTTTATATGATAATGATTCATAAATGTCACAAATGAATTATGAATTATTTTCCTAAATTATCAAGACAACCAGATCGTTTTTTTCTTGTTTTCTAGTGAGTGACATGTTTTGAACTAAAATGTCAATTTTAAACTAATAACAAATAATTTTAGTCATATTGGTCACACCATGTGTTATATTGAGGTGTGGTTGATTAGTATACTTCAAAAATGACTCATGGATTTTTTTTATAAAGTATCAAAATAATATGAATGTGTTTTCTAGATTTTTAGTATGTCACTTGTTCTTTGTTACTTAAAATAATGTCAATTTTAAATAAAAAGTTGTACTTGGAGTCATACCAATCAAACAGTGTGTCGAATTGAGGTGTGTTTGAATCCTACATGTCCCAAATGACTCATGGATCATTTTCCTAAATTATCAAAACAATCAGAATGTGTGTTCTTGGTTTTCGGTATGTTAGTTGTGTTTTTTTACTAAAATGTCATTTCAAACTAAAAACGCGCATTTTGAGTCATATCGGTCGCATCGTACATCGATTTGATGTGAGACTACTTCATACATATCAAAAATGACTTATAAATCACATTCCTAAATTATCAAGATAATTAGAGTGCATTTTCTTGGTTTTTAATGAATGAAACATTTTAAACTAAAATGTCAATTTTAAACTGATAATTGAAAATTTTAGTCATACTGGTCACACCATGCATTGTATTGAGATGTGGTTGATTCCTACATTCCAAAAATGACTCATTGATAATTTTTATAAAGTATCAAAATAATATGAATGTTTTTTCTCAGTTTTCAATATTTTACTTGTTCCTTTTACTTAAATTAATGTCAATTTTAAATAAAAAAGACACACTTGGAGTGATATCGGTCACACCATGCATCGTATTGAGGTTTGGTTGACTCTTAAATGTCACAAATGACTCATGGATCATTTTCATAAATTATCAAAACAATCCAAATGTGTTTTCTTAGTTTCAGTGTTTCACTTATTCTTTTTACTAAAATTAATGTAAATTTTAAATAATGACATGTTTGGAGTTATACCAGTTACACTGTGTGTCAGATTGATATTCTTATGATTCCTACCTATCAAAAATTACTGATATATAATTTTCTTAAAGTATCAAAACAATCTGAATGTGTTTCCTCAGTTTTTAGTAAGTCGGTTTTGTTTTTTTACTAAAATTTCATTTCAAACTGGAAACACAGATTTTGAGTCATACTGGTTGCATCGTGCATTCAAAGGTTGGGTACAACCATGAAAGCGACACACACACAAAGAAGAAAATACAAGCAAACCCACTGGCATGGGAACTTGACCCTGCGACCACGTCCCAAATGTCTCCCCACCCTTACCACCCCAGCCGAGCATGGGGGGGGCAAGGTTTCATCATCCATTGGTTTGACATGATACTGATTAATACACATCACAAATGGCTTATTATTATCTTTTATAAATTATCAATTCAATCAAATCATGTTTGATTGGTTTTTAATGAGTGACACATTTTGAACTAAAATGTTAATTTTAAACTGATAACTGACACTTTTAGTCATACCAGTCACACCATGCATAGGATTGAGGTGTGGTTGATTCCTACAAGTCAAAAAATGACTCATCAATTGTTTTCCTAAATTATTGAAACAATATGAATGTGTTTGCTCAGTTTTCAGTATGTCACTTGTTCTTTTTACTTAAATTAATATCAATTTTAAATAAAAAGACACACATTGAGTCATAACAGTCACACCATGCATCTTATTGAGGTGAGGTTGACTCATACATGTCACAAAGGAATAATGGATCGTTTTCCGAAATTATCAAAACAATATGAATGTGTTTTCTTGGTTTTCAGTATGTCACTTGTTCTTTTTACTAAAATTAATATAAATTTTAAATAAAAAGAGACACTTTGAGTTATATCTACCACACCATGCATCAAATTTAGGTGGGGTTGATTTTTACATGTCAAAAATGACTTATAGATCATTTTTATAAAGTATCAAAATATCCTAAATTTTTTTTCTCCTTTTTCAGTATGTTAGTTTTTTTTGTACTAAAATGTCATTTTAAAATGGAAACACGCATTTTGAGTCATACCAATCGTATCGTGAATCGGTTTTATGTGATACTGCTTCATAAACATCAAAAATAGATTATGAATATATTCCCTAAATTATTAAGACATCCAAAGTGTGTTTTATTGGTTTTTATTGAGTGAAAAAATTTGAACTAAAATGTCAATTTGAAACTGATATGGGACACTTTTAGTTATACTAGTAAAACTATTCATCATATTGATGTGTGGTTGATTTCTACATGTCAAAATTGAATCATGGATCATTACATTAATGTATCAAAACAATATGAAATAGTTTTCTAGGTTTTCAATAGGTCACTTGTTCTTTTTACTTAAATTAATATCAATTTTAAATAAAAATACACACATAGAGTCATAACGGTCACATCGGGAATCAGATTGAGGTGAGGTTGACTCCTACATGAAAAAAATGACTCATAGATTTCTTTACTAAATTATAAAAATAATCCAAATGTGTTTTCTTGATTTTCAAGAAGTCACATTTTCATTTTACTAAAATTAATGTCAATTTTAAATAAAAAGAGACACTTTGAGTGATACTGGTCCCACCGTGCATCATTTTGAGGTGCGGTTGATTCCTACATGTCAAAAATGACTTATATATCATTTTAATAAAGTATAAAAATAATAAGAATACGTTTTCTTAGTTTTCAGTATGTCACTTGTTCTTTTTACTAAAATTAATGTCAATTTTAAATAAAAAGACACACTTAGAGTTATAACAGTCACACTGTGCATCGAATTGAGGTGAGGTTGATTCCTACATATAAAAAATGACTTATGGATAATTTTCCTATATTATTAAAATAATCCAAATGTTTTTTTCTCAGTTTTTAGTCTATCACTTGTTCTTTTTACTAAAATAAATGTAAATTTTAAATAAATAGACACACTTGGAATTATACTGATCACATAGTGAATCATATTAAGGTGGGGTTGATTCATACACATAAAAAACGACTTATGGATCATTTTAATAAATTTTCAAAATAATCCGAATTTTTTTTCTCAGTTTTCATCATGTTACTTGTTCTTTTTACTAAAATTAATGTCAATTTTAAACAAAAAGACACACATAGAGTTATATCAGTCACACTATGAATTGGATTGAGGTGAGGTTGATTCCTAAACATCAAAAATTAAATATGGATTGGTATCCTAAAGTATAAAAACAATATTAATGTGTTTTCTTAGTTTTCAGTATGTCACTTGTTCTTTTTACTAAAATTAATGTCAATTTTAAATAAAGAGAAACACTTGGAATTATACTGGTCAATATGTGCACCATATTGAGGTGTCATTGATTCGTACATGTCAAAAATTACTTATGGATCATCTTTCTAAAGTATCAAAACAATATGAATGTGTTTCCTCGGTTTTTAGTATGTCGCGTTTTCTTTTTACTAAAATTAATGTGAATTTTAAATAAATAGACACACTTAGAGTTATAGCAGTCACACTATGAATAAAATTAAGGTGGGGTTTATTTTTGCATATCAAAAATGAATTATGAATCATTTTTATAAAGTATAAAAATAATATGAATGTGTTTTCTTGGTTTTTAGAATGTCACTTGTTCTTTTGACTAAATTTAATGTCAATTTTAAATAAATAGACACACTTTGAATTATACCGGTCACACCGTGCATAATATTGAGGTTTTTTTATTCTTAAGCATAAAAATGAATTATTGGTCATTTTCCTAAATTATCAAAACAATCCAAATGTGTTTGCTCTATTTTTAGTATGTTACTTGTTCTTTTTATTAAAATTAATATCAATTTTAAATAAAAAGACACACTTAGAGTTATATCAGTAACACCATGCATCGAATTGAAGTTAGTTTTATTCCTACACATCAAATATAACATTTGGATCGGTTTACTAAAGTATCAAAACAATTCGAATGCATTTTCTTGGTTTTCAGTAGGTCACTTGTTCTTTTTAATAAAAATTAATGTCAATTTTAAATAAATAGACACACTTGGAATTATACCGATTACACCATGCATCATATTGAAGTGAGGTAGATTCCTACGCATCAAAAATTACTTATGAATCATTTTACTAAATTATCAAACTAGTATGAATGCATTTTCTCAGTTTTCAGTATGTTGGTTTTTCTTTTTACTAAAATTAATGTCAATTTTAAATAAATAGACAAACTTAGAGTTATAGCGGTCACACCGTGCATCCGATTGAGGTGCAGTTGATTCCTAAACATAAAAAATGACTTATGGATCAATTTCATAAAGTATCAAAATAATATGAATGTTTTTTATTGTTTTTCAGTATTTCACTTGTTATTTTCACTAAAATTAATGTCAATTTTAAGTAAATAGACACACTTGTAGTCATACTGGTTACATCGTGCATCATATTGAGGTTTGGTTGACTCCTATACATCCCAAATGACTTATGGATCGTTTTCCTAAAGTATTGAAGCAATATGAATTTATTTTATCAGTTTTCAGTATGTCACTTGTTCTTTTTAATAAAATTAATGTCAATTTTAAATAAAAAGAGAAACTTTGAGTAATATTGGGTACATCGTGTTTTAGATTGAGGTGCGGCTAATTCTTACATATCACAAATGACTTATTGACCATTTTCTTAAAGTATCAAAACAATATTAATAGGTTTTATTGATTTTTTAGTATGCCGATTGTCTTATTTACTAAAATTTATGTCATTTTTAAATAGAAAAGATCACTTGGATTCATACCTGTCACACCGTGTGTCGGATTGAGGTGAGGATGAAACCTACACATCCCAAAGTCTCGAAAAAAACCTTAAATTCCAATTCTATCATGATTTCCATTGAATTTATTTGTTGAGCTTTCAACACTGCATATTTACTTGATGTTCATAGCTGAAAAAAATTTCTCATTATTGAAATATAGAAGATTGGAGGAATATCATGTGGCCATTATATAATGATAATTCACTAAAATGAGAACATTATATTCCTACACTCTTCTGATTTTCAATAATAAAGTTTTTTCAGCTAAATAACATCTACTCTATGTCATTTTGGCAGCTCAACAAAGAGAAGAAATGGAAAGCGTAAATATCTATGAAAAAAACTAAATAAGTGTTAAATAAAAATGATAATAAAATTAACTTTAAAATAGTATATAAAATGAGGAAAAAATTAATTAAATAAGTAATAGGAATTCACCTTTTCATGGTTGTTGTATACATTCTTGACCTATTTATTTGTTGTCATTATCTTAGTTGGAGCCTCAAAGTCGTATCTTCACAAGCATGATCATCTTAGAACAAACCACCCCAACTAGAATAAAGGAATAAACCTATATCATAAAACAATTCTTATGTGAGAAATAATAAAAATAATTAAATTAAACATAAATATGAAACAATACACTGCTTCTATGGAAGTCACATCTTCATGCTATTTGTGTACATTATTCCATCAGGTATGATGCCCATTCATTTCTAAGAAAATCTATATTGTCTTGTGAATATGAATCTCTTAGACAGTCATAGTAGTACTAGAAAAATATAAATAAATATTTTAAATGAAGTAGTAGTTATCTTAAAAAAAACTCTTCGGTGATGCTAGTTTGTTCATGGAATATGATCTCTCTCATAAATTTATAAACATAATAACCAACATATTTTCCATTTGTTTATTTCAGACACTACAGAAACATTAAATAGGATAATTAATTTGTTTTGATATGTTTTTTTTATAGTGAAATATTATTATATATAACCTAATACTTGTCCATTCACAGAACTTATCATGATCCCCATGTTTATCCCCTGGACTTATTTCTTGTTTTTCACGATATCAATACATTTCCCTATCATAGTAGGATCCTCGTTAAAAGAAGATATAAATTATATAAATTTATTTTTAGTTCTCAAACATTGGATGTATTGTATTAAAAATTGAAAAACATCATCATGTGTGGTTGGTTTGTTGGATATCCATGCATTTAATCAAGGAAATAAATATTTGGAGTATCCAAATTGACCACAATGAGCATACAATGTTGCCTAAAAACAAAAAAAGTAATAAGTAATAAAAGAAATGAAAATATATTTGATATGATTTAATTGTAGATTTTTACCCCTACAACGTTGGTATTAAGAAGATTCTATCATCTGAAAGTTTTCATTCAAATGATTTGACTAGGTCTACCATTATTTCATCCTTTTTTTTGGATTCTATTTTTGGTTGTTTTGTATAGGTGATGTGAGGAATAATGAGTCTAATTTTTTTCAAGGTAAAATCCATTCAATTAATTTTGATATATATGCCTGCCAAAAATATGAAATTTATTTAGTCATAATTAACACAACATATCTTCTTTTGGAAAATAAAATCATGAAAACATACCTCATTTATACATTTACAACTAAGGAACCTATACAATCATATTCGAGGATTTCATTTACATTCACAACACCAATGTAGTCTCCAAATTCCTCTCCATATATATTTTATTCAAAATCAACTATGTGACTACTACCATATTTTAACTTTGTATCCACTTGAACCTTAAATTATAGTAAATGTGGATATAGAACGGGTGAGGTAAAGGTATTTTTTGTATATATTTTTGATCGATCAGTCGATCCTATAGATGGTTTTGAGTTACTGTTTCATTTTACCCCCTTCCCTTTGTTTGAATGTAATAAAATTCATCAGTTCAGATCTTTTTCATTAATTGTTAAAGGTTTAGTTTGAAAAATAAATTGTAAATGAATACCTCCTTATCAACATGTTTTTTACAAGATATGAAGGTCATGTGATGAATATTACAATAGCTTATTAGACCATATGAATATATTCCTCATCAATTGGAATAGGTAGCTCAGTTTTCAGCTCATGTGATACGCTAATCGACACTCTCACATGACCTGTTAGAAGTGGTTTTTTGTGTAGCTTATTGTTTTGGATATTGAACACTATATCCCTCTATAAAAGGAAATGGGTGGATGTTGATAAATATAAATCATAGTCATTATCACCCTGTATAATATTATTATAGGAAAGGAATTGGTGTATTTTTTATTCACATCTCAGGGAAGAAATTATTAGAACATTGATTACCTCAACTAAGATGGATCTTTGAGGGGAATGGCTCACCTCAAAGCTAGTGGGGGTGGGGTAGGATCTTCATGTGATGGTTGTTCTTGAGTTCTTTCTTCTCTTTGATTCCACCATATAAAAGTTTCTATCATATATCTATACCATTGGAATTTTTCTTCAAGGTTTGATAGTCTTCCTCTCATCTGTTTCATTTATTCACCTTTATCCTTCTCTTGTTTTTTCCTCAGAATATGTTTGGGGTGTCACCCCAAAACCTGCACCTCTGACACAACCATATTGTTTTGACCACTTCAAGGCCACCAATAGTATGTGTTCATCTAGTACAAGTGTTGGTGATTCCTACGACTATGTCAGATATAAAATTTAGGAAAATAAGTAATAATTGTTATGTAATAGAAATTTAAAGAAAAAAAATATTATTTCATACTTACACATGTTTCTCACATTTTTTGTGTGTTTTCATCTATTATTATCACATATTTATTACATGTGCCTCCTTCCATAGTACATAGTGTGGTATGGAAGTGGATTCCTATTTATATTCATCAATATTCATATAAATATAGAAACATAATTATGGTCTTGTTTTATGTCACATAAAAGTATTACGGTAGATTTAAAATATGTACCAATTTTTTTCAAGTGAAGCATACCCCATCCTTGATTTACAGTTGGGTTACATTGGTTTTTATGATCATTACTTATTTTCATAACTCAGTTGTTGTTTCATAAATAAAAAATTTTCAATCAAAGTGATGAATACACATACCATTAAACAACATATTACTAGCCACAATGTACCTGAAAAGACACATCTTCACAACAACTAGTAAATGAATCCCATGCTTCTTGGGTTATCAGGTGTTCATAGATAAGCATTGTGTTTGGGTTTATTTTTCCTTCAGCGTCTTTAAGATAACGACTCATTATAATTTTTTTAAATAATATGTTAATCCTTCCAGAAAGCATTAATACATATTTATTTTGGGAGTTATCTACTATAAATGCACTCTGAAAGGGATGATGAAGATTTAGTTAATGATTAATTATTTTATTTTTTATTAAAATAAATAAATGATATCATAATGTTTCCATAATATCTTCCCACATCAGTGTCTTAAGCACAGGTATAATATGGTTCTACAAATCTGCATCAATCAGCACGCATTGTCGAGTGGCGATTCCAATGTAACTACTGAACATGGCCTTGTTGGTGTTAACATACTATCCCCACGCATTCTATCCGACCTCATATTTGATGCCTTTTATTTTTTCCTTAATAATGTTTTCTAACATTGTCAAACTACAGTTATACTATTTTTTCTACTTCACTGGTCCTTTATCGCATACCATTTACTCATATTCAACATCGTTGATATGTTCCTCTAGAGCAGTATCAACAACATGTGTAGATGGTCATTGTACCTTTTCACTAAGAGAAACAACAGGTTAAGAAACTTTTTGTTTCTTAGGATTGGGAGCACCAGCATATGGAGAAGGTTGTTATTCCTTTGCACTGCGAACAACAGCAAGTTGAGAGACTTATTGTGCCTCAATATTGGGAGCCTAATCATGTTCAAAAGTCATTATCTACAGAAGTGGTTTAACATTTAATTTAGATTATATAAATGCAACATAAAATGAATAATAACATGAGGTAACATGATGTATATTACAAAAAATATATAACCAGATTGTTGAACTCTCTTTTTTTAAGTCTGAAGCGATTTGACCCCTCTATCAACTATCTAAATCCCTTCATTGTGGTCTCCTTTGACATACAAAATGTCATCTACATTGAGACCACTGTGAAATGATTATGACGTCCTAATGAAAGGATCATTCTTAGTTGAATTTTCATCTAACCCTTCAGTGGTTTTGATCGATAATAGAACAATTGAAAACTTTCGATTTGTGGGATCTGGAACATAAAATACTTGTACTTCCTGTGATGCCATTATAAATGATTTGTCTTTGTACCCTTCCTTACTAAAATCAACTTTCACGAATCTTAATTCATTTATTTTAATATCACTTCTGTTATCAAACCACTTTTATTGAAAAATCATCACTTGGAATGTTGTATAATCCAACTCTCATATTTGTGTAAATTTGATTTCTATCCTTATTATCAGAAACATGCATCACTTCATCCATAAGTATAACTCTATTATTTTTCATAGTACAATGTTCATCATGTCCATTTTTATTGAATGTAAAACCATTAATTACATAACCATTGTAAGATAATACATACACACTTGGTCCTTTGGATATCCAATGAAGTCGTTT
This sequence comes from Viscum album, assembly GCA_963277665.1. Lineage (NCBI taxonomy): Eukaryota > Viridiplantae > Streptophyta > Magnoliopsida > Santalales > Viscaceae > Viscum > Viscum album. Next base: position 1,424,393,339 of record OY728123.1, on the reverse strand, counting down.
TGAAATTGAATCCAGATCTTCATCTGACTACTTAAAAATATGATCCTGTAACCATATTATAAACTATTGATTATGTGTATTTGATATCCATCTTTCAGACCTTGATGGATTCAAATGCCTAATAATTTCTTTATGGGTTTTAACATATGGGGTAACCTCCAAACAGTTATAAAAATTATTAATGTGGGATCACTCCCGATATATAATATTTATTGTGACAATATCTCTTCCATAAATTCATTCACCCCCAAGCTACCCAGTGTGATGAGATTTTGGTAGACCAATACTTTCCACACAGGATAGGTATTCGGTACATAATTCAATGGATTCCTTAATAATATATCACTCTGCAATACAACCCTTTAACCGACTTCAATTTTTGACATACCCTTTAAAAATATTCATATACCATTCAATAGGGTACATCCATCTATAGTTTACATGACCACATAGTCGAATCTCTTTCACCAAGTGAACCATTAAATGGACCATCGTATCAAAGAATGTTGGCAGGAATAAAATTTTCAATTCACATAATATGATGAAAAATTCTATTTCCATAGTTAGTAAATTTTTTGGGTCTTTAACTTTTTTGGATATATCTTTAAAGAATAAATAGAGCTTCGTTAATGTATAATGTACATTCTTGGAAAAAAAGCAATGTAAAGCTATAGTAATTAGATCTTTCATCAAAACAAGGCAGTCATGTGATTTTAGACCATTTAACTTTAAAACGGTCATTGAAACAATGTTCTTGATATTCAATGAATACCCATATAGAACCTTTACATCATTCAAGAAGTTACAAACCTGATATCTCTCCTTCTTGGAAAGAGTGTAAGTATCTAGAGGAAGAGAAGTTTATTTTTCACCATTCACTAGTGCCAACTCTTCTCGTATTCACATGTCAATCATGTCTAACCTAGCCTTAACTCTATCCTTTGTTTTGCCAGGTGCATTTAGAAATATGTCAATGAAACTATCACATACATTTTTTTCAACATTCATATCATCAATAAAATTTATGATGTACAGACAATTCCATTATGGTAATTCAAAAAAAATTGATCTCTTTTTCCAACCATTTTTCATAAGGTTTTTCAAAAATGGTTTACCAAAATTAGTGTCCGTATATTTTAATTTCTCTAATGGTTGATCACATGTTAGTGGAGATGGTGTTATATGTTCTTCTGAACTTCCATAGAATGATGTCATACAAAATCGGTACTTATGTCTTTGGATAGAAATCTATGATGACTTAGAAATATAGTTTTTTATGAATGTTTCATCCTAATTGACTATGTACCTTGTTCGCAAACGGGACACCCTTGAGTTACTTTAATGTTATATCCTTAAAAATTTCTATAATAAGGGAATTCATTTATCATACCATACAACATGGCTCTCAACGTTAAATTTTCATTTATGTAAGCATCATACAACGTAACACCTGAATCCCACAATAATTTCAAATCCTTGATCAATGGATCCAAATAAACATCAATATCATTACCTGATTTTTTTGGTCCTGATATAAGCATAGATAACGTGATGTATTTTTGTTTCATTCATAACCACGGTGGAAATTTATAATTTACAAACATAATTGGACATATACTATGAGTGTTTCTTTGAAAACCAAAAGGATTCACTCCATCTTTATATCACACAAGACGAAGGTTTCTCGGCTTGTTTCCAAATTCAGGATACTCGTGATCAATTTTATTTTACTGAGGAGAGTCTTTCAGGTGATGTAGTTTCCCATATTTATTTATTTTATTTTTATACCACATCAATTTCCCTAAAGTCTTCTCACTTCCATATAGGCGCTTAAACCATGGAATGATTGGAAATTACCATAAAACTTTCATAGGACTGTATTCATCTTTATTGTATCGAGAAACACTACACTTTGGATATTCTATAAGTTATTTTTGGTCTTTGAAAAATAGTATACAATCATTTGAGCAAGTGTGTATTCTTTTAGAGATCATACCCATCAAGCATAGCATTTTTGTGTGTCATATGTTCAGCTCAGGAGCTCATTATCATTTGGGAGCATGTCATTCAAGAGAGAAAGTAGTTTTGTAAAACTGGAATCACTCCATCAGTTGAATAATTTCAAATTATATAGCTTCAGTATGGCTGGAAATATTTTATATTTAGTGAAACCAGCATACAATGGCATCTTTTCACAACTCTTTAACTTCTAAAACAATTTTGGGTAATCATAAAGTTCATCTTCAACTGTCCTTGTCATTTCCTCAATATGGTCTTCATCATCATTCACATTTGTAATCACATCCTTGATACAGTCTTCTTCATTTTACACACTTGTAATCATATCAGATGATCCATAAAATGCAGCATCATCCCATCCACTAGCTATATTCGCCTTTTTTCCCATGTTTATTCCAACATTTATAAATTTTATATATCCCGTGACAGATCAAGTGTTCTTCCTACTCCTCTAGACTAATTATTCTTAAATAAAAACGGTGTAAACATGGAGAAAGGATTTGAGAAGTTTCATATGCATGATCTTTTACAAACCTAATGAACTCTTTCACTCCACCTTCATACTCTTTTATCAGATGATTGAAATCCATCCATTATTTATTCATATCCATCCCATTTGATTTAGTAATATTAATATTAACAAAATAAATACACAAAAGGGGCATTTCAGATAAGGGTAACTCAACATTTGAATGATAGTTATTATTGCATTCTTTCCCTCAAACCCATCCCCTTAGAAGCTAACACCAAACGATAAATAAGATGTAATTGTAAAGGACTTACCTAATTTAAACCATGCAGGTGATATTGGATGCAAAGTAGGTTTATGAGTTGCAATGGGTTAAAAATTAATTCTCCTTTTGTGGGAGTGACGTCATGATGGATATCCTATGGGTTGGATAGAGTTAGTGACATTCCCTTTCCATGGTGTTATTATCAATATACTTTTCTTCCCTATATAATATAATGGTTTTCCTAATTCTGTAAAAATATAAACGTACAATATTATAGGAAAACTACATTTCAAATGTCCTTTGAAAACTATTTATAAAATCTCAATTGAAATCCTAGAAATCAAGGAGATATAAAATCAATACTCATCAACTAAATCAAATAGTACATAAATTCATAAAATAAAGTGTCCTACCTTGAGTTTGGATCAACCACTAATGAAGAATGATTTGGTGACATTGTTGCTAGTGATATCTAGAAACTTTGTTGGGAAAGACAATCCCTTTGCAAAATGATTATTGCTCCACGATCCGTTGTCCACTACAAAAAAACAATGTAGTTAGCAGCGATTATTTAGATGGGGTTGTGCATAAGCCCCTCTAGATTAAATTTTTATATGAATTAGTGGAAGTTATGACATAATCTCTACTAAAAAATAATAGATATATTTTAATATATATATATATATAATAGAGGGGGTTAAAACCTCTTATAATCTGGGAGATTGGAAGCTATTAATAATCACCTCTAATCATATATCACAACCCTAATTAGGATTTTAGTTCTTTTAAGTGAATTAATTAAATAATTTAATTAATCACTTAATGCACCCATCAATGATCGCCATCAACTGAATGTCTGATGCTGAATAACTTTATATCGCATGTAGGGTAAACCTCATGTTTCGGAAATAACTATGGCCTCAGATTTACTATATGAGGTCCCAATCAATGAGAAAACCATTAATTCATAAAAAAGTGTGTGTGTGTGTGTGTGTTTATATATATATTAATATTTTTAATATATTAATTATGGGGTCATATGATTCCCAAAATACATCACCAACTATAAGGAAAAATTCATATATATATATATATATATAGAAATAATCACAAGACTAAACTAACAAAACCAGTGTTGTTACATAGTGCATGGATCCTATTAACCATTCACCTACATAAAAACTTCCAGAACATTCTAAAACCTTCCAAAAACTCTCAAAAATCAACCCAAGTATTATATAAGCTCAAATAATATAATAAAAGGGTAAATTATCTGAAACTGGGAGTGTTACAGTCATGTGTGTCCTTCTAGTAGGTCACTCGTGCAATCTTTAAGTAGGTTGCACGACCTATATTTGTCTAAATAATTTCTTAAACTTCGCCTTAAACTTCATGTGATTTCCTTGAATAAAATTTGAGCACCAACAATGAAAGTAACATTCACATTCAATGTGAAGATTTAAAAACCCCATGTATCCTTTAAAAACTTTTGTTTATTAAAATAGATAAGGTAAGGATAAGCGAATAAGAAAAAAATTATTAATTTAACTAGTAATGAAGGTTGTATTAAAAAGAGTTCATAAAATTGAGAAAAGTTATCAATTCAATCCCACTGAATCAACAACCTAGATCTACATTTTTTTGTGCCTCTTATCACTTTTTAGGATAGTGGTATTTCAACAGCTATTTTTTATGTGTGAGGATTTTAGTGCAACGTGTTTTCTTGGAAGTTGTTAATATTTAGTTACAATATTGTCCTATTGTTTTTTATCTTTCTTCACCAGCTTCTTTATACATCAATTATTTCTTGGTTAGGGGTTTTTGTTTTTTTTGTCTCAAAATACCCTATGTGTAAATTGTTTTATTTCCTATATATTGTCTTGGAAATCATCGCACTCATCTTATTGATTTCATTTAAAGTTTATAATAGTTTTATTTATATTGAATGAAATTAAATTATTTCAAACGAATATGTTTTATCATTATCATTTTTATTTTTATTTTAGTTATAAAGTGTATTATAATGATAAAAATGACCCAAAACATGAGTTGGAAAGCCAACTATTTCTCCTAAAAATATAATAAATAAAAGGAAGGTTGGTGATTAAATGAATTGAAAAGTAATTACACTGATAATAAATTTAATGTCAACAAAATTTTAGGCAATAGAAAAACAATTGTGGTAGCAATCCAATCCCTGAAACATGAACAATTTGAGCTAATAGCCTATCTCCCATGTGTTGGCAGGATGATTATTCAGATCAAGCCTAGAGAAGGTCATTAATCCTCTAAGAAAACATCTCTCAACATCAACAACATAAGTCCATCCTTGAATTTAGAATTCAGAAACCCATATCGATTATAGTATGAAATATTCCATTGCAATGACCCAAAATTTTGAATAAATCTTGTTTTCTAATTTTGTGTGTTATTTTATTTTACACTCAACAAAACTGTTTCATTTGATAACATGAGTATAATTAAAATGAGACCATTTGGTTTCGACCGTTATATGACCATTGGTCAATATGACCGCTGGAAACTAAACGTTTCGATTATTGTCTCTAAATACAAGTGATCTTGGTTAATTAATATAGAAAGAAGATTCGATGGCCTCATCCAGTAGTCTCGGGCCAATCGAAGCCCATCTAACGGAACTTGGGAAGGACGTAGCACCACTGGGCTTTGCTCTGGACCAAACCCAAGCCGAACTTCATCGTGTGAAGCTAGAACAGAATCTCCTTCGCGAGAAGTTCAAACTGATAGAAATTACTACTCGTGCAATGTTGGCCACGCCTCCCTCAGATTCTCTCACCTTAGCACACCTTACACTTAGGTCCTATTCTGGGGTTATAAGGGGCTATGTAAGGAGATCATAATCCTTTGTTATAAATAAAATTGTGTTTTCTTCTTATGGTGAAGTTTGGGAGTTTTCAAATGTTCGAATGAATATAGGATGTATTTTATTGATGTATTTTGAAAAAAGGATATTTTAAAATATTTATGTAAACCTTAAATAATTAATGATGTGTAATGATTTTCTAAAAATGGTCTTCTGCAAATGTGTTCAGTAAGAATTTTAGAGTCTAATAAGATCAACTTGATTTTTGATGAATAGTAAATTATGAATAGTGATTTTACGCTTAGGATTAGTAATGTGACCAAATTTATTAGTAAACTCACTTAAAGAAAGTATTAATATAATCTAGGCACCTTGATTAAGTAATGTGATTCAATAAAATAGGTAAATAACTGTTTTAGAAATTATTGGTCAAGTATTAGTTTTTTCGAGTGAATAGTGTTTTTTAATTAAAAATTAAATTAAAATTATTTAGAAAATTATTTTTATAAAATGGACTTTTTTGAACTCAGAGCATCAATATTATGTTAAGGTAATTTTTGGGGATTTTTCTGAAAAAATGATTTTTTGGTGAATAGTGTTTTTATTTAAAAATTAAATTAAAAATATTTAGAAAATTATTTTTATAAAATGGAGTTCATTTTTGAAATCATAGCATCGATATTTGGTTAAGGTGAAATTTTTGGATTTTTCTGAGAAAGTTGAATTTTCGATGAATAGTGAAAATATGGTTTTTAAGTTACGGGTGTTTAATGACATCATAACTGCATCATGATGATGTGATGATATATTTTAAGGGATGGCCGACTGAAGGGGATGAATTATTGTATGAGGGGTCCCATGTGGCCAAAACCATGGGCAAATACCATGGGCAAGCCCATGGTTTTGCCAAAACCACCAATGAGGTGTCCCTTGGCCATTAATGCCTTGTCCCCTCACTTTCCCTATAAATAGCCACCCTTTCCTCCTTTAGTTTTCACTCCCAACTCTCCCCCAATGAATCTCTGGTCTCATTACCTCCCAAGAAGTCCTCCCAAGGTGCCCCCAAGCCCTCAAGGTCCCAACCTTTGAGTTTTAAGAGTTACGTTTTATGGTAAGGGATCCAACCTCTCTCTTTCTTTTCAAATACTCTCTTTTAAGTCATTTATTTTATGCTCCATGTTCTTATGTTAGAGGATATTCTTTTATATTCCTCTTACTATCATTTTTATGTTAATATGATGAGATATCCCCTCTTACTCTCATCATTTCGTTTTATGAATGTTTAAGTGGCGTCGTTAGGCTGCCGAAATTTTTGTAACGGATTCTTTCACCCTTCTCATTTTCAAGTTCTATTTTCTTGTCAAGTATTTCAAGTTCCTTTTTATTATTTTGGGGAATTATCTCTATATATATCATACTGATCTTTTAGGTTCATATGATGAGAGACCCTATTTTATCTCATCAATTCATTTTTTTGAAGTTTAAGTGACGCCGTTAGGAAGCCAAATTTTTAAGGGATTCTTTCACCCTTCTCATTTTCAAGTTCTATTTTCTTGTCAAGTATTTCAAGTTCCTTTTTATTATGTTGGGGTATGATCTCTATATCTATCATACTGATCTTTTTTGTTCATATTATGAGAGATTCTATTTGATCTCATCAATTCATTTTTTTTAAGTTTAAGTGACGTCGTTAGGCTGCCGAATTTTCATAAGAGAAATCTTATTTTTGTCTTCCTTTCATGTTCTTCATTTCATATGGTATATCTTTCAAATTTCATTACCATGTTATTAAATAATTTATATTTTATCCCCCTACTATTTTATGGATCATTTATGAGTGGGTTACCCATGTCCCCTCTCTTTTCAATGTTTTCTAAAACCCTACAACATAGTCGTTATGCTGCCGAATTTCCGTCTCAAAATGTCTCTCTCTTTTTATCAAATTCTTTTATTTTATTAAGTGAATACTCAAATATATTTCTTCTAAAGGGGTATTCACATATATATGAAAATGTTCTATTTTAAATTCTGGAATTTACATACATGTGACCCGATTTCCTTTTCCATGGGTTTAAAGTGACATAGAGATCATGTCTTTAAATCAGTTTTTAAAACGTTATGATTATGAAATGAAAACCATTTTTTTATGCTATATGGGTTATTTATGAAATGTTAATGATGATATATGTGGCTCACATGATAAAAAAGGAAAATTTAAGGGTGCGCCCTGATAGCGCTCCAATGCATTGGGTAAAGACTTAATCTCTAGAGATGACCATTTTTAACGACGCCTTGGTGAATAACCTTGGTAATTTTTAATGAAACCTTGGGGATGGACCTTGGTGAAACAGAAATGATTGTCTAAGTTAAATGTTGTAGCCACATATTCAAGTTATGAAATACGTTATTTTTATTATTATATGCCTCATGATTTCTTTCTCATGCCTTAAAGTTCTTTTTCATGACTTTATTGATGTATCTCAAGTTCACATGTTAAATGTTTCCCTTGTTTCCCTTACTGGGCCTTCTGCTCACCCTTTCTTTTGATGTATGTCCCCAGGTTATGAGATGCAGTAATGAACCTAGGATGAACATAAGGAGAATCCTTTCAAGTGTTTAAGAATAATGTTTTATGTTTTCATGTTTTTAGTTCCTGGTTTCCAAGACACTAAACCTTAAAGATCCCCAGTTTTGTATAATGTAATGAAAGTTTATGTGATAAAAAGGTGGGATGTTATAGTTGGTATCAAAGAATGGTTTAGTTATTTGTGGAAATTAGGATATGAAAACTTTAGGAAGAACCCTATATAAATGTTTAAATATAGGAAATCTTCCTGGTATTTTGGTGAGTATTGAGTAAGGGGTTTCCAAGCAAATACATCCTTTTCTGGATACGAGCACGTAGAGGTGGCTCTGACACAGATGTACATAGGGGTAAAACCTGAAAACACCACTTTGAGCTAGACTCGAATGGGAACTGGTACATGACAACAGGCCTTGTTGCACTCTTGGTTACGACACTCCCAGGGGATGTGCTTTGGTAAATTCATAAGCTTAGTATGAACCATTATTAAAGGAACAAAGATAAAATAAAATAAAGATTCACATAAGAATATATGATCATGGATAACCTAGATTGGAACCTAGGGGATCACAAGTTAGGGTATACTTTCCTTCTACAAGTTTATTCTTCTATGCTTAAAGTTTCCTTTTAATGATTATTGGCTAAGTATTTAAGCCCCTAATTATACTTTCTTTTCTTAGTTAATGGCGGGAAATGGAAGAACATGTCCCAATAACCAATGTGATAGGAAATGTGACGATTGCCCTATTAATGTGATAGATATGATGAGAGATCAAGTTGAACATATTATGATTATGCCAAACCAGCTATCAAAAATCACAATTAATAATTGGTACCTAGTTGAATGCCCAAATTCATCAAGGAAGAAGAAGACAAAGTCTCAAGGATTTTCATCTGATCAAGTTGATAAGGGAAAGAAGACCCAATTTCTTTTTTGCAAAAAGTGTGGGAAGAGGCACCAAGGAGAATGTCACAAAGGAACCAGGAGATGTTTTAAGTGTGGGAAGATAGGGCATAAAGTAGCCAATTGCTTTAAAAAAATGAATAATGTGATGAATAGAGATAAGGTTCGGTCTAATGTACCTTATACTTTTCAATGTCGTAAATGTGGAGAAGTTAGAAATTATACAAGGCAATGCTCTCTGGGAAGGGATGAGAAGCATGATGAGCATCAACAATCTTCAAGGACAATGGAACAATGCAAGTCCTATGTTGAGACAGATCATGATGACTGAAGTACATGTAACTTCTTCGCAATAATTGTCTATGTCATGTTGTTTTTTTAGTTCATTCCCTATGAGCATATCTTTAATTTTTTCTAAGAACATCGAGTCACTACCTAAGATGGTTTTATATCATTAAGGAAAACATCTATTGTTATGTACCACATGTTGATGTTGTGAAGTTGTTCTTCTTGAAAAAAAAGATGATTAGGGGATTAAAAGATGGTTATTATTTTGGAAGACATTCACTATTTTGGGAATCCTATATGATTGAGGTAAATAGATTACTACAGTATTTTATTTGAGGAATAAAGGTTGACTTATATTTTGAAGAATCAATGAATTTAAGGTGAGCTTATGCTTATATAGGTTACTTATGAAAATGATTAACCTATCTTGGGGAAAATATGTTTAGGTTAGATACTTTTGTTATAAGATGATAGGAGTGGTTGATGTTGTTTGGAGATGAATGATGAAGTTTATTTTGGAAGACTATGTTATCAAATCCTTCTTGTATTTGGGTTTCAATCTTATTTTGGTTTATTTTGAGTAATTTTAAGGACAGTTATTTATGGAATGGTCTATGATAAACATTGGGTAGTACCGTGGAATTTTGAAGATTTAAAATTAGTTTCCCTTACTATGGGGTTCTTTATTTTGGAAGAGTTGTTTTATCTTACCCTTTCTGTTTTTGGGATAATATTTAAAGATAGAAGAAATATATAGTTAATATTTTGTGGATTATGTGATTCTATAGAAGATGATTCTTGTGATTTGATGAGACCAAGTATTTTTTAATGCTCATCGTTTGGATAAAAGATTAGTCTTGGTAGAAACTTATTAAAGGATGAAACTCTACTTTAAGGTAAGTATATTTCCTTGTGTTCTTATTCTATGTAGTAAATGAATTCCTAAAAGCACTGTAAAACAAAAATGTTGTTGGTTTAAGTTTCCTACTGGGTAATCAAATACCGTTTAACCCATCATAAGTTTGTGATTTTCTTGTTGTTAACTTTCTCCTAATAATGTTTTCTATCACTCTCACTCAGAACGTGACCCTTTTTTTCTCTTCCATGTCCATGTTTTCCTACATGGAATCCTAGTATGGGTTAACTCGGGTGGCCTTTGTACTTCCTTTTCTTTCTTTTAAAGTAATAGTGTTACAGACTCTTTTTATGATGTGGGACTTTCAATGAAATTTTCAATCCCAATTTTAAAAATTGCGAGAGCGCAATTTCTTAAGGGGGGAAGAATGTAACGACCCGAAATTTTGAATAAATATTGTTTTCTAGTTTTGTGTGTTATTTTATTTTACACTCAACAAAACTGTTTCATTTGATAACATGAGTATAATTAAAATGAGACTGTTGGGTTTCGACCGTTATATGACCATTAGTCAATATGACCGCTGGAAACTAAACGTTTCGATTATTGTCTCTAAATACAAGTGATCTTGGTTAATTAATATAGAAAGAAGATTCGATGGCCTCATCCAGTAGTCTCGGGCCAATCGAAGCCCATCTAACGGAACTTGGGAAGGAGGTAGCACCACTAGGCTTTGCTCTGGACCAAACCCAAGCCAAACTTCATCATGTGAAGCTAGAACAGAATCGCCTTCGTGAGAAGTTCAAACTGATAGAAATTACTAATCGTGCAATGTTGGCCGAGCCTCCCTCAGATTCTCTCACCTTAGCACACCATACACTTAGGTCCTATGCTGGGGTTATAAGGTTCTATGTAAGGAGACCATAATCCTTTGTTATAAATAAAATTGTGTTTTCTTCTTATAGTGAAGTTTGGGAGTTTTCAAATGTTCGAATGAATATAGGATGTATTTTATTGATGTATTTTGAAAAAAGGATATTTTAAAATATTTATGTAAACCTTAAATAATTAATGATGTGTAATGATTTTCAAAAAATGGTCTTCTGAAAATGTGTTCAGTAAGAAATTTAGAGTTTAATAAGATCAACTTGATTTTGGATGAATAGTAAATTATGAATAGTGATTTTACGCTTAGGATTAGTAATGTGACCAAATGGATTAGTAATCGCACTTAAAGAAAGTATTAATATAATCTAGGCACCTTGATTAAGTAATGTGATTCAATAAAATAGGTAAATAACTATTTCAGAAATTATTAGTCAAGTATTAGTTTTTTTGGATGAATCCTATTTTTTAATTAAAAATTAAATTAAAATTATTTAGAAAATTATTTTTATAAAATGAACTTTATTTTGGAACTCAGATCATCGATATTCTGTTAAGGTAATTTTTGGGAATTTTTCCGAAAAAATGAAGTTTCTATGAATAGTGTTTTTATTTAAAAATTAAATTAAAAATATTTAGAAAATTATTTTTATAAAATTAAGTTCATTTTTGAAATCAGAGCATCGATATTTGGTTAAGGTGAAATTTTGGGATTTTTCTGAGAAAGTTGAATTTTCGATGAATAGTGAAAATACGGTTTTTAAGTTACGGGTGTTTAATGACATCATAATTGCATCATGATGATGTGATTAGATATTTTAAGGGATGTATGACTAAAGGGGATGAATTATTGTATGAGGGGTCCCATGTGGCCAAAACCATGGGCAAATACCATGGGCAAGCCCATAGTTTTTCCAAAACCACCAATGAGGTGTCCCTTGGCCATTAATACATTGTCCCCTCACTTTCCCTATAAATAACCACCCTTTCCTCCTTTAGTTTTCACTCCCAACTCTCCCCCAACGAAGCTCTGGTCTCATTACCTCCCAAGAAGTCCTCCCAAGGTTCCCCCAATCCCTCAAGGTTCCAACCTTTGAGTTTTAAGAGTTACGTTTTAAGGTAAGGGATCCAACCTCTCTCTTTCTTTTCAAATACTCTCTTTTAAGTCATTTCTTTTATGCTCTATGTTCTTATGTTGGAGGATGTTCTTTTATATTCCTCTTACTGACCTTTTTATTTTCATATGATGGGAGATCCCCTCTTACTCTCATCATTTCGTTTTATGAATGTTTAAGTGGCGTCGTTAGGCTGCCGAAATTTTTGTAACAGATTCTTTCACCCTTCTCATTTTCAAGTTCTATTTTCTTGTCAAGTATTTCAAGTTCCTTTTTATTATGTTGGGGTATGATCTCTATATCTATCATACTGATATTTTATGTTCATATGATGAGAGACCCTATTTTATCTCATCAATTCATTTTTTTGAAGTTTAAGTGACGTCGTTAGACTGCCAAATTTTTAAGGGATTCTTTCACCCTTCTCATTTTCAAGTTCTATTTTCTTGTCAAGTATTTCAAGTTCATTTTTATTATGTTGGGGTATGATATATATATCTATCATACTGATCTTTTATGTTCATATTATGAGATACCCTATTTGATCTCATAAATTCACTTTTTTTTAAGTTTAAGTGACGTCGTTAGGCTGCCGAATTTTCATAAGAGAAATCTTATTTTTGTCTTCCTTTCATGTTCTTCATTTCATATGGTATATCTTTCAAATTTCAATACCATGTTCTTAAATCCTTTATATTCTGTCCCCCTACTATTTTATGGATCATTTATGAGTGGGTTACCCATGTCCCCTCTCTTTTCAATGTTTTCTAAAACCCTATAACATAGTCGTTATGCTGCCGAATTTCCGTCTCAAAATGTCTCTCTTTTTCTCAAATTATTTTATTTTATTAAGTGAATACTCAAAGATCTTTCTTTTAAATGGGTATTCACATATATAACAAAATGTTCTATTTTAAATTCTGTAATTTACATACATGAGACCCGCTTTCCTTTTTCGTGGGTTTAAAGTGACATAGAGATCATGTCTTTAAATCAGTTTTTAAAACATTATGATTATGAAATGAAAACCATTTATTTTATGCTATATGGGTTATTTATGAAATGTTAATGATGATATATGTGGCTCACGTGATAAAAAAGGCAAATTTAAGGGTGCGCCCTGATAGCGCTCTAATGCATTGGGTAAAGACTTAATCTCTAGAGATGATCATTTTTAACGACGCCTTGGTGAATAACCTTTGTAATTTTTAATGACACCTTGGGGATAGACCTTGGTGAAACGGAAATGATTGTCTAAGTTAAATGTTGTAGCCACATCTTCAAGTTATGAAATACGTTATTTTTATTATGATATGCCTCAGGATTTCTTTCTCATGCCTTAAAGTTCTTTTTTATGACTTTATTGATGTATCTCAAGTTCACCTGTTAAATGTTTCCCTTATTTCCCTTACTGGGCCTTCTTCTCACCCTTTCTTTTGATGTATGTCCCCAGGTTATGAGATGCAATAATGAACCTATGATTAACATAAGGATAATCCTTTCAAGTGTTTAAGAATAATGTTTTATGTTTTCATGTTTTGAGTTCCTGGTTTCCAAGACACTAAACCTTAAAGATCCTCGGTTTTGTATAATGTAATGAAAGTTTATGTGATAAAAAGGCGGGATGTTATATCCATAAGTCCTGAAGAACATGTGTTTGGATCCCTAATCACTATCCCAACAAAAATCAAGAACAGATACATCAAATATCATGGTAACACCACTACTAAAATCCATTCATTAGCATCTGACCAGCCTGACATCCATCATTATTAGCACTAGGAGAACCCTACATCTTAGCCTAAGTAATTTTTATTTTAATGATGTTTTGTATTAATGTTGGGACAACAAATTTTTTAAGTATTTTTCATTTTAATGGAATATCTCCCACATCCCTCCTAATTTTAATTATTATTTTAGGGGCATATCCCCCCTCTCTGATATTTTTTTATTATTTCACTGCAAAAAAACAACAGATTAGTTGCAATTTTTTAGAGGGGGTTATTCACAACCCCCTCTAAATTCATTTTTTGTATATATTAGAGGGGTTTATACACAACTCCCTATAATCCTCGAATTTATAGAGGGTTTTTAACCCCAAATAATTTTTTTATAATTATTTTTTTAATATTCAATTGGATTTTAGAGGAGGTTATGTTAAATTCACCATTGATGTAATAATTAGTGACACTATATATATTCGGTTGGATTTTAGAAATGTTATATATATATAATATAGAATTTTTGTTTTCAGAAAATAGTGGGGGTACAAAACCCTCCAATAATCTCTTAAATTAGAGGGGGTTCATAACCGTCTCTAATCATTTATATCTGTGGCAGTTCACAACCGTATGTAATATTTTTTTTAAAAAAATCCGTAATATATATATATATATATATAATTAAAACACAGTATATAAATGTATTTAAATACATTATATAAACATATTATGTAAATATATTTATATAAAAAAATTATATGATTGTATTTAATTGTATTTATATATATACATAAATGTAATTGTATAATGTGTACATTAATATATATTTATTTTTATAAAATGTTATAACATATAATATTAATTATAATATAAAATAATAAATATATTATATAAATATATGAATAAAAATTATTTATTCAAAAAATGTATCATATAAAAACCTTGTAGATTTTATAATTTATATAATAATAATAATAATGGATTATACAGATAATTACACACACATGAATATAAATAAACATGTATGTTGAGGAGCAAAGAAAGTGGATCTAAAAACAAGATCACATTTTGGTATGAGGATTTAATGAAGGGAAGATCATCATTGAGGAATATATTCAAACTTGCGACAAAATGGCAGATCATATTGAAGCTCGTTTAAAGGTCGATCCAGATATATAGGTAACTGTGCAGGAATGGGGGTTATATAGAGTGGTTGGCTCTAATATCCTTAGCTTTGTCTTTGATGACTTTGTGAGCTATTTTAATGGTTATTTTTGTGCGTAGGTCTTTGGCTTCTCACTTTTCCTCAAAAGTGCTTTGAAATAAAAATTTACTTTTTAGCAATAAACATGTATGTATTATATAAATCCTGGAATTGATTATCTATATATTATATATATTTGTATACATAATATATAATATAAATTCATTTAATTATATGCATAAATATGTAATATATTTCATACATACAAATAAATATATAAATACATTATATATATATACAAATAAATATATAAATAAATATTTACAAATAAATAAATTTATATTAATATAAAGATAAGTATTTAAATTAATATATTAAATATATATTTGTATACGTAATATAACTATATATATATATTAATATAAGTATAAATATATTTAATATGTAAAATATATTTAAATATAAATATACATAAATTTCATCTATATAGAAATATTATATTATATTATATTATATTATATTATATCAATATGTACAATATTTTATTATATATATACAATAATTAATTTAAACATATATTATATTAATTGTACGTATATCAAATATAATATAATATAAATATATTAAATTGTATATATATATATATTTGTATACATATAAATGTATTTATAAGATATATATTATATATTTGTATTCATATAAATATGTGATATATATATATATATATATTATTTTAACTTTGTACGTATAAATATTATATATATCTATATTTGTATAATATATTTGGGTAATATATAAATATATAATATATAAAATATATAATTGTATATACATATAAATATATTAAATAATATATATAAATTATATATATATATATGATATTTATTTATTTATTTTTTAGTTGTATACGTATAAATATATTTTTATATGTATATATATGTGTGTGTTTCGTCAAAAAAATGTGTGTGTGTGTATATATATATATATATTTATTTGAATATATAGTGTGATATATATATCGATCCATGAGATTTAAATATATTATAAAATAAATAGATAATAAAAACATGAACACATTGATTTATATAAATGTATATATAGGTGATATATTTAAATGTATTTAAATATATTATAAAATAACATTTATTTGAATAAACAATAATATATATATATATATATATTCATGGGTATATTATTACTTGAAAACAAATATGGCATATTGGTAAGGGGTGAAGGCTCTACGGACGTTGGGTGTTGATCGGTTTGGGGTTCGAATCCCTATCATGAAAGTTTTATTCAGGGCAGGTGGAGGACTGTGTTTGTGGGAACGCACGGGGTGGAGAGGAGTGCAGGAGGGGGTGTGGGATCAGAGGGGAAAGTGGTACGAGAGGGAGTGTAGGACCGTTGGAGAAAGAGGTATGTGTGGGAAACAGTGTGAGATCGGAGGGGGGGTTTAGTGGGAACCAGAGGGGATCTACTTTGTGAGTGGGGGGGGGGGATCATCAGGGGTACAAGAGGGGCGGTTTGGGTGAAATCTTGAAGGGGATAAGGATTTATGAAAAAATGAAAAATGAAAAAATTTAAGGGTGGTACTTACCGCCTCTAGATTAGCTATTTATGAAATTTTTATATGAATTTAGAGGGGGTTTAAACCCCCTGTAAAATGGCACACAAATTAGAGGCAGTTTGAATTTCCTCTAGTTGAGCTATTTCAGGTATTTTCTTGTGAAATTAGAGGGGGTTTATACCCCCTCTAATATAATCACTGCTAATATTGTACACATCTTACCAGCGGTTTATTACACTCATATATAGTAAGATTTTTCGAGAACATTAGCGGCAGTTTTTGATAACCGTCGCTAATGTCTTTAGAGGGGGTTATAACCCCATCTAATCTAAAAAATAATCTCTTCTAATCTGTTGATTTTTTGTAGTGTTTTAGAAGCATATCCCCCCCCAACACTATATTTTTTTTAATATTAATCTAACATTTTTAAATATTTTTTCTATATAATATATGTTAATAACAAATTTTATATTTATATGTACTATTGGAGAATATGTGTTTTTTTTATTATTTTGTTTTTTCATTTCATATTAGGGTTGTGATATGTGATTTAATATGTTTTTCTAGTTTTTATTATTTTAACTTTTTCTTTTTTTTTGTAATTTTTTTTCAGTACATAAACCTTAATCCCCATACATCAAATGTTCTTCCCTGCATTGCTCGTATCCCCCAACTAAAGCAGTTACTAGACCTGAGGTCTCAAATGCTTGTTGTGAAAAAGTGAGGTAAAACTGATGATCCTACATTGTCTTGTATTGTCAATGTGGTAAATCACGAAGTAGTGAAATAACCTTGGCCAAAACCTACAACCATCGAGAGTCGAACACCAAACCTACTAGCCCTACCATAGATCGGCGCAATGGGAGCATTGTATTTTATTAGTGCTAAGAAAAAAGTGTTGATAAAAACCTCACCTTTATCAGTGCTAGCTAAAAGCGCTAATAAAGGTCAATTTTATCAACGCTAAAAAAAGCACTGATAAAGGTGTACCCTTTATCAACATTTTTTTAGTACTGATAAAGGTATACCTTTATCAGTGCTATTATTAGCATTGATAAAAGTTTTTAATAAAAAATATTGTTAATTTATATAAAATTATTATATTTATATTCAAAAATAATTTTTGTTTATATACATTAAATAAAATCACATGTTTATAATTAATATATATTTTTTAATAATTCAAATACATATATAATGTTTAAAAAAAGTATTTATAATATTATAATTAAATAAATATATATTTAAATAATTATAAAATTATAATAAATTTTATTAAATAATAAATATATTTATTATAATTATAATTATATATTTATAATTATATATTTATAATTATACATTTATAATTATATGTTTATAATTATACATTTATAGTTATATATTTATAATTATATATTTATAATTATATATAAATACTTTTTAAATATATATATTTATAATTATAATTATAAATAAATAAATTTACATTTAAATAAATATATGTCTCCAATAAATTTGGTCAATAAATATATTGATGCGTGAGTATAATCAGCACATGCATATGTTATGTATTCATCATGAATATTCATTTATACATTACACCCTTATTATTGTTCATGTTGTCCATATATGTGATAACTCGTTCTTTATGATGTATACTTTACTAGGTATATGATTCATTCATGTTATACCCATGAATCTATTATATTCTCATAAATACATAAAAAATTACCATAAATATATTTAAATAATAAATATATTTATCATATTTATAATTATAAATTTTTAATTATATATAAATATTTTTTAAATATATATTTATTTATAATTAAAATTATAACTATATATATTTAAATAATTATAAAATTATAATAGATACATATATTATAATTTTATAGAAAGAGGTGACTGGTTGTTCTTTTGTTATTTGGTGGATCTACCAATTTGATTGTTTTTCTTTTCCTCATTATTTGTATCTTTTGTACTTTCTTTTTATTAATAAATTTATGGGACCATGGGTTTTAACCCATGGTTCACACCATTTTTAATATATATTTATCATCACTTTTTTAGTGCTCATAAAGGCATATCTTTATCATCGCTAAAAAAACACTGATAAATGTAGGTTTTATCAGAGATTTCTATTTTAGAGCTAATAATACATACTTTTATCAGTGATTTTTTAAAATCACTGATAAAATTCTTCCCCTGATGTTATAAAAATAATCCTAACAGTATCCTTCCATCGCGACTTCAAAGCTTTCACAGATCAGTATTATTGTTGTTGTCACTATCGCTCCTTGCCCCACCATCGTCGCTCCCTACATTCTTCTTTACCTTCATTGTCACTATCACTCCCTACCCTACTGACATCTCTCCCACCACCATCGCTACCTGCACTATCATTGTCTCTCCCTACCAGCATCACTCCCTTCCATCATCAGTCCCTGCCGTTGTCGCTCCCTACCGACGTCGCTCCTTAAAAGGTAAGACCCTTTATTTCACTCCCCTTCCATAATTTTTTGTTATCTTTATTTCCATTGGCTTATTCCCATTTTAGAAGAACCCTAAAATAGGAAATTTATGATTTCCTCTTCAGTTATTGAGATTAAGGTTTGAAGATCATGTCTTAAGTCTTGTTTTACGCATTTACAAAGGTTTCATTCCAACCTTACATGGTTTGATATAGGTGGTTCCATGCCTTTATTTTTTATTCACAAAATATATATGAATGATCTTCCTAAATTTTTATCCTCTAAAATAATGAATTCCATAATTATTTAGAGTTGGTTACCAAAATAATTACCATGCGGATTAATTTTATTCTTTACTTTTAAAGAGAATTGGTGTATTCCATATCTTTGATAACATGACTTAAAGTTTTTTTCATGCAGATTTTAATTTTCCAATTAATGTTTTAAATTTATAATACTTCTATGTGATTGTGTTATGGTCTTGAGGTATTTCTTGGGCTGGTTTCCTATTTCATATGGTTTTGGGTGGGCTTTTCATATTTAATCTCTTGATTCAATAAACAAATTTAATTGCATTTCCTTGTTAGTGTCATTGGTGCTTCCTATAAACACACACACACACACAGGTGGATCGGGGACTCCCGTCAAGTATATCATGGGTCATGCTTGAATTTATAGATAATATTTATTGTGGTTAAATATTATTTATTAGTAATAATCACCAAAAATAATTTAATTCACTGACTATAATTTTGAGCTTCGTTCATCCTATATTTGATTTTACGGACCATTCTCCATTGATTCGTGATGGGTTATGTATAGGGCTAGTGGTGTTTCTTGGTGGTCACTTAATATTACATGGATTTAAATTATTGTTGTTTTGAAATTGTTTCTTTATTATACTTATGAATATATGAGTTCTCATGAGGGACAAATTGTGTTTTCCAAGTGGTTTTATCCCTTTTTATGGAATGATATTTGATGATAAGTGTTTGGTAAAATGCCTAAATTTATTTTTTTTAAAGAATTATTTTGGTTTTAAAACCAGTGTTAATCACCAACTTGATGTTTTAAAACTTATTCTTGTGTTAATTGTATTTCAAACCAATATTTTTGGTGATTTGAAAGTTTAAAAATGTTGGAAAATGTTGCTTTATTATTAAAGTGGTGAGTTAACCATTGTGATCTACATTTAAAACCACTTTTTTAGACTTATTTGATTTATATATCAACATTTTGGGGTGTTTAAAGCTTTTAATATTTCCAAATGAGATAGATTATTTCAAAAGGGTGTTTTCCCATATGGATTGTACTTTGAAACTTATTGTGTCTTTGAATTTTTTTCAATGGTTCTTTAAAGGGTGGTTGAATTCCTATTTGAGTTTCAAAGGTGTTTTGATAAAATTGGTCCTAATAGTAGATTGGGATCGATTTTATAAATGATAAAATGGCTTGGAATTCCAAGCATGTTTTGAAAAGTGAATTCCCATTTGAAATTTTATAAAAAATGAGTTTTCATAAAAGGTCGGATACCCTCTTAAGACCCTTTGATTATTTTATGACCATTTTATCTTGTGATACCATGTGGGGATGTTTATTATTGATGAACTAGTTTGATGGGACTTATGGGGATCTGGATAGGTTTTTTAGTGACAACCAAGTTTCCTTATCTTCAGTTCAAATCCCTTTATTAATACAGCTTAGTGACGATGTCCATGACACTAGAATCATTTTTAGGATCATTTAGGGGCTTATCTCTCTAATTCTATTTTATCCCCTACTATTTATATTACTGTTTTGCACATATTTTCTTATTTTTTCTCCATGTTGTGCAACTTGACATAGTGTTTATTGACTTTGTGCTTTCTTCCTTCTTTGTATGGTTTTCTTTTCAATTTTTTTAAAAAGGTACTGTTAAAGGTTTTTAAAAAAGGAAAAAAAAAATAAGAGTGATTTTAAAGTGTTTTAAAACTATTTTAATAATGAATTTGAAAATTTTTCTCAAATGAGAACTTTTATAATGGTTTGTATTTGAAACTCCAAGAATGTGTGAGTTTTTAAATGGGGTTTTAGGCCACCACGCCTAGTTTTATGAAAAAAAAATCAAACATGTGTTGGAAAACTGTATAATAGTTGGAAAGCTCTTCAAGTTTTGAAATGTGTATTTAAAAAATTGGTGTTTATGAAATATTTTAAAGTCATATTTTAAAAAAGGTTATTTGAACAAGAGGTATTGGCCAAAGAATTTTTTTTCCAAATGATTGTTTTCATTTAATGAAAATCTTAGAAAAAGAGTTTTAACGCAATTTTATGTGTTACTACTTATTTGGTAAAACTTTATAGAAAATTTTTATTTTTCTAATGTATTTTAAACTAGATTTTTTAGGATGTAATATGAAAGTGATATATTAGATTTGGTAGGTTTTGGTGACCTATTGGACTTTCAGATCATGCCTATATTTTATAGGTTCAGTTTTGTTTTGGCTTATTTCACTTCCTTTGGATATTTTAAGAGGGATATATAGTTGGATGGTGACCCTAGTTGAACATATTTTGTGCATTTATTTTGTTAAATATTAATATTATTGAATCAAATAATAATAATATTAATAAAGAATGGATGGATGTCAATCTTATGACAAAAGAGTATGAAGATGGAGTGAAAGAGTTCATCAAGTTTACAAAAGATCATGCATATGACCCTTCTCAAATCCTTTTTCCATGTTTGCGCTATTATTATTCAAAACTAATTAGTCTAGAGGATTTGTAAGAACACTTGATTTGTCATAGAATTGATCAAAGTTATAAATGTTGGAATAGACATGGGTAAAAAGTGAATGTATCTAGTGATTAGGAAAACACTACATTTTATAGATCATCTGATATGATTATAAGTGTGGAAAATGAAGTAGATTGTATCAAGGATGTGATTATAGGTGTGAATGATTATAAAGATTGTATTGAGGAAATGATAAGGACATATGAAGATGAACTTTGTGATTTTCCAAAATTGTTTGAAAATTTAAAGAGTTTTGCAAAGACACCATTGTATGTTCGTTGCATTAAATATACAACATTAATGTTAGCCATAATAAAGCTGTATAATTTGAAAGAATGCAACAGATAGAATGATACTCGTTTTACTGAACTACTTTATCTATTAAATGATATGTGATTAGCCACCAAATGAGTCTAATATTCATTGTTAATATATATAATATTCATGTGATTTATTATTCATAAACACCATTTTTAGTGCATTTTACACTTTGAACATCATTTCACATTATGATTGTAATTCCTTCTTAAAATGCACTATTATGTGGTACATTTTTTAACATCATTTAAAGTACCCAATGATCTTTATTTTATTTTCATATTTAATTTTTCAGGTTTATAATTATATTGGGAACAATTCATACTTGTGGAGTGTTGGAAGATTCACATTAGAAGACCACCAAAATGGGATTTCATGCAAAAAATTACGGAGAAGGAAGATTGGAAATCAGCCCACTGATGAGAATGTGGGGCCCAACATACAGGCCCAATGAAGACAAAATTTCTTGGGATGATAGAATACATATAGAGGAACAAATAATTATTCAGGATCCAGTGCTAATCCTTTTTCCATGTTTGTTCTATTATTAATCAAAACTAATTAGTTTAAAGGATTTTTAAGAACACTTGATCTGTCACAGAATTGATCAAAGTTATAAATGTTGGAACAGACATGGGTAAAAAGTGAATATAACTAGTGATTAGGAAAAAACTACATTTTATAGATCATCATATATGATTATAAGTGTGGAAAATGAAGTAGATTGTATCGAGGATGTGATTATAGGTGTGAATTATTATAAAGATTGTATTGAGGAAATGATAAGGACATAGGAAGATGAACTTTGTGATTTTCCAAAATTGTTTGAAAAGTTAAAGGGTTTTGCAAAGATGCCATTGTATGTTAGTTTCATTAAATATACAACATTAATGTTAGCCATAATAAAGCTGTATAATTTGAAAGAATGCAACAGATAGAATGATGTCGGTTTTACTAAACTACTTTCTCTCTTAAATGATATGTGATTATCCATTAAATGAGGCTATTATTCATTGTTAATATATATAATATCCATGTTCTTTATTATTCATAAACACCATTTTTAGTGCATTTTACACTTTGAACATCATTTCACATTATGATTATAATTCCTTCTTAAAATGCACTATTATGTGGTACATTTTTTAACATCATTTAAAGTACCCAATGATCTTTATTTTATTTTAATATTTAATTTTAAGGTTTATAATTATATTGGGAACAATTAATACTTGTTGAGTGTTGGAAGATTCATATTGGAAGACCACTAAAATGGGATTTCAGGCAAACAATTATGGAGAAGGCAGATTGGACATCAGCCCACTGATGAGAATGTGGGGCCCGAAATACAGGCCCAATGAAGACAAAATTTCTTGGGATTATAGAATACATATAGGGGAATAAATACTTATTCAGGAGATAGTGCTAATTCGTCCTCCATTATGATTATTTAGGCAGACCAAGTTGAAGATAAAATTCTAGGCCATATTCTGCGGCCCAGAAAAACAGCTCACCATTTTACACATATCTCGTTAACCATAAACTATTTTGGGCTGAAACTTTATATAAGGTTAGGGGAAATTTGGAGCTTCATTTTTGTCTTCTATGTCTCACTCTAATTCGGCCATAGAGAAGGTCTTTCAGGCGTATCTGTTCGGTGGAAGCAAGTTGGATGCCACCTCGGGTCAAGGGTGGAAAAGTCTCATCTCCCTTACTTTCCACCACCCTAGGCCTACCATACTCAAGTGGGGTCTTTTTTAATGTTGGGAGATAGACCAAAGACTTTGTAAATTACTATTTAAGCCAGTGGTGGTGGAGGATTTGATCATCTTTGACCTTTGTTTCATCTTAATGTTATGCTGCCAATTTGATGTTGTAATCGCATTCCCTCAATTGTAAGTTCCTTGAATTACCTTAGCTTATTTATAAAAGATCTTCATATTATCTTTTTATATTATTATTCTTATCACTTTGATACCTTTGCCTCAATGTGTGAAATTTTTCATACCAAACCTTGTGAGATTATCACACAACGGTGGAGTGATTGTTATTTCATTGTTTTTTTACTTCTCCAATTCCTCCATCATGAGTCTACTTTCCACTTCCATTGAAACCATAGGATCAATGGAGGGATAACCCACTTATGGTTTGATCCAAGGTAATAGAAAGGGGATATATTTGATGTTATTTATCACTACCTTAATCTATAATCACTTCTTTAAAATGAGATTTTTATTTGATGATTTTAAAACTTCTTCATCCTTATTGAATTTTAAGGCCACACACTTCAAGTGCTAATACGAAATTTTACCTTGGAGTGCTCAATTATTTGATCCTTCAAGTGTATAGGTGATTATTATTACAATTTGTAGGCATTAAACTAGTGAGTGATGATTTTGTTTGATCTTCTTAAATGAACTCATCTCAAATATAAGAAATTGAAATAGTTGAAAAGGGAATGCATCCAATCCACCCCAAGTGATAACCTAGGATCAACTCATACCTTAAAATTGAATTAACTTCAATGTATTAGAGTTCACTTAAACCCATATAAAATCAACCCAAGTTGGCCACTTCATATCCAAAAAAAGTCCATATAATGTATGTGTCTATAGGTTTCTTCTTAGGTTTCTAAGGATTCGACATCCCAAAATAAACTACAAGGACCGTTCTACCTTCATCTCTTGGGTAAATTTGAGCGTGAATCAAATTTTGGTGTCGTTTACAGGGACCCAAGTAATTCATCTCAACACCAATTCTATTCTTCCCCATTTCTTCTATTCTCATCCAAGATCTCTTATCTTTTCCCTTTCTCTTTTTTTTCTTTTGGCGCATGTCCGCCAACACTCGTGATCAATCAAACCGTCTAGTTATGGTGGATAGTCCTAGGGTTGGGGAGTCAAGTACACTAAGGTAACTATTTCCATTAGATCCTAATATTCCTAATACTCCAGAGTCAAAAATTGAGCCTATTTCAATGGAATGTATTCAAAGAAACCAACTCATAAACCCGGGTGGGAACCAAAATGGAAACCCAAATGAGGCAGCCCCAAACTTGGGGAATGCGGTCGATCAAACCATGAATGACTACCTCACACCTTCCTGGACCAGTTCCCCCTCATGCATTAGACACAATTACCTAGTATATTCCAACTACATCTTTAAACCCCATGTCCTAAACCACCTTCCCACATTCCATGGAATGGAGTCCGAGATGCCCTACCTTCACGTTAAGGAGTTCAATGACATTGTAGAAACCATGTGTCCCCCACATCAACTAGAACCAGCTAATATGAGGCTATTTCATTTTTCTTTAAAGGATATAACTAAAAATTGGCTAAATAATTTGAGACTATCATCCATCAACTATTGGGACCAACTACAAAGAGAATTCTAAAAAAAATAATTTTCCCACCACAAAACAATTACACTTAAAAAGAATATCCAAAACTTTTTTGAAAAATAGGGAGAGTCATTCTATAAAACATGGGAGAGGTTAAAAGACACTCTAAACATGGTTCCACACCATGGTTTTTCTATTCCTAAACAAGTGAGAATTTTCTATGAAGGTTTGGGTTCGGGGAACAAACAATTCATTGACATGATGTGTAATGGAACCTTTAAAAACAAAGCCCCAAATGATGCTTATGAGTATCTGGAAAGCCTTACTGAACAAAAACAAACATGGGGAACTTCACCTTATTATGAAAATCCACAAAGAACTATTGGAATTCATACACTTAGAGAAGAGGAAAGTCTTAGGGATAAACTCGCAGCACTCTCTAGGAAGGTTGAAGAGATAGACCTTAGGAAATTCCATGAAATCCAAACTGTAGAACTTGTTTGCACAATTTGTGACAAACATGACCATAAGATAGACAACTTCCCAACCATTCAATCCATCAAGGATGTTCTTTTAGGAGGAACCCCAGCGGAAGTAAATGCCTTGAAATTTCAGAAGCCTCAATACCAAAACACCTTCAACCCAAGGTATAATGACCACCTAGGCTTCCACTGGAAAGATAACCAATAACCTAGCCAAACACAGGGACAAAATCCATACCCCCATAAGAACTACCAAACCCATAACTAGTTCCAAACCTAGCCTATACAATACCAACAAACACCGATCCATTTTCAACAAACCATACCACCTCCAAAATATCCCCCTGGGATAAACCAATATTCTCAAGTACCAACCCAAACTATTCCATAAAGAATAATAGAACAATTGTGAAAACAAATGGAAAGGATGAACTAAGAAGTCTCTTCCCTTAAACAAGAACTTCAAACCATCAAAACTGGAAAGGAACCCATGCCTACACAAGCCATTCCACAACAAACAGTAAGGGGAGAGTCAAGTTGTACTCAAACAACTCATGAACAACTAAAGGTTGTGACTATTTTAAGAAGTGGGAAATCAATTGAGAAACCTGAAAAACTAATTTAGAACCCATATAAAGATTCAAACTTGGATGAAAATTCAAATGAACCAAATGATAACACTAAAAAATACGATAACATTGTCAAAGAAACAACTCTTCAACAAACAACCCCACAACCTGCACCATTTCCACAACACATGAGGGGGAAAACCAAGCCTGAATTGAGTGAAACATTGAGGGAAATCTTCTCACAAGTCAAGTTGAACATTCCCCTTCTCGATTCAATACAAACCATACCTGCCTACTCAAAGTACCTTATGGACTTGTGCACTTTTAAAAGAAAATTTTCACATAAAAACCAAGTCCTTTTGGCAGCTAATGTGAGTACCACCATTCAAGGGACCATTCTTCCTAAGTTGAAAGACCCGGGTTTCCCTTACATCAATGTTGAACTAGGAGAGAGCAAAGTTGTAAAGGCCTTGTGTGACCTAGGTGCTAGTGTCAATCTCATCCCCTATGTTGTTTACTACCAGTTATGCCTAGAAGAGCTCCAAAACACATCTGTCACACTTCAACTTGCTGATTGTAGAATTAGGGTTCCAAAGGGGATTTTAAAGGAGGTTCTGGTAAAGGTTGAAAACTTCATCTACCCTGCTGACTTCATTGTCCTTGACAGCCATCCAAACTTAGGAAATAAGGAACAAACCCCAATCATCCTTGGTCGTCCCTTCCTTGCAACAATCAACTCTATTGTCCGAGTCTAAAATGGGAACATGACCATCACCTTTGGAAACATGAGTCTAGACTTGAACATCTATAATGAAATCTCACAAATAGGGGATTATGAGGACATTCATGAAGTAAAAATGATAGGCTACATTGATAATGAATCCATAGAACATCAAGGAATATTTGATGAATGTTTAAGTCAGGATGAGATTGATTTCCTTTGTTCACATGAAGGAATTTTATCTCCTTGGCTTGAATCATTTTCAAATTGCTCTTATGATGAAGTTTTAGGTCCAACAATCAGTGAAACCTTTCAGGAAACCACTTTCATGGAGACCACTCCAACTTACTTCCTTAAATCTGATCAAACCAATCTTGTAGCTGAAACTTCTACACATGGGGAATCAATCCTATCTAAAACTCTAGAAAACAAAATTGATCTTGATCTAATGTCTCAATATTCTGCTGAAATTCTGAACCAACCTGATCTTGAATTGAAGGAACTTCCCGCTGCACTCAAGTATGCCTTCCTAGGGGACAATCAAACACATCCAGTTGTCATTTCTTCTTATATTGAAGCCAATCATGAGAGGATGCTTCTATATGTCCTTAGGAAACATAAGAAAGTCATTGGTTGGACCCTGTTTGATATTCCTGGGATTGGACCACTTATCAGGACTCATAGGATTGTTCTAGAATTTGATTCAAATCCATGTCTTCAACCTCAACGGCGACTCAATCCTAATCTCATGGAGGTAGTAAGGAAGGAACTTTTGAAATTATTAAAATCTGGTATCATATATCCCATAGCTGAGAGTGAGTGGGTCATCCCAATCCAAGTGGTTCCCAAGAAGAAAGGAATCACAATGATAACCAATAAGGATGGAGAGATTCTTCCAACTAGGGTGAGTAGTGGCTGGAGAGTCTGCATCGACTATAGGAAGCTAAACTCATTTACCAAGAAGGACCATTTCCCCTTACCATTCATTGACCAAGTCCTTGAGAGAGTGGAAGTTCATTCCTTCTATTGTTTCTCATATGGGTACTCTGGGTACAATAAAATTGAGGTATCCCTAGAGGATCAAGGGAAGACTACATTCACATGTCCATTCGGCACCTTTTCTTTCAAACGCATGCCCTTAGGGTTATGCAATGCCCCTGGAACCTTCTAGCAGTGCATGATGGGAATATTCTCAGACATGGTAGGGGATTTTCTTGAGGTCTTCGTGGATGAATTCTCTATCTTTGGGGATACATTTGAAGAATGTCTGATGGATGTGGAGAGAGTCTTGTCAAGATGAAAAGAAAAGAATCTGGTCCTAAACTGGGAAAAAATTCATTTCATGGTTAAAGAGGGACTAGTTATAGGCCATCTAGTCTCAGATAGGGGGATTGAAGTTGATAAAGCCAAGGTTGACATAATTCGTCACCTTCCATCACCCAAAACTATCAAGGAAGTGAGGTATTTCTTAGGACATGCTGGTTTTTATAGAAGATTCATCAAGGACTTTAGTTCAATCTCTAGTCCCCTTTGTGCTCTCCTAGTGAAAGATGATCCATTTGTTTGGAGAGAAAGCTGTGAGGGTTCATTATCAACCCTCAAATCCTCTATCACCCCTCCTCCCATCATGAAATCTCCAAATTGGAACCTCCGTTTTGAACTTATGTGTGATGCTAGTGACTTTACTATAGGATATGTGTTAGGAAAACATTGTGATAAAACTTCTTATGTCATTGCTTATACAAGAAAATCCTTAAAAGATGCCCATATCAACTACACCACCACTAAAAAGGAGTTACTTGAAATTGTGTTTACCTTAGAGAAGTTTAGGTCCAACCTCTTAGGATCCCCCATCACTGTGTTCACTGACCATTTTGCACTAAAATACCTCTTCCAAAAACAAGATGTTGAGGTTGGACTAGTTAGGTGGGTCCTTCTATTACAAGAATTCGACCTCATAATAAAGGATAAAAATGGTGTTGAAAATGTTGTAGCTGATCACCTCTCTAGGATGGAATTCAAAGACAACTTAAATCACCTTTCTATGTCTGATTCATTTCATAATGAACACCTATACTCTGTGAGTGACTACCCTTGGTATACTGACATAGCCAAATTCTTAGTTACAGGAGTAATTCCAAAATTCTTAGGGACTCAAGCTCGATGGAAATTCCTTTTTGATGTTAGGAACTATGTGTTTGATGATCCATACCTCTATAAGTTCTTCCCTGACCAAGTCATTAGGAGGTGTGTCCCAGAATCTGAACAAGAGTCCATCCTTAAATTCTGTCATAGTGAGGCATGTGGAGGTCACTTTTCCTCTAAGAAAACTTCTGTTAAGGTTCTTCAGTGTGGTCTCTTTTGGACCAACCTCTTAAGGGACTCCTACACATTTTGTCAAAGCTGTCCTAAGTGTCAACAAGTAGGGTCAATCACAAAAAGGAATCAAATGCCACTCACTCCCATCTTAGTGATTGAAATCTTTGACTAATGGGGAATTGATTTCATGGGTCCCTTCCCAAACTCTAGGGGATACCTCTACATCCTCTTAGCTATTGATTATGTCTCAAAATGGGTTGAAGCCATTCCCACCAAGTCTAATCACCATCATGTTGTGATCTGATTTCTGAAAGAGCACATATTTTCTCGATTTAGAATTCCTAGGGCTATAATCAGTGACCGAGAAACCCATTTCTGCAACCTTTCATTCTCTTCACTCATTTCTAAGTATGGTATTTCTTATAAGGTTTCCACTATGTACCATCCTCAAACCAATGGTCAAGATGAGTTAAAAAATAGGGAGATTAAGAATATTCTTGAAAAACTGTCAATCCTTCTAGGAAATATTGGTCCGGGAAACTCTCAGATGCTCTTTGGGCATATCGTACAGCATACAAAACCATCCTAGGAATGTCACCGTATAGGTTAGTTTATGAAAAATCATGTCATTTACCTGTTGAAATTGAGCATAAGGCTTTTTTTTCAATTAAGAAAATAAATTATGACCTCTCATTGGCCGAAACAAAAAGGAAATTAGATCTCAATGAACTTGAGGAACTACGGATAGAGAATTATGAAAATTCAAGGATCAATAAAGCTAGAGTTCAAGCCTACCAATCTAGGAATATCAAAGTCAAACATTTTAAACCGGGAAAATTTGTGCTCATGTATAGTTTAAAACTTTATTTACACTTGGGAAAGTTAAGGTCTAGATGGTTAGGTCCTTTCATAGTGCATCATTTGTACCCCCATGGGGCAGTAGAGGTTCAAGATCCCACAAGTGGTTACATTTTCAAGGTCAATGGTCAAAGGTTAAAACCATTCATTGGATCACTCAATAAATAGGAAATAGAGGTTGAGTTAACTAAGCCAACCTATGAACCAGGAAAAAATTGATAGATTTACGATCCATGTCAGGCTAACGATGTTAAACAAATCACTACATGGGAGGCAACCCATGGTTTTCATGTTTTCAATCTTTTTGGAATCATTTTTTTCAAATAGGATTAATTAATAATTTTTAATATTTAAAAATAAAAAAAAATAGATTTTTGATCGGTTCTTCTATTATGAGTATGGATGGGTATGAAAGGGAAGCACCATATTCATCCATGTCACATGGTGTTATCCTTAAGTAATACCTTACCCAGAAATTTAAAAATAAGACAATGTATCATCGGTTCATTTTAATTTTATGTGTTTTTAGGTTAAAATAATAATAATAAAATATATATATATATTAATAAAAAAAGGACATGTCATAGGTCGTGGTTCAAACCCCCATCACAACTGGCGAAGCCACGAGGAGTCGAACCTGGGACCGAAGGGAGACAGGGGCGCATGCTTACCACTGACCTACGGTTTTTTGGGCTTCCTTATTCTATAATTTTTATATATATACTTATATTTTACTTTCTTTATTATATATATATATATATAGTTTTTTTTTGTTTTTCTTTTTTTTCCACTAGGGAATTCTCAGAGTGACATCGAGATCAAGGGACTAAATTAGAGCAGCAAGAACTTCAACTTCAACCACTAGGTCACTTCATTCCATGATCCTCATATTTCAATTTCCTTTTTGAAATTCACTTATCTGCCTCTACTCCTTCTAAATTTTCATTTCTTCAAACACTAGGGACAATGTTATTTTAAGTTGGGGGGGATGAAATAAAAAAATTGCTTTTGTGAAAAAAAAATATTTGAAAAAAAAATGTGTGTAAATGGAAGGAAAAATTACTTTAACTTTGAACAAGATAATACACATTGAAAACTTTGAAACTGAATATCAAATAATTTAGCATCCTTGATTTTGATTTTAATCCATGTATAATTTCATGAGCATAGATTTTGGAAAGTGTGGCTATCTGATATGATATTTCATGGTTTATATTTTCATCCAAATAAAAGAAAATCACAATGCACATCCTTTGGATAGTGGGGTATTAGTTTGAGTTCATGGGGTTCCCCAAATAAATATCATAGTTTTGGTGATCATTTTAGTTTTAATATGAGTATTCAATAAAAAAAATAAAAACAATAAATTTGTGCATAGAGCAATGAAATGACCTAATGTGTGGCTTTCGGCACTTGGGGATCGTGACTCCATAGTTGTCTGGCCCAGAGTTAGTAATTTTATCTCTATTTTTGATAATTTGAATTTTTTTTGACTGAGTTAACTCGAGATGATGCCTGAGTATATGGGTTTCACTTGTTTCCCTAAGGTCTTTGAGCCTGGGAGTTATCGGAAAAGTCTCTCTATAGGGGTTGACTCTTTTGAGTGCAATTTCAATTACCATGGAAAAATTGAAAAAACAAAAAAAAACAAAAAAAATAATACAATAACTTTTTTTGAATACTCATCTTAATATTAAAATGTGATTCCACCTAGCTATTCTGTCATTTACCCCTTGAATAAAGATGAACCGCCATATCTATTGTGATACACAACACATCCTCATAATTAATTGATATTGGATGAAATATGGAAATGAATTTGAATAAAGGAATGGGATTGGGATTGGAATCTACTTATGAAACTATCTTTTATTAAAATATTTTTATGGGTTTCATGATTTTTTGGTATAAGGGTTTTTGGTGATCATTGTGTATTAAAATGTTTTTGGAAAAGGGAATTAGAATTTCATATTGTTGAGATATATTTTGCTCGGGACTAGAAAAAATCAAGTTGGGGGTGTGATTAGACACTAAATGAGGCTAATATTCATTGTTAATATATATAATATTTATGTGATTTATTATTCATAAACAACATTTTTAGTGCATTTTACACTTTAAACATCATTTCACATTATGATTTTAATTCCTTCCTAAAATGAACTATTATGTGGTACATTTTTTAGCATAATTTAAAGTACCCAATGATCTTGATTTTATTTTCATATTTAATTTTCAGGTTTATAATTATATTGGGAACAATTCATACTTGTGGAGTGTTGGAAGATTCACATTGGAAGACCACCAAAATGGGATTTCATGCAAACAATTATGAAGATGGCATATTGGACATCATCCCACTGATGAGAATGTGGGGACCTACATATAGTTCAAATGAAGCCAAAATTTCTTTGGATGATAGAATACATATATAGGAACAAATAATTCTTCAGTAGATAGTACTAATTCGGCCTCCATTGTGGTTATTCAGGCGGCCCAAGTTGAAGATAAAATTCTGGGCCATATTCTGCGGCCCAGAAAAACAGCCCCCCATTTTACACATATCTAGTTAACCATAAACTATTTTGGGATGAAACTTTACATAAGTTTAGGGAACATCCGGATCATTATTTGTTTCTCCTATGGCCCACTCTAATTTTACTATTGAGAAGGTCTTACAAGTGCATCTCCTCAGTGGAAGAAAGCTGGATGCCACCTCGGGTCAAGGGAGGAAAAGGCTCCTCTCTCTTACTTTCCACCACCCTAAGCCTACCATACTCAAGTGGGATCTTTTGTACTATTGGGAGATCGAACCAATCCTATGGAAATGACTATTTAAGGTAGTGTTGGTGGAGGATTTGATCATCTTTGACCTTTGTTTCATCTTAATGTTATGCTGCCAATTTGATGTTGTAATCATATTCCCTCAATTATAAGTTCCTTGAATTACCTTAGCTTCTTTATAAAAGTTCTTCATATTATCTTTTTATATTCTTCTTTTTATCACTTTGATATCGTTGACTCAAGGTGTGAAATTTTTCATACCAAACCTTGTGAGATTATCACACAATGGTGGAGTAATTGTCATTTCATTGTTTTTTTTACTTCTCCAATTCCTCCCTCATGAGTCTACTTTGAACTTCCATTGAAACCATAGGATAAATGGAGGGATAACCCACTTATGGGTTGATCCAAGGGAGTATCAAGGATCTGGATTGGATTTTATTTATCACTACCTTAATCTCTAATCACTTCTTTAAAATGAGATTTTTATTTGATGATTTTACAACTTCTTCATCCTTATTGAATTTTAAGGCCACACACTTCAAGTGATAATATGAAACTTTACCCTGGAGTGATCAAAGATTTGATCCTTCAAGTGTATATGTGATTAGTATTATGGTGTGTAGGCATTAAACCAGTGAGTGATGATATTTTTTGATCTTCTTAAATGAACTCATCTCAAATATAAGAAATTGAAATAGTTGAAAAGGGAATGCATCCAATCCACCCCAAGTAATAACCTAGGATCAACTCATACCTTAAAATTGAATTAACTTTAGTGTATTAGAGTTCACTTAAACCCATATAAAATCAACCAAAGTTGGCCACTTCTTATCCAAAAATAGTCCATAGAATGTACGTGTCTATAGGTTTCTTCTTAGGTATCTGAGGATTTGACAACCCAAACTAAAATACAAGGACTGTTCTACCTTCATCTCTTGGGTAAATTTGAGCGTGAATCAATATGCTCCCAGAAGATAATGATCTCCCTAACCAAAAATTTAATTCCAAAATAATTCTATGTTTTATGGGTATGATATCTGAAAGAATACATGCTAATACAACTTAATGTATATTGTTTCACAAGGACCAAAAAACACTTAAACAATTTACAAAGTGTGGTTCTTCTCGATACAAGAAAGATGAATCTGGTCCTATAAAATTTTTATGGTACTTTCCAATACTTGTAAGGTTTAGGAACCAATATGGAAGTGAGGAGACTATAGGGAAATTGATGAGGCATGCAGATAAAAGAAATAAAGATGGGAAATTTCATCACCCAACAAACTCTATTCAGTGGAAGAAAATTGATCATGAGTATCCTAAATTTGGAAATGATCTAAAAAATATTCTTCTTGCATTATCTACAGATAGATTGAATCATTTTGGTTTTCAAAGTAGCACTTATAGTACATGGACAGTTATGTTGGTAAATTATATTTTTTCACCATGGTTATTCCTGAAATGAAAATACATCATGTTATATATGATTATATTTGGACCAAAATAACTGGATAATGATATTGATATTTTTTTGGATCCATTGATCAAGGATTTGAAATTATTATCGGATTCAAGTGTTACATTGTATGATGATTTCAAGAATGTATATTTCATGTTGAGAGCTATATTGTAGGGGATAATAAATGACTTTCCTGCTTATGAAAATTTTCCAAGATATAGAATTAAAGGAACTCAAGGGTGTCCCATTTGTGACCAAGTTATATAGTCAATTATATTGAAACATTCATCTAAGACTGTTTTTCTAGGACAACACATATTTATAACCTGACAACATAAGTATCGATCTTGGATGACATCATTCGATGAAAGTTTAGAAGAATGTACAACATCATCTCCATTAATAGGTAATCAACAGTTTGAGAAAGTAAAATATGTGGACACTTATTTTGGTGAACCATTTTTGAAAAACCTTACAGAAACTAGTTGAAAAAAGAGATCAGTTTTTTTTGAATTACCATACTAGAATTGTATGTACATTAAAAAATTTCTAAATGTTATTCATGTTGAAAAATGTATGTGATAATTTAATTGGAACATTACTAAATTATTTTATAAAAATATGAAATTAATTCTAGGTTGGACATGGTTGACATGGGAATATGGGAAGAGTTGGCACCAGTAAAGGGTGAAAAATGAACTTTTCTTCCTCTAGCTGCTTACACTCTTTATGGGTAGGAGAGATATCAATTTTGAAACTTTTTGAATGATGTAAAGGTTCCAGAGGGGTATTAATCAAATATTAAGAATATTGTGTTAATGACCAATTGAAATTTAAAGGGTCTGAAATCACATGACATCCATGTTTTGATGCATGATCTAATTCTTATAGATTTACATTTCATTTTTTCCAAGAATTTCCACTATACATTAACCAAGATCTATTTCTTTTTCAATGATATATGTAGAAAATTTATAGACCTGGTGAAATTTTAGACTATATAAAGAGAAATTGTTTCTATATTATATGAATTGAAAATGTTCTTTCCATCATTATTATTTGATATGATGGATCACTTGATGGTTCACTTGGTGAGAGAGATTTGACTATGTGGTCTTATACACTATAGATGGATGTACCCCATTGAATGGTATATGAAAATTTTTAAAGGGTATGTAAAAAAAATTTGTTAAGAGGGTTTTATTGAGGAGAAATATATTGTTGAGGAAGAAATTGAATTCTGTACCGACTAACTTTTCGGTGTGGAACACATTGTTCTATTGAAATATCATCACACTAGGAAACTTGTGGGTGAAGGAATTTATGTAAGAGATATTTTTATAATCAATATTACAGATTAGGATCTGGTCCACCATTATATTTTTCATAATAGTTTGGAGGTTTCCCTATATGTTGAAACCCACAAAGAAATTATTAGGCAATTTAATCCATCAAGGGATGAAATATGGATATCAAATACACATAATCAACATTTTATAGTATGGTTTCATGACCATATTTTTAAGGAGATAGATGAAAATACGGATTCAATTTGCAAAATGACTTTGATGGATAGCCAGAGTACCAAGTGTGTATGTATTATATTACAATAATTATTTAATTAATGGTTATATGTTCTATAAAATGAACATGATGAATACAGTACCATGAAAAATAGTGGAGTTACACTTGTTGTTGAAGCGATGTATGTTTTTGGTAATAAGGAAAGAAATACAATTTACGTGAATATATTATACTTTGTAATCACCAAACAAATATGGGAGTTAGATTATAAAACATTCTAAGTGCCTATTATTCAATAAAAGTGGGTTGATAACAGGATTTCTATTGAAATAGATGAATTGGAATTTGTGAAAGTGTATTTCAGTAAGAAAGGGTACAAATACGAACTGTTTATAATGGAATCACATGAAATACATGTATTTTATGTTTGAGATCATGCAAACAAAAAGTGGTCAATTTTTCAATTATCAACCAAAACTAATAAAGGGTCAGATGAAAATTCAACTAAGGATGACCCTTTCATTGGGATGTCGTAATCATTTCACAGTAGTCTTAATATAGACGGTGTTTTGTATGTAATAGGAGACCATAATGAAGGGATTTTTATAGTCAATAGAGGGGCCAAATCCCTTCAACCTTTAAAAAATATATTTTAATAATTAGGTTATATTTTTTTGTAATATACATTATGTTACCACGTATTATTATTTGTTCGTTGATGCATTTATATAATCTAAATTAAATTTTAAACCACTTATGTAGATAATTACTTCTTCATGTATTGGTTCTCCCAATATTGAGGAACAACAGGTCACTCAACCTACTACTGCTTGCAATACAAAGGAACAATGACCTTCTGCACGTGTCAGTACTCCCAATATTGAGGAACAATGGGTTTGTCAAACATATGTTGCACCCAGTGAAGAGGTACAAGGACCTTCTACACATTCTGTTTCTATCGATCTAGAGGAACAACATATTGACGATGTTGAATCCGAGGAAATGGTAAGTGACGAAGGACCAATGATGCAAGGAAAAAAGGATCGTCATAGTTTGATAGTGTTAGAAAAAAACATTAAGGCAAAAAGAAAAGGCATCAAATGCAAGGTTGGATGGAATTTGAACGACCAGCATGTTAACCACAACTAGGCCATGTTTAGTAGTTATATTATAATCTTCACTTGGCAATGGGTATTGATTGATGTAGATTTGTGGCACCATGTTGTTCACATGCTTAAGACACTGATGTGGGAATAGATTACGATAACATTATGATATCATTTCTTTATTTTTCTAAAAATTAATATAATAAAACATTGAATTACTCTTCATCATCTCTTTTAGAGTTCATTTATAGTAGATGACTCCCATAAGAAATATGTACTAATGATTTTTGGAAGGATTTACAAAGGATTTTATACAATTATAATGATATATTATCTTAAAGATGTTAAAGGGAAAATAAACATGCACCAACCATTTATGTATGCACACCTGATAACCCAAGAAGTGTGGGATGCATTTACTGTTCATCATGTGGATGTGTCTTTTCAAATACATTGTGGCTGGTAATACATTGTTTGAAAATATGTGTATCAATCAATTTGATTAAAAAAATTATTTATGAAATAGAAACTGAGTGATGAAAATAAGGAACGAGTAGAAAAACCAACATACCCCTACCATAAAGCAAGTATGGGGTGTGATTCACTTGAAAAAAAATTAGTATGTATTTTAAATCTACCATAATACTTTTATGTGACATGAAACAATGACATAATTATGTTCCTATTTGTATATGTATATTGATGAATCCAAATCCCAAGCCACTTCCATCCCACACCATGTGCTATAGAAGGAGGCATGTGTAAATAAATATGGGATAATAATAGATGAAAAAACATAAAAAAGTGTGGGAAACATGTGTATGTATTACATAATAAAAAAAATATTTAAATCACTATTATATAACAATTATTACTTATTTTCCTATATTTTCTATCGGACATAGTAACAGGGATCATCAACACCTATATCAGATGAACACCTACTATTGGTATCCTTGAAGTAACCATAACAGTATGGTCGTATCAGATGTGAGTGTTTTGGGGTGACACCCCTAACATATTTTGAGAAAGAACTAGAGGAGGATAAAACTGAAGAAATGACAGAGATGAAAGAAAGATTAGTTTCCCTTAAAGAAAAATTCTAATGGAATTCTAATTTTCTATAAACTTTTATGGGGGGAGGTAAAGAGAAGAAACAAATATAGAACAACCATTGCATTAAGATACCCCCCCCCCCAACCCCCACCATCTTTGAGGTGAACCATTCCCCTTAAAGAGTTTTCTTAGTTGAAGTAATCAGTGTTCTAGTAATTGTTTCTATGAAATGTGAATCAGACAGACACTGATACCTTTCATGTACTGATATTCTACAGGGTGAAAATGACTATGATTTATATATATCAACACCCACTCATCATCTTGTAGTGAGGTCTATGTTGTTCAATATCCAAGATGATATTATACATAATAGACCACTTCGAACAGGTCATATGAGAGTGGCAATTAGCATAGATCATGAGCTGAGCACCGAGCTACCTATTCCACATGATGATGATGATATTCTTATGGTCGTTCGAGCTGTTGGAACATTCGTCACATGGATATCAGATCTTGTAGAAAACATGTCAATAAGGAGATATTCATTTCCAATATGTTTTTCAAGATAAAACTTTAATAATTAATGAAAAGAGGTATGAACTGATGAATTTTGTTATAGACAGACAAAGGGAAGGGGTGAAATGAAACACTAACTCAAAACTATCTAAAGGATAGAACAATTGATTGAAAATATCTTCTGAAAGTACATTTACCCCCTCCTATTCAATATCCACATTTAGTAACATTTATGGTTCATGCAAATACAAAGTTACAAAATGCTAGTAGTCACATAGTTTATTTTAAAGAAAATATATAGATATTGGAAGGTACATACTACGTTCTTGTTGATAATGTAAATGAAATGATCAACTGTGAATGGATATGAGCCTTAATTCTAAATGTATACATGAGATATTTTTTCATGATTTGATTTTCCAAAAGCTGATATAATATGTTAATTATTTTTGGTTGGAGTAGAGTACTCAAGAGGTGAGTGAATTGAGTGTCTATAAAAATTTCTGTTTAAAAAGTATTCTTAAAAAGGTTCCCCAATAAATTTAAATACAGCCTGGTTAATCAAAGTAATACGGTTATAAAATTTTGACTGTTTAAATAACTTCTTAGAATATTGATTAATTCCCAGTAATCTTAATATCAGTTATTAACATTACTTTTGAAGCTATTCTAATAAGGAAAAACAATTATAACTTATTTCCAAGATTAACTATCAAAGTAAATTTAGTGATTTCTGAATTATATAGTAAAACAGAGTAAACTAAATTAAACATCACATAAGATATAAAACAAGTGGTTCAGTCTCAAGCTAAGACCTAATCCACTCCAATTGGTGATCACTTGCCACCAAGCAGTTTATATAAATAAACTTGATCCACAACCTAGATCGAGGTTAACAATAGTACACAGGACTGTCCAAGTCACACGACCTCTTCCACAGTTCTTCGTGGGTATAAACTAACAGGTCACACAGGGACCTCTTCCACACTTATCTATGGGAATAGATAGGTGTAAAAATATGTGAGAGGAAGGATATCTTGTATCCTCTAGTTTAATGTAGGAGAAAGTGTGTATTTTTATACAGACACACACACACTTCTCGAAAGATAAAAATAATACACAAAAAAGAAAAAATGATGAGATAAGGTTAGAAGTGCTCTGAGTGTTAGTCTATGCAACTCTGGAATTCTAGGATGAAGAATATGCAGAAATCGAGTCCTCTTGTGGAAAACAGAGTATCATAAGTCAGGTAGATTTGGCTTGTGTTCTTTATGGAGTTTATAGTGCAAAAATGTTCTCGACTCTAGGATATGAATATTCTTAGTGTGTTATTCACTATTTTTGGGTTTCATGTGTCGGTTATTCTTTCAATAATTCTTGTGATTCTTCGTTATTGCACACACACTTGTTTCTCTGTTGTCACTATTGTCGCGCTTTGCTTCTGGCCACGCTGTTCTTTTTATTCTTAGAATGCATGAGTTAGAGCCGATAGGATTTATGTATTCTACACCTCATACCTCGTACTATCATGTGACATGTCTACAAAGAAACATTAATTATGTCAGTTCATTTAAAAGCTTCAAATGTGGCCGTTTGAGATTAAATTGAAAAATGACAAAACAGATTAAGAAACAGTGTCACAATCTGTCTGGAAATGGTGTCTTCATGAAATGATGTCTCCTCAAAATGGTGTCTCCTTGTTTTTCTTTGAGTGGTGAGACAATTATGATGGCATAGTTTTATAGAGATCAGTAACTGGTAGCACATATACGGTGTTTGATCATAGTGTCTAGTCACGGTGTCTGGATGGTCACGGTGTCTGGATGGTCACAGTGTTTGGATGGTCACGGTGTCTAGGTCATAGTGTCTGGTTCATGGTGTCTGGATAATGGTTTCTGGTCATGGTGTTTGGATGGTCATGGTGTCTATATGGTCATGGTGTCTGGATGGTCATGATGTCTGGTTTACTATGTCTGGATGGTAACAGTGTCTGGGTCACAATGTTTGGGTTACGGTGTCTGGGTTATGGTGTCTGGATCATGGTGTCTATGTTACGGTGTCTGGGTTACGGTGTCTGGGTTACGGTGTCTGGATCACAGTGTCTGGATTACGGTGTCTGGGTTACAGTGTCTCAATCACGGTGTCTCGATCACGGTGTCTGGGTTACAGTGTCTGGGTCCTTTTCCAGAAAAACATAACCGGTGACAGACTCACGATTTCTCAGACTTATCCAAATATTTGT
Source organism: Viscum album (assembly GCA_963277665.1). Taxonomy (NCBI): domain Eukaryota; kingdom Viridiplantae; phylum Streptophyta; class Magnoliopsida; order Santalales; family Viscaceae; genus Viscum; species Viscum album. Next base: position 1,424,352,082 of record OY728123.1, on the reverse strand, counting down.
ATACAGACTTAAATAGTGATATTCATAGAATGAATTAAACTTAATCATTCATAAGATAATTTCATTATAAACAAAGTAGTTTACAATAATTATTTAAGGCTTAAAGAGATGAATAATCTATACACATGATTTTAGATAGATTAAACATGATTAATAATCTTTACAAAATGTATAGGATTTGTGATGATTAAAATGTGATTAACACATGAGGAGTCTAAAAAGCTCCCCCTTTTTATGATCACAAATCATACGAGTGAGAGATTTATTCTTAGGTAATGTGTCTCTTCCCTAGTGTGCATTTAGAGTACATATTTTTTCCCTTTTGGGATTATCAAAAAGAGTAAATAAGAAATATACAATAAAAGTTCACAATGCATTATATGGATAAAAATTATCATTACAAACAGTAAGTAACAAGAATACAGAAATCATACCTATAAAAAGATAGTAGTAACTTTTCTTCAACACTGGATTGTCTTCTCTTTTCCCTTGGCAGTAGCATCATAAGAGGAAGCCATAGGAGCAAAGGTAGAAGTGGAAGAAGGGAGTAAACCGGTGGACATAGAAGATAAAGGGATTCCTTCAAAAATAGAAGGGGCCAAGGTAAGTGTAGTGGAAGACTGAGACAATTGTTGTTCAAGGATAACAGGTTTGATCTGACTCAAAGCCTAAGAGATAGAAATAGAATTTGAGGCAATGGAAGAGGATGATAAAGTCGGAAAACCAGATCTTAGGGGTGTAGCTGCAGGAGTGACAATAGAAGTACTCTGTAAATGAAGATAAGGACTCAAAATCTTGATGAATTCAGCAATTATATCACCACCATACTGCATGGATTTCTCAAATTCATCCTTGTTCTCCATAAACTTATCCAACAAAGTAGTGAAATCTTTGAGCTTTTGGACTTGAGTTTTGAAAGCTTGAGTGACAAGAGGAATTATTAGATTCTCTACAAGGTAATTGAAATGGTTGGTCATGTCATTATTAGAGAAGATCCTATTAAAGTAGAAATCCACCTTCTTAGAAATTTCTTGCTGAGCATCATTGGAAATCTTGGAATGAATTCTCACCAAATAAAGAACTCTATCACTATTCTTAACAAATTTAGATAGATATTCTTTGTCAAAACCACTGAGCATAGCATGATTTTCTTCTTTGACAACTATTCTAAGAAGATCACTATCTAAATAGGGTTTAGATGATTGTCCAGAAGTACAAGAAGTAGTAACAACCATAGTAAGGGATTTCAGTTGATTCAGAACTTTCTGAAGACATCCCTTATACTCATCAGTTAACTTTTTAAGACTAATAACAAGCTCACACATCTTTTGAACAATATTCTTATTTCTTTCAGCTACTGTTGAAGCTAAGAAAGTGAGATTAGGTTGAATTAGGGAGGCTGCTTCCTATGGATTCGGACTAAAAACATCCTCAATAGTAAAAGAAATAGGTTCTGATATGGAGTTCATCACTCTCTGCATTTCTTCAACCATACCTCTGAGAGTCTTTACATCATCACTTAATTGTTTTTTCTCAACTCTAACCTCTTGAATCTCATGAATTATCTTGGTTTGAATCTGCCATATGATCTTTTCCAACAACAAGGCAACATCTTTCTCACTCAAATTAGTTACAGGAACCAGTTGGGAATTCATGAGTTTTTCAACTCCATTTAGTAGGGTATCTCCAAATGCTTTCAGATCATCCTTATTCACCAAGTTTGGAGGTTCTTATGAAGTCTCAGGAATAGGAGTTGAGACAGGCTCAGGATCTATGGTAGAGATAGCTTCAGGTGTAGATGCCAGTTTCAATTGAAACATAGTAGATATATTGATACCTTTAACTAAGACTTCATGAGAATCATTCACATTAAAATAACTAGGGAATTTATATCATGTATCCACTGAGCTTGGATCAATGGGATTAGGTACTTCAATAGGTTCTAGATTCGGGTGCTCCTCCCCCTCAACAGATGCATCTTTATGAGGACAGAGATATTTATATCCTTGATCTATTTCCAAGATTTCATCCTTGATATCCTCGCCCATTTTCTTTCTATCCAACTGAAAGTCTTTCTCCATTCTCTCTTCAGAAGATGGAATAATTTTAGGAACAACTTGTTCTTATGGGTGTTCCTCAAGAGCAGCTTCTTGCACAACAGAAAGATCTTCTTCTATATGCTCTTCTACAAAATTATTTTCATTTACCTTAGCAACAGATTCTTATTCAGTAGTAGGTTGTTCTTCCAAATTAGCAACTTCTTTAGGAACATGCATTTCCTTCTCAATTAATACTTGAGGAGCATATTCACTATCTTCCTCAACCAGAATAGTTTATATTGAAGGTAAAAAAGCCTCTTCTTATTCTTCCTCGTCAGAATAATCAACAATTTCATCTGGTTCCAAACCAGGATCATAAATATCCCTAGGTCTTGAGGTGTGTTCCACCGAATTAAACTTTTCATAAACCCTGTCATTATCTTCCACCCATGCTTTTATCCATGGATTCCAATTGATTTTAATTCTCTTTAATGTAAATTTTTAAAGACAAAACTCATAATCCTTAATAGATTCTTCATCCGGTCCAACCAACCCTTTTGCATGAAGCATAACTGAGATAAGCCTTGAATAGAATAGGGAGGTTGACTTTTGGAGTATAAAATATTTGCATAGGTTGATCTTATATCCATTTTTCATGAGATATATCAAAAATACATCATGATACTTGAGTGTAGAAAAATCACCTTTTCTAGGGATAATCAGATTCTGAACAAATTTAAACAGAATTCTGGTTTCACCATCTAGCTCAGCAGCTATGGCTCTTCACTTTATTTCATTCCCAGGTAAGCTTCCCAATGCTTCTTCCAAAACAAATATCTCACTTGGAGGTGGAGGACCTCTCTGGTAGTCCTAAAAAATACCCTCATGAGGTATCCTAAGGCATGAATCCCATAACATCGAAGAAAAGGTACAACTCTGGACATTGATCTAACTTCGCACAACATAGCCATCTTTTGTATCAAAAGATAATTGAACATACTAGTAAAACTGTGAAACTAATTTCGAGTAAATAGGAATATCCTCCTTTGTGAACCAATCCAACTACCCTTTCTCTCTAAGTACTTTCAATACCAAATACTGACTTGATAGAATCCACTTAGGGCATATCTCCTTTTCAGGTACCACTATTATGTCTACCATATTCGAATTCAAAGGACCTTCAGGTGCTAACTTCGACACTATTTTCAACTTATTCTTTGAACTGCACTTCTCAGGAGTTGATGAAGATGGGTGTTTCATCTTGTGCATTCAACGAAGGTTCAAGAGAGAGAGAGAGAGAAAAAACCAAAGGGTTGAGAGAGGGTTTACAGTTTGAGAGAAGAGAACTTGAGTGAAAAAAGGAGTGAAACTTATTTTATTTTATCATTTAGGGATATCAAGCGTCGCAGGATCAAAAACATAGGAAAGTAAAAGGGTAAAATAATTAATTACCGTGTTATGAGTTATAATGTATAAATAAAACAATAAAGTGTCTTTACAGTGAGACTGTAATCAACTTTCACAGTGAGACCATAACTGGCTTTCACGGTGAGATCGTAACTAGCTTTCATGGTGAGACCGTAACTGGAATTCATAGTGAGACCATAACTGTGTGATTTATAAACTTTGTGACTTTATTGTTTAAGATAGTAAGTACCAAATAGTAACAGTGAGACCTTAAGCATGAAATATCAATTATTAAGATAGTAAAATTATATAAATGTTAGATAGTGACTTGTGAAACTGTAAACTGTGAAATAGTAAGCTGTGAAACCATATATTTACTATTTAAGATTTATCATTCCTAATTCATGTATGATGTAATCTATTCTTTCATAATTTAATGGTTTGGTGAATATATCAGCAAGCTGATATTTAGTTCCAATGAATTCCAAAGTGATGTCACCTTTTTTATAATGATCTCTCAAAAAGTGATGTCTTACATCAATATGTTTTGTCCTAGAGTGTGAAATGGGATTTTTTGAGATATTAATAAAACTTGTATTGTCACAATTTATAGGTACATTCCTGAATTGATATCCATAATCTAGTAATGTGTGTTTCATCCACAAAATTTGTGCACAACAACTACTAGCAGTTATGTATTCATCTTCTGCAGTAGATAATGCAACAGAATTTTGTTTCTTACTACACCATGATACTAGTGACTTTCCTAAAAAGTAAAATGTTCCAGAGGTGCTTTTTCTATCTAACTTACAACCACCGAAGTCAGCATCAGAATAACTCACTAACTCAAATGATTGTCCTCTGGGATAGAATGGTCCTAGATTGGGTGTATGATTGAGGTATTTAAAGATTCTTTTAACAATATTTAAATGAGATTCTTTAGGGTTTTCTTGAAAAAGATCACACATACACACACTAAACATAATGTCAGGTCAGCTAGTAGTTAAGTAGAGTAATCTTCTAATCATCCCTCTGTAAGTGGTTTGATCAACAGATTTTCCATATTCATCAAGATCCAACTTACAAGTAGTACTCATTGGAGTATCACTACTTTTAGTGCTATACAAAACAAAACAAAATTAGAAGATCTCTAGTATATTTGTTTTGGTTTAAAATAATACCATCATTATTTTGAAAGATTTGAAATCCAAGAAATAATTTTAGTTCACCCATTAAACTCATTTCAAATTCGTTTTGCATCATTTTAGAAAATTAAATACATAAATAATTTTTTGAAGATCCAAAGATAATGTCGTCTACATAAGTTTGAACTACTAAAACATCATTGGAAATTAATTTTATAAAAAGGGTAGGATCATCTATTCCTTTTTTTAAACCTTGGAAAATAAGAAAAGTATTTAATCTATCATACCAGGCTCTTGGAGCATGTTTTAAACCATATAAAGATTTTGATAATTTAAAAATATGGTTTGGAAAATGAGGGTTTGTAAAACTAGGGGGTTTCTCAAGAAATACATCCTCATCTATATACCCATTTAGAAATGCACTTTTGACATCCATTTGATATAGTTTGAAATTTAGATGTGTAGTATAAGCAAGCAGAATTCTGATGGCTTCAAGTCTAGCTACTGGTGCAAAGGTCTCTTCATAGTCAATTCCTTATTCTTAACTATAACCTTGTGCGATAAATCTAGCCTTATTTCTAACTATATTACCATATTCATCTACTTTATTTCTAAACACCCATTTAGTTCCTATGGTGAAAGTGTCTTTGGGTTTGTCAACAAGTTTCCAAACTTTTTTCCTTTCAAACTGATTAAGTTCTTCTTGCATAGACATCACCAAAAATTCATCATTGATAGCATCATTAATGTTCTTAGGTACAATTTGTGACAAGAAGACTTGATGTTCAACATGGTTTCTAATAGAAGCTCTAGTTTGAGTTCCTTTATCTAAGTCTTCTATAATGGCATCTAAAGGATGGTTCTTAAGAGTTCTAAAAGCTCTAAAAAAAGAAGGACTAGTGATTTTAGGTTCTTTAACATGTTTAGGTTCATTGTGACCTGAATCTAAAGAATTTACAAAACTGGAAGTTTTCTCAGATTCCTTTACAGGATGGTTAGAGGATTTTGAATTGATGTCCATATTTGATAAATTATCCTCTAGGTTTGGTAGAGTGGTTTTAGTCTCATGTGTATATGTTTCATCATATTTGACATGGACAGATTTTTTCACACATTTATTTCTTTTATTAAACACTCTATAGGCTTTACTAGAGATTGAATATCCTAAAAAGATTCCTTCATCGCTCTTGGATGAAAATTTGTCAAGATTTTCCTTAGTATTAAGGATAGACTTTGCAACCAAAAACTTTGAAGTAGCTTAATCTGGGTTTTCTATTGTTCCACAACTCATATAGAGTTCTTTTAAGAATAGGTATAATCAACACTCTATTGATAATGTAGCATGTTGTATTTACAGCTTCAGCCCAAAAATAAATAAATAAGACATATTCACTAATCATGATTCTATAAATCTCTTTCAAGGTTCTATTTCTTCTTTCTACAACTCCATTCTATTGAGGTGTTCTAGGGGCAGATAAATTATGACTATAGCCATTTTGTGAGCAAAAGGATTCAAACTCTTTATTTTCAAACTCACAACCATGATCAATTATTAAGGATTTAATTATAAGTCCACTAATATTTTCTACATTTTGGCATATTTGGTCAAATGAGAACAGGATTCACTTTTGTGAACCAAAAAGAAAGTCCAAGTATATCTAGAAAAGTCATCTAGAAGAACATAAACATAGTGCTTCCCATTTAATCTAGAAACTCTAGATGGTCCAAACAAATATATGTGAACCAATTTGAGAGGTTTAGAAGTTGACACTTATTTCTTTGGTTTGAATGAAATTTTTTATTGCTTTCCCTTTTGACAAGGATTACACACTTTATTATTTGGAAACTCAAGTTTGGGTAGGTCTTTGAATAAGATTTTTCTAGTTAACTTTATAAGGGGGTGAATATTACAGTGTCCTGGTATCCTATGCCAAAGCCAAGATTCTTTGTGAAATACACTTAAACATGAATCATTTTGAGAAACTAAATAATCTATGTTAACAGAATATACATTTTAATTTCTTAAAGCAGAAAATACTAATTCATTTTTAAATTTGAAAACATTGCAAGCATCATTTTCAAATTTAACATAAAATTCATCATCACATAGTTGTGAAATACTAAGCAGATTATATTTTAATCCATCAACAAAAAGTACTTTGGAAATTAAAACTGAGTTAGAGTTACCGATTTAGCCAAGGCCAATAATCTTTCCTTTGGCATTGTCACTAAAGGTGACATTTCCACCATCAATTTTTATTAAATTCTTGATGCATGAATAGTCTCCTATCATGTGTCTTGAACACCCACTATCCAAGTACCATAAGCTTTTACAGGAGCTCTTTAAGTAGCTTTTCTACAAAATATTCAAATAAAAACAGATTTTGGTACCCATATTCGTTTGGGTCCAGTAATATTATTGACTAGTTCTTTAGGAACCCATATCTGTTTCATTAGTTTCATATAAGCATTATGTAAATTACTTGAAAAATAAACTCTATTTGGTCTAGAAAATATTGAAACAGTAGAGAGTGTATCATAACTTGAACTAGCTGAATGTTTTTCAGAACTAGGAGTAAAGTTGTATGTCATAGACTTAGAAACAAAATTAGTTATTCCAAAAATTCTTTTACCAGGTCGATAGCCAATTCCAGTAGTATATTTAGGAGCAATTTTTTTACCTAGCATTTGTACCAAGGTATCTTTACCATTAGTAAACCTTTCAAGGTCCTTTTTCAATTGCTCATTAGATAGTTTTAGTTCATTGTTCTCTTTGAGTAATTGATCATTTTTCTCCCTTTCTACAGTGAGTTCGGTTTTAACAATTGAGGTAAGAGCATGTTTTTTCTTTAAATACTTGTATTTATCTTTTATTTCATCGCATGTCTCTTTAATCATATTACAGTACTCAAACATTTCGCCATTATAAATATATTCAGAGTCTCTATTATATCTAGAATAATGGGAATTGTGTGTAGGAGATTCCAATGTTACCTCAGATGTGTTTTTCATAAAACACATATTGGCTTTGTTAGCCTGTTCATCATGTGAAGATTCTAAGTCACTTGAACTGTCCTCAGAATCACTCCATGTTGCTTTCATTGCCTTTTATACTTTCTATCTCTGTCCTCATATTTATTTTTGTACTTGATCTTGGAAAAATCAACCTTGATATGTCCCTTTCACTTAAATTCATAGCAGAATATCTCATAAGACTTTTCACTTCGTTTCCAATCTTTCTTCCAACTTCCTTTTTGATAATATCTTCCCTTGAAGTTAGGATTTCTGAAAAATTTCTTCTTTTTGTAAAATATATTAAACCTTCTGGATAATTGAGCCATCTTCTCATCACTGTCAAGTGATGATTGTTCACTACTGGAACTTTCTACAGAGACTTTTAATTTTCCTTTCTCTTTCAGTCTAGAGGTGGTGGTCTTGAATACAAATGATTTTCTTTTGGGTTCATCCTCCTCTTCCTTGTTGACTTTCAACTCCTCTTCACACATCATCAGTTTTCCAATGAGTTATTTTATAGGAAATTTACTAATGTCGCATGATTCTCTAATAAAGACAGAGTTTCTTCTTCATATGTCAGGTAGGCATCTGATAATCCTCATGATTTCTTCTTTGGTAGTGACTTCTCTTCTAAGAGAAATCATTGTGTTGAAAATTTCGTTGAACCTAAGATACATGTCAGAAATAGGCTCATCAGGTTTCATTTTAAAGTTATCATATTTAATGGTATAAGTATTAAGTCTCATTTTTTTCACACTAGAAGTTCCTTCATGTGAAATAGATAAGGTGTCCCAAATTTCATGGGCAGTTTTACATGCAGAAATTATATTAAATTCCTCATCCCCTAAATATAAAGCATTCATAGCTTTGCAATTTTTATTGTAGGAAGTCTTGGTTGGATCATCCCAAGTGATTCTATCAGTAGCAGGAATCTTATACTCATCTATAATTGAAGACCAAATTTTAAAACTCATACTCTCTAAATGCATTTTCATTTTGATTTTCCATTGAGCATAATTGGTTCTATTAAATAATGGTGGTCTATTTGTTTCAGCACCTTCCAATCTATTATCCATGATAAAGAAATACTTTAAAAGAGATATAAATTTAGAATTAACAGAAATTTATAGATCTTTAAAGTACAACTAAAATAACAGTTGAATAGGGTCACAAACAGAGTCTTAATAGAAATAACAAACACCCTCTGATGCCAAATGTTAGTCAGAGTAGAGTACTCAAGAGGGAGGTGAATTGAGTATCTATAAAATTTTATTTTCAAAAAATATTCTTAAAAAGGTTTCCCAATAAATTTAAATACATCCCAGTTAATCAAAGTAATACGGTTATAAAATTTTGACCGTCTAAATAACTTCTCAAATGATTGATTAATTCTCAGTAATCTTAATATCAGTTATTAACATTACTTTTGAAGCTATTATAATAAGTCAAAACAATTATAAATTCTTTCCAAGAATAAATGTCAAAGTAAATTTAGTACTTTCTAAATTATACAGTAAAATAGAGTAAACTAAATTAAACAGCACAATAGATATAAAACAAGTGGTTCAGTCTCAAGATGAGACCTAATCCACTCCACTTGGTGATCACCTGCCACTAAGCAGTTTATATAAATAAACTTGATCCACACCCTAGATCGGGGTTAACAATAGTACACATAACTATCTAGGTCACACGACCTCTTCCATAGTTTTTCATGGGGATGAACTAATAGGTCACACATGGACATCTTCCACACTTATCCTTAGGAATACACAGGTGTAAAAAGATGTGAGAGGAAGGATATATTGTATCTTCCAGTTTAATGTAGGAGACAATGTGTGTTCTTATACAGACACACGCACACTGCTTGAAAGAAAAAAATAATACAAAACAGAACAAAAATGATGATATAAGGTTAGAAGTGCTATGAGTGTTATTATATGCAGCTATAGACTTCTAAGATGAAGTAGATGCAGAAATCGAGTCCTCTTACATAAAACAGAGTATCGCAAGTTAGCTAGATCTAGATCGTGTTCTTCATGGAGTTAATAGTCCGAAAATGTTCTCGACTCTAGGATTCAAATGTGCTTTGTGTGTTCTTCAGCAGTGTCAGGTTTCATGTGTCGGTTTTTCTTTCAAGAATGCCTGTGCTCCTTTGTTTTCGCGCACACACTTGTTTCTTTGTTTTCACTATTATCGTGCTTTTCTTATGGCCACGTTGTTCTTTTTATTCTTAGAATTCATGTGTTGGAGCCGACAGGATGCATGTATTCTACACCTCTTAAATCGTACTATCAGGTGACATGTCTACAAAGAAACATTAATCATGTCATTGCATTTAAAAGCTTCAAATAGGACTGTTACATATTAAATTGAAAAACGATAAAACAGATTAAGAAATGGTGTCACAGTTTGTTTGGAAATGATGTCTTCATGAAATGGTGTCTCCTCAAAATGGTGTATCCTTGTTTGTCTTTGAGCGGTGAGACAACTATGATGGCACAGTTGTATAGAGATCAAGAACCAGTAGCACAGATGTGGTGTTTGATCACAGTGTCTAGTCACGGTGTATAGATGGTCATGGTGTCCGGATGGTCATAGTGTCTGGATGGTCACAGTGTCTAGGTCATGGTGTCTGGGTCATGGTGTCTGGGTCATGTTGTATGGGTCACAGTGTTTGTTCATGGTTTCTGGATGGTCACAGTGTCTGGATGGTCACGGTGTCTGGATGGTCACGGTGTCTGGATGGTCACGGTGTCTGGATGGTCACCCTGTCTGGGTCACGGTGTCTGGATGGTCACGGTGTCTAGGTCACGGTGTCTGGGTCACGGTGTTTGGGTTACGGTGTCTGGGTTACGGTGTCTGGATCACGGTGTCTGGGTTACAGTGTCTGGGTTACGGTTTCTAGGTTACGGTTTCTGGATCATGGTGTATGGGTTACAGTTTCTGGGTTACAGTGTCTGGGTTATGGTGTCTGGATCACAGTGTCTAGGTTACGGTGTCTGGGTCCTTTGCTAGAAAAACATAACTGGTGGCAGACTCACAGTTTCTCAGACTTATCCAAATATCTATATACAGACTTAAATAGTGATATTCATTGAATGAATTGAACTTAATCATTCATAAGAGAATTTAATTATAAACAAAATAGTTTACAATAATTATTTAAGTCATAAAGAGATGAATCATCTATACACATGATTTTATATAGATTAAATAGGATTAAAAATATTTACAAAATCTATAGGATTTGTGATCATTAAAACATGATTAACACATCAGGATTCCAACAATTATAACTAAATACACTTCATGTTTTTATCATGCATATATATAAAAACCAATTGATGGTATTTACCCATTTAAAAAATGGACTCATTAGTTCTCACACAACCTCTACATAAGAAAAAAAATAGAATCCAAAAAAATAGATGAAATAGTGGAAGACTTGGTCAAATCATTTGAAATAAAACTTATGGATGACAGACTCTTCTTAATACCATCAATGTAGGGGTAAAACTATACAATTTAATCATATAAAATATATTTTTATTTATTTCATTACTTATTCATTTTTGTGTTTTAGGAAACATTGGATGCTCATTGCGGTCAATTTGGATACTCTAATGATTTATTTCTTAGATTCACTACATGGATAACCAACAAACTGACCACACGTGATGGAATTTGTCAATAATTAATACACTACATCTAACATTTTATAACTAAACTTCATGTTATATAATTTAGATTATGTTTTAATGAGGATCTTGTTATAATAGGGTGATGTATCAATATCATGAAAAATAGGGAATGATGACAGGGGCTAAGAACAAGGATCCTAACAAGTTCTACAACTGGAAAGGTATCAAGGTATATATAATAAGATTTCACTATCCAAACACATATCAAAACAAATTACTTATTTTTCTCAATGTTTTTTTAGTGTCTGAAACAATCAAATGGAAAAGATTGTGGTTATTATGTTTGTAAATTTATGAGAGAGATCTATTCCATCAACAAAATAGCATCCCCAAAGAGGTATTTTCAAAGACAATTATTATTTAATTTAAAATATTTATTAATCAATTTTGTATTTACGTATTTTCAGTACTACCATGACTGTAGAAAAGACTCATATTCACAAGATGATAGAGATTTTCTTAGAAATGAATGGGACATATACCTAATGACAGAATATACACAAATAGCATGAAGATGTGACTTCCATAGAATTAGTGTATTTTTTAATATTTGTGTTTAATTTACTTCTTTTTAGTATTTCTCACATAATAATTATTTTATTATATAGGTGGATTCATTTGTTTGAGTTTGGGTGGTTTGTTCAAAGCTGCTCATGCTCGTGAGACATTGGACTTCAAGGCTCCAACTAAGATAATGACAACAAGGAAATGGATCAACAATGTATACAACCATCATGAAAAGGTGAATTCCTAATAATTATTTAATTAATTTTTTCATCATTTTATTTTCTATTTTTAAGTTAATTTCCTTGTCATTTTTATTTAATATTTATTTATTTATTTTCACATATCTTTATGCTTTCCATTTCTTTTTTATCGAGCTTCCAACAATGCATAGATTCAATTTTCTTAGCAGAAAAACCTATCTTGTTGAAATATATAAGAGTAGAGGAATCTCGTATTCTCATTGTGGTGACTTCTCGTGATATTATGGTCACATGTTCTTCCTCTACCCTCCTAGATTTCAACAACGATAAAGGTTTTTCAACTAAGAAAATTGAGTTAATATGCAGTGTGGATAGTTTGAAAAAGTCAATTGCAATCATGATAAAATTGGAAGTTAAGGTTGGTCTTTTTAATTTGGGACATGTAAGAATTAGCCACACCTCAATTTGATACATGGTGTGATCAGTATGACTCCAAGTGTTTATTTCTATTTATAATTGTCATAAGTTTTAGTAAAAAAGACAATTGGCATGTTGAAATAGTGGGTTCCTTAGACCCAACTATTCAGTGCTTTTGATTACCATATCATGTATACAGTTAGTTATACATGATGTCATCTTACCATTATAGTGTAGAATTTTCTGTGTCCACTATTGAAATGGTAATTTCCAAAGATTAATTATCATATCAAAAGGTTATAACAGTTCCCAAACTATAATGATAACCTCTAAATACTATGACATTAATCTTAAATACATGGTCTATGTTCTAGAAACATATTACTAACTAGACATTGTAGATGTATGACCATCAGGTGTTGGGGGCTCATAATCATTGAGACTTATTCTCATGAAGTTCACACTTGGTGATCTCTAGTAGTGAGATCATGAGGACTGACCCACCAATAGAAACACCACATGTTTCGGGTGTCATTGGATGTTCCTATATACGATCCTATTTAATGGTATTATGGCTTGAGATCATTACCAATGCATGTCATTTGATTTCATACTTTGATGCAAGATGAAAACCATGGCAATGAAGTTGTGGCAAGGTAGTTTTTGTTGGGTACGTCATTGGTGGCATGACATTGGTTGAATGGTCAAGAAAGGATTTGTCGCTTCCGAGTCATGGAAGTAATATATCTCAGGCCATGTTGATATGGATGGAAGTACCTTTATAAGACCATGTCCATGTAAGTCAATGGTAAATCTGTCTAGTTAAATCAACAAACAATAAATCAAGAAAAGGTTGATGACACATGAGTACGTCCTGCTTTATGAGATATTACCGACAAAGAGATTATATTACACAGTGCGTGTTCGTAGGTTGGTTTTCACTGCTATGACAATCCTTATTTCTTTAGGATCCATGATGGGTTTCTAGATCCTGCTCTTGGTCTATGAATTCTATTCACTGCTCTCGAGATAAGGGCCTAGAGGATCACACATAATAGCATATTCAAGAATCTTCCCTATTTAGTTGAATATGAGTTTTGGACATGGTGGGCCCCACCATTGGGGTCCGGGATTTGTCCAAGGATAAATGATCACTAATGAAATAAATAAATTCATATTATTCAAGTTTAGAATAATGTGAATTGAATTTGTTTATTAAATTTTTTTACGATTTTTAAGTAAATACATGAAAAATATTAATTGATGAATATTAAATTATTCAAGGTTAAATTAATATTTATGGTAGTGATGAGTCGAGTTAATGACTCAATTATTATCACATAATATATTTTAATATATTAAAAGTGAGTAATAATAATATTTATGACTCAGATAAGTACTCATAATATGTCGTTAATAGTGCGTTGATTATTCGAGGGCCAGGTTGGAATTTCTGGGTAATTAAATGAAACTATAAATATAAGAAGAGGGGAGATTGAAAAAGACTATTCATGACACTTCTCTATACTCTCTTCTCTCCCATGATCTAGAGAGAGATTCTATGGATTCAAGGAGCTTGAATTGATCTCTCTCTCTCAGGCGTCGCTCGTGAAGCGATAGGGTGATCGTTGGAGCGTCGAAGGTGTCGTCGCAATTCTGCACTAGCACCTGGATTACGAATAACGACGCTCCCACAGATTCCTTGAAGCACGTGTGGATGATCTAGAGGAATTTAGAATCGGATTCTTCAAGCAGCTATCACCAACAATGAGCATACATCGTGTGCGGCTTCAGATTTAAACTATGTATTTTTAAGGTTTATTTTTTGCTTAAAACCCTTCACGCGTGGTTCTCAACTTTGATCGGGCTGCTCTTCACTGATTTCGACAAGTTTACATCGATTGTAGGTGGAAATTTTTTAAAATCCCACATGTTTGGGGCTTTCATTCCATGCTCGATTCCAGCAATTGGTATCAGAGTGATGTGTGTCAATTTTAAGACAAGAAAAATTAAATTTGCATTAAGTTATGAAGAGGGCATCAAAATGGTCCCAACGCCGTAGACCGCATTTTAATCTGATCCCGGATGACCATTTTGTGGTCATCCTAAGTTTTAAGTTCGAATTAAAACTGGTAGTTTAACAAAGTTCTAAATTGATGAACTATTTTTATCTAATTAAGTTTACACCAGAATAGTATTTTTCGGTGAGAACTTTTAATTATTATTTTAATAATAATTTTATTATAATAATAATATTTTAATAATAATAATAATTTTATTATTATAATATTATATTATAATAATATTTTATTATTATAATGTTTTAAATTTTCTAGTCTAAATATAGACTTAAGAAAATTTTATTATAATATTATTATTATTAATTTCTAAAGTATTAATAGGCTTTAGAAATTTTCATAAAAAAAGGGGGTAGGGATTAAAGACTTGCAAAGTAAGTCTTGGTTGGAGCAAAAATAAAAAAAATTAATGGGCAAAGGGTGACCTGCACAGCAGGTCACGTTTAAAAAAACAAAAACAAAAAGGGGGTGACCTGCATGTGTAGGTCATGAAAAAAAAACTTTTGTTTTTGGGGTGCTGAGTGGCCCCCCGTCTCCTTCACCATGCATGTGGCGGTCATGAGGGTTTCCTCCTCCCATGACCGGCCGCAATCGACTCCCAGCACCAGGCTGACGACCCGCATAGCGCCCTGCACCCTACGCCATGTCTGTCCCGACCGCCGCCTCCCCCCCCCCCCCCCCCGCTGCATTGCAGCGGAATAGCCCCACGCCCCCTGAGGCCCAGGCGCCTACAGCCTCATTGTTGCCCTGTCTAGGCCACTGCCTCTCCTCTGTAGTCGTCGCGAGCTCTAGCAGTCGCTCCGCTTCACTGCCTCCACTATCCACAGGCCAAGCCTTGGACTTTCTCCTGGTCTTCCTGAAGTAGCACACCAGGTGCAGCACACCCACAGGCCGTAGCACCCCGGCTCCAGCACAACCCCTTATTCTCCACCCCACAGAGCGGCGCACCACGGTCGACCTCCTCTCGGACACGTAGTAGGAAGGCCACCCCGACGTCCCCTCACCAGGCACCTCCCTGGGCTAACCCAATGCATCGCCGCCTTCCGCCTGAGGTACCCGGTCGGTGAGATCCCCCTGTCAGACCACCACAGGGCCACGCCAGACTTCCTCTGGCTAGAGAGAAGTCTCGATCACCACCTCCCACTAGACCGGGCTCCGCCTGGCCCCTACAGGCCGCGAACATCCCCACTGGGTTGTCTCCCTCCACCAAGCCATATTCTTTGGTGCCTTCTTTCTTGAACCCTCATACACACGCCGTCATCTGCACCATGTTCTTGCTGTCGTGGAAGATCCGGCCGATCCCAGCTAGCTTGCTTCTCCATGGACCTACCCCGTCCCGTCCGTCGCCCGGTCTTCCTAGAGGGCAGGTAACCTCACTACCCCGAAACAGGTCTGGTGGGTCTTCCCAACTAAGAATGGGCTTGGGTAGGCCGGCTCAGCCCAGGACTCCCTTGCATGGGGTCAGTAAAGCCCGTACTGGGCCTGCGCAGGTTCAGCCCGACCCGAAAAGGCCTTGCCCAAAGTTTTAAGGGCCCGGGTGTTTTAATTTAATCAAAAATTAATTAAAATAATTAATTTAATTACATTTGATAATTAAATTAATTTAATATTAATTTTTGGTTATTAAAATTTATAAGTGGCGTAATTAATTTAATTTAAAGTTTAATTAAATTAATTAATTAATTAAATTTTTAGTTTTAAAATTAAATTAATTAAATGGGACCGAACGACATAAATATTGGATTAAAAATATGAGTGAAATTTTAATTCAATTAATTTCCCTCGAGTATTATTTTAATGCAAGTTTAATTTTTTTTCTACGTCTATTTAATATACGCGAGTTTAATGCGTATATGAATGACCATGAGCCTTAGACCGACCAATGTTTGTCTGGTGATTTTTTATTTAATTATTTATTTAATTATTTCATGCAATTTTGTAATAATTATTATAATTAAATGAAAGACGATCCGCGTGTCGTCTCAAGGGTCATTATATGTATAAGGGCTTGCACGCCCATTCTCAGAGTTGTATTTTTATACCCCAAGATCCTCTCTCCTGCGTGTGAGTACTATTTTATAATGACAAGATGAGGTATAATGCACTTCATGCTAAGTGACGGTGATACACCAGATAGGAGTTGAATGCATTGGAGGGGCATGCACTACAATTTGAGTTGCAAGTGACACGACTCAAGGTATAACCCCCTAGGGTTTTAGGTTGGTCCGTTATTCACTCAATGGATCAACCATTAGCACCGACTCATGATTAGGTTTTTCATTTTATTTATGCATGTTTTATTATTTTATGAATGTGTAGTTAGAGTGTGATCACATAGAATAATAATAAACAAGAATGCAAGATAAAATGAACATGTGACGCGATGAAATTTATATTTCTTGCATGATCAGTTATGAGTGCGATCACATAGTATGTGCTTATAAAAATTAGAAAATGATTTCTTTCATCACGTTAAAAATAATAAAACCCTCAAAGATATATTAAGTCATAACCACCTTCCATCATTCAAGTTTGGACAAAACCAGTTGTTTGAGGTGTCAGTCATGCCATAGCCGAGGGTGCATCTTAATACTGGGGAGTCCTTATAAGAATTATGGGTTAAATTAACTAAAATTGCAACAAAGAAATAGCCATAGCTAGCTTTTTTTAATTTTAGAGGCAAGCGTTTAGTAAATCAAGTTCTGGTTTTAAGAAGCTGGGACTTCACTCAACAGATCAAGGAACCGCAAGTTAAAGCAGTCGTCCAGCCAAAAGCCCACTGAGAACCCTCCAAGTAGTGGCATAGCCATATCTTGTAGACTAGGGGTAGTTCTGGGATCCTTTCCACTAGAATACTCAAGAGACATAGTATTCCGATTCTAGAATAGAGGGTTCCTAGAATTTGAAAAAATAGTGGGAGACATTAAATGATTTAAGTAATTAATAAAAATGTCTAAATCGGTAATCCATATAAAAGAAACTAATCTACTAAAATTCATTTTTTTAGAAAATGGAAATATATACCACAAGTTTAAAAATAGTGATATTATATTGGACAAAGTAAATGTCCTCACTGACATGAGTATCCATGAATTGTACAGGCACGTGCTCATGGTATTATGATATTGAAAACTCAGGGTGCCAGTGTCCCCAATATTGTTAACAACCTCAAGAAGTGAGGGTGAAACTGCTTACAAAAGACTAATGGACAAAGAATATGATAGTTATATCATTATGCTTTCATCAATGTCCGGTGTCAGTTACAGTCTCTACACCACAACATGGATAATATAAACATGAAGTCTAATCTCCGGGATGTTTGTAAGGATAAATCGAAGCAATGATATGAATAAGGTGATGGTTACACCGGTTTGTCTAAATTGAAATATCGATCATGATCTTTAAATGGATCCCTTTCTCATATCATTTTCACCACATTACTCAAGTCTTGTTTCAAGTTATAAAATGAGCAAGTATTGAGTAAACGCTCTATTAGCTGTCTAGGTAAGGTTAGCCAAGTGGATAAGAATAAAAGACGGTTAAGTTTTAATTATTATGGAGAATAAATTGAAAGACAATTTGGAAAGGTCAAAGGAATTTAATTTCAATGGAACATTCACGACATCCTTCAATTAATTAGGTATTAACAAAGGTTATTTGCATTGAAAAATAACACTATAGAAGTTTAAACACAATAAACTGATTTAAAGAAGCAAGTTATCGCTTACACATCAGGAATATTAATCAATGTGATGTTTCCTTTTACTACTTGGGTATTTAATACTATAAAATTTTTATATATGTGAATTTAAATACAGTTACCAAGAAAGTATATAAATAATACTAGAAGTCAGGTGTATTCTCCAAGTGGCTGTGAAAGGGTGATACCTAGGCCATTGGTGAGAAGTACACAACTTATTAATTGCCAAGTGAAAGATTTGTGTTGAAATGTTATTAAGCATAACCATAAACATTAATCTCATGTTTCCTTGGATGCAAGGAGACATTATTTCAGGTTCTATAATGAATGTTGTTTTTGTTAAACTCAATCACTGGTTAAGAAATACATGAATCATAGGAAATTAGTGATGAATATAAATGTAAGACTTATAGCCAGTTGTGACAAGATAATTCTTTATCAAGTAATACTAAAAGTAGAAGTCATGAATATACCAAGTGTGGTATTTAGGCTTAGAACAGCTGAATACTTTTGGTATTATTGACGTCTTTAGTTTGGACAAAGGAGCCTTTAGAAATGAAGGTATGTCACAAATCTTTTTGAAATAGTTCAACAAGTAAGCATGAACTATTCCAAGTATAAGATATAGGTATATATACTTCATAAGATTCATTTAAGTAATTAAGGAATAATAAAGTGAATTATATGCATGGCCAGGAGATATGAGTTGCTTCGGGTTGGGATACCGAAGAATATCTCGACCAAGCATTCATCAATTATGATAATGTAGCGTGGAGTAATTCCTAAACGCACATTACCTTATCAACATCACGACATTGATGTTAATGAGAAGGATTGATGATCAAGTCTTATATGTAAACATTGATCAACAAACATGTAGCTTGGAGCAATTCCTAAACACATATGTTATACATCAAAAATTTTATGTAAGTAGTATCAATGTTACAAATTGTAGAAACTTCCATTATATTTCATGAAATGATTTACAAATAACGGTGATATCCCACAACCATATGCCAACTATAATGAAAAATGGATATAATATGAGTCATAGTATGAAGTAAATCCATTATGTCATAAGGACATGTGTTTGGATGCAAATAGTTTGTTTGGATACAAACAAACTTGCATCAAGATAAACACATTGTGCATCTAAGGTACTTATCCTAATGATTTCTTAGAATATTACATAAAACCCTAAGATAGAAAATTTTTAGTCAAGTGATAGACTACATATCTATATAAGGTTTCACATCTCTATTAGAGATAGTGGGAGCAATATTGACTTGTGTTTAGTCAATGTTCAAGAAGCACAAATAGTTTCCCTAGGAACTAGTTCCACAAGAACATGTGGAACAAAGTATGTTCCGGTGACACATACTGCGTAGGAAGTATAAAACCATTGTGATGGTTTTTATATTCACCGTGTTCGGTGATATATTATTCAACATGAATAATATTTCCTACAAGTAAGAAGTGTATGAAAATTAGCTAAAATTTATAAGACCAACTAAAATTCAATTAATAGATTTCATGTATCAAAGTGAAAAGGGGCTTATTATTTTGAATATTGTGTTGGGTATTCAAGTGAATTGATACATGGATGGTACAATAGTAGTACCAATAAGGCTTGATTGGTTTCACCAAGTTGTTATGCCTAAATCTGTTAGAATTTTACTTATCATAGCTAATATCTATGATCAAATTATTTAGCATTGGATGTCATGACCACCAATCATGGATGGTGTCTATACGACGCAACCAAAAAGGGATGGTCACGTCATAGAATTCTAATAAAGGTTGCAAGTTACTGAAATCCAGTTTAGGATTAAAGTAAGCAACATGATCATAAAATATAAATTTTCAACAAATGATTTACAAGTGAAATATGTTCGGCAACATATGGAAAACAAATTGGTCTCATAGTTAAGACCAAAATGAAATATATTCTCCAGTTATTAACTTAAAGTATCAACCTAAGTTCTAGGGAACATGATCTACTAAGGTAGATCTATAGGTTGCTTGGTCCTAGTCAATCGTACATATAGTGACATTGTATTGAAAAATATAAGTTAGAATAATTCAAGAGATGAATTGTTGCCTATGTCATAGGGCATAATCTCTTTAGGTGGACATGTTCAGGACATAGGAGGAGATTAACATGATGAGTTAAATCCATACGTCAAAGCGATGGATCAATCACACATTCCATAATAGTTACAAAATTGATATTGCCAAGACATACTTTAAAGTAGGCAAATATCAGTTATATCCAGGAGCACTGCAAGGGATGTAGTTAGAACTATATAATTGTACTTTGGAAAGTACAAAAGATATGTACCTAGTAAATAGAGAAGAAGGATACTAGTTTTTTGGGATACAAACTAGTCTTCCATAGATCAATATGATATACTATCATAGTTAGGCTAAAGACTATGAGAAATTCAAGCTCATATAAGCTAGTGGTAGCCATACCTACAAAGACCGAGTACATTGCAGCTTCTTAGGTAGCTAAGAAGCGGTTATTAAATGCAATGATTTTTTCCAGTTCTTAGAATCACACCTAGTAAGAAAAGTATTATCATAATGTAAATTATGATATTATTACTAGCCAAGATGTCAAGTTTTGAAAGTGGACACAAGGGATATACTTGGGATACCATCTCTTGAGAATTTTTACTCAAGGACACAAGGTCGCAATAATAGAATAGCTACATGGTGGAACCATGGTAGGCCTAGTAGATAAAGCCGTTACTCATTAGAAACATGATGTTCATCATGTGAGTAGCTAACAAGTTTGGTTATAAAGTTGGCTCTAGTGAAAGTGGCAGTGTTGAAATAGTGGGTTCCTTAGACCCAAATATTCAGTGTTTTTTATTACCATATCTTGTATACAATTATTTATACATGATTTTATCTTACCATTATAGTGTATAATTTTCTGCATCCACTATTGAAATGGTAATGTCCAAATATTAATTATTGTATCGAAAGGTTATAGCAGTTCCCAAGCTATAATGAGAACCTCTAAATACTATGACATTAATCTTAAATACATGTTATATGGTCTAGATACATATTACTAACTGGACATAGTAGATGTGTGACCATCAGGTGCTAGGGGATCATAACCATTGAGACTTCTTCTCATGAAGTTCTCACTTGGTGATCTCTAGTAGTGAGATCATGAGGACTAAACTGCCAATAGGAACACCATATGTTTCAGGTGTCATTGGATGTTCCTATATATGATCATGTGTAATGGTCTCCTGACTTGAGATCATTACCAATGCATGTCATTTGATTGTGTACTTTGATACAAGACAAAAACAACGATAATGAAGTCGTGGTGAGGTAGTTTGTGTTGGGTACGTCATTGGTGGCATGACATTGGTTGAATGATCAATAAAGGATTTTTTGCTTTCGGATCATGGAAGTAATATATCTCACGCCATGTTGATATGGATGGAAGTAACTTTATAAGACCATGTCCATGGCAGTCAAGGGTAAATCCTTCTAGTTAAATCAATAAACAATAAAGCAAGAAAAGGGTGATGACACATGAGTGCGTCCTGTTTTATGAGATATTACCGACAAAGATATTATATTACACAGTGCGTGTTCGTAGGTTGGTTGTTGCTGTTGTGACAGTCCTTATTTCTTCAGGGGCCATGATGGGTTGCTAGATTCTGCTCTTGGTCTGTGAATTCTATTCACTGCTGTTGAGATAAGGGCCCAGAGGGTCACACACAATAGCATATTCAAGAATCTTTCATATTCGGTTGAATATGAGTTTTGGACATGGTGGACCCCACCACTGGGGTCCAGGATTTGTCCAAGGATAAATTATCACCAATGAAATAAATAAATTCATATTATTCAAGTTTAGAATAATGAGAATTGAATTTATTTATTAAATATATTTATGAGTTTTAAGTAAATACATGAAAAATATTAATTGATGAATATTAAATTATTCAAGGTTCAATTAATATTTATGGGAGTGATGAGTCGAGTTAATGACTCAATTATTATCACATAATATATTTTAATATATTACAAGTGAGTGATAATAATATTTATGACTTAGATAAATAGTCATAATATGTCGTTAATAGTGCGTTGATTATTCAGGGGCAGGGTTGGAATTTCTGGGTAATTAAATGACACTATTAATATAAGAAGATAAGAGATTGAAAAAGACTATTCATGGCACTTTTATCTCCTCTAATCTCTCCCATGATCTAGAGAGAGATTCTCTATATCCAAGGATCTTGGATCGAGCTCTCTCTCTCAGGCGTCGCTAGCGAAGCGATGCAGTGATCATTAGAGCATCGAAGGCATCGTCGCAATTCTTCACTAGCACCCATATTATGATGAACGGTGCTCCTATAGATTCCTTGAAGCACGTGTGGATGATCTAGAGGAATTTGGCTTCAGATTCTTCGAGCAGTGATCACCAATGATGAGCAACCATCGTGTGCATATTCAGATTTAAACTAGGTATTTTTATGATTTATTTTGTGCTTAAAACCCTTCATGCGTGGCCCTCAACTTTGACTGGGCTACTATTCACTGATGTCGACAAGTTTACGTCGATTGTCGGTAGAAAATATTTAAAATCCTACCTGTTTGGGGCTTCAGCTGCATGCCCAGTTCCAGCTAATCAAAACTGAGAAAAACTATTAAGATTTTTTTGATACTTTCATACAATGGTCCATAAGTTATTTTTGAAGTGTAGGAATCAACCATACCTCAATATGATGTGCAGTGTGACTGGTATGACTAAAAGTGTGTATATTTATATAAAATTGACATTAATTTTAGTAAAAAGAATAAGTGACATACTAAAAACCAAGAAAAATCATTTGGATTGTTTTTATAATTTATTACAATGATTAATAAGTCATTTATAACATGTATTAATCAACCTCACCTCAAAATGAAACACAATGTTGCCACTATAACTCTAAGTGTGTCATTTTATTTAAAATTGACATTAATTTTAGTAAAAAGAATAAGTGATATACTGAAAACCAAGAAAACACATTCATATTGTTTTTATACTTTAGTAAAATGATCCATAAGAAATTTTTGACTTGTATGAATCAACCACACCTCAATATGATGCATGGTGTGACCGGTATAACTAAAAGTGTGTCTATTTATTTAAAATTGGCATTAATTTACATAAAAAGAACAAGTGGCATACTGAAAACCAAGTAAACACATTAGTATTGTTTTAATACTTTAGTAAAATGATCTATAAATCATTTTTTATGTTTAGGAATCAGCTTCACCTCAATATGATTCATATTGTGATCGATATAACTCTAAGTGTGTCTATTTATTTAAAACTGACATTAATTTTAGTAAAAAGAACAAGTAACATACTAAAAACCAAGAAAACACATTCATATTGTTTTGATACTTTAGTAAAATGATTCATAATTAATTTATTATGTGTAGGAATCAACCCCACCTCAATATGATGCATGGTGTGACTAGTATAATTCCAAGTGTGTCTTTTAATTTAAAATTGACATTATTTTTTTAAAAAGAACAAGTGACATAATGAAAACTTATCAAAAGCATTATTATTGTTTTGATACTCTATAATAATGATCTATAAGTAATTTATGACATATATAAATCAACCTCACCTCAATATGATGCATGGTGTGACTGGTATAACTAAAAGTGTGTCTATTTATTTAAAATTAACATTAATTTTAGTAAAATGGACAAGTGACATACTAAAAACTGAGAAAAGGCATTTTTATTATTTTGATACTTTAGGGAAATGATCCATAAGTCATTTTTGATGTCTAGGAATCAACCTCACCTCAATATGACACATGATGTTACCTCTACAACTCTAAGTGTGTCTATTTATTTAAAATTGACATTAATTTTAGTAAAAAGAATAATTGGCGTGATGAAAACTAAGAAAAAACATTATTATTGTTTTAATACTTTAATAAAATGATCCATAAGTCATTTTTAACATGTAGGATTCAACCACACCATAATATGATTCACGATGTGACCGGTATGACTAAAATTGTATCTATTTATTTAAAATTGACATTAATTTTAGTAAAAAGAATAAGTGACATACTAAAAACTGAGAAAACACATTAAAATTGTTTCACTACTTTAGTAAAATGATTCATAATTAATTTATAACATGTATTAATAAACCTCACCTTAATCTAACGTATGGTGTGATTGTGTGTCTTTTTATTTAAAATTAACATTAATTTCAGTAAAAAGAATAAGTGACATACTGAAAACTGATCAAACACATTAGGATTATTTTTTACTTTAGGAAAACAATCCATAAGACATTTATGATGTGTACAAATCAACCCCACCTCAATATGATGCATGGTGTGACTGGTATAATTCTAAGTGTGTCTTTTTATTTAAAATTGACATTAATTTTAGTAAAAAGGACAAGTGACATACTAAAAACCAAGCAAACATATTTGGATTGTTTTGATACTTTATAAAAATGATCTATAAGTAATTTTTGACATGTAGGAATAAACCAAACCTCAATATGATGTAATAAATGGACATTATAACTAAAAGTGTGTGTATTTATTTAAAATTGACATTAAATTTAGTAAAAAGAACAAGCGACATACTAAAAACCAATCAAACACATTCGGATTGTTTTGATACTTTATGAAAATGATCCATAAGTCATTTTTTATGTTTAAGAATCAACAAAACCTCAATATGATGCACAATGTAGCCATTATGACTAAAATTGTGTCTATTTATTTAAAATTGACATTAATTTTAGTAAAAAGAGTAAGTGACATACTGAAAAATGAGAAAACGCATTAGGATTATTTTTATACTTTAGGAAAATGATACATAAGTCATTCATAACATGTAGGAATCAACCTCACCTCAATCTGACGCACAGTGTGACCGGTATGACTAAAAGTGTTTGTTATTAGTTTAAAATTAACATTTTAGTTAAAAATGTATCAACCACTGAAAACCAAGAAAATGTGCTTCGATTATATTGATAATTTAGGAAATAAATTTATAAGTCATTTGTGAAATGTATACATAATTCTCACATAAAATTGATGCATGATGTGACTTGCATGAATCAAAGTGTGTGTTTCTAGTTTAAAGTGACGTTTTAGTAAAAAAACACAACTGACATACTAAAAACTGAGAAAACGCATTAAGATTATTTTTATACTTTAAAAAAACAATCCCTAAGTAATTTTTGATAAGTACGAATTATATGAACCTCAATGTGATGCACGATGTGACTATTATAACTCCAAGTGTTTCATTATTTAAAATTGAAATTAATTTTAGTAAAAAGAACAAGTGACATACTCAAAATCGAGCTAATGCATTCAGATTGTTTTGATACTTTAGGACAATGATACATAACTTTTGAATCAAACTCACCTCAATAAAATGCACGATATCACTAATATAACTCTATGTGTGTCATTTTTTATTAATTTATTCTTTCATATTAATGTATAATTTATTTCTTTATAGTATTACTAACATAAGATTTTTTTCTTATATAGGTGGATTATTTTTCTCATGTTGAGATGATTTGTTCGACAATTGATACCATGGGTGGGCATTTTTGAAAGGGGATCACAGGGGTCAAAATACAAAACATTAATGTTTTTAAATTTTTGTTGGATAATTATAAATATAATTATATAAAACATTATTTGAAATGCATATAGTAGTGTTTTTTTGTATTCATGATGTCAAATTTATTTCCATTAAATTATATATTTTTCATTTACATGTTAGAGGTTTTTGTTGGGTTTGTTGTTATATAAAAGCACACTGCAACAATCTAGGCCTTTATCAGTGTTGATAAATCCCCCCCCCCCTCTTTATCAGTGTTGAGGATAATAGTGCTTTTTTAGCACTGTTAATAGCCTTTTTGTGCATTGTTAAAGGGAATATATGTAGTAGTGTAATCCACGCCCCCAACCCTTTCCACCTAACCACCCATGGGGGATAAATATGGGTAGGTTATGATCTAATTGGCACACGCTACACTTTTCACCTATGCCCCTCCTTTCCTAGCTATTTCGGGTGTAGAGGGTCCCGATGTCAGCCAATCCCTCATAGGTTTGGAGAGAAATTAGAGCAATAGAAGTTGGCATGGACCTAGTGATAAGAGGATTTAAACCCAAAACACTAATCAATGAGATCATTTCAATATAAATAGATAAGCTATCGAACTCAATGGTAGCAGCACTACAAGATCTCAGGGAGGTATTTGAGCTGCCCCAAGTTCTTGGATGTACATGTGTGTTGAGTAATTTCTTTGTATTTTACCTCTTTCCCAAATAGTACACATATTCCCTTTAACATCATGCAGAAAGGATTTTAACAGTGCTAAAAATAATTGTTAATCACAGTGCTAATAAAGGCCTAGCTGGCTGGAATGTGATGTTAATATAACAACACACCCAAAAAAGCCTGTAATTTCAAACAATGCTATATACATTTAATGTGACATCATTAATGCAAAAATTTACACCCATGGTATATATACAAAACACTTCTATATATATTTCATACAATTTTTTATATAATTACATTTACAATTATCCAACAAACATTTAAAAACATTAATGTTTCATCTTTTGACGCCCGTGATCCTCGCACAAAAATGTCTACCCATGGTATCAATTGCTGAACAAATCATCTCAACTTAAGAAAAAGATTCCACCTATATAAGAAAAAAATATTCTATTAGTAATACTATAAATAAATAAAATAAACATTAATATGAAAGAATACATTAATAAAATTTCAATATTTAATAAAAATACAAATTTCGAGTTATATTGGTCACATCGTGCATCATATTGAGATGATGTTGATTCTTACACATCAAAAATGACTCATGGATCATTTTCCTAAAGTATCAAAATAATTCAAATGCGTTTTCTTGGTTTTCATTATGTCACTTTTTGTTTTACTTAAATTAATGTTAATTTTAAATAATGACACATTTGGAGTTATACCGGTCACACCGTGCATCAGATTGAGGTGTAGTTGATTCCTACCTATCCCAAATTACTAATGGATTGTTTTCCTAAAGTATCAAAACAATATGAATGTGTTTTATTGGGTTTTAGTTAGCTAGTTTTTTTACTAAAATGTCATTTCAAACTAAAAACACACATTTTGAGCCATACCAGTCGCATCGTGCATCGGTTTGATATGAGAATGTTTCATACATATCACAAATGAATTATGAATTATTTTCCTAAATTATCAAGACAATCAGAGCGTATTTTTCTTGGTTTCTAGTGAGTGACATGTTTTGAACTAAAATGTGAATTTTAAACTAATAATGAACACTTTTAGTCATACCGGTCACACCGTGCGACGTATTGAGGTGTGGTTGATTCCTACACATCAAAAATGACTCATGGATAATTTTTCTTAAGTATTAAAACAATATGAACATGTTTGCTTGATTTTTAGTATGTCACTGGTTCTTTGTTACTTAAAATAATGTCAATTTTAAATAAAAATACGCACTTAGAGTTATACTAGTCACATCATGTGTCGAATTGAGGTGTGTTTGACTCCTATATGTCCCAAATGACTCATGGATCATTTTTCCTAAATTATCAAAACAATCAGAATGTGTGTTCTTGGTTTTTAGTATGTCATTTGTGTTTTTTTACTAAAATTCCATTTCAAACTAAAAACATGTACTTCGATTCATATCGGTCGTATCATGCATCGGTTTGATATGATACTTCTTCATATATATCACAAATGACTTATGAATAACTATCCTAAATTATAAGATAATCAAAGTGCATTTTATTGGTTTTCAGTTAATGAAACATTTTGAACTAAAATGTCAATTTTAAACTGATAATTGACCATTTTAGTCATACTAGTCACACCATGTGTCGGATTGATATGTGGTTGATTCCTACATGCCAAAAATGACTCATTGATCATTTTTCTAAAGTATCAAAACAATATGAACATGTTTTCTTAGTTTTTAGTATGTCACTTGTTCTTTTAAACTTAAATTAATGTCAATTTTAAATAAAAAGACACACTTTGAGTCATATCAGTCACACCGTGCATCATATTGAGGTGTGGTTGACTCTTAAATGTCACAAATGACTCATGGGTCATTTTACTAAATTATAAAAACAATACAAATGTGTTTTCTTAGTTTCAGTATGTCACTTGTTCTTTTTACTAAAATTAATTTCAATTTTAATGAATGAAATATTTGGAGTTATACTGGTCACACCATGTGTCCGATTGAGGTTTGGATGATTACTACCTATAAAAAATTACTGATATGTCATTTTCCTAAATTATCAAAACAATCTAAATGTGTTTGCTCAGTTTTTAGTATATCGGTTTTGTTTTTTTACTAAGATGTTGTTTCAAACTAGAACCATGCATTTTGAGTCATATTGGTTGCATCATGAATTGGTTTGACATGATACTTCTTAATACACATAAAAATGACTTATTAATCTCTTTCCTAAATTATCAATAAAATCAAAGCGTGTTTGATTGGTTTTTAATGAGTGACACATTTTGAACTAAAATATCAATTTTAAACTGATAACTGACAATTTTATTCATACCAATCACACCATGCATAGGATTTAGGTGTGTTTGATTCATAGATGTCAAAAAATGACTCATATATTGTTTTCCTAAAGTATCAAAACAATCTGAGTGTGTTTACTCGGTTTTCACTATGTCACTTATTCTTTTTACTTAAATTAATATCAATTTTAAATAAAAAGACACACTTTGAGTCATAACAGTCACATCATGCATCGTATTGAGGTGAGGTCAACTCATACACATCACAAATGAGTAATGGATAGTTTTCCTAAATTATCAAAACAATATGAATTTGTTTTCTCAATTTTCAGTATGTCACTTGTTCTTTTTACTAAAATAATGTAAATTTTAAATAAAAAGAGACACTTTGAGTTATATCAGCCACACCATGTGTCATATTTAGGTGGGGTTGATACTTACATGTCAAAAATGACTTATAGATCGTTTTCATAAATTATAAAAATAGTCTGAATTTGTTTTCTTGGTTTTCAGTATGTCAGTTCTGTTTTTGTACTAAAATGACATTTCAAATTGGAAACATGCATTTTGAGTCATACCAGTCACATCGTGCATCAGTTTTATGTGATACTACTTCATACATGACACAAATGGCTTATTAATATTTGCCCTAAATTATTAAGACAATTAAAGTGAATTTCCTTGGTTTTCAGTGAGTGACAAGTTTTGAACTAAAATGTCAATTTTAAACTTATAACAGACACTTTTAGTTATACCAGTCACATTGTGCATCATATTGATGTGTGGTTGATTCCTAAATGTCACAAATGAATCATGGATCATTTTATTAATGTATCAAAACAATATGAAAGAGTTTTATAGGTTTTTAGTAGGTCACTTGTTCTTTTTACTTAAATTAATGTCAATTTTAAATAAAAAGACACAATTAGAGTCATAGCGGTCTCATAGTGCATTATATTGAGGTGAGTTTGACTCCTACATGTCACAAATGACTCAGGGATTTATGTACTAAATTATAAAAATAATACAAATGTGTTTTCTTGGTTTTCAGCATGTCACTTTATCATTTTACTAAAATTAATGTCAATTTTAAATAAAAAGAGACACTTTGAGTGATACCTATCACACCGTGCATCATATTGAGGTGTGGTTGATTCCTACATGTAAAAAATGAATTATAGATCATTTTAATAAATTATAGAAACAATATTAACGTGTTTTCTCAGTTTTCAGTATGTCAATTGTTCTTTTTACTAAAATTAATGTTAATTTTAAATAAAAAGACACACTTATAGTTATAGCGGTCACACTGTGTGTCAGATTGAGGTGAGGTAGATTCCTACACATAAAAAATTACTTATGGATCATTTTACTAAATTATTAAAATAATAAAAATGTGTTTTATTGGTTTTCAGTATGTCACTTGTTCTTTTTACTAAAATTAATGTCAATTTTAAATAAATAGACACACTTGGAATTATACTGATCACATTGTGCATCATATTGTGGTGGGGTTGATTCATACACATAAAAAATTACTTATGGATCATTTTCATAAATTTTCAAAACAATACGAATGTGTTTTATTAGTTTTCATCATGTTACTTATTCTTTTTACTAAAATTAATGTCAATTTTAAATAAAAAGACACACTTGGAGTTATAACATTCATACTGTGAGTTGTATTGAGGTGAGGTTTATTCCTAAACATAAAAATTTACATATGGATTAGTTTCCTAAAGTATCAAAACAATATGATTGTTTTTTCTTAGTCTTTAGTATGTCACTTGTTCTTTTTACTAAAATTAATGTCAATTTTAAATAAATAGACACACTTGGAATTATACTGGTCACACTATGCATCATATTGAGGTGTGGTTGATTCCTACATGTCACAAATGACTTATGGATCATTTCACTAAAATATAAAAACAATCTGAATGTGTTTGCTCAGTTTTTAGTATGTTGCTTTTTCTTTTTACTAAAATTAATGTCAATTTTAAATAAATAGACACACTTAGAGTTATAGGGGTCACACCATGTGTAAAATTATGGTGGGATTGATTAATATATATCACAAATGAAATATCAATCATTTTTTTAAAGTATAAAAACAATATGAATGTGTTTTCTTGGTTTTCAGAATGTCACTTGTTATTTTTACTAAAATTAATGTCAATTTTAAATAAATAGACACACTTGGAATTATACTGGTCACACTGTGCATAATATTAAAGTTTTTTGGGTTCATATGCATCAAAAACGACTTATTGATCATTTTCCTAAATTATAAAAACAATACAAATGTGTTTGATCAGTTTTTAGTATGTTACTTGTTATTTTTATTAAAATTAATGTCAATTTTAAATAAAAAGACACACTTGGAGTTATATTGGTCACACCATGCATCAGATTGAGGTTAGGTTGATTCCTACACATCACATATGACATTTGGATCAGTTTCCTAAAGTATCAAAACAATCTTAATGTGTTTTATTGGTTTTTAGTAGGTCACTTGATCTTTTAAAAAAATAATGTCAATTTTAAATAAATAGACACACTTGAAATTATAACGGTTACACCATGCATCATATTGAGGTGAGATTTATTCATAGATGTCAAAAATGACTTATGGATCATTTTAATAAAGTATCAAACTAATATGAATGTTTTTTCTTGGTTTTCAATATGTCTCTTGTTCTTTTTACTAAAATTAATGTCAATTTTAAATAAATATACACACTTAGAGTTATAGCGGTCACACCGTACATCCAATTGAGGTGAATTTGATTTATAGACATAATAAAATGACTTATTGATAATTTTAATAAAGTATCAAAACAATAAAAATGTGTTTTATTGGTTTTCAGTATGTCACTTATTCTTTTTACTAAAAGTAAAGTCAATTTTAAGTAAATAGACACACGTTTAGTCATACTGGTCACACCGTGCAACATATTGAGGTTTGGTTGACTCCTATACATCGCAAATGACTTATGGATCATTTTCCTAATGTATCAAAATAATATGAATTTATTTTATCAATTTTTAGTATGTCAATTGTTCTTTTTACTAAAATTAATGTCAATTTTAAATAAAAAGAGACACTTTGAGTCATATCGGGCACATCGTGTTTCAGATTGAGGTGCGGCTAATTCCTACATATCACAAATTAATTATGGACCATTTTATTAACATATAAAAACAATATGAATAGGTTTTATTGATTTTGAGTATGTCGGTTATCTTATTTACTAAAATTTATGTCAATTTTAAATATAAAAAAGAACTTGGAGTCATACCTGTTACACCGTGTGTTCGATTGAGGTGGGGATAATTTTTACACATTCCAAAGTCTCAAAAAAACCTTAAATACCAATGTTATCAAGATTTATATTTAATTTATTTGTTGAGATTTTAACACTTCATATTTACTCAATGTTCTTAGCTTAAAAACATTTCTCGTTGTTGAAATATAGAAGATTGGAAGAAGCTCATGTGGCCATTATATCATGAGAATTCACTAAAATGAGCACATGATATTCCTACACTCTTTTGGTTTTCAACAATAAAGTTTTTTCCAGAAAAATAACATCAACTTTATGCAGTGTTGGAAACTCAACAAAGATAATCAATGGAAAGTGTAAAGATCTGTGAAAAAAACTAAATAAGTATTAAATAAAAATGATAATAAAATTAACTTAAAAATGGTAGATAAAATGATGAAAAAATTAATTAAATAATTATTAGTAATTCACTTTTTCATGATGGTTGTATACATTCATGACCCATTTATTTACTATCATTATCTCGGTTGTAGCCTCGAAGTCGTATCTCTCACGAGCATGAGAATCTTTGAACAAACCACCCCAACTCGAACAAAGGAATCCACCTATATAAGAAAATAATTCTTATGTGATTAATACTAAAAAGAATTAAATTAAACATAAATATGAAACAATCCACCGCTTCTATGGAAGTCACATCTTCATGTTATTTGTGTACATTCTTCCATCAGGTATGATGCCCATTCATTTCTAAGAAAATCTACATCGTCTTGTGAATATGATTCTCTTAGATGGTCATAGTAGTACTGAAAAAATATAAATAAATATTTTAAATGAAATAGTAATTATCTTCAAAAATACCTCTTATGTGATTTTAGTTTGTTCATCAAATATGATATCTCTCATAAATTTACAAACATAATAACCACAATATTTTCCATTTGTTTATTTCAGTCACTACAGAAACATTAAAGAGAATAATTAATTTGTTTTGATATGTTTTTTGATAGTGAAATATTATTATATATACCCTGATATGTGTCCATTCATAGAACTTATCAGGATCTCCATGCTTATCCCCTGGCCTCATTCCTTGTTTTTCACGATATTGATGCACCACCCTATCATAACAGGATCCTCATTAAAATATGATATAAATTATATAACTTGATGTTTAGTTCTAAAAAATTTTATGTAATGTATTACAAATTGAAAAACAATCATCATATGTGGTCAGTTTGTTGGATATCCATGCATTGAATCAAGGAAATAAATCTTTGGAGTATCCAAATTGACCACAATGAGCATCCAATGTTTCCTAAAAACAAAAAAAATGAATAAGTAATGAAAGAAATGAAAATATATTTGATATGATTAAATTGTAGAGTTTTACCCCTGCAACATTGGTATTAAGAAGATTCTATTATCTAAAAGTTTTCTTTCAAACGATTTGACTAGGTCTGCCACTATTTCATCCTTTTTTTGGATTCTATTTTTGGTTATTCTATAGAGGTGATGTGAGGACTAACGAGTCCAATTTTTTTTTCATGGGAAAATCTATTTAATTATTTGTATATATCCGCCTGCCAAAAATATGAAATGTATTTAGTCATAATTAACCCATTATATTATCTTTTGGAAAATAAAATCATGAAAACATACTTCATGTATACATTTACAACTAGGGAACCTAGACAATCATATTAGAGGATTTCATTTACATTCACAACACAAATGTAGTCTCCAAATTCTTCTCCATACATATTTTATTCAAAATCAACTATGTGACTACTACCATCTTTTAAATTTGTATCCACTTGAACCTTAAATTCTAGTAAATGTGGATATATAACGGGTGGGGTAAAGGTGTTTTTGGTAGATATTTTTGATCAGTCGATCAATCCTTTAGATGGTTTTGATTTATTATTTCATTTCACCCCCTTCCCTTTGTTTGTATGTAATAAAATTCATCGGTTCAGACCTTTTTTCATTAATTGTTAAAGGTTTAGCTTCAAAAATAAATTGGAAATGAATACATCCTTGTCTACATGTTTTTTTACAATATGTGATGAATGTTCCAACAACTTATTTGACCATATGAATATATTACTCATCAATTGGAATAGGTATCTCAGTGTTTGACTCATGGGCTATGCTAATCAACACTCTCACATGACCTATTAGAAGTGGTTTGTTGTGTAGCTTGTCATTTTGGATATTGAACACTATATCCCTCTCTACAAGGCAATGGGTGGGTGTTGATAGATATAAATCAAAGTCATTATCACCATGTAGAATATCAGTATAGGAAAGGTATCAGTGTCTTTTTGATTCACATCTCATAAAAACAATTATTAGAACGTTGATTACCTCAACTAAGATGGTTCTTTGAGAGGAATGGCTCACCTCAAAGCTGGTGGGGGTGGGGAAGGATCTTTATGTGATGGTTGTTCTTGATTTGTTTATTATCTTTGATTCCACCACATAAAAGTTGCTATCATCTATCTCTACCATTGGAATTGTTCTTCAAGGGTAGATAGTCTTTCTCTCATCTGTTTCATTTCTTCACCTTTATCCTTCTCTTGTTTTTTTTCTCAGAATATGTTTGGGGTGTCACCCCAAAACCTGCACTTCTGACATGACCATATTGTTCTGGCCACTTCAAGGCCACAAATAGTATGTGTTCATCCGGTATATGTGTTGGTTATTCCTATTACTATGTCAGATAGAAAATATAATAAAATAATTAATCATTGTTATGTAATGGAAATTTAAAGAAAAAATATATATTATGTCATACTTACACATGTTTCCCACACTTTTTGTGTTTTTTCATCTATTAGTATCCCATATTTATTTACACATGCCTCCTTCCATACACTACTGGAAATTTGGGCTATAGCCACAGTTTAAAACCGTGGCTATACGTAATAGCCACGGTTTGAGAAATTGTGGCTAAGTTTGGCGTGGCTATAGGCCTAGACTTATAGCCACAGTTTGGAACTGTGGCTATAAGTCTATAGCCATGTTTCAAACCATGGATATAGGTATACACCCGTGGTTCAAACCATGGTAATATCACTATAGCCATGGTTTAGAATTGTGGCTATACTAGAGGATGGACACAGTTTATTTCCACGGTTAGAAACTATGTCTGTGGCTATAGGGTCTGAAAAACCATAAAAAATAGCCCCCCACCCCCTGCACAGCCCCCCTGTAGACCCCTCCTTCCTGGACCCCCCTCCTTCCTGGACACCCTACATAAACTTCCCTACTGGACAACCCCCCCTACAGACCCCTCCATCCCTCCTGGACATCCCCCTACCTCCTAGACACTGGACACCCCCCACCCTACATAACCCCCCCTCCCCCCTCCCCTGGACAGCCCCCTCCCCCTACAAAGCCCCCCCTGCAATAACCCTTCCCCCATGCAAAGCCCTCCCCCCTCCACTCCCCTGGACACCCCCCCCCCCTCCTGAAAAAACCCTAGACACCCCCTTGGACAGACCCTGGACCCCCTCAGACAGACCTAGGATGCCCCCCCCCCCCAGACCCGGGACACCCCCCCCCCCAGGACAGACCCTGGATAGACCCTCCCCCCTCAGGCCCTGGACACCCCCCAGACAGACCCCCCCCCCCCCCCAAGGACATACCTAGACCCTGGACAGACTCCCATGGACAACCCAGACCTCCACTCCCCCCAGACCCTGGACAACCCCCCAGATAGACCCCCCCAGACTCTGGACACCCCCCCAGACAGACCCCCCCAGACCCTGGACACCCCCCAGACAGACCCCCCCCAAGACAGACCCTGGACACCCCCTCACCCTTCCCCCTTCCCCTCCCCATGTCAGTCCCCCTACTAGTCCCCATGCCCCTCCCCCTTCCAGTCCCCCTGTTATCCCCCCACCCCCTGCTAGCCCCCCATGGTCCCCCCCACCCCTGCCATACCCACCCCCTGCCAGCCCCCCATGGTTAAACCATGGATCTTGGTCCCTAATAACACTTTCAAAACCATGGAAAATATACCCTACAACCACGGTTAATAACCATGTAAATTGATTCCTACCCATCTATACTTAATCACCAAATGATTCCATAATAGCTGCACCTTATAGTAGTACTCACATCCTCTAGCTACGAGGAAAAAAAACACCACCTTCCAAATAAAACTGAACTCAAGCATAATAAAATATATATCATAAGAATTCAAACTCTCTCCAATATAAACAATATAAAATTTCAATATCAATATCATCATAATAAAAAGAACTATTTGATAAAATTAAATGTATAAACCTAGAATAAAATTTACATCTGAAATGTACCTTAATATAAATATCATCAGAACCATCATGACCCTCATCATCTCCTATAGAAACACCAATATCATTATCACCTCCTCTCAGACCACCACCACCACCACCATCATGATCATTGAAATATTCATTGGTTTATGAAACTAAACCATTGTAAGGAGTAAAGAATCTTGATAAACATAATTCATACAAATGAGTACATATTTAATTAATGAAAACATTCAATGTTTATATGGTGATTCATATAAAATACTCAACATAATTCATACAAATGAGAACACATATAATTAATGAAAATCCCTAAAAACCATTCGTGAGGTCTGCCCCTGCCATGTAGACCTCCCCCCTCCCCCCTGCCCTGCAGACCTCCCCCATGCCCCCTGACCTACAGACCTCCCCCCTCCCCCTTGCCCTGCATACCCCCCTACATACCACCCCCTACCCCCTACCCTGCAGACCTCCCCCTACCCCCTGCCCCCTCCACCCACCCCCTCCCCCTACCCTGTAGACCTACCCTTTCCCCCTTCCCTGCAAACCTACCCCTCCCCCCTACCCCCTCCACCTACCCCATGCCCCCTGCCCCCTTCCCCCTGCCCCCTCCACCCACCCTCATCCCCCCTCCCCCCTTCCCCTACACCTGGTTCCAAAAACTAGCCCTTAATATGGAGGACCCCCACTTTGAGTATGTGGGGTAGTGTTGAACTCCTAGAAAGAATATAGAAGAAGTAAATCCTATAATAAATATGTTTCTAAGTTAGTATATAACTCTGCATAGAATTATGAGGAACCATTCCATGTCACTATCATATCTCTTATGGAGTACTTAACCATGTGCCAACTTTGATTAAGTTGTCCAAACCTAGTAGTCTCCTTTGTAGGGAAAATAATATCAAACACTTTAATATTCATCATAAACATTATCTTATGTATAATATGATCATACCATAATTCTCTACATATAAAATTACTCTGAATATAATATTTAATTTTCGGATGCTAACACATAGGTGAGAAGAAATGCAAAACATAGGAAGTCACATAGTATACTGAATTTACTTTTCATAACATGGTTTGTGAGTCCCAATAAAATTCAAGGCATGTAATGTTTTCATATATCCATGTTGAGTCAAATATATAGTCTATCCCAATAGGGTACATGACATATGGGACTGATGAGTTAATTAGGCATATACCTCTAGTATACATCAAGCCAATCTAACCTAACATAAATGTCATGTTTCTCCTTTACACACGGTGTGTGAATCATTAGGGTTAATAGGTGTTTCCTCTTCTGATACCTATGTCATGTTATTGATATTATACATGGAATATACCGTAGAACACACAACATGTGTGTTCGTGTGTGAAGTCAGGGTTTGTACACCTATACATGCTGAGTTATGTGGTTCGAAAAACATAGTATGTGTCCCCTAGGTACACACCATTTAATATAACAAAGAAATTCCTTCAAGAATGATTAGTATAAATTGATTCAAAATAAATAAAAAATACAATATATAAGAACAAAAGATTTAGTTTTATTTGGTCCCTTTAGGGCCTATGTGCATGGAAACTATAAGGATACATGTGGGGCATGTACGTTGAGTTTTCTTTCCCTTATTTAATACAAAGGAATCAAATGTGGGATACAATAATTATGGTCAAGCATATATATTTTGCATTAGTAGTCTAAAATTAGGTAGATATGGGTCCCATGGTCCATAAACCCTCATGAAAATTGGTCTCGTACAGTTAATAACCATGTAAATTGATTCCTACCCAGCTATACTTAATTACCAAATGCTTCCATAATAACTGCACTTTATAGAAGTACTCATATCCTTTAGCTACGAGCAAAAAAACACCACCTTCCGAATAAAACTGAACTCAAGCATAATACAATATATATCATAATAATTCAAACTCTCTCCAATATAAATAGTATAAAATTTCAATATCAATATCATCATAATAAAAAAACTATTTGATAAAATTAAATGTATAATCCAAGAATAAAATTTACATTTGAAATGCACCTCAATATTAGAATCACCAGAACCATCATGACCCTCATCATCTCCTATAGAAACACCAACATCATTATCAAATCCTCTTAGACCACCTCCACCACCACCACCATCACGATCATTGAAATATTCATTGGTTTATGCACTTAAATCAGTGGAAGGAGTGAAGAATCCTGATAAACATAATGCATAAAAATTATAACACATTTAATTAATGAAAACATTCAATGTTTATATGGTGATTCATATAATATCATTATGTTATTGGGTGAATATATAAAGATTGTTCGTGAATGGATTCATCATTAACCTATGCCCCACCAACCTTGCACCCCCTGCCCCACCCCCACCCCCCTTTCACCCTCCCCACTGCCCTACAGACCCCCCCTTGTACCCCACCTGCACCTCCCCACTGCCCTAAAGACCCCCTACACCCCCCCTGCCATTTTTTC
The DNA here is from genome assembly GCA_963277665.1 of Viscum album. NCBI lineage: Eukaryota > Viridiplantae > Streptophyta > Magnoliopsida > Santalales > Viscaceae > Viscum > Viscum album. The sequence goes on along the minus strand of OY728123.1, from coordinate 1,424,313,168 downwards.
CTCCCCCATTTCCCCCCTCCCCCTGCACCCACCCCCTGCCAGTTTTCCCTCCCCCCCACTTCCCCCCTTACACCCCCTGCCCCACCCCCTTGCACCCCCTACCCTGTAGACCGCCACCCTCTCCCCCCTTCCCCTGCATACCCCCCTACACCCTCCCCCCTGCCCCTATCCCTGCCCCCTGCCCCTGTAGACCCCCATGAACCCTCCCCCTACCCCTGCAAACCCCCCTACACCCTCCCTCCTTGCACCCCATCTGCACCTTACCCCCTCCCACCCTGCCCCCTCCCCCTACATACCCCCCTTCACCAGACCCCCATGTACCCTCCCCCCTTGAAGCCAATAACTCTTAGTGTTAAATTTAATTTATAAGAATAAAAGTGTGAAAATTCAATATAGAATGAATGTAAGATGCATGAAGAAAATATTCAAAAATTAAAGGATGACTATGAATATAATTTAAACATTATTAAAGACTATAAAAAAACATAAAATTTAATATTTCTTGAGTTAGAATTTAAATTAAAGAACTTTGAAACCACTAAAGTTTAATACTCACTTGATTTTGAGAGAGGAACCTCTAACGAAGTTCTTAATAAAATTCGTACATCATAGAAGACTCATTATAGTAGTGTGATAAGCATGAGTAAATTAAAAGAAACATCTTCTTAAAATCTTAAGAATACTTTAACCCCACATTCTAATGAATATGTATACACAAATTCCACTACATTGAAAAGTGATGGTTGTAATTCTCTATGAAGATGGGTGAATAAATATATTGTTAAATGCACCACTTCAGTGAAGATGGAAGAAATAAGTAATATAATAATTCTCCCATAAGATGACAATATGGAAAATTTTCTAAAATATCTCTCCACCAGTAAAATTATACTCAATGGAAGAGGATTATATTTCATGGAAACTACTATTATTAATGTCTAAGTATATCACACTTGTCTTCTAAAACAAGCATAGATCACATAGACTTAGATTTTACTGATTTGGGACCTTTTTATTTAAGAAACGGGTTGTTATCCCTATCTCAATAAACATAATAGTCGTATTCAGTTCAATGAGAGATAAAGGGAGAAAAAGAAAAAACTTTAAGAAATATTTCCCTCATCTCAAAATTTTAAAGAAATGGATTTTAATTTAGATCAATAAGAGGAATGGAAAATTGAAGACATTTATCCCAAACAAAGTGACATTGAATTTTTATCAATATGAGGTAAAGAATAAGTCTTTGAATTTAAGGAAAAATTAATGAGAAATTTTTATTGAGAATAAATCCAAAGTGGGAGATTGAAGTACCCAACGAAGGATCATGGTAACATTTTATATTTTTTATCAATAGATTATAGAAAAGTAAATGAATTAATCTAAAGAAAAGGAAATGAAGTAATTTAAGGAAAAGTAAAATGGAAAACAATAAGCATTTTTGTACACTAGATGAGGTGCTGAATAGGAAAGAATTGTTTCCAAACTTTCCAAACTAACAGAATATCAGTAGGGGAAATGAAGTGATTTCTAAAACATGTAAACCAAGGCAGCATACTAATAGTGGTACCATAGTGATGTCTATAGAAATCAAAGGTCATGAATTTACTATCTAGATTGGGCATCCAAACCAAAATGTCACAAACAGAATAATCATATCTAGAAACGTCCATAGCAAGATGAGTTGGAAGCAGGTCACAAATACCTAGATTACTTTGTAAATCATAAAAATTAACATCCCTCAGAGTTATAGGAATTTCAATATCATCAATTATGGATCTAGACATCCATTGAGTTCTCCAGATATTTAGTTGATAATTCTTACAAACCACCCATTTAGAAAAACCCATAATGTCACAATAGGCCAACTTAATAGCAGACCATACTAATGTGGGAACATAAATGGTATATATGTTGTGCAATTTGTTGAAAATCTGCTGAAAAGAAATTCCAAAGAGAGGTCATAAGTGGAAAGAACCCTCCATGTGATGTTTTTTATCATAGTATCATTGAATATTCTGGTATCTTTAACTCCCATACATCCCATTTTCACAGGATTGACACAATCTTTCCAAGAAACTGTTACCAAATTCCTTTCATGAATTGATCCAGTCCAAATAAAATTTTGAATCTTATGATTCAATTATATAACAATGATTATGGGAAATATATATAGTGATAAAGAGTATACAAACATTTAGGTGATAACAAAATTGACCAAGAAAATTCTACTTGCCTGAGACATGGTCTTCCCTTTTCAAGTTTCCAACTGGTTAATAATTTTCAGAGCAATATTCTCCATAGAGCATCTTTTCACTCTACCCTACAAAAGGGGAACCCCAAGGTAAATAAATGTAAGTGAACCTTTCTTCACACCAAATCTTCAGGCTACCCAATTCTTCTTAGAAATAGACACTCCATTTCCAAACATAATAGAATACTTATTCCAGCTAATAACCTGACCTAAAACATCTTCATAATGTGAAAAAATACTCTTGATGTATGAGATAGTAACTATATCAACCTTACCAAAGAGAAAAATATCATCAGCATAAAACAAATGTGATGGTGCAAAGAAATCCCTCCCAAACCCCATCCACTGATAAAGCCCAATATTAAAAAGATCAATAAGATACAAACTAAGATAATCCTCAGCTATAGGAAATAAAATCCAAAATAAAGGATCTCCCTTCCTAAATCCTCTTGAACACTAGAAGAAACCCCTTGGGGACACATTAATCAGAATAGAGATCCTGGCACTGTGTAGGTTAGAACAAATCAAATCAATGAACCTCTGTGAAAATACTTTCATTTTCAGAATAGAAAAAAATGAAACTCCATTTTATTGTATAAAAATATTTTGATATATCAATCTTCAAGGACATATCACCATCCTTTACCTTCCTCTTCATGATATTCACACATTTAGAAGCATTGTAGAGGAAATTTTGAATGTTCCTCCCAGGGAAAAATCCAACCTGATTTGTCAAAATAAAACCCTTAGCAATCTCACCCATCATGTGCGTCATGACTTTTCTAATGACCTTTGGTATAAAAAACCAAATAGAAATAGTTCTAAATCCTTTATATACAGATCATTATCTTTCTTTGGGATTAATACAATGATGTTAGAGTTCACCCAAAAAGGCATTGATTAAAAAATAAAAAATTCCCTCACAGCATTTATTACCTCAAGATAAAGAATGTCCCATTAAAACATGAAAAAAGTTTTGTCAAGACATCTGGTCCAGCAACACCATCCATATTTAATTATAAGAGAGATGCATGAATCTTCTTTTTCACTGGGGGCCTCAACTAGCCTTTTATTTTGAATATCATCAATTCTTGGTTTATTTCATTTGATCAGTTATTTAGTTTTTCCTTATCCATTATCTGAGTAAATATCCTCAAAATAAAAATTCACGACATTTGTCATTTCATTCTTATAACTAAACATATTACTATTAATTTATAGGGAAGTGAGACCCCTTCTCATGTTTTTATCCCTATGCATGATATTAAAGAAAAGTGAATTTAGATCCCCCTCCTTCATCCATATAATATTAAATTTATTATGATAAAGGTTCTCTTTTAGAGTCAGAATAATTTCAATTTTGGATATGGATTTTATCTCCTCCTGAGAGAGCACATCCCGAGGCATGTTTTTTTGTTGGAAAATAATCAGATGAGATTAAGCCTCCTTAATGTCACTATCAAGATTAAAAAAGGATGATTTACTCTATTCTTTCAGTCTGGCCTTTACAATATTTATCTTGTAAGTTATAATATGTAGAGGACTTCCACAAAATCAATCTTCCAGGAATTCAAAATGATTTATCTATAGCCTGGCACAACAATCCAAGAATTGTTAAACTTGAAATGAGGTGGGGTTGACCTTGATCTATTAATACAGAATTAAATTAATAGAGGACTATGATCAGAATGAAATCTTGGAAGGGTGAGTCCAGATATCTCAATTGCACTATTCCTTTCATCCAATTACACAAAGTACCTATCCAATCTACTTTCCAGCCTCCCCTTTTAAGTATATCGACTCTATGTTTAATCAACTCTAGATATGGAAACTTTATCCAATCCACATTTATCAATACAAGAAAAAAATTCACTAGCTGAGATTTTATAGAAATTACTACTAGTTTTTTAATCAGGACTCAAAATAGCATTAATGTCACCAAGAAAAATCCAACTCCTAGAAATATTCTTTGAGATGGATGCCAGATTTATTCAGAGATATCTTCATCTTGTATATAAATTGAAGGCATAGACAAAAGTCACAGAAATAGTAGTGTTACCAATCCAATAGTAGATGATCAATGATTGATGATCATTATGGAAGGACTTGATAGTGAAACTATCATTATTAAGAACCAACAAGGACTATGTGGCAACATCAAATTGATAATTAGAAAAAAAAATGAGTAATCGAAAGATTTACATTTGAATTCCATCCAATTATCAAAATTCAATCTTGGATTGGTAAGACTAATTAGTATAGGCTTGTTTTTCACAATAATGTGCCTAAGGTTTTTAACCATGGGAGAGTTCCAAATCCCTTGGAAGTTCCAAATATGACCTTCATTACATAGCAGACCATAGCCTAGTACTAGAACTATCATAACATTGTGTCCTTCCTTTATCAAAACCAACAGTTTCCAAAACCTCTTCACCCATATCATCTATTACATCAGTAGATGAGGGGTCACACAGGTCCTGTTCAGATGGATAAAACTCCTTGTCATCTCCCATAGAGGATTCAGTACTGAGGGAATTGAACCAGTTAGCCGATTAAACAGGGGTCAAAAGAAGGTTTCCAAGTAGTTTCCTCCTTGAAATCTTGGATGAAGGAACTATTGATAAATTACTAGTGTGCTAATAACCATCTCCTTGCAATCCTATAATATAATTAGCCTAATCAGTAGAGAATTCATTAACTCCAAAGGAACCAGAAACTAAGGGAATTCTCTAGATAGGATCCTGCTCAAAATCTAGATTAGGACAAGAATAATCATATTTCTCTGTAAGTAAAGTAGGTGTTGGTTCCTCATCATAGACAACACATGAAGCCTTCCCTGGTGATAAAAAATGAACTTCTCGAGCTCCATAACATTTAAATCCTTATTTGGTACTGAAGTATTGTCCTTCTCTATTTCCATCTCATTGGCACCTTCACTGGTAGTGAAACAGTAACCTGATCGGGTTCCATAACAATGATATCCTTAACTGGTACTGAAGCATTGGCCAGCTTAGGTTCCATCTCATCAGAATACTTCACAAGTGCTGAAGTAGTGGCATGTTCAGGTTCTAGAATGACACCCTACATAAGATATGAAGTAGTGAGCTACTCGGTGGAAAAAACATCTTGACTAGAGACCATGAAAATATTATCGGTAGTAGCACAGATATGACTGGACTCATCAACAGTATGGACAACAAAAACATCATTAGAGAAATTCCCACATTAGTTACCTTAGAAACATCCAAGATAGGATCACCCTTGTATCCACCCCCATGAGAAGGGGCCTCCATAGATGTGTCATGACCAGAGGGTGGGACCAAACCCTTATGATTCTTTCTCCTACTGCTAGCATCATCATGTACCCTAATCTTTCAATGATTGCATAGTTTGTTTCTATTGAAGTCAGAGGCCAAATTCCCAAAAAAGGAAAATTTTCATAGAATTATATCTTCCTCTCAAGAAAAATATCAAGATTAATATCCTCATCTCTGGTGGTTAGAACCACTTCTTTAACAAGGTTGGAAGCCATATCAACCTCAACAAGAATCCATACATAATGCCCAAAAGATGGATTGTCCATATACCTATCCATAAAGACTCTAAATCAACCATAGGGTTTAACTATTTCACAACATTCACAACATGAACATAATAAAACCTTCAAATTCAAGGAAAGAATCATCACTTAGAAATAATAATAAACTGGTAAAACATGTAAAAACACTACATCCCCTTAAATTTCATTTAAAGCTATATTGTTTCCTTCATTATTTAATCCTTCCATCCACCTAAAGGAAAACTGAAATATGCTAGTTGCACAGATTCAAAAAATAATAGAGAATAATAATCCCATTCCTGTAAGTAAGCTTCAAATCAAACTAAACCAAAAATAGGGGGATACATGAACAATTGTCACTACCTCAAAATGTTGGACAATGCTATAGAAAATAAAGATGAATGGGGGATGTGAACATGCCTAGAATCATGAGAAGGAAGGTTTTTTGTGGAAGAAGGAGACTATCAAAGCTCAAGAATGAATTTCACTTGGACATGCTTGAGAGGTGAGATGTTACCACAAAGGAGACTGGGTTGCCTTGTTCGGTGGTAGCGATGGGTAGCATCGTGAGGGGGATGAGGATGGGGCAGCGTCGTGAATGTCGTCCCGGAACCGTTAGGGGATGAGGATCAGGGAGAGGAGAAGTCGCCAAGGCCGTTGAGGAAGAAGGGTCACCATCGAGAGGAGAGGTCGCCGCCGAGAGTAGAGGTCGTCGTCGAGGGAGGAGAATTCGTGAGGGTGGAGGAGGGTGGCTGAGAGGAGAAGTCGCACCGAGAAGAGAGGGTCACCGAGAGAGAAGAGGTCATGGGTATAAGGTGGGTCGTGAGGGGTCAGGGGAGGAGAGGAATAGGGTGTCATGGACAGTAGGGAGGAGGAGGCCGATAGATGGTAAAAAAAACATAGATACAGATTTTTTAATCATTTCTATAGACTATGATTTAGCCAAGATTTTAATAGAAGTGTGGCTATAAACTAAGATATAGTCACAGACTTATAAAAATGTGGCTATAGGTCCGTGTCTATAGCCCTGTTTTCTAGTAGTGATGTCACATGGTGTGGTATGGAAGTGGATTTTGATTTACATTCATCGATATGCATATAAATAGAGGAATATAATTATGGTGTTATTTAATGTCACATAAAATTATTACGGTAGATTTAAAATACGTACCAATTTTTTTTCAAGTGAAGCATACCCCATCCTTACTTTACGGTAGGGGTACATTGGTTTTTATGCTCGTTCCATATTTTCAAAACTCATTTTTTGTTTCATAAATAAAAAAAATTCAATCAAAGTGATGAATACACGTATCATTAAACAATATATTACTGGCCACAATGTACCTAAAAAGACACATCTTCACGATAAATAGTAAAAGCATCTCATTCTTCTTGGGTTATCAGGTGTGCATAGATAAGTGGTGGGTGAGGGTTTATTTTCTATTTAGAGTCTTTAAGATAATATCTCATTAGAATTGTGTAAAATCATATATGAATCCTTCCAGCAAGCATTAATACATATTTATTGTGGGAGTCATCTACTATAAATTCACTCTGAAAGGGATGATAAAGATTTAGTCAATGCTTCATTATTTTATTTTTTATTAAATAAATAAATGATATCATAATGTTACTATAATATCTTTCCACATCAGTTTCTTAAGCATAGGTACAATATGGTTCCACAAATCTACATCAATCAGCACGCATTTTTGAGTGACTATTCCAATGTAACTACTAAACATGGCCTTGTTGGGGTTAACATACTATCCCCACACATTTAACCTGACCTCATATTTGATGCCTTCGATTTTTTCCTTAATAATTTTTACTAACATTGTCAAACTATGGTGCTACTATTTTTTCTATGTCGTTGGTCCTTCGTCCCCTACCATTTCCTCAGATTCAATATCATCAATATGTTCCTCTAGAGCGGTAGCAAAGACATGTGTAGATGGTCATTGTACCGTTGCACTGAGATCAACAATAGGTTGATAAACCTGTTGTTCCTTGGGATTGGGAGCACCAACATGTACAGAAGGTTGTTGTTCCTCTGCACTGTGAGCAACAGCATGTTGAGAGACTTATTGTGCCTTGAGATTGGGAGAACCAGCACGTTCAAAAGTCATTATCTGCATAATTGGTTTAACATTTAATTTAGATTATATAAATACAGTAGTGAACGGATAATAACATGAGGTAACATGATGTATATTACAAAAAATATATAACCAGATTGTTGAACTCTCTTTTTTTTAAGGCTGAAGCGATTTAACCCCTCTATCGACTATCAAAATCCCTTCATTATGGTCTCCTCTGACATACAAAATGTCATCTACATTGGGACCATTATGAAATGATTACGAAATCCTAAAGAAAGGGTCATTCTCAGTTGAATTTTTATCTGGCCCTTCAGTGGTTTTGATTGATAATAGAACAATTGACAACTTTCGATTTGTGGGATCTAGAACATAAAATAATTTTACTTCATGTGATTCCATTATAAATGGTTCGTCTTTGTATCCTTCCTTACTAAAATCAACTTTCAAAAATCTCAATTCATCTATTTTAATGTCACTCCTATTATCAGACCACTTCCATTGAAAAATCAACACTTGGAATGTTATATAATCCAACTCTCATATTTATTTGATGATGCCAAAGTATGACATATTCATGTAAATTGGATTTCTATCCTCAGTACCAGAAACATGCATCACTTCAGCCATAAGTGTAACTCCACTATTTTCCATAGTACTATCTTCATCATGTTCATTTATATAGAATGTAAAACCATTAATTACATGACCATTGTAAGATAATACATACACACTTGGTCCTTTGGATAGCCAATGAAGTCATTCTGAAATTGAATTTGGATTTTCATCTGACTCCTTAAAAATATAGTGTTATAACCATCTTATAAAATATTGATTATGTGTATTTAATATCCATATTTCATACCTTGATGGATTAAAATGCCAAATAATTTCTTTATGGGTTTCAACATATGGGGTAACATCCAAACAATTATGCAAAATGTAAATGTGGGCCCACTCCCGATCTGTAATATTAATTCTGATAACATCTCTTCCAGAAAATCCTGCACCCTCAAGCTGCCCAGTGTGAATAGATTTTGGTAGACCAATGCTTTCCACACTAGACAGGTATTCAATACATAATTCAATGGCTTCCTCAACAATATATCGCTTCACAATACAACCCTTCGACCGACTTCAATTTTTGACATACCCTTTAAAAATATTCATATACCATTCAATAGGGTACATCCATCTATAGTGTAAAAGAACACATAGTCGAATCTCTATCACCAAGTGAATCATTAAATAAACCATCATATCATAGAATGTTGGTAGGAAGAACATTTTCAATTCACATAATATGATGGAAATTTCTCTTTCCATAGTAGTAATTTTTTCTGGTCTATAACTTTACTGGATATAGATTTGAAGAAAAAACAAAGCTTGTTTAATGTATAATGGACATTCTTGGGAAAAATGCAACGTAAAGCTATAGGAATTAGATCTTTCATCAAAACAGTGTAGTCATGTTATTTTAGACCCTTTAACTTTAAATCATTCATTGACATGATATTCTTAATATTCGATGAATACACCTATCGGACTTTTATATCATTCAAGAAGCTACAAAATTGATATATCTCCTTCCTAGAAAGAGTGTAAACAGCTAGAGGAAGAGAATTTTGTTTTTCAACCTTCACTAGCACCAACTCTTCTTGTATTCTCATGTCAACATTATCTAACCTAGACTTAACTCCATCCTTTGTTTTTCTAGGTGAATTTAGCAACATACCGATGACACTATCACATAAAATTTTTCAACATACATATCATCAAGAAAATGTATGATGTACAGAAAATTTCATTATGGTAATTCAAAAAAATGATCACTTTTTCCAACAGGTTTTTATAAGGTTTTTCAAAAACAGTTTACCAAAATCAGTGTCCATATATTTTACTTTCTCAAATATTTGATCACATGTTAGTGGAGATGGTGTTGTATTTTCTTCTAAACTTCCATGGAAAGATTTCATCCAAGATCGGTACTTATGTCATCAGGTAGAAATTTTTGATGTCTTATAAATAGAGTATTCGATGAATGTTTCAACCTAATTGACTGTGTACCTTGTTTGAAAACAGGATACCCTTGAGTTCCTTTAATGCTATATACTGAAAATTTTTCTATAAGCAGGAAAGTCATTTATCATCTCGTATAACATGGATCTCAATGTTAAATCTTCATTTCTATAAGCATCATACAACGTAACATCTAAATCCCACAATAATTTCAAATCTTTGATCAATGGATCCAAATAAACATCAATATCATTACTCGGTTGTTTTGGTCCTAATATAAGCATAGATAACCTGATGAATTTTTGTTTCATGCATAACCATGTTGGTAAGTTATAATTTACCAACATAATCGGCCATATACTACAAGTGCTACTTTGAAAACCAAAAGGATTCACTCCATATTTAGATAACACAAGATGAAGGTTTCTCAACTTGTTTCCAAATTCAGGATACTCATGATCAATTTTATTTCACTGAGGAGAGTCTTTCAGGTGACGTAGTTTCCCATCTTTATTTCTTGTATCTACATGCCACATCAATTTCCCTACAGTCTTCTCACTTCCATATAGGCTCTTAAACCTTGGAATGATTGGAAATTACCATACAACTTTTGTAGGACCATATTCATATTTCTTGTATCGAGAAGAACTACACTTTGGGTATTCTATAAGTGATTTTTGGTCCTTGAAAAATAGTATACAGTCATTTGAGCAGGCATTTATTCTTTTAGAGATCATACCCATCGAGCATAGCATTCGTTTGGTGTCATATGTTTGGATCGGGATCTCATTATCTTCTGGGATCATTTCATTCAAGAGAGAAAGTAGTTTCGTAAAACTGGCATCACTCCATCAGTTTCCTACTTTCAAATTATATAGCTTCAGTACGACTAGCAATATTGTATATTTAGTGCAACCAGTATACAATCACTACTACAAATATGGCCTTTATTAGCGCTAGAAAAGTGCATTAACAACACTAAAAAGTGTTTTTAATCGAGGTGAAGACAAAGGGGGTCCCTTTTATCAGTGCTCAGAAAAGCGCTGATAAAGGCACCTTTTATCAGTGCTAAAAAAAGTGCTGATAAAAGTCAAAAAAAAGAATTATATAATGTGGGGGGATATTTTAACAGCGCTAGACCCCCCCCCCCTTTATCAGTGCTAGGAGAACCCCCATCCTCACACTCTCTCGCGTGCTACCCTTCCCATGCATCCCCCACACGCGGGCACCTCCTTGCTTCCACCCGAACTCGAACCCACGACCACCCCCTTGCGCGCCTGCATCTTTACCACTAAGCCATTTCATTTTTTTCTCTATTTAATGATATATCTATTTATTTATATATATTTATATATTTATATTTATTCGTATATTAATATAGATTCATATTAATATAAATATATTTAGTTATATTAATACATATATATTTATTCATATATTAATATATATATTTATTTATTCGTATATTAATATAGATTCATATTGATATAAATACATTTAGTTATATTAATACATATAGATTTATTCATATATTAGTATATATATATATATTCATTTGTATATTAATATATATTTATATTTATATATATATATATTTAGTTATAATTTTTTATCCATATATTTATTTGTATATTAATATATATTTATAAGATTAGTTGTAAATACATTTATAAAATATGTTTTTTATGTGTGTTTATAAATAAATAAATAATTACATACATACATATATAAAACACACACACACACATATATATATATATTTACAAATAAATACATATACATGTGTATTTGAAAAGCCATAGAATGTTAAAACGACCATAACTTCTAATCCAGAAGCCCGTTTCAACTCCACAACCATTAAAATCGAATAAAATAAAATAATATTCAATATGATATGTGGTATAGGCCTAACGTACATTCGGATCAGAAGTTATACCTGTTTGAATGTTAAAAAATCGGGGTATCCCGACTAAAAACTCGGTTTTGGAGGCCTTTTGGGCCTTTTTTGGGCTCGAAAAATGTAACATAAGGTTCCCTTAGTTCACTAGCGCATAGATCTTGTTACGGGATTTGATTTTATATGTTGTAGAGATCAAACAGACACTCGGATCAAAAGTTATGGTTGTTTGAAGTTTGAGTTACATTTTCAACTTATTTTAGATCTTTTATTAATTTTTTTGATTTTTTGTTTCTTCCAATTGTTATTAAATGATTATTAATCGATGATAATTAGAAAATTATTAATTAATAAAAAAATTTAAAATATTTTAAATCCATTTTCACTAAATTGATTATATATTAAATTTAATAGTCTATTTATACTGATCTAAAACATATTTAAAAAATATATATTATATTTATATCAATATAAATATACTCATATAACAATATATATTTTTTATGAATTTTTTTTAAAACATAAAATTTATCAGCGCTAGGAAAAAAGTGCTGATAAATCCCCCCTTTATTAGTGCTACTAAAAAAAGTGCTAATAAAGGGGTCCCCTTTAACAGCGCTAAAAAAGTGATGATAAAGGGGGGGCTTTATCAGTGCTAGGAAAAGCGCTGATAAAGGGTCACTTTAACAACACTTTTTTAGTACTGTTAGAAGTGACCCTTTATCAGCGCTTTTTTTAGCACTGATAAAGCTCCCCCCCTTTATCAGTGCTTTTTTTAGCACTGATAAAGGGTGGCGTTGTGAAAACCCAGTTTTGTGGTAGTGAATGACATCTTTTCACAACTCTTTAACTTCTCAAACAATTTTGGGTAATCATGAAGTTCATCTTCAACTATCCTTTTCATTTTCTCAATACAGTCTTAATCATCATTCACATCTGTAATCACATCCTCGATACAGTCTTCTTCATTTTCAACACTTGTAATCATATCAGATGACCCATAAAATGTAGTGTTATCCCATCCACTAGCTACATTCTCTTTTTCCCCATGTTTATTCCAACATTTATAACTTTGATCTATTCTATGACAAATCAAGTTTTCTTCCAACTTCTCTGGACTAATTAGTCTTGATTAACAATAGTGTAAACACCTAAAAAGGATTTGAGAAGTGTCATATGCATGATCTTTTACAAACTTGATGAACACTTTCACTCCATCTTCATACTCTTTTGTCAGACGATTGACATCCATCCATTCTTTATTCATATCTATCCCATTTGATTTAGTAATATTAATAATTTAAAAAATAAATACACAAAAAGGGTCCTTTCAAACAAGGGTAACTTAACATTTGAATGATAGTTATTATTGCATTTTTTTCCTCAGACTCATCCCCTTAGAAGCTAACACCAAACCAAAAAGAAGATGTAATTGTAAAGGACTTCCCTAATTTAAACCATGCAGGTGATGTTGGATGCAAAGTAGGTTTAGGAGTTGCAATGGGTTAAACATTAATTCTCCTTTTGTGGGAGTGAGGTCATGATGGATATCCTATGGGTTGGATAGAGTTAGTGACATTCCCTTTACATGGTGTTATTATCAATCTACTTGTCTTCCCTATATAATTTAATGGTTTTCCTAATTTTGTAAAAATATAAACTTAAAATATTATGGAAAAACTACATTTTAGATGTCCTTTGAAAACTATTTATAAAATCTCACTTTAAATCCCATTTAAAAAACAACCATTTTCACAAATTCTTCTTTAAAATAACATAATCTTTTTAAAATAAACCAATCAATTCCAATCACTCTTTCACAAAACCATAATTCCTTTTTTAAAGCATTCAAGAAAACTTCATAACCCAAAAATCTTAATAATTTAAAATGGTCAAAAACCCTCTATATTTTAAAAATTTTCATTTAAAACTTCACACACCCCTTGTTAAAATGAAATGATCATTAGATACACTTAAAAAACATTCACATCCCTTTATGAAAGCCAATCGGGTGAGTTGAAAAACAGTTGGCATGCAACCTAAGTCATTACCAAGTGTTTAAATCATTTTAAAATTATGTAAAACCCAAAAAGGGTATGTTAAACACATATAATTTTTTAACAAACTTTTCAAAACACTTAAATCATTTTAAAAGAGACACTTAGGCATTTTCACAAAGACATAAATCCCAAGAGAGGCACTTTATAAAAGATACATGAATCAAAAATAACCAACATTTTATGAAATATAAAGCTATAAAAGGTTTACACATGATCCAAAATATAAAGATAAACCAAAAATAAATTTATTTACAAGAGATGCACTTTATAGTAAATATATTAAAATAACACAAAATGAATATTGTCTCTTTATGCCCTATGGTGACCTCTACATCCCATTATCATTATATCTTTAACGAGTAACTATGGAACACAACTATAAAAGTGTGACCCTTTATTTTTACATGTATCATAGACAACTAAGTCTATATATGCACTAATGTGTATATGTATAGTGTGAGCAAAGATCCTAGTAGGATATTATCAAAGATTTTATACCATTCATTTTTTAATACAAACCAAACAATTCTATTTTTAGGGAAAATAATGAAAATAATTTTATTACATAGGGTTGAGTAAATAAAACTAACAAAACATATATTTTTCTTTTAAAGAAAGTATAATTTACCAAGATACAACCATAAGATAAAACAATCCCTATAATGTTTCTAATATATCAAACCACCTCATCCAAATATGTTCTGACATTTAGATCAATCCAAATTCAGAAATTTTAATTGTACCAAAAACCTATAAAACTATACATAGAAATTTATCAAAAGTTTCATATAATATTCCCAAAAAACCAATCAAACACTTTACCAAAAAAACCATTGTCACACACTAATGAATCAAACTAAACACATAATCCATACATCAAAAAGATTTCAAACAATAAAACCTTATAATTGATCTTTCATTATCTAAGCATTCCAAATCAAATAAAAACATACCTTAGATTTGGAGGTTCAGTGGCAGCAGTAGGGTCCGACAACAGTGGAGTCGGGGTAGGCGGCGACAGTGATAGAGGGCAGCAGCAGAGATGGGTCAGCGATGGTATATGCGCCAACGGTGGCAGCGACATCATAGGCCAAGGAGGGCACTAGCAGAGATGGGTTGACAACAGCGTACGCGTCAACAGTGTCACTGGAGAGAGAGAAGGTAGGCAACGAAGGTAGGAGGCAGTGGCAGCAGCAGGAAGCGGTGACAAAGGTCTGATTCCATGAGAGCTTGAGTGCAAGCGGCGACAGGGTACTAATAAAGTTTCTTTTATAATAAAATGAAATGTTTTAATCAGCACTTGTTGGAAAGCGTTGATGAAGGTATGTTTTATCAGTGCTAAAATAAAAAACGTTGATAAATGACATCTTTATCAGCTCTAACATTATAACGCTGATAAAGATCTAATGTTAATAAATATATATATATTTAAATAATTTCAAAATTATAATAAATATATTTATCATATTTTTAATTATATATAATAAATGTATTAATTATATATATTTATATAATTATAAATATAATATTGATATTTATTATAAATATAAATATATAAATTTATAGTTATAATTATAAATAAAGATATGTTTATTTAAATAATTATAAAATTATAATAAATATCTATATTGTATTTATAATTATATATATATATATATAATTAATATATTTATTATAAATATATAGTTATTAAAATATATCTCTATTTATTTATAATTATAAGTATAAATATTTGTATATATTTATAAATATATATATATATATAATTATAACTATAAGTAAATATATATTTATTATAATTTTTTAATTATAAATAAATATATATTTATTTATAGTTATAATTATAAATAAATATTTATTTATTTAAAAAATTATAAAATTATAAAAAAATATTTCTTATACTTATAATGTTATAAATATATATAATTAAATAAATATATTTATAAATATATACAAATATTTATAAATAAATAAAAATATTTAGAATTATAATTATAAATAAATATAGATATATTTAAATAATTATAAAATTATAATAAATATATTAATTATATATATTACTAAAATTATAAATATAATAAATATATTTCTTATAATTTTATAATTATTTAAATAAATAAATATATTTATTTATTTATAATTATAACTATAAATATATATATATATATTTGTAATTTTTTAATTTTAAATAAATATATATTTATTTATAGTTATAATTAAAAATAAATATATATTTATTTAAATAATTATAAAATTATAACAAATATATTTATTATACTTATAATGTTATAATTATTTACATATATATATATATTTATAATTATAAGATTAAATAAATATATTTATAAATATTTGTATATAATTATAAATATATATATATATATATATAATAGTTGCATCTATTGTAATTTTATAATTATTTAAATATATATATATATATTAGGTGATTGAGAGTACAATTACATTTAAACATACACAGGCTGGAAAGGCAGGGCATAGCCCCCCAATGGGATAGCCCACCCACCAAACCTTATTTATTCAGTACATGGCCCGTAGGCCCAGTGGGTCTGAAGCCCATTACATGGCTCGTAGGTCCATTGGGCATTAAAGCTCATTACATGGTCCTGAAGGCCTAAATTTTTTACCCAAAAGCCCTTTGGTGAATAGTGTTGCTACATTACCCGGGCTGCTACAATATTTGCTACAGAGTTGTCACCGCTGCATTTCCTACTACAGTGCCCACCACCGCTATGATGTCGTCGGTGCTATAGTCTCATCGCCCGCTACAATCATACTACAATGCCATTATTGTGCCACTACATTAACCTGCACCACATGAGTTTTAAACCCCCAACCTCGATGTAGTATTAGAGGGTGCTTTACCACTAAGTCAAACCTCAACTACATTTGAATATATATATATAGTTATAATTATAATTATAAATAAATATATTTAAAAAGTATTTATATAAAACTATAAATTTATAATTATAAATATAATAAATATATTTATTGTAATTTTAAAAGTATTTATGAGAACATAATAGATTCATGAGTATAACATGAATGAATCATATACCTAGTAAAGTATAGATCATAAAAACAGTCATCACATATATGAACAACATGAATAGTAATGAGGGTGTAATGTATAAATGTGAAGTTGTCCAGTCAAGATTCAAGTATCACTGAGAGGGGGAGGGGTGAATCAGTTATATCTTTTTTCTTTTATGTTTCCTTAATTTTGAAAAAACCTTCACCTCCTGTTAAATATTTCTCTCTGATGAACATAAATCAAACACACATCCACATGAACACAAGAATTTACATGGTTCGCTACTCAACAAGAGTAGTGATGTCCTTGGTATGGTTTGGAAACAATTCAATACCACACAATCCACTAGAAAATAATCTTTTGATGTGCAATACAATGAGTAGTATGTGACCTTACACTCGTGTAGAACTTTGAAAACAATCCAATAGTGTGTGTGCTTCTTCTAGCACAAAATAATTTAATACAATGTTTTGGTGCTTCTTGATCCACTTCCACAAATTTGAACTTTCAAAACAATTCTTGTCTTTAATACCCAAAAGCTAGTAAGAACCTCTTGGACTTCATAACAATACCTAGTTTGATACCTCAGTCTTCTTTTGATGCTCTATGAAAGATCTATTCACTTAAATTGGGTATTTAAAACTCACAAAGCTCCCGCGTGAAGCTCAAAACCTTCATGAAGCAAACTGCATTCACAGAACCAACTGCCTTTGTGAAGCTCAATGATTCAATGTGAAATATCTCATCATCGCAAAGAACCCATTACATAAAATCATTGGTATTATTCAATAATTTAGAAGTCTTTTCACGATTCTCAAGCTTTCATAGAAATCTCGCTTCACGAAGCTCCTCCACCTTCGTGAAATAAAAGCAATTCTGAATTTCTCTGATTTTCTTTTCACTAGAAACGAAGCGGGGGTTGCCTTATATTTATAGGCTTGCCCATTTGTGATGTGCCACTGCCTCCAATTTATTTTTCGGATCACTCAAAAATATCTTCATGACACTCCTCCATTCGTGATGCTCCTTTTATATTTTATGTTATCACAGAGCTCCCTGTCAAACCATCGTGCACTCACGATTCTCCATTTATCATAATCACAAAGATCACCATCAGAATCTTCATGCCTCTGTGAAACACTCTTCATGAATCCCATATTCACGAAACTCGTGAATTTTCCACATTTTCATGAGATATTCAAGGAAATCCATATTTATTAATTCTCACCGTCCTCCTAATTTTGGACCCCAAAAAATTTGGCAAACACTGGGAGACTACACCACCTTAAAATTTGCTTCAAAAATTCCAACCATGTTGATTCAAAGTCATCCAATAACATATTTCTTTCCAATCAAATCAGAAAATGATCAGTAACATAGATTCTCCTTCTTATATCCATAAGTCTTGTATCAAAAGTTCTCTAGACAACTTATGATATTTGTGTAATGAAAACCAGCAAAGCATCATTAGATTTACTGAGGAAAGTATTGTAACTTCCCTATCTTCCAGCAATATATTTCCTTCCCAAATTTAATGGAATTTATTAATAATTTTGAACCTGATTTCTTGAGTATGAATATCAGTATGATCATCCACTTATACAAAGTGATGTGATTTCCTTTCTCTCAAACTTCCTTGACAACAAAAGACAATACCTGAAAATGATACTCTTCATTATCAGCTTGATCATAACAATATCCACCTTTAGATTTTGTTGTCAACCAAGATTCATAAATCACATAACTTTGTAACCTCAAGATATGGATTACTTATAAAAAATTATAAGCCTATGTGAGATAACTCATTGTAGGAAACAATAATTATTGACAGAAAAACCATGTTTTCCAAAAGTAGTGACTATGAAACCTCTTCAGCTTTCCTCCTTAGCCTTCTCTAAATCATACTCATATTTCTTACAAGCCTTCTTCTTTATAATTCATCCTAAGATTTCTTTACTTCTTCAAAATTCCTAGAATACAAAAATTTTGTTTCCTTCAACCACTCTAACACATAGTTAGAAAAATCCACACACTTACATGTTGGATTCCTAGATTACCCACAACTCCCCCTTTATACATACTTCCATAAGGATGGATTTATGATACAATTATCCCCCTTGACAATACTATCCAAAGGTAAGATGGGAGAGGGGGAAAAACACACAACTCAGCCTTGATAAGAAGGATGTTGGACGCCCATGTTTAACCTCAATTTAGAAAATAGTTCCTTTGGTAAAGGTTTTGTGAATATGTCAATAACTTGTTTCGATGTTGTAACACACTCCAGCTTCAATTCAGTCTTATTTGCATGCTCTTTGATGAATTGGTACTTTATGTCAATATTATTTGAATGAGAATGTTGTACCAGATTCCTTATAAGATTGATTGCACTTTGACTATCACATCCCAAGAGCAAGGGTAACTTTACTTCAACAAGTAAGTATTCCAACTGAGTTTTCATCCACATAAGTTAGGTAGAAACTTGAGTGGAAGCAACATACTCATCTTAAAACATGCTAAGAGTTACTTAATTTTGTTTCTTTGTATTCCAACTAACATAAATTTTCCCCAGAAAGAAAACTCTACTAGATGTGGATCTTATATCATCAATATTTTCTACCCAATCAACATCTTAATACCCAAACAAGTCAATACATTCTGATCTATCATATCTAATTCCAAAAAAATTATGCCTTTGATATATCTGAGAATTCTTTTTCTAGAAATTAGATGTGATTCTTTGGGAACACTCTAAAATCTTGCACATAAGGTAACAACATAAACAATGTCAGGTCTTGAGGTAGTCAAATATAACAAACATACAATCAGCTTACAAAACTCCTTCTAATAAACTTATTTTCCTTCGCCATATTTATATAACTTGGTTCCCACTAAAATCGGTGTGGAAACTAGTTTCTAATTTTCCATGCCAAACTTCTTAAGAAGTTCCTTAGCATACTTTTCCTCAGAAAGAAAAACATGTTTCTTCTTTTGTGAAATTTGTAACCCATTTCATTTCTCCTAGCATGGACATATCCAACAAATTTTTCATGTCTTTATCAAATATTTCACAAGATCTTTCATCATTTCCATCAAAGATAATGTCATCAACATAAACAATTACAATAAGAGAAAACTCTTGACATTCTTTGATGTAAAGATTACTATCAATTATTCCTTTCTTAAAACTCATCTTCCGTAAGCATGTATCCAACTTATAGTACCATGACCTCTGAGCTTATTTTAGTCCATACAAGTCTTTATTCAACCTTCACACATGACTCTCATCAAAATCAAGAATTTTTTTGATTGTTTATAACCTTGACACTAGAGAAAAAGTCTCATCAAAATCAACTCCTTTGATTTGTGAGTAACCTTTGCACACTAATCTTTCCTTGTTCCTTATCACTTCACCTTCTTCATTCAGTTTATTCCAAAAAACCCATTTTGTACCAATAAAATTTTTATTATACAACTTAGTTATGAGTCCCCAAGTATTCTTTTCTATATGATCAAGCTCTTAATTCATAGCTTGAACCCATTCCATGTGTTCAAAAGCTTCATTCACATCACTTGGCTTGACTTTTGAATACAAATAAGTGTGTGTAACAACTTTTGAAATTCTTCTTGTTTGAGTCTTCTAATGTTGATCACCAATAATGTTCTAAGCCATCACTTGCTTTCTCATCCTAGGATGAGTTATTTGAGTTTCCTCCTCATCACTTGAAATAGACGAGTCTGATTCTTCTTCTTGAGTAGGATTACCACTGTTGGCATCCTTATCGGAATTTTTAACAAAATTTTCCTTATCCTGCTCAACTTTCATATCAGTATATGTATGCTTTTATTTATCAACATTTTCAACAAATTTTACATCAGTAGAATCAAAAATTCATCCTATTTATTTGTTGAAACATCTATATTCTCTTCCTTCTAGAGCATAGCCAAGAAAAATTTCATCTTCATCTCTTTGCTCAAACTTTCCAAGGTTTCCACATTTCTTCTTTATGATACGTGGACTCCCAAAAACTCTTAAGTGTTTCAAAGTTGGAGTTTTTCCATAAAACATTTCATATGGAGTCATATATAAACTTGGTCTGAAGAAACATTAGTTTTGAATATACACAACAATACTCATTTCTTACCTCCAATAGTAATGGGAAAGACCATGTTCAAGTAACATAGTTCTCTCCATTTCAACCAAACTTCTATTCTTTCTTTAAGAAACCCCATTTTGTTGAGGTGTGTATGGTGAACTGAACTCATGCCAAATTCCATGATTCTCAAGATAATTTTCAAATTCTTCATTTATATATTCACCAACATTATTAGTTCGCAACTTCTTCACTGAATACTCACATTCCTTCTCTACTTTCCTCCTGAAACTCTTAAACATTTTCAGAGCATCTGACTTATGTCTCATGTACATAACATAAGTAATGTGAGTGAAGTCATCAATGAAAGTGATGAAGTACTTATATCCATTTGTTGATTATTTACTCATTGGCCCATAGATATCAAAATTAATAAGTTCTAGGGGTTGTTTTGATCAAATGTCAACTTTATTATACACTAAATTTGTAATATTTCCTTTTTGAAAAATAGTACAACACCAATCTCTTCTTCTCAACATATCAGGAATATCTCGAACACTGTCTTGCTTTGATAACTTTATCATGTTTCTATGACACATGTGTCCCAGCCGTTTATGCCATAATTTATTTTCTTCCATTATACTCATGTAATAAGAGTTTTGTATTTCACCAACTTGGAACAAGTTCCCTTTTGTACGTTGGCCTCTTGTAACTATCTTTCCATCTTCCTCACTTTTTACAAAAAACTCATCTTTTCTGAATATAACTTTGTTACCCTCATCACAAAGTTGTGAAACACTCAGCAGGTTGTGTTTTAACCCATCAACATATAATGTTTTCCTAGATTTCATTTTTTATTTCCCAATGATGGTTGATCCAACACCTTTGATTCTCAGAGATTCATCATTGCCAAATTTCATTGTTCCTTCTTTGAACTCTTTCAAATTCTTCAAAAACTTTAAGTATCATGTCATATGAGAAGAACACCCACTATCAAGAATCCAATGTCGTTCTCCTTTTATAGCTTTCAAAGCAGTTTTAACAACGAGTTCTTTTTCTTCTTCATGTTCTTTCTTCACTTCTGGCCTCTGAGAGTAAAGAAACTTTTGTTGCGCCAGTAACAAAATGTGACAACCATTAATAAGATGTATAGGTTGTTCAAATCTTTCACAAATAGTTTCCAGTGGTTGGAACTTATTCTCAACTTTTACACCAACCTTCTCATATTTCTTATGAACTTCCTTCTCATACTTATTCTTTTGAGAGGATTGAATCTACCTCAAACCTTGTCTTCCATAACCTATGGAATAGTAGTAATGTTGTTGATTGAACCAAAATATATTTTTTGTATATATGAATCCACTAAAATACCAGCAATATCCATAAAAAGAGTATTTTCCTCTAAAATATTAGGATTGATTGGTGTTATGAGTACGTTGCTCAGCAACCTTCTTAACAGAACATTTTTTACCACCAACCTTCCTGTTTTCAAACGTAACTTTCTTCTTCTGCTCAAATTTCTTTCTAGAATTATCAAAACCAGACTTAATAGGAATTTTTCTGGACTCAGTATTTTTAGATTCTTTTGATTTTTCAGCATTGTTAACTTTGACCACATACATAACTTTTCCAACATTCTTCTTCTTAGAATTAACTCCAGTATTCTTCTCAAACTTTGAAGGTATCTTTTGTTGATCCTTATTAGGTTCATCTTTATTAGAAATTTTACCAACCTCTAAGATTTTTAGAAAATTATATCCCCTTGTTCATATTTAGAAAGTTTTTTTTTGTACATGTTATAACTCCTCTTCTTCATCTTAACTTCCAAATGTTCATTGCGATTCTTTTCTTTCTCAAGAAAATTATTCAAATCATTAATCTCTTTTACCAGATTTAATTTTTCATCAAGAAAACCTTCTTGATTTTTTAATGAGTAATTTTCATTTATCGACTTCCTATTTTCCTTATCAAGCCTTCTGATCTTTCTTAAATGTTCTTTTAACTCTTCTTTCAAATGAGATTCGTGTTGAATTTCTTCTTCTTCAGAACTGTTGCTCTCGAAATCTTCATTATTCACTACTGCAATAAAGGTATTCTCTCTAGTTTTTTTAGAAAAACATTTTTCAGATTCAATTTCATTATCTTATTCATCTTCGTCTTTAGACAAAAAGCTTCTTCTTTTTTATTTGAAGAACTTTTTATCCTTCCCTCTGGAAAAATATTTATCTTTATCACCCTAATTCTTCCACAACCTTTTTGACCTTCTTTTATCTTTATCACTATCTTCTTCTTTCTTTTTTTGAGGGCAATTAGCTGCAAAGTTCCCAACAACTCCACATTCAAAACATTTCAAGGGAAGTTTCCCTTTGTATTTACCTCTACCTCTTCTCACATTTTTAGAAAATAAGGATAAAATTTCTTCAAGATTTTTACATACCTCATTTTCAGAGTCAAATTCAGCAACATCATCTTCCTCAAGAACCTTCTTAGAATTTTCTTTCTTGAAAGCTTTGAAAGACATTTCTCTATCAACTTTTGTTTTTCTCTTCATAATCTTCTCCCTTCTCATTTCATAAGTGATGAGAGTGCTATACAAATCATTCAGAGATAATGTTTCAGGGTCTCTATCTTTCAATGAAGAAAATTTATCATCAAACTTGCCATGAAGAATTCTTAAGATCTCTTTAACAACTGCATAATCCACTAACTTTTCACCAAGACACCTGATAGTGCTAACAATGTCATTTACCCTAGTAAATAAGTCACCAACAGATTCAAGCTTGCCCATTTTCAAATCTTCATACTTCAACCTCCAGATTTGAAGTTTTTCCTTCTTCACTTTTGTATTTCCTTCGTAGATATTTTTCAGCTTATCCCAGATACATTTAGCGATAACAACACCTTTCACTCTTAAAAACTCACTTTTAGAAAGTGATTATAGTAAATCATTTTTAGCTCTTCCATCATTTTCAAGATTCTTCTTATTGACAAGTGTAAGAGGAATCTTGTCATCAATAGGAGTAAATCCATCTGTCGTATCTTCAAAAACTCCATACCCAAGAGACATAAGATAATGCATTATTCTGTCTTTCCAGACATGATAATTCTTTCCATCAAATATCGGAATCCCCTTACTGTTCACGCAATTCAGATTCTCCATCACAACTTCTCTTCAAAACTTCAGCAAAGAATAAACGAATGAAACCTTCTTTCTGATACCAATTGAATTTGCCCAGTCAGGATTCAAATATCACTGAGAGGGGGAGGGGTGAATCAATGATATCTTTTTTCTTTTATGTTTCCTTACTTTTGAAACAACATTTGCCTCCTATTAAGGATTTATTTCTCCACTGAACACAAATCAAACACACATCCATAGAAACACAAAAATTTACAAGGTTCACTGCTCAACAAGAGTAGCTACGTCTTTGGTATGGTTTGGAAACAATATAATACCACACAATCCACTAGAAAATAATCATTTGATGTAAAATACAATGAGTATGATGTACCCTTACACTCGTGTAGCACTTTGAAAACAATCCAATAGTGCATGTGCTTCTTCTAACACAAAATGATGTAATACAGTGTCAATGTGCTTCTTGATCCACTTCCACAAATTTGATCTTTCAAAACAATTCTTCTCTTTCCTACCCAAATGCTGGTAAGAACCTCCTGGACTTCATAATGATACTTAGTCTGATACCCTAGTCTGCTTTTAATGTTCTATGAAAGCTCTGTTCACTTAAAATGAGTATTCAAAACTACTTTTCGTGAAGCTCCCTTGCAAAGCTCGCAACCTTCGCGAAGCAAACTACCTTTGCAGAACCAACTGCCTTCACGAAGCTCACCGAGTTAATGCGAAATATCTCATCATCGCGAAACACCTATTACTTAAAAGCATAGACGTCAGTCAAGAATTTAGAAGTCTTTTTGTGATGCTCAAGCTCGCATAGAAATCACGCTTCACGGAGCTCCTCTACCTTTGCGAAATCGAAGCGATTTTCGAATTTCTCTTATTTTTCTTTCTAGAAACAAAGTGGGGGTCACCTTATATTTATAGGCTCACCCATTTGTGATGCTCCACCGCCTCCGACATATTTTTCGAATCACTCAAAAATATCTTCGCGACACTCCTCCATTCGCGATGCTCCTTTGATATTTGACGTTGTCGCGGAGCTCCCCGTTAAACCATTGCGCGCTCGTGATTCTCCATTTCTTGTAATCACGAAGATCACCACCATAATCTTCATGCCTTCGCGAAACACCCTTCGCGAAACTTATGTCTTTGCCACATTTTCATGAGATCTTCAAGGAAATCCATATTTCGTGATGCTCACCATCCTCTAAATTTTGGACCTCAAAAATTTAGCAAACATTGAGAAACTGCACCACCTTAAAATTTGTTTTGGCAAAACCATTCATGTTGATTCATAGTCATTCAGTAACATCTTTCTTTCCAATCAAACCGGAAAACGATTGACATCACATATTCTCCTCCTTACAGTTATAAGGCTTGCATCACAAGTTCTCTAAACTACTTATGATATTTGTGTAATACAAACCATCAAAGCATCGTCAGATTTACTAAGAAAAGTATTGTAACTTCACTATCTTCCAGCAACATCCTTCCAAATTTAATGGACTTTCTTAAGAATTGTGAACTTGATTTCCTAAATACGAAGATCGGTCTGATCATCCACTAATACAAAGTGAGATAATTTCCTTTCTTTTCAAATTTCTTTGACAACAAAATACAATACCTGAAAATGATACTCTTCCTTATCAGCTTGGTCTTAACAAAATGAACACTCGTGGTGAATACACAACATATGAACGTCAATTATACTCACACATCAATATATTTATTAACCAAATTCATTGGAAACATATATTTATTTATAACTATAATTATATATATATATATATATATTTAAAAAACATTTATACATAATTATAAATATATTATTATAAATATAATAAATATATTTATTATTTCATAAACTTTATTATAATCTTATAATTATTTAAATATATATATATATATATATATATTTAATTATAATTTTATAAATACTTTTTTTAAAAGATTATATATATATTTGAATTATAAAAAAAAAATATTAATTATAAACGTGCATTTTTTATTTAAGTATATAAATAAACATTATTTTTGAATATAAATATAATAATTTTATATAAATTAATAATATTATTTATTAAAAACTTTTATCAGCGCTGGTAATAGCCAGCGCTTGTAGCTAGTGCTGATAAAGATCCCCTTTTATCAGCGTGTTTTTTTTAGCGTTGATAAAAACTGTCGCTTCCTTTGCGCCGATATGTGGTAGTGAGTTTGTAATATTTATAATTTTATTTTATTTTTTATTAATTTCATTACAAAACATTTGTTTTGTGCCAAATAAAATAGAAAAAACCATGAACAAAAAATAGATTAAATGGTGTTTTAACTTTTTTTAATACCTTGAATTACGAGTAAATTATTGGTAAATATATTTTTACAGTTAGGTGTGTTGTTAATTTCAAACATTAATCTCCGTCGAAAAAATATTTTTCAACGAATGTAAAATCATATTTTCTCTAAACATCTATTTTTTTTATTAATTCTTGAATAATCATTCATAAAATTACCTATAAATCATTCTTCTTGTTTTTTTTTTTATCACGATCAATGTTTCATTTTTTTAAGTTGTCAGTTGGACATTCTCGTAAATAATTTGAAATAATGAATTTATGGTTAAATTTCTATGATATTCAAAAGTTTACAAGAAAAAAAGTTTTATGAATAATTGTCTGATATTTTATTTTATAAGGGCGTTTTGTCAATTATTTTGAAAAAAACACAGTAGGGGTTCGCAGAGGCCAAGCCATTATACCTTGGGAGAATGACAACGGGGACCAAAAGTCCCCCCTTGGGCGGTGACGGCGGCCCGAAGCAGACGCTCTCGTGCATCACCTTCCTCTTTAATCAAGGTAGAACTGCGCTTTATATCACTCCATTTTCATTTCCTAGATCTCTTCAAAATTTTATCCTCAGGGTTTTGAAATGTGTCTCTTTTTTAGGGTTTGTGTTTATTCTGTCCATTTTATTACACTGCTTCCTTTGAATTGAAGCATTGGTTGGTGTTTCCCCTGGTATGGTCTAATCATTTTCACATGATTTAATCTGTATAATGACGTTTGATGAACTCTACGATGTGGTGTTCTATTTGCGTAGCTGGAAACCGATTTATATTCTGCATCTTGCTTCATGTTATCGAATTTGAGATCGGACATTCAACTTTGGGACTCTTTTTTTTCTTGATAAATTAATGTCTACTCGAAAGAATTGAATGTTTATTGGTTTAAATTGTATTTGCGCACTTAATTGTATAGGTTAAATTCGGGGTAGTGATGGCATCGAAGTTGCAGCAATTGAAGCAGTTGTTGCAGTCGCAGCAATTGAAGCATTTGCTACAGTCGCAGCAATTGAAGCATTTGCTACAGTCGCAGCAATTGAAGCAGCTGCCACCAAAAATTGCTCAAGCTTCCCAGTCTGCAGCAAAGCATGGTCGCTCCCTCTACTGGCGGCTATTGGAGAAGAATAAGCAATATATCCAGGAACCTTCTACACCTGAGAAATGCATTTTGTTGTCGAAGCAGTTGTTATATACTCGTATTGCCAGGTTACTCTTTCATAGCCCTCATTTTCATTTACTTTTTGTTTTTGTTTTTTGGGTGTTTGTTTTATGATTCAACTCTACCCAAACATTCAGTTTGGTGCCTGGACTCAGTCAAGACTCAAGAGACTATATTTTTGGTTCGTTGAGATTATAATTGCAATATTTAAATTCAGTTTGGAGCCTGGACTCAGTCAAGACTCAAGAGACTATATTTTTGGTTCGTTGAGATTATAATTGCAATATTTAAATTCATTACTCTCGTCCAAGTATTGTGAGTTTTCCCTGTTAATATAGTCCACATAAGATTAATTTTCAACTACTTTACTCATGGTATTATATTATTTGATACCTTGAGTGATCAAATAAACCAGCTTCCGATGCCATTTTTCATTGGAAATTGGTGACTCATTTGTTTCAGAAAATCCCGTTTTTGGGTTTTCCCTACTGTTGGTTGCCTTGCCTGCTGCTACTAGCATGTATCTTAAATCCTTGGTTGCTTTCTGGGTCAAGGGTTTATTTTTTTCACTTCCAATGGCGTGTCTGTGTTACCAAACAGGAGAAAGTAGCTTAATTTTCCTTTCATAACATTATTTAAGTCCTTGTTTGGTTGATCAAAACTTAAAGGAAAGATAAGGAGCTGAAATGAAATGACATGACCTGAGTTTCATGGAGTGTTTTGCACCTGCCAGTTAAAATAAAAAAAATTGGTGCATGCATGAATATATGTATACATATTTCTTTTTCTATTTTGTTTCCTTTGACAATTTTGTTATCCCTTAGCATGTGCCTTCTGTGAATTACTGAGGATTAATATATTTCTCATAAACATGCTTTTATTCTGTATACAATGTGCCCTTTGTTGTTGTGTTTTAGCCCAGCTGATTTTTCATTGGGACTTATTCTAATCTATTGCTTCCCCGTGTTTATGTATTGATATGATAACCGTCTTATGTAGCGTCAAAAGGGTGTTTGGTTTGGTATCAATGTTTTAATTAGTTTACAGCGTAATTTTATAGGCTGTAATCAATTTACAACATTTGGTGTTACAACTGTAAAATTATCACAGACAAGTTTTGTAATTTCATTATAGTCGTTCTCTTCAGAAAGTAAACCGTTGTACAAAATGAGTATAAAATACTCAACTTTTTTTTGATACAAAATTAAATAAAAAAACAGATTAAAGAGGAAAAATGAATACAGGTTGAATCATTTTTCTTATGCGTGACCCACTCCTAACTCTCTTCCTCTCCCCCATTTTCATATAATAATTATTTTTTAAATTAATTTATATTAATTTAAATTACTTTTTTAGAAATTTTAGACAACATTATGAGTTAAGTAAATACATATTACACACTACAATGCTGCTTTACGGATGATCATTTTCTTAGTAATGAATTTACCATCAATCACTTTATTCTGTAATTACTTTACATGCAATGTTCAAATTTGCTCTCTATTTAAAACGATGACATTATTTGGCTGCTTTCTTTTACTTCTTACCTTTTTTTGTTTTTTGTAAATAAATTCACTAACTTGTTGGCAGGTTAAGGGATTTGGTTGGGTTGGCACTGTTCATTCTAGAATCTGTTTTTTTTGCCTGTAGGAGTGCCCAATTTTTTTTTTTAAATTGATAAACCTAATTAGATTTTATCGATCAGTCCCGATTTTTAATACCCATTTTGCTGGTGCAGCATTCCTCTCCATTACGAAGCATTCTGGAAAGAACTTGATTTACTAAAGCAACTTTCGAAGAACAGACCGAAGCTGAAGATCGAGGATGCTGGCATCGCAGCTTTATTCGGGTTGGAGTGCTACGCTTGGTTTTTTGCTGGTGAAGTCATACGGAGAGGATTTACACTCACGGGTTACTATGTCTGATGATCAAATGGCCACGAAGGCTGGGTGATTTGCGGCAGTTAGTATCTCCAACCAAAGTTTTGTTTTGCTTATTTTTGGACCACCTTAATAATCTTCCATTCATTTGGAAGCTACATGTAGTTTTGAATTGTTGGTTCATGCCTTGAATGCTCTCCTTGGGGTTTCCCTTTTGGTAATCAGATGTTGTGTGCTGTCATGTTACAGTTTTGAGTTTCATTCAGTACATTCCCCCTTTCCGTGAGCTTCTATTTCCTGCACATCACCTTTATTTGTTGATCTGAGCTGTTTGATCAGGTTTTAAGTCCATGGTTTAATGCAGGTTTTCAACCCCTCTTGCACCATACCACCTAGTCCCCCTTTCACGTTGTCCTGTCACTGTCCTTCCTCCCCTTTGCAGCATCGACCCCATTTTGCACCCCAGGTGCGACATTTCCGGCATGTGACCACCTCTTGCACGCAACCTTCTGTTGCACAACACCCATGTTGCATGCGTGCAGATCTGTTGCACACCAGTCCTATAGCACAGACTTCTTTAGGCCGCCCAGTCGCACAACTTCCTTGTGTGTATATCATGGTTTCCTCCATGTAGTCTCTTGCACCCTCTGCACCTTGTGCCCCTGCTGCAAATGGGGAAAAGCCGTGTCTTCTATGATGCGCGACAAGGCCGTCTATGCGCCCCCACACAGTTCAACGTGTGATTTTATGCTCGGGCCTCTTTACTACTATCTGGATCTCCGTCAGTCATCCTTGCACTGCCGCTGCTGTTGATTAGAATTTTACTGGGCAAGCATGATAGATATCATTTCGCCCGGTCTTTTGGGTTTGCAAGATGGGTGTTGTTTCATTTAACCTTTTGGACTTGCATGATGGACACCGTTTCACTCAGCTTTTTGGTCTGCAAGATGCGCCCTTTCACCTCATCATTTGGGTCTACAAGACAAACGACGTTTTACTCAATCATTTTGAGGTTGCTGGTCGATCGTCATTTCATCCGGCATATTCAAGTACTGAGTGTTATTAGTATGAGAGTTCATTAATTGCCACATATTTTTTAGTATCGGGTTTTCTACTTCAGATCGGCCATTTTTGTTGTTAGTGGTGCTCGTGCTGTGGAGGACAAAGCTCACCAAACAGGAGACACACACCAAACAGGTGACACACAAAAGTTCTTATTTCTTTTATTATAGGATATTTATATAGTTAAACTGAGTATGTTTAGCTTGAGTGGGAGTATTAGGTGTTACCTTGTTTTCTTTTATTATATATCCATGTTAGGTAAACCTAGCTTGGGAGATAGTGTTAGAATATTTAGATATTTAAGATAGGTTTGGGTGATCAATGGTCTGGTTGGGTCAATCTTGTAACGTCTCGACCTGACTCTTAACTATTAGCCGAACCGGTTCGCCACATGACTTCAAACTCTTCTCCTCGTACGTCAGAGGCTGTCGGCTAACACCGAATGTCTAATGAAAAACGTTGAAAGATTGTATCATTTTTAGCAGAGGAAAGCAACAACATAAACAATAAGAAATAATGAGAAACAATATCCAACAATAACCACACATCACACAACCAAATCCTGAAACTGGGTAAATGTTCACAAACCCATACGGTAAACACATCATATCATAATAGTTTAATGTGTCAAAAGAAAACCCAAAATAAAAACACTAACAATCCCCAAAACGGGGCTCAATATCATGTTCAGTCCCCTCATCCATGTTCCATCCCAAGTCCTAAATCAACCATCTATCACATGGTTGTTGCCTTTATCTAGACCCGCAACCCTGAAATCTGCTCGGGTACCAACGACGGTCCGAACAGGGTGTGAGTACAACTCAGTAGACCACCCCAACGGTGTTTAAAGCAATATCCAGTCTAAACAACAGTGTATGCAGATGTACAGGGAAATAATAGACATGGCAATAATGAAAACATGTTTCATAAATAAATAGTATTTAATTAACTACATTGGCTCTCGGGTTCCAAGTGACACCCGAGCCAATCAAACCTGCTTTGGCCCATGCCAGTCATTTGAACAAAATACCAATGGGGGTTAAACACTTAAGTCATAAAGGGGCGTTCATTAAACAGTTCATTTCAATTCAAGGTATCGAGGATCATCTGTCCAAGAACCTACATGTAAACCCATTAGTGCCCGAAACATAATCCAACAACAAAGACATGCATAACCTTGGTGGTGCCCAAAGGATCAGTCAAGCCCAACCCAAAGATGAGGAGCCTCAACCCAACATCTTAACCTTACAATCATTCACATTTTTCAAGGTTCATCAACACTAACCTTTTAACACACAATGACGACAAGGGTACACCTTTTTCACCTATCATTATTTCGGTGGTCCATTACATCCAACACCTTTGGCCCAATCTCACATTTAAACCATTTACCCTTTGTTCAAATGGCATAACCATTAAACGCTGTTTAAAACCATTTAACTACATGAGCATGCCCCTTTAACCCTTTACCACTTCTTCCCTATCATATATCATAACACATTTCATTCTTTCCAAGTTAAGCCAACAATCCCTTATGCCATGCTAACATGCCAAACAACAAGTACAACCGGTTTAACCTCATAAACTCTCTATTCAATCATTTACAACCCATTTTACCATTTCCAAGGGATTAGTACACCTCATGGGTGGCCATTGGCCCGGTCTCATAGTCATTAACAGACCCGACAAGATCCATGAAGGGACTAAAACATAATTAGAAGCCCAATCTATTTTTCATAAACAAGGAATCGAATGCGCAACACGTCGACACCATTGCACATAAGGCATACACATGAAGAATAATCAAGACTGTGAAATTGCTTGCAGACCACCTCCTTATGCTCGTATACAACCTCTCGTCCAACCCCGACATTTAATTCAAGCTAAAACAGCCACAACCACAAAAGTAAAGAACTCCCTGAAAATATGGCTCACGAGGTTTAGAAAAAGGAAGAACCAAGCTATGAATCATCCAGAAAATAAAAGGAAACAGACTCGTATACTCACCTGAGGCTTATTATCGCAAGAAACAACACTTCAAACGTCCTAGAATCGAAGGAGATCCACCCTTGAGAGAGGAGGGAGGATTTGGGGGAGTCAAATGAGGGAAAAAATTAGGTGATATAGATACAAGCTCGGGAGGGAAAATCGTAAATTGCAACTTTAATAAGGCACACAGTTTGACCGCACGATTGGCCAAACTGTATGCCAATCGCGTGGGCTCCTCTGTTCATGGGAAACTCAAGTCACACAGTTTTCTGGGTCACCAGCACGATTTCTAGGCCACATTGCACGGTTTGCAAAATCGTGCTCCTTCAACCATGCATGCTGCATGGTCATGGTGCACGGTTAGCCCTAATTATGTGCTAACTATGCGCCATGCATTGTAAGCCCCATTTTCCATCTCTTCTAAGTCTTGAGCCACCATGATGCTCCCGAGACCTTTCCCACTTTTGAGAAGCATTCCACAACACATTTAAAAAGAGTTTAACCAAAATTAAAATAGAAACGTACCTCGTCAAAGTGTCGGGATCTTACAATCTCCAAACCATATAACAACACGTCCTCGAGCTGCACTGCTCAACGTCTCTAAGTCTCCAAGGTAAAAAGGTCGGGCCATTGGGCCTGCATATATGCTTCTCTCTCCCAAGTTTCCTCTTGAACATGGCTATGCTGCCACAATAGTCAGACCAACAACACAGTCTTACCACAAAGAATTTTCTCATTGTGATCTACAATACGAATCATATGTCCCTCAAAGGGCGCATCAACTTAAGTTCAACATTTTCAACATCAATCACATGAGAATGGTCGGAGTGATACAATTGCGACACATGAAAAATGTCATGTATAGTACTATATTGTTGTGGAAGAGCCAATCAATACGCTACCAGACCGATCCTCTCCACAATCTCGAATGACTGAACATACCTGGGCACCAACTTATCCTGTTTCTTAATCTGATGATGACCCAATCTTGGTGACACTCAAAGGAATGCACGGTCACCCACTTTAACTCAAGAGGTTGACGATGTCGATCAACATATGACTTATGTCTATTCTGGGTCGTAGCCATACACTTTCGAATCAAATGGACATGCTCTAACGTCTCCCGCACAAGATTTGGTCCTAACAACTCTGACTCTCCCGTTTCCATCCGACACAAAGGTGATATGCATGACATACCATAGAGTGCTTCGTATGGTTCAATCTGAATAGTCTCCTGATAACTGTTGTTATAGGCGAACTCAACAAGTGTTAAGTGCTTATCCCAAGTTCCACTAAAATCTAAGACGCATGCTCTTAGCATGTCCTCTAACACTTGGATAGTATGTTCCGATTGCCCGTCCGTCTGTGGATGTTAATACATACTAAAAAACACCTGAGTACCAAGCGCATTCTACAACCTTTTGCCAGAAGCATGGAGTAAAACATGTATCACGATCTGAAACAATACTCTAAGGCACCTCGTGCAAATGTACTATCTCCCGAACATACAAGTCACCTAACTAATCGACAGTGAAAGTCTCCCAAATCAGTAAGAAATGAGTTATCTTTTTCAATCGATCCACAATCACCCATATTGTGTCACCCTTTTGAGGATTTCTCGGTAGACCCACCACAAAATCCATGGTAACATCGTCCCACTTTCATTTCAGAATGGGTAACGACTGTAAAAGACCAGCAGACTGCTGATGCTCGGTCTTCACCTGCTGATAGGTGTAACATCGCATCACAAAACCCACCACTTCCTTCTTCATTCCTGGCCACCAATATCGTCTATGAAGATCACAATACCTT
Organism: Viscum album; assembly: GCA_963277665.1. NCBI lineage: Eukaryota > Viridiplantae > Streptophyta > Magnoliopsida > Santalales > Viscaceae > Viscum > Viscum album. The sequence continues at coordinate 1,424,278,755 of OY728123.1, read as the reverse complement.
TTGGTTAAACCGGGGTGTACCGCTTCGAAGCATGAAATTCACGCATTAGCTCACCCCGCATACAAGTAGGCACACAGACACGACCATGAACGTGAATAATCTCATCACCATCGATGGTCCAGTGGGGGGGGGGGGTTCTCCCTTCCATCAAAGCTGTCCCTTAACGCCAGACACTATGGATCCTCATACCGCCTCCTCTTGATTCGACTCAAAAGAGAGGACACAACAGATAAAGACATGAGTGTCATTAGTTCCCACTCCTCCTTAACACCCATATGCATCTTAGCGAATAAGGCCATCATCCTCCACTCAGAACATGACTCATAAACCGCCCGAGGCTGTGTCTTCTGACTCAAAGCATCAACAACACTGTTTCCTTTCCCCGATGTATAAACTACCTTGAAGTCGAAAGATTGCATATACTCAACCCATCTCCGCTGCCAGAGATTTAGATCACGTTGAGAAAAGATATACTTAAGGCTCTTATGATTAGTATAAACAATAAACCTCTCACCTAGGAGAATGCCACCAACATTTTAAGGTGTGAACTACCACAACTAACTCGAGATTGTGCGTAAGATAGTTCCGTTCGTGTGGCCTCAATTGTCGTGATCCATACGCCATGACTCGATCTCCTTGCATCAACACTGCTCCAAGCCCACCCTAGATGCATCACAAAACAAAGTATACTCCTTACTCGATTCAGATAAAATCAGAATCAGTGTTGTAGTTAAACGCCACTTCAGTTTCTAGAAAGCATTCTTGCATGCTTCAGACCACTCAAACTTTATGCTCTTCCTGGCTAGGCCTGAGAGCGGTGCTGCCAAGAGAGAAAAATCCCTGATGAACCTTCAACAGTAACCCGCCAAATCCAAAAATCTTTGAATATCAAAAATATTATTGGGTTGTTCCCAAGAAAAAACTACTCAAACCTTATCAGGGTCCACTAACACACCTTCTTATGAGATAATGCGACTTAAGAAATGTTCCTGATCTAAAAATGAAAGTTAGATAACATGACACATAGCCTGTATGATCTCAGTGTACTCAGGATAATGTCAAGATGTTTGACTCGATCGTCTTGAGTTTGGGAATACACTAAGATGTTATCAACAAAGACAACTACAAACTGATCCAAGTATGCGTGAAGTATTCATTTCATCAAGGTCATAAATACAGAAAGAGCGTTCGTTAGCCCAAACAACATCACAACAAACTCATACAAACCATACCCACTTTTGAAAGTGTTGGATTAGTGTAGCCCGATCCTCTTTAGATGTTGTTGGGTTGAATGCTTGTGGCCCATACTGCGCACTAGCGCGGTGAGCTTGTTGGGCGTTGCAAGGGGCAGCGCACCCCTACTCCGGGAGTCGAAGGCCCCCAACCCAAATTTCAGGGAACTGTAGCAGATCTGATCGACTGTAGCAGAGATGACTGTACGACACTGATAGGGCACTGAAAAGTGAAGACTTTGGCACGACTACTATAATAGGGCTGATCGGCGACACTGACATGGCACTGTAGCTCTGCGGACTTCTAGCCACTAGTACTGTAGCAGCTTGGACTTGGGTGGACGCGATATTATAGCGATTCAGACTTCCATCTACCTTTTACTGGATCACATCAGATTTTATGTGTGGTTGGTGGAATAATGCTTTATCCTTCTTATTAGCCCATTTCGTGCTAGGGTTTCTCTATGTTAGAAACTCTGAGATACTCTCTATAAATTGTGCTCTCGGATTTCATAGTGAAGTTTTTTTTGCCTCTCCGTAGATGTAGGGATCATTTCCTAAACCACATAAATCTCTGTGTCCTGTGTGATTTTTTTTCTTGTCTTTTCTTTATTTGCAAACCTATTTCTATCATTGTGACTCCCAACTTTTCCACAATAGAAAACAGTCTGGGGTATATCAGAAGGTCTCACCCTTAGCTGATGATAACCTGATCTCAAATCAATCTTGTAGAATACACAGAGACCCCTCATCTATTAAAAAACATCATCAATATGTGAAAGAGGATATCAGTTCTTAATCATCATCCGGTTCAACTTTCAGTAATCGACACATAAACGCAACATTTCGTCAGCCTTTTTGGCAAAAAGGATTAGAGAACCCCAAGGTGACATACTCAGACAGATGAACTCTTTAGCTCCCAATTCCCCCAACTGCGTCATAAGCTCTTAAAGCTCCGCTGGTGCCATTCTATACGCTGGAATGAAAATTGGCCCAACTCTAAGCATCAACTCAATAGAAAACTCAACTTTTTATCTCAGGTGGAAATCCTGAAAACTCTTTAGGAAACACATCCTAAAACTGATTCACTACAGGAGGGAAGACATCCTGCTCCACTCCCCTATCATCTAGCATAATACTTGCAACCTGGACAGTGATCTCACCCAGTTACTGAAGAACTGGACATGAACGGTCTGTTTGGATATCTCCTTCCCCACAATGAACATAAATGTCACCCTTAGGAGATGTGAAAGTCACTCTCCTACAGTAAGAATCAATGTAATCTTGATATGAAACTAACCAGTCCATACCTCATATCACGTCAAAACTTGACATCTCAAACATGAACAAATTCCAAAGGAAATTGTACTCACCAACCTCAAAGGAACACCCCTTACAAAGACAGATGCCCTCCGATCGTACCTCCAACGGCGTGTCGGTCGACATAACCCCAAACAAGAACTCCATCGCTAGACCCAAACCATTCAAAAACCGAGCAGATGTAAAAGAACGGGAAGCTCCTGTATCAAATAAAGCATTAGAAAGCATACACTACAAGAAAACCGCTGTTTAGCGGCGGTTTTTTCGCGGCGGTTTTAAAAACCGCCGCGAAACGCGTTTTTGGGCCGCCATTTCGCGGCGGTTTTAAGAATCGCCGCGAAAAAACCGCCGCTAAACGGCAAAAAAAAATTATTATTTTTTTAATTTTTTTTAATTTTTTTTTAAATTTTATTCGAGGATTAGCGGCGGTTTCGGTAAAACCGCCGCGAAATGAAATGAAAAAAATAAAAAAACGTGAGAAACCCCGAAATCACTAAAACAACCATAACTTTTGATCCGGGCGTCCGTTGAAGCGCCACGACCAGTCAAATCGAAGCTCATGAAGATATCTAGAGGCACATATAATCAAAATCGTGAGACGGTCTAAGGTGTGGAAGATATTAGAGTTATAAAAAAGTTGAAAAAAGTTCTCCAACTTCAAACGGCCATAACTTTCACTCCGGGTGTCCGTTTGGGCTCTACCACATATCAAATCAAAGCCAGCGAAGAGAGCTACGCACCAGTTTGACATAAGCAAGCTTTTGTCGTGTTTTTCGACCCCAAAACCCCTCCGAAGGCCTCCAAAACCCCGTTTCCGTCACCGGTGTCCCGTCGAACTTGTGTTCAAATAGACCTAACTTTCGATCCGCGTGTCAGTTCGACCTCCTCCACCTGCCAGATCATAGCTCGTTCCATGAGCTTCAGTTTGACTGGTCGCGGCGCCCACATGCACTCCTAGATCATATGTTATGACATTTTAGTGGGTATCGGGTTTGTTATATTTTTCAATGTCTCGTTTCTAGCACCCGTTCTCCGTCAGCTTTTTTTAAATGGTCATAACTTCCGATTCGTCTGTCCATTCGGACTCTTTCACCTTTCAGGTTGAAGAGCGTTTCAGGATCTTTGATTTGACAGGTCGCGGATCTAAAACGGACTCTCGGATCATAAGTTATCTCCGTTAATGTGAGTCCAATGTTTTTGTCTCTTTATAACCGTTTTGACGGGTTTTAACGGTAGCTCCATTTATTACTGTTTATTTGGGTTTCCATGACTTTTTATCTTTATCAATGGTTTTTTATGGGTTATTATGATAATTATGTTGAATTATTAAGGAGTTTTCCAGAGTTGTCACGAGTTTTCATGCGTTCTCATTTTTTCTAATGCCTCATTCTTCATATGCTTCTCCATCCTTTTTCATGCGTTTTCATGATTTTTCATCCCTTATCACGTCTTTTTATATTTTTTCATGTGTTTCCTTTATTATTTATTATTTATTATTTATAATATACATTAATTTATTTATTATCTATTATTTATAACTGGTTATTTATTATTTATTATTTATATTTATTTATTAGTTATTATTTATTAGTTATTAGTTATTATTTATATTTATTTATTATTTATTATTTATTTATTATTTATTATTTATATTTATTTATTATTTATTATTTATATTTATTTATTATTTATATTTATTATTTATTATTTATTATTTATTATTTATTATTTATATTTATTTATTATTTATTATTTATATTTATTTATTATTTATTATTTATATTTATTTATTATTTATTATTTTCTATTTATTATTTATTATTTATATTTATTTATTATTTATTATTTATTATTTATTATTTATTATTTATTATTTATTATTTATATTTATTTATTAGTTATTATTTATTAGTTATTATTTATTAGTTATTATTTATTATTTATTATTTATTATTTATTATTTATATTTTTTTTATTTATTATTTATTATTTATTATTTATTATTTATTATTTATTATTTATTATTTATTATTTATTATTTATTATTATTTATTATTTATTATTTATATTTATTATTCCTTATTCCTTATTTATTTATTATTTATATTTATTTATTATTTATTATTTATTTGTTATTATTTATTATTTATTATTTATTATTTATTATTTATATTTATTTATTATTTATTATTTATATTTATTTATTATTTATTATTTATATTTATTATTCCTTATTCCTTATTTATTATTTATTATTTATTATTTATTATTTATTATTTATTATTTAATATTTAATATTTAATATTTAATATTTATATTTATTTATTAGTTATTATTTATTAGTCATTATTTATTATTTATTATTTATTATTTATTATTTATATTCATTTATTATTTATTATTTATATTTATTTATTATTTATTATTTATTATTTATTATTTATTATTTATATTTATTTATTATTTATTATTTATTATTTATTATTTATTATTTATTATTTATTATTTATTATTTATATTTATTTATTATTTATTATTTATATTTATTTATTATTTATATTCATTTAATATTTAATATTTATTATTTATATTTATTTATTATTTATTATTTTCTATTTATTATTTATTATTTATATTTATTTATTATTTATTATTTATTATTTATTATTTATATTTATTTATTATTTATTATTTATTATTTATATTTATATTTATTATTTATTTTTATTTATTATTTATATTTATTATTTATTATTTATATTTATTTATTATTTTCTATTTATTATTTATATTTATTTATTATTTATTATTTATTATTTATTATTTATTATTTATTATTTTTATTTATTTATTAGTTATTATTTATTAGTTATTATTTATTATTTATTATTTATTATTTATTATTTATTATTTATTATTTATATTTATTTATTATTTATTATTTATTATTTATTATTTATATTTATTTATTATTTATATTTATTTATTATTTATTATTTATTATTTATATTTATTTATTATTTATATTTATTTATTATTTATTATTTATTATTTATTTTTATTTATTATTTATTATTTATATTTATTTATTATTTATTATTTTGTATTTATTATTTATTGTTTATATTTATTTATTATTTATTATTTATATTTATTTATTATTTATTATTTATTATTTATTATTTATTATTTATTTATTATTTATTATTTATATTTATTTATTATTTATATTTATTTATTATTTATTATTTAAATTCATTTAATATTTAATATTTATTATTTATATTTATTTATTATTTATTAATTTCTATTTATTATTTATTATTTATATTTATTTATTATATATTATATATTATATATTATATATTATATATTATTTATTATTTATTATTTATATTTATTTATTATTTATTATTTATTATTTATATTCATTTATTATTTATTATTTATATTTATTTATTTTTTATTAGTTATTAGTAACTATTTATTATTTATTATTTATTATTTATTATTTAGATTTATTTATTATTTATTATTTATATTTATTATTCCTTATTCCTTATTTATTATTTATTATTCCTTATTTTTTATTTATTATTTATTATTATTGAGTTTATATTTATTATTTATGTATTATTTGTTTTTTCAATTAATATATATATAAGTATATTAAATTCTGTTTATTAACCACATGGCGAGGTTGCTAGAGTGGTAAAGTCTTTGAAAAATATGCAAGAGGTTAGGGGTTCAAATCTCACCAAACGCAGAATTTCTTCATATTGCATACGCATGTGCATGTGCATGAGATGTGCATGCATGAATAAATAAATAAATACGAAAATAAAATAAATAAATAAATAAATATATAAATAAATAAATAAATATATAAATAAATTAATATATATATAAATAAATATATAAAATTAAAAATAAGAAAAATAAAAAAAATAAAAAAATAAAAAACCGCCGCGAAACGTTCTGCGACGGTTTTGAAAACCGCCGCTAAATGCCTTTTTTGCCGTAGTGATAGAATCTACAAGAATCATACCTTGGGCAGTCATCGACCCAACCTCACTACCGATGATCGCAGGTTGAACTTCATGCAGCTGACCTGTCTCCCTACCTTGAGCTCCAGTCTGAGTCCCATGCGCTACACTGCTCTGCTGATACAGCTGCTCTTATCTTGAAGTACCCCATCTGCCACTCTGACTGATACAGCTAGTAGAACTCCAACTTTCGGACTGGTATGTGGTAGAAGATCCCCTTCCAGTGCTCTGCATCGACCTAGGTATCACTACCCATCTACCGAGGGTTCCCTGCAGAACCTCCGTATGTGTCATATCTTGCCAGAAGATCGACACTCCACTGGTGGTCGAGGACACTGACCACACATATGACCAGATCTGCCACACTAATAATAGAACACTTGATCACTGTCCTGAGAGGTCGATCCTCTCCCCTAGCTACTATTCCTGCCACCACCTTGGTGTCAGTTTTCATAACGACGCTTCCTATTATTTGAGGACGCACCACCAGATTACCCAACTAAAACCATCAGTCCACCATTAGAAGCCCTTTTCAGGTTCCCCTTAGAAACGATAGCTTGATTTACTGCCTCAACAAACTTCTTCAATCAGAAGATATTCACCAGTGACTTGATATCACATCTAAGTCCATCCTGAAAATGTTTCGCTCTTGCTGACTTGTCTCCTGTCAATGTCGGGGTAAAACACTGTAGGTTAGTGAAGCATCCAACATAATCTAGCACTAACATATTCCCCTGGGTCAAATGCATAAACTCTACAGCTCTCTCTTGTCTCAGAGTTTTTGGGTAGAAATGCTCTAAGAACTTCTCCCGGAAGCCCTTCCAAGCCATTCCCTCTAGCTGCTCATCCTGGACCTGAATGTCACACTAGCGCTTCACTGGTCCTCACAACATATAAGTTGCCAACTTAACTCCAAGGGATCCGGAATCGTTTGGATAGACTCAATCCAGAACTTATCTACCTCAGATCCACCCTCTCCAGTGAACATCAGAGGATATTGTAGTTGGAATTCCTTAGTCAGCTCAAACATACTCGACATAGTCTCCATGAGATCTCTCTCCATAAACTGTGTGAAGTGGGTGTGATTCTCACAAAATTGCTCTTCCACCCTATCACCCAGAACCAAAGGGGGCTCTGGTTCCACTATTGGTGGCACGTTCTCAACAATGTCCTCCTTTCGCCCTACTGACAAACGTTGTCGTGAAGACATCCCTCTAAAATGCCAAACACACATCTCAGGGAACATAACATACAACCTACACAGTTACATATAAAAGGATCACAACTAGCCATAACTACTCCGTATACACCATCCCAACAGACATAAGCAAAACACTGTCATTACACCCAACCATCCCTATCTAGGGCCACTGGTTAAATTAGGGTAAAACAGTTGCAACCTCTTTATTATACATTATTTCTTTAAAAACTCAAAAGGAATAGAAAATCATTTCATTCCCCACAACCCAACCATAACATGCTTTTTCATGTGTGCCTAATAAGATGCATGACACATAAATCCTCGAGTGCTTAAAATGAGGCATGCAGACACAAGTCTCACGCTATACCGACCCATGAATAAAATCTCAGAAAACATTAACATCACATAACAAGTGTATCACTCAAGGTGAAATAACATTTCAACTGTAACAAGCGAACATCAAAAACTGCAATCCCACCCTGGGAATTTGGGTTTCCCCCCGCACATGGATTAACTACTCCCATGCACGAGCTCATTACCAAGGCCCAACACATCCCAGTCTCATGTATACCTTTCCCAAATAGTAAATCAACATAAAAGAACTGCTCTGATACCACACTGTAACGTCCCGACTGGCTCACTCTAACTAGTAGCCGAATTGGTTCGCCAGAGGTTGCTGACTAGTAGCGATGGTATAATAAAGAACATGAGGAGACTATACCCTCTTTATTAGAGTAATGAAACGATAGAAATAATAAGAAACAATGAGAAACAATATCCAGTAATAACCACACATCACATAACCAAATCCCAAAACTAGGTAAATGTCCATAAACCAATACAGTAAACATGCCATGTCATAATAGTGTAATGCGTCAAAAGAAAACCTAAAATAAAGACACACTGAAAATCCCCAAAATGAGTCCTAGCATCATGTCCAGTCCCCTCATCCTTGCTCTATCCCAAGTCCCAAATCAACCATCTATCAAAAAGTCTTTTCCCTTATCTAGACCAGTAACTATGCAATTTGCTCGGGTACCAATGACGACCCGAGCAGGGTGTGAGTACAACTTAGTAGGAAACCACCAATGATGTCTAAAGTAATATCCAATCTAAACAATAGTGTATGAAAATGTATAAGGGAATAATAGATAGGGCAATAATGAAAACATATTTCATAAATAAAAAACATTTAATTAACTACATTGGCCCTCAATTTCCAAGTGACACCTGAGCTAACCAAACCTGCTTCGACCCATGCCAGTTGTCTGAAAAAAATTCCAAAGGGGGTTGAACACTTTAATTAATAGAGGGGGCATTCATTAAATAGTTCATTTCAATTCATGGTATTGAGGATCATCAGTCCAAGAACCTACATCTTGTCAACCCATTAGTTCCTGAAGCATCGGTCTGACAACTAAAACATGCATAACCTCAGTGGTTCCTAGAGCATCAGTCAGGACCATCCCAAAGATGAGGAGCCTCAATCCAACATCCTAACCATACCATTATTCAAATTTTCCAAGGTTCATCAACTTTAACCTTTTAACACACAATAATAACAAGGGTGCACCTTTTTCACCTATCATAATTTCCATGGTCCATTACATCCAACACCTTTGACCCAATCTCATATTTAAACCATTTACCCTTTGTTCAAATGACATAACTATTAAATGTTCTTTAAAACCATTTAACAACATGAGCATTCCCCTTTAACCCTTTACGACTTCTTCCCTTTACCATATCATAACACATTTAATCTTTTTTAAGTTAAACCAACAACCCCTTATGCCATTCTAACATTCCAAACAACAAGTGCAATCAGTTTAACCTCATAAACCCTTTATTCCATCATTTATAACCCATTTTACCATTTTCAAGGGATTGAAACACCCCATGGGTGGCCATTGACCTGATCTCATAGTCGCCAATGGACTCGACGAGTTCCGTGAAAGGTCTAAAACATCAATTAGAAGCCTAATATATTTTTCATAAATAATGAATCAAATGTGAATCACGTTGACACCATTGCACATAAGGCATGCACATGAAGAATAATCAAGACTATGAGAAATAGCTTGTAGACCACCTACCTTATGCTCGTAGAAAACCACTCATCCAACCCCAACATTTGATTCAAGATAAAACAACTACAACCAAAAAAGAAAAGAACTCCCTGGAAATAGGGATCATGAGGCTTAGAAGAATAGGAAGAACCAAGTTATGAATCATCCATAAAATAGAAGGAAACATACTCATAGACTTACCAGGGCTTCGAATTGTAAGAACCGACACTTCAAACACCCTAGAATCGAAGGAGATCCACCCTTGGGAGAGGAGGGAGGATTTGGTTTTTATCTTTGGCTGATGGGAGTCAAATGAGGGAAAAATTAGGGGAGATAGATATAAGCTTGAGAGGGAAAAATTGTAAAATTTCTACTTTTAATGAGGCACATAGTTTGACCGCAAAGTTGTCCAAACTGTGCTTTAACCGTGCAAACCCTTCTATCCATAAGAAAATCAAGTAGCACAGTTTTCTAGGCCAGCCACATGATTTTCTAAACTACGTGGAAGCCCTGTGAATGGATCTGGTTCCAACCCACACGGTTTCTGGGCCATCTTGCACGGTTTGCAAAATTGTGCTTCTCTTTAAACCACGCCACACGGTCATGGTGCACGGTTAGTACTAACTGTGCACCTTACATTGTAAGCCCTATTTTCCATCTTTTCCAAGTCCCGAAGCCCCAAGACACTCCCGAGACCTTTGTTACTCCTAAGAAGCATGACACATTCCATTTAAAAAGAGTTTAACCAAAATTAAAATAGAAACGTACCTCATCAAAGGGATGAGATTTTAAAATCTTATCTTGTGTATTTTGAATTTCAAATATCCCACTATTTGGGAATTGGATATTTTTTCTCATTATATATATATATAAATAGATCAATCCCAACATCACTTATGTGGTACGATTTCTAGGTATTCTCCTTATATATTTGATGTTGGATCTTTAAATGGTTTTTATTGCCTAACAATCCTTATGGCAATCCAAAGTAAGACAATAATATGAAAGATTATTTGAAACTTATTCAAAACAATTTTCAAATATGTTATTTGACCGATATCATTATCATTGTATGTTACAATCGATGGGTTTAGGGAGACCACCAATGATCTTGACAATAGAAGCAAACACATGAAATGTACGATCTATCATCAACATAAGCAACATGCATAACGAAGAACATAAATACTGATATACCATTACTGTTGTGATCTCTATCTATATCGAATGAAATGAAGTATTTTTGATGAGAATCACTAAAGAAAAAACCAAATGAATCCTACCTTTGAGGAGATTACACTGGCCTTTGATCCTTGTCTGCAATGAGAGGTTCCTGAATCACCAAAGGGGTGCTGGCACCTTTTTCACAAACCACCTCCTTTACCTAGGGTCTTAATATTTTCTATAAATAGGACCCTTAAGCTTCTCATCTGAAATGATCAGATGATGAGAAGATGGTTTGAAGTTTTTCTCACCCTAGTCCTTCACCCAAGCCCTCAAAGACCACCAGGTAGATCTCCAAGCTTCAAAAGAAGAGGAAATTAATGAGAGTCTAGGGGTTAGAGTTCTTCCAAGGTCTAAAACACCAAATAACTACATGAGGAGCCGCTCCCCCTAGTCCAAAAGTACTAGGGAAAAGGCCCCTTCCCAAGTTTGGGACTTGCGTGAGACCCTTCTAGAAGTACCCGAGGAGACCCTTGGAGGTCCGAGAAAGGTCTCACCCAAGTTTGGTTTCCTAGGTTATTCTTCATCCAAGTTTGACCAAGTAATACTTGCGTGAGGTATGTTGGATTGGTGTAGCCTGATCCGGTTGGGCCGAATGCTTGTGGCCCGCAACTGTTGGGGGTTGAGCTCTGCAGTGAGCTCGTTGGGGGTTGTAGGGGGCAACGCGCCCCTGCTCCGGGGGTCCGGGGGCCTTCGCCCAATTTTTTGGGAACTGTAGCATCTCCGACCACTGTACCAGAGCTAACCGATTGACACCAATATACACTGTAGCGGTGCGAACTTCGGAGTCAACTTTACTATTCCACTTTTGACTTTTAGCCGGCAACCACTGTAGCACTTTTGAAAAAGGTGGCCGCCGTTCACTGTAGCGATGCAGACTTACTGTACAAATAGTGGATCGTGTTCTCCATTTTATAGCCCATTTTGGTGCTAGGGTTACTACTGAAAAACTCTGTATTTGTGCTCCCGATATAGTGGATTTTCTGCCTCTCCGTGGACGTAGGGATTATTACTGAACCACGTAAATCGTTGTGTTCTTGTTGCTTTCCTTTTGCATTTCTTGTCATTTCTCGTTTCTGTCGTTGCAACTCCCGATGATTCCACAACAAGGTACCTCTAAATTTTCCCAAGTAACACCTAGGTGAAGAAGTGACCTCTCAGGTGACCCAAGTATCACCTAGGTGAAGATAAATCCATCTCGCTCAGGTATCATTTGGGCATGGTACCCTCTAACTCGCCCAGGTATCACCCGGTTGAAGCACCTTCTAAGCCCTTTTTTACATATCTAATGACAAGGCACCCCTTTACCCTGGTTACCCATCTGCGGGGGACCAAGCTAAGACCTCCTCAAAAGCCTCCAGACACGTGTGATCATAACATATGGTACACAAGTGTTCCCTATTGATCATACATTCCCACGATAAATGAGGTCCCGCTGTTAACTTACATAATAGGTAGGATCCTCAGAATGTTTCAAATCATACATTCCTGTGGTAATGAGGATCCCAATCTTACGGATGGTGGTAGATGGTTTCATGGGTTGGGTGGTGATATCTGTTTCCTGAAATGTGAATAGAATTAGATGAAAAGCTTCCCTTTTCATCTGTTACATCGCCCTCACCCACTCTTCCACCCATCGAAAGGGAAAACACATGGACATGCCTCATGGAGTAAGCTCCTAGTATTTCTTGCAGTACATCTCCCACCTTCCACACCCTTTTCCTCATCTACCAACGAATGAAGGAGATTGTGCGAAATGCCAGATCTTCCACTTCCTATTGTTTCTCAAATCGAGTACAACTCATTTGAGCTTAGGGGTTAGTGGTGATCATGTCACCAACACAATAAATACCCTCAAATGGGCCTCCTTTGTAGGTGTAAGCCCCAATCATTCCAAACTATGTGAGATTTGATTCCTGTCCAAATGTGATACGTAGGAAGCCTCCTTGAGGTTCAAACCCCACACCATAAACTCACCCTAATCCTTATTAGGACATATTCCCAGTAGAGTCATATCCAACTAGAGGGCTATATTCCTTCCAGGCCCCTCCATCACCATCCTTATTAGGGCATATTCCTAGTAAGTCATATCCAACTCGGAGGACCATATTCCTTCCGAGTTCCTCCATTTCTATCCTTGTTGGGCTATATTCCTAGTAAGTTCATGCCCCCTACTCAGGAGTCTATATGCCTTCGAAGCCCCTCATGTCATTTCAGCATAAATCCCACACCAACTTTTTCTAGGCCCCTTTCGCCTAGACGTTCTTGTTGCATGATGTTAAACTACATGGTTTGGTCATTGTCACATGACCTTAAAAGGTATGATGTGTCCCGTTAAGTGGCACCTAACTATGTGGGTTTTGATTCATCTCATGAGGATATGTAGGAATCCCCTATCAAGGGCCTTATCCCAACATCAAAACAACTCCCATCCTCTTGGATGACAATAAATTCCAGAGTGTCTAACTGTGTGGCTTAAAACCAGCATCACAAAGAAATAAACGTAACCAAGATGGAGAACCTATGATAAATACAAATAGTCTACATCGATGGATAACTTCATATACATACAGATGGTTTCCCATTAAGACATGTCCGTAACTAATTGTTAATATATAGGGGTGACCTGTTCTGTATTTGGAATTTAAAAGAGATTAAAAAATACGTCTTAAATATATAAGTGAGTACCAAAGTAATAAACAATTCCCCCCAAAGGGTGTGATGGGACTGACCTCCCATCCTCTCAACCAATGTGAGTCCTTAAGCATCGTTGGCTAAGTCCCCAATGTCCACATGCCTTTAGAAAGTATGCCCATGATCCATCATGGATATGAGATCCATTGGGTGTTTTCGGTTCCATGAATAAACCCTATTGGAAACCAACCCTCCATGAAAATGAGAGAGAAACAAAATAGAGAAACTGATGTGAATCCTTTCATGATCATGTCACCCCCATGTCAAGCCTCTTTTGTACAACTAAAAAAATGAAATAGGTCCAGACATGGATTTTTTTAAGACAACCAGTCATGCATGTGCTCATTTATTATGATGTTTCTTTGATGAGTTTTCTTGTTTTTTTGTCATGTATACCACTAGAAACTTTCACCAAAACTCTCTTCAATACAATGAAATCCTACCAACTGATAAAAATGTATGTGTCAACTACTGCACAAGTTGGATCCTCATCTAACCAGAGGACACCGTCGCCAACCCAGTGTCTTCAATGCCAAGTTTCAAATGCATTGGTTCATGGGTACCACCTCAATGGTATTGTCCTGACCTTGGAGGTCGCACACACAACCCTCCAAGGTATGAAGCCCTGCCAACCGTCCAATCAGTGACGACTGGTGGTCAAAAATCAGATGACACCCATCGCTGTCTCAAATCATTTCAGGAGCCTTTACTTAGAATGTAACAACATGTTCCTCCCTTACCTTAAGGAATCAGACCAAAAGGTCAGTAATGACCTCCTCTAAAAAATAATGGAGTCTCCATGAAGGTCTCATTCCAGCAACCGCCACCACCAATGTTACATAGCACCAAGTCCTCAGCATGATGAGGATGTCACCCTATGAGCTCTGTCCTAGGTCACTCAGACCCAAGCGCCTAGGAAAACCCACCGAGGGTGGAGATCAAACAATCAGGAACATGATCACATTCCCATTACTACCAGATAATCCCTCTTATAAGACATGGTGAAAACCTACGAGTGGGACCATATACCTGCTCGCGCACATCAAACCTACCAACACAAATCAACATCAACTGGAGAAACCTGCCGGCACACCCCGACAACAAATAGGGGGTAGACCAATATCTTTACCCCTACACATGATGACTGCTGGTATATCCCAACAAGAAATGGAGGATAGGATCAGAGACACATCCATGCTCCAACCATGAAATGGGCATATATTCCTGTTCCAGCTGTAGAATTCACCCCTTACATCTTAGAAATGATGAATGGATAAACATCTATTCCTATCCACATTCTATAGGTCTGCCAAGATATAATGACTACATTGTCAGTGAAGAGGATTCAGGCACACAACCTCATCTCCTCATTTTAAGTGACTCATCAACATGATAAGATGGTCACTCAGGAGTATATGCATTTCCTTCTCCCGTTTAGGAGGGTCATTAGAAAAATTCCATGATAAATGGACAACAAGATTAGGCACACACACCCATTCCAACTAGAGACCACTGCCCCCTTCAATGGCCACTCCAGGACAAACATATATCTATTTAAAAACTCCAGAATCTTGTCAGCACATTCTGATAGCAACATGAGAGTCGCTCATACGAGTTCTCATACATGAAAGTCATTTTCCACAATACGTGACTCCAGTAGTCCGAAGGAGAGCACCAAAAAATGAGTCTCACCAAAGTCAAATTGAAAACTAAGAGCAGATCAACAACCCTACTCTACTTAAGGTCAGTGTTCTTGAATCTCTCAAACATCTATTAATAGTGGCCTAAGACCCTACTGATCCATCACTAAACTATGGAAACAATAGTTTCAATTGTGAAGGTCCTCCCCACAATTTTTCTGCTAGCGCCTCTGGAGGTCCTCCCCAAAAATATTACCATGAAGGCCTCATTCGTGGTCAAGAGATGATCGATCACGAGAACCCTTCTCCTGATGAGTACCACAGAGACCCTCCTCATGGTCAAACGATCATACATAAAGAAGGTCCTCCCCTTTCAATCATCCGCCTTGAAGGTCCTCCCTAGGGTATACACCGCATGATTTCTTCCTGCAGTTGGATGTCAATCCATAGCGGTAGTTCTCCCCATGATGGCATGCGTTACAAAGTTCCTCCCTATAATGATATTTTACCATGACAAGAAGGTCCTCCCCTTACCGAATCAATTGTGAGAAAATCGTCATATCACGAGGCACTTAGGAAGATGAGGCTAGTCATGCTTGATGCCTTGTCATTGACAAGTTATATCCTTTATCAACTAGGAGATAGTCTAAGACAAAAGTCACTCTCTAAACCACCCTTGGATTGTCTTCCCTCCAACATAGTAAAGGAAATTCCTCGTAACCCCCCACTTACAACAAGGTAGTTGGGAAATTCATGCTTTGGTCAGATCAGGTGGAGGACTCTTCTATAGAAGATGAAGTAGACATATTGCTTATGAGGAAACAATTGGCTAAAGACAATATACCAGTCATGCTTTGTCCCTTAGCCAATCCTCAATATGGCATTCCAGAAACACTATCAGAAGAATGTGTGTAGTACATTCACCTGAACATATGGATGAATCTTCATCACTTGGGGGATGAAGTCTTACCTTTTCATGGATATGAATATTGTGTCAAGGTAATTGGAGAACTATGTCATAAAATTGACTTAGCTTCCCTTTTGGCTATGAGAAACCCAGAATCAGGAAATAGCGAGAGGGTCTCTAATGTTCATGTCTTAATACATTAAGAGAGCTATGCCAACTGATTTCTAATTCCCCAGCCAGTGTCCGAATTAGGGGATGGTGTGAGCATGAAGCATTGCATTTTACCCCACTCCTTTATTAGTAGAGCCCACCGGAAGTGACATCACACAATGTCATTGCTTCTAGCCAGGTCTTAGAAGAAAAATCTGCTTACGACAGATGGAACACTCAACAAGAATCGTCCCTGAACAAATTTCAGAAGCATCGGGTCTGATGAGAGAGAGCCATTGAAAGACTCCTACATGAGGCATCCCAAAGGGTTGAGTAGGCCTTTTTCTTAAGGACAATCATTAAACAACAGTAATGACTTTGAAAGAAAGTATCTACCATGAAGATCATGCAATGCACTCAGATCATGCTCGAACAAAGATTCGCAAGATCAATATACCCACCATGGAAGTTGCAGTCGCAACAATATGGGAGTAGCCCCAACCTGTAGGGATGGGGGCATATTTAATTCAACCCATCCCCAGAAATCTGAAAAATTTGGTCCAAAATGTTGTAGTAGTGGAGCAGTAACAATATCATCCCACTGAGCTGGGGGAATTTTTACCACATCCTCCTAAACAGAGGTCAGTCTTTTCCCAATTAGGAGGAGTTCAAAAAGGAGAACCCTCATAGTTTGTCCCATTTCATGACCTGATTTACTCGATTAGAACATGCACGATGAAACTATCGGGATATTCCCTTCAAGTCATCCTTCACTAGATGGCTCCAAGGGGATCATTGAAGGAGAAGGTGAGGCCCCGTAGGGGGAAAAAATATGAGCGATTTATCAAGGGTACAACCGCCCCTAAATATCACAATCCTTTCAGTAGATATCCTCAAGGAAACTAACCCTCCTATCATTCTAATACTAATGTGACACCTACAATGCATTATGAATCGGTGAACGTCATTATAACCACCCCTACGGAAGCTACAAAACATGAAACTTATATAGGGGAAAAGGAGGAGAAGTTTTCTATAAAAAATGCGGCCCACACTGAAATGACCGAAGAAGGTGTGTGTATAAGGAACCAGAGACTCACTAAGAATTTGTGGACTCCCTCAAATACTCCCCTACCACCTCCTCGGTGAGCACGCAGCAAGGAAAAGGGTAAAGGTGTGACTGTATCTCACCCACCACTCGAAGAGGTTGAACCTCTCACACTTGAGGAAATATTCACTCAATATGAGGAAGAGATGAAGGAGTTGAGAAAGTTCAATGTGAAACTACTATGAGGCAAAATCCCTACTAGATATGTTCTTAAAGAAAAGCCTCATCTCTCACTCCCAACTGATGTACCTCAACAAATAGGATTCATCCTAATAACATAAGTAGAGTCAGAACATCCTCTCAATGTGGGATATCGATAACCAATATACTTGGTCCCCATGATAGAGAGATATTAGGAGTTTCCTCCATTATGTTCACAACCAAAGCTAGGTTAGATTCATCCTCACAGGCCAGCCTATACAGGTTACCCCTGCGAGTATACACAGAGCCACCACAACCAACTCAACCTATTGCTCCCCTTATTCAGGATTCTTCCCAGTTGGTCATTCCTCCCCAACTCATCGACCCTATTGAGTCACTGGTAGCTCGGTTGGAAGATGTGGAAGGATTATGTGCACCGGTACAATTGGAAAGTAAGTCATACCCTGAATGGGTGGATGCAACTCTTCCCCTGCCAAACATTGAGAATCCTATATTCCCAACATTCAGTGGATTAGGTGATCCATAATAACATCTGATGCACTTCACGTGTCAGTTTAGTTCCATGATGGGAACTCTCAAACAACAAGAGGCATCCAAGCTCAGGTGTTTCCTGCAGACCATAGAGGGACCAACCTTCATTTGGTATACCACTTTACCAGCCAGATCAATCAAGGGGTGGGAGAATCTTCAACAAAAATTCCTCTATTAATTCATATATATGCTACAGAAAATGACAGTCCTCAACCTCTCAAGTTGAAATTAGTGAGAGAATGAGAGGGTCTTAGATTTTATTGCCAGATGGATGGGTTTAACTTACTCCCCTAACCTACAACTTCCTCAAGAGGACTTGTTGAGTCTTTGCATTGAGAACCTTCATGAAAAGTTGTGAACACTGCTTATTCCAGTAAAGTATATGGGTGGGTTCTGGGATCTTTCCACAGTTACACATAGGTTGTAGGGTTCTATTTTGTGAACCATAGAAAAATCCAGACCAATACCAGTAGCTTAGGGAAAGAGAATGGAAAGAGTAGAAACCACGATCATCACTTTAAAACCAGCCTCTACACCAACTCCAACTACAAAGCCCACACCTCCTTGTGTGACACCTCCTCCTGAATGGAAACGTCAACAATAATACCCCCAATAGGATAAGTAAAGAGAAATTGACACTCTCAATTTGAATACTAGAAGAATAAAGTCTATTCCTTCTGAGATGAGTAAGTTACATGTTACTTTATAGTATCTATGGAAAATAAATTGCTAAAATTTCCAGAGCCTAAGAGGCCTAATCAAGTTGGTCTCGATGATTGCCCAAATTATTTCCCTTTTCACCAAATGTTGGGTCATACCATCTGAGATTGTTTTGTTTTTAAATAAATCCTACAAAAGATGGTTGTTTTTGGGAAAGTGAAGTTGGGTAAACCACTAGCACAAGTGGCGTGTGTTTCCATCTCCACTCTCGACAAAGAAGGAGAATGAAAAGAAGTTATGAGAAAGAGAATACAAAAGTTCAGTGATTGGATGATCAGGAAAACAATAAACCAAAATCATGTTATCCTTAGGGAACAATTAAATCAACCAACTGCACCCTCAGTTTCCTCTTCCATAATACAATCAACTACACCAACACTGTGGTCCTATAAAAGAAAATATTTTAGGAAACAACATCTCTAAAAGAACAAAAATCAGGTATAAGAGGATGAACCTATGAAAATTCCAAATCTAGTCCCGACTCTTTCGGATTTCATGCCTCCAGCCCCGAGAGCACGAGAACCATCCCACCAACTGGTATTGCGAGAATTGTCCCACCAGGCAGAATCCTCATCAGACGAAGAGTTAATCTTCAGTTCTATTGATGTCATTCACTTAATGAATCCCTTATCTGATGATGAGAAATCTTACAAACCCAAATCTCTTGTGCCAGATCAGATAACCATAGGTAGAGACCACAAGAGCTAAGGAGGAAGGGGAAGATGTAGTCGTGGTCGAATCCAATATTCTGGCCACTTCCCCACATGATCTGTTTACACTACTGAGGCTCATGGAAGATCCCTTCAATGAGCACGTGAAGAGTTGGAATGTGCACCCACATTCACTAAGATTTTTCTAGACCCGATTATTTTGGAATATTGATTAGAAAGGGTTTAGTAGTATCGTCAGCCCAGGCAGGCAGGCAGGGCAAGTCAACCCAATCCAACAACAGTAAAAGTTCCCAAAAAATCTATTTAACCACCCGACCTGTCTACCCTAGGCACTTAAACCTCTAAAGTGTATGCTAGGGAACAACTTCCTGTAGTAAGACAAAGACCTCTGACTCAAAAATATGTTATCCTAAATCATTTTTCCATAGTTTCAGTGAAACTTTCAATAATGGATGCTCTTAACCTATCAAAGGATATTTGAGAAGCAATTGTAAAGGATCTGTTAAGCCCTCAGGAGTTTGAATATGTGGTCATTTCTATTGAGGTATACTATGAATATATATACCATATGGAATGTCATGCAATTATCCCTTTTATAGAGCATGATAAGGATGTTGTGATACAAGGACACATTAGGCCCTTATATGTGTCTGCTAGGCTAGATGACATTGATATTTGTTGAGATTTCATTGATAATAGCTCGAGATTCAATCTCATTTCAATCCAAACACTTCACTGGTTGGTCTATAGTGAATAAAACCTGTCTCCCTATCATATGACACTTCAAGGGTACAAAAAAAGAGAATAAAATCCCATTGGCCAGATCAAGATCAGTACTCAATTTGGGGACTAAATGTACAAATTTGAATTCCCAGTCATTTGGAAGGATACAAATTTCAATGTCCTGCTAGGAAGGCCTTAGTTTCACTAACATGTGACAATCCCTTCATCATATCATCAATGTCTCAAATACTATGTCAATGGTAAAAGTGGGATGTTATACGGTGATAAATCTTTATTTGAACCTTGTGATACTCAATACATTGATGCATGATTTTATTAGAGAGAATAGAATCAACACATGAATGATGATGTTGCCCATTTTACTGCCTCGAACAATTTGAATATGACTTCAACCAACTCATTTATTGAGCTCAATGATGAGTATGTGCTTCCCATCAGTAAAACCAAGAATGTGAGTTCAGAGTTGGGAATGTACTCATCAACCCTCATGATATTAGTTATTTTAGTTGAACCCAACCGTACTGAAGAGGTCTATGATCCTTCCATCATTAGTGATGCTTTGGGTGAAAAATCCCTCACTTTATCCCTAGGAATTCAATAGACCCCAACGTCACCAACTGAATCTAAAAAAATTGTTGTATCACCACTGGGGAATGGAGATATCTTTACC
This sequence comes from Viscum album, assembly GCA_963277665.1. Classification (NCBI taxonomy): domain Eukaryota; kingdom Viridiplantae; phylum Streptophyta; class Magnoliopsida; order Santalales; family Viscaceae; genus Viscum; species Viscum album. Next base: position 1,424,257,666 of record OY728123.1, on the reverse strand, counting down.
TATGAATCTCAGAGTATAAATCTCTCCACTAAATTTAAAGACCCCCTTTTACACTCATCTGTTCTAATGAGGGCATGAAGGAGGAGGAAGAGGAGGAGTAAGAGGAAGAAGAGGACGACCTCAAATATGCTCCTATAACATTTGAGAAAGGAATCTCTACCACCATTGAAGAAATCTAACTGGTAAATATGGGCCCAGAGGAAGGCCTGTGACCTACATTGGTTTGTACGACTATTCCCATCAAAGATAAGAGGTATATACCTACTTATTAAAGTTATATTGAGATTTTTTCACCTAGAATTACATAGAAATGCCAGGCCTCAATCCTAATGTGGCTTTCCACTACCTAGGCCTAGCAGAAGATCATCATGGTTACAAATAGGTAGCCAAAAGAATGCATCCAATTCATGCTTCCAAATTTGAAACTGAATTTGATAAGCCCATCAAATCCAACTTCACTCATGAATTCCAGTACCCAAAATAGCTCACCAATGTAGTCCTAGTCAATAAGAAAAATGGGCAGATCAGAATTTGCATCAATTTCAGAGATCTCAACTGGCACTCTCCAAAAGTTGACTTCCTAGTTCCAATTATAGAACTTATGATTGATGCAATGACTAGATAACATGCCCTCTCCTTCATGGATGTCTACTCAGGATATAAACAAATCCAAATGTCCCCTAAAGATGAATAAGACACTACCATCAGGGCACTCCAAGGAGTATATTTCTATCAGGTGATTCCCTTCAGATTAAAGAATTCCAACTCTACATACTAGCATGTCGTGCACCAAATCTTCAAACCATTTTTAGGAAAGTATGTTGAGTTCTATGTCGATGACTTGGTGGTGAAATCTCAATAACATTCAGACAATCTTTTTGATCTTAAGATGGTTTTTAACAAACTGTGTCATCATAGCTTGAAAATGACCCCCCCCAAAATGTGCTTTCAGTGTAACCTTGGGAAACATTCTTGGCTTCGTAGTATGCCATCGTGGTATCAAAGTTGATCCCAATAAGTCAAAGGCTATCCTTGAAATGTTAACTCCTCGAAACCTCAAAGAGTTGAGAGGAATATAGGGATTCCTTTCCTACATTCAACGCTTTATATCAAATCTTACTGGAAAGTGTTTTCCCTTCACCAAGTTAATGAAAAAAGGGATTACATATTAGTAGACTCACAACTACCAAGAAATGTTCGATAGTATCAAGAAGTATTTACTGAGTCCACTAATGTTGATGCCACTTTTCAGAGGAAAGAAACCCATCTTATATGTGGCAGTTTTAGAGTGATCACTGGGTTCTTTCCTTGCACAAAAGAATGATGTCAGAAACAAAAACAATCTCTATTATCTCAGATAAACCATGATCGATACCGAGACTTTTTATTCAGATATTGAGAAGAACTATCTGAAATTAATATTTGTGGTTTAGAAATTGAGGCACTACTTGTAGCATCACGAGGTCCATTTGGTTTCTTGAACTGACCCGCTTAAGTACATCCTCAACCGACCTATGCTGATTGGAAGTTTAACACATTGGGTGGTCATCCTGCAAATGTTTGGAATCTGGTTTGTACCATAGAAGAAAATAAAGGAGAAATATTTGGAGGATTTCCTCACAAATAATCCTTTAGAAGAAATCCCTATGGATATCGAACTACCGGACAAAGAAATTCTCTCTGTCCAAGATTCCCCCGGAACATGGGAGATGTATTTTGATGGTGTGTCTAGAATCTCAATGGGAAAAGGATGGAATATCCCAAGATCAATAAAGTTTGGTTGGGAGTCATCATTATCTCTCCATCAAAGGAAATTCTGCCTTATTCTTTCCTATTGTTAGAAGGTTACACAAAAAATTAGGTAGAATACCAGACCTTCATTGAAAGCTTAGAACTCACACTACAAATACTAGTGACCCATCTGAACATCAAAGGTGATTCAGAGATGGTAATCAAGAAGGTAAATGGTGATTACTCTATTATGAAAGAAGATATGATCCCCATGCTTGATCATGTCCAAGGATTAATGATAGAATTCCCCTTAGACCCAACATTGACTCATATCACATGCACACAAAATGACCAGGCAGATGCACTAGAAAATGTGGCTACAACTTTAGTAGATCTAGATAGAAATGAAATAGTCACCAATATTGTACATCAAAAAATGGTATCACCATTTATTTAGAGTAGCATGGAAGAGACCAACGAGGTCAATTCTACCCCTAAACAAGATAACCCTATGAATGGTTGGATGATACTCATCCTGGACTACATCTAAAGTGGGATTCTTCCATCAGATAGAGCTAGGAAAGAGAAAATATAATGACGGGTTGTCAACTTCACCATCTATGACAACTTGGGTCATCAGAAGGTCCTCTATAAATGAGGATTTTATGGAATCCTCCTCAGATTCATTGATTTAGAGGAGACTATCGCCATTATGTGAGAAGTTCATGCCAGTGTCTATGGCGCCCATTGGTATGGAACCAAGATCTCTCATCAAATCAGAAGGCTTGTATATTTCCAGCCTTTGATGATGCAGGATTGTACACAATTCACCAAAAAGTATCATCCTTGTCAAGTGCATGCCAATTTCATCCATCAACCCATGTAATTGTTGCACACTGTTGAATACTCTTATCCATTCACCATGTGGGGAATGGTTGTTATGGGACCATACCCTCCCGCTATAGCCAAGAAGTTTAAATATATCCTCATTGATATCAAATTATTCTCCAAATGGGTCAAAGTAATACCCCTCAAAGAATCCTGGAAAAAAAGAATTATCAATTTTGTGAAGTCTAACATCATCATCAGGTTTTCTGTCCCTCATACAATATTGACAGATAACGACCCCAACTTCCATTCTTCCAAATTGAAGAGGCTATAATAGGAATATAACATCGAGTCCAACCATTTGTCTTTCTATCATATAATGGAAAATGGATAAATAAAGGCTTTCAAGAAAACCCTATTGAACATACTCCAAAAAATGGTGGACAATGAAAAGAAATCCTAGCCCAAAAAGTTTCTACACGCCTTGTGGGCCTACCATACCATAACACATACAACTACGTAGGCGACCCCGTATTCACCGATATATGGGATAAAAGAAATTTTTCCCATGTGGAGAATGGATGTTGTGGGACCATACCCTCCTGTTATAGCCAAGCAGTTTAAATATATCCTCACTGCTACTGTCTTCTTCTCCAAATGGGCTGAAGTAATACCCCTCAAAGAAGTCAAGACAAAAAATCATTATCAATTTTGTGAAGCCTAGCATCATCACTAAGTTTAGTGTCCCTCATACAATACTAACTGAAAATAGCCCCAACTTCCATTCTTTCGAATTGAAGAGGCTATACCAGCAATATAACATTGAGTCTAACCATTCATCCTACTATCATGCAGTGAACAATGGATAGATAGAGGCTTTCAGCCAAACCCTATTGAACATACTCCAAAAAATGGAAGACAAGGACAAGAAATCCTACCCCAAAAGCTTCTACATGCCTTGTTAGCTCACCATACCACAAACCATATCGCTATGTAGGTGAACCCATATTCAACGGTATATGGGATAGAAGTAGTTTTTCCCATTTAAGTCCAGTTGCCTTTGTTCCGTATTGCCATCTACGATCAATTGTCCATGGATGATTAGTTTCAGAATCATTTGGATGAATTGGAGTGGCTAGATGATAAAAGAACGCTACCTTTCATCATTTAGAGATTCACCAAAACTGAATAGCTCGATCTTTCAACAAGAAAGTTCACCTTTGTTCATTTCTTCAACAGGAACTAGTCTTGGTCCTTAGGACCTTGATGATGCCTAGGAAGAAACCTCTGAAGCTTAAACCAAAATGGGAAGGACCTTTTTTCTATTCATAAGGTTTATTCTAATGGAGCGTATTCATTAATCACCATGGATTGTGAGCATACTACACACCCTACCAATGCTAAATTTCTCAAGAAACATTTCATGTGATTAACAAAACATGGTCTTAGTCATATGAACTAAAGCTACAAGTCACCATTTTCCCTCACCGCATGATGCTAAAATTCATGGAGCGGTCCTTGTTGCATGACCCCAAAAGGAACAACCCATACCATCATAGTCACAAGATGATAAGTTTTATAACAACATCTTCAAAACATGACATTAAAGTGTAGTCTTAACCTATGCACCATTCATAGGATTCCGTAGGCGAAAATCATAGAAAGCCTCATGCAATGAGCATGGGATGTCTCTTATGAGATGATTTCCTAAACGTTTGAGAAAATATTCTTATAAGATGATTTCCCAAATGTCTAGGAAACTATTTTTATAAGATGATTTCCTGAATACCTAGGAAACTCTTCATATGAGATGATTTCCCAAACACTTGGGAAAATTTTAATGCACAAGCCCCACATCCTTTGTTGTCAGTATTTCCATAACAAAAGTGTCCTTACTGTATGGCATTAAACTACATAGAATACTGAGAACTACATGTGTATTGATTCTCATTTTGACGAGATACATAGTGACGCCTGGGTCCCTCATCCTAGGCCCAGCCGCAAAACAAAAATTGCTTCCCTATTCCCTTCATATGAGTCAGATCATTACAAATAATATTTACCTAGAACTACATAAAACTTGATTCCTATTTCTACATGATACGTAGCGACGCCTAGACCTTATGTCTCAACCCTGACTATAAATTTCAAACCCGAGGATGATTGTCTTCATTAGTGTTTGACTCCATGTCATTCATTCACATCAGATTCCTCCTTACCAGCTGACAAAGACACTCCATAACTGTTGGTTTTAGTCTCTCACTTCACCATATTTCTTTTAATCGACTCCATTTGATAAGGGAAACTCTCAATATTACTTGTTTCTCACACCAAACATATCTCACATGGGCTTAGGAATCTTGGTAAGGGCCTCCTTGAATTGTTAATTCACTTCATGGTCCAAGCATCATGACCTTAAATTGTGTGTATCTCATTCAAAAGGTGTTTGTATGATGTGATAACTCATACATTTTCTTCACATTGGGTGACCAATATCACAGTCACATAATGCTAAACTATGCATCTCGTGTCCTTGCTACATGACATTAATATGCATGGTTCATGTCCCTATTGTATAACATAAAACCACGTGTTTCTATGGTCCTTACCCAAAAGGACCACCATTTCAGGTTCTGGTCTCTCATTGCACATTGACTCTAGAACTACGTGTGGCTTGATTCTCATCTAGATGAGATAAGTAGTGATTCTCAGATCCTACATCCTGGTCCTACCATAATATGTTAAAAATGACCCCACCATCTCTAGAACTATGTGTGGATTGATTCTCATCTAGATGAGTTACATAGTGATGCCTGGATTCTCCAACCCATACCCAACCATAAAATAAAAAAATGCCCCACTCTCCTGTGTATGAGCCGGATTCGCACAGGGAGAGTCCAGTGTAGGTTCTCATTTCATTCGTGAACCCGTATTAAAAAAATTACCCTTTCCTACATATGGACTTAAACCATGTAGGGAACTTCCTTTAGAACTACATGTGGCTTGATTACTATTACCATATAATACATAGTGACTCCCATATATCAAATCTCAGGCTCAGATGCAAATATACCCTTCATTATATACGAGTCATACCTATGTAGGGAACACTCTACCCGTTCCTAGTCAATTCCTGCCTAAATGTTCCCTTCATACTCAAGAATGTTCCTTTCACAAAACATACTCCATACCTTGGAAAATTTGGATCTCTATAAGTTATCCCAGGCAATTAGAAATATAAGAACCCAAATCCAAAGGAAATATTTACTTTGAATATGCATAATATGCCCCCCAAAAGGATTTACATAATGTGTTCCCTAAACATGGTCTGTCAACTAGTGGCATCTTCATCCTTAGGAGAAAAATTTATTTTATCTCTTTGTTACGTGAAAAAATTGTAGTGGAGGCCACTTTTTAAATTTGGTCCACAATCATCCCTTTCATACTTGTCCCATATCATTTTCTCATATTTAGGAACCCTGAGGCCACAACTTACAACTTTCCCCCTTCACGTCCAGAGAATGCCAGAGCATTCTTGGCCGGATCACCATGAAATGATTGCTCCTGAAAGCACAAACTTAAAGGAACACCAGTCATCCTTATCACATGACATTAAACTACAAGATGAAATCCTTTCTGCATGATGTTAAACTGTATAGTTCACATCCCTATTGTCTGATGTAAAACTATGTGTTGTTGTGGTCCTCGCTCGAGAGAACCACCATTCCGGGTGCTGGTCTCTCATCGCACCTTGACTCTAGAGCTATGCATGGATTTATTCTAATCCCAATGAGATACTTAGTGATGTTTGAATCCTTAATCCTAGGCCCATATTCAAATACAACACTAATCTTCTTATCCTACATATGAGCTAGGTATACCATTCTCCTCTCGGTTGTGGTTATCATCGGTCTAAATGCCTCTAGCATAATCTAGACACCTTCCTTTCACAATCCACACTTCATGATTTTAGGAAACTCAAACCATCACAATCCTCCTATGGCCATCAGTAATAAGAGTGTCAAAATTTGAAGGTCACCTTTGTTTTGACTATGCATAATACACCCCAAACACAACTTTTCAAAATACACCTCCAAATATGGCATGTAAATCAAAGGATTTTTCCCCAGGATAAAATCCTCTTATCTTTGTACACCCCAACAACATTGAAATGGAAGTCACTTTTGAACATGGCCCATGATCATTCCTTGCGTACTTGTCCCATTTCATCTCTTTGGATATGAAAATTACCAAAATATGACTTAAAAATTTCCCTCCTTACACCCGGAAAGTACTGGAGCATTCTTTGCCTAAAAATACTACTTGGTTCATTATCCCCATGAATTATGGTCAAATATGTCCAACCTTAGACATAACTTGCATTGGCCCAACTTTCAAGACATTAAACTGCCAATTAAAGAGACATAATGCTCGCTAGGATGAAAACCCACAAAGAGCACCCTAGGCAAGAGTCAAGTTTTAGCTCACTAGACATGCACTCCACATGATATAGGAAAAATTTATCAATTGAAGTTAAAAAGGAACAAATTTTTTTAGGTTGAAAACCCATAAAGGGTGACCTAAGTAGAAGCTGAGTCTTGCTTGATAATTCATCTTTATATCTGACATAGAAAAAAATTAGGGTGATGATGCAAAAGACACAACATTTTAGGGTCTATAATGTGGATCTAATAATAACTAAACTACAATAATAGGGTCCCAATACCTTGGAGGAACTTAGATAATCTTCTTGTTTATATCACTGGAAAATAGGGACAAAGACATTTATAGTTGAGGACAAAATTATTTTTATTCATGCAGAAAAAGTGAAAGGAGTATCCATAAGTTAGAGTCTCTCTGTCATACTTTACAAGAGGCCATCAGCATAAATTTTGAATTGTTGTAGGCCCCCTTGAGACTCATTAATAGTATGTAGAATCTTGGTTATCTCAGTACTCTCAGACTCCTCAGAATGGTAGAGCTCCTCCACCGCGGACACAATGATAGTCTTTCCCTCAGCCTAAACCTCTTCTAGTGAATGGTGAAGTTGTCTGATCTCCCTTCTGGTAGTATCAATCTCTTTTTGGAGACATAATATTTGAAGGTATTTCTCGTTTACCCATTGATTGAAATACTCCAACTTCTTAGCATGAATAAGCTCCTCCTGAGATAGTGCAACTTAGAAATCATCAATTTTTGTGAGCATTCTTGCTTTAATAAGGAGTTTTTGTGACTCATGTTCCCGCTCCCATCAATGAAAAATTTCCTTCACAGTATAGTGGATCATGTGGTAGTTTAATCCACTATACCCCAACATGATGAACATGATTTGTAGTTGCATTTGTGAGGGTAGATCTACCATAGGCATCTTCAAGACTAACTCCCAGATATCTTTCTATATGAACCAGTGAAATACTCAAAGAGAATCCTGAGCCTCCTAGTTTTCCAAAGAGATAGTCTCAATAGGAGAGGTATACTTTGGAATTAACTCATTTATGGAAGAATCTTGCATTGTCTTTTTTGGAGTAATATTCCCCCCGCCTTGAACCATTGGTTAGGTTGGGGTAGAGGATCCCCCTTCAGGTTTGGAAAGTGAACCTTATGGAACTAAAAGATGAATGAAATTAGTCATTAACATTGGAATACAGTAAAGAGAAATGTAAAAGGTGATCAAAGCGGTTGATGACACCCACTCATTGATATATTAACTGCTTGGATTGATTCCTATTTGGCACCCCAGGACTCAATGGTTTGAATCAGGATCTTTTGATGAGGAGAATCTTCCTGAGTTTTATTAGGACCCTCCATAGAAGGATCATGAGAATCCCCTGATTTGGAATCTTGAGCTATTGTACCTTCCACAATGGGAGGAGGGACCTCGATGCCTTGGTTGTGGATTTACATGGAAATGTCTTCTATAGACAATGCTACACAAGTTAATACTTCAACTTAAAACATCATAAATATGGAGGTCGGCCGTATGTGAATACACAAAAAAGGGAAAACTCACGTCTATCCAATTCCTTATTAAAATACCCAAACTCCTCTAGAGAGGTAGGGATATCAATGTGTTGGAAAATATATTCAAATTCCATTAGTTCATTATATAATGTATCACATCTTACAACATCCTCATCAGTAGGTATATCCAAGATGCTTGTACTAGGATCCAAACTAGATCTTTCATCAAATCCGTTTGCTAGATTCTCAGTAGGGACAACCTTTTTAGGCCCCGTTGAATTAGGTTCACCGATACCTTCATCGGATGACTTGAGACCCTGATTGGCCCCTTCCGAGATAATGATAGGACCAGTGGTGGTTGTCGTAGGATCCTCTAGTATATGTGGTGGATCTAAAATATCATAAGGAGAAAGAGCCAGTGATGGCTACATAACACCTTATGATTCACATTGGACATTAATAAGATTATCCTTCCCCTTATAAATAGTAGAAACATATGTGGCCTCAACTCTTGACACTCCTCCTATTGAGGGGATAGAATCACCAATAGGAATCTGTGCCTCATTAGGAGTATCCTCCTCAGTTTTTGAAGGGCTAGCTCTAAGCCACTTGAGAGAAGAGAGGAGAGCAAATTATGAAATCCATAAGCAGGATAAGATTCATTCTGTAAAAATTGAGAACAAATGATGTTGTGAAAACTCATCATGACTAGATATGCACTCAGCCAATTTATTTATTCTCTACCATCCATTTTCCTTGGACTATGAAATACTGGAACTTGATCCCATAAATACTAGTATCATAGGAGGAAACCAAGAGAATCCCCACCCACTTCCTCCACCATGAGTCTCTAGCCTGGGAAAAAATCCCCCTTCCCCCACTTCTTCCACCATGAGTCTCTAGCCTGGGGATAACTCCCCTGATTCAGGGTTGGATCCCACAACCTCGATGGGGGTGCCCGTCAGCCTATATTTTGGTGACTCAAACTCCACCCCTGGCGGCTCTTCTTCTTCCCTTTTCAAATTGAATTCATGTATTGTGAGTATCAGTATTACATAGACTTGGATTTGATACTATTTTTTGGATTGAAATGTATATTTAGATGAAAAAATACAAGGGGGGGGGGGTGAATTGTATGTTTAAAAACATTCATTTTTATACTTAGAGGAAAATTAGTTTAATATAATTAAACTAATATTATTCACAACCAACTTTTATATTTAAAAAATAACCGGACAGGTCCTTGGGTCCGATGGACAAAGAATCACAATCAGTAGTTTACGATAAGTATTCCACATGTTGTATTTAAAATTAATAATATTTGTAGTAAGAAAACAATTTAAATAGATTAAGCATAATATAGATCGTAATCACAATGGTTACAATAAATAGAGTGAAACAATTAATGATTCTATCATAAATCATATAGAATCATATTGAGTAAATGAATTGATCGTAATAACAGAAATTGTAATTACAAAGATCATAATAAAAAAATAGAGAATAGAAAAATGAATATATAAAATGATTCACTTTCTATTAAAATACAGTAGAAATGTAAAATAATTAAATGAATACAATTCTTTTAACCCAAAGAGTAGGGTATCCAATAACCTTGGATAGAGGTCCCTTGATCTATACTTTCAAGAAAGTTTGTCTTACCCACACTAGGGTAATCCCTTGATATGATGATCAAGCTCTATATTTCTATCCTCACAAGCCCCCAATCAAGAAGGTGATCAGTGACTCTATCTTCCTAGCCTTAGAAGCCCCCAATTCGCAAAAGATTGGCACAACTATCTTCCTATCCATAGAATCCCTCAATCATAATCACAACGATTGACACATATGAAGAAAAACAAAAACTCTTGAGAGTCAAAAATATATGGAACAAGAAGTTCACAACTTGTAAACATCAAGGTTTTCACACGTAGAAGCAATTTGGAAGAGATCTCTTAGAGTGTCAAAATTCAGCAGCAACAAAAACATGAGGCTGTTAAAATGATATGGTATTTATAGGCGTTTGTCCCAACGGTCATCTTGGTCTCTAATGGTCGGATTTTATCCTGAAATCTTGAAGGGACTTGGACACTTGGCACCCCAACGGTCATATTATAAATAAAACAAAGACATCATTTTAAATTCATATTGAAACAGAATACATGACATCATTTTGATTTAAAGGTTTTCCTTTTATTATGATACAGTTTTCTAGATACAAAAAACTAAATGAAAAAGGGTCTGATGATCTTTGTTAGGAGAGTCAATATTATTTATATCATTACAAAAATATTGTCATTATGAAAATTGGATAGTGTGTATGATAAAAAGCATATTCAGTGTGTATGATAGAAATCGTATCTAGGCTCATTACGATAATCATGGAATGAATTAGTTCTGCAAAACTCATGAGTATGATTATTATCGTATGTATATGAAAAAACAATATTGATAAAATATGAATCAAAAAGTCTTAAAGAAATTATAGTAAAATGATATATGATTATATTCTTAAACTACTTTGAAAATAAAGGAGTTAGTAATTAGTTATTTAAGAAAGAGTTTGTGATTTCCAAAACAAATGGAATAGAGAAGTAAAAAAGAAGACTTTTGACTCAACAATATCCTCCTTTTTGGAAAGCACAAACCTCAGGTCTAAAATGGAAAATTATAATGTAAAACATGAGTCTAAAAAGGATTTAAAGAACTATCTTATTCATAAGTAAACACTTATAATTATCTCCCTTTGAGTTTTAAAACTCTTCTAAATATGATGTTGAATAAGACTAACTCCCCATCAGGATAAAAAATCCCTAAGGACCGTATTCTATTTCTTTTAGAAAAAATACCCCCTTACTAAAGGAATTATCCTTCTGTTATTATCAGTCTCTCATTATCCCCCTATCAAATACAATCTCTCCATTTATAAATCTTTATCCCCCTTTGTGATTTATAAAAAGGAATAGGTAAAGTCTTTTAATGCCTACAAAAGGGTTATAGAGACAAAAAATACACAAAGTAATAAATAATTTTATCATATGGAATAAGTGAAAGAACATTAAAAAAAATGGAAAACATTCTATTAAAATGTTTGTAGATGTCAAATTCTTTCATTGATGTTTCAAAAAAGAATACAACAAGAGTTCGGAATTTTTTTTTATTCTCCTTTTCATTCTCCTTCTTATAAGATATCTAATGCAAATATATTTATTTGCTTGAATTCCTTCCTATAATCCATTATCTTATTAAGAAATTCCTTCTGAGACTGAAAAACTTCTTCCTAATCATCAAACAACTGGTCCTAGGTATGAAACTTTTCCTCATGTGATTGAAATTTTTTTTCCAGGGTAAGAATCTTGACTTATTGGTATTTAATTTTCTTATCATAAACTTCAATTCTATCTATCAGTAAGAAATTTTTATTTTTTAAATTTATTATCTCATATTTTAAAAACATCAACCTTGAGACTTATGATTGAATAACCTCCAGATTCTTTTCAATATCTTTGAATTCTTCAGATTGAGAATCATTTGGGCTTCTGAATTCTTTCATTTTTTGAGATATATCACTATCCAATTTGTTAAATCCAACTGATACTTCATTCACAGTCCTTTTAATATCTTCAATTGAATCTTCATGAAATTTTATACTTGAATCAAATTTATGTGACCACTTCACCACTTTATTTCAATCCTTTCTATTTTCCTTTGTACTTTCATCAATCACTTTGAAATCAGACTCAAGACTTATCAGTCTTTGTCTTAGAATCTTGATTGAGTCTGATCTTTTATTTTGGTTATCCATAACCAAATCAAATTTCCCTTCAATCCTTGGGAGATATGGAATTGCCTTTTAAATTCTCTTTATGGATTTAATAATGCATTGATCTCTTTTCACTGATATTATATTGTATGAATCAGTATCTTCCTCATAATCAAGAAGCTCTCTAGAATGAGTTCTGACATCATATTTATCAAATTCCTGATTATGAACTTCATCGGTCCTAGTCTCTTCATCTTTATCTGAAATATTAACGACTTTCTATAATTGGATTCCCTAAGTATATTACTTTGAAGACTCTACTCCTGGGGATGGTAACTTACAGGAAGCAGCTTCTGAATATCTTACTTGTATTCTATCAGATTGGGATTTTTTTTCCTAACCAGCATCCTTATCAATGTCATCTTCATATTTATTCTGATCTTCCTCATTTTCTTCCTTATATTTTTCTTCCTTTTCCTCTTCATTTATTTCTTCCTACCCATTAAGATACTCATCTATCTCTATCATTTTTGTATCTTGTTTTTCTTCTGAGAATTCTTTTTTGAGCATCCTTTGGTGGAGCCAATTCTTTACCAATGTTTTGCTTCTTCTTTCCCTTGTCTTGGATAGAGGAATTGATTGTTTATTCTTGAATTTATTACCTGATAGTAATTCCAGCACTTGAATTTTCAACACTTTTCTATAATTTATCAATATCTAAAACATCAACCTTTCTATTTTTCAACCTCCTTTTCTTATCTTCTTATTTAAGAACATATTGGGTCCAGATTTTTTTAGATAGGACTTTAGTAGGGTCAAGACCAAACTAAGGGTCTCCTTCTTTTCTTTTGGATTTTCTTTTTCTCCACTGATCAAAAAATTCATCACTATAAATTTTTTGATTCTTTGGTTTTAAAGAGGAATCAGACTTATCTTTATTTTATTTCTCAAAAACAATCGACACTGATTATTTTGGAATACCCTAACTTCCTCTAATTGTTTCTTTTGGAGCTTCTGATTCAGCATATTTAACAAACTTCTTTGATTATGAATCAAAATGAAATTTAATCTCTTTATTATATTATCACTAATCCAAGGAACTTTCAAATTTATTGGCACTGACTTGAGTGGGATATTAAACGATTTCAAACTTTCAAAAATCAACTTACTCAAAAATCATTGGAAACATAATCCGTTGAGACTTAATTTCTCCTAACTTGATATTGCTGATGGTTATGAAAATATAACCCATCAAATTTAGTTTCCTCTTATTAATCAAATAATCAAGGATGAAGACACCCAGAACATTCAAAGTTTCTGTATCACCTTTTCTAGGAATTAAAAAACCTTGCATCCATAGTTCTATAAGATGATTATCTACTGAAAGATGAGTAGTTTTTCTTTTTATCTTCCTAAATCTCAAAAAGAGATTGCTTGGATCTTTCCTTATTGAAGGTTACTTTTACTTTTGGAATCTTGTGATATGGACAAAAGGAATTTCTTTCTGATGGTACACTAAGAAAATGTGTGGCTTGATTTGTTGATATACTAATCTCTCTATCGTACATTGAAAATTTTACTTTTAAATTGATATCAACTTTCACAGTACTATAAAATTGTTTGAATTCATCAATGATAATAGGATCTTGATGAGTTTTGTCTTTCTCTACACAAACTAATTACTATCCTTGAAATTGAATAATTCTTTTTAGTGAAAAATCATACTTATCATAAAACTCTTTACTGAATAACCTTTCCTAGAAAAACTTAATATCCATGTAATATTTCAGAGCAATCAGAGTCTTCAATTTATGAGACATGGTGTGAGATGTTTCAGTTGTTTCTAACATGAGTATAATGAAAAAACTTTGGGCATGGAAAACATTGAACTTGACTACTTAAAGGGAAATAGAGGTTTGGTGAAAATAAGAGATAACTGATGGGAACAAGGTAGGGGGTCCCTTTATATATGTGAAAAAATATTACCGTTTAGATTCTACAGCTCAAATTAGATAAAAAAAGATCCAATGATTGAAAAAATTTGAACTCTTGAAGTTTTTTTTTAAATAAAGAAAAAATCAAACAGATTTATCATATTCATTATGAATCCAATAATTTTTTTAAAAAAAAATTGAAATACCAATAATTAGAATTGGAAAATAAAGTTTAAGGTAAGAATTTTTACCTTTTGGAGTCTTAAAATAGATATATTGGTTTCGATATATTGTTATATGAAAATTTTGAGTACAAAAAATTTTTTAAATAAATTTCTGAGTACGAGAAGAAATAAATTGAATATGATAAAATTTTGAGTATGAAAAATTTATGAGTATGAAAATTTATGAGTACAAAAAATGTATGAGTACAAAAATTTATGAGTATGAAAATTTATGTGTATAGAAATTTATGAGTATGAAAATTTATGAGTATGAAAAATTTATGAGTATAAAAATTTATGAGTAAGAAAATTTGTAAGTGCATTTTTTTCAATCATATGTACTCCTCCTAAGAAAAAGAAGTATCTTAATGTTAGGAGATGATTTAAACAATAAGTAGATATGAGTGATTACTTTACAGTGATCATTTCTAACCCGAATGGCCCGAAGGACTTTCTTCTTATTTTATTATGGATAATCCCTCTTTTAAGGGTTGAAGGGGAACCCGTACATGACCCGTAGGACCAAGGCACAAATCCTGACATGACTTGCAATACATGAGCTGAAGGCCCAGAGGCAAACCGTGCCCAATACATGACCCGTAGGCCCAACCCAATAGAATTTCCCCTCCCCAGATTCTGCATCATTGATCGCCTAGCTCCCCACCTTGCATTCAAATCTATTGGAAGGTAATGGTTTTGTAAAAATATAAGCAAATTGTTCTTGTGTTCTGATGAATTGTAAAATGATATCTTCTTTAAGTGTGTGATCCCTAAGAAAGTGATGCCTAATATTTATGTGTTTTTAAAATGATTGATGTATAGGGTTTTTACTTAAAGCTATGAAACTGGTGTCCTCACATAGTATTTGAGTTTTAGTAAAACTCATGCCATAATCAATGAGTGTGTGTTGCATCCCCAACACTTGAGTACAACAACTTCCAGTTTCCAAATATTCATCTTTAGTAGTGGAAAGTGATACTGAATGTTTTTTCTTACAAGACCAAGAAACCAATGAATTACCTAAGAAATGATAAGTTCTGGATGTATTTTTTATATCCATTCTACAACCACCAAAGTAAGCATCCATTTTTTTTAATTCAAAATCATTTCCAGAAGAATATAAAATTCCTAAATCCATGGTTCCATTTAAATAAAAAAAATTATTTTTATAGATTTTAAATGGAATTCCTTTGGATTTTCTTTATATCTTGCACATAAGCATACTAAAAACATTAAGTCTGGATGACTAGATGTTAAGTATAGTAAACTTCATATCATACCTCTAAATGTTGTTTGATTCATTGGTTGTACAACTTCATGAAGTTCAAGAGTATTTGAGGTACCAATTGGAGTACTAATACTTATAGTTTTGTTATATCAATACTTTTTAAGAAGATCTTTAATATACTTATTTTTGAGATTTATAAGTCCCTTATGGTTTTTGATAAATTTAAAAACCGATAAATAATGCTAACTCACCCATCATACTTATTTCAAACTCATATTTCATAAGATTCACAAAATAATCTATTAAGGATTTCTTAGTTGATCCAAATATAATTTCATCAACATATATTTGAAAAATTAAAATATTTTTGTTTTCTTTCTTTATGAAAAGGGTTGGATCAACATTTCCCTTAACAAATTTTTTTTGTAACAAAAATCCTATTAATATATCATACTAGGATCTAAGGGCTTGTTTAAGTCCATATAAATCTTTGGTAAGTTTGAAAACATATTTAGGATGTTTTTATCTTAAAAACTAGAAGTTTGTTCAACAAAAACTTCCTCTTGAACATATCTGTTAAGGAAATCACACTTCACATCCATTTGGAAAAGTTTTAAATTGAAGAATGCTACAAAGGATAATAGGATTCAAATAGATTCAATTCTAGCTGCCAGAGTATAGGTTTCTTCATAATCTATTCCCTCTTATTGATTATAACCTTTAGTAACTATTATTTCTTTATTTACAACAATGATTCCATTTTCATCACATTTGTTTCTAAAAACCCATTTTATTCTAATTACATAGGTTTCTTTAGGTCTTTCAACCAAGGTCCAGACTTTTTTTTTGAATTCATTTAGTTCATATTGCATTGGTTTAATCCAATCTTCATCACCTAAAGCCTTATCAGGACTTTTAGGTTTGAATTGAGAAAGAAATGCAAGATGTTCTACTTCATTTCTCAAATAACTTCTAGTCCTTATAGGTTGATTTACATCACCAATGACACCATCACTAGGATGATTCTTAAGAAACAATTGATTTGGGTTTTGTAAAACCTATTCATCAACGTAGGGTAAAAAGTCTTCTGGAGTGAATAATTTAGAAACAATTTCTTGAGTATTATCTTTATTAGAAGAATCTTCTAACAAATGTTAATAATCAGTTTTGGAAAACACATCATAAGATGTAGGTTGGGATTGTTTAAAAACAAAAGAACCTATTTCATCAAATTTAACATGTACTGTTTCCTCAATAGTACAATTTTTTTTTAAAAACTCACATGCCTTATAAGTAGTGGAATAACCTAATAATATACCTTCATTATATTTGGGTGAAAATTTATGCAAATTATCGTTTTCTATTCAAAATGAATACTTTTCATCCAAATAATTTGAAGTATGATACTTTTGGTTTTTGGCCTGTCCATAACTCATAAGGTATTTTATTAAGAAATGGTCTAATTAAAACTTGATTTATAGTATAGAAAGCAGTAATCATAGATTCAACCCAAAAGTGTTTAGTAATTGAGTATTAAATCAACATGGTTCTTGTTATCTATTGAATAATTCGATTTATTCTTTCAAAAACACCGTTTTACTAAGTAGTTCTGGGAGATGAAAAATTATGAGTAATGCCTTTCTCACTACAAAAAGTTTCAAAATCATAATTTACAAATTCTCCACCATGATCACTATAAATAGTTATCAATGTAAGGTTTTTATCATTTTTTAATTTGGATACAAATGTTTTAAAATAACAATATGATTCATATTTCTTTGTTAGAAAATAGAACCATGTGCATCCTATGTAATTTTCAACTAAAAAATATATATAATATTTGCCTCTAATACTTACAGTTTATATAGGACTGAATAATTCCATGTGCACTAACTGTAAAGCATCAGTAGTTGAGACTTTACTTATTGATTTAAAGGTTGAATTATGTTTCTTTACATATTGACAAGGGTCACATACTTTTGAAGAATCAAATCTAAGTTCCAGTAGATCCTTAAAAAGTATTTTATTAGAAAATTTTCATAGGTTCCTAAGATTACAATGTCCTAACCTTATATTTCATAACCAAGATTGATCTTTCATTGCACTAAGGAAATGTAAGTATTGGCTCCTAAGGTCTTCTAAGTTAAGTGTGTAAACATTCTCATATTGATGGGCAGAAAGAATGAATTGATCCTTGGAATTGTGTACTACACATTTATTATTCATAAAATTCACAAGGTAACCTTAATCACACAATTAGCTTATGATTATAAGGTTGTTCTTAAGAGAATTTACAAATAAAACATTTGAAATCAAATCTTTTTCAAGAAGAACAATATTATCTATACCAATAATATTTACTTGAGCATTGTCTTTGAAGGTAACTCTTCCACCTTTCATTTCAATAATATTTTTAAAAGAAGTATTTTTTACTATTCATATGTTGGGAACATCCATTATCCATGTACCATATATTCTTTTTTTTGGTACTTTGTTTTTTTCCCAAAAACAAAAAAAAATTAGACTTTTGGAATCCAAACGTTCTTAGATCTAGAAATGTTATAAAGAAAAACTCTAGGAATCCACATTTGTTTTGAAAAATGGTCTTTGTGGAACCCCAAAGATTGAATTTTATTTAATGAATTTTTTTTATTCCAATGCCCACTTTGACATTTTGTAAAAAAGGGGGAATTTTTAGGAATAAAATAGCTATTACTAAAAACAATTTTTGAATGAGAATAACCAATTCCAAAACTCTTACTAAAAGGAAGAATTTATTTATACATATTATTAAAACCTCAATTTACAAAAGTGAATTTGATAAGAGTTTCTTTAAAGAACAATTTTTAGACTTTATTTTTATAACTAAATTATTATCTATATAATTATTAGTTTTAAAAGTGAGTTTTGTTTCAAAAACATTTTTATCAGAAATGAAATTTTCAAAATCCTTAGAAAGATTATCCTTATCAGAATTGGCTTCCTCAAGGTTGTTAGAAATGGAAAAAATTTCAAAAGTTTTCTTATCAAGATCTGATACTTCTTTTATCAAAACATTTATTATATAATTTTCCTTTTCAAGTTTCTTACCAACTTTATAGTTTTCATTTTCAAGTAATTTTGAAAATCTAGAGACTTCATCATATGAAGGTAAAGTATTATTATCACTGGCTGAAGAGGATTCTTCATGAAAAGATATATAATTATTTTCATCAGGATAATTATCATTTAAATACATATTATTTAAATAATCAAAAGTGTGTACCTTAGCCATAACACATTGACTTTAATAAGGTATTCTGGCATAGAGACCAATATTCTTGTGTCCAGAATTTTTATTGTCTAAGGATCCATCAGAAGAATATCCTTCACTAGAACTCCATGATTCATTAGCTTTCAAGACTTTCTTTTCTTTTGTATTGTAAAACTTTTTATGATTTCAATCAGAATGTATTTCCTTTATATATTTTCTTTCGAGTTTTGGACAATCAGGTCTTATGTGTCCATCTATTTTAAATTCATAATAGGTAACATTAAGAATATTTCTTATCATTCCATTCCTAGTTAATTTTCTTATATCAATACTGAAAATACTTTTTACCATCAATCTTATTCATCCTTCGATCAATATTGGATAACTCATTCTCAGAATGTTCTGAATCACTTGAGTCTAATTGAACAATAACCTTCTTTGTCTTAGTTGATTTAATAATATTTTTAGGAGTCTGAGCTTTCATTTGATTTAAAGTAGAAGTAAAAGAAACTCCATAATTCTTTTTTTAACTTTATCAACATCTCTTTTTATCCTACCTTCATACTGTAAGAGATTTCTAAATAAATCATCAAGTGTAAATTTTTTAATATTCCTAGATTCATCAAATGTTGTTCTCTTTGATTCCCATTCATTTGGTATGATGTCTATAATCTTTTCCACAAGGATCTCATCATATAATTCTTTTTCATCCATATCTTGTAAACTATTCACAATTTCCATGAACGTTTGTTTCATATTAACAACAAGTTCTCTATAAAGAAATTAAAAATCTTGGTAATATGCTCTTAGAATAGATATTCTAGTCTCAACAACTATGGAAGTTCCAAAATGAGTGATTTATAACTTCTTAAAAATACTGTTGGCTGCTTTACAAGAGGAAATTTGGCTATATATATTTCTAGTCATAGAAAAAAGTAAAATATTTTTTACCTTATAATTCAATTGATATTTCATATTCTCTTGATCGGTAAAGAGACTAAATTCTTTGTCATTTATATTCATCAGTCATCATAACAAGGTCATCAAATCCCGCATTGATAAAAAAGTCTTTATTATATATCTCCATTATTCACAATCATTTCCATAAAAAATTGCTGGTCTTGTGGGATTTAGATTGTCTATTGAACCGAAATTTATCCCTTCTATATTTAAAACAATACAAAAATTCTTTTTACACAATACATGTTAGTGTAGAAGATATTTATAAACAAAATGTTCATAATAAGAAATAAAGTTAACGTGAAAAAGAGAATAAAATAATCAGTAAGCAAAAATAGTGGAATCCACCTTTAATACCAAATGTGAGTATCAATATCATAGAGACTTGGCACTGATACTAATTGTCGGATATAAATGTATATGTAGATGAAAAAATAAAATAGGGGGGGGGGTGAATTGTAAGTTTAAAAACTTTCATTTTATACTTAGAGGAAACTTAGTTTAATAGAATTAAACTAATCATATTCAAAAAGTTCTTTTGTATTTAAACAATAATAGGATAGGGCCCTTGGTTTGATGGAAAAATTATCATAATTAGTAGGTTATGATAAGTATTCCACAGGTCGTATTTGAAATTAATCATATTCAAAGTAAGAAATCAATTTAAACAGAGTAAGCATATATGGATCGTAATCACAATAGTTACGATAAACAGAGTGAAACAATTAATGTTTCTATCATAAAGCATATAGAATCATATTGAGTAAATTAATTGATCATAATCATAGAAATTATAATTACAAAGATCATAATAATATAATATAGAATAAAAAAATAAATATGTAAAATGATTCACTTTCTATAACAATGTAGAGGAAATGTAAAACAAGTAAATGAATACAATTATTTTAACCCAAAGAGTAGGGTATACAATAACCTTGGATAGAGGTCCCTTGATTTATACTTTCAAGAAATTCTATCTTACCCACACTAGGGTAAGATCTCGATATGATGATCGACCTCTATCCTGCTATCCCCACAGGACCTCGATCAAGAAGGTGATCAAAACCTCCATCTTCTTAGCCTCATAAGCCCTCCATCTGAAAAATATCAAATGTTTCCCTATCCATATAATCCCTCAATATTAATCACAACAATCAACATCACATGAAGCAAAACCAAAACTCTTGATAGTCACAAGTATATGGAACAATCAGTACACAACTTGTAAACTTCATGGTTTTCACACGTAGCAACAATTTGGTGGAGCTCTCACAGAGTTTCAAAATTCAGTAGCAACAAAAACATGAGCTTGTTTAATGATCTAGTATTTATAATAATTTGTCCCAATGGTCATCTTTTTCTCCAATGGTTGGATTTTCTCCTGAAATCTCAGAGGGACTTGGACACCTAGAAATCCAACAGTCATATTATAACTAAAACAATGACATCATTTTAAATTCATATTGAAACAGAATACATGACATTGTTTTTATTTAAAGGTTTTCCTTTCATTACAATATAGTTTTAGGGATACAGAAAACTAAATTAAAAAGGGTCTGATGATTTTCATTATGAGAGTCAGTATGAGTTATATCATTACAAAAATATTTTCAGTATGAAAACTAGATAGTGTGTATGATAAAAATTTTATTCGGTGTGTATGATAGAAATTATATCCAGGATCATTATGACAATCATGGAATGAATTATTTCTAAAAAACTCATGAGTACGATTATTATCGCATGTATATGTAAAAACACATTGATAAAATATGAATAAAAAAGTCTTAAAGAAAGTGTGGTAAAATTATATATGATTATATTCTTAAAATACTTTGAAAATAAAGGAGTTAGTAATTAGGTATTTAATAAAGAGTTTTTGATTTAAAAAACAAATAGAATAGAGAAACCATTATAAGAATTTTGACTCAACATGTATTTCCTCTAAATAAATGATGAATGAGGAATGGAAAGAGGAAGATAAAAATAGAATAACTCACTAACATCGATGAATTAATACCATTTATCAGTTTCTTGATCATCCAACCCCTTAGTAGTACCTTTATTTATCATATATTTCATTTACTTCATGGTTGTAATCTGGTCATAATTAGAATATATAATCATCTTTAGTTCCTAAAGGTACTTTTCCACTTCAGTAGGATCAATAACATAGAGGAAGCTTAAAGGGGATTAAATGTATCAAAGATGTGGGACATGTATTCTAACATGGAGAAATATCCATAAGTAATTAATTTCATAGGTCATATCTTTCTATAATTCAACCACCTTGGGATGCATGTAATCTGATGTTGTCATGTCTGGTTATGAAGAGGACCTGACTTCCCTTTATTTTATTGTTTTTCTAGGCCTCTCTATCCCAATAGGAGGGTGGGAAGATGGAGCCTGAGTTTCCTCCCAATGATGACAATTATACCACCGAGGCTTGACTGGTGTGGTATCTTTAACTATAGTTTGCTACATAGCTTACATCTAAGATTGTTTAAAAGATTTTGGAGCCTCATCATCATCATCCTTGGGTTGATCCTTTCTAACATGATTTCCTCTTCAATAGTTGTCAAAGGTTAAACTCAGGGGATTATTGTTGTTAATTACCCTTGAGGGTATGAGGAAATCCAAGCATCAACATACCGAGAAGTCAACCTAATGGACGCACCCGATGGAGGAAACTTGATTAATTCTTGAGATACCTCCAGATCCATAAGGACCTAGAGAAATCAGTCCACCATTGGGTGCTTCTCTAATCGGACATATATGAGAGGGGATATTGTTGACTATTGTAGGCACTTAAATTGGTGTGAAAATTTTCATAGAGCATAATCTTTATAAATAACCTCACCATTAATCTAGGTTTCAATCATGCTATCTCTGAAAGATATCATGTACAACCTCAACTCATCATTACCAAGACTGTTGTAGGTAAATGTCCCAATTGGTGGATCTTCATGTGGGAAGAAATTGAATCCACCAATTGGTTTAAGTTCTTCAAAGCTTCACTATATTTCAAATACAAAGGTTGGATGATAGAAATATCTTGGATGAACAGTCGAAACTGGCCTCTAGGAACCTTAAATTCACTTATAACAACATAATAATTGAAGTGTAATGTGATCCATCTCCAAAAAACTTGAAATCTCTCTAAAATATAGAAGGGGACCTTCCTTGTATACATGTTCAATAAACACTAGTGTATCTTTTCCAAGATAGGGGCTTCCAACCTCACATGCTTTCCTTTAGAAAACCTGACTGCCATAAAGAATGTCCCTAACCTCACATTTCCATTGGATTAGTGAAAAAAACATGTATATACTCAATGAAATTTCTATAAATCTGATGAGGTAGGTTTTGGTGGGGATGCCAGACTTGATTGCATACCCTAACTGATCATATTTTCCCAACTATAGTGTAGGCCAAAAATTACTAGGGATGCCCCATTTTTCTAATGAGGGATATACCATTGGGTGTTGGAGACTAGGACCTTCTACTTTTGGCTCTAGGAAAACCTTCGTCCATGCCTTAGAATGGATATCGCCCCTTGGGTGAGGGTCTTCCTTCCTGACATCCCGAGATACCTATAATAAATCTTAATCCAAAACAGGTGTTTGTTCAGCATCCTACCACATCACTTTTAGTGTAATTAACTCGTTATACATATCTCTGAGGATGGATTCTCTTGAGATCTTATAGACATCCCATAAACTGATGCCGAATTCTCTGCATGTCATATGGAATTTTTTTTGCGGGATCCATTGGCTGAGAAACTCAGGAATGATGTCGGAGTGCTTGTACACATATGTATGGGTCACACATATATCCACATAGATATTGACCAACTTTATCTCAACATAAAATTAAACACAAGTCTTTCACACCCAGTACACCCACATCCACTTTGGTTTGAAATCTCCTCCAGTGTGGAAGTCCCAGTCTACTTTCCAACCTTTTGATTGATCTATCTTGGAAGCATGAATGGAAAACGATTAATAGTGTGATTTTGATTCAGAAGTGAGAGGCTCTAGATCCAGATCATAGATATTGTGTTGCATGAAACATGTGTAGGTTACCATTCCCTTATTGATTAATTCACCACTAGACAAGATGTTAAAAGTGGTAAAATTCATGTACTCCTAGAACCAAGAAAGTGGAAAATAATTTTTCGAATTCAAAATGAGTACATATCTCAAAATTCTGTGGTAAAAAAATGATAGTAGTTCACTTTTATGATATTCATGGTTTTATTTTGTAATATGAATCACCAGATCTAGAATAGTGGATTCATGCACTTCGTAATAATCTGACCCAACAATGTAAAACATTTTATTGATGTGTGTATTAACTTGTTTATCAGAGACTCAAACCTTTTGAGTAGCCAATGGAAATCTACAAGGAAACACTAAGATTTTATTTAGAGCCAAGTTTTTAGTTTGGGAGATTCTAAGTTTTTTTGGAAAAGGAAGGAACTCATGTAGGTCACTCATCCAAGTAACTTCGAGCATGCCACTCACCCAAGGGGCCTCACACAGGTTACTCACTCAAGTGACCTCATGTAAGTCACTCACCCAAGTGAACTCATGTGGATCACTCACCCATGTGACCTTGCGTGGGTCACTCACCCAGGTGACTAGGCATAGGCGCCTTACTGAAGCCACATCATAGAAAATGTTCACGCAATTGAAGGCATACCATGAGTTTGTGATGAGAATGTACATGAAAGGATTTCATTAATGACTAGCGTGAAAAGAGAATATAAGAGGCTGAATGATATGAGTGAAGGTAGGGGGGACCATTAGGTAGGAAATACTATTTATAGATGAAAGGGTACCTATGTGGTCACCCTACACAACCAACCTATGTGGTCCACCTGCATGGTCTCCCTACACAACCAACCTGCATGACCAACCAGTGCAACCAACCTATACGGTTCATCCGCTCACCTATCCCTTGTGTAATACACAAACCATAATGTTCACTAAACCCAATAATGAATATGCATGAACATATAAAGGCTAATAAATGAAGGATCAATAAAAATACTTGTTTCTCTCTACTTTTGGATCAAATACTCTTTTTATGATTGGATCCAATCTTGAGGGGGTGGGGCATTTGTTGACACTACCTTTTCTCACTTAAGGATAAAAGGTTTTAAGGAACAATATACTAAGTATAGGTAGGAGGAAAAGGAATGAAAGGTTAACAAAAACTCTTTTCTATATGTTCTTCCAAGTGAATCTCACACAACTCCAACCTGTACGACCCAACATATATGACCAACTCCTCACACAGTTCAAACCTGCACGGGGGCCCTATGCGAAGGACTTGAATGAACCACATCCTTTGACCAGGGTCTTGATATTTACTATAAATAGGACACTTGGTATTCTCATTTGAAATGATAGGAAGACAGAAAGACAGTTTGAAGTTCTGCTCTCCCTAGTCCTTCACCCAAGTCCTCAAAACCCACCAGGTAGCTCTATAAGCTTCAAAAGAAGAGGAAATTAATGAGAGTCTAGATACTAGAGTTAATATAAGGTCTAAAATACCAAATACCTATAAGAGGATCCATTTACCCCCAGTCCAAAAGTACTAGAGAGAAGACCACTTCTCAATTCTGGGACTTGTGTGAGACCTTACCAGAAGAACCTGAGGAGACCCTTGGAGGTCCGAGAAAGTTCTCACCCAATTTTGGTTTCCAAGGTTGTTCTTCATCCAATTTCACCCAAGTAATACTTTCATGAGGTACCTCTAAATTCTCAAAAGTAACAATTGGGAAAATAAGTGGCCTTCCATCTCACCTAGGTATCACCTAGGTGAAGCCAAAGTTAGTTCGCCTAAGTATTATTTGGGAAAGGTACCCTCCAACTCACCCAGTTTTCACCTAGACAAATCACCTTACAATCCATATTTTCACATCTATAATGATAGGGAATCCCTTTTATAACACCCCAAACATTTTATGGTATGTTTCTATTAAATACATTCTATTAATTAGATAGAATATATTTAATAAATCCCTGATTTTCTTTGAAACAACACTTTTTTATTTAGGATATATTTATAACCTAGCCATTAAACTTAAATTTTCCACTTCTATGGTTTGAATTTCAAAAAATGGACATACACAGTTGCGATCAGGGTGATATTTGGAGTCTGATAGAATCAACTTAATTTTCAGTGAATAGTAACTTACCCATATAAATAGAAACTTACCCTTATGAATATTAACTTAACATTATGAATATTAATATTACCCTTATGAATGGTAACCTTAACCATGAAAGTATAAATAAATTTAGGGAGCTTAAAAATAAAGATGAATATTTTAAGTGTTGGTATTTTTTGATTAAATAACGATTTTAATTAAAAATTTAATTTATCATATTTAGAAAATTATTTTTGAAAAATGGAGTTCATTTTTGTATTCTACACATCGAAAAATGGTTAGGGTGAATTTTTGGTATTTTTTTTGAAATACTTGAATTTTTTGTGAATGGTAAAATATATTAATTTATCGTATAAATACATTATAATTTAAATTCACTATTCCAAGAATCACGAGTGATGTAAGAAAAAAAATCTAGAAATTACATGCAATTATTACTATTATAGGTCACGTAATAATCACTATTTCTTGTCTTGTGAAGAAATAATAAATTAATGATTATAATATTAAGAAAACCCTCGTCCCCTCCACTATATAAACCACCCATCAACCCCTCTTCCTCCCACACCAATCAAGCTTTAATAATTACCTATATTCTGATAAAATATCTCCCTAATATTCTCCCCCACGTCCAAGGCTTTCTGGTCTCACCAAAATGCCAAAAACAAAATCCTCAAGGAGATTATCAAAGAGGAGTACTCAAGAGGTGAACCTCTCTTCCCTTTTCTTTCAAATTCTTTTACAAGTTCCATTATTTTGTTTCTCTATACTCACCTCCCCACATAAAAATGCTATTATAATTATAGTAACTTACATGGAATTTAATTTTATTATTTTAAAGGAATATTTCATAATAATCTCTCTTTTCCCCCTCCTCTTACACTAAAAATGAAAATACAGTTTGAGATGTGTTAATTTATCACATTTAAGGATGACAGGTTTTCAATTTCTATTACTATCTTCAAGACTAGTTATGAAACCATTTTAATGGTTGAAATATATCATAATATATTTATTTTACCTTATTCAATGTTCTTTAATCCTTAAACACTCATAATATAAAATAATAATACAAAACAAGTTCATTATACACAAAACCACCAAGTTAATCCAAGCTTATATCACTAACTTTTAACTAATGAGTAATCATCATGGTATATAATAAAAAATAATTATAAGATCATTTATATCTTTATAATTTCAATAATAATATATATTAACAATTGTTTATGTTTAACCACATTTCAAACGAACTTCCATTCATAAATATAAGTAAACCGATCATGAAAACCAAGGAATAAAATGATTCCAAAACAATAAAATTGAACCCCTTAAACCCATAAAAAGGAAATTAATGTACCTAATAAGGTTATAGTAAATAAATTAAATGTAGATTAGATTCTTTAATTATTAATTAATGAATCTAAATTTGATTATTCAGGTATTTAAGATCAAATGATGAAGATATTCAGGCATAAGGTAAGGGATCATCTCTCTCACTTTTATTCAAGAATCCCCCCTATGTTGTGTCATTCTATTTTTAATTCCTAATGATGGGGTATGTTTTTTAACCTTATCTATACTGTATTTATGATATATAAATGATGGGATACCCCTTTACCTCTCATTAATCCCTCACAAGAACACTTGTTACCATGCTAAAATGTTGTAAGGGGTTTCTTATCTCACTTTTAATTCTGTGAGATTTCCATTGTTCGCCACTTATTTATTACATGTGGTGTATTTTTTACTGACATTTGATATATATTATCATTATTATATTTATATTCATGGTATTTTTTTATTCATTTTTTGGTTATTAATTTTTGGTAATACGACTCGATTGATTACAACGTGGCAAGGGACTTTGTCTGAGTTTCCATTTCATTGTCATTTACTTGGTATTGTGCACCTAATATTTCTTATGTAGTGAATCCACTGCCCATTTGAGATAATTTTTCATTTGAAATTGTAAATATATTATATATACATATTCTGGTTTCATGGACATGATTATTATCTTAAGTCATATACCCTTTTACATACAGTGTTTATTTGGAATGTTGTTTTAACTATAGAAATATTGATGAATCTGTATCCTCTACTATATATGGATATAGATAAGGCATATTGTAATTGTATTAAATATATGTATAAATAATGATTTGGACTTTCAGTGATGGGCATGACCCTCTATAGCCACTCGATGCATCGACAGGTCTCATGAGACAAATCAGTTGGTGACAAACCCTTCGAGTTTGTTTCCAAAAATAAGACGGGTTTCTACCCAAAGACTTAAACCATTTAGATGGTATAGTGGTATCATGTTACAGATACATGACAACCAATTAATAAGCATTATCTTTATTCATTTTTCAGTTATTACTATCCATGAGGTTTTCACCATGATAAAATCTATGGATGCATTTTTATTCTCAGTTTATTAATGGCATGTGTTTTTCATTTATTCACCATGCCATATTGACTATGCCCATTTTATTATGATTAAATTATTGTTGATTCATGATTATTATATTTTTAACCCTTACTGAGCATTTGATTTCACCCTTTTCATTTGTTTACCTTCAACAGGTTATGAGGAGGAGACCATTTTTTGAGTTATCATGGATGTAGTTTATTAGTTTTTATTATATATTGTATTTTTTTACCTTTTCCAATGTAATATGAGTTACATTTATGTATCTAGTTTCTTCAAGACTACTAAACTGATTGATTTGTAAGTATTTCATTCCTTTTAATGCCAATGTAATAAGTAATGCATCAGCTCTGGGCTTTTGGGGTTGGGGTTTTACAATTGGTATTAGAGGAAGTTTAGTAGCAAACTTGGAAACTAGATTTAGAAAACTTAGATTAGGGAACAAACCCCTAATATATTATTTGATTAAAAAAATATAAAAGCATCTTGGTATTTTGGTAAGGAATAGATTATGTGGATCTTTCTAGCAAATACATCCCTGTCTGGATACAAACAAGTAGAGGTGGCTCTAGCATAGATGTACTAAGGAGTGAAAGCTCTAACAAGGAGTTTTAGGCTTGCCCTGGGGTATCCTAGTGCATGAAAATGAGTCTTGCTTCACTCTTGGTTTGAAACTCTCAAGGGATATTCTTTGGATAATTCACATTTTCTTTACAAGCCATTATAAAGGATTTGAATGTAAATTTTTCCTCATAGAAACCATGTTTCTAAGATTAGCTATGCATATAATTTCACTTTATGCTAAGTAATTTTCTAGTTGAGTTTATAAATTAGGATTCATAACCTAATATAGTATATGAAATTATTTAGAAATTATGCCTAATAAAAGAAGAGTAATAAATACTTGTGGAAAATGTAGGGATTTCCCCACTGAGCAAGTCAACACAATCAATGTTGGAGTGGATCAGATCATGACCATATTGGGATAGCTTACTCATGTTGTGATGAATAACCATGATACACCTATGTTGGATCATTTCATGCAAAACAAGCCCCCATATTTTAGTGGGACTACTAATCTAGTGGTAGCTGAGTAGTGGATCAAGTCCTTTGAAAAGATATTCCTGGAATTAAGATGCAATGAAAATAAAAAGGTAGTGCTGGAAGTATATTGTCTCAAGGGTGACGCTGATCAGTGGTGATATTTGATCCAGAATACTACAGAGGAATAATAAATAGAAGATATGGAATGAATGACTTTTAAGGAAATATAATTCTACAAATATTTTACTTGCGAGCAATGAACCAAAATGAAGAGGAAATTACTTTGATTAAAGAAAAGTGAATAAGATAATGTTATAGAGTATGAGGATACCTTCACAAGACTAGACAGGTATGCCATATATTACATATGTGACTCTGAAGACAATATTGATCATTTATTTGAAGGTATTAAGCCAAGTCTTTGAAGGGAACTAGCTTCTCAATCATTTTCAGCATACGATGAAATTGTATTAAGTTCCATCAAAACAGAGAAGGAATTTTCTAGAACAAATTTTTTCAAGGGAAACCAAGATAATAAGTAGTACTCTAATAACCATGGAAAAGGTGAAGCACCAAATAAGAACAAGGGAATGAATAAATTCCCATTATGTAAGAACTGTGGAAAGAATCATCTTGGGAAATGCTTGAAAGGAATGAGAGTCTTCTATAAGTGTGGATAAAAGGGTCATCGATATAATGAATGTAAGGGGAAGAAAAAATTCAATGATGTTTAATGATACAATTGTAGAGAGATGGGAAACTATGAAAATGAGTGTCTTAAGTGCCAAGGAAACTTTCCTCAGAAAAGGCCACGAGAGCAAGGGAAAGCTTATACGATTAAAACCGCAGAGGTTGAAGTTCTTAATGATGTGGTGGAAATTAATTTAATTATTTCCTCAAATTTAGTCAATGAATTATTTTATTCTAGATTATTGCATTCATTTATATCTTCCTAATTTTCCAAGAAAATTAGACATGTACAATTTGATTTAATAAAGGAGTTTTCAGTCAAAAATCCTAGGGGATGTATTATTGCAACAAAGGTGTGTTGATCGGTCCCCCTTATGACACATAAAAGTGCTTTAGTTGATAACCTTATAATTATACCAATGATTGAATTTGATATAATTCTCGATATGAATTGGCTGTCAAATTATGATGCAAAGATCTTTTGCAAGAAGAAGGAAGTTACAATTTTTGAGATTGGTGTAGAATACCTTATCTTTAGAGCATAAATATCTTCATCTGATTCTTATCTAGATCCTCCCCCAGTAGATCTACTAAATGAAATTCTTGGAGAGGAAGAGAACAAGGTATCTATGGGTGAAAAAATAAACATTCAAATTAAAGATGTACCTATTGGGTAAGAATACATTGATGTATTTCCAAAGGATTTACCTAGACATCCTCTAGAGAGAAAAGTTGAGTTATCTATTGATTTAATTCCTGGTGCAAGACCTATATAAAATAATCCCTATAGAATGGCCACTGTGGAATTAGTTGAGATAAATAAATAACTAGAGGAATTGAGTGACAAAGGATTTATTCGACCTATTGTTTCTCTATGGGGAGCCCCTATCCTCTTTGTCAAGAATAAATATGGATCCATGAGTCTATGCAATGATTATAGGGAAATAAATGATATTAAAATAAAGAATAAGTATCCTTTTCCACATATTAATGATTATTTGATCAACTTCATGGAGACTAATATTTTTCAAATATTGACCTTTGATCTGGATATCATCAGCTGTGTGTGAAGAATGAAGATATTCTAAAATAGCATTTCGAACCAGGTATGAGCATTAAGAGTTTATAATAATGCCTTTTGGAATGAATAATGCACCCTCTATTTTTATGGATCTAATGAATAGATTTTTCAAGGAATATATTGATGAATTTGTTATGGTATTTATCGATGATATCTTGGTATAATCCAAAACCTACGAAGACCATGAGAATGAATTGTGGATTATTCTAAAAAATCTTAGAAGAAATGAATTATATGGGAAGTTTAGAAAGTGTGAATTTTGGATTCAATTAGTTTCTTTTCTTGGACATATTGTCTCTAAGGATGGAATTTTAGTCGATTCAGTGAAGAAAAAGGTAATCCAAGAATGGCCTATGCCAACAAACACAACTGAGGTACATAGTTTTATTGGATTAGCAAGATACTATCGGGATTTCATTCAGAATTTCACTCGGATGGATAACCCACTAACCAAGCTCACACATAAAGGGGTTAAGTTTTTATGGATGAAATAATGTACAAAATACTTTGAAGAATTAAAAATAATATTGTTTAATGCTCCAATTTTGAATCTTCCATCTGAAAATGATAGATTTGTGATATACAGTGATGCATCAAAGAATGGACTGAGTTGCATCCTTATGAAAAATGATAAAGTTATCACTTATGCTTCAAGGTAGTTTAAGACTCATGAGAAAAATTATCCTACTCATGATCTTGAGTTAGCAGCCATAATCTTTACTATGAAAATATAGAGAAATTATCTCTACGGTGAAAGATGTGAGATATATACGGATCACAAGAGTTTGAAATAAATTTTTACACAAAAAGAACTCAACATGAGGAAAAGGAGATGGATCAAGTTACTCAAATACTATGATTGTTCAATACACTACCACCCAGGAAAGGAAAATAAGGTGGAAGATTCATTAAGAAGGAAATATCATGGACTTATGACCCAAATGAGGATTGAGAGAGATCCTATATTAATGGAACTAATAAAGATGGTTATGGGAATTTTTAAGTAAGGGGAAACATCTTTCCTCTTTCAAAAGATTGCTAAACTATATTTACTAGAGAAGATAAAAATATCTCAATCTGATAATGAAAATCTACAAAAGAAAATTAAATCTGTTAAGGATGGAAGATTGGTAGACTTTGTGAATGTGGATGGAGTTCTAAAATTTGGGAAGAGGTTATGCATTTCATTAAAACCTGAGCTAAAAATGGAACTGTTAGACGATGATTATAGCTCAAATTTATCTATACACCTCAGTTGCACCATGATGTATAGAGATATGAAGGAAAATTTTTTGTGGGATAACATGAAGCATGAAATTGCTAACTATGTGTCAAGGTGTCTAGTTTTTCAACAAGTGAAGGCCAAAAGACAACATTTTATAGGGGTCATGTAACCTAGAACTATTATTATATGGAATTGGGATGAAATTATGATGGATTTTTTCACAGGACTACTAAGAAAACCTTGAAGGAATGATTCAATATGGGTAATTGTTGGTCGTCTCACAAAATTAGCACATTTCCTTGCTATAAGAGGGGATTTACCACTTGAGCACATAGAAAGACTTTATATTAATGAATTTTTAAGACTTCATGGTGTACCTATATCGATTGTGTCCGATAGATGTCCTTGGTTTACATAAAAATTATAGAAAAGTATCCAGAAGTCTTGGGATACTGAGCTTCATATGAGTACTGCTTATCACCCCCAAATCGATAGACAGACTGAAAAGACTATTCAAACACTGGAAGAAATGTTGAGATCATGCTCTATTGACTTTCAAGGCATGTGGGATCAATAATTTTCTTTGGTGTAATTTTCCTAGAATAATATTTTCCATTCTAGCATTAAAATGGTGCCATATGAAGCATTATATGGTAAGAGGTGTCGAACTCTAACTTGTTGGGATGATATTGGAAAGAGGAAACTTATAGGCCTAGAACTTATCGAAGAGACAACTATAAAGGTAAATAAAATTTAGGCCCATATTAAGGTATCCCAAAGTAGGAAAAAGAGTTATGCTGAGAACCATAGAAAGGATTTGGAATTTCAAGTAGGAGATCATATCTTTCTAAAAGTATCTTTGTGGAAGGGTGTCTTAAGGTTTGGTAAGAAAGGGAAACTAAGCCCCAAATACATTGGACCATTCGAAATTCTAGAAATAATTGGAGTTGTAGCTTACCATTTAGAAATTCCACCAAGTATCTCCAAATTTCATAACGTGTTCCACATGTCGTTGTTAAAGAAATACATGCCAGAACAAACGCATGTACTCACCTATGAAGAAATAGATCTAGAGCCTAATTTTTCATACTGTGAAGAGCCTATCGAGATTCTTGACACAAGGGAGAAGGGATTGAGAAATTGGAAAATTTGAGTAGTAAAGGTTCTTTGGAGAAACTATAAAATAGAGGAAGCAATGTGGGAACCTGAGGATGTTATGAATAAGAACCACCCACATCTTTTTAGGGAGCAATATACACGAAAAATTTCGAGGAATAAATTTCCAAAGGAGAGAATAATATAACTCCCCAAACATTTTATGGTATGTTTCTCTTAAATACAATATATTAATTAGATAGATTATATTTCATAAAGCACTGAGTTTCTTTGAAACAACACTTGGTTATTTAGGATATAGTTATAACCTAGATATTAAACTTCAATTTTCCACTTCTGTGGTTTGAATTTTGAAAAACAGACATACACGGTTGCAATTAGGATGATATTTGGAGTCTGATAAAATCAAATTAATTTTTGGTGAATAGTAACACACCTTATGAATAGTAACTTACCCTTATGAATAGTAAATTACCCTTATAAATAGTAATATTACCCTTATGAATGGTATCCTTACCCATGAAAGTATAAATAAATTTAGGCACCTTAAAAATAAAGATGAATATTTTAAGTGTTGGTAATTTTTGATTAAATAATAATTTTAATTAAAAATTAAATTTATCATATTTAGAAAATTATTTTTGAAAAATGGAGTTCATTTTTGGATTTTACATTTTGAAAAATGGTTAGGGTAAATTTTTGGTATTTTTCTGAAATACTTGAATTTTTGGTGAATAGTAAAATACATTAATTTATTGTATAAATATATTATAATTTAAATTCACTATTCATAGAATCATGAGTGATGTAAGCACCCAAATATAGAACTCACATGCAATTATTACTATTATAGGGAATTAAATACTTACTATTTCTTGTCTTGTGAAGAAATAATAAATTAATGATTATAATATTAAGAAAACCCTCCTCCCCTCCACTATATAAACCACCCATCACCCCCTCTTCCTCCCACACCACTCAAGCTTCAAGACTTTCCTAAATTCTTCTCAAATATCTGCATAATATCCTCCCTCACATCCAAGGCCTACTGGTATCACCAAAAGGCCAAAAACAAAGACCTTAAGGAGATTATCAAGGAGGAGTACTCAAGAGGTGAACCTCTGTTCCCTTTTCTTTCAAATTATTGTACAAGTTCCATTCTTTTGTTGCTCTCTCTTCACCTAACCACATCCAAATACTATGAAAATTCCATTACCTTACATGTAATGTAATTTTATTATGCTAATGGAATATTTCATCATCATCACTCTTCCCCCCCCTCCTCTTACACTAAAAATAAAAACACCGTTCGAGATGTGTTAATTTATCACATTCAAGGATGACGAGTTTTCAATTTATATTACCATCTTAAATAATGGTCATGAAACCATTTTAATGGTTGAAAAAAATCATAATATATGTATTTTACCTTATGAAATATTATTAAATCCTTACAAACTCATAATATAAAATAATAATACAAAAGAAGTTCATTATGCACAAAACTGCCAAGTTAATCCAAGCGTGTATCATTAAATTTTAACTAATGATTCATCCTCATGGTATATAATTCAAAATCATTATAAGATAATTTATATCTATTTAATTTAACTAATAATATATATTAAAAATTATGTATGTTTAACCACATTTCAAACAAACTTCCATTCATAAATACAAGTAAACCGATCAAGAAAACCAAGGAAGAAAATGCTTCCAAAATAATAAAATTGAACCCATTAAACCCATAAAAAAGGAAATTAATGAACCTAATAAGGTTATAATAAATCAACTACATGTATAGGAGGTTCTGGAATTATTAATTAATGAATCTAAATTTTATTATTTAGGTCTTTAATATCAAACGAAGAACACATTCAGGCATAAGGTAAGGGATCCTCTATAACGACCCATACTTTACATACATTGTTAATACTTCAAAATTGAAGCACACTTATTACAACATATGACAAAACCACAGAGGACCGTATAGGTATAGTGTCTTTAGAAACTGGGAAACATAAACAACTGGTTCATAAATCTTCTACAGTGTCTCCCATTTATTTCATCATATCTAGGGTACCTTTTAGCATATTCTACTTAATATCCATCTTCCTGACCTGGGGAAAAGAAAACATAAAAGGGTGAGCTCAAATGCTCAGCAAGGGCAAATAAAGGAAATAAAAATCATATCATATCTTTTTGAAAATCAAAACCTGCAAAAGAGATCATAATATCTTAACATGGAATAAATCATAGAAGTGAAAATGAGATCCCCATAACATAAAACTTGAAACTTTGTGGCATGCACACATAATCATGGAAAATCATTTCTTGTTAGTCATGACTCATTGCCAAGACTATCTTAGTGGACAAAGTCCCTTTCTGAACCGAGTTCACTCCTCGTTTCAGTCCTGTATCACTGAACCGAAATAACCTTCCGTTCCAGCCATGTCTATCTCATGAGATATAAAATCTTTACCCAATGCATTGGAGGGAGATATAGGTCCCACCCATCTCTTAATGAATCCTTTCTTATGTGTGCCACAAAATCATAAATCATACATCATTGCATAACCCATGTAATAAAAATGGGATTCTTAAACAACATGACATCATAAAACCATTCATATAAGATAAAGGAATTCATAAACATAATTCCATCACAACATAGTCAAATCAATGTAAAAATATGGATAGAAACAGAACCCTTTATTATCTTATATGGAAAATAATTTTGATAAAACACTTGAATTGAATTCTTGAGGAAAATATCCTTTCTTCTTCAAAATCAATTTCTTTTCAAAAAACAACATGCAATTTTAAAAGAAAGAGATTTTATTGAAAATAGTCATGAAATCTTTTAGAGGAAGCTTCATGAAGATAAGGCTTTATAAAACAGTATAAATCCGTTCGTTCCGTATAAGTTAAAAAAACATTCTTCTCGTACTTTTGTCGGAAAAGTCAAAAAGTACCTCGTATGAAAAAGCGACAAAAGATTCCTTTCATATTCTTTACTAAAAACTCACCGAAGAGTAAAATTGGATTTAAACTATTGTAAGTGGATGGAAACAATATTACATATTGAAGGAACATGGACGTGGATGATAAAATACACCCCAGTAAATACTTACGAATAAACAATCTCGGATAAAAATGAGATTGTGATATTTCCCTTACCTTAGGTCCGATTAGCTTTGTACGTGTCCGAAGCTCCTGTATAATGGTTTAAATAATGTTATTGACTTATTACAGAATCATACATATTTATATGATATCATATATGGTCATATTATTAGCTTCTTGTTAGTAATATTTCATTGTTACTTGTTACTCGGGTCTTTATAACTTTTTGTTCTTATGCGTGTTTTGTTGAATAAATTCTTATTCTTATCTTTAGGTTATAGATAATTCATTTCCAGAATGTTATTAGTGTAGTATATACCATATTAATTCATTCAATTCATTTATATAATCATTATGAAATGAAGATCATGTAGAACGAATCACATCTCATCGTGGAGACGGTATTCCGTACGTACGCACAAGTGATGATATCGTTCCTATGATCGTGGAATTGTATTGGAGTATATATATATATTATTTCAGTATCAATATTACTTAATAATAATCATATATAGTTACTCATTACACCATTATACCCATCCTTGTAAGGTGATGGTGGAAAATAGATTACACCACGGCGTGGAGACGGTATTCCGTACGTACGCACGCGCGGTGATTTCATTTTTCCGTAGGATGGATAGAAGGTGAATTAGGGTTGTTTCATATTTATAATAACATATCAGTATGTAAGTAACACTGATGTTATTACTTTATCATGAAACAACTAAAGAAGAAGAAGTTGAAGAAGAAAGAAATTGAAAAGATCGGTAATGGATATTACCTCTTCTTTGGAACGCCTCTTTGAATCCTCCACTTAAGGAACTAAGATTGGTCTTTTGAGAAGACCAGGACCTATAGGATTATTCTAGGGAAGTGGAGAGGAGAAAAGGGCAGGGGTTGGCCGAGCTTGAGTGCTCAAATTGGTGTGAGGAGGAGGGGGAGGAGGTGCCCTTTTATAAGGGAGGAGAGGGGCACCTTAGGAATATCTCAAAATATTATTTTATATTAAAGTCAAAATCGATTTATAATGGTTCCAAAGGGTCTTATTTCGAAGCTAAAGTGGGGAAGGGTCGAAATCCTATAAACCAATAAGATTTAGACAAGTTTAGGGTATTATTTTAACCTTATCAATTAGATTTAACTCTAAGTTAATTAATTTAACTTTTACCGTGTCTTTTTGTTTTCTTTCACTATATGGTTAATACACTTACTATAACATGCCAAACGAACCCCAAATTGTTTATTATTAATATATATCCTTATCTAAGTAATTTGGCCGAACCTTAGATTTTTAGGAATAAAATAACAATTAATAATATAATATTTGATTTAAAAACTATTTTGTGTCAATTTTGACACTATTTGATATATGATTTTTTGTGAAAGTCATAACAGAATTATATGTTCGAACCAAGTTGATTAAATAAACATTAATATATCATAGTAACCTAGAAAATTAGTGGAATTCATAAAAAGTCTTAAATTACATTTATTTTGGTATTTATATTATCAATTTTGTCAATATTTCATTAATAAGATAATTACTGCATCATCTTTGTGTCATAAATAAATTAAATTATTTGATGTCTAAAAATTACAAATAAAATACCATCATGTAGGAAATATTTTTAGCTTTCTAATGAATATTTACAATCGAATTTATCTTATGTATAACCCCATATTAAAAATGATTTACTTATTAAACTTTGATTTTAACTATTTTAACCCTTCTTTAAATAAATTAATAATAAATGTCCTAATCTAATCCAAGTGGGCCTAAATGGTCATATTTTATTCCTAAGTTTGTTTTTGGTCGAATTACACTTGTCCAATAGAATTAGGACATGTGTTAGGGTAATATTGATATCATATTTACCCTTAGTTACCCTATTTACTATTAACCGCGGTAAAAATAGTAAAAAGTTACTATTCACCAAAAAATTATTTTTATCTCATTGAACCACATTTTACTTACTGACATCAACCGTGTCTGTCGGATTTTTGAAATTCCATTCACAGAAGCGGTAAAATTAAGTTTTATGCAAAATTCAGTTTTTAACCTACCACTTAGTGGTTTCACTATTCATCAAAAATTGAAAGTTTTCAGAAAAATACCAAAATTTCACCCTAGGCTAATTTCGATATTCTGAGTCCAAAAATGAAGTCCATTTTGAAAAATAAAATTTATAAATTTTCAAAAAGTGGTTATTACTATTCATAACGGCTAGTTTTAATAGCATGGTGTTGTTTAGTGAAACTCGGTATTGCGTACGACGCAAGCTATCGAGGAAGGTCGCGATTGCGTGTAAAGCAAGCCAAGCAAGTGTTGTGTAGAAAAAGATTCCTTTGATGATTTATATAACATAAAAGTCTCGGGTGTTACATTCTACCCCCCTTAAAAAGAATTTCGCCCTCGAAATTCGTCACTTTGTAACAAACAGATGAGGATACTTCTCCCTCATCATATCCTCAAGCTCCCATGTAGCTTCTTCAAGTTGGTGGTTCCTCCATAATACTTTCACCAAGCGAGTGGTCTTGTTTCGTAGGACTTTTTCGCTACGATCCAGAATCTCTATCGGCTGTTCTTCATAAGAAAGATCTTGCTCCAGCGGTACAACTTCTGAGCTGAGTACATGTGAAGGATCTGGTATGTACTTTCTCAGGAGAGATACATGGAACACATCGTGAACTTGAGAGAGATTCGGTGGAAGCGCCAATCGGTAAGCTACCTTCCCAACACGATCCAGTATTTCGAAAGGACCGATATATCTAGGGCTCAACTTCCCCTTCTTTCCAAATCTCATAACCCTCTTCCAGGGAGATATTCGTAAGAACACTTTATCGCCCACTTCAAACTCTAGGTCTTTTCTTCGGTTGTCGGCATAACTTTTCTGTCGACTCTGAGCTGCTCTTATGTGTTGTTGAATAGATCTAACCTTTTCTGCCATTTCATCAACGAGATCAGGTCCTAATAGCTTTCTTTCCCCAACTTCATCCCAGCAAGTTGGAGTCCTGCATTTCTTTCCATAGAGAGCTTCATAAGGAGCCATCTGAATACTGGAGTGAAAGCTATTATTATAAGAAAATTCCACCAAAGGTAGGTGTTGATCCCAACCTCCTTTGAAATCCATAGAGCAAGCTCTCAACATATCTTCTAGGGTTTGAATTGTTCTCTCAGACTGACCGTCTGTCTGGGGATGATAAGCAGTGCTGAAACTCAACTCTGTATCCAGAGTATGCTGAAGACTTCGCCAGAACTTCGAGGTAAATCTCGGATCTCGATCAGATATAATAGAAAGTGGTACTCCATGCAATCTCACCACTTCCTTTACATATATCCTGGCAAGCTGATCTAGAGAGAAATCCTCTCTAATAGCAATGAAGTGTGCAGACTTTGTAAGACGATCAACTATGACCCAGATAGCATTATTGCCTTTGGATGTTTTAGGAAGTCCTGTGACAAAGTCCATAGTGATGTTTTCCCATTTCCATTCGGGTATGGGTAATGGTTTTAACATCCCCTTAGACTTCTGTCTCTCAGCTTTAACTTGT
This sequence comes from Viscum album, assembly GCA_963277665.1. NCBI lineage: Eukaryota > Viridiplantae > Streptophyta > Magnoliopsida > Santalales > Viscaceae > Viscum > Viscum album. Next base: position 1,424,217,329 of record OY728123.1, on the reverse strand, counting down.
TGACAAACCAAGCATCGGGAGACATATTCAGCAACATCTCTTTTCATGCCATCCCACCAGAAGTACTCTTTCAGGTCCCTATACATCTTCGTGCTTCCAGGATGAATAGAGAATGAAGAACTATGAGCCTCATCCAGCAGCTCTTTCTTTAATTCGGGGATGGGAGGAACGCAAACCCGATTCCTAAACTTTATTATCCCATCACAATCAAGGTTGAATTCAGGAACATTTCTCACCTTCTTTTGTAACTCGACATCTTCTTTCTGTGCCTCTTTAATCTTCACATGTATAGATGGTTGACCATTCATTTGAGAAAGATAAGATTTTTCCCCTTCCATTATAATTCCAAGATCCATCCTTTGTAAATCCATAAATATTGGATCTTTTGTGATCCTCATCATGGATAAACTAGCATGGTCTTGTCGACTTAATGCATCTGCCACCTTGTTTGCTTTCCCAGGGTGGTAATGGATTGAGCAGTCATAATCCTTAATCAGCTCCAACCATCTTCTTTGACGCATATTCAACTCCTTTTGTGTGAAAATATACTTTAAACTTTTATGATCAGTATAAATATCACACCTTTCACCATAAAGGTAATGCCTCCAAATCTTTAATGCAAAGATTACCGCAGCCAACTCCAAATCATGTGTTGGGTAATTTTGCTCATGGATTTTCAACTGTCGTGAGGCATAAGCTATTACCATATCATTTTGCATAAGAACACACCCCAATCCCTTCTTGGATGAATCACTGTAGATCACAAACCTTTCTCCACTACAAGGTAGTGTGAGCACAGGTGCACTGGATAACCTTCTTTTCAACTCCTTGAAATTCTCTTCACATTCCTCTGTCCAGACAAACTTAACTCCTTTTCGAGTCAACTTGGTGAGTGGATTAGATAATCGTGAAAAATCTTTTACAAAACGTCGATAATATCCAGCCAAACCAAGAAAACTTCGGATCTCAATTACTGTTGTTGGTTTTGACCATCTTTCGATAACCTCTGTTTTTGCTGGATCCACAGATATCCCCTCTTTTGAGATTATATGACCCAAAAATGAAACTTTTTGAAGCCAAAATTCACACTTGGTAAATTTGGCATAAAGCTTCTCCTTTCTCAGGGTCTTCAATATAATTCTCAAGTGATCTTCATGCTCTTCCTTGCTCTTTGAATAGACAAGAATATCGTCTATAAAGACTACCACAAATTGATCAAGATAGTCTCTAAAGACTCTATTCATTAGATCCATGAAGATAGCAGGGGCATTAGTAAGACCAAATGGCATCACTATAAATTCATAGTGTCCATACCTTGTACGGAAAGCCGTCTTTGGTATATCCTCCCTTTTGACCCTTAATTGATGATACCCTGAATGAAGATCAATCTTGGAAAAGTATTGAGCTCCGCGTAGTTGGTCAAATAAGTCATCAATGCGTGGGAGAGGATATTTGTTCTTGATAGTGATCTTGTTAAGTTCTCGATAATCAATGCAGAGTCTCATTGATCCATCTTTCTTCTTAACAAATAGAACAGGTGCTCCCCAAGGTGACGCACTAGGGCGTATGAATCCCTTATCAAGATTCTCTTGGAGTTGCTTCTTCAATTCCTGCAACTCAATTGGGGCCATTCTATAAGGTGTCTTTGAAATAGGCAAAGCACCCGGTACGAGTTCTATTGAAAACTCAACTTCACGATTTGGTGGAAGACCCGGCAATTCCTCCGGAAAGACATCATCAAACTCCCGTACAATGGGCATATTCTTAATCGTGAGTTTCTCACCAACCATTTGAGATAAATAACCTTCATTTAGTGGAATCAATACCCATAAGATGGAAGAAATTTCCACTGGAAGGTTATGTTCATCCTTGCATTGGTATACGATCGTAGATTGATCTGGAATATGAAATGTGACTTCCCTTCTTTGGCAATCGATATGAGCTCCATGTAGAGAAAGCCAATCCATGCCAAGAATCACATCAAATTCCACTAAGGGAAGGATTACAAGATTTGCAGGAAGCACTTTCCCACAAACTTCGATCGGAGAAGAATTATAAACTTTTGATGCGATTGATGTGCCATTAGGTGTTGTCACAGCTAACTCAACATCTAATTGTTGAGGTAATACGGTGATACCCTTAGAAAATTTTTCAGAAATAAAAGAGTGGGTGGATCCAGAATCAAATAAAACATTTGCTACTTTAGAGTGGATGGTAAGTGTACCTTTCACCACATTGTTATCGTACTCCACATCGCTGATAGAAATTGCATGTGACTTTCCTTTGTCTTTAGCCTTAAGAGTTTGTTGACGTCGACCATCATCATCAACCCTTGGATTTGGGCATTGATTGGCATAATGCCCCATCTCCTTGCACTTGAAACATTGAAGTGTAGTAGGTTCATTCTGTGTATCCCTTCCTTTGTTTGCGTCATTAGACATCTTCTTCCCATTATCACGGCATTCAAATGCCCGATGACCTTCTTTTCCACATTTAAAACATTTACTTGTCCCTTTAAGACAACTCCCTCCATGTTTCTTTCCACACTTTGAGCATAAGGGAAAGTTCATCTTCTTTTCCATGTGCTCTTTAGATTTTTCTTTGAATTCCATCTTCCTCTTCTTATCAAACCCATGTGACTGATGGGTTACTCCAATCTCCATCTCGACTTTGAGAGCACATCGAACGATTTCTTCGTAGCTATTGAAGTCCCTTATGGCTAACGCCCTTCGAAGACTTGGTTTTAAGCCACTAAAGAATCGATCGATCTTACTCTCAGGTTGGATAATAATACCAGAAGCGTACCTTGCAAGTCTTGTAAAATTTGCTTCATAGGTACTAACAGATTCATCATCCCTTTGCTTCAGTTCAAGGAACTCTTTCTCCATCTTTGTTCGGAGAATACGAGGGAATTACTTATTGAAAAATAAGTTCTTGAACTCGTCCCATTCCATAGACTCAATTTCATCCCTTTGCCTCATATTCTTAACAAGATTCCACCATTGATCCGCATCTCCTTCCAAACGATACACTGCTAGGATGACTTTATCATGCTCAGAACATTGAAGAACTGAAAATATCTTTTCAGTAGTACTAATCCATTGTTCAGCAACTAATGGATCAGTAGACCCGCTGAAAGATGGTGGACGCTGCCTCATGAAGGATTCAACAGAATGTTGCTCCCTCCTTTGTTCGTTTGGAAATCCTGCATGATTCATAGCTTGAGAAAGTTGTGTGAGCATGGCTACAAGATTTTGCATTCCAGCTCCCATATCGTTTGGTTGCTCAGGGGGACAATCATTGCATTGCCCATCGCATTCCGCATTAACACGGTTCCTTCGGGTTCCAGCCATTGACTAAACCAAGAAGAATAGTGTGAGCAACACTAATTATAATAGGAAACCACATAATTCAAGAATAAAATTTTCATGCTTAAGGTCTTATCCTAGGTTATTCAAGGCCATTTCTAAAACACTAAGATTGTGTTCTATGCTTAGACTTATCCTTAGGGTTCTTACTAAGGCTTTCACATCCTAGTTTCCAAAGGTTGACTATACCTTTCCTCTGATACCAACTATAATGACCCATACTTTACATACATTGTTAATACTTCAAAATTGAAGCACACTTATTACAACATATGACAAAACCACAAAGGACCGTATAGGTATAGTGTCTTTAGAAACTGGGAAACATAAACAACTGGTTCATAAATCTTCTACAGTGTCTCCCATTTATTTCATCATATCTAGGGTCCCTTTTAGCATATTCTACTTAATATCCATCTTCCTGACCTGGGGAAAAGAAAACATAAAAGGGTGAGCTCAAATGCTCAGCAAGGGCAAATAAAGGAAATAAAAATCATATCATATCTTTTTGAAAATCAAAACCTGCAAAAGAGATCATAATATCTTAACATGGAATAAATCATAGAAGTGAAAATGAGATCCCCATAACATAAAACTTGAAACTTTGTGGCATGCACACATAATCATGGAAAATCATTTCTTGTTAGTCATGACTCATTGCCAAGACTATCTTAGTGGACAAAGTCCCTTTCTAAACCGAGTTCACTCCTCGTTTCAGTCCTGTATCACTGAACCGAAATAACCTTCCGTTCCAGCCATGTCTATCTCATGAGATATAAAATCTTTACCCAATGCATTGGAGGGAGATATAGGTCCCACCCATCTCTTAATGAATCCTTTCTTATGTGTGCCACAAAATCATAAATCATACATCATTGCATAACCCATGTAATAAAAATGGGATTCTTAAACAACATGACATCATAAAACCATTCATATAAGATAAAGGAATTCATAAACATAATTCCATCACAACATAGTCAAATCAATGTAAAAATATGGATAGAAACAGAACCCTTTATTATCTTATATGGAAAATAATTTTGATAAAACACTTGAATTGAATTCTTGAGGAAAATATCCTTTCTTCTTCAAAATCAATTTCTTTTCACAAAACAACATGCAATTTTAAAAGAAAGAGATTTTATTGAAAATAGTCATGAAATCTTTTAGAGGAAGCTTCATGAAGATAAGGCTTTATAAAACAGTATAAATCCGTTCGTGCCGTATAAGTTAAAAAAACATTCTTCTCGTACTTTTGTCGGAAAAGTCAAAAAGTACCTCGTATGAAAAAGCGACAAAAGATTCCTTTCATATTCTTTACTAAAAACTCACCGAAGAGTAAAATTGGATTTAAACTATTGTAAGTGGATGGAAACAATATTACATATTGAAGGAACATGGACGTGGATGATAAAATACACCCCAGTAAATACTTACGAATAAACAATCTTGGATAAAAATGAGATTGTGATATTTCCCTTACCTTAGGTCCGATTAGCTTTGTACGTGTCCGAAGCTCCTGTATAATGGTTTAAATAATGTTATTGACTTATTCCAGAATCATAAATATTTATATGATATCATATATGGTCATATTATTAGCTTCTTGTTAGTAATATTTCATTGTTACTTGTTACTCGGGTCTTTATAACTTTTTGTTCTTATGCGTGTTTTGTTGAATAAATTCTTATTCTTATCTTTAGGTTATAGATAATTCATTTCCAGAATGTTATTAGTGTAGTATATACCATATTAATTCATTCAATTCATTTATATAATCATTATGAAATGAAGATCATGTAGAACGAATCACATCTCATCGTGGAGACGGTATTCCGTACGTACGCACGAGTGATGATATCGTTCCTATGATCGTGGAATTGTATTGGAGTATATATATATATTATTTCAGTATCAATATTACTTAATAATAATCATATATAGTTACTCATTACACCATTATACCCATCCTTGTAAGGTGATGGTGGAAAATAGATTACACCACGGCGTGGAGACGGTATTCCGTACGTACGCACGCGCGGTGATTTCATTTTTCCGTAGGATGGATAGAAGGTGAATTAGGGTTGTTTCATATTTATAATAAAATATCAGTATGTAAGTAACACTGATGTTATTACTTTATCATGAAACAACTAAAGAAGAAGAAGTTGAAGAAGAAAGAAATTGAAAAGATCGGTAATGGATATTACCTCTTCTTTGGAACGCCTCTTTGAATCCTCCACTTAAGGAACTAAGATTGGTCTTTTGAGAAGACCAGGACCTCTAGGATTATTCTAGGGAAGTGGAGAGGAGAAAAGGGCAGGGGTTGGCCGAGCTTGAGTGCTCAAATTGGTGTGAGGAGGAGGGGGAGGAGGTGCCCTTTTATAAGGGAGGAGAGGGGCACCTTAGGAATATCTCAAAATATTATTTTATATTAAAGTCAAAATCGGTTTATAATGGTTCCAAAGGGTCTTATTTCGAAGCTAAAGTGGGGAAGGGTCGAAATACTATAAACCAATAAGATTTAGACAAGTTTAGGGTATTATTTTAACCTTATCAATTAGATTTAACTCTAAGTTAATTAATTTAACTTTTACCGTGTCTTTTTGTTTTCTTTCACTATATGGTTAATACACTTACTATAACATGCCAAACGAACCCCAAATTGTTTATTATTAATATATATCCTTATCTAAGTCATTTGGCCGAACCTTAGATTTTTAGGAATAAAATAACAATTAATAATATAATATTTTATTTAAAAACTATTTTGTGTCAATTTTGACACTATTTGATATATGATTTTTTGTGAAAGTCATAACAGAATTATATGTTCGAACCAAGTTGATTAAATCAACATTAATATATCATAGTAACCTAGAAAATTAGTGGAATTCATAAAAAGTCTTAAATTACATTTATTTTGGTATTTATATTATCAATTTTGTCAATATTTCATTAATAAGATAATTACTGCATCATCTTTGTGTCATAAATAAATTAAATTATTTGATGTCTAAAAATTACAAATAAAATACCATCATGTAGGAAATCTTTTTAGCTTTCTAATGAATATTTACAATCGAATTTATCTTATGTATAACCCCATATTAAAAATGATTTACTTATTAAACTTTGATTTTAACTATTTTAACCCTTCTTTAAATAAATTAATAATAAATGTCCTAATCTAATCCAAGTGGGCCTAAATGGTCATATTTTATTCCTAAGTTTGTTTTTGGTCGAATTACACTTGTCCAATAGAATTAGGACATGTGTTAGGGTAATATTGATATCATATTTACCCTTAGTTACCCTATTTACTATTAACCGCGGTAAAAATAGTAAAAAGTTACTATTCACCAAAAAATTATTTTTATCTCATTGAACCACATTTTACTTACTGACATCAACTGTGTCTGTCGGATTTTTGAAATTCCATTCACAGAAGCGGTAAAATTAAGTTTTATGCAAAATTCAGTTTTTAACCTACCACTTAGTGGTTTCACTATTCATCAAAAATTGAAAGTTTTCAGAAAAATACCAAAATTTCACCCTAGGCTAATTTCGATATTCTGAGTCCAAAAATGAAGTCCATTTTGAAAAATAAAATTTATAAATTTTCAAAAAGTGGTTATTACTATTCATAACGGCTAGTTTTAATAGCATGTTGTTGTTTAGTGAAACTCGGTATTGCGTACGACGCAAGCTATCGAGGAAGGTCGCGATTGCGTGTAAAGCAAGCCAAGCAAGTGTTGTGTAGAAAAAGATTCCTTTGCTGATTTATATAACATAAAAGTCTCGGGTGTTACATCCTCTCTCTCACTTTTATTCAAGAATTACCCTTATGTTGTGTCCTTATATTTTTAATTCCTAATGATGGGGTATGTTTTAACACATTACCCATACTAACCTTATGATATATAAATGATGGTATACCCCTTTACATCTCATTAATTACTTACAAGAACACCTGTTACCATGCCAAAATGTTGTAAGGGGTTTCTTATCTCACTTTTAATTCTGTGAGATTTCCATTGTTCACCACTTGTTTCTTGCATGTGGTTTATTGTGTACTGCCATTTTATATATATTATCATGATTATTTCTATATTTATGGTATTCTATGATTCATTTTGTGGTTATTAATTTTTGGTCATATGACGCGATTGATTACAACGTGGTAAGGGACTTTGTATCAGTTTCCATTTCATTGTCATTTACTAGGTATTGTGCACCTAATATTTCTTATGTGGTGTATCCACTTCCCATTTGATATAATTTTTCATTTTAAATTGTAAATATATTATATATCCATATTCTCGTTTCATGTATACGATTATTTTCTTAATTCGTATACCCTTTTACATATGGTGTTTATTTGGAATGTTGTTTTAACTATGGAAATATTGATGAATACGTATCCCCTAATCTATAAATATATTGATAAGGAATATTTTACTTGTATTAAATTTATGTATAAAGAATTATTTGGACTTGAAGTGATGGGTGGGGCCTACTATAGACCCTCGATGCATCGACAGGTCTCATGAGACAAATCAGTTGGAGACAAACCCTTTGAGTTTGTTTCCAAAAAGAAAACATGTTTCTACCCATAGACTTAAAACATTTAGATGGTATAGTGGTATCATATGCAAAATACATGACGTCAAATTAATAATAATTCACTTTATATTCATTTTTTAGTTATTACTATCCATGAGGTTTTCACTATGAAAAAATCTATAGATGCAATTTTATTCTCAGTTTATTAATGGCGCGTGTTTTTCATTTATTCACCATTCCATTTTGACTATTCCAATTTGATTGTGATCCAATTATTGTTGATTCATGATTACACTATTTTTAACCCTTACTGAGCATTTTATCTCACCCCTTTTATTTTTTACCTTCAATAGGTTATGAGGAGTAGACTATTTTTTGAGTTCTTATGGATGCAGTTTATTAGTTTTTGTTATTTATTGTATTTTGTTACCTTTCCCAATGTAATATGAGTTACATATATGTATATAGTTTCTTAAAGAATACTAAACTGATTTTTACTTTGGGATTTCATTCCTTTTAATGCCAATGTAATAAGTAATTCACCGGCTCTGTGATTTTGGGGTCGGGGTGTTACACCTTTAACCTGGTTCCCCATCTAAGGGGGGACAAGATAAGTCCTCCCCCAAAGACTCCATACATGTGTGATCATAACCTAGGGAACACCATTGTTCCCTCCTGATCATACATTCTCATGGAAAATGAGGCCTCTATGTTATCCTAGATAATAGGTAGGTTTCTCATAATTTCATCAATCATAGATTCCTATGGCAATGAGGATCCCACCTTAGGGATGATGATAGATGGTTTCTTGGGCTAGATGGAGGAATATGTTGCCTAAAATGTGAAGAGAATCAGAAGATAAGATCCCCTTGACATCAATATTATCACCCTCACCCACTCTTCCACCTGTCAGAAGGTAAAACACATGTGAACCCCTCCTAGATTAAGCTCCTAGTATTTCCTACTGGATATCTCCCACCTTCCACACCCTTGTCCTCATCCACCAACAGATAAAGGAGATTATGAAAAATTACAGACCTTCCACTTTCTATTTTTTCTCACACTAAGTATGAATCTCATGGAATTAGGGGTTAGTGGTGATAATGTCACCGGCATGATCAAATACCCTCAAATGTACCTCCTTCATTGGTGTAATCCCAAACCATTTTGAACTATGTGGGATTTGATTCCTATCCAAACAAGATATGTAGGAAGCCTCCTTGAGGTTTAAACCCAACACCCTAAACTCACCCTAATCCTTATTAGTTCATATTCCCAGTAGGTTCATATCCAACCTAGAGGGCCATATTTATTCTATTTCCCTCAATTTCCATCCTTATTAGGCCATATTATTAGAAAGTCATATCCAACCCAAAGCACCATATTCCTTCCAGGTCGCTCTATTTCCATCCTTATTGGAAATATTCCTAATAATTTCATGCCCCTACCTAGGTTTGTTTCATCGTAAGTCCCAAACCAAATTTTTTTAGGCCCCTTTCTTTTAGATTTCCTTTCCACATGATGTTAAACTGCATAATTTAGTCTTTATCACATGAACTTAAAATGTATGATGTGTCCCATTAAGTGGTATAAAAATATATGGGTTATGATTCCTATCATAAGGATATATAGGAATCCCCTATCAAGGGATAAATCACAACATCAAAACAACACCTGTATCCATTGATGAAAATAAATTTTAGAGTGCCTAACTATGTGGATAAAACTAGAATCACAAAGAAATAAACATAACCAAGATGGAGAACCACTGATGCATAAAAATGATCCCCATTGATGGAGAGCCTTATATACATACAGTTGGTTTCCCATAAATAAATTCCTATAACTAATTTTTAATACGTAGGGGTGACTAGTTTCATATTTGGAATTTAAAATGGATTGATGAATATTCTTAAATCTGTAAGAGAGTCTCAGAGTAGGCAAAAATTCCCTCCAAAAGGGTGTAATGATCTCGAACTACCATCCTCTTGACTAATGTGAGTTCTTGAGCATCTTTATCTAATTCCCCAACGACTTCATGCCTTTTGAAAATAGACCCATGATCCATAATTGATATGAGAGTTGTTGGGTGTTTCCGATTCCATGAACAATCCCCATTAGAAACTGACCCGCCACAAAAATGGGTGCGAAATAATGGGTTGGTCCAAATAATAAGTCTATATTTATTATCTCATGATTCTACTATTCACGATAATCTTAACATATCATCACAAACCATAATATTATATGATGATAATAGATTAGGGATAACTCAAAGTCATACTTTGAGGGGATATTATCATTCCAATTTTCATGTAATATAAGTTGCGACACACATGAATGAATGATAAACACAAATTTCCTTTTTTATAAAATCATTATACATTATAAAACCATCACATCCAATATATTATTCATATTATACCAATATATTCAACATGAATCTCATGATTCTACTGCGGTAATGGTTTCTTAAATGGATCCACTACATTGTCTTCTATAGTCACCCGATAGATCTTTACATTTCCCCTCTCAACGATCTCTAAAATGGGATGGTATTCGAAAAAGTTTTGTTTGTTCCTTTGGCGTGACCAAGGTTCCTTGGAATAATAAATGACTCCATTGTTGTCATAGTAAATATAAATTGCTCCTTTAATGGTAATAACTACCCTATATTCAGAAATTAACTTCTTGATCCAAACAAATTCCTTTAGAATATCTGATGTAGCGATGTACTCTACCTCTATTTTCAGGTCTGCCACAGTGGCTTGTTTGTAACTCTTTAAACTTATAGATCCATTGTTCATGAAATGAATGAAACTAGATTAAGATCTAATGTCATATTTATCATATTGGAAACTCGAATCAGTGTAAGTCTTTACACATAACTTATCCTCTCCTCTAAAGACCAAGAACATATCGTTAGTTATTCTTAAGTAATTAAGGATACTATTAATACCAATGCAATGACTCTCACAAGGTTTGGATTGGTATCTATTGAAGGTTACATGATATAATAGAAGTATTTGAGGCTATGACCAATAATGTTTTTCATCAGTTTATTTAGATAATTCCTTAGAACTGGATGAATGCAACCCCAAAATATTCATAGGGAAGATATTTTTACATATAATTTATAATTAATTTATAAACAAGAATTACCTAGGATTGATAATTCATCCTTTATTGATGAATTCAGTTAACCTTATTGTCGTATAGTCATTATGATAAAGAATCCAAATTATAATTCCTCTAATGGTATCCACACATGCTCTATGAATCTCAGAACGTTTTCATTGGAACTTCGGGTGCTAGAGCAGAGGATCCAAACATCTTATGACATTTGTCATAGATGGAAACAATAATTCCTCCGGGATTATAAAATTCTTTCTCTTTTTCTCTTGGTCTTGAGGGGGAGGAGGAGGATAATCTATCATTCTTGAAAGTGTTATTGAGAGAATAATCTTAAGAGAATATCATGGTGCACAACAATTCTAACAACCCTAGAAATGATATAATTTGGGATATATACACAGGGTTAAAAAATTAGTAATTTCACCAAGTCCCTTAACTAATTTATTTATTCTAAGTAAACCCTACATATAATGATAATAATAGTAATAATAATAATATTATTATTATATTACCTGAGATGCACTAACTTGAAAATTCTTAAATATAACTTTTTAAATAGATAAATCAGTATTTATTTAAATGTTTTTAAAAAAATATACCATTTTCATTGGGCACTTAACTTGTTCCACTAATCATCTTTGAAATTTATCGGTTATTGAATAATACATATTTATTTAGATAAATAAATATCATTATATTATTCTTTTAATAAATAAATAAATACTATATTTTATATAGTAAATAAATATTTATTTTAATATTTCATGTTACTAAACAAATAAATATTTATTACCATATGAATAATAAACAAGTGGTAAATAAATATTATATTTACTAACTAAAAAATAATATTTATTTAACATTCAAATCCCATATATTCCAAACTGGAATAATAAATGATTGAATTTATGTGATCAACATCACTTGAATAATTATTATTCCTTGGTTTGGAGAATAATATTTATTTTAACTATTAAATTCAAATAAAATATAACATAGATTTTGTATACACTTAGTGTATCACATTTTAGGTCACTTTCTTAGTGACATTAGGAAAGTTTTCTTAATTTCAAAGATTAATGTCTAGCCACACATCAAAAAAATAATAAAGAAATAAGTTAATGTCATAATGGAAACAACATCATATGAACACTTACTATATAATATAATCTTTTTTTCTTGATATCTCATTAATTAGGTTGTATACATGTTTCATCAATCTATATGCTTGATTATCTTTCATTGAATACCTATAATGAACTCATTGATGAACTACAATGACCATATATTTAATTATACAATTCTAGTATAATCAAAGAACCTAAGATATCTACTTCAATTAATATGAAAGGGACAAATCCTTTGCTGAATTATTCATTAATGCATATCATTTATGACACACCCAACACATCATACCTCATCGCGAGGACATGTCATCATAATTTTCACCAATACATACAATTATGTGATTCATGATACATATTAATAATAATCTCAAGTATAAATACCAATACACATGTCCATATATAAGAATATCTAATGACATGTGAAATTATTATTAGCAGGTCTGTCTTTATAATCTTTTCTCTTGGAGATTACCAAGTGTGAATATTCATGAGTAGAAGGCTCATTATTTTACAAGTATCCAACACTTAATAGTTTAAAATCATCTATGGCATGCTAGATGGATGTTATCTAAACCATAGTACATAGGTTTAATAATACTATAATAGCATTTTAAGGTTCTCGTTATAGAGGATAACCGTTATAACCTTTTGATCCAAAAAATTATATTAGGATATTATCACATTAATGTTACACAAAATAACACTCATTATGTGATAAAATATTATTAATATTCAGGTCATTGAATATATAATTAATTTAAAGTAAAAAGTTATTTGGTTCTAGGGCACCAACTCTGATAGACTCCCACTTTCACTTGAGCCAACTCCTAACTATCTGGTTAACCTTACATGATAAACACGCTTCTGCTGAGTTATGACTATAACTATTGGTCCTACCATGTTTATATGGCTATTCTACTACTATAACTTTACCCCTCTGAGAAAATCCCTCAAGATATGATCTCATTGAGTATTAACCTTTTTTACTTCATTAGAACTTGACATCTTTTCTAAATAATAGTATGGAAAAAATTCTTCTAAACAGATTCTTAAGCTGCATCGAAAGATGAAACATATTCAGACTATGTAGAAATGAAAATAAATAGCTATAATAAGTTTTCTTGTATATTAAATTATACTGATTACAATCCTATATCAAATTGATCTGAAATAAGACTATTTTTGTACCCCCTTGGAAACTAGTATTCCCATTTCTCTAGAAACCATGAACCCATCTATTTCTACTTTCTCAAGTATCATCAAATAGTTTTAACTAAAAGTTTTCATAGTTCTCCAATTTCTATTTTGATATTATATCTCTATCATTTATGCATAATAAATATCAAATATCAATACATATTATGGATATTGAAATATATTCTAAAGTACTCTTAGACATATATACTCTATTTTCCCCTAGACCAAAGGCCTTATATTTTTTTTATTATCATGATAAACCTGTTTTTTAATTGGGTTGAGAAATAACCCTTAAATTATTAAGTTAATCCTTAAACCACTTCATGTTTTGATAATCACATAAATTTACTTGTTTCATTAATTTTAACATAATTCTTAATATATTGATTCACATAATTATAATTTCTAATAGATTAGTAAAGTGTTATCTTTAGGTTGTTATCGTATATATTGATTAAGGAAGACTTTACTTTGATTCTTATATTTACTTTCTTAAATTATCTTTATATTTTAGGATTTGATTTTTTAAAACATGTTCCACATGTTTAATATTGATTTACTAGGATAAATACTTCATTTAGGACCTTTAAATATTATTTATATATTGTTTTATAGTATTGTGTAAAGTCAACCTCAAGTTTAAATGAATTACATAAGGGTAGAGTAATTTTTATAGTGTTGTGTAAAGGTATCCCTACCTCTCTATAGGATACATAAGGGTAAGTATTGATTTCTAATATTTTTGTAAAGGCAACTCATTAATTTTAATAGTTTCATAAAGGTAACTCGTGAATTTTAATAGTTGCATGAAGGAAACTCAAAAATTTTCATAGTCACATAAGGGTAACCCACGTGTTTTAAAGATCATGTAAAGGTAACTTGAAATTAACATAAGGGTAATCCCTAATTGTGTAAAGGTAAATCTTTTGGGCTGCTTCACATAAGGGTACCATCACATTTCTATTACCAGTGTAAGGGTAATTTGAGTCTCATGTAAAGGTAATCAAAGCTCTCCAATACCTATGTAAGGGCACCAAACAATTTCCAATAATTGCATAAGGGTAACAACTATAAGGACCCAACCTTAAACATTACATAATCTATATTTTTAGATCAAGAATTCATTTTCTTATATTCGAGGATCTTCATGGATTAGAGTTTTTGAGAATTATTTCATGACCCTTACATAAATAAATATTAAAAACCAAAGTGGACACTTCTAATAAGTTTCTATTTTCCCACAAAACAAAACTTTTATGATATAACAAGTTTTCTTTTCATGATATATCTTTAAATTTTTCATCTTGACCTCATATTTTTCCCTAAACATATATAAAACCCTGTAAAAAACATTTTAAAATGTGGGATGTGGATAAAATCTTAGTAAGGGACATATAAAAAATAAATAAAGAAACATTTTAGTTTATTAATACTCATATAATAATTATCTTTTTAGAAATTAAAATTTGGGCTAAAAAATAAACATTTTATTACCCGAGAAATCAAATTTACCATCCAAATATTTTCATAAAACATTTTATAATAACTTTTAAAGGAAAAATAAAACTCATAAAGGTTCCTTTGTAATCATGAAAAACTTATGAAAAATTTTTCATTAAAATTTATACATTTCAGCCTAAAGAGGTAACATATAATTTCCCTTTAACATAAGCTCATGAGTAATAACATAGAAGCATAACATAAAGAACATGGTATCATAAGATCATTACAACATAAAAAATTTGGAAGAAACATATAACATGACATAAACATGAGTCAAGACTAACTGACTTGACAATATCACATGGTGGAATAAGTCCCATAATGGATTATGTTTACTCCCTCATCCCATACATAATGTCTCATCAGAAAAAAGCTTTACCCAATGCATTGGAGAACTATCCGGACACACCCATCACAACATGTAAATACTTATGTGTGCAAAAAATGAAATCAATCTTATGGAATAAACATAAAAATTACCCATGGAAAGAAATGAGTTGCATAATCTTGTATCATGTCGTAATCAAAGAATATTTTATAGAGAGATCTCTTACACCCATAAACAAAAAATTTCTAAATATCAAAATATCCATTCCATTTAAAAAACCTTTTTGAAAACAATTAGAACACAAAAAAAGATTTTTTCTTTGAATAAAAAAAACAATATTATAAATAAATATAAATATAAATTAATGGTTATGATGGCGGGAAAATCCACTAATTCCATATACGTTAAAATAAATCATTCCTTTTGTATTTTATAAAGTCAAAATATTCTGTATAAAATATATAAAAATATTAATTTTGAAAACATTTGAAGGAAAGTAAAAAGATAAACACAATTTCATTTATAATTTATTTATGTCTATAAATTAATAAAATGAATTTAATAATATGGATATGTAAGTGAAAGATTTAGAAAATAAATCTTTAAGAACTTTAAAAGGAGGTTTTTATAGTAAAGTGTCCCTTATGTAAAATATTAAAAGAATTATTTTTAAAAATATTGTAAGAAAGTAAAATATGATAAAAAATGACCTTTAATATATATTTAAATATAAATAAAAAATTTCTTGAAATATTTAGAAGAAAATGGACATGGATGAAAAAGATTTGGAAGAGAAACTTTAAAAGAGGATTTTTTTAAAAGAAAGTCCCCTATCTTGAGCCCGAATCATCATGTACATTATTTATCTTCCTGAATAATAAACTTATGTTAATTATTTAATTTATTAAGAAACTTTTCCAAGTTTATTATTTCTTTTATTTCCATTGTATAATCAATTAATTAATCAATTAAGTTCATGTCGAGCATTTTGACGATATTCAGCTCATATGTCCAAAATGAATGTGGTTGGTTGAATATGGTCAAAGAGGTCATTATGTCAAAATCCATAGAATAATAATAATAAAATAAATATCATTTTTGTAGATAAATTATTCTTCTAAAAATAATCATAAAATATGGTTATGAAAAATTAACTACGTTATAATCATGGAGATGGTAGGTCATACACACGTATGAGTAATATTTCCATTTTTCAATGATCATTATGGAAAGAAGGTAAATATTATTTTAACTTTACATAATAATAATAATATTATAAATAAAATATTATTTCTTTAAATATACTTATATATATCATCCATGTGATGTGGTGTTGAAAAACGAGTTACATCGCTTCGTGGAGGTGGTAGTGCACATGTACGCACAAATGACATTATCATTTTTCAGCGAATGGAAAGGTAAGAAAGTACATGATATATTATATTTTAATAATGATTAAAATTTAATTAATATCATATATATATATATATTAAATCCATCATTACAACCAACCATAAGAGGAGGTGATGGAAAATGAATTACATCTGTTCGTGATGCAGTAGTCCGCCATACACACAGACAATGGTTTCATTTCCCATTTAATGGAAGAATATATGAATATATATTATGAAATTAACATAATAAAATATTATTATATGGAAAATACCAGTGTTATTATTTCATCATGGTTGAATAATATTTTAATGAGGTAGAAGAAGAAATAAAATGGAAATGCTTGATTAATAACTATACCTCTGTAACACCCCGAGCTTCCACGATACGCTTCTCATTCAATAATGCAATAGCTTGCATTGTACGCAACTTCGAGTTCTAAAACACCACGACTAATCAAAGTAGCCGTTATGAATAGTAATAACCACCTTTTAAAATTGTAGAAATTTTAAAATGGGATTCATTTTTTTATTCGTAATATCGAAATTATCCAAAGTTGAATTTTTTGTAATTTTCTGAGAACTTCGAATTTTTTATGAATAGTGAAAAATACTTAAAACAACTTTTTTAATCAAAATAATTTATTGTGATAAATTATACTATTTAGTGGTTTTAAAGTATAATTAGAATATATTTTTACCATATTATCCAATGGTGGTCATTAGAATTAATTTAACATTGAAATTGGACATAAACAATTGCCAATCTTTTGATATAAATTGTTTCTTAAAAACACGCTATTTGTTGTGACAACGGGAATTAATTATAAAATTAATTAATGCAACTTATATGTTTGTAATTTTGTAAAATAGACATCATTTTTGAATTTGGAATATCAATTATAGCTTAGGGTGAAATTTTGGCATTGTTCTGAAAAACTTCAATTTTTGATGAATAGTGAAACCACTAAGTGGTAGTTAAATAACTGATTTTTCGTTTAAATGAAATATTACCACTTCTGTGACTTGATTTTCAAAAATCCAACATACATGGTTGTCATTAAGAAGTAAAATGTGGTTCAATAAGATTAAAATATTTTTTTTGGTGAATAGTAACTTTTAAGTTCTTAATCGCGATTAGAGGTAATTAGTGTAGTTTAAGGTACAGATAATGTTTTAATAATATGAGATGAGCATGACACTTGTACTACTCCTATTGGATGAGTCATTTCCGACCAAGACAACCCATGGGTCAACTTGGGGACCCCATGGAGCCACTTTGGTTGGAAAATGACATCAATATATATTTATTTAATGTTAAAATTAAATTGACACAAACATGAGTTGTTTTACTAAAACAGTTTTTAAGTGGGGTTACACAAGTCCAAATTTTGACTATAAATATTCATTAGAAATCTAAAAAGATTTCCTACATCATAGTATTTTTTTTATAATTTTTAGACATTAAATAAATTAAATTATTTATGACATCATTATGATGCAACGATGACCTCATTATTTAACGATTTTAATAAAATGAAAAGATAATGTAAAATCCAAGGCTTACACTTGTCCAAAGACTATTGGATGTGTAGATTTAGAACCCTTATCACCTTATCCACGAATTATATAAGTGTGGGACCTTTAGAATCCGAAAATAATTGTGTAATAATGTAACATTTCAATCTTTCCAAAAGAGCCCCTCCTCTCCACTTATAAAAGGCCCCCACCTCTCCCACCTTATTCACACCTTCAAGCCATTTGTCTCGGCCAACCTCTGCCCAAATACTCTCCCAACTTCCCACTCTTACTCCTAGAAGCCTCACTTTGGGCAGAACTCTTCCCAAGGAAGCCTTTGGCTCAAATCAAAAAGAGTTACCCGATTTTGAGGTAATGTCTTCTCTAATGTTGTTTTGTTTTATTTTTCTTCTCCAACCCCCTAAACTCTTTTAATTCCTTTCTTTTGTAACAACAACAGTATATACAATATACTAGGATGTTGTTATGATAAGTATTTGGTTTACACTTACACACACCTTCGTCTAATGGTTAAAGAACATACTGTTTCTGTGGGTGGCAAAATACTGCCTCACGAAACGATGATTGTTCAAATTCTTTTAACACCTATAATGGTGGCCATTTTGATGACAATATTTTCATATATGATATATATATTATGTTTATGTTTTCCTTATTCTTCTGTATTTCTCATTTATGGAATAATTTATGATTTACATTATGGGTAAACGCGATAATTTCATTTTAGGAAGTGCGGACTACCGCCCCCTCAAAGTGATGTGAATCGTTAATGCCATATGTGGGATGTATAAAGGATGGAGTAAATGATATTATATATGATATTATACTGGAACTATATTATACCTTTATATAATTATGATTTCATTCCATTAGATACGAAATATAAATGAAAGTAGCGTTCATGCGTACGTACGGCTTACCGTCTCCATGAACGGTGCATTTCATTTGTTACCTCTAAATGTTACGTAATATTATGAATGAATGTATATACTGGATATATATGATATATATGATATTTAAATCATGAAAATAATTCTGGATATAATGGATATATCACCACATGAACAACTTGTAATTATAAGAATTTTATTTTTGACTCAAGTACCTAAGATCGACAAAATGACCGTTATAAACTTAAATAATTACATAATGTTAATAACATGGTAATAAGGGATATAAAAGGAATAATGAACATCAAAAATTTTCTTAAGTAAATAGAAATTAACTCTAGTTTATTATTCAGGAGGTTAAATAACGGTCGAGTCAGGACAGGACGCAAGGTAAGGGAATTTCTTAACCCAATTTTCATTCTTTGGGTTAATCTCCTACTTTCAAATTATGTTATGATATTATTATGTACTATATTGTATTTGTACATTATTTATGTGTACTTATAGTGAATACACATTATAGATGTACTTTATTTAAAAAAATGATCTTTTTAAGGACTTCGTCTCAATCCCCTTTCATTGAGGCATATTTGGTTTTATACAAAACTTTCTTTTATACGGTGTATAAACCCCTTTTACTTTTACGTTTATTCAAAAGGAATATTTTTTATATGAAGAGTTTTACTAAACGACAAAAAGGGAATGTTTTTCTTTCCGTACTTATGCGGCGACGATGACTTCTTCGCCGCCGTGACCATTATTTGAGTTTCGGCTTCCTCTACAAGCCATCATTTTTTTTAATGAAAAATAAATACAAAGTTTTAACTTTCTTTTATTTTATTGAAAATGGTTTTGAAAGCGTTTTTATTATATCAATGTGTTGTATTTATATATTGTGATTGAAATGTGGAAATGTTATGTTTCCTTTATGCATGTTTTATGTGATACGATTATGTTATGGTTTATGATATGTTTAAACCTATTCATATGAGGAATGCATTGGACTTAATAAGTGATGGGTGGAGCCCGCTATAGCTCCTCGATGCATCAGCAGGTCTCATGAGACAAACTAGTGTCTTGGCACGAGGCCTTGATAAAATCTTATTTTTGGTCTTGGCACGAGGCCTTGGCTACGTGGTTATGATAGTCTGGAATTATGCATTCCATCATTATGAAAGTGGTTATTGATATTGCATGTGATTATTCAACCAGTAGAATATCCATATGAAGAAGTGAATGGCATTATCTCATTTTACTTTTTCCATATTATGTTGAAGTTCAAGTTTAAAAGGCTTTTGTTTTAGTTATACGTTGCCTTAAATGTTAATGTTTATTTATGAAAGCTTCCGCTATATTGTTAACCTTACTGAGCATCCGAGCTCACCCCTTTCAATGTTTTAATATTTTCCAGGATGTGAAGAAGTATTTTATGAATGAACTGCAGGGATAGTCCGAAGAGGATTGAAGTGTGGACTATGGAGACTATGTTATTATAGTTTTTCACTTTGTGATGTAATGTAACATTTATGAATGTATCTAGTGTTTCCAAGGATACTAAACTAATCGGTCTTTCGAGACTTGATCTTTTGTGATCATGCCAATGTTACGAAGTAATGCACCGGCTCTGGGTAGCTGGGGTCGGGGCGTTACAGTTGGTATCAGAGGTAGTTTAGTACTAACCTTGGAAGCTAGATTTAGACAAACTCTGATTAGAGCACGTAGACCTAAGATGAACTTTGAGGATTAGTATAGAAGAAATTCCTAGAATTTTGTTATTGTAGAGATTTTGTGAGTTTTCCGAGCAATACATCCCTGTCTGGATACGAGCAAGTAGAGGCGGCTCTGGCACAAATGTACCTAGGGGTAAAACCCGAAAACACCTCTTTGAGCTAGACTCGAACGGGAACTGGTGCACGACAACGGGCCTTGCTGCACTCTTGGTTACGACACTCCCAGGGGATATGATTTGGATAATTCTCATTTTCTTTATAAACCACTATGAAGGGTTATGAGTATATACTTCCTCAAAGAAAACATTTTTATGGATTATATCCATAAATAGTTCAATTTATGTTAAGTATCTTACAAGTATGGAATTATGTATTTTGATTTATAAACTAATATAGTTTATGCCATTGTTTAGAAATGGCGCCTAGTGGAAGGAATGGAAACCGTATCAATGCACGCACTCCGTGTAGGGATTTCCCTCCTGCTCAAGATAATTATTGTGGAGCTGGAGATACAACTGGTGCTGATCAACTTATTACCATACTGGGACAACTCACTCAGGTTATGAATAATAACCTTACTCGTATGGATCACCCTGATCCGCAACGTGGAGGATCAATGTTAGACCGATTCATGAGGCAACAACCACCAACCTTCAATGGGAGTACAAATCCTATAGTAGCTGAGCAATGGATAAATTCCTTAGAGAAAATATTCCATGCCTTGGGGAGTAGTGAAAGGGAGAAGGTTGTCATTGCAGTTTACCGCCTCACTGGAGATGCCGATCAGTGGTGGTCGCTGATTCAAAACACAAAGGAAGATGATGACGTATCGAATATGGAATAGAGGGAGTTCAAAGAGCTTTTCTTAGAAAAATACTTTCCTCGTGACCATCGAGCAGATATGGAAAGGAAATTTCTGAGTCTGAGGCAGAAGGAGGATGAGAATGTCGCAAAGTATGAGGCTAACTTTACAAGGTTAGCGAGGCATGCTGCCGATTATATACGTAACCCAAGGAGTAAGATTGATCATTTATTTGATGGGTTAAAACCATTTCTCCGTCGAGCTTTAGTATCACAATCCTTCTCATCATACGAAGATATTGTCTCGTGTGCTATCAAGACAGAAAAGGAATTCTCGAAGTCTTATGACAACAAAGTAAAGCAAGAGAAGAAGAGAACGGTGGAACAAGAAATGGATAAAGGGAAAAAGGGAAAGAAGGATTTTCCATTATGCGATAGTTGTGGGAAGAATCACCCCGGTGCTTGCCTAAAAGGAATGGGAGTTTGTGATAAATGTGGAGAAAAAGGTCACCAGGCACGTGATTGCAAGGGAAAGAAAGAGGCTATCAATGTTGAATGCTACAATTGTAGAGAAATGGGGCATTATGCAAATGAATTTCCTAAGCGTCAAGGAAACTTACCTCAGAAAAGGCCAAGGGATCAAGGCCAATCTTATGCTGTGACTACAGTTGAAGCGGAATAATTAATGTATTGGTGCTTTTGGACTCATGGATTATATTCTGGTTATAAGAATAATGTGATATATATAAATATTGTACTGCAGTACTTTTTGATTTCAGTAAGGTTTTAATATGATTAAGGTAATCATATTTTTAGTATGTGACAATAAGAGAAACTTTTCTTTGTTTGGAGAATCTGATGTTACAATTGATTTTGGAATTAAGAGACCTTTTAGAGAAATTCTGGACAGAGGTATTTTGGATAACTATAAAGGTTGGAGTGGATTAAGTTGATCTTTGGATAGTATTGTTTAAGGTTAAAAAATTTATGAAGATTATTTTTGGAATATTATGATACTATAGTTTTAGGAAAAGGACAACCTGCAGGGTGGGGCATAACCCATCGCGTCGGACAAAGCTGCAGGAATGGAACCCACAACCATAGTGCGACAGACCTTTATTTCCTACCACTAGCCTACAGGAAGTCCCAAGTTATTACAAAATAATTTTACTAATCTAAATGGTATGTGTTAACATTTGTAACCTTATACAATTAGGATAAGTATAATATTTTTGAGTTCTATTATCTTTTTGAGTGAAAGATGAGTTGAAGGTTGGAACTATAATTGTCAAGCATAAATATATATATACCTATCTCTTATTCAATGAATAAATTAATTCTTAAACTTTAGTAAAGGGATATTAAAACAAAAAATGTGTTATCCTAATACCTTATGTCTTGTTGAACTGATGATATTTTAAATCAACATAGATTGAAGGCTTTGAGGCCCTCAATTTGACAGTTGATTATGATTGATGACCTCAATCACTCCCTACAAATATTTATGTTTTTCCTCCAATTATATGTCTCTAATTTCCACCAATGTTCTCCTAATCGAGATCATAATTGGGTGGTGAATTTTTCATTTCCCTTTCCCTCTTATTAAGGAAAAATTTTATTAATCTTATTTCCGATGTGGGTTTTCCTCAAAGGTATTTTCTCTTTTCAACCTTTTATTTTCAAAGAAAAATTTCAAATTGCGAGGATGCAATTTATTGAAGGAGGGTAGAATGTAACACCCCGAGCTTCCACGATACGCTTCTCATTCAATAATGCAATAGCTTGCATTGTACGCAACTTCGAGTTCTAAAACACTACGACTAATCAAATTAGCCGTTATGAATAGTAATAACCACTTTTTAAAATTATAGAAATTTTAAAATGGACTTCATTTTTGTATTTGTAATATCGAAATTATCCAAAGTTGAATTTTTTGTAATTTTCTGAGAACTTCGAATTTTTTAAGAATAGTGAAAAATACTTAAAACAACTTTTTTAATCAAAATAATTTATTGTGATAAATTATAATATTTAGTGGTTTTAAAGTATAATTAGAATATATTTTTACCATATTATCCAATGGTGGTCATTAGAATTAATTTAACATTGAAATTGGACATAAACAATTGCCAATCTTTTGATATAAATTGTTTCTTAAAAACACGCTATTTGTTGTGACAGTGAGAATTAATTATAAAATTAATTAATGAAACTTATATGTTTGGAATTTTTTAAAATAGAAATAATTTTTGAATTCGGAATATCAATTATAGCTTAGGGTGAAATTTTGGCATTGTTCTGAAAAATTTCAATTTTTGATGAATAGTGAAACCACTAAGTGGTAGTTAAATAACTGATTTTTCGTTTAAATGAAATATTACCACTTCTGTGATTTAATTTTCAAAAATCCAACATAAATGGTTGTCATTAAGAAGTAAAATGTGGTTCAATGAGATTAAAATAATTTTTTTGGTGAATAGTAACTTTTAAGTTCTTAATCGCGATTAGAGGTAATTAGTGTAGTTTAAGGTACAAATAATGTTTTAATAATATGAGATGAGCATGACACTTGTCCTACTCCTATTGGATGAGTCATGTCTGACCAAGAAAACCCATGGGTCAACTTGGGGACCCCATGGAGCCACTTTGGTTGGAAAATGACATTAATATGTATTTATTTAATGTTAAAATTAAATTGACACAAACATGAGTTGTTTTACTAAAACAGTTTTTAAGTGGGGTTAAACAAGTCCAAATTTTGACTATAAATATTCATTAGAAAGATAAAACGATTTCCTAAATCATATTATTTTTTTTATAATTTTTAGACATTAAATAAATTAAATTATTTATGACATCATTATGATGCAGCGATGACCTCATTATTTAACGATTTTAATAAAATGAAAAGATAATGTAAAATCCAAGGCTTACACTTGTCCAAAGACTATTGGATGGGTATATTTCGAACCCTTATCACCTTAGACATGAATTATATAAGTGTGGGACCTTTATAATCCTAAAAGCATTGTGTAATAATGTAACATTTCAATCTTTCCAAAAGAGCCCCTCCTCTCCACTTATAAAAGGCCCCCACCTCTCCCACCTTATTCACACCTTCAAGCCATTTGGCTCGGCCAAAATCTTCCCAAATACTCTCAAAACGTCCCCCTATTACTTCTAGAAGCCTCACTTTGGGCAGAACTCTTCCCAAGGAAGCCTTTGGCTCAAATCAAAAAGAGTTACCCGATTTTGAGGTAATGTCTTCTATAATGTTGTTTTGTTTTATTTTTCTTCTCCAACCCCCTAAACTCTTTTAATTACTTTATTTTGTAACAACACCAGTATATAAAATATACTAGGATGTTTTTATGATAAGTATTTGGTTTACACTTACACACACCTTCGTCTAATGGTTAAAGAACATACTGTTTCTGTGGGTGGCAAAATACTGCCTCACGAAACGATGATTGTTGAAATTATTTTAACACCTATAATGGTGGCCATTTTGATGACACTATTTTCATATATGATATATATATTATGTTTATGTTTTCCTTATGCTTCTGTATTTCTCATTTATGGCATACTTTATGATTTCCATTATGGGTAAACGCGATAATTTCATTTTAGGAAGTGCGGACTACCGCCCCCTCAAAGTGATGTGAATCATTAATGCCATATGTGGGATGTATAAAGGATGGAGTAAATGATATTATATATGATATTATACTGGAACTATATTATACCTTTATATAATTATGATTTAATTCCATTAAATACGAAATATAAATGAAATTAGCGTTCATGCGTACGTACGGCTTACCGTCTCCATGAACGGTGCATTTTATTTCTTACCTCTAAATGTTACGTAATATTATGAATGAATGTATATACTGGATATATATGATATATATGATATTTAAATCATGAAAATAATTCTGGATATAATGGATATATCACCACATGAACAACTTGTCATTATAAGAATTTTATTTTTGACTCAAGTACCTAAGATCGACAAAATGACCGTTATAAACTTAAATAATTACATAATGTTCATAACATGGCAATAAGGGATATAAAAGGAATAATGAAAATCAAAAAGGTTCTTAAGTAAATATAAATTAACTCTAGTTTATTATCCAGGAGGTTAAATAACGGTCGAGTCATGACAGGACGCAAGGTAAGGGAATTTCTTAACCCAATTTTCATTCTTTGGGTTAATCTCCTACTTTCAAATTATGTCATGATATTATTATGTCCTATATTGTATTTGTACATTATTTATGTGTACTTATAGTGAATACGCATTATAGATATACTTTATTTAAAAAAATTATCTTTTTAAGGACTTCGTCTCAATCCCCTTTCATTGAGGCATATTTGGTTTTATACAAAACTTTCTTTTATACGGTGTATAAACCCCTTTGACTTTTACGTTTATTCAAAAGGAATATTTTTTATAAGAAGCGTTTTACTAAACGACAAAAAGAGAATGTTTTTCTTTCCGTACTTATGCGGCGACAACGACTTCTCTGCCGCCGTGACCATTATTTGAGTTTCGGCTTCCTCTACAAGCCATTATTTTTTTTAATGAAAAATAAATACAAAGTTTTAACTTTCTTTTATTTTATTGAAAATGGTTTTGAAAGCGTTTTTATTATATCAATGTGTTGTATTTATATCTTGTGATTGAAATGTGGAAATTTTATGTTTCCTTTATGCATGTTTTATGTGAAACGATTATGTTATGGTTTATGATATGTTTAAACCTATTCATATGAGGAATGTATTGGACTTAATAAGTGACGGGTGGAGCCCAATATAGCTCCTCGATGCATCAGCAGGTCTCATGAGACAAACTAGTGTCTTGGCACGAGGCCTTGACAAAATCTTATTTGTGGTCTTGGAACGAGGCCTTGGCTACGTGGTTATGATAGTCTGGCATTATGCATTCCATCATTATGAAAGTGGTTATTGATATTTCATGTGATTATTAGACCAGTAGAATATCCATGTGAAGAAGTGAATGGCATTATCTCATTTTACTTTTGCCATATTATGTTGAAGTTCAAGTTTAAAAGGATTTTGTTTTAGTTATACATTGCCTTAAATGTTAATGTTTATTTATGAAAGCTTCCGCTATATTGTTAACCTTACTGAGCATCCGAGCTCACCCCTTTCAATGTTTTAATATTTTCCAGGATGTGAAGAAGTATTTTATGAATGACCTGCAGGGATAGTCCGAAGAGGATAGAAGTGTGGACTATGGAGACTATGTTGTTATAGTTTTTCACTTTGTGATGTAATGTAACATTTATGAATGTATCTAGTGTTTCTAAGACTACTAAACTAATCGGTCTTTCGAGACTTGATCTTTTGTGATCATGCCAATGTTACGAAGTAATGCACCGGCTCTGGGTAGCTGCGGTCGGGGCGTTACAACCTCTTCTTGAGACAAGCTCTTAATGCTTGCACAAAAAACTTTTTTAGGATGGGTTTATGATCAACCCAAGGAATCTAGGATGTGGGGAGGATTTTAAGGGAGGTATTTGGTCAGTTATTGGATGAAAAAATGTTTTTTAAGTGTAAAGAAAAGAGGATAGGAGGTTCCCTTTTATAAGAGAGGGGAGGGGCATTGTTGAAATTTCTTAAAGTTTTAAATTAATATAAATTAATTTTTATATTAAAAAGACTCAAAATTAAAAAAATTATAATATAATATGATTATGAGTCAAATTAATCTCATAAAATAAAAATTGGACATGTTTTGTGTGATTTTTTCACCCATATCTTTTTGTTTTAATCCATGTTTACCCTTTTTGAAAATTACCGCAATATTAAGGTTTTTATTCTTTAGGGGTCAAGAAAGTTATTATAAAAGGAAAAAAAACCATAAGCGGAACATGGAAGATATTATAAAACATATAAAATTTAACTAGATGATGATAATATTTTTAGTAATTTTAAATCATTTAATAATAAATTATTCATTATAAAATATCATTAATATCAATTTTGACACTATTCATTTAATTTTTCTTTAAATACATCAAGAAAAATACGGATTTTGAATATATTCCATTAAAAACTATATAAAATGTTATATTATTTTAAAAAATTAATTAAATATAACAATTTATTCAATTTATATTACTTTTAATATTTTTAAAATCATTTATTTTATTTTTCTATTAATTAAATAAATACTGTATCGACATTTCATAAGCCTTTAAGGTAATTATATGATTACTAAAAATTAGAAATAAATTTACATCAATAAAATAATTCCATTATTCTCAAAATAATCATTAATATTCATTCACAACTTACTTTTTCCCTTTTGTGAACACATAAGAGATTTTCAAAAGTGAGAGGGTGACATTTTGTCCATTTCTTTATTTAAATTATTATTGAGGTCACTTTAATGGAAAAGTACCCCATAAAAAAATAAATATAATTAATAAGGTTATAAGGGTATAAATTAATTTATTAAATAATATTTAATATGAAAATGGTGACTTTATCACTTACTTTAAACCTAATTTAACCCAATTTACCCTTTGACCGTGCTAACAAATTTTTTCTGTTTTTACTATTCATTATGACAAAAAATTAAGTTTACCATATTAAATAATATTAATTATTATGATTATAAATATAGAATCCATTTTACTAAATTCAATCTCTATAAGTTGCAAAAATTTATTTTATAAGTATCCTGTAAAGCGCCACATAAAGTTATTTCCAGAAAAATGCATTTTTAAAGCAATATATGATCTTATATTAACTCTATGAATATTAATCATCATTATATGAATTTAAATTAATATAAATATATACAATATATGTATTTAATTTAAATTATTCCTAATTATGGGTTATTTTAATCAATTAAAATGGAGAAGTTTTATGCACTTAAAAACAGTTTTTAGAAAACTGTGTTTTTAAGCATAAAAATAAACTTGTACCAAAATCATGAAAATTTCTGATTTGAATAAAATTAATTAGATTATTATAAATAAAATGGTTCATATTTAAATTTAATACGAAATAAAAAATATAATGGGAATTTTAAATTACTTTATTTAATTAAAATAAATGACAATATTTAAAAAATCCATAATTTTCACTATTTACTGAAAAATCAATTATTTTTGAAAAATACCAAAAATGATCCCTAAGTTAATTTTTATATTATGATTTAAAAAATTATTTTAATTTTATCAATTAAATTTTCTAAACATTCTAGAAATTAATTATAATATTTTCTCACAAAAAGCAATAAAAATCAACTTTGAAGAAAACATTTTTTTCGAATAATAAAATGTCTTTATTTAAAATGGAGTGTTTATTTCCTATAAATTTATAAAAAAAATTATATTGAGTAGGATATTTATATATATTTAATAAATAAATTAATTCTATTCATACCCATCAATTTAACGGTTAGGTTATAACAATCATATTTAAATAATAATATGTCAGAGTTTGTTTAGGCTCAGTGTTGTGTGTTGTATACACCATAAAATGTAGTTTTTTAAATGTTATTGTGGTAAATTATACTCAATTTTATAAATTTAATCCCCAAAATTTAAACTTGATATTAGTAATCAAAGGTTTTCCATCTGAAAATACCTTTATTGAAATCCCACATCATAAAAAGGGTTAATAAAACTTCTTCTTGATAAGAGAGAAAGGGAAGTATGAAGATCATATATGATAACACATAACTAGGTTTCCAAGTACGAAAAAATTAATGAGAAGTGAAAATATTAACATGGAATAAAATTTTAATTCTCAAATAATGATGGAGAGTGATAAAGATCATTGATCATAAGAAATTGAATGATCATGAGAAGTTAACAACCAAAAAAACATAAACCAAAGTGGTGTGAAAAAGACCATCGATTCATAGAAAATTAATGTAATATGATAAAATTTTAATTTAAATATCATTTTTATAGAGTTGAATAATTCATTACCATATAGACTAAATAAATAAATAAATATACTTACTTGACAAGTATAATTTCATCCTATATTCAATTTTCACCACAATCTCATTTTTTTTCAAATAATGAGTATTTAATATGGATTTTTTATTCCCGAAGCACTAAAATAAGCTTCAAATAGATCATATAATTTAAAAAATGTTAAAAAGATATCACTCATATCTTTATACATTAAACAAAACTAAAATGGTTAGAATAAGATAAGATAATTCCCGAAAAGAAGAAATCTTTATATATAGAAATAATACATTAATCTTCAAATTAAATAGTAATACCCAAAGTTAAAAATAAATCATTCTACAAATAATTATCCCTAAAATACTTCAAAATATTCCAAACTAATATTAAAACCCAAATATTAGAATTATTTTACCACATATTCTTCCAAGATAAATTTAATATTTATCTCTAAATAACATCAATCACTCTTAATGTATCACATGAAAATGTATATGCCAATCATATAATATCCAATATATCATAATCCTTTACATAAATAACATAAATCACCATAAATCCAAATTAAAATAATATATAATTCTAAAATATAATTCAAACTTTATTAAACAAATAAAATCCCATAATATTATGTTTACCTTAATCATATAAAGTTCCCAAAATAGTGAAATTCTTCTAAAATAACATTAATAACCTAATCACTAAATCACTTTTCAATATCATGGTTATCTCTATGATAAAACATATGTTCCCAAATTTTAATAACCCATAATTACCTCAATATCAAACATAATATAAATGCTAAATGTTAACAAAACCTTTAAACTTATCTCCAAAAAAATGTAAAGGCATTCTTCCTCAAATAACTTTTTCACATGTCAAACATAAGGGTTAAATATACCTCATAAATCTACAAAATTCAATAAATTTATCCTAAGTATTCTTATCATATAAAAATTGGTATCTATTTCTTTATAGATATGATCAAACTTAAAATTATCAATCCATAATGGCATCTATATCTCTTAAGTTAACCTCACATGAGAACATCTTTATCTCCAAAGTTATCTAAACATTTCCTATGATACTAACTATAATAACATGACCTTACACATCACATAATATTGATTTTTAGGTCAAGAATTAATTTTCTTATAGTTTATAGTATTTATGGTTTATTGTTTTAGAGAACTAGTTCATCACCGTTACAAAAATAAATATTACATCATAAAGTTGACACTTCCACTCAGTATCCATTTTTCTTAAAAAATAAAACTTTTATGATATAAAAAGTTTTCTTTTCATGAAAAATATTTACAATTTTTATCTTAACCTCATCCTTGTCCCTAAAAATCCTTAAAACCATGTGAAAAACATTTTAAAACATGGTACGAGCATAAAATCTCAGTAAAGGACACATAAAAAATAAATAAAAATATATGTTAGTTCATGAATACTTATACAAGATTTTACTTTTTCAAAATTAATTTTTGGGCTCAAAAATAAATATTTTAGTATCCATAAAATCAAATTTTCTTCCCAAATATTTTCATAAAACATTTCATAAGAAGTCTTAAAGGAAAAAATAAAACTCATAAAGGTTCCTTTGAAATCATTAAAAACTTATGAAAACTATTTCATTAAAATTTATACATTTCACCCTTAAAAAATATCACATAATTTCCTTTAAACATCAGCTCATGAGTAATCACATAAGATTATAACATAAATAACATGGTATCATAATATTATGACAACATAGGAAATGTGGTAACAACATATAACATGACATAAACATGAGTCAAGGCTAACTGCCTAAAAAATATTACATGGTAGAAAAAGTCCCATAATGGATTATGTTTACTCCCTTATCCCATGCATAACGTCTCATGAGATGAAATATTTACCTAATGCATTGGATCACTATATGGGCACACCCATCATAACATGTACATGCTTATGTGCACCACAAATGGAAATCAATTTTAAGGCATAAGTGTAAAATTACCCATGTAAAGAAATGAGTTGCATAATCATGCCTCATGTCATAATCAAAGGAGATTTTATAAATACAGAATTTGATAAATGAAATTATGGCATGTATTACTCTATTAAAATAAATAAGAATAAGCTATGAATATATATGGGAGACATATATACAAAATTTAGAATCATTACATAACTTTAAAGTGATAAATATAGATAAATAGATCTAGAGAGAGAAATGTCATAACCCAAAGAAAAGGGTGGTTCGAAGATATTCCTTACAACCATAAGAAAAACATTTCCAGATATCCAAATATCCATTCCATTTAAAACCCCATTTTTAAAATACTTAGTACAAAGGGAAATGGGTGTTTTTATTTGAATAAAACAAGGAATCTTACAAATAAATCAAAATATCAAATAATGGTTATAGTTGTGGGAAAACCGATTGATGCCTTATACATTAAAATAAAACATTCCTTTCGTCTTTTGTAAAGAATTTTTTTTTTCGTATAAAATACATAAAAATTTTACTTTTGAAAACCTTATAAATGAAGTAAAAAGAGACATAAAATTTAATTTATAATTCATTTATATCCATAAATTAATAAAAATATTTTAATAATATGGAAATAGAGTAGAAATATTTAGAAAATACATCTTTAAAACCTTTAAAAGGAGGTTTTTAAAGTAAAGTGTCCATTACGTAAAACCTTAAAAAATTTATTTTAAAAAAATTATAAATAAAGTAAAATATAGTAAAAAAATACCTTTAGAATAAATTGAATCATAAATAAAAATTCTCTTGAAACATTTATAATAACATGGACATGGAAGAAAAAGAGTTGGAAGAGAAACTTTAAAAGAGGATTTTTAAAATAAAGTCCTTTACCATGAGTCTGACTCATTTCACATGATATTAATATTCATAAATAATAATTTTTTTAATTATTTACTTAGTTAAGAAACCTTTTCAATTTTATTATTCCTTTTATTTCCCTTTTATAATCAATTACTTAATCTATTAAGTTCATGTCGGGCTTTTGATGATATTCAACTCATATATCCAAAATAACTTTGGTAGGTTGACTATAGAAAAAGTATTAATTATTTTAACATATATAGAATAATAATAATGACATAATTATCTTTTTATATATCAATTATACTTCTAAAACAAATCATAAAACATGGTTATGTAAAATTAACTACGTTACAATCATAGAGACGACAGGCCATGCATATGAATGAGTAACATTTCCATTTTTCAATGATCATTATGGAAAGAAGGTAAGAATTATTTTATATTTAAATAATTATAATAATATAATAAATAACATATTATTTAATTAAATATACTTATATATATCATCCATGTGATGTGGTGATGAAAAATGAGTCACATAGCTTCGTGAAGGTAGTGGTCCACACGTACGCACGAACGACGTTATCATTTTTATGTGAGTGGAAAGATAAGAAATTAAATGATACATTATATTTTTTATAATGTTAAATATTTCATTAATATCATATATATACATTATATCCATAATTACAACCATACATATGAGGATGTGATGGAAAATTAATTTCATCGGTTAACGAAGTTGTAGTTCACCGTACACATGAACAACAGTTTTGTTTCCTATTTGATAGAAGAGGAAATGGATATTGGTTATTACATTACCATAATAAAATCTTAGTATATGGAATATATATATTTTTTTATTTCAAAATGTTTGAATAATATTTGAAGTAGGTATAAGAATAAATAAAACGAAAATGCTTGATTAAGAGCTACACCTCTTCTTTAGATAACCTCTTAAGGTTTACAAAAAAAGATTTTCTAGGATGGTTTTATGATAAAAACGTCCTATAGGATATGGGGAGGGATTTAAGGAAGGTATTTGGGTAGTTATTTTTAGAAAAAATGTTTTTAAGTGTGAATAAAAGAGTATAGTATATGCTTTTTTTATAAGAGAGGGGAGAGACATTCTTGGAATTTCTTAAAGTATCAAATTAATATAAATTAATTTTAATTTTAAAAAGGATATAAATTGATAAAATTATATGATAATATGAGTTTGAGTTTAAATAATCTCACAAAATAAAATTTATACATGTTTTAGGTGATGTTTTCACCCTTATCTTTTTGTTTGAGCCCATGTAACCCTTTTTGACAATTACCATGGTATTAATGTTTTTACTATTTAGGGGTCAATAAAGTTA
This sequence comes from Viscum album, assembly GCA_963277665.1. Classification (NCBI taxonomy): domain Eukaryota; kingdom Viridiplantae; phylum Streptophyta; class Magnoliopsida; order Santalales; family Viscaceae; genus Viscum; species Viscum album. Next base: position 1,424,183,560 of record OY728123.1, on the reverse strand, counting down.
CTATAAAATGGACAATTATTGATATTATAAACCATTTAGAATTTAATTTTCCTAATATAAGGTTTTTAGGAATTTTAAATCATTTAATAATACATTATTTATTATAAAATATCATTAATGTTAATTTTGACACTATTCATTTAATTTGTCTTTAAAAACATCAAGAAAAAATGGATTTAGAATATATTACATTAAAACCTGATTAATATGTTATATTTATCTAAAAAATTCATGTAACATGATAATTATTTCAATTTATATTACTTTTAATATTTTTGAAATCATTTATTTTATTTTTCTATTAATTAAATAAACACTGTATTAGCGTTGAATAAAAATTTAAGGTAATTATGTGATTACTAAAAATTATAAATAAATAAAAATTAATAAAATAATACCATTAGGTTAAAAATAACCATTAATATTCATTAACAACTTGATTTTTCCCTTTATGAACACATATGATATATTTAAAAGCAAGAGGGTGACATTTTATCATTTTCTTTACTTAAATTATTATATAGGACACTATCATGGAAAAGTGTTCCATAAAAAAATAAATATTAATACTAAAGTGATAATGGTAAAAATAAATTCATCCAATAATATTTAAGATGAAAAATTTCCGCCTTATCACATAGTTTTAACCCAAGTTAATCTGATTTACCCTTTTATCGTGGCTATAAACTTTTACTATTTTTACTATTCATTATGACAAAAAATTAATTTGAACTTATTAAATAATATTAATCACAATTATTATAAATATTTATTCCATTTTACCAAATTAAATATTTATAAGTGGAATAAATTTATTCTATAAGTATCCTATAAAGCGCGATGAAAAACAGTTTCTCGAAAAATGCATTTTTCAAGCAATATATGATCTTATATTAACTCTATAAATCGTAATAATAATTATATTAATTTAAATAAATATAAATATATATATAATATACATATTTAATTTAAATAATTCCTCATTATGGGTTATTTTAATTAATTATAATGGATAAACTTTATGCACTTAAAAACAGTTTTCAGAAAACTGCATTTTAATCATAAAAATAAACTTATACCAAAATCATGAAAATTATTGATTAAAATGAAATTAATTAGATTAGTATAAATAAAATGGTTCATATTTAACTTTAATACCAAATCTAAAATATAATGGTACTTTTAAATTTCTTTATTTAATGAAAATAAATAACAGTATTTGAAAAATCACTACTTTTCACTATTTATTAAAAAAATCAATCATTTCAGAAAAATCCCAAAATTTCACACTATGTTAATTTTGATATGATGATTTAAAAAATTATTTTAATTTTATAAAATAAATTTATAAATTTTCTATAAGTAAATTATAATATTTTCTCACAAAAAGTAATAAAAATAATCTTTGAAGAAAACAAATTATTTTGAAGAATAAAATGTCTTCATTAAAAAGAGAGTGATTATTTCCTAAGAATATATCAATATATTTTTATTGAGTAAGATATTTATATATATTTAATAAATTATTTAATCAAATTCATACCCTCTAACTTAACGACTAGGTTATAATGGTTGTATTTAAATAATGATATGTCAAGGTTCATTTAGGCTCGGTGTTGCATGTCATATACACTACCGAACATAGTTTTTTTAAATTTCGGGGTGTTATAAAAATTTATTTCCAATAATTTCATAAGGGTACCATCACATTTCCAATAATCGCATAATGGTAACCCGAGTCTCATGTAAAGGTAAGCTGAGATCTCAAATACATACACAAGGGTAATCACCTACATTAGAGTAAAACCTTATTACCCTTACATAGCGGGTATGTGTCATGTAAAGGTAGCCAAAATTTCCTTACATGGTGAATTAGATTAAATGAATAGTTTTAATTACATAAAAATCATATACCTGATGAATTTTAGATATGTGATAAAATTTGGCTATGTGGTGAGAATCAACTACATGGAAATATGCTACATAGTTAAATTTACATACATGGTTTTGTGGGTTTCTACAGGTTGTTGATATACCTGAATTATACTCTATTTTTTTGTATATTTCATATTACTATTTTCTGCAAGTTTATTATGAATATTATTAGTGTTTTATTTATTCTTAAATTACTTATTAATTATGTAGAATCCATGAGAATATGTTTTAAACTATTTTATAATGAATTAAATAATATCCACATGGGATTAATCATATAATGACATTCACACTAATATTTTATAAAATGTGATATTCAAAATTAAACCTAATGAAACATGAAGAGTTTATATCGAATATTGTTATATATTTTTTCAATGATATTAATATTGATTATTAACTACTGTATTGATTATTATAAACTTGATTCCCTATATAACATATTTCTTTTTGTTTTATAGAATACTGAGATAGAGTTCACAAAAATATTATTTCTCTATTTTATAAAAAAATACACATGAAATATTTATCTAGGAAATAAGCATGAGCAGTACGTCTGCACAAAAAAAAGAGAAAAGTTCAAATTAATTTTTTGTTGGAATATGAAAATTTAGACTTTCATGAGTTATGAGAGTATTCCAAGAAGTTCATGAACAACTTTTGTAGATGTATTTACTATTATTGGTTATTTATTTTTATAATGTTTTTTTCATATAGCATGGTTTTCATTTTTATAGTATATCAAAGCTAATAAAAAATGCTTCCATGAAATTTTTTTATTATTTGAATTTTTGATTAATAATAATAGATTTTAAAGTGAGGTAGCTGTTGTTATTTTGGTGTATAAAAATATCAAGTCATGCGGTTAAGATTTATCAACATGACTCTATTTTAACTATTATGTGATGCATTGTTTGTAACTAATCCCTGAAGCTTCATTGTTCAAATTCTTGCTAAAGTAAACTATGGGTTTCTTGAGCTTCATTATTTCAATATCTTGAAGGGACTGATCACTAATTGATCCAAATTCCAACATCTTCATCGATGATCATTCACAAGGTTAAATTATTTTATTCTTTATTTGTTTCGTAACTATTTGTGATGTTTCATCAAACTTAGTGCATCTTTTATAGGGTTATACTACTCTAACAAAAGGTACATTTGGGTTTAGTCTATCCCCTTAGAATACTGGGTTTAGTATATATCCTTAGAAAAACAGGTTCTACTTGACCTATAAAATAATAGAGGAAATAACCACTACTATAAGCGTTTGGGTTTAGTATTTCCCCTTAGAATACCAAGTTCCTCTTAACCTGTAACATAGAAGAGGTTATGAATTTTCCTTTAAAAGTATAGGTCAGGTTTGTGTAATGACCTAAACTTTTATAAATAAAATTCCCTTTTGAATGAATAAACACCTTATTAAGAAATAAAATTATAGAAAACACATATACTACTTTGTTTATTTTGGACTGTCATAAGTTATTTCCCGTCAGATGTAAAATAAGGTTAAGCATCATAACTATTGATAGTATAACCATTATATAGTGATGTTATGATTAATATATATTAATTATTATGATAAAGTCCAATTGAAACAGACATAATAAATGATGACCTAGACTAGTAGGATCATACCCTCCCATTTATTAGATCTTCCAAGGAAGATAGCATCACTGAGATTTTCCCTTGACCAAGAAAAAGATTAGATTCAACAACTAAATAATGAATGAAACTATTTATGGGAGAAGTTCAAGCTCATCAAGATCAGGACCCAAACCATGTTTGTGGAATTGATGAAAGAAAATCTCACCATCACACACCTCACCATTAGGGAATTCACTAGTGTAATAAAGGGTTATGTATCTAGAACCTAAAAATATTATTTTTTATATTCTATTTTCAATAAAATAATGATTATATTTATTCCTTTTTATTATTCCTTTTTAAATGATTAGATAATGAATTTGATAAAAATTAGATTTTGATATGATGAAACACAAATTATATTTTTGGGAAATATATAGTTTCAATCAAGACAACCTTTTTGTAGAATTCAATAATTTTTAAAATAAATTATATTTTAAAAAAATATTATTATTAAATATAAATGATAATATAATTTTATGAAGTCAAATGTAATTTTTATACTAGTCAGAAAAATAGTTATTATCAAATAACCAATATTTTTTAATAAATAGGGATTTTTTTAAAAGTGTAAATTATCATATTTTGAGAATTATTTTGATTAAATAAATATTATTTTTTAAATCAGCATCCAATGGTGTTTTTTTCACAATCTTATGAGATTGTCTAATTTTTGGGTAAAAATTAAATATGGTATAAATATATAACATGTATTATGACATCATAATGATCCAAAATTGATTTAATATATTCCATAAAAGTTATACATGACCCAAATTATGTTTCCACTTTAAAATATTGTTTTTTTGATGTTATATGATTAATTTTATAAATCTTTAATGAGTCCTTCAAAATAAATATTATATTTTAAGGTTTTAAAATCAATTATTTAAAAACATGACTCACCTCTATATCACCAAGGGTATTATTTTAATGAGCTCAATTCTTGGACTTATAAAATAAATAAATACACTTTTTTTGGTAGAAACCATGGGCAAAAACCATGATATGGTTTGTGGTTTGGATTAATTCATGATATAGAGTCCAAAACCTAAGTTTATAAATTAATAAACCCCCTATCTTTTGATATATATACCCACCCAACTAAAGTTTCCAAGGACCAGTTAGGTACCACTATGGGGGCGGGGGGGGGGGGGGGGTGAATCAGTGGCACACTATTTTAAAAATTATTTCTTTTTAATCCAACCTATATGAATTGTTAAATTCTCGATCCCTCATCTCTAAATCTCAGCTTGTCCCTACAAGAAAAAATTAAATACAATCACAACACACATAGATTTTTTACAAGGTTTGGTACTAAGACCTATGTCCTTGATGTAACAAGTTATACTCCCTGGTTATAGATTTTTCACTATATGTAGATGGTTACAACTAGGGAAAGTCCCATTATCATCAACAATGAGTCCCATAGTGTTCCACTCTAGAGTCCCACTAGATTCTACAAGTTCCCACCAACACTAGTGACTCCTGAGTCCCATAGGAGGATCTTTATACTATGTCACATAGTGTTACCAACATCCCACCGGCCTGTTCCAGAGTCCCACTAAAGAATTCCACTAATCTTTAATCACACAAAATATGATCCTCTGATAGAATGATCTATGTTAGCTTTAGAATGATTCTGAAGTGCCTCGAGATGATGTATTTCTCCATAAAAAACTAGATCACCTGATCCGTTCATGTAGAATATTCAAGAACTTCAAAAACTGATAAAAAATGTCTGATTCTACTCACTATCCACTTATCATTAATTGATCTTAACTTGACACATCTCACTGGATACTCATGAATATATCTTTTGAATTACACCCAGCTTCAGTCTCAAAAATCACTACCCACTATATACATGCAATGTATATATCACATGTGTATCTAAGAAACTTTCATTCATGTACATAAATGTATGGATGAATCATCCTTCATGCATGTTTAAACAATTCACGATATTCTCATTTTATGAAAACTTTTATTCAAATATCATGCAATAAAAACACTTACTGCCCATTCACTATTGTACCTCAATTGTATACTACCAAAGTACACACACTGACTATTATTTAATACTCAATGAAAGTGTATGTATGTTATATAATATATAATACAAACCATTTTCACAATGTATATGAGCTTTATCAAAACCTTCACACAAAACATATGCACACACACTATCTAGTTTTCACACAAACTGTTTACACACACTATTCAGATTTTTGTGTGCTTACCTTCGCACACACTGACAACTTTCACAAATATTTTCATAAACAATGTGAATATACAACATTCATTACATTCACAAAATCATGCACACCTTTTTGAACATTTCTCTTTCGCACAAAACTGATATGCACTATCACCTTCTCAGTGTAACATAGTCAATCTTCTCACAAGATCCTTCACAAAAGATAGCAAAGCACTGGTTCAAGATTCATCACACAAACTAGGGATATCTCATAAGGATATTGAGCTCCCAAGTGGCTTAATAGAAATTCATTATTCAAAAATCACCTCGAGTGTTCTATGAACATGTCGAGTACTTGTGGGAACCTACTTCAACTTCACACAAAAACAAAGTTTTCATGAAACCCTTCATAAAATAGAGAGATTCACGAAGCTATGTTTCTCCAGAAATGAGATAATCTCAAACGCTCAGCCAAAAATCATGGATGTAGACCTCAGTATTTATAGGCAATGAGGCACCAACCTAGTATGTACACTCTACTTTACTTATGTGACTTCAAGAATCACCATCTCAAATAATAAATTTCTCAATACATGCTTCATTTCTTCTATTTATTATATTTTATAAGATTCAAATGAAGTTTCATCTTATTTCAATCAATTTCAGATCATCAGAAGAATCGAATGATGCTTAGAAGGATCGAATGGACCTTATGTCGATGCTATAATAGAGATTCTAGTGTGCAGAACTCTTCGATGGATCTAGGTATAAGACAAGTTCATTTATGATCTTAAATTTTATATGTAAACATAGTTTCATGTTAGATCGATCATATTAGGTTTTCTCAGAATGATAAAAAATGATGAAGCTCAGCATGAAAAACTCAAAGAGTATAACTCTCAGGATAGGATGAGGATGAGGACGACGTGATTGAAACATTTGAATGGCTAGGATGATCAAATGTGTATATTAAATGATGGAAGTTCTATCAGAGCTATAGAAAACTTCTAAAACTAATTCCCACATCAAAAAACCAATTGATTTTCCACTCCATTATAATACAAGACCTAAAGTGAGTCTCTTAGAAATCAGTCACTAGTCACTCCATGCTCCTGTTGGTACCAACGCCATGACACCCTATACCATGGATCACCATAGTTTATACACCTCTCATAGGCACCCCTTGCATGATATCTATGTTGGTGTGTTGCATCGGTAAAGGGGTGGTACCTTCTTACCTAAGTAGTGGTGCGGGTCTCTCATGGATGGAATGTACCCTTGGATATTTTGTTTAATATATATCCCATTGAAAAACTCATCCATTTAAATTTTCTAAAAAATAATAATAATCAAGTATACCAAATATACCTTTCTCAAAATTATACAATAAACAACATCAAATCATCCTTAGAAAAAACAAATCATTTCATTTGGAATCTTTTTAAAATGATGTAAAAAATGTTTTAATTCAATTCAACTAATGAAATATGACTTATGAATTACAAACCAACTCTGAAATCATCATATTTAAGTTTGAGTATATTTTCATAACCATCCTCATCATTCCAAAATTACAACTAATATATTGACATCAACTACATATCAAATCCAATCATAATTGTTGAAAACAAATTTAATTTAACTCAAATTCCACTTAACCAACTTCCCATTCTTCTTTACTCAAAACCCTTAGAGAACGAATTTACTCAACCCTTACCTCTATATATCCCTCCCAAGGTGACCCAAAGCTCTTAATAATATCCCACCCAATTTTAAGAAACTCCATATCAAGGTAAGGGATCCTCTCATTCTCCTCTTTATTCAAGAATTTTCTTTATGTCATTCCTTTTTTTTTCTATTTTTTCTATTTGTGTTATATTTTTACACATCCCTATTATTGTTGTTATTATTCTAAAGTAATGAGATACCCCTTTATGTCACAACCTGTCCACCGGGGCCCACACCATGACTACCCCAAGCCTGCCTTCCATAGGCCAGGGGCTGGAGACTAGCACCAGAAAGGTGTATCCCTAAAATAGGAAGGCATTGCCATTAAACCTGTACAAACACACAATCTAAGAACACAACAAGAAGTAACCACAAAGTAAACAACTGTAGTAAAAAGTGTACTAAATTAAAAAGGCCGGAATACAAACCCAACTGAAAAGTACAAGTACAACTTAAAAGAGAAAAATAGCACATGGATCATCCACCGAGGATCCTACCTGAAGGGTAGGTACAACTCACGATCAGTAGTCACTGCGGCACATCACATCGAATGGTCCACCTTTGAGCACTGTCCAGTCCTAGCTCCCTCAGCCTCGATCAATGTTGTTCGTCGTCTGCACAAGACATAGAAAGGTGTAGGAGTAGCCCGTGCAGGGGTGAGTATAACAATAATCAGTAGGGACCCTGAGACCCCCGTAGGTCTCCTAGAGTTCCACAAAGGAAAATACCATAAAGCAATAATTCAATCACAAAGAAAAAAGCATTCATCAACTCTAATTAGGTATATGCCCATACATATACCTAAGTTATCAAATGATACTCGTCTCATTCACGAGGAAACCTAAGGCTCCAACTTTTAATCCATTTTCACAATTGATCCACAAAGGAAGAATACCACAAAGGTAACACCATGAAGGTAACACCACAGAGGTGAGAGTACCAAAAAGGTAACACCACAAAGGTAACACCATGAAGGTAAAATTACTACAAATGTAACACTACAAAGGTAAAATTACCACAAAGGTAAATACCATGAAGGTAACAAACTCAGATCACACTAGGTATATAACTCAAGTATAAAAGTACAGATGATTAGTCATAAATCTAGATCATCTTATTCTGTCGAGAGGCTCTACTGCTAACCCACACATGATCAATAGATACTAACCCACATAGGATTGTTAGGTACTGACCTACACAGGATTGGTAGATAATGACCCACACAGGATCTCTAAGCACTGACCCAAACATGATCGATAGATGCTAACCCACATAGGATCGATGTTCTTTCTTCACTTTACAACCAACCATGATATTCCCACACTAAGCACACTTGATTCCCGGAGGATCAACTCCTCAAGCCATAGGTCATATATAAAATACCACAAAGTTCCGTGAATAAGTATACCAAAGGACCTCTATGTTGTAAGGGTTCAAATGTGATAGACGATGCGTCAATCATATGCTCGGTCTGTGACTTATAAGCATTTTAGTACCGAGGGCCTAGTTAGATTTAGGTTCGATCCAACCCAGCCATACTCCAACATTATCCAAAACTCAAGTGGTGTATACCAAAAGGACCGTATTGCTACAAGGATCCTAGAACCATTGACGGTTCATCAAAAAAACGCTTGGATTTCATGTTATGGTTCTTTAGGTGAAACTGGGCCTAGTTGGGTCTAAGTCTGGTCCGACCTGGTCGGATCGACCCGGCCCAACCCGGCCTGAGCTAACCCGACCCGATTCGGGTCCTACCCGGTATGGGTTGACCCGATATGATTTGGGCCCGATCCGATTGGGTCCAACCCAATATGATTCAGGTCCGACCCAGCTGGGCAGGGTCACAACGGGCTCGGCCCGCTAGGCCATAAACCGACCCAGCTCGCCTAGGTGGCATGACCCACTGGACTGGCGTGGCGTGACCCATGAAGGGGTGTGACTCGGCCTATGAAGGGCACAACCTACTGGAAGCGCGACCCACTAGGACTCACATTGCCCGACCCGCGGAGCGGTGCGACCCACTAGGGATCCCGCGGCCTGGCCCATAGAGGGGTGCGACCTGCTGGAGGCACGGTCTGCTAGGGCTCGCGCTAGCTATCACGGGGGGGGGGGGGGGGGGGTTACGCTCCAACCTTTTACTCTCAAACGACTAAGACATTCGGGTAACAGAGTGGCGATGCCATGTGGCGTCGCCTAGTCGCCACGGGAGCCGTAGGGGCAGATCCCTCCTCCACTACTGCAACTTCATGCCATGGCCATCTCTAGAGGTGTGCGGAGGCCCGTTAATCCACCTTCCGCAACCAGCCCGAGCCGCCACCATCTTCACCCACCACGGATACGGCTGCGACCTTCTCCGCCGGCGGCGCTTGACGGCGCACTGCCATCCCTTCCGCGGCTAGCCATTGCTGACTGTCGCTGTCACCCTCCGGTGCCAGTCACTGGTGTTGCCATGATAGTGCCACACTAGCGGTCTTCTGTGGGTCACTAGGTGAGCTCTAGTGGCCTGTTTTTCCATCCATAGGTACCATCGGCCTCCCCGGGACACCCTCTTCACTGATCGACCCTCCATTCCAGGTTCTGTCCAATCTGAATAAAAAGGACCACGAAGAACGCATAGGTTAACAAAGTAGTGGAGGGTCCAGACCTTGTTCATTAGGCCCGTTCCATCCACGTTAGCGTCTTAACAAGGGGGGAAGGATACATGATTCTATAATCTTTTGAAATTAAAACAAGATAAATCCCTACCTCAAGATCGTTGGAGAACGTTGCATTTGAGGAAGAGTCAGTGTTCATCATTCGGTGGTTCTCATCACCGCCTACTGGAACTGGTTCTGTCCTCCAAGTGGTTGGCATCGTAGTACTTTATTCAAACTTCATCACTTGGTGAAGCTGTGCCAATACTCCTCCCCAGCTCCATATAAATATGAGAGGGGGGGGGGGTGAGTAATGCCCATGTAATTAATGGGGTTCAATTAACTAAGGAACCTTCATAATTCCAATGGTGCTGTTATAAATAATTGAGGAGTCAATCCATTTAATGGCTTGACACATCATTGGTCCCGCCACCACTGATTTTCTGTTAGAGGAAAAATAAAAATAAAAAGAAAATAAAAAATTTATTTTATTATTCTTTTAAATGTCCAAAATATAACTTTTTCTCCCAACCTACTATAGTTGTAGTGAAGCCTTCCTTAAGAAAATATCATCACTAAAGATTTAACAGTGCCCTCAGATTTTTAATCCAAGCACCGATTCAAAAGTTAAAAAATACAGCTCGTGCATTTACTGAACGTACCTTAAAAAAGTTCAGAAATTCATTCTAGGCACACTGGGCCTCAGAATCACACGCCACCAATTTTCATACACTCATAATAATTACATATAATTAAAAAAAATTACATGGAAAATCCGATTCTTTACATTATCCCCACCTTAGGGATTTTCATCCCCAAAAGCCACAACATAGACTAAGGAAACAAATGGGGGGTATTGAGCATGAATCTGAGTGTGCTGCTCCCACGTGCTCTCTTGGAGGTTCTCGTGCTGCTAGTGAATGCACACCAGAGGTGTTGATCGTCCACAAAGGACCCGCTCCTGTTGATTCTCATTCTACACTGGAAACTCTGTAAATATCTCCCCATCATCAAAGTCCAGCTCACCATGGTCGATGAAGTGAGATGAGTCATGCACATATCTCCTCAGCTGGGATATGTGGAAGATATCATACACCCTCTCCAACTAAGGTGGTAGTGCCAAGCAGTATTCCACCTCGACAATCCTTCTAAGTATTGAAAATAGTTTTATGAACCTCAGTGAGAGTTTTTAGCCTCAGTAAAATCTCAGCAAACCTCATCGAGGTGAGACCCGTAGGAAGAAATGGTTTACCTCCTAGAACTCCAAATGTATCTATCTCCTATCAGTATAAGACTTCTGTCTGCTCTATGCAGTCTTCATCTACTCCCGGATGATTTGTACCTTCTTAGTGGTAGCCCGTACCAACTCTGGACCCATAAGTGCTGACTCCCCTAGGTCTATCCTGCATATAGGTGAACTGCATGGTCAACCGTAAAAGGTCTCAAATGGTTCCATACCGATGGTGGGGTGATAGTTGTTGTTTTGTGCAAACTCCACCAAGGGAAATTGATCCTCCCAACTACCGCCAAAATCTAGGATGAAAGCATGAAGCATGTACTCCAGTGTCTGAATGGCCCGCTCCGTCTGACCATCCGTCTGTGGATGAAAGGTGGTGCTTAAACGAAGCTGAGTCCTGAATGCATCCTGTAATCCCTTCCAAAACCAGGATTTAAAACATGAATCACGGTCATAGAAAATCATCTATGGCACCCTATGAATCCGTACAATCTCCTGTACATAGAGTCGTCCCAAGCCCTCTATTGACCCCTGCTCTCAGATGGGTAGGAAGTGGGCCGACTTAGTGAGTCAGTCAATGATCACCCAAATGGAATCATTTCCCCTGGACGTATGTGGAATCCCTGTCAAAAATTCCATTGAGATACCATCCCACTTCCACTCCGGGACCTCTAATTGCTGCGCTAGGCCTGCTAGAACCTAATGCTCGACCTTCACTTAATGACAAGTGAGGCATCTCAAAACAAACTCTGCCACTGCATTCTTCATCCCTGGAAACTAGTGCTGATGCCAGAGGTCCTAATATATCTTCGCCACACCAAGATTAACCTCCATAGGGGACGTATGGAACTCTCTCAACACCTCCTCCTGTAGCAAAACTGGTACCATGGTGGTTCCTCTGAAGAGGATGTCGTGATCCCCACCTTTAGAAAATCCATCAGGTGCCTGTCCTATGGATATCTGAGCATGTCGAGCCTCACAGTCAATGTCCCCAAGCTGTGCCTCCCGAACTTGCTGAAGAAGTGGGGGAGTGACAGTCATAAAATGGAGGTAAGTTACTCCATCTCTATCCAGAAAGGATATCTGCAACTTATCTATCTTCTCCATTGCCTCACTCAGCGATTGTAGACTAGACCTCCTGCTGAGTGCATCTACTACTACGTTCCCCTTCCCAAGAGTGTAGACTATCTCAAAGTCATAGGCCTAGAGGAACTCTAGCCAATGTCATTGTCTCAGGTTCATGTCCTTCTATGAGAAGATATACCTGAGACTCTTGTGATTAGAGTAGACTATAAAATGTTCATCCATCAAGTAATTTCACCACATATTCAAGGCGAAGACCACTACTGCTAACTCCAGGTCATGGGTAGTGTAGTTCTGCTCATGCTGTCTCAACTTTCATAAAACATAAGTGATTACTACTCGCTACCACATCAGGAAACATCCAAGTCTAGTCCTTGATGCGTCGCAGTAGACTACATACCCAACGCCCTATTTTGGTATCCTCAAGATGGGGGCACTCATCAGTCTCTGCCTCAGCTCCTGAAATCTCTGCAGGCATATCTCCATCCATACGAAGGGTTGTACCTTCTTCATCAATACTGAAAAGGGTGACACAAATCTGGAAAATTTGGGTAAAAATATCTAGTAGTACCCAACCAATCCTAGAAAACTTCACACTTTAGTCACACTCTTGGGTGGCTCCCAAGAAAGCTCTGCCTCTATCTTCACCAGATCTACCACAACTCCAGCCTCTGAGATAACATGTCCTAGAAAGTGGACCTCCCGTATCTAGAACTGGTACTTCGAGAGCTTACCATAAAGATTATTCTCTTAGAGTGTATCTATAACTATCTAAAGATGATAGGCATGCTCCTCCTCTGTCGCTGATTATACCAAGATGTCTTCAATGAAGACCACCACAAAGCGATCGAGGTATGGCTGGAATATCCTATTCATGAGTCCCATTAATACTGCTGGGGAGTTGTTCATGCTGAATGGAATAAACAATAAATCATAGTGGCTATACCGACATATAAAGGTTGTATTATGCACATCTTCATCTCATACCCTGAGCTGATGATAGCATAATCTGAGGTCTATCTTTGAAAACCATCGATCTCCATTCAGCTGATTGAAGAGATCATCAATCCTTGGAAGTGGATACTTGTTCTTCAAGGTCACCTGGTTCAGGCACCAATAGTTCACACAGAGTCTCAAACTCCCATCTACCTTCATGGCAAACAAAATAGAGGCTTTGCATGGAGAAACACTAGGCCTTATGAATCCCTTCCTCTACAAGTCCTCCAACTGTACCCGTAACTCACGAAGATCCGCGAGAGCCATCTGATATGTTGGTGTAGATATCAATGTCATCCCAGGGTATAGTTCAATGTAGAAGTACAACTCTATATGAGGAGGTAGTCCCAAAACATCATCAGGGAATACATCATCATACTGATCCACCACTATAGGATAACTCAGACTCTCAACATAAATTTCTCTGAGGGTAAGGCTAGCCAACTGATGTGTGATCGGCTACACCCTCCTCCGGGTAAGTCCATCCTGTGCTATAAAGGTTTCCTTCTCACTGGTGAAGGAAAACATAGTCGTATCTTCACAGACACACCGCACTTTATGCCTAATACAATCAATCTGAGCATGGACCGTGGATAACCAATTCATACTCAAGATGATGTCGTAAGGCCTCGACCCTAATACTAGAATATCTTAGCTGAATCTCTCACCTCCTAGAGTAAGCTCACACTGCCTTCACTAGTGTGTAATCATCAAATCTTCTTCTGTAGAAGTCTCTAGCCATAAGGATTGAGCCAACGACTCCACCATAATCTCCAAGACCTGAACTAGATCCATGGAAATGAAAGAGTGATTGGAACCTATGTCTATAAGTATTACAACTAAGGTAGAGTTGACATAGATCATACCTCTAATCTGATCTAGAGCATCGTGGTCATAGGCCTCAGCTTCCTAGAGATGAGCTTGTCCCTATCCTTCTACTCCCTGTGGTTAGGGTGGACCACCTGAAGGTGGTGGTGATAGAACCTCAAATCGCCACCCACCACCTGTTGCACGACCAGCTCCTCTACCATGTACAACTGCTGCCTGCGGACCTCCTCGATCAAACCTCTACCTCTGCCTCAGCCGTCCCTCGACCATCTACTGGTCGTCCATATGGTGGGTCGGGCAGTTGCGAGCCATGCGACCCTACCCACTGCACGAGTAGCACTGCCTACCCCTCATCTATCCTCCTCTGTCCCGTGAGCCCTGCACCACTAACCTTGTATCCTGAGGTCATACACCAAAAGGTATAGCTTTCTTGTGCCCCTATGTCATCCGTCTACTACCTGCTATAGATGACTCTGCTACCTAATGTCCAGTGGTGGATCTTGCTGTCGGGGCCTACTCAACTTGGAAGATCTCCACCAAAAGTGATCTCTCTATCACCCAGCCTACGTAGAAATGTTGAGTGATATCATATATGCTCTGATCTACCATAGAAGGCCCTTCTCAAAGGCCCGAGACCTAAAGAAAGGGTCTCATACCATGTAGGTGGAGTAGAGGGAAAGATCAGTGAGCCTCACAAAGTACTGGGCCACAATCATGCTGCCCTACTGTAAGTGAAGTAGATTCTGTATACGCAATGAGCGTAGGGTCACTGGGATGAACTCTACCCTGAAAAACCCCTCAAAGTCCTCCTAGGTGAGGGTTGTCTCATCGTGTAACTAGAGTGTCATACTCCACCATCTCCCAGCTACTTCCTAGAAGATACTGGTAGCTAGGATCACCATCAGATTAGCTAGTGTCCCAACTAAGCAAAAAACTCTAGCCACAACCTCCAGCCAGTCCTCAGCCACCTGCAGATCCATCTTGCCTCAAAAACTCAGAGGCCTCTATCGCTGAAACTCATGCAATGCGCTCAGTTGGCGTGCACCCTCTTCTGGTGGGGCTGGTGGAAACGGTTTCCCAATGGGTAGTGGTTCTACTAGTACACCGCCTGAAGGTGCTAACACCATAAGAGGGCCCTGCACCAAGGCCTCATCGCTCGGTGGGCTGTCATCGTTTACTCTCTAGGGAATCCTGGTTGGATGTCTATGTGGAGACATCCTGAAATAAAACAGGTGTGCCACAATCAAAAAGTTATACCTGGTGAGCTGACTCAAATAAATCAAAAGTAAAACCCTTTCAAAACACACACAATCAGTGTTTTTGTGTATTGAGTCAAAAATAAAAACTCATGGTCCTGGTGTATGGATACGTCATCCACCGTACAAACACTGGATTCCCCAAACTGAAAACCAATATCATAACACTTAACACTATTTCCAAATAGAAAAGATCAGAGTTCTAGTTATTCAGTAGAACCGACTCCTCTGATACCACTTTGTCACGACTCATCCCCCAGGGCCCATTCTGTGATTACCCCAAGCCTTCCTTCCATAGGTCATGGGTTGGTGACAACACCAGAAAGGTGTATCCCTACAATGGGAAGGCATTTCCTTTAAACCTGTACAAACACACAATCTAAGAACATGACAAGAAGTAACCACAAAGTAAACTGCTGTAGTAAAAAGTGTACTGAAGTAAAGGGGTTGGAATACAAAACCAACTGAAAAGTAAAAGTACATCTGAAAAGAGAAAAATAACTCCTAGATCGTTCACCGAGGATCCTACCTGAAGGGTAGGTATGGCTCATGATCAGTAGTCACTACAACATGTCACGTCGAATGGTCCACCTCTGAGCACCATCCAATCCCAGCTCCCTTAGCCTCAATCAACACTGTCCATCATCTTCACAAGACACAAAAAGGTGTGGGTGTATCCCATGTAGGGGTGATTATAAAAATACTCAGTAGGGCCCCCGAGACCCCTGTAGGTCTCCCAAAGTTCTATAAAGGAAAATACCAGAAAGCAAGACTTCAATCACAAAGCATAAAGAAGTCATAAACTCTACTTAGGTATATCCCCATACATATACCTAAGTTATCAAAAGATAATCGTCTCATTCAAAAAGAATCTTAAGGCTCTAAGTTTTAATCCATTTGAACAATTAATCCATGAAGGAAGAATACCAAAAAGGTAACACCGTGAAGGTAACACCACAGTGGTGAGAGTACCACAAAGGTAACACCACGAAGGTAACACCATTATGGTAAAAGTACCACAAAGGTAAAATCAAAAAGGTAACACCATAAAGGTAAAAGTACCACAAAGGTAAAGACCATGAAGTTAATAGACTCAGCTCACACCAGGTATATAACTCAAGTAAAAAAGTATAGATGATTAGTCATAAATCTAGATCATCTTATTCTGTCGAGAGGCTCTGCTGCTGACCCACATAGGATCGATAGATGCTGACCCACATAGGATCGTTAGGAACTGACCCACACATGATCGGTAGATACTGACCCACACAGAATCACTAAGTGCTAACCCACACAGGATCGATAGATTCTAACCCACATAGGATCTATGTTCTTTATTCATGTTACAGTCAACCATGAGATTCCCACACTAAGCACACTTGATTCCGGGAGGATCCGATCCTCAATCCATTGGTCATATCTCAACCACTACTAAGTTCCAGGAATAAGTATCCCAAAGGACCACTATGTCGTAAGGGTTCTAACGCGATAGACGGTGCGACAATCGGACGCCCGGTCTGTGACTTATAAGCATTTTAGTACCGAGGGACTGGTTGGATTTGGGTTCAATCCAACCCGATCATACTCCAACTTTATCCAAAGCTCATGTGGAGTATACCAAAAGTACCGTATCACTCCAATTATCCTAGTGCCATAGATGATTCTTCAAACAAATTCTCGGATTTCAAGTTATGGTTCTTTAGGTGAAACTGGGCTTGGTTGGGTCCGGGTCCGGCCCGAACCGACCCGGTTCGGGTCGACCCGATATGATTTGGGTCTGACCCGGCTGGGCGGGGTCATGATGGGCTCAGCCCGCTAGGCCATGAACCAGCCCATCCCACCTCAGTGGCGCAGCGTGTCCCACGGAGGGGTGCGACCCTCTGGGTACACGTGGCCTAGCTTGTGGAGGGGTGTGGCTTGATGGAGGCGCGACCCGCTGAGGCTCGCACGACCTGGCCTACGGAGGGGTGAAGCTTGCTCGAGGCATGGCCCACTGGGGCTCGTGTGGCCCAACCCACAGAGGGGAATGACCTGCTGGAGGCGTGGCCTGCTGGGGCTTGCTCTAACTGGAACAAGGGGAGGTTTACGCTCCCCCCTTTACTCCCAAACGACTAAGTCATTCGGGTAATGGAGAGGCGATGCCACGTGGTTCCGCCTGGTCTCCACGAGACCCATAGGGGTGGTTCCCTCCTCCACCGTCACGACTTTGTGCCACAACCATCTCCATCGGCGCGCGATGGCACACCGATCTGCCTCTGCCTTCCGCGGCCGGCCCAATCCGGCTATCGTCTTCACCCGTCGTGGATACGACCACGACCTTCTCCACTGATGGCACGCGATGGCGTGCCACCACCCCTTATGAAACCGACCATTTCTATCCACCACCATCACCCGCCAGCGCTGGTCGCTGGTGCTGCCATGCTGGTGCCGCACCGACAGTTTTCCGCGGGTCACTGAGTGAGATCCGGTGGCCCATTTTTCCATCCGTAGGTATCATCGGCCTCCTCGGGATGCCCTCTTCACTGCTCGACCCTCCATTCTAGGTTCCTTCCAATCCTAATAAAAAGGACATCTAAGAATGAATAGATTAACAAAGTAGCGGAGGGCCCAGGCCTTGTTCATTTGGCCCACGCCCTCCACATTAGCGTCTTAACAAGGGTGGAAGGATACATGATTAAACAATCTCTTGAAATTAAAAAAAGATAAATCCCTATGTCAAGATCATTGGAGAACGTCGTTTTTGAGGAAGAGTCAATGTTCACTATTCGGTGGTGCTTGTCACTGCCCGTTGGAACCAGTTCCATCCTCCAAGTGGTTGGCATCACAGTACTTTACCAGAACTTCGTCACTTGGTGAAGCCGTGCCAATACTCCTCCCCAAGCTCCATATAAATAAAAGAGTGGGAGGGTGAGTAATGCCTGTGGAATTAATGGGATTCAATTAACTAAGGAACCTTCCTAATTCCAACGGTGCTGTTACAACGAATTGAGAAGTCAATCCATTTAATGGCTTGACACGTCGTTGGTCCCTCCACCTCCGCTTGTCCGTTGGAGGAAAAAGAAAAAGAAAAATAAAACAAAAAAGATATTTTATTATTCTTTCAAATGTCCAAAATCTAACTTTTTCTCCCAACCTACTACAGATATAGTTAAGCCTTTCTTAAGTGAATCCCAGTGCTGCAGATTCAATGGTTCCCTTATATTTTTAATCTGATCACCGGTTAAAAAGTTAGAAAACGCCGCTCGTGTGTTTACTAAATGTACCTTAAAAAAAGTTCAGAAATTCATTTCGAGCACACCGAGCCTCAAATCACACACCATCAATTTTCAAAGACTCATACTAATTCCATATAATTAAAAACAATACATGGAAAATCCATGTATTTTTACTTTATCTCTCATTTACCCCTTATATAAACCTTTATATACACCTGTTATGTTGTCAAAATTATCCTGTGATTTTCCATGCCAAACATTTTTATAGTGAATACCTGTACTCATTTACACTTAAGTATATTAACCTAGTTGTACATATCCTTTATTTATTTTGGATTTATATTTATACAAACCACACTCATTAGTCTTGGGGTTAAAATTTATGAAATGCTTTATTATGTTATATGATCTATGTGGCACACTTATACATGTACATGATATGAAAATGATGGGTGAACCCAAAATTATATATCCCTACAATGCATTGGGTAATGTTTTATCTCATGACATGACATGTATGGTGAATAGGAGATTATCCCAAGCACACTATGTTATGTTGTCTTAGTGGTTAGAATTAACTTATGTTTATTATGTCATGTTTTATGTTGTTTCCACATTCCTATGTTGCCTTCATGTTATCACCATATATCATGATTTGATGTTCATGTTTATGATTCTCACCCCTTTTATGTCTTGTTGATATATTTATTGACTCACATGTATCACTTTCATCATGTTATTCTTTGATTATTCCCTCACTAGGCTTTATTGATCACCCATTTCTTATGTACATCCCTAGGTTATCCCATGAAGTTTTAAAAGATCCAAGGAATATAAGGGATTTTTTTTGAAGTTTTTAAATAATGATGTTTTATCCATGTTTTTAGTGATTATGACATGCAACTAATTTACCAAATACATTAGGCCTCATTATATTTTTGGGTTTTATTAAGTGTAACTTTATATAATAAATCATGAAATAATGTGTATTAAAGATATGGGTTGTCATAGTTTGTATCAGAGAAATTATAGTTATTTTTGTGGATTAGGATTATAAAACTCTAGTGAAATCCTTATGTATAATACTAAACATAAGAAAAAATCCCTAATTTTTTGGTAAAATATAGAGTAAGTGGTTTCCAAGTGAATACATTATTGTCTAGATACTAAAAGTGTATGTAGATCTGGTACAATTTTAACAAGAGATAATAACCCTAAAAAGGGAGCATTGACCTAGAATGGATCATCACCTAGTGCATGGAAATGGGACTTGATGCACACTTGGCCTAACACTCCTAGTGATATTATTTTTTAAATTCACAATATCATTACAAACCATTATTAGGGGGAATAATTCCCATAAGAATTTATGTTAAGAAATATTCCATGGATAACTTATATTAAAACCTAGAAATTTATAGGTTAAGGAATATATTTCATGTTTGAGTTATCCTTTCAATATTCATAGTTTCTCTTTAATGTGTTTAATAGTTTGAAAATTATCATCCCCAAATCTATTTTGGATGAAGTAAATGATTAGAAATAGAATCAAATAGTGAAATACATAATTATCATCCATTCATTAACTTTAATTCATGAAAGTTTAGTAGAACTATACAAACCCCAAAAAAAGACATGGAAGTAGGGCTACCAATGAGAATAAAAAATGGGTCAATTGTTTCATCTAAAAAATACAACTCATCCCCTATCCAAATTTGTGGGATGATATTCCCAACGATTATTGTGATACTCCCCTTAGATAAAATTGATGCTATTCTGGCATGGATTGTCTTTCATTATATATAGATAACATAAATTTTTGAGAAAATAAAATCCCCATCCATATTGAAAATAACCCACCTATTCTATAAAAGTGAAAGGAGAAGGATGAATATTATTTGGTACCATCATCTAAAACATGGATATTATTTACTTTCGAGAAATAATATCTATCCCAAATGATTGATACTAAATAAAGGACCATCATTTATGACATGCACATTATAAGGGAATCCATTTATGAGTTTTCTGAATAATTGCCCATTCTTCCTCCTAGTCGATAGTTTGAGTTCTTGATTGAAATTACCAATATCCAAGAATCAATATAGGATGTTTTTTTAACTCTAGGAGTTAAAGAAACAATTATAATATAATATGGATAAAGGGTGTATACTCCCAAGTGATTCACTATGGGGTACACCGGCCCTTTTTTCAAGAAGAAAGATAGAACAATGTGCCTATGAATTGATGATTTTGAGTTCAATAAGATCAAGATAAAGAACAAGTATCCTCTACCATAGATCGATGACTTGTTTGATCAACTAAATGGAGACAAATACTTCTCTAAGGTGGATATTTGGTTGGGATATTATCAATTAAAGGTGAAGAAGGAGGATATACCCAAGATTGATTTTTTTATAAGGTATGAGAGATAAAAGTTCATAGTGATTCCTTTTGGGCTCATTAATCCTCTAGAAATCTTTATAGACATAATTAATAGAGTATTTAGGTATTACCTTGAAAAATTTGTGGTTATATATATATATATATATTAAATTCATATATTCTCCTAAAGTAAGAAGGAACACGAGGAGCATTTAAATACTGTATTTAAAACCTTGTGGAATAAAAATTTATATGAAAATTATAGTAAATGTGAGTTTTTGTTAGAGAAAGTGACTTTCTTGGGGAATGTTATCACCAATAAAGGGAAATATGTGGATTCGTAAAAAATTGAGACAAAATAATTATGGATAACACCAATATCTAAGATAAAAATCCAAAGTTTCCTTGGAGTTTTTAGGTACTATTGTTTATTTTTGAAAAACTTCTTATTATTTTTAATCCCAATAACCAAGATAACTCAGAATGGTATAAAAAGTTTATCAATTTATGAATGATAATAGAGATTTAAAGTGTTAAAGAAGATTCTAATCACTGCACCTTTTCTCACATTACCCACTACTGGGGAAGTATTTGGGATTAAAAAAAATATTTCCAAAAGGGATTGGGGTGTGTACTCCTGAAATATGAAAAATTGATAGCCTATTTCACCCACTAATTAAATTTTCATGAGTAAAATGACCCAACACATGATATAAAATTTATTGTGGCGATCTTGTCATTTAATATTTTGCGATATTATCTCTACAAAGAAATGTGTTAAATATATATAGATCATAAAATCCTCAAGTATATATTCACACAACATAATCCCAATATGCACCAATATAGGTGGTTATAGTTGATCAAGGATTATGATTTTTCAATCCCTTACCATCCTAGGAAATCAAACAAAGTGGTAGATGCTCTGAGTAGAAAGTATCCCACAACTCTATCCATAACGAGCATTGGAAGGGGTACAATATTCTTGTAAATGAAAATAATCGATATGGGAATAATAAAAGGATCATCATACTAACTTACTCAAATAATTTCTCAACCATGAATTCTTGAGAGGATTAAGAAGACCCATAAATATGATGAGATGATACAAAAAAAGATAGAAAATATTCTGGAGTTCAACATTGCTAAAGATGGAGATATAAATTTTGGAACCCGGATATGTGTCCCATAAAAACTATAACTAAAGACGGAACTTATAGATGTTTCACATAACTCATGATTCTTTATTATTATAGGAATTACTAAGATGTATAGAGATTTGAAGAAAAACTTCTAGTGGGATAACATGAAGAGGGATATTGCAGAGCTTGTATCACATTGCTTGGTATGCCAATAAGTCAAGGATGAATGATAAAAGTCTAAGGGTATAGAGAAACCATTTCCCATATCATTATGGAAATGGAAAAACATAATCATGGATTTCATTATAGGACTCCCTAGGACCCCTAAAGGAAATAACACCATATGGGTGGTAGTCAATTGCTTTAACAAGTTAGTGCATTTCATTGCTACCAAGGAATATTTCTCTCTTGAAAAAGTCAACAAGATATACATAATGTAATTGGTAAGACTAAATGGATTTCCACTCTATATTGTATCTGATTATGATCCAAGGCTTACCATGAGGATTTGGAGAAGCCTTCAACAAGCGTTGGATACTAAACCGAGCTTTAACCCTACTTATCACCCTTAGATGGATGGTTATTCTAAAATAACCATTAAAAATCTATAGTATATGATGAGATAATGTTCAATTGATTTCCAAGGATGTTGGTACCAACAACATCCTCCAGAGTTATCATATAACAATAGTTTTCATTCTAGCATTCAAATGGCACCTTATGAGGCTTTTTATGGGAAGAGGTGTCGGACTCCGACATGTTGGGATGAATTTAGAGATAAAAAGTTGATGGGACCTATTATTATCGAAGATATGATAGAGAAGGTTCAAACCATTCAACATAATATAAAATATGCACAAAGTCGACAAAAAATCTATGTAAACAATCACCTATGATACCTGGAGTTTGATTTCATTGATAAAGTGTTCCTTTATATATCACCATGGAAAAAAGTCATGAGGTGTGGGAATAAGGGGAATATTAGTCCTATATACATTAGACCCTTTGATATCCTTGATATCATTGGGGTGGTGTCCTATTGACTATCACTGCCACTTAACCTATCTTAATTACATGATGTGTTTCATGTATCCCTCTTGAGGAAGTATATACCAAACCCTCACATGTATTGAATCCAGAGGTGGTACCATTTGATAATTATATTTTATACGAGTATCATATTATGAAGATATAATATCATAGATACAATGTTCTGTGAAACAAGATAACTCACCAGGTCAAAGTATTGTAGTATAACTACAGGTTTGAGGATGTAATGTGTGAACTGGAAGAGGTGATGAAGCATAAGAACCCTCATCTTTTTTAGTGTATGAAATGAAAATATCAAGGTTGAAATTTTTGAATGGGGGAATAATGCAATGATCTTAAATTTTATAAATAAAAATTCCATTTTTGAATGAATAAATACATTATTAAGAAATTAAATTATAGAAAAAACATGCACTATTGTGGTTATTTTAGACCATCATAAGTTATAACTTGTTGGATATAAAATAATTTTAATAATTATAACCTTTGATAATATAAGTGTTATATAGTGATTTTATTACTAGTATATATTAAGAGTTATGATAAAATATAATTGACACAGACAAAATAAGCGATGACCTCAACCAATAGGATCATGCCCTATAAAGCCCATTTATCAGCGCTTCCAAAGGAGATGGAATCATTGATATTTTCCCTTGATAAAACCCTAGATGAGATTCAATAATTAAATCATGAATGAAACCATTTACAATATAAGTTCAATATCATCAAGATCACATCCCAAACCATATTATTCAAACCACCCTAAGAAATTCTCACAATCAAACACCTTACCCTTAGGGAATCTGCTAGTGTAATAAAGGGTTATGTATTTATAACCTAATATTATGAATTTTTATATCATATTATCAATAAAAAATAATTATATTTCTTTCATTTTATTATTACTTTTTAAATTATTAGTTAAACAGTTTTATAAACAATTAGAGTTTGATATGATGAAACATAAATTGCATTCTTTGGAAATATATAGTTTCAATCAAGACACTCTTTTTGATGAATTAAATAATTTTTGAAATAAATTATATTTTAATAAAAAATTATTATTAAATAATATTTATTAAATATAAATGATAATATAATTTTATGAAGTAAAATGTAATTTTTATAAGGGTTATAAAAAATTTTATTGTAAAAAAACCCATTATTTTTCAATAAATGGGGATTTTAATTTAAATATGTAAATTATCACATTTAGATAATTATTTTAATAAAATATAAATTATTTTTGAAATCATCATGTTGAGATTATCCAATAGTGTTTTTTATAATTTTTTGAGATAGTTGAATTTTTGGGTAAAAATTAAATACAATATAAATATACGTTATGTATTATGACATAATAAAGACCCAAAAGTGATGTAATATATTCCATAAAAGGTATCCATGATTTAAAATATTCCCCCTTTAAAATAATATTTTTTTCATTTGATTAATTTTATAAATCCTTAATGAATCTTCCAAAATATATATTATATTTTAAGGTTTTAAAATCAATTCTTTAAAAACATGACTCACTTTCACATCACCAAGGGTATTATTTTTATGAGTTAGGTTATTTTACTTATAAAATAATGAAATCCACTTCTATTTGGACAAAAAAATGGGAAAAAACCATGGTATGGTCTATGGTTGCAGTAATTTATGATATAGAGTCCATAACCTAAGTTTAGAAATTAATAAATAATTCCCCTCTCTTTTACTATATAAACCCACCCAACCTCCCATTATTCTTCACTAAAAACCATTAGATCATAAATTTACTTCAAAATTATCTCTCTATATGAATCCCAAGGTTCCCCAAGAGCTTAATAATCTCCTCCCAATATTTAATAAGCACCCTCTAAATGTAAGGGATCCTCTCCATCTTCTCTTTATTCATGCACATTTTTTATGTCATGCATTTTTATTTTAAAATTTTCAAGTTATGATATGTTTTTACACATCCATATTATTATAGTTATGGATCATAAGTAAATATAAATACCTTTTTACATCTTTTACTTCTTTACACCAATTATGTTTTCGAAATTATCTTGTGATTTTTCATGCCAAACATTTGTATAGTGAATACTCATACTCATTTCCACTCAAAGGTATTCACCTAGTTGTACCTATACTTAATTGATTGTGTATTTACATTTATATAACCCACACTCTTTAATAGTGGGGTTAAAATTGATGAAATGTTTTCTTATTTTGTATGATATATGTGTCACACTTATGCATTTACATGATATAAAAGTGACGGGTGGGACCAAAATTATATAGCCCCAAAATGCATTAGGTAATGTTTTTATCTAATGATATTCTATGTATATGGTTCATAAGAGGTTATCCTAAGAAACATATGTTATGTTTTCTTGTAATTTAGCCTTGAATTATGATTATGATGTCATGTTTTATGTTGTTTCCACAATCCTATGTTTCCTTCATGTTATTATCATATATCATGCTTTGATGTTCATGTTTATGATTCTCACCCATTTTACGTCTCATTGATATTCCTGTTGAATCACATGTATTAATTTCATCATGTTATGATTTGATTATTCCCTTACCAGGATTTATAGATTGCACCTTTATTATGTATGTTCCTAGGTTATCCCGTGCAGTTTTATAATATCTAAGGAATATAATGGCATGTTTCAAAGTTTTTAAATAATGATGTTGTACCCATGTTTTAAGTTATTATGTAATGTAAATAATTTTCTAAATACACTAGGCCTCACAATATTTAGGGGTTGTATTAAGTGTACCTTTATGTAATAATCATGAAATAATGTGTATTAAAGATATGGGTTGTCATAGTCTATACCTATACAAGATTGGGTTAGGTTTCCATATGTAGAAGTCTGGGTTCCCTATAAAATAGAAAATGCAAGAGGTTAGGATTGAGATTGTAAAATTATAGCTTGGGACTTCACCTGTAAAAGGATGGGTTTTTATTTGAACCCATAAAATACAAATGGAATTGGGTTAATCCTCTAGGTGTGAAAAGGTGGATGTAAATAGTTGTCACTCGACTTCAAAAGTTACATACCACAGTGGGTTCCATACACTAGGTTAGTGTGTGAAGAGTGGATTAGGACTAATTAGATACAAAATAATATAAAATTAGTATGACCATTTTAGGATAATTTATTCTATCACTTTTTTTAACACCTCACAATTGGCATCATACCTTGGATATTTTAAGATATATTTTTCTTCATTTTATTGTTTATATCAATTGTGATAAAATTTTATCCTTGTCCTTAACATGACTAAGGGAAATATATTTTTTAGTGATGTTTTACTTAAGGATTAAAAATGGTTTGAATATGGAATTTCCCCCACATTTCAATGGTAGTAAGTACGCTCAATGAATGATCTGGATGAAAGTTTATTTAAAGAGTATTGATATTATATTTTGGAATATTGTGATTAAATATTATCTTTTACCTAAATCTAATTATATTTATTTTAAAGGAGAAGATATTTTTAAATATGGTTATAAATATAAGATCATGAATATTCATTATTATTCTCTTACTATAAATATTTTTGAAAAAATTTGTAGTTGAAGCACTACTCCTGAAATTTGGAAACAAATAATTGAATTACCTTTGAAGAAGGAGAATCTAATAAAACTATTCATTTTGATTATAGAAAGTCTGGATACATGAAAATGGAGTGTATAACCAAGAAAAATGGAAAACCCCATTTTCTTGAAGGAGATATCACTCAAGGTAATTAAAATTTGAATTTAGATTGTTAAAATATTATTTTTTATGGTTGTAGGAGGAAATGACATATTAAAACCAATTTTATGAAGCTAAAAAAATCAGAGGATGGTCAAAAATAAAGAAAATAAATATGTGACTTCATGGAGTAATTCTAAAATTTCATGAAACAAGGATAAAAATAAAAAAGAACTTGGTAATGTTTCATTATTTATAGAATATTATAAGGTAAAATATTCACCTATACATTCTTGTTCAATTGAGATTGGTTCATAAGTTAGAAAATATGGAAATATATGTGTGATAATTATGACTAAAATAATGATTTTAATTATGATTCTCATGATTCTATCAATTCTAGAAATGATGAGCCTATTATTGAAGATGTAAAGGAAATGTGTAATTGATATGAAGATTAAATAAAACAAATGGTTTATATACTTCTGTCACTCAAATAAAAATATAAAAGGGTTCATAAAAAGAAAAACAATTTATCTATTAAATTAAATAATTTCAATTCATAAATTTTAAATATTAAGGAAGAAAATGAGATGTTAAATGGAAATCATAGAAACACACATTATTTGACACATGATTTTTTTTATGATTTGGAATTTATTCAAAAATAAAATGAAAGGATGAAAAATGAAATAGATAAATTTAGAAATGAAAAGGTTTTCTTGAAAATGATTATTAATAATAAATGTTCTTCAAATGTTAATATTGGAAACACCGACTACTTCAAGAAATGGTATGATAATTATAATAGGCTTATTTTTAGTTTTTTTGTTCTTACTATGTTTAGAAATAATTTTGTGAAAGGAAAATCTAATGGTATTTTATCAGTTAATTATTTCAAATGTGGACATTATGATCATTATGCTTGTGATTTTCCTTTGAAGCTCACTCAATATTTTAGTGATAAAAGTAATTTCATGTCTAAATTTAATTTCAAGACCAAACCATCTAAATCATATAATACTTGGGTATATAAATGTATATATTCCAATTCGTGTGAAATTAATCCATTCTTTATACCCATTTAATATGTATTTTTTGATTCTTATATTCAGTATGCATGTCATTATAGTTGTATCCTTATCATGTTGGATGGACATTAGAAGATTTAGTATTTTATTTTGGCTAATATTGATTACCTTATATCATTTTGGTATTCTTCCATGTACATCAATATTTAGCTTTTGTTTTGGTTAGTAAACATGTGTAAAATTTGGCTTATATGTTATAATCTTGAATTTTCATTTTTATATGGGCAATGAATATGTTATTTCAGTTGTAAATTGTATTTTAATTTTATGATATTATCATTTGGTTATTTTTAAAATTATTTGAATATATTATGACATGTTTCATTGATCTTTGTGATATTAAAGTGTGTTTTTGGAGTAGTGTTCACTGTTGGAATTAAAATTATGCTTGTATTTCTTTGATATATTTATTTTGAAAGGAGAGAATCAATTTAGGGGGAGTTACACTTATTCTTAATTCTAAATTCTCCTTGGATATTTCAATTATTTAAACTTATTACACTCTATTTTATTTGTGTAGTTTTAGAAATATAAAATCTATTTAAAAAAATATATATTTCGTTTTTGAACTCTTAAACTACACATGAACATGTTTTGTATTTATGAAAATAATTAAAATACAATTGAGGGGGAATAAATAATTATTTCATATTTTTAGTGCAATACATGATAAATCAAATGGAATTTTAAGTGTTTTATTTTTAAATATGATAAATTATACATGATTAACATACATGGTTCTCAATTTATATAATTTTATTTAAACAGTTTAAGTATGAACATTCATGTTTCATATTCCCAAATTTAGGGGGGAGTTTGAGTGTGTTTATATGTATAAATTTTCATATTTATGTGTCACAACTCGCCTTCTTCAAGATGAGGGAAGGGATAGCAAGATACTGAGACCTTCCTTCCTCAAGATGAAGGAGAGATAATGACCCCTGAGTCCCGCCTCCAATAGGCCCCCAAGTGGCGACCAACACCAAGGGTATAAAAATCTCAAAAAAGTGGGAGGCATTACCCTTTTTATAGTAACCATGATCGGGAGATAATATTTATCAACCTCAAACAAATCCAAGATAGATATATATATAAATAAAGAAACCAACATCCATCCCACATTCATGTTTAAGTAAAACTGCTAAAAATATAAAGAAAACTCCAAGGTAAGTACCAAAATAAATCTAAGAAGCAATGCAATAGCCTTCCCTAACATCCGATCTAGTAAAGTATAGCATGGTCCAAATAATCTCCCTAGAAATTTGAAAACATTTTTATATACGTAGGATGAGCATACAAGTATACTCAGTAGGGAAAATCCAAAATCACCCATGCACAAGTGGGAGAATCATACTAATTCCCCCACGAGAAAACAACAGAAACTCCAAAAGAACCTAACAAGGTATACTATCCAACCCAACCTCACAAAGGAACACTCACCAAGTAACACAAATCAAGTAATATAATATAATAAGTACATCAATATTTGGGTACCCCTCAGCACTTCCCCCATAGTTAACTACACATCCCTAACAATGAACTTCCTAATGCTACCACACTCTTCCACAAGCCCCACTATCACAACCTACCCGTACACACCTGGGCCTCAAACCACACCGCAATCCTGCCCAAAGATACATGGTAAGTGAACCACCTCTCACACAACCAATACCATAAGTCTATTATTAAGCCTCAATCCATTACATCTTTCCCAAGGAATCATGGGAAATCATTGCCTAGAAGAGGGAGTAGGGTAAAGTTAGTAACCAGCCATCCATCCGCCCACCAGGATGTTGGGAAAGACACCCTCCCCCATAACAATGGGTGTGTTCATCACATAGTGATCAACACGGGTTGGGTTCATATATAAAACATAAGGAACTAAAAATTTATACATATAGGTAAACAAAAACTTAGCCCAACCTATGGGTTTCCAAACATACAACTAGCCCACACATAAAAAACACCCTTACTTCTAACCCTACATGCACATCCACACAATAACCACAACCAAAACATAAATCCAACCCTTTAATTTAACTAGTTTTCATTATACATTATAATACAATTTATTTATCTATTTCCATCCCTACCCGGGAAAATACCAAACACAAAAAAACATTACAAGGAAAAGCAACCATACCAACTACTTCCCAAGACAAACAAATAAAGAAGCTTCCAACAACCTTATTCAAAGTTATCCCACCCAATTCATCCACTCACAACCAAATCCGATAGTCCCACTACACAACAACACCACACCCAACACACCCATAAACCTGAAATCATGAAACAACCCAATCCTGCAATCCCACTACCCAACCACCGCCCAGATGCAGTCTGAATACATAACAAGTCCATCCATTCCACAATCAATCAATCTCTCAACCTGAGATACCATCACACCACCCATTCCACCCCATAAACACAATCACAAAGATACCACTTCCAAAACCCTCACAAGGCAAAAAACCCAAAAGAACACAATACACATCCACACCTATCAAACAGAGTGTATTTAGATTTTTTCAACACCATTATTTAAATTCCACTTTGATAAGTAGGGGTTATCACACAAGAGTTTTCATCTTGGGGCATCCATTTGATTAACCAAGTGTACATGATTAATGAGATTGATATTTATAGTAATTATCTTAAGGGAAAAAACAAAAGTTATAAAGCATCACCCATTCATAGAAAAATACCACCAATGACCATGATTTTTAGATGCCACACGACCACGACAAATCACATCATAAACAAAGATAAAAAATAAAAAAAGCGATCAACATAAATCCACTCCCAGCCTATTATCAAGTCTATATTTCAACATTAGCATTTATCTTTGTTAAAAGTTGGATTCAACATTTTTTTTCACAAAGAACCTTAATACGACCATACCGCATGATACACAATCAAAGAGAGACAATAGAATCCCTACTTGGAACAATAGGTGACCAAAACTCCTCTTTGCGCCAAAACAGGGGGTTGCATGAGCATGTGACTCCAAGGAAAACTGAACAGAGGGGATATAATATAGGTGTAAAACTCATCTAGGAATAAAATTTCTCTACGAACCAAGAGAAAAGAGAAGAGGGGACCTCATCTTTATAAAAATCCAGATCCTATATCAATGAGAAGAAATGGTTACAAGGCCATTAAAGTCGGATTGTGGCCAAGACCACATAGTTTGACTATTTCAAAGTCCAAGGAGTGTTACGATATTAAATATATAATTAATATCCTTTGAAATTCCTTTATAAATTCCTAAAAAAGTATTTAAACTTGATTTATGTCAAATGAAACGTAAGATGGGAAAAACTGGAAAAACTGGAAATGAGTCACTAATGGGTGAGTCACTGATAGCAAGCCATCGACAAAAAGCCACCGAGAGCGAGTCACTGATGCCAAGATACCAACAATGAGCTACCAAAACTGAGCCATTGACACGTCCTACCAATGAATGAACCACTAATGCTCTGACTCACCAACACCTTGACACACAAACACCCTTACTCACTGATGCCCTGACTCGCCGACACAGCCACTGATGCAACCTACCGATGCCTAACCGACTGACTCCATGACTCACCGACGCCCTAGCTGACCAACTCCCTAAATCACTGATGACCTGACTCATCAATGCCCTAACTCATGGATTCCCTGACTCACTGATGCCCTAACCAACTAACTCCCTAACCTACCAATGCCTTGACCTACCGACACATCGACCTACTGACGCGTCGACCTACCGACGTCCTTGACCTACTGATGCCACGTCCTACTGATGGAAAAATAGGAAAGTTGGGAAACTCTTGAAATGAGCTATTGTTGCCTCCCAGAATACCCCAAACAATGGATTTTGAAAAAGTATTGGACCATGGAGTTTCACTCCATTACATCAGATTCCTCTCAAACTATTCTCACCCTCGAGAATTCAAAACCCAACCTAGAAGAAATAGGGGTCTGAACAATCACCCTGTAAGATACCTCTCAAGGATAAACCACCTCATTGGAGTGAAACCTCAATATCCAAGAACACCTCCTCTCAGATTTTCCAACCCAACAACCACAAGACATACCACATAAGCACCAAAAGAAACACCACATGGACATATGAATTAGGGAATTACTTCCCCCATGTCAAGATACTATCCACTTTGGGTGGAAATGACTTGCCCACATAGGTTTAATCACATCCGAATTAATGCTTCTAGATTAGGGATTAGGTCCTCCCCACCTCATATGTCAGGAATTTATCGTACAACACATAATAAAGAAATAACTCATCTCATAGAAAACAAGGTTCAAGCATTACATCACAAAAAAAAAAATGAGAAAAACTCAAAACAACTCTAGGTACTAGGAACACATATGAATCTCTCACTCCCATGTACTATCCTCCAGGACACCATGCCTCCACAACATGAAAACCAAGGGAACGGTCCTTCCACACAACAATTTTTCTTGAATATCATTGATCTCCACTAGTCACTCCATGAACATTGTGCCGTATTCGATATCCAACACTCCCCAATCAATGAAATGGGAGTCATTGTGAAGATACCAACGAAGTTGAGAGACATGAAAGACATCGTGGACCCTCCCCAACTATGGTGGAAATTCCATCTGATATGCCACCTCACCAACTCATCCCAACACCTTGAAAGGTCCGATGAACCTGGGATAAATCTTACTCCCTCTACCAAACCTCCGCTGCCCATGTCAAGGGGAAACCTTTAAGAATACATGGTCCTAAACCTCGAACTCCAAAGGCCTTATCCTGAGATCAACATATTACTTCTTCCGGTCCTATGCTTCCTTCACACTCTCACGGACAAGCTACACCTTCTATGTCATACTCTACACCAGGTGTGGACCAAGAACAACTACCTCCCCAACTTCTGTCTAGCACAAGGGTGAATGACACAGCCTCCCGTATAGAGCTTTGAATGGATCCATACTAATGGAATAATGATAGATATTTTTGTAAGAAAAATCTACCAAGGGAAAATGTATCACTCAAAATCCACTAAAGTCCATAACACATGCCTGTAACATGTCCTACAACATCTGGATTGTAACGCCCCAAGATTTTATGAAAAATATTCTTTTTAATTTCATTAATGTCTTGTGTTGTACGCTACAACAAAAGAAGCTTTCACAATATGCATCCTTGACTCTCCTTCCATTACACGCAATCGCGACCTTCCACGATAGCGTGTGTTGTACGCAACACCAAGTTTCGCTAAACAACGATATGCTATTAAGATACTATTAAAACTAGCCGTTATGAATAGTAATAACCACTTTTTGAAATTTTGTAAATTTTATTTTTCAAAATGGAATTCATTTTTGGATTCGTAATATCAAAATTAGATTGGGGTGAAATTTTGGTACATTTCGGATAACTTTCATATTCTGATGAATAGTGAAAATTACTAAATTTTAATTTAAAAACAACTTTTTTAATCGAAATAAATAATAGTGATAAATTATTAATTTAAGTGGTTTTAAAGTATATTTAGAATATATTTTTACAATTTAATACAATGTTGGTCATTGGATGTAATTTCACATTTAAACTAGACATAAACAAGTGTCAATCTTTTGATAGATATTGTTTCTTAAAAACACGCTATTTGTTTTAACAGCGGGATTTAATTATAAAATTAATTAATGCAACTTTTATGTTATGAATTTGGTAAAATAGACTTCATTTTTGAATTCGGAATATGAAATATAGCTTGGGATGAAATTTTGGCATTGTTCTGAAAAACATCAATTTTTGATGAATAGTGAAACTACTAAGTGGTAGGTTAAAAACTGAATTTTGCATAAAACTTAATTTTACCGCTTCTGTGAATGGAATTTCGAAAATCCGAGAGACACTGTTAATATCAAGGACTAAAATGTGGTTCAATGAGATGAAAATAATTTTTTGGTGAATAGTAACTTTTTACTTTTTTTTACCACGGTTAATAGTAAATAGGGTAACTAAGGGTAAATATGATATTAATATTACCCTAACACATGTCCTAATTCTATTGGACAAGTGTAATTCGACCAAAAACAAACTTAGGAATAAAATATGACCATTTAGGCCCACTTGGATTAGATTTGGACATTTATTATTAATTTATTTAAAGAAGGGTTAAAATAGTTAAAATCAAAGTTTAATAAGTAAATCATTTTTAATATGGGGTTATACATAAGATAAATTCGACTATAAATATTCATTAGAAAGCTAAAAATATTTCCTACATGATGGTAGTTTATTTGTAATTTTTAGACATCAAATAATATAATTTATTTATGACACAAAGATGATGCAGTAATTATCTTATTAATGAAATATTGACATAATTGATAATATAAATACAAAAATAAATGCAATTTAAGACTTTTTATGAATTCCACTAATTTTCTAGGTTACTATGATATATTAGTGTTGATTTAATAAACTTGGTTCTAACATATAATTCTGTTATGACTTTCAAAAAAATCATATATCAAATAGTGTCAAAATTGACACAAAATAGTTTTTAAATCAAATATTATATTATTAATTGTTATTTTATTCCTACAAATCTAAGGTTCGGCCAAATGACTTAGATAAGGATATATATATTAATAATAAACAATTTGGGGTTCGTTTGGCATGTTATAGTAAGTGTATTAACCATATAGTGAAAGAAAACAAAAAGACACGGTAAAAGTTAAATTAATTAACTTAGAGTTAAATCTAATTGATAAGGTTAAAATAATACCCTAAACTTGTCTAAATCCCATTGGTTGATTGGATTTCGACCCATACCCACTTTAGCTTCGAAATAAGACCCTTTGGAACCATTATAAACCGATTTTGACTTTAATATAAAATAATATTTTGAGATATTCCTAAGGTGCCCCTCTCCTCCCCTATAAAAGGACACCTCCTCCCCCTCCTCCTCACACCAATTTGAGCACTCAAGCTCGGCCAACCCCTGCCATTTTCTCCTCTAAACTTACCTAGAATAATCCTAGAGGTCCTGGTCTTCTCCAAAGACCAATCTTAGTTCCTTAAGTGGGGGATTCAAAGAGGCGTTCCAAAGAAGAGGTAATATCCATTACCGATCTTTTCAATGTCTTTCTTCTTCAAACTTCTTATTCTTTAGTTGTTTCATGATAAAGTAATAACATAAGTATTACTTACATACTGATATGTTATTATAAATATGAAACAACCCTAATTCACCTTCTATCCATCCTACGGAAAAATGAAATCACCGCGCGTGCGTACGTACGGAATACCGTCTCCACGCCGTGGTGTAATCTATTTTCCACCACCACCTTACATGGATGGGTATAATGGTGTAAAGAATAACTATACATAGTTATTACAACATCATATTGATTCTGATATATTGTATAATCCACTCCAATTCAATTCAATATTTATAGAAATGATATCATCGCTCGTGCGTACGTACGGACTACCGTCTCCACGACGCGATGAGATTCATTCTCCATGTTAACCATTTAAGAATGATTATAATGTATATATAAGAAATAATAATGAAATATATGACATTATAAAGCTACTGGATTTATGTATATATATACATATGTATGTCATCTACTTACTTCCATTTCAAGACAATAAGGAAAGGAAAACAGCGTTCATGCGTACGTACGGACTACCGTCTCCATGAACAGTGTTTTTCATTTTATTTATCTACCTATTATATATATATATATACTGAATATATATTATATATAAATCATATTTTATATTCTGGAAGTGATTAAATCATGATATAAGTAATAATTATGTCAAGAACAACAAGTCAAAACACCTACGATAAATGAAACGATTTTACCCAAAACGCTTCTTTAACATGGAATTTACAAAAGAACGGGTAATATAATGTCATAAGTGAACCATATATGATATCATAACAATGAATATTATTCTATAATAAGTCAATAACATGATTTAAATCATTATACAGGAGGTTCGGACACGTACAAGCAAGTCGGACCTAAGGTAAGGGAAATATCACAATCTCATTTTTATCCGAGATTGTTTATTCGTAAGTATTTACTGGGGTATATTTTATCATCCACATCCATATTTACTCAATATGTAATATTATTTCCATCCACCTAAAATTGTTTAAATCCATTTTTACCCTTCGGTGAGTTTTTAGTAATACGTATGAAAGGAATCTTTTGTCGTTTTTCGTACGAGGTACTTTTTGACTTTTCCGACAAAAGTACGAAGAATGTTTTTTTTTAACTTATACGGCACGAACGGATTTCTACTGTTTTATAAAGCCTTATTTTAATGAATCTTCCTCTAAAAGATTTCATGACTATTTTCAATAAAATCTCTTTCTTTTAAAATTGCATGATGTTTTGTGAAAAGAAATTGATTTTGAAGAAGAAAGGATATTTTCCTCAAGAATTCAATTCAAGTGTTTTATCAAAATTATTTTCCATCTAAGATAATAAAGGGTTCTGTTTCTATCCATATTTTTACATTGATTTGACTATGTTGTGATGGAATTATGTTTATGAATTCCTTTATCTTATATGAAATGATTTATGATGTCATGATGTTTCAAGAATCCCATTTTTGTTACATGTGTTATGCGATGATGTATGTTTTATGATTATGTGGCACACATAAGAAAGGATTCATTATAAGATGGGTGGGACCTATATCTCCCTCCAATGCATTGGGTAATGATTTTATATCTCATGAGATAGACAGGGCTGGAACGGAAGGTTATTTCGGTTCAGTGATACAGGACTGAAACGAGGAGTGAACTCGGTTCAGAAAGGGACTTTGTCCACTAAGATAGTCTTGGCAATGAGTCATGACTAACAAGAAATGATTTTCCATGATTATGTGTGTATGCCACAAAGTTTCATGTTTTATGTTATGATTATTGGGATTACATTTCACTTCTATGATATATCCCATGTTATGATATTATGAGCTCTTTTGCAGGTTAAGATTTCCAAAAGCTATGTATATGATGTGATTGATTTTTTTTTCTTTTGTTTACCCTTACTGAGCATTTGAGCTCACCCTTTTATGTTTTCTTTTCCCCAGGATATAAAGAAAGGTTTTAGGTAGAAAAAGGGATGACCTTTATGGGATATATTGAAGAACTTTCACCACGATTAGAAGATTACATTCCGAGTTTCCAAAGACACTAAACTATTACGATCCTTTAGTGTGTGTTTTTGTTATGTACTAAGTATTCCTCAAATGTAATGTAATGTCAATGTACGTCAAGATACGGGTCTCTACATGGATGGTCCTCTCTATTTGTCCATCCATATGAGGGTGGAAATCAGTGCTGAGGCGTAACTAGGTGCTAAAGGAATGTTGTAATCCCCTCCAGATTTGTGACATAAATTTTTTATCCCAATCTGAGATAATGGATCTCAGATCTCCATGCATATACACCAACTCAACCACATACCTTCCTGCTAAGGAATCCACTACACTCAACTCCTTGATCGCTAAGAAGTGATCTGATTTCATCAACTGATCCACTAATACCAAAATAGCATCGCATCCTCCCTGGACCCTGGATAATCTTGTGACGAAATCCATCAAGATGTCATCCCACTTCTACATAAGGAAATCTAGGGGCTGCAACAAACCACAGGGAACACGATGCTCATCCTTCACTTGTTGGCACACTATGCACTTTTCTACAAACTATACCACTACCTAATTAATCCTGAGCCACCATAATTTTTCCCTCAACCCTCGATACATCTTGGAAAATCCTAAGTGTAATACTAGGGGTGATCTATGAAACTTAGGAAGAAATTACTCACACATTTCCATTGGGACAAACATATTTTCATGGAACAAAATCTGATTCTAACCATCCTATGACCATATCTCTGTAGCATCACCCTGGTCAATGCGATTACACATCACCTCCGCCTCAGAGTCTCCCAACAGAGACTCCTCCACCTGCCACATTAGAGAAGAATTCACTATCATCTAAAACAATCATCCCATGCCACCATCCATTCCTGCACCCAAGTGAAAGGTAGCTAAATCCTCCATTTCCCTCCAAGAGTCCACAAATTCCTAATCTACCTCTTTCCAAGACTTCCTTCTCAAAGAATTAGCTAATAAAATCCCATTTCACAAGGTGTAGGAGATCTCAAAATCATAATCCTGAAAAAACTCCATCCACCTCTGCTGCTGCAAGTTTAGGTCTCACTGGGAAAAGATATACCTCAACATCTTGTGATCCAAAAAGACCACAAAGCGCTCCCTAATGAGGTAATGTTGCCATAACTTTAGATTGAACATGAACGCTACTAGTTCCAAATCATGGGTGGGATAGTTTTGTTCATGGTGTCGTAACTACCTAGACACATAGTATATCACTCCCCATTACTGAATCATCACACAACCTAAGCCTAGATGGGAATCATTGGAAAACACCTCAAACATCACCCCTTCCTCTGACAACCTGAGCACTGGAGAACTGACCAACTCCCCCTTCAGATAGATGAATACTACCTAGTACTGCTTTCCCCATACAAAATCTTGGCCTTTTCTGGTTTGATCCATAAATGGAGTTACTAACCGAGATAAATCAAGTATGAATCTCCAGTAGTAGCCAGCCAGACTAAGAAAACTGAGAAACTCGACCACATTATTGGGTTTCACCCAAAAAAACTACCTCAACCTTCGACATGTCCACTGCTATGCCCTAATGAGACACCACATGTCCAAGGAATTGGACCTCCCATGTCCAAAAATTTTACTTGGATAGCTTTATATAGAGTTGGTGGTTCTAAAGGACCTCTAGGATAGTATTGAGATACTCGGTATGCCACTCCCCTGACTTTGAGTAGATTAGGATGTTATCTATGAATACAATGACAAAACGATCTAGGAACTCAAGAAATATGGAGTTCATAATCCCCATGAATATGACTGGTGAGTTCGTAACACCAAATGGAATAAATACGAACTCAAAGTGCCCATACCAACACATGAAAGCCGTTTTGATGATATCACCCTCCTTAAACCTCACCTGGTGATATCTAGATCGTCGATTGATTTTGGAAAACCAAATTGCTCCCCTCAGATAGTTGAAAAGATCACATATCATTCAGAGAGGGAAACAATTCTTAACCCTTACCTGATTCAGTATCTAGTAGTCTATGAATATCATCAGACCACCATCTTCCTTATTTACAAACAAGACCAGAGCACCCCACGATGACACGCTGGGTCAGATGAAACCCTTATTTATTAGATCATTAATATGAATCCTTAACTCCCTCAACTCAGAAGGGGCCATCCAATAAGGAGCCATAGAAATCATACTAGCACTGGGTTGTAAGTCTATCCTAAACTCAACATCAAGTCAAGGGGGTAGAGTCATAAGATCCTTAGGGAAAACATCCAGAAAATCTAAAAAAACTCCGAAAACCTCCACCATATTAGAATCCATCAATCCCACTTACAATTCAACAAACAAGGAATAAAGTGGCTCTACGCACCGGCTGCCCATCTGACAAATTTTCTCGCCAAAAAAAACTACACACTTTCCTTTTTCATCTAAAAACATGACTCTTCTTAGGAAGCAGTTGATAACACCACACACAGAGTATAACTAGTCGATGCCAAGGATAACACCGTATGTCTGCATCTATATAAGATAGATATCCCCATTAGATTGATGTGGCCCCAACATCAGTCTATATCTCTGAAAAATGTCAAACAAGATGTTCTGACCTCTGACTGGTTTACTCAACACCAGGGGAACAAAATGCCTCTCTATGTCCAATCCCAACACTTGGGATAGACCGGGTGAAACAAAGGATTATGAAGCTCCTAAATCGAACAAGGTGCAAGAAAGTATACTAAAAAAACTGATCATACCTCAAACAATATCTGACCCTACTGAAACTGTTGCCTCTATAGCATACAACTGACCACGTAGAGCTCCTATACCCCTCAGCTATCAGCCTCCTCCCTGACCACACCCTGGTCAAGGTCCCTGAGTAGAACCCTAATGTCAGCCTCCTCCTGCACCATCCACCCTTGGTGGAGTAGGGGCATACTGTCCCTACTGTTAGAAAGGTGAAAGGTGCTGTTGTGGGCACTTTCAAATGATGTTTGGATTCAGGTTATTTAGGTGCAATAGAGTGGCTGACCAAGGTCGTCTCTTAAAGGAGGATAAAAATTTAACAACATATTAAAGGAATTATAAAAATAAAATAAAAGATAAAAAACAAACTACTTGAAAGGATTGTTTTTTTATCGTTTATAAAACTAGAAGAAGTTTTCTAGAAGAATATTGCATTTTTTGTTTTTGTTTTTGAAATGAAGTTTGATTAAAAAAACAAAACAATAAGATGTTTTTTTAGAAAATATTTTAAAAGGAGCAATCGATCTAACTATACCTCTTCATTTACTTATTAATCATTATAATTTAAATTAATACTCACTTAATTATGATCCCCTAATTTGTTAAACCTCGAACCCTATGGGAGTTAACATTACCACAAAGATGAAAAGAGTTAAACCCGAGGCTAGCTTCAGAACATGCAATCGTAGAACCCTAATTTGATTAATGTTCTAAATATATCTTATATTCAATGGTAAATTAGGGAACATATCAATTCTGGAATATGAGGATTAATTGTGTTTATGGATTATTTTTGAGCTACAAATTTATCCTGTGTTCTTTTATTTCACTGGATAAGTTTGCGCTATCACAATTTACACAAATCTTTACCTCGCATGTTTTTGTGTAAATTGTTAAATTTATTTCTTAGTTTCTTCTAATTTTAAAAATCAATTCATGGATCATATTTAGTGAATTACATTATATTAATGATTCAAAATAAATAAATGAAGAAGGTAAGAGGTAGATCAATTACTAAAAAGAACTACTATTCCATTGGTGGTGTAGTCATCGTAGAGACGTTTTTCATGTGTAAAGGTTTATAAAGGGTTGAAAACAATATAATTTCTACTCTTAATTAAAAAACAATTAGTAAGATTAATAGAATAAGAAATTTGAAAAAATTGAAGAAAAGAGAAGAAATAAAATAATAACAAAGATGTTTATTACACAAATGCAAACATTACAACATGAAGAAGAAGAATAAGGCTTCAATGATTGGATCCTTTCTTAAATCTTTTTATTCATGTCCCAACCCCTCCAAATAAGAAAAATACCAATTTATTGAGTGGAGGGGAGGCTAATTTTAAAGAGGTTTCAAGCGTGAATGGAGAAATTCGTCCAAATAAATTAATCCAATGTTAACTGCCTGTTTCACCACTAAAATGCGTGAACCATCTGTCCTTCCAAAAAGATGATTTGTGAGAAAATGATTTCTCGAGACCCTATAAAAATTTGGGCCTAATCCAAGCACGTATGAAGAAGTTATGACCCAAATACAAAATTGATGTCCAATATAGAGAGCCCAGCCCGACTTTGACTTCATGACCCATTAAGTCCAATAAAATGCACAATTTAGCTCATATGTCCTGAATGAAAGTTATAGAAAATTAAGTCAGGAACACAATTAAAAAATATTATGTTCAAATAATTCAAATAAAATTATTTATGTTCGAAATACTACTGTGAATTTTTAAAGGGTAAAACTGGAATTTTCATCAAATTTTCAAATGAATGATCCAATCCCAAATATTTTATAAATAATCATATTTAACACAATGTGAGGAAAATTTTCATTTATTATCAATAAAATATTCAAACAAATTGTTTTAGAAACTCCCTGACACTTACGCTTTTGCACTCCTGGAAAAAACCTCATATCATGTATTCAAAAAAAAATTGTGACAAGTAAACATCAATATCAAATCAATTTTTTTAAAAAAAACATATCCTTGAGATCCAACAATTACACACCAAGAAACAAAAGATATCATGCCTCATTAAAAACATTATTTCAAGTTTTCCATTTATATCATTCAATGTATTTCCACTTCATTTATGCTCCCATGCACAAAACACTTACCTCACTTGAATTTTCTCTTATCACACAAATGTCAAATTTCAACAATTTATTTCTCATATAAAATCATACATGTGTCAAAATAGGCTTGATAAATTCATACATCACCACCTGATGTGATTAAAGGACATATGTTTGTCATGAGGACTTTTCAGGGTTGTTTTGTGGCTTTCAGTTAATAGGATTTAGATGTGAAAAATTCCGAGTCTGAATGAGGAGGGCTTGACTCTTTTTGAAGAAAAATCGCATTATTCTAGTTTTCACTTAAATATAGTCTTCTCGTCACTCCCCTTAGTATCAATTAAGATCCATCATCATGAAAGGTTATGGACAGTTTACACCATTCTTCATTTCAGCAACAAAAATGTCAATCTTTATAGTTTTTCATGAAAGCTCCAGATAGGCACAACTTTATTTCTTCATTGGAATCTCCAGAAAGGAACAACTTATTTTATCATGAAAGATCAAGAAAGGAAAATATTTCAACAGAATGATTTTTTTCCAGTAGAAAACACATCTCTTTGGAATTTAATTTTACACCCAAAGTATCACAAAATGCGATAGTACAACATAAGATATCTTCCCCCCACACTTAAGTTCAACTAGATTATGAAATTTCACTTCAAGAGTTGGCTGGATAGGAAACATTGGCTTGTAATGTGGCTAACCTAATAGTATTTTCATGGATTATAAGGGATATACAGATTAAATGTTCAAGTTAAGCCATTATAAAAAGGATTCTTGTGAAATAGGGTCTTTAATAGCAAACAAATGCCTCAATCATTTAAAACACAAGTACCTCAAACCCTCAAGTTTTGACTGGAATAAATAAATTATAGTTAAATCAAGAATGGTTTGGTTATCTCAAGAAGTGAGTTAAATGTAAATAATTTGAAAAGAATGGTTCAGAATCCTCATAGGAAAGTGATTTGAAATATAAAGACAGTGAGATGTGGCATGGGATTCAAAATTCAGAGTACTTTTTATGAAATTACTAAAGATTTGAGCTTGAAACAAATTCATTTTGAGCATTAAATTAAACTTAGTTTCATGGGATACATTTTTTAACTTATTGATATGGATTTAAAAATGGAGATGAGAATCATTTCAGCTCAAAATTTTTATAAACACACAAAAATTTAAAAAACACACACAATTGTTTTTTGAAAAACATAAAAAAAATTGAGATTACTAAACTAAATAGTTACCTCCCCCACACTTAAAATATTGAATTATCCTTAATGTGAACCCGTGAGATGATACGTGCACATGAAATGTATAATTTTAAATAGGAAAAATAATATAAAAGTGAAAGGGTTAGGAACATCCTGATATGATCAAGTGATGATGGGGTTATGTAGTGTGATGAAATCCACTCCATAAGTAGAAAGTCCCTCAATGTATTTATTCAAAAGTTTCCCATTGAATTTAAATATCCTTCCTATTTACTTTTATGTTATCTCTACTACACCATAAGGAAAAACATTATTCACAAAATAAGGACCAAACCACCTGGAACACAACTTACCAGTCATCAGCTTCAGCCGTGAACTATATAGCAAGACTTTCTCTCTAACTTGAAATTATCTTTTCTGGATCATTTTTCATGAGATTATTTTGATCTTTCCTTGTATATCCTTGATTTCTTGTTTTATGATAATCAAATCTCCTCAAGTTCTTGAATTTTCAACTTCTGTTGAATTCCATCTTAGGCCAAATCCACATTGCATTTCTTTATTGCCCAATATTCCTAATGTTTGACTTCGACGGAGAGATGATAGGCTTTCCAAAACACAATATGAAATGGGGAAATATCGATGGGTGTGTTGTATGCTGTCCTATAAGCCCATAATGCATCATCCAATCACTTTTTCTAATCCTTCCTATTCGGTTGCACGGTTTCTCCAAAATTTGTTTCAACTCCTGATTTGAAACCTTAGCTTGGATATTTGTTTGGGGGTGGTATGGTGTTGATGTTTTGTGTGTCACCCCATAATTCTGAAGGAGGGAATCCAAATTCTAATTGTAGAAGTCTGTCCCTTGATCACTGCTGATAGCCTTTAGAACTTTAAACCTGTAGAAAATTTGAGTCTTGAAAAAGTGCACTACAACATGAGAATCATTAGTCCTGGTGGCCTTGGCCTCCACCCATTTACTCACATAATAAAAAAAAACCAAAATATACAAAAAACTAAATGAACTAGTAAAAGTCCCCATAACATCGATGCCCCATACATAAAAAATCTCACAGAATAGTATGGGTTGTTGGGGAATCTCATGTCTCCTAGAAATGTTCCCAGTGTGTTATAAATGAGAGCATGAATTAAAAAATACATGAGCATCATGGAATAATTTAGACCAATATAATTCATAGTCTAATACATTCCTAGATATTCATTGGGGTTCAAAGTATACTCCACAAGAAAGTGTATGAAAAAAATGTAAAACAGACTCAAACTCATGATCAGGAACACACCTCCTAATAACTTGGTCACTAAACATGCGCCATAGGTATGGATAATCCCAAACATAAAATCT
This sequence comes from Viscum album, assembly GCA_963277665.1. NCBI lineage: Eukaryota > Viridiplantae > Streptophyta > Magnoliopsida > Santalales > Viscaceae > Viscum > Viscum album. Next base: position 1,424,138,864 of record OY728123.1, on the reverse strand, counting down.
TGACTCACTATTTAAATTTGGGACTTGATGTTTCTTTAAATTTTTAGGGATTTTAGAGGCAACAAGATAGTTAACTAAATCAGCATACCAAGGATTCATACTTGAGATAGAATAAAGATGTTTATTGGGGAAAGTTTCTCGAAGTGGTACCTAGTCCAAGGTGTCATCCTCTAGTGAGTGAGTAAGTCTACTCATGTGGTTTGACACCAGGTTTTCTAACCCCTTCTTGTCCTTTATCTTAATATCAAATTACAGAAGAAGGATCATCCATCAGATTAGCCTATTCTTTGCATCCAGCTTCTTCAATAGGTACCTCAGAGCTGCACGATCAGAAAAAACAACTACTTTAGAGCCCAATAAATATGAATGGAATTTATCTAAAGAAAATATGATGGAAAGAAAATTATTTTCCGTGGTTGTGTAGTTTTACTGGGATGAATCTAGTGTCCTGGATGCATAGGTAATCACATGTGAACATCCCTCCACCCTATATGATAAGACATCTCCAACCACAAAGTTGGAAGCATCACACATAAGCTCAAAACTAAGCTCTCACCATGGAGGATGTATGATAGGTGGAGTGGTTAGATGCTATTTTAGCTCATCAAAGTAATTCATGTAAGAATCATCAGACACAAAATCAGAATCCTTTTTAAGTAATCACGACATAGGAAGATAAATCTTACTAAAATATTTGATGAAGTGCTGATAAAATCATGAATTCCCTAGGAAATTTCTAACATCATGCACACATGAAGGATATGGTAGGGTTTAAATAATATGTACCTTATATCTATCAACCTATATTCCATGTTTTGACACTACATTACCTAAGACAATGCCATGATCTACCATGAAATGACACTTTTCAAAGTTTAAGAACATATTATTTTCCATACAATGATTAAAAACCTTTCCAAAACTAGTGATAAAATAATAAAATGAAGAACCATACACTCTAAAATCATCCATAAATACCTCCATGAAGGTCTCAATAAAATCATAAAAAATAATCACCATGCATATTTGGAAGGTACCTAGGGCATTGAAAATTCCAAATGGAATCCTTTAGTAGGAAAATGTACAGAATAAACAAGTGAATTTTGTCTTCTCCTGATCCTCTGAAGCAATAAGAACCTGAAAATATTAGAAAATCCATCCAAGAAACAATAGTGTGTTTTCCTAGATAGTCTCTCAAGCATCTGATTTGATAAATGGGAGAGGGGAATGGTCCTTGTGAGTGGACTGATTTAGTTTCCTATTATTAGTACACACACGCCAACTATTTTTCACCCTCATTGGAATTAACTCTTATTTATCATTTTAACAATAGTAACATCACTTTTCTTAGAAACAACCTGAATAGGACTCACCCACTGAGAATCTGAAATGGCATAAATTATATCTTCCTCGAGAAAATTTTCAACCTCTTTTTTAACAACTTCTAGAAGGGTTGGATTGAGTCTCTTTTGTGGCTGCCTAACAAGTTTATCCCCATCCTCCAAATGAATTATATGAATGAAAATGTAGGGGATAATACTTGATATGTTAGCCAAGTTCCACCCGATTTCCCTAATGTTCCCCTCAAAATATTCAAAAGTTTTTCTCCATGTTTAAAAGGGATATTGTTAGAAATTATAACTGGTAATTTCTCACCACTTAAAAAGTATGAGTATTTGAGATTAGGTGGAAATGGTTTGATTTCCAATAAAGGGGGTGAAGTATGGATGGAGACATTGAAGGAACTGAAATATGTGCACAATGAAAATTAGTACCAAAAACATCATCATCAAAATCAGATAATAATGCATCAAAATCATCAACATATTCAATGGCCATGTCATAATTAGAGTTCACATGATCAAAATAAAAATATGAATCCCTTTAAAAATCAAATATAAGAGAGTTTTGTGCATTAGAAATAGGTTTGGATGAACTCTTAGACATCAAAATAGAACCAATACTCATAATCTCCCTAAGCATAGGAAAATAAAATTCTGTGGGGGTTTTTATTTGGCGGTTCAAAATGGGAGATAAAAAAAGTAGAATGGTCCTCTGAGGAGTACTTCATGGAGTACATAACATTAAATATCACAACTTCATCTCCAAAATCCATGGAAAGTGTAACCTAATTAACATTTATGATAGGTTTTGTAGTTTTGAAGAATGGACTACCTAAGATAATGGGAGCATGAGAACTTACCTTATCATCCTCCATGTTAAGAATGTAGAAATCTACTGAAAAGATCTGTATCTTACCCAAACAAGTTCATCCTCAAGGACTCCCATAGGATATATTGTAGATCTATTTTCCAAATACACCATTACTCTCGTCAGCTTCAACTCACCAACCTGTAAAGAAGAAAAAATAGAGTGAGTCATTACATTTATGGAAGCTCCTAAATAACATAAAGCACCATAAAAGTGTAACTCCCCTATGGTTCATGGGATGGTGAATTTCCCAGATCCTTTCACTTTGTTGGCATTGCTAAAGTTTTTCTAATGAGTTTTTACACATTCCTTACAATATTTATCCTCTTATTTCCCTTGATCCCTCTTCTATTGGTACAAAGTTCTTTTAAGAATTTGGAATACCTTGGTATTTGTTTAATGGATTCAAGTAAAGGGATGTTGATCTACACACACTTGAATGTATCCAAAAATTATTTTTTTCATCGCCTCTTCAGACATATTTTTGGTTTGAACAAATCTATTTGGAAAAATAATGGGTTTAGGTAGAATATCATCAATATTTTTCTTACCTTTATCTTTCTCCTTGGGTTGCTCAACAGTTGGTGTGGAATGGGTCTTTTCTAGAGTTGAGTTGAATGCCGGTGGAACGATAGGTGTAGATATATCATTTGTTCTATTCCCACTTCTCAATGTGATGGCACTAACATTCCCTTTTGGATTTAGAGTAGGTTGGGAAGGTATATTTCTATAGTTCTTACTAGTTCATGGAGGGTGATGGAAATTTGGATCATTTGTGTCTTCAAATCCCTCAGCTTCAAACCTTGACTCTTCAGCTCATTCTATTGATTAATAATAATGTTTTTTCAAAAGGTCATCAATATTAGAATCTACCTTGGGTGGGGGATTCCCTTTTTGTTGGCTTGTTGATGTTCGGGCTTCGAATATCCTTTGGGGTTGTTGGAAACCCTCCTGGTAAGGAAGTGGCTACTGGAAGTTTTGTTGAAAAGGGGGACTTTGTTGTTGTCTAGAGCAATACCTCATGTCTAATTGATCCTTACACCGTTGGTTGTATCTTGAATCAAAGGAATCAAGCTTCTTTTATGGATATGGTTGTTGTTGATGCTGATATGGTCTCCTAGGAAACATTGCTGCACAATCTTCTATTTCTTGTAGTTGGGGGAAACAGTCAGTTGGGTGACTTGTCTCAGTGAAAATTCCATAAGTCCTTGAAGGAGGGGTTTGGGATGTATTTTTTTCCAAATCAATCTATTTTACCATAGTTGTCAATTCTCCAAACTTTGTATCAATCAAATTAATTTCAAGAGAAGTTGGAATTACCTGATGTACTCCTCTAACATGTGGGGTACCTTGATCACCAAATTGTTGATAGTTTTGTTCTATCTTCTCAATAAATTCAGGTGTGGCTGTTGGTGATTTTTTAACCAATGCCCCTCTAGTCGATGCATCCACCATGCTTCTCTCCACAGGTGTGAGTCCTTCATAGAAGTACTGGATGATGAGTTTCTCAATGATTTGGTGATGCGTGCAACTTTCAAAAAACTTCTTGAGTCGCTCCCAGTACTCATAGATTGACTCCCCTTATTCTTGCTTGATCGTAGAGATCTATTTTTGAATGGATGTGGTCCTTGATTCTCGAAAAAATCTGTACAAGAAAAGATGTTTCAAATCGTTCCAACATGTTGCATCCTCAGGTTTCAAATAATACATCCAATCCTTTCCAGCTCCATTAAGTGAAAATGGGAATGCTCTTAGTTTGATTTGATCTTTAGAACATTTCTTGGTTTTAAGGTTTAGAAAACCCCATTAAATTCTTTTAATTTTTTTTGGATCCTCACCAGATAAGCCATGAAATTTTGGAAGAAGGTAAATTAATCCAGATTTTAGTTTAAAGTCTGATTCAAGATTTGGGTATGCAATTCAATTTGGTTGATAATTAATGTCTGGTGTAACCAATTCTCGAATAGTTCTATTAATTTCATTATTATTGTTTTCATCCATCGGTTCTTATTTTAAGTTTTATTTAGAAGTTTTTCCAATTTAAATGTTCTTAGAGTGGAGGAATTCTCATACTGGTTGAATGTTGAAACTTCCCATAGACTGAGAATGTCTGATTCGATCCCTAAGGTTGTGTTCAATATCAAGGTCAAGATCTAAGCGATCTTTGGGATTAGTTCTTGTCATAAATCAAATAAAAATGAAAAGAAGAAAAGTGTACCATAATAAAATAAAAATGAGAAGTTTTAGTTGATGATCCAAAAAGAAGAAGAATAAGAAAACAAAAGAAGAAGAAAAATTCAGGTTGGGTAAAGAAGGAAGAAAGAAGAGAAGAAGATTATAAAATGAAAAATAAAAGGAATAGCTATAAATGGTTGAAGTAATTACTTTCCCCCCAAAAATAGTTCCAATTTGAAATGTGATGTCATGGGCACTTTCAAATAATGTTCGGATTCAGGTTATTTAGGTGCAGTAGAGTGGCTGACCAAGGTCGTCTCTCAAAGGAGGAAGTAAATTTAACAACATATTAAAGGTATTATAAAAATAAAATAAAAATTAAGAAACAAAATACTTGAAAGGATGGGGGGGTTATCCTTTATAAAACTATAATAAGTTTTCTGGAAGAAGATTTCATTTTTTTTGTTTTTATTTTTGAAATGAAGTTCGATTAAGAAAACACAACTAGAAGATGTTTTTTAGAAAATATTTTAAATGGAACAATCGATCTAAGTCTACCTATTAATTTAATTATTAATCATTATCATTTAAATTAATACCCACTTAATTATTATCCCCTATTTTTTTAACCCTTGAACCCTATATAAGTTAACATTACCACAAAGATGAAAAGAGTTAAACATGAGGCTAGCTTCGGAACATGTAATCGTAGCACCCTGCTTTAATTGAAATTATAAATCTAGCTTATAGTCAGTGGTAAATTAGGTCACATATAAATTCTGGAAAATTATGATGAATTTTATTTAGGGATAAAATTTTAACTCTAAAAATTTATTCCGTGTTATTTTGTTTCACCGGTTAAGTTTGCACTCTAACAATTTGCACAAATCTCGACCTCGCGTGTTTTTTGTGTAAATTGTTCAATTACTTTCTTAGTTTATTATAATTTTAAAAATCAATTCATGGATAATATTTACTGAATTATAGTATCTTAATGATTCAAAATAAATAAATGAATAAGGTAAGAGGTATATTGATTACTAAAAAGAACTACTCTTCTATGGGCGGTGTAGTCATCGTAGAAAAGTTTTGCATGTGAAAAGGTTTAGAAAGGGCAGAACCCAATCTCATTTCTACTCTTGAATCCAACCCAATTAGGAAGATTAATATAACAATAAATTTGGACAAAATAGAATAAAATAAAAGTAATAAAATAAGAACAAAGAATTTTATTATGCAAATGAAAACATTACAACATGAAGAAGAAGAAGAAGAAGGTTTCGATGAGGGGATCCTTGCTTCAAGAGCTACCACTATTAAAATGGTTGGAGAATTTGAGTGAAACCAATTATCCTTTGCCTTAAATATCCTAATGAACATAAAAACCCCAAAAATAAATTAATCCAACTTTCACTGCCTGTTTGACCACCAAAACACGTGAAACAACTGTCCTTCCAGAAGTATGATTTTTGAGAAAATGATTCCTCAATCTCCTCTCAACATTTGGGCCTAATCCAATCAAGTATGAAGAAGTTATGGCCCAAATACAGAATTGATATCCAATCTAGCGAGCCCTTCCCAAATTTAACTTCATGACCCATTAAGCCCAATAAAATGCACAATTTATCTCATATGTCTTGAATAAAAGTTGTATAAAATCAAGTCAGGAAAATAGTTACAAAATAGCATGTTAAGATAATTCAAATAAAGTTATTTATGTTTGAAATACTACAGTGAATTTTTAAAGGGTAAAACTAGAATTTTCATCAAATTTTGAAATGAATGATCTAATACCAAATATTTTATAAATAAACATATTTAATGCAATGCGAGGAAATTTTTTAATTTATTATCAATAAAATATTCAAAAAAATTGTGTTTTATCAAAATGCATGGCTGGAAACTGCTACTAAGGTGGGTGCTGAACCTTCCCACCTCCACCATACTGAGCTCGAGTCAGGCATTGTCCATGGGGGTTCCCATAGCCTCTGCAAGAAAAAAAAACTCGGCCCTAGGCTTGTGGGAGAAGGGAGAGGAACAGAGGGTTAGAACTAAAACTTCTAGGTTTGGCTCCCTACTGGTCAAAACCTATAAAGTACCTGACACCATAGAATTGCTGCTAACGACCTTCCCCTTTGATGAGCTCGGGTGACTTCCCTCCTATGGAAGATCTCCTTACGAGTGCATCCTTTCTAATACCTCATCCTTCTTCTGAACCTATAAGTGCATAGGTAGGGTGAAGTGAGTAACCGTATACTGAAGAGAAGGATAGAGTGTATCCTCTAAGCGCCTCTCCTGAGACTCCTCTACTGGAAAGAGATCTGGAGAAAAATGCAGGAGATCCTTGAAATTGATCCCCAATTACATCACCAATATAATACCTTAATAGAGGGAGAGTAGCTCCTGGATCTTCTAGACTTTCATCATAGAAGAAAGGAATTCTGCTTGAAAATCCTTCTCAAAGTCAGTCCATGAAAATATTAGCCTCCTTCCTCTCCTTGAGGTTAAGTTTCCACCACTAACATGCTTCTACCATCATTTGGATCACTGCTAGAGGAACTAAATACTCTTTCGGAGCCTGAATCAAGATAAAAGTGATCACCAACTCCTCTAGCCAACTCTATGTATCTATGTCTGAGACACTTACCTCATACTTTCCCAGAGTCTACTACTAGAAATCATTAATCATATTATGCCACAGATCCTCCTCCTCCACTGGATCACCCTCTCTTGGTCAACCAGGTCATCCTTCTGAACCTCCACTGCTCGTACCACAGACGAGAAACGTTCGAGATCCATAGCTGAAAGGAAAACAAGGAAATCCTAAGCCTAGTTAGTATGAAATTTAATTAGGATTCATTTTAACTCATTATTTATTTTAACTTCCCAAAAATTCCCAAAACAAACAAGAACATAAGTCAGCATGATGCATGTACCTTTCCTAGGGTCTATACCCCACAAATGGTGTAGCCATACTTGGTTGTTTGGTATGCTCAGAGTCCTTTCATCAGATCATAGGGGGACCAAAAATCCCATGTCATATCCAGTCTTCCCTGGCCTATGTCACACACCAAGATCACCTAACACTGTTTCCCTACCAACCCATGCAATTATCACTATGCCTAACTACAAACTCCATCCTATCTCTCAAACATCATCTCTGATACTATTCTATCATGACACGACTTCTTCAAGATGAGGGAAGGGATAAAAAGATGCCGAGACCTTCCTTCCTCAAGATGAAGGAGAGATAATGACCCTCGAGTCCTGCCTCCAATAGGTCCCGAGGTAGCGACCAACACCAAGGGTATAGAAATATCACAAAAGTGGGAGGAATTACCCTTTTTATAGTAACCAAGATCAGGAGATAAGATATATCAACCTCAAACAATTCCAAGACAGATATATATAAAGAAACCAAAATATGTACCATATTCATGTTTAAGTAAAACTGCTAAAAATACAAAGAAAACTATAAGGTAAGTACCAAAATAAAACTAAGCAGTGACAGAACAACCATCCCCAAAGTCCGAGCTAGTAAGGTCCAGCACAATCCGTGTAATCTATCTAGAAACCTGAAAATAATTTTATATATGTAGGGTGAGTATAAAAGTATACTCAATAGGGAAAAGCCAAAGTCACCCATGCACAAGTGGGAGAAGCATACTAATTCCCCCTTGAGAAAAAAACCAAAACTCCAAAAGAACCTAACAAGGTATACTATCCAACCCAACCTCACCAAGTCACACTAACCAAGTAACACAAATCAAGTAATTTAATATAATAATCTCATCGATATTTGGGTATCCTGCACCACTTCCCACTGGTTAACTACTCATCCCTAACGGTGAACGTTCTGACGCTACCACACTCTTCCACAATCCCCACTATCACAACTTTCCCGTACACACTTGGGCCTTAAACCAAAATGCAATCCTGCCCATAGACACCTAGGAAACAAACCACATCTCACACATCCAAAACCATAAGTCTAATATTAATCCTCAAGCCATTATAGCCTGCTCAAATAATCTTGGGTGATCAATTCCTAGAAGAGGGAGAAGGGTAAATTTAGTAACCAACCATCCATCCTCCCACTGGGATGTTGGAAAAGACACCCTCCCCCATAAAAATGGGGGTGTTTGACATGTAGTGATCAACATGGGTGGGGTGGGTATATAAAACATAAGGAACTATAGGCTTATATATATAGGTAAAAAAACACTCAGCCCAACCTATGAGTTTCCAAACAAATAACCAGCCCACACATAAAAACTGCCCTTACTTCTAACCCTACATGCACATCCACACAAAATCCACAACCTAAACATGAACCCACCCCTTTCATTTAACTAGTTTTCATTCTACATTATAATTTCATTTATTTATTTATTTTCATACCTACCTAGGAAACTACCAAACACAGAAAACATTACAAGGTGAAGCAACCATACCAACTACTACCCAAGCCAAACAAAGAAAGAAGCTACCGAACCTTCTTTAAAGTTATCCCACCCAATTAATACTTTCACAACCAAACCCGGAAGCCCCTTTGCACAACAACACCACACCCAGCACAACCATAAACATGAAATCATGACACAACCCAATCCTACAGCCCCGCTACCCAACAACATCCCAAATGTTGTTCCACTATATAATAAGTCCATCCATTCCACAATCAATCAATCTATCAACCTGAGATACCATCACACCGCTCATTCCACCCCATACACACAATCACATAGCTACCACCACCAAAACCCTCACAAGTCACAACACCCAAAAAAAACACACACAGTCACACCTATCAAAAAATGTGTATTTATATTTGGACAACACTGTTCTTTAAATTCCTCTTTGATAAGAAGGGGTGATCACACAAGGTCCTCTTAACCCATAACATCGAAGAGGTTAGGAATTTTCATTTGAAAGTATAGGTTGGGGATACACCTGTAAAATACTCAGTTATGTTTCCACCCATAAAATAATGGGTTTCATCTAAATCCAAAAAAACCAGGAGGTTAGGATTGAGCCAGTAAAATTATAGGTTGGGTCTTCTCCTCTAAAAGGATCAGCTTTTTATCTTTACCAATAAAAGATAAGAGAATTAGGTTAAGACTCCAGATGTGAAGAAGGCACATGTAAAGAGTTGTCACTATAATTCAAAAGTGATATACCATATTGGGATCCGTACACTAGTTTGGTTGTGAAGAGAGGAGTAGGATCACTTAGATCTAAACCACTATAAAATTATCATTTTTATATTTTACTTTCTTGAATTTTCTTTTCCTATATTATTATGGTTGAATAATTTAATATTTGGACTGATCACTTTCTACTCTTAAAATTTAAGCTATAATTAATTTTTAAATAAATAAAATTCACCCCCTATTGTCCATTTCTATCACCCCTTCATGATCTAACATACATGACTCAAAGTACCAAAGGTACAAAGGACTTGAAGAATACATGGCCTAAAGGTCTAAAGGCACACATGCTTTGATAAGTGGACTAAATATATCACACTATAACAAACCCTCCCTACTTTCCTTTTAGATAATTCCATCATATCTCCCTGAATCTGCATTCGTGGTCTACCATTACCACCCCACATAGGGACTATTAACATGGTGCAATCTTAGTCTTTTAAAGATATCCCTTTTGTATCCAACTATCTTCATATCAACCAACTTTATTTTCACCATCTTTCACTCCATCAGGCTTGAAGCTACCCCTATACAAATCCTAGAGTTCCACCATAGATGGCTCAAAGGCCCAGTGACCCGATGACTCAAATACAGGGCCTGAAATCCCAATTTGGATGAATAGTATCATAGCTATAGTGCCCCACTATAATAACTACATTTCTACAGTTATATAGTACCTACTATAGTATCTACATTACTATAGTCTATTCATCACTAGAATCTCCTCCTATGTTTTCATGCATCCTATAGTGATTTCATGCCATGTGACACAGGAAATGATTCAGTCTTGAATCATCCCACCTTGTATTTTTTAATACTTTATTAATGTATGTACTATAAATTTATTTAAGAAACCAAATATATTTATGTACTTAGATCTTATTTTCTAGAAATTTGGGTCTCTATTTTAAGTCATTCATCGAAAAATTATCCATAATATTAATCAACTATAATACTAATCATCTAATTTCCATATATTATCAACATATTTGTCTGAGAAATCCATAACACTCCCACTAACATCTTGTATGAACCTAGCACACATTTGTTCAAAACAAATATTCTACGATCATTATACTTTCTTCAATCCCTAAATGGATATCTAAAACTTGAATATTTGGGTTGCGATATATAGAGATTTTACATGAGGTTTCCTCCAAAGAAGTTGGTCTTTACCTTTAATAGAATGATATATTGATCATAGAATATTTATATGAAAAATACAATTCTAATTGATTTTAGCATGATCATTGGTGTAAGGCTTTGTCACAGGGTAAGTGTAAACATAACCAGAAACATTCAATAACCAATCAAGCCTTATTGGAACTACTTTGTACCATCTATATTTAGTTTCATCTTGAATACCCACTAATGATTTTACATCATTCTGGATAAACCACTAAAATATGGAATTGGATTTTGGTATATGGAATAAATTTTTAATTATTATGAAATTTTAAATCTTAACATGTTTTCATTTGTGTATTCATATAGGATTCATTATTCTCATTGAATAATATATCACCTTTCATGGTAAATATAAAACTTCCTTTTTGCTTTTAAATTTCCTATGTAGTATGTGTCTCTGGAACAACACCCCACATTGGATCTAGTGGAGTTCAATGTTCTTATGGAAACTTTTGCACATATGGATCCTTAACCACATTGAAGTCAAGTCTTCTCCCACTATCTCAATAGATAAGTGCTTCCCTCTTATAAAAACATAGTCAATTTGGACTAATACCTTTTTATCTTAGAAATGTTAATATCTAATGTGTGCCTGAATTTTTAAATTTTTTAATTAATTTTCAATGACAATTAATCCCCAAATTTAATTAAAATACCAATTAATCATTCCTTTTTATGATCTCTATGATTTTTGGACCTTATTGAAAATTGGATTGAAATGTGATGTTTATTGATTTATTTAATTTCTGAATTCAATGGTGAAGTTGAATTTTAATTTTAATTTTGAAATATAATTGTTTGATTCAATATGGAATTAAAATTCTTAACATGATTTATTTTTGAGTTTAATTAATTTATTCATTTTTGAATTTAATGAAAATATATACATTGATTTTTTTAAAAAAATGTGAATTTTCAATATGAAATTTTAGAATGTGTTTTAAATGATAAATTAGAATTAATTGAGTTTTTAAAAACTTAGTGTTATATTTTATAATTAAAAAAATGAATTCAAAGTTATTTTGGAACCTTTTTTTCATTGTTTTATCATAATTGAAAATTGATTGTAAAAAATCTATACTGAAAAAAATTATGTTTTTAGAAATTTAGGTTAGAAATATGGATTAGGGACCAAGTGACCACATGATAAATTTTCAAGTGACCACAAGATGAGTCTAAAGTGGACTCACTGCCTCTCATGATCAATATAATTACCACAAGAAAACTTTAAGTGGTCATGCATGATAATATATAAAAGGTAGAAACTGAATGAAAAATCATCTCATGGTCACTTCCTAAGTGAGCGAACCACTGCTTCTCTTCTTAACAACTTATGATACCATAAATCAAGACACCACAAGTAAATTTGAAACTTAATATGCCACCAATATCATCTAAAAGTTACTACAACCCTCACCTCAAATCGATCATGATATTACCTTTATTTTCACTTATTTCAACCTACCCTAAGGCGATTTTGGGGTTGATTAACCCATGAAGACCCTTGATCATAATCTCACCACCCCAAATGTGTAAAACCTACAAGATAGGTTGAGATGGAGATCTGAATCTATAGATGACCATTGAACCATGGAAGTAATGACCAAGGTACTTCTGAACTGGAAGATTCACGCCACCATTTTCGGCCGAAGCTCGCTGAAATTGATTAAAGAAGATTTCTAATTGAAATAAAACCCAAGATTCATTGCCTATTGGAATCAAATATTTCCATGAAAAACTTGATGAATCCCAAGTTTATTAGGAATAATAAATCAAACAAATTTCAAATTGAATTTTCTCCACAATGGCTTATATTGGAAGATTTCAATTGAGTGAGGAAGAGGAAAACAAGATTTCTGTGCCATGAGTAGATGTCCAGACCACCATGAATGAAGACAACTAAAATCCCAAAAAACCAAAGGAATAAAAATATGCATCACTTCATTTAAAAAAACTAGGGAGAATGATACATTCGATCCCATCTAACTGAAGATGATCCTAAGCTCAAGTAAATTCTGATGGATTTTGAAGCTCAAATTTTAGGAGGATATGTCTGAGATTAAACTTGAAGATAAACCATTTTGAATCTATTTGATCTTTTCCTATAAATAACTTAGTTCAAAGATTTAAAAAACCTTGATAATATTGGGATTTTTTATTCCTCGATTTCTAGAATTCACTCATGTTTAGGTATCCAATACCAAAGGAGGTTGAGGTTCACTCACAATGTACTAGATACCATATTGAAAGAGTGAATAAACAAAATTATCAATAAAAGTCCCAAATGAAACCCATAAATTTTATTTGTATAGTAGCACCTCCAAGATTTATTTAGTAGGCCACAACTAGTGATGTCTAGTTCAAGTTACAACATTAACTCAATGAATGAACCTGAATTCAATTCCCAAGACAAACCAATTTTGAATTTATTGGAGTTAGAAGATATCAAATCGAAGATTGAAGGACTTGGAGGAACTCATACAGAATCAAGTCCATGACTAGGCTCACTAATCTTTCAAGTCCACCTGGGACACTGAAGAAACAATCATATATACATCACTCAAAATCACACCAAACAAAGCATTATTTTACACTTGAGCCTCGAATCAGTGAATAATTCCACCTACGATTATTCTCAAAGGCCTAAAATAACTCGATCAAAGGAGGGTATTTTTTTAGAACATGAAGAGAAGCCATATGATCTATAACTGAATCATCTAGACTCTCAATTATAGACAAGTTTCAATCACACAATGAGGAAGAATACACCACTTGACATTGAAATTGGGGAACATTCACAGAGTCAGCCGAAGAAGATGAAGATACCTATGAAACTCATGTGGTGGATTTCAAAGCAATCCAAATGACTCCAAGAATTATTTTATAAATGTATAACTATTCACTGGTTCTAGGAACTAGTTTTCTCTCATGGGATGCTTCAAAAATCACTTGATCAACTGGAGTTATTACTATTTACTCTTGATTTATTTATTTTCCATTTTATGATTAATCTCCAGTGATGGAACACTAGGATAATAGTGGTAAATCCTAGAAAAAATCTCTCACCCCAGGAAATAATTCTAGTTTTCAATGATAATTATTCCACATTAAACTCTATGGATGTGTTTGGATTCACATCTTATTGGATATTTCCATTTGTCTTTGCATTTAAATTCTTTTTGACTTTATAACTAGTTGAACACATAGGCCGCTTGTGAATTTCTTCACTACTTATGATACTTAGAAGTGAGATGAATCAAGAGTGATTGGTAGTATCCAATCACTAGGCCAATTGAGGATAGATAATACAATGATTTTTTTATCTTTTTATTCCAAACTATTTTTTTAAAGATATGCTAATTAGGGAGATTTACTTTTATTAGAGAATGATAGGGGATATAAATTGAATAATGATTCATGGTAAGTGAGGAGAGTAATATGAGTTTATATCACTATGATTTAAATATTTAATTTTAAACTAATAAATTTCATCCACTATTTCCAACAATTCGAACCCATTAAACAAAATAAAAAACACACTCACTACACTGTATTCTCTAGATACAAATTGAGAACCACTTTACTTCATTATACTTGGATTCAAAAATTAGTTTTCTAAAAGCCTTGGAATAGGATGCACATCCAACCTGGTTCCATTTTCAGGGAATCTAGTGTTAGTGTTTAATTTTTTTTAAAATTATCTCAATAAATGACAATATTTAGTTTTTCCAATGTCATTGATTTAGATCATGAGGTTGAGGGAACCTTTTTTGCAAGGCTTCAAACTATAAAAATCATTGAACAAGAGGAAAGAGAGTTTTTCACCATTTAATTTGAAAACCCACATTCCCTAGATTCTACTTCCACTATAGTTACATTAGTAAGTGAAAAAATAGAAGATAATATTTCTCAAATGAATAGGACTTTGAGGGAAATGTATGTACCAAATTTCAACATTAATAATTGATAATTGTAATTGAACAACCAATTGGATTATGAACTTAAAAATAGAATGACTTTAATTTTTACTAAATATGATAGATTATCAGGTGAAGACCCCAATAGATATTTGAGATCCTTTAAATAAGTTTGAAACATATTCAAAACTAGAGGAGACATTGAGGATCAAATTAACTGGAAGACTTTCTCCTTCACCCTTAAAGGGACAACTAAGGAGTGGATCTATAATATACAGCCTAGAGAAGTCACCTCATGGGAAAAAAGAAAAAGGTCATTAATTAAAAAAAATTCCCCAATTCAAGGAGTTCTCAGTTAAGAAAAGAGATCTATTTAATTAAACAAGAATATGGAGAATCTCTTTATAAGTTTTGGGAAAGGTTCAATAAAATGAATATATCCTGCCCACAACAGCCCTATAAAGAACATAAATTATTGGAATTATTTTAAAAATTATTGATGGAAAATTATTGTAACCTCTATATTATTCTTCTATAGGATCACTAATTGATAAGTCACTTGAAAAAGTTAGATAATTGATTGAGTGGATCTCTAAAATTTCCAATCAATTCAGTACAAGGAATACAAATAGAGGTGAAATTGAGGTAAAATGTTCCAAAACACCTTTACTGGAAATTAAAATTGAGAACTAACCTCTCTTTTGAGATAGATAGCTGTAAAATATAGGTTTTGGTTGCTGTGGAAGTGCCTTTGGTGTGTGATATATTAAAATTTAGTTTAACATAGAGTTTCCTGAAATCATGGGAGAGGATCTTTCATGTTAATTTTATAATTAATTAATTTATGATTAGAATAAATTATTACATTATCTTAGGATAATTTATTTGATTAAATTGTTGATCTTACAAAAACCCTTTTGTATTACCTTCATTGTGCTTGGAGGATCCATGTATAGAATCCCTCTAGCAGTGATGCACACATGATCCTTTGATCTTTGAATGACACTGATTGATTTCTAGGTGCTAGTGTAGTGAATTAGTCATCTTTCATTATTTATCTTGATTGATTAAGATCCTATGGTCTAGAAGGATTTATTATCATTCTTGAGAAGATTAAAGGAAAATTTTTAGATAGATAGAGAGAGAAGTTCATTGGGCGCAATGATCCTCCATTCTCATTTTTTGATTAAACCTATACAATTGACATAAAAATATATTTATAGAGATAGAGTTTAGGTTAAAATATTATTTAATTGCACAATAACCCATAAATAATAATATTATTTTCATTAAAATCCATGTCACATAATAATAATAAACATATTATTATTATTTTATGGTGTGTGCACTAAGTTGCACAATAAAAGATATTATTTTATTGGCTTGTAAATTAATATTTTTCACTAGACACAATCTTTTTCCATTAAAACTCCTTTACATTTACTGAATACCCAAATAAATATTTAATTAAATATTTTATTCATTAATAAATATTTGAAATTGATAAAACTTGAATAAAAATCATTCCTCAGTCTTGAGAATAATATTTATTCTAATAATTAAATTCAAATAGAATTTAATCGAGATCAACAGAAACGCTTACCATGTGACCCTATAGGATCCTTTCTCATTTTTATTAGTTTGTGTTGCATAAATTCCAAGATTATTATCTAGAAATAGGTTAAGGAACCTAAGATAAAGAACTTAATGTCACAACATCGACAACCACATACAAATGTTCTCTATGTAATATAATCCTTTTATCACAATATCTTATCAAGAAGGTTACACATCCATGTCACCAACCTATATAACTAATACATCATTCTCTGACTATATAAAATAAACATGTTGATACACCATGACCATGGAATTTAATGTGATGGTTATATTCCAATCAAAGGGCCAAGATATGAACTTCCATAAAGTTGGAAGGGGGAAATACTTCCTTGACTTATCCATTAATAACATGTCATTCATGATGCCCCCAACATACCCAACTTCCCACCAACATATATCATGAAGGTTTTGGTCATTAAATATAAGTGAATGAGTCATGACATGCATCAATGATAATCTTAAATTCTAATGACAATTAAAAACATTTGTAGATAAGAATATCCAATGACACAAAAACATGAAGAATTCCTTCCGGTGGGCCTCTTCTCATAATCAAACATCATAGAGATTACCAAGTGTGAACTTTATGAGAATAAGCCTCATAAACTTACGAGTACTCACACTTTATAGTCACATTATATGTATCCTATCATAGAATTTAATCTAAATATAGAACTATATTTAAGAATATCATCATACCATTTCAAGGTTCTCATCATAGCAAGGAACTTATATGACCTTATAAATGAAAAAATACCCTAGGATATTATTACATTAAATTCATTCAGAATAATGAACAATATACAATAATTTATTTTATTAATATTAAAAACTTTAAATGTACATATAACCAAAGTAAAACAGTTGGTCTTAGGAAACCAACTCTAAAAAACTCCCACTTAGACTAGATCAAAATTCCTATGAATTTAGGCTACTAGGACTCAAATGATAATCATATTTATAATGATTCAAGGATTTAGAAAAGGGGTATTCTCTATTGTATTTATTAGAAATACTTCTCAACACAACCTTACCTCTCTGACAAAAATACCCCAAGAGATGATAATTTTGAAGTATGTGATTTTTCCACTAATGTAACCCTGGCTCTTTTGAAAGAGCCACCACTACAGTATTAGCATAGTACAATATGATAGGATCTTTACTTCTAGGTACCAAATCAATATATTAGACGAAGTTTTGTATCTATAATACTAATTTAAATACCTCAGAAGCTATAATATACTTGGACTCTACTATAGAATCTTCAACTAAAACCTACTTTGAGATTTTATAGCTCAAAAACCCTCCAATAAAAATGAATATGTATCCCATTTGTGATTTTATATCATCTTTATCTATTTGGAAACTAAAATCTACATATCCTATGATTAATAGTTCCTCATATCCTCTATATAATAGGAACATATTCTTAATATGCCTCATATAATTAAGGATATTCTTAACTACCATCCAATGTTTGTCACTTAGGTCAGCTTGATATCTACCTACCACACTCAAGGTGTAAGAAACATCTAAACTAGTACATATCATAAAATATATGACTAACCCAATATCTAATTCATATATAATCATTTCATCTTTTTTTTCATAATGTGTCTAAGGACACATTTTCTTAGAAGGAAAAATGACATGTGACACTGACAAAAATACCCTCTTGGATTGTTCCACACTGAATCTATTTAGTATCTTATCAATATATATACTTGGACTTAGGATCAGAAGTATCTTGGATCTATCATGATGGATATTGATCCCAAGAATATATGTTTCCTAACCTAAATTCTTCATGGAGAATAATTTATTCAACCGTCCCTTAATAGACTATAATACTAGTACTTTATTTCCAATAAGTGATATTTCATCAACATATACTATTAAGAAAATGACCAAACTCCCACTAAATTTTTTATAGACATAAGTCTTGTATTCATTCTTTGTGAAACTAAATTCTGTTATGGATTCATTAAATCAAATGTTCCATGACCGAGAGGCCTGATTTAATCTATATATGTTTTTTTTCAATTTATATACCTTTTTTGGCATACTTTGAAGCCACAAACCCTTTGAGTTGTTTCATATAGACATATTATTGAAGTTTCCCATTAAGGAAGGATATTTTTAAATCAATTTTCTAAATCACATAGCCATGAAAGGCTATAATTGCAAGTAGAATTATAATGGATTTTAGAATTTCAACTGGTGAAAAGGTTTCATTATAGTGAATTATTTGATGCTATTTAAACCTCTTTTTCAACCAATTATTACTTATAGGTACTAAATTATACTTCCACATAAAGTTTCTTCTTGAATACCCATTTATAACCAATACGCTTTACATCCATTGGAGTATCTACCAAAATCTAGACTTTGTTTTGATATATGGAATCCATTTTATAATTTATGCCTTTTTTCCACTTAGAAACATTTGTGCCACTTACTGATTCCTTCTATGTCAGAGTATTATTATTATCAACTAATAATTAGTCACCATCCTTGGTGACTAGTGTGACAACCCGGACATAGATGCCACTTAATGGGTGCCCAGAGCCTGGTAGGCCACATGGCCTCAAGCGCATCTTCCCAAATGCTAGAGACTGCTAACTAGGAGCGAGGGACTAGGGTGTGTCCATGGGAAGACTATGACTTCTTTAACAGAGTGTATCATAGTATAAGGAATATAATGGAATAGTAAACAAAATAATAAATATAAATAAAGAGCAGAAACAAATTGATGCAATAGATAAAAAATAATATTAATAACTATATCAACTAAAACAGTGATGATGTAATGTCATGTCACTAGAAAATTGGAAAACAATGACACAAGATAATAAGAATAAAATGTTCCACAAGGTAGAAGAAAAAAATTATACTCCAAGAATTCTGTGATCCTACTTGGTCATCTGCTATCAAGTTCCATCCTATTAGAAAACAATCAATAATTGGAAGCTACATGCTTCCCTTTGTCAATAACTACAACCATGTAATTTACTCGGGGTACCAAACAGCACCCAAAGAGGGTGTGAGACAAATCTTAGTGGGACACCACCAATATTTTCTATAACATCCCTCCCATGTAATGGAATATAGAAGTGTGTAGACATGCATATATAAAGTAAATAAAGAAGTACAATATAACTAAATAACCAAGTACCTGCTTCATCCCTTGGCTAGTGTCTGAACATGTAACCAGTTCATTAATTAATCAATTACCATATAATTCTAATAGTTAATGTGAGTCATATCCAACACTAACATCAACTCATGATAGTATATGTAGTGAAGGTCCCAATACATAATAATAAAACTAGACAATGATATCCAGTGAGGGAGTTCCAGGGTAAAAACCAAGGTAATGTAAAATCACAAAAAGCTAACTCATTAGTATCTGAGTCTAGCTAAGGGGTAAGTGTTTAATCCAAGTAGCGTAATCCAAGGAATTCCAAAATAAGGTGCCTACCGAGTCCAAGGTGATTGACCAAGGTAAAACAGGGCTAAGAAAAGACTAGTCCATATGGGCTTTCACCATGGAACCTACTAGTCAATGTTTGATCCAAGGAGTGTATCTGAGGTATCCTGTAATAAAGAAAGGAACCCAACGGTAGTATACATGTCCTCCAAGTAATAGACAAGAATCAGAGTCTTGGTGGATATCTACCTAAGAAAACTGTATCCTTGAATCAGAATGGGGTTCCTGAGACTCAAGGTATTCTCCTCTCAGAATCCAAGGCGAGCTCAAGTAAGTCCATTCCTATTTGATATTGTAATCATGTAGTAATTCATTTGGTTCAAGTCTTTCCTTCCATTAGTTTGGATAGGTCAAGTAGAGTTGAAACCATTTATTTATTGGTCCAAGCCTTCTCTTCCATTAGTGTAGATAGGCCAAGTATAGTTTCAACCATTTAATCAAGTCTTAGTTAGACATTAAGGAATAATCAATTATTGAGGTTCAATCTGCTACCTTCCATAAACTTGGAAAGGGGTGCTATAGGAATGTAACCTTTATTAAATCTCTTTTATTAAGGACATGCTATATACTTATTATACTTTACATTTCAAATTTTACATTTAATAATTATTTGGAAGCACCTACCTTAGGCGGGTCAAGTGGTGAGAATACATGGTACATTCCATTATGCAATTCTCAGTAATAAGATGCCATTTATAGTAAGAAGACTCACCTTTAGAAATTTCAAGTAAAGGAACACCCAAACAGTGGCTCAAATATTCTAAAACACTAAAAACTAAATTATGGCATAACCTTTGAGATTAGGGGGATTAAGTTGTGGGTGAAACCACTAACAACTAGTCACATATTTGGAAAGATCATAACCATACGATTATAATGAGTATAATAATGGCATGTTAATTTAAGAAATAGTTTCTAATGAAACTGGTGGGTCCCACACAAGAATTCTAAAAAAAATAACTTTTGGGATGAGTTATAGACCACCCACCTTAGGGTTGTATGAGTCTTCTCCTCTAGTATCAGCCCTTGATTTTCCTCGGATCAGAGTAGATCTAAGAAAAGGTGAAAAACGCTCACATGGAGATATCTAGGTCAAGATTGAAAGAGAAGAAGAACAAATAGAGATGACTCAAGTACTTACCATTTCACATCCAACATGATGAATGAAAGCTCAATCAGATGTTGGACAAAAGTGATCTCTTGATCCCTAGCTTTGGCCTTCAAAAATCTCCAAATGGGTGAAAAAGGAGAAAAATACTATTGGTTCTAGGATTAGAAGGAAGGAGGATGATTAATAGATCATTAAGGAAATTTTTTACATTTTACATAGGTTTTTATCCTGTGCATGGTTTTTCCACACATTTTTTCAAACCATGCAAGACGGTTCTGCCTAAAAATTCTTCTTCCGCACGGTTTGATCAAACTATGCACCACCCATGCACGGTTACCTAGGAAAAAGGGGTGTTCAAATGGTTTGGATGTATGGCCATGTTCCATCCATGCGAGGTGCCACTATCCAAAAAAAAACCTTCCACATAGTTTGGAAAACCCTGCAGAAATCTTGCACGATTTACTATAAATAGTGCACAGAATCTGTTTCCTCCAAAAAGATGGGCTTTGGGCTCCCAACAAGCCCCAGACACCCTCAGAACCTTAACTAACTCATTAGGCATCCATATTAGGTCCAAAGTAGAGATCTATAACAAAATTTAAAAGGATACATACCTGAGTGAAAAACCGGGTTCTTACAGTCTTACCCCCTTAAAAGAACTCCCCCCGAGTTCTCCTTCCAAGGGTAAGGAAACACTGTCTGAGAATAGATCTGGCCATTGGGCATGTATGTCGGCTTCCCTCCCCCAAGTCTCATCCTATACTCAGCCATACTTCCATAGCGCCCGTATGAGAGGGATAGACTTGTCTCGAAGTTCCTTTGTGCTTCAGTCAACGATGCATACTGGATACTCCTCAAAGGTAGCATCCGCTTCTAACTCGACTTCCTTAGGATCAAAGGTATGAGATGGGTCAGTATGATATTGGTGAAGATATGAGACATGAATCACATCATGCATAACATGGTACCTCTGAGGTAGTAGAAACTGATAAGCTACTCGCCTGACTCTCTCTAGAATCTCGAATGACCTGACATAACAAGGTGACAACTTTCCCTGCTTTCTTAACCATCTATGCCCTAGCCTATGAGATACCCAAAGAAAAACACAATCCCTAACCTCAAAATCAAGAGGTCATAGATGAAAATCATCATAAGATCTCTATCTAGACTGAGTAGTAGTCATAGTATTCCTGATTAGATGGACCTGTTCTAAAATCTCCTGAATAAGATGAGGACCTAGTAGGGCTACCTCACCTGCCTCTAGCTAGCATAAGGGTGAACGACATGGCCTACCATGTAAGGCCTCAAAAGTATCCATCTAAATTGTTTCCTGGAAACTATTATTATAGGATAACTTGATTATATGGATATTCTTCTCCCAATAACCATTGAAATAAAGGATGCATGCTAAGATAATATCCTCCAAAACCTGTATTTTCAGTTCTGATTGTCCAGCAGCCTGAGGGTGAAAAGATGTGCTTAGAAACACCTGAGTTCCCATAGCTTTCTGCAAACCTTACCAGAACTATGAAGTGAAACGAGAATCCCTATCTGAAATTATAGTACATGTAACTCCATATAGTTGTATGATCTCACAAACATACAATCTTCCCATCTCATCAACTAAGAAAGTCTCCCAAATAGGAATGAAGTGGGATGATTTTGTTAGTCGGTCAATGACTATCCAGATAGCATCACTACCCCTCAGCGACCTAGGTAATACAACTACAAAATCCATAGCAACATATTCCCATTTCTATTCCAAGACTGGAAGTGGCTATAACAAGCCTACAGGTCTCTGGTGCTCCACCTTCACCTGTTGACAGGTGGAACACCTAATGATGAAACCTACAATCTGACATTTTTTCCCAGGACACCAATACTGGCATCACATATCTTGATACATCTTCGAGATGCCTGGATGAACTGCCCAATGGAAAGCATGGGACTATTTCATCAAATACTCTCTCACATATATAGAAACCCATATACGTCAACATAGACGCAGAACATCATCTCTGCCCACAGACCAATCTGGAGGTGGGTTATCTCCTAATATACTCTCATGGAGAACCAAACCGTCAGGATCTGAAAACTTCCTACTCTTCACCTTCTCAAGGAAGGAAGAGGTAACTATTAAGGTTGAGAGGTAAGACAAATCGTGACTATTGTGAAACTCTAGATGAAGTTCAGAAAAGAGGTCCATTAACTTCCATTCATCACTGGATTTCTATACGGCCTGTGTTTGAGTTTTCCAACTTAGTGTATCTGCAAACACATTTACTTTTCCAAGCATATAGAAAAGCTCAAAATTAAAGGATTGTAGATATTCGACCCATATTCAATTTCAGAGGTTCAAGTCACATTTAGAAAAGATATACTTGAGTCTCTTTTGATCTGTATACACCACAAAGCACTCAACCAAGAGATAATGTCTCTAGAAATGTAAGTCATGGACAACTGTTGCATGCTCGAGGTCATGCGTTGGGTAATTTCTCTAGTGAGGCCTTAACTACTGAGATATGTACATAATTAATTTGTCTTCCTGCATCAACACTACTCCTAGTAAAATTCCTAATGCATCACAGAAGATGATATAACCTTTACTAGGTTTTGGAAGAATTAGAATAGGTGTCATGACAAGCCTCCCTTTCATCTCCTGAAAGGATTTATTGAATGCTTCTGACCACATAAACTTAAAACCCTTCTTTGTAAGCACATTAAGAGGTGAAGAAGGATGTGAGAAGTCCTGTATAAAATTATTTTAATATCCAACAAGCCCTAAGGAACTCCTGATATCAAACACGTTCTTAGGCTACTCCCAGGAGAATACAACACTAACCTTTTTAGGGTCAATAGATATTCCTGATTCTGAAATAATATGGCCCAAGAAGTGGACCTTTTTGATCTAGAATTTTCATTTAGCAATCTTGGAATAAAGCTGATTCTCTCTCAATGTACTCAGAATGATCTCAAGATGTTTGAAATGGTCTTTACGAGTGCGCGAGTACACCTAGATGTCATCCACACAGACCATGAAAAAAGAGTCCAAGTTGGGATGGAAAACCTTATTCATCAAATACATGAAAATGGTAGGTGAATTTGTAATACTGAAAGGCATAACAAGATACTCATACAGACCATACCTGCTATAGAAAGCTGTGTATGGTATGTATGAGGGCCTGACTCGCACTTGATGATAACCCGATATCAGGTCAATCTTAGAGAACACATTTTATCCTCGAATCTGGTCAAATAGATCATCTATTTGGGGAAGTGGATACTAGTTCTTGACCGTAAGTTGGTTCAACCTTTTGTAATCCATGAATAAATGGAGAGTTCCATCCAACTTCTTAGCAAAAAGCACAGGTAAACCCCAAGAGGATGTACTGGGCCGTATAAAACCTTTGGTCTCTAATTCCTCTATCTATATCTTGATCTCCTGAAGATCAGTAGGTTCCATCCTATATGGGTAAATGGATACTGGATCTACTCCTAGAAAAAACTCAATTTTAAACTCTACCTCTCTCTTAAGAGGTAATCTAGAAAAGTCATCAGGAAAGACTTCCCTAAAACGATCAACTACTGGAGGGAAATTAGTTTGAAGCAAACTATGATCCTCCGTGAAAATATTTGCAATATGGGAAGTCACTCCACCTAGCCCATGATACTTCGGTCCTACTCTCCCAACCTAGACATCCCACTATCCTTTGAAAAGATAACTGTTGCCTTCTGGTTATGTAAAAGAAACCCTTCGGCGATAACAGTCTAAAAAGGCATGATAGTGGACCAACTAGTCCATCCCGAGAATGACATCAAAGCCCATCATCTCATGAATAAAGAGATTCCACAAGAAAGGTTAACTTCCTAGCTCAAGGGGATAATCCCTACACTGGCGTATGCCCTCCGTCTGTATTCCCAATGGTTTATCAAGGTTCATTACACCATAATGATACTGTATCTCTAGTCCAAAAATTTACACAATAGATATAGAAATAAAAGAGTTTGAAGCACCCATATCAAATAAATAAGAGACAATATTAGAGGCTACTAGAATAATACTTCATACTGTAGATGGTCCCGTAGCCTGATCCTTAGGTATCGACTGTAAGGCATGCAACTAGCCTGATCCACGACCCTATGAAATAGATGGACTACCATGATCATGACTGCTCTGTTGGCACTGCTGGTGATCAGGGATCATACTACCATGACCACAACCTTCTCCTTGGCCAGACCTTCCAGTGCTACTCCAACTCCCCACCTAACACGGTGTACAAGAACTCTCTCTTGAAGGTGGAGCTGAAGTTGTTCCTTTTCCACTCGAAGATAGTGGAAAGGTCCTGCAAAAGAGCTAAAGATGACCCATATGTCCACAAGCCCAACACTCCATAGGGTCTCTATCACACTGGGGCTTCTTATGCCATGGTTTTCCACACAGATGAAACACTATAGATCTATCAAACTAGATACTCTAGATGCCACTTCCCTAACAATAAAACTCAAGAGAACGTTTCCTACCATTAGAAGAACTACTGTTATGACATGACACTGATCCTTTAAAACTAGTACTCGCTCCATCCCTCAGGTTACACACAGTGATAAGGGACTGATCAACTATTTTAGAGAAGGTAGGAAGGTGAAATACATTCACTTGAGTTTGAATGGCGTGCTGGATCCCATCCTCAAAACATCTAGCACGCGAAAGATCATCACCAGCTAGAAGCAGTGCAAAGCGCTATAAATCAGTGAAATGTGATGAATATTCCATGAATAACATAGAACCCTACTTGAGATGCTTGAACTATCTAGCTCTATCATCTCTCAATGATTGAGAAAATAATTGATCATAGAAGGCAGTCTGTAAGTCAAACCATATCATTCCATGATGATGTCCAGGCCAGGTAACGATATCCTACCAATGTTTGTCCGAATTATGAAGCATGTATGTAGAAATATTGAATATCTACTATAGAGGAATTTCTAGATTCTCAAAGATAGAAAAAATTTCCTCTATCCAAGACTCAGTAGCCTGAGATCCACCATCCCCTAAAAAAGTAGGAGGATGCTGCTGCTGGAACTCGCGGGTCAGATCATCCATCATAGGTGCAACCCATGGAGCACCTTGAATGGACTATATCAGATGTAGGAAACTATCATAGACTTGGGAATGAGGGCCCAAATTAGGTACAATAGGCGGTGCCTCAAGTGGAACTCTTGGAAGTAAGACTAGCGGCTCAGAGCCCACCATGTCTGAAGCATGGTCGTCACTACCCTCCTGGTGAACGACACGAGGACGTCATGGTGGCATTGGTATACAAATGACAAGAACAAACCTTAGAACAATATTAGAAGTAAGGAGATAACATCACTAGCAGAAAAGATTGTAAGAAGACTCACTACCCAAGGAATACTACCCAAACTACCCACTTAGACAACCAGGTATCAGTAAGTGATCAAGTATAAGTTTTATGTCATTTCACACTTAATTATTAGGTTCACTCCTTTACCTTTCATAAACATGAAAAGGCAGAATAAGGATGTGAAATAAATTCATTTTTGATTTCAGGATTCACTTTATAATGGATATCCATTTCCGATGAATCAATTCCCATAAAAATATCACCAAAACAACACCCTTTTACTTATATCATAATGGCTTGACTTGGAAAATTAATCATCCCAACCCATGAGGGCCCATACACCTCATGAATTGAGATAGGAAATCACTCAATCGAAGCCAAAGTAATACAAGTACAAGAAAATATCACTACATCACTCAACAATCACTGACATATCAAGTAATGAATAATAGTGAAATGAACCTATAGGGCATTGAAATATGCATGACATGTGAATTATATGTGCCTATGATGATGCATGTAGCAATACTCCTTACCCTCATATCATCGAGTCAAGGATGAAATAAATTCACAAAGAGTAATAATCAACAACACCACACCACATGTGAGTCACCCAACTTTTAAATAATATCAACTATAATAGTCAAAATAGATCAATAATTGCATTTTTGGATAACTTGTCTTTTGCCTTGAACATGGGTTCGTGATGCCAAATAATGACTTATGACCAAGTCCCAAGTGTTCCAATTCTCCAATATATTGTCTCCAAATAGTCAAGAAAGAAAAGAAATAACCTCTGATACCACTTTGTGACAACCCAGACCCAGATTCCACTTAACGGGTGCCCCGAGCCTGGTGGGCCACATGGCCTCAAACACATCTTCCTGAATTCCAGAGGCTGACAACTAGCAGCGAGGGCCTAGGGTGTGTCCGTGGGAATATTATTCCCTCATTAGAAGAGTGTAGCATAACGGAAGGAATATAATGAAATATTAAACAACAGAATAAATATAAATAAATAGTGGAAGAAAACTAATGCAATATATAAACAAGAATAACAATAATTCTATCAACTGAAATAGTGATGATGTAATGTCATGTCACTAGAAAACTGGAAAGCACAGATATAAGACAATAGTCATAACATGTTTCACAAGGTATCTACTCCAAGAATTCTGAGATCCTACTCGGTCATCTGTTATCAAGATCCATCCTATCAACACACAATAAAGTATTGAAAGATGCATGCTTTCCTTTGTTAATACCTGCAATCATGTAATCTACTCCGGGTACCAAATTGCGCCCAGAGAGGTTTTGAGATAAATCTCAGTGGTCCACCACCAATGGTGTCTATAACATCTAGCTCATGTAATGGAATATAACAGTATGCAGGCATGCATATATAAAGTAAAGCAAGCAGTACAATATAACTAAATAACCAAGTACCCACTTCATCCCTCGACCGGTGTCTGAACATGTAACCGGTTCATTAATTAATAAATTACCATATAATTATAATAGATCACATGACGCATAACCAACACTGACATCACCTCATGATAGTATAAGTAGTGAAGGTCCCAAGATGTAACAAGGCAACCAAACAATGATATCCAGTGAGGGAGTTATAGGGTAAAAACCAAGGTAACGTAAACTCCTAGAAAGAAAACTCAGTAGTATCTGAGTCTAGATGAGGGTTAAGAGTGTAATCCAAGGAGCGTAATCCAGAGAATTCCACAATAATGTGCCTACCGAGTCCAAAGTGATTGACCAAGGTAAAACAGGGATAAGCAAAGATAGGTTCCTATGGGATTTCACCATGGCACCTACTAGTCAATGCTGGATCCAAGGAGTGTATCCGAGGTATCCTATAATAAAGAAAGGGACTCGATGGTATTATACCGAGACTCCAAGTAATAGACAAGAACCAGAGTCTTGGTGGGTATCAACCTAAGAAAACTGTATCCTTGAATCAGAATGAGGTTCCCAAGACCCAAGGTATTCTCCTCTCAGAATCCCAAGCAATATAGAGTCAGTCCATTCCTATTTGATATTTTAATCATGTAGTAATTCATTTGGTTCAAGTATTTTCTTCCATTAGTGTGGATAGTTAAAGTGGAGTTAAAACCATTTATTTATTGGTCCTATCATTGTCTTCCATTAGTGTGGATAGGCCAAGTAGAATTTCAACCATTTAATCAAGTCTTAGTTATCCATTAAGGCATAACCAATTATTGAGGCTCACTCTGCTACCTTCCATAAACATGGAAAAGGGTGCTATGGGAATTTAACCTTTATTCAATCTCTTTTATTAAGGCCAAGTTATATACTTAGTATACTTTCCATTTCACATTTCACATTTAATATTTATTTGGAAGCACTTACCTTAGGCGGGTCAAGTGGGGAGCATACATGGTATATTCTATTATGAAATTCTCAGTAATAACAAGCCATTTATAGTAATAAGACTCACCTTTAGAAAGGTTAAGTAAATGAACACCTGAAAAGTGGCTCAAATATGCCAAAACACTAAAAACCCAATTATGGAATAACCTTTGACATGAGGCAGATTGAGTTATGGGTGAAACCACTAACAACTAATCACATATTTGGAAAGAGAATAACTATAAAATTCTAACAAGTATAATCATGACATGTTAATTTAAGAAAAAATTTCCAACGAAACCAGTGGGCCCTACACAAACTTTCAAAAAACAAAGAACTTTAGGGATGAGTTATAAACCACCCACCTTAGGGTTATACGAGTATTCTCCTCTGGTATCATCCCTTGATTTTCCACAGATCAGAGTAGATCTAAGAAAATGTTAAAAATGCTCACATAAAGATATATAGGTCGAGATTGAAAGAGAATAAGAATAGACAGAGATGACTCGAGTACTTACCATTGCGCATCCAACGTGACGAATGGAAGATCAATAATATGCTGGAAAAAGGATATCTCTTGATCCCTAGCTTTGGCCTTCAAAAAGCTCCAAGTGGGTGAAAAAGAAGGAAAACCCTGTTGGTTCTCAGATTAGGAGGAAGGAAGAGGATTAATAGACCATTAAGGGAATTTTGGACATTTTATAGAAGTTTTTATCCTGTGAGTGGTTTTTTTGCATAGTTTTTGAAACCGTGTGCAAACCAAGTGAGATGGTTCTTCCCGAAAAGTCTTCTTCTGCATGGTTTGATCAAACTGTGTGCCACCCATGCACGGTTACCTAGGAAAATGGGAATTGGCACGATTTGGATACATGGCCAGGCGCCAACCATGAGAGGTGCCACTGTACGAAAAAATACCTTCTGCACGGGTTGAAAAACTATGCAGAAATTCCATACGATTTACTCTAAACTATGCACAAAGTTTGTTTCCTCAAAAAAGATGGGATACGAGCTCCGAAAAATCCCCAAACACCCTCAGAACCTTAACTAACTAATTAAGCATCCGTATTAGGTCCAAAGAAAATATTTAGACCAAAATTTAAAAGTATCCATACTTGAGTGAAAATCTGGGTTCTTACAACTATAAAACCATTCCATTATGGTTCTCTAACTTCTATTGTACTCTTACACAATACTTGTGTGTCTTTGGAACAACTTCCTCTTCCATGAGGCTTTGTGGAATCGGTTCCTATTCCAAATCTTGTGTACCTTGAGCCACAAATTCATTGTATTCTATCTCTCTCCCACCATCTATTTTATATATGTTCTCTCTCTCAAGTAATATGACATGTCTTTTCACTATTACCTTTCTATTTGAGGGCTCATATAGGTAATATCTCCTTTTTTCCTTGGGGTATCCTATAATGGTACACTTTATGCCTTAGGGTGCAAGTTTTTTATTTTAAGAGGCCTTAAAAAACAATTCACAACCCCACACATATAAATTTGACAACATGTTTTTTATTCCACTATAAATTTCATATGGAATACCATTTATAAATTTAGTTGGTACTTGGTTTAGTATATGTGCTTCTATTTGTAACACATATCCCCAAAAGGATAATGGAAGATTCACACGACTCATCATTGATCTCACCATGTTCAATAGGGTGTAGTTCCTCCTTTCACATACATCATTCCATTGAGGTGTATAAGGAGGAGTGATTTGGGATAAGATCCAAAAATCCTATAGATAATTCATGTAGTATTGATTTAGATATTCTCTACCATGGTCTAAGTGATATTTCTTAATATTCTTATCAAGATGGTTCTAAACTTCATTCTTGTATTCGTTAAATTTTTCAAAGTAATTCAACTTATACCTAATCAAGTAGAAATGTCCATATCTGCTAAAATAATTAGTAAAAGTTATGAAGTATGAGTAACCACCCCTTGATTCAACAAAAAATGGTCCATACATTAGTATTAAATAATTCAAGGTTCTATTTGGCCCTTTAAACTTTTCCACTAAATGGGAATTTGGTCATTTTACTTTGTAATAATGTAAGACATACACCAAGTGGTTTTAGTCCAAAATAATATAAATATCCATCTTTGTGTAATTTATTCAAAAACTTTTCATTTACATGACCTATCCGATGATGCCAAAGTTGGGAATGGTATGATCCATGTGAAGTAGTTTTGTTATCAATTTCCATTACTTGGTTTTTGTAATCCAACACATGAAGACCATTATTTAAATGTTCCTTACCATAAAAATGATATATTTATAAAAGAAGAAAAATTTATTCCCAAAATTAAAAATAAATAAATTTATATCTAGTATGGATACAAATATAATATTTTTTAGTAATATATGGAACATAATAGAAATATTTCAAAATAAATATCATTTCCATTGGAAATGTAAAGTGGTAGTCACCGATAGTCATAACAACAAGTATAGTTTAGTTGGATAATCATATATCTAACTCCAATAGGTAAATATTTTTTAATCTATTTTGTTTTTATATTTGAATAAATATGTGACCATTAAAATCTTAATCTAATAACCAATTTTTAGAGATAGATAAATTGCAATCGATAAAAAAATGCACTTGAAGATTCCCCTTGCTTCTTTGGATGGGTGTAGTTTTTCTTATAGTGGCCCTTATTTCCACATGTGAAATAAAAAAAATCATGTTCCCTTGATTTACCTATGATCATTATATTCTTGTAAGGGTATTAAGAATCTTTATTCTTAGATCACTTCACTTGTATTTTCTGTTTTTTCACCATAAGGATGAAAATATTTTCATGTTTTGTCTCCTTATCTACTTGGAGAAGAAAAGTGATCAGACATGGGAGATAATTATCAATTATTTATGTTAAAATTTATAATAAAGTTGGAGAATATCAAATGGAGTGATGCAAGAAAGATACCAATGTATAGTTCTTCAGGTATATTAAACCATAAAACTTTTAGGCACTCAATGTAGCCAATGATCTTGACTAAATGAGGCCTAGTTGGTGAACCCTCTATAAGTTTTATGTAAAAATGATACTTGGAGTTCTCAAACCATCCCTATATTTATATCTATTGGTATAGACCATTGATATGTTCCATCATGCTATAACCATCCATGTTTTTGTCAGACTTAATGTGTTCACTAGACATAAAAGAAAGCATCAAACATTGAATGTTGACTGCATCATTCAAATTTTTTTCTTATAAAAGGAACTCTTTATTACTCACCTCCTTGGAAGGAAGATTAAGAATTTGGTATTCTATCACATAATATTTCCATTCATCATGGAACACAACCCTAAGGCATCTGAACCACTCTTGGAAGTTACTTTCAGTGAGGAGATTGTCTTTATCTAATATCGATCTTAGGGATAGTGTGGATAATGAAATTTCCATTTATTCTAAAATTTAAAAGATAATATTATTATTACTTTTCTTGATTAAAAATTATGTGAGAAATAATAATAATAATTATTTTTATTAAATCTACCACTATTTTATCAAGTCCTAATAACCATCACCACTAAACTTAGAATATCTAGTTTCTTTGAAATTATAGTGGAAAGGATCCATATTCCCCTTCACATAACCCCAAAAGGGTTGGTTAATATACTTAAATCTATTTAGGTTGGAAAGTCTTTTCCAACTGTGATCTTGTAGCACCTTAATCCATTGAGTGTATTCCCCAATCAAGAAATAATGACTTAGATTTCCTCAAAACTTTCCTCCAAATTACACCATGTATAGAAAGGGATACCCCTATTGATGTGAAATGGTTAAGTCAATCCAAAACATTCATAATAACTACATTTATAAAAGTAAGTGTACCAACAAGGGTTGGTCAAACACTTAGTTATATTGGTTTTATTCTTCATCAATTAATTAAAGGCCAAGCCTAACTTAATATATATTTGAGGGATTTTAATTTATCATGCATAAATTTTATCTTGTATTATCCTTTATATGAATTGATAATATTAAGTGGTTTTCACTTATTTAATTATCCATGTTGGATAAAACATTTACACATAATCCATTTATTTAAATTCAATTTTTTACATTAACTCATTTATTTATGTGATCGTGATCTTGTATCCATAAAATAAATAATGCATAGATAGAAAAAAATGAACTAATCATGAACTTAACTATTGGTTGATTTATTGAGAGGAAAATAAATCAACCTTTGATCTAGGGGAAGTAACTCATTGTTCCAGTCTTGGAACAAGTTTCAACATTCCACCTATTCACCTATGCATCACTCAAGTTGGTAATGTTTTGATTCCATCTTGAACTATCTCCACATGCCTTAGGATACTCCATTAATTAAATGTATTTATAAACAACACATAGGTGAGTGGAACCAATGGACTGGTTAAGGGTATTATATAAATAAACTTGGACCCATAGGTCCTACATAATGATGGAGGTAGGGAAGACACACAAGACATCATATTTAATTTAAAAATTAATAACTAAAAACCCATACAATAAATTAAATTAAATGAAACAAACTCATACAAAGATCTTGGTCAAGATCATGAAAGATCATACACATGTAGTGGTTATGAAAAAGTATAACAGGTTAATATTCATTTATATCCATTATTTATTATTAATATAAACATGCTTTCATTAATAAATTAATTAGTTTATTAATTCCATTTTATCTTAATGACCATGAAATTATCTTGGAGATACCCTTCATAACTTCATTCATGGAAAATAAATGCCAAAAATAATAATTATAGATAATTACAATTAATTAATTGAGAATTTAATAATTCTTTTAAACCATTTTTAAATTGTTAAAAAAATCATGTTCCAATCAACACAATAAGGCTTTAATTATATAATTGTAAATTTAATGTAATTTAATTTTATCCTTTATTTGGAGACTATATGACATGTACTTATGAACTACATTCCATGTATCTGAGTTATTGTGTACTTGGGTTACATGCCTGGGGCTTCATCATGTATCTCGAACAGACAACACAACACGTACAAGCCATCTACATGACATGTATCACTCTTTCCATGTGTTTTCTTGACCTTCCAAAAGAATCAGTGTGTTTTCAAATGCGGGACTACACGCCATGTACAATCTAGCTACATGTTGTGTATCTCGCTTTCTATGTGTTCTATTGTATGACCAAATGGATTAGTGTGTACTTCAAATGTGGGAAATAATGAACTACATGGCATGTACAAATCAGATACACACCATGTATGTCATTATTGCTCCATGCTGTCAGTCTCACACGGTTTTGACCGTGTATTTGACCACATGGTTTGTGTGAATCTCTCCACTAAATTGCATAGACTACATGATGTTTACGCTAGCTACACACTGTGTAATCCATCATGTTGTGTGCTAGGATGACTCAGTCTACACACAGTGTGAAATAAATTCACCACATATATTTACTGATCCACGCACCGTGTATCCCGTAACATGGCCAGGTGTAGTGTACTTGGGTACACAACATGTACTCTAGCTACACGCCATGTAATAACATTCTATCCAGCCAAATGCCTCAGCGCTTTCCAATGTAATCTCCAGTCATTCTCAATCTATTATCAATCCTTTAAGAAAATGAAACACTAGAAAATGATGATTAAAACATTGATAACATGTTAATTAAAACAGATTAAATAATGAATAATTATTGAAATGAAAATCTAACCATTATTTCACATAAGGATCAACAATAAAATAAATAATTATATATTTGAAATGTGATCCCTATGATAGAACTTGTAGATTTGGAGTCACCACAAAAAATAGTGTTTTAGCGGCGGTTTTAAAAACCACCATGAAAAAACTGTCACTAAATTTTTTTAAAATATTTTTTATAAATTTTTTAAAATTTCTTCCAAAAAAAATTACAATTTTTTTAGTGGCGGTTTTTTCAAAACAACCGCAAAAGTAAGGATTTTTTTTAAAAAATTATTTATTTATTTATTATTTACAATCAAATATAGCTTATTATTTATAATTTTAATTTTTTATATTGTGTTAGTTAATAAATATTTATAATTATTAGTTAATAATATTTTTAAACTGAAAAAATATATTCAATAAGCTGAATAACAGACTTCGGCATCAAATGACCATAACTTATGATCCGGGTGTCCATTTCAGCTCCACAACTAGTAAAATCAAAGATTATCAAATAAGATAAAACCAAGTGAAATTTAAATAATGTAATAATCAAAGGAAAAAAATATATTCAAATTTCAAAAGTCAAAAATCGAACTCAAACTTCAAACGACCATAACTTTTAATCCGGGTGTCTGTTTGGGCTACACCACATATCAAATCGAAGCCTGTGACGAGCTCTATGCCGTTTAGGTCTGGTAACAACTCTTTGAGTATTTTACCCCTTTTTATTCTGCTATAAAGGACCATAAGGCCTCTGAAATAGAGGTTTTAGTTGTAGACTCTGATTTTTTAAAATTCAAATGGTTATAACCTTCTATCCATGTGTCCGTTCAGCTCGTACCACATATCATATCGAAACTCATTTCATGATCTTAGATTTGACTAGTTGTGGAACTAAAAAAGGATTCTAGGATCAGATTTTATGGTCATTTAAGTGTTTTTAGGGTTTTCAAAGGTTCTTAATGTTTTATGATTTATTCTATCAATTAATCAATCAATTATTTATTTATTTATTTAGTTAAAATTTATTTATTTATTTATTAATAATAAATTAATTATTATTTATTTATCTATTATTTATTATGTATTTATTTATTGATAAATTTATTTATTTATTTATTATTTAGTTTTTATGTCCACATTAATTATTAATTTATTCTTAATTAATTATTAATTAATTAATTAATTATTATTTTATTATTCATTAATTATTTATTTATTCTTCATTAATTAAGTAAATAATTAATTTTTAATTAATTTTTAATTAATTAATTAATTATTATTTATTAAATATTAAATATTAAATATTAAATATTAAATATTAATTATTAAATATTAAATATTAATTAAGAATTAAGAATTATTAATTATTTATTAAGAATTAGTAATTATTAATTATCAATTATCAATTATCAATTATTAGTTATTATTAATTATTAATTAATTAATTAATTAATTAATTAATTAATTATGTATTTATGTATTATTTATTATTTTTTATTTATTATTTATCATTTATAATTTATAATTTATTATTTGTTATTTATTAATTTATTTTTAACTTACTAAATATTAATTTATTATTAGTTTATTATTTGTTTATTATTATTTTTTTTTTAATTCAATATTCATTAATTATTAATTATTAATTATTTATTTATGATTTTTTTTGCAATAATTTATTAATTATTTATAAATTTTACATTTTAATTATTAGTTATGAGTTCTTAATTCTTAATGGTCAATTATTAATTATCAATTATTATTAATTATTAATTATTAATTATTTACTATTTACTATTTACTATTCATTATTCATTATTTATTATTTATTATTTATTTAGTTATTATTTATTTAGCTATCTATTATTTATTACTTTATTATTAATTTTTTATTTATTTATCATATATTAAATTATTTTTTAATTAATTTGTTATTTACACATTACTTATATATTATATGTTATATATTATATATTATATATTATATGTTATATATTATATATTATCTATTATGTATTATGTATTATGTATTATGTATTATATATTACATATTACATATTATGTATTACATATTACATATTATATATTATAAATTATAAATTATAAATTATAAATTATAAATTATAAATTATAAATTATAAATTATATATTATATATTATATATTATATATTATATATTATATATTATATATTATATATTATATATTATATATTAGATATTAGATATTAGATATTATATATTTTTTAGTATTTAGTATTTATTATTTATTATTTACAAGTTACTATTTACTATTTATTATTTATTATTTTTTATTTACTATATTTTATTTACCATTTATTTTCATATTATATATTTCTTTATTTATTATTCATTTATATTTTATTTATTAGTTAGTATTTTATCATTCTTAATTATTAAATATTAATAATTACTTATTAATAATTACTTATTGATTATTGATTATTCATTATTGATTAATAATTATTGATTAATAATTATTTAGTGTGTATTTATTTGTTATGTATTATTTGTTTTTCCAATTAATATATATATATATATATATATAAGTATATTAAATTCGATTTATTGACCACATAAAGAGTCTGCGGGAGTGGTGAAGTCTTTGGAGAATAAACAAGAGGCAAGAGGTTCAAATCTCACCCAACACAGAATTTATATATATGGCATGGGCATGTGTATGGGCATGAACTTATGCATAGAGATGGGAACGGGCATGATAATAATAAATAAATAAATAAATAAATAAAAAAATAAAAAAATAAAAAAATAAAAAATAAAAATAAAAAAATTAAACCACCGCTAATCATTCTATGAAAGTTTTAAAAAACCGTCGCTAATTATTTCTTGACACACAATTTAGCGACAATTTTTTAAAACTGTCGTAGAATGATTTAGTGGCGGTTTAAACCGCCGCTAAACGAAAAAAAACACCGCTAAATATAAATTTTGGCGTAGTGAGTGTAGTTGAAGCACCTTTAGTGGGAGATATATTAAAATTTCTTTTAACATAGAGTTACCCAAAACCCCAAGAGAGGGTATTTCATGTTAAATTTATAATTAATTTATTTATGATTGGAAGAAATGATTACCTCATCTTAGGATCCTTTCTTCAAGGAAGTCATCGATCTTTCAAAAACCCTTTAACATTACCTTTATTGCGCTTGGAGGATCCAAGTGTATAATCGCTCTAGCAGTGATCCACATGTGATCCTTTGATCTATGAACGACACTGATTGATTTCTGGGTGCTAGCATGATGAATCAATCATCTTACATTGTTTATCTTGATCACTAAATATCCTTTAGGCTTGAAGGAGTTCTTCCCATTATTTAAAAGATAAGAGGAAGAATTCAAGAGACAGAGAGAGAAGTCCATTGTGCACAATGATTCTCTATTCTGAATTTTTGATTAACCATGAAAAATAGACATAAACATCTATTTATAGAGTTGAGGTTTAGGTTAAAATATTATTTAATTACGTACTTCCCCTTAAATAATTTTATAATCTTTATTAACACCCATTCCACATAATAATAATAATAATAATAATTTATAGAACGTGCACTAACCTGCGCAATAAAAAATATTATTTTACTGAATTTTAAATTAATATTTATCACCAGAGATGGTATTGGTTCGTTCAAGCTCCTCAACATTTATTGAATACCCAAATAAATATTTAATTTAATATTTCAGAAGGGGGAGATGGGAGCTCTCGAACCGTGCTCCAACGGGCGACTCCAAACCCTAGCTTTCGCCACTGATTCTCCTTGAGCTTTCTGATGGCCGGCTTTGATCCAGAGTGGGAACTTGCCTCCCCTCATGTTCTTGCTTCTATAGATTCTGATTCTTCAAAAATCGAAGTAGGAAACTTTCAAATTCCTCTTCGCTCTCTTCCTGTCTCCTTCCGCGATGCGCTAAAAGGAGATGACCTTAGTAGCATGAAGGAGTGCAAGCAACCTCTCTACAGAAAGCTGGAAGATGGTGGTTTCTTGGTCGATGCTGATCCGGAAGCCCTGAAGCAAAGGGAACAACTGTGAAAGTACTCGGTCCTTGGCCGAGTTTCATACAACACATGGGATAAACCATGGCCTCTATTTGAGATAAAGAACATGATTGCTCACTGCTGGAGCTCTTCAAAATGGAAGATGGTTCCCTTAGGTAAAGGCTAATATCACATCCTCTTCAGCTCTCAAGGTGAGCTCAATCAGGTATGGAAGCTTGGTAATCTGCAAATCCAGCCTGGATTTCTTAGAATTTTGGATTGGGACCCTGCCTTTAACCCATACACACATAAAAATTATATGGCACATGTATGGGTTAGAATTCATGGGCTTAATTGGTTTTATTTTCATCCAAAGATTTTAAATGACATTTATTCTTGCATAGGATCCCCTATTAAAATTGATCATAGAACATTGAATGGGGATCTAGTTCTATATGCTAGAGTTATGATTGAGGTCAACTTAGCTAGCGAATTACCATCTAACATAGGATTTAATTCCCCTGATCATAGATTGGAGCTCAGCATTGAGTATGAAAAGAAGCCACCCTTTTGTGAAGTGTGCAAACTGATTGGGCACAACTTTGCTAATTGTAGGGTAGTTAGGAAACAAATGGACCCTCCAATTAATAATGATTGGCAAGAGGTAAAGCATGCTAAAAAAGGAAAGAATGTCACAGATAAATCTGAGCCCCCCCACCAAAAAAGCAAGATATCTGGGTTAAAAAGTACAGTGACCTTCCATCCCTAGAAGGAAAATCCTGGGGTGACTTGGTTGTGGAAGAAGAGGCCTTATAAAACAATGATAATCCCAATGGTTTATAAAAAACAGTAGTTGAAGGTAACAGAGGTAGTTCAGACAAGAGGAACCCTATTACTATTTCCAATCCTACTAATAATGCCTCTTCTTCTGGTACTTAAAGTTTAAATGAGAATCATTGTAGGGACTTGGAGGCCTCAGTACCTTCAGTTCTCAAGTAAAATACTGCTGCTTATAACAAGTCACAAGGTGAGAATGAAAACACTACAGATCCAGGTAACCCTGTGCATTTAAGTTCTGATGTTAAATCTGTTACTACTATTTCTGAAGTTCTTGTAATAGAGACTCAATCTACTAATCTTGCCTCTCCTGGAATTACTAATGCTCACAATTCATCACACACACTTGATTCTGCCTCCATATTGCATGTAGAATCTATTTCTGTCAACAAGGAGGTGATTAATACTCTGGTTGACATGCAGATTTCTGCTCTGTTGCAGAAT
Source organism: Viscum album (assembly GCA_963277665.1). Lineage (NCBI taxonomy): Eukaryota > Viridiplantae > Streptophyta > Magnoliopsida > Santalales > Viscaceae > Viscum > Viscum album. The sequence goes on along the minus strand of OY728123.1, from coordinate 1,424,099,210 downwards.
CAGTCTGATAATTCTACTCCTGTATCTGTTGAAAATACTGTTAGTCCTGTTAATGAATCTGTCACACATGCTGCTAATGTTGATCCTGCTTATATTCATTTGGCACACAACATGTCACACACCCCACTGCCTGTTACTGTTTTATATACTGAAACTATCCAAACAAATGCTTCCTGTTCGATTAACAGGATGGTGCCCAACCCTCCTGTTGAAAAACAAGATTCTATTTTTAATTCTTGTTCGGTATCGGATCCCTTGAAACCTGCAGAATCTGAAACTGTCTAGACTGAGACTGGGACTCATTATCATCCTGAGCAACCTTCTGCTAATGATACTGTATTAGAGATCATCCAGACCAATCCTATTCTGCCTCCTGTCTCCTCAAAAATTTCCCCTTATGATTTGCCTAACCCACCTCATTTATCACCGGATAATAAGCTTACTCTGGTTAGAGATGATAAACAACTCCCATTTGAATAGGCCCCTGTTCATGGAGCTGAAAAAAAGCACACACTGGACAGTACTGATTCTATGAGTACTCCAGTTTCTGCTCCTAATCCAAATTCAGATATGAAATCTGATACCTCTCAATGTTCTGAAACTTATGAGAGTCAACAAAAATCTACTTCTTCCTCAATGGTTACGAGATCCCAAAAGAAGAAGGGATCTGATAAATCTAAAAAAAATAAGGGTTCTAACCCAAAACACAAATAGAAATGAATATCCTTTATTGGAACCGTCAAGGTGTGGCTAACAATGACACCTCCACAACACTTAGGAGGTTTTTAAACACTCATAAACCCCAACTCATTGCCATTGCTGAACCTAAAGTAAATTTTAAAATGAACTTCATGATATTTGGCTCTCTTAATCATAGTTTTCTAGGTTCTTGTAAAAACGGTCCTCAAATTGACTCTATGTGGATCTTTTTTCTTAATACTTTAAAAAATATCAACATTTTTAAAATTTCTGAACAGAAACTTACCTGTGACTTCTTGTGGAATGGTCGGCATATCTTTTTCACTATGGTTTATGCCAAGAATAGATATCAGGATAGGATAGTTTTATGGCATGAACTCATTGATATGGCTAAACACATTCAAGAATATTGGTTTGTTTTGGGAGACTTTAATTCCATTCTTACCCATTCTGAAAAAATTGGACCCTCACACCTTTCTATATCCTCCAAGGAATTTAAATCTACTATTGAAGATTCTAACCTTTTTGAAATCACTCTTATTGGCGCAAAATACACTTGGTACAAGAAACATTACAACAAAAACGTTTCTAGTAAACTTTATAGGGCTTTTGTCAACATGAATGCTCTTGATAACTGGGACAAAATATCCAGTGTAACTCTTCCTAGACTCAACTCTGATCATCATCCTATTTGTTGGACTCCTCATGTGTTAATCATGTTTTAATGATCACAAATCCTATTACTGTTAATTAATCTCAATCTTCATTGCACATCTTGATAATGCTCTTCAATATCAATAATAACTACACATCATGTTTTAATGATAACAAATCTTATGGATGTTAATTACTCTCTTTATTATTTACAAGTCTTATGCATGATCACAAATCTCACTTATATTATCACGCCTTTATATTTATGATTCAATCTCTTTTACTCTCTGCTGGTTAAACTTAATCCATATTCTGCATATTACTGTCTAAGTCCAAATACAGATATTTGTCTAAGTATAGACACACCGTGAAGGACTCACCGTGACCCAAACACCTTGAAGGACTCACCGTGACCCAGACACCGTGAAGGAATCATCGTTACCCAGACACCGTGAAGGACTCACCGTGACCCAGACACCGTGAGCTACACACCGTGACATGGACATACCGTGAAGCTCATACCGTGAAGCTCATACCATGACCACATACTGTGAAGACTATACCGTGAAGAAGACACTGTTTACATAATCATTGTGACACCGTTTCTTAACTTTTTGTCAATATTATTTAAATAATGCTAACGGTCATATTTGATGTTTTTAATGCAATTAATGTTATTTAATGATAGTTGTTGGCATGTCAGGAAACCATATCTCGTACCTATGAAAAGGGAATCATTCCTACTGCCAGAATTTGAGGAATATAAGAAATATTGAGATGCAGTACACGTGCAAGCTGTGAAGTGAGAAAAGAGTGGCGATGTGCAAGTGTGACGATACAACAAGAAGAACTTACATACACCCGATAACACTGTGCTAAAGAAGAAGAACAATACCGAGAAAGAAATAGATTGCAAGACTTTCAAAGAACTCTCATGAATGCAATCCAATACTACTGAAGAACACATGACGAATCAAGAGATCATTTTCACTTCTGTAGAACACAAGCTGAACTACGACACTCTGTTTTTCAATAGAAAAACCAGAGAAGGACTCAGAAGCATTCGTGCTGAATCCAATAAGTCCAGAGCTGCATTGATAATCACTAGAGCTTTCTAAACTTTTATCTATATTATCTAAGTGATTTTTTTATTTACTTTCGAGCAGTGTGGTGTACTCTGTATTTCTTATACACACATTGTCTCCTGTACTGAACTGGAGGATATAAAATCCTCACTCCAAAACTCTTAACTCTTGTTTACCCACGTCAACTGTGGAAGAGGTCCTTGTGTGGCCCGGTCTTTGTTTTTGTTTCCCACGAAGAACAGTGGTAGAGGTCCCTGCGTGGCCTGGACAGTTTTGTAAACTTTTGTTAACTTCGATCTAGGGTGTGGATCAAATTTATATAAATTTGAGAGGACTAAGTCTCGGCTTGAGACTAAACCTCTTGTTATATCTGCTTTGCATATTTAGTTTAAGTTAAAAGTATACTACATATATCTTATTTATTCCGATGCTATTAATTTGAAATAAAAAACTATTTTAAAGCTATATTAATAGTTAAATTAGCAAGTGTTTACACTTATTGTAAATCAATAGGTTAGTTTCAAAAGTTAGTTTGATATTGTGGTTAAATTAACTGAGACCTAATAAATCTTTGAGAAGCTAAGTGAACATTTACAATCTGTATAAATTCACTATAGTTTAACTTGTTTTATAAATTGGGGGATTTTAAATAGACAATATTTTAACAGAAATTTTAATTGGAACTCAATTCACGCCCCTCTTGAGTATCCACTCCAACCAACATTTGGTATTAGAGGATTTGTTTTTGTTTAAAGATTTTTGAAATACTCTGTTTTTCAACTGTGATTTTAGTTGCATCTTTAAAGATCTTAAATTTCTGTTAGTTCTAAATTTTATCTCTTTAAATTATCTTTCTAAAATCTAGTTATGGATAATAGACTAGAGGGTGTTGCTACTAACATGCCACCTTTCTTCAATGGTAAAAACTATGCTCAGTGGAAGCTTAAAATGAAAATTCATTTAGAAAGTATGGGTTTTGATATATGGACTGCTATAGAATCTCAATATAAAATTCCATAAACTAAAAGAACAACTTGGGATGAACCTACAAAGACTGCTTACAATAATAATTGTAAAGCTATGAATGCCCTGTACTGTGCTCTAGAAGATGATGAGTTTAACAGAATTTCTTCTTGAAAAACTGCTTTTGAAATTTTGGATACTTTGGGTGTTTCTTATGAGGGAACAACCAATGTTAAAGAAAAGAGATTAAATACTTATACTATTAAATATGATAATTTTAAAATGAAGACTGATGAACCTATTTCTGATATGTATCTCAGGTTTAATGAGATAGTCAATAAAATGAATTCACTTGGTAAAGCTGTTCCAATAAAGGAACAAATTATGAGAATCTTGAGATGTTTACCAGAACGATGGAGAGGCACATCTTTTTCAATCAGAGAGTCATGTGACATTGCTGCTCTACCTGTCAAAGAACTCATTGGTAAGATTATGATGTATGAGGAATAATTAAAGGTGAATAAAGAGGAATATGATGAACCTAAGAGAAAATATATGGCTTTCAAGACTACTTCTTCAAAGAGTAAGGACAAAGATAAAGCTTAAATACAAACTGACAGTTCAACCAGTGAAAATTCAGACTCTAATAGTGATGTTGAAATGGCTCAGATAGCCAGAAGGTCTAATAAATTTTATAGGAAGAATAAATTTTTAATAAAATCAAATTATAAGGGAAAATATGACAATAAGGGACATTGAAAGAAGGACTGGAAAAATCCAGATAGAAGTGATGAAGTTGTTTTCTATGAGTGCAAAAGAAAAGGACACATTAAAGCAGACTGCCCAAAGTTAAAATTCAAGAAGAAATATGATTACAAGGATAGTAAGTACAAGAAAGAAATGAAAGAAACGTGGAGTGCTTCAGAAGACAGCACAAGTGAATCTAAAATGTCTGATTCTGAAAGAAATCATGCCAACATGTGTTTTATGACTAACACATCCGAGGTAACCTTAGATAATCCTGTTTTAAATTCTTATTATTTTGGAGATGATGAAAAATCTGATTCTGATTATGAAAACATGACTAGTGAGGAATTATTTGAATACTGTAATATGCTAGAAGAGACATGCAATGAACTTAAGGATAAATACAAATCATTAAAGAAACAACATGCTCTCACTAATACTGTTAAAACTGAACTTACTATTGAAAAAGAGAAAAATGCTCAACTGTTAAAGGAGAACACTAAACTGAAAATGTCAAATGAGCAACTTATAAAAGACTTAGAGAAGTTCATAAATGGAAAGGATACACTAACCCAAATGCTAGGAAAGAAAGTGGAACCAAAATACACTACTGGAATATGCTACAAACCTGGACAGAGACAGATTACCAAGAATAGATTTATTCCTAGATCTAGACAGAATACTGCTAGTTCTAGTTCTGGACATTTATATGCTTCAACTAGTTATTCACATAGTTATAAATCAAATAGAGTTTATCTTTCAAAATCTTTTGATTCTGTAAATTATATGAGACCCATAAGATAGATTTGGGTACCAAAAGCTTTGATTTCTAACCTTTCTGGAACCAAGAAGATCTGGGTACCAAAGTCATTCTCTATCTAAATCTGTTTTGTAGGAAACCTTCTTGAAGAGTTCCCACAAGAAGACATGGTATTTGGATAGTGGATGTTCAAGACATATGTCTGGGGATTATTCATGCTTCAAGAGTTTAATAAAGGTTGATGGAGGTCATTCCACCTTTGGTGATAATTATAAAGGAAAGATCATCGGCCTAGGCCAAATTGGTAACACTGATTCAGTTTTAATTTCTAAATTTTTATTTGTTGATGGACTTAAATATAATCTGTTAAGTATTTCTCAATTACGTGATGATGTTTTTAATGTCAAATTTGAAAATGATTCTTGTAATGTTTTTAATTCTAAATTTTTTTTAGTCTTTTCTGATTTAAGAAATGAAAATGTTTATGCAGTTGATTTAAATTCCTTAGCTAAGAAAAATGTTACCTGTTTAAATTCTTTTCATAAAGAGTCCTGGTTATGGCATAGAAGATTAGGACACTGAAATATACATTCACTTAGAAAACTAACTAGGAAGAACTTAGTTAGAGACCTACCTAAACTTTAGTTTCCAAATGACAAAGTTTGTAATCCCTGTCAAAAGGGAAAGAAACATAAAGTTTCTTTTAAATCAAAGAAAGAAGTTTCAACTTCTCAACCTCTAGAGTTGGTTCACATGGATTTGTTGGGACCATCTAGAGTTTCTAGTTTAAATGGGAAGCACTATGTCTATGTACTAGTAGATGAATTTTATAGATATACTTGGGTATACTTCTTAGCACACAAAAGTGAATCTTGTTTTTACTTTGTTAAATACTTCAAATCTGTAGAAAATCTTAGTGGAATTAAGATTAAAACTCTAAGAAGTGATCATGGACGTGAGTTTGAAAATCATGATTTTGAATCCTATTGCTCACACAATGGCTATAGTCATAACGTTTCTGCTCCTAGGACACCTCAACAGAATGGTGTAGTAGAAAGAAGAAATAGAGCCCTGCAAGAAATTGCTAGAACTATGCTTAATGAATATGACCTGCCTATTTACTTTTGGGATGAAGCTGTGAATAAAACTTGTTATATTATTAATAGACTCTTAATTAGACCTGTTCTTAAGAAGAACCCATATGATTTTTGGAACAATAGAAAACCTAAAGTTAGTTACTTTAGAGTATTTGGCTGCAAAGTTTTTATTCTCATTACAAAAGATAATCTTGATAAGTTTTCTTCTAAGAGTGATGAAGGAATATTTTTAGGATATTCCTTAACCAGCAAAGCTTATAGAGTTTTCAACAAAAGAACCAAGTGTGTGGAAGAATCTGTTCACATCAAGTTTTATGAAACTTATCCAAATGAGCCTAAAACCTCTCTTGAAAATCTTGAAGAAGGTTTATCTGTTCTGGACCTTAATGAAAAATCTAAAGAACATGCTATAATGACAACCAGTTCTGGACTTATTCCAGAATCTGCTCCTAATGAACCCGAACCTAGAGAAGAACCTGAAATTTCTAGTCCTACCTTTACTAGATCAACTAGAATTCTAAAGAATCATCCTTTAGATGCTGTTGTAGGAAATCTTGATAGAGGGACACAGACTAGAGCTTCTCTTAGAAATCAGGTTGAACATCAAGCCTTCTTGTCACAACTTGAACCTAAAAACATTGATGATGCTATTAATGATGAATTTTGGGTAATTTCTATGTAAGAAGAACTCAATCAATTTGAAAGAAATAAAGTTTTGAATCTTGTTGAAAAACCTAAGGACAATTTAACCATAGTCATTAAATGGGTGTTTAGAAATAAAGTAGATGAATTTGGAAACATAGTTATAAATAAATCTAGGCTAGTTGCACAAGGCTATAGTCAAGAAGAAGGTATTGACTATGAGGATAATTTTGCTCCAGTAGCCAGATTAGAAGCCATTAGGATTTTACTTGCTTATGCTGCACATCTAAATTTTAAAGTATATCAAATGGATGTTAAGAGTGCATTCTTGAATGGATATATTGCTGAGGATTTTTTTGTTGAACAACCACCTGAATTTTCAAACACTCATTTTCCAAATCATATTTTCAAATTATCAAAAGCTTTATATGGTTTAAATCAAGCTCCAATATCTTGGTATGATAGATTAAGTGTTTTTCTAATTTCTAAAGGTTTTACAAAAGGAATAGCTGATCCTAATCTGTTTATAAAACAAATTTCTAAAGATGTTTTAATTGTACAAATTTATGTAGATGATATTATTTTTGGATCTTCAAAAACTACATTATGTACTGATTTTTCTAAAATGATGAAAAATGAATTTGAAATGATTTTAATGGGAGAACTCAAATTCTTTCTTGGATTTCAAATCTTTCAAAATAATGATGGAATTATTTTAAATCAAAGTAAATATACTAAATATCTTTGAAAACGTTTTGGATTGGATAGCACAAAAAGTAGTGACACTCCCATGAGTACCACCTGTAAGTTGGATCTTGATGAAGATGGTAAATATGTTAATCAAACCACTTATAGAGGAATGATTGGAAGTCTACTCTACCCGACTGCTAGTCGTCCTGATATTATGTTTAGTGTGTGTATGTGTGCTCGTTTTCAAGCAAACCCTAAAGAGTCACATTTAAATGCTGTGAAGATAATTTTCAAATACCTCAAGCATACTCCCAATTTAGGATTGTTATATCCCAAAAGATAATCATTTGATTTAGTTAGTTATTCTAATGCTGATTTTGATGGATGTAAGTTAGATAGAAAAAGCACCTCTGGAACATGTCATCTTTTAGGCAGGTCACTAGTATCATGGTTTAGTAAGAAACAAAATTCTGTTGCATTATCTACTGCAGAGGCTGAATACATAGCTTCTGGCAGTTGTTGTGCACAAATTTTGTGGATTAAACACACATTACTAGACTATGGATATCAATTAAGACATGTCCCAATAAATTGTGACAACACAAGTGCTATTAACATTTCTAAGAATCATTTTTCTCATTCTAGAACAAAACATATTGATGTAAGACATCACTTTTTGAGGGATCATTATTAAAAAGGTGATATCACTTTGGAATTCATTGGTAATGAATATCAACTTGCTGACATATTCACTAAACCATTAAATTCTGAAATATTAGACTATATCATACATGATCTTGGTATGATTAATCATAAGTAAATATCTTACTGATCTTAATGTTTAATACTTTACTGTATTTTACTTTATGGTTTCATACTCACTGTGTTACAGTTACTGTTTCATGCTCATTGTCTCACCGTGACGACTACCAACTGTCTCACCGTGATGACTAGTTTTCATCACACCGTAATGCCTACTCACGGTCTCACCATGAAGATTTTTTTATATTCTTATTTTTAACCCGTATCGCGGTAATTTTTATTTCACCGCTATTTGATTTCCCGCGTTTTTGTTTTTATGACGTTTGACATTCCCAAATGATAAAACTTAAGGGTTTCATTCGATTCCTTACCCGAACTCTCTCCTGAAACTTCTCTTCCCTCTCGCCCAAACCTTCAGTGGATTCCAAGGATGGAGCACCCATCTTCACCTTCGTCTAAGAAGCGCCGCTCTAAGAAAAAGAAGAGGATACTGAGGATAGCTCTTGAAGGACCCCTAAACCCAAACCCTGTAAGTCGTACTGTTGTACCTAAAAAAGAAGTTTTCCCTGAATGGTTGCTGTCTAGAAAGTCTTTAGTTTTGAAAGTTTTAAGAGAACAAGGATGGCTTGAATGGTTCTCTGGACAGAATAGACCAATTTACACGAGGCTGGTATCTAAATTCTATCAGTATGTGAAGTTTTCCTTTGAGTCTGGAGAAAGCTTTATGGTGACAAGCTGGATAAATGGTCAGAAGTGCTCTTTATCTTCGAGGCTGTGGGCTGCATGCCTAAGAATTCCACATGAAGAAGTTTGTGAAGATTACCAGAGAGAGCCTCCTCCAACAACCGACATCTTTGACCTGGAGAATGCTTTGGAAATCCTGAATGGAAATGGAACCAAGTGAAGGGCTATTGCTGCTGAATTAGATGGGGAGACTAGACTTCTGTTCAAGTTTTTTCAAAATTTGATTAGCCTGAGAAAAGGATATTTTGCTGTAATAAAGTATCAGGATGTGTTCCTGATTCACCTGTTGAAGAATGACCATAAGATGAATCTTTGTAAGTATGTTATTAACCATATCTGTGAGCTGATCAAAGTCACTTCCAAATCTACCTCCTTGTTTTACTCAAGGATGATTTCAGCTATGTTAGTTTCCAAAGGGATGGTTAGACCAAATTAAGAAAAGTTAGAGAAATTTGATTTCTACCTATCCATGCCTATCATCAGAAGGATGAAGATTAGCTGGAACCCCTAGAAGAAGCAGTGGGTTGAGGATAATGATCAACTCTATAAAAAGTTTAATCCTGTTGACTATCCAAGAAGGCCTAAGAATCTATCTGATATTGGATTGGAACTAGATGAAGTGGCTGAGTATTTAGAGGAAGAAGAAGAGGAAGTAACAACTGAAGTACCACCTAGAGAAGAGGTTGAAATACCATACTGGAAATAGCTCCTATTGAAAAATAAAGGACTATTATCCCTGCTGTTATCCCTGATGAAATACCTCAAGGAGAGGAAGTTTCTTTTGGTTTGAGAGAAGAGGAAGCTACTGCTTCTAATGAGAATTTCAATCCAGAAAATCATCCTACGACTGCAAGAAAGTTGGTTTTTCCTAATTCAGAACAGCAAGAAACCATAGAGACATATCCTTTTGAAAAGGATCTCCCTGTTGAGAAAGAAGCAAGTCTGGGAGCTCAACCAGTGGAACAATCGGTTCCTGAGATTATTCCCTCTACTGAAGAGAGGATGGAAATTGCCTTTCAGCTGGCAAGGCAAGAGTTTGCTGAAGAGATTAGAGATGATCATGTGGATCTTGACCATGTTCCTGAGCCTCAAGAATCTGAAAGGGAAGCACAATTTGAGGGGGAAGAACCTCAAAACCTTGAGATTATAGAAGCTGGATCTGCTGAAGCTTCTCAACCTTATGTCTCATACTCTGTGCACACCCGATATGTTTTCCTAATATTTTATGATGTGAATGAGTCAGAGAAAGTGTCTACAACTGGAATGGATCTTTCTTCTCTATTTCAACTGAAGTCTGTAGCTCATCCAGAACCAGAGCCCCAACCTCAATCTGAGTTAGAATCTGAGTCTGAAGATGACTCTGAACCTCAACCAGAACCTGCTCCTCTATCTTTACCTGCACCCTTACCCGAGCTACACTCCTTTGTGACCAAAGGATGATCTGAAAATTTTTGGAGAAACTTTGTTAGCTGGAGTTGAGAAAATTGTCTCCACTCAACCTTGTCCAGTGACTCAGTTAAGTCAAGAAGATTCATCAATTCTCTTGGAAAATATTATATTACATATTCAACCAAGGATGATCTGAGAAATTCAAGAAGTCAGAGTGGAAAATAAGCTGCTGAGTGATGATGTTGAAAATCTGAAAAATATGGTAGCAAATTTGCAGAATGAGTTATCTTTGAGATCAGAGCCTGCTTCTGTTTCTGCCCCTGCACATGTTTCTGCTTCTCCTGAGCCATCTGATTCCCTCTTTGCTAGGGAAATTGTGTCTCAAGTTCATCCATATCTACTTTCTTTTGATGAAAAGATTGGAAAAAGACACACCAAGATGATGGAACACATGAGGGAGCTTGTAGAAAATCTGAATAAGCTTACAGATGAATACACTGGATGCCTGCAAAAAGTTTTGAAACAGCTCAAAGTTCTAACCGAAGTTGTCAAGGCTTTACCTAATTCTAGTCAGACCTCCACATCTTCTTTGGATGATTCTCTGCTGAGATCCATAATCAAGGAAGAAATTTAGAATGCCTTCAGTGGCTTGGATATATCTTATTTGTCAGAAGTGGTTAAGAACAGTGATCGAGCATTGGACTTGGTTAGGATTCATTCTAAGATAGCCAATGATGCTCAACAAGAGATCACCAAGAAAATATTTTTTTATCTCACCTAAATTTTCTATAAAAGTGATATGATAGATCACTTTAGATATCTTGTGGAAAATTTGAGAATCCCTCTAGTGACTCAAGCTTTTAAAACTCAAGTTCAGAAACTTACAGAGTTCACCAGATTGTTGGAAAAATTTATGGAGAATAAGGACGATTTTGAAAAGGCTATGCAATATAGTGGTGAAATCATTACTGATTTCATCAATATTTTGAAGCCATATCTTCATCTGTAGAGTACTGCTACAGTTTATCCAGCTGTTGCACCCCTTAGACCTGGTCTACCTGCCTTAGCTTCCACTGCCATGACAGTTAGCCAAGCTCTTTCTCAAATCCGGCCAGTCATTCTTGACCAAACACAGCCTAGATCTTCTACTGCTCCCACTTTGGCTCCATCTGTTTTTGAAGGTCTAACCTTACCCACTTTGTCTACCACATCTATTCCTTCTTATACTTCAGCACCAGCTCCTACTGCTGATAAAGGCAAGGAAAATATGGATCCCTGAAGAGTCCAGGGACTGTTTTCTTTTTGATGGGATGTCATTTCTTGTTTACTGTTTGTACTTCTTCTGTATGTTCTATTCTGAACCCTTTTTAATGAAAAATGCAGTGTTTCATTTCATTTTCTCTACTTTTTGATAATCCCAAAAGGGGGAGAAAAACTAAAAGTATAAAAGGGGGAGAAAAACTACAAGTGTCAGTACTATAATGAGATATGTTATTATCGAATCTATTTTTCTCTAATTTTTGCTATTATACTATGCTAGTTTCTTTAATGTTACATTTCATTTATATTTTGACTATATATGATTTGTGATCATCAAAAGGGGGATATTGTTGGACTTATCATGTGTTAATCATGTTTTAATGATCAAAAATCTTATTACTATTAATTAATCTCAATATTCATTGCACATCTTGCTAATGATCTTCAATGTCAATAATAACTACACATCATGTTTTAATGATAACAAATCTTATGGATGTTAATTACTCTCTTTATTATTTACAAGTATTATGCATGATCACAAATCTCACTTATATTATCACGCCTATATATTTATGATTCAAGCTCTTTTACTCTCTGCTGGTTAAACTTAATCCATATTCTGCATATTACTATCTAATTCCAAATACAGATATTTTTCTATGTATGGACACACCGTGAAGGACTCACCGTGACCCAGACACCATAAAGGACTCACCGTTACCCAAACACTGTGAAGGACTCACCGTGACCCAGACACCATGAGCTACACACCGTGACATGGACATACCGTGAAGCTCATACCGTGAAGCTCATACCATGACCACATACTGTGAAGACTATACTGTGAAGAAGACACCGTTTACATAATCACTGTGACACCGTTTCTTAACTTTTTTTCAATATTATTTAAATAATTCTAACGTTCATATTTGATGTTTTTAATGAAATTAATGTTATTTAATGATAGTTGTTGGCATGTCAGGAAACTGTATCTCGTACCTATGAAAAGGGAATCATTCATACTGCTAGAATTTGAGGAATATAAGAAATATTGAGATGCAGTACACGTGAAAGTTGTGAAGCGAGAAAAGAGTGGTGATGTGAAAGTGTGACGATACAACAAGAAGAACTTACATACACCCGAGAGCACTGTGCTGAACAAGAAGAACAATCCTGAGCAAGAAAGAGATTGAAAGACTTTCAAAGAACTATCATGAATGAAATCCAATACTACTGAAGAACACACGATGAATCAAGAGATCATTTTCACTCCTGTAGAACACAAGATGAACTACGACACTTTGTTTTTCAACAGAAAAACCATAGAAGGAATCAGAAGCATTCCTGCTGAATCCAACGAGTCCAGAGCTGCATTGATAATCACTAGAGCTTTCTAAACTCTTATCTATCTTCTCTAAGTGATTTGTTTATTTACTTTCAAGCAGTGTGGTATACTCTGTATTTCTTATACACACACTATCTCCTGTACTGAACTGGAGGATATCAAATCCCCACTCCAAAACTCTTAACTCTTGTTTACCCACGTCAACTATGGAAGAGGTCCTTGTGTGGCCTGGTCTTTGTTTTGTTTCCCATGAAAAATAGTGGTAGAGGTCCCTGCGTGGCTTAGACAGTTTTGTAAACTGTTGTTAACCCCAATCCAAGGTGTGGATCAAATTAATATAAATTTAAGAGGACTAAGTCTCGGCTTGAGACTGAACCTCTTGTTATATCTGCTATGCATATTTAGTTTAAGTTCAAAGTATACTACATATATCTTATTTATTCCACTTCTATTACTTTGAAATAAAAAGATATTTTAAATCTACTTTGATAGTTAAATTAGTAAGTGTTTACACTTATTGTAAATCAGTATGTTAGTTTCAAAATTTAGTTTGATCTTGTGGTTAAATTAACTGAGACCTAATCAATATTTGAGAATCTAAGTAAACATTTAAAATCTATATAAATTCAATACAGTTTAACTTGTTTTATAAATTGGGGGATTTTAAATAGACAATATTTTAATAGAAATTTTAATTGGAACTCAATTCACTCCCCTCTTGAGTATCCACTCCGACCAACACTATCCTTGTTAGCATTATTATGAATGATAGAAAGCCTGTCCTTCCTTTCAAATTTAATAATGCTTGGTCTACAAATCCTGATTGTGTCACTTTTATCTATAACACCTGGAACTCTATGAAACACCATAAAAATTCATTTGCTTGTTTACACAAATTGAAAATTCTCAAGCAGGCTCTTAAAGGATGGTGTAAAAATAAAAATTCTCAAATAGATCTTGATATATCCTATCTTGAAGATGAACTCAGTCGTATCCAAACTCAGAACACTAATTCAGATTTTAATATGGATCCTCAATTGGAAGATAATATCTCTTCTAAACTTAATTCCTTACTCACATTTAAGGACAATATTCATAAACAAATGTTCAGGACTAAATGGCTTACAGATGGTGATCGCAATACCAAATTCTATAATTGTCTTCAAATAATTAGAAAGGCCAATCGTCCTCTTACTATTCTCATTCATAATGACTTGATCATTGATTCTGAAGAAGCCATTACGGATCATGTTACCTCGTACTTTTATAAAATTTTTAATGGTCCTGATATAAATATTGAGCTTAAACCTGACATTATTCCTTTAATGGTGGATGAAAGAGAAAATGAGTCTCTTTTAAGCACTCCACTTGATCATGAAATTAAAGACACTGTCTTTGGTCTAAATCCAGACAGTTCTCCTGGTCCGGATGGATTCAATAATGGTTTTTTCCAAAAACATTGGGATATAATACACAATGATGTTTGTAACCTTGTTAAGATCTTCTTCACTCATGGATCTCTACCTCATGGAATCAATGCTCAATTTATAACCTTAATACCTAAGGTTGAGAATGCTTCTGAGATCCATCAATTCAGACCAATTTCTTTGATTAACACAATCTATAAAATCATCACCAAAATTATTACAAATAGAATTTCTCCTATCTGCAATAGAATAGTCTCTTGGAACCAATTTGGTTTTATTAAAGGAAGGTCCATCCAAGACTGTATTTGTCTTGCTTCTGAATGTACCAATAGTTTAAATAAAAACACAAGAGGGGGTTGTGTGGCCGTCAAACTGGATATCAGAAAGGCTTTTGACACCATATACTGGAATTTTATTTTCAAAGTCCTAAAAAACTTTGGCTTTAATGATTCATTCATTGGTAGAATTACGAATCTATTTCACTCAGCTTATATCTCTATCCTGATTAATGGTACCCCTAGAGGTTTCTTTAATTGCTCTAAAGGTGTCAGGTTGGGCGACCCGCTTTCTGCTATCCTTTTCGTTATTGCTGAGGATTACCTAAGCAGACTTCTTAAAAATCTGGTTGATCAAAATATGCTTAAACCTATTCAAGTTTCCTGGAATTTAAATGCCCATACCCACCTTTTATATTCTGATGATATTATATTATTCATAAAAGTGGATCAAAAAAATCTTCATGTTCTCAAGCAAGCTATTTATCACTATGAGGAAATCTCAGGTCAAGAAATTTCTTGGAACAAATCGTATATCTTTTTTGGAAAGAATTTTCCTGTAAGAAGGAAATCTAGTATCACCACTTACCTGGGTATTAAAGAGGGTCTTTTACCTTTCACTTATTTGGGTGTTCTGATATTTTGGGGTCAGCCCAAAGCAACCTATTTTGCTAACATTATTGATCAAATCACAAATCAACTCTCTAGCTGGAAAGGGAAATCCCTCTCCATGGCTGGGAGAATTTGTTTGGTTAAATAGACCATTGTTTCTAAAATGGTATATTCCCTTATGGTCTATAAATGGCCCGTCGGAATTTTTAGAAAAATTAATACATATATTAAAAACTTCATTTGGTATGGAAGCATTTTTTGAAAATAATCTTGTTACAATACCTTGGGAATCATGCTGTAAACCCATTGCTAATGGTGTAATTGGCATTAAAAATTTAAAGTTGTTCAATGATGATCTTTAGGACCACTTTACTTGGTGCATTATTAATTCCACTTCTAAAGCTACTGAATTTCTGAATGATACATTCCTCTTTAAGCTTTTAAAAGGGAATTTTAATTTCATCAAATCATCCATCTGTCCATCTATCCGGGACTCATATCACAAGATCATGCAAAATTCTAGATGGATAGTTAGTGCTGATTCTTCCATAAATTTTTGGTGTGAAAAATGGTGGGGTAACCCTCTGATATCATTGTTACCCTCTAATAATCTTCCTGAAGATACTAATCAGACTATAAAGGAGGTCTTACAATCTCATCAACATGATCTCCTTGATAATATTGCGCAAATTATTAATAATCATCTATTTTCTTCTGATGGTGATTTCCTTATTTGGGAACCTTCTACAAATGGCATTCTAGATTCTAAAAACTACTATAAGCATAATTTCTCTGAAAATGAATCTAGTTTTCTATGGGTGAATCATTTTAACAAACCTTGGATTAAACCTTCTAGGCTCACCCTTATTTGGCACATTTCCCATAATAGATTACCAATGGAAAATGGTCTGAAAACTTTTGGCGTTCAACTCTATTCTAAATGTTGCCTGTGTAATCATCATAGGGAGGATTCCAATCATCTTTTTCTATCTTGTGCGATGGACTCTGCCTTTTGGAATTATATTTTTGAATTATTTAATTTCAGACAGTTCTTTACTGACTCAATTTCCTTGTTATTAAAAAATTGCACTAGACATGAAGCTTCTCTGCAGGTTAAAAATCTTTTTTCTTGTGGCAGTGGTGGAGCTCCTGCATGAGATCTAGTACGTTAGAAATGATCTCATTCACAATAATCACTCTCTCAATCATAATGCAGGGAAATCTCAGATTCTTTTTGCGATTCATGAAGCTGCCTCAATTCAAAAAGACTGTTGCAACAATTTAGTTGGTGACTTTGAGATCCTTCATCATCTCCATGTTCCTGTCATCTACCCAAATCCCAAACGCACCTTTGATGTTTTTTGGAAATCACCAATGCCAGGATGGATCAAAGTGAACATTGATGGCGCTTCTAAAGGCAACCCAGGCCCTGCCAGTTGTGGTGCTATCTTCAGAGACTCAGCTGGCCAGTGTCAGGGTTGCTTCTATGTTGGATGTGGTCACTCTTCATCTCTGGAGGCGGAAATGATGGGGGTCATTCATGCTGTTGAATTTTCACTTCAAAGAGGTTGGAGAAAGCTGTGGATTGAAAGTGATTCAACCACTATCATTCATGCCATTTGGAATGGAAACATCCATCTGGCCTGGACACTTACCACTCGTTGGATGAATTGTCTGAACTTGCTCCATGGGATCGATTATATAGCTACTCATGCCTACCGTGAAGCGAATGGCATTGCTGATGCTCTTTCCAACAAAGGAGTTCATCATAGCATGACTTGGCTGGACTCTATTCCTTCTGATTTACTATATCTTTTTGATAGATATTGTAAAAAAATCCTATCCTTTCGCCTCTTATAATCCTTTTTTGTTTATCAAAAAATTGTTCTTTGGTCTTTGACCAAAGCATTACCTTTAAAAAAAAATTTAATTTAAGATTTCATTCATCAATAAATATTTGTGATCGATAAAACTTGAATAAAAATTATTCCTCAGACTTGAGAATAATATTTATTCTAATAATTAAATTCAAATAGAATTTAATTTAAATGAATGAATACACTTAGTGTGTAACCATATAGGTTTCTTTATCTTTGTAATTAGGTGGGATTTCCTTTTTTCTAAGATTTCTATCTAGAAATGGGTCAAGGAACCCAAGAGAATGAAATTAAAGTTTCAACATAAATAACCAAATATGAATGATCACTATGTAATATAAAACCTTTGTCAAAATATCTCATCAAGTAGGTTGCATATCCGGGTCACCAACCTATATGTCTGATACACCTTTCTTTGACTATATGAAATAAACAAATTGGTAAACCATTACCATGGAATTTAATGTGATGGTTTTATTCCAATAAAATGGATAAGATATGAACTTCAATAAATATAGAATAGACAAATCCTTATTCGACTTATTCATTAATAACATGTCATTTATGATGCACCTAATGTACCCTACTTCCTTCTAACATATGGTTTGAGAGTTCCGGTCCGTAAATATAAGCATGTGATTCATGAAATACGTCAATGATAATCTTAAAGTCTAAGGACCATTACACATGTTTTCATATAGAAATATCTTATGACACCAAAACATATGGAATTCCTATTACCAGGTCTGTTATCATAATCACCCATTTTGGATATTAGCAAGTGATAAATTCATGAGAAGAATCCTCATCTACTTATGAGTACTCATATTAGAAAATCACATTATATGTGTCCCATTATACAATGTTATATGACTATATAACTATATTTAAGAACACCATTATAGTTTTTAAAGGTTCTCATCATAGTAGGGAACTACCACAACCTTATCAATATGACAAATAACCTAGGACATTATTTCATTAAATTCATGTAGAACAATGAACAATATGTAATAAGATATGTTATTAATATTCAAAACATCAAATATAAATGTAATCAAAGTATAAAAATTTGTTCTTGTGGACATTTTTGGATGCATAGCTTATATAATATTTCTATTTTTCTTCAAATTTGAATTATTATTGACTTCATCACTTGTTGATCACATAGGATGCTTCAGAATTTCTTGACTACTTACAATAGTTAGAAGTGAGATGACTTAAGAGTTATTGGTGGTATCCAATCACTAGGCTAGGTGAGGATAGAGAATAAAATTATTGTTGTATATTTCTATTCAAAACCAAAATTTATAGGATATAATAATCAAGGGAATTCCTTTTATTAGATAATGAAAGGGGAGAAAAGGGGAATAATAATTCATGGGTAAGTGAGGAGAGTAATTTTAGGTTACACCACTATGATTGGCCTCTCCCAAATTTACCAAAGTTTTTAGGGTTAAGTGGTGTCTTATAGTGTATCTTGGGTTTTCAAATCCTCAAATACCTAAGAAGAAACCTATAGACTCATGTATTCTATGGATTTTTTAGGCTATGAAGTGAAAAAATTTGGGTTGATTTGAGATGGTTTAAAAGATAACTAAGATATCTATGTGAATTAAAATTAAGAGAAAATGATTTGATCCTAGGTTATTGCTTGGGGGTGGATTGGATGAATTCCTTTTTAGAATATTTAAATTTCATTAACTCGAGAAAGATTCATTCAATGAAATAAATGTAACCTCATCACTTACTGGTTTAACACCTTCAAATACACATTTTAATAACCTATAAGCTTGTAGGATCATATTCATGGTCACTCCTAGGTAAAGGATCTTATTATAACATGAAAATTGAGGTGATAAAATTCAATAAGGAAGAGTAATAGAAAAGATCATTGAATGAAAAACTCAAATAAAAGAAATTGTTAAATGATTATCGAGTAAGAAATAACATCCAATACAACCTATTTCTACTCCCTTGGATCAACCCATAATATGTTTATCCCTCCATTTATTCTATTCTATAAATTTAAGTGGGAAGTATACTCATGAGGGAGTAATTGAAGAAGAGAAAAACAATAAAAAAACTATCACCCCACCATTGTGTAAATAATTTCACAAGTTTTGGTGTGAATAAGTTCAAAAATTTAGGCAAAGGTATAAATGTGACAATAATAATAATATAATATGATAAGATGAATAATTTTTATTAATAATATAAGGTAATTCAAGAAACTTATAATCAAATAAATGTGATTACAACATCAAATTGGAAGCATAATGTTAAAATGAAACAAAGCTCAAAGATGATCAACTCCTTCACCACAACTACATTAAATAGGAATTTCATGAGTCATGGGTCGAGCCCCCAATATTACAAGTCTTATCAGTTGAGTATGGTAGGCCTATGGTAGTAGAAAGTTGGTGGAATTTGGATTTTTTCACACTTGATCCGAAATGGAATCCAACTTGCATCCACCAAATAGAGGCACAGAAATGAGATTCTATATGGAAGAATTGGAGTGGACCCTAGAATAAGAAAATTAATCCCAAGATTTCTTTTAATATCCTGAAAAATTTCATCCCAAATTGTTTTTTTATTTATATATATGATCAAAATTGTGGGCTTTTTTTCTAGGACACAAAATCTGGCCCAAAATTTTATCTCCAACTTGGGCTGCCTGGAACTCACTTTAAAACTCCAAATTATCTTTTTCAACTATTGGATTAAATGTTACCCATGATTTAATATATCTTAAGGTAAAATTTAAGATTCATTAATCTTGGATATTGTTTAATACATTCATTTAATCAGGATACTGTCTAATTCACTTCACCTAGAATATTGTTGGTTCAAGGCCCACTTTGGTGGTCTTCCAATGTGAATCTTCAAGTACTCCAAAAATATGAATTGTTACTAATGTAATGAGAAAACTTAAAATTAAATATTAAAGTATAATCATTCCCATTTTTTGTTTTATGAGGTGTATAAAAATTTACCAATAATAGTGCACTTTAACAAATAATTACAATGATAATGTGAAATAATGTTCAAATTGTAAAATGCACTAAAATGGTGTTTCTAAATAATGAAACACATGAATATTATAATATAAAAAATGAATATTAGTCTCTATCAATGGATAATCACACACCTAACTTTAGTTTTTATAGTCCCGAGAAAAATATATCTCAAAAATAAGAAATTTAAATTCCCTTTCAATATATAATGCTCACCAAAAGAACTCATACAAAAAAATTATGAAACCCATAAAAATAATTTAAAACAAGCTTGGTATAGAGGAATATCCCAATCCAAAGCCCATTCCTTTTTTCAAATTTATCACCAAATTTCATCCAATTTCAATTAATCATGATGATGTGTTGTGCATCACAATAGACATGGGGGTTCAACTTTATTCAAGGGAGAAAAGATGGAAGTTCTAGGTGGAATCACATTTTAATATTAAGATGAGTATTAATTTTTTCTATTTTTTTTTATTTTTTTTTGTTTCAATTTTTCTATAGTAATTTAAATTGAACTCAATTGAGTCAACCCATGTAACAAGACTTTGCCGATGACTCCTGGGCTAAAAGACCTTAGGGAACTAAGTGAATCCCACATACTTGGGAATCATCTTGAGTTTAGTCAATCAAAAAAATTCAAATTAGCATAAATAGAGATAAAATTCCCAAATATAGGTTAGTCAACTATGGATTCATGATTCCTAAGTTCCAAAAGCCACACATTAGGTAAATCCATTACTCTAGGTGCAATTTATTTTTTTGATTTTTATTTATTTTTTTTTTGATTTTTTTGAATACACATGTTAAAATTTAAATGATCACCAAACCTATTCCATTTATTACGGGACCCCAAGTACTAAAACTAATACACCACAATCCAAAGGATGTGCTTTGTGTTTTTTATTAAATGGATGAAAATATAAATAGTGAAAAATCACATCAGACAACCGCACTTTCCAAAATATTTTCTCAAGAACTTAAATATGCATTAAAATTAGAATCAAGGCATGAAAAATTATTTTATATTAAATTTCAAAGTGTGAAATGTGTATAATCATGTTTAAGGTTAAAGAAATTTTTCCACACATTATTTTTTTATTTTTTTTATGCACACAAAAGATTTTTTTTTATTTAATCTCCCCCCCGACATAAAATTACACTATCCCTAGTGTTTAAAGAAACAAAAATTTAGAAGGCTATAGAGGTATAATAGAATATTTATAAAGGAAATTGAAATAATAAACATGAAACAAAGTAACCTAGTGGTTGAAGTTAAAGTTCATGATGCTCCTGATTACTCTTTTGATCTCCATGCCACTCAGAGAAGCCTCATTGATGATGAAAGTTAGTGTTTGTACACTTAGAGGAAATATAAATTGCCTAAAAATCCATCAATCTTAGTATCCCCTAAGTCTTACATACCAACACAATTAGAACACAATGGGAACCCCTTGAGGTTCCTTTAACTAAAATTAAAGAAAAAAAAGGAAAGGAAAAAAACATACCTGTTTACTTTGAAACTCCAACCTCGAGTAAATGTATAGGTAAAGACCGATTTTCCTCCTATAATGCTCTGTGTTTAAGGTCTTTAGCTCGACTTTGACCCTTAATCTATCAATTTTTTTATGCTTCATATGTTGGATTAGTTAACTCCTCCTTTGTTTCTTGTTTATTGAATGATTCAATGAATGGTTTTAACCTATAACCATTTACTTTTAAGTCATGACCACTAATGGGGTCCTAAATCTCTATTAACACATGAGGGTACACATGATGCACTATGTGTGGACCTAACCATCTGTACCTTAACTTTCTCGGGTGTAAATGAAGTTTTGAACTATACATGAGCACAATTTTTCTCGGTTCAAAGTTTTTGACTTTAATATTCCTAGATTGGTAGGCTTGAACTCTATATTTATTTATCCTTGAATTTTAATAAGACTCCACCCTATGTTTCTCAAGTTCATTAAGATCTAATTTCCTCTTTTATTCAGCCAAAGAAATGTCAAAGTTTATTTTTTTTGATTGCCGAAAATCCTTATGTTCAATTTCAATATGTAAATGGGATTCTTTGACATAAAACAAACTATATGGTGACATTACTAGGATGGCTTTTAATTCTATATGATATTCCCAAAGGTCATATAAGAGTTTTTTAAACCAATATTTCCTAGAGGGATTAACAATTTTTTCAAGAATTTTCTCAATCTCCCTATTCGCCAAATCATCTTGAACATTGGTTTGAGGATGGTAGGTAGTGGAAACTTTATGTGAAATCCCATATTTAGACATGATTTTCGAGAAGGGATGGTTTCAGAAATGGGTTCCATGATCACTAATGATATCTCTCGGAATTCCAAATCTAGAAAATATGTGATCTTTTAAGAATCAGATCACAACATGATGGTCATTGTACTTGGTGGGGATGAACTCAACCTATTTGGAGACATAATAAACATCTAATAGGATGCCTAAGTATCCCCTATATATTGGGAAGGGTCCCATGAAATCAATTCACCAACATTCAAAATTTTCAATGACCAGAATGGGAGTAAGGTGTATTTGATTCTTTTTGGTTATCGATCCTAATTGTTGACACTGAGGAAAACTTTGTAAAAATTTCTAGGAATTTTTTTCAAGGTTAAGCAAGTAAAAATCAATTTGTAGGACCTTTTAAGTGGTTTTATTTGTGTAAAATTGGCCTCCACACGGCCTTACATGAATTTTTTTAGAATGGACTTTTACTCAGACTCAAGAACATATCTCCAAATGATTTGACCAAGACATAACTTGAAGAGGTATGGATAATCAAACACATAGTGTTTGGAATAAGAAAGGAATTTTCTCTTAGCTTGGTCATTGATGAACTTTGGATTATTTCCCATAACCAAATGGTTTTCTCTGTTAGCATACCATGGGCAATCACTGGCAGAATAAAGGTGCTCATTATGAAATGAATCAGACATAGAAATGTGATGTGAGTTGTCTTTGAATTATATCCTAGAGAGGTGATCACCTATAAAATTTTCAAAACCCTTTTTATAATTAATGGTTAAATCAAACTCTTGAAGAATAAGTACCCACCTAATCAATCCAGCCTTAGCATATTGTTTTTGGAAAAGGTATTTTAAGGTTGAATGATCGGTGAAGAAAATGACGGGTGATCCTAAGAGATAGGACCTGAATTCCACTAATGAAAATACAATATAAAGTAACTCTTTTTCAGGGGTGGTGTAGTTTATTTGTTCATCGTTTAAATATTTTCTTACATAATAAATGACACATGAAGATTTCTCACAACATTGTCCTATGACAGTTCCTACAGAGAAGTCACTTGAATCACACATGAGTTAGAATGAAAGTTTCCAATTGGTATATTTCATGATATCTGGAGATATAATAGCTGACTTGAGTATAGATAATGATTCCTCACATCTTCATGTCTATAAAAATGGATCATCTTTCAAGAAAAGAGCACAAAGTGCTTAGGAAATAGAGATGGAATTCCTAATGAACCTTCTATAGAAACCAACATGTCCTAAGAAGTTCCTCACTTCCTTGACAGTTTTTGGATAGGGAAGGTGAAAAATGATATCAAACTTATCTTTATCAACTTCAATCCCTCTACCATAGACTAGATGGCCCAAAAAAAGTCCTTCCTTTTCCATGAAATGGAATTTCCCTCGATTTAGAGTGAGATTGTTATCCTCGTATCTTGACAAAACCCTTTCAACATTTAGAAATAATCCCTAAAAAGTATCCCGAAATATGGAGAATTCATCCATAAATACCTCTAAATTATCCCCCACCATGTTTGAGAATATTACCATCATGCACCGCTGGAAGGTACCATGGGAATTACATAACACAAAGGGCATGCACTTGAAAGAAAAAGTGTCAAATGAACAAGTGAAGGTTGTTTTTACTTGATCCTCTAAGGAGACCTTGATTTTATTATACCTTAAGAATCCATCTAGGAAGCAGTAGAATTGATGACCCACCACTTGCTCGAGGACTTGATCAATGAAGTGAAAAGGGAAATTGTCTTTCTTGGTATATGAGTTGATCTTCCTATAGTCAATGTAGACTCTATATCTACTATTGAACCTTGTGGGGAGAAGATCACCATACTCATTGATAATCATAATGATTCTAGCTTTCTTTATAATTACTTGAATTAGTCTTACCCACTCACTCTCAGTAATGTGGTAGATGATATCTGCTTTCAACAACTTAAGAAGTTATTTCCTTACCATATCCATAAGACTTAGATTGAGTCTCCGCTGAGGTTTATGGAATGGTTTTGTGTTAGATTAAAGAAATATCCTTTTATTTTGAATGAGTGGGATAATCCTAGGAATATCATAAATGGTCCATCCAATTTTTTTTATTATGATTTCTTATGACATCCATAAGCATCCTCACTTGATTAGATTAAAGAGAGGAATAAATAAAAACATAAAAGGCTCAATTGTACCCTAAGAATTCATACTTGAGTGATGAAGGTAAATCCTTAAATTAAAGGTCATATTGGTTAACACTTTTGAAGGAAGTATGGGACTTTGGATTTAACTCTGTTTCTTTTTCCAAATTTCATAATAGAATTGGTTCCTTTTCAATAGATGTTTCAACCATAAAATTGGCCAGATCAGTGTCATGAATGGGTATAGACTCAATATTATTGATTTCACCGATGGTATCTTTGACTTTTGATTTTAGAAAATCATCAAAAGATCTATTTTAAAGATATTCAAGCTAAAGAGAGAAATTTCACTCATGTGAACAAAAAAATTCAATCTCTTCTTGACTTAAACATAATTTAATAATTACATGATGTTCCTCTAGGTCACTATCAACACTAAAAATCCAATTAACCTCATGTATCTCTTCATCATCCCCAATTTTAGAGTTTTCATTATAGATGTTCAGATCGGGACTCATGTTTCCAAAGGTTATTTTCATGTTACCATTCCTAACTCGGATGACTGAGGTTATTGTTGCTAAAAAGGGATGACTAAGGATGATAAGGGTTTTCTCTATAGGGCCTAGGATTTGGTTGTTTTCTAGGAAAATGAATTTAGGAGTGTAATTTAAAATTTCAACTTTCACTAAAACATCCTTTAATATCCTCTTAGGAACTCGAACACTACGATAAACAAGTTGAAGAGTGACAGATGTGGGCTGGAGTTATTTGAGCCCTAACTGACAATACATGGCATATGGAATGAGATTCACACTTTCTCCTATATTACAAATGGATTTGATAACTTTTTTCTCTACGAACTCAAAATTTATGTATGGGAATCTTGTATCTTTCAACTTTGGAGGAATGTTCCCTTGAATGGTGGTTCTCACATTAATATCCAAAAAGACTTGGTTTTTATGTAAAAATTTCCTTTTAAAACTTCAAAATTCCTTAAGTTAATTTTATTAGGAAGGAATGGTTTGTATTTCATTGATAAGGGGAATGTTCAACTTAACCTAAGAGTATATTTCCATTAAAGACTCATTCAGTTTGGGTTTAGATTTTACTCTCATTCTTTGAGGGAAAAGAGTAGGTTGTTTGATTGTTTGGTGTGGTTGTGGTTCCTTCACATTCTCATTGTTTTTTTTCCAGAATTTATGGGTGTTTCTTAATCATTTTCATGTTTTTGTGAATCTTTTAATGGTTATTTAATGGGTTTTTTAGGTTTCTCAATGAATTTAACACTTCTTAAAATATTCACTACTTTTAGTTGTTCATTAGAGGTTTGTGTGTAACTAGATTCTCTCCTTAAGTTTGAGGATGGTACTGCCTAATTAGGCATGGGTGCCTTCCCAGTTTTATTGGTTTTCAGTTCATATTTAAGGCATGAGACTTTTGAGTTCATTTTCTCTATTTTTTACACAACTATTAAATGATTGGTAGAGGGACAGATTGGGAAGGGGGTTGTGCTGGTTGGTTTATCCCAAGAGGATACTTTAGTTGTTGTACTAGTTTTTGAATGGGTTACTATATTGGTTGTTGGTATTAGACATGAGGATGTTGGTATTGGAGTGGTTTTGGTTGGAACTAGTCAGTGTTTTGTTATTTTTGTGGAGGGTAGGGGTTTGGTCCTTATAGTTGACTGGGTTGTTGGGTTGATTGTTAGTTATCTTTCTAATGGAATCCTGGATTGTCAATTTACATTGGATTTAAAGTGTTTTTATAACGACCCATACTTTACATACATTGTTAATACTTCAAAATTGAAGCACACTTATTACAACATATGAAAAAACCACAAAGGACCGTATAGGTATAGTGTCTTTAGAAACTGGGAAACATAAACAACTGGTTCATAAATCTTCTACAGTGTCTCCCATTTATTTCATCATATCTAGGGTCCCTTTTAGCATATTCTACTTAATATCCATCTTCCTGACCTGGGGAAAAGAAAACATAAAAGGGTGAGCTCAAATGCTCAGCAAGGGCAAATAAAGGAAATAAAAATCATATCATATCTTTTTGAAAATCAAAACCTGCAAAAGAGATCATAATATCTTAACATGGAATAAATCATAGAAGTGAAAATGAGATCCCCATAACATAAAACTTGAAACTTTGTGTCATGCACACATAATCATGGAAAATCATTTCTTGTTAGTCATGACTCATTGCCAAGACTATCTTAGTGGACAAAGTCCCTTTCTGAACCGAGTTCACTCCTCGTTTCAGTCCTGTATCACTGAACCGAAATAACCTTCCGTTCCAGCCATGTCTATCTCATGAGATATAAAATCTTTACCCAATGCATTGGAGGGAGATATCGGTCCCACCCATCTCTTAATGAATCCTTTCTTATGTGTGCCACAAAATCATAAATCATACATCATTGCATAACCCATGTAATAAAAATGGGATTCTTAAACAACATGACATCATAAAACCATTCATATAAGATAAAGGAATTCATAAACATAATTCCATCACAACATAGTCAAATCAATGTAAAAATATGGATAGAAACAGAACCCTTTATTATCTTATATGGAAAATAATTTTGATAAAACACTTGAATTGAATTCTTGAGGAAAATATCCTTTCTTCTTCAAAATCAATTTCTTTTCACAAAACAACATGAAATTTTAAAAGAAAGAGATTTTATTGAAAATAGTCATGAAATCTTTTAGAGGAAGCTTCATGAAGATAAGGCTTTATAAAACAGTATAAATCCGTTCGTGCCGTATAAGTTAAAAAAAACATTCTTCTCGTACTTTTGTCGGAAAAGTCAAAAAGTACCTCGTATGAAAAAGCGACAAAAGATTCCTTTCATATTCTTTACTAAAAACTCACCGAAGAGTAAAATTGGATTTAAAATATTGTAAGTGGATGGAAACAATATTACATATTGAAGGAACATGGACGTGGATGATAAAATACACCCCAGTAAATACTTACGAATAAACAATCTCGGATAAAAATGAGATTGTGATATTTCCCTTACCTTAGGTCCGATTAGCTTTGTACGTGTCCGAAGCTCCTGTATAATGGTTTAAATAATGTTATTGACTTATTCCAGAATCATACATATTTATATGATATCATATATGGTAATATTATTAGCTTCTTGTTAGTAATATTTCATTGTTACTTGTTACTCGGGTCTTTATAACTTTTTGTTCTTATGCGTGTTTTGTTGAATAAATTCTTATTCTTATCTTTAGGTTATAGATAATTCATTTCCAGAATGTTATTAGTGTAGTATATACCATATTCATTCATTCAATTCATTTATATAATCATTATGAAATGAAGATCATGTAGAACGAATCACATCTCATCGTGGAGACGGTATTCCGTACGTACGCACGAGTGATGATATCGTTCCTATGATCGTGGAATTGTATTGGAGTATATATATATATTATTTCAGTATCAATATTGCTTAATAATAATCATATATAGTTACTCATTACACCATTATACCCATCCTTGTAAGGTGATGGTGGAAAATAGATTACACCACGGCGTGGAGACGGTATTCCGTACGTACGCACGCGCGGTGATTTCATTTTTCCGTAGGATGGATAGAAGGTGAATTAGGGTTGTTTCATATTTATAATAACATATCAGTATGTAAGTAACACTGATGTTATTACTTTATCATGAAACAACTAAAGAAGAAGAAGTTGAAGAAGAAAGAAATTGAAAAGATTGGTAATGGATATTACCTCTTCTTTGGAACGCCTCTTTGAATCCTCCACTTAAGGAACTAAGATTGGTCTTTTGAGAAGACCAGGACCTCTAGGATTATTCTAGGGAAGTGGAGAGGAGAAAAGGGCAGGGGTTGGACGAGCTTGAGTGCTCAAATTGGTGTGAGGAGGAGGGGGAGGAGGTGCCCTTTTATAAGGGAGGAGAGGGGCACCTTAGGAATATCTCAAAATATTATTTTATATTAAAGTCAAAATCGGTTTATAATGGTTCCAAAGGGTCTTATTTCGAAGCTAAAGTGGGGAAGGGTCGAAATCCTATAAACCAATAAGATTTAGACAAGTTTAGGGTATTATTTTAACCTTATCAATTAGATTTAACTCTAAGTTAATTAATTTAACTTTTACCGTGTCTTTTTGTTTTCTTTCACTATATGGTTAATACACTTACTATAACATGCCAAACGAACCCCAAATTGTTTATTATTAATATATATCCTTATCTAAGTCATTTGGCCGAACCTTAGATTTTTAGGAATAAAATAACAATTAATAATATAATATTTGATTTAAAAACTATTTTGTGTCAATTTTGACACTATTTGATATATGATTTTTTGTGAAAGTCATAACAGAATTATATGTTCGAACCAAGTTGATTAAATCAACATTAATATATCATAGTAACCTAGAAAATTAGTGGAATTCATAAAAAGTCTTAAATTACATTTATTTTGGTATTTATATTATCAATTTTGTCAATATTTCATTAATAAGATAATTACTGCATCATCTTTGTGTCATAAATAAATTAAATTATTTGATGTCTAAAAATTACAAATAAAATACCATCATGTAGGAAATCTTTTTAGCTTTCTAATGAATATTTACAATCGAATTTATCTTATGTATAACCCCATATTAAAAATGATTTACTTATTAAACTTTGATTTTAACTATTTTAACCCTTCTTTAAATAAATTAATAATAAATGTCCTAATCTAATCCAAGTGGGCCTAAATGGTCATATTTTATTCCTAAGTTTGTTTTTGGTCGAATTACACTTGTCCAATAGAATTAGGACATGTGTTAGGGTAATATTGATATCATTTTTACCCTTAGTTACCCTATTTACTATTAACCGCGGTAAAAATAGTAAAAAGTTACTATTCACCAAAAAATTATTTTTATCTCATTGAACCACATTTTACTTACTGACATCAACCGTGTCTGTCGGATTTTTGAAATTCCATTCACAGAAGCGGTAAAATTAAGTTTTATGCAAAATTCAGTTTTTAACCTACCACTTAGTGGTTTCACTATT
Organism: Viscum album; assembly: GCA_963277665.1. Classification (NCBI taxonomy): domain Eukaryota; kingdom Viridiplantae; phylum Streptophyta; class Magnoliopsida; order Santalales; family Viscaceae; genus Viscum; species Viscum album. The sequence continues at coordinate 1,424,069,657 of OY728123.1, read as the reverse complement.
CATCAAAAATTGAAAGTTTTCAGAAAAATACCAAAATTTCACCCTAGGCTAATTTCGATATTCTGAGTCCAAAAATGAAGTCCATTTTGAAAAATAAAATTTATAAATTTTCAAAAAGTGGTTATTACTATTCATAACGGCTAGTTTTAATAGCATGTTGTTGTTTAGTGAAACTCGGTATTGCGTACGACGCAAGCTATCGAGGAAGGTCGTGATTGCGTGTAAAGCAAGCCAAGCAAGTGTTGTGTAGAAAAAGATTCCTTTGATGATTTATATAACATAAAAGTCTCGAGTGTTACATTCTACCCCCCTTAAAAAGAATTTCGCCCTCGAAATTCGTCACTTTGTAACAAATAGATGAGGATACTTCTCCCTCATCATATCCTCAAGCTCCCATGTAGCTTCTTCAAGTTGGTGGTTCCTCCATAATACTTTCACCAAGCGAGTGGTCTTGTTTCGTAGGACTTTTTCGCTACGATCCAGAATCTCTATCGGCTGTTCTTCATAAGAAAGATCTTGCTCCAGCGGTACAACTTCTGAGCTGAGTACATGTGAAGGATCTGGTATGTACTTTCTCAGGAGAGATACATGGAACACATCGTGAACTTGAGAGAGATTCGGTGGAAGCGCCAATCGGTAAGCTACCTTCCCAACACGATCCAGTATTTCGAAAGGACCGATATATCTAGGGCTCAACTTCCCCTTCTTTCCAAATCTCATAACCCTCTTCCAGGGAGATATTCGTAAGAACACTTTATCGCCCACTTCAAACTCTAGGTCTTTTCTTCGGTTGTCGGCATAACTTTTCTGTCGACTCTGAGCTGCTCTTATGTGTTGTTGAATAGATCTAACCTTTTCTGCCATTTCATCAACGAGATCAGGTCCTAATAGCTTTCTTTCCCCAACTTCATCCCAGCAAGTTGGAGTCCTGCATTTCTTTCCATAGAGAGCTTCATAAGGAGCCATCTGAATACTGAAGTGAAAGCTATTATTATAAGAAAATTCCACCAAAGGTAGGTGTTGATCCCAACCTCCTTTGAAATCCATAGAGCAAGCTCTCAACATATCTTCTAGGGTTTGAATTGTTCTCTCAGACTGACCGTCTATCTGGGGATGATAAGCAGTGCTGAAACTCAACTCTGTATCCAGAGTATGCTGAAGACTTCTCCAGAACTTCGAGGTAAATCTCGGATCTCGATCAGATATAATAGAAAGTGGTACTCCATGCAATCTCACCACTTCCTTTACATATATCCTGGCAAGCTGATCTAGAGAGAAATCCTCTCTAATAGCAATGACGTGTGCAGACTTTGTAAGACGATCAACTATGACCCAGATAGCATTATTGCCTTTGGATGTTTTAGGAAGTCCTGTGACAAAGTCCATAGTGATGTTTTCCCATTTCCATTCGGGTATGGGTAATGGTTGTAACATCCCCTTAGACTTCTGTCTCTCAGCTTTAACTTGTTGACAAACCAAGCATCGAGAGACATATTCAGCAACATCTCTTTTCATGCCATCCCACCAGAAGTACTCTTTCAGGTCCCTATACATCTTCGTGCTTCCAGGATGAATAGAGAATGAAGAACTACGAGCCTCATCCAGCAGCTCTTTCGTTAATTCGGGGATGGGAGGAACGCAAACCCGATTCCTAAACTTTATTATCCCATCACAATCAAGGTTGAATTCAGGAACATTTCTCACCTTCTTTTGTAACTCGACATCTTCTTTCTGTGCCTCTTTAATCTTCACATGTATAGATGGTTGAACATTCATTTGAGAAAGATAAGATTTTTCCCCTTCCATTATAATTCCAAGATCCATCCTTTGTAAATCCATAAATATTGGATCTTTTGTGATCCTCATCATGGATAAACTAGCATGGTCTTGTCGACTTAATGCATCTGCCACCTTGTTTGCTTTCCCAGGGTGGTAATGGATTGAGCAGTCATAATCCTTAATCAGCTCCAACCATCTTCTTTGACGCATATTCAACTCCTTTTGTGTGAAAATATACTTTAAACTTTTATGATCAGTATAAATATCACACCTTTCACCATAAAGGTAATGCCTCCAAATCTTTAATGCAAAGATTACCGCAGCCAACTCCAAATCATGTGTTGGGTAATTTTGCTCATGGATTTTCAACTGTCGTGAGGCATAAGCTATTACCATATCATTTTGCATAAGAACACACCCCAATCACTTCTTGGATGCATCACTGTAGATCACAAACCTTTCTCCACTACAAGGTAGTGTGAGCACAGGTGCACTGGATAACCTTCTTTTCAACTCCTTGAAATTCTCTTCACATTCCTCTATCCAGACAAACTTAACTCCTTTTCGAGTCAACTTGGTGAGTGGATTAGATAATCGTGAAAAATCTTTTACAAAACGTCGATAATATCCAGCCAAACCAAGAAAACTTCGGATCTCAGTTACTGTTGTTGGTTTTGACCATCTTTCGATAACCTCTGTTTTTGCTGGATCCACAGATATCCCCTCTTTTGAGATTATATGACCCAAAAATGCAACTTTTTGAAGCCAAAATTCACACTTGGTAAATTTGGCATAAAGCTTCTCCTTTCTCAGGGTCTTCAATATAATTCTCAAGTGATCTTCATGCTCTTCCTTGCTCTTTGAATAGACAAGAATATCGTCTATAAAGACTACCACAAATTGATCAAGATAGTCTCTAAAGACTCTATTCATTAGATCCATGAAGATAGCAGGGGCATTAGTAAGACCAAATGGCATCACTATAAATTCATAGTGTCCATACCTTGTACGGAAAGCCGTCTTTGGTATATCCTCCCTTTTGACCCTTAATTGATGATACCCTGAACGAAGATCAATCTTGGAAAAGTATTGAGCTCCGCGTAGTTGGTCAAATAAGTCATCAATGCGTGGGAGAGGATATTTGTTCTTGATAGTGATCTTGTTAAGTTCTCGATAATCAATGCAGAGTCTCATTGATCCATCTTTCTTCTTAACAAATAGAACAGGTGCTCCCCAAGGTGACGCACTAGGGCGTATGAATCCCTTATCAAGATTCTCTTGGAGTTTCTTCTTCAATTCCTGCAACTCAATTGGGGCCATTCTATAAGGTGTCTTTGAAATAGGCAAAGCACCCGGTACGAGTTCTATTGAAAACTCAACTTCACGATTTGGTGGAAGACCCGGCAATTCCTCCGGAAAGACATCATCAAACTCCCGTACAATGGGCATATTCTTAATCGTGAGTTTCTCACCAACCATTTGAGATAAATAACCTTCATTTAGTGGAATCAATACCCATAAGATGGAAGAAATTTCCACTGGAGGGTTATGTTCATCCTTGCATTGGTATACGATCGTAGATTGATCTGGAATATGAAATGTGACTTCCCTTCTTTGGCAATCGATATGAGCTCCATGTAGAGAAAGCCAATCCATGCCAAGAATCACATCAAATTCCACTAAGGGAAGGATTACAAGATTTGCAGGAAGCACTTTCCCACAAACTTCGATCGGAGAAGAATTATAAACTTTTGATGCGATTGATGTGCCATTAGGTGTTGTCACAGCTAACTCAACATCTAATTGTTGAGGTAATACGGTGATACCCTTAGAAAATTTTTCAGAAATAAAAGAGTGGGTGGATCCAGAATCAAATAAAACATTTGCTACTTTAGAGTGGATGGTAAGTGTACCTTTCACCACATCGTTATCGTACTCCACATCACTGATAGAAATTGCATGTGACTTTCCTTTGTCTTTAGCCTTAAGAGTTTGTTGACGTCGACCATCATCATCAACCCTTGGATTTGGGCATTGATTGGCATAATGCCCCATCTCCTTGCACTTGAAACATTGAAGTGTAGTAGGTTCATTCTGTGTATCCCTTCCTTTGTTTGCGTCATTAGACATCTTCTTCCCATTATCACGGCATTCAAATGCCCGATGACCTTCTTTTCCACATTTAAAACATTTACTTGTCCCTTTAAGACAACTCCCTCCATGTTTCTTTCCACACTTTGAGCATAAGGGAAAGTTCATCTTCTTTTCCGTGTGCTCTTTAGATTTTTCTTTGAATTCCATCTTCCTCTTCTTATCAAACCCATGTGACTGATGGGTTACTCCAATCTCCATCTCGACTTTGAGAGCACATCGAACGATTTCTTTGTAGCTATTGAAGTCCCTTATGGCTAACACCCTTCGAAGACTTGGTTTTAAGCCACTAAAGAATCGATCGATCTTACTCTCAGGTTGGATAATAATACCAGAAGCGTACCTTGCAAGTCTTGTAAAATTTGCTTCATAGGTACTAACAGATTCATCATCCCTTTGCTTCAGTTCAAGGAACTCTTTCTCCATCTTTGTTCGGAGAATACGAGGGAAGTACTTATTGAAAAATAATTTCTTGAACTCGTCCCATTCCATAGACTCAATTTCATCCCTTTGCCTCGTATTCTTAACAAGATTCCACCATTGATCCGCATCTCCTTCCAAACGATACACTACTAGGATGACTTTATCATGCTCAGAACATTGAAGAACTGAAAATATCTTTTCAGTAGTACTAATCCATTGTTCAGCAACTAATGGATCAGTAGACCCGCTGAAAGAAGGTGGACGCTGCCTCATGAAGGATTCAACAGAATGTTGCTCCCTCCTTTGTTCGTTTGGAAATCCTGCATGATTCATAGCTTGAGAAAGTTGTGTGAGCATGGCTACAAGATTTTTCATTCCAGCTCCCATATCGTTTGGTTGCTCAGGGGGACAATCATTGCATTGCCCATCGCATTCCGCATTAACACGGTTCCTTCGGGTTCCAGCCATTGACTAAACCAAGAAGAATAGTGTGAGCAACACTAATTAAAATAGGAAACCACATAATTCAAGAATAAAATTTTCATGCTTAAGGTCTTATCCTAGGTTATTCAAGGCCATTTCTAAAACACTAAGATTGTGTTCTATGCTTAGACTTATCCTTAGGGTTCTTACTAAGGCTTTCACATCCTAGTTTCCAAAGGTTGACTATACCTTTCCTTTGATACCAACTATAACGACCCATACTTTACATACATTGTTAATACTTCAAAATTGAAGCACACTTATTACAACATATGAAAAAACCACAAAGGACCGTATAGGTATAGTGTCTTTAGAAACTGGGAAACATAAACAACTGGTTCATAAATCTTCTACAGTGTCTCCCATTTATTTCATCATATCTAGGGTCCCTTTTAGCATATTCTACTTAATATCCATCTTCCTGACCCGGGGAAAAGAAAACATAAAAGGGTGAGCTCAAATGCTCAGCAAGGGCAAATAAAGGAAATAAAAATCATATCATATCTTTTTGAAAATCAAAACCTACAAAAGAGATCATAATATCTTAACATGGAATAAATTATAGAAGTGAAAATGAGATCCCCATAACATAAAACTTGAAACTTTGTGGCATGCACACATAATCATGGAAAATCATTTCTTGTTAGTCATGACTCATTGCCAAGACTATCTTAGTGGACAAAGTCCCTTTCTGAACCGAGTTCACTCCTCGTTTCAGTCCTGTATCACTGAACCGAAATAACCTTCCGTTCCAGCCATGTCTATCTCATGAGATATAAAATCTTTACCCAATGCATTGGAGGGAGATATAGGTCCCACCCATCTCTTAATGAATCCTTTCTTATGTGTGCCACAAAATCATAAATCATACATCATTGCATAACCCATGTAATAAAAATGGGATTCTTAAACAACATGACATCATAAAACCATTCATATAAGATAAAGGAATTCATAAACATAATTCCATCACAACATAGTCAAATCAATGTAAAAATATGGATAGAAACAGAACCCTTTATTATCTTATATGGAAAATAATTTTGATAAAACACTTGAATTGAATTCTTGAGGAAAATATCCTTTCTTCTTCAAAATCAATTTCTTTTCACAAAACAACATGCAATTTTAAAAGAAAGAGATTTTATTGAAAATAGTCATGAAATATTTTAGAGGAAGCTTCATGAAGATAAGGCTTTATAAAACAGTATAAATCCGTTCGTGCCGTATAAGTTAAAAAAAACATTCTTCTCGTACTTTTGTCGGAAAAGTCAAAAAGTACCTCGTATGAAAAAGCGACAAAAGATTCCTTTCATATTCTTTACTAAAAACTCACCGAAGAGTAAAATTGGATTTAAACTATTGTAAGTGGATGGAAACAATATTACATATTGAAGGAACATGGACGTGGATGATAAAATACACCCCAGTAAATACTTACGAATAAACAATCTCGGATAAAAATGAGATTGTGATATTTCCCTTACCTTAGGTCCGATTAGCTTTGTACGTGTCCGAAGCTCCTGTATAATGGTTTAAATAATGTTATTGACTTATTCCAGAATCATACATATTTATATGATATCATATATGGTCATATTATTAGCTTCTTGTTAGTAATATTTCATTGTTACTTGTTACTCGGGTCTTTATAACTTTTTGTTCTTATGCGTGTTTTGTTGAATAAATTATTATTCTTATCTTTAGGTTATAGATAATTAATTTCCAGAATGTTATTAGTGTAGTATATACCATATTCATTCATTCAATTCATTTATATAATCATTATGAAATGAAGATCATGTAGAACGAATCACATCTCATCGTGGAGACGGTATTCCGTACGTACGCACGAGTGATGATATCGTTCCTATGATCGTGGAATTGTATTGGAGTATATATATATATTATTTCAGTATCAATATTAATTAATAATAATCATATATAGTTACTCATTACACCATTATACTCATCCTTGTAAGGTGATGGTGGAAAATAGATTACACCACGGCGTGGAGACGGTATTCCGTACGTACGCACGCGCGGTGATTTCATTTTTCCGTAGGATGGATAGAAGGTGAATTAGGGTTGTTTCATATTTATAATAACATATCAGTATGTAAGTAACACTGATGTTATTACTTTATCATGAAACAACTAAAGAAGAAGAAGTTGAAGAAGAAAGAAATTGAAAAGATCGGTAATGGATATTACCTCTTCTTTGGAACGCCTCTTTGAATCCTCCACTTAAGGAACTAAGATTGGTATTTTAAGAAGACCAGGACCTCTAGGATTATTCTAGGGAAGTGGAGAGGAGAAAAGGGCAGGGGTTGGCCGAGCTTGAGTGCTCAAATTGGTGTGAGGAGGAGGGGGAGGAGATGCCCTTTTATAAGGGAGGAGAGGGGCACCTTAGGAATATCTCAAAATATTATTTTATATTAAAGTCAAAATCGGTTTATAATGGTTCCAAAGGGTCTTATTTCGAAGCTAAAGTGGGGAAGGGTCGAAATCCTATAAACCAATAAGATTTAGACAAGTTTAGGGTATTATTTTAACCTTATCAATTAGATTTAACTCTAAGTTAATTAATTTAACTTTTACCGTGTCTTTTTGTTTTCTTTCACTATATGGTTAATACACTTACTATAACATGCCAAAAGAACCCCAAATTGTTTATTATTAATATATATCCTTATCTAAGTCATTTGGCCGAACCTTAGATTTTTAGGAATAAAATAACAATTAATAATATAATATTTGATTTAAAAACTATTTTGTGTCAATTTTGACACTATTTGATATATGATTTTTTGTGAAAGTCATAACAGAATTATATGTTCGAACCAAGTTGATTAAATCAACATTAATATATCATAGTAACCTAGAAAATTAGTGGAATTCATAAAAAGTCTTAAATTACATTTATTTTGGTATTTATATTATCAATTTTGTCAATATTTCATTAATAAGATAATTACTGCATCATCTTTGTGTCATAAATAAATTAAATTATTTGATGTCTAAAAATTACAAATAAAATACCATCATGTAGGAAATCTTTTTAGCTTTCTAATGAATATTTACAATCGAATTTATCTTATGTATAACCCCATATTAAAAATGATTTACTTATTAAACTTTGATTTTAACTATTTTAACCCTTCTTTAAATGAATTAATAATAAATGTCCTAATCTAATCCAAGTGGTCCTAAATGGTCATATTTTATTCCTAAGTTTGTTTTTGGTCGAATTACACTTGTCCAATAGAATTAGGACATGTGTTAGGGTAATATTGATATCATTTTTACCCTTAGTTACCCTATTTACTATTAACCGCGGTAAAAATAGTAAAAAGTTACTATTCACCAAAAAATTATTTTTATCTCATTGAACCACATTTTACTTACTGACATCAACCGTGTCTGTCGGATTTTTGAAATTCCATTCACAGAAGCGGTAAAATTAAGTTTTATGCAAAATTCAGTTTTTAACCTACCACTTAGTGGTTTCACTATTCATCAAAAATTGAAAGTTTTCAGAAAAATACCAAAATTTCACCCTAGGCTAATTTCGATATTCTGAGTCCAAAAATGAAGTCCATTTTGAAAAATAAAATTTATAAATTTTCAAAAAGTGGTTATTACTATTCATAACGGCTAGTTTTAATAGCATGTTGTTGTTTAGTGAAACTCGGTATTGCGTACGACGCAAGCTATCGAGGAAGGTCGCGATTGCGTGTAAAGCAAGCCAAGCAAGTGTCGTGTAGAAAAAGATTCCTTTGATGATTTATATAACATAAAAGTCTCGGGTGTTACAGTTTTGGTACCATAGATTCAGAAAGTTTAGATCATTGAAATATGCTGACATTCCTCCTAAAAGAACATCTTTAATGGAAGGTATGGTTGGGAAATTGTCAATCTTGTGGTCATGTTTTTCATAAATTGTACAAACTTGGTCAACAAGTTTAATTTCATGTACCTTCCTAAGATTGATCTCCTCGACCTTCCTAGTGAGTACAAAAATTTTTTACCTAAGGATTTACTCTTCCCTAAGTGTGTGAATTCCACTATATTTGGGTGGATTATCATAGTAAGGTGTTGTTCCCCATGTTTTGTTTTTTCAGTGAGTCCTTATAGACACTCATAAGAATCATTTGAGGCTTTTTTTGAAGGTTCCCTTACACATCATATCAATGAATTGTTTGTTTCCCGAACCCAAACCTTCATATAAAATTCAAACTTGTTCTGGGATTGAGAATCCATGGTGAGGTACCATGTTGAGTGTATCTTTGAATCTTTCCCATGTTTCATAAAATGACTCCCCTTCTTTTTCAAAAGCGTTTTGGATTCTCTTTTTAAGCATAATTGTTTTGTAATGGGGGAAGTATTTTTTTTATAGAAATATCTTTTTAATTGGTCCTAAGAATGAATTGATGTAGGTATCAGATTTTTTAACCAATTATTTTCTCAATCCTTTATTAAGAAAGAAAAGATCATAATCTTAGCTGACTCAAGTTGATGTGGTGGGAGCATGGTTTCAACAATGTCGTTGAACTCTTTGATACGAAGGTATGGAATTTCTGACTCCATCCCATGGAAGGTTAGAATGTGGTTTAGGAAATGAGGTTTGAAGACATAGTGCTATTCCCCTAGGTAAGTATGCATAATTCAAGGTGGTGTATTGGTTTAGGCATGTTTGAGGTAGTCTTTCATGGTTTGATCGACAAATTCCCCAAGTTTGGTGCTGCCTCATTTGGATTTCCATTTTGGTTCCCACCTAGGTTTATGAGTTGGTTTCTTTGAAGATATTTCATTGAAATGAGATCAATTTTTGAATTAGGGGTATTAATAATATTAATATCTAATGTAAAGAGTTCTATATCTATACTTGACTCCCCAACCCTAGGACTATCCACCCTAACAAGTCAGTTTGATTGGTCATGAATATAAGTGGACATGCACCAAGAAAAGTGAAAAAATTAAGGGGAAAATATAAGAGAAATTGAGGTGAGAAAAGAGAAATGGGGGAGAATAAAATTAGTGTTGATATTAATTACTTGTTTCCCTGCCAATGTTTCCAAAATTTGGTCTTTCCCAAATTTACCCAAGTTTTTAGGGCTAAGCAGTCGCTTGTAGTGTAACTTGAGTTTCTGAATCCTTAGATACCTAAGAAGAAACCTACAGATACCTGCATTCTATGGATTGTTTTTGGCTATTAAATTTCCAAATTTGGGTTGATTTTATATGGGTTAAAATATAATTAATATATCTATGTGAATTCAAATTATGATAAAATGAGTTGATCCTAGGTTATTTCTTGGGGGTGAATGGGATGAATTCCTTTTAAGAATACCTGAATTTCATTAACTCAAGAAAGATTAATTAAATGAAATAAATGTAATCTCATAAATTAACAGTTTAACACCTTAAAATATACATGATAATCAACTATAAACTTTTAGGATCATATTAATAAGAACTTCTAGGTAAAGGATCTTATTAGCACATGAAAAGCACGATGATAAAATCCAATAAGGAAGAGGAAGTGAAAAGATCATTGAATGAAAAAATCAAATAAAATAAATTGTTAAATGATTATTGAGTAATAAATAACATCCAATCCAAACAATTTATGATCCCTTGGATCAACCCATAAGAGGGTTATCCCTATATTGATTCTATTTTATAAATGGAAGTGGGAAGTATACTCATGAGAAAGAAATTGAATAAGAGAAAAACAATAAAAAAAACTACCACTCCACCATTCTGAATAATTTCACAAGTTTTGGTGTGAATTTATCACAAATTTAGGTAAAAATATAAATGTTATAAGAATAATAACATAATAAGATAATATGAAGAATTTTTATGAATAATCTAAGGTAATTCAAGAAACTTACAATCGAAGAAATGCGATTACAACATCAAATTGGCCGCATAACATTAAAATGAAACAAAGCTCAAAGATGATAAAATAATTAAATAAAAATACCTTAAATAGGCATTTAATGAGGCATGGGTTGAGACCCCAATATTCCAAGTCCTCCCACTTGAGTATGGTAGGCCTAGGGTGGTGGAAAGTTGGTAAAATTTGTACTTTTCCACCCTTGACCCAAAATGGAAGTCAACTTGTATCTACCAAATAGAGGAACATAAATTAACTTATATATTGAAGAATTTGAGTGGGACATAGAAGAATAAAATGAATACCAATATGTATCCTAACATCTCAAAAAATTCCATCTCAAATTTATTTTTGTATTTTGAGATATGATCTAAATGGTGGGCTATTTTTCTAGGCCCAAGAATCTGGTCTAGAATTTTATCTCCAACTTGGGCCACCTGGAACTCCCATTAAAACTCCAAATTAGCTCTTTTAACAATTGGATTAAATGTTCACCATGATTTGATATGTATTAATTTAAAATTTCAGATTTATTGGTCTTGGATATAGTCTTCTATAGGAATTTAATTGGGTTGTTTTCCAATTCACTTTGTCCAGAATGTTGTTGGTTCAAGGCCCACTTTGGTGGTATTCCAATGTGAATATTTAAGTACTCAAAAGGTATAAACTATTCACAATGGAATGAGAAACCTTAAAATTTAAAAAATTTAATATTATCCTATTTAAAAGGACAATAAATTATTTAAATATTTAATGTAAAACCAATGAATTTCATCCATTATTCCCAACAATTTAAATCCATTAAGCAAAAGAAAAACACACACACACAACACTATTCTCTAGAGAAAAAATAAGTCCCACTTTACTTCAATCTACTTGGAGTAAAAAATTTAGTTTCTAGAAGCCCCACAATAGGCCTCACATCAAAACTAGTGTCGTTACTAGGGAAGTTGGTTTTAGTTTTTAAATTTTATTTAAAATGATCTCAAAAAATGACTAGATATAGTTATTACAATATCATTGCTTTTTATATCAATGTTGAGAGAACTATTCTCACAATACTTAGAACTCTAAAATTCACTGAACAAGAGGAAATATATTTTCAACATTAAATTAGCTAAATCTCATTCCTAAACTTATTCTTCTACCATAGTTACATTAGGAAGTGAAAAAATAAAAGATAATCTTTATTAAGTGAAAATGAATTTGAGGGAAATGTATGAACCTAATTTCAACATTAATAATCAATAATTGTAGTTGACTGAACAAATGGATTGTGTAATTAAAACTATAATTATTGGAATTTTGCCTAAATTTAATCATTATTAGGTGAAGACCATAACATGATTTTTAAATCATTTAAATAAGTATGAAATAGATCCAAAACTAGAGGAGTCACTAAGGATGAAAGCAGCTAGGAGGCTTTCCCCTTATCCCTTAAAGGGGAAAGAAATGAGTGGATCTAAAATATACAACCTATAGAAGTAACCTCATGGGATAAACTAAAAAGTTACTTCCTATGAAAATTTTCTCTACTTCAAAGAGTTATCAATTAAGAAAGGAGATCTATGGAATCCAACAACCAACTAGAAAAACTATTTATCAGTTTTGGGAAAGGTTCAAGAAACCAACTGCATCATACCCACACCATCCCTATGAAGAACATAAATTATTGGTATTATTTTACAAAGGATTGATGTAAAATTATTGGAACCTCCTAGATAGTTCTTTTGGATGATAAATGATTGATAAGTCACCTACTAATGTTATAGAACTAATTGAGAGAATATCCCAAAATTCCTAAAAATTCGGTATAAGGATTTTAACTAGATGTGTACTTGTGTTAAAAGGTTCCAAATAACATTTAATAAAAAATAAAATTGAATAAATAACCTCTATTTTGAGATATATATCCATGAACAAAGTACATGATACATCACCCACAATACCCCCTCGGGTCTGCTAGCTTTTTTATTATGAGGAACATTATAACAATGGATGCCCTCAAATTCAAGGGGATGAAAGCTGTGATGCCATGCTCTAGAGGAAGTTCCAAAATCAACTAAGTGGAAGCCAAAGATTTTTATAATTTTCCACCAATCAGTTTAGAGCTGGGATCTAAGAGACTCAAATTCCACTATTCCAACAAGCTTTCTAGTAGGCTTATCAATTGCCTTTTTAACTCCACCATTATAGATAAAAAGTTTCAAAACATTAAAAAGATAATAGTAAGGACAAGACAAAGAGCCTTCCATAAAGTACATAATGATATAGGTAATGGAATCTCAAAATATTCAAAAAATCACTCTCATGAATTATGGATCAGAGTTAAAGGAATTAGAAGGACAATTTGACTAGCTCATGATTACCCTCAATAACTTGGTTAATCAAGGCTCAATAAAAATTCCTTCTTTAATAATTCATAATCCCAAAGGAAATTTTATATCTATTATATTAAGGATTGAAAAAGAGCTGGGAAGCTATGAATAATTACCACTAAAGATAACAGTTGGAAGTGGAAAACCTACAATACCTGATGAATCTGCCTAGGAAAAAGAACTTAAAGAGGAATATGTGAAGAAGAACCCTATAAAGAAATATAAGTAGAAATAAAAAAAATGAAGAACCACATAAAACCCAACCTACTTTACCTACAAGGATACATGTACCCAAGAAAACCAATGAAGAATAATTGCAACAAGAGAATATAAAGGTGTTTAAAAAAGTAGAAATTAATATCCATTTATGGGTGGCCGTTATAAAAATTACATGGTATGAAAAATTCATTAAATAAAAATGTACTAGGAGAAGTATATTGTGATGAAATGAATATTTAGGATTAGGTAACAATGTTTTTCCCTTGTTACCCCACAAATTTCTAAGAAATTTTAAGATCTAGGTACTTTCACAATCCGATGTACTATATGAGAGCTTACTTTTTCCAGTGCATTATGTGATTTATGAGCATAAATTAATGTAATTACTTATTACATCTATTCTTATATAAAAATGGGAGATATTAAAACTACATGAGTGGTTGTGTTGCTTACTAATCAAGCCACTGGCTACCCAGTAGGTGTTCTTGAAGATGTCTTGGTAAGTGTATAATGATTTCTATTCCCTGTTGACTTCTACATTCTAAATATGGAAGAATGAAAAGGTAAAGATCACTCTCCCATCATTCTAGATATTTCATTACTCAAGACTACTAAAACCATAATAAATATCAATTAAGGAACTCTTTTCATGAATTTTGGTGAGGAAATAGTGGATCTTTAGGAGATGAGAAGTGAAGCATATGAGAAATTACTACTATACATGGAGAAATATAAATCTGTTCCTAATAAATTGATATAGAAAAAGAGAATTCCATGTTGGAGACAAAGTGATGTTATTTTATTTAAGGATAAATCTCTTCCCTTGTAAGCTTCATTTCAAGTGTATTGTACCATACACAATAACTAATATGTTTCCTATTGTTGTAGTTAAGATCAAAGGAGAAGGTTAAAATCTGCTATTAATAGTGAATAAACAATAATTGAAGATGTTTCATGAGTATTTCTGGAAACAAACCATAGAATATTCTAACTTCTTCTATGATTCCATCAAATGTAGAAATCCCATGTTATCTATTTCCTCTGTATTTATCTAGATACTAATTTTGAATTTTAAATTTTCAAAAAAAAATCATGTTGCACTTAAATGGAATGGTGTCTAAGATAAGTTTGACACAAAGGGGAAAAGTTGTTTGGGATGTAAATACCATTTTTATATTTTAAATTCTTATAATTTTAAAAAATAAATAAAGAAAAAGTTGGTTCTAGATATTCTATATTCATTCTTACTTTGGATTTGTTTTTGATAACATTGTAGTATTTTTAATATAGGAAAATTGAACTTCAATGTTTCTTACCTAGTTTAAATACCATGATAGTTTTTTATGATTCATTAGGTTATGAAATTGGAAGAGTTAAATGAATGATGAGTGAATATGGAAATATTTTCATGGATAATTTAGTCTTATAATTAGGGAAGGGAGTGTGATTAAAAATATTTCTATGGAATCAATATTTTAACATGAGGTCACTGGAATCTAAAACTAAATCCAAGGTAATTGGACTTTGTGAAAAAGAAAAACTCAGGGATCCGACTCAAAAGAAATTGATATAAGTCCTTTAAAATTAGAGTAAAATTGGAAATTGGGATCCCATGGTGAATCTCTGAGACATTAAGTACCAAGTGTGTGAGTTAAACCCATTTATAAATATTTAATAAGTGGGTTTTCATAGTGACTCACACAAAAAATACTCCAATTCTATATTTTTTTATTTTATAAGAACCACTTTTATGGTTGATTGGGAACCTCCCAAACATCAAGACACCCAATTAAAATTTCAAAAAAAATACCTATCAGATCCTTTAAGTGATTCACACTAATAATTAAAATTTTAAGCAAAAAAAACATCAATGCCTTAGGATGATAACCACCTAGAGCCATGAAACTACCCATCATCTTCCTCCACACCCACAACACAGATGATGATCCACCAGAACCCCATAAATATTGTCATACATGACCACTAGAAATAGATAACTCAAATCCACACTGAATGAATGTCAACTGGTAATTACCATCACCACCATGGACAGCACCGGATCTCATTGGCTATCAAGGATACCATAGGTACAAAAACATCAATGAAATATACTGCAATGTCATGGGTAAAACATCAGAGCTACAAATCCAAGATCATCATGAACATTGTCTGTAAGGCCGCACCTCTTGGAACACTAAAACCCACACATACATATCCCAAAACCTCCATGAAATACACCCCATTAGACCAAACTATAACGGTAGAAATAGAATAAGAACAAAGATCGTGTTTGAAATAGATCATTATTTTGGCGATCTGTGACCTTTGACATCAAAACATTTTCACTGCAAAGAAGACAAAGAATGCCGGTTGAGCCACTTGGAACATCATCATTGCTCGCTCAACACATCTCAAAGCCTCCTGGAGAACCACCACACTATATCTCAATACAATATATTAGTACACCCTAAAGACAAAATAGAGAATAAGTGGACCAGGCCTCAATAGTAAGCCTCACACATAAATGGATGCGAAAATTTAGAGGAAAAAAAATACAACAAATGAATAAATTTCTAAATAGTCAAAAATGTATTTATTTAGGTGAAGGTAATATTGAAGACAAATGAATAAAGGGTAAATTGAATTATAAAAAATTAAATTGATTTGTTTTAATAAAGTGTAAAATCAAAATTTAATTTAAGAATCTTAGTAGAGAGGGATAAATGGTAGTGATTCTTATTAAAACATTGATTCCACTTAAATATAATTTGATCCACTCTTGGACTTGTAACTCTCACTTGAATAGAAATGGGGAAGTGTCTTGATTCACATATGAGGAATGATAATTTTCACAGTGGATGAATATGTGTTTATTTATTCTTTGACTTTTTTATTAAGATCATGGTATGATGAATCTTTTTCTTTTCTTTTTGAATAATGGAATTCAATGATAAAATTTCCTAGGAGTGCAATAGTTATAGTGCACAGGAGTGATGTGTGCTCGAATTTTCAAAACATTTAATTGATTTTCAATGATATTTAACCTACTTATTTAATAAAATTCCCAAGTAATCATTCATTTTTGTGATCTTTGTGAGTTTTGGACCTTATTGAAAATTGGATTGAAATACAATGTTTATTGATTTATTTAATTTTTGAATTAAATAGTGAATCCAAATTTTAATTTTGATTTTTAAATATTTTTTTTTGATTCAATATAGTATTAAAATTATTAATAGGATTTATTTATTAGTTTAGTTGATTTATTCATTTTTGAATTTAATGAAAATCCATAAAATAAAATCGATTTTAAAAAAAATTACAAATTTTCAATATGGAATGTTAGAATGTGTGTTAAATAATAAATTAAAATTAATTTAGTTTTTTAAAATTAGATATTAAATTGTATAATTAAAAAAATTAATTAAAATTTATTTTGGAACTTATTTTTTATTATTTTATCATAATAGAAATTATATTGGAAAAAATATACACCGAAAAGAATTGTGTTTTTGGAGATGCATGTTGGAAAATCCAACTTAGGGACCAAGTGACAACATGATAAATTTGTAAGTGATAGCAAGATGAGTTTCAATTGAACACATTCTCTCTCATTTTTAGTATAGTTACTGCAAGACAAAATTTAAGTGGTCATGCATGGAAATATGGAAAAGGGAGAAATTGACTACAAGATCATCTCAGGGTAACCTCCCAAGTGATCATACCCATACTCCTCTTTATAGAAGCTTAAAAATATGCAAGGTAATTTGAATCCTACCAGACCGACACCCTCATATATAACCTATTACAACCCTCACCTAAAACAAATCACGAGATTAACATCATAGTATCTTCCTTCAACCTACTATAAGGTGATTCTAAGATTGATTCCCACATAAAGACCTGCAATCATGAGCTCGCCACTCCAAATGTAATGAACCTACAAAATATCTCAATATAGAGATCTCAATATATAGATTACTATTTAACCATGGAAGCAATGATCATTCCATGGTATAACTGGAATAGATTAACCACCACATTCAAATGAAGCTCACTGACCTTAATTAGAAAAGATTCCCTATTAAAATCGAACCCAATCCATGTCACATATAGGAATAAAAGTTCACCATGCCATATTGATTCAAACCATGATGATGCCTGATATCATTGGGAAGAATAATTAGAACAAGAGTCAACTAAATTTTCTCTGTAATGGATTTTATTTGAAGATTCTAATGGAGTGAGGAAGTGGAACCAAAGCTTTCCATGTTGTGAGTATATTTCCAGACCATCAAGAATGGTCATGAATGAAATCCCTAAAGAATATAAGGAACCTAAATATGAACCACCACATTTGAAAAAATATTGAGATAATGATGCATTTGATCCCATCTAATTTAAGATTATCCTGAGCATTAGTAAGTTCTGATGGATGTCGAAGATTGATTTTTGGAAGAAGGAGGATGTGTCTAAGATTAACCTTGAAGATGAACCATTGTGAATATTTTCAAGATTTACCTATGAATAATTTAGTTTTAATATTCATGAAACCTTTCTATTTTTTGAATTTTGTATTTTTTAATCATTGGAATTTGATTTTGTTTAAGTATCTAAGAGCGAAAGAGGCTGAGGTTCAATCCTAATATACTCGATGCCATATCGAAAGTGGATGAACAAAACACATTCAGTAATATTCCTCAATGAATTCCAAAACTCTAATTTTTCTAGAAGAACCTCCAAGACTATTTCAATTGGCCACATATAGTTCTGTCCAGTTAAAATATGTGACATCGATTTGAAGAATAAACATGAATTCAATTATTGAGCCAAACCATTTGTGAATCCATGGGTGTTTAAAGATACGAAATTGACTATTAAAGGACTTAAAGTAACCCTTACAATCCCAAGTATAGGTCCAGGCCCACCGATATTTCAATCCCACTTGGAACACTGAAGATCTATTCACACATACATCACTCAAAATACCTGTCATGGCCCGACCCATACTGGGGCTCGAGCTGTAACTACCCCAAGCCCGCCTCTATAGGCCAGGGGCTGGCGACTAGCGCCGAAGGCTCAAAAAACTAGGGGAGGCCTTTTCTTAAGAAACTATACACACACACGTAGCAACTCAATGAAAAAGTTCAGAGAAAATAAATAAAGATACAACACTACTACAAAAAGGGAAACCAACATACATGCATCGACCTCTAACCAATACAAGTAAAGTGATGAAAAGTACTGACAAGAAAACTGAACAATAAAAGGGAAAAAACACATGCCCAACCAGAAAGGTTCCACAACCATACAACAGGTAAAATGAAAGTAAATCGATGGTGTGTCTATCTCTTGAAAGTCCTACTGTGACCACTGAACGCAGCCCAAGCTCCTGCATCCTCTACGCTCCTCCACAGTCTCGATCAACCCGTCCATCGTCTGCAAGGTCACACCAAGTACGGGAAAATCCCAAGCAGGGGTGAGTATAAAGATACTCAGTAGGATGCCCCGAAATCTTGAGGGAGCAACAAAGGAGGTAATAAAATGGTGAGCAGTAGATAGAACAAAGAACAGTGCAAGATTACAAAAGAGAGAGTGCAGCACAACCCAACAAAAGGAAGGAAGTAGAATCGTCCAATCCAAGAGGAGCTAGACACAGAAAGCACGTGGCATACCCCACACATCTTCGCCCCTACTGGAAGGTGAGTAACTGAACCCAAGGAGTGAGAACAAAAGTAGGGTGTGTATATATATGCTCAACAAGAAGCCCGAACAAGTGTGTAAGGGGATATCTATATCCAACCTCAGCCCAAGAGAAATTGCCAATAGTTCTAAGGGTAGCCATCACTGATGCCCAACAATCCCACATGCCAAAGCTACCTCATCACTAAACCGTAAAACCAAGGGTCCCGCTCTGGTAAACATGGAGAAAAGTCACTGACTAGACTCATAGAAAGGATCGAGTCTGAAATAAGTCGTCGGGTAACCCACTGCTCAGCCTCGCTAGGGGGTAAACCCCAATAAGTCAACGGTGACCCACTGCCCAGCCCCGCTGGAGGGTAGACTGTAATAAATCATTGGGTGACCCACTTCCCAGCCCTACTAGAGGGTAAACCCTAAATAATTTGACGGTGACCCACTGCCCAGCCCCGCTGGAGGGTAGACCGTAATAAATCATCGGGTGACCCACTGCCCAACCCTGGTAGAGGGTAAATCGTAAATAAGTCAACGGTGACCCACTACCCAGACCCGCTGGAGGGTAGACCATAATAAATCATCGGGTGACCCACTGCCCAGCCCTGCTGGAGGGTAAACCCTAAATAAGTCGACGGTAATCCACTGCCCAGCCCCGCTAGAGGGTAGACCGTAATAAATCGATGGTGACCCACTGCCCAACCCCGCTGGAGGGTAAACTATATATAAATCATCAGGTGACCCACTACCCAGCCCTGATGGAGGGTAAACCCGGAACTAGGCCGATATCTCTGCACTACCCGTGCCATCACTGGGTTCCACTAACGCCGCTATTGTGCGTAGGTTCAGAGTGTGTCAAATAAACCTCTGACCAATTCCCTTTCATGTTTCCACATTTAATGAGATCTTGGAAGAGACTCCACTTTCCCAAACATATTACACCATTGTAATCCTCGTAGAAAAACATGCGAGGTAGACTACTCACTCAATGGAAATCAGCTTCTGATGGAAAATTTATTCAACATCGCTTCATGCCCATATGGCATCTCATGGGGCCTACACCTCAATCTCGAAAGAGGTCAGGCGATGTGCACCACCGTGATGCTCTAAGAAAAATACGCCAAAATGACTATTCATACACCCAAACGGACGCCTGATGAAAAAGTTGCAATACGCTGCACAACGCTTAAGAGATGGCCCTTGGGGCCCATGACTCAACTCCAGATTCTATGCCTGAAACCACCTTGGTCAATTTCACCTCAATTCTAGGGTCACAACGCTGCTGACGGTGCCTAAAACGGACACCGGATCCAGAAGTAGCAACTCAACGTGTTATTTGCAAACGGGGCCCCATGGGGCCCACACCTCGACCCCAAAACACGTCACAGAAATCGTACCATTGCATTCCTTGCTGATAATCACGCGAGATAGGCTATTCATTTGCCCTGAACGGACTTATGAAGCATAAGTCATAAAAACGCAGCATACTTCCAGAAGCCACCTCATGGGGCCCACACCACGAGCTCGAATTAAGCGGGTGGATTGCACCATTTCAATCCCCTTGGAAAAACACTCAGAAACGAGTACTCAAACACCCCAAACGGATGTCGGGTGAAAAAGTGGGGTTTCACCGTAAAACGTGCGAACTAGGCCCTGTGGGTCCCGCACCTTGTCTCCAACCCGAACACTTCAAAAAGAATCTCAAAAAGTCCATATGAGGACTGGGTTCATGCTGCCACTGACGGCGCGTCAATTGGACATCTCAAGTAGGAGTTAGGTCCGACGCAACAATTAATTAATTAATTAAAATAACTAATTAATTACTCGTATAAAGCGTTTTGTGCCACCGAGCAACAAAAACAAACCGCAAGGCTCCGAACTAACCTTAGAAAGATCATCTCATCTCCGGGGCCACCGCGCCTCTGACGACATGTCAAATGGACGTCCGGATCGCGAGCCACGTCCGTCGCAATTTTAATAATAATTTAATGTTATTAAATTAAATATCCTCGGGTCACCCGTCTTCGGGCTTAGAACCCAAAAACCCAAAAACTGACTTTGAAAGTTCCGTCTTGCCGACACGAACCCACAGCTTCAGACGACGCGTTAAATGGACACGCCGTTTAGAAGATACGGCCCCCCGAATGTAAGGGGGCCCAACCGGGCCGGTTCACCCTGGCCGGCCCGAACCGCCGCGGCCTGCTGGCCACGGCCTGCTCCAGCTGCACCAGACCCCTCGAGTCTAGTTATTCCATCTGACCGGCCGAAGCCGGTATCCGTGTCGCGCCAGCAGGACCTGAGGTATGCGGGTCCTTGTCCACACCGCACACCCCGAGGTCAGCGCCTCGGGGTTCTCCACCGACCGCGACAGGACGGGCCGCCCACACCCCCTGCTCGCCATCGACGCCGCTGAAGCCACCTCTTGGCTTCGCCGCTGCCTCCGACTCACCGCACGACGCCGCTCGACCACACCGCCCCAACTCCCTGATCGCGCCGCTGTGCTCCGCTGCCTCGACCAGCCGAGGTCGTCGCCTCCTTCTGTCGAACGCTCCACTGCGTGCCGGCCCGACGAACGCCGTGGCCGCCTCAGCTCACCCGCACCTGAGGCTGCACCTCCGGCCTCCGCTCTACAGCTCGACGCCACCCGTGCCCAATCCGAACCCCCGACCGAACCTCACCAGAGCATCGTGCTCCCGGCCGCACCTCCTGCGCCTCCCCGACCTCCGGCCACCACCCTTGCCGGATCCAGGACTTCCGACGGCCGTCGCCACCACTCCAGCGGCCCGATTCCAAAACCGAAAGAAGATTCTGGATCCTCTGGGCGAGGCCTTCGCAGCGCCTACCCCCGATCCACGATCCAACCAAATTTGATGCGCCCAAAAATTGGGACGAAGAACTCCCAAGAACAAGAAGTGAAAAAGGGGATCAAATGATGGCTGTGTTCATTTGGCCATTATCCCAATTCCAAAATTTTAGAAATTAACGACAAAATTGACAAAGGTGCAAAAAAATTAACAAGAATCCTACCTCGTTGGATCCGTTCATCATTGGAGACGCGCCCGCTTGATCCCACTTCGATCTGCCGGAGTCCGCTCCTCAATCCGGAGAAAAAACAGCGAAGAATGGCGAAGAACTCTTGAGATAGATAGATAGATAGAGAGAGAGAGAGAATGGGTTTTCCTCTCCCAACACTTAAGAGAATTTATAAAAATTCATTGAAACTCTCTCAATGGACGTGGATTCTGAAACCTCCGTGCCCGCCTAATTTATATTACGCCTAGGAAAAACGCCACATTTCGAACTCAATGGAAGTCTCAGATTTCTATTCCGAGGATTCGTTCTAAATTTATTTTAAAAGATCGTCAGTGATAAAAATCACTAAGTCATTATTTCAAAATGATGATTTTCCCCTGGGTGACATCTCTCACAGCAGGCCCGCGCCCACAACTTTTACACCCCACCTAGGGTAAACGACATACTCTGGACATAACCGTTCCCTAGGATTTCTAATCTGAGCTACCGTTTAGGAGTTATTCAGTTTTGAGCTATTAAATGAATAATTTGATGATTTAATTACCCATTTAACACACCACAAACGAGCAAGGGGTCCGAACGTCCCACGTCGACTCATTTCATGTCACGCCTAGGGTAAACACCGCATTCCGGACCCAACTGTGGTCTCAGATTTTTGATTCGATCAACCGTCTAAGATATATTACATTTTATTTGGTTAACCATGTGTGTGTAATATAAAAAAACTTAACATTTTTATATACTTAATTTCGGGCACACCGGGCCTCAAAATTGCACACCGTCTGAACGCCCTGCTCTGGAATAACATCAAGAAATTTTTCAATGTCTCAGAGTCCCAAAACACGGGTTCTTACATCATTCCCTCCTTCAAGCTTTTTGTCCCTGAAAAGAAAAACTAGGGAAAAAAACTCGGGATACAGAGCTCACACGTAGCTCTCCCACTCCTAAGAAAACTTTCACAACACCGTTCTGGAACAATGCGCAAACCAAAGGGATGGTTTGTACTTATAAGGTCCGCTACTCTCGAGAGAATGCATAAGAATATGCACACACCTCATCAGCTGCGACACGTGGAAGACATTGTGCACCCACTCCTACTATTGGGAGGGTAGGGAAAGATGGTAGACAACCTATCAACTGATTGCACGATTCCCGAATGGCCCAAAGAAACTCGGGGGACTTCCTCGGCCGAACCTCTACTTTCTAAATCATGACCAGAATCACGATATATTCCCAAAACATGGTCTCGTGATTTCCTCCTTCATAATACCTATCTGGTGAAGCACCCAAGGATATCCGGTCACAAAAGTTTTCATAGTCGGTGCATCAAAACTGAGGATCTCTGCTAAGATAGCGTCTCCACATTCTCAATGAAAGGGCTACCACCAGCACCACATAGTGAAACACGTAGTTCTGTTTATGGGTCTCCATCACCTCGACCTGTACTTGATAACCGTATCAAGATTGACGTTGAGGACGCAAGGTACCAACGAACAGGGTAGGTGAGAAAACTCATCCAACCGCCAGAGGCTAGACATGGAAAGCACGTGGCATACCCCACGTGTCTTTTCCCCTATTGAAAGGAGAGTAATCTCTAAAACAGGAACTCTTCCAAACCCACTAGTGGCACCTCAAGAAAAGGGAGGTCAAGTAGAAAAACCCCACTGGAAAATCCAGAACCTACTCTGACACTCCACCACACAACCCTACCATGAATGCATATGTCAGAGGGATTTATCCACCACACCTGAATACTATCCACTTTGGGTGGTGCCAACTCTCCCTCACAGGTTTGATCGCATCATAAAAAATGTATCTCAGTGGGGGGAAGAACCCCTCTTTTCTGTGCATTCAAAGCTACGCCGGACAACACCATCACAAGGTTATACCGATGCCCTGCGTCACCCTCAGTAACCCCTCGAACAAGGAGCTAGATGAAAAGAGTACCTCATGCAGTGTCTAACAAGTTCTACTCAGGAAAAGTAGAAAATACACAGAGCGTACCTCTTATCATCTCTTGCGATGCAGGATTGTAGACATCCATAGTACACAGCCGCCCGCAACCTCGTCCGTCAACTCCCTGAGCCTGACATGGGCCGCCTAGTGGTGGTGGAAGGACCTCGAAATGTCATCCTCCAACCACAGTTCTTCCTTCTTTTCTTCTAACACCGCCTCCCTGGGGACCACCCTGTCCTTACCTGGGAGTTTTATGATCACGACACTGCCTCTGTCATGGCGGCGCATCTACCAACTATCTGGAAGACTCAACACATTTGGTCAGATAGTCTCATGCCACATGACCTTGCACATAAAAAACATAGCACTAGGCCTCCCTGGGCTATATCTATGCTCTACACTATCCCTAACCATGTTCCTGAGTCACATCAAGGGGTGACCTCCGGCGCCGAGGCCCTGCCAATCGATGTCCCTCTTCCAGAAATTTCTCTATCACCAGTGCCTTCTCCAGCACCTCGAGATGGGTGAGGATGCAAAAGGGCACTACACTGGCACAAATCTCCTCAACAGAGATCTCGTTAAAACTTATGTGCTCAGAAGTTTCCATCATGGACCACTTCCAAAGAGTACTGAGTAAGGACTGCGAACCCAGTCGCATACTCGGCCACTGCCATCATTCCCCGCTGAAGCTCCAGCAACTCCTGAAACCGCAAAAAGCGTAAGTAGGAGAGGTAGTGCTCCTCATGAAACAGATTCTAGAAGTCATCCCACGAGAGTACCGACTCATCGTGTATCTGAGTAACCCTAGCTCTACCATGCCAAACTGCTTGGTGGAAAAGACTGGCTGTTAAAGCCACCATCTAACCCGTCAATGTCTGAACAAGCGTGAAGAGGCAGACCACCGAATCTAGCCAATCCTTCGCTGTCTGGGGGTATGGATCATTGTGGAACCTCAGCGGCCTCTGATACTAGAACTCACATAGCATGCCTAGCCTGCACTCATCATTAGCCCTCGTTGCCAGTACTATCTGCTACTCCACAGGTGGAGGTGCTACTACCTGTACTCCTGGAGAAAGGGTAATCATATGATGGATCTCGAACTGAGGCCTCATCGCTCACGAAATCATTGTCACGAACTGGAGTTTGTATCCTAGCTGGATATCATCGCAAAGACATCCTAAATCTGATAAAGGATTACCACAGTCAAATGATCATATATATATATCAACAACGATGGGGAGTTGAATCATGAAGGATAGTCAAAGACTCAATACTATATGATGCATGAACCAAATTCCCTGCAACAAGTGCCTCAATGTGCCGAGTCGACAAGCGAGTTATTCGGGTCCTGATGAATGGATAAGTCAGCCACCACACCACCACCGAACTCCCTGGCTGGAGAGCCACTCTCGAGACACGTTGGCACTACTGCCCCAAAATCATCCAATTCCTTTTTAGGGACGTCCGAACAATTCCCCAAGGAACGAACCAAATCTGATACCACTTTGTCACGACCCGACCCGTACCGAGGCTCGAGCCGTAACTACCCCAAGCCCACCTCCATAGGCCAGGGGCTATCGACTAGCGCCGAAGGGTCAAAAAACTAGGGGAGGACTTTGCCTAAGAAACTGTACGTACACACACAACAACTCAATGAAAAAGTGAAAAGAAAAGAAAGAAAGATACAACAATACTATGAAAAGGGAAACCAATATATATGCATCAACCTCTAACTAGTACAAGTAAAGTGCTGAAAAGTACTGACAAGAAAACTTAATAGTAAAAGGGGAAAAACACGCGCCCAACCAGAAAGGTGCCACAACCCGGCAATAGGTAAAACAAAAGTAAATCACTGGTGATTCTCTTGCCTGAAAGTCCTACTGTGACCACTGAACGCGGACTAAGCTTCTATGTCCTCTACACTCCTCCACAGTCTCAATAAACCTGTCCATCGTTTGCAAGGGCACACCAAGTACGAGTATATCCCAAGCATGGGTGAGTATAAAGATACTCAGTAGGATGCCCCGAAAGCTCAAGGGATCAAAAAAGGAGGTACTAAAATTGTGAGCAGTAGACAGAACAAAGAACAGTGCAAGAGTACAAAATAAAGAGTGCAGCTCAACCCAACAAAAGGAAGGAAGTATACTCGTCCAATCTAAGAAGAGATATACATGGAAAGCACATGGCATACCCCGCTTGTCTTCTCCCCTACTGGAAAGAGAGTAAATGAACCCAAAGAGTGGGAAAAAAGTAGGGTGTATATATATATGCTCAAAAAGAAACCCAAACGAGTGTGTAAGGGGATCTCTATCTACAATCTCATCCCAAGAGAAATTTCCAACAGTTCTAAGGGTATCCATCACTGATGCCAACAATCCCGCATGCCAAAGCTTCATTATCACTGAACCGTACAACCAAAGGTCCCGCTCCGGTAAACATGGAGAAAAGTCACTGACTAGCCTCATAGAAAGGACCAAGTCTGAAATAAGTCATTGGGCAACCCACTTCCCAGACCCGCTGGAGGGTAAACCCTAATAAGTTAGCGGTGACCAACTGCCCAGCCCCGCTGGAGGGTAGACCGTAATAAATCATCATGTGAACCACTACCCAGCTGTGCTAGAGGGTAAACCCTAAATAAGTCGACGGTGACCCACTGCCCAGCCCCACTAGATGGTAGACCGTAATAAATCATTGGGTGACCCACTGCCCAGCCCTGTTGGAGGGTAAACCCTAAATAAGTCAACGGTGGCCCACTTCCCAGACCCGCTGGAGGGTAGACCGTAATAAATCATCAGGTGAACCGCTGCCCAGCCCTGCTGGAGGGTAAACCCTAAATAAGTCTACGGTGACCCACTGCCCAGCCCCACTAGAGGGTAGACCGTAATAAATCGACGGTGACCCACTACCCATCCCCACTGGAGGGTAAACTGTAAATAAATCATTAGGTGACCCACTGCCCAGCCCTACTGAAGGGTAAACCTGGAACTAGGCCGATATCTCCACACTACCTATTCCATTACTAGGTGCCACCAATGCAGATACCGTGCGTAGGTTCGGAGTGACTCAAATAAACCTCCGACCAACGCCCTTTCATGTTTCCACATTTAATGAGATCTCATAAGAGGCTCTGCTCTCCCAAACAGATTACACCGTTGTAATCCTCACGAAAAAACACATGAGGTAGACTACTCACTCACTGGAAATGGGCTCCCAATGGAAAAGTTATTCAACATCGCTTCATGCTGATACGACGTCTCGTGGGGCCCACAACTCGGTCCCGAAAGAGGTCGAGCGAACTGTGCCACCACGATGCTCTCAAAAAACACCCCGAAACGACTATTCATATGCCCCAAACAGACACCTGATGAAAAAGTCACAGTACACTGCACACAACTTAAGAGACGGCCCGTGGGGCCCACTGGTCTCGCCCAAATTTACCCAAGTTTTAAGGGTCAAGCGGTCGCTTGTAGTGTAGCTTGGGTTGTCGAATCCTCAGAGACCTAAGAAGAACCTTTAGACACTCAACAAAAAGAGATGGATTTTTGGCTATTAAGTGGCCAACTTGGGTTGATTTTATATTGTTTTTAAAGAGAACTAAAAGATCTATGTGAATTCAAATTAAGAGAAAATGAGTTGATCCTAGGTTATGGCTCGGGGTGGATTGAATGAATTCCCTTTTTTTTTACAATTTTAATTTCATTAACTCGAGAAGGATTCATGCAATGAATTCAAACTAACCTCATCACTTACTGATTAAAAACCTTCAAAACATATGATAATCACCTATACACTTGTAGGATCATTTTCATGAGCACTCCAAGGTAAAGGATGTAATTAGCACATGAAAGTGGGGTGAATAAATTCAATAAGGAAGAGGAAGAATAAAAATCATTGAATGAAAGAAACTCAATTAAAAGAAATTAATAACATTTAGGGCATGAGAAATAACATTCAATCCAGCCCCTTGCTACTCCCTTGGATCAACCCATAAAAGAGCTAGCCCTCCATTGATTACAAGTTCTCAACGGAAGCGGAAGGTAGACTTATGAGGGCGGAATTGAAGAAGTAAAAATAACAAAAATAACAATCACTCCACCGTTGTGTGAACAAAATCACAAGGTTTGGTGTGAATAAATTCACACCTTGGGGCAACGGTATCAAGGTGATAAGGATAATAACAGAACAAGAGAAGAGGAAGAACTTTTATTGAAGACTAAGGTGATTCGAACAACTTACATGAGAAGGAAGAACATTACAAAGGCAAATTGGCATAATAACATTACAATGAAAAGAAAGCATCCAACCTCCCCAAATCCATCACCACTACTGCCTTAAATAGGAAAAAATTAAGCCTTGGCCGAGCTCCCAACATCCCATGTGCTTTGAATTAATTATGTTGGGAAAAGGTGGGTGGAACATTAATGATGAGAGACTTTTCCACTTCTTGCCCCGAAGTTGCAGCCAGCTTGCATCCACCGGAAAGACGAGCCTAAAGGACCTTCTAGAAGGCCGACTTGGAGTGGGCCCTAGAAGACTTAAATGAATCCCAGGATGTCCCATAACATCCTGTAAAATTTCATCCCCAAATAATTTGTGGTTCGGGAGATATGATTGAAATGGTGGGCTGTTTTTCTGGGCCGCAGACTCTGGCCCAAAATTAAATCTTCAACTTGGGCCGCCTTGATCACCACCATTGAGGACGAATTAGCACTAGCTCCAGAAGAATTATTTGTTCCCCTATATGTCTTCTATCCTTCCATAAATGTTGGGCTTCATTGGGCCTGTATTGTGGGCCCCATAGTACGATCAGTGGGATGATATACAATCTGCCTTCTCCAGAATTGTTTCCTTTAATCGCCAAATATCTCCCTCATACTTTATTAATAATCCATTGATCCCTGAATAAAAAATGTTCATAATTAAGTGAATATCAAATTAAAACATGGATAGTTACATTCTTTAAAATCAGATGAAACATTGGGCCTAAATTGGTGCACATTAGGCATGAAGTGCACAAATGATGAGAATGAGTGTTCAAAATGTAAAATGCACTAAAATGGTATTTATGAATAGCAAGGCACATGAAAACTACATATATTAGCAATGAATATTATCCTCTTACAGTGGCTAATCACACCCCCCAACTTGAGTTTTGCTAGTCCCGAGCAAAATATATCTCACAAAAATGAAATTCGAATGCCATTTTCCAAAAACATTTTAATACACATTTCTCACCCAAAGATCACATACCAAACAATTATGAAACCCATCAAAATCATTTAAAACAAGCTATGTCCATAAGCATATCCCAAGCCCAAGCCCATTCCTTTGTTCAAATTCATTGCCATATTTCATCCAAATTCAATTAACCATGATGAAGTGTTGTGTGTCACAATAGACATGGGGGTTCATTTTCATTCGAGGGATAAAAGATGGAAGCGCTAGGAGCAATCAAATTTTAATAATAAGATGGGTACTCATTTTTTATTTTATATATATTTTTTTTGTTTTTGTTTTTTTTTTGCAATTTTTCCATGGTAATTGAAATTGAACTCAATCGAGTCAACCCATGTAGCAAGACTTTGCCGATGACTCCCAGGCTCAAAGACCTTAGGGCACCAAGTGAAGCTCACATACTCGGGCATCATCTCGAGCTAAATCAATCAAAAACAAATTCAAATTACCACAAATAGAGATAAAATGCCCAACTCTGGGCCAGACAACTATGGAGTCGCGATCCCCAAGTGCCGAAAGCCACACATTAGGTTAATTCATTGCTCTACGCGCAATTATTTATTTATTTTTTCTTTGAATACTCATGTTAAAATTAAAATGATCACCAATCCTATGCTATTTATTATGGGTCCCCAAGAACTCAAACTAAAACCCCACAATCTAGAGGATGTGCATTGTGTGTTTTTTTTAAATGGATGAAAATATAACAGTGAAAAATCACATCGGACAACCGCACTTTCCAATAACTATGCACATGAACATAAACTTGCTTTAAAATCAGAATCAAGGCATGCAAAATTATTTGATATCCAATTTCAGAGTTTGGAATGTATGTTATCATGTTCAAGGTTAATGGCATTTTTCATTCCACACATTTTCATCTCCCCCCCCCAACTTAGAATAACACTGTCCCCAGTGTTTAAAGAATTGAAATATAGAAGGGGTAGGATAGAAGTTCACCGAAGACATTGAAAATGAAAATTATGGAATGAAGTCACCTGGTGGTTGACGTTGAAAATGCATTCCCATGTATCCCTTCAATTCTGGTTTGTCTTCCAATGGCTTGGACGGTTGTGAACAGCTTTTCCCAATGACCTATGACATGCCTTAAATTTTTTTTTAATATATATATATATATATTTTTTTTATTATTTTTTTAACCTAAAAAAAAGTATAAATAACATAAACTGATGATACATTGTCTTCTTTATATTTTCTGGGTAAGGTATTACTCAGGGATCACACCGTGTGACACGGATGAATACGGTGCTCCCCTTTCATACCCATCCTTACTCATAAAATAAGAACAGGTCAACAATCTATTTTTTTTAAATACCAACAAAAATATAAAATAAAATAAAATAAAATAAAATAAACTGATGATACATTGTCTTCTTTATATTTTCAGGGTAAGGTATTACTCAGGGATCACACCGCGTGACACGGATGAATACGGTGCTCCCCTTTCATACCCATCCTTACTCATAAAAGAAGAACAGGTCAACAGTCTATATTTTTTTTTAATAACAAAATGCAGAAGAAGGAAAAAAAAACGAGTCACAAAGATTAGAAAGATGAAGACCACGGGTTGCCTCCCGTGCAGCGCTTTTGTTTAACGTCGTTAGCCCGACATGGATCCTAAATCTATCAATTTTTTCCTGGTTCATAGGTTGGCTCTGTTAACTCTACCTCTATTTCCTGTTTATTGAACGATTCAATGAAAGGTTTTAACCTATGACCATTGACCTTAAAAATGTTACCACTTGTGGGATCCTCAATCTCTACTGCCCCATGGGGGTACACATGATGCACTATGAATGGACCTGACCATCTAGACCTTAACTTTCCCGGGTGTAAATGAAGTTTTGAACTATACAAGAGCACAGGTTTTCCCAGTTCAAATTGCTTGACTTTGATATTCCTAGATTGGTAGGATTGAACTCTAGCTTTATTTATCCTTGAATTTTCATACGCCTCCATCCTAAGTTCCTCAAGTTCATTAAGATCTAACTTCCTCTTTTCTTTGGCTAAAGAAATGTCGAAATTCATTTTCTTGATTGCCCAAAATGCCTTATGCTCAATTTCAACAGGTAAATGGCATGCTTTTCCATAAACCAACCTATATGGGGACATTCCTAGGATGGTTTTGAATGCTGTACGATATGCCCAAAGAGCATCCAGGAGTTTCTCAGACCAATCTTTCCTAGAGGGGTTGACAGTTTTTTCAAGAATTTGCTTAATCTCCCTATTTGCTAACTCAGCTTGACCATTGGTTTGAGGATGGTATGCAGTGGAAACTTTATGAGAAATTCCATACTTAGACATGAGTGAAGAGAATGGGCGATTACAGAAATGGGTTCCACGATCACTGATTATAGCCCTCGGAATTCCAAATCTAGAAAAGATATGCTCTTTTAGGAATCGGATCACAACTTGATGATCATTAGTCTTGGTGGGAATGGCCTCAACCCATTTTGAGACGTAATCAATAGCTAAGAGGATGTAGAGGTATCCCTTAGAGTTTGGAAAGGGTCCCATGAAATCAATTCCCCAACAATCAAAGATTTCAACGACTAGAATGGGAGTGAGGGGCATTTGATTTCTTTTGGAAATGGATCCTAATTGCTGACACTGAGGACAACTTTTGCAGTATTGGAAGGAATCCTTAGTGAGGTTCGGCCAGTATAAACCACTTTGGAGGACCTTTGCAGTGGTTTTCTTTGTAGAAAAGTGGCCTCCACATGCCTCTCCATGACAAAATTTTATAATGGACTCTTGCTCAGACTCGAGAACACATCTCCTGATGATTTGATCAGGACAGAACTTGAAGAGGTAAGGATCATCAAACACGTAGTGTTTGACATCAGAAAGGAATTTCCTCTTAGCATGGGTCCCCAGGAATTTTGGAATGTCACCCGTCACCAAATGGTTTGCTATGTCAGCATACCAAGGGCAATCACTCACTGAATAGAGGTGCTCATCGGGAAATGAATCAGACACAGAGAGGTGGTGTGAGTTGTCTTTGAATTCCATCCTAGAGAGGTGATCAGCTACAACATTTTCAACACCCTTTTTATCCTTAATGGTTAAATCGAACTCTTGAAGAAGAAGGACCCACCTAATCAATCTAGCCTTGGCATCTTGTTTTTGGAAAAGGTATTTTAGGGCTGAATGGTCAGTGAAGACAATGATGGGTGATCCTAAGAGATAAGACCTGAATTTCTATAAAGCAAAGACAACAGCAAGCAGCTCTTTCTCAGTGGTGGTGTAGTTTATTTGTGCATCATTTAAAGATTTGCTTGCATAAGCAATGACACAAGGAGTTTTCTCACACCGTTGTCCTAAGACTGCTCCTACAGCGAAGTCACTTGCATCACACATGAGCTCGAAAGGAAGTTTCCAATTTGGAGATTGCATGATAGGTGGAGATATAAGAGTTGACTTGAGTGTA
Organism: Viscum album; assembly: GCA_963277665.1. Classification (NCBI taxonomy): domain Eukaryota; kingdom Viridiplantae; phylum Streptophyta; class Magnoliopsida; order Santalales; family Viscaceae; genus Viscum; species Viscum album. The sequence continues at coordinate 1,424,036,950 of OY728123.1, read as the reverse complement.
GAGAATGATTCCTCACAGCCTTCTGTCCATAAAAATGGAGCATCTTTTACCAATAGAGCACAAAGTGGTCGAGAAATAGAGCTAAAATTCCTAATGAACCTTCTATAAAAACCAGCATGTCCTAAGAAGGACCTCACTTCCTTAACAGTTTTAGGAGAGGGAAGGTGACGAATGATGTCAACCTTAGCTTTATCAACTTCAATCCCTCTACCAGATACTAGATGACCTAGAACATGTCCTTCCCTTACCATGAAATGGCATTTTTCCCAATTTAGTATGAGATTCTTATCCTCACACCTTGACAAAACCTTTTCAACATTTAGAAGGCATCCCTCAAAAGTATCCCCAAAGATGGAGAAATCATCCATGAAGACCTCTAAACAATCCCCCACCATTTCCGAGAAGATTCCCATCATGCACCGCTGGAAGGTACCAGGGGCATTACATAACCCAAAGGGCATGCGCTTGAAGGCAAAAGTGCCGAATGGACAAGTGAAGGTCGTTTTTCCTTGATCCTCTAAAGAGACTTCGATTTGATTATACCCTGAGAATCCATCTAGGAAGCAGTAGAATTGATGACCCGCCACTCGCTCTAGGACTTGATCAATAAAGGGCAAGGGGAAATGGTCTTTCTTGGTACAAGAGTTGAGCTTCCTATAGTCAATACAGACTCTCCATCCACTACTAACCCTTGTTGGAAGCATCTCTCCATCATTATTGGTTATTACTGTGATTCCAGCCTTCTTTGGAACCACATGGATTGGGCTAACCCACTCACTCTCAGCTATAGGATAGATGATACCAGCTTTTAACAATTTCAAAAGTTCTTTTCTCACTACTTCCATGAGATTAGGATTGAGTCGTCGCTGAGGTTGACGACATGGCTTTGAATCGGATTCTAGAACAATTCTATGAGTCCCGATAAGTGGGCTAATCCCAGGAATGTCTGATAGGGTCCATCCAATGGCTTTCTTGTGTCTCCTAAGGACATCTAGAAGCATCCTCTCATGATTGGCTTCAAGAGAGGAAGAAATGACAACAGGAAAGGATTGATTGTCCCCTAAGAACGCATACTTGAGTGATGAAGGTAAAACCTTAAATTCAAGATCAGAGTGGTTATCACTTTCCAAGAAAGGATGAGACTTTTCATTGAACTCAGTTTCTTTGTTCACATTTCTTGACAAAATTGGTTCCTTGTGAAGAGAATTTTCATCCACTAAATTAGATAGAGTAGTTTCATGAAGGGATATGGACTCGATGTTATTGATTTCACTCATGGTATCATCGATTGGTGATTCTAGAAAATCATCAATAGAGCAATCTGAAAGAGATTCAAGCCAAGGAGACAAATTTCCCTCATGTGAACAAAGAAAATCAATCTCTTCTTGACTTAAACATCCTTAGGTAATTCCTTGATGTTCCTTGAGTTCACTATCAACACTACCCATCCAATTAACCTCATGGATCTCTTCATCATCCCCAATTTGAGAGTTTGCATTGTAGATGTTCAAGTCTAGACTCATGTTTCCAAAGGTGATGGTCATGTTCCCATTTCGGACTCGGATAACAGAGTTGATTGTTGCAAGGAAGGGACGACCAAGGATGATTGGGGTTTGCTCCCTAGGACCTAAGCTTGGGTGATTGTCTAGAACAATGAAGTCAGCTGGGTAAATTAAATTTTCAACTTTCACCAAAACATCCTTTAAGATCCCCTTTGGAACTCGAATACTACGATCAGCAAGTTGAAGAGTGACAGATGTGGGTTGGAGTTCTTCGAGACCTAACTGACAATACATAGCATAAGGAATGAGGTTCACACTGGCTCCTAGATCACACAAGGCTTTTACAACTTTGTTCTCTCCTAGTTCAACATTTATGTAAGGGCATCCTGGATCTTTCATCTTTGGAGGAAGGGTTCCTTGGATTGTTGTGCTAACATTTGCTGCCAGAAGGACTTGGTTCTTATGTGAGAATTTCCGTTTAAATGTGCAGAGGTCCTTAAGGTATTTTGAGTATGCAGGAATGGTTTGAATGGCATCGAGGAGTGGAATGTTCAACTTGACTTGTGAGAATATTTCCCTCAATGTTTCACTCAATTCAGGCTTGGTTTTCCCCCTCATGCATTGAGGAAATGGGGCAGGTTGTGGGGTTGTTTTTTGAAGAGTTGTTTCCTTCACATTTTTATTAGTATCATCAGTTTGTTCATGTGTTTCATTTGAATTTTCATTAGAGTTTGAATCTTCAGGTGGGTTTTGAACTATTTGTTCAGGTTTCTCAATTGATTTCCCACTTCTCAAAACTGTCACAGCCTTTAGTTGTTCATGAGTTGTTTGAGTGCAACTTGTCTCCCCCCTTGATGTTTGTTGTGGAATGGCCTGTGTGGGCATGGGTGCCTTTCCAGTTTTTATGGTTTGAAGTTCTTGTTTAAGGGACGAGACTTCTGAGTTCATCCTTTCCATTTGTTTACACAGTTGTTCAAGGATTGGGAGAGGGACAGATTGGGAAGGGGTTTGTGTTGGTTGGGTTATCCCAGGGGGATACTTTGGTTGTTGGATGGGTTGTTGGTATTGGACTGGAGGATGTTGGTATTGGATTGGTTGTGGTTGGAATTGGTTATGGTTTTGAAAATTTTGTGTAGGGTAGGGGTTTGGTCCTTGTGGTTGGCTAGGTTGTTGGTTATCTTTCCATCGGAAGCCTGGGTGGTCATTATACCTTGGGTTGAATGTGTTTGGGTATTGAGGCTTTTGAAAGTTTAGGGCATTGACTTCAGCAGGTGGTCCTCCTAAAAGAACATCCTTGATGGATGGAATGGTTGGGCAGTTGTCTGTTTTGTGGTCATGTTTGTCACAGATTGTGCAAACAAGGTCTACAGTTTGGATTTCATTGATTTTTCTATGGTCTATCTCTTCAACCTTCCTAGAGAGTGCTGCAAGTTTCGCCCTAAGGCTTTCCTCTTCCCTAATTCTATGCATTCTAGTAGTTCTTTGAGGCTTTTCAGAGTAAGGTGATGTTCCCCATGTTTGGTTTTGTTCAGCAAGGATTTCTAGATACTCGTAAGCATCATTTGGGGATTTGTTTTTAAATGTCCCATTACACATCATGTCAATGAATTGTTTGTTCCCCGGGCCCAAACCTTCATAGAAAATTCTTACTTGTTCAGGAATAGAAAAACCATGGTGTGGAACCATGTTTAGGGTGTCTTTGAACCTCTCCCATGTTTCATAAAATGACTCTCCCTCTTTTTCAAAAAAGTTTTGGATGCTCTTTTTAAGTGCAATGGTTTTGTGATGGGGGAAGTATTTTTTGTAAAATTCTCTTTGCAGTTGGTTCCAAGTGTGGATTGATGAAGGTCTCAGGTTGTTTAGCCAATTTTTAGCTCGATCCTTTAATGAAAAAGGAAAGAGCCTCATCTTAGCAGATTCTAGTTGATGTGGGGGACACATGGTTTCAACAATGTCGTTGAACTCTTTGACATGAAGGTATGGCATTTCTGACTCCATCCCATGAAAGGTTGGAAGGTGGTTTAGGACATGGGGTTTGAATATGTAGTTGGTGTCTCCTATGAAATTGTGTCTAATGCATGAGGGGGCATTGGTCCAAGATAGAGTGAGGTAGTCGTTCATGGTTTGATCAACTACATTCCCTAAGTTTGGAGCTTCTTGGTTTTGGTTTCCCATTTGATTCCCCCCAGGGTTTACAATTTGATTTTGTGGATGACCCTCCATTGGACTTGTTTCAAGTTCTGACTTTGGGGTTTCAAGAGTATTTGAATCTGATTTAAACAATCCCCTAGGTGCACTTGACTCCCCAATCCTAGGACTATCCACCCTGACTAGTCTGTTTGAGAAATCGCGGGTGTAGGCGGACATGCGCCCAAAAAAAAAGCGAGAAAGGGACAAGATAAGAGATCTTGGGTGAGAGTAGAAGAATGGGGGTGAGGAAAGAAGGTTTTTGTCTAAAGAACTTACTTGGTCCCCGGCAACGGCGCCAAAATTTGGTCTCGCCCAAATTTACCCAAGTTTTAAGGGTCAAGCGGTCGCTTGTAGTGTAGCTTGGGTTGTCGAATCCTCAGAGACCTAAGAAGAACCTTTAGACACTCAACAAAAAGAGATGGATTTTTGGCTATTAAGTGGCCAACTTGGGTTGATTTTATATTGTTTTTAAAGAGAACTAAAAGATCTATGTGAATTCAAATTAAGAGAAAATGAGTTGATCCTAGGTTTTGGCTCGGGGTGGATTGAATGAATTCCCTTTTTTTTTACAATTTTAATTTCATTAACTCGAGAAGGATTCATGCAATGAATTCAAACTAACCTCATCACTTACTGATTAAAAACCTTCAAAACATATGATAATCACCTATACACTTGTAGGATCATTTTCATGAGCACTCCAAGGTAAAGGATGTAATTAGCACATGAAAGTGGGGTGAATAAATTCAATAAGGAAGAGGAAGAATAAAAATCATTGAATGAAAGAAACTCAATTAAAAGAAATTAATAACATTTAGGGCATGAGAAATAACATTCAATCCAGCCCCTTGCTACTCCCTTGGATCAACCCATAAAAGAGCTAGCCCTCCATTGATTACAAGTTCTCAACGGAAGCGGAAGGTAGACTTATGAGGGCGGAATTGAAGAAGTAAAAATAACAAAAATAACAATCACTCCACCGTTGTGTGAACAAAATCACAAGGTTTGGTGTGAATAAATTCACACCTTGGGGCAACGGTATCAAGGTGATAAGGATAATAACAGAACAAGAGAAGAGGAAGAACTTTTATTGAAGACTAAGGTGATTCGAACAACTTACATGAGAAGGAAGAACATTACAAAGGCAAATTGGCATAATAACATTACAATGAAAAGAAAGCATCCAACCTCCCCAAATCCATCACCACTACTGCCTTAAATAGGAAAAAATTAAGCCTTGGCCGAGCTCCCAACATCCCATGTGCTTTGAATTAATTATGTTGGGAAAAGGTGGGTGGAACATTAATGATGAGAGACTTTTCCACTTCTTGCCCCGAAGTTGCAGCCAGCTTGCATCCACCGGAAAGACGAGCCTAAAGGACCTTCTAGAAGGCCGACTTGGAGTGGGCCCTAGAAGACTTAAATGAATCCCAGGATGTCCCATAACAGCCTGTAAAATTTCATCCCCAAATAATTTGTGGTTCGGGAGATATGATTGAAATGGTGGGCTGTTTTTCTGGGCCGCAGACTCTGGCCCAAAATTAAATCTTCAACTTGGGCCGCCTTGATCACCACCATTGAGGACGAATTAGCACTAGCTCCAGAAGAATTATTTGTTCCCCTATATGTCTTCTATCCTTCCATAAATGTTGGGCTTCATTGGGCCTGTATTGTGGGCCCCATAGTACGATCAGTGGGATGATATACAATCTGCCTTCTCCAGAATTGTTTCCTTTAATCGCCAAATATCTCCCTCATACTTTATTAATAATCCATTGATCCCTGAATAAAAAATGTTCATAATTAAGTGAATATCAAATTAAAACATGGATAGTTACATTCTTTAAAATCAGATGAAACATTGGGCCTAAATTGGTGCACATTAGGCATGAAGTGCACAAATGATGAGAATGAGTGTTCAAAATGTAAAATGCACTAAAATGGTATTTATGAATAGCAAGGCACATGAAAACTACATATATTAGCAATGAATATTATCCTCTTACAGTGGCTAATCACACACGCCTCAACTTCGGCTTCAACGCCTGAAACCACCCTGGTCAATTTCGCCTCAATGCCAGGGTCACAACACCGCTGACAGTGCCTAAAACGGACATCGGATGCAAAAGCAGTAACTCTCCGCGTTATATGCAAACGGGACCCCGTGGGGCCCACACCTCGACCCCAAAACACGTCACACGAATCATACCATTGCATTACTTGATGATAACCACATGGGATAGGATTTTCATTTTCCCTGAATGAACTTATGAAGCATAAGTCGTAAAAACACAACATACGTCTGGAAGCCGCCTCGTGGGGCCCACACCACGGGCTCGAATTTAGGCTGGTGGATTACACCATTGCAATCCCTTTAGAAAAGACTCAGAAACGAGTACTCAAACACCCCAAACAAATGTCAGGTGAAAAAGTGGCGTTTCACCATAAAATGTGCGAACTAGGCTCTGTGGGGCCCACACCTTGTCTCCAACCCGAACGCTTTAGAAAGTGTCTCAAAAAGTCTGCATGAGGACTGGGGTCAGGCTTCCGCTGACGGAACGTCAATCGGACATCTCAAGCCGGAGTTAGGTCGAACGCAACAATTAATTAATTAATTAAAATAATTAATTAATTACTCGTATAAAGCGTTTCTTGTCACCGAGCAACGAAACCAAACTAAAAGGCTCCGAACCAACCTTGGAAGGACCGTCTCAGCTCCGGGGCCACCATTCCTCTGACGACACGTAAAACGGACATCCGGCTCGTGAGCCACGTCCGTCGCAAATTTAATAATAATTTAATATTATTAAATTAAAGCTCCTCGGGTCACCTGTCTTCAGGAAAAAAACCCAAAAAACCCCAAAACTGACTTTGAAAGATCCGTCTTGCCGACAAAAACCCGCAGCCGCAGACGACGCGTCAAACGGACGCGCCGTTTAGAGGATATGCCCCCCCCCCCCGAATGTAAGGGGGCCCAACTGGGCCGGTTCACCTCGGCCGGCCCGGTTCGAATCGCCGGCCCACGGCTCAGCCGCATGTCCGGCCCGAACAGGAGAGGCCCGCTGGCCGTGGTTCTCTCCAGCTGCACCGGACCCCTCAGGTCCAGTTCTCCCAGCAGATCGGCCGAAGCCGGTCTCCGCGTCGCACGAGCAGGACCCGCGGTATGCGGGTCCTTGTCCACGCTGCACACCCCGAGGTCAGCACCTCGGGGTTCTCCACCAACCGTGATAGGACGGGCCGCCCGCACCCCCTGCTCACCACCGACGCCGTTGAAGCCCCCGCCTGACTCCGCCGCTGCCTCCGGCTCACCGTACGATGCCGCTCGACCGCACCGCCCCGACTCCCTGATCGCGCCACCGTGCTCCGCCGCCTCGATCAGCCGAGGCCGCCGCCTCCTTCCGCCGAATTCTCCACCACGCGCAGGCCCGCCGAACGCCGTGACCGCCTCAGCTCACCTGCACCCAAGGGCGCTCCTCCGGCCTCCACTCGACAGCTCGATGTCGCCCGCGCCCAATATGAACCCCCGGCCGGACCTCACCGGAGCACCGTGCTCCCGAACGCACCTACTGCGTCTCCCCAACCTCCGGCCACCACCCTTGCCAGAGCCGGGGCTTCCGATGCCCGCCACAACCACTCTGGAAGCCCGATTTCAAAACCAAAAGAAGATTCGGGATCCTCGGGGCGAGGCCTTCGCAACGACTACCCCCGATCCACGATCCAACCAGATTTGACGCGTCCGAAAATTGGGTCGAAGAACGCCCAAGAACGAGAAGTGAAAAAGAGGATCGGACGATGGCCGTGTTCATTCGGCCATCGTCCCAATTCCAAAATTTTAGAAATTAATGACAAAATTGACAAAGGTGAGGAAATTTTAACATGAATCCTACTTCGTTGGACCTGTTCGTTGTTGGCGACGCGCTCGTTCGATCCCGCTTCGATCTTCCGGATTCCGCTCCTCAATCCGGCGAAGAACAGCGAAGAATGCCGAAGAACGACGAAGAATGCTCGAGAGAGAGAGAGAAAATGGGTTGTCCCCTCCCAACACTTAAGCGAATTTATAAAAATTCACTGAAACTCTCTCAACGGGCGTGGATTACGAAACCTCCGCACCCACCTAATTTATATCGTGCCTAGGAAAAATGCCACATTTTGAACTCAACGGAAGTCTCATATTTCCATTATGAGGCTTCATTCTAAAGTTATTCTAAAAGATCATCAGTGATAAAAATCACTAAGTCATTATTTCAAAATGGCGATTTTCCCCTGGGTGACATCTTTCACAGCAGGCCCACATCCACAACTTTTACACCCCACCTAGGGTAAACGACATGCTCCAGACGTAACCATGCCCTCATATTTCTAATCAGAGCTACCGTTTAGGAGTTATTTAGGTTTGATCTATTAAATTAATAATTTGATGATTTAATTATCCATTTAACACACCGCCAACAAGCGAGGGGTCCGAACGTCCCACATCAACTCATTTTATGTCGCACCTAGGGTAAACACCACGTTCCAGACCCAACCGTGGTCTCAGATTTCAAATCCGATCAACCTTCTAAGATATATCGCATTTTCTTTAGTTAACCACGCGTGTGTAATATAAAAACACTTAACATTTTTATATACTTAATTCCGGGCACACCGGGCATTAGAATTGCACGCCGTCTAAACGCCCTACTCTGAAATGACATCAAGAAAATTTTCAAAGTCTCAGAGTCCCAAAACCCAGGTTCTTACAATACCACCAAACAAAGCATGATTTTCCACTGGATTTGTGAAGTAGAAAACCATTACACCTATATTTATTCTCTATTTCATAATAAAGCTTTATTAGAGGAGGTATTTTTTTTATTTCCACAAGAAGTGAATCTAGATTCTTTCTAACTTAATTATCTAGAACCTCGTTTCTAGGCATGTTTCGATCATCCAACTAATAAGAGTACATTACTCAAAAATAAAGTTGGTGAACATTCCTAGAGTGACTTGAAGAAGTTTAAGTTACTTTTTCTTCTCACATAGTGAATTTTTAATCATTCAAAATGAATCTAAGTGGTCATCTATAAATGGAAAACTATTCACATGTTCCATACACTAGATGGATCTCAAGGGATAATTCATAAATAATTTGATAAATTGGATCTATTATTGTTTGCACATGCTTAGTTTATTTTACATTTTCTATTTACTCTCTAGTGATGGCCCACCAGATTAGTAGTGGTTGATCCTAGGAGAACTCTCCCACCCCGATGATTAATTCTAGTTTTTAATGATAATTATTCTATATTAATTTCTATGGATTTTTTTATATGCATAACTTATAGGATGTTTATATTTTTATTTTCATTTAAATTATTCTTGACTTAATCTTTAGCTGCACAAAAAAGATACTTGAGAATTCCTTCATTGATTATGATATTAAGTAGTGGTATGAATCAAGAGTAATTGGTGGTATCCAATCATTAGGCTAGGTCAGTACATAAAATACAATGATAATTGTATCTTTCTATTCTAAACCAAAATTGTCAAGATAGGGTAATCAATGAGATTTCCTTTGATTAGGGAATTACATGGGAGAAAAATTAAATAATGATTCATGGGTAAGTGAGGAGAGTAATACGAGGCTATAAAACTATGATTTAAACATTGAATTTAAAACCAATAAATTACATACACTATTTCCAACAATTTGATCCCTTTAAACAAAAGAAAAAAACAAACACTCACAACATTATCTTATCTGAAGACAACCCGAATCCCACTTTACTACATTTTACTTGGGTTCAAAAATTAATTTTCTTATAGCCCTATGACAGGCCACTCATCAAACTTGGAACTGTTATAGGGGAATCCGATGTTAGTGTTTAATTTTTTTAAATTATTTCAGCAAATGATCAGATCCAGTTCTTCAAACCTTATTAGTTTTGATCCTAATATTGAGATAACTATGCTCATAAGAATTCAAACTCTAAAAATCATCGAATAATAGGAAAGAGTGTTTTCCACCATTATATTGACTAACTCTCTTTCCTATGTTTCTTCTATCACTATAGTTACATTAAGAAGTGAAAAATAGAAGATAATATTGCTCAAGTGAATTATAATTTGAGGGAAATGTATGAACCTAATTTTAAAATTAATAACCAAAAATTAAAGTTGAATGACTAACAATATTGTGAACTTAAAATAGGAATGACTGAATTTTTTCCTAAATTTAATGGATTATAAGGTGAAGACCCCAACATGAATTTTAGAACATTTAGAGAAGTGTGTAATGGATTCATAACCAGAGGAGTCACTGAGGCTCAAATCATCTAAAAGGATTTACGATTATCCCTTGAAGGAGTATCCAAGTAGTAGATCTACAACCTACAACCTAGAGAAGTCACCTCATGGGAACATCTATAAAGGTCTTTCCTTTAGAAAATTTTCCCTACTTCAAGGAGTGATTAATCAAGGAAGGAGATCTATGGAATCAAAAAAGAAACAAGATAAACTCTTTATGAGTTTTGGGAAAGGTTAAAAAAACTGACAACATCCTTCCCACAAGAGACCTATGAAGAACATAACTTCTTGGTATTCATTTACTAAGGATTAATAGAAAATGATCAAATCCTACTAGATGCTTCTTCTGGAGGAGCACTAATTGATAAGTCACCAGATGATGTTAGAGAAATAATTGAGATGATATCCCAAAATTCCCACCAATTTGGTATAATTATTTTAACTAGATATGTACATGAGAAAAAAGTTACAACTCACCATTATTATAAAATTAAATTAAATAACTAACCTCACTTTGAGACAACAAGTTGTAAACAAGGTCTAGGAGACATCACCCACCACACCCCCTTGAGTCTTCCAGATTTATTATTATTATAGGAATTACACCAATGGGTTCCTTCAAGTTCAAGGGACTAAAGTCTATGATTACATATTGTAGAGTTAATTCTATAATCAATCAAGTATCAACCAATGATTTAGATAATTTTTGACAAATCAATTTAGATATGGGAGCTAACAAACTCAAAGTCACCATTCCAAAAAGATTTCTAGAAGGATTATCAATAGCCTTTTCAAACCACACCATTACATAGAAAAAGTTTCCAAACATGAATGTAACACCTTTATTTTTTATGAAATACTTTTCTTCAAATAAATTTAATTTCTTCGATATCTTGCATTACATGCAACACTAAGTTTTAACAAACCAAAATATACTATTAATATTATTATTTAAACATGATCGTTATAAACTAGCCATTTAACATGGTGGTATGAATAAGAATAAACACATTTTAAAAATAAATTATAATGGTTTTATATAAATAAATCATATTGATAAAAAACACTTAATTTTTAGTAAATTCTTTATAAGTTTCCAAAAATACTATTTTTTCAAAAAGTAATTTTTTATTGATTTTTGTGAACAAATAATAAAAGTAATTTTTTTAATGTTTGAGAAAATTTATAGGGAAAAATAAACACCATTTTTGAAACCTACATGTCAAAATTATCTTTCAGTGAATTCTTGATAATTTTCTGTAAAGATTAATTTTTTGATGAATAGTAAAAAATACTAATTTTTATTAAAAAATAGAGTTTTTTAAAGAATTTACAAGCTCAAATTTATTTTAATATGGTTTTAAAATTAAAATTATTAAAATTATATATTTATTAATCTAATTTAGGCTATTTTAATTATTTTGATATTGAATTTTTTTTTAAAACTTTCTATATTTATGAAAATATTTTCTTTGGAAAACCGCTTTTTCATCGCGTTTGGGGGTTTAATTTTAAATTAAAATTTTCTTATTATGTGAATGAAATTTATAAAAATGTATTCCATATTTATAATTATAATAATTAATATTATATAATAGGTAAAACTTAGTTTTTGGTCAAAATGAATAGTAAAAATAGTAAAAATTAATTACTGCATTTACGGTTAAAACGGGTTTACCAGGGGTTAAAATAAAAATATAAGTGGTAAAATGACCTATAAACTAGTATAAATATCATTTTATAGCCCTATTTAGACCGTATATCATATAAGGTTTTATAATGATCCATTTTGGTGCCTTTTGGAGTGTTTCAAATATGAGTACACCTTTCTCTTTAAAAAAATTTCAAGTGTGTCCTCTATCCCTCTATAAAAGGGCACCCCTCTCCTATCCTATTCACACTCCAAAAACCCTTTTTTTAGGAAAATAAATATCTATGTACATTACTTAATTCCCTCAAAATATCCTATAGGTATTCATTTTATTAGTAAACCCTCATAATATGGATTTAGGTGTGACCCTAAAGGGGTTCTCTTAAGAAGAGGTATAGTCCTTAACCATGTGTTTTCATTTTATTTATTCCTCTAACTCCTTAAAATATTCTAAAAACATGATGATATAATAATATAATAATATAATATATATTTATATTTTATTATGTTAATGTCATGACCTATATATACATCATCTTCTATCAAGTGGGAAACAAAACTATTGATCGTGGGTACAACGTACTAGTACCTCATGAATCCATGTAATTATTCTTCCACCACTTCCTCTAAAGACTAGATATAATGATTAATTTAATGTTTATATATGATATTAATGGAATTATTATACTTATATATTTATAATATCATATCTACCTTCTTACTTTTCATTCTTTGGGAATACAATAACGTCGATCGTGTGCACGATAGACTACCGCCTCACGAAGTGATGTAATTTGTTTTTCAATTACACTTCACATGGAAGGTAATAAAGAAATTTTTAATGAAAATATATGATATATATGAAATTATAATGATTTTAAAAGGTGATTTATTATTTACCTTTATTTCGTTCTATCAGTTGAGAAAATGGATACAATGTTCATGCATATGTACAACCTATCATCTCCATGAATGATGTAATTCATTTTCTATATATAGTATTAATGGGTTACTATAAATATATATATAATAAATATATATTATAATTATATCATTTTTAACATTATGGTGATTATGGAACCATGATCAAAGTAAAAAGACCAAAAATACTAAACCAAAACATATATGAAAAAAGAAGTTATTACCTGAAACGTGATTTTAACAAAGAATTGTTAATGAATGGGTAATAAAAAGTCCTAATTAAATAATATATAGCATGAAATATATTATTATGGTTTTAAAAAAATTATAATAAAAATATATATATTATATATTAGGTTTTTATGAAGAAAGTCGAGACTTGAGGTAAGATATTTTTTTCTCGAATAATCTTCTTTGGAAAATATGTTATATTATGAATCTATATTACTTTATGAGGTGAATATAAAGAAACTTTGACATGTTATAACATGAATTTATTTATTATAATGATATTAAAAGTTTAATTTAATGTTATTGTTTCATGAAGATTATGAGTTATAAGTTACTGAAGAAAGTAAGAGGATTTTCGTCTCATTTTTATTTCCATGGGACACATTCCATATTCACCACTTGTTTCTTTTATATTGTGTACATTATACCCATGAATGTTTTTTATAACTATTATTATTAAAATAATGAGTATTTTAATATCTATATAACTTTCTTTCTTTCATGGAGATTATGATTAAAAATTTACCAAAGTGGTAAACATTTTATGTTACAATCTCAATGTTTATCGAGATTATCTATGATTAAGTTTCCGATGATAAAATATTATCATATATATCTCAATGAACTCATTTATTTTCTTATAATATGGTTATTTATTAATAATAATTTTTTTATTTTCATTTTAATCTCTTTAATTATTCAATATGCTAACAGAATTGTTTTAAGAATAAAATGAATTTATTTCTCTCTTCAGTCAAAAATCCTTTTTCTTTTGTGTTCATGTTTTCTAAAAAAGTTTTTTTATTTCTCAAATTATTTTTTAAATAAAATTTTACCCATTTTTTGATTTTTAATAAATGGTTTTAATGGAATTTTTTTTTTGTTTTCCAAACAAGGTAGTGTTGATGTTTTACTAAAAATGTGAAAGGAATCTTTGTTTTAATGTGTATGCATGAACAAAATATTTTTCCATCATGAACACTCAATTATCTAAAGATTCCTTTATAAAATTTCAAGGTTATTTTAAAATAAAATATTTTCCTTAATATTTGATAAATTTTTAAATTTTAAATATGATATTCTAAATGTAAAGGTTATTTTCCTCAAGAACATTTTAATGATATTTTTATAGAATTTATATTCATAAATGAAAACAACCTTGGTATTTATTATGTTTTAATGGGGATATGATATAATTTTACACTACTTATTATTTATTTGGATGGTTTTATATTTAGGATTATGATGGAAAATTTTTATGAAACCTATTTCTCTCCCATGGGTTATGCTATGATGAAATGTTTATGAAACCTGTTTATTTCTCACAGGTTATGCTATGATGAAATTTTTATTAAACCAATTTACTTTTCATGGGTTATGATATGATGAAAATATAATGATATTGTGGCATAAAAATTTATGGATTATGTGATGGGTGATACCTATATCTCCCTATAATTCATTTGGAAATGATTAATAATATATGAGATAAAAGGGTACATGGGAGGTTATCTGATGCCCAAAACTATAGGGTACATAAGAGGTTATCCCAATCCTAAAATAAGAGGGTAAATTAAAGGTTATAACAAGATTTAAATTACAAGGTACATGAGAGGTTATACAAATCCCAAAAGTGGGTATATGAGAAGTTATATCAAGCCCAAAGTAGGTACACATGTGTTTAGCCCAAGCCTAATATGTTATGAGTGTCTTGGTGGGTATCCTTGACATAATATTTTTCATACCTATGTGTATGCCACAAATATATGTCTTACACCAATGTTGTGTTCTCATGGAACATGTTATTTTATTCCTTTATAATTCATTTCTTATAAACTACCAAGATTTATTCCATGACTCAAGATTATGATCTTGGATATGCAAGGTATGGTTTTCAAATGTTAAGATCATATTATCATACCCTTATGATCATGTTATTCCTATGTGATCATTTATATCTCCCTTATTTACCCTTAATGAGCATCTAAGCTCATCCTTTCTTATGTTTTATTTCCAGAAGTTATGAATAAAGGTTTTAAGAAGGGTATTCCTAATAAGAGTACTATATGGGAAAATATTTATGGGATATGTTGAGGATATTTTAAGAAATAAAAATATTATATATCTAGTCTCCAAATTCACTAAACCTTTATGGTCCTTAGATAATTTTTTGTATAATGAAATAAATATTAATCTTCTAAGATGTAATATATATATATATGAAAATCATGGGTCTTTATAGTTTGTATTAGAGTAAAGGTTTAGTTAACCTTTAGAAACTAGGATGAGAAAAATTTATTGAGATTCCTAGGGATATATCTAAGTATAAGTCTAAGAATAAGTCAATGTATAGTAAAATTTCCTAGAATTTTGATGAATGATAGATCAAGTGATTCACTACTACAAAAATAACTTACAACAACGCTAGAATAGGCCTTTCTCAGTGTTAAAAAGTACTGAAAATTTGAGCACGATTAAAAGGTTGATGCTTTTATCATTGGTAAAAAATCACTGTTAAAGGACCCCTTTAACAATGCTAAAAAAGAGCTATTAAATGGGTCCTTTTTAGCACTGATAAAGGAAACACTGTTAAAGGGGGTAAAATTATATTTTTTCAGGCATTATACATGCCCGCCTGGATTCAAACTCTACACCTATACTTTGAAGATGGAATGCCTTTACCCCTACACCATGTTGTTTTGTTTCCTATTTATTGATATTTCTATTTATATATATATATATATATATTTACATATATATTTTTTATTCATATATTTATATAATGTTTTTAAATACATTTATATAATATATATCTATGCTTGATATATATACTTATATTTATTTAAATATATTATATATTATATTCATTTATATATACTATAAGATAATATAAATATATATCTATTTATTAATACACACACACACACACATATATATAAATATATATAAACATTATAAATATATTTGTATAATTCAAAAAATGGTTATATATATTTTTAAAATAAATTTTTAGAATATTTATTTATTTAAATATTATAATATACATTTCTATGTAAATATGTCAATATATGTATTTATACGAGTGATTTATTATAATAAAATATAAGAAAATATGCATATATTTAATTATAAATAAAACTAAATTGTGAAAAATGGTAAAATTTCAAATCCATAATATCAATATTAATGTAATACATATAAATAAATTTATTCTCCATTAAAAAAAGGCAAAAGACTCTCTTAAAAGAGGATGAAAATCCATCGAATGTTAAAAAATTAGGGTACCCCAACTAAAAACTCAATTTTTTAGGCCTTCCGATCCTTTTCTGGACTCAAAAAATGTGACAAAGTGTTTATCCTATGTCACCAAGGTGTAGAGATCCTCTCAGGATTTGATTTGATATGTAGTAGAGCTCAAACAAATGGCCAAATAAAAAGTTATGACTGTTTGAAGTTTGAGTTATGTTTTCAAAATATTTTAGATATTTTATTAATTGTTTGATTTTTTAATCTTCCAATTAATATTAAATGACTATGAATCAACAATAATTAAAGAATTATTGATTGAAAATATTTTATTTATTTATTTTATAAGTCATTTTCACTAAATATCTTTTATATTAAGTGTAAATAGCTATTTACCTTATCTAAAAGATATTTAAAAAATATATATTATATTTATATCAATATAAATATATTTATATATTAATATTTTATTTTCAATGATTTTTTTGAAATATACCTCTTATCAGTGATACTAAAAAAGTACTGATAAAGGGGGTCTTTATCTCCACTTCTAAAAAAGAGCTGATAACCCCCCCTTTATCATCAGTTTTTTTATCATTGTTAAAGACCCCATTTAACAGTGCTAAAAATCATAGTTAAAGACCCCACTAAATAGTGATTTTTTATCTCTAACATAGGGGAAATTTACCAGTGCTTTTAGCTAACACTGTTAAATCCCTAGTGTTGGATAAACCCAATTTTTTATTAGTGATTACCATAAAATACATCCCTATCTAGATACTATAAGTGGATGTGGATCTAGAATATTTTTCTAAGGGGTAATAACTATAAAAAGGGCACAATTAGGTAGAATTTATTATCACCCAGTGCATGAAAATAGGCCTTGCTGCACACCTAGTTTGAAACTCCCAAGGGATATACTTTGGAAATTTATAAACTCATTAAGAACCATAATGAAGGATTTGAATATTGACCATGAATGAACTAAGTCAAGCCTATGGTGTCATAGATTGAAAATAAGGTGTTATGATTTATAATTGCTATAAATGATTGACCACTCTGATCAAAGATTCTTGATGGTCATGGTAGCCATTTTTTTTACTAATGGATCGAAGATATAACAATAAAGACGAGGTAGTGATAGGTATGCTCAAATATTGAATTATCCTATTTGATTTTAATTATATAAATCCACTTATATCATGAAAAGTATTTTGGAATGTTAATTCACATCCATAATGATTAGTTGTTCAATTAGTAGTGAAAAAAAACATAATGTCGTAATGATCATATCTCAAATATATAATTCTTATTTAGTTGAATTTTATAGGAATATACTTCCTACAAATCTTATCATTATTTCTCTAGTTTAATTTGATGTTATCTTAGGCATATAATTCCTTTCTCTACATAAGTCCCACATCAATTTCCAAGGAAGAGAAGACAAATTTGATATTCCAAACAAACCTATGATCCTTTATCAGTGCGATGATAGATATGAAATTTTGATGGGGATTACATCTATTGTATGGGTATTTATTCCTATTCAAAAGGGGTGTTTATACCAGATGGTTGGGGAGAAACTCAACATCAATGATATTCCTATTGTGTGGGAGTTTTTTGATATATTCCCAGAAGAATTTTCTAGTCTTCCAACAAATCATGAAGTAGAGTTTTCTATAGATCTCAAAACTGGTGCTACACCTATATCAAAGACTCCCTATAGAATGGACCTGATTGGGTTATATGAATTAAAGAAGTAACTCCAAGAGAATATTTAAAAGGGATTCATTTGTACAAATATTTCACCCCAGGGTGAAATTTTATTTTTATTAAAAATAAAGATGGATTGATACGACACTATATTGATTATCAGGAAGTGAACAAGATCACAATCAAGAAAAAGTATCCTAAACCACGTATTGATGACTTGTTTTATCAACTTCATTGAGCTAAATAATTTTCAAAAATTGACATTGGTTCTAGATATCATAAATTTAGGGTTAAGAAGGATGATATACCCAAGAAATCGTTTTATAAAATGTATAGACTCTATGAGTTTACAATGATTCTATTTGGTCTTACTAATTCTCCCACTATATTCATGGATATAATGAATAAAGTATTTAGAGAGTACCATGATTAGTTCATGGTATTATTTATAGATAATATTCTTATCTATTAAAAGACCGAGGAAGAAAATGAACATCACTTGAGTATTTTAATGAAGACCATAATGAATGAGAAGATATATGAAAAATTTACAAAGTGTTAATTTTGGCTGAAGAAAGTTTCATTTTTGTGTTATATAATCTAATATAAGGGTATATCGATGGATCCATCAAATATGTAGTCTATTGAACATTTTCCTAGACCAACCACTGTGACTGAGATCCACAATTGTCTTCATTTTTCTAGATATTATCGATAGTTTGTAGATAATTTCTCATGACTTTCTAATCCACTGACCAAGTTAACTTGGAAGGGTGCCAAGTTCCTTTTAACAGATGAATATGAAAAAAATTCAAGGAACTAAAGATATCATTATTCAGTGCACCTAATATTACATTACCCTATAGTATAAAAATATCTTTTAATCTATAGTGATGCATAAAAGAAGGGATTGGGATGTATTCTCATGCAGTATGATATGGTGATAGCTTATGCCTCATGAAAATCGAAGGTCCATGAGAAAAATTACCCAACTAATTATTTGGAGTTAACTATTTTATTTTTTTTAGTAAAGATATGGAGTAATTATATTTATGGATAAAGGTGTAATATATATACTAATCATAAAATTTTAAAGCATATATTCACAAAGAAAGAGTTGAATATGTTCCCTAAAAGATGGTTGAGGTTGATTAAAGATTATGACTACTCAATACATTACCACCCTTGGAAAGAGAACAAGACGTATGGTGTTTTGAGTTGAAATGATCATACTAGATTATCTATGATGAGGATCACAAAAGATCCAATATTTTTGGATTTTCAAAGGATGAATATGTAAATATTGAAGTAAGGGGAGAAATATTATCTTTCTCAAATGAGTGTTCAATCATCTATCCAAGTAAAGGTTAAGGGGGTGAAAAGGGATGATATAGAGATGTAGAAGAAGGTTATAAATGTTCATGAGTTTAAATTTCATTATAATGTAATGATGATGTTTGGTATCCATGCATGTGTTTGATACATACATGATTTTAAGGGCCTATTAGAGGAAGCTCATATTTCATCATTCTCTATTTGTCCCAAAAGTAAAACTATTTATAGATATTTTAAAGTGTGTTTATTATGATATGGAATTAAGAGATATATTATAGTGTTTGAATGTTAGTTCTTGGTATGTTATAAATTTAAGTCTAAGAGAAAAAATTATAAGAGGATATTAAAACCATTACCCATACCCGAATGTAAATGGGAAAACATCACTATAAATTTTTTTGTCGAACTCCCCAAAACATATAAAAGGAATAATTCTATATGGATTGTATTAGATCACCTTAAAAAGTATATAAAATTAATTTATAATAGATAATATTTATATCTGGATCATCTTTCTAGGATATACATTAAATAAGTGGTAAGGTTTCATGGAGTACCACATTCCATTGTATCTGATTGGGATCTGAGGAACACTTTGAAGTTTTGGTGAATTATTCAGAAATCACTTGATACTAAGTTGAGTTTCAGTATGGAGTATCATCCTCAAATATATGGTTAGTCTAATAGAACCATTCAGACCCTATAGGATATTTTGAGATCTTATTCTATGAATTTCAAATGTATTTTGGATCAACATATTCCTCTATTCGTGTTTTCTTACAACAATAGCTTTCACTCGAGCATTAATATAGATAATTATGAATTCATATATGGAAAAAATTATAGAAATCCAAAATACTAGGATGAAGTTGTAGAAGGAAAGCTATTTAGACCAGAGTAGGCTGATGTAATGGTAGATAAGGTTAGATCCATTTAATAACACATAAGGATAAAAAAATCCAATAGAAATGTTATGCTGATAATTGTCAATGTGATCTAGAATTTTGAAATTTCTAAGAAGTTTTTTTTGAAAATTACTCCATGTAAGAAGGTTATGAGATTGAAAAATAAAGGAAAGTTGATACCTAGGTATATTTTCCCTTTTGAGATTCTTGATTAAATAGGGATGGTTGCTTATTTCTTGGCGCTTCTACCAAACCTTCCTCAAGTCAATGATGTGTTCCATGTATATCTCCTAAGGAAGTAAATATCTAACCCTTCACATGTACTAAACTCAAATTTCATACCAATCGATCATGATATTTTCTAATAAGAGAAACCTATTGATATGATGGATCATATAGAGAACGTGCTATGAAGCAAGACCACTCACCTAGTCAATGTTTGTGGTGAAACCACCAACTTGAGGAAGACACACGGGAACATGAGGATATAATGAGGCATAATTATCCTATTTTTTTTGTATCATAGTGATGAATTTTTAGGGATAAATTCATTTTAAGGGGGGTATAATGTAACACCCTTAGTTTTATTAAATATATATAACCATTATTCATACTACCAAGTTTAAGCATTACATTATAACCTAGTTGTTAAACTTGGTAGTATTAATAATAATGGCCAAATTTTAAAAATTAAGTATAATAGTTTTATATAAAGAAATCATATTGAATAAAGTACTTAAATTTGTGAAGTCTTTATATGTTTCAGAAATTCTATTTTCTAAAAAAGATGTTTTCATTACTTTTTTTGAAAAAATAATAAAAGTAATTTGTTCCAATTTTAGAATTTTTTTGAAAAAATAATATTAATTTTTGAAATATACATTTCAATCTTTGAATTAATTTTTTATAATTTTCTGTCAAGATTAATTTTATAATGAATAGTAAAAAATACAGTTTTTTATTAAAAAATGTCTTTTAGTTTAATAAATTTACAAGATCTGTTTTATTTTAATATCATTTTAAATGTAAAATTAGTTCAATTATATATTTATTAATCCAATATAGGTCATTTTAATCAAATTCATATTGAATTTTGATATTAAAACTTTCTATAAAAATTTTGTCTTTCGAAGACCACCTTTTCATCATGTCTGCAGGTTTTATTTTAAATTAAAAGTTTCAATTTTTGTGGATGAGATTTAAAAAATGGATTAGATATTTTTAATAATAATAATAAATATTATATAATAGGGTCAAAATATTTTTTTGTTCAAAATGAATTGTAAAAACTGTAAAAATTAATTATCGTGGTTAAGCTTAAAATAGGTTTACCTAGGGTTAAACTAAAAAAAGGCATAAAATGACCTAGAAAGTTGTCCAAATCCTATAATATAGAAATATTTAAACCATATGTCATTTAAGGTTTGATAATGAGATATTTTGGATCACTTTGGAATGTTAAAAACGTGGGTTCACCTTTTCTTTTCAAAAATTCCAAGTGTGTCCTCTTCCCCACTTATAAAAGGGAACCCCCTCTACTCTCATATTAAAACTTCCAAAACCATTCATTGTAGTAAATAAATGCCCAAATACATTCCTTAATTCTATCCCCACATTCTATATTCCTTATTTTGATTATGAAAACCTCATAAGAAGGATTTAGGTGTAAACCTAAAGGGGTTCTCTAAAGAATAGGTATAGTCCTTAACCATGTGTTTTCATTTTATTTATTCCTCTAACTCAGTAAAATATTCTTCAACCATTATGATATAATAACATTGATATATAACATATAATTAGAAATTATTATGTTAATTTCATTACCTATATCTATATCCTCTTCCATTAAGTGAGAAATGGAACTGATAGCCCTGTGGGAGTCGTTATTTCCCATAGGGTTACCAAATTTAGAAATTTAAAACATGAATAAAAAATAAACTATATGGTAGTATAGGATATGTAATTTTGAGGTCAAACCCATAGATACAGTGTTAAAGAAAATATTAATTATATAGACCTAAACTAATTCCAATTTGAAAACAATTTAATCTAATACACTAAACATGTGATTGGTAAAGAACATTGGAGAAGAAGATAAAAAAAGGGTGTTAGGTAGAAATAAATCATGGTTCATGAAATAAAAAGGTATTAAATAATTAATTAAAAATAATATAGTCCTTTCAAACACATATTAGTGAGTCTAATGGTCATGGTAAACACTATCCATCCTAAACTCTCATTTTCTCATGGTCAGATACTTTGGATTGAAAAAGAATGGGTAACTAGAAACCTAATTTAAACATAGGGTAAGAACAAAACCAATTGTTATGGGAGTATTATAAACCCTAGATCTCAAATTAAATAAATTAATTCAATCAACACAAGAAATGGTCATCCTCAAATAAATAAATAAATTAAATCCAGTTCCAAACCATGCTTACAATGGTCATGCAAAAAGAATCAGGGAGGGGTAACAATGAAGAAAAAATATGAAATCCCAACATAAATTTCAATATAAAATAGAATAACTCATACAATAAATCCCTATTCATCACACAATCCACGAAAAAATGAAATAACTCCCTCATACTAACCGTGATAGAGTTCATAAAATAGTAATAAAAAACTTATAGAGAAGTAGCAACAAAGCTCTACAGTGGGAGCGATCCATCCATCTAGTAGTGGTTATCCATTCAAGCTCTCTGAGATGCATCTGGTATGCAGCTGAGGTGTGAATATATTGGGTTTGTGTAAAACCCCCATCCTCTAGTGTATCTGTCATATATTTATTTTTTCAATTTCTTAATACACTCACGATGTGTAAATATATACAATTTTTAATCTACGTCAGTAGAAATTTTTTCATATCTTTCTCTATCCTGAACTTTCACATTGTGTATAGTGTACATGATGTGTAATGGATTTTCACAGTGTGTAATATGTTATGATTTTAAATGGATAGTGTAGACTTCCCTTAATAAACTCACTTAATTTAATTAAATAAACAATGTTTAAATGTACTCCTCTATTTATGTAGCTCCACTGTATCCTCAATTTTCTTATGTCTGGCCACTTCATGGTGCGAAGTGTATTTTATCTCCTATATTCATCCCTTTTTGTTCATTTACCAAAGATGTGATGTATTATACATAAAACAAAAAATAAATCAAGTCATTAAATTTTTTTAAAGATTCGTCAATTATTTATAGAAATAAATTTATTAATATACTGTAAAATACATGCATAAAATACAATTATTAGGAACTATCGATAGTGTGTACGGCAGACTACCGCTTTGCGAACTGATATAATTTTTTTCATCCCCACCTCTCACAAATAGATATAATGATGTTTTTAATTTTTATATATAAAATTAAATACATTATTATACTTATTTAGTTATAATATCACATCTACCATCTTAATTTACATTCTGTGGGAATATGATAACGTCGCTCGTGTGTATAGAGGACTACCGCCTCACGAAGTGATGTGATTCATTTTTCACTTACGATCTACATGGAAGTTAATAAAGATAATTTAAATGAAAATATGTGATATACATGAAATAATAATAATTATATAATGTTTAGTTATTATTTACCTTTATTTAGTTCCATTCATTGAGAAAATTGAAATAGTGTTCATGCGTACGTACGACCTAACATCTCCATGAACGGTGTAATTCATTTTCTATCTCTAAATTTAATGGATTACTATAAATAAATATATAATGAATATATATTATATTTATATCATAGTTAAAATTATGGAAATTATTGAACCATGATCAAAGTAAATGGATCGAAAATACTAAACCACAACATACATGAAAAACGATGCAGTTATTACCTGAAATGGGATTTTAACAAAGAATTGTTAATAAATGGGTAATAAAAGGTTATAAGAAAATATTATATGGTATGATATATATGATTATTATTATGGAATAAATGTATAATAAACCTATATTTATTATACAAGAGGTTCAAATGTGTATGAAGAAAGTCATGACTTGAGGTAAAAGATTTTTGTCTCAAATTTCCTTCTTTGGGACATATGTTATGTTATACAAATTTTTTTATTTTATTAGTTGTATATAAATACCATTTAACATGTTATAACATGAATTTGTTTAATCTCATGATATTTAAATTTTAATTTTAATTTATTCTTTCATGGAGATTATGATTCAAAAGTTACTGATGCACGTAAGGGGTTTTTTGTCATACTTTTATTTCCATGAAACACATGCCATATTCACCACTTGTTTATTTTTTTTGGTGTATATTATGAGCATGAATGAATTTTATTATTATTTTTATTAAAATTATAAGGATTAAAATATCCATCCAAGGTTATTTATTTCATGGGGCTTACGATTCAAAATTTACCAAAGTGGTAAATGTTTTATGTTACAATATCATTGTTTATCAAGATTATCTATGATTAAGTTTCTGATAATGAAATATTATGATCTATCTCCAAATAAACTCATTTATTTTATTATACTATAGTTATTTATTTATGACACATGTTTCCCTTTCATTTTCCCCTCTTTATGTACTCAAGAGTCATGAATAATGTTTTTAATAAAAAAACTTTATTTATCAATTAAGTTGAAAATATTTTTTTTCTCTATATTTATGTTTTATAAAAATGTTTTAAATAAATATTTTAAAATCATCCAATTATTTTTTAAATACATTTTTACCCATGTTTTAATTTTTAAAAAATGGTTTAAAAGGAATCTTCTTATCATTTTTAGAATGAGATAGTTTTGATATTTTACTTAAAATGTGAAAGGAATATTTGTTTTGATGTGTAAAACATGAATGAAATTTTCCACCATAATAACCAATAAATTATTTAAAGTTTAATTTAAAAGTTTTCAAGGTTCTTCTCGGTGAAATTTTTTTCCTTAATATTTGGGATTTTTTTAAATTTTAAATAAGTGATTTCAAATGGAAAGGATATTTTCATCAAGAATGTTTTAATGATATTTTTATGGAATTTATATTCATTAATGAAAAAAACCTTGGTGTTGTTTATAATTTACTAGGGGATATAATATAATGGTATCATTATTATTCTTTATTTGGTTGATTTATGTTTATGATCATGATAAAAAATGTTTATGAAAACCATTTCTTTCCCATGGGTTATACTATGATTACATGTTTATGAAACTCATTTCATTCCCTTGAGTTATGTTATGATTAAATGATTACAAAACCCATTTCCTTTTCATAGGTTATTATATTATGAATGTTTTATGATATTTTGGCACAAAAATTTATGGAATATGTGATGGGTGGGAACTATATCTTCCTCTAATTAATTGGGTAAAGATTAATGATCTATGATCTCAAAGGGTTCACCAGATGTTATCCAAAGCCTAAAACTAGAGGGTAAATGGGAGGTTATCCCAATCCCAAAATAAGAGGGTAGATGAGATGTTATCCTATGCTTGAAACAAGAGGGTACAAAAGAGGTTATACCTATCCAAAAATAGAGCACACAAGAGGTTATCCCAAAACCTAAGCAAGTACATGGGTGTTTATATGGTGAACTCAGGAATGCTCGGTGCCTATGACGTCCCTTTTCACATTCCTCTCTTGATCCTTCCCACCCGTTCAATGTTTTTGTTTTTATTTCTTCTACTATGGCCCCTAGGTTCATCGGCTTCTACCAGAGTCACTACTAGTTCACAAAGGGTGTCCTCAAGAACACTTGGGGCATGCAGCGATCTATTTCATGTTTTCTTATTCTCGGTGGTTTTCTAGTTATGGTTTTTTGGTGGTTCGATGGTGGCTTCTGGTGACTACCTTCTATGGTGCGGGTCCAGTGCGCAGTTCGAAGATGGAAACAAGGTGGTCCCTGTGTTGGGCATGATGGGCCTTGATTTTGATGGTTCACAGTTTCCAAATCTAGTGTGATATTGTCTGAAAAGGTGCCGGTGATCAAGGTGAAGTGTCCCAAGGAACGGTGATTGACAGGTGTCGCAGGCACAGTGCAGGGTGGTAGATGGACATGCAACACACATTGGTTTTTGGTCGGGTTGAGTCCTGGGCTGGGATCCTTGACCGACCCATTTTTTCCTATTTTTTGGTTTGGTTTTGGCTTGGTTGGTTGTCACTTATCCTAAAGTGATCGTTCATAAATAAAAAAATGAATTTTAAGTCTTGGTGGGTAACCTTGAAATAAGATTTTATATTCTTATATATATACCAAAAATATATGTCTTATGATAATGTTTCATTCTGATGGCTCATGTTCTTTCATTCCTTTATTATTCATGTATTATGAACTACCAAGATTTATTCCATGACTCAATATTATGATCTTTGATTTGTAGGGTATGGTTTTAAAATGTTAATCTCATATTCTTATAACCTTATGATAATGTTATGCCAATGTGATTATTAATATCTTACTTGTTTATCCTAGATGAGCATATGAGATCACCTTTCCTTATGTTTCCATTCCCCTATTCATAAAAAAATTTAGTAGGGTATGTCTAAGAATAGTTCCATGTGGGAATATATTTATGGGAGATGTTTTAGATCTTTTAATAAATAACAAGATTGTGTATATAGTCTCTAAAGACACTAAACCTTTATGGTCCTAGAGCATGTTTTTGTATAATGAAATGAATATTCATCTTCTATGATGTAGTATATATGTATGAAAATACTAGGTTATTATAACCCACAAGCTACTAGTAAGGAAAAAATCAAGAGTCTTATATGAAGGAGATACTGAGACAAGTAATAGAATATTAAATCAGTAAACAAACCACACCCACCATTCATGGATCAAAGTTGAATTAATTAAAATAATTGTTCAACGAACTCATGACCACCCTCAATATCTTAGTGAATCAAGGATCGGGTAAATATCTTTCTCAACCAATTCTTAACCCCAAAGGAAATGTTAGTTCTATTACATTAAGTAGTGACAAGGAGTTAGGATGTTGTGAAGAATTGACCCTAGAGATAGAAGCTGAAAGTAGATAACCAAAAATACCTAATGAATCCACACAAGAAAAATAACATGAAGAAGAATCTATGAAGATACCCTCTATAGAGAAAGAAAATGGAATACCCGCATCAACCCCAACCTACCTTCCCTATAAGGATGTAGGTACCTAAGAAAACTAATGAAGAATCATCATAATAAGAGATCTCATAGGTGTTTACAAAATTATAAATCGAAATCCCTTTGTTGGAGGTCATCCACCAAAACCAAGGTATGAAAAAATAATTAAAAACAAATTCACCTAGAGAAGGATATTGTGAGGAAATGAAGAGGTAAGATTATTTAGTAATGGTTATGCCATTTTACCCCAAAAATTCTTAAGAAATGTCAAGATCCATGTATTTCCACTATCCCCTATACCATAGGAGAGATTAATTTTTCCATTACATTATGAGATTTAGGAGCATCAATTAATTTAAGACCTTATTCCATTTATTTTGATCTATTTATGGGATAGATTAAACCTACCTGACTGGTTGTGAAACTATCCAATTAAGCAACAAACTACCCAGTAGGTGTTCTTGAAGATGTCTTGGTAAGTGTACATGGATTTCCATTACTTTACAAATTCTATAATCTAAACATGGATTAAGGAAAAGGTAAAGATCACTCTCCCATCATTCAAGTTAGTTTATTCCTTAAGATTTATAAAACCATAATAAATTTTAATGAAGAAACTATTACCATTAATTTTAGTGAGGAAAAAAATCATTATCATTGAAACAAAGAAATCCCACATGTGGATAAATCTATTTTTACATCACAATTTTTGAATAACCATGTTATTATAGGGAGTAAATTGAAATGTTTGATGATATAATTGGATAAGGATAAGCTTTGGAAACACCCAAACTTCTTAGTGAATAATTTTTTAAAAATGATCTCAATTTGGAAATAGTTATTATTTTTGGACAATTGAAAGAAATTGATGAATGTTTTTTTGATGAGTTACTCAAATTTTCTACTAATATTTATTCCTTTCATGTAGAAGTTTACAATATGGAGAACTCTAAACTAAAATAATTTTTGAAAACCCCATGATCTGGATCTTAATATGATTCCATAAAACTTGTAATATGAATATTTAATAGAAAATTAGAAACTTAAAATTATAATTTTAAGTAATTTATAGCCTATTTAAGAACACAAACTACTATAAATTATAAAACATAATGTTAAGTCCATAGGCTGAACATTAGGGTACATCCTAGGGATTATACCTACCACCCATATGCATAGTATTTTTCTTGATAATGAATCTAAAACAGTGAAATATACCCAAATAAGGCTCAATCCAACACTTTAAGAAGTTTTAAAATAAGAAGTATAAATACTTTTAGGAGCTAGAATAATCTACCCCATCCATGACTCATAATGGGTAAGTCCAATTCAAATTGTCCCAATAAAAACTAGATACACAATTTTAGAAAATTAGAATAATGATTCGGTTCCCATAATAATTCAAAATAATTGGAGATTATGCATAGATTATAGGAGGTTAAAACATGTGACTAGAAAAGACCATTTTAATATACCTTTTTTATAAAAAATGTTATAGAGATTAGCTAAGAAGGGTCATTATTTATTCCTTGATGAATTTTTTAGGTATTTTCAACTTCTAATTACTCTGAAGGATCAATACAAGACCACCTTCATATATCCCTTTAGTATGTTTTCTTACTAAAGGATTACTTTCAGTATTTTCAATGCTCCAGGAACCTTTCAGTGCTATATAGTAAATATTTTCTCAAACTTTATTGAAAACTACTTGGAGTTATTTCTCGATGATGTCACCATGTATGGATCCAATTTTCAAAGTTGTATGTATAGTTTAAAAAATGTGTTAAAAATATATATTGATAAAAATTGGTTTTAAATTTTGAAAAGTGCCATTTTATAGTAGAAAAAGGGATTTTTTGGGGTCATATAATTTCTAAAGATGGAATTGAAGAATATAGGGACAAGACTGATGTTATCTCTACACAACCTTACCTTACCACTATAAGACACATTAGATCATTTCTAGGACATTTTAGGTTTTATATAAGGGTTATTATAGACTTTAGAAAAATATATTTTCCTCTAAATAAACTAATAAAAAAGGAAACTAATTTCAACTTCAATGATTCTTGTAGGGAATATTCTGATCGATTGAAGGAATTCTTAACTACTGCCCCCATAATCTGCCCACCAAATTGGAGTTAACCCTTTGAGATTATATGTGATAGTTTCAACATAGTGGTAGGGGATGTGTTTTCCCAAAAAAAATTTATAAACTACCACAATTGATATACTATGCTTCACAGACCCTAAAAACTTCCCATATTGACTAAACAACAACAAAAAAGGTGTTTTTGTCTAATTTTTATAAATTAAAAAAAATAGTTCTTATATTTTAGGGATTAAAGTTACCATTTATTCGGATCATTTATAATTGTGATATTTGATCAAGAAATATAATAATAGTCCAAAATTAGTGAGATGGATGTTACTAATACAAGAGTTTGACCTGAAGATCAAGGAAAAGAAGAGCTATAAGAATATGGTGGTAGACCACATGTGCTTTCTTCTTCACACTACTGAGGTATAACCAACCACTAACATAATTATGGATGTTTCATTCCCTAGTGATAAACTGTAAAACCTCACCCAAGTGCCCTAATATATTGACATAACAAAATTTTTGGTTCCAAAAAAAGGTATCATCTTTTTTTTTTCAAAACACTAAACTACTAAATTGAAATTTGAATCAAAATATTATGTTAGGGATGATCCCAATTTATGGAAAACTTACAATGATAAAGTGATAGAGATAATATTTCCATTATTTTTCATGTATATTTCAATGATTTAATCGCTACAAATTTATTAATTTGAGTTTGAATTGCACTATTTTTGGGTTTTTATGAATTTGGGCTAAATAATGAAAATATCTTAATTTTGGGATTTTAATAGTTTTTTTATCACTTATGTATTTCAAGCATAAAATTTTCAATATTTATCCAAATTGAGGAATTATTTTTTTAGTATTATTTTTTTCATTATATTCAACTTCTTCAACTGGATCAAGTTCTAATTCAAACTCTAAGAGGTTGAAATAAATAAATCAATGTATAAAACCATTTGGGCTGATAGAATTGACCTTACCTCATTAAATGCAACATATCATGGGGTACAAGGAATAAAATGAGTCTATTCTTGATGTAAATTAAATAGGAATCCAAGGATCATTATCAAATTAAATTTTATAGAAAATATATATCATTAAGGTTTTATTTTCATGCATAAAAGTGGAAGAAGATGAAGGGTATATTCAAATAGAAATATTGATATTAATTAATTCAAGTATAAATTTTATAACATGTGTCCAAAATATTTTAAATTTTTAGTGTCAACATCCAAATAAATTATAAAAAATATTAAGAAGGAACCTTAATGTTTTTGTCCACTTGGTTGGAAGATAAAGAGAAAACTTATAGGGGAAATATTATGGTGAAGAAAATTTTCAACTCTTCCTTTTCTTTTCTTTTTCTTTTTGTAATGTGTTCTTCTTCCAATTTCTACTTGTATACCCATCAAATGGAGGGGTAAAATTTGATTAATTTGGGAAGTGTAGGTTTTCTGTTTTATAATATTTTATTTTCTGAAACTCATGTTATAAAATCCATTTCTCTCTTTTGTGAAGTTGGTTTCAATATTTTATAGTAGTTTTTATTATAAATTAAGATAGTATTTAATTTTAGATTCTATTGTTGTTATTACTTTGGTCAATGATCATTATATCTCTCTACTAGGTTATGGATTATATATGATGGAATAGTTTAGGGATTAGTGTTTAAGTACTCGGTGATCATTAGTACATGTGGGAGGGGTAGTGAATATTATTAATTGTTTAGGATAAACAAGACCTGATCATGAATTGACCAAGTAAATTAAGGGTATTCAATAAAACTATCACACACATATGAATAAGGGAATACCAAGGTGAGATTTTGGAATGGTTTATTCTGACCATCACTATTTCACTAAGGTATTGAGAGGAAGTGATTGTTGAGTATCACTTTAATCAGTTTAATAGAAGAGGATAAGAAAACATAGAACTAAGATAACATTTCAATTGGAAAACTGACCTTGATCTGATCACCCTTCTCATATCATTGTTTTTAAATCCATTACTTACTTTATTTATCTTGTTTCATTGCTTTATTTTATTTTCAAAATTAAAAAAATTCAAGAACTTCCATTTCTCAAATTTAAAGTGACAAACTTGGTTATTGTGTGCTCCTCTATAGAGACAACCTAGTTTGACCACTATAATGAATTTTTAACTTAGGAAATAATTGTTTTTTCCACACCCCATGATATACATGTGACACCAAGTAATTAGGAGGTGCATCCCTAGGGAGGAATTAAAATTTGTGCTTTATTTTTACCTTACACATGCATGTGGAGTCCATTTTAGACCTCAAATAATAGTTAGAAATTTTTTGGGAGATGGATTATTTTGTACTTAAAATTTTAAATACTCACGTGTTTTTTGTAACTACAATTAAAATTTTCATTTCATTGGTGATATTTCAAAAAGACATGAAATGACCTAACAACATTTAATTTTTTCATGAAATGTTTTATGTTTGGGGAATAGATTTCACGGTCCCATTTATGGTGTAATTTAGATTTTACTATATACTTTTAGCAGTATACTATGATTATAACTGGATTGAAGAAAAATATACCAAAACTAATGATTCAAAAACTATGATTCAGTTTCTAAAAGATTTTTGTTATATTTTTTGAATGCCTTGAGCTATAATCAGTGGAAAATAAACCCACTTTTGTGACAGGAAGATAAAACCCATCATGGTGAAATATGGAGTACACCAAGAAACTTCCACTAAATACCACCCATAAACAAATTTAATTATTGATGTTTCCAATAGAGAAGTAAAAATAATTTTGGGGAAAGCAGTGTAACCCAAATGAAAATACTGGATTATGAAATTAGAGGATATACTATGGGAAAATATAACTACCTATAAAACCCCCTTAGTCATGTCTCCCTATAGAATTTTTTATGGTAAAAAATTAACTTTCCTATTGAGCTACAACATAAAGCCTACTGAGCTATTAAAAGAGAGAACCTAGAGTTTGGAAAAGCTATGAAGTAGAGTAATCTATGGATGGAAGACCTTTAGGAGCTGAGAAGGGAAGTATATGATAAATAACTACTATAAAAGGATAAAATTAAATATTTTCAAGGCAAATTGATCTAGAAAATAGAATTCCAAGTTAGAGATAGATTTTAGTTATTTTATTCAAGGATAATGATCTTCCCTAGTAAGAATAGTTCCAAGTGGACTATACCATACATAGTAACTAATACATTTACTTTTGGTGTAGTTGAGGTCAAAGGAGAATGTCCAAAACAACTATTTAAGGTGAATTTAAAACAATTTAAGAAGTATCATAAGTATTTCTAGAAAGTACCCATTGAAGATCCCGAATTCCACCATACCCCCATCAAATGAAGAAATCCCTAGTTGCCTTTTTACTCTAAATTTTTTTGGATGGTCATTTTAAATTACCACTTTTTTGAAAAAACAAACACATGTTGCACTAAAACGGAATGGTTTCTAAGAGAAGTTTGGAAGAGAGGGGTATAGTAGTTTAGGATTTAAATATTATTAATTTTAAATTATTATATTCTAAAAAATGGTTCTAGATCTTATAAATACCATCTTATTTTGGTTTTTTTTGATAACTTTTTAGTGTTTTTAAGAAAGGAAATTTGAACTTTAATGTGTTGTGCCTAGTTTAAATATCGTTCTTGTTTTTTAGGATTCCTCAGTTCCTAAACTTGGAAGAATTAAATTAATTATGAGTGAATATGAAATTGTTTTATTGGATAATTAGATATTAGAATTAGGGAATGGAGTTTGAGTGAAAAAATTTATATTTAATTGGAATTTTAACATGAGGTCACTAAAATTTAAAAATTAATCCAAGGTAACCTTTTATCTGTGAAAAATAACACATTAGGGATCTAAATAAAAATAAATCAATATAATTATTTTGAACTTGGTTTAAAATGGAAAATTTGGATCTCATGATGATTCTATAATACATTAAGCATCGAGTGTGTAAGTTAAATCCCTATGTAAATATTCAATAAGTGCTTTTTCAAAGTGCCTCACACATATATGTTTGGGAAAATTTTTCAAAAATACAAATACAAAAAAATGAATAATGTTCCTAATAGTAAAAAATGAATTCACTTAGGTGAGGTAAATATTGAACCTAAATAAAGAATTATCCAATTTACATATAACAAATTTACTTGAGTTGTATCAATAAAGTGTAAAATTGAACATTGGTTTAAGAAACTTAGGGGAGAAGGATGAATGGAAGTGATTCTTCATAAAACTTTGATTCAACTTAAATCTAATTTGATTCACTAATGGAATTGGAACTCTCACTTTAATGGAAATGGGATAGTGAATCGATTCACATATGAGTCATGATAATTTTAACAATTAAATAATCCATGCTTACTTCTTCTCTAGATTGATTATTAAGATCTAGGCATGATGAATCTTTTTTCCTTTTTGAATAATGAAATTTAATTATAAAATTTCATGGGAGTGAAATATTTCAAGTGTGGGGGAGTGATGTGTGTTAGAATTTTCAAAATGTTTAATTGATTTTCAATGATAATTATCCCTGAATTTAATTAAAATATTGGGTAATCATTCATTTTTGTGATCTTTGTGAATTTTAGACCTTAATGAAAATAGTCTTGAAATATGTTGTTTATCAAATTTTTTAATTTTTTAATTCAACAGTGGAGAAAAATTTTAATTTTGATTTTGAAATATAATTTTTTGATTCAATATAGAATTAAAATTATTAAAGAGAGTTATTTCTTGAGTTTAATTGATTGATTTATTTTTGAATTTAATGAAAATCCATAAATTAAAATGTTTTTTTTAATTGTGAAATTTCAATATGGTTTTATAGAATTTCCATTGAATGATAAATTATAATTAATTGAGTTTTTCAAAATTAGATATTAAATTGTATAATTTAAAAAAGGAATTAAAATTTAATTTGGAACTTGTTTTTCATTATAGTATCATAATTGAAATTTTATTGCAAAAAAGTTTCACTAAAAATATTTTTTTGGAAGGTAGGTTGGAAATCTAGATCGAGGACCAAGTAACCACATGAGAAATTTTCAAGTTATTTTAAGATGAGTCTGAAGTAACCACATCACCTATCACAGTGAGTATAGTTATATCTAGAAAAAATTCAAGTGGATATGCATGGAAATATAGAAAAGGGAGAAAATGACCACAAAATCATATCAAGGTCAATTCCCAAGTGACCGTACCCCTTCTTCTCTTCAAGGTAACTTAAGATACTAAAAATAAAGTAACCATAAGGCAATTTGAAACCTACCATTACACCAACCTCATCTCTAACCAACCATAACCCTCACCTCAAACTGACCATGATATTACCTTCATGGTCACTTCCTTCAACCTTTCACAAGGAATATCCAACGCTGATTCACCCATGAAGACCTACAATCGTGATCTCACTACACTGAATGTGAAGAACCTCCAAGCTTATCCAAGATGGATATCTCAGGCTATTAGTGATTTTTGAACTATGGAAGTGATGACTGAGCCACATCCGAATAAGAAGATCTGTGCCACTGTGTTCAACTAAATATCACTAAAATCGATTGCAGACACCGCCCTATTGAAATCAAATGAAATATGCTTCTCCTATTGGAATTGAATCTCACCGTGCCACACTAATTCAAACCATGATGAATCCTGAGCTCTTTGGAAATAAGAAATAGAACCAAGATCAACTAAATTTTCTCCTTAATGGATTTTATTAGAATATTATAAAGGAGTGAGGAAGAGAAACCAAATCTTTTTATGCTAAGAGTATATGTATGAACCACCAAGAATAAAGATGACCAAAATCCTAGTAGAACCAAAGGAACCAAATTCTGCACCTCCACATTTTAATGTGGCTAGGGATGATTATGTATTCAATTCCATCTTACTAAATAAGATCTCATGATCAAGTAAATTACA
Organism: Viscum album; assembly: GCA_963277665.1. Lineage (NCBI taxonomy): Eukaryota > Viridiplantae > Streptophyta > Magnoliopsida > Santalales > Viscaceae > Viscum > Viscum album. The sequence continues at coordinate 1,424,001,819 of OY728123.1, read as the reverse complement.
ATAGATATTGAAGATCAATTTGCAAAAGAATGTGGATTTTCCTAATATGAACCTTGAAGAGGAACCATTATAAAGTAATATGATATTGAACTATGAATAACAGGGTTTGAAGATTTATGAAACCTTACTAATGTCAGAATTTCATATTTTTTAATCATTAGAATTCACTCTTGTATAGGTATTCAGGACTAGAGGAGGCTGGGGTTCAATCTCAATGCACCCACTACCATATCAAAAGAGGGAACACAAAATTTTCTTAGTAAAATTCCCCAATAAAGTCTAACACTTTAGTTTATACGACAACACCACTAAGTTTTCTGTAGTAGGACATAACCAATGTTTTCCAACTCAAAGATGCAACACTGACTCGAAAAATGAACCTAAATTCAATTACCGAGCTGAATAGGTTGTGAATCTATTGACATTTGAAGATACCAAATTGAATATTAAAGGAATTTTAGGAACCCATTTATACCCAAGTACAAGACTGGTCCAGATGAGTTTTCGATTCCACTTGGGACACTGAAGATCTAGTTTTATGCACATCAATCAAAATCACCCTGAACGAATCATGATTTTCCATTGGTGCTATGAAATAGTGAACCATTCCACCCCCAATTATTCTAAAAGGCATAACAAAACTCAATCATGGGAGGTAATTTTTTTCCAAAAAAAGATAATCCAAATTATCTCTAACTAAATCATCCATACCTTTGGTTTTAAACATGTGTCGATCATCCAATGAATAAGAAGTCACTTCTTGACACTAAAATTGGGGAACATTCCTGAAGTCACCCAAAGAAGTTAAAGATACCCATTCTAATCACGTGTTAAATTTCAAAGAATTACAAACAACTCTAAGAATTATCCTATAAATGGACAAATGTTCATTGATGAAAAGTTCTGGATGTCTCTTGGGGTATGATTTATAAATCACTAGATTAACTGGAGTTTTTTCTATTTACTCTTGATTTATTTATTTTTTATTTTCTATTTACACTCCAATTATAACATACCAACCTAGGATCCACTAAACGGTGCCTTGAGATAGTGGGTCACATGGCCTCAAGAACACCTCCCCGTATTCCAAAGGCTACCAAATAGTAGCAAGGGACTAGGTTTTATATATGGGGAGACTATTACCTCATGTCAGAGTGTAATTAAGTGGTATAAAAATATCATTCAATAGCAAAAGAATAATATAAATTAATTAAAGAATATAAACATATAGAAGAATATAATAAACAAAAATCTGAAAAATTTCATATAAAATATGGTGATCATGTCATGTATCTATAAAAAATGGAAGGAATTTCATAAAAATAGTAAACCAATACATTACATATATCAAAGTAAAAAAATACCAAAAAATCTATCTACAAATAGCATTATGAGCCTAGCTTAGTCATGTTCTCACCCGCTCCTAAGCACAATCATCAAGCATCGTAAAGTGGGTGTTTACCCCAATCACTACTTATATCCAAGAAGTCTATTTAGGTACTTAATGATGGACCAAACATGGTTTGAGATAACACTCAGTAGGCCACCACTAAAAGTGTCTATAACATGTACAGTCTGTGTAATATAAACAGAGGTAGTGTGAAATATATCATAGGTATGACTGTGATGAAAGTAAAGTGTTTAAGGAATATGTAATAATGTCTAGACAAACATGGTTCCCTAGAAAAAATAATCAATTTCCCATTAAAAAGTTAACTTTTAAAGTATAAAAATACAGGTGAAATAATATCCAGTCTAAAAACCGTATTCAAATACCCATAATAGCACTATCTGTAATCATAGAAAAATATTGATAATGACCACACCACATAATATAATGTATAACACCCACATTGGCCAATGTTGTGTATTCTAGTGAAAGACCATGAAGTTATATATCCAATGTATAAAAGACCAAGTCATCCTCATTGATTCCTAGGATAATCTCAATGGAAAATATTTTAGTACTTGGATGGAGTTCAAGGAGCATGTCCAATATGATTCTAAGAAAGATGTATCCAAGGGGTAGAAATTCCCTTGACATCCTATAGAATCAGGATCCAAGAAGTAGAAATGTAGCAAAGCATCCACTACCATAATCAAGATCCATTGAGTAGAAATTTCCATGGAATCTAATGGAGTCAGGATCCAAGGAACTCTTCCAAGTCATTCACTACCAATATCAATTCATCAATAAATTTATAATCCATTTCATTATCATTAAAAATTCATGAGATCATCCAACCCATCTCCATATTTTCCAATTAAACATTTAAACATTTAAATATCATGCTATCACAATTAAAAGAAGGTTTAAAACTTATCTTAAACCATTCATTTCATTCACCATATATCCCACTACATTAGGAGATCTTACACACACCCAATGGGGTGGAATAACATAGGTAAGATACAAGGGAACACCCCAAGGGTGGCCTAGGTTGAGGGTGACGACCTCCGACCATCACAAAGGTTCTAGTGGGAAACCTAAATAGGTTTTAAATAATTATATCAAGTAATTCAATTAAATTAAAGGGAAATGTTGGAAAGTTTAGTGTGCAAAACATATGCAACAAGGAATTTAAAACACCAAACCTTGAGGGAAAGGTATATACAACCTACCATAGGTCCATGGTATAACACTCATCCAATAACAACCTACATTTTGGTCCATATTGGAAGAAAAAAGAAGAATGTATGAAAATACTGGAAATAGGTCATATTAGATTGCACCTAAATAAATCCATCGATATGAAGAAAAATGAATAAACACACAAGATGAATAAAGAACTCATCTACATAGATCTAAAAAGATGAATGGTGTTTGAATTAGAGTTTGAATGGAGAAACTCCAAAAAATCATACCTTAAAGGCTTTAAAAGTTCTCCCAAACATCAAGGCTATCCACTAGAAGGAGGGAAATAAATTTTAGGTTATAAGATATTTTAAGGGAAATTTAGTCATTTTCCACATTTTAACTGGGTCACATGGTTTGGCCACACAGTTTTCCAAACTGTGCACCAACCATGCACCCCTGACTACCTCTTCAGGGAAACCACACAGTTCATCCACACATATTGAAAAATCATGCACAAACCATTCCATAAGTCACTTTCCCCTATCCCCCTTGCACGTTCATGTCACAGAGTTAGAAAAACCATGTGACGACCATGAATTTGGCCTATACTAAAAATTTTAGGTTTCCACACATGATCATGCGGCCTTGGGAACATGAGTAGGGAAAACTGTGCACCCCCTACATCCTTATAAAATTCCCTACATGGTTTTCTCAAACTATGTGTCTTGGGTTGCACAGTTTCTACTAACCATGAAGCCTAGTTATTTTCTCCAAAATTTTGGATCCTAGGCTCTGAATATGCCTTGAAAACCCCCAAAACTCCCATGATCTCATAGACATTAAAATTACCTCAAAACCAAGGAGTTAAATAGAAATTAAAAATATATGTACCTCATAAGAAAATCCAATATCCCATAATCTACCACCTTTAAAACAATTCATCCCCAAATTTCCCTTCCAAGGGTGGTCAAGAATCATTTGAGAATAACTCCAACCACTGAGCATGTACGCCATCCTCCTTCTCCCAAGTCTCATCCTATAAATGACCATGTTGTCTAACACCCATACTAGAAGAGCTGATCAGCTGTATAGATCCTCTGAGATCCTATCAACAATACAGATAGGATGATTCTTGAAGGACACATATACCTATAACTCATCCAAATATGGATGTAGAGTGTGAAATGGGTCTACGTGATAAGGACACAACTGAGATACATGGAATACATCATGCATGGATCGGTACCTATGAGGTAACTAAAATTGATAGACTACCGGACTGACTCTCTCAATAATCTCAAATGGCTCGATAGATCGCTATGAAAGCTTACACTGTCTACTTATCCATATGTTTCCCAACCTTAATAAGATACGTAAAAAGACCCAATCCCTAACCTTGAACTATAAAAGGTTTTTGATATAGATCAATGCAAGATGTTTTCTGGACTGTGTATTAGCCATCAAATTTCTAATCACTTAATCCTACTCTGAAGTCTCATTTATGAGATGCAGTCTAAGAAATGTTGCCTCTCCAACCTCTAACCATAATAGAGGTAATCAACATATCCTACCATACAAATCCTCATAAGGTTCCATCTGTATAGTTTTATGATAGTTATTGTTGTAAGAAAACTCAACCATGGGTATATGACTCTCCTAAGAACTCCCAAAATTAAGGACACATGCTCTAAGAATGTCCTTATACACCTAAATCTTATGCTATGATTTGACATCAGCCTAAGGGTGGTATGCCATTTTCAGAAGCATATGTGTACCCAACACCCTCTACAAAATCTTCTAAAATCATGATGTAAATCGGGTATACCTATCTGATATAATGGTATGAGGAACCCTATGAAGGCATAAAATCTCAAGGATATAAATCCTCCCAAGATCATCCACTGAGAAGGTCTCCCTGATTAGAAATAAATGAGTGACCTTCATGATCCATTCCACAACAACCCAGAACGCATCACTACCTTGAGGCGACCTTGACAAGCTGATCATGAAATACATCACAACATAATCCCATTTTCACTTAGAAATAGGTAAATACTATAAAATCTTGACTATTCACTGGTGTTTTTCTTTCACCTACAAACAGGTGGGACACATTGTAACAAAACCAACTACCTCACATTTCATACCCGACCATCAATACTGGTAACATAAATCCTGATACTTATTAGTAACATCAGGATGTACTACCCAAGACAAGGCATGAAACTCTAGCATAAGTTCCTCATGTATGTCTAATGGAACCAAAATTCGACCATGAATACACAAAATTTCATTCTTTATCATAGTCTAACTAGGAGGCTCTTCCTCACCTTCCACACTCTCCCATAAGACTAGGCCCTCAGAATTAGAAAACTATCTCATCCTCACTCTATCCATAAGAATGTAACTCACTACTAAGGATTAGGGAAAAGTTTGACCTTGACCATCCTATACTTCCAATTTCATCTATTGAAAAGAATCCCATAAGCTTCTACTCACTACTAGACTCTGAAACTGCCTGTATCTGTGTCCTTCTACTCATTTCATTGACAACTACATTTCCCTTACTAGTAATATATGAATTCTTTGATTCAAAGGACTATAGGTATTTAACACACCTTTATTTCCTAAGATTCAAGTCATGCTGTGTAAATATATAATTGAGGATTTTTTGGTCCATGTATACCAACAAATTCTCTCCCAGTAAATAATGCATCCAACAATGCAAGGCTTGTACAATTGTGGCTAACTCAATATCATGCATCAGATAGTTCCTATCATGTGGCCTCAACTGATGAGACCAATACACCATGACTCACTCTCTCTCCCTACATCAGAAGTCCTCTTAGAGAAATACCTAATGCATTAAAATACACAGTGTAGCTCCTACCCAGCTTTGGAAGAATTAAGACTAGTGATGAAGTTAGAATCTCTTTTAGATCATGAAAGGATGTATTGAAGGTATATGACCATAAAACTTCACAACCTTCTTATTCAATCCCATAATTGGTTCTTATAAGTGTGATAAGTACTGTATGAAATGCCTTTAATAACCAGATATCCCTTAAAAACTTTGTATACTAAAGATGTTCTTTGGATTATCCTAGGAAACTATAGCTCTCACCTTCTCTAGGTCAAATGAAACTCTAGTCACTAAGATAATATGACCTAAGAAGTGAATCTTATCCATCTAGAAATAGAAATTTTTTATTATAACATATAACTGATTCTCTCTCAGTATATCCAAAATGATCTTAAGATGATTTACATGGTCATGTTGATTGTGAGAATATACCAAGATATCATCCATGAATACCACAAAAAATGAATCCAGGTAAGGATGGAAAACTTGGTTCATTAGTGCCATGAAAAATTCTAGTGTGTTCATAAGATCGATAAACATAACTAGATACTCATATAGACCATACCTACTATGAAAAGATATATGAGGTATATTTGTAGGTCAAACACATACCTGGTGATAACCTAACCTCAAATTAATCTTTGAGAAAAACCGAGCTCCTCAGAGATGGCCGATGAGATCATCTATCAGTGGCAATGGATACTGATTCTTAACCATAAAATCATTCAATTTCCGACAATCTATACATAGCCTATGGTTTTGTCCAACTTTTTCACAAAAAAGGATCTTAAAACCCCATGAATAAGTACTAGGTCGTATAAATTCCTTTTCTTCCAAGTCCTATAACTTTCCCTTGAGCTTCTGCAACACTGTAGTATCTATCCTATAAGAAGGAATTGATACCAATGTAGCTCCTAGAACTAGCTTGATATAAAACTCCACCTCTCTCTTAGGAGGTAAACCAAGAAAATAATCGAGGAAAACATCCATAAAATGATAAATCATTAGATGAGAATATTCCTAACCTAATCCCAAATCATTCAGATATAAACTAGAAATCTAGGAAATCATCCTACCCATCCCACAATGCTTGGGTCCAACTCGATTTCCTTTAAATCCCATTCAACCTTGTGAATAAAGACTCCACCCTATGGTGATGTTAATTTCACTCTTCGATGATAAAAGTATACATAGTCATGATAAAAAACTAGATAGTTCATTTAGAATATAATGCCAAAACCTTTCATCTCATGGAAAAAAATATCCCATATGTAGTGACACCCACCAACCTCAAGGGGGAACTCCCTGCACTAGCGTACACCCTCCGTTATGATTTCCAATGGACCATCGAGTTTCTGACACCATTAGAGAACTGAACAATGAGCCCAAGGCTCTCCACAATAGGTGCAGATATAAAGCTATGAGAAGCACCTATATCGAAAAGAGAAGATACTAAAGTAGAGGCTACTATGATCTTACATCTCATCATAGAAGACCTATATCTCTACTACTTAAGTGTAGGCTGTATAGAATATATCTGGCCTAAACTGTGACCCTATTAAATAACCTCACTACCCAGAGAATGCCCAATCCTCTGTCTAGGTACAAAAGGTGCCGAGATGCCTTGTCCACAACTGCCACCTTGACCTGAATGACCAACACTACTCCAACTACCAACCTGACACAGAGATGTGAATCCTATTCCTAAACTTGAAGTTGGATTTTATCCCCTTCCATTGACTACTGTAGGGAATTTCATATTGAAATGTTATATATGGCCCATCCTACTGAAAGATCAGCACTCAACTGGGTCTCTATCACACTAGTTCCTCATGTTTCCTTGTCCCCTATAGTGATGATGGAAGAAATAACTACCAAAATTCATAGCTTGGATTGTATTAACCTCATGAGAAGTCTCAAAACCGTTCTTCCTACCACCTAATACTGAACCATTAGGCTGAAAGTCCTAAATTCCCTGCTCTGTTCCCCTAGCTTTCCTCAGGTTTTATTTAGTAATAAGATTTTAAATCACTATCTCATTAATATTATTCAACTAAAACATGTTGAACTATGATTATAAAGTATTCTTGAGACCTTTCTTAAAGTGTCTCACCCTCGATGGATCATCCACAAGATAAATCGAAAAAAAGACAAATCTTTGTGAAGTGTGTTTAATACTCCATAACAATCATCATGACCTACTCTATATGCATAAACTCACAGGACCTTTTAGGTTTTATTTTCTCATGAAAAAAAATTAATCATATAACCTGGGTTGAAAATACCTCCAACCCATATCTCGGGACATATCATCCTAGTTCAAATCATCCCACCAGTTCTTAGATGATCCCCAAAGAATATATGTCATGATATTTACTCTCCTATCAAAAGGTGTCTCCAGATACTCAAAAATCCAAAAGATAGATTCTAACCATGTCTTACAATATGTGGACCTCTATCCCCCAAAAACATGGGATGATACTGTTGTTGGAACACACAAGTTAGCTCTACCATAGACGAGTCATGTTGTGTGGCTCCCTGAAAGGTCTATATAAATAGTAAGATGCCCTAAAGGAACTAGGAATTAACACCTGTATCTAGTATAACTAACAATGCTGCAACTGGAACTACATGAGGTTCTACTAGAGGCTCATGACCCACCAAATTTGAAGCATGTTTACCGCCACCCTTCTGGCATATGACCAAAGGCCATCATGGGGTAATATCTCTATAAGTCCAAGAACACACCTCAGAAAAGAATCAAGTAGTGACCAAGTCATAGATATAAAATCATAGAACATGTCTAAGACTTACTATAAAAAATTCACAACCCTTTTTCTACTCCTAAATCCAAGAATGGGTAAAAAGGAACAATCGTAAAAATCACCAGAGACACTGTGTACTTCCCAATCTAAAGCCAGGTCAAGGTCAAGTTCTCTATTTCACAATCTAAATTTCATTTCAATTCAAATTTATTTTAAAATTATCTTTAAATGGTTGAACTAAATGGGTGAACACTTTTGATCCATAAGGAACCATAATTTTCATGAACCGAAGTGTGGAATCCACTAAATCCAAACCATAACATGTTCTAGTCTATGTGACCAATGGTCCATGATTCAATGTGGCATAATTGATTTCTAGGGTGACTTCTATAGAATATGAAAGAAAAAACTATTTATGTTACTACATGTATTATAATTACAAAATATGTTTCTCAATTCCCTACACAAATCATTTATCAAACAATAGGTATATCCCTAAAGGAACACATAATAATGTCATGCAGTCAAGTAATGCATCCTATATGGCATAGAATAATTCATGGAATGTGAATCATGTGAGGTGACTAAAATGATGAATGAGATGAAATACCCTCTCTCATTAGGAAATAAAATAAAAAATCATAATAAATATTAAACCTCAAGCACATCTCCCAACAATGGAATCAAATCAATTATAATAGGAAAAATTAGAAAAATAACAATTTCCATTCCAAGGAATTTGGATTTTTTCTATATGTGGGCTAGCTACTCCCAAGAATAACTCATTATCCAATTATAATACATTCTTAATACTTTTATATTGTATCAAAATATTAAATCAATTATAAAAGAAAATATATGATACCACTTTGTAACATACTGAACCAAGATCCACTAAATAGGGCCTCGAGTCGGTGGGTTATATGGCCACAAGCACATCTCTTCATATGCCAGAGGTTGTCGAATTACAATGAGGGCCCAGGGTGTGTATGTATAAAGAATATTCCCTCATGTTAGAGTGCAAAAAAATGGTATAAACATATCAGTCAATAGAGGAAGCATAATATAAATCACTGATAGAAGATAAACATCCAGAAGATTGTAATAGTCAACAAGCTAGAAGCAGTCATATAAAATATGATGATCATGTCATGTCTCTATAAAAAATGGAATGAAATACATGGAAATAATAAACCAATATAGTACATGTATCAAAAGAACAAAAAGACAAAAAATACTATCTCTGAATAACATCATGATACTTTCTTGATCCTGTGCTCAACTACTCCTAAGCACAGTCATTGAGAATCATAAAGTGGGTAATTTCCCCAGTCCCTACCTGCATCCATGAATTCTTTCTGGGTACCCAATAGTGACCCAAATAGGGTGTCATATAACACTCAATAGGACACCAAAAATGATGTCTATAACATGTCCAGTCTATGTAATATAAAAAGTAGCAGTGTGTAATATATCACAGGTATGACAATAATTAATGTAAATTTTGTAAGGTAGATGTAATCCCATCCATACAAACATGGATCCCTATGGAAAAAAATCAAGCTCACATAAATAAGGGAAATTATAAAGCATAAATAAATAAGGTGTGATACTTTCTAGTCTAAAAACCATAATCAAATACCCATACCAAGGCTATCTGTAAGCATAGAAAAATATCCACAATGGAAACGTTGTGTGTTCAAGTTTATAACATCCACATCATCCTATTCTGTGTAATCTAGTGTTAGACTATGAAGGACTAGATCCAAGGTATATAAGACCAATTAATCCTCATCAAGTCTGAGGAGCATCTTGATAGAAACTTGGTAAAGACTTGTGTGTAGTCCAAGGAGCATGTTCACAAAGCATGTCTAATACAAGTCTAAGAAATCAAGATCCAAGGGATAGAAATGCCCTTGGAATCCTATGGAATAGGAATCCTAGAAGTATAATTGACCCAAGGAATCCAATACCATAATCAAGATCCATGGAGTATAAATTTCTAGGGCATCTAATTGAATTGGGATCCAAGGAACTCATCTAAGGAATCCACTACCATTATCAAGTCATCAATCAATTCATAATCCATTTCATTATCATTCAAAATTCACAAGTTTATCCAACCCATTTCCACATGTTATAATTAAACAATTAAACCATTTAAAAATCATGTTATCATATTTCAAATTAAGTTTAAACCTTCTCATAAACCATTCATTTCATTCATCATAGCTCCCAATACATTAGGTGATCTCACAAACACACCCAAAAAGGTAGTATAATAAAGGGAAGATATAAGGGAACACCCCTAGGGTGGCATAGGTTTAGTTTGATGACCTCAAATAATCAAAAAGGTGAAAGGGGGTAACCTAAACAAGTTATAAACAATTATATCCAGTCATTCAATTAATTTAAGGAGAAATTCCAGAAATTCCAGCACGCGATACATTGAAAACAAGGAATTTAAAACACAAAACCTTGAGGGAAATGTATAAACCACCTACCATAGGTTCACGATAGAACAATAATCCAGTAAATACCTCTGATTCTATCCAAATTAGAAGAAAATAAAAGAATGGATGAAAATACTGGAAATAGGGCATATTATCTTGCACAAAAATAACTCTGTTGATATGAAGATAAATAAAGAATGATGCAAGATGAATAAATAACTCATTGAAATAGATCCAATAAGAGGAATAGTGTTTGAATCCATATTTAGATCGAGAAACCACAATAAATCATACCTTAAAGGCTTCAAAAGATATCCCAATAATCAAGGCTATCTACTAGATGAAAGAAGGAAATATAAGTTAGGTTATAAGAAATTTTAAGGGAAATTTAGTAATTTTCCATATTTTAACTAGGTCACACGGTTTGGCCACACGATTGGCCAAAACATACACCAATTGTGCACCCCTCACCGCCTCTCTATGGAACCCACATAGTTCATGCACGTGGTTTAGAAAATCGTGAAAAAACTATTCCATAAGCCACTACCCGTATCATTACTTGCACGGTAATGGTGCATGGTTAGACAAACCATGCGCCAACCATGCATTTTTCCTATGATAAAAATTTTAGGTGGCCACACATGGGATTTTGGACCTAGGAATATAGGTTGGGAAAACTGTTCCCCTTATGTTGCCTTATAAAATGATTGTATGGTTTCCTCAAACCTTGTGTCCTAGGTCACACAGTTTCTATTAACCATGAATCCAAGATATTTGTTTTCTAAAAACCGAGGCTTAGGTCTATAAACAAGTCCTAGAAACCCCAAAACCTCTCATGATCTCATTATACACTCACATTAGGTCAAAATGATGGAGTTAAAATGAAGTTAAAAAGATTATTACCTCATAATAAAACCTCAGATATTACACTAGTGATGGAATACTAGGCTAATAGTGGTTTCTCTTAGGATAACTCTCCCACCCATGTGATGAATTCTATTTTTCAATGACAATTATTCTTTATTTAATTATATGGATGTGTTAAAATTTGTAGATTATTAGATATTTCCATTTGTGTTTGAATTTAAATTATTCTTGACTTCCCCACTGGTTGCACTCACATGCCTCTTGGGAATTCCTTCACTACTTATGATAGTTAGCATTGGGATGACTCAAGAGTGATTGGTGGTATCCAATCACTAGTCCAAGGTGAGGGTAGAGAATAAAATGTATGTTTTATCTTTTTATTCCAACCCAAAATTTTTAGGATAGGCTAATCAAGGAGATTTACTTTGATTAGGGAATGATATGGGAATAAAATTGAATAATGATTCATGAGTAAGTGAGGAGAGTAATACATGGTTATACCATTATGATTTAAATATTAAATTAAAAAACAATCAATTTCATCCACTGATTACAATAATTTTAACCCATTAAATTAAATTAAAAATCACACTCACAACATTGTCTTCTTCAGAGACAACCTGAATCCTACTTTAATGCTTATTACATGGGTTAAAAATTTAATTTTTTGGAAACCCCATACCAGGATAAGAATTAAAAATAATCTTGACTGGATATTGGACAATTAAATGAGATGAAATTAGTGATTTCCTTTATATTATTTTATAGAAAAATCCATCTTAAAAAAAGCTTGTATAAAGACATATGTATTATACCTTACCCAATTAGATATGTTTTAATGATCACAAACACCTTTTCATGTTCTAACATTTTCTATAGAGTGTACTTTCAGTATTTATGTTTAATCATGAATATAGGTTGTATTAAAACCAAAAAATGGATTCAAAGTGGATGAAGAAGTTTAAGGGAGGATATACCTCAGTTTTTCACCACTGACTACTTGATGGGGTGTAACTGACTATCCAGTTACAATGATAATAGCTTCAAAATCAATGTATGTCCACCAATTACCTAGTAGATTGTCACTGGACAGCTGGTGGTAGTGGACATAGGCACCATATCTATAGTTAGTTCATCAGCCCCCTGATAGTAGCCAGCGGCTACCTGATAGAGGTAACAATAATGAGGTGACATACAAAAATTTCATTATCTAGCTGGTGTCATTGGGCAGTTAGCTAGTGGTGTCGAGTCATAAAGTCAATATATGCATTTAAGGTGGTATTAAATAGATCCATTGATTCATTTATTCCTTTGTATCTACCCTTCAAACCCTTATGGATATAAATATAATCATTGGGAGGCTTAGAAAGAAACAACTTTGATCAATTGTGAACATCTTCTATCCATAGCATTTAACAAAAAGATTTAGCTCTAAAATTTCTTCCTCTGGAGATCACTTTATAATTTCTTATTATAAATATTTTATTTCCATATTTTCCTTTCTCAATATCTCAATTAAAATATTATTTATATTTAAAATATAATTGATATCTTTTATTCAAAGGATATTCACCTAAGTAAATCTCCCCTTTTCTCTCTCTTCAGGCTGTTGAAAAATCACGAAAACAAAGGTATATTTTTTTTAGTTTTTAGAAATCTTCTAAAACCAAGGGTTTATGTTCTTTTTAGGTTATTGTATATCATTGAAGTCATGGTTTATATATATATATATAAATATTATAAATTCTCAAACAATTGAAGTGGGATACATAGGGTCACTTATTAAGATATTTCCAAACTTCCTTAACAATTGTCTTATATTATTTACTTTATCAATATTTTATTTATTAATAACTTTTATTCAATTAATTAATCAATCATTTAATCCATAAATCTATCAATCAATAAAATCAATCTCTTCCTTTGTTTATTCTATTGGTTCTGTTACACTTGGTGTATTGAAATCAAATTTTCTTATCAATTATATTGGGTTTTCTTTGATTTTTTATTTATCACTAAATTGTCATTTTTTATCTCTTATTAAACTATAAATATTTTACTTCAACCTTGAATTGGTATTAAAGGAGATTTTTTGTTTCAAAATTGTGTTTGGATCTTATTTTCCAAAATTTTGTTTTGACCTTATTTCAAAATTTTATTTGGATCTTGTTTTCAAAATCATTTGTGGATCTTGTTTTCAAATTTATTTAGACCTTGTTTTCCATTTTTTATGTTTTAAAAATATTAATTGATTTAAGGAAATGATCTTTTAAAATGGAAACCACCTTTCAAACTCAAGGTTCTATGAAAGAAAACATAATGGGTCATCCACATTTTTTTGATGGAATCAATTATTGCTATTGGAAAAATAACATCACAATTTTTTTTTGGAATCATAAATTATTATGTTTGGAAAATTGTTATTAATATTTACACAACAACTAATTAATTAGAAGAAAAATGGACTAATGATGATATTTTCTCTTTAAAACTAGATAATAAATCCAAAAAAGGTAGTTCATTGTGTTTAGATAGAAATGAATTTAATCATGTTTATACTTTAAAAAATAACCATGAAATTTAAAAATTACTTGTAGTTACTCATTAAGTGACTAATAATGTTAAATATACTAGTCTTGATATGTATAATAAATATTTTTAAAGTTTTAGTATGTATTCAAATGAATCTATTTATAAAATGTTTACTCACTTTACAGATATATGCAATGGAATAAAATATGTTGGAGATGATCTTTTTATATAAAATCTTGTGAAAAAGTTACTTTGGGTTTTTTAAAGATCTTTGGGGCCCAAGGTAATAGTGATTAAAAAAATAAAATACATTGAGAAAATTTTGGTTGAAGAACACATTGGTTCTCTCAGGACCTATGATATTAACACAAGGAAACAAGATAAAAAAGAATTAAAGGACACAAATGAAAAGATGAAAATTTCTTTTAAAGTAATCCATGATGATGCTTCCATAAGTGATATTGACATAACACATCTAGACAATAAAGTGAAAAAAATACATGATTAAGAAGAAAGCTTTCCAACATGCTAAAAATGAATATCAATAAAAAGTATCCAAGGTAACTTGTTGTCATTGAAACAAAAAGGGACAAATAAATCCAAAGTTACCCTTTCTACAAAAGAAATAAAGAAATTTAATAAGTCCCTTAAGTTTCCTACTTGGAGTTTCAGTGATGATTCACTCTCCTCATCTAACTCAAGTGGTGGTTGTTCCAAATATATCACGGTCAAAATTGAGGTATGTGATGATGTTAATGTTCCTACTTCTTTTACTTATAATTCTTACACATCTTCTTATTCTTCAAGAAAATTAGATTATAAAGAATTATCTTTCCAAATTCACCCAACATGAACAAAATCTAAATAAAATTCTTAGTTCTCAATGAAATGTTAATTTTTTTTTGGTTTAAAAAATAAAGTAATCACCACAAAAATTAATACCACTTTGGAAAATGGATTCTAATAGTATAAAATTTTCAAATATTTTTGAAAAATCTAGCATATTATTTATGAATGTGACTGTAAAAATTATCATTATGTTATGTCTAAGTCAATTCACCTCTATTTTAATATTTTTTTATCAATTCTACTAGAAAATATTATTTAAACAATTATTTTTTACAAACTATATTTTGGATAACATTTGGGGAACAAAATATTGGGTACCAAAATCATCACTCTCTTGATTTTATAGAAAATATATCTCTAGAAAAGTCTCATGGAGATACATGTTACTTTGATATTGGGTGATCGAGACACATGTCTCCCGACTACTCCAAATATAACTCAATGAGTAAGATAATTGGAATTGGTACTATTGGTTTTTAATTTCCACCTTAATTAAAAATATTTTATTTACATTTAACATTTTTCTTGTGTTCCTCTCATAGAATCCCTCTCTTTAGAATATCTTAATTTTATTAATGGGGAGATAAGTCTGGTTCATTTATGTCACTAACTTTTTGATCCAGGAAAACAAGATATTTATTGATTCCTTTTATTTCGAAAATGTATTATAAATTAAAATTTATATTTTGATAAATTATGAGCTTTAAATTACAAAGAATTTTAAAATTTAGTTTTTTTCTATCCTTACTTTTGAAAATGATTCCAAAATTCAAATTGATCATTTATATTATTTTAAATGGATATGTTTTTTAAATAATGTATTATTTTAAAAACCATTTATATAATTTTTTCAATCTATTTATAAAGTTTACAATTTATTTATTCCTTATGATATAAAAGAATTTATATTTCAAAATTCATTTTTATCATGTTTTAAATTTTTTTTCTCTTTAAATAGAATTAAATTTATAATCTTGTGAATTTTATTAGAAAAATATTTTGATCTTTACTTATTACACTTAATAATAAATATCTCTATTTATTGTCTTACCCTCACTCTATAATTCTAGGGCTAAATCTTTGATTTATTCCCTTGAATATGAATATTTTTCCATATAGATTTATTTTTTATCATTAATTGAAGCTATTATCCCCATTGTTAAATACTTTTTATGAAGTTTATTGACCATGAAATTCTATATCAATATTTATGTATGGATATCTTTTATGTTTGATTATTAAATTATTCTTATGAATATATTTATTGATTAAATTGTTATATTTTTAGTTTGTTCCTAAAATTCATTTCTTCTATATAATTTATCTGTATAAACCCTTTTTATATGTTTCTTTTTGATAAAAGGGGATAATTATTTGGTTTTTTTAAATGAGGAAAATGGAAGTTTGATTTCCCTAAAGGTTTACTTTATCTTATTGTTTAAATTCCTCTCATACCTAAAACTGGTTTTTAGATTTCAATAATCTAGGATTTTTTAATTTCATATTATAATCCTATCTTGTTTATTTTAACTCTTTAATTTATTTCCATTTTTTTAATACACTTAAATTTTGAATTTACTTCAAAATTTATTGATTTATTTAATTTATTCAAAAATATTTTACAATTCTCTAAAACTTTTAATTTATTTCAAAATATATTGATTTATTGAATTTATTTGAAAATGCTTTTTCTTTTCCCTTAATTCATGAATTTATTTCAAAACATTTTAAATATTATTCCAAATATTCAATTATTTTTGTTAAAGTAAAGTGAGTGTAATCCTCATAGAAAATAAATTCTTGTCTAGATACAAACAAGTGAATGTGGTTCTAGCGCAAACAAACCTTTAGTTTTTAACCTAAAAAATATATGGTTGTTTTTTAATCCAATGTTTAACTTGGGAGAAAGTAGTGGGCCTTCACTACACACCTGGTTTGACACTGCTAAGTAATATGATTTGTATTATTCACACAACCTTTAAAAACCATAATGAAATATTTGAAATGTTTTCTAAATCTTGAAATGTTTTCTATTTTTCATTTATCTCGTGAATTTCATTGTTTTATTGATCCCTTTATTTTTAAGCCATAAATTGAGATGGGGTTATATTTTTAATGCTGAAATGTCTCTAGAGAATACAATCATTTTCAATCTGGAGCTTAATTTTAAGAAAAGCAACATTTTATTTCAATATTGATATTATTTTTTTAAAATTTAATTTTTATTTCAGTCCTAAGATTATTTTATAAAATTTGATGTTTTATTTCAATATTTATATTATTTAATTTTTTTTTTCAATTTTTTTTTTTGATATTATGAGAATTTACCTATATTTCAGTTTTGTAAAATTGAATGTTTTACATTTTCCAAATTCTTTTAATGTTTTAAAATTTATATTTTTTTTCTCTCTAAAAGGATATTTATTAATGAAAATCTTAATTAATTTTTTTTATTTATTTAACACTATTTATATGTTATTTTTGATAATATCATAGGGAAGAAGTTTTTAGTTTTTGATAAATTTATGCATCGTATAATTTTCATTATTTTTAATCCCTCATTGAAAATGATATTATCTTCTCATTGGGATTTCATTATGAAATATTGAAATTACTTTTGTAATTTTATTTGATATATTGAAATTGTTTATGATCGTGAAAATTGGAGCAATTGTTATACCTCACTCGTGTAGATATATTTTAATGATCAAAATAACCTTTTGGTGTTCTCACATTTTCAATTGAGTATATTTTTTGTATTTATGTTTAAAGATAAAGATTGGTTGTGTTCAGAACTAAAAATGACTTCAAAGTGGATAAAGAGGACTAAGGGAGGATATCCCTTTGTTTCTTCACCATCGGATACTCATTGGGGTTTCAATAACCACCCAATTATATTGAAAGTAACCTTAAAATCATAGTATGTCCAATGAAAGCTCGATGGCCATTCATAGGCCGACCTGTCAAAGTGGATAGAGCCACCTGTTTTATAGGTATATCATTAGATATTTGGTGGTATCCAACAACCACCCAATCGAGGAAATAATAATAATGATACATATAAGAATGGAACTGGATAGCTAGTGGCATCGGGTGGCTATCTGGTGACGTTAAGTTAGCATGTTAACATAAAAATTTTGGTGCAATTAAACAGTTAATTTGACACATTTACTATTTTGTATAAACCCTTGGACCCCTGTTGGATATAAATAGGATATTTTTAAGGATTATAAAAAAAAATAATTTCAATCAATTATGGGAATCTTCGATCTATATAATTCAATAACAATATTTGTCTTCAAAATTGATTCCCTTTGAGATCACTATGTAATTCCTTCTACGAAATATTTGATATCTATATTTATATTTCTCATTATTTCAATTACAATATTATATATATTTCAAATATAATTTAGAGCTTTTATTCAAAGCATTTATGCCTAACCATATCTCCCTTTTTCTATCTATTCGATTTCTTGGAAAACCTATATAATTAAGGTTCTTTTTTTGGGTTCTTGGAAAAACATTAAAATAAAGGTTCTATTTTTTGGTTTTTTTGTAACCAATAAAAAAATGGTTTGTGATCTATTTGGGTTCTTATTTATCCCTAATTTCAAGGTCTATATATATTCTAATGCCTCAAACCTTTGTTGTGGGAGACTTAGGAGCTCTTATTGAGCTATTTTTGAAGTTACTTAATAAATTTCTTATCTTATTTACTCTATGAAATTTTATTTATTAATATATTTAATTAAATTAATTAATCAATTGTTTGATCCATAAATTTCTCAATCTATTAAATTTTATTTCTCACTTTATTTATTCTATTATTTATACTATGATTTATGTTCTGAAATAGAATTCTCTTATCAATTATGTTGCACTTACTTTGATTGTTTTATTTATTTCTCAATTTTCCTTTTTTTATCTCTTCATTCACTTTAATTTTTTTAAAATTAAATTCAACCCCTATTTCCATTTTACCCCAACCAACAACATGAAGTTGTGAAATAATGGATTTACTTCATATAAAAACTTATATAACACCATTAATAAATGTAGTTGACATATTATTAGTTGTTAAGTTTATATTTGAAAAACATGTCTAGAAAGGAGTCAAGGAAGACTTACAATACATGTAATACTCTTCATAGATCCTCATTATACTACCATCAATTATTTTATGTGTACAATGTAATTTTAGTATAGGATAATCTCTACTCAACATTTGGTGATTGATGAATACTTGGTTAAGATAATCTCCAACAAGACCTCTCAAAGGATATTATATCTTTTATAAAGAGTATTCATTTACCCACTAATAATTCTTACAAATTTTTTAAGAAATATTATGGTGTATATTAATTTGAATATATATTTTTCTTTAAAATAGTTCATGTTGTTTAGATAAATAAAATCTATAAGCTTTTTCAGATTATGTTTATTTATAAAGGGTTCTTTTTTTAAAACTTAATAAGTAAGTACATAAAATAGATAATATTTATAGATTATAAAAGTCTAAACAATCTCCTGGTTATACAATTGAAAATTACCTTTTGTTTTAATTGAAAATAAATTATCTATACACAACTGGATATGAGTATTATATTTTATATTCATAATTCATTGTTGATTTTGGATATCTATTATTCAAGTATGATTGAACTATTAGTTAAGTTTGAAATTCCATAACAAAATTCATTACAAAATGAAATAATTTAAAATTTAATCTCACTATACACTGAGATAAATGTTATAGTAATATAAAATACTAAAAAATAACTTTATGAGAATCAATATACTAAGAAATATGAAGTTTTGTCCTCATATCTCACTTAAGAATTACCCTTTCTCAGATACTTAGAGTGTTTAATTTACTATCTATAATATTTATGAATTTACTTGGTTACTATATTTGAATAAAAATATTTATGTTACATATTGTATTTAATACCTAATAAGTGAGATAGAAATATTAGATTCCATATAACTAAATTAAAAGATTCTACTTTATTCTTATTTAATATATTGTGGTTCCTCTTCCAGTAACCTTTCATGGCCCATGATAAGTAGATAGATTCCCATTCACCACACTACATTCAAATATTTTATCTCTTTAAAGGACATTGTAAAAGTACCATTGAATTTAAATTCGTCATGGACTATTCAACCTAGTCATTTAACTTTTTCATCATAAATGGAGAGGAACTATATTCCCACTGTTCTCTATCCACCTGATAGAAAATAATCAAAATATTCCTGAGTACCTTCTTTGTACAATCAATAATTTTGTTCTAGATTAATATAGAGTGTTTGGGTGATAAAGAAGGTAATATGAAATTAATGGATAATTCATTATACATATGGAAGACCAAATTTTCTAAGTGATCAATGCACTTCATCATTTTTAAGGCAATATCACTATATTGGTACCCATTTCCATGTTTAAACTATTATAGTGCAGTGACAATCTCATTTATCTTAAGTCTCTCTTTATCCTTCTCAAGAGATAGAAGATAAGATATCATCGTATATTCATCCATGTTTTTATTGTATCTTTAGATCTTTGGATATAGAATATAACACGATTCAATGAACATATGAATAATCCTCTACATATATACTATAGGAATCCTGATCACCTTCCCTCACTTGGTGAGGTGTCTAATTATGAATATTGGAATCTAACACAGTATAGATTTTACTTCAGTAGTTCAGTGTATAAACGACCATACCACTCTTGGAAATCTATGATGTTGAGGATATGATATGTTCCTAAGAATGATCTTAGTGTTATCGTAATTTCACTTTTCATTTTCTATAATAAATAAAAGAATATTTTAGTAATTTATCTTGATTACTAGGTGTAATATAATAAAATATATTTTATTAGTATCCCACTATTTTATCAAATCTCAATATACCTCAGCATTGGATTCAGAATATCTTGTCCCATGGATATTCTAGTGGTAATGATTCATATTTATCTTTGTATAATCCAAAATATGACCATGAAAATTACTCAAAGGTATTTAGGTAGGTGGTATTTCCAACTAAAATAATTTACAGTTCCTTGAGTTAGGTTGGGCTCGAGTTGTATCATTCCACCTTTAACCTATGTATCTTTTTGGTTGATTTCTCCCTGGATTTTTCTGGAACCATCTGCTCTCGCCCGTGAGATCCTTCCTTTAAATATGTTTACTCACTCATAGGCGAGGGGAACCCAAAATTTGGTGTTATATAAATAAACCATATAGAAGAAGACACGTATGTAATAAGGAGGAAGATACGATATAAAAACCATCATATTTAACTTAATAATAACATTATAATAGAATCCCATGCAATAAATAATGAAATTAAATAGAAACCCAACATATACATAGGTTGGTATAGTTCATGATCATCCATGCATGAAATGGATATGCATTTGAAATTTTATATTTTTCATTTCAATATATTATTTATTGAGACATAAAATTAATAATAAATCACCTTATTAATTAATTAATTAATTAATCTAAATTATCCATCTAAATATTCTTTGAGATTCCCATCCACTATAATTTTAAATAAGTTAAATTAATAAATTTTATTTTAAATTAATTAAGTACAACATGTGTACATGAGGCATCATGACATATACCATTCTAATTTTGATTAATCCCCTTTCTTTAGTTTAACTATTACATGATGTTTACCATCACATGACATGACATATTACAAACACTTGTGTATGGTCCTTTTAATGTAATGTGTACTTACATGACATGTTGCGACATACATAATGTATTATTCTGTGAGTCAAGTCGTGTAGTTTTCGCGACGTGCATGGATACATGACATGATTTTACTATACATGATGTATACCACTAGTAATTCATGTGAAGTACATGATGTTAATGATAACCATACATGTCTTGTATCTATATAATAACATGAGAAAACAATTAATGAAGTATTTTATTTATACATGACCCATCAAATTACTCATTATGTAGTTTTTTTGAAAAATGATGACACACATATTGTATAGTCAACTACATGTCATGTATTTCAGTTTTACATTAATTAATTAATTTCTCTATGTTTTTACTCACATGATGCATCTGTATCAGCATGTGACTTGCATGAATTTTCTAAAATTCCATGGAGTGTACATCCATCTACACAGAGTGTGATTAATTACTGGACAACTGAATTACACACCTAGGGACTCGACTTGTATTTAATGTGGTTTATTATGTGTTAAAAAATGTTTATAACCTATTAAATGTTGTTTAGTTCACAAAATTCCATGTTTCTCAACTATAAGTCATTAAGCGGTGTGTATTAATTACATGCCGCATACTTTTACCACATAGTTTCTGTGATTTACTTAGAGTCAAACCATGTGGGGTTACACATCATGTACACTAGATACACATCATATACACCCTATAATATCACCTGAAAATGGTTTTCAATACATGGTGTGTAATGGTTTTATATATTGAACCCCCACACAAGTTGTTGTGATTTTCATAGATCATCCTTATATGGTTGATCATGGGTACACACTATGTACTTTTCAGTTATACATCATGTATCAGTGTAAATCATCCTAAAATATTAGTACATCTAGATGAGATCTTCGAATGTTTTTATATGTTATAGGAATTTTATTATTCTTATAAAATGAAATGATCATATTATCTCAATTTTTAGATTAAAGAATGAAAAACTAGAAACAAAATGCTAATGAAAAAAAATACTCAATTTATCAAAAAATAAGAAAATTTTTAATTTAATACATGGATGAAATAATACCACTTGAAAGTTATAAGGTGAAATGATAGTGGTTGGGCCCATTCCCAACAATTTTTTTCTTTGGATTCTTTAAAAAATCCTTAGAACTGGAAGAACACAACCTTAAAATATTTATAGAGGGGATATTTTAACATGTAATTTATAATTTATTTATAAAAAATAATTACCTTGACTTGTTAATTCTTCTTTTTTTGATGAATTTAATATTAATTATAGTTATATGATCATTTCAATGAAGAATCCTAAGTATTATTCCTATAGTGATATCCACACATGCAACAAAAATCAAGAAATGTCACCATTGTTACTCCAAGTGCTAATGAGGAGGATACAAATGTCTTGTGTCATTCATCGTTGATTGTAAAAAGAATTCATTAGTGATTGTAGAATTGTTTCGTCTATTTTATTAGTCTTGAGAGGGAGAAGGAGGATCATCTATTTTTCTTGAGATCATTATTTAGAAGTCCTCTTGGTCTTGAGAGACTACTCTCGAGGGAATATCATTCTGCATAACAATCCTATATGTTGATGATATTTTACTATTCAAGGAAGCCTCCAAGAGAACTTTAAGAGTTTTATGGTCATATTTAGGAACTATGAAGTTGTTTCAATGAATTCCATTAGTTTTAGTAAGTATTTTATTATTTTTTGGGAGGGTATCATGATTTAAAATTGGTCTCTCTTGTCGTTGACTGAAGTTATATGGGCCCCAAATTAATTAACCGTTCTTAGAAATTTAGTATAGCATAAGTTCGGGTTCGATCCACAGGGAACTATGGCGTGCATGAATTCAACTAAATTAATACTTAATTAGGTAAAGTATGCAGAATTTAGAGTTGATTGGTTTGATTTTGGTTTTGAATTAAAACTAAAATGTTTTACGTTGGAGAAATTATTAACAGTTTTAAAGAAAACAACGGGTGAATTGAAAGAGTTTAAAACGGGAAGAAAAGATGTGTCGGGGCTGCCGTGATTAAGGAGTTCTTGTGAATATTGTTTAAATGGATGTGTTGTTCATGATAATTCAATCATTCTGGATTTCATTTTGTTACAATATTTCTTTGGTCCGGTTCCTCTTGTTTGGAATTAGAGCAGTCGACTCCTTGGTCCGGTAGTCAATGTTCTTGATTCTTTATTAAGTTCAGTCCATTATTTGAATCGGTGAAACCTATCCAATCTCCATGGATGTTTTCACCATTACTTTTCTTTTGTATCGCTGAGAATTCTTCCCTTGATCCAGCTCATAATTCTCAGTTATATTTAACAGTGAATTAAGAAGATTAAGAAGAATTACAACAAGCAAACACAACTATATAAAACAACACACAAATTACGATCCCTTCATCCACATCCCCAACATGAGGGGTTTAGTTACACATAGAAATCAGAATAGAAATGACACACGTGATACCTGATGGATTCATCGTGTAAGCAATGAGGTAGGGTGTCGGAAGGCGGAATGGTGGAATGAAGGCACCTTGGTGGCTTTGGAATGGCAGCAGAATGTCTCCTCTCCCCAAATGGTTTCTAACTCCTAAATCCGAAGTCCAAGGCCTCTTTTTATAGAAAAATAAATTGCACGGCGTGTAAAGAAAGTACATGCCATGTACTTTTTGTCAACGCGTTTTGGCGCCAATTTCTCCACGGGAAGGCGGCCTAACATGCCATTTTTGACTTTTGAACATAGCACCGCCTAGTGGTTGAGTGTACACGGCGTGTAGCGACGCCATACATGGAATGTAGTGTCAAAATTCAGCAACCAACTCTTTCTAGAATATCAGACACGGCGTGTAGAAATGGAACACGCCGTGTCTCCTTCAACGGACACATGGGCATGTAGAACCTTCTTGGCAACAACCGCTTCTAGAATGTAGTACATAGCGTGTATCACCGCCATACACAACATGTATCTTCTGCCTGGTGACATGGGCGTGTACTCCCTCCTTCGGTCCGTGTCCCTGTCTGGATGTACACGGCGTGTATAAAAGTACACACCATGTAGTTTCAAAATTTTCACAGACTTCCCTTGATTCGTGTATTTATCCAAAAAGCTCTTGAAAGTAAACAGAATCACTAAAATCAATGAATATGTTCATGAAATAATAGATATTTGCTGAAAACATGTTTTTATCTTCAATTATATGTATGGAAATGTATACAAAAATTGGGTGCATCAAATTCCCCCACACTTAGTCATTTGCTTTCCCTCAAGAAAAATATCAACATCTAATTAAGAGATCCTATACTTTTAAACAGAAGGCATTCAATTAATAAAAAGTATAAATGATAGAGTTACTGAGGAAAAATTCTAAATGGCACAAAAAAATTCAATTCATAAGATATTAAAATCATGCCTCATATATAATTCAACTAACTATTCTCATCCTCTTTCAACACATTCTTCAACCTTTCAAAAATAAGCATGCCACTTTATGATTTACCTTACTAGTCAAAATCACACTCCACACTCAAGATATTTTTATTCAAAGTTATGCTCAATCTAAGGTATATACACTCTATCTATAGGTTTGCAAGATATCTTGTTCTCTACTTCAGAAAAATTGAATTACAAAAATCATGTGGGATTTAACAATAAGGTTCAGATGTCTCTGTGGCTAAGGGTTGGTAGGTTCAGAAGAAAAATAAATTCTGAGGCTTGAAAAAGGAAGGCCAATTCCTTTAAACGACATTGCCTGATATTCAAAGTAAAGATCACTGAAAAATGTTTCCTTCGCAAGCTCAGTCAAATGCTTTTGTAATCGTCACCAACTTCTCCCTTAGGCAAGTAGGGTTCATGAGAAAATATGCATAAGGTCCCTGTGTTTTTTTGTTTTGTTTTTTTAATAATGGAAACACTTATGAATACAATTAATAAAGATTTGGAACCCTTTCTACCCCAAATAATCAAGAGGTACTTCCCCACACTTCATTTCATGAATGTGTAAAAAAATATTCCATGTATTGCCAACTCCCTCTTTAAAGCTCAAATGAATAATCATGCAAAGTTTAAAAAGAAGTAGGGTAGGAAGGGAAATAGGCTTGTAACGTGGCTTCCTATAAAGGCTGTTCATGGATTCTATGGGCTTAGCAAAGATTAAATGTAGGGTAGGTCTCAAGATAAGGGGTTGAAACAATCTAATTCCTCAATCATGTTAAAGTAATTCAAAAATTTATTCATGTTTTGAAAAGAAAAACTTGAAAATTCTGGTAGTGATGCATATCCTAAGAATCTCTCAAGAAATAGGGTATTAGAAAAGAAATACGAAAAGGGGTTTAGAATACCTCTCAGGAGTGGAAAAATAATAAAGGGACAATCAGGTCATGACATGCATATAAATGATTAGCCTAATCAATGTAATTTAATCAAGGATGAAAAGTTGTAATTGAAACTATATCAGCAATCATTTTAAAATACTTAAAAACAAAAATAAGTATACAACCTTTCCAAAAGTTTCTACTGATAATTCTAGCATTTATAAGAATGATTAACCAAAATTGCTTTACATTTTCAAATATAGAATCTAATAATGATGTCTCCTAGATTAGTTTAAGGGAAAAGACTAAGGTGAAAGAGATAGATGCTCCCCCACACTTAATACGACACATGGTCCACCAAGTGAAATAATAAGGTAAAGGGTGGGCAAGGGTGAGATATGGGGGACAAAACGAGGGAAAGCAGTGGAAGAAGTAAATCCAAAAAGAAAGAAAATAAAAATGGAAAAATACTCCCCTCGTGAAAAGTGATGCCCAAAGCGCTCCATGACCGTACCTGTGACTGTCGAGAAAAAGGAAAACTTCAAACATGCATAACATCACAGTATAGAAAATGACAAAAGAGATATATAAGATAAAGAAAAATTTCACTATCATTGGGTCACCTCAGGGAATGACACATCTAGTATAGAATCGGCCGGTAGAGACGGCGCAGGAGGCTCTGACTCTACATCAGGAAGGGGAGTTGAAGAAGTAGGAGCCGCAGGTGCTGGACTCGAGGTAGGAAGCTCAGTAGCAGGCCCAGGCCCAACAGAAGTGGTAGCAGCAGGGCTCACCGTAGTCATCAGAACTGAATCTATGGCCTGCGTAGGAGATGGCGGTGGAGCAGCAGTAGAAGGGCCAGGAACGGAGGCACAGGCTAGTGGCTGAGGCAGTGGAACACCAAGATGCTGAGCAATATGCGCCAATAGATGCTCCATCCGGTCCTAGCGGCTGTCCAGACAAATCAAATGGCGTGCAATGGTGTCCTAGCGGCTGATGATATGAACTAACTTCTTCTCCATCAGGGCTTGGCTAAGGGAAAGGGTCGGATCGACCGAGGGTGCGGGGGTAGGTGGGATGGGGGATGGGACAGAAGAAGGAAGGTCAGAAGAAATGGGGTCAGTAGGAGTTGAGTGAGGAGGAGAAGTTGGAGGGGGTGGGGAAGGAGGAGCAGGTGTATCAGCAAGGTCAGGGGGGTCAGCGGGTGGCTGGGCTCGAGCCTGGGCAAGGATGTAGGCACCCCCTGCTTCCGGACCAATCCCATGTGAATGAGCATGAGAAAGTTCATCTGCTGGGGTGAACCTAACAAGTCATGAGGTAAAGAGGGCTCGAATACCCCTAAGTGGTGGGCAAGACGGGTGGTGTAAAACCCGCCGTTCAGGTTTCCCTGACGGCCGGTAAACATGGAGTGGAAATAGGAGGCGGCAAGATAGGGGAGGTCCGGGTAGTCTTGCTCGATGACACAAGTAAGAAGCTCCAAGTCACGGCCGGTCACGACCCCCATATCCTCATGGCGGGGGAAAAGGATGGCGCTGAAGCACTGGTGGGAAAAGCGAAGGATGGGGTCGGCTATAAGAGTGCTCTTCTGTGAAGTGGGGGAGTACCGGTGGTCAGGCCCAACGATCTCCCGCCACATGGCAATGAGGTCAGAGCGCTCCGGCTAGGTCAAGGTAGAAACGGGGGGTGGGGTGATAGGATGGGGGTAGAAGCCGCACCCACGACCAAAATCTATCATGGTAAGAGAGAAACGTCGGCCGCCTAGCCGGAATCGAACTATGGGTACAACATCACCAGGTGTCTCTTGATACTCTGCTCCATCGAACTCAAACGAGGCCGTAAACTCCAAAAAAAAATCACGGAACACAGGAGTGCTGACCTAGAAAATATCGAGGAGTGAGGTGTGCCCGAGAAGCACCTCCAACTCCTCCCAAATACCGAGCCGCTGCAGAACGCTACTGTCGAGGTACCGAACACTCAATGGTATCGGCCGACGAGAGAAGCGTCGGAACCTGTCGTATGCGAGGTCGGTGACCAGGAAGACCGTGCAAGGATAGGGAGCACCTGCAGGTCCTGACACAGGTGCAGGTGCAGCAGCAGCGGCTGGCTCTGTAGGTGGATCTGCTGAAGTAGAGGGTGGCTCGGTGGAAGGTGTGCTCGGAGAGGGACCAGCTGATGAGGATGATAACGCAGGGAAAGTGGCAGCTGGTGCAGCAGAAGTAGGCCCAACCTCATCTGAGGGAGTGAGTGGCGGCATAATGGCCAATGGAGGGAGCTCAAAGACCGGAGCGTCGGGGTCCGGCTGCGTAGGTGGTCGGAGTCGGATCCAATGATAGCTGGTCCTCTCGCCCTCAGTGGTGGAGGCTGGCCTCTTCCCTTAGGAATGATCGTGATCTTCCATATCTTGAAATAGAAAGAAAAAAGAAAAGAAAACAAAAGAAAAAGAAAAAATAAAGAAAAAAAAACAATGAAAATGTGAGAAAACTGGAAAATAAAAGTACACGACGTGTACTCCAGAGTACACGATGTGTAGTCAAAATATAGATTATCCAGTGTTATCTGGATAGACACGCTGTGGGTGGAAATAGACCATGTAACAGTTCACGGCGTGTACCGAACATACACGCCGTGTTCACTCAAAGTGCAGGTGGTCGTGTATGCAGAAAGGACACAACCATGTGTGTGAAAAAAGTTAAAAATAAAGGACACGCCGTGTAGATGTAAGCCACGACGTGTGCTCTACCAGAAGAAAACGGCAGTGTGGATGGTGAAACACAGGCCGGCCAAAGGAAATGGTACACACGACATGTACCGAACATACACGCCGTGTAGAGGAACATGGGTTAAGAGGCCGTGTTTGGGTCCACACACGGAGGGGCCGACGGAAATGATACACACAATGTGTACCAAACACACACGCCGTGTACGTGAAAATGGTGTGTGAGTTCGTGTGCAAAAGAGTACTCGGGCACGACGAGGAACGGTACATGGTGTGTACCGAACATACACATTGTGTACATTCAAATTTCAAAATATTTTGTGTGTGGCCATGTACAGATGTACACGGCATGTGTTCTTCATTTCATGGCCGTGTACTGGCGGAATCCGAATGGTCGGCCGATCCGATAAACACCCTAAGAAAGTTTAAAAATTTGAAATAGAGGGTGTAGAATGGCGTACCTTGACCGGGGATCACAATGTGAGAAGAATCAGAACTTGAAACGCCCCAAATCGACGGATCTGGAAAAGAGGGGTTCGGGTGGTGTTCGGGAGAAGAAACGGGAAGAAAGGAGGAAATGGGGCAGTCGTGCGACACAGCCTCAAGACAGGTGGACTGCAACTTATATAGTCATGGTACACGGCATTTAGGTTTTGACTACACTCCATGTATTCCCAATTTTTTTTGTTTTTTTACAATATATATAAATAAATATAATTATTATAGTAAACTATATAATAATTATTAATAATTAAAATAAAATATATATATCTACAAATTATATTATAAATAAACCTATACACGACGTATATCAGGAAATACACGCTGTTTATTTCAAAATGAGAAAAAGAGTAGTACAACCTTTGGTCCAGTGCTTGGGGCGGGATTCGAACCGGTGATCGGCCGTTCCGAACGAACGCCCTCACCCACTGGAGCGAAGGTTGTACTGCTTCCCATATCTAGTTTATATATATAGTTATTCTATATGGCCTATACACACGAGAAGAAAGAAATTCACGGCGTGTGGTTTTTGTTTAGGAAAGGATGGGGATGAAGTGGGGAGATTAGCGCGATTCGAACCTGGGCCTTCTGGACATGGTGCTGAGAGTTTCCAATCCGCCAACTTCACCCGCATGTTAATTCTTATTTTAAAAATTTTTTTAATTTATATTTGAAAAATCATGGCGCACACGGCATATATTGGAGTACATGTCGTGTGGTTTTATTAAAATAACAAATGATGGAAATGGGACAGTTGTCTAGATTCGAACCCGAGCCTTTTGGAATTGGGATACGGATCTAGCCAACCATCCCATCCACATCATGGGTTTTATTATATTTAAACACATTTATATATATATATATGAAAAATTCCACACATGTCGTGAATTATGAAAGGAGGAACCCCATGCCAAAGATAGGTCAAGAGGATTCGAACCGGGGATGGATCGAATAAACTCTAGTGACTTTACCATCAGCACCAGCATCATCCCTGGTTATTTGTTTGTTATTATATATATTTATACGATTAAGATTATAAATTAAAAAGATGAGTACACGCTGTGTATATAAGTTGGACATGGCATGTAACCTCTGGGGCATCTCGTCTCTACGTCCCACATTACCGGTCCTTTGGCATCGATCGCAATAGGAAACAAAGGCCCTGGCATCTCTATGCATGGTGGGCTTGAAAAATCCAGACTACATGATCTTTGCTATGGTACGGTCTATCCCATGATTTCCTCCTACTGGTGAGGCGTGACAGAACTCCAGGTCACCGTGAACTTCATTCTCTGGGATGCAATGATAGATCACCCCATCTGCATAGGATCGGAATAGCAGAGGATCCTCCCAGAAGTACCTTTTCACATCAGAGAAAAATATTTTCCTTTGCTGGAAGGAGAGGTCGGGGTGAACGAAACCTATAACCAGAAAATTAGAGATATCAACATACCATGGTCTAGGTGTTTTGTTGATCGAAAATAGGCGCTCATCAGGAAAATACTTCCTGATCTCCCGATCTTCTTCCTTTTCCAAATGAGGCAGCTCGAGGCGGGAGAGATGGTCAGCAATGAATTTCTCACTCCCTTTCTTGTCTCAGATCTCAAGACCGAATTATTATAGGAGGATTACCCAGCGGATCAATCGGGGCTTCTCATATTTCTTGTTGAGTAGGTACTTTAGTGATGCATGGTCAGTGTAAATAATAACTTTAGACAACACTAAGTAAGAACAAAACCTGTCAAATGCGAAAACCACTACAAGCATCTCCTTTTCTGTGGTGGTGTATTTTATTTGTGCCTTGTTGAGCATCCTGCTGGCATAATAGATAGGCCATAAAATCTGGTCAAGTCAATGGCCCAAGACTGCTCCCACGACGTAGTCGCTCGTATCGTACATCACCTCAAATTGTTCCTCCCAGTTGGGAGAAATCATAACTGGAGCTTCCACCAGGCGCTGCTTTAGATGCTCAAAAGATCTGACACATGTCTCATCAAACTCAAATATGGCATCCTTGGTTAGAAGATTGGTGAGGGGCTGGTCTATTTTAGAGAAGTCGCGGACAAACCACCTGTAAAAACCTGCATGCCCCAGGAAACTGCGGATGGCTCGGACGGAAGTCGATATTGGTAGTCATGAAATGACTTCGATCTTCATCGGGTCCACCTCTATCCCCTTCGATGAAATTCTGTGGCCAAGGACTATTCCACTTTGTACCATGAAATGACACTTTTCCCAGTTCAATACTAGGTTAGTGTGCTCACATCATTCCAAAACTAGCTCTAGGTTCCGTAAACAAATGGTGAATGATTTTACGTAAACAGAAAAATCATCCATTAATACCTCCATGATTCATTCCACCATGTCATGGAATATGTCCATCATACAGCGCTGGAAGGTGGCGGGGGCATTGCACATGCCAAAAGACATCCTTCGATAAGAAAATGTGCCATAGGGGCGAGTGAATGTTCTCTTTTTCTGATCCTTTGGAGCAATGGAGATTTGGTTGTAACTAGAAAAACAATCGAGGAAGCAATAGAAGTTGTGCCCTTCTAGTCTCTATAGCATTTGATCCATGAATGGCAAGGGGAAATGATCCTTTCTTGTGGAATCGTTTAGCTTCCGGTAATCCACACAGACTCACCAGCCCGTGATAGTGCGTGTAGGGATGAGCTCGTTATTTTTATTTGAAATCATAGTGATACCCCCCTTTTGGGTACCACTTGGAGGGGAATCACCCATGGACTATCTGAGATGGGATAGATGATGACGACATCTAATAATTTGATCACCTCTTTTTTTACAACTTCCTTCATGGGAGGATTCAAACGCTGTTGTGGTTTCCGAGATTGCTTGGCACCTTCTTCAAGTAACACCTTGTGAGTGAAAATGGTAGGGCTGATGCCCTTCAGATCAGCGACTGTCCACACAATAGAATTCTTCCTCTATTTGAGAACCTACAGAAGTGCATCTTCCTGATCCCGTGATAGTTCTGCATTAAGTATAACAGGAAAAGTTTGATTGGGTCCTAAATACCCATACTTGAGAGAAGATGAAAGAGGCTTCAGTTCGAGTTCAAGCGCCTTTAAAATCGAAGGCACAAGTGGTTGCACCTTGTCTCATTCCAAACTATCAGGAACAACTGCACGCTGCCAATAGTGGCTGCCCTAGACTTCTAAGAATTGCAAGTCTTTTGGCGCTTCTTCAAATAGAATATCTAGAATAGATAAATTATTTGAAGTAAAAGAACATACCAGATCATCCCCCTTTTCGCAAAAATGATTAACCATGGTGGAAACTGCATAACAATCCTCATGCTCTGACAAGGAATCATGTTTGACAGCCTTGAGGACGTTGTAGGAAACTCTTTCATCACTGACCCGAAAAATAAGCTCTCCTTGGTGTACATCGATCAATACCTTCCCAGTTTCCAAGAAAGGTCTTCCAAGTATAAGAGGTGCTTCCTGGTCATCTTCCAAGTCGAGGATGATGAAATCAGCAGGGAGGATCAGCCTTCCCACCTTGACCAGTACGTCCTCTAATAGTCCCTTCAGATGTTTGATGGATCGATCAGCTAGTTGAAGGGCTACATGGGTAGGCTTGAGCTTGTTGAGTCCCAGCTTCTTGAAAAATCCAAGGGGCATGGGGTTCACGCTGGCCCCTAAGTCGCAGAGGGCCTTCCCAAACTCACAAGATCCAATAGTACAAGGAATGGTGAAACTACCGGGATCTTGGAGTTTGTGAGGAATGGAATGTTGAACCACCGTGGAGCATTCCTTTGTTAGTGCAATAACGCCCAAATCTTCCATCTTCCTCTTATTCAAGAGGATTTACTTCATGAATTTGGCGTATGTTGGAATTTGTGTCAGGGCCTCTGAAAATGGTATGTTGATGTGGATCTTTCGAAACACGTCCATGAATTTGCTGAACTGGTGGTCCAGCTTCCTCTACTTCAATCACTCTAGAAATGGTAAGGCAGGCTTGAATGGTTGGACTACCTCCTTTCCTTTATTCTGCAAAGCCTCCTTCTGGGGGCTTTTGGATGAGGAGGGGTCGGTACTGGTACGTTCTTCATCATTAGAGGGTGTGGGTACACCTGGCTGTGCTAGTGGATCCTTTTGTGGCAATACTTTTCCAATCCGCAAGGTGATAGCATTGGCCTCCTCCCTTGGGTTCTTTTCAGTGTTCCCCGATAGTGTACCGGGCTGCCTCCCTGAAAGTTGGTTTGCCAGCTGGCCAATCTGATTCTCCAAGCCTTGAATCAAAGCTTCCTGATTTTGGAACCGAGTCTCAGCAGTAGATATGAATTTAGTCATCATATCATCTAACCTTGAAGTGTTCTCCTGCTGAGGTGGTTGTTGAGCCGGTGGAGGAGGTGGCTGTCGTGGCTGCCATGGATGAGGGTTTTGATACCCTTGTTGCTGATAAGGACCCTTCTGGGGTTGTTGCAGCCTTTGGTATTGGTTTTGGTATGGAGGTTGGTTGTAGTTGGGCGGTCGCTGGGGCAGAGGATTCTGCTGTTGTTGGCCCGATCCTATGTTCTGTTGATCTCACCATGCCGGGTTCTGGTACTGTTGGTACTAGTTGGGCCCTTGATTTTGGGAAACATAACTCACCTCGCTCGTCTAAGGGCCTCTAGTCGAACCCGAGCATTCTCCCATGATGTGGTTATCACCATAGTCACCACATGCTGGATGGTTCACCGCATGAACTTGATATGCTCCTTTGAGGTTCAATGCATCAATTTTCTTGGACACAACGTCCAACTGAGCAGCTAATATAGTGGTAGCATCAATATTGTGCATACCTCGCTTTTGAGTCCCCCGCTCGGAGTTCCACTAGAAGCTGTTGGATGACATGTATTCCAGTAGTTTGAATAGTTTTTCGGGGGATTTTCTCATCACCGTACCTCCAGAAGCAGCGTCCACCATGGACTTGGTATTTGTTGTAAGTCCTCCGTAGAAGTTCTGGACTTGAATCCAGAGTGGGAGTCCGTGGTGGGGGAATTTTCGTAACATTTCTTTGAAGCATTCCCAGGACTTGTACAACGACTCGGAGTCGTGATGCTGGAAATTATGGATCTCATTCCAGAGTGTCACCGTCTTTGATGGTGGAAAATACTTAGACAGGAACGCCTGGGCTAGTTCCTCCCAGGTGAGGATAGATCATTGTGGTATCCCCTTGATCTAGTCTTTTTCCTTGTCCCATAGATAAAAGGGGAATAGGCGAAGACAGATGGAATCTTCGGACACGCTGGTGTACTGAAAGGTGTCGCAGATCTCCAGAAAGTTGGAGAGATGGGCGTTCTGGTCCTCGCTGGCCAGGCCTCCAAATTGGACTGTGTTCTGGATCAGCTGCATGATTGCAGGCTTGATCTCGAAGTGTGGAGCCTGGATTGGGGGACGAAAAATGACCGTATCTTCTCCTTGGATCGATGGAAGCCCGTACTCCATAAGGGTATGTCTTGGGGGTTGTTGATAAAGGGGTGGAGCTTGCATGAACTGCTCCTGAGGGGCAAATTATGGCCGTGGGAAGAGTTACTACGGCAGCCGTTGGTAATCCCTAGGGAGGAATTCCATGAATGCTCCAGGAGCCTACTCCGATAGACCAGCAGCGGGAGGCTGCTGATCCTGGTACTGATGCTCAGCCACATCATCTACGGCTGGTGCTCCCTCTTCCTTGTTCTCCATGGGTTTTGGTTGATGGTTGTGAGTTTTTTGTTCGTGTATGCTGATGACGAAGCAAGGTCCGTTCGATCTCTGGGTCAAGCGAAACTAATTCTGAGGACTCGACACTTCTGGATCGTGTAAGATGTCTAATCATACACTTTAAGCTTCTGCACAATCACAACACAAATACCAAGCGTTTCAAGGGAAAAGTAAAAGAGAAAATTTGAAATGGGATTAGAAAAGATATTTTTGATAATTTTTGATTTTTATTTTCACTTAAATAAATTATTAACACAATTTAAATCTTAGCACTAAAACCAAAAATGTTCCCTGGAAACGGCGCCAAAATTTGGCCTCGCTTGTCGTTGACTAAAGTTATATGCATCCCAAATTAATTACCCATTCTTAGAACTTTAGTATAGCATAAGTTCGGGTTCGATCCATAGGGAACTATGGCGTGCATGAATTCAACTGAGTTAATACCTAATTAGGTGAAGTATGCAGAATTTAGAGTTAATTGGTTTGATTTTGGTTTTGAATTAAAACTAAATTGTTTTACGTTGAAGAAATGATTAATAGTTTTAAAGAAAACAACGAGAGAATTTAAAGATTTTAAAATGGGAAGAAAAGACGTGTCGGGGCTGTGGTGATTAAGGAGTTCTTGTGCAGATTTTTTAAATGGTTGTGTTTTTCATGATAATTCAATCATTCTGGATTTCATTTTGTTATAAGATTTCCTTGGTCTGGTTTCTCTTGTTTGGAATTAGAGCAGTTGACTCCTTAGTCCGGTAGTCAATGTTCTTAATTATTTATTAAGTTTAGTCTATTATTTGAATCAGTGAAACCTATACGATGGCCCTGGATGTTTTCACTGTTACTTTTCTTTTGTATCGCTGAGAATTCTTCTCTTGGTCCGGCTCAGAATTCTCAGTTATATTTCACAGTGAATTAAGAAGAGTAAGAATAATTACAATGAGAAAACACAACTATATAAAACAACACACAAATCATGATCCCTTCATCCACAACCCCAACATGAGGGGTTTAGTTACACATAGAAAGCAGAAGAGAAATGACACATGTGATACCTGATGAATTCATCGTGTAAGCATTGAGGTAGGGTGTCGGAAGGCGGAATGGTGGAATGATGGCACCTTGGTGGCTTTGGAATGGCAGCAGAATGTCTCCTCTCCCCAAATGGTTTCTAACTCCTGAATCTGAAGGCCAAGGCCTCTTTTTATAGAAAAATAAAGTACATGGCGTGTATAGAAAGTACACGCCGTGTACTTTTCATCAACGCGTTTTGGCGCCAATTTATCCACGGGCAGGAATCCTAACATGCTGTTTTTGACTTTTGAACACGGTTCTGCCTGGTAGTTGAGTGTACACGGTGTGTAGCACCGCCATACATGGCGTGTAGTGTCAAAATTTGGAAACCAACTCCTAGAATATCAGACACGGCGTGTAGAAATGGAACACGCTATGTCTCCTTCAACAGCCACATGGGAATGTAGAACCTTCATGGCAACAACCACTTCTAGAATGTAGTACACGGTGTGTAGCGCCGCCATACACGGCGTGTATCTTCTGCCCGGTGATATGGGCGTGTACTCCCTCCTTCGGTCCGTGTCCCTGTCTGGATGTACACGACTTGTATAAAAGTACACTCCGTGTAGTATCAAAATTTTCACAGACTTCCCTTGATTCGTGTATTTAGCCAAAAAGCTTCTGAAAGTAAACAGAATCACCAAAATCAAAGAATATGTTCATGAAACAACAGATATTTTCTGAAAACATTTTTTTATCTTCAATTATATATAGAGAAATGTATACACAAATTGGGTGCATCAAAAATAAAAATAGAATTTCAAAACAACTTAGAGTCAGGAAGGGATCAATACCTTTTGACTATCTGGCCATCTTACTATTTTGGGGTAAGGTAAGGAGTTTCCATATGGATAATATTTGTTCTAAAATTGTTTCACATATTTCTTATTAGAAGGTAAAGGTTATTCCATAGTCTGTTAGAATTTTCTTGGTCAACTCAGTGGTGACTTATATGTTTGTGCATGCTTTCTCTATGTATATTTGGATAATAATACTTATTAAGAAACTATATTAAATGATAAGGAAGTTTATCTTAACTGGGAGTGTAAATGAAGTGAATATTATCACTATTGATTGGAAATAGTGTACTAAGCATGTTGATATGGTTTGATTGGGTATCAAGGATCTCTGGACTTTTAGTGATTCCATATTGGATAAATTTACTTGGAATTTATTGATATCAAATGATCATGTTCTTGATTTTTTTAGATGTAGGTTCCTATATAAACTTGAAAGTGGTTTTTATTTTTACATTTCATCCTTTGTTTGGTCAGCATTGAGAGCCTCCTATAATGAAGTTATGGAAAAAATCCAAATGATTTATTTTTAAGTAATCCTTATTGAACTATTGGGCCACTAACTTGTTGAATATGACTATCGATAACTTCTTGACCATTCCTTTGGAAAAAAGAGGATGGACTATTCCTGAAGTTACTAATACCAATATTAATCTCATTGGATTTCTTCCATATGAAGTTATTACTTAAAAATGATGGTACTTTTTTGTTCACATAGACACTCTTTTATGTATTCCATATAATATAGGAAGGATTAGAACAAAAGTATGCTACTGGAAAAAATGCAGTGTTTCCATTGGTTCACCCCACTATTTGAGTAGGTTTAATTGTGATTTTATTCCCCTTAGTAGATCAACAATATTGTAAAGAATATAGAGGCACCAGATACTGAATTATATACAAGTTCAAAGTTCTTATTTTCATCTTGCATTGATCTTCCAACTATTATGGAGTGTGACTGATAGTGCTAATTACCTCTTTATTAACTATGGCTTCACTAATATGATATGAAACTATATTATGAATATATTCAATGTTTGGATAAGAATAGATAGTTATCACGATGAAATATTTATTTTATCTTTATAGAACGACTACAATGAACATGTTTTAAACCCCATATTAGTTGCAGTGGAAACTATCATTTTTTTCATTTGGAGAGTTAGGAATAATAAGGTATTCAATAATAAATTGATACCCATACAAGAAGTCATTATCATGATACAGAGGGAAGTGTGGGATTCTTCTCACCCATAAATAGGTACCATGCATAATGATACATATTATTTATACCTCATACACATGACTGGTATGAGTATTAGGGATAAAAAGACTGGTTGTGAGGATTATCCACTTTATTCCACCTTTGTGGAACTGGATAAAGGTGACCATAGATAGAGCGGTTGTTGGTGCTCCAGGTCCTACCTATGGAGGTGTATTCCAAACATATCATGGATTTGTGAAAGGGTGTTTTTATTAATACATTAGGACTTCCTTTTATTTGGAATCTAAATTATAGGAAATAATTTATACAATTCAATATATTGTTCATTATGGTTATCATTTCCATTAGATAGAGTCTAACTCTATCATTGTGGTGGATAAATTGAGGAGCATGTCTCATGATGTCCCATGGAGGCTTCTTTAATGGTGGATTCAACACCTTCATGGTATTTATGGTATGTTTATTTATATTTCAAAAGTATATAGATAGGCTATCCAAGTCTCTAATGCCTTATCAAAGATGGAGATTGTGGAAACTAGTTCAACATGGTGTTTTTTCACTCCTGATTTTTGTGTTCTCTTTATGGATTTAAAGGCTCAGAGTGTTGTTGTAATGGCCCGGACCTCTCCGA
Organism: Viscum album; assembly: GCA_963277665.1. Taxonomy (NCBI): domain Eukaryota; kingdom Viridiplantae; phylum Streptophyta; class Magnoliopsida; order Santalales; family Viscaceae; genus Viscum; species Viscum album. Next base: position 1,423,963,202 of record OY728123.1, on the reverse strand, counting down.
TCCATTCCTTTGTAAAATTCGGATTTGGTCAACATGATGTGTGTAATAATGACAATTATTAATGATAACAATGAAGAAGTGTTAATAAAATTAAAGGTGTTTTCGTTATTATTATTATGTTAAATAATAATAATAATGGTGGCATAAAAATATGTAAGGTTTATTAAATTTAATGGATTTAATTTAATAAAAGTGGTTTCAATTTAATAAGTGTGAAATAAAAGAAATATAATTAAATAATTAAATTGACGGATGTTACGCGACATTGACGTGGCATGGTCGGATTCAGATATCCAACGGTGTGGTTTAACGTGGTCAATGCGACGAGTGTAAATATTATTGTTATTAAAAACAATAATGTCAGTGAGTTAATAAAATAAGTTGATGAAATTTTATTGTTATTGAAAAGCAATAAATAACAATGATGGCATAAAACTATGTGTGAGAGGTTAATGAAATTAAATGTATTAAAAAAGGGGGGGTTGAATATGTAAGTTATATTAATTTTATTGTCATTTAATTCACCTAAATGAAATGGGTTTGAGTCACATGGAATGGTTGTGCATAGGTTATCCCTAAATTGAAATATGAAATTAATAATATTACTAGTATAATAATATGATAATACAATTAAATTAATAATGGATAAAAGACTAGGGAATTAATATTATTTCTATTATGCTTGAGTCACATGAAGAATACTTGCTTTGTATATACTATATAACTTATATAATATTTATATAATATAATATTAAAACAATCAATGGATGTGAATGGAAGGGGAGGTACGCCCATTTATACGCGTGAGGGGTGAATATATTGAACATGAGGTGTTCCATTATTATTATTATAATAATATATGTAATACATTTATTATATTAATGATGCATGTGCATGTAAATGATGTATGGGATAATGAGGAGCATGAGGCGCCTTGAAGAAGGTGAGGCGCTGTACATGTATCTCCCCATGTATAATATAATAATAAATCATATGGATTAAATGAGATAATAAATGAAAATAAATAAATTGAAAAAAATAAGGGGGGGCGTGATGTTGGTGTGTAAAGGAGGCGTAAGGGGTTCCTTTTTCCCCTTAAATGAATAATATTCATATAATAATATTATTGTCATAATAAAATGAAAATAAGGGTGATTAATAGGTGGTGGTGAGATTTGGGCATGAAAGAAAAAGAGGGAGAAAATTTTGAGTGTATAAGATTCAAGAAAAACAAATATATAATAATAATATAAAATGTTATTATTATTTTGGGTTATATAATCTTAATTCGACCGTAACTTCTTCATATGGTGTCGGAATGACAAACCGTCAGCGACTGCGTAACCCTAAAATTATAACTGTCTTTTTAAGACCAGTTATGAATACCTTTTTATGACTCATGTCTCGGGTTAACGGAACACTTATTATTAATATAAGTTATTATTAACGTTATTATTAAAACGCGTGGAAATCGTATGAAGTGTTGTGTGTTGACCAATCAAGTAGCGTAACTATTGTACGGTTACGACGCATATTCATTAATTCACACTGAATATGGTTTTCATTTCCTTTGCCTATGTAAGAGAGGGTAACATATTATTTGCAGACCCTTCTTCTCCACATGACGACACTCCTGGACGACTGAGAAGTCATCCTCCTAACTTCTTCATCCAGAATTCGATCGTCGATTCGTCAGTGACTGCGGGATTGTATCAACGAGGAGAAAAGTGTACACCCTATTCGGTTCCCTCTTCTTCGACTTCCCCTCTGCAGTTTCCAACCTAGGAGACTACTGATAATTGATGGGAACGACAGTCTTTGACGAACGACTCTAAAAAGGTATGTTAAACCTCTGTTCTTGTATTCTCTTTCCAATCCCACTTCTCCTATTTTCTTTCCGTGATACGGTATCTGATCTCTATGTTGGGGGAGTTTCTTGTGTTGTTGATTCAGTGGTGTCGCGACATCCTTTGTGGGTGCAATCACTCTGGTAGAAGCCTTGTGATCATGGTGGTCATGTTCGTAGAAGGACATCAGAACTTGTTGAGGTAGGGATCTCACCTTCATCTCTCTAAATTGTGCATCATGTGGGGTGGGTTTCCTCTTGTTTTCATGGGATACAGTTTAACCAGTATATAAAGATAATAACTGGTTAAAGAACGGGGATGGGGAATATTATGTATGTTGTTATTCTATAATTTTTTTTATTAAGTGATTATGTTGTAAATTGAATAGGCTTCTATCTACTGAAAATCATGGTTGTTGGGGGCCTTTGCTTATGAAATTAAATGTTTCCCTCTCCTTATGGATTTTATTGTGGATGGAATTTTCCCCATAATATGGAATTGGTTATCCACGTAAAGTTGGTTGATTAAATGAAAACTCGGAACCCTTGTGTGATCACTCTGGTTCAACAAAACAGAATAATGAACATGTTGGTGTTGGGTTGGTTTCATTATGGGATGTGTGAAGTGGTAATTTCTGGGTTGTTGTGTGATATGATGTTTGGCAGCAGGGCTGTAATAATGGGTGGTGAATATTATTAAAGTGGTTAGTAGTGGATTATATACGGGGGAAAATTAATGGAAATTTGGAATGTGGAAAATGAATTTATATGTGGAACTTGGGAATAAATGAACGTTGGGGAATTGTGATGGAAATGAATTTAAGATGGATATGATAATCAGATTGTTAAGGAGTTGGTATGTGATTGCTTGTGTTTTCCCTAACTTTTTTTGGTTGGCAGGGATATGTTTTATGAACACTTGATTTGGTTTGGTTGTTTATAGTTGACCAATAGTTAAAAGAATTGACAACTAAAGCTGTTGAACATGAAAACATAAATGGGGTTTTTGGGATTGATTAATGTGTGAATACTCTCGAGGTATCAGTGCTAAGGCATGTGCTCAGATATTTTGTGTAGAATATTTAGGATGGGCTAAGTGGTTGATATAATTATATAAATATGTATCTTTCTATGTTTCTTTATGCACCCCACCCGTGTTGAGCACTACGTGCCGAACACCCGTGGGACGGGGGGTGTTATTCCCAGCATCCAAAGGATATTGTGGATGGATGGTTACTGTTCTTCCATGTGCTCCCTCTTCCAGGTTCTATAGCCCAAGATTATTTGGTAAGGTTACGATAGATGTTTCCCAAGAATCTTCGGGATGAGATGTGATGTGGTTCCCAGGTGTTTTCAGGATGAGATGTGGTGATGGAAGAGGATTGAGTGTCGGCAGGATGTGAAATGTGATGGCCAAGGATTGTGTGCCAGTGGGATACTATGAGCTTCGTTTGGCCAGGTTACAGCACTAGCTCGAGCTTCGTATGGCCAAGTTTTGGCATTAGATCAGGAATAGGTGGAAGCATTAGAGTGTTAGGCGTGAGGTCTTGAGCAGTATCCAGTGGGAAGGTGGTGCGGGGTACCCATACATTGATAATATTACTACTATACTCTATTGACTTGTGTTACTTGGTGAGTGTGACTGGTGAGGCTTGGTGGGTAGATTCCTTGCTAGGTTTTGGTTCTTCTGTTTTCTCACGAGGCATTAGGATTTCACCTCACTTGTGCCCAAGAGATTTAGGTTTCCCTACTGATTATACTTTTATGCTCACCCTACGTTTGCTTTCAGGTTTTCAGGAGGACTAAAAGGACTGTGCGGGGCCTTACTAGTTAGGCAGGGGGAGTTGCTGCTGTTTGCTGTTGTTGTTTTCCTTTACTTTTTGGTACAGTACTTTGGAGCTTTTCTGTACTTGTACTTTTGTTTCAGTATTGTATAAAGCATGCATATGGGATTGGTTTTGGGCTATTTCTATACATGTTCCTTTTCTTCTTCTTGGTGTTTGACTCATCCTATTTCCCGATCTTAAATAAATAAAAAGTTTAATGCCTCCCATATTTGTGAAAAACTCATACCCTTGTTTCTATTCGCCACTCCGGGGCCTACTGGAGGCGGGACTCAGGGGTTATTATCTCCCTTCCACCATTGCCAGCTTAGGAGGGGCAACTTTGGTGGGAGGGGGTCGTGATAGAATGAGTTAATAAAATAAGTTGATGAAATTTTATTATTATTGAAAAGCAATAAATAAAAATGATGGCATAAAACTATGTGCGAGAGGTTAATGAAATTAAATGTATTAAAAAAAGGGGTTGAATATGTAAGTTATATTCATTTTATTGTGATTTAATTCAATTAAATAAAATGGTTTTGAGTCACATGGAATGGTTGTGCATAGGTTCTCCCTAAATTGAAATATGAAATTAATAATATTACTAGTATAATAATATGATAATACAATTAAATTAATAATGGATAAAAGACAAAGGAATTAATATTATTTCTATTATACTTGAGTCGCATGAAGAATACTTGCTTTGTATATACTATATAACTTATATAATATTTATATAATATAATATTAAAACAATCAATGGATGTGAATGGAAGGGGAGGTGCGCCCCTTTATACGCGTGAGGGGTGAATATATTGAACATGAGGTGTTCTATTATTATAATAATAATAATAATATATGTAATATATTTATTATATTAATGATGCATGTGTATGTAAATGATGTATGGGAGAATGAGGAGCATGAGGTGCCTTGAAGAAGGTGAGGCGTTGTACATGGATCTCCCCATGTATAATATAATAATAAATCATATGGATTAAATGAGATAATAAATGAAAATAAATAAATGGAAAAAAATAAATGGGGGGTGTGATGTTGGTGTGTAAAGGAGGCGTAAGGGGTTCCTTTTTTTCCCCTTAAATGAATAATATTCATATAATAATAGTATTATCATAATAAAATGAAAATAAGGGTGATTAATGGGTGGTGGTGATATTTGGACATGAAATCAAAAGAGAGAGACAATTTTGAGCATATAATCTTCAAGAAAAACAAATAAATAATAATAATATAAAATTTTATTATTATTTTGGGTTATATAATCTTAATTCGACAGTAACTTCTTCATATGGTGTCAGAATGACGAATCGTCAGTGACTGCATAACCCTGAAATTATAACTGTCATTTTAAGACTAGAAATGAATACCTTTTTATGACTCATGTCTCGGGTTAACGGAACACTTATTATTAATATAAGTTATTATTAACGTTATTATTAAAAAACGTGGAAATCTTATAAAGTGTCGTGTGTTGACCAGTCAAGTAGCATAACTTTTGTACGGTTACGACATGTATTCATTAATTCATGCTAAATATAGTTTTCATTTCCTTTTCCTATATAAGAGAGGGTAACATATTATTTGCGGACCCTTCTTCTCCACACGACGACACTCCTGGATGACTGAGAAGTCATCCGGACTCCGATCGTCGATCTGTCAGTGACTGCGGGATCATGTCAACGAGGAGAAAATCGTACACCCTATTATGTTCCCTCTTCTTTGACTTCCCCTCTGCAGTTTCCAACCGAGGAGACTGCTGATAATTGACGGGAACGACGGTCTTTGACGAACGACTCTAAAAAGGTATGTTAAACCTATGTTCTTGTATTCTCTTTCTGATCCTACTTCTCTTGTTTTCTTTCCATGCTACGACATGTGATCTCTCTGTTGAGGGAGTTTCTTGTGTTGCTGATTTGGTGGTGCCGCGGTGTCCTTGGTGGGTGTAGTCAATCTGGGAGAAGCCTTGTGATCGTGGTGGTCGGGTTCGTAGAAGGACATCAGAACCTGTTGAGGTAGGTATCTCACCTTCATCTCTCTAAATTGTGCATCATGTGGGGTTGGTGTCCTCTTGTTTTCGAGGGATATAGTTTAACCAGTAAATAAAGATAATAACTGGTTAAAGAACATAGATGGGGAAGATTGTGTATGTTGTTATTCTATATTTTTTTTATTAATTGATTATGTTGTAAATTGAATAGGCTTTTATCTACTGAAAATCACGGTCATTGGGGGCATTTTCTTGTGCAATTAAATGTTTCCCTCTCATTCTGGATTTTATTGTGGATGGAATTTTCTCCATAATATGGAATTGGTTAGCCACGTAAAGTTGGTTGATTAAATAAAAATACGGAACCCTTGGGTGATCACACCGGTTCAAAAAAATGGAATAATGAACATGTTGATGTTGGGTAGGTTTCATTATGGGATGTGTGAAGTGGTAATTTCTGGGTTGTAGTGTGATATGATGTTTGGCAGCGGGGCTGCAATGATGGGTGGTGAATATTATTAAATTGGTTAGTAGTGGATTATATATGGGTGAAAATTAATGGAAATGTGGAATGTGGAAAATGAATTTATATGTGGAACTTGGGAATAAATGAACGGTGGGGTATTGTGATGGAAATGAATTTAAGATGGATATTATAATCAGATTGTTAAGGAGTTGGTGTGTGATTTCTTGTGTTTTCCCTAACTTTTGTTGTGGTTGGAAGGGATATGTTTTATGAACACTCTATTTGGTTTGGTTGTTGATAGTTTCCCAATAGTTAAAAGAATTGACAACTAAAGTTGTTGAACATGAAAACATAAATGGGGTTTGGGATTGATTGATGTGTGCATACTCTCTAGGTAGCAGTGCAAAGGCATGTGCTCATATCTTTTGTGTAGAAGCCTTAGGATGGGCTGAGTGGTTGATATAATTATATAAATCTGTAAATCTTTCTATGTTTCTTTACGCACCCCACCCGCGTTGAGCACTACATGCCGAACACCCATGGGATGGGGGGTGTTTGTAACACCCGAGACTTTTATGTTATATAAATCATCAAAGGAATCTTTTTCTACACAACACTTGCTTGGCTTGCTTTACACGCAATCGCGACCTTCCTCGATAGCTTGCGTTGTACGCAATACCGAGTTTCACTAAACAACAATATGCTATTAAAACTAGCCATTATGAATAGTAATAACCACTTTTTGAAATTTTATAAATTTTATTTTTCAAAATGGACTACATTTTTGGACTCAGAATATCGAAATTAGCCTAGGGTGAAATTTTGGTATTTTTCTGAAAACTTTCAATTTTTGATGAATAGTGAATCCACTAAGTGGTAGGTTAAAAACTGAATTTTGCATAAAACTTAATTTTACCACTTCTGTGAATGGAATTTCAAAAATCCGACAGACACGGTTGATATCAGTAAGTAAAATTTGGTTCAATGAGATAAAAATAATTTTTTTGGTGAATAGTAACTTTTTACTTTTTTTTACCGCGGTTAATAGTAAATAGGGTAACTAAGGGTAAATATGATATTACTATTACCCTAACACATGACCTAATTCTATTGGATAAGTGTAATTCGACCAAAAACAACCTTATGAATAAAATATGACCATTTAGGCCCACTTGAGTTAGATTATGACATTTATTATTAATTTATTTATAGAAGGGTTAAAATAGTTAAAATCAAAGTTTAATAAGTAAATAATTTTTAATATGGGGTTACACATAAGATAAATTCGAAAATAAATATTCATCAAAAATCTAAAAAGATTTCCTACATAATGGTATTTTATTTATAATTTTTAAACATTAAATAATTTAATTTAATTATGACACAACGATGATGTAGTAATTATCTTATTTATGAAATATTGACATAATTGATGTTATAAACACCAAAATAAATGTAATTTGAGACTTTTTATGAATTACACTAATTTTCTAGGTTACTATGATATATTAGTGTTGATTTAATTAACTTGGTTCGAACATATAATTCTATTATGACTTTCACAAAAATCATATATCAAATAGTGTCAAAATTGACACAAAATAGTTTTTAAATAAAATATTATATTATTAATTGTTATATTATTCCTAAAAATATAAGGTTCGGCCAAATGACTTAGATAAGGATATATATATTAATAATAAACAATTTGGGGTTCGTTTGGCATGTTATAGTAAGTGTATTAACCATATAGTGAAAGAAAACAAAAAGACATGGTAAAAGTTAAATTATTTAACTTAGAGTTAAATCTAATTGATAAGGTTAAAATAATACCCTAAACTTGTCTAAATCCTATTGGTTGATAGGATTTCGACCCATCCCCACTTTAGCTTCTAAATAAGACCCTTTGGAACCATTATAAATTGATTTTGACTTTAATATAAAATAATATTTTGAGATATTCCTAAGGTGCCCCTCTCCTCCCTTATAAAAGGGCACCTCCTCCCCCTCCTCCTCACACCAATTTGAGCACTCAAGCTCGGACAAACCCTGCCATTTTCTCCTCTGCACTTCCCTAGAATAATCCTAGAGGTCCTGGTCTTCTTCAAAGACCAATCTTAGTTCCCTAAGGAGAGGATTCAAAGAGGCGTTCCAAAGAAGAGGAGCTTTGGACACGTACAAAGCAAATCGGACCTAAGGTCAGGGAGATGGATATTAAGTAGAATATGCTAAAAGGGACCCTAGATATGATGAAATAAATGGGAGACACTGTAGAAGATTCATGAACCAGTTGTTTATGTTTCCCAGTTTCTAAAGACACTATACCTATACGGTCCTTTGTGGTTTTGTCATATGTTGTAATAAGTGTGCTTCAATTTTGAAGTATTAACAATGTATGTAAAGTATGGGTCATTATAGTTGGTATCAGAGGAAAGGTATAGTCAACCTTTGGAAACTAGGATTTGAAAGCCTTAGTAAGAACCCTAAGGACAAGTCTAAGCATAGAACACAATCTTAGTGTTTTAGAAATGGCCATGAATAACCTAGGAAAAGACCTTAAGCATGAAAATTTTATTCTTGAATTATGTGGTTTTCCTATTATAATTAGTGTTGCTCACACTATTATTCTTGGTTTTAGTCAATGGCTGGAACCCGAAGGAACCGTGTTAATGCGGAATGCGATGGGCAATGCAATGATTGTCCCCCTGAACAACCAAACGATATGGGAGCTGGAATGCAAAATCTTGTAGCCATGCTCACACAACTTTCTCAAGATATGAATCATGCAGGACTTCCAAACGAGCAAAGGAAGGAGAAACATTCTGTTGAATCCTTCATGAGGCAGCTTCCACCTTCTTTCAGCGGGTCTACTGATCCATTAGTTGCTGAACAATGGATTAGTACTACTGAAAAGATATTTTCAGTTCTTCAATGCTCTGAACATGATAAAGTCATCCTAGCAGTGTATCGTTTGGAAGGAGATGCTGATCAATGGTGGAATGTTATTAAGAATACGAGGCAAAGGGATGAAATTGAGTCTATGGAATGGGACGAGTTCAAGAACTTATTTTTCAATAAGTACTTCCCTCGTATTCTCCGAACAAAGATGGAGAAAGAGTTTCTTGAACTGAAGCAAAGGGATGATGAATCTGTTGGTACCTATAAAGTGAATTTTACAAGACATGCAAGGTACGCTTCTGGTATTATTATCCAACCTGAGAGTAAGATCGATCGATTCTTTAGTGGCTTAAAACCAAGTCTTCGAAGGGCGTTATCCATAAGGGACTTCAATAGCTATGAGGAAATCGTTCGATGTGCTCTCAAAGTCGAGATGGAGATTGGAGTAACCCATCAATCACATGGGTTTGATAAGAAGAGGAAGATGGAATTCAAAGGAAAATCTAAAGAGCACACTGAAAAGAAGATGAGATTTCCCTTATTCTCAAAGTGTGGAAAGAAACATGGAGGGAGTTGTCTTAAAGGGACAAGTAAATGTTTCAAAAGTGGAAAGGAAGGTCATCGGGCATTTGAATGCCGCGATAATGGGAAGAAGATGTCTAATGATGCAAACAAAGGAAGGGATACACAGAATTAACCTACTACACTTCAATGTTTCAAATGCAATGAGATGGGGCATTATTCCAATCAATGCCCAAATCCAAGGGTTGATGATGATGGTCGACGTCAACAAAATCTTAAGGCTAAAGACAAAGGAAAGTCACATGAAATTTCTATCAGCGATGTGGAGTACGATAACGAAGTGGTGAAAGGTACACTTACCATCCACTCTAAAGTAGCAAATGTTTTATTTGATTCTGGATCCACCCACTCCTTTATTTCTAAAGAATTTTCTAAGGGTATCACCGTACTACCCCAACAATTAGATGTTGAGTTAGCTGTGACAACACCTAATGGAACAACAGTCGCATCAAAAGTTTATAATTCTTCTCCGATCGAAGTTTGTGGGAAAGTGATTCCTACAAATCTTGTGATCCTTCCTTTAGTGGAATTTGATGTGATTCTTGGCATGGATTGGATTTCTCTACATGGAGCTCATATAAATTGCCAAAGAAGGAAAGTCACATTTCATATTCCAGATCAATCTACGATCGTCTATCAATGCAAGGATGAATATAACCTTCCAGTGGAAATTCCTTCCATCTTATGGGTGTTGATTCCACTAAATGAAGGTTATTTATCTCAAATGGTTGGTGAGAAACTCACGATTAAGAATATGCCCATTGTACGGGAGTTTGATGATGTATTTCCGGAGGAATTACCAGGTCTTCCACCAAATCGTGAAGTTGAGTTTTCAATAGAACTCGTACCGGGCGCTTTGCCAATTTCAAAGACACCTTATAGAATGGCCCCAATTGAGTTGAAGGAATTGAAGAAGCAACTCCAAGAGAATCTTGATAAGGGATTCATACGCCCTAGTGCGTCACCTTGGAGAGCACCTGTTCTATTTTTTAAGAAGAAAGATGGATCAATGAGACTCTGCATTGATTATCGAGAACTTAACAAGATCACTATCAAGAACAAATATCCTCTCCCACGCATTGATGACTTATTTGACCAACTACGCGGAGCTCAATACTTTTCCAAGATTGATCTTTGTTCAGGGTATCATCAATTAAGGGTCAAAAGGGAGGATATACCAAAGACGGCTTTCCGTACAAGGTATGGACACTATGAATTTATAGTGATGCCATTTGGTCTTACTAATGCCCCTGCTATCTTAATGGATATAATGAATAGAGTCTTTAGAGACTATCTTGATCAATTTGTGGTAGTCTTTATAGATGATATTCTTGTCTATTCAAAGAGCAAGGAAGATCATGAAGATCACTTGAGAATTATATTGAAGACCCTGAGAAAGGAGAAGCTTTATGCCAAATTTACCAAGTGTGAATTTTGGCTTCAAAAAGTTGCATTTTTGGGTCACATAATCTCAAAAGAGGGAATATCTGTGGATCCAGCAAAAACAGAGGTTATCGAAAGATGGTCAAGACCAACAACAGTAACTGAGATCCGAAGTTTTCTTGGTTTGGCTGGATATTATCGACGTTTTGTAAAGGATTTTTCACGATTATCTAATCCACTCACCAAGTTGACTCGGAAAGGAGTTAAGTTTGTCTGGACGGAAGAATGTGAAGAGAATTTCAAGGAGTTGAAAAGAAGGTTATCCAGTGCACCTGTGCTCACACTACCTTGTAGTGGAGAAAGGTTTGTGATATACAGTGATTCATCTAAGAAGGGATTGGGGTGTGTTCTTATGAAAAATGATATGGTGATAGCTTATGCCTCACGACATTTGAAAATCCATGAGCAAAATTACCCAACTCATGATTTGGAGTTGGCTGCGGTAATCTTTGCATTAAAGATTTGGAGGAATTACCTTTATGGTGAAAGGTGTGATATTTATACTGATCATAAAAGTTTAAAGTATATTTTCACACAAAAGGAGTTGAATATGCGTCAAAGAAGATGGTTGGAGCTGATTAAGGATTACGAATGCTCAATCCATTACCATCTTGGGAAAGAAAACAAGGTGGAAGATGCATTAATTCGACAAGAACATGCTAGTTTATCCATGATGAGGATCACAAAAGATCCAATATTTATGGATTTACAAAGGATGGATCTTGGAATTATAATGGAAGGGGAAAAATCTTATCTTTCTCAAATGAATGTTCAACCATCTATACATGTGAAGATTAAAGAGGCACAGAAAGAAGATGTCGAGTTACAAAAGAAGGTGAGAAATGTTCCTGAATTCAACCTTGATTGTGATGGGATAATAAAGTTCAGGAATCGGGTTTGTGTTCCTCCCATCCCCGAATTAAAGAAGGAGCTGCTGGATGAGGCTCATAGTTCATCATTCTCTATTCATCCTGGAAGCACGAAGATGTATAGGGACCTGAAAGAGTACTTCTGGTGGGATGGAATGAAAAGAGATGTTGCTGAATATGTCTCTCGATGCTTGGTTTGTCAACAAGTTAAAGCTGAGAGACAGAAGTCTAAGGGGATGTTACAACCATTACCCATACCCGAATGGAAATGGGAAAACATCACTATGGACTTTGTCACCGGACTTACTAAAACATCCAAAGGCAATAATGCTATTTGGGTCATAGTTGATCATCTTACAAAGTCTGCACACTTCATTTCTATTAGAGAGGATTTCTCTCTAGATCAGCTTGCCAGGATATATGTAAAGGAAGTGGTAAGATTGCATGGAGTACCACTTTCTATTATATCTGATCGGGATCCGAGATTTACCTCGATGTTCTGGCGAAGTCTTCAGCATACTCTGGATACAGAGTTGAGTTTCAGCACTGCTTATCATCCCCAGACAGACGGTCAGTCTGAGAGAACAATTCAAACCCTAGAAGATATGTTGAGAGCTTGCTATATGGATTTCAAAGGAGGTTGGGATCAACACCTACCTTTGGTGGAATTTTCTTATAATAATAGCTTTCACTCCAGTATTCAGATGGCTCCTTATGAAGATCTCTATGGAAAGAAATGCAGGACTCCAACTTGCTGGGATGAAGTTGGGGAAAGAAAGCTATTAGGACCTGATCTCGTTGATTAAATGGCAGAAAAGGTCAGATCTATTCAACAACACATAAGAGCAGCTCAGAGTCGACAGAAAAGATATGCCGACAACCGAAGAAAAGACCTAGAGTTTGTAGTGGGTGATAAAGTGTTCTTACGAATATCTCCCTGGAAGAGGGTTATGAGATTTGGAAAGAAGGGGAAGTTGAGCCCTAGATATATCGGTCCTTTCGAAATACTGGATCGTGTTGGAAAGGTAGCTTACCGATTGGCGCTTCCACCGAATCTCTCTCAAGTTCAGGATGTGTTCCATGTATCTCTCCTGAGAAAGTACATACCTGATCCTTCACATGTACTCAGCTCAGAAGTTGTACCGCTAGAGCAAGATCTTTCTTATGAAGAACAACCGATAGAGATTCTGGATCATAGCGAAAAAGTCCTACGAAATAAGACCACTCGATTGGTGAAAGTTTTATGGAGGAACCACCAACTTGAAGAAGCTACATGGGAGCTTGAGGATATGATGAGGGAGAAGTATCCTCATCTGTTTGTTACAAAGTGACAAATTTAGAGGGCGAAATTCTTTTAAGGGGGGTAGAATGTAACACCCGAGACTTTTATGTTATATAAATCATCAAAGGAATCTTTTTCTACACAACACTTGCTTGGATTGCTTTACATGCAATCGCGACTTTCCTCGATAGCTTGCGTTGTACGCAATACCGAGTTTCACTAAACAACAATATGCTATTAAAACTAGCCGTTATGAATAGTAATAACCACTTTTTGAAATTTTATAAATTTTATTTTTCAAAATGGACTTCATTTTTGGACTCAGAATATCGAAATTAGCCTAGGGTGAAATTTTGGTATTTTTCTGAAAACTTTCAATTTTTGATGAATAGTGAATCCACTAAGTGGTAGGTTAAAAACTGAATTTTGCATAAAACTTAATTTTACCACTTCTGTGAATGGAATTTCAAAAATCCGACAGACACGGTTGATATCAGTAAGTAAAATGTGGTTCAATGAGATAAAAATAATTTTTTGGTGAATAGTAACTTTTTACTTTTTTTTACCGCGATTAACAGTAAATAGGGTAACTAAGGGTAAATATGATATTACTATTACCCTAACACATGTCCTAATTCTATTGGATAAGTTTAATTCGACCAAAAACAACCTTATGAATAAAATATGACCATTTAGGCCCACTTGAGTTAGATTATGACATTTATTATTAATTTATTTAAAGAAGGGTTAAAATAGTTAAAATCAAAGTTTAATAAGTAAATCATTTTTAATATGGGGTTAAACATAAGATAAATTCGACAATAAATATTCATCAGAAAGCTAAAAAGATTTCCTACATAATGGTATTTTATTTATAATTTTTAGACATTAAATAATTTAATTTAATTATGACACAACGATGATGCAGTAATTATCTTATTTATGAAATATTGACATAATTGATGTTATAAACACCAAAATAAATGTAATTTGAGACTTTTTATGAATTAAACTAATTTTCTAGGTTACTATGATATATTAGTGTTGATTTAATTAACTTGGTTTGAACATATAATTCTGTTATGACTTTCACAAAAATCATATATCAAATAGTGTCAAAATTGACACAAAATAGTTTTTAAATCAAATATTATATTATTAATTGTTATTTTATTCCTAAAAATCTAAGGTTCAGCCAAATGACTTAGATAAGGATATATATATTAATAATAAACAATTTGGGGTTCTTTTGGCATGTTATAGTAAGTGTATTAACCATATAGTGAAAGAAAACAAAAAGACATGGTAAAAGTTAAATTATTTAACTTAGAGTTAAATCTAATTGATAAGGTTAAAATAATACCCTAAACTTGTCTAAATCCTATTGGTTGATAGGATTTAGACCCATCCCCACTTTAGCTTCGAAATAAGACCCTTTGGAACCATTATAAACCGATTTTGACTTTAATGTAAAATAATATTTTGAGATATTCCTAAGGTGCCCCTCTCCTCCCTTATAAAAGGGAACCTCCTCCCCCTCCTCCTCACACCAATTTGAGCACTCAAGCTCGGCCAACCCCTGCCATTTTCTCCTCTCCACTTTCCTAGAATAATCCTAGGGGTCCTGGTCTTCTTCAAAGACCAATCTTAGTTCCCTAAGTGGAGGATTCAAAGAGGCGTTCCAAAGAAGAGGAGCTTCGGACACGTACAAAGCAAATCAGACCTAAGGTCAGGAAGATGGATATTAAGTAGAATATGCTAAAAGGGACCCTAGATATGATGAAATAAATGGGAGACACTGTAGAAGATTCATGAACCAGTTGTTTATGTTTCCCAGTTTCTAAAGACACTATACCTATATGGTCCTTTGTGGTTTTGTCATATGTTGTAATAAGTGTGCTTCAATTTTGAAGTATTAACAATGTATGTAAAGTATGGGTCGTTATAGTGTTATTACCAACATCCAAAGGACATTGTGGATGGCTGGTTACTGTTCTTCCATGTTCTCCCTCTTCCAGGTTCTATAGCCCAAGATCCTTCGGGCAGGTTACGACAGATGTTTCCCAAGAATCTTTGAGATGAGATGTGATGTGGTTCCCAGGTGTTTTCAGGATGAGATGTGGTGATGGAAGATGATTGAGTGTCAGCGGGATGTGAAATATGATGGCCGAGGATTGTGTGTCGGCGGGTTACTATGAGCTTCGTATGGCCAGGTTGCGACACTATCTCGAGCTTCGTATGGCCAAGTTGCGGAACTAGCTCAGGAAGAGGAGGAAGCATCAGAGCGTTAGGCGTGAGGGCTTGAGCAGTATCCAGTGGGAAGGTGGTGAGGGGTACCCATACTTTGATAATATTACTACTATACTCTATTGACTTGTGTTACTTGGTGAGTGTGACTGGTGAGGCTGGGTGGATAGATTCTTTGATAGGTTTTGGTTCTTCTATTTTCTCACGGGGCATTAGGATGTCTCCCCACTTGTGCACGAGAGCTTTATGTTTCCTTACTAATTATACTTGTATTCTCACCCTACGTTTGCTTTTAGGTTTTCAGAAGGACTACAGGGACTATGCGGGACCTAACTAGTCAGGCAGGGGGAGTTGCTGTTGTTTGCTATTGTTGTTTTCCTTTACTTTTTGGTACAGTACTTTGGAGATTTTCTATACTTGTTCTTTTGTTTCACTATTGTATAAAGCATTCATATGGGATTGGTTTTGGGCTATTTCTATACTTGTTCCTTTTCTTCTTCATGGTGTTTGTCTCATCCTATTTCCCGATCTTAAATAAATAAAAAGGGTAATTCCTCCCATATTTGTGAAAAACTCATACCCTTGGTGCTAGTCGCCACTCCGGGGCCTACTTGAGGCGGGACTCGGGGGTCATTATCTCCCTTCCACCATTTCCAGCTCAGGAGGGGCATCTTTGGTGGGAGGGGGTCGTGACAGTTGTGTACTATAAAATATGTAAAATTGTACTGTAGTTTTATATTTTTTCTTTTTATACTAAATTTCTAGGATCAAGTTCTCCTATGTCCTAATATTTCCTCATTATGTTCCATGAAATGTGATAATTTGAGAGTATTTAAATATCATTTGTTAAATAAATAAATAAATATTTATTTAAATGATATTAAATAAAATATATCATTTCCATTAGTCCCTTAACTCATCCATTTAATCCTCCTAAAAATTTATCAAACCATTAATAATAAATATATATATTTAAATAAATAAATATCACTATATTATTTATTCAATAAATAAATAAATATTACATTCATTATCTCATGAATAAATATTTATTTTACTATTCATGTAAATAAATAAATAAATATTTATTACCTTGTAAATAATAGACAAGGGATAAAATAAATATTATATTTTATGATTGGAAAATAATATTTATTTAACATTAAAATCACATATATTCTAATCCATAATAATTGATGATTGAATTTATAAAATCAACATAACCTAAATAATTATCATTCCTTAGTCTAAAGAATAATATTTATTCTGACTATTAAATTCAAATATAATTTAACTAAGATTATAGATAAACATAGTGTGTGACCCTTTAGGCCTATTTATTAGTGACATTAGACAAGATGGCCTAATGTCCATGATTAGAATATAGAAACATGACAAGACACCCATAAATAAAGAAGTTAATGTCGCACCCAAAACAACCTTATACGAACACTTACTATGAAATATAATTATAACACTCATACCTTAAACAAATCATAATTACATGATTTATAACAATGGTTACACTATATTACATTTATAGGATACTTTCATTTCAAAATTTTAGAGAATTGGGTAAAAAAATACATAAAAAGTGAAAATTTACACATTATATCATTTTTTCTGAAAAAATAATTCTTTATAAATACACACGTTCTTTATTCAAGATAACTATCATATCTGGAACTATGACTTTATTAACTTTTCTAATCATCCTTAGGCCCTGTGATTTTTTTAAAAACTTGGGATGAGAAAAACAATGCTCAATAAGGGACATAAAAGAATAGAAACTTGTTAGTCCATTTATAAACCTAAAAAATCCATTATAAAGTTTTCCTTATTCATAATGAACATTTGACCTGAAATATCTATTTACTTTTTTATGAAAACCACTTAATTTATTAATAGTTTTCACAAAAAAATCATGTTAAATCATAAAAGAAAAATCACAACCATAATTGTTTCATGGAAAATGTAAAAACTCCTGAATATCTTTCCATAAAAATAATACTTTAACCTTTATTTTAAAAAATTCCTAAACATTACTTAAGAAAACATAATATTATCGTTTTACCATTTAAAATAAAAACATTTCATTTGTATACCATTACAATCATATCATGTTGGTAACTTGAGAAATTATACTTAAATTAACCCTTACAATAACAATCAAAATATGATCACCTATTTGTATAATTTAAATATCTCTTAGGTGTAACATATCACTGATAAACTCTATCACTTTACCCAATACATTGGAGAGCTATATGTGGCTCAACTATCATCAAATCTGTATCGGGCTCACCCATCATTCATATAAAATGTAAAGTGACAATATCATAAATAAAACACACACACACACAGATATATATATATATATATATATATATATCAATTTAATCATAAATACCATTTTAATTGGCATTCTATCCCATAACTGATAATAATTTCAACTTCCTTATAAAGATGAGAAAAAGTTTCTGTTTCCTTGGAAAATGTTTTTAGAACTAAAAATTCTTAAAATAATAAGAGAAATATTTTCTTTGAAAATAAACATGGAATATTATTGATAAATATTGATAAATAATAATAAATATGACTTTAGTGAAATGTGGTTAAGCCATATAGGTTAAAAAAAATCATGTTTTCACTTTTGTAAAAATATCAAAATTAACCTCTACAAAAATGTTAAAATGAATCTTTTTTAAAACTTTGTAATGAAAGTAAAATGGGGTCAAAAAATGAACTTTAAAAATCATTGAAGCATAAATAATAATATTATTGTAAAAAAAAATCAATGAATATGGACATGGAATAAAATTAGTTTAATACATTTAAAATAATATTTTAAAGGAAAATCCCTCACCTTAAGTACTGATTAGCATCAAACATTTTATAAATCTTGAATAATAAAATTATATTTGTTTTCTAATTGTTTAAGAAAATTTTTAATTTTCATTCCATTATCATTATTTTTTTATTTTTTACCATGTTTTATTTAGTTACTAAAATGGTTAAGTTCATTTTGGATATTTTGGGGTTGTTTGGTTTATAACACCAAAACGACACCGGTGTAAAGACTGTGGTCAAAGGGGTTATGGTACTATTATCTCCATAATATTAAAAATGTTATATTTATTATATTTATACATTATATAAACTTTTAACACCAACCATGTAAGGTAGTTATGAAAAATGAACCACATCATTTTATGGAGAGGGTAATTCGTACTTTCTCATGAATGTTGTTTTCATTTTTTTAATAGGTTAAAAATAAATAAAGTAGATAATATTTTAATTTTATAAAATCATAAATATTTTATACATGTAATATTTATTCATTATTTCTATCATTGTGACTATCCTTATAATGTGAAAATGAAAAACTAAACACATCGCTTTGTAGAGGTGATATTCAACACGTATGCATGAGTGGCGTTATCAATTCCCAATAGAAAAAAGGGTAATATGTTAAGTAATATTTTATATTTTAAGAACAATAATATTTTCAAAAAAATAATATATATTAATTTTATATCATTTTAACCATTCATATGATCTGGTGTTGAAAAATGAACACATCCTTTCATGGAGGTGGTATTCCACACATATGCACAATCAATGTTTTCATTTCTCATAAGATAGAAAAATATATGAAAAAGGGTTATATCATAATCATAAAAAAAATTATATTTAATATATTGATTTTATTATTTCATCTTGGTTAAAGAATATTTTAAGGGGGTAAAAGAAGAAATAAACCAGAAATAGGTTGGTTAAGACTTATACCTTCTCCTCAGATATCTCCCTTTATCTTACACATTAATACTTTTAGAATTAATCTTTATAGAATAATAAGACCTATAAGAAGTGGGGAGGGAAATTTCAAAGAGGTTTGTGTTTTTATTTTCTATAATATAGTTCTCAAAATGTGTGAGGAAGATAAGATATGAGTTGTCCTCTTATAAGTGAGGGGAGTGGCACACTTGTAATTCTTCTAAACTTTTAAATATTATAAAGTCTTAATCATGAAAAAGTGGATTAAAACTATAAAATATCAAAGATAAGGTGATAAGGGTGGAAATAACATCATAAAATAATAATTAATATATGATTTTTTTACTTATCACTTATTTTTACCTTAATTAATCTGATTTTCTTTTTATTGCGGTGACACATTTTTACCATGGTTACTATTCATAATGAAAAAAATGAAATTGAACTCATTCATAAATTTTAAAATCATTATTAAAAATATTAAATATATTTTTAAATATGAATTTTATAGAATTATAAAAAAATAATTATAATATAATCGCGCAAAATGAAATGAAAAACAAATTTTAGAAAATTACGTTTTAAGCATAAAAATGAACTCATGCCAAAATCAAATAAAATGTTGATACATGTAGAATAATTTATATTATTTTTAATAAAATTTATATTAATATACTTTAAAACCAAATATAAAATTAAATGATACCTTTAAATTACTTCATTTAATGAAAATAAATGACAGATTAGCAAAAAATCGATATTTTCACTATTCACTCAAAAATTAGCCTTTTAAGAAAAATCCAAAAAATAATTCAAAGTTATATTTTATATTTTTATTCCAAAAATTAAGTCACTTTTTGTAAAATTCAATTTATAATATTAATAAATTAAACTTTTATATAAAATCAATAAATTCATCAAAAAAACTAGTTAAATAAAATATTCCTTTTTCGAATTAAAACTTTTATAAAATTATTTATAAAACTATGATGAATATAAATATATAAAATGAATACTTATAAATTATAATATTTATTTATTTATATTATTTCTTGGGTTTTAAAAATTTCCCTCTTTAGTAAATTATGTCGTTGTAATTTTATTCATTACTTAAACAAGTGAGGGTATTTTTCTCTTATAGCATTTTATAATTCCCATATTTCTTCCTAAATTGTATGTCTATTCTATAAAACTTTTACTTGGTAAATCAACTTATTTTACAATACGTTCTCTCTAAAATCCAAAATATGAATTATATTTACTTCATAAGAGATATTCTTCTCTAACAGTACTACTTTTGGACCAAAACATAAGATGCATCCGATAAATATTTTCATAGAGAAGAAACATAAAACATATAATGTGCCTAAGATAAACTTGATGGAAAAGATAATCTATAAGAAACTGATCCCATATTTTTTAGAATTCCATATGGAATAATAAATCATATACTCAACTTTATTATTCTTCCAAAACACATAACACTTTTCCATAGAGATACTTTAAGAAAAACCTGATCACCTACCTCAAATAAGATATATTTCCACCCATGATCTACAGAACTCTTTTTCCTTCTCTATGATTCCATCATGTGGTACTGAATCATCTTTACTTTCTCAACCATTTATTCTACCAAATATGATCCCAATAATTTACTTTCACTAACTTTGTCTCAACATTCTAGAGTCTAACATTTTTTCCATATAATTTATCAAAAGGTTCCATTTATATATTAAAATAAAAACTTTTATTATAATAAATCCCAAAACGTAAAGACAACTTCACTGATTATCCAAAGAGAGAGTTAGAATCATATCTTCTAAAGACTAAATTGTTCTTTTTGAATATTCATTATATTTGGGATAAAAATTTGTACTGAAATTAAATTCAATAACTAAATAATTTGTAGGTCCTTTATAAAAATTTGAGGTAAACCTGGGATCATTATCAGATACAATGGAGAGGGTAACTCCATATAACTAGACTATCTTCTTAAGATAAAGTCTTGAAAGCTGGTATAAATACATAATATCTATTACAAGTATAAAATTCATATATTTAGTCAAACAATCAAAAATAACCCAAATCACATTATTAACTCAAGATATATTTGGAAATCCCACCATAAAATCTTTAGATATATTCTTTCATTTCTATTAAGTCACTGGAAAAGGATAAACAATCCCCTTCGGTAGTCATCACTTAGCTTTAACCTATTCAAAAATGAAATATTTAATGATAAAATATGTAATGTATTTATTCACACCTTACCACAAATAATATTTCTAAAGATAATAGTACATCTTAGTGTTTTTATTATGAATAAAAAATAGAGATCTATGAGCTTCACTTAACAATTCTTTCTTCAACTAAAAATCACTTAGCACACATAACATCTTTAAAAATATGATAACACCTTATTTATAAACATTAAACTCAGGAAACTTACTATTATTTTCTTATTATTATCTTTCTTGTAAACCAATATATTACTTACAAGCCTCTTTTATTATTTTTTACAAATATAACTACACTGATATCTGATCTAAAACAGAATATTTTTTTGTATACACAATTTCTGAGACAATATTCATTAAATCATTAACCAGAGGATCATCTTCCATTCAAAAAATATTTAATGACGCATTATATTTTTTACTCAAGACATCAAATACCTTTTTTTATTTACTTTAATGATAGTGAATTTTGAAGTCATAATCCTTAATCAGTTTAATCGATTTCTATACCTCATGATTAACTCTTTTTAGGTGAATATATACTTCAAAATTTTATAATCCGTACATATTTTACATTTCTATCATATAAATCATGCTTCCAGATTTTTAATGAAAAAAATACTTCATCCAACTAAAGGTCATGCGTAAGATAATTATGCTCATGGGGTTTCAATTGACAACATGTGCACATAATTTCCTAATCATTTTTCATCAATACACAACCAAGTTCCTTTAAATAAGAATAACTTTAAATAAAATCCACTATTTATTATTAGCAAGGATAGCACTAGGGAACTAAAAAATATTATTTTTAGTTCTCAAAATAATTCATCACATTACTATGACTATATTAATTTAACTTCTTTCTGAGTTAACTTAGCTAATGAGATAGATAACTGAGAAAATTTCTCAACAAACCACTAGTACTAACCCACTAAAACAAGAAAACTTTTAATCTCAGTGAAATTTTTAGGCCTTTTCCACTCTTACATCACTTTAGTTTTAATAGAATCAATATTTATTCCATCATTAGAAACAATATTCCCAAAAAAGAAACGAGTTGTTGCTAAAATTTCCATTTACTAATTTTTCCATACAACTTGTTTTCTTTTAAAGTCTTCAAAATAATCCTTAGGTGTTTCTCATGATATTAATAGATTTTAGAGTATACTATAATATTATCGATAAATACAAACTTAAATTTATCCAAATACACTCTATTTATTAGATCCATAAACATATAAGGTGCATTTGTTAACCCAAAAGGCATATCCAAATACTCATAATGACCATAACTAGTACGGAACACTATCCTTAGAATTTATTACTCCTTCAACTTTAGCTGTTGATACCTAAACTTGAGATCAATCTTTGAGAAATATTGTTCATCGTGGATCTGATAAAACAAATCATCAATATGAGGAAAATGATAATTATTTTTAATAGCGATATTATTGAGTACTCTATAATCAACAAAAAGTCTCATGGAACCATCCATATTAAAAAAATACAGAACAAGATCACCCTAAGGAGAAGTGTTAGGGTGGATGAAACCCTTATTAATAAATTCATGTAACTACTTTTTTAGTTATAACAAACCAATTGAATCCATTTGATAAGACGATTTTAAAATTTTATTAGCATTAAGAACTATATCAAAAGTAAAATCAACCTATAAATTAGAAATAACATTGGTAAAATCATCAAGAAATATATCCAAATTTTTATTTAATACTAGTAAATAAATAATTTTAATAGTTACTTCTTCTCAAAAATATGTTCAAGATAAATTTCAATTCCATAATTTATCAATTTCTCATATTCTAGATATGTTATCAAAGAAATGAATTCATTGTTATATATAAAATAATACCCATTCTGAAAAATAACTTCTTTAGCACAAAAATATATCATAGCATGATAAACTAAAATCCAATCCATACTTAGAATAACATTAAACTCTAAAATTAACAAGGAAATAATGTTAACAGGAAAACCCATTCCAAAAATGATTATAAGAAGATTTTTATAAATTCATATTACCTTTATACTAACCCTAAGAGTGTTACCAAAATTTATGACTTCATTTCTTGTGATGGAATTTATATTTTACTTGAAAATTTCAGAGATATAAAATAATAATTAGATCCCAAATTAAATAAGAAATTGTAATATTTTTAATAAAAAATTAATGTACATGTTACTACTTTATTTGAGGGCCCCACATATACACTATTAATAGAAAAAGTCTTTTCTTCACATTTATGTTTATGATCATGATGATTCCCACCTTGAGTAACTAACTTTGAGAACACATTAACAAAATATCCCAACCCATTTCAACTAAAACATTTCACTACCTAATTTTCATTAATGGTCTGACCATTACCGTAACTCTTTTCTTTGTGGTCATGATCCATGTGTCCATGATTTCCACATCAGAAAAACTTATCAGATCTCATCAGACATTCTCGGGAATACTTCTTCCCACACTTATCAGAATATGGTAATTAAATTTTCTTACATTCATAATTTTGTGATGAATGATTCCCCATTGTCTTCCACCTGGATCACTTCTTATCCTTATTGTTGTAAAAATATAAAAACTCTATCTCAAATTTATTAGTACACCACAAAATTTTCTCATAACTTAAAAACTACAAGTAACTAGAGCTATTCATAAAGTTGGATTAAATCCTAAATAAAATAAATCAATTTTACTATCATGGTCTAGAATGAAATTTGGTTCATACCTGGAAAATCAAGTAAAATTAGCTTCATAGTGAGAAAAAACTCCTCCTCCCTTTTCTTTAATTCTAGGAATTTACTTTCCATTCTAAGTCAAATAATTTTAGGAAACTACTTTTTAAGAAATAGATTTTTAATCATGTTCATTCCATGGACTTAATTTCTTAATTTTCCCTTAGTGTTATTAATCAAAGACCACCATTGACCAAATTCACCTTTAAAATGATAAATATAAAGGGCTAAATTCTAATGTTATGAATATAAAAAAACTTCAGATATATTATCGAATGCATTTGTTCATACATAAGCTTTCACCGGGTCTAAATATTAATTTAATGTTAGAGGGTTATATTTTATAACAACCCAATTTTAACATACATATATAATACATCACTTTTTTGGAATACTTAATATATTACACAAACACACACCCAAAGACCATATTAGTGTAGCATCCCAGGTATTTATAGAATAATAATTTTTCATATCTATTAATATTTACAAAGAATATATTAATTATATATTAAATAGGACACATTTTTCGATAGTGTACTCGACACACAACAATGGGTTTCTCTGAAATCTTGCGTTTCACACAATAGTGAATTATACAAAAAAGTAATATAATAATAATATAATTATTTTAAATGGTATTTGACACCTAGTCATTGTAATGGTGGGAATGAACAGAACTAACTACAATATTATTATATATGTTTGTTAAATGTTTTTACATTTATCTAATAAAATTTAGGTGCTTAAAATTAGAATGAATCCAATTTCAAGCATAAAATATTCTAATATTATTATAAGGTCATTTTACCACCTTTTGATGGAGAAACATTTTTAAAAATAGTTTTCGTCACTTTTATATGTTATAATTGAAAAAATAAATTTCTTCTTTATAATTGGAACATAAAAATCTACTTTGGTTGAAATTTTAGTATTTTTCTAATGAAATTCATATTTTTATGAATAGTGAAAAATACTGTATTGTAATTCAAAATTGCATTTTCATATAATTTCTTTATAAAGTTAGATTGTACTTTTCGATGGTTTTAAAGTGTAATTGGGTTATATTTTAATCATTTAATCCAATTTTGGTCCATGGAAGTAATTTCACTTTGAAATTGGACATAAACACATGTCAATCTATTGATAGTTATTACTTCTTAAAAACCCGCTTTTTGGTTTGACAATGGAAAATAATTTTAAATTAATTAATGAAAATTATGTGTTTTCAATTTGGAAAAATGGATTCCATATTTGGAATTATTAGGTCCTAATTTTTTGAATATGTACCTTTTATTTTTGGACATTATGAATAGTAACTTCAATAATTATTTTATTTACCATGGTAAAAGGCTAAATCTGGTAAATAAGAGTAACAAAATAATATTATAATAATATTAAACTACCCTAAAAAATGTCATAATCCTATTTGATGAGATATTTCTGACAATTTTCATCCTTGAGTCTATTTTTGGGACACCATGGATCCACTTGGGAGTGATAATGACATGTTATATTAATTAATTTAAAATAAAGAGAAATATGACATAAACTTGAATCTTTTAAATTTTTTATGTGGGTTTATAGAAGGGATAATTTTGACTATAAATAGTCATTATAAAGATAAAAATATTTCTTACATCATGGTATTTTATTTATATTTTTTATACATCAAATAATTAAATATATTTATGACACAATAATGATGTAGTGATTACCTTATTAATGAATGAATTAAATAAATGAGATTATAAATATTAAAATAAATTTATTTTAAAACTTTTTATGCCATTAATTAATTTTATGAATGATTATTACTTGTTTTATTTTAATTAATGATGTTTTTTTCAAAATAATCAAGCTTTTATGGATTTGAAAAAAAGTCATGATATGAATAGTATAAAAATTGACATAAATGAGTTTTAAAAAAATACTATTTTTTTAAATGATATAATATTCTTAATAATAAAATATTCATCCAAATGAATTATATAATGTTTTAAATGTCATTACTTAATCACTTTAGGTTCTATTGTCATTTTATAGTAACTATATTAACTATATAGTATGAATATACAAGAAGACATTGTAAGAGTTAAATTATTTAACTAAGGGTTAAAGCTAAAAGATAAGGTTAAATTTGTGACCTAGACATGTCTAAAACATATTTTTTGAGATTTTTTCGACCCAAAAAAATATTATCTTTTAAATAAATGAATTTGGGACCATTTGAAACATAAAACCATTTTATAATAAAATAATACTTCAAAACTTTCCTACAGTGCCCCTCCTCCCCCTTATAAAAGGGAATCACCCCTACCCATTTAATCTAATCAAACCTCTCAAGCCCATTGGCTCATACAAATTCTTCTCAAATAATCTGTAAATCTCAATACATTCCTTCTATAATCCTTACCTTGGGAATAAGGAAATTCAAGAAATCCTTTAGGCTTAGATCAATAGAAGTTACCCGGTTTGGAGGTAACATCTTCTCTCAAGTTATTTTCTTTTATTTTCCTTCTCCACTCCCTATTTTATTCTTATTATTTGATTACATAACAACACCAGTATATTTAATATAATAGGATTTTTTTATAATAAGGATTATAACTACACTTACACACCTCCATCTAATGGATATGAACATACTATTTCTGTGTACGGCAAACTCTTGCCTCACGAAACAATGATTGTTTGATTTTCCCTTACCACCTCTCATGGTGGCCATTATGATGGCACTATATTTATATATTATTTTTATATTTTCTCTATTATTATTTAATTTTTATTTACATCTTACCTTTATTCTTTTCATAATGTTTAAATATGATAATTTCTTTTGAGGAAGTGTGAACTACCGCCCCCTCAAAGTGATATGACTCATTCATTCCATACATGTAACGTATAAAGGATGGAGTTAATGAAATTATGTAACATATATAACATATGATATTATAATGGAATTATAATATACCTATGCATCATTTAGTTTTCATTCATTTAATATGAAAAATAAATGAAAGTAACCTTCATGCGTATGTACGGGCTACCGTCTCCATGAACGGTAAATTTCATTTATTATCTCTAAATGTCATGGATTATTATAAATACATAAATACAATATATATATGATATTTAAATCATGAATATCATTATTTAGATAATTTAATTTTGACCACATGTACAATTTATATCAAAACAAGTTCATTTTCGACTCAAGTACCGAATATCGACAAAACGACCGATATTAACTTAAATAATTATATAATTTTTATAACCGATATAAAAGGAATAATAAAATTGAAAAAGGTTATTAATCAAGTATAAATTAACTTATGTTTATTATTCAGAAAGAATAAGGAACATACGTGAAGAATCATACGCAAGGTAAGGGACTTCGTCTCAATATCCTTTCATTGAGGCATATTTTGATAATATACACCTTCTTATTTTATATGGTGTATAATAAAACCCTGTGAATTTTAATTTAATTCAAAGGGGATATTTTTTCTAAAAATCATTTTACTAAACGACAAAAGTAATGTTTTTAAATTATGCAGTGGCAATGACCTCTCTACCGCCATAATCATTATTTGATATTTGGATTCCTCTATAAGCCTTAATGTTTTAAAAGGAAAATAAATCCCTTATTACCTTTTTGGGTGTTTTGGTATTAAAAATGGTTTTTGAAATTGATTGAGTATTTCAATATCTTGAAATGATTTCTTGTGATTGTAAATGAATTATTATTAGTGAAATGTTGATATTTTCAATATTTTTATGTGTTATGATTATATAATGGTACTTGGACATTTGACAGGTGGTTATGTGATAAACCAATGACAGGTGGTTATGTGATAAACCAAATGATAGGTGGTTCCATGATAAACCAAGGATGGGTGGTTACGTTATTACCGCTAATGCATTGGGTATGGAGGTTGTCCATATGGCTATTTCATTTAGTGATATGTGTGGAAGTCGACCGTATGGTTATTCCATTTAAGTATGTTTATGTACCAAGTTACCTTTATACACTATATGTTTCTTTATATGGGATTTATGGTAATATTTTGGTTACAAAAAGGTTAAGTAATGAGCTTATATTCTGTGAAGTATATTTTCTACTTCTTAAAGGTGAAAAGTATTACTTTATGATAAAGTATTCATGGTTTTCATGTTATAACAAGACTAAAAGTTTTCATTATTTATGTATACCTTACTAATATTTCTATGCTCATACAAAGTTTTGAAATGTTTTTTATAGGATATAAAGAAGAATAGAGTCAAGTATAAGATTAAGGAAAACTTATGCTATTAAAACATGGAATGATGTCGTGTTTCTTTTTTAAGAGTTTTTATTTTGTAAAAAAATGGATAGTGAGTAGAAGTGTCTACTTTTAATATTCAATTTGTTATGTATCAGTTATCACCTAATTATCTAAAGCTCTAGACATGAAAATATCCTCGATGTGCGGTATATATTTTTTAAAGGATGAATCTATAATTGACAAGTAAGTATGTTTCCTTATATTCTTAGTCAAGCTCATAAATAAATTTCTAAATTTTATGAAAAATAACTTAAAAAAACATTGTATGTTTACTTTTTATACTATGGAATCAAATACCATTTAACCCATCACAATTTTGTAGTTTTCAGATTGTTAACTTTCTCTTGATCATGTTTTCTATCACTCTCCATCAGAACACGACACTTAGTTTTTCTTCCATATCCATGTTTTCCTACATGGAACACTAGTATGTGTTATATCGGGTGACCTTTATAGTTATCTTTCTTTGTTTTAAATTGATAATTTTATTGACTATTTTTCTCATGTGGGATTTTCAATGAAATTTCTGAGCCCAATTTTAAAATTGCGAGGATGAAATTTCTAAAAGGGGGGAATGATGTAACGACCTAGGTATTTATAGAATAATATTTTTTTCATATCTATTAATATTTATGAATAAGATATTAATTTTATGTTAAATGGGATGATTTTTCCGATAGCGTAATCGACAGGCAACAACGAGTTTCTCTGAAATCTTACGTTGCACACAACATTGAGTTATACCGAAATATAATACAATAATAATATTATTATTTTAAAAGGTAGTTACCACCTAGACATTGGAATGAAGGGAATGAATAGTATCAACTGAATTTTTAAAGATGGTTTACACATGTTAAAATAATTATTCATTAATTACAAAATTTATTAGAAATGAAAATAAAAACCAATTGAATATAAAAAATGTGTTTTTATGAAATCCTATTTAAAAGAGAATAATTGTGTTTATAAAATCATATCACTCTTTATGGATTTTTATTTAATGAAAAATATATTTTATATATTAAATTTAATGTTTTAAATTAATCTTATATGTTTTCTAGATATGATATAAGAAGAAATTCAATTTTTCAGATAAAATAAGTATTTTTCAAAAATGCAGTTTTACCACCTTTTGATGAAAACCCCTTTTTAAATTTAGTTTTTGACACCTTTATATGTTCTATTTGGAAAAATAAACCTTTTATTTAGAATCAGGATATCAAAATTTACTTTGTATGATTTTTTGATATTCTTTTGATAACTATCATGTTTTGATGAATAGTAAAAATATGCTATATTTTAATTGAAAAAAAC
This sequence comes from Viscum album, assembly GCA_963277665.1. NCBI lineage: Eukaryota > Viridiplantae > Streptophyta > Magnoliopsida > Santalales > Viscaceae > Viscum > Viscum album. The sequence goes on along the minus strand of OY728123.1, from coordinate 1,423,933,313 downwards.
TTTTTCAATCGAGATAATTTATATGGTTAAATAATATTATTTAATGGTTTTAAAGTATAAATGTAATGTATTTTTATCATTTAATCCAATTTATTTCATTGGAAGTAATTTCACATTGAAATTGGACATAAACACATGTCAATCTTTTGATAGTTATTACTTCTTAAAAACCCACTTCTTGGGTTTTGAAAACAAAAATTAATTTTAAATTAATTTATGAAAATTCTATGTTTTGAATTTGGAAAAATTTATTCCATATTTTGAATTATGAGGTCCAAATTATGTCAATAGGTATCTTTTATTTTTATACATTATGAATAGTAACTTCAATAATTATTTTTATTTACCATGGTTAAAGGATAAATCTGGTAAATAAGGGTAAAGAATAAAATTAAAATACCCTAAAAAATTCCTAATCCAATTGGATAAGATATTTATGACCATGGAAATCTTTGGGTCTATTTTGGGACCCCATAGAGCCACTTGGGTGTGAAAATGACATTTTATAAGAATTAATTTAAAGAAAAGGGAAATATAACATAAACATGTATCTTTTTGTAAAACAATTTTTATATGGGGTGATATAAGTGATATCTTCGACTATAAATAGTTATTAGAAAGATAAAATAATATCCTACGTCATAATATTTTATTTATAATTTTTAGACATTAAATAAAAAAATTTAATTATGACACAATGATGATTCAATGATTGTTTCATTAATGAATGATTCAAATAAATGATATTATAAATATTAAAATAAATGTAATTGGGTTATTTTTATTCCATAAAATAATTTTTTGGATTATATTTACTTATTATATTTTATTTAATTATTTTTTTCAAAGTAACCAAGTTGTTATAACTTTAAAAAATCAATTACTTAATAGTGTAAAAATTGACATTAATGAGTTTTTAAAACAAATACTATTTTATAAAATGATATAATAGTACTAAAAATATGATATTTGTCCAACTGACTTATATAATGTTAAAAATGTAATTAATTATCTACTTATGGTTCTCTTGGCATTTTATAGAAAATATAGTTACCATATATTATGAAAATGCAAGAAGACATGGTAAGAGTTAATGTTTTTAACTAAGAGTTAAAGCTAAAAGATAAGGTTAATTTTTTGACATAAACTTGTATAAAGCCTATTGGTTGCAAGGATGTCAACCCAAAATCATCATATATTTGAAATAAATGAGTTTAGGACCATTTGAAACTGAAAATTATTTTATAATAAAATAATATTTCTAAAAATTCCCAAAGTGCCCCCTCCCTTTTATAAAGGGAACCACCTCAACCCACTTACTCACACATCTCAAGCTCCTTGGATCATCCAAGTTATGCTCAAATATTCTACCAAAATCCATCCCTTCCTCTTATAAGCCTTATCATTGGTAGGAGGCAATTCAAGAAATCTTGTTTTCTCAAATCAAAATAAGTTACCCGATTTAGTGGTAACATCTTCTCTCAAGTTCCTTTCCTTTATTTTCCTTATACACTCCCTATGCTATTCTTATACTTGATTACATAACAAAAAAAGTGTCCTAAAATATACTAGGATTTTTTATGATAAGTATTTGGACGTGTTATTGTGACAAGTCAAATTGATTATGTTTTTAAGGTTGATTTATAGTTTAGGGAAGACCCTAGGTCCTATCTCAAGGAGAATTGGTGGCTTATAGTGTTTATTTTTAATAAAGATTACTAAAAAAGGGGGGTGATTTTTAAAAATGTTTTAAGAAAATAACTTAACTTAAAGAGTTTAATAGTTTATAGAATAAGGTGGAGGATTAAGAATTATGATATAATAATATCACTTCAAGTTCACTACACATCTTGGATAGTTAATTGTTCTAAAAATTTCACATGGTTTTGTTTAATTCTTTGGATGAGGGTTGTCAAGATCTTGATTCCCCTCTTGCCTCTCTAAACGTTGCACAAAGTACCAACCCTTGACACAAAAATCATGTTGTCAAGGTTTGGAATTCAAGAACATATTAAATTCTACCAAAGAATACTAATATCTTTTGTATGTGTGAGAGAAAGAGGATCTTTGTGTTGCCCAATCAGAACAACTCAAGTTTCCCACTTGAAATTTCAACCCAATCGGTGTTGAAATGAAAAGTGGATCACTTAATTAAACCCAAGAAATGAAATCAGGTGAGAAACGTATTTAGATAATACATAAGTGAAATAATCCACACACAAATTACACAAAACCAGTAGAGTTTCAAGTCTTGGAACTCCCTCCCAAGTATGTGTAGCTCCCTCGAAATGATCGTCCGTCGTTTAGCTCGCCATCGGGAGTAGGAGGAGGATCGGGTGGAACTCCCTCTTCATCCTTGATTCCCATATGAGGATAGGGGGCTCAATAACTTCAATTATGAGGATAGAACTACTTTGGGTCTCCAAAATACCAGAGTTTTTCCTCCTGGACTAACTTGCAAATGAGGAGCCCAAGGTGACATTTTATAGGAAAATGGGATGGTGGTTTTGAGCACACAGAATTATTAAAACCACTTGTCATAGGTGTTTCAACCTTCATAAAGCCTTATATCGATTTTTAAAAAATAAAAAAGTTGTATCCTCCCTCTTGGACGTCTCCATATAAATTTTAGCACAATTTGGGCTTCTATAGCCCGAGATATAGACAGATCACATCACACCACTTTTGAATCCGTGCAGATTTGGTTTGTTGGACATATCAGGTCTGAAAGACCATCATATGGGAGAATGATTCTTGGGTTTATTCATATGAAATGTATAAGAATGAGTTTTGGACCAGCCCAAAAAATTTCAGCCCAATTTAATGCACGTTCTAGTATAAGTGTGTGGATTAATACACTGGTGTGCTTGGATCCTGTTCAGTTTGGCCCATTTTTCTTGGACATCATCATGGGCCCTCCAAATCACCTTCACCTTCAATGAAATTTTCAAGAAAAGTAACATTGGAATTTTTAATAGAGATAAAAACAAAATAAATGATTCAAACATGGAATTCAATTTGTTATTATTTTTGGAATTTACAATACAAATTCAATTTAATCCAATGGTGTAAGGGTGAAAATGACACAGTGAATCATGGTACGATCACACCCCCACACCTAAACATTTTCACTCCTGGGAAAATTCACATATCCAAATAAAATGATACATATAAATATATTCCCAACATAATAAATATTTAACATTTGAGGAAATTTTAATTCACTAAATTAATGTGATCAATGCACAGACCACACCAAAGAGTTCTTCCTAGTGAAAATGGAAAAAGATGTCTCATAAATCATGTCACAATAAAATTCAAAGAGATTCATGACACCAACATGAGAAAGGAATTCAAAATTCAACTATTCTACTAACTCTCCATGTGTGTTTGTGAAAACAATTCCATGCTATTCTTTCCACTTTCTATCAAATTAATATAGTTTATTTTAACATTATTCAGCTTTAAATGATTTTACACCAAACCTGTCTTATATCCTTTGCAATCACTTTTCAATCCCCACTCACTTAAGCATTCCCAGAAGTCAAACCATAAGCTCCTGACCTGGATATCTCCATATTTTGCACATTTCACCACTCCCCTCATTTATTATATATATTTTTTAAAGTTGTATTTGGAACAAATCTCACACTCATCACTCAACCCTTGTTTGATCTCCTCATGACACTAATTGAAATAGTTATAACAAGATCAAAGGTTGAGAAGGATTGGTTTTTTTGACCTGCACAAGGCACGATTTTTTTAGGGCATACAACAGTCGAAAATTATGTACACACGCATAGGTCAATCTGGTACAGTAATGAAACAGATCGGATAAGGAACGAACATATGAAAATATCATTTAAAGTTGAAAAATATTAACCTAACATATATTCACCTTATATTAAGTAAGAAATATTCATACTTTGTGGTTTGGTGCAAAACTTGTAACACCCCGAGATTTTATGAAAAATATTCTTTTTAATTTCATTAATGTCTTGTGTTGTACGCTACACCAAAAGGAGCTTTCACAACACGCATCCTTGACTTGCCTTTCATTACACACAATCGCGACCTTCCTTGATAGCGTGTGTAGTACGCAATACCGAGTTTCACTAAACAACGATATGCTATTAAAATATTATTAAAACTAGCCGTTATGAATAGTAATAACCACTTTTTGAAATTTTGTAAATTTTATTTTTCAAAATGGACTTCATTTTTGGATTCGGAATATCGAAATTAGCTTAGGTTGAAATTTTGGTAATTTTCGGATAACTTTCATATTTTGATGAATAGTGGAAATTACTAAATTTTAAACAAATTTTTCAATCGAAATAATTAATAGTGATAAATTATTAATTTTAGTGGTTTTAAAGTATATTTAGAATATATTTTTACAATTTAATACAATTATGGTCATTGGATGTAATTTCACATTTAAACCAGTTATAAACAAGTTTCAATCTTTTGATAGTTATTATCTCTTAAAAACACGCTATTTGTTTTGACGACAGGAATTAATTTTTAAATTAGTTAATTCAACTGATATGTTTTTAATTTGGTAAAATAGACATTTTTTAGTTCATAATATCAAATATAGCTTAGGCCTAATTTTTGGTATTTTTCTGAAAACTTTCAATTTTTGATGAATAGTGAAACCACTAAGTGGTAGTTAAAAAAACTGAATTGATCATAAAACTTAATTTTACCGCTTCTGTGAGTGGAATTTCAAAAAATCCGAGAGACACGGTTGATTTCAATAAGTAAAATGTGGTTCAATGAGTGAAAATAATTTCTTGGTGAATAGTAACTTTTTACTTTTTTTTACCACGGTTAAAAGTAAATAGGGTAATTAAGGGTAGAAATGATATTATTATTACCCTAACACATGTCCTAATTCTATTGGACAAGTGGAATTCGACCAAAAACAAACTTAGGAATAAAATATGACCATTTAGGCCCACTTGGATTAGATTAGGACATTTATTATTAATTTATTTAAAGAAGGGTTAAAAGAGTTAAAATCAAAGTTTATTTACTAAAACATTTTTAATATAGGGTTATACATAAGATAAATTCGACTATAAATATTAATTAGAAAGATAAAAAGATTTACTACATACTGGTATTTTATTTGTAATTTTTTGACATTAAATTATTTAATTTATCTATGACACAACGATGATGCAGTAATTATCTTATTAATGAAATATTGACATAATTGATGTTATAAATACCCGAATAAATATAATTTGAGACTTTTTATGAATTCCACTACTTTTATAGGTTAATATGACATGTTAGTATTGATTTAATTAACTTTTTTCGAACTTATCATTCTGTTATGATTTTCACAAAAATCAATTTCTAAATAGTGTCAAAATTGACATAAAATAGTTTTTAAAACAAATATTATATTATTAATTGTTATTTTATTCCTAAAAATCTAAGGTTCGGCAAAATGACTTATATAAGGTTATATATATTAATAATAAACAACTTGGGGTTCGTTTGGCTTCTTATAGTAAGTTTATTAACCTTATAGTGTAAGAATACAAGAAGACACAGTAAAAGTAAAATTATTTAACTTAATGTTAAATCTAAATGATAAGGTTAAAATAGGAACCTAAACTTGTCTAAATTCTATTGGATGAGAGGATTTAGACCCATCACCACCTTATCCTCGAAATAAATCAATTTGGAGCTATTTAAAACCGAACTTGACTTTATAATAAAATAATATTTTTAGTTTTTCCAAAGGAGCCCCTCTCCTCCCTTATAAAAGGGCACCTCCTCCCTCTCTTCCTCACACAACTTTGAGCCTTCAATCTCAGCCAAACACTACCAAATGCTCTTCTCCACTTCCCTAGAAACATCCTAGAGGTCCTGGTCTTCCTCAAAGACCAATTTTAGTGCCCTAAGAGGAGGTCTCAAAGAGGCGCTTCAAAGAAGAGGTAATTTCCGTTACCGATTCTTTCACCTTTATTTCTTCTTCCACTTCTTCTTATTAGGTTGTTTAATTATGAAGTAATAACATCAGTATCACTCATATACTGATATGTTATTATAATTATGAAACAATCCTATTTCACCATCTATCCATCCTACGGAAAACGAAATCACTGCGCGTGCGTACGTACGGAATACCGTCTCCACGTCGTGGTGTAATCTATTCTCCACCACCACCTTACATGGATGGGTATAATGGTGTAAAGAATAACTATACATAGTTATTATAAAATCATATTGATTCTGATATATTGTATCATCCACTCCAATTCAATTCAATAATTATGGAAACGATATCATCGCTCGTGCGTACGTACGGACTACCGTCTCCACGACGCGATGAGATTCATTCTCCATGTTAACCATTTAAGAATGATTATAAAGTATATATAAGAAATAATAATGAAATATATGAAATTATAGAGCTACTGAATTTATGTATATATGTATGTCATCTACTTAATTCCATTCAACTCAATAAGGAAACGAAAACAGCGTTCATGCATACGTACGGCCTACCGTCTCCATGAACAGTGTATTTCTTTCCATTTACTAATTTATTATATATATGTATATTCTAAATATATATTATATATAAATCATGTTTTATATTCTGGAATTAAGTAATTATGATCTAAGCAATCATATGAATAATTAAAAGTCAAAACACGAACGACAAATGAAACAATTTTACCCAAAATGCTCTTTAACATAGAATTTACAAAAGAAAGGGTAATATAAAGTCATAAGTGAACCATATATGATATCATAACAATGATTATGATTCTGGAATAAGTCAATGACATTATTTAAATCATTATACATGAGGTTCAGACACCTACGAAGAAAAGCGGACCTAAGGTAAGGGAAATATCACAATCTCATTTTTATCCGAGATTGTTTATACTTTAGTATTTACTGTGGTGTATTTTATCATCCACATCCATGTTTCCTCAATATGTAATATTATTTCCATCCACCTACAATTGTTTAAATCCTATTTTACCCTTAGGTGAGTTTTTAGTAAAAGATATGAAAGGAATCTTTTGTCGTTTTTCGTACGAGGTACTTTTTTGACTTTTCCGAAAAAAGTACGAAAATAATGTTTTTTTAACATATACGACATGAATGGATTTTTAAAACATTATTTCCAAGAAGCTTACTTTACAAGTTTTCAAAATTATTTTTAATCAACTTCTTTTAGTTTAAAATTGTATGACATGTTAAGAAAGAAAAATGTTTTTGAAGTAGAAAGGATATTTTCCTCAAGAATGGAGTTCAAGTGTTTTATCAAAATTATTTTACATCTAAGATAATAAAGGGTTCTGTTTCTATCCCTATTTTTACATTGATTTGACTATGTTGTGATGGAATTATTTTTATGAATTCCTTTATCTTATATGAATTGTTTTATGATGTCATGATGTTTAAGATTCCCATTTTTATTACATGGGTTATGCTATGATATATGGTTTATGATATTGTGGCACACATAAGAATCGTATCATTATGAGATGGGTGGGACCTATATCTCCCTCCAATGAATTGGGTAAAGATTTTATATCTCATGAGATAGACATGGCTGGAACGGTAGGTTATACCGGTTCAGTGAAACAAGACTGAAACGAGGGTGACTCTGTTCAGAAATGGACTTTGTCCACTAAGATAGTCTTGGAAATGAGTCTTGACTAATAAGATATGATTCTCTATGATTATGTGTGTATGCCACAAAGTTTCATGTTTTAAGTTATGATTATTGGGATTTCATTTCACTACTAAGATTTATCCCATGTTATGAAATTATGCTCTCTTTTGTGGGTTAAGATTTCCAAAATGTTATGTTCTTATGAATATGATGTGATTGATATTTCTTTTGTTTACCCTTACTGAGCATTTGAGCTCACCCTTTTATGTTTTCTTTTCCCCAGGATATAAAGAAAGGTTTTAGGTAAAAAAAGGAAGATCTTTATGGGAGATGTTGAAGATCTTTCACCACGATTAGAAGAATATATTCCGAGTTTCCAAAGACACTAAACTATTATGATCCTTGTGTGTGTGTTTTTGTTATGTACTAAGTATTCTGCAAAAGTAATGTAATGTCCATGTACGTCAAGTTTCGGGTCTCTACAGTTGGTATCAGAGGAAAGGTTTAGTCAACCTTTGGAAACTAGGATGCGAGAACTTTAGTGAGATCCCTAGAGATATTTCTAAGTTATGTCTAGGGATGTCTCTAAGGTTAAGTAAATGTATAAGTTATAGTCCTAGAATTGCGCTAACGATCTTAGAATTTAACCTAAGATGTTAGATATTGAGGGTACTCCCCCTTTATTATGTTGTTTTCACTAGCATGATTTTTGCCTCTCACACTATTCTTTTTGTGTTTTAGATGATGGATGGAGACCGAAGGAACCGTGTTGATCAATGTAATGGAAAATGCAATGATTGTCCTCCTGAACAAACAAGTGTTATGGGAGATGGAGTGCAAAATCTTATTGCTATACTTAATCAAGCTATGAATCATTATGGACTTCCAAATGAGCAGAGAAGGGAAAAATATTCTATTGATTTCTTCATGAGGCAACGTCCACCTTCTTTCAGTGGGTCTTCCGATCTACTTGTTGCTGAACAATGGATCAGTACCACTGAAAAGATATTTTCAGTTCTTCAATGTTCTGAACATGATAAAGTCATCTTAGCAGTATATCGTTTGGAAGGTGAAGCTGATCAATGGTGGAATCTTATCAAGAATACGAGGCCAAGAGATGAAATTGAGTCCATGGAATGGGATGAGTTCAAGAACTTGTTTTTCAGTAAGTACTTCCCTCTTATTCTTCGAACAAAGATGGAAAAGGAGTTTCTTGAGCTGAAGCAGAAGGATGATGAATCAGTTGGTATATACGAAGCGAATTTTACAAGACTTGCAAGGTATGCATCTGGCATTATCATCCAACCTGAAAGTAATGTTGATCGATTTTTTCAGTGGCTTAAAACCAAGTCTTCGAAGGGCATTAGCTATAAGAGACTTCAGTAGCTATGAAGAAATTTTTCGTTGTGCTATCAAGGTAGAAATGGAAGTTGGTGTTACATATCCATCTCATGGTTTTAACAAGAAACAAAAGATGGAGTTCAAGGAGAAATCTCAGAATAATGGTGAAAAGAAGATGAATGTTTCCTTATGCTCAAAGTGTGGAAAGAAGCATGGTGGAGATTGTCTTAAAGGGACTAGAAAATGTTTTAAGTGTGGAAAAGAAGGTCATCGAGCAGCTGAGTGTCGAAGTAATGGAAAAAGGGTTTCTAATGATGTGAATAAAGAAAAGAATACAGAGAATGTACCACCAACACTTCAATGCTTCAAGTGCAAGGAAATGGCGCATTATGCTAATAAATGCCCTAATCCAAGGGTTAGTGATGATCAACATGAGCAACCACTTAAGGCAAAGGACAAAGGGAAGTCACATGCGATCACTATTGGTGATGTTGAATATGAAAACGATGTGGTGGAATGATTAAGTGTTTATGTAATGGGATTCCAAAATAGTGTTGTATATAGTATCGTGGAATATTGGAATATTTATGTATTGGTCTATTGTGGTTTTCAATAATTTTATGGTACCAGTAACCATGGAAAGTGATTGATATATTTTTGGAAAAAGAATGATATGCGCATAATGAAGGGAAAAGGAGAAAATGAAATATTTGATAGTATTCATGAGATCATGATTGATATAAGGACTAAGTGATATCATGGTTTGAGTATATAGAATTTTGAGGATTTTGGTATGTGGAAAGAGTTAACTTTTAACAGCACTCATGTTTTCAATAAGGTTCAATGGGTATTCAAGAGAGTACAAGATTAAGGCCTTTGAATGTTTGGAATGTGACCAACAAGATATATCTTATGATATATGGGGATCAACGATGGTATTAAATCTCTGAGAGTGGACTGCAGTATTATGGATAAGCCTAAAGATTGGAATGGATTATTTTGTACATAAGTTAGTATTGTTTGTTTTTTCGATATTATTGATGGGATGCTTTAGAAAAAGGACAACCTGCAGGACGGACGACATCCCATCGCGTCGGACAAGGCTGTGGGAATCGAACCCACAACCGAAGTGCGACTGGCCTTTATCGCCCACCACTGGCCTACAGGAAGTCCCTGGTTAGTAGAAACTAGTTTTATTTTATTAAGCGGTATGATATATGAAGTATAAGTTCATTTTTGGAACCATATACGATTAACCATAAGATGGACTTATAACTTTTGCTAACCTTTTTTTGAAAGAGATGGAATGACCCATCATTCTATCACATGATCTGCTAACACATCACGAATGACAAATTCAACTTCATTTCTTTAAGAGATGAAGTGGAAATTGTCCAAAGAACGACAAACGGTGAGACTATACCAAAATCACGAAAGTATTTCTTCTAATTCCATTTTCATCAACTTTAGGGAAATGATCTTGAAAACCAAAAATGTTGTCTTAGTTCTCTTATATCTGATGAATCAGATGGTACCTTAGATCGTCACAAATTTATGGCTTTGTGATTTCTAGCTTTTCCATAGCCATATTCTCTACCACTCTCCATCAGAACATGATGGTTAGATTTCTCTTCCATATCCATATTTTCACCTATGTGGAAACCCAGTGATTAGTTTATTTGGTTAACCGTTACGTTTCATACCTTTGTTTTTAAAGATTGGTTTTGGTATTCCTTTTTACGATGTGGGTTTCGATTAAAGAAACTTTCGAATAGTAAACCATTTATCACCCCGACGAATTTCGAGGGAGAAATTCATTTTAAGGGGGGTAGAATGTAACACCCCGAGATTTTATGAAAAATATTCTTTTTAATTTCATTAATGTCTTGTGTTGTACGCTACACCAAAAGGAGCTTGCACAACACGCATCGTTGACTTGCCTTTCATTACACGCAATCACGACCTTCCTTGATAGCGTGTGTAGTACGCAATACCGAGTTTCACTAAACAACGATATGCTATTAAAATATTATTAAAACTAGCCTTTATGAATAGTAATAACCACTTTTTGAAGTTTTGTAAATTTTATTTTTCAAAATGGACTTCATTTTTGGATTCGGAATATCTAAATTAGCTTAGGGTGAAATTTTGGTAATTTTCAGATAACTTTCATATTTTGATGAATAGTGGAAATTACTAAATTTTAAACAACTTTTTCAATCGAAATAATTAATAGTGATAAATTATTAATTTTAGTGGTTTAAAAGTATATTTAGAATATATTTTTACAATTTAATACAATGATGGTCATTGGATGTAATTTCACATTTAAACCAGTTATAAACAAGTTTCAATCTTTTTATAGTTATTATCTCTTAAAAACACGCTATTTGTTTTGACGACGAGAATTAATTTTTAAATTAGTTAATGCAACTGATATGTTTTGAATTTGGTAAAATAGACATCATTTTTGAGTTCATAATATCAAATATAGCTTAGGCCTAATTTTTGGTATTTTTCTGAAAACTTTCAATTTTTGATGAATAGTGAAACCTCTAAGTGGTAGTTAAAAAAACTGAATTGTTCATAAAACTTAATTTTACCACTTCTGTGAGTGTAATTTCAAAAAATACAAGAGACACGGTTGATGTCAGTAAGTAAAATGTGGTTCAATGAGATGAAAATAATTTTTTGGTGAATAGTAACTTTTTACTTTTTTTTACCACGGTTAAAAGTAAATAGGGTAATTAAGGGTAGAAATGATATTATTATTACCCTAACACATGTCCTAATTCTATTGTACAAGTTTAATTCGACCAAAAACAAACTTAGGAATAAAATATGACCATTTAGGCCCACTTGGATTTGATTAGGACATTTATTATTAATTTATTTAAAGAAGGGTTAAAAGAGTTAAAATCAAAGTTTATTTACTAAAACATTTTTAATATGGGGTTATACATAATATAAATTTGACTATAAATATTCATTAGAATTATAAAAAGATTTCCTACATAATGGTATTTTATTTGTAATTTTTAGACATTAAATTATTTAATTTATTTATGACACAACGATGATGAAATAATTATCTTATTAATGAAATATTGACATAATTGATGTTATAAATACCAGAATAAATATAATTTGAGACTTTTTATGAATTATAATAATTTTCTAGGTTAATATGACATGTTAGTATTGATTTAATTAACTTTTTTCGAACTTATAATTTTTTCATGATTTTCAAAAAAATCAATTACTAAATAGTTTCAAAATTGACATAAAATAGTTTTTAAAAAAAATATTATATTATTAATTGTTATTTTATTCCTAAAAATATAAGTTTCGTCCAAATGACTTAGATAAGGTTATATATATTAATAATAAACAACTTGGGGTTCGTTTGGCTTCTTACAGTAAGTTTATTAACCTTATAGTGTAAGAACACAAGAAGACACGCTAAAAGTAAAATTATTTAACTTAATGTTAAATCTAAATGATAAGGTTAAAATAGGAACCTAAACTTGTATAAATTCTATTGGATGAGAGTATTTCTACCCATCCCCACCTTAGCCTTGAAAGAAATTAATTTGGAGCTATTTAAAACCGAACTTGACTTTATAATAAAATAATATTTTTAGTTTTTCCAAAGGAGATCCTCTCCTCCCTTATAAAAGGGCACCTCCTCCCTCTCTTCCTCACACAACTTTGAGCCTTCAAGCTCGGCCGAACCCTTCCAAATTCTCTTCTCCACTTCCCTATAAACATCCTAGAGGTTCTTGTCTTCCTCAAAGACCAATTTTAGTGCCTTAAGAGGAGGTCTCAAAGAGGCGCTTCAAAGAAGAGGTAATTTCCGTTACCGATTCTTTCACCTTTATTTCTTCTTCCACTTCTTCTTCTTAGATTGTTTCATTATGAAGTAATAACATAAGTATCACTAATATACTGATATGTTATTATAAGTATGAAATAATCCTATTTCACCATCTATCCATCCTACGGAAAACGAAATCACTGCGCGTGCGTACGTACAGAATACCGTCTCCACGCCGTGGTGTAATCTATTCTCCACCACCACCTTACATGGATGGGTATAATGGTGTAAAGAATAACTATAGATAGTTATTAGAACATCATATTGATTCTGATATATTTTATCATCCACTCCAATTCAATTCAATAATTATGGAAACGATATCATCGCTCGTGCGTACGTACGGACTACCGTCTCCACGACGCGATGAGATTCATTCTCCATGTTAACCATTTAAGAATGATTATAAAGTATATATAAGAAATAATAATGAAATATATGACATTATAAAGCTACTGGATTTATGTATATATGTATGTCATCTACTTAATTCCATTCAACTCAATAAGGAAACGAAAACAGCATTCATGCGTACGTACGGCCTACCATCTCCATGAACGGTGTATTTCTTTCCATTTACTAATTTATTATATATATGTATATTATGAATATATATTATATATAAATCATGTTTTATATTCTAGAATTAAGTAATTATGATCTAAGCAATCATATGAATAATTACAAGTCAAAACACGGACGACAAATGAAACAATTTTACCCAAAATGCTCTTTAACATAGAATTTACAAAAGAAAGGGTAATATAAAGTCATAAGTGAACCATATATGATATCATAACAATGATAATGATTCTGGAATAAGTAAATGACATTATTTAAATCATTATATAGGAGGTTCGGACACCTACGAAGAAAATCAGACCTAAGGTAAGGGAAATATCACAATCTCATTTTTATCTGAGATTGTTTATACTTTAGTATTTACTGGGGTGTATTTTATCATCCACATCCTTGTTTCCTCAATATGTAATATTATTTCCATCCACCTACAATTTTTTAAATCCTATTTTACCCTTCGGTGAGTTTTTAGTAAAATATATGAAAGGAATCTTTTGTCGTTTTTCGTACGAGGTACTTTTTTGACTTTTCCGAAAAAAGTACGAAAAGAATGTTTTTTTAACATATACGACATGAATGGATTTTTAAAACATTATTTCCAAGAATATTACTTTACAAGTTTTTAAGTTTATTTTTAATCAACTTCTTTTAGTTTAAAATTGTATGACATGTTAAGAAAGAAAAATGTTTTTGAAGTAGAAAGGATATTTTCCTCAAGATTAGAGTTCAAGTGTTTTATAAAAATTATTTTCCATCTAAGATAATAAATGGTTCTGTTTATATCCCTATTTTTACATTGATTTGACTATGTTGTGATGGAATTATTTTTATGAATTCCTTTATCTTATATGAATTGTTTTATGATGTCACGATGTTTAAGATTCCCATTTTTATTACATGGGTTATGCTATGATGTATGGTTTATGATTTTGTGGCACACATAAGAATGGTATCATTATGAGATGGGTGGGACCTATATCTCCCTCCAATGCATTGGGTAAAGATTTTATATCTCATTAGATAGACATGGCTGGAACGGTAGGTTATACCTGTTCAGTGAAACATGACTGAAACGAGGGTGACACTGTTCAGAAATGGACTTTGTCCACTAAGATAGTCTTGGAAATGAGTCTTGACTAATAAGATATGATTCTCTATGATTATGTGTGTATGCCACAAAGTTTCATGTTTTAAGTTATGATTATTGGGATTTCATTTCACTACTAAGATTTATCCCATGTTATGAAATTATTCTCTCTTTTGCAGGTTAAGATTTCCAAAATGTTATGTTCTTATGAAAATGATGTGATTGATATTTCTTTTGTTTACCCTTACTGAGCATTTGAGCTCACCCTTTTATGTTTTCTTTTCACCAGGATATAAAGAAAGGTTTTAGGTAAAAAAAAGGAATATCTTTATGGGAGATGTTGAAGATCTTTCACCACGATTAGAAGATTATATTCCGAGTTTCCAAAGACACTAAACTATTACAATCCTTGTGTGTGTGTTTTTGTTATGTACTAAGTATTCCGCAAAAGTAATGTAATGTCCATGTAAGTCAAGTTTTGGGTCTCTACAAAACTGTATAGAGATATTAGTGACACAGTTTTCCCAAAACTACTCACACAAGGGGCATCAATTATAAGTCCCCAGCCTTAAACCTTACTTAATCTTGAGTTATTACAAGATTACACATTGAGAATCTTTTCGGGTTTAGAGTTTTAGATAATTAGATCATAAAACTTGCATTACATTCCACATATAAACAAAGTGGTTATATAAAGATAGTATTCTTCATTCCCATCAATGGAAACATATTTAAAATAAACATGGATTCTTTCTTGACACTTCCTTGAAACTATCATCATATCATGTACCTTTCCCTTGACCTGTGAAAAAAACATTTCAAAAAACTTGGGATGATCATAAAAAGCTCAGTAAGGGATATAAAAATATGGAAAGGAAACATGGGTACATATATACATAAGGATGAGATCATACTTTACCCATAAAACATAAGCAAATTAACATACCTCATCAAATCATGAATAAATCATAGAAATCATAAGACATAAAGGTAACTTGAGGCATTCATAACATTCTTACGTAGGGATTAACCCTCTTGGTTACGTTTGGAATACCCATCACAGTATATTCCCTAAATCTCTTCGGAGAAACCTTAACGTTTCACTCCTTCGCGTTACCCAATGCATTGGAGAGCTATATCGGGCTCAACCGCCCTTAGTTTATCACGGAACCACCCATCTTCATAATAATACCCAAGAACCTCAACATAATCGTATCACATAAAACATGCATAAAGGAAACATAACATTTCCACCTTTCAATCACAAGATATAAATACAACACATTGATATAAAAAAATTATGAAAACCATTTTCAATACCAAAATAAAATAAAATTAAAACATGGTATTTATTTTTCTTTTAAAAAGAAGGTATGGCTTGTAGAGGAAGCCGAAACTCAAATAATGGTCACAGCGGCGGAGAAGTCGTTGTCGCCGCATACGTATGACAAAAACATTCCCTTTGGTCGTTTAGTAAAACGCTTCGTATAAAAAATATTTCTTTTGGATAAATGTAAAAGTCAAAGGGGTTTATACACCGTATAAAATAAGGTTGTGTATGAAACAAAATATGCCTCAATGGAAGGAGATTGAGACGAAGTCCAATACCTCATATCCGACTTGACCCGACTGTTCTTTAATCTCCTGAATAATAAACTTGAGTTAATATATACTTTCTTAATAACCTTTTTAAAGTTAATTATTCCTTTTATACCATGTAATGAACATCATGTAATCATTTAAGTTAATAATGTTCATTTTGTCGGTATTTGGTTCTTAAGTCAAAAATAGACTTCTTACACTTACATGTTGTTAATTTGGTCAAAGGTTCGTTATATCCAGAATGATATTAATTATTTGGATAACATATATATCATATATTCAGCATATACATGTATTTATAATATTACATCACATTTAGAGGTAAGAAATGAAATGCACTGTTCATGGAGACGGTAAGCCGTACGTACGCATGAACGCTACTTTCATTTCTATTTCATATTTTATAGAATGGAATCATAATGATTTAAAGGTATATTATAATTCCAGTATAATATCATATATAATATCATAGTTCCATCCTTTATACGTCCCACATGTGGTATTTAACGAATCAAATCACTTTGAGGTGGCGGTAGTCCGCACTTCCTTAAATGAAGATATCGCGTTTACCCATAATGGAAACCATAAAGGTATGACCAAAAAGAAAAATACATAAGCTTAAGGAAAACATAAACATATTATATATCATATATAAATATACTGTCATCTTAATGGCCACCTTTGAAGGTGTTAAAAGAATGTTGAATAATCATCGTTTCAGGAGGCATAAATTCACCATCCACGGAAACAGTATGTTCGTTAACCATTAGATGTAGGTGTGTGTAAGTGTAGCTCGAATCATTATTATAACAACATCCTACTATATTGAGGATACTGGAATTGTTACAAAAGAAAAGAATAAAAAGAGTTTAGGGGGTTGGAGAAGCAAAATACAACAAAAGGACTCAAAAGAAGACATTACCTTAAAATCGGGTAACTCCCTTTGGTTTGAGCTCAAAGGCTTCCTTGGGAAGACTTCTGCCCAAAGTGAGGATTCAAGGAGTAAGAGAGGGATGTGGAGAGCCAAAATGGGTAGGGGTTGGCCGAGCCAAATGTTTTTGGAGTGTGGGAAAAGAGGTAGAGGTGGGGGCCTTTTATAAGAGGAGAGGAGGGGCACTCTTGGAAAGTAAAGATAAGTTTATTTTAAAATGAGTTTCAGATTCAAAAGGTCCCACATTGATATAATTCTAGGATAATGTGATAAGGGTTCGCAATCCACTCATACAATTGGTTTTGGACATGTTTAGGTCTTAGATATTACATTATCTTTCCATTTTATTTAAATCGTTAAATAATGAGGTCATCGCTGCATCATCATGATGTCATAAATAATTTAATTTATTTAATGTCTAAAAATTATAAAAAAAATACTATAATGTCTGAAATCGTTTTATCTTTCTAATGACTATTTATAGTCAAAAATGTGACTTGTATAACCCCATGTAAAAATTGTTTTAGTAAAACATCTCATGTGTGTGTCATTTTTACTTTAACATTAAATAAAAAGTTATTTATGTCATTTCCCAACCAAAGTGGCTCCATGGGGTCCCCAAGTTGACCCATGGATTGTCTTGGTCGGCCATGACACAACCAATGAGGGTAGAACATGTTTCAAGCTCATCTTATTTTATTAAAGCATTATTTTTACCATAAACTACACTAATTACCACTAATCGTGATTAAAAACTTAATAAGTTACTATTCAACAAAAAATTATTTTAATCTCATTGAACCACATTTTACTTCTTAATGACAACCATGTATGTCGGATTTTTGAAATTTAAAACACAATGATGGCAAAATTTCATTTAAATGGAAAATCGGTTTTTATAAGTACCACTTAGTGGTTTCACTATTCATCAAAAATTGAAGTTTTTCAGAAAATTACCAAAAATTCACCCTAAGCTATATTTGATATTACGAATTCAAAAATGAATTCTATTTTACCAAATTAAAAACATATAAGTCACATTAATTAATTTAATAATTAATTCCCGCTGTCAGAGCAAATAGCGTGTTTTTATAAAACAATAAGTATCAAAAGATTGACACCAGTTTAAGTCTAATTTCAAAGTGAAATTGAATCCAATGACCACCATTGGATTAAATGATAAAAATATATTCAGATTACACATTAAGACCAATTAAAAAGATAATCTAATCATATAAATAAATTAGATTAAGAAGCAGTTTTGATGTAAAATGCAGTATTTTTCACTATTCATTAAAAAAAGAACATTGTCAGAAAAATACCAAAAATTCGTACAAAGTAAATTTTGATGTCCCAATCATAAAGAATAAGTTTATTTTGACAAACATAGCTTATAAAATTGTCAAAAGATAGATTTAAAAATGGTTTTCCATCAAAAGGTAGTAAAACAATCTTTTAAAAATATTAGTGTATTCCATGCTTAAGATTGGATTTATTTTCAATTTAAGCCTCTAAAACACTATATAATTCATTAATAGACATAGATAAAAATATCTATTATTCATTACTTACTTGGGATGTTACATCCTTCCCCCCTTTAGAAAATTGCGTCCCCACAATTTATTTACTTATCGAATAAATGCGGGTACTTATCCCTCATTGCATTTTCAGATTCCCATGTTGCCTCTTCAATCATGTGGTTTTTACAAAAAACCTTTACCTAGTGAATTACCTTATTCGGTAACACTTGCTCCCTGTGGTCAAGAATCTGGACCGGTTGTTCCTCATAAGATAGGTTCTCTTCCAACTGAACTACCTCTGGACTCAAAACATGAGATGGATCTGGCATATACTTTCTCAACATCGAAACATGAGAAACATTGTGTACCTAAGATAAACTCGGAGGTAAAGCCACTCGGTAAGCAACTGATCCAACTTTCTCCAGAATTTCATCTGGTCCAATAAACCTTGGACTCAGCTTTCCTTTCTTACCAAATCTCATCACACTTTTCCATGGAGAAACCTTGAGAAAAACATGATCACCTACCTCGAAAGATAGATCCTTCCTCTGGTTATCCGCATAACTATTCTGCCTGCTCTGAGCTGTTCTCATGTGCTTCTGAATCAGATGAACTTTTTCTGCCATCTCTTCTACCAATTCTGGTCCCATCAACTTCCTTTCACCCACTTCATCCCAGAAAGCTGGAGTTCGACACCGCTTCCCATATAATGCCTGAAATGGTGCCATCTGTATACTGGAATGAAAACTGTTATTATATGAAAATTCAACCAAAGAAATATGTTGGTCCCAACTTCCCTGATAATCCATAGAACAAGAATGTAGCATATCCTCCAATGTCTGAATTTTTCGTTCTGACTGCCCATCTGATTGAGGATGAAAAGATGTACTAAAATTTAATTCAGTACCCAACGACTTCTGAAGGCCTTTCCAAAAGTTAGAAGTGAACCTGGGATCACGATCAGATACAATGGAGAGGGGAACTCCATGTAGCCTGCCTATCTCTTTAAGATACAAACATGAATGTTTATCTAGGGAAAAATTATCTCGTATAGAAAGGAAATGAGCAGATTTAGTCAATCAATCAACAATAACCCAGATTGCATTATTACCTCGAGATGTCTTCGGTAATCCCACAACAAATTCCATGGATATATTCTCCCATTTCCACTCTGGCACTGGTAAAGGCTGAAGCATCCCTTTCGGTAACTGCCACTCTGCTTTAACCTGTTGACATGTCAAACACTTCACAGTAAAATCAGTAATATCTCTTTTCATTCCATCCCACCAGTAATACTCCCAAAGATCTCTATACATCTTAGTACTGCCAGGATGAACTGAAAATGGAGAACTATGAGCTTCACATAACAACTCTCTCTTCAACTGTGAATCACAAGGCACACACAATATCTTCCCAAATCTCAAAACGCAATCATTATCAATGTTAAATTCAGGCAAATTACCTTTCTGAACCAACTCTACCTTTTTCTGCAACTCACTGTCTTGCTTCTGTGCTTTCTTGATTCAATCTGATAGTGATGATCTCACTGATACCTGAAACAAAACAGAAGAACTTCCTACACCAACAACTTCTATGAAAAATTTCATCAAATCCTTAACCAAAGGATCACATTCCAAACGCAACATTGCTAATGAAGCATTACTTTTTTGACTCAAAGCATCAACCACTTTATTTGCTTTTCCAGGATGGTAATGAATTGTACAATCATAATCTTTGATTAATTATAGCCATCTCCTTTGTCTCATGTTCAATTCTTTCTGAGTGAATATATACTTTAAACTTTTGTGATCGGTATATATTTCACACTTTACTCCATACAAATGATGCCTCCAAATTTTTAAAGCAAAAACAACAGCAGCTAATTCCAAATCATGTGTAGGGTAATTTACCTCATGAGTTTTCAACTTCCATAAAGCATAAGCAATTATCTGATCATTCTGCATTAGGACGCAACCAAGTCCTTTCAATGAAGCATCACTGTAGATAACAAACTCACCATTCCTGGAAGGTAGTGCCAAAACTGGAGCATTCACCAATCTTCTTTTCAATTCCTGAAAACAATCATCACATTCTTTTGTCCAGATAAACTTAACACCCTTCCGAGTTAGCTTAGTCATTGGACTAGATAACCGTGAAAAATTTCTAACAAACCTTTGGTAATAGCCTGCCAAACCAAGGAAGCTACGAATCTCAGTTACATTTGTGGGTCTTGGCCATTCTTCAACAACTTTTGTTTTTGAGGGATCAACAGTTATGCCATCTTTTGAAACAAGGTGACCAAGGAAAGAAATTTGTTGCAACCAAAACTCACATTTTCTGAATTTCCCATATAATTTCTTTTCTTTTAAGGTTTTCAAAATGACCCTTAAATGTCTTTCATTCTCTTCTTTACTTTTAGAAAACACCAAAATATCATCAATGAAAACCACCACAAACTTATCCAAGAACTCATGGAAAATTCTATTCATTAAGTCCATGAATACAACAGGTGCATTGGTTAGCCCAAAAGGCATTACTACAAATTCATAATGGCCATATCTCATACGAAACACGGTCTTCGGAATATATGCCTCCTTTACCTTCAGCTGATGGTACCCCAATCTCAGGTCAATCTTTGAAAAATACTGAGCTCCCTGGAGCTGATCAAACAAATCATTGATATGAGGAAAAAGATATTTGTTCTTAACAGTGATATTATTCATGGCTCTATAATCAATGCAAAGTCTCATTGAACCATCTTTATTTTTAACAAACAAGACATGAGCACCCCATGGTGATGTGCTAGGTTGAATGAAACCTTTCTCTAATAAATCTTGCAATTGCTCCTTCAACTCTAAAAGTTCAATTTGAGCCATTCGATAAGGGGGTTTTGAAATTGGCTTAGCATCAGGAACTAAGTCAACAGTAAACTCAACTTCCCAATCTGGTATTATTCCAGGAAACTCATCAGGAAAAACATCAGGATACTCATTTACCACTGGCACATCATTAATCTGAACAGTTCCTTTATTTTCAACGACGTGTGCAAGGTAACATTCATTTCCATCTTTTACAAGTTTCTCGGCCTCTTGATATGTTATCAAAAGTAAGGGTTCATTCTTGTAAACAAACTGAAAGTATTTCTG
Organism: Viscum album; assembly: GCA_963277665.1. Lineage (NCBI taxonomy): Eukaryota > Viridiplantae > Streptophyta > Magnoliopsida > Santalales > Viscaceae > Viscum > Viscum album. The sequence continues at coordinate 1,423,911,573 of OY728123.1, read as the reverse complement.
AAAAGAAACTTCTTTAGCTCTACAGTCAATCTTAGCATGGTAAATAGAGAGCCAATCCATACCCAGGAAAACATCAAACTCTACTAGAGGTAGAACAATAAGGTTTTCAAGTAGGTTCTTTCCACAGATAAGGATAGGAAGATTCTTATAAATTCTTTTTGCCTCAACATTTCCCCCAGGTGTTTTTACCAAAAGTTCAGGAGTCATTTATTGAGATGGTATTCCCATTTTACTAGAAAAGGTTTCAGAGATGAAAGAATGTTGAGACCCCGAATCAAACAACACACTGGCATAATCTGAAAAAAAAACAAAGTACCTGATACAACTTCATTTTATGGCCCGACATCTGCTGAAGTAGTTGCAAAGGATTTCACCACCCCTTTCTGCTTGTAGTCTAATTGCTTCCCATCACTCAAGCTCTTTGTCGGACACTCATTTGCATAGTGACCCATCTCATTGCACTTAAAACATTTCACTAACTGTAAATAAAATTTGTTCTTACCTTCACCTTGATCCTTTTCAGTGCAATCACGAGTCTTATGTCCCATCTTACCACATTGGTAGCACTTTCCAGAATTCATAAGACATTCCCCAGCATGCCTTTTTCCACATTTATCACAAACTGGAAACTTAGTTTTCTTACCATCATACTTTTTTGAAGAATTCTTACCTTTCTCCTACCACCTCGGTCTCTTATTCTGTTGGTTGTTATAGAACACTTGATCATCGGCAAACTCCATTTCCACCTTCTCAGCACATCGAACAAGATTTTCATAACTTTTAAACTCACGAGAATCTAATTCCCTTCGATATTTTGGCTTTAATCCTAAGTAAAAACGATTGATTTTACTATCAAGGTCTCGGATAAAATTTGGAGCATACCTTTCCAATCGAGTGAACCTTTCTTCATAGGTAGCCACTGAGTCTTCCTCTTGCCTCAATTCCAAGAATTGCTTTTCCATCCTAAGTCGAACAGCCTTAGGAAAATACTTCTCAAGAAACATACCTTTGAATTCATCCCAGTCGAGAGCATCAATCTCATTAGCATCCCTGATATTTTTAACCATCGACCACCACTGATCTGCCTCACCCTCCAAACGGTAAATAGCAAGACTAACCTTTTGATTGTCTGAACACCCCATGACATAGAAAATCTTCTCTAGCGCTTTAATCCACCCTTCAGCTAGCACAAGGTCAGATGATCCTCTGAATGATGGGGGATGTTGCCTCATGAAATGTTCCACCACTGACATGTTCCTCTGCGGTTGGTCTGGCTGATCTCGTGCATGGAAACCACCACCATTTATAGCCTGAGTCAACTATTCCATTACTGCAACAAACTGTTCAGTTCCAATTCTGACCATCTCGGGATGCTGATTCGGAAGGTTATTTCCTTCTGTATACCTTCCTAGCACTGCTTCCCTGTTTCCTCTGTGGAAAACCATTCTGAACAGACATGTCTTAGATGAAGCAACATGGTAATCTTTAAATGCTATATCATTTCAAAAAAAATATTTTTGGATAATCATTTTATAGAATTATAACTCCTAAAGTTATCTAAACCGACCTCTGATACCAACTATAAGGCCCCAGCCTTAAACCTTACTTAATCTTGAGTTATTACAAGATTACACATTGAGAATCTTTTCGGGTTTAGAGTTTTAGAGAATTAGATCATAAAACTTGCATTACATTCCACATATAAACAAAGTGGTTACATAAAGATAGTATTCTTCATTCCCATCAATGGAAACATATTTAAAATAAACATGGATTATTTCTTGACACTTCCTTGAAACTATCATCATATCATGTACCTTTCCCTTGACCTGTGAAAAACAATTCAAAAAACTTGGGATGAGCATAAAAAGCTCAGTAAGGGATATAAAAATATAGAAAGGAAACATGGGTACATATATACATAAGGATGATATCATACTTTACCCATAAAACATAAGCACTTTAACATACCTCATCAAATCATGAATAAATCATAGAAATCATAAGACATAAAGGTAACTTGAGGCATTCATAACATTCTTACGTAGGGATTAACCCTCTTGGTTACGTTTGGAATACCCATCACAGTATATTCCCTAAATCTCTTCAGAGAAACCTTAACGTTTCACTCCTTCGCGTTACCCAATGCATTGGAGAGCTATATCGGGCTCACCCGCCCTTAGTTTATCACGGAACCACCCGTCTTCATAATAATGCCCAAGAACCTCAACATAATCATATCACATAAAATATGCATAAAGGAAACATAACATTTACACCGTTCAATCACAAGATATCAATACAACACATTGATATAAAAACATTATGAAAACCATTTTCAATACCAAAATAAAATAAAATTAAAACATGGTATTTATTTTTCTTTTAAAAGGAAGGTATGGCTTGTAGAGGAAGCCGAAACTCAAATAATGGTCACGGCGGCGGAGAAGTCGTTGTCGCCGCATACGTACGACAAAAACATTCCCTTTTGTCGTTTAGTAAAACGCTTCGTATAAAAAATATTTATTTTGGATAAACGTAAATGTCAAAGGGTTTTATACACCGTATAAAATAAGGTTGTGTATAAAACAAAATATGCCTCAATGAAAGGAGATTGAGACGAAGTCCCATACCTCGTATCCGAATTGACCCGACTGTTCTTTAATCTCCTGAATAATAAACTTGAGTTAATCTCTACTTGCTTAAGAACCTTTTTAAAGTTCATTATTCCTTTTATACCATTTTATGAACATCATGTAATCATTTAAGTTAATAATGTTCATTTTTTCGGTATTTGGTTCTTAAGTCAAAAATAGACTTCTTACACTTACATGTTGTTAATTTGGTCAAAGGTTCGTTATAACCAGAATGACATTAATGATTTGGATAACATATATATCATATATTCAGAATATACATGTATTTATAATATTACATCACATTTAGAGGTAAGAAATGAAATGCACCGTTCATGGAGACGGTAAGCCATACGTACGCATGCACGCTACTTTCATTTCTATTTCATATTTTATAGAAGAGAATCATAATTATTTAAAGGTATATTATAATTCCAGTATAATATCATATATAATATCATAGTTCCATCCTTTATACGTCCCACATATGGTATTTAATGAATCAAATCACTTTGAGGGGGCGGTAGTCCGCACTTCCTTAAATGAAGATATCGCGTTTACCCATAATGGAAACCATAAAGGTATGACCAAAAAGAAAAATACAGAAGCTTAAGGAAAACATAAACATATTATATATCATATATAAATATAGTTTCATCTTAATGGCCACCTTTGAAGGTGTTAAAATAATGTTGAACAATCATCGTTTCGGGAGGCATAAATTCACCATCCACGAAAACAGTATGTTCGTTAACCATTAGATGTAGGTGTGTATAAGTGTAGCTCGAATCCTTATTATAAAAACATCCTAGTATATTGAGGATACTGTATTTGTTACAAAAGAAATGAATAAAAAGAGTTTAGGGGGTTGGAGAAGCAAAATAAAACAAAAGGACTTAAAAGAAGACATTACCTTAAAATCAGGTAAGTCCCTTTGGTTTGAGCTCAAAGGCTTCCTTGGGAAGACTTCTGCCCAAAGTGAGGCTTAAAGGAGTAAGAGAGGGATGTGGAGAGCCAAAATGGGAAGGTTTTGGCCAAGCCAAATGTTTTGGGAGTGTGGGAAAAGAGGTAGAGGTGGGGGCCTTTTATAAGAGGAGAGGAGGGGCACTCTTGGAAAGTAAAGATAAGTTACTTTATTTTAAAATGAGTTTCGGATTCAAAAGGTCCCAAATTGATATAATTCAAGGATAAGGTGATAAGGGTTAGAAATACACTCATCCAATTGGTTTTGGACATGTGTAGGGCTTAGATATTACATTATCTTTCCATTTTATTTAAATCGTTAAATAATGAGGTCATCGCTGCATCATCATGATTTCATAAATAATTTAATTTATTTAATGTCTAAAAACTATAAAAAAACTACTATAATGTAGTAAATCGTTTTAGATTTCCAATGAATATTTATAGTCAAAAATTTGACTTGTATAACCCCATGTAAAAAATTGTTTTAGTAAAACATCTCATGTGTGTGTCATTTTTACTTTAACATTAAATAAAAAGTTATTTATGTCATTTCCCAACCAAAGTGGCTCCATGGGGTCCCCAAGTTGACCCATGGCTTTTCTTGGTCGGCCATGACACAACCAATGAGGGTAGGACATGTTTCAAGCTCATCTTATTTTATTAAAGCATTATTTTTACCATAAACTACACTAATTACCACTAATCGCGATTAAAAACTTAATAAGTTACTATTCACCAAAAATTATTTTAATCTCATTGAACCAGATTTTACTTCTTAATGACCACCATGTATGTCGGATTTTTGAAATTTAAAACACAATGATGGCAAAATTTCATTTAAACGGAAAATCAGTTTTTATAAGTACCACTTAGTGGTTTCACTATTCATCAAAAATTGAAGTTTTTCAGAAAATTACCAAAAATTCACCCTAAGCTATATTTGATATTCCGAATTCAAAAATGAAGTCTATTTTACCAAATTAAAAACATATAAGTCACATTAATTAATTTAATAATTAATTCCCGTTGTCAGAGCAAATAGCGTGTTTTTATAAAACAATAGGTATCAAAAGATTAACACCAGTTTAAGTCTAATTTCAAAGTGAAATTGATTCCAATGACCACCATTGGATTAAATGATAAAAATATATTCAGATTACACATTAAGACCAATTCAAAAGATAATCTAATCATATAAATAAATTAGATTAAGAAGCAGTTTTGATGTAAAATGCAGTATTTTTCACTATTCATTTAAAAAAAGAACATTGTCAGAAAAATACCAAAAATTCACACAAAGTAAATTTTGATGTCCCAATCATAAAGAATAAGTTTATTTTGACAAACATAGCTTATAAAATTGTCAAAAGATAGATTTAAAAATGGTTTTCCATCAAAAGGCAGTAAAACAATCTTTTAAAAATATTAGTGTATTCCATGCTTAAGATTGGATTTATTTTCATTTTAAGCCTCTAAAACACTATCTAATTCATTAATAGACATAGATAAAAATATCTATTATTTATTACTTACTTGGGATGTTACATCCTTCCCCCCTTAAAAAATTGTGTCCCCGCAATTTATTTACTTATCGAATAAATGGGGGTACTTATCCCTCATTGCATATTCAGATTCCCATGTTGCCTCTTCAATCATGTGGTTTTTCCACAAAACCTTTACCTGGTGAATCACCTTATTCCGTAACACTTTCTCCCTATGGTCAAGAATCTGGACCGGTTGTTCCTCATAAGATAGGTTCTCTTCCAGCTGAACTACCTCTGGACTCAAAACATGAGATGGATCTGGCATATACTTTCTCAACATCAAAACATGAAAAACATTGTGTACCTAAGATAAACTCGGAGGTAAATCCACTCGGTAAGATATTGATCCAACTTTCTCCAGAATTTCATCTGGTCCAATAAACCTTGGACTCAGCTTTCCTTTCTTACCAAATCTCATCACACTTTTCCATGGAGAAACCTTGAGAAAAACATGATCACCTACCTCGAAAGATAGATCCTTCCTCCGGTTATCCGCATAACTCTTCTGCCTGCTCTGAGCTGTTCTCATGTGCTTCTGAATCAGCTGAAATTTCTCTGCCATCTCTTCTACCAATTCTGGTCCCATCAACTTCCTTTCACCCACTTCATCCTAGAAAGTTGGAGTTCGACACCGCTTCCCATATAATTCCTAAAATGGTGCCATCTGTATACTGGAATGAAAACTATTATTATATGAAAATTCAACCAAAGAAAGATGTTGGTCCCAACTTCCCTGATAATCCATAGAACAAGAACGTAGCATATCCTCCAATGTCTGAATTGTTCGTTCTGACTGCCCATCTGATTGAGGATGAAAAGCTGTACTAAAATTTAATTCAGTACCCAACAACTTCTGAAGGCCTTTCCAAAAGTTAGAAGTGAACCTGAGATCACGATCAGATACAATGGAGAGGGGAACTCCATGTAGCCTGACTATCTCTTTAAGATACAAACAGGAAAGTTGATCTAGGGAAAAATTATCTCGTATAGCAAGGAAATGAGCAGATTTAGTCAATCGATCAACAATAACCCAGATTGCATTATTACCTCGAGATGTCTTCGGTAATCCCACAACAAAGTCCATGGATATATTCTCCCATTTCCACTCTGGAACTGGTAAAGGATGAAGCATCCCTTTTGGTAACTACCGCTCTGCTTTAACCTGTTGACATGTCAAACACTTCACAGTAAAATCAGCAATATCTATTTTCATTCCATCCCACCAGTAATACTCCCGAAGATCTCTATACATCTTATTACTGCCAGGATGAACTGAAAATGGAGAACTATGAGCTTCACATAACAACTCTCTCTTCAACTGTTAATCACAAGGCACACACAATCTCTTACCAAATCTCAAAATGCAATCATTATCAATGTTGAATTCAAGCAACTTACCTTTCTGAACCAGCTCTACCTTTTTCTGCAACTCACTGTCTTGCTTCTGTGCTTTCTTAATTCTATCTGATAGAGATGATCTCACTGATACCTGAAACAAAACAGAAGAACTTCTTGCACCAACAACTTCTATGACAAAGTTCATCAAATCCTTAACCAAAGGATCACATTCCAAACGCAACATTGCTAATGAAGCATTACTTTTTCGACTCAAAGCATCAGCCACTTTATTTGATTTTCCCGGATGGTAATGAATTGTACAATCATAATCCTTGATTAATTCTATCCATCTCCTTTGTCTCATGTTCAATTCTTTCTGAGTGAATATATACTTTAAACTTTTGTGATTGGTATATATTTCACACTTTACTCCATACAAATGATGCCTCCAAATTTTTAAATCAAAAAACAACAGCAGCTAATTCCAAATCATGTGTAGGGTAATTTACCTCATGAGTTTTCAACTTCCATGAAGCATAAGCAATTATCTGATCATTCTGCATTAGGACGCAACCAAGTCCTTTCAATGAAGCATCACTGTAGATAACAAACTCACCATTCCTGGAAGGTAGTGCCAAAACTGGAGCATTCACCAATCTTCTTTTCAATTCCTGAAAACAATCATCACATTCTTTTGTCCAGATAAACTTAACACCCATCTGAGTTAGCTTAGTCATTGGACTAGATAACCGTGAAAAATTTCTAACAAACCTTCGGTAATAGCCTGCCAAACCAAGGAAGCTACGAATCTCAGTTACATTTGTGGGTCTTGGCCATTCTTCAACAACTTTTGTTTTTGTAGGATCAATAGTTATGCCATCTTTTGAAGCAATGTGACCAAGGAAAGAAATTTGTTGCAACCAAAACTCACATTTGCTGAATTTCCCATATAATTTCTTTTATTTTAAGGTTTTCAAAATGACCCTTAAATGTCTTTCATGCTCTTCTTTACTTTTAGAAAACACCAAAATATCATCAATGAAAACCACCACAAACTTATCCAAGAACTCATGGAAAATTCTATTCATTAAGTCCATGAATACAACAGGTGCATTGGTTAGCCCAAAAGGCATCACTACAAATTCATAATGGCCATATCTCGTACGGAACGCGGTCTTCAGAATATCTGTCTCCTTTACCTTCAGCTGATGGTACCCCGATCACAGGTCAATATTTGAAAAATACTGAGCTCCCTGGAGCTGATCAAACAAATCATCGATATGAGGAAAAAGATATTTGTTCTTAACAGTGATATTATTCAAGGCTCTATAATTAATGCAAAGTCTCATTGAACCATCTTTCTTTTTAACAAACAAGACAGGATCACCCCATGGTGATGTGCTAGGTCGAATGAAACCTTTCTATAATAAATCTTGCAATTGCTCCTTCAAATCTAAAAGTTCAATTTGAGTCATTCGATAAGGGGGTTTTGAAATTGGCTTAGCATCAGGAACTAAGTCAACAGTAAACTCAACTTCCCAATCTAGTATTATTCCAGGCAACTCATCAGGAAAAACATCAGGATACTCATTTACCACTGGCACATCATTAATCTGAACAGTTCCTTTATTTTCAACGACGTGTGCAAGGTAACATTCATTTCCATCTTTTACAAGTTTCTTGGCCTCTTGATATGTTATCAAAAGTAAGGGTTCATTCTTGTAAACAAACTGAAAGTCTTTCTGAAAAGAATCTTCTTTAGCTCTACAGTCAATCTTAGCATGGTAAATAGAGAGCCAATCCATACCCAGGATAACATCAAACTCTACTAGAGGTAGAACAATAAGGTTTTCAAGTAGGTTCTTTCCACAGATAAAGATAGGAAGATTCTTATAAATTCTTTTTTCCTCAACATTTCCCCCAGGTGTTTTTACCAAAAGTTCAGGAGTCATTTATTCAGATGGTATTCCCATTTTACTAGAAAAGGTTTCAGATATGAAAGAATGTACATACCCCGAATCAAACAACACACTGACATAATCTGAAAAAACAAACAAAGTACCTGATACAACTTCATTTTATGGCCCGACATCTGCTGAAGTAGTTGCAAAGGATTTCACCACCCCTTTCTATTTGTAGTCTAACAGCTTCCCATCACTCAAGCTCTTTGTCGGACACTCATTTGCATAGTGACCCATCTCATTGCACTTAAAACATTTCACTAACTGTAAATCAAATTTGTTCTTACCTTCACCTTGATCCTTTTCAGTGCAATCACGAGCCTTATGTCCCATCTTACCACATTAGTAGCACTTTCCAGAATTCAGAAGACATTCCCCAGCATGCCTTTTTCCACATTTATCACAAACTGGAAACTTAGTTTTCTTACCATCATACTTTTTTGAATAATTCTTACCTTTCTCCTGCCACCTCGGTCTCTTATTCTGTTGGTTGTTATAGAACACTTGATCATCGGCAAACTCCATTTCCACCTTCTCAGCACATCGAACAAGCTTTTCATAACTTTTAAACTCACGAGAAGCTAATTCCCTTTGATATTTTGGCTTTAATCCTGAGTAAAAACGATTGATTTTACTATAAAGGTCTCGGATAAAATTTGGAGCATACCTTGACAATCGAGTGAACCTTTCTTCATAGGTAGCCACTGAGTCTTCCTCTTGCCTCAATTCCAAGAATTGATTTTCCATCCTAAGTCGAACAGCCTTAGGAAAATACTTCCCAAGAAACATACCTTTGAATTCATCCCAGTCGAGAGCATCAATCTCATTAGCGTCCCTGATATTTTTAACCATCGACCACCACTAATCTGCCTCACCCTCCAAACGGTAAATAGCAAGACTAACCTTTTGATTGTCTGAACACCCCATGACATCAAAAATCTTCTCCAGTGCTTTAATCCACCCTTCAGCTAGCACAGGGTCAGATGATCCTCTGAATGATGGGGGATGTTGCCTCATGAAATGTTCCACCACTGACATGTTCCTCTGCGGTTGGTCTGGCTGATCTCGTGCATGGATACCACCACCATTTATAGCCTGAGTCAACTGCGCCATTACTGCAACAAACTATTCAGTTCCAATTCTGACCATCTCGGGATGCTGATTCGGAAGGTTATTTCCTTCTGTATGCCTTCCTAGCACTACTTCCCTGTTTCCTCTGCGGAAAACCATTCTGAACAAACATGTCTTAGATGAAGCAACATGGAAATCTTTAAATGCTATATCATTTCAAAAAAAATATTTTTGGATAATCATTTAATAGAATTATAACTCCTAAAGTTATCTAAACCGACCTCTGATACCAACTATAAGGCCCCAGCCTTAAACCTTACTTAATCTTGAGTTATTACAAGATTACACATTGAGAATCTTTTCGGGTTTAGAGTTTTAGAGAATTAGATTATAAAACTTGCATTACATTCCACATATAAACAAAGTGGTTACATAAAGATAGTATTCTTCTTTCCCATCAATGGAAACATATTTAAAATAAACATGGATTCTTTCTTGACACTTCCTTGAAACTATCATCATATCATATACCTTTCCCTTGACCTGTGAAAAACATTTCAAAAAACTTGGGATGAGCATAAAAAGCTCAGTAAGGGATATAAAAATATGGAAAAGAAATATGGGTACATATATACATAAGGATGAGATCATACTTTACCCATAAAACATAATCACTTTAACATACCTCATCAAATCATGAATAAATCATAGAAATCATAAGACATAAAGGTAACTTGAGGCATTCATAACATTCTTACGTAGGGATTAACCCTCTTGGTTATGTTTGGAATACCCATCACAGTATATTCCCTAAATCTCTTCGGAGAAACCTTAACGTTTCACTCCTCCGCATTACCCAATGCATTGGAGAGATATATCGGGCTCACCCGCCCTTAGTTTATCACGGAACCACCCGTCTTCATAATAATGCCCAAGAACCTCAACATAATCGTATCACATAAAACATGCATAAAGGAAACATAACATTTCCACCTTTCAATCACAAGATATCAATACAACACATTGATATAAAAACATTATGAAAACCATTTTCAATACCAAAATAAAAGAAAATTAAAACATGGTATTTATTTTTCTTTTAAAAAGAAGGTATGGCTTGTAGAGGAAGCCGAAACTCAAATAATGGTCATGGTGGTGGAGAAGTCGTTGTCGCCGCATACGTATGACAAAAACATTCCCTTTTGTCGTTTAGTAAAACGCTTCGTATAAAAAATATTTCTTTTGGATAAACGTAAAAGTCAAAGGGGTTTATACACCGTATAAAAGAAGGTTGTGTATAAAACAAAATATGCCTCAATGAAAGGAGATTGAGACGAAGTCCCATACCTCGTATCCGACTTGACCCGACTGTTCTTTAATCTTCTGAATAATAAACTTGAGTTAATATCTACTTGCTTAAGAACTTTTTTAAAGTTCATTATTCTTTTTATACCATGTTATGAACATCATGTAATCATTTAAGTTAGTAATGTTCATTTTGTCGGTATTTGGTTCTTAAGTCAAAAATAGACTTCTTACACTTACATGTTGTTAATTTGGTCAAAGGTTCGTTATAACCAGAATGATAGTAATGATTTGGATAACATATATATATATCATATATTCAGCATATACATGTATTTATAATATTACATCACATTTAGAGGTAATAAATGAAATGCACCGTTCATGGAGACGGTAAGCCGTACGTACGCATGCACGCTACTTTCATTTCTATTTCATATTTTATAGAATGAAATCATAATGATTTAAAGGTATATTATAATTACAATATAATATAATATATAATATCATAGTTCCATCCTTTATACGTCCCACATATGGTATTTAACGAATCAAATCACTTTGAGGGGGTGGTAGTCCGCACTTCCTTAAATGAAGATATCGCGTTTACCCATAATGGAAACCATAAAGGTATGAACAAAAAGAATAATACAAATGATTAAGGAAAACATAAACATATTATATATCATATATAAATATAGTGTCATCTTAATGGCCACCTTTGAAGGTGTTAAAAGAATGTTGAACAATCATCGTTTCGGGAGGCATAAATTCACCATCCACGAAAACAGTATGTTCGTTAACCATTAGATGTAGGTGTGTGTAAGTGGAGCTCGAATCCTTATTATAAAAACATCCTAGTATATTTAGGATACTGGATTTGTTACAAAAGAAAAGAATAAAAAGAGTTTAGGGGGTTGGAGAAGCAAAATAAAACAAAAGGACTCACAAGAAGACATTACCTTAAAATCGGGTAACTCCCTTTGGTTTGAGCTCAAAGGATTCCTTGGGAAGACTTCTGAACAAAGTGAGGATTCAAGGAGTAATATAGGGATGTGGAGAGCCAAAATGGGAAGGGTTTGGCTGAGCCAAATGTTTTGGGAGTGTGGGAAAAGAGGTAGAGGTGGGGGCCTTTTATAAGAGGAGAGGAGGGGCACTCTTGGAAAGTAAAGATAAGTTACTTTATTTTAAAATGAGTTTCGGATTCAAAAGGTCCCAAATTGATATAATTAGAGGATAAGGAGATAAGGGTTCGACATCCACTCATCCAATTGGTTTTGGACATGTTTAGGTCTTAGATATTACATTATCTTTCCATTTTATTTAAATCGTTAAATAATGAGGTCATCGCTGCATCATCATGATGTCATATATAATTTAATTTATTTAATGTCTAAAAATTATAAAAAAAATACTATAATGTAGTAAATAGTTTTATCTTTCCAATGACTATTTATAGTAAAAAATGTGACTTGTATTACCCCATGTAAAAATTGTTTTAGTAAAACATCTCATGTGTGTGTCATTTTTACTTTAACATTAAATAAAAAGTTATTTATGTCATTTCCCAACCAAAGTGGCTCCATGGGGTCCCCAAGTTGACCCATGGCTTGTCTTGGTCGGCCATGACACAACCAATGATGTTAGGACATGTGTAAAGCTCATCTTATTTTATTAAAGCATTATTTTTACCATAAACTACACTAATTACCACTAATCGCGATTAAAAACTTAATAAGTTACTATTCACCAAAAAATTATTTTAATCTCATTGAACCAGATTTTACTTCTTAATGACCACCATTTATGTCAGATTTTTGAAATTTAAAACACAATGATGGCAAAATTTCATTTAAACAGAAAATCAGTTTTTATAAGTACCACTTAGTGGTTTCACTATTCATCAAAAATTGAAGTTTTTCAGAAAATTACCAAAAATTCACCCTAAGCTATATTTGATATTCCGTATTCAAAAATGAAGTCTATTTTACCAAATTCAAAACATATAAGTCACATTAATTAATTTAATAATTAATTCCCGCTGTCAGAGCAAATAGCTTGTTTTTATAAAACAATCAGTATCAAAAGATTGACACCAGTTTAAGTCTAATTTCAAAGTGAAATTGATTCCAATGACCACCATTGGATTAAATGATAAAAATATATTCATATTACACATTAAGACCAATTCAAAAGATAATATAATCATATAAATAAATTAGATTAAGAAGCAGTTTTGATGTAAAATGCAGTATTTTTCACTATTCATAAAAAAAAGAACATTGTCAGAAAAATACCAAAAATTCGCACAAAGTAAATTTTTATTTCCCAATCATAAAGAATAAGTTTATTTTGACAAACATATCTTAAAAAATTGTCAAAATATAGATTTAAAAATGGTTTTCCATCAAAAGGCAGTAAAACAATCTTTTAAAAATATTAGTGTATTCCATGCTTAAGATTGGATTTATTTTCATTTTAAGCCTCTAAAACACTATCTAATTAATTAATATACATAGATAAAAATAACTATTATTCATTACTTACTTGGGATGTTACATCAATCATCTCAAATTTTTCATAGTGATACAACCATTTATATCATTGACAGAAAACCAATCAAATACAAATCACTCCCTAATGTTAACTTCATACAAAAATTCTTTTTTTACCATTTTTATGGTATTTTTACTTTCCCCCCCGATGGGGAAAAAATAAAAATACCATAAAAAAGGCAAAAAATATAAGAAAGAAGAAATAGAAATAGAGAGAGAAAAAAACTAAAATTCCTATCTAACCCAGGAATGTACCCATCCCACCACACCTATAATATGTAGTGTCCTCACTGTAATAATTGAGAGGCTGAGAGGGAAAGAAAAAACCTGGTGTGTTTCACTAGTATGTTGCTTTTTGAACATGGAGTTACTCCATTGGGAACTCCGAAAAAGCTTTGTGGAAGTGCTTCAGCCGCTTCCCATTGATAGTGAAGGTTTGATTGGTTTCTTCATTTTGAACCTGAAAAACACCAAATAGAGATACATTAATAACAGTGTATGAGCCAAACCAGTGGGAACTAAGCTTACCTGGATGCAACTTCAACCTTAAATTATAAAGGAGGACCTTCTTCCCAATGTGGAACTAACGATGAAGTATAAGACAGTCGTTTGCAGCCTTGGTTCGCTCCTTATAAATTCTGGAGTTTTCATATGCATCTCTTCTCATTTCCTCCAAATCCTGAATCTGCAACTTCCTTTGAGAACCTAAACCAGAATGATTAGAATTTTATTTTTTGATGGCCCAGTAGGCCTGGTGCTCAATCTCAATAGGGATATGACAACTATTTCCAAACACAAGACGATAGAGTGACATTCCAATGGGAGTTTTAAAAGCAGTACGGTAGGCCGATAATGAATCATCAAGTCGAAGATTCCAATCTTTTCTATTGGGTTGATCTGTTTTTTCAAGAATTTGTGTTACCTCTCTATTTGACACCTTGGCTTGACCATTGGTCTGTGGGTGATATGCAGTAGACACTCGATGACCGAACCCATACCCACGCAAAAGTGATTGCATTGTTCGGTTGCAGAAATGAGATCCCTATTCACTGATGATGAACCTAGGTAAGCCAAACCTACATAAGATTTGGGTTCTCAAAAATTCTACAACTATTTTAGAATCATTAGTCCTTGTAGCTCGTTCCTCTACCCATTTTGACATGTAATCAACTACCAGAAGAATGTACAATTTTTCAAAGGAATTGGGAAATGGACCCATAAATTCAATGCCCCAAACATAAAAAATGTCATGAAAGATAAATGTTTGTTGTGGAATTTCATTTCTTTTAGATACATTCCCCATTATTTGACAACGAGGACAAGATTTGAAAAAATCATGGGCATCCTGAAAAGGTTTTGGCCAAAAAAGGCCAGAATCAAGGACCTTGAGGGAAGTCCGTTGGGGACCAAAGTGGCCCCCACAAGCAAGAGTGTGACAAAATCTAAGGATGGACTAAAACTCACTATCGGGAAAACAACGCCTAAGGACTTAATCACTAGAGGTTCCCCAAAGGTAGGGGTCATCCCAAATATACCAACGGGACTCATGTTTTAGACGACTCTCTTGGTTTCTGTTGAAATCATTAGAAATACAAGATTCTACCAAATAATTTACAATTTCATCATATCAAGGAATAACATCTTGCACTCGGTACAGTTTCTCATTAGGAAACATTTCATTTATGGTAATACATGGGTATTATTCAATGTCTGAGGATGGTTGAATCCAACTGATATGGTCAGCCACCACATTATCTACTCTTTTTTTATCTCTAATTTCTAGATTGAATTCTTGAAGGAGGAGCATCCAACGAATGTTACATGGTTTGGATTCCGATTTATTAAGGAGGTACCAGAGGGTTGTATGGTCTGAGAACATAATGAATTTGGACCCCAAAATATATGACCTGAATTTTTTCTAGTATAACACAATGGTAAGGAATTATTTTTCAGTTGTGGTGTAGTTTTCTTAGGCAGGGTCCAAAGTACATGAGGCATAGGCTATGACATGTGGAGATCGGTCAACCCTTTGTGAAAAAACTTCCCCAACTATATAGTTAGAGGCATCACACATGAGATCAAATGGTAAATCCCACCGAGGTGGTTGTATTATTGGTTTTGAGGTGAGACTCCATTTTAACTTATTAAAAGCATCCTCACATTCTTTATCAAAAACAAATTCTTTTTCTTTTTGGAGTAATCGGGAGATGGGGAGTGTAATTTTTCTAAAGTCACGAATGAAACGACGGTAAAATCCAGCATGACCTAGGAAAGATCGCACATCCTGTATATTTTTGGGGAATGGAAGGAAATAAATGACATCAAATTTTGATTTATCTACTTGGATACCATCCCCAGAAATGAAATTCCCCAAAACTATACCTTGTCGCACCATGAAATGGAATTTCTCATAATTTAATCCAAGATTCTTTTCAATATAGTGACGTAGGAATGAACCAATACTACTAAAACATTCATCAAAAGAAGATTCATAAATAGTGAAATCATCTATGAATACTTCCATGCAATTATCTAGGTAATCCGAAAAAATACTAACCATGTATCGTTAGAAAGTACTTGAAGCATTGCACCGACCAAATGGCATCCTTCTATAGGAAAATGTGCCAAAGGGGCAAGTGAAGGTTGTCTTTTCCTAATACTCAGGGGAAATATGGATCTTAAAGTATCCAAAATACCCATCAAGGAAACAGTAGTGGGACTTACCCGCTAGCCTCTATAGCATTTGGTCAATGAATGGAAAAGGGAAATGGTCCTTCCTCATGTGTTAGTTTAGTCGGCGATAGTCTATACAGACACGCCAACTATTCTTCACATGAGTTGGAACCAATTCATTGTTTTCATTTTTAATTACTGTAAAGACTATATTTTTAGGAACTAATTGAATGGGACTGACCCATTGGTTGTCAGAGATGGGGTAAATGATTCCAGCAGCCAATAATTTTGTTACCAAATTTTTCACAACTTCTAGGAGGTTTGGGTTCAGTTGACGTTGTTTCTGGATCACTGGTTTAGCCTCATCATTTAACAAAATATGATGTGTATAAATTGATGGGATAATACTAGGAATGTCATCAATTTTCCACCCCAAATCTTGTTTATACTCTCTCAAAAGTTCAAGCAGTCACAGTTCATGCTTAGGAGGGAGTGAACTAGCAATGATGACATGAAACTTGTTTCCATTCTCAAGATAGGAATATTTTAAATCTTGAGGCAATTGTTTTAGTTTCAATTTAGGTGGATTTTGGATTTATGGGAGTTTGTGTGAAAGTGAAAGGTCACTGATCTCATCTAACTGCTCAATGGTATCAACCTAAGATGAGGAATGAGCTTTTACACGCATATCAGTATCATCGATGGTCAATGGATCATCAGTGTTCAAGAAATCGTCAATCAATGAACATGCATTCCACTTTTCTAGACCACTACAACAATCAATGCATGCATCATTTCCTATCATTTCTATCAGTTAAGAAAACTCAGAAAGGGGATCAGGGGAAAGAAAAGTTGTTTTTTTAGAGGTAGGGAGTACATCGATTGAATTAACAGAGAGAGAGAAATGTTCTTCTAAGGGGTGCTTCATGGCATCAAGGATATTGAAATGGAATATGTCACCACCAAATTCCATAGATAATGTACCATTGTAGACATTAATTATGGGTTTGGCAGTTTTCAAGAAAGGTCTCCCCAATATAATCAGGGCATGTTCATTCATCCTATAATCCTCTATTTTAAACACATATAACTCAGTAGAAAAAATTAGTTTTTGGACCCTCACAAGAACATCCTCTAACACACCAGAGGTGTGTGCGGTACTCTGGTTAGCTGGTTGAACAATAATTCCAGTGGGCTTTAGTTCCACGACCTGCAATGTAGAGTAAATGGAGTGAGGCATCACATTTATAGAGGCACCTAAATCAAGCATGGAATTAGAAAAATAATACTCCCCTATGGTGCATGGAATTGAGAATGTTCCAGGATCATTTCACTTGGTGGGGAGTGATGGATCTATCAATTCTAAAACATTCCTTCCCAATCTCACTTTCTCATCACCTCTAAGTCGCCTTCAGTGTGTACACATCTCCATTAAAAACTTAGCATACCATGGAATTTTCTTCACAACATCAATCAATGGGATGTTATGCTAAACTTTCTTGAAAATTTCCAATATTTCCTTATCAATTTCAGTTTCCTTTTGTTTTCTTGGTTAGGTGTCCCTTTGACGAAATGGAAGAAGAATAGTTGGGCTAGGTGACTCATCAATATTCACACTCTTTCTTTTGGAAGGGATTATCTTAGGACAAGGTTCTTCAACATTTGGAACATTATTAATGGTTGGGATGGAGGTTTCCTTAGGAGGGGATGACTCTAATATAGGATTCATTTTACTTTCTAGTTGTTTTCCACTCCTAAGGGTGATGGCACTAACATTTCCTTTATCCTTAGGGTTAACTACTAGTTGATAGGGAAGTTTACCTGACCCATGACTTTGAATTTCACCCATTGAGTTAGCTAGTTGGCCTAATTGGGTTTTGAGGTCTTGTATGGATGCCTAAGTGGTTTGTTGGAATTGGATATTATTGGTAGCCATTTGTTTCATCATATCTTCTAGGCTAGGCTCAGGTTTTTGAGGGGTTTGTTGGAAAGGCCTTTGGGGTGGATGAGGGTTTCTAGGTGGTGGTGGTTGATGACTATTTTTCCCCAGTTGGTTCCATTGTTGTTGAGGTTGGTTTGAATACCCCCTTGCCTATATGATTGGTTCTCTTTCCACCCAGGGTTGGATGGATAGTAAGATTCTTCCCTAAAGGGTTTGTTATAGGGTCGGCCTGAAAATATTTCCTCCCCACTCTCAGTTTTTCCCTCAATTGAGGACATTGGTCAGAGTAGTGGGTGTCAGAAGAACATATGCCACAATGGATCAGAGGAGGAGATTTGGATTTCCCTTGGGAAAGAGAAAGTTGTCAAAGAAGGGTACTTAACTCTTCGAACTTTGCGTCCAACTTCTTCTCAAATTCAGTACTTTGCACCTCATGGACACCTAGAATTGGTACATTGGTCCTTGAACCAAATTGTTGTGTGTTTTGAGCCATGTTCTCAATCAGGGTTCTTGCAGAAATTGGGGTCTTATCAACTAGCACACCACCTGCAGCAGCATTGATCATATTTCGATCAATAGGGATTAAACCTTCCTAAAAATATCGAATTAAAAGTTGATCACTTATTTGGTGGTGTGGTCAACTTGAACATAACCTTTTAAAATGTTCCCAATATTCATGTAATGTTTCCCCTTGAGATTGTCTTATCCCACAAATTTCTTTCCTTATTGTTGCAGTTCGAGAGGCTAGGAAATATTTTTCAATAAAAAGGCATTTCATGTCCGCCCAGCCTCTTATTGGGGAATTAACATAATATAACCAATCTTTCGCAATGTCTTCCAAATAAAATGGGAATGCTCTAAGATTTAATTATTCCTCATCCACATTAGCGGGTTTTAATGTTGAAAAAATATTATGAAATTATTTTAAGTGATTGTGTGGATCCTCTCCAGGAAGTCTATGGAATCTTGGTAATAAATGAATTAAGCCAGATTTTAGTTCAAAATTGGGTGCCTCTCCTTGTAATTGAATATAGGTGGGTTGGATATCAACATCAGGCAAGGTTAGTTCTTTTAATGATCAGTTTTTTTCAGCCATATTATGCAAGTTTATTTCAGTTTTTATATTGGTTCTAGAAGAGGAGGAGGAAGGATCAAGAAGAGTGTCAATGTTTTGTGTGTCCTCCTTCGATGGGTTCACTTGTGCGTCTCGGGGTCGTTGACATAAGATCCTCTCTGGATCAGGTTCAAAAGGAGGTAAATCTCCCATATTAGAACGCATCATGCACCAAACCTACAAAAAAAAATCAGAATACAAAAATATTGGTATAGGTATAAAATAGATAAATATTCACAAAATTTACAAAAAAAATTCAAAAACACGCACTAAAAATAAAAGCGCTCCCTAGAAACGGCGCCAAAATTTGGTCGTGTTATCATGACATGTCAAATTTATTATGTTTTTAAGGTTGATTTATAGTTTATAGTAGACCCTAGGTCATCTCTCAAGGAGTGTTGGTGTCTTATAGTGTGTATTTTTAATAAAGATTACTAAAAGAGGGGGGTGATTTTGAAAACAATTTTAAGAAAATAACTTAACTTAAAGAGTTTAGTAGTTGATAGAATAAGGTGTAGGATTAAGAATTATTGGATGATAAGGAGATCACTTAAAGTTCAATACACATATTGGATAGTTCATTGTTCTGAAATTTTCACATTGTTTTGTTTAATTCTTTGGTTGAGGGTTGTCAAGATCTTGATTCCCCTCTTGCCTCTCTAAACGTTGCAAAAAGTACCAACCCTTGACACAACAATCGTGTTGTCAAGGTTTGGACTTCAAGAACAGATTAAAGTCTAAAAAATCATACTAATATCTTATGTATGTGTGAGAGAAAGAGGATCCTTGTGTTTCCCAATCAGAACTACTCAATTTTTCTCACTTGAAATTTCAACCCAATCGGTGTTGAAATGAAAAGCGGTTCACTTAATTAAACCCAAGAAATGAACTCAGAGGAGAAACATGTTTAGATAAGATATAAGTGAAATAATACAAACAAAAATTACACAAAAATAGTAGAGTATGAAGTGCTGGAACTCCCTCCCAAGTATGTGTAGCTCCCTCGAAATGATCATCCACTGTTTAGCTCACCATCGAGAGGAGGAGGAGGCTCGCGTGGAACTCCCTCTTCATCCTTGATTCCCCTATGAGGATAGGGGCCTCTAGAACTTAAAGTATGAGGATATAAATCCTTTGGGTCTCCAAAATACCAGATCTTTTTCTCCTGGACGAACTTGCAAATGAGGAGCCCAAGGTGCCATTTTATAGGAAAATGGGAAGGTGGTTTTGAGAGCACATAATTATTAAAACCACTTGTCACAGGTGTTTCGACCTTCATAAAGACTTATATCAATTTGAAGAAAATAAAAAAGTTGTATCCCCACCTATTTTCTGTCTCCATCGAAAATTTGCACAATTTGGATATTTATAGCCCAGTATGTGGACAGATCACAACACACCACTTTCGAATCCATGCAGATTTGGTGTGCTGGACGGATCAGGTCGTCAAGGCCATCATATGAATGAATTAGTCTTGGGTTTATTAATATTAAATGTAGACCAATGAGTTTTGGACCAGACCACATAATTTCAGCCCAATTGAATTCATGGTCTAGTAGCAGTGTGCGGATGAATCCACTGGTGTGCTTGGATCCTGCGCAGTTTGGCCCATTGTTCTTGGACATCATCATGGGCCCTCAAAATCACCTTCACCTTCATTGAAATTTTCATGACAAGTAACATTGGATTTTTTTAATATAGATAAACACAAAATAAATGATTCAAACATGGAATTCAATATGTTGTTATTTTTGGAATTTAAAATACAAATCCAGTTTAATACAATGGTGTAAGGGTGAAAATGACACAGTGAATCGTGGTACGATCAATATTCTAACTACAATTACACACACCTCCATCTAATGGATACGAACATACTGTTTCTGTGTATAGTGAACTATTGCCTCATGAAATGATGATTGTATGATTTTCCCCTATCACCTATCATGGTGGAAATTATGATGGCACTGTAATTATATATAATATATATTATATTTATATTTTCTCTATGATTCTGTAATTTTTATTTACAACACACCTTTATGCTTTCCATGATGTGTAAATACGAAAATTTCATTTGAGGAAGTGTAGAATACTTCCCCCTCAAAGTGATATGACTCATTCATGCTATACATAGAAAATATAAAGGATAGTTTTATTAAACCTATGAGTCATACATGACATAAATATAATAATGGTATTATAATATATCATTTTAATATTGTTATTTTAATATGATAAAGAAATGAAAGTAGCGTTCAGGTGTATGTACGCCTTACCGTCTCCACGAATGGTGTATTTAATTTCTTATATCTAAATGTTATGGACAATTATAAATACATATATACTATATATATATGATATTTAAATTATTAATATCATTCTCGAGATGATTTACTTTTTACTACATGTACAATTTATATCAAAACAAGTTCATTTTCGAGTCAAGTATCGAATATCGATAAAACGAACGATATTAACTTAAATAATTATGTAATTTTTATAACGTGGAAATAAGTGATATAAAAGGAATAATAAACTTGAAAAAGGTTTATAAGAAAGTATAAATTAACTTAAATTTATTATTCAGGATGAACAAGGAACACATGTGACGAGTCAGACTCAAGGTAAAGGAACTTCTTAACCTAATATCCATTGGATTAATCTTATAATTCTTGATTATGTCATGCTATGGTTATGTGTGAAATAAATTTTAATATACTATCTTTTATTTATAATTTCTTTATGTGTAATTATAGTTAATACACATAATCTATCTATTTTATTTACAAAATGATCTTTGTAAGGGAATTTCTAAACTCAATTTCCACTCATTGGGTTTTACGCATTCTTTGTTGATTATATTATGACATAATTATGTGTGGAATCACTGTTTACTTATTTATGTTTTAATTTCCACTTACATTTATGTGGATATATTTTTGCTACACATAATCACCCTATTGATAAATTCATATGTCATTTATACGATCTTTGTAAGGTACATTGTCTCAATCTCTTTTCATTGAGGTATATTTTGATTTATACAAGACCTTATTTTATACAGTGTATAAACCCCTTTGACTTTTAATTTCATTCAAATGGAATAATTTTTCTATGATGTGTTTTACTAAATGACAAAAGGAATGTTTTTAACCTATGCGGTGACAATAAATTTTCCACCGCCGCTAACATTATTTGATATTTTTCTTCCTTAACAAGCTGTAATGTTTTTAAAATGAAAATAAATACAATATAACCTTCTTACGTATTTTGGTTTTAAAAATGGTTTTTGAAATGGATTGAGTATTTCAATATCTTGAAATGATTTCTTGTGATTTCAAATTAAATGTTATAAGTGAAATTTTGATATTTTCAATATTTTATGTGTTATGATTATATAATGGTACTTGGACATTTGATAGGTGGTTACGTGATAAACCAATGATGGGTGGTTACATGATAAACCAAATGCCGTGTGGTTCCATGATAAACCAAAGACGGTTGGTTACATTATGACCTCCAATTCATTGGGTATGGGATTTGGTTGTATGACTATTCCATTTAGTGATATGTGTGGAAGTCAGTCATATGGTTATTCCATTTAAGTATGCTTATGTCCCAAGTTACCTTTATATGTTATATGTTTATTTCTATGGGATTTATGGTAATATTTTGGTTATAAAAAAGTGGAATCAATGATCTTATATTCAGTGAAGTATATTTACTACATTCTAAAGGTAAAAATTATTACTTTATGATAAAGCATTCATGGTTTTCATGTTATCCCAAGACTAACAGTTTTCTTTCATTATGTATCCCTTACTAAAATTTTTATGCCCATCCAAAGTTTTTGAAAAACAAAATTCATAGGGTATAAGGAAGGGTAAGAGAAATTAAGAATTCAAGAATATTTTTTATCAAGAAAATAATTGTTGTGTTATTAAATGAGTTTTATTGTTGTAAAAAATATGGTTAGGATAGAAGTGTCTACTTTGTAATATTCAACTTTCTTTAGGATTTCATAGGGTCCAATGAACCTCAGACTCAAGTTTCCTTTTTTACCAAAATACATCACACTTTTCCATGGAGAAACATTGAGAAAGACATGATCACCTACCTCGAAAGAAAGATCCTTCCTCCGGTTATCCGCATAACATTTTTGTCTGTTTTGTGCTATCCTCATCTGCTTCTAAATCAATTGAACTTTTTCTACCATCTCTTCTACCAATTCTGGTCCCATCAAATTCTTTTCACTTAATTCATTCCCAAAATCTAGATTTCAACATCACTTTCCATATAATGACTCAAATGGTGCTATCTGTATACTGGAATGAAAACTGTTATTATAAGAAAACTCAACCAAAGAAATATGTTGATCCCAGCTTCCATGCTAATAAATTGAACAAGTATGTAGAATATCCTACATGTTCCTAATTGTTTGTTTTGACTACCCATATAATTGAGGATGAAAAGATGTACAAAAATTTAATTCAGTTTTCAATGACTTCTGAAGTCCGTTACCAAATTTAGAAGTGAACCTGAGATCACGATCAGATAAAATGGAAAGGGGAACTCCATGTAACATGAGTATCTCTTTAATATAAAATCGAGAAAGTTGATATAGAGACAGATCATCTCAAATATAATGAAAATGAGAATATTTAGTCAATAAATCAATAATAACCCAAATTTCATTGTAACCTTGAGAAGTATTTGGTAATCCCAATATGGAATCCATGGACACATTTTCCCATTTCCACTCTAGCACTAGAAAAGGATGAAGCATCCCTTTTGGTAATTGTTGCTCTACTTTAATCAACCGACAAATAAAACTCTTCATAGTAAAGTCATTAATATCTCTTTTCATTCTATCTCACCAGAAATACTCTAGAATATCTCTATACATCTTAGTACTACCAGGATGAACAGAAAATGGAGAACTATATGCTTTTCATAACAAATATTTATTAAAATTTGAATCACAAGGGACACATAATATTTTTCCAAACCTCAAAACAAAATCTTTATCAATATAAAACTCAGTTAACTTACCCTTCTAAACCAATTTTACCTTTTTCTGCAACTCACTATCTTCTTTCTATGCTTTCTTAATTCTCTCTTATAGAAATTATTTCACTACCACATGAAACAAAATAGAGGAATTTCCTAAACCAAAAACTTCCAATCCAAAATTCATAAGGTAAAGTTTTTGTGGAAAAAACATATGGTTCAAGATTCAATGTGGGAATATGAAAATTCTATGAGGGATAAATACCCTCACTTATTTGGAAAGTAAATAAAATTGTGGGGACATAATTTCCAAAAGTGGGGGGGATGATGTAGCATCCTAGGTATTTTTAGAATAATACATTATCATGTATATTAATATTTACAAATAATATATTAATTCTATGTTAAAGAGGACACTTTTTTTGATAGCATACTCGACTCGCAACAACGGGTTTCTCTGAAATCTTACGTTGCACATAATAGTGAATTATACCAAAAAGTAATATAATAATAATATAATTATTTTAAATGGTAGTTAACGCCTAGCCATTATAATGGTGAGAATGAAAAAAACTAAATAAAATATGATTATATATGTTTGTTAAATTATTTTACATTTATAATAAATTTAAGAGGCTTAAAATGAGAATCAATCCAATTTTAAGCATAAAATACTCTAATATTTTTAAAAGGTCGTTTTACCACTTTTTGATGGAAAAGCCTTTTTAAATATATTTATTGTAACTTTTATGTATTCTATTTGAAAAAATAAATGTTTTATTTAGAATAGTAACATCAAAATTTACTTTGTTTTAAATTTTAGTATTTTTTTGATGAAATTCATATTTTTATGAATAGTGAAAAATACTGAATTTTAATTCAAAATTTACTTTTAATTTAATTTATTTATCAAGTTATATTGTACTTTTAGTTGGTTTTAAAGTGTAATTGGATTATATTTTTATCATTTAATCCAATTTTGTTCATTGGAAGTAATTTCACTTTGAAATTGGACATAAAGACATGTCAATCTTTTGATAGTTATTACATCTTACAAATCCACTTTTTGGTTTGACAATGGGAATTAATTTAAATTAATTACTGAAACTTATTTCTTTTAAATTTGGAAAAATGGATTCCATATTTGGAATTATGAGTTACAAATTGTGTGAATAGATACCTTTTATTTTTAGAAATTATGTATAGTAACTTCAGTAGTTATTTTATTTACCATGGTTAAAAGGTAAATCTAGTAAATAAGGGTATCAAAATAATAATATAATAATATTAAACTACCCTAACACGTGTCCTAATACTATTGGATGAGATATTTCCAACTATGGGCATACTTGGGTTGATTTTTGGGACCCCATGGATTCACTTGGGAGTGACAATGACATGTTATATTAATTAATTTAAAGTAAAGAGAAATATGACATAAACTTGTATATTTTAATAAAAATAACTATGCAAGTTTATATAAGTGATCTATTCGACTATAAATAGTAATTATAAATATATAAATATTTCCTACATCATGGTAGTTTTTTTAAAATTTTTAGACATCAAATAAATAAATACATTTGTGACATAATGATGATGTGGTGATTACCTTATTAATGAATGATTTAAATAAATGAGATTATAAATATTAAAATAAATTTATTTTAAAATTTTTTATTCCATACATGAATTTTATGTATTATTATAAATTTTTATATTTGAATTAATGAAGTTTTTTTGAAATAATCATGTTTTTATGGATTTGTTTTAAAAAAGTCATGATATGAATAGTATAAAAATTGACATAAATGAGTTTTTAAAACAAATACTATTTTATTAAATGATATAATAGTACTAAAAATATAAGATTCTCCTAAATGACTTATATAATGTTTAAAATTTCATTAATGAACCATTTTAGGTTCTATTGACATTTTATAGTAACTATATTAACTATATAGTATGAATATACAAGAAGACGTGGTAAGAGTTAAATTAGTTAACTAAGGGTTAAAGCTAAAAGATAAGGTTACATTTGTGACCTAGACTTGTATAAAACCTATTGGTTGAGAGTTTTTCGTCCCAAAATAATCTTATCCTTTAAATAAATGACTTTTTAAACCATTTGAAACTAGAAATCATTTAATAATAAAATAATACTTCAAAACTTTCCTAAAGTGCAGCTCTTCCCCCTTATAAAATGGCATCACCCCTGCCCATTCAAGAATACCTCTCAAGCCCCTTGTCTCATACAAATTCTGATAAAATAATCTCCCAATATCCCTCACTTTATCTTAGAAGCCTTACCTTGGGTAGAAGGCAATTCAAGAAATCTATTAGGCTCAAATCAATAGAAGTTACCTGATTTAGAGGTAACGTCTTCTCTCAAGTTCTTTTCCTTTATTTCCCTTCTCCACTCCATATTCTATTATTATTATTTTATTACATAAAAACAACAGTATCCTAAATATACTAGGATGTTCTTATGATAATTATTCTAACTACACTTACACGCACCTCCATCTAATGGATACAAACATACTGTTTCTGTGTACAACGAACTACTGCCTCACGAAACGATGATTGTTCTATTTTCCACTACCACCTTCCATGGTGGCCATTATAATGGAACTATATTTATATAAGATTTATATATTATATTTATATTTCCTCTATGATTCTAAAATTTTTATTTTCACCATACCTTTATACTTTCTATAATGTGTTAATACGATAATTTCATTTGAGCAAGTGCAGACTACCACTCCCTCAAAGTGATATGACTCGTTCATTACATACATGGAACGTATAATGGATGTAGTTAATGAACTTATGTAACATATATAACATTTGATATTATAATGGAATTATAATATACCTATTTGTTATTTATTTTTCATTCCTTTAATATGACAAATAAATGAAAGTAATGTTCATACATACGTACGGCCTACCGTCTCCATAAACGGTACATTTTATTTATTATATTCAAATGTTATGGACTATTATAAATACCTATATAATGTATATATATGATATTTAAATCATTAATATCATTCTAGAGATAATGGACTTTTGAACACATGTACAACTTATATCAAAACAAGTCCATTTTCGACTCAAGTACCGAATATCGACAAAATGACTGATATTAACTTAAATAATTATGTATTTTTCATAACGGATATAAAAGGAATAATAAACTTGAAAAAGGTTCTAAAGTAAGTAGAAATTAACTTAAGTTTATTATTTAGTAAGAAAAAGTAACATATGTGATGAATCAAATGCATGGTAAGAGACTTTGTCACAATCTTCTTTCATTGAGGCATATTTTGATAATATACAACTCTTTATTTTATACAGTGCATAATAAAACTCTTTGGATTTTAATTTTATTCAACTGCAATATTTTTTTACAAAGTGTTTTACTAAATTAAAAAAGGAATGTTTTTAATGTATGCGGCCACAACGACCTCTCTACCACCATAATCGTTATTTGATATTTATCTTCCTCTATAATACTTAATGTTTTTAAAAGGAAAATAAATCTTTTATTCCATTTTGGGTGTTTTGGTATTGATTTTTTTTAAATGGATTGAGTATTTCAATATCTTGAGATTATTTCTTGTGACTAAAAATTAAATGTTATTAATGAAATGTTGATATTTTCAATATTTTACGTGTTATCATTATATAATGGTACTTAGACATTTGACAGGTGGTTACGTGATAAACCAATGATGGGTTGTTATGTGATAAACTAAATGACGGGTGGTTCTATGATAAACCAAGGAAAGGTGGTTAAGTTTTAACATCCAATGAATTGGGTATGGAATTGGACCGTATCTCTATTCTATTTAGTGATATGTGTGGAAGTCAACCGTATAGTTTTTCCATTTAAGTATGTTTATGTACCAAGTTACCTTTATATGTTATATGTTTCTTTGTATGGAATTTATGGTAATATTTTGGTTATAAAAAGGGTAATAATTGATCTTATATTTAGTGGATTATATTTACTACTCCTTAAAGGTGAAAAGTATTACATTATGATAAAGTATTCATGGTTTTCATGTTATCCCTAGACTAATAATTTTATTTCTTTATATATCCATTAATAAGATTTTTATTCTCATCCCAGGTTTTGAAATGTTTTTCACAAGACATAAATAAGAATATAGTCAAGGATAATATCAAGGAAAAGTTATTCTATTAAAACATAGAACGATGTCATGCTTCTTTTTTAAGAGTTTTTGTTTTATAAAAAATGAATAGTGAGTAGAAGTGTCTACTTATAATATTCAAGTTGTTATGTATCAGTTACAACCTAATTATCTAAATATCTAAACTTGAAAGATCCTCTATGTGAATTAAAGTCAAATTATTGACTTATCTTGTGATTATGTAATTTTTAAGTATGGGTCCTTATAATTAGTTTAGTCATTTTGGAAACTTGGAATACATTATTCTAATTTGGTAAAATATCTTCAATATCTCCCATAAATATCTGACCCTTTATTACTCTTAACTAAAACATTTCATTATATCCTAGGGAAAAAACATAATAAAGGGTGAGATCAGATGTTTAGTAAGGGTAAACAAGGGACATATGTAAGCATATCATGAACATAAGTGAATGAGAAGATGATCATGAAAATAAAATATCATACCCAGTATATCAAGTATCATATACATGATTCATGGAATAAATATTGGTAGTTCATAAGATATGAATCATAAGGAAATAAATAACATAATCCATGAAATCATAACATAAGAATAAGACATGGAGTTTGTGGAAAACACATAAGTATATAAAAATGATTTCCATAGTAGTCAAGGAATCATTTACAAGGCCATATTAGCAGTATGATTTCACTCCCCATACAATTTTGGTAGTAATTATTCACTTATATGCCCATATTATAAGTATTATTTCATTTCCCATACCATCTGGGTAGTCAAGTTTCACTCCCATGGCCATCTTAGTATTCAAGGTTCACTCCCATGACTATCTTAGTGGACAAGGTCCTTTATATTTATCTCATGAGATATAAATCTTTACCCATTGCATTCGAGGGAGATATAGGTCCCACCCATCTCATAATGAAATCATACATACATGTTCCATAATATCATAAACAATAATAACATAACCAAATAAATGGAATGGGTGTCATAAAAATATAATCATATCATAACCTATGGAAAATATATAGGTTTCATAATCATTTCATACAAATCATAACCCGTGAAAAGAAGAGGGTTTATTAAACATTAAGTCATCAAAAAATAAACCATTTTGATAAATAATATAAATTTTATTCAATATATATAAAAAAGTATGTCATCCTAAATGGGTAAGGTTTTTTAAATATCACTTGGAACATGACATTTTCTTAAAAATCACTTTTGAAAACATAAAAAAATTTCAAAACTATTTTCTTTGAAACCATTTTGAAAACGTATAAAGTAATCATGAAAAATAATTTAAAACATTTATTGAATTAAATATACTTTATTATTTTAAAAATTATTTTTTAAACATAAAACCTTTTTAAAACCCATTTATTTTAAAATAGACATGAAAACTTGAAAGGAAAGATTGAAAACATTTTGAAAACATTTTTCCTTGAAAACACATGAAGGAATATTGAAAAAAAATTAAATAATTTTTACATGAGAATATATTTGAAAAATTATAAAGTAATCCTTGAAAAAACTTCAAAATATAAAAAATTTCTTTAAAATCCCTTTCCTTGAAAATTAGCTTAAAATATCTTTTAAAAACATTTATTGATGAAAATAATTATTAAACATTTCAATGTGTCCCATACCACTTTGAAACATTTTAATAATAATCCATATGAAATAATAAAACTACATGAATCTTAAAATATAATTAATAGAAGGATATTAATGATATAACATATCAAATGGTAGCACAAACACTTTGTAAAATAATATAGGTTAATAACAAAACATGTGTCTCAAAGAAGAAAAATTGAGACAAAACTACCTTACTCATTTGGTAACTTTTGAACAGTAAAGCCCCATGAAATGGAGATCATAAAAGGGATATTTAAAAACCCATAAATTATATTATAAAAATTATATAATACATTCATGGTAAGTATTTACACCACATAAAATAAATGAGTGGTGAATATGACCTGTATCTCACGAAAATAACGAGTGAGATGAAATTCCCGTACAACATTATAATCAGTAGAATTGTGTGCCCCCTGAAATAAAGAAAATTATAGGTATATTAAAATACCATAATATTATGGTTAATAATCATAAAATACAATAATGGAAGTATATACACTACTTATAAGAAACAAGTAGTGTATGTGGCATGTGTCTCACAGAAGTAATGGTGAGACAAAAATCCCTTACATTTGGTTTGATTCCCTCCATACATGTAAAAAACTCATGTATAGTGATTTTAAACATATTATTAACTTATAAAAGAATCATGATAATATTTATGATATCATATTTTATTCATTTAGGAATTAATATTACCGATTTATTAACAATTCCAAGTTAAAGCAACGTTTCAGGTAATAACAGATTTGTTTATCGCATGTGTTTTGACTTGTTATTATTGATATTATTACTTATATAATGATTTAACTACTTCCATAATTTAAAAAATTATTTATATATATTCTATATTTATTATATAAATATATAATATATATATATATATATGAAATGGAATACACCATTCATGGAGATGATAAGTCGTACGTTCGTGTGATCATTGTTTCTGTTTTCTTATCGCACTGAATGGAAGAAGGTAAATGACATATATGTATATATGTATATATATATTATTACATTATAATTTTTATGTAATATATTTTATATTTATTACTTATATAATTTTTTTTATAATCATTCTTGAAATTGTTAACATGGATGATGAATCTCTTCGCGTCATTGAGACGATGGGCCATACGTACGCATGAGTGATGATATCATTATCGTAATGGTAAAAGGGTG
Source organism: Viscum album (assembly GCA_963277665.1). Lineage (NCBI taxonomy): Eukaryota > Viridiplantae > Streptophyta > Magnoliopsida > Santalales > Viscaceae > Viscum > Viscum album. The sequence continues at coordinate 1,423,880,438 of OY728123.1, read as the reverse complement.
AGTAATTAGATGGTATATTAATTAAATAGAATAAATATAATTTAATATTTATTATTTATATCCATTATATCCATCATTATATCCATCCAAATAAAGTAGTTATGGAAAATATATTACACCACGACGTGGAGACGATAAGTCGTACGTACACACGCATGGTACTTTCATTTTTCATAGGATGAATAAAATATGAAATATGGTTGTTAAATAATCATAAAAACATATCATAATATATGTGACAATGGAGTTATTAAATTATAATGGAATCAACACATGTAGAGGAAGTAGAAGAAGAAACAATTTTAAAATATTCAGTAAGGAGATTACATCTTCTTCGATGATCTCCTGTTATATCTCCTATTAGGGACATTATAGTTAGTCTTTTGAGAATAACATAACATATATAATGTTATTAGGTAAGTTTATAGTGGAAATTATAATGTTATGGATGATATTTAAGGATCAATGTGAGGTTAATAAGTGAGGGAGGAGGTTTCCTTTTATAATTGAGGTGAGGGGGGCTCTTAAAATATTAAATTAAGATAAATTAATTTTCAATTCAAAATAGATAAAAAGTGATTTATTTGGAATATAAGATGATTATGGGTATTAATAATGTAGAAAAATTATTTTTTGACACATTTAGTTAATAATATTATCCTTATTTTTTGGCTTTAACCCTTAGTTAAACCCTTTAACTTTTACCATGACAACATGGCTTTTTACTCTTTAGGGTTAGTATAGTAACTATAAAATTAAAAATTAACCAAAAATAGATCATTGAAGAAATTTTTAACCTTATTATATTTAGTTGGAATTATTTTATATTTTTGTTAATTTTATATCATTTAATAAAAAATATATTTTAAAGTGTCATTTATGTCAATTTTGATACTACTCATTATTTTTTTTTTAAAAATATCCTAACAACATGATGACTTCAAAGAAAAACTTCTAATATATCAGTAAAATATCAAAGTTATCTATAAAATTCATGGATGTCGTAAATTATGTTAAATCATATTTATTTTAATATTTTTAATATCATTTATTTGATATTTCCATTAATTAAACAATTACTACATCATCATTATGAAAGCCTTTAATTAAATTATTTATTTTCAAAAAATTAAAAATAAATTATCATGATGATGATAAATTTATTATATTTAAAATGAATATTTATAGTTTAATTTATCTTCTGTATTACCCTATATTAAAATGGTTTAATTTTTAAAAATATCAGTATAAAGTTTTTAACTTATCTTTAAATAAAATATAATAAATGTCATATTCTCACCCAAGTGAATTAATAAGGTTAAAATTTATGTATAAGGTTGATTTTTGTTGAAACACCCTCATAAAATTAAATTAAGACATGTTTTAGGGTAATTTTATGTTATTATAATATTATTTTAACCTATAATTATCTGATTTACCATTAATCGTGGTAAAAATAAATACTAAAATTACTATTAACCAAAAATTAAGATGCTCCTATTAGGATATAAATATAATATTGATTAAAATCATGTGTGTACATTTTTCTAAATTCAATTCATAGAAGTGAACAAATTAAGTTTAACGTTAATCCCGCAGACATAGCGAGAAGACAGTAAAAAGAACGTTCAAAAGGTAAATAAGTTTGTATATCTATTTTTAACAAAAAATGATTCCAATGACCAAATTTGGTTAATATATATATAATTGATCTATTTTTTTTTAAAATAAAATAATTATTTAAACGGAAAATGAAATTTTTAACTATAATTCAGTATTTTTTACTATTCATCAAAAAAAATGAATCTTCTCAAAAAAATACTACAAATTTACCCTGAGTTAATTTTCACATTCAAAATTAAAAAATTGATTTTATTTTACCAAATTAAATTTATAATAGTTTATAAAATTAATTTTATTATTGTTCACAAAAGGACATAAAAAAAAGTTTTTTAAAGAAAATAGTATTTCTAAACATATATTGATTTTCCCAAAATTTATATATTTAATTATAATTATTTTTTATTTATGTGAGAAAATTTAAAAATTAGTTATTACTATTTATATTACTATGTTTAATTTCTATATTATAACTATCTCATTTAAATAATTATAATAGTAAAGTGTTGTTTCTTAGAAACTCAGTGTTGCGTGTAATGCAAGCCAAGTTGGTGTTATGTGTAGTGCAAGCTCAACTTGGTGTTGCGTATAATGTAATAAAAACTTAGTTATTTTATATAATAATGAAAATATATATTAATTGTTATGTGTAGTGAAAAATATCAAAACGATTAAATTAATTTGAAAAAAAATAATTCACAAAATATCAGGGTGTTACATTCTACCCCTCTTAAAATGAATTTCACCCTCAAAATCTTTCTGTGCTATCAAAGGTTTAATACTTTAATGTTTCTTGTATAGAACCCACATCATAAAAATGAATTCTAAAACTTCCTTTTAAAAAGGAAAAGTTTTAAAATAACAATTACCCAAATTAAATCATAACTAGTTCATTCCCCCTACGCTTAGATAGGGTGGTAAGGGTGGAAAGAGGTTTGGGGCATGGTCTCGTGGGCAAGTCCTTAGAACCGTGGGTTAACCTATATTTTCTTCTTTGCGTGTGTGCGGATTTTGTGGTTGTTCCCAATTTTTTAAATCACAATTAGGTCACTACGTAGAAGAACATAGGTGAAGATTTGGGCATGGAAGAAAAGTGTAAATAATCATAAATTTTGATAAATATCACTAATCACAAGAAATTGGGTGATCCATTGAAAGTTGAAAATCAAAAAACCATAAACTAAAGAAGAGTGAAAAAGGTCATTGATATCATAAAAAATTATGATAATAGGAAAACATTTTACATCACGATCCATTTTACTAATGTTGAAAAATATGCATGAGAATATATAATTACATGATTTCAGCACAATATCAACCTTTTGTTGTGCCTTTATTAATTTCTAATTCATATCTTACTGCAAGAACTGAAGTTTAATTTATCACTCATGAATCATTAATAGATCATGTAATATATAAATAGAATGATAGGTCATTCCATTTATCTTTATCACAACAAAAAGGTTTGGAAAAGTTATAAAATATGCATAAGTCCACCTATAGTGAGATAATACTTTAATCTAAAAAACGTCATCTGATTTTTAACTTAAACTTTACATAAGGGGATAACCTCACAATCCTTCTAAAGGGTGAAAATACAAAACTTTATATAGAGTTTCACTAAATCAGATTAACATTTATCTCCCATATATCATAATACAATTCTTGATTTTCACATTCTAAACATGTTAATACCTTAATCACTTGTTTTATTAAACCATGGTAATTATAAGGACTCAACCTTAAACATTACATAATCTTGAATTAAATGGATAATTCACATTGAGGATCTTTTCAAGTTTAGAGTTTTAGAGAATTAGGTCATAACATTTACATAACAACATGAATATTACATGTAGACAATTCTAATCACTATCCATTTTTTCATAAAATAAAAACTCTTGAAAAAAATTCATGTCTAGTTCCATTTTTTAGACAGTAATACTTTTCCTTAATCCCATCCTTGACCCTATTCATCTTTAGGTCCTATGAAAAACATTTCAAAACATGGGATGAGCATAAAAAGCTCAGTAAGGGTTATAAAACAAAGAATAAAAACATTAGTTCATCATTACATACATAACATAAGCTCTTTAACATACCTCATGAAATCATAAGATTTATGAATAATAAATAGAAAACATAATTCATAAAGGTAACTTGTGGCATTCATATCATACTTACATTGTAGCTATCACAACTACATAGGGAGTTACATTTGGAATACCCATCACAGTATATTCCATAAATCTCTTAGGAGAAACATTTACGTTTACCTCCATCATGTTACCCAATGCATTGGAGAGCTATCTCAGGCTCACCCACCCTAGGTTTATCATGGAACCACCTGTATATGTAAACAATTCCCAATAACCATAACATATTCATAACACATAAAATAAACATAAAGGAAAGATAAAATTTCCACATTATAATCACAATATATAATTTAAATAAATTTAAATAAAAAAATCCATTATCAAAACCATTTTCAATACCAAAATACATAAAAGATTATATGGTATTTATTTTCCTTTTAAAAACATTACGACTTGTTAATAAATCCAAAGATCAAATAATACTTGTGGCGGTGGAAAGGTCGTTGTCACCACGTACGTTAAAAAGAAACATTATTTTTTTGTCATTTAGTAAAACAATTTGTAGAAAAACATTCCCTTTTAATGAAATGAAAAGTTAAAGGTGTTTATGAAGTGTATAAAATAAAATCATGTATTAAAACAAAATATGCCTTAATGAAAGGAGATTGAGACGAAGTCCCTTACATCGTGTCCGACTTGAACCGATATTTATTTAATCTCCTAAATAATAAACTAAAGTTAATTTTTAGTTTCTTAATAACATCTTTCAATTTTATTATTCCTTTTATATCACTTATTACCATGTTATAAACACTATGTAATCATTTAAGTTATTAACGGTTATTTCATCGATATTTGGTACTTGAGTAAAAATGAACACCTTATAATTACAAGTTGTCCATGTGGTCAAATATCCATTATCTTCAAAATGATATTAATGATATAGATATCATATATATCATATATATCCTGTATATACATGTACTTACATTAGTACATAACTTTTAGAGGTAAGAAATGAAATACACCGTTCATGGAGACGGTAAGCCATACGTACGCATGAACGCTACTTTCATTTCCATTTGGTATTTTAATGGAATGAAAATATAATGATAAATATATATATATTATAATTCCATTATAATATCTTAAATAATATCATTAACTCTATCCTTTATACATCCCACATAAGGCATTAACGAGTCATATCACTTTGAGGGGGCGGTAGTCTGCACTCCCTAAAATGAAATTATCGCATTTACCCATTATGGAAACCATAAAGGTATGATATAAATGAAAAATACAGAAGTATAAAGAAAACATAAACATAATATATATCATATATAAACATAGTGCCATTATAATTTCCACCATGAGATTCAGTAAGATATAATTGAACAATCATCGTTTCATGAGTCGTTAGTTTTCCATCCACAGAAACATTATGTTCTTTACCCATTATATGGAGGTGTGTGTAAGTGTAGTTCAAATCCTTCTCATAAAAATATACTACTATATTTATTATACTGGTGTTTTTATAAAATAAATGAATAAAAAGAGTTTAGGGGGTTGGAGAAGTAAAATAAAACAAAAGAACTTAAGAGAAGACGTTACCTTTAAATCGGGAAACTCCCTTTGGTTTTAACCAAAAGGGTTTCTTGAAGTAATTTCTGCCTAAGGTAAGGCTTATAGAACGAAGAGAGGGATCTTAGGAGCTTATTAGAGTAGAGGTTGCATGATCCAAAGGCTTGATAAGTGTGAGAAATGGGTTAGAAGTGAGGGATTTTTATAAGGGAGAGGAGGGGCTCTTTAGGAAAGTTTGAAACAATTATTTTATTATAACTTCATATTTGGTTTCAAAAGGTTAACTAATCATTAAATTCGAAGTTAAGATGACTCATGGTCAAAATAAAATCATCCAATAAGAGTTAGATAGTTTTTGGATATTTTTTTAATTTTTATAATCTTATTTATTTAAATCATTTATTAATGAGGAAAATATTGCATCATTATTGTGTAATAAATAATTTAATTTATTTGATGTCCAAAAATTATAAAAAAATAAAATGATGTAGGTAATATTTTTAGAAATTACAAATAATATTTATAGTCTAAAGAATAACTTATATAACCCCATGTAAAAATTGATTTACTAAAAGATATTTTTTTATGTCATTTTTATCTTTACTTTAAATTAATTAATATAAAATGTCATTATTACTCCCATGTGGCTCCATGGGGTCCCAAATTTGACCCATGGATGCCCATCATTGAATATATATCATCCAATAGGATTAGGACACATGTTAGGGTATTTTAATATTATTGTAATATTATATTTTACCCTTATTTACTATATTTACCCTTTAATCATGGTAAATAAAATATTTACTAAAGTAAATATTTAAAATCTCTAAAAATAAAAGTTACCTATTTACACAATTTGGACCTACTGATTCCAAATATGGAATCCATTTTTCTAAATTCAAAACACAGAAATGGCAGAAATTAATTTAAAATTAATTCCCACTGTCAAAACAAAAAGTGTGTTTTTAAGAAATAATAACTATCAAAAGATTGACACTTGTTTATGTCCAATTTCAAAGTGAAATTAATTCCAATGTCCAAAATTTTATTAAATAGTAAAAATATATTCTAATTATACTTTAGGACCAATTAAAAATATAACCTAACCATATCAATAAATTAGATTAAAAATGAACTTTTGAATTAAAATATAGTGTTTTTCATTATTCATTAAAAATGTACTTTATCGGAAAAATACCAAAAATTTACCCAAATTAAATTTTGATGTCCCGAATCTAAAGAAGAATTTTATTTTTTCAAATAGAACATATAAAAATGACCAAAACTATATTTAAAGAGGGTTCACCATCAAAAGGCGGTAAATCGACCTTTTAAAGAATATTATAGTATTTATGCTTAGATTCATTCACATTTTAAGCCTCTAACTTTTATTAGATAAATGTAAAAACATTTTAAAAACATGGATAATCATATTTTAGTTAGTTCTATTCATTCCCGCTGATACAATGGCTAGGCGTTAACTACCATTTAAAATAATAATATTATATTATTAGTGTGCAATGTAAGATTTCAAAGAACCCCACTGTTTCGTATTGGGTACGCTATCGAACATAGCATTCCATTTAAAGTAAAATTAATATTTAATTCACAAATATTAATAAACATTCAAATATATTATTCTTTATTTACTTGGGATGTTACATCCTTTCCCCTTTTGGGAATTACGCCCTTGCAATTTTTATTCACTTATCAAATAAGTGGGGGTATTTATCCCTCATAACATTTTCAGATTCCCACATTGCCTCTTCAACCATATGGTTTTTTCAAAAAACATTTACATGAAAAATTACATTATTCCGCAACACTTTCTCTCTACGGTCAAGAATCTAGACTAGTTGTTCCTCATTGGAGAGATTTTCTTCCAACTGAACTACCTCTGGGCTTAAAACATGAGATGTATCTAGCATATACTTTCTCAACATTGAAACATGAAAAAACATTGTGTACCTGAGATAAACTTGGAGGTAAAGCCACCCTGTACGAAACTGATCTAACTTTATCCAGGATTTCATAAGTTCCAACGAACATTGGACTCAACTTTCCCTTCTTACCAAAACGCATCACACTTTTCCATGGAGAAACTTTGAGAAAGACATGATCACCTACCTAAAAAGATAAATCCTTCCTTTGGTTATCCACATAGCTTTTCTGCCTGCTCTAAGTTGTTCTCATGTTCTTCTGAATTAACTGAACTTTTTCTATCATCTATTCTACCAATTATGGTCCCATCAGCTTTCTTTCACATACTTCATCCCAAAAAGATGGAGTTCGACAATGATTTCCATATAATGCCTCAAATGGATCCATTTGTATACTGGAATGGAAACTATTATTATATGAAAATTCAACCTAAGAAATATTTTGGTCCCAACTTCCCTGGTAATCCAGTGAAAAAGCTCATAGCATATCCTCCAAGGTCAAAATTATTCATTCTGACTGCCCATCTGATTGAGGATTAAAAGCTATAATAAAATTTAATTCAGTACCCAACGGCTTCTGAAGGCCTTTATAAAAGTTATAAGTAAACCAGGGATCGCGATCAGATACAATGGAGAGGGGAACACCATGCAACCTGAATATCTCTTTAACAAACAACCGAGAAAGTTGATCTAGAGACAAAGTATCTCGAATAGGAAGGAAATGAGCAAATTTAGTCAATCGATCAACAATAACCCAGATTGCATTGTTACCTCTAGATTTATTTGGTAATACCACAATGAAGTCCATGGATATATTTTTTCATTTCCACTCTGGTACCGGTAAAGACTAAAGCATCCCTTTCGGTAACTGTCGCTCTGCTTTAACCTGTTGACAAGTCAAACACTTCACAGCAAAATCAGCAATATCTCTTTTCATTCCATCCCACCAGTAATACACTCGAAGGTCTCTATACATCTTAGTACTGCCAGGATGAACTGAAAACGGGGAACTATGATCTTCACACAACAACTCATTCTTCAAATGTGAAACACAAGGCACGCACAATCTTTTCCCAAACCTCGAAACACAATCATTATCAATGTTAAATTCAGGAAACTTACCCTTATGAACCAACCCTACCATTTTCTATAACTCACTGTCTTTTTTCTGTGCTCACTTAATTCTATCTTACAGAGATGGTTCCACTGACACCTAAAACAAAACAGAAGAATTTCCTACACCAACAACTTCTATTCCAAAGTTCATCAAATCAAAAAACCAAAGGATCTCGTTCCAAACATAGCATGGTTAATGAAGCATTACATTTTCAACTCAAAGCATCATCCACTTTATTTGTCTTTCCTAGATGGTAATAGATCATGTAATCATAATCCTTGGTTAATTCCAACCATCTCCTCTATCTCAAATATTTTTGATTGAATATATACTTCAAACTTTTGTGGTCAGTATATATTTCACATTTCACTCCATAAAAATGATGCCTCCAAATTTTTAAATAAAAAACAACAGTAGCTAATTCCAAATCATGTGTAGGGTAATTTAACTCATGAGGATTCAACTGACGTGAATCATAATCAATTATATGATCATTATGCATAAGGACACAGCCAAGTCCTTTCAACGAAGCATCACTGTAGATAAAAAACTCACCATTTTTTTAAGGTAGTGCCAAAACTGAATCATTAACTAATCTTCTTTTCAATTATTGAAAACAATCATCACATTCTATTGTCCAGATGAACTTAACACCCTTTCGAGTTAATTTAGTCATTGGACTAGATAACGATTCAAAATTCTTAACAAACCTCTGGTAATAACCTATAAAACCAAGAAAACTACGAATCTCAGTTATATTTGTGGGTCTTGGTCATTCTTCAACAACTTTTGTTTTAGCAGGATCAACAATTATGCCTTTTTTTGAAACAATGTGACCTAGGAATGAAATTTGTTATAACAAAAACTCACACTTTCTGAATTTCCCAAACAATTTCTTTCATTTTAAGGTTTTCAAGACAACCCTTAAATGAATTTCATGCTCCTCTTTACTTTTAGAAAAAACTAAAATATCATCAATGAACAAAACCACAAACTTATCCAAGAACTCATCGAAAATTCTATTCATAAGATCCATGAATACAACAGGTGCATTGGTTAACCCAAAAGGCATAACTACAAATTCATAATGGCCATATCTAGTATTAAATGTGGTATTCAGAATGTATGCTTCCTTTACTTTCAACTGATGGTACCCTGACCTTAGATCAATCTTTGAAAAATACTGAGCTCCCTAGAGCTGATCAAACAAATCATCAATATGAGGCAAAGGATACTTATTCTTAATAGTGATGTTATTCAATGCTCTATAATCAATGCAAAGTCTCATTAAACTATATTGTTTTAACAAATAAGACAGGAGCACCCCATAGTGATGTGCTAGGTCTAATGAAACCTTTATCTAATAACTCCTGCAATTGCTTCTTTAACTCTAAAAGATCAATTTGAGCCATTTGATAAGGGGTTTTGAAATTGGTTTAGCATAAGGCACTAAGTCAACAGTAAATTCAACTTCCCAATCAGGTATAATACCAGGAAACACATCAGGAAAAACATCAATGTACTCATTTACCACTGGCACATCATTAATCTCAACACTTCCTTTATTTTCAACAATATGAGCAAGGTAACATTCATTTCCATCTTTTACTAGTTTCCCAGCTTCTTGATATGTTATCAAAATTAAGGGTTAATTCTTGTACACAAAATAAAATTTTTTTTGAAAAGAAACCTCTTTAGCTATGTAGTCAATCTTAGCATGATAAACAAAAAATCCAATCCATGCCCAAAATAAAATCAAACTCTACTAGAGGCAAAACAATAAAGTTTTCAGGTAGATTTTTTCCGCACACAAGGACATGAAGGTTCTTATGTTTTCTTTTTATCTCAATATTTCCTCCATGTGTTTTTACCATAAGTTTTGTATCCATATCTTGAGACGGAATTCTAAATTTATTATAAAAATTCTCAAAAATTAAAGAGTGTGTAGACCCTGAATCAAACAACACATTGGCATAATCTGAACAAACAAATAGTGTACCTGATACTACTTAATTTTATGGCCCAACATATGATGAAGTAGTTGCAAAGGATTTCACCACCCCTTTCTACTTGTAGTCTGGATGCTTTCTCTCATTTGAGTTCTTCGTTGGACACTCATTTTCATAATGAACCATTTCATTTCACTTAAAACATTTTACTGACTGTAAATCAAATTTTGTATTACCATCACCTTGATCTTTTTTAGTGCAATTATGAGTCTTATGTCCCATTTTACCATATAGGTAGCACTTAACAGAATTCAAAAGACATTCCCCAGCATGATTTTTACCACAATTTTCACAAACTGTAAACTTAAGTTTCTTACCATCAGACTTTTTTGAAGAGTTCTTCCCTTTCGCCTGCCACATCGACCTCTTATTCTATCATTTTTCAAAGAACACCTGATCATTGGCAAACTCCATTTCCACCTTCTCTGCACAACGAACAAGTTTTTCATAACTTTTGAACTCAAAAGAAGCTAAATCCATTCGATTCTTTGTCCTTAATATTAAGTAAAAATGGTTGATTTTACAATCAAGATCTCATATGAAATTCAGATCATACCTTGGGAGTCGACTGAATTTTGCTTCATAAGCAGCCACTGAGTCATCCTCCTGCCTAAATTCTAGGAATTGTTTTTCCATCATAAGTCGAACCACCTTAGGAAAATATTTCTCAAGTAACATACCTTTGAATTCATCCCAATCAATAACATCAATCTCCTCACTATCCCTGATATTTTTCACCATCGACCACCACTGATCAGCTTCACCTTCAAAACGGTAAATAGTAAGACTAATATTTTGGTGTTATGAACACCCCATGACATAAAAAAATTTATCCAGTGCTTTAATACACCCTTCTTCTAGCACAGGGTCAGATGATCCTATGAATGATGGGGGATGTTGCCTCATGAAATTCTCTACTACTGCCATGTTCCTCTATGGTTAATCTGGATGATCTTGTGCATGGATACCACCACCATTTATAGCCTGAGTCAATTGTGACATCACTGAAACAAACTGTTCAGTTCCAATTCTGACCATCTCAGGTTGCTGATTTGGAAGGTTCTATTCCTCCTAATGTCGTCCCAACATAGCTGCCCTATTTTCTCTGCGGAAAATCATTCTGAACACAGAAATATATTAGGTAAAGCAACATGGTAATCTATAAATTCTATATCATTTCAATATTAACATAAATTAATTTATGGATATTAATTTAACAATTCCCTAACTCATAAAGTTATCTAAACCTCCCTCTGATACCAACTATAAGGACCTGAACTTAAACATTACATAATATTGAATTAAATGGATAATTCACATTGAGGATCTTTTCAGGTTTAGAGTTTTATAGAATTAGTTCATAACATTTACATAACAACATGAATATTACATGTAGAAAATTCTACTCAGTATCCATTTTTTAATAAAATAAAAACTCTTGAAAAAAAGGCATGTCTAGTTCCATGTTTTAGATAGTAAGACTTTTCTTTGATCCCATCCTTGACCCTATTCATCTTTAAGTCCTATGAAAAACATTTCAAAACATGGTATGAGCATAAAAAGCTCAGTAAGGGTTATAAAACAAAGAATGAAAACATTAGTTCATCATTACATACATAACATAAGCTCTTTAACACACCTCATGAAATCATAAGATTTATGAATAACACATAGAAAACATAATTCAAAAAGGTAACTTGTGGCATCTATATCATACTTACATTGTAGCTATCACATCTACGTTGGGAGTTACATTTGGAATACCCATCACAATATATTCCCTAAATCTCTTAGGAGAAACATTTACATCTACCTCCATCACGTTACCCAATAAATTGGAGAGCTATCTCGGGCTCACCCTCCCTAGGTTTATCACGGAAGCACCCGTATATGTAAACAATGCCGAATAACCATAACATATTCATAACACATAAATTAAACATAAAGGAAAGATAGAATTTCCAAATTATAATCACAATATATAATTTAAATATATTGACATAAAAAAATCCATTATCAAAAAAATTTTGAATACCAAAATAAAAAAAAGAGCATATGGTATTTATTTTCCTTTTAAAAACATTACGGCTTGTTAAGAAATCCAAAGATCAAATAATACTCGTGGCGGTGGAAAGGTCATTGTCACCATGTACGTTAAAAAGAAACATTCTTTTTTTTCATTTAGTAAAACGCTTCGTAGAAAAATATTCTCTTTGAATGAAATGAAAATTCAAAGTTTTTTATAATGCCTATAAAATAAAATCCTGTATTAAAACAAAATATGCCTTAATGAAAGGAGATTGAGACGAAGTCCCTTACCTCATGTCCGACTTGACCTGATCATTCTTTAATCTCTTGAATAATAAACTAAAGCTAATTTCTACTTTCTTAAGAACCTTTTTCAAGTTTATTTTTTTATATCACTTATTACCATGTTATAAAAATTATTTAATCATTTAAGTTATTAACGGTTTTTTTGTCGATATTTGGTACTTGAGTAAAAATGAACACCTTATAATTACAAGTTGTCCATGTGGTAAAATATCCATTATCTTCATAATGATATTAATGATGTAGATATCATATATATCATATATATCCATTATATACATGTATTTATATTATTACATAACATTTGGAGGTATGAAATGAAATGCATCGTTCATGGAGACGGTAAGTCGTGCGTACGCATGAACGCTACTTTCATTTCCATTTCATATTTTAATGGAAAGAAAACATAATGATACATATTTATATTATAATTCCAGTATAATATCTTAAATAATATCATTAAATTAATTCTTTATACGTCCCACATAAGGCATTAACGAGTCATATCATTTTTAGGGGGCGATAGTCCGCACTTCCTAAAATGAAATTATCGCCTTTACCCATCATGAAAACCATAAAGGTATGATATAAATGAAAAATACAGAATAATAAAGAAACAATAAACATAATATATATCATATATAAATATAGTTTCATCATAATGGCCACCATGATAGGCGGTAAGAGATAATTGAACAATCATTGTTTCGTGAGGCGTTAGTTTTCCATCCACAGAAACATTATGTTCTTTACCCATTAGATGTAGGTGTGTGTAAGTGTAGTTCGAATCCTTCTCATAAAAACATCCTAGTATATTGAGGATACTTTTGTTGTTATAAAATAAAGTAATAAAAAGAGTTTAGGGGGTTGAAGAAGTAAAATAAAACAAAATAACTTAAGAGAAGACATTACCTTTAAATCGGGTAACTCCCTTTGGTTTGAACCAAAAGGGTTTCTTGAAGTGATTTCTGCCTAAGGTAAGGCTTCTAGGATGAAGATAGGGATATTGGGATATTATTGGAGAATATTTTTCACGATCCAAAGGCTTGAGAAGTGTGAGAAATGGGTTAGAAGTGAGGGATTTTTATAAGGGAGAGAAGGGGCTCTTTAGGAAAGTTTGAAACAATTATTTTATTATAACCTCATATTTGATTTCAAAAGGTCAAATAATCGTTAAAGTAGAAGTTAAGTTGACTCATGGTAGAAATAAAATCATCCAATAATATTTTTATAGGTTTTGGATATTGTTTTAATATTTATAATTTTATTTATTTAAATCATTTATTAATGAGGAAAATATTTCATCATTATTGTGTCATAAATAATTTAATTTATTTGATGTCCAAAAATTATAAAAAAAATACCATGATGTGGTAAATATTTTTATCTTTCCAAATAATATTTATAGTCGAAAAGATAACTTATATAAACCCATGTAAAAATTGTTTTACTAAAAGATATTTGTTTATGTCATTTTTGTATTTACTTTAAATTAATTAATATAAAATGTCATTATTACTCCCATGTGGCTCCATGGGGTCCCAAATTCAACACAAGGATTCCCATGGACAAATATGTATCATCCAATATTATTGGGACACATGTTATGGTATTTTAATATTATTATAATATTATATTTTACCCTTATTTACTATATTTACCCTTTAATCAAGGTAAATAAAATATTTACTAAAGTAAATATTTAAAATGTCTAAAAATAAAAGTTACATATTTACACAATTTGGACCTAATGATTCCAAATATGGAATATATTTTTCTAAATTCAAAACACAGAAGTGGCAAAAATTAATTTAAAATTAATTCCCATTGTCAAAACAAAAATCCTCTTTTTAATAAATAATAACTATCAAAAGATTGACACTTGTTTATATCCAATTTCAAAGTGAAATTAATTAAAATGTCCAAAATTGGATTAAATAGGAAAAATATATTCTAATTACACTTTATATACAATTAAAAATATATTCTAACCATATAAATAAATTAGATTAAAAGGCACTTTTGAGTTAAAATACAATATTTTTTACTATTCATTAAAAAATGAACTTTATCAGAAAAATACCTAAAATTTACCCAAAGTAAATTTTTATGTTTTGAATCTAAAGAAGAATTTTATTTTGTAAAATAGAACAGATAAAAATGACAAAAACTATATTTAAAGAGGGTTCGCCATCAAAAGGCGGTAAATTGACCTTTTAAAGAATATTAGAGTATTTATGCTTTGATTCATTCACATTTTAAGCCTCTAAATTTTATTAGATAAATGTAAAAACATTTTACAAATATGTATAATCATATTTTATTTAGTTCTATTCATTCTCACCGATACAATGGATAGGCATTAACTACCATTTAAAATAATAATATTATACTATTAGTGTACAACGTAAGATTTCAAAGAAACCCACGGTTGCATATTGGGTACGCTATCGAACATAACATCCCCTTTAAAGTAAAATTAATATTTAATTCACAAATATTAATAAACATTCAAATGTATTATTCTTTAT
The DNA here is from genome assembly GCA_963277665.1 of Viscum album. Lineage (NCBI taxonomy): Eukaryota > Viridiplantae > Streptophyta > Magnoliopsida > Santalales > Viscaceae > Viscum > Viscum album. Next base: position 1,423,865,204 of record OY728123.1, on the reverse strand, counting down.
TTACTTGGGATGTTACAGTAATAACCTAAATTACCATAAAACCTTAGTGAAAACATGAATGCTTTCAAAAATTAAATATTTCCTAATACTATAAATCCAATAATTCTATAAACTATATCCATGATATCATAAATTGTATTTTCATATTATCAGTACTAAGGTAATCAATATTATCCCATTTATGATAAGTCATCTCTTTATCTAATTATCTTAACATCATTCACATATTCAGGGTTATCCTTCCCTTAATCATGTGTTTTCCAAAAATATCACCTTGCCACCTCAATCACTTTTCTAGGTCTTTAGAACTATTCAACATATCCTTTATATTAATTAATGAAGAACTTATAATGAAAATACATATATACTCCATGATTCGTATAACATAAACTTTGAATTCAAAAACATATACACCTCAATCATCAAACTTTATTCTTAAACCATTACTCAGGATCCATCATCTTATTAATTCCTAAACCATGAATCATGTCTTAACGTTCCTCAACCTTAATATAACTAATATTTTTAGGTATAATATAAAAAATATTAATAAAAAATCCCATACCTTTCAAATATTATTTGCTCTCTTTTTATCCTCAGTAGTATAACCAATACTCGTACCACTTTCTTGATTCTCTTCATGAGATTTCCACTTAGGAAATCGATTTTCATAGTTCCCATAATTTCAAAATATGAAACATCCAATGTTAACCAATTTACTTATATTTCCTAACATTGAAGAAAACCAGGAATAATATCATGAGAAACACTTACCATAATATAAAACCCCATAATCATTGAAAATCACTTATAAGATGTCTAAATCATGATATATACTTTTAAATATGTGAAACCTCAGGATTATCCTTAAATACGTCCTTAGAAATATACATAGAAATATAACTAGGGATCTCAGTATGTTTTCTCATCCTACTTTCCAAAGGTTCACTAAGCCTTCATTCAGATACCAACTATAACCACCCAACCTTTACATTCATAGACAATACATCACTTTTGTGGAATAATTAACACATTACATAAACACACACCCATAGATCATATTAGTTTAGTCCCTTTGGAAACTTGGAACACATTATTCAAATTTTATGAAATATCTTCAACATCTCCTATGAATATCTTCCCATTTAGTACCCCTAAATAAAAAACTTTCTTTATAACCTGAAAAAAAACATAAGGGTGAGATCAGATTCCCAATTAGGGTAAACAGGGGATATATTTAAGAATATCATGAACATAAGGGTATGAGAACATGATTGTGAAAATAAAAGATCATACCATACATATCAAAGATCATATACATGAGTCATGGAATAAATATTTATTGTTAATAAGAAATGAATCATAAGTAAAAAAATAACATAATCCATGAAATCATAACAAAATAATAAGACATGGAATTTGTTGTAGACACGTAATCATATAGAAATGATTTCTATAATAGCCAAGGCATCATTTCCAAGGCCATATTAGTAGTATTGGTTCACTCCCCATACCATATTGGTAGTCATGGTTCACTCTCATGGCTATCCTAGTATTATGAGTTCATTCCCCATACCATCTGGGTAGTTATGGTTCACTCTCATGGCCATCTTAGTAGTCAAGGTTCACTCCTAATACCATCTTAGTGTGTAAGGTCCTTTATGTCTATCTCATGAGATATAAATCTTTACCCAATGCATTATAGGGAGATATATTTCCTATCCATCTCATAATTAAATCATAAATACATGTGCCACAAGATCATAAACAATCATATCATAACCAAATAAATGGAATGTGTGTCATAAACATGTAATCATATCATAACCTATGGAAAAGATATAGGTTTCATAATCATTTCATCAAAAGTATAACCCATAAAAAGAATCAAGTTTATTAAACATCATTTCATTAAAACATAAACTAGTTGTATAAATAATATTATTTGTATTCTTAAAATATAAAAAGTATGTCATTTTAAATGGGGAAGGATTTTGAAACATCATTTAGAACATGATATTTTCTTAAAAATCACTTTTTAAAACATAAAACATTTTCAATTTTTTTTCTTTGAAACCACTTTGAAAAAATATAAAGGAATAATGAAAATTCATTTAAAATTTTCTTTAAAAAAATATCCTTTATTATTTGAAAAATGCATCTTGAAATATAAAACCTTTTTAAAACCCTTTTCTTTAAAAATAGACATGAAAACTTGTAAAGAAATATTGAAAACATTTTTCCTTGAAAAAATATGAAGGATTTTTAAAAAAAAATCAATTTTACTTGAAAATATATTTGAAAAATTATAAATAAATCCTTTGAAATCACTTTAAAACATAAAAAAAATCATTAAAATCATTTTTGTTGAAAATGAACTTATAAGATATTTTAAAAAAATTTCTTGTGGAAAATAATCATTGAACATTTCAAAGTGCCCACACCACTTTGAATCATTTTAATCATAATCCCCATGAAATGATAACATTAAATTTAAAATAATCTTAAAATATCTGAAATAGAAGGATATTCCTGACATAAGATATCAAATTGTAGTATACGCACCTAGTAAAAGAACATAGGTGCATAACAAAATATGTGTCTCAAAGAAGAAAAGTTGATAAAAAACTACCTTACTCATTTGGTAACTTTTTAACCATAAAACCCCATGAAACAAATATCATAAAATGGATATGTAAATACCAATAAATTAAATTATAAAAATTATACACACAAAATAAATTATTGGTGAATATGGGATGTATCTCATAGAAATAACAAGTGAGATGAAATTCCCTTACAACTTTATAATAATAAGAATAATATGACCCATGAAAGAAATAAAATTATATGGATAATAAAATACCATAATATTATGGTTAATACTCATAAAATACATTCATGGTCTGTATATACACCACTAATAAGAAACAAGTAGTGTATGAGGCATGTGTCTCACAGAAGTAAAGGTGAGACAAAAATCCCTTAACTTAGGTCAAATTCCCTCCGTACGTTTCTGAAAGTATTTTATATTGGTTTTAAACATAATATTAACTTATAACAGAATCATAATAATATTTATGAAATAATATATGATTCATTTAGGACTTTATATTACTTTTTTATTAACAATTACATGTTAAAGAAATGTTTTAAGAAATAACTGCTTTGTTTATCGTATACGTTTTGCCTTGTTATTCTTGATCTTATTAATTAGATCATGATTTTGGCCTACCTCTGACTGACTTTCCTGGTAATTAGATCATGATTTTCTTAATTATATAATGTAAAACATTATTTATATATCATATATATATATATTGTATAAATATATATATATATATATATAAGACAGATATATGAAATGGAATACATCATTCATGGATATGGTAAGTCGTACGTACACAAGAACATTGTTTCCATTTTCTTATCGTATTGAATAGTGGAAGGTAAATGATATATATGTAAATATATATATTATTCAATAAGAATTATTATGTCACATATTTCATATTTATTCCTTATATACATTTTTTTATAATCATTCTTGAAATGTTTAATGTGGAAGATGAATCTCATCGTGATGTGGAGATGGTAGGTTGTACGTACACACGAGCGATGATATCATTCATTTAATGGTAAAATGGTGAGAAATTAGATGTTATATTAATTAAATATAATAAATATAATGTAATATTTATTATTTATATCCATTATATCCATCATTATACCCATCCAAATAAATTAGTGATGAAAAACAGATTACACCACGGTGTTGAGACAGTAAGTCGTGTGTAAGCACACGTGGTACTTTCATTTTTTATAGTTTGAATAAAAGATGGAATATGGTTGTTACATCATCATAATAACATATTATAATATATTTTAAACTTTATTTATTAAATTATAATGGAATCAACACATGGAGATGATGTAGAAGTACAAACATTTTTGAAAGAGTCGGTAAGGAGATTACCTCCTCTTCAATGATATCCCTATAGATATCCTCTTAGGGATAATAGAGTTGGTATTTTGAGAATACCAAAACCTATATAATGTTACTAGAGAATTTTATAAGGAAATGGAAAAATTATGGATGATATTGAAGGCTAAAGGTGAGGTGAAGAAGTGAGGGAGGAGGTTCCCTTTTATAATTGAGGTGAGAGGCACTCTTAAAATATTAAATTAAGCTAAATTAATTTTCAATTAAAAATAGCTCAAAAGTGATTTATTTCAAAGATAATATGATTATGGGTCGAAATAAACTCAATAAATTATTTTTAGAAATGTTTATTTCATAATATTAACCTTATTGTTTTCCTTTAATCCTCAGTTAAACCTTTTAACTTTTACCATGACAACTTGGTTTTTTACTCTTTAGGGTTAATATAGTTACTATAAAATTCCAAAAGAAAAAAAAATGGATCATTGATGAAAATTTTAACCTTATTATAGTTATTTGGCCGAAATATTATAGTTTATTAATTTTATATCATTTAATAAAATATTATTTATTTTAAAGTATCATTTATGTCAATTTTGATACTATTAATTATTTGTTTTTTTAAATATCCTAAGAACATGATAGATTTGAAAAAACAATTCTAATATATCACTAACATATCAAAGTTATATATAAAATTCGTGGATAACATTAATTATGTAAAATTATATTTATTTTAATATTTTTATTATCATTTATTTGATATTTCCATCAGTTAAATAATTACTACATCATCATTATGCAAACCTTTAATTAAATTATTTATTCTATAAAAATTTAAAATAATTTTTCATGATGAAGATAAATTTATATGATTTCATGTGACTATTTATAGTCAAATATATCTTCTATATTACCCTATATTAAAAATTGTTTTCTTATTAAAAATATGAGTATTACATTTTTAACTTGTCTTTAAATAAAATATAATAAATATCATATTCATACCCAAGTGACCTAAAAAGGTTATAATTTAATCCTAAGTTTTATTTTGGTTTAAACACACTCATAAATTGAAATTAGGAAAGGTGTTAGGGTAAATTTATAATATTATAATATATTTTTTACCTTTAATTACCTGATTTTCCATTAATAGCGGTAAAAATAAATACTAAAGTTACTATTCACAAAAAAATTAATTTGATACTATTAGGATATAAATATAATACTGATTATAATTGTGTATGTCTATGTTTTTAAATTCAATTCATAAAATTGAAAAAAAATCAAGTTTAACGTTAATCCTGCAGACGTAGCGAGATGGCGGTAAAAACAACGTTCAAAAGATAAATATGTTTTTATACTTATTTTAATATAAAAACGATTTGAATGAACTAAATTGGATTAATATATATATATATATATATATAATTGATATATTTTTTTATTTAAAATAAATTTAAAATATAATAATTATTCAAAAAAATGCAATTTTTAACTACAATGCAACATTTTTACTATTCATCAAAAAATGAAACTTCTCATAAAAGTACTAAACATTCATGATAAGTTAATTTTGACATTACTAATTCAAAAATTAATTTTTATGTTTCCAAATTAAATTTAAAATAGTGTCTAAAATTAATTTTATTATTGTTCACAAAAGGACATAAAAAGAAGTTTCTTTAAGAAAGCAGTATTTCTAAACGTATATAGATTTTACCAAAAATTATACATTTCATTATAAATATGTTTTATTTATGTATGGTTTTTTAAAATTTAGTTATTAATGTTAATATTATGTTTAATGTCTAGGTTATAACTATCCCATTTAAATAATTAGAATAGTAAAGTGTTGTTTCGTAGAAACTCAGTGTTGCATGTAACGCAAGTCAAGTCGGTGTTGCGTGTAGTGTAAGATTAACATGGTATTGTGTATAAAATAATACAAAATTATTTATTTTATATAATAATAAAAATATATATTCTGTTTTCTATGAAGTGAAAAATATCAAAAAGATTAAATTAATTTTAAAAAAATAATTCACAAAATCTCTGGGTGTTACATGTTTCATGAAATGCTTCAATATAGACATGTTACTCTATGTAGAATTTAATTGATATCTTTTATGGGTGCCACCATTAATAGAATAAATCCACTAATTCATCATTAAAAAAAATTTATCTATACCAACCATTCTAGGTTGCTGATTCGAAAGGTTATTATTCTCTTGATGCCTTCCTAATTCAGCTACCCTATTTCCTCTATAGAAAACCATTCTGAATGGACATGGATTAGATGTAGAAATATAGAAATCTTGAAAATCCATATCATGATAATATAACCATAAATTACAGTCTCTTTAAAGTGTATTTTAACATTCTTCTAACATATAAAGGTATCTAAAACTTTTCTCTAATACAAATTATAACACTTATACCCTAAACAACCCTAATCACCAGATTTATAATTAGGGTTTCACTATCATAAATTTACTAGATATATTGGGTTTATAGTTTTAGATAATTAGTTAAAACATTACATAAATAATTGGATATTTTCACATAGTTTCCATTTTTCCCACAAAATAATTTCTTTATAAAGACACACTTGCTTCATCCAAGAAAACTCACATATCTGGAACTTTGAATTTATTAACTTTTATACTCATAATTATGCCCTATAAAAAATCATTTAAGAATATGGGATGATAAAAAAAAGTTTATTAAGGCCAATAAAAGATAATAAACACATTAGTTCATTTTTAAACCTAAAAAAATCCACAAATGAGTTTTCCTTTTTAATAATGAACTTTTGGCCTCAAATATGCATTTACATTTTTATGAAAACAACTTAATTTATTAATATATTTCCTTAAAAATTTCATAAGAAATTATAAAGTTGGAATAATAACCATAAGGGATTCTTGAAATATATTAAAACGTAGGAATACATTTCCATGAAAATAATCCTTTCACCTTTATTTTTTAAAAAAGTCATAAACTTTCCTTTAAAAACATGAGATCGTTTTCTTAACTTTTGAAATAAAAATATTTCTTTTATAAACCATTGAAATCATATCATGTAGGTACCTTGGGACATTATCCTTACATTCACACTTAATGTAACCCTTATAATGGAATCACTTAACTAGAAAGTTACCATATCTCTTAGGAGTAATCTATTACTAATAAAATCCATAACTTTACCCAATGGATTGGAGATCTATATCAGGATCACCCATTATCATAGATATATAGGGTTCACCTATAATTTATATAAATTTACCAAGAACCATAACATGAATAAAACACATATAAATTTAACTTTACTCATAAAACTTGTAATGAATTGGCTCGGGTCAACCAGAATTGTCACCCAAGTTGGCCTTCTACAATGTAAGGGAAAAAAACAACCACATAAAAGTCTCATGAATAACTGAAAAAAGATAAAAAATAAAGTATATTATGGAATTTAAGAACACATCCATGATACATAAAAAACCATTTCCAAAGGCTAAAACTAAAACAAAAACAATAAAATACAAATCCAAGTCTCTATATAACCATCTATCACCACCACTCTATCTCACTAACGAGGAAAAGAAAACTAAGATAAGATAGTTAACTACATGACACCCTTCCCTTTAATTGTTTCCTTCAAAACCACATATAAAAACACCCAAGGGAAAAAGTACGGTTTGAACAAAAGGATTGATTGGATTTAACCAAATAATATATCAAAAGTATAATACCATGATAAAGTTAGTTCTAGATTTAAAAAATCAAAGTTATAATGTAGTTTTAAAAGAAAATAATTTTTGTAAATCAAACTTTGCTTTTTAGAAAATAATTTCATATCCATAAAAACATAGAATATGATAATTAAATGTAATATATCTTGAAATTATGATAAAAACAATCCGTGAATATTCCATAAGATAAAAAAGTGAGAAACCAATTATGAAATGTACAATCATGTATAAAACTAAGCACAAGTTGGGCTCTATCCTATGGTAATATATCCTCAGACATGTGAAGGAACACTAAGAACTAATATAGGAATAACATGGACACTACCAATATCAAGTCCTACCATCGTTTGTTAATATTAAAAGAATAACCCCTAGTGGTGTCACACACTCTAAGGATTTTTATGTCTATTTCCTGACTCACTCAAGGTTTCCAATGTGATATGTTTTCTAAAACCCATATAAAATACGCAATCACAATTTAGAAAAAAATTTCACAGTGAAGAAACACCAATCCCATTATTTAAAATATATTTTCATGTCAAAATCACATTCAATGAATTTCATCAAACACGTAGTGTGTATATATATGTTTTTAAAGGAAAAAAAACTTCAAAAACATGAATCCTTTGAAAAAATCCACTTTGATATCAAATAAATCATTTTAAGAATCACACCAAATGAATTTATAATAACACAATATATTTCTTGAATTAGAACCTTTTTATAGAGACACCTACCTCAAGAATGAGGTAAAACCAATCTCCTTTAAAAAAATCATAAATGAATAGATTAGGTCCTCACAAGTCTAGTCCATAAGAAAAATTATCAATTATATATCAAACCCATTAGATATGAAAACCATAGACTAAACAGGTTCTAATGAGATATGGGAAGAATATATCAAGTATGGATCTAAGAATATGAGAGAAAAATAGATAAAAAATGGAACATACATTGAAGAGATCTATAAATAATGAAGGAAACCCAACAAGGAAGAAAGGGTAGAAGACTCAACAGTACTAGGGAGTTTTAGTTCAACACTAATTGGGATTATAAGATAATTAGATATAAAAAATCAATAGAAAATAGGTAAATTCAAAAAATTTAAAGGTTTAGATCAAAATTACTTGGGGATGAGCCACATGGTTTTGGAAAACTGTGCTCAAGCCATGTAATAACTATGGAAAACCATCCAGACACCCGCATAATTTCCTTAGTGAGCCGCATGATTTGATCAACTATGCTCAAAACATAAAAACATCACTAGATCCTCAGAATTACATAACATACAATTACCACATGGTTTTTATTAACCATTTTACTAGCCTATTTTCTCAAGAAATACATGTTTTCATCCTTTGAATCCTTGAAACCTCTATAACAACCGAAAGGATAAAACAAGATCAAAATAAAGTATACATGGGATATGAATTGTGTCACAATTATCTTCACCATGAAATAGTTCTATCTGTAAAAATTAAATAAGATTCTGAACTCACAAAAGGAAAATTCCACTACTTACTCATCAATGATTCCCACTAACACATCTCATGGTTATTACATTCACAATTCCATAATACAGGATATAGGGGAATTGTTTTACCATGCTATACCTTATCTTGGTTATCCATAATTTGAATTAGATGTCCAACCATAGAGGCATCATGCGCAATATCAAATCTTCCTATTTAATCACATGGGATAGGTTTGATTGATACATTCTTATATGGAAAATATAAAAAAGATCATGAATCAATGTCAATTTAGATGGAAAGTAAAAATAATAATTCAACTTTCCAAGATGTTCAAAATTCTAAAAAGAGACAATAAACTTCACTTCCAACATACCCTATTTACCCAATTGATAGTGCCCTAAGTGAGGTGAAAATATAAGAAAGGATAGATCACCAACCTCAAACTATATAAAGTGATGATGATGGTCTACATAGGATTTATGATGATTCAGAGTAGTCACTAACCTCTCATGGATCAAGTTCACTTTCTTTATCATCTCTTGAACAAGACTTGGTCCAACTAAGGACCACTTTCCCAAATCTTCCCAACATAAGGGAGATCTACATGTCTTCCCATACAATGATTCGAAGGGTTCCATTCTAATCAAATACTAATAACTATTATTATAGTAAAATTCAACCATAGGTAGATTATTTTCCCTAGAATCACCAAAATCAAGCACGCATGACCAAAGAGTATCCTCAAAGATATAAATAGCCCACTCAGTCTTACCATCCATCTTTGGCTAATATTCCATGCTTAATTTTAACCGGGAACCCATCACGTCTTGCAAAAATTTCTAAAAATTATATTTAAACTACTTTTACCTTTTAGAAATAAATATATAGGTAACTCTATAAATCCTTAAAACCTCTTGAATGCACAAGTTCCCAAGATGATCCACCTTCATCGTCTCCTTGATAGAGAATAAATGAGCCAATTTCATAATTCAATCAATTATTAACCAAATCATATCCATCCAACCAAGAGTTCATAGAAACCCAATGATGAAATCCATGGAAATATCATACCACTTCCATACCAGTATGGAAAAATGTTGTAACAAACTAGTAGGTCTTTGGTGCTATACCTTAATCCCATAACAAGTAAGGAACTATGGAACAGATCCTACAATCAACCACCTCATCATTGGACACCAATAATAATTTATTAGATCATGATACATCTTGATAGTCCTATGGTATAAATACCAATAATAAAAGTGTACATTATCCATCAATTATCACCCTAGAAATATATGAATAACCAAACTACCCTAGAAACACAAAGTTCCCATGGGAGGTTGAGACCAATCAGCTGAGGTCTCCCCACCATTTATGATTTTACTAAATCACTATAAATTAGTGTTTGTTACCTATTTATACCAAATAAAATCATCAAATGATGATTTAGCCTTCACAGAAACCAATAAAACCTTCCCACTAGCCTCTTCCACTCACAAGATAATCTCAGTGAACAAACTCATAAGAGACCACTACTCCACTGATTTCTTCAAGGCTTGAGTCTATAATTTCCTATTAAATTCATATGTGAATACATTCCCTTTACTAGGATTATAATTAATATTAAAATTGTATGTTTGAAGATACTTATCCCAATATATCTATATTAAATTCATATCCCTTTGAGTACAAATGTACTTTAGGATCTTATGATCATAATATACCATAAAATAACCCCCAAAGAGATAGTGTCACCAAGTTTTGAGAGTATGAATAACAAAAAAAAATTCAAGGTTGTGGATAGGTTAGTTCTTCTTATGACAGAATAATTAGAGAGAACCATAATTCACCAACTACTTTCTATGTATCAAGATGTACCCCAACCCCATACTTGAAGCATTGTAGAAAGAATCATAGATTAAATTTATTTTTAAAAGAACCAAAACTAGATCCAAGGTTAACTGCTACATTATTTCCTCTAAATTCGTTTGAAAATTTTCATTCCACACATACTTAACACCCTTGTAGGTCAAAGATGTCATCAGAGATGAAATATTGAAGAAGTCCTGAATAAAACACATGTAATAACCAGTTAATCTTAAGAAGCCCTGAATCTCAAACACATTCCTGGGTTACTCCCATGAAATTACCACCCAAATATTTTTAGGATCCACTAAAATTCCCTTATTAGATATAAAATGACCCATAATTTTCACTTCTTAGATCCAAAATTTACATTTGGAAATATTACCATTCAAGAAATGTTCTTTCAAGATTCTATAAATGATATCCAAATGATCCATGTTCTCCTCCTCTAACTTGGAGTACACCAAAATATAATGCAAAAAAACAATAATGAAGGATTCCAAAAACTTATTGAAGATATGGTTCATCAATTCCAAAAATACCATGAGATCATTTGTGATATTGAATGGAAGAACTAGAAAATCAAAAATCTCGTACCAACTCCTAAATGCTATTTTAGGTATATCCTCTTATTAAAATATCAACTAGTGGTACCTCGACCATAGGTAAAATTTTGAAATCCAAATATTCCCTTTGATTTGATAAAATATATCATCAATTCTTGGAAAGTGATACTTGTTCTTAATAATCACCTGATTTAGAATTTTATATTCAATGAAAAATTGGAGAATTTGTTCTACCTTCTTAGAGAAAAGAAAAGGTGAAGGAAAATGTGACCTACTAAAATGGATAAATCCATTATCCTTAAGATATGGAAGCTAAAAATTAAGTTCCTTTAACTCAACATGTCTTATGTGATACAACAATAAATAAATGGGCATGAGACTAGGGATTATATCAATAGTGAACACGATCAGCCATTATGATGGTAACCTAGAAAAATAATTAGTAAATACCTCAAGGTACACACACACCACTATAGTAAGTGGGCCAATAAATTTATAGTCAATGATATCAAGGCGCAACCCTAACAACTAACATGATATCATTCTAGTATAAGGAAAAATATGCCCTGCTCTCCCCAATATAGAATCCCAATCACCTTGAAATTCATGAGAGACTCTATCAGTAGATAAAAACGAAAATAGATGATGATAATAGTTTATTTGGGACTTAACACTAATCATACAATCCATTATAATAATAAGGTTAAAGATATCAAGACCAAGAACCAAGAAATCCCAAGACACTTTAAATTCGGCTATCGCCACCCGACACGTGGGACATTTAAAACCTTATTAGGAACTCTTTACAAAAGGAATGTAAATATACAACATGAATTTCATAAGTTATGAATGAAATCCCAAAATTTCAATTAAATTGGATGATATAAAAGAATGAGTCACACCTGTATCAAATAAATCTAGTACCCTAGAGGAAAAAATGAGAACCTTACCACTAACAGTGGCCTACCCTCCTCAGATTCCTATAGTGCATACTATGATATCACTACCAAAAAACATGGCAAGGGAAGCACTGCCCTTTATCAGTGCTAAATAGAAAACGCTGATAAAGGGGTATGCCTTTATCATCTCTAAAATAAGTGCTGATAAAGGTATACCCTTTATCAGCGCATTTTTTAGCACTGATAAAAGGGCACATTTATCAGTGCTTATTTTAGTGCTGATAAAAGTTTTTATTCTTAATTTATATAAAATTATAATATTTATCAGTGCTAAAATAAAAGTTCTGATAAAACATACCTTTATAAGCACTTTTAACAAGCGCTGATAAAGGTTCCAGTGGTTTCTATTTAATAACCCTAATAGACCCTCTTATCTTGCATGCGGTAAAGCTTTATCGGAAGATGAACCATGACCCTATTCCACCGCGACTTCTCCTCCTCGTCTGTGATGCATCCTCATATTCCTCCTCCTCCTCGTCCTCCTCCTCCTCCTCTACCTCCTCCTCTACCACCGCCGTTGGGTTTTTCTCCTCTACTGCTGCCTCCGCGCCGTTGGTTTTGCTCCTACACTGCGACCGCCATTGTCTCTGCCGTCGTGACCGCCGCCATGACCGTCGCTGCCTCCGTCGCCGCGACCGCCGCCGCTGCCTCCACCGCCGCTGCCTCCACCACTTCTGGTCAGTGTAGGAGTATTTTTCTTTCTCTTGGGTTAATATAAATGAGAAATGATGATCCTTGAATGATTATGATGACTTATAGTTTTTTTATAAGTGATTTGAACCTATGTATGGGTAGTTGGGGCAAGAGTGAGAGCCTAGGTGGTGATACCCTTGTATTGTAGGTTGTTTTAGATAGTGGGTGTGTGAGAACCTATAATAAGTGGTTGGTTTGGTTCACTAGATGATGTGTGTTTTGAGGCGGGGATAAGAGTGTCACCCATGGGCTAAGGATTGTGTAAGAATTTATGTAAGGTGTTTGTGTGAGATCCCAGTGGTCGTTAGCATGTGACTCAGGATGGGAGCGAGTTAGTGAGTTTTGGTAGTTGGGGGAGACTAATGAGTGGGGTTATCTTGGTGTTATGAATACCTTAGATACATAAATCTAGGGTAGATTCTTTGAAATGAGGTATTGATTCATATTATGTGTTATCAAGTTGATAGCTAAGGAATGGTCATGCCTTGGATTTGTATAAGGGAAGCACTCTCTATTCTTGAGTTTTAGTGTTATGACTAGGTTGAGGGACATGATAATTTTAATTCCTAACCTTATTGATTTATAGCATGGTTTTAATGTGACCATCACTATTGAAACTAGATGGATGGGTTTAGGGTAATGAAGCATGGGTATATTCCTTTGGTTTTGGAATAATGTTGGGTAACTGGTGATCGTGTGGTGAGTTTTTGCATAGTGTGTTGTTAAGATTGGAAAAGAGTACCAGGGGTGTCCCATTGGAAATATGTGTGTTCCCCCTAATTTTTGTCAAGATGTACGGGTAGGCTCATTGAGTTTGAATAGGGATATGATCCTACTCACTAGATACCATGTGTTGTGTTGAAAATAGTGTACCATTAAGTTTAAAGTCATGTGATTATGATGTATGTGTCGTGAAAGGTGTGATATCAAAGGATTGATCAGGGCTTACTCATTTGGGATATGCTATCTAGAATAAACTTGGGGATTATACCTAGTAATGAGGACCTATTGGTCAGGGCTTACCCATTGTATGTTCATCTTTTATATTTTAAAAAGTCTGTTGAACTCGTTATATCGAAGGTGGGTTCTATAATTTCATGTTATCTTAAGGTGTGTTTAACCATGGTGTGGGTTGATTTAGGTTTTAGTGGGTTCTTGGGGTTTGTGGGATGTGGTAAATGGTGTACTCGGTTTTAGATTATTTTATTCTCATGAGTTTCCCTTATTTTATGTTTTCTTTTCAGTTGGAAATCTCCTCTATTGTGTGCCTCTCCTCTGCCATGAACGCACCTCTGTCGTGTGCTTAACAACACCTTCACGGTGAGTTTTCACTTGTTACTCATTGATTTGCTCTTGTTCACATGTTATTACTGTTTGATATTGATGTTTATAATGTGAAATGAACGGGCTAAATGCCCTACATAAAATTGTGGCAGTTGGTGGTCCTTATTTGCGCGCTAAATGAATTGCATATTGGTTGGTTCTTTTTGAACATTTGAATATAAAAATTGGTAATTTATGTATACTTTAATTATGAATGAACTCCCTAGGATGATAAAATTTCTGTGATAACCCCTGAATTAACAAAAAAAATTGAATAAGGGGTGCTTTATAAAATCTAAAATTGTGATTGTTTGGTTTGTATGGTGTTGCGATTGTGAGCACGATTGTGTTTTTGTATGGTGTTGCAGTTATTGGCATGATTGATATGTCATTTGTTTTCCATGTTGTAGTTCTTCCACCATTTAATATCAATCCAAACTTTACCCATTTCAATGGAACCACCACTTTGTTACTAGTGCAATTCCACTGAATCCTAAAAAACCACTTCTAGAGGACTCTATGAGACACTTTATGGTGTGAAGATGATGTTTTTCAGATTCTATATATTTTTAAAATACATGGTATGTAGTCTTGTTAAATGGAACATGATTCACCATACATGGATTTTATATAGATTTTAATGCCATACAAAAATGTGATGCATAGCCGGTGAAGTGACTCATTTTGTATCTAAAGTACACACCTTTAGCTCAAGTTGTTCTATATGTCATGTATTTTCAAAGGCATCATGCAGTATTTGTAAGAAAAACTTGGAATTAATTTGATATATATCAGATTAAATCAGGTATCTTATCCATAGATGATGTTTACCCTACTAGACACACCATGTATATGGATTTCACATGAGTTTAGAAATGGTAGTATACAACCAACCTTGACTGAGAACCCTACACATTGTGTATCCATTGAACAAATTGTGTGCTATGTTAATTTCATTATTATTATTTATTTTTCACTTAGATGATAATATTTCATGTATGAGTATCCCATTATAAATATCTTCTCATGTAGATCATAATATTATGATTCCCTCATTCATTGGAAATTGTACACGATGTGGTTTGGATATTTTAATTATCTTCACTCTGCTTGAGAGTTAACAAGTGACAAGTGATATGTTTGGAGAAAATAAAGAGTATGGTACTCCCCCATGTTTCAGTGAAGATTCCTCCATGTATAGGTTTTAGGTACTCCATGGAGATATACAAAAGACAGGGCACAGTCCCCCGTATATAGATAGAGTTCAAGTACTTTCACATGTTTTGGGGTAGGTTCCTCTATTTCATTGTAGAGGAATTTGTACCATGATTTTTTTTATAAAACCCAAAAAATGATACTTGATTAATTAAAACATAATATTAGGAAATTTCGAGATCGAACCCATAAAGACGATGAATTTGAATAAATAATGGATTAATGACAATCGGTTGACAAAAGAGTTTGAAGATTGTGTGAAAGTGTTTATCAAGTTTACGGGAGATCATGCATGTGACCCTTCTCAAATACTTTGTCCGTGTTTATGATATTGTTATTCAATACAAATTAGTCCAGAGGAGTTGGAAGAACACCTGATTTTTCACGGAATAGATCGAAGTTATACATGTTGGAATAAACATAGGGAAAAAACGAATGTAGCTAGTGGCTCGGATAACACGACATTTTATGGAAGATCTAATATGATTACAAGCATGAACAATGAAGATGATCATATGGAGGGAGTGATTACAGATGTGAATGATGATGAAGATCGTATTGAGGAAATGACAAGGACAGTTGAAGATGAACTTCATGATTTCCCAAAATTGTTTGAGAAGTTAATGAGTTGTGCAAAAATGCCATTATATGCTGGTTGCACTAAATATACAACATTGTCAGTCATACTAAAGCTGTATAATTTGAATGTAGGCAACCGGTGGAGTGACACCAGTTTTACAGAACTACTTTCTCTCATGAATGACATGATCCCAGAAGACAATGAACTCCCATGCCAAACATACGATGTCAAACGAATGCTACGATCGATGGGTATGATCTCTGAAAGAATACACACCTTCCTGAATGATTTTATATTGTTTCACAAGGACTAAAAATCACTTAAATAATTCCCAAAGTGTGGTGCTTTTCAATACAAGAAAGATGATTCTATTCCTATGAAAGTTTTATGGTACTTTCTAATCTATCCAAGGTTTATGCGCCTATATGGAAGTGAGGAGACTACAGGACAATTGACATGGCATGGTGATACAAGAATTAAATATGGGAAACAATGTCACCCGACAGACTCTTCTCAGTGGAAGAGAATTGATCACGAGTATCCTGAATTTGGAAACGAGCCAAGAAACCTTCGTCTGACATTATCTACAAATGGGGTGAATCCTTTTGGTTTTCAAAGCAGCAGTCACAGTACATGGCCGGTTATGTTGGTAAATTATAACTTACCACCGTGGTTATGCATGAAACGAAAATACATCATGTTATCTATGCTTATATTAGGACCAAAACAACCGGGTAATGATATTGATGTTTATTTTGATCCATTGATCAAGGATTTGAAAATATTGTGGGATTCAGGTGTTACGTTGTATGATGCTTACCAAAAAGAAGATTTCACTTTGAAATCCATGTTGTACGGGACGATAAATGACTTTCCTGCTTATGGAAATTTTTCAGGATATAGCATTAAAGGAACTCAAGGGTGTCCCGTTTGCGAACAAGGTACATGGTCAATTAGGTTGAAACATTCATCGAAAACTGTGTTTTTAGGACATCACGGATTTCTACCCCGACGAAATAAGTACCGATCTTGGACGACATCATTCGACGGAAGTTCAGAAGAACGTACAACACCATCTCGACTAACAGGTGATCAATTGTTTGAGAAGGTAAAAGATTTGAACACTACTTTTGGTAAACCGTTTTCAAAAAACCTTATGAAAACTAGTTAGAAAAAGAGATCAGTTTTTTTTTTGAATTATCATACTGGAATTATCTGTATGTCATACATTTTCTTGATGTTATACATATTGAAAAAAAATGTATGTGATAGTGTCATCGGCACGTTGCTAAATGCACCTGGCAAAACGAAGAATGGAATTAAGGCTGGATTGGATATGGTTGAGATGGGAATATGAGAAGAGTTGGCACCAGTGAAGGGTGAAAAATGAATATTTCTTCCTCATGATGCTTACACTCTTTCCAGGCAGGAGAGATATCAGTTTTTCAACTTCTTGAATGATGTAAAGGTTTTATAGGGGTATTAATCAAATATCAAGAACATCGTGTCAAAGAACGATTTAAAATTAAAGGGTCTGAAATCACATGACTGCCATGTTTTGATGCAAGATCTAATTCCTGTATCTTTACGTTTCATTTTGCCCAAGAATGTCTGCCATACATTAATGAAGTTATGTTTCTTTTTTAAAGCTATATGCAGCAAAGTTATAGACCCTGCTAAATTTCCAACTATGGAAAGAGAAATTGTCGTCATATTATGTGAATTGGAAATGTTCTTCCCACCGACATTTTTTGATATGATGGTTCATTTGATGGTTCATTTGGTGAGAGAGATTCTACTATGTGGTCTTGTACATTATAGATGGATGTACCCCATTGAACGGTATATGAATATTTTGAAAGGTTATGTAAAAAATCAAAGTCATCCAGAGGGTTGTATTACAGAGCAATATATTGTTGAGGAAGCTGTTGAATTTTTTAATGAATACCTGTCTGGTGTGGAAAACGTTGGCCTACCGAAATCTCATCACACTGAGCGACTTGAGGGTGAAGGAATTTCTGGAAGAGAGGTTGTTATAATCAATATTATAGATCGGGAGCAGGCTCACCTTTACGTTTTGCATAACAGTTTCGATGTTGAACCATATGTTCAAACCCACAAAGAAATTCTTAGGCGTTTGAATCCATCTAGGGCTGAAAATGGATATCAGATACACATAATCGACAATTTATAGGATGGTTTCAGGACCATATTTTGAAGCAGTTAGATGAAAATCCAGACTCAATTTCAGAATGACTTCGATGGCTAGCCGGAGGAGCAAGTGTGTATGTATTATCTTACAATTCTTATGTAGTTAATTCTTATACATTCTATACTAATGAACATGATGAAGATAGTACCATGCAGAATAGTGGGGTTACACTTGTGGCTGAGGCGATGCATGTTTCCGATGCTAAGGACAAAAATCCAATTTATGCGAATATGTCATACTTTGGCACCATCAAACAAATATGGGAGTTGGATTATACAAAATTCAACGTGCCGATTTTTTAATGCAAGTGGGTTGATAATAGGAGTGCAGTTAAAATAGATGAATTGGGATTCGTGAAAGTTGATTTTAGTAAGGAAGGGGAGAAAGATGAACCATTTATAATGGAATCATAGGAAGTACAAGTATTTTATGTTCCAAACCCCGCAAACCGAAATTGGTCAATTGTTCTATTATCGACCAAAACAACTGAAGGGTAAGATGAAAGTTCAATAGAGGATGAACCTTTTATAGGGACTTCACAATCATTTTGCAGCAGTCCCAATGTAGACGGCGTTTTGTATGTCAGAGGAAACCACAATTAAGGGATTTACATAGTTGATAGAGGAGTCAAATCTCTTAAGCCTTTAAATAAAAAAAAGTGAGTACAATAATCAGTTTATTTGTTTATTGTAATATACATTGTGTTACATTATCTTATTATCTGCTCGCTGCTGCTTTTATGTAATCTAAATTAAATGTTAAACCACTTCTGTAGATAATGAATTCTACACCTGCTGATGCGCCCAATCCCGAGGCACAAAAGGTCTCTCAACCACCTTCTGGTGGTCCTAGTGCAGAGCAACAACAGGTTTCTCAACTAGCTGTTGGTGGTCCCAGTGCAGAGCAACAACAAGTTTCTCACCCTGATGTTGTTGGTCCCAGTGCAGAGCAACAACAAGTTTCTCAACCTGTTTCTGCTGGTCCCAGTGCTGATGCTAGTGCTCTGGAGAAAGATATTGATGATACTTCTGAGGAAATGGTAGGAAATGAAACCCTGAAAGTGCAAAAAAAAAACAATAGCACCGTAGTTTGACAATGTTAGCTAAAATCCTTAAGGCAAAAGAAAAAGGCATAAACTTTGAGGTGGGATGGAATAAGAGAGGCCAACATGTTAACCCCAACAAATCCATATTTAGTAGCTACATTGGAATCTTCACTCGACAATGCGTGTTGATTGATGTACAGTCATGGAACCATGTTGTCACCGGTCTTAAGACACTAATGTGGGTAGAGATTACGGTAAAATTATGATATCATTTTTTTAATTTATTAAAATAATATACCAAAACATTGAATTACTCTTCATCATCCATTGCAGAGTGCATTTATAGTAGATGCCTCGCACAAGGAATATGTATTAAGAGTTTCAGGAAGGATTCATAGAGGTTTCCACACAATTTTAATGAAATATCATCTTAATGATGCTGAAGGGAAAATCAAGCCGCACCCACCTCCTCTTTATGCACACTTGATATCCCAAGGAGCGTGGGACGTGTTTATCAACTGTCACGGGGAGAAGACTTTTCAGGTACATTATGTGGGGTAATACGTTGTTTGACGTTTCTTGTATTCATCACTTTGATTGGTAGTTTTTTATTTATGAAACAACAACTAAGTGCTGAAAATAAAAAATGTGCAGCAGAACCAGCGTACCCTTACCGTAAAGAAAGGTTGGGGTACGCTTCACTTGAGAAAAAATGGGTACATATTTTAAATCTACCGTACTACTTATATGTGACATAAAACAACACCATAACCATGTTTCTCTGTTCATATGCAGATTGATGAATCAAAATTGAAATCCAAATCCATCCCATGCCATGTGCTATGGAAGGAGGCTCGTGTAAATAAAGAGAAGATACTGATAGATGAAAACACACAAAAAGTGTGGGAAACATGTGTAAGTATGACATAATATAAATTTGATTTTTTTTAAATCGCTATTACATTACAATGACTATTTATTTTTCTATATTTTATATCTGACATAGTCACAGGAATCAACAACACCCACACCAGATGAAGACATACTTTCAGCAACCTTGAAGCGGCCAGACCAATATGGCCGCATTAGAGGTGTGGGTTTTGGGGTGACACCCCGAACATATTTTCAAAAACAAAAACAAGCGGATGAAGAAAATGAAAAAATGGAAAAGCTGAAAAAAAAAATTAGCTATTTTTAAGAAGAATTACAATACCAGAGAGAGATGATAGCAACATTGATGGGGGAGAGGTAAAGAGAAGAAACAACTCAACAACAACCTGTGCATGACGATCCTGCCCTACCCCCCCACCAGCTTTGAGGCAAGTCGTTCCCCTAAAAAACAAGACTTAGCTGAGGTAATCAATGTTTTAATAATTGTTTCTGTGAAATGTGATTAACATAGACACTGATACATTTCTTGTACTAATATTCTACAGGGTAAAAATTATTGTGATTTATATCTAGTAACTCCCACCTATTGCCTTGTAGCGAGGGCTACAATGTTCAATACGCAGAACGACATTCTTCACAACATAAAACTTCCAACAGATCATTTCAGACTGTCAATTAATGTAGATAATGAGTCGAGTTCCAAGCTACCTATTTCAAATGATGATGAATACATTCATATGGTTGAACAATTTATTGGAATATTCATCGCATGGCCGTCAGTTCTTGTAAAAAAACATGTCGACAAGGAGGTATCCATTTACAAGTTATTTTTATAGCTGGACCTTTAACATTTAATGAAAAAAGGTCTGAACCAATGAATGTTATTGCAGAACGACAAAGAGAAGGGGGTGAAACAAAATATCAGCTCAAAAATATCTTAAGGATCAACCAACCGATTGAAACAGTCTACTGAGAGCACCTTCACCCCACCCGTTCTATATCCACAGTTAATATCATTGCAGGCTCATGTGGATACAAAGTTGATAGATAGCAATGCTCACACAATTGTTTTAAAAAAATGTACGGAGAGGAAACATCATATTTCATTAGTGATGAAAATGTAAATGAAATCCTCAAGTATGAATGGATAGGCGCCTTAGTTGTAAATGTATACATGAGGTATGTTTTCATGATTTAATTTTATAAAAGATGATATACTCTGATAATAATGACTAAATACATTTTATATTTTTCACAGGTGTATATATGAAAAAAAATTGAAAGTATTTCCCCATGAACAAAAAATTGGAATCGTTATTCCTCACACCACCTATTCAAAAGAAGAAATATATTCTGATAAAGAGGCTGCAATAATGTCATCCCTGCTAAAATCATTTGAAAACAAAATTACGGTTGATATACTCTTTTTAATACCAATGATGCAGGGGTAAAACTCTACAATTTATTCATATCAACTATATTTTCATTTCTTTCTTTACTTATTCCTTTTTGTATTTTTAGGGAGCATTGGATGCTGATTGCAGTCAATTTGGATACTCCAAAGATTTATTTTCTGGATTCAACGCATGGATATCCCACAAACTGACCACGCATGATGGCGTTTGTTAATTTGTAATACACTAGATCCAACATTTTAAAACTAAACATCTTGTTATATAATTTATGTTATATTTTAATGAGGATTATGTTATGATAGGGTGGTGCATCAATATCATATAATGCATGGAATGAATCCAGGGCATAAGGATGAGCAAGCCTATAAGATTTAAAACTGTAAAAGTATCCGGGTATATATAATAACATTGCACTATCCAAACACATATCAAAACAAATTACTTACTATTGTCGATGTTTCTGCAGTGTCCAAAACAAAAAAATAGAAAGGACCGTGGTAATTATGTTTGTAAATTTATGAAAGAGATCTTATTTCATCAAAAAACTAGAATCCTTGATAAGGAATTTTTGAAAATAATTATGAGTTCATTTAAAATATTTATTAATCCTTTGTGTATTTATATTTTTTCAGTAATACCATGACTGTCGCAAAAACTCATATTCAGAAGATGATATAGATGTGTTTAGAAACGAATGGGAAACATACCTGATGGAAGATTGTACAAAAATAGGATGAAGGTGAATTCCTAATAATGTTATCCATATATGATCATTGATATCTCCCTTTTTTACACTTACTGAGTATATATGATCACCCATTATTATGTTTTATATCCTTAGGTTATGAATAATGGTTTTAGATATGATTTGTCTTTCTAGTAAAGCATAACTCGTTGGACTTCACTGGTCGATAGTGTGGAATTTGACTGATGCATAGTCATTCTGTCCACTCCCGAGCATCTTAAAATCTTGATGGGAACCAATATCTTGGATTTTCAATTCTCTAATTTTAATTTCCCTTATATGTGGGTGGGGTGTCCAGGAGGGAGGGGGTGTCTAGGAGTGGGGGGGTGTAGGAGGGGGTGTGTCCAAGAGGGAGGGGGTGTCCAGATGTGACGTGTACAAATCGACCACACCTAAATCCGATGCACGGTGTGACTGATATGGCTAAAAGTGTCTAATACCAGTTTGAAATTGACATTAACTTTAGAAAAAAACACTACTAACATACGCAATATCAAGAAAACGTATTTGGATTGTTTTGATACTTTATTACAACGATCCATGAGTCATTTTTGAGGTGTAAAAATCGACCGAACCTCAATCTGACGCACGGTGTGACCAGTATGGATAAAACTGTCTGATAGTAGTTTCGAATTGAAATTAACTTTAGAAAACGACACAACTGACATATGGAAAACTGATAAAACACGTTCGGATTGTTTTGATACTTTAGGAAAATGATCCATGAGTCATTTGTGACATGTAAGAATTGACCTCACCTCAATCTGACGTACGTTGTGACCGGTATGTCTAAAATGGTCTGATACCAATTTCAAATTGACATTAACTTTAGAAAACAACACTACTAACATACGGAAAACTGAGAAAACATGTTATTATTGTTTTGATACTTTAGTAAAATGATCCAAAAGTAATTTGTGAGATATACGAATTGACCGAACCTCAATCCGACATACGGTGTGACCGGTATGGCTAAAAGTGTATGATACCAGTTTTAAATTGACATTAACTTTAGAAAACAACAAAACTCACATACAGAAAACCAAGAAAATGCATTCAGATTATTTTGATACTTTAGGAAAACGATCCATGAGTCATTTTTGAAGTGTACGAATCGACCAAACCTCAATCTGACGCACGGTGTGACCGGTATGGCTAAAAGTGTCTGATATCAGTTTGAAATTGACATTAACTTTAAAAAACAACACAACTAACATACAAAAAACTAAGAAAACGCATTTGAATTGTTTTGATACTTTAGTACAATGATCCATGAGTCATTTTCGACATGTATGAATCGACCATACCTCAATCTGATGCATGGTGTGACCGGTATGGCTAAAAGTGTCTGATACCAGTTTCAAATTGACATTAACTTTAGAAAACAACACTACTGACATACGGAAAACCAATAAAACACATTCGGACTATTTTGATACTTTAGGAAAACAATCCATGAGTCATTTGTGAGGTGTATGAATCAACCACACCTCAATCCGACACACAGTGTTACCAGTATGGCTAAAAGTGCCTGATGCCAATTTCAAATTGACATTAACTTTAAAAAAAACACTACTGACATACGGAAAACCGAGAAAACATGTTCGGATTGTTTTTATACTTTAGGAAAACTATCCATGAGTCATTTTTGAGGTGTAAGAATTGATCACACATCAATCCGACGCACAGTGTGACTGGTATGGATAAAAGTGTCTAATATCAGTTTGAAATTGACATTAACTTTAGAAAACCACAAAAATTACATACGGAAAACCAAGAAAACACGTTCGTATTGTTTTGATAATTTATGAAAATGATCTATGAGTCATTTTTGAGGTTTAAGAATCGACCTCACCTCAATTCGATGCACAGTGTGACCGGTATGGCTAAAAGTGTCTAATACCAGTTTCAAATTGACATTAACTTTAGAAAACAATACAAATGATATACAAAATACCAAGAAAACGCGTTCATATTGTTTTTATACTTTAGTAAAACGATCCATGAGTCATTTTTGAGGTGTACGAATCAACCGTACCTCAATCTGATGCACGGTGTGACCGGTATGGCTAAAAGTGTCTGATAAAAATTTCAAATTGACATTAATTTTAGAAAACAACAAAAATGACATATGGAATACCGAGAAAACACGTTCGGATTGTTTTGATAATTTAGGAAAATGATCCATGAGTCATTTTTGAGGTGTAAGAATTGACCTCACCTCAATCCGACACACGATGTGACCGGTATGGCTATAAGTGTCTGATACCAGTTTCAAATTGACGTTAACTTTAAAAAACAACACTACTGACATACGGAAAACTGAGCAAACACATTTGGATTGTTTTTATACTTTAGTACAATGATCCATGAGTCATTTGTGATGTGTATGAATCAACCACACCTCAATCCGACACATGGTGTGACCAGTATGGCTAAAAGTGTATGATATCAGTTTGAAATTGACATTAACTTTAGAAAACAACACAAATGATATACGGAAAACCAAGGAAATGAATTCATATTATTTTGATAATTTAGTACAACGATCCATGATTCATTTTTGAGG
Organism: Viscum album; assembly: GCA_963277665.1. Lineage (NCBI taxonomy): Eukaryota > Viridiplantae > Streptophyta > Magnoliopsida > Santalales > Viscaceae > Viscum > Viscum album. The sequence goes on along the minus strand of OY728123.1, from coordinate 1,423,839,949 downwards.
TGTAATAATCGACTACACCTCAATCCAATGCACGGTGTGACCGGTATGGCTAAAAGTGTCTAATACCAATTTCAAATTGACATTAACTTTAGAAAACAACACAAATGACTTACAGAATACTGAGAAAACGTGTTCGTATTGTTTTAATTCTTTAGGAAAGCTATACATGAGTCATTTTTGAGGTTTAAGAATCAACCAAACCTCAATCTGATGCACGGTGTGACCAGTATGGCTAAAAGTGTCTGATACCAGTTTCAAATTGACATTAACTTTAGAAAACAACACAAATGACATACGTAAAACTGAGAAAATGCATTTGGATTGTTTTGATACTTTAGGAAAATGATCCATGAGTCATTTTTGAGGTGTATGAATTGACCAAACTTTAATCCGACGCATGGTGTGACCGGTATGGCTAAAAGTGTCTAATACCAGTTTCAAATTGACATTAACTTTAGAAAACAACACAAATGACATATAGAAAACTGAGCAAATGTTTTAGGATTGTTTTGATACTTTATGAAAATGATACATGTGTCATTTTTGACGTGCACGAATCGAATTCACCTCAATCAGACACATGGTGTGATTGGTATTTCTAAAAGTGTCTGATACCAGTTTCAAATTGACATTAGCTTTTGAAAACAACACTACTGACATACGGAAAACTGATAAAACGATTCCAGATTGTTTTGATACTTTATAAAAACTATCCATGAGTTATTTGTGAGGTGTACGAATTGACCGCACCTCAATCTGACTCACTATGTGACCGGTATGGATAAAAGTGTCTGATATCAATTTTAAATTGACATTAACTTTAAAAAACAACACAAATGACATACAGAAAACTGAGAAAATGAATTCTGATTGTTTTTATACTTTAGGAAAATGATCCATGATTCATTTTTGAGGTCTACGAATCGACCCACCTCAATCTGACACATTTTGTGACCGATATGGCTAAAAGTATCTGATACCAGTTTCAAATTGACATTAACTTTAGAAAACAACACAAATGACATATGGAATACCATGAAAACGCATTCGTATTGTTTTGATATTTTAGGAAAACTATCCATGATTCATTTTTGAGGTGTACGAATTGACCGCACCTCAATCTGAGGCACGGTGTGACTAGTATGGCTAAAAGTGTTTGATAATAGTTTCAAATTGACATTAACTTTAGAAAACAACACAAATGACATACAGAATACTGAGAAAACGCATTAAGATTGTTTTGATACTTTAGGAAAACGATCCATGAGTAATTTTTGAGGTGTACGAATTGACCGCACCTCAATCCGACGCACGGTGTGACCGGTATGGCTAAAAGTGTATGATACCAGTTTAAAATTGATATTAACTTTAAAAAAACAACACTACTGACATATGGAAAAATGAGAAAATGTGTTCGGATTGATTTGATACTTTAGGAAAATTATCCATGAGTCATTTTTGAGGAATAAGAATCGATATTACCTCAATCCATCACAAAGTGTAACCGGTATGTCTAAAAGTGTGTGATATCATTTTTAAATTGACATTAACTTTAGAAAACAACACAACTGACATATAGAAAACCGAGCAAACACATTCTGATTTTTTTGATACTTTAGGAAAATGATCCATGAGTCATTTTTGACGTTTAAGAATCGACCTCACCTCAATCCAACGCACGGTGTGACTAGCATGGCTAAAAGTGTCTGATATCAGTTTCAAATTGACATTAACTTTAGAAAACAACACTAATGGCATATGAAAAACCAAGAAAATTTTTTCGGATTGTTTTGATACTTTTGGAAAGCAATTCATGAGTCATTTTTGAGGTATAAAAATCTACCGCACCTTAATCCGATGCATGGAGTGATTGGTATGGCTAAAAGTGTCTGATATCATTTTGAAATTGACATTAACTTTAGAAAACAACACTACTGACATACAGAAAAATGAGCAAATGCGTTCGTATTGTTTTGATACTTTAGGAAAAAAATCCATGAGTCATTTTTGAGGTGTAATAATCGACTGAACCTCAATCCGACGCACGGTGTGACCAGTAAAGCTTTTCATTAGATAAAGAATCAGTATTTAGTTTTACATTTCCATATTAATGTATTCTTTCATATTAATGTTTTAATTTATTTCATTATTGTATTAATAACATAATATTTGTTTTCTTACATAGGTGAATATTTTTCATTGATTTCAGATGATTTTTTCGGCAACAAATACCGTGGACGACAATTTTTGAGAGAGGATCACAGATATCAAAGGATGAAACATTAATGTTTATAACTTTTGTGGGATAATTGTAATTGTAACCATGTAAAACATTGTTTGAAATGTATATAATAGTGTTTTGTTTTGTATTAATGATTTTAAGTAAATGTATATAGGATTTTTTGTCAAAATATTGTGTGAGGGTGCTGTTTTGTACAGGTGTGCAGGTGTTGTTTTGTACAGGTGTAGGTGCTAGTTTGTGCAGGTGCTGGTTCTGCAGGTGTAGTTGAAGGAGCCTTTATCAATGCTATATTGAGAGATGATAAAGGAAACCTTTATTAGAGCTAGAAAATCGCTGTAAATGCTGTCATAGATAAAGGGGGGTTCCCTTTATCAGCGCTCCTAAAAGCACTAATAAAGGTCACCTTTATCAGCACTTTTCAGAGCGCTGATAAAGGGGACCCCCTATCTTCACCAGCATTTACAGCGCTTTTCTAGCGTTGTTAATGTCTATTTTTAGCGATGATAAAGGGAAAATTTGTAGTAGTGTATGTAAATACATCTGGTCTCAAATCCTTGATAATCTTTCCTTATTGCCTAAGTATCCCCCTTATCTTGATAATGAGATACACCACCCTTGGAAGCATCATAAAAAATTTGCAGACCCTTAGTGAGAGTGGATCCAACTCTACTTCCTTGGGATATTCTCCCAAAAAAAATGCCTAAGATAACCAGATTATCAACAATAATGATAAGTCTTGGGAGATTCTACACACTTATATAAAACTACCTACCACTGTCTTGAAGAAGCCCCTAAAACTAGTCCTAATGTAAACTGAACACCCTTACACTTTATTTTTTGGCTAAAAGGCACACCTTGGTTCCCACCTACAGCAACCAAAGCTCCACCTAAACTTATCTTCACATCTATATCTATCTCATCCATAACCACTTTATCAAATACCTCTATAAAGGACAAGATGAATAATAGAACCATCATTAACTGGATATCATCCCTCAGACCCATCTCAAATATCTGAGCATTATGATAATCATTAGTAAAAATATTTGGTTCTAGGTGAACCAACTCAATGAAACGAGTGGAATAATCTAAACCCAACACTACCCTTTCTCGAAGGTCATAAATTACTAGCTATTTTCCACTCACAACATCTTAGGATAGAACTTTTTGTTGAATATATTATTGAAAATTTCTAGGTAATATCCCCATGTAACATAGTTTTCATGATAAAGTCCCACCATTTCCTTCCTGTTCCTTAAATCATATAAGTGAAAAAACCTACCTATGAGTCCTTTGAAGTTTTCATAAAATGGAAGATCATTTCCATATTCTTTAGCCACTCTTTGGATTACTGATATCCTTTATCACCATATAAGATGTGTTTATTTTTCTTGGTAAATTCTGAGCCATGATCCACCATTCATCCCTAATTTCCAACACCTACCTAACCAAGAGTCTGAATAGTGTGGTTCAAAACTTCCACCAAAGAAGGGTATATTGGAGGATTTTCCTATGAAACATGTCCTGCATATTCCTCTATAGGACTCATATGATCTCTTCTTAGAATAATTTTCTAATAAACACAAAATACAATAAAAAATTAACTTAAGAGAAATTCTAAAATCAAATATTAACTTCAAGAATCCATATTAATGCCTTCAAATGATAACAATTTTAAGAAATCATGGATTCTATGGAAAAATAGAAAAGATTAAAAAGTAATATGTTCATCTAAATAAACCTCAAATCAATTTCATTTAAATAACCTAAAAAAATGTGTCTGGATATTTAAAAAAATCCCAGGCCACTCATGGTAACTCGAGTTCAGTCACAGAAGTGAGCTAGATTGTCACCCTTCCACACTTACTACCTAAATTATGACATTCCTAACTTCTATATAACAAATACCCTAAAACAAACCCAAATAGGTTCATAATAATTATGACTGGGTAATGTCTCTAATACCATTTTGTAATGAACTAGCCTAGGTTAGCCTAACATGTCACCCAAGTTGTCCCACCATATGATAAGGGACAAAAAACAACCATGAGCGAGTCACATGAATAACTAAAAAGTGATAGACCAATAGAGTATAGTACAGAAGAAAATAAAACATCCACAAGATATACATCACCATGGCCAAAGGATAAACCTAAATGTAAAATAATACAAGACAAAGTTGAGTCTCTATGTAATTGTCTGTCACCACCAATCCATCTCACTAATAAGGCAATGACAACCAAGAGAAGCTGAGGGACTATATAATGCCTTTTTCCTTTACCCATATATTGAAAAAAAACATCTAGATCCATCCAAAGGAAAAAGTAGAGTGTGAGAATAAGGCCCGGTAGGATTTCACCAAAGAATCAATACAAATTCTAAAACCATGAAAACATTAGTTCTAGATATGAAAAAAAATCTACTTTATAAATTATTTTCAAAAGAAAATAATTTTTTTAATTCATCCTTTGGTTTCCATAAAACCATTTAATATAAAAAACAAGATATATGAAATGTACATGTAAGATAACATTAAATCATAAGAAAAAACATCCTTGGGTATTCCATAAGATAAATAAGTGAGAAACAAATCATGAAATGTACCACCATGTATAAAAATGAGCATAAATCGGGAACTAGACTATGAGAATAAATACTAGGAAATGTGAAGGAACACTAAGAACTAAGCTAGGAATAATGTTAATCCCACCGATATCAAGTCCTACCACAGTCTGTCGATATTAATAAAATAACCCCTAGTGGTGTTACACACACTAAGGTTGAATATGTCCATTTCTTGATGAAATCAAGGTTCCCCATGTGCTATGTTTTCAAAAAACAATTTGAACACCATGATCATAATTTATAGAACATTTTCACAATGAATAAACACCTATCTCATTCTTGAAAATCCATTTAATAATTAAAATCACATTTAAGAAATTTCATCAAACACCTAGTGTGAATAGATCTATTTTTAAATCAAAAACCCTGTTAAAAATATGAATATCTTAAAACAAATCCACTTTGATATCAAATAAATCATTTTGGGGAACTAAAATGAAGCAATTTACATGAATATATGATATTTAATGAATTGGAACCTTTGTATAGAGGCACCTACCTTAAGAATAGAGGTAAAAGGTAACCTTTGAAAAAATAGATTGGAAATGAGTAGATCGGGTCCTCACAAGCCTAGATCCATAAGAAACTTCATCAATTGTCTATTATACCCCTTATACCCAAAAACCACAACCCAATTAATTTTCAACTAGATAAGGGGATAATATATTAAACATGGATCTAAGAAGAGGAGATAAAACCATAAAAAATCAAATATAACTTGAATAGATCCATCATGAATGAAATAATACCACCAAACAATCAATGGGAGAAGCCTCTAGAGTGTTGGGGGAAGTTTAATTTGAGCCTAGTGGGGATAAAGAGGTGATTGGATATAAAAATGATCAATGGAAAAGAGGTAAATTAAAACTTTTTAAAGGTTAAGATAAGGGAGTATGATTAGGCTTCATGGTTTAACAAATTGTGGACCAATCATTTGTGTCATTTTACCATAAAAAATGAGGTACACATTTACCTAGGGATGATTCACACAATTTTAGAAAACTATTCTTAGGTTACATGACACCTCTCGACTACCACCCACACAACCACATAGTTCCCTTGGAAAGATTCATGGTTTGAATAACCATTCTCAAACCATGAAAACTTCATAGGATCCGTATAATTTCATACCGTATGGTTATCGAACGGTTAATACTAACTATGCACTTGGCCGATTTTCTCCAAAAATCAATGTTTTAAACCTCCAAAACCTAAAAACCTCTATAATGACCCAAAGGATAAATCAAGATCAAACTGAAGCATACTTTTGACTTGGATGGCATCACAAAACCCTTTTGAATTGTAATTAAATCCTATAATAAATAACAATTTTAGTTATATTTTAATGATGATAAAAAAATTTATATTTCTTTAGAATTTGTTTTGAAAATAAATATTCCCAGAATATTAAGAGAAATATTTTCTTTGAAAATGACTATAGAATATTATAGATGAATCTTAATAATGAATAATGGATATGATGATAAAAAATTGGGGTCAAGTAATATACATTTAAAAAACATTATATTTTCCCTTTTTAAAAATAAATCAAAATTAACCCATATAGAAAATGATTAAATAGATTTTTTTAAAAAATTGTAAAATAAGTCAAATATGGATGAAATTTTCCTTTAGAACCCATTAAATAATAAATAAGAATATTATTTAAAGCATTTCAAATAACATGTACATAGACGGAAAAGATTTTAAAACATTTAAAATAACATTTTTAAGGAAAATCTCCTACCTTCAGTCTCATCTATCTTCGTATGTTCATTAACTCCTAAATAATAAAATTATATTAGTTTTATACTTATTTAATAAAAAATTTCATATTAATCCCTTGTTCATTATTCCTTTTATTTAATTTATTACCATATTTCATTTAGTTACTAAAATGGTTAAGTTAACATTAGATATTTTGGGGTCATTCAATTTATAACATCAAAACAACATCGGTGTGTTAATTGTGGTCAAAGGGGTTATGACAACCCATATCTTTAATACACATTAATTCATGATTTATTATATAAAGATACACTTAATATAATCCAATAACATAATGATTCATAGTGTATTTGTATAATTAGATACATAACACCATAACTTGAAACATGGGTATGGAAACATTATTTTAAAATTACATAACATTCCCTTATATTCCATCAATCATATAATATTATATGGGATAAACTGGGGATATTCATAAGAAATGGGTGAACTATAAATCCTAGTAAAGAAATAAACAAATCATAACATGGTAAAAGTAATAAATGTTTTTCAAGATGCGTATCTAGGTGACATAAAAGGGGTGAGAATCATAAACATGAACATCAAAGCATGATATAAGAAGATAATATCAAGGTAACATAGGAATGTGGAAACAACATAAAACATGAAAATCATAAGCATAAGTGAAGAATAATTATAATGACCCAAACTTTTATAAATGAAAATCATTTTGGAATGAATAAACACCTTAAGAAATATTTTAGTTATAGAAATCACATGCACGACTCTGGATATTTTGGAAAGTTATAGTATTTAGGATTTAAAAGACCATTAATCATCATAACTATTTATAATATAGTAATTGTATAGTGACCTTTAATATTAGTGTATTAAGTTTTATTATAAAGTCCAATTGACATAGATGGAAAAGCAATGACCTCAACTAGTAGGATCACACCCTATAAATCCCATTTATCAGAGCCTCTGAGGGAGTTTTCATCACTGAGATTTTCCCTTGACGAATCCCAATATGATATTCAAAAACTAATACACTAGAAAAAATATAACACCCATAGTTTTTATGAATTCTTTTTTGAATAAATTAAAATTCTTTGATGGATTGCATTGCATGATACACCAAGTTAATAATTGTTTATACAAAAAAAAGTTAATATTGCACTATATGAAACACTTAAATTAGATTGAGGTACACATAACACTATGTTTTCATTGTATTATACACAATTATGATTTCCTCTGATAGCTTTCATTACACGCAAGACCAAGTTTTAGCAAACTACAATATACTATTAATACTATTATTAAAATATTATTATAGTTATCACCTAGTAATTGGAATGGAAGATATGAATAAGATTATCTAAAATATGAAACAAAGGTTGACATATTTTTATAAAATTAACTATTTAGTTATCAATTAATTATAAATGAAAATAAAAACCAATTGAATATAAAGGATGTTTTTTATGAAAATTCTATTTTATTCCAACAAAAGATTTTTATCTTAATAAATTAAATTACTCAATATTAGTGAGATATTATAATGAAATTTATATATTATAAATTCAACCAATTTTTTTGACATTCATCCAATAAGTTTTATAAGCATAATATAAGTATAAATCCAATTTTAGTGATAAAAAGATATATTTTTCTAAGAGGAAGTTTTATCACCTTTTAATGGAATAATTTTTTAAAAATAATTTTTGAAACTATTATAATTTTTATTTGAAATAAAAATAATAATTTTTTGAATAATAATAACAAAATTTACTTTGGGTGATTTTTTTTATTTTTCTATGAAGTTTTATTTTTTGATGAATAGTAAGAACACTGAATTTTAATTGAAAGTTATCTTTTCATATTATTTATTTATATATTTAGAATATATTTTAAATTGGTTTTATAGTATAATTAATTCAAAAATACATCAATAAAAATAATTTAGGTCATTATAATCAATTTTACATTGAAATCGAATATAAAAATTTTTCATACTTTTAAATTTTGTTTACTTTAAAAAAAACCATCATTACATCTCATCAGTGGGATTAATTTTAAATTAAATTATTCCACTTCTATGATTAGAATTTGGAAAATGGATTCCATATTTTTAATAATAATATATATATTTTATGTTAAGTTCAAATTTTTTTACCAAAAATATTAGTGAATGAAATTAAAATTAATTACATTGATTAAAAGAAAAATGAGTTTACTTAGTGGTTAAACATTAAAATTTATGGGGAAAATGACCTATAAGTTTGTCCAAAATCCATTATATGAACATATTTTGACCATTTACCATCTTTTATAAAAAAAATACCATTATTGGAGGCACATGATGTAAGGGAGACCTCCTGTAACATCCTCCCTCCTCATTAGCTTGAGTCATGGTGAAATTGATACTTGTCCTTAAGCGATATCCCTAAGGCACCAAAGGCTAGAAATAAATTCCAAGGGATTTAATAAAATTAGGGGAAATTTTTTACTATGATAAATAAAATAAAACAACCAAAAAAACCATAAAAAAATAACCACTACAAATGATGCATGATAAAAATGTATACAACTCAAAGTATAACAACTGAATATCAAATCCAACTACTATTAGAGTATCACAGTGGAATATTACTAACATCAAATTACACAAATACATACACAACCAATAAAATCAAAGACTCCAAACATAACTCCAAGCTCCAATTACATATCAATTCCCAAGTATTATGAAACACTGCTAAAAAAGTGTGATGCTTTACCTTTACCTATGTCTTGATAGACAATATATGCAAAAGAACCAATGTGCCAAAGTAGGGGTGAGTAATGAAACTTATTAGTTTTTTATGAATTGACTTCACTACTCATGCCACTAAGATAGAAAAATTTATAACAATTATATAAAATAATGTATATAAAACACTTTAAAATAGTTTCATAGTTTATATCAAATCTCAGCAGTTTCACCTAAAAACCGTTCTCCCAACAAATTTTTTTCCTTGTAAATCCAAAAAATAATTAATTAACCCATTTCATATTCATTTTTTAAATACCCATTCCATGATTCACATACAAACCCACACATGCATGCCCATGTGACAGTTCCATATTCATGGGTGGTTCCTCATATATCCACCAAGTTGTCACTAAGTGGCCAATCTCCTTGTGTCCTAATGACACACACCCCTTATCTAGGGTCACATCCATTTGTACCCCAATGGTACACACCCATTATTCAGGGTCACGTAGAAATCATGAACTCAAAAAACCCATATATTCAAAAACCATTTTTAATTAACCATTTAAATCCATTTCAATAGAACCATTATTTTATTGAAAACCTTTCCAAAAAATCATTTTTAGAAATTAAAAGAAGCTATATTTTAAAATAAATAAAACAATGCACTTTTCAAAACCAATTTCCAAAAATCCAAAAATCCACAAAACATCACTAAATATGTTTATATAATGATTTTCACACAAATTTCAAAGTAGAATTCAATCAATTTAACAAATTTGAAACTAATAATTCAATTTTTAATAATAGGAGTTGAGAGTGAGGCCGCCTACTTCAGGAATTATGAAAAAAATGAAGAAAGACACAAATTCTTCAACAAAACTGGGTTGAAACACCAAAACCCACCCTAGATCTATTTTCTAATATAAACACAGCCATATCTTATCAATATTGGAATAAAAAACCTAGATCTATCCACAAAGAATAGTATATATTAATCCAAGAGAGTAAATATTAGAATATCTAAGAAAAAATACCACACACAAAGACTTATAGTAGGAACTAGGCTTCAATGCAACAAAAAAAGCCTTCTGATCACATTTAGATCAACGAGGAATGACTCCACAACCTTTAGGAGGAAGAAATATCAAATTAGGGGCGGAATGGATAAAAACTGATGTGATTAGAGGTAAAAAATGAGTGACATACACTTTTTTAGGATCTCACTTTTAAATCATGCAAGATTAGTTTCATTGTTGAGAAAATTGTGCACTAACCGTGTGCCATTATATGCCTCAAGGAGAACCTCACATGGTTGGCCTACATAGTTATAAAAACTATGTGATAACCATGAAAAATCCCTCTATCCCATTTTTATAGTTTTTCCTGGGTGAAAACATGGTCTGGAAAAACTGTGCGCCTAACCGTGTGCCTTCCCATTAACCCTTGTCTCACTATTCACTATTTCATGTAGGAGTTTCATGGTTTCCATAAAGTGTACTCAAACTGTTAACTTTTATAAAATCTTATAAAATATTCTAAAAGTTTTCCAAAACCTCCCAAACTTCACTAAAAAACTCTAAATACTTTAAACTTATAATGAAAGGGTTACTTACTTGAAACTGGAGGTGTTACATTATCCCCACCATTGGCCTTTCTGTACCGAAAATGTAGAAAACTACTACTATCCAAAAAGAGTTTGGGCCATTGTTTGACCATTTCCTTCCCCCTTTCCCAAATTTCGTTCTGAATCTGACCATGTTTGCACAAAAACCACACTGGACAAATGATTTTTCCATGATAGACTTTATCTTTTTTATCTAAAATCAGTATCAACACATGTACCAATGAAGCATATGACAGTAGATCAATGTGATCCCATAAAATAAAATGTTCATGATCAGGGTGGTACTTTTTCAACTAAGATATCTTAAACACATTATACACAACATTGAACCGTTTTGGTAATTCCAACCAATATTCTAGCTCACCAATCCATTCTATTATCTAAAAACGGAATAAGTATCTAGGAGATAAATTGTCTTACTTCCCAAAATGATGATGTCCAAGTCTTGGAGAGATCCTCAAGAAAACATGATCATTAACCTAGAATGAAAAAATCCATAAAAATGATTCACATATTATTTTTTACAACTATGATCCATCTCCATCCTCTTCCTTATCAACATGATCTTCTCCAATATTTCTTGGACAAGGCTCGGACCAACCAGTGAAGTCTCACCTATTTCCACCCAACAAAGTGGATAATGGAAAGTATTCCCATAAAATAATTCAAAATTATCCATATGTATTGATTCTCAATAACTGGTTTTTTATGATAACTCAACTAATGGTGTGTGCTCTTCCCATGATCCACCAAAATCCATTACACAAGCCTGCAAAGTTTCTTCCAACATTTATATCATCCATTCAGATTTTCCATCTATCTGAGGATTATATTCCATAATCATGGCCAACTAAGTCCCAAGGTATTTCTTTAAGGATTTACAATAATGAGAATTAAACCTTGGATCTCTGTCGATACTATCAAAAATGGTATGCCATGCCTCTTTACCACTTCTCAGATCTAGGTTTTTGACATGTCCTCCACCATATGAGATTCATGAATAGGGGTGAAATGGGACGACATTGTGAGCCGATCCATTATCACCCATATGAAATCTTGTTTTCAAACCATTCATGGGAGACCTTTTACAAAATTCATGGATACCTACTCCTATTTACAAGAAAGAACAGGTAAAGACTACAACATACCTACTGGTCGCTGATGTTCTTCCTTAACCTACTGACAAGTTAATCATCATGAAACAAACTCAACTAATTTTCATTTCATATTGACCCACCAAAATTTGGATTCCAATTCCTTATAAATATTATGTATTCTAAGATGAACATACCCTCTCAAATGGTGGTAAGCATGAAAAATTTGTTCTCAAAAAGATATAGGTATGACCATATGATCTTGAAATTGTAAAAATGAACTCCCGTCTAGATTTTATTCCTTAATGGTCTCCACACCATTGAGTTTTCACCTCATATCATCACATTTTGAGGTTGATTTTTGTTCCTATTTAACTATCGCAACCAAATTAGGAATAAAATAAATTGGAAAGAAAACTGCAACATCACCTCGATCTTTATATTCTACGTTCATGTATGTTATAACTAACATCAACTACCACTGATCTGAAGCCTCTTTTTCCAACTATGCATATGAATTTCTATTTAATTTATCTTCCACCATATTGCCTTTACCTGGTGTATGCATCAAGTCAAATCAAACATTTAGAGATACTCCATCCATCTTTTTTGTCTTAGGTTTAAATCCCTTTATGAGAAAACATGTTTCAAGCTCTTATGATCTATAAAATCTATGAATTGATCACCAAAAAGATAATGATGCCATTTTTTTAAAGCATGGAATATAATAGCTAACTCCAAAATGTGTGTTGGGTAGTTATTCTCATGAAACTATAACTCTATTGAGCCATAAACAACAACATGATCTCCTTTCATGAAAACCCATCCCAACCCAGATTCAGAAGCATCGCAATACACCACGTACTATTATTCTGATTCAGGAAAAATCAATATTGGTATTGATGTAAGGAAATCCTTAAGATATTAGAAATACTTATAACATTATTCATTCCATTGGAATGGAATATTATTCTTTATCAAATCTATCATAGGGGAGTCCAGTTATTAAAAGTATCAAAAAAAAGCATCGGTAATAACCAACCAATCCAAGGAAACTACATATATTGAAGACATTATTTAGCGGTTTCCAAGAAATAACAACCTCTATATTTTATAGATCCAAAAAAACAATTTTTTAGAAATGACATGGTCAAGGAAATGTATCTATTGTATCTATAAATCACAATTTGATAACTTTTCTTATAGATGATGATCTTTCAAGATTCCCAACACTGTTGTAAAGTTTTGATCAAGCTCATCCCTTGTCCTTGAATACAACAATGTGTCATCCACAAAAACCACTAAAAAAGAATCCATATTTCTTTGAAATATCTGTTTCATCAATTTCATAAAGTCCTCTAGTCCATTCGTAATACTAAAATTAATAACCACATTGTCGTAATGGGAATATCTACTTTTGAAAGATGTTTTTATAATATCCTCCTTCCAAACCTGTAATTAGTGATATTCTGATCGTAAGTAAATTTTAGAGAACCACTGATCTCTCCATAATTGATCAAATAAATAATCAATTAATGGAAGTGGATATAAATTCTTTATCATAACACGGTTAAGATTATGATAATTGACACAAATACAAATATTTTTATCTACCTTTTTGACAAACAAGACTGATGTTTCCCTTGAAGATGTGCTTGGACTAATTAACCTTTTGCTTTATATCTCTTCCAACTAGAATTTCAATTCTATTAATTATTTTGGTTCCATATTCTAATATGAAATGGAAATTGTATTGTTTCCTGGAAGGTGGTCAATCATAAACTCAACTTCTCTTATGGGTGGAAACCCTGATAAATTTTCAGGAAAGATATCTGAAAACTGATCAACAACCACTAGAAAACTACTATTATCAATATCTTCCATTTATTCCAAATTAAAAACTACCAACTGGTATGATATCATTCCAAATGATGGTAAAAACAAGACCATTTCATCTGTATTTACATTCTGGTCTCCTTTAAATAGATGCTTTCCACCATCATCCATCATAAAACTGATCCTTCGGTTGTAACATTCAATGTGGGACTTGAACATTTTCAACTAATCTATACCCAGGATTATTTCATATACATCCATTTAAAGTACATAGAAATCCCATATCAACTAAGATCCATCAACAGTTATAGAGCATGCTCTATACATAAAGGATCGACATTTTCTTTGACCAAGAGAATTTTGAAGTTTCAAAACAGAAGGGATAGTATCAACATTTAAACCTAGTAAATCAATAACACAAGAAAAAATAAAGTAATGGGATACACCCATATCGAAAAAAGATTTAATAAGGGTAGAATTCAAAATAATTATACATCACACAATCGATGGTCCATATTGATCATCCATAATAACTTTCCCAACTCAATATAATCGCTTACTCATTGAACATTGTTCCTTATTTTTCTGTTTAGATTGACCTTGTTGAGGAGTCATGGTATTATTGGCATCACCATGGATAGCTATGTTCTATTGATTATAGGTATTTTTTCCATAGTCCTTTTGAATAATATGACGTCTGTGACACCTGATAAGTTTCTTGAACACCTGACCTCGGAGCACTATGAAAATAGTGCTAAAGATGTCCCATATGATTTCAATTGCAACACGCTCTTGGTGGTTCTATACACTCTCTCTTTATGTGGTTGAATGAAACACATTGCAAACATCTAGCTTTTATCTTGGGTATTGGTGGAAAATCTATTGATCCAACCACCTAATTATGAGTCACTCTACTACCTTATAAATAGGTTTCCCTCTTCCACTGGTTCCTGGCATTATATTTACCATTATATTCCATAGGTATCAACATACTCCCACCAATTGTAGATCCTAATATTTCCATTTATTCTATTGTTTCTATATTTAACATATCTGTATAATCCAATATATAGATCACAAAAATCTTTGAGTGAATTTCCTATCTCAGTACTAAGTAAAAAATTTGTGCCTTCAAGGACGCACTAGTAGAAACAGATGCAAAGTGGAATAAATTCATAAATTTAGCTTCGTATTCTATCACTAACAGGTTCACCTACTTAAATATGAAAAATTATACCATTCATTCAATTTTGAACATATGATGGTAGATTTTTTTTTGAAAAATTCTTTAAAACCCTCTCATGTTATGTTTTGGTCCAATTAAGCATGAACTGTTAAATACCACCACTAACATACAATATCCTCCAGTATATACATCGCCAACTTGACTTTTAGTTCTGCTAGTGTTCTAAGGAAATAAAATATTTGATTCATCCTATTCAGATACACCTCTTCCTTCTCTAGTTCTGAATCACCCTAAACTATGTGTAGATTCTTCTTCTAGAACTGAACGGAATGATCCACTATACTTGTTTAATTCCTTTGGTTCCCTCTATCCATAGCTTGAAAATATTAGACAATACTTTGAACTAGCTGTTGGTTCACCTATTTCTCAGGTGAAACCAAATTTCCAACAGCTTATTCCATTTGGTTTCTATGAAACCTATCAGGTTCCATTTTATATAAACACAAAAAACATCATAAGTCTCACTATCTAGCAACTGCAGTCTTAGAAATTTCAAATTCTAACACATCATAACTATCACGACATTGCTTTCCAACATTCAACATTTTCTAAATTCAACCCTTTTTCTAAATTTCACCATGATTTTGAAAACCAAACTATTTTCAAAATACCATAATCATGACCTTTTCAAAATATCACATTTGAAAATAATTTCATCATTTTAAAAAAAATTAAACATTTGAACCAAATCATAAATAATTACTCAAAATGAAATATACACTCCTAGTTGGAAGTCATTTATATAATGCATGTCATGCTCATCTCATTGGATAAACCCATGGAAATGAGATTCTAATTCCTATAAGTTTCTCCAAAAAACTTATATACCCAAATCCCTAGTAACTTGAAGTTCAACATAAAAAGGTTAGCTACATATTTTTATGCTATAAATTTCAAGTCCTGAAAATCCTACACCTTTATACCAACCCAACTCGAATATTAAACTAGAATGAATTTTCAACTATAATAACAACACAACTAATACCCAAGGATTCAAAAAAGTCATACTACTTATAATTCAATGACAAATAAAGTTGATACCACTTGTAACATCCCGACCCTCTTCAATGGCTTGAGTCAAGGTGGAATTTCTACTTGGCCTTAAGAAACATCCTTATGTTTACAAAGGCTGGAAATAAATTCTAAGGGATTCAATACAATCGAGGGATGATTTTCCCTTTGATAAATAAAACAACTCAACCAAACATACTATAAGAAAATAACTACTATAAAGGATTCATGATAACAATGTATACAACTCAAAATATAACAACTGAATATCAAACAAAACTATAATCAGAGCATCGCAGTGGAAGATTACTATCATAAAAGTACAAAATGATAGACAAAACCAATAAAATCCAAGACTCCAAACATAACTCCAAGCTCCAAATCCATCTCCATGCCTAAGTATCATGAAACACCACTAAATAAGTTCAATTATTTACCTTTACATGTTTCTCGATAGACAATATTTTCAAAATAACTAATGTGTCAAAGCATGGGTGAGTAATGAAACTCAGTAGGTTTCCTCCAAATGAATTACATACTCATTCCACTAAGATAGAATAAGTTAGTACAATTATATAAAACAATTTATATAAAATATTTTAAAATAGTTTCACAGTTTATATCAAAGTCAATAAGCTTCACACCAAAATTAGTCTACAAAAAAATAGTTTTACAAGGAAATCCAACAAATAAAAAATAAACCCATTTCTCATTCCTTTTTGGCATACCCATTCCACAATTCACAAACACACCCACACATGAATTCCTAGTTGAAGTTCCATACTCATGAGTGGTTTCTCATCCATCCACCAAGTCTTCACTAAGTGTCCAATCTATTCGTGTTCTAATGAAACTTACCCCTTATCTACGGTCACCTCCCATTGTACTCCATTGATCCATGCCCCTTATTTAGGGTTGCGTCAAAATCATGAACTCACACAACCCATGTATTCCAAAACCATTTAAATTAACCATTCTAATACATTTGAATAAAATCGTTCTTTTATTAAAAACCTTTCCAAAAAATCATTTTCAGAAATCCAAACAATTAATATTTTAAAATCAACATTTTAAAATCAAGAAAAACAAGTCACTTTTCCCAACCAATTTTTACAAATCTAAAAATCCCCAAACCATTACTAAAAAAGGTTTTTACCATGCTTTTCAAACCAATTTCACAATGAAATTCAAGAAATTTAACCAATTTGAAACTTATACTTCAAGTTATAATAAGATAAGTCAATATTGAAGCCACCTACCTTATTAATTATGAACAAAAAAAATAACGACAAGAATTATACAAAAAATCCAGGTTGAAACTCTAAAACACATCCTTGTATCTATTTTCTTAACTTCCAAACAACCATATATTATAAATATTGGCATAAAAAACCCCTAGATAAATCCATATAGGACTAGATATAAGAATATGATAGTGTTTTGATGAGAATATCTAAGGAAAAATAACACAAATGAAGACTTACTTTTTAAATTGGGCTTCAACACACCAATAAAAGACTTCAGATTTCTTCTCGATCAATAGGAAGAGACTCCACAACCTTTATAAGGAAGAAATATAAAATTAAGGGATTAATGGAGAAAAATAAGGTTATTAGGGGTAAAAACGATTGAGATACATGTTTTTAGGATCTAAATTTTAAAATTTTCATGGTTAGTCTCACAACTGGGAAAACCATGCGCAAATCGTATGCCAGCCTCTGCCTCAAGGATCACCTCGCACGGTTGGCCTGCATGGTTAGAAAAACCATGCACCAACTGTGTAAAATCCCTCTAACCCAATTTTCATGAATTATCCTAGGTGGCCTCATGGTCTGGAAAAACTGTGTGGCTAACTATGCACCATCCCATTAGCCCCTGTCTCACTATGCCCAGATTCCTATTGGAGTTTCACGGTTTCCAAAAATCGTGCTCAAATTGTAAACCATTTGAAAAGCTCCTGAAACATTCAAAAAGTTGTAAAAACCCTACCAAAATTAACTCAGACAATTTAAATACTCAAAAATAATAAATAAGTGGTTACTTACTTAAAAACAAGGGTATTACACCTCTCAATAGTGTTTACCTTTTTGTATTTACAAGAATTCAACTCCTCCACTATTAAAGGGAAATCACCCCTCGCTGATTAAAAAATCTCAATAAATTTATATAAAAAAATCACTAAAAAATAATATCCCAACATCCCTCCTCCAATCCTATAAGCCTCACTTTGGGAAGAAATAAAACCAAGGTGATTCTTTGGTGAAAACCAAAAGAGTTACCCAAAGAAGAGGTAATGTTCATCAACACGCATTTTTATTTTGTTTCCTTCTCCAAACCTTCAATTATTATCATATCAAGATTATATAATAACCATGGTATTATAAATATAATTATAGTTTTTTATGTTAATTTTAATACCTACACCTTTACACACTTTCATCAATTGGGATATGCAATCATCGTTCGTGTGTACGATAGGTTGTCACCTAGCGAACTGAGGCTGCCAGTTCTTCCATTACCATCGATAAAGTTAGGTAATAATGATAAATCACTATTTTTATACGATATATTTATTCTTTTGAAATTATTATATAACACATTCCTTCATACTTTCCATTTTTTGGGAATATGATAACATTGTTTGTGGATGAGTGGACTACCGCCTCCTCAAAGTGATTTTATTCATTCACGATTTAAATGGAAAGTATTAAAGATGAGTTTAATAAAAATATGAGATATATAAGAAATAATAATTATATTGGAAATATAATATATATATATATACTATTTTTCTTTCTTTCAAAATATGATAATAAAATGGAAACAATATTCATGCGTACGTATGGCCTACCGTCTCCATGAAAAATGTATTTCATTTTTTATTTTTATCTTTTATAGATTATTATAAATTCATATATAATGAATATTATATATATATATATATATAATTTTTTTATATTATTTAAATAATTAAATCATGATCTAAGTAAGAGTAACACAAATAACAAATCGAAACATGTACAAAAAACAAAGCGGTTAAAACCCGAAACATAACTTTAACAAGAAATTGTTAATAAGTGGGTAATATAAATTTATAAGTAAATATTATATGGTATTATATATATATATGAATATGATTCAATTTAATATGTAAAATAAACTTATATTTATTATACATGAGGGTTTAATGTGTATGAATAAATTCAAGACTTAAGGTAAGGGGGTTTGTCTCAATTTACATTCTATTGAGAATTATTCGTTATTAAGAACCTAATTACTTTAAAATGTTTTATATACTACCTGATGACATGTTATATCATGAATATAATTTATTTAATTATGTTAAATTTTTTATTTTATGTTATTCTTTCAAATGGACCATGATTCAAAATTTACTCTTGTAGTAAGGAAATTTAAATTCTCATTTTTATTTACGCGATACTTATTCCATATTCATCAAAAATTTGTTTTGTGTGGTGTATATAATTTAAATGAATTTATTATATGATTATTATACTTATATTTATGTGTATTTAAATATTCATTTTATGATCCATCTTTCATGGGGTTTACGTTTCAAAAGTTATCAAATCGTTAAGGTAATTTTGTCCAAATTTACCTTCTTTGAGACACATGTTGTGTTATGCACCTATATTCTTTTACGAGGTATGTGTACTTAAATTTGACATGTTTTATCATGAATAAAATTTTTTTCCTGATATATTAATATTCATTTAATGTTATTATCTCGTGAGTATTATTATTCAAAGTTACCAAAGTGGTAAGAGTTTATTGCTACAATCTCATCATTTATAGATATTATTTATGATTATGATTCCTTTGATGAAATATTTTGATCCATATCTAAAAAAATATCTTTAGTTTTATTATAATATAGTTATTCATGATATATTAATGTATTGGTACCATTTTTTCACTCTATGGTACTTAATATGATTAAGAAGTTTTTTTAGGAAAATCTGACTTTATCTCTCTCTTCAGTCAGAAATATATTTTCCCACAAAAACATGTTTTATAAAAAGGTATTCAAAAAATTTTATGTTAAATAAGTGTTTTAAACAATTTTAAAAGATTAATTTATAATTTTTCAATTTTATCTTCAAATAAAAAGGGTTTCAAAATGTGTAATGTTTTAAAAACCATTTTTCAAAGAAGAAATGATATTTTCCTCAAGAAATGTTTTAAAATATCCTTTAAAATTTATTTTCCATATAAGATGAAATAATTTGATATAGTTTATGATTTATTGGGGATATTACCCAATGAAATAATTCTTATTCTTTCTTTTAATTCATTGTGTTTATAATGAAAAGTTTCTTATGAAACCCATTTCTCTTCTACGAGTTATACCATGATAAAAAAAATTATGAAGTACACTTCCTTTCATAGGTTATTATATGTTGAAATGATTATGAAACCTATATATTTTAAATAGGTTATGATTGGATAATGTGTTTATAATACCCATTTCATTTCCTTGGTCATTATATTGTGAATTTTTATGATATTTTTGAACATGTATATATGATTTCATTATGTGAAGGGTGAGACCTATATCCCCCTCCAATGAATTGGGTGATGATGGATAACTCATGAGTATATATATTATGTGTGAACCTGATTACTTGTTCACAATGTTATGTGGGAACCTGATTACATGTTCACAATTTTATGTGTGAACCTGATTACATGTTCAAAATGTTATGTGTGAACCTAATTACATGTTCACAATGTTATGAATGAACATGATTAGATGTTCACAATGTTATGAATGAACCTGATTACATGTTCAAAATGTTATAAGTGGACCAATATTTCATGTCCATAATAATTTCATGGACCTGGTTTCATGTCCATATGGTTATGTGAGGGCTTGATTTCATGTCCTTAACTTAATGAGTGAACCTGTTTCAATTTATACATGTTCAAAATGTTATAAGATGATGTGTATTCCACAAGTCTATGTATTATTCTAATTTTATTCTCTAACAAATATTGTTATTTTATTTTCTTATGATTCATGTCTTATGAACTGCCAATAATTATTCCATGAATCATGTACATGATCTTTGATATAGAGGGTATGATCTTCAAATGTTATGATTATGTTCACATACCCTTATGTTCATGTTATTATTGAATATATACTTTGTTTAAACTTACTGAGCATCTAAAATCACCCTTTCTTATGTTAACTTTCCCTAGGTTATGAAGAAAGGTTTAAAGTAGGGTTACTAAAGGGGAATATATTTACGAGAGATGTTGAAGATCTTTCACTAAGTTAGAAGATTGTGTTTCTAAGTTTTCAAAGTCACTAAAATATTAATATCCTACGGAATAAACTTTTTTAATGCTCTGGATATTCATCTAAAATGATATAATATTCATGTATGTTAAGCCTAGGTTTCTACTGAAACTGTTAACATGATAAGTTCAATCTTATCAAGATCATAACCCAAACCATATTTGTCGAAACACCCTAATAAAGTGTCACCATCATACACCTTACCCTTAGGAAATACACTAGTGTAATAAGGGGTTATGTATCTACACCATAAGAGTATAAATTTGTATATTTTTATTTTAAATAAAATAATAATTATATTCATCTTTTTTATTATTACCTTATAAATGATTAAATAATGTGTTTGAAAAAAACTAGATTTTGATATGATGAAACTCAAATTGTATTATTTGGAAATATATAGTTTCAATAAAGGCAATATTTTTTATGAATTCAATAATTTTTTAAATATATATTATTTTAAAGAAATATTCTTATTAAATAATATTTTTTAAAATATAAATGATAATCTAATTTTATGAAGACAATTTTAATTTTTATAAGGGTTAAAAACTATTATTGTCTTGGAGAGACATATTTTTTAATAAATGGAGATTTTTAATTTAAAAGTGTAAATTTACATATTTAGAGAATTATTTTCATAAAAAAAATTATTTTTTAAACTATCATGTTGAAATTAGACAAAGTTGAATTTTTCATAATTTTTTGAGTCAATCAAGTTTTTGGGTAAAAATTAAATATGGTATAAATATACAATATGTATCATGAAATCATAAAATCAAAAAAGTGATGTAATAAATACTATAAATATTATCCATGACCAAAATTATTTTTCCCATTTAGCATAATTTTTTTTTGAATTTATTTGACTAATTTTATAAACTCATAATAAATCCTCTAAAACCTATATTATATATTAATGTGTCAAAATCAATTATTTTTAAACACAACTCACATCAACATCACAAATGACATTATATTAAATAATTATATTATTAACCTTATAAATTAATGAAAAAAAATCCACTTTGGTAGAAACCATGGTAAAAAAAACATGAGATGATTTTTGGTTTGGATTAATTTGGTATATAGAGTCCAAAACCTAATTTTAGAGATTAATAAAGAATTCCCCTCTATTTTTCTCTAAAAAACTACCCAAAATACCATTCCTATTCACTAAAAACCCATTGATAATAAATTTAATCTACTCTTACCTCTCTATAGACCTCCTAATGTGTTCCCAATATTTTAATAAGCTCCTCCCAAACTTCTCTCAAGGTAAGGGATCCTCTCCTTCTCCTCCTTATTTAATAACCTTATTTATATTATGCTTTTGATTTCAATTTTTTTAAATTGGTATATGTTTTAACCCATACCTATTATTTTAAATATGTTTTCCAAGTTATGAGATACCCATTTCACTATCATTAAACCCTTCTTTGAATCTTTATGTACCCCTGTTATTTTGCTAAAATTATCCTGAAAATTTCCTTACCAAAAATTTATGTGGTGAATACCCATCCCCATTTCCACTCAAGGGTATTAAAATAGATGTAAATATCCTTAATTGATTTGGTACTTCCATGTATAAAATATACAATTCTTATTTATGAGATTAAATATTATGAAATACATCCTTATTTTATATGATCTATGTAGCACACTTATGAATGTACATTATATGAAAGTGATGGGTGGGTACGAAATTATATAGCTTTCCAATGCATTGGGTAATATTTTTATCTCATGAGATAAAATTTATGATGAATATAAGGTTATCCTAATAACACCATGTTATAATGTCTTTGTGGTTAGCCCTTACTTATGTTTATGATGGCATGTTTTATGTTGTTGCGACATTCCCATGTTGGCTTTATGTTATCATATTATAACATGCTTTGATGTTAAATTTTATGATTCTCGCCCTTATTATATTACCTTTATATACCTATTTAATCACATATATTACTTTCATCATGTTGTGCTATTATTTTTCCCTTAATAGGATTTATAGCTCACCACTTTATTATGTACATCCCTAGGTTTTACCGTGAAGTTTTAGAAGAATCAATAGAATTTAAGGGCATGTTATGGAGTTTTAGTTTATATTATTTTATTTTTGTTTAATTTTTTTGTATATGTACCTAATTAACCAAAGAAACTAGGCCTCACAATATTATGAATTTGTATTAACTGTATCCTTTTTTAATAAATCATGAATTAAACTATATTAAATATATGGTTTGTCATAGTCGGTATCATATGAAATTCTAGTTATTTTTGGGATTATGATTAGAAAACTCTAGTTAATTCCTTAAGGTTAATAATAGACATAGTAAAACATCCCTATTTTTTAAAGTATAGAATTAGTGGTTTCTAAGAAACTACATTTCTATCTGGATACTATAAGTGGATGTGGATCTAGCATGGTTGTATCTAGGGGTAATAACCCCAAAATGGGCACATTGGGCATGAATCAATTTTTACCAGGTGAAAAAATAAGAGGCCTTACTGCCCAAATAGTTTTAAACTACCAGGTTATATGCTTTGGTTAGTTCAAAAAACTCTTTATGAACCATTATAATAGGAACAAAAATTCCCAAAAGATTTTATATAAGGAAATAGACCATGGATAACTTAGATTGAAGCCTATAAATTCATAAGATGAGGAATGTATGTAATTTATGAGTTATCCATTCAATGTTCATAGTTTCTCTTTTATGTGTTTAGTATTTTTAAAATTATCATCCCTAATTTTCCCTTTATTTTAGTCAATGGATGATAATAGTAGGAACCAAGTCAATAACGAAAGTGATGAGAAATGTAATGATTTCCCAAATGAGATATGCAACCCAATGGGAGTAGGAATCAGGAAATTCATGAAAATAATTTATCAGCTAAATCATTTTTTTAATATAAAATTGAATTAGTAGGAAAACCCACATCACCCTAAGAAACAAAAAGTTGAAATTGAGACCTTTATGTGATAAAGGACTCTTAATTTCAATGGATATTATGATCCCTTAATAATAGAACAAAAGATCAACTCTATTGAAAATATATTCTATATCCTTCAATTATCTAATAAATATAGGTTTATACTTACTATTTATTTCATAGAGGGATAAGTTGATCAATGGTGTATTTTGATAAAAAAATATGAAGTTCTAGGAAGAGATCGAATTGATAAAGTGGAAATAATTTTGAAAAATGTTTTTAAATAAATATTTTTCTCATGCCCTATGACTGAAAATGGAGAGTGTTTTCATTAGACTTAAAAAAAGGATTATGAATCCCTTGGGGCATAATATGATAATTTGAAAATATTTTGATGATACACCTTTGGATTTTTTATTTCCCCTAAAAGTAAATTTGACCACTTTTTTGGTGGGATAAAGTCGTATCTACAAAAAATATTTGGTGATTATAAAAAAATTATCTGATGTGACCTCAAAATTTAAGTGGAGATTGGTGAATCACATGGGTCTCATGGTTTTGGAGATAATAAGTAAATAATGAATTTTAATCCTAGAAGTATGATAGAGAAAACTAATGGTGGAAGGAAATCCCAACATCCCATTTGTCAAAAGCTTGGGAAGAAGCATACCAAAAATTATGTGAAGTGTGCAAGGAAATTATTTAGGTGAAAGAAGGATGGTAATATATCTTTTTAATGTCATTGATATAAACCCACCAATGCGATGGAAGAAATTAATTCTCCTATTAACTATTTTCTTTTTGTCTAATGTGTCAACTTCAAGGAATAAGGACACTATGTTAACCAATGCACTAAACCAAGGGTTTTTTATGACTACTAATGAAACAAACCTCCAAGGCCTAGAAATCAAGGGATGGATTATGTAATCACAATTTATGAGGTGGATATTGATAGCAATGTGGTGATAGTTATGCTAATTATTCATTAGTGGATAGAGAAAGTACTATTTTATTATGGTTTTACGTATTATTTCATATCACAAATGTTTATTATAACTATTTGAACACCATAAAAAACATTGAAGTAGAGATATCAATGAAAATGGAAAATGGTGAAACTATTGAATTCTAAGTATATAACTCTTCCTCTATCCATATTTGTGTAATTAACTTCCAAATTAACCTTGCGATACTCCCTTTATCATAATTAAATACAATTATATGTATAGATTTCCTTTCCTTATATAGATCCAATATAAATGATCAAGATAAAAAGATCACCATCCATATCCCAAATTGCTCTCTGATTCAATAGATGTACAAGTATTGTGATGGATATCCTTTATAATCATCTTATCAAGCATGTATATTATTGCCTTAAGAGAAAGAGTATCTTTCTTAAATGATTTAGACTAAGGAAAATAGAATCCTTGATGACATTCCCATTATAAGATAATTCACTAATGTGTTTCCCAAATAATTTTCTAGTATTAGTCCTAGTTTAGAGGTTGATTTCTCAATCATACCTTAAAATTTTCCAATATCCAAGACTCCATATAGAATTGAAACTGTTTAACTTGAAGATCTGAAGAAGAAACTATAGGAGAATCAGGATAAAGGGTTTATATGCCCAAGTGCTTCACCATGGGGTGCACCAATCATTTTTGTCAAGAAGAAGGATGGGTCAATTCCCCTCTGCATTGATTATAATTAGATTAACATAATCATGATAAAGAACAAGTATCTACTATCATATATTGATGAATTATTCTATCAAAAACATGGATCTCAATACTTCTCTAAGGTTTATCTTCAGTTGGGATATTATCAACTAAAGGTGAAGAAGGAGGATATCCTCAAAACCAATTTTCATACAAGGTACAAACACTATGAATTCATAGTGATTCTATTTGGACTAACTAATGTTCCATATATTTTCATGGAATTGATGAATAGAGTCTTTAGGGATTACCATAAAAAATTTATGGTAGTCTTTATAAATGATATTTTTATCTAATTCAAAATCAAGGAGAAACTTGACGAGAATTTTAATGATGTACTAAAGACCTTTTTGAATGAAAATTTTTATGAAAGTATAATAAATTAATTTTTTTGATAAATAAAGTAATATTATAGGAACATGTTATCACTATCAAAGTTATATATGTGGATCTTTAAAAAATAGAGGCAATTGAACGATGTCCCAGACCAACATCAATGACGAAAATCCATAGATTCCTTTGATTATCTAGATACTATCATTGAATTGTGAGAAAATTATCATGATTTTTAATCCTTCTAACTAATATAACTCAAAATGGAGTCAAGTATATCTATAATTTTGAATAATAAGAGCAATTTAAAGGTTTAAAGAAGATTCTAATAACTGCACTTGTGATTGTATTACAGACAAGTAGGGATGGATTTTTTATCTAAAAAGATGAGACCAAAAAAGGTTTAGGTTGTTTAATCATGTAAGATGAAAAAGTGATAGCATATGCCTCTATCAAATTAATGATCCATGAGAAGAAATACCCAACACATGATCTCGAATTTGATGTAGTGATCATCACATCAGACATTTTGTGACATTATTTATACGGGGAGAAGTGTGAAATATATATGGATCAAAAAATACTCAAGAATATATTCACACAAAAGGATCTCAATATATGAAAATTCAAGTGGTTATAGATGATCAAGTATTATGATTTATCAATCCATTCCCACCATGGGAGGTTGAAAAATGTGGAAGATACTCTGAGTAGAAAGGATCCTGCAACCCTATCCATGATAAGGATTATATGAGATCCAATATTCTTGGAAATTAAAAAGATGTACATGGGAATAATAAAATGAACTTTATATTAGTTTTCTCAAATAATTACTCATCATTATATTATTTAGAAAATCAAGGAGGCCCAAAAATATAATGAGGTGCTACATAAAATGGTATTGAATATTCTAGAGTTCAACTTTACTAAATATGGAGTTATAAGGTTTGAAACTTGGATATGTGTCCCATAATAACCATAAATTAAGAGGGAAATTCTGTTTGATGTGCATAGATCATGCTTCTCAATTCATCAAGGAATCACTAAGATGTATATATATTTAAAGAAAAAGTTCTAGTGGGATAACATGAAGATGGATATTATAGAATTTATATCTTGATGCTTGGTATACCAACTTTAGGACCCCGTAACTCCCTAAGAGGGGAAGGGTAAATCAGGGTGTCAAATTTTTCTTTTAAATTCATGGATATTTTTACCATATTATTAGGAACATATTAAACCCATCTAATGGAAACATGTGGAAATAAAACAATCACATGAAAATATACAACACATCAATTTTACTTAGTTCCCCACTAAGGGATAGTCTTAGAAGAATACACCGACAGTGTGTCGTTCATACCAAAATACACCAATATTCACTAGTTTTGGAATACAAAAGTCTATAAATAGTAATTTCATTCTAAAAACACTGTCTATATAAGATTTTATGGGTAGAAAACTGCCTCCCTCAGAACACTTCCATTGACTCCCCCAAGCTCACAGCTTTGGGTGAAGTGTTACTTCGTTTATGACGTGAAGGTCACTTCAGTAGATTGGGATTTAATTATTTTTCCATAACTTTCATGAGAATATTCTTGCACCATAGTTCTAAATTGATTCACTTGAAATAATTGATCAAACAAACCAAATATAAAAAACCTGTTAGTAGAGAAACTCAAGCATTTGCATGCAACACCTAACTTGAGAAAAAAATTTGGAATTGTCATGAAATATGACTTTCACACAACACTTATCTCTCATGAAAATAAACCATGAGTTTCACTTGGTCTTGAAATACATAAGGAACACTCTGCACATAAGATTTACTATGCGTAACTATTCTACACGCAACTGTTTCACACGAAAGAGATACCAAATCTTCGTTGGAAAAAGTTATAACTATTGTATGGGAGTAGCCACTTATTTATATATGCTTGCATCCCTACAAGAAAGTTCCTTGCATGAAAACCCCAATTCACATAATCCTGATTTTGAAATCGTATTTGGTGAATAAGATCATTTTTCATAATTTCATATTTTTTATCCATATCATGCCTTCTCCATATTTTTAAGTGAACATATCAAAAATCCACTTGCATGAAACTAATTTCAAATTCATATTTTGTGTACAAGATTATTTTATGAAATTTCAACTTTTTCACACAACTCATTCCTTTTCTATATTGTGACGTAATAGTCATGAATCTTCACTTACAACCAAGTTTTCGATTCACCTTCATCCTTGTGTGAAAATTCATTTTCCAAAAAAGAATTCTTCATCCTCCAAATTTCAGACCCAAAAATCTAGAAAAAACTGGAAAAGACACCACCTTCAACACTGTAGACAACTTGTACTATAATATCACTTTCTTTGCAAACTCTCTAATCATCCCAGTGTGGATTGAAAACAAGAATAAACTAGAATCTATTTATATCTATGAAAAGCCTTATTCCAATAATCTGCCCCTTTGTATTTTTTAGAAATCTGTAGATAAATTCAACAAATCACCATCCACTATCAAAACTCGAAACCTGAGAGACAAGACATCCAAAACTCTAAGTCTACATGATCAAATAGCAATGTAGAATAAAATAGGTGAATCATGAATTGGGTTCTTATGTTTTTTAATTATTAAAGTTATCCAAACCAAGCTCTGAGAAAAATGAACTATTTCCTCGTAACACCTAATTATCATTGTGTCTTAGAAGAATTGAATATTGTTTTATCCTAACACCTAATTCTCATCTTTTCATGAAAGAATTTCATATTTCATATTGTTTCCTCATAACACCAAATTCTCATCATGTCATAGAAGAATTGCATGGTTTGTCAAAAACCTGAAGCTAGAAAACCTTATAACATTGAATCTTTCCATTCCCCTTCTTTGTAAATACACCCAAGGAACCCTTATTCGTACTTTTAAAGCTCAAAACACACTCCCCCTGGATCATATCTCTCCCCTAAACCCACATCACTTCCACAAATAGATTAGTATAGTTAAGACAAATGGGGAGGGGAAAATATCCATAAAATCATCATGAACTGGGATGTGGCTAAACATTGAGGTTCAACTGATGTTTCTCAAACACATGTGATAACAATGGATTAGTCAGAATGCCAACCAATTGGTCGTCTGTTCCAACATGCTCCATTTTAATCACATATTTTTCAAACTTTTCTTTGATGAAGTGATATCTGATCTCAATATCTTTTGTATAAGAGTTTTGAACTAGATTCTTCATAAGATCGATCATGATCTTGTTGTCATAATGAATAACCATTGGTTTTTTCACCTCATCACCAATATCATTTATTTTTTTCTTCATCCACAATAGCAGAGTGCATTCCTTATTAGAATATATGTACTATACTTCAGCCATACTAAAATACGTGCTTTTCAATTTCTTACTCAACCATCTTTCACATTTTTTGCCTTTGAATAATGATCCACCACTTATGGAATTTCAATCCACCACATCTCTATCCCCATCATTATTATAAAATTACAATAATTCTTTATGTATTCCTGTAGTAAATTATAATCCAAAATTAAGAGTACCTTGGATATATCTCATGATTATTTTAACTACTTACAAATTATCTTCCTTAAAATTTCTTTAAAAGTGGTCCACTGAGAATATTGAAAAGATGATATCTATCTATATTTTAGTCAAGTATAATAATCTTACAATTATTATCCTATATAGGGTGAGATCCAAAGATGTACCATCATAATGTTTTCCAATTTCTTTCCCAATCATTATCAAAGACTAAATTGTCTTGGAGTCATGCATGTTGAATTTATTTAGAATCTCTCTTGCATGTTTTTTTAAGAAATGAAGGTGTAATACTTATGAATCACCTACAACCCCAAGAAGCATGTGATTTCACCAATCATGGAAATTTAAAATTCTGATTTCATGTGATTAGAAAATTATTCCACTGGTTCCCGCATACTTCTAATAAAAATAATATCATCCACATACACAAGCACCATAAATTATTTCCTGATAATTATTTACATCAATATTATGATCGACACCTCCTATTTTGAATTTAATCTTCTCCAAATAAGAATCCATTCAAGCATACCATGCTCAAGATGCCTTCATAGATCCATAGAGTGCCTTATTTAATTTAAAACCTTTTCTTCATCATTCCCAATCATAAAGGTGGATTATCAAAAATCAATAAAAAATGAAGGCCTTCGGGCCATTGGAGGAACTCCATTTTTGAATGCTATTTTTACATCCCTATGATAAATTTTTTATCCTATTTTAATTTACATATCTAGAAACATCCTGATTAACTCTAGTCTATATACTGGAGAAAAAAATTATTCAACATAAATGCCTTCAATATATCCATTTCCTTTACACACTAAGTGTGTCTTGTTTCTGATCACATTTCCATGCTCGTTGAATCTAATTATAAAGATCCACTTTGTTCTAATCACATTGTGATATTTAGGTCTCTTAAAAAGATCCTATGTTTGGTTCTTATCAATCTGATCTATTTTTTCAACTATGGACTTTACCCATGATTTATCCTTAACTTCTTCTTAAAATGAGGTTAGTTCCAAAATTGATAGGAAAGTATAATGTGAATTATTCCTCATTCTACTTGTCTATGTGGGTGTGGTCCAATCCCAAATGATGTTGGAATGATCAATTTATTCCCTTCTATTTCTACTGTGAGGTTGAGATAAAGTTTCTTTATCCATGGTATCATTTTATAATTATTCTTTTGAATCATAATAATTTTGTAAGCCATGAATTTTTTTCATGCCTTCCACTACTACTGCATTTGAATATGTCCAATTTCTACTTTCATCTTCATCTCATATCATATTATCATATGATCTACTCGAGGTATTTGTGGTGTTATATTCAATGATATTGAAAACACTACTTTTCACAATTCTTCCAAGATAATTATAGTAAAATTTTTAGGATTTAATCTTCATTTAATATCCAAGGAATATTCCCTTATATGCAACATCACCATACTTTCCTTGATTACCTTCTTGGTTTTGGATGAAACATTCACTTCCAAAAACATGAAAATATTTCAAATAGGGCTTCCTTCCATACCATAGATCATATGGTGTCTTAGTTTCTCCCATAAAATTCCATGTTCTATTTTGAGTTTACACTATAACTTGAAAAACCTCTCTCTAGTAATGATGAGAAATACAACTCTCAATATTCATTGATCTGTATTGTTCACATGTCGATTTTTATGTTCAATAAATTCATTTTTCTATGGGGTTATCACTTGATCCACCTCATGATTTTTACCATGTTTTTTAAGTAGTTTTCAAATTCAATGGATGTTTACTCTCCTCCATTGTCCAATCATAGTATCTTGATTGTGAGGATAATTTCATTCTCATCAATTCAATGATAACTCTTCATGAAATCAAGAACTTTTTGTTTCTTTTGTATAATAAATAAACTTTCTATTATACTATAATCATCAATAAAAATAAGGAAGTACCACTCTCCATGTGTTCTAGACACATTTATTGGACTACATATGTCTGTGTGGACAAGATCAAGTAGATTCGATGCCCATTTGTTCTTTGGCCGATATGAACTGCATACCATCTTTCCTTACAAGCAAGCATCACATGTATTTTCTCATCTATGATTTTGATTGAGAATATCAAAGAATATATTCATCTTAGATATATTTTCCATGCTCTTTTGATTAATTTGACCCAACCTCCAATGCCAAAATTTGTTTTCTTCTTCAATAGTTAAGTAACAAATGTTCTATTTACTATCAAATTGGTAAAAGTTTCCATCTGTTATGTGTCCTTTAATGAGATAATTACCTATATTTCCTTTTATAGTTCATACCTTTTGATTTAATGTCACTTTTATTCATGAGTTAAAAATTTGACTCACACTCAAGAGATTGTGACGCAAACCATCCTCATATATAACTTAAGTTTCCATAAGA
This sequence comes from Viscum album, assembly GCA_963277665.1. Classification (NCBI taxonomy): domain Eukaryota; kingdom Viridiplantae; phylum Streptophyta; class Magnoliopsida; order Santalales; family Viscaceae; genus Viscum; species Viscum album. Next base: position 1,423,807,491 of record OY728123.1, on the reverse strand, counting down.
TCGTCATTTTCCAATTTTGTACTTCAATTGCCTTTGATCTTTAAAGCACCATCATTTTTGAACTACACTAATCCATTAACTGTTTACTTAACATTATTCAATAAATCTTCATTTACCATCATATGGGATGATAATTCACTATCAATAATCAAGGTTCTACTTTTCTTTATAACTTTGAGAGTTATTTATATCGGTTTGGATTTATTGATTTTCTTCTTTTATATCCATGCAATATTTGATTGAGTGGAGGAAAAATGAAAACTTTCTAATCACTTTTACACATAAATTGGTTCATCATACTCATGTTGTTATTCCATATGAGAGTACCAATTTTCACAAGAAATTTTGCCTTTTTGGCGAGTATTGACTTTTCTATGAGTTCTATAGGTAATATTCCCACCATTCCTCTACCTGTAATGAATATATTTATGGATATAGTTAGAATAGTGAAACAAATATCCATAAAAAATTATTCATTTTATAAGATGAAGGATATGGTTTCATTCTATTTTTTTTATTTCTAAGCTCTTCCCTATTCAGATAGCTTCTTACCTCTTCACAATACAACATGGTATGGTCTAGAAAGCCACAAAATTGACATTTTATCAGAGGAAAATGTCTTATCACTTAAATTCCTCCTCATATCCCCTTAATTTTAAAAATTATTTGACTTATGATTACCTCTATAAAGTTTAGGATAATTTTCTTCTCTCTTTTCTATTTTATTTGAAGTGTTCTTTGCTAGGACATCGGGTACCTTTGTGAAATTTAAAACTTTATTCTTACATTTATTTATTATCATTTTGTTTACAGACTTTAATGTTTCAACATCACAACCATTTCCACTTTTTCCCATACATGTGGATCTATGATTATTCAAAGCCTTATCTACTCTTTCAGAACTACGTTTATCTCTTTCTAACATCTCTATATTTGTGAATATTCCAAACTGTAATTTCTTCATTGTTTCACTTGAATTTGATTTAGTTTCAAGTTTACTCCTTTAAGTAAAAAATTATTCTTTATGTACCTCAATAGTTTTAGTCTTCCCCTATAGTATGTATGTAAGGTCATTGATGGATTTTTTATACCCTTCAATCATAATCTTAAATTCTACAACATCTTCTGAGATTTCAAGATTTGTTTAATGTTATTTTTCACCTTCTTCCAGTCAATAAGAACATGAGCCTTAGCTGAGTTGGTGAGGTATCCTTAAGTGCATCCACAAGACCCAGGTTCAAAACCAGGTAGAGGCATATTTCTAGGGGGTACTGTAGTAGGTACTGTAGTAGGTACTGTAGCAGTACTGTAGCAGACTGTACACTGTACGGGTACTGTAGCAGAACTGTACACTGTACAGGTACTGTAACAGAGCTGTACACTGTGTGGGTACTATATCAGTTACTGTAGCAGGTACTATTTGGTACTGTAGTAGTTGGAACTATTCACCTTGGGAAACCGGTTTGTGCTTGGAGTCCTTAAGGATTTCGGGCTACCCAGTCTTTCGGGTCAGTAGGGATTTTGGGACACTATTAAGGCCTTCAGGCTACCTCAAGGCCTTTGGGCCACATGTAGTTTCCCCAAAAACACTACAAAAAAGGTGCATCCCTAGAAGAGGATTCAAAGAAGGTGCACTCACAAGAGCAGAACCAAATGGATTTTTCAGAATGAGAGGGTATGGCTATGCCATCGAGACCAGCCTATGCTTTCACGGGAAGCCTATCCAGACGACCATACGAAGGTGGGGAGATACTATCATGATGCAGATGCTAGGGAGGGGCAGTTCCTTGTAGGCAGTTTGGTTAAATTCCCTAAGACCATCGGGTCATGTAATCTCCTAAGCCTATGGGCCATGTAATCTCTGATCTTACAGGCCTTATAAGGGTTCCCCCTCATCCCTTGAAAGGGGGGTTATCAAAAATCAATAAAAATGAAGGCCTTAGGTCCATTCGGACAATCAATAAATTTATACTTCAAACCAATAAATGTACTCTAATGACTCTTCCAAAATGACTCTCATCTTTCTATTTCTCTTTATTTTATTTTCAAAGTTATCAAGAGAATCCTTAAGTTCTAACTTTATATAAAAAAACCAATAAACTGGTTATCTTTATCTTTATCTTTTGAAGGTTCTGAATTTTCAACTATACCCATAATGGAATCTTGGGTTATAGATTCAAACTCTGGTTCTTTATCCTCAAAAAATTCATTATTATCATGTTATTCTTTATAGAAGAAAAAATTGGTTTATAATTTCTTACTTTATTTGAAGTATTCCTTTTGGGAAAACATTTTATTTGGCTTCTTCATGTTTACATATTCACTTTCTTTATCATCCAACTTCCTTGAGCATTGAGAATAAATGTTCCCAACTTTACCACTTTGAAAATAGTCCAGAGGAATATTTTCTTAAAATATCCCTTTTTTCTCTTGAATTTCTTATCAAAAAGAGAAATAAGTTCATCTTCCACATTATCTTCATAAATAATATCTCTAGAAATATCATGTTTCCATATCTTTGAAATCCATTTCCATTCCTACTTGATTTTTTGTATTTTCTAGTCTGACTCTCATTTTATATGCCACCAGACTACTCAACAGATCATCCAAAGAGAGTTTATAAAGATCCTTTTCATCAAGGGCCAACAATTTTGGATTGTATAGAGGTTGAATCCTTCTCAACATTTTCTTCATAATTTCAATATCTTTGATATATCCACTAAGTCCTTATATTGTTCTAACAACTTTAGTAATTTGATTAAAAATTCTATCTGAATTTTTATCAGGATGCATTTTCAGATCATCAAACTTATTTTGTAAAACTTGGAGTTTCGCTTCCTTCACTTTTTTTCCTTAATATATATTTTCCTGTTTTTACAAATAGCCTTGGATGAAGTGAAACTCATCACCTTCAGAAATATTTGATCAGATAGATATATATTAAGGGAATTCTATTCTTTGGCATCTATAATAAGATTTTTCTTATCTGTTTTGGTCATAGACAGTCTTGTTGAATTAGTGACATGAATTCCCTATGCAGTGGAAAAAATAACAACCATTCCAAGAGATATTAGATGAGATCTCATCATTTTATTCCATATATTTCGGTTTCTTTTATCAAATATGGGAATCCCCTAATATTTACTAAATTTTACCTGAAAATAATAGAGGAAAAACTTAACACCCGCAACCTATTTACTCTGATACCACTTATAGGACCCCAGAACACCTTGAGAGGGGAGGGGTGAATTAGGGTGTAAATTTTTTCTTTTAAAGTAATATATCTTGTTACTACATTAATAGTAAATTGTTAAACCTGTATGATGGAAATGTGAAGAAATCAAACAATCACATGCAAAGATATAACATAAAAAATTTACTTGGTTCACCACTAAGGGGTATTCCATGTATAATATTCCAAAAATGTTTCATTTGTACCGAAATCCATTAATATTAACTAATTTTGGAATAAAAAAGTGCATACACAATCACTATATTTTAGGAACACTTCCTTTAGAATGTTTTAGGGGAAGAACACTACCTCAATCAGAACACTTCCATTGACTCCCCTAGATTAATAATTTGGTTGAATTATTACTCAGTTTAAAAAATTGAAGGTCACTTAAATATATTTAAATTTAAGTCTTTGTTTGTAACGACCCAAAATTTTAAATAAATATTGTTTCCTAATTTTATGTGTTATTTTATTTTATTTTTATACTCAACAAAAATGTTTCATTTGATAACATGAGTATAATAAAAATGAGACTGTTGAGTTTTGACTGTTATTTGACCATTGGACAATATGACCGCTGAAAACTAAACGTTTTGACTATTGTCTCTAAATACAAGAAATCTTGGTTAATTAATATAGAAAGAAGATTTGATGGCCTCACCCAGTAGTCTTGGACCGATCGAAGCCCATCTAACAGAATTTGGGAAGAAGGTAACACCACTGGGCTTTGCTCTGGACCAAACCCAAGCTGAACTTCATCATATAAAGCTAGAACGGGATCGCCTTCGTGAGAAGTTCAAACCGATAGAAATTACTACTCGTGCGATGTTGGCCAAGCCTCCCTCGGATTCTCTCACCTTAGCACACCTTACACTTAGGTCCTATGCTGGTGTGATAAGGGGTTATGTAAGGAGACCGTAACTGTCTTGTGTAATCCTTTGTTTTAAATAAAAATTTCAATTTCTTTTATGAATTTTCAAATGATCGGATAAATATAGTATGCATATTTTTGATGAATTTTATAAAAAAGATATTTTAAATATGTTTATGCAAACCCTAAATAATTAAAAATGTGTAATGATTTTCAAAAAATGGTCTGCTACAATTATGTTCAGTACGAAATTTAGAGTCTAATAAGATCAACTTGATTTTTGATGAATACTAAATTATGAATAGTAATTTTATGATTAGGATTAATAATGTGTCCAAATGGATTAGTAATCTCACTTAAAGAAAGTACTAAAATAAGCTAGGCACTTTTATTAAGTAATGTGATTCAATAAAATGGTTAAATAACGGTTTCATAAATTATTATTCAAGTATTAGTTTTTTAGTATGAATAGTGTTTTTTAATTAAAATTTTAATTAAAAATATTTAGAAAATTATTTTTATAAAATGGACTTCATTTTTGAACTCAGAGCATCGATATTATGTTAAGGTAATTTTTGGGGATTTTTCTGAAAAAAATAAATTTTCGATGAATAGTGTTTTTAATTAAAAATTTAATTAAAAATATTTAGAAAATTATTTTTATAAAATGGATTTCATTTTTGAAATCAGAGCATTGATATTTAGTTAAGGTGAAATTTTGGGATTATTCTGAGAAAGTTGAATTTTCGATGAATAGTGAAAATACAGTTTTTAAGTTACGGGTGTTTAATGACATCATTAAATGATGTATTAAGTATGTAATCAATATGGTCGACTTATGAATAGTACTATAAGGTATGAGGTGTCCCAAGTGGACAATACCATGGGAAAATACCATGGGAAAGCCCATGGTTTTTCCAAAACCACTAATGAGGTGTCCCTTGGCCATTAATGCCTTATCCCCTCACTTTCCCTATAAATACCCACCCATTCCTCCTTTAGTTTTCACTCCCAACTCCTCCCCAACGAAGTTCTGGTCTCCTTACCTCCCAAGGAGTCCTCCCAAGGTGCCCCCAAACCCTCAAGGTCCAAAACTTTGAGTTTCAAGAGTCACGTTTTAAGGTAAGGGATCCGACCTCTCTCTTTAATTTCAAGTAATCTCTTTTATGTCATTCCTTTTATGCTCCATGTTATTATGTTGGAGGATGTTATTTTATACTCCTATTACTTCCCTTTTCATGTTCATATAATTAGATATCCCCTCTTACTCTCATTATTTCGTTTTATGAAGTTTTAAGTGGCGCCGTTAGGCTGCCGAAATTTTTGTAACGGATTCTTTCTCCCTTCTCATTTTTCAAGATCTATTTTCATGTAAAGTATTTCAAGTTCCTTTTTATTATGTTGGGGTATGATATCTAAATTTATCATACTGATCTTTCATGATCATATGATGAGATACCCCATTTTATCTCTTCAATTCAGTATTTTGAAGTTTTAAGTGGCGTCGTTAGGCTGCCGAATTTTTAAGTGGTTCTTCACCCTTCTCGTTTTGAAGTTGTACTTTCATGTCAATTCTTTCAAGTTCCTTTTTGTTATGTTTGGGTATGATCTCTATATATATCATACTGGAATCTTATTTTCATATGATGAGAGACCCCATTTGATCTATTCAATTCAGTATTTTGATGTTTTAAGTGGCGCCGTTAGGCTGCCGAATTTTTAGGGGATTCTTTCACCCTTCTCATTCTTTTCAAAGTTATACTTTCATGTCAAGTCTTTCAAGTTCATTTTTTATTATGTTGGGGAATTATCTCTATATCTATCATACTGAACTCTTATTTTCACATGATGAGAGACCCTATTTGATCTTTTCAAATCATTTTGTTTGAAGTTTAAGTAACGCCATTAGGCTGCCAAATTTTCATAAGAGAAATCTAATTTTTGTCTTCCTTCCATGTTTTTCATTTCAAATGGTATGTCCTTGAAATTTCATTACCATGATCATGTATCCTTCTTATTCTGTCCATCTACTGTTTTATGGGTCATTTATTAATGTTTGACCCATTTTCCCTCTCTTTTTAATGTCTTCTAAAACCTCGTAACATAGCTGTTATGCTGCAGAATTTCCGTCTCAAAATGTCTCTCTTTTTTTCTAAAGTTCTTTTATATTACTATGTGAATACTCAAAGATCTTTCTTATAAAGGGGTATTCACATATATACAAAAATTTTCTATTTTAAATTATGGGATTTACATACATGAGACCCACCTTCCTTTTCTGTGGGTTTTAAAGTGACGTAAAGATCATGTCTTTAAAGCAGTTTTTAAAACGTTACGATTACGAAATGAAACCCATTTATTTTGTGCTATATGGGTTCTTTATGAAATGTTTGATGATGATATATGTGTCTCACATGATAATAAAGGCAAATTTAAGGGTGCGCCCCGATAGCTCTCTAATGCATTGGGTAAAGACTTAATCTCTAGAGATGACCATTTTTAACCATGCCTTGGTGAATAACCTTGGTAATTTTTAACGACGCCTTGGTGAATAACCTTGGTAATTTTTAACGACGCCTTGGTGAATAACCTTGGTAATTTTTAACGAAACCTTGGGGATGGACCTTGGTGAAATGAAACGATTGTCAATATTAAATGTTGCAGCCACATCTTCAAGTTATGAAAAAGTTTTATTTTTATTATGATATGCCTCATGATTTCATTTTCATGCCTTAAAGTTCTTTTCATGACTTTATTGATGTATCTCAAGTTCATATGTGAAATTTTTCACTTGTCTCCCTTACTGGGCCTTCTGCTCACCCTTTCTTTTGATGTATGTCCCCAGGTTATGAGATGCAGTAATGAGCCTAGGGTGAACATGATGAGAAGCCTTTCAAGTGTTTAAGAAGAATGTTTTTTTGTTTCATGTTTTATGTTCCTTGTTTACAAGACACTAAACCTTAAAGATCCTCAGTTCCGTGTAATGAAATGAAAGTTATGTTATAAAAAGACGGGATTCTATAGTTGGTATCAAAGGATGGTTTAGTTATTTGGGGAAATTAGGATATGAAAACTCTAGGAAGAACCCTATAGAAAAGTTTAAATATAGGAAATCTTCCTGGTATTTTGGTGAGTATTGAGTAAGGGGTTGCCAAGAAAATACATCCCTGTCTGGATACGAGCAGGTAGAGGTGGCTCTGGCACAGATGTACATAGGGGTAAAACCCAAAAACACCGCTTTGAGCTAGACTCGAACGGGAACTGGTACACGACAACGGGCCTTGCTGCACTCTTGGTTACGACACTCCCAGGGGATATGCTTTGTTAAATTCATAATCTTGGTATGAACCATTGTTAAAGGAACAAAGATAAAATAAAATAAAGATTCACATAAGAATATATGATCATGGATAACCTAGATGGGAACCTAGGGGATCACAGGTTAGGGTATACTTTTCTTCTACAAGTTATCCTTATATGCTTTAAGTTCCTTTTCATGATTATTGGTTAAGTATTTAAGCCTCTAATTATACTTTCTCTTCTTAGTTAATGGTGGGAAATGGAATAACGTGTCCCAACAACCAATGTGATAGGAAATGCGACAATTTCCGTATTAATATGACAGAGATGATTAGGGGATTAAAAGATGATTATTATTTTGGAAGACGTTCACTATTTTGGGGACCCTATATGATCGAGGTAAATAGATTACTATAGTATTTTCATTGAGGAGTAAGTTTGACTTATATTTTGAAGAATTGATGAATTTAAGGTGGACTTATAGTAATTTAGGTTACTTATGGGAATGATTAACCTATCTTGGGTAAAATATGTTTAGGTTATCTACTTTTTTTATAAGATGTTAGGAGTGGTTGATGTTTTCTGGAGATGAACAATGAAGTTGTTTTGGAAGACTATGTTATCAAATCCTTCTTGTATTTGGGTTTTAATCTTATTTTGGTTTGTTTTGAGGAATTTTAAGGACTGTTATTTATGGAATGGTCTATGATGAACTTTGGGTAGTACCATAGAACTTTGAAGATTTAAAAGTAGTTTCCATTCCTATGGGATTCTTTCTTTTTGAAGAGTTGTTTTACCTTAACCTTTCTATTTTTGGGATAATGTTTAAAGATAGAAGAAATAAATAGTTAATCTTTTGTAGGTTATGTGATTCTATAGAAGATGATTCTTTTGCTTTTATGAGACCAAGTGTTTTTGAATTCTCATCATTTGGAGAAAAGATTAGTGTTGGTAGGGACTTATTAAAGGATGAAACTCTACTTGAAGGTAAGCATATTTTCTTATGTTTTTGTTCTATGTAGTAAATGAATTCCTCAAAATTATGTAAAGAAACGTAAAACAAAAATGTTGTTGGTTTACGTTTCCTACTAGGTAATCAAAGACCGTTTACACACATCATAAGTTTGGGATTTTCTTATGGTTAACTTTCTCCTAATCATGTTCTCTATCACTCTCCCTCAGAACTTGACCCTTTGTTTTCTCCTCCATGTCCATGTTTTCCTACATGGAATCCTAGTGTGGGTTAACTCGGGTGACCTTTTTACTTCCCTTTCTTTCTTTTAAAGTAATAGTTTTACTGACTCCTTTTCCGATGTGGGACTTTCAATGAAATTTCAAAACCCAATTTTAAAAATTGTGAGGACGCAATTTCTTAAGGGGGGAAGATTGTAACGACCCAAGATTTTAAATAAATATTGTTTCCTAATTTTATGTGTTATTTTATTTTATTTTTATACTCAACAAAAATGTTTCATTTGATAACATGAGTATAATTATAATGAGACTGTTGGGTTTTGACAGTTATTTGACCATTGGTCAATATGACCGCTGGAAACTAAACGTTTTGACTATTGTCTCTAAATACAAGCAATCTTGGTTAATTAATATAGACAGAAGATTCGATGGCCTCACCCAGTAGTCTTGGACTGATCGAATCCCATCTAACAGAACTTGGGAAGGAGGTAACACCACTGGGCTTTACTCTGGACCAAACCCAAGCTGAACTTCATCGTATAAAGCTAGAACGGGATCGCCTTCGCGAGAAGTTCAAACTAATAGAAATTACTACTCGTGCGATGTTGGCCGAGCCTCCCTCAGATTCTCTCACCTTAGCACACCTTACATTTAGGTCCTATGCTTGTGTGATAAGGGGCTATGTAAGGAGACCATAACTGTCTTGCGTAATCCTTTGTTTTAAATAAAAATTTCAATTTCTTTTATGAATTTTCAAATGACCAGATAAATATAGTATGCATATTTTTGATGAATTTTAGAAAAAGGATATTTTAAATATGTTTATGTAAACCCTAAATAATTAAAAATGTGTAATGATTTTCAAAAAATGGTCTTCTACAATTATGTTCAGTACGAAATTTAGAGTCTAATAAGATCAACTTGATTTTTGATGAATAGTAAATTATGAATAGTGATTTTATGATTAGGATTAATAATGTGTCCAAATGGATTAGTAATCTCGCTTAAAGAAAGTACTAAAATAAGCTAGGCACTTTGATTAAGTAATGTGATTCAATAAAATGGTTAAATAACGGTTTCATAAATTATTATTCAAGTATTAGTTTTTTCGGATGAATAGTGTTTTTTAATTAAAATTTTAATTAAAAATATTTAGAAAATTATTTTTATAAAATGGACTTCATTTTTGAACTCATAGCATCGATATTATGTTAAGGTAATTTTTGGGGATTTTTCTGAAAAAAATAAATTTTCGATGAATAGTGTTTTTAATTAAAAATTTAATTAAAAATATTTATAAAATTATTTTTATAAAATGGATTTAATTTTTGAAATTAGAGCATTGATATTTGGTTAAGGTGAAATTTTGGGATTATTCTGAGAAAGTTGAATTTTTGATGAATAGTGAAAATACAGTTTTTAAGTTACGGGTATTTAATGACATCATTAAATGATGTATTAAGTATGTAATCAATATGGTCGACTTATGAATAGTAAGATAAGGTATGAGGTGTCCCAAGTGGCCAATACCATGGGCAAATACCATGGGCAAGCCCATGGTTTTGCCAAAACCACTAATGAGGTGTCCCTTGGCCATTAATGCCTTGTCCCCTCACTTTCCCTATAAATACCCACCCATTCCTCCTTTAGTTTTCACTCCCAACTCCTCCCCAACGAAGTTCTGGTCTCCTTACCTCCCAAGGAGTCCTCCCAAGGTGCCCCCAAGCCCTCAAGGTCCAAAACATTGAGTTTCAAGAGTCATGTTTTAAGGTAAGGGATCCGACCTCTCTCTTTAATTTCAAGTAATCTCTTTTATGTCATTCCTTTTATGCTCCATGTTATTATGTTGGGGGATGTTATTTTATACTCCTCTTACTGCCCTTTTCATGTTCATATAATGAGAGATCCCCTCTTACTCTCATTATTTCGTTTTATGATGTTTTAAGTGGCGCCGTTAGGCTGCCGAAATTTTTGTAACGGATTCTTTCTCCCTTCTCATTTTTCAAGATCTATTTTCATGTAAAGTATTTCAAGTTACTTTTTATTATGTTGGGGTATGATCTCTAAATTTATAATACTGATATTTCATGATCATATGATGAGATACCCCATTTGATCTCTTCAATTCAGTATTTTTAAGTTTTAAGTGGCGCCGTTAGGCTGCCGAATTTTTAAGTGGTTCTTCACCCTTCTCGTTTTGAAGTTCTACTTTCATGTCAATTCTTTCAAGTTCCTTTTTGTTATGTTGGGGTATGATCTCTATATCTATCATACTGGACTCTTATGTTCATATTATGAGATACCCCATTTGATCTATTCAATTCAGTATTTTGAAGTTTTAAGTGGCGCCGTTAGGCTGCCGAATTTTTAGGGGATTCTTTCACCCTTCTCATTCTTTTCAAAGTTATACTTTCATGTCAAGTCTTTCAAGTTCCTTTTTTATTATTTTGGGGCATTATCTCTATATCTATCATACTGAACTCTTATGTTCACATGATGAGAGACCCTATTTGATCTTTTCAAATCATTTTGTTTGAAGTTTAAGTAACGTCGTTTGGCTGCCAAACTTTCATAAGAGAAATCTAATTTTTCTCTTCCTTCCATGTTTTTCATTTCAAATGGTATGTCCTTGAAATTTCATTACCATGATCATGTATCCTTCTTATTCTGTCCATCTACTGTTTTATGGGTCATTTATGAATGTTTGACCCATTTTCCATCTCTTTTTAATGTCTTCTAAAACCTCGTAACATAGCCGTTATGCTGCAGAATTTCCGTCTCAAAATGTCTCTCTCTTTTTCTAAAGTTCTTTTATATTACTATGTGAATACTCAAAGCTCTTTCTTCTAAAGGGGTATTCACATATATACCAAAATTTTATATTTTAAATTATGGGATTTACATACATGAGACCCACCTTGCTTTTCTGTGGGTTTTGAAGTGACGTAAAGATCATGTCTTTAAAGCAGTTTTTAAAACGTTATGATTACGAAATGAAACCCATTTATTTCGTGCTATATGGGTTATTTATGAAATGTTTGATGACGATATATGTGGCTCACATGATAATAAAGGAAAATTTAAGGGTGCACCCTGATAGCGCTCCAATGCATTGGGTAAAGACTTAATCTCTAGAGATGACCATTTTTAACGATGCCTTGGTGAATAACCTTGGTAATTTTTAACGACACCTTGGGGATGGACCTTGGTGAAACGAAACGATTGTCAATATTAAATGTTGCAGCCACATCTTCAAGTTATTAAAAAGTTTCATTTTTATTATGATATGCCTCATGATTTCATTTTCATGCCTTAAAGTTCTTTTCATGACTTTATTGATGTATCTCAAGTTCATATGTAAAATGTTTCACTTGTCTCCCTTGCTGGGCCTTCTGCTCACCCTTTATTTTGATGTATGTCCCCAGGTTATGAAATGCAGTAATGAACCTAGGGTGAACATGAGGAGAAGCCTTTCAAGAGTTTAAGAAGAATGTTTTTTTTGTTTCATGTTTTATGTTCCTTGTTTCCAAGACACTAAACCTTAAAGATCCTCAATTCTGTGTAATGAAATGAAAGTTATTTTATAAAAAGACGGGATGCTATATTGTTTCTGAATTTCATGATACTCTTATTTCACTATAGTCCTAAATTAATTCACTTGAAAGCACTGATCAAACAAACCAAATATTCAAAACCTTCTTTTAGAACAACTTAAGCACTTGCACGCAACACCTAAACATTCATGAAACTTTTGGAATCTTCAAGAAAGATGACTTTCATGAAACCCTTATCTTTCTTCCAACCACACCATGAGTTTCACTTGGTCTTGATAGACTTAAGTAATGCTTTGTGAACAATATTTATTGTGTGTAACTCTTGTGTTCGTAACTATTTCGTGCGGCAGAGACACAAAATCTTCGTTGAAAAAATTTCTAACTATTGTATGGGGGTAAATGCTTATTTATAGATGTTTTCATCCTTGTTTACAAGTTCCTTTCATGAAAACCCCCATGTATTTAAGACTATTTTTCATAATTTTATCTTTTGCGTGCATATCATGCCTTTTGCATATTTTTATGTGACGATCTCGAAACCGAACTTGTGTGCAACTAATTTTGATATCATATTTTGCACGATATATTATTACATGTGATTTCAAATTTTTCATGAAAATAATTCCTTCTCTATATTTTGATGTGACGGTCATGAATCATCAGTTTCACAGAAAGTTTTGATTCACCTTTATCCTTGCGCACAACTTCCATTTTCAGAAACAAATTTCTTCATCCTCTAAATTTTGGACCCAAAAATTTGGCAAACACTGGGAAAATATTCCACCTTAAACATTGTAGAAAACTTGTACAGTAAGATCACTATCATTGAAAACTCTCTAATCATCCTAGTGTGGATTTACAATAAACACAAACTAGGCTACATTTATAGCTATTAAAAGCCTTGGTTCGAACACCAATAAGTCAAGGTTGGATGACATAAATCTAAGGTTATGATGTATCCATTTCCCATACCAGTATGGAAATGGGAAAACATAAACATGGATTTTATAATAGAACTCTAATGGAAATGAAATCATCTAGGTTGCATTTTATAAACCTAAAAAGTTAACACAATTCATTTTTTTTAAAGGAAGACTTCTCTCTTGAAAAACATGCCAATTTATACATAAGGGATGTGGAAAGACTGCACAAAGTCCCAATCTCTATTATATCCAATCATGATCTAAGGTTTTCCTCATGATTTTGGAGAAGACTTCAGTAAGAGTTGGATACAGAGATAAGTTTCATTACAACTTGTCACCCTTAGATGGATGTCTAGTCTAAAAGGAACTTTAATAATTTGGAGAATATTTTGAGATCATGTTTAATGTATATCCAGGGAATTTGGGATCAACACCTTCCCCTAGAGGAGTTCTAATTTGACAATAGTTTCCATTATAGTATTAAAATGACACCTTATGTGGATCTTTATGGGAAGAGGTGTTTGAATCCAACATGATGGGAGGAAATTAGATAGATATAACTAGTTGGATATGATCTTATCCAATGTATGATAGAGAAGGTTCAAACCATTTATCATCATATGAAATACACAAAAATTCGATAGAAAATATATGAAGACAACCATCTATGAGACCTTGAGTTTTATTTAAGAGATAAATTGTTCCATATTATATTTACATTGGAGAAATTCACGAGGTTTGGTAAGAAGGGAAAGCTTAGTTTATGATCTAATGGTCCCTTTTATATCCTTGATCACATCAAAGTTGTGGCCTATCAACTATCACTCCCACCGAACCTATCTCAATTACATGATGTGTTCCATGTATCCCTCTCAAGAAAGTGGATACTATACCCCTCACATGTACTGAATCCAAATTTTGTACCATTAGAGAATAATATTTCATATGAGGATCAGACGGTGAAGATATTAGATCATATAGACAATGTTCTATGAAAAAAGAAGACTCACCTGGTAAAAGTGTTGTGGTGAAACCGCAAGTTTGTGGAAGTAACTTGGGAAATTTAAGAGGTGGTGAAATAGAAATAACCTCATTTGTTTTAATTTTTGAAATAAAAATTTTGATGTAATTTTTTTAAAGGGTTGAAAAATGTAATGACCCCAACTTTTATAAATGTAATTCCATTTTGAATTAAAAAATTATATATTATGTATTGTAGTTGTAGAAAAAAAATGAACTACTTTAGCTATTTTGGATAGTTATATTATATCTAATTTAAAATACCTTTAAAAAAATAACCACTGATAATAAATCCATTGTATAATTGCCATTAATATTTGTATATTAAGGGTTATAATAAAGTCCAATTGACACAGATAGAAGAAGTGATTGCCTCGACTAGTAGGATCATACCCTATGAAGCACACTTATTGGAGATTCTGAGGGAGTTGAAATCACTGTGAGTTTCTCTTAACCAATACCAATCTGATATTAAATAAATAAATCATGATAGAAACCATTTATTTGAGAAGTTTAAGCTTATTTAGATCACAAATAAAACCATGTTTGTCGAACCATCATAAGAAAGTGTCACCATCACACGCCTTTCCCTTAGGGAATAAACTGGTGTAATATGGGGTTATGTATCTAGACCCTAATAGTATGAATTTTTATATTTTTATTTTTAATAAAATAAGGATTATATTTATCCTTTTTTATTTTTACCTTATAAATGATAAGATAATGAGTTTGATAAAAACAATATTTTGATACGATGAAACTCAAATTGTATTCTTGGGAAATATATAGTTTCGATCAAAACGCTTTTTTGATGAATTAAATAATTTTTAAAACATATATTATTTTAATAAAATATTCTTATTAAATATTTTTTATTTAAATATAAATGATAATATAATTTTATGAATTCAAATGTATTTTTTATAAGGACCAGAAATTGTCATCATTTTAAAAACCTATATTTTTTAATAAATTTAGGTTTTTTTATTTTAAAATGATAATTTTTCATATTTATAGAATTATTTTGATAAAATAAATATTATTTTTGAAATTATAACATCAAAATTATCCAATTGTGAATTTTTCCTAATTTTCTGGGACAATCGATTTTTTGGGTAAAACCTAAATATAGTATAAATATAAGGCATGTATCATGATATCCTAAAAGCCCAATTTTTTTTAACAAATACTATAAATAGTATTCACAATTAAAATTATTTTCCACTTTAAATACTTTTTTTAAGTTATTTGATTAATTTTATAAACCCTTAATGAAACCTCCAAAACCTATATTATATTTTAAGGTTTTAAAATCAATTGTAGATAAACATGACTCAATTCCACATAAATAAGGAAATTATTTCAAGGATTTTAGTTTTTAACTTTATAAATTAATAAAAAACACTCCAATTTTGCATAAAAAATGGGAAAAACCATGGTATGGTTTGTGTTTTGGATTAATTTATCATACAGATCCCAAAACCTAAGTTTAGAAATTAATAAAGAATTCCCCTCTCTTTTGATATAAAAACCTACCCAAACTCCCATTAATAATCACTCAAAACCAATTTAGCATAAATTTTATTTCACTTTGACTCTCTATATCCATCACAAGGTGTTCCTAAGCTCTTAAGAAGCACCTCCCAAGCTTTTAGAAGTGACTTTTCAAGGTAAGGGATCATCCCATCCCCTTTTTTCATTCACCTTATTAATATGATGCCTTTTATTTACAATTTTTCAGGTTGGGATATGTTTTCACACATCTCTTTTACTGTATTTATGCTTTAAAAGTTATTAGAGACACCTTTCACTCTCATTAATCCCTTCCCTAAATTTTTATGTACTTACGTTATGATGCTGAGATTATCATATGAATTTACATGCTAAACATTTGTGTAGTGAATACCCATCCCCATTTCCATTTAAGGGTATTCACTTATATGTACCTATACATAATTTATTGGGGACTTCTATTTATGTAATACACACTCCTTAGTAATGGTATTAAAATTGATGAAAGACATACTTATGATATATAGTTTATGTGGTACACTTATGCATGTACATGATATGAAAGTGGGGGTTGGACCCAAAACAATATATCCCTTAAATGCATTGGGTAATGATTTTATCTCATGAGATACCATTTACGGTGCATAGGAGGTTAGCCTAAGAAAACTATGTTATGATTTCTTAGTAGTTAGCCTTGACTTATGTTTATGATGTCACGTTTTATGTTGTTGCCACATTCCAATGTTTCCTTTTCGTTATCATCTTATATAATTATTATATGTTTAATTTTATGATCCTAAATCCTCTTATGTTACCTTTATATACCTATTTAATTTCATTTATTACTTTTATCATGTTATGCTTTGAATTTTCCCTTACTGGGATTTATAGCTGACCCCTTTTTTATGTACGTCCCAAGGTTATACTGTGTAGTTTTAGAAGATTAAAGATAATTTAAGGGCATGTGGTTGAGTATTAGTTTATTTAATTATATTTTAGTTACAATTTATTATTTTATGTACCTAATTACCCAAATACAACGAGCCTCATGATCTTATAGGGTTGTATTACATGTATATTTATATAATAAATCATGAGTTAAAGTGTATTAAAGATATGGGTTACCATACTAACTGCTGAGACATCATAATGTATTGTGCATAGTATAACTTCACATGCACCATAAATGTAATATAATGTGATAAAAACGTCACCCAATTCATTTTATTTCTATATAATTCGTGTCCCACCTGTCAAATTCATATCATGTACATGCATTTGTGTTCCATATAGATCATAAAACAAAAGGATGTCTTTCATCACTTTTAATACCAAAATTAAGGGGTGTGGGTTAAATACATGGAAGTACCAAATAAATGATATATATTTATATCTAGGTGAATATGATTTAGTGTAAATGGGGAGGGGCATTCATAACAAAATGGGTTAGCATGGAAAATTGCAGGATAATTTCGACAGCATAATGGGTGTACATAATGATTCGTGGAAGGGTTCAATGAGAGTGAAAGGGGGTCTATC
Source organism: Viscum album (assembly GCA_963277665.1). Lineage (NCBI taxonomy): Eukaryota > Viridiplantae > Streptophyta > Magnoliopsida > Santalales > Viscaceae > Viscum > Viscum album. The sequence goes on along the minus strand of OY728123.1, from coordinate 1,423,790,343 downwards.
ATCACTTGGAAATAATATGTATATTAAAATGGATGCATAAAAACATATTCCAATATGAAAAAAATGGAAATAAAAAGGCATAACACAAAGAAAGTTATTGAATAGAGAGGATGAAGAGGGAATCCCTAATCTTGAGAGGGTACTTCTAAAAGCTTGGGAGGAGATTCATAAGAGCATGGGAATACATTAGGATGGATTTATATTGGGATAGGGAGGATAAAGTTTTGATAAATTGTTTTTCAGTGATGAGGATTGTGAGGATGGGTGGGTATTTATAGCAAAAGAGAGGGGGATTCTTTATTAATTTCTAAAAATAGGTTTTAGACTCTATATGATAAAATAATAAAGCCATAAACCTTCCCATGTTTTTCCCCATGGTTTCTGTAAAAGATGTTTGGTTTTAAATATTTTATTTGTATAGGAACTAAACATACTAAAATAATACCATTGGTTATGTGTAAGTGTGTCATTTTCATAAATAATTGATTTTAAAACCATAAAATATAATATAGATTTTGGAGGATTCATAAAGTGTTTATAAAATTAATAAAATAACTTTAAGAAAACATTATTTTAAAGGAGAAACTGATTTTTTGGTGGATTACCTTTATAGTATTTATTACATCACTTTTTGGGTATTATGATGTCATAATAAATACTTTATATTTATACCGTATTTATTTTTTACCCAAAAATCCGTCTATCAAAAATTATAAAAAATTCACCATTAGATAATTTCAATGTGTTAATTTAAAAAATAATATTTATTTTATCAAAATAATTTTATAAATATGGGAATTTTCATTTTTATATAAAAATCCCTATTTACTGGAAAATACTAGTTTTATTATATTAACAACTTTATGACCCTTATAAAAATTACAATGGAATACATTAAATTATATTATCATTAATATTTAAATAGTAATTATATAATAATAATATTTTATTAAAACATTATTTATTTAAAAAAATCTTGAATTTATCAAAAGAGTGTCTTAATTGGAACTATATATATACAAAAAATACAAATTTGATTTCTTTATGTCAAAATATTGTTTTTATTAAACACAATATATAATAATTGATGAAGTGATAATAAAAAATGGATAAATATAATCATTGTTTTTTTAAAAGAAACTATGAAAATTCATACTTCTAGGGTATAGATACATAACCACTTATTATTTCAATTATGCCCTGCGTGTACGATGTGTGCTAGTGGAACTTTATCGAGGTGGTAAGGTGAATATGGTTTGGGACATGATATCCATAATCCTAAAATTATCCCATAAATGGTTTAGTTTACATTTTAATTTTTGAATCTTGGATCATTCTTGATCAATGTAAAATTCTAGTGTTGTTATCTCCCTTAGAATCTCCAATAAATGGGCTTCCTATGGTATAATCCTACTTGTCAAGGACATAAAATCCTCCATCTCTATCAAATGAAATTTATCGTAACCCTTATTATATAATACTTTTAATGGTTACAACACAATGTCTATATTATCAATGGTTAACATTGTAACACCCCAAGCTTCCATGATACGCTTCTCTTTCAATAATGCAATAGCTTGCATTTTACGCTAGTTCAAGATCCCAAAACATCGCGACCAATCAAAGTAGCTATTATTAACAGTAATAACCACCTTTTGAAATTATATAAATTTTCTATTTCAAATTGGACTTAATTTTTGTATTCGGAATATTGAAATTATCCTAAGTTGAATTTTTGGTAATTTTCTGAGAACTTCAAAATTTTGATGAATAGTGAAAAATACTTAAAAACAACTTTTTTAATCAAAATAATTTATGGTGATAAATTATACCATTGAAAGGTTTTAAAGTTTAATTAGAATATATTTTTACCATTTTATCCAATGGTGGTCATTTTAATTAATTTCACTTTGAAATTGAACATAAACAATTGTCAATCTTTTGATAGATAGTGTTTCTTAAAAACACGTTATTTGTTTTGACAGCGGGAATTAAATATAAAAATAATTAATGAAACTTTTATTTTATGAATTTTGTAAAATGGACATCATTTTGGAATTTGGAATATCAAATATAGCTTAGAGTGAATTTTTTGTATTTTTCTGAAAAACATCGATTTTTGATGAATAGTGAAACCACTAAGTGGTAGTTAAAAAAACTGATTTTTCGTTTAAATGAAATTTTACAACCTCTGTGATTTGAATTTCAAAAATCTGATATACATAATTTTCAATAGGAAGTAAAATTTCGTTCAATGGGATTAAAACAATTTTTGGTGAATAGTAACTTTTAAGTTCTATTAATCGCGATTAAAGGTAATTAGTGTAATTTAAGGTAAATATAATGTTATAATAATATGAAATTACCTTTACACTTGTCCTACCCTTATTGGATGAATCATGAACAACCAAGAAAATCCATGGGTCAACTTGGGGACCCCATGGAGCCACTTGGGTAAGAAAATGACATTTATAACTTTTTATTTAAAGTAAAAATAAAATTGTCACAAACATGTGTTGTTTTACTAAAACAATTATTAAATGGGGTTATATAAGTTAACATTTAGACTATAAATATTCATTTGAAAGATAAAACTATTTCCTAAATCATGGTAATTTTTTTATAATTTTTAAACATTAAATAAATTAAATATGTTATGACACCATGATGATCCAACGATTACCTCATTAATTAACGAGTTAAATAAAATGAAAAGATAATGTAAAATCTAAGACTTAAACTTGTTAAAAACCTATTATATGAGTATATTTCAAACCTTATCACATTATCCTCGAAATATATAATTGTGGGACCTTTAAAATCCAAAACTCATTATATAATAAAGTAACATTTCTTGACTTTCCAAAAGTGCCCCTTCTCTCCTCTTATAAAAGGCCCCCACCTCTACCACCTTATTAACACATCTCAAGCCATTGGCTCGGCCAACCTCTGACCAAATACTCTCTAAAATTCTCTATATTACTTCTATAAGCCTCACTTTGGGCATAAGTATTCCCAAGGATGCCTTTGGCTCAAATCAAAAAGAGTTACCCGATTTTAAGGTAATGTCTTCTCTTATGTTCTTTTGTTTTATTTTGCTTCTCCAACCCCTTAAACTCTTTTTATTACTTTATTTTGTAAAAACACCATTGTATTAAATATACTAGTATGTTTTAATTAGAAGGATTTGATTTACACTTACACACACCTTCGTCTAATGGTTAAAGAACATACTGTTTCTGTGGGTGGCGAATTACTGCCTCATGAAACGATGATTGTTAAATCTTCTTTTAACACCTCTCATGGTGGCCATTAAGATGTCACTATATTTATATATGATATATATTATGTTATGTCTTCCTTATTCTTCTTTATTTTTCATTTATGGCATACATTTATGATTTCCATTATGGGTAAATGTGATAATTTCATTTTAGGAAGTGCGGACTACCGCCCCCTCAAAGTGATTTGAATCATTAATGCCATATGTGGGAAATATAAAGGATGGAGTAAATGATATTATATATGATATTATACTGGAATTATAATATACCTCTATATCATTATGATTTCATTCCATTAAATACGAAATAGAAATGAACGTAGCGTTCATGCGTACGTACGACTTACCGTCTCCATGAACGGTGCATTTCATTTCTTACCTCTAAATGTTATGTAATATTATAAATGCATGTATATACTGGATATATATGATATATATGATATCTAAATCATGAATATAATTCTTGATATAATGGATATTTTACCACATGAGCAACTTGTAATTATAAGAAGTTTATTTTTAACTCAAAAACCAAAGATCGACAAAATGACCGTTATTAACTTAAATAATTAAATAATGTTCATAAAATGGTAATAAGTGATATAAAAGGAATAATGAACTTTAAAAAGGTTCTTAGTAAAGTAGAAATTAACTCTAGTTTATTATTCAGTAGGTTAAATAATGATCGAGTCAAGTCGGACATGAGGTAAGGGAACTTCTTAACCCAATTCCCATTCTTTGGGTTGAACTTATCTTTCTTATTTATGTTGTTCTTTGATTATGTGAGAAATGAATTTTTATATATTATCATGTATTTATACTTTCTTTATGTGAGCTTATAGTGAATACACATCAGTGATCTATTTTATTTACAAAATGATCTTTGTAAGGGACTTCGTCTCAATCTCCTTTCATTGAGGTATATTTTGTTTTATACACAACTTTATTTTATACGTTGCATAAACCCATTTTAATTTTACATTTATTCAAAAGGAATCTTTTTATACGAAGAGTTTTACTAAACGAAAAAAGGGAATGTTTTTTTGTGTGGTACGTATGCGGCGACAACGACTTCTTCGCCGCCGTGACCATTATTTGAGTTTCGGCTTCCTCTACAAGCCATAACTTTTTTTAAATGAAAAATAAATACCAAGTTTTACATTTCTTTTATTTTGGTATTGAAAATGGTTTTATTATAAAAATGTGTTGTGTTGATATCTTTTGATTGAAATGTGGAAATGTTATGTTTCCTTTATTCATGTTTTATGTGATACGATTATGTTATGGTTTATGATATTTTTAAACCTTTTCATATAAGGAATGAATTGGACTTAATAAGTGACGGGTGGAGCCTGCTATAGCTCCTTGATGCATCAGTAGGTATCATGAGACAAACTAGTGTCTTGGCATGAGGTCTTGACAAAATCTTATTTGTAGTCTTGGCATGAGGCCTTGGCTACGTGGTTATGATAGTCTGAAATTATGCATTCCATCATTATGAAAGTGGTTATTGATATTGCATGTGATTATTCGACCAGTAGAATATCCATGTGAATAAGTAAATGGCATTATTTCATTTTAATTTTTCCATATTATGCTGAAGTTCATGTTTAAAAGGCTTTTGTTTTAGTTATACATTTCCTTAAATGTTTATGTTTATTTATGAAAGCTTCTTCTATATTGTTATCCTTACTGAGCATCTGAGCTCATCCCTTTTTGTGTTTTATTTTTCCCAAGATGTGAAGAAATATTTTATGATTGACCTGAAGGGATAGTTTGAAAGGGATATGGGTGTGAACTATGGAGACTATGTTATTGTAGTTTTTCACTTTATGATGTAATGTAACATTTATGAATGTATCTAGTATTTCCAAGGCTACTAAACTAATAGGTCTTTCGAGACTTGATCTTTTGTGATCATGACAATGTTATGTAATAATGCACCGACTCTGGGTAACTAGGGTCGGGGCGTTACAGTTGGTATCAGAGGCAGTTTAGTACCAACCTTGGAATCTAGATTTAGATAAATTCTGATTAGAGAACATAGCCCTAAGATAGACTTTGAGGATTAGTATAGAATAACTTACTAGAATTTTGTTATTATAGAGATTTTGTGAGTTTTCCGAGAAATACATCCCTGTCTGGATATGAGCAGGTAGAGGCAGCTCTGGCACAGATGTACCTAGGGGTAAAACCTGAAAACACCACTTTGAGCTAGACTCAAATGGAAACTGGTGCACGACAATGGGTCTTACTGCACTCTTGGTTACAACACTCCCGGGGGATGTGCTTAGGATAATTCTCATTTTCTTTACAAACCATTGTGAAGGGTTTATGAGTATATACTTCCTTAAAGAAAACATGTTTATGATTATGGATTATATCCATAAACCATTCAATTTACGTTAAGTATTTTACAAGTTTGTAATTATTCAATGCGATTCATAAACTAATCTAGTTTATGCCATTGTATAGAAATGGCGATCAGTAGAAGGAATGTGAACTCCAGCAATACGTATGATCCAAAGAGTAATAAGGATCATATCTTTCAGGGTATTAAGCCGACATTTAGAATAGAAATAGTCTCCCATGTGTTCTCAACATATGAACAAATAGTATCATGTGTTAATAAGATAAGTAAATAATTATATGAGCCCTATGGATTTGAAGGTAAGAAAGATAAGAAAAGGATGGAAGAGAGAAAGATGGATAAAGGGAAGAGGGAAAAGAATAATTTTGAAATATGTGATAACTATGGGAAGAAACACCTTGTAACTTTCCTGAAGGGAATGGGAGTTTGTTATAAGTGTGGATAAAAAGGACACCAAGTGCGTGACTGTAAGGGTAAGAAAAAGGTTTCAAATGTACAATGCTTCATCTGCAATGAGTGGGGACACTACGCAAACCAATGTCCAAATCATCAGAGTATGCCCCAAATGATGCTATTGGATAATAATAAAGTTATGAAACTACCACAGATGAGGGGGAATGATTAGAGTTCTTATGTTGTTAATAAAGAATTATGTCATTTGAGTGTTGTATCAACAATGTACTGGTTATAATAATTATGGAGTATATAAGGATTGTACTGCAGTACTATTTCATTAAGGACTTGAGATTGTGTGGAACCAAGAAAAGTGACTCAATAGCAGGTTATTTTTTTGGAAAATATATGGTTAAGAGATAGATAAAACATAATATGGTTCTGATACCGAGATAGTGATTTTGGAATAATACATGATTGATTTGATATTCTTGACTTCCTTGAAGCTGATTAATGATTTGTATACATTTTTTGATAGAAGGGGTATATCTAGTATTATATAAGGAATAAGGGATCATGAATGTAATCAATAAGGATTTATGGTAATTCAGGATGTTGTAGGGTTTTAAAAGAATACACGATGAAGGTATTCACATGTTATTACACGGAAAAAAGGATCTTCATTGTGTTTACCTTCCTTATAAAATTTGGATTGTGGGTCTGGACAGAGGTATTTTGGATAACTATAATATTTGGAATGGATTAAGTTGAACTCTGAATAGTATTATTTAAGGTTAAAAAAATTCTTATGATTATTTTTCAAATATTATAATACTATAGTTTTAGGAAAAGGACAACCTGCCGGTCGGGCGATAACCCGTTGTGTCGGACAAAGCTGTAGGAATCGAACCCACAACCATAGTGCGACATTCCTTTATTACCTACCACTAGCCTACAGGAATTCCCTTATTATTAAAAAATAGTTTTCCTAATCTAAATGTTATGTGTTAATATTTGTAACCTTGTACGATTAGGATAAATATAATATTTTTTAGTTCTATTATCTTTTTGAGTGAAAGATGGGTTTGTGGTAAAAATTTATTAAAGAATGAAATTCTACATGTCAAGTATGTATATTTCCTTACATTCTTAGTAAATCTCCTAAATAAATTCCTCAACTTTATGAAAGGTAACTTAAAACAAAAATGTTGTCGGTTAACTTTTCTTACTGGGGAATCAATGATCATTTAACCAATCACAAGTTTGTGATTTTATTGTAGTTAACTTTCTCCTAATCTTGTTTTCTACAACTCTCCATTAGAACTTGATGGTTTGTTTATCCTCCATATCCATGTTTTCATAGAATCCTAGTATGGGATATCTTGGGTGACCTTTGTACTTGTCTTTCTTTCTTTTAAAGTCATATTTTTTATTAACCCTATATTCGATATGGGTTTTCCACAAAGGTATTTTGTACTGTGAACCTTTTATTTTAGAAGAACAATTTCAAATTGCGAGGATGAAATTTATTGAAGGAGGGAATAATGTAACACCCCAAGATTCCATGATATGCTTCTCTTTCAATAATGCAATAGCTTGCATTGTACACTAGTTCGAGATCCTAACACACTACGACCAATCAAAGTAGCTATTATTAATAGTAATACCCACTTTTTGAAATTATATAAATTTTATATTTCAAAGTGGACTTCATTTCTGTATTCGGAATATTGAAATTATCCTAAGTTGAATTTTTTGTAATTTTCTGAGAACTTCAAATTTTTGATGAATAGTGAAAAATACTTTAAAATAACTTTTTTAATCAAAAAAATTAATAGTGATAAATTATACCATTGAAATGTTTTAAAGTGTAATTATAATTTATTTTTACCATTTTATCCAATGGTGGTCATTGTAATTAATTTCACTTTGAAATTGGACATAAACAATTGTCAATCTTTTGATAGATATTGTTTCTTAAAAACACGTTATTTGTTTTGACAGCGGGAATTAAATATAAAAATAATTAATGCAAATTTTATGTTCTGAATTTGGTAAAATGGAGATCATTTTTGTATTTGGAATATCAAATATATCTTAGAGTGAATATTTGGTATTTTTCTGAAAAACATCGATTTTTTATGAATAGTGAAACCACTAAGTGGTAGTTAAAAAAATTGATTTTTTCGTTAAAATGAAATTTTACCACCTCTATGATTTGAAATTAAAAAGTCCGACATACATCATTGTAATTAGGAAGTAAAATGTGGTTCAATGGGATTAAAACAATTTTTGGTGAATAGTAACTTTTAAGTTCTATTAATCGCGATTAAAGGTAATTAGTGTAATTTAAGGTAAATATAATGTTATAATAATATGAAATTACCTTTACACTTGTCCTACACTTATTGTATGAGGCATGGCCTACCAAGACAATCCATGGGTCAACTTGGGGACCCCATGGAGCCACTTGAGTAAGAAAATGACATTTATAACTTTTTATTTAAAGTAAAAATAAAATTGTCACAAACATGTGTTGTTTTACTAAAACAATTATTACATGGGGTTATATAAGTTAAATTTTCAACTATAAATATTCATTGGAAATATAAAAATATTTCCTACATCATGGTAATTTTTTTATAATTTTTAGACATTAAATAAATTAAATTTTTTATGACACCATGATGATCCAACGATTACCTCATTAATTAACGATTTAAATAAAATGAAAATATAATGTAAAATCTAAGACTTACACTTCTCAAAAACCTATTGGATGAGTATATTTCGAACCCTTATTACCTTATACTCGAAATATATAATTTTGGGACCTTTAAAATACGAAACTCATTATATAATAAAGTAACATTTCTTGACTTTCCAAAAGTGCCCCTCCTCTCCTCTTATAAAAGGCCCCCACCTCTACCACCTTATTCACACATCTCAAGCCATTGGCTCGGCCAAACTTTACCCAAATACTCTCTAAACTTCCCTCTATTACTCCTAGAAGCCTCACTTTGGGAAGAAGTCTTCCCAAAGAAGCCTTTGGCTCAAATAAAAAAGAGTTATCTGATTTTAAGGTAATGTCTTCTCTTATGTTCTTTTGTTTTATTTTGCTTCTCCAACCCCTTAAACTCTTTTTATTCCTTTATTTTATAACAACACCGGTATCTTCAATATACTAGGATTTTTTTATGAGAATTATTTGATTTACACTTACACACACCTTCGTCTAATGGTTAAAGAACATAATGTTTCTGTGGGTGGCGAATTACTGCCTCATGAAATGATGATTGTTCGATCTTCTTTAAACACCTCTCATGGTGGCCATTAAGATGTCACTATATTTATATATGATATATATAATGTTTATTTTTTCTTTATGCTTATGTATTTTTCATTTATGGAATACCTTTATGATTTCCATTATGGGTAAACGCGATAATTTCATTTTAGGAAGTGAGGACTACCGCCCCCTCAAAGTGATTTGAATCGTTAATGCCATATGTGGGACATATAAAGGATAGAGTAAATGATATTATATATGATATTATACTGGAATTATAATATACCTGTATATCGTTATGATTTCATTCCATTAATTACGAAATAGAAATGAAAGTAGAGTTCATGCGTACGTACGGCTTACCGTCTCCATGAACGGTGCATTTCATTTCTTACCTCTAAATGTTATGTAATATTATAAATGCATGTATATACTGGATATATATGATATATATGATATCTAAATCATGAATATAATTCTGGATATAATGGATATTTTACCACATGAGCAACTTGTAATTATAAGAAGTTTATTTTTAACTCAAGTGCCAAAGATCGACAAAACAACTATTATTAACTTAAATAATTACATAATGTTAATAACATGGTAATAAGTGATATAAAAGGAATAATGAACTTGAAAAATGTTTTTAAGAAAGTATAAATTAACTCTAGTTTATTATTCAGGAGGTTAAAGAATGATCGAGTCAAGTCGGACACGAGGCAAGGGAACTTCTTAACCCAATTCTCAATCTTTTGGTTGAACTTATCTTTCTTATTTATGTTGTTCTTTGATTATGTGAGAAATGAATTTTTGTATCTTATAATGTATTTATACTTTCTTTATGTGAGCTTATAGTGAATACACATCAGTGATCTATTTTAATTAAAAAATGATCTTTGTAAGGGACTTTGTCTCAATCTCCTTTCATTGAGGCATATTTTGTTTTATACACAACTTAATTTTATACGGTGTATAAACCCCTTTAACTTTTACGTTTATTCAAAAGGAATCTTTTTATATGAAGCGTTTTACTAAACGAAAAAAGGGAATGTTTTTTTGTCGTACGTATGCGGGGACAATGACTTCTCCGCCGTCGTGACCATTATTTGAGTTTCGGCTTCCTCTATAAGCCATAACTTTTTTTAAATGAAAAATAAATACCAAGTTTTTCATTTATTTTATTTTGGTATTGAAAATGGTTTTATTATAACAATGTGTTGTATTGATATCTTGTGATTGAAATGTGGAAATGTTATGTTTCCTTTATGCATGTTTTATGTGATACGATTATGTTATGGTTTATGATATGTTTAAACTTTTTCATATAAGGAATGCATTGGACTTAATAAGTGACGAGTGGAGCCCGCTATAGCTCCTTGATGCAACGGTAGGTCTCATGAGACAAACTAGTGTCTTGGTACGAGGCCCTGCCAAAATCTTATTTGTAGTCTTGGCACGAGGCCTTGGCTATGTGGTTATGATAGTCTGGCATTATGCATTCCATCATTATGAAAGTGTTTATTGATATCTCATGTGATTATTCGACCAGTAGAATATCCATGTGAATAAGTAAATGGAATTGTTTCATTTTACCTTTTCCATATTATGCTGAAGTTCAAGTTTAAAAGGATTTTGTTTTAGTTATACATTGCCTTAAATGTTTATGTTTATTTATGAAAGCTTCTGCTATATTGTTATCCTTACTGAGCATCTGAGCTCACCCCTTTCTATGTTTTATTTTTCCCATGATGTGAAGAAATATTTTATGACTGACCTGAAGGGATAGTCTGAAGGGGATATGGATGTGGACTATGGAGACTATGTTATTTTAGTTTTCACTTTATGATGTAATGTAACATTTGTGAATGTATCTAGTATTTCCAAGGCTACTAAACTAATCAGTCTTTCGAGACTTGATCTTTTGTGATCATACCAATGTTACGTAATAATTCATTGACTCTGGGTTACTTGGTTCGGGGCGTTACAAACATGCTCAAGGGACTTTTGAATTTTTTAGGATATATTTTATAATTTTTCTAAAATAACCAAATTAAAGCATGTGTTTTCTATAACTACATTAATTAATAATTTATTTATTCATTTTAAAAGGTAAATTCATTTAGAAAAGTTCAGGTTGTTACATTCTTACCCCCTTTATAAATTTCGCCATTGAAATTTAATTTTTTACACTAGAACTAATGAAGAAACTTCTATTTCATTACCTCTTTCGATTCCTATGTTTCTTCCTCAAACATATGGTTCTTCCACAACACTTTGACCAGGTGAGTTATTTTGTTTTGTATAATTATATCTCTACAATTTAAGATCTTCAACGGATAATCCTCATATGAAATATCATTCTACAAGGGCACCAATTCTAGATAAAGTACATGTGAGGGGTCTGGTATGTACTTCCTTAATAGGGATACATGGAACACATCATGTACTTGGGAAGGGTTAGGTGGGAGTGTTAGTTGATATGCCACAAATATAATGAACTCAAGGATCTAAAAGGGGAAAATGTATCTTGGAATAATATTTCCCTTCTTCCCAAACATCATGACTTTATTCCATGGAGATATATAAAGGAACACCTTATCTATGACCTCAAACACGAGGTATCATCGACGATTGTCTGCATAGGTTTTCTATCAACTTTGTGTAGATTTCATATGAAGTTGAATAGTTTGAACCTTATCTTTTATCTCTTAGATAAAATAACATCTCATAAGCTTATACTCTCCAACTTCATCCCAACATATTAGATTCTATAACCTCTTCCCATATAGAGCCTCATAGGGTTCCATTTGAATTATAAAATGAAAACTGTTCTTATATGAGAACTCCACTAGGTGAAGGTGATATAAAGACCCTAATTTTACATGTAATTTTTTTAATTATATGGAATTATTAAAAATATATGAAAATTGATAGTGCTTGATTCTGAGGCCCAGAGTGCTCGAAATGAATTTTTGAACTTTTTTTGGGTATGTTCAGTAAACACGTGGGCGGTGTTTTGTAACTTTTGAACTATTGCTCGGATTAAAAATTGGAGGGAACTATTGAATCTACAATGCTAGGATTTGATTAAGGGAGGCTTTACTTTGATCATAGAAGATCCAGAAAAAAGTAAAGTTTTGTGACTTTTTAAAAGAAATAGAATAAAATAATTTTAATATTTTATTTCATATCCTCCAACGAATAAGCAAAGGGGTGGGGACAGCGACATGTCAAGACAATAAATGGCTTGACCTACCAACCCTAAGTAATGGCGTCATTGGGGAATTAGGAAGCTTCCTGATTAATGAGCCCCATTAAACTCCAATGTCGTTACTTACCCTCCCCCTATCCTATATATATGGAGTTTTGGGGGAGGTACCAGTACAGCTTTTCCAAGCAACGAAGTGCTGAAGGAGAATCGTGACGCCGGACCCTTAGAGGATGGAGCCGAACCTAGAAAGTTGTAATGGGTGAAACCAAACCACAAACCAAAGGATGAAGTATGAGAATCATCATTGGAAGTTTGTTGTGGGAACAAAGAACACTGACCCACCTTCAAGCACGATCGTTTCTCCGACAATTTGAGGTAGGGGGTTTATTTGTTTATTCTTTTTAAATGTTTTTCTCTTACCTATTCTCTAATAATACAAAGAACTCTGGTCAACTGACTAAAGAGTTGACCCACGATTCATTCGTTTTTGCGGGAGCTTATTGTGGGGTATGTTTGTGGGGTTTATCTTGATTTAAATTCTAAGAGTTTGTTAAACCCCTAACCCCTCTCATGTTTTTAAGCTAACGCGGAGGGCGTGGGCCTAAGGAACCCAGCCCGAACCCTCTGCTACTTTTCTAATTTTTTACCTCCATGGAACATCGATGGCGCGGCGATACCGACCAGCTACGTTGGGAATAGCGCATAAATGAACGTTGCAAGAGTAGGCCACGCCACAAATCTGTGGCGGTCATCAGAGCGGTCAGCACCGATGACGGCCACATTGGAGGCACGGCATGCTGTCACACGCCATTGATGAATAGAGGAGGTTGTGGCTTGTCAACAACGGCGACTGAATGAAGGTGGCCGACACATCGTCCAGCCACGGGTGACGGTGCGGCGTACCGTCGTGCGCCGCTGGAGAAGTCGGTAAGCACGCTGTCCGGCCACGATGAAACCAACAGGGGTGAGGTTCTCCCCTAGAGGTGTGACCACACAGTAGCAGGGATGCAGCCTGCGTTGTCCATGATGAGAGTAGGGGCCACCGGATCGACCGGTGGTCGGTGTACAGGGTGAGCGCCAACGGAATGCCTGGCGGCAAAGCTACGACCTGTCAGTCGCGACATGGAGGACCTGTGGCACCACGTGGCACCACATTGGGTCAACCCTTGTGGGTTGACCCACTAACATGGATTCACTCCATGTAAGCCCTACTCGGACGCGGCGCGTCCAGGTATCCCTGGAGGCCTACGCCGCCAGGCTGGTGGCACTACCGGGTCGGACCAACAGACCGACCCGCCGCCCAGCGGGCCGACCCGCGGCCCAACCGCGTCGAGCCAAGTTGACCCAGGCTGGGTTGGACCCGAGTTGGTCTGGGTCGACCCAGGTTGATCCAGGTTAGCCCATGCCGAACCGGGTTAGGCCGGTCCGACCGAGGCAGACCGGACCCGAACCTAGTACCGACCAGTTACATAAAACGGGCCCAAACTCCTAAACCAGACATCTGTTTGAAAAACCATATTCGGCATCTGTATCCTTGGAGAAAGACGGTCTTTTTGTCTTACTCCATGAGATTTTTTGGGAAACTTGAAGTATGGCTAGGTTGGATCTCACCTGAATCCAACCGAGCCCTCGACATTGAAATGCCAATAACGCACAGACTGGGCATCCAATTGACGCACTCTCTATTGCGTTGGAACCCTTATGACATGGTGGATCATCGGGTTACTTTCTTGTGAGTCTTTTTGTTGGTTGAAATATGACTGATATCTTAGGGAGAGGTTCTCCCAAGTGCGCTACGTATGGAACCCTGCCACTGGCTGAGACTTGACGATTGCTGACCGTTTTGACTTGGAGTGACTCGACAGGCCCAGTGGGGAATGACTCAGTGTGACGAGGCAGACCCACAGTGGGGAGCACCTATGTGTGACGTGGCAGACCCACAGTGGGGAGCTCCTCTGTGTGACATGGCAGACCCACAGTACTCGACAGGAGGAGTACCTCAGTAGTCAAAGGTTAGTGGGAAGCGCCTCTGTGTGATGTGGCAGGCCCACTGTACTCGTTAGATGAGGAGTTCTCCAGTATCCAGGGTGTTCAACGTTGTGACTGGGAATGTTACTTATTACTATTCCTAGAGAATTTGTGGCTAGATATCAGTATTCATAACGATCATGTGTGGGTCAGCATCGTAATTCTGATTCTCTATGTTGTATGCCTGGTTTGAGCTGTGTTTGTTGTTTTTTGCTTTGTGATTGAGATCATGATTTGTGGTTTTCCTTTCTGCAGTTCTGAGAGACCTTCAGAGGTCTCAGGGTCCCTACTGGGTATTGTTATACTCACCCCTGCATGGGCTACGGCCGCACCTTATTGTGTCTTTTGTAGATAAAGAGCAGTTGGGCTAAGGTTTTAGGGAGCTAGGACTAGGTGGTGCGCGGAGGAGACAGGAGAACGTGGAGTGTTGAGGAGGTGATCTGTACCTACCATTCAGGTAAAAACATCAAAGGATGACTCAGTAGCTGTTTTTCCTTTTTCAGTTGTATTTTTCCTTTCAGTTGTATTTTTAATTTTTAGTTGTACTCGTACTTTCAGTTAGACTTGTATTCTGGCCCCTTTTACTTTCAACACTCCTTTTACTATAATA
Organism: Viscum album; assembly: GCA_963277665.1. Classification (NCBI taxonomy): domain Eukaryota; kingdom Viridiplantae; phylum Streptophyta; class Magnoliopsida; order Santalales; family Viscaceae; genus Viscum; species Viscum album. The sequence continues at coordinate 1,423,775,155 of OY728123.1, read as the reverse complement.
GTTTACGTCATAGTTTCTTCTTGTTGTGTTCTCAGACCGTGTGTTTGTACATGTTTAAAGGCAATTCCTTCCCATTTTATAGAATACGCCTTTGGTTCTAGTTGTCAACCCCTGACCTATGGAAGGTGGGATTGGGGACGTCACGGCACGGGCCCTGGGGGACGGGTCATGACAAAGTGGTATCAGAGGAGTCAGTTCTACCGAAGAACTAGAACTCTGATATTTTACCTATAGAAATAGTGTTAAGTGTTATGAGTGTGGTTTTCAGTTTGGGGAGTCTGGTGTAGGTGCGGCGACCAACGTACCCATACACCAGGACCCTGAATTCTGATTTCCAACTCAGTGCACAGAAAAACTGATTGTGTGTATTTTTGAAGAGTTTTTATTGTGATTTATTTGGAGTCAGCTCACCAGGTATAACTTATTGAATAGGGAACATCTGTCTTCTTTCAGGATTCTGCCACGTAGACACCCAACCAGGATTCCTGAGATATTACACGATGACAACCCACTAAGCGATGAGGCCTCGATGCAGGGCCCTCTTACGGTGTTAGCACCTTCAGGTGCTATACCAGCAGTACCACTACTCATTGGGCAGTCGATGCCACCAGCACTACCAGCATAAGATGCACACCAACTGAGCATGTTGCATGAGTTCCAACGACAGAGGCCTCTGAGGTTTCGAGGCGAGACAGTTCTGCAGGTGGCTGAGGACTGGCTGGAGGTTGTGGCCAGGGTTTTTCGCTTAGTTGGGACACCATTTGATTTTATGGTGATCCTAGCAGCTAGTCTTTTTCAGGAATCAGCAGGGAGATGGTGTATCCTAATTCTCTAGATACACAATGAGGCGAACCTCATCTAGGCAGACTTCAAGGGCCTTTTTAGGGCAGAGTGTGTCCCAAAAACCTTACACTCTGTGCGTATAAAATAGCTTCTTCACTTACAGTAGGGCAACATGATAGTAGCCCAGTACTCGGCGAGGTTCACTGATCTCTCCCGCTACTCCACTGACATGGTACGAGACCCTTTCTTCAGGACCCATACCTTTGAGCAGGGTCTCTGATGGGAGATCAGAGCATTTATGGTATCGCTCAGCATACCGAATCAGGCTAGGGTGTTAGAGAGGTCACTTTTGGTGGAGAGCTTCCTAGCTGAGCAGGCACCAACAGTGAGACCCACCACTGGGCGACACGTTGTAGAGTCATCTATGGTTGGTAGTAGGCAGATGAAACAGATGTCCAAGCAGACCAGATCTTCTGATGGATGGCCCCGGGATGTAGGGTCGGATGTGCGGAGCTCACGAGGTAGAGGAGTTCAGGTGAGGGACAAAAATTGCTACATAAGCAGCGGGCAGGGTCACATGGCTCATGATTGCCCGACCCATTGTACAGATGACCAGCCGACGGTCGATGGACCGCTAAGGTAGAGGCAGAGGTTCAAATGAGGAGTTCCATAGACAATAGGAAAATTTGGCAGAGGAGATGGTCATGCAGAAGGTGGTGGACGGTGTTTCGAGGTTCTACCTCCACCACCGCCAGGTGGTCCACCCCGACCACAGGGAGCAAGAGGACATGGACAAGCTTGGCTCTAGGCAGCTGAGGCCTACGACCATGATGCTTCAGAGATGATTAGAGGTATGATCTGTTTATACTCCACCTTAGTTATAGTAATTATAGACACAGGTTCCAGTCACTCTTTTATTTCCATGACCCTCGTTAAGAGCTCGTAGATTCTGGTGGAGTTGTTTGCTCAATCCTTACGGTTGGAGACTCCTACAGGAGCATATTTGACTATTACACACTGGTGTTGGTAGTGTGAGCTTACTCTAGGAGGTGAGAGATTTGGCTGGGATCTCCTAGTAGTGGCATCGAGGTCGTACGATGTCATCTTGGGTATGGACTGTTTATCTACAGTCCATGCTCAAATTGATTGTATAAGGCACAAAGTGTGGTCTGTACGCATGGATGGGACCAGGTTTTACTTCACCGACTAGAATGGAACCTTTGAAGCATAGGATGGACTTACCCAGAGGAGGGTGCAGCTGATTACTCATCAGTTGGCTAGCCTTATCCTTAGAGCAGCTGATGTTAAGAATCTGATTTATCCTATAGTGGTGGACCAGTATGCCAATGTCTTCCCTGATGATGTTCCAGGACTACCTTCACACAGAGAGGTGGAATTTTACATCGACTTGTACCCTGGTATGACACCGATATCTACCCCAGTATATCGGATAGCTCCCACAGAGCTTCGTGAGTTACAGTTATAGGTGGAGGAATTTCAAGAAAATGGGTTCGAAAGACCCAGTGTTTCTCTGTGGGCAGCACTGATTCTGTTCACCAAGAAGGCAGATGGGAGTTTGAGACTTTTTGTGGACTACCGGCACCTGAACTAGGTGAACATTAAGAACAAGTATCCACTTCTGAGTATTTATGATCTTTTCGATCAGGTAAAGGGAGCTCATTTGTTTTCTAAGATATACCTCAGATCAGGCTATCATCAACTCAGGATACGAGATGAGGATGTGCATAAGACGGTCTTCAGATATCGGTATGGCCATTATGAGCTCTTGTTTATGCATTTTTGTGTGACCAATTCCCCAGTAGTGTTCATGGAACTCATGACTTGGATCTTTCAGTGATACCTTGATTGCTTTGTGGTAGTTTTCATCAATGACATCTTGGTGTACTCTGTGACAGAGGAGGAGCATGCCTATCATCTGCAGATAGTTCTGGATACACTCTGAAAGAACCATATTTATGGTAAGACCTCGAAGTTCTAGTTCTGGATACAAGAGGTCCACTTTATAGGACATGGTATCTCAGAGGATGGAGTTGCAGTGGATCCAGCAAAGATAGAGGCTATGCTTTCTTTGGAGCCACCCAGGAGTGTGACCGAGGTGCGGAGTTTCCTGGGGTTGGCTTGATACTGCTAGAGATTCGTGCCTGAATTTTCCAGAGTTACGGCACCCTAGTCAGTTTTGAAGAAGGGGAAGCCCTTCTTATGGATAGAGAGATGCCAGCAGAGTTTCCAAGAGTTGAGGCAGATATTGACAAGTGCTCCCATCTTGAGGCTACCAGAAGAGGGAGTTGGGTATGTAGTCTACTGCGACACATTGGGGACCAGACTTGGGTGTGCCATGATGCAGGAGAAAGCAGTGATCACCTATGGCTCATGACAACAGAGACAACATGAGTAGAACTACACTACCCATGACCTGGAGTTAGCAACAGTGGTCTTCGCCTTGAATATGTGGCGACATTACTTGATGGTCGAATGTTTTACAATCTACTCTAATCACAAGAGTCTTAGGTATATCTTCTCTCAGAAGGACCTGAACCTGAGATAGTGGTGATGGCTAGAGTTCCTCCGGGACTATGACTTTGAGATAATCTATACTCCTGGGAAGGGGAACTTGGTAGAAGATGCACTCAGCAAGAGGTATGGTCTGCAGTTGTTGAGTGAGGCGACAGAGCAGCTAGCCGCGTTTCAGATATCCTTCATGGATAGAGATGGGGTAGAATACCTCCAGTCTATGATAGTCACTCCTCCACTCCTTCAGTGAGTCAGGGAGGCACAGCTTGGGGACACTAACTGCGAGACTCTACATGCTCAGATATCCTCAAGATAAACACCTGATGGATTTTCTGAAGGTGGGGCACACATCATCCTCTTCAGAGGATATACCATGGTACCAGTGGTGCTATGGGAGGAGGTGTTGAGGGTGTTCCATACATCCCCTCTAGCGGTACATCCTGGTGTGGTGAAGATGTACCAGGACCTTCGGCGTCATCACTGGTGGCCAGGGATGAAGAAGACAGTGGCATAGTTTGTTTCATGATGCCTCACTTGTCAGCAAGTGAAGGACGAGCATCAGGTTCCAGTAGGCTTAGCTCATCCACTAGAGGTGTCAGAGTGGATGTGTGATGGGATATCCATGGAATTTGTGATAGGGATTCCACTTACTTCCAAGGGACATGATTCTATTTGGGTGATCATTGACCGACTCACCAAGTCATCCCACTTCCTACCTATCCAAGAGTAGGGATCAGTAGAGGACTTGGGATACCTCTATGTTCAGAAGATTGTGTGACTCCATGGTTTTCCTCCGACGATCATCTATGACCATGAGGCACATTTCACATCCCAATTATGGATGGGATTGCAGGAGGTGTTTGGGACTCAGTTGCGTTTGAGCACCGCCTTTCATCCTCATACGGATGTTCAGATAGAGTGGACCATACAGACAACGGAGGACATGCTACTTGCATGCATCCTAGATTTTGGCCACAGTTGGGAGGATCACTTTCCTTTGGTGGAGTTTGCCTACAACAACAGTTATCACTCCACCATCAGTATGTCACCTTTCGAGGACTTGTACAGTCGACCCTACATATCACCTCTATGCTGAACAAACCCAGGGGAGTCATCATTTATGGGTCCAGAGTTGGTACAGGCTACCAATAAGAAGGTGTAGACCATCTAGGAGTGAATGAAGAATCCACAGAACGGACAGAAGTTATATGCTAACAGGAGATGGAGACCTCTCGAGTTCCAGGAGGGATACCATGTTTTCGTACAAGTCTCTCCTCATCAGGGACTACGAAGATTTAGTTGAGGTGGAAAGTTATTACCGAGGTTTATCGGTACTTTTCTGATACTTCGGAGGATAGGAAAGGTGGTATTCTTCTTGGCACTTCCACCATAGTTGGAGAATGTGCACGACATCTTCCACGTATCCTAGCTGATGAGATACGTGTACGACCCATCTCACATCATCGACCATGGAGAGGTAGACTTAGATGATGGGGTGATGTTTATGGAGGTTCCAGTATAGATCAAGGATTGACATAATCAAGTCCTTCATGGGCGATCAATACCTCTGGTGCGCATTCTCTGGAAGCACGGGAACCTCCAGGAGAGCACATGGGAGTGGGAGGCTTAGATTCATGCTCAGTACCCCCCATTTTTTTTCTTAGTCTGTGTTGTGGCTTTCGGGGATGAAAATACCTAAGGTGGGGAGAATGTAAAGAGCCGGATTTTCCACATAATTTTTTTAATTATATGTAATTATTATGAGTCTGCAAAAATTGAAGGCGCCTGATTCTGAGGTGCGGAGTGCCTAGAATGAATTTCTGAACTTTTTTTCGGGTATGTTCAGTAAATGCTTGAGCGGAATTTTCTAACTTTTGAACCATTTCTCAGATTAAAAATCTGAGGTAACCATTGAATCTGCAGTTTCGGGATTCACTTAAGGGGGGCTTTACTTTGACCGCAGTATGTTTGGAGAAAAAAGTTAAGTTTTGTGACTTTTTAAAAGAAATTAAATAAAATAATTTTAATATTTTATTTCATATCCTCCAATAGAAAATCAAAGGGGTGGGGCCAATGATGTGTCAAGAAAATAAATGGCTTGACTTTACAACCCTAAGTAATGATGTCATTGGGGAATTAGGAAGCTTTCTAATTGATGAGACCCATTAAACTCCAACGTCGTTACTTACCATCCCCCTCTCCTATATATATGAACTTTGGGGGGAGGTAATGGCACAAATTCTCCAAGAAACTAAGTACTTAAGGAGCACTGTGATTTCGGAACCTTATAGGATATATCCGAACCTAGCGGGAGGTGACAGACGACACCGAACCACGAACCAGAGGACAACGTACAAGCGGCGTCGTTGGAAGCCTGTTGCGGGAACGAAGAACATAGACCCACCTTCAAGCACAGTAATTTCTCAAAAAATTTGAGGTAGGGGGTTTATTCATGTATGCTTTTTAAATTTTTTCCTCTTCCCTGTTCTTGAATGATACGAAGAACGCGGTTCAACCGACTAATGGGTTGACCCATGATTCATTCATTTTTTCAGGAGGTTATTGCAGGGTATCTTTGTGGGGTTTATCTTGATTTAAATTCCAAGAGTTTGTTAAACCCTCAACCCCCTCATGTTTTTGAGCTAAAATGGAGGGCTCAGGCCTAATGAACCCATCCCGAACCCTCCACTAATTTGCAAATTTTTCACCTTCATGGAACATCAATGGCGTGGCGATACCGACCAGCTACGTTGGGGATAGCACGTCGACGCACACCACAAGAGGAGGTCGTGGCACAAAGTCGTGGTATTCATCAAAGCGGTCAGCACTGGATGACCATGGAGTAGGAACGGTGCATCGTTGCACACCGCTGATGAACAAAGGAGGCCACGGCTCGTCAGCCGTAGCGACCAGAGGAAGGCAGCCGACACAACGGTCTGCTGCGGGTGACGGTGTGGCGCGCTGTCGTGCGCCACTAGAGAGGTCGGTCGGCATGCCGGCCGGCCACGATGGAACCAGAAGGTTTGGGGTGCGCCCCTGGTAGTGTGCCCATGGGGTAGTAGGGTCACAGCCTGAGTTGGACGCGGTTGGAGCAGGGGCCACCAGATCAACTGGCAACCGGTGGACGGGGCGCGCACCAGCGGCGAGCCCGGCGGGAAAGCTACGGCTCGCCGGCCATGAAAAAGAGGACATGTGGATCCATGTAGAACCACATTGGGTCAACCCCTACAGGTTGACCTACTGATGTGGCTCTGCGCCGCCAAGCGGGTGGCACCATCGGGTGGGCCCAGCAGACCGACCCGCCGCCCAGCGGGCCGACCCGCGGCCCGAACCGCGGCCCAGCCGGTCGGGCCAGGCCCAGCGGTCTGGGTTGACCCAAGTCGGTTCAGACCCGTGTTGGGCTGGGTCAACCCAGGTCAATCCGAGTCGGCCCATGCCGAACCGGGTTGGTCTGGTCCGACCGAGGCGGACCGGACCCGGACCCAGTATCGACCAGTTATACAAAACGGGCCCTAACTCCTAAACTATACATCCGTTTGACGAACCATATGTGGCGTTGGAATCCTTGGTGCGATAAGGTCCTTTCGACTTACTCCATGAGAGTTTTGGAGAAATGTGGTGTACAGACAGGTTGAATTTCACCTGAATCCAACCAGGCCCTCGGCACTGAAATGCCAATAACGCACAGACTGAGCGTCCGGTTGACGTGTCTTCTGTTGCATTGGAACCCTTATGACATGGAATATCATTGGATTACTTTCTTGTGAGACTTTGTGCTGGTTGAAATATTACTGATGGATTGGTGAGCGGTTCTCCCAAGAGCACTACATACGGAACCCTACGACTGGCTGAGACTTGACGACTATTGACCGTTTCGACTCAGAGTGACTCGAGAGGCCCAGTGGAGAGCGCCTTTATGTGACATGGAAAACCCATGGTGGGGAGAGCCTCTCTGTGATGAGGCAGACCCATGGTACTCGACAGGAGGAGTACCTCAGTAGACCACAAGGGGGAGCTCCTCTGTGTGACGCCGCAGACCCACAGTGGGGAGCACCTCTGTTTGACGTGACAAATCCACGGTAATCGACAAGAGGAGTACCTCAGCAATCGAAGGTTAGTGGGAAGCGCCTATATGTGATGCGGTAGGACCACTATACTCATTAGAGGAGGATTTCTCCAGCAATTGAGGTGTTCGACATTATGACTGGGAATGTTACTTGTTCCTAGGCCTATAGAATCTGTGGCTAGCTATCAGCATTCATAACGATCCTATGTGGGTCATCATCATAATTCTGATTCTCTATGTTTTATACCTAGTTTGAGTTGTGTCCATTGCTTTGTGATTTATAATTGAGATCATTCTTTGTGGTTTTCCTTTTTGGAGTTCTGAGAGACCTTCGGAGGTCACGGGGTTCCTACTGGGTATTGTTATACTCACCCCTACACGGGCTACGCCCGTAACTTATTGTGTCTTATGCAGATGAAGAGCAGTTGGGCTGAGGTTTGAGGGAGCCAGGACTAGGCGGTACATGGAGGAGATAGGCAGATTTGTAGTAGTAAGGAGGCAATATATACCTAACCTTCAAGTAGGATCCTCGGAGGATGACTAAGAATATGTTTTCTCTTTTTCAGTTGTATTGTTCCTTTCAGTTGTATTTGTACTTTTCATTTGTACATGTGCTTTAAGTTGGGCTTGTATTCAGGCCCCTTTTACTTTTATCACTCCTTTTATTATAGTAGTTTACTTCACATTTACTTCTTGTTATGCTCTCGAACTATGTGTTTGTACAGGTTTAAATGCAATGCCTTCCTGTTTTAGGGAATACACCTTTGGTGCTAGTCGCCAGCCCCTGGCCTATGGAAGGCGAGCATGGGGTAGTCACAACACAGGCCCTGGGGGATGGGTCATGACAAGTGATGATCCCAAAAATCCCTAGAAATACATTGAAAATGATATTACCATATCTTTTAGAGTTTTCTTAGTTCTTTCAGACTGATTATCCTTCTATGTTTGATAAACAATACTAAAACATGGCTCTATATCCATTTCTTACTGAAGGTTTCTCTAGAACTTCAAGGTAATCCTAAAATATCAATAAAAAATAATGGAGAGTGGTACTCCATTTAGTATTACTGGTTATCTTATATATATCATGGAATTTTGGTTAAGGTAGAAATTTTCCTTGATACTAATGAAATGAACCGACTTTCTAAGGTGGTTGACTACCACCGAGATAGTGTTGTTGTATTTAGATGTATTGGGGAGTCATATGATGGAATCCATGGTTATGTTTTCACATTTACATACTATTATAGGAAATGGTTTCATCATAAACTTAGACTTCTATAATTAAGCCTTGAATTATTGTCATACCAACTATCCAAATACAAAATTTTCAATCTCTCCCTTCATTTTATCCCATAAAATTTTTGTCTTTAGATATCTATACATCTTATTTCTTCCCAGATAAATATAGAAGTATGAGCTATGAAAAACATCCAGAAGTTACCTCTTTAATTATGGTTTTTATGGGAATATATTTGGATTCCAAACATTATAACTACATATTTAGAAAATTTAAACTATATAATATTTAATACATTTTTTTTGTAGAACCTCATTATATTTCTAGGCCTCTTTTATCTTCTCAAGAATAGATAGATGAGTAGTTATTTCAGAAATGTAAGATGAAAATCCTTTTATTATTCCCATTTCCATCCTTTTCACACATAAAAATATTAGATACCATTAAATCATCATCATGGATAGGGTTTCAGGATCCTTTTCAATCAGAGAATTTATCACTTTATTCGACTTCCCAGGATGGTAATGGATTAAAAAATCATAATCATTTATCAGCTCTAACCATCTTTATTGTTTCATATTGAGATCCTTTTGTGTGAATATATACTTAATGATTTTATGATCCATATATATGTAACACTTATCCCTATATATGTAATGCCCCAACCCCAGAAGCCCAGAGTCAGTGCATTATTACGTATCATTGGCATGATCACAAAAGATCGAGTCTCGAAAGACCGATTAGTTTAGTAGCCTTGGAAGTACTAGATATATTCATAAATTTTACATTACATAATAAAATGGAAAACTACAACAACATTTTTTCCATAGACAACACTGAGATCCCATATAATATCCCTACAGGTCAGTCATAATATACTTCTTCGCATCCTGGGAAAAATAAAACATAGAAAGGGGTGAGCTCAGATGCTCAGTAAGGATAACAATATAGCGGAAACTTTCATAAATAATAATAAACATTTAAGGAAATGTATAGAACTAAAATAAAATCCTTTTCAACATAAACTTCATCATAATATGGAAAATATAAATCAAAATAATTCCATTTACTTACTCGCATGGATATTCTACTAGTCGAATAATCACATGCAATATCAATAGCCACTTTCATAATGATGGAATGCATAATCCTAGACTTCATAACCATATAGTCAAGGCCTTGGGCCAAGACTACAAATAAGATTTTGTAAAGGCCTTGTGCCAAGAAACTAGTTTGTCTCATGAGACCTACTAATGCATAGAGGATCTATAGCAGGCTCCACCCGTCACTTACTATTTCCAATTCATTCCTCATATGAAAAGGTTTAAACATAAAATTAGCATTCGTATAAAGAATAGCATACGAAATTTCAATACTTTATCCATAAAACATGAATGGTATAAAAATAACACATCCACAGTCAGACATATCGCAAAACCTTTAATACAATATGGAAGTTTTGTATCATAATAAATCAACTTTAAATAAGCTTAAAATCCATCAAAGGATGTTGACATAGATGAAATAAAAACCTTTTTAGAGAAATATATCTTCCTATTTTGAAATCATTTAAGACTCAAATAATTATAAAGAAAACATTTATTTTGAAAATATTCTTATAATATTGTAAGAGAAGCTTCGACGATGTTATAATAGTGGAAAATAGTTTCACTCGCCATATAAGTTAAAAAAACATTATTACTTTAATTTTTTCGAAAAGGTCATAAGGTACCTTGTTTGAAAAACGACAGAAAGATTACTTTCAAACCATTTTATAAAAAGTAAAAAAAGGGTATAAATTAATTTAAACCATAGTCTAGTAAATATTAAAAAATGTTTTGGAATACATTTTTAAGAAACATGAATGTGGATGATAAAGAGGTCCCAGTAGATACTTACGTAAAAACAACCTTGGATAATAAAGAGATTGTGAAATTAACCATTACCTTGTACTTTTCCTTGGTCAAGGGTAGGTTAAACTCTTATATAATGGTGAAATAATTGTTATTAAATTATAAAAGAATAATATACATTAATATGATATCATATATGATCTTTTAATATTTCTTTGTTAATAATATTTTAGTATTATCGTCGTTTCGGGTGTTAACTGATTCGTTTTCCTTTATATGTTTTGTTACGTAAGTAATGTTTGTTATGGATAGGATGTATATTATTCATATTTATAATTATATTAAGTATTTAAAAATTATTTTTAATCATCTAATGAAAATTAGTCTTGAATGGATACGATGGGGAATGAGTCTCATCGCGTTCGTGGAGACGGTAATCCGTACGTACGCACAAGCGAAAATATCATTATTTTGATATTAAAATAATATATATAATTGGATGGTATATCATATATAAAGAAACATTATCATGTTATATTTATTATTTGCATAAATTACACATCATTATTATACCCATCCAAATAATAATGTATTGAATAACAATTACACCACGACGTGGAGACGACAAGCCGTACGTACACACGTATGGTGACATGTCATTCAAAGGATGGATAGAATAATGAATATGGTTGGAACATATTTATAATAACATAACAGTATATAGAAGATACTGAAGTTATTATTTTATAATGGAAAAAACAAATAAATAGGAAGTGGAAGAAGAAAGGAATTTGAAAGAGGTGATGAAATATTTACCTCTTCTTCGAGTTATTCCTTTTGATTTGATCAAAAGGGATCCCTAGGTTGGCTTTCTTACCAAATTGATGCCTCAAGGATGAAGGGAGGACAGTTTATAGGGTATTTGGGTTGGGTTTTTCCGATTCAAATGGCTTTGAAGGTGTGAATTAGAGAGAAGGGGAAGTGCCTTTTTATAAGAGGGGTGAGGGGCACCTTAGGAAAAGCTAGAAATGTTATTTTATAATAAAATAATTTTCGGTTTATAATGGCTCCAAAATAAATTATTCAAAGGATAAGGTGAGTATGAGTCGAAAAAATCTCAAACAATAGGTTTTATATAGTTTTGGGTCACTATATTAGCCTTATCTTTTAGATTTAACTCTTAGTTAAATAGTTTCACATTTACCATGTCTCTTTGTATTTTTATATTATATGGTTAATAGACTTACTATAAAATTCCAATAGAAACCAAAGTGGTTAATTAATTATACATATATAATTATATAAGTCTTTTGGCTGAACCTTAGATTTTTAGGATTATTATATCAACCAATAATATTGTATTTGTTTTAAAAACTAATTTATGTCATTTTTGGCATTATTTAATAATTGATTTTTTGTTAAAGTATTAAAAACTTTATTACTTCAAAATAAATACATTTAATAAACCCTAATATGTAATATTAACCAATAAAATTAGTTTAATTCATTAAAAGTCTCAAATTAAATTTATTTGTATATTTATAATATCTATTATTTTAATCATTCATTAATACAGTAATTATTGTATCATCATTGTGTCATAAATAAATTTAATTATTTAATGTCTAAAAATTATAAATAAAATACCATTATGTAGTAAATATTTTTTTCTTTATAATTAATATTTATAGTCTAATTTATATTGTGTGTAGCCCTGTATTAAAAATGGTTTAGTTATTAAACTTTGAATTTAACTCGTTTAACTCTTCTTTAAATAAAATTACAATAAAGGTCCTAATATAATCCAAGTGGACCAAAGAGGTTCATATTTTATTCATAAGGTTGTTTTTGGTAGAATTATACTTATCCAATAGAATTAGGACATGTGTTAGGGTAATAATAATATCATTTTTACCCTTAATTACCCTATTTACTTTTAACGTGGTAAATAAAAGTAAAAAGTTACTATCCACCAAAAATTATTTTCATCTTATTGAACCAAATTTTACTTAGTGATATCAAATCTGTCTCTCGTATTTTTGAAATTAAACTCACAAAAGTGGTAAAATTAAGTTTTATGTAAATTTGTAAATGCTCCTGGGAGGTGGGTAAAAGACGGTGAAAAGTTCAATAAAATTTTTATATATCTAAAATTATTATAAACTGAATCCAATGAATTACATTGAATTTATATAGGTATTATGTATCTATTTTGACCTAAAATAAATTTAAATAAAATAAATAATTATTTAAATAAAAATTTGGTTTTAAACTATAACTCAGTATTTTTCACTATTCATCAAAAATTGAAAGATTTCAGAAGAATACCAGAAATTCACCCTAAGCAAATTTCGATATTCTGAATCCAAAAATGAAGTCCATTTTGAAAGATAAAATTTATAAAATTTCAAAAAGTGGGTATTAATATTCATAACGGCTAGTTTGATTGGTTGTGGTGTGTTAGAACTCGAAGTTGCGTACAACACACGCTATTGCATTATTCAAAGAGAAGTGTAACGTGGAAGATTGGGGTGTTAGATTCTCCCCTCCTTCAAATAATTTCATCTTCGAAATTTATACAATATTACTGCATAAAAAGACTTAGGTGGTTCTTCATCATAAGTTCCTCAGGTTCCCATGTTGCCTCTTCCATCTTATGGTTTCTCCATATAACTTTTATCAGACGATTCGTCCAGTTTCTCAGCACTTGTTCTCTTATATCAAGAACCTTGGCAGGCTCTTCGTAATAAGACAAATCGGGTTCTAGTTCTAATTTTTTCATAGGAGAGTACATGTGTTGGGTCAGGCATGTATTTTCTCAATAGTGATATGTGGAACACATCGTGAACTTTGGAGAGACTTTGAGGCATTTCCAAAAGGTAAGCTACATCTCCAATTCATTCTATAATTTAAAAAGGTTCGATGTACTTGGGAATTAATTTTCCCTTCTTACTGAAACGTATAACTCCCTTCCATGGAGATACCTTCAATAAAACATGATCTCCTACCTAAAATTCCAAATCATTCCTTCGGTTATCGGCATAGATCTTCTGCCTACCTTGAGCTATTTTTATGTGGGTTTAGATTACCTTCACTTTTTCCATCATTTCCTCAACAAGTTCTGGGCCTACGAGTTTTCTTTCACTAACATCATCCCAACAGGTTTGTGTGCAACATCTATTTCTGTATAATGCTTCATATGGTGCCATCTGAATACTTGAATGGAAGCTATTGTTATTGGAAAATTCTACCAGAGGTAAATATTGATCCCACATACCTTTAAAGTCAAGTGAGAATGATCTCAACATGTATTCTAACGTTTGAATAGTCTATTATGATTGCCCATCAGTTTGGGGGTAGTAGGCAGTGATCAAATGAAGTTCAGTATCCTGGGATTTTTGAAGAATTTTCCAGAATCTTGATGTAAAACGTGGATCATGATTAGAAACAATCGATAGAGATACTCCATGAAGTCTCGCAACTTCATTAATATATAGTCTTGCTAGACGTTCAAGTGGTAAATCTTCTCTTATAGAAAGAAAATGTGATGACTTGGAAAGACGATCAACAATGACCCATATTGCATCGTTTCTTCTAGGAGTCTTTAGTAGTCCCATGAAAAAGTACATCCTAATATTATCCAATTTTCACTCAGGTATGGGAAGAGGTTTAATGACTCCTCCAGGCTGTTTCCTTCTAACTTTCACTTGTTGACAAACCATACATCTTGACACAAAATCAGCAATCTCCCTCTTCATATTGTCCCACAAAATATTTTCCTTCAAATCTCTATACATCTTAGTGCTACTAGGGTGTATAGATAAATTGGAACTATAAGCATCATCCAACAATTCCCTTTTTATATCATGTATATCGGGAACACAAAGTCTCTTCCCAAATTTCAAAATTCCATCTTCATACACAAAGTCACTCAATCTCCCATCATTCACAGCTTTAATATTCTTTTGAAACTCTTCATCATCAGTCTGAGAACTATTTATCCTTTCTAGTAAAGATGGTTTGGCAACCATTTGAAAAAGTTTTTATGTTTCACCTTCCATGGTTATCCCCATGTCCAACTTTACTAGATCCTTGTATATAGGATCCTTTTCAACTCTCATCTTGTTCAGAACTCCATGATCCTTTCTGCTCAAAGCATCTTCCACTTTATTTTCCTTCCCTGAGTGGTAGTGTATAGTGAAATCATAATCCTTGAGTAGTTAAATTCATCGTCTTTTTCTCATGTTGAGTTATTTCTATGAGAAAATATACTTCAAACTCTTGTGATCGGTATATATCTCAAATTTTTCACCATAGAGATAGTGTCTCAAAATCTTTAAAGAAAATATTACAGCTGCTAACTCAATATCGTGATTGGGATAGTTTTGTTCATGAATTTTTAGTTGTAGTGATTCATATTCAATAACACTATCATTCTTCATAAGAACACAACCAAGTACTTTCTTTGATGCATCACTATAAATAACAAACCCATCATTCCCCGATGGTAGAGTCAAGATAGGAGCATTGACTAATCTTATCTTCAATTCTTCAAAACATTATTCACACTCTTTTGTCCAAAAAAATTTAACCCCTTTATGTGTGAGCTTTGTTAATGGGTTAGCCAACTGGTAAAAATTCTGGACGAAACGTCGATAATAACCTGATAAACCAATAAAACTATGTACCTTGGTTATACTCATTGGTGCTGGCCATTCTTGGATTCCCTTGGTCTTAGAAGGATCAACAGAAATTCCATCATTAGAGACAATATGGCCAAGAAAAGAAATCTCCTGAATCCACAATTCACACTTGCTAAACTTCCCATATAATTCATGTCTTCTAAGAGTCTTTAGAATAATAAGCAAGTGATTTTCATGATCTTCATAGATTTTGGATTATACCAAGATATCATCAATAAATACCACTACAAATTCATAAATATATTCCTTGAAAAATCTATTCATTAGATCCATGAAGGCAGAGGGAGCATTAGTCAATCCAAAAGGCATTACTGTAAACTCGTAATTCCCGTACCTAGTTCGAAATGTTGTTTTCGGAATGTCTTACTTCTTCCCACACAACTGATGATATCCAGATCAAAGTTCAATCTTTGAAAAGTATTGAGATCCATGAAGTTGGTCAAATAAATCATCAATGCGAGGTAGGGGATACTTGTTCTTTATTGTTATAGCATTGATCTCCCTATAGTCAATGCATAACCTCATAGATTCATCTTTCTTATTAAAAAAAATAATAGGGTCTCCCCATGGAGAAACAATAGGGTTAATAAATCCCTTATTACTCAATTCCTCTAGTTGTTTCTTTAGTTCCACTAATTCCACAGTGGCCATTCTATAAGGGTTCTTCGATATGGGCCTTTAACTGGGAATTAAGTCAGTGGAAAAACCCAATTTCTTATTATGGAGGATGTCCAGGTAAATCTTCTGGAAACGCATCAATATATTCTTGCACAATAGGTACATTCTCTATTTGAACATTCTTTTCCTCACCCACAGTTATTTCATTCTCTTCCTCCCCAATAATTGAATTTAGTTGAGCTATTATGGGTGGATATAGATAATAATTTGGTGGTTATGTTTCTTCTTTAAAGATAAGGTACTCCATATCATCATCAAAAATTGTAACATCCTTATTCTCTTTCTTTTCTTTAAAGTCGTAAGACTTAGAGAATTCTTTTTCTTTCTTGATAGCACATGAGAAAATATCTTCGTATGGCGAGAAGGATTGTGAGACTAATGCTTGATGGATAAATGGTTTTAACCCATCAAAGAAACAATCAGTCTTACTTCTTGGGTTACGTATATAATCTGCAACATGTCTTGCTAACCTTGTAAAGTTAGCTTCATACTTTGCAACATTCTCATCCTTTTTTTGGCTCAGACTCAGAAATTGTCTTTCCATATCTAGTCGATGGTCATGAGGAAATTATTTTTCTAATAAAATATCTTTAAAATCCCTCCATTCCATAATTGATACTTCATCATCTTACTTTGTGTTTTTAATCAAAGACCACCATTGATCAGCATCTCCAGTGAGGCGGTAAAATGCTATGATAACTTTTTCCCTTTCACTACTCCCCAAGGCGTAGAATATTTTCTCTAAGGAATTTATCCATTTCTCATCTACTAATGTATTTTTACCCCCATTAAATGTTAGTGGTTGTTGCCTCATGAAGTGATCTAACATTGATCCTCCACACTGCGGATCAGGGTGCTCCATACGGGTAAAGTTATTATTCATAAACTGAGTGAGTTGTCCTGGTATGGTGATTAGCTTATCAGCACCAGTTGCATCACCAACTCCACTATAATTATCTTGAGTAGGAGGGAAATACCTACATGGAGTGCGTTCATTGATACAGTTTCCATTTTTTCACTAGGCGCCATTTCTAAACAATGACATACACTAGATTAGTTTATGAATTGAAATACATAAATCCAAACTTGTAAAACACTAAACATAAATTGAACAGTTTATGGATATAATCCATAATCAAAAAAAATGTTTTCCTTGAGGAAGTACATACTCATAAACCCTTCATTATGGTTTGTAAATAAAATGAGAATTATCCTAATCATATCCCCCGAGAGTGTCGTAACCAAGAGTGCAGCAAGACCCGTTGTCATGCACCAATTCCCGTTCGAATCTAACTCAAAGCGGTGTTTTTGAGTTTTACCCCTAGGCACATCTGTTCCAGAGCCTCCTCTACCTTCTCGTATCCAGACAGGGATGTATTTCTTGGAAAACTCACAAAATATCTACAATACCAAAATTCTAGAAAGTTCTTCTATACTAATCCTCAAATTCTATCTTAAGGCTATGTGTTCTAATCAGAGTTTATCTAAATCTAGTTTCCAAGGTTTGTACTAAACTTTCTCTGATACCAACTATAACACCCCAACCCCAAAAGCCCAGAGTCAGTGCATTATTACATATCACTAGCATGATCACAAAAGATCAAGTCCCGAAAGACTGATTAGTTTAGTATCATTGAAAGTACTAGATACATTCATAAGGTTTACATTACATCATAAAATGTAAAACTACAAAAAAATTGTTTACATAGACAACACTGAGATCCCATAGACTATCCCTACAGGTCAGTCATAATATACTTCTTCGCATCCTGGGAAAAATGTAACATAGAAAGGGGTGAGCTCAGATGCTCAGTAAGGATAACAATATAGCGAAAACTTTCATAAATAAGAATAAACATTTAAGGAAATGTATAGAAATAAAACAAAATCCTTTTCAACATAAACTTCATCATAATATGAAAAATATAAATCAAAATAGTTCCATTTACTTACTCACATGGATATTTTACTAGTTGAATAATCACATGCAATATCAATATCCACGTTCATAATGATGGAATGCATAATGCCAGACTTCATAACCACATAGTCAAGGACTTATGCCAAGACACAAATAAGATTTATTCAAGGCCTTGTTCCAAGACACTAGTTTTTCACATGAGACCTACCGATGCATCAAGGAGCTATAGCGGGCTCCACCCGTCACTTACTAAGTCCAATTCATTCCTCATATGAAAATGTTCAAACATAACATAAACATTCGTATTAAGACTAGCATACGAAATGTCAATACTTTATCCATAAACCATGAATGGTATAAAAATAACACATCCATAGTCAGAGATATCACAAAACCTTCAATACAATATGGAAGTTTTGTATCATAACAAATCAACTTCAAATAAGCTTAAAATCCATCAAAGGATGTTAACATAGATGAAATCAAAACCTTTTTAGAGAAATATCTCTTTCTATTTTGAAATAATTTAAGAGTCACATAATTATAAAGAAAAAATTTATTTTGAAAATATTCTTATAAGTTTGTAAGGGATGCTTTGACGATGTTATAACAGCGTAAAATAGATACACCCACCGTATAAATTAAAAAAACATTCTTACCTTAATTTTGTTGAAAAGGTCATAAGGTACCTTGTTTGGAAAACGACGGAAAGATTACTTTCAAACCATTTTATAAAAATTCAAACAAGGGTATAAATTACTTTAACCCATAGTAAATTAAATAGTAAAAATGTTTTGGAATACATTTTTAAGAAACATGGATGTGGATGATAAAGAGGTCCCAGTAGATACTTACGTAAAAACAACCTCGGATAATAAAGAGATTGTGAAATTAACCATTACCTTGTACTTTTCCTTGGTCGAGGGTAGGTTAACCTTTTATATAATGGTTAAATAATTTTTATTAAATTATACAAGAATAATATACATTAATATGATATCATATATGATCTTTTAATATTGCTTTGTTAATAATATTTTAGTATTATTATCGTTTCGGGTGTTAACTAATTCATTTTCCTTTATATGTTTTGTTACGTAAGTAATGTTTATTATGGATAAGATGTATATTATTCATATTCAGAATTATATTAAGTCTTTTAAAATTATTTTTAATCATCTAATGAAAATTAGTCTTGAATGGATACGATGGGGAATGAATCTCGTCGTGTTCGTAGAGACGGTAATCCGTACGTACGCACGAGCAACAATATCATTCTTTTGATATTAAAATCATATATAATTGAATGGTATATCATATATACAGAATAATTATCATGTTATATTTATTATTTACATCATTTATACATCATTATTATACCCATCTGAATAGTAATGTATTGAGTAACAACTACACCACGACATGGAGACGGTAAGCCGTACGTACGCACGTATGGTGACATGTCATTCAAAGGATTGATAGAATAATGAATATGGTTGTACCTTATTTATAATAAAATCACAGTATATAGAAGATACTGGAGTTATTATTTTATAATGGAAACAACAAGGAAAGAAGAAGTGGAAAAAGAAATAACATTAAAGAGGTGGTGAGATATTTACCTCTTGTTCGGGTTCTTCCTTTTTATTTGATCAAAAGGGATCCTTAGGTTGGATTTATGACTAAATTAAGGCCTCTAGTTTGAATGGAGGACAGTTGAGAGGGTATTTGAGTGGGTTTTTTCCGAGACAAGTGGTTTTGAATGTGTGAATTAGAGAGAAGGGGAAGTGCCCTTTTATAAAAGAGGTGAGGGGCACCTTAGGAAAAGCTAGAAATATTATTTTATAATAAAATAATTTTCGGTTTATAATGGATCAAAAATAAATTATTCAAAGTATAAGGTGGGTATGGGTCTAAAATATCTCAAACAATAGGTTTTAGACATGTTTGGGTCACTATATTAACCTTATCTTTTAGATTTAACTCTTAGTTAAATAGTTTGACATTTACCATGTCTCTTTGTATTTTTATATTATATGGTTAATAAACTTACTATAAAATTCCAATAGAACCCCAAGTGGTTCATTAATGATTCAACTATCATTATATAAGTCTTTTTGTCGAACCTTAGATTTTTAGGATTATTATATCAACCAATAATATTGTATTTGTTTTAAAAACTAATTTATGTCAATTTTGACATTATTTAATAATTGATTTTTTTAAAGTCCTCAAAACTTTATTACTTTAAACTAAATACATTTAATCAACCCTAACATTTCATATTAACCTATAAAATTAGTTTAATTCATTAAAAGTCTCAAATTAAATTTATTTGGATAATTATAATATCAATTATTTTAATATTTTATTAATACTGTAATTATTGCATCATCATTGTGTCATAAATAAATTTAATTATTTAATATCTAAAAATTATAAATAAAATACCATTATGTTGGAAATATTTTTATCTTTCTAATGAATATTTATAGTCAAATTTATATTATGTTTAACCCTATATTAAAAATGTTTTAGTTGTTAAATTTTGAATTTAACTCTTTTAAATCTTCTTTAAATAAAATAATAATAAATGTCCTAATCTAATCCAAGTGGACCAAAGGGGTTCATATTTTATTCCTAAGGTTTTTTTGGTCTGATTATACTTATCCAATAGAATTAGGACATGTGTTAGGGTAATAATAATATCATTTTTTCCCTTAATTGCCCTATTTACTTTTAGCCGTGGTAAATAGAAATAAAAAAGTTACTATTCCCCAAAAATTATTTTCATCTTATTGAACCAAATTTTACTTTGTAATATCAATCTTGTCTCTTATATTTTTGAAATTCAACTCATAGAAGCGGTAAAATTAAGTTTTATGTAAATTTGCAGATGCTCCTAGGAGGTGGGTAAAAGACGGTAAAAAGTTCAATAAAATTTTTATATATCTAAAATTATTATAAACTGACTCCAGTAAATTACATTGAAATTATATAGGTATTATGCATTTATTTTGACCTAAAATAAATTTAAATAAAATAAATAATTATTTAAATAAAAATTCTTTTTTAAACTATAACTTAGTGTTTTTCACTATTCATCAAAAATTGAAAGTTTTCAGAAGAATACCAAAAATTCACCCTAAGCTAATTTCAATATTCTAAATCCAAAAAATTAATTCCATTTTTAAAGATAAAATTTATAAAATTTCAAAAATTGGGTATTACTATTCATAACGGCTAGTTTGATTGGTTGTGGTGTGTTAGAACTCGAAGTTGCGTACAACACACACTATTGTATTATTCAAAGAGAAGCGTACCATGGAAGATTGGGGTGTTACAATATAGATAATTTTTTCCAAATATTCAATGAAAATATCACTATAGCTAATTCCATATCATGGATTGGGTAGTTCTACTGATGGATATTTAATTAGAAAGAAATATTTTCTATCACTTTTTCACCTTTCATGAGTATAAAACCCAATATTTTTTTTATTCATCACTATGGATCACAAATAATTCTCCATTGGTGGGTAATGTGAGAACATTTTCAGTTGTTACCTATTATTTTAACTCTTTAAATCTCTCTTTACATTCATCATTCAGTAAAAGCATCACCTCTTCTAGGTTATCTTTGTTAGTGGGCTTAAAAATTATAAGAAATTTCTCACAAATTGATGAAAATACCTATATAATCCTAGGATACAATGGATCTTCGTCACAGATGCTGGTATGATCCATCTTTCAATTTTATCTATTTTTTAAGGATCTATAGATATCCCTTTATTGGTTAAAAAATTCCCTAGGAATGTTACTTTCTCCATCCAAAATCGCATCTAATGTATTTTATATATAAATTTTCCTTTCACAAGGTCTTTAGTACAACATTAAAATATTCCTCATGTTCCTTCTTTCTTTTAGAGCAGATAAGAATATCATCTATAAAGAATACCGTGAATTTTTTGGGGGTATTCCCTAAAGACTTTATTCATTAAGTCCATACAAATATATTCATCATTAATGAGTCCAAATCAAATCACTATGACTTCATATTTCCCATATCTTGTAGGAAAATCAGTCTTGGGGATATCATCCTTCTTCACCTTTACTTGAGAATATCCTGACTGAATATCTACCTTAGAGAAGCACTATAATCCACATAATTGATTGAACAAGTCATCAATCTATATAATAAGATAATTTTTTTATTTTGATCTTATTGAGATCATTATAATCAACTTATAGGCACATTAACCCATTATTCTTCTTGATTAATAGGACTAGTGCACCCCGTGGTGAAGAATGTGGGCATATAAACCCTTTAATCCCAATTCTCATATAGTTTCTTCTTTAACTATTCAAGTTCATTAATGGTCATTCAATATAGAGTCTTGGATATTTTAAAATATATAGGTACAAGATTAATTGACAACTTAACCTCATGGTTTGGAGGAAGACCATACAATTTTTCCGGAAACACATCAACATATTCCCTTATAATGGGCATGTCACCAAGGATAATCTTATCCTTAGTCTCAAATATTTGAGCTAGATACACTTTTTCATTGGGAAATAATATCGATGTTTGAGATGATGATACCAAAGGATATTCACCCTTCTCCAAATCACAGGGCGATTTGAGATATGAAGGGTGATTTTATTATCTTGGAAATTTATGTTGGCTCTATATAAGGAATGAAAATACATACCCAAAATTGAATCGAATCCCACTAAAGTGAGTATTATAAGGTTCAATGGGAATATCATCTCACAAATATATACATGGGAGATTTTATATACTTGGGATGCAATAATTTTTTCATTTACTATTTTAACTGATAAATTCACTTTCATGTTTTTCAGTGATGTTTGAACAATTATACTAAACTTTTGTGATATGAAAGAATTCATAAAACTAGAATCAAATAGTAAGTTTACACTTATTGAATTAATAACTAGTAGACCTATCACCATTTCATTGTTAGGATCAACCTCAAGAGTTATGGGGACATAATCTCACCCTTTATCTCTAGGCCTCATATATTGTTTCCATTAGTTTTCATAAAAAACTCCTTGTCTTAGTTCATTGATTCATATAGTTTTCTTATTATTTAAATTTGGAAAGTTATAAAATAGGTTGCAGGTTAATAGGAGTATTCCTTTTCTTCCATCACATTGTCAGGTTTCTCCTAACAATATTCACTTGTTTAGTGCCCTTCCTTCTTGAACCTAAATTGTTTCCTTGTACCCTTCAGGCAATTTTTAGGATGCTTCTTCCCAAAATTTTGACATGTGGGATGTTTTAATTTATTACCCCTATGATATTTCTCCATCAATCGACTAGAATTAAAATTCTTTATCTACTTCATGTATCTAGACCCATGAGACCCTTGAGATTTTCTAATCTCCATTTTTTACTTTAAGGGCGCATCAGAAAAGTTTAACATAGCTATAAAAGTCTCAAATCACCAAATATTTTCATAGAATCAACTTTATCCCCCTAAAGAAGTAGTAAACTTTAATTTTTGGGGTCAATGAAAAAGATAAAGATGAATCATATAAGGCCTATGAATTTTTCTTCATATGCCCTGATAGATTCATCATTATTTTTATTAAGTCTAAGGAAATCCCTCTCCATTTTCAATAACAGAGTGAGAGGAAAGTATTTTTCAAAAAAAAAATTATAGGATTCCTTCCACACCATCACTTTTATCTCATATTCAAGATTAATATTTTTTTATCAATGTTCACCATTGATCAGTTCCACCCTCTATATGATAAACAACTAGTATGAATTTCTCTTACTCATAGCATTCAAGGACACATAATATCTTTTAATTGTATTTGATCTATTTTTACATTATTAAAGGATCAACAAATCCACTAAAAGTCAGAGGCCTTTGTCACATAAAGGTATCAATTAGAACTTACTATTTCTTAGGGATATGTGGGAGATCCCCCTAATTAAATTTTCTATTAAAAACTTAAGTTAGTTGATAATTTATTGTCCTAAAGTTCTCGATTACTACTCTCATTGGGTTGGGAATCTCATTTGGGTAGTCATCACATCACCCCTCACATTGGTTATTGATATGGTTCCTCTTATTTCCAGACATTGACTGGAATAAAGAGAAAATTAGGGATAAAAATTATAAAACATATTAAATAAAAAATTTGAACAGTTAAGGTATAACTTATAAATGACATACATTCCTTAACCTATGAATTTCTAGGTTTAAACTAAGTTATCCATGGTCTATATTCTAACATATAATATTATAGGATTTTTTCCCCTTCACAAATTTTCATAAGGAGATTGTGAATTTATCAAAGAATATACCTTGGGAGTGTAGAACTAGGCGTGTAGCGAGGCCTCTTTTCAAGCACTAAGTGGCGATCGAGTCAACTACTAATGCTCCTTTTTAGGGTTGTTACCCCTAGGTACGACTGTGCTAAAGATACATCCAATTATAGCATCTAGATAGGTATTTTTTTCTTGGAAACCACTTAATATATACATTACAATAATTCAGCAATGTTTTCATATTTTTATTCATATCCCTAAGGCTTTCACTAATTTTTTCTAATCTTAATCCCCAAAAATAACTCAACCTTATAATGATACCAACTATGAAAACCCATATATTTAATACACCTTAATTCATAATTTATTACATAATGATATAATTAATAGAATTCCAAAAGATCATGAAGCCTAGTGTATTTGTGTAATTATATGCATAACACCATAACTTGAAACATGGGTACAACAACATTATTTAAAAATCCCATAACATTCCCTTATGTTCCATCCATCTTCTAACAATGCATAGGATAACCTCATGATATATTTATAAAAGGGTGAGCTAAAAATCTCAGTAATGGAATAATCAAATAATAATATGATGAAATTAATATATGTTAGTCAAGTTTCATATTTAGGTGACATAAATAGGGTGATAATTATAAACATTAATATCAAATTATGATGTATGATGATCATATGAAGGCAATATAGAAATGTGAAAACAACATAAAACATGAAATCATAAGCATAAATAAAGGATAACCGCTAAGACATCATACCATAGCGTAACATACCATGAAACATAATGACATCTCAAGAGATACAAACATTACCCAATGCATCATAGGGCTATATAATTCTGGCTCCACCTATCACATTCATATCATGTACATGAATTTTTTTGACACATAGACCATACAACATAAGGATTACTTTTTTCCCTTATAATCACACAATTAATAATTGTGAGTTACATATATTTAATTCTCCAATTAAGGGAATATATGTACATCTAGGTTAATACCCATGACTTTAAATGGGGATGAGTATTCACAATATAAAGGTTTGTCATGGAAAATCATAGGATAATTTTGGTAGCATAACATGTGTACATAAAAATTCATGGAATGGTTTAATGAGATTAAAAGGGTTATATCATTACTTATAAATCATAAATACATTAATATTGATGTTTTAAAACATATTAAAAAAATGAAAAATTGGAAATCAAAAGGAAAAATACAAAGTGTTTGAATACAGAGGAGGAGAAGGGAATCCCTTACCTTGAGAGGGTGTTTCTAAAATCTTGGGAGGATATTATTAAGATATTATGAACACATTGGAAGGTATTTATATTGGTAAAATGAGATAAAATTCTTTCTCAATGGGTTTTTAGTGCATAGGAGTGGGGGATGGGTGGTTATTAATAGAAAAATAGAGGGGAATGCTTTATTAATTTCTAAACCTAGGTTTTAGACTCTATATGATAAAATAATAATAAAAATAATTAACATGGTTTCATACAAAGAGGGGTGGTTTAAAATATTTTATTATGCTAATAACCAAACTTCTTAAAATAATACCATTGGTGATGTGGAAGTGAGTCATTTTCATAAAGAATTTATTTTAAAACCTTAAAATATAATATAGGTTTGGGTGGATTTTTAAGGGTTTATAAATTTTATAAAATAACCTAAAAAAATTATTTTAAATGGGAATCGTATATTTGTTCATGTATTCCCTTTATAGAGTTAATTACATCACATATGGGATATTTTTATGTCATAACACACACTATATATTTACACTATATTTAATTTTTACGCAAAAATAAGATCGTCTCAGAAAATTATAAAAAATACACCATTGTATAATTTTAACATCATGATTTCAAAAATAATATTTATTTTATCAAAAAAAATTCTAAATAACATAATTTTTACTTTTAAATAAAAAAACCCAATTTACTGGAAAATACCAGTTTTTTTGATTTTAATAACTTTCTGACCCTTATAAAAATTACATTGGACTTCATTAAATTACAGTATTATTTATATTTAAATAATTATTATATAATATTTATATTATATTAAAATATTATTTATTTCAAAATTCATGAATTCATCGAATGAGTGTCTTAATTTAAACTATATGTTTCCTAAAAATACTGTTTTTATGTCTTCATGTCAAAATCTATTTTTTATCAAACACATTATATAATCATAGATAAAGTAATAATAAAAAGGGATAAATATAATAATTATTTAATTAAAAAAATATATGAAAATTTATAGTTCTAGGGTCTGGATATATAACCCCTTGTTATTTCAGCGTGCACCCTAAGTGTAAGGTGTACAATTGTGGCACTTTATTGGGGTGGTTTGGCGAACATGATTTTTTACATGATCTCGATATGATTATTTTCTCCCATAAATGGTTTTATTCATATTTTAGTTGTTGAATATAAACTTGGGTATGGTTAATGGAAAAACCCAATGATTTCATCTCCCTTGTAAGCTATGATAAATGGGATTTTAGGGTACAATCCTACTGGTCAAGGCCATCAATTATTTCATCTCTATCAAAATGAGCTTTATTATAATGCTTATTATATACTAATATTAATTGTTATTGTATAAAAACGATATTATAAATTGTTAATATGATTAAAGTTATTTTTAATATTACATGCTATATTTTATAATTGGGTCAAAATAACCAAAGTAGTGCATTTGTTTTCTATAACAACATTACTTAATAATGAATTTATTCATTTGAAAAGGGAAATTCATTTATAAAAGTTTGGGTTGTTACAGGGGTTATGGTCCCCTTATAGAAAAAATCCTAAACATTTTATATTTATCATATATATACATTTGATAAACTTTTAAAAACAACCATGTGAGGCGGTTATGAAAAATGAACCACATTGTTTTATAGAGACGGTAGTCCATACATACACATGAATAACGATTTCATTTTTATAATGGGTGGAAAATAAATAATGTAGATAATATTTTAATTTTAAAAATAATATATATGTTATAAATGACTTATTTATTCATTATTACTATCCTTGTGACTATCCTTATAAGGTGAAAAATAAAAATGATTCACATCACTTTGTGGATGTGGTATTCCACACGTACACAAAAGCGACGTTATCAACTTCCAATGGATGAATGAGTAAGAATATAAGTAATGAATTATATTTAAATAATCATAATTATGTCATAAATATCATATATATTCATTTTTTCCATTATTTTAACAAACCGTACAATCCAGTGATGAAAAATAAAAAATATTGCTTCATAGAGGTGGTATTCCACACGTACACACAAGCGATATTTTCATATATCATAAAATAGAGAAGGAGATAAAAATGTGTTGTAACCTAATAATAATAATAATAAAATCTAAGTATATGTATGATAATTATGTTATTATTTTATGTTATAGGAATAGTTGAAAGAGGTAGAAGAAGAAATAAACTTGAAAAAGGTTTGTTAGGACTTATAACTTCTCCTTAACTATATCTCTTTGGATTATAACTTAATCCTTATAGGATTGGTATTTATAGAATACCAGGACCTATAGGAAATGGGGAGGGGTTTTGGGGAGATATTTTGGTTGGTCTTGTCCAAAAATATTACTCACAATGTGCGAGGAAGAGGGGATAGGAGGTTCCCTTTTATATTAGAGGGGAGTGGAACACTTGTAATTTTTCTAAAAATTTAAATATTATAAAGTATTAATCATGTAAAAGTGTATACAGAACTATATAATTTCAAATATGGGATGATAAGGTTTGATATAACATCATATAATAAGAATTAAGATAACTGTTTTTGGCATTATCTCTTAGTGTTTACCTTAGTTAACCTGATTTATCTTTTACTATAGAAACACATTTTTACCATGGTTACTATTTAAAATAACCAAAAAATAAATTGAACCCATTGATAGATTTTAAATTCCTAATTACAATTATGAAATACATTTATCAATAACCAATTTATAAAAGTGGTAGAAATTAATTTTAATATAATTGTGCAACATGCAACAAAAAAAGTTTCTAGAAAATTGAATTTATAAGCATAAAAACAAACTTATACCAAAATAAAATATAACATTTATTCATATGGAATTATTTAAATTATGTTTAATAAAATCGATATTATTTTAATTTAAAAAACAAATCTAAAATATGATTGGAATTTTAATTTACTTGGTTTAATGAAAATAAATGTTAGTTTTTCAAAAATCAATATTTTCTCTTTACTCAAAAATAAATCTTTTAAAAAAATGAAAAAATTCATCCTAATTTATATTTGATATATCAATTCAAAAAATTATTCCCTTTATATAAAATTCAATTTGTAATATCAATAAATATATCTTTTAAATAAAACAATATAATTCATCAAAAAGTAATTCAGGTAAATAAAACTATTCCTTTTTCGATTGAAAAATTTTATGAAATTATTTATAAAAATATGATGAATATAATTATATAAAATGAATACTTATAAATCAAAATACTTATTTATTTCATGGGTCACCTAGGTACTAATAATAAACCCTTTTTCTCGATATCTCATTAATATGTTTTCATACATATGTCATCAACCTATCTGCTTGATTATCTTTATTTAACAGAATGAAATGAACTCATTGATAGACTACCATGAACATGGATTAAATAATATAGTTACATTACAATAAAATGTAATGGTATATCTACTTTCATTAATACAAAAGTTAAAAATCCTTTCATGACTTATTCATTATTGTATTTCAGTTATGACACACCCAATGTATCCTGCCTCGCCGAGAGAATATGCCATCACGGTTTCTATTAATACATCAAAGTATGTGATTCATGATACAATTTAATAATAATATCAAGTATAAGGACCAATAAAAATGTCTTCAGATAGGAATATCCAATGAAACATAACATGTGGAATTCTTACCAATGGGTATGTCATTATAATCTACTCTCTTAAATATTACAAAGTGAGAAACTTCATGAGTAGAAGACTTACTCTATTATGAGAATCCATCACCTGATATTATAACATTATCCATGTCATGTCATATAGATGTTATTCAAACCATATAATATAGGTTTAATAATACTATAATAACCCTTCAAGGCTCTAATTATAGTGGGGAACTTATATAACCTTTCAATGAATAAAATACTATTATTAAATTATCACATTATTATTACATAGATGAAAATTCATCATGTGATAATATATTTATAAATATTCAGGTTTTTTAGTATATATCCATTCTAAAGTACACAGTAATTTGGTTCTATTTCACCAACTATAATGAAGTCAGTCGATACTTTAGTGATACTGAGTTTTATTGGCCTAATAAATCGAACTATTATTAACATAATAATTCTAAATTATTACCTAAATTCTATGAACCACCCCAAGCTCATAAATGAAATTATTAATCCAAAAAACTTCCTTCACAATATTTGATATAGTGATGTACTCTGCTTCTATTTTCAAGTCTTCTATGGTGGTATATTTGGAACTCTTCCAACTAATTACTCCAATATTTAGGAAAAATTTGAAACTAGATCAAGATCTCATGTAATATTTATTAGGTTTCAAACTAACAATAGTTTAACCCTTTATACATAGATTATCCTCTCCTAAAAACACCACTAATATATCCTTAGTTCTTCTAAAGTACTTAATAATGTTCTTAACAGTAATCCAATGACTCCCACTAGGATTGGATTGATATCTACCTATAATGATAAAAAGATTAAGTGACACTAGGTCATGTACACAACATTAAATGCGTGAAAAGATCCTATTATGGGTGCATAAGGAATTCCATCAATCCTTTCTAACTATTTAGAAGGATCTTGAATATTTCTAATATTCATACCATGTAACACTGATATAGACCCCTTTTTGGATTTTCTTTCATTCTAAAAATCAAGATCAATTTATTGATATATCTGGTATGAATTAGTACGAGAAGACTCTAAGATCTATCTCTATTTACCTTCATACCCAGTATATAGGCCTCTTCACTCATGTATTTTATCAAGAAACATTTACCTTATTCTATATTTACATAGTATAAAGTTGGGATATTATTATCGATAAGGAGTATATCATCCATATACAATATCAGAAATACGACAATTCTCCCACTAATCCACTTGTATACACAAGAACCATTCAAATTATTAATGAAACCAAACTCTTTGATTGCATCATCAAACTAGACATTTAAACTTTTAGAAGATTTCTTCAATCTATACATGGATTTTTTTAACTTTTGAACCTTACCAGACTCATTTTTCACTTCAAAACGTTCAAGTTGGATCATTTATATGTCCTTGAATAAATTACCATTAAGAAAGTGGGTTTTACATCCATTTGATATATCTCATAATCAAAATGAGATTCTATGGAACCACTATCTAGAAATAATTTATCATCACAACAGGTGGAAAGGTCTCTTAATTATCAATAGCATGAATTTTTTGTAACCCTTTTCCATTAGGAATGCTTTATAGGTAAAAACTCTACCTTCCATGTCAGTTTTCTTTCAAAAAAAAAACTTTCAACCTATAGGTATCAACTCTTCAAGTGCATCAACTATTTTCCAAACATAATTAGTGTACATGGAGTCTATTTTATATTCCATGTATTTTAAACATCTCTTAGAATTTTATTTTTCAATGTCCTCATGATAGGTAGTAGTTCATCACTTATAATCATTAATTCATAATACTTTACCACAATAAATACATATCTCTTTGGATCTTAATGTATTATACCAGACCTTCAAGTTTCTTATGTAACTTGAGTAGATTATTCTTCCATAAACCTTTATGGAACCAGCTCAAATTTCATCTAGAGAACACTTTTTTTCTTGATCTTGAACTTCTCCAAGTTCAAATTTCCTCCCACTAAAACTTGTAATTATATATTCTTTCTCAATGAATATAACATTTTAGGACCCAAACAATTTGTGTTTATTGTAACTATATAAATAGTATCCCTTGGTTTCCTTGATATAACAAAAGAATAAGCACTTTTTTGACTTGGGGTCAATATTATCAAAATATAATCATCGTATGAAATATTTACAATCCCAAGTATCCAAAAAAGAAATATTCATATTTTTCTTTGTCTATATATCATATTGTGTATTTTTTAATACTTTAATGGAATGTGGTTAATTAGGTATGTATTAGTCTCCAAAGTAAAACCCCAGAATGTAATTGGAAGGTCACACTAACTCATCATCGATCTAATCATGCCTAATAGGTTACAATTTCTCCTCTCAGATAAACAATTCAACTATGGCGTTATAGGAGGAGTGAGTTGTGGAATAATTCTATAATATATTAAATGATTAGTGAATTCCTAGCTCAATTATTCACCACCCGAATCCAATAATAAAATATTAATACTTTTTCCCATTTGATTTTGTAGTTTGTTTGAAACTCTTTAAACTTTTATAAAATTTTCATAATTATATATCATCAAAAACACAAATGTATACTAAAAAAATTCATTAGTAAAACTAAAAAAGTACCTAAACTCGCCACTTTATTGAGTTATCATTAGTATACATACATCACTATGTATTAGATCAAATAGTCCACTAGCCCTTTCAAATTTTCCACTAAAAAGTGATTAGGTAATTTTTCTAAATAATCAGGATTCATAATTTTCAAACGATTCATAATCAACTGATACCAACATTATATCTATATAGAGTCTCTAAATGTGTTTCTAATTTATATGTCCAAGGTTACAATACCAAATCCAGGTTGGATTAGCATCAATCATAACCTTCTTATCTTGAATGTTACAGTTAGGATTATCAAAATTTATAATGTATTTACTATTTATCATATTCCAAATGCCATATTTTTTTCATATATATAGAAAAATATTGTTCTTAATAATTAATTAAAATACATTAATTTCCAAGAAAGATAAAAAATCAATTTTTTTATATTAGGAATATAAAAGCAATTTTCAATTACAATACTAATCCAATTGGTAAACTTAGTCATAAGTGTTTACCTTGAATACAACAACTCTTTCTCTATTTCCAACATTAAGACTTACTTCACCCTTTTTAAATTCCCTCCCACATATGATTCTATATTAATTAACACAAATTTGTGATACATACCCAGTATCTAATACCCATGAATTGATGTTGGAGAAGCTGGTCTTTATAACATTCAAATTAAAATTCTCAGAATGGTTCTCTTTGATAATTCCTCTCAAACTTAGATACCAATCTAGAAGTATTTTATAGGCCATACATATAAGAGGTCAAAAAATTATTAACATGATGTATAACATAATCTAAAAAAAGACATATTTATGCGTGAGTATCATATTTTATATCTTTTCATCAAGTAATTTTAATGAAATTACTCCCACTAAGATTGGCGGCCCCATAAATTATATCCATTTAGTGATCTAAGATTCATATTTCACTAAGTAATGAGTCTTATTTTGAATTTCTATCACCGCTTAGTTATTTAAGTAGATAATTAACCAAATCATATCATATATGAATATTATATAGATGAGTGGAAAAATATTTATCCAAATTAATCATATAGACAAACTTAACTTTAAATTTCCTAGGAATGTGAGTACTACTGGGGGGTTGAATCAGCAATGATCTTTTACAGTTTTATTTCACTCAAAATAAACCCCTAAAACTTTTTAGAGTGAAAATTATATAAACATTATACCAAAAAACTTACTCAAATGAAAATATAATACTGTAAAATGAGGCACACACAATTTACAAGGCCCCCTCCCAGTGTAAGTGACTACATCCTTATCATGTAGACTCCCATCAGTCCATAGAAATTCACTATGATATGAAGTGAATACAAATGATCCAACTCCTATTAAACTCATTTTAACTCATGATAGGAAATCATACTGGATCCCACCCACTACAAAGGTTTCTTACACTTTCAATCCAAAAAAATCAAATCATCTTACACAACATTGTTCTAAAATACTCTTTTTGGTTTACCTACATCTGGTAATACTCCATGAGGTATACCTTAATATTTTTTCCAATAAGCTCTCATTTGGCATGCCTCAAATCAACATGTCTCAATTCAATTCACTCTTTCAGATGAAACACTATCTGATACACCTATATTTGATAAAATTATATTTAGTACCTCTATCTGATACAATTATAACTTGTACCTCAGTTTGGTACTTCTTCTTTACCAAATGAATTGTTAGTTGTGATCTCAAGAACTTCATCACTTCTTCTATATATTTTTTTACTATTTCCCATTACTTTTCTTCAACACCTATACTTACTCATAAAATATTAGCAACAACTCACACTATATGATACACAATTTTATATGGGAAGACTACCTCTAAAAACATGAAGTAATAATGGGCTCCTAAATTTTGATTTTTTAATTTTAGTTCTCAACTCAATTTCATTGGAACACCTTTAAAACTTCTAGAAAATTCCTCAAGTTTCCTAAAAACTTAGTGTCAGTTATTTTCTTCAAACCTATCTAGATATTAAAAATATTAATAAACATTTAAATAACAACTTAATATCATCGTAGTAAGGTAATTTACAAATTTTATGTAAATTTTCTCATAACACTATACAATGAATGTATGTCTTATGCCTTCATAATAAATCCTTTTTATAGTACTATTTTTTTTGAATCCCCATTGTACAATCTATATTACCTTATTGAGTTTATCTAGTACACTAATAATTTTAAATATAGTGATCTTCACATGCCTCCTCTATCTGGTGGACTTAACATAAGTTTTACCAACATGATATATCTTATGAGTTAACATGTCTTTGTATGACCATCCTAAATCCACTCAAAATTTATACAAGGGATGGTTCAAAAAACTTAATCTAGAAAAAATTCATATAAGATTTTGTATGGTGACATTGTATATTCATTTCTAATGATTTTCCATCTGTTGATCCCTCAAAATCCTGTCTAGTAAAATTTCTTCAAAAGTTCATCTGATAGAAATAGATCTCTTTAAACACTCCAATTCCTCTGATTTTTTGTTTGATCACCTTTGTTCAATCAAATTGATTTTTTAGACTCATTATGAAAACTTCCCTAGAATTATTATTCTGATGAAATTTTTAAATATATTTCCATTGGATCTCTATCTAAATTTTTTTAAAATATTTACTATAATTGGTAAACTCCATATAAATTTGTACCTGTCTATCTAGTAACCCTAAGATATTTATTCTTATTTTAGTATTATAAAATATCTACTTCATTATAATTTGTTTGGTTACAACTTCAGAGATCAATATTCATTCATCAAGAAATTGACAACTTCATATCTTCAAAAATTGTACAACTTACAACTTCATCACTTTACAATTTGACTTTGTACAAACTATCTATCTAAAAACTTAATATGCATCTCTCTGGTATATTAATTCTATTTTAATTCATAATATTATATCTGATCATCAACTTAAACTTCAACATATATGGTATTTAACTTTATACACCCATAACTTGATCATTTTTTAGAAACAAACTTCTCCCCCTTCATACAAACTCATCTAGAATCATGAAAACCTTTTA
This sequence comes from Viscum album, assembly GCA_963277665.1. Lineage (NCBI taxonomy): Eukaryota > Viridiplantae > Streptophyta > Magnoliopsida > Santalales > Viscaceae > Viscum > Viscum album. The sequence goes on along the minus strand of OY728123.1, from coordinate 1,423,740,418 downwards.
TTAATAATGATCTTAGAAACATTGAGGATTATCATAGAATAAAAATATTTAGTAATGAAAGTATCTATAATGTTATTATGATTTTCATAAACTTACATTCACTTTAAATACAAACACATTCAGAAACAAGTTTTTAGAAACAAATACAACCCCCCCCCCCCAGGATTTTCAATATCCACCATTGGATATTTTTTGAAAACATTATCAACAAATATTTTCTCAAAATTTTATTAAACCATGTCCTTTCTAAAAATAGTTTCATGAAAAAACACTACCAGATAAAGCAATTGTTTAATGCAATTCCATCCCTCAGTGAAAATAATTTTTTTCCATAATAAGATAAAGTCTCCCTAAAACGTTTTCTCCCTATTTTTATGATAACACAAACTTCAGATTCAAAAAATGTTAGATTATAGAGTTTTACTTACCCCCCCCCCCCATTTTTCAAAAAAATATATAGGATTATGGGTGTAACCTTAAGAACATCCTTATGTCATTGGTGGAGGCTAAACATGTTGTCTCAGCCTTAATTACTCATATTTTCCCTTGTCATTTATTAGGTGAAATCATCATCAATTTTATCTTTTGTTGAAATATACTCAATTATAACATCTCCATGAGCAGCTTTCTCATTAATGAAATGATATTTAATATCAATATGCTTTGATTTGGAATGATGAACATTATTTTTATAAAGAAAAATGGATCTTTGATTATCATAAAAAATATTCAGTGGTTTTTTAATGTTTAAAATAAAATGTTCTATATGTACTTCCATACACATCATTTGTGTAAATTCTTGGGTGATGGAAACATATTCTTCTATTACTATACTCAATGTAATAAAACATTATTTATTACTATTTTGGATCACACAATTTTATCCAAAGAATAAAGTTCCTCCTGATTTTTATTTTCCATAATTACATCTCTATCCCCATCATCATTAGTGAACACAATAAAAGTTATCTCATTACTTCTTCTATACATCATTACATAATTTGATGTAACTTTAACAAACCTGAGTATTCTCTTAGATTCCAGCATGAGTGATTCCTTCAGATCAATCTGATATATTGCACAAAAATTAATAAAATATGCAATTTTTGGTATTGAATAATTAAGATAGAGTAATCTTACAATCAACTTATGTAAGCCTTTATACTTTACACATTTCCCAATTTTATATTTACTAATCTTCATGCCAAAAGATAGAGGTTTAGAAACCTCCTTTTAATCGTATATGCCAAATTTTTTAATAATTCCTTGTCATAATTTTCTTGTGAGAGGAATATACATATTTATTTCTATTGAAATTGTAAATTAAAAAATAAGTTCAAATCCCCATGCATTGACATCTAAAATTTTCTTTTAAATTTATTTATAAAATTATACACAATCATTATCCCTATAAACTACAAAAATTATATCATCAACATAAACAATTACAATCAGGGTGCCTAAACACATCTACTTTACGTACAATTTTCTATCAACTTTTCCTTTATAAAAGTTAAATTGATTCATATAACTAACAAGTTTTGGATACTAGGAAAAGGGGGACTATTTCAACTCATAAAAATATTTATTAAGTTTACACACCATGGATAAATAATTATCAATCATGAACCCACCAGGCTACTCAATATAAAATTCTTCTTCAATTTGACCATTCAAGAAATATGACTTAACAGCATTCTAATATACTTTTTAGTTTTGATGAATAGAAACTGCCAAGAACACTCTTATAGTCTCAAGTCTCACAATGTGAGAAAAGTTTTCTTAAAAATCAACACCTTCCACCAGTGAAAAACCTTTGCAAACAATTTGTGATTTATTTAATTTAATCACTCCATGTTTATTGAGATTATTTGTAAACAACCATTTTGTTCCTATAACATTATTTCCTTTTAGTTGAGGAACAAGATACCAAGTTTCATTTTTTAAATTAGATCTAACTCTTCATTCATCTCATTTAACCATTATTTATGTTCATCTTCCTTTGAAATGAACTATGGTTCCACCTATAAGATAAGAGACATTTGATTCTCAAATATCAATTTCTCTCTTATATGAACTAGAGTATCTTCATTTTTGATAATTTCATCAGATCCAACCTATTATTTTTAAATTATAGTAATTTTTTTATTTTATTTGGGGTTTTATTTCTACATCACTAGACTGATCTGAATCAACTTGTAAAAAATAAGGCTCATAATCATCTTTCCTCTCATTAACTTATTTATAAGTTATTATTATATATTTTTTTCTACTTTACTAATCTTTAATAACTTTTGTTAAGAGATTTTTATTTTCAATAAATTTTACACCATAGGAATCAACCAACTTATGTTGTTGTTTATTCTATCTTTTGTAACTTTTACCATTGGATGAATATCCCATGAAAATTACTTCCACTTTTTTGTCAAACATTAATTAATATGGATTTTTGATATTTAATAAGAAATGAATCCCAAAAATATTTAAATATTTCTCTATAGTCTTTTTCTTATACCACATCTCATAGGGAGTAATTTTTTATTTTGGATAATGTATCTATTTTGAAAATGAAAAGATGTAATTACATCTTCTCTATATTTTTTTTTGAAATTTTATATTCAACGAGCATGTTTCTTCTCATTCCAAATAAATTTATGTTTTTAATTTATTCTACTAATTTTTTTTATTAGTGTTGGGAGTGTTGTATTATGTTTAGTTATATGTTTATTTAGATAAAAATCGAAATATTTTCTTGAGTAATCCTTTACATTTTTTTCTAATCTTAAATATATATACACCCAGTTCTATCTCAACACCCCTTCTAAATATTTTGAACAACTCTATAGCCCTTGATTTATATTTCCTAAAAATTATACTAGTTAACCAAGTGAAATAATAAATGAAAGTAATAAATTAGAAATAACTTTTCATTAATTAATGTTTGGTCATCCCACATAGATCAGTGTTATGTTCTTAAGAGGTCTGTTTGATTGAATTTCCACTTTTTTATGTCCTCCACTAACTATATTTACTTTTAGGAATGTTTAATAAAAACAACATATTTCATTTTCAGTTGTGGTAAACCTCTTTCAATATATTCCTTATAATTTTTTCTCATACTCTTATAGATAAGATTCCAAATTATTTAATGAAATTATTTTTTTCATCCTCAGTGCTTAAATAATTATAATTTTAAGGATATCTGATCTAGAATATATTTTACCTGGTTCTTTATCCATTAGAAATAACTTTTCTATATTAAAAAAATCAGAAGATACAATAGTATTTTATGAAGATATCTTCCTTACCATCATAAAAAATTTGGATAACACTTAGTAAGTTTCTATAAATACAATAAATAAGAATAACTGCCTTTGAATTCTATTTCTGAGGTTAAATCTCAAATCTATTAATTCCTATTATTTTTAAGGAACTATCATTTCTGAAAGTGACTTATCCTCCCTTTTATTCTTCAATATTTTTCAAGATTTTCATATCAACTGTAATATGTGAGGAATAACCACTATCAAGTATCCATGGTTTACTCTTTTTATATATTTTAGAGAAGTATCGAAAATAAAATATTTATCTTTAGTTTTCTTTTTCACAACTTCCTTTTCTTTTATAGTATCAGAAATTTGTACTAAAATTGTTTCCATACATTCCTCAGTGTGTAAAACTAGTTGGTTACACATTCCAAAAACTTCCTCTAGGTAGTCAAATTGATTTGAACTTGAAGTATTTTTAACAATTGATGAATTTGATTTTCTTTCATCCTACAACTTAATTTCCTAAATTTTTACATTGTTTCCCCCCCCCCCTCAGTTTATACCTAGTCTCAAGGAGAGACATGTCATGCCAATGATTATATGCCTTGTTCCCATATAACCATAACACCAAAAATATTCACTGAACCTCATTATTATATATATATATCATTTTTCTTTATGATAAGTTTGTTTAGGTTCAAAATATATTTCATCACATCATTTCCCTTAGACTGGGGAAGAATTACTATAGAGGTTATTTTTAACTTCCTTTGATGTGATGTGTTTCTCATATCCTTTGTCATCCCAATCTCTCCCATTTTTTTCAGACACCTACGTGGTTAGTATAATAAGTTGTACTTTTGAGTTTAGTAAGTATAAATTCTACTTGATTCTTGGGAAGAGTTGTTTTAGCTATTTGAGATGTTTTAGACATTACCATCGAAGATTTACTAAAATTCTCATTCATTTTCTTCATGGTATTTTCAAACTCAAGACATCTTGACTGCATCTTACATAGCTCATATCCATAAAAATAATTTCTTCATCAAGATATTTCACCATCATTCATGATTTTTTAAATTTTATCTTGAGATTATCAATTTCTTTTATATATGCATCTTCCTTTTTAAGAAACTATAATTTTAATTCATTATTAATATAAAATTCTCTATTTAATATTATGGATTATTTCTTGAATTTTTTCTCAAGACATGCTAAAAGTTCGGATCTCAAATCATATTACCTATAGTTTTTTTACCTTATTCTTCTTGACTGATTGAATTATCTTTATTTATTTCAAAATTAGTAAATAAGGTTATGAACTTCTATATATTTTAATCTTCTAATGAACTATTGTCATTAGATTCACACACTTCCCTTTTTCTCAACATACTTATTTTTGTTCTTCTAGTGAACTTTTTCTTACTCCGGTTTTATTCCTTATAAGTTTTTTCCCACTTCTTATTTTTATAATTTTCTTCAAAATAATCATCATATTCTCCACTTTTCTTATTTAAATAGATAATTACAAAGTTTCCAATGCATACACACTCAAAACATTTAATTTTTATATTTCCTTTGTACTTGCCTTTATCTTTTCATTAATTTTTGAATATGAGGTACATAATTCTATCATTTACTTCAGAAGCATATTCCTTGTCTTCCAATTCACTAAGGCCCAATAACTCACATTTAAGTTCTCAAATATTCATCTTTATTAAAGTTTCAAAAGTAATCTTTTCCTTAATCATCTCATTGAATATAGGATTTGTATAAAATTCATATACAAAAATAAACATGATTCATCAAGAGATAAGTCATATTTATCTACTAAAGTAAATACATTAGGATCAAATATGTCTCAAAATTTCTTCATCAATTTTTTAACAATAGTAAAATCTTCCAAGTCATACATGGATCCTCTGATGTTGCAGAAAAATTACTTAAATCTAGTGACATACTCATCAATAGTTCCATCTTATACCATTATGATATCTTTGAACTTGCTTCTACAAATATGAATCTTTTCTTCCTTTACTATCATATTTACCTTATAAATTATTTCTAGTTTTTTTCAAATTTTCATTTTCTATTTTGAGACCCATCACCTTTATATAAAAACTTTCTTTCAAGGAAATAAGAATAATATTTCTAGATTTTTCATTAACCTTAAAATTCCCTTTTGATAAAATTTCATAGAATTATATTTATAAATGGGTAGAAACCCCATTGTAGTTGCATCAATAACCTCTAGTCTTGGAGACAAAAGATATAGAATCATTCTAGTTTTCTATCCATGATAATTTTTTACATTGAAGGCAGGAATACCTATTTTATTAACTAATTTTAGATTATCCATTATAATAAATATATAATTTTGTAAAGGGAACCTAGATGTTATGATACCACTTAAAATTTCAAGGAATTTGAGGACCACTAAGAACAAGTGGGGTTGAATCATTGGTGATATTTTACAATTTAATTTCACTTGAAATTAACCCATGTCACTTGTTAGAGTTTTGATCCTATAAAATTTATCTCTCAACCTTACTAATATAAAAATATAAGAAAGTAAAGTAAGGCAGAAAATATTTACCAGTTTCACCCCCAACGTGGGGACTATGTCCTTTCCATGGTGACTCCCACTGGTCCATGAAAATTATCTATGATATAAAGTGAATACAAATGATCGAACTCCAATAAAGACCCCTCTATCTCCCAACATGAACTTATATTATAACCCACCAGTTAAAAAGTTAACCTATAATTTAGGTCTAAAACAAGACAAGAAAACTTTCATAACATCTCACAATTTTTTTCTATAAATACTCGATCAAGTTTTCCTCTATCTAAAAATTCTTTTTCCGGTATACCTCAATATTTTTTTAGTAAGCCTCCATTCAGTATGTCATAAATCAGTTCATCTTAGTTAAATGAACTCTTTATGATGAACCTATATATGGTTTACCTCTATTTGATACACTCCTATTTAGTACCTGTATCTAGTACACATTTTTATTTTACCTCTATTTGGTACCTCTTCTTCAAAAAAAATAATTCTTGGTTGGGAACTCAAGAACTTAATCACTTCTTATCTCTACCCAATATATCTTTCTAGTACCTTTTCTTCCACACACCCTATTAATCATATAATGTCATAAAAAACTCACAATATACCATACACCCATTTATATATTAAGATAACCTCTAAAAAACTAGGAGAAATAACAGGCTCCCAAAATTTGAATTTTCAATTTTCTTGTTCAGCTCAACTTTGTTGGACAACCTTTAAACCTTTTAAAACTTTATTTATGTTTCTAAAAACTCAACCACAATTAATTTATTCAAAATTTCTTAGATATCATCTAGATTAATGAATGTTTAAATAACATCATATAATCATTATATTAAGGTAATTTAAAATGTTTATGTAAAGTTTCTCAGAACTCCACCCAAAGAATGTCTATCTAAGGATTTTAGAATAACTCTTGTTTCTAGTAATATTCTTCCAGAATCCCCTCTATCTTATCTACATCAAATTATTGACTTGATAATATACAATTTATCTTTATCCCTTTATATCTATTCACATTCCTTATCTGTTCTATGTAATTCATTTACGTTCTTCTGACATGATCTTTTTGATGAGTTGGAATGTCTCCTTCTCACTATCTAACGTCTAGTCAAACTTAATAAATGTATTATTTTAAAAAACCTAGTATGGTACTACTTCATAAAACATAAATATTATGACATTGTATTTCTCTATCCAATTCTTATCCATATATTGATCCTTTGAAATCTATTATGGCCAAACTTCTAAAAAAGTTCCAATGATAGAACTTGATCTCTCTGTCTGATGCAACTTCTCATATTTATTTATCTGAGTGACTTTGTTTGATCATCTTGATTTTTTAGACTCAGTCTATAGACTTCCTTATACCTCTTGGTTCAATGGAATTTGTAAATGTATAACTGTTGGAACTTAGTCTAGAAACATTAAATTCTTCACTTTGACTGGTAAACTCCATTTACCTTTATACCTTTATATTCAATATCCCTAAGGGATTTTGTCTTTTTTTTGGAGTTCAAAAGTGTCTTTATAATAATCATTTATCCAATTATAACTTCATAGATCAATATTAATTCAATATGAACTTCATGAATTCATATTTTCAAACTTTGTACAGATTTCAACTTCATCACTTTACAATTGGAACTTCATACAAACTATTTATCTGGAAACTTAATATGCCTTTGTCTAGTAGAATAAATTTTTTGGCCTTCATACTTTCCTCTTATATCATCATCTAAAATTTTACCATATTCTGGCTTGAACTTTTTACAAACAAAAAATGATCTTTGTTTGGAAACAAACTTCTCCCCCTTTATAGAAAATCATCTAGAATCATGAAAACCTTTTAGTAATCATGATTTTAGAAACATTTATGATCAACATATCATCATAATATTTAGTAAGGAAAGTATATAAAACTTTATTATGATTATATGTAACTTAATTTCACATGAAATACAAAAAAAAAATCCCAAAAAAATATTGCAAGAAAATAAAAAATCATTACAAAACAACCAAAAGGATCTTCAACTCTTTTCCTTCGATAAATTAATCCTATTAGGGTCACTCGACTAAGTGTAACCCAAATAAAATCCCAAGAATGGGCACCTAATCATATTAGGGTCACTATAATGATGAAGGATTTATATACATAGATATCACATCTTAATAGATGAATATTCATTTCATTACAAAAAAAACATGCCTAAGGATCGTAATGGTTTAGTGTCTTTGGAAATTTAGATACATAAACATCTGCTTCATAACTGAACTTCATCATATCTCACTATGTTCTTCATAAATATCACCATTTTTAGACATATCATACATAATACCTTTCTTCATAACCCATGGAAAGGAAACATAATAAAGCGTGAGATCAAATTCTCAATAAGGGTGAACAAGGGAGATGTCAACATAACATGAGAATAAGGGTATGTAAACATGATAATAACATTTGAAAACCATACCCTATATACCAAAGATTTTAAACTTTATTCATGACATAAATCTTGGCAGTTCAAATGACATGAATCATAAAGGAATCAAAAAAACATGATCCATTAAAAAAATAACATTGGCATAAGACATAGATTTGTGGCATGCACATAATCATATAAATTTTTATGTCAAGGATACCCACCAAGACATTCATAACATATTATTCTTGGACTAACCACTCATTTACCAGCTTCAGACTTGGGATAACCACCCATTTACCTATGGTAGTCTTGGTACAACCTCTAGTGTAACCTCTTATTTTAGTCTTGGTATAACCACTCATGTACCTTCTTATTTCAGGTTTGGTATAACCTCTAATGTACCCTATTGTTTCAGGCTTGGGATAACCTCCTGTTTACCCTTTAAGATAATAGAACATTAATCATTACCCAATGAATTGGATGGAGATATAGGTCCCACCCATCACATAATCCATACATTTTTGTGGCACAAGATCATAAAACATTCATTATATCATAACCCATATAAAGGAAATGAGTTTTATAAACATTTCATGATATAATAACACATATAAAGGAAATTAGTTTCATAAACATTTCATCATATAATAACCCATATAAAGGAAATTAGTTTCATAATCATCTCATCAATTCATAATAGCATAACCCATGGAAAAGGGGTGAGTTTCATAAATATTTTTTCATTATTAACATAAAATATATAGAGAAATAACAAAGATAGTACAATTGGATTATATCCCCAGTAAAATATAATCTACACCAATGGTTTTTATCATTGTGAATATAAGTTCTGTAAAAATATCATTAAAACATTCTCGAGAAAAATATACATTCTCTTTTGAAATAACTTATTTTAAATCTAAAATTTCCCAAATATTAATGAAAACTTTTTATTTAAAAATACCCTTTAATACTTGTGAAGAAATATTTAAATAATTTAGTGGCTATTATGGTGATAAATTCTATTCACACTGTACACATTTAAACAAATATTCCTTTAACATTTTTGATAAAAATTTGAAACTAACTTGTTTAGAAACTGACAAGAAGATTCATTTTAAACCATTTTTTAATAAGTAAAAAATGGTTACAAATAAATTTAAACAATCATGGGATAATTTTAAATTATTTATTTAAAACATTTTAAAAAATGAACATGGAATAAAAATGATTTTTGACTGAAGAGAAAAATAAAGTTGATTTTTATTAAAAAAATTGTTTCATTATCTTGAGAACTTAAAGGGAGGAAAATGAAAGAGAAAATTGTTTTATCAAGAAATAACTAGAGGATAAGAAAATAAATTATCTCTTGAGATATAGATCATAATATTTCATCATCGTAAATGTAATCCTAAATAATCCTGATACACAATGAGATTGTAACATACAAACTTTACCACATTGGTAATGTTTAAATATTAAGCCCCATGGAAGAAATAACTTTATAGGGATATGTAAATATTTATAATAATAATAATAAAATATATTCATGGTTATAATATACCACACACCAAAGAAACAAGTGGTGAATATGTCATGTGTCCCATATAAATAAGTGATACGAAAATCCTCTTACCTCAAGTGTTGAATTTCTTTACACGTGTTAGAATCTCCATTATAATAAAATTAGGTTTATTTTAAATATATTATAAAACCATAATTATATATATCATACCATATATCATTTACTTATTGACTTTTATTACCCAATTATTAACAATTATTTGTTAAAATAATGTTTTGGGTAATTATTACTTCATTTTTCATATATGTTTTTGTTTTGAATTTTCAATTATTTTCATTTGATCATGGTTCCATTATCTCCAAAACTTTGACCATGATATAAATATAATATATATTCATTATATATTTATTTAGTGTAATATACTAAATTTATATATAGATAATTAATTACACCATTCACGAAGATAGTAGGTCGTACATATGCATGATGGTTGTTTACATTTTATCGATGGATGTAACAAAATAAAAGGAAAAAAACAGCTTTTTAGAATTATTATGATTTTATATATATCACATATATTCATTAAAATTATCCTTATTACCTTCCATGTAAATTTTAAGTGAAATATGAATCACATCCCTTCATGATATGGTGGTCCACTGTACACACGAACGACATTATCATATTTCTAAAGAATAGAAATTAAGAAGGTAGATGTGATTTTATACCTATATAATTATAATAATGTGATTTATATCATATGTAAACATTAGATACATCATTATATCCATCCTTGAGAGGCGGTGATGGTAAAAAAAACACATCAGTTCGTGAGGCAGTAGTCCCCCATACACATGATCGACAGTTTCGTTTCCCACTTGATAGAGGAGATATATATAGCTAATTATATTAAAATAATAACATATAATCATATTTTATATATTTATGTTATTATATAATAATATTTTAAGAATATTTGAAGGATTTAGAGGAATAAATAAAATGAAACGCATTGTTAAGGACTATACCTCTTCTTCGGAGAACCCCATTAGGTTTACACCTAAATCCATATTAGGAGGTTTTAATAATCCGAATAAGTACTTTAGTATATGGGGATAAAATTAAGGAACATATTTGGGTGTTTAGTGGCTAAAAATATTGTTTTTTATGTGTGGAGAGGATAAGAGAGGGGTTGAATGTTATAAGTAGGTGAGAGGAAACACTTGGAATTAATGAAAAGAAAAAGGTCTGCCCACATCTTAAACATGAAAAAATGATAAAATGGATAATTATAGAACTTTGAATGATATATGGTCTAAATATTCCCATAAAATGTGATTTTTACAAGTTTATAGTTTATTTTACCCCTTATCCTTTTAGTTTAACCCCTGGTAAACTCGTTTTATCCTCAATTGTGATAATTAATTTTTAATGTTTTTACTGTTCATTTTGAGAAAAAATTAAGTTGAAATTATTATATAATATTAATAATTATTATTATAAACATTGAATCCATTTTTCCAAATTCTATTCACATAAGTTGAAAAATATAATTTAAAACTAAACCGGAAGACATGGTGAAAAAATGATTTTCGAAAGAGAAAATTTTCTTAAGTACAAAAAGCTTTAATATAAAAATTCAATATGAAATTAATTTCAACAAACAAAATTGTATTAATAAAAATATAATTAAACTAATTTTATGTTTAAAATCATCTTAAAAATCATCTTGTAAATTCTTTAAATGAAAACGCATCTTTTGATAAAAATAAATATTTTTTTTACTATTCGTCGAAAAATTAATCTTTGCATTATATTATCAAAAATTTACTCAATGATAATTTTGAGATGTATATTTAAAAAATAAAGTTTATTTTTTCAAATAAATTTTCTAAAAGTGGAAAAAATTACTTTTATTATTTTTTCATAAAAATAAATTAAAACTTTTTTAGAAAATGGTACTTTTGAAATATATAAATACTTTACTAAAAATCAAGTATTTTTTATCAATATGATTTCATTATATAATACCATTATATCTGATTTTTAAAATGTGTTTATTCCTATTAATACTGTAATGTTTAATGTCTATGGTATGATTTTCATGTTTAAATAATAATATTAATAGTATATTTTGGTCCGTTAAAACTCGGTGTTGCTTGTAAAACAAGATATTAAAGAAATTAATTTTTTTTAAAATATTTTATAAAATCTCATGGCCTTAAATTCTACCACCTTAAAATTAATTTATCCCTTGAAATTATATAACTTTTATATAAGAAACTAAGGATACTTCTACCTCGTCATATCCTTAGAATCTCATGTAGCTTCTCCAAATTAATGATTTCACCACAAAACTTTAACCAAGTGAGTGGTCATGTTTCATAGCACTTTCTCTCTATAATAATTAATTTCCACCAGTTGTTATTAATATGAAATATCATGTTTTAGTGGTATGAACTCTATATTTTGTACATGTGAAGGATCTAGTATGTTCTTCCTCATGATAGATACATGGAACACATCATGGATTTGAGTGAAGTTTGGTAGAAGCACCAATTGATAAGCTACCATACCGATACAATCAAGAATTTCAATGGAAATGGTATAATTAGAGATTGGTTTTACCTTATTTTCAACTCTCATTACCTTCTTCCATAGATAAATTATTAGAAATACCATATCACCAACTTCTAATTCTAGATCACGTCGATGATTGTCAGTATAACTTTTCTACTGAATTTATGCTGCCCTTTTGTGTTTTTGAATGGATCCAACCTTCTCCTCCATTTATTTTTCAATATCAGTCCCCATTATATTTATTTATCTAACTTCATCCAAGTATATTAGAGTTATACACTCCTTTCGATAGTGGGATTCATAAAAAGCCATATAAATACTTGAGTGAAAGTAATTGTTATATGAAAACTCAACCAGAGGAAGGTGTTGATCCAAAATGCCTTTAAAATCAATAGAAAAATATCTAAACATATCATATAGGGTTTGAATTATTATATAAAACTGAACATCTATCTGAGGATGATATGAAGTGCTGAAACTCAACTCCATATCAAGAGCTTACTAAATAATTTTCTTGAACTCTAAGGTAAACCTCAGATCCTAATCAAATACAATAGAATGTGGTACTCAATACAAACTTACCAGTTCCTTAATGTTTACCTGAAATAATGATGAAAAGAGAAATCTTATCTGATAGCAATTAAATGTGTTGAATTTGTAAGGTGATCTACTATAACCCATATAACATTATGACCTATAGATGTTTTGGGGAGTTTGATGAAAAAATATGTGGTGATTTTTTTCCTTTTCCATTCTAGTATGAGTAATGATTATGAAATCACCTTATCATTTTATCTCCTAGCCTTAACTTACTAACATACCAAGCACCGAGATGCATATTCTTTAATATTTCTCTTTATTTATTCCCAACAAAAACACTCTTTCATATCACTATACATCTTCATACTTCTAGGATAAATATAGAATGAAGTACTATTATCCTCCTCTAATAGATAATTATTCAAATATGGTATGGATAATATGCATACACAATTTCTAAACCATATCATTCCATCATAATCATGGTTAAACTCATGATTATTTATTACCTTCTTCTGTATCTATATATCTTCCTTTTATTACTCTTTAATATTTACTTGGATATAGGGTTGAACACTCATTTTAGAGATATAATATTTATACCCCTCTGTTAATATTTTCAGATATATCCTTTAAAAATCCATAAATATTGGATCTTTTGTGATCCTTATCATAGATAAGTTAGAATGATCTTTTCAATTCAAATCATCAACCTCCATTTTCACTTTCCCATAGTGGAAATGTATTGAGAAATCATAATATTTAATCATATAAAATCATATTCTCTAACATATGTTCAACTCCTTCTGTGTGAATATATACTTTAAACTTTTCTGATCAATATATATATATCAAACTTTTCTCTATAAATATAATTCCTCCATATTTTTTATTGAAAATTTTACCACAGCTAACTCCAAATCATGATTTGGGAAATTTTTATCATAGAATTTCAATTATTGTGATGTATAAGTAATCACCATATCATTCTACATAATAACACATCCTGATCCCTTCTTGACAAATCACTATATATTATGTACCCTTCACCATTATAAAGTAAAGTAAGTACAAGTTCACTGACTAATATTCTCTTCAATTCCTTGGAATTTCCCTCACATTTATCTATCCAGAGGAACTTAGATCCCTTCCAAGTTAACATGGTGAGTGTATTGGAAAACCATAAGAAATTATCTATAAAATGTTTATAATATCTTGATAAACAAAGAAAACTATAGATCTCACCCATAATTTTTGGTCTAGGCCAACTTTCAATAGCCTAAATATTTGATGGATCCATATATATACCCTCACTTGAGATTATATGATCCAAAAATTAAACTTTCTTCACAAAAACTCACAATTGGAAAAATTTTCATATGGACTCTCTTTCCTTAGGGTCTTTAGTAAAATCCTCATGTGGCCTGATTGATATTCCTTAATATTTGAATAGATAAGAATATTATATACAAATATTACCAAAAACTAATCAAGGTGTGATTTAAAGACTCTATTATTTAAATCCATGAAGATAACAGGGGCATTATTAAGACCAAATAGAATCACCATATATTCGTAGTGTCCATACCTTGTACATAATGTTGTCTTTGGTATACCCTCCTTATTAAACCTCAATTGATTATATCTAGAACAAATTTAAATCTTGTAGAAGTATTGAGTTCCAAAAAATTGGTCAAATAAATCATCAATACATGGTAAAGGACACTTATTGTTGATTGTGATCTTTTTCAATTAATAATAATCAATGCAGAGTTTCATTAATCCATATTTCTTCTTAAAAAAAGGATAGGTACACCCAAGGTGACGAACTTATATGAAGGAATACATTTTCAAGATTCTATTGTAATTTATTCTTCAATTCTTGAAACTCAATTAGGGATATTCTATAGGGAGTCTCTAAAATAAGGGTAGACCTAGGTATGAGTTCCATTGAGAACTCAGCTTCACGGTTTGATTGAATACTATTAAACTCTTCCAGAAAGACATAAAAAACCCCAAACAATATTAATATAATTGATTTTGAGTTTCCCCCCAACCATATGAGATAAAACCCCTTTTTAATGGGATTCAAGAACCATACAATGGATATAATTTCCATCATAATATCATATTTGTCATCGCACTAATAGAAAATCATAGGTTAGTTTGTAATATCAAAAGTGACTTCCCTTACTCATAAATTGATGTGGGATTCATGTAGATAAATCCAATCCATTCCTAATATAACATTAAATTCCACCTGAGGGAGAATATTAATATTTATAGGAAGTACATTCCCACAAAATTTTACCAGAGAAGAATTATAGACTTGAGACATGATCATCAAACCATTAGGTATTTTTAATTTTAATTCAACATCTAACCATTGAGGTGGTATTATGATACCCTTAGAAAATTCTTCATATATAAAAGAGTGTGTATATCCATAATCAAATAATACATTAGTAGTTTGAGAGTGAATGATAAGTGTACCTTTCACCATGTCATTATCATACCCCTCATTTGAAATAGTGATCTCATAAGATTTCCCATTGTATCTTATCTTAAGAGTTTATTGATGTAGAGTGTCATTATTAACCTTCATATTTTATCATTTGATAACATAATTCACATAATCCATACAATTAAAAGAATGGAGTGTGTGTGGTGTATTATGTGGATCCTTATCTCAATTCACATCACTAGCTAAATTTTTTCCATCACTTCAACATTCATCCACTCGATGACCTTCCTTTTCAAAAATAAAATAATTAGTATCCCAATTAAGAAATTTTCCTCCACATTTACTTATACACTTTGATCATGAAGAAAATCTCATCTCCCTCTCTCCTTTATTTTTAGAGTTTCCATTGAATTCCATCATTCTTTTTATATCAATCCCAAGAGATTGGTGGGTAACTCCAATCCTCATTTCCAACATGATATAATATCAAATGATTTATTCATACCTACTGAATTATCTTATGGATAATTCATTTTAGAGACTTGTTTTTAAGTTACTAAAGAATCAACCAACCTTACATTCATGTTGGATGATAAAACTAGATGCATACCTTACAAGTCTTGTAAAATTTTCCTCATAAGTACTAACATATTCATCATCCTTCTATTTTATATCAAGGAATTACTTCTCCATTTTCATATAAATAATATGAGTAAATTACTCATTGAAAAATAATATCTTAAACTCATCTCACTCCATAGATTCGATTTATTCCTTTTTCCTCGTATTCTTGATAAGAGTCCACGATTGATCTGTTTCACCTTCCAAATGACAGATGGCTAAAATTAATTTTTCATGCTTCCAAAACTGGATAATGGAAAATATATTTTCAATGGTATTGATCCATTACTTATAAACTCTCGGATTAATAGAAATACTAAAATAAGGTGTAAGTTTCCTCATGAAAGACTCAACAAAACACTATTTTCTCATTTTCTCATTTAGAATTTCAATATGATTCATAGTCTGAGAAGGTTATCTGAGTATAACAATAAGAACTTTTATTCCATATCCCATAAAATTTGATTTATTTGGGAACAAATAATTTAATTTTATATTTCATTTAGCATTAACATGGTTCCTTTGGGTTCAGTCCAATGACTAAAACAAAAAAACAGTGTGAGTAATAAAAATCATAGTAGGAAACATCATAATCATAAAAGATCAATTATAAGATGTTTAAATCATGACACATTATTTTAAATATATGAAACATTAGGCTTAACCTAGTTTATTCATGGCCATTATTCAAATTATTCTTTATGGTTCATAAGGAATTTGTGACTTTCCAAAGTATATCCCTCGAGAGTGTTAAACCTGGTGTACTGTAAAGACTGTTGTCTGCATTATGTGAAAATCAAGTTAAATATCAACAAAACATTTTTAGATTTATTACCCCTAGTTATATCTATTCTAGATATGCATCCATTTATTTTATCCTAATAAGGATGTAATTTTTCAGAAGCCACTTATGCTTTCTTTAGAAAAAATCCATGACATTTTCCTACACCTTGACTTATCCTTAAACTTATACTTATGATTCTTACTAAATTTTTCTTATAAAAATTCCAAATATGAACTAAAACCTTACTATGATAACAAATATAAGGAAATAGGCTTTATATACATAGATATTACATCTTAATTTATGAATATTAATTTTATTATATAAAAACACCCATGTGGGCCATAATGGTTTAGTGTCTTTAGAAATTGGGATACAAAAGAAACTGGTTCATAAGTGAACTAAATTATCTTCCACTATGTTATTCATAAATATTGACCTTATTTTACATATCATATATAATACCTTTCTTCATAACCTGGGGAAATTAAACATAATAAAGGGTTATCTCAAATTCTCAGTAAGGTTAAAGAAAGTAGATATCAACATAATATGAACATAAGGGTGTGAGAACGCGAGAATAACATTTGAAAACCATAACCTACACATTGTATATTTTAAACTTGAGTTATGGAATAAATAATTATAGTTCATAACACATGAATCATAAAGTAATGAAAGAACATGATCTATGAGAATATAATATTGGAATAAGAAATATATTTCTGGAGTACACATAAGTATAAAAAATCTTATGTCAAGGCTACCTTCCAAGAAATTCATAACATATCTGGCTTGGGATAACCGCCCATGCACCTAATTCGGGCTTGGGATAACCTCCCATGTACCCTCTTTTGGGATTGGGATAACCTCTCATGTACCCTCTTATTTCAGGCCTAAGATAACCTCCCGTATACCCTATTGTTTCGATCTTGGGATAATCACCTGGGTATCCTCTTATTTTGGGCTATGGATAACCTACCATAAATCCTTTGGGATCATAAAACATTAATCATCACCCAATTCATTGGATATAGATATAGGTCCCACCCATCACATAATCCATAGATTTGTGTGCCACAAGATAATAAAACATTCATCATATAATAACCTATATAAATGAAATAGGTATCATAAACATTTCATCATACCATAACCCATAGAGAGGAAATTAGTTTCACAAACATTTCATCATAGGATTAACCATATAAAGGAAATGGGTTTCATAATCACCTCATCAATTTATCATAGCATAACCCATAGAAAATGGAAAGGTTTCATAAAAATTTATTT
Organism: Viscum album; assembly: GCA_963277665.1. Lineage (NCBI taxonomy): Eukaryota > Viridiplantae > Streptophyta > Magnoliopsida > Santalales > Viscaceae > Viscum > Viscum album. The sequence goes on along the minus strand of OY728123.1, from coordinate 1,423,722,344 downwards.
ATCATAAACATAAACCATCCAGAAAAATAATAAGGATGATACCATTAGATCATATCCTCAGTAAAATATAATCAACACCAATGTTTTTTTATTCGATGAATATAAATTCCATAAAAATATCATTAAAACATTCTTGAGAAAAATATCCTTTACATTTTAAAATCACTTCTTTAAAATATAAAAATATCCTAACTATTATAGAAAAAAAATTATTTGAAAATATCCTTGAAAACTTCTAAATTAATCATAAAATAATTGATTGGTCATGATGGTGGAAAATTTCATGACCCGTCCTCGGGGCCTGTGCCGTGACTACCCCAAGCCCACCTTCCATAGGTCAGGGGCTGATGACTAGTACCAAAGGCGTAAATCCCTATACTGGGAAGGAATTTCCTTTATAGAAGTATAAAAACACAACAGAGTATGCATCTTAAGTAAGCACAAAGTAAAACTGTATACAAAAGTAAGTGCTGAAAATAAAGGGGCCGGAAATACAAGCCCAACAGTAAGTACAGTACAACTGAAAGACTAGTACAACAGTAGTAAAGTAAAGTAGCAACCACGAGTCTTCCTCTGGGAATCCCAACTGAAGGGTGGGTATAGATGGTCTCTTCAGCACCTCGGGTCCGTCCGTCCGCTCCATGTATATCTTGCCAAGTGGTCCACCTACGGGTACCGTCCATCTCTACAAGTATCTACCACAATCAGTGTTGTCTGTCATCTGCATCTAACACAACGTAGTGCAGTTATAGCCAGTGCATTGGTGAGTATAACGATAATAAGTAGGGACCCAAAGACCTGTAAGGTCTCACTATATCCACTAAGGATAAACAATAAGTAAAATAAAAAACATGGTGCATCAACCAACCCTACTTAGGTATATGCCCATACATATACCTAAGTCTTCAATCACAGTTCGGCTCCAACTCTCGAGCCCAAGCACAACCCAATCAACACAGGAAAGAAATTCAATCACATCGATGATAATGATTGAAAGTCAAGACTCATCTCAAACAGGTATACATATTTCATATAGTGATAGAGATGATCAGATGTACTCACTGATTCATCTAAGCTGTCGGGCCCATGTAGGATACTAGACCAGCTAAGCTGTCGGACCCACGTAGGATACTAGACCATCTACTCTGTTGGACCCACGTAGGATACTAGAATATAAATCAACTGTCATACCCACGTAGGATACAAGTACAATATTCATCATTGTCGAACCCATGGAGGATTCCAGTACAGTTTTCATCGTTGTCGAACTCACAGAGGATTCCAGTACGGTAGTCGTCGCAGTTGCAGCCAGCTTTAGGGTTCCCGCACACAGCACGCTCGATTCTGGGAGGTTATGCTCCTTGATCAAAGGGGTTCATCACATCAACTATCGCGAAGTCTAAATTTTATGTACCCTAAAGTTCTGTCCCATCAAAAGGAACCCAACGCGACAGACAACGCGTCAATCAGACGCCCGGCCTGTGAGTTATTGCCATCTCCGTTCTGGGGTCCAGTAAGATTCATGATCGATCCAACCTGACCAAACTCCAAATCAACTCAAACCTCCTGTGGAGTATACTCAAGGCACTGTATCACTCCAAGGATTTCAGTTCCGTTGGCGGTTCATCAAACGGATGCCCGATGCCAAATTTATGGAGGTTTGTGCAGGGGCGTAGGGTTTGTGCATGGTTTAACAAACCGTGTGGCCAGGTCGTGCGAAGTCTCAGGGTGAGTCAGTAGAAACCGCATGGTTGGCGCATGGTTTGAAAAACCGTGTGGCCAAGCCATGCGAAGTCTCAGGTTGAGATAGTAGCAATCGCACGGTTGGCACACGGTTTAACAAAGCGTGCGTCCAAGCCATGCGAAGTCCCCAGGTGGGACAGCGGCTACCGCACGGTTGGCACATGGTTTGCCAAACCGTGCGGCCAAGTCGTGTGGCCACTTAAAAAATTAGGGTTCTAAGTCCCGTACCACTCGGGATTTCCCATATTTCCCCCATTATTCCTCTCACTCGTGCCTCTTGTGGGATTTCTGGTTTTCATAGGTTGGGGAAGCTCCTTAGCTCATTTTGGAGGCAAAACGAAGGGGTTTCTTGGTGGATAATTGGCAGTTCCCCTCTGGTAAGTTCCTATTTTGGCACGAGGTCCACGGTGCATAGGGGCTGCGGGGCCATCGCCTTCGCCGCGGTCGGCGATGTGTTGGCCACCGTATTCGTTCATCGCCGAGGAACAAAGTCGCTTTCCCATTGTGAAGAATACACCATTCAAGAAAAATGGCGGAGGGGTTGGTCCATGTTTGTTTGGACTGCACCCTTCCGTGTTAGAGCAGTAGCAAGTAACTCATTAAGTTCATAAATCAAGAATCATCAAACATTAAAATTTAATATGAATCATGGATCAACTCATTTTGGTTGATCCACATCCATCGTGCTTTCCATGAATGAGGAAATTAATCAAGAGAAATCGAGAATTCAAATAATAACCCCCTACCCCGTAACAAGTTTCGTGGTAGTCAGGCGTCGTGGAAGATGGTGTCGCGGGGAGAAGACGTCAACTCATTGACGTTAGGGAAGGAGGAGATGAGGATGGGGCATCGTCGGGGTTCCTTGCGGCTGGCTCCTTCTCCTTTGGCTTGGCCGAAGTTCGAAGAAGATGATCGTTGTTCTTCGGTGGTTCTTCGTTGGAAGAATGAAGATCTTCTAATTCTCTAGAGGTTCCCCTACCAAAAATATTTGCTATGTAAATATTAAAATAGACTTATTTAACTTTAAAGAAATTCCAACCAATTAAAAATAATTCAAAAAGAACTATTTACACCCAAGTTAATTAAAGTAGATTAACTATTTGTGTTGGCAATATTTATGAGAGGAGGTGGCCTCATAAATTCTTGGGAGGTGGAGAGGTTCCACCATAATGAGGGGAGGAGTTAAGAGGGTTAAGGGAAGATGAAAATGTTAGGGATCGTGTGGGACCCACTTTACATATATCCTCTCATGGGAGGTTATGTGGTTGTGGGGCCCACCTATAACTCCCCTTGGGAGGAAATAACTAACATCCATAAATAAAATTGTGTACTACAAATTTTATTTATTTTATTCTAAATCCCCAAATAATAACTCTCAACCCGTATAAAACACAACTGTGGTAAAGGTCCCCTTAAGCGAATACCGGCGCTGCGAGTTCATCGGTGTCCTTAGATTTCAATTCCGAGCACCGGTTAAAAAGATAGAAAAACCCGCACATACGTTTACTGAACGTACCCGAACAAAACTTCAGAAATTTATTCTGGGCACACCGGGCCTCGGAATCAAGTGCCGTCAGAAACCGCAGACTCGTAAAATTCCAAATTATTTGAGAAAGAAATTTCCTTGAAATTTACGAGTCTTTACATTACTCCCACCTCAGGTATTTACATCCCCATAAAGCTACAACACACACTAGGGAAACAAATGGGGGTACTGTACACGCATCTGAGCCTCCCGCTCCCAAGTGCTCTCCTGGAGATTCCCGTGCTGCCAGCGAATGCGCACCAGAGGAATCGACCGTCCATGTAGGACCCACTCCTGTCAATCCTCGATCTCCACTGGGACCTCCGTAAATGTCGCCCCATCATCGATTTCCATCTCCCCGTGATCGATGATGTGGGACGGGTCGTGCACATATCTCCTCAGCTAAGATATGTGGAAGACATCATGCACCTGGTGCAACTGAGGTGGAAGGGACAAGCGGTAAGCCACCTCACCTACTCTACTTAGGACATGGAAATGTATGATGAAATGCAGAGATAACTTGCCGCCCCGGCCAAATCTTCGTAGACCTTGTCGAGGTGAGACCCATAGAAAGATGTGGTCGCCATCCTCGAACTCTAGTGGTCTCTGTCTCCTATCAGCATAGGACTTCTGTCTGCTCTGTGTAGTCTTCATCTGCTCCTAGATGATCTTCACCTTCTCCGTCATAGCCTGGACCATCTATGGTCATATAAGTACTGACTCCCCTGGGTTAGTCCAGCACAGAGGTGATATTCAAGGTTGGTCGTACAATGCCTCATATGGTGCCATCCCAATGGTGGAGTGGTAACTGTTTTTGTATGAAAACTCCACCAAGGGTAAGTGATCCTCCCAACTGCGACCAAAGTCAAGGACACATGCACGGATCATGTCCTTAAGAGTCTGAATTGTCCTCTCTGTCTGGCCATCCGTCTGAGGATGGAAGGCGGTGCTCAAACATAGCTGCGTCCCAAAAGCCTCCTGTAACCCCTTCCATAGCCGGGAATTAAAACGAGCATCACGATCAGAAATGATAGATTATGTCACACCATGAATTAATATGATCTCTTGAATGTAGAGGCATCCCAAGATCTTTACTGAGCCCTACTCTCTGATTGGTAGGAAGTGGGCCGACTTGGTGAGTCGGTCTACGATCACCCAGATAGAGTCATTCCCTTTGGATGTACATGTAAGCCCCATCATGAAATCCATGGATATCCCGTCCCTTTTTCACTCTGGGACCTCTAAGGGCTATACCAAGACTGATGGTACCTGGTGTTGCGCCTTTACTTGCTGACAAGTGAGGCATCGTGAAATGAACTCTTCTATAGCCTTCTTTATACCCGGCCACTAGTGTTGTCGTCTGAGATCCTAATACATCTTTTCCACTCCTGGATGTAATGCTAGAGGGGAAGTGTGGAACTCCCTCATCACCTCCTCTTGTAGTGCGACTGGTACCATGGTACGTCCCCTGAAGAGGATGGTGTGCTCCCTTCCTTTAGAAAACCCATCAGATGCATGTCCTGAGGATATCTGAGCACGTTGCATCATACAGTCAAATCCCCACGCTGAGACTCCCTGACCCGTTGAAGAAGTGGAGGAGTTATTGTGAGTGACTGAAGAAAGGCTTCTTCATCAATATCCACAAAGGATATCTGCAACGTGGCTAGCTGCTTTTTCACCTATCCTAGCATCTGAATGCCCGATCTCCTGTTGAGAGCATCAACTACAACGTTCCCCTTCTTATGAGTATAGACTATCTTAAATTCATAGTCCTGGAGGAACTCGAGACATCGTCGCTGTCTCAGGTTTAGGTCCTTCTGCGAGAAGATGTACCTGAGAATCTGGTGGTCAGAATATAATTTAAATCACTCGCCCATCAGATAGTACAACCACATATTCAGGGTGAAGACCACTGCTGCTAACTCCAGGTCATGGGTTGTGTAGTTCTGCTCATGCTGCCTCAACTGCCGTGAACCATAGGCGATCACTGCTCGCTCCTACATCAGGACACACCCGATTCCAGTCCCTGATGCATCGCAGTAAACTACGTACCCTATTCCCTCTTCTGGTAGCCTCAAGATGGGCGCACTGGTCAATATCTGTCTCAGATTCTGAAAGCTCTGCTGACATATATCTGACCACAAGAAGGGTTTCACCTTATTCGTCAAAGTTGAAAGTGGTGATGTAACTCTAGATAAGTCTGGCACAAATATCCGATAGTACCTAGCCAGACCCAGGAAACTCCGCACCTCTATCACACTCCTGGGTAGATCCCAAGAAAGTATTGCCTCGATCTTCACTGGATCCACTGCAACTCCAGCCTCCAAGATGACATGTCCCAAGAAGTGAACCTCTTGAATCCAGAACTGAAACTTTGAGAGCTTACCATAAAGCTGGTGCTTTCAGAGTGTATCCAGTACAACCCACAAGTGGTAGGCATGCTCCTCCTCAGTAGTCGAGTAAATCAGTATGTCATCGATGAAAAATATGACAAATCAATCAAGGTAAGGCTGGAAGATCCTGTTCATGAGACTCATGAACACCGCTGGAGTGTTGGTTACACCGAAAGGCATAACCATGAACTCGTAGTGGCCATACCAACACCTGAAGGCTGTCTTATGCACATCCTCATCTCGAACTCTGAGCTGGTGATAGCCTGACCTGAGGTCTATCTTCGAGAACCATCGTGCTCCCTTGAGCTGATCAAAGAGGTCGTCAATCCTCGGGAGTGGGTACTTGTTCTTCACGGTCACCTGATTCAGGCGATGGTAGTCGACACATAGTCACAAGCTCCCATCCACCTTCTTGGCGAACAAAATCGAAGAAGCCCAGGGTAAAACACTGGGTCGGATAAATCCCTTCCCCGGCAAGTCCTCCAGCTGTACCCACAGCTCATAAATCTTGGAGGTAGCCATCCAATATGCTGGAGTAGATATCAATGATGTCCTGGGGTATATGTCTATGTATAAGTCTACCTCTCTTCGAGGAGGTAGTCCTGGAACGTCGTCAGGAAAAACGTCCGCATACTGATCCACCACAACAGGAAAACTCGGACTCTTCACATCAACTTCTCCGAGGATGAGACTAGCCAACTGATGTGTGATCGACTGCCCTCTCCTTTGCATAAGTCCATCCTGCACTACAAAGGCTCCCTTCTCACCGGTGAAGGTGAACCTGGTCCCATACGTGCGGACACACCGCACTTTGCGCCTAATACAGTCGATCTGAGCATGGACTGTAGATAACTAGTCCATACCCAAGATGACGTTGTAAGGCCTAAACGCCGTTAAAAGAAGATCCCAGCCGAAGATCCCACTTCCTAGAGTAAGTTCACACTACTGGAACTAGTGCATAATCATCGAGTCTGCTCCCATGGGAGTCTCTAGCCATAAGGATCAATCCAACGGCTTTGTCAGAATCTCCAAGCTCCGATCAAGGGCAGCAGCAATAAAATAATGACTCGCACTTATTTCTATAAGCACTGCATTAAGGGTGGAGTATACATAGAAAGTACCTAGAATCATATCAGGTGTGTCGTGGTCATAGGCCTCAACTACCTGGAGCTGAGCCTACCTCTCTCCTCCAGATCCCTGTGGTCGGGGTTGACCTCATGGTGGTGGTAGTGGTAGAGCCTCGAAATTTTGTCCACCACCTGTTGCACGGGCAGCTCCTTTGCCTCGTCCGCCTGCTCCCAGCGGACCACCACGGTCGAACCTCTGCCTCTGTCTGGGAGGTCCCTCCAATGTCTGATGCTTATCTGTATGGTGGGTCAGGCAGTCCTGATCCATGTGACCTTGCCCACCACATGCATAGCACTGCCTGCTCCTCATATAGCTGGCTCTATTCTGTGTGCCCCGCACAACCGAACCTGTATCCTGTGGTCGCTCGCCTGATGGCCTGGTCCACTTGGACCTCTACATCAACTGTCTACTTCTGTCAGCAGAAGACTCTGCTACGTGTCTCCCTATGGTGGGTCTCGCTGCTAGTGTCGGCTTAGCGAGAAATCTCTCCACACGAAGGGCTCACTCTAGCACTCCCGCCTTGTCGGAATGCTGAGGGAGATCATCGAATCCCTGATCTCATGTCTAAGTCCCTGCTCAAAGGTCTGAGCCCGGAAGAATGGGTCCTGTAACATGTATGTGGAGTAGCACGAGAGGTCGGTAAACCTCATTGAGTACTAAGCTACTATCATGATGCCCTGCCTCAGATGAAGTAACTCCCGAATTCACACCGCACGAAGGGTGGTTGGGACAAAATCTGAGCTGAAGAGACTCTCGTAGTCCGTCCAGTAGGGGTGTCCAGACCCGACCCAACCCGATGGGTCCGAACCGACCCGGTCGGGTCGGGTTATGCTAAAAATACCCGGGTTGGGTTTCTCACGGGTCGACCCGTGTATGGGTTGGGTCGGTCCTCGGGTTGGCTGCATATCGACCCAACCCGACCCTTTGACCCAACAACACGGCTAAAAAAATCGGCACATCGGCGGGCGTTTTTCTCATTTTATCACGCCTCCCTCCCCTCTCTCGCTTCACACTCATGCTCGACGACTCCTCCCACCCCCCCGACCCTGACCTTCTGCGTGGCGGTGTGAAACCCTCCTCTTCCTCATCTTTTCCCTCCCTCCCTCGTGATCGACAGGCGACGAATCCTCCCTTATTCACCTCCTCCTTCACACCCTCCTCTTTCGAGCTCCTCCCCAAAAACCCTAACTCACCTCTTCTCCTTCTTTTCTGACACCCTACTCCTCCATCCTCATTTCCTGCCTCCTTTCGCTCGCTTCTTTGGTGGTGGAACTGCACTGGTACGTAGCTAGCTTTATTTTCCGTATATTCACAATACACATTGGATTGCAACTCATTTTGTTTTAAAAGTTGAAATTTCATGCTACGTTGGAGTTAAATTTTGATAATCACGGTCCATATTCAAGTATTTGGCTACTGATTTTGTTTTATGTTGATGTATGTTTACAACACATTGGATTGGAACTCATTTTGTTTTATGTTGATGTATGTTTATATTTTTTTTTGCATTCTTTTGAATTATGAATCTTTTATTCTTTATTCATCATAGTACGGATTGCCTTCCTTCCATATGAGAATTTAACCTTGGGTTAAGAAGTGAGGGAGAGGAATGTATTAGTTGTTAAATTAATTATTATAAGGTGGTTTGTCATGGAAAGAATTTTAATGTATTAACCTGTTCTTGCTGATTCTAATATATCGATCTTATTTTTTGATTTTTGTTTCTGTTTCTGTTTCCAGCTTGACAGAGATCCAAAATGCCCATGGAATTATGGATGTGCTTTCAAAATGTTGAATTCATTAGATCCAGTGAATAAAGAGGTATTACCTGGAAGAAAAATAGTTCAGAAAATTCTTATGTAAAAGTGTAAATTTTTTTCTTATGCACTTATTCTTTTCTGAGTTAGTATAAATTTCCCTGTATATTAATCGGTTCATTTTGGACATGAGATTTGGCTAGATGCCTAAAAGTTGGCATCTCTTGGTTTGTGATTTCATTTCTGATAAAAAGTTATGGAATTTGAAACTGATGAATTATTCACACGTGCAAAATCTTTTTGATTTTTTCATGGAAATCACTTTATAATGCAGTCAAATTTAGTATTTCTTCCACTGATATTGGATGTAGATATCAATTCATTCATATGGAAGGTGGTACAACAACAAGTGGTTCTAATCCCCTAGTTGTCGCAGCAGCAGGAACTCAGAGTCAAATGGGGTCTACACCAAATACACATTCAATTATGGAAATAGGAGGAGGGATTTGTAGCAAACCAGTTGAAGAAACTGAAGGTAATAAGTCTCCTAAAAAGGTAATAATTCTTAAATCTTCTGCTGGTTATAGAGTTTCTCAAGCTTGGGATAATTTTCAAAAGAAAAATGGAAGAGCTATTTGTAATTACTGTGGTAAAGATTACGCTTGCACGTCTGGTCAGCATGGAACTAGTAATTTGAATAGGCATTTGACAAAGTGCAAAAAAAATCCTCACAAAAAAATTGAGAAAAGTCAAACCACTCTTGGTCTTAGAAGAAAGTGTGAATATGAGGATGATGAAATGATTAAAATTTCAGTATCTCATTTTAATCAAGAAGAGTGTAGAATTGCTCTTGCAAAAATGATAATCATTGATGACTTGTCATTTAAATATGTTGAGAATCAAGGATTTAGGGAATTTATTGAAGTTGTTCAACCTCAATTTCAAGTTCCGTCCAGAGAAACAGTTGCTAGAGATTGCTTGCAGTTATATTTGAATGAGAAAGATAAATTGAAGTCCATGTTTGATACATTTTCTCATATGGTATGTCTTACCACCGACACATGGACTTCAATCCAGAATCTGAATTATATGTGTGTGACTGCACATTTTATTTATGATGATTGGATCTTGAATAAAAAAATAATCAGGTTTTGTCTTGTTGCGGATCATAAAGGGGAAACAATTGGTCGGGTATTAGAACAGACATTGAAACAATGGGGTATTGAAAGGATTAATACTGTTACCGTGGACAATGCAAGTTCTAATAATATAGCGATCAGTTATTTGGTGAGGAGAGTTAATGATTGGAATGTGTCTATTCTTAAATGAGAGTATATGCATATGCGATGTTGTGCGCATATCTTAAACCTTGTTGTTAGTGATGGGATAAAGGAAATATAAACATCAATTGGTAGAATCAGAGTTTCTTGTAAATTTGTGAGAAGTTCACCTTCTAGGTTGGCTCTTTTTAAGAGAATTATTGAGGAGTTAAAAATTCCTAGTAAACAGGCTATAATTCTTGATGTGCCTACTAGGTGGAATTCTTGTTATTTTATGTTGGATGTTGCTGAAAAATATGAGAAGGTATTTATTCGTCTTGAGGAGGATTCAATATTTATGAGTGCTCTTGTCTGTGAAGGTGGGGATCCAACAACATATGATTGGGAGCGTGCTCGTGTATTTGTCAAGTTTTTAAGGATATTTTATGACAACACTATTGAATTTTCTGGTTCTATGCATGTGACATGTCACACATTCTTTCACACTCTTTGTGACATATATAGAAAAATCAAGAAATGGATGAACAGTACTGATATGACTGTGAGTGCAATGGCTATTGCAATGAAGGTGAAGTTGGACAAATATTGGGGTATTGGTTCAAATTTTAATTCGCTCTTACTTGTCGCAGTTGTTCTTGATCCCCGATATAAATTAGAATATGTTAGGGATAGTTTTGAATTGATATTTGATGATGTAGACAAGAATGAGTTGATCAGTAAATTAACAGAGGTTATGAATAATCTCTTTGAGGCTTATAAATGCAAATATCCCATCCCGGCTGATCAATGCGAGTCATGTTCTTATCAAGATGCACATATTCATGATGCCACTAGCGGTGGTGAGGATGATGAAAAATGGAAAGATGCTTATAGATCAAAGAAAAGGAAAAGACAATTGACACAACAAACGAATGAATTAGAAAGATATCTAGAGATTGATGATTGTGAGGATGATTTCGATGGATTTGATATTTTAAGCTGGTGGAAAGGAAAGGCAAGTAAGTATCATGTTCTATCATGCATTGCTAGAGATATTCTAGCAACTCCTTTAACTACAGTATCTTCAGAGTCCGCATTTAGTACAGGAGGACGAGTCCTTGATCCATTTCGCAGTTGTTTGAATCCCAATACCATTGAGGTGTTAATTTGCTCCCAAAATTGGTTTAGAAAGTCTAAACCAATTGACATTCAAAAGAAACTAGAAGAAGTTGAATTGATTGAATCAGGTATCATTAAAAATATTATGTTTTTTATCAATTCATATTTATTAATTATAAACCTATGTTTGAAAAATAAATATACTGACTTGTTATTTCTTCTTTTATGCTTTTCAGATATTCCATCATCCACCACAACTCATGATCAAAATGTCAATATCTAAAAATAATGACCGGTGTTGCTTTACTAAGGTGGTTGCCCTTCCACACTACATTTCACTTTAGTTTCCCCTGCTTTGTTGTGTTTCAAATTGGATGTTTCCTTTGTTTGGTTTTTTGAATATTTTATGCTTGATAGTGCTAAATGGTTATTAATTGCTCTTGTAATGTTTGAAAAATGTTGATATTTGTACAGTGGTTTATTCATGTCTAAGTAAAGTGATGATAGGGTTTTCACTATTTAAGGAATGTTGTGTTGTGCATGTTGTTGGACATTCAGATAGAGTTTCCTTACAAAATTGTTTAAAGATTTTTAACCAAAGCCTGCAAACCCTCACTTGACTTAGCCAAATGAAATGGTTCTAGATTTGACAGTTGAGGTAAAGTTGAAACATGTATGTTTCCATTTGGTGATTGAAAAGGTTCTAAATCTGTTTAATCATGTTCCTTTTGGTGGTACCAAGGGTTCCATATTTAACATATAATTTTCTAAAAAATGTCTATTTTTGGTTATATTCTAATTTGTATTATAGTGAGTTGTCAATCACATATTTTTACTGGTTTTTGGGAATCTGAGTTTCTCTAATGGACTTTTATATTTATGGTGTTCTCTATAGAATGATTTTATATTTTTGTCTAATTTTTCTGGCCTACATCAAATCCCAGTTAATCCCAAATTACCTTCACTTTCACTGTAACCCAACAAAATCTACAAGATTTTTTTTTATTTCTTGACTTCATGGTTAAAATTCCATTTTACTGATCATGAACCAATTTTTTCAGGGGGTTAATAAACTCGTAGTATGCGGATTTTTCATTCTGAGTTGGTTCCTACTGACTGCATGCAGCTTTATTTGATACAGTTTTCTTCTGCATCTTCTAAGAAAGTACTGATTCATGTACTTTTTGATATGTATATTTGTTTTCACTATAGTCTATTTTCTTTGCATGCAGTACTATCTCCAACAGAGATTTGATTTGGTCACATTCGAGAAGGTGTTGAAGCAAGCCATCCTAAACCTTCATCTCAGAATCAGGCCTTATGTCTATGCTGAGTAGGATTTTGGGGTAATTCTAAATTTTTTTAGTATGTAAAACATATTAATGTGTTTCAATTCAATAAAAGTGACTATTTTTAATTCTTTACAAAGTACAGGGGTTTCCCTTTTTGGTAGAAATATTACTCTGTTAGAAGCAACCAAACCTATACATTCATCTCAGAATCAGGCCTTAGGTCCATCCCATGTAGAATTTCAGGCGAATCTGAAGGTTTTTAGTATGTTTTGTTTCAATTCAATAACTTTGATTGTTTTTTTAATCATCTATATGTGGATAAGAAAATTACTAGAGTCCCCCTATATTCTCCCACCCAATACCCAGGTTGATACTAAATCGAACAATCTATGTGTCCGTAAAGTACCCCTTCTTGTCCCTTATATATCCATTTCTGTCTCCCTCCCTCTTCCTAAACATTTTCCAGTATGTTGCAGAGAGGGTGAAACAGGTGATGAAAATTTGGTTGAGGTTACCTACTTCCAGAAAAAATACATTATATCTTTTATACTATTGTTCTTTTAATATTCCCTCATTGCTTGCTCTATGGTACTCACTCTTTTGTTGACTGATTATATCATTTTTCCTCTCATTTTATGTGAAATATACTTAAAAATATCATGCTAGAATTGGGTAAGTTTGGTTGTGAGTTAAATTTTTTGATTTATAGACGATTTTTCATTTATTTGACAGATCTGAGACACAATGAAGGGACATGATTAATGTACAGTGAACAGAAGAGTGAGTACCATAGAGCAAATTTGTTTCAAATTTGGATCCCACCGAAAAATAATTGCATTACAATTTATCCATTTACAGAAATTTATACAAACAAATCAAATACTGAAACAAATTTTCATTACACAACAGAACCTGAAACTTATCTTTGATAACTTTGTATACAAAATATTTATCCATTTCATAAGTTTGTATAATAAAGATGATGACTAACCTGAAACTTATCTTTATTGTAATTTGTATACAAAAGATTTATCCATTTCATCTTTTCTTGTAGAGTATAATAAAGATGATGACTAACCATTTACAGAAAAATAATTGCATTACACAACAGAACCTGAAACTTTTTACATATATTATCACATGTCATTTGAATTTACAATAACTCTTCGAAAAAATATAAATCCACTGTGGTCTAAATTTTTATACAATTTATCCACATGTTATAATTTGTACATGATTTTCAACCTTTTTAATACATGTTATAAGTTTATGTATTGACTGTTAGTACTAAAATCTGATTAGTCTATAAATTATTTCTACTGTGATCTATTCTAAAGACTGATGTTTTTTGGATATCTCATGCTGCACAATTTACAGTGACTTTACTACAAGTTGATTATCTCTTTTTCATTCGGGAAGTCTTTCATGCAGGAAAAAGATGAATGTTTATCAAAATGCAGTAAAAAGTTGGATGTTTCTCATTCTGAAAGTTTATCAAAAAGCAAGATGTTACTCATGATGGAGGAGGATAAAGATGGATGTATTTTTGTTATGCGGTTGATTCTTGATGGTGTAAGTTGCTGTTAAAAGTTTGCAAAACTTCTGTTTCTCTTTCTGCAGATTGTCTACTGGTATATGTTTTGGTTTTTTTCATGAACTCCCTTTACTTGGAATTTTTTCATCAGCTTTCTATTACTTGTTTTTCTCATTTTTCCTTCTTTGGATAGCTGGTGGTCTTATGGAATATTCCTCTTCCCTTTTGTAGAAGCTGATGATATGCTGTAAGTTGGATCATTTCTCGTAAGATTTTGTTTTGATGATCATTTACCTGATGGTCTTGGAATGTTCCTCTGCCCTTTTGTTTTTTCCTACATTCTTTCCTGCATTTTGAGCTTCTGCATTTTTTTCCTGCATGAACTGCTGCAGTTTTTTTCCTGCATGAACTGCTGCATTTTTTACATCTCCACTGCTGCATTTTGACTGAGTTTACCTGTCTTTTTTTTCCTGCTTTTGGTTGGTTTGGGCTATGGGTAGGGTCTAGGTCGGGTCTGGTTGTGCGTCCCTCGGGTTGGGTCGGGTCTGGTTGTGCGTCCCTCGGGTTGGGTCGGTTCTGACCACTCAACCCGAGCTGATTGACCCAACCCACAAATTGTTGGGTTGGGTTGGGTCCTTTTGGCCATGCATCACCCAACCCGGACCCTACGGGTCGGGTTGGGTCGGGTCGTCTGGTCATGCAGTGTGTGACCCGACCCAAAAATTTTCTTCCGGGTCGGGTCCAAAACCCCCTGCGACCCGACCCAACCCGACCCATGGACACCCCTACCGTCTAGAGTAAAGATGTCTCGTCATGCACCTGGAGCATCAGGCTCTACTATCTACCTACTGCTGCGTACAGGAGACTCGCGGAAAGGATCACCATAAGGTTGGCTGGTGTCCCTACCAATTTGAAGACTCTGATGATAGCCTCCAGCCAATCCTCGACTGCCTGAGGGTCCGTCTCTCCATGAAACCTGGGTGACCTCTGTTGCTGGAACTCGTGCAAAGCACTCAGGTGGCGTGCACTCTCTCCTGCTGGGGCTGGTGGTATTGGTGGCCCAGCAAGTAGTGGTATTGTTGGTACCTCCACTGTGATGGGGCCCTCCATTGAGGCCTCGTCGCTCGGTGGGCTACCATCCCGTATGTAACTCAGAACCCTAGCTGGCTGCCTTTGTGGGGCCATCCTGAAAAGAAACAGGTGTGCCACGGTCAAACAGTATACCCGGTGAGCTGACACAAAGTAATCACAAAAAAAACTTTTCAAAGGAAACAAACACGCAATAAGTGTTTTCGTGCACTGAGTCAGAAATCAGAGGTCAGGGTCCTGGTGTATGGATACGTCAGCCGCCGCACCAACACTGGACTCCTTGGACTGAAAACCACACTCAATACTCTTAACACTTTTGCTTCACAGAAATGAATGATCAGAGTCCTGAGTTCTGTGGTATAAACAACTCCTCTGATACCAATTTTTCACGACCCATCCTCATGGCTCGTGCCATGACTACCCCAAGCCCACCTTCCATAGGCCAGGGGTTGGCAACTAGCACCAAAGGCATAAATCCCTATACTGGGAAGTAATTTCCTTTATAGAAGTATACAAACACAACAGAGTACACATATGAAGTAATCACAAAGTAAAAATGTATACAAAAGTAAGTGCCGAAAAGAAAGGGTCTGAAAATACAAGCCCAACAGTAAGTACAGTACAACTGAAAGTCTAGTACAACAACAGTAAAGTAAAGCAGCAACCACTGAGTCATCCTCCGGGAATCCCACCTAAAGGGTGGGTACATATGGTCTCCTCAGCACCTCGGGTCCATCTGTTCGCTCCATGTACGTCTCACCAAGTGGTCCACCTTTGGGTATCATCCAGCTCTACAAGTCTCTACAACAATCAGTGATATCCGTCGTCTGCATCCAACACAACTTAGTGCGGGCATAGCCCGTGCAGGGGTGATTGTAACGATATTCAGTAGGGACCCCAATAACTGCAAGGTCTTACTATATCCACTAAGGATAAACAAGAAGTAAGATACAAAACACGGTGCATCAACCAACCCTACTTAGGTATATGCCCATACATATACCTAAGTCTTCAATCATAGTTTGGCTCCAACTCTCGAGCCCAAGAACAACCCAGTCCACACAAGAAAGCAAGTAAATCACATCGATGATAATGATTGAAAGTCAAGACTCAGCTCACACAGGTATACATCTTTTGTATAGCGATAGATATGATCAGATATAGTCACTGATTCATCTAAGCTGTCGGACCCACGTAGGATACTAGACCAGCTCAGATGTCGGACCCACATACGATACTAGGCCAGATACTCTGTCAGAACCACATAGGATACTAGAACAAAAGTAAATTGTTGGACCCACTTAGGATACAAGTACAGTAGTCATCATTGTCGAACCCAAGGAGGATTACAGTACAGTTTTCATCATCGTCGAACCCACAGAGGATTCCAGCACGGTAGTCATTGCAGTCGCAGCCAGCACTAGGGTTCCCGCACACTGCACGCTCGATTCCGGGAGGGTCCGCTCCTTGAGCAAAGGGGGTCATCACATCAACTATCACAAAGTCTAGAGTTGATGTACCCAAAATTTCCGTATCGTCAAAAGGAACCCAACGCGACAGACGACACGTCAATCGGACGTTCGGCCTGTGAGTTTTTGGGATCTCTGTTTCAGGGTCCAGTTGGATTCATGATCGATCCAACCTGACCAATCTCCAACTCAAACCAAACCTCCTATGGAGTATACTCAAGGCACCATCTCGCTCCAAGGATTCCAGCACCGCTGACGGTTTGTCAAACGGATGCCCGATGCCAAAGTTATGGAGGTTTGTGCAGGGGCGCATGGTTTGCGCATGGTTTAACAAACCATGCGGCCAGGTCGTGCGAAGTCTCAGGGTGAGTCAGTAGCAACCGTATGGTTGGAAAACGGTTTGAAAAACCATGCGGCCAAGCCGTGAAAAGTCTCAGGGTGAGACAGTAGCAACCGCACGGTTGGCGCACGGTTTGACAAACCGTGCGTCCAAGTCGTGCGAAGTCCCCAGGTGGTACAGTGGCTACCGCACGGTTGGCACATGGTTTTCCAAACCATGCGTCCAAGTCATGCAGCCACTTAAAAAATTAGGGTTTTAAGTCCCGGACCACTCGATATTTCCCATATTTCCCCCGTTCTTCCTCCCACTCATGCCTCTTGCAGGATTTCTGGTTTTCAGAGGTTGGGGAAGCTCCTTAGCTCATTTTGGTGGCAAAACGAAGGGGTTTCTTGGTGGATCATTGGCAGTTCCCCTTGGATAAGTTCCTATTTTGGCGCGAGGGTCGCGATGAAGAGGGGCAGCGGGGCCGTCACCTTCATCTCGGTTGACGATGTGTCAGCTGTCGTATCCATTCGTCACAGAGGAACAAAGCCGCTTTCCCATCATGAAGAATACACCATTCAAGAAAAACGATGGAGGGGTCAGGCCAGGTTTGTTTGGCCTACAACCTTCTGTTTTAGAGTGGTAGCAAGAGGCTCATTAAGTTCATAAATCAAGAATCTTCAAACATTACAATTTAATATGAATCGTGGATCAACTTGTTTTGGTTGATCCACGTCCACCATGATTTCCATGAACGAGGAAATTAATCAAGAGAAATCGAGAATTCAAATAATAACCCCCTACCTTGTAACAAGGTTCGCAGTAGTCGGGCATCGCAGAAGATGGTGTCAAATCGTTGACGTCGGGGAAGAAGGAGCTGAGGATGGCGCGTCGGCGGCGTTCCTTGCGGGTGGCTCTTTCTCCTTTAGCTTGGTCGAAGTTTGAAGGAGACGATCGTCGTTCTTCGGCGGTTCTTCATTGGAAGAATGAAGGTCTTCTAATTCTCCAGAGGTTCCCCCACCATAAATATTTTCTATGAAAATATTAAAATATACTTCTCCAACTTTAAAGAAATGCCAACCAATTCAAAATAATTCAAAATGAACTATTGACACCCAAGTTAATTAAAGTAGATTAACTATTTGGGTTGGCAAAATTTATGAGGGGACGTGGCCTCATAAATGCTTGGGAGGTGGAGAGGTTCCACCTTAATGAGGGGAGGAGTTAAGGGGGTTAAGGGAAGATGAAAAGGTTAGGGCTCGTGTGGGCCCCACCTCACAAATATCCTCTCATGGGAGGTTATGTGGGTGTGGGCCCCACCTCTAACTCCCCTTGGGAGGAAATAACTAACATCCATAAATAAAATTGTGTACTACAAATTTTATTTATTTTATTCTAGATCCCCAAATATTAACTCTCAACCCGCATAAAACGCAACTGCTGTAAAGGTCCCCTTAAGCGAATATCGGCGCTGCGAGTTTATTGGTGTCCTCACATTTCAATTTCGAGCACCGGTTCAAAATATAGAAAAACCCGCATGTACGTTTACTGAACGTACCCGAACAAAACTTCAGAAATTGATTCCGGGCACACCAGGCCTCAGAATCAAGTGTTTTCAAAAACTGCAGACTCGTAAAATTCCAAAGTATTTAAGAAAAAAAATTCCTTGAAATTTATGGGTCTTTAAAGAAAATTACATTTATTCTGTACATGTTAAAACAATGATTCCTTTCACATTTTAATTAAAAATTAAAACTACCTTGTTTGAAAAATGAAAAGAGAATTACTTATAAATAGTTTTTTTTTAATTAAAAAATGGGTAAAAATGAATTTATAAAATAATTGGATAATTTTAAAATATTTTATTTAATTATTTTTAGAAAACATTAACATGGAAGAAAAATGATTTTTTATCGATGAAAGAAATAAAGTCGATTTTACTTAAAAAAATTATTCCAGTATATTGAGTACTGTAAGGGAGGAAAATGAATGTTAATAAGTAGTATTAATAAGTAACTTGATAAGAATAAAATAAATGAGTATCTTGAGATATATATCATAATATTTCATTATCGGAAACATAATCCTAAAAAATCATAACAAATAATGCGATTGTAATATAAAACCATTACCACTTTGGTAATGTTTGAATAGTAAGCCTCATAAAATAAATAAAATTATATGGATATATAAACCCCAATAATTTCATAAGAATAATCATAAAATACATTCATGGTAATAAAATACTCACACAAAAATAAACAAGTGGTGAATATGGCATGTGTCCCACAAAAATAAAAGTGAGATGAAAATACCCCTACCTCAAGTCTTTAATTTCTTTGTACATATTCAAAAATACTATATAATAAATATAGGTTTATTATAAATATATTATATAACCATATTTATATATATTATACCATATATTATTTACATTTGACCTTTTATTACCCATTTTTTAACAATTCTTTGTTAAAATCACATTGCGTGCAATAATTGTTTCATTTTTCATGTATGTTTTGATTTAGTATTTTAAGTCCTTTTAATTTGATCAGGATTCCATAATCTATATAATTTTAACCATGATATAAATATCATATATATTCATTATATATATATATATTAATCTATTAAATTCGGAGATAGAAAATGAATTACACCGTTCATGGAGATGGTAGGTTGTACGTATGCATGAACACTGTTTCCATTTTCTCAACAGATGAAACAAAATAAAGGTAAATAATAACTCAAAAATAAATAATCATTATTATTTCATGTATATCAAATATTATCGTTAAAATTTTCCTTATTACCATCCATGTAATGCGTAAGCGAAAAATTAATCACATCACTTCGGGAGGCGGTAGTCTGTCGTACCCACGAACAACGTTATCGTATTTCTACATAACAGAAATTAAGAATATATAAGTGATATTATACATCTAGAATTTTAATAATTTCATTAATATAATATATAAATATTAAATACATCATTATATCTAGCTGTGAGTGTTGATGATGGAAATCAAATTACATCGGTTTGTAATTAAATTAATATAATATATAAATATTAAATACTTTCATTTCTCACTTGATTGAAGAAGAGATATGATTAGCCACTAAATGAGGCTAATATTCATTGTTAATATATATAATATTCATGTGATTTATTATTCATAAACACCATTTTAGTGCATTTTACACTTTGAACATCATTTCACATTATGATTGTAATACCTTCATAAAATGCACTATTATGTGGTACATTTTTTAACATCATTTAAAGTACCCAATGATTCATCTGATTTTAAGGAATCTAAATATACATATTTTAATTTGATATTTTTGTAAATTAATATACACTTAAATATTAACATGTTTGATTCAGGGATCAGTGGAGAATTCATGGAGGATGATGGAGATATTTGGCAATGAAAGGAAGCAATTCTGGAGAAGGCAGATTGGACATCAGCCCACTTATGAGACTGTGGGGCCCAAAATAAAGTCCCAATTAATCCCAAATTTCGTGGGATTCTATAAGACATGTATAGGAACAAATAACTATTAAGGATAAAATGCTAATTCATCCTCCATTGTGTCCATTTAGGCGTACCAATTTAGAGATAAAATTATGGGCCAGATTCTGCGGCCCAGAACAATAGCCCACCAATTGAACCATATCTCGAAAACCATAACTCTTTTTGGTCTAATATTTTACAGGATTTTAGGGGACATCCGGAGATTAATTTAAGTCTTATATGGACCACCCAAATTCGGCCATCTACAATGTGTTTCAGGCGCCTCTGTTTTGTGTATGAAAGTTGGATGCCTTTTCGTGTCAAGGATGGAAAGTCTTCTTTCCACAAACATTCCACCACCCTAGACCTACCATACTCAAGTGGGATGACTTGTACTATTGGAGGCTCTACCCAAGGCTCCCAAAATTCCTATTTAAGGCAGTGGTGGTGAAGGAGTTTTGAATCTTGGATGCTTTGTTCAATTGTAATGTTATGCTGCAATTTTGTTGTCTCAAATTTGTCTTTCACATGTAAGTTGTTCAATTCACTTTAGTTTCTTAATAAAAGTTCTTCTTCTACTCTTATTCTGTTTTTATTCATATCACTTTGATATCGTTGGATCAAGGTGTGAATTTTTTCACACCAAACCTTGTGAAATTATTCACACAACGGTGGAGTGATCATTTTATTTTTGTTGTTTTCTTTACTTCTCCATTTCCTCCCTCATGAGTATACTTTCCGCTTCCATAGAAACCATGGGATCAATGGAGGGATACCCCACTTATGGGTTGATCCAAGGGAGTAGAAAGGGGTTGTATTGGATGTTATTTATCACTTAATTAATGTATAATCACTTCTTTAATTGAGATTTTTATTTGATGATTTTTAAACTCCATTGTCCTTGTTGAATTTAAGGCCACACACTTCAAGTGCTAATACGAACCTTTACCTTGAAGTGATCAAAACTTTGATCCTTAAAGTGTATAGGTGATTGGTATTAAAGGGTGTAGGCATTAAACCAATAAGTGATGATGTTGTTTTATCTCCTTAAATGAACCCATCTCAAATATAATAAATTGAAATCATTAAAAAGGAAATACATCCAATCCACCTCGAGCAATAACCTAGGATCAACTCATTAGTTTAAATTGAATTAACTTAAGTCTCTTAGAGTTCCTTTAAACCCATCTGAAATCAACCCAAGTTGGCCACTTCATATCCAAAAACAGTCCTTAGAATGTGTGTGTCTATAGGTTACTTCTTAGGTCTCTATGGATTTGACAACCCAAGCTAGACTACAAGGACCATTCTACCTTCATATCTTGGGTAAATTTGAGCGAGAATAAAATTTTGGCACCATTTTCGGGGACCTAAGTAAGTTATCTTAGACACTATCATCCTTTTTTTATCCCACTTCTCTTATCTCATCCCCAATTTCATTCCTATGGAAAACCCTTTTGAACAAATCCAAACATGGGGAACCTCTTCTTACTTTGATAACTCCACACCAAGTGAGATGTACCATGACCATCCTAGTTTCTACTTGTGGGATCATCAACAACCTAATGATCCACAATATTTTTACTCCTATGATCCACAAAACATCTCAACATATAATGAGTTTCAATCCCCACAAATCCAATTTGAACATCATCCTATGGAATTCCAACAACATAATTATCCTCCTAGAATAGACAATCTGTCTCAACCCATTATCCATCCTAATTCACACCCATTACTTGAAAAATTGTGTCAAAAAATGGATATAATGAATTTTGAGGTTTCATCATTGAGGTTAGAACTACAAAGCATTAAACATTGTGAGGAACCCATCCCTACACAAATTTTCCCTTCCATAACCTTATGTGAATTGT
Source organism: Viscum album (assembly GCA_963277665.1). NCBI lineage: Eukaryota > Viridiplantae > Streptophyta > Magnoliopsida > Santalales > Viscaceae > Viscum > Viscum album. The sequence goes on along the minus strand of OY728123.1, from coordinate 1,423,700,322 downwards.
CTAGTTTCCCACAAACCTCTCATTAATTTACTGAAGAGAAAACCTTTGGATTTGGGGAAGATGAGGAAGATCATGGAATTGTTGATAGGTGTTTAAATCAAGATGAAACTGATTTTTTGTATTCACAAGAGGGAAATTTGACATCATGGATTGAGTCTCATGAATATAACTTCATTGATGATTTTTCAACAATACAAATCACTGAACCATTAAAAGAAATCACAAACTTTGAGTCCATACCCATTCCTGAAACTGATCTTTCCAATTTGGTGGTCGAATATTCTATTCAAAAGGAAGCAATTCTTTTGAGAAATTTTGAATATGAAATTGAGTTTGATTCAAAGTCCTAGCCTAGGTATGAAAGTGTTAGCCTACCTAAACTTGAATGAAAGGACTTTCCATCCACCCTCAAGTTTCCATTCATTGGGGATAGCCAAAAACTTCCAATTTTAAAAAAATTTTATCTTGAAACTAATAAATAGGTAATGATTCTTAATGTATTTGTAAAGACTAAAAAAGAAATTGAATCCACCATTTCTGATATTCCTTGGATTTACCCGCTCATTTTAGAACATTGGTTTTTACATGACACAAATTATAAACAAAGAATCAATATCAATAAAGTAGAAGCGGATAAATATGGGGTCCTTAAAATTTTGAAATTTGGTATTGGGTAATTTTAGGGATCCATGTTGGGCTAATGACGTTAATCAAAGTGTTGCACGGGAGGCAACCCGTGGTTTTCATGTTTGCAATTTTTTTTGAATCATCTTTATTTTCGAAATAGGATTAATTAATTATGATATTTAATAAAAAATAGATTGTTGGCCTGTTCTTCTATTATGAGCATGGATGGATATGAAAGAGGAGCACCATATTCATCCGTGTCACGTGGTGTGATCCTTGAGTAATATCTTACCCATAAATTTAAAAAGAAGACAATGTATCATCAGTTTATTTTATATATATACTTATATTTTACTTATATATATATATATATACTCTTTTGTTTTGTTTTTTTGTTTTCCTTTTTCCACTAGGGAACTCTGCAAGCAACATGGATATCAAAGGACTAAATTGGAGCAGGAAAAACTTCAAACTTCAACCACTAGGTGACTTTATTCCATGACCCTCATTTTCAATTTCCTTTTTGAACTTTCATTCTCTACCTCTACCCCATTCTAAATTTTCTTTTCTTTAAACACTGGGGACAATGTTATTTTAAGTTGGGGGGAGATAAAATAAAAAATTCTTTTGTGTCAAAAAAAATGATAAATGATTTGAAAAAAAAAATTGTGAAAATGGAAGGAAAAATTCCTTTAACTTTGAACATGGTAATACACATTGCATACTTTGAAATTGAATATAAAATAATTTAGCATACCCTGATTCTGATTTTAATCCTTGTATAATTTCATGAGCATAGATTTTGGAAATTTTGGTTGTCTAATGTGATATTTCAACATTTATATTTTCATCCAAATAAAAAAAGATCACAATGCACGTCCTTTGGATAGTGGGGTATTAGTTTGAGTTCATGGGGTCCCCCAAATAAATAGCATAGGTTTGGTGATAATTTTAGTTTAATATGAGTATTCAAAAAAAATTAAAAAATAATAATAAATTTGCGCGTAGAGCAATGAAATGACCTAATGCGTGGCTTTCGGCACTTGGGGATCGTGACTCCATAGTTGTCTGGCCCAGAGTTAGTAATTTTATCTCTATTTTTGGTAATTTGAATCTGTTTTTGATTAAGTTAACTCGAGATGATGCCCGAGTATGTGGGATTCACTTGGTGCCTTAAGGTCTTTGAGCCTGGGAGTCATTGGCAAAGTCTCTCTATAGGGGTTGACTCTTTTGAGTGCAACTTCAATTACCATGGCAAAATTGAAAAAAAAACAAAAAAAAAACAAAAAAAAATAATACAATAAAAAAATGAATACTCATCTTAATAATGAAATGTGATTCCACCTAGTACTTCCATCATTCCCCCCTTGAATAAAAATGAACCCCCATGTCTATCATGATGCACAACACATCCTCATACTTAATTGATATTGGATGAAATATGGAAATGAATTTGAACAAAGGAATGGGATTGGGATTGGGATCTGCTTATGAAACTATCTTGTATTAAAATATTTTTATGGGTTTCATAATTGTTTGGTATAAGGGTTTCTGGTGATCATTGTGTATTAAAATGTTTTTGGAAAAGGGAATTTGAATTTCATATTGTTGAGATATATTTTGCTCGGGACTAGCAAAACTCAAGTTGGGGGATGTGATTAACCACTAAATGGGGATAATATTTATTGTTTATATATATAATATTCATGTGATTTATTATTCATAAACACCATTTTAGTGCATTTTTCACTTTGAACATCATTTCACATTATGATTGTAATACCTTCTTAAAATGCACTATTATGTGGTACATTTTTTAACATCATTTAAAGTACCCAATGATTCATCTGATTTTAAGGAATATAATTATACATATTTTAATTTTATATTTTTTTAAATTGATCTACACTTAAATATGAACATGTTTGATTCAGGGATCAGTAGAGAATTCATGGAGGATGATGGAGATATTTGGCAATGAAAGGAAGCAATTCTGGAGAAGGTAGATTGGAGACCAGCCCACTGATGAGACTGTGGGGCCCAACATAAATTCCCAATTAATCCCAAATTTCGTGGGAAGCTATAAGACATGTATAGGAACAAATCACTCTTCATGATCCAATGCTAAGTCAGCCTCCATTGTGTTCATTTAGGCGGCCCAGGTTAGAGATAAAATTCTGGGCCAGATTCTTCGGCCCAGAACAATAGCCCACCAATTAAACCATATATCCAAAACCATAACTCCTTTTAAGCTTCGATTTCACAGGATGTTAGGGAACATCCGGATCTTAATTTAAGTCTTCTATGGACCACCAAAATTCGGACATCTAGAATGTGTTTCAGGCGCCTCTATTTGGTGGATCCAAGTTGGATGCCTTTTCGGGTGAAGGATGGAAAGTCTTCTTTCCACAAACTTTCCACCACCCTAGACCTAGAATACTCAAGTGGGATGACTTGTACTGTTGGAGGATCGAACCAAGGCTCCCAAAATTCCTATTTAAGGCAGTGGTGGTGAAGGAGTTTTGAATCTTGGATTCTTTGTTCAATTGTAATGTTATGCTGCAATTTTGTTGTCTCAAATTTGTCTTTCACATGTAAGTTGTTCAATTCATTTTAGTTTCTTAATAAAAGTTCTTCTTATACTCTTATTATGTTGTTATTTATATCACTTTGATACCATTGGATCAAGGTGTGAATTTATTCACACCAAAATTTGTGAAATTATTCACACAACGGTGGAGTGATCATTTTATTTTTGTTGTTTTCTTTACTTCTCCATTTCCTCCCTCATGAGTCTACTTTCCACTTCCATTGAAACCATGGGATCAATGGAGGGACAAACCACTTATGAGTTGATCCAATGGAGTATAAAGGGGCTGGATTGGATGTTATTTATCACCTCATTAATGTATAATCACTTCTTTAATTGAGATTTTTATTTGATGATTTTTAAAATCCATCGTCCTTGTTGAATTTAAGGCAACACACTTCAAGTGCTAATACGAACTTTTACCTTGAAGTGCTCAAAACATTGATCCTTCAAGTGTATAGGTGATTCATATTAAAGGGTGTAGGAATTAAACCAGTAAGTGATGATGTTGTTTTATTTCCTTAAATGAACCCATCTCAAATATAAGAAATTGAAATCATTAAAAAGGAAATACGTCCAATCCACCCCGAGCAATAACCTAGGATCAACTCATTCTTTTAAATTGAATTCACTTAAGTCTCTTAGAGTTACTTTAAACCCATCTTAAATCAACCCAATTTGGCCACTTCATATCCAAAAACAGTCCTTAGAATGTGCGTGTCTATAGGTTACTTCTTAGGTCTCTGTGGATTCGACAACCCAAGCTAGACTACAAGGACCGTTCTACCTTCATATCTTGGGTAAATTTGAGCGAGAATCCAGATAGATATAGGTAATTAAATTAACATAATAAAATATTATCATATTTACATAATTATATTATTACATAGGTATGGTTGAATAATATTTTAATGATTTAGAGGAAGGGATAAAATGAAAACTCGTGGTTAAGGTTTATACCTCTTCTTCAGAGAACCCCTTTAGGTTCACACCTAAAGAATTATTAAGAGGGTTTAATAATAAAATAATTCATATAGTATGTTATTAGAGAATTAAGTAATGTACTTGAGTATTTATTAGATTAACTAAAGGGTTTTTTAAGTGTGAAGTGGAGAGGAGCGGGGGTACCCTTTTATAAGTGAGGGATAGGACACAGTTGGAATTTTTAAAAAGAAAAAGCTTTAACCACATTTTAAACATGCCACAAGGCTCCATAATGAATAATTATATAACCTTAGATGATATAAGTGATAAAAACATCTATAAAATGTGTCTTGGACAAGTTTCTAGATCATTTTACCCCTTATATTTTTAGTTTAACCCTTAGTAAACCTGTTTTAACCTTAATTGCAGTAATTAATTTGTACTTTTTTATCATTCTTTTTGACCAAAAATGAAGTTAAACATATTATATAATAATAAAAATTATGATACCAAATATGTAATATATTTTTCCAAATAACATTCACATAATTGGAAAATTTTAAATTAAAATTAAAACCACACACGCGAGAAAAGCAGTTTTCCAAAGAGAACATTTTCATAAGTATCAAAGGTTTTACTATAAAAATTAAATATGAAATTTAATCCCATAAATTAAATTGGATTACAAAATATATAACTGAACTAAATTTACATTTAAAACTAACTTAAAAAAACTGATCTGGTAAATTCTTTAAATCAAAAGGAAGTTTTTAATAAAAATCAGTAGTTTTTAATTATTCATTGAAAAATTAATCTTAGTATAAAATTCTAAAAAACAAACTCAAAGATAATTTTAACATTTATATTTTAAAAAAATAATTTTTTTCAAATAAATTTTCTAAAAGTTGAAAAAAATCATTTATTTTTTCACAAAAAGTAATAAAAACATTTTTTTTAGAAAATTGTATTTTCAAAAAAATATAAAGACATTACTAAAAATTAAGTAGTTTTATTCAAATAATTTTTTTTATATATAAAAATCACACAAAAAATTTTAAAATTTGATTATTAATTTTAATAAACCCAATTTTAAGAACTAGGTTATAGAGAACATGTTTAGATAATAATATTAATGTTATATTTTGGTTCGGTAAAACTTGGTGTTGCATGTAACACAACCTATTGAAAAAAATAAATTTATTTAAAAAAATATTTCATAAAATATTGAGGTTTTATATTCCCTCATTACTTTATTTCTTGACAAAATATATTCTATGGGCACCCTACTTTGGCATTACCTGCTCGGTTGTATGATCTAGGTCTTGACATGTTCCTCATTTAAAGGAATCTCACACTTAATATTTAAAGGGTTTTCATTAAAGTATCACCAACAGAATATACATAACATGAATATTAAACCCATTTAATCTCATGAAATATTTATTATATAATGTTTTATTCCTTTATATATGCATGCTTATAAGGATTTAGTTTTGGAATCCCTATTCCGACCACAAAATTAATATATTAACACAATGTTATTGTGTAACTCTCTACACAACCCATGATATGTGTTACTCACCCAAAATTATAAGTCAAACATATTCAAACATATAAAAATTCATATCATTAATAAGGTATATGAAATTTTACTATAAAGGTTTATAATTCTCTGAGATTGACAATCTTTATATGAGTAAGTTGGGATCCATAGAGAGTCAACCGCCACTTTTCTAGAACAAGGCATAAGACTCCAAGATAGTGGGAAGTCTGACCTAAAGTATCTCTACCTAAGGATACTTTACTCAAGAAATAATCAAATTAAAAATAAATATAAAACCTAATATATATCAAATATATTAAATGACTAAATTCAAGTTAATAACTTTTATTACAAACTAAGGCAAGGGTATATGAAAACTAAATATTATGTTGTCATACCTAGAATATAATGCATGGCTATACATTTTTTATAAGAATTTACCACATAAATAAATTCCTCTGAAATATTTATATTTCATAAAAAAATATAAACATGAATATTATAAATGAATAAAAAAAATAAACTCTATTAATTTTCAAAATATGAGATATAAATAAAACATTTCATATTTAATTTAGGCATAAAAAATATCATTTTACATTACCTAAAACTTATCATTTATAAATATTTTATAAACCATAAAATTTTATGGAAAATATTATTTTTTATCATTTTATGACTATATTCTAATTTATGAATTATAATTGGAATATCAGTCATAATATGTGATTGATATCACATCTTATTATTGGTGATGTCATAAGGCTCCTATCATTTTGAATTATATACCCTATATCACACATATGATATAATGCTATATTTTTGGGAATTCTTAGGTTTATCTGTATGTTATGATATTGTATATCATATCTAAAAAAATAGAGAAAATAAATGTGATTTATATATATCATACCTTATGATATATGATAGTCATAATCTATGACCAAGAAAAAAAACAACCTTCACATCATACTTTACGATATGAATTCAAAAACCTTATCATAGGTATGTTGTTTGTTGAATTAGTTAAAAAACACATTGATACATTTATGAATAAGTATTTTATACCACTAATGGTTTAGGTATATCATCCAATTATTTTTTTAGTGGCATAAAACCTATGAAATGCTAAATTTATCACCAACAAAAGTGACATGTGTAATAATGAACATAAATAAAAGCATACCTTTAATACCTTGATATCCATATCTGTCAAATGAAATGTGGTATATTTAATTGGGATCACCAAATAAATAACTAAATGTATCCTACCTTTGAGGGGATTACACCATCCTTGAATCCTCGTTTGTAACAAGAGTATCTGAGATCACAACAGTGATGATAACATGTTTTTTACAAATAAAAATGGTGATCTAGGATGAAGAGGGATTCAGATTATGGAATTATAGAATTTAGTTACCATAAATAGGAGGGATAATATATTTTAATGGTCTCTCTTAATTAAATTAATACAATAGATGCAACAACTACCATCTCATAACAGTTGTCGTAAGTTACTATTACATAGGACCCATTGGAGTATATTACCGTCTGGACCATAAAAATGGATGTCATTCTATGAATGAATCAATATCATTAATTCATAAATGAATTAAATTGAGGGAATATGTGATATAATTCATGCATTCAATATCATATATCACATTCCCGTCATATACCATGATGTAAGTGAATTGTATGCCATGATAGGTGCATCAAAATGCCCTAATCGCTAGAAATGATTCACATATATCATAAAAATATGATATCCCCAATTTATTTCATTTAAAATAAAAAATATTTAATTTTTATGATATTTTTAAGGATATTTATCTATAAATCCAGTTTAATTGTTATTTACTAGTAGTTTCAATTTAAAATTTTAAAAAAATCATTTTAAACGTATAAGTAAATAAGTTTAAAAAATTATCTGTAATTTTCTAAGTTAGAAAAAATCTCTAATAGAGGGTTTTTAAATATAATTTAACATCCTAAAATTTTATAATATATTTTAAATAAATATTATGTTCGATATCATGTACAACACACAACACCAAGCTTAAATAAATCACATTATACTATGGAAATATTATTATTTAAATACGACTGTTATCACCTATTCGTTGGATTTATGAGTATGAATAGAAATAAATAAGTTATAAAATATCTATAAATGTTTTCCTTAATGCAAAGGTATTTATTGATTCCTAGAAATAAGTACTTAATTTTAAATGTTAAAAATAATATCATTTTATATTAAAAGATCAAACTTTATAAGTATTGTATTTTTCTATACTATGTATTATGATCACTAATTAACTTTTATGTATTTTAATTTATTAAAAAAAATAATAATTATTCATACATTGATTATAAATTTGTTAGAAGTTAAGATAAAATTATTTAAAGGTAAAAAGAGTTATTTTTTATAAAACAAATTTTATGCGTACAAAGAATTTTTACCTCAGTAAATTAAATTAATCACTATTGACGAATTATTTTAACTTAATATATATATATATCATATATTCAATAAAATATATTAACATTCATTTAATGGTTGTTACTAGGGAATAAATGATAATAAATACATTTTTAGGAATAAAAATATTTTTTTTCTAAAAATGGTTCTTGCACATTTTATGTGATGACATTAGAATCAATTTATACCATTTATATGAATTGGATATTGTAAAATGGATTTCATATTTTGAATCATAATAATTAATATTATTTAATAAGTTCAACTTAATTTTTTGTCACAATAAATAGTAACCATAGTAAAAGTTCAACACCTAAAGGGTAAAATGGGTTGAACAAGGTTAAAATTATGGGATAAGGATTCAAAATCTCTCAAAAACTTACATTAATATCATCATATATTTTTATTTATAATTAAATATTTTTAACTCCAAATTTTTTTTAAAAAATTTCTTATGATTTGGAATTTTATATTATTTTAAGTAAAGAATAATTACAAAATGTCACTCTCTTTATTTTAATATATATAATATATTTTCATAAGAATAAAAATTTGATATGAATGTTTCTAAATGGTTATTTTGAATATGAATAAATTATTTTGTTATAGTAATTTATTTTTAATTTTTGGTAATGATATAATTACCTAAAACACTTATGCACTACTAATGCGTCACTTGTACAAGTGGGTGACAAATCAAAACAAATATTTTAAAAAATAAAAAGTGATGTTTTTGGAAAATTTAAGTTCTTGAATTAATTTTTATTGAATAAAAATAAATTTAATAAATGTTTTAAATATTAAAATTTGAATTCCATGGTAATATTGAAGTTTTAAAAGTCAAATTATGTGAATAATCTAAAAAATGACTTTAAGGATATTTTATGTTAAAAAATATTTATTTAATTGTTTTAAAAACCATATACATATGACATTTTTTCAGATTAACGAGAAATGGTTCAAAATATCAACCATTATCAAATTATGATCCAATTTACCTTTTAGAATGACATTATTGACCCTTAAATACTATGTATTTTGTTACTACATGTAAGGTTAAAAAGATTAATGAGGTAGTTAAACCAAGAGAAAAGAATCAACATGCCACATAAAGTTTTATAAATATTATTTTTTTGAATTTAATGAGACCTTATGTTACATATATTATAATATATGAAACTTTTGATCCATTTGACATTAGATAAACACATATCATGTATTGATATTTCTTGCATTTATAGGACTACCACCCACTACACATATGAAAATGAATCTCATCTTATATCTTTTAAACACCTCATTAATCCACTTATATTTACAAAAACCTACCAAAAACTACTAGAAACTTACCTAGTAGTAATCTAGTGGTGATGTTTATAACACCCTAAAATTCTAAAGTAAGGACATTATATTCGATAGCGTGTATGACACACAACAACAAGCGTAAAAAAGAATATAACAATGAATGATTTATGATATATTTATTATTTTAAATAAATTAAATATATTATATAGCTCACAATATATAAAACATTGTGCTAGCTTTCATTACATGTAAAAATGACTTTCTTTGATAGTTTGTGTTACACGTAAGACTGAGTTATATCAAACAACAATATATTATTATTATATTATTATTTAATATAATAATATGTAACCTAGATGTTAAATTGGGGGTTATAAATAGGATTAAATAACTTATAAAAATAAAGTGTTGAATTCATTTGTTACCCATTAATTAGAAATGAATATGAGAACCAATTGAATATAAAGGAAATGTTTTTATAAAAACTATTTTTATACGCCAAAGAAATTTTATCCTAATAAATTAATTTAATTAATATTAGTGGATTATATTAATTAAATTTATACATTATATATTAAATAAAATATTTTTACATTCATCCAACTTATTTTGTAGGAATAATATAATAACAAATCTAATTTTACCCACAAAAGCTTTATTTTTCTAAAGGCAGTTTTACCACCTTTTAATGATGCACTTGTTTTAAAACTAAATTTTAACACTTTTATAAATTTTATTTTAAAAAATAAACATAATTTTTTAATTATTAATGTCAAAATTAGGTTTGGGTGAGTTTTTGGTATTTTTCTGAGAAGTGTCATTTTTTGATGAATAGTGAAAAATTCCGAATTTTAATTGAAAACCAACTTTTCGTCTACATAATTTATATGGTTAAATTATATTTTAAATTGGTTTTAAAGTAAAATTATATTAATTATAAATATATCAATCCAATTTAGTTCATTGAAATAATTTTTATATTTAATTTAGATATAAAAACTTAGTAAACTTTTGAACATTTTCACTTTAAAAACTTGCATTCATGTCATATCTGCGGGGTTAATTTTAAATTAGTTTCTACCACTTCTGTGATTTAAATTTGTAAAAATGTATTCCATATTTGGAATAATAATAATTAATATTTTCTATTAATTTAAAATAAGTTTTTTAGAAAAAATATCTGTGAAATCAAATAATATTTACTACAATGATTAAGGTAAAAATGAGTTTACTTAGTGGTTAAACTTTAACCTTAAGGGGTCAAATGAACTATAAAATTTCCCAAAACCCATTTTATTAAAAAATTTATACCATATCCCCTATTTTAAAAAAAAATTATTCTAGGAACATGATATAAGGGATATCTCCCAATAGTGTTTATCTTTTTGTATTTACAAGAAGGCCACTCTTCCACCACTATAAAAGGACACTCACCCCAATCACTTCTTCACACCTATCAAGCCATTTGGTATGACAAAACCCTTTAAAACAAACATACCAACTTCCCTAAAATCATCATATAAGACTATTTTTTTCATAAATACATCCAAGGAGTCCCTTTGGTGCAAACTAAAAGGAGTTACCCAAAGAAGATGTAACATTCTTCAACAAGCACTTTTGTTTTATTTCTTTCACCACTCATTAAATTATTATTATATTTTTATAATATAATAAAATAAGTATCCTAAATATAATGAGATTTTATTATCATAGGGGTAAAATATACACCCACACACACTTCCATAAAATGGGACACATAGTCATCATTCATGTGTACAACAGACTACAAACTGATGTCATTCATTCTTCCATTACCACCTTTCAAGACTGAGAATAATGACGGGTTTGTAGTTTTTATATGATATATATAATTTTTATAATGTATTTATTATACAATAATTATTACATAACATATAACTTAATGCTTTAAATTTTTGGGAATATGATAACATCATTTGTGGATGTGTGGACTACCACCTTCTCAAAGCGATGTGATTTGTTCATGTTTTACATGGGATGTATTAAGAGTGGTTTTAATAAAAATATGTGATATATATAAAATAATATGATACTATAATGATAATATACACATAAACACACACACACACACACATATATATATATACATCACAAACATTGTCTTTCTTTTAATATGAAAATAAAATGGAAACAACGTTCATGTGTACGTACGACCTACCGTCGCCATGAATGGTGTATTCCATTTCCAATCACAAAATTTTATGCGTTAAGATAAATACATATAAAATAAATATATATTATATTTAAATCATGTATTACATTCTAAATATGATGAAATCACGATATAATAAAAATGAACAAAAAAGTACATGTCAAAACATACTCGAAAAACAAAGCAATTAACACCCAAACAATGAAAATCATGAATCTTTATTAACAAACAAGTGACAAAATGTTATAAAATGATCATATATATTATTATAAATACTAATAAGGTTATTTTATATGCTAATAACATGATTAAAACCATTATATATGAGGTTAAATCAACTATAAACAATAGGAAAGGATGAGGAAAGAGATTTCATCTCAATTTCATTTCATTGAGGCATATTGTAATGTTATAATATTAATTACTTATATATGGTGTATATAATCCCAATTTACATGTAATATCCTTAATAATTCATTATTCATGGTATTTTAATTTTCCATTTTAATTATATTGTCTCAGGGGGTTTGAAATTAAAGTTACCAAGTGGTAAAGAAAGTTCATAACTCAATTATTTTTCATTAGGTTATATTACTTTCTTATTATCGTTAATATTTTATGATTATGTGTATAATTAATTTTGAATATATATTTATGTATTTACACTTTTTTATTTGTATTTATAGCTGATAAAAATAATCAATTCATTTATTAATCCTCACTTCAACATTATGATCATTTTAATGATTTATTTCTCAATATCATTCAAATCAAGATTGTTTATTCTTGAATATAAGTTGACGGAAATATCCTAAAAATTTCCTAATAAACCCTTACAATTTATTATCCTTTGGTTATTAATGATATTTTTCAAGTTATAGTACCATTTTCCACTCTTTGGTACATAAAATTAATAATAAAATATTTTAATAAAATCCAATATCATTTCTCTCTTTGATTGAAAATATACTTTCTTACAAAACCATTTTTTCTAAAAAAATAAAAATGTTTTCTTTATCCTTTTAAAAATGATTTATTAAAATAAATGTTTACCGATTTTTAATTTTTACAAAAAAAATTCAATGGAATATTCTTGTTTCCTTCTGAACAAGACCCATTTCTAATCTTTTTACAATTCAAAAGGAATTTTCTTTTTTACTTGTACGGAATTAAATTTCGTTATTTCTTTTAAGATTAGTTTAAAATTTTATTAATGTGTTTTTAAAGATTTTTTTAAACTAATTTTAAAAGAAAGTTATTTTTCAAAAAATTTCTTCAAAATGAAAAGCATATTTTCCTCAATAATGTTTTTAAAGATAAATTTATTTTATTTATGTTCATCAACAACAACAAACCTTATCTTACTTCAATGGGTATAACTTGTATTGATACCATAATTATTATTTATCTAGTTTTTTTATGATTATTTTGACTCAAGATAGTATTGAAATTCATTTCCTTGATCCATTTTTGTAGTCCCTTGAAATATTCACTAGACATTAAATTTCCCCTAATTATTCATATCATTTATCATGTATATGATTATTTATTAAACTGTATCTCATTTATATATATGGTGTTTCACTTAGTAAGTTATTTGACTAACTGGGGAAATATTTATAAATTCATATCCTTCACTCAATACAAATATTTGATGTTAAGGCACATTGATTCATGGACTAAATTGATTATTTGATAAATGATATTTGGACATTAAGTGATGAGTGGGACCTAGTGTAATATAGCCCATCGATGCATTGATAGGTCTCACAATACAAATCAGTTAAGTTATAATGCTATATTTTTGTGAATTATTAGGTTTATCTGTATCTTATGATATCGTATATCATATCTAAAAAAATAGAGAAAATACATGTGATTTATATATATCATACCTTATGATATATGATAGTCGTAATCTATGACCATAAAAATAACAAACAACCTTCACATCATACTTTACAATATGAATTCAAAAACCTTATTATAGGTATGTTGTTTGTTGAATTAGTTAAAAAACACATTAATGCATTTATGAATAATTATTTTATATCACTAATGGTTTAGGGAGATCATCCAATTATTTTTTTAGTGGCATAAAACCTATGAAATGCTCAATCTATCACCAACAAAAGTGACATGTGTAATAATGAACATAAATAAAAGCATACCTTTAATACCTTGATATCTATATCTGTCAAATGAAATGTGGTATATTTAATTGGGATCACCAAATAAATAACCAAATGTATCCTACCTCTAAGGGGATTACACCATCCTTGGATCCTCGTATGTAACAAGAGTATCTGAGATCAGAAAAGTGATGCTAACATGTTTTTTACAAATAAAAATGGTGATCCAGGATGAAGAGTGATTTAGATTATGGAATTCTAGAATTTAGTTTCCATAAATAGAAGGGATAATGTATTTTAATGGGATCTCTTAATTAAATTAATACAATAGATGCAACAACTACCATCTCAAAATAGTTGTTGTAATTTACTATAACATAGGACCCATTGGAGTATATTACCCTCTGGACCATAAAAATGGATGTCATTCCATGAATGAATCAATATCATTAATTCATAAATGAATTAAATTGAGGTAATATGTGATATAATTCATGCATTCAATATCATATATCACATGCCCTTCATACACCATGTTGTAAGTGAATTGTATACCATTATAGGTGCATCAAAATTCCCTAATCGCTAGAAATGATTCACATATATCATAAAAATATGATATCCCCAATTTATTTCATTTAAAATAAAAAATATTTAATTTTTATGATATTTATAAGGATATTTATCTATAAATCTACTTTAATTGTTATTTACTAGTAGTTTCAATTTAAAATTTCAAAAAATAAATCATTTTAAACGTATAAGTAAATAAGTTTAAAAAATTATATGTAATTTTCTAAGTTAGAAAAAATATCTAATAGAGGGTTTTTAAATATAATTTAACATCCTAAAATTTTATAATATATTTTAAATAAATATTATGTTCGATATCATGTACAACACACAACACCAAGCTTAAACAATTAAAATTATTCTATGAAAATATTATTATTTAAATACGACTGTTATCACCTAGTCATTGGATTTATGAGTATGAATAGAAATAAATAAGTTATAAAAAATATTTATAATTTTTTTCCTTAATGAAAAGGTATTTATTGATTCCTATAAAATAAGTACTCAAATTTAAATGTTAAAAATAATATCATTTTATATTAAAAGATCAAAATTTCTAGGTATTGTATTTTTCTATACTATGTATTATGACCACTAACTAACTTGTATATATTTGAATTTATTAAACAAATTAATAATTATTCATACATTGATTATAAATTTGTTATAAGTTAATATATAATTATTTGAAGGTAAAAAGGGTTATTTTTTATAAAACAAATTTTATGCTCAAAAAGAATTTTTATCTCAGTAAATTAAATTAATCACTATTGATGAATTATTTTAACTTAATATATATATCATATATTCAATACAATATATTAACATTAATTTAATGGTTGTTACTAGGGATTAAATGAGAATAAAAACATTTTTAGGATTAAAAATACATTTTTTTTTTCTAAAAATGGTTCTTGCACATTTTATGTAATGACATTAGAATAAATTTATACCATTTATAGGAATTGGATCTTGTAAAATTTATTTCATATTTTGAATCATAATAATTAATATTATTTAATAAGTTCTACTTAATTTTTTGTCACAATAAATAGTAACCATAGTAAAAGTTTAACACCTAAAGGGTAAAATGGGTTAAGCGGGTTTAAAATTATGGGATAAGGATTCAAAATCTCTCAAAAACTTACATTAATATCACCATATGTTTTTATTTCAACTGAAATATTTTTAAATCCAAATTTTTTTTTAAAATTTCTTATGATTTTGAATTTTATATTATTTTAAGTAAAGAATAATTACAAAATGTCGGTCTCTTTATTTTAATATATATAATATATTTTCATAAGAATAAAAATTTGATATGAATGGTTCTAAATGGTTATTTTGAATATGAATAAATTATTTTATTATAGTAATTTATTTTTAATTTTTGGAAATGATATAATTACCTAAAACACTTATGCACTACTAATGCGTCACTTGTACAAGTGGGTGACAAATCAAAACAAATATTTTTAAAAAATAAAAAAGTGATTTTTTTTGGAAAATTTAAGGTCTTTAATTAATTTTTATTTAATAAAAATAAATATAATAA
Source organism: Viscum album (assembly GCA_963277665.1). Taxonomy (NCBI): domain Eukaryota; kingdom Viridiplantae; phylum Streptophyta; class Magnoliopsida; order Santalales; family Viscaceae; genus Viscum; species Viscum album. The sequence continues at coordinate 1,423,684,396 of OY728123.1, read as the reverse complement.
ATGTTTTAAATATTAAAATTTGAATTCTATGGTAATATCGAATTTTTAAAAGCCAAAGTATGTGAATACTCTAAAAAATGACTTTAAGGATATTTTATGTTAAAAAATATTTATTTAATTGTTTTAAAAACCATATACATATGACATTTTTTCAGGTTAACAAGAAATAGTTCAAAATATCAACCATTATCAAATTATGATCCAATTTCCCTTTTAGAATGACATTATTGAGCCTTAAATTCTAAGTATTTTGTTAGTACATGTAAGGATAAAATGATTAATTAGGTAGTTAAACCAAGAGATAAGAATCAACATGCCACATAAAGTTTTATAAATATTATTTTTTTGAATTTAATGAGACCTTATGTTACATATATTATAATATATGAAACTTTTGACCCATTCGACATTAGATAAACAAATATATTGTATTGATATTTCATGCATTTATAGGACTACTACCCACTACACATATGAAAAGGAATATCCTCTACTATCTTCTAAACACCTCATTAATCCACTTATATTGACAAAATCCTACCAAAAAATCCTAGAAACTTACCTAACAGCAATCTAGTGGTGATGTTTATAACACCCTAAAATTCTAAAGTAAGGACATTATATTCGATAGCGTGTATGACACGCAACAACAAGCGTAAAAAAGAATATAACAATGAAATATTTATGATATATTTAATATTTTAAATAAATTAAATATATTATATAGATCACAATATATAAAACATTGTGCTAGCTTTAATTACATGCAACAATGACTTTCTTTGATAGTTTGCTTTACACGCAAGACCGAGTTATATCAAACAACAATATATTATTATTATATTATTATTTAATATAATAATATGTAACCTAGATGTTAAATTGGGGGTTATGAATAGGATTAAATAACTTATAAAAATAAAGTGTTGAATTCATTTGTTACCTATTAATTAGAAATGAATAAGAGAACCAATTGAATATAAAGGGAATGTTTTTATAAAAACTATTTTTATACGCCAAAGAAATTTTATCCTAATAAATTAATTTAATTACTATTAGTGGATTATATTAATTAAATTTATACATTATATATTAAATAAAATATTTTTACATTCATCCAACTTATTTTATAGGAATAATATAATAACAAATCCAATTTTACCCACAAAGGCTATATTTTTCTAAATGTAGTTTTACCACCTTTTAATGATGCACTTGTTTTAAAACTAAATTTTAACACTTTTATAAATTTTATTTGAAAAAATTCACATCATTTTTTAATTATTAATGTCAAAATTAGGTTAGGGTGAGTTTTTTTTTTTGAGAAGTGTCATTTTTTGATGAATAATGAAAAATACAGAATTTTAATTAAAAACCAACTTTTCGTCTACATAATTTATATGGTTAAATTATATTTTAAATTGGTTTTAAAGTAAAATTATATGAATTATAAATATATTAATCCAATTTAGTTCATTGAAATAATTTTTATATTTAATTTAGATATAAAAACTTAGTAAACTTTTGAACATTTTCACTTTAAAAACCCGCTTTCCTGTCCTATCTGCGGGGTTAATTTTAAACTAGTTTCTACCAATTCAGTGATTTGAATTTTTAAAAATGGATTCCATATTTGGAATAATAATAATTCTTGTTTTCTATTAATTTAAAATTATTTTTTTAGAAAAATATCTGTGAAATCAATTAAAAGATACTACACTGATTAAGGTAAAAATGAGTTTACTTAGTGGTTAAACTTTAACTTTAAGGGGTCGAATGAACTATAAAATTTCCCAAAACCCATTTTATTAAAATATTTAGACCATATACCATATTTTAAAAAAAATGTTTCATTATTTGAGGAACATGATGTAAGGGATAACTCCCAATAGTGTTTATCTTTTGGTATTTACAAGAAGGTCACTCCTCCTCCACTATAAAAGGACACTCACCCCAATCACTTCTTCACACCTATCAAGACATTTGGTATGAACAAACCCTATAAAAAGAACTTAATAAATTCCATAAAATCATAATATAAGCCTATTTGTTTCATAAATACATCCAAGGAGGCCCTTTGGTTCAAACTAAAAGGAGTTACCCAAAGAAGATGTAACGTTCTTCAACGAGCACTTTTGTTTTATTTCTTTCACCACCCATTAAATTATTATTATATAGTTATAATATAATAACAAAAGTATCCTAAATATAATGAGATTTTATTATCATAGGGTTAAAAAATACACCCACACACTTCCATAAAATGGGACACACAATCATCATTCATGTGTACGACAGACTACAAACCGATGTCATTTGTTCTTCCATTACCACCTTTCAAGACTGAGAATAATGATGTATTTATAGTTTTTATATGATATATATAATTTTTATAATGTATTTATTATAAAATAATTATTACATAATATATAACTTAATGATTTACATTTTTGGCGAATATGATAACATCATTTGTGGATGTGTGGACTACCACCTCCTCAAAGCGATGTGATTCGTTCATGTTTTACATGAGATGTATTAAGGGTGGTTTTAATAAAAATATGTGATATATATAAAATAATATGATACTGTAATGATAATATACACATAAACACACACACACACACACACACACATATATCACAAACATTGTCTTTCTTTTAATATGAAAATAAAATGGAAACAACATTCATGTGTACATATGACCTACCGTCGCCATGAATGGTGTATTCCATTTCCTATCACAAAATTTTATGGATTAAGATAAAATACATATAAAATAAATATACATTATATTTAAATCATGTATTATATTCTAAATATTTTGAAATCACGATATAATAAAAATGATCAAAAAAGTACAAGTCAAAACATACTCGAAAAACAAGGTAATTAACACCCAAACAATGAAAATCATGAATCATTATTAACAAACAAGTTAAAATATGTTATAAAATGATCATATATATTATTATAAATACTAATAAGGTTATTTTATATGTTAAAAATGTGATTAAAACCATTATATATGAGGTTAAATCAACTATGAACAATAGGAAAGCATGAGGCAAGAGATTTCATCTCAATTTCATTTCATTGAGGCATATTGTAATGTTATACTCCTAATTACTTATATATGGTGTATATAATCCATATTGACATGTAATATCCTTAATAATTCATTATTTATGGCATTTTAAGTTTCCATTTTAATTATATTGTCTGAGGGGGTTTGAAATTAAAGTTACCAAGTGGTAAAGAAAGTTCATAACTCAATTCTTTTTCATTGGGTTATATTACTTTCTTATTATCGTTAATATTTTATGATTATGTGTATAATTACTTTTGAATATATAGTTATGTATTTACACTTTTTTATTTGTATTTATAGCTGATACACATGATCAATTTATTATCCTTTTGTTATTAATGATATTTTTCAAGTTATAGTACCATTTTCCACTCTTTGGTACATAAAATTAATAATAAGTTTTTTTAATAAAATCCAATATCATTTCTCTATTTGATTGAAAATCTACTTTCTTACAAAACCATGTTTTCTAAAAAAATTCAAAATGTTTTCTTTATCCTTTTAAAATTTATTTATTAAAACAAATGTTTACCCATTTTTTCTTTTTACAATTTTTTTTTAAAGGAATATTCGTGTTGCCTTCTGAACAAGACACATTTCTAATCTTTTTATAATGCAAAAGGAATGTTCTTTTTAACTTGTATGGAATTAAATTTCGTTATTTATTTTAATATTAGTTTAAAATTTTATTAATGTGTTTTTAAGTATTTTTTTAAACTAATTTTAAAAGAAAAGTATTTTTCAAAAAAATTCTTCAAAATGAAAAGCATATTTTCCTCAATAATGTTTTTAAAGGTATTTTTATTGTATTTATGTTCATCAACAACAAAAAACATTATCTTACTCAAATGGGTATAAGTTGTATTGATACCATAATTATTATTTATCTAGATTTTTTATGATTATTTTGACTCAAGATAGTATTAACATTCATTTCCTTGATCCATTTTTATAGCCCCTTGAAATATTCATGAGAAATTAAATTTCCCCTAATTATTCATATCATTTATCATAGATATGATTATTTATTAAACTGTATCTCATTTATATATATGGTGTTTCACTTAGTAAGTTATTTGATTAATTGGGGAAATATTTATAAATTCATATCCTACACTCAATACAAATATTTGATGTTAAGGCACATTGATTCATGAATTAAATTGATTATTTGATAAATGAAATTTGGACATGAAGTGATGAGTGGGGCCTGGTGTAATATATCCCCTCAATGCATTGATAAGTCTCACAATACAAATCAGTTAAGTTATAATTAAACGATTTATTACCTATATATTAAACCATCTTTTGAAAGGACATGCTGGTAGTTGTTTCATGTGCTAGATATATGATGTCTAATAAGTATTCATTGACTCAATTCAGAATTCAGTTATTTTTATCCATAGGATTTTCACTATGAAAAAATATACGGATGTATTTCATTCTCATTTTATTGATTAAATGGCTTGTGTTTTCAGTTATTTACCTTTACATGTTAATTTTTACTTATCTAGTTATTTAAATGGAATGTGTGCTCAGTTATTTACCCTGCCATAATGATTATTCATTATTGATTCATGACAACTTTCACTATACTTGACCCTTACTGAGTATTTTAGCTTACCCTTATTTTTTTTCCTTTCCCCAGGATTGCATGAAGTGTACTAAGAATGATATGAAAAGATATACTAGATGGAATAAAGTTAATATCGAAATGAGAAAAAAATATGTTGTAATTTGTGTATTCATTTGTAATACAAGACTCATGTATGTATCTAGTTTACTAAGACTACTAAACTGTTCGGTCCTTTGGGATATGATTTCCTTGTATCTTATACCTATGTAATGGTAGAAAGAAATGGTTCCAAACTTCTGGGATTAGGGTCACTATAGTTGTTATTAGAGAAATTTTAGTAGCAATCTTGGGAACTAGATTTAGGAAAACATTGATTAGGGAACATAACCCTAAGATAGAATTTGATGATTATCATAGAAGAACATATGTATTCATTAACTTAAGAGCAATGTATACCATAAAATTATTATGAGATTAAGGTTGATAATACGTTCTAAGTATTAAACATATCTTTTTAGGTATTATGTGATGGGAGGCTACCAAGATTAAGGATATTTTAGATGATTTTTTTGAAATACAACCCATTATTTTTATATAAGATTTAGAGGAAAAGTTATTTGAGGAATAATTACTTAACATTATATATATATATAAATTTAATGGTATTGACATCCTTTAGGTTTAATATGATCACTAATGACATTATAATAAAATCCAAATAATATTATTAGACTTTGTAAAAAATGTTTCATTGAATATCTTATTCAAAAGGTTATTTAAGGCTTAACTTTATTTCAAGGAGGTCTATAATTCTTTTTGGAAATGTTATAAGAATTATACTAATGTTGTTTAGAAAAATGAAAACCCACATGTAGGTGGATAAAACTTCACATCTGGTGATACAGTGGGGCTTGAACCCATGACCAAAGGATGATAAGGGTTTTGTGCCTACTACTTGCCTAAGCGATGTCTTAGTTAATATATCATTGTTTTTAGTTAAAAAATTTGATGAATAAATATTAATGATGAACCAATAATATTAATTTTTTTGGTTTAGTGACTAAGTTATTAACTATATTTGTTTTGGAAAATAGTTAGAGACAGATATAAAGACTATTTGTATGGATCTTATGATCTGTTAAAAGTGAATTTTAGTGCTTTAGGCATAAAAAATCATTTTTGGATATTCATTTCTTCAAGTATGGAATGAATTAGAAATTTATAGAATCATAACCAAAGGATGAAATTTTGTTTAACATAATATATCAAGTAAGTATATTTTCTTATATTCTTTGGTAGTAAAATAATTACTCAACATTATAGAAATGATCTTGAAATAAAATTTTATCATAATACATTCATTTTTGTTGAACCGATGGACTTTAAAATCATTATAGATTTATGATTTTGCGCCCCTCAAATTTCCATTGATAATTTACTTGTTTGTGATCAATGAACTCAATCACTTCTTATAATTATTTACTCTTATCCTCCAAGTCCATATTCTCACTTACTACCGATGTTCTCCTACTTGGAAACTTAGTTATGTGTTGTTCTATATGACCTTGGTACTTCTAATTCTATCTTTTCAAGAGTTTTTTTTAGTAATGCGAAACGGACGGGGAGGGGTGGGGCGGTCCAAGCCCGCACGGGTTTGAGCCTGCGCGGGTTTGTTCCCAAAAACCCACATATAATGCGAAAAAAAGATTTCATGCCTGCCCCGCCCCGCATAAACCCGCGGGTTGCCCACGGGCTTACCTACATTTACAAAAAAAATACTATTTATAATCATTTAAATACTATATTTTTATCATTCTTAAAGGTATTTGTGGGGAGAAGTATGAATTAACAATAACTAGAGTTTTAAATGATGTGATGAAACATTTTTTTGTGGGTTAATGGTGGCATGTGGTAACGCCGATGTGGTGACGAACTGTTGCGATAGAAAGTAGGTGAGTGATTAGTGATGGGTGATGAATGATAATGTTAGTCGTGTGCTGATGTGAACAACTAAACTTGTAAATGAATGAAGTCTCTCTAGGTAACGCTCAGTTTCAGAGAAAGCTATTTGTTTTTTCACGAGGCTCTATCCAATTCTATTAATAACAAAATAAAATAAAATTATAACAAAATTAAATCGACCTAAAAAATATTATGATTATAATAACTCCTATAGAATTGAAACCATGCGTAGAGCGATGAGTTACATTTTTTGAGAGATAGTTTGACACACCATGTGAATATGGTTAATAATTACTATATAAATAATATAATATCATATTAAAAAAATAAATATAGTCCTATTTAAAATTCATATGTGAATAAATGGTGAATTAATATGACCATTACGGTGAGAAATCATATGTCACCATTTAACCATGTTTTTTTTATTAAAAAAACTAAAATGTTAAAGAAACATATATTGTAAAAATAATATATATTTTTTTAAATCAGACCCGCGGGCTCAACCCGTATTGGCCCGCACCCGTGCGGGCTCAACCCATATTGGCCCGCACTCTAAATGGTCAAAATTTCTAGGCCTGCCCCGCCCCACATCCGCCCCATACCCACGAAGCCCGCGGGCCGCGAGTCCTCTTTGCATCGCTAGTATTTTTTACCAACCCTTCTAACGGTGTGGGATTTAAACAAAATAATTTTCAAATATCAACCGATGTATTACCAAGGTAGTGTTTAAATTGTAAGGACACAATTTATTTAAGGTTGGAAGAGTGTAACACCCTGAAATACTTAAGTAAGGACATTGTATTCGATAGCATGTATGAAATACAACACCAAGTGTAGAAAGGAATATAACATCCTGAAAATTTATGATATATTTAGTATATTGAATAAATTCAATCTATGATATAACATTCAATGCATGAAACATTGTTTTAGCTTGCATTACATGCAATAATGAATTTATTTGATAGATTATGTTACACATAAGACGAGGTTTTATAGAACAAAAATATATTATTATAATATAATTAGACATAACCAATCCATTGAATTGTTTTTTTATAAATAGGATTAACTAACTTATAAAAATATATGATGGAATTCATTGACGATCAATTAATTATAAATGAATATAAGAACCAATTTAATATAAAGAGAATGCTTTTATAAAAAAGTATTTTTATGCGCCAAAGACGTTTTATCCAAATAAATTAAATTAATTAATATTAGTGAATGATATTAATGAAATTTATATATTATATATTAAATAAAATCCAATTTTATCTATAAAAGATATATTTTTTTAAAGGCAACTTTACCAATTTTTAATGACGCACTAGATTATAAATTGACTTTTGACACTTTTATAAATAATTTATAATGTTAAATTATATTTTAAATTAATTTTAAAGTAAAATTAGATCAATCATAAATATATTAATCAAATTCAGGTAATAGGGATCTTTTTTATATTTAATTTAGATATAAAAACTTCATGAACTTTTGAACATTTTCACCGTAAAAAAGAGATACGGATCTCACTATAAGCCCTCGTTTGGCAGAGAAGAACAGGGAAGAAAAGAGACAATTTGGAGCGATGGAAATTGATTTCCATCGTTTGGTAAGACAAAAGCAGCCGGAAGGGAATATGAGGGGGTAGAAACGGAGAGAAACGTTTCTCTCCAACACTCTGTTTCGAATCATCCCAAAATCGGGATGATTCGGGCGGAAATGGTGTGTAGGATTGATGTGTATTTTAAATTTCCAATATTATCCTTATATGTCTATATAAACAATGTTCGCATTTTAAATTCCTTCAAACCGTCGCACCGTTCCCCCTTAATATTTATATAAATGAAAATAATTTTCAATATTAATAATAACAACAAACAATATTTTTATGGGGAAAACAAAATATTTTCATGAAGCAAACAATGTTATTAATTTTCGTGCTGGGGAAAACACAATATTTAGATACCAATGAAAATATTGTTTGGGGTCGTTGGTCGCGAGGTCGAGTCCCCAAACCATTTGTTTGTGGATTTTCCTTGTAGCATGCATGAGATGCCATTTGACAGTTGTACCCAACCTTTTTTAATAATAACAATCAATTATAAATAATTTTGATAATGTGTATATAATTTTTTTTGATTATAACTAATTATGTGTATATGAATAATCATAAATAATATATAAATAGTTTTGATTATAGATAATTTTGATTATAAATAATTATAATTATAGATAATCTTGATTATAAATAATTTTGATTGTCTTGAATTAATTGTTTATATAAATAATTTATAAATAATTTTGAATTGATAAATATTTTGAACTAATAAAATGTTTTGAATTAGTAATTATTTTGAATTAATAATTATTTTGAATTAATAATTATTTTGTATTAATAATTAATTTGAATTAATAATTTTGAATTTATAATTTTGATTACCTTTAATTAATAATTTTGAATTAATAAATTATATAAATAATTTTGATTATCTTTAATTAGATTTTTAAAATTTTAAAATTTGTATTAATATATGTTTGTAGTTTAATTATTACCTAATTTTGGTGATATGAAAGACAACAAATGATTAGAATCAAAATTAATGTGTTTTGATTTGTCATTAAAAAGGTAATAAAAATACATTTTTTAATGGTTATTTGTGTCATTTAACATAAATTGTTAATATTGGACAAACATGGGGGTAGGTGTGGTGTCCGTGGGGATCTAATTTGTGGTTGTTTTTTATCTTGGGAAAGAATGCCCTTTAATTTTGTGTGTATGTGCTATTTTTTAACAAAGGTTATTTTTGTCATTTGCATCAAAACAATTTCTTTTCTTTTCTTATAAAAATCATCACCCTGATGGAGAGAAAGTCAAATCATTTCTTTTATTTTACTAAATTATTAATCCCAACACAAGGAGATAAATAAATTATAAATCACAATTATAAAATTATTATAAATCACAATCATTTCTTTTTCAGTTCTTTTATTTTAGAAACTATCAAATCATTTATTTTATTTTACTAAACTGTGTAATTTTAGATCATTTTATCCTACTTGATCAATCTTTCGTTAGAGTCTCCGACCATCAGATTCCTCACAACCAGACCCTTGGGATCTCATCCTGCCTCTAGTTTATCCTGTCGTCTATCCTTCTCAAGACTAGGTTCTCCATTCAGTGGTCGTTAGGGGCAGGGTTGGTTCTCCGGGCTTACTTCTCCCTGCTAAGGCATCGAAGGGGAAATCCTTTTCTTCTGATGCTTCTTAGGGTGAGTTTGGTGTTCCTTCTATGGGCAGTGGTGATGGTCTTTGGTCCTCTAAATGGGATCTTCTGTGGGAATCTAGATCAGAGCAGTCTGGCGTGGCGATCTTTCATCCCATCTTAGCAGCTCTGTGTTGCACCTACATGATTGATGGCTTCCTGGTGTTGGATTTTTCTTCAGAGGAACTTTGGGATGCTACTTCATTTCACAAGCTATTGCCGATTGCTTCATTTGGGCACGACAATCCTTGAATTTTTTCAAAAAATTTTGTGGCATCCTGGGGGCTCCACCATCAACCGGCGGTCTCGCTATTTTCCAGGTCGGCTTTCTGCATTCACTTGTTCTCTTAGGAAGACATTGTTACAGCTTGGTCTAGGGTGGAGTGCATATTTGGTTCTTGGAGGTTCTCTCTTTCAAGATGGTCATGAGATTCTCATTTCGACCGAGAGTCAAGTCAAGTGGCCATGTGGATAAGACTTCTAGAGCTACCTCTCCCTCTCCAGAACCCAGTTGTGTTACAATCTATTGGAAATGCCCTTGGTATTTTCTTGTGTGTTGACAACGATACTCAACAGCTTCAATCTATTTATTCACCTCGGATTTGTGTGGTAATGAATGTAGGGGAGCCTTTTCCTTCTAATGTACTTATAAGGGCTGAAGATGGTTTTTCATGGAGGAAATGAATTCTTGTTCCATTCGTTCCACGTTTTTTCTCGGCTTATTGTCGGTAGGTTCATTCAGAGTACTTTTGTAGGAACCACAAGTCTTCTTTTGTAGCTGGAGGTCCCTCGTCTGCTCAAACAGAAGGATTTTCTACGGTCGATCCTGAGGTGGTTTTGAAGAATAGCGATGATCCTTAGAGGGACCTGACGCTTCCCCCATCTGGTTTGGATCTAGGTAAGAAGGTTCCTATTACATCAGTTTCTCCTTCAGATTCTTCCATATCATTTTCGTTTGTTGTTTCTGTGCCCAAAGGGAGGGTGTTACTGGAGTCAGAACCGGTCGACGGGGTCCCATCGCTGAAGGGTGGTGATGCCGTCCTTCATTTGTTGGAATATTTTTTGGAATGTGGTTCTCACGTTCCTGTCCCCAGTCCTCCCAACCTGCCTTCTAAGAATGCTGTTTCTTATGAGCATCTACCTGTCCCTACCGGCTTGGTAGTTGCGGCCTTTTCGTCAGAGTTGACCATTGTTTCCTCCACCCCCCTGCAATTACCTTCGTTGGTCCTGGCTTACTAGCTCAGGTTCTCTTCTAGTTTTCTCTTTCCTACAACTGTTCTAGCTAGTTATTCTAGAAAGTCAATGCCGGAAAGGGTTTGGAAGGAGATATCATCCTCTAAAAATTCTCTAGAGAGGTTACTGTTGGATGTAACACTATCTGATGGGGATCCTTTGGAGTTTCATCCTTCTTTGCGGCTAGCTACTTCTGGTCCTGCGTCTTTGGAGGAGCCTGCAATTCCAGCTCAGGTAAGTTCTTCTTCGGATTTCAAGGCTGAGAAAACCTTGAAATATTCATAACATCTGGATAGTTGTTGCATAATCATGGAAACAATGGATAGGGAAGATTCTATTCCAGGTTCGTATTCCAAACCAAATTCCGTTAATCGTAAGGTGGCCTCCCCCTTCATCCTATGATTTATTATATTATCTGGAATGCATGAGGGTTAGGGGCGTGCGTGAAGAGTGCCTTTGTTACCTCTGAAGTGCATCATCATAACGTGTCTATGGTTCCTGTTCTGGAACCCAAACAATATGGGGAGTGTATTGCTTCCTTTTCCAGAATTTTGGGGTTTGAAGAGTGAATGAATGCCTGTCATTGTAACAGGAAGATTTTGTATTTTTGGAAATAGGGAATTTTAGTTGATCTTTTGGAGGTGTCTTCGCAGAATATGAAAACCAAAATTGGTACACATGGTAATGATATTTTAGTCTCTTTTGTTTACGTGAGTTGTGATATTCTTGAGAGGCTGGTTCTTTATCAGCAGCTTCAAGTGTTTCACCTGAGTAATATTGTGTGGTTCATTGGAGAGATTTTAACACTACGCTTGAGTCTTTGGAGAAAAGAGGGGGTTCAGTGATCTATTACAATGCTATGATGGACTTCAGAGATCTTCTAGCCTCTAAGAGTCTCATGGATTTAGGTTTTTATGGGAATAGGTATACCTGGTGCAATAATCGCAAGGGAGCGGGTAGAATCTTAAGTAGACTAGATAGATGTCTCTCCAATTTTCAAGGCTTGGATTCCTTTTCTTTGACCTTGGTTACCCATCTAACTAGATACGTGTCTGACCACTCTCCTTTACTGGTGTCCCTTAAGAGGAGGGTCGGGTGGAGTTATCATTTCTATTACTCCATCATCTGGTATCAGAAAAATTATTTCATGCGGGGGTGAAGGACTCCTGGGTTCAACCTATGGATGGTTCATCATGGGCTGGTCTCATGAAAAATCTTCAATGGATGAGAAGTGATTTACAGGATTAGAACATCAAAAAAATGAAGGATGATTTTAATCTGGAAAATTTAAAGGTAGGGTTGATCATTTGGAGGACAATTTACAAGCTACCTGGGATGGTGACAGGTTTGGTATGTTTGTTGAAAAACAAAATATTTTAGCTGAAAAACTTCTAGAAATTGAGAGAATTTTTAGACAGAAATATAAAGCTATTTTGATTAAGTAAAGAGATAGAAACACTGCATATTTATAGGCCTACTTGAAGGAAAGGCGTGTGTCTAAGAGACTTAACATCAATCTGGAAGCTGGGTCTTATAATTTCGATATAGAAGTTGCTGGAAAATTAGCTATGGATCACTTCATGGGCCTTCTATTAGGGCCGAATAGCCCCATAGGAGGAGGGTTCTTGAGGGGAAGTGGCGAGGAAGAGTTTATGGGCTACATTATGAGTCTTGTGGAAGATGGGGATGAATAATTTTTGGAGAACATTCCAGGAGAATAAGAGATCAAATCAAATGTGGACAGAATGAACAAGGAGAGCGCTCCAGGTCTAGATGGTTTTCCTGGTGCCTTCTTTGTTGTGGCTTGGGATGTTATTAAGGAGAAAGTCAAGAGGGGCAGTATAAGGTTTTTTCAGAGGAGGTGAACTTAATAGAGCAGCTTGCGCTTCCAAATTCATCCTTATTCCCAAAGTGAAATATCCCATATACATGAACCATTACAGACCCATATGTTTATGCAATTTTTCTTACAAGATCCTTGCCATCTTGCTTAACTGGATACTTAGCAGGGTGATCCCAAGATTAATATTTGAGGAGAATCACGATTTTGTGCAAGGAAGAAATATCCAGGGGAAATAGGAATTGCTCAATAAATGGTAGAAGAAATTAATAAAAAGGAAACTAGGTTGAATGTGATGGTCAAGGTGGATATGGACAAGGCTTATAACAAATTAGAATTGGGATTTATTTTAAAGGTCATGAGGACATTTTTCTTTCACAATTGGTTTTGTGATCTCTTCTTCAGGTGTTGTGCCTCACCAGGGATTACCATTTCTCTAATGGGGAAGGGTTTCAGTTTCTTCAAATCTGCTCATGGTGTTAGAAAAGGGGACCCACTACTAGAATTCTAGGCAATTGCGTGTGTTGCAGTTGGGAGAGTATTAGCGACCGCCAAATGGCAGACGCTAATACTGAAATAAAAATCGGCGGGATTTTTCCCGCCTTTTGGTTGTCATGTATTTGCGACCATCAAATGGCGGTCTCTAAAGGGTGTATTAGCGACCGCCAAATGGCGGACGCTAATACTGAACTAAAAATACGCGGGATTCTCCCCTCATTTTTCTTGTATTCTTCGACATGCCCTGCAACACCCCTTCCGCTGCTTCGCCGCCCGCCGCCGCCACCCCCTGCCGCCCCATCCCCTCCGCCCCACCCCCGCCGCCCCACCCCCCGGTCTCCCCCCCGACATCACCCCACCACACAACGACCGCCCCTAACCGACCCCGACCCTCCTTGGCCGCCGTGCATCCGCCATGGCCGGTGAAGCAAGCTGGTGAAACCCTCCAACCACACCCACGTCGCCTAATGCATCCTGGATCGAAAATCGTGTCCCTCCAACCACACCCACGTCGCCTAATGCATCCTGGATCGAAAATCGTGTTTTTTTGGGGTTGATCTTTAGCGTCCGCCAAACAGCAGACGCTAAATACTTCAGCGACATACCAAAAACGTCCACCGGTTGGCGGACGCTAAAGGGCTTTAGCGACGACTTTTAGCGGTCGCTAAATCCTTTATTTCTAGTAGTGACCCCATGTCTCCCAGCTTGTTTGTTTTGGCTCAGTACGCTCTCTCTAAGAACATTCATAAGGGCCTGGAATTCGGGAGGATAATTCATTTCAGGAACATGTTTGGAAATAGTTTGGTTTCCCACATCATGTTTTCTAATGATATCTTGTTCTTTATTAATGGTAGGAATAGACCAATCAACAATCTCATCAAGATCATGACTACCAATGGGGATCTGAGTGGAAAAAGGTTAATTTTAGGAAAATAAACGTTTTTATTTCCAATAAATGCTCTCGGAGATAGTGTAAGGAAATTCAAGATAACTTGGGCATTCAACAAAAACAACTACCAATGATCTACCTTGGTGATCTTGTATTAAATGGTAGAGTCAAGAAAATGCTTTTTAAGGCCTTTTAAATCATATCACGGGGTGAATATGTAATTTGAAAAATAAGTTTCCTTCCTTTAGAGGGAGGATCACACTCATCAATAGTTTCCTTATGTCTATTCCAATGCATGTGCTCTCCATCCTCAAGCCTCCAATAGGTAATATCACCAAATTGGAGAATATCATTATGACATCCCGTCTTTTTATTACATAACTTTTCATTACATTTTACAAACAAAGGATCTTTAAAGTCTAGTGTCTTGAAAATCAGAAACAAAAACAATTGAAAACAACATAAAACATTCTTCTAATCCACTTGTAAGGCTTCATCATATGTTCATCCTATGTACAAATAGTGCGTCTCATATCCTGGAGACATACATCAAAGTAAAGGGTCAGCAGAAGACCCAGTAAGGGTGAACAAGGGAGTAAATGTACTTGTGATATCAATAAGAACTTGAATAAAAACATGAAGACATAAGAAATGGAAGTATAATCATATCATAATGAAAAGATCTTGGAAAATAACTTGAATATGTGACTACAACATTTCATTTATAAATTCATGAACATATCATCAAGGTCCATCCGCAAGGTGTCATAAAAATTACCAAGGTTATTCACCAAGGTATCGTAAAACTTGTCATCTCTAGAGATTAATCCGTTACCCAATGCATTGGAGCGCTATCAAGGCAAATCCTTAATATGTCTTTACTTTCATGTGAGCCACATATATCATAATCAAACATTTCATAAATAACCCATGTAGAATAAAAGAAATGAGTTTCATTTCAAGATCGTGACGTTTTAAGAGTTCTTAAAAATATAAGATTATTATGTCATTTATAACCCATAGAAACGGAGTGAGGGTTATATGTATGTCAATTCCAGAATAAAATACATCATCTTTACATATTTATGAACACCCAAAGAAACTAAATAGGTCTGGGTATTCACATAAATAAAACAAGATAATTTCGAGAGAGAAATAGATATAAATTTTGAGGCGAACTTTCTGCAGCATAACGGCTATATAACATGGTTTTAGAAAACATTGAAAAGAGAGTGTACAAGAGTAACCTACTCATAAATAACTTATAATACAATATAAATATAGAATAACATGGATATAAGAACATGCTATGGAAATTTGAATGACATACCACATGAAAAGGAAGCATGAAAGAAAAGAGAAGACACGATTCCTTTTACGAAAAATTCGGCAGCTTAACGATGTCACATAAAAATTCAGAAAAAAAATTGATGAGAGCGGAAAGGGACTCTCAACAATTAGACATGAAATGGACAGTAATTAGAACATATAATAACATACCCTCAACAAAAAGAGATGGAAACTAGAAGACACAACATAAAGGAAGTCACGACTTAAAAGAGGAGGGTGAAAGATTTCCTTACCTTGAAGAGTAACTTCGAAAGATTGAAGGTTGGCACCTTGGGAGGCTTGAGGGCACCTTGGGAGGACTCCTTGGAAGGTAAAGAGACCAGAACTTCGTTGAGGAGGATTTGGAAATGAAATGAATGAGGTAAAGACTTGATATTTATATGAGAAGCGAGAGAACCAAACATTAATTGCCAAGGGACACCTCATCGGTGGTATTGACAAAACCATGGGGTTGCAAATGGTATTTGCCCATGGTATTGGCCACATGGGACACCTCATACCTTATATTACTATTCATAAGTCGACCAGAATGATTGCATACTTATTACATCCTTAATGATGTCATTAAACACCCGAAACTCAAAACTTTATTTTCACCATTCACCGAAAATTCTACTTTTTCAGAAAAATCCACAAAAATCACCTTAACCTAATATCGATGATTTGAATTCAAAAATGAACTCCATTTTATGAAAATAATTTTCTAGTTATTTTTAATTTAATTTTTAAATAAAAACACTATTCAATGAAAATTCAACTATTTCAGAAAAATCTTAAAAATTCACCTTAACCAAATATCGATGCTCTGATTTCAAAAATGAACTTCATTTTATGAAAATAATTTTCTAAATATTTTTAATTTAATATTTAAATAAAAACACTATTCACCTGAAAAAAACTAATAATTAATCAATAATTTCTGAAACAGTTATTTACCTATTTTATTGAATCACATTACTTAATCAAGGTGCCTAAATTATATTAATACTTTCTTAAGTGGGGTACCTTAATCCATTTGGTCACATTACTAATCATACGCGTAAAATCACTATTCATAATTTACCATTCACTAGAAATTAAGTTGATCTTATTAGACTCTAAATTTCATACTGAACACAACTGTAGAAGACCATTTTTTGAAAATCATTACACATTTTTAATTATTTAAGGTTTACATAAATATTTTAAAATATTCTTTTACCAAAATTCATCAATAATATACATCCTATATTTATCCGGACATTTGAGATTTACCAACTTTACCATAAGAAGAAATAACAATTTTATTTATATCAAAGGGTTACACAAAGAAGCTAAGGTCTCGTTATATAGACCCTTACAACACCATCATAGGACATAAATGTAAGGTGCGCTAAGCTGATAGAATCTTGGGGCGACTCGACCAACATTGCTCGAGTGGTGATTTCTATTAGATTGAATTTCTCTCGAAGGCGATTCCATTCCAGCTTCACACAATGAAGTTCGGCTTGGGTTTGGTCCAGAGCAAAGCTCAGTGGTGCTACCTCCTTCCCAATTTATGTCAGATGAGCTTCAATCGGCCCAAAACTATTGGATGAGGCCATCGAATCTTCTTTCTGTATTAATTAACCAAGATCACTTGTATTTATAGACAATAATCACAATATTTAGTTTCCAACGATCATATTGACCAACGGTGATATAACAGTCGAAACCCAACTGTCTCATTTTAATTATTCTCATTTCATCAAATGAAATAGTTTTGTTGAGTATAAAATAAAATAACACACAAAATTAGGAAACAAAAATTTATTCAAAATTTTGGGTCGTTACATTCTTCCCCCTTAAGAAATTTCATCACCGAAAATTTTAACTCGTACCCTCAGAAGAGAAAAGATGTGGGTACTTCTGTCTCATAGACTCCTCTAGTTCCCATGTGCCTTATTCATATTTGTGTTTTCTCCACAACACTTTAACCAGGCGAGTAGTCTTGTTACGTAGAACCTTGTCTCCACGATCCAAGATCTCTTCCGGCTACTCCTCATAAGAGAGGTCATGTTCCAGTTATACCACCTCTGGGTTTAGTACATGTGAAGGGTTAGGTATGTACTTCCTCAAAAGGGATACGTTGAAGACATCATGAACTTGTGCTAGATTTGGAGGAAGTGCAAGCCGATAGACCACTGCTCCCATGCGATCAAGGATTTCATATGGTCCAATGTACCTAGGGTTGAGCTTCCCTTTCTTCCCAAACATCATGACTCTCTTCCAAGGTGAAATTCGAAGAAAGACCTTGTCACCGACATCAAACTCCAAATCCCTTCGACGGTTGTCGGCATAGCTCTTTTGCCGACTCTGAGCAGCCTTAATGTGTTGTTGGATGACATGGAATTTTTCTGTCATCTCTTACACAAGATCAGGCCCAAGAAGCTTTCTCTCACAAGCTTCATCCCAACAAGTATGAGTTCTACATCGCTTCCCATATAGAGCTTCATAGGGTGCCATTTGAATGCTCTAGTGGAAGCTGTTGTTGTAAGAGAACTCAACTAAAGGGAGATGTTGATCCCATCCACCCTTAAATTACATTGAGCACGTTCTCAGCATGTTCTCGAGTGTTTGAATAGTCCTTTTAGATTGGCCATCAGTTTGGGGGTGATAGGTCGTACTGAAATTCAACTCAGTGCTCAAAGCATGTTGAAGACCTCTCCAGAATTTTGATGTAAACCTTGGATCACGATCAGATACGATAGAAAGTGGAACTCCATGCAGCCTTACCACTTCCTTCACGTAAATCCTGACAAGTTGATCAAGAGAGAAATCTTACTGAATGAAGATAAAATGGGCAGTCTTGGTGATACGGTCCATAATAACCCATATCGCATTGTTTCCTTTGGAAGTTCTCGGATGACCAGTAACAAAGTCCATAGTGATATTGTCCCACTTCCATGCTGGTATGGGTAGTGGTTGCAATACCCCTTTAGGAAGTTGTCGCTCTGCCTTCACTTGCTAACATACTAGGCACCTTGAAGTGTAGTCATCAATTTCCATTTTCATATTATCCCACAAAAAATGATTATGAAGCTCCTTATACATTTTTGTGCTTCCAGTATGTATAGAGAAAGTAGAGCTATGAGCTTCATCCATCAGCTCCTTTATTTCTAGAATACATGGAACACATAGTCTTGTACGAAATTTTAGCACACCTTCTTGATCAATACTGAACTCAGGAAACTTCCCATTCTTTATAGCCACAAACTTCTTCTGTAACAAAGGATCTTCTTTTTGCGCTTTCTTGATCTTCTCTAGTAATGATGGTTGAGAAATCATTTGGGTTAGGGTTAATGATGTCCCTTCCCTTATAATTCCCAAGTCCAGCTTTACTAGGTCATTGATCAAAGGATCTCTTTGAATCCTCATAATGGAAAGAATAGCTGGGTATTTCCTGCTCAATGCATCATCAACTTTGTTTGCTCTTCCGGGATGATAATGAATTGAACAATCATAGTCTTTAAGAACTTCCAACCATCTCGTTTGTTTCATGTTCAATTCCTTTGGTGTGAAAATATACTTCAAACTTTGATGGTCTGTGTATATATCACATTTCTCCCCATAAAGACAGTGCCTCCATATCTTCAGAGCAAAAACGACCACAACCAGCTCCAGATCATGTGTAGGCTAATTCTTCTCATGAGTCTTCAACTGTCGAGATGCATAAGCAGTGACTTTTTCATTTTGCATGAGGACACACCCAAGCCCTTTGAGAGATGCATCGCTAAAAATAACTAATCTTTCTCCACTTGAGGGCAGAGTTAACATGGGTGCAGTAACCAATCTCTTCTTCAGCTCTTGGAAACTTTCCTCACACTCCTTTGTCCAGATGAACTTGACCCATTTTCGAGTTAACTTGGTTAATGGATTAGAAAGTCGTGAAAAGTTCTTCACAAACCTCCTATAATATCCTGTCAATCCAAGGAAACTTCGAATCTCAGTTATTGTTGTAGGTTGAGGCCACTCCTCTACAACTTTTTTCTTTGCAAGGTCAACTGTGATTCCTTCACTGGTAACAATGTGTCCCAAGAAAGCAACTTGTTGTAACCAGAATTCACATTTACCGAACTTTCCAAAAAGCCTCTCCTTCAGCAGAGTTTGCAAAATAGCCCTTAGATGATCCTCATGCTCCTCGCAACTTTTAGAATATATCAGAATATCATCAATAAAAACTACCACAAAGTTATCAAGGTAGTCCTTAAAGACTCTATTCATCAGATTCATAAAATAGTAGGTGCATTAGTCAGTCCGAAGGGCATAACAACAAACTCATAATGCTCATATCTTGATCGGAAGACGGTTTTTTGGAATATCTTCTTTCTTCACTCTCAATTGATGATAACCAGAATGAAGATCAATCTTAGAGAAGAATTGAGCCCTACGAAGTTGGTCAAATAAGTCATCAATTCTTGGAAGAGGGTATTTGTTATTCACTGTGATCCCATTCGGTTCTCTATAATCAATGCATAGCCGCATTGATCCATCCTTCTTCTTTACAACGAGAACTAGTGCTCCCTAAGGAGACACACTCGATCAGATAAACCCATTTCCCAAAAGATCTTGGAGTTGTTTCTTTAATTCCTCTAGCTCCACATTTTCCATCCTATAGGGGGTATTTGATATCAGATGAGATCCATGTACGAGTTCGATGTATAACTCTACCTCTCTTTCTGGGGAAGGTCCAGACAACTCCTTAGGAAATACATCAACGTATTCCTGGACGATGGGGACATTTTCTATCATCAAACTCTCATCTCTTTCTTCTTCTTCACCGATCAACTCTATAATGAAGGATATATGGGGTTCTTTTAGACAAAGATGAGGTTGATATATCTCTCCTTGGAAGATAACAGTAGGTTTTCCATTCAAGACTACTGATATTTCCTTACTTCTGCAATTGATCTTAGCATTATACTTTGAGAGCCAGTCCATCCCTAGTATAATGTCGAATTCCAGCATGTGAATGACTACTAGATTTGCGATAAGATTATGCTCACTAAAGTAAATACTAGAGTTTCTAAACACTGACGATGCTTGGATAGTCCCACCACGAGTCTTCACTGATAACTCTACTTTTAGTAAATCGATGGTTGATTCTAAATTCTTTGCAAACTTGGAGGAAATAAAGGAATGTTTAGAACCAGAATCAAACAAAGTACTTGCTAGCTTTGAGAGGACAACAAGAGTACCTGCTACCACATCATTCGGAGCTTCAACTTCAGCTGTTGTGATAGCAAAATCATGACCTTGATCCCTTAGCCTTTGCTGAGGCTGATGGAGGTTCCCTTCCACTGCCCTCAGATTTGGACAATGATTGACAAAGTGTCCATATTGTCCACAATTAAAGCACTGGACATCAGGTAGGACCTGCACCATCTTTCCCTTGTCGTTAGTGTTTGGAAGCTGAGGTTTCACCTCACTATGATGATTCTTTGTAATGTGGCCATCTCTACCACACTTGTAGCACTTCCCACTCCCGAGCAGAAAGTTCTCTGAATGCTTCTTCCCACATTTATTACACATGGGAAGTTGTACTTGCTTGCCTCCTCTTCCTTGATCGAAGCTCCTCCCTAAGCTTGGCTCCAACGATCTCTTCTTGTCGTTTGATTTATGAGACCACTACGTCTCACCAAACTCCAGCTTGACTTTCATCACACTCCGCACGATCTCCTCATAGATATCATAGTCTCGGTTGGCTATATTCTTCTGCAGATTTGGTCTCAGTCCACCGAAGAATCTATTAACCTTCCCATTTGGATCCATGACAAAGCTAGAGGTATATCGTGAAATTCGGGTGAAGTTCATCTCATAGCTTCCGACAGATTCGTTCTCCTTCTACTTCAGCTTGAGAAACTCCTTCTCCATTCTTGTCCTCATGAAACAAGGGAAATACTTACTGAAAAAGATCCATCTGAACTCTTCCCACTCCATAACTTCAACTTCCACTCTTTGCCTGAGGTTTTTGATCAGTTCCCACCACTGATCAGCTTCTCCCTCTAAGCGATAGACAACTAGTGTGACCTTCTCTTACTCTGAACAACGTAGCACAGAAAAGATCTTCTCTATAGAGCTGATCCATTATTTAGCAATCAATGGGTCGGTCGATCCACTGAAGGTTGGTGGTCGTTGGCGCATAAAGGACTCAACAGAATGTTTCTCCCTTCGTGATGAGATCGGCCTCTCAGCTTGATTCAAGTTATTACTCATAACTTGAGTTAGTTGGTTCATCATTCGCACGAATGTTTCCATTTCGGATTCCATTGGCGGGCCGTCAGCGCATGGTCCATTGCGGTCACCATTTTCACGGTTACTCATATTGCCCGCCAGTTTCTAAAATAATAAATCCTTCGTGAGAAACTTATTTCATTTACGAATCTTTTAACTATAAAGGATTCTATGTCTTAAAACTTCCTGCTTAAACAATTACATTTCTCTATAATTCCTTCATAATGATTCATAAAAACCTTGCGATTAACCAAACATATCCCCCAGGAGTGTCGTAACCAAGAGTGCAGCAACACCTGTTGTCGTGTACCAGTTCCCGTTCGGGTCTATCTCAAAGCGGTGTTTTTGGGTTTTACCCCTATGTACATGTGTGCCAGAGTCACCTCTACCTGCTCGTATCCAGACAGAGATGTATTTGCTTGATAAACCAATTACTCAATGCTCACCAAAATACCAGGAAGTTTTCCTATATTTAAACTTCTCTATAGGGTTTTTCCTAAAGTTTTCATATCCTAATTTCCATAAATAACTAAACTATCCTTTGATACTAACTGTGACATCCCACCTTTTTATTACATAACTTTTCATTACATTTTACAAACAGAGGATCTTTAAAGTCTAGTGTCTTGGAAATCAGGAACAAAAACACTTGAAAACAACATAAAAAATTCTTCTAATCCACTTGTAAGGCTTCATCATATGTTCATCCTATGTACAAATACTACGTCACATATCCTGTAGACATACATCAAAGTAAAGAGTGAGCAGAAGGCCCAGTAAGGGTGAACAAGAGAATCAATGTACTTGTGATATCAATAAGAACTTTAATAAAAACATGAAGACATAAGAAATGGAAGTATAGACATATCATAATAAAAAGATCTTGGAACATAACTTGAATATGTGGCTACAACATTTCATTTAGACATTCATGAACATATCACCAAGGCCCATCCCCAAAGTGTCATAAAAATTACCAAGCTTATTTATCAAGGTATCGTAAAACTTGTCATCTCTAGAGATTAATTCGTTACCCAATGCATTGGAGCGCTATCATGGTGAACCCTTAATATGTCTTTAATTTCATGTGAGCCACATAGATCATAATCAAACATTTCATAAATAACCCATGGAAAATAAAATAAATGAGTTTCATTTCAAGATCGTGACGCTTTAAGAGTTCTTAAAAATATAAGATCATTATGTCATTTATAACTCATGGAAAGGGAGTGAGGGTTATATGTATGTCAATTCCAGAATCAAATAAACCATCTTTATATATTTATGAACACCCAAAGAAATGAAATAGGTCTTGGTATTCACATAAATAAAACAAGAGAATTTCTGGAGAGAAAGTGATAGAAATTTTGAGGTGAAATTTATGCAGCATAACGACTATATAACATGGTTTTAGAAAACATTGAAAAGAGAGGATACAAGAGTAACTTACTCATAAATAACTTATAATAGAGTATAAATATAGAATAACATGGAGATAAGAACATGGTATGAAAATTTGAATGACACACCACATGAAAAAGAAATATGAAAGAAAAGAGAAGACGCGATTCCTTTTACGAAAAATTCGGCAGCCTAACGACGTCACATAAAAATTCAAAAAACAAATTGATGAGAGTGGAAAGGGACTCTCAAAAACCAGACATGAAATGGACAGTAATTAGAACATATAAAAACATACCCTCAACAAAAAGAGATGGAAACTAGAAGACACAAAATAAAGGAAATCATGACTTAAAAGTGGAGGGTGAAAGATTCCCTTACCTTAAAAAGTAACTTCGAAAGTTTGAAGGTTGGGACCTTGAGAGGCTTGAGGGAACCTTGAGAGGACTTATTGGAAGGTAAAGAGACCATAACTTCGTTGGGGAGGATTTGGAAATGAAATGAATGAGGAAAAGATTTGGTATTTATAGGAGAAGTGAAGGAACAAAGCATTGATTGTCAAGGGACACCTCATCGGTGATATTGGCAAAACCATGGGCTTTTCCATGTTATTTTCCAATGGTATTGGCCACTTGGGACACCTTATACCTTATATTACTATTCATAAGTCGACCAGAATGATTGCATACTTATTACATCCTTAATGATGTCATTAAACACCCGAAACTCAAAACTGTATTTTCACTATTCACCGAAAAATCAACTTTTTCAGAAGAATCCCCAAAATCACCTCAACCTAATATCAGTGCTTTGAATTCAAAAATGAACTCCATTTTATGAAAACAATTTTCTAAATATTTTAAATTTAATTTTTAAATAAAAACACTATTCACTGAAAATTCAACTATTTCAGAAAAATCCCAAAAATTCACCTTAACCAAGTATCGATTCTCTGATCTCAAAAATGAACTCCATTTTATGAAAATAATTTTCTAAATATTTTTAAATTAATATTTAAATAAAAAACACTATTCACCTAAAAAAACTAATATTTAACCAATAATTTCTGAAACAGTTATTTGCCTATTTTATTGCATCACATTACTTAATCAAGGTGCCTAAAATATATTAATACTTTCTTAAGTGATGTTACTTAATCCATTTGGTCACATTACTGATCATAAGCGTAAAATCACTATTCATAATTTATTATTCACCAAAAATTAAGTTGGTCTTATTAGATTCTAAATTTCATACTGAACACAACTGTACAAGACCATTTTTTGAAAATCATTACACATTTTTAATTATTTAAGGTTTACATAAATATTTTAAAATGTCCTTTTTCCAAAATTCATCAATAATATACATCCTATATTTATTCGGACATTTGAGATTTACCAAATTTACCATAAGAAGAAATGACAATTTTATTTATATCAAAGGGTTACACAAAGCAGCTAAGGTCTCGTTACATAGCCCCTTATAACACCAACATATGACCTAAGTGTAAGGTGTGTTAAAGTGATAGAATCTTAGGGCGGCTCTATCAACATTGCCCGAGTTGTGATTTCTATCAGCTTGAACTTCTCTCGAAGGCGATTCCGTTCCAGCTTCACACGATGAAGTTCGGCTTGAGTTTGGTCTAGAGCAACGCCCAATGGTGCTACCTCCTTCCCAAGTTCTGTCAGATGAGTTTCGATCGGACCGAGACTACTGGATGAGGCCATCAAATCTTCTTTCTATATTAATTAACCAAGATCACTTGTATTTATAGACAATAATCACAATATTTAGTTTCCAACAGTCATATTGACCAACAGTTATATAATAGTCGAAACCCATCGGTCTTATTTTAATTATACCCATTTCATCAAATGAAATAGTTTTATTGAGTATAAAATAAAATAACACACAAAATTAGGAAAATAAAATTTATTGAAAATTTCGGGTCGTTACAATTATGAATTCTTTACTTTGGGATGCCAATCAATTTGGTCATTGTCAATGGGCTTCTTGGAAGAGCATTGCCAAGCCTATCAAGGAAGATGGTATTGGTCTCTATAATGTGGTTAAAACCATGCATGGCATGCAAGTAAGATTGGCATGGGATGTGGTTGAAGGGCATTCTTTATTGGAATTTTTTTATGAAAAATAGGTATGGGGAGGACTGGTCAAATTGGGAAGAACACAAAAGAATATTAACTAGCCTTTCTAGAAGCATAAATGAACATATGGAGGTTTTATAGGGTCACACCCATTGGATTTTTGGCTATGGAGATATCAATTTATGGACTGATAACTAGGCAGGGGATCTACTGTATTATCCAAGGTGTCATGCTCTGAGTATATCCTTCAAAAATGAAATTTCGTTTCCTTAATTTTTGGATGTTATTCTAAATAGTGAGTAGAAATTTTTTTTTTGATTCCATCAGGATGATTGATGAACCAGAAAAATGTATCTTTATGGGTTTATCTTTTGTGATTTTTTGTATCCAGGATTATAGGAAGCTCATTCATATGGGAGGTATTGTTGATGAATGGGCGCATAGACTGTTGTGTAGGGGATTTCGGGTAAAATGAATTTTCTTGTATAGAGATTGAGGAATCAATGTATTCCCTCAGATGAAAACATCAAGAAGAATGGAATTTCCATGGGCTCTCATTGCCAGTGTTGTGCGATGCCTCATTATGAAATAACTTTGCATGTCTTCTTGCAAGGAGACTGGGTGAAGGGTGTTTAGAGTTATATGATGTAGGAACTTAACATCACCGGTGATTGGGGATCGATGTAGGACATTATGGATGCTTGATTTCAAGGCACTGGGATAACAGGGGAGAAACTCAGGGTTTGGGGCATGGTTTTGTGGTGAAATTCTGGGTTATCTAGGAATCAATAAATAAGGAAAGAGGAGGTAGTAAGCTATTAATCATCTTTGTGCTGGTGCGTGTAAATATTATGGTGGTCGAATTGGGGGTTTTGATCAAAAGTGCGATGGATTCAGTCACCTTGAGAAGGATTATCCCATCGTCCTTCTTATGTTTGGGTTATATAAGTAGTAACCAGGGTTGTTGGATTTGTTGAAAACCTCCCCTATCGGTGTTTAAATTGAATGTGGACGACTCTTGCTATAATGGACTGATGGGAGGAGGTGGTATTGTAAAAGACATGATGGGTTCTGTTATACTTGGATTCAGTGCCTTTTATGGTCCAGGATCATCCTTAGGAGTTGAGGTGAGAGCCATACACATTGGTATCACTCTCTGTAGAGATCATAATATTCATGTTACTGAGATTGAGTCTGATTCTAATGTGATTATCAGGCTTCTACAAAAGAAGGATATTATTCCTTGGGATTTGAGTTACCTAATCATAATATTTAGATTTTTTCTTAACCAAGACATCTCCATCAATCACACTTATAGGGAAGGGAACAATGTCGCTGACGCTCTAGCCAACATAGGGATTCCATGTGATCATCTGACCTCGTACTCTTGTTTGGGGTTTTATCTAGTGATTGTAAGCTCTTATATAGAGGTGATGCTATAGGGGTTCACTTATATGATTTGAATTTGGAAAAATGGATTCCATATTTGGAATCAGCATAATTTATAATTTTTAGTAAGGTCAACTTAGTTTTTGACCAAAAATATTAGTGAAATAAATTATAATTAATTATAGTGGTTCAAGTAAAAATGAGTTTTGTTAGTGGTTAAAGTTTAATCTTAAGTGGTAAAATGACATAAAAACTTGTCCAAAACCATTTTTATATCCATATTTTGACCATATTCTCTATTATATAAAAAATGGTTGATTATTTTAGGCACGTGATGTATGGGAGACCTCCAAATAATGTTTACCTTTTGGTATTTACAAGAATGTCACTCATCCACTATAAAAGGACACTTACCCCCTCCCCCCTCAATTATTTACAAATATCAACCAATTTGTCTCAAAAAATACCTACCAAAATTACTTGAAAACTTCCCTAGACTAATACTAGCGGCCTCACTTTGGGCATAAATCAAACTAAGGAATTCCTTTGGTGCATACCAAAAGGAGTTACTCGAATAAGAGGTAATGTTTTTCAATGAGCACTTTGGGTTTATTTCCTTCTAAACACCTTAAATTCTTATTATATATTGATTATATAATAACCTAAGTATCATCAATATAATGAGATGTTTTTATCTTAAGATTACTACATACAACCACACACACTTTCATCAAATGAGATACACAATCATCATTTATGTGTACAGAGATCTACCGCCTCACGAACTGATGTCATTTATTCTTCCATTACCACATTTCAAGGTTGAGAATAATGTTTGATTTATAGTTTATATATGATATATATGATATTTATAATATCTTTATTCTTATGGAATTATTATATAATAAACACATTCATGCTTTCTATTTTCTGGGAATACGATGACATCACTTATGAACGTGTGGATTACCGCCTTCTCAAAGCGATGTGATTTATTCACACATTTTTTGAGATGTTTTAAGGATAATTTTAATAAATATATGTGATATATATAACATAATATGATAATTTAATGATAATATATATATTTATATCAATTACATTGTCTTTCTTTTAATACGATAAGGAAATGGAAACAACGTTCATGCATACGTACGACCTACCGTTTCTATGAAGGGTGTATTCCATTTCCTATCCCCAAATTTTATGGTTTCATATATATAAATATATAATAGATATATATACTATTTACATCATGGTTTACATTCTGGAGATTATGAAATCATGATCTAAGTAAAGGGAACAAAAAATAACAAGTCAAAACATTCTAAAAAAACAAGGTAATTAACACCCGAAATAATGAAAATAATGAATTCTTATTAAGAAAAATGTGAAAAGATGTCATAAAAGGATCATATATGATATTATAAATATTAATAATATTTTTTATAAGTTAATAAAATGCTTAAAAATATTATGCATGAGGTTAAATTCAAGTACAAACAAAAGGAAAGTGCGAGGTAAAAGATTTCATCTTAATTTCATTTCATTGAGGCATATTGTAATGTTATTCACCAAATTACTTTTATATGGTGTATATACTGCCCCTTGAAATGAAATATCAGGAATAATTCATTATTCATTGTGTTTTAAGCTTTAATTTGAATTATTTTTTCTAAGGGTATTTGAACTTAAAGTTATCAAGTGGTAAAGAAATTTCCTAACTTAATTCCTTTTCATTGGGTTATATTACTTCCTCGTTGTCATTAATATTCTATGATTATGTATATAATTAATATTGAATATATATTGATGTATTTGCACTAATTTAATTTGGATTTATAGTTGATACACATAATCAATTTATTTATTAATCCTCACTGCAACATTATGATCATTTTAAGGGTTTATTTCACAATCTCATTCCAATCGAGATTGCTCATTCTTGAATATCAGTTGAAGGAAATTACATGAAAATTTCCTAATAAAAAAAATCTGATATCTTATACTCTGGTTATTTGTGATCTTTTTCAAGTTATAATACCATTTTCCCACTCTTTGGTACTTAAAAGTATTGAGAAAATGTTTTAATAAAATTTGACATCATTTCTCTCTTCGGTTGGAAACTTGTTTTCTTACAAAACCATGTTTAAAAAAAAATTCATTATCATTTTAAAAATGATTTATTAAAATAATTTTTTTTCTCATTTTTTATTTTGACAATTTTTTTTCAAAGTAATATTCTTGTTGCTTTCCAAACAAGGCACTTTTCTAACATTTTTATAATGAAAAATGAATGTTATTTTTACCTTTTACGGAATTACTTGTCTTCACTTGTTTAATGATTTCTTTTAAATTTTATAAATATATCTTTAAAGAATTTTTTTCAAAGTTATTTTCAAAGAAAATTATTTTTCAAAAATGTTTTTCAAAATGAAGAGGATATTTCCCTCAAAAAGTTTTTAAAATATATTTTTAGTTTTTTTTTCATCAATGACAACAACCATTGTTCTTACTCTAATGGGTATACGTTGTATTGATACCATAATTATTATTTATTTGGATGGTTTTTTATTATTTTGACCAAATATAGTATTTACATTCACTTCCTTGATTCATTTTTCTAGTCCCTTTGAAATATTCAGTTGACATTAAATTTCTCCTAATTATACATATCATTTATCATGGATATAATTATTTCTTAAACTGTATATCATTTATATATACAGTGTTTTACTTTGTATGTTATTTTATTTATTGAGGAAATATTGATAAATCTGTATCCTTCACTCAATATAGATATTTGATGTTAAGGCTCATTGATTTATTAATTAAATCGATTATTTGATATATGAAGGATTTAGACTTCAAGTGATGGATGTGGCCCATTATAATATAACCCCTTGATACATCGATACATCTCTTAAGACAAATTATTTAAGATAACATTAAACAGATTATTACCTTTATATTAAACCATCTTGTGAAAGGTCTTGATGGTTTCATGTGCCAGATACATGACGTCCAATAATTAAGAATTCCCTTCATTCAAAATTCAGTTTTTTTTATCCAGAGGATTTTCACTATGAAAAAATATATGGATACATTTAATTCTCAATTTATTGATTAAATGTTTTATGTTTTCAGTTATTTACCTTTCCATATTGATTTTTCTTTATCCAGTTATTTAAATGGAATGTTTTCTCAGTTATTTAAGTTTCCATATTGATTATTCATTATTGATTTTTGACAGCTTATGTTGTACTTATCCCTTATTGAGCATTTGAGCTCACCCTTATTTTTTTTACTTTTTGAAATATTCCATGAAGTGTACTAAGAAAGATATGTAAGGTTATTTTAGATGGAATAAAGTTATTCTAGAAATAAAATTATGTGGTAATTTGTGTATTCATTTTTATTACAAGAATCATGTATGTGTCGAGTTTACCAAAACTACTAAACTATTCGGTCCTTTGAGACACACTTTACTTTTTTTTTCTTATTCCAACATAATGGTATCTGACACCGATTCAGGGCTTGTGAGATTGAGGTCGCTATAATTTTATTCTTAAAAGACCAACCCAATAGTTCTTAGGACTATATACAAATGAGGTTTCTCAAAGAGAAGGTAATCATCTTCACCGAATAATTTTAAGTTTATTTATTATTATAACATATCCAAATATTATTTAACCATGTTAACATAGTGAAATAAGTGAAATTAGTATACTGAAATTTTATTATATTAATATAATAACCGTTATCTAGTTGTTATCTATCCCAATGGAAAATAAAAACATCATCATACGCATGTATAGGCAACCATTTCCACAACTGGCATTTTATTTTTGATCACCGTATGTCATGGTTAGTTATATAGATGGATTTAATGATTACATATGTTTTTTTATAAAATTATAATGATTATGTAAAAATAAAATATTATCCACCTTATGACCCTTTATAAGATGACAACGTCACTTGTGCATATGTGTGGACTACCACCTATATGAAGTGTTTTGATTGGTTTCCATTTATACTTTATATGGATGATAATAATGTCATGGCTCGTCCTCCGGGGCCCGTGCCGTGACTACCCCAAGCCCGCCTTCCATAGGCCAGAGGCTGTTAACCAGCAACGAAAGACATATTCCCTAAAACGAGAAGACATTGCCTTTAACCATGTACAAACACCCGGTCCGAGAACACAACAAGAAGCAACTGTGAAGTAAACTGCTGTAGTAAAAGAGTGTTGAAAGCAAATGGGCCGGAATACAAGCCCAACTGGAAAAGTACAAGTACAACCGAAAATTACAAAACAACTGAAAAAGTGAAAAGCATCTCCTGGATCGTTCACCACGGATCCTACCTGAAGGGTAGGTACAACTCACGATCAGTAGTCCCTGCGTCTCGTCACATCAAACGGTCCACCCTGGATCCTACCTGAAGGGTAGGTACAACTCACGATCAATAGTTCCTGCGTCGCGTCACACCAATTGGTCCACCTCCGAGCACAGTCCAGTCCTGGCTCCCTCAAACTCGATCAATGTCGTACGTCATCTGCACAAGACACAACAATGTGCCGGTGAAGCCCATGCAGGGGTGAGTATAACGATACTCAGTAGGGACCCCGAGACCCCGTAGGTCTCCTAAATTTCCACAAATGAAAATCCACAAAACATGACATCAACTCTACTCAGGTATATGCCCATACATATACCTAAGTTATCAAGATATAATCATCTCATACATGATGGAGGTATACCACAAAGGTAACACCATGAAGGTAAACAACTTAGTTCAACACAGAGCCTCAACTCAAACCACGTATACAACTCAGAGAAACAAGATTATGATGCTGACCCACACAGGATCACTATGAATGCTGATAGCCAGCCACAAATTCTCTATGCCTAGGAACAAGTAACATTCCCAGTCACAACATCAAACACCTCAGTTGTTGGAGAATTCATCCTCTATCGAGTACAGTGGGCCTGCCACATCACACAGAGGCGCTTCCCACTAACCTTGAACTGCTGAGGTACTCCTCCCCATCGCGTACCGTGGCTGCTCCCCACCGTGGCCTGCTGAGGTACTCCTCCTCATCGCATACCGTGGGTCGTTGAGTCACTCCGAGTCGAAAAGTCAGTAGTCGGAAGGTCTCAGCCAGTCGTAGAGTTCCGTACGTAGTGCGCTTGGGAGAACCGCTCCCCAAGCCATCAGTCGTATTTCAACTAGCGCAGAGTCTCACAAAGAAGTAATCCGATGACCCATCATGTCACAAGGGTTCCAATGTAGCAAACAGCACGTCAATCGGACGCTCGGTCTGTGCGTTATTGGCATTTCAGTGCCGATGGCCCAGTTGGATTCATGTGCGATCCAACCCGACCATACTCCAAGTTTCTCCAAAACTCTCATGGAGTAAGTCAAAAGGATCGTCTCGCTTCAAGGATCCCAATGCCGCAGACGGTTCGTCAAACGGACGTCCAGTTCTTGAGATAAGGCCCTTTAAGTGTTTCTGGGTCCAGTCCGACCTAGTTGGACCAACCAGTCCCGTCCCGGTCTGGGCTGGGCTGTGGCGGACTCGGCCCGCTGGGCCGAGGTTTAGCCTGGCCCGCAAAAATGGGCGACTTGACCCGTATATGGCGACCTGCTAGGGCGGTGGCCCGGTTGGGTGATGACCTGGTTGGGCGGCGACCCGCTATGGTGCGGCCCGCGGTGCTTCCGCCAGGCGGCTCGGGAGAGTCGCTCCCCTGAGATCTCAAACAGACAGAGGTTGTTCGACCTTTGAAGTGGTGATGCCACGTGGGTGCTGCCCAGTTGCTGCGGAACCCGCCGAAGGCGCGGGTTCCGCCTCCTCCGCCGCGGCTTTGGCTGCGGTCTCCTGCTCACCGGCGGCGCACGACGGCGCGCCGCCCTTCCCTTCCACGACCGACCGACGAGCTGACCCCCTTCTCCGTATGTCGCGGCTGACGAGCCACGACCCCTTTGCACACCGGCGATGTGCGATGGCGCGCTGCACCTCCTCCACGGCCGACCGGTGCCGGTTGCTTCGATGTCCGCCACGACTTCGTGCCACGACCTCCTCTAGCGGCGTGCGTTACCGTGTCGCCTCCTTCGTAGCCGGTTGGTGTCGTCGCGCCGGCTGTCTTCCACGGAAGGCGCAAGGGTAACAAAGTTGCGGAGGGTTCGGGCCGGGTTTGTTAGGCCCGCACCCTCTGCGTTAGCTCGTGATCAAAGGGAGGATAAAATGGGTTTAACAATTTCTTGTATTAAACAACAAACAAAAACCCACAAGGATATCCCGTAACAACCTCCCGCAAAACGAATGATTCATGGATCAACCCGTTAGTCAGTTGACCCACATTCTTTGTATAATTTTCAAGAACGGGGAAGAGGGAATCATTTTAAAAACATAAATGAATAAACCCCCTACATCGAATCGTCGGAGAAACGCCCGCTCTTGAAGGTGGGTTGGTGTTCTTTGTTCCCACAACTGGTTCCCAACGACGACACTCGTATGTCGTCCTTCGGTTCGTGGTTCAGTGTCTTCTGTCACCTCCCGCTGGGTTTAGCTCCGTCCTCTAAGGGTCCAGCGTCGTTGTGCTCCTTCAGCACTTCGTTGCTTGGCGAAGCTGTGCCGATACCTCTCCCCAAGATCCATATATATAGGAGAGGGGGAGGATAATAAACGACGTTGTAATTTAATGGGGCTCATCAATTAGGAAGCTTACTAATTCCCCAACGACGTCGTTACTTAGGGTTGGCAGGTCAAGCCATTTATTGGATTGACACATCGCTGGCCCCACCCCTTTTCTTGTCCGTTGGAGGATATAAAATAAAATAATAAAATTATTTTATTTCATTTCTTTTAAAAAGTCGAAAAACATAACTTTTTCTCCAGACATACTGCGGTCAAAGTAAATCCTTACTTCAGTGAATCTCGGCGCTGTGGATTCAATGGTACCCTCATATTTTTAATCCGAGCAACGATTCAAAAATTAGAAAACACCGCTCACGCGTTTACTGAACGTACTCGAAAAAAAATCGATAAATTAATTACGTTCACCCTCGAACCGCACTGGTCGAGGTTAGGCTCTGCCTAAGAAGAAAACGCCCCAAAGAACTCAATGATACTCTCGGATTTTCAATCCGAGTTACCGTTTAGAAGTTATGGATTTTACAATAAAATAATTGTCAATTATTTAATTTACGGCTAAAAACTAACTTTCACTGGTGGACTGCACCGACCAATGTTAGTATCAGCCTAAGGAAAACATACCCTAACGAGTTCAGCGGTGGTCTCATATTTTCAATCTGAGTTACCATTCGTGAGTTATAAGCATTTGAAAAATAAAATAATTTTATTTGATTAATTTATTTACAGTTATATCATTTTCGGGTTTTTCCACTAAAGGCCTGCGCCGACTAAACTTAAGTCTCGCCTAGGGTAAACCCGCCATCCTAAGCACAACAGTGCCCTAATATTTCTGATTCGGACAACCGTTTAAGAGTTATTCCCCTTTTTTCAGAAAAACTGCTTACTCACAGTATTTAAAGTTTAACAAAATTTTGATGGATCATTCCGGGCACTCCGGGCCTCGGAATCACGCGTCGTCAGATTTCGCGGTCTCGAAATAATTCCATATAAATAAAAAAAATTATACGGAAATTCCGGGACATTACATTCTCCCCACCTTAGGGATTTTCGTTCCCGAAAGCCAAAAAACAGACTAAGGAAACAAATGGGGGTATTGAGCTCGAATCTGAGACTCCCGCTCCCATGTGCTCTCTTGGAGGTTTCCGTGCTGCCAGCAAACGCGCACTAGAGGTATCGATCGCCCACGAAGGACTCGCTATTTTCGGTCCTCAATATCTACTAGAACCTCCATAAATGTCGCCCCATTGTCTAAGTTCAACTCGCCCTAGTTGATAACATGCGATGGATCATGCACGCATCTCCTCAGCTGCGACACATGGAAAACATTATGCACCCGGTGCATCTATGGGGAAAGAGATAGACGGTACGCCACCTCACCCACTCTGATGAGAATCTAGAAAGTTCCGATGAACTTCAAAGATAACTTGCTGCCTCAGCCAAATCTTCGTAGTCCCCATCGAGGAGAGACTCACAAGAAAACATGGTCCCCCTCCTGGAACTCTAGAGGTCTCTGTCTCCTGTCGGCATGTGACTTCTGTCTGCTCTGTGCAGTCTTCATCCGCTCCTGGATGGTCTGCACCTTCTCAGTGGTGGCTCGTACCAACTCTAGACCCAAAAGTGTTGACTCTCCTGGGCCTGTCCAACATAGAGGTGATCTGTAAGGTCGACCATATAGGGCGTCGAATGGTGCCATACCGATGGTGAAGTGATAACTACCGTTATATGCAATCTCCACCAAGCGAAAATGATTCTCCCAACTATGACCAAAATCTAGGACGCATGCACGAAGCATGTCCTCTAGTGTTTGAATGGTCCGCTTCGTCTGACCATCTGTTTGAGGATGAAAGACGGTTCTCAAACATAGCTGAGTCCCGAACGCTTTCTATAATCCCTTCAACAACCAGGATGTAAAATGTGTGTCACGGTCAAAGACGATCGTCGATGACACCCAATGGAGTCGCACAATCTCCTGAACGTAGAGGCATCCCAAGCCCTCTACTAATCCCTGCTCTCAGATAAACAAGAAGTGAGATGACTTGGTGAGTCGGTCAACGATCACCCAAATGGAGTCATGTCCCCTGGACATACATGGAAGCCCTGTCACAAAGTCCATGAAGATCCCATCCCACTTCCACTCCGACACTTCTAGTGGCTGAGCTAAGCCTGCTGGAACCTGATGCACGACCTTCATTTGCTGACAAGTGGGGCATCGTGAAACAAACTCTGCCACTGCCTTCTTCATCCCTGGCCACTAGTGATGACGCTAGAGTTCTTAGTATATCTTCACCACACCAGGATGTAACACCAGAGGGGATGTATGGAACTCCCTCAACACCTCATCCCGTAGCGCCACCAGTACCATGGTACGTCCTTTGAAGATGATGACGTGCTCCCTAGCTTCAGAAAATCCATCAGGTGCCTGTCCTGAGGGTATATGAGCACGTCGAGTCTCGCAGTCAGTTCCCCCAAGCTGTGCCTCTCTGAATCACTAAAGGAGTGGGGGAGTGACTATCATAGATTGGATGTATGCTGCTTCATCTCTATCCACGAAGGATATCTGCAATGCGGTTAGTTGATCTGACGCCTCACTCAACAGTTGTAGACCAGACCTCCTGCTGAGTGTGTCTGCTACCATGTTCCCCTTCCAAGGAGTATAGAGTATCTCAAGGTCATAGTCCTAGATGAACTTTATCCATTGTCGATGTCTCAAGTTCAGGTCCTTCTGTGAGAAGATACACCTGAGACTCTGGTGATCAGAGTAAATAGTAAACCATTCACTCATCAGGTATTTCCACCACATATTCAGCGCAAAGCCCACTACTGTTAACTCCAGGTCATGGGTAGCGTAGTTCTACTTGTCAGTCTCTGTCTCAGCTTCTGAAATCTCTGCTGACACTTCTCTGTCCACAGGAAAGGCTCCCCCTTCTTCGTCAAAGCTGACAAGGGTGCCTCTACCCTGGAGAAGTCTGGTTTAAAACTCCGATAGTACCCATCCAAAGAAGAAGTCCCTCTCCCTTCAGAGAGGTAACCCTAGAAACATCTTTTGAAAGGATGTCCCCACACTCTGTCACTCTTATTGGGAACTAAAAACTGAAAACTCTTACTTCCATGAGGGTATGGCTTGCCGACTCAAGAGTGATCGGCTGCACCATCCTATGCATGAGTTTATCATATGCTTCCTGGGTTTCCTTTCTTTCTTTTTTTTCACCTACCATGGAAAACCCCATTCCCATATTGTAGATAAACCACAAACTTTTTTCCTAA
Organism: Viscum album; assembly: GCA_963277665.1. Classification (NCBI taxonomy): domain Eukaryota; kingdom Viridiplantae; phylum Streptophyta; class Magnoliopsida; order Santalales; family Viscaceae; genus Viscum; species Viscum album. The sequence goes on along the minus strand of OY728123.1, from coordinate 1,423,647,608 downwards.
TACAGTCAATCTGAGTATGAACTGTGGATGTCCAGTCCATACCCAAACTAACGTCATAAGGCCTCGATGCTGCCACCAAGAGGTTACAACTGAAACTCTCTCATCATGGGTCAGATCACACCGTTGGCATAAGTGTGATTATCGAGTCTCCTCCTAAAGGTATCTCTAGACATGAGGGTCAAATCAACGGTTTAACCGGAAACTCTAGGTCTTGGGCAAGATTCGTGGAAGGAATAATTGATACCTATGTCTATTAATACAAAAACTAGTAGTAGACACCGACCATACCTCGAATCATTCCTAGAGCCATTGGGTCACACTATTTGACCGCATGCAGCTACTCCCTTCCCCTATCCTCCAACTCCCTGTGCCTGGTGGGGACCACAAAAGGGGGGGGGGTGGTTGTAACATGTTGAAATGTACACCACCTCATGCTGCTCTCTTAGCTCTGCTTCCACGTCTACAGCCCTGCAGATTCATCTGTCCCTATCACATCCTCTTCCCGAAACATTTTACATACCCAAGTCCATGAGACTGGTGCCAGTTTGCTGCTTTCCCACTGATAACATTCACTAGCCGTATCCTCTCAGCCAAAGAACATTCAACCACAAAGGTTCTCTCTAGCTCCCTAACATAAGTAGAAATCCATAGAGGAATAGTGCTGACTCAGATGTCCCTAAACACACCTCGATCGGAGGTCCGAACCCTAAAGCATTGATCGTTGGTATTCATCGAGTACCTGGGATGGTCGGTACGCCTCGATGAATACTCAGCTACCGACATGTCGTCCTGCTGAAGCTGTAGAACCTCTAGGGAACTCTCATCCCTCATCTCTTTATGGCAAGAGACCCCCTTATCTGAGGAAGGTTCTCAAGCTTTTCTATAGAAAAGTCACCTCTTTACAAGATTAGGGTAACCTAAGCCCTATCACCATCTTGCTGAGCCACATATATGGCTCTCTACTAGGACCGCCATCTGATCGAATGGTGCCCTGGCTAGATGGAAACTCGGCTAGCTGCTCAAGCCAGTCCTTAGCCGCCTGTGATTCGGGCTCGCCTCGGAACCTGAGGGGTATCTGATGACGAAATACATGTAAGTTACTAGGCCTACATGTGTCCTCTACCGGTATCGCCAGTTGTAACTGCTGACCAACGTGCAATGATATAGTTGAAACACTACTCGAAGGTACTATCTCGGGCAACGGTCCACATACCAAAGCCTCATCACTATGCGGACCATCCTCATGGTCACTCACTGAAAAATACTAACAACTAAGATCACAATCTACTCTACTGGTGTCTCAACTAGGCAAAAAACTCTAGCCACAGCCTCCATCCAGTCCTCAGCTGCCTGTGAATATGTCTCGCCTCGAAACCTCAGAGGCCTCTTCCGCTGGAACTCGTGCAATGCGCTCAGTCGGCGTGTATCCTATACTGGTGGAGTTGGTGGTAACGACCGCCCAACAAGTAGTGGTGCTGCTGGTACACCACCCGAAGGTGCTAACACCGTAAGAGGGCCCTACACAGAGGCCTCATCTCTTGGTGGACCGTCATCATGTACTCTCTCGGGAATCCTGGTTGGCTGTCTACGTGGAGACATCCTGATAAGGAACAGGTGCGCCACAGTCATTAAGTTATACCTAGTGAGATGACTCCAAGAAATCACAAGTTTTTTTTTCAAAAACACATGCAATCAATGCTTCTATGTACTCAGTCGGAAATCAGAATTCAGGGTCCTGGTGTATGGATACGTTGACCGCCACACCAACACTGGACTTGTCGAACTGAAAACCACACTCATAACACTTAAAACTATTGCTACATTGAAAAGATCAGAGTCCTAGTTCTTCAGTAGAATCGACTCCTCTGATACCACTTTATCATGACCCGTCCCCCGGGGCTCGTGTCGTGACTACCCCAAGCCAGCCTTCCATAGGCCAGAGGCTGAAGACTAGCACCAAAAAGCATATTACATTAAACCGGAAGGCATTACCTTTAAACCTGTACAAACACATGGTCTGAGAACACAACAAGAAGCAATTGTGAAGTAAACTGCTGTAGTAAAAGAGTGCTGAAAGTAAAAGGGCTGGAATACAAGCCCAACTAGAAAAGTACAAGTACAACTGGAAAGTACAAAATAGCTGAAAAGGTGAAAAGAAACTACTAGATCATCCACCACAGATCCTACCTGAATGGTAGGTACAACTCACGATCAGTAGTCCCTACGTCGCGTCATATCAAACGGTCCACCCCAGATCCTACCTGAAGGGTAGGTACAACTCACGATCAGTAGTCCCTGCGTTGCATCACACTAATTGGTCCACCTTCGAGCATCGTCCAGTCCTGGCTCCCTCAGCCTTGATCAATGTCGTACATCGTCTGCACAGGACACAACAAGGTGCAGGCGAAGCCCGTGTAGGGGTGAGTATAACGATACTCAGTAGGGATCTCGAGACCCCGTAGGTCTCCTAAAGTTCCACAAAGGAAAAGCCACAAAGCAAGACATCAACTCTACTTAGGTATATGCCCATAAAAATACCTAAATTATCAAGATATACCCATCTCATACATGAGGGAGTAATAACACAAAGGTAACACCATGAAGGTAAAAGACTTAGTTCAACATAGAGCCTCAACTCAAACCAGGTATACAACTCAGAGAAACAGGATTATGATGCTGACCCACACAAGATCGCTATGAATGCTGATAGCCAACCACAAATTCTCTAGGCCTAAGAACAGGTAACATTCCCAGTCACAACTTCGAACACCTCGGTTGCTGGAGAACTCTTCCTCTATTGAGTATAGTGGGCCTGCCACGTCACACAGAGGCGCTTCCCACTAACCTTGACCTGCTGAGGTACTCCTCCCCATTGCGTACCGTGGGGTTGCTGGGTTACACAAAGCCACTCCCCCACCGTGGCCTGCTGAGGTACTCCTCCCCATCACGTATCGTGGGCCGTCGAGTCACTCTGAGCCGAAAAGTTAGCAGTCGTCAGGTCTCAGCCAGTCGTAGAGTTCCGTACGTAGTGCGCTTGGGAGAACCGCTCCACAAGCCATCAGTTGTATTTCAACCAGCACAAAGTCTCACAAAGAAGTAACCCAATGATATGTTGTGTCACAAGGGTTCCAACACAATAGACAACGCGTCAACCAGACGCCCGGTCTGTGCGTTATTGGCATTTCAGTGCCGAGGGCCCGGTTGGATTCGGGTGCGATCCAACTCATCCTTACTCCAAGTTTTTCCAGAACTCTCATAGAATAAGTCAAAAGGACTGTCTCGCTCCAAGGATCCCAACACCACAGACAGTTCATCAAACGGATGCCCGATTTTCGAGATAAGGCCCTTTAAGTGTTTCTAGGCCCAGGTCCGGTCCGACCCAGTCGGACCAACCCAGCCCAACCCGGTCTGGGCTAGGTTGCGGTGGACTCGGCCCGTTGGGAAGAGGTCTGACCTAGCCCGCAAAAAGGGGCGGCCCGCTAGGGCAGTGGTCCGGTTGGTCGACGACCTGGTTGGGCGGCGGCCCGCTATGGCGCGACCCGTGGTGCTTCTGCCAGGCGGCTCTGGAGAACCGCTCCCCTGAGATCCCAAATGGCCAGAGGACGTTCGACCTTTAAAGTGGCGACACCATGTGAGTGCCGCTCGGTCGCCGCAGAACCCGTCGAAGGCGCGGGTTCCACCTCCTCCGCCGTGGCTTCAGTCGCGGTCTCCTGTTCACTGAGAGTGCGCGACGACGCACCGCCCTTCCCTTACGTGGCCGACCGAAGAGATGGCCGCCTTCTCCATCTTCCGCGGCTGATGAGCTGTGACCCCTTTGCACATCAGCGGCGCGCGACGGCGTGCCAAACCTCCTCCACGGCTGCCCGGTGCCAGCCGCTCTGATATCCGCCACAGCTTTGTGTTGCGGCGTCCTCTAGCGGCGTGCGTTGGCGTGTCGCCTCCTTCGTAGTTGGTTGGTGTCGTCAAGCCGACGGTCTTCCACGAAAGGCACAAGGGTAACAAAGTTGTGGAGGGTTCGGGCCGTGTTTGTTAGGCCCACGCCCTCTACGTTAGCTCGTGATCAAAGGGAGGATAAAATGAGTTTAACAATTTCTTGTATTAAAAAACAAACACAACCTCATAAGGATACCCCGTAACAACCTCCCGCAAAATGAATGATTCGCGGATCAACCCGTTAGTTGGTTGACCCGCGTTCTTCATGTAATTTTCAATAATGGGGAAGAGAGAATCATTTTAAAAGCATAAACAAATAAACCCCTACCTCGAATCGTCGGAGAAACGCCCGCGCTTGAAGGTGGGTTGGTGTTCTTCGTTCCCGCAACTGGTTCCCAACGACGCCACTCGTACGTCATCCTTTAGTTCGTGGTTCAGTGTCTTCCGTCACCTCCTGCTGGGTTTGGCTCCGTCCTCTAAGGGTCCGGCATTGCGGTGCTCCTTCAGCACTTCGTTGCTTGGCGAAGTTGTGTTGATACCTCTCCCCAAGCTCTATATATATAGGAGAGGGGGAGGATAAGTAACAACGTTGTAATTTAATGTGGCTCATCAATTAGGAAGCTTCCTTCTTCCCCAACGACATCGTTTCTTAGGGTTGGCAGGTCAATCCATTTATTGTCTTGACACATCGCTGGCCCCACCTCTTTGATTGTCCGTTGGAGGATATGAAATAAAATAATAAAATTATTTTATTTCATTTCTTTTAAAAAGTCGCAAAACTTAACTTTTTCTTCGGACCTACTACGGTCAAAGTAAAGCCTACCTTAAGTGAATCTCGGTGCTGCGGATTCAACGGTGCCCTCAAATTTTTAATCCGAGCAACAATTCAAATGTTAGAAAACACCGCTCACGCGTTTACTGAACGTACCCAAAATAAAGTTCAATAAATTAATTACGTTCACCCTCGACCTGCGCCGGTCGAGGTTAGGCTCCGCCTAAGGAGAACACACCCCAACGAACTCAACAATACTCTCCGATTTTCAATCCAAGTTACCGTTTAGAAGTTATGGACTTTACAATAAAATAATTGTCACTTAATTATTTTATTTACAGCCAAAAACTAACTTTCACTGGTGGCCCGCGCCATCCAATGTTAGTATCATCCTAAGGAAAGCATACCCTCTCAAGTTTAGCAGTGGCCTCATATTTTCAATTCGAGTTACCATTCGTGAGTTATAAGCATTTGAAAAATAAAATAATTTTTTTTACTGTTATGCCATTTTCGGGTTTTCCCACTAGAGGCCTGCGTCGACTAAACTTAAGTCACGTCTAGGGTAAACCCGCCATCCTGAGCGCAACGGTGCCCTCAGATTTCTGATTCGGGTAACCGTTTAAGAGTTATTCCACTTTTTCAGGAAAACTGCTTACACGAACTATTTAAAGTTTAACAAAACTTCGACGGATCATTCTGGGCACTCTGAGCCTCAGAATCACGCGCCGTCAGATTTCGCGGTCTCGAAATAATTCCATATAAATAAAAAAAATTATACAGAAATTCCAGGACATTAAAAATAAGGATAGATTTAATGAATATATATGTTGAATATAATGTAATTATAATTATTTAAATTTAAATTACTATTTATCTCTTTTTTTTCCGTCCATCAAAAATTGAAAGCATCACCTGTGCGTACATATAGACTATCGTCTTCATGAAGTGATGTAATTCATTTCTCATAACCACCTTATATGAATAGTTATAAAAGTGTATATAATGAATAAATATGATATTTATAAAAGTATTAATATTTTTTAGATGATTAAACCATGACCATGGTTCATGTATTAGAACCACCGAATCGAAACTTGTATGAGAAATGGAATTGTGATCATCCAGAATGATAATTTTACAAAGGAATTATTAATAAAGAAGTAAGTAGAAATCATATGTGAATCATTTTTGATAATATAAGTATGAATATTTTTTTTGGAATAAATTTATGATAAATATATATTTATTATATTATTGGTTTGAATTCATACAAAGTAAGAAAGGACTTGAGTTAAGGGTTTCTCATCTCACTTTTATTTCTTTGAGGCATATGCCATATTCACCACCCGTTTCTTTCATATGATGTATATAATTCCAATGGATGAATTTTATTATGGTTATCATTAAATTTATGGGTATTTATAAATTTATCTAATGTTATATGTTTTATGAGTTTTTGATTCAAAGATTACCAAAACTGTAAGGGTTCATTGTTTCAATATTGTTTATCAAGACATGTTTCATATTATGAACCTATTTGTGTTTATGTAGTGTATATAATCACATTTTGAAAATTTATATCAAGAATCTTGTTATATTCATGGTATTTAATGTTTTATTTAATGTTATTTATTTTAATGGGGTTATAATTCAAAAGTTACTAAAGCGGTAAGAATTTATGTTACCATATAATTTCTTTTCAGGATTGTCTTTGTTAAATTTCCATTTAGGGAAATTATATGATCCTTATCAATTAAACACCATATATTCTCTTATACTTGGGTAATTATTTAATTTTTCAATTATACTACCCATTTCCCTCTCTTTGGTACTTGAGATGATTGAGAAAACATTTTAAAGAAAAGTCGACCTTGTTTTTACTCTTTAGTCGATTAAATTTTTCTTCCATGTCCATATTCTTCAAAATCGTTTATGAATGTTTTTATCTATACATAAATATTTGATAAATATTATTTTTAATACATTTTATTTTCATTAATTTTTTTAAAAAAAATTCATTTTCAAATGTTTTATGTATGATTCACTTTTTACTTTTTATAAAAGTGTGAAAAAATGAACTCTTTTAACATATATGAAATGAAAAAAATTTACAACTGCTATGACCATTATTTTATTTGAAGATCACTTTAAAAGTTTCCATGGTTATTTTGAAATAAAATCTTTTTCTCAATATTCTGGTAATTTTTAGTTTGTAAATATACCAAAATTAAATGATATTTTGCCTATTTTCAGAGAAATGTTCAAATGTTATTTTAAAGGTATTTTTTATATACGTAAACATTATTTAAGGATTGTTATGATTCATTGGGGATATGATCTTATAATACCATCCACACATTTTATCTAGATGAATTATGATGATGACATTTTAAGGATAATTATATGAAACTTGTTACTTTCCCATGGGTTAATTATGTTATGATGGAATCATTATGAAACCCATTTATTTACCATCGGTTAATCAAGTTATGAAGGGAATGATGGTTGTTTCTATGATTTATATGATTAAATGAAATATCCATGTACTTTATTCATGTTGTGGTTCTTCGACATTATTTATGATGATGAGTGATCCTTTTATAGGTCTCCAATGCATTGGGTAATGTTATAGAGTTAACTAGATGGAAGATACTTCTAATAGATGACATAGTTTTCTAAATATATGTAACTTATAAGGGACAATGAAGTTAAATGAATAGAAATTACTCATAAGACAATTTCATAATTATCCTGTTTATGTGATTCTATGATGAATGTATGATGTCCCAAGATACCAACATATATTTTCTATAGTTTCTATGAGTTTTAATGGTTCCTTTAAATAATATTGATTTCACATGGTACATGATCATTGAATCATATCATATATTGAAGATTTATTCCATGAATCATGTTTTATGATCTAAGTTTTGATGGGTATGGATAATCTTATGTTATGATCATGAACTTTGATTATGACCATATCCTTATTCTTATATAATTCTTACGTATGATCATTAATCTATATCTCCTATGTTTACCCTTACTGAGAATTTCAGCACACCCTTTATTATTCCCCTGGTTATAAAGGATGATATTATATAAGATATTTCTATAAGGGTATCATGTATATAAAATTTCTTTGGAGATATTTAAGTCTTCCTATGGCATATGAAAATCTAGGTATAATGGAAAAAATCCCATTTGATGAGAAAGAAAAGGGATTTGTTCTTTAAAGGGTCTTTTATAATTATATAAAACTCCATACCTAAAAGGTCTTGGTCATGTAAGTAAATTAATATTTTCTATTGATATTTTATTTAAGGATGGTTATAACTGGGTAATTTCAGTTGGTATCAAAGCTATGTTTTTAGCACCGGATCCGGGGTGACTGGGTCTTGAGCTATCTCAATTGGTATCATAGCATAGTTTAGATAAACTTAGAGGTTATAAAGTTATTAGATGAGGATAATTTAAGAGTTTAGGATACCATTATAGATTTTTTTAAGGATTATCATAAGTTTAAAGGAATATGTACTCTTTTGAGTTTTTATGTTATGTGATTTTAAGGTGACTGATGACATTTTTGGAAATTTTTATTGGATTTTAATCGATAATTTATGTATATGTAACCATTAGGTTTAAGATGTGATTTAGTAAGATTTTATATAGGAACAAGTTTATTGGGGATATAAATTGAAAGAATTATATAACCATTAAGGTTAATACGTTCTCTAATGATGAAGTAATTATGATTATTGGGAATAAAGGGTTATCATATTTTTAGAATATATGTATAGATAACCAGGGGATTGAAAATTGATTTGGTGACTAAGTGATTAGAGTTATTTTTGAATAAGATCACTGTATTGTGGAACATTATATGATTAAGGTAAAAAAATACTATTTTCTATGATTGGATTTTATTTGAGGAATAAATACTGAGTTAACTTGTAGAAGCATATATGATTTGTTGTGATTTTTTGGTGATTTAAGTTTTTTTGGGAAATGATTAGTATATTTTTTTAGAATATATAATTATGGTATATAAATTTTTGGTATGTGACTTTATGGGTGATTAATGATATTTAAAAATAAATGTTAAGTTGATATTGGAAGTATGCGTGATCAAATATTTATAATTTTTGGTTTCAAATTTGGTTAATCATATTTTGAAAGAGTTTTAAGGTTAGTTATTTATAAAATGATTTAAGTTGAAATTTGGTTTTTATTATTGAGGTTTTGGATATTTATGTATAAATGTTTATTTATATTGGATGTTATATTAACATGTGCTAATTTTTTTGTTTTTGGTTAATGTGTAGAAATAGAAGGAATAATTTTTCATCCTTTTGTTGATCTTGTGATGAGTTAAAGTATAATTTTAGTTCTTCAAGCCTGAAAAATTCAACATTGTTATATACCTTTTGATATGAACCAGAGGTGGAAAACTGCTTGAAATATAACCAAATGATGAAATTATGTGAAGAAATCAAGTAATTATATTGAATCAAATTTTCTATATTTATGTTAAAATAATTCATCAAATTCAAGAAATAGGAAGATAAATCTATCAAGTTCTATGTGGAAAATATTGCTCACCTATGAATGTATTCTTTACGAAACTCATTCAAAAGTATGATTCTCACAATTTAAAATTCATGGTTAATGGAATTATTATTAAATTATAAGTTTTCTATTATTAAAATAAACCTCAAAGTCCTTTTCAAAAAGAAATGTATTCGATGTGGATTAAAAAGTACTTCCTTTCCACTTATATGTTTACGTACCACCCCATAGAATTGATTCTGAAAATATTTTATTACATTTTCAAAAAACATGAAATAAAATTATGAGTAATAAATTTCTTCAAGGGGGTTAGAATATAACACCATGATATTTTATAATGTATTTTAAATAAATACTATGTTTGATAGCATGCACCACATATAACACCAATTTTAAAAGAACCGCGTTATACTATATAAATATTATTATTTAAATATTTCTATTATTTCCTTGAATTCAGATTGGAGGGCATGAATAAGAATAACTAAAGTATGAAAAATATGTTTAAATTTTTTAAATGAAAAATTATTGATTAATTCGTATGAAATAAGTACTCAATTCTAAATGTTAAAAATAATACCATTTTATGTTAAATGATCAATTTTCAAATGATTGTATTTATATATATTATGTATATTGATAAATAATTAAATAGAATATATTGGTATTTAATTTAAACAAATGAATAATCATTCATACATTGATTATTAATTGGTTATAAGTTGAGATAAAATCATTTGAAGGTAAAATGAGTTATTTTTTAGAAAACTGTTTTATGTGCACAATGTATTCTTATCTCTGTAAATTAAATTAATAAATATTTATTAATTATTTTAATGTAATATGATGATAATGTGTTCAAGAAAATATATTAACATTCATATAACCCTTGTTACTAATAAATGAATGAGAATAAAATCATTTTAATTCTTAAAAAAACATTTCTTCTAAAAACGGTATTTACACGTTCAGTGCACGAATATTAGAAATAATTTCTACTAATTATAGGAAATGAATATTGTAAAATGGATTCATAATTTGGAATCATAATAATTAATATTATTTAAGAAGTTGAACTTAATTTTTGGTCATAATAAATAGTATCTGTGGTTAAAGTTTAACACTATAGTAAAGGGAAAAATGGGTCAAGATTTAAAAATTTTGTGATAAAACTTCAAAATCACTCAAAAAAATGAATTAATCTCATTTTATGTGTTTATTTAGTTTATAGCCATCCTAAATTTAAAAATATATCACTTTTTTATGTTTTATTTTGTTTTTTAGACTTATATTAATTTATGTAAATTATAATCACAAAATGTCTCTCATTCCCTTAATATCTCTAATATGATTTCATAAGAATAAAAAATACCATAAATGATTATAAATGGTTATTTTGAATATTTATATTATTTTACTGTAGTAATTTAATTTTAATTTTTTTAATGTAATAATTACCTAAAACACTTACACATTGCTAATGCAGTGCTTTTGAAAACATGTGGGAAATCAAAGTAAATAGTTTTAAAATATTTAAAGTGATGTTTTTTGGATAATTTAAAGTATTACATATATTTTATGGGTCAAAATGACAATTAACTAATTTTTGAGATACTAAAATTCAAAATACTTGGTAATATTGATGTTTTTGAAGTCAAATTAATTAAATAGTCCCGAAAATGACTTTAAGGATATTTTATGTAAAACAATATTTAATTAATTTTTATAAAAAGAATAAAAATATTATATTTTATTACTTTATTGGAAAATGTTCAAGAATATAAACCATTTTACACTTATTTTCCACTTTCCCTTTTAGAATGACATTATTGACCCTTAAAGTCTAAGTATTTTGTTACCAAAGTTAACATTAAAAGGGTTAATGAGGGAGGTAAATTAAGATATAAGGTTAAAGATGAAACTTAAAATTGTATAAATATTATTTTTTTTAAAATTTATTTTGACCTTATACAATTTATATTATAATATATAGAAATTCTGGTCCATTTTACAAGAGTTAAAGACAATTTATATATTAATATGTCATGTATTTACAAGATTTCCATCCAACCCTATTATAAAAGGCACATACTCTCCTCTTTATACACACCTTCTTAAACCAACTATCTTAAATAAACCTGATAAAAACTATTATCAACTACCCTATAAAATTTATATAGGTGATGGTCTTCTTAAAATATCAACCCAAGGGTCCTTAATAAGATATCCAACAGAGGTTTCTCAAAGAAGAGGGAATCATCTTCACCAAATCCTTTTAAGTTTATTTCTTTATATACCTTATCCAAATAATATTTAACCTTATTAACATAGTCAAATTAGTGAAATTATATTAATTAAATGTTTTTATATTAGTATAATAACTATTATGTATTTATCATCCATACTAATAGAAAATAAAAACATCATCGTGTGTACGTATGGACTACCGTCACCACGAACGACTTATTTTATTTTTCATCACCGTATCTCATGGTTGGTTATCTAGATGTATTTAAAAATTATATAAGTTTTTTAAAATATTATTACGATTCTTCAATGATAAAATATTATCTTCCTTCGAATCCTTCCATCCATTGTAATATGATAATGTCACTCCTGCATATATGTGAACTACCATCTCCATGAAGTGATGTGATTCGTTTTCCATTTTTGATTTATATGGATGTTCATAAGGATATATTTAATGAATATATATGATATATATATATATTGCATAATTATTATTTACTTTTCTTTCCTTCCATCCATTGAAAAGTGAAAACATCTCACGTGTGTATGTATAGATTACCATCTCCATGAAGTGATGTAATTCATTTCTCACCACCAACTTATATAAATGATTATAAAAGTGTATATAATGAATAAATATAATTCTTATTAAAATATTAATATTTTGGAGATAATGAAACCATGACCAAGGTGCATGGACTTAAACTATCAAACTAAAACATGTATGAAAAAAAGAATTGTGAGCACCCAAAATGATGATTTTATGGAAGAATTATTAATATATGAGTAATTATAAATTACATGTGAATCATATATAGTATAATAAGTATTAATAAGGTTATAAAATAGATTTATTATAAATCTATATTTATTATATTTGAGGTTTTAATGCAATTGAATTAATACAAGACTTTAGGTAAGGGTTTTTCGTCTCACTTTTATTTCTATGATGCATATAACATATTCAAAACACATTTATTTTGTATGGTGTATATATTTTATATGAATTTATTTAATGATTATTCTCATTAAAATATTTTTTATTCAAAAATATATATAATTATTTCTATTTTATGATATTTTGATTCAAAGATTACCAAAAATATAAGGGTTATTCATCTCATTATTTTTTCATAGATATATTTTTCATATTATGGACCTATTTTTGTTTACATATTGTGTGTGATTCCCATTTGATATGATATATCATAAATCTCTTTATATTAATGATATTTAAATTTTCATTTGAAGTTATTTCTTTCAAGGGGTTATGATTCAAAAGTAACCGAAGAGGTAAGGGTTATGTCACTTTCTCAATTCTTTTCAGGATCCTCTATGTTAAAATTTCATTGATGGAAATTATATGATCCTTATACTATAAAAATATTATATTTTCTTCTAATCTATTTATTCCTCTATTTATAATTATAATTATCATTCTCCATCATTTTGTTACATAAAATTATTGAGATTTTTTTAAAGAAAAGATGACCTTATTTATGTTCTTTGGTTGAAAAACTTTTTCTTCCACATCCATGTTCTTAAAAATGTTCTTTGTATGTTTTATCTCTACATAAATTTTTTAAAAAGTTTATTTTTACTTCCGTTTAACTTCTTTAGAATTTATTAAAAGGAATATTTTCAAATGTTTTATGTATGACTCTTTTTACTTTTTGCAAAAGTGTGAAAAGAATGTTCTCTTTTAACATATATGACATGGACAACTTTTCCTATCCATATGATTGTTCTTTAATTTGATTTTTCCATTAAAAGTTTCCATGGTTATTTCAAAATAAATATTTCTCTGAATATTCTTCAAATTTTTATTTTTCGATGATACCAAAAGAAAATGATATTTTACCTATTTTTAATGAAATGTTTAAATATTCTCTTAAAGGTATTTTTTATCTATTTAAAAATAATCTAAGGATTTTTGTGCTTCATTGGGAATATAATCTTATGAAACCATATAGTTTCATTCTATAGATGGATTATTATGATGATGTTTTAAGGATAATTCTATGAATCCCATTTTTCCCTTATGTTAATTATGTTAAGATGAAATCATTCTGAAACCCATTTATTTTTCATTGGTTAATCATGTTATGAAGGGATTTATGGATGTTTCTATGAGTTTTATGATGAAATGAAATATATATATATATATATATATATATATATATATACTTTTTTCAAGTTATGGTTCTGGGAAATTGTTGATGATGATGGGTGATCCTGTTATAGCTCTCAAATGCAATGGGTAATGTGATAGAGTTAACTGGTTGGAACTTACTCTTATGAGATGATGAAGTTTACAGTATACGAGTAACTCTTAAGAGATGACAAAGTTAATTGGATGGATGTTACTCCTAATAAAACATTATAATTATCCTATTTAGGTGATTACATGATAAAAATATGATGACTCAAGATACCATAATTTTTTTTTTCTATTCTTGCTTTGAGTTTTATTGGTTCCTTTAAACAATATTGATTCAACATTGTTCATGATTGTTGAATCATATGAATATTGTCTTATGTTAAATCCTTATTCCATGAATCATGAATTATGATCAAGGTTTTGATGTGAATGGATGATATTATGTTATACTCATTCACTTTTATTATTCTCATACCCTTATTCTTGTATTATTCATAAATGTGATCATCAATTGATATATCCTATGTTTACCCTTACCATGTATATGAGCTTACCCTTTCTTATGTTTCCATTTCCACAAGTTATGTAGAATTATATTATGTAATATATGACTATAAGGGTATAATGTGTAGATAATTTTATGGAAGATGTTTATATATTCCTATGGAATAAAAAAATCTAGTTATAATGGAAAAAAATCACATTTGATGAAAAAGACACAAGTTTTGTTATGTAAAGGGTTTTCTATAATTCTCTAAAACTCTAAACCTAAAAGGTATTTGGTATGTAGGTAACTCAATGCTCATTATTGATATTGTATTTATGGATGGTAAAAATTGGGTAATTTCAGTTGCTATAAAATATTGTATGTAAAGAATATATTTTTAGTACTAGATCCAGGGTATATGGGTCTTATTATGTCTCATATAAATCCAAATTTAACCACTTAATATTGATTTATCATTTTTAAATTGATTAATCACAAATCCTTGTTAATCCATCAAAGGGTTATTTATTGAAACTCTACATAAGAACCCAAACCATATTATAGGTGGTGGATTATAATTTGATCAACAATATATGTCATTTTTTGAGTAATTATGTCACTTGTCACAATATATTTAATCTCATTATTATTATTATTATTATTATTATCAAGATAGTGACCCAACATCTTGATAATGGTCATAAAAAATTAATCCAAACATTAAAATAAATAATAAACTAATCCAACCCATAAATACTTATGTTAAATATTAGCCCGAATGGCCCGAAGACCTTCATTTTTATTGATTTTTGATAACCCACCTTTCAAGGGATGAGGGGGAACCATTACAAGGCCTGTAGGCTCAGAGATTACAAGGCCCATAGGCTTAGGAGATTACATGACCCGAAGGTCTTAGGAAATTCAACCAGGCTATCTACAAGAAACTTCCCCTCCCCAGCATCTGCGTCATGATAGTAGCTCTCCACCTTTGCATGGTCGTCTGGCTAGGCTTCCCATGCAAGCACAAGCTGGTACCAATGGCATAGCCATACCCTCTCATTCTGACAATCCATTTGGTTTTTCTCTAGTGAGTGCACCTGCTCTGAATCCTCATCTGGGGCTTCTCCTTTTTTGTAGTGTGTCTGGGGCAACTGCATGTGGACCAAAGGCCTTGAGGTGGCCCGAGGGCCTTAAAGGTGGCCCGAAAGCCCTACTAACCCGAAGGACTATGTGGCCCGAAAGCCTTAAGGACTCCAATCCCAAACCGGTGTCCCAAGGTGAATAGTTCCAGCTTCTACAGTACCGAACAGTACCTGCTACAGTAACTGCTACAGTCCTGCTACAGTACCTGCTACAGTACCCAGAAATATGCCTATACCTGGTTTTGAACCTGGGTCTTGTGGATGCACTTAAGGATACCTCACCAACTGGGCTGAGGCTCATGTGCATGTTAAATATTAAATTTTTTCTCTATTAATTAAGTTATTACTAACTATATTACAACTATAATTAATTAATCACATGGAATTATTATATTTTAAAACAAATATATAACATTATTTACATTTAATATCATAAACACAAAACAAAAGTTATGATTTTGGAAAAACATTACATGGGAATATTATGAACTTGAAATAAAAAATCAAGATTTAATATATGAGTGATGATATTTCACTTTATACTATTTCTCCCCAATACGACCATACCGCTAAGATGAAGCATCACATTTCTTCAAGCACACTCCCCATTCATTAGAGATTTGAGACTAGTGCTGATGGTATATGGATATTTCTTAAAAGGTGTATACTATAATCTTATAACACCCCTAGAATTTATGATTTATTTCATTTCAATTAAATATAATCTCTTCGATAGCTTATGATGCACCCAACATTGGGTTTAAATAAAAATACTCTATAAAAATATTATTTATACGTGACTATTATAACTTATCTATTAAGTTGGAGGGTATGAATAATAAAAAATAAATTATTATAATCATATTTTTATACATGTATAAAATAAATTAAATGGATATATATTTACTATAAATAAAATAAGAATCATTTAAAAGAAAAAGAAATGTTTTCTGGAAATCTATATATTTTTTTCAAAAAAATGGTCTCGTTGCTTCTTGTACACTTATAATAAAATTATTTTTTGAATTTTTTAGAAAATTTATTTAATAAAATTAATTTCATTTTTTAAATAATCATATCAAAATTATCTTAGGGTGAAGTTTTGTTATTTTTTTGAAAATTTTTATTTTTTTTATAAATAATGAAAATACTGATTTTTATTAAAAACTTCCTTTTTTGCTTAGATTATTTAAAAAGATAAATAATATTTTTAATTTATTTTAAAATAAAATTAGTTCAATTTTATTATAATAAATTCAGTTTAGTCTGTTTTAATCAATTTAATATTGAATTCTTATATTAAAACCTTCTATACTGATGAGAATTTTCTCTTTGGGATCACACTTTTTCATTGCATTTGTGAGTATAATTTTAAATTGGTTTTTACACTTGTGTGAATTTAATTTGAAAAAATGGATTTCATAATTGGAATCATAATAATTTATATTATCTAATAAAGTCAAATTAATTTTTGACCATTATGAAAAGTAAAAGTAGTAAAAATTAATTACTGTGATTATGTTAATTTTTTTTTATCGAGGGGTTAAAATAAAAAGATAAGGGTTAAAAATGTCATACCAAATTCTCCAACACCCTTTTATAGTCGTATTTAGACCTTAAAACCTCTAAGGGTTGAGAACGACCCATTTTTAGGCCTTTTCTATTACTATGATTTTCATTTTATTTTTCTTTATAAAATGGGTAGAATGTATGCATCTTGTTCTCCAAAACTGCTAAACTGACCAGTCAAACTGCTAAACCGATCGATCATTCATGATTTTACCCCTTTTATCTATGCGAATGACATAAATTAGGCACTAAATCTAGGTTACTAGGGTCAAGGTCGTTATAAATGGTCCATCATAGTAAAATTCCAAAGTAAACATCTCAATAATAATTATAAAAAGTCGATATAAACTTGCACTATATGTCATAAGGACATCCCACAAATACCCACATGAGTTATGCACCCAAACAATACATAAAGGTAAAATCCAATTACCAAAGAATAAACAATATAATTAAAAAATAATGTAAAAGTAAGTGTGGATAACCCATTCCACATTACTATAAAAACACATGATCTTAGATCTAGGATGTTTCCATACATCATCTTCATACTACAGAGGCCTACTGACTTTACTTGAAACATTATTCATATGATTTGATAAAAAATATATTTAACATTGACTATATTAGTGTAATGATTTGAATTATTTAATTATATCATTTTCAATATGAAATAAATTAATAGGCGCTAACTAGATCACCTAGATAATCTCATATTTACTTTAACCATTTCTAGTAACTATATATCATGATAGTAAAAAAAATATTTTGATCAACTCATATTCCAAACTCAAGGAATTGCATCATTTTACATGTTAAACAAATGATATCACATAATTCCTCGAGCCTAACTCATGACCAAGTAAAACACAAGGCTCTCCTATTAGTATATCATGTCTCAACCTAACCCAATTCTCCCTGAAAGTGACCGCCCTTATGAAATTTTTTAAAATAACAAAATAGTTATTTGAAAAAAAACCCAATAACAACTTAGTTTTCAAAAAAACACATAAAATTGAACCCCAAGTTATTTCACTAGAAAAACTCAAGCACTTTACAAAAAATCTTCTGGTGTGGCTCGCCGTCGTCTCCTGAGTGGTCCAGAGGGAGGGGGGATCTCTCTGTTTCCAGTGTTTGGAAGCCTCTTGAAGGTTTGATGTTCAGTGATTTTCAATGGTCTTGAATTTGGCGTTTTTGGGCGTGTTTCCATCGCATCGCTGTGCGGTGGAGGCGCTGCTGATCATGAATGATTCTGGTGAATGGTTTGTGAAACTTTTTTGGTTTTGTTTGAATGGTGGAGTTGTTTTCTTGGATGGTTTGTTTTCTAAGGTGGGAAGTCTATGGAACTGGACATGACTTCATGGTACTTTCTTCAAAGGAGGATCCAGAGATGAAGATCTATCTTTGCATAGTTTTTTGGATTTAGTTGTTTGGAGGGTATGGCGTCAGCCATCGGATCGGGCCTGTGCTTTGACACAGGACACTTGTTTGCCGAATAACCTTGCAACAATGGAGAGCTTCATCACGATCAAATTCTAGGGAGGAGCAGCCTCATGTTGTCATTCTGGTTTTATTTTTTATACCTTTTGAGTGTGATTTTTCCTATGTCTATGAAGTCTACATGGGTTTCACCCCCTTCATCCCTTAAAAGGGGGTTTTATCTTATAATAATAAAAAACATTGAAGGCCTTCAGGCCGTTGGATGGATGGATATAAACTCAATACGACTCAATATATAAACAAATCACACTTAATACACTAAAAAAATAACTTTAACATTATTTTCAACCCTAATTACCCCATAAATAATCATTTCATCAATGATTACATCAAGTACACATTTTAATTAGTCATTCTATTCAATAATTAACCTCTTTAGTTATGGATTTACAACGCTTAGACACATGTTTAGAACACAAAATTTATTCAATACTTCATAGAAAATTATTCTTCAAAAATATTTTTTTTCAATATCAAACAACTCACAATAAATAATTAAAAAAAATATTGAAATCATGTATAAACACATGTTAAATATAGAACCCCATAACTTAAACAACCCATAATTACATCATTAATAAAAAGTGTTTCACTTTCTTACATTTTTATGATCTTTTCGGTGTACAATTTTAGAGAATTTCAAAACAAATATTAAATATAAAACCCATATAATAAAAATTATAAACATCCTCCTAATGTAAATTTTATTTCACAAAAATAGGATTCATAAATTTAAACTCATGTTTCTTTCAAAACACATTCTCTTCTTTTAATACGAATCCCCATTAAAGAAATATAGTCCTTTTTATATTTCCTACTCATCGTTAATCCCTATAAAATACATTTGAAAATGCGGGATGAGAAAAAAAGATCAGTAAGGGATATAAAAATATAGGAAAACCATTAATCTATTTGAAATTAATGAAAACCCATAATTATGATTTCTTTTTCTCACAAAAAATTGAGTTTAAAATAAACACTTACTTACTCTTGAAATAAAATTTTGCCTGAATTTTTTCATAAAACATGTCCTAAGAAATCATAAAGGAAAAATCATAATTAATGTGGGATTCTTGAAAAATATGAAATATTATCATTGAAAACAAACCTTTTACCGATAGGAGATCATAAATAATATTTTAAATCAAAGTCCATTTTCGTATCTTATGACATCAAAATATTTCCACAAAAACCATCACAACTAGAACATAAAATATATCCAAGGATAAAAATATAAATGATAAAATAGATAAAAATAACTAATTTCATAATGATTGAATGCATAATTTCAGATATCATAATCATACCTTCAAGGCCTTGTGCCAAGGAATCAAAAAAATACTGTCAAGTAATTGTGAAACGACATCATAAATAACTGCACAAGCATGCACTAAATAACCATGATATTTTTTATCATGAGACCTATCAATGCATCAAGGGGATATAATAGGACATTCCCATAACTTAAAAAGTCCAATTCATTCATCATATGAAATAAATGAATTATAATTCAATACATAATCAATATAAAAATTCATATTGAAAAAATATCATATAAAATGTTAATATTTCCATAGTGAATAAATAAATAACATGAAATTAATCCATAAAAATAAATAAGGTGGATTATATTAATATATTATATCCCTGATAAAGAATAATAATAATCAAGGTATATTGAAATAAATGAAAATAACTTTAAAATAACATCCAAACATTTCACTGAAAATATGATAAAAATAACCTTTTCTTTTTTTAACATTTTAAATGAAAATTTATAGAATACTAAAAAAATGAATTTATTTGAAAATAATTATGGAAACGTAAAAATTAATCTTAAAATAAAATAAAATTCATGATGGTGGTAAAATATTTTAATACTATATATGTTAAAAGATAACATTCCTTTCACAAATTTGTAAAAGGTTATAAGTGAGTTGTACTGAAAAATTTGAAAGGATTCCTTTTAATAATTTAAAACAAAATTTAAAAGTAGTTTAAAATGAACTTTAACAATATCTTAATCATAAATAAGAGCATACATGAAACAATTGTTGAACATGGTCATGGAGGATAAATTTTTTGAAATAAAAACTTTAAAATAAGGTTTTAAAGGAAAATCTCTTACCTTGAGTCCCAACTCATTTCATATGTTCTCAAACTCATGAAAAAAAAATTTACTAGTTTTTTAAATTTATTAATATAATTTTTCATTTTTAATATATTATCATAATTCATTTTTTTTATTTATTACCATGACTTATTTAGTTACTAAATTAGTTAAGTTTAAATCGAATGTTATGAGGATGTTAGGTTCATAATCCCAAAACAACTTTGGTAGGATGACCATGGTAAAATTAGTAATAGTTACATCTTATGAAGAATAATAATCATGAAAAAAAAATCATTTTTATACATTAAATATAATTTTAGAATAATCTATAAAAGGTGGACATGAAAAATGAATCACATCACTTTTTGGAGGTGGTAGTCCACACGTACAAATGAGTGACATTATCATTTTTAACGGATGGAAGGATAGGAATATAAGTAATATAAAATCTTTCAAAAATCATAATTACATAATTATTACCATATATATTCATTTCATCCATCATAATAACCAGATTTATGAGATGGTTATGAAAAATTAAACACATCTCTTTGTGGAGGTGGTAGTCCACATGTACACACGAGCAATGTTTTCATTTCCTACAGAATGTAAAAATAGATTAATAAGGGTTGTAGCATAATCATAATAAAACTTAGGTATATGGAATATAATAATGTTATTATATGATGTTGTTTTGGACATAATTATAAGAGGTAGATAAGAAAAAAAATAAAAGAACATGGTTTATGATTATACATCTTCTTGGGAAATCCTCATTTGGATTAAACCTTAAGCCTTATTAGGATAGTATTAGGGAAATAAAATATGATATAAGAAGAATGTAAGGGATTTAGTTGGTAGATATTTACTATTCTAAATGGCTCATGAGGTGTGAGGATTAGAGGAGAAGCAATTTACTTTTATAAGTGAGGTGGGTAGAAATCTTGTAAATACTTGAGATATTAATATATAATATGTGTGTAACTCATATAAAATGGATCCAAATTTATATATATTATAATATAATTAGGGTGATGTTGATATATGGTAAACCAATAAAATTTATAAAAGTTTAGGTTCTATTTTAATACTTTTATTTTGATGTAACCCCCTCGTAAATCCTTTTTAACTTTAGTCACAGTAACAACTTTTTCAATATTTAATGGTTACAAATTTACTTCTAAGGTAAAAAGTAACTCAAAAATGGTCCATGGATTAAATTTTAAACTATTTCCAATTCCATTTTCCTATTTTCAAGATTTTTTTGAATCTAAATCGGTTAATTAAATATTATTTAATAAAAATATAATTAAAGTCATTATTTTGGTCTATTCATAAAAGTTCACTTTAATGACATGAAAATAAAAATGGATTTATAATATAAAATATTTAACAATAAATTATAAATTATTATTTAAAATAAAATTTATGTAATATTATAATTTATCCAAATATATTACTTTTAATGTTTTTAAAATCATTCACTTTGATTTTTCTACTACAAGTACATGCACATTGTGTAAGCATTTAAGACAATTATAAAGTCACTAAAAACAAAAATTAAATTAACATCATAAAAAAATAATTTATGTTAAAAAAATATTTTAGATTTCCCATAACATATTTTTATCCATGTGACCACATATAATTTAAATTAAAATCAAGAGTAAATTTTTTGTGATTATCCTTTACATAGAATAATATAAAGGTTATAATCAATATCAAGTGTCCATAAATTTCCACATTTTATAATATTTAACGGTTATGGTAAAAAAAATCATAAAATAAAATAAATAAAACCTTTAGGGATATTTATAGGCCTTAACTCATCATTTTAACCATGTTTTACCTATTTTACCCTTACAGTGGTGACAATATTTTTACCAAGGTCACTATTCATAATGACAAAAAATAAAGGGGAAATATTTAAATTTTTTGAACCCTATAATTCCAAATATGGAATACATTTTTAAATATTAAATTTATAGAAGTATTATAAATCAAATTTAGTATAAATGCATAAAATTCAATGATATTTTTAGAAAAATGTGTTTTTAAGACTATAAATGATCTTATACCAAAATAAAATATAATACTAATTATTTTGTAATTAGTTAGATTATTTATAATTAAAAAATAATTACGTGACTTTAAGAAAAAATAAAAAACATAATGTAATGTCCCAGCCTGGGTGCCACGCACCGGTTCCCTGATCTAGAGTGTAGCACACCCAGTTTCAAGTAAGTAACCCTTCTTTCATGTATTTTAAGCATATAAAGTGTTTTGGTTATGTTTGGGAGGGTTTGGGAACCTTTTGGAAAGTTTTTAGGATTTTATAAGGGTTCACGGTTGGTTCATGGTTTGTGGAAACAGTGTAGAACCTACTAAAAATCATGCACTATAAGATGGGGGCTAAGGAGAAGGTGCACAAGCAAGCACACAGTTTCTTCAAACTATATAGACGCTTAAGAGAAACCATGAAACTTGAGAGAGTAGTATTTGGAATGGTTGGTATATGTTTTGGAAACTGTGTGAGCCAACCATTTGAGGTATATACTTGAGGAAGTGTCTAATGCATGGTTAGCGCACAATTTTCCTCACCCTGTATGCTTTAAAAACTAGATCCAAAAAGTGGGTCTAGGTTAGGATAAAGATTTGAACCCTCATTTTTTATACAATCTAACCCTAACTCGATATTTTATCCTCCCAAAGGTATTAGTGGCTTCTACCATTGATCCAGAGGTGATTTGAAGGCTTTTCTTGGTATGTTGAAGCTGGATTCTCATGGTAAGTCATCATTCTTGGTGGTTTTTGGTGATTTTCCTTAGATCAACTTCTCTATCTCTCTCAGTTTTGTAGATCTACATCCTCTAATTATATATATAAGGTATATGATTACAAATATTATTATATTTGTCTTTTTTTATATTAGGGGATGAGATATAAGGTGTTTTTTTGAGTTTCAACCCGGTTCTGTGAATGTTTTCATGTCGTTTTCCATTTTTGCTAAGTTTTTTTAGGTAAGTGGCTTCACTCCCGAATCCTATATTTAGAACTTTAGGGATTGATTTCAAATTGGTTATTTTTTGTGTAATTCATTGTGAAATTTTTGTGCTATGATTCTTGGAAACCGTATTTGGTGAAATTTTATGGAATTGTGCAAAATTGGGTGTTTTGGACAAGGTGAATTTGGTCAAATGATTTTAAAAGGATGATTTTAAAATGGTGATTTTGTTTTGATGCAGGAATATGGTTTTAAATAAAAGGTTTTATTTATTAAAATGGTTTAATATTACAGTTTTCAATAAAGGTGTGTTTTATTTATTTGATTGAATTGGTTTGACAATGGTTGTATTGGCATGTGGTTGGCCTAAAGGGTTAATTGTGTGTTGAAGGTATGGGTTATTGGTTGTGAAATACCACCATCAAAGGGTATAAGTTATGGATGTGAAGTTCCACCATAATTGAAACACCAATATTGTGTGTGGGTGTGTGGCTATGTGACATGTAATGGGTAATACTAATTAAATTAATGAACTGGTTAGAATTAAATGTTTGGTTACTTTACATGGAAATTGGTTTATTTGAGAAAACTTCTTGGTATTTAATTGTTTGGATTTGTGATAAATTTCTGAACTATTTTCCAACTATTATATATATATTTTTATATAAATGTGTTAACTTTTTCTATATTAGTGGCGTGAGGTGGGAAGTCATTTTGGGAAAACCTACTGAGTTTTAGTACTCACCCATGCTTTAGAACTCTGGTAATTTTGTAGATATTGTTCATCAAGGCATGGCCAAAGGTAAAGTATCACACTTATTTAGTGGTGCATCATTTTGAGTCAATAAGGTTTTACTTATTACTTTTCCATTCCTTCATATAAGGGGGATATTGTTAAGTCATCAATGTTTCCTTATGACTTGACCATTCCTTTTGTTTTGAAAATCACAAACACCTTATCTTAAGGCAAATTTCATTTTACCACTGTTTTACTTCTATAAGGAAAATTTCCTTCCCAAAGGAAATTTACCCCTACCTTGTTTTCATTGTTCATATCAATATTTTTCTTAAGTATAAAAATTGGATTCATATCTAAAACCTCATAATCGTATAATAATTAGATATGAAGCATTCTGTTTTAGGATCTGAATTCCTGTTACGGACTTTTATGAAGTTCTACTCTAAATTCCCTGTTATGAATTTTATGAAGTTCAACTCTGAATTCTGATTACGAACTTATATAAAGTTCTAACTACAAATTCTAATGATGAATTCTAATTACGAATTCTCATTATGAATTCCGATGACGAATTCTGATTATGAATTCTCATTATGAATTCTGATGATGAATTCTGATTACAAATTCTCATTACGAATTCTGATTGTGAATTCTGATTACGAATTATGGATACGAACTTGTATGAAGTTTGACTCCGAATTCTTCTGAAAAACAGAATCCAAATATCCTTGTATTATAGACTCCGAATTCATTTTCTGGTTAGACTCAAAACTTTAACATTCATCACTCCGAACATTCATTTTTCTCTATTCCGAATATCAGTTTAGTTATGCTTTCACTTGTTCTATTATAAAATGATGTCATGACTTCAGTTATCAACTAACTGTTGTTTGAGTGACACGTGTACATGTCCCTCTAAAATTCAAGGAAAAATATGACCGTTGGCGGAGGGAGCCGACCGTTGGAGCTGTGCCTATAAATAAGAGCTCATTTGAAAAGAGAACGACACTTGAAAACATCTTTGACATCTATGCTTACATGCCGTTGAAGTGATTTCTGGAGAGATAGGCTCTTATAAATTCTCACACTTTGTGAAAAAAGTTTGAACAACTTTTTCAAACTTTTCTTCATGCAGACTTTCTTTGTGAGACTCCGATTGTTGCTGTATACAATCGAGGGCTTCTGGGGATAGGAAGATAGAGGTGCCGACTACCTGATAGTTGAGGGCTTGCGGGTATAGAAAGATAGACTCCGATCTTCGTATCGAGGGTTTACCCTGGGTATGGATAAGACAGACTTTCTTGAAAGTATAAATCAAGGGACCTCTTATACAGGGTTGTTAGATACCCTTCTCTTTGGGTTAAAAGAGTTATTGTTTGTTACTTGTAGTGTTACTACTTTGTTTTCTGCTGTGCATTTTGTATTGTTAAGGAAAGTATAACTTTCTTATACTTCCTTACATATACTTTGATTATATAGGATTATATACACTTTAAGTAAGAATCTTAGTTGTTGTAAACTTTTATTTAGTTTCATTTCCAGAATCACTTTTCCGGAATCAAGCAAGTTATTATAACTTAGAGGTGTTGTGAATTTTGGTTATGAAAAATCTTCTTAGGGATTTTTAAAGTATACAATTCACCCCCTCATATATTTGAGAATCTCATACTTATATATTCGATCCTACATTTAGTATTATAGAGTATATCATACTCACATACCATTCTAACAATTGGTATCAGAGCGATAGGTACAATCTAAATTAATCTCATGATTAGATTCAGAAGACTTTCTTATTCTCATAACTTTCAGAATTGTGTATTCGGAATTGAATTTCTGGATTAATATTTTTCAGAATATATTTTTTGGATTCATAGTTCAGATTCAGTTTTTCTTAGATATTCTCTTACTCTAAATTTTCCTTGCTTAGGATATTTTCCTTGTTTACAAACTCATACTACTAACAAGTTTGTGTGCAAAATATTTTCTTAAGAATGGCAGGTTTAAATGTTGGTTCTATTAATAACCTAAATCCTACCAGACCTCCTATTTTCAATGGAAATGATTATGAGTACTGGAGAGATAGGATGAAGAATTTCGTTATCAATACTGGAGTTGATAACTATCTAATACTGACTGGAGATTATAAGATTCCGAATAGGGAATTGAGAACCTTTATGAATCAGGAGAAAACAGAATATCAATCAAAATTCAGAGTCAGAAATACTTTGTTATGTTCCATAACTAGGAACATCTATAGTCAAATATCTTCATGTAAAGATGCAAAAAGTATCTATAATAAACATGAAGTTACACATTTTGGTACATCCAAATTCATAGAGACTAGAAGAGCTATGTTGAGAGCTGAATATCATAGTTTTAACTTTCCTTATAGAGAACCTATAAGCAAAGTTCAGAAAAGGTTTATGACTTTCATGAATAGCTTGAAATATATGGGATAAAATGGTTTGGATGATGAGGCCCTTGTAGATAAGATCATAGATATTGTGCCAAATGAATGAGAGTCCAAGAGGACAGCTATTGATGAGAACATAAAAGTCACTCAGATTTCCTTACATGAGTTTTTTGGAACTCTTCTTCAGCATGAAACCAGAATGAATAGAGATGCTGAAAATGTTAAGAAAAAGAATGGAAATGGAGGAGTTTCTTTTACAACCACTTATAAACTAATGAAATCCAAGACCCCAAGAAGAGTAACTAGATCAAAGATAAAGAAAGTTATTATTCAGTCAGAATCTAGTGACACAGAAAAGTCTGAGAATGAATTAGCTAATCTTTCTCGGAGAATGAACTAGATTGTAGCTCAATGGAATCATCATAATATGTACAAGAATAAAGATTACAAAGATAAGAAATATGGAGAAGTTACGTGTTATGAATGTAAAAGAGCAGGTTATATTAGACCCGATTGTCCCTTTTTGAAAAAGAAGGAAAAGAAGGAAAGGAATTTAGAAAGGAATAAGAAGAAATTCTATCGATCAAAGCACAAGAAAAGTATTAAAGCTAAGGATACTTGGAGTGCTAGCTATGGAGATTCTTCAGAGAGTGAATCTTCTGAATATGATTCATCAGCATAGAAGAATATGGGTTTCATTGCTACTACTTCTTTCCCATGTCTTATGGCCAAGGTATTCTCTGCCGAGGCTTTAAAAAATTTATCTCTTGATAAGAATTACTTTTCCGAACATAGTACTTATAATGAAGATACTTCATCCTCAGAAAATAAATAATTACCTTCATATGAAGAAGTATATATATTTTCCAAGTTACTTGAAGCAAAAAATTTTAAAATCTCTAAGAAATTAGACAAGGCAAATTCTAGGGAAGAAATTCTTACAAAAGAGATTTTAGATCATTCTAGAGATCTTAGAGATAAAGAAGATCTTTTAGAAAAACTTTATAAAGACCTTGAGAAAGTAAATTACTATAAATAAGAACTTTATAAAGATCTTAAGAATGCTATTTTAAAGATAAAAGTTTTTGAGGAAAAACCTAACTCTAAGGAAATGATTCATGAGGATAGGGATTTAGTCATCAGACTGAAATCTGAAATATTTTCTCTTAAGAAGCTTCTTGCAAAATTTAACTCTGGGAAGGAAAATTTTTATAAGATGTATTCTCAAATTAAACCCCAAGGAAACACTACTAGATTAGGTTATAGTCACCAAAAACCGGTTTTCAAAAACAACTATTTTGTTCCTTCTAGATCCCCTTTTTTCACTAAGTGTCAAAGTGGTGGGCATTGGAAGAAATTTTTTTCCTTGAATAAAGTTCAATCTCTTGGTTTTTATAAAGCTTATTTTTCTAAACAAATTTGGATACCCAAAATTTTGTTATCTGACTATTCCAGATCCAAGAATGTTTAGATTCTGAAAATCTAACTTTTTCTTATTTTCAGAAAAATAGAGAAGGTACCAAAAAAAATACGTGGTACATGGATAGTGGATGTTCCCAGTATATGACTGGTAACAAAAACTATTTTTAAAAGATTATCAAAACAAAAGGAGGAAAAGTAACTTTCGAAGATAATGCTCTGGGAGAAATTATCGGTATAGGTAACATCATTCTTCTTGGAAAAACTTTGATTTCAAATGTTTTATTTGTTAAGGGTATTAAGCACAACCTCATTAGCATAAGACAATTATGTGATGAAGGATACCTTGTGAATTTTAGGAATGGTAAGTGCTTAGTACACAATTACAAGGAGGAATTTATTCTTTATTCCAATAGGTAAAAGAATGTTTATACACTAAACTTAGAAGACCTTAGGATCCAAGACTTACCTTGCCTTAGTGCAATGGAAGATCATTCTTGGTTATGGCATAGAAGGTTAGGTCACTGTAATCTCACGAACTTATGAAAACTTTCTAAGAAAGGTTTAGTTAAGGATATATCGAAGCTTAGATTTGATTCTTAAAAAGTCTATGACCCTTTTCAATATGGAAAGAAACATAAATCAAGTTTTAAATCAGTCAGTTAAGTCTCAACTACTGATGCATTACAGCTAGTGCATATGGATCTTTTTGGTCCAACACAAACTGGAAGAATTGGGGGAAAGCATTGTGTATTTTTCTTAGTTGATGATTACACTAGATTTACATGGGTTTATTTTCAAAAAATAAGTCTGAAGTATTCTCTTATTTCAAATGTTTTAGATCCCAAGTGAAAAATGAGAAAATCCTTCCCTTAAAAATTATTCATAGTGATCACGGTGGAGAATTTCAAAATTATGATTTTGAAACTTTTTGTAGTAGAAAAGCTATAACTCACAACTTCTTAGCACCCAGAACACCTCAACAAAATGGTGTTGTTGAAAGAAGAAATAGAATTCTTCAAGAGATAACTAAACCATGTTGAGTGAGTATTCTGTAGCCAAAAATTTTGGGGCTGAAGCTGTAAGTACTGTTTTTTATACTATAAATCATGTTTTGATTAGAAATTTTCTTAATAAAACTCATTATGAGTTATGGAATGGTAGAAAACCTATACTTTCATACTCTAAGGTTTTTGGCTGCAAGGTATTCATTCTGAATACTAAAGATAATTTACACAAATTCTCACCAAAATCTGATGAAGGAATTTTCTTAGGATACTCCACAACTTCTAAGGCATATAGAGTTTTCAATAAAAACACTTGTATTGCTAAAGAGACTGTACATGTTAAATTTGATGAAACTAATCCCTTTGTTTTTAAACAACCCCAACCTACATCCACAGATGTGTTTTCAAAAACGGATTATCAACCTTTGATAGAAAATCCTTCTGATAAGGAAAATGTTCAAGAATAAGCTTCTGAAACATTTACCCTAGAATATTTCCTACCCTACATTGATGAACAGGTTTTACAAAACCCAAATCAGTCATTTCTAAAGAATAATCCCAGTGATAGTATCATTGGTAATGTGAATCAACCTATAATGACAAGAAGTTCCTTAAGAAATGAAGTAGAAAATCTAGCATTTCTTTCCAAATTAGAACCAAAAAGCACTAATTAAGCTTTAGGTGATGATGATTGGATTAAAGCCATGCAAGATTAACTAAATGAATTCGAAAGGAATAAAGTTTGGACCTTGGTTGAAATACCTAAAGAAACTTCTATTATTGGAGTAAAATGAGTCTTCAGAAATAAGTGTGATGAAAATGGAATCACAGTCAGAAATAAAGCTAGATTAGTTTTTAAAGGATATAATCAAAAAGAAGGAATAGACTATGAAGAAACCCATTCTCCAGTAGCTATACTTGAATCTATTTGTATTTTACTTTCTTTTGCAGCATTCTTCAATTTCAAAATTTTTCAAATGGATGTGAAATGTGATTTTCTTAACGGTTATGTTCAAGAGGAAGTTTTTTTTGAACAACCTCCTGGATTTGAAGATACAAAACATCCTGATCATGTTTTTAGACTTACCAAATCTTTGTATGGCCTTAAACAATCCCCTCAAGCTTTGTATGATAGACTTACAAAATTTTTGCTTCAAAATAACTATGTTAAGGGAAATGCGGATCCAACCCTTTTTATAAAGAAATATTAGAAAAATGTTTTGATTGTTCAAATTTATGTTGATGAAATTCTATTTGGTTCAACTCAACAATATTTAACTGATTCCTTTGCGAATCTAATGAAATCTGAGTTTGAAATGAGTATGATGAGTGAGTTAAGATTTTTCCTAGGTTTTCAAATTTCTCAAAACCCAGAAGGAATCTATATATCTCAACATAAGTATATTAAATATCTTCTTAAAAAGTATGGATATGACAACACTAAAAGTATAAGTACTCCCATTGGTACCTCAAACACACTTGATCTTGATGAAGCTGGGAAACCAGTAGATCAAACAACTTTTAGAGGTATGATAGGAAGTCTACTTAACTTGACAGCTAGTTGTCTAGACTTAATGTTCTCAATATTCTTATGTTCAAGATATCAATCCAATCCTAAGGAATCTCATTTAAAGGTAGTGAAAATAATTTTTCACTACTTAAAGGGAACTATGGATTTAGGACTATTTTATACTTATGGAAATGATTTCGTCTTAAAAATATTTTCAGATGCTGACTTTGGTGGATGTAGAATGGATAGAAAGAGTACATCTAGAACTTTTCATTTCTTAGGATATTCATTAGTTTCTTGGTCTCGCAAAAAGCAACACTCAATATCACTTTCCACTGCTAAATCTGAATATATAGCAGCTGGAAGTTGTTGTGCTCAAGTGTTGTGGATGCAACACACACTCACAGACTATGGCTTGAGTTTTACCAAAACACAAATTTTGTGTGATAATACAAGTGCCATTTCTCTTAGTAAAAACCCTGCACATCACTCTCGTACAAAACACATAGATATTAGGCATCACTTTCTTAGGTATCACACACAAAGAGGATATATCATTCTTCAATTTATCGGAATGCAAGATCAACTTGATGATATTTTCACAAAATATTTATCCTCCGATATATTTGAATACATTAAACAGAAGTTAGGAATGATAACCGTGAAGTAATCCTCCTTCATTAACTTTCTGTTGAACCAATATCCTTACAGTAATAAACTCTTTTTTGTAGGGGGAGTACATGTGCTATTAAGTTTTTCAAAATTTTCGTAATGAAATTTTTTCGAAGTTAAGTTTTTCAAAATTTTTGTAATGAAAATTTTTCGTAGTTAGTTTTTCAAAATTTTCATAATGAAAATTTTTCGTAGTTACGTTTTTCAAAATTTTTGTAATGAAAATTTTTTTGTAGTTAGTTTTTTAAAATTTTTGTTATGATAATTTTCGTAGTTAGTTCATTTTTTAATTTTTTTTGTAATGGAAATTTTCTAACTCAAAATTTTCGTAATGGAAATTTTCGTACTCATAATTTTCATAAGTAAGTTTTTCGTAGTGAGCTTTTCGTAAGTATGTTTTTCGTAGTAAGTTTTTTGTAGTACATTTTTTTTCGTAGTGAGTTTTTTGTAGTCAAATTTTCTTCAAGAAGAATATCACCTATTATGAATAATCTTCCTAGCCAATCCAAAAGGTATTTTTTCCTTACTTAAATTTTCATAATCATTTTTACTTGTTGATATTTTCTTTTAATTTTTCGGATTCGTTTCTCCTTAAATCCAAATGTTTTTCTTAAAAACTCAAAATATTGGACTCAAGATTTCCTTGCGGGCATGTTTTCAACCGTCAGATCAGATCAAAGAGTTTTTCAACCGTTATATTGAATTTGGAAGTTAAAAGGTCACTTCCATCACCTATATAAAGGGTAACCCTGATGGTTGTACCACATCGGTTTACAAGCTCTCACGTCTCAAAGCTCTACCTCAGTTCTTAAGATCGTTCCAAATATCTCAAAGTTCCTCCAGTCCGAATGTATGTAGAAACTTCTTCCCAAGAAATGTCTACCACGAAGCCAATACCAAAATGGCAAGTATACAGGGAAAGGTTGGTGCATTCGAACTTTTTCAAGTACAATTCTATCATTTCTAAAAATATCAAGTTAAATGGATGGGAAGATGTCTGCATATCTAATCCAGGTGATCAGTACATGGTGTATCCGGCTTTACTCATAGAGTTTTATGAGTTAGTGTGATTCTTTAAGGAAGATGATAGAGAAATATTTTCATTCAAGTCTTATGGAAAAACCTACAAACTTTCTTATACCAAGGAAGCCAGCTTGGTGGGATTATTATATGAAGGGGAGGCAGAATTTTGCTCCCACAAACCCCCAGATGTTCAAGGTAGTTTCGTTAAGGTAAAGGCCTTGCAATGTCTTGGACTTTCTGATATCAAGACAACAAAAATTTCCCATCTATATTCTAACAACCAGATTCTTCAGCTATGGGTACAAGGTTTTTTAGTACCGAGAAAAGGTGACAAAGATACCCTCAAGAAGAGTGACATATATTTCTTAGATTTCCTGGTATATCTAAGGAAAATCAATTTGATGAGGTATGTTCTTGTTATAATTCAGAACATCAAGAATGGAAATATAAGAGCCCAAATTATCAAGTATCCTGCCTTACTTTCAAAGATGATAGTTCGGTGTCTTGAATCATTTAAGATTTCATGAAAATCCAAGTCTTGGAATTGTAAAGTTATGCTTGTTAGTGATGACACCCTGAAAAGAATGAATATGGGCTATTCTAAGGAGACAAAAGAGTTTTATGATCTGCTAGAGGAAGAGGTAGAAGCCAATCCAGAAAATGTTGAAAAATCTAAACCATCAAAGAAGGCTGGCAAGTAAAGGAATTTGAAGGAAGTGGAAGATGAAGATAAAACCCCTAAGTCTAAGGAAGCCCAATACGCACCTCCCAAACCGAAGAAACAGAAAGCGTATCTAGATGAGGTGGTTGCAAAATGGAGGGAAGATAAGGAAAAGAGGAAAGAAGGGGAGTCACAGTTCAGCTTGGACCCTGCTAAAGCTAAGTATTTAAGGGAGAAGACTACTGAATACCTTGAGAAGAAAGAAAAAGAGAAGAAGATGAAGAAAAAAATGTCTGAGGCTGAAGTTGTACAATCTCTTTTGAAATCCATAGAAGTAGCTTCCGAGAATATTCCAGTACTAGAAACTTTCCTAGTCGAGCCATTACCTGAGACTCTAGGGAAGAGTTTCTTCACTCCGGAAAAATCTAAAGAGAAAGAAATTGTTGAAGAAGTGGAAGAGGAGGAAGTAGAAGAAGAAAGTGGTGATTTAGATGATCTGATTAAACAATTTGAAGAATATCAAGATAAGGAAAATAAATTAGAGAAATTACCACTCCAAACATCTAAGGCCGAGTCCTCAAAGCTTTTCACTCCTGGAAAGGAAGAAGAGAAAGATGGAAACAAATACGAAGACAAGGAAGAAGAAGAAGTAAATGAATTATCTGAGGAAGAAAGTTATGAAAAACATTTTATTGAGGAAGGAGCAGAAAAAGAAAAAATTGATGATGATAGAGTTGTTCAATTATCTGATAGTGAGCATAAATCTCCTAATGAGCAAATTATACCGAATATTGATAAGGGTAATCAAGTAATTATTGATACTCAAAGAAAATATACAGTGAAGAGGAAGGAAGTTGTAGGAACTTCAAAAAAGAAGCTTGTTGGGCTTGAAAAACCACTCTCAACAAGTAATGTCTCAGATTCGGAGTCATCTTCACTTTTTTATGATTTTGTGGAGAACTATTTGAATAATCTAGTTAGTTCCATTCCGACTTTTACAAACATAGATTCTATATGCCATATACTCCAACACACTCTTAATCAGAAATCGGATTCAGTGTCCATGGTGATGGACAAGTGTGTAAAGATAGAATCAGATTTCAAATATTTTCTTATAGGATACGAAGATCACAGGAAGTCTTGCAAGAAAATGACCACTTGGTCAAAGAAGATCGTCCAAAATATGGGAGAGATTGATGAATTTAAATAGGATGTAAAAGAGGCTTTTGATACAGAAGATTCCAAGATCAAGGATCTTACAAACAGTTTTCAGGAAAAGATGACCCTAGAGAAAAATACTCTAAATCAACAGGTGAAGGATCTGAATGGGAAGCTTAACTCTGTTGCTCAAAGCTGGAAAGGGGAAAGAGATCTACGGATTGAGATCGAAGAGATGTTTGTAAAGTAGGATGAAGTTTTTAAGGCTCATTCTGAGGCTCTGAAGGCTCAAGATGATAGGATTAAAGCCTTAGAAAAGCAATCCAAGGAGGATCAAAAAAAGTTAAAGAAGCTTAAAATCCTTCTGAATAAGCTAATACCTAAGGAAAAAGAAGAAAAATAGACCAATATGATTTTTTGTTGTACTGTATTTCCTTGTAAAAATCTTTTCAATATTAATGAAAACTCTGGTTGCTTGTCTTTTGTATTATTTTGTACTAATATTTCAGGTACCATATTGTTTTCCATTCCCTCAAACTCTTTTTGAAAATCACAAAGGGGGAGAAGGAAAAAGAATTCTAAAGAAGAGAAGATAAAAGATTTATGAGTATAGAATAAGTATCCCTAAGTAAGGGGGAGTTTATCTAAGGGGGAGTGCTCAATACGAAGAATTCCATATTCATAACGAAAATCCCATTCTGGAAATCTAGAATACGATCCTTTGTGTTCCAAATCCTAAGGGGGAGTTAGTCGTATTCACCATTATGCATGAATAAAGGGAGATAATCTTTTTTTTCAAATTCTATAAAATATTTTTCTAAGTCCTTACATTCTTTTCTGTAAGGATGTTTGTGATTTCCAAAAAGGGGGAGATTGTTGATTCAATAAGGTTTTCCTTATGAATTTTCCATTCCTTCATATAAGTGGGATATTGTTAAGTCATCGAGTTTTCCTTATGACTTGACCATTCCCGTTGTTTTGAAAATCAATAACACCTTATCTTAAAGAAAATTTCACTTTACACCTGTTTTACTTCCATAAAGAAAATTTCCTTCCCAAAGGAAATTTACCCCTACCTTGTTTTCATTGTTCATATCAATATTTTTCTTAAGTATAAAAATCGAATTCATATCTAAAACCTCGGAATCGTATAATACTTAGATATGAATCATTCTATTTTAGGATCCGAATTCCTATTACATACTTTTATGAAGTTCTACTCCGAATTCCCTATTACGAACTTTTATGAAGTTCAACTTTGAATTCTGATTATGAACTTATATAAAGTTCTAACTACGAATTCTGATGATGAATTCTGATTATGAATTATCATTACAAATTCTGATGATAAATTCTTATTATTAATTATCATTACGAATTCTGATGATGAATTCTGATTACGAATTCTCATTATGAATTCTGATGATGAATTCAGATTACAAATTCTCATTACGAATTAGGATGACGAATTCTGATTATGAATTCTCATTAAAAATTCTGATGATGAATTCTGATTACGAATTATCATTACGAATTTTGATTGTGAATTCTGATTACAAATTATGGATATGAACTTGTATGAAGTTCGACTCTGAATTATTCTGCAAAACAGAATCCAAATATCCTTGTATTATAGACTACGAATTCATTTTCTGGTTAGACTTCGAACTTTAACTTTCATCACTCCAAACATTCATTTTTCTCCATTCCGAATATCAGTTTAGTTATTCTTTCACTTGTTCTATTATAAAACAATGTCGTGCCTTCAGTTATCAACTAACCGTTGTTTGAGTGACATGTGTACAGGTCCCTTCGAAATTCAAGGAAGAATATTATCGTTGGAGGAGGGAGCCGACCGTTGGAGCTGTACCTATAAATAGGAGCACATTTTAAAAGAGCATGACACTTGACAACATCTTTTACATCTGTGCTTACATGCTATTGAAGTGATTTCTAGAGAGAGAGGCTCTTATAAACTCTCACGCTTCGTGCAGAAAGTTTGAAAAGCTTGTTCAAACTTTGCTTCGTGTAGACTTGCTTCGTGTGACTCTGATTGTTTCTGTATACAATCGAGGGCTTTCAGGGATAGGAAGACAGAGGTGCTGACTACCTGATAGTTGAGGGCTTGTGGGGACAGCAAGACAGACTCCGATCTTCGTATCGAGGTCTTACCCTGGGTGTGGGTAAGATAGACTTTCTTGAAATTATAAATCAAGTGACCTCTTATCCAGGGTTGTTGGATA
Source organism: Viscum album (assembly GCA_963277665.1). NCBI lineage: Eukaryota > Viridiplantae > Streptophyta > Magnoliopsida > Santalales > Viscaceae > Viscum > Viscum album. Next base: position 1,423,611,260 of record OY728123.1, on the reverse strand, counting down.
ACCTTCTCTTTGGGTTAAAAGAGTTATTGTTTATTACTTATAGTATTACTACTTTGTTTTCCACTGTGCATTTTGTACTCTTAAGGAAAGTATAACTTTCTTATACTTCCTTACTTATACTTTGATTATATATTATTCTATAGGATTTAAGGTAGAATCTTAGTTGTGGTAAACATTTGTTTAGTTTCATTTCCGGAATCACTTTTCCGGAATCAAGAAAATTCTTAGAACTTAGAGGTGTTGTGAATTTTGGTTATAAAAAATTTCCTTAGGAATTTTTTAAAGTATACAATTCTCCCCCTCTTGTATTTGAGAATCTCATACTTATATATTCAATCCTACATTTGGTATTATAGAGTATATCACACTCACATACCATTCTAACACATCATAATACTTGGACTGTTTTGTGGAGTTAGAGCATGGAGTAGGTTGGAGCTTTGGAGTTGTGGTTGTCTTTGAGTTTTGTTGGTCTTTTAGTCTTCCACTGTGTACTTTTTTATTTAGTATCCTTCCACTATGGTACTATTATGTAGTTTAATTTTGATAAATTGTATGCTATGAGTTGTCGTTCATTGATATCATGCATCATTTATTATTTTATTAGGTTATGTCTTGTTTGGTTGGTTGTGTTTTTCTCAAATGGGAAAATCATCCCCCACTTCACAATGAATCCCTTGACATTTATTGCATTACGTTTTCACCTTGGGGATGTTTAGTAAGTCCAAGTAATGTACTCCCACCATCTCAAGATAATGAGGAGGGGAAGGATGTTACAAGTTGTATCAGTCTTGGTCCTTCCAAATATTCATGTTGACCAAGTTTTCTCAGCTAGTTTCGTCTTTTCTTAACAAGTGGTCTCCAATTCTCTTTGTTTTAGAGTTGAAATTCATTCTGGTTTATTTATCATGTTGGGTTGGTAGAAAGGAGATAGGAATGACATACATTTTAAAAAAATGAATTCTCACTAGGAATTCATATTTAATTGTGAGTATTGATTTACAATTTGGTTCAATGTGTAGATTTTTGAAAAATCTTGAAATTTATTTAAAATGAAAGAATTTTAAAATAGCATGGTTATGGTATTTTGAAAATGGTTTGATTTTCAAAAAGAAATTTGAAAATTTTCAAAAATGGTTGAACATCGTAAAGGTTGATTTTGTAAAGAATTGTTGAGATAGAATTATGTGATATAATTTTAAATATTAATCCTTTAGTTGATAGAGAGTGAGACTTATGGTTTCTGTTGTTTTTTTAGAAAATGTTACCTAGTAGGCGTCATAGAAACTAACCAGAAAAATCTACTGATAACGTGGTTACACCTGAGCCACATGTGAACCAACAAATGCTTAAGAGTATAGTACAATATTTTCAAATTATTCACACAATCAATAAAAGGGACGATCCAAGTAAAGTAGATCATTACATACAGTTCCAGAAGTAGAATCCTCCCATTTTTGGGGGTGATTCAGAACTAGCGAAGGCATATATTTGGATGAACATGATGAAATGAATATTGAATTTTATTAGCACACCAGCAGAGATGAAATTAAAAATGGAGATGTATATGCTAAAGCATCTTTCACATCAGTGGTGGGATTTAGCAGTTCAGGATAAAGTAGGAAAATACCTTACATGGAAGGATTTTGAGGAATTTTTCAACAAACCATTATATCCTCATACGTTCGGAATTCAATGAATAATGAACTTATTCATCTTGAAGTAGGAAAATATTTCTGTCAAGGGGTATGCAGCTAAAATCATGAATTTAGTGTGATTTTCACTTGAAGTTTCTATTAGTGCACCCTTGAAGGCACACATATTTGAATCAGGGATGAGGAAGAAGATTCACTCAAATATTTTTGTGTTTTGTATTGAAAATTATATAGAGATGGTCAAGAGAGCAATGTTAGATGAAAGAAAAATATCAAGAACTATGAAAGGAGGAAGTATGTTGATACCTATGGAAAACAGTGGGAACTAAAATATTGGGAACAAGAGGAAGGGGGATACCTATTTCTAAGGTGGTAGAATAACTCAGAATCAGGAGGCAGGATCATCGAATCTTCCTCCATGGCCAAAGAGAAAGCTGAGATTCTTCCAATGTGACTCTCTTACTCGCATGAAGAGAGAGTGTATGAAACCACCTAAATCATGCCATAATTGCAATCAGATGGGGCATCTTCAACTTTATTGTTGCAGTGCTCTGATTTCAGGTGTTCAGGACACTTCTCAAGTGTCGCAGACATTGTATTGTTTAATAGAGTGAGGGAAGAATAATCAATCTCATCAGTAAAATAGATCTATCCATGGTGATTCCAAGAATACCATGAATCCTTAGTAAGGGAAATATCAACAGGGAAACAAGGAAAAAATTGTGGCGGGTAAGAAATTATATGGAGCTTAGTAGGTGACTGTGGATGATCAATATAGACTATCTATGTTGCAAGGTACTTTTATTTTTAGTTACACCCTTATAAAAGCTTTGTTTGATATTGGTTCATCCCATTCCTTTATTTCTTCTAGTACTATTGATTTTATTGGTTTAAAAGTTGATATAATTCCTTCTATGTTAAAATTTTAAACTCCTCTTGGTCAAATAGAATGAATAGCCTTTATGTGTAAATCATATTACATAACTATTTATATAGATGAGTTTATATGGTATTTATCTTTACTGAAAATGGAAGTCTATGATATAATCATGGGTATAGATTGGTTTAAAATGTTCAAGGATCACATCGACTATTATACTCGAAGGGTCAGTTTTACAACTAAGGATGGTATCAAGCATCTCTTTAGAGGATATATGAATAGAAGAGAAGGTTCAACACGCTTGTTAGAACCATAAGTTGGAATTATCTCATACTAGTTGGAGGATCTAACCTTGCCATTGAGGGAAGAGATAAAGGGTAATAGTTTTCTAGAAATGATTGATAAGTTTCCAAATGTTTTTCCTCACAATTTCTTAGGGTTTACACCCACAAGAGAAGTGGAGTTTACGATTGATCTCCTTTCAAGAACCAGTCTTATCTCACTTCTATATTATTGGATGGAACCAACTAAATTGAGGGAACTAAAAGAGATGGAAATAAAATGGTTCATTCAACAAAGCATGTCTCCATGGGAAGAACTAGTATTGTTTGTGAGAAAAGTTGATGAAACTATAATGATTCGTGCAGATTATCATAATATTAACCAAGATAAGATAAAGAATCAGTATCTACTTCCATGAATTAATGATCTATTTGATCAATTGATGGGATCTCAGTGTTTCTCTAAGATTGAATTGCGATTAGGATATCACCATTTGTGAGTTTGTAAGGAGGATATTCTGAAGACAACTTTCATAAGTAGATATGGACATTAAGAATATGTCAGTATGAATTTCAGTATTGTGAATTCCCTAGTGGTCTTTATGTCATTGATGAATTAGATATTTTAGAGATATCTAGATTCTTTTGTGGTGTTTTTTATAGACAACATATTGGTGTATTCAAAGACAAGGGATGAGCATGAAAAACACTTGGCAACAATGTTGGGAATCTTTAGAGATCATCAGTTGTATGAAAAATTATCAAAGTTTTATTTTTGGATACAGGAGGTACATTTCCTTAGAAATTTAATTTCTAAAATATATGTTTCTATGGATCTAGAAAAGATATAGGCTTTTATATATTTGAAACTGCCACATAATTTCTTTGAGATACACAATTTCCTTGGTATAGCTAGTTATTACTGATTCTTTGTTTGTGATTTTCTCATGACTATATTTAGAAATAATCGATTTGAAAAATAATAATGTTCTATTCTAATGGGATGAGGAATGTCAGAAGTCTTTTCAAGATCTGGAAGTTCACTATACATCAACACCTATCATGGTATTTCCTGATTTAGGACAAGGGTACTTGGTCTACTGTGATGCTTAAGGATCTTGGTTGGTATGTGTTCTCATGTACGGAGATTATTTTGTTTCTTATGGATCAAGGTAGTTAAGGGAACAAGAGAAAAAACTACCCAACACATGATTTGGATCTAGCTTCCGTGGTCCATGCTTTGAAGACTAATGTCATTACCTCTTTGGTAAAAAATTTACCATTTTTACAGACCATAAGAGCTTGAAATAATTTTTCTCCCAAAGGGATTCAAAGATGAGATAAATAATATGGATGGAGTATCTCTAAATGTTAAACTTTGACTTGTTGTATACACTACGTATGTGAAATTATGTGGTGGATGCATTGAGAATAAATTCATATGTTCATTTGTAAAAAGAGGCTTCATATGAGTGGCGGTTGATGTTGGTCCTATCCAACATGCACTTATAATGTGAAGACTGCGATGATGTTTTATTTTTCTATCTAGTTTTTTTTGTTTTTTATTTGGTAAAGGTGGTTAAAGAGGCACATATGTCCGATTCAAAATGTGTTGTGATGAGTTAAAAACTCAATGGTGGGGAGACCATTGAGGGATGGAAGCTAGAAGAATGTTCGGTGTTGTGGTTCATAAATTAGATGGTCGTACCTATGGATTTTCTAGATAAAATTCTTCATGATTACCACCATTCAAGATGGGTTGTTTCTTTTATAAAACATAAGATTTATACAGAGTTGAAAGAAAAGTTTTGGTGGGTCAGTATGAACAGAAATGTGGTTGATTTTGTATCAAGATTATTAACTTGTCAGAAAGGTATGGAAAAACCTAAATGACTTGCAACCATGTTGTAGTATTTACCTATTCCAATTTGGAAATAGTAGGAGATAACTATGGATTTTGTAATAGGTCTCCCAATAATGGTTTATAAAAATGATTCCATATGGGTTATAGTGGATCATATCAAAAAGTCAGATCATTTAATCCCTATTCATGAATCCCATATAGTGGAGTACTTATTAAAAATCTATATTCAAGAAGTGATAACGAAGCATAGTGTACCAGTGTCAATAGTATAAGATATAGATCCAAGGTTTACATCTATTCTTTTAAATCATTACAGAAAGACCTTATTACTCAACTAAATTTGAGTATGGAATATCATCCTTAGAAGGATGACCAATCCAAATGGACAATTTAAACGTTAGGTGACTTGTTTCAAGCTTGTGTAATAGATTTTGGTGGCTCATGGGAAGAGAAAATACCTTGGTGGAGTTATCATATAACAATAGTTATCAGGCCTCGATACATATGGATCCTTTTAAATATTTTTATGGGTTTCCTTATCATTATATACTTTTTGTGTGGAAACATGTGAGAATTCATTGGTTGGGAAGATCATTGTCTAAGAAACAAAAGAGAAGATTTAGTTGAGCAGGAAACCGATGAAGACATCTCATGGTTATCAAAAATTTCATGCTGATCATCATTTATGGTCATTGTCATTCATGTTGAGTGGTCATGTGTTCTTGAGGATGTTTCTAAGTCTTGTACATCATCTCTTTGGAAAGCTGGTCAAGTTATCTCCTTGATACAAAGTTCCTTTTGAGACACTAGAACTGGTGGAGAGGTGGCATATCCTCTAGCATTGACACCATGGTTCAGTACTATGCATAGTGTGCTCCATGTATCTTAGTTGAAAAAGTATTATCCTAATACTGACCATGTGATCATATGGGATCACATTGACCCAGAGTTGAATGATTCATTGGTGCACTTGCCAGTGCAGATTGTGGATAGGCAAGAGAAAGTCTTTCATGGAAAAAACATCAATCTAGTGTGAGTTTTTTGGAAACATGGTCAGATATAGGAGAGACTTAGGAACATGAGAAGGAAATGAAATAGAAATAGTTATAAATCTTTCCAGGAAGTTATGGTTTTATAATTTTTGGGGACATAAAGGCTAGTGGTAGGGAGAATGTATCACCCCTGGTTTTAAGTAACCCCTATTTTATGTATTTTACGTATATAAAGTGTTTGGGTTAAGTTTGGGAGGGTTTGGAAACCTTTTAGAATGTTTTTGCGTCTTTTTTAAGGGTTCATGATTTGGGGAAACCATGGAACACTTATAGTAAACCATGAACAATGAGAGAGTGTCTAAGGAGAAGGCGCCCAGGTAGGAGCACAGTTTGTCCCAACTGTGCGGTCGCCTAGGGGAAATGGTGAAACTTGAGACAATGTGATTTGAAATGGTTGGAAAATGGTTTAGAAACCATACGATCCAACCATGCAAGGTTTATCCTTGATGTAGTGGCCGAGGCATGATTAACACATGGTTCGCCTAACCGTTCGACTAACTATACATGGTATAAAAATTGGATCCACAAAAAGTGGATCTAGGTTGGGATTAATATTTTACCCCTAATATTTTATCCAAACTAACCATAACATGATATTTTCTCCTCACAAAGGTAGTAGAGGCTGCTCTAATAGATGTGGATGGCATCTGAAGGCTTTTCTTTGTGCGTTGAAGCTAGATTCTCATGGAAAGTCATTGTACTTGGTGGGTTTCAGTGGTTTCCCTTAGATATACTTCTCCCTCTCTCTCGGTTTCATAGATCTACATCCTATATCGATAGATCTAAGGTATTTGATGAAAAAATATGATTATATTTTGATTTTTTGATGTTAGGGAAAGATATCTAAGGTGGGTTTTTTGGAGTTTCAACCCTGTTCCATGGATAATTTCATGCCATTTTCTGTTTTCAAAAAGTTTTAAAGGGTAGGTGGATTAAATCTCAATTAATCTATTTAGAACATGAAGTAATGATTTCAAATTTTTTATTTTTTATGCAATTTATTATGAAATTGTTGTTCTGTGATTATTGGAAACCTTCTTTTGTGACAATTTATGGAATTGTGCTAAATTGGGTGTTTTGGACAAGGTGAATTTGGTAACATGATTTTAAAAGGATGATTTCAAAATGGTGACTTTGTTTTGATGAAAAGAAAATATTTTTCAATAAAATTATCTTTTATTGTAATGGTTTTTTTTGAAAAAATGGTTTTCAATAAAAAGTTGGTTTTATTGAAATGGGTTGTTTTTATAGTTTTCAATAAAGGTGCAGTTTATTGAATTGATTTAATTCGTTTGAAAATGGTTTTATTGGAATGTGGTTGGATTAAAGGTTTAAGTGTGTGTGGAAGGTATGGGATATTGGTCATGGAGTACCACCATCAAAGGGTATGGTTTATGGACATGAAGTTCCACCGTAATGGTAACACCAAGCTTGTGTGTGGGTGTGAGTGGGTATGTGGCTATGTGATATAGAATGGGTAATGCCAATTAGATTAATGTAATGGTTATAATGAAACATTTGTTTTCTTTCCTTGGAAATTGGTTTATTTGAGAAGACAACTTAGTATGTAAGTGTTTGGATTAGTGATGAATTTTTGAACTATTTTTTGATTGTTTTATATAAATGTGATAACTTGTTCTATCCTAGTTGTGTGAGTAGGGATTTCATTTAGGTTAAACCTAATGAGTTTTATCACTCACCCCTACTTTGTAACTATGGTTATTTTGTATATATTTTCCATCGAGACACAAGTAAATCTAAATTATCTCACTTTGTTAGTGGTGCATCATGATACATGGACTATTTTTTGGAGTCGGATCATGGAGCGGGTTGGAGCTTTGGGGTTGTGGTTGTCTTTGAGTTTTGTTGGTCTTGTAGTATTCCTCTTTGTACTTGGTTTTTTAATATCCTTCCACTATGGTAATCTTATGTAATTTGATTTTGATAAATTAAATTCTTTGAGTTTCCTTTCATTTATATCCTACATCATGTAGTAGTCTATTTGGTTATGTCTTTTTTGGTTAGTTGTGTTTTTATCAAAATGTAAAATCATCCCCCACTTTGTAATAAATCCCTTGGAATTTATTCCAAGACATTGACACCTTGGGGATGTCTCTCAAGGCCAAGTAACTTCCTCCCTCCTTCTCAATCCAATGAGGAGGGGCAGTGTGTCACACAAAGTTCCACACAACCTCAAGCACGCCTCCCCATATGCCAAAGGCTACCAACTTATAGTGAGGGTATATTATCGATTACGGGGATACTATACCATATTTTTCATTAGAGTAATACACTGTAGGAAATAAACAACAACATCAATTAAATAAACAAATGATATTGCATATCTAGAATAGTACGAGTATCACAATATTACCAAAACTAGAAATAAAATATCAAAACTGAATAGTAGACATTCCATGCTAAAGTATGTTCCATGTGTCAACATGAAAACTCAAAAGTAAATAAACTGAAAACTCCTAAGTGGGTACCGAACCACATTTGGTTACATCATCAATTCTCCATCCTGACACATCCACCTAACACGGGGCCTTATCCCTAATCCTGTCTTGCAATCACGAAATCTATTTGGGTACCAATCATGCAGCCTGAGTAGTGTGTGAGTAAACATCAGTAGGCCACCACCAATAGCATCTAAAACAACATCTATTCAATAGTAGTGTATTTAGTTGTATAAAGAAAGAAACACAATGCATAAGTAAACAATTATCATATTATCAATTATTCTTTATTTAACCACATAGCCCCCCTGGTTCTTGAGGATACCCGCACCTCAATACTTGCTTTGACCCACGCCAGAGTCTAAGCTATCCCCAAGGGATATCATATTCTAGAATTCCACTATTACCATTGTTTACTCTATGTCATATATCATAATTCCATTGTTACCATTCTAGATTCCATTTCATATCTTAAAATTCCATCGTTACCATTCTAGACTCAATTCACACATTAATGTCATTATTACCATTCATCTTCTCAGTCACATGTGACCATAAACCATTAATTAATTCAACAATTAATTAATCTTATCAATATCATTAAATAACTCAATAATTAATTAATTTCATTCTCATCAATTAACTTAAAAATTAATTAGTCCTATTTTCATTAATTCAATCAACAATTAATTAATCTTCTCATTCTCATTAATTAAATAAAAAATTAATTAATATTTTCAATATCATTAATTAACTAAAAAATCAATTAATCTTCTCATTCTCATTAATTAACCCAATAATTAATTAATATTATCTTTCTCATTAATTAACTCAATAATTAATCAATCACCACAATATTATTAATTAACTCAATAATTAATTAATCATTAATTTCTCATTAATTAAATCAAAAATTAATTAATAATATCTTTCTCATTAATTAACTCAAAAATTAATTAATAAACTCTTTCTCAATAATTAACTCAATAATTAATTAGTCACCTTAATCTTATTAATTAAATCAATAATAAATTAATCATCTAAATCATATTAATTAACTAAAAAATTAATTAATATTCTCAATCTCATTAATCAACTCAATAATTAATTAATATTCTAAATATAATTAATTAACTCAAAAATTAATTAATCTTTTCAATATCATTAATTAAATCAATAATTAATTAATGTTATTAATCCTATTAATGAACTCAATAATTAATTAATCATATCTATCCCATTAATTAATTCATCAATTAATTAATCAATATCCACCAATTTAATATCACAACAATCTACATTAATTAATTTACCAATTAATTAATAAAAATCATTCAATTTAATTAACAAAACAATCCCAATTAATTAATTCTCTAATTAATTAATATTTTTATTTAATTTCTTTAACACAATAATCCCGATTAATTAATTGGGAAATTAATTAATCTATTCATTCAATTGAATTAACAAAAAAATACCCATTAGTTAATTCACCAATTAATTAATCTACTCATTCAATTACATCAACACAACAATCCCCATTAATTAATTTACCAATTAATTAATATAACTATTTCATTTTTATAAACAAAATAATCCCCATTAATTATTTTTTCAATTAATTAATCTAACTCAACAATTTCATAACCTCAACATTTTATTAATTCATTCAATAATTAATTAATCATATTCAATAACTTCAGTTAATTCACCAATTAATTTTTCACATCAATTTCATTAATTATTTCCTTAATTAATTAATCACATTCAATTCCTTTAATTAATTCAATAATTAATTGTTCACAAAAATTTCATTAATTAATTTGACAATTTGTTAATCACATTAAATTCCTTTAATTCATTCAATAATTAATTTTTCATGTCAATATCATTAATTAATTCCACAATTAATTATGTGCATTAAATTTCTTCAGTTAATTCAGTAATTAATTTTTCACATCAATCTCATTAATTAATTCTACAATTAATTAATCACATTACTCCCATTAATTAATTCATCAATTAATTAGTCCATCCATCCCATTATTTAATTCAACCATTAAATAATCACATTAATCCCATTATTTAATTCACAAATTAATTAATCCCATTATTTAATTCAACCATTAAATAATCACATTACTTCCATTAATTAATTCATAAATTAATTAATCCCATAAATCCCATTATTTAATTAAAGCATTAAATAATCACATTACACCCATTAATTAATTCATAAATTATTTAATCCCATAAATCCCATTATTTAATTTAACTATTAAATAATCACACTACTCTCACTAATTAATTCATCAATTAGTTAATTTCATCAATCCCCTTATTTAATTTAACCATTAAATAATCACATTACTTCCATTAATTAATTTATAAATTAATAAATCCAATCAATCCCATTATTTAATTCAACCATTAAATAATCACATTACTTCCATTAATTAATTCATAAATTAATAAATCCAATCAATCCCATTATTTAATTCAACCATTGAATAATCACATTACTCCCATTAATTAATTCATCAATTAATCAATCCCATTCACAATGAAAAAAATCCATAATTAATTAATTAATTAATTATTTCAACTAAAAAACCATATTCCTAATTAATTTATCAATTAAGTATTCCAAATATATCAATGCAACATCCCCAATTAATTCATAAATTAATTGTTCTAAATCAATCAATTTAAATACCCTCAATTAATTACTCAATTAATTGTTTTAACTCAATTAATTCCAATTTCCCCAATTTATTTATTTATTAATTGTTCCAACTCACAATATCATTATACTATAATTAATTTATCAATTAATTACTCATAATCTACAATTTTAATAACCCTAATTTCACATTTTGATATAATTAATTAACTATCCAAATTAATTAATTAAATCTATGAAACTTAATTTTTAATCATCTAATAGAAATTATAAAATTAAATTCACATAATTTAAATCAAGATTTTATGATTTGAATTATATAACACCTAGCTCAAGAATAGTGATGAAGAACATTCACCAACAAAAAACCCCAATTTCAGTGGAATAATGATGTAGAACGCGATCTTGATACAATTCCTAGATCCAAGATTTAAATGAATAAAGATCTAAAAAACCTAGATCTAAATATCAATCCAACATCAGATAAACATGCCTCTTTTATATGGGAAAAGGAGAAGAAGAGAGAGATAGATCTAAAGGAGAAGAACACACATACCCGAAAGGTGAATATCTTCAATCCACCCTTTGATTCGCTAAGAACGGGGGTCAAGAGGGCTTAGAATCCCACAAGAGCCTCAGCCCAGTTGGTGAGGACTCGCTAGGTGTATCCAAGAGACCTGAGATCAAATTTGGGTAGAGGCATATTTCTGGGTTACTGTAGCGGTACTATAGCAGTACTATAGCAGACACTGTTCAGTACTGTAGCAGCCGGAACTATTCATCCATCTGGGCCTTCGGGCCACCGGTTTGGTCCTCGGGTCCTACAAGGCTTTCGGGCCACCCAAGGCCTTCGGGCCAGTTGATTATCAAGGCCTTCAGGACACTTTAAGGCCTTAGGGCCACCCCAAGGCCTTCGGGCCACATGAATACAGGCCCCAGACACACTACAAAAAAGGAGCAGCCTTAGAAGAGGATTCAGAGCAGGTGAACTCACTAGAGTAGAGAGAAATGGATTATTAGAATGAGAGGGTATGATTATGCCATCGGTACTAGCCTGTGCTTGCACGAGAAGCCTAGCCAGACGGTCATGCAAAGGTGGAGAGCTACTATCAGGATGCAGATACTGGGGAGGGGCAGTTCCTTGTAGATATTCTGGTTGAATTCCCTAAGACCTTCGGGTCATGTAATCTCCTAAGCCTATGGGCCATGTAATATCTGAGCATACGGGCCTTGTAAGGGTTCCCCCTCATCCCTTGAAAGGGGGGTTATCAAAAATCAATAAGAAATGAAGGCCTTCGGGCCATTCAATAAAGAGGTCTTAGAATCTATCCACAAGTCTCCAAAATCATGAAATTTTTATTTGGAGTGAGTTAGGGTTGAATAGGGGTTAGTAAAGGGGTTTGGGTAATTAAAAATCTAATTTCTAGGTTTACTTAAAACCATACACATGGTTTTATACTCGAGGCACATGGTTTCTCCAAACTATGTGACATAACCGTGTGCCTCTTCTGGGGGGGGGTGTATAGTTTCTCTATTTAGGGAAAATAGTTTTCCAAACTATGAACCAACTGCACAATCCCTATTTGTCCAAGGTTTCATGGTTTGTTGGGCCAGGGCACACAGTTTGGGAAAACCATGTACCAACCATGTACTGCCTAAACTTCTTCCAAAATTCTAAATTTTCTTCCAAACAAACCCCAAGGTAAAACCCAAACGAGAAGTACTTAACATAAGGAAAAAGAGTACCTATAAACAAATCTACGAAATATAAAAAAAATTCATGTTATTATAATCTCCCCACCTTATAATAGTTCGACCTGAATTTGTACTCCCAAGAATCTCTAAGATTCTATGTAAAATGATTGGGTGACTAGGTCCTCTTATCTGCTTCTCTCTCCCAATTTTCCTCATAAAACCATCCATATTTCCACAATACACAAACTATTGACATGATATTTCCTTGAAAAAATTTCTCACATTGATCAAACACATGTATAAGATACTCCTCAAAGGATGCATCTATCTCAAGCTCATCTTCCACAACATACTCGATGTGTTTCCCAATTTAATATTCCCAACAACTGTAAGAACACCACCCAAATTTGGTACTTATCCTTTCCATAAAAAAACACTTGGAAATGGAATACATACACCACCTCCATGTCATTCTTTCCCTTTACTTGAGGAATTTAAACATGCTCCTTACAGGTTCCTCATTTATAAAATTTTGATGACGTACCTCCCACTATTCAACTCCACATATACCACTTCATAAGAACAACCTCTAAGGGTCCCCATGTACAACCAAAACACATTTAGGTAGCTAGGTTTAAAGCCAGATCTTTCTCATCATACCTGGGTTGATGCCAAGGTAGGGTACATGATCATCACTAATTAAGAGTATGATAATAAGTTGTTAGTGACCATCACCTCAAATCCTCTATCACTGATGTTACCTACCATTATAGAAACACCTTAATCTATCAAAAGTATCAAACTTTCCTTCTCACCAATATGTCACCACACCAATCCAAAACAAGATAGTCCCTCACACAACCTACAACCGTGTTCTCAAACTGTGTAATTATCACTACGCAAACCATCTAAATAAAGGGCCAATGTAGACGTTGAAAAAAAAACACTCAAGGCCAAAAAAGGGTATTTACAGATAAAGAAAATCCATATTTTGACTTGGTGATGAATTCCAGGAGGAACAGAAGGGCCGCACAAAATATCCAAAAAGTACGCGAAAAACATCTCTGGCACGCGGAAAACCGCGGGATCTAAGGGTGTTTTCCGCACAGGTGTGAAAACCTACATGCAGCTGACACCGAGCGTGAAAACTTGTGTGTGGCCAGCAACCATCACTGAATTCTTCACACCACCTCCACTGGACGTGGAAGCTTTCACGCCGACCTACTTCCACATAAACCCAATGGCCCCGAGCATATATAAATAGAAGTTTACCCCTTCAGCTTCCCATAACTAGAGAATCCAAACCATCTCCCTTGCATGCAATTCATCTCCCCCTATGCAAAAAAGATGGCTTTAAGGTATTGGATTTTTTGTGACAGGTCTCCCAAAGGTCTGCCTTCACATAGGAAAACTCCGGATTGACCCTCCCCCAAGTCCCTTAAGGTCGAGGCATTTTCACGCAAGCCCTTACTCCTGTGCAGAAAACCCCGGGAAGTCTTTGCACGCAACAACTCTAAGTTGCGATCCCAACCTTGCATGAAGTCACTTCATTTTGCATGTGAAACCTTGGCTCCCATTTTCACACAAACCTCTCCAATTTCACGCACACCCTGTCTGTCCCACGCAATTGGAACAATTATGTGCCGATTGTGTGAAAAACTCTCCAATTGCATGCAAAACCTCCTAATCCACCCACCCTGGCCTTTTCCATGAAGCTGCTTTATTTGCATGTAGGCCACCCTCCTTGTGTGTACTCTTTTGCACGTGTTCAATTTCTCTCTTCTGAACATCATATTTAGGTTCTTCTTACTCCCAAAACATCTACATTATACACCCTTCTCTCATACGGCCCTCTAGGCTCGTACGAAGTAACTTCAAAGTCCCTTGGGCGGTGCTTCCCATTGCATTGCTTCACCTCACGCTTCTTTGCATAGGCACGCTAACAACTATTGCTTCTTCGCATAGCCATGCTAACATATAACCCTCAATGGATCACTCCATAACACCCCTTCACCATGATGTTACTGATACTTTCCCTTATGCAAGGGTGAGTGAGTATCAGTTATGTAATTCCTAGGGGTGCGGAGTGAACCCACCTCGTTTGAGCTACAGGACGTTAAACTGCCAAGCACCATCATCCTCAACACATGATATTAAACTGTGACCTCGCCCCATTCCTCACACGTAGGGTCCCCCACCTTGGACATTTTTCACGCCCACTGGTCTCCACGGGAGTGAAATCATTCCTCACATGGAATGATATCCTCTTTATCAGAGCGACGTTTGCCCGTGGGGAAAGGGAAACCACCTTGGTGTAAGCCCCTAGCTTTTCTTGCAGGAGGTATCACCCTTGATCCTCCTCTATTACTCAGTGCCAAGGGAAAGAGAGGGGGGATAGGTACTAGATCCATCCTTTCTTCGGTGCCAAATCCCTCTCCCTATGGGCTTTGTTGCCACCCGGGCCTCCACCCTGGAGTAAGTCCCAATCTCTATCACCCTGGGCTGCTAACCACGACTAAGCCCCTATTTCCTCCCTGGGTTGCGGACTATGCATAAGCCCCTGTTTCCTCTCTGGGATTCTAATCATGAGTAAGCCCCATTCCGTTCCCACAGACGCACCTTTCGCAATGTGATCGTCAGGTCTTCACCGCCTCTTATTTCTCACACCGAGAATGACTCACGTGGGCTTAGAGTAAGAATCAACCATGAAATCCTCTCTGGGAAGCCTAGAGTGTAAGACCCAAACAAATATCCCAAACTACATGGACTTTGATCCTTGCCAAGACAAAGTACGTAGGAAGCCTCCTCGAGGTTCAATCCCAAAAACCATTGGTTCTAAACATCTTGACGTCGGTTCCCACATCCTAAAATATGTGGACTTTGATCCTTTTCAAGGAAAGGTATATAAGAATCCTCCCTAAGGTTCAATCCCAACAACCATTCGCCCCGACTCCCTTCATGTCAGTCCACAAAAAACCATCCCGAACTACGTGGACTTTGATCCTTACCAAGGCAAGGTACGTAGGAATCCTCCCTGAGGTTCAAGGTCAACAACCATTAGTTCCAACCATCTTCACATCAGTTCCCACATCGCAATATACATGGACTTTGATCCTTTCCAATCCAAGGTATGTAGGAAGCCTCCCTAAGGTTCAAGCCCAATAACCATTGGTCCTGACCACCTTTATGTCTGTGTACCAACCATACCCAAACTACGTGGACTTTGATCCTTGCCAAGGAAAGGTACGTAGGAAGCCTCCCTGAGGTTCAATCCCAACAACCACTGGTCCTGACCACTCCACGTCGGTCCACCCCATTCTGCATAACGTTATACTGTATGCCCCTTTTGTCCCGCATTCAGCAGTAATCCGTTGTGCCCCTATACAGAGGTAATCCGTTGTGATCCCATTTCAGCGGTATTCCATTGTCAACCTCATCTAGTGGTAAGCCATTTTTGTCCCTTTCGTTGGGACCCATATCTCTGGTCCATCCCAGTGGCATCAGACCAACCTTGGGATGCTAGTCACATGTAAGCCCCAGTATATCATTGGGTCACGGTCCTCTGTGCATGCCTTGATCCTATACCCCATCCTGAACTATGTATACTTTGATTCCTTGCCACAGGGATACGTAGGAGGTCTCTTTGAGGATCAATCCCAACACCACCGTCACCCTCAAGTCAACTCCATCTCATTCTCCACACACTTCACTTAACCATCCATCATCCATCTTGATTCTTACCAGGGCCGCCACATCCCAGTGAGATCATGCCAATTCAACTCTTCACTACTCCTAGCAATAACTGGGTAACTAATCATGTGTTATCTCCAACATCAGCATCCCTCTGAGGGGTCGCACCCATCTGATCCACCCTAGTCAGTGTTCCAATCAGTCCAATCCATCTCCGCTAGATGTTAAACCTGTGGCATACCCTGTGTTAAACATGGGAAGCTGAGGAAAACCTCAGAGACATGCCTATGGAATATAATTCTCCACATTCGATGTGGGATTCCCCGGGCATTCGCGCCCTCGAGAAGCCCTATAATAAGGGGAAGAAACCCAGACGCGCCAGTGTTCCAGCGCCCATACATGCCAGTGATGTCCAATGTGACTACTCCCCCAACCGAAGGTTGCTACCCTGACAGGACCCCTTGGAATGTCCTGAGAGAAGCAATGTAATTAACCGGCATCCATAAAGATATGACACTTGGAAGAGTTTCACGAACAATGTCTTAGTATATAAGGGAGACCCAAACTAGGTGCAAGTTCCGAGGAAGAATCCATGGAAGGAAGAACCGACATTCGATCATCCCGTTTCAATGAAGGAGAAAAAATCCCTGAACCAGGAATGAATTCCGCCCTCCTTTGGAAAGCAGGAATGTGGGGAAACTGCCAGCGCATCCCCATCATCCTCGAACGGATGGATGTGCGCTCCCCGGTGAAAGCATCGGAAACAGAAATGGTGAACCAAACGTGAAGTTCTTCTCCTAAATGGGGATATTAGTAGTGTTAAAGGCACCAGTAGATCAGTGTGTCACTGGATCCAGTTATCTGGTCTGAGGTCCCGCCAAGAAAATAGTGGGCCTGGCGTGAAACTCACCAGAAGTTGGGGCAGTCAAAATGTTGGACATCCCGATCCACGACGTTGTCAGTGTGGATCCATCTTACCATCCATGGAAGATGGAATGGAATTGGGGCACTGGTCATTGATTCCTTTCCTTTCTGCACTAATGGGTTAATCTCCTTACTTTTCAGGAACCAAGATTATGCAGGAATTCGATCACCGCCCATACACTAACGCAGGGGCAGGGGCATTACCAACGCGGGATTCCCACACGTCTCTACCACATTTGTGACAATATTCACATATAAAAATGTCGGGTTCCCATGACCCATCTCCCCATATGAATTCATTTAGTGGAGTGTGATCAATGTCCTTGTACACCAGTACGAGGAGGACGAGATTATCCTAACTCAGGATATGGATCTCCAAGATCTAGAGGTGTTTGTGACTTATCACCCCCCCAAGGGACGCTCATGGATCCACTACTCCCCAATCCAATGTACAATCATTTTGAGAGCCTCTCCCCAGAATGCCTAGACGACTCTATCCCCTATGCGGACGAGGTAGGGGATGTTTGGGCCAGCCCGGTCAGGATCCCATTTCAGGTCCCCCCAAGGAGGGATCCCACTAGGTCGTGCCAGCGCCGCCATTCGGTTTCACAAGTTGATGAGAAGGTAATCCTTGTGCCTACACCGCTGGCCCCAATTTGGTTTTCCTAACGCCAGAATCGGACATAGGATGTGGAGGACACCCTCCAAGGGGTGTCAATGTCAACAACTACTGTGGCTCAGACCACCACCAACATATATCATCAACCCCCTTTGTATGTTGACTAGGGGGACTTGTATAACCAGCCCAGATCGAGGTCCCAACTTCCCCACAGGTAGGCTGGGTCGACTCTCTCGACCGTCTGTGAAAATGGTGGTCACTGGCAGTATGGAGGTCCTCCCCGTACCTCCACCATAGAGAACGCGGGCCCTCCCCACTTACAAGCTCAACATGCAGGTTCGCCCCATGCCCCCTTTAATCTGAATGACGGTCCTCCTCACAACAACAAAACTCAATACGGGAGTCTCTCCCATGCTCACTATATTGGGTATAGAGTTGTTCCTCCTAACGAAGTTCTCCAGTGTGGGGATGTTACATGTTTGGTCAGTGTTCAGCATGGGGGCCCTCCCTATGTTCTTATAGCTACTAGAAAAGGTCCTATTTTCCCTAGAAATCAGAGGAGTGAAGGCCATATTCACTTCACCAGTGCCTAGAATGGAGTTCCTATCTGTGTTTGGTTCGACCATTACGAGGAACATCCTCGCACTGATGTCTCTAGGGTAAACAAGCATAGAGGTCCTACCCATGCTTCTATCAGCTCTAGCAGAGGGCCTACCCGCTTTAGAACTTCCCATGGAGGTCCTCCTCGTGTCCCCTTTGATATCAGTCCTGGTGCTCCTCGCACCCCAGCTTACTCAGGTGAGAATCCTCCCCACCCCAGCACTAGTATGGATGAATGTCCTCCTCGTGTTAGAAATATACCCTGTACTGAAGAACTATCCCAGGGTAGGAGGGTGGGTCATCGTCGCCATAAAAATAACGCTGAGAAGATTCAAACTGAGATCAAACCGGTTTTCTTCTCAGATTCTGAAGCAGAATACAAAACAATGATGGAACCCTCTCCTAGATCTTCCATATCAAGGGATGGGGCAGGAACAGGGAGCATCAGCCTAATACTTCTAGAATACGAGGTCCATCAGATTCCTGCCTCCCTCCACAGGTATATCCAAGAGGATGAAAATTTGGCAACTCCACAGGTTATGGCCATTAAATCATCACCATCATCACAAGAAGCACTCTCTGCCTTAACTATAGATCACATAGAGCTATTATGGGGACCAATGGTGGATGAGAAATAGCATGGTACACCGCCAGCAGTCGTGGTCCCCTCACTAGAAAATGTGGTCGTCAGCATTTCTTACCGTGATATCATGGCCAAGTCACTAAACTCATCGGAGGATAGCCTGATATTCAGCGGTTTTTCAGCTCGCTCTCTGTATTCTCTAATGGCCAGCCTACCGTCCCAATGGTTTTCTTCGGTACCGCTACCGGTTCCCCAGCCGACTACGGTTGACGAGTGGGGAAATGAAGGGACAGACCCTGAATCCGAGCCCAAGAGCTTATTGGATATCCTCGTAGTGGACCACTTAACTGAGATGTTTTGGCTAGTTTCGATGCTGAGTTTTTGTGCGCCAGAATCCCTCACCCAAGAGGAAGTTGAGTGTTTCCACCAAACCCTCTGGGCGACTCATTTTCTTCTTCTTCATCAGTGAGTGGCTTACCCTAAGAGCCAAGAGCATTTCTAGGACATTGGAAAACAATGACGTCTGGTTGATTTATCCGCACTACCTATGGACCAGTGCCCCGAGTCACCAGGTTTCCGTAGGGCCCTCTAACAATGGTGCATTCAGATTTTTAGGGTACTCTATAGGATTATCAAAGAGGCTTCTCCCCACGTACATATTCGTGGTTGGGGGTAGTATGATGTGCTCTTCTTCAGTCCTATCTGGCATCATCCTGAGGGCGACATAGAGGATATGCCTCCAGGTAGGGCTGTGGTTAACATGTCTGACTTTCCAGAGGGTGATAATGATCTAGAGATTCTTGGAGAGGACCTACCCCCCGAGGGAGTTTCACACTTCTTGGATCTTTTAGGAAGGATAACTCATCAATAGAAGAATCTATTGGGTCTTCCCATGCCTACCAAGGCACTAGTCCTTAGCTGAAATCCCAACAAGGGCAAGGAAAACCTTGGAGCTGTCAAACCCTCTGACTCGTCTGGCTCAGTGTAGAAGGTGGAAGACAATCCTGAAAAAGCCGCGTTGCACCAGAAAATCACTAAACACAAGAAGATGGTCGACGACCTCCTTAATGAATGTGCTGTAGAGAAAAAACCAGAATATGGTGATCCTCGGCTGGGGTAGTAGGGGTAGGCACAACGTCCCCTCCACGAAC
The DNA here is from genome assembly GCA_963277665.1 of Viscum album. NCBI lineage: Eukaryota > Viridiplantae > Streptophyta > Magnoliopsida > Santalales > Viscaceae > Viscum > Viscum album. Next base: position 1,423,591,124 of record OY728123.1, on the reverse strand, counting down.
TGCCTCTAGGTGACCCTAACCATTCTGTACACATAGACAGGGTTGAAGTTGAAAATTATGGCAAGAGGGCACGATATGTCTCACCAAATATTCATGAACGATGTGAAAATACTCGGGACCCAGATCAGGTTCCCCCCAGCTACCCCACAGGTCATTACACTAGCTGCTCCATGAGCCTCTGGGCCTGTTTATCGTGTTGATGAACCCTCCAACGCACTGGTGGTCAGGGATCCCCATCAAGACAGGGACCCCCACTTGGATGATCCAATAGCAGTACTCATCGCCCATATCGAGGCTCTAGAGACATGAAAGGTGGAAATTCCACTTGATGTAAATCCATATCCTGCGTGGGTGGACGATATGCCAGCACCCCTGGGTTTTGGGAGTCCCACCTTTTCCCATTTCAATGGGACAGTGGACCCGCCGCAACACTTGGCCCACTTCATCTCAAGGTGTGGACCCATGTTCGGAACTCCAGCACAGTAGGAAACCGCCAAGATCCAGTGTTTCGTATAGACATTGGAAGGGCTGACATTCGTTTGGTATAGCCAACTCCCCATCAGATCAGTAGATGGATGGGAATACATCTATAGGAAATGTCTCTACCAGTCTAGTTCCACCACTCAGAAGATGAGTATCATCGACCTCTTGAAGTGCAAGAAGAGACCTGATGAGCACATTGCAGACTTTGTTTCCCAGTGGAAAGGAATCACACACTCTTTTGACATGCCACTGACTCAGGAGAAATTTCTAACGATGTGCGTAGGGAATTTTAAGATGGAACTGGTCCCCTATTTGATCACCCAGAACTACCCCGGGGGATTCCACGACTTCTCTGATAAGGCCCAGTTCCCAGAGGAAGCCTTAGAGAAGGATAATTAGGCATGGTTGTTTCCTCCTGCAATCCCCACAAGAAGGGCCGTCAGGGACAAGCCCACCACAGTGGCCCTAATAGAGGCCCCTAGGAAACTAGAATTATTACCAGTGGAGCTGCCTACACAGCCTCGCAGAGGCCCTCCACATCAAGCACAGCCTCTGGCCTAGTAGCGCCCACCTTAGAATCGGTAGATGCCCCTCATAATGCGTCTCCACCACCTAGGTGAGATAAATAGACTCCACTATCTTGATAGGATCCTCCATCTCTTCATCAGGGTTAAGCTCCAAGGCCCCCTTTATAGATAGGAGGGACCATACCTACTCATTCAATGAGGCTCAGGTCCCCAGTTACTTCTGCAATGCCTTGGAGCAGGGGATTGTACATTTTCTTGAGTGTAGAAGGACAAAAGAGGCAAACTCACTGATCTCCCTAATTACTGCCCCTATCACCAGATCCTGGGGAACACTCTTAAATAATGCTATGTGTTTAAAGACTAGCTTCAAGACTAGGTAGATAACAACATAGTCTGGTTAGGCCCAGCTCCGGCACATGTGGCATGTGTCTTTGTGAGGCCAGACAACAATAGTGACAACAAGGGATAATGGCATTAGGTTTCTAACCCTGGGTCCTAGAAGTATGATGAATGGATGGCTCGTAAAACAGTTGCCCGTGCCCATGGTGTCATCTGTGTGCGCTTAAATCGGCTAGAGCCTTCAGAAGCTGCAACTACTACTTCTATATCATCATCTTGGTTGTCCCCTTCTCAGAAAGGCAAACATCATTGGCTCAAGGGAAAAAAAAGTCCCCCACTAATTCCATCATCATCTAGTACTCTCGAAGACTTCATGCCACCGGAGATGGCGGTTCCTCCCTGAATCCATGTAGTAGTGGATGACTCTTCGAGTGATGGTCAAGGGTATGACTCGGTTAATACCGTAGAGCTGGTATACCCCTACATGATTCCTGATGATGAGGAGCGCTAGGAGGATCCTCCCAAAATCCCTAGCCATCTCCAGCGTCGATGGAGCCGTGGATACATGGGCCGTCGGAGTGCCTTAGTCAGCACTTCTAGCCTGGCTGTGCATGCTACCGAAACCAGGCAACATGATCGGCACAGATCTCAGCATGTAAAACCTTCTCATATGGTGACATAGGACCGCCTTCACCGTCGTTCGTGTTTTTGGATCAGGAAGATCCACCTCAACCACGCCATGACTATCCATTCCATGCTACAAGCCGATCTTTGTTGTTTGGACCTCATCCGGTAGTCACTCTGTAGGCTTCGACTAGTGAGAAATGGGAAATTCCCAGTACCAGTCAGCCGCTGGTCTAGCCGCCAGGACCCACCATACCTCCTATCATAGAGCGACCTCTTGTAAGTAGAAGTTCATGATTGGCATGGAAATATGACATCATCAAGAATCTTTCTAGCATTCTAGCAAGGCTCTCTATCCTTGAGGCTCTTTTCCTGTCGTCAGACATGCGTGAGGCCCTCACCGAGGATTTAAGAATCCCCCTCTAGTTTGAGATGGAAGTAGCAACCGCAGAAGCCTTTCAGGCTGAGGCGATCAAGAATGATGAATTCTAGGACATTATCTCGTTCTCCGGAGAAGATGAAGGCTATCCCATATAGGGGAACATTCTCTCACTATACATCACTGGCCAGTTGAATGACGTGGAGGTTCGTCACTGTCTTGTCGACATGGGCTCTAGGATTAACCTAATCCCAACTCAAACACTATGAAAACTGGGACTATCTGAAGATGATATGAGTCCCTCTGAAATAATAATCCAAGGTTATGATAGAATTTAATAGACACCGGTTGGAAAGACCCGCTTGAAAACCCAGTTCGTTGGTCTACTTTCCAGCCCCGAATTTATGGTTTTCTCACAGGACACTGTCTACAATGCAATGATGGGAAGGCCATGGCTCCACCTGCATACAGCGGTTCCCTCATCATATCAACGGTTCCTCAAGTACTCCCTTAATGGTCAAGTGGGTGTGCTTTAAGGTGACGTGCCTCCCTTTGCATCTTGTGAAGCCTGCTACTTGGATGCCAACTACTACCAGAGAAAAGACAAGCAGATTTAGACTAATGAGGTCAAGAATGCGACAACTGCGACCGATCTTTGGATAGATCTAGATGATTCCTACATCTTTCCAATCCACCGATTATAGGATATGACCCCAGACATGGGAAAATGATTCATTGTTTCTGGAATGAGGGAGGAACACATTCCCAAGCCTAAGTGATGCCAGAAGATCACCTCATACTCCTATAAAAATCAGGCTCAGGTGATCCCAGATCCTCATACGCCCATAAGGTATCGGGATGTTTGCCCCATGGCGACGACAATATGTCATACTTTCTTGTTTCACCAGGATGGAATTAATCAGATCAAGCCGACGCACCACTATTGCTTTGATATCATCAAGCTTGGCCCCTTAGGATAAATACCAGATGGGATCAGATTGAAAACCTTCATTGCTATGGTTGCGGTAGCACATGAGTCCCCCGATGCAGTGTCAACTGCCGCTCAGGATAGTACCAGCCTTCTATTTGGATCTTTTAACTCAGAAGCAACTCCACCCACTGAGGATCCCTCCTCCACAAGTGAAGAAGAGGATTTAGAGGACTCTCCTCTTTCATTTGAAGAGGGTTTCTCCACCACGGTTGATGAATTGGTACAGGTGAACCTCGGTAGCGAATCAGACCTGAAACCAACACCGATCAGTACCTCTATGCCCCTCGAGGAACAATGGTAGTACACAGACTTCCTTAAAAAACACTATGATGTATTCTCTTGGAGTTATGACGAGATTCTAGGACTAGATTCTCAGGTAGCCATCCACTGGCTCAGTCTCCTGGAAAATCATTGTGGGTTCAAGAATCCTCCCAGAAAGATTCACCATTCTCACGGTGCCATAGTAGTGGCCAAAGTTGACAAGCTCATCAGATCCAATTTCATTAAGAAGGTCCAGTACTCCAAATGGATGGCCAAAATTGTGCCAGTCAGGAAGAAGAATGGATAAATCAGAGTCTGCATCAACTTATGGGATCTCAACTATCATTGTCCGAAGGATGATTTTCCCCTTCCCATGACGAAACTCTTGATTGATTCCATAGCTGGGTTCCAAACCCTCTCCTTCATGGATGGGTATTCTGGGTACAAACAGATCTGAATGGCCCTTGAGGATGAGGAGCCTACAGCCTTCAGGGCACCACAAGGCCGTATAGCTCAGTGGACAGTGATCCTTCAATAATTCGACATCAGGTTTGTCCCTCAAAAGGATATTAAGGGGAAAACACTAGCATACTTCCTTGCTTCCCATCCAGATCCTACTGACCAGTCCCTGGATCTCGGTTTCCCCGATGAAGCGATCCTCTCAGTAGACCAAGCCATCCTGTGTTGGAAAATGCACTTTGATGGTGCTTTTCACAGCCCCATCGATAGAAGGATCAATGACCCCAAGCTCAACAGAGTAGGCTTGGGTATCTTCTTCATTACCCCGACACAAGACATTCTTCCATACTCATTCCTATTGTCAGAAGGCTGCACCAACAATGAGGCATTGTATTAGGCTCTCATCACTAGCCTCGAGCTAGCCCTCGATATTGATGTGCCCCATTTTCATGTGAAAGGGGATTCTGAACTAGTCATCAAGTAGATCAATGGTGACTATGTCATCAGAAATCCAGAGCTCGTACAATTGTTGGAGCGCACTCTCTATCTAATGTCCCAGTTCACATATTTTATAGAAGTTACTCATGCCCCTCAATCATAGAATGGTCGAGCTGACACCCTAGCCAGCCTAGTTACATCACTTACGAAGCCCAAGCAGGAAGATCTGATTATCCACGTGGAACACCAGAGAATCATTTATCTTGTCACTCCAGATGATGATGATGGCCTGCAGGTGGGCCACCTTACCACTGAAGCCTCCAAACCAGGACCCCCAGGTCCCCTGGATGCAGTGATTGAAGTGAATCCTTACTGGGGATCCCCCTTTGTTGAGTATCTCCAAAATGGAAATCTCCCAGTAGATCAGGCCGAGCATGAGAGAATTCAACACCACACATTACAGTTTACCCTCCAGGATGGTCCTAGTCATGAGCATATCCTCAATAAGCTTGGGTTTGATGGGGTTCTCCTTTTTTGAATTCAAGGAGTCATGATTTCCCATGTCAGGTAGGAGGTTCATGCTGGTTCCTACGGTGCTCATCAGACCGGGCCGAAACTATCTCACCAGATCCAGAGACTGGGGTACTTTTAGCCCTCCATGATCCATTACTACATCGAGTTCACCAAGAGGTGCTATGAATTCCAAATTCATGATAAATTCATGCATCGGACGCCAGAGCCTCTCCACTCCACCAAGTACTCTTGTCCATTTGTGGTATGGGGACTCGATGTCGTGGGACCATATCCACCGGTGATAGTTCGCCAGTGTAGGTTCATCCCGACTGCTATATATTTCTTCTCCAAGTGGGAAGAGGAAGTTCTGCTCAAGGAGGTCAAGGCCCATTCCATCATTGACTTTGTGATCTCTAATATCATCTACCAATTTGGAGTCCCTCATTCTATCCTCACCGATAACGACATGAACTTCCGGGCAGTTGAGCTGAAGAAACTTTATGCTAAGTACAACATCCGTTCTAACCATACCCCCCTCTATCATGCACAAGAAAATGGATAGATTGATTCACTCAACAAAACCCTCTCTAACATTATGCATAAAATGGTTGGCCAGAATAAGAAGAGTTGGCTGGACAAGCTCCCCAACGCACTCTAAGCATACCAGATGACTACTCGTAATTCCACCCAGGTGACCCCATATTCCCTGGTGTATGGAACAGAGGCCATCCTACTCATCAAGATTCAGTTCCCTCATTGCACACAACTGTCTATGATCAACAAGTGCCAGATAAAGTATCTGAAATTTGTGTGGCTGAGTTGGAAGCACTCGATGAGAACATGCTTCATGCCCTACACAACCTAGAAAGGCATCAGAGCAAGATAGCTAGATCTTTCAACAAATTGTTTTGCCTCTGTTACTTCTTGTAAGGTGACTTGTTATTGGCCCTGAAGACACCAATGATACCCGATAGGAAACCACCCAAGTTGAATCCCAAATGGGAAGGACCTTACATTGTTCATAAGTTTTACTCCATTGGAGCATACTCCCTAGTTACCATGGATGGTGAGCGTATAAATCCTCCCACCAATTCCAAGTTCCTCAAGAAATATTTTGCCTAAGACGTATGGTCCAGCATGACCTTAAACTCTACAGTCTTGCATGACCTCAAAGTGTTGATCCCTTACAACCCTAAACTACATTAGGGTCCTACATGACCTTGAAATGTCTTGTCCTACATGACTTTAAACTGTGCGTCATCCTTCAAGTCATTAAATTGCATCTCAAGAACTACTTATGGCTTGATTACCATCCTCATGGGATACGTAGGAATTCTCAGACGCTTCGTCTTGAGTCCAACCTCAGTTTCCTCTTTAACTATCCTCTCCTAGACATAGTTCTTTTGGAGGATCCCACATGGCATCATATAGGATTCTTTGTTCCCACTCATGTCAAGGTTACGATGATTGCACCATGTTCCCTCCCTCATTCTTCTCTCCTTCCACATCCTTAATGCATGGCGTTAAATTGCATGGATCTTTCAGAACTATGTACGGCTTGCTTCTCATCCTTATGGGATACGTAGGACCACCAAAACACTTTGTCTGTAGGCACAACCCCAAACTATGAGATCTCCCCTTGAGTCTCGTCTTGCACATGCATATTAATGCTCTATCCACCTCTTCCACTTTGGGTTTCCATTATCTTTCACATCTGAAGGGGCTCTCGAACGATATAGATACTTAGACTAAGGGATCCCCTATCGGTCCGGGACAACACCCTCGAGGATTTTGAACAAAAAATTGATATAAGTCCTACATTGAGAATAAGTTCAGCGGTTGATGCTCATTTTTTATTCCCATTTCAGGTCACATGATATAGATGACATGTTTTGAATCTGGTCAACAACCATCCTTTATCATTTTCACCACCCCCATATGTCCTAAACATGAAGTATAATGGTTTATTCTGCTCTGCCGTCTCTCCAAACCTCGATCTACCTCGAGTAGAAGTGTGATTCCAGCTAGTGGTCCCTAATGAGACGGGGAGAGCCTAACCCTACTCCTTGTTTCCTGCACCGAGCATTTATCCCATGGGTTTATGAGCTATTATAAGGCAATACCCGCATGATTGGCCATGTGGCTGCAGCTTGCCAGGATGCCCAACCTCAGGTCCCTCAGTCTTTTCGGCCCCCTGGTCCAAGTTCTCATTTAGGATTGTGTGGTGTGATATGGAATCACTTCCTCATTCATGACAGGCTATTCTGCCATGCCACACATGTCCCCTTGAGACACCCTTCAGTTTATCATCCTTTCTGCAAGTGCAGGCCCCTCCATGCTTCACGAGCCCCATCATTTTGGTTTCCATCATCTTCTATATCCAAAAGGACCCCTAAATGGAATGGATTCTTAGCCCAAGGGCTCTCCAACCATTACAGGCCAATGTCCTTGAGGATTTTTTGCAACAAATTGATACAATCCCTATGTTGCGAATAAGATCAATGGTCGAAGCTCAATTACTTACCCCTGAACTTTGGTCACAGAAGGGCGGATACTGTATTGCGAACCTAGTCAATAGTTGTCCCCTATAATCATTGTCGCTTTATGATCTTCAAAAGGCGCGATAATTCACCCTCTACACTCAGTTGTCCCATGAATATGACATTAAACTAGCCTTCTAAGGTCCGAGCACTATGAACTTAATCTAAGATTATCATCTCCCTCACTACAAGACATTAAATTGAATGCTGGATGTTACACTATGTCTATGGCCCGACCTCAAGTCCCTTGGCCTTTTTGGGCCCTAGGCTCAAGCCATAACTTAGGATTGTATGGTGTGGTAGGGGATTATGTCCTCATTCATGTCGGATTTCCCACCATTCCATACACATCCCTCATTGAGATACCTTTCCCCTATCTGTGTCTTTTCTGCATAATGATAAACTGCACAAAAATCTAATCAGAACTATGTATGGCTTGATTTCCATCCTCATGGGATACGTAGGAACACCCGAATGTCTAGTCTTTGGGTCCAGCCCCATCTCTTAGCGACCTCCCTATAATCTTGGCCCCTTGGCCTACTTTCTTCCAGAATAGGGGTATATGGTGTGGTGTGGGATTATGTCCCCATTCACATTGGGTTTGTAACAACCACACCACATACCTATCTCTCCAGAGCGCCCCTCGCTCCCTTTCCCTACATGCGTCTCTTCGAGTCAGCTGCTCTTAAGTTTGGTCCTTTAACCTTCTTCGGCAATTCACCAATGTTACCAGGAGTACTCTGGTTTAGAACCTGGAGTGTCATATTCTACCTGGATATGCTTTCACCCATTTTTCAGGCTTCGTGTTCCCAATCATTTGGGCTTCCATTATCTTTCACATCAGAAGGGACCCCCAAAGGGCATGGATTGTAGGCCTAATGGATATCCTACCATTATGGGTCAACTTCCTCATGGGTTTTAGACAAAAAATTGATACAAGTCCCGCGTTGAGAATGTGGTAAGTGGTTGGAGCTCATTTATTGTTCCCATTTCAGGCCACATGATATGGATGCTGTGTTTTGAACACGGTCAATAGTTATCCTCCATCGTCACACCAACCCCTTCAAGCCTTGAATGCTGGTTACATGATTCACATTATTTTCCACCCCATCATGTCCAAGTGTAATTTCAACAATCCTGGTACTATCCCTCAGTGTGCATTTTCACATTAAGAGGATAAAGTTGTGGTAAGGCATCATTCAGGACCCCGCAATGACTTCCACTTTACGTGTATTCCATGTGTTACAAAGACCTCTTCTTCCCTTGTTTCCCACACCGAGTTTGACTCACATGCGATTATGGACCAGATCAAGGTCTGCGCTCACTTGGAAGAGTTTCACTTCTTCATGGTTCGAGCACTAAGTCCTTAAACTAAGATCTCCTCATATGTCAATTTCCAGAATTATGTCTAGCTTGATTCCTATCCTTATAGGATATGTAGGAATTCTCGGACATCTCGTTTGTGGGTGAAACTTAACTGAGAGATAGTCTCTCCTTCCCCATATTCTCTAACCACTTTTGGCCCCTCGTCCCGAGGTTTCTTTCTCGGAATTGCATGCGGTGTGATGTGGACCTCATCCTCATTCACATCGGGTATGCTTTATCACATCGTGCACATTCCCTCTTGAACCTAATCTCTCTTGTATATATCCAATTCATATGACTTTAAACTATTCTCCCTAGTCCCACATGACTTTAAACTGTTACGTCTATATAGCACGATGTTAAAGTGCATGGTTGGTCCCACCACATGACCCTAAACTGTGACATTATCATCCTGGCCGCATGATGAAAAAAACAGCACTACATCATGGTGTCCTCACTTGAGGGGGCATCATGTTTGGTATCATTCAAAAACAATACCATTTTTCAACACCTGAATATGGATTGACTCTTGGGGTGATGCATGGACTCTCTATTCTAGGTCCATCGCTTCACAAAAAAAAAACAAACAAACACCCATTCACCCTAAAGGACAAAAAAACCCTATGAAATGCCACTTCTTTTGGTGCGAGGGCCAGACCCACATGACCTTATTATCTCTAGCACTAGTAATTTACTATTCCATCCCTATAACTACATCCTGATTGATTCCCATCCTTATGGGATACATAGAAAAGCCCGTTTACTTTGCCTCTGGTCCAACCTAACTTTCATTTTCAGTCCCTCGACCTAAAACCTCCCCAAGGAACACATGGTGATCTGAAACTCAGGTCCCCATTCACATCAGGTTTTATAGTTACCTCACCGTGTGTCTCCCACATTCCCTACCATCTCTGGTCTAAACTCTATGACCATAAACTAATATCACTTTGTGTCTTTGCCACAAGACATTAAATTGCACGACATCTTCCAGAACTATGTACGGATTGATTCCCATACTCACGGGATACGTAGGAATGACCAGACATCATGCCTTTGGGTCCATCCTTGAGAATCATAAATCTGGTCCCCCCTTTTTTTTGGCCCCTTGGCCCGAATTCTTTCAGGGAACCCTACAAATGCACCTTTACCCTAAACAAGTTTGGGATGACCCATGACAATGATGGGATGTGCCAGATTTTTCACTAGAGAGGTCCTGTCTGGGAGTAGGAATGACCCATGACGTCCAACTAATGTGTTTCCACCATGGTGGCATGATTTTTGGAGCATTGGACTCCATCTGAACAACCCTTCGCTCTACACTCCACGCTCTGTGTGCCTTTTATTAAGACCCTCTTCCCCTTTCATGTCTAAAATAACCCCCTAATAGTATGGATTCTCAGCCTATTCCTCACCTACTGTCCTAGGCCAACGTTCTGGGAGACTAATAGATGAAATTTTGAGTCAGGACCTGTGTTTCGAACATGTTCGGTGGTCGGCCCTCATATGTTGTCCTCATATCAGGCTAATACAATATGGATGTTGTGTTTTGAACATGATCAATGGTGATCCTTTATTGTCACATCACCCCCATAGTGTTCTGAATTTGGGGTATTGTGATTCAAACATTCCACTACCTTGTGTTTGGGTTGATTTCAAACACCCCTTGCGTTATCCATCTTGTGCACTAGAGCACATTGGAAAAACAACACATAGATTATTCTGAGGTACTCGTCCTCCAATCGGGCCTCTCCCTTTACTTCCTGAAAATCCAGATGTGTTGTTCGAACCTCAGGTGCCCGAATCTTGGTCGTTACTCCTACATTCACAAGAATTAATAATGAGAGCATCCCTTGTTTCTTACATCGGGTATGACCCACGTGAGTTTAGGAATGGATTACTATTTATTTCAGGATTATGGTTGAATTAATTGAATCAAACAAACAATTAAATAATATATTCATATACCCACTTAAAAATAAGTGGGGTAAAGAGAAATAAGTTTATGAGTTCGACCAAGATAGGACTCTTGTGGATTAGCATTTTGGATGAATTTATCCAATGTTTCTAACTTCTAATTTATGGCCTCCAACATCAATGTTCGTCCCCTCAGAACCCTCTCTTCATCAGCGGCCACATATCACAACTCATTAGACCTAGCCTATGCTCGTACCTGTTCATATTGAAGTTAGGTCATTTGGTGACTCGCTTCCACTATCTTCTCTTAGGCATCCTCCAGCTGGTCCCTCAATTTCTCAATGAGCTCGGAGTAGTTTTCCATGAATGCCTCCCTTTCTTTCGTTTTCTCCTCAAGAAATTGAACCTCATTCTCCACCTTCAAGAATGCATGGGTATTCCCTAACTCTTTCTAGCACCGAGCAATGTCAGAGCATTGGCAGTCCTCCTGTATCTTCTCAGCCATGTAGTCACGGATTGTTAGATTAAGGAGGTGAGCATCAACCCCTCCAATGCAGAGAAAGTGAAACCAGGTGTGGAGTGATCCCATCTGATTTATCCATTCTTCCTGTGGCTGATTGAGGAAGCGTTTGATGCACTTCCACCCCTTACGCCACGTCATCCAACTCCCATTAGCTGCTTCTGAATCAGAGTCATTCATCTCTTTAGGGTCTGTAAGTCAATAGTTGGGGAAAATAGCCAAGAGATAAGCTGTAGGGTCTTCTTCTAGTACTCTTGATAGATTAGGATCCTCAACATGTGGGAGGCCTTCCTCTCTTGCCTCAGCCCTGGCAGCTTCACCCCCACCAACTTTGAACCTCACTATGGCATTGATATTACCAGTGTCCACAACTCCTTATTTACTAAGTGCTTAGGTCGTCTCGACTCGAGGAGTGGTCCCGAGTGGGTCGATGCGCTCTCCATCAAGGCATCCACAGATGGCCTGGATTCGGCATCCTGATGAGCCTCCAAAGCTATGATTACTACAGAAAAAAATGAACACCCTAATCAGTTGAGCTCTCCGATGATAAATACCGGTGTCTAAGTGATGAACTTACAAGAGCCCAAAGCATTATCCTCTGGTGTTCCAGTTTCTACAGGAGCTGTCATTGCAGGGGATCCCTCAACACTCGTTACCTCAATAATGGGCATCGACTCCCCACCTTATTCTATTGGCACCTACTTCCCCTATCTGGATAGAGGTTCTTGGTTGGTTCCAATATCCACTTGATTAGAATAAATAAATCTAATTAAATATTACAAGAAAAAAGGGGGGGGGATGATAGATATGGGCTGAGTCATACCCCACGTAGCTCTGTTATGCCTGCATCAGATCCAAAAATCTCGCCACTCTCCCAAAGACTCCCTACTCCCTTGGTGGGCCATCTCTTAAGAGCCTCCACCTCCAAGCCACTCTTCAGCTTCCCCCACTTATTCTCATTCTCTTTCACCCTCTTCTTCTCCCTCATGCTCTTCTGACTCACTTCCCTCTGGCTCCTCATCACTGTCATTATCCTCGTACAACATCTTTTCTAGATCATGCTCCTGGTCAAGCATTACCTTCACCGGGAGAGGTGGTTCCTCAAACCGAACCCACTTGCATGCATACACGTTCATGGTTGTCAAGTATGCATGCTGATGATGGAAGTTCACCTTGTCCTCAATCCAAATGAGTCCAACCTCTAGTAACTGGATTCCATCTCGTACTATCTTTTTCCATAGGGTTTTGGTGCCCATCGACTGCTATAGGGTCAACCAAGACGACCATAATGCGGGGAAGATTGGATCATCAGAAGGTTGAAGCAGGTACTTTATCTGCTTCCTAGAAATCTCCTTGAATGCTCTGCGAGTTTGTTCGCGAGCCCCTCTTCCCCCAAACATTGAAGGCACAACCACACCATGCGACGTTCATGCTGCTGTAGCCCTGACACACCCTGGCCCAATTTCCTGACTTGCCCCTGACCTTTCCACCCCAACATCTTCTTGTCTACTCTCCCACTTCCCAAGTTCTACACTAGACACCTTGCGCTGTTGGACTCGCTTTCGCAGAATCCCTTTAGGGTATGCTACAACCCAATGTTCGGTGTATTTTATTGAAAGTCCATCATCAAATCTAGTGGGGGGGGGAGTAATGACTTCGCTAGATCTGTAAGTTGTAAACATAAACCAAATTTGGTGAAGAACACAGAGATGCCTCTCCTCCCTGAACTCTGTATAAATTTTCTCTGGAATCCGTTGGAGGCATCCGAACTGACTGGAAAATCTTGATGGCATGTAGGGCTCGCAAAGGATCTTCCCATCAACCCGGGCCACAAGCACCCCAAATTTGATGCTCTGAAAGTATTCCATTTTCTCTAGAGAGCCTTTCCCATTGTCTATCATTTATCCAGATGGAGTAGGGAATGGACTAAAGGTAAAATTGGCATGATTTACAATCTGGATCCTTACCCTATCTTTGTTGAGCATCAACGACATGACCCTGACAATATTCAACAAGGAAGGCCACATACCATTACCCAGGGGACAAATGGCATTTGGGAAGGTGTACCTACTGCAATGAGCTATAATCCATCCATGAAAAATTTGGAAAGGGCCACAGATCATCCTCGGTGAACCCCCTCTCGAAAAGCATCCCATAATGGCGTAAAAATGGGCCAACACAGGGACTACAAAAATTAAACCTTTGATTAGCGGCCATGATGCCAGCTATCACCAAAGTTGCTGGATGAACTCCCATCCTAGTTTCCCTCATTGGAAAGAGCCACCCACTCAGGAAGGTGGCTAGAAATCGGGTATACCGGATGTTTGGGTCTCGTATTTAATTCATACTGAAGCCCCAAGATTGATATTCCCCCGCCTCCAAGATCCTCCAGTATGAGCCGCTTTTTATCCTCTGTGTCGTGGTCAGACACCGTCTTCCTTGCCCTGGCATCTTGATGTTTGGGTATTTCTGTAAAAACAGGATGAACAACTTTGAGTAGGAGATGTCCTTCAGAAATTCCTTGACCACCAGCCTCTCCTTGGAAAGCTCTAACAGATGCCATGTCAAGATGGGTGTCCGTGATTCGTCTCCCCAGATGTTCCCCGTCGAAAGGAGTTCATCATTCTGGTGCCCATCCAAAGGGATTCCCCCGATGCAATGAACGTCCCAAAGGCTGATACCAACCTCCCCATGGTGGAGATGGAAGGTGTTGGTAACAGAGGACCACCAAGTAAACAACTCCGGCCCAAGTTCATACTGGTGGTAGAAATGGAACTGCGATATCCACACTACCTCGAACAACCCAATGTGCCACAGTTCAGATTCAAATTGATCACATTTTTGTTGTACCCAATACTCCTAGGCCCACTCACTTGTGAAATTTCCTCCAGACCTCAAGTCCCAATCCTGTATCCATCCTTTAGTCTCATCAGTGATACTTTGCCAAAAAGTACTTTCGTAATGGGCCGAAGAATCCTCCGTGACCAGGTCACTTCCCAATATGGTTCTAGTCCTCGGGTTTAGGATGTAAACATCCATGAGCCTAGTTTCTCTAGCAGGATGTCCATTATTAGTGATATTTTACTAAGTAAGTTCATCTTCATGATTCACCCATGATCTCGGGGTATTGACTTCAAATCCTGGAACAAACACCTCCTCTAGAATACTGAAATCCCATATCGGAAGGTTATTAGATAGCACATACTCATTTTGTATAGGAGTCAACATGTTGAAAAGAGTTGGGTTGTTAGACACAACTTTCTGGGCTCTATAAACTTTAGGGTTCGCCACCATCTCGGCCCTTTGAGCAGCGTACATAGCTTCTCTCTCAGTGTCAGCCTGATTAGAAACCATCTTTCAGTGAGGTCCAAAGGAGTCCATGCAAAAAGACCGTTAAGGTGTGTGAAAACCCAGGAATTGGCACAAAAAACAGAGGCGATGGCGTGAAAAACCCCAATTCTGTGCGTAAAATCACGGATGAACTTGGGAATTACATGCAACAGAAGTGCGATTACGCCCAATGCAAGGAAGGTTTTTCATACAAAAGAGCTCAGAACTTATTGTGGGAGAAAATCCGTATGGACTGAGGGACCCGTGAGGGTTTTTATAGGAGTGGAGCAGGGTTGCTGCATGCATGAAAAGAGGTTTATGTGCAACTTTACTTTTTTTTACGTGCAACTGTAGTGTTTTTCATGAATCGACCCCAGGAGGTTATCCATCTCAGTGTTTCCCTCGGAATCTAACCTTTGAGTGCCCTTGCCTATCCAATTATGAGGGGGGACATTTGTAGATGCCGAAAAAAATGCTCAAGGATGAAAGATGGTATTTGTGAATAAAGAAAATCCATATTTTGACTTTGTGATGAATTTCAGGAGGAACATAAGGGCTGCACGAAATATCCAAAAAAGTGCGCAAAAAAATTATTTGGTGTGTAGAAAACTGTGGGATCCGAGGGTGTTTTCCACGTAGGCACAAAAACCTATGCATAACCGACACCGAGTGCAGAAAATTGCATGCGGCCAGCACCCAGCGCTGAATCCTTCGCACCGCTTCCATCAGAGGTGGAATCTTTCGTGCCAACCGACTTCTGCGCGAACCCGATGGCCCCGAGAACCTATAAATATAAGGCATCCCCTTCGTCTTCCGATGGCTAGAGAATCCAAACCGTCTCCCCTACATGCAATTCATCTCCCCCCGCATGAAAAATATGGATTTCAGGTGTGATATTTTTCACGACAGGTCTCCCAGGGGCCCACCTTCGTGCGGGACCACTTGGGATTGAACCTCACCCAAGTCCCTTAACGTTAGGGCTTTTGCGCGCAAGCCCTTCCTCCAATGCAGAAAACCCCAAGTAGTCTTTTCTCACAACTTCTCTGACTTGCACGCCCAACCTTTTGCGCAATCCCTTCAATTTGCGTGGGAATCCTCAACTCCCCTTTGCGTGCAAACCTCTCCAATTGTGCACACACCCTATATTTTTTGCGCAATTGTTCTAATTGTGAGCCGATTGTGTGAAAACATCTCCAATTGCATACAAAACCTCCAGATCCACCCATCCCGGCCTTTTTCGCGCAGCTAATCCATTTTCTCATAGGCCGCCCTCCTTGTGCATACTCTTTCGCACATGTTCAATGTCTCTCTTCCAGACATCATCTTCAGGTTCTTCTTATGCCCACAACATCTACATTACACACCCTTCTCTCATAAATCCCTTAAGGCTTGTATGATGTAACTTCAAAGTCCCTTAGGTGGTGCTTCCCATTGCATTTCTTTTCCTCACGCTTCTTCGCATAGGCACACTAACAGTTGTTGCTTCTTCGCATAGCCATGCTAATGTATACCCCTCAATGGAGCACTCCCAAACACCCCTTTCCATGACGTTAATAATGCCTTGACTTTTCCAAAGGTGGGTGGGTATCATTTATGTAAGTACTAGGGAGTGAGGAGTGAACCCACCTCGTCTGAGATGCATGATGTTAAACTGACAAGCACCATCGTCCTCAACACATGACTTTAAACTGTGACCCCACCCCATGCCTCACACATAGGGCCCCCACCTTGGGCATTCTGCACTCCCACTAGTCTCCATGAGAGTAAAATAATTCCTCACATAGAATGAGATCCTCTTTATCAAAGTATCATTTGTCCGTGGGGAAAGGGCTGGGCTATGGACCACACGTAAGACCCGGTTTCCTGTCTGGGCTACTAACCACGCGTAAGCCCCATTCCCCTTCCCATAGATGCACCTTTTGCGATGTGATCGTCCAGTCTTCACCACCTCTTGTTTCTCAAACTGAGCATGACTCACATGGGCTTATAGTAAGCATCGACCGTGACCTCCTCTCTGGGCATCCTAGAGTGTAAGCCCTAATCAACCATCCCGAACTATGTGGACTTTGATCCTTGCCAAGGCAAAGTACGTAGGAAGAATCCCTGAGGTTCAAGCCCAACAACCATTGGTTCCGACCATCTTCACGTTGGTTCCCACATCCCGAAATACGTGGAATTTGATCCTTGCCAAGAAAAGGTACGTAGGAAGCCTCCCTAAGTTTCAATCCCAACAACCATTGGGCTCGAATCCCTTCATGTTGGTCCACAAACAACCATCCCGAACTACCTGGACTTTGATCATTGTGAAGGAAAGGTACGTAGGAAGCCTCCCTGAGGTTCAATCCCAACAACCATTGGTTCCAACCATCTTCACGTCGGTTCCCACATCCCTAACTATGTGTAATTTGATTCTTGCCAAGGCAAGGTACGTAGAAAGCCCCCCTAAGGTTCAAACCAAACAACCATTGGTCCAGAACACCTTCACGTTGGTGTACCAACCATACCTGAACTACGTGGACTTTGATACTTTCCAAGGAAAGGTATGTAGGAAACCTCCCTGAGGTTTAAGCCCAATAACCACTGGTCCCGACCACTCCACGTTGGTCCACCCCTATTCTACATGACGTTAAACTATACTCCCCTTTTTTCCTACAATCAGTAGTAAGCCGTTGTGCCCCCATCCAGCGGTAATCTGTTGTGATCCTATTTCAATGGTAAGCCATTGCGAACCCTGTCCAGCGGTAAGCTATTGTCCCTTTCATTGGGATCCATATCTCTGGTCCATTCCAGTGGCTTCAGATCAACCTTGGGCTCCTAGCCACGTGTAAGCTCCAGTATATCATCGAGTCACTGTCCTCTGTGCATGCCCCGATCCTATACCCCATCCTAAACTACGTGGACTTTTATTCCCTACAATGAGGATACGTAGAATGTCTCTCAGAAGCTCAATCCCAACACCACCATCACCCTTGAGTCGACTCCATATCATTCTCCATACACTTCACTTAACCATCCATCATCCATCTTGATTCTTACCTGGGCTTCCACATCCTGGTGAGATCATGCCAATTCACCTCTTCACTTCTCCTAGAAGTAACCAGACAACTAATCATGTGTTACCCGTGACATCAGTGTCCCCCCAGGGGTTGTACCCATCTGATCCACCCTAGTCAGTGTTCCAATCAGTCCAATTTGTCTTCTCTAGATGTTAAACCTATGGCATACCCTGTGTTAAATATGGGAAGCTGAGGAAAACCTCAAAGACATGCCTATGGCATATAATTCCCTGCATTGGACGTGGGATCCCTTAGGCTTCTGTACCCTCAAGAAGCCCTATAACAAGGGGAATAATCCTTTACGTGCCAGTGTTCTAGCGCCTAGACACGCCATTGATGTCCAACATAACTACTCCCCTAACTGAAGGTTACTTCCCTGACCGGACCCCTTGGAATGTCCTGATAGAAGTAGTGTAATTAACAGGCGTCCATGAAGATATGGAATTGGGAAGAGTTTCAAAAACAAAGTCTTAGTCTATAAGGGAGACCCAAACTAGGTGACGAGTTCCGAGGAGGAATCCATGGAAGGAAGAACTAAAATCCCATCATCCTGTTTCAATCAAGGAGAAAACATCCCTGAACCAGGAACGAATACCGCCTGCCTTTGGAAAGCGGGAATGTGGGGCAACAACCAGTGCATCCCCATCATCCTCGGACAAACGGATGTGCGCGACCCAGTGAAAGTGTCAGAAACAACCAACATAAAGGTTTCTCATTTCATAACATTAACAAAGGTATAAAATAGGGATTTACACAAAACTATAACACATCTATCCCCTTTTTTCCCACCACATAGTCAAAACCGAGGCACTAACACCACCCTTAACCATTCTATACCTAGATAAATGTTAACAAAGGGTTACTCATTTTCATTTTTCATTTTTCTAATTTAAACACCCATTTATTCTCATCTTGATTCATTTTAAAATCTTTCTCAATTTTATGTTATATGAAATTTTTAGTTCAATTTAACAAGGAAGGAAAAACAATTCATGTTCAACAACGTACCCAAAACCTTCTTTTCTAGGTGTTCTTAAAATGATGCATGTCACAAAATAATCCTAAGTGCCTAGAATGATGAAAGCATACTAAACTCTCGTGCCTTACCCATACATGAGTCAAAACTCATAAAATATCAACAAGTATATGAAACAATAATCACATCACACAACAAGTGTGTCACACAAGGTGAAATAATATTCAACTTTAAGAGAAAACAAAAATAACAACAATCCCACCCTGGGTACATGGGTTCTCCCATATACATGGGTTAGCTACTCCCATGTACGAGCTCATAACCAATGCCAGAATCTTCCTAATATCCTATATACCATTCCCAAATAGTAATAAAAAAGAAAAAGAAATGAAAACTGGGATCAAATATCACTTTTTGACATCTCAGCCTAGGTTCCACACACTGGTGCCCCAATCCTGAGTGTCACGTGACCTCAAGAACACATCCCCATACACTAGAGGCTTCCAACTAGTAGTGAGGGTCTATTATCGATCATGGGGAGACTATACCCTCTTTTTTCTCATTCGAGCAATACACCAGAAGAAATAAAAAACATTATAAACTGAATAAAAAAATGATATCACATATCCAGAATAGTACTAGTATCACAAGAAGACCAAAAATGTAAATAAAATACAAAAAATGAATAGTAGATATGCCTTGCTAAAGTACGTGCCAAGTGTTAAAATGAAAACTAAAAAGTAAAGACATTGAGAACTCCCAAGAGGGTTCCAAACCAAATATAGCTCCCTAATCCATGATCTATCCTAAATCAACCACCTAACACATGGACTTTCCATTATCCTATATTGCAATCATAAAATCTATTTGGGTACCGATTAGCCAGCCCTAGTAGGGTGTGTGTATAACTCAATATTCCACCACCAATGACATTTAAAACAATATCAATTCAATAGTAGTGTATATGGTTGTAAAGAGAAAGAAACACAATGAAAAAAAAAACAAATATTAAATTATAAATTATTCTTTATTTAACCACATAAACCCCCCGGTTCCTAAGGATACCCATACCTCAATACCTACTTCGACCCGTTCCGGAGTCTAAAGTATCCCTAAGAGATATCATGTTCTAGAATGCCACTTTTACCATTCTATACTCCATGTAATATCTTATAATTTCATTATTACCATTCTAGATTCTATTTCATATCTTAGAATTCCACTATTACCATTCTAGATTTCAATTCACACATGAAATCCATTGTTACCAATGATCATCTCAGTCACATGTGACAATAACCCATTAATTAATTAAACAATTAATTAATCATCTCAATATCATTAATTAACTCAATAATTAATTAATACAATTCTCATTAATTAACTAAAAAATTAATTAGTCTCATTATAATTAATTAACTTAAAAACTCATTAATCTTCTCATTCTCATTAATTAACTCAACAATTAATTAATCTTTTAAATCTCATTAATTAACTCAACAATTATTTAATCTTCTCATTCACATTAAGTAACTAAACTGTTAATTAATCTTCTTATTCTCATTAATTAACTCATAAATTAATTAATCACCTAAATCCTATTAATTAACTCAATAATTAATTAATCATCTATTTATCATTAATTAACTCAAAAATTAATTAATCACCTATTTATCATTAATTAGCTCAATAATTAATTAATCACCTCAATAGTATTAATTAACTCAAAAATTAATTAATCATATCAATCCTATTAATTAACTCAATAATTAATTAATATTCTCAGTATAATTAATTAACTCAAAAATTAATTAATCTTCTAAATCTCATTAATTAACTCAACAATTAATTAATCTTATAAATCTCATTAATTAACTCAAAAATTAATTAATCTTATCAATCCTATTAATTAAATAAAAAATTAATTAATCACATCTATCCCATTAATTAATTCATCAATTAATTAATCAATATCCAAAAATCCAATATCCCAACAATCCACATCAACTAAATCACCAATTAATTAATCTAACCCATTCAATTGCATTAACAAAATAATAACCATTAATTAATTCACCAATTAATTAATCTTCTCTTTCAAATTCATTAACACAACAATCCAAATTAATTAATTCACCAATTAATTAATATACTCATTCAATTGAGTTTACACAACAATACCCACTAGTTTATTCACAAATTAATTAATATACTCATTCAATTGTGTCAACACTACAATACCCATTAATTAACTCACCATTTAATTAATCTAACTGATTCAATTGAATTAACACAACAATCCTCATTAATTAATTCACAAATTAATTAATCTAACTCATGAATTGTATAACCTCAATGTTCTATTAATTAATTCAGAAATTAATTAATTATATTCAATCACTTCAATTAATTCACTAATTAATTGTCCTCATTAATTTCATTAATTAATTACACAATTAATTAATCACATTGAATTAATTCAATGTATTCAATAATTAATTATTCACATCAATTTTATTAATTAATTCCACAATTAATTAATCACATTCAATTCCTTCAATTAATTCCTTTATTCACATCAATATCATTAATTAATTCCATAATTAATTAATAACCTTCAATTCCTTTAATTAATATTTTATGTCAATCTCATTAATTAATTCCAAAATTATTTAATCACATTACTCCCATTAATTAATTCATAAATTAATTAATCCATCAATCCCATTATTTAATTCAACCATTAAATAATCACATTACTTCCATTAATTAATTCACCAATTAATCAATACCATCAATCCTATTATTTTATTCAACCATTAAATAATAATATTAATTATATTAATTAATTCATCAATTAATTTCTCCCATCAATCACATTATTTAATTCAACCATTAAATAATCTCATTACTCTCATTAATTAATTCGTCGATTAATTAATCCCATCAACCCCATTATTTAATTCAACCATTAAATAATCACATTATTTCAATTAAGTAATTAATAAATTAATTAATCTCATAAATACTATTATTTAATTTAATAATTAAATAATAACATTACTTCCATTAATTAATTCATCAATTAATTAATCCCATCAATTCCATTATTTAATTCAACCGTTAAATAATCACATTACTCCATCATCAACGTTACACTTTTTTATTGCAAGTAGAGGATGGACCAAACCCAAGCAAGATAAAGGTGGTATGAAATAGTAAAGACCAAGTGCATCAGTTATAACATGGATACCACACTATTTTGAAATAGAACCTAAACAAGAAAATAAAAAACACTATCCTTCAAGAGTTGTGAAAGATTATAGCTCGTCTGCTACCTTGTTCCCCTCCTTCCATGTATGGAAAATTCATACACACAACTCCAATAGAATTTTTCTCTCATGGATGCGGTATATTATAGCCCAAGGGGTTTTAAGTTTCTCTTATAGTGGTCCATGAATGATATTCAAGTCAGTTTCTACCATGTTCAAATGGATGTTCTGCTCGTGAAAAAGATCAATACCCCACCTCATCACACAAACCTCCACCAATAGGGAGTTACCCTATCCATATCCCACAATAAAAGTAAGGACCACTAAAACCTATTTGTAATGAACTATGCCTCCACCCCACATGAATCTTGAATTTCAAGATCCATCAATATTCAGTTTGAAACTGCTATTTGGAGGCATCCATATCAACCATCAACCCTACGTGCTAAGGTCCTGAAGATCTGGAATTTTATTTTTTCCCACCTTGAATATTATTAAATAGGAAGTACATTCCCCTTTCTTAATCAGCAGGGCCCGATCCACTACCAAACTACACATTTTGACAATCAACCTGATTTGTGAACTGGTGGATCCTTCACGATGACAACAATTCACCATACTCCAAGTGCTCCAGCAACTCTATGCAACCAGAAGTGTTGTGCCATGTGCTCCTGCATGTTGTTCCCTATATCTCAAAAGCATGCATGGAAAAAATTATTGTTATTGAAGAATTGGTTCTGAAGACCATTTATCTCACTAAAATCGCGCCAAATAGCTTCCACACATTCACTCTTGAAGAACAAGTGGTCAGAAGACTCCTCCTTCTGTGCTCTACAACATGAACATTGAGAAGCCATCTTAGGCCCTTTTATTTTGACATTATCATCCATTGGAATGGAACATTGTTAGAGGCACCAAACTAGAATTAATTCCCCAATTAATTGTTCTAACTCAATCAATTTCAATACCCCAATTAATTCATCAATTATTTTTCAAGTCAATTAAATTGAATTCTTCCAATTAATTCCTCAATTAATTATTCTAACTCACAATATCATTATCCTATAATTAATTAATCAATTAATTATTCATTTAATTATTACATTATCCCATAATTATTTCATCAATTAATTATTCATAATCTACAATTCCAATAACCCCAATTTCACATTTTTCCTTAATTAATCAATTCACCAAATTAATTAATTCAATATAAGAAACTAAATTTATAAAAATATTCTAATAATTATACAATTATATACACATAATTTAAATTAAGACTTTAGGATTCTAATTATATACCAACTACCTCAATAATGGTGATTAATAATGTTTGCCAATGGAAAACCTTAATTTCAGTAGAATAACGATGTAGAACGAGATCTTGATTCAATTAATAGATACAAGATTTAAACGAATCAAGATAAAAAAACCAAAATCTAAATATAGATATAACATTAGAAAAACATATCTATTTTATTTGGGAATAGGAGTAGAATAGATAGATTGATATAAATGAGAAGAACACACATACCCAGGAGGTGTAGATCTTCAATCTGCCCTTCGATTCACTAATAACAGAGGTTGGGAGGGAATGGAGTCCATCCAAGGGTCTCTAAAATTTAGATAAATTGATTTCTGGTGAGTTGGTGTTGAATAGGGGTTCGGGTAATTAAAAATCCAATTTTTAGGTTAACTTAAAACTGCGCACATGATTTTATTCTCATGGTGCATGATTTCTCCTAACTTTGCATATTTTCTGTGGGGGGGTGCATGGTTTGAAAAAAACTATACCTACAGTGAAATCCCCCTCCATATAGGATTTCATGGTTTTTTGGTCCAGCCCACACAGTTTGGGAAAACCGTGCACCAACCGTGCATCACCCAAACTTTTTCCAAAATTATCAATTTTCAACAGAATGCACCCCAAGGTCAAAATAAAATGAAAAGTACTAAAAAAAAAGTAAAAATAGGACCTTATAAATGATCTCGACACATCTATAAAAAAAATCAGTTCCTTACACATAATTCAACTTTTAAATTACTTTATTTAATAAAAATAATAACAATTTTAAAATAATCAATATTTTTCACTATTCACTCAAAATCAATAATCTTAGAAAAACCCCAAAAATTCACCATAATATATTTTTTATAGGATTATTTTAAAAAATATTTCCATTTTATAAAATAAAATCCCTATATGTGGAATAAATTAACCATAATATCAATGAAAAAATGAAATAAAAGCATTTTTTTGAAGAAAATGTATTTTTGAAGTATAAAATGAATTTATACTCATTATTCATCTAGTAAACACCATTAAATGAATGTTAATATATTATTTCATATGTTTAAATATCACATATTTTCATAATATTCTTGTAAAAGTGATTAGTTTATTATGATAAATACATAAGGCCTTAAAAATATTTCTTTGAAAATATGATTTTGATCATATTGTTGAAGTCGGTTCCCTAGAACCAACTTATATGTACATTATGATAACTTATATTTACAATTTGTTAATATCAATAAACTCTTTATCATATCATGATTATTCTTCTGTGTAACATTTCATGTGATAATGTCCCAAGAGTAGCTGTCGCACTAGAAGGTCATAGCAGTTCCCTGCTATAATGAGAACTCGGACGTGCTATTAAAATATTCTTAGATATATGTTATATGGATAGATGATATAATTTGCAGGACACAAATGATATAGGATATTAGGGGTGGATATTCATAGGACTTTGAGACGCCTTCTCATAGTGTACACCCTTGGGGATATCCAGTAGGATATTATGAGAATGATACTCAAAAATAGGAAACCAAAATTTATAAGTGTCATTGGATGTTCCTATATGTGGATGTGTTTATTGGTATTTAGACTTTAATATTATTATTAATGGATATTATGAGTCGCATATTTTGATATATTGATGAAACCTGTGATGAAAAATGTTCACGATGAGGTAGGATACGTTGGGTGCGTCATGAGTAATATTGCATTAATAAATAATGCGAGAAATGATTTATCCCTTATGTTCACTAACAGAAGTTAATATTTCAGACCCTTTTATGTAAATTATATAACCTAAATAAATCCATGGCCATGGAGTTCTATATGCAACTTCTATTTTCGAAAAGTCAAAGAAAGAGAAATTAAGCATGTAGGTTGATGGAACTAGCATACAACTTGCTCGATTAGAGATATTATGATAAAGGGATTATATTACATGGTAAACGTTCATATGAGGTGAAATGTCATTGTATCATTACCTTATTTCTCTATGGGTGTTTGGTCATGTTGTTAGATTCTAACCTTGGACTTTAGGCTGCTTCGCCTAATGCCACTAAGAAAGAGACCTGGAGGATCACACACTAAGTGTATCCAGAATCTCAGTTAAATAATTTTGTTTTTAACAAGTTGAATAAATATTAATCCCAGTAATATTTTAATAATTATTCATGTACACCTGATTGAATTTATTCCTTCACTAGTTATTCGAGAGAATATATTGCAGGTAGAATAATTAATAAATATTGAGGAGGATTCGCAGACTGAGATTAATGGTCCAGTGATAAATAATAATATTGAATATTATTTGATTAAATAATATTTATTTATAACTTGTAGTTAAGTTAATTTTAGGAAATAATAATATTTCTGTTATTATTTGACACCAAGTTTTTCTAGGATTAGTGAAATAATTAAAGGCACTTGTGTAGATTATTTTATTATTACCCCATTGAAATAAATTCCTGATTATATTATTGTCTTATTATCCCAGAGAAAGATAAGAGATTCCCATTGTGTTGTGCACAAAATTTGGAGAAAACCTCTTGATCCTAGAGAGTTCTTCCCTCTCTAATAATGCTCTCAAGAACGAGAGTGATCCTTCTTTATTAGATCAAGGAGAACGCTTTGGAAGCGGTTCTAAAGTTGATCAAAGGTGGAAGACACAAGGGAAAGTATTTTCATTCCTATAACCTAGAGAATCCTTTGAAGATGTACGGAAATTGGTGGAGCATGTTTGGATCACCACTAGAGAAGATTTATCCTTGATCTCTACAGTATAATGAAGGTGCACTACAGATCTGTGGTCGGACACAAAAAAGAAGAAAGAATAAACCTTGGTGGAAATTCTTATTTAATTAAATTAATTATAAACAATATATGTTGATCCTATATCTTGGTTCTAGGTTTCTATTCCTTTTTCTTATTTCATTGATTCAATTCTTTGGATCACGATGTTCATTGTCACATAGATCACAGATTGTTCATTGAATATAGAAAAAATCAAAGTTGGGAAACTCCCCTCCCACACTTCCACTACGCCCGAAACCTACAAGTTTTATTAGAGTGGTCATATTATTTTTTATAATTAATTAATGATCGTTGGGGATTTACATATTTATAATTTAGTTTTTCAATTCAATTTTAATCGTTCCTTTAAATCTGAATTAAGAGATTTGTTTCATCCTCTATCATTTTTTGCAGATCTAACAGAAATGATTAATTTTATTATTAAAATTATACCAATGATATCATCCGGAGGTGCCAAGGATTCTATCCAAGTAACATAGCAGTACACACCATGTAATTGGAATTACACAATGTGTAATTATTTTCAATGCATCAAGATTAGTTCAGAAGTTACTCAAAATGTGTGCATTAAAGACACTCGATGTAGTTATTTCTTACAATGCATGTTAACCATGACAGAATGACACATGGTCATCTGAAATACATTCCATTTATCCCACGAGACACAACATGTAGTCCCTATCAATCCAGGGCCAGTCCGTGTATCCTATACACGGGTTAGCTGATCGGTGACCATTAAATGGAGAGTCAACACAATGTGTGGCCCACTAGACACGCCGTGTACTTGAAAAATTATGAAGTATGCCTCATATTCCAAGTCCCTAGGTGTGACCTTTGGATAGATGGTGAAGGTACTACACAACATGTAGATTAGATCTACACACCATGTACTTTTACCAAATTATGCATAATTAAAACATTAATATCTACATAATCTTTAGATATTCATATAATTTATAAGTTATATTATACTTATTATTCTATGTACATAAAAGCATGACATGTTACTAAAATTTCATGTAATTTGTGTAATCATCCATGAAGTACATGTCATTAAAGTAGGTGATAAGTCATGTGTGGTATATGTAAAAAAGAATGAAGTGTATACAAGTATAATACATGTTGAGTAGATTTGGATGAATATTCACCAGGCTACCTTCAAGGTACATTTTTGTACAATGTTATTTTTTAAATAGATTTTAATTTGTTTAAAATTATAATGGATGAGAATCTAAAGGAAATTCAGAAAAGGGTTAAGATAAAATAATTGATTAATTAAAGATAATAATTAATCGATTTGAGTGAGATTTATCTTAAATAATAATGATTAAAGAATTGAATGATAGTTTTATTAAATGCGTTATTCATTGAATTCATGTGGATGATGATGATCTAGACCATAAATTTTCATGTTATTGGGTTCATTTTTAATTTATTATTAAGTTAAATTGTTGTCTTGTCTGCCTTCTCTCTTTATTAATATGAATGGCATGCGTTCTCAGGGTTTCTTTTTTATAAACCCCCCTTTACCCCTCACCAATGTTTGAGTAAAATAATATGTAATGGATGGATCTTATAAGCTAGTGGAGGTGGTTCAAGTTAGGAGATGAGGTGAAACCAATCCAAGGAGGTACAAAGGTGGATAAGTGGAATGATGTAAACACAAACCTTAAATGGTTCAAGGTGTTTCTCCCCTAGGTCTATCGTTAGTTTATCAATCACTAACCATTAGAAAAAGATCATGATCATACCCTTTATTTTATTTCTATCAGTTTCATGGTTATTCATTATGGATATTTTGTTGCAATCACATAATTAATTAATTAAAAGCTTGCAAGATGGAACTAAAATAAACAAGTTTATATATAAATATTATCTAAAGACATGGTTAATCACTTAATTAATACCACTTAATTTTAAAAAGATTTTTAAAAAGATAATAAATGGAAATTTACACATAACAAATAAAATAGATCAATAAAATATTATGTCGGTATAGCCTTTCATTACTTCTATTAGAATTGAACCATAGTTCAAAGTAATTGACCAGCCAAAGTTGGGGTGCTTTCAATTATTGGGGAATTCTAATTTGAGGTTTTGGGATGACTTAACTTGGTTGGCATTAATGGTTGACTAACAAATAGGGAATTGGTGTAACTAAGAGGCAAAGGTTGAGGAAATATAATTTAATGACTTTAGGATTGGGGAGTCCACTCAACAGATCAAGGAAGTGTGAGTTAATGCAGTTGGAATATTAGAATGCCTACCTAAAACCATTTGAGTATCTTGACCAGCCAAAGTTGGGGTAATGAGAATGGAATATGGATCCTTGCTACTTGAATGTATAGGAAACAGGATATTCTGAATCCAATGGTGAGGGATATAGTGTTTTTATAAAACATTGGAAGACTAATAAATATAATTTTATTTATTTGTCTAAGTTTTATCAGATAATGTACTAAATCTTTTCTTATCTTATTTGTAGAAATAACATTAAAAATGACATCAAACATATCACTGTGATCCATACTCGAGGAGGAAAACCTTCTCACTTACATGAATTTCCAAGATGGGAAAAGTCACCTATGGGTCATCCTTCACCATGAAACAAAATTGTACGTGCTGGAAGAGCCTTTACCAGTTGTGTATAGAAATGAGGCGCGTGATAAAGAGATCTCTTTATATGAGAAACTTCTGAATGATGATATAAATGTTTAGTTCTTTATGCTATCATCCATGTCCAATGATCTCTTGAAGAAACAAGAAAAAATGGATGCTTATAGCACAATGTCTCACCTTCAGGATATTTATCAAGAGAAGGAGAGACAAGAGAGGTATGAGACCTCCAAAGATTTGTTCTTGAATAAACCTGGATATTTTACACCAGATGGACCTTATGTAGTCAGGATTATTATCTACATTGAACACTTGGACATCTTAGGGATTAAATTCCTGGATGATTTGCATACAGATCTAATACTTTCATCAGTGCCCAAGGACTTCTCTATTTTTATTTTGAATTATAATATGAGAAATAATGAGAAGAGTCTATCAGAACGTTTGAACCTAATTCACCAAGCAAATAAGGGAATGGGGTGTTACAAACCCACCACCCTTATGGTGAATAGGAAGATGAAGGATAATGAAAAGGGTCCTAAAACTATAAACAATCTAAAGACCCCAATCACCATCCGACCAAGATGAAGAAGATCCAAATACAGGTTAAGGAAAATGATGCAGTGTGTTTTCCATGTGGAAAGTCTGGCCACTAGAAGAGGAACTTCACTCAAAGAAAAGGGGAATCCAAAGGTGCATTATTTATCGAGTGAAATCCTTCCATTTCTACACATTGGTTATTAGATACAGATTTTGGTGCTCAAAAATGTATTCGAATTCAAGAACCAAGTAGATTATGTAAAATTAACAAAGGATAGGTGGATATGTGAGCTGCCACTAGTGTGAGGATGGCTTCTCTTTCCATTAGTGACTACCACCTTTCATTGCCAACTGAGTTGATTTTGGTTTTATATTATTGTTATTATATACCAAATGTTACCAAGAACATAAGTTATGTATCAAGTTTAGATACAAATGGATTTATTATAATTTTTTGAAAAAATTTATTTATTTTATAAGGACAAAATATGTTATGGTATATAACTTTTAAATAACAGTATTTATATATTAAATTACAAAAAACAAGTGTTGGAAATTGACAACGAATCATGTTCACCTGACTCATATAACACCCAGTTGTGTCATCACCATCTGGGTCATGTAAATGAGAATCGTTTGAAAAAGATATATCAAGATGGTTATTTAGACTCTTTTGAGATAAAAACACTTGATTGATGTCACTATTATTTACAAGGTAAAATTACCAAAACACCATTAAGTGGACAAGGTGAAAGGTCCATAGAGGTTCTAGGATTGGTACACACTGATGTGTGTAGACCATTTCTAGTAGAATCTAAAGGTGGATATTCTTACTTCATAACTTTTACTGATGACTTGAGTAGATATGCCTATATTACATGATGAGGTATAATTTCGATTCCTTTGATAAATTCAAGGAATTCAAGAATGAAGTAGAGAATCATCTTGGTAAGAAGATAAAGAAGCTTCAATCTAATCGAGGTAGATGATATCTTAACCAAGAGTTCATAGAATTTCTATTGGAGTTTGGGATTCTATCTCAACTCACTCCACCTTATACACCATAGTGGAATGGTGTTAGTGAAATAAGTAACCAAACCTTGTTGGAATTATAAGGATGATGATGATTCAGGCATATATTCTATTATCCTTTTAGGTATATGTGTAGGTTCTGGGTGCAACAGAAGTGTGATGGTGGGTGTACCCAACTTGATTTTTCTATTAACAACGATAAATATGAGATCCTTCATGATAATAAAACAGCGTATCTTCAAAATATAATGAAGAACGAACTAAAGGAAGGGAGTCCCAGAACCATAGATAGGATTTCATATGTTGGTTATAATAAATTCAATTAAAATACAAGAATTACCTTGATGGAATTATCTCTCCATTTATGTTTCCGGTCACAATCTAATGTGATCCATCATTGATTCGTAGAATCCAAGTGTAGGATTCCACTAGTAGTGATCCACACATACTCCACGTATCTTTGGACATTGCTGAAGGAATCTTCAAGTGCTAGTGTGGAATTTCCTTCACTTGCGATGTCCACCTTCGATCACCTTGAGAGCCCCTTCCAAAGCACTCTCCTTGATTCAGTGGGGGAGGATCTATCTCATAACTTTAGACCATTCTTAGAGGAAAAAGGATTATCTCTTGTCTTGAGATCTTTTTAGATTTGTTGTGCACCACCAAAAAAACGGCTAGGATAATGAGAATTATATAATTGGAATTTTAATTACTTATAATAATAAAATCAATTAATTACCTGAAAACATTTATTCATTTAATTTAATTCTTAGTAATACCCCATGTCAAATAATAATAGTTCACTATTATTATTACTTGACATGCGCCTAGAGAATTACGCCTAATATTATTTAATTAATTAAATAAAATTATTTCTCAAAAATCCCTAGAACAATTACATGACGTGTATATTAATATACACGATGTGTATTTTTGTTTTTCCATTTTCTTTATTTCCTCCACAACATTTATTAAACCTTGAATAATGGCTATTTATTTCTCAAATAAATATCACTGCATTACTCACTAATAAATATATTATTTTTCCCGCAATATATTCTCTTGAATAACTAGTGTCGAAATAAATTCAATCATGCATCCTTCAATAATTATTAAACCACAATCAAGAATAATCTTTATTCAACTTGTTAAATTAATATTTAATTGAGATACTTGGACACACTTAGTGTGTGACCCTCTATGCCTATTTTTTAGTGGAATTAAAAAAATCCTTCCTAAAGTCCATGGTTAACGTCTAGAAACATGCCAAGGCACCCATAGAGAAAGAAGTTAACGTCGCAATGACATTTCACCTCCTATGAATGCTTATTGTGTAATGTAATCCCTTTGTCTCGATTTCTCGAATTAAGCGGGATGCATGCTAGTGACTTCAACCCATGTGCTCAATTATTCTTTCTTTGAATTTATGGAATTGAAATCACCTATTCCTTACCATGGACATGAATTTATTTAGGCTATATCATTTCTATTAAAGTGCCTGAGATATCTACTTCCATTATGGACTAGAAGGGGCAAATCCTTTATCGAATTATCTATTAATGTAGTATTATTCATGACACTCCCAACATATTCTACCTCACTGCGAATAGTGTGTCGTCATATTTTTCGTCAATACATCTAAGTGATCGAGTTTTAATACCCATTAATAATAATATTAAAGTCTAAGGACCAATAAAAACACCCACAATAGGAACATCCAATGACACTATGAAATATGGATTCCCAACTGGCGGGTCTTGTTCTCTTAATATCCTCCTGGATATTACAAGGGCACACACCATGAGAATATGCCTCAATGTTTTATGATTCCTCACCCTTAATGGAATTTATTATTTGTGTCCCTCAAATAACATAATCCAGCCATAGAACATATATTAAAGAACAATGTTATGGAACTTCCGGGTTCTCATCATAGTAGAAATATGATATGACCCTTTAATGCAACAACTATCCTTAGGACATTATCACATGCATTGTCATATAGAAGAACAATAAAGATGCGATAAGATATTTATTAAAGAATAAAGTACAAAGTAGTTGGTTCTAGGCCACCTAATCTATCAGAATCCCTCTTAGACTAGATCCAACTGCTAACAACCTTTAACCCACTAGCTCTCACATGATATCCATGCTTCTTTTGAGATAAGCCTTTAGTCAAGGGGTCTGCCACATTCTCTTCCATGGATAATCTGCTCAATGCAACTTCAACCCTTTGATAGAAATCCCTCAATTGGTGATACTTTCAGAGAATGTTCTTTTTTCAATTCATGTGACCATGGTTCTTTTGTAAGAGCCACCACTACAATATTATCACAATACAATGTGATAGGTTCTTTACTACTAGGCACTACATCAAGATCCTGGAAAAAGTTCTGAATCTAGATGGCTTCCTTGGCTGCATCAGAAGCTGCTATATATTCAGACTCCACTGTAGAATCAGTGACAACGACCGCTTTGAACTCTTATAGCTCACAACTCATCCGTTGAGATATAAAACATATCTTGATTGAAACTTAAGATCATTATGATCTGTCTGAAAACCAGAATCAACATACCCTCTGATGACAAGCTCCTCGTGTCCTCCATACACCAAGAATGTATCTTTAGTTATTCTTAGATACTTAAGGATAGTCTTAACAACAGTCTAATGCTCTTCTCCTGGATTTTCTTGATATCTGCCTACCATGATCAGTGGATAGGCAACATCAAGCCTAGTACATAACATGGAATACATGATGGATCATAGATCCAAAGAGTATGGTATCTTACTCATTCTATCTTTCTCCTGTGTATCTAAGGACACATTTTCTTAGAAAGATGTAGGCTATGTGACATTGGAACCAATCCCCTCTTGGATTGTTCCATACTAAATCTATTTAGTATCAGGTAAATGTATGTACCCTGACATAGTCTAAGCAGCCTCTTGGATCTATCACGAATGATCTTGATCCCCAGAATGTAGGTTGCTTCACCCATGTCCTGCATGGAGAAACACTTGTTCAACCAGTACTTAACTGACTGTTATAACGATACATCGTTTCTAATAAGCAATATGTCGTCAACATAAAATACTATGATAACAACCACATTCCTATTAAATCTCTTATAAACAAGTGGCTCACATTCATTCTTAATGAAACCAAATTCCTTTATGGATTCATCAAATTGATTATTCCATGAACTGGATGCTTTCTTTAATCCATAAATGGATTTATGAAACTAGAAAACCCATTTGGCTTTACCTGGTGTCACAAACCCTTCTGGTTTTGTCATATAGACATCTTTTTGAAGGTTCCCATTAAGTAAAACTGTTTTTACATATATATGCCAAATCTCATAGTCACGGTAAGCTACTATGAAAAGTATGATTCTTATGGATTTAAACATGGAAACTGGACATAGGGTTTCATCATAGTCAATTCCTTGATGCTGTCTGAATCCTTTATCCACTAGCCTTACTTTATAGGTGATAACATGACCTTACATGTCCAACTTTATCTTTAATACCCATTTGCATCCAACATGATTTACATCAATTGGATCATCGACCAGAACCCAGACTTGGTTATGATACAAGGAACCTATCTTAGAATTCATAGCTTCTATCCATATTTTAGCTTCTGATCTTTCTACTACTTACTTGTAGGATAAAGGTTCATCATTGTCTAAAAACAATGATTCACTATCCTTAGTGACTAGGAAACCAAATCTCTTTGGTTCCCTTACCTACTTGTGTTTCTGGAACCTCTTCCACGGGGACCTGTGGAACTTGTTCCTGTACCAACTCCTGTGTATCTTGATAATCAACTTCATTGAAGTCAATCTTTCTCCCACTATCCTTTTTGAGGATGTGATCCATCTCAAGAATGATGGCTTGTCTAGCGAAATTCACTTTCTTGTCTGAAAGGTTATATAGGTAATATCCTTTCGTTTCCTTAGGATATCCTATAAAGATACACCTCATTCCTCGAGGTGCTAGTTTTTTTCTTGATAAGGCCTTAACAAATTCCTCTCATCCCCATAGACGTGTGTGTGACAAAATGTGTTTCTTTCCATTCCATAAATTGGATGGAATTCCATTTTCCACCTTTTTTGGTACTCAGTTTAATGTGTATGTTTTAGTTTGTAATGCATATGCCCAAAAGGATAATGGAAGATCTGTATGACTCATCATCAACCTCACCCTGTCCAACAAGGTGCGGTTCCTATTTTCACTAACACCATTCCACTGTGGTGTATAAGGATGAGTGATATGAGATAGAATCCTATACTCTCATAGATGATCGATGAACTCTTGATTTAGATATTCTCTTCTTCGATCTGATCAAAGTTTATTTATCTTCTTACCAAGATGATTCTCTAATCCATTCTTTAATTCCTTAAATTTATCTAAGGACTCTAACTTATACCTCATTAAGTTTACACATTCATATCTACTCAAATCATCATTAAAAGCAATGAGGTAATAATATCCACCTCAAGATTATACTGAAAATGGTCCACACACATCTGTGTGAACTAATCCTAGAAGCTCTATGGCCCTTTCACCCTATCCATTGAAAGGCGGCTTTTTCATTTTACCTTGTAAATAAGTGTGACATCTATCAAGTGGTTTTAGCTCAGTATAGTCTAAACAACCATCTTGGTATATCTTTTTTAAGCACTTCTCATTTACATGACCTAGATGGTGATGCCACAACTGGGTGATGTATGAGTCATGTGAGTTTGTTTCATTATAGATTTCCAACACTTGGTTTTTTTAATTTAATACATACACACCATTAGTTAAATGTTCCATACCATAACATACATTGTTCTCATAAATGAAACAACCCTTATTTACAAACTTGAAAATAAATCCATCCGTATCCAAACAAGATACATAAATTATGTTCTTGGTAACACTAGGCACATAATAATAGTTATGTAAAATCAAAATCATCCCAGTTGGAAAATGAGAGATGGTAATCACCAATGGACAATGCAGCCAGCCTCATGCCATTGGAAGCTTTAAGATCCACCTATCTTCTAGAAATCTTTCTAAATCTACTTGGTTCTTACATTTGAATATATATTTAAGCCCCAAAATCTATATCTAATACCCAATGTGTATAAATGGAAATATTACACTCGATAACGAAGACACATTTAACGTCCCCACACTTCTTGGTGCAATTCCTTTTCTAATGGCCTGACTTTCCACATGAAAAGCATACCTTATCCCATTCCTTTACCTTCCTCTGGATCTTCTCCTTCTTGGAGGGATGATGCTCAGGGGATTCAGACCATTTACGAATCCTTGGCCCCTTTACCTTGTCCTTCCTTTTCTTATTCACTATAAGGACTATGGTTTTTTCACGCCTCATGTCATTATCTACATAGATAATTAAGGTTAGAAGTTACGATATACTTTTCTCATTGTTTCTCATGTTTTAGTTGACAATAAATCTAGATAAGGTCTTAGTAAGTGATGATATGATGAGATTTGTATGCAACTCATCTGGGAACTTAACCCCTAAGATGTCCAGTATAGCCAATAATCTTGACTACATGAAGCCCAACTGGCGCATACTCTCAAATCTTAGTTGTAAAAAAAGTGTTAGAGATCTCATATCTCTCATGTGTCGCCTTCTCTTGATAGATATCTTAAAGGTGAGACATCATGCTATACATGTACATGTTTTCATGTTACTTCAAGATCTCGTTAGACATGGCCGATAGCATGAAACATTGGACATGTGTGGAATCATCCATATGTTTCATAGAGAGAGATAGTTCCTCATCACTAGCCTCTTTTCTAGGTGCAACTAGAATAGGATCCTCCAACACGTACAATTTTCTATCATGGAGAAGGATGATGCGTAAACGCATCTGCCATTCCTAGAAATTAGTGCCGGTGATAAGGTTTTCCTTATTGAGTATGGTTTGCAATGATATGTTTGAAGTCATTTTTCTTTCCATTTCTAAAAATTAATATGAGAAAAGGTTTAGTACTTTATCATTATAAAACTAAGACAAATAAATAA
Organism: Viscum album; assembly: GCA_963277665.1. Classification (NCBI taxonomy): domain Eukaryota; kingdom Viridiplantae; phylum Streptophyta; class Magnoliopsida; order Santalales; family Viscaceae; genus Viscum; species Viscum album. The sequence continues at coordinate 1,423,554,791 of OY728123.1, read as the reverse complement.
TTTAATACTTATTAATCTCCCACTATTTTATCGAAATTCAATATCCCCCACCATTGACTTCAGAATATTCTATTTCTTGAATATTCTAGTGACAAGAATTCATATTGACCTTCGCATTACCCCAACTAGGGTTGGTCAAGCATCTTGAAGTTTTTTATTTAGGCATTCCAAATTCAAACTGCATTAACTCACAGCTCCTTGATCTGCTGAGTGGACTCCCCAATCATGAAATCCTTTTATTTTTGATTTCATCAACCTTTTCCTCTTAGTCACACCAAGTCCTGTTGTGGTAGTAAACCCTTGATGTGAACCAAGTCAATTCAACCCAAAACCTTGAATTATAATTCCTTGATATTTGAAATCACCCCAACTAGGGTTTTTCAAGCACTTTGAACTACGGTTCGATTATTACCAAGATTATGGAAGGCTATACCGACTTAATATTTATTTGAGGGATTTTATCCTTATACGTAAATTTCCATTTTATTATATTTTATTACATACTTGTTAATATTAAGTGGGATATACTTAAGTGATTAACCATGTCTAAGATAATATTTATGCATAATCTGGTCTTATTTTAGTTCCATCTTGCATACTTTTTTAATTCATTAATTATGTGATCGTGACAACACACACACAATAAATAAACCATGAAACTGAAAAAATATAATAAATGGTATGATCATGATCTTGTTCTATTGGTTAGTTTATCTAGTGGTTGATAAACTAACCCAAGACCTAGAGGAGAAACACCTTGAACCTTTTGGGTTCATGTTTACAACTTTCCACCTGTCCACCTTTGTATCTCCTTGTATTGGTTTCAACTTGGATCCTAACTTGAGCCGCCTCCACTATCTTGGGATCTCTATCCATTACATATACTTTTATCTCACTCACAGGTGAGGGGAAAAATAGGGTTTTACATAAAATAATCCTTGGGAATGCAAGCCCTACATATTAATGAGGAGAAGGCTCGCATGACAACAAATTTAATTTAAATAAATAAATTAAAAGAAACCATTCGCATACAAATATCTTGGTCTAGATCATAATCATCCATACATGCAACAATATTTAATCATAAATAAAACTATAATTTAATCCTTTAATCATTATTGTTTAAGATAAATTACGCTTGAATTAATTAATTATCATTAATTAATCAATCCTTTTATCTTAAACACTTTTTTTGAATTTCATTAAGATTCTCATCCATCATAATTTTAAAAAATTAAATTCATTTAAAATTATCTTTGTACGTAACTTGTACCTTAGAGGAAACTCGATGAATCCCAATTTATAACTACCCAATGAGTAGAAATTAAAATTACATATATGTTAAATTAAAAAAATATATATAAAACACTTATCACGTGTTGTGCCTAAGATTTACGCCCGCACTATGGTACATGTCTCAAGGGTTTGTATAATATAATAATAAAATTAAATAAATCTGTGTAATTTGGATGAGTACACGGCGTGTAGTTCTGACTACACAGTGTGTACTTTTGTTCACCATCCATCTGAAGTATATGCCCGGGGACATGGCGTGTAGATGTACTTGAGAAATCTTCGGAGTACACGGTGTGTTCAGTGGGACACATGCCGTTTAGTATTCACGTTACACAGTTTCTAGCCGGGAAAGCTGTGTACGGGGTACACGACCCAACCCTAACTTGAAGGGACTATACACCATGTTCAGTGGGCCACACAACGTGTTATTTGGAAATCATGTTCCACCTATTCCTGGTCAACACATGGAGTCTTAAAGACTTAGATATAATCTAATGACACAACCTGGTTTGGCAGACAGTCCCGATGCATGGAACCTATACTATACAATGTGTACTACCAAATACATACTTTGTGTTCTGGTGTTGTTCAACCAGGAAGCTTTGGCACCCCCAGATGAGATCATTTGTTTTATTTTAATCCAAATTAAAATAAAAAATCATTTTTGTAAGGAGAATGAGAAATGAAAGAGGAAGAATAGATATCGAGATTCAAATTTATAGAACAATTAACTTGAATTGAAACAACTAAATTACTAAATTCATAAATCACCAACAAATAACTAAATAATTATAATCAATGATATAACCCCTATGATACCACTTATAGGTTTCGGGTGCAGCGGAAGTGCGTTGGTGGGTGTACCCAACGTGATTTTTCCATTAACAATGATCAATCTGAGATCCGTCATGATAATAAAATTCGGATCTTCAGAATAGAACAGAGAATGAAAGAAAGGAAGGGAGTCCCAGAACCATAGATAGGATCATCATATGCTGGTTATAATTAATTTAATTAAAAGACAATAATTACCTAGATGGAATTATCTCTCCATTGATGTTTCCGGTCATGATCTAATGTGATCCATTGTTGCACTATAGAATCCAAATGTAGGATTCCTCTAGTGGTGATCCACATGTGCTCCACATATCTTTGGACGTCACTGAAGGGATATATGAGTGCTAGCATGGAAGAGCCTTCTCTTGTGATGTCCGACTTCGATCGCCTTGAGAGACACTTCCAAAGCGCTCTTCTTGATCCGGTGGAGGAGGATCTCCCTCGTAACTTGAGAGCGTTCATGGTGGTAAAATAATTCTCTCTTAGATTGAGAAATTTTTAGATCCATTGTGAACCACCAAAAAAAATTTATAGGCTAATGAGAATTATATAATTGGGATTTAAATTACTTAGAATAATAAAATAAATTAATTACCTGAAAATATTTATTCATTTCATTTAATTATTATTAAGACCCCATGTCTAATAATAATAGTCGACTATTATTATTACTTGACATGCACCCAACGAATTACACCTAATGTTATTTAATTAAAATGATATTATTATTTATCACAAATCCCTAGAAAATTTACATGGCGTGTATATCAATATACACGATGTGTAATTTTGTTTTTCTATTTTCTTTATTTCCTCCACCAAATTTATTAGACCTAGAATAATGGATATTTATTTCTCAAATAAATATAACTGCATTACTTGCTAATAAATATATTATTTCACCCACAATATATTCTTTCAAATAAACAGTGTCAAAATAAATGCGATCAACCATCCTTGAATAATTATTAAACCACAATTGGGAATAATATTTATTCAACTTTTTAAATTAATATTTAACTGAGATACTTGGATAGACTTAGTGTGTGACCCTCTATGCCTCTTTCTCAGTGGAATTAGGTGTAGCCTACCTAAAGTCCAAGGTTAGAATCTAGCAACATGCCAAGACACCCATAGAGAAAGAATTTAACATCGAAATGAAGTGTCACCTCCTACAAATGTTTACCGTGTAATGTAATCCCTTTGTCTCGATATCTCTAATTAAGCGGGTTGCATGCTAGTTCCATCAACCCATGTGCTTGATTATTCTTTCTTTGAAATTCCAGAATTGAACTCGCTCATTCCTTACCATGGACATGGATTTATTTAGTCTATATCAATTACATCAAAGGGCCTGAGATATCTACTTCCATTATGGAACAGAAGGGAAAAATCCTTTCTCATATTATCTATTAATGTAGTATTACTCATGATGCGCCGAACATATCCTACCTCGATGCGAACAGTGTGTCGCCATAGTTTTAATCAATACATCTAAGTGCACAAGTTGTAATACCCATTAATAGTAATCTTAAAGTCTAAGGACCAATACACACATCCACAGATAGGAACATACAATGACACTATGAAATGTGGATTCCCTACTGGCAGGTCTCATTATCATAATATCCTCTTGGATATTACCAAGGGTGCACACCATGAGAATATGCCTCAAAGTTGTATAATTCCTCACCCCTAATGGCCTATATTATTTGTGTCCCTCAAATAACGTCATCCGACCATATAACATATATTCAAGAACAATGTTATGGCACATTCAGGTTCTCATCATAAAAGGGATCCTCTATGACCCTTTAATTCAACAGCTATCCTTAGAACATTATCACATGCATTATCACACAGAAGAACAATCAAGGTGTGATAAGGTATTTATTAATGAATAAAGTACAATGTAGTTGGTTCTAGGACACCAACTCCAACAATATGCAGTACAAACTAGGGCATAATCATTAAACCGAGTACCAACTAAGGTGGAAAATAGAATTCCTTTCGAGATATGGAGTGGAAAAAACCACATTGTTTCACATATATGTGTATGGGACTACAAGAAATTTGTTAAGGATTTATCAAGAAACAAACTATCACCCCATGGCACAAAGTGTATCTTTATAGGTTTGTAAAGACCTGGAATTTCCGTGGATTTTTTTTATTAAATACATGGGAATTTTATGAGACCGAGAAAATTTACGACGCATGATTCCGAGGCCCGATGTTCCCGGAATTGATTTCTGAAGTTTTGTTCGGGTACGTCCAGTAAATGTACAAGCAGTTTTTATAACCATTGAACTGGTGCTCGGAATTGAAATCTGAGGGCACCGTTGATCTCGCAACGCCGATATTCTCTTAAGAATACTTTCACCTCGAAGACATTTGGTCGAGAAAGAAAGTTAGTTTTTCGGTTTTAATGAATAAATTAAATAAAAATAAAGTTATAGCTTTATTTTTATTTTTGGTTGGTTGAAGCCTCCATGGGGAAGTTGGAGGTGGGGACCACCACACCTTAACCTCCCATGAGAGGTTATAGTGGTGGGACCCACCAAAACCTAACCTCCTGTGCATGTTTATTTTTGTGGGGACCACCTGAGGTTAAAACATCTTGAACTCCCCATTAAGTGGGGAGAAACCTCTTGAGATCTCCATTTAATGGTTCCACCCCCCTTTTTAATTTTTTATGCAAACACCTCTTGAATTAATGGTACAATTCAAATTAAATTATTAAAATATAATTTAATTTATATTGGCCAATCCTTTTTTGGGAGAGTGGTTGGAAGAGAACTTGGAGAAACTTATTCTCTCCAACGAAGAACACTCTTACCGACAAATAATGAACATTGAAGAACGAAGAACACCTCATCCGCCAATGACATACATCTTCTTATTTGATCTTCAACCGAAACAAGGGAGGAATCGCCATCCTTGAAGAACACTGAAGACATCGTCCTCAACTTCTTCATCTTCTTTCCCGATGTCAACGAATTCGAGGTAGGGTTTAAGGCGTTGTTAATTGTTGCACATTCTTCATTTTCTGTTGAGGATTATAATTTGAAGTCGCATGCTATCACCCTAACGTGGATGGTGTGGGCCGAATAAACACGGCCCAAAACCTCTTCCTTTTTTGTGGAATTTGAAGCTAAACAAGGCATGAGACTGGGATTGGTGATTCTCATCATCAATGATTTCGGATTAAAGGTAATGTCCCATGGAGTGTGCGGATACTTCCGGAACAAGAATCGGGCCACCAGAACTCATCCGGTGCCCACAGAAAGTTCACTGGTGAATGGAACCGACGAACGTCACCGTGTGATGGCAGGAGCGCAACTGCACCATAGGAGGAGTAGCCTACAACCGATGGGCCGCGACGGTGCAGCGTCGACCGACACAAGCCCGACCACGAAGAAGACTGACGGCTCGAGTTGCCGGGTAGCTGGGGAAGGCGAGGTGCAACTGCACTGTGTAGTGGAACAAAAGGGGAACGCAGCCCCTGGTCGTGGCAGTGCAGCGGCGGCCAGTGCAGGCCCAGCCGCAGAGAGGACCAATGGCCTAAGCCGCCAGGTCGCCAGAGGAGGCGCTGCACAACTGCACCGCGCGGGATGCGGTTGGCCGTTCAGCCAGTCGGGAGGAGCGGGACCCGTCCCTGGGCCTCGCGTGATGTGGATTGGCGCCACGTGGCACCGGTTTTGAAAACCACCCGAACGGATAAGCCGTTCAGGATACCAGGGTGCGCGGCCTCCCCCTGGACGCGGTTAGGGAGGACCCCATGACCGCCAGCCGCGGGCCATGCACGGGCCGGACCCAGCACGGGCCGAGCCACCCCCGCGGGCCGGGAAGGACCTAGCATGGGCCGGGTCACACCCGCGGACTGGGTTAGACCCGCAGACCGGGTCGGACCCCAGTCCGATCCTGGGTCGGGCCGGGTCTATTTAACTGAGCCAGACCGGACCCAGGCCCATTTGACCTATTTCTATTCTTTTGCCCGTAACCTGAGCTACAGGTGTCCGAATTATGAACCGTCTATGGTGACGAAAACCATGGAAAGAGACAGTTATTTTGGTATACCCCACTCAAGGTTTGGACACAGTTGGTGTATGGCCGAGTTGGATCAAACGTAAATCCAACCGGGCCCTTGGAATGAAAATGACAATAACTCTCAGACCAGGCCTCAGATTGACGCACCGTCTGTCGTGTTGGTTTTCTTTTGGAAAGAAGGATCTTTTGGATACATTAACTTGGGAATTCATGGAATTTTATGTATAGAAACTTGTCTTGAGCAGCAAACCCTACCAGAATCAAGCATGCTTTGTGCGGAACCCTATGGCTGCCTGCGCTCTGACGACTTTTCCTGGATCATGTGTGGGTTCGAGAGCTCCGACTACTGTTCCTGGATCCTGTGTGGGTTCGATAGCACTAACAACTGTTCTTGGATCCTGTGTGGGTTCGACAGCTTTGACTACTGTCCTTATATCCTGTGTGGGTTCGACAGCACTGACGACTATTCCTGGATTATGTGTGGGTTCGATAGCTCTGTTTACTGTTCCTGGATCCTGTGTGGGTTCGATAGTTCTGATTTCTATTCCTGGATCTTGTGTGGGTTTGATAGAATAGATTATTTAGTGGCTACATCTAATCATCTCTACCACTCTACATGATTTGTATACCGTTGTGAGCTGAGTCAGTAACTTTTGTGTTTAACTCATGATTGAGATGAGATACTTGATAACTTAGGTATATGTATGGGAATATACCTAAGTGGGGTTAACTATTGTTTTCATACTCTGTGGTTTATCCTTGTTGGATTTTGAGAGACCTTGAGGGTCTAGGGGTCCCTACTGAGTATAATTATAATCACCCCTGCATGGGCTATGCCCATACCTCATTGTGTTGGATCTAGACGACGGACAACGCTAACTGAGGCTGAGAGTACCAGGACTGGACGATACCTAGAGGTGGACCATACGACGTGTCAGTACGTGGAGGATACTGATAGATGTGGGGTGCTGAGGAGTCTATCTGTACTTACCCTTCAGGTAGGATCCTTGGTGGATGATCCAGGTGCTGCTTTTTACCTTTCAGCTGTTTTTTCCTTTTCAATAGTACTTTTACTTTACAATTTGTCTTGTATTTCCAGCCCCTTTACTTTTCAGCACTCTTTTGTATATAGTTTTACTTAGTGTTCTGTTTCTAGCTTATACTCTGCTGTGTTCATTTCTAGGTTATAAAGGCAATTCCATCCAAGTTTTAGGAATTTACACCTTTGGTGCTAGTCGCCATCCCCTGGCCTATGGAAGGTGCGCTTGGGGTAGTCACAGCGCATGCCCCGGGGGATGGGTCGTGAGAAATTGGAATCAGAGGGAGGTTCTTCCACATAACTTAGGACTCTGATATTTTCTATGAAGCAATAGTGTTAAGTTTAGTGAGTGTGGTTTTCAGTTCAAGGAGTCTAGTGTTGGTGTGGTGGCCGACGTATCCATACACCAGGACCCTAACTTCTGATTTCTGACTCAGTACATGAAAACACTGATTGCGTGTGTGTTTTAAAGATTTTTCTTTGAATTCTTTGAGTAATATCACCACGTATAAATTTTTGACCCTGGCACACATTTTTATTTACAGGATTCCTCCACACAGACAGCCATCTAGGGTTCCAGGCTTTGTACGAGATGGTAGCCCATCGAGTGACGAGGACTCGATTTAAGCCCCTATCATAGTGGAGGTACCAGCGGTACCACTACCCATTATTCCACTGATGCAACCAGCCCTAGAAGTAGAGCTTGCATGCTTCTTGAGTGCGTTTCACGAGTTCCAGTGCCAAAGGACGCCCAGGTATAGGGGCGAGACAGAACCACAGGCAGTTGAGGATTGGCTGGAGGCTATGGTGAGAGTCTTCAGACTGGTAGGGACACCAGCCGACCTTATTGTGATCCTTGATGTGAGTATTCTTCAGGCAGCAGCAGGAATATGGTGGATTCTGATGCTCCAGGTTAAGGACGAGGCGACACTTCTCTAGGGAGACTTCGAGAGCCTGTTTTGGGTGGAGTTTTTCTCAACTACCCTATGTGCGGTGCGGATACAGGAGCTAATGCATCTACAGCAGGGTAGCATGATGGTGGCACAACACTCAGTGAGGTTCACCAAGCTCTCACAATACTCCAGAGATATGCTACGGGACCCATTCTTTAGGTCTCAGACCTTCAAGTAGGGGCTTAGGAAAGAGATCAGGGCTTCGATGATCTCCCTCAGCATCCCGACGCAGGCGGTGGTGTTGGAGCGAGCCCTCTTAGTGGAGAGTTTCCTTGCTGAGAAGTTACCAGCAACGAGACCCGCCACCAGGCATCACGTAGTGGATTCTTCTGCAGCAGGTAGTAGGAAGATGATGCATAGAACCAAGCAAACCATACCATCTAGTGGATGACCTTAGGACACAGTTTTAGTTGTGTGAGGCACGCAAGACAGAGCCAGTCATTCGAGGAACATGTAGTGTTTCACATGCGGTGGGCAGGGTCACATGGCTCGTGACTGTCCGAACTACCATTCGAATGATCAACAGACAATTGAAGGACCTCCCATGAATAGGTAGAGGTTCAATCGAGGCGATCCGCAAGGTGCAGATAGACATGGAAGAGGATCTGTTCATGAATCTGGCGGTGGGAAACGTTACAAGGTGTTTCCACCACCACCACCACCACCAGGAGGTCCACTCCGACTGCAGGGAGTAGGTGAACAGGGAAGAGCTCAACTCCAGGCAGCTGAGGCATACGATCATGGCACTCTAGAGATGATTCAAGGTACGGTCTGTGTCTACTCCACCTTAGTTGCAATTCTTATAGACACAGGTGCCAATCAATCTTTCATTTCCACTGCCCTCGTTCAGAGCTCGGAGATTCTAACAGAGTCTTTGGCTCGATCCTTATGGTTAGAGACTCCTATGAGATCATATTCGATGATTACACACTAGTACCGGTAGTGTGAGCTTGCTCTAGGAGGTGAGAGATTCGTCTTGGATCTACTAGTCGCGGTGCCGAGGCCTTACGACGTCATCTTGGGTATGGATTGGTTATCTACAATCCATGATCAGATCGACTGTATTAGGCACAAAGTGTGGTGTGTCTGCACGGATGGGACTAGGTTTACCTTCACCAGTGAGAAGGGAACCTTTTCAGCATAGAACATACTTACTAGGAGGAGGGTGAAACCAATCAATCATCAGTTGTCCTGACTTACTCTCTAAGAAGTTGATGTGGAGAGTCAGAGTTATCCTATAGTGGTGGACCAGTACGTGGATGTTTTCCCTAACGATGTTCCAGGACTACCTCCTCACAGAGAGGTGGACTTTTACATTGACCTATACCCCGATATGACACTAATATCTACACCAACGTATCGGATAGATCCCGTGGAGCTTCATGAGCTGTGGGTACAACTAGAGGAATTGCAGGGGAAGGGATTCATCTAGCCTAGTGTTTCTCCCTGGGCAACCCCGATTCTGTTCGCCAAGAAGGCAGATGAGAGCTTGAGGCTTTGTGTCGACTACCGTCGCCTGAACCAGGTGACCGTGAAGAACAGGTTCCCACTCTCAAGGATTGACGACCTCTTTTATAATTTGAAGGGAGCACAATGGTTCTCAAAGATAGACCTCAGATCAGGCTATCAGAAGCTCAGAGTTCAAGACGAGGATGTACAGAAGACGACCTTAAGGTGTCACTATGGCCATTATGATTTCTTGGTTATGCCATTCGGTGTAACCAACACTCCAGCAGTGTTCATGGGACTCATGAACAAGATCTTCCAACCATACCTCAATCACGTTGTCGTAGTCTTCATCGACGACATTCTGATCTACTCGAATACTAAGGAGGAGAATGCCTACCATTTGCATGTAGTAATGGACACACTCTGAGAGCACCAACTTTATGGTAATATCTCGAAGTTCCAGTTTTGGATCTGAGAGGTTCACTTTCTGGGACATGTCATCTCAGAGGCTGGAGTTGCAGTAGATCCATCAAATATTGAGGCGGTACTTGCTTAGGAGCCACCCAGGAGTGTGATGGAGGTATGAAGTTTCCTGGGTTTGGCTGGATATTACCAGAGGTTTGTACCAGACTTCTCAAGAGTTGTAGAACCACTATCAGAATTGATGAAGAAGGGAAAACATTTCATGTGTTCGGAGAGATGCCAATAGAGCTTTCAGGAGCTGAGGCAGAGGCTGACTAGTGCCCCCATCTTGAGGCTTCGAGAGGAAGATGTAGGGTATGTAGTTTACTGCGACGCATCAGGGACAAGACTTTGGTGTGTCCTGATGCAGGAGTGAGTAGTGATCACATATGGTTCTCGATAGCTGAGACAACATGAAAAGAACTACTCTACCCATGACCTGGAGGTAGATAGCAGTGGTATTCACCTTGAAGATGTGGCAACACTATCTGATGGGTGAATGTTTTACCGTGTACTCTGACCATCAGAGTATTAGGTATATCTTATCTCAGAAGGACCTAAACCTAAGGCATCGACGTTGGCTTGAGTTCCTCCAGGACTATGAATTAGAGATAGTCTATACTCTTGGGAAGGGGAACGTCATTGCAGATGCACTCAGTAGGATGTTTGGTATACGGCTTCTAGGAGAGGCGACCGGGCAGCTAGATTCTTTACAAATATCCTATGTGGATAGAGATAAAGTAGCCTTTCTACAGTCTCTTACAGTCACTCCCCCACTTCTTCAGTGAGTTAGGGAGGCACAGCGTGGAGACGCTGACCGTGAGACACGACGTGCTCAGATATCCATAGGTCAGGCACCTGATGGATTTTCTGAAGGTGGGGAGCACGACATCCTCTTCAGGGGACGTACTATGGTGCCAGTTTCACTTTAGGAGGAAGTGTTGAGGGAGTTTCACATGTCCTCTCTAGTGGTACATCTAGGAGTGGTAAAGATGTACACTAGTGTCCAGGTATGAAGAAGCTAGTTGCAGAGTTTGTCTCTCGGTGCCTCACTTGTTAGCAAGTGAAGGTAGAGCACTAGGTACCAGAAGGCTTGGTTCATTCTTTAGAGGTCCCAGAGTGGATGTGGGATGGGATATCCATGGTCTTCGTGACAAGAATTCCACGTACATCCAAGGGTCATGACTCGATTTGGGTGATCGTTGACCGACTCACCAAGTTGGCCCACTTCCTACCGATCATAGAGCAGGGTATAATGGAGAGCTTGGGATGCCTCTATGTGCAGGAGATTGTGCGTTTACATGGCATAATCTAGACGATTGTCTCCGATCGTGACACACGATTTACTTCCCAGCTATGGAAGGGGTTGTAGGAGGCTTTCGGGATGCATCTTCTTTTGAGCACCGCCTTCCATCCTCAGACGGATGGCCAGACTGAGCGGACCATTCAGACCCTCGAGGACATGCTCCATGCATGTGTCCTCAACTTCAGTCGCAGCGGGGAGGATCACTTACCTTTGGTGGAGTTTTCATACAACAACAGATATCACTCCACCATTGGGATGACACCTTTTGAGGCGTTATACGGGCGACCTTGCAGATCACCCTTGTGCTGGAATGACCATGGGGAGTTATCACTAGTGGGACCAGAGATGTTACAAGCTACTACAGAGAAGGTCCAAATTATCCAGGAGTGGATGAAGACTGCACAGAGTAGAAAAAAGTTGTATGCCGACAGGATACAAGGACCTCTGGAGTTCGAGTATGGAGACCATGTCTTTTTACAGGTCTCACCCCGACGAGGTCTACAGAGATTTGGCTGAGGCGGCAAGTTATCTCCGCATTTCATCAGACCTTTTCAGGTCCTCATCAGATTTGGTGAGGTGGAATACCACTTAGCTCTTCCACCTCAGTTTCATAGGGTGCATGACGTCTTCCACGTATCCCGGCTGAGGAGATACGTGCTCGAACCTTCTAATATCATCGACCTTGGAGAGCTGGAATTCAATGATGGGGTGACTTTTAAAAAGGTCCCAGTGGATATTGAGGATCGACAAGAGCAGGTTCTTCGTCGATGGTCAATACCTCTAGTGCGCATTCGTTGGCAGCACAGGAACCTCCAGGAGAGCACATGGGAGCAGGAGGCTCAGATGCGTTCTCAGTATCCCCACTTGTTACCTTAGTTCGAGTTATAGCTTACAGGGACATAAATCCCTGAGATGGGGAGAATTTAAAGACCTGAAATTTCCATGGAATTTTTTTTCTTAAATACATGGGAATTTTACAAGTCTGTGAAAATTTACGGCACATGATTCCAAGGCCTGGTGTGCTCGGAATCGATTTTTGAAGTTTCGTTCAGGTACGTTCAGTAAACGTATGACTGATTTTTATAACTTCTAAACCGGTGCCCAGAATTGAAATCCGAGGGCACCGTTGATCTCACAGCACCCGTATTCTCTTAAGAATACTTTCACCTTGATGACAGTTGGTCGATAAAGAAAGTTAGGTTTTGAGTTTTAATGAATAAATTAAATAAAAAAAGTTGTAGCTTTATTTTTATTTTTGATTGGTTGAAGCCTCCATGTGGAAGTTGGAGGTGGGGACCACAACACCTTAACCTCCCATGAGAGGTTATGGTGGTGGGGCCCACCCGAACCTAACCTCCTCTTCATGTTTATTTTGGTGGGGACCACCTAATGTTAAAACCTCTTGTACTCCCCATGAAGTGGGGATAAACGTCTTGAGCTCCCCACTTAATGGTGCCACCCCCTTTTTAATTTATTATGCCAACACCTCTTGAATTAATGGTGCAATTCAAATTAAATTATTAGAACATAACTTAATTTATATTGGCCAATCCTTTGTTGGGAGAGGGGTTGGAAGAGCACTTGGAGAAACTTATTCTCTCCAACGAGTAACTCTTCCCCTGACAAAGAACGACCATCGAAGAATGAAGAACACTTCATCCGCCAACGACGGACATATTCTTCTTTGATCTTCAACCGGAACAAGGGAGAAAGCGCTGTACTTGAAGAACACGGACGACACCATCCTCGACTTCTTCATATTCTTTCCTGATGTCAATGAATCTGAGGTAGGGGTTCAAGCATTGCTAATTGTTGCATGTTCTTCATTTTCTGTCGAGGATTATAATTCGAAGCCGCATGCTATCACCCTAACGTGGAGGGTGCGGGCCGAACAAACACGGACCAACACCTCCGCCTTCTTTGTGGAATTTGATGTTAAATGAGACATGAGACTGGGATGATCTATTCTCTTCATCAATGATTGCAGATTGAAGGCAACTTCCCGAGGAGTGCATGGATACTTCCAGAATGAGAATCGGGCCACCAGAACTCGTTCGGTGACCCGCGGAAAGTTTGCCGGTGGATGGAACCGACAAACATCACCGTGTGACGGCGGTGGTGCAACCGCACCGCCAGAGGAGTAGCCCACGACCGACGGGCTGCGACAGTGCAGCGGTGGCTGGCGCAAGCCCAATCGTGAAGAATACCGGCGGCTCGAGCCGCCGGTTTGCCGGGGAAGGCACGACGCAACCGCACCGCGCGGTAAAAAAAAGGGGTCCGCGACGGTGCAGCGGTGACCGGTGCAAGCCCGGCCGTGAAGAGCACCGGAGGACCAAGCCACCAGGTCACCGGAGGAGGCGGGGTGCAACTGCGCCGCATGGGAAGCGGCTGGCCGCTAGGCCAGCCGGAAGGAGCGGGACCAGTCGCTAGGTCCCGCGTGACGTGGATCGGTGCCACATGGCACAGGTTTTAGAAACCATCTGAACGGATAAGCTGTTCGGGATACCAGGGGCACGACCTCCCCCTAGACGTGGCTAGGGAGGATCCAACATCCGCCAGCCGTGGGCCTCGCGCGGGCCGGACCCAGCGCAGGCCGGGCTGCCCCCACGGGCCGGGTCGGACCTGTGAACCGGGTCAGACCCGGGGACCGGGTTGGACTCCAGTTCGAACCCGGGTTGGGCTGGGTCGGTCCGACTAGGCCGGACCGGACCCAGACCCGTTTGACCCGTTTCCATTCTTTTTCCCGTAACTTGAGCTACGAGTGTCCGAATGACGAACCGTCTACGGTGACAGAAACCTTGGAAGGAGATGTTTATTTTGGTATAACCCACTCAAGTTTGGACACAATTGGGGTATGTATGGGTTGGATCGAATGTAAATCCAACCGGGCCCTCAAAACTAAAATGCCAATAACTCTTAGATCAGGCATCCGATTAGCGCGCCGTCTGTCGCGCTGGGTTCCTTTTGGCAAGACAGATCTTTTGGATACATCAAATTGGGACTTCATGGAAGTTTATGTATAGACACTTGTCTTGAGGAGCGGACCCTCCCAGAATCAAGCATGCTTTGTGCAGAACCCTGTGGCTGGCTGTGCTCTGACGACTATTCCTATATCCTGTGTGGGTTCGACAGCTCCGACTACTGTTCCTGGATCATGTGTGGGTTTGACAACAATTTCGAGTCTTCTTGGATCCTGTGTGGGTTTGATATCTCTGAATACTATTCCTAGATCCTCTGTGGGTTCGACAACACTGACGACTGTTCATAGATCCTATGTAGGTTCGACAGCACTGTTTACTGTTCCTGGATCCTGTGTGGGTTCGACAGTTCTGATTTCTGTTCCTGGATCTTGTGTGCGTTTGACAGAATAGATGATTTAGTGGCTACATCTAATCATCTCTAACACTCTACGTGAGTTTTATACCTGTGTGATCTAAGTCAGTAACTTTTGTGTTTACCTCATGATTGAGTTGGGATACTTGATAACTTAGGTATATGTATGAGCATATACCTAAGTGGGTTTAACTGCTTTTTTCATACTTTTTAGTTTATCCTTGTTGGATTTTGAGAGACCTTGAGGGTCTCAGGATCCCTATTGAGTATCGTTATACTCATCCCTACATGGGCTATGCCTGCACCTCGTTTTGTTGGATGCAGATGATGGACAACGCTGACTGAGGCTGAGAGTACCAGGACTGGATGATACCCGGAGGTGAACCATATGATGTGTCGATACATAGAGGAGACTGACATACATGGAGTGATGAGGAGGCTATCTGTACGTAGCCTTCAGGTAGGATCTGTGGTGGACGGTTCATGAGCTTCTTTTCACCTTTCATCTATTTTTTCCTTTTCAGTAGTACTTGTACTTTACATTTGGGCTTGTATTTCTGGCCCCTTTACTTTCTAGAACTCTTTTTCATACAGTTTTACTTAGTGTTCTGTTTCTATCTTGTACTCTGTTTTGTGCGTTTCCAGGTTATAAATTCAATTCCTTCCCAGTTTTAGGGATTTATGCCTTTGGTACTAGTCGCCAACCCCAGGCCTATGGAAGGCAGTCTTGGGGTAGTCACGACATAGGCCCAGGGGGGCGGGTCGTGACAATGGTATCCCAAGGAAACAAATGGATACTACCTATACAACCCCTCAGACAAGAAAGTGACTGTCGCCAGACAAGCCATCTTTCCTGAGAGGGAGCACATCCTCAAAAAGTATAGTGGGAGAAATATTGACTTCAATGAAGTTGTTGCTCAAGATACACAAGAGTTGGTACAGGAACAAGTTCCATAGGTCCCTGTGGAAAAATTAGTTCTTAGAACACAAGTACTACGTAGTAGGGTAATAGAGGTAAGGGAACCAGAGAGATATGGTTTTCTAGTAATCAAGGATGGAGACTCATTATTGTTGGACAATGATGAAACTCTTTCCTATGATAAGGTAGTAGATAGATCATAAGTTGAAATATTTCTAGAAACTATGAATTATGAGATGGATTCCATGTATTAGAACCAAGTTTGTGTTCTGGTCGATGCCCCAGTTGATATAAATCTAGTTGGGTGTACATGGGTATTCAAAAGTAAAATAGTCATGGAAGGTAAAGTAACTACCTATAAAGAAAGTATAGTAGATAAAGGTTTTAGACAACATTAAGGGATTGAATACGATTAAACCTTTTCTCCAGTTTCCATGTTTAAATCCATCGTAATTATACTTTCCATAGTATCTTACCATGACTATGAGATTTGGTATATGGATGTCAAAACTGCTTTCCTTAATGAGAAACTTTAGGAAGATGTATATATGACACAAACAGAAGGGTTTGTGATACCAGGTGATTCCAAAATGGGTTTCAAGTTGGAGAGATCCATTTATGGATTGAAGCAAGCATCTAGGTCATGGAATATTTGATTCGATGAATCCCTAAGAGATTTTGGTTTCATTAAAAAAAATCTATCCTTATCTTTATAAAAGATTTAGTGGGAATGTGGTCATTATCCTAGTAGTATAAGTTAGAAAAATATTACTTATTGGAAATGGAATACCATCCTTATAGTCAGTTAAGGACTGGCTAAACAAATAATTCTCCAGGAAATACTTAAGAGAAGTAGCCTACATTCTAGGGATCAAGATCATTCATGATAGATCCAAGATGCTTCTTGGACTAAGTCAAAGTATATATATTGACCTGATACTGAAGAGATTTAGTATAGAACAGTCCAAGATGGGATTAGTTCTAGTGTCAAATGGATTATGTGTTTCTAAGAAAATGTGTCCCCAGACACAAAAAGAGAAAGAGATAATGAGAAATATACCAACTCTTCAATGATAGGATCAACCATGTATTCCATGTTATGTACTAGACTTGATGCTTCCTATTCATTGAGCATGGTAGGAAGATATCAAGAAGATCCCAAAGAACAACATTGGATTGATGTTAAGGTTATCCCTATGTATCTGAGGAGAACTAAGTATTTGTTCCTGGTGTATGAAGGAGATGAAAAAATTTTCATTAGAGGGTATGTTGATGTTGGTTTTCAGACAGAGCATAATGATCTAAAGTCACAATCAGGATGTGTTTTCTATCTCAATGGAGGAGATGTGAGGTCGAAGAGTTCAAAGTAGCTAGTTATCACTGATTCTACAGTGAAATATAAGTATATAGTGTCTTTTGATGTAGCCATGAAAGCTTTCTAGATTCAAAACTTTGTCTAGGATCTTGATGTGGTACCTATCAATAAAGACCCTATCACATAGTATTGTGATAATAGTACAATGGTGGATCTTGAAAAAGAGCCAAGGTGACATAAAAAAACAAAGTACATTCTCTGAAAGTATCACCTCTTGAGGGATTTTCATAATAGGGGTGAAGTTTCAGTGAGAATAGTATCCATGGAAGAGAACAAGGAAGACCCCTTGAATAAAGACCTATCTCAGCCGAAGCATGAGTATCATGTGAGAGCTAGAAAACTAATGGTTTTTGGAAGTTGGATCTAGTACAAGTGATAGTATATTGGATTTGGTTCCCTAAAACCAACTTCTAGGTACTTTATGATAACTTATATTCATGGTTTTTGAATATCAATAAACTATTTATCACATCATGATTGTTGTTATCTATAACATTTCATGTGATAATGTCCCAAGAGTAGCCATCTAACTAAAAGGTCATATAAGTTCCCCGCTATGATGAGAACCCGAAAGTGCTATGATACTATTATTAGATATATGTTCAATGGATGGATGATATCATTTGGGGGACACAAATGATACAGGCTATCAGGGGAGGATACTCATAGGACTTTGCAGAACCTTATTATGGTGTACGCCCTTGGTGATATTCAATTGGATATTATAATAATGAGAACCGACAATAGGAAATCCACATTTATAAGTGTCATTGGATGTTCCTATATATGAACATGTGTATTGGTCCTTATACTTTTTAAGATTATTATTAATGGATATTATGAGTCACTTAATTTAATATTTTGATGAAAACTAAGATAACATATGTTTGTAGTGAGGTAGGATATGTTGGGTGCATCATGAGTAATATTGAATTAATGAATAATGAAATAAAAGATTTATCCCTTATGTTCAGTTATAGAAGTTAATATCTCAATCCCTTTAATGGAAATGATACATCCTAAATAAATCCATGGACACGGTGTTCTAGATTCATGTTTTATTTCCAGAAAGAGAAAGAAATATATATCAAGCATATAGGTTAATGGAAATGTCATGAAACCTACTCAATTAGAGATATTGTGATAAAGGGATTATATTACATGGTAAAAATTTGTATGTGGTGAAATGTCATTGTGGCATTAACTTATTTCTCTATGGGTTCCTTGGTGTATTTTTAGATGCTAACCTTGTACTTTAGGATGCTCCACCTAATACCAATGAGAAAGAGTCCTAGAGGGTCACACATTAAGTGAATCCATAATCTCAGTTAAATAATTTATTATTTAACATGTTGAATAAATATTATTCTTGGTCATGGTTTAATATTTATTCATCTATGTCTGATCTCATTTATTTCATCACTAGTTATTCAAGAGAATATATTGTGGGAGGAATAGTTAATAAATATTGAGGAGGATTGGCAGACTGAGATTAATGGTCCAATGAGAAATAATAATATTGAATATTATTTAATTAAATAATATTTAATTATAAATCTCAAGTTAAGAGAATAGCAGGAAATAATAATAATGCTGTTAATATTTGACATTGGGGTTTCTCTAAGATTAATGAAATAATGAAAGGAACTTATGTAGATTATTTTATTATTACCCTAGTGAAATAAATTCCCAATTATATTATTATCTTATTATTCAAGTTCAAGATAAGAGAAACCCATTGTGTTGTGCACAACACTTGGAGAAAACCTCTCAAGCCTAGATAGTTCTTTCATCTCTAAGAACAATCTCAAGAATGAGAGTGATCCTTCTCCACTGGATCAAGGAGAACACTTTAGAAACGGTTCTCAAGGCAATCAAAGGTGGATGGTGGAGGCACAAGGATATTTCATGCTATAACTCAGAGACTCCTTCAGTGACATATATAGATTCATGGAGCACGAGTGGATAATTTCTAGAGGATATCTACCCTTGATATCTATAATGAAATGAATCCACACTAAAGATCTATGGTCAGATGCATCAATGAATAAAGAATAAACCTTGGAGGTAATTTTAATTAAATTAAATTAATTACCAATAATATATATTGATCCTATCTCTTGGTTCTAGGTTTATATTCCTTTGTATTGTTTCTTTGATTGAATTATATAGATCACGATGTTCATCGTCTCATAGATCCTATATTGTTCATTGAATATGGAAAAAAATCAAAGTTAGGCAATGCCCCTCCTACGCTTCTGTTGTGCTCGGAATCAACACATATCAAATCATTTATTTTTATAAAAAAATTACTAGTGTTATACCCAATAACTATATAATACCAATGGTCATATAGTTTCGATGGTTATATAATCCCAATTACTATATGATTATAATGAATATATAATCCCAATAATTATATTATATACCTATATAATCTTGCATAAATCTAAAAAATTATCACTTATCTCTCATCATGCCAATTATGGTTCTTCTTATTAGCCTTTTATCCATAGTTGTGATCAAGGATATGATCTTAATGGTAGACCATGGGGATAAAGATTATATTCTCATGGTTTTTATATTTATTTTTATTTATTCTAATTATATTTTTATTACTATTGATTATTAAAGTATCATCAAAATGTATTAATTTTTATCTACAATTGTAGTATTTTATCTCAATAAAAGTATCATTGTTCTTTTTTTGATGTTTTGTGTTCGAAAGGCTATTAAAAATAATATTAATTTTAATAATAAATACATATTGAAATACTAGGGTGTTATATTGAACAAAAAAATAAAGTAATAGGTCACTTGCCTCGTATAAGAAGCACAATTCTCTCAATATATAGAGTCTCAAATCCTCCAAGAATGTGAAGAAATCACAAAACCACCAAACTAAAAGAAAAATAAAGAATTATAATATGAAAATTATCAAATATAAATTAATTCACAAAAAAATATAGGGTTATTTAAGAACTTACCAATAAATATATAACACTACTAATAGATTGAAAATTAGACCTCAAATGAAGAAAAGATTAATCTTAGAAGTTGTGAGATGAAAGAGAGATATTAGGGCCTCTAATGTTCATAAAAATGGGCACTAACCTGGAGAATCCAATTTTAAAGGAAAAATTTCATGACCATGAATATACTGAAATTCTCCTCTTAAAAAAACAAAAAATCAAGCTATCGAGTACTCTATCACCCACAACTGGGTACCCAGTGGTGGCTTAAGTAGTCCACCGAACTATGTGATCCACTGAGTACTTGGTACCCCATACCCAGTTCCCTATGGTTCCTATATGTGTAATTATAGTAGGTTACACCTTTAAACCCCCTTTGTAACATTACAACCCAGGTGACACATGCCGGTTTCCCAAGCCAGTTGGTTACATGACCTCAAGCCTGCCTCCTCATATGCCAGAGGATACCAAGTAGTAGTGAGGGTCTAATATGTATATCATGGTGAGACTATACCCTCTTTATCAAATAATTGAATATATAAAGTAAATTACCAATAACCAAATGATAATAAACAATAACCAAAATAATACCATAACAATTAATATGAACATCACATGATGATCCCAAAGTAGGAAAAAATTATCCAAAACCAAAGAAGAAGACAATTCATGTCGTATATGTTTCAAGTGTCAAATGAAAACAAAAAATAATGACAAACTGAAAAGTCATGAGTGGGTAATAAAACCATGCCCGGTTACCTCATCCACGATCCATCCCAACTCACCCATCTGAGTTAGGGATCTTTCCCTTATCCTATTGATAGAGAAAATATTTACAATTAAATTTAAATTGAATTTAATTTTTTTAAACCCAAAAAAGTGTTAATCTAAGATGAATTGCTTCATTTTTATGATATTGGTGTTATTTTGAGCTGAACAGTAAAAATGACCAATTTCGGATTTTTAACTATTTTAAATTATTTCTGTATTTTGGACATAAATTTTCTACACTAATAAAAATTGAAAAATTATTTCTTTTAAAGTTTCCAAACATCCAGGGATTCATTTAATACTTTTGTACCAAAAGCTTAACCTACCATGTGGAATCTAAAAATAAGCTCACAAGTTGGATCAAGAAAACTGTTTTCAGTTCTTCCTAGTTTTGGTGTGGGGTTCATAACTCATTATTAATGTTCCCAATTGTTGTGAAATTAGGTTTATGGATGCGCAGGTAGTTTTTGAACATCTTTTATGAAAGAACTGACATGTGAATTGGCCGTTATGGGTTCATTAAGGCATCCTAATCCAGTGGTTTTCGATTTGAAGAGTCCGACTGGACATAATTAATGGTCAGAGTAAGACGTGCATAACTATCAGAATACTTGTCCAAAGCTACTGAGATTTTGATGGGAAACACCCAAGATAATTTTTAACAACATTCAATAAGGGTGAAATGCATGAATATGTCATTTATAGGGATAAAACGCATCAAAATTTGGGGAAAAATTCGGGCTATAAAAGGAGGAGAACTCCTCCCTCTCAAAGCATCCCCATATTCCATCTCATTCCTTTAAGGGCACCAAGGAGGAGAATGTTTCAACTTTCTATTTTATTTATTCTCTTTTCCATAGTTTTGTAATTCCTTCTTCTTCCCCATTTATCTTAATTACCCTTACCATGGTGGGGTAAACATTTTGAGTGATTGAGGAAGGGATGATTTTGTATTTTGTAATGCTTGAGTTCTTGGATGTAATTGAATGAAATTTATTTCTTCTTCAAAGTTGTTTTCAATTTCATATAGCGGATTTTATTTTCAAGTGCAATTATTCTTGAATTTTAATTCCGTTATTGATTTTTTCCTTGGTAAAATAATCATTATCTCCCAACACTAATTTCTGGTTTATATACAATGGAATAGGCCGAGAATCAGTGGTAAAGTACTCAAAGATCGTCAGTATGTGTAAAAGGGGTATTGAATGTTCTTGATTGTTTAGAATAAACAAGACCCAATAGGTTGTTTCTCATTTCAATTGAGGACATTCAATAAAACTCTTTTTCACGTGGAAAGAGAGTTGACCAAACCGAGATCTTGGTAAGGTTTTCTCTCACCATCATAATTTCACCAAGGAAGTGAGAGGAAATGATTTTGGAAACACACTTTAATCAACTAAGAAGAAGAGGTTTGAATTAAATTAAACAATATAGCATTACAATTTGGAAAATTACCTCGACCTAATCACCTTTTTAATATCATAGTTTTCAATCATTTGAATTTTAAATTTCCTTTCAAAAGCACAATTTTTTTTACCCTCGTTTTAAAGTGAAAAAATATTTTGTGTGCACTCATCCTTGGGAGACATCCTAGGTAAACAAAATTACTGCATTTTTAACTTACTAAATAATTGTTTTTCCATGCCCTACAACAAGAGTGTGTTGTGTACATTCCTCTTCAGGAGACATCCTAGGTCAACCACATTACTGCATTTTTAACTTAGGAAATAATTGTTTTGGCATGACCTATGACAGGAATGCATAAAAACTTAGCACTATTTCCAGGGAGGCAGTGCCACAAACTAATTATAAATATTTGACTATTTTCAAATTAAAAAAATATATTTTCTATGTTTTTTTCAAATTATTATTTATTTAATTCATGGAATAATTACCCACCGATAAATGAACCAATTATTGACTCATACTTTTCTAAGGAGGATGGTGTTTCTTCTATTGTTAGACATGTGAGGTTATTTTGAAAAACAAATAATAAGGGGAAAACATTCAAACAATTAATATATGGACTAAGGGAGTACATGAAAAAAGAAGTTTTTGAAGCGATGGCCTAAAAGCTAACTGAGTTCTCCCAATACTTTCCAAAATTTTATGAAGTTTCTAAGTTTCAAGAAGACCCCGCATTAGTCATCCCTGATTTTTCTATGGAGATCCAAGATATAGTGGAGACTAAATACCTGCCTCTACCTGTTACTACTCAACTCCATGAGGTGTTGTCCATTGAAGAAGAGATTGAGGATGAACAAACTCAAGGAGATAATATTTTCATGAACTTGTTATCTTTTGATTTTTTTGAAATTGAATTGATTATTACCTCCCATTGTTTTAAATTTTTAGACTCATCCAATACATGTATTTCCTTTGAGGAAGATGATGAAAAAGAAGATTCATCTGAAGAGGAACATCTGGAGCTCCCCGAACATGTTGAACATCTATTGGAGGGTGTTCAAGAGGAGATAAAAGTGGATTTTCACAATGAAATAGAGACACAATATGTAGAAATTGATAAGGAAGAATTTGATATTAAAACATCATGCTTTAATTTTGTTCAAATATAATTACATTCTAACATTACCTTTGATTTATCTATTGATGTAGCATACCTTCAATAACCACTAGAGCATAAAAAAGATGTTGTGAAAGTGGAAACCAAGAAAAAAAGGAATTATTCATTATCCTACCCCACCTTTCAAGTATTATATAATTCTCATAGGGGTGGATTTTTTGTGCTATATACTTGGAGACCTCAACAAAAAGGAATATGTTTATGCGGGAAAGAAGAATTTTTTTGGTTCATGATCAAGAAACCTCACCCACCATCAGATTGGGGATAACTAATTAGAACTGCCCCTCTGAAGGTAGTCCAAACCCAGGGCCCACTTGGGGGATTAAACCAAGTTTTATCCTTCTATTCTCATCCTATTTATACTTTTGTTTCTTTCAATAAATATCTTATGTTTTATTTTATTTTTAGGTTTTCAGAGTGCAACACTTAGGAGCTTAACTCAATGTTGCACTGAAAATAAGTCAGGTTGTACCTCTCCTTTATACTTAATTCTTTGTTGTGATTCAATAAAAAATATTCTTACATGTTAAATCCATTTTAATTCACTGAGGACACTGCATAAATTAAGTTTGGGGGAGGGAACCCTTATAGTTTAGAATTTTTTTTTAAAATAAAATTGCATGATTTTATATATTTAATGTGTTTATTTTTCAATTTTTGGTGTGTTTTTAAAACTTTTGAGCTAAAATGATTATCATTACCATTTTTGAAACCCATTTCAATGAGTTAAACAATCTATTCCATGAAACTGAGTTTAAATGAATGTTGGAATGACTTTGTTTCAAGTTCAAATCTTTTGGAAATTCATGAAAATTACACTGATTTTTGAACCCCATGCCATATTTCACTATCTATATCTTTGAAATTACTTTCCTGTGAGGATTCTGAACCATTTTTTTCATATTCTTTTCATTAAACTCATTTCTTGAGAGAACCAGACCATGCTTTCTTTAACTAGAATTTGATTTATTCCTTTTAAAACATGAGGGTTTGGGGTACATGTGTTTTAAACTATTGAGGCCATTATTTGGTTCTAAGACCCCTTTTAAAAATAACCCTTTTCATTATGGCCTACCTTAAATTAATCATTGTATCCCCTAGAATCCATGAATATCCTGTTAGGTTAGCCACATTACAAGAAATGTTTTTTTATCCAACCTGCTCTTGAAGTGAAATTGAATGATCTAGTTGAGCTTAAGTGTGGGGGAAGATATCTTGTGGTGTACTACCTCATTTAGTGATACTTTTGGTGGAATATAAAATTTTAAAGAGCTGATGTTTCTACTGAATATTTCATTTTGTTAAAAGTTTTTCCTTTCTGGAGCTTTCATGATAAAAGAAGTTATGCCTTTATAGAGCTTCCAAAGTAGAAATAAAGTTGTGCATATCTGGAGCTTTCATAAAACATTTTTGAGAATAAACTTTTGCTGGTGAAATGATAAATGGCATGAAATTTCCGTGAGTTCTCATGATGACGAAGCCAAATTTCTACAAATCGGAAGAGAAGGAGACCATACTTGAGTGAAAATTAGAATCTCACAATTTTGCTTCATAAAGAGCCAAGACCTCCTTTTTCGGCCTCATAATTTTTAACATCTAAATCCTACCAACCAAAATCCAAATAACAACCCTGAAAATTCCTCATGAGAAACACATGTCCTTGACTCACATAAGGTGAAGAAGTATGAATTTATCAAGTCTATGGTGACTCTTGTGTGAGTTTGGATGAGAAAATCCTAGTTGAACATTTACATTTGTGAGATAAGTGAAAATTTATGTGAGGTAGGTGTTTTGTGTGCATGGGATAAGTAAAGAAGTGGAAATATATTATATAATCTAAAATGAAGAACTTGAAATAATTGTTTTTGATTAGGCATGATATCTTTTTGTTTCTTAGTATGGATTTGGTAGATATCATTGGTATGTGTTTTGGATTTGATTTGATTTGATTTTTACTTGTCCAGGAGTTCAAGTTATAAGTGTGGGGGAATTGATAGAGAAAATAGTTTCAATTAAATTTAAATTGAATTTAATTTTTTTAAACCCACAAAAGTGTTACTCTAAGATGAATTGCTTCATTTTATGATATTGGTGTTATTTTGATCTGAATAGTAAAAATGGCCCATTTCAGATTTTTAACTATTTTAAATTATTTCTGTAGTTTGTCCATAACATTTTATACACTAATAAAAATTAAAAAAATTCATTCTTTTACAGTACCAAAACTTCCAGGTCTGCATTTAATACTCCTGGACCAAAAGCTTAATCGACCATATGGAATCTTAAAAGAAGCTCACAAGTTGGATCAAGAAAACTATTTTCAGTTCTGCCTAGTTTTAGTGTGGGGT
The DNA here is from genome assembly GCA_963277665.1 of Viscum album. NCBI lineage: Eukaryota > Viridiplantae > Streptophyta > Magnoliopsida > Santalales > Viscaceae > Viscum > Viscum album. The sequence continues at coordinate 1,423,529,100 of OY728123.1, read as the reverse complement.
CCATAACTAATTATTTATGTGCCTAATTGTTATTAAATTCAGTTTCTGGACGCAAAAAGAGTTGGGGACCATCTTTTATGAAGAAAATAATGCGTGAATTGGCTGTTTAAAGGTTAATTAAGGCATCCTAATATGGTAGTTTTCGATTTGGAGAGTCTGACTAGACAGAATATATGGTCAGAGTAAAACAGGCATAACTCTCGTAATACTTGTCCAAAGCCTCTAGGATTTTGAGGAAAAACGACCAAGATAATTATGAACAATATTCAAGAAGTTTGAAATGCGTTAAGATTTCATTTAATGGGGCTAAAATGCGTCAACAATTGGGGCACAAATTATGGCTATAAAAGGAGGAGAGCTCCTCCCTTTCAAAGAATCCCCATATTCCATCTGATTCCTTTGAGGGCACCAAGGAGGAGAATTTTTCGGCCTTATATTTTGATTATTTTATTTTAAATTGTTTTTTAATGCATTTTTCTTCCCCATTTATCTCGATTACCCTTACCATGGTGGGGTAAACATTTTGAGTTATTGGGGAAGGGATGGTTTTCTATTTTGTAATGCTTGAGTTCTTGGACGTAACTGAATGAAACTTCTTTCTTCTTAAAAGTTGTTTTCAATTTCATATAGAGTAATTTATTATTAAGTGTGATCATTCTTAAATTTTAATTACATTATTGATTTTTCCTTGGTAAAATAATCATTATCTCCCTCCACTAATTTCTGGTTTATATAAGATAGAATAGACCAGGAATTAGTGGTGAAGTACTTGACGATCGTGAGTACATGTAAAATGGGTAGTGAATGTTCTTGATTGTTTGGGATAAACAAGACTCGATTGGGTATTTATCATGTCAATTGAGGACATTCAATACAACTATTTTTCACATGGAAGGAGATTTGACCAAACCAAGATCTTGGTAAGGTTTTCTCTCACCATCATAATTTCACCAAGGAAGTGAGAGGAAATGATTGTGGAAACTAATTTTAATCAACTAAGAAGAAGAGGTTTGAATAAAATTGAACAAGGATAGCATTAAAATTAGGAAACTGACCCTAAACTAATCACCTTTTTAATATCATAGTTTTTCAATCATTTGAATTTCAAATTTACTTTCAAAAGCACAACATTTTTTTACCCTTTTTTTAAAGTGACAAAATATTTTGTGGGAACTACTCTTCAGGAGACATCATAGGTCAACCAAATTACTGCATTTTAACTTAGGAAATAATTGTTTCTGCATGCCCTACGACAGACATGCATCACCTATCTTGCAAACAAGAAGTCTATTCAGGTACGGATCAAGCATGCCCAGTAGGGTGTGAGTATAACTTAGTAGTCCACCACCAAAAATTTCTAAAATAATATCCAGTATATAAAAGTGTATATAGTTGTATAAAGAATAAAGTATAAGGATAAAGTAAATAGTTTTCACATTAGAATTACTATTTAATTAACCATATAAATTTTTGGGTTCATGATGACACCCAAACCATCAATACCTGCTTCATCCCGTGTTGAGGTCTAAATCATCCACAAGGGATATCACATTTCATTACATCATGGGTTTCCATTAATAATTTAATAAAAAATATAAATTTATAAAATGGGGGCCTAGATTAGTATTTTGGCACCCCATGGGTATTTGGAGAAGTAGTCTCTATCCCAAAACTTAGTGATCACATGCATTACATATATATATTGGAGTCCTAGTGCAGTAGTCTGAAACCCCATGGGTATTTGGAGTAGTAGTCCTTGTCCCACAAGTCAGTCAAAAAATAAACTTTTCATGGTTCTATTTTCTCTACAATTTATCAACCATTTCAATAATTTAATATGAAAAACATTTCATAAATTCATTTATCACCCATGCATAAATTAAAAATTATTATTTCAATCATATTAGACCATACCATGGGTCACTATAAATTTCATAACCATTAATCAATAAATTTCATAATCTCATTATTCACCAATTTCATTATCGTATATTTCACCAATTTAATTATCACATTAGAAAAATCCATTAGTTAATTCAATTTATAATTTAATTTCCCAATGTGGAAATTTATATTTCCCAATTATATACATGTAATTATAAAAAAGGATTTGGGATTTAACAATTATTCCACCATCCTCAAGGTCTTTGATGGAAGTTCTCTGAACTAAAATCCCCAATTTTATGTAGAATGATAAAAATCACAATGACATAGAAGATCTAGGACCAATACCTAAGATCTAGATCCAAAGGATTAATATCCATCAAAACCTAGATCTAAACCATCACCAATGGAGGAAAAATCATTCCACTTCATCGGGAATGAGAGATGGGATAGAGAGAGAGAGATAACCAATTGAGGAAGAAATCACTTAATATAGATGACACAATCCTTCAATAAAATATTCAATTTTTCAAGAAAGGGGTCCGAGGAGCCTTGGAATCCTCCAGAGAGATTCCAAAATCGAAGGAAATAAGTTAGGTTTGAGTGGGAGTTAATAAGGGTTAAAAACGAGGGGTTCAAGAATTAAAAAAAGATAAGAGGAATTAAATCCCATGTACATGGTTTCCTGGGCATGGGTGTATGATTTTCCAAACCATTCACCTCTTCCTAGAGGGAAAATAGTTTCTCCTAAGTGGAAAATGGTTTAAAAAACTATGTGCCAACCATAAAAACCCCACTATTTTGGGGTGCATGGTTTTGGAAGGTGGATGCATGGTTTGTACAAAAAACTATGTGCCAACTGTGAGCCACCTCCTATATCACCAAAATATGGCACAAAATTTCATGGGGAAATCCACACAGTTTTCCCTAACTGTGCACCAACAATGCACATGCCCTTTGGTTTCTAAACTTTTCCAATTTCACCCGAACCAACCCCAAAAAAATCCCTTACATGATATAACAATAAAAGGTAAAAGAGCACCTAAAAATTATCATGAGACATCTCTAGAAAGATCAAAATCATAAAATATCCCCACTATATAACAACTCATACTCAAGTTATACTCCCAATATCTCTAAGATTCTAAGGTAAAAAAATTTTCCCATAGAGCCTGCATATCCGATTATCTCTCCCATGTTTCCTTCTAAACATGGACATGTTGGTAGAAAACTCAAGCCATCAGCATAATATTTACCCACAATAATTTCTTAGTGTGATCCATAACACTAATCATATTCTCCTCAAAGGATGCAATATCCTCAAGATCGACATCATCAAAATCGATCAAATGAGAAGGGTCCAGGTGATACTACTGAAGCTATAACACATGAAATCAATCATGCATAACACTATATCTATTTGGAAGATCCAATCAGTATTCGATTGGCCCAATTCTCTCCAAATTATCAAAAGACCCAAAAAACTTGGGCACCAACTTCCCCTACCTATGAATCCTATGGTGATCTAATCTTGGAGACAAAACAAGGAATACACCATCACCCACTATAAACTCTAGGGGTCAATGAAGTTGATCAACATGAAACTTTTTCCTACTACGAGACATCATTATAAATTTCTGAATCAACTATACCTAATATGATGTCTCCTGCATGAGACTTAGTCCCAGAAACTATGAATCTCATTCCTCTATTAAACATAGGGGTGATATTCATGGAATACCATAAAGTTCCTCATATGGTTCTATAGAAATAGTCTGCTAATAACTATTGTTATAGGAGAACTCAATGTGTTATAATTACTTCTGCCTAGTCCCACATAAATTGAGAACGCATGACCATAACATATATTCCAATACCTGTAGAGTATGTTATGACTTTTCATTTGTATATGGGTGGAAATAAATACTCATAAATACCTAGGTACCCAAGAACATTAGTTTTACTTTCTAGAATCATGAAGTAAATCACGAGTTAAGGTACAAAATTATACTATATGGAACCCAGTGCAAATAGACTATCTACCGAATGTATAATTCCCCTAACTAGTATAATGTGAAAGTCTCCCTGATCAGTAAGAAATAGGATACTTTCATCAATTAGTCCATAGTTACCCATATAGCATTATTCTTATGAGGCATCCTCCAAAGACCCACCATGAAGTCCATAGTAATGACATACCACTTCCATTGTAGAATGGGCAACAACTTTAGTAAACCACCAGGTCATTGGTGCTCAGCCTTTACCTATTGAAAGGTGTATACTTTCATAAAAAACCCTATAATCTCTTTTTTCATGCCCAACCAGTAATCCTGTTGACGTAGGTCATTGTAAATTTTGTCAAAAACCGGATTCACCGCCCACTTTTAGGCATGAAAATCAAACATCATCTCATCACGGATACTCGTAGACACAACAACAAGGTTCTAGACATAGATGATCTCATCCTCATCTATTTTCCAATCGGAAGGTCAATCAACACCTTCAAGGATTTACCTCAATGACAAAAACTATGGATCCCCATACTACCTCTACTTGATCTAGCTCAAAAGTGTGAAATCAATAGATACAGATATGAGGGTCATCTGTTCCTAGCCCTCCCAAACCACATTATGCATATCTTCCAGTAATGTCATCATCTTCAATTTTAGAATGATACTGCTAAAATTCCGAAGTCTGTATATTCTTACATAATGTGTCAGCAACACTCTTTCCCTGTTAAGGAATATATTCTAGATCAAAAAAAAATTATTGAATATTCTTAACCCACCTTTACTATCATAGATTCAAATCACACTATGAAAAGACTTACTTTAATCTATTATTATTAGTATACATAGTAAAAGTTTTTCCAAACAGATAATTCCACCAACACTTCAAGGCATAAACCACCACAACTTTCTTGAGATCATGCATAGGGTAATTCCATTCATGTGGACTCAACTATCGAGACCCATACTCCACGACTCACTCTCAATGCATAAAAAATGATTCAAGTTTGACCTCGATCACATCACGGAACAAAATATACTCCTCATCCTACTCAGGTAGGATCAAAATTGGTGTGTTATTCAAATTCTTCTTCAACTCCTAGAAATAATTCTCACATGCTCCAGGCCATTTAAAATTGATCCATTTCTTGACCAAGACCGAATGTGGTACTGTTAAGTGGGAAAAGTCCTAGATCAACCTCCAATAATAAATTTCCAAACCCAAAAAGTTTCAGATATAAAAAACATTCTTGGGTTGATCTTAAGAAACCACTATGTACACCTTATCTAGGTCCACTGAAACACCTTCTTCTAAGATGATGGACCTAAGAAATATACCTGGTCAATCCAGAACTAACACATAGATATCTTGGAATATAAATGATGCTCTCTTGGTGTACTTATGATGATGTAAAGATGCTGGGAATGATCATCATGAGTTATATAGTACACAAATATTTCATCCATAAAAACAACCAAACAATGATCTAGGTAAGGGTGAAAGATCCGGTTCATCAAGGATATAAACATAAAAAGAGTGTTCTTCAGCCTAAAAAAAATAACGATGAACTCATAGAGGCCATACCTACTTATGAAAGTAGTCCATGGTATATCATAAGGTCTAAATCTCAACTAATTATACCACAATCTCAATTAAATATTAAAGAAAACAAAAGATCCTATCAATTGGTCAAATATATCATCAATATGGGGAAGAGGATACCAGTTCTTCACTATCATCTAGTTAAAATTTTGGTAATAAACACATAAATGTAAAATCGCATTATCCTTATTAAAAAACCAAATAGAAGAACCCCAATGTGATTTACTCAGATAGATAACACCTGTATACATCAACTCTTCCAATTGAGTCTTATGTTCTTGAATCTATGTTGGTTCTATTTTTTAAGGTTGAATGGAAAATGGATTAGCTCAAGGAATGATCTAAATTATAAAATAAAAACCCCTCTCAGGTGGAAGACATAATAATTACTCATAAAAAAAAACTAAAACCAGTCTACTATGGGTGGAAACACAAAAGGTTTCACACCCCATCATTTAACAAAAGACTTGTAGCTTGTGTGGTGAGATCCTCTAGTTACTAATGAATTAGACCCACATGGATTGCCTGGATATCACACTATCCACAATGAATGTAACTGTTTCCCTCAGGATACATAAATGACACTCTTCTTTAGTAATAATTGATATGGGCTTGGTATTATACCAGCCAGTACATACCCAAAATCAAGTCAAAACATGAAATTTTTTATATGTAAATATCTCAACTGAAATGATACTCCCTAAACTTGATATAAAACCATGTACATAAACATATGTCCCTCAACCACACTTCCAATGGTGTGTTTATCATCTAAGCCCTACTCACAAAGTCCACCACCAAATTCAAACCATTCACAAGTTTTATAGATTTAAAACAATGATAGGTTCCTATATCAAAATAAGAAAATTGAAATCATATAATCTATAAGAATAGTAATTATAACTATAAATGGTCCATCCTCACTATCCATAAGTGTAGGATGAACTGTATTCAACTACCCTTACTATCTTCCTTGTATTGTAGTCTGAGTCCCCTAAGCTGCACCATTACGCTCATACCAGTGCTCTTTACTCAATGTAACATGTACACTACCTCAACTTCTATGACTAGAAGAACTCCAAATACCTAACTGATATGGGGAACAAGACCCCTTTCTAGTAGTCTAACTCTTTTTAGTTCACCCAACATTTCCCATTAGTCAATGATTTATATAATACCTATAAAATTGACCCATCCTACCACAAGATCAACACTCCACCATTGGTTAGAGACACTAGATATGAATGTGTACTGAACTATAAGATTGGTGGAAGTATATACAGTTACTACTCTGAGTAGCTAATCCTTCTCCCTAGGCACTCTAGTTTCTATTTCCATGGTTGAAATTTTCATAGTGATGTTTCCTACTCTCGGAATATGTAACTATAGGTCATCCAATAGAAAACACCTTAATTCTAATAGAATCCTCTTTTTGGTTCCCATAAATAATGATAGCTCAATTCACTACTTTAGAAAACTTCCTCAGACTAACGATGTTATCTTGGGACTTAATCTCACATTTAATCCCATCTTGGAAGCACTTTGCTGTAGTAACCTTGTCTCCTACCAACATTATAAAAAAGTTCTGAAAATTAGTGGAGATACTAGCATAGCCCCTCACATATATACTCCCCTAGACCAACTATATAAACTCATATTCCCTCTATTTCTTGATCCTTTTAGGGTAAAAGTGTTCCTGGAACTTATCCTGAAATTCCTTCCACTCCAAATTCTCCAACTGCTCATCCTGAGTCTGAATGTCCCAAAAATACTTCACACGACCATGTAACATATAATCCACTAACTTTTCCCATTTCTCCATAGGAGTATCTAAATGGTCAAGGATTTTTTGGATATACTCAATCCAAAACTCAGCTACCTCAGGACCACCTTCAATACTGAATTTCAGAGGGTATTGTAACTAAAACTCCTGTATCTAGTCAGAATTATTTTTCACAACCCACCCTAGTTATCTTTCCATAAACTAAATAAATATAGAAAATTTATCATGAAAATACTCTCCAAATCCATCACCTAGTACTATCAGAGCCTCAGGTTCTACTACTGGAGGATCATTTCTGGCCATATCCTCCTATCATCTTATCAACAAGTGTCATTATGGAAGCATATCTCTACGATGTAAAACACACATATTAAGACAAATTACACATCATTAAAAAGTTTTAACAATATGGATTCACATAAATACATAACAATTCATCCCCTATACCCCACCACATGGTAAAAAATGAGACACTTTCACTACCCTAAACCATCCCTCACATGGGTCATGGCTAACATGGTATACACTTCCATATATCAAAGTCTCTCATTAGACACCTGTTTATCCATTCCAATTTACACATTTATAATCACATAAAATTTTCAATTTCATATTAGGAACCTTTTTTATCTTAATTTATTCAAACAAATAAAATCATTCATTTTAACAAATCACCTAAAAACTGATTTTCAATGCATACCTAAAATAATGCATTCCCTAATAAATCCTGAGTGTCTAGAATGATGCATGTATACAAGACTCTCATTTCATGATGGTCCATGAAGAAAATATATCATAAAAATAATAACATCATAGGACAAGTGCATCAGTATAGGTGAAATAAAATTCAACTATAAAAAAAACATCAAGAACATCAATCCCACCCTAGGTACTTGGGTTTCCCCCCATACATGGGTTAGTTACTCCCATGAACGAGCTCATGAACAAACCCTAACTCATCTTAGTCTCCTTTCTACCATTCCCAAATAGTAATATAATTAAAAAAACATCGTTTGATACCACTGTGTAACATCCCTACCCATGTTCCAAATTTTTGTGCCCCAAGTTTATTAGTTACATTATATCAAGCATGCCTCCCCATATGCTAGAGGCTACTAGCTAGCAGTGAGGGTCTAACATATATATATATATAATGGGGATAATAGACCCTATTTATCAAATCATCATAATAATCGAAGTAAATAACCAATATCCAAGTGATAATAAAAAAACCAGAAGAATACCATAACAATAAATACCAACATCATATGATGATCCCAAAATAGTAAAATAATATGCAAAACCAAATTTGTAGATATGTGTTTTATTATATGTGTAAAGTGTCAAATGAAAACCCAAAATAAAGACATGCTAATAACTCCTGAGCAGGACTCGACACCTTTTTTGGTTCCCTCATCCATTCTCCATCTCAACTTATCCATCTAACATAAGGCTCTTTCCCTTATCCTATCCTACAAACATGAAGTCTATTCGGGTACTAAGCCAGTAGACCGAGTAGGGTGTGTGTAAAAATCAGTTGTCCACCACCAATGACGACTAAGAAAATATCTAATCTATAAAAGTGTATACATTTGTATAAAGAATAAAGTACAAGGATAAAGTAAATTGTATTCACCTTAGAATTATTCTTTAATTAGCCACATAAATTTTCGAGTTCATGATGACACCCAAACCATCAATACCTACTTCATCCCATGTCATAGTTTGATCCTTACAAAATGGATATCACATTTCATTCCATCATGGGTTTCCATTAATTATTTAATACCAATTTCATATTCATATAATGGGAGTATAGAACAGCAGTATGGAACCCCATGGGTATTTGGAGTAGCAGTCCCTATCCCAAAACTCAGTAATCACATAAAATACATATATATATTTAGGTCCTAGATCAGTAGTCTATTACCCCATTTATATTTGGAGTATCAACCCCTTTCCCACAATTCATTCTGAAAAATCACATTTCATGGTTCCACATTCTCAACCATTTATCAACCATTTCCATAATTAACTATTCAAAACATTTCTTAAATTTATTTATCATCCATGCTTAAATTAAAAATTATCATTTAAATCATATTTTCACACCCCATGGGTCTCTATCAATTTCATAAACCATTAATCAATCAATTTAATAATCCCATTAATCACCAATTTCATTATCACATATTTCCCCAATTTAATTATCACATAGGAAAAAAATCCCTTAATTAATTACATTTAGAATGAAATTTCACAACATGGTAATTTCAATTTCACAATTACATACACAAAATTATAAATAATACTGTATGATTTCACAATTATACCACCTACCTCAAGGTCACTGAAGGATGTTTGCTAAACCGAAAACCCCAATTTGTTGTGGAATGCTCAAAATCTCAATGACATAGAAGATCTAAGATCAATACCTAAGATCAAGATACAAAGGATTAAGATCACTCAAAACCTAGATCTAAAACATCTCCAATGGTGGAAAAATAATTCCTCTTCATTGGAAAAAAAGAGATAGAAGAGAGATATAAGCAATCAGGGAAGAAATAACATACTGTAAAAGAAATGAACCTTCAATCAGATCTTCGATTCATCAATAAAGACATTCATGGAGCCTCGATATCCTATTGGAAGCTTCCAAAATTAAAGGAAATAGTTTAGGGTTGAGTGTGGGTGAATATTGGTTAAAAAAAATGGTTTGAGATTTTTTTTTAAAATTTGGAGTAATTAAATCCCACATGCATAGTTTCTTGGGAAGGGGCTCATGGTTTACCAAATTGTGTACCATAAACATGATTCTCTGCTAAGGGGGTGCACATTTTATCCTAAGTGGTGCATGGTTTTACAAACCATACATCATACATGAAAACCCCCCACTGTTTTAGGGTTTATAATTTGGGAGGCTAACTGCACGGTTTGAAAAAACCATGCGCTAACTATGTGCACATCTTGTCTCACCAAAATAGGTCACACAGTTTCCCGATGAAAGATGCATGGTTTTACCTAACCATGTTCCAAACATGCATAGCCCCTTGGGATTCAAAAATTCTCCAATTTCACCTAAAACAACACCAAAAAAACCATACAAGATATAACCAAAACAAGGTAAAAGTGTACTTAAAAACAAGTACAAGACATATAAAAAAAGGTCAAGATCTTACACCCTTACATTATCATCCATTCACTTTAACTTCCCAAAACCAAAATCAAAATAGATCTAAAATAAACAAATAAAATAAAATTTAAATCTACTATATAACTTAACAACTAGTGTCAATAAAAACTCCAAAACACTATAATTCTCATCCTTGATAAGCATTATTAAGTTTCACCAATGAATAACTACATCCATTGGGACCTCAATTCACCTTATATTTCCTAGGTCACCTCTTTCACAAATCCATGCTGTCGTAGAACACACATAAATGGTATGAATTTTCCTCAAAACCAATTCTCATTGTGATAAAAAATACACACCAACCTCTCTATAAAAAGATCATTTGGCTCATGATTTATATAATAACATTGAATCACATATAATGGATCCAGTATATATTTTCTCAGCTGCATTACATGAAAAATATCATGAATAACACTATACTTTGGAGCTAATTTCAAGTGATAAGAAACCTCCATGACCCTCTCCAAGATCCCAAATAGATTAATAAACCAAATATCCAACTTTACCTACTTTCTAATTCTATAATTTACCAATCAATGTGAGACATAAAGAAATACATGATTTTAAACAAAAAACCTGAGATGATGTTTCATGAACCCTCCCCCAAAAGGTACCCCTCTTGAGTTGAAAATGAGAGAAGGGAGATAATGACCACCTGAAGACCAAATCCAATAGGCCATGTGTTAGTGAAAAATGATAAGAATATTTCAAACATACAAATATGAGAAATTATAATCTAAAAGAATATGAGGAATAATAAATAATTCATCTCAACCAATAATCTCCTACTCAGGTGTAGTAAAATAAATACCAAATACATGAATTTAATGTCATAAAAAACTGGAAGAAATGAAAAAATATTATCTAAAAGAACAAAAAGAAAAAATTCACAATGAACAAGAAGCCCAAAAAAATCTTAAAAAATCATGAACTATTAAAGTATAAATTGATCTCCAAAATTATCCAGTTGGACTAAAAATAGTTTTTATATATAGGGTGATCATAATAGGTTTATTTAGTAGGGTCCTCCTGAGATCCTCTCATACGAAAGATAATGAATGTATAATAAATCCTAGTGAACAAAAAGTGAAGATAACTCATAACTTATATAAGTATAATAAGTTATCGACCTCACTATGGATATCTTTCAACAAGTAAAACTTAAAAGAGATCATGGATTATAGTAATAAAAAAGGGTACCCTGATACCACTTTTCCTATTTTTTTACTAATCTGCCCCAAGATCATACATCATGAGCTATCTTTTTCTAAAAGAATCCCTCGTAATGCCACCTGAAATAAAATATCAAAACAGGAATATAATTAATTAATTAATCTCATCATCTCACTCCACATCTTCATATATCAATCAAGTAGTTTCTTAGATCCACCACAACCCATATGTCATGGATCATACATCGGTTATTATACCTCAAGACATCACAACCCATACACTGGGTAATGTACCTCAATCCATCACATCCCATACATGTCATACCTGTAATAATCATTAGGATTCTATATTCATACATACATGTGTTGGAAATAACCACAATCTATTAAATACCTATGAAAACATATATGGAGAAAGCTAACCACCATACATACCAACACATAGTAATACTAGGAGAAGAGAGTAGGGATAGAGGGGGTAGTCATCAATATATTCCATTCCAAATTGGATGTTGGGTAAAACACCCTCCTATATTACATTGGGTTCCAGTCTCCTAATAAACATGGGGGGAGTAGAATATGAAATCATAAAACATATGGTATACAATATAACTCAGAACCACACTATGGGAATTAATGTATTCCTAGGCTTAACTGCATCTATCGACACTCAGAAACCCAACTACCACTAATAAGGAATAGATATCCTATAAGCACACAAGCATTAAAGGGGTTTCATTAAATTATTTTTTTCCTTTTAATATTACACTTCATGTTAATTAATTCATTAGATATTAGTTAACATAACTAAAATTTACATTTCATTAATCATCATAGTTAAGCCCATGCCCTCGAGGCATAATTCAACCGATTTGACAGTTTCTCAAGAATTAGCATATTTTTCATTCCAAAAATCACTAACCCCATGGGTTAAAAAATTTATTAATCATTATTATTCAATAATTCCAGGTACTCTAGGAAACAGCCTAATCTACCAACAAAGATATGCATAACTAAGAACAACCAGATGCCTCAAGTTGTGTGGAAAGAAATATAGGTAAATATGAAACCAAGACATCCAAAATATAAATAGATTTATTAACAAAAAATCATCTATATTTCAACAATATAATAGGAAAAACCAACTTCACCCATTCCATCAATCCTAGTTCCATCCCCAACACCATCATGCATATCACCATGCATCTCGTCATCACATGCATCAATTACTACCACAAAACCATGCCTCCCCGCCCATATCTCATCAACCAACAACCATCCTAGGCCTAAATTACATTTCATAGAAAGTATCACATATATAGAAATACATAAGGCATCAAAGAACCATCAAGTTAAACTAGGAAATTGGTCCCTAAAAACAAATAATTTACCTTTTACATGAAAATAATCACTCTCAACCCTAGATAGTTATCTTTATAAAAAATAGTTTTATTCCATATTTAATTAACCGATTCATTTATTACAGGTTACTAATATGGGTAACCTAATGTATCTACTATTATATTCTATAAAATTATTTAACTATTATTTCAAGAATAACTTCTAGTTCTAAAAAACTTTACGTAATAAAAAAGTATCATTTAACATAACTAAAATTTATTATCAACAACATGCTTTTTAACTTAATGTTATTTAAGGAGTTCCATTAGAAAATGGAATAAAATTTTAATTAAACATGAATATATCATCATTTTATTACCATAAATTTAAAAAAACATTAGGATTTGTTATACAAGCTTTCTCAATTCTTTATCCAACCAATAAGTTTACGAGCTGTACATTATTTACCATCTTCATTAAATTAACATGATAATGCAAGAATAAAAACATGCTAAAAAAATCATAAAAAATACATTAAAAAATAATAACAAATATAACACTCTATCTAGTAAATCAAGAGATAAACCATTATCATGGGGAAAAAACATACGATCGATACAACTATAAAAAAATTATTTCCATTATCTGGTTTATTATTTATTAGGTTTAATTACACCACCACCCAATGAAGCTAAAGAATGGTAAGTTATGGATTTCATGTAAAATAAATGAGAAGTAATGAATACCCTAACCTAAGGATTTAAAAATTATTTTATTAGAATGAAAAAAATGAGTGTCTTTAGTCACCTTTCAAGCAAGTAAATCTACAACTATCCAATAAAACTATAACAAAACGGTTCCAAAAAAAATCCATCAGAATGATAGATATTAAGCTCTATAATATGGGAAAAAATTGGTGGAAATGATACTGATATAATAAGAAACTACAAGAAAAGTGTAAGAACTCACCTCATATCGCCATAAACCAAGCATGGGAAGCCAGGGATTGAATCCAATTGAAAGGGGATTCAAAGGCCTTCAAAAAGTATTCCTAGAAACCTTGGGTTTGAGAGTAAAATATTGGTGAAATGTGTCTTTGTAGGGGATTCATGTATTTATAGGAATTCTAAAAAACCCAAAACCATGACATATTCACTTACAACACACCATATAACTAACTAACATAGAAGGGAATATGTTGCAAAGTAAGGGTCCATTCTGCAACCTTCTTGGTCAATCCTCATTCAAAGAACATGAAATAGTCCTTGGTTAAGATCCTATAAAATAGGATGAGGATCATGGAGTAGGGAAAACCACTACACCACAGAGCTCCATCACTAAAATGGTAGGAAACACTGTAGCATAAGTCCCACAGTGCTGATACCCCAAAACTCGTAGAACTACCCTTTAACCCCTACAACACACCTTGGAACTCTACACTATAGAACCCCACAAGAATACACCGCAACCATGCTCTATAGAATAGCCATTCCAAAAATAGAATGGATCTAAATATCTACTCCTAGGAGCCTACACCACAAATAGAAACCCTACACTATAGTGACTATCCCTTATGGCATAGCTTAAGGCTTGACACTACAACCATGAAAAAAATGGTAGAGACACCCATATGTGCCCCTATCTCCTCCATGAGCCTCCTCTCAACACCTCCAAAATATAAAACACACAATGTAAATGGATAATAGGACATAGGAACTTACATCAGATACCTATCAAATTCTTCTCATTCTTGATAATTTAAAACTAAAATCTAAGAGAAAAGAAGGAAAACATGGTAATCTGAAAAACCACTTCATGAGATATCTCTCAAGAATCTCTCCAACATAGGAGCTCAACTGCCTTACTTAGAGGAACCATGCAAAAAATTAAGCAACAATAACAACCATCTCCTAGAACACTCTCCGGGGAAGATATCCCTCAAATAATATAAAGGTTACCAATAAAAAACAAGTAAAAACCATATTATAAACAATAAAAAGGCAAATTACCACAAATGAACAACACTAAAAGGGATGAGATAAACAAAAAATATATTGGGGTAACGATCACATATCTAAGACTCAAATTCCTAAATACTCTCCTTCACACCAAAATTACACCATTAGACAAACCAAGGGAATAACATGCCTATATAACACCTTCTCCTAATAGTCTTGGATCTCTACAGGCTACTCCTCAAATCTCGTATCATCATCAACATCTATATCAACCTAATAAATGACATTTTATTTATCATAAAGATAAAGATGGAGCCACAACACATGAAAAACATCATGTACTCAAATCATCTATGGGGGAATTTATATTTGATATTCTATGGCTCTTAAATGAGCCAACACCTCAAAATTTGCAAAAAACCAAGGAGAAACCTTACTCCCATGACCAAACATTTGCTTCCCATGACGATGATTCACTTTGAAGAACACATTATATCAAATGTCCAAATCCAAAGCTCTCCTCCTATGATCCACATAGGAATTTGGATTATAATGCACTAATTTCATCCACTAGTGAATTACATGAACTATCTATACCACTCTCTAAACTAGTTATGGATTTAGAATTGTTGAATCCCCTACCACAGTCCTTTATAATAGATAATGAAAATGTTTTCCATAAAACAATTCAAATGTTTTTATTCCAATAGTAGACTGAACACTATTTTTTTAAGAAAACTTGACCATGGTTAGGTTTCTCATCCATGAATCTCTAAAATATAGGACACAAGAATGAAACATATCTTCAATAGTCTGGATATTACACTCTATCTGACCATCTGTCTGCAAATGAATAAAAATAATAAGGCATAATTGAGAAGAAAAATCATTCTGGGTACCTCTCCAAACCCTAGAGCTAAAAAGAGGATCATAATCATATATGATCATCCTTGGGACTTCGTGGAGTCTCAAATCCTCCTCTAGGTACCACCTTGATAAAAAGTACAATGATATCGAATCCCTGATCAATATAAAGTGGGATGATTTCACAAATGGTCTACTATCAACCAATATCATTAAATAATCCATGAGATCAAGGTAAACTAGTAACCAATTACATGGATATTTCCTCCCATTTATACTAAGGAACATCCAAAGGTAGGAGAAAACCACCAAGAACACCATTCTTGACCTTCACCTTATAACATACCAAATATCGAGATAGAAATTCTACAATTTCATGCTTCAAAACAGGACACTTAAACTTTCCTCTTAGATATTGGTGCATATTCATCATGCTAGGATGTAAAACCAAATGAGAGCTATTAAACTCATATTAACCACCTCATGCATCTCTAAAGGGTTGAAAATAATACCCTATAATAACACTCAATGTTTTTCATCCTCAGACCAACCATCATGGGAATCACTAAAACAACATGGTTTCTTTAGACCTCCACCTAAGAATCTACTAAATGAGAATCCTCCACCTACTATACTAAAGACTATTTCACTTTCATTAGAAAAAGAGAAACTCTATCACCAACCTCTTCTATATCAATATACATCATTGAGAGATCTTTCATCACTCTCTAGAAATCTCTAAATTCACACATGAAATCATTGTATGAATTCCTTATTAGTGCATCAACTACAAAATTACTCTTTTCTAGTGTATATGAAATCTAAAATTCAATATCCTATAAACATTTTATCCACCATCACTATCACGATATCAAGTCACATTGGGATAATACATACCTTAGGCTCTTATTATTGGTAAAAACCATAGAAATCACACCGATGAGTCAATGCCATTAAAATTTAAAGTAAAACATGATTGTTTATAACTCAAGATCATAGGTGGGAAAGCTAAACTTTTGTGGATGTAACTTCCATGTCCCATAAGAAATAATTGATATCTATTGCATCATAACAAAACCCAAAACAATACATAAATAATCTAAGAAAATCTCAAAGTGAACACCCTCTTTTGATACAAGAAGAATTGGAATGATAACAAAATTATCCTTTAGGTACTCAAAAGATTAATAAAATTTTCCAATCCATAAAAAAACTTGATCCATTATGGTAAATGATGTCAGAGGGGTCAGAACATGATGAAAATCTGATACTAATATCCTATAATATCTTTCAAGACTAAGGAAACTCCTCACCTCTTCAAATACCTTGGGGATACCCAAGAAATGATTGCATCGATCTTTGAAGGATCAACAACCAATACCCACTGAGACCTAACATTCAAAAATAAATGAACTTAACGAGACCATAAACCACACATTAAAAACTTATTGGATAGATTTTGATGAAGAAGAACTCCCAAAATAGGATGTAGATACTCCACACACTCCTCTAATGACGCAGAGTACATAATGTTGTTGTAGATGAAAACCACAATGAATTTATCTATAAACTACTTAAATATTTAATTCATCAAACCCGCAAAAACTATTTTATAATTCATCACATCAAATGGTATCACAAAAAACCCATAATTCCCATAATTTCATCAGAAAGCGGTCTTTAGTACTTTCTAATATTTCACATGTATCTGATGATAGCGTAACCTTAGATTGATATTTGGAAATAACTTTTCCTTTAATATGATCAAATAAATCATAAATTTGAAAAAGATGGTAGTGGTTCTTTTTTTCCCTTGATTCAAGTGAATATAATTGAAAAATAGTTTCAAACTTCCATCAAGCTTCTTCATGAACAAAAATGGTGAACCCCTAAGGTGAAACACTCAAATGAAGAAAAACTCACTACAATAGATCATTGAGTTATACTCACAGATCCCAAAAATAAGAAGGTTCGATCCTATATAGAGACATAATGATCTTAGAACTTCCAAATATAGATCTATCCCAAACTAGATCTCTCGTTGATGGGGTAATTACAAAACCTCCCCAGAAAAACATCTGGAAACTCTTCCACAACCCAGGGAAACATCATCGACTAAACCTCTAATGAAACCAACATTATCTTATCCATCAAGGAATAAAAGGATGTAATATACCTCTGAACTATCTAAGGGTATCACTCACCAACAAACATAGAATAATCTCCATCAACATCATATAATTTAATCATACTCCTAAAGAAATACATAATATCCTGAACTGAATACAACTAGTATATATTGAGGATGATTTTTTAAGTCTATATGTGTAAACATATCAAGTCTCACCAAGAGTGGTTCTACCCTAGTTCTATCCCATAGTCCCTATATACTTCATACAGACAAGAGAATTGAAATCTTATCTACCACATATCCTGAATCATGGACTAGTGTAGTTGATATGAAGGAGTGTGTAGATCTTAAATCAAACAAGGCAAGCACCAAAGTTGAAAACAATAATAGGGTACCTTGAAAGAAATCTGGCTCACTCAGCACTGGAAAATTCTAGATCATGAAAATAGCCATGGATTTCTCCACAGCCTCACTAAATTTGATTAATACCACCTCTATGTCTGTGATATACTCTCTAAGGATGAGGATTATCTCAGTGTTTTCCACTTCCTACCCCATATCCTCTCTACTGAATCCAAGCTGGATCATCCTTTTGATTCTACCTTAGATAAAAACACCTCAACATAGGAACTTGAAGTAGAACACCTAGTGTACACTACCTAATCAGAAAGTTCAGTCACTCTCACCATTGATGATCCCAACCACCACTTGAAAAACAATTGTATGATCCATTGGAAAGGGACTGAGAGAAACCAACCCCAAAAAAATGACATGACAAGGGATAAGACCTAACTCAAATATCTGAAATCACTTATTTCTAGGAAATTGGGAACCTTAGAACACTACTTTTATTCTTGGGTATTCATGATGATTCCTCTATTATGATGGCTTGGTTCTAGCTAGTGTCCTCTCAAACAAATATTATCCTTTTGGTACCTCAAGATATGTAGACAATATGAATGGGGTGACTTAGTGCTAGATATTTGGATGCAAAATCTCCTAGAAATGCCTCACCCTAGACTCCTCATTTGACAACATGTCTGATGCATTATAGAGAATGGTTCAAAAATGGATCTTGAACTCCCACACATAGAAGCTCCCTTATCTAAGGGTAAATTTCTCTTTGTGTCTATCCATATTCACAATAAAAGAAACAAACACTACTCGAAACTGGTCCATGAACTTCTTCAATGAGGCCTCCAAGTCATTATTATCCCTAAGGAACAAGATCCACCAATACCTCAATACTCTATGAAGCATCATCAAAACCAATAGAACCTAGTTCTCCTTTTGAGCATGGATCAAAATAAAATCATTCTCTACCACCTCTATCTATATTTTTTTTCATTTATTTTGAAATAGATCCCTCATACTTATTTATAATCTAGCATTGAAACTCTCATAATTTCATCTTCCAAGTTTCTTCATCATCGACTTCTACTTTATAGTGATATACTAGCACATCCTGTTGAACATCTTCAACATGAACCTGATGGGGACATCGACCTAGATCCAACCTGAAAAAAATGACTAGAGATACTAAACTTAGAATATGTAATACTTAAGATTAATTAATTAATTAATTTATTCAATGTTAACTTAATCCCAAGGTCTACACATTTCAAACACAAGAACAATGAAGAACGATTCATGATCCTTTCATAGGACTCTTCCCCACAACAAGTTTCACTTAATTTAGTATGATATGTAAACTTAAAAGGTATATGAATCAACTAATAGGGGTCCCTAAATACTCATGTATCAGCGAATCTCACTTTTCTACATTACCTACTAAATTCATCTGACAGAGTTTATCTACCAACCCATAAAACCTAAATTGTGACTAACTCTAATACCTATCTTATCCCTAAACCTGAACCATTGATACCACCCAATAAGAATAAGAGATATAATGACTACTCTAAGCTCATATCTAATAGTTCATGGGTTGCAACAAACATTGTGGGTATATCATACATACAAATGGGTGGTATTACCTTATAAAAAAAGGGGTGAGATAGAATATAAGTATACCAATCAAATCCTACTTATATAAAGTAAAAGAAATAAAAAAATAAATGGATGTAATGTTATAAAAATGAGAACAAATGAAAAAAATACTACAAGTACCAAACAATAAACATGGAAGAGACCACAAATCCCAAATAGCTCTGTGAAACCATGAGCTAGTAAAGTCTAGATCAATCTTCAACCTACTCTTACTAACTTGAAAAATAGATAATATATATGTAGGGTTAGTATAATAGGTATAAGCAGTAGGATCCTCCCTAGATCCTCTCATAAAAAAGATAAAGAATGCATACTAAAGACCATTGAACAACAATTGAATCTAAATTATCACCTAAATAGGTATACTAAGTTACCAACCTCACCATGCATATCTCTCACCAAGTAACACATATAAGAGACCGTAAATTATAGTAATAAATAAAGGGTACCTTGATACTATTTCCCTATTGGTTTACCACTCTTCCCCAACATCATAATTACTAAGCTATATCTCTCCAAAAGAAGCCAGCCCAAATCCATACAATGAGTAATGTACCTGAAGTCATTACAACCCAAACACATCATAATAGTATTAATCCTTAGGATACTATATATGAAGATACATGTGTGTGAATTTTCCAAAAGCTACTAAAACCCTCTACAAACATATATGGGAAATTCTAACCCCCATTAATACCATCAGATAGTACTACCAGGAGAAGAGAGTAGGTCTAGAGTGGTAGTCATCCACCCATTCCTCACAAACCTAGGTGTTAGAGAAAACACCCTCCAATAGTACATTAGGTTTTAATCACCCTATCAACATGGTTGGGGTATCATATAAAATCATAAAATATATAGGATATAATATATCTCATAATCACACTATAGGAATTAATATAGTCCTAGACTCAATTGTAGTGATCGTCACTCGGATATCCGACAACCACTACTAAGGACTAGATATCTTATACGCACACAAGAATTAAAGGGGTTTCATTAAATCAATTATTTCCTTTTAACAAAGAACACCATGTTAATTAATTTATTATCCATTAGTTTACATTACTCCATGTTACATTTCATGAATTATTAGAATGAAGTCTATTACCACCAAGTATAATTCAACCGAGTCCATGGTTTCTCAAGAATTGACATCTTTTGTATTATAACAATAACCAAACCCATGGGAAAAACATTTATTAATCATTATTATTCCATAATTCAAGGTACTCTAGGAAACATCCTAAGCTACCACAATAGAGATGCATAACAAAACACAACCAGATGACTCAAACAATGGGGAAATAAATACATGTAAAAAAATAAACTCATACATCTAACATTTAAATAGTCTTATTAACAATACAAAATATAGATTTCAACACAAAAACCTGGAAGACTAGATCCACCCATTCCATCAATATTGGTTCCATCCCTGAAACTATCTTATATATCACCATGCATCTCACCGTTATAAGCCTCAACTTCTACCACAAACCCATGCGTCCCTACCCATATATCATCAAACAATATACATTACAAGATCACATCAAATTTCATGTAAAGGTTTACATATAGAGAAATATAGAAGGTAGTAAAATCCCATTAAGGTAAACTGGGCAATTGGGCCCTAAAACAAGGCATTTAGACATTATATGAAAATGGAAAATCTCATCCACAAATCTTTATCTTTATTAATAAACCATTTTTATTTCATATTGAATTGATTAATTCATTTATTATAGATTTTGAATATGGGTAACCTAAGGAATTATCTGTCACAATATATACAATTATTTAAATATTATTTAAATATTATTTCAACAAAAAATTCCAGTTTCAAAAATATTTAAGTAGGAACAATTAAAATTTAACATGCCTATTAGTTATTATGAACAAAGATCATCCCATATTGATGTTATTTATCCAATTCCATTATCATATGGAATAAAATTTTAATTAATCATGAATATAACATCATTTTATTACAATAAAAAAACAATAATCTAAGGATTCATTAAATAAGCCACCTTAAATTTTTACCTAACCATTAGGTTTACCAGATTTATGTTATTTAACATTTCCATCATGTTATTGTGATAAATTAACCAAAAAAATCATGCTACAAAAAGAAAGAAATATTCTAAGAAATAATGACATATATAAAACACTATCTAGAAAATAAAAAGTAAAACTGTTATCATGGTGGAAAACATATGTGATCTCTATAACCATAAACTAATTCTTTTCATTATCTAGTTTATTTTTCATCAGGGTTAATTAAATCACTTCCCAAAGAAGTTGAAGCATGATAAATCTAAAATTTCATGTAAAATAAAGGATAAGAAACAAATCCCATACCTAAAGTATTTCAATATTATTTGATGAGTAAAAAACTACATGGATCCTTGAACACCTTACTATCAAAGAAAACTTTGACTCTCTAAGAAAAGTGTGCCTTAAACGGACTAAAAAAATAAGCTACATTAGAATAATGGAGATAAACCACCATAAAATTGAAATAATAATGGAATTAAATGATACAAATACAATTATACCACAATAAATGAGGAAGAACTCACCTCATATCACAATAGATCAATCAAAATAAGTTAGGGATCAAATCTAATCAAAAGGGAATTCAAATATCTTTAAGACGAACTCCCGAGAGCTTAGTTTCTTAGGGAGAATGATAGAAGAATAGTGGATTAATAGGAGGTTAAATTACTTCTATATATTCTATAAAACAAAACACCTTGGCACAACCACCTACACCACACCATAAAATTAGATGACATTGAAGGGGCTACAGTGTAATGGAAGGGTATATGCTATAGATTTCCGAGTTAAACGGAGTCTGAGGAACATGGTACAATTCATTAATTAGAACCTATAAAATAATAATAGGACCATGGTGTGGGGAAAACCACTATTCCATAGAGATCAATCACCAAAAGGAGAAGTTATGTCACAACCTAATCCAAATCACATTGGTACCTCAAATTTTATATAACCAACTGTGAATCCATATGTTGCAGCTAGGAACTCCATGCCACAGAACCCCACTGACCTTTTTCGTAACACTCATCCATGGAAAAAACCTGAAAAAATGGTATTAGAACTTAAAATACACTCCCAAGACCCTATGCTATAGCTAGACACCCTACGTAGCAACAACCTTCCCTTATAGTGAATCCCAACGATCCATGTTATATCCATGCTAAAAATGAGAGTGGAACCCTTATAAGACCTTATCTACTCCATGTGCCTCCTCTTTGCACCTTCAACACCTCAAACACACAAATAAAAGGGATACTAGGATCTGATTCCTTATAATATGACCGGTAAGATCGACATTAAACTTATACCTACACTGAATAATATCCAAATCCTTGTAGATTATTTATATAGAATCAAAATTATCCTACACCAATATAGAATCAAATAAATAAGATTTATTAGCTTCTATAAAATATAAAGGATAAAATCATGATATTAAATAATTTTTTAAAATGTCTCCAACATAATAAATGATTGGTAGCTATTTTTATAAATAAACTCCTCTAAATCCACATGACCCTCCAACATACCTCTAAAACCAAGAATTCATGATTATATCATCAATAAACTGAATATTTTGACCATACTGTCTATCCATTAGTGGATAATATTATTTTCTCAAATTCACAGTAGAACCCAAATCCTTTTATAAGACTTACCAGAATCAAGTTGTGAATATCATATCATAATCCTATAAATTACTGTTGACTATCCCATGACGTCTCAGAAAATATTTTACATAAATCTCTCTGATATCATTAATTATGTGAGCCTCTATAATCATAAGAAAATGAAAATATTTAGTTAATCAATAAATAATGACCTAATCCACATCCTTCCATTTTTGTGATCTTGGGAATCCTATCATTAAATCTATGGTGAAACCATCCCATTTTATTACAACTAAAGGTATTAATGTTGGATGTTTTTAACTTGAGTCATTTCAAGTTGCTTAATTTTTTCAAAGATATGGTGTAATATAGAAGGAAAGTGAAATCTTTCTTCTGTTTTTTAGTTATAGGAAAAAAATCAGAGTGAAAACATAAATATCATGTCGTCAATGAATGACTATGTAATAATAATTTGGAATTCCTGGAGATACATCATATTAATCTATTTTTTCAACTATATGAGAGATAAAACCACAAAAAATGTGTTTCTCATGTCATAATAGACTCAAAATAGATTAACATAGATGGAATGTATGATTAAATGATTTTTCCAAAGCTATTTGTGATATAGTAATTCCATAATGTGTTCCTCATGCCACAAAAAACTCACATCATTTTAATAATTATAACCTATGTGAGATTAATAAAAAACTATTATGGAAGTTTTTACTATAATGGTACATGTCACATCTCAATGAATATCAAATATAGAATTGAATCACAGAAAAATACATAAATGGAACCATGATTAAAGAGATTGTACCTTAAATTTGAAACCATGAAGAAAACATGTAGGGTCATGATAACTAATATCTAGGGTGTTTAGAAAAAAAATATATATTCCACCATGAAACATCCCATCACACCAAAATTAATATATAAGTTAGAGAAAAACAATGGAGAAACGAAATTGTTACACAATAACAAAATTCAAAACACTTTAATTACTGAAAAATTATATGTTTTGAATAAATTTCATGACTTGGAACTGGTAAGGAGTGTTAGTGGTTTTTGGTATGACCTATAACTATCTAAATAGAGATAATTGGAAGATATTAACCTAAAAAAATACAATGGATAATTTTTGAAAATTAAGAATTTCTAGGAGGTTGGAATTTTTGAATTACAATTAGAATTTCAAATTTCTCATTATAGGATAAAATAATTATACTGTGAAAATCAAAGATAGATAGAGGAAAAAATATAGAGCATATTTATAAGGTAGGTAGAGAATAGAATAAGATGATATTAAATTTATTATCTATAATTAAAGAGTTATTTGAGGTTTTATGGATTTTATTTGAAGACTCATTTTGGAATTAAAGAGTTGCTAAAACTTTTCTTAAATATCAGATAGAGAAGATTAGATCATCATGGAGAATAACCTTGTCAATTTGATATTATTTCTGATGGAGTTGTGCACTAATGAAACCACCATAATGTGGTGGTTTAGAATAGGTTGTGGTCCATATTTGCATGCACCATGAAAAAGCGCGAGACACTGTTTCATGGCCATTCTTGCTAGGTATTGTTGTTTCATATGATAATGTGTGTTGAAATTTTGTGTATAACTCCTCATATTTGATACTCTCTAGCTTTAATTTCTCTCCCTTCTTTAGATTTATAGTTAAGATGATTTTGGTTGGGTAATAAGTATAAGAAATAATTGGATGATTCTCACGATCTATTGATAAATCTAGAGGTATGAGTATTTCAGATTCTTCTCCATGATCTCAATAAAATTTTTATGCGAATATTCTACAGGATAGGTTAACAAGGTGAATTGCATAACATTTTTTTTCTTTTTTTTATTCATTCCAAATTTATAGATATATTCAAGAAATAATGGTGTTTTATATTTTTTTCATTCACTTCATTTAGGATTCTAGAAATCCATCTAAAACCCAACAGTGGTATCCAAGAAAATCTATCCACATTTGGTTTGAATTTCAAATGGATGAAGAAACAAGGAAAATAATTTTTCCAGTTATCATGACATATCTAAAGTTAAAACACATGTTTATGTTATTGAGAATTCAAGACCATTAAATGTTCTTTTAGAATATAATCATTTCAGTTCTTAATTCCAATAGATTCACAACATTGTTCATGGAAGATATATGTTATGAGAATCTATGATAATTATTGAAAATAGAGCATCATAGGATAATGTTCTACATAATGGTATGCGGGGATCTTTCTGTAGTTTAAAACCACAATAAATAATCACCGTAATATGTACATAACATTTTTAGACTTATTAATTATTTTTTATAGTTAATATTATGTGGTATAGATTAAATATTAAACATATTTTATCATATTTAACACATATTTATTCATATGTAGTTTTGATGTTAATCTTTCATGGTACTCAAAATGACTTGAAAAAATGTTCTTTGTCAAGGTATGTCCATGAAAGAAAATGAAATGGTATTTTAAAATGGCCAACAAAATAGTCAAAAGTCATGGAGTTTTAGAGAGACAATAACACATAAAAATAGTTGAAGTACAATTTATTTTTCACTTAAACCTTATCAAAATGGAATTACTATTATAAAAGTACCCAAAAACTACATTAATCTTATGTGTTCCCTGTCATAGTCTATGATAGATGAGGAAATATTTTACTCTTGAAAAACTCAAAATGGCGACCCTCTTAAAAATACCAACCAAAATAGCTAGAATATAACAATATCTAGAATGGTTGTGGTCTCCCAAGAGGAAGAGTTTACTCAATAGAGAAGACCACATTGTGGTGTAAGATTGTTTTAGAGATAATTTTAAATAAAAATTTCATTCGTTAAAATTATCCAAAGTATTCATCAATGAGAACCCAATGGGATCATTCTAAATATGAGGGGGGGGGGTATAAAATATATTAAAAATGTTTTTATGTATATGATCATGATTTAAAGTTAATTTAAATGATTTTATAAATTATAAAGTGTTTATAAATTAAAAAATAATACAGAACATAAATGTGTTTATATTTACTTATAAATAGTTTTTCAATATAAATATAGAATGTCTATATTAAGGCGTTATTTTAAAAATATTAAAAACCATTCCCAAAGGATTTTTGGATGATGTTATCAATAATTTAAATAAAATCCAATGTTAAATATCCAATTTATGTAAAATTTATTCATAAAATATGAAATGTTTATTATTTTATAATAAAATTGGTCATAAAATATATCATAAATTAAATATGAAGGATTTCATATTAAAACCTTCTAAATGATAATTTTTTTTTATATTAGATAAAAGTGAACTGTTCAAGTTTATCTTACTAAATTGTAATGTTTTTATAATTTATTTGTTATTTTCGATTCATTATCCAGGTCCCACCTAAATGTTGGAATAGATGTGTACATTAAATTTTCTATTTCTTAGAATTACCAATTTCCAAATGCATAAAACTTTCATCACTTTTATTGGATATTTCTACTCCTTGATTGAAATGGGATGATGGGATATCGATTCCTCCTTCTATGGATTCCTCCTTAGAGATCATCTCTTAGTCTGGGTCTCCCTCATAGATTTGATCCATGTTCATGGAAATCATTCCCGACGCCGTCTCTTTATGGACACCAGTTAATTACACTACTTTTTTCTTGACATACTGATTTTGTCTTTATAGGGAAGCAACCTTCAGTCAATAGAGTAGTCACATTGGGTATCACTAGGCATGTCTAGATGATGGGAACATCAGTCACCTACATTCTTCCTATTGGGAGGAAATATCATATAAGGCATCTTAACGCATGTAACCCATGGAATCCTATGTCGATCATGAGGTAGTTAAATCAAAGGGAGTAATTATTACATGGATTTTTACCTCAGACATCCCACACTTAGGTATGGGGTAGGTACTTCAGGATAAGTCAAAATTTCTATATCCTGTAGAGGTAGATCTAGGGTTGTAGATCAGAACGCCCCATGGAGGCAGATCTAGGAGGTGTGTCCTGAGGAGGGAGAAATTCCAAACTTGGAAGGTTTATTAATGGATCACAATTATCCATGGAGGAAAATATGGAGTTTTGGATTACAATGCCCCGTGGGGGTGGATCAAGGAGGTGTGTCCATATAAGGGATAAATGTTACACCTGGAAGGTTTACTGATGGATTAGAATGCACCATGAAAGCGGATCTGGATTTAGGGACTAAAACACCCCATGGAGGCATATCTAGGATGTGTGTCCCTAGGAGGGAAGATGTCACACCTGGAAGGTTTTATGATGGATCCAAGTTCCTCTTGGGGTGTATCTAGTGTTTTGGATCATAATGAAACACGAAGACAAACCTGGAGTTATAGATAAAAATGCCCCATGGAGACAAAGCAAGATTTGTGGATCAAAAATCACTATAGTGGAAGATCTGAGAGGTGTGTCCCTAGGAGGGATAACCTAAGTTTACCATTGGATGTGATTGAACATCAAATAGGCATACTATATACCATATTTATAAGGTAGGGATAAAAACCCACATAGTTCGATGCCATGGTTTAAGGTCATTTGACAGGTCCGATCCATGTAGTTTTGATTCATGCGGAAAAGATACTCGTGCAATGAATGTATCATCAACAAGGGATAGTGAAGGTCTTACACATTGAATCCACCCTTTTCAATAGGATTTCTCTTTTTTGTATTGGTTTGGCGATTATGCGTTGAGCTTCCCAAGTGATGTTAAGAGAAGAGATGATGTGGATGGGGCTTACATGAGGAAGCTTCCTATAGGATCTCATACCATGTGAGTCGTACATAGGGAATCATGTTGGTATGAGGTGCCGGGCTCAGACCATGCCACTCACACACGGGGATCCTATTCTTATTTCACAAGATAAGACTACAATTTTATTTCATGTGCTGAGGACATTTTCATTCAATTTAACGTCATATGAAATGGATGTCGAGATAGTTAATTTTATGTCATGAAACTCATGTGTGGGGGGACTCACTCCTCACCCCTAGGTCTTCTATGTGACTTTCATATGGGGTTTGAGGGTTGCCTAAATCATTGGCCACTTTTTTTACCTGAAATATATTAAAATCTTAATAAAATCAACCAAATATTCATAATCAAAAAAAATTCAAATTTAACATTTTCATTATTTTTTTACCCAAATAAATTAATTAAATTTTAATTACACACATTTATATTAAATAATTAATTATTTTAATAAAATAATTAAAAACCATTGAAATCCATTACCAAAATGTAAGAATTTTTACACGAAAAATAAGGGTATCAAATACCCCCACACTTGATCTCATGTTTTATTCATGAATTGAATCTCAACATAAATGAGAGAGGAACACCATACTTACCAATATTCAAATTTCAATGTACTAAAATCAAAAAACTATCAATGGAATGATAAAAATTTCATGTTACACATAAAGTACCTATTCAAATTTACACTTTTCAAATAATCCTATTCAATTACGCATTTTAATCTTTCCCATTGCTAATCAGTGAATCTTATCCTTTCATTCATTAAAATAACATAATATTTTGTTATTAATCCATCCTAGCTATGAATTAACTCACACTAAAAAAATTTTCTTCTCTAATCACTCATGGTATAGATTCAAGTTGGTTTATGCCCATGCCATGAGTACATTCTCCATTTCCATAGGCCTTCAAAGGACCTACATTATAAAATTAGTAAATTCAAAAATGACATGAAATAATGAGGGATTTACAAGTAATTTATAATTTTCTGAGGCTTTTGGTTGGTGGGTACTAATATAAAAACTTTTATGGATAAAAAATGAGGTTAAATCTAAATAATAATTCATGATATAAATTGTAAAGTGTAAATAAAATACTTCATTCAAAATGAAAACACCACCTTCCTAATTAAAAAGTAAATGTCATCAATAAAGTATGTAGTGAATGATATACACCCTCTTTATTTTTTTTATTACTTTTTAATTTTTTTTTATTTTTTAAACCCTTTTTGATGTTTTTTAAATTTTTCAAATCTTTTTCTTGGAATGAAAATCACATCCACCACCCAACTCCATATAATAAAAAATCACCTATCTGACAATGATGATTTTTGATTCTCCCAAGTCACAACACATTTTATTTATTTTTCTATTTTTAAATCCTTTTTTTCAAGAGGGGTATAAATGGAGTATAATAAATAAACATTAACTTTTACCAATAACCAAAATAGCACCCCACACTTATTCCTTTCAATATCATTCATCCCTTCATCCATGAATTCCCTCACCCCATACTTCAATTTAAAAAAATCAAGCAAAATATATAGAGTAGGGTAGGAATGATAAATATTGTATTGTAATGTGGATAATTTTTAGCAAGGTAATTCATGGATTATATAAGCTAAATTAGGATTAATCTAAAAGTTAGCCTTAATGATAGTGGATAAATCAATAAAAATTCCTCAATCATATTAAATGTGAGTTTATACAATCATAAATTTGATATGTTCCAATGAAATTATTAGTAGGTGGAATGCCCCAAGATCTCTCAAGAAATATACTCAAGTTAGGATTGAGAATTATTAGTTCAAAAATCCTATCGGGATTGGGAAAAATTTGAAATTGGACAATCACTAATGGTATGAAATAATAATAAAATCAATCCACATGAATTTCAAAAATTCAAGGTATGAAAATTATTAGGATACCTCATTTACATGATTATATAAATTCACTAAAATCTTGATTCAAATGATTACATCATATTCCTTCCTCTAATATTTTAATCACCCACTTTAATAATTAAATATAATTAGGTTATAAATGTAAAAAAATGGAATCAAGGTATTCCAAATAAACTCATGTCTCCAAGATTCATCATGTAAAAAAATTATATGTGTAGGTATTTAAATTATCTTTTAAAGTTAAAAATGTATTTCCAAAAACAAAAACATATGGAGTTAAAAGATAATGAATTCATAAGTGAACTCCCATTGAAATAAACCTATAGACTTCTTCCTTATTTCTAAAATTAAAGTTGGAATTATTTATTCTACCACTATCATGGAACTACAAAAGAAGACCAATCATGAAAGTTTAAATACCCCATAATTAATTCTTAAAAAAGTTATACATGGATTGGGTTAGAGCATAATATATCCCTAAAAATAATTCCCAACAATGTAAAAAATAAAATAAGGATAAATCTCAGTTCGACCCCCCCAATTAGGCCCTAATTTTTGACCATATCTAGATGGTTAGTACTGGATGTTATCTTAAATCTGATGGTGGATCGATTTTCATTGATTTGAACCACTAACATATCTTCCTTCCATATTTCATTCGTTCCTTATTATTTTTTAGTACTACAAGTATAAATGATACCACATCCATCCCCTTAACAAGGAGATACAATTTTCCTGGTGGGGATAAGATACATAATGGGTCCTTATTTTTTTAGTTTCTTCTTAGAAAACATTTTCTTTATTATTCAGTGATTTCTCATGGTATGTTGCATCAATGGAATAATTAAATAAAAATTCAGAGTGTAATTTTATTTGAACAAAATTAAAACATAAAGAATAAAAAATAAAAATATTCCCCTTTAAGGTATACAGATTATATCTCAGTTACCTTAGGAAAATCTACATATATATCCTCAAATACTCCCTCCAATAAATGTTCACCATGTTTGGGGAGCTTCAAGTATTCCTTATCATGATCATCTTCTTTTTTATTATCTTCCTCCAAGGGAAAACACGATTTATCCAATTCTATAAATTAAAAAACATTAATAAATGATTCTCAATTCAGTTTAAATAATATTAGATGAGAATATGTTCAAGATAATATCGTCTCTCTAGGTTGGTTTATATTTAATCACTTCTTCATTAGAAAAACCTCCTTAGATTTGAGTGTTAATAGATGGATAAAGGTAGTCAGACTCCTCCAATCCTTCTTTACCCTCTAATACATGGATTATTTTTTCATTCCTAGTAAGAGAGAGATATAATGGCATTTATTCTTCTTTTCTAAATATAGGGAGACCATGTTTCATTTCAATACTTGTATATTCACTCCAAAATTCATCCAAATAATATTGATCCCCCATGAGAACTTTATCTAGAAAGTATTTATCATGAATGCCCTCTAGATCATCATGGTAGGTTCATATATGAATATTGAGATGTATGGACTGAGGATAGTATTCATGTAAGGCCTCAACCTCTCAAACTTATTTAAAAAAATTAGGAAGGGAAAAGGGAGAGTCATTATATGTCTCAGCCACTACTTGATAAAAATCAAGAAATTATTAGGATAAATTAGTCAGTTACCTGAACAAGGATTTAAAAATTGGTTCTTTCAAGTCCTCACTCGGGCCTACTATAAGTTCTTGGAATTCCTGATCTCCACAATTTTATTTCCAAACTCCTCTCACATTCATAGAAAATAAAGAAACAATATTATTCATATACCAGTGTGAGTTAAATGTTTTTATATTTTTTATTAATAAAATAAAATTAGTCATAAAATGTGAAAATGAATTGTTATTGAATGACCATTTATATCCCCAGCAATAATTCCATGTTTTGACATGACTATCATAGAGTAGTTAAATAGCTAAAATTATTTTCTGAGCGTAGCATAATAGTTGACCATGGTTGTCTCACTTGAGGATATTTTCAATCGATCACACACTATTAAAAATTCACATATTATATATATATATATATATATTATTTTATAAAAGAAATTAAAATTAGGTGAGGATGTTAATAAAAAAAATTAGAAAATAAATCATGCATATATAGATGTATAAAAAATGAAAACAATTAGAAAAGAATGGGAATTCTTCAAGAGATTAATCTAATGAGAACCTTTATTATCTATTTTAGTATTCAATTAAATCAAAAAATACATAATATGTGTGAACACATTTTTTATATCATATGTGAATATACAGTGCACTCACTGATTTCCAAGTACACCCCACACCCACCTCCACGATCGAGGGATAATGGTTGTAGTATAAGAAACTGACCCTTATATAACCACAATGAGGATTACACTCACCAAATATCATCCTCGGATTAACCTAAATAAAATATTTAACACAAATTTAGGATCAACACTAGATTACTCCACTGAGATATTACTTAGGTTAACTACTCATCATCCTAAATATAAGAGATCATGATGAAGAAAGAAAGAGAGTGATAGACAGATATAGAGAGAGATAGACTGAGTTTATGTGTGTGTAATGAAGAAAAATTGAATTAAAATATTCATATAAAGTTACATAATAAATAAATAAAACTAAAAATATAGTATAAAAATAAAGTAGTATCTCTTGATAGATTTATTATTCAAGTGGCTAATCCCCCCTAAAAATAGCATGGTCTCTCTATTTATAGGGTAACTAAATCTTCCAAGGTTTGAAATTTTCTTTATATTTCCTTCCCTTTTTCATGTGTATCTTTATAAACATTTAATTTGATCAATATTTTATTAAAATTCCTGATTTTTTTCTCTCCTTTGAATTTTTTCAATATTTTATTTTTTCAAATATTTTAATCCACGTTTTTTAATCTTCTTTAATAAAATCCCTTAGATCTTGAATTATCCATCATGGAATATCTCTTGTATCCTCCTATTAATATTTAATGATCCAACAAGGATACCAAGAATACATCTCATGCATGCATGGGTTAAGGTGGGCTGATCTTTACTCTATTTGTTTATGGACCCTAGCTCGAGTGTATCCTTCTAAAAAAACATTTTAGAGTTACCCCATGATGTATGAATTTATTTTTCATTCTTCCTCCACACCATGCATGTCTCCCATGAGATGAAACATGGGATTCACCCCATTTCAATGTTTTTTAAGATTTTCCTTCCCTTATCAACCACAGGTGAGCTCACTACGAAGTAGCCAACCAAATTATACCTCTCAATTTAATACTTCATGCATACATGGATTGATTATGGATTATTTCTCCACTATCAAAGTCTGGGTGGTATTAAGAATTAACACTTTTCTAAAATGAATTAATTCAAACTCATCTTTCTTGAAGCATCTTCTTGGAATGTTGAGAATATATGTAGGTTGGTGGGATCATGGATGCTAAGGTAGATGAGGATAGAGGCAGGAATGACACACCAAATGTAGCAAATAGTCGTCATGGATTGATGGAAGTATGAAACCAATTGAGAGTGGAGGTAGAACTTCTTGACTAAAGAATATTGATAGAATCATCCTAGTAGAATCATCTTGACAATAGTATTCCCATAGTGGTGGTAGTAGGTTAAAGAAATATACTAGAAGTTTCACATCCCAATGGAAGAAGTATGATTATGGAGGATCTTGGTAGAAATAGGACTTGGAAGTAGAAAAATGATAGTAGCATGATAACGATAGCACACCAATGGTAGAATGATTTTAGAATCACACTGATAGTAAGAGGATAGTGGTAGATGAAGAAAGGGTGTGGTGGTGGGAGGTTGGTGGTAGAAATCATCAGACGCATCCCCGATGGTAGCACCTCAACAGAAGTAAGTGGACCAATATTAGCTTGTTTCATCATTATTCCATATAGGGGATCTCATCCCATTTAATCAAGTTTTTGAGGTTATCCATGGAACTTTGAGGCTTCAAGGTGGCCCCAAGATTGAACATGAGCTTTTACAGAGGTAGAAATGGAGGATTCTAGTGAGCACTGGTAGTGGTCCAATATAGTTTGATCATGAAAGTTGTAGCTAGGAAATGTCTGAGGTGAGGAGAAATTCTTGATCAAATGGACGCATCATCATTTAGGGTAAATGATAAACAGTGATACATGAAACTATATCCTATATCGATTATCAATTTAGAGGTGTGCTTATTTATAATAGATCTTGTGTTCTCTAACCGTAAGTGAAGTTAGACTAAGGCTAGAGGACCTCTACTGTCATGCGGGGCTGACCCCTTGTGTGGAATTCTCCTCCCATCACCAGACGGAGCTGCCCCATGTACGAGTGAGAATATGCACACTAAGCGTGATCTATGCCTCACCTGAGACACACCCAAGATACCCCCATCATCTAGCTTGGTCGGATACCCCAAGGCCATATAAGTGACTTGAATATGAGAGATGATATCTATCCAAAGTCTTCGACACTTTTTCCCAAAAATATATTTAACACTTAGTAAAATTTAAGACAAAAATTCTTAATCACAAATAAAATTCAAAATTTATATTTTCTTTCCCTTTTATCCAAATTAATTATTTAAATCTAAATTACCAAAATCTAAATGAAACAATTAATTATTTGAAAAAATACTTAAAACCATTAAAATTCAATATCAAAATGTTAACATTTTTTCATGAAAAATAAGGGCATAAAGATTCCACTTGTTCTCTACTATATTTTACTAGACCATGCATGTGGTGATTTCCTGTAAGATTAATCACAACTTCAACCTTCCTAAGATACTTAATAGAAAAACATTATAAGATGTACCGCCTTTCCACAAGAGTGACACTCTTTGGGATCATTAGGACAACAAAAAACAGGTATTATAATGAATCCACTTGGGATATCCAATCTTTATAGTCAAGCCAGTCTATCACAAGGCCTGAGTTACATTAATGATCACTATGGGATAGAAATTAGTGAAAAGGGAATTAAATTAAGTTGTTGAGATTAATTTCACCATAAATAATTTAAATAAATGAATGATAAAAATTAAATAAAAACCCAAAAATAAATAAATATATATATGATAAAAAATGAAATATTAAAATATATATACAAAGGATACACATTTAATATAAAGACACTAGTTGAATACATATAAAATGAGAATACATTTCTAACTCCTTGTGACACAAGAACACACTCGTATGCCACCACCTCTATTTCACCACTAATGAGAGAATTCTAAAATCCCTAGGATTAAATTAGTTTCTATCCACACCTATAAAGTAGACCCAAAAAGAAACATAAACATACACACTAAGGCATATATGTAGGGTGTGAGAAAAAATTACTAGTGAGATTCTACCACATACCCTATGTTAAACCTTAATAAAATAAATCACAACATTCTTGTTTGAACAAAAATTAAGAACACACATTTTTCATTTTTTATAAAATAAGTAACATAACAATATTTCATTCAAAACATAATTTTATGGAAAATTATTTTATACAATTTTAATAAAAAAACACAAGTTAAAGTATGTAAATTTAAATTGGAAATAGGTCTTTGATAAAAATCCAACAAATTTTTATAGTAGTGAATATAAGGAAACTATATTCAGGTAGACTTGAATCCTTATACAATAACTATTTCCATAACATAATCTATATCTCGTTGTGCATAGTCTACTAGTTATAGAATAATTCTAAACAAGTGAAACATCCACAATCTAAATAGGAATATATATCTACCAACTTTTCATACTTACCATGCTTCCAATAGAGGAAATAATTATGGTTAGGTTCAATTTTTTTTAACTATGCATACTTACCATGCTTCCCATGAAAAAATTGCATGGACCTTCAATTTCTATTATTGGACCTCCTGGGACCTGTTTTAATTAGCTATTGGATTATTATTATGTTATATTTAAGTGTTTAATGTGATCATGTAAGTGATTAAAAGTTTCCTAAATATTTTAATTATGATTTATTATAAGCTATGTATGTTATTTCAAATGATGTATGTTTTTAGTTAATAACACTAATATATTAATATTTATGATATATTTTCATTAGTATTGGATTAATGTCTTAATGTTATTAGTTGGATGATTATGGTATTGAATGATAAATTTGATTTAAATTTCCTTGATGTTTATAACATATTATAAAAACATTATAATTATAATAATAATATTAACTAATAAAAATGAAATATAAAAGAGGGTATTTCCGCATGTTCCCCATTATTTTGGTCATGTTTCATTAGAAAGTGGGGGTGATATAGATTCTCCTCTCATTATTATCAATCTTATCTATTCAAATACATGAAAGATATATCATGAAAGTTGTATGCATTCCTCCTATTACTCTATTTCTACTCTTTCTCCACTTTATTCCCTCTTCTACTCACATTTTCCCCTAACATAGTGTTCATAAATAACGGGGTTTCACTATATCAAGGAGGAGTTCTTGAAAACTATGACTAGGAACCATGTATATTTATGATTACTCTGTTTATAGCCTTGTAATTATTAGATATATATTCCACTCTAGCTGGTTGAACTACTATTTTCAACATCCCCTTTGGAAATTTATCATGTCCAAGGACCGTAACTAAGAATTTAGATAGGGTTTAAGGGTAAAATGTGGAAATTTTTACTATACAGAATTCAATTTCATTGTTAGGAAAACCATATATCTAAACATATTTAACTACTGCGTTCCTAAACTATTATAAACACTTTGGGGAATCCATGTGTATTGACCATGCTTAAGGCCCTTAAAATGCACAATAAGATGATATCACATGATTTTCACCATTATTCATAATTTTTAGTTATAAACCTTTCTGAGATATATGAGATACTATAATTCATCTTTTATAGATTAAATTTAACTGAATGAAATATGTTTAAGGGGATTCACTCATTCATTACTTGCTTCTTTAAATAACATCACAACTCTCATAAAAATTCAATAACTAAATAGGCTATTTTGAAAATTCACAATCATAATCATACAAACTCAATTAAAATATTCTAATTTAGTCATATTACACATGGTTAAAACTTGAATTATCACTTTTAAATTCATGTGTAACTCTAACCAACCAGTACCAATTTAATAGTTTAATGTCAAACTAAAATAAACAATTTCACAATATCCATAATGATCAAATAGCTCTTAAAAAATAAATTTTTCATAAATAAAATGGGATTAAATAAAATTATATCAGACATAGATAAATTGAACACTAATTCAATATACCCACTACCTAACCCATTTCATATTTAAAAATTATTTCTCAACCAATTAACCCATTTCAAAATTCAACTTTGAAATGGATAAATAAGTCAGAAATAATTTTATATCCCAAATTAATAGATGTTAAAGAACATATATTCTTGGAAATGTCTCTTTGTAAAATGAACCATAACAAAATATAACATTATGCCTTAAAATCAACCCCATATTAAATGAATTACACACAATCTCTATTTAAAACCAACCTCCACTCAAATTTAGAAAAACCCTTTATAAACCGAGATACAACCTTTAAAACACCAATAAAAAATATTTAAATGAAAAATATCTATTTTCTACACTCTATGAGTCATTTTATGGAACATTAACAAAAAATCCACACATATAAATAATTAATAAAATTCAGAAAGTTCGAACCACATGTTAAATTTAAAAATTGCTTCTTCTATCATGAAAATCATTTTGATAAAATGACCGAATTGAAAAAAAATTTAAACCTCTAACTCAAAACAATACTTTACATGTTAAATAAAGTTAAAATAATTAATTTAAATATCCAACTTATTTCAAACCAGTGGTTTTTAAGAATAAAAAATGTGTAAATATATTATTAAATAGAAACATTCAATCTAAAATTAAATAGTCATCAATATAAATAATAGAATTTAAAAATAAAATTAATTAATAATTAATAATAATGAAAACTTTATAATTTTAGGTTTTAGAACATAGAAACAGTGAACCATATGTCATTATACATGGAAAATCAAATTAAAGACAACTAGCTTAATTATATATCACGAAACTACATTATATGTTTTTTAGAAATTAAAATCCAATTAAATTTGTTATTAGAAAATCATTATTTTAAAAAATATTATTTTTTAAATTAGGTTTTCCACTATGAAATTTAAAAATTACATCAAGACAAAATTAGTATAATTTTATAGCTTTTCCACTAAGAAATTAACCATTTAATCGATAATATACGTTAATAAACCTATAGTTTTCAAAACCTCTCTTTTAACACATATATTAGTTTAGAATAATATAAAATTTATTCAAAATCAAGGATATTGGTTACTTGTTCATAAAAGTTCAACAATATAATTTAAAACAAAATTTAGATTTTAATTTAAATAACTAAAAATGGAAAAAATTCATTATATCCTTAAATTATTTATCCAATATTCTAAAATTTGAACATTTAATTTCCTTTTTATAATTTAATAGAACCACCAATTATTATGGTTTACATTAAATCATTTAATACATGATAAAAAACCCACTAAAATCATAATTTCAATAAAAATACCTTTTCGAGACCTAAAAATTCCTTATTTTATCAATTGAAAATGAATTTAGAAAAAATATATAATTATAATGAAAACTATAATTTTGGAAATGATTTAATGAAACATTACTAACTACAAATAAAGAACATTATTATTGAAACTTATAACATTCAAAATAATTATACATATGGTAAAATGATCCATAAAATGAAATTTTAACCTCCTGAAAATTGTTTCATCATAGATTTGAACATTTAATCAGAATTATGTCATTATCACATGACCTTTAAATTTACTTAGACCCCACTCTATCTTATGTAATTCCCCTAATAACTTATTCATTTACCCAATTAACTAAACTTTTCACACAAAAAAATAGAAAGTAAAAAGGAAATAATTAATTTACATTAAAAGAGAAAAATCATAAATAAAAGTCATCAAGTGGGTGAAAAGCGAATAACAAACATTATAAAAATTAGAAGTGATATAAATAATTTATTATTAATTTACATAAATTAAAATCCCATATTTCGAAACCATTAAATAAATATCAACTCATACCATTTTGATTCAATACATTTTTAATAATAAATAACGCAGACCATTTTCTTTTACAAATCACGTTTCAAAGGTTTGAACACTTCAAAAATGAATTCCTAGAAATTTTGGAACAAATACATTAAATCCATAAAAGATTATAAAACTTATTTAGAATCCTTATTTTGTTTTTGAGTCATGAAAAACCCTTTCATTTTTATATCATTAGCAAAACAATTTCATGTAAATTTTTAAATTACACACTTTAAACCCTTTGATTTTTAGAAATGAATTCATTATAAACACACATAAAGAAATGTAATTATGTTTCACTTATTAAATCAATGAATAACCTTTTATATATCAATTTACAATCATATAAAACATATCAAAATACATTAAAAAAATATATAGTCTATCAGTTTACCACCAATAACCATTTAATAATGAATGAATTTCTGTTAGAGACATATCACCAATCAAAACAATTTATGATTAATGGAATAAATCAAATTAATATTATAGTTTGAATTGAAATTTAATGTTCAAGACACCTCACTATAGAAAAACAAAAGGAGTGATAACCTAGGAAATGGTTGACTGTCATCACTCAATCATAGACTTTCCTAAGAACTTTGGCTTCCACCATTCATAGGTTGATCAAACCTATTTATGGTTAACTTTTCAAGCTCTGATGATACTATGATAACCTTCCATTGAGACAAATACCCACTCATTCTTTGATACCATTTTTTAATGAACCAATCCAGAATATCCCATCTCAATACTAGAGTTGTAACATCTTGTTACCGTCTTTCATGTATTTCCTTTCTATTTACTTGTTTTCCACTTTAATTAGGTGCATTTGGGGACTCTCAAGGATGAAGATAATTTCATAGGGAAAAGGACCTAAAGTTCAGGTATATATGTTTTTTTTGAATTAATAGATTCTAGATATAAATATATTAATGTTTTAGAAGGATTCTCCTTGAGTTCGGAGAAGACCTCTGGTGGTTTGGGTTTTTAGGTAAGAATCGTCTATTTTTACAGTATTTTATTTTATTACACACTATGTCACTAGTTTACACACCATGTATTTGATCACCATGATCATTTCATGAGTTGAGTACATATCAGGAAAGGTCACATGCTGTGTAAGGATCACATGCTGTGTAATGGTAAAAATTAGGTTTTTTTATTAAAAAGGTAACGAGTTTTTAGTGTACTTCAGTGTAGTGGAATAAAAATTGTTTAAAAGGGTAACACTCTATGTATGTTCATAATGTTGTAGAATTTGGGTGCTGTACAATTTATTTTTATTTTATTCTTCCTCAACCCTCTTCCATTATGACTAAGATCTCTTCTTAGGTGATTTTGGGACCTCCAGTCCATCTGAATCTCTTTGTTTAATGATTGATCTCCATTTCAATTGGATTTAATCTCTTCAGATGAGGAATCCTTTATACTTCTTAATATTATTTGATCATGGTAGCATTGTTGTATTGTGTTATTGGATATGTTGATCTGTAGTGGTAATTATATGAATCCTTTTGAGGTTAGTTTTACAATCTTGTTCTGGGGGCTGATTCTTTGTTGGTTGTGGTGTGTGAGTGTGTTTTCTTGAGTTCCTCTATTGTCTTCACTGTGTTCTCGTTATTAGTCAATCCCATTACGGGCATGTGCAACCTTATTTTGAGGTAGGTGGTTTCGTCTCTAGTATATGTTGGATGAACTTCATTGCTCTGGGATTTATAAATTATTTTATAAATTAATTGGCATGATTTAATAATTATTATTTTGTGCGTGGAAACGTGTTTTTATAAAATATGGTTTTCCCCTTGTTTTGGTAAATGGAAAATTTACTTTCAAAGAGTTTTGAAATGGATTTCTGAAATGGGTTTCCAAGTATTGTTTTCTTGATTTTTTTGTAAAATATAGAACATAGGAAGCCTTGGGTACTTATTTGGAAGGTGTAGTAATAATAATCATCCACTGTTGGGGGGTTGTAAAATAGGTATTTACTATACTCCCTATGCCTTTTGTTCAAGGGATATGTTAGACGTGAGGGGGGGGGGGGGGTTCACTTTCTGGTTTGTTCCTTTACTTTCTAGATTTGATGCATATCTATAGAGACTTTATGCATGATATTTTATATTTAGGTATGAGTTTCCTAGATATCCTTACCTAGTGTTACCTTTGGAGTGACGTTACCTATGCTTTGGATTGTACTATTTTGGTTTTACTTCCATGGATTTGATCTGATATGTGATACTTGATTTCTTTGGATTTGATATATCTTCTTTGATTTTTTTAAAAGTTTGGGGCCGAAGCCTCATTTTATTATTAAACCAATACAAAGACCTATTTTAACTAGGTAGAGGGAGACCCATTACATAGCCTTAAGGACCAGTGGGCCTATATCCCATTACATATCCCATAGGCCCAAATTTTTGGCCCAATGCCCATTCTGTGAATAGTAACATGCCTCCTATAGTAACCACACAGTACCGTCGCCGCTACAGTGATCTGCCGCCGCTACAGTTACCTGACACCGCTATAGTACCCACTGGTCAATAGTGTCGCCGCTACTATAGTATCGCTACAGTACTGCTACAGTACTAGCGCCCAATGGGTTTTGAACCCCCATTTTTCATGTAGGATTACGGGGTGCTTACCACTAAGACAAACCCCAACTACTATATCTTCTTTGATAAATGTATATTAAATGATCTGAAATTGATATACCTTTCTTGTTATGGAAATGTGGGAAAAGGGAATATTAAATGTTTTTCAATGATTTGGATATAAAAAATGTAATTTTTTATTATGCCTTTTTTTCTTTAAAGTTGAGAATGCTTAGATTATTTATACAGAGAATTGATATGAAACTCCTAGGTAGACCCAAATGATCATGTTAGATCACACCCTATACACCCCCTTAGTGATGTGTAGACCTTATTTTTCCTTTTGATATAGGAAAGGGCAGGGCACTGCAGTGAGGCGGTGATATTTTATTTCAGTTGGGTTTGGGTAGCTGGTGGTGAGATAGTGGGAGTTTTACCATGTTATCACATAGTGCTATTGGATTAGCTGTTTAGTTTTGTCATCATTTATAGTTGGAATTGCCTTTTGAAATTTTTTTGATACCTTTTCAGTTGTATAATTTTCTTTTTTCTCTATTTGATATGGAATATATTTATTTTTTTCCAATTTTTCTCTCTTCTATATACATATATTCAATTTTTTTAGTTCCATGTGGGAGAAATAATTCCCCTAGTTTTTGTTTGATGCCCAGGTGCTAGTTTCCAGCCTGTGAGGATCTGGAATGCCCTTCAGGTATATAGAGGATAGAGAAAGGTTCTAGTATTGAGAGGGTATCTATGCCAGTTCATTAAAAAATTGTAACAAAGGGGTAGGTTGTTTTTTTCTTCAAGAGTCCTTGTCTAGGGACTTTTGATAGACTAGATATTGGTTTTTCAGAACTTGAGAGGTAGGGTGCAGTAAGCTCCTGGAAAACTCTTTCCGAGATGAAGTTACCATGTGATCTTGTGATGTGTGTCTCTTATAATGAGTCTTTGAACTTAATATCAATTTTTTACTTATGGGTTTTCTAGTTTGAACTGAGACTATTCTATTTCTGATCGTTACTTTTGTTTCGGGGTGCAGGAGTATGCCTTCGAGATGTCTCCCATAGGTTCCATGGGAGGGTGAAACTGATGCTCCTTAAGATAATCCATACCTTGATCATAATTTTATTGAGTCTATTGTGCGGGAAATCTATGATATCGACCCTAACATACCACAATTATAGAACATAGTAGTAGAGGTACAACCAAAAGTTGGAGGAGAAAAGGATCAGTCGTAAGAGTTATTTTGTGATAAGAAACTATCATTTAATGGTATGAATAAACCATAGGAGGGAGAGGATTTGATAAAAAATTCCAATCAGATATTTCACTTCCTGGATACACCTGAGAGTATCAAGGTGAAGTGTGTGATGTTCAGACTTGAGGGTCCCATTAAGCGATGGTGGGATTCCATGGTAAAGGAAGATTAACATGTGTGATTGGATTGGAAGGATGTTAAGAATCTCTTCTTACATTATTTTTTTACAAGGTAACAGATTATGGTGATGTCTTTGGAATTCATATTTTTTTTAGTAGGGAGATCATTCGGTATCATCATACACCAATCAGTTTTCTGAGTTGGTTCATTTTGAATACGATGTTATCAAGAATTACAAACTAAAGGATATGAAGTACCTATAGGTTTTGAGATTGGATATCATATCACAAGTATTTATGTGGAATATTTAAACCTATGAGAAGATATTAGAAAAGGATATGAGGGTTGAGATTAATGTGGAAGTCAAGGTTAGATATTCTTCCTTTTATCTTCCACCCTGTGGTAGCCTCAATGGTGCGCATGGGAAGAAGAGGAAGCATAAAGATCATTATAGGAGTGGTGGAGGTGGTTATTGGTAGCAGGCCTCTTCAACACCTCTATTTTTAGCTAGAAGTGTGCATATGACTTTATATTAGTGTGGTAAGGTCGTACACAACCATGGTGTTTGTCCTTCACCTAAAAATATGTGCAATAGTAGTGGACATTATGGTCATTTGTAACATTTCTATCTGGCTATTTCAACTCCTTGATGTAGTCAGGGATCATCAGTTCCAAAGGCTACTGTGGCATAGTCATATGCTTCAAATACTATAGGGATCCAAACATAAGACTTAAAATTAAATAACCTTTACATACTAGATGAGTTTTTAATAGAGGTAGATGTGGGTCTAGAAAAAGTGAGAGGTACTATCTTTATTGCCTCTTCAGTAGTGGATGATTTATTTGATACTAGTGGTTCCCAATCATTTGTATCAATCTATTTTGTTGATATTATTAAAATTCAAATGGATATCATGTCTTTTGATATTGAGTTAGTGACACCTCTTGGGAAAAGGAAAGAGAAGGGGTTTCAAGGTCCTTCTTATGCCCTGTCAATAGATGATGTAGAGTTAGTTAGAGATTTTCTTGTTCTTGATCTAGATTAGTTTGACATCATCATCGGGATGGATTGAATTATTGGTCATCATACTTAGATTG
Source organism: Viscum album (assembly GCA_963277665.1). NCBI lineage: Eukaryota > Viridiplantae > Streptophyta > Magnoliopsida > Santalales > Viscaceae > Viscum > Viscum album. The sequence goes on along the minus strand of OY728123.1, from coordinate 1,423,484,567 downwards.
ATTTTTATCATTGGTGTGTCTCATTTCTTGTGGCTGATGGGAGCTCATAGGTTTTTTAGGGAGAGTGGGATCTAAGGTCTGGTCATGCAGGACATTCCTGTCAAGATATCAAGAATTAGTTGTTAGCTGTAGCGGTTTTTTATGATGAAATTTATTCGATTTTCAGTATTCCCATTATTTTTTGGGAATGTCTTGATGTTTTACCATATGATTTCTCTAGTATTTCTTCAAATAATTAGGTAGAGTTTACGATTGTCCTAGTTCCAGGTACATAATTGATTTTGATACCGTATTATCGTATGGAACCAGTTGAGCTGAAAGAGATCAAGATTCAGTTGGATGATCTATTGGAGAAGGTTTTTCCTCTCCCTAGTATTTCACCTTGGGAATAAAAAGTACTCTTTACAAATAAAGAAGATGGTTCACTCCGATTGTGTGTAGAAAATTAGAAGATGAACCAAGAAATTTTTAAGAATAAATATCCTTTTCACTACTACAAAATTGGCCTTTAACATCACTGACCTTTATTAGTGATATAAAAAAAGCAATGATAAAAATGGACTTTATTAGTGCTAAAACAAGCACTGATAAAGGGTACCTTTTATCCATGCTTCTTTTAATGTTAATAAATAGATCCCTTTATCATCACTTTTTTTAGCGCTGATAAAGGATAAGTTTATCAGCGGTTTATTTTTAGCTCCCAAAATGGGATCCTTATCAACATTTTTTTATCACTAATAAAGGTCTAAAAAACAAAATAATTAAATAAAAAAATGAAAATGATTTTATTAAAAAAACATTAAAAAATTTATTAATTAAATAATTGTTGATAAAAATGAATAAACTGATTATACTATATATAAATTATAAATACTAATAAATAGTATATATTAAATATATTTATATATATTAATGTATATAAATATGATTTATATAAGAAATAATATTCATGCTTTACATTAAATAGTTAATATATTTAATGAATAATGGTTTATAAATAACAATTAATATGAATTAAAAATAATGAATAATTGCATCGAGTAATGGATATAATTGAACGTCATTTGATTTCTAAATTTAACATAGATTAAATGTGTGTTATAAATATTTCACAAACATATACATAATTACTTCATTTTTATATACAACACACACACATAAATATTAATGCAATTATTGAAATCTTATATAGAAACACATATACCTAATATTTATGTAATTTATTAAAATTTTAGTATTCATTTTATAATTTAATTATAACATGAAACATTTAATATATTATGTTTTGAATAGGTAATATTTATTTATTTATTGTCAATATTATTGAAGATAGGTATTATTTATTCATTTTTAATATGTTTTATTTTTTATTTTTCATTTTTTTTATTTCATTGGGAATTTATTCAATTTCTATTATTTATTTTATATATATTTATTTATTATGTTTTAATATTTTCAATATGTATTCATCTTTATTTCAATATATATCTATATTTTTTTAATAATTTATATTTAATTAATAAAACTTATCCATTTTTATTATTTTTAATGTGTACTCATTTTTAATTATTCAATTTCATTCATTTCTAACATGCATGAAATTAAGATTAAATATTCATTAATAATGTTAAAAATATATTTGTAAAAAATATTTATAAATAAAAATATTTATAAATGTATATTTACTATATTTATACATTTATAATTATAAATAAATAAATATAATTTTTTTAAAAATTATTTATTTAAATATATGTATATATATATATATATTAAAATAATTATAATATTATAATAAATTTATTTCAATAATGAATATATTTACTATATTTTTATTTATTTATATTTATTAAATATATATATAATTATTTAAATATATATAATGATATAAATATTATTTTTTTGAAAATTATTTATATAATTATAAATAAATAATTATATATTTATATAATTATAAATAAATAATTATATATTTATATAATTATAAAATTTTAATAAATATATTTAAATAAAGAATATATTTACTGTATATATGCATATTATATATAATTATATAAATATATTTACATTTTTTTATAATTATAATTATAAATATTTTTTCAACATTTAAGTAATAATAACTGATAAAAGGAATCTTTATCATCACTTTTTGGTCACTGATAAAGAGAGAGATTTATTAGAACTAAAAAAGGACTGATAATGATTTCTTTTATCAGTGCTTATTAACTTAGTAATGATAAAAGGGGTCTTTAGAAACATTTTTTTGGAAGCACTGATAAAAGTGACTCAGTCTATTTTAATAATCCTAACCATCACGAACCTTTTCGTGATATCCGAAGCTCTATGCAGAATGCACATACTACAGATTCTCCTCATTGTCGAATCCAAGCTCGAATCTAGGCTAGAAATGAAGGCTCCAACTATTCAAAGGCATGAATCCAAGCCTCAAATGATTCAAAGGTTGAACAAAACCAAGGCTCAAAAGTAATCTAGGTTTTTTGATATTGTTACTTTGACTCGATTGTCCACTGAACCTTACCACCCCACATATGTCTATCCCAACAACTACAGTTTCACTATCCTATAATAAAATAACTCAAAATTCAATATTTTTTAGATATTTTGATGTATCTTCTTCTATGATAACATATGGATCTCCTTTGGACAACATTGGTATTGTGCAACTTGAAATATATCAAACCCAATATTGGTTCATGTTGTTTTAAGTTATAATAGGATCCCAATACCTATATTCCATGACATATACCTCTTTGCAATCATCAAATTTTCAAAAATTTATCTATATTGCAGTTAGTGCTGTCATTGGTTTGTAATATTCCATTAAAAATCACATGGGAACCGCATTTTCATATCATGATTGAGAAATTAATGTACTATGATTTCCTTGACTCACCTTCAAACCAAAGAAATTTTTTAACTCACTAATCATATACATCTCGATGTCATACCTCATATGATCCAAAAAAAATCATTGTTCTTTTTTCCAATCCTAAAATATTATGTTCCCAACATATATGAGTACCAAAATTTTTTGATCATTCTACTTATTCATATGGAGGATGTGATCAACTCTACCTCGCTAAAAAAATATTTCTTAGGTATTGATCTGAACATAAATACCAGGTCCTTAGTGATTTCTTTATCTTATACAAATAATTATTTAACTAGTACACATTTCTATCAATTTCATCCATAATAAATATATAAAGTTTCTCAATGTATACTCCCCCATTAATAAATACATTGAGGAACATTGATTTTACATCCATTTGGTATATTTTTAATTGAATTTACACTGAAATAGACAATAAAATTAAAATAGTTTCCAACCAGGATATCATAAATAAAAATTCTTTTGATCTAGGAATTCCAATTTCACACTATCCATTCTTTATTTTAAGAAACTTTTCCATAGTCAATGTGTTTATTATAGAAAAACCACTTGGTTCTGATAACATTTCTGTCTTCCATCCTTGGAACAATTTTCCATGTCACATTGTTCTTATTCGGATCAAGATCCTCATGCATAGATTTGATCCAATTATCATTCTTGTCATCCTATCCAAATGATTTAGGCTCTACTTAGGAAAAATGAGTTTTTTTGTAGACACTTACTCCTCTGAGTTTTCACTGACACTATCTGATCACCAATGAAATTTTCTTCATTGATTTCAACCTTTCTTGAATTTCTTAAAGTACAAATTTCATCCTCATCAACTTCATATCTCGAACAGTTATTATTACAATTTGTTTTATGATACTTATACCCCTTCTCTTTTATGTTTCTTTTACTACGATGAGCATTATCCATCCCATGAATGAGTACTGATTAGAGTATTTCAAGCAACATAGGTGCATGTCCATAAGAGATGGAGGATGTGTGTCAAATAATAAAATGCAATGATAAATTTCCTGGAGATGAGTTGATGAGGATGGCAGTTGTCTATAACTTTGTCCCTTGAATTAATTCAGAGGATAACACCTACCATAGTGGATTTATTCTTTTCTTAAATCCAATTACATGTTTTCTCTAATTCTTTCCGAAATTCTTTGAAACAATCAAATGTTGGGTGTACTTTATAAGAATTATCTATAACTTTCACCTTTTATAATGAATATATTATGCATATTTATTTATTTACTATAAAAAATGAATATTTTATGAACCGAATAGGATTAATATGAATAAAAAATGGATGCATGATAATCATTTGACAAAAGAGTATGTATATGGATTTAAAGAGTTAATCTAGTTTGCAATAGAGTATTCATACAACCCTTCTCAAATCATTTGTTCGTATTTACATTTTTTTATTCAAGAAAAATTAGTCTGAAAGAGTTGGAAGAACATTTGATTTGTCACGGAATAGATCAGAGCTATAAATTTTAGATTAAACATTGGAAAAAATTTAACATGCACACCAATTGGGTTGACACTGCGATTTACGAATAATTTGATATGAATACCAGTGTAAATGATGATGGAGATTGTATGGAAAAAAATGAAAATGGAAATTTAATATGACCATCGTGATTTTCCAATTTTGTTTGAGAAGATAAATAACTATTCTAAGAGACCATTTTATACCGTTTGTACAAAATACACAACATTGTAATCAATTTTGAAGTTATATAATTTGTAAGATGGCAATGGATGGAGTGACACAAGCTTTAAAAAACTACTTGGTCTTCTGAATGATATGATACCAGAATAAAATGAACTACCATGTCAAACATATAGAAACATACAAATTCTACATTCAATGGTGATGATATTTAAAAAAATATATGCTTCTCCAAATGATTTCATATTATTTTTTCAAGGACTATAAATCACTCAATAAAATACCCTAAGTGTGGCACATATTGATAAAAGAAAAATGAATCAAGTCCTTCAAAATATGTTTGGTAATTTACTATCATTCCATGGTTTAGAAGACTATATATATGTTAATAGACCATTAGAAAATTTACATGGCATGCAGATACAAGAATTAAAGATTAGAACCTATATAATCTAGTAGATTATCCTCTATGGAAGAAAGTTGATTATGAGTATCCAAAATTTTTATATGAGACAATGAAATTTCATATTGTATTATATAAAAATAGAATAAATTAGTTTGGTTTATAGAGAAGTAATCAAAGTATATGTCCTGTTATGTTAGTAAATTATAACTTTCCTCCATGGTTATGCATGAAACACAAATACATCATGTTGTCTATGCTACTATCTGGACCAAATCAACCTAGTAATGATATTGATTTCAATTTGGATTAATTGATCAAAGATCTAAAATTTATGGGGATACAAGTGTTACAATGTATGCTTCTCATAGAAGTGAATAATTCACATTGAGGACCATGTTGTATGGGTTGATAAATTACTTCCCCTCTTATGTAAATTTATTAGGTTATAACACTAAAGGAATTTTGGGGTGTTCCATTTGTGAAAAATGAAAACAATAAGTTTGGTTGAAACATTCATAGAACACTATGTTTTTTGGATTTTTTTACACTGACAACCTTAATACTAACCCTAGATGACATCATTTGATGGGAATATTGAATGAGGTACAACACCATCTCCAATAATGGGTGATCAAATATTCGATAAATTAAAATATATCAATAGTGTTTTTGGTAAACCATTTCCAAAAAACCTTATTAAATCAATTTGGAATAATAGATCAATTTTCTTTTGATTACTATATTGGAATTTTTTGTGTGTCAGAAATTTTCTTGATGTCATTCATATATAAAAAAAGTATTTTATAGTTTTATTGGAACATTACTAAATGTTTTTGAAAAAAATGAATGATGCCATCAAGGATTGGTTGAAAATGTTCAACATGGGGATAAGGTAAGAGTTGTCACTAATGAAGGGTAAAGGGAGGAATTTTCTTCCTTTAGTAGCTTACACTCGATCCAGACAGGAAAAATTCCAATTTTTTCTTTTCTTTAATAGTGAAAAAGTTCTAGAGGGGTATTTATAAAATATCAATAATGTCATGTAAATTATTAATTTGAAGTTACAAGGACTAAAATCACATTATTTTAATGTTTTGATGAAATATTTGATTCATGTTTCTTTTCGTTTCATTCTACCTCAAAATGTGAAACATCCTTAACCAGAATCTACTTAATTTTCAAATCCATATACAGTAAAGTTATAGATCCGAAGTTTCCAATCATGAATAAGATGGTTGCAGTCATATTGTGTGAATTAGTGATGTTTTTACCACCATAATTCTTTGATATAATGGTCCACCTGATGGTTCACTTGGTTAGAGAGGTTCAACTATGTGGTCATGTCCATTACAGATGGATGTACCCCATTGAACATTATATTTAAATTTTGAAAGGGTATGTCAAGAATCAAAGTCGTCTAGAAATTTTTATTGAAAAATTATATATTGTTGAAGAATATATTGAATTCTATAAATGTTACCTATCATATTTTGATAGCATCAGTCTCCCAAAGTCTCATCAAAATGGAATCCTTACGGGAAAAGGTATTTTTGGAAGAGATATTGTTATAATTACCTTGACAAAGTAAGAACATGCACACCTTTACACTTCACATAATAGTGAAGATGATAATATATACATTGAATCCCATAAAAAAATTCTTAGATATTTGAATACATTAAGGGCTGAAGGATAGATATCAAATACACATAATGAATAATTTATAGGATGGTTTTGAGATCAAATTTATAAGGGGGTATCTAAAAATATGAATTCAATTACTAAACTACTTCAATGCCTCGCAAAAGGACTAAATGAAAATGTTATGTCTTACACTATTTTTGTAATAAATGGTTATACGTTCTATACAAAAGAACATGATGACTACAATACGATGAAAAACATTGGTGTTATGATTATGGTGGAATTGATGAACATATATGGTTCCAAGGATAGAAATACAATTTATGAAAATATGTTATATTTTGGAATTATCAAAAATATATATGAGTTATATTATACAACATTTCAAGTGTCGATTTTCCATTGAAAATGGGTAGACAATACGAGTACAGTGAAAGTTGATGAAATGGGCTTCATGATGGTGAATTTCTATAACAACCCATACTTTACATACATTGATATTACTTAAAATTTGAATAATATTCATTAAAAAATATAAAAAATCCACGATAAGACTGTATAGTTATAGTGTCTTTTGAAATTGGGAAACATAAACCACTGGTTCATATGACATGTTCATTTTCTCCCACTTATTTCATCATAACTAGACCCTTTTTTAAAATATCTTAATTAATACCCTACTTCATGACCCAGGGAAAAGAAACATATGAAAGGGTGACATCAGATGCTCAGTAAGGGTAAATAAGGTAGATATCGATCATATCATAATCATAAGACATAAGAACATAACATTTGAAAATATTATCCTGCATATGAAAGATCGTGATATCATGCCATGGGATAAATCATGAATGTTCATAAGAATCAATGAACATAATCCCAAAATTCATAACATAAGACATGAAGTATTGTTTCATACACATAATCATAGAAAATATTTTCATATTATTCAAGGATCATTACCAAGACCATCATAGAAGACAAAGTCTATTACTAAAATGAGTTCACTCCTCATTCCATCATTGTATTACTAAACCAATATCATTTCCCATTCCATCCATGTCAATATCATGAGATATAAATCTTTACACAATTAATTGGAGGGAGATATAGGTCCTACCCAACTCATAAAAAAATAATTCTTATGTGTGTCACAATAACATAAATCATTCATTATAACCCAAGAAATAAAACAAGTTTCTTTAAACAACATTCCACCTAAAATAATCCATATAAAAATGGATTTCATAAATATAAATTCATAACAAACACAATAAAATCATAGGAACAATAAGTATATTATACTTGAAACATAAAAATATTAAATAATTCTATATTAGATGGAAATTAATTTTTATATAACACTTGAAATTACTTCTTGAAGAAAATATCCTTTATTCTTGAAAATAATTTTATTTTCACAAAATTTTGTGTAATTTTTAAAAAAAGACGTTATTTGAAAATAAATTTGAATAATGTAGAGGAAGATTCATATAAATAATAATTTATTAAGATATAAAAATATGTTAATTCTATATAATTTTTAAAAAACATTATCCTCTTACTTTTGCTCGAAACGTCAAAAAGTACCTCGTATCGAAAAACAAAAAGTGATTCCTTTCATACCATTTAATAAAAATTCAACAATGGATAAATTTTTTTTTATAAAATTTTAGAAAATTATAAATAATATTACATATTTTGGAAAAATGGATGTGGATGATAAATATACCCCAGTAAAGACTTACATATAAACAATCTCGGATAATAATGAGATTTTGAAATTATCTCTTAACTTTTAGGTATTATTTACATTGTATGTATCTAAACCTCCTATATAATGAGTTAAATAATTCATTTGACTTATTTCATAATAATATTCATTTTTTTATATCATATATGATCATATTATCATTTTTTGTTAATAAAATTTCATTATTACTTGTTATTTGGGTATTAACTGCTTCATTTTATTATGCATGTATTGTCAAATAAGTTTTGGTTATCCTTCATAATTCATATTTATATCATTAAAAAATGATATTAACATTATATATATCATATTTATTCATTATATACATTTATAAAATCTTTATTTAATGAATATCATTTAGAATGAATCACATCGCATCGTGGAGACGGTAGGTCGTACATACGCACGGGCGATGATATCATTACCATAATAAATGAATGGTATTAGAGTGAATGGTGTATAATATTTAATAACCAATATAATTTAATAATAATAATAATAATATATAGTTATTATTTCCATAATTATACCCATCAATGTAAGGTGGTGGTGAAAAACAAATTACACCACGACGTGGAGACGGTAAGCCATACGTACTCACGCCTGGTGATTTTGTTTTTCATAGGATGGATAGAAAGTGGAATATTATTGTTATATAATATTAATAAATTTTCTATATATAAGTGATAATAGAGTTATTACTTTATAATTAAACAACTCATGAATATTAATTAGAAGAAGAAAGAAGTTTGAAAGAATCGGAAGAGGAGATTACCTCTTCTTCGACATGCTTCTTCTAAATATCTGTTTAGAGCATTGTAGTTGGTCTTTGAAGAATACAAGAACCTATAGAATGTAACTAGGGAAGTGGATAAGGAAAAATTTTAGGTTATGATGGATATTTAAGGCTCAATGTTAAGTTAATATGAGAGGGAGGAGGTGCACTTTTATAATTGAGGCAAGGAGCACTTTTGGAATCTCAAAAAATATTAATTTATAATAAAATAAAACCCCTTAAAAAATCCATAAAAATGTTCTAATTTAGAATATGATAAGATATAGGGTTGTAATCTCATCAACCAATATTTTTTAGGAAAGTTTTTCTATCAATTTAAACATCATCATTTTGATTAACACTTACTTATTCTACTTAATCTTTAACTCGGGTAACAAATATTTCAACATTAAAAGGGTGAAATATTTACTTATTTGACGTCAATGAGACCATAAAGAAATAAATTATAACATTTTAGACCATATAATAATAATTAAATATTTTTAAAAATGTTTTATTATGTTTAAATAATTAAATAAAACATTATTTCGATAAACAATCAATAGTGTCAATTTTGACACTATTCAATTCCTTGATTTCTAAAAATATTAAGATAACTAGTTAACTTATAAAGAACTATTTTATTATACTACTAAGGGGTAAAGTTCATATATAAAATTCATTATACATATTAATTATCCCAAATTATATTTATTTTAATATTTTTAATAACATTTATTTGTTATCTTTTTAAGAAAAAACTTACTACGTCAATTTTGTGTAATTATTTAACATAATTATATGATGAATAAAAATTAAAAATAAAATAACATGATGAAAATAAATTTAGTATATTTCAGAATAATATTTTAATCGAATTTATCTTCTATAAATCCAATATTTAAAAATTAATACTTATTAAATTATGAATATGGAAACTTTAACATTACTTTAAATAAAATAATATAAGTATCACAATCTATTATATAAAGATTATAATGGTCAATAAATCTGTCATTGGATGTTTATGGTCAAGATATACTTGAAAAATAATATTTGGTCATTTTTTTGGGGTTTTTATGGTTATTATTCTTTTAATAAAAATTGTTTTATTAATTTCTCATCAGTTAATTAATTTTTACATAATCAGAGTATAATTCTTTAAGGTAATTATTTATTTACTAAAAATTAAAAATAAATTCCCATGATAAATAAAAACATTTTTTATTTAAAATTAGTATTTATAATCGAATATATCTTCTATAAAACATTATACAAAAAATGATTTAGTTATTAAAATTTGAGTGAGGCATATTTAACTTTTCATTAAATAAAATAAATTAAATGTCCTAATCTCATTAAAGTGGCTTAAAAAGGAAAAAAAATTGACCCAAGGATTATTTAGTTCTAAATAAATTCAAAAAATTATATTAATAGAGGTTTTGGGATAATTTTATAATAGTATTCTTACCCATAATTATTTGATTTACCCTTTTACTCTATTAATAAAAATTATTAAAGTTACTATTACTAATACCCAAAAATAAAATAAATCTATTTAAATAATTTGGTAAAAATGATTAAAAATATAGAATCCATTTTTTAAAATTCAAAACATATATTTTTAGTAATTAATTTAAAATTATTCTCATTGTTAAAAAAAGAGAATGTGTTTCAAAAGTTAAAACATTGTAAAAGATTGAAATGTTTTTACATCTTAATTCAATGTAAAATTAATGATAATGGATTAAATTATATTGAATGATAAGAATATATTATATTTATACTTTAAAACCATTAAATATTATAATTTAACCATATAAATTATTTGATGAAAAAAGTTGTTTTCAATTAAAACTTTATGTATTTTTACTATTCATCAAAATTTGAAAGTTATTAGGAAAATAATAAAAATTCACCCAAAGTATATTTTTATGTCTGGATTCCAATGAAAATGTTTATGTTTTCTAATAAAAATTATTAATGTGTAAATATATTAATTTAAAAGGGGTTCTCTATTAAAAAGTGAAAAATTACCGTTTTGAAAAATATAGGTTTTTATACATCAAATAGAGTTTATTTATAACCTATGAGAGAAATATCTATTGGAAGAATATAAAAAATGTTTTATTAAGTATATAACACATATATATATATATATATATATTAATTCCATTTAATAATAGTAATTCACTCAATTTATTAATACAAAAATACAAATATTTAATTGATTTATGTTTTTTCATGAATAATTGGTAGCAAATGACTTCACCATACATTTTCATAAGTTAGTTATATTTATTACTACTAACCTAAAAGCTAGGTTAAAATGGTTATTTTATACTAAGGGTGTATTGTGGTTCATTTAAACTCATGATTGTGTCCAATGCAAGCTACTGAGGAATTAAAATTATTTAGAGAAAATATTTCATAAAAACACCCAGGTGTTACATTCTACCCCCTTAAACTGATTTTTTCGTTCGAAATTCATCCCTTAGATACAAATATTTGAGGATATGTCTCCCTCATCATATCCTCAAGTTCCCACATAGCTTCCTCAAATTGGTGGTTCTGTAAAAAAACTTTAACCAAGCAAGTGGTCTTGTTTTGTGGAACTTTTTTGGTACGATCCATAATCTATATCAGTTGTTCTTCATAAGAATGATCTTTCTCCAGTGGTACGACAACTGATTTTAGTACATATAAAGGATCAGGTATGTACTTTCTCAGGAGATATACATGAAACACATCATGACCTTTAGAGATATTCAGTGGAAGCTCCAATCGGTAAGCTACCTTCCCAACACGATTCAAAATTTCCAAAGGAACAATATACCTAGGGCTCAGATTTCCCTTCATTCCAAATCTCATTACTATCCTCTAGAGAGATATTCGTAGAAACACCTTATCACCCACTTCAAACTCTAGGTCTTTTCTTCAATTGTCAGCATAAATTTTTTTCAACTTTGAACTTCTCTTATGTGTTGTAGAATAGATCAGACCTTTTATGTCATTTCATCAATAAGTTAAGGTTCTAATAGCTTTCTTTCCCCAACTTACTCCCAGAATGTTGGAGTTCTGCACTTGTTTCTATAGAGTGCTTCATAAGGCACCATCTGATTACTGGAGTGAAAGCTATTATTGTAAGAAACTTTCACCAAAGGTAGGTGTTGATCCCAAAAACCTTTCAAATCCATAGAGAAATTTCTCAACATGTATTCTAGAGTTTGAATTGACCTCTCAGACTAACCATATGTCTAAGGATGATAAGTAGTACTGAAACTTAACTCGGTATCCAGATCCTGTTGAAGACATCACCAAAACTTCTAGGTAAACCTCGAATCCTGATCATATATAATGGAAGGTGGTAATCCAAGCGATCTTACCACTTTACATATATCCTGGAAGGTCTAACAAGAGAGAAATACTCTCCAATAGAAATGAAGTGTGATAACTTAGTAAAATGATCAACTATAAACCATATAGCATTATGGCCTTTAGATGTTTTGGTAAGTCTGATGACAAAGGCCATAGTGATGTTTTCCCATTTCCATTCTGGTATGGGTAATGGTTGTAACATACCCTTATATGTATAGCTCTCAACCTTAACTTTTTGAAAAAACAAGCACTGAGAGACATATTCAGAAACATCAATTTTCATGTCATCCCACCAGAAATACTCTTTTAGGTCCTTGTACATATTTGTGCTTCTAGGGTGAATAGAGAATAAAGAACTATGAGCCGCATCCAGTAGAGACTTATTTAACTCTTGTATAGGAGGAATACAAACCTGATTCATGAACCTTATTATTCCATCATAATCAAGGTTGAATTTAGGAACATTTCTCACCTTCTTTTGTAGCTCTACATCTTCCTTATGTGACTCGTTAATCATCACTTGTATAGATGGTCGAACATTAAATTGAGAAAGATATGATTTCTCCCTTTCCTTTAAAATTTAAAGATCCATCCTTTGTAAATCCATAAATATTGGATCTTTTGTTATCCTCATTATGGATAGTCTAGCATGGTCCTTTCGACTCAAAGCATCTGCCACCTTGTTCGCTTTCTCAGGGTGGTAATTTATTGAGCTATCGTAATCTTTAATCAACTCCAACCATCTTCTTTGTTGCGTATTCAACTCTAGCATCCTAAATTCTATGGTGGACCTACTCACCTATTGTTTTTTGAATATTTTATTGTCATCCGTTATATTTATACATATATAAATAGATTTTATTATTTAAATAATTAATATTAAAAATGTTTATTTATATATTAATGTACATATATCAATATATGTGTGTGTGTGTTTATATTGTATAAATATATTTATATTTTATATTATATATGTGTGTGTTTATATTATATATATATATATAAATCTTTATGTATTATATTATATATATATATGTTTATATTAATATATATACATGTGTGTGTGTGTGTTTATATATATATATGTTTATATATATATATATATTTCATTATATATTTATGTGTGTGTGTTTATATATATGTGTGTGTGGGTGGGTGCGTATAAATATATATGTGTATTTATATATATATAATTATAATTATAAATAAATAAATAAATATATATATATATAAATTAGCAAAATTTTAAAACACCCATATAAATGTCACTAAAATAGAAATGCTTTCTAAAAAATGTACTAAATTTTAAATATATATGAGTTTATATATATATATAATTATATATATTTATATATATATGTTTATATATATGTTTCTGTGTTTATATATATCAATATATATATCTAAATATATATGTATGTGTTTAGATATATTTATATACATGTGTCAGTATTTAAAAAATTAGTACTGTATATGTATAATATTATATATTAATATACATATTTTATTATATATATGTGTTAATATTATATATTATATATTATATATTATATATTATATATTTTATGTTTATATATAAATATAATTATATTAAATTATATACATATATGTTTATATTTTACATATATGTTTATATTATATATATATATGTTTATATATATATTTATATATTTATATGTATATATTTTATGTTATATATAAATATATGTTTAAATTTTAAGATTATATATATATGTTTATAATATATATATATATATGTTTATATATATATATGTATGTATATGTTTATATATATATGTATGTATATATATAATTATAAATATATAATTATATATATATATATATATAATTAGCCATGTTTTACAATACTGATACCAATGCCACTAAAATAGCCACGTTTTCTTAAAAACACGACTAAATATGATATATATATATGTGTGTGGTTTTATATATAAATATATGTATATATATATTTATACATTTATATATTTATATAAGTATATATGTGTGTGTGTGTTTATATATATATAAATATACATATATATATATATATATATGTTTATATAGATGTGTCTATGTTTACACACACACACACACATATATTAATACATATATATCTAAATATATATTTACATTAATGTGGGGAAATGATCTATATAAATACATTTATATTTAGTGACGTTTTTTTAGGAAACCTCGCTAATTTTGCAATGTTTTTCCCGAAACATCGCTAAATTAGTGACTTTTTTGGGAAACACTGTTAAAATAGGGTTTTTTGTTTTCTGGAAACATCTCTAAATTAGGAATGTTTTTCAAGAAATGTCGCTAATTTAGTGAGGTTTCCTGAAAAATCCCATAATTTAACAATGTTTCATGAAATTGTCACTAATTTAGTGACATTTTTCATGAAACATTTTAAAATTAGCTATGTTTTCAGTAAATATCACTAAATTATCCACCATTCATGTAAACTGTCCTTAAATTTTAAAATTTTGAATGTTTAAAATTTTTTTCTAAAAAAACGTCACTAAATTATAGTTTTTTTAGTGTTTCAGATTATACCATGGCGTGATGTGGTTTAATGTCATTCCACTAGGGGAGAGGGGGATCCTTTCTTGTAAGCACAATATGCCTCAATTATATGGGAAAAATCAACAAAAAAACCTAATACTATGTGAGTGATTCTTGGTGTGTGAAAAAAGATTAGAAGAAGATCACCCATGCCACATGAGAATATACAACATGGAAAGATATGTCAGCATCAAAATTTCATGTCAACTATTAAAAGTGAACCAAAAAAAGGGAAGTAACTTTGGGAGCACCAGAAGATTCAACCACTCCCTTTTCCTTTTTTGAGATTTCTAAGGTTGTTTAGAAGTGGTAACTTAGTGGGGGTATTCTAAGACATATGGAATGTCTCTATTGAAGGGTATGGACACCTATAGATGGATTCTTTTATCTCTCTTTATTTTATTAAGGTACATTATATTATTATAACATATTTCTAGAACAATTCTTATAATTTTCAGGGGAATTGACTATAATGAAATTCACCATGGTAGTGGTCAGTGGTAGAGACATTATGTCATTGTTAGGAAGAAAAGATTAAGGAATCTGTTATCAACATAAAGGATGATTGATCTATAGAGTGACATAATTTCTCTAACCTATGATTTTCACATTGGGGAATACCTCTTCAATAATCAGATGTAGTACTATGATACATTCAATATATACTTAACAAAATCTTTTTCAGTATCCACCAGATTTAGGATTCTAGGACCCTAAAAGAACTGTGATATTTACCTTTCAACCCTACTAATTTAGAGATTGAAGGTTCTTGATGCTTCCTAGATAGGTCAGTTGATGAACCTCACATATCTTTAATGTCACCCACAAGTTCTTCTGGATATTTTTTATGTTATTTTCATTGAGGAATTCTATGACGGAGAAATAATGGGGTGTATGTGGAAACAAATTGATCGAAAGAAGGATAATGTCTATGGCCTCCCATAGGATCTCATTTTACTCTTCACATCACTAGTAGGGGAAATAATTTTTCAAAGTGATGAATTGGTGGGAAGATGTTGGAGGGAGGGATGAAGACCTCCTTGGTTATAGATCCCTGGGTGAGAGTACTATCAATTGAGGAATTTTTTTTCTAACTAAGGAGTTGTTATACTAAGGTGGATCGGGATTCAAAATAATTAATGAATTGGTTGGGGAGTCCGTATCTTCTTATTTGGGGATCTAATTGGCTACCTACGACTTATTCATATATTTCTCCTCATTCGAGAGTACTACTCTAGATCCTGATGTATCGCTTAATGTTATTGTAGAAATAGATATAATAGTTTCTAACAATGCTAGGGGTGGCTTTGTGACTGGCCCTTAGAAAGAAGCCATGAAATACTCCACATGGAGGTACTTATAAGGGAATTCATGTCCTTATACACTCCATCTTTGGGAATGGAAATCCTTATTTTATGGGTACCTAACCCCATTTATGGAGGAAGATGTGGGAACATCCCCCCTGACCTGATAGAGGTCTCTAATTATGAAAGATCAGAAGTGATCTAACATTAGTTCCCCATAATCTACCATTAGTGATGGAATGAATGTTCACCAAGTGTGATATTATATGATCCATGAGGATCTTTATTATGGTAATTGTTGTTGGTATCATGGGAATAACCTTCATGATGACTCATAACCACTCTTTTATGAGGAGAACCTTCAGGGAAGTGGTCTTATTTATCATGAGGAGAACCTCTGTGATGGATGGTGGTGTCACCAATGGCTATGAGATTCAAACTAGTGTGCATGGTGGGAGACTGGGGTCTTGATCCCAATCTATAAAGAAGACTCCCTACACAGTTGTCAGGATGATGGGGATATGATGAAATATGGAGGAGTGACCTCTCTTGGATAAATGGTGGAATTATTCCCTCAACTTGGTTGTCGTGAAGTCTAAACTGGGTCATACATAGTAGGAGAATCCTTGACCTGTTCAGATGTAGGCCTGATAACCCTGCTCTTTTGGTGATGTTAGGTAGTGGGATCCCTCTCTAGTAACACCCAGGTGGAAGTAGGGTTTGATGTAAAGACCCATACTTATCCATCCCATGGGTACAATAATTATAAAAAAATTACATTACATACATTCCCATGAACTTTTAATTTTAGAGTTTTAGATAAATATGAAATATATTACCAGAAAAAACCCATAATTTTCTTATATATAGACATTTATTCCACTCAAACAATATTTAAATGAAACACTTTCTTTGTTAAAGACTCATATCTCATATTCACCACTATAATTCATAATCATTCGTACTCATCCTTAATACCTTTGAATTTTTCTTCAGACATGGGATGATGATACAACTCAATAAGGGGTATAAAACAAATATTAAACTGATTGGTCTATCAAAATACAAGAAAAATCTTGAAGAAGAATTTCTTTTAAAACAAAGAACTTTGATATTTTAAAATAATATAAACTTTTTTTCAAACCTAAAATTAACTTATCTTCTCCAAGATTTTTATAAAGAAATCTTGTATATAATCATAAATGAAATAGACAAATCATGAAGGATATTTGAGACATCATATTCATAATCATACATACAATCACCCTTATAAAGTAATAACCAATTTAGTTATATTTAATATATTTTATCTAGAGAATGAATCTTTATCCAATAAATTTGAGTGTTATATCAAACGAAACCAATATCATATATAATGTCCAAGAACTATAACATTGATGTAACACATAAGATCTTGTATATCACCATAAAACTTATAAAAATTTCTTTTCAACCCATAATCACAAAATTTTAGGTCAACTAATAAAATATAAATATTTATCAAATGGGTCAACCAATTTCCTATTGATATGAAAATTAAAGAGAAACCTATAATATTATATGTGCATTAGGAAATTTATTTATAAAAAATAGAAGAAATAAACTTTTCTTTTGATAACATTAAAAATTAAAAAAAATCACAAAAAATTGGCATGAAAATTACATGGGAAAAAAGGCAAAATTAAGTAAGAAATTTTATTAATAAAAATATTTATAAAATTAAGAAATCATTTTCAAATATAAAATTTAAAAAATGATATTCCTTTTACAATTTTGTAATGAAAATCTTGTATAAAGAATGTGAAAGGAGACTTATTTCCTTATTATATTATGAAAGAAAATTCTAATATAAAATGGCCTTAATTAATTGTAGAAGTATATATAAGGATATATATAATTCAAGATAAATAAAATAAACATGGAGTAAAAATATTTGAGAGGAAAACTATAAAACATTTAAAGTAAAGGATTAAAGGAATAAACCCCCTACCTTGAGTCTTGAATCACTCATAAATCTTTTGTACTCTTGAATAATAAAATTATATTTATTATATAATTTATTAATAACCTTTTTCTAGTTAAATTTCATGTTAGTATTCCTTTTAAATCATTTATTATCATGTTTCATTGATTTACTATATTGGTATTGTTCACGTCAGTCGTTATAGGGCCATTCAATTCACAATCTCCTAAATAGATTATATATTTTTATAATGGAACAAAATTACTTATAAAGTAGTTCCATAACCCCCCAACGTGTAAAATTATTGTTTTTATATAATTAAATAATAAAATTAGTTAAATAGGTTATGAAATAGTTACTTTTTGAGAATTTTCCTCTATAATATTTTTTTATGGTTAAAAATATTTATGATTGTTAAATTTTAGATCCTTTATTTTAATTGATATTTTTACATTATAGAATCATAAACATCAAATTAATTGAATGTTAATGTTATATAAAATCATAAAATAAATTTTAAAGAATATAAATAAAAGGAATAAGTTTATGAAAATACCATCATCCTCTTAGGTAGTGTAAACCCACCATGATGAGTGATGTTTTCCAAAATCATTTAAAAGGAAAAAACCTAATAAATATTTTTTAGTTTACATAAAAATTATTTTATTATTAATATAAATATTTAGTTTAAATTTTTAATATTACCTAGTTTATTGAAAATCAAATTAAGAGATGAGTTGACATGAATTGAAATAAGTTTTTAAAAACTCATATTTTGACGTTGTAATAACTTATGATATGATCTTGATGACAAGTAATGGATTATATTACATTATTTATAGATGAAAAAGTTTCCAATACTATGTTAATATAACTATATAATCAAAATAAGAGAAGTTGAAAAGGATTTTTAAGACAAAGAATCATAAATAAGAAATGAAAAAGAGGCTAAAAAACTCTTACCTTGCTATTTGAATTTCCTCCTTCAGATTGAGTTTAAATCCTTTGAAGAAAGTATTTATGGAATGAAATGATTCTTATATACATGTAAAAGGATTATTATATATTTATTTTGGTATAATATAGAGTGAAAAATAATGTATGGATGTGTTCTGATAAGGTTATAATGAGTTCCCTTTGATTGGAAAAATCAATTGCATTTTTATAAATATAAAGTCTTTAATGGAAAAAAATGAGATTTTAAAATGGATAGTGGTACAAAAATGGATAGTGAATTAGATTATTTACCATTAATGATAATAATGGACTCAAGATAATATTTTTGTGATTTTTATTAATCTATAAATCATTTTTAATTTTAAATACACTTTAAGGTCATTTTCTGGGTTATTTTCAAAATTTGACTTTTAAAAAAATATCTTAATAACCTTGGAATTAGAATTTAAACATTTACATAATTCATAAATATTCATATTCATCCATAAAAAATGTACAATAACATAATTTACCTAAATATCACCAACCTTAAAATTTTTTTAAACCATTTCCTTATCTTTTATCCTATTTATACAAGCATTGAATGAACACTATGTAAGAGTTTTGGATAATTATTAGGAGGAACACTTCAGGATATACTCAAAACTGAAATAAGGGGGGTGAATTTGTTTCATGGTATTTTTAAAAAACTATAACTTTTTATCCCTTTACTTCTTAGACCTACTAAGATCTTGATTCTTTTATTCTTTTTTTCTTATTGTATGAAATAAAATGAATGAAAGTAAATATTCCACACATTATTTTTATAAGGTTCACTACTCAATAAGAGTAGCCATTCCTTTACAAATTTGGTGATAACCAGAACATAGATTCAAGACTATAATGAGATACACGTTTATAGTGTTTTGAATAGAAAACAATCCTTGTCCTAAGTGTGGTTCCCAACACATTAGAAAGGGGATAAAAATAATCTTGAATATCTAGACTTGTAATAACCTTGTCTAACATAAAACTCCTTTCTAGTTATTATAAAAACTATGTAGATAGTATCCAACTTCTTCATTTACTTTGTATTACCTATAAATTCTTCCACCTATTGTGATTTTTGTTTGATGCCATAGTGTTGATTTTTTCTTATTCCTCTATCAATGTTACTAGTAAATCAGTGATCAAGAAACTATATTTATTATTTATACTAGAAAACAAAAAGTTATTCTTTATTCTATTCTTCCTTCATCTGGAACTTTTCCATCCAATCCTTCTATATGATTCAAGTTCTTTCAGTGATAGTTTGACGGATCCTTATTATCCTTATTCTTGTGACACCAGTTTGTCTAGTACTACTCTTATGATGTGTGTTTGTTCAGTGGAAGTTCATTAGATGCATTATTATTCTTCTGGTTCATTCGATCACCAATTGATAGGAAAACTCTATCTGATATCTAACTCATCACTTCTTTATCTAGTGCAATATTTCTATATCCAATGATTTTGCTCTGTACAAAAACCCCTGCTTCATCTAGTACCTCATTGTTTCATGATTTGACCCAAATGAGAATTACTCTTAGGATTAAATGTTGTAACTTCCTTATAGAACTTTAATTCTTTGTCATAATCCATAGCTTCAAAAATCCCTATATAATCACTCAATTAACAATTCATCAACACCCCTTTATATAGAGTGCAGTTCTCCGAATTTTTAGGTTGAGGTGCATACCTTGACTTCAAACTTCCTTCTTAAACATTTAGAATCCAATTACAAGATATCAGTGTTTGACCACCTTCAAACTTCCTAAAAGATAAGATTCAACCAATATTTTTAGGAATCTTCCTTAAATATCTACATCAATGTAATTATTTTATCCTCCAGAAATCTTATCTAGAATCATGATCATACATTCATGATTGTTGAAATGTTGATCTTATGGATCAGAATTTCCATAATTAATATTATTATGAAAAATTCATAAATTCCTTCAAACCTTACATCCTATATGATTTATTTCATTTATTTTATCTAAGAAAATTCATTCGGCGTTCCTTTAAAACTTCATAGGAATAACTCATAAGTATTTCACAAGAATTTCAATTTCATTTAATAACTTTTTTATCATATAAATATATTCAATATTCCCATGAAATTATTTCAATCATAATTTCAAAAGTATCTTCCTATATTCTATGGGTTCTCATATTTTTTTAGTTTTCCTCTATTCGATGAACCCTTTGAGATCTACTCTTCTACCTCTATCTGATGAATTCATAGAACTATGTTACATAAATATCTAAATATCAACCTGATGTCATTGTAACAATTTTTATGAGGAAATCACTTTGAAAATTCTATCTTATTATTTTTTTGGAAAACTAAACAACCTCTATATGATGATCATTCATGGAGACTTCTATCCAATGAACATCACTCATAAACCTCTACCTGATGAATTCATATATAATTTTTTTTATTTTACGTTATTCACATGTTTCATATATATATTGAATTCATTAGTAAACATGTTCTTGATCATTTGAGAACATCTTTATGATAGAGTTTATTTTCTGACCCACTAAGTTCATATGATGGACATCTTCCTTTCATCATCTATAACCTCATCAACAATTATTATTTTTGTTTATTGTAACTTCTTTACTTCACATCTCAATATTTATATAAATCTATATAGTAGAATTCATAGAGATATTTTTTCAACTTCAATAGGCACTTCTCAATGTCGGGATCCATATTTACATTGAGTTAAATTATAAATTCAATATATTCATGACTTGAATATTGCATAGCCACTCCTCAATCTCCACTTTTTATTAAAACTGAATGAACAATTTTTCAGAGACTTTTATCTTCATAAAAACTTCATCTTGAATCATATACACAATGAATTTTTATGTTTGATAAATAAGAATATATCAATTAGAAATGTATGGTATAGTTTGTAAGATGATTATATATATGATATACCAAAGAATGTAATCAACCAAAAATTTATTTTCCCATATCGTCTGACTGACTTAGTTAATTAAAATATGTCTTATATAACTATGAATGTTCTTTCATTAGTCTCCAAATATTTCCTCTGACAAATGGAATTTTTAATGAAGAATTTATAACAGTCCATCCATTTGAATATATATCTTATGAAATAGTTGAGAAACCTTCATACTTTGGTTCTACTTAGAAACCTTCAACTGATTACCATATTTTGATAAAATTTTTCAGATAACCTTTGTATACTGGCCTCTACCTACAATGCATATGGTCTTTTCTTCCTCCTTTAATTATTTCAAAAATTATCTATCCGTTAAACTTCAAAAAATTATTAAGGAAAATAATTAGGTAAAATTAATGATTTTGATAACAAACATGACTCTCCAAATATCAAGAACTTGTTTGAGACTTTAGGAACAAATCATCTACCATCATAAGTAAACTAAAAGTATTAATAAAACTTTATTATTTCATGTGATGAATAATATCCATCTACACTAAAGGTAATAACACCATTTATATTCTTATTAAGATAATAAGACTTGAATAATTCCTTGTTTCTTCATCCATTAATCTAGGCTACATAAATTTTATTACCAAGCTCAAATAATTCAACTGAACATTCCAAAAACTTCTTCTTTATAACTTATTCATCATATTAAAATTAATGAAATCTTTCTATTTCAATAACAACCATTGATATCCATTGAAAAAAATAAAAATCACACATAATGTGGGATTCTCAACCTCCACCTTTGTATTTTTTAGAAATACCTTCAAATTAATTTCTAAATTAATATGTCAATATATGATTATTTCTTTCCCTTTCTTTTAAAAATTTATCTCTCCTTTCTGTTTCCCAACATCCAATATTTTTTCTCACATTTTATCCCCCGTATTAATAAGAAATTAAATTTCCATATAAAACAGTATCATTTCATTCTTAAGAAATGTTTTATCTATAATTTCACTCTATTTTTACATGATCCTTTATCACTATATAAAATAAGAAGATTTGATTTAAGAAACAAATTTTCTCTTTACAAACTAATCTTTATAACTAATGGAATGATAATTCATAATATTTTCTTTCAGTGCTATCAAGTTTTACTCCATACAGAAGATACTAGTTGACATATGAATCACTTTTATGATAGATCAAACTAAAACTAGTGCACTCACTTCAAAAAATTGATTAAAAACAATCAAGTTAAAATAGAAAGATAAGAAGCCTTAGTACACTTTTATACTTAAATTTTTTATTTCATTGATTAAATAAATTTATCCACATTTGTGTTAATAATTTTATTTTACCTAACCAAGGATGAGATATTTAATAGGTACATGCTTTTCCTAATTACATTCCTTTATGAACATTCCAAAATAACTATATTTAAATGAAGTAGTGATTCTTGCCCCAACATCATCATACTCCATTCCTATTTACCTCAAGGATTTTTTCTTGATATATTTATAATTACGAATATCTTTAATAAATATTATTTATAAAATTTATATCTATAAAGAACCAAAATGGATATTCCTTATATGGTTTTATAGACATTGAAAATTTTAAAAACATCCCCATTGATATTTTTTTCAATATATTCCTTTGGAATTCGAAAGTAAGATCAAATAATGTTAGAGTCTTATTCACTTTGAAGTAATTTATTGATACTAACCACTCTAAATTCATAATTAATGATCATATTAAAAGTTTTCTAATGAAATAACATAGGAAATATTTCAAGTGGGAAAATTATCTAATAAATGTTATTTATGTCTGACAATGATTTATTTATCTATGGTTCTCCCCCAGAGAATATGAATGACGCTCAACTAACTATTTTAAAATAGAAACTACAAAAAAATAATTTTAAGGGAATAATGTGGATCCCCATTTATTCTTAATTTTAATAACATGATTGAGATATTTTTCTCAACCAAGTTTCTCCATCTCTACCATTATTCATGATTTCACATCTGAACATATATTCTAAATTATATTGGGAAAGCATGAATTTTATCTCTTCATAAATTTATATATGTATGATATTTATATTCTCAAGATATTTTAAGGAACATATATCACCAAGTGAAACTTTAATATTCTTTATAAAATTTTCTTATATAGGAATTATCATAAAAAGATCTTTAGAAGTGTGTCCATCCATGTTACACCTCTGACATAGAACCTTTTGTTCTTCATGTGGAAATTTTCTTGTTCCTTATGAAATATTATTTTTATGTTCTTCTTCCATTTTCCTTATTATCCCCAAATTTTTTTGGACATATACCTAGAATATCATTTTAGACATTGGAAATATGTTTCGGTTGTCTACATGGCTTCTCCCGAGTGCTATAATATTTATTAGTTTTTTGGATGATGAGATTTTTTATTCTTACTTCCCATGATTTCTTCTTCCTTCCTAACCAAATTATGTGTTCCTATTTATTTTATCAACTTTAGATACATGTAGAGATTATAATGTATCAACCTTGTGTCCCCCACTATTGTATACATTACATATATTTTCAAGAATTCGAAAACTGTTTGATGTATACATATTTTTCTTAACCTATGTATGTTTCTTATTTAACTATAGATTTCATCCACTTGACATAGTATTATTATGTGATTTTTCATTTATAGTATTGTATCAAAAATCCAATGAAAAAATCCTGAATATGTTACGGTACCAACATTGACCCGCAAACCTTGATCTTCTTATTTATTTTTTATGATTTTTTTGGGTTTTTTTGATAACTTGTTGAGATCATCAGGGGTAACCAACTTCAAAACTATTTTTCCTATCCACCCAAGTCATGGTTGTAGGTTTATTATCTCATTTCTTCATCCATAAATTTACCAATTTTATTTTCCAACTTACACTATTTATGAAAATAGATTTAGATAAAACATTTTTAGATGGTATGGATGATACCACTTTCTTCATAGATTCTTGAGATAGATCATTAAATTAAGTCATGATCTTATTATCTCATGTTAGAGGTATTTTAATAATATATTTCTCTAATGATAATTGTAAATTAGAGGCAAATTTATATTTATTTTCTAAATACTTTATATATTTCATCTTTATATTAATAAGTTTGATATCATATTATCGACATCTCATATTGAGGGTGTTTTTCTAATTATTAATAATAATCACATTATCATTACAAACCTTCTTCATTATTTTAACTTCCTCTTCATAAAAATTAACTTTGTGTTGTAACAATGAGTCAAGTTATCTAATATTATTTTATTTTACTTCAATTTATAACTTCTTGACCTCAATGTTAATTTTTAACTTTTAATAAAGGGAATTGATATTTTCTTCCAGAGTCTTCATGACTAAATATTTATATATAACTTATTAAATCCATTTACACATGAACTTTGAGGAACATATTTTAGTCTCCACCTTTCATGAATCAAAGGATCCAACCTATTTAGAGAGATTTTTACATTCTAGAACTTTTTATTATGTATAATTATCCATATTATCTTCTTCCTATTACAGTTGGGTGATATACTCTTACATACTTTAAAAGACTCCACAAACACGAGAGATTATTTCATTGGGAATACAATGTATAATATCTTTAAACATACTAAATGATATATATTAAGAGGTTATAGATAGATAATCAACACTAATTATTCCAGGATATTTTTATTGAGGATAATTTTAATAAGAATTTTTACCTACCTGAGGATGACATAACATCCTTGATTCACTTAAGGTAGTAATGCCTTACTTTTTCCTTACTGTTAAGTTGAAAAACTTTTTTTCACTTTAAAATACATATATATCTTCATTATTATAAATTGCTAGAGAATATAATACTTCCTATTCCTTAGGAAATAGGGATATCTTCTTCATTATTCTTTTATCTTTCTTTCTTTTATTCATCATGGTCTTGGTAGAAGTAGAATTATGTTAGGAGATAACTGAATCTTTACCAAAACTACACTTCATTATTAATATAGGAAAGAAGCTCAAATAATCATCATAGAATAATCTCAACGTATATAATTCAATATAGGTGAACCAAACCTATAATAAAATTTGAGAGGACCACATTGGGATATACTCAACACTAATAGGGGGGTGAGTCAGTATTGGGTACTTTTTAACCAACTATAAATTTTTATCCCTCTACCTCTTATACCTGTTAGGATATTTATTATTGATAAAAGCAGTTTTTTAGGAACCAATATTGAATTAAATTCTTATTATCCTAAGAATTCACCAGAGTGAAACAACCTGGGGTCGATCATAAAGATTTCACTTCCACACACAAATTTTTCTATTATCATTATTTTAAACTAACTAATATATGACTAAATTAACTAAACTAAAATGGGTGAATTGAAATGCATGAATTCTAAAATACTATTTAAATATATAAATGAAATGAAAAACAAAATAAATTTAAAAGATTAAATGAATGAAGGAACTTTTTCTTGGGAGTTCATGGTGATTGAAATCATTTTTCAAAATGGATCTCAATATTTAACTCAATAAGGTGGTCAAGACCTGTCACACCTCACCTTATCATTTGAAATGTGATTACCCCATACTGATACCTCTTAATATAATGAAATTATATTAATAAAGTAATTTAGGAGACCTCTTAAATGAACATCACAATCTATTCCATGCTCCACCGTATGCATGACACAAAAAATGAAGGGAAGGAAGATGATAAATGAGAAGAATAATTCAGAAGATAGAGAAAATGGGGAGACCACTCACCATAATAATTTTAACCATCAAACAAAATTATATAATTTAATAAATATATTGAAAATTAATCACAATAAAACTCAATCAAATCACCATTCACTCCATCAAATAAGCACCTACATTAGTACACCATTTTTATTGGATTTGATAAGGGAACAACTATGGGAGAAAACATAAAATAAAATAAATGGAATAATATAAATGAAAAGAATAAATATAAACTAATATATAATTAAAATATAATAATATATTACATAAATTAAACTCCACCTTCCCCCTTTGAAATTGTAAATCCTCTGTAAATGGAGGTGAGACACATATTTATAGGAACAAAATGAGTAAATTTGGCTCAACAAATTTTCTCTAAAAGTTTCCACATGGATAATCCAAAAAATTCAAGAATTAGGGAAATTTAAATTCATGAAAGTTATTTTATTATATCTCCCTAATACACCCACCAAATTTAAGATCAATTATCCACATAATGAATTAGTTATTGATATTTTACTTTGAACATTTAATTTGGTCTGATTACTCTTTGTATTCCAAATCTTCAACTTCCCATGCCATTATGACCTTGAAAATGGTAGATTCAATCACATAATACTTTATAAAAGTTGTTCCTTATTTAAATATATAGATTCATGTCTAATAACATATTAATTGGACCAGAAAACTTTGAGATATAACCTCATATTTATAATATTCCATATCTGTTCATAGTTTTTGAGGCCCGACCTGTGAGCTAGGTTTGGGCATCCAAAATATGGATTGAGTTTTGAATTCAAAAGGATAAAATGAATCCCATGATTTATTTAATTCTGAAAAAAATTAATTTCATAATTTAATTAATTTTAGAATATTTTATGGCTTAAATACTGAAATAAATTAAAACAGTTAAAATAAAAAATAAGGCCATTTTGGAAAGTAAGATCAAAATACCGCACAAAAATAAAAATGTGATAATTAACCATAAAATAACACTATTTTCGGATTATGAACATTGAATTATACTATAAAATATGTGAAAATATTATATTAATAAATTATATTATTCTCATTTCCTTATTGTATGTAAGTATATTAAAGAAAGTAAAAGATATCACATGATATCTTTATAAGGTTAATCACTCAATAAGAGTTTCTTGTCCTTATCGTATATGGTGATGTACATTTAATATTTTATACACTAAAATGAGATACCTATTTATAGTTATTTGGATATAAAATGTTCCTTAGACTAAGTGTGGTTCCCTACACTTTAGGAGAGGGATGTAAATAATCCCCAATCCTTGAACTGGTAATAACCTTGTCCAACTTGCAACTCCTCACTAGTTTTTTATACTACATAGGTATAAAACCTCTAAATTATTAAATTACTTTGTAAAAAATATAAATTGTTAAACCTATTTATACCTCTATTGGATTTCACAGTTCTTCCTTGTGCTTCTTTCCTTATCAATATTACCTACACAATAGTGAGCAAGAAACTAACCTTTTTCTTTATAGAAGAAAACTGAAATGTTCTCTTTATTCTATTCTTTTCTCATATGAAACTTGCCCATATGATCCTTTTGTTTGACCCTTTACATACAATGAATGTTTTCTCGGTGATAGTTCAACCAATCCTTCTTATCCTTCTTCTTGTGAAAGTGGTTATCCAGTACTGTCTGTTTGATGTGCATTTATTTAGTAGTAGTTCATCTGATGTATTCTTCTTCTTCCTATTTGTCCAATTTTTAATTGATTGAAAAAATATATCTAATATATACCTGATACCTTCTTCATATGATTCAATGTTTATATGTTTGGTGATTCTACTCTATCTAGAACCCCTGCTCGATCATGTACCTCTGATTAAAATGTTTCAACCCAAATGATAATTTATCTTGAGCTTCACGGTATGCACTTCCTTACAAAACATTAATTATTCATCTTAATTCACATCTTAAAAACTCTATATATCATCAATCATTTTAAAATTTTTTATCACCCCTTTATATAGGCATATGTTATCCCAATTTTCATGGTCATTTGCGTACTTCGACTTCAAAATTCCCACATTAAATTTCAAAATCTTGCTCAAAGCATTCGGTATTTGACCACCTTCAAAATTTCTAAAATACAATAGTCAACAAATATTTGTAAGACTATTCCTTAGAATTAGTAGAAACATTGTTCTTATTTACTATTGAAATCTGAGATATAATCATGATCGTCCATTCATGAATATTTTACTGTTGATCATCCAGATTAGAATCACCATAATTAATATCTTTATAAAGAATTTTTTAACCATCCTTATATTTTTTACGCTTCTTTTCACCTCTTCAATATAAGAAAATATATCCAGTGTTCCTTCAAAACATCATAGTAACAAATTATAAGTATTTCAAAATACTTTATCTTTCATCCTATAACTTCTTTATCTCATTAATCTATCAAATATTTTATAAAAATTATTCCAAAATACTTTCATAGGAATCCTCATTAGTATTATGGGTTCTCAAATATATATTATTTTTCCTCCATCTGATGAACCCTTAGAGATCTACTCTGCACTTTATGTCTGATTAATTCGTATAAATCTATCAGATGAATTTATAATACTTAACCCAATGTATTTGGTACACTTTTTTTTGATGAAATCAATTGTAAGATGTTATCACATGAAACTATTATGAATCCTTAATAAACTATGTCTTATGATCATTCATGGAAACTTCAGTCCAATGAATATCACTTAGAAACCTCTATTTAATTAATTTATATAATTAATTATTCATTCATTGATCTTAATATATTTCCTATAACTATTGAATTTATTATGAAACTTCATCATCATCATAACAGAACTTCTGTATAATAGTGTCTTTCTATTGACTCACAAAGTTCATATGACAGACTTCTTACTTCCTTTTTTCTGCTAAAACCCTGTTAACACTTGTTTTTTCATTCATTGTAACTTATTCACATCACATATAGATCTTTGTACAAGTCCACCTAATGGATTAAATACAACTCTTTTCTAAACTTCAATCATAACTTTATAATGTTTTGGAACCATAGTTCTACTATATTCTATTTTAACTTCAATATATTCATAAATTGAACATTTTATATCCTCTACTCAATCTCCCCTTTGGACTTAAGATGATTAAACTTTCATTTATAAACTTCTCTCTTCATCTAAACTTTATACTAAGTTAATTAAACAAGAAATTATTTTGTTTGATCAATAATAAAATATCTCTTAGAAATATATTATATATTCTATCTGATCATTATCCATCTAATGTAACTAATAATTTAATTATTTAACATTTATATCCACCTATTTCCTGATTGACTCAGTCCATTCACATTTTAGTTTGATGTCACTGTTAATTTTAGTTCAGAGGTCTCCCAATATTTCCTCTAAACAAAATTATTTTTTAATGAGTAATTTATAAAATTCTATCCATTGGAATCTCTATATAATATCATAATTTAAATACCCCCATCTAATGGTGCAACTCAGAAACATTTTTCAGATTACCTCATTCTGATAGACTATGTCCAATCACATTGGTACAATGGGCTCCACCAAAATGACATCTGGTCTCATCTTGGTCCTTCCATTCATCACAAACTTCTCCCTCCATTTAGCTTCATAATATTATTAAGGAAACTCCTTATGGAAACTTCATAACTTTGATAACAAACTAGCCTCTCTAAAAATCAATCACATGTTTGAAACTTTAATAATATCTTATCAATTATCATAAGTAAACTAAAAGTCTTAAAATAACATTCTTCCTTTTAGGTAATTAATAAACTTATTTTCCACTAAAGTAAACAAAACCATTTATATTTTACTTAAGATAACAAGACATGAGATCTCCATTTCTTATTCATCCATTCATCTAAGCTACATAAACATTATTACAAAGCTTGGATACTTCAACCAAACATTTTAGAAGCTTTTTATTTATATCTTCTTCAACATATTAACATAAATGAAATCTTTATATTTCATTGAAAACCATTTACAAATATTGAAAAAAAATAAAACTCACACAAAAATTGGGCTCCTCAATTATATTAATATTTAAACTTAATAATAAATTAATAAAATAAATACAATTTATTCTTAATCATAATTTTTATCTAGAATCATTCATAATGTATATTTACTCTCATCCTTATCATGAAAACATTTTTAATATATTACTTTGACTTTTCCAACCATGAACAAGTATGGGGTAAGCTTGTGGATAATTATCCTATTATATAACTCTAAAAGTATTATATAAATCAATATCATTTATTATTAATAATATTTAACTTTAAAGTTTATCATAGACTTATCCAATTTTAAATATTATCTTAAATTCACCGATTTTGACTTTTCTAATGTAGTGTATGTAGAGACCCAATATTGAAATACATGTAAATTAGAATAAATTTCTAGAAAACTTAATAAATGACACAAATAGATTCCCAATGACCGTATTAGTTTAGTTTCTTTGGAAACTCGAAACATAATCTTCTAATCATGGTGAAAGATCTTCAACATCTCCCATAAATATCTTCCCCTTTTGTTTTCTTACCTAAAACGTTTCTTTATATCTCGGGGAAAAGAAAACATAAAAAGGGTGAGCTCAAATTCTCATTAACGGTAAGCATGGAGAAAATAAAACAACCCATATACATTTGAACTTAAAAACATGAACATAAAGTTTAAACATCAAAATATTGAGTTGTGAAATAAATCTTGGAAGTACATAAGGCATATATCATAAAGGAACATTAATAATGATAAAATAGAATGGTAATAAAACATATAATTGTGTCAAACCATCAATCATATGATATTATTTCCATAGTATCCAATGAATTACTTCCAAGACCATCATAGTGGACAAAGTCCGTTACTAAACCGGGTTTACCGGCCGTTCCAGCCATGTATTACTGAACCGTATTTACTTGCCGTTCCAGCCATGTATATATCATGATATATATATCATTACCCAATGTATTGAAGGGATATATAGGTCTCAACCATCTTATAATGAAATCATTCTTTCGTGTGCCACAAAATAAATATAAATCATTCATCATAACCCAACGAATAAAATGGGTTTAATAAACATCAGCCCATTATAACATAATCGATATAAAACAATGGATATAATTTCATCACAAACAAAATAAAACCACGTAAATAATAGAGACATTAAACGTGAAACCTAACCATATTAAAGAATGTCATCATAGATGGAAAATATTTTTTGATAAAACACTTGAAATGAATTCTTGAGGAAAATATCCTTTCTTTTTTCAAATCATTTTATTTTCTCCAAATGAAGTGAAATTTTAAAAGAAATTTTTTTGTTGAAGATAATAATGAAATAGTGTAGAGTAATATTTATGTAAATAAGTCATTATTAAATCTTAAAAATCTGTTCATGTCGTATAAGTTAAAAAAAATTCTCTTTATACTTTTGCTGGAAATGTCAAAAAGTACCTCGTATGGTAAACAAAATAAAGATTCCTTCCATACCACATAGTAAAGGTAAAAAAGAGGTAAACACGACTTTAAACATACATGGAATAATAGTAAAAACTTTATGGAAACAGTTTTTATAAAACATGGACATGGATGATAAATATATCCCAAGTAAATACTTACGAATAAACAATCTCCAATAAGAACGAGATTAGAATAATTATCCCTTAACTTAGGTCCAATTTCTTCTGTACATGTCCGAAAATCCTGTATAATGATTTAAATAATGTCATTGACTTATTTGAGAATCATATTAATTTTTATGATATCATATATGATTAACTTATGACTTTATATCACCCATTCATTTTTCAATTCCATGTTGAAGAAATTTTTTTGGGTAATAATCGTTTCATTTATCGTACATGTTTGGACTTATTTTTCTTAATATTATCATGATTTACTTACTTCCAGAATGTAAAACATGATTTATATATCATATATACATTAATTATATTTATATATATATAATAGATAGATAAATTAAATGAAATACACCATTCATGGAGACGATTGACCGTACGTACGCATAAACGTTGTTTTCCTTTTCTTATTGACATGAATGGAAGTAAGTAGATGACATATATATATATATATATATATAGATAAATAAAGTAGAATTATTATGTTATATATCTCACTATTAATCATTATATATACTTTATAATCATTCTTGAAAGGTTAACATGGAGAATGAATCTTATCGTGTTGTGGAGACGGTAATCCGTACGTATGCACAAGAAATGATATCATTCCCATAATTATTAAATGGAATTAGAGTGGATAATATAATATCTAATAATTAATATCATGTTATAATAATCATATATAGTTATTATTTCCAACATTATACCCATCCAAATAATGTGGTGGTGGAAAAACAGATTACACCACGACGTGGAGACGGTAAGCCGTACGTACGCACGCACGGTGATTTAATTTTCCCAAGGGTGGATAGAAGGTGAAATATGGTTATTAAATATTCATAATAATATATCAGTACACAATTGATACTAGAGTTATTACTTAATAATGAAACAAATCATATAGAATAAGTAGAAGAAGAAATAAGTTTGAAAGAATCAGTAATGTATATTACCTCTTCTTCGACGCGCCACTTCTAAACCTCCTATTAGGGCACTAAAGTTAGTCTTTTAAGAATACAAGGACCTATAATATGTTTATAGATAAGTTTATAAGGGAAATGGGTAGGGTTTGTCCGAGTTGGAAAGCTCAAAATGGAGTGAAGAGAAGAGGGAGGAGCTGCCCTTTTACAAGAGAGTAGAGGGGCACTTTTGGAAACCTCTAAAATATTAATTTATAATAAACTCAAACCCCACTTAAAAACTTTCAAAGTGACTCAAATTATAATATGAGATAATATAGGGTTGTAACCTAAACAACCAATCAAATTTATAAATGTTTTGGTTTTATTTTAAAAGTTATAATTCTGATTTATCTTTATTTAATCTATTTAATTTTATTTGTGGTAATAATATTCTAAATTTAAATGGTTATAAATACTTACTTATGTGTTGTTAATTGTCCATAATTTGATACTTTATAAAATTTTAGACCATATAAATTCCAATTTTTAATATTTAAATATTTTTGTGATTTTTAAACAATTTAATAATATATTATTTTTATAAAATATCAATAGTGTCAATTTTGACACTATTAATTTATTTGAATTTAAATAAAATAAAAATAGATGATAGAGTCAAATTTCTTTAATAGCTTCATAACATGTCATATGATTCTAGAAAATTCGTTGAGAACATTAATTAGTTAATATAATATTTATTTTAATATTTTTAAAACCATTTTTATGATATTTTTCTTAATAAAATAATTACTACAACATTTTTTTTATAATTATTTAATATACTTATTTGTTGCATAAAAATTAAAAGTAAAATTCTATGATGAATATAAATCTAATATATTTCATAAGAATACTTTTAGTCTAATTTATCTTCTAAAACACCCAACTTTTAAAATGGTATTTTTATTAAATTACGAAGGTGACAACTTTGACACCTTTTAAAATAAAATAATATAAATGTCATAATCTATTTTATAAGGATCCAAATAGTCCAAAAGTAGACACTTGAATTATTATGGTGTATATATACTCGACCAATAAGTTTTGGTCAAGTGTTTGGGCCTTTTTATGGGTATTATTATTTTAATAAAAACTATATTATTGATTTTTCACTAAATAAATAATTTCTGCATCATTAATGTATAAGCTATTAAAGTAATTATATATTTCTTAAAAATTACAAATAAATTACCATGAAAGTTAAAAAAATTTTTATTTAAAATTAGTATTTATAATCGAATTTATATTCCGTTTAACCTTATATTAGAAATAATTTAATTATTAAAGTTTGAGTGAGACATATTTCACTTTCCTTTAAATAAAATAAATTAAAGGTCTTAATCTCATCCAAGTGGGTTCCAATAGATAAAATTTAAACCCAAGTATATTTTAGGACGAAATATAATCATCTAATTAAATTAAGACAAGTGTTAGGGTAATTTTATAATATTATTTTTACCTTTAATTACACAATTTACCTTTAACTATGGTAAATAAGATTTACCCTAGTTACTAATCATAATGGAAAAAAATAAAATTAGCATATTAACATAATTTGGACCTACTGATGCGAAATATGTAATCCATTTTTTCAAATTCAAAACACATAATTTGCATTAATTAATTTAAAATTAATCTATTTGATGAGAAAACGAGTTTTAAAATTTATAACATTGAAAGAGATTGGAATGTTTTTACCTATGAATGCAATGTAAAATTAATTCTAAAGAAATAAATTATATTAAATGGTAAAAATATATTTTATTTATACTTTAAAACCATTCAATATTATTATTTAACCATATAAATTATCTCAATGAAAAAAGTTGTTTTTAATTAAAATTATCATATTTTTACTATTCATCAAAATATGAAGGTTGTCAGAATAATGTCAAAAATTTATCCAACGTAAATTTTGATATACTGATTCAAAATAAGAATTTTAATTTTTCAAATTGAACTTATAAAATTGTTAATAATTATATTTAAAATGGGTGCGCCATCAAAAGGTGACAAAACTGCATTTTTTAAAAAACACTTCTTTTATCCGAAAAATTAATTTTGTTCTCATACCATGTTCTAGAAAATATGTAAGATGAATGATAATGTTATAAAACTAAAAATGTGGCTAATAATATTCATAATGGATAGTTCATAACAATATTATAATAATATATTTTTGTTTAGTGAAACTCATTATTGCATACAACGCAATCCACCAAGGAATGTCGCTTTTGCGTGTAACGCAAGCCAAGTCAGTGTTGCATGAAATATTCCTTTGGTGTTGTGAATAACATAATATAATCTTATTTCATTGAACAAAATCTATATTCAATGTTTAATTCTATCAAAAGAACTTGAAATTGTGCATAAAATAAGCCAATAATAGTGTTGCGCATACTGCAAGTTAATACGGTGTTACGTATAGCGCAAGCTAATATTGGTGTAGCATACAATACAAGACATCAATAAAATTAAAATTAATCTTTCTTATAAAATTTCGGGGTGTTACAGTGCGGGTACTGCGTTGACACTAATAAATTTTTTCTTATTTATCTTGACATAAAACATAATTTATATTACATGGACATATTTTGAGTACACCATCATGATATTTATCTATCAATATCAAGAAAGTTTTCTTATAAACTTTTATATCCTTTTTATATCATGATGATGTCATAAAATTTACAATATTTTTTAACCATTCACCAAAAAATCAGTTTTCAAAGAAAAATCTCAAAAAATGACCTTAAGATAAGTTTTGACATGTTAATACCAAAAGATAAATTTCATTTTATCAAATTAAATTTCTAAAAATTATAAATTTATATTTAAAATTAAACTTATAATACATAGAAAATAAATTTATTTAAAATAAAATCAATTTATTTTTCAAATGAAAAGTAATATTCTTACCTCATACCTTGATAGAAGTATTTATAATCTTATCATAATAATAAATATAAATATAAATTTATATAGTTAATATAAATATCCATTTATAAAATATCCAATAATTCTTTAAATAAATCATAATAAGAATCCATTTGAGGAATATATATTTAACCTTCAAATAAAAGGCATTTTCTATCACAAAGTAAACATAATAATTTTAAATATATAATTCATATCAAATTTAATATATAATATCATTTGAGAGATGAAATAAACATAAATATGTGTGTAAATCATATATATAAACTTATAATCATGAATATTAAGAAACATAAAAAGATAAATATATATATTAGGTACTTGGGTGTACAATTACATTAAACACACACACACCACACACACATGATGGAATGGTAGTCCATAGCCCCCAAGGAGATAACCCACCCATGAAGACATATTTATTTAGTACATGTCTTATAGGCCGAGTCATCTTGATTCCTATCACATGGCTCGAAAGCTCAGTGCAGCGTCATGCTTACATCATCCTGCATGCATCACCAGACCTATGTCATTGTCTGTATCACCACCTCCCCGCATCACCGCCACATCATAAATCCCCCAAAGGGTCCCTTCTTGGATTCAATCTTAGGACATTTGGATACCGAGAAAGATCCTTTACCACTCAGCTACAGGCTCATTAGAAGAAACCATAAAAAATATATCCTTTTTAAAAATTCTTGTGTTGTCACATTTTCCCCATAATGAAATTGTATGCTCACAATTTTATCTCAAGTTAGATAAATAAGTATTTATGAAGTGCATAAATAAATTAATACATTTTAAAAAATCATTTAAATGGGTGAGAAAGGAATTAAAAAACCATAATTTTTAAAATATTACCAAATAATGAATCCTTGGGATGAACTGTGGAGTGAAATATTAAAGAAGTATATAGAAGTAAAAAATAAATAACTTTTAGGATTTTGAAATAGTTTTTAATTAAATTTACATAGAAAAAAATATAACATTCCCTCTTAAATAGAGATATTCTGAAATATGAACTATTTAGAAGAGAATACATATTTATCATCCAAATTAAGAAAATAATACATCTATAGTAAAAAGGACATGAATATAGAGGATAAAAAGTCAATATAGGGATGAATTATTCTTAAAAACATCATTAAAATTCATCAAAGAGTAACAATATGTCATTAAAATGTAATTTCTATAAAGAAAAAGAGAAAAAAATCATTCAAGATATATAATGTTGAAGTATATCAATCATAGAAGAAAGTGGTCAAGAAATAAATATTTCAAGTAAAGAAAATGAGATTGAGTTAAGAAAAACCCTTAAAATGTCACATTTGATGACGTATTAGTCAATTAAAAATGGGATTATTAGATATAAATGAAAATAAACATAAACATAAGTGGAAGTATAATACAATCATAAGGTATAATATATCCCACTTAGAAGGGTGACGTTCAAGAAGAATGATTATAACTCAAATAAAGGAAATTGATTTAACCAAAATCTATATGAACAACTTGGTGTGTGATCTATAAATTTATAAGAGTAAAAGAGACCATAAATTAATTAGAAATGAATATAATTGAATACTCTATTCATTTTAAAATATTAGACATCTGGAAAAGAATAATAGATGAAAACAATAGTGATCTAGAAAAGAATCATACATGAAAATAATAGAGTTCTGAAAAAGAGATCCTAAACCCCAACAACATTAATTTTTTGGTAAAGGCTAAAAAATTTATGAAAAATATTTTTTAAAACATGTTTGTACTTTGATATGACTCATACTTGTGAATGCATTTTTTAGAAAAACCTTGATAGTAATGAGATGATTTTCAAATAAGTATTGATAAATTTATATTCATTTATCATAAGTTTTAGAAATTATTTTACCACATCTGATCTAAAAAATAAATTTTTTTATTATCAAAACACTTTTAAGGGAGAAGTGAGAAACCACAATGTCCAAAAATAAAACAAAAATAAACCAAAACAAGACGCAAACATAGAAACCGGACCTACCTCTCCCCAGCAACTACCACATGTAAACTAACCCTCAACAATGCATACAACTCGGATAACTGTCTCACACAAGGGTGCATGGGCCCGGTACTGATGGTGAAGCCATTCCCTCTCAGTCTTCCAAATCCCAATGGCATGCACAGTTGTAGGATTGATGATATGAACCCCATCTGAGGCAGATCCAGTAAAGTTGGGATGCATCACACTAGAAACACTTCCGCAAACACATGAGAAATTGGTCCAAAAGAAAACTAAAATCAAACCATAAAAAACCCAAACCAGAAGAAACCACCACAAAATTAACCCGAATAATTAAAGATAAACTTAATCTTAACAGATTCTTTTTCCTTAAACAAATTCCATGAAATAGACATTACCTTCATGTTAGGAGTCTCTATCACCAATTTTTCAAACTCAGTGGCCAGTTGGTCCCA
This sequence comes from Viscum album, assembly GCA_963277665.1. NCBI lineage: Eukaryota > Viridiplantae > Streptophyta > Magnoliopsida > Santalales > Viscaceae > Viscum > Viscum album. Next base: position 1,423,445,416 of record OY728123.1, on the reverse strand, counting down.
TGTCTATATATAATCCTCAATGCTAATTTTCCCTTTGTTGAACCCCCTGATAATAATTAGATCCTTCTTGTCCACCCAATCGTATTTCTCCTCATTGAGGGTTGCCTCCAGAGGTATCCCCATCATTTTAGTTGCCTCCTCTTCAGATGCATTGAGGAATAAGATATGCCCAAGTACTTCCTCCTCAGAACATAACAGTAGTTCTACGTGCTTCTACCCCTGGTCCTCTTATCCATGATGGCTAACTTCCTCATTTTCAACCTTTTCTAACTTAACCTTCCTGGGAGAACGGGTCTCCAGCGGAGGAGGTAAGGATGAGTAGTCCTTCCCACCCTTCCTCCTCCTATTTCCCCTATTATTTGGGCTTGTTTTTTCATCTACCAAATGGCTATTCTCATCTCCCTTGCACTCATGCTCACATCCTCGAACTTCCTCCAATGAGTAACCAAGGAAAGCACTCAAGTATGCCTCAACAAGCCTCCCATATTTGTTATTTAGGAAAATTGAGATCTATGAACTGGAAGAAGGACCCCCTGCCTTCCCCTCACCAGATCACTAATCCTCCTCCAAAGTAGTCCCCTAAAATACCTCCTGCAAAACACCACTAACCGGCCCTGTTGGCTTGGCCAAATTATTCTCCCCTATATCCTCCATCTTCAACATAGCCTCCTGACTTCCATAATCCTAGATTTCCACACTAACCAAGTCCTGCTGAACTAGATGACACTCCTCTACACCAATCGTAGTTGAAGGTTAGTCCCGGTCCAACCTCAACCTATTAAACACATCAGCGACTAATGGATTGGTTTGAGGCACCAAAGTCTTGTTCATAGGAGACCGAGAATGAGTAGGCCGACTAGACCCTACCACAAATGCCCCCTCGCACGTAGCTGACCTGTTGAGAGTTGCCTCCTCCAATTGTAAACTTCCAGAAGGATCTCCCCCACCTATATTTCTTTCCTCTATGGTAGAATTCTTCTTCAACATCTCTCCCTTTCCCTGTACCCCATGTTCCTTTCCATGATAATTGCTCCTCCTCAAAGCACACTGAGACCCCCTACGACATACGTCCAGCAAATGACCAAATTGATTGCATCTAGAATAGAAATCAGTCCAATTTTTGTAGACCACCCTTTGATTGTAGCGGTATTACTCACCCACAGTGATCCATACATACTCAAATGGAACCGTTGAAGCATCCACTTCGACACAGAATTGTGGATTTATAGGGTGACAGAGAGCTTCTATTCGGATATCCGAGCACATGTACCTACCGAGAAAATTTCTTATCATACACATAACTGAAGGATTTTGAAATGGAAGGGGGAGATTTGGGAAACTTACCCAAGTCTCCATATCTGAAGGATCACACTTCATATGCCAATCAAAGAACCATCGAAATAGAAAAAATCTGAAACCGTTGAAGTTACGAGATTCACTTGACCACACCTTGAAGAGATCAACCTCTGAGGAGAAGCGTATCATAATATGTCATCTATCAAACAGACCCACTGTCGCCCTATCCTTAAAATCCCAAGTGTCGAAGACATGCCTATCGAATGCATCCACTGACGGTCATCGTTGAAAAAAAATCACAATTTCATCCTTTAGTTGCGTGTTTCAAGAAATTTCAACCTCTATTTCATTTCACATTAAAAAAATTATTATCCAAGATGAGTTTTTCATGAATGAAACATGAAAATAAAATATTAATGGATCTTGAGATACTATAAATAATAATAATCCTCATTATATGATGGGTTTTTATTACAAGTCATTCCTCTTGTTTCTAACCAATTGTTAAAAATAAAAATAGTTATCATGAGTAAGAATAATACCCAATGAAATATAAATAAACCATCATATTGATAAATAATACCTTAATATCCAAAAATTCATCATAAATAATTACAACCCATGTTTAAATTACCTAATTCCACAAATAACTAAACCTTAAAAATCTTTAACATATGAATGAAAAAATTAAAAACCCAAGAATTAGAAAAACCTCATAACCGATTCTTCCAAAGTCAACTTAATTTTAATCAAAATATAGTATAAAGTCACTCATAATTTGACATACAAAATTTGTATACACCATAGTCATATATTTAACATAAATATAATAATCTTTTAAAAAAATAACCTGAATCACCAAGACATAAAACTATAAAAAATTTTATATGCTTACAAAAATTAACTAAATCATTATCTGAAAAATAATATCAACCACTTTAACATATAATAAAATAATATAAATTATACTCTATAATAATTTAATTTTCTAAAAACAATGAAAAACATTTCCTAAAAAACATTATTCATATTTTCATGAAATCATTTTTCAATCCCTAAGGTTATTTAAAGTAATGAAGTTATTTCCCCAAAATTAAATAACCCTTTATCTTAATTAACCATAATTACTGCAACATTAAAGAATTTATTATACCTAAAGGTTATCTATACATTTTATAATATCTCTCCAAAAAAATAATAACATTATTTCCAAATATAATTGAAATTAAATCACATGTTAAACCTAAGGTTTATATATACCTCAATCATTTATTCTTCCTAAAATACAATAAATGTATCCCAGAATTTTTATTATCTCTTATAAAGTTCAATTATATGAAAACCTCAAAAAAAATTATATAACTTTTAATTTTGATTACTTATAAACTTATTAATCAATTTTGGTTTCTAATACCCTTTAATTATTATAAACCTATAATATACTAACCTTTAATGTTATATAAACCCTTTTATGATACCAAAATTGACAAATCACCCTTATCCATCCCATGAGTATAGGATTTATAGGAAAGTTTCATTACATATGTTCCCATGAACTTTTATGTAAGGATTTTTAGAGAATTAAGAAATACGTTACAAAAAAATACCTATAATTTTCCTTTATAGGGACATTTTTTCCACTAAAAGAAGTTTTTTAAATGAAACACATGTCTCCTTAAAGACCAAAATATCATATTAAGTTATATTATTTTTAATTATTCCTACTCATCTTTAATCCATGGGAAAAGATTTAGAAAACATGGGATGATCATAAAACAAAATAATAGGTATAAAAACAAGAGGAAAACCATTAGGCCACCAAATAAATGAAAACCATTGAAATATAGTTTTATCTTAGAAAAAACTAATATAGTTTTATCAAATAATAAATCAAATTGTTTTCTAAAATTTTAATTAAAACAATGTTGTATGAATGTATAAAGGAAATAAAGTTATCCTAAAGGATATTTGGGACATCATATTAATAATCACTCCTATAATAACCCTTAAAACCAAGCTTATAATATAATAACATATTGAGTTATCTAGAAAATAATTTATTAAGAGAATAAATCCTTAGCCAATGCATTGGAGGGCTATATTAGACCCAACCATCATCATATATAATATCCAAGAATTGTAACCTGAATAAAACACATAGTATCTTTCATATCACCATAAAAATTATAAAAACATACTTTTCAATACATAATGAAAAATTATTTGGTTAAACCTTAAAATATGATTATTTGAAAAATGGTTTAACTAATTACCTATTGCTAAAAAATGAAAGTAAAACATTAAATATTATAAGATCATTAGTAAGTTTCATTGAAAAAAACATTCATTTGATTATATAAAAAATAAAAAATTAAAAAAATTATTGAGAATAGAAATTACTTTGGAAGAAAATGAAAACATTAGTATAAAGATTAATTAAGTAAAATGGTTATAAAAGTGGGTAAATGTTTTCCTGAAGAAAACTTAAATAACGATATTTCTTTCACACTTTTGTAAGGAAAATCCAGTGAAAATAATGTGAAAAGATATTTCATTCCATCTATATTAAGGAAATAAAACACTAATAGAAAATGGCCTTAAAAATCATAGGATTATATATATGGATCCTTATAACTAAAAATAAATAATAAGAATATGGAGGAAATAATGTTGAGAGGAAAACTAAAAAATATTTAAAGTAAAGGTTTAAAAGAAAATCCATTTATGTTGAGTCATGACTTGCCTCATACATCTTATAACCTACTAAATAATAAAATTATATTAATTATTTACTAACTTAAAACCCATTTTAATTTTTAATTAATTTTAATTAATCATTTTAATCCTTTTATTATCATGCTACATTTATTTACTATATTGGTATTGTTCACATCAATCGTTATGATGTCATTAAGTTTTTAATATTCAAATGTTCTTTGGTATTTATATAATAGTAAAAATTAATTTTAAAATGGTTTAATAAGATCTTAAATTTTCATGTTATTGTATTCATATCATTCCATAAGTAAAGGAGTCCAATAGGTTATCAAATAGTTATTTTTTTGAGAATTTTCCTTGACAAACTTGCTTTTTACGGTTATAAATAACCATGATTATATATTTTTAATTCCATTATTTTGATGGATATTTTACCATAAAAAAATAAAAAAAAATTATGTTAATATTAATTTTTATTCAATCATAAAATCCATTTTCAAGAATATCTATGAAATGCATAAGTTTTAAAAAATACCATCATTCACGTAGATAGTGTAAAACAATATTGGTGAGTGATGTTTTCAAAAATAGTTTAAAATAAACAAAACCAAAATATTTATTTTGAGTTTTATAAAAAAATATATTATCAATAAATGAATATTTTATAGTTAATTTTTAATATTAATCATGTTATTGAAATAGTAAGATAATATTTTATATGAAAATTCACAATTTTGGACAACTAGGCATATTTTAACATGGTAACGACTTATGAAAGGAGATTGAGGATAGTAAATGGGTAATATTTCATCATTTATAGATGAAAATATGCATATAACATGTGAATATAACCATTTAATATTAATAAGAGGTGATTAAAAGGAGTTTTAAGAAAAAGAGTAAAACAATATGAACTGAGAAAGAGGCTCTAAAACTCTAACCTTTCTCTTTGAATTGCCTCCTTTGGATTGATTATGAAGCCTATGGAGGCAAGATTATGGAAAAGTAAAGAGGATTATAAATGTGGAAAGGTATGTTTGGTGTGGTATTTGGGATTAATATGGAGATAAAACGGATCTTGATATGTGTTTTGAAAAGGTGATAATGAGTCCCATTTTACAGGAAAAATTCAATGACATTTTTAAAAATATTATGTTTTTAATAGTTAAAAAGAAATTGTAAAATGGAAAATGGTTCAAAAATATATAATGGATCACATAATCAATAATTATAAATATTATTTGATGCAATATAATATTTTTAGGATATTTGAATTAATTTATAATAATTTTTTAATATTAAATATCCTTTAATGTCCGTTTCAAGGTTATTTTCATAATTTGAATTTAAAAATTTCTATAAAACCGTGGAATTATAATTTAAACATCTAAATAATTAAATATATTTAATATTAATCCCTAAAAATCATGCATGAACATAATATAACTACACTTTATTATAATTAATATGTTTTAAAATGATTACTTTGACTTTTCTCCAACTTATGAAAATGATACTTTAACGTTGCGTAAGCATTTTTGATAATTATATTATTTTTTAAAATTAAAATTAAATGTATAACATGAATATAATTTATTTAAAACTGTTATTTTTATCTAGAATCACTAATAATGTACATTTACTCTCACCCTTATCATGAAAAACATTTTTAAGACCTTATCTCACTTTTCTTACCTTTTACAAGTATTGGGTAAGTATTTGGATAATTATCTTGTTATATAAATATAAAATTAATAAATATACATATAAATAATTTATTATGAATCATATATATATATATAATGTTGATCATAGAGTTATAATATTCTAAATATTATCTTAAAGGCATCCATTTTGACAATTCTAATATTACACAGGTATTGCGTCAACACTAATAAATGTTTACATATTTATATTCTTGTAAAATTTAATATATATTACATGGTTGATATTTTTATTATACTATATTAATATTTATATCTTAATATAGAGTAAAATTGCTCATTTTTTAATTCATATTTATATCATGATGATGTCGTATAAGATACAATATTTATAAATACTATATTTTAACTATTCACTAAAAAATTATCTTGCTTGAAAAAATACAGACAATTAACCCTAATATAATTTAGAACTAATAAAAATAGAAATAAAGTTAATTTTATAAAATTAAATTTCCAAAATTTGTAATTTTTTATTTTAAACAAAACCATATAATATATAGGAAAACAATTTATTTAGTACAAGAATTATCTCTTTTTCAAATAAAAAATCATATTCTTTTCTTATACCTTAATAAAAGTATTTACAAGTTTACAATAATGATAAATATAAATATAAATTTATAGAGTCAACCTAAATATATTATTATAAAATAGAAAATAATATTTAAAAAATATCATAATAAGAAATCATTTTTAGAAAATATATTTAACCATTAAATAAAAGGCCTTTTCTATCAAAAAGTAGACATAATAATTTTAAATGTATAATTGGTATCTAATTTATTTATAATATCATTTGAAAAATGATATATATATATATATACCTATGTGTGTGTGTGCTTAAATCATATATAAATTTATAATCTTGGATATTAATAAACCATAAAAGTGGCATCTTATTAAAAATCCATGTGTTTTCACAGCTGAAAAAACTCTATTGTTCCCTATCACCTCGACATAGGGGAATGTGTCATATGTGTGTGCCAAGAAAGACTCTTGAAGCCATTGGTAGTTGTAATGGGGGAGTGTCTCCCTTAAAATACCTATATTGGTATCGCTAGTATAATGTTGTTACTTCCAGGTCTTCCTGATAAATATTTTGAATAGGAATGAATCCTTCCTTATCATAGTGGAGGAAATGGGAATTGATAAACCTTTGTTGAATGATATCCAATTGTGAAAGGGTTTGGGGGTTTCCTATAACCATGGGAGATATAGTTGTCACTACTTAAGATAAGGTGTGTGAGATTTATGTGTGTAGACACCTGTGGGTTCTAGTAGCATTTTGAGTACCTTGCTTTCCCCCACACCTATTGGTCATGGTTGGAGTATCTACCCTAGCTCATCCAGTGGATGGAATTCTATAGGATCATTTTATCCCAAACATAAAAACATGCATAATGATGGTGATTCCCAACATTAGTGTTTCTTGAAGGTGGTGAAGTCTAATGTTTCTTATCAACTTGTTATGGAATGAGAATAGATTCACATATAGTTCACTATTTTATTTTCCAATGATTTTCATCAGGACTATTGTATAAAAATATTTTTTGGATGGTTGTGATCTGGGTCCCACATTCCCATCTTTGAAAGGAGGATAGTATGCTACCACTGGGTCTCAATGGTGTCGACTCCTTGATCATAACATAATGATGGAATGTTTCTTATTACCTCCATGGAGTTCCACACCTAGTCCTAATCTCCCTTGTAGATATAAGAAATTAACATTAATCATGTTCCTAGTTCCACATTGAAGTGTAAATCAATTAATTACTTCATTATAAGCTTTAACAAGGTGAAAACCTTCAGTTGGATAAGATAATTCTATCATATATTTTTGGAAATATAAGGAATGTTGGGATTTTGTTTTACCTTCCTTAGAAGAAACCATAAGGGAATCCTATATTTTTCACATATAAAATCTTAATCTTGTCACAAAAGGAATCCCATTCTTATATCATGAGGAAAATAATGCTCATCACATGAGGTATCTAATGCGCATTACACCAGGAACCTTATGTTCATCACATAAGGATTAATATGGTTGTTATAGGAGGCATCCCATACACATCAAATAGGGGATCCTATGATCATCAAAAAATAAAAGGTTAGAATATTAGGCTATTAACCTAGGTGGAGGATAAATAGATCCTATTATCATCACATAGGCTTCTTATGATCATTATATAAGGCATCATTTTCTCACCACACAAGGAATCATAGGTTCATCACCTAAGGCTCCCCAAACTCATCACCTAAGGCACATCATGCTCATCTCATGAGGAAGGATGGGTTTTTGATGTATAAGGGGAGGCATATCATCCCATGATAGCCACATTGGGAGTCTTATTCTCATCATATAAGGAAATATTCCACTTATGTTAATCATGTAAGGGAAGAAACAAGTTAACAACCATTGGAGATATATCCAGTTATACTCTTTATATAAGGGAAGGCATATGTTTAGAGTCATATGGGGAAACTCTATAGAGATTTGGATTTCTAGGAAGGTATTTATTTTTTCATACATGGAAAAGGATATGCGACAAAAAGTTTTCTATGTGTTGGGATTGAAAGTCAATGAGGCATACTATGTACACTACTCAAAAAATGAATCAAAAACCATATAGTTAAAGGTTCATATTATAAATTCGTGTGACAGTACTAATCCATGATCTTTGAAATCATAAATTAAGGTTGATTATGTTGTGAAATTGATTAAATCATGGGAAAAGTTGGGATTATACATTAAGCTACACAAGATCTTCTCGGAAGAAGGAAAGATACATTATGGGGCTTACACACAATATATACTTCCCTAATTGTGATTGAGATAAATAATCATGGATGATTCCTAGACTATGCTTAGTGAAAAAGGCTCAGGGTGATAGAGCCTATACTTAATCAAAAATTTCAAGGATACCACCAAAACCATGCTTGATGAAATAGACTTGGGGATGATATTTGATGATACCAATCATACATATAGATTTTTCACAAATAAATTTAGATTAGACGGATCCAAGATCCATGAGACCTAAAATTTCATGATTGTATGTTTGTAAATCACTATGGTATGGGTTTTACATATGTTTGGATTGTTCATGAAAATTAAGTTGAACAAGACTTGGTCTTTTAATGTAAATTGTGTCTTTTAAGGAATACAGTTGTGAGAGAACATCTCAAGCACAATACAATGGATTAATGGACTTTTGTAAGGTAATTTATGTTAAATTATAATGTATTAGTATCCAAGGGTGTTCTAAGTTATGTGAGTTCATGGGAGTACTAGTTATACAATTTGAGATCTTCTATGTCAAAAACATAAAGTAAATATCCTAAAAATAGTCAGATGAGGGGTTATTATAACCCCTAAACTTAGGAATAAAAAATTATTATGAAATCAAAAAAATTGGATTTTTTGGTTCTTATACATTACTTCCACGTAACTTTATGTTACATAAATATTCTTTCCTTTTTTTCCATAATTGCCATTTATGACCATTTTCTCTCTCTAATCCTCTTTAGAATCGTTTTTTAGTGTCAACTGAGTGAAAATATTTTAGGATGATTATTTTTATCAAGATATATGGTATTTTTATGTGTTTATAAATAGTGAGTATTTTATGGTAAATGTGGATTAGGATGTGGAAGAATTATTGTTGAGTTGGGTCGGTTCATAGGTAGTATGATGATTGATTATAAAGGAATGTTGGGATCTACCTTAATCTCAACCTTATGTTCAAGATTGTATTTGAATTTTAAAGATTATGGAGTTATATTAATGTTTTATTACTCCCATTAAAGTGATTTTATTACCTTAATCCTAAACACCATGATTTTTTCTATTTATGGTAGTTTTTATGTAAGGGGATATTGACATTATCAAATACCTTAACAGGGCCTTAGCATGATCGAGTCATGTCACTTGTGTTCCTTGAAGAAATTAGTCTCCCCATTATTTAAACCCACTCTAAAAATGATCTTACCTTTTAGAATATTGATGAGGCAAACCATTTTGGATAGTAATGGATTCCCATGGACAATTTAAACATCCTTGTCACAATTTATATCCTATATTGGGAAATAATGGGATGTTTGATAAAAACATGAGTCTTTAGGTGTGATAATTTGGGTCTTAGAGTGTTATAACATTGTGTAATTAGAAATGTTTAAGGTGTCGAAGGGGTTATATAAGGCATATAGGTAAAATTCAAGAAGGTATCATGGGTGACAAGATATTATTTTGAATATAGAGGGCACTACGTGACCATTGGGTTGGTATCGGGTACTCAGTGGTGGTAGTAGGGGAAAAAGTGTCCTTATGAGGTCCACCAGCCACCCAATGGACCCAGGGATGGTACCTGTAATCTAGAGATAACCAATAGATGGTGATCATGTACCCTTTATCCATGGTGTGGGAGTTTTTAATTTTTTTAATTAATTAATCAATTAATCAGGTTGTTATCAAGTTTAAATCGGGGAGGGGCCTTATTTGTGACATGCGGACATGGGATATCATCCCTACATTTACCTTAGTTATTTTCATTATCAAGATATGATATTTATTATTAGGTGTCAATTTTTGTTTCCATCCATCACAAGAGGTCTCCACATATAAGGCTAACCCTCCTCATGTTTTTTTATTATTTGTTTCTAGATTTGAATTTGTTCCAAATATTTTTGAATAAAATACCAGTTTGAGGGAATATTTTATTTTTTTCTAATTTATAACATTTGAGGTCAAATATGGGAATAATATTTTATAATAAGGTTTATATAGATAATATGAAGGTGTTAGTTCAACATATCTACTATTTTTATTTTTATTTTGTCTTTGGGAAATTGTGGGTGTGGGTGGGGTTGAGTGAGGGATTGGAAATCAGGATCGACATTAGTCTCTTATGTCTATATTGGTGTCTTAGGGGTCATATAGGGTAGAAAATAGTGCGATATATAGTTTTTGGTGTTAATTTTCTATGTGAGGATGGATAATATGGTGGTTATGTTGATGCTTGAGTTTATACATGGGATGCTTCATGTGGTTCTTAAATTTTGAATTGGTAAAACACATTGACGTTCATGACATAGATTTCTAAAAAAACATGTGTGGTGATGTTGATCACTGGTGAATATCATGGAAATATATTTTCTACAAGATCTATCCTTAGGTTTTTTATGATGCCACTCACTATAGGGAGGAGGTAACTAGGTTCGGGTTTACACAGGACAAGGCCCATGAGGTGGTGGTGACCACTAGATGTTGGAAACATCATTTATAGATTAGGGGATGAATATGGTGATATAGATCACTAAGATGAAGAAGATACACATCATAGGTGTACAAGAGATTGGGTGTTCATTAAGATCACTGGTTGGGGGATTATTAGGCACACTATGAATAGGATGTGTCTGGGATGTTGATCCTGAAACATAAATTTTTTATCAATGGGTTGTTGAACAATGACTCTGTTTTAGGTATGTGTACCTATTAGAGATCATCATTGGTATGTATTGGTTGGATTGATTTATTAATTGAAGGTTTCCCTTTTTGTCTTGGGATGGTTAGATAACTATGGTTTCTCTTGGTGTGAGAGACTATGGGTATCTCATCCCACTTCGACAATAGCTGAAGAAGATAAAGTACTCACTCTTTCCTCATTGGGAATGATGTGAAGATAAATTGGTTGAAAAATGTTATTTTGGTATACTCATTAATTATTAATTTCATATAGTTATATACATGTGGATATTAGTTGGGGACACCACTGGTGGAGTCCTATTGAGTTTTGTACTCACCACCCTGCATTGTCTCTTCAACACTCATGAAAATTTTATATCACATATATCAAGTAAGGATAAAGGCATGGGTTATGTAACTTAATGGATGGAGGTGCAGTGGATTCATAGGCAGTTGGTCATTCATTTATATTTTTCATATGTTTGGGGTAGATTTTGTGTGCCTTGTGGAAGGTGCATCCTTTTTCTTATTTTGGATCATGTTTGTATTCGATTTTCCCATGGGTGATCTGGTTTCTTATGTATGACTATTATAAATTTGTATCTATGTATTTGGTATAGAATATTGTATGTTTGGTTATTCTTATTGTTGTTATGATATTTACTATTATTTATTGTTTCTTTGTCCATTGTTAGTTCCATTTATAGATGGTGTAGCCTCCCCACGATCACCTCTTAGACCGTCATCATTATTCGATATCCTCTGGCTTACAGTGAGGCACACCTAAGGTTTATGGCCCTATGATTTGATCAAGGGTTAGATTGGTTGGGTTGGGAGATTCTATATTGTTGTATCAGGGTAAGGTTTCTACACTTTATCACTAATAAAGTTGTTATTCTTGTTATTTGGGAATAGTAGTTAGAGGTTTAGGATGAATATGGTTCAGAAATAGACCTATATAGGGATATATCTGACCCCTATATAGAGAACACCAAATTTTCCTAGATTTTGGATATTATTAAAATAATTATTATAGTTTTTCTGTTTCTAAAAGTTATGTGTAATTGATGGTGATTTTTTTATATTGTAACTCTTGGACGGAATAGGAAAGAGGTGGTGTGTATTATACATCATTTCGAAAACATAGGTCTCACATGACATGTGTATTCCATTAAGTGCTTATTTACTGAGTTATATAAAGGAAGGGTTTAGTTGTTTAAAGTTTCAAGAATAGGATATAAACTATTTTTATGAATAGTCTCTTAGTGGTATTCTACTTAGATAAACCCATACAAATTTTGGTTTTAGTTTTATCTGTTGTTCAGATCATGCATGTGTGTGTGGTACCTGACCTTGTAATAGGTAGGTGGGGTCATAATTATAGATAATATGAGAACTTGGAAGTAGGTAGGGGGTATATGGGTTATTGTGTTATGATTTCTATTATAACTTTACCTATTTATAATATTTAATCTATTATATTTCAGTTGAGCAAGGTATTTGGATTTTAGAGACATACTACCCTGATGGCAATCATCAGAGAACATGGAGTGTGGATATGGGAATACATTGAGGAATGATCTAGTTGGGGACCCTAAGGGTGTATATAATCATGCACTATATGTGGATATTTTAAGGCACCTAGGTTATCTATAGAAGGAAATAGATTTGGATCAGTGGTTTAATGATTAACTTCCTATGGGTTAAACATAGTATAGACTGGGGGACTCATGGAGCTGAGTCGTCAATCATGTATATTGACAATGATTTATAGTAAAAACATCCTCCTTTATTTTAGGGATATAGTGTTACTCTATAAATGGAGTACTATATTAGGTCAATACATACTATAATTTATCATATTGGGACACCTCAATGGTGGTTAGTGAAACTAGCGATTAATATGCATAGAAGACCAAAAAATACTAGTGGGATATAAAGGTTCAAATAGGTAGCCATAGAAGGATAATGTGGATGGAATTCAAGTTTATATTCTTCCATCACTTCTTCCCTTATAAATTGAGGGTGTATAGAGTCCTAGAGTTCATGCACTTGACTCAATTAGTTATGGATTATGCTTCCATATTCACATATTTGTAGTTATTTGAACTTAATTTGATAGTTGATAAGGTTTCAAAGTTATGCCTTTTAAAGGATAAAATTTTAAATACAATTAGGGTGTAGGTAAAAATATTCATGTTGAATTTTTTTTAAAATGTAGTGAATCATACACTGATAGAGGAGAATAATTTGAGTGATATAGGTACGCTCATCATAGTAGTTACATCGAGCGGGATAGATAGTGGAAGATTGAGTAACTAGAAGTGGGTATGTGAAGATATCTAGTAGGGAGGTCAAAGTTGGGGATTGATTTTTCCACCATAGATTTGTTTTTCTTTGAAATGTATCCAATGCGAGTAGAAGGGGCATATTTGAGCTCTGTGCGACTGACTACCAAATGAGTGTTGGGCATGTTGAAAAATGGGACATATGGAGAGATTTATAGGGAATCATTTCAATCATCCATAGGATGAGAATAATATTAGACTTGGGTATCTAAGGTATGAATTTTATATGGATATATATATAATTACTAGAGTTTATCTTCACCCATAGTTCAGGGCAGCAGGATAGGTGTTCAGTAGTGGGGGTAGTAGCCGACACTGAGTGTATATTCATAGAGTGGTTAGGAATTAGGAAATCATGGTTCAAGGTAATTGTATGTGGTTGAACTATATTTTTCTAAGAAGTTATTTAGGTAAGTGGTAGTTATAGGTATCATTTTAATTCATTGATTTGATTTTCACAAGATGGATATTGGTACATGAATTGTGTGTATTAATGGTTTGACTATGTGATGGTTTAGGTTTGAGAATTGAGTATGATGTTTGATGAATTTATGTTTATGGTACGAATAATTATATTCGAGGATGATGGTCGGTATGGTTCTATCATTTTGTTGGATAGTTAAGTTGGGGAATGACCGGCTAACTAATTCCTATGATGGGGAGTTCCAATGGAAGGAATTAGTCCGTTTTAGTTGTTTTTAGAGTAATTTGATGTAGAAAATGCATTTATTATTATATTGGTATTTTAGGGATGCTGTGAGAGGGATGTTTTGGTTTTGTTTGGGTATGGTCAATGTCTTGGATGAAACATAGCTTGGGGATGAGTTATCGTAGGGTGGGGAGGTTTTAACAACCTATGATTTTGCATGAGATAATCTAGGTTTGAGATTGGACTAACCCCATGTAATTAGATGTGTTTTATGTGTTATTAGGATTAAATAATAACCATAGGTTATATTGTGGAAGGTTTCCTAGTTCTAGGTTCTGTATTTTGATAACAAAGGGAACCAGGTACTCGATGGTAGTAGTAGGGGAGTAGGTAGCCTTTTGACGTCCATCGACCACTCAGTGAACTCATGTTGGCTACCCAATGGTCAATGATTGGGTACCCAACCCGTATATGGTATTTTTTAATTTTTAAAATTAATTAATTAATTAATTATTTTTATATTTAAATTAAAAAGGTCCCCCATGTGTTTTCATTGAACTGGGGAGCTCATCCCTCCCCTATCAATGTTCTTCTCATTCTTAAGAGATACTCCACTTTATTGGGTGTCATTTTTTAGTTTTTTTCTATAATATGAGGCCTATTAAGGTAATCTTATCCCTTATTTCATGTTTGTATGATTTGTTTCTAGATTTGATGCATTTTAGTGAGTTTCAATTAAAATATATATTTCAATGAATTTTCACTTGTCTACCAATTTATACTTTTTTTGGTCGAATCATGCAATTAAATTCTAAAAGATGGGTCTTGTAGCTAAGAGGTAGGGATTCCCTAGCTACATCTATTACTTATATATGTGTTTATCTTTTTGTAATTGAGGGTATGGTTAGGGTTGACTAAGACACTAGAAATAAACACTAGCTTCAGTATTTGATGTCTATGAGGATGTCTTAGGGGTATTTTAGAGTGGAAAAGTAGGGAGATAACTAGTTTTTGTGTGCCTTTTTCATGTGAGGGTCGATGATCTAATTATTTTCTGATGCTTGATATGGTACATGGAATACTTGATGTGGTTCTTGAATTCTAAATTGGTCTAACATATGGATAGTGGAGACATGGGTTATTAATGGAACATGTGATGTTTTGTTGATTATTGGTAAATATAGTGGTGATGGAGGTTGATTGATTTTTGTTCATAGTTTTTTGGTGATACTATTCACAACAGGGCTAAGGCTGCTGGGTCTTGGTCACATAGGAAATGGTTCATGAGGTGGTGTCAACCATTTTATATTGATGGTATCCTCCATAGATGAATAAATTAAGGTGGTAATGTTTATCATTAAGATAGGGGAGGGATATGTTTTATCTAGACACATGAATTGAGTGGTGATAATGATCACCAGTGGGGGCCTTGGTAGTCTCACTATGAACAAGAAGTGTTAGGGTTATTGTGTTGGGAACCGGAAAGGGGTATCTATGGCTTGTTGAACCGTGACTCTGAGATTAAAGTATGTGTGCCTTTTAGTAATAACTAATTATTTAGTTTGGTTATATTTTGGTTTGAACAAAAAGTATCACCAAGTGGAATGGGATAGTCAGATACCTATGGTACCTTTAGGGATGATAGATTTTGGTACCTCATCCAACTATAGAACTGGGTGAAACATGTCAACTCCTAACTCTTGGGTCATCAGCCATGAGGTGTAACAAAATTAGTTGATGAGTACTTATTCTACTAGTATTTTATTCCCTTTAAAAAATTATATATAACAGGATTTCTATTAGAGACACCATTGGTGGAGGCCTGTTTAGTTTCATACTCACCACCATATATGGTCCCTTTAGGATGCATGTAGTTTTTATGTCTCATATATATTGTAAGGGTAAAGGCATGTATTCTAGAAATTAGTGGATATAGGTGTAGTGTATTCATAGGTATAGATCCATGAGTGGGTGTTTTAGATATGGGGTGGGTGGATTTCTGATTCCTTGTGGTATATTTATCCTTTTAACGTTTTTATCTATGTTTGTATTTGATCGACCCACTGGTGATATGGTTTCTTTTGTATGACTGGCATAAAATTTAATATATTAATTTTGTAAATCATGTTGTATATTTGGTTGTTCATTTTTAAATTATGATATTTATTATTATATATTGTTACTTACTCTATTTTTTGTTTCTTTTTATAGGGTATAGTCTCCCCAAGATCACCTATTTGTCCCTCACTACTAGACTACAACCTTGGGAATATGAGGAGGAATGTTTGTGGTCTATGGAACCCTAATTTAGTCATGGTTTAGTATTTATATTTTGAAGGATTATAAAAGTATGATATTTACTAACTCTTACTAATATTTCATTAATCACTCTCATTGAGTAAGTGTTTAATCAATCATATGTCTATAAAGACACCATACTTGGTTTGAGCACAATAATAACCAAAACATTGAATAAAAATAAAGAATTCATACTAATAGTACCTTCCAAGTAATTTGACTGTTCATTTATCTCTAATTTAAAAATAAATAGTAAAATGAAATGGATCTCTCCTCTTTGAGGAAAAATTTATCTACATGACTTCACTATGCCTCTCTACATAAGATTATCTAAAAAATAATTGAACCTATTTTTTTTAGATAATTCCCTTAGAAAAATTTCCACAAGTATGTATATTCAATAAAGCCTTAGTGTAAGGAAAATTTATTTTTAGTTACTTAAAAATATCCAAAAACATTTAGAAATTATAATCATTGCCTCATTATTCCAAGGATCATAGGAATATAGGAATGTAATGTACCTATCTGACATTGATCATATGACATGAGCTAGAATACCACTTGACCTCATGTTTTCTCCCGGATTTATAAAGTTTGATGACTAGTTCCGAGGGTTTACCATAAAAATTAGGGATTGTTTTACCATAAATGATATAATACCAAGTAATCAAACAAATGAATAAATATATTTAAAAAAACAAGAAATAAAGATATAAAGAAAACAATTGATATATAATAAATCAATATACATATCGATGATAGCAGAATTAAATACATAAAATAAAAAAATTAATTATAATGATAACCATATAATTTCATATGAGATGAGTCATATATCAATTGTGATAAAGATAACTTAATGGTAATGTCTTATAAAAAACAAATACCATTACTGAAAAAATATAATGAAAAATTGAGTAATCCAAAATAGGCCTTAAAGTCACCTATATGACATGCCTATGCATCTCTTTTTGGTTATCTCTAGGCTTAACTACTTGAAATAGAGCATCTACTGTTACCTACATCATAGGACATAAAATCTCTATGTATATATGAGGTGTGCATGAATGTTTTTTTAAGAAGAATAAGTAGTATTTCACTGATTAGACCTAAATTTACAAATAATATAAATTTAATACACGTGTAATTATGTAATTGTATTTATAAGAAGATTATTTTATATTTATAATGAAAAAATTAGTAAAAAATTCAATTAACCATTTTTAAACCATGTTACAATGATTGTTGAATGTATTTGATTCAAAAAAATGTGATACAGATTGATGTATTGAATCAAAAGGCATTTCATTATTTAAGATCCTATTTCACTAAAATGTCATATAAATAGTATAATAGTTTCCCAACCTATCGTATAACATATGAGTTAACCTCTCCTCACTCATAATCTGATAGGTATAGTAAAATTGTGGACCTTTCCCTAAATTATAATAAAAAACTAATATCCTCTCACATATTAGTCGAGATAGATCTTACAGTCATGAAATAATATTATTCTTATAAAAAATGGGTTAATCATCTACTTATCATTGATTGAGTAATGTTTTAAAATCATATACCTTATGAATTAATATAGAAAACTAGTTATCCTTGTATTAATCATTAGTTGAGATTAATTTGGAAATCATGGCCCATAAAATTTACTTAACAATTGATTTAACCTCACTTACTCATAGGCTTAGAGTGATAACAAATTTTGTGGAACTTAACATAAATCATCTAATTCATGCCCCGTAAATGATCACATAACAAGTGAGGTAACCTAATTTCACCATTAATTCTATGGGATAATGAATTAAGTATCTCTTATCCAATCTATCTCTTTTTTATATCATGATTAAGATTGTATATAAAAATAAATCTTAATATATATGACAAAATCGATATAAGTAATGGTATCACTAGCCAATGAATGAACATAAACCATATCCTATATCCTAAAATAATACTTCCCATATGGTATTAATGAATTAAAATATAACTTAATCATTTAACAATTCTCATTTATCACCAAAGAAATAGATAAATAATAAAATTTAAACATGTTAGAATAAAACATGATTGACAAGAATTGAAAAATATGATATGAAATAAAACCATAACTATAGGCTGAAAATACATATAAAATAATCAAATAAATTTATAAAAATTTACTAGATAATGACCATATTTCGTTCAACCTATCCATCTAGTTAATGAATCATTTGAAAAATTTCATGATCCTTATACAATTTCATAATAATTTTCCTATGAAAAATGTGCAAGTACCTCATTGAGTGATCTAAAAATCAACTTGGATTATCAATAATTTTTTCTCATTCACAATAGTATACTTGAATTTTTTTATTAAATATAGGATACTTGGGTTACCTTTTTGTGAACAAATTCTTAAAAATCCACTCAATGGACACAATGAGAGAGTTTCTTTATAGATTATTAAAAAAATATTCTTGTTTGGAAAAAATTACCATCTCCTTGATAATATACTACTTTGAATTTATATATTAAATAAAAAAACCCAAACCAAATTTTAGGTATTATTTATTATAAATCCACTATATTTACATAATGATTCAATGCCTCATTGAAAAATATAAAAAAGTAGTTTCTTGTATAAAATATATATCTTATTCATAATATTCTAAATGAATATTTTATTATATTCTCAACATCTAGGCTAACTGTTGGTTTCTAGTTCTCAAAAACCCACCATATGGACATAATGAGTGAGTATATCCCTATATAATTGTAACATATATATTTTTCCCTTGCAATAAATTGTAATATATTAAATAATATTTTTTGATATAGGTTCTGAGATAGTGTGAGATTCTGAGGCTTGAAGAGGCTCGATTTTTATGTAATAAAAATTTTCAATAAATTATATCACATGCACATAGTTTTTCTAAAATAATGAAATAACCCCAAATGAAGACTTGGATCCTAAATATGAGACCTATGTTCAATTTAGAATTCATGTTTTACCCTAAGCATGGTATAACCTTTTTCTTTTTCGCATGTTTTGTTTGAGCACAGTAGCGAGTGCCAATAATAAAAAAAATAATTGAATTTATTATTTATTATTATAATATAGTGACCTTGTCCTATCATTTTAAAATTAATGTTGTAAAAAATCCCTCGGGTAATCTATATAACCCTGGGATTGAGAGAGGATAATGGAGGAGCATTGGAAGATAAAATGATCATGTATTAATGATCAGAGTATCATAGAAACTCCCAACGGAAACATAGTTTATGGGTCTTGCCAATGATGGAAATATAGACCCATTCTTCATCAGTGTTTGATCTAAACCCAAGGTTATTTATTTATTTATTTTTATTTATCTTATTTTTATATCCATTTTTTAATTCAAACCAATTCACACAAAAAATTGGTTTATAGATTGATGGTTGAACTCAATTGATGATTTATCATCCTATAGTTTATGAATTGATTTTTTTGTTTTTTTTGTTCCTAATTAATTATTATAATCTTAATTAATTTATTCTAACCCAAACAATGTTTGAGGTTCATTCGTATTATTTTTCTTTTCTTACCTGTTTCTTTGGACATTCAATACTAGTAATTCATTTGTTCAGAAGTTCAACAAATATTTGGAATTCAATCGGCACACGACCATTATTGGGTGATATATATCGATACCATGGTTTTGGGTTCATGTTAGAAGTAGCTATCGAGGTGTGATAACAATATCATATGATTATAGGTATATCATGATTAGATTTGGGGTTCCCCTATTGCGGTTGGCGTGTGGCATGGTGCGACTAGTGTTGATCCCCAAGTGGATCAGATGGTTAGAATTCGGCCACTAATGATAGAAATATAGGTCAACCCAAAATTATAATTTCTTGGATGTGATTAGAGGTAGATGTTATTACAAATTTATGCATGTTAATATGTGGAACAATATAGAATTTATATGGAATTCCTAACTACACATCGTAGAATTCCATAAACACACACCATTTAATCCCCCTTTGGTTACACTAGGGTTTAAAAGTAGAGAATAATATCACACACTATGTGAAACATGTCACTTGATTTATGACTTGGTTTTAGTATCTCAGTGTGTACCCTCAGGGTACATGATCTTATATATATGAATAGTCACATGGGCATGGACACAGTTGGCCACACATGCACGACCCTAAGTACAAAGTCACGACCAGTTGTACATAGTAACGAGTTGATGACAAACTAAGTGCCATCTTGACCTCTACACAATGTGTATCCCAAGAGTAATTGCCATGTATTTTGAGAATTAAAAACTATGTGTGAAGGAAACACATAGGAAAACCTGGGGTAGGCAAGAAATTCCATTTTCCCTTAGTACATGGTATATACTTCCTCCAGGGTAGGTTGAGGCCCTACATATCTTTAGTATGGACCATTTTTAGTTGGGTACATTTCCTTGGTCTATCACTATGAGGTTACAATGTGTAATTATGTCCATATATTTGGATTATTATCCCCTATATGAGTTTTTCTCAAATAGTTTTCATGAATCCCTTTGGGAGACCCAGGGTGGGATCACCTACTATATCGTCTTCCCAAGGTGAAATTTAAGGAATATTCATGACCAAATTACATGGGAATATGATCATGTACTCAACATATTATTCCATTTAGGTTTTTCTGTGTCCCCCATGACCCTTGGGTGTGATAAAATATCTTTGTATTGATCTCTTCTAAGTTGTAAAATGTATGTATTTGGCATGGCCTGATGAGAATGACCTCTCATATGCACGCTGTCAATGATATCATGGCTCATGGATATTGTTTTATCATATGAGAATTACCTTGAAGAATTGAGAAGAATCCTATATATGATAGTATGATTGGGACAACTTTGAGACTTGGAGATAGTTATGAGTATATATGGGGTTTTTTCATATTATTATGTATCATATTCTGATTGATATATATTTTTGATGATGAGTTGTCTACTCTCTCTATGCTTATGTTTGGTTATTTTGGGTTGTCCTACTACGTATTGTTATATTCACCCCTAAATGGGATTTTACCACACATGTCATGTCTGATTCATATGGAAGGAATTTTTATAGATTCCTTAGAGGACCAGGAGTAGATAGATTATAGTGAGCTAGATTGGATATGTTTCATTCTGGGTGTTGCATTTGATAGCAGTCCCCTTCTTCTTTGCAGGTTAGACACTTTTGTCAGTTTTTGTTGGCTTGTACATAACCCGTTATGACTTACAATAATTTTATTATACTCTAATACAAGATAGATTTTATTCATGCATTATGGTATAAGTTTTACTTTAAATTTTAGTATTGTATGATTTTTTGGAAATGTGTGTGTGTGTTCAAGTAGTCTTGCTAAGGTGTCCCATGTGCGAGATTTCCCTACTTGATGATGGTATCCATTCCCTAGACTATTTTAGGAGGGATTTATGTAACGCCCCAAACCCAGTTACCTAGATTTGGTGAATTATTAAATAATATTGGCATGATCACAAAAGATCAAGTCTCAAAAGACCGATTGGTTTAGTAGCCTTGGAATAACTAGATACATTCATAAAGTTTACATTACATCATAAAGTGAAAACTACTACAACAACATATTATATTCATATCCCCTCATACTATCCATGCAGGTCATTAATATATTAATTCTTCACATCCTGGGAAAAATAAAACATTGAAAGGGGTGACTTCAGATGATCAGTAAGGATAATGATATAGCAGAAACTTTCATAAATAAGCATAAACATTTAAGGAAATGATAACTAAAAAAAAGCCTTTTAAATTTGAACTTCAGAATAATATGTCAATGATAAAATGAAATAATTCCATATACTTATTCACATGGATATTGTACTAGTCGAATAATCACATACAATATCAATAACTACTTTAATAATGATGGAATGCATAATGCCAGACTATCATAACCACATAGTCAAGGCCTCGTGCCAAGACTACAAATAAGATTTTGTCAAGGCCTTGTTCCAAGAAACTATTTTATCTCACGAGACCTACCGATGCATCGAGGAGCTATAGTGGGATCCACCTGTCACATATTAAGTCCAATTCATTCCTCATATGAACATGTTTAAACATAACATAAACATTTCTATTAAAACTAGCATAAGAAATGTCAATAATTTCTCCATAAACCATGAATGGTATAAAAATAACACATCCACAATCAAACATATCACAAAAACTTCAATACAATATGGAAGTTTTTTATCATAATAATAAACTTCAAATAAGCTTAAAATCCATCAAAGGATGTTGACATAGATGAAATCAAAACTATTTGAGAGAAATATCTATTTTTTTGAAATCATTTAAAAGTCACATAATTATAAAATAAAACATTTACTTTGAAAATATTCTTCTAAGCTTGTAAGGGAGGGTTCGAAGATTTTATAATGGCAGAAAATAGCTGCACCTGCCGTATAAGTTAAAAAAGACATTCTTACCTTAATTATGAAACATGGATGTTCATGATAAAGAGGTCTCAGTAGATAATTACGTATAAACAACCTCGGATAATGAAGAGATTCTGAAATAAACCCTTACCTTGTACTTTTCCTTAGTCAATGGTATGTTAACCAACTGTATAATAGTTAAAACATTTTTATTAAGTTATACAAGAGCCATATACATAATTATGATATCATATATGATCTTCTAATAATGCTTTGTTAATAATATTTAAGTATTAGCGTCGTTTCGGGTGTTAACTTACTCATTTTCTTTTATATTTTTTGTTACATAAGTCGTGTTTATTATGGATAGGTTGTATATTATTCATATCCAGAATTATATAAAGTTCTTAAACATTAATTTTAATCATAAAATGAGAATTAGTCTTGAATGGATACGATGGGGAATGAATCTCATCGCGTTCGTGGAGACGGTAGTCCGTACGTACGCACGAGCGACAATATCATTCTTTTGATATTAAAATAATATATAATTGGATGGTATATCATATATAAAGAATCATTATTATGTTATATTTATTATTTACATGAATTACACATCATTTTTATACCCATACAAATAATAATATATTGAATAACAATTACACCACGACGTGGAGACGGTAAGCCGTACGTACGCACGTATGGTGACATGTCTTTCAAAGGATGGATAGAATTATGAATATGGTTGTACCATATTTATAATAAAATCATAGTATATATAAGATACTTGATTTATTATTTTATAATGGAAATAACAAAGAAGGAATAAGTTGAAGAAGAAATGAACTTGAAAGAGGGTAGTGAAAACATTACCTCTTCTTCGGGTTCTTCCTTTTGATTTGATCAAAAGGGCTCCTTAAGTTGGTTTTATGATTAAAGTAAGGACTCTAGGATGAATTGAGTATATTTTATAGGGTATTTGGGTAGAGTTTGGCTGAGTCAAAAGGATTTTAAGGTGTGAAGAATTGGTTAGAAGTGGTTTCCTTTTATAAGGGGGAGGAGGGGCACCTTAGGAAAAGCTAGAAATTTTATTTTATAATAAATTCATATTCGGTTTCTAATGGCTCAAAAGAGGATTATTTAAAGGTTAAGGTAGGGATAGGTCGAAAAACACTGAACCAATAGGTTTTATACAGGTTTGTCTCACTTTATTAACCTTATCTTTTAGTTTTAACTCTTAGTTAATTAGTTTGACACTTACCATGTCTCTTTGTATTTTTATATTATATAGTCAATAAACTTACTATAAACTTCCAAGCGACCCCCAAGTGGTACATTAATGATAAAAATATCATAATATAAGTCTCATGGACGAATTTTATATTTTTATGAATATAATATAAATTAATAATATAATATTTGTTTTAAAAACTCTTTTATGCCAATTTTGACACTATTGAGTATTTTGTTTTTGATAATTTTATAACAGCATTATTACTTTTAAAAAAATTCATATAACCAATATTAATATGTTATATTATCCTATAAAATTAATGTAATTCATAAAAAGTTTCAAATTACAATTATTTGGGTATTTATAATATCAATTATCTTAATATTTCATTAATTAGGCAATTACTGCATCACCATTGTGTCATAAATAAATTAAATTATTTAATGTCTAAAAATTATAAATAAAATACCATTATGTAGGAAATATTTTTATATTTATAATTAATATTTATAATCGAATTTATCTTATGTATAACCCTATATTAAAAATGTTTTATTTATTAAACTTTGATTTTTAACTATTTTAACTCTTCTTTGAATTAAATAATAATAAATGTACTAATCTAATCCAAGTGGACCTAAATGATAATATTTTATTCCTAAGGTTGTTTTTGTTTGATATAAACTTTTCCAATAGAATTAGGACATGTGTTACGGTAATATTGATATCCTTTTTACCCTGTATTACCTTATTTACTTTTAACCGTGGTAAATAAAAGTAAAAATTTACTATTCACAAAAAATATTTTTATCTTATTGAACCACATTTTACTCCTTGATATTAACTGTCTCTCTCGGATTTTTTAAGTTCCATTCACAAAATCAGTAAGATTATGTTTTATGTGAATTTGAAAATTCTCCTAGGAGATGGGCAAAAGACGGTGAAAAGTTTAATAAAATTTCTATATGTCTAAAATTATTATAAACTGACTCCAATGAATTACATTGAACTTATATAGGTATTAATTATCTATTTTTACCTAAAATAAATTTAAATAAAATAAATAATTATTTAAATAAAAAGTCAGTTTTAACCAATAATTCAGTGTTTTTCATTATTCATCAAAAATTGAAAGTTTTCAGAAAAATACCAAAAATTCACCCTAGGCTAATTTAGATATTCCAAATCCAAAAATGAAGTCCATTTTGAATGATAAAATTTATAAGATTTCAAAAAGTGGGTATTAATATTCATAACGACTAGTTTGATTGGTTGTGGTGTGTGTTAGAACTCGAAGTTGCGTACAACACACGCTACTGTATTATTCAAAGAGAAGCATACCGTGGAAACTTGGGGTGTTACAATTTAGGTGTCACACTCTACTTACTGACTTCCAAGTAGGTCCAAGTGGGTTGATTCATGATAGAGTGGTATCAGAGTAGTTGGTTCTACATTAGGACTGGAGTATAGAGACTGACTAACTGTGAGTTTGGTTTGGGAACTAGCAAAACACTTTCAAAATTTCCCATGTTCAAATCTCAGTCCAGAGACTCCAATGGTTGTACAGTGGCCGATGTATCCATTCACCAGGAATTTGAAATCCATCTTGTTTACTCGATACATATAGGACCTAGTTTCAATGAAAACATTGGTTCATGAATTATATAATAATGGGTTGTGTTTCCTATTCTTTTTTAAGTCATCTCCCCAAATATACTCATTAAACATGGTATATCTTGTCTTCTTTCACTATGTTTCCATGATGATAGTCAGTGAAGTTTTTTATATAGATTGTAACAGCCCGAGATTTTATGAAAAATATTTTATTAATGTCTTGTGTTATACGATACACCAAAAGGAGCTTTCACAATACACATCTCTGACCTGGCTTGAATTATACGCAATCGCGATCTTCCACGATAGCGTGTGTTGTACGCAACACCGAGTTTCGCTAAGCAACGATATGTTATTAAGATATTATTAAAACTAGCCGTTATGAATAGTAATAACCACTTTTTGAAAATTTGTAAATTTTATTTTTCAAAATGGAATTCATTTTTGGATTCGTAATATCGAAATTAGCTTAGGGTGAAATTTTGGCACTTTTCGGATAACTTTCATATTCTGATGAATAGTGAAAATTACTAAATTTTAATTAAACACAACTTTTTTAATTGAAATAATTAATAGTGATAAATTATTAATTTGAGTGGTTTTAAAGTATATTTAGAATATATTTTTACAATTTAATACAATGTTGGTCATTGGATGTAATTTCACATTTAAACCAGTTATAAACTAGTGTCAATCTTTTGATAGTTATTATCTCTTAAAAACACGCTATTTGTTTTGACGACGAGAATTAATTTTTAAATTAGTTAATGCAACTGATATGTTTTGAATTTGGTAAAATAGACATCATTTTTGAGTTCATAATATCAAATATAGCTTAGTCCTAATTTTTGGTATTTTTTCTGAAAACTTTCAATTTTCGATGAATAGTGAAACCACTAAGTGGTAGGTTAAAAACTGAATTTTTCATAAAACATAATTTTACCGCTTCTGTGAATGGAATTTCGAAAGTCCGATAGACACGGTTAATATCAAGGACTAAAATGTGGTTCAATGAGATGAAAATAATTTTTGGTGAATAGTAACTTTTTACTTTTTTTTACCACGGTTAATAGTAAATAGGGTAACTAAGGGTAAATATGATATTACTATTACCCTAACACATGTCCTAATTCTATTGGATAAGTGTAATTCGACAAAAAACAACCTTATTAATATAATATGACCATTTAGGTCCACTTGGATTAGATTATGACATTTAATATTATTTTATTTAATGAATAGTTAAAATAGTTAAAATCAAAGTTTAATAACTAAAACATTTTTAATATGGGGTTATACATAAGATGAATTCGACTATAAATATTCATTAGAAAGCTAAAAAGATTTCCTACATAATTATAGTTTATTTATAATTTTTAGACTTTAAATAAATTAATTTATTTATGACACAACGATGATGCAGTAATTACCCTTTTAAGGAAATGTTAACATAATTGATGTTATAAATGCTCAAATAAATGTAATTTGAGACTTTTTATGAATTACACTAATTTTCTAGGTTACTATGATATATTATTGTTGATTTTATCAACTTTGTTCTAACATATAATTCTGTTATGACTTTCACAAAAATCATATATCAAATAGTGTCAAAATTGACACAAAATAGTTTTTAAATAAAATATTATATTATTAATTGTTATTTTATTCCTAAAAATATAAGGTTAGGCCAAATGACTTAGATAAGGATATATATATTAATAATAAACAATGTGGGGTTCTTTTGGCATGTTATAGTAAGTGTATTAACCATATAGTGAAAGAAAACAAAAAGAGACGGTAAAAGTTAAATTATTTAACTTAGAGTTAAATCTAATTGATAAGGTTAAAATAATACCCTAAACTTGTTTAAATCCTATTGGTTGATATGATTTCGACCCATCCCCACTTTAGCTTCGAAATAAGACCCTTTGGAACCATTATTAACCGATTTTGACATTAATATAAAATAATATTTTGAGGTATTCCTAAGGTGCCCCTCTCCTCCCTTATAAAAGGACACCTCCTCCCCCCTCCTCCTCACACCAATTTGAGCCCTCATGCTCGGCAAACCTCTGCCAAAATCCCTTCTCCACTTCCCTAGAATAATCCTAGAGGTCCTGTTCTTCTTCAAAGACCAATCTTAGTTCCCTAAGTGGAGGATTCAAAGAGGCGTTTCAAAGAAGAGGTAATATCCATTACCGATCTTTTCAATTTCTTTCTTCTTCAACTTCTTCTTCTTTAGTTGTTTCATGATAAAGTAATAACATCAGTATTTCTTATATACTGATATGTTATTATAAATATGAAACAACTCTAATTAACCTTCTATCCATCCTACGGAAAAAGGAAATCACCGCGCGTGCGTACGTACGGAATACCGTCTCCACGCCGTGGTGTAATCTATTTTCTGCCACCACCTTAATTGGATGGGTATAAAAGTTTAATGAGTAACTATATATGATTATTATAAAGTGATATTGATACTGAAATAGTATACATACACTTCAACACAATTCCACGACCATGGGAACGATATCATCGCTCGTGCGTACGTACGGACTACCGTCTCCACGACGCGATGAGATTCATTCTCAATGATTAACCATTCATGAATGATTATAAAGTATATATAATACGTACTAATCAAATATATGACCTAATAATGATACTGGAACTATTTATATTTATATGTATGTCATCTACTTAATTCCATTCAATTCAATAAGGAAACGAAAACAGCGTTCATGCGTACGTACGGACTACAGTCTCCATGAACGGTGTATTTCTTTCCATTTACAGATTTATTATATATGTGTATTATGAATATATATATATAAATCATGTTTTATATTCTGTAATTAAGTAATCATGATCTAAGTAATCATATGAATAATTACAAGTTAAAAACACGAACGACAAATGAGACAATTTTACCCAAAACATTACTTTAACATGAATTTACAAAAGAACGGGTAATATAAATTCATAAGTGGACCATATATGATATAATAACAATGAATATGATTATGGAATAAGTCAATAACATGATTTAAATCATTATACAGGAGTTTCGGACACGTACAAAGCAAGTCGGACCTAAGGTAAGGGAAAATATCACAATCTCATTTTTATCCGAGATTGTTTATTCGTAAGTATTTACTGGGGTGTATTTTATCATCCAAATCCATGTTTCATCAATATGTAATATTATTTCCATCCACCTACAATTTTTTAAATCCATTTTTACCCTTCGGTGAGTTTTTAGTAATATTTATGAAAGGAATCTTTTGTCGTTTTTCGTACGAGGTACTTTTTGACTTTTCCGACAAAAGTATGAAGAATGTTTTTTTTAACTTATACGGTATGAATGGATTTTTAAAACATTATTTCCAAGAAACTCCCTTTACAAGTTTTCAAGTTTATTTTTAATCAACTTCTTTTATTTTAAAGTCGTATGACATGTTATGAAAGGAAAAATGTTTTTGAAGTAGAAAGGATATTTTCTTCAAGAATGAAGTTCAAATGTTTTATCAAAATTATTTTCCATCTAAGATAATATAGGCTTCTATTTTTATCCCTATTATTACATTGATTTTATTATGTTGTGATGGAATTATTTTTATGAATTCCTTTATCATATATGAATTGTTCTATGATGTCATGATGTTTAAGATTCCCATTTTTATTACATGGTTTATGCAATGATGTATGGTTTATGATTTTGTGGCACACATAATAATGGTATCATTATGAGATGGGTGGGACCTATATCTCCCTCCAATGCATTGGGTAAAGATTTTATATCCCATGAGATAGACATGGCTGAAATGGTAGGTTATACCAGTTCAGTGAAACAGAACTGAAACGAGGGTTACTCGATTCAGAAAGGGACTTTGTCCAGTAAGATAGTCTTGGCAATGAGTCTTGACTAACAAGAAATGATTCTCTATGATTATGTGTGTATGCCACAAAGTTTCATGTTTTAAGTTATAATTATTGGGATTTCATTTCACTACTATGATTTATCCCATGTTATGAAATTATGCTCTCTTTTGCAGGTTAAGATTTCCAAAAGTTATGTTCTTATGAATATGATGTGATTGATTTTTCTTTTGTATACCCTTACTGAGCATTTGAGCTCACCCTTTTATGTTTTCTTTTCCCCAGGATATAAAGAAAGGTTTTAGGTATAAAAAAAGAAGATCTTTATGGGAGATATTGAAGATCTTTCAC
The DNA here is from genome assembly GCA_963277665.1 of Viscum album. Taxonomy (NCBI): domain Eukaryota; kingdom Viridiplantae; phylum Streptophyta; class Magnoliopsida; order Santalales; family Viscaceae; genus Viscum; species Viscum album. The sequence continues at coordinate 1,423,415,392 of OY728123.1, read as the reverse complement.
CACGATTAGAAGATTACGTTCCGAGTTTCCAAAGACACTAAAATATTACGATCCTTGTGTGTGTGTTTTTGTTATGTACTAAGTATTCCACAAAAGTAATGTAATGTCCATGTACGTCAAGCTTCGGGTCTCTACAGTTGGTATCAGAGGAAAGGTTTAGTCAACCTTTGGAAACTAGGATGCAAGAACTTTAGTGAGATCCCTAGAGATATTTATAAGGTTTGTCTAGGGATGTCCCTAAGGATAAGTATACGTATAGGATACAGTCCTATAACTACGGTAACGATCTTAGAATTTAACCTAAGAAGTTAGATATTGAGGATACTCCCCCTTTATAATGTTGTTTTCCCTATAATGAGTTTTGCCTCTCACACTATTCTTTTTGGGTTTTAGACGATGGCTGGAACCCGAAGGAACCGTGTTGATCAATGCAATGGACAATGCAATGATTTTCCTCCTAAACAAACAAATGTTATGGGAGATGGAGTGAAAAATCTTATTGCTATACTTACACAAGCTATGAATCATTCTGGACTTACAAATGAGCAGAGAAGGGAACAATATTCTATTGAGTCCTTCATGAGGCAACGTCCACCTTCTTTAAGTGGGTCTTCTGATCCACTTGTTGCTGAACAATGGATCAGTACCATTGAAAAGATATTTTCAGTTCTTCAATGTTCTGAATATGATAAAGTCATCTTAGCAGTATATCGTTTGGAAGGTGAAGCTGATCAATGGTGGAATCTTATCAAGAATACAAGGCAAAGAGATGAAATTGAGTCCATGGAATGGGACGAGTTCAAGAACTTATTTTTCAATAAGTACTTCCCTCGTATTCTTCGAACAAATATGGAGAAGGAGTTTCTTGAACTAAAGAAAAAGGATGATGAATCTGTTGGTATATACGAAGCGAATTTTACAAGACTTGCAAGGTATGCATCTAGCATTATCATCCAACCTGAAAGTAAAGTTGATCGATTTTTCAGTGGCTTAAAACCAAGTCTTCTAAGGGCATTAGCTATAAGAGACTTTAGTAGCTATGAAGAAATTGTGCGTTGTGATATCAAGGTAGAAATGGAAGTTGGTGTTACATATCCATCTCATGGTTTTGACAAGAAACGAAAGATGGAGTTCAAGGAGAAATCTCATAATAATGGTGAAAAGAAGACGAATGTTTCCTTATGCACAAAGTGTGGAAAGAAGCATGGTGGAGATTGTCTTAAAGGGACTAGAAAATGTTTTAAGTGTGGAAAAGAAGGTCATCGAGCAGCTGAGTGTCGAAGTAATGGAAAAAGGGTTTCTAATGATGTGAATAAAGAAAACACTGTAGAGAACGCACCACCAACACTTCAATGCTTCAAGTGCAAGGAAATGGGGCATTATGCTAATAAATTCCCTAATCCAAGGGTTAGTGATGATCAACATGAGCAACCACTGAAGGCAAAGGACAAAGGGAAGTCACATGCGATCACTATTGGAAATGTTGAATATGACAACGATGTGGTGGAATGATTAAGTGTTTATGTAATGGGATTCCAAAATAATGTTGTATCATTGAGTATTGCAATATTTATTGATGTGGTATTCAAAGTGATTGAGATATTTTTTGGAAATAAGTTGATATGTGCATAATGAAGGGAAAACGAGAAAATGAAATGATTAATAGTATTCATGAGCTCATGATTGATATAAGGACTAAGTGATATCATGGTTTGAGTATATAGAATTTTGAGGATTTTGGTATGTGGAAAGTGTTAACTTTAAACTGCATTCATGTTTTCACTAAGGTATTCAAGAGAATACATGATTAAGGACTTTGAATGTTTGGAATGTGACCAACAAAACATATCTTATGATATATGGGGATCAACGATGGTATTAAATCTCTGGTAATCGTTTTCACTATGTTATGAGAGTGGACTGCAGTATTATGGATAAGCCTAAAGATTGAAATGGATTATGTTGGACATAAGTGAGTATTGTTTAAGGATAAAAGTTTTTTTTTCGATGGGATGTTATAGTAATGTAGTTTTAGAAAAAGGACAACCTGCAGGACGGGCGACAACCCATCGCTTCGGACAAGGCTGTGGGAATCGAACCCACAACCAAAGTGCGACTGGCCTTTATCACTTACCACTGGCCTATAGGAAGTCCCTGTTTAGTAGAAACTAGTTTTATTATATTAAGCAGTATGATATATGAAGTATAAGTCCATTTTAGGAACCATATATGCTTTATCTCACTATAGATCGACTTATGTATATAATTTTTGCTAACCTTTTGTTTGAGACAGATGGAGTGACCCATCATTCTATCACATGATCTGCTAACACTTCACGAATAACAAATTCAACTTCATTTATTGAAGAGATGAAGTGGAAATTGTTCAAGGCATGAACAACAGTGAGATTGTACCAAAATAAAGAAAGTATTTATTCTAATTCAAATTTTCAACTTTAGGGAAATGATCTTGAAAACCAAAAATGTTTTCCAAGCGATCTTATACCTGATGAATCAGATGGTACCTTAGATCGTCACAAATTTATGGATTTGTGATTACTGGATTTTCCATAGCCATGTTCTCTACCACTCTCCATCAGAACATGATGGTTAGATTTCTCTTCCATATCCATATTTTCACCTATGTGGAAACCCAGTGATTAGTTTATTTGGGTAATCGTTACATTTCATACTTTAGTTTTTAAATCCAAGTTTTGGTATTCCTTTTTACGATGTGGGTTTCTATTAAAGAAACTTTCGAATAGTAAACCATTTATAACCCCGACGAATTTCGAGGGCGAAATTCATTTTAAGGGGGGTAGAATGTAATAGCCCGAGATTTTATGAAAAATATTTTATTAATGTCTTGTGTTATACGCTACACCAAAAGGATATTTCAAAATACAAATCTCTGACCTGGCTTGAATTATACGCAATCGCGACCTTCCACGATAGCGTGTGTTGTACGCAACACTGAGTTTCGCTAAACAATGATATGCTATTAAGATATTATTAAAACTAGCCGTTATGAATAGTAATAACCACTTTTTGAAATTTTGTAAATTTTATTTTTCAAAATGGAATTCATTTTTGGATTCGTAATATCGAAATTAGCTTAGGGTGACATTTTGGTACTTTTCGGATAAGTTTCATATTCTGATGAATAGTGAAAATTACTAAATTTTAATTAAAAACAAAATTTTTAATCAAAATAATTAATAGTGATAAATTATTAATTTGATTGGTTTTAAAGTATATTTAGAATATATTTTTACAATTTAATACAATGTTGGTCATTGGATGTAATTTCACATTTAAACCAGTTATAAACTAGTGTCAATCTTTTGATAGTTATTATCTCTTAAAAACACGCTATTTGTTTTGACGACGAGAATTAATTTTTAAATTAGTTAATGCAACTGATATGTTTTGAATTTGGTAAAATAGACATCATTTTTGAGTTCATAATATCAAATATATCTTAGGCCTAATTTTTGGTATTTTTCTGAAAACTTTCAATTTTCGATGAATAGTGAAACCACTAAGTGGTAGGTTAAAAAATGAATTTTGCATAAAAATTAATTTTACCGCTTCTGTGAATGGAATTTTGAAAATCCGACAGACACGGTTAATATCAAAGACTAAAATGTGGTTCAATGAGATGAAAATAATTTTTGGTGAATAGTAACTTTTTACTTTTTTTTACCACAGTTAATAGTAAATAGGGTAACTAAAGGTAAATATGATATTACTATTACCCTAACAAATGTCCTAATTCTATTGGATAAGTGTAATTCGACCAAAAATAACCTTATGAATATAATATGACCATTTAGGTCCACTTGGATTAGATTATGACATTTAATATTATTTTATTTAATGAATAGTTAAAATAGTTAAAATCAAAGTTTAATAACTAAAACATTTTTAATATGGGGTTATACATAAGATAAATTCGACTATAAATGTTCATTAGAAAGATAAAAAGATTTCCTACAAAATGATAATTTATTTATAATTTTTAGACTTTAAATAAATTAATTTATTTATGACACAACGATGATGCAGTAATTACCCTTTTAAGGAAATGTTAACATAATTTATGTTATAAATGCTCAAATAAATGTAATTTTAGACTTTTTATGAATTACACTAATTTTCTAGGTTACTATGATATATTATTATTGATTTAATCAACTTGGTTCGAACATATAATTATGTTATGACTTTCACAAAAATCATATATCAAATAGTGTCAAAATTGACACAAAATAGTTTTTAAATCAAATATTATATTATTAATTGTTATTTTATTTATAAAAATCTAAGGTTCGGCCAAATGACTTAGATAAGGATATATATATTAATAATAAACAATTTGGGGTTAGTTTTTCATGTTATAGTAAGTGTATTAACCATATAGTGAAAGAAAACAAAAAGAGACGGTAAAAGTTAAATTATTTAACTTAGAGTTAAATCTAATTGATAAGGTTAAAATAATACCCTAAACTTGTCTAAATCCTATTGGTTGATAGGATTCTGACCCATCCACACTTTAGCTTCGAAATAAGACCCTTTGGAACCATTATAAACCGATTTTGACATTAATATAAAATAATATTTTGAGTTATTCCTAAGGTGCCCCTCTCCTCCCTTATAAAAGGAAACCTCCTCCCCCCTCCTCCTCACACCAATTTGAGCACTCACACTCGGCCAACCTCTGCCAAAATCCCTTCTCCACTTCCCTAGAATAATCCTATAGGTCCTGGTCTTCTTTAAAGACCAATCTTAGTTCCCTAAGTGGAGGATTCAAAGAGGCGTTTCAAAGAAGAGGTAATATCCATTACCGATCTTTTCAATTTCTTTCTTCTTCAACTTCTTCTTCTTTAGTTGTTTCATGATAAAGTAATAACATAAGTATTTATTATATACTGATATGTTATTATAAATATGAAACAACTCTAATTAACCTTCTATCCATCCTACGGAAAAAGGAAATCACCGCGCGTGCGTACGTACAGAATACCGTCTCCACGCCGTGGTGTAATCTATTTTCTGCCACCACCTTAATTGGATGGGTATAAAGGTGTAATGAGTAACTATATATGATTATTATAAAGTGATATTGATACTGAAATAGTATACATACACTTCAACACAATTCCACGACCATGAGAACGATATCATCGCTCGTGCGTACGTACGGACTACCGTCTCCACGACGCGATGAGATTCATTCTCAATGATTAACCATTCATGAATGATTATAAAGTATATATAATAAGTACTAATCAAATATATGACCTAATAATGATACTGGAATTATTTATATTTATATGTATGTCATCTACTTAATTCCATTCAATTCAATAAGGAAACGAAAACAGCGTTCATGCGTACGTACGGACTACCGTCTCCATGAACGGTGTATTTCTTTCCATTTACTGATTTATTATATATGTGTATTATGAATATATATATATAAATCATGTTTTATATTCTGTAATTAAGTAATCATGATCTAAGTAATCATATGAATAATTACAAGTTAAAAACACGAACGACAAATGAGACAATTTTACCCAAAACGCTACTTTAACATGAATTTACAAAAGAACAGGTAATATAAATTCATAAGTGGACCATATATGATATAATAACAATGAATATGATTCTGGAATAATTCAATAACATGATTTAAATCATTATACAGGAGTTTCGGACACGTACAAAGCAAGTCGGACCTAAGGTAAGGGAAAATATCACAATCTCATTTTTATCCGAGATTGTTTATTCGTAAGTATTTATTGGGATGTATTTTATCATCCAAATCCATGTTTCATCAATATGTAATATTATTTCCATCCACCTACAATTTTTTAAATCCATTTTTACCCTTCGGTGAGTTTTTAGTAATATTTATGAAAGGAATCTTTTGTCGTTTTTTGTACGAGGTACTTTTTGACTTTTCCGACAAAAGTATGAAGAATATTTTTTTAACTTATACGGCATGAATGGATTTTTAAAACATTATTTCCAAGAAACTTCCTTTAAAAGTTTTCAAGTTTATTTTTAATCAACTTCTTTTATTTTAAAGTCGTATGACATGTTATGAAAGGAAAAATGTTTTTGAAGTAGAAAGGATATTTTCCTCAAGAATGAAGTTCAAATGTTTTATCAAAATTATTTTCCATCTAAGATAATATAGGCTTCTTTTTTTATCCCTATTATTACATTGATTTTATTATGTTGTGATGGAATTATTTTTATTAATTCCTTTATCATATATGAATTGTTTTATGATGTCATGATGTTTAAGATTCCCATTTTTATTACATGGCTTATGCAATGATGTATGGTTTATGATTTTGTGGCACACATAAGAATGGTATCATTATGAGATGGGTGGGACCTATATCTCCCTCCAATGCATTGGGTAAAGATTTTATATCTCATGAGATAGACATGGCTGAAATGGTAGGTTATACCGGTTCAGTGAAACAGGACTGAAACGAGGGTTACTCGATTCAGAAAGGGACTTTGTCCACTAAGATAGTCTTGGAAATGAGTCTTGAATAACAAGAAATGATTCCCTATGATTATGTGTGTATGACACAAAGGTTCATGTTTTATGTTATGATTATTGGAATTTCATTTCACTACTATGATTTATCCCATGTTATGAAATTATTCTCTCTTTTGCAGGTTAAGATTTCCAAAAGTTATGTTCTTATGAATATGATGTGATTGATTTTTATTTTGTATACCCTTACTGAGCATTTGAGCTCACCTTTTTATGTTTTCTTTTCCCCAGTATATAAAGAAAGGTTTTATGTAAAAAAAAGAAGATCTTTATGGGAGATATTGAAGATCTTTCACCACGATTAGAAGATTACGTTCCGAGTTTCCAAAGACACTAAACTATTACGATCCTTGTGTGTGTGTTTTTGTTATGTACTAAGTATTCCGAAAAAGTAATGTAATGTCCATGTACGTCAAGCTTCGGGTCTCTACATAGATTTTGTAATCTAATTCAATGAGTGATGAGGCCTCCATGGAGGGTCCTGGTCAAAAGGTAGTTTTTCTCCCGGGTAGACAGTAGGTAGGAATTTTACCCATTGATCACTACATAAACCCAACTATAATGGTTAAATTAGATTCCTTATATCATAATAATACATGGATGAATCTGTTAGTGTTAGATGATGACATAAAAGGGTCAAACCTATATCTCAAGATTTTATATCAATGATTTCTTGGGATACAAGGAGGTTGTGACCTATTGATAGAAAGAGTGTGCTACAGGTAACATCCTAGGAGGTTGGGTCACTCATGAGGACCTCTGAGATATCACAATCCATTGATGTATAGGCATTGTTATGATTATGACGGATGTTTACATCTCACATGGGATTGTCCTACCAAACATGATTCATAAAGTGATATGGTTGATAGAATTCCTAGGAAGAGGTAGAAGTTATAGTAGGGATGTCCAAAGGGTGGAGAGGGTAGCATATAAGTAGGTAGAGATTCAATAGGTGGCCTACACATTGGTCATTTTATACCACCCCTATGTGATCCATTCCAGGATTAGGAAGCTAGTGGTCAATGACATGGGTAGCTGCGTACTCTGAAGGATTATGACCCAGAGGATCCAGGTGTGATTCAAGGTATAGTTTATGTATTTTCAGATTTTTCTAATGTTTTGATAGAAACAGGTTCAAGCCACTTTTTCCTTGATAAAACCGTTGTTTGAAACCTAAAACTTTCAGGTGGAGCTATTAACTCAACCTTTTAGGTTGGATGCTACTATTGGAATAGATTCAGTGGTCACACTTTTATTCCAACTGAGTGACCTGACTTTTGAAGGAGAGACCTTCTTGTGGGGCCTTTTTGTAACCATGATGAGGCTTTATGATGTCATACTTAGTATAGATGGGATCTCCAATTTTTTTATTGGATTTAATATCTTAGATAGAGGATGTAGAGTGTGTGTGTAAATGGGATAAGGCCATAACTTTTAGATAAAAAGAAAACACAAGAAAATTACAATGGCCTCATACGTAGGTGGATAAAAAAGATTAATCATAATTTGGATAGTATTACCCTTGAAGAAATGGATTCTATGGGATTTCAACATCATGTAGTGGTGTCAGAATATGAGTTATTCTTTATATATGATGCTCCAAGATTACCTATCCACTGAGAGATAAACTTATTTATAGAATTACACCATGGGATTTCCCTAAAATATGTGCTATTATATCAAATGGAACCCATATATTTTCATGATATAAAGGTTCAATTGGAGGACATATAGAGAAAGGGATTTATTAACCTCAATATCCCCCCCTGAGAATCACTGGTGTTGTTCGCAAATAAGGTATATAAGAGCTTGAGGTTTTTTCTCGATTACCATCCACTACAATCAGTGAATATAAAGAATAAGTTTGAACTATCAAGTATCAATGACCTCTTTTACTAGTTGAGTGGGGTGAATTGGATCTTAGAGTTTGACCTCAGATCAGGTTATCACAAGCTCTGAGTAAGATACGTACATATACCAAAGGGAATATTCCAATGTTTCTATATTCATTATGAGTACTTGGTGACACATTTTTTCCTAACTAATTCGCCAACAGTGTTCATGGGACTCATGAAACTATTTGTTTAGCATTTCTTAGATCGTTTTATGGTGGTATTCATTGATTTAATTATTTTATACTTAGTATCCTAGGAGGATAACATGAGATACAAGAGGATGGTCCTATATGTACTATGAGAGCACTAACATTATGGGAATATCTCAATGATTCAATTATGGATTCAGGAGGTCCAATTTGTAGGACATGGAATCTTAGTAAAGGGTGTATAAGTGGACTCCTAGAAGGTTGAGGAAGTGCTATATTAGGAGGCACCTAATATTATGATGGAGGTGTGGGGATTCCTTGGGTTGCAGGCTAATAAATGAAATTTATTCATGATTTCTCTAGGATATCAGTACACTTGACTACTTTGACTCGAAAGGGTTATCCTTTTGAATGGATGGAGAGGTGCTAATAGGCCTTCCAGGAGTTGCAGTAGATGTTAATGAGCACCCCGATATTAAGACTGTTATAGGATGGTTTCAATAAAATAGTTTTAGGATATTCCTTAGGGACTGGACTTGGTTGTGTTATGATATAGAGGCAGACAATGATTTCATGTGTGTCCTTACAGTTGAGACCTCATGAGCGGAACTACATTACCCATGATCTAGAGATGGAAGTAGTAGTCTTCACTTTGAATATATAGAAGCACTACCTTATAGGTGAAAAAGTTATCATTTATTATAACTAAAATAATATCAAATATATATTCATGCATAAGGGCATTAACTTAATACATAGGTTGTGGATAGAGTTCCTACTAGATCATGTCTTTGATATAGTTTATACACCCAGTATAGGGAATATGGTGGTGGATAATCTCATCCAAAGATCTTGTTAATAGTTATGGATCAAGGATTCAGAGCTGTTAGAGGGTTTTCCTTAGTAAACGAGGAAGGTGAATCTTTCCTCCAGTATATGGTTGTTATCCCAATGCTTCTAAAATGTGTTAGGTAGGCTCATATTATAGATAATGACTGTGAGAACTTATGTATTCTGATATCCACTGGATTTTCACCTAATGGATTCTCTAGATGTGGGGAGCATGTTATAATTTTCAAAGGATGAATGATGGTACCAGAAACATTACATGAGGAGTTGATAAGGGAGTTTAATAAAACCCCCTTGATGGTATATCTAGTTTTGAAAAATATTTACCAAGACCTTTGATGTTAGTTTTTATGGCCAAGGATAATGAAGTGTGTAACAAAGTTGATCTCTTTATGCCTCACTAATCAGTAGGTGAAGGATGAGTAGCAGGTTCTAGTGGGTTTTTCTCAACCCCTTGAGGTTCCAGAGTCGTATTGGGATAGTTTATATTTGGGTTTCGTGATAGGGATACCATGGAAGGGATATAGGACATGATCCCATCTGGGTGATCCCAGATTGACTCACTAATTCTTCCCACTTCCAAGCTATAAAAGAGTAGAGTTTTGTTGATAGAATGGGATTAATTTACATGCATGAGATATTCTGAATTCATGGATTTCCCTTTAAGATCATCTCTTTATTTTTTTCTCACATTACATTATGGTTATGGATAGGATTTTAGGATTCCTTTTGGAATCAGTTGCGTTTGAGCATGGCATTTCACCCCCAGTATGACTGCCTGACTAAGTGGACCATTCAGGTTATGAAAGACATTCTATGTGCTTGAAAGGTTTATTTTTTTCATATTTTGGAGGATCACCTAACCTTGTATGAGTTTTAATAAAAAAAATATACCATTTCATTATTAGTATGTCACCATTTGAGACCTTGTATGGGAGACCCTATATGTCACCAATATGTTGGACTGGCCCAGGTGAGTAAACCTTCATGGGCCTAGAGTTGGTATGAGAGATAAAAGAGATGGTGATAATAATTTAGGAAAGTATAAAGACTACCCATATCCATAAGAATTCTTATGCAAAAAGATGATAGAGGAATTTTGAGTTTTAGGAGGGATACCATGTATTCCAAAAGGCCTCACCCCAACAAGGATTGTAGATATTTTTTAGGGGAGACAATTTGTCTCTAAGATTAATCAGACCTTTCTAGATATCTCATAAGGCTAGTAAGGTTCAGTACTGCTTTTCCCTACCATCGTAGTTAGTCAAACTACATGATGTTATCCACATGTCGTAGTTGAGAAGGTATACGCATGACACATCACATGTTATTGACTAAGTAGAGTTGAACAACAAGGAAGAATCTACCTTTGTAGATTACCCAAAAGATACCAAGGATCATTAGTATAACATCCTTTATAAGTGATCTATTCAATAAGTGCATGTCTGGTGGAAACACAAAAATCTTTAGGATAGAACATGGGAGTGGGAGAACGAGATGCGAGCCCAGTACCATCATATTTTTGAGTAGGATTATTATTATTATTTTTAGGATGAAAAGACCTAATTTGTGTAGATTGTAACATCCCTTTTTTCCTTGTAATACTTTGTAATATATTAAATAATATTTTTGAAGACAGGTGCTGAGGGTATGCAAGATTCTGAGGCCCATAGGGTCTCAGTTTTGATGTAATAAAAATATCAAATATATTATATCACACGATCATAGTTTTTATGAAATAATTAAATAAATCCAAAAAATACTTTCACGTAGTAAATATGATACCACTATTGAATTTGGAATGTGTGTTTTACCCTAGGAATGGCACAAACTTTTTTCGGTGTTGGGAATTTTGTTTTAGTGTAGTCACAAGTGAAAATAATAAAATAAAAAAAACAATTATATTTATTTATTTTTAGAACACAGTGAGAAAATATTATCATTATAAAAGAACTACTGTGCAAAATCTTTAGGGAGGCCATATAACCCTATGGATTGATAGGGGAGTGTGGAGGAGAGTTTAAAGACATCAGGATAAGGGATTAATGATCAGAGTACCATAACAACCACCAATAACACTGAAGTTTATGGATATCACCAAAAATGAAAACGTACATCCATTATTTTTTATAAATTGATCCAAACACAATATAGGGGTTTTCTTTATTTGTGTATATCCTATTTTTATATCCCATGTTGAAGATGAACCAATTCACTGAAAAAAATTATTTCATGGATTGATGATTGAATTCAGTTGATAATTTATCTTCCTATGTCTTGGGAGTTGATTTATTTATTTATTATTAGTTATTCATTCACCATTATAATGGGAATGAATAAAGGTACACCTAAAAATGGATGAGGTTTTTCCTCTTTTTTTTATTTGTGCTTTTATTCCCTATTTTTTGTTTGTTCACCATCAGACATTTCATTGGATGATGGTTAAAAAAATATCGTATTCAATCATTTATTGATTTTTCTTAGGTGAAATAGATAAAAACCTTGTATTTAGGTTCATTTTTTATATAGAAATCAAGGTACAAAGATGATGTATGATTATCTGAGTTTGATCAGAAATAGATTTAAGGTTCCCCTGTTGAGGTTTTGGAAGAAATGTGTAGTGTGGTGTGAGGGGAGGCGATTCCAAAGAGGATCAGATGCCCAAAATCTAGAAACCTATAATGATAAGGATGGAAAAACCCAACTCCATGTTTAATAGGAATGATTTTAAGTGGACATGATGATGGAATTGATATGGGAAAAACATGGAACAACCTATAATTTATGTGAAATTCCCAACTATATAGCCTGTAGTTCCTTGAAAACATTCTATGTAGTCCCCCTTCCACATTACTATGGTTATTCATGGAGAAACATATCACAGTACATGTGATATATTTCAAATTTCAAGTGATATAATATGGGGGTCTTAGAGTGTACCCTCAGGATATGTGGGCACATACATAGACATGCACACATGCAAGACTCGAAGTACACTAGAATGGGATGGAGACATGCTAAGTGATGGGCTAACCTCTACACTCCATGTATCCCAAGATCGCACTCCATGTGTTTGGATAATTACATGTTATTTGGAAAATAAAGATACGGGTAGACCTAGGGAAGGAATGACACACTGTGTACCTTAGTACACACTATCTACTTTTTCTAGGGTAGGCTGAGGCCCTCTATATCTTTGGTAAGGAACAATGTTAGTTGGGTGAATTTCCTTAGTACATACCTAAGAGGGTACAATGTGGTATTATATCCTCAACAAAGGATTATGATCCTCTTTATTGTTTTGTGTTAGATAGTTTTAATGAATCCCTCTGTGAGGCCCAAGGTGGGACCCTTATGGTATATTCTTCCATAAGCGGGGTTTGAGGAATCCTTGTTGACAACATACACTAGCGTATGATCCCCTACTTAAAGGGTTATTCTAGTTATGGTTTGTAGTTTCCCCCATGATCCTTGGGTATGATCTCATTTCTATTTATCCACTAGTGGAAATAGTGTTTTTAGCATCTGAGAACTGACGTTGGTTTTTTAAAACGGATGAAAAAAGTATGTTCGGAAGAGTTTTGGTGTCAGTTTTTATTAAAATGATGTTGATTTTTTATACACGGTTTTTGGCATTGGATTTACTAAAAAACAACACAAAAAACCATGGAAGAATTTATTTTTGGCATCAGTTTTATAAAAAATCAATAACAAAAATGAAATATATATATATATTTTGCATAGGTTTTTTAAAAAACTGACATGAAAAATGAAAAAAAAATTTGACGTCAATTTTTAAAAAAACTGACACTGAAAACATTTTTTCGGGCTTTTTGACATCAGATTTGTACTAAAAGATGCCAAAAGTATTTAAAAATCACCCATTATTGTGAAACCCTCATTTTTTTGGATCTACTAAACCCTCCACTAATGACAAATCCCTCCTAAATTTTGACACTTTGAAGGCCACCCAGTGATCTCGAACTACAATTTTGTTTGATTTTCTTTGATTTGATTGATTTGCGGTCTCCATTCTTTATATTATTTTATTAATTCATCATCTTTGTATTATTTTCTTCTCCAAATCCTATTTCAGATGAAACAATGGTTTTATTTTAGTTTTTTATCTTTAATTTTTTTACAATAAATTTCTTTTAGATCTTGAAGGCATTTTTTATTCTTGCAACGCATTCAAGGGATGAGATTTGGATTTAGGATCGAGGATAATTTGAACTCCAAATTTTTTAAGTTGTTTTTTTAATGTGGTGGAATGTGTGATCATTAGTTTTAATAGATCATTCCAATGTACAAAATGATCATTGTAAGTAGTAAACCTCTTAAAAATCGTTTGTTCCTAATGTATTTTTTTCTTGATATTTGTTTGGATTGTGCATATCAATCTTGTCATTCACTTTAACATGTGTTAAATTTTTTTTATGGTAAAATGTATAAGGAAGTGAACTTCTTAATTTATTGATTATAACACTAGTATATTTGTTTTTATGAGTATTGGATCAATTTATATAGAACACTATTTAATTAATAAGGTTAAAAGAGTTCATGCATTTTATAAACTCATTGTTAATTCCCAACATAATTAATCAATATGTTTTAATATATACAAAAATAATACACAACATCATAAATTAATTTAATTATACCCAAATTAATGAAACATATTATAAATTCTTATAGTACTAACATGATCTAATTTTTTTAAATATACTATGTGGTATATCCAGATTTGATGTATATGTGATTTATATTTCTACATTTTTATTGTAATAGAATTATACTACAATGATCACCTATTGAAAACCCAAATGGTATGAATTATTATGTAACATAATATGTTGATATAGATATTATTATTATATTATTACTTATATCATCCGGATCAACAGCTATGTGAGAGTATTAATGATGTTTTTTTCAATCTATTAGAGGTGTACTGCTGAGATGTAAAAATTCCATATATATTATGACCAGTGAGTTACACTTGTAACATACCCCACTTTTTAGTAACAACTATGTAAAATTAACTAATAATTAAGGCCATCTTAAATACTTTTGACACACATAACACCGAACTAATGTAACAACTATGTAAAATGAACTAATAAATGTTAGATGATTAAAAATAATTAAATTATATTATCAATAAAACACATGTATATAATATGAAAATAAAAGGTTTACTATTTGTAATTGTGTTTCATGTCTGATGTTTTCTATATTATTATCAATATCTTTTATTAAACATGTTTCTATTTATAGTTTACTAGGTTATATATGTATTTTAAATGTTTACATGTTTTAATATATTCACCAATTATATTGTGATATTAGGTATTTAATGGATCGTAATTGGATACATTTACAAAGAACCACTGATGAATATGAAAAATGAGTTGATAAATTATTGTAATTTTCTAAAATAAATCTTTAAAACATTGATTTTATGTTCTATCCATGTGTGAAGTGTTTGAATATGAGAAAGTTAAACTCCATATAAATAAAAATCATCTAATTTTTTTATGGTTTTAGCCTTAATTATACATATTGGATATGGCATGGTGAAAGAACGATAAATTCAACAGATAATATTGATGACAATGTTCATAATGTGATAGAGGATCATATTGAAGATTTAATTCTGGATTTAGTGTTGAAACTGTTGAAAAAACAAAAAGTGTTGAACGATTGTATGGGGATTCTGATAAATAATTATTCACAGGTTGTAGTCAATATACTGTGTTATTATCTATTTTGATATTGTTTAACTTGAAAAAAAGTAATGGTTAAAGTGATAAATTTTTCTCTAAATTACTTGTACTTTTAAAGAGATACTTCTAGAAGACAACGAGCTTCTAGATTACAATTATGAGGTAAGTAAAATATTATCCCCAATGGGATTGGTGTACAAAAAGATACATGATTTCAACAATTATTGTGTTTTGTATAAGATAGAATGTGAATTTTTATCAAACTGTCATACATGTGGAACATCACACTATAATATAGATGAAAAATTAAATTCAGATAAATTCTCTGGTATCAAAATATAACCTCATGCTAAATCAAATAATTTATTCCAATAATCCCTTCTTATAATTTTGATAAATTAAGTCTAAATCATTTTTAGGTAGCAAAATCAAAGCTTCTGATAAATAAATTTGGTACCTTCCAATAAATCCTCATTTGAAGCATATATTTTCAAATTCAATTGATGAAAAAAAGCTAACAAGGAATTTAGATGAACGCATCTCTGATGGTAAATTGCATCACCCTGCTAAATCAACACAAAAGAAGAGATTTGATAATAAATTTTCTAATTTTGGAAGTGAAGTTAGAAATATCAGAATGGGTGTGTGTACAGATGTAATGAATCTAAATCAGAGCTTAAGTAGCCAACACAGTTCCTGGTCTATTTTAGTCGTAGTTTACAACTTATCCCCACAGATATGTATGAAGAAAAAATATGTTATGATGAGCTTGATAATTTATGGACCAAAATATCCAGAAAATGATATTGATGGGTATCTTTCACCATTGATTGATGATTTGAAACTTCTATGGGAGGCAGGTGTAAGTGTTTTTGATGCATATAAGAAAGAGTACTTTATTTTGCGTGATATGATAATATTCAGTATAAATGATTTTCATGTATATCGAAACTTTTTTGGATATAGTATTAAGGGACATAAATCTTGTATAATTTTGGAAGAACATACTTTATATTATAAATTGAAGAATGGAATAATGATATTGTACATGGTACATCGAATATTTTTGAGAATTGATCACCCTTATTGTATATAAAAAAGGGAATTTAACAGTTTACAAGAATACAATAGTCACCCACAACCATTTTTAGTTGAATAACATTACAATAGGGTGAAGAATATTGAATTGACATTAGGAAAGAAAAGTAGTTATGGTCTTCAAAAAAATATCTAGAAGAAACAATATATTTTTTTAAACTACTTTATTAAAGATTTTTTGAGATAAAACATAACATTGATGTTATGAATGTTGAGAAAAATATATGTGACAGCTTGATTGGAGCTTTATTAGACATAAAAGGAAAAAAATATGAATTGAATTCTAGATTGGACTTGATAACAATGGAAATACATTTTGAGTTATCTCCCACTATAAAAGTAAAAAAGAACATATTTACCTCCGGCTTGTCACACATTAACAAAGAGTGAGAAGTTGAATTTGTGTCAGTGTTTGTATGGTATAAAAGTACCCAGGGGATATTCTTAAAATGTGAAGAATTTGGTGTTAGTGGGGGATTGCAAATTAATAGGTATGAAATCTCATGACTGCCATGTATTGATGTGACAACTGCTACTGGTCACACTGTGTGGTATATTGCCACTAGTTATCATAAAGACTACCATTAGGTTATGTAATTTTTTCAAATCCATTTTTATCAATGTTATTGATCCAAATTTGTTATATGAGTTGGATAATGAAGCTGTTATTATACTTTTTCAACTAGAAATGTATTTCCACCTACATTTTTTGATATAATGGTTCATCTAGTGATTTATCTGGTGCGTGATATAAGAATATGTAGTATTGTTTATTTACATTGAATGTATCCTTTTGAATGGTATATGAAAATTTTAAAGGGATATGTTAAAAATCATTATCGAATAAAGGCCTATATTGTTAAAAAAAAATATGTATTGGAAGAGGTGATTGAGTTCTATACTGAATATTTGTATGAAGTGGAGCATTTAGGTCTCCCTATATCTCTACATTTGATAGTTGATAGTGAAGGTAGAGGGATTTTAGGCATAAAAGTAAATTTCATTCCACTCGATGAAGTGATGTAGGCACATTTATATATTTTTAACAACACAGATGATGTTCAATCATATATATCATTACATGCTTCTTAATTAAAGAGACTATATCTAAAAAGAAATGAAAAGTGGTTGATGATTGAGCATAAAAAGACATTTGTTTCATAGTTTAAAGCGAAAGTGAAAATATATATATCTACATCAGAAATGGTTAAATGGTTGGTAGGGGAACTATCTCTTAATGTGATAACATGGACCAGTTTTAATATTAATGGGTATATATTTTACATAAAAAATCTGGATGATAAGAGTACCATTCAAAATAGTTGTGTGATGTTTATCACTGAAGCAATGAATTTTTTAAATGAAAAATATAAAAACCCAATTTCTTCTTTGATGAAATACTTTGGTGTTCTTGAGGGTATATAGGAAATTGAATATACAAAATTTTGAGTCATTGTGTTTAAGTGTAATTGGGTTAATAGAAATAGTGGTGTGAATCATGATGAGTGTGGATTTACACTAGTTTATTTGAATAGATTTAATTACAATGAGGAACCATTTATCATGGTGACACATGAAAAGTAGATATTTTATGTCATTGATCAATCTAATGATCAGTGTTCTTTCATTTTTCAAGGAAAAAGATAGCATTTGGGTGATGAGAATGATAGTGATGATGTTATTGATTTATATGTGTCTTTTTCATCTATTACGCGATTTCCAGATGATTTTAATGACTACAAGGAATACATAGTTTACACAGAACATAATGATCATGATGAATGCATAGGGGAAAACACTAAATTTTTCGAATAATTATTTATGGTAATTATTTATATGTTTTTTTTGAAACATACAAATGCATTCCTTTTTTTAATTATTTTTATCATTATTGTTTCTAAATGTTTAGTTCTATAATAATAAGTAGGTACACAAAATTTTATTACATTTTCTTGTGTTAATGTTCGATACAAAGAGAGAGGATTAGTTACTGAGGTATATCTATTTTTTCATATTGTTAAATATTCATTAATATACTTATTTAATGAAAGAAAACATTTAATTTATAATTTTTTTGCAGGACTACTGATGAATCCTCAGAAGAGGAGACTCCTCCTGTTACTATAGAGAAATCCAGTTCTTATGTTGGTAAAAATGGTATTACACGTTTACCAAAACTATCACTTTCTCATGGTGATGCAAGATTACATTTTCATTTTGATGATAATAATAATGAAACTGGACCTAATGCAGTTCTGTTTATTAGATATATATCAATACAGAGCCATTTTAGGATTATTATTTCATATCCTAATTGGAAGTCTATAGACAGGATTGCAAAATAATTGCTTTGGGAGGTTGTGATGGTTAAATATATCAATTTATTTATTATATCTCATTTTTTGAATATTAAATATTTTAAATGACATATTTCATTTATTCAATTACATATGACATTCAATTTTAAGTAAACAAAATAAATTAAGAAAATAAATCTATATTTAGTGGGGGTTTTAGGGAGATATTTTAAAACAAAACTGATGAAAAATAATGTTTTTTGAAAGAAATTTTTTGAAAACCCATGCCTTAAGTATCTGTATATAGATGCAGATACATGGAAGAAATTTGTTGACACCCATCATGAAGAAAAATCTTAGGCATGATAATTATTTTATATTGTAAAATTTATTATATATTTATCTAATTACTAATTAGTTTACTTTTATGTAACATTCCTATAATATATCTCATCATTATATCTAGTTAAGAAATGTATACCCTCATACTTTATCACGTGGAGGGTATCTATATTTGGAGCAGAAAATGATTGAAGAAAAATATGAAGCATTAAGAGCATGATATAGTAGTGGTTCAGAAGAGGTATATTTTGGTCCTCTATCTCCTCGCACTCACCATGAAAAATGGAAACGAGTGTGAAGAAGGAAAAATGAAAAGTATCATACAGAGGAAGCTTAGAAAGTAACTGATAAAATTGTAAGTAAATATTCTTTATTTTTCATGAATTTCTCTATTTTATAAATTATAAACACTAATATATCTTTTTAATTTTTCATTTTAGGATGAACTTTAGAAGAAAGAGACAAATGGATATTTTATTTCTGAGGGTAGGGTGGACATCCTAGCCACTAATTTAGGAAAGGCAGAACACCCTGACCGTGTTAGAGGATTTTAGGCGGGTGTTAGTATTCTGAAAGTTTTTTTTTTCAGAGTAGGAAATCAAAAGACCAAGAAATAGAATCCGTAAAATCTAAGATGAAAAAGATTAAATAGTCTATGGGTGATCCTATTAAAGTAGTCATGAAATAGACTTTGTTAAAACACTTGGAATGATAGTCACAATCTTCACAGCCTTCTAGACTGCCCAGCCTGCCCGACCTGCTTACTTTGATCCTCTACCTCTATTCGAGCCGGACTACCCTTCCTAGCCTGCCCATCATGCTTAATTTGATCCTCTGCCTCCATAAAATATGGACTACCCGACAAAAACTACTTTTTTTTATCCTCCACCTCCATCCCAGATAGACTACCCTACCAAACCTGCCTACTCTGATCCTCCACCTCCTCGCTCCGTATACTGTGAGTTATTTGCTGAAGTTCCTCATATACATATTGTTGCATTAGGACTCATATATTTTTTGGGGATTATATAAATCACTATCCTATAAAGATGGGTAATTTTAGAGAATCATTACTTGATATTATTGATCCAAGTTCTCTAATACCATTTCCTACTACAAAGATTACTAGATTTGGGGATTGTCTGGGTCATTTTTTAGTTTTCCAAACTGGTCTTATTCGTTATATTTCATATGAAGTATGAATTTATTTTAAATATTAATTACATATGATTGAAATTTACTTATAATTTTTTATGAAATTTAACTTATATAGGATTATCTTAAAGAAAAAGAAATTTCATAATTGAAACAACACATTTCAAAATAATCGACTATAGATACTTCTGATATTTCTTATGCGATAAAATGATATTATCAGGATTATTCTTCCTTGAATAATATCTATGAGTTTTGTATGAAATAAAATTTATGTGGAAGAGATTATTAATTTATATTTCTCAAATAAGATATCATGAATCTAGTTTATTTTTAAGAGCTCTACCTGAATGTGTTGTAGTTTTTTTCCATGTATGGAAATTTATGTTTAATTTTTTATTTTTTTAATAAAAAGATGGTTTAAATTGAATCACTAAATTTTATTTTTAAATTAGTTATCTACACACACTTATAGTAGAAAATGAAATCACAACCGTTTATGGTTTTATAGATCCATAATACATTTCCATAGAAGTGCCACATGTGAAGAATCCTAGTAGAGTTGCAGATATATGTAAGAGATTACCACATATGGAGATTGGATATTGGTTTTTTACATTTCTTGATAAGTAATAATAGAAACATAATTATGAACTAATGATCATTATAATGTCATTAATTGGGATTTTTTGTATTGTAGGGGGAATTGGATGTTAGGCGTATTTTTTCCAAGCCAGTGGAACTTATATTGGTTTTTCCCTTTATCAGGGAGTTTTCATAAAAGTTTTCCAACCTTATTAGATAGGTAAGTTTATTTATTTTTCATAAGATTATTATATTTAATTCTCATTGTTTATACATGTATTATTAGTTTATATATATGAAAATTTAGTTCATGGAAAAAAATTAACAAAGACCACATATCGATAAAGAAACTAAATGCAATCAATTATGTGAAAGTAAATGTAATTATTTTTTATATTAGATATTGTTATAATTTGTTGATATATATATATATTATCGAGTTAATGTTTTAAACTGCATTTTCATCATCAACAAGGACATGATGAATATGGGTATTATTTTCCATGATTCATGTATGAGATAATAACAACCGGGGTAACTACCAAACTTCATAAGGTTAGTTATATTAATGTTGTTATATTCTATTTCATAGTATTCTATTTTTAATCTAATATGATCAAATTTTATTTTATTCATTAAATGATATAGATTCTTATAACCAAACTGAGCTTACCCATTTTCAATCTTTGTTTGAAAACTATTTTTTGAGTCTGATTATGATTTGATGTATGTATTTTCTAATGTTTATTAATAATATATTACATTTTCCTAATAAAATTTGAACAAAAAAATATTTTTGTCGTTATAATATGTGTTTTAACATAATGATATCAAATGAATGCTTCAACAATAACAAACAATGAGAATTCTATCAATTTCATGTAAGTATATTATAAATCTACTTTATAATAAAATGCATAGATAATTTTTTTGGTTAAATAGATTAAAGGACGTATGTTTTGTAGTTTTTTAGTTAATGAATATTACTATTTTATTTTTTTACTATGTTTTCATTATAGGGATTATTATTATAAGGACCCATCCTTAAACATTACATAATCTTGAATTAAATGGATAATTCACAATTATGATCTTTTTAGGTCTAGTGTTTTAGAGAATTAGGTCATAACATTTACATAACAACATGAATATTACATGTAGAAAATTCTACTCAGTATCCATTTTTTTCATAAAATAAAAAACTCTTAAAAAGAGTCATGTCTAGTTCTATATTTTAGACAACATGAATATTCCTTGATCCCATCCTTGACCCTTATCCATCTTTAAGTCCCGTGGAAAACATTTCAAAAACTTTATATGAGCATTAAAATATCAGTAAGGGATATAAAATAAGGAATGAAAACACTATCCCATCAATAAATACAAATTAATGAGACCATACATTTCAATCATAACATACCTAATTAAATCATAAGATTTATGAATAACACATAGAAATCATAAATCATAAAGGTGACTTGTGGAATCCATATCAAACTTAAATTGTAGATATCACAGCTACATAGGGAGTCACATTTTCAATACCCATCATAGTATATTCCCTAAATCTCTTAGGAGGAACTTTCACATTTACCTCTGTCATGTTACCCAATGCATTGAAGAGCTATCTCAGGCTCACCCACCCAAGGTTTATCACGGAACCACCCATATATGTAAACAATGCCCAATAACCATAACATATTAATAACAAATAAAAAAAATCATAAAATAAAGATAACATTTCCATATTGAAATTACAATATATCATTTCAAGATATTGACATAATCAATGCTTTATCAAACCATTTTCAAAACCATTTAAAACATTTAATAAAGAGATTTTTGAATCAAAGTGTCCCATACCACTTTGAATCTTTTAAAGGAATTAACATTTTAAAACATTAATGTATATATAAATAAATCCTAAGATCATTTTGAGAACATGGTCATTAATAAGAAATATTTAGAAGAATAAATATTTAAAATATTTGAAATGATATTTTAGTTAAAATATTTGTTTAAAAAAATGAGAGATGATTGAATACAATTAATTGAGGAAGAAAATTTAATTAGAACTGTATAATATCATTAGAATAAAGGGATTCATGATATAATATTCAAAAGGACAGTATATACACCACATAAGAGTCAATTGGTGCATAACAACAATGAAGTCTCAATGGAATGTAATTTGAGATGAAATCCCTTATGAAGATGGTATCCTTATATTAAGGATAAATAAATTACTTAATTATGTGTGAAAAATATAGATACACTCAATATGACTGGATATTCAGTGTAAATAAATCAGAGGACATTCACACATGTTCTTTTTAATACAAAACCAATAATTTGGATGTTTAACTCAATGAATAAAAATTGAGTTAAAATTACTCTTATCAAGTTCATATCGATGATTTGAGAATTTATCAATGGAGTGATTATGTGTATCAAAATTATATCCACACAAAGGGGAGAAGTAATTATAACATAAATAAATGAATAGTGATTCCCCACATAATCATATCATGGCATAATTATGAATTATAAGATTAACCCAAGGAATGAAATTTGGGTTAAAAAGTTCCCTTACCGATTTGGTAACTTACAAAACATACACCACATGAAAGATGGATTATTAAATGAAGATGTAAATACCCATAAATGAAAGTATATTACATAAAGAGTATAAATCATGGGAAGTACGTACACCACACAAAAGGAAATAATGGAAAATATAACATGACACTCATGGGAATAAAAGGTGAGATGAAAATCTCTTACCACATTGTAATCAATTGGCTCATATGGAAAAAAGTTAATAAACACCAAATGATTCTCGAAATAACATAAATATAAAGAGAATCATGATAATATATATCAAATGGAAATAAAAAATACACCACATTCAATAAATTAGTGGCAAACAATGGAAATATCATGGAATTAAAAGTGAGATAAGAAACCCCTTACCTCGTGTCTAACTTGACTCGCATGTTCCTTGTTATTCATGAATAATAAACAGAAGTCAATTTATACTTTCTTAATAACATTTTTAATTTTTATTATTACATTTATATCACTTATTACCTTTCAATAACAATTAGTTAATTATTTCAGTTCATATCGGACATTTTGCCAATGTTCAGAATTTGAGTTAAAAATGAACTTGTTATAATTACAATTTTTCCATGTGGTCAAAACTCCATTATCTCCAGAAAGATATTAATGATTTAGATGTAATATATATCATATATATCCATTATATATATATATATATATAATAGTACATAACATTTGGAGATAAGAAACGAAATGCACTGTTCATGGAGACGGTAAGCTGTACGCACGCATAAACGCTACTTTCATTTCTATTTAATATTTAATGAAATGAAAAATTAATGATAAATAGGTATATTATAATTACATTATAATATCATATGAAATATATGTTACATAATTTCATTAACTCCATCTTTATACATTCCATGTATGTCATGAATGAATCATATCACTTTGAGGGGGCGGTAGTCCGCACTTCCTCAAATGAAATTATCGTGTTTACACATATTGGAAAGCATAAAGGTATGTTTGTAAATAAAAATTACAGAAGCATAAAGAAAACAAAAACATAATATATATCATATATAAATACATTTCCATCATAATGTCCACCATGAGAGGTGGCAGGAGATATTTGAACAATCATCGCTTCGCAAGGTGTTAGTTTGTCATCCACAGAAACAGTATGTTCTTCACCCATTAGATGGATGTGTGTGTATGTGTAGTTAAAATAATTCTCATAAAAACATCCTAGTATATTGAGGATATTGTTTTTTTTATAAAATAAAGGAATAAAAATATTTTAGGTGTTGGAGAAGTAAAATAAAACAAAAGAATTTAAGAGAAGATGTTACCTTTAAATCGGGTAACTCCCTTTAGTTTGAACCAAATGAGTTTCTTGAAGTGATTTCTGCCTAAGGTAAGGCTTCTGGGATAAAGAGAGGGATCTTGGGATCTTATTGGAGCATAGTTTTTAAGAGACAAACGCTTGAGCAGTGTGATAAATGGGTAGGAAGTGAGGGATTTTTATAAGGGAGAGGAGGGACTCTTTAGGAAAGTTCGAAACAATTATTTTATTATAAACTCATATTCAGTTTCAGAAGGTCAAATAATCATTAAAGTCAAATTTAAGATGAATAATGGTAGAAATAAAATCATCCAATAAGAATTGGACAGGCTTTGGATACTGTTTTAATATTTATAATCTTATTTATTTAAATCATTTATTAATGAGGTAAATATTGCATCATTTTTGTGTCATAAGTAATTTAATTTATTTTATGTCAAAAAATTATAAAAAAAATACTATGATATAGGAAATATTTTTATATTTCCGAAAAATATTTATAGTCTAAAATATAACTTATATAACCCTATGTAAAAATTGATTTACTAAAAGATATTTTTTATGTCATTTTTGTCTTTACTTTAATTAATTAATATAAAGTGTCATTATTACTCCCTTGTGGCTCCATGGGGTCCCCAATTCGACCCAAGGATCTCCATGGTCGGATATGTATCATAAAATAGTATTATGACACATTTTATGATAATTAAATATTATTATAATATTATATTTTACACTTATTTATTATATTTACCCTTTAATCATGGTAAATAAAATATTTACTGAAGTAAATATTTAAAATGTTTAAAAATAAAAGTTACCTATTTACAAAATTCGGACATAATGATACCAAATATGGAATCCATTTTTCCAAATTCATAACAAAGAAGTGGAAGAAATTAATTTAATATTAATTCCCACTGTCAAAACAAAAAGCATGTTTTTAAGAAATAATAACTATCAAAAGATTAAAACTTGTTTATGTCCAATTTCAAAGTGAAATTAATTCCAATGTCCAAAATTGGATTAACTGGTAAACATATATATTCAAATTACACTTTAGAACCAATTAAAAATATAATCTAACCATATAAATAAATTAGATTAAAAGTCACTTTTGAATTAAAATACAATATTTTTCACTATTCATTAAAAAATGAACATTATCAGAAAAATACCAAAATTTCATCAAAAGTAAATTTTGGTGTCCCGATTCCGAATAATAATTTTCTTTTGTCAAATATAACATATAAAAGGGACAAAAACTAGATTTAAATAGGGTTCTCTATTAAAAGGTGTCCAATCAACCTTTTAGTGAATATTAGAGTATTTATGCTTAAAATCGAATTCTTTACTTATTTTAAGACTCTAACTTTTATTGGATAAATGTAAAAATCTTAAAAAAAACATGTATAATCGTATTGTAGTTAGTTCTATTCATTCCCTCAAATACAATGGCTAAACATTAACTACCATTTAAAATAATAATATTATATTATTAATATGAAACGTAAGATTCCAAAGAAACCCATTATTGTTTATCGGGTACACCACCGGACATAACATCCCTTTTAAATTAAAATTAATATTTAGTTCAAAAATATTAATAAATATAAAAAATTTCATGTTCTTTTGTTTACTTGGGATGTTACAATGATTATTAGGGAAGTGTAAAATTAATATTTAAAAAAAATTAACTTTCGATGTCAGTTTTCATAAAAACTGACGCTAAAACGTTAAAAAAACCATATGGTTTTAGGTGTTACTTTTAATGAAATCTGATGCCAAACATCTTCCACATGTGGGTTTTGAAATCGGTTTTCATGAAAACCAATGCTCAAAAATTGAGAACATGATGGTTTTTAGTGTCGGTTTTGATGAAAAATACACTAAAAACTAACCCCCATGTGTGTTTCGGCGTTGGTTTTCATCAAAACCGATGTTGAAGCTTGATTTTCAGCATTGGTTTTACTCAGAACTGACGCTGAAAATCGATCTACGACTGGTTTTCATCATCGGGTTTTAAAAGAACCGATAACGAAAAGTTATTTTTTATATCTCAATTAAATACGTCGGTTAAAAACTGACCTCAAAAATTAAAAATACCGATTTTAATTTTAGTTTTTTCACTAGTGATCAATCCCTTTTGAGTTCCAATGTGTAATTTTTGAGTGAGGCCTAATTATCACAACCTCTTGGATGAGATCCATCAATGATATCATAGCCCATGGATACATTTATCCTAAATGAGTGTTACCTTGAATCCTCGAGAAACATTATATGGTTGGTAGTACGCTTGATACTTATTAGTTACTTGGAGTCTGTTATGAGTATATCTAGGTTTTCCCCTTATTTTTATGTCACATATTATGATTTACAAATATTCATGATGATGATTTGACTTCTCCCTTGATACTTATATTTATTTATTTTGGGGTACCCCACTGAGAATTGTTATACTCGTCCATATATGGGATTTTCTGATATATTTTATGTCTTATAAAAATGACATGCCTTTTGACGGACTCCAAGGTGGACCAAGAGTAGGTGGAGAAAAGTGAGCTTGACATACCATGGTTCGTATGAGCTATTGCATTTGACAGAAACACCCTCACTCGTAGGTTGAATTTTTTTTCAATTTTGGTATTCTTGTATTCAGACCTTTATGATTTCCAATAATTTTTGTATAATCTGATGTGAGATATATGTTATGTATGCCTTATGTATTATTTGTAGTTTAAATTTAAGTAATGCATGAGTTTTTAGAGATTTTTGTATTTTTAGGTACTTAGGATAAGGAATCCAAAGTGTTAGATTTTCTTAATTTGAGCTAGTCACCAAACCATGGCCTATTAGAGGTGGGATTAGGGTTTCACACTCATCTTACTGCCAACCAAACATGCCATAGTGGGTTGGGTTTTGAAAATAATCCAAAAATTATTTTTCCTAGTGTAGAATGGCCACATCATTCATAATAGAAATTATGAATTTATTTATTAAATTATACACAAATAGGCTAAATGTTTAGATAATATATGGTCTATTCATAATCCCTAAATACAGTATTGCACAAAAAACATAATTAAAATGCTAAGATATGTTAGATTCATCCTACCAAAATCATAATTGAATCATTTTAAAAATAAAAAAATCTAATTTTTAAAAATTGGGGGTTATAGAGAAAACTAAAAAAATCTATAAAATGGGGATTTAGATTTATCATAATGAAATAGTTATAAAATATAATTTAGGATATTGGATATGATTGAATGAAATTTATATAAAAGGGTAGGGGAGAACCTAATTTTCATCCACTCTAATAGGTGAAAAAAATAAAAAATAAAAAATTCAACTTTCCAAAGGACCCCTCTTAATTTTTTTAAAAAAAATACCAAAATGAATTTTTTAAAATGAAATGGATAGGGAGACCCTTTACATGAATTTTATTTCTATCCTAAATTCCTCTAACATTTTAGGTAAAAAATACTTGAAAATAAAATAATTATAAGATTTTTAAATTCTTACACTAACCTGAGAATTGGTGTCATTGCATATTATCCACTACTAATCTTATCATCCTCATGAAGCCTCTAAATGTATACTGTTCGTACCAATAAAATGTTTTATAACTCATTATATCTTCTTATTTAAGGAAATCATTATCAATTTTTCGGTATTATCCAATTACCAATAAAAAATTTACTAACATACTCCATTTTATTAAAATAACTATTCTAGACCTACCCACCGTTAATTTGTTCCATATTTTCCTAATATTGAAATATTACTCTCTTAACGAATAATGTTTCCCCATCAAGAATATTTAACTAAATACATAGATCCCTACCTATGATTACTAGATAACATTCCCCATTATATACAATTCTAAGTGTAATATAATTTTACCAAGCCCCACAAAAGTGATAATTACTATCAGTGTAATGACCCAAACATTTATTAATGAAAATTTATCTTGATCTAATTAAATGTATTATTATGTAAAACAGTTATATAAAAAATTCACTTCCTTGGTTTTATGTTTTTGGATTTAAAAATGCCGTTAAGAATTGTTACCGTTGCTAATATAGTTGTTGAACAGTGATCACATGATTAATATAATTGTAGGGCATTAAAAAATACAATTTACCCAAAAAAAGGAAGAGATGGAATCATCTAGTAGAATTTCTCCATATAAAGACCATTTTTCAAGGATCACAAAGGAGGTGGAGTCACTGGGATTTTTTCTTCACTAATCCCTAGCCAAGCTTCAACATGTTAAGCTCAAACAGAACCACCTACGAGAGAAGTGGAAGTTGATAGAGATTACCACCCGAGCGATGTTATCTGAGCCACCCCAAGAGTCTATCACAATCGCACACCTCACCCTTCGGTCTTATACAGGGGTTATGTAATAACATCCTATCACTATGATTATGTACATTATTTTTTTATAGAGAATATACATTCATTTTATTATTGTTTGTAAATAGTTTTTAAATAAAAAAATAGTATTTTTAGTTAATATTCAATTAAGAAATATATTTTGATAAATTAAGGGATTTTTAATTAAATAATATTTTAATGAAATATTATTACTAAATTTATTTTTATTAAATATAAATTAGCGTATAAGTTTTATGAATACAAATGTCATTTTTATTAAGGTTTGAAAGCCATTTTTTTCCAAACCCATGAATTTTTTATAAATGTAATTTTTTATTTTATAAGTAAAAATTCACATATTTATATAATTATTTAGATAAAATGAATATCATTTTTGGATTCAGGATTTCAAAATTATCTAATAGTTAATTTTTCATAATTTTCTGAGACAATCGAATTTTGAGGTAAAAATTAAATACCGTTTAATTATATAATGTGTTTTATGACATCATAATGACCCAATAGTGATGTAATAAAATAATATAAATGGTATTTTCGGCCAATATATGTTTTACATTTAAAATAATGTGATTTTATATTTGATTTATTAATTTTATGGTGCCTTAGTGGACCCTCCCAGACTTATATAACATTTTAACCTTTTAAAATGTTTTCTTTGGGAGTGTGACTCAACTCCACATAAGAAAGCGTAATATTTTAAGAATATTGGTCATTTTCCTTATAAAATAATTTTTTACACTTACCTTTGAAAAAAACCATGGTAAAAGACCATGGGATGGTTTGTGGTTTTGATTAATTTAATGTGTAGTGTCCAAAACCTAAATAATAAGTGATTTCCTTTCTTTTTCTATATAAACCCACCCAAGATCCCACTTCCTCTTCACTAAAAGCCTTTTAAGCTCAAAAAACCTCTTACCTCCTCTCTCTAGAATCCTTCCAAGGTTACACAAGCTCCCAATAATCCTTTCTCAAGCCTCTCCCAAGCCTTTGAGATCACACTTCCATGTAAGGGATTTCTTCCTCTCTCATTTTTTCCCAAGTTTATTTATGTTCCTATGACCTTTTTGTTTCAATTAAAAATGTTGGGGTATGATTATATCCTCCCCCATACTTCCCAAGTTATGTTTTAATGATGATATACCCCTTTATCTCTCATTAATTCCTCACATTTACACCAGTTACCATGCCAAAATTTCGTAAGGGATTTTTCTATCCTCATTTACATCCAAGCAATTATTTTGTTTTATGAATCTAAATTACATTTCATATGTTTCTACTTTTATCTATATTAACCACTTCCTTTCAATTTCATGTAAATATTATGAGACACCCCTTCCACTCTCATCAACTATTTTTTTATGAATTCTTATCTCACGTTGTATGCTGCCGAAATTACACCGCAATTTTCCAAGCCAAAGTCATTGTGTAGTGAATACCATGCCCATTTCTCTATCAATGGTTTTAAAATTTATGAACATTTTCTTATTTATTATAGATTTTCATATATTAATACCATATTCCTTTATCATGAAATAAATGATGATGTTTAATTAACCCATGTTATATGATCCATGTGGCACAATTATGCATGAAATAAAATGATTAAGAAGGGTGTGCCCTAATAGCACTCCAATGAATTGGGTAAAGATTAGTATCATGATACATCAAGTAAAATGAGGGTTTAATCATGATTCTTCAAGTGAAATGAAGGTTTAATCATGATCTATGTGCAATGAGCCTTGGCTCATGCTAATATCATGTTAAATGTCGTTGCCACATTTCCATGTTATGATAATCATGTTATATCATGCCTTTATGTTCATGTTTCTCTTATTCTCCATCGATATTCCTATTGCCTAAGATGTACTGTATTCTTTATGTTATTCCTTGTTTACTCCCTTACCAAGATTTATATCTCACCCCTTTCTTATGAATGTCCTCAGGTTATCCCATGCAATGCTAAGTACGAAGGAATGTGTGTGGTCATGTAAAAGAAGTTTTCAATAAAGATGTGTATTTCATTTTTTTAAGTTGTTATGTAATGTTCCTATGAACCAAAGACACTAGAACTCTTGATCTTCTATGTTTTATCAAGTGATTAGTTTACGTAATAAATTATTATTAAGTCTGAAATAAATATAAGGGTTGTTATAGTTGGTATCAAAGGATAATTTTAGTTATTTTTGGGATTAGGATTAGAAAACCCTAGTGAAAGCCTTAGGGATAATACTAAGTATAATAAAAACATACCTAATTTTTTGTGAGTATTTATTAAGTGGTATATCAATCAAATACATCCATTTATTGATACGATCAGGTAGAGGTGGCTTTGGCACAGATGTATCTAGGGGTAAAACCTGAAAACACCGCTTTGAGCTAGACTCGAACAAGAACTGGTGCATGGAAACGAGCCTTGATGCACTATTGGTTAAAAAACTTCATAGGGATATTATTTTGTAAATTCATAAGCTTATTATGAACCATTATAAAGGGAATATAAAAAATTCCCCAAAGAATATATGTTTGGAAGTAGATCATGGATAACATAGATTGAAAACTATAAATTCATAAGTTAAAGAAATAAAAGTAATTTATAAGTCATCTGTTTTAGTCTTTGGATTTCCCTTTATGTGTTAGCCCTAACTTTTTTTTTCAGACAATGGTCAGTAATAGGAGGACTTAAGTTAACAACCGATGCGAAGATCAATGTTATGATTATTCTAATGAGATGCCTAATTCGATGGGAGTGGGAATCACAAACTTTGTCATGATAATCTCTTAGTTAACTGATGTATTTAATAGAAACATGTGTCAGTAGGAATATTCAACCCCCTTAGAAAAGAATAAGTCACAATCAAGAGCTTCATGAGACAAAGGCCTCCTACTTTTAATGGATCATATGATCCCTCAATCTCTATACAAATGGATCAACTCCATTGAAAAAATATTCTCCATACTTCAATGTTTCGAACAAGAGAAGTTTCTTCTGGATGCTTATCGTATGAAGGGTGAAGCCGATCAATGGTGGACATTGATAAAAAAAATATGAATCTTGAGGAAGAGATCAAGGTTTTGGAATTGAAGTATTTCTAGAAAATATTTTTCAATAAATATTTTCCGCACACCCTCTGACTTAAGATGGAAAGGGACTTCCTTGACCTAAAGCAAAACGATGATGAATACTTTGGATCATATGAGGAAAAATTCACAAGTCTTGCATGATACGCCGCTAGATTTGTCAATACCCCCGAATGCAAGGTTGACCGCTTCTTTGGTGGGATAAAACCTAGCCTATAGAAAGCCTTGGAGAACCATGACTTTGATAGCTATGAGAAAATTATCCGATATACCCTCAAAGTCTAAATGGATATCATATAATCTCAGGGGTATCATGGGGATAAGAAGTGTAAGGTGGAATTTAATTCTAGAGATCTGATGGATAAATACAACATTACTATGAAAATAAAGCACCCCACTTGCCAAAGGTGCAGAAAGAAGCACCATGGAAATTTCCAGAAGGGGACAAGGAAATGATTTAGGTTTAGAAGAAAAGGGAATCTGGCCATTAACTACTGAAAAGAAAAACCCACAGCAGTGAAAGAGGATAAGAATGCTCTGTTCGACCCTCAACGCATCGTTCATTACTTCCACTGCAAAAAAAAACATGGCACTTTGAAAAGTAGTTCTCTATGAAATGGGTTTTTGGAGGCAAACAACAACCTCTAAGGAAACAAGGGTGATCTTTTTCCATCACTACTACCGAAGTGAACCCCGACAATGAGGTGGTGATAGGTAAGATAGTTATTCATTCAAGAATAGTGAATGTACTTTTTGATTCTGGTTCTACACATTCTTCTATATCCCAAAAGTTTAGTAGAAAAATCCCAACACCACCAGAAATCATGGAAGTAAAGATGTTGGGGATAAAAGAAAATGGGGTAATCATTGTATCCCATGAATATAACTCCTCCACTATAATAATTTGTGGATTGAACTTCCCAGCAAACCTCTTTATACTCCCTCTGGTGGAATTTGATGAAATTATTGGCATATATTGGCTTTCCGTATATAGATCCAACATAAATTACCATGAGAGGGAAATCACTCTTCATATGGAGAATTGACCCCTGATTCTGTACAAGTGCAAGGAGGAGGATGAATCTTCTTTAGAACCATCATCTCAAGTGTGGATATTACTGCCCTATGAGCATGAATGTTTGGTTTAGATTATTGAGTCTAACAATACTGGAAATTTAGTATATACCAACGGTTTAAAACTATTGGTAAAGGCTGCATAACCATGGGTAAAACATATACCAATGGTTTATCCAACAGTGGGAAAGAAAGACGTGGGTATAGGATTATACCAATGGGTTATGAAATAAATGTTGGGATAAGCCACCAAAAATCATTTTATACCTCCCAATGGTTTAGAAACCATTACAATAGATCTTTACCAATGGTTTATGAAAACCATTGGTAAAGATTGAGAATAACATGCCTTTACCAACTGTTTCTAAAACCATTAGTAAATATTGAATTAATAGGACTTTACCAATAGTTTCTAAAAACCATTGTTAAAGATTGAGAAGAACAGACATTTACCAATAGTTTACAACTGTTGGTAAGTAGTGGTTTTTTAAATTCTCTACCAATGGTTTCCAAAACCGTTGGTATAGATCTTTCAATTCACCCTATCTAGAAGCATGAAACTTCCCTCTGTGAATTTACCTGTAGAATAACACAAAACATAGAATACATAATACCTATCATTCTATACCACTGGTCTATAAATTCACTTTAGTTTTATAATGGTCTCTCCCATTATAAACCATAAAATATCATATTATGTCTTATGCTTGAATTTTATAATCTGTGTGTTGATTTGACTGTAGACTATATCTTTATGAGGATTTGTTATAAAACCCCTAATTTGAGTTACTTCAAAATGGTATCACATGTTGAGTTTATTAATGTACAACTTTTATGTCTTGATTAATTCTCTCTTATTTTCTATGTTATCCCATATAGATATAAAGTAGATTAACCAAAGTCTCTTAGGTAAGTTGTCAGTGAAACTTTCATTCTCTCAAAAGGTGATGAAGGATGTAATCTTGAGTAATATAGGAATAAAATGGAATCCTTTAGAGAAGTTAAATGAAATGAGAATATCATAAGATATACTTTGTATTTATTATCAATAATGTGGAAAAATATACAAACATATTGGAATAAGAGTTGTTTTTTTGGTATTTTAAAACAAATAAAAAGGGTGACATTGATGTTCTTATTGATTGGATTGTTTTTTTATCAATGATTTTGGAATGATATAGTCATGATGAGTTAAACAAGATATTGATGTCAAGGGTGGGTGGGGGTGTCTAGGGGGTTGGGGGCGCTATCTAAGGGGGTAGGGGATGTCCAAGGGTGGGGGTGTCTAGGGGGTGGGGGCTGTCCAAGGTGTGTGGGGGGGGGGGGGGGTGTTGTCTAGGGGGTAGGGGGCTGTCCACGGGGGTGGGGGTTGTCTAGGGGGTGGGGGGTTGTCTAGGTGGGTGGGGGTGTCTAGGGTGGTGGGGGGAGGTCTAGGGTGTTGGGGGCTGTCCAAGGGGGTAGGGGGTGTCTAGGGGGGTGGGGTGGCATCCAGGGGGCGGGGGTGGGGTGGGGGGGGGGTGTTGTCTTGGAGGGTGGGGGCTGTCTAGGGGGTGGGGGTTGTCCATGGGGGTGGGGGTGTCCAGGGGGTAGGGGGTTTCCAAGGTGTGGGTGGGATGTTCATGGGGGTGGAGGGACTGTCCAGGGGGTAGGGGTGTCCAGGGGGTGGGCGGGCTGTCAACGAGGGTGGGGGGGGGGGGGGCTGTCCAGGGGGTAGGGTGTGTCCCGGGGGGAGGTTGGGCTGTCCATGATGATGGTGGGGGGGGGGGGGGTCTATACATGGGGGTAGGGGTTGTGCGTTCTATCCATAGGGGTTGGGGGTGTCCAGGGGGAGGGGGTGTCCAAGGGGTAGGGGGTTGTCTAGGGGGTTGGGGGCTATCCAAGGGGGTCAGGGTGTCTAGGGGGTGGGGGTGTCTGGGCGGATGGGGGTCTCCAGGGGGTGGGGTGTCCAGGGGGTGGGTGGGCTATCCATGGGGATTGAGGGCTTTCTAGGGGGTGGGCGGGCTATCCATAGGGGTGGAAGGGTTGTTCAGGGGGGTACGTGGTGTCCAGGGGGGTGGGTGCATTGTCCACGGGGGTGAAAGGGCTGTCAAGGGGGTAGGGGTTTCTAGGGGGCGGACTATCCATGTGGGTGGGGGATATACAGGGGGTAGGGGGTTTCTAGGGGGTGGGCGGGTTGTCCATGGGGGTTGAAGGGCTGTCCAGGTGGGTAGGGGTGTCTAGGGGGTGGGCAGGCTGTCCACGAGGGTTGGGGGAGTGGGTTGTCCTAGGGGTACAGGGTGTCCGGAGGGGTGGGTGGGCAGTCCACGGGGTTGGAGAGGCTGTCCAGGTGAGTAGGGGGAGGGCGGGCTATCCACAGGGGTGGGGGCTGTCCAGGGTGTATAGGGTGTCCATGGGGGTGGAGGGTCTATCCAGAGGGTAGGGGTGTCCAGGGGGTGGGCATGATATCCATTGGGGTGGGGGATGTCCAGGGGGTTGGGCGGACTGTCCAAAGGGGTGGCGGGGCTCTCCAGTGGGGTAAGGGGTGTGCAGGGGGTGGGCGGGCTTTCCACATGGGTTGGGGGTGTCCACGAGGGTGGGGGTGTCTAGGGGGTGGGGGGATATCCCAGGGGTTGGGGGTTTTCCAAGGAGTCGAGGGTGTCTAGAAGGGTGGGGGTGTCCGGGGGTGGGGGTGTCAGGGGGTGGGGGTGTTCTGGGGTGGTGGTGTCCGTGGTGGGGGGTGGGGGGTGGGGGTGGGGGTCTCTCAGGGGTGGTGGGGGTGTCCAGGGGGTGGGTGGGCCATCCACGGGGGTGGGGGCTGTCTAAGGGGCATTGGGTGTCTAGGGGGTGGGTGGGCTATCCAGGGGGTGGCAGGGCTATCCAGGGGGGTACGTGGTGTTCAAAGGGGTGGGCGGGCTATCCACAGGGTTGGCAGGGCTATCCAGGGGGTACGAGGTGTCTAGGGGGTGAGAGTGCTTTCCATGGGGGTGGTGGGGCTGTCTAGGGGGGGTAAGGGTGTCCAGGTGGTGGGCGGGCTATCCATGAGGGTGGGAGATATCCAGGGGTAGGGGGTGTCTGTGAGGGTGGAGGGGCTGTCCAGGGGGTGGGCGGGCTATCCGACAGGGTGGGGGCTGTCCACGGTGGTGGGCGGGCTATCCACGATGGGTGGAGGGGCTATCCAGGGGGTAGGGGTGTCCAAGGGGTGGGTGGGCAGTCCACAGGGGTTGGGGTGTCCATGGGGGTGGGGGTGTCCAAGGGGTGGGGGTGTTGTCTAGGGGGTGGGGGGCTATCCAAGGGGGTCGGGGGTGTCCAGGGGGTGGGGGTGTCTAAGGGTGTGGGGGTGTCTATGGGTGGGGGTTTCCAAGGCGATGAAGGGGTCTTTGGAGGTGGTGGGGGTGTCCAGGGGGGTGGGCGGGCTATCCACAGGGGTGGGGGATGTCCAGGGGGTACATGGTGTACGGGGGTGGGCGGGCTATCCACGATGGTGGTAGGGCTATCCCAGGGGTATGGGGTGTCCAGGGGGTGAGAGAGATGTCTATAGGGGTAACAGGGATGTCTAGGATGGTACGAGGTGTCCAGGAGGGTGGAAGGGATGTCCAGGGGGTACGCGGTGTCCAGTGGGTAGTCGGGCTATCCACAGGGGTTGAGGGATATCCAAGGGGGTAGGGGGCATCCAGTGGGGTGGGTAGTCTATCCACGAGGGGTGGCAGGGCTGTCCAAGGGGTTGTGGGTGTCCAGGGGGGAGGGCGAGTGGTCCATGGGGGTGGGGGCTGTCCAGGGGTAGGGGTGTCTAGGGTGTGGTGGGCTGTCCACGATGGTTGGTGGGGATGTCTAGGGGTAGGGGGTGTCCAGGGGGGTGGGTGGGCTGTCCGTGGGGGTTGGGGGTGTCCAGGGGGTGTGGTGTCCAGAGGGTGGGGGCTGTCCAGGGGGTTGGGGGGCTGTCCAAGGGGGTTGGGGGTGTCCAGTGGGTGGTAGTGTCTAGGGGGATGGGGGTGTTCATGGGTGGTGGGGTGTCCAGGGGGTTCGCGGGCTGTCCATGAGGGTGGGGGCTATCCAGGGGGTGGGCGGGGTATCCACGGGGATTCGGGGTGTCCAGTGGGGTGGGCAGGCTGTCCAGGGGGTACGAGGTGTCCAAGGGGGTGTATGGGATGGAGGTGTCTAGGGGAGGGGTCAATCAGTCATATAAAATCATCAAGTCAAGTTTTATTATTTATAGATAAAAAATAAAGATAATGTGACCTACCTAATCATGTATATATTTAGGCACAAAAAATCAATAAACATCAAAGGTCAGTAATATCAGTCAAAATTATAACGGATCAATCTATCCCTTATCACCATCACTATCATCACCGTCATCGTCAACTTCACCCTCATCCTCATCGTCATCCTCATCATCATCCCCACCCTCCTCAATTAACTCCTCCTCACCCTCATACTCCGCCTCAGTCTCCTCATCGCCCTCCTCCTCCGCCTCGACCTCCTCCTCGCCCTCCTCCACCACCTCTGCCTCCTCCTCACACTCCTCCTCTGCCTCATCCTCCTCCTCGCTCTCCTCCTCCACCTCAGACTCCTCATTTCCATCATCCAGACCACCACTATAACTTCCACCTAGTTCACTATATATATAACACATCGACAAAATATATTCATCACAACCTGGGCTAACCTCTGGTGGGAGTGTTGGACGTAAAACGTCCATCAGTTTCATAAATGCAGTGTTTTCCCTAACAGACTGTTCTGCCATCTCTGTGGCCCTTTTTTCAGCATGTTCTACCTATGCCTTATCCTGTTGGAACTTGGTGGCACTACAATTTGTACCTGAGGAGGGCCAATACCTTTTCAGAACTATAATCTTACAGGTCGGTAGTGTACTCTACCGGGGTTCTCATATCCCAACACCTGATGTAAGTGATCATTTGGTTCGAAATAATTAGGTTCCTGGGAATCAAGGGCCTCTAAAGTATCCTGTTACAAATATAAATAGATTATTAAGTTACAAAATAGAGATTAAAATTTTAAATCAACAAAGTGAAGTTAACAATATGCTGCTGAGTCGGTTTATTAACTATACACCCATTTTTCTTCCTTCTACTCGAGCATAAGAGTTTTGATCGAGGTACACGTCCTTATATATTACATTTTTTCCTCTAAAATGACATTGAATATAGGAAAACATAATTAAAAATAGGACACCAATAATTAATTTCATAACTAAAATTATATAACAACTTTAGCAATCGAATAAATTATAGAGGAAGCAATATAAAGTGAATGTCATAAAGAAAAATTATAAACTGTCATACCTACTTCCTCTCATGATCTAGAATCGTAGTACATCCCAATGTGTGGAGGTATTTTTTAGCATCAATGTTTTTTTATTTCTTCCAGATGATTCCTAAATAAAATTAAATACTAAGTATTAATTAAAAACATGAATATTTTCATTTAAATACCTCAAATGTGATTAATAACATAAACTGGATAGTCATCCAATGAGTAATCATCTGTCGATACTTTTATAACAGACAATCATCCATGACAGGGACTACCTCTAACTTTGTGCCAACTCTATCATGCCATACAATATACAAATCGTGCTTATAGGCTCTCCAAAGCTCACCTAAATCCTATAGACATGCTGGTTGTTCACCCTCACCATCGGGAAAATTAAACCAAAGTTGAAACCAAAATATTAATTTATATAAATAAAAATAATAATATATTTCATTAAATACAAAAGATTTTTTTTACCCATATCTCTACCCAAGCTTTATCCTTGACTTCATTTGGAAATTGTCTCCATGAGAGTAGGCTGCCAAGAATGATGTCAGAGTATTTGGAAAACATCGCCAAAAAAATCTTACATTTCTGCCCTGTTATTTCAATCATTTGTCTATCTTCATTTTAGTCCACCATCAACTCCATGTGGCGGTTACACACTGCACACATGCGTGTACGCCCCCACCCCCACCTCCTATCAGTATATGTATCTGGTATGAAATAAAAACAAATATTTTATCAATACATGTTATAATGAAAATAAATAATGGTGTAAAAATTTGTTATGATTGTATAAGTATACCTGCGGTAGTCTAATCAATGGGTGCCACATGATCTACAGAAACTGAAGGAACACCCTATATAGGTTGAGTGGGTCTCAATGTATGTAATACATGGATAGACTCTGGTGGATCATTATTCTAAGAAGATGGAATATAAAATCCCAGAGAGAAGGAAGAAGAAGTAAAATAAGAAGAAAGGGATGGCTAGCTGAATGTTGGATGGAGAGTGGGAATCATCATCGAATATGGTAAAGACAGATGAGGAGGCTCAAATGTAAAGTGTGGTAAAAACATGGGAGGAACAACTATCTTGTGTGTCCCTAATGACACACCAGGATCAGAATGTGGGATGGATGGTATGTTAGTGGTAGGGGTAGGGTCTAATCAGTTACACTGATCAGATCGTCTAGCTCTCATACCACTTCCCTCATATGAACAGCGTGATTACTGGGACCACTACTAGGATTCTCATCAAATAACCTTCGCCTAATATGTGGATCTTTCAAAAAAAAATTAAAAAAAATTAATCACATGACATTATATATTATTTAAATATATATATTTGAAATAAAATACTCACTACAGGCTCTAATGGTGGAATTCCTATCTTAGTCATGCAATGATTGTTATCCGTCATTTGTTTCCATTACCTCTCTTAAATTGGTTGCATTTCCTGCATTTGAATAAAAATATGAAAGTAATTAGAAAATTATAACTAATGTGTAACCCAAAAAACAAAATAAATGAGAAGGAATAGGGAGATTCATGGATAATTTAACTATCCATTGTTTTAGGTGAGATTGAATAGATATATAATGAATTCAATAAATCGTTCAAGATGTAATAAATAGATTTAATTTTTAATAGGATGGTTATTTACTAAGTTTCATCATTCTATTAAAATCATGGAACATTGATTATACCAGATTCATAAGGGGTAAATCAGTTGTCGAAATTAAGGAAAAATTTAATTTCTTTACCCCAGGTAGATGATGCAGGTTTGTATACAAGTTTTGTAGAAGAATACAAGCCATCATGTTCATTACCTGGTAAAATGTTAAAGGGGGGTCTTATAGTTATACTAATTTTATACATGGTCAATAAAGCATTGAAATGTTCACCAAGTTAGAAATTTTGGTTCTGTAGGTTTGAATATAATTCAATTCCAAATTAGAAAATGCAATTCAAATAAAATTACAACCAATAAACATTGAAAATTCACATAATGTTCAATTCAAATACAACATATTTGTAATCAATATTAAATCAACTTGAATAGTACCAATATTAACAACCCAAGTCGAGGTAAACCAAAATAATTGAGAACATGAATGGATGATTTTATATATTTCCCACCACAACTTCAGGTTCATAGTCAACTCTAACAATTGAGTTTTTGGAGTCATAAAAATTAATAAATGGATCATTTACAATGGTTGTAGGGATGGTGTCAATTCCATCATCTCCATCATCAAAAATATGTCTTGTAATTACTTCAATAATGAAACCAAATTCATGTTGAAGATGGTATTTGACATAAAAAACTTGTTTCTCCATTGATGACAGTACATATGGTTCATTGGTAGTAAGAGTTTGAGTCATATCAATTACTCAAAATCCACAATCATCAATAAATGTGCCTTTCTTTGTCATCGAATCAAACCACTGGAATTTTATTATTGTGACTCATCCATGAGAATAATAATCTAATATTTTTTTAATGACTCCATAATAATATACATTCTCAAATTATGGTATCCTATCTGATACACTAGCATAATAGTCTGTTGTGGAAGTAAACATAAAACCATCATGTTGTGTTCTCATGTTCTTTTCTCATTCAAGGATAATAAATCTGTACCCATTGAAAATAATTGATTTAGAGTCACGAACAACAGTATTATGACCAAAATCCAAAGATCTTATTTCCTTAGAGACAGAGTCAGCAGGAAAACTCAATACCTGAAATATAAATTAATATTAAACTTAATTAAATATTGTTTTAATTATTTTAAAAAGAAATATTATTACCTTTAATTTTAACCAAGCATAAAACTCTTTTCTATGAAAAGTCTCCCTTTTTCTCAAAGATAAAGAACGATTATTTCTATTTATCATCGCTTTATGTTCCATGTAGATAAAAATAGGAATAGTTTAATATATATATATATATATATATAATATACATATTCAATTTACTTACAAGATGTAATCATCGATCAAATCACAGTTGAACAAAACTATGTGATGAACCATCTCCCACTCTTCATGGATTAATGTCGTCAATGTATATGATCCAGGAATTCCTCTTGTTTGAGGAAGTGATGGAAAACTGGGTTCAATTTTCTCATACTATTATTCTTTGTTTCTCATTAGTCTCTTCATTCTTGTAGTAAGATCAGAGAAATACATAGAGCAGAAATCCATACATTATTGTTCCAAGTAACCGTTCATGATAGAACCTTCAGGATGATTCTTGTTACAAACATAAGACTTTAATGTGTACATATTTATTTCAGTTGGATACATCCAATGAAAATAAATAGGTCCTCTGAGAAGTATTTCAGTTAGAATATGGATAGTCAGATGTAGCATGCATGTGAAAAA
The DNA here is from genome assembly GCA_963277665.1 of Viscum album. Taxonomy (NCBI): domain Eukaryota; kingdom Viridiplantae; phylum Streptophyta; class Magnoliopsida; order Santalales; family Viscaceae; genus Viscum; species Viscum album. Next base: position 1,423,373,596 of record OY728123.1, on the reverse strand, counting down.
TGATGAAGGAAATATTTTCTCTAACTCACACAAAATTAATGGGGAATCTGCCAATATTTTTTACAAGAAGTATTTGGAAAACTTCTTAGAACAATGATCTCTAAACAAATGGCACAACAGAATAAAAACCACCCTTACATTATTGTACAAAATATATCAAATTTCTATTGGAATCAACTCATGTAAAAGGATGTGATAATCATGAGCCTTCAATGATTTTAGCTTCAACTCTCATCTGTTGACCCGTTTAGATATATTGTTTGAATATACATTAGGAACTTTAATAGTCTCTAGTACTTTCAGATTTTTTTTTCTGTAAGTGTCATAACATAAGAATCACATGGAACTTGACATTTATTTTCAATGATATGCACATGATGCTATTCTGGTCTGACGCCCCAATACACCAAGTCATTTCGAGATTGTAAATTATCTTTTGTCTTTACCTAAACATTTAGAAGAATTGAAATCATCATTTCACACATATTTTTTTCAATGTGAATTACATCTAAGCAATGATGTAACAAATTGTTTGACCAATAAGGAAAATAAAATAAGATACTTCTCTTATTCCAATTGTAATAGGTTTCAGTGGAAACATTCTTTCTCTTTCCAGATTTCATTTGACCCATCCCGAATGAAACATTGAAATATTTCAATTCATTAAGCACATCAATTCCAGACATACGCTAAGGATGATCATCGGTATCCATGGTATTTTCAAATCTTCGACGATTATTTCTATATGGATGGTCCATTGGCAATAATTGTCGATGTCCCATAAAACTAAAACTACAATGATGTTTCAGTCTTCTAGATCGTGTATTATTCATACAAAAAAGACATGATAGTTTTCCCTTAGTGATCCATCCAGAAATCATTTTATAAGTAGGAAAATCATTGATCATCCACATAAGTGCAACACGCATCAAAAATATGTCTTTCGAACATGCATCATATGTGTCCACACCCACATCCCAAAGAAGTTTCAACTCTTTTATTAAAGGTTTCATTTATACATCTATATCATTATTAGGATTAGAATATCCAAATATGAGTATACTCATGAAAGTGAAAGGTTTTTTCATACATAACCATGGGGGAAGATTATAAATGTGTATAAAAACCAGCCATGTGTTGTGCGATGTAAGAATCTTCCCAAACAGATTAAAACCTTCACATAAAAGACCCAACCTCACATTACGCACGTCAACTGAAAAATAAGGATATCGAGCATCAAATATCTGCCATGTAAATCCATTTGTAGGGTGAACCAAATCATAATTACTCTTCTTTATCTTTATATCATTCCATCACATTTTTATTGATATTTCATTAGACATAAAAATATTATAGAGTATGGGGATCAATGTAAAGTGTCACATTACTTTCTGTGGCACACGGGATGGTGTTCCATTAACTTTTGGCTTCCTGCGGGATGTGCCAAATTTTATACAATCATTTTGTGTAGTATTTTCATCCCATAATAAACTAAAATCTTTTTGGGAAAGCATGAATTGTTTTTCTTGAAAATCCAATTTCCTCAACTAAATTCCATGCCATATAGTGGTTTGAGGGAATATCTACATCATCTGTATGTAATTCCTTCAAGAAGGTAAGAATGTAATCGATGGTAGTATTAGAAATACCATACATAGTTTTCCCATGAAATAATCGGATTAAAAATTCCATATTTTTCATTTTACCACATTGTCGATATACTGGAGTTGTGGAAGCATCATTCAATTTTTTCACCCTAAAAACATCATCATTTTCATTAGACACATCATGTGTGATCATATTAAAATATTCTAGGGTCGGAATCCTTTCTTTTTTATGATGATGAATAAACAAAAACCGGTCATATAACAAATTCTCTAATCCAGTCCTCTCATTTGGATCATCAGCAATTTGATATTTCATTTTCTCCCCATTTTGATACCGCACAGAGTAGTTTTATTGAAAACCATATTTGGTTATGTGGTATCTGACTTCTTCACCGCTCAACCAAGGTATTACAAAACAATTGTAATATGGGCAGTGTATGTTACCACTATATGAATCATTGTGAAATGAAAAATCTAAAAATCTCTCCAAATTGTTTTGAAAATCACTTGAGATCCAATCGGTTTCATACATCCAACTTCTATCAATTATGTAAAAAAATTGTTATAAGTCATTTCGTCAAAAGCAATTCAATAATATTGAAGTTTCATCAAAAATATATTTAAGTAAATGATAATTGTTCACTTTATATTAAATCGTAACTGACACAATACTCTATATTAGAATCATAATATAAAAGACAAAAAAATACTATATTTATAACAAAATATCTTTGAATAACTATACATGAGTGTAAAAGATCATATACACTTGTGGAAGAGAATTATTCAGGATTTGAGTAAATTTGAGATTGAAGAAATTTTATATTTTAGTAGATTATTTGAGGGATCACATACACTTCCCAAGGGGGTGGGGGTGTCCAGGGGGTCAGGGTGTCTAGGGGGTGGGGGTTGTCCCGGGGGGTGGGGGCTGTCCATGGGGGTTGGGGGTGTCCAGGAGGTGGGGGTGTCTTGGGGGATGGGTGTGTCCGAGGGGTGGTGGGTGGGTGTCCAGGGGGTGGGAGGGTTTTCCACGTGGGTGGGGGGATGTCTAGGGGGTACGGGGTGTCCAAGGGGTAGGGGGTGTCTGGGGGGGGGGGCTTTCCAGGGGGTAGGGGTGTTTATGAGGGTGGGCGGGCTGTCCATAGGGGTGGAGGTGTGTATGGGGGTTGAGGGGCAGTCCAAGGGGGTCAGGGGTGTCTAAGGGGCGGGGGTGTCCGGGGGGATGGGAGGTGTCTGGGGGGTGGTGTGGGTGTCTAGGGGTGGGTGGGCTTTCCATGAGGATGGGGGGTGTCTTGGGGGGTATGGGGTGTACAGGGTGTGGGCAGGCTATCCACAGGGGTGGCAGGGGTGTCCAGGGGGTAGGGGGGTGTCAAGGGGGTGGGTTGGGGGGGGGGTTGTACATGGGGTAGGGGGTGTCCAGGGGGTGGACGGGCTGTCCATGGGGGTGCAGGGGTGTCCGTGGGGGTGAGGGTGTCCACGAGTGTGGGGGTGTCCAGCGGGGGTGGGGGGTTGTCTAGGGGGTTGGGGGCTGTCCAAGGGGGTCGGGGTGTCCAGGGGGGGGGGGTGTCCCGAGGGATGGGGGTGTCTGGGGGGTTGGGGTGTCTAGGGGGGTGGGCGGGCTGTCCAAGGGGGTAGGGGGCTTTCCAATGGGGTATGAAGTGTCCAGGGGGTGGGCGGGCTATCAACGAGGGTGGCAGGGATATCCAGGGGGTAAGAGGTGTCCAGGAGGGGCTGTCCATGGGGTAGGGGGTGTCTAGTGGGTGGGAGGGCTGTTTACGGGGTTGGGGGCTATCCAAAGGGGTCGGGGTGTTCAAGGGGTGGGGGGGGGGTGTCCGGGGGATGGGGGGTCTGGGGGGTGGGGGTGTACAAGGGGTGGGGGGCTATCCAAGGGGGGTAGAGGGTTATCTAGGGGGTTGGGGGGATTTCCAAGGGGGTAGGGGGTCCAGGGGGTGGGGGTGTCTAGGGGTTGGGGGTTGTCCAGGGTGGGGGCAATCCATGTGGTTGGGGGGCTATCTAGGGGGATGGGGGTTGTCCATGGGGTTGGGGGTGCTGTCCACGGGGGTAGGGGTGTCCAGGGGGTCCGGGGTGCTGTCCATAGGGGTAGGGCTGTCCAGGGGTGGGGTTTTGCAGGTGGTTGGGTGGTGTCTAGGGGGATGGGGTGGTGTCCAGTGGGTATGGTCTATCCACGAGGGTGGGGGGGGGGGGGGGGGGGCTTTCCATGAGGTTGGGGTGGTGTCTAAGGGGGTTGGGATGTCTGGGGGCTTGGGGGGGGGCTGTCTAGGGGGTTGGGGTGGTTGTCCAAGGGGGTAGGGGGTGTCTAGGGGGTGGGGGTTGTCTTGGGTGGGGGTGTCCAGGGGGTGGTGAGGTGTTTAGGGGGTTGGGGGATATCCAGGGGGGTGGGGACTATCCAGGTGGTTGTGGGTTTGTCCAAGGGGGTAGTGGGTGTCCAAGGGGGGTGGGGGTGTCTGGGTAACATTGATAATCAAGAAGTGCAGTTTCATAACCCTATTAACCTATAATTACCACTAGATATGGGTTCATGACTCACCTTCCCAACAAAAACCTATTACCATATGATTATCCACAAATATTAGGAAAAATAAAACACTCTAATATTGGTTTCTACTGACCAAAATAAAATAAAAACAATATAATCCAAGCAAGTGCACAACAACACCTCAGGTGCACCTCTACAAAATTCAAATACTATCAGCTAGCAGTGAATAATTATGTGCACATGACCATTCTATTTTGTTTCCTGAGATATATATCAGAGAGTAAATAATGTGTAGGCATGAACAACATTGGTGAGTTCTATGATGGTTATACTCCTTTATTATGGGTTCCTTCCTAGTATATAAAATCATATATATACCTTAATAATGCTTTATAACTACCTAAGAAAGTTGTGACATCAATTCCTAACACTCATTTTGAATTTAAAAAAATATTACGAGTGTATGACCAAACCGCTTGATGGAGTAGGAATAAATGATCATGTAATAGAGAAAATTTTAGTTCTATCACCATTCACAAATGAAAATGACCCCAAACCCACTCTAGTGGTTTAGGTGGAAGGGCCACTTCATTGAATGACTTATAGTGTGGGTATGATCATCTTAAAGTTAGAGTGTGATATTTTAAAGACAACATTTAGGGGTACATTCATAATGCATGAGTATCTTATCGTTCCTATTAGGATAAAAAATTCTATAACTGTATTTATATCTAACCAATGAAATCATATCAATAGACCATAAATTTAAAATAAAACAAGGACAAAATAACTCAGGATAATATTGACCTCTTCAATATCAATCAAAATTATTATATATAGATAAATCACATCAAAATTAAAACCTAAAATGATATATTGATTGTGTTCATAAGGGGATCATAATACACAGTACATTGTAGTGAAATGGAATGAAAGAATCTAATATAAATGAAGGAATGCATACCGATTTAAAATGGAAGAAAAAAAATTACTTAAATCAAAGATAGATGCTAGGTTGGAAATTCGAGTTATCACCCTCAAGAGAAGGTTGGGAAGTAGGGTTCGAACCAAAACCTAAAATTATATATGCCTTCTGTTCATAAGGTTATCATAATACACAATACATTGTAGCAAAATGGAACGAAAAAATCTAAAATAAATGAACTCACACATACTGATTTAAAGTGGAAGAACAAATTGTTGGGAAACCAAACCTTTTGTGCTGGGAAGTAGGGTTTTCCTTGAGATTTAGGGACAAATATTTGAGATGGTCAAGCTTTAGAAAAAAATATTCGAGATGGTGCTTCAAACTCTCATTTAGGGAAAAACATTCAAGATATATGGAGGTTGTGATATTTGGGGATTTTCTTTGCCAATGGTTTTAAAAAACAGTTGGGAGAGTAATGTTATCCTAACAGTTCACAACCGTTGGGAAAAAACTCTTAACAAAACTATACCCAACTGTTTTTTTAAACCTTTAGGAAAAAATTCTTAACCATACTATAGCCAACAGTTTCTTTAAACCATTGGAAAAAAAACTATAATAATATACCAACAGTTCTAGATAACTGTTGGTATAGTATCCTTCTCCCAATAGTTTTTTTAAACCATTGGGAACATTGTGTTGGTATAGTTGGGATTTCCAACAGTTTAAGGAATCAACCTTCCTTGAAGACATGACTATTGTGAAGGAATTCACTGAAGTGTTTCCTAAGGAATTTTCTGGTCTTCCTCCTAGAATAGATATTTAATTATCAATTGATCTTTTACCTAGGGCATTTCCAATATCTATGACTCCATATAGAATGGTTGTTGTGGAGCTTGATGAGATGAAGAAACAACTATAGGAGAATCTAGATAAAGGGTTTATACTCCCAAGTGCTTCACCATGGGGTGAACCAGTCCTCTTTGTCAAGAAGAAGGATGGGTTAATGTTCCTTTGAATTTATTATTGTGATCTCAAAAAAATCATGATAAAGAAAATGTATCCTCTTCCATGAATTGAGCACTTGTTTGATCATCTATGTAGAGAACAATACTTCTCCCAGGTGGATTTCTGGTTTGGATATTACCAAGTAAGGGTGAAGAAGGAGGTTATCCCCAAGACTGCTTTTTTCACAAGATACGAGAACTATGAATTTATAGTAATGACTTTAGTACTGACTAATTCTTTAGAAATATTAATGGAATTGATGAATATAGTCTTTATATATTACCTCAACAAATTTGTGTTAGTATTTATAGATGATATCTTAATATACTCAAAAACCAAGGAGGATCATGAGGATAATTTAAGCACTATAATAGAGACCTTAGGAAAGGATAAAGTATATGAAAAGTACAATAAGTGTGATTTACAGTTGAAGGAGGTCTCATTCTTGGGTCATATCATCACAGTAATGGGATATCTATGGATACCTCAAAAATAGATGCATTTGAGGGATGGAAAAGGCCAACATTGGTAATGGATATCTATAGGTTCCTAGGGTTAGCGAGATATTATCACCAATTTGTACAAAATTTTTCACAATATTCAAACCCTCTTACCAAGCTAACTCAGAAGGGATTCAAGTTTTCTTGGAGTGATGAATGTGAAGAGAGCTTCAAGAAGTTGAAAATGAGGCTTATCACTACACCCATGCTTACATTACCCACAAGTGGAGAAATTTTTGTGGAATTTAGTGACACTTAAAAGAAGGGCATGGGTTGTGTGTTGATGAAAAATGTAAAATTCATTTCCTATTCTTCATGGAAATTGAATGTTCATGAGAAAACTATCCAACATATGATCTAGAGCTGGTTGTAGTAATCTTCGATTTAACATTTTAGCAACATTACCTCTTTAGGGAGAAGTGAAAAATATACACGGATCATAAAATCATCAAGTATCTATTCACATAGAAATATTTGAATATTCTCCAATGAAGATGGCTAGAGTTGATCAGAGACTATGACTGATCAATACATTACCACCCTAGGAAACCGATCAAGGTGGTTGATGCTCTAAGTAGGAAGGACCCAACAATTTTATCATTGAGGAGAATCGAAAAAGATACAATATTATTAGATTTGAGGATGATGAAAATGGGAATCAGAAAGAAGGTAACATCATCAATCCTTTCAAAAATGATTTATCAACCATCTATTTTGGAAAGGTTAAAGGATGCTCAAATGGATGATATGAGGATTCAGAAGAAAGTGGAAACTTTCATAAAAATGAAATACTCAGAGTTCAATGTTAATGAAGAAGGAATTGTGAGATTTTGGTCAAGAATATGTGTTCCATCAAATCTAGAGTTAAATAAATAACTTTTGGATGATGTACATAGTTCATATTTCTCCATTCACCCAAGAAACACAAAGATGTATTGAAATATCTGAGATAATTATTGGTGGGATAACATGAAGAAAGAGATCGTCGAGTATACATCAAAGTGCCTAGTATATCAGCAAGTAAAAGATGAGAGGCATAAGTCTAAGGGGATGATGAAAACATTACCCATACCAGAATGGAAATGGGAGAACATCACTATGGGATTTTTCACCAGACATCTAAAGACATCCAATGGAAACAATGTTATCTGGGTTGTTGTGGATCTTCTTATAAATACTTCACACTTCATTGCAATCTGAGTTGATTTTTCATTAGATCAACTAGAACGGATATATATCAGATAAGCGGTAAGGCTACATGGAGTGTCACTATATATTTTATCTGATCAAGATCCAAGATTCATCTTTATGTTCTGGAAGAGTCTCCAACATGCTCTGAATACTGGGTTGAACTTCAGTACGACTTATAATCCTCAAACTGATGGCCAATCTGAGCGTACTATCCAAAAACTTGAGGACATGTTGAGAGCATGCTCAATGGAATTCAAAGGAGGATGGGATTAACATATTCCTCTGGTTGAGTTCTCTTATAATAACAGTTTCCACTCAAGCATCCAAATGGATCTTTATGAAGCCCTTTATGGGAAGAGGTGAATAACACCGACATGTTTGGATGAAGTTGGGGGTGAATATTCATAGGTCCATAAATGGTCGAAGAAATGGTATAGAAGGTTAAGACCATCCAATAGAACATTAAATCTACTTAGAGTAAAAAAAGAGTTATGTTGATAATCATTGACAAGACCTGAAATTTGATGTCAGAGACATGGTATTCCTCCACATATCACTATGGAAGAGAGTTATGAGATTTGGGAAGAAGGTAAAGTTTAGTCCAAGGTACATCAGTTCTTTTGAGATCCTTGATCACATTGGAGTAGTGACCTATCAAATATCACTCCCACTGAACCTAACTTAAGTACATGATGTATTCCATGTATCACTATTGAGGAAGTACATACCTGATCCATCACATGTACTCAATCCATAGGTGGTACCATTGGATGATGAACTCTCCTATAAATAGAAGTCGTTGAAGATCTTAGATTTTAGGGGAAAAGGTCTATGAAATAAGACAATGCTCCTTGTCAATGTGTTGTAGAGAAACCAAAAGTTTGAAGAGGCGACGTGGGAATTGGAGGAAGCGATGAAGCAGAGTTAACCTTATCTGTTTTAGTGTGATAAAAGGAAATTTCGTGGGAAAAGTTTCTTAAGGGGGAAGATTATAATGACCCAAAACTTTATTAATGAAAATTCCCCTTGATCTAATTAAATGTATTATTATGTAAAATGGTTATATAACATATGAAATTCCTAGGTTTTATGTTTTTGGATTTAAAAATACAATTAAGAATTTTTACTGTTGCTAATATAGATGTTGAACAGTGATCACATGATTAGTATAAATATAGGGTTTTAAAAATCTAATTTAATCAAACAAAGGAAGTGATGACCTTATCCAGTAGAATTTCTCCCTACAAATCCCATTTTTCGGAGCTCAGAAAGAAGGTGGTATCACTAGGCTTCACTCTTGGCCAAGACCATTCCTAGCTTTACTATATTAATCTCGAACGGAACCAACTTCGGGAGAAGTGTAAGTTTATAGGGATTACCGCCTGAGCGATGTTATCCGAGCCACCTCAAGAGTCTGTCACCATTGCACACCTTACCCTTTGGTCTTATGTGGGTGTTATAAGGGGTTATATTATAAGAACCTAGCACTATGATTATGTACATTATTTTTTTATAGATAATATACATTCATTTTATTATAGTTACTTTGTAAATGGTTTTTAAAGAATAAATAGTATTTTTAGTTAATATTCAATTAAGAAATATAATTTGATGAATTAATGGATTTTTGAATTAAATAATATTTTAATAAAATATTATTACTAAATTACATTTTACTAAATATAAATTATCGTATAATTTTTATGAATACAAATGTAAATTTTATTAAGGTTTGAAAACTGTTTGTGTCAAAAACCATGATTTTTTGATAAATATCAGTTTTTATTTTAAAAGTAAAAATTGACATATTTAGAAAATTATTTAGATAAAATGAATATCAATTTTAGATTCAGGATTTTGAAATTATCTAATGGTGAATGTTTCATAATTTTCTGAGACAATCGTTGTTTTGGGTAAAAATTAAATACTGTTTAATTATATAATGTGTTTTATGACATCATAAAGACCCAATAGTGACGTAATAAAATACTATAAATGGGTTTTTCAGACAATTTATGTTTTAAATTTAAAATACTGTGATTTTATATTTTTTTATCAATTTTATTGTTCCTTAGTGGACACTCCAATACTTATAAAACACTTTAACCTTTTAAAATGTTTTCCTTAAGAGTGTGACTCACCTCCACCTAAGAAAACCTAATATTCTAAGAAGTTTGGACATTGGAATTATAAAATATTTTTTTAATACCCTTTGGAAAAAAACATGGGCAAAAACCATGTGATGGTTTTTGGTTTTGATTAGTTTAATGTGTAGTGTCCAAAACCTAAATAATAAAGAATTTTCTCTCTTTTCATATATAAACCCACCCAAGATCCCACTTCCTCTTCACTCAAATCCTTTGTAGATATACCAACCTCTTCCATATTAATCTATAATCCTAAAAAGGCACTCTAATATCCCTATAATCCTTTCTCAAGCCTCTCCCAAACCTTTGGGATCACATTTCCACTTAAAGGATTTCTTCCTCTCTCATTTTTTTTCCAAGTTTCCTTATGTTTCTATACCCTTGTCATTTTAATTAAAAATGTTGGGGTATGATTTTTCACCTCCCTAATACTTCCCTTATTATGTTTTAATCATTATATACCCATTTAACTCTCATTAATTCCTCCCATGTACACCTGTTTCCATGCTGAAATTCTGTAAGGGATTTCTCTCTCCTCATTTACATTTAAGAAATTATTTTGTTTTATGAATATAAATTCCATTAAATATGTTGAGACATGTATATATATACCCATTACTTAAAATTTCATTTAAATATTATGATACACTCATTCCAATCTCATCACCCATTTTTTAGGAATTCTTATGTCACGCCATTATGCTGCCGAAATTGCACCGCGATTTTCCAAGCCAATGTCATTGTGTAGTGAATACCATGTCCATTTCTATATCAAGGGTATTCACATTTATGAACATTTACTTATTTATTATATAGTTTCATGTATTAATTCCAAATTCCTTTATCATGGAATAAAGTATGATGTTTAATGAACCCATGTTATATGATCCATGTGGCCCACTTATGCATGAAATGAATTGATTAAGAAGGGTACACCTTGATAGCGCTCCAATGCATTGGGTAAATATTAGTATCATGATACTTCAAGTGAAATTCGGGTTTAATAATGATAATTAAAGTGAAATTAGGTTTTACTCATGATCCATGTGCAATGATCCTTGGCTCATGCTAATATCATGTTAAATGTTGTTTCCACATTTCCATGTTATGATAATCATGATATATCCTTACTTTATGTTCATATTTATCATATTCTACATTGATATACCTATTTAATAACATGTATTATATTCTTCATGTTATGATTTGTTTACTCCCTTACTGGGCTTTATATCTCACCATTTCTTATGCATATCCTCAGGTTATCCCATGAAATGTTAAGTATGAAGGAATGTGTGAGGTCATGTAAAAGAATTTTTCAATAAATATGTGTATTTAATGTTTTAAGTTGTTATGTAATGTTACAAATCCCCAAAGACACTATTCCTATCAATATTATATGTTGTATAAAGTGATGAGTTTATGCAATAAATTGCGTTTAAGTGTGAAATAAAGAGTAGGGTTGTTATAATCAGGGTAAATTACTTGAGTAGCATTCAATATTTCCACTATTTCATATTCATATGGATATATCTAGAAGAGTATAAGAGAATCCATCAACTTGACTAGTCTTTATAAAAATTTCCAATGTACTACCCCTGAGTACTTATTTTTTCCATATTAATATTCTATATAAAAATTATTTTTTATCGTGATGTTTCATCACATAAAATATTTTCCTCATTTCATATTATATAACCTCTATAAACTCATCACATCCAATCACCAACACAAACATATTCTCTAAAACCCATATTTTTTTGTAAATTTTAAAATATGATCCACTTCATAATTTTATGGGCAAAATCCTTACACACCTTCTTAGGGATGATACCTATAGCAATGAGAAATCCATAAAATTAATAGAAAACCTTTTATACTGTCTATACCCCAAACCCAAAATTTAAATATAATATAAAACATGGGCCAAATATTGAACACTAATACAAACGAACAAAATGAGATGTAGGAGTCAAATACCCTAGGAACCACTTATGGTGAGGAATACAGAACTATTTCCAAGAAAATTATACTAAAAGAACCATATCACCAACACATGAAATAATCATAACCCACTATTGAGTATTGATATGTCTATACCTCTACCAAATATAAAATCCATATACACCATTCAGAAAAACCCTCCGATAAAAATTCAAGACCCCAAAAACCATTGAAGGGATTATAAGAGGTTATAGATGATTCTATAGGGGAAAACCAAGTTGGGATCTATTGGAATGAATGAGGATGTTCACCTCTAATGGGTGGAATACAAACCTAAAATAAATTAGTTGGAAATAAACCCCTGAAAATGAAACTAAATAGATGGGGTAACCATGGATAATTAAAATCCATAAAAACACTTGGAAAAAATGGTGGAAATAAAGGGGGAAACTATACAATACTAACCTCCCAGAACCAAGAATACTAAAAAAATATATAGGGATAGAGGGATCAACAACTTAGAAGACACATGGTAATGAATACAAAGCCTATGAGAGAGCTATTGGAAAAAGTAATAGGATGAAATGATAAAGGTCTAAAGAGAAGGGAAGGTCATATCTCAAAAATAAACACCATCAACACCATTAGGGGTTTTATCGAGAAACACTAAAAATTGGGATAGGTAAGAGAAAGTGGATCAGGGGATTTTGGTTCCATCTATATTTTCAAAAAAAGAATATACATTTCGTAGAATTATTCATTTATACCTCTCCTACTAAGTCACCTGATGGAGACATGCCATTATAATTAACCCACTCATTTTAAATGTTATAAACTTTTAATCACTCACATTAGTGTATCTACTATCACCAAGGAGTTTTTTGAGTTCCTAAAACCCGTTATTATTATTCTAGTGGTTCTTGAATTCATTTAAATATAAGTAACATGATCCTATGATATTCCAATTTAAAAAATGACCCACCCTTATCCTAGATGACTTTTTACATAATCAAATGTGTTTTTATTCTAGTGGTTTTTACATAATAAAATGTTTTTTTGTTTCTATCAACACTATACATGGTTATAAAATCATTATTTTCATCATTTAAATCCATATCAGGTTAAATGGGGACAATAACTTTTTATATAAGAAAATCATAACTTACATCTTGATTTATGAGAAGTAATTACTTTTTAATTATCCTTTATAGGGTTCATAGTAGTTTAATTACACTTATTTAGAATTTAAATGAATAAAAAACCAAGTTATCCAGGAAATATATATATATATATATATATAATTACATGAAACTATATAAGAATAATCAATAAATACCATCATACCTTTCTCCAACATAGACAATGATTCACTTTTATCCAGTACTGATGAATATCACCACATAGAAGTGAAATGGCTCCCCCATATTTGATGTATCAATGAGCCAAATATAAATCACATGTTGATTTCACATGGAACCCTAACCTCTTTGACATGTTGTCATATTCTTGCTCAATGAGGTAGGAAATAGAGAACTTATAATTTGGGGAGTTTAAGCTGATTAGTAGGAAAGAATGAAAACCACTACCTCCTCATGATATTATTCTTTATATAGACCTGAGGAATATCCTTGGAAAATGAATTCATTTATTCCTGTGTTATAATAAATTATTTAATGCCTTGATGGGTTCAATAATCACATTCATGAATGGGATAAACTCCCTCATGTTACATCTCATGTAACTCCTACTTTAATGATATCCACTGTGAAAGATTACTTAAAGACATCACAATGAAAATTCTATATGATATGGATATAGTAATCTGAAAATTACTAAAAATGGTTCCTTATTAGTCTGTCTAATTATATTTTATGATTTAATATATTGATAAATTAAGTGGCATGAAAAAAATTTCATGCTCATTATGATACATTTGAGTCATAGGCTATGACATAGACATGCATCACATGCATACAGTAGGTCAAAATACCTTTTTGATTTCATATAATAATAGAATAAGATTAATTCCTTTCATTATATATAAAAGTTACATTAGGGAATTTATCTCCTAAAATGTCCCACGTGAACTACATCCTATTATAATTTGTTCTATTTTCACCATATATCGTATATGATAAATTGTGAAATAAAATCCAAAACAATTTTGGATATCTTACTAAATAATTTTATAATTCTATCATTAAATTAACCATATATCAAATCATATGTAATACCTTATGAATACTAATCCAAAACTCTTTTGTATTCACACAAAAAACTTTTGGATTTACTCTAAAACTCTTTTTGAGAATCTCCCAATTCCAAACTCAATCCCCATTTAGTCAACCACAATGTATTACCACATGGGTCTTTATAGCATTGGAAAAAATATGTGTCACCAGATCCATAAATTCAAGAAAAGTGATTCCTATAGTAAAGAATCAAATCTACTCATACTATAAAATTATTTGACTTTATTTCCATCAATCGCATATGTCTATATACTTTTTTACTCTAGTTGTATCTCATGCTAGTGGGAATTCTCATAATATCTCTTTTTCTAAGATTTTATTTGACCATGAAACCTAAATTATTTCAATCAAATTTATCTAACTCATTCATTTTCAACTCATTGAGTATAAACTAACATGGTTGATGAATATAACACATTCCATTCCCCTTTATAGATGATCACATCACATGTCTCTCATTTGAATAGATAAGAACATCAAATGTACTATCTAGGTGTGACTACACACTCCCTAAATTATCTCAATCGAGGTCCTATATGTCATAATCCTTTTAAGAGAGGAAAAATCCCATCTAGGTTGTGCTCTAACTAATTACAAGATTAACTACATACCCAACCATCCTCTTATTACCTAATCTTCGATGGATTTTGTAGGAAAGGTATCAAAGTACTAAGGTTCTCAGGATTGGTTTCTCAACAAAATCAAGTAATCAGGACTCTTATATGATCTATGCACCACTAGTATACCAAAGGCATGGTGTATGACACTCTATATGGTATACATACTAGATCATCCAGTGAAAAAAAACATTATGTCCCTTATGAGAATATTCCATATCTCATATAAGAATCCTTCTCATGTTAACCTTAAAAATTAATCATTATATATAATACTCCAGGATGAATATTGGTTAGGTATAACTCAAAGTATTACTTTAATAGGAAAATCATTATTACACTTAAATAAATATATATCAATATATATATATATATGTTTCCAGTGTAAAATAATGATAAAGTGGGGATTTAATTTTATTTGTTATATTTCATATTATTAAAGTATATTATGAATTACTAAAAAACCTTACATAAATACATATCTAACATATCTTATATGTTATACTTATAGATCATCCTTTGATTGTTTCACTTTTGAGGCTTTTTTTACTCATTACATATATATATATAACTCTTGGCATGTCTCCCTGTGACTATCTGATAAAACCCTCCCACTAAACACATTATTAAGTAACATATATAAAGAAATAAATTTGAATAGTTATGGGACTTAGGAATCACAATCCTAAAGTTCAACTCCTTGAATATATTAAAATTCCTTATCTTTACAAAAATGAGTTTTATGATGTTAATGATGTCTATTTTATACTTATAACTCATTCTATATTTAACATTATCATACTTATAAATTTTCTATCAAAATTTTTCCTTGAAATATTTTAATAAATAATGTAACTATTTATATTTATATTTTCCAATGCATCCTAAACTCATTTATGATATATTGATGTTCACTTTGTTATGATAACTAAATAAAACCATTTATATTTTCATCACCATACCCTAAAACTCTTTTAGTATATTAAGTTAAATTCACTTTGTAATTTAACTTTCATAATCCTTTAGGATTAGTGATATTCACATTATCGTGATAATTGGATGTTACTTTTTTATTTTTATTACCATCATATACCCTATATTATTTAGGATATAAATTAAAAGACACTTAAACCTTACAATGTTATAATCATTTATTTGTTAACATTGAAATTCTCACGGTTTAAACAAACTCCCACTAGCCACAGAGTCGTTTTATTCTTCTCAAAATATCATGCAAAGAAACATGAACTTATTTGTGTTTAGTAAACTAATATTATGTTTTTTAGAGGGAATATTTAACAAATGAAATATTATTTTTATATCATATATGTTATTCTATGTTCTTGGAGCATTTTTCCTCTGAAAATAATACTTTATTATTTAAAATATATCATTTATGGGAGGTGTAGAGATCTTCAATCATATTTTAAAAAATATCTAGATAAACACTTTATCCTAGATAAACCATGCATATATAATTTATCATCTCACTTTTTCCATAACAAATATTTATTAATGAATACATTATTTTATCACACAATAGAAACGATATGAATATATAAACTCTTTTCTTAGATCCATATTATCTTGACAATTTCTTTATATTCAAATATTGTATGTAAAAGATATTATCTTCATCACCTGAATGAAAACTATAAGCTCTATTATTTTTTCCAAGATTTTAAACACCTATATATTTACAAAACACGTAAAATATGTATTTAGTATCACATACCTATCAAAATACAACAATCAATTTCTTTAACATTGATACCTAAAATGTAAATTCCATTGACTTTTCATAACCCCTTTTTGTATCCTAAATAATTCCATCTTATGAAATCATTACTACTTGATTTTACAATTATGTTTTAATGAACTTTATTGGATACTTAATGAAACATTATTAGACTCTCTAACTAACTTTTCACCTTCTAATTTGAACGTTTACCAACTTGTACTATCTAAATAATATAATAACATTGTTATAGTTTGTTGGGTTCATCAATTCTCAACACATTAAGAATAATAGTTTAATCATTTATTAAAATTATTATTATTATCAAAATATTTCCATATATAAAAATATAATGAATTTATTAAGTAGATTAATTCTTAAGAAAACTTATAGTCCCACCATGACATTTACATGATCAAACATATTGTGAATCATTTACTTACACAATCATATTTAGTACATGAGACTAAAATTACTTTGTTCATATAGTATCTAATTCCATTTAATACTTAAGTGAATCCTTTTATGATTCTTATAATAAATTAGATTCCCCTATTGAAAAACATCAACACTTGGTTACACTAGAAAGTATTTCTTTAGAAAATAGAATTTTTCATACTTAAGAACTTTTCATAAGTTATAAATATTAGGTGTCACATATATTAAGCTACTATTTCCTATAGAATTGATCTCAAAGTGATGTTTTATGATGGTAGCGATGTTATTATATAGAAAATAATAGTTTATCAGATGATTATCATGTTTTATTACCATTTAATCTTGAATTTTAATTAATGGGATCCCACTAAAATTATTACACATTTTAAATTCATCATAAAAATTAGTATTTTAAGGAATATATTTCATCATTACATAAACTAGTTTCTTCATGTAAAAAATCCATGATTATATCTGGAAGAAAAAAAATTGTAAATCATATCCTATATTGTAACAGCCTGAGATTTTATGAAAAATATTCTTTTTAATTTTATTAATGTCTTGTGTTGTACGCTACACCAAAAGGAGCTTGCACAAAATGAATCCTTGACTTGCCTTGTATTACACACAATCACCACCTTCCTCGATAGCGTGTGTAGTACGCAATACTGAGTTTCACGAAACAACGATATGCTATTAAAATATTATTAAAACTAGCCGTTATGAATAGTAGTAACCACTTTTTAAATTTTAGAAAATTTAGATCTCAAAATGGACTTCATTTTTGGATTCGGAGTATCGAATTTAGCCTAAGGTTAAATTTTGGTACTTTTCGGATAACTTTCATATTCTGATGAATAGTGAAAATTACTAAATTATAATTAAAAACAAATTTTTTAATCGAAATAATTAATAGTGATAAATTATTAATTTGAGTGGGTTTAATGTATATTTAGAATATATTTTTACAATTTAATACAATGTTGGTCATTGGTTGTAATTTCACATTTAAACCAGACATAATCAAGTGTCAATCTTTTGATAGATATTGTTTCTTAAAAACACGCTATTTGTTTTAACAACGGGATTTAATTATAAAATTAATTAATGCAACTTCTATGTTATGAATTTGGTAAAATAGACTTCATTTTTGAATTCGGAATATGAAATATAGCTTAGGATGAAATTTTGGCATTGTTCCGAAAAACATCAATTTTTGATGAATAGTGAAACTACTAAGTGGTAGTTAAAAAACTGAATTTTTCATAAAACTTAATTTTACCGCTTCTGTGAATGGAATTTCAAAAATCCGAGAGACACAGTTGATTTCAGTAAGTAAAATGTGGTTCAATGAGATGAAAATAATTTTTGGTGAATAGTAACTTTTTACTTTTATTTACCACGGTTAAAAGTAAATAGGGTAATTAAGGGTAAGAATGATATTAATATTACCCTAACACATGTCCTAATTCTATTGGACAAGTGTATCTCGACCAAAAACAACCTTAAGTGTAAAATATTATCATTTAGGCCCACTTGGATTAGATTAGGACATTTATTATTATTTAATTCAAAGAAGAGTTAAAAGAGTTAAAATCAAAGTTTATTTACTAAAACATTTTTAATATTAGGTTGTACATAAGATAAATTCGATTGTAAATATTAATTAGAAATATAAAAAGATTTCCTACATAATGGTATTTTATTTTTAATTTTTAGACATCAAATAAGTTAATTTATTTATGACACAAAGATGATGCAGTAATTATCTTATTTATGAAATATTGACATTTTGGATGTTATAAACACCAAAATAAATGTAATTTGAGACTTTTTATGAATTCAACTAATTTTATAGGTTACTATGATATATTAGTGTTGATGTAATCAACTTGGTTCGAACATATAATTCTTTTATGACTTTCACAAAAATCATATACCAAATAGTGTCAAAATTGACACAAAATAGTTTTTAAATCAAATATTATATTATTAATTGTTATTTTATTCCTAAAAATCTAAGGTTCAGCCAAATGACTTATATAAGGATATATATATTTATAATAAACAATTTGGGGTTCGTTTGGCATGTTACAGTAAGTGTATTAACCATATAGTGAAAGAAAACAAAAAGACACGGTAAAAGTCAAATTATTTAACTTAGAGTTAAATCTAATTGACAAGGTTAAAATAATACCCTAAACTTATCTAAATCCTATTTTTTGATATTATTTCGACCCATCCCCACTTTAGCTTCGAAATAAGACCCTTTGGAACCATTATAAACCGATTTTGACTTTAATATAAAATAATATTTTGAGATATTCCTAAGGTGCCCCTCTCCTCCCTTATAAAAGGGCACCTCCTCCCCCTCCTCCTCACACCAATTTGAGAACTCAAGCTCGGCCAAACCCTGAAATTTTCTCCTCTCCACTTCCCTAGAATAATCCTAGAGGTCCTGGTCTTCTTCAAAGACCAATCTTAGTTCCCTAAGTGGAGGATTCAAAGAGGCGTTCCAAAGAAGAGTTAATATCCATTACCGATCTTTTCAATTTCTTTCTTCTTCAACTTCTTATTCTTTAGTTGTTTCATGATAAAGTAATAACATCAGTATTAATTACATAATGATATGTTATTATAAATATGAAACAACCCTAATTCACCTTCTATCCATCCTACGGAAAAATGAAATCACCGTGCGTGCGTACATACGGAATACCGTCTCCACGCCGTGGTGTAATCTATTTTCCACCATCACCTTACCAGGATGGGTATAATGGTGTAATGAGTAACTATTTATGATTATTAAAAAGTAATATTGATACTGAAATAATATATATATACTCCAATACAATTCCACGATCATAGGAACGATATCATCACTCGTGCGTACGTACGGAATACCGTCTCCACGATGTGATGCGACTCGTTTTACATGATCATCATTACATAGTAATTATATAAATTAATTGAATGAATAAATATGATATATGTTACACTATTACCATTCTGGATATAAGGTATCTGTAACCTTAAAATAAGAATAAGAATTTATTCGCCAAAACACGCATAAGAACAAAAGGCAATAAAGACCCGAGTAACAAGTAACAATGAAATATTACTAACAAGAAGCTAAGAATATGACCATATATGATATCATATCAATATGTATGATTCTGGAATAAGTCAATAACATTATTTAAACCATTATACAAGAGCTTCGGACACGTACAAATCAAATCGGACCTAAGGTAATGGAAAATATCACAATCTCATTTTTATCCGAGATTGTTTTTACTTTGGCATTTACTGGGGTGTATTTTATCATCCACATCCATGTTCCCTCAATATGTAATATCATTTCCATCCTTCTAAAATATTTTATATCCAATTTTACCCTTCGGTGAGTTTTTTGTAAAAGATATGAAAGGAATCTTTTGTCGTTTTTCGTACGAGGTACTTTTTGACTTTTTCGATAAAAGTACGAAGAATGTTTTTTTAACTTATACGGCATGAATGGATTTCTAAAACATTATTTCCAAGAAGTTTCCTTTACAAGTACTCAAGTTTATTTTTAATAAACTTATTTTAGTTTAAAATTGTATGACATGTTAAGAAAGGAAAAGTGTTTTTGAAGTAGAAAGGATATTTTCCTCAAGAATGGAGTTCAAGTATTTTATCAAAATTATTTTCCATCAAAGAAAATAAAAGGGTTCTGTTTTTATCCCTATTATTACATGGATTTTATTATGTTGTGATGGAAATATTTTTTTTCTTTATCTTATATGAATTGTTTTATGATGTCATGTTGTTTAAGAATCCCATTTTTATTATATGGGTTACGCTATGATGTATGGTTTATGATTATGTGGCACACATAAGAAAGGATTCATTATAAGATGGGTGAGACCTATATCTCCCTCCAATGAATTGGGTAAAGATTTATATTTCATGAGATAGACATGGTTGGAACCGAAGGTTATTTCGGTTCAGTGATACAGGACTGAAACGAGGAGTGAACTCGGTTCAGAAATGGACTTTGTCTGCTAAGATAGTCTTGGAAATGAGTCATGACTAACAAGAAATGATTTTCCATGATTATGTGTGCATGCCACAAAGTTTCAAGTTTCATGTTATGATTATGGGGATCTCATTTTCACTTCTATGATTTATTCCATGTTAAGATATTATGATCTCTTTTGTAGGTTATGATTTTCAAAAAGATATGATATGATTTTTATTTTATTTATTTGCCCTTGCTGAGCATTTGAGCTCACCCTTTTATGTTTTTTTTCCCCAAGATATAAAGAAAGGTTTTAGGTAAAAAAAAGGGAAGATCTTTATGGGAGATATTGAAGATCTTTCACCACGATTAGAAGATTACGTTCCGAGTTTCCAAAGACACTAAACTATTACGATCCTTGTGTGTGTGTTTTTGTTATGTACTAAGTATTCCGTAAAAGTAATGTTATGTCCATGTACGTCAAGCTTCGGGTCTCTACATTTGGTATCAGAGGAAAGGTTTAGTTAACCTTTGGAAACTAGGATGTGAAAACGTTAGTGAGAGCCCTAGAGATATTTCTAAGGTATGTATAGGGATGTCCCTAAGGTTAAGTATACGTGTAGGTTATAGTACTAGAATTACCCTAATGATCATAGAATTAAACCTAAGATGATAGATATTGAAGGTAATCCCCCTTTATTATGTTGTTTTCCCTAGCATGATTTTTGCCTCTCACACTATTCTTTTTGGGTTTTAGACGATGGCTGGAACCCGAAGGAACCGTGTTGATCAATGCAATGGACAATGCAATGATTGTCCTCCTGAACAAACAAATGTTATGGGAGATGGAGTGCAAAATCTTATTGCTATACTTACACAAGCTATGAATCATTCTGGACTTCCAAATGAGCAGAGAAGGGAACAATATTCTATTGAGTCCTTCATGAGGCAACGCCCACCTTCTTTCAGTGGGTCTTCTGATCCACTTGTTGTTGAACAATGGATCAGTACCACTGAAAAGATATTTTCAGTTCTTCAATGTTCTGAGCATGATAAAGTCATCTTAGCAGTATATCATTTGGAAGGTGAAGCTGATCAATGGTGGAATATTATCAAGAATATGAGGCAAAGAGATGAAATTGAGTCCATGGAATGGGACGAGTTCAAGAACTTGTTTTTCAGTAAGTACTTCCCTCGTATTCTTCGAACAAAGATGGAAAAGGAGTTTCTTGAGCTGAAGGAGAAGGATGATGAATCTGTTGGTATATACGGAGAAAATTTTACAAGACTTGAAAGGTACGCTTCTGGTATTATCATCCAACCTAAAAGCAAAGTTGATCGATTTTTCAGTGGCTTAAAACCAAGTCTTCGAAGGGCATTAACTATAAGAGACTTCAGTTTCTATGAAGAAATTGTGCGTTGTGCTATCAAGGTAGAAATGGAAGTTGGTGTTACATATCCATCTCATGGTTTTGACAAGAAATGAAAGATGGAGTTCAAGGAGAAATCTCAGAATAATGGTGAAAAGAAGATGAATGTTTCCTTATGCACAAAGTGTGGAAAGAAGCATGGTGGAGATTGTCTTAAAAGGGACTAAAAAATGTTTTAAGTGTGGAAAAGAAGGTCATCGAGCAGCTGAGTGTCTAAGTAATGGAAAAAGGTTTTATAATGATGTGAATAAAGCAAACACTACAGAGAACACACCACCAACACTTCAATGCTTCAAGTGCAAGGAAATGGGGCATTATGCTAATAAATGCCCTAATCCAAGGGTTAGTGATGATCAACATGAGAAACCACTGAAGGCAAAGGACAAAGGGAAGTCACATGCGATCACTATTGGCAATGTTGAATATGACAACAATTTGGTGGAATGATTAAGTTTTTATGTAATGGGATTCCAAAATAATATTGTATCATGGAGTATTGGAATATTTATGTATTGGTCTAATGTGGTATTCAAAGTGATTGAGATATTTTTTGAAATAAGATGATATGCGCATAATGAAGGGAAAATGAGAAAATTAAATGTTTAACAGTATTCATGAGCTCATAATTCATATAAGGACTAAGTGATATCATGGTTTGAGTATATAGAATTTTGAGGATTTTGGTATGTGGAAAGTGTTAAATTTTAACTGCATTCATGTTTTCACTAAGGTATTCAAGAGAATACATGATTAAAGACTTTGAATGTTTGGAATGTGACCAACAAAACATATCTTATGATATATGGGGATCGACGATGGTGTTGAATCTCTGGTAATCATTTTCACTATGTTATGAGAGTGGACTACAGTATTATGGATAAGCCTAAAGATTGGAATGGATTATGTTGGACATAAGTTAGTATTGTTTAAGGATAGAAGTTTTCTCGATATTATTGATGGGATGTTATAGTAATATATTTTTAGAAAAAGGACAACCTGCAGGACGGGCGACAGCCCATCTCGTCGGACTAGGATGTGGGAATCGAACCCACAACCGAAGTGCGACTGGCCTTTATCGCCTACCACTGGCCTACATGAAGTCCCTGTTTATTAGAAACTAGTTTTATTATATTAAGCAGTATGATATATGAAGTATAAAGTCCATTTTAGGAACCATATATGATTAATCTCACTATAGATCGACTTATGTATATAATTTTTGCTAACCTTTTGTTTGAGACAGACGGAATGACCCGTCATTCTATCACATGATCTGCTAACACTTCACGAATAACAAATTCAACTTCATTTATTTAAGAGATGAAGTGGAAATTGTTAAAGGCACGAACAATAGTGAGACTGTACCAAAATAAAGTAAGTATTTATTCTAATTCAAATTCTTTAACTTTAGGGAAACGATCTTGAAAACCAAAAATGTTGTTCTAGTAATCTTATATTTGATGAATCAGATGGTACCTTAGATCGTCACAAATTTATGGCTTTGTGATTGCTGGCTTTTCCATAGCCATGTTCTCTACCACTCTCCATCAGAACATGATGGTTAGATTTCTCTTCCATATCCATATTTTCACCTATGTGGAAACCTAGTGATTAGTTTATTTGGGTAACCGTTACGTTTCATACTTTTGTTTTTAAAGATTGGTTTTGATATTCCTTTTTACGATGTGGGTTTCTATTAATGAAACTTTTGAATAGTAAACCATTTATAACCCCGACGAATTTCGAGGGTGAAATTCATTTTAAGGGGGGTAGAATGTAACAGCCCGAGATTTTATGAAAAATATTCTTTTTAATTTTATTAATGTCTTGTGTTGTACGCTACACCAAAAGGAGCTTGCACAACATGCATCCTTGACTTGCCTTGCATTACACGCAATCGCAACCTTCCTCGATAGCGTGTGTAGTACGCAATACTGAGTTTCATGAAACAACGATATGCTATTAAAATATTATTACAACTAGCCGTTATGAATAGTAGTAACCATTTTTTAAATTTTAGAAAATTTAGCTCTCAAAATGGACTTCATTTTTGGATTCTGAGTATCGAATTTAGCCTAAGGTGAAATTTTGGTATTTTCGGATAACTTTCATATTCTGATGAATAGTGAAAATTACTAAAGTATAATTAAAAACAACTTTTTTAATCGAAATAATTAATAGTGATAAATTATTAATTTGAGTGGTTTTAAAGCTTATTTAGAATATATTTTTACAATTTAATACAATGTTGGTCATTGGTTGTAATTTCACATTTAAACCAGACATAATCAAGTGTCAATCTTTTGATAGATATTGTTTCTTAAAAACACGCTATTTGTTTTAACAGTGGGATTTAATTATAAAATTAATTAATTCAACTTATATGTTATGAATTTGGTAAAATAGACCTCATTTTTGAATTCGGAATATGAAATATAGCTTAGGATGAAATTTTGGCATTGTTCTGAAAAACATCAATTTTTTATGAATAGTGAAACTACTAAGTGGTAGTTAAAAAACTGAATTTTTCATAAAACTTAATTTTACCGCTTCTATGAATGGAATTTCAAAAATCCTAGAGACACGGTTGATGTCAGTAAGTAAAATGTGGTTCAATGAGATGAAAATAATTTTTGGTGAATAGTAACTTTTTACTTTTATTTACCACGGTTAAAAGTAAATAGGGTAATTAAGGGTAATAATGATATTAATATTACCCTAACACATGTCCTAATTCTATTGGACAAGTGTATATCGACCAAAAACAACCTTAAGTGTAAATTATTATCATTTAGGCCCACTTGGATTAGATTAGGACATTTATTATTATTTAATTCAAAGAAGAGTTAAAAGAGTTAAAATCAAAGTTTATTTACTAAAACATTTTTAATATTAGGTTTTACATAAGATAAATTCGATTGTAAATATTAATTATAAAGATAAAAATATTTCCTACATAATGGTATTTTATTTGTAATTTTTAGACATCAAATAAGTTAATTTATTTATGACACAAAGATGATGCAGTAATTATCTTATTTATGAAATATTGACATAATTGATGTTATAAACACCAAAATAAATGTAATTTGAGACTTTTTATGAATTAAACAAATTTTATAGGTTACTATGATATATTAGTGTTGATTTAATCAACTTGGTTCGAACATATAATTCTGTTATGACTTTCACAAAAATCATATACCAAATAGTGTCAAAATTGACACAAAATAGTTTTTAAATCAAATATTATATTATTAATTGTTATTTTATTCCTAAAAAATATAAGGTTCGTCCAAATGACTTAGATAAGGATATATATATTTATAATAAACAATTTGGGGTTCGTTTGGCATGTTATAGTAAGTGTATTAACCATATAGTGAAAGAAAACAAAAAGACACGGTAAAAGTTAAATTATTTAACTTAGAGTTAAATCTAATTGACAAGGTTAAAATAATACGCTAAACTTGTCTAAATCCTATTGGTTGATATTATTTCGACCCATACCCACTTTATCTTCGAAATAAGACCCTTTGGAACCATTATAAACCGATTTTGACTTTAATATAAAATAATATTTTGAGATATTCCTAAGGTGCCCCTCTCCTCCCTTATAAAAGGGCACCTCCTCCCCCTCCTCCTCACACCAATTTGAGCACTCAAGCTCGGCCAACCCCTGACATTTTATCCTCTCCACTTCCCTAGAATAATCCTAGAGGTCCTGGTCTTCTTCAAAGACCAATCTTAGTTCCCTAAGTGGAGGATTCAAAGAGGCGTTCCAAAGAAGAGGTAATATCCATTACCGATCTTTTCAATTTCTTTCTTCTTAAACTTCTTCTTCTTTATTTGTTTCATGATAAAGTAATAACATAAGTATTAATTACATAGTTATATTTTATTATAAATATGAAACAACCCTAATTCACCTTCTATCCATCCTACGGAAAAATGAAATCACTGCGCGTGCGTACGTACGGAATACCGTCTCCACGCCGTGGTGTAATCTATTTTCCACCATCACCTTACAAGGATGGGTATAATGGTGTAATGAGTAACTATTTATGATTATTATAAAGTAATATTGATACTAAAATAATATATATATACTACAATACAATTCCACGATCATAGGAACGATATCATCACTCGTGCGTACGTACGGAATACCGTCTCCACGATGTGATGCGACTCGTTCTACATGATCATCATTACATAGTAATTATATAAATGAATTGAATGAATAAATATGATATATGTTACACTAATACCATTCTGGATATAAGGTATCTATAACCTTAAAAGAATAATAAGAATTTATTTGGCAAAACACGCATAAGAACAAAAGGCAATAAAGACCCGAGTAACAAGTAACAATGAAATATTACTAACAAGAAGCTAAGAATATGACCATATATGATATCATATCAATATTTATGATTCTGTAATAAGTCAATAACATTATTTAAACCATTATACAGGAGATTCGGACACGTACAAATCAAATCGGACCTAAGGTAAGGGAAAATATCACAATCTCATTTTTATCCGAGATTGTTTTTACTTTGGAATTTACTGGGGTGTATTTTATCATCCACATCCATGTTCCCTCAATATGTAAAATCATTTCCATCCTTCTACAGTAGTTTATATCCAATTTTACCATTCGGTGACTTTTTTGTAAAAGATATGAAAGGAATCTTTTGTCGTTTTTCGTATGAGGTACTTTTTGACTTTTCCGACAAAAGTACGAAGAATGTTTTTTTAACTTATACGGCATGAATGGATTTCTAAAACATTATTTCCAAGAAGTTTCCTTTACAAGTATTCAAGTTTATTTATAATCAACTTCTTTTAGTTTAAAATTGTATGACATGTTAAGAAAGGAAAAGTGTTTTTGAAGTAGAAAGGATATTTTCCTCAAGAATGGAGTTCAAGTATTTTATCAAAATTATTTTCCATCAAAGATAATAAAAGGGTTCTGTTTTTATCCCTATTATTACATGGATTTGATTATGTTGTGATGGAAATATTTTTTTTTCTTTATCTTATATGAATTGTTTTATGATGTCATGTTTTTTAAGTATCCCATTTTTATTACATGGGTTACGCTATGATGTATGGTTTATGATTATGTGGCACACATAAGAAAGGATTCATTATAAGATGGGTGGGACCTATATCTCCCTCCAATGCATTGGGTAAAGATTTATATTTCATGAGATAGACATGGCTGGAACGAAAGGTTATTTCGGTTCAGTGATACAGGACTGAAACGAGGAGTGAACTCGGTTCAGAAATGGACTTTGTCCGCTAAGATAGTCTTGGCAATGAGTCATGACTAACAAGAAATGATTTTCATTGATTATGTGTGCATTCCACAAAGTTTCAAGTTTCATGTTATGATTATGGGGATCTCATTTTCACTTCTATGATTTATTCCATGTTAAGATATTATGATCTCTTTTGCAGGTTATGATTTTCAAAAAGATATGATATGATTTTTATTTTCTTTATTTTCCCTTGCTGAGCATTTGAGCTCACCCTTTTATGTTTTCTTTTCCCCAGGATATAAAGAAAGGTTTTAGGTAAAAAAAAGGGAAGATATTTATGGGAGATATTGAAGATCTTTCACCACGATTAGAAGATTACGTTCCAAGTTTCCAAAGGCACTAAACTATTACGATCCTTGTGTGTGTGTTTTTGTTATGTACTAAGTATTCCATAAAAGTAATGTAATGTCCATGTACGTCAAGCTTCGGGTCTCTACATATATGATTTTTGGATAGGTGGACGGATAAATCTTTATCCAAATCCATCATATAGAAATAAACTAAACTGTATTCTTATGGTATCCTAACAGTTAGGGGTTCTCAATTAAGTATAACCCAAAGAAAACACTAATAACAAGTCACCTTTTTATTAGGGTCACCTTACTAGTTTCTTTCCTTACAAAAGATAATCCATGGGAACCTAATAGTTAGGGTCACCCATACTGAATGATTGATATCTTGAAAAATTATACCTTGTAAGGAATATAAAACTTATTTTTTGAAGGTAATTTAACCTCAAAATGTTTTCTCATATTATTCCCTTTATGCATGAATTCTTCAAATAATTTAGTTTTTAATCCCATTATGGCCAGCAAATTAATATGTTCAAACCATATTAACGCGTAACTCTTTACAAAACCCACAATTTTTATTACACCTAAATAATAGATTCAAAAAATATTTACTCATATCAAAATCTATCTCATGAATAAGTTACATGAATGCTTCATGTAAAGTATTATTAATATATAAGATTGGAAATATCTATAAGAGTAATCCTAGAGTGACAAGTAGCCAAACACCGCCTTTCTTAGAATTTGGAATGGCCTCTAGGGTAGTGGGAAGTAAAAATCCAAGTCCCTCTCCTTGGAGATGCTTCAATAATTAAATAATAAAATTCATCATAACTCTAACACCTAATTTATATAAATAATATTCAAAAACTAATTTTAAGATAGTAACTTTATCTATAGACTAGGGTAAAGGTAGATGAAAACTAAATTATATGTAATCAAATATAAAATGTATTGTATGTTTTTCCAATTTTATAATAATTATTTTGAAAACCTAAATTAATTCATACACATATTAAAAATATATAAACATTGTATATCCATTAATAATGAACAAAGGAATAACTTTTAAAAAAATGTACAGTTTATAAATATAAAAACGTGTTAAAAATTTATGAATAATTCATAATGTATAGCTAACTATAATTTTTTTTAATTTTATCTATTCATTATGGACATTCCATAATTCATGAATATAAACTCTATATATTCATTTCATAATATGAACACTTTCATATTATTCATTATATGTCATTTTACATTAATTATATATGAAATTTTTTGAATTTAAATTATTTTATATTTCATACTATATTATATAAACTATTTACATAATACAAATATCTCATACTTAACATTTTTAAACCATTGATCAAATCTTTTATGTAATTGATTTTGATGAGGTTTAAATAAGTATCCAAAATAAGCCTTTAATTTTAAAAATTCAAAACGATTAATTATGAATAATTCTTAACTTAAATAGAAACACTTTATTTTTTTAATTATTTTATAAATTATTAAAACTTTATAAATTACCCATGATGATTTCTAAATACACAATTTATTTTTAGTACATAAGAAATTCCATATCATATTTTCTAAAATCTATTTTTAATATTAATATCTATTTTTTTAGGAATATTAATTCATAAATGTTTTGTAAATATTTTTATAACCAACTATAAACTCTTTATAATTAATTAATTTATAAAATATTTATAAATTAATAAATATCCCAAAAATACATTTAATCATAATGTACAAAAAATTTAAGAATAAAAAATTCAATTCGTTATTGAATATAAAGAAACTTAATATTTTTATTCTTCCACTATATTTTCTGATTTTTCCATAATCATAGAATATATTATAAACCATATATTACAATATATATTGAACCATAGGTAACAATAGATAATACACAACTTCTTCTATAACCATTCATACTTTAAAAATGATATCCCAATTGTACAATATAATATGAAATTGTATATTAAAATTATTAACCTTATTTATTCTCATGATTACATATAATATTTTATGATATAGGTCAAAATTGTATTAATGATTCAATACTTTGTTTTTTGAATATACTATGTGGAAATCATATTTTATGAAAAATAGTGGTTATAAGATACGACTAGTAGAAAAACCACAGGCTTCAAACATTTCATAGTTTACAATATCCTATATCATATGAATAAATATGAAACCCACAAAATAATACAATGTAATATATTTTATATCTTTCTTATGACATGCTTTGTAATCTATAATTTCTTCATTTCACACATGATTTCAAAAATATACTTGTGTGGGTGGCTCTGATACTACTCATGGGACTCTTAGGGTTCCAATAACACTTATTATATGAAGTAGAAGAAATTAAATGAATCATAAATTAAGATCTCCCTAAAAGATATGTGAAATTATATGAAACAGTAAATGAAGAATCTAAAAATACTAGTGTACATTTCACCAATATAGCCACTACTTCAACTTCATCCGTTCTTGATAGTAATATTCAATGGGAAATAAAAAAACTCTCATCTCCATGATGTATCCAGGGAAAAAATTTGAATCACACGTCGTACGTATGAGATACTCCACCCTCCCCAATTTTCTATCACCTAAAAGTATAAAGTTGGTAGAATATGGATAGCTTCATGGCTGGAGAGTTTCATTTTGGAATTCAAAAAGCATGAACACCACTACCTTTTATTGGATTTAGTATTTATATATCCATTAAGATGATCCTCATCATTACATACACTAACCAATACTTTATAATTCATGATTTAATTCCTCTTCCTATTCATTCATCACATGAAAGAATGAAAAAAACTCTCACATGTTACATCTCATGAAACACCTCCTTTAATGATAGTCATCGTAGATGATCAATTGAAGACCAAACCATGAAAGTTTCATATGATACGGATATAAATCTCTATAAATACATGGTAATGAATCATTACAACCTTTGGAAATCTTACTATAAGACTGCATGGATTGATGAAGGATGTGGCATAAAAAATCTTTTCATGAACAATATTGTACCCCCTTGTCATAGGCTACAACACAACCACACATCTCTTGCAAGAAGTAGTTGAAAATGCCATTTAAGATTTACTCTAATTTTAAAATACAATTGATCCATTTTCATTATATGTAAAAGGTGATTTTGGGTATATATATCCTTCAATAACTATGTTAATATCTTAATCCAACATATGCATATTATCAAAACAAACCCATATATAAAATCATAAACATAACCCATGTTTATTTCTTTCTCACAACATTAGCCTTCATTAATAGAAACACCCACCCCCTATTTCACACTGAATAGTCAATTATAGAGACATGATTAGATATCAGATCAACTCTATCACTTCAAATTTTAAACCAAAAACCCTAAGAACATAAAAATATTACCATATAAGGAATAAAACCAAACATTTATAAGAAATACAATATAATTTTATTAATTCCACTCATATAATGATGATAAATCACATTTACCATTTAATTTTACAGTTTATATTTTTTAATGTATAACACTATGACCCTACGGACAATTAAATAACAGTTACCTAACCAATAATCAGTCTTTTAAATCTTCATTGAAGGTTCTTTGGAAACTTTTAGTTAAAACATAATAGGTTTTACTCAATTTTGATTAATTAAATTTCCAGTAATTAATCATTTAATTTTATCTAAATATTAATTAATGAATTTTAATTCGCCAAAGAAAATAATCGTATATATGAGAAAAATATAATCAAGTAAAAAAATATATCATATATTACATAGTATGATTTTTTATTTTTATAAAAATTTTGTACCATTATTATAAAAAAATTCCATATACACAATTAGGAAAATCAAGACATCACATTTAACATAGAGCATGATTCAAAACTAATAATATGGTATCTAATATAGAAGGAAGCATGAGAAAAGTTTTAATCGCAATATAATTTTTAGGTTACATTATTAATTAATTTCATAATTCCATTCACATTTTACCTTTTCCAAGATTACACATCATGTAGTAAACATATGTATAATTTTTCCAACATGCTATTATACTGGTCACCTATTTTTTTTTCTAAAATCATTGAATGATGATTAATATTTGAAATTTTAAAAATATTTATTTATTAAAAAATGTAACATTATTCCATTAAATCATACCCATCACCAAATTTATGAATAATATTTTCACTATTGTTCTATTTTTTCCATTATTTCTATTCTAGACATCAAATATCATGCTAATTTCATATTTAAAACTATGTTTAAAAAGAAAAATCATTAAATTCAATTCATTATTTATAAAAAGATAACTTTTCTCTGTCAATCATCATATCAAGGAAACATCTATAACCATTATTTTCAACATGTTTTTAACACATAACATTCATCTATATTATCATACATATCAAAAAGATAATTTTTTGACAATTTATATATCCTTACAAAAATTTACAATTATCTTAAACATTGAATATCATAGAGATAATAATAATATTTTTGTGTTATTATGATTAATTGACATGTTTTATTGTATCATCAAACTTAACAACCCATAATCATAATATAAAATAATCTGTAATTCCTATCATTTAATTTTCAAAATATTACATAAGATCATTTCTTTCAAATAAATATATCAAAATCATTTCTAATTTTTAACATTTTGTTGTATATTACACATTTCATAACAAATATCACAATCATAATCATAAAAAACATTCAATTAAAATTTTATATTATATATCATCACATATAATGCATTATAAGAATTCATAATGTCATAATTATACTTCTTAAACATATTTATAACATACTTACAAATTCTTAATAGTATTTTCTTTAGTCTAGACTACCATAAAATTTCAAAATGAAGTTAGAAGATCCCTAATATCATTTTAAAACATCTTATACAATAACTAATTATATAAAATGATATAGAATTCCACAGTAACATAGGAACACTCTCCATTTATCAAAGGCTGGATTATTGTGCCAAGGGTTTGAGCATCCATCATTGAATAATGATTTAATCTCAATGATGTAGTAATAAATAAATTATTAAAATATTTCTTAAGGAATTTTTTAGAAACTTCACCTATACTCCTTATAATAAAAATATTTATCGACCATTATAGTGGCACCCCCTCCATGGGGGTGGAATATTTGGTCCCACACTTACCCCCCCCCATTATTCAATTCAACTCTATATCATCCACTCCCTTTCCCCTAGTGTTGTGCATATATTTAATCTTATTATATTTTAAAAATACATAGAGGAACTATGAATTTTAGAGATTATATAAAAGGAAAAACTATTGGAGTTGGTCTCATAAACTGGAAATTTCCCCTACCATCAAATATTTGGTGACAATAAAGGGTTTTTTTGGAATGTTCCCTTAATATATGTAAGTTCCACGTGGTAGAAAAATACTATAACTTCATGTTTGTGGATAAATTTCCCAAACATTAGCCAACAATAGACTTTTTTGAGTACCCTAAAATCTATACATAGGGTTTTTAGATACAAAAACTAGATAAATTTTTTGATTATATTCATTTTTGTATTCATCTATATTCATAAAAGGAGTCCTTATGGGATAGGTTACATGAATTGAACCATAATGAAAAAATATGATTTTTTATATTTTATTGGGGGATTGATTTTCATAAGGGCATATATTCATGGTTAATCATCATATAGATATGTTTCATAGTTCTTCCACTTTTACTCTGAAATACATCGGTTCTTTATGGTTATGGAAACTTGATCAAGATATTTTTTGTATTTTAATGAATAAAAACTATTATTTATGTATCTTATGCCTAAGAATTTATGTGTAGACATAGATCTATCAAATGATCATATATCATTTATTTTTCTCAAGGTAGGTAGGTAATATACCATTTAAAAAGAAAATTCATATTATAAATGTAAATAATTATTTTTATGATTTTATGGATTTAAATTTTATAAATTTTCTTCATATAAACATTGTCTCAGTAAGGATGTGATGAAGTCAGTCCCTATTATGAAGTAGAGGGAAATAGGGAAAGAGATTGTTTATGGTCCTCGACTTGGTTATAATGATCGTGCCATGGTCATCTCCCTCCTTCCTATTGACCTTTTTTTTGAATAAAATTGATCTCCCCTTGAATTTTTCTTATCATTCATAAGGCTATAAGGTACTTTGAAAACATGTTTCTTCTCTTTCTCCATCTTTTAACTCATAGAGTATAGTGGTCTAAGAACTCAAGGTCGGGAACTCTAGCTTAACCATGGTTTCTTTAGTCATGGTTTCCTAAACTCCTTTTCTGAATTCCATGGTTATATATAGTTATAGTCCTTTGGTGGGAATGAAAGATGACCCTCTATATCAATGAATCCTTAGGTTATTCCCATATAATGTAGTAATGTAAAATAACAAATCCCACTCATGGACTCAACTCCCAAGATATTAATGTTTCTATCATGTGGGATATAATCACATACCATTAGAAGGATACTAAGGGAGCCTCTACTTACTTGGATAATTTATAGATTTGTCTTTTTCATTTGTATCTCATAAAAGAGAACTATTATCCATATGTTTCATGAGGATTTTCTAATATTACCATTAGGTTTTGTAGGTCCGATGTCTAGGAAAAAATGGCATTCCTAACTGAAGATCCTTATTTTCCATATCACATTTTCCCTGAGATTTTTTCCATATCGTGTACCTTGTATAATGATTTAAAAGAATAATGATCAGTATAGGGAGGTGTATAACCTAGGAATCACCATAGTTTTTATTGCTAAATATGATGTAATAGTTGTGTGGGAAAGAATATATACTCATTCTACTAGTTTCAAACATTATTTTCTATCAGATGATTTATAATATTTTTTGAGGTATATATCACTATCAATGAAAGTCTATGTAAGTATGTTCCATCATTTCTTCCTTCTCTATTCCCTATTTATTTATATAATCTTGATCAATGTTTATTTTTTTACCATGGATGGTTTTATAATTTTAGGTTTCCACCACTACAAGGTGGCATTAAATTTAAAAGAATATAATCATAAAAAATAAGTGTGTAAATGAGAAAATAATAGACAAATAATAAATTATAAAACACGTGCATAACAGTGGAAGTAAAAAAATATAATCTAAGAAATTAAATCAAAATGAGAATTATATAATTTCATGTTATGTAAGTTATACATCAGATGTGATAAAGACTTATTATTGTGCTATTTATAAGAAAATAATGTCTAGAAGTAAAAAACAAAATGAAGGATTGAGCCATATGAAATGAGAATCAATAAAAAATATATGACCTTTCTAAGTGCCCATTTTTATCAATCAGTAGTTTAAATTGGCATTTCTCCATTACCTAATTTATAATATAGAATATATACATGTATCTATGAGGTGTTCATACATGGTGTGAGCATGATGACTCAGTAGAATTCCACCAATTGATCCTGAACATATATTATAAATTAAATCCAATTAATTTTCATGTATAAAATGAAATTCAAAACATAAGTACTAAATTTTAGAATAAAACGTTAAAAAATAAATTTTATTCATATATGTTTACTAGGGTAATATGGTACATAAACCTACTTATGTTGTCCAAATATAATAAAAATGAGTGGATTGAATGAAAATTTATTTTATTATTTAATGTTCTCTTTCCATTAATCCCCCATAAAATAATAAGATGTTAGCCCCTCGACTATCAAATAACATATGATTTAACCTCTTCTGATGACTAATTTTAGAGGGATAGTAAATCATATAACTTTACCAAACTTACAAGAAATGGGTTAAACTAGATTTTCTCACCATACAGAAGGGATTTTATTATAATGCTCCATTCCCATTCTTTTAAAAATGGGTAATAATTATAACATCATAATATTTATTAAATAATTAAAATTTTAATTTATAATATGTTTAATGTGAAATTTAAAATGTTGGAATGAAAATTTTGTGTAGTATTAGTAATATGTGTGGTCAGAAAACAATTAAAAATAACCATGCTAGATAAAGTAAATTTTATCATTGAGTATACAAAATTAGGTGTGTAATGACCTAAGAATTTATGGGTTATTATTTTCAAGATAAATTTGAATTTTTAGTCTCAGTATAGGGATTATTTTGAGAATTAGGAATCAAATAAAGATTGTAAGAGTTGGAAAAACTAGAAGATATGTTTCTGGATGTGATCAGAGGCCCATGAGGTGATTTGGGTGCTCTATTGAGTGTTGGAGCATGGTCAGAGTGGCCTTGTAAAGTTTCACTATTGATGGATTATCATAGTTGGATGGTTGAAATGCATTATTTGACGAAGGGATGATTGAGGATCATTCAATTTCATTGATAGTCACCAAAGTGTAAGGTAGCTGGTCGCCTCATGACCAATGGGCATCATGACATTGTGGATTTTTGTGTGTGTGTGGGGGGGGGGTTCCCTAAGGATAATTCAATTTATATAAGGGTTATTATTTGGCTAGTATGCCACACCATGGTCATGACCCCTATGTATTGAATTTTCCAATGTATAGGACCCGTATGTATGGTCACGCCATAGAGAGAGGGTATCATGGCATGGTGGGTGGAAATAATGAAGTGATGGTGAATCCTATGTATGGGGTTTGAGAATAATTATGTATTTTTTTAAAAAAAATCATGGGTGAAGTTGTTCATTCCATAATCCATTGGGTCACATGGTGATAAGGTTCATGACGAGTTTTGTTTTTTCATAGGGACGGAGGCCATGTTGTGAATGGAGGAGGCCAAAATATAAAGGCTTGGGACATTAAGTTTTGGTTTTTTGGGAGGTAGGGTGCTACACTATAACTGAACAACCCTATTGTGAGTGGTGTTTAAGAGGAAATAGGTATCAGGATACTTTCGGTAGTTGGTCACACTGTAGAGCATTAAGATATTTCTTGAGGGTTGACCATATAAGGAAATCATGTTGTGAGATCTATAGGTAAAAAAATGATGATACCCTATTTTATTTTTTCAAATAAGGTAAGACCCATATTTTTAAGGTCAAGCACCTTTAGATTTAGTTTTAGTTTCATGATGGGTAGGGCTACTTTGGATGAATCCTTTCCCTCCACTCATTTCCATGAAACCACATGGTGAGGGGTGTTTTGGTGGAGATTTCATGGAATTTTGAGGTATTATCTTCCCTAAATTTCCCTTAAATTATTATCTCCATTTACTTCCCTATGACTTTTAGTAACATGGGATATGGTTTGATGATGATTCCACTATATCATGGTGAAATTGGGAAGAGATGATATGGATTTTTCATGGCGTAGTTCCCAGTTCATCTGAGATTACTGAAAAGGGGAGGGAGTGAATTAGTGATCCATTTTATTTTTATGATATCTTTATCTTAAACTATACTCTATGACTAATTAAGATATATATCCATTAATTATAATTATCTCAATCTTTATCATATATAATAAAATGATGGAAATTATATCACATGAGGATTTAAAAGGTTTGTCCCTAAAAGACTACTCTTTTCTTGGTACTTGTCAATTTTTGATACCCAAATTTTCTAATATAAATCACTTTGAAAAAGTAAAATATATCTCTTAAAA
Organism: Viscum album; assembly: GCA_963277665.1. Classification (NCBI taxonomy): domain Eukaryota; kingdom Viridiplantae; phylum Streptophyta; class Magnoliopsida; order Santalales; family Viscaceae; genus Viscum; species Viscum album. The sequence continues at coordinate 1,423,336,015 of OY728123.1, read as the reverse complement.
ATCATGGAAAAAAATATCCTAATATTCCAAATCTCTAGTTATTACTACAACCACATCTTGACAGGTTCTATATATTGGCTCTCTCTTATTGAAGGTATCACTTGAAAAGCATCTTTCCATCTCCCAAAGAGCCTTTTTTACTATATCTTGATAGTTCTTCAAAGGTTACCCCCAAAATCCTTCCTTAAATAGTTCATTGAATGCTCTTTTCTTTAGGTGAATTGGGTTTCAACCTTGTATGCCTTTAAATCCATGAGTATTTGTATTCCAACGATAATTATACTTTCTAACCATATTTTCATGATGATATAATGATATCATAAGTAGTAGGAAGAGGTTACTACTTCTCACATCCTTTATCAAGATTTTAGAATCTAAGTAGCAATGTTTTCTTCCTCCTTATACTTCGATGCAATGGAGTTCCTGAATACAATTTTCATCACCTTCGATACACATAAAATATTGTTGCCAGAACTAGTATTAGGGGAACTTAATTATTAATATGTTATTATTATTATACCTAATTTTTATTAATATAATTATCAATAAAATCATTAAAATATTATTTCAATAATAGATATATAAACTCTCTATTAATTACAATAGAATATTCTCATTTGTATTTTCATTCAAAGTTGAGTCAAGGTATCTATATGAATATTATTAAGAACATGTGTCTCATTCCGCAGGAGATTTTGAACATCAAGATATTATTTTCCTCAAAATTGAAAATATTTAAATTATTTTGAATTTTCCACGTGTTCATGGCACTGTGAGGTGGCAATTTATCTTTTGGTGTTGATATATCCTAAACCTCCAGCTTCTTCCTCAGCTGGATTTTATTAAATTTTAGCTTGACTCACAAAAAAATTAATGTAATTTTGATATTTACATCATGAATTATATTGAAGTATAATAATTTGATTTGATAACCTTTTTATCAAAATATTTGAATTCAGATAACTCTTATTTATTTAGATATCTCCATATTCATATATTTCCTTGAAAATGTACCATCTGAAGTTTTTACAACTTGATTTCTCATTATTCATAGGGTTTTATATCCTTTGAAAATTTATAGGATAAAGTGTAACTTGTGAAGATCATATACCTATGATATACCTTGTACCCTATGAGGTCAAATGGTACCTTAAAAATTCTTCATTGTATGGTCCATGTACCCAATGAAGCATTGTGCTCACCCAACATAGGTTCCTTTGCTTTGAGAAAATATCATATCTTATTTATGCATGTACCATATGAAGGTACCATATGATGATTGAGTGTACCCTATTAAGTCCATCGTAGGGTTCATGTATTTTAAAAATATTTTATTTTTATTCAATCTATTTATGTAGCTTAAGGGATATACCATATGGGCTTTCCTGTGTACCATATGAATTGTTCATGGTTTATTCCTTTTCCATTTTTTCATTCAATACAACATTTCCATATTTATTCAAATTTAACAAAACCACTTCAATTCACTTCGAGGGATTCTCAGTCATTTAAAATAAACTCAAATCATCATTTATTAGTTATTCTTACACTGAAATAGTAGTTTTCAGGAATAGTTAATAATGGAAGGTTCTTCTTCACTTCAGCGAGATATATTTATTTCTTAATATTGTTCATTAAACTCTTGCACTAGCTGAAAACTCCAAACTTCTCTAAAATGTTTTAGGCAACACTACCTCTTGGTAGAAACTTCTCAATTATATCAAATGTTGTCAAAACACCTGCAAATAATATGTATATGTCTTTAACAATAAGAACATATCACCAATCATCAGAAATATGAAAACTATATAATATTTATATCAATGATATTCCAAGTAAAAAATTCACTTATTCCTTCTTCTTTTTCCATATATAAGGGGCGAAACTCGCTAAAATATTCTCAAATTCCACACATATATTAAAAAAATCATCCTCATAGAAGTATCCTCACTAATTAGTTAAAAATAAAATATTATTCATGGTAAATTAAATACATATATTTTTTTATATTAATAATATCATTAACTTAATTTTAAGTAAATATGTGTGTTTTTCACTTTTCTTCTCCATATTATTATCAATAAATGAGAAGGGAATATAGGGGTGGATCTTCATCCATATTACTTTTATTCTCATTGAGAAAAATAATATCCATAATAGATTTGTATCCCTTTGTTGTTAAAAATATTGGTTTGGTTCACTTATTGAGAAAATAATGATACCAATTTTTTTTATTTCCATAGAAATGAGCCTTTAGGTTTTAACCACTAAGTTTACATGGAATAACCTTATGTGAAAATCAAGAGTGATTTATCCAAGACATAATGTTTATCCATAAAAAAATAATTACGTGATAAAATTCATAGATATCACTTTCAGGGGTTTTAAAACATATTTTTCATGAATTTTTCAACCAATAATAATTTTCAATTAATTTATCATCAATTTAAATTTTTTAGTATAGCTCCCCCACTTTAGAGCTCAAAATTTACTCTCCTGTCATGACCCTCCTTCTTAAATATGAGGGTAGGGATGGAACAATGTCATGACCTTAATTATTCAATATGAAGAAGATATAATGACCCACAAGTCCCACCTCCAATAGGCCCTGGGGTGGAAACCATCCCCAAGGGTAGTAAAATCTCAAAAGAATTGGAGGCATTACATTTTTTATAGTAACTAATATTGGGAGATAAGATGAATCAACCTCAAAACAACTCCAAGAAATATTTATAAAAGATACTAAAATACATCCCACATGCATGGTTAAAGTAAAATAGATAGAAATAAAATGAAAAAGTCTCATGTAAATACCAAAATAACATACCTATGTAGTGAAAAATCAACTATCCCAATGCCTGAGCAAGTAAGGTCCAACACAATCCACATAATCTCCCTAGAAACCTGAAAACATTTTTATATATGTAGGGTGAGCATACAAGTATAATCAATTGGAAAAGACAAAGTCTCTTGTGCAAAGGAGTGAGAAGCATACTTATGATCCTATGAGAAAAACACCAGAAACTCAAAATCACCTAACAAGGTTTACTATCCACCCCAACCTCACCAAGGAACGATCACCCAAATAACATAAGTAAAGTTAAGTAAAGTAAAGTAAATTAGTAAGAACATCGATGATAGGGTTCCCTGTACCACTTCCCACTGATTAATTTTCCATCCCTAATGGTGAACGTTGTGAAACTACCATGCTCTTCTACAAGACCCACTACCAAAGCCTACCCGCACACACCTGGGCAACATATCACTTACCTCTAAAAAATACCTAGTCCACAACCACACCACATCCTTCCCGTAGACACCTTGGACACAAAACTATGACCTCATCCCAAAGAAACATGGGAAAGCACAACACATCTCATCCTGAAGACACCAGAGAAACACACCTCACCCCAAACACATAGGCCCAAAAACTACACTGAAACCTTCCTGAAGAGTCTTGGGATACCAATGACTAGAAGATGGATTAGATAATAGTCAATAACCATCCATCCATACTCCCACTAGGATGTTGGTAAAGGAAACCCTCCCTCATAACAATGGGGGTGTTTATAATGTAGTGATCAACATGGTTGGGATGTGTATAGAAATCACAAGGAGCTACATGTATATATATATGTACCAAGAACTCAGCATAACCTATGGGTTTTCAAAACAAAAAAACAGCCCAAAAAAACTTACCCTTGATGCCACCTCAAATGCATAACTCCAAAAACATCCACATACTTAATTCATAACCCTAGCCAATTCATTTAACCAATTATCACTCTGAATTAAACAATTTATTGATTTATTAATTTATTCCCTTTTTACCTAGGAAACTACCCAACACAAAACACCACAAGAAACATCATAACCCATACAAACTTCACAAAAGTCTCTGGAAACTCCAAGTGAAATGAGTTCGCAAGGTAACACCATTATTCTTCAAAATTATCCCTCCCTAACCACCCATCGGTAGCACCACTGCATGAAAAGCACCACATCCTAGAAAAATAACAAAACTCAACCAGATTGAAGTCCCACTGTATAAAAATTTCATCCATTGCACAATCAATAAACTCTCAACCTGAGATTCCATTACACTTCTCATACCACCTCATAAAAGAACCCCTTAGTAAACATCACCAAAACTGCAGCCCCATTGCACATACATTCAACACAATACCCATAGACACAAACCACTTGTCCACACCTACACCCACAACTGTGCTTCCAATCACAACATCAAAAAACCAACACAAGATAGAAAATATCCACACACAACACACATCCAAACCAAAAAAGGATAATTGTATTCAGATTTAACAAACTCATTATTTAATTCCACTTTGATAAATCAGGGGTTATCACAAAACAATTTTGATCCTAATGAATCCATTTAATTATCCAGATATATGTGATTTATCAAGTTTTAATGTTCACAACCATTCAATGGAAGATTAACAACAAGTATTCATGAGTCTGGTGTGAAAAAAGTGACCACCAATTACCATGATTTTCAATGGGAATACATCCAACACAATTCAAAGCATGAATCAAAGAAAAAAAGATAAAACAAAAAAAGCATCATCATCATCTTTCCTACCCCTTATTTATTACTACGTTATCTAAACCCATTATTGTAACAAGTCCATTCATCTTCACAATACCCTTAATTTGTATTTGGATTCAATCGTATTCTCAAAGAGGCATGATTTTACCCATCTAGCATGATACACAATTAAAATAGATATGAACGATTTCCTACTTACAAGAATAGATAATCAGAAACTCCTCCTTGCATAAAAAACATGGGTGCGTGATCAGTATGAAGGAATATAAGGAAAAACCGAATTTGAAGGCAATAAAAATACACACAACTCCATAGGGATTAATTTCTATGGGAATAACAAGAATAAATGGAAACATACTTGGAAGAGAATATATCTTCTTTGAAGATCCAGATATTATATCAATGAAAGGAAATTGTTTCAAGGTTCATTAAAGTCATATCATGATCAACATTACGAGGTTTGACTATTTCAATATCCTGGGAGTGTTAAGATATTAAAGATATAATTAATATCATTTGAAACACATTTAGAAACACTCAAAAAATATTTTAAACTCAGTTTATGCCAAATTAAATGAAATATGGGTGAAGTTAGAAAAAATGGAAAAAGATGGAAATGATTCACTAATGGGTGAGTCACTGGCAAGAGTCACCAACATGAGTCACCAACAGTGAGTCCCTGATGCAGCCCACTAACGCCTGATTGACCTATGTGAGTCACCAATTCCTGACCTACTAATTTCTAACCTTTCGACACCCCGACCTACTGATGATCTAACCTACCTATGCCTCGACCTACCTATGCCCAACCCACAGACACCCTGACATACCGACACTATGACCTATCGACACCCCAACCTACTAATTCTCGACCTACCGATGACCTGACTTGAAAATTCCCCAACTTATCAATATTGATCCACTGATGTTGATCCACCGACACTGATACACCAATGCATCCTACGAACGTTGAGCCCTAGATGCGTCCTACTGATAGAAAAAGTATATTTTTTGAAATCTCTTGCAATAGGCCACAGTTGAATCCCAAAACACCCCAAACACTAGATTTTTATGAACTAATGGACTAGGGAGGTCTATAACATTACATCAGATACCTCTCAAACAATTATCTTCCTCAAGAATTCAAAACCCAACCCATAAAAAAGAGGGGTCCGAACAACCACCCCGTAAGATACCTCTCAATGATAAACCACCCTGGGTTGTTCAAAAGTTGGAGTGAAACCTCAACATCCAAGAACACATCCTCCCACATATGATAACAAAAACATACAAAAGATAACCCACACAATCACCAGCTATCTGGATATATGAATTAGATAATTACTTTCTCCATGTAAAGGTATTATTCTCTCTAGGAAGAACTAAATCACCTGCATGGGTTTAATCGCATCTCAATTAATGTATCTTGATTAAGAATTAGGTCCTCCCATTTCTAAATGTTAGGAATTCATCATACATTATGGAAAAGGAATAAACCCATCTTATAGAAAACAGGGTTCAAGCACTAAATCACAAAGAAAACACACACAAAAACTCAAAAAAAAACTCTAGGTACTGGGAACACATATGTGCTTCTCACTCCCAAGTACTCTCTTTCATGCCACCATGCCTCCACAACACGTGAACCAAAAGAATGTTACTTCCATGTAGTACCTTCTCCTGATGATCCTAGACCTCCACTAGCCACTCCATGAATGTTGTTTCATCATTAATATCCAACTTTCCTCAGTCAATGACATGGAATTCATCATAAAGATACTGATGAAGTTGGGAGACATAAAAGAAAACGTGTATCCTCTCTAAATACAGTGTAAATGCTAACTGGTATGCCACCTTGCCAACTCACCCCAAGACCTTGAAGGTTCTGATGAACCTGAGGGAAAGCTTGAACCCTCATCCAAACCTCCACTACCCACATCGAGGGGAAACCTTCAAGAACATGTGGTCCCCAAACTCTAACTCCAAGGTCCTTCTCCTATGATCAGAATGCGACTTCTATCGGTCTTCTGCTACCTTCATTCTTTCAATGACAAGATGCACCTTCTTGGTCATACTCTGCACCATGTCCGGACCAAGAACTGCTGCCTCCCCAAATTCCATGCAACACAAAGTTGAATGACATGAACTTCCATATAAATCTTAAAATGGAGTCATTCCATTATTATAGTGATAGTTTTTGTTGTAATAAAACTCTACAAAGGGAGAATTTCACACCTAAAACCCACCAAAATCCTAGACACATGCTCAAAAAATGTCCTCCATTATCTAGATGGTCCTCTCCATTTGCACATCTATCTAAGGGTGGAAAGCAGTGCTAAGGCATAAGTGAGTTCCAAAATAATGATAAAATACCCTATATACATGCGAGGTAAAAAATGTATCCCAATATAATATGATGGATCTCATAACCCCGTGAATCCACTCCACCTCATCCGCATACCTCTTCACTAAGGAATCCAATGTTCCCAACTCCTTAATCCCTAAGAAGTGAGATGGTCTTTTTAGTTGATCCACTACTACCTAGATTTCATCACATCCTCCCTGAGCCCTGGGTAATACTATGAAGAAATCCATTGATATGTAATCCCAATTCCACTTGGGGACATCTAAGGAATTCAACAACCCACTAGGAACATGGTGCTCAGACTTCACTTACTGGCATACCAAGCACTTCACTACATACTCTACCACAACCCACTTCAACCTAGTCCACCAAAACTACTCTCTCAAGCTATGGTACATCTTTTAAACTCATGGGTATACCACTAAGGGTGAGATGGGAAACTCATAGAGAACTCTCTCATTCATTGATACAGGAACAAATACCTTCTCATAGAACAACATCTGATTCTGACCATTCTCTGACCATCCATCTGAAGCGTCGCCCTGATCAATGTGATCATCCATCACCTCTTCCTCTGAGTCTCCCCATTGATACTCCTCTTCCTGATGCCTCAAGGATGACTGCACCATCATCTAAAACATACATCCTCTGATGCTATCCATTTCTGCATCCAAGTGAAAGGAATCTAACTCCTCTATCACCCTCAAATAATCTGTATATTTATGAAAAACCACCCTCTATGACTTCCTACCCAAAGCATCGGCCACAACATTCCTCTTTCATGAGGTGTAAGAGATCTTGAAGTCGTAGTCATAAAGAAACTCCATCCACCCCTATTTCCACAAGTTCAGGTCTCGCTGAGAAAAGAAATACCTAAAACTCTTATGAATACCATAAAGTGACCCCTAATAGGGTAATGTTTCCACATATTTAGTGTGAACACAACTAAAAATAGCTATATATCATGGGTGGCATAGTTACGTTCATGAGGATGTAACTACCTAGACCCCTAAGAGAGCACTCCCCATTGCTGCATCAGTGCACACCCCAAAACTAGATGGGAAGCATCACAAAACACCTATAACATCACCCATTCCTCTAGAAACTTGAGCATTAGAGAACTAAAAAACTTCCCCTTCAGATAGATGAAAGATTCATGACATTGCTCACTCCACATAAAGACCTAGTCTTTTCTATTCAGAACCATCAATGGAGCTGCTACTTAAGAGGAATCAGGTACAAACCTCTATTAATAGCTTTCCAGACTAACAAAACTATGAACCTATGCCACATTATCGGTTTCTACCTAAGAAACAACTTCTTAAAACTTTTATTGGTCCACTTCTACACCCTACTGACACACCATATTTCCAAGTAAGTGGACCTCTCATGTCCAAAACTTTCACTTGGAAAACATTTTGTAGAGCTGATGGCATTAAAGGAGCTCTAGGATAGTCCTGAGATGCTCAGTATGCTCCTATTATGACTTCGAGTAGATTATAATTTCATCTATGTATACGATAACAAAATGATCTAGTAAATAATGAAAATGGAGTTCATAAGTACCATGAACTCATTTTGTGTGTTCCTAACACCAAAATACATAACCAAATACTTTAAGTGCCTATACCTACATCTAAAATTAGTATTCGGGATGTCACCCTCCTTCACCCTACTCCAATGGCCTGGAGGCCTTCATTTTTTTATTGATTTTTGATAATCCACCTTTCAAGGGGTGAGGTGGAACCCTTAAAAGGCCCATATGCATAAGTATTACATTTCCCATAGGACTTAGAGGAATTCATTTCTCATAGTCTTAAAACATTACATACAACCCCGACTAACAACTTGGAACTGCTCCTCCCTAGCATCTTCATCGTGAAATCATCTCTCCACCTTCGCATGGTTGTTCAGTTACGATTTTCCATGCATGCACAGGCTTTTCACAATGGTGATACCTAGAACGAATATATAAATTAGAATACCAACTTCCTCCTCTAAGATGGTATAAAAGACCATTTATCCTCAATAGAGGGTAACTGTTCTTGACCATCACCTGATTCAAACTTTGGTAGTCTATGCACAGCCTCAGACCACCATCTACCTTCTTTGAAAAAAAGTTTGGATTACCCCAGGGCAGCACACAAGGCTGGATAAATCCCTTCTTCATCGGATCTTCAATCTGAATCCTCAGCTCTCATAGCTCAGAAGGTGTGATCTGATAAGGAGCCATTGAAATCCGAGAATCACCAAACTTTAAGTCTATCTCAAACTTAATGTCATGTAGAGGGGTAGAGTCACAACCTCCTTGGAAAAAAATTCCAAGAAATCCCTAACAAATCTGGGAACCCCCACCATCTTAGCATCCACTGATTCCACTAATAGCTCATACAACAAAGAAATAAGAGACTCCATGCACTGAATACCCATTAGAAAACACTGCTCACCAATGAAAGTCACATGTTTTCCATCCACATCTAAAAACACAACTATTATCCATTAAGTAGTCGATAAAAACATGAATAGATTGCAACCAGTCGATGCCAAGGATGACATCGTACGATTATATCTGAAATAACAAAAAATCCCCACAGGACGGATGTGTTCCCATCATCAGTCTGTATCCCCAACACACATCAAACAAGATCTTCGGACCTCTGAATGGTGTACTCAACACCAGGGAAATGTAAACTCACTCTATGTAAAGTCACAAATAATGGGATTGAATGGGTGAAACAAAGTAGAGAGAATATCCTAAATCAAACAAGATTCATAAAATAGTACTAAAGAAGCTGATCATACCTCGAACAATCTTTGGCCCCACTGGAACTGATGTCTCTATGACATGAAATTGACCACACCCAGCTTCTATTCCCCTTTGTTGTCAATCACTTACTTGACCACATCCGGGTCAAGGTCCCTAAAGAATTACCTAATCTTGACCTCCATCTACTCTTTATCCCCTTGTTGGAGTAGGACCCTACTGTCCCTACTGCTAAATTGGCATGGCTGACAACTGCTACTGATGAGGGAATTGAACCCACCAACCTCCACCATACTAAGCTCGAACTGGGCACTTACTATAATGGTTCCCACAAGCTCCACAATCGAAACACCTTGGTCATAATCTTATGGAAAAATAACAAGGACCATAATTTTGAAATTGAAATTATTGAGGTCGAATCCCTGTTGGCTAAAACATCGAAGGCCCTGGAACCTGATTCCTACTGCTAAAAACCTTCCCCTTTGAAGGAATCGTCTAGATCCCCTCCCATAGTAGACCTCCTTATGAGTGAAATATATCAACCACTTCCCCCATCTTTTGGACCTCTAGGAATGTCATCAAGGTTAAGTGAGTAACTGATAATTAGAGGGAAACATAGAATTCCTTCACTAAGTGTCTCGCATGAGAATACTTATCCAGAAAGAGATCTTGAGAAAAGAGAAGGAGATACTTGAACTAGATACCTATCTCTCGTACTGACATACTCCCCTTCTGTAGGGAGAGTAAATATTTCATTTTCTCAGCCTTCATGGTTGAAGAAAAGAATTTCTCCTGAAACTCCTTCTCAAAATCGACCTACAGAACATCAGTTTCCTTCATCTCCCCCAGGTAAAGCATCCACCACTGACACATAGCTCCCCTCTTCCGAAAAAACTATCAATAAAAGCCAATACTCTTTCATATCTTTGATCAAGATGAATGTGATCTCAAGCCCCTTGATCCAGCTCTATGTATCCTTGTTCGAGACACTACCCTCGTACTTTAAAAGAGTTTGTCATGGGAGTGAATTCCATGTTCTCTGCCACTGGTTTTCCTCCTCCTCTAGATAAACCCTACACCGATCAACCAGATTGGCTTGCTAAGCCTCCCCTTCCAGATCCACTCATGGATGAAGAATGGTTTACATAGATAAAAGGTAAACAAGAAATTCCTAATCCCGATTAGTATGGAATTTATTTAGGATTCATTTTAACTCATTTTTTATTTCCCAAAAATTCATAAAAAAACAATAATACAAGTCATCATGATTTATGTACCTTTCATAAGGTCTGTACCCTACAAACGGTGTAGCCTCACTTGGTCATTTGGTAAGCTCAGATTCCTTGCATTGGATCATAGAGGGCCCTAAAATCTCATGTCCTATCCTGTCTTCCCTAGCCTATGTGAGACACATTGATTACCTGAAATAGTTTCCCTACCAACCCATAAAATCCTCACTATTACTAACTCCATACTCCATACTTTATCTTAACCACCAACCTTTGATACAATTATATCATGAAACTCCTTATTCAAGATGATGGAAGGGATGGAAAGATGTCATGAATTTCCTTCTTCATGATGAATAAGAGATAATGACCCCCCGAGTCCTGCCTCTAATAGGCCCCAGGGTGGTGACTAGCACTAAGGGCATTCAAATCTCCCAAAAATGAGAGTCATTACCCTTTTTATAGTAACCAAGATTATGAGATAGTATGTATCAAACTCAAATAAAATACAATCCATATATATAAAAGAATCCAAAATCCATCCCACATACATTTTTAAAGTAAAATAGCTACAAATACAGTGAAAAACTCCAAAGTAAATACCAAAAGAACAAAGATAAGTAGTGACACAACAACTATCTCGATTCCTAAGCTAGTAAGGTCCAACACGGACTGTGTAATCTCTTTGTAAACCTAAAAATAGTTTTATATACGTAAGGTGATCATAAAAGTATACTCAGTAGGAAAAGCCAAAGTCTATTGTGCACAAGTGGGAGAAGCACACTAATTCCCCTGTGAGAAAAAAAACATAAACTAAAAAGCACCTAACAAGGTATATTATCCACCCCAACATCACCAAGGCATTCTCACCCAAATAATGAAATTTTAAGTAAAGTAAGGTAGTAATCACATCAATTATAGGGTACCACACACCACTTTCCACTAGTTAACTACTCATCCCTAATGGAGAACATCTTAATGCTACCATAGTCTTCAACATGCCCCACTGCCTCAACCTTCCCACACACACCTGGGCCACATACCACATCTCGCCCGAAAACACATGGGCCAAAACCACACCAAATCCTCCCCAAAAACACTTGGGCCACAAAACCACAACCTCATCTCGAAAACACCTAGGAAAGGACAGTGCATCTCATCCTGAAGACACCTGGGAAACACACCTCTCTCGCAGACACCTAGGCCCCAAAACTACACCCCAAAATGCCCGAATAGTCTTGGGATACTAATGACTAGAAGAGGGAGTAGAGAAGATCCAATAACTAGCCATCCATCCTCCCACCAGGATATTGGGAAGTGATTCCCTCCCCCATAAAAATGGGTGTGTTTGGTGTATAGTTCTCAACATGGGTGGGGTGTTTATAGAAATCACAAGGAACAACATGTTTATATATAGATACCAAAAAGTCAACCCAACCTGTGGGTTTTAAAAAAAACCACCATACCACACAAAACATTCCTTTCCGCCACCTCTAATGAATAACCACACAACCATCCACAGACTTAATTCATAACCCCATCCGATTCATTTAACCAGTTATCACATTGTATTAAACATTTCATTTATTTATTTATTTATTCTACCAGGGAAACTACCCAACACAGCACACCATAAGTAACATCATAACTCACACACACTTCAGAAAAGTCTCTAGAAATTTTGGCCTAAATTCTATCATAAGGTAACACTATATTTCTTCAAAATAATCCATCCTAAACCATCCTTGGTTTCCCTACTGCACGAAAAGCACCATATCCTATCAAAACAACAAAACTCAAAAAATAGCAGTCCCACTGAATAAAAATTTCATCCATTCCACAATCAAAAATCTCTCAACCTGAGATTCCATTACACCACCCACACAACCCCATATAGGAAACCCACAACAACCATCACCAAAACCACATCCCCACTGCACAAACATACCACACCATACCCACAGATCCAACCCCCTTGTTTGCCCCTGCACCCACAATCGTGCTTCAAATAACAGCACCACACAACCCACACAAGATAGAAAAGATCCACACACAACACACAACCACACCAAAAAAGGAAAAGTGTATTCAAATTTAACATACTGGTTCTTTAATTCTACTTAGATAAATAATGGGTTATCACAAAACAAGTTTGATCCTAGAGAATCCATTTAATTAACCTGATATACATGATTTATCATGTTTTCATGATCCCTGATATTCAAAAGAATATTAACAACAAGTATTCATGAGTTTAGTGTGAAAACAAAGACCACCAATGGCCATGATTTTCATAGGGAATACGACTAACATAATTCACAATATTGATCAATGATAACAGATAAAACAACACAAGCATCATCATCATCTTCCCCGACCCTTATTTATTATTAAGGTATCCAAACCCATTATTATAATAGGTTCATTCATCTTCACAACACCATTAATTCAGATTTGGATTCAACTATATTATAAAAAGGCATGATTTTACCCACCCTACATGATACACAATTAAAATATAGATGAAGTAATTCCTAATTTGAAAAAAATATGATCAACAACTCCTCCTTACACTAAAAACTAGGGGTGCGCAAGCAATAGGAGGAATCCAAGGGAAACCTAGATACAAAGGCCACAACACAACACACAACTTCATAGGGAAGAAAGGATATGGGTGCTACAAGAGAAAATAGAAACACACTAGGAAGAGAAGATTTTGGCTTAGAAGAGCCAAATCCTATATCAACAGAAGGAAATGGTTTCAAGGGCCATTAAAGACATATCGTGGTCAAGATTAGCTAGTTTGAAAATTTCAAATTCTTGGGAGAATTAGGATATTAAATATATAATTAATATCCTTTCAAACTCCTTTAGAAATTCTAAAATAAGGTTTTAAACTCAGTTTATCTCAAATAAAATGTTATAGGGGTGAAACCGTAAAAGTGGAAAAAGAGGGAAATGACTCACTGATGGGTGAGTTACCGATGTGAGTCGCTGATGCTAGTTATCGACAGAAAGTCATTAATGGGTGAGTTACCGATGTGATTCTCTGATGCGAGTCATCGACATCAAGTCACTAATGCGACCCAACAACACTTGACTCGTTGACACGAGTCACCAACACCTGACCTACCAATTCCTGACCTTTCGATTCCCTAATCTACTAATACCCCATCCTACCAATTCCTGACCTACTGATTCCCTGACCTACTGACTCCCTAACCTACTGATTCCCCAACCTACCGATGCCTGACCTACCGACACCTTGAACTATCGACACCCCAACCTACATCTGTTGATCCATCTATACTAATCCATTGGCGCGTCCTACTGATGGAAAAACTAATTTTTTTAAAACTCTTGAAATGAGCTAAAGTTTCCTCTTAGAACACCTTAAACACTATATTTTGAAAAAGTAATGGATAAGGGAGTTTCAGTCCATTACATACCCCTTCATAAAAATTATAATAATTAAAAATATAGATTTGATAGTGATTTTTTACCATGAACTTCATATTTCCTGTGAGTTATCCAAAAATTTAGATTTATATGGAATGATTCATTTTTGAAAACTAAATCTTTATAGAATCTACCTTTAATGGATTCACTCACCTCTTTATCATGGGTGACTATTTTTAGTAGTAATCTATGATGAACTCTCCTTTCTTTCTATATACAGTGATTATAACCACACCTTGCTTATAAAGACCCGTAAAATTCAAGGGAAATTTTTTCTTAATTTTCTTTAGAATTTTACAAGAGCGCGGTTTCAGACGGCACCTGATTCCGAGGCCCGGAGTGCCCGGAATTAATTTCCGAAGTTTGGCTCGGGTACGTTCAGTGAACGAACGAGCGGGAATTTCTAACTTTTGATACGGTGCTCGGAATTGAAATCCGAGGGCACCGATGAACTCGCAGCGCCGATATTCGCTTAATGAGACCTTTTCGGAAGTTGCGTTTGTTGCGGGTTGAAAGTTAGTTTTTGGGTTTTTAGTTTAAGTTAAATAAAATTTGTGAGGAACAAATTTTATTTTTATCTAGTTAAGTCCTACCAAAGGGAGTTGGGAGTGGGACCCACATCCACTTAACCTCCCTTGGGAGGATTAAGTGAGGTGGGGTCCACACGAACCCCAACTCCTCAAATTCTCTCAAAACCTCCCCTTTAACTCATTTCTTTAAATGTTGTCAACTTGAGTTACTTAATTAATTAAGGGAGTTAAACCCTTTTTGAATTTCAAACCTTTGACATTATTTTGTGTTATGTGTTAATAAAATAAGAGGTAGTCTTATTTTATTTTGGGTTCTTTGTTTGTCATTTTGAGAGCTTCCTCTTCATCTTCAAGCTCTGACGAAGAACGAAGAACGTCGTTCTTCAACGAAGAACTTCTCCGCCGAAGAACACGATCCATCCGCGACGCCGTATCCGCGACGCGACGTACTTCTTCTGCGTCTTCTCTTCCGCGACGGTTTTCCGCGACGAACGCCATCGACAACGACTCTTCCTCCGACGTCAAAGGAATCGACACCGATATTCCACGACTCCGTCAACGTGCGACTATCGAGGTAGGGGTTCTTGAGTTCATTGTTTCCTTTTTATTTGACTTTCCTCAAGACTTGACGTAGAACGCTCAAGTTTCCGACGAAGAACGCCGCTCCGCTCTTCTTCGTCTTCGGTGTCAACGAGAGAGAACATCGCACCTTCCTCGGACAACCTTCGTCGGCGTACAAGGATTCGCCAACGACGTGCCTCTTCGGACGCGCCTCTTCGTCGTTGAATTTGACGAACGACGACCGCGTCGCCCGACCTCCGCGACGTCATCTTCCGCGGAACATAGAACGATCTTCGAACCTTATACCCGAGGTAGGGGATGTTGATTTAATATTTAATTATCTCATTCTTGCTCGTGGTTCGTATGACTAACGTGAGGATGTTGTTTATTTAAAGTTGCGTTATTAATTTAACGTGAGGGGGTCGGACCGTACGAACACGGCCGAACCCCCTCCAACGTTCTTGTTTGTTCTTGCGGGTGGAAGCAAGTGGCGTGGTGCCGTCGCACCACGCGGATGATCGTACAAATAATTTACGCGGCGCCGTCGCGCTACGTCAAGGAAAAATCTTCAAGAACGCGACGCCGTCGCGCCGCGTTGAAAAGAATCATGGCACGACGAAAGGGGCGCGGTGCCGTCGCACCGCGCCGGACGACGAACACCGCGGCCGGTTCCGGGCCGCGGCGGGACGAGAAGACCGCGGCCGGTTTTGGGCCGCGGCGGGTCGAGGAGACCGCGGCCGGTTCCGGGCCGCGGCGGAAGAGAAGACCGGCGGCCGGGCCGCCGGCGTCGGATGTCGAAGACGGGACCGGAATTTTCGGTCCCGTTGGTAAAAACCGGCCGGCCAGCTGGCCGGCCGGATGGCATAAAACCGGGGGAATAAATCCCCCGGCCAGTTCAACAAAACCCCCCTCTTAATGAGGGGGGCGGTTCTTGAGGGAAGGGGGCAGCCGCCCCCTTGGTTCGGCGCCAGCAGGCCCCCCCACGTGAGGGGGGGCGGTTTTAAAAGAACCGGCGCGGCCTTGTGCCGCGCCACTTTGATGAACCGCGGGGCTTAGCCCCCGCGTGCGCAGCCTCGCCGCGGCCCGCCGCCGCCGGCCGCCGCGCCGCCCCAGGGGGGGGGGGGTCGGGCCGGGTCGGCCCGGACCCGGACCCCCCCGTTTCGTACCAGATTTAGTTTTTGGCTCATAATTTGAGCCCCGGACCTCCGAATGACGAACCTTCTGCGGCAACGCGATCCTTGGATCGAGACGGTCGTTTCGTTATATCGCACTCAAGGTTTCGGATTACTTTGAGTTCGGCCGGGTTGGTTCGTTCACGAAACCAACCGGGCCTTCGGAGCGGAAACGCTCATATCTTGAGCCACGAACGTCCGATTGACGCGCCGTCAGTCGCGTTGCGTTCCTCTTAATGAGACGGATCTTTTGGCATACTCCGCCCGAGGTTTGGACGCAGGTGGAGTACGGTCGGGTTGGTTTTGCCTTAAAAACCAACCGGGCCCCGGAGACGAAAAAGCCAATAACTCACAGACCGGGCGTCCGATTGACGCGCCGTCTGTTTCGTTGACTTCCTCTTGATGAGACGGAACTTTTGACTTACTCCGCCCGAGTTTTGGATGCAGTCGGAGTATGGCCGGGTTGGATTGTACCTGAAATCCAATCGGGCCCCTGGAACGGGAAAGCTGATATCTTTCAGACAGGACGTCCGCTTGACGAGCCGTCAGCGGCGTTGGTAGTTACGTTGAGTAACGGTCCCTTTGAGTAAACCCTATGGGAGTTCGGGGTACAGTTGAGATACGGCCGGGATTGGTTCGCACTCGAAACCAACCGGGCCCCTGGGACGAAAAGGCTAATAACTCACAGACCGGGCGTCCGATCGACGCGCCGTCTGTTGCGTTGAGACCCCTGTGACGAGACGGACCTTTGAGACACTTCTTCGTGGGACTTTGAGATACTTGGAGTATCGACCTGTAGCTCGTGGAGCGGACCCTCCCAGTGACGAGCATGCGATGTACGGAGACTGTGTAGCTGGATGAGACCTGACGACTGCTTGACCGACTCGACTTGGAGTGAGTCGACTAGCCCAGTGGACGGAGCACTACTTTCTGAGGTGCAGACCCATGGCGGACGGAGCACTACCTGTGTGACAGTGCAGACCCGCGGTGCTCGTCCGGAGAGTACCTCAGCAGGCTACTAGGGGGTGTGCACTACGGAGTTTGGGTGACATACCTCGGCGGGAAGCACTACTGTGTTTGGGTGGCTGGCCCGCAGTACTCGACAGGAGGAGTACTTCAGCAGTCTTAGGTTAGTGAGCAGTACCTCGGAGTCGTGACAGGACCACTGCACACTCCAGAGACGGAGCTCTTCAGCAGTTACGGTTTCGATAATGAAAATCCTGGTTTGAGCTGAGACTTTTGACCTTGTGTTTACTTCATGATTGAGATGGGTCACTTGCTAACTTTGGTATATGTATGGGCATATACCCGGGTAGTGGTTATCCGTCGTTTTCACAATCCTTGTGTTTCCTCATGATTGAGATGGGTTACTTGATAACTTAGGTATATGTATGGGCATATACCTAAGTAGGGTTTATCTGTTGAGATCTTCTTGTGTTTATCCTTGTTGGTTTTAGTGAGACCTTGAGGGTCTCGGGGTCCCTACTGAGTATCGTTATACTCACCCCTGCACGGGCTATGCCCGCACCTCGTTGTGTTGGTTGCAGACGACGGACAGAGCTGACAGAAGACGAAGGTTCGAGGACTTGACGGTACCTGGAGGTGGACTATACGACGAGGCGGTACCCGGAGGTGGACCACTGGGCGGGACATACTCGGAGCGGATGGCGGGACCCGGAGAGCAGAGGAGCTATCTGTACCCACCCTTCAGGTGGGATTTCCAGTGGACATCTCAGCGTAGCAGCTTTACTTTTCAGTCGCGGTTTTCCCTTTCGAGTTGTACTTTACAGTTGGGCTTGTATTTCCGGCCCCTTTTTACTTTTCAGCTCTTCTTTTGTACTTAGTGTTTTACTTCCGCTTGCTTACTCTGTGGTGTTTGATTACTTTACAAAGGCAATGCCTTCCCTTTTTCTGAGATTTACGCCTTGGTGCTAGTCGCCAGCCCCTGGCCTATGGAAGGCGGGCTTGGGGTAGTCATGGCACGGACCCCGAGGGCGGGTCGTGACAAATTGGTATCAGAGGAGTTCGGTTCTACCGCAGACTCTGATCTTTCTTTCTGTGAAGCAATAGTGTTAAGGGTACCGAGTGTGGTTTTCAGTTCAGGGAGTCCAGTGTTGGTGCGGGCGGCCGACGTATCCATACACCAGGACCCTGACAACTGATTTCCGACTTTGTGCACGAAAACACTGATTGCGTGTGTGTTTTCAAAAGTTTTTTCCCCTTAAAACAGCTCAAACCAGGTCATCTCACCAGGTATAATCGTTTGATCGTGTTACGTTGTTTTTTTCAGGATGTCTTTTCTCAGACGATCAGCTAGAGCCCGGAGGGATGAGCGTGCTGACAGTCTGTCGAGCGACGAGGCTTCGGTACAGGGCCCTCTTGCAGTTGAGGCACCAGCGGAGGCACCAGCGGTACTACCATACGTTGGGCCACCGATGCCACCAGCCCCAGCAGTAGGCGATTCACGACGCTTGAGCGCGCTGCACGAGTTCCAGCGCCAGAGGCCACCCAGGTTCCGGGGAGAGACGGACCCGCAGGCGGCTGAGGTTTGGCTGGAGGCTGTGGTGAGAGTCTTCAGGCTAGTGGGGACGCCGGCAGACTTCATGGTGATCTTTGCTACCAGCCTCCTTCAGGCAGCAGCAGGTAGGTGGTGGAGCCACTTGTTTCAGTTTTGCGATGAGATGAACTTCGCATGGGAAGACTTCGAGACCTTCTTCAGGGTGGAGTTTGTGCCAGTATCTCTACACCCCGAGCGTGTACAGGAGATTCTGCCTTTGCCGCGTGTTTTTCGATCAGAAGCCGAGTCATCTGTGGGCAGTAGACAGATGATGCAGAGGTCCAGGAGGACCAGACCAGCAGTTGGGCGATCTCGGGTTTTAGGACCGGTGGTGCGGGGCACCCGAGGTGGGGTCAGAGCCAGGCGTGCCAGAAACGGACAATGTTACTCCTGTGGCGGAAAGGGTCACCTGGCACGTGACTGTCCGACTCCTCGATCCGCAGGCTTGGAGGGAGCCACCGAGGTTGAGGCAGCGACAAATGCTGGAGCTCTGGGAACAGGTGGACAGGGGAGGAACTAGTGGATACGTCTTTTGTACTTCTAGTTCCATGTTGATGTTTCTTTTGTGTAGCGTCTTGTAATATGAGCTGCAATAATAAAAGACGCATACCTTTGTGATGTTTTCTTTCCTGTCCTCTTTTGTGATGTTACTAAGAGGTTCCAGTTGACTGTTGACTTGACCCTCACTTGTGAGACATCTACTGGAGGAGACCGGTTACCACACACTGATGCCGACAGTGTGACTCAACCCTTGGAGGCGAGAGTAACGGTTGGATCTCTTAGTAGTAGCGTCGAGGCCTTACGACGTCATCCTTGGTATGGATTAGTATCATCCATGTTAGGATTGACTGTTTTAGGCAAAGAATGTGGTTCATCCAGGGGATGAGACCAGGTTTCTCTTATCGGCAAAGAAGAAATCTTGCAGCTCATGTGGGACCAGAGATGGTCCGGGCCACGTCAGAGGAGGTCCATGTCATCCAGGAGCGGATGAGGACAACACAGAGCCGGCAGAAGTCATACGCTGACAGGAGGCGGAGACCACTAGAGTTCGAGGATGGTGACCACGTCTTCTTGCGGGTCTCACCTCGACGTGGTATTCAGAGTTTTGGCCGAGGCGACAAGTTATCTCCGCGCTTCATCGGACCCTTCCTGGTCCTCAGCAGAGTTGGTGAGGTGGCTTATCGCCTGGATCTACCACCTCAGTTGCACCGGGTGCACGACGTCTTCCACATATCTCAGCTGAGGAGATACGTGCACGACCCGACGCACATCCTTGACCATGGGGAGCTTGACGTTGACAATGGGGCGACTTTTACGGAGGTCCCGGTGGAGATAGAGGATCGACAGGAGCGGGTCCTACTTGGGCGATCGATTCCTCTTGTACGCAACAGATGGCGGCACGGGAATCTCCAGGAGAGCACATGGGAGCGGGAGGCTCAGATGCGTGCTCAGTACCCTCTTTTGTTTCCCTAGTTTTTGTTGTATCTTTACAGGGACGTAAATCCCTGAGGTGGGAGTAATGTAAAGACCCGTAAAATTCAAGGGAAATTTTTTCTTAATTTTCTTTAGAATTTTACAAGAGCGCAGTTTCAGACGGCACCTGATTCCGAGGCCCGGAGTGCCCGGAATTAATTTCCGAAGTTTGGCTCGGGTACGTTCAGTGAACGAACGAGCGGGAATTTCTAACTTTTGATACGGTGCTCGGAATTGAAATCCGAGGGCACCGATGAACTCGCAGCGCCGATATTCGCTTAATGAGACCTTTTCGGAAGTTGCGTTTGTTGTGGGTTGAAAGTTAGTTTTTGGGTTTTTAGTTTAAGTTAAATAAAATTTGTGAGGAACAAATTTTATTTTTATCTAGTTAAGTCCTACCAAAGGGAGTTGGGAGTGGGACCCACATCCACTTAACCTCCCTTGGGAGGATTAAGTGAGGTGGGGTCCACACGAACCCCAACTCCTCAAATTCTCTCAAAACCTCCCCTTTAACTCATTTCTTTAAATGTTGTCAACTTGAGTTACTTAATTAATTAAGGGAGTTAAACCCTTTTTGAATTTCAAACCTTTGAAATTATTTTGTGTTATGTGTTAATAAAATAAGAGGTAGTCTTATTTTATTTTGGGTTCTTTGTTTGTCATTTTGAGAGCTTCCTCTTCATCTTCAAGCTCTGACGAAGAACGAAGAACATCGTTCTTCAACGAAGAACTTCTCCGCCGAAGAACACGATCCATCCGCGACGCCGTATCCGCGACGCGACGTACTTCTTCTGCGTCTTCTCTTCCGCGACGGTTTTCTGCGACGAACGCCATCGACAACGACTCTTCCTCCGACGTCAAAGGAATCGACACCGATATTCCACGACTCCGTCAACGTGCGACTATCGAGGTAGGGGTTCTTGAGTTCGTTGTTTCCTTTTTATTTGACTTTCCTCAAGACTTGACGTAGAACGCTCAAGTTTCCGACGAAGAACGCCGCTCCGCTCTTCTTCGTCTTCGGTGTCAACGAGAGAGAACACCGCACCTTCCTCGGACAACCTTCGTCGGCGTACAAGGATTCGCCAACGACGTGCCTCTTCGGACGCGCCTCTTCGTCGTTGAATTTGACGAACGACGACCGCGTCGCCCGACCTCCGCGACGTCGTCTTCCGCGGAACATAGAACGATCTTCGAACCTTATACCCGAGGTAGGGGATGTTGATTTAATATTTAATTATCTCATTCTTGCTCGTGGTTCGTATGACTAACGTGAGGATGTTGTTTATTTAAAGTTGCGTTATTAATTTAACGTGAGGGGGTCGGACCGTACGAACACGGCCGAACCCCCTCCAACGTTCTTGTTTGTTCTTGCGGGTGGAAGCAAGTGGCGTGGTGCCGTCGCACCACGCGGATGATCGTACAAATAATTTACGCGGCGCCGTCGCGCTACGTCAAGGAAAAATCTTCAAGAACGCGACGCCGTCGCGCCGCGTTGAAAAGAATCATGGCACAACGAAAGGGGCGCGGTGCCGTCGCACCGCGCCGGACGACGAACACCGCGGCCGGTTCCGGGCCGCGGCGGGACGAGAAGACCGTGGCCGGTTTTGGGCCGCGGCGGGTCGAGGAGACCGCGGCCGGTTCCGGGCCGCAGCGGAAGAGAAGACCGGCGGCCGGGCCGCCGGCGTCGGATGTCGAAGACGGGACCGGAATTTCCGGTCCCGTTGGTAAAAACCGGCCGGCCAGCTGGCCGGCCGGATGGCATAAAACCGGGGGAATAAATCCCCCGGCCAGTTCAAGAAAACCCCCCTCTTAATGAGGGGGGCGGTTCTTGAGGGAAGGGGGCAGCCGCCCCCTTGGTTCGGCGCCAGCAGGCCCCCCCACGTGAGGGGGGGCGGTTTTAAAAGAACCGGCGCGGCCTTGTGCCGCGCCACTTTGATGAACCGCGGGGCTTAGCCCCCGCGTGCGCAGCCTCGCCGCGGCCCGCCGCCACCGCGGCCCGCCGCCGCCGGCCGCCGCGCCGCCCCAGGGGGGGGGGGGTCGGGCCGGGTCGGCCCGGACCCGGACCCCCCCGTTTCGTACCAGATTTAGTTTTTGGCTCATAACTTGAGCCCCGGACCTCCGAATGACGAACCTTCTGCGGCAACGCGATCCTTGGATCGAGACGGTCGTTTCGGTATATCGCACTCAAGGTTTCGGATTACTTTGAGTTCGGCCGGGTTGGTTCGTTCACGAAACCAACCGGGCCTTCGGAGCGGAAACGCTCATATCTTGAGCCACGAACGTCCGATTGACGCGCCGTCAGTCGCGTTGCGTTCCTCTTAATGAGACGGATCTTTTGGCATACTCTGCCCGAGGTTTGGACGCAGGTGGAGTACGGTCGGGTTGGTTTTGCCTTAAAAACCAACCGGGCCCCGGAGACGAAAAAGCCAATAACTCACAGACTGGGCGTCCGATTGACGCGCCGTCTGTTTCGTTGACTTCCTCTTGATGAGACGGAACTTTTGACTTACTCCGCCCGAGTTTTGGATGCAGTCGGAGTATGGCCGGGTTGGATTGTACCCGAAATCCAATCGGGCCCCTGGAACGGGAAAGCTGATATCTTTCAGACAGGACGTCCGCTTGACGAGCCGTCAGCGGCGTTGGTAGTTACGTTGAGTAACGGTCCCTTTGAGTAAACCCTATGGGAGTTCGGGGTACAGTTGAGATACGGCCGGGATTGGTTCGCACTCGAAACCAACCGGGCCCCTGGGACGAAAAGGCTAATAACTCACAGACCGGGCGTCCGATCGACGCGCCGTCTGTTGCGTTGAGACCCCTGTGATGAGACGGACCTTTGAGACACTTCTTCGTGGGAATTTGAGATACTTGGAGTATCGACCTGTAGCTCGTGGAGCGGACCCTCCCAGTGACGAGCATGCGATGTACGGAGACCGTGTAGCTGGCTGAGACCTGACGACTGCTTGACCGACTCGACTTGGAGTGAGTCGACTAGCCCAGTGGACGGAGCACTACTTTCTGAGGTGCAGACCCATGGCGGACGGAGCACTACCTGTGTGACAGTGCAGACCCGCGGTGCTCGTCCGGAGAGTACCTCAGCAGGCTACTAGGGGGTGTGCACTACGGAGTTTGGGTGACATACCTCGGCGGGAAGCACTACTGTGTTTGGGTGGCTGGCCCACAGTACTCGACAGGAGGAGTACTTCAGCAGTCTTAGGTTAGTGAGCAGTACCTCGGAGTCGTGACAGGACCACTGCACACTCCAGAGACGGAGCTCTTCAGCAGTTACGGTTTCGATAATGAAAATCCTGGTTTGAGCTGAGACTTTTGACCTTGTGTTTACTTCATGATTGAGATGGGTCACTTGCTAACTTTGGTATATGTATGGGCATATACCCGGGTAGTGGTTATCCGTCGTTTTCACAATCCTTGTGTTTCCTCATGATTGAGATGGGTTACTTGATAACTTAGGTATATGTATGGGCATATACCTAAGTAGGGTTTATCTGTTGAGATCTTCTTGTGTTTATCCTTGTTGGTTTTAGTGAGACCTTGAGGGTCTCGGGGTCCCTACTGAGTATCGTTATACTCACCCCTGCACGGGCTATGCCCGCACCTCGTTGTGTTGGTTGCAGACGACGGACAGAGCTGACAGAAGCCGAAGGTTCGAGGACTTGACGGTACCTGGAGGTGGACTATACGACGAGGCGGTACCCGGAGGTGGACCACTGGGCGGGACATACTCGGAGCGGATGGCGGGACCCGGAGAGCAGAGGAGCTATCTGTACCCACCCTTCAGGTGGGATTTCCAGTGGACATCTCAGCGTAGCAGCTTTACTTTTCAGTCTCTGTTTTCCCTTTCGAGTTGTACTTTACAGTTGGGCTTGTATTTCCGGCCCCTTTTTACTTTTCAGCTCTTCTTTTGTACTTAGTGTTTTACTTCCGCTTGCTTACTCTGTGGTGTTTGATTACTTTACAAAGGCAATGCCTTCCCTTTTTCTGAGATTTACGCCTTGGTGCTAGTCGCCAGCCCCTGGCCTATGGAAGGCGGGCTTGGGGTAGTCACGGCACGGACCCCGAGGGCGGGTCGTGACATTGCTCCCCCTTTTTATCTTCTTAAATTCAATGCAGGGTAGTGAAAACACAAAATGCTAAGGGAATAAAGAGGGGTATCATTTATTTACCTAGTAAAAGAATCATGGCTGAGTCTTAGATCTTAACCCAAAACTTTCTCTCTTTAATGTATCGTATTTCTAAGAACTCTTCCGGATTTTTAGTTCTGAATATGTTGTGACATATTGGGATTAGTATTATTTTCATCTTTATCTATATATAGAATATTTTGGTTTAAATTTTCTAATAAAGTATTTTTAACCAACTTTACTTTTATTACTCCTTAAAGCTTCTTAAAAAAATCCTTTTAAACTCAACAAATATTCATATAGTCATCAAAAGTATGATCGAATTCTTCTTACTTTCCATAATGTTTTTTTGAAAATCTTAGGCCATCTTCCTTGGAAATTTTTTCATTTAATTAATTTTATTATTAATTTGAAACATCCTATTTTCCTCTAATACTTTTTTTGTTTCTTTCCCATATATTCATCAATTCTCAATTAATCTGGCCAAATAGCTAGGTACTATTTCATTGAAAACATAAACATCTTATAGTTTTAACATGATTTATTTATAACTTTTTTATTTCTGTTCATGGGAAACTCCTTTACTTATGCTTTTTAGATGTCTTTAATCAAAAAAATTTTCTTAGTTATATGTTGTATGGATTACCTATTTAAATTTAACATCATCCCTTAAATTTTTTTTCCATATCCTATTTATAATGTTCCATTTTGTGTCCCATCTTACCACCATAGAATCATTTCATTTTTTACACATCCTTTGCATACTTATACTCATACTTATTGGTAGTGTTTTATTCAATTATTTTCTACCATTGATCAACATTATTCACTTTAATTTTGAAAGGTGCTATCGTGAGTGCTTTCAAATGATGTTCGGTTTCGGGTTACTTAGGTGCAGCAGAGTGGCTGACCAAGGTCATCCCTCAAAGGAAGAACAAAATTATAACAACTTCTTAAAGGTATTATAAAAATAAAATAAAAGAGAATAAAAAAATACTTGTAAGGATGGGGGGTTGTTTATCATTTATAAAACTAGAAGAAGTTTCCTTGAAGAAGATTTCATTTTTTTGTTTTCATTTTTCAAATGAAGTTCGATTAAAAATACACAACAAGAAGATGTTTTTTAGACAATATTTAAAAGGCGTAATTGATCTAAATCTACCTATTAGCTCAATTATTTATCATTATAATTTAAATCAACATTCACTTAATTATGATCCCTTAATTTTTTAAATCCTGAACCCTATGAGAATTAACTTTACCACAAAGAGGAAGTGAATTTTACCCTAGGATAACTACGGAACATGCAATTGCAGCACCCTGATTTGATCGATGTTCTAAGGTTAGATTATGTTTAGTGGTAAATTAAGGCACATTTACATTCTGGATAATGAGATTGAATTGTGTTTAGGGAATATATTTGAACTCTGAAAACTTATCCTCTGTGGTCTTGTATTACCGACTATGTTTGTGCTCTCAAAATTTAAACAAAACCTCGACCTAGCGTGTTTTTGTGTTAATTTTTCAATTGATTTATTAGTTTCTTATAATTTAAGAAAAAAATTCATGGATCATATTATTTAAATTAAATTAGATCAATAATTAAAAATAATTAAATGAATAGGGTAGAAGATAGATCGATCACTAGAAAACTACTCTTCCATGGGCGGTGTGGTCATCACGGAGACATTTTTCATGAGAAAAGGATAGAAATGGTAGAACCCAATATTGTCTCCACTATTTATTCCAAACAAATTAGGAATATTAATAGAAGAATAAATTTAAACAAAACATAATAAAAGAGAAGAAATAAAAGAATAAAAAATAAGTTTATTACACAAATGAAAACATTACAACATGATGAAGAGAAAAAGGCTTCGATGAGGGGATCCTTGCTTCAATAGATACCCCTATTACAATGGTTGAATAATTTGGATGAAAGCAATTATAATATGACCCCAATATTCTAATTCACGTCCCAACCCGTCCAAATGAGAAAAACACTAATTTATAGAGTGGAGGGGAGGCTAGGTTGCAAGTGGTGTCAAGTTTGAATGGGGAAATTCGACCAAATATTTTAATCCAAAATAAACCACCCATTTGACCACAAAACACATGAATCAGCTCTTCTTATAGAATAATTATTTGTGAGAAATTAAAGCCTAGAAAACCTCTAAAACTTTGAGTGTAATCCAAGCACATATGAGGAAGTTATGGCTGAAATACAGAACCCATGTCCATTATGGAGAGTCCGGCCCACCATTGACTTAATGACACATATACATCATCCAAATTCACTCTTTAGCTCTAGTTTCCTGAATAAACGTTGTAGAAAATTAAGTTATGAACACTGTTACTAAAGTTTATGTTCACATAATTCATATTAAAATACTTATGTGTGAAATACTATAGTGCATTTTAAAAGGGTAAAACTGGAATTTTCATCAAATTTTCAAATAAAGGATCTAATCCCAAAAATTTCATAAATGAATATATTTAGAAAAATGTGAGGAAATTATTTCATTTATTATAAATAAAATATTTACAAAAATTGTGTTTTATCAACTCCCCCACACTTATCCTTTTGCACTCTTGGGAAAAACCTCATATCAAGTAAGCATCAATATCCAATCAAAACAAATTTTAAAATACATATCCTTGAGATCCAACAATTACACACCAAGAAACAAAAGATATCATGAATCATAAAAAAAACATTATTTCATGTTCTTCATTTATATCATTCAATATATTTCCACTTCATTTATCCTCCCTTGCATAAAACACTTACCTCACTATAATTTTCTCTTATCACACAAATGTCAATTTTTTAGCAATGTCTTTATCATCCAAACTCATACAAGGGTCACCATAGGCTTGATAAATTCCTAAATTTCCACCCAATATGAGTAAAGGACATATCTTTATCATAAGTAATTTTCAAGGTTATTCTTTGGCTTTTAGTTGATAGGATTAAGATGTGAAAAATTCTGTGGCTGAATGAGGGGGGCTTGACTCTTTTTGAAGCAAAATTGCATTAATCTAATTTTCACTTAAATATGGTATCATTCTCAATCCCCGTAGCATCAATTCATGTTCATCATCATAAAAAATAAATGAATTTTCACACCAATCAACATTTCAGCAGTAAAAATGTCAATCTTCTCAAGAATTATTTTCTTGAAATCTCCAGATATGCACAACTTTTTTCCTCTATTAGAAGCTTTAGAAATGCACAGGTTCAGTTATCATGAAAGCTCTAGAAAAGGAATAACTTTAAATATAATGATTTTCTTCAGCAGAAAGCACATCACTTAAGAATTTAATTTTCTACCCGAAGTATCACAACATGTGGTAGCACAATACAAGACATCTTCCCCCACACTTAAGTTCAACTAGATTATGCAATTTTAGTTCAAGAGTTGGTCGGATAGGGAAAATTGGCTTGTAATGTGGCTAACCTAACAGGATGTTCATAGATTCGAAGGGATAAAAGGTATAATGTTCAAGGTAGGCCATTATAAAAAGTGATTATTTGAAATAGGGGATTTAATACCAAACAAATGTCTCAATCATTTAAAACATAAGTACCTTAAAACCTCAAGTTTTGACAGGAATAAATAAAATTCTGGTTAAATAAAGCATGGTTTGGTTCTCTCAAGAAGTGAGGTAATTGTGAATGATATGAAAATAATGGTTTAGAATCCTCAAAAGAAAAAGATTTCAAATATAAAGACAGTGATATGTGGTATGGGATTCAAAATTCAGAGTTCTTTTCATAAAATTAATAAAGATTTGAACATGAAAAAAATTTATTTTCAGCATTCATTTAAGCTCAGTTTCATGGAAAAAATTGTTTCACTTATTGGTATGGATTTAAAAATGTGTATGCGAATCATTTCATCTCAAAATTTTCAAAAAACACACAAAAAACGGATGAATAAACACACAAAATTTTAAAAATAGAATTTTTTTAAAATAATTGAAAAACAGGAAAACAATTGTAGTTACTAAACTAAAAGGTTCCCTCCCCCACTCTTAAAAATATTGCATTGTCCTCAATGTGAACCCATTAGATGATATATGCACATGAAATTTATAATTTTAAATAGGACAAATAATAAAAAAGTTAAAGGGTTAGGAACACCCTAATATGCTCAAGTGATAATGGGGTCATGCAGTGTGATGAAATCCACTGCATCAGTAGGAAGTCCCTCAATGTATTTCTTCAAACGTTTCCCATTGACTATAATGCTCATTCCAGTGTCCTCTTGTGTGATATAAACTAAACCATAAAAAAAATATTATTCAAAACATAAGAACCTAACCACCTAGAATGCAACTTACCAAGCATCAGCTTAAGTCATGAACTATAGAGTAAGACTTTCTCTCCAACTTGAAATTATTTTTTCTGGGTCATTTTGTCATGAGCTGTTTTTGATCTTTCCTTATAGAGACTTGATTTCTCATATGAATATTATAGAATCTCCTCAAGCACTTGAATTTGCAGCTTCCTTTGGATTCCATCTTGGGCCAAATCCATGTTTCATTTCTTTATTTCCCAATAATCTTGATGCTCAACTTCCACATGGAGATGACACGGTTTCCCAAAATCAATCCGAAATAAGGACATACCGATGAGAGTTTTGTATGTTGTCCTATATGCCCATAGCACAACATCCAAGTGATTTCTTCAATCCTTCCTATTTGGATGCACATATTTCTCCAAAATCTATTTCAACTCATGATTTGAAACCTCAACCTGGACATTTGTTTGTGGATGGTATGGTGTTGATGTTTTTTTGTGTCACCCCATACTTCCAAAGGAGGGAAGAAAAATTCCGATTGTAGAAGTGTGTCCCTTGGTCACTAATTATGGCCTTCAATACTCCAAACCTGCAAAAAATCTACGCTTTGAAAAAGTCCACGACAACATGAGAATCATCAGTCCTGGTGACCTTAGCCTCCACCCATTTTTTCACATAATCAACGGGAACCAAAATATATAGGAAACCAAATGAACTAAGAAAAGGACCCATAAAATCAATGCCTCATACATCAAATATTTCACAGAATAGTATGGGTTATTGGGGAATCTCGTGTCTCCAAGAAATGTATCTCATGTTTTGGAAATGTGAGCACGACTTACAAAACACATGGGCATCATGGAATAATCTAGGCTAATATAATCCAGAGTCCAAAACCTTCCTAGATATCCATTGGGGTCCAAAGTGTCCACCAAAAGAAAGTGTATGACATAATTGCAGAATAGACTCAAACTCATGATCAGGAACACACCTCCTAATAACTTGGTCACTACACATGCGCCATAAGTAGGGATCATCCCACACATAAAATCTAGACTCACTATTTAACTTTTGGACATGATGTTTCTTTAAATTTGTAGGGATTTTGGATGCAACAAAGTAGTTAACTAAATCCGCATACCAAGGATGCATACCTGAGATGGAATAAAGATCCTCATTGGGGAAAGTGTCTCAAAGTGGTACCTGGTTCAATGTGTCATCCTCTAGTGTATGAATAAGCCTACTCATGTGGTCCGCCACCAAATTTTTTGACCCTTTTTTGTCCTTTATCTCAATGTAAAATTTCTGAAGATGGAGTATCCATTAGATTATCCTGGGCTTTGCATCTGGCTTCTTCAAGAGGTACCACAAAGCTATATGGTTATAACAAACAACTACTTTAGAGCCCAATAAATTTGAACAGAATTTATCTAAAGAGAATATAACAACAAGAAACTCCTTTTCCATGGTTGTGTAGTTTTATTGGGCTGAATCCAGTTTCCTCGATTCATAGGAAATCACATGTGAACGTCCCTCCAACCTCTGAGATAAGACATCTCCAACCGTGAAGTTGGAGGCGTCACACATAATCTCAAAAGGAATCTCCCACCGTGGGGGCAGTATGATCGGTGGAGTGGTCATACACTTATTTCGATCATCAAAGGAAGTCTTACAAGAATCATTAAACACAAAATCAGAATCCTTTTGAAGTAATCATGAAACATGAAGAGAAATCTTACTAAAATCATTGATGAAGTGCCGATAAAATCACGCATGCCCTAGGAAAGATCTAACATCAAGCACACATGAAGGATATGGTAAGGATGAAATAATATCGACCTTAGATCTATCAACCTCTATACCATGTTTTGACACTACATGCCCTAATACAATGCCATGCTCTACCATGAAATGATACTTTTCAAAGTTCAAGACCACATTTTTCTCAATACAATGATTCAAAACCTTTCTTAAGCTTCTTAGACATTCATCAAATGAAGACCCATACACTGTAAAATCATTCATGAATACCTCCATGAAGGTCTCAATGAAATCAAAAAAATACTCACCATGCATCTCTAGAAGGTACCTGGGGTGTTTCAAAGTCCAAATGGCACCCTTCGTTACGAAAATGTGCCAAAGGGACATGTGAATGTTGTCTTCTACTGATCCTCTGGAGCTATAGTAACCTGAAAATATCCAACAAATCCATCCAAGAAACAATAGTGTGTCTTCCCAGCTAGCCTCTCAAGCATCTAATCAATAAATGGGAGCAGGAGATGGCCTTTGCGAGTGGACTGAATTAGTTTCCTATAATCAATACATACACGCCAACTGTTTTGTACCGTCATCGTAACTAACTCCTCTTTATCATTTTTTACAAATGTAAAACCACTTTTCTCAGGCATAACTTGAATAAGACTCACCCACTGGGAATATAAAATGGGATAGATTATACCTGCCTCGAGCAATTTTTCAACCTCTTTTTTAACAACATCCAAAAGTGTTGGATTGAGTCTCCTTTGTGGCTGCCTAACCAGTTTAGCCCCATCCACCAAAAGAATCCAATGCATGAAATGGAGGGGATAATACCTGATATGTCAGCCAAGTTCCACCCAATTTCCCTAGTGTTCTCCCTAAAAATATTCAAATGTTTTTCTTTATGTTCAAAAGGGAGATTTTTATCAATGATAAAAGGTAATTTTTCACCACTTAACAAGTATGATCATTTGAGATTTTTCAGTAATGGCCTGAGTTCCAGTGTATGGGGGTTGTGTATAGATGGAGACATAGAGGGAACTAAAATATGTGCACAAAGAGCATCAATATCATAATATACATCATCAAAATCAGAGAATAAAGCATCAAATCCATTATCATACTCAACAGCGATGTCATAATTAGAGTTCACATGATCAAAATCAGAATATGATTCCATTTAAAAATTAAATCTAAGAGTCTTGTTCATTATAAATAGGTGTGGAAGTAATCTTAGACATCAAACTAGAACCAATACTCATAATCTCCCTAAGCATAGAACAATAAAATTCCATGGGGTTTTTATTTGGTAGTTCAAAATGGGAGACAAAAAATGCAGAATGATCCTTTTAGGGGTACTTCATGGAATCCATAACATTAAATATCACAAATTCATCCCAAAATTCCATGGAAAGTGTACCCTTGTTAACATTTATGATAGTTTTTACATTTTTGAGTTAGGGTCTACCTAAGATAATGGGGGGATGGGAACTTAACTGATCATCCTCCATGTTAAGCACATAGAAATCTGCTGGAAAGATCATGTCTCTTACCCTGACAAGTACATCCTCAAGAACTCCCACTAGATATGTCGTAGCTCTATTCGACAACTCCACCACTAATATTGTGGGATTTAACTCACCAACCCACAATGAAGAGAATACATAGCTAGGCATCACATTTATGGAAGCTCCCAAATCACAAATTGCATCCGAAAAGCGCAAGTCCCCTATGGTGCATGGGATGGTGAATGTACATGGATCCTTGCACTTTGTAGGCATTACTAGAGTTGGAATAATGAGTGCTGAAACATTCCTTCCAAGATTGATCCTCTCATTTCCCTTGATCCCTCTTTAATTGGTACAAAGTTATTTTAATAATTTCGCATACCTTGGGATTTTCTTGATGGCTTCAAGTAAAGAGATTTTGATCTCCACACGCTTGAATGTATCCAAAACTTATTTTTGCATCGCCTCTTCATCCATATTTTTGGTTTGTACAAATCTATTTGGAAATGAGAGGGGTTTAGAAGGAACATCATCAATCTTTTTCTTACCTTTATCTTTCTCCTTGGATTTCTTATCAGTTGGTATGGAATGCGGCTTCTCTGGATTTGAGGTGAATCCTGGTGGAACGATAGGTGAAAATGTATCAGTTTTTTGCTTCCCATTTCTCAATGTGATGGCACTGACATTCCCCTTGGGATTTGGAGTAGGTTGGGATGGTATATTTATAGAATTCTTACTTACCAGTTCATGGAGGGTAGTGGAAATCTGGCTCATTTGTTCCTTTAACTCTCTCAGCTCCGAACCTTGACTCTTCAACTCATTCTTTTGATTAAGAATAATTTGTTTCAAAACGCCATCAGTGTTAGAATATACCTTGGATGGGGGATTCCCTTTTTGTTGGCTTGTTGATGTTTGGGTTTCAAATATCCTTTGGGATTGTTGGAAACCCTGCTAGTAAGGCGGAGGCTGCTGTAAGTTTTTTTGAAAGGTGACCTTTGTTATTGTCCAGAGCCATACCTCATGTCCGATTGATCGTTCCACCCTTGGTTGTATGTTGGAGAAAATGAATCAAACTTATTTTTGTGGTATGTCTGTTTTTGCTGCTGATATGGTCTCCCTGGGAATACTACCGCACAATACTCTGTCTCTTGTAGTTGTGGGAAATAGTCAGTTGGGTGGCTTGTCTTAGTGAAAATGCCACAGGTCCTTGAAGGAGGGGGTTGGGATGTCTTTTGATCCAAATCAATATGTCTCACCATATTTTTCAATTCTTCCATCTTGGTATCAATAAAATTACTTTCAATAGAAGAAGGACTTACCTGATGTACTCCCCTAACATGCAGTGTACCTCGATCGCCAAATTTTTGGGAGTTTTGGGCCATCTTGTCGATAAATTCATGTGAAGCTTCTAGTGTCTTGTCCACCAATGCTCCTCCAGCTAAAGAATCCACCATTCTTCTCTCCATAGGTGTGAGTCCTTCGTAGAAGTACTGGATGAGGAGTTCCTCACTAATTTGGTGTTGTGGGTATCTTGCACACAAATCTTGAATTACTCCTAGTACTCATACATTGACTCCCCTTGGGCTTGATTTATCCCAGAAATCTCTTTACGAATGGATGAGGTCCTTGATGCTGGAAAAAATCTCTACAAGAAAAGATGTTTCAAATTGTTCCAACAAGTTACATCTTCAGGTTGTAAATAATACATCCAATCTTTTGTAGCTCTATCAAGTGAAAATGGGAATGATATTTGTTTGATTTGATCTTAAAAAAAATTTCTTGGTTCTAAGGTTGATCAAACCACATTAAAATTTTTAAGGTGTTTATTTCGATCCTCAGCAGATAATCCATTAAATTTTGGAATAAGGTGAATTAATCCAGATTTCAGTTCAATGCCTCATTCGAGATTTGGGTATGCAATACAATTTGGTTGATAATTAATATCAGGTGCATCTAATTCTCCAATGGTTATATTAAGTTAATTTTCATTATTTTCAACCATTGGTTCTTCTTTTATGTTTTAATTTTAATTTCTTACAATTTCATTGATCTTGGAGTGGAGTAATTATCCTACTGCCTGAATTTCAAAACTTCCCGTAGAATGAGAATGTATGATTCTATCCCTAAGGTTGCGTTCAATCTCATGGTCAATATCTAAGAGATATTTGGGATTAGTTCATGTCATAAATTAATGAAAGGTAAAAATGAAATGAATAAAAGTGGACCGTAATAAAAAAATGAAGTTTGAGTTGGTCCAATAAAAATAAAAGAAGAGTGTAAGAGAAAAAAACTTGAGAAAGGGGAAAGAAGAAAAAAAGGGGAGAAGAAAATAATTAAATGAAAAATAAAATAAATAACTCTAATTGGTTGAATAAATTACTTGCCTCCTCAGAAACAATTCCAATTTTAAAGGTGCTGTCATGGGTGCTTTCAAATGATGTTCAGTTACATGTTACTTAGGTGCAACAGAGTGGCTAACCAAGGTCATTTCTCAAAGGATGAAGGAAATTATAACAAGTTCTTAAAGGTATTCTAAAAATAAAATAAAAGAGAATAAAAACTCTACTTTCAATGGAAGTGGTTGTTTATCATTTATAAAACTAGAATAAGTTTTCTGGAAGAAGATTTAATTTTTTTGTTTTTATTTTTGAAATGACGTTTGATTAAAAATACACAAAAAGTAGATGTTTTTTAGAAAATATTTAAAAGGTGTAATCGATATAACTATACCTATTGAATCAATTATTTATCATTAATATTTAAATTAACATTCACTTAATTATGATCCCTTAATTTTTTAAATCCCGAACCCTATGAGAATTAACTTTACCACAAAGATGAAGTGAATTTAACCCTAGGATAGCTTCAGAACATGCAATCACATCACCCTGCTTTGATCGATGTTCTAAGATTAGATTATGGTCAGTGGTAAATTAAGGTACATTTACATTCTGGATAATGAGGATGAATTGTGTTTAGGTAATATATTTTAACTATATAAACTTATATCATGTTGTTTTGTATTACTGATAAAGTTTGCGCTCTCACAATTTAAACAAAACCTCAACCTCGTTAATTTTTGTGTTAATTGTTCAATTACTTTATTAGTTTATTGTAATTTAAAAAACAATTCATGGATCAGATTATGTGAATTATATTATCTCAATGGTTCAATATAATTAAATTAATAGGGTAGAAGAGAGACCGATCACTAGAAAACTACTCTTCCATTGGTGGTGTGGTCATCGTGGAGACGTTTTCCATGAGCAAAGGATTGAAAATGTAGAACCCAATCTTGTCTCTACTCTTGATTCCAAACCAATTATGTAGATTAAAAGAAGAAGAAAATTGAACAAAACATAAGAAAATAGGAGAAATAAAAGAA
The DNA here is from genome assembly GCA_963277665.1 of Viscum album. NCBI lineage: Eukaryota > Viridiplantae > Streptophyta > Magnoliopsida > Santalales > Viscaceae > Viscum > Viscum album. The sequence continues at coordinate 1,423,300,235 of OY728123.1, read as the reverse complement.
GAACAAAGAAGTTTATTACACAAATGAAAACATTACAACATGATGAAGAGAAGAAGGCTTCGATGAGGGGATCCTTGCTGCAAGAGCTACCCATCTTACAATGGTTGAAGAATTTTGGTAAAACCAATTCTAATATGCCTCCAATCTATTAATTCACGTCCCAACCCCTCCAAATGATAAAAACAGTAATTTATAGAGTGGAGAGAAGGCTAGGTTTCAAGTGATTTCAACTGTGAATGGGGAAAATTGGCCAAATATTTTAATCCAAATTTCACCGCCCATTTAACCACCAAAACTTGTGAATCGTCTCTTCTCCTAGAATAATGATTTGTGAAAAATTAAATTTATGAGCACCTCTCAAAATTTGGGTCTAATCCAAGCACATATGAAGAATTTATGTCCCAAATATAGAACCCATGTCTATTCTGGCGATTCCATCCCACCATTGATTTAATGGACCATTTACTCTATCCAAATGCACTCTTTAGCTCTAGTGTACTGAATAACAGTTGTAGAAAATTTAGTTAGGAACACTATTAGAAGATATTAATTTCAAATATATCATATTAAAATATTTATGTGCGAAATACTACAGTGAATTTTAAAAGAGTAAAATTGTAATTTTCATCAAATATTCAAATGAATAATCTAATCCCAAATATTTCATAAATGAATATATTCAGCACAATGTGAGGAAATTATGTCATTTATTATTAATAAAATATTCAACAAAATAGTTTTTTATAAAATTTATCCTAAGGTATCTTGAACTTCCTTTATCATTTGCTTTTTTTTTCTATTCTCACCTTTCTTTTCCTTAAACATATGTTTTTTAATTGTAGGTGCATACTATAACTCATCATTATTGTGACCACTATTTCAACAAAAATAAGATACATTTTATTAATAATCAAAAGTATTTTTTATAAATAGATGCCTTTTATTATGTGGATGTTTCTTCTGTACAAAAAGTTTTCTCTACTTCTCATATATTCTCCTTGTTAGTATAATACATAATTAAGCTCCATAAATTTACACAATGTGAAAAAAAATTAGTGTCACTTTTTTTTAAATCTCCAAAAAAGAATTACTGGTTGATAAAACTTATTATTTTTCTTTTAGTTGTAGTCTAGACCAAATTATTTTCATACTATTCTTTTGTAGGAACACAACTAATTTGGGTTCTTCTTCTTGGTATATTGTTCTTAAATATTAAAGATTTCACCATTTATGTTTTGGATAATTTATTTGAATCTTTATCCACCTATTTTTGTCAAATTTTTATTTTATAACATGTGTTTTCACATGAAAAACTTTTGTGAAAACAAAATAACTAGGGTAATGTGTAAAATTTCTAGAATAGTTTAATGTAGATACTTCATCATATGAATTCAAGATCCTTTTACCATTATATTGAGGATTTTTTATAATACTTTTATTTGAGATTTTTGGGGAATTATCTTTCTACTCAAGTGTTTAGAAAGTCCCAGATTTTAATGTTTCCAAATTTTTCAACATCACTTCATGTCCAAGGCATATCATGTTGAGTAAATTTTTTTCACACTTATATAACATAAAACTATATTCATAGTCATTATTTATATTCTCAATAATACCCTCATACATTTTTATTGATTCTTTTATGGATTTTTCAATCTCTCTTACTTTTTTTTCCTCAACCTCCAATTAAACAGTTTTTATATTCATTGAGGTTTTGTATAGATTTTCCTATGCATGGATGACTTATAAAAATATTATATCCAAAATCTAATTTCTCACAAAAATACCTTTTCAATTTTTATTATATTAGAGAAGTATTTTTAATATAAAGGTACATAGATTCCTCTTTAGCTTCAATAATTTGTGTGAGGGTCTTACAATTTAAAAATTACTAGGTTAAATCATCCTCTATATCCTTAGCCACCTTTTCAAGTAGTGTATTTCCATAAAAAAGTCCCTTGATATAACCAAAAACATAAGTGACCACTTCAATGGGAAATTTCTTCATATATTCATTTACTTTATAGTATAGGTTTTTAGCTATCTCAATATTTTTATTCTCTACATAATTTCTATAGATTGAATTGTTTTCATCCAAAGGAATAATTTTAATAGATCTAGTATATAAACACTTACAACATTGATCCTTCTTGTCCTATGATACATTTATCTACTTTGTTTAATCTATTTTATTTTTTTCATCAACTGTGGCATATTAAAGACCCATAAAAGGTTGAATTCATCACAGGGGATATTTTTTTGGCTCTAATAACACTTGCAGTTCCTAGGCCTAGTGAGATAATTGATATGGACAGGTTGAATCATTTATCTTTTTTTTCTTTTTATGATTTATTTATATTTAAAACTACTTTTTGACTGATTAATATATCAATACACACATTATTTTTATCTAAAAATTTCATATATCCAAGTGGATATAGTCAAAGAAATCAAACAAGTATTTAAATGGATTGTGCTTTTAAGCCTACTCATTTGTATGTTTTGGTTGAGATTTGTAACCTTGTTTATATAGGATAAAATACTAAGTATAAGTACAAGATATCTGATAAAAACATTGGAATAAAATCTACCAAAATACATAGTTTCAAGTGACTATAGTATCTACCTCCAAAAATATTATTTATAATAGATACTTCTAGTTTATTTTATATACCGAATCCTCTTGATATAACCTAATAGGATATTTATACTATATCTTAATAGTTTTTAAAAGTGTTCTCCCAAACTCCTTCCCTGAATAGGTCTTATAATCACTTTTCTCTCCTTTTTAAGTGGGAATCAACCTTTTACTATTTAATGTAAATGTGTTCTGGTCTTCCAAGGATTTTTGTACTTGATCATCATTTTATCCTGATGATCTGGTTATATCACAAGTAGAAGAAAGATGTTACTACTTATCACATCTATTTTTTGAGCTTTCAATATAATATTAGTAGTTTTGGATTCATCCATCTTAATAAACACATAAAAGTTCCTAAATGTAAACATCTTTACCTTTGACACATAAACATTTTATTGGTAGAAGCAACATCATGATTCTCAATTCTCATCAAATTCATCTTCTTATTCCGAATTTTTATTCACAAACTTATCATTAATCTCATTAAAATATTATTTCCATAATATATATGGAAATGATCCTTTAATTGTGACATGATCTTATCATTTGAATTATCAACCAAATTTGAGTAAAGGTCTCCATATGAATCTTTTTATGACTCAAGTTTTCCCTTCCTCTGTCAATTTTGAATAACACAATCATATTTTACATAAAATCCACAACATTTAAATTAGTTTTTGTTCTCTATATTTTCATGGAACTATAACATAACACTTCATATTTCATTGTGGATATATTCTCAAAAGTTTCTTCACCCATGAATATCTCTTCTTCAATTTTCTATTGAATCAGAAACATCATAATGTAATTGGGATATTTAAATCATGAAGCATAGTAAAACAATGTTTTCTAACTTAATCATGTTTTTTATCAAAATATTTTAATTCTGATTTCACTTATTTATTTTTATATCATTGTCTTCATATATTTCCTTGTAAATAGACCATGTGAATCCTCTATACTCTAATTTCTCATTCTTCATAGGGTTCCTTGTATCCCTAGATTATTCATAGGGTTCACTATACCTTATAAAAATATCATACCCTAAATTTTCCATTATACCCAATAAAGGTACACTATGAAGTCACCCAACACCTTAAAAAGTGTTTATCCTTGGTTTCATGTACATTATAAAGCACTGTCTTCACCCAACATAAGGTTCATACCTTCAAAAAAATAGATATTATTTCCACCTCTACCCTCTGTATGTACCTTACGATGATTGAATATACCCTACAAATTCCATTTCATGGTTCATGCCTTTTCAAAATCTTTTGTTTTTATACTCATCATTTTCCTTATAAATATTAAATTTTATACCCCATTAAACTTCCAATGTATCCTTAAATGTGTATAGGGTTCATTCCTTTTCCATTTGTCTCATTCAGTATAGTATTTCCAAACTTCTCCAAATTTAACAAAACCTCTTCATTTCAATCTAATGGATTCTTGATCACTTGAAATAAACTAAAATGATTATCCAAAGGTTTTTATTATACTGAAATAGTAGTGTACACATGTAGTGATACTTGGATGGTTCTTTTTTACTTCATCTATACTTCTTTCTTTCGTAATATAGTTATTCAAACTCTTCCATTTGGTGGGAACTTCCAACTTCAATCAAATGTTATTGAAAACCCATTTTCTATATAGTAAATTTTAAATTCTATAAAATTTAGTATAAAACAATTCCACATTATCATCACCTTTCTAAAACAATTAAAACAACTCATCAATCATAGAAAATATGGATACTACTTGAATCTGGCTAGCCATGATATTATAAGTAGTAGCTTCACTTCTTCCTTCCTCCTTTTCAATATATAATAGAATAACCTAACTAATATAATCTTATACACCACACACATAGTGGCTACTTCATCCTCGTAATAATAAGCTCACAGATTGATAACAAATAATATATTATTCATGGTAACTTCACTCAACTTGGATACATGATGTCCCATTAAGGTTTACATATAGGGTTATATAGGGTTTTAGTGGTGAAACGCTTCCCATATCTGAGGTGTTCATATGATCTTGGATGATTCATGGATGAGATTGTTCTAAGAAGATAAGATCTTGGAGAGAATGGTAACTCCATGTTAAAGGTAGGAATTACAAATGATACTAAACTATATGATTATTTATGTATTATTGTGCATTCATACATGAAAATATTTTAGGGTAGAAGGGAATGTGGTTGAGATAACCCTAGGAAATAATATAGGATTAAATTGAATCTCTAAAAGATAGAGTGATGGATGTGTTTTCTATATTGGGATCGCCTGGCGACCTTATATATAAAGGGTATGAGTATCTCAATAGAACTTACAATGGGAATAAGATAAGACCTTGTTATTTATATGAGATTTAGATAGCCAATGTTGGTTACCCCAGGCTAGTTGGGTAGTAACGAGAGTCTTATGCCTAGTGGTTATGGGTGAAATGATCATATGTCTCATACACAATGGGTAAAACCCTCTTGAGGGTTGATTAAAGTCTTAATGTGTGTCTGATTGTGATAAGTCCTTTATTGATTGATGTGTTGTGACATGTAGGGTTTCCTCTTGATGATGGGTTTATGATATCACTTAGGGAGTTCTAATATAGGACCCATGTATGGGTCTTGGGAATTATCTGGATGAATTGGTATAGATCCACTAAGGGCCTTAATGTGAGTTATCTTGATTCGACCCATAGTAGGATTGGGTCATGATGTAGAAAATTATAAGAGTATGGGACTAATATAATGATGCTAGGTTCAAGTAGGGACTATAACTTGTGAGATGACTGTGGGGTGATGAGTGACTTTTGGTACTGATGAGAAGAGACTAGTGTGAGTTTGAATAACCTATTAGATTCCATAAATGGTTGGATAATAATGTATTTATGATCAATATGCTATTATTTTGCGTCCAAGATAGTCTTAATTTGGTTAGTATGTGGTTCTAGATGGATGATGACATTTTCTAAAAGATGTGATAATAAGTATCAAGTGACTATCACCCTCGTAATGATCTAGTGAGATTATGGGATGGGATGTGATTCTATATTTTTTATTGCATGTATGTGCCCAGTTTTGTGTTTTTTGGACATAGATACTAGGTAATTATCCTAAACATTATTTAATATGTGGTAGTTGGACCCTACTATGAGTGAGATGGTAGTGATCATGATTTTACTTTCAACCTCCCATTAGTGAGATAGGATTGGTTGGGAACTTATGAATGACCTCCCATAATGAGAGGGGGGTTTATGAACTAATGTTAGACCACCCATGATGAGAGGCATGGTTTAAGAACTGATGTGAAACCTCACTCAATGAGAGATTTGGTTTGGGAAGTGATGTGTAACCCACTTATATGAGGGGATAGTTTGATAACTGACATTAAAATTTCACCAAGTGATAGTGAATGGTTCAAGATTTGATGCGGAACCTCCCTTAAGTGATAGGGTATAGTTCAAGAATAGATATAAAACCTCCCTTGATGAGAGGGGTGATTTTAGAACTAATGTGAAACCACTCTATAGTGAGAGGGTGTGGTTTGAGACTTTATATAGGATATGACTTGATTCTTGATGTGGGTCCCTATCCTAATTAATATTATTTTGGTTGGGAGGTGGTATGATACCCCAAAACCCATCTTCAGGCATGAGTCTGGGCTTAGTATAACACCTTACCTTGAGTCTTTGGTTATGGGTAGGTTTTTGTAGCATGGGGTGACTTATTCCCCAATAATGTCTGAGCATGGATGTTCAAGTGTCATGGTGGTCTAGTTAGCACATGAAGACTTAACATTTATGCTTGAGTGTGATTTTTATATTATTTATTTTACACATGCATATATACATATATAATAATTTATATTTGGGGTAATTTCTGAGACCCTACTGAGATGTATTTATTACACCTTTCAAAAGAACTATAGTTTCCATATTAAACTTATATTTATTTTATAGGACTAAGAATAGGATGTTAAGTGGATCAGGTAGGAGCAGCATTATGGGGATTAGTGACTACTTTTAGGTGAGGCTCGAGGTTGTACTAGAACCTCTTTGTATTAATACTTTTATTTATTTTCTATATTTGATTAGCCTAGTTGGTGATTAGTTGGGATGTATTATTATATGACCAAATTATCATTTATTATAATAGATACGTTTTATTAATATTTCATATGTTAATTTTTTCTATGGATGATGTTGGTTATTTTATTTCTCTTGATGCTTAAAATATGGAGTTCATTGTGTCCCCAACGTATAATTTAGGCCCTCAATTCTAGTCAAAAGAATATAATGTAATGGAAGAAGTGCTTGAGGCCATGTGATGTAATGGTTAAGATACATTCAATGGATTTTAGAAGATTCATTACAAGTTTCTTGGTTTATAGACTAAGTACAATAACTGTGCTTATATTTTTTTTTTCAAAAAATTAATTTTAATATATATAATTTTATAGGATCTAATTTATTTAAATAATTAGATTCATTTGAAAGGTTATGAAATATTTAATTATTCAAATGATTAAATTTGTGTGATTTTTTATTTAATTAAATTTTTATGTTTTGAATATAGTTATTTTTAAGCATCATCACCATCACCGTTGTCATCATCAAGTGTAAAGTGTTAAAAGGGGGTAATTTTCCCTCATTTCCTCATTTTTAATTGAGAAAACCCTTCCAAGGGGGTATATTTATACTAACCCTACCTTTATTACATATATTATTACATAATTTTAAGGAGAGAAAACATAAAATAATTATATAACCAGGATCCGAAGGTTTAGTGTCTTGGGAAAATTAGTACAATACATATAATTTAAAAAATAAAACATAAATATTTATTTAATTCATTCTTCACTATCTTTTTATCGGCGCTCGTTTTCTCCTTAGTACAAGTAATCACCTAAGGATGTACATCAAAGAAAGGGGTGATATAAAATCCTAGTAAGAGGATAGATAATAACAAGAATCAAAATGACATGGGGTGAGAATAATTATTGTCATAATAACATAGTAATAGGATAATAATCTTGAGAGGAAGCATTACATAAAGGCTTGGAATGTGGAAATGAATAAAAATAAAACATCATGTCTTAGTGGTGAAATAAAACACATACATCACTTTATCTCATGATATAAATCACATTACCCAATGAATTGGAGAACTATATAATTTCAGGTTCACCCGTTACATCATATCATTCACATGCACTATATAATTATAGTCACTCCCATCACATCATAACATTTACATTATCTTGAAAACCACATAGAACGCACAACAAGCTTTCACATAAAATAAACCATGGAAAGAAATGGTTTTCATTTCATAAAAAATATAGACTTGAATAAAGTTTGGGGTTTTCAAAATAAATAGGTAATAACATAATGGGTATATTAATCATAAATTTTTAGTGAAGAAGAAAAAAATTCATGAGAAGTAAAAGATGTATTTTTAGAAAGAAGAGTTATTTTGGAAAAAAATCATTGAATTTGTAATAAAATCATATTGGTAACATGTATATCCTAGAAAAGATAATATAATGATGAATAAATTCTATTTAAAGATCATTAAATTAACATCCATACTAAAAATGGGGCGAAATATGGAAAACCCAAAGAAAGATAGGTGGGTTCGAGAATTCCCCTTACCTTATATCTAAATGCTCTCTTCTCATTAATATCATGGATAATAAAATTAAATTCATTAATTAAAAAATATAGAACATTTTATACATTAATTTTATTTATTATAGTTTTATTAAGTTCATTTATTGGTTTTAGATGAATTATTAAGTTTAATCTCATCATTCTGCAGTGTTCATTTTCTTGGTTTTCATGATCGGTTTACTTGAATATGCGTATGAAATTTTATGTAGATTTGGTATAACTGTCAAAAATTGAAAATATTTTTTATTAATTAAAATAAGTACATTTATATGGTTATATTTATCATTTATTAATATTTAATGATGATTAATCAATAAATAAATAGTTAATGAAAATCATTTGGGTTAATTTTCCGGTTTTTGATCATAATAAACTTGATTTGTTTTATCATTTTTTATTATATAAATATTTCAGTTCCAAAACATAAAAAGGGTTATAATATAATTTTTAATGTATGTATCAACCATTATAGTGGTTTTATGATTATAAATTATGGTGTTAAAGTAAAATTAAAACACATCTTCCACGATATCGGTAAATTGACACATCATGGGCGATGATTTCATTTTTTGAATAAATAAGAGTCAGAAAGGAGTTTGATGATTGATATTACATTAACAAGATATAATTACAGTATATAAAAGATAATTTAATTATCATGAACATTTGGATATAGTAGGTGATGAGAGAATAATAAAGGAAAAATAAATTAAAAGAAAATAAAATAAAAAGGAAGATGATTTTATCTCTTAAATCTCTTTTCCTTGAGAACATCCTTAGGGGAAAGGTTTTGGTATTTTTAGGAGACCAAGTAGTATTGGATGTGTGTTAGAAGATTGGGAAGATAATTTATCATAATTTTTACATGTATCAAAGATTTAGAGATGTTAGGAAAAGAGGTGGTGAGGGGTGGTATTTAGAGTGGAGAAAAGGGGTGTTTTCTCATTATTTTATTCATTAGTTTGCAAGTTTTCCCTAAGATAATAAATAGTGATAGTTTTGTGACTAAATAAAGTATATAGAGAAGGATAATTATATATTATGGTTCTTGCATCATCCTTGACTCAAGTAATATTCTATTTAACTTATAATATATATATACCGTAAATTACCATATTTTACTAATCACAAAAATTAAAGTATTTTGGAAAAATCCCAAATATTCACGCTAATTTTTTTTGATTTTTAAAATTAAAAAATGAAATAAATTTTGTGAAAATAATTTTCTAAATATGATAAATTTAATTATTAATTAAAATCACCATTTAATCTAAAAAATATATTTTAAAATGAAAACATAATTTCTAAGACATTGAAAAATTAATTATGGTCTCACAAAATTATATTATAATCACAAGACAAAAAAATATTAATTTATGAATAAATTTCATGAAAATATATTTTGTTATAAATTTTAAAATTAATTATAAATTTTTTAATAAATATTTATGATTTACAAAAATACTAAGAATTAATTTACCATTTTTAAAACATTTCTTTTCTCATTCCATGAAACAAATAAATAATTCTTTCATTGATAAGATACCTAAATTATATTTGTACCTTCAAAGGTTATGTTATTATTCTATTGGATTGTTTAATATTCATAAGGTTCATGTTACTATTCTATATTATAGGTTCCTTAATTTGTAGAAATACCTCTTATTTCATTCATTATTCATTTATAAAGTTTGTATTGTGTTCTCTATGTGATTTTATATGATTTATAAAAATATTATAGGAAGGGTGAGATTCCATTGAAAAAAATTTGGGTCGTTACATTCTTCCCCCTTTTTGAAAATTTTCCATCAAAATTTCATTTTACATAAAAAGGTGAGGGTACTTATCCTTCATCACCTCCTCCAGTTCTCAAGTATCTTATTTATACTTATGGTTCCTCCACAACACTTTGACAAGGTGGGTTATCTTATTGTGTAGAACCTTATATCTCTGGTCTAAAATATTTACTGGCTGCTCCAAATATGAGATATCATCCTCCAATTGAACCAAATTTGAGTTCAGTACATGTGATGGATCTACTATATAATTCCTCAGGAGGGATACATGAAACACATAATGAATTTGATCCATACTTGGTAGAAGCAAAAGCCAATAGGCCACTGGTCCTATACGATCAAGGATCTCAACGGGACCGATGTATCTTAGGTTAATGTTCCCTTTCCTTTCAAACCACATGACTCTTTTCCATGGTGATGTTTTAAGGACTACTTTATCTCCAAATTCGAACTCCAAGTCCCTTCTATGGTTTTTAGTATAATTATTTTTTCTACTCTAAAATTTTTTTATATGTTTCTGGATGGATTGAACCTTCTCGATAATTTATTTCACAAGATCAGGTCCAAGTAGCTTTCTTTCTCCAAATACATCCAAATAGGATGGAGTTATATATTTCGTTCCGTACATAGCTTCATATGGAGATATCTGAATACTCGATTGGAAGCTATTATTGTATGATAACTCAATTAATGGATGATATTGATCCCAATAAGACTTTGAATTCAATTGAGAAGGATCATAGAAATTATTTGAGAATCTAAATAGTCTTATAAGATTTTCCATTAGGTTGAGGGTGATAGGCCATGCTAAAATTTAATTCAGTATGCAAGGCATGTTGGAGAATTATCTTGAATTTATTTGTAAACCTTGGAACAAGATCATGGAAGATTGAATGTGGTACCCCATACAACCTCACCACTTTTCCAAATCTATATTAGAAAGTTGTTTGAGTGAGAAATATTCCCTTATAGTAATAAAGTGGGAAGTCTTGGTGAGTCGATCCACCAGAACACATATTTAATTTTTTATTTTGGTTGTATTTGGGAGACCAGTGAAGAATTCCATTGATATATTCTTCCATTTCCACATGGGTATAGGTAATTCTCGCATCATCCCTTTGGATTAATGTCTCTATTCTTTAACTTGCTGATATATCAAGAACCTTGAGATATACTCAGCAATCTCCTTCTTCACGTTTTCATACGATAAGTGTTCTCAGAGATCACAATACATCTTGGTACTTCTGGGATGAATGTAAAAAGGTGATCTATGTACATTATTAAATATCTCCTTCTTTATATTAGGTGATTAATTCACAAAAATCCATGTTATAAACAAAATCACACCATAATCATCGATATGGAACTCTGGAAACATCCCTTCCTTTACTTTATTCAGCTTATTTTAGAGATTTGGATCATCCCTTTGTGCCTCCTCAATCTTATCTTGGTCAAATAATTAGGAAATAATTTGGGAAAGTTAGTATTTATTCCCTGTCATTATGATTTCCAAGCCCATACTTTTCATGACCAATAATATAGGGTCTTTCTCAATCTGCAATAGGGATAGAGTAGTGGGTTCATTTCTACTAAGAGAATCAGATACCTTGTTCACCTTACCCGGATAATAGTGAATAGAGAAATTGTAGTCTTTAATTAGCTCTAAACATCTCATTTTATGCATGTTGACATACTTTTGTGTGAATATATACCTTAGGCTCTTGTGATTGGTATATCTTTCACACTTCTCACCATAGAGGTAATGCCACCAAATTTTCAAGAAAAAATCATAGATTCTAGCTTCATATCCTATGTCAGGTAGTTTTGCTGATATATTTTCAACTATCGTGAGGCGTAGTCTATCACTTTATCATTTTTTAGGAGTACACAACACAAGACTTTCTTTGAATCGTCAAATTATATCATAAAACATCCTCTAATTTTCAGTAATGTGAGTATAGGTGTAGTGATCAACCTTCTCTTTAGCTCATTGAATCTTTCATCACATTATTCCATCAAGAAATACTTTTCCTCTTTCCTTGTTAACTTAGTTAGCAGGCTATAAAATCATGATAAATTTCTAAAAATACATTGATAGTACCCTTTAAATCCACGAAAACTATGGATTTATATGACACTAAAGGTTGTGGTACATTCCTTAATTACCTTTTTTAATGGTACACATAAATTCCATCACATGTGATCATATGTCCCAAGAATTTGATTTATTGCATCCAAAATTCACACTTGCTAAACTTGGAATACAACTTCTCCTTCCTTAATGTTGCAAACACAATACTTAGTTGTTCTTCATGTTCCTCATTTCTCTTGGAGTATATGATAATATCATCTATAAATACTTCCACAAATTTTTAAAGGTAATGTCTGAAGACTCTATTCATCAAATCCATAAAGATTTTATGGGAATTAGTAAGTCTAAAGGGAATCACTAGAAACTCATAGTTCCCATACCTTTTATAGAATGATGTCTTCTGAATATCTTCCATCTTCACCTTTAGTTGATGATATATAGAATGAAGATCCACATATATGAAGTACTAATAATCTTACAGTTGATAGAACAAGTCATCAATACTTGGAAGAGGATACTTGTTCTTTATGGTGATCTTGTTGAGTTCCTCATAATTAATACACAGCCACATTGATCCATCCTTATTCTTAACAGCGAGTATTGGTTCACCCCAAGGTGATTCACTAGGGTGTATGAACCCTTTGTCCAAGTGCTCTTTTAGCTACTTCTTTAACTACTCCAGTTCGATAGGGGCCATCCTATAGTGACATTTTGAGACAGGAGTAGCTCAAGGTATGATTTTTATTAAGAACTCTTCCTCATGATCTGGGGGAAGTTCGAGTAACTCTTTGGGAAATGCATCATTGTATTACCTCACAATGGGAATTTCCCCAAGGTTTATACCTTCCTTTGACTCAACCATTTGAGTGAGGTATGATTATTCACTAGGAATCAACACCCACACCATTAAAGGATTTTCTAAATGAGATTCATGATCTTATATTCATTTGTATTGGAGCATGGGATGATTCAGAATATGAAAAGATTTTTCCTTTTACTGAAATGTTGTGTGTTATATATATAACTAGAGATAATCTATACCCATTATAGCATAAAATCCCTCCAAAGTAAGAATCACGAGGTTCAATGGAAGAATATTCCCACATACGCCAATAGGATAAGAGTACGATACTTGGGTTGGAATGATTTCACCACCAGGTGTTTTTATAGATATTTCAAATTATTGTTTCATTCCTTTAATTCTACAGTTATAGGAAATATTCAAGATATAAATTAATGTGTAGAACCATAATCAAATAACACATTTTCTATTCTTGAGTGAATAGCAAGTGTACCTTGTACAACTTCATTTTCTTACTCCACTTAAAAAGTAGTAATGGAATAAGCCATACCTTGTTCCTTTGGCTTTGGTGGCTAATTATTATGATTACCCTCAAGGACTTTAGGTTTAATGCATTGGATTGCATAGTGTCCTCGCTCACTACAATTGTAGCATTGGACCATGGGTGGTTATCTTTTTTTCTCTATATCGGTTGGCTTCTTCATATCTCCTCTACATTCATGATCTTGGTATAATTATCTCCCACACTTATAGAATTTACTTGTCTATTTGATATAGTACCCATGATTCTTCTTCCCACATATTTTACATGTGGGTGGTTGGGATGTCATTCCACCTTTTTCATTAGATCCCCCAGTTTAAAAATCCATATTTTGTTTCTTATCACCATAGACATGGGAATATTATCCTAACCCCATCTCAACATTGATAGAAAATTGAAAAAATTCTTCATAACTCCCAAAGTATCAAATTTATATAGCCTTTGAAAGGTTTGGTTTTAATCTACTTAAGAATCTATTAGTTTTTATAACATTCTTGATAATAAATCTGAAGTGTAACTTGAAATCCTTATGAAATTTGCTTCATAATCCAGGACAGTTTCAACTTATTTTTTCTTAAGCTCTATGAATTCTCTCTCAATATTTGTACAAATATTTATAGGGAAATACTTGTTAAGAAATAATTTCTTAAAATATTCCTACTCCATCTCTTCAATCTTGTCATCTGACTTGGTGTTCTTAGTCAAATCCCACCATTGATCAACCTATCCATCTAAATAGAAAACAACCTAAGTCACATTATCTATATTAGAACATTGAAGAACAAAAAATATATTCTATATTGAGTTTACTAACTATTTTGCGACTAGTGGATCAAAAGATCCACAGAACATCAGTACTCATTTACACATAAAACACTTGATATTCAGTTTCTCCCTCTTAGGTTATGGTGAATGTTTCCCATTATTCAAGTTATTGTTCACAACCTAAGACAAATATGTAATAATCACCATGAAATTTTAAACTCCACTTCCCAAGTCATTGGGACATTGTTTGGGAAATAACTGAATTGTCCCTCACATGGGTTTTTGGCTTAGTTTCTCTTGGTTCCCACCATTTTCTAAAATAGAAAATTTTATAACAAAACATAAGTCAACAAGTAATAAATAAATAATTTATTCCTTTGTTCAATTAAGTCTAAAGGAATATATTGTGGGATCCCAATGATTATTATTTTTCTAAAACAAACCTTCTTGGGATCCTACATTTTCTTAGTCTCATACTAAGGGTTGAAACTAAATTTCTCTAATCCTAATTCCCAATTTAACTAAATTGTACTCTAATACTAACTCTAGCGACCATATTTTTCTTACATATCTTATTACATCATTTTAAAGAAAAAAACCATAAAATAATTAAAAAACTATAATCCAAAAGCTTTGTTTCTTGGGAAAATTAGGACCATACATAACATTAACAAAATAAAATAGAAACATTTATTTAATTACTTATTCTCTAGATACTTATTTTCCCTTTGTGTTCTCCTTAGTACAATAATCACTTTAGGATATAAATAAAAGAAAGGGGTGAGATAAAATCCTAGTAAGAGGATATATAATAACATTAATCAATGTAAAATGGGGTGAGAATAGTCGTTATCATCATAACATAGTTATAACATCATAACCATGAGAGGAAATATTAGATAAATTCATGGAATGTGAAAATTCATAAAAATTAAACATCATGTATTAGTTATGAAATACCATGCATACATAAATTTATATCATGAGATAAATCACAATAAACAATGAATTAATGTGCTATATCCTTTTGGGTCCACCTGTCATATCATATCATTCACATGCACTATATAATTTCGGGCATACCCGTCACATCATAACATTTACATCATCATGCATGCCATGTAGAATGTATATCAATCTTGGACATAAAGTAACCCATAGAAATAAATGGGTTTCATTTAATAAAAAATGAATTAATGAATACACTTTGGCGTTCCTAAGATAAATATGGAATAACATACTTGGTATAAGAATTATCAATTTTGAGTGAAGAAGAAACAATCTCATGAGAAGTAAAAGATGTGTTTTTAGAAAGAAGAGTTCTTTTGAAAAAATCATTGCATTTGTCATAAAACCAAATTGGTAACATGTATAAACCATAAAAGATAATATAATGATGAATAAATGATATTTATAAAACATTAATGTAATATCCATACTTAAAATGGTGTGAAATAGGGAAACCCCATATAAAGAGAGATGGAATCGAGAATTCCCCTTACCTTTTGTCTGAATTCTCTCTTCTCTTTAATATCATAAATAATAAAATTAAATTCATTAATTAAAAAATAAAAGACCTTTTATGAGTTAATTTTATTTATTATAGTTTTATAATGTTCATTTGTGTTCTTTTCAATGAGTTATAATTTTTAATTTCATCATTTGAGATTGTTCGCTTTCTTGGTTTTCATGATCAATTTACATGAATATGAGTATGGAAGTTTATGTAGAATGGGTATAATTATCCAAAATTTGAAATATATGTTATTAATGAATATATATACATTTATAGGGTTATATATATATTTTTTAAATTTTATGATGATGAATCATTAGATAAATAGTTAATGACATTCGTTTGGGTTAATTTTGGTATTTGTCGATCACAACAAACTCAATTTGTTTTATCATTTAGTATTATGTGAATATTTTAGTTCAAGAACATAAAATGGGTTATAAAATATATTATATAGTTTTCACTAATCATTATAGTGGTTTTATGAACATATATTAAGGTGTTAAATGAAAATAAAAATTCATCATCCATGATGTTAGAAAATTGAAACATCATGAGCAATGATTTCATTTTTAGAATAAAAGAGAGTAAGAAAGAAGTTTGATGATGTATATTCTGGCAACATTATATAAAATATATTTTATTTATCTTTAACATTTGGATACAGGAGGTGATGAGATAATAAGAAAAGAAAAATAATTAACATAAATTAAAAGAAAAAGGAAGAGTATTTTACCTCTTAAATCTATCCTCCTTGAGGACCTCCATAGGGAACATTTTTTAGTCACTTGATGAGACCAAGGAATTATAGACATTGTGGAGGGGATTGGGAAGATACTTGAGTATAATTTGGAAAAGTCTAAAATCTTTAGAGGTGTTAGGAAAAAGGTGATAGGGATGGTATCTATAGTGTAGGAGATGGGTGTTTTTTAATTATTTTATTCATTAGTTTATTATTTTTCCACAAGACAATAAATAGTGATTATTCCAAGAGTAAATAAAGTAAAGATAGAATTATAATTATATATTATTATTTTTACATCATCCATGACTCAATTAATTGTGTATTTAACTTATAATGTATATATACTGTAAAATACCATATTTTACTATTCACCAAAAACTCATGTATTTCAAAAAAACCCAAAAAAACAATAACTATTTTTCAATGTGTTTAATTCAAAAATGAAATATATTTGTTGAAAATAATTTTTGAAATATGAGAAGACTAATTTTTAATTAAAATCATCATTTATTCGAAAAATATAGATTTTAAAATTAAAATTGATTTTCTAACACTTTAAAAAATTAATTAAGGTCTCATAAAATTATTTTATAATTATAAGAAAAAAAGATTAATTTATACATAAATTTTATGAAAAATATATTTTATTTTATATTATAAAATTAATTATAAAATTGTAATTAAATATTTATGACTTATAAAAATACCAACACATAATTTTTAATTTTTAAATCATTTATTTACTTATGCCACGAAATAAATATATCATATTTTCATTTATATGATACCTAAATTTTATTTTTAATTTAAAAGGTTAAGTTACTATTCTAATTTAAGGTTTAATATTCATAAGGATCATGTTACTATCCAAAGGTCATGTTATTATTCAATCAGTATAGGTTCCTTAGTTTCTATAAATACCTCTAATTTTATTCATTCCTCATTTATAAAGTTTGTATTGTGTTCTATAAGTGATTTTATGTGATTTATGACCTTATTATAAGATATTTGAAATTAAATTTATAAAATTCTAGGTCATTACAATCCTATCTTTTTTATTCCTCTTTATTATTCTCTTTACACCATGGGTGACCATGAAGGCTAGGTATGGTAAGCATCCTCACTCTCTTATTCTTCTATTTCCCTTTCTTACTCTTATCCTTATAATCTCATTCAAATTTTTTTATTATAGGGTTTCAACAAGGCATGTCAATCCCTTTATTTCAAATAACGATTTTACCTTTGGAGGATATAAGACATTGGTTCCAGTCTAACAGATATTTTTAGAATCTTTACCATAATTAAAAAATAATACGATGAGTTTTTGGGTTTTAGATTAAATTTATACCCACTTAATCATTGAATAAATTATTAAATGATGTATAATAATTATATTATTTTTTGATAAATGATTATATGGTTGATAAGGTCATTTACTCATTTTATAGAACCTTATTATGGTGGGTGGGTTTAATTTTACTCTATATATGATATATATATTTTAATTTTTTAATGAGATATATAAGCCATTTTTAAATGATAAATGAGGTATTTTAAAATGAAATAAAAATATAGATACTATCTATTGGTTCTCTCACTATGAACCTTGGTAAGGGTCTCTAGATTATCTTATAGTACTCTCTCTACTATGGTTCTCCCCTCACATTTGAGATCATCATCACTGAATTCTTCTTCTTCAAGATGATTTGTTGGGTTATGTTTTCCCCCTTCATTTTGTCTCTAGTGCTGGTTTCCTTTTAGTGTGAGTCCTTTCCCTTGATGGATTCTATCCGAATTTTCATTTTGGTTTTATTCATATATTTTATTTATTTTCCCCATTTTCTCCTGACTATGTGATTTAACTTTCCTATATAAACTAACATCATCCATTCAATCCCATTCTAGATTCTGAGTAAACACTAGGTGGAATCCTCTATTCATGATCTCTTAATGAAGAATTTTCAATATCCCTATTAAGTCTGGGTTCAATCCATTACATCATATAGTGTTGTTGGTTCCCTTTAATTATAAATTACTAGATTCTCTATTATGATATTTCCTTTAATATGGGGTGGTATGAGTGCTTATGGGTTTCATTAATTTGGTTGTGGGTGGGTTGATTTTTGTTTTTTCTCTTATTTTCAGTGGCTTTTTAGGGGATGGTTATGGTGGTTTAAACCTTATTTTTAAATCTATTATGGATTATCTAATTTTTTTTTATATATTAGGTGGTCTAAATCATAGTATTTTATAATTTTATACTTATTTATCTCAGTAGTGATCACAATTTCTTAATGGTTTAATACAACAGTTCATTGATCCCTAGTTCGTTGATATGGATATGTTTTTCTATCTGTATTTTTTTATGGTAGTGATAATGATATTTTTTTTGGAAACAACCTATTCTTCTATTATGGTGATATATATGATGAAATTTTAATGATGTTGATGGTGGTATGATCAAGGCGATGTATATAAGGGTGTGTAACTTGAGGTAGTGACATACATTTTAGTTTGAAATTTTAATTTCTTTGGTCTTTTACCGTGCCTCGTTTACATATTAATTTTGTTTGAATTTTAAATTTTTAGTTGATTCCATAGTGTTTTTTATATCCTATGATATGTAAGGTTCCACTTAACAAAAATATTATTTATTTATAAACTGAGAAATTGAATTGTGAAGAGGTCTTTTAAAATTAAAAATGTTTTCTTATATAGATAATAGTTGTTATTATGTTTATTGAACTATTGGTTATCATAAATATTCTCACTTAAATTGATGAATATTTCTGATTGGATTTTATAAGTTGTGAAAATGTTCTTTATACATTATTTGATGGTTAACCGAAATATGGCTATTTTTAGAAATTTCTTGTTTGAATCAATTAATTGCCTTGTTTGGGATTAAATGACTGGAAAGGTTAAGGAGAGACCCAAATGGCTTCTATATTAATTTTGTTTATATAATCATTAAATATTTAATTATATGACTAATAATATGGAATGAATGGAAGAAATGTTACTGTAATATTTTTTTTATCTATTCTTAGGAATACAATAGAAATTGATAATTTCATGCCAATCAGGTGATGATTTGGTTGAAATTTGGCGATTTCACTTTCACATAAGAATTTAGACCAATGATGTTTTCCCACATTCATCATCATGAGTTGGATATTCAGTGACATGAACTATTCAGTAATTTCACTCTAATAAGAGTTAGAGGTTCCCCATGAATTTATTAATTCTAATCATAATTATTTAATGAATTAATTATGTTTATCATGATGTTATATAAATATTGAGGGTTTTATAATTAAAATTATTATCTTATTTTATTAATTTATCTACATGAATCCTACCTTGGATATTAAAATTAAAATTTCTCTATATCTTGCATGTTGATATGGGGTGTGTCCCATTTATTTTTTCTAAAAGCATAAACTTTAATAGGTGGTTTTTGTGATACCTAGATAAACATTAGAGTCATTTTGGGAAACCCGACTTAGTAAATTATAATCACCCATATAAGTGTATCTCAACACACCTGTAGTCCTCAGTTATTTTAAGATTTAGGTTTAGTGAAGGATTTCAGTCAAGGTAATGGTCAATATATTGATGTTACATTTATTTTTAGTTTAGAGTAATTAATAATAAATGGTCATCCATGGGTTCTATTAGATAATTAGTCCTTTTACTGTACTTAATTTTTCACATTTCATGGATACATATAAAATACCTATTAAATTTATTATTATTATATAATTTGATTGACATGGTCACTGTAATTATTTATATCATTCTATGTTTACATCCATTCATGGAAATTGATATACCAATTTGGATATATTTTTATTTTATATTATCTTAAATTTATTATATGATGTATAATATATATATATATGGTGTTTTATGGGAATTCATTCCTGTTATAATTTTATAAACCCTTGTTGTTTGTCGAAAACAAATAATGATTTTAGGGAATATGTCAGAGGTCTATGCTAATGTGTTTTGGGTATAGGTTAATCTGGATCGAGTCCTTGAAATACTTCTCTCAACCATCGATTGAGATAGATTTCATAATCTTTAACCCCATCCATTCTTATAAAAAATTAGTTAACCTCCTCTCACTCATCAACCAAGATAGATTTTACAATCAGAAAACATTCTCATAAATATAGTAAGTGAGTTAAGATCCAATAACACATAGGCTAAGTGATATATCACATTTCGTGGATCATAGCTATAATTATCACATTATCACCCCTAACTAATCACGTAGTTTGTAAGGTAACCAATGATTTCCCTTGGGTCAATATTGATGAATTTTTTTTGTGAATATTATTAAATCACATTTCTATTTTCATATCATCATAAAATAATTATAGAAGAAATATATTTGTAACATGTATAAATGAATCATTAAATGTAGTGGAATCAATAACCATTGTGGAAAACAACTCGTACACCATAATTTATTATAATAATTTCTATATCATATCAATGTATGATAAAATAAAATATTTTTCTAAAAATTCTATTATAATAATCATATAAACAATAGATATGTATATAATTTAACTAAAAAAGAATAAATCATAACCAATATGAATCACATAACATGATATAAAATTATTTCATAACAATAGGTTAAACCAAATCTCATATAATGGAATCACAGAGCCCCAAAAATAAGTGAACCAATCATGAAAATGTTATTTTTTTGTCATTTATGATGTATTTACTCATTAGATTTATTTCAATGTCTTTATTCAATTTCTTTAAAAATTTACCCTATGGATACAATTATTTAGTACCATACTGGGTGGTAGAAAAATCATTCTTCAAAGAGAAAAATGTCATTATCTATTATAATTATCCAAAATAATTAATTTATTGAATACAAGAAAGTTAGGAAACCCATTTTTTAGGTATTATATTGTAAATATGAGCCTTCCATTATGTTTTTGGGAAATTAGAGAAAGATGTGGAAGATTGGGAATTGTTTGTGGTGAATTTAAATATGATATGAAAATTAAATTGTATTGGGTTACATTGAATCATTTTTTATTATAATAGTGGTATATTTTTCTTACATGTTATAAATAGAGAATTTTATCACCATAGGCCATTACAAATTATAAATTACACTACAATTTTGATGACTCCCTAGGCATTTTTATCAATTAAGGAACTATTGGAGTTTAGAATTTATATTGTTTCTAAATAATTTAGTAACTAAAAGAGTGTAGAAAATGTAAGTCCGAGGTTTCCCTATGAAGAGGCTAAAATATGATAATTAAAAGTGGGAAAACCTAGTTTTTGAATCATAAAACAGTTGAATTAGGGATCAATAAAATTGGAAACTAAAATATTTAGACTGAAAAAAAGTTTATTAAATTAGGTGTTTATGATAAATTGTGAATTTTTAATATCCAAGGTTGATACCTCTATCATTTGTTAGTTAGTTGTTTTAATTGGCTACAAATTCATCATAAGATTATCAACCTATTATGTTCAAACTAGTTTTTCTATCTAAACTAGTGAAAATACTTTAGATGTGTAAATACACAAGGGTTATATCCATTATGATCAACACTTAAATAATAATGCAAATATGGGTTATTTTTTATAGATGAATCTACTCAATTGGATTATATTTCCTCCATTTACACTATACTAAATCAAATTCATATGAATATGTAAGATATATTTAATAAATAAACCAATTCATTGTTCACATGACCTTTCATGAATGAAATTAGTGTCCATTTAATGCACACAACCTTCCACTCTCAATCCCTCACCCTTTAAGTGACTAGCCATAGATGATAGAGAAAAAATCCTTAAAACATAGAGAATCTATCTTATAAACTTAATATGGAAAAAATGGTAGAGTTAAAAAATATCAATTGAAAATGAGAATAACGTACTTGAAATAAGGTTTACTATTACAAAACTGAAGTACTAAAATAAGATTTTTTTTAAGGAATGAAAAATGAGTGAAAAAACTAAAGATAATTTAGATTTCCTCAAACTCATCTGACCCTCCTTTTATAAAGACACCCACCATTGGATGACAAGGATTTTCACTGCACAATAACGTGATATCATAACAAAGTTGGAATTTTTATTCCATATTTTCAAATCCTTTATAGCATGATCCATATCTTTAAGATGCAAATAGAACATTCTCTTTTAATTTTTAATCTCACCGAAATGTCACAATGCATGATATTTGGAGGATCAACTGAAAAATTATTCCCCATTGATTATTAAATAGGGCATCGTAGCATGATAAGTTATTTCATGATGTGAAATTATTAATAAAATTCTAGAATAGTCAATTATTCTTATGAAGTCACCCATGACTCATACCCAACCTCTTTAGGAATATTATGTAGTTAAATTAATGATATAAACTCATCATTTACAACAAAAATGTTGTTTGTAGTCAACCATACAATGTATACTTTATAGAGAGTATACTTAGTTACATTGTAGACCATTCATACACACTACCGAATGATTCTTATAATGTTATTCTCATGGAAGAGTGACCTATGTGAGGGTTAAACTGTATCTTATGAATTTATCCCCCTAAATCTTATGAAGTTCTCTTGAAACCATAATAAATAATCCAAAGTTATCCAATTATTGATTTCATATTTTTAAAATGAAATCAAATTTCATAGCATGAGTAAATCCTATGAATTTTCCAACCAACCCTATGAAGTCTTCCCCAAACCATATAAAGTTCTCCCTAGACTCTACAACTTTTCCTTAGGTTTCATGTGAACGTTATGATCTGTATATCATGATATTAATTAATGTTAGATTTCTTCAAGGCCTTATATTTAGCTTATTCTAGGGAACAAGGCTCTGATTCCATGGCATAGATTCCTGGGATCCTCATCTCAAAATCAAAATTTTCCCTGATCACACCATAAATACGCCATCCACAGCATGAATGACTGCAATTCCTTAAAAATTAATTTTAGAATCAACATCTCTTCAAAACAATAATAATTAAAAAATATATCCTAATATAAACATATTAGGTAGTATTAATATTAATAATCAATGATAAAAACACTAAAAATACATGCATGAATTAAAAGTATCAAATTATCCACACTTGAAATATTTATTTTACACATGTAAAAAATCATCTCAATAAAGACCCCAACGGAAACTAGACATCAAACATATAAAAATATTAGGAATATATGTTAATAGAAAAAATCATTAATATAAACTTGTTAAATTTTAGAAACTCATTCCCCTAGGGTATTAGTCAAACTTAATCATTAAACTTACAAAAAAAATCATTTTTGTCCTTACATTTTCATCTCTAAAAGTTTCCTTAAACATCCATGACCATATTTTGATCTACCATTCCTGAATTATTACACTCACCACTAAAGATATATTTTACTATTGTTATGCTCAGTATCAAGTGTACATACCCTATCTATAGACTTGAAATCCATCAACATCTTCACTTAACAATAAAACCAAAAGCATCACGATAAATTTTCATTTAGGTTATAATGAATCTAAGGTGAAATGTAGGTGGATAATGATGTAAACATTAAATTTAGAGGCTTGAAGAGTAAGGAAGGGTTATTTTAGTATTAATTGTGATATTCAATAAAAATATTAATAAAAAGTATTCCTTCTTCAAATTTCCTCAATTGGAATCATCAGAATTTTCTTCTCCTCTTATGTATGGGTCTACAACATCAACATTTAAAATAGTTAAAAAATGGCCCCCTTCTTCACTAAACATTTTCTATCTCTATTTTTTAGTTAGATGTGTGTAGGGTGAATCCCATGCCATTAGAATTCAAATTGGTAAAGTACTTTGATCTCCAAAATCAATATTCTACTGATACTAGTTGTTATAGTTAGAAAAGAATAATGGAAAGTGATTTTATTCATAATTGAGTCTAAGGAATACCAATTGCATAATTTTTCATTTCTGTTTTCTTTTCTCCATGTTTTTTTATTTTTTCAAAATGTAGAGGAATCAATATCGAAAAATCATAGAAAAAGATCATGATCAAGAAAGGACTCACCCATACTTATTCATGTAATTCCTAGAAAATGGCACCATGAAACACCCTATCTCCTCTTAAGAGATCCAAAAAAATAATGCAATAATGCTCAAGGGAAAGTATAGGAAGGAAATGTGGGATCATAATGGAGATTCTTATAAGTTATTAAATGGTTTCTATGGGATTAAAAATGGATCAAGATTAGCATTACTGTTAATATTAAATGGTCTGAAAACAAGTCAATAGATGGCTTCAATCATTAAATCATGGCTTTAAATCGTCATATTTTTATAAGGTGAACAAGAAAGTTATATTAGTTATGTGTGTCCAGAGTTTTCTTAAGAAAGAGGGTATGTGAAAGAATATGAAACAATGGATTAGAAATCCTCTCTGGAAAGTAATTTAATATTTTTGGACTTCCACTAAAGATGTGAATTCAATGTAATCATTCAATTTTCAATAATTTCATAAATAAAAATCTAGAGATCTTATCCAATTTAGAAATCATACCAAATTTTATACTAGGGATAAATAGGAAATTAATTTCCACTAAATTATACCTAATTATTTAACTTCTATTCCCACGATTGTTGTTAGATATGAAGTTAATATGATGAATCTAATGATAAATATATCATAGATCAATGATTCAATGACGAAATACAAGTTGGTTCCAAGATAATAACATGAATTTCCTTCCCTGCACTTAAAATAAAACAGTTCCCCCATTATTTAAGATTAAGGGAGGATGGTTATAGTACAAAATATCTCAGTGAAAAGTATAAAAGTGTGGGTGTAAAAATAACTCTTGGGCTTAATAAATTTTATTCATGGTGAGTTTAGAACCACTATGTAGATATGGAACAAGGGAGTAATAACTGAAATTAAATTCATGTACAATGAAATCTATGAGTTTAGAATAAAATAGGCAACGATTCATGAGAATGATTAAAGTGGAAAACATGTTCCCATGTATTCCTTCATGAAGAGAAGTATATATATTAATTAGAGTCAAAATAGAAAAGAACATAAGGAGGAATCTATAAAAAGATATAGATCAAAAAATAAAAATGATAAGGTAATGGGGGGAAAATAAAATACACTAGTACATCATCAATAAAATCTTAACTAATCTCTTCCTCATGAGGTTGGTGTTGAAACTAGATGGGTGTATCAACTACCTCAATTGTGTCCTGATCTAATGTTGGGATAATCAATAAATCAACCAACTGATACTCTATAATGTGTTTATCCTTGATATAGAGAGAGGCTATGTTTTTGGAAGCTAGATCATGAAATGGATCTTACTTCGGTTGTGTTATGGCTAGACCCTTTACTATTCTGTGATACTCAATAATAAAATCTTATTAGGACTTCTAATCAGTAATGTATATTGGGATATCTACTATCTGGGATCCCCTAGGTAAGAGAATCCCAGCCTAGGAATTATTAGGGTAGGATATATAGTTGAGTCTCCATGTGGATAGGGAATTGTGATGTATATCATTCTATAGAAGGCTGTTGAGGTTAGAAAAAGGGATGCATTGTTGGGTCTAGAATTGGTCGACCACTCTATTAAAAAACCCATGATGATTATTAATATATAACTGAATCTAATAACTAAAATATCCAAACCAAACATCTATAATGGAAATGAGTGGAGATTTCTAGTTAAATTTAGGGTTTGTTCTCAGTCCAGTAGATTCAGGGGATTTACTTTCCTTAGAGGCATCCAGGTACTAATACTCTGAATCCTTATCTTCAATGAAAACAACCACATACTCATTAGACCACTCTTATTTCATTATAAAATTCTCTAGTAGCCCCATATTGAAGATTATGGGCTAGTTAATTATCCTCAATTGTAATGCCCCAACCCCAGCTACCCAGAGTCGGTGCATTACTTCGTAACATTGGCATGATCACAAAAGATCAAGTCTCGAAAGACCGATTAGTTTAATAGCCTTGGAAACACTAGATACATTCATAAATGTTACATTACATCATAAAGTGAAAAACTAATAACAAAGTCTTCATAGTCCACACTCATATCCTCTTCTGACTATCCCTGCAGGTCATTCATAAAATACTTCTTCACATCCTGGAAAATATTAAAACATTGAAAGGGGTGAGCTCAGATGCTCAGTAAGGATAACAATATTGCCGAAGCTTTCATAAATAAACATAAACATTTAAGGCAATGTATAACTAAAGCAAAATCCTTTTAAACATGAACATCAACATAATATGGCAAAAGTAAAATGAGATAATGCCATTTACTTCTTCACATGGATATTCTACTGGTCGAATAATCACATGCAATATCAATAACCACTTTCATAATGATGGAATGCATAATGCCAGACATTCTGAAACATTTTGTCAAGGCCTCGGCCAAGACGTCTAAAATGATTAAGGCCTCGTCCAAAATCACAAATCAAAGGGGAAAGGGCCTCGGCCAATTCCATGTCTAGTTGTCTCATGAGACCTACCGATGCATCTAGGAGCTATAGAGGGCTCCACCCGTCACTTATTAAGTCCAATGAATTCCTTATATGAATAGGTTTAAACATATCATAAACCATAACAAAATCGTATCACATAAAACATGCATAAAGGAAACATAACATTTCCACATTTCAATCACAAGATAACAATACAACACATTGATATAATAAAAACGCTTTCAAAACCATTTTCAATACCAAAATAAAAGAAAGTAAAAACTTTGTATTTATTTTTCATTAAAAAAAATGATGGCTTGTAGAGGAAGCCGAAACTCAAATAATGGTCACGGCGGCGGAGAAGTCGTTGTCGCCGCATAAGTACGGAAAGAAAAACATTCCCTTTTTGTCGTTTAGTAAAACGCTTCGTATAAAAAAGATTCCTTTTGAATAAATGTAAAAGTCAAAGGGGTTTATACACCGTATAAAAGAAAGTTGTGTATAAAACCAAATATGCCTCAACGAAAGGATATTGAGAGAAAGTCCTTAAAAAGATCATTTTTAAAAATAAAATAGATCTATTATGTGTATTCACTATATTTACACATAAAGAAAGTATAAATACAAGATAGTACATAATAATATCATGACATAATTTGAAAGTAGGAGATTAACCCAAAGAATGGAAATTGGGTTAAGAAATTCCCTTACCTTGCGTCTTGTCCTGACTCGACCGTTATTTAACCTCCTGAATAATAAACTAGAGTTAATTTATATTTACTTAAGAACCTTTTTTATGTCCATTATTCATTTTATATCACTTATTACTATGTTATGAACATTATGTAATTATTTAAGTTAATAACGGTCGTTTTGTCGATCTTTGGTACTTGAGTCAACAATAAACTTCTTATAATTAGAAGTTGTTTATGTGGTAGAATATACATTATCTCCAGAATTATATTCATGATTTAGATGTAATATATATCATATATATCTAGTATATACATTCATTCATAATATTACGTAACATTTAGAGGTAAGAAATGAAGTGCACCGTTCATGGAGACGGTAAGCCGTACGTACGCATGAATGCTACTTTCATTTCTATTTCATATTTAATGGAATGAAATCATAATTATATAAAGGTATAATATAGTTCCAGTATAATATCATATATAATATCATTTACTCCATCCTTTATACATCCCACATATGGCATTAACGATTCACATCACTTTGAGGGGGCGGTAGTCCGCACTTCCTAAATGAAATTATCGCGTTTACCCAAAATGGAAATCATAAAGTATGCAATAAATGAGAAATAAAAAAGCATAAAGAAAACATAAACATAATATATATATCATATATGAAAATATTGTCATCAAAATGGCCACCATTATAGGTGTTAAAATAATTTGAACAATCATCGTTTCGTGAGGCAGTATTTCGCCACCCATAGAAACAGTATGTTCTTTAACCATTAGACGAGGGTGTGTGTAAGTGTAAACCAAATAATTATCATAACAACATCCTTGTATATTTTAGATACTGGTGTTGTTACAAAAGAAAGGAATGAAAAGAGTTTAAGGGGTTGGAGAAGCAAAATAATACAAAACAACATTAGAGAAGACATTACCTAAAAAATCGGGTAACTCTTTTTGATTTGAGCCAAAGGATTCCTTGGGAAGAGTTCTGCCCAAAGTGAGGCTTCTAGGAGTAAGAGGGGGAAGTTGGGAGAGTATTTGGGCAGAGGTTGGCCGAGCCAAATGGCATGAAGGTGTGAATAAGGTGGGAGTGGTGGGGGCCTTTTATAAGTGGAGAGGAGGGGCACTTTTGGAATGTAATAAAATGTTATTCTATTATACAATGCTTTTCGGATTCTAAAGGTCCCACACTTGTATAATTCAAGGATAAGGTGATAAGGGTTAGAAATCTCCTCACCCAATAGGCTTTGGACAAGTGTAAGACTTGGATTTTACATTATCTTCTCATTTTATTTAAATCATTAAATAATGAGGTCATCGCTGCATTATAATGATGTCATAAATAATTTAATTTATTTAATGTCTAAAAATTAAAAAAAATACTATGATGTAGGAAATCTTTTTAGATTTCCAATGAATATTTATAGTAAAAAATATGACTTGTATAACCCCATGTAAAAATTGTTTTCGTAAAACATTTCATGTTTGTGTCATTTTTTACTTTAACATTAAATAAAAGTTATTTATGTCATTTTACAACTAAAGTGGCTCCATGGGGTCCCCAAGTTGACCCATGGATTGTCTTTGTCGGCCATGGCACATCCAATGAGGGTAGGAGTTGTGTCAAGCTCAACTTATATTATTAAAACATTATTTTTACCTTAAACTACACTAATTACCTCTAATCGCGATTAAGAACTTAAAAGTTACTATTCACCAAAAACTATTTTAATCTCATTGAACCAAATTTTACATCTTAATGAAAACCATGTATGTCGGATTTTAGAAAATCAAATAACAGAAGTGGTAATATTTCATTTAAACGAAAAATCAGTTATTTAACTACCACTTAGTGGTTTCACTATTCATCAAAAATTGAAGTTTTTCAGAACAATGCCAAAATTTCACCCTAAGCTATAATTGATATTTCAAATTCAAAAATGATGTCTATTTTACAAAATTACAAACATATAAGTTTCATTAATTAATTTTATAATTAATTACCACTGTCACAACAAATAGCGTGTTTTTAAGAAACAATTTATATCAAAAGATTGGCAATTGTTTATGTCCAATTTCAATGTTAAATTAATTTTAATGACCACCGTTGGATAAAATGGTAAAAATATATTCTAATTATACTTTAAAACCACTAAATAGTATAATTTATCACTATAAATTATTTTGATTAAAAAAGTTGTTTTTAAGTATTTTTCACTATTCATAAAAAATTAGAAGTTCTCAGAAAAATACCAAAAATTCAACATAGGCAAATTTTGATATTCCGAATCCAAAAATGAAGTCCATTTTGAAATATAAAATTTCTATAATTTTAAAAAGTGGTTATTACTATTCATAACGGCTACTTTGATTAATCGTTGTGTTTTAGAACTCGAAGTTGCGTACAATGCAAGCTATTGCATTATTGAATGAGAAGCGTATATTGGAAGATCGGGGTGTTACATTCTCCCCTCCTTCAATAAATTGCGTCCTCGCAATTTGAAATTTTTTTCTTTGAAAATAAAAGGTTGAAAAGAGAAAATACCTTTGTGGAAAACCCACATCGGAAATAAGATTAATAAAATTTAGCCTTAATAAGAGGGAAATGGAAATAAGAAAGTCACCGCCAAATTATGATCTCGATAAGGAGAACATTGGTGGCAATTAGAGACATATAATTGTAGGAAAAACGTAAATATTTGTAGGGAGTGATTGAGGTCATCAATCACAATCAACTGTCAAATTGAGGGCCTGAAAGCCTTCAATCTATGTTGATTTAAAATATCATCAGTTCAACAAAACATAAGGTATTAGGATAACACATTTTTTTATGTTTTAATATCCCTTTACTAAAGTTTAAGAATTAATTTATTCATTGAATAAGAGATAAGTATATATATATTTATGCTTGACAATTAGAGTTTCAACCTTCAACTCATCTTTCACTCAAAAAGATAATAGAACTCAAAAATATTATACTTATCATAATTGTATAAGGTTCCAAATATTAACACATACCATTTAGATTAGTAAAATTATTTTGTAATAACCAGGGACTTCCTGTAGGCTAGTGGTAGGAAATAAAGGCCTGTCACACTATGGTTGTGGGTTCGATTCCTGCAGCTTTGTCCGACGCGACGG
This sequence comes from Viscum album, assembly GCA_963277665.1. NCBI lineage: Eukaryota > Viridiplantae > Streptophyta > Magnoliopsida > Santalales > Viscaceae > Viscum > Viscum album. Next base: position 1,423,269,309 of record OY728123.1, on the reverse strand, counting down.
GTTATGCCCCACCCTACAGGTTGTCCTTTTCCTAAAACTATAGTATTATAATATTCCAAAAATAATCTTCATAATTTTTTTAACCTTAAACAATACTATCCAAAGATCAACTTAATCCACTCCAACCTTTATAGTTATCCAAAATACCTCTGTCCAGACTTTTTCTAAAAGGTCTCTTGATTCCAAAATCAATTTATCAGATTCCCCAAACAAAGTAAAGTTTCTCTTATTGTCAAATACTAAAAATATGATTACCTTCATCATATTAAAACCTTACTAAAACAAAAAGTACTGTAGTACAATCCTTATATATATATCACATTATTCTAATAACCAGAATATAATCCATGAGTCCAAAAGCACCAATACATTAATTATTCTTCTTCAACTGTAGTAACAGCATAAGATTTTCCTTGATCCCTTGGCCTTTTCTGAGGTAAGTTTCCATGATGCTTAGGACATTCATTTTCATAATGCCCCATTTCCCTACAATTGTAGCATTCAACATTGATATCCTCTTTCTTTCCCTTGCAATCACGCGCCTGGTGACCTTTTTCTCCACATTTATAACAAACTCCCATTCCTTTTAGGCAAGTACCAGGGTGATTCTTCCCACAATTATCACATAATAGAAAATCCTTATTTCCCTTTTCCCCTTTATCTATATCTTTTTCCACCGTTCTCTTCTTCTCTTGCTTTACTTTGTTGTCATAAGACTTAGAGAATTCCTTTTCTGTCTTGATAGCACATGAGACAATATCTTCGTATGATGAGAAAGATTGTGATACTAAAGCTCTACGGAGAAATGGTTTTAACCCATCAATGAAACGATCAGTCTTACTACTGGGGTTACATATGTAATCTGCAGCATACCTCGCTAACCTTGTAAAGATAGCCTCATACTTTGCGACATTCTCATCCTCCTTCTGCCTCAGACTCAGAAATTGCCTTTCCATATCCGCTTGATGGTCTCGAGGAAAGTATTTTTCTAAGAGCAGCTCTTTGAACTCCTGCCATTCGATGTTTGTTAATTCATCATTTTCCTTTGTGTTTTGAATTAGTGACCACCATTAATCGGCATCTCCAGTGAGGCGGTAAACTGCCATGACAACTTTCTCCCTTTCACTACCCCCAAGGCATGGAATATTTTCTCTAAGGAATTTATCCATTGCTCAGCTACTATAGGATTTTTACTCCCATTGAAGGTTGGTGGTTGTTGCCTCATGAAACGGTCTAGCATTGATCCTCCACGTTGCAGATCAGGGTGCTCCATACGAGTAAGGTTATTATTCATAACCTGAGTGAGTTGTCCCAGTATGGTAATAAGTTGATCAGCACCAGTTGTATCTCCAGATCCACAATAATTATCTTGAGTAGGAGGTCAATCCCTACACGGAGTGCGTGCATTGATACGGTTTCCATTCCTTCCACTAGGTGCCATTTCTAAACAATGGCATAATCTAGATTAGTTTATGAAATAAAATACATAATTCCATATTTGTAAAACACTTTACATAAATTGAACTATTTATGGATATAATCCATAATCATAAAAAGAAATGTTTCCTTTGAGAAAGTATATACTCATAACCCTTCATAGTGGTTTTTAAAGAAAATGAGAATTATCCTAAGCATATCCCCCTGGAGTGTCGTAACCAAGAGTGCAGCAAGGCCCGTTGTCGTGCACCAGTTCCCGTTCGAGTCTAGCTCAAAGCAGTGTTTTCGGGTTTTACCCCTAGGTACATCTGTGCCAGAGCCGCCTCTACCTGCTCGTATCCAGACAAGGATGTATTGCTCAGAAAACTCACAAAATCTCTACAATAACAAAATTCTAGGAATTTCTTCTATACTAATCCTCAAAGTCTATCTTTGGGCTATGTGCTCTAATCAGAGTTTATCTAAATCTAGCTTCCAAGGTTAGTACTAAACTGCCTCTGATACCAACAGTAATGCCCCGACCCCAGCTACCCAGAGTCGGTGCATTACTTCGTAACATTGGCATGATCACAAAAGATCAAGTCTCGAAAGACCGATTAGTTTAGTAGCCTTGGAAACATTAGATACATTCATAAATGTTACATTACATCATAAAGTGAAAAACTAATAACAAAGTCTTCATAGTCCACACTCATATCCTCTTATGACTATCCCTGTAGGTCATTAATAAAATACTTCTTCAAATCCTGGAAAATATTAAAACATTGAAAGGGGTGAGCTCATATGCTCAGTAAGGATAAAAATATTGCGGAAGCTTTCATAAATAAACATAAACATTTAACGCAATGTATTACTAAAACAAAAGCCTTTTAAACATGAACATAAACATAATATGGCAAAAGTAAAATGAGATAATACCATTTACTTCTTCACATGGATATTCTAATGGTTGAATAATCACATGCAATATCAATAACCACTTTAATAATGATGGAATGCATAATGCCAGACATTCTGAAACATTTTGTCAAGGCCTCGGCCAAGACGTCTAAAATGATTAAGTCCTTGGCCAAAATCACAAATCAAATGGGGAAAGTGCCTCAGCCAATTCCACGTCTAGTTGTCTCATGAGACCTACCGATGCATCGAGGAGCTATAGCGGGCTCCACCCGTCACTTATTAAGTCCAATGCATTCCTCATATGAATAGGTTTAAACATATCATAAACCATAACATAATCGTATCACATAAAACATGCATAAAGGAAACATAAAATTTCCACATTTCAATCACAAGATATCAATACAGCACATTGATATAATAAAAACGCTTTAAAAACCATTTTCAATACCAAAATAAAAGAAAGTTAAAACTTTGTATTTATTTTTCATTAAAAAAAATGATGGCTTGTAGAGGAAGCCGAAACTCAAATAATGGTCACGGCGGCAGAGAAGTCGTTGTCGCCGTATAAGTACAGAAAGAAAAACATTCCCTTTTTGTCGTTTAGTAAAACGCTTCGTATAAAAAAGATTCCTTTTGAATAAACATAAAAGTCAAAGGGGTTTATACACCGTATAAAAGAAAGTTGTGTATACAACCAAATATGCCTCAATGAAAGGAGATTGAGACGAAGTCCTTAAAAATATCATTTTTAAAAATAACATAGATCTATTATGTGTATTCACTATATGTACACATAAAGAAAGTATAAATACAATATAGTACATAATAATATCATGACATAATTTGAAAGTAGGAGATTAACCCAAAGAATGGAAATTGGGTTAAGAAATTCCCTTACCTTGCGTCTTGTCCTGACTCGACCGTTCTTTAACCTCCTGAATAATAAACTAGAGTTAATTTATATTTACTTAAGAACCTTTTTTATGTTCATTATTCCTTTTATATCACTTATTACCATGTTATGAACATTATGTAATTATTTAAGTTAATAACGGTCGTTTTGTCGATCTTTGGTACTTGAGTCAACAATAAACTTCTTATAATTACAAGTTGTTTATGTGGTAGAATATCCATTATCTACAGAATTATATTCATGATTTAGATGTCATATATATCATATATATCTAGTATATACATTCATTCATAATATTACGTAACATTTAGAGGTAAGAAATGAAATGCACCGTTCATGGAGACGGTAAGCCGTACGTACGCATGAACGCTACTTTCATTTCTATTTCATATTTAATGGAATGAAATCATAATTATATAAAGGTATAATAGAGTTCCAGTATAATATCATATATAATATCATTTACTCCATCCTTTATACATCCCACATATGGCATTAACGATTCACATCACTTTGTGGGAGCGGTAGTCCGCACTTCCTAAAATGAAATTATCGCGTTTACCCACAATGGAAATCATAAAGTATGCCATAAATGAGAAATACAGAAGCATAAGGAAAACATAAACATAATATATATATCATATATGAAAATAGTGTCATCAAAATGGCCACTATTATAGGTGTTAAAAGAATTTGAACAATCATCGTTTCGTGAGGCAGTATTTCCCCACCCACAGAAATAGTATGTTCTTTAACCATTAGACGAAGGTGTGTGTAAGTGTAAACAAAATACTTATCATAAAAACATCCTAGTATATTGTAGATACTGGTTTTGTTACAAAAGAAAGGAATGAAAAGAGTTTAAGGGGTTGGAGAAGCAAAATAAAACAAAACAACATTAGAGAAGACATTACCTAAAAAATCGGGTAACTCTTTTTGCTTTGGGCCAAAGGCTTCCTTGGGAATAGTTCTGCCAAAAGTTAGGCTTCTAGGAGTAAGAGGGGGAAGTTGGGAGAGTATTTGGTCATAGGTTGGCCGAGCCAAATGGCTTGAAGGTGTGAATAAGGTGGGAGTGGTGGGAGCCTTTTATAAGTGGAGAGGAGGGGAATTTTTGGAAAGTAATGAAATGTTATTCTATTATACAATGATTTTCGGATTCTAAAGGTCCAAAACTTGTATAATTCGAGGCTAAGGTGATAATGGTTCGCAATCTCCTCACCCAATAGGCTTTGGACAAGTTTAGGCCTTGTATTTTACATTATCTTCTCATTTTATTTAAATCGTTAAATAATGAGGTCATCGCTGCATCATAATGATGTCGTAAATAATTTAATTTATTTAATGTATAAAAATTATAAAAAAAATACTATGATGTAGGAAATCGTTTTATCTTTCCAATGAATATTTATAGTAAAACATATGACTTGTATAACCCCATGTAAATTTTTTTTAGTAAAACATTTCATGTTTGTGTCATTTTTTACTTTAACATTAAATAAAAGTTATTTATGTCATTTTCCAACTAAAGTGGCTCGATGGGGTCTCCAAGTTTACCCATGGATTTTCTTGGTCGGCCATGGCACATACAATGAGGGTAGGACATGTTTAATGCTCATCTCATATTATTAAAACATTATTTTTACCTTAAACTACACTAATTACCTCTAATCGCGATTAAGAACTTAAAAGTTACTATTCACCATAAATTATTTTAATCTCATTGAACCACATTTTACATATTAATGACAACCATTCATGTCGGATTTTTGAAAATCAAATCACAGAAGTGGTAATATTTCATTTAAACGAAAAATCAGTTATTTAACTACCACTTAGTGGTTTCACTATTCATCAAAAATTGAAGTTTTTCAGAACAATGCCAAAATTTCACCCTAAGCTATAATTGATATTTCGAATTCAAAAATGATGTCTATTTTACAAAATTCCAAACATATATGTTGTATTAATTAATTTTATAATTAATTCCCGCTGTCACAACAAATAGCATGTTTTTAAGAAACAATTTAAATCAAAAGATTGGCAATTGTTTATGTCCAATTTCAATGTTAAATTAATTATAATGACCACCATTGGATAAAATGGTAAAAATATATTATAATTATATTTTAAAACCACTAAATAGTATAATTTATCACTATAAATTAATTTTATTAAAAAAGTTGTTTTTAAGTATTTTTCACTATTCATAAAAAATTAGAAGTTCTCAGAAAAATACCAAAAATTCAACATAGGCTAATTTCGATATTCCAAATCCAAAAATGAAGTCCATTTTGAAATATAAAATTTCTATAATTTTAAAAAGTGGTTATTATTATTCATAACGGCTACTTTGATTAATCATTGTGTTTTAGAACTCGAAGTTGCGTACAATGCAAGCTATTGCATTATTGAATGAGTAGCGTATAATGGAAGCTCGGGGTGTTACATAAATCCTCCTAGTAATGATAGGTTAAGAGAAACATTAAATATTCTAATTGTTTTTCTAGATAGGAAATAACGTTTACACCCATCAGAGTCCTTATGGATTTATTCACAAGGATATTGAAATATAATGAAAACTATCATGTTATTTTCTCCATGGGACCTTTATAAATAATAAATTAAAAAATAATCTAAATATTACTAATCACCTCATGAGAATATCCCCTTGCCAACTAGGAAGGGAATATGGCCATGTATACAATCCAAAGAAGAGGAAATTGAAGATGTGTCCTCTTTTATTGTTAGGTCATACTTACTATTAAGATCAGTTGTTATCTTTTCCCATTTTAGTCAGGATGAATATTTATTAAGATCAAGAATAAATGTCTTGTACTCTTTATAGGAAACAAAATCAGTAAAATAAATACATAATACCAAATAAAACTCTCTCAAGTGAAATATCCACTATTTCTAGCTTATCCAAAATATAACTCTCACCAGGGTCAACTCCATTGTATATAGAAACTCTAAAAAAATAATTTAAGGCCTCCAACCTTACTAATTTTTTTTCTAAGATCATGGATCAATGGGAATCCAAAAACTATATATCCATATTGATGTCTCTTATACCTTCTATTTCAATGGTCTCATTAATCTTGATGGATTCTTTTGGAAATGCATTATTGATTCTCGTGGAATGTGAACTGCTAACATGGATGCTTGTGTGGCTGGGGTTAATCCTTCACTATGAGGGAATAAGAAGTGGGATGGGAGGGGGAATGGTATGAGGATGAGACTGAGGGTATGGTGGATGGTTTTAGATAGGGAAAGGGTGTGTTATAATTTTCATTTGGGTTTGAATGGGATCTTTGTATATTTGCACTTCCTTAGAGGATTTCTGACTAGTGATTTGACATGATCCATGGAAAAAAATGAGGATGGAAGATGTAGGATAGAATTTGAGTTTTTAATATGGTTCATAGGTATTATGATGAGTGAAAAAGTTAATCTTATGAAAGAGTAAGGGTGCTAATTGTTTTTAAGAAATAAAGAATAAGGAATAATGATGATTTAGGGAAGAAAGGCTAGTCTGTAAATGTTATAGGGAATGCTGAAGATTAGAAAATATGAAAATAAGGTATGTATGATGAGTACCTAATCCTGTGGGACCTTGATGTGATAGGGATATTAATAGTTGGTCTCTATGGGAGCTCAGATGAAAGGGGAATTGAGAGGTCACAACATGAATTTAGGGTTAGTTCTAATTTTTTAAAACCCACTAAATTTATAATGGTGTAGTGAAAAACTTTTCACTATGAATAAAAATTTTCAAAACACTTATATTTTGAGGCTATAGTATAGGAATTATGGAACCATTATTCACGTTCTTCATGATAACACTCTGTGGGGAATATTACGACAACACTACTAGTTGTTTCCCAGAAAGTGTCATAGTACAATTCATTTACAAAGTGTTACAACCAACTATTGCAGATCTTTACATAATCCTAATGGACTTCGAGCATGGTGTGGGGTACTCCATGAAAATTCAACTCGTATAGGTGTTACCGACCTTATTTATTCACAGTATGTAACCATTATTCACATCAAATGATTGAATGTTCATAAAGTTGGTCAAAGAACAAAGTCCTTATTTGTGTTGTGACCTAGCCTGGCCACTAAAAAGTCTTTTCCTCTTAACTACTCAAATATTGAATAATTAGTAAGTGTGTAGGGTTTTAGTAGTTCTATAATATAAAACTATATTTGAAATCCTAAAATATTATTAATATAATATAAAAACATAAAAAGAGAACCAACCTGGGTTTTTCCCAATCAACGATTAATTTAGCATCAAGTGTTTGATATACATATTAACTTATTTAGTCAAACTAAAATGAAAGAAAACAACCTTTTTAAAAGGGTTCTTTATATAGATTTAGTCTCTACCTATTATCCTTGAATAAAACCTCACTTTTTTCATTGAATTTTAATGGATCTATTTGAAAAATCATTACTTACTGTGAATAGTATTAACCACTGTAGCTCTGTCCTTCTTGGAAATGATTTCTTCCATGAATTAAATAAAAGTACCTTATCTCCAAAAACAAGCCTTATTCAGGTGATGCATTGGTCATGCCAATATTTTTTTTCTTTTCTTTGTAGATATTTTCATTCTCATATGCATATCACCTCAATAATTTTAGCTCACCCAACTATAACAATATTCTTTCTTCTACTTAACATGCATCCATGTTCATCTTCTTTACAACCTAGAATGACGCGTGTTCAAGTTCCACCAGGAGGATGAAAGACCTTTCATACACATGTTAGATCAAGTTCCTATCAATTTTTGTTTTAGAAATGGTATGGTATTCCCATAATATATTATTGAGCTTCTTTCTCCAATATTTTCAACTTGAATTAACCATATTATTAATAATTTTTTAATCACTCAGTTGGATAATCCCACTTGAACATTGATTTGTAGGTGATGAGGTGTTCTGGTGTTGTATCAGTCTTTATACTTTTCAATTAATCCCTTCTTCAAGTGGTTATTCAAATTATTACCCAAGTTACTAATTAGTAATATGTTAATTCTAATCTAAAAAAAATTATTCTTTTTTAGAAAATACTTCACCACCTTGGTAGTGTTGAGAGTTGTATCTTCCACTTCCAACCAACATGTAATCCAAAAATACAAGGATACATGTGTTTCTAAATGATTTTAGGATTTTTACAATGAATTATATTCCATATATATCGAACATTTGGACCTCTAGAATCAATTTCTTCAATATATCATTTCTTATTCCAAAATTACATGTCATTTGAAATCGATCAAAGCTTTGAAAAAATTATCTAACAAACCATTGAAGTGTGTGGAAAAAGAATATATCCTAAATTATCTTGTCCACTATGTGGTTAGATCCATGATGTCCTCTTATAGGGGATGAGTGGAAAAATTTTATCATGCTTGGTACTTCTAATTTAAGTGCACATCATCAAATTAGGTCATATCCTCACTATTTTAAAATAAGTAGTTCATCCTAAAAATAATGTGTCGCATTGGCTATAAAATTCTTCTTTTGTTGGTAAGATAGGCAAGGGTTTAGAGTCCCAATGTCCAAATAATTCACTATATCATCAATCCATGGAATTTAATATAAATCAATATAAATATATGTTTCATTTATAAATTCATCTATAATATATAGATTCTATACTTTTTCAATATACGATAGCTGCAATTGTGGAAGGTGATCAACTACTACATTCTATAAACATTTATTGTACTTGATGATGATTTTGAAATTTTACAGTAGTAGGATCCACTATATTATTCTATACATGAAATATTTCTTATTCAATAGGTATTTCAAAGTTTTATGGTCAACATAAATAATATCCTTTGAAAGAACAAGATAAGATCTAAAATTTTCAAAACTAGACACAATAATGAGAAATTATTTCAGCGATCTTGTTTAACTCACTTGAAAATTATTTATAGTGTGGGTGGAATAATATATGGGTTAGAAGAAATGGTCAACCCAAATTTCTAAAATATCACCCATAATGAAAACATTGGCATTACATATAATATCATAATACTTTTCCTAATCTAGAGGTAAAATTATTGGGTTATCCACTATATTTCCCTTAAATGAATTAATGGATCCTCAATAGGATTTAACAAATTAAAAAGGTATTTACTTTTTCAAAATTTGTGTAAAACACTAAGAAATCATGGAAAATTATTTAACAAACATCTGATAAAGACCCACATTCTTAGGAAAGATTAAATTTACCTTAATTTTTTTGGTCTAGAAAATTTCTTAATCACCTCAAGCTTTACAAGATCAGCTTCATTTTCGTTCATTGAAATTTTGTATCTTAGAAAAATTCCACCTTGAACCATAAAATAAAATTTCTCATAATTTGGAACTAATAATTTTTCTGCACATATTTTTATTACCAAATAAATATTTCTTAATTATATGTCAAAAAATATGGCGTATTTAGTGAATTCATTCATGAAAATCTCTAGGAATTCCTTCACCGTATCATTAAAAATGAATGTCATGAAACTCTAAAAGATGGTTGGTGAATTAGAGATTATAAAGGACATATTATGGTAAAAAAATAAACCATAATAAAAAGATAATTTCATCTTATATTGGTCATTTGGGTCCACTGTAATCTAGTTATAAACTATTTTTATATTAAGAAAACAAAAAAACTCATGTGTATCCATCCTTTCCAGCATTTAGTCCATGAATGGTAGTGGGAAATAATTTTTATAGGGGGTGACATTTAATCTTATATTCTAAAAAAATATTATCCACCCAATTGAGGTTCATATTTATGATTATCTCATTCTCCTTATTCGTCACCATGATAAAGCCTATTTTATTTGGTATCACCTATAAAGAGCTTACCAACTCACTGTTTGAAATAGAAAATATGATTCCAACATCTAGTAATCTTTTAAATTCCTTCCTAATGAATTATTTTATTAAAGGATTTAGTTTTATTTGTTTCCATTAGATTGGTTTTTCCCTTTTTCCACTAATACATTTTGGGTAGACATTGTAGTGTTGATCCCTTTTACATCAGTGATACTTCATACAATTGCATATTTCTTTTTCCTCAAAATAGTGAGAAATTTTTATTCTTTATCATTTATTAGAGATGAGTTTATAATCACTAGTAGTGTCACTTTATATCATAACAATTAGTTCCCAATAGTTCTAGGTAGTTTCTATAACTCTTTAATTTGTAGTTTAATAATTGTAGGAATGAAATCTAGGTAAGAGTCCCTCCTCCAATAGCTCAAAGGCCTTAATTGTTTTATTGATTTTGATAATCCACCTTTAAAGGGGTTAGGTGGAAACCATACAAGGCATGTAGGAATAAGTATTACATGGATCGTAGGCCTTAGATAAATTCATTTCCTGTAGGCTTCAAACATTACATACAACTCAGACTAACTACATGAAACTGCTCCTCCCCAACAACTTCATCATGAAATAAAATCTCCACCTTTCGCATGGCAGTTCGTCTAGGCTTTCTCGTGAATGCACAAGCTTTTCCCAATGGCAGGTGCCATACCCTCTCATTCTTGCAATATTTTTAGCTTCTGCTATGGTGAAAGCTCCTTGCTCATCCTCCTTCTGGAGCTTGTTCCTTGTAGGTTGTATGGTTTTCATCTTCACTTTAGGTGGCCTGAAGGCCTTGAGGTAGCCCGAAGGCCTTACTAACCTAAAGGCCTGGGTGGCCTGAAGTCCTTAAAGGACTTGGGGACCAAATCAGTGGCCCGAAGGCCCAAACGAAGGAATAGTCCCAGCTGCTACAGTGTCAAATAGTACCTGCTACAGTACCGAAACATAAGCCTCCACCTGGATTTGGACTCGGGTCTCCTGGATGCACTTAATAAGTCCTCACCAACTGGGATAAGGATCATGTGCCAGGTAGGAGTCCCTCATCAGTGGTTTTATCCACTAAACAACTTCCAAATTGTGGTTTACCTATTCAACCTTAGGATAATCCCATTTCTCATCCACCATATACTCTATCTGATTCATCAATTTATCTTATTCATATTCTTATAGTCTTCTCAATGATGTTTCTTTGATTCTGTCTTCTTATTTACTGACAAAAAGAACTTGGTAGTCTACTGGACCCATCCATTGTTTTACTGATTTGACCAAATCAAATACTACTTTCCCTTAACCAATTCTGGTTATAATTTTGCATCGATTCACATCAATCAATGAATTTTTAGTTTTCATGATGTTTCTTAATAATATTATATTCATGTATCTTTCATTTTAAATCTCCAAGATCAATAAACCCACTAGGAAAATAAATTTCCCAACCTTTACTAAATCAAACTCAAGAATCCCATAGGGATACCTTATTTATAGATTTATAAGATACAATGTAATGATTACAGGTTTTTTATCATTCAATCTGATCCATGGAAAGATAATAATTGGAATGAAGTTTAATTTAGCCACCATATCACATAATTCATTCCTAAAGTTTCCTAATCCAATTGTTCATAGGATAGAAAAACTATCAGGGTCTCTCATTTTCTATGGGATTTTCCTCTAAATTATGCTTAATATCTATTAAATAATGGAGAATATAATAAAATATTATATCATTCTCTTGTTATAAAACAATTAGTTAAAAAATTAATAATATTAAATTTGTGATATAGCTTCAATGAATGGGATATTGATATAGAGATATTTGAAAATGTGTAAGAACTTATTATATTGATATTACACATTCCCTTTACCCATCCCCTACAAAAATGGGAGAGGGGGATTATATGGTACTATTGTTGTGTATACTTATTGTTCTTTGACTTCCTCAAACTAAGGTATAACTATCCCTCCTCATTTCTCATCATCATAGTTCTACTGAATTTGTCCTACATCATTATCTAGCCTTATCACATTCTACTTGATTCTGATCTTCCTAAGATATAACTTGTTGATATTGATAACTATCCTATTTATTAATGGACTCACATAGATTTCATCCTTAAAATTATCACTTGATTTTGAATATTGAAGTTTTAGTCACACCCATGAGTGTGTGTTTCTATGTTACCAGAAAGTGTACCCAGTAATCTGTCGAATAATGTTTGGAAATCCACCCTACCTTTTGATTGTGGTTGTAGAGTGTGGAGATTTGGTGTTACATGTTAGTTTCCTATTATTTCATCCTCTTGTATTTTATAGATGCATGTGGAAAATATATTCTCTATATTAGATTATTATGGTTGGCTTAGTGGATTCTATTTGTAAATCTAGAATTGTTGTGGATACTTAAATTGTGTGGTGTATTACTGAGCTCTCAAAGGTAGGATTTGTTGGAATATCCAATGGGGTTTTAGATAAGGTGGATATCCATGATTCCCTTTGTTTATAGAAACATTATATTTAGTTTTCTTCTAATTCCTCCCAGAATTCAGCTATTATTATGGTTTAATGTGTCTTGGTTGGTTATATGTATTTTGAAAATGTTGTAGACCTCAATTGTAACTACAATTGTTACAATAGAGGGTATTATTATCCTCTAATAATAATAAAAATTATTGATATGTTTCTGGACCATCAAATATCTCAAAATACTACACCTCAATCATCGGTGACATTGGTGATTTCACTAGCTGATACATTTAATGTTCTCAAGATTCTTTGTGAAGGGATCCACTTGAGTAGTTAAAAATTTCATCTTATCTAGTTGGTCCATCTTTCATATTGAGGGACCTTTATTAATTTTACAAAGTGTGTTTTTTGGTGAATTTTATAAATAATATCAATTCCAACCACTAGTGTCTTTATCATTATTCTTCCATCGGTTGATTCATCCACTATGGCTCTAAAATTATGGTTTAATATATAATAAAAAAATTTCATTTTAAGTTAAATTTCATGCTTGTGGTGTAGTAACTTCCTAAAAATATTCCGAACTCTATTCCATAACTCCCAAAAAAATTGACATTGATTTAAATGAATTATTGGGTATCTCAACATAGCTTCCATATTCACACATGTGGAATGTAATTTTCTAGAAACTTCTTGTAAAAATCATCACATGTGATAATAGAACTAGTAGGTTATATAATCAGAAAATATTTTTCCTAATATTATAATGAAAATGGAGAAAATCTTATCCTAATTGAATCCTAAGACACATTTTTTTATTGAAAGGTTTCATGGATCTCTATGAAATTTGATAGGTTCCCATGTTTCTCTTAACATTACAATCTACTAAATTAACCTATGTTTTGGATCATCTAGATAAGGATGGGTTTAATCTAATAGTTTTTTTTATTTGTAATGTCAAACGATGTATTTGGTAGACTCATTGAGGGTTAAGAATATATAATCCATGATTTTATGATCTGAAAACATTGTACATGCTCTATTATGATATTCCACAAGTGAAAACAAGATGTTATAATTAATGGGTGAAAATAGATAGATCCATTCTTCTATTGCTAACCGTTGCAGCATAAACAGTGCTCACTCAGTCCCTACTTCATACTCAAGTGACTCTTGCGTATCTATGATCCTTGATCAAGTTGTTGGAATTATTATTATACATTAGTGGTCCTATACTAATAGAAATAAGACACCCATGGGAACAAGAAACAAATATATGATGAATACAAAAAGGATTATAGAAAAAATTGAGTTAATAAATAGAAAAAAAACTCCAAAGGATACCATGCCTCCCTATAAATGATGCGAAAAACATGATGGATCCCTAGGAATTGTTACCTCCCAAGGTGTTGTCAGAGTTTATAATTTATATATTTTATCAATCCTTCATCAGATATAGTATTGTTGATTGAGAAAGTCTATGTTCATCCCAATAAGTGGATAAACTATGGGACATTAGAGTTATAATCTCTCAATGTTGTGTCATAAAAAATTATATTATGGATAAAAATGAAACTAAAAATTTTATATCGAAAAAAATTTGATTAAAGAAAGAGATAGTTATTAATTTTTAAGGTTTTATTTTGAAAGGTGATACCTTTCTTATTCATGGAGAATTTGACATAATGGGATACAAATTCATCCTAATATTACTAACATATTATGTTCAAAGTAGTTGATGTCATGTAAATTAGTAAAAAAATTAGTCAAGGAAATTCACTAATCCCAGATGCATTATAATTGGCTCTTCAAGATGAAGATGGATACTGACTATTTACCATAGAATAGTCCACTCAACTGGTTTGGTTTTCCTCCCTTCACAATAATCTTGATCACATTCTTCTGAATGAATAAAAAATGTTTGTTCCAAAAAAATATCGTATTGATATAATCTTATATAAATAATATTAGTGACCCATTAACATAAAATACCTTTTACTCTTGATCCATTACCCCTTAAGTGGCCATCCATTAATGATAGAGAAAATATCTATTACACATGGGGAAACTATCTTACTAAGGGTATCTGGAAATTAGAGTAGAGGTAAAATAATGAAATTTTGAAAATAAGAAAATCTATCTTTAAATAATTGTTTTGATAAAAAAATTTACTAAAAATAATGAAATTACAAAAAAACATATAATGAAAGAAAAATTATTGAAAAATAAAGATAAAATCCAAATTCCCCTCATCACAGCCAACCATGCTTTATAATAAAAAATAGCCATAAGGATACAACCATGATTTTCATGGAATAAACCTCTATCCTTGTAGAAAATATTTAATTTTTATTCCATATAATAGAATCCTTAGTTTTTTATCCCTAAATTTATATCAAAACTTTAAATTTTAACTTTTTGACTTTTAATCCCCCCTAAAGATCACATCATAAGATCTTAAAAGGTTTGACTAAGATTTTCTTCCATATTGATTATTGAACAAGGAATAATTATGTTTTAAGGTAGGCTGTTTTGAGAACCTCTTTATCAAATTCTAGAAAAATAATTTATTCTATTGGATTTTCCCTTTATTATTACACAACCTCATGTTGACTCGTATATAGTTCTATTCATAGTAAGAATTCATCCTTTATGGTATGAAGTCAACCATAATAAGTATCTTTCATGGAGAATCTCCTTGGTTGTAGTGCAGAACATTCATACACACTTTGAAATGAATATTATGAAGTCTTTCTCATGGCGAGATGATATAAACCATTATTTGAATTTATCTTATGAACTTATCTCTCAAAATCTTATGAAATTCTCCATGAAACTAATGAATACCTTCATACATATCTATTTATTGATTTCCAAGACATGAAACCACATTATCTTTTATGGTGGGAGTATAACCTAAAAAGTATATGGAAAACCCTCTGAAGCCTTCGATAAACCTTATGATGTTCTCATAGACTTGGAAACTTATCCTATGGTTTTATGGGCATGTTGTGATCTATATGACATGGTGTGAATTAATTACAACATCATTCTAGGTGATATGTTTATATTCCTTCAAGTCTTAAGGATTCATGTTCAATGCCTTGAGTTTTATGTTCCTTAGATCAGAACACAATTTTCCTTGATTTTTTAGTGAACATGCCTATAATGGTATGAAATATTGCAATGTCATAATTCCTGGCTCAAAAAATATTAAAATCATTAGTCCTTAAAAAATACATTATAATTTCACTATATTAGATAGTACTAAGTTCAAAAATCTTAGAAAATGAAAATAAAAACACGTGCATGAGTTATAAGTATGTTATTTTTATTGGTTATTTTATATCAATTATTAATATTCCACGTTGTTGTATAAAAGAATTTTATATTAAAGATGGAAATTTTTAGGAAGGATATTTGGGAATAGTTTCTGGATATGATTCCTATAAGTTTATGAATTATAATTTATCAATATCCATTGAACTATGATAAATTTTTTGATGTATTTGAGTTAAAAAGGGAATGTGGTTACAAAAACTAAAGATAATGTTTGGTTGTACCATGAATTTTGGCTTCATACTTTGTACTAACATATTATGATATAATGATACACAGTACACCAAATTGTTTTTAGATATCCCCATGATTATAAAGGTATCCTATGATCTTTAAGAGGAGATAATCATTTTTTCACATTGGTTTTTGGATCCCTTATTGTCTTACCATCATTGTTTCATAATGAACACCACTACATTGTAATTTTTATTTGCCCATATTTACTAATAAATTCAATCATTTTTTCACTTTTAATTTTATTTTTTCTCCTTTATGGATTTTTTTAGTGATGGTGATCATTTTTAGGTTTACCCTAAGTAATTTTAAAAAAACTCATGATTTTATTCCTCTAAGAGATCAAACCCACATGAATCGAGTTATTTCTTCCTCAATTCCACGTCTTTGTGCATATGTTTTATTTACTTGGAAATCTATAATAATTATTCATAGTGGATTGTAATGGGATTAATGAATTACAGATACTTTAAAGAGACTTCATCATAATGGGGGATTTAATCATTAGACCTTATTTAATGATGAATTGATTATTCGAGCATCAATTTTAGGTAGTTGATTTAGAGAAACTATCTTTATTTACTATTGGAATATAGCTAACACACTTTAGTTTTATTTTATTATGTATCTTAAAATTATTTAATCTTCTGAATAAATTTTATATAGAATGGGCGTGAAGTTATTATAGTATATTTGATATTATTGTTACTTATTCTATGAAAAATACATTATATGAGATTATAAAGGATATGTTGTTGTGTTGAGAATGTGGTGGTGTGACAATAATGAGTTGGTTACATGGTGAATTTGATGAATCTTGATTGAAAAGGTTAGTTAATTTATAAATACGGAATGAATGAATAAGAATGGTTGTGTAGAATGAGAAAAATTAATAAATAATGGACTTAATTATGTGATGGATTTATTTATTTGGAATTTCATGTTTGATGCAAATATTATTATTTAACCTTATACAGAGATGAGGTAATTGTGTGATAGAGATGGCATATCTATTGGATGGGTATAGTTGACCTTGATGGGGTGTGGGTACTAGGATGGGGAATGTTTGTCATTATATATCACTTTATGTTTTATTATTTATATAAACCACTATATGAGCTAGATTACCAAACTGTTTCCTATAGAGATTTGGGTATTGGATGAACCATCAACATCCAAGATATATAAGGAACAAATGGATGACTAATTCACCTCTATTTCCAAACAAAAAACTACCAATTACTTATGTTTTAGACACATTTTATTAAAATGTTCCTAATTCTTAATTTAGTCACATTTTTTCTAAATTTAAAAACATGACTAATATTTAGTTTAGTCATTTTACTAAAAAAGTTTCTAATTTAGACATGTTTTAGCCATGTTTTAAAATATTCCAAATTTTTTAATTTAGTAATTTTTTAAAACGTAGCTAATTTTAGATTTAACTATGAATTTTAAAACATGGTTTTTTTTATTTTTACAGAATTTTAAACAAGAAAATTTTAAACAATAAATTAATAATTATTATATATATAAATATTTTCTATATCATAACTTTATATTTTGAAAACTATAATTAATTTAAATTTTAATTGAACATATAATTTAAATAATATATATGTGTGTGTTTGGGTATTTGTATGCAATATATCATTTCCTAATTACATTTAATAGAAACACACACATGTTATTGTATAATATTAAAAATAAAAAATATAAATAATTTGGATATATATAGTACATATAATAGTATTACATAACATTATAAATAAATATTATTCATATAAAATTAATATTTATAGACACACATACAAACAAAATTATATATTCATATATATACACAAAAATACATATATAGATACATGCATACATAGATACATAAACACATACGTACTAACACAAACACAATTCTGATAAATTAATTATAATTAATTAATAAAAACTAAATAAATTAATGATATGAATAAATATGTAATAATATTAAAAATTACTAATTATTTATAAATTAATATATATAAACTTATAAATTCATAAGTTTAATTATATTAATATATATAAATAAAAATTTATAAGTATGTTTATATTAATATGTACAATTTTATATTTATTTAAAAATATATTAACATGTATTTAATTATAATAAGTTTATATATATTAGTTTATATAGTTAAATATATAAATTTATAAGTATAATTATATTAATTTATATATATATTAATATTATATATATATATAAATACAAATATAATTGATATATATATATATACTTTCAATTTATATTTATATACAAAGAAAATAAAGGCACACACTCACAAACACATAAATAAAAATAAAAAATTACCTTTATAAGAAAAAAACATTCTTGGATAGAGTGGTCTAGGTGTTTTTCTCATTCATGGAAGGTTTGAAACCCATGAACAAAATATTTTACAGGGGTTTGTGCTAACGCGTGAAGGGCGCATGGGGGGTGGGGTGCATACATGTGTGAAGACATACATGGGGTTGGTTTGGGGAGAAGTGGATAGAGAGACACATATGACGGGAGAGGTTTATAGAAACACATGTAAATTTGAATCCACTTACCAATGTTCCCATGAAACATAAGTAAATGTGAATAAAAACCTGGCTAATTTACCAATAACTCATTTAAATATGTTTTTATAAAATGTTTGTAAACACATTGGCAACATTTGTAAATTTACATAATGTCAAATAAATACATGGATAAATGAATTTTTTGCAGTGTTCTCTCCCTTATGAATGTACCTTTGGTTGTGATTTTGGTTGTGGTATGAGGTGGATATTTCATGTGGATATAGTATAAGGTTATGGTAGAGGTTACAAGTATGATGTTGTACATTGAATGAGAGGTATGAGAGTACTAGTATATATTCATTTAGGACATGAGGGTGACTAGATCAGTGTGGAAGTAGGTTCAAGGAACCTCTATTGGTATATTTTTCTAATTTCACTATACTTATATTATGTTCAAATTTTAGAGAGTGTGATGAGATGGGTTATTGATTTTCTAGGAAGGAATAACATGTTAAATTCACTATTTATTCAGTAAAGCTTTGGGATAATTCTTTCATATTAACTTGCAATTTCTTAAGGGTAAACCTAATGAGCATAAGTTATACCTATACAAACTTCAATATGCTTTGTTTATAGTTTTTTAGTATGGTTTTAGAGATCAATATGAAAATTATTATATCATCATTCAGTGATTTATGGATGTTATAGTAGTATTTTACTACTTTATTATGTGTTTTTGATCTCTTAGTATAGAATTTAGAGATGTTTTATTCTTTTCAATTTCATAAGAGTGCATTCATTTTATATATATTATTCATGGGATGTATGGGCCTTAATTTTCTATGTTGTTTGGTTTTTATTGGAGTATTTTCTTTCTTTCATGGTCATAAAGGGAGTAATTATTTTAATACCCTTAGTTTTAGTTACTATCCCATGTCCCATTATAGGTGGGCTTTATACGCTATTCTATTATCTCTACTATCTAAGGAGGGGTCCTGTGGGGTTCGTTCATGAAAAAATAGTATCAATGATAGTATTTCTCTTTAGTATATAGTTTAGATCAGGAACTTGTGATGTCTTTATTTGTTTGGTAGGTGAAAATATCATTTGATATTATCTTGTGAAATAGGTTAAAAGGTTAATTATGATTTATAAAGAGCCTGAGATTTAATGCATGGATTTTGATAGTCTACTGAATATACTTAAGAAAGATCATTTCAATTTTAGGGTAGAAACATTGTTGCAGTATAATAATTATTCTTATTTTCAAATGTCTTTCGATTTAGATATTTTAGGGAAAGGGTAAAATTAATTTAAATAAAATACATTATGTTATTTCTATACCATAATTATAGGAGTGTTTTATGCATATATACCTATATGGTGTATTTTGAGTTCAAATACTTTAAATATGGGAAGGTTATGGAGGATAATTTGATTGTTTTTCATGTATCAACCCTCGGGAGTATGATCTAGATATTAAAAAAAATTATGAGTTCCAATGAAATATTGTTTTTGAATTATGAAGGACTTATTAAAAATTAAGCTATATAGTGATGACTGGAAATGTTGTATATTTTTTTGGGATGATTCTATCATGGATAGGGAATTAAATTCTTCTATTAGCTAGTTTTTTTATCAGTTTTTACTCAGTAGTGATGGAATATATATCTTGGTGATCATGATGCTTCATAGATCACATTGGAAAAAATTTAGGGTCAATAAGGAGATATTATTCTCAAAACATAGACAAACATGATGGTAAGAACTTCTATCTATTCTATAGGGGATTATAAGAATGGGAATGCTTGTGGTGAAGTTTATGAGTCTTCTATTGTATTATCGCAATATTTTAGTAGATGATAATTTAAGTAAGTGTGTTAGTCCCTTAATATGGTCTTAGTGTGAGATTACCTTAAGAGGGGGTGAATCTAGGTTTGCAATGCCTTATCCAATTAATTTTTATTCTTTTAACTCTCAATGCCCTAAATGGATTTTGACCTCTCAACCTTGAGGCTTACTTGGTATTATCCTTTTATTATATGGTTATCCAATTAAACTCACTTGAAAAAACCCTTTATTACCATATATTATTTGAGATTCATTTTACACTTTTTAGTGTGAATACAAAAACTAAATATTGACATGAGAATTTACTTCGTTCACCCTCAATGGGCTACTCCAAGGATCATGAAATTAATGTTATTTTGATGAAAAAATCACAAAAAGTGTGTTTCTATTTAC
Source organism: Viscum album (assembly GCA_963277665.1). Taxonomy (NCBI): domain Eukaryota; kingdom Viridiplantae; phylum Streptophyta; class Magnoliopsida; order Santalales; family Viscaceae; genus Viscum; species Viscum album. The sequence goes on along the minus strand of OY728123.1, from coordinate 1,423,248,357 downwards.
ATGGTGTTTGGGATAGCTCATGATTTTACCAATCTCGTCACTTTACAAAGTTTAGGGTTAAAATACTATCACCCAAGGGTCACTCTTGGGTCACTACCTTCTTCCTTTCTCCAATCGTAGTGGTGGAAAAGATCACCTTCTCTGAATTTATGGACATAAAGGTCCCTTACACAACATCATATACAGTTATTAAAACATAAAATATATATAGATGCTCTATTATAGTACCACTAGGATTCTCCTCCATGATCTATGAATACCTCCTCATTGTAGCACCACTTCTTTCCAGAGTGATATTGGAATTCCTCTTTTCTTTACTACTACACAATAATTACTTCTACTTTTGGGAAGAGAATTAAATATGTTCCAAATACTTATTATTTATTATAGCATATCAATTCAAACACCTTACCTCAAGAGTCATATCAACAATATCTACAGGATTATATTTCGATGTCATGCCTCATACTTCTAGTTGATCCTTTATAAAATGATGGATCATTCCCAAAAAAATCTATACATGCTAGAATCATTATGGGAATTCAAATCACCCATAACCCTCAATGATTTCCATCATAACTTCATCCATGATCTCTATAACTACAATCCATCATAACTACTTCATGATCAAACTTCCTCTTTTATAACATGAATTAAATATCAATTTAATTTCATTTGAGTGACACTACAATCTACCTTCAAATATTTCTTGGATCATGACTAAAATATGAGGGCCATTATGTATGAAGAATTTATGATCTATTAAATTATATTTAGAATCAAATATTTCACATTTGGAATGTCTCCTACTAATAGGCCCACCAACACAACTTGAATTCAAACACAACAACATGTTGTTTGTATCTCCAGGATAACATGACCTTAAACATGACCATATCCATGTACTTTTGGTTTTTCCTTCTCCTATAGAATCATGATAATCTGATTCTCTTGTTTTAATAAAACACTTTCACCATGGGTATCACCCCAACTGTTTTGGTTTCACCATGTCTCATATGTAAAGATCCAACTCAAAATGAAGTATGTTATGGAATAGTGACAAAACCATATTCTTTTTTCACTAACCATGACATGTTCCATGTCTTATTCAACTATAAATTGATCATTTTATCCCCCATGTAATCAATGAATTACACAAACACTAAAATTCCTTTCCACCACGTTTTGTCTTTGACTTGTTGCTTAGGGGATCTAGAATTCGACCACAATGACCAAAATAGTGTTACCAGTTCATGATTTCTTATATTGGGCATATCCTTCTCTACCAAAACCATAGGAATGAAGTTATCAAACCTGTATTCTTCCTCATATTTACCATTCCCGCTGACCGCGATGCGGTATTACCCATATTGGAAAAATTCAACACCTTCCTTTCTCAATTATTCCTATAATATACTCTACACCTTCTCTTCACCATGTAGGATAGTTTTAGAATTAATTTACACTTTCATAATTCCTTCATAATCCATTTTATCTGTGTGGAAAATAAATCCAACATAAAAACCTTTTTGTCAAAAAATCTAAGACAATCCTTTAAAATTCATGAAAATCTCCCCCATTGTATCTTTTTGACATTATCTAACACTTATTTACATTATTTCATACTTCCCCTTGTTAGAAAATAAATACAAATAGAACTTAATCTTCTGTCAAATGTGGAGATCTTCCTTTGATTTTCATGCCCCATTTTGAATGGGGTCGTCTTCTTTTGTATTCAAAACTTTATCCTCCTTGATGTATGGGAATAAACTCCAATAATTCTCAGATCCCCCTCTATATTCAACTTCCAATAGGGATTCCTCACTAGAATCAACTTCAAAGAGGTATTCCTTAGTTGTAGTGTAAAATTTGAGGAAGAAGACATGTGTGGGAATGCCATGGATTATGGTCATGGCAGAGAATTAGATGCCCATGTAGTGACCCTTTATTCTCTTATAATACTTTGAAATATATTTAGAAGTAATTATAGAGGCTAAGACAACAAGAGATTAAGAGGTCCAATGAGCCTAGAATTGATATTAAAAATAATAATTATATCAATATCATGTGTGCATATTTTTTCTGAAATAATTGGATATCTCTTAATATGAGTATTGAACTATAAATTTGAGACCACAGTTGAGTTAGAAATATAGGGTTTTCTCTAGTTGTGACCTAATTTTCGTCAGCATCAGATGTTAGGATAAGTTCATTAATTTTTTTATTTAATTCATTCGTTCATTTAACTCCCTTAACCTAAAAATACAAGATAAATACCCTCTAATGACTATTTTACAAGGGTTATATACATTAAACTTACTATATTTAAGACGAGGAGGAGTGTGTTATTCATTATCCGATCGACATCAAATGACGAATGGCGATCCGATCAAGGTGGATCTATAGAAAGTGAAATTAGTGGGATCCCCACATCATTTGAGAACTCATTCTTCACCAAAGTACGATCCATAATCAAGGTAGGTATTTTTAACGTGGTTTATTCCCTTCATTAAAAGTTTTAGAATGAATTTCATCTTCTATTATTTTATTTACAATTTTGTACCATTCACATGTTCCTGGTTGAATAAATTAAATAATTGGATCAATTTATTATTCTTTTTCATAGATAAAACCCATGGTTTCCTTAATTTTGTGATATTTGGTCAATAACACATGTACAATGATATTTATACCTTCGTTCTAGTGCATTTATTCCCAATGTTCTTCGCATTTTTCACTATTGTCCTATGGGGTCACAGTTCAACATTGTTAGGGCAGGTTCGAGTGCGATTGAACCCTTGGATTCACAATGGATTTGAAAACAATGGAAAAGATATTGATTTATGGATGGAAAAGGATGGATCACAAGTTATGGGTGATGCTCTGTGGTTCCGGGATCCAGATAGAAAAAGGGATTGAGTGGTAATTGGCATGCGAGCTTCGTGTGAGTGAGTGGTTCTTGATTTTTGGCTATTGGAGGGATGTAATCCACAACCACTAGTATATCGCACCAGTTTCAGGTTCTATTTGGGTATGATTTGAGTTAGAGATAATATATTGAGAAGCCACATTAATATTATGGAATTTCTAAGAAAAACCGTAGTACACACCATGTAGTTCAAGAGAACACAATCTATGTACCACTTTTTCCATGTTGGTTAGGGTTTTCAGTCAAGTTAAGGATGAAACATTAGGTAGTCAGGCCCACACACCATGTGACCCTCCCTTGGTGGCCAAACCATGTTCTAGCTATCACATTCCTCAAAACCCGTGCAGGATGACATGTCTTGTACTCTAAGAGTACACATGCACGACCTAGATTAGTGCATCATCGGGTATACTACCAACTACATGGACACAGACCAACAAACCCAGGCTTAAACAGAAGTACATAGATATGCCCATGAGGATGATACATGTCATGTGGGACCCCTACATACTGTGTATGGTCACATGGTCGCTGACCATATCCAAAGGAGAACATGTCCATGTATAGAAGTGGAACCACATGCCATGTGGGACCCATACACACTATGCACCCCCATTTTTGAGAAACATTCACATTTCATGTACCCTTTGTATGGACTTGGATTTTGTCACAAGAGTATCCTATAATGATCTTTTTTCACATAAAATGCAATGATAGATTTTTAGTGGATTTTGAGATACTACGTGGAATGTTTTGAGCATGAAACTTCTTTAGGTGATACTTAATGATGTCAGTGATCAGGAGGGATCATCTGAGAGAGTTAGAGGTTGGTAGCCTCCCATGTTTCATCAGGGTGTGGGTCCTCTGTACTCCTTTCATTGGTTTGAGTGGAACCCCCTAATAGACTAGGTAATGGGTATTCTACCCACTAAGTGTCACTCCCTATAGAATTAAGGTGCAGGTTCTCCATGTACAGAGTTTCATCCACCAACTGTACTAGGTAACGGTTCTTCTAATTGTATTTACTAAGTGGAAACCCCTATGGTATTGGGGTTCATCTCCTCTATCCGTTGAGTGAAACCCCCCTGATGAAAAATGTTGTGGGTTCTATACCTGAAGAACCCACATTTTGTATGATTTGTATTTATTTTCAGTGATTATCATTAGTTTTAAATGGTGATTAATGAAATAGGAAAATTTACTTAATTTCATTATAATGAAGAAGTTCCAAAGTCAATATATCTTTGGTAAAGTCCCTAGTATTGATATTTCAAGAAACATATGCTAAAGAATTTAATTTTTAATATGATTCATGGATAATTGTTATCGATTCATTAAATGGCATTGGATTTCATTCTTGAAAATTTCTCCTAGTAATTAAAACAATTATTTAACTGTTTTTATGTTCAAATAAATTATGTTAATGATGACACATATTTTACAACAATGAAGTAGTTTTGAAGGATGAATTGATAATTGAAGTAGTTATTTTGAATATATATACCAAAAATATTGGAAGAAGTTATAATAGTGACCAAGAAAAAATAAGAGTTTATATTATTTTAATAATTCTATTTTGAAGAAGTGGTGGCCATGAAAATGGTTGGGGAGGGCCTTTCCCTTTTTTTAAGTAATGGGTTATTTCACATTGAATTTATTCTAAGAATAAAGGGGGATTTATTAAAAATTTGTACAAACCATGAAGAATCCTTATCCAACCTAAAACCTAGGAACATGCAGGACACATTGGTCTACAACGCCTCAGATAGGTCAGTAGGGGACACCTAGAAGGTGGCATAGGAAGGCATCACAGTGCTTGTGAAGAGTATATGAGCTAGTGTATAAGGAATGTGGAGGGAACGACCAAATCCATGCATTGGTTGGGATACAAGCCCATATGGAAGACATGGAACACATGTGTCATGGACCATGTGGGAAAGGTTTGTGCATTGAATCTAGGTGTCGACCCCAGTGTCATCTCAAAGCAATGGTTGTCACTACTGGGTTGATATACCAAAGGGAACGTACAATATCAGTTTAATGTAGGGTAAAAATTAAATATATATTTTCATGTGTTCAATGATTTATGCATATAATGAAATCCACCAGATCAAATGGACCACAACAATCTGATATTCTATGCTCATGGGTTTAAATAAGCCTCACTTATTTTAAACTTATGGCATTGAATTCCTCCCGCCTTCTCTATATGAAACTTATATTCCTTAAATAATATAACTAGACCACCATAAATCAAGGAATAGGAATACATGGATGTTATAAGGTTTAAATGATGATATGTACATGATTTAAGAATAATTCATGTTTTTTTGCATTAATTATATGAAGATATTTCAACTGAATTGAAAACACAGCTACAGGAGTCCATTTGATCTCAGGTGTTCGGGACGATGATTTGAATGCATTTATGGTTACATGGACATGATATAAACACCAAAAGGATAATCCCATCATGAAGAAAAGACACCATCATTTTAGGAATCAATCAACCTATGTTTGAATATTTCAAAGGCCTATTCCTATAATAATTCAATGTGATTATTATCACAACATGATTTTTAGGTATTTTATTTGGTGATTAAATTAAGTGAGGTGGTGAAGACCTGTCAATAAATACCAAGGAACTGATAAAATGTATTGTTTTGCTAAAAATATTGTGAGAGATCTTTTTTTCTTAGAAAACATAGCATTTGTGATCCCCCACTATTTCATGAAGGGTATAAGAGTTTTCCTCACCTCTTTGATATCAAAAATTGGGGTGTTCAATGTATCTATTACACTAATGAAGTAGAACCACACACTTCATGAATAATTTACATGGACATACAATTGGTGTTCACACCCTCATTTTTATTTTCAAAGATATCCAATTTCATGAGCCAGTATTTATTTTTCTACTCCTAATGAGTTTGTCAAAGAAGTAACTAATATTGTCTCTATGTATACACATAAACTGAGTATTTTCATGGTTCCATGCTAAAATATTCATGAGGGAAAATGCATCCTGAACCATTTTTCATAAGTAAACCATACTTACACGAATGACTACAAGAACATTAATACTAACTATGTGAAGTTTTTTCAAGAATAAGTGGACTGTGTGTCTAACTGTTGTACGAGAATAAGAGTAAAAAAAGGAGAATGAAATAAATGCATGCATGATTTCATGCACATGAATGCTTGAATGAACATGAATACATTAATTCACAAGAGATAACCCAAATAGAAGACAAGAACATAAAATATTAAGAACATTATTTTATATATATGCTCGGTTTCTATTTTTTCAGTAAAATAGTTTCACACAGTTTCACTTACTTTAGGTTAAGAGAGAGAAGAAAAAATTACAGTGAAGTTTGAATGAATGGTAATGAGAATGATAATCAATCAATAAATCATGAACAAAATATGAATTGATAATTAATTATGGTCATGTGATGTTTTGGTGATAATTCCATGCATAACTGGAATATATGCACAATATTATACATTCAATTTAGTAGAATGTTTAGGGAAGAACCCTATTTATTAAAAGGTAAAAAGAAAAACCCCTTTTGAATGGGATGGAACCCATTACATGACATAAATCCCCAAATCAAACATCAACCACATGTAATGGAGTCCCATGCAGTCGAAAGACCAAAAAACAATAGCCCGGAGGTCCAATGGCACAATCAACCATTAGTGGTTGTAAAATATTCATTTACATTATGATAAAATTGGTACTATACTCAAATGTTAATATTTTGTATAGAGGAAGTCAGATAATTATCTCCATAGTTATATTCATATATCATTCTAACTAAATGAGAAATTAATTATGATTTGGTTGTGTTAATATGATCTTTAATTGTTTAAACAATCACAAATAAGTATCGGATTCTAGAAAGGTTAGAAGAATAAGATTTTGTGTAGTATATTTTTAACTAAAGAAGAGAGATATCAACCCACTATTACTATCGTATTTTTTTAATATTAGAGTATTAATAATAATTTTCAAGTCATTATATATTCATTTGATCATAATTTGGGTTAGGAATAATTTGTTTCATTAGTCCAAACCATATTCATATCATTGTGACTGATAGAAGAATAAGAAAGTGCAGTATATAGTTTAATGTTGTGAAAAAGTGGGAGGTTTCATACTTATGATTGTGAAAGTAACAAAGTGAAGAAGTGTATGGAAGAATAAAGTAGCACTATTACATCCAATAGTAGTCTCAATAGGTGTAATACATTCTTCGTGTTACAAAAAACCTTATCAACAAATTAAAGTCTATCTTCAGAGGAAGTATAATTATCCATCCAAGAGTTTAAAATATGCACAATCAATTTACTACAGTGCATTAAAAGTGAAATTTTATTTATTTATTATTGTAACCACATTCAAAGGATTAATTTCTAGTGGTTATGTAGTTGGACCATTTCAATACCATTCCAAGGACTAGATACTCTTATTGAGTAGTGAACCTTGTAAAAAAATTATGTGTTATTCTGTACAGATTTCATGTACTTTCATGTGATAGGTAAAATAGAATAAGATAATTAAGATCCCAAAAAGTCAAATAGGTAAGGGGATGAAAGTTTAAAAATTCCCCAACATTGATTCACCCCCCTCTTAGTGTTAATCATATCTCAAACCAGTTCTTTCAAGTTGTATCAAAGCCATGGTTCACCTCCATCAGATTATCTATAGTAAATCTATTATCTTTTAAAGATTGGATTTTTTCTCTATATTCAACAATGAGGTGTAGTTTTGGTGAAGATTAAGTTATCTCTAAGTATAAGTCTATATCTAATTATACCATAATGAATAGTAAGAAGAAAGAGAAGAGAAATTTGAAGAATAATTTCTTCTCATCTAAAGGAGAGGTAGTATATGGTTATTCATGCCTTGGTAATAATGAAGACATATAAGGTTTCGAATGTAATGAGTGAGTGGATCAAGATTAAACAAAGAATATTTATAAACTTACTACCTCTAGTGATGATGAGGTATATGTTATTACAATTTAAAACCATCCTCAAGATGAAGATAAAATCATAATTGGTGATGATGATCAATCTGAAACCTCTCAAGATATATCTGTTGATAGATTAAGATTTTTTTTCATGGTATTCTTGAAGAAATAGACTCCCTTTTTTGTGAAATATTTCAAGTTATGTAGGAAGTTATCACCCATATAGAGGGATAATCTTATGTTTTTAAGAAGTTATTTCTAGAAAATATTATAGAATGTTTAAATCTCTTTAGAGAGGTTGTAAACTTTGAATAAACAAAAGGGAAAATTGAAATAAATTACTCAAAATTAATTGAGGAAGTTGAAGAGAAATATGGAATAAAAAATATTATATCGGAAAAGATCCATGTTCTTGAAGAAAAATTGAAAATATCACTAATGTGAAGGGTTTAAAATTAGAAGAAAAATCTAATAAGATCAAATAACTTGACTCTTTGTTTCTAAAAAAAGTTCAATTGTGTGAAGATGAAGTTGCTCGAATCAAGAGGGCTTGTGAAGAAAATATGATTATGATTGAAGATGATAAAATCATCCTTGATTTGAAATGTCTAGATTTGGAAGTTTAGTTGGCCAATATTGATAAGACACATATTAATACTTCACAAAAGAATGAGACTGTGGATATTCGTATTCAATTATCATAAGAGGATTCCATAGTCAAAAGACCTCCAACATGGGATAAGAATATTTTTAAAGCTTGAAAAAATGGTGATGTATGCCTTGGTAGTGGTCATAAGGCTGGTACATTCTTATCTTAACAAGTATCCCAATATTATAAGAAATCAAGATCCCAAAATCTATCCAAGAGAAAAGAATCAACCTTTTGAATAAAGAAGGAAATTTTTGTAAAAAAAATTATCTCAAGAAGATTCCAAGAAAAAAAAAAGAATACTTTGGATTCTAAATCCAGTATGTTGAAGGGTAGTGCATCCAAAATGACTAATGATATAAGGGATGACACTTATAAGAAAAAATTTTTGATATCCAAACATACTACCACAATTCCTAATGACATGTTAGTAATCTAGCCAAAATATTTGGAAAGAATGAGGAAAACTGAATATATACAAGCTAAAGATAGTGAAAAGGGACAAGGAAAAATTCCACATGAAGATAAAGAAGCTTTTTTTCTAAGGTGCAACATAGATAGTCATACTATTAAAAATTTAACTACAATTATTCCAGCATAAGAATAATTCTTTAAAATGATCAAAGATGCACCAGTAGATACAAGTTAATTAAAATTCCTTGATAAGATATTATTCACACACAAATAAATTAATGAAATGAAAATATCCACACAGCCTCAATAAGAAATGAAGATTATTTGTGAAATTCTAAAAAGAAAATAAAATGGAAAAACATGGTTGAGAAAAATATCTCAACATTTCGATTCAAATTGATGATGAAATGAGGATACACCTTATTCCCGTAACTATGGTATATTGTATTTGTTCTTATAATATAGGGAATTGAATGTGAAGCATGTTCTTAGGGGAAGATCCTGATAAGTATTTAGTGTTTTCAATCCATGATAGTAAAGCTAAATAAGTCACCATCTTTGAATGGTTCTTCAATTGATATTCAAACACAAATATGATAGAGGATTATATTTGATGAAGATGAAGAATGTTATTCCCTGTTATGAAAATCCAGGATAAAGAAGATACCATCTTTACACAATCTTATTTTTAGTATCCTAATGAATAAGTGTTCTAGAAGATCATCCTTATTTATTTTTTCAAAGTTTTCAATCTAGAAAATCACAATTATACGATTCATTTCAGTGTATTTTCCAAATTGGAACATCTTGAAATTAATTATGAAGATATTAACCATTATGAAGATAATGAGGAGTGTTTCTATTTAGGGGGAGAAAATGAATAATGACGAAGAAGCTACTAGAATCATTATTTCAATTGGTATCAAATCTGATTGTTATGGAGATTTCTTAAATATCATTCCATTGGAAAAGGTATGTCTTTATTAAACTCTAAAAATTGAATACTCAATATAAATATCATTTTACAAAGGGGGAATAATTTAATTAATTAATTACATAAGAATAATGGAAGTAACCTACTGTCGCTTATTTAGTTTATTTCACTTGAATGTTTGTAATCTATTTGTTGAAGTGGGTGTAGGAGTTTTAGGTTGATTATTCTTAATAATTCATATCACATTTAGTATATTCAACCTTGAATGAAAGTGAGTAATCCCTGGAGACAAGTATATGAGTCCTCATTTTAGAGGTATCAATATCAATTTGTAAGGGACAACTTCATTGTATAAATAAAATCTTCTATTTTCTACATCGAATATGGATCAAGTAAAATTAGAGAGAAATGATGGATGTCACATTTCATAAGTACGGTCTGATACCGTTTTTCCCATAAAATTTTCATTTATTATCAATAAGGGTGGATATAAATTCAAATGAAATTTTGAAAAATTAAATGGGATAGAACATAGAGATTCACATATTTACACACTCATTTGGAAATAACTATACATGTATTTCCAAAAATTAAAAAGGGGAAGATTTAAGATCCCACTTTTTGTATGATTTATATTTGTTTTTAGTGATTGTAATTGATTTTCAATGGATATAAATTAAATAGGAATATTTCATTGATATCAAGATGATGAAGAAGTTCCAATGTTAATGGATGTTGGATGAAGTTCACAAGTATTGATATTTCAAGAAACATATGTTGATTACTTTGAGTTTCAAACATGATTCCTGGAAAGTTGTTATGGATTCATTAAATGACATTATATTTCATTCTTGAATAATTCCTCTAATAAGTCAGACGATTGTTGAAATAGTTATAATTTTAAATAAATTGTGTCAATGGTGACACATATTTTACAATAATACAGAATATGTGAAGGATTAATTGATGATTGAAGAAGTTCTTCAGAATGTGTATTCCAAAAAGTGTTTAAGAAGATATAATGGTGACCAGGAAATAATGAGATTTCATATTATTTTCATGAATTTATTTTTAAGAATTGGTTCCCATGAAAATGGTTGGAGAGGGCCTTTTTCTTTTTTAAGTGGTGGAGTAATTCACTTAGAATTTATTCTAAGTACAAAGGTAGCCTTATTAAAAAATGGGAAAACCCAATAAAAAGCCTTACCCAACATCAACCCTAGGTACTTGTGGGACCTAGAGGTATACTATTCCTCAAATAGGTCAGCAGTGGCCACCTAGAAGGCAGTAGAGTAAGGAAGAACAATGCCCATGAAGAGTATGTGGGATTGTGTATAAGGACCACAAAGAACACAACCTAATCGATGCAACTATTGGTATACAATCCCACATGGAATCTTGTGGCCGCATGTTCTATGGACCCTGTGTGTAAGGTGTGTATAGTGAATCTGGGTGTTGACCCCACTGTCGAATCGAAGTAGTGGCAGTCACTACTTAGTTGATATATCAAAGGGAAGCCTCTATGGGAGTTGGATGTGGTATCAGAATTAATCAACATTTCCCATACATTTAAAGAGTCATGTATATAATGATAACCACTAGATCAAATGGGTAAACCCTATCAAATCTACCATTCTTGTGTGTTTAAATAATCCACACATATTTAAAACATGCAGTGTCATCTTCTGCCTCCCTTATCTTGACAACACTATTATTAACTAGATAATTGACCAAACCACAATTTATTAAGGGATATCCCACCATGTTCATTCTTATTTATAAATGTTGAGATGAAAATTATCAAAGGAATCATTAGATTCCATTTTCATTATTTATATGATGATATTTCAAACAAACTACAAGCATAGTTAGAGGAGTCCATTTGAAATCTGAAATTTGAGAAGATGAGTTTCATGTGTTTATGATTTCATGAACATGATATGTAAACTAAAAATTATATTCCTTTCATAATGTAATTATTCAATAATTTCTGGAATCAAGTTACCCACATTTGAATATTTTAAAGGTTGAGTCCTTTAGGAATTCAAAAGTATGATTATCAAGATATTATTTTTGTGGATTTGATTTTGTAATTGAATAAATATAAGTGGTGAAAACCTCTCTATGTATACCAAGATACTAAGAATAGGTGTGTGTTTTCTAAAAATAATGTGGGAGATCTCATTTTTATAGAAAACGAAGCATCTGTGAACCCCAATGGTTTGTGAAGGGTAGAAGAGTTTTGTTTTCCTCCTTGGCCTCATGAACTAGGGTGTTCCTCATATCTATTGCATGAAGGAAGAAATAATGCACACTATATGAAGAAGTTACATAGACACACAATTGGCATTCCCACCCTCATCATTCTTTATAAGGAATTCCAATTCCCCAAGCCAATATTTATATGTTCTCTCTTTATGAGTTTCATGAATAAGAAACGAGTAACACTTATGTGTATACACGCAAAGATAGTATTGTCACAGTTCTATGTGAAGGTCTTTTGGCTTTTGTGAAGGAAAAAATATGTTCACTAAAACCTTTATGAGATAAACTACATCCCAACCCAATTTTCATAAGTACACTATACCTACACAAATTAATACTTGATTATTAATACTTATTTTGTGATGTTTTTGAAAGAACAAGTAGACAATGTGTATAGTTAGTTTACAGGAATAAGAGTGAAAGAAACAAAGGAGAAAGAAATCATGGAATGAATTATTTCAGCCACATGAATATTTTAATTGATAAGAGAGAATCCAAAATAAAGAGAAGAACATAAAATATTAAGAACAATATTTTATATACATGATAGTTTTTTATTTGCACAAAGGAATAGTTATGTGTAGTTTCACTTACATTAAGTTAAGAGAGAGAAGCAAAATAAGAACAATGAAGTGTGAATTTATGTTAATTTAAATGATAATGCATGCATGAACCATGAAAAAAACATTCATTGATAATGAATTATGTTCACATGAAATTTTGGTGATAATACCAAGAATAAATAAAATACATGCATAAGATGATATGTTCATTGTAGTGTAATTTGTGGTTGAAAAATATTCCATTCCACTAAGAAGAAATTGATACTATATTAAATTTCTAATATTATGTATCTAGGAATTCAAATAATTCAATCCATAGTTATATTAATATATAATTCTAACTAAAGGATAAATTAATTTTGATGATACTATGTTGATTTGATCTTTCATTATTTCAATAAAAAAATAAATCAATGATTCTGACAAGGTAAGAAGAAGAAGATTAAGTGATGTCTCTTTTTCACTGAAGAAAAAAGAGATCAAGACATTGTTACTCTATTACATTCTATCATGTGTCAAAGATCAGAGGCTGAAGAAGAAGTTTGTAGCTAATCTATATTCAGATAATCATCATTTCAATCAAGAATAATTCAGTTCATTTATTTACACCATATTCATATAATTATGACTAATAGAAGAAGATGTAATTTTAGCTTATAGTTTACTACTATTAAGAAGAGGAAGGTTTCTTTCAAGATGTTTTGCAAGTAACAAAGTGAATAAGTGTGTGAAAGAACAAAGCATAATTGTGACAAACAATAGTATTCTCAACAAGTGAAAGACTTTCTTGGTATTACGAAGAACCATATCAAATAAATGAGGTCTGACTTTAGAGAAACTATAAATATCCATACAAGATCTATAAAATATTAACTATAAATTGACTATAGTTCATTACAAGTGAAAGGGTATTTCATAATTTCTATAACCACATTCAAAGGATTATTTTCTAGTGGTTGTGTAGTTAGATCATTTCTATAGCCCTCCCACCCCAACCATTAGTGTTAGGCATATCCAAAACTGGTCCTTTCAATATGGATACCTAGTCATTGGAACCCCCATCTTGAAAGGGTGTGGTCCTCTATACTTTTAGTGGAATCCCCCATTCATTCTTGGGAGGAGTCATCCATCCTTCCTCTAAGTGGAATCCCCTTATTGTACAAGATCACAAGTCCTATATCCTATCTTTGAGTGGAATCACCATATCGTACTTGGGTGAAGGTCCTATTTTTGTTGGATATTGTGCCCCCTTGGGCTTTGGAGTAGTGGTGATGTGTAGTTTCTCCCCAGGAATTCTTCAAACAAACACATGAGATGTTGGGCATCAATGATAGACCATTGGAGTTTCTATCAGATTCATCATTATATAATTCCTTGTGAGATAGATGTCCCCTTTGTCTCTCATCTAGGTTTATTTTATGAGTATATATATATATATTTGGTATTTATTTCCCTCTTGATTTGGGTTGAGATTTCATCTTCTATCGTGTCTTCAATTTCTCCCTCTTTAGTTTTCAGGGAATCATGTTGGGTATGTATATAATCACACCTTTGCGGTATTTTCTTGCACATACCATGTCTTATACATGTAATGGATAGGTTGGTGGTGATTTGAGATGTGAATATGGATAATAGGGTCTATAGACCGCGTATGGTGGTCGGGCTTAGAGATCAAAAGTAAAGAACTCTCAACTATTTTCTTTTCCTATTGTTTTTAGGTTGGGAATTAATTTCTTATTGGATGTGTATTTCACCCCCTTTACACTTTGGTTATTTTTGATTATACTCTGATGCATTACCAAGAGTTTGTTTCATTCATGATTATCTCTTGATGTTACAACCATTTTATTTATTCATCTACACTATTTCATTGAGATGTTTGGGTGCATGTGTGTATAGGTATACTAAGACAAGGCCTTCTAATTATGTTATGCCATCTCAGTGCTTTTCTCCTACCCATGGCCTATGGAGGCAAGCATGGGGTTATGGCAGAACAACCGTACAACGGCCAGGTAGGCCCTAGTGGGTTGGGTCATTACAGAGTGGTAAAAAATGGTGTCTCTTCCTTGGGTCAGTGTAGAGACATACCCATTGTGAGGATTCATTGGAAACTTAGGGAAGTAGGCTAAAAGTGTATCAGGTATAGATTTTAGGCCAGGGAACCCAGTTTTGGTACCGTGGACAACCTATCCATACACCATGACTCTGGTTACCTGATTGTCGACGCGTAATACCAATACATTGGTTCTAGGGAATATGGTACATGAATCATATAGTATTTAGTCTTTTGAATATATTTCTTGAGTCCTCTTCCCATATATATAGATATATATGTGTGTGTGTGTGTGCTCATTATACCTTGGTATGTCTTCATCACTCTCAAGATTCCTCTATGATGACAACCATCTAGGTTATTGATTCGAGATCATGATGAAGATCCTATGAGAAATGAGGCTTCAGTTCAAGGGACATATCAGGATATCTTTACTCCATGTAGGAAAGTACAAGCACCCTCTCTTGTTGAGTAATGTATTTTAATAACTAGTAAGGTTGAGGATACGTATTGGATTAGTGCACTCCATGAGTTCTAGAGCCATAAGATTCTAAGGTTCCTTAACAATTCATATCCCCAGTCAGTGGATGATTGGATTAAGTCATTCATTTAAGTCTTAAGTCTATATTAAACCTCAAAAAATCAATGAGTTATGCTGACAATGAGTTTTTTCCATGGAGAAACAAGGATCTAGTGGATTCTAGTCATGTATATGTGTAATGAGTTATCAATCTCCTGGGCTGACTTTAGATAGCTATTTTTTACGGAGTAATACCCCTCATTATTATTCATAGTTAATATTATGGAGATTATAGAGTTATATTATGGTATTATGTCATTATCTGATTATGTCACGAGGTTCATTGAACTTACGCGGTACTCCATCGACATGGTTCAAGATGGTTACTTCCAAGTGCGGAAGATCAATCAGGGTCTTAGCCAAGACATCCATGCTAGTGTAGTATCCCTATGCATTCACTCCTATGATGGATTGTTAGAGATATAACTGGTGATGAATATATTCCTATCTAAGAGACTCCATATAGCTATATCTGATAGTGGTGTCATGGGGATGAGTTATCTATAGTGGCTAATAAGCATTAGTTGGTAGGATCTCGGTGTAAGATTCCTCCTCATGTCTAGTCTAGACCTTTTGGACATATGATGTAAGGTTTGAATAGAGGAACGAGTTTTCTATAGAGGGGTGATCATATTCATCTGAAAGGTGTGGTCACATGACATGTGATTACCTGACCTAATGTGCTATGGATGGAAAGCAGCTATTGGATAGACTACCACAACTAGGGAAACATCATGATTAGGATTCTCCCATGCATTTACAGGGAATCCCCAAAGGAGTTGAATGTATAAAGGAAGTTAGTGTGGATCTAAGCGGAGCAGCTGCTAGTGGAGGGTGAGGTTATGGTCTACTTTCTCCACCACCACCAGGTGACCCACGCCAGGCTCAGGGAGCTAGCAGTTAGGGTCATGGTTAGCTGCAGGCTAGGAAAGATTATGGCCCAATATCTCATGAGATGATATGAGGTATGATATGTTTTTATTATAATATTTCTCTAGTACTGGTAGAAACATGTTTGATTCACTCCTTCATTTCCATACCCCTAATGAATGTGATTGAGCTTCCCATTGATACCTTAGCACAATATCTTTTTCTAGAGGTTATGAATGGGTGTGATTCTTTTATATCACTTATCAGCTAGCAATGAAAGTTATCAGTTGGTGGAGATAGATTATTATGGGAACTATTAGTCATCATGATGAAACCTTTTGATATCATATTTTTTATGGACATGTTATCAATGGTTCTATCCTAGATTTACTATCATCATAGATATGTTAAATGCCTACAGATAGATGGGATGACATTATACTTTATGGGAGAGAGAGATATCTCATGGCTAAGTAGGTGCACCTTTCAAGGAGGATGTTGCAACCCACCACCAATAAATAAATGAGTTTATCCCTTGTCTTACTATACTCTTAAAGAATATTTATTCCTTTGGTAGTGGTGTACTTTATAGATGTCTTCCATGGGGATGTTTTTGGACTACCCTTGAGGGAGATAGATATTTGAATCGACTTGCACCCCAGGACTGCAACATAATTTTCTACAGCATACCGAATAACCCCTATTGATCTTTGGGAGATTAGGGTGTAGTTATAGGACCTTCTAGATAAATTTTTTATCTAACCCAGTGTGTATATATGGGAAGATCCTATTTTTTCATGAAATTTGAGGATGAGAGCTTTTGAATTTGTGATTATTATCATCACCTGATCAAGACCATGATAAATAAAAAGCACCTCTTTCTAAGGATTTATGTACTATTGGATCAGTTGTGAGGTGAAATATGTTTCTTAAACACCGATCACAGGTCCGACTATAATCAATTGAGGGTTCTTGAGGCTAATATTATAAATCTAGCATTACAATGTCAATTTAAACTCTATTAGTTCCTGGTGATGCTTTTTGGTGTGGTGAATTCCCCCACTATGTTTATATCTTTGATGAGATGTATCTTCTAGCCATACTCAGACTGATTTGTGGTTGTCTTCATTAATGACATACTCATCTACACTATGTTAGAGGAGAATCATGTAGAGAACATGAGGATGGTCCTAGACTTTCTTTAGGAGAACTAGCTTTAGGGTAAGATATTGATGTGCCAGTTATGGATTGAAGATGTTCACTTTATAGGGAATTTTATTTTTTAGAATGGATTTGATAAATACTTTTAAAATATTGATATAGTTATTTCTTGTGATACACCCAAGAATGTGTCGATGGTGAAGAGTTTCTATGGATTGGAGAGGTACTAATAGAGGTTTATGGAGGAATTTTCTAGGTTTTTGTCCCCTTTGACCACCCTAATGAGGAAATAAAATATATTTACCTAGACTAATCAGTTTCATAGAGCCTTGAAGTAGTTGAGGTTGAGGATGACCAGTGCTCCTATATTAATACCACCAGAGGTGGGTGTGGAATATATAGTCTATTATGATTCCTTTGGATCTGGTATTGGTTTCATGTTGATGTAGAGGTAGGTAGTGATCACATATAGTTATAGGTAATTGAGACCCCATGAGCATAACTACATGACTCATGACCTAGATTTGGCAGTGTTAGTCTTCAATCTAAGGATCTGGATGTGCTATCTTCTAGGAGATCACTTTTTTATTTACTCATAGCATCAGAGTCTCAGGTATATCTTCATGAAGAGAGATCTAAATGTGATACAATGGAATTTTATGGAGTTTCTACAGGACTATGACATCAGGATAGTTTATACTTTTGATAAGAGAAACACGGTGGTGGCTTCCCTTAGTAGAAAGTCTCGTTCTCATTTGGTGGAGAATGTGTCTAAGTAGTAGGATTATTTATAGCTGAACTTGGTGAAGGGAATGTGTAAAAATTATATTCAGTTGATGGTGTTAAATCACCTGCTTCTTCATCATGAGAGGGGGCTCAGTACGGAGACATTGACTATGAGGTTACTTGTGTCAAGATATATTCATGAGATTCACTAAATAAATTTTATGAAGGAGGGTAATATGTCATCCCTTTTTAAGGATGGATGGTGGTTTTGATCATGATTTAGGAGGAGGTGATGAGGGATTTTCCATATTCTCCTTTGGCTATAAATCATGGTGTAGGGAAGATACAAATAGACTTTACATGGTAGTTTTTGTGGGTTGGCATTAGGTGGTGTGTCACCGGGTTCATCTCTCAGTGTCTCACATGTTAGCAAGTAATGGTTGAGCACTAGGTTCTGGGTGATTTAACCTAGCCTCTCTAGATCCAAGATTAGAAATGGGATGACATATCCCTATAATTTTTAAAAGGTCTTCCATGGATAGCATGAGGGAATGATTCCATCTAGGTGATAGTTGACCAACTTATGAATTCATCACACTTCCATTCCACCATATAGTAGAGTTCGGTGGAGAGTCTAGGATATTTTTATATTTATGAGATTATCCAAGTCCATGGGGTTCCTTTGATGATTATCTCTAACCAAGACTTGTGGTTTAAATCATGGTTGTGGAGAGTCTTACAGGAGGAATTTGATACCTAGTTGCAGATGATTACAACATTTCATCCCCATATGGATGGGTAGACTGAGTGCACTATCAAAGTGTTAGAGGATATGTTGAGATATTGTGTGTTAGACTTTTTCCCGATATAGGAATATAACTTTCTATTGGTATATTTTTCTTATAATAATAGTTATCACTCTATAATCAGTATTACACCTTTTGATGTCTTGTATGAGATACCGTGCAAGTCACAATTATGCTAGACTGAGATTGGTGTGATATCACTTGTTTGTCTAGAGATGGTATAGAAAATTATGAATATGACCTAGATAATATTTTATAGGATGAGGAAATACAAAAAATGATATAAATCTTATGCATATCAACATCATAGTTCCTTGGTGTTCAATTAGGGAGGCCATGTCTGCCTGAGAGTCTCCCTATGATGAGGATTTCTGATATTTGGCTAGGGGGAAATCTATCCCTGATGTTATTTTTGAATTTCATGATCCTGCAAAGGGTGTGAAAGGTTTCTTATGACCTAACCTTACCCCCATAGATAATGTGGGTATAGGATGCCTTCCATGTTTTGTAGTTGATAAGATGTGCATAGTCCTATGCATGTCATTGACTTGGGAAAGATAGACATCGAGGATGGTTCCACCTTTGTGGAGTACCTGATGGTGATCGAGTATCGAAAAGAGAGGATCCAATGATGAGAACCATTCCCTTGGTTCATGTGGTGTGGCAGCACGAGAGCATGTAAGAGAGATCCTAGGATTGGGAGAGCGAGATACAATATCAATATCCACACATTACTGTTTATCTTATTCATTTCAGGGGTGAAAATCCATAAAGGGGGGAATAATGAAGTGACCCAATTTCTGTATTGTAAGACTGAGATATATTTAAAAATATTTTTAGAGCTAGTCAATGAGATGGTGCAAGATTCTAAGGCTCAGTGAGCCCCAAATTTATATTATAAAAATGTTGAATATATTATTATCACACATGCACAGTTTTTCATAAATAATGTGATAAATCCTAAAAATAGTATTAGATCATAAGTTTTATACCATTATTTAATCCACAATGTGGGGTTTACCCTAGGTGGGACCAAAAGTTGGTTCGTGCCTGGACATTCTGATAAGGCATTCATTAGTAGGTAGGTTAAGTGGATTAGTTAATTAATAAATTTAATTAATTAATTTAATAACCTAACCTAAAAAATACTCTATAGATACCATCTTATGACGATTTTACAAGGGTTATCCACATAACCCTTTCTATATCTGATAGGAGGAGGAGAGTGTTCTTAATTTTCGAATCGACATCGAACGACGAATGATGATCAGATCAAGAGAAATCAAAGGGTAGTGAATGAAGTAGGATCCCCACATAACTAGAAAATGAATTATTCACAAATAATATATCCATAATCACGGTAGGGGTTGAAAATTTTAGTTTCCTTGCTTGATTAAAATTTTGAGTATGGATTTTATCTTATATTCTTGGATTTTCAAATTTATACACTTATCATGAGCCCAATTGAGTAAATTAAATTGTTAGATCAATTTATTATTCTTTTTCCAAGATAACACCCATGGTTTCCCAACTCCTAGGATCATTTACTAAGAAATCTTGTAAAATTATGGTTATACCTTCGTTCTTGTGCATTTCTCCCAAATGTTCTCCACGTTCTTCATTGCTTCCCTACAGGGACATGGTTTGACATTGTTGGGGTGGGTTCAAACATGATTGAACCCCCAAATGTTTTATAGATCTATGAAAATGATCGATATGATGATTTTTGTATGGATTAGGATGAATCATATGTTTTGGGTGATTCTCCTTGGATTTGGGATCCATAACAACAATGGGATCGAGGAAAAGGCGATGTGTGGGCTCTGTACGAGTGACTAGTTCCCTATTTTCGACCATCGAAGGGCCTAAATTGATGTATGGAGGTTGATCCCACCATTGTTTGGTGGTATTTGGGTGAAATTTGAGGAAAAATGATGGATTAATAATCCTCTTTAATATTCAATAGTCTCTAAGAAACCACATTACACACCATGTAGTTCTTAAGGACACTTGTTGTATACATCCTTTTCCATGGTGGCTAGGGTTTTTAGCTGAGTTAAGGATCACATTCCATGTGTATGGGACCACACATTTTTTAACCTCCCTGGGTGTCCAAACCATGTGCCAACTATTACACACCCAAGTCCCCATGTAGGAGGACATGTCATGTACCATGGGAGTACACAGGCACATGTCATCCAGATACACACACATGAACTGGAAAACACAGGATTTGATGGGATAACATGGGAAAGATTTGGTGGAAAAGGGATTTCCGACTGAAGAGGGAAATAATGTCAAATTTTATTAAAAACATTTCCTAAATTATTATAAGTAACAAAGAGTGAGAAAACAGTACTATTACTTAAAAATATATTGAATAACCAGAGTATAATAATATTCATGAGTTTTTCGAGATGTAGACCAAATGATTTTATCATAAAAAACATAATTAAAAATAATCTCAATAAATGATGAGATTGTAACATAAAATAATTATCACATTGGTAACTGGGTATCCTAATAACCATAAAGGAATAACATAAAATGGAACATAAAACATAGTTTGTATAAATAAATTCATGATATTTCAATTCAAATGGGAATGATATACACCTTGTTGAAGAATATAAATGCATTCCATAACGTACATCTCAAAGAAGGAAAATTGAGATAAAAATACCTTATTGATTAAGTAACCTTTGAACCGTAAACCCCACAAAATAGTACACCTCATATGGATAAGTAAATAAAAATAATTTTAATTGTAATCATGATATAATAAATTTATAGGAATTATATACGCCACACAAAACAAATATGTGCTGAATATGTCTTGTGTCTCACAAAAAATAAAAGTGAGACTGAAATCCCCTTACCTAATGGCTGGAATTCTGTCGTACCATTTCAAAACACCTATATAATAAATATAATAATATTGTTAATATTTTAAATAAAAATAATCCTATTTAGATATATATATATATATATATATATATAATACCATATATAATTTTATTATGTCTTTTTATTACCCGTTTATTAACAATTCCTTGTTAAAATTATATTTCGGGCAATAACTGGTTTGTTTTTCATATATGTTTTCATTTTATATATTTTTTTTCCTTTTACAATGATCAATGATCCATACTATTCATAATTATAACCATGATATAAATAACATGTATATTTATTATATATGTACTTATATTATCAATAAAATTTCGTGATAGGAAATGAAATACATCGTTCATCGAGTCAGTATGTCGTATGTGTTCATGAACGTTGTTTTCATTTTCATGTAGGGTTGAAATAAATAAAATAAAATGACACATATTATCATAATAGATTCATTTTTATTTAATATATATCACAAATATTTATTTTACTCATCTATAGTACATTCCATGTAATGCGGGAATGAATCATATTGCTTCACGAGGCACAATCCTCCTTACACATGAACAACATAATTGTATTCCCAAAAAATGAATAGTATGATGTTATGTGTGATATAATAATTCCAAAATCATAATGACACATTAAAAATGATATATATCATATATAAACAATAAATCCATCATTATGATCAGCCTTGAGATTGTTGAAGTTGGTGCCCTAGAACAAACTTATTTTGTACTCCATGACAAAAATGTATTCATTGGATGGATATTAATAAACACCTTATCACATAATGATTTTTATTATGCATGTAATTGTATGTGATAATATCCTAAGAGTATACATCACACTAAAAGGTTTTATAAAATCCCTACTATGATGATAACTATGAAGTGATGTGACACTATTCTTGGATTTATGTTCCACAGCCATATGATATCATTTTAAGGGACACAAATGATACATAATATCAGGGGTGGAGACTCATAGGACATTGATTCACCTTCTAATGGTGTACTCCCTTGGTAATGTCTTGAAGGATATTATGATAATGATACCCGCCAGTAGGAAATCCACATTTTTAAGTGTCATTGTATGTTCCTATCCTCAGACATGTGTATTTCTCCTTAGACCTTAAGATTATTATTAATGTGTATTATGAATCTCATAATTAGGTGTATTGGAAGAAATTGTGATGGCATATTTTTTCGGTGAGGTAGGATATGTTGTGTGTGTCACGAGTAATACTACATTAATGAATAATGAGGGAAATTTTTTTCCCTTCTATTCCATAATGAAAGTTGATATCTCTGGCCCTTTTATGGAAATGATATATCCTAAATAAATCCATGTCCATGGTGTTGTATAGGAATGTTCAATTTATGGGAATTCAAATAAAGAGAAATTGAGCACAAGGGTTGATGACACTTTCATGAAACCTACCTGATTAGAGATATCATGAAAATGGAATTATATTACATAGTAAGCATTCGTATTAGGTGACATGTCATTGCATCATTAAACTCTTTTTATATTGGTGACATGGCATGTTACTCGATGCTAACCTGGGAATTTTGGATGGTTTTCCTAATTCTATTAAGGAAGGGGTCTAGTGGTCCACCCACAAAGTGTATCCAGTATCTCAATTAAATAATATATTATTTATTATTTAACAAGTTAAATAAATATTATTCCCCATTATGGTTTAATATTTATTCATGGATGCCTGATCACATTTATTTCATCACAAGTCATTCAAGATAATATATTATGGGCAGAATAATTAATAAATACTTATTTTCTTTTTAGTGAATATAATATTTATATATTTATTGGATAATAATATAGTGATATTTATTAAATAAATAAATAGTAAATTTCAAGGTTAAATAAATATGGAAGTGGATTGGAGGACCTAGTTAATTTTCAAGTGAGAAATAATAATATCGAATATTATTTGATTAAATAATATTTAATTATAACTCTAAAGATAAGCTTATGTAAGGAAATAATAATGTTGTTGTTATTATTTGAAATTGGGGTTTCTATAGGATTAGTAAAATAATTAAGGTATTTGTGAAAATTATTTATTATTACCCAAGTGAATTAAATACCGGGTTATATTATCCTCTCATTAGCTAAGCACTAGCCAAGGAACACATATTGGTTGTGCACAATGAATTGGAGAAAAACTCTCAAGCATAGATAACACATCCATATGCAAGAAAACTATCAAGAATGGGAGATATCCTTATCCACCTGATCAAGGAGAATGATTTACAATCAGTTGTCAAGGAAATCAAAGGCATACATTGATAGTGAACGAATATTTCATGTTAGCACCAATAGACTCATTCGACAATGTTTAGAGATACATGGAACATGTGTGGATCAATGCTAGAGGAGATCTAACCTTGATCACTACAATGAAACAAAGGATCACTATAGATCTGTAGTTGAACGCATCAATGAAGGAAGAATCATCTTGGATGTAATTTGTTAATATAATTAAATTAATTATAAAAAAAATATAGTGATCCTATCCCATGGTTCCGAGTTTCTATTCCATTATTTAAATCCTTGATTCATTTCCGTCGATATTGGAATTCATCATAATATTGATCCTGGATTGTTCATTGAATATGGAAAAAATAAAAGTTGGGTACCATCCCTCCTAGGATTCTGCTTTTCCAAGAACCTACACAGATGTGGTATTGGAAAAATGAATGATAATGGTTTGTTGGGTGGTAGTCCTCCGTCTATACAAATGATGATTTCGTAAAACATTTGATGTTAGTGGAGATGGTTATAGGTCATAAACACAACATAAAAACATATCACTATATGGAAGATGATGAAGTTATTATATATTAATTATAAAAAAACAATTTAAGGGGATTGAGGAATAAATAAAAAAATGCTCGTTGATGAACGTTCCCTCTTCTTCAGGTATCTTTTTTATGTTTTCACTAAATTCATTAATTGGATGAACTTATGACCAAACTAAGGCTTCTAGGATAACAAGAGGGATGTTGGGAAGTTATTTTTTGGGGTTGTTCAATCTAAATGGATATAGAGTTGTTTTGAAGTGAGGGTAATGAGTACCCTTTAATAATTGAGGAAGAGTTGTATTTTCTATAAATACCTAAAATAATTCTCTATTGGTATGCCAATCTTACCTCATGTGGATCAAAAAGTGATTCATAATATAAGATAAAAATTAATTGGCTGATAAAGTCCTCTAAAAAACAAAATAAACACATTTTTTATCATTTTATCCCTCAGTCTCTAATTTTACTCAATTTTACCCTTATAGTTTTTACCAAGGTAACTTTTATCTTTATGTTTACCTAGATAATTTGTCCTTTAATACTAATATTAAAAGATAAATATTATATAATTTTGACCTACTAATTCTTGATATTACAAAATTTTATTACTAAAAAATAATATTTTTGTTGAAAATTAATTTGGAAATAAACACATGAAATGAGAAGAACTCTATATTAACCTTAATCATAGTAATTAATTTTAGATGTTTGTACTAATAATTGTAGTCAAAAATTAAATTGGCCATATTAGTTTGTATAAATTATTATGATACCAAATATTGATTTTCTTTTCAAAATTCCAGTCACATAAGTTGTAGAATTTAATTTTAAAAAAGTAATACCGCAGATGTGACAATAAATATGGTTTTTTGAAAATGGAGATGATCAAAAGTTTACAAAGTTTTTATATCCAATTTTAATATGAAATTTATACAAATAAACTAAACTGGTTTAATAGATTAATAATGGATCTAAAATAACTTTACAAATAAATTATAATATAATTCCACTTTATAAATAAATTAAATGAAAAGGCAGTTTTCAATTAAAAATCAATATTTTCACTATTAATAAAAAAATGAAATGTTTTAGGAAAATACAAAATAATCACCTAAAGGTAATGGAATAAAAAATTGGAGTGCACTACATTATTACACTGTTACCATCACAATGATAACGACATAATAAATTGCATTATATATATCCTATTAATTTTGTAATTTAATTGATATATATATATATATTCACCTATATATAAATATTATTCAATTTATTGTGGAAACATTATGTATCCTAATATTCATTATTTATATATAGATAATAATTTATTACTTAGTAAATTTTTTATATTAGGATCCTTAAGGAAACATATTATATATATATTACTCATTCTTTTAATGTGTTGGAATCATTGGACTTATTACAAAATGAGTGGAATCTTGGATTATATATATGCCCTCAATCCATTGGTTGATATATTATATTAAACTATCATGTGCATTTGGTGTATGAATACCATTTTATAAGTGATATCTTAGCACAAGTTTGTGATAATATATTTGTGATGTCTACAATTATTCATCAAATCATTATTGTTTTTTATCTTTTTTATCCATATAAATATTATTCCCAAATTTGATATTATGAACATGTTTCCATTTTATGGAATTATTTGGCTATTTATTCCGACCAGATTATGTATGTCATATTTTGGGCATGCTAGAATTTACATTAAATTATCCTTTAACATGTGTTTAACGAAATGGATTTTCTTAAACCCCCACAAAATTTTCATTTTTCAATGTATTGAGGATTTTTAGGTCTATTCCTTAATATTTATAAGTTTATTTAATTAAAATATTTTTTTAAAATATAATTTCTACCATTACTTAGAGCCTTATGGATATATATGGTTTAATCATAGAATTATTTATGTTTACAAAAATATATTTACCTACATGTTAAAACCCTTCTCTATATATGGGTAAAATTTGTTTACCCTTACATGAGATAAATATTTGTATAGGTAACTTTGAATGACCATAACGTGAGGAGAAATCTTTTAATATGGGTAAAAAATCTACCTTCATATTAGCCTAGTATTTTTTCCATTGTGTTAGGGTAGAATCACGATACCCTTATTTTAGGGAAATGACCTCTTCAAGGGTAAAACCATTTTTCCTTATACATGTGGACAATGCAACGTGAATGTAACTACTTGGTCCATTTTCTATATCCTTATTTTTAAATATATAACTCTATTTTAAATGGAGAAATGAGAATATTATCCTTAAATTAAGGGAAATAATTTTTTAAAATTAAACATTAATAATAGTATGATTTAAATAGTTAAAACACATGAAATAGATTATGTATTTAAGGATTAAAATGGAGATGATAGAAAATAAATATAGTCATGCATTAAAAGTATGTCATTCCAATAAGAATAAAGAAATTTTTATATTAATACACTTGAATTAATTTGGGGTTTCAGCTATTATTTTTCTATATCATAAATGGTAGACCATGAATTTCAATGTCTTATTAGGTGTTTGAGAGAGTTCTTGTATGTTTGTTTTTAAAACATTCAAATTCTCTTATACCTCTATCATACCAATTTCTAGTAATGATTTCTTACACTATAGTGGGTTCAGAACAACTTCTGTGGAGTTTTAGGATATTCTAGGATGCATTACACTTTCAAGATTCAATATATCACATACTATCATTCTATATTCGATGAACCAGACATAAAAATTCATCTGTCTATATATCATGTGATAAAATAAATCATTCAATGTAAGGGATCTATTACCTCTTATATTCTTTTTTAAATATTGATTTTACAAGATCAAGCTTTTACTATATGGGTATATAAAACTAACCACGAAAAATAATAATATAGTGACAGAATAATATAAGGGAAATATATTATTACATGTGATTATAATTATATTCTAGACATCAACATTATTATATTCCTAGTTTTTTTAAATAGTTTGAAAGTAATGTCCTTCTATAATATTAGACTTTCATACACACAACATGATACTATAAAAGGTTAAGAAAACTATAGATAGAAATATTATATATAATAAATTATTATAAATACCATAATTAATTTTCATATAATAACTAGCATTGTTTGAGCATGTTTTTTTTAATTCTTGTCTTCACATTATCATTTTTAGGAATATCCATGATTTTGATAATTTTTACCATAAGTAAATCAACAGTTAATATTTTTAAAAATTAGTGAATGATTATTGAAATTAAAAATATAAAGCATGTAAGTGTTGGAAACTTACATTATTATTTTATTTTATTGATTGTAGAATATAAATAATTTTTTTTAAAAAAATTATACTGATTTTTTTTCATTCCATTGATATGTTTAAATTATAAATCATTAATTTTATTACAATATAGTGATGAGTTTTATACATGAAATTTAATTTGGTTGGTGTTTTTTTATTTTTGACATTGAATTTGGTGAATGGTTTGAAAATGTGTTGTATAGGCATTGAGATGTTTGGATGTTTTGATAGACGTGCTTTACCATTTTATATTCTTGATAGTGAGGATTAGATTTTTCCTATTTTTTATTTAATTATTTCCTTTAGACTGTGTAATGGGTATCCACTACCCAAAAAATAGGTCGTGTATTTCAATAAAAAAGGGTTATATCCCTAACTTTTAAAAAATATTTTTTGTGGGATGGAAGTTGGAATGTCATGAAGGTCGATAGGTTTAATATGAGTTTAACATAGGTTGTCTACCTTAGTGTGTCTGTGTGTTATAATTTTCATTATGTTTTGTGATTTTATTATTCTTCGCCACCCGAGATAGTTGGGGTGTCCAACACCCGTATTGGCCTTGGTTTTTAGTTGTTCCCAACATTTAGGTTATTGTTGGAGAATATAGAAACTATTCCTCCTATCAAGCTCTCTGCTATGGAATGACAGTGTGTTTAGACCTACTCAGGATGTAATGGATTTCTATTTTTAGGGTATGTGTTCAAATGGGAAGCGATTTATTTTGGTTATTTTGTAATTTTATAAGTGGGATATGATAGATTAATGTAATAATATATACCAATAACCAAGCTGTAATTTCTGGTGTTATTATAGGAGTACCCTTAAATAGATTTTAATGGATTATAGTGTAGTGTATGGTATGTTGGCTATGGTCGCTTCCAGACTTATCACCTATAGTTATGGGGGATGATTTTGAGATTAATGGGCTGTATGGATTTCTGTTGATGTGGAAATGATTGGATTCATGGGATTTAGGATGTGATGATGTCGAAATAGTTTCCTAGATAAGAGGGTTGACTCAAGAGTAAATGAGAGATTCAAGACACGAGTCATTGGGATTTAGGGTGACTAGTTCAGTGTGAATGTGGTAGAGGGGAACCATTAATTTTTTATAATTTTTTTCATTATATTATATAATTTTTTGCATTATTTTTTGAGCAATACATGGTGAGGATAGAAAATTAGTTTAATTGATTAGATGATGAGATGTTTTCTATATCATTTTCTAAATCCCTAAGTATACTTATTTCATATTTACATGGGAGGTTTTATGGAGGATTCTAATAAGTATTCATGAAAATATAACCCATATATATAAAAAATATTTTCAGTAATGATATACAGAGATGATGATGATGCTATGAGAAACTAGCTCATGAATTAATTGTTTATTAGTAGGGTTTGGGATTGCTACTACATGAGTTGTTCATGTTGTATTTTTACACACATTTCCTAATTTCGTGATACATCATATAATGGGATTATATGGATTGTTTTTTAAGAAATGTTAGTGTTTGGTGTATGTTTCTTTATTCTGGTAATTGTGGAGTGTAATACCTTCTATTTATGTGTAAACTACCATCAATGATAGTTATAAACACTAGCCTATTAGAGGTGGGCTTCAGGGGATCAATGTATTTCAACACTACCAACCTATAAGGGGTACTCATTAGGGTGGATCATGATAATGTGGTATGAAAACTTTCTGTTGATAGATATCATGGAGCATGGTGATAGGAATAGGTGAAGATGAATGGTTTGGTAGGGAAAAAACATCAGATGGACCTAGCATGTGATGTACCCCAAAGAGAGTAGCCAGAAAACACAATTTTTGTTAACCTTATGATCTAATAAAAATAAATTTAATTTAATGAATATCATAATAGAACTATTATTACTTCCATGTTAGAAACTATAAGTGAGAATCTAGAATCATGGCTTTGTTTATTATTTAATTTGAGTAGTTCATGGGAATTATGTCAAATACTATTAATTGATTTGAGTATTCCATATTTCAGGTTAGGAAGTCCTTGAAAGTTTTATATTTTATAATAATGGATCATCATCAATATCCACAATAGTTTTGTGCTAATGATTCTTTTCAAGATGCACACTCAGATCACCATAAAATCTAGATTGATGAAAATGATTCTTGGATGATACCACTCCCAACGTTTTAGTGGCATGGTCAATAGATGAATGAGGGTTTTTTATTATATTTGGAGACTAAGGATTGGATGGTGTAAGTAGAGTTCAATTTCAGTTCAATCCATTCCTATAGGGATAACTGGATTTCACTAGACATTAGTATACTATGTATGATATATTAGTAGTGGTGGTTTTTGTTCCTCAAGGATCAAGAATATTCATTTGTTTCTAGGTGATGTTTCATGAGTACTTCCATGTTGAGTTTCTTCCATCGACTATGATGTTAGCATATGGGTATTATATTATTAATGTTCTATAGTTAGGTTATTCTATGAAGGAGCACATGGTTCATTTTAAGAACCTTGTTTTTTATGATTCAAATCCTCTTCTAGAGGGGACATCTAGGGAATGATATTTTATAGAAGTTTTTATTTCCAGAGATGCAGTATCAGGTCACCCCTATTAATTTCAATGATATATCTCTTGGTACATATTAAGGAATAGGTTATTGATAGGTAATTATCTTAGAACAAATCCACTTTTAGGGGAGAAACTAAGATTCCCCATAGATTAATGTTCCATTTAAAGAATCTCAATTTCCTTTTTAGAAGATGAATCTTTAGATAGAGGGATGTTAGTTCCATCCTTCTTCATTCCATTTCATTAGTGTTGGTAGTTACTTAACCAATACTAGTGGATTAAACGTAGTTTTATTTTATAATTGAGGTCATACATATTTGATCTATTAGTTTTTGGAATTCATGACTAGTCAACATAGGGTTGTTGGTCCTATTCAAATTGATCCTCTTCACTCGTATCCTTCAAGATAGTAACATCACACGGGTGCATTAGATATGGAATAACATAAAAGGGAAAAGTAGGTTGGGGAGAAACACCTGATTCCCCTAACCCTTTGTGAGTAGAACATGACCATGGAGGTAGTCACCATTAGGAAAAAATATGATTTTATAGAGGAAATGGTTAGATTAATGCATTAGAATAACCAAAATGGGGTGATCTATGTTTCATACATTGTATTATTTGCTTATATTTTACATGGGTGTATTCAGTTTTTTTATTTTAGAGCTACACACTCACCCTCTCTAGTGGATTTTAAATTTGTTACACTATTTGAGGTTGAACTAGTTTGGTATATATATATAGAGATTGATAGATGATGTCATGGAAGCATTAGTCTTCATGTTATATATTATGTTTTTGAATAGATAAATATGACATCATCCATAACATGGATTGGTTTTATTCGGTATAGAATATCATTGATTTATTCAAGGTGAAAGATCTACGTTCTGAGGTTTTTGATGCTATTATAAATATTTTGGGCACAAATCCTACTATTTTAGGTATAACATTAAATTTATAGGAAACAGGCATGAATCAAGGGAATGAAATGGTGAATATGTGAGAAAACATTCTCATAGAATGATGGTTATGACCAAAAATTCATCCAGGATAATAATTCAAACTAAATATGAATGTATAGAAAATTTTTTTCATGGATATAATCATGTGGGACATAATTATGTGGTATGTATAAAAATTTTGGAATTATAATTTCCCTATTAATTGAATCCAAGTATGTTCTAAAATAAGACCAAATACAAGTAATTTATTGATTTTTTGATGATCAAGAATGTCAAAGTAGAATACTTAGATATTTAGACATGTCATCTAAAACTGAATAAATAATTGGAAGAAGCTGGGAAACATTCTAAATATAATGGAATTCATGTAGTATTATAAAATGAGGTAAACATTGATGGGACGTTATCCACATCTAGAAACTAGAAGATATAGAAGGATAAGGTTGACAAAGATATAGAATAAAAGTAAGAGTAAGGAAAGAAATAATATATTCAATCCAATGAGAATAAAAAAAGTATAGTTCAAATAAATATTCAATCATTAAATTAGTAGAAAAGAATGGCCCTGATTGAGTGGAAGCTCTCAGTCTGAGTGTTGTAATTGAAAAAAGAGTTCCCCTATTATTCCCTATTACTTATTCTATTTTGAGATAACATTCAAGGAATGGAATTATAAGTTTGAGGATATCACTACAAGACATTATGAAGATATTTTCCATTATGGACTCAAAAAACTTCCATGAAATTAATAAAAAGAGAGTATCCCTTTAGGGGGATAAACCTTGAAAGGAATTTTTCATTACACAAAAATTCAATGAATTTATAATTTAAAGATAAATTTAATTCTTAAATTTTGACATATTTCTATTACACATTTATATTACTTTCATAATTATATTAATAATAAAAATGAAGGTGGAATTCTTGGTTGATGACAAGATGAGAAAAGGAGGATTTTTTTATTTGTAACTAATCATTCTGATATTTTTATTGATATTGTGTATGATTTTTCATTTTATTGAAAACTATTATTTTTAGTAACTCTTTAAAAGAGATTTGATAATTTTTTAGTAAGATTTCACATGCATTGTTGTTTATGTACTTAATGGACAACCTGGGTTTTCTCTCTATTGTTTTCTACATTGATTTATCCCACATAGGCATATAGCTTATTAACAAAATGATATTTTCTATGAAAACCAAGTGATATCATCTATCTATCTTAGATGTTTTGAAGAAATAATCAAATAAGGGTGGATTACATATCATGGTAAAACTCATGAGATGATAATAACCCCACTTATCCATTTCATTAGATTTTTCGTAAGGGGTATAATGTTTGGCCATATATTGACTTTTATAATGTGAAGAGATATTGATAAAAATAATAAATGGGGGATATTATTGGGACTAAAATTTCGTTTTTTCAATTATGTTTCAATATGTTTTTGGTAAGTTGATGTGGAAGTGGTGATGCTTGGGGAATTATTGTGGACTCATATAATGACATTGGATATCACGCTTGAGTAATTATCCTTGTGAGTGAAACATCTAAATGAACCACTATTAAATGTCAAATATATGTTGTAAGTAGTGTAAAATGTTCTATTAAGTTCCCACATATTATTTTGGTTGAATAATAATAGAGTAATACCATGAAAATATTCATTTTCATGATGAATGTTTTGTAGAAGAACATTTTATAGTTTCCATGCATAAAGAATATAGCTTCATGAGGGAAGTAGGAGAAGGCCTTGGAAAAATTTAAATATACATTATAATAGAATGAATAATATTTTTAGGAAGTTATTTAATAGGGATTGGCATTATATTATAATTTTCATTACCCTTCGAATGATCCATAAGCGAAACAATTACAAGCCAAGCCAACCAGTAAGGTGAACCTGACCTTGAATCACGGGAGTATACTCAACCATGCATGGAAGAAAGCCTATCCATACAACATGGTGGATGATAGTGGACCTATGTATAGGACCATAGTAGTACACTTTGTGTGGGATAACATGTGGGTAGGCCAGTGTGACTTTAGGCCAACGCTGGTGATTTTTAGTATGTGAGGTGGTTTGCGTGAGTGTAATGAGTACCGAACTACACTGTCTGCTCAAGAAGGTTGTGGAAAAATATTATTAATAGTATCCCCAAACCAATTGAATTTTATATATGAGAGTAGAACTCAGGGTTAATATTCTTTCATATTTATAATGTTATGGGAATAACCATGATCTTCTGATTAGTTTGATATGTTTTGTTCGATCGATACCTCATCGTCTTCTACACCAAGAATTGCTCAATGTATAATGTTCTTCTAGTTTATCATGGGATAACATATGGTGACCCAAGACAAGGTCTGTATGATTATTCTGAGGTCAATATGATGAGTCTATGAGATGAAAGACATTAATCCATGCAATATTATTCTTTTATGCAGGAAATAGTTGAATAAAATTATATTTTTGAGGAATATATAGATATTTAGAAGGATGCTTGTGCATCTTTATTTATAGATGTGTTCGAGATTATAAATGATGAAAGAAAATGATCAACATCACATGAACATGTAGATAAATCATGCCATAAAATAGTCCATTAATTTTAGTGTCATACATTTTAGGTACACTAATATATTCAGTGACATTAATAAGCATGACACATAATATATTCCTAGTAGATTTATGTTACATGAGAAACAACTGAAAGGTGGTGGGGAATTTACTATATATATCAAGCACTCAAGGATAAAGACAGATTCAGTAATATTGATAAGTTTTTCATTTTTAAAATAAATACAGTTCATTAATAATGGCTTTGTTTCAAGAGGACATTCAGCATAACACTCTGCTACCACAAAGAAGAGATACAGCGGGAATTTGGAATGTATTTAACACTCAAATAGATTAACAAAGAACATATTCCATGAATGAAGTCATTAGTGAAGGAAACCCTTATGTGCATTCCTCATATTTTTGTTAATTAAGTACTTTTACACTAGCGAGAAAGTGTTGTTTGAGAAAGATGCATACAATATTATAAAGAATAATAATGATCCACTCCCATTCAAATTTCTATAAAGAAGAAATTGAATGATTACAAGCATACTTGAATATAGTATGCCACTGTGAAATAAAAATAAATAACATAATAATTATGGAATCTTTTGAGACTTCTAAAATATATTTGCACATAGAAAAACATTAATTACCATTTGGGTGTGTTCACAAGATAATTAAATATGAACAATGTATGCACACATGAAATACAAGCATGTGTAATCAGATGAGAAAAACTTAATCAGAATAAATATAAGTCCACATTTCACTATAAATTATAAAAATGAATATCTATGTCCATGGGTTTAAAAGTTATAATTCCATGAATTTTATTGAATATGTATTAAGATTGATAAATACACTTGTGATAAGATTTTTATGAATAGTGTGTAGTGAAATTAAGACTAAAGTTGAGCAGAACATCAGAAGAGTTAATATTTGATTTTTCAGTATTTTGAGACAATGCAATATCATTGTGGAATAAAATAACATTTAATTTATTGTGCGTACTAATTACAGACATATATATTATTTTGATACTTTTACATAAGAAGGAAAAATTGACTGATCATTGATGAACTTTGTAAACTGATCAATTATAGGTCATCAAATTTATTTAGAAGGAACAAAAAACATAATAAGTTTCTCTTGAAGGTACTTGAACAAGTACATAGGGAATTTTGATCCTACAATATAGATAAATAATATTAAAAGATGATCCAATAAGGGATCAACACTATTTAAGGGAATATATATTTCTATCAGAGTTGAAAAAAGATAAGTGTCTAAGTTTGAGATAGAATAGAATAAGTCTCTTAGTTGGATTTGGATGTGAATAATTCTTTCAGTTGGATCCATATGTAGAAGAAGACTCTAGTGGTATTATGGAGTATGACAATGTGGATCATAGAAATAGTATGTGATGACATATAAATAACCTATTTTTTGGATTCGAAAGTTAAGATATTGTGTGATTCTATATCGACCCTTGGAATTGATAAATTTTTTTAGAAGATACTCTGTGTTGGGGTGTATAACCAACATGGAAATCAGTATGCCTTTAACTTGAACCATGTAAATATAGTGTGTTGTGATCACTCTTATAATTCTTACATATGAGGTGAGCTTGTGAGACATCAAATTTTGGATTGATAATCTTGACAAGTATAAAATTTTGAATTCAAAAGAAAATAATTCATGAAATTAAACTACAAATTCACCCCACTTAGTGGTTAATCAAGATTGGTGATCTATGAAATATTAAATAAAAGGAACACCCCAATAAGAATTAATTAAAAATTCTATTACCAGTGTTTATCCGATGATAATAAATGATTAAACTAAATAATTATATAATCTATTCATGTCTATGGATTATAAAACAATATTAACTTACCATGTAAATTATGAAAACTGTAATAATAATAATAGTTTTATTAGGTTTCATATACTGTTACCAAACATAGAAAATGAATGAAAATCCAACCAAGACATGAACCTAGGAAGGCAGTTTCCAAAATCACCATCCCACCACTCACCCCATTTTATTTTTTTATAATAATAATATGATAACATATAATAATAATAATAATCAAGATATTCTATAGGGGTAACACAGACAAAACACAAAAGAACCCACACAAAGAGGACAATTGATCTAGAACACACATCAACCATGAGTATTCACTCCGTAAATTTTATATTTATTATTATTTAAATGATAAAAATACTATAATATGAAAGTGAAATAAAAAGATAGATAATGGTTCCCCATTAACCCCATGGTGAAAATGCACGTTATTTTTACATGCATGCATGCATGAGAAAGTGATGAATGCCAACTGATAGATCACACATTGCCCACAACTTGGTGGTTTCCATACCTACTAATTTCACCCAATAACAAACCCCCATTGATGACTTTCATCTAAGTCCCCACCAACATTAATTCCTTACATTTGGCCAAAATCATCACCAACCACGACCATGTCACCTGTAGTGCTAATTCACCCAGGTCACATCCACCTTTGTGTTAACCGAGCACCCAACAATTTTAAACCACAACTCAATATGAAAACATCATTATGATATTCCAACAATAGAATAAAAAATTATAGCACTATCCACTCTCATTAGATAATCAATTTTTTCTATTCTAATACCTAATTTAAGGCCTAGATTGGAAAAACAAATCTCCCAAATATTGAAGGGTATTGCATTTTTCATTCCATAAAAAATATAGATTAATAGAATGACTTTACCAAAAATACATGACTCTATGTACATAATAATAAAATGATTAATAATAATATTAATAGTAAAAATAAAAAAAATATGTTTTTATTACTATCGGAATTGGTTATAAGAAATGAAATAGCTCACAAACTTGTGGGATAATAGGGGTAAGAAAACCCCTTCAAGGGTTGAACTACTCTATATTTGGAACAGGTCTATTTTAATGACCCGAATGATGACCATTTGATAACCTAAGGGCCCTTTCATCCTATCCTAAAGGCCCTTTACATTCGTCTTGATCTACAACTGCAAGAATTTACATTAGATTGCAACCTTGCATGCATCATCATTAGCCATAAATCATCTTGGAAAATCCCCTAAAGGGGGATGCTAAGATTAAAACCCTAGTTAGATAAAATAATATGAGGTAATTTACCACTCATGAAAGCCCCCAACTACAAATAAAACAATATTATTATATTTTTTATTATCATGAGTATAATTAAGAATATTTTAAATTTTACCCTCTCGGGATCCGAGATAATGTCTATTTCACAATCATTATTTAGGTCCCAAAAACCCTCCACACCAATATACTCATGTACTTGGACACCAGTTCAATATTGATGATAAAACCGTATGGAAAATATGTGTGTAAATATGGACATGTGTGATATAGTTTTGGATACTTGGTAGGAATCACTAAAGGATCCAAAACATCTGCAACCATTTTGTCATGATTGTATGTGCTTGTGTCACAATACTATATATATTAATAAACCTAAATATAGTAAAAAAAATACAACATAATAATAAATAAGCATAACCTAGTTAGTTTTTATATGTTTTTAAAGCCACCATGGTGCTTGAGCATTCATAGATTGGTTATTCTAGACTAAAAATATATAACCATTACCATATTTTATAATAAAATTGTAGGTAATTATTTATATTATTCCAAAAAAAGTATTGAGATATATCATGTGATTATAATGATTGTAAGTCCATATATTGATAAAATACTAGGTATGATTTTTCAGTACCTTGGAGGGACAGTGGGCTAGATGATCAGATTCATTGGCTAAAAATTCAATATACCACTTTTAATGATTCTATATTGACTAGAATACCTGAGGGTGTTATCAAAACTATCAGGTTTGATTCATCCTAGGGGGAGGGGTGAAATATGAAAATTAAATTTATTATAAATTTAATTGATGAAATTTAATTGTGAATATATTTAAGGTTACGAGGAAGAAGAAAATTATTGAATATCATATTAGATAAGTTTCAGATGAATCTTGTAGTTTTAATACATAATTTTTATTGTAGTTTCCTTCCACTGGATATGATATAGTGGATCCACTCATATATTGTTTATGATGATAAATAATATTTTTCAATTGAAAGTTGTAAAGTGTTGGATACTAATTGAAAATCTTATTATAAAAAGGATTCAAGTAATTAACCCTCTACATCTGATAATAATTTAGGTGAGCTATATGTAAATAACTTTTGCTGATGGTTCTGATGGTTGATGAACATACCATCTATAACATGTTACATGATAAGTATAAGATGTTAACTACTAGAGTAGTCCCAGAAATATAATATGAAGAATCAGAATCCATCCATAAATTATCAATAATTAGGAATATTGAAATATTTAGAGAATATATTCTAAACAAAGGATAAAGAACACTAATTTTGAAGATATAAGTATTCTCAAAATGAAGAAACACCGATGAATCCTTATATTCTAATAAAGCATTTGGGAATGACATTGATGTTAATAAAAAATATTCAAATTTTTCGAATGCTTATTTATATCATTTTGATATATTATTTTGGCATGTCATTGAATTCCCAAATAACATGTGAAGAAGTTCTTTTAGTTTTTTTTAAAACCTCTAGATTTCAATTATGGAGATGAATATTAGAAATGTAATACTCTTATTTAATATATTTATGAATCTTTTTTTATTTATAATTTATGTATTGAACATTCACACCTAAAAATTTGAATTTTTAATCTCTTGTAGGATATGAAAAATTTATATAAGTGAATAATCAGTGTACTTATAAATTATTAGGAAATATTCCATAGTATTGAATGTTACACTGAAAATATTAAAGTAATAAAAATGAATAATTCTAAAAAATTCCCAATGTATACTTTGATTCATTAATGCATATTTATAAAGGAATAAATGTCATGATAGTTGAATTGAGATGAGTGAAGGTACATAGAAAATAGAAAGCGAAATCGTCCAGAGCCCTATAATAATATGAATGGGAAGTTATATTGAATATGTAAAAGTACCCCAAGGGATTGGAATTTGATTAAATAATAAACAGTTTTCTAATATATAAAATTATCTCCAATATGCATACTCGAATTATGAAAAAATCAAAAATAAAAACTATGACCTGTAAAAGTAAAAAGATGAATATGTAAGAGTAATTAACTCTTAGGGAAAAGGTTATAAATAAAAATTAGTAATGTTATATGTCTTGTAATGATATGTAAGATTAATAACCATTTAAGTAAATGTTAACAATTAGGGAAAAATATCAGATTACACGACCTCTAGATATGACGATTCTTCACTAGAATTAAAAGGTAATATAACATGTTTATTTGAGGAGATATAATTCTAGACAAGTTGAAATGGAGAATTAATATATAATATGATTGGGAAGTGATGAGGTTTTTCATACTGAAAACGGTAGTAACATGTTTTGATAACTCTATTTCATTATATCATGTCAACATAAAAATTATATTCCTATATATTTCATTATGAATAAAATAAAAACATGAGTATGAAAATATTTAGGATCAAAGGAAGTCAAGAAAAATAGAAATCCAAGGTTAGAGATCTTGCCTTTTTAATTTATATTATATTTCTATTATGGAATATTTAATGACCAAATGTCTTCTGATAAGATAATTTTTTTAATTTCAAGGTGTTTTATATATTAAAATATGGAAAATATATTTTTCATATTCCATGACTATAACATAGGGAATAAAAAGATAACAAAAATGTATTTTTGAAAGAAATTGACTGTACATTTCCATTGAATACTCTGTCTAAAATAGATGGAAGCTAATGATATTCTAATAGAGTATATTTTTTAATCATGACTAAAGAATAATAAATAAGTGTAGACCTATCATATGATATCACTTGTTATAGAGGATAACTAAAAATATTCCCTATGATATCACTACATCATTGAATAAACTTTTAAAGAAGAAGAGGACTAATGAAAAATAAGAAATTACATATCTTACTATTTATGTGAATTTATTATTTTCAGCTTTAGTTAATCTAACAAGGCCTATGTGCATACCACTCTATATTTTTATGTATTGGTATTTGATGAATGATTAATGAGTAATAAAATCATTAATTATTGATAGAGTGATATCCAATGTTTTCTAAAGATATTACTAATGGGATGAAAAATGATGACTTTTAGAGACTATAAAGATCTATTATAATAATATCTAAGCATTTACAGAGACTAAAAGGATATCAGGATATGGTTTCTATAAAATTATAATGAATCATAGTTTAATTATTACATTCCTTTGTAATTTACATAAAACAATAATCAAATTCATAGATTTGTACCTCAATTATCTTGTTTCCACTTCAATAACATTGTGAATATACATCTTTTAGTATTATCTGAACACATCAAGGATTATGTTCCCATGTTGGGTTAAAACCTTCTAAAAACCATATATGTTGATGTGTCTGGTCAATTTACAATATTTTATTTGGTGGTGAATATTTGGAAGATAGAAATATATCTATGCATATAACTTGACATAGTGGATCAAATAAACAATCCGGATTTTTAAAAGATAAATAAAATTAATTAAAAGGTTCACACTGATTCAAAACCCCTCTTAGTGTACATACATGATCCAATGGGAACATAAAGCGATCTCAATGGTAATCAAGAATCCCATTTAATAGATAAATTTTAATAAATTATTGTTTTATATAAAAAATAGATGATGTTTATATATTAAAAAAGTTATAATTTCCTTAAATTGAAAATACATATTTTATCCGTTCCAGTTCTGACATGAAGGTTTAATAGAAAACCATAATGAATGTTGTGACCTGACCCCAGAAATCCCATATCCAGTGCCTGCTACCATTAAATTTTTATGATTATAAGAAATCTAATCCCAAAGGACTGAAGAGTAAAGTAGTCTTGGTAAACCAGTTTCATACATGAGTCTTGTATTATAAATGAATACACTAATTACACCCTAATTTTTTTTCGAGGATTACTTTTTTCACTTATCATATATGTACATGTCATTCCTAGTATACTTCATGGACTCCTAGGGAAAGGAAAAAAATAAGGGTGATCTAAAATTCTTAGTATGTAAAAATTATAGAGGAAGGAATAATGAATCAATTAGAATAGTAAATATAGAAAGGTAATAACTAAAGAAACAATCCATGTAATAAATAAACTGGGAAGGAACTGCATGAAAAATATGGAAAGGTAAATAACAAAAAAAATCTATTCAAATAACTAGATATTAATTAATTAATATGGAAAGGAAAGTAACTTAAATAAATTCCATTTAATCAATGAACTATGAATGAAATTTATCCATAGATATCCCGACTCAAAATATCATGGATAAATAATAATAAATGAATTCTTAATAAATGAAATGCTTAATTATTGGATGTTATGTTTGTCATGCACATGATACCTTTACCACCAAGAGCCATTCTCAAGTATGTTTAAATCTATGGGTTGAAACTTGTTTATTCTTTTGGGAAACAAACTCTAATGGTGTTTCACCAACTAATTTAATCTCACGAGACTACCAATGAATTTGGGGCTTAATTTAAATGATCCCCAACTTGTTGGGATTTAATTAACCATTTCCCAACCCATAGGTCTTTCATTAACAAGTCCCCAACCCGTTGGGCTTGTATTATCCAGTCCCTACACCTTATATAGACTATCTAAATAATCTAAATAAATAAAGTAACTTATCAAATATATTTATTGAGCAAATGGTATTGATTTATGAATATTTTACTAGTAAATCAAATAAATATTGAAGTAAAAATTATATTTAAAAATGATATATGGTTTTGTAAATAAACATACCCATGATAAATGAAATGAATAATTAGGGGTAATTTAATGTTCAATGATAATAGGAAATTGAAAATTCCAAGGGGCTTAATAATGGAACCAAGGAAGTTAATGTCAATAAAATTATTTGAAAAATAAATCATAGACCATGTAGTGGAATAATATCTATGGTATTAGTACAACATATCCTAAGCGGAGTAAAATTAAGGGTTATTTTCATTGATGAATGCAAATACTATAAAAAGAAATTTTGATTTTTTTAGGAAAATTATTTTTTAATTTTAAAAAACATTTTGAAAATACTTTTCATTGAAAATAACTTTTTGAACAATTTTATTTAAAAATAAACCTTCAAATTTGTAATGTAATCTTTAAATAAGTGACAATGGGTAAATCTGTAGATGTCGTACAAGGTAAAAAGAACATTTCTTTCACATGGTAAAATAATTAAAAATGAATTGTTCGGAAAGAGACGTAAATATTCATTTGAAAACACTCATAAAAGGACAAAAATTATAAATTTATTTAATAAATTATTTTGGTTAGGTTAAAACATTTTTGAAAACATTTTTAGGAAATAGGGTTTTTAGGAGAAAATAGGTTCTCTAACTAAAGAGAGAAAAAAAGTCAGGTTTTCTTACAAACATTTTGCAAATTGTTTTGTGTACTAATGACTAGAAAAATGGTACTAATACTTGAAAAAATTCATGAATAACCATAGGAGAATAAAATTTAATATTTTATTCAAAAATGGTCATATTATTTCTCGGAATGAAAATTCAAGTGTAAACAATCACAAATAAAATGATATTGTGAAGTTAACACTTGAATAGAAAATAACGTTGAATTGAGACTCAACCAATGAATATATTATATTTGCAAAAATGAAAATACACATAATTTTTTTAAATAAAATAATATATAGTAAAAATTTATTTGACATATAATCTTATAATATTATCTACAATGAGGAAGTAATATAACAAAAAAAATGATATTATGTTATGAAATTCTTTTCCACTTGGTAAAGATTAATTCAAACCCCCTTAGCTGAAATAATTCAAATTAAAACTCAAAATACCATGAAGATCAAATAATTCATGAAATAATATATCAAAATTGGAAGTATATACACCATAAAAATAAGTAATTGGTTAATATGACATTTATCTCAAAGATGTAAAACGTGAGATGAAAATCCCTTACCTTGATTCTGACTTGTCACACATGTCTATACCTATTTGAATAATAAACTTATGTTAATTGATTTATTTATTTTGAAAATTTTCATGTTTATTATTAAATTTACTTAACTTATTACACTTCTTTGTATGACTAGATAAATAATTATGTTACCATCGAGTGTTTCGACTAAATTCGTTTCATGTGTTAAAAATGACTCTGGTAGGTCAACCATGGTCAAAAGGGTCACTATATAAACATCTATATGATAATAATACTGAACTAATAATCAAATTTATACATCAATTATACTTAAAACCATTCATGAAAATGGTTATGAAAACTGAACCAACGTTACAATCAGGAAGATGGAAGGTCGTATGTATACATGAGCAATGTTTCCATTTTTCAATGAACGTTATGGAAGGAATGTAAGTAAAATTATATCTTCAAATATTGATAATTATATCATAAACAACCTGTTATTTAATCATATTTTATCATATATATATTTCATGTGATGTAAAAGTAATCACATCACGTTGAGAAGGTGGTAGTCTAGACGTCCATGAATGACGTTATCACCATTTTAGTGTGAGAAAAGGGTAATAAAGAAAATGATATTATATAATTCCAGAAAGTTATTTATGCCATTAATTTTATATAGATTTAAT
The DNA here is from genome assembly GCA_963277665.1 of Viscum album. Taxonomy (NCBI): domain Eukaryota; kingdom Viridiplantae; phylum Streptophyta; class Magnoliopsida; order Santalales; family Viscaceae; genus Viscum; species Viscum album. Next base: position 1,423,204,533 of record OY728123.1, on the reverse strand, counting down.
TTATGTGAAATATTTTTAATTAAACCCATTTTTAATACATTCTATGTAATGTATGAAGATATCACATCGCTTTGAAGAGGCGGTAGTCCGCACAACCACAAACAATGTTGTCGTATTCCCAAAAATGGAGTTCATAAAGGTATGTTTTATAAAAAATTAAATAAGCATAAATAAATTATAAATATCACAAATATCATATATAAATCTATTTCCACTCATAATTCCCTACAATGAGAGGTAGTAATGTAAAAAATTAATTACATCGTTTTATGGGGCGGTAGTTCACCAAACACATAAATGGTAAGTTTGTTACCAACAGATAGAAGTGTGTTTTAGGGTAGGTAGATAACATAAATTTAAAAAATCTAAATATATTTAGGACAACTAATTTATTATATAATCATGTAATAAGAATATTTTTGTGGGTGGAGAACGAACATAAAACATAGAATCTTATGAAATGATATTACCTCTTTTCCGAGTAACTCTTTTTGGTTTAAACCAAAGGGAATCCTTGGCTGGATTTATTCCCAAAGAGAGGATTCTAGTATGAGTAATGGTATTTTTAGGATAAATTTGGGATTATAATGGTAAATAGAAAGTGACTTGTGGGGTTTAAGAAAGTTGGATGAGTGATTGCCTTTTCATAGTGGAGATGGTGTGTCATTCTTGTAAATTTCTTGAAAGGGGTATTCCACCAACAATTTTCCTATGAATAAGTGTCTCTAATAATGGAAATCATTATATAAAAGGGATTATAGGGTATAAATATGTCTAAAAAGGGTTTTTTGATAGTTTTCTAGGTCATTTTTGCCCTTATTTTTAACATTTCGTCTCTTTTTCTGATAATTTTTCTTTTAATCACTGTAATTAATTTTAATTACTTTCACAAATATTTGTTTTCTCAAAAAATAAGTTGAACATATTAGAAATTATATATTATTATTATTATTTAATCCATTTTTCAAAATTTTGATCACATAAGTGGAAGAAATTAATTTAAATTTAATCCCATAGATATGGTGATAAAGTGTGTTTTTAAAGTAAAATGTTGAAAACATTTGCTATGTTTTATATTTAATTTTTAAAGTGAAATTTATTAAAATGACCTTAATTAGATTAATATATTTATAATTTATATAATTATACTTTAAAACCAATCAATAATATAATTTAACATAATAAATAAATTCTATGAAAAATATGTTTTGAATGAAAATTTAGTATTTTTCACAATACATCAAAAAAATAAATCCTGGCATGAAAATATCAAAATTAGTCTATATGATATTTTCCATGTTTCTTATTAAAAAATGATGTTTTTTAATAAATATATAAAATTTCCAAAAAATAATATAAAATATGTTCTCCATTAAAATGAGTTGAAATTGCCTTTTTAGGAAAATAAAATTATTAAATGTAAAACATGATTTATTATTATCTTATGTCTATCAAATATTTTGGATGAATGTAAAAAATATATGATTAAATAAATAATATATATTCTCATAAGTTATTTAATACTATTCCAAATTTCAAATTTAACATCTAGTTTACATATTAATATATTAAATAATAATTATTTATTAATATACTATTATTATGTAAAAATTAGTATTGCACATAAATCAAGTTATCAAATAAGGTATTTATTGTGTGTAATTAAAGATAACTCAGTATTGCATGAATTTCAAGCCATATCATAGATTAAATTTATTTAAAATGGTTAATATATTTTAATGTATTTTGATATTATATTCTATTACGAGCTTGGTGTTGTGTTTCATAAACTCTATTGAATACAATGTTCTTACAATATAATTTTGATGTGTTACATTATCCTCACCATAAATAAATTTCATCCTTAAAATTTAAAATTGACTTTGGTAATAAATAATTTGATACTTCCTATGTTAAAATCCCACATCGTGAGAAGGGTTTATAAAAAATCCTCTAGAAAAGAGAGAATGAAAATTATAAAGGTCACATGGACTAACATATAACAGGGTTTCTATATAAGAGAATATTGGTGGAAAGTAGAGATACATATATCATGTAAAAGCATCAATATTTGTAGTGAGTGATGGAGGTGATCAATCACAAACAAGTGAATGATCAATGGAATGTCGAGCGCCTCAAAGCTATAAATCCATGATGATTTATAAGCACACCGGTTAAAAAAAATTAAGTTGTTAGGATAATTTTTTTTTATTTAGGATCATTTTACTAATGTTGAAGAATTATTTTACTAACTATGTATATAAGGAAATTTGATTACATGATATAATTCTATAGACATAGTCTCATTCATTTTTTTTGCTTCAATAAATATAAAATTCATCCATTACTTCAATAATTAGATATCCATAAAGTAACTTTGATTCATAAAGCACTAAAATTAACTTTCAGTAAATCGTAAGAACCATAAAAGAGTGAAAAGTCTTTCAATTTGTCTCTAACTAATTTATAAAGCCAATATGGTTAATATATCAATCTCTAAAACTAAAAATTAAAACTATAGGTTCATCATTAATATTTATTCTTAAAATTTTTTAACTAAAAACAATGACATATTAACTAGGGTAGTGGGGAAGATAGCGGTAGATGTGAAAACCTTATCGTCCTTTAGTCATGGGTTAAAGTTCTATGAACTTACTGGACATGACGTATTATCACCTGACATTCAATTTTTCCATTTCTAAAACCATAGTAATATAATTTCGATATAAACATTATGGAAAATTTTAAAATAAGTTTAATACATAAACTGACTTTTAATTGAGGATTTTAATACAAACTCAAAGAAATAAATACTTCATCTATTTTATTTAAACATATTCCCTTCCATGTTATAAATTTTAACCTAGGTCATTAATCTTTATTATCTTTTCAAATCCTTTATAATTTTTTGTAGTGAAAATTTGAATTAACCTATGCATATCCCCCAGGAGTGTCAAACTAGGTGTGGAGTAAGGCCCATTTTCATATACTAGGTTACATTTGAGTTAGGCCCGATGCACCATGTCAGAGTTGTTAACCCTATGTAAATCTATGCATGAACCACTTCCACTTGTAGTATCTAGACAGGGATGTATTTCAAGGAATTCCCACACAATTTCAACCTTACCAAATTCTAAGTTGTTCTTCTATATTTATCCTCAAAATATATTAGGTTCTTAGGGGTATAATTGTATTCAAAAAACACCACACGTGCATGCCGAAAAGGTACACCATATCCCTTCAAGGGATAGCCCACCCATCAAGCCATATTTATTCAGTACATGACCTAAAGGGAAGTGGGTACGAATCCCATTACATATCCCAAAGGCCCACTACCTTTCCCAAAGGCCCATGGCACCATCATTCCTGAATCATACTACCTATGTCATGTTTCTGTCACTGCCTTCCTATGAAAATTTATTCCAAACCCTTAGATACTGGAGCTGATGTCTACTACCATTACATTGGCATAATTATAAGAAATCAAAACCTGATGGATAGAATATTTTAGTAGTGTGGGTAAACCAAATACATACATGTGTTTTTATTATAAATGAATAAACTAATTAGGACATAATTATTTTCTTTAGAAGATAAATTTATTCCCACTTAGCATATCCTTTCATATATTTCCTAGTATACTTGTTCTGTTCATGGGGAAAGTGTAACAAATAATAAGGGTGAGGTCAAATTCTCAGTATGTGTAATGTATAATAGAAGCAATAATGATTCAATTAGAATAGTTAATATGGTATGGTAATAACATAAGGCACATCACATGTTACAAATAAATAGAGAACGAAGTGTGAAAACAAAATGGAAAGTTAAATAACTAAAAACACTAGAAATTAAAGTAACTAGATATGGAATAATTAATATAGAAAAAAAGTAACTAAAACACATGTCATTTAATTATCAAACTAATAATGAAAATCATATATAGATATGTTGATGAATAATACCATGTATAAATAATAATAAATGAATTCTCAATAATGTAAATGCTTAATTATTGAACAACATGTTTCCCATGAACATGATACCATTACAGTTCATATCTATTCTCAAGAAAGTTTAAATTTGATGGAAGAAAAACATCTAATCTCCTTGGAAACAAACATAAATCGGTTTTCACCAACTAATTTTACTCATGAGACAATTGATACATTTTGGGGTTACTTTAAACAGTCTCCAACCCGTAAGGGTTTCATTAACTAGTCCCCCACCTATAGGGTTTGAATTAACTGGTCCCCAACCCATTGGTCTTACATTAAATGGTCCCAAACCCATATAGATCATGTCAAAAAGAATTTAAATAATCAAAGTCCCCTACCAAATATCCATATTAAGTAAAGGGTTTGGATTTATCAATATTTCCCCAGTTAATCAGATAACTATAGACGTAATCATTATATGTAAAAATGATATATGGTTTAGGAAATAAATATATCCATGATAATTGATAGGATAATAAGAAGAAATTAAATTTTCAATGATCATAGGAAATTTAATATTTCAATTGGACTGACAAAGGAATCGTGAAAGTGAATGTCAAAACTATCCTTAGCCAAATCAATTATAATCTCTATATAGAAAAAATAAGGATGTTATTAATACAACATGTCTCAAGTGGAGTAAAATAAATGTTTTTTCATTGATGAATGTAAATACAATATAAAGTGGTTTTAGAAACATTTCTTAGGGAAATATCCATTTTAGATTGACATTTTTTTGAAAATTATTTTCATTGAAAATAATGTTTTTTAATATTTTCTTTAAAAATAACACTTTAAACTTTCAGAGGAATATTTGAATAAGTGACAACAGGTAAATCTATACATGACATATAAGGTAAAAATAACATTCCTTCAACAAAGTAAAATTTTAGAAAAATGATGTGTTTAGAAAGAGACAATAAGATTCATTTTAAAACATTTTTAAAATATAAATGGGTAAAAATTTCTTTAATAAATGAATTTGGTAAGGTTGAAACTTTTTTTAAATTCTTTTTTGAAAACAAGTTTTCTAGAAGAACATAGTTTCTTCAAGTAAAGATATAAATACATTCTCAGTTTCTTAAAAAAACTAAGTAATAAAGAGACGAAAAATGGTATTAATACTTGAAAATTTCAAGAATAACCAGAGGAGAATAAAATTAAATGGTTTATTAAACAATGGTCATATAATTTCCTTGAATGTAAATTCAAGTGTAAAAAATATCGAATAAAATTATATTGTGATGCAAACCCTTGAAAAGATCATAATGTCAAAGTGAGACCAAACCAATGAATAGATTATGTCTGAAAATTGTAAATCCAAAAAAAAAGTTTATATAAAACAATAGATAGTAAAATGTTATTACACACATAATATTATAATATTAACATCTATATGGAAATAATGTAACCCAAAGAAATGAAATTGGGTTATGAAATTCATTTCCACATGGTAAAAATTAATTCAAATCCACTTAGATAAAATAATTCAAATTTAAACTCAAAATACCATGAATATAAAATATCTCATGATATAATATATCAAAATGGGTAGTATATACACTACAAAAAATAAGTAAGTAGTGAATATGAAATTTATCTCAAATATATAAAAAGGGAGATTAAAATCTCTTACCCTGAGTACGAATTGTCATGTGTGTCTTTATATTCCTAAATAATAAAATTAATTTAATTAATTATTTTATTGAGAAACATTTTCAATTGTATGATTAATTTTAATTCACTTATTAAATGGTTTTATAAAACTATTAAAAAATTAATTTTACATCAGGCGGTTCGACCACATTTAGTTAATGTGATAAAAACTAATTTGGTAGGTTGTTTATTGTCAAAGAGGTCATTATATAAACATATTCAGGATAATAATCATGAAATAATTATCATATTTATACATAAATTATTATTTAAAAAATAATAATTAAATATTGTTATTAAAAATGAAAAAACATTACAATCCTGGAGATGGTAGGCTGTGCGTACACTTGAATAACATTCCCTTTTTCAATGAAAATTATAGGAAGAAGATAAGTAACATAATATCTTTCTATAATAATATTTATATCCTTAATAAAATTTTATTTAATCATATATAATTATCTAAATAATTATTTTGATTTAAAAGTAATCACATCATGTTGAGTTTTCTGTAGTCCACACATCCAAGAAAGATGTTATCAACTTTTTAGTGTGTGAAAAGGACTATATTTAAAATGATTTATTATGTTTCAATAAATATAATTATGTGTGTAATATCATATATATGTATTTTATTTCACATATTTTTAATTAAACACATAATTAATACATTCCATGTAATGTGTGAATGTATCACATTGCTTTGAGGAGAGGGTAGTCCACACATCCACAAATGATGTTATCACATTCCTAAAAATGGAGTGCATAATGGTATGTGTTATATAAAAATTCCTGAAGAAAAGAGAAATTATAAAGATTATATATATCATATATAATAATTTTTTGCATCCTAATTCCCAACAATGAGTGGTGGTAAAGAAAAAACGAACGGTATCATTTCCTAAGGTGGTAGTTCACCACACATATAAATGGTAATTTCGTTACCCATTAGATGGAACTGTGTGGAAGTTTTGGTATAACCCATAACATAAAAGATCTCCTTTTATTTAGGATACTTGTTTTTTTATATAATCATATAATAATAATAGTTTATGGGATAGAGAAGGAAAATAAAACAAAGGATATTGTGGAAGGATGTTGCTTCTTTTTCAGGTAACTCTTAGTTTACAACAAACTGATTCCTTGGATATATTTATTCCAGAAGGGAGGATACTAGTATTAGGGGAGGTATTTTAGGATCTATTTTGGTAGATATTAGTCATGAATATATACCTTTAGTGGTGTGAGGATGTGGGAGGGATGAGTGCATTTTTATATTAGAGGAGTGGGATTCTTGTAAATTTTTGAAACAAGAATTCCACCCACATTTTTCCTATGAAAAGTGAACCCACTAATGTAACCAATTATAGAAAAGAAAATATAGGGTAGAAATATTTCTATCCAATGTAGTTTGGAAAAGATTCTAGGTGATTTAAGCCATTACATTTATACTTTAGTCCCTTGTTAATCCATTTTTTCTCTTAATTGCTGTAATTAATTTTAATCACTTTCACTAATTATTTTTTTTTGTAAAACTAAGTTTAAAATATTATAAATTATAAATTTTATTGATTAAAAATAGGTAATTCATTTTTCCAAATTCAAATTATTTAACTGGAAGAAAATAATTTAAATTTAACCCCACAAATAAGATGACAAAGCGGGGTTTTAATGTAAAATATTCAAAAAATTACTATGTTTTTATATTCAATTTCAATGTGAAATTGATTCCAATGACAAAAATTGATTTAATATATGTAAAATTGATCTAATAAACTTTAAAACCAATCAAAAATAAATTTTATCCTTATAAATAAATATGATTAAAAATTAGTTTTGAATTAAAATTTAGTATTTTCCCCTATTCATAAAAAAATAAACCTCACAAAAAATACCAAAACATTCAATCAAGGCTAATTTTTATGTTTCTATTTAAAAAATGAAGTTTATTTATTCATAATAAATTTATAAAAGTTTCAAAAATTGGATTTAAAATTTGTTCCCCATTAAAATGTGTTATTATTTCATTTTTATAAAAATATCATTTTTAATCAACAAACTAGGTTTATTATTTTATTATGCCTAAAAATATATTGGATGAATTTTAAAAATATTTTATTTAATAAATAATATTTATTCCCATAATTTCGTTAATAATATTCATAATTCCGAATTTAATGGCTAGGTTATATCTATTTATATTAAATATTATTGTTTTATTAATATTTTTTAGTTCTGTAAAACATGGTCTTGTGTGTAAAACAAGTCGTAGAAGAAGTTCCATGTTGAATGTGACACAATTTATTTTATTATTATGTGAATTTAAATATATATCATAGATATAATTTATTTAAAATTGTAAATATATTATAAAGTCTAGGGTAATTATTATTCCCTTAGGTCTTAGTGTTGAATTTTATACATGCTATTGAAAACAATGTTGTTACTATATAATTTTGGGGTGTTAGAATGAATATATATAAGAAATTAATAAAGAGGATAGTGAATATTTTAAAAAATAATGGGGGTAAACATCTAACCAAAGGTATTTAAAATGTAAATTTAATTATTAAATCTATATATTTTTATACTCTAAAATTTTTAGGTTCAATATGTGAAGATTATGGAGAGAATTGATCAATTGAATTATTAAAATACCCTTACTTTATGGTTTTTTATTACTTTTTGAATGTTAATCTTGTATTTTTAACTCCTATATTTGATTTTATCTTTGAAATACAAGATATTGAAACATTAATTTTAACAGATGAAACAACTATAAAAAATTTATTTATAAAATGATACAAACATATCATTAATTAAGTGAAATAAAATTAGAATTTTATAATGATTTACAGAGAAAATTATTCATAAATACAGATTAACTTATGGTTAACCCTGATAGGATAATAAATGTTAATAGAATCTATGAAAAATTATCCATCATTTAATAAAAATTTAAAAAGGTACTATTTTTATCATAAATTCTAAATTGGATGTCAAATAATAATGAACGAATAAACATGACCATTTATTAGAATAAATTAATAAAAATAATGAGTTTTAGATTAAAAATAGGGAAAGAGAATTGGATGGTATATTGAGAATAGTGGAGTATAAAAAAATACTAAAAATTTAATGTGCCTTAAACTTGATTTCAAATTGAAAAACATGGAAGTGAAAAGGACATGACTACTAATGCTACTAAGAAAAAGAGAGTATAGAGCATACAAGTTCAAAATAAGTGTATTCCTTTTAAAAAATCTCTTTATTGTAGAATTAATTCTACAAGATATTCTAAACATGTTTCTATTAAATGATCATAAAATATAGTAACCATTTCCAAAAGACTATTTTTTGTACTAATGAAATTTCATTTTTTAGTACAAGTTTCAAATAAATATATGAAAATTTGGGGGAGAAAAATGGAAACGAAATATCTATGAAATCATCAAAGGTGGATGTTCACACAATAATAAATAATTTTCCCCAAAATAGTCTTAAATGTATTAAAGTTTTTTCAAAATATAAGAAGGTGTGAATGTTAGATAAACTATAACTAAATGTAAGAGAATAATATTTATGTTCAATTATTTGTAAAATAGATGATTTATATGTAGGGTTACTAAATGATGAAGAATATTTAAATTTATGGAAAAGAAAGATGAAATGAATTAAAATGCCACAAATCTGAAGCTAAAAAATTAATCCTTATTTGTTAAGACAATGTTTATATAAAAATTAATTTTTCCCCAAATAATATATTTTAATGATAATATAATTTTAATGGGAACTTGAATAAATATTTACATAGTTGCAAAGAGAGTTTTTATGAATTTATATAGCATATACCGCATGATTGCACTGTAAAATGGGCACAATATATAATTAAAAAAATGTGAAATTAAGACTAGTATGCATTTGTTTATATAAAAAATTGATATGTTAAAAAAATTATTCCTAAGAGTATGAATAATTATAATTAGAAGTGTTTCATAAGAATAATGAGATACTTTTATTATGGGAATAAAATCCATATCATAGACCATTGAAAATGGGACATGAGCATTATGGATAAAAGAAGCATGTTAAAATAAAAGGGAGAACATATCTAGGATTAAAAAGAAGTGTATTTATTTGTTTAAAGGAATTAAAGAGGTAAATAAAGAAAATATCCTGAAATGGGTAACTCAATTGTTTTTATGAAATCATAAATAAAATCCATGAAAATTGATTTTTTAATGAAATAATTCATGACTATTTTTCAAGCATAATTAAAAATTGAAATAAATTATAATTTTATAAATGGAATTTTTCTTTTGAATAAGAATGTGTGTCATATTTATAGGTATTGTATAAAATAAGACACATGCACCACATAATAAAAAAAGATAATACATTATTCTATTAAATAATAAAATTACATTTATAGAATAAATATACCCAATAAAATAGAAAATAATACAATTAGAAACTAAAAAAACAAAAAAATATCAAGAATAATAAAATTTGTGTCTTTTTAATCCCCTAGAATTATTACACATATGAAAAATATATCAAAGAAAATAGAGCATTAGTAATGTATTCGTCATTTTTGAAATAATGAATATAAAAAATCTCTATGTTCTAAATAGAATAATGATTGATATATATATAAGATATTTATAAGAAATATAATACCAATATGACCATTAGAATAGAAAAAATACATTTATAATAGTACCTGACCATTAAGATTATTAATATAAACTTTATTGTAATGATATGATAAAAAAATATTATAATTACATAAATAAAATTTACCATAAATATATTTAGTAAATATAAATATTATAATTCCAAAAAATAAGTATTCATATAAAAAACATAATCAATGTATAAGTAAATTTTTGAAAAGCATTATATTGATGTATTTTTTGAAAACAATAATTTTTATGTTAAAACTTAAAATTGACTAACTTAGAAAACTATTTGGATAAAATTAATTCCAGGTTTGGAAGAAATTCAGAAAAATTGTTCACGAGTGATTTTTTTTATTTTATAAAAACCTCCAATTATTTATGAATAGTAAAAATAATTTTTTTAAAAAAACAACATGATTTATGAAATAATAATGATATAATAATTATATATTAAATCATAATTTGTTTAGATTGACATAAATTTATAATATTTTCCATTATTTAATGTGGGTTATTTTTTATGGATTCTTCTCAGAAATTCTTATTTGTGACCAAAATCTAATACAAATAACCCATTATAGAAAATAGAGGGAAAATTAGTTATATTGGTGACAAACTATAATAAAAATATTATTATGGAAATGAATTTTTTTCTAAAATAATAACATACAACTTTGAAAAAATATTTTAAATGTTCTTTTATTCCATATCAAATAGTATTTGTGACAGAATTCACCACATATCAAAAATATTATACAAACAATATATAGAAAATTTATGTTGAAGGTGTCATCTAAATGGTTAGGTGGAAGAGAACTAGATAGAGGATATGGTAGAGGGAACCCATTCTTAAATGATGATCAAACTATCACATGTACTCTATTATCTGATCATGATCCACATGCTACTGCTTCTTCTAGTAATGTCGCTATTCATACTCTCTCTATATGAATTATATAATATCATATAGAGATTTCAACCTATCTTCATACTTTACATATAATTTATATGATTATGTGTGAGAAATTCTTAATATGACCAATGAAATCATGATTGTACCATAACAAATGGAAGTCATTTTTGTTCTACCAATAATGATCACATGACCCATCTCGACACCAAGCATGGTCGCCTGAATCTAATCCCACTCATCAAAATCTAAATCCCAAGCATCCATTCCCCCAGTATCAAATAGAATCTAAAACGAATGAGAATATGAGGCCTCATACACCTCTTAAAAATGTAATTATAAATTAATATAATAAATTAAATAATTTAGGTTAATTTTTTAAAAATAAAATATTACTCACCATAATCCAACCTTATCTAATGTTGACAATAAAAGTTTCTTCATCCTTCCAAAATTAAAGATTAACATTACCTATAAATAATTGTTAATACAAGTATTAAATGAAAAAAATAATTAATATTAAATGACAAAATAATATATATTGATTACGAACATTAATAATCATCTTTGTTTTTATATTCATTGATTCTATGGTCTTTATCTTCCTCTTAATCATCTTTAACAACTATATGAACCTCAATTTCATTATCACTTAATTAATTGGTAACATTATTAATGTTCTTAATACAATCATTCATTAACTAAAGTGTCTCATCATAAATATATACATATCTCATAATGTATGAGTTTTACTAGAGGTTTATTCATAAAAAACATCCACATTTTTCACTTCCAAAGGACCACATTCAATTTCCATAATTTGATTGTCAATATAATTCATTTTTATTACAATCCACCATTCATTTAAATCAATTGAAGAAACATAATTATTTGTATAATAAAATTTATATGTTTAAGCTTACCACATAAATGATTAATTTTTTTAAGAATAATATTATATTTCATTCCAATGATCTAAATCTATGGATGAATGCACCACCCCAGATCTATATCAAACCAGTGAAATTTTAAACATTGTTACATAATTCTCTCTTAGAGGACATAATTCAATTATTTCATTGAGTATCTTCTAAAAGTAAAATTCACATTAATTGTGATAATATATTTTTAAAGGGATATATATTTTCGTTGATGGTTTTTTATTAACCTTATATTCATGCATGTAATCGTAATCCATTAACCACATACATATTATAAGATTTTAAAAATTTGGATGCAGAGTTACTTTGTCCACATAATAAAATATCAATTTTTTTATAATTTTTTGATTAATAGATGGTAAAAAATTATATAATATATAAAATTGATTTCATATTTATGAATAAAGAAAATTAACTTACCAATCTTTGAAACCCATATAAAAACTTATATATTCCATGTTCTTTGTGACCAGAAAGGGAAATTTTATTGATTTTTTTTGATATGATCAACATATAAACTAAAATAAAATTAGTATAAATATAATTTTAAATAACAAACAACTAAATATATTACTTAATTCCAAAATAATTTAATTTATTCACTGTTGAGCAGAACCTTTTTATAAGCTTTATATTTATCTACATATTAAATTCTTCATTCACAATTAGCATTGAAACCATGCTATGGATGATTAGATACTGAAATTTGATGGTATATGACATCATCAACATTTCCATTATTGTGATACACTTGATTATGTTTTGATGGATATTTATATTGAAAATAATAAGGGTATAATTTGAAATTTCCTCCTATAAGTATGGTTCAACAATTTACCATTCAACTGATGCATTGTTACATCCATTTTCTCCAATTTTTGCATAAATTTCTCAATTGGGTAAATCCTCTAGAATTATATGATCACTACACATATATCAACATATGAAAAATTAAAAATTAAATGTTTTATTCAGTTAATTAAAGCCTATGTAAATATTCAACCCAATTTGCAGAAACTTATAAAAATTTATGTTTTCTATAATCTTAATGATTTAAAATATATTTTTACCACACATATATCTTATAAAAAACATGATATTTCATTAAACACATGCCATATAAATGAATTAGAGACCCCTTCAAGAATAAAATAAATCAATTATTCTTTTATAACATGACAATAATGACATTTCATCTCGTTATAATTTCCATTTCTAAATCAATTTAAAAAGTCCAAAAAAATACCCATTTAGTAACCTCAAATCTTCAATACACTAATATAATAATAAATTAATTTTTTTAGAAATATCATTTTTTGATTTTGGATTCATTATATTTTTTTATTTCCATTTTCAAATAACTCTTGTATTTTACACTTGGAGATATTTTCAAGTTCAAACTATTCTATTTCAGTATCTTTGTTTATTCTAGTTGTATGTCACATAGTATAATATATGTTTTCAAAAGATTTATTCTCAATAATAATTACATATAACATGTGATAAAACCTGAAATTAGACTAATATAGATTGTACCAAATAATAATCACTATATCAAATTTTGATCTCTAAAAACATATTTTTTTGGTTTATAATTGGTTTAAAGATTTTAGAAGGAGATGAATTGATAAAATATATTATCTGGATAATTGAGAGCACTATTTAAGGTTCATTTTGTTTAAATATAATATTTTTAAAATTGTTTCTATACCTTTATAAAGAGTTATTTATAGGAAGAAATCAAATTTTATTGTTAAAAAACAATCATTTCTTCCATTACCAAGAATAAAATCACCGTTTCCCATCACGTAGAACAATAATGATTTTGGTCCTCGCATGATCCATGAAAATAAAATAACATATACTTGATATTCAATAAGATATTACAATATTTTAAAATACATTGAAAAATTAGACTATTCAACTAAATCATTTATATTTACACCATCATAACTTAAAGAAATTAACTCATACATTAGTGGATTTATGTAAACATCATAATTTTTTTTGGCTGTCTATGAATTAATAACACTATATATATGTGGTTCCTTCATCAACATACAAGAAAGTATGTTTTATGGTGTTTTGAGAACATTCCAAAACTAATTTTTAATTTCTTAAGAAACAAATGGATAGATATAATTAGTGTAATGAACCAAAAGTATGATACAAGGATTCGAATAAATATATGAATTCACTTGATCAAAGTGTTTCCATGGATCAAAATTACATAAATGTTTTAATATTTTACTATTAAAATTTTTTATATATGTTTTATCATCACTGTAGATATATTTTTATTTATAAATATACACTATAACCCAGGTGTAACTGGAAAATACCTCAAATATTTCATAAGATAAAATCAAGATATTCCATGATATACCTCTTTATACCTTGATTGTTATTAAGGACAATTTACATGTTTTAAATATGTTTTTAATGTGGGTTACCGGTTTTCAATGATTAAAAATATATTATGTATGTCAATATATATAATAATAAGTTTTGAATAATTAACATAGATGTTTTGTAGGTGAACCTAATCTTATTGAAGATGAAGTCCCAAAATATTATGTTACTTTTGATTGGATTTTTAATAATTATAAAACACATAATTATAGATGGATTATAGATTATCTTATTTATATTTAAATTTAAAATTAAAAAAATAATAGTTCTTAAATTTAAATATTTATAGATTTCTATTTTTTAAATTAATAGATGATTTGTCTATTTTGAATAATTGAGTTTTATAGAGAATTGAATATATAAAGTCCAAATCTATGTATTTATGATGAAAAGGGTTTAAATATTACATTCTTATGTGACATGTACAAAATAGATGATGATGAAGTTTAAAAGGATTTTGAGAAAAGTAACAATAGAAAAAGAGATGATTTTATTTTGGTTATTGGGTATTTAGTTTATTAGTTGTGTCACTTTTTCAAAGGATTAATGCGGGACTTGAAAAAAAATATTTTCAGCCCATGCCCAATACAAAACCCATTCAGCCAGAGCTTTATAGGGAAATACCATCAAATAATAGAAGTGAATATAGTCTTGAGTGCCTGTGGAGGAATATAATAGTCACACATGAGGTGACCCGATGATAACATCAATACTAAATCCATAATTTTTAGAAAATACTCAATTTATCTCTCAAAAATACATTCATGAGAACTTTAATACTTTATAGTATTTGGAGATAATATATATAAAAAATTTATTTAAAGCAAATATTCAACATATTCAATAAAATATCTTCACACAGGGTCAACTTCTAGTTTATCAGACTCAATACCTTTCTTCATAACCTAGGTAAGTAGAAACCTAAGAAATAGTGACCTCTGATGAGTAGTATGAGGAAAAAAGGGGGATATCATTCAACCATGTGTGATCATAAGATAAGAATAAGGGTAATTTAATGTATTAAGGGAATAATAGATTATAATTTTAAATTCATATCCTGTCAGTCACATATCACAAATCAAAATTCATGTCATAAGACTTTTTTATAAAAAATACAAGAGTTATATGAGTCTGAAATACAAAATAATAAATCACAATCCCTGAGAGCATATAATATGCATTATACTATGTCATACAAGTGTATCATATGAATGTGGGATAATCCTATGCATAGAAAACATATTTCAAGACTACCCACCAAACCATTGATCACATAGTAGGCTTAGGTTAACCACCCATGTACCTTCACGAGGTTAGTATATTTTCCCATGTATCCACGTGGGCTTGGCCTAACCACTCATGTACCATAATGATACCATGAGATATAAAACATTAACCAATGTAATAGGGTGAAATAAGAGACCCATAATTCACCAATTAGTAATCCATTCAAAAGTATTACAAAAATAATATAAGATTAATAATCTTTCCTTCAAATCCAAGTTAAATCAATTAATAAAACAATTTTCCTGAAAAAAACCATAAAAATTATCATATATGATTATGAGAAACAAATTCGATGTTATAATAATACAGTATCCCAAATAAATCAAAACAATTCTCAAATTATGTTAACATGGGTGAAAAACACATTTATGTGAAAATTATTTGAAAAAATACATATTGATGGTGCTTTTGGGTTGATTGTGTTTTTTATAAAGGTTTTACATTGAAAAATTCATGTTTCTAAAGGACGAATGATTAGTAGACATGAATGTACTAAAGGATGACATAGATCATGAATTTACTAAAGGATCACACAGAATACAAATGTTTGAAATGATCATGAGAATTGAGTACATGATCACAAGAATTACCAACTGATCATGTGATTTCATATGTCCAAACTAATCATTCATTGAGATCATGAATGGAAATGGAAGACACTGAATTATTTCAAGTGGATATTTTGAAGATAACATTCCAATCACATGAATACACACCATGATATCTATAGGATCTCATTATGAGACCATGAGAAGAACCTAATGACACCACATCATTGTTATACGATCTTGTTTAGAGATCATGTGAAGCACTTGAATTCACCACATGATTGTCATGTGTTATAATGAATAGATCACATAAATAAAATGAATTAAGAGTGGAAGAAAATGATATAGATATCTCATGGTCTTTGAAAATCATGTAATTGCATGAATATCATTAGATCAAGTGAAGAGATCACATGATGTGATGGAAGGCAATGTCAATGATTGCATTATTTTATTTGGATCTAGTTTTAGTATTGTGTGACGCATGCCTGATTGTCCTTGGATATCATGATGGAATCACGTAATACATTGGAAGATAATTTCATCAACCACCACATGACTATCTTTGGATCTTGTGAAGCGATTACATGAAGAATATAAGGCCAATTGTTAAGGAGGTGTAACTAATGGATAAACACGATTTACAGTGTTATGATGGTGGATATATGCGTATAAATACAAATTAAAAATTCCATAAGAATTAAATAAGTATTTCATATGTAGTTTAATTTGAAGAAATGTATTTCATATGAGATGAACTGAATCTTGTTCTAGAATCACTTGATCTACATAATCTGAACAAAGTATCATAAAGGGGTCTTGTGAAAAAGTCTCATGAAGGTATCTTGTGATGGGATGTATTAAATGGGAAAAAGAAGAACTATTTTTATCACATGATATTATTAACTTGAACAATCTCTCATACTAGAGTCACAAGATTTTCCAAAATAGAAGAAATCCTTAAGATGGAGTCTCTTGGAGAGGTTTTGAGATAGAATCACACAATCAATGTGAACAGGTGAAGGTCTCATGGAGGTTTCCCATAGAGGATACCCATAAAGGGGTTATATTAATGGGTTTCATAGAGAAGTCTCACTAATGGGTCTTGTATATGAGTGACATTCTCTAATGGGAAATGTTTCACGCAAAGGTTGTTGTAATCTCATTGATGAAATTGGAGAATATAGACACACTCAAGTGTGAATCTATATAGAACTAATTTTTAGAAGTTTATATTGGAGGATCAGTGTGTTCATATCAATAGATAGATGGTCATGAGATTTCAAATAGTGAATGGTTATAATCTAGGAGGTATAGTGAGTCTGATCCTAACATTGTAACAATAATTCTCTTTAGTGGATATGGTACGTTGCTGCATTTCCTTTTTATACACCATGTATTTATCATAGTGAGTCTTAAACAAGTAAAATTTATATTTCCTAGGAATTCATTAATTTACATTTATTATATGTTATGGTAAGAATAAATATAATATAGTTTTGAATAATTATGAAATATGATCCAAAAGGGGAAGTTGATTTAATCTGTCATACCCTGATTCACCCCCTCTTAGGGTATTTTACCTAGTTTGGCTGACAATTGGTATTAGAGAGAAATTATAATGTTTGAGTTTCTCTCTTGGAATATGTTATGGATTTTTTTAGTCATAAATGAATTTTGATCTTTTATGGAATCAATTTTCATTTATGGAAGAATCAGATTCAACCCTACAATCAATCATTATGTATAGATGCATTTATAGTTAAAATTCATGGTATTTCTGCTAGTATGGATAATGTAGAACTGTAACATCAATATCAATCTGAATAATATGCTGATTATAATGGAATCAATGTATTAGTGTGATCATTATCCATTATAATCATCATGAAATTTATGTCATGTAATTCATCACATGCAATGTGGTAAAAGCTGTTGAATATCATCAAAGGTGATTCCAAAGATTGAGAATCTAAATTTTAGATTTTTTGGAATAAAATTGAGGAAATGATCATTCAAATCAATGAATTTGTAGACACATATTAGATTGGGTGGATGTTGTTTTGAATGATAGAAGTGGTCATCAAGAAATTCTCAATGATGTGAGGATTGTTAAGAACATCTTGATAAGAATTTAACCTTTGTTAGATCTAATTTTTTAGAAGAATATAAGGATCTAATGGTGATAATATTAGATATATCAAAAATTAATATTTGTACATAAAACATGAGAAATGTTGAAAAGTTGTCTTCAGAAAAAGAGAAGTCTAAAAAGGTAGCAATCAAATCCTTAAAGAATATCACTATAGATGATGGTCTAGAATTAAACATGGTGGATGTAGTTGTGTAATTTATATACTAAAAACTAAAAATAGGAAACAAAAAGTTTAATGGGAAACTTAATTTGTGTATTATTTCATTTTTTAAAGGTTGGATATCTTGTAGTAAAGTAACCCAAGAAGTTTCAATATTATGAATAGGATAATGATAAAACATCTAAGAAGAAATATTTAGCTAGGGTGAGGGTTCTGAAAAATAATAATCAAAATTTTATCATAATTTATAATTTACATTTAGAAGAAAAGTATTATTCATGAGGTACGTAGGTATAATATATAGAAGACTACAAGGATCCTGAAGATGATGGTATAGTGGAATTTGTGGGTAATTACAAGTCAAGGGAACAAATAGATAATAAAGAAGGAGAAGTTGAAGAAAGAGTTTGACTTCAGGTTGACTTAGAATGTGTGCATGAGGAGATACATTTTTGGAGAGCCAAAATGAAGAAACCCCATAGGGTGGTTTATGATTCCAAACTCTATACCCATTATCTGTAATAATATATGTTTTATCTAAAGGATGAAATTGGAAATCTTAGATAAAAAAAGACAGAAAACCCAGTGAAAAGCATTGAGTTAGGCTTCATGTTTGAAGAAAATACCATGGTTATTGATAGTGTGACTAACATAGTAATACATAAAGTAAAATGTATCAAAGAACATGAGGATAAATTTTTGGTTTATGATGAAATTAAAATGAGCGAGATAAATATAAAATCTTTATACGATTTTGGGAAAGAAGAAAACATAAGTGAAAAAAGTGAAATTAGAGTATGGAGTTCAAGTAAAATAGTAAAAGCAATGGTAGGATAACAAAATTGCACATCAAAAGGACATATCTAACATATAGCTTGATCATGAATAGAAATTAGTGATTGTTGGAGTTAGATAACAAGAACCCACTATGAGGTTGAAGATTGATTTTGGTATGAATCCAAATTAGATGATTTTGAGATCCCAATGGAAAACTAATGTTTAAATAGTGAAATATAGGAATTATCATCATGTAAAATATATTAATTTGGAAATATGGGGAATTCTTAGAATGATTTATATATATCCAATAGTTAATAATGGGAGTATGAGAGTCATAGGCATCCAAATAAAATTTTGTATCCCAAGAGTTCTTTTTATGGTTTCAATTTATTATTGTAGTGAAGTTAGACACATGGAAATACATTTGTCATCGTGAATTTAAAATAATTTTCCAAAATGGATTAAAATTAGTTGTATATAGAACCTCAAAGGATTATAAAATGAAAAAATAATGGAAAATAAATTTTCAATATTAGTGGATGAATTTGGTCCATTATAATCTAAGGGAGATCAAGGATATCAGTCAAAATCAAGTTTAAAGACAAAGAAATAGATTAGAAAGAAAAGAGTTGAGTTGGAATTAGCTAAAGATATTTCATTCAAATCATTATGTCACACTATTATATAGATAATTTATAGTGTATTAACCCCCCATATGAAGATAAAAAGACCTAGTGATATAAATTAGGTAAGGGATGGAAGATATAATATAGTTTGGAAAATATAAAGCCATAAAGATAATTGTCTTTGGAAAACATGTTCGGGGAAAATACTTGGGATATAAATATTTCTTGGTTGTTAATGGTCTTGGTCAAAATTTATAAGTGTTAGTCAACTGTGTGATGAAATATATCATATAATCTATTTAAATAATATGTTCATCATTATGGAAAATAATGTTGTGGTTATTTTTCAAGGAAATAACACAATGAGGAGTATCTACCTTGTTAGTGGCATTGATGGTGTGTTATTTCTATCCATAGAAGAGTAGAATAAGCTGTGTCATAAAAATATTAGTCATCTGAGATAAACATCCTTGGATGTTATAGTGAAATGTGCTTCTACGCAAGATATCCCTATGTTTTCACTTGATCAAACTCATATATTTGATTCTTTCCAACAAGGGTAGATTACTTGAAATACATAGAAGAAAAAAGTATCAAAGGTCAACAAGAGTGTATGAAATTGTGTATATTGATGTATACATACATATTTGATGGTGTTATTAATGTAAAGAGATATTATGTCATTTTAATTAATGATTTCAGTAAAATTTCACGTCTCTTAATTATCAATAAATCATAAATAGTCTTCAGTTTTATAAAACATTATCGAATGTATGTTCAAAATATTCTTTGTTAAGAAATGTGAAAGGTCATAACTGATAATGGAATAGTGTTCCCAAAAATAAAAGTGGAATATTGTCTGAAGAAATTCAGAATTAGGCACCATGTTTCAATATTAATAACTCTTTAGTAAACTGGATTATCTGATAAAATAAACTAGATTATCAATTACATGTCTTGAATAATGTTTATTTAGAAATAACATTCATGAAATCTTGGAAGGAATAAGTTTTCACATCAGTCTATATTTTTAATAGATATTTATTGTGTTAGAAGGAAGAGAAGACTCTATAAGAGCTATGGTATGGAAAGAATAAAACATTTAAATACATTAACATCTTTAGATGTAATTGTTTCATTCATAATAAGGATAAATAAAGAATGATTTAACATCATGGAGATGATGGGATATTTAATGTTTACTCAAGAATAAGAAAAGCCTATAAATAATTCAATATGAATCTATGAAGTGTAACAATGAGAAATGAAATTGTTGTAGTATAAAATGAGAATAATCATATAAAAATCATTTATAGTCTCATGAGGATAATGATAAAAAGGTTAAAATTTCAATGGGAGTCCAATTAACTTAGAGAGGTTTAGATGAATATTTTGGTGATGAGTTGAATAAACCAATTCAGAAACCAAACAACTAATTTGAAATTGATTGTTAAAATATCATTAGGGACCAGGCAACACTCATATTGATTAGGAGGATAAAGAATCTACCAAAACAATTTTTTTTTTCATAGGTAAGCCCAATGTGTTTTGAAAAAACTTCAATATATTATAATTACTATTATTTGATGAATGAAAATCTTGAATAAATTGAAAATAATGAGACATGGTAGATTGTTTAAAGGAAAATGGATAAGAATGTCATTCGATTCATGTAGGTTTTCCAAAATAAGATCTATAAAGATATAAATATATTTTATAATAAATCATGAATTTCATGAAAGTGATACTTTCTGATAGAGGGTATCGATACTGAAAAAACATTCACACCTGTTACAAGGGTGGAGAAAAATTTATTATTAAAAGTTATAATAGTGAAAAGAAATTTCAATTTTTTCAAGATGGATTTCATGTTTGCATTTATGATTAGGGTTCTGGAAGAAGAAACTTATATTTCATTTCCATATGGGTTCTCATTCATTAATATGAGAAAACAATATTCAGTTAATGAAGGAACTATATGGGTTTAATTTTGAACTAAGAGCACTATTTTCATGACTAAATCAATATTTAAAGACGCATAGTTTCCAACATGGTGGGGTTGATTATAATCTCTATGTAAATAATGAGAGTATTAAAATGATTATGGTTCTAGTATATGTTGATGAAATAATATTTGGTGGATTTAATGAATCATGGTGAAAATAGTTTTCTGAATTATTGTAATGTGAGTTTGATATATAAATGATTAATGAGCTATCAGTTTTCCTTGGTTTATAGGTAATGCATGAACGACATGGAAGATTTATTTCTCAATAAAAATATTCCAAGGAGGAATTGAGAATATTTTGAATAGAAAATTTAAAATAAATGACAACTATGGTTTCTAAAAAGATGAAATTGTTAAGTGATGATGAAGGTAAAGCTGTCAATATCCTAGAATATAGATAGATCATTGAAAATATATTTTACTTGATAGTAGCAAGAACCAAAGATGTTTTTCCCACATGCTAGGTGGCACAATATAAAAGTTATCCCAGATAAATCCACATAAATTTAGAAAAAATAATACATTAGTATATCAAAGTCTTGGTATATTTCTAGTTCTAATATAATGAAAATATTAGAAATAGATATTTGATTTTGTAGATTAATATTGGTTCAACTCAAAAGATAATCAAATTCCAACATTAAGAGTGGTTGTCAATCTTGGCGGACTGTGTATAAGGACTCGACTTTAAACCTTACATAATATTGAATTAAATTAATAATTAACATTGAGGATCTTTTCAGGTTTAGAGTTTTAGAGAACTAGGACATAACTATTACATCTCAAAACATTAAAAAGTAGACACTTCTACATAGTTTCCATTTTTTTCATAAAATAAAAACTCTTGAAAAAAAAGAGTCATGTCTAGTTCCAGGTTTTTAGATAGTATGACTTTCCCTTGATCCCATTCTTGAACCTATTCCACATTATGTCCTGTGAAAAACATTTCAAAAACATGGGATGAGCATAAAAAGCTCAGTAAGGAATAAAAAAAGATAGAAACTGTTATTTTTTATGTAAACCATGAATACCTAATCATAAGTAATACTTTTCACCTATATGAAGTGGTAAATAGCATTTACTGAATAAAATATCATTTCTTACCCTTTTTAACCAAAATATCACCATAAAACCAATATAAAGAACACATAACATATAAAGGTAACTTGGAACATAAACATACTTAAATGGAATAACCATACGGTCGACTTCCACACATGTCACTAAATGGAATAGCCATATGGCCAACTTCCATACCCAATTCATTGGAGGTTATAACATAACCACCCATCCTAGTTTATCATGGCACCAACCATCATTTGGTTTATCATGTAACCGCCCTTCAAATGTTCAAGTACCATTAAAAAATCATAACACATACAAAAAATATAAAGGAAACAAAACATTTCCACATTTCAATCACAATATATCACTTTAATATATTGACATAACAAATACATTATCAAAACCATTTTCAATAAATAAATACATAATAGAGTATATGGTATTTATTTTTCCTTTTAAAAACATTACTACTTGTTAAGGAAGCCAAAGATCAAGTAATACTCACGGCGGCAGAAAGGTTGTTGTCACCGCGTACGTTAAAAGAAACATTCCTTGTTGTCGTTTAGTAAAACACTTCATAGAAAAATATTCCATTTGAATGAAATGAAAGTTCAAAGGTGTTTATACAGCGTATAAAATAAAGTCTTGTATTAAAACAAAATATGCCTCAATGAAAGGAGATTGAGACGAAGTCCCTTACCTCATGTATGACTTGATTCGATCGATCTTTAATATCCTAAATAACAAACTAAAGTTAATTTCTACTTGATTAAGAACATTTTTAAAGTTCATTATCCCTTCTATATCACTTATTACTATGTTAGGAACATTATATAATCATTTAAGTTAATAACGGTCATCATGTCGATATTTGGTACTTGAGTCAAAAATAAACTTCTTATAATTACAATTTGTTCATGTGGTAAAATATCCATTATCTCCCGAATGATATTCATGTTTTAGATATAATATATATCATATATATCCATTATAATATGTATTTATAATATTACATCACATTTTAAGGTAATAAATGAAATTCACTGTTCATGGAGATGGTAAACCGTACGTACACATGAACGCTACTTTCATTTATATTTTTCATTTAATGGAATGATAACATTATGATATAGAGGTACATTATAATTACATTTTACTATCATATATAATATTTTTTTAAAGGTTGGGGAGGAAGACTCATTTATTATTAAATCAAAGAAAATACCTCTTTAACTGGGTAGAGGGAGACCCATTACATAGCCCGAAGGCCCAGTGGGTATTTATCCCATTATATGTCCCGTAGGCCCATTTTTTTGACCCAAAGCCCATTTTATGAATAGTACTACTATATTACCCGTGCTTCTAGAGTACTGAACAGTACCTACCACTGCTACAGTACTCTGCGGCTGCTATAGTGACCTGCCGCCGCTACAGTGCCTGTCGTTGCTACAGTACCGCCACTGCTACAGTACTGCAATAGTACCTGCGCCCAATGGGTTTTGAACCCCCATTTTTCATGTATAATTAAGGATGCTTAATAATAATCCAAACCCCAACTACACATATATAACATTATTAACTCTATCCTTTATACATCCCACATATGACATTAATGATTCAAATCACTTTGAGGGGGAGGTAGTCCGCACTTCCTAAAATGAAATTATCGCGTTTACCCATTATGGAAACCATAAAGGTATGCCATAAATAAAAAATACAAAAGAATAAGGAAAAATAAACATAATATATATCATATATAAATACAGTGACATCTTAATGGCCACCATGAGAGGTGGTAGGAGATAATTGAACAATCATCGTTTCATGAGGTAGTAGTTCGACGTCCACATAAACAGTATGTTATTCACCCATTAGATGGAGGTGTGTGTAATTTTAGAATGAATACATCTCATAAAAAATCCTAGTATATTTAATATACTGGTGTAGTTACAAAATAAATGAATAAAAAGTGTTTAGGTGGTTGGATAAGTAAAATAAAATAAAAGAACATAAGAGAAGACATTACCTTTAAATTGGGTAACTCCCCTTTTTTGAACCAAAAGGGTTTCTGGAAGTGCTTTCTACCTATGTTAAGGCTTATATGATACAGATAGGGAAATTGAGAGCTTATTTGAGTAGAGTTTGTACGATCCAAAGGGCTTGAGAAGTGTGTTTAATGGGTAGGAAGTGGGGTCTTTTTATAAGGGAGAGGAGGGGCTCTTTTGGAAAGATTGAAAATATTATTTTATTATATAATGATTTTCGGTTTATAAAGATAAAAAAATCATTAAAGTAGAATATAAGGTGTCCCATGTTCGAAATAAAATCATCCAAGAATAATTGAACAAGTTTTGGATATTTTTTTAAACTTTATATTCTTTTTTATTTAAATAATTCAATAATGACGTAAACAATGCATCATCATTGCGTCATAAATAATTATATTTATTTGATGTCTAAACATTATAAAACAATTAAAATGATTTATTAATTCCTTTTATATTTCTAATTAATATTTATAGTAAAAAATGTAACTTATATAAACTCATTTAAAAATTATTTTAGTAAAACAATACATGTTTGTGATATTTTTATTTTTACATTAAATAAAAAGTTATTAATGTCATTATCATACCCAAGTGGATCCACGGGGCCCCCAAATTAACACAGAGATTTTCTTGGTCGTCCATGACTCATCCAAAAATTTTAGGACATGTTTTAATGTATTTTTATATTTTTATAATATTATTTTTACCTTAAATTACCCTAATTACCTTTAATCGCGGTTAATAAAACTCAAAAGTTACTATTCACCAAAAATAATTTTCATCCCATTGAACGAAATTTTACTTACTAATAACAAACATGTATGTCAAATTTTTTGAAATTCAATTCACAGAAGCGGTAAAATTTCATTTAAACGAAAAATTCAGTTTTTAACTACTACTTAGTTGTTTCACTATTCATAAAAATTTGATGTTTTTCAGAAAAATACCAAAAATTTACCCTAATCTATATTTGATAATCCAAATTAATTTTTTTTTTCTATTTTACAAAATTCAGAACATATAAGTTGCATTAATGAATTTAATAATTTATTCCTGTTTGCAAAACAAATAGCGTGTTTTTAAGAAACAATATATGTCAAAAGATTAACATTTGTTTAAGTCCAATTTCAAAGTGAGATTAATTACAATGACCACCATTGGATTAAATAGTAAAAATATATTATAATTAATCTTTAAAACAATTAAAAATATAATCTAGACCTATAAATAAATTATATTAAAAATGAGGTTTTGAATTAAAATGCAACATTTCCATTATTTATTTTAAAAAATGAACTTTATCGGAAAAATAAAAAAAACATACAAAAAGTAAAATTTGATGTCCTGATTCTAAAGAATAATTTTATTTTTTCCAATAGAACGTATAAGATTTACCAAAACTATATTTAGATAGGGTTCTCCATCAAAAGGCGATAAATCGACCTTTTAGTGAATATTAGAGTATTTATCCTTAAAATTGGGTTCATTCGCATTATCAGCCTCTAAAATTTATTGGATAAATGTAAAAACATTTAATAAACATATATAATCATATTTTAGTTATTTCTATTCATTCCTGGCAATACAACGACTACGTGTTAACTACCATTTAAAATAATATTATTATATTATTAGTGTGCAACGTAAGATTTCAAAGAAATTTGTTGTTGCGTATCAGGTACACCATCGAACATAGAAACCCCATTAAAGTAAAAATAATATTTAATTAAAAAATATTAATAAATATGAAAATGTCTTACTCTTTATTTACCTGGGATGTTACACTCTGTGTTTATTTTATAATCATGAAATTACATTTCATTTATTTGAGAATAGTAGAAGCTTATTACATATTGGACACTCAATCCTCCACATATTTACTATTAAAAAAGTTAGAGCTTGATGATATGAAACTAATATAAAAATATCTGATCAGAATTCATTGTGATAATTTAGGTGCTATAAATACTTGAAAAAATTATATCCGCCACTTAGGGAAAAATCACATTCAAAATAAATATAAATTTATCATGGATATATTAGGGCATGTAGCTATGAAGATATAATATTTGACAAATAAACTACAGGTCATAGAAATCCTGATGAAGGTCATACCCAAAGAATTATTTTCATTACATTGACCAGCTCTTGGATTTCATCCAACCTCCCATAGATGAAAAATGTATATGTTGGCCACTATATCCCCGATGTGTGGTGAGTATTTTCCTTATGTGTTGATATGTGTTCTTTACCTTATTAAAACCCAAAAAGGTGTGACCGTTATTTTAATTGAAAAGGGGGATAAATTTTCTTAAACAAGATAGGGGTAGAAGTTGGTTAGGGGAAAAAAAAATAGGGGGGTTTAATATGGTGATCCTAAACCTAGACTATGAATGAATAAGAATCATGAAAAAGAGTATCCTTTTGGTTAATTATTTAATAAGTTGACATGTCCATGTTAATAAGTGATCATGAGGGATAATATATTTATATATTTGTGTGTTGATATGGTTTTCAGTTGGATTTTAAGAAGTGATCTCAAAGGTTGATCTGGTTCTATGTTTTGGTATATAGAAGGATTCCAATGTAAGTTATGAGAAAAAATTATTCATTGTTGATCATTTCATGCTAATCTTATTTCTCACATTGATCTTGAATCACTCAGGTTTAGAGTTCTTGATATGGAATCCCTTAATCACTATCTTGGGTTTTATAAATAATATGGTTTCATGTGTGATTTATTTATCCTAATGACTAGGCTTTAATTTTATTAAGTACGTAATAAAACCCAAAGGGGATATTTTTGTTAAAATTACCAATTGATGGTGATTTTTTATTGATTGTGTTTGTTGATATGGTTTGATATTATTGAATTTTTTTTTGTACATTATGGTGTGAAGGACTGACATGAAATTCCTAACAGATCATGTAGACTGAAAATGTCTTAAAGGTTCATGTGAATCATGAATGTTTTAACTAATCAAGAAAAGTAATTTCACAATCACATGAACTAAGAAATTATTGTGGGATAAAATATATGCAAAAATTTCTAGCAATAATATCATGATAATAACTATAAGATACATAATGTTTTTTAAGGGATCTCATGAAGATATAATGTAAAGTACTTGAAGATACCATATGATTGTTAGATGATCTAGAGATGATATCTTGGAAGTAATATGAAGACACCACATGATTATTATTTGATCCCGTGAAGAGATTATGTTAATCACTTAATTTCACCACATAATTGTAAATGTATTTTTCAAAGAGATCAAGTAAACATACTAAAGGAAGAGAGGCTAGAAATGATGAAGATATCTCATGGTCATTTGAAATAAAATGACCATATGATTTTCATTTGATCATGTGAATAGATCACATGAAATGTTGGAAGAAAATTTCATTGAACACATGATTTAATTTGGATCTCATGATGGGATAACAAGAATCGTTGTAAGACAATGTCTTTGACCATTGTTTGATAGTTTTTAGATTCTTCAAAATCATCACAAGAAGAACATAAGGTCAATTACTAAGCTAGTGGAATGAATGAATATCTATAATTTGAAGAGTTAAGGGGGGTAGATTTAGGTTTATAAATACCCATAAACCAATCAATAATTATGTAAGATGTATTTTAAAATGGGTTTAATCCAAAGAAATGTATTTCAAATGGGCTAAACAAAGTCTTGCACCAGAATCAATTGATTCGCGTAAATAGAGCAAAGTATCATGAAGGGATTTCATAAAGGGGTCTCATGAAGGGATATCATTAAGTATTCTCAAAAAATAATCTTGCGAAGGGATGTATTCATATAGAATAGTAAGGCCAACTTTTTATTACAAGCTCTATATAACCTAAACAAGGTCTCACTTTAAAGACACATGATTAGCATGAATAGAGGAAAGTAATGTGAAGGAGTCTCACATAGAGGTATTATAGAGATGTACCATGCTAAAATAAAATGATATGTGTGAAAATAATTTGGCTGTATAGAGGGGTTTCATTTTGTGGTCTCATGGAGGGTTCTCTCGAAGGAGTCCCATAGAGAATTCTTAGGGAGGAGTTACATAGAAGATTCATGTGAAGGGGTCTTGAGAAGTGGTCTTATAGATGGGTTTAATGAAGGGGTATTATATAGGGGTCACATGTTCAAAGGGAAAAAGTATTAACCAATGTTGGTTTTCATATCATTAATGAAATAAGAGAATAAATACACACTAATGTATAACTCATCTCAGAACTGATTTTCAGATAAATCTATTGGAGGGGTATTGTCTTTACATAAGCAATGAGAGAGAAAGGAGGTTTCAAATGGAGAATGGTTGTAAATATATAGGGATAATGATTCCTCTATGAATGATGTAACAACAATGATATTTAGTGGATTTGGTACATTAGTGAATTTTCTTTGTATTATTATTGGATGTATCTTATGAAGGGTAAACCATGTACAATATTTCGGCCTTGCGTATGACTTAATATTAATTTATTCTATACTACAGGTAAGAGAGAGAGAGAATAAGGTATAGTTTAAAAAAGAAAAAATATCCAAAAAAATTAGTTCTTTTAATTTATCATACTTAGATTCACCCACCCTCTTATGGTATTTATCCAAGTTGGCCAAATAAATATCAAATTGTTTTAATGAAAATAGAGGAAAATACCCTTTTGTAGGAAAAAATTTAATAAAATAAAAAAGCACAAATTAAAGGTAATATAATTTTTTTTGAAAAACCCGAAAAAAAAAATTCAACTTTATTTGATAGTGAATAACATATATTATTGCAAGAAAATGATTTCAAATTTTTAATATAAAAAACAATTTTTAACAATTTTTTAAGAAAGTCAAAATTGAATCATTTAAAAAACATTAAAAGAATTAATTTTCAAATATTTTTAAAGGATGTAAAAGATTGTTTTAAAATTAATTTAATAAAAAATTATAGTAAAAATAATAATATTTTTAATGATTTTAATGTCCATGAATAGGGAAGGAAAATAATCCTGACCAAAAAAGAGAAATAAGGTCAGATTTTCTTAAAAACCTCTTTTTAGTCATTTTGAGTTCCAAAGAGGGAAAAAGATAGAATACATGAAAACCCATGAAATAACTATATTGTTACAAAATATATAATATTTTGGAAATAAATATCATATAATTCCCTCAATACAAATTGAATAATATATCATCCTGATAAGAATTTAGATTATTATATAAACCCTTCCCCTTTTAGTAAATCTTGAATGAAAACTACATCAAATAAATATTTTGAAATGTAACTTATATAAAATTATTATAAATATATTATTGATATAAAATCTCAAGTGGGGATGTATAAACACCTTATAAATTAAGATTTGGGTATAACAGAAAACATGTCCCAAAGAAGAAAATATGAGATAAAACACTTTTACCTCAAGTTACACATTTAAAATGCATAGATTCTAAACTCATCTATAGTAAATTTATATATTTTATAAAACTATAAAATTCCCATATTAATACATTTATCAAAATATTTTATTTTCATATAATTTAAAATATCATATAGATTAATAATTCTTCATTAAAATTAAATTCATGGTGTTAACACTTCTTTTTTTCATACATGTTTCGATTCGATGGTTCTTATCCTTAAACCTTGGACATGGAATATTTTTAGTAATATAATTTTAAATAACTTTTATATTAATTAGATAATTTTTTGGACCATCCATGAAACGAGGAAATGAAAAATCAGATATGTCACTTCTTAGAGACGGTAGTTCGTCCATACACCCGAGCGACATTTTCAGTTTTCAATGTTTGATAAGAATAGAAATTAAATAATAATTAATATTTATAGAATAATAGTTATTTTATAAATATCATATATATTCATTAAATTATTATATATAACCATCTATGAGATGTGGTGATGAAAAGTGAAATACACTACTTCTAAGAGTTCATAGTCTACAGGTACACATAACAAATGTTTCTAGTCTACAATGGATGGGGGGAAATCAAATTATACAATATATTTAACTTACTGAAACACAATTATTTCATAAGTATCATATATAATCATCCATCCATCAATATAACTATCCATTTGAGGTATTGATGAAAAATGAACAGGTTTTCTTCATAGAGACAATATTATGTAAATATTCATTAGTGATGCATTAATCAATGATTTTATGGATGGATGGTATAAAATGGTTATTATATCAATATAATAACATGTTAGTATATTTACGATACTGATTTAATTATTTTTTTTGTAGATATAACAGATTTTAATGATATAGAATAAGAAATAACTTTAATAAATTAGGTTAATTCTAATAACTTATCCTTAGATGTCTTATTTTTTTTCATACACCTTAATCTCTATATGATTGGTCATTCGATGATACCATGAACTCCAGATACTTTTAAGTAATTTTGGGACGTGAATGTAGAAATTATTTCCCATTTTTAGGGAGATAAACATGTGCTAATAAGTTATTATGGGAGTTGAATTTTTTAAGTGAGTGGAGTTTCATGCCTGAAAATACATAAATATTTTCACTAAAATATGGGTATTTATCATGGAATATTTCACCAATTTCTATAAATTGTAATTATTTTATAGTTTAATGTTAAAATACAAAGAAAAATAGCATTATGAAGCTATTTTTATTTTTTTTGGCCTTATATCTTAATTTAACCCTTTTGTAAACTCTTTAAATTCTTATAGTGATGACATACTATTACCTAGGTTACTATTCTGTATGACTAAAAATAAAAATGTCATTATTTCCAAATTTGAATATATTTATTTGAAATTTTAAATAAATTTTACTTAATACATTTTCTTAAATAATTACACATAACAGAATGAAAATAGTATGAGTAAAATATATTTTGAAGAAAAAAAATCATTTTTATTAATCACCAAGTAACAACCAAAAGATAAATTTTAAATTTATCAATTTAATATATCATTAATAAATTTCATTAAATTTAATCTTCCATAAAGATCAATTTAATATATCAATATAAAAACAAAATGTTTATATAAAAAATTTCTGAAAAATATCATTTTACCTAAAAATGATTTTATCTCCATTTATAATGAGTTTATAATCAATGTAGGGATGATTATTCATTTTCATACATGTATAAGAAAATTCAATATGTTAAATAATTTATTTAATATAATCTAATTTTTAAATAAAATATATAAGATAAAAATAATGTCTGTAAAAAAACATTTCCATCTTTCCATGAATGTTTTTTGTAACATACCATATCATTTCTTAAAAATCTAATTAATGTCATTAAATAATTTAAATAATTATTACTAAGATATTATTAAGTAATTTTATTATTACCATTCAAAAAATTCGTTAAATTTTACAAAAATGTACAATTGAATAAAACAGACTATTTTTTTTCTGAAGAATAAATTGTATTTCCTTAAGTGATTTTCAACCTTTTAGAAAATCATTTATTTTATCCATTTCATTTAACTTTATATTAATATAATTCATTTTTTATATTTTGAAAATATGATATTATTCACTTATGTTTTACATTTATTGAATTATAATCTATTAGGAAAATAAAATTTATTATAGATACATATATTCTAAAATATCAGGTTGTAACATTCAACCACATTTATTGGATTTTCACCCTCAAAACTCCACTACATTGATAAAAACAAATGAGTATACTTATAAATAGTTTCAACTTTGGGTTAACATGTAGTTTTATCATAATTATGTTTTCTCCCCAAAGCATTATCCAAGTGAGTGTTCATATTCCCCAATAGTTTCTCCCTTCAATAAATAATCTTCATAGGTTAGTCCTCATAAAAATGATAATTCTCTATTTGTATAATCTTTTAGTTTTTTACAATTTATAGATATGGTATGTAGTTATTAATATCATAACGTGGAACAAATTGTAAACATAGGAGATGATTAATGGATTATCCAAGAGAGAAGCTTCCATCCCATTATAACTAAGAATATTAGAGGGTATGATATATATGGGGATCCAATTTTCTTTATTTACAAATATTATATATTTCTTCCAATGGGTTTATTCATAGGAATGGGTTTCCACTAACAAAAATCTATATATTTCTCTAACAGTTGTCATTATAAATTTTCTTTCAACTTTAAGATACTTTGATGTGCTGATTAATGACTCTTTCATTATCTTATATTTCATTGGCTAGCTCACGTCATAAGAGCTATCATTGTCCAATTTATTCCAAACAAGTTAGAGTTCTGAATTTTATATTAATATAGGGCTTCATAAGGAATCATATTAATTCTTGATTAAAATATTTTTTTGTAATAATATTTACCTTGAATAAGATGTTTATCTGAACCATCTTTGAAATCCATACAGAAATATATCAATATATCATCTAGGGTTTGAATTTCCTTTCATATTGATCATATTTTTGATAATGGTATACATTGTTATAGTTTATTTCCATATTAATTTCTTACTAAAATATTCTCTAAAAAATCAAGGTAAACCTTAGATCTTTATCAAATATGTTTAAGAGTAGTACACCCTGATATCTCACCACCTCCATTACGTGTAAGATAACCAATTTAGAAATAATCTATGGAAACAATAAAATGTTCTTTCATCATAAGGAAATCAACCACATCCCAAATGGTGTATTCCATTTAGATGTATTGGGGAATCCTATAACAAAATACCTACTAATGTTTTCCCATTTTTACATAGGTATGATTAATGGTCACAACCTCCCCCAAGATTTATGTTGCTTATACTTAACATATTAACATATTAGACATTATGATATGTACTCTTCAACATCTTGATTCAGGTTTTTAAACAATGAAATAAATTTTGATATATATGAATATTCATTGTTCATGGATGAACAGATAATGATGAGTTGTGTGCTTCATTCAATAGATCATTATTTAATTCTATTATAGAATGATTATATACATGGTTCTTTAATATAATCATTTTATTAAGGTTATGATTTAACTCCAAACTAATACTTACCTTATTTTTATCTCTATATCCACCTTCTGTGACTCCTCATTTTTCAAATGGATATATGGTTGAACACTCATTTGAGAAACATATAATTTATAAATTTAACTTATGATTTAAATCTTGAAAACGTTTCAATCCATAAGTAAAGAATCTTTTTCAATCCCCATAATATAAAATTTAACATGATTATTTCAACTCAAATCATTGATCACCCTATTCTCATTCCTAGGGTTGTAATTTATTAAATTATTATAATATTTAATCAACTCCTTCCATCTTCATTGGTCCATGTTAAACTCTGAATATGTGAATATATACTATTAACTTTTATGATATATATATATATATTCTATTCCTTTCAAAATAATGATAATTTTCCCATATTTTCAATGAGAAAATTACTACTGCTAAATCCAAATTATGAGTTTGGTAATTATTCTCATGAATTTTCAATTATAATGAAGAATTGTCTAAGACCATGTAAATATATATAAGAGAAAAACTCCTCCCCTTAGCTTATGAAAAACTGTGAATCACAAACATTTCTCCATCATAGATTAGTGTGAGCATAAATGAACTGACCAAACCACTCTTTATCTTCTTGAAATTTTCATCACATTAATTTTTTCAAAGGCAATTTTGTCCCATATAAGCTAACATGGTGAGATAACTTGAGAGCTAAGAGATATTTCTCAAAAATCATCAAATATATATATCTAATTCATGGAAAATATGTATCTCACTCTTAGTGGTTGGTCTAGGACATTACATAAAAATTTCTATGTTCGAAGGATCTATTCTTATACCCTTTCTTGTAATTAGATTACCTAATAATGATATTTTTTATTTCCAAAATTCAAAGTACAAAAATTAGAATAAATATTCTTATTTTTGATGATCATTAACATGATCCTTAAATAATCATCATTATCTTACTTTCTATATGAATATATTAGAATATAATCAAGAAATATGACCATAAAAAGGTCATGGTATTATCCATATAACTATTAATTAGATTTATGATGATAGTGGGGTAATTATCAATTAAAAAACAGAATAACAATAAATTTATAGTGTCCATACATTATATGAAATATTATCTTGGTTATGTCCCTAATTTTTATAATTAAATAATGATATCCATATCGAATATCAATCTTGTAAATTATTGAGATCTACATTGTTGAAAAAATATCATTAATATGGGGTAGTGGATTATTTTTATTGATATTGATGTAGTTTAGTACCCAATTATCAGTACAAGGATTCATTGACCCATTTTCATTGATAAAAAATAGAACAGTTTGACCCCATAGTGAAGAAGTAGGTTGTAGGAATACCCTACCAAGGTTACTATAGATTTTATTCATCAATTACAACTCAATCCGGGATATTCTTCATGGAGTATTTTAAATATGAATCACACCAGGTAAGAGTTCTATTGGTAACTCAAATTCATGATTTAGAAGAAGATGAGGGAAATATTTAGGAAAAACATTTCCATATTCCTAAAGAATAGTCATATAAATAATGTTTAGTTTCCCCCTAACCATTTGAGAGAGACACCTATTTTAAATAAGTATAAGGAAACAAATTATGAAAGTAATTCCCATTAGAAGTTTAAAATTCATCATCACACCATTATATGATCATAGGTTCTTTAGGATATCAGATATGACGTACCTTACTCAAAAAATATGGGATATATATTAATATAGCTAATACAAGCTTAAAATAACAAAAAATATAACTGTATGGTGTATAATAATACTTTCTAGAATAACATTCACACATAATTCTATAAGATATGAGTCATACAATTTTTATGAAATTGTTTTTATATTATATTCTTTCAGAGATCATTCAAAAAATTTATCTTTGAGGTGGTAATGTGACACCCTTAATGAATTTTATAGATAAGAATTATTTGGTAGAAGATAAATAGGGAAAGTAATTTTTAGTTCTGTACTAGATGATAAGTATAACTTTCACCACATAATTATCAAGACCCACATTAACAGTTTTGATTGCATAAGCTTTACCATTATCAATTGCCTTAGGAGGTTACTGATATTGGTTTTCTTCCGTAACCCTTTGATTTATACAATATTTTGTGTAATGTTCGTAGTCCTTTAAATTATTATATTAGAGTGTTGTTGGTAAGTTTTTTTGATCTATCTCCCAATTAATTTCATTAGCTGGCCTCTTCACATCACATTAACATTAATGTGCTTTATGTACATCTCATCCATGATTAAAGCCTTAATTTCCCCCTTATGTAAATTTACCCCATGCTTCTTTAACATTTTAGGCATAAAATAATATTAATTGTCTTTCCTTCATGGGTTTTATTATTATAATTTCCTAAAAAATATACCTTTCTCTTATTGTCCCAACAAACTTAATAACATTGAGTTTATTAACTATCCATTTCTTCCTTTTGATCATATCAAATGATTTATTTATAAAAATTCATGTACTATATGGATAATTGCTTATAAATAATTATATTTAATCCATGAAATAATTGATGAATTTTTCCTTCAGGGTCCATGAAAAAACTCAAAGCGTACAACGCATGTCTGGTGACCTTTTCCCCAATGGAATTGATTGATTCATTATCATTTTTTCAGTTTAATGAATTACTATTCCCTTATTGTGGGAAAAGTTCAAGGAAAATTATTAAATAATAACACCTTATTACACTCTTCCCATGTCATGGAATTAATTTCTTATTCTTATCATATATTCTTAATAAGTGTCTAAAATTTATTAGCTTCACCTTTGAAATCATAAACAATAAATAAAAACATTTCATTCTACTATAATTGGATAATGGGGAATATATTATTCAAATCATTGATCTAATAACCATAAATTATTGGATAGAAAGAGACACTAAAGTAAGTTTGATGTTGCCCCATGACTGAAAATTGTTTTTTATTATTATGAAAACACTTTTAAGGAAAAAGTGAGAAACCATACATGACCTCACCACATCACAAATTCACCACTTCACAACTAAAAATAATCCAAGCACAATGGATGAAAACCATTCAATTCTTCAAACTGAAAAACCATCACAATTAGAGATGGAAACACCAAGAAATGGTTGAGGAACCATGAAATAGGGGAAAAAACATCAGGAAAGCTGGACAAACCTCAGAGCCGGTCTCCTCAAACGCCCACCGATGCGACCATCGACACCAGCCCAAATCAAAAAACTCGTGGCAGACTCCAGTCAGATTCCGTCCATCCCTCCAGCGACGTGATATGGGACCTAAAAAGAGCACATCCACAAAGGGAGATGAACAGGCCAGAGTGAGGAAGACCAAGCCATCCGGATGCTGCACTATACTCCGCAGGAAATCGTAGTGCAACATCGGAGCAATAAAACATTCAAACTCCTCTCCAAATCCAAATTCGCAGCACCACTAGAAGACCAAACTTGTCCAATTTCCATCTAAAATCAGAAAAACCACCAAAAAAAGTAAAAAAAGAACATCAAATAGGGAAGAAATCTCAGTTGCAGCAATCCACCATTGTCATTTGGTGAAACCAGATCACACCAGTAACATGCACAAACCATTTGCAGGTCCCCATACTCACATAACCGATCATCGCGCACCACCATTTTCAAAGTCACTACAAATAACCTCAACACCATCGCGGATACCACATCGCAACAGCACCGCCAAATAAGACCAACCACAAAACGGATCCAGATCCAACCTCGAACCAACCTCACAACAAAAACACACATCCAAGAAATAAAAACACAAACTAGGGAAAGAAGCAAACCCGCACCAAAGCAGGACCGTAAACCCTTCGCTGCATTCAATCCCACACACGGTGACCAGATCCACCCAATGCGTCCAGACGATGCAAAAATGTGACGAAAACCTCATCACAACAGCAGGAAACTCAAACAAAGGACTCACCATGCCTCCAAGAAATCCATATCCAAAACAGAAGGTAGCAAACAATGAGATACTCCAAGATGTTCCAGCCCATGGAGGAGAAGCCTCCACCGGAGATGCGCAAGCCACGATCCCGTATGACTGAAGTGCTGGAGGGAAGCCGATCCGCCGTGGGGGAGGAGGAAGACGATCGCAGGTTAGGGAAACCCTAGTGTGAAGCCCTTTACGGGCCCATCAATCCATTTGTTTCATTCGATGTTCCCCATGAAAATCTCAATTGTGCATTTTTTTCCTTCCTTTGGCCATTGGGAAACCCAAACTTATAAAACATTAGATTTATCCTATTTCATTTTTTATATATTATATGTTTTGTTTGATTATATCCTTATATTCTTCATATCCTACTCTCTAAAAATAATAAAACAATACTTTGATACCAACTATTAGGACTTGATCATAATATTTTTACATAATACAACATTTTCAATGAATTCCTAATATATCATCTAAAAATAATTGTTTGAGTATTGTAATGTTTTAGAGTATCTGAAGACTAGATATATAAAAAAACATTTTTATATGATTTTCAACCTTTTTTATAAAATTTCCTCTAGCACGATACCCTTCTAGTTTTTCATAATTAATTCCTATCTTGATAACTTTGGGAAATGTAAACATTAGAAACGGTGAGAATAGATTCTCAATAAGGTTAATCATGATAGATATAAATTTGTCATTATTGATAATAATATAATATTACAGGAATATGTTTATAAACAAGGAACATGATATTTTCATTTGGAATTTACACCCAATTATATATAGATCATAAACCACGAGTCATGGAATAAGGGTTTATTATAATGAAAAAAGAGTCATAATAGTTTAGACTCATAAATAATCATCCATGACATAAGGGAGAAAATCACAATAATTAGAGTATGTTATTAATGTGTGTCATATGAATGTGAAATAATAAAAAGAATTAAAAATATATTCTAAGGCTACCCAACAAGACATCCATCATGTAGTAAGCTTGGGATTACCACCATTGTATGTTCTTAGGATTGGGCTATCCATTGATGAACACTAGTGGGTTTGGTCTAACTACCATTGTATCTTTTTGAGAACATGAGATATAAAATATTACCTAATTAATTGGAGATCCATAATAGTACCTCAAATCACATAATCATAATATATTAATATGTATGTCACAAGAACATAATATCATTTAACATTCATTCATATCATAATCAACCCATTGAATGAAGCAAATTTCCTGAAACCATACATAAAAAATATTCATCATAAGACATATTGAAAAATAAATTATGTGGTATCATAACATCTTATCCCAAGTGAAGGATAAAATTATATAACAGATCCTAACATAGATGAAAACATATTTATAAAAACAACATAAGATTTATTTGAAAACATGACGAAAATACCTTTTTCATTGTAAATATTTTAAAAAATCATTGAAAAAGTAATATTATTAAATTAGAAGAAAAAATAAAAAATTTAATAGAATAATGATAATGAAAAAAATATTCGATGGCAGGAAAATTCAGTCTTATGGAAATTTTAAAAAGCATTTTTTTCACACCTTTGTAATGAAGTCAAAATTGAACCATTTAGATAACAACAAAAAGATTAATTTTTAAACCATTTTAATAAAGACAAAGGAAGTTTAAAAATTAAATTTCACAATAATTTGAGTCTAAATAAAAACATATTTTAAAAACTTTAATGAATAAGTACTTGGAATAAAAATATTCCTGGCCAAAATGGGGAAATAAGGCCGAATTTTCTTAAAAACATTCCTTTTCTCATTTTTACTTACAAAGAGTAGGAAAATGAAAATAATACAATATTACCAAAAAAATAAATATAAAAGAATAAAATTATTTGATTTTATGGAATGAATAACATACAATATCCCAAATAAAAATTGAAATATAAAAAATCTGTAAAAAGTGAGAGATTACAATATAACCCTCTACGACATTGGAGTCTTTTGATTCAAAATATATTAAAATAATTAATTTCAATTTTACATTTAAATCCCATGATTATATATATTTTCAAAATATAATATATAAAATGGGTAGAATATTCAACTTTTAAAATAAGATAGGTGAATTATACAAAATATCTCATAAACATGGAAATTTATGATGAAAAATCCTTACCTTAAGGACATACATACATAATATAAACTAAAAAAATTCTATATAGTAAATTTTTACATATTATAAATCTATAATGGAATAATATTACTAATTTTATTACTAAATATGATTCACTTATAATTCCCAATTATAAAATTATTTATAATTATTTATTAAAATCACATATTGGGTGTAAATTGCTCTTTTTTTCATATATGTTTCAGATGAATGGTTCTATTACTCAATCCTTTCTCATAGTTTCATAATATATATTATATTTTTAATATATTTATTATTATTTAGACATATTTATATTATAATCCATAAAATAAAGTAATGAAAATTTTTTATACATCGCATTGTGGAGGATATAATCCATACATACACATGGGTGACATTTTCATTTATCAGTGGATTAAAAAAAGAAATTTAAATAATAATTTATATTTAAATAATAATAATTATGATATTAATATCACTTATATTCATTTATTTGGTCTACAAAACCATCCCTAAGAGGAAGTAATGCAAAATAAAATACATCACTTTATAGAGACAACAATTCATACATGTTATTGAGCGATAAATTCATATTTCATTGGATGGATGTAAAGTAGAGAAAGGTTTTTTGATCAATATAATACAATTTTAGTATATTTAGGATATTCATTTCATTATATTTTCATTGAAACAATATATTTTAAGGAGATATAAGAATAAATAATCATGAAGCAATTTGGTTATGACTTATACCTCCTCCATGGATATCATTCTTTACCATACACCTTAAGCATTATAGGATTGGTCTTTTGGTAATAACATGACCTATTGGTTTTGGGATGTAAATTTGGGAAGTTATTTGGTATATTCTTGGATAATATATGGTTCTCTTTGTGTGTGAACAATTGAGGAGAGTTGGTTCCCTTTTTTAATTATGGGGAGTGACACTCATGTAAATACATCAAACTTTTAAATATAATATATGTATTTATCAAGGAACATTTATCAAATAACTCCTACCATGGAATATAGGATATAATAATATCTATATCCACTTAACTAATATATTTTATAAAAGTTGTAGTGAAATTATGATGACTTATCTCTTAGTTTAATCCCCTCATCAAGCCTTCCAACTCTTACCATGATGAAAAACATTTATCATTATTTATATTCATTATGAATTATAAATAAAATTGAAATTATTACTAAATTTTAGTATTTTTATTCAAAATTTTAAATTCATTTTACCCAATTAAATTTCTAATATGGGTAAAAATATATTTTAAAATATGTACAAGTAACACAATGAAAATAGTTTTTCGGTAAAATACAATTTTAGGAACAAAAATGAATTTATTATTATTACATTCCGAGTAATAACCACTATATGAATGATAAATTATTTCACTTAATATATTAAAAAATAATTTATTAATTTAATTCATCAATAATTTTAATTTAATTTTATTAATATAAAAATACATTTTCTAATTGTTTTTTGAAAAATACCTCTTTTTAACCTTCAAAAGTATTTAGAGTAATTTTAACTATTTGGTAACAAATTTAATGATGGTTATACATTTTTATACATATATAAATATAAATTTACAAAAATATTAATACTCCTAATATAAGAAACTATATTTTAAATGAACCATATATAATAAAAAATATGTTTATAAATAAAACATTTGTTTTTTGAAAATAATTAATAGTCTGACATTTCATAAAATTTATTATTCAATTTAGAATATTAATTGACAAATTTAATTAATTAGTAATGTAATTTGATAAAATAAATTAACTATTATTATTCATGATAAGTATAATATTTATCAAAAATGTACAATTGAACAAAAAACTCTAGAACATTTTTTCTAGAATTGATGATATTTCCTTATGTTATTATGAACCATTTTATAAAAGAATTTATTTTATAAATTTCATTTTACTATTTATGATTTTATTTTTATTTTTATTTCTTTTATAATTAATTATTCACTATCATTAGATGTTTCATGCGTCATAAGTAATATAATATATAAAATATATTAAAGGGAAATGTATTCTAAAATCATAGGGTTATACAGTGAAGTTCAACATAGAGATGGTGTAATATGGGTATATGAATTTTTGATTGAGGGTACTAAGAAACATTGTGGGTTCAGGTATAGTGTACTACTAGGGTGCACTATCCTAGGCCTTATATTTTCTGGGTGGGATAAGGGAGTGCCAAGGATTCTAATAAAGGACCACATACAAAAATTATCCATTGTGGGATTAGTGAAAATTTGTATTGTGATTCATTTAATAATGTGTGGCTATAAGGGTATAAGAATACCTATATAATTTGGATCATCTTCCCCAAAAAACTCTAATACATACAGAGAAAATTATCTCAAGTATTGTTATTTCTTTGAATAAAAACAAAACTCGAATTGATCTATTATGGGATGCATACAGATTATATGAATATCATGAATACAATATCTTCATCCATTAATTATTAAAATAGAGAATATTTCACTCTCTAAGAATTGAAATAAGGTATCAACACTATATATTGGAAATAGTAGAGAAGAAGAATATTGATAAGGCTCAAAGAAATGAGGTGAGTCTTAAATGAAGTCTAACAACATGTATATGAGTTGATATAAAGGAAACCATGAAAAGGTGCTCAATATAAGTATAATTATACATTGGGGGAATTCCAATGTAAGGGAATATTAATTTTTTTGTGTGATGTAAAGGTCGCTTGAACTATTATGTGATGGTCATATGAAGTAAATTATTCCTATATAAAGGTCAAATAAAATCACAAAAATGGTAATCAAGATCTATGTAATGGTAACTCTAGTGATATGAATAATATGAATGTATATAAAATGATATATGATTCAAGGATTTATTAAGATATATGAAAATATATATCCTGATCATTTTATCATTATCTAGATAGTTTAAAAAAGGATAATAATAAATTTATAAGTCGGGAAATAATAGATCACATATGAGTATGTGTGATGAAGAAAAACCACAATCATTGTGAAATGAGAATTAATCCATGAAAAAGTAGTTACATACATTGATTCATGTATATATTAATTATATAATAAAAATAAAGCATAAATTGAGAAAAGATAATAGTTAATTAGTTCGAATGATAGAAATTAACTAGTGATAGCCTTATTTTTTTTCAAGATTTTTTTGGGAAATAATGTTGGGTGAGAATTTAGAAGAGATAATTGCTTTAAAGATTTTAAAATATTATAGGGTAAAAATTTAGGTGGTTCGTATTTCAATAAAATATGGTCATTCAAAATCATCTGTTCTCATGACATTTAGATAGTATGGGAAGATCAATTGAGAAACTTGAGGAATAACTGAGGCATCTAAAGTTATGATATATATATATATATATTGTTTCATATTGAATTATTTTGTTTAGGGTTAAATTAAATTATTCAGGGAAGAAATATTCTATTATAATTTAAAATTAAAAATATGTGGAGATGTAATATCATTTTATACAGAAACAATTCACATTCATTGAAGAGAGAATATGTTACCCTATATTATTCTATACAAGAAGAAACATTGTGTTTCCAAGATAGGTAAAGGAAAGGGAGAACCAATTATACTATTATTAACAAAAGAAAGAAGACGAATAAGAAAAAATAATAATAATAATAATAATGGAAGATGGTGTTGGGATGTTCTATTATATATAAAGAATAAACAATGATTTTTTTGAAAGTTTAATTTTCATAGAGAAGAAGATAAAGTATTTACTCTATGTAGGAAAGGATGATTATTTTTTATTGCAGATAAGAATAAGGTGTTGTGTGCACAATATTTTATATATTTATATATGTTCACTAGTTTCATGTTATTGTTTATGTAAAAGATGAAATGAATAAAGATAAATAAGTACATCAACATCCTAACAGAAGACAAAACATTATATAACATTATAAAAGTCTTGTATATACCACAGTGTTGGATTTACCAAACTGATATGTTTAGAATTTATACTCATAAACTATTAAGACAATCTAGTGCAAATATCACATGATAGTTCTAGTAGGTGATGCGGTCATAGCAGAATCTATATCACACCAATGACTAGAATTGTCACATTCATAGGTTAATGTTGAAAATTTATATAACCCTTGT
Source organism: Viscum album (assembly GCA_963277665.1). Classification (NCBI taxonomy): domain Eukaryota; kingdom Viridiplantae; phylum Streptophyta; class Magnoliopsida; order Santalales; family Viscaceae; genus Viscum; species Viscum album. Next base: position 1,423,159,943 of record OY728123.1, on the reverse strand, counting down.
CTGTGTGTGTTTTGATTATTTGGTATATAAAATTTAATTAATATAGTTAGGAAATGAGATCCACTCACATACTAGTGGAAATTATAGAATGGGATAGGAGAAAAAGGTTTTTTTTAAGTCACCAACACTTATTCACCCCCTCTAAAGGTTTAATAAATCCCTATCCAGCAGTAATAAGTGGTATTAGATAAAGATTCACCTCTTATTAGATTATATATTTAGAAGATTTTCTCTAATGAAAATTTTAATTTCCATTTCATAAATAAAATAAGTTTATGTTTTAGTAAAGTTTCCTCAATTTCTGATCTGAATAATACTTCTACCAAGACTATGATCATCATGATAAATAATGGTAAGAAGAGAAAAGCGAATATGAACCACATATAAAAATAATTCTCATTGATTTATGAAAAAGGAATTATGTATCTATCATGAAAATGAAAGAACAAGTAGTATAGTTTTCCATCATTTAAATTGAGATTCCTTCCACCTTAAAAGGAACAAGGTCCTCAAGTGATTGAGATTTATGAAAAAATTATTTCCCGAACTATCTTTTAGAAGAAACATGCATCATTCTGTACGATAATATTTCAACTGATTTATGAGTTACATATTTAAAATATTTAATACATTATTTTCCATAAAAAACAAACTCTTTGGTCTATCAAATTTCTTATAGTCAACAAAAATAGATTATAGAGATTGAGGAGGAGCCAGATGAAATGAATAAGGGGTTGGAAGAAAAAATAATATAATTTTTAATGATTTCCAAGAAAATTGAGTCCATGTAGTTAAAAAAATTGTCCTTTAAAGCAATTATTAAATTTTTTTAAGATTCACCTAATAAAAAAAGATATCAATGATGTCACATAAGAATTAAAAGATAAGATCCATGAATTTTAATAAATAATTACTTTTAAGAATTCTCAGATTGATGTAAAGGAGTAAAAAATCAATGAAATTGACACAGTTCCTAATGAAAACACCTACATTCATTATGATGAAGTTGATATAATATGGATGGATTATGGAGAAAATATGTTAATTATTGAACAAAAAATCAAGTCACTCAATTTGAAATGTCTAGAATAGGATGTAAAACTGACCAACCATGAGAATGTACAAATTAAGTCTTCACAGTTGAAGGATTAAAGAGCTAGTACCACAATATTTTATAAAGGGGATTTTATTATTAAAGGAAACTTATTATATTGAAAGAGGAAAACATTATATTATGATGATCATAGTCATGCATCATCAAAGAAAAAGGTACTATCTATACTAAGTTTCAATGATTTCCCAAAATCTATTTTCATTGAAAATATGTGCTTAATTTATAAAATCAGTAAAAGTATGTATAGAGAAATGTGATGGAAGGAAAACCACAATGTCTATTCTGGTGTTACATAGTTACCTAAGAAGACCCCAACCAGTGGTTGAAATATCCTAATACAATATGATATTATTCTTGAAAAATACTTACATAATGAACATTAGAAAATAATAATAAAATAATTTTGTGATATTTTTGTGTTAAAATTGATATGGATTGTATGAATTGGATTTTTGGTACGATCAATCAATTCCTATATTTCTGTGGAAGCATTTTTTAGGAATAACTAATCTGGATATGATATAAAAACCGTAAATTAATAAGACAAATGTGCGAGGTTTAAACATTTTTATGGTACATTGATTTTATTGTGTTGTTTATAGAGAGTGTTTTCATAGTAATAGTGTATTTTAATACCATTTATTGTGAAAATAAAATGGAAAAAATTCCATAGAAGGTGTTAAATAAAGAATAAATAACCATGGAATGAAATATAGAGAAAAATTAAAATCATCATTCTCTAACAAAGAATCAAAATAATAATAAGTCAATATTTTACAACAACTATAAGACATATAATATTTAAATCATGTCCAAGATGTGTAAGAGATGTTCTCTATATAAAATTACTGATGTGAAGAAAATTACTAATGAATAACAATGAGGATATTCCAAAAATGTTTTCAACATTCCAATGATAGATTGCTAATTTTGATGTTGATTTTTGAAGAGAAATAAATGGTGAAAAAGTATAATCATAAGATTGTGAAAAGCATAAAGAGATAGTTGCACATAATACCTTGAATTTAATGAGAGGTTTTCAATAGAGGAAAACACTTGTGTTGAATTAGAAATATGTAGGAGATTCATAAAAGGAGTGTATAAAACTAATGGATATTTACCCATTCTTACAACACAACAACAATCCTTGAAGACAAAAAACGTTTCATAAGGAAATATTTTGGTGATAAGAATATAGATGTTCCAAAAAAATATTATGATAATTGGAAGTGTTCCAAAATTCCCAAAGAAATATAGGATTTAATGATTAGAAGTATAATCATAATGATTGAAGAAACATGGTTGAGAAAATCATCTCACCCATATTATTGACATTGAGGAACAAGAATATGTATCTTATTACCTTAACATTATGTCCCATATTTTTTTAAAAAAATATAGAGAGTTTTTTATGAAGTATGTTCCAAATGGGGAGGGCACAGGAAGGAGAGTTAAATACAAAAAAAATGGACAAAAATGATGAAGAAGCTACCTTAATGGTTTAATCACATATTTTTGCATCCCACGGGTATTTATTTAAGTATATCATCCTTGGGGAAGATGTAAAAATTGTCAAAAATAAAGACAACCACATGATGTGATCCATTTTGTTGGAATTGTCTAATTTAATAATTTTTTATCAATTTATAGATTATTTTCACCAAATTGAAGACATTATTTGTGTCTCTTTGAGGGGAGATAAGAAAGTTGAGAAACTTCTATAAAATTTTATATCATAAGAATAATTTTTTTAAAATATTCATGAATAATATGTAATTGAGATGGTATGTACCATAATTATATGACTCCTTGTATGTAAAAAATAATCCTAAGATTAATGGGAAGAAATTTATTTAAATTATTTACATTGAATGATGTGTTAAATAATAATCCAAGTTGTTTCCTAGTATTTAAATAGTACCATTGTAATTGAATGTTTTTAACCTCTGTATATACTATATTTTAGGGATTCAGGTTGATGTATATAATTAAAAAATCATAGTATAATTTCTATTATTTGGTGTTGGAATTGTGTCATATTGGAATTATTTTACATTTTTTAGAATTTTATTGAGTATCTAATTTTTGTTAGTATCAAATTCACAAGATAATGGATGATTTTTTTTTCTATAAATACAATAATATTTTTCTAGACTAATCATGGATCACATATAATTAAAGTGGATTCATTGACCATATTCTTCTTATGTATGACATGGTTTCACTCTCACCCACGTATGTTGTATTTTTTTAACAGGGGATGATAGTAAAAATTAAATGATTAATGAGAAAGGGGTATTGAGAGAAATGAAAAGTAATATTGAAAAAATAATTTGGTAAGAATGAGGGGTACATATTTAAACATCATATTGTATGAGTATTGACATAAAATACAAAGGGGGTTTATTATTAAACACACTTTATGGGTTTTTTATTTATTAGTAATTTATGACAACGATTATCAATAAATAAGGATATTTCATTGATTCCAATATATACATGAAGAAGTAAATTATAATTAGCTTCGAAGAATGGAAGGTTCATGAAAGTGTGTTGAAGATTATGTTCTCATATAGTGTGTTTCTTTGGATTGGATGTTTAATAAATGGAATACGCAACATTATTGATGGTTTATAGAGTTTTTTTATAAATTAAATATAAAATAAAAATAAATGTTTTTCCTTTGATGATTTTGAGATTCATTTTATTGAATGTAAAATATGATTATGCCAATTTGAAGAACTAAATTCCATGAAAAATTCAATTTATAATTCTGAAATAAATTTCTATTTAAAAAAAATGTTATAAGATTATATCATTGTGTGAGAACAATAAAAGATACAAGTATTGTGTTTAAGTTGTTTTCGAGAAACATCCTAACAGAAAATAAAGTTGATAGATGTTTTATTTTTGATTATTTATCTTATAAGATATGTTATTGTTTCTATGAATTAAAGAGGGAGTTAGAAAACATATTTTCTACTGATGTATAACGAAACACCCTAGTATTAGGGTGTTTATAATGAAAGTGTATCTAATATCAAAGTTGGATCCAATCTCATGTCACTATAAAGGATTATTTTGTTTTTATAGGTAAGAATATCCATGTAGAAGCACAAGTATTCAAGTGTTTGAAGGAGAGTGTGAATAACCAGTATGGGGTGAGGAACGATGGACAAAAGAGGTGTACGATCACCAAATTTTGATTTTAATGATAGGATAAATGATTATTGAGTCTTATAATGATGATAATATTCTATATATTAATTAATATGAGATTGGAGAAATGTGGTATTGTTCATAAATTAATATTATAAATCTATCCAACTTTAAAAAAGTTTTTTTAGTATGTCATATTCCTCACATTACTTAGACGCACACTATGTTAGTTATCTCTAAAAGGGTACTACTATTAATGTATAACTAGACCCAAATTTATGTATTTTTCAATACTTGAATATGATATGAAGATAATTCATAAAATATCTTCATCTATGTGTAAATAAAATATATATGAAGTTGAATTTATACGACTTTCTAGAATGTTATGATATTTTTTATCATAATCAAGATAGAAGAAGAAGATCATAATTTTTAATGGTAAGTTTTAATGTTTTTGTAAATTCAATCATCATGTATTTGAATATACATAAGGGTATCGATGATAAATATATTGAGATAAGTATAATTTAGTGTAAAATAATTCTTAAAAAATGGAATGGATGATTTTTTTATGTTGTGTAATTGTGACTTGACCTATTATATAAAATAAAATCGAAGTTAACCCTTCCTGTGGAAAGGTCAGATGATTTTTTATAATGTAAACCTAGATCTATGTTAGGGTAACACTTGTGATATGTGTCCTAAATTTTGAAAACATATAGATGATTCTAGGTGTGATGACCTTAAATGTAAAAAAAATTATTCATGATTATTTTATCACTATTAATGTAGTATTATGATTGAGAGGAAAAAATGTATGATCTTTGAAATAAGGCTCATTCATGAATATGAAGGATGAATATGAACTATGATCCTTTTTATATGAGGATGGAGCTATGAAAAATAATGTATATTCATATAATTATGTAAGTATTGATAGGCTAATTAATATAGAGAAAATACTAATGAGATATATAACTTAATAGGTTCAAAGAATGAATATGAATCAATGATGGTTTTCAAGGGGTTTAATATAATTTTTTGGACAATAAATTTGTGATGTAATTCACTAGAGATGTGAGTTTTATGGAATTTAAAAATTGAAATGTAAAAAATTTAAGAGATTTGATTTTTTAGAAATTATGGTAATTTAAAATCACGTGTCTATATGACATTTAGTGAATAAAGGATGATTTATGTGATAAAGGAGAGGAATAACTGAAAATGTTGAAAATATGATATAAATAAATAAATAAATATATATATATATATATATATTGTTCTAGATCGAAAATATTTGTGTGGGTTTTGAGAAAATTTATTCATGTATCAAAACATTCTGGTTTCAAGATATTGGATAAAGGGGTGGACATATGATACTAATTTATAAAGAAATAATTATCAAGAATTTAATATAAAAGATTTTACCTGGTATTGTTATATAATTTATAACCATTATGTGATTAAGATAGGAAAATGAGAGGGATAATTAGTGATATAGATTATTACAAAATAATGAAGAAGAATAAAAACAAGTGGAGATAATGGTGTTGTGCAGTTATATTAGAAAAGAAGAATAATAAGGGAGATTTATGGGAATGTTTAGTTATCACAGCAATGAATATGATGTATTACCTCTAAGAAATGAAGGTAGAATATTTTTTTTCTTGAATAAATAAGTATTGTGTACACAATTTTAGAAAGATGAAGTGAAATTCTTGCAAGAAGTTGAGAAAGTAAGATAAGTAAAGGATGAAGACAAAGAAACACATCAACAACCTAAATTAAACCTAAACCACATTGGTTGTTAAAAATGATATATTGTTAATAGGGTTTGAAATATACCAAAGTTTGCAATTCCCCAAATCAGGATGCACAAGATACACACTCATATATTGAAGATTGACTATAGAGTGAATCTCAAAGGATAATCTTGTTGGGTCATGTGGTTATGGAGGAATCTATATCACCCCAAGAGTTGACCATCCCACATTTTGAGGAGAAACCTACTAATTAAGGTGTCTCTTGTGTGTGTGTGTCTTTCAGATGTATTCCATTAAAGATCAATGGAAGGAGGAGAGAATAAAATATCCACGCACCAAATAATGATAAAGGTAAAAGTAAAGGATACAAATATTTAAATATGATTAAACAGTCACCAAAACTAATTCAACACATCTCAGTGTTAATTATATCTTAATATAGCCCTAATAATTTTAAACATGTTTGAATAGTAACTAATGAGTCATTCTCACCTCAATATATGACATAATCAATAAAAAATGCATGAATTCTCTGATATATGAGACTTAAATTATGGGCTAACTTCTTGAATTCATAGAAATTTTCATGTAGTTTGTTCCCCTTAGAATAAATCATTTAATCAAAAAAATTATTTGATCAAAAAAATGATTTGACATTCCAAATATTATTTAATAGCCTAAATATTTTGTGTCAGATTCAAATTTTCTTATCCTATATTCCATGTATAAGACCTCATCAAAAAAATAAAAAAAATTGTAAAATTTAAATGGTATTAATTTAGTACTCAAATTATCATTCTAATAATATTTTTCCAGAAAGTATTTTCTAGAAACCGCATGTACAATATTTCGAAATGATGATGTATCCATAACAAAACTAATTATAATTTGTTAAAGATTTCATTCACCTTGTTGGTATAAAAGAACACAATCTTTTGGAAAAGAAAAACACACTATATAAATTCTAACATTATCAAATTATTTTAATTTTATTGGATCAAATTTCATATATGGACACTTAATTATCAATATGAAAATAAAATATGAAATTGATGATGTAAATTATACTATTTCTTTCACACCCTCTATGTATACAATATTAACCCCAGATCAATGTATATTTCAGTGATGATTTATTCAATTATAATATTTAAAACCAATTTATATATATTTCATAGATCTCTAATTCTTTTAAAAAAATAAAGGTATATATTTTATTAAAGTAAATTTAAAATAATATTGAGAATTTTAGTTTAATAAATATATCCATTGAAAATACTTCTATACAGAACTATATTTGTGATATAAAATGATATAATAAGTAATTAGAAAAGAGTAGTACAATTTTTCATCTATAACCAATCAATTTTCAAATACTAATTTTTTATATTATTTATAACAATTTTTTTCTTATTTTTAAAATTTATTATTACATAAATTATTTTTTTAGTATTATTCTTTCATAATTTTAACTAATATATGGTAGTGTTGTAGTCATGTAAGCATTCCATTCAAGAAAGAATTCTAATTGCGAAAGAGTTAGTTATGTTAAATTTTTTCACTCATAAATAAATTGCACTTGTGAAAGGCTAAAATTATTAAAAACATATACATTATTTAATTTTAATAATTTATACTTATTTATAGTAATTAGATACCATGAATTTTTTATTGATAATTCATTTTTATTTTTATTTTTATATCATAATTTTTTATACTAAATATTATTTTACATTATTTTTAATAATTTTTGAAATTTATAACTACTTATAATTATATTAAATTATTCCATTTTTTTAATATATATGCAAAAGAATTGTATTCGCGAAATTAGTGAAATTAAGAAATCATTATAGTATAGAAATCATTATAGTCCCCAAGTGATTTATATTATAGAATCTTATTAATTTTTTATCTCTAATAATTTAGAGTAATTAATATCCATTCTATTTTAAATTTCTTTATATTTATATATTAAAATTTTTAAATAAATTTTTTATTATATATAAAAAATTTAACTATTTATAGTAATATAATTTGATTTAAATTATTTTTAGTAGCCTCTAGGGTGTAGCTTAGGGCTAGTGACCTCAGAGTGTCATAAAAGTCTCATATTTGAGTCTCAAAGATTTCTTCCCTGTTGGTAGTGTAAGGATTTTGTGGTATCCCTCCGAGAGTCATTGTTGATTATTTGTTAATATGTTAATAAATAAATAAAGATAAATTATTTTAATATAAAATAATAAATTCATATATCTATTATATTTATTATTATTTATAATATTTTTCTATAATAATATAATTATTATTTTTAATTATAATTAATAATTATTGTTTTATATAAATATATAGTATTATATTCATTATTATATTCTAGTTTTAAAAAAATCATTTTTTATTTTAATTGATAAAAATTTACACTAAATTCATTATTTAAAAAAAAATTATAATAATAATTTTTTTTCATTCAAATAAATAAACAAGATATATTTATTTGTGTAAAAAAATATTTATTGTCTAATTGTAAATTTCATATAATAAAAATACCTATTTTTGATAAATTAATCAGATAAAAATATTTTAAGATAGTTTTAGTTCTTACTTTCGAATTATAATTAATAATTATTGTATTATACTAATGTATAATAATTTATACTATTATATTTTTTTATAATTTATTAATTTGTAAAATGATTTTTAAATTTAGAAAAAACAACACTAATTCATTCTAAACTAGTTATCTCATTCAAATTTATAAAAATAAATTAATTTTGTAGTGTATTTCAATAAAAAAGGAATATTTATGATTTTAAATAAATATTTGTTATTTAATTTTTTTTATTTAATGAAAATAAGGAATTTAATTAATTTAATGTTTTATAAAAGTATTTTTATGTATATTATTATGTAAACAAACATAAAATAGACTAATATATAATAATTAATTCTTATTTTTTTTATTAATTTTAATTTATATTATTAATTTGAAATATTATATTTTTTTAATTATAACTAATAATTGTTGTTTTATAATTTTTTATCACAATTTAAAATGGACTTTATCAATTTATACTAATTAATGGAAATTTATAATAATTTAATATGAAATAATTATTTTAAACTTATCTCTAATAATACAATAAATTTTTTTATTACATAAATAAATAAGATATATTTATTAATTTAAAATCATCTTTAAATTTTAATTATATTTTTATATAATAAAAATATGAGTTTTTAATAATTTAATAAAATTTAAATTGTGTATGAGATATTAATTAAGAATATATAATTTTTTCGTAAAAAACTAGACTTTATATATTTATTTCAATTTTTTAAAATTAAATTAAATTATTTTAATTTATTATAAATTACTACTTATTATAGTCATAAAATATTTTATATTATAACATATGGTACAAATATTTTCAACAAATTAAAAAACAGAAAGTAAAATAAACAACACATCATGAGGATATACTTAAAAATTAATAAATTATATTATCTAATAAAGTATATAATTAGAAAAACATTTAAATGTAAAAAAATTAAAGCCTAAAATAATTTAAAATAATACCGTCACTTTTTTAATAATGGAATACAGATATAAAATAATGAATTTTTTATGTTTCGATTGAAAAATCCTGACTTAATGGTAAGAGGAGTGGAGAAAAGAGAATTTTTGTTTAGGGTAATGAAGTTAGAGGGGGAGGTGAGCATGTTATTTAATGTTTTTCTTAAAACATTTTGTGATTGAATAGTCCAGGGAAAAGGACCCATATTTTGAATACATTAGGTTTTGTGACTCATAAATTACTTTTGATATATATTTTTGATGCATAAGATAATCATGTATTAAAAATAAAAGATAAAATTAAATTTAATGCTTACCTAAAAATATTTACAATGGACTACATCCATCAGAATTTTTTTTGATAATTTATATGCAAAGGAATTCATTATTCTATAGAAATAGTGGTAAAAATATATTATTTTCAATGTATTTTCTATATAACATTAAAAATAGCTGCTAAATAAAATTTCACACTAATCGGTTTTTTCTAATTCAACACGTCATTCAAAAATTGCTTTGGTGGTAATGGTTTTGCGAAAGAATACATTGTCTATCACAAATATTTGCATTGTGAAGAGAATATTCATGATAAATAATGAAATCCATCAACAATATTCTTATTCCATTACCATGAGAATAAAACAACCATTTCGTTTCAATGGAATCTAAATCCAATTATATTATTAATATTAGAGAATTTTATTTATGATAGATTGGATTTTCCTCCTCAAAGAACCCCTTCACAGATACATTTCCCAACAAAATAACATTCTATCGCAAATAACCTATCACCAATAACCATGTTTCTTTTTATGAAAATTAATTTAATAGGTTAAACAATTCATCTAAAAATAATAAACTTAATTTCAAAAACTAAAAAGTAGTTTTCAATGTCTAAAAAATAATAACTATTCAATTTATTATCTTAATCTTTTCATCATTCATTTTTTTATAATCAAAAACTTTTATTGTTAAAGGATATGTAACTTACTCTAAAATATATATTAAATTAAATAAATTCTATTTTTCATTGCAAGGATTACTTTGGAAATAATAATTTTTTCAATGTTTTATCATCAAAATACCCTTATCCCCAAGTATAATTACCCCTATTTAAGTACCTTTGGAAAACCACATCCCTTACACCTCATAAAGTAAAAAAATCTACAAATATCACAACTATTTAGGGAATTAGTACCCAAAGATGTGTTTCCTAGAAACTAAAAAAATCTTTAAGGCATTATGGTCTTAGAAAAAGTATCAGCATCATAAATAAGATTACCTCTACCTTTTATTTTAGGACACTTTTCAACTACAATTATTCAAATTTCTGAATGAAATCTAAACCAAATATTGAGATTTTATTCAATTACTATATGAACTATTGAATAATATCAACATCCAATGAAAACTCTGTTTATAATATATATATACACACACACACATTATATCAATCTCCTTATCTTTTTTACACATTCAATTAGTGGTGAATTTCATATTCCAATGTGGATGTCATAGAAACATTACTTATAACAACCTATTAGGATTGTTAGAATAAATTTATTTTAATTTTTAAATATAATATTATATTTATTTTTAATGTTTAGGGATTTATTTGAGTAATTTATCATTATCATTGAATTAGAATATTGAAATCAAAACTAACTTAGATAATTTAATGAAGACATGAAATTTCAAACTTCACCATTAATAGGGAAGATTAAAAAATAAAATTCAATCATTATAATTGATCATAAGTAACAAAATGGAATATAATTCAATTATAGCTGCATGTTTTAATAGAAACAATATTATCAAATATGAGACATAATGGTGAGAAAATAAAATGATATTTAAGGGGGATCTCTTTCAATTTTTTTGGGACGCTTTACCATTATCTAAGCCAATTTCAATGTTTTTTTATAATTATTTTGTTTTTAAAAAATCATATTAATAATATTATTAATAATTATTAGGGATATATTTATGCCTTTATTTATGATCTTAATTATTTATGATTATCCTGTTCCTTCCAAATATCATAAGGGGATTTTCTATCAAAAACCACTTTGGGATTCACTATATTATCTGATCATCATTATTTTTTTATGAATGATATAAACATAATTATAATTATAATTTTTGTATTTAAATTTTATGGGGATTTTCAATTCTATTCTTTTAATTCTAAAAAAATTATTATCAATTAAAACAATAAATTGTTCATAAGGGGATCTCTAAAACTGAACTCTTTCTTCTTAGATATCCACATTTACTCTATATTGTCCAATGAATATTCTCAAGTAAATTATAAATTACCTTTCATCCTCATTTATATTTTCATTTTTTTGTGATATAATAGTTTCCACTATACTGTGAGGATTTTAAGCCACTACTAATTATTTTTGAACAATTATTTTTATTCTATATTGTCACTTTGATTCCTCATTAGTCAATTCTACTTATTTCTTTATCCTATGATATTTTATGCGAATTCATGATATCTAAAAGTACATTTTACATTCATATTTTGTGAAGCACTATTTTTAGTCAATTAAACATGATTCATGGAATTATTATGAAACCCATTCATTTTCCATGGTTTTATCTAATGTTTGTAAAGATTTTATATTGTATTTCAATGTGGATTGTAATATTATGATCATTTTATAATGTGATGGACAAGACCAAAATTATATATCCCTCTAATGAAGTGGGTAATGTGGTATATCCTATATGATCATGTGTATTATGGATGAACATAATGCCAGTTTTGTTCACATTTATGATTGTATGATATTTAAACATATTTTATTCATAAACATGATTCTATATTCGTTCGTGAATTATGTGTGGGATTTTAAAACAATGCTAGGATGTTTCATGTTAATTTATATTCTAAATTATGTTAATATTTCAAATTATTCCCACATTTTTATGAAGATTATCCCTTTCTTATAACATTATAATCATCTTAATGCTCACCCATGATCTATTTTTTTAGGTATCTTTTTTTATTCCCATTTATTTCTCCTCTTAATGAGATTTTATCCCACCCTTTTAATTGATATATATCATTAGGTGATTAAAAGTACTAATAATAACATTAGATATTATATGTGAACCATAATAGATGAATTAAATATTATGTAATGTATTATAATGACTTTAAAAAAACATTTTATGAATATACTAGATGTTTCAATTTCAGAAGACACTATTATAATTTAATCCGTGTTGAAAAATATGTAATAATCATGTATGAAAAGTTGGCTCACTCTAGTTGATATTAGATCTAGAATTAATTTACTTTTTAATTAGGTTATTAAAAGATAAACAAGGATTTACTTAAGGATCCTATAGAAGAAGAATTATAAATTGATTTACACATGTGAATATGTTTTTTAAAAATAATTTATTATGTTATGTTCTAATTTTAACTTATATTATTAGAATAACGTGGGAATCGGAATTAATGTAAGGGAATAGGTAAATGTCTGCTATATATTCACACATGTCTAGTGAATGTTTTATTTAATTATCATTTAACTAATTCAGTTATATCATATTTGTTTTCAATAATTATTGAATCGCTTCTCTTATACCATGAAGTAGATATATCTATGAAAACACATAGTGGTAATATCATTGAAACTGAAATATTGAAAAATTTAATGTCTATGGGTATATTCTTCCAGAAAATATCCTAGTCATTCTCTAAGAAGAATTTAAAACTACAATGGTAATGTATTATCTCTCATTATACAAATTTCATTTCAACTTATTTGAAAAGGAAATCCATTTCTATATTATGAAACATTTGACGATCCTTTACAAATGCAGTAATTACTAGGAATATACTTTATAAAATCTTTCAATAGTATCTCTATAACAACCAAATGAAGACGTATATAATTCTCAAATGGTTATGTCCAACAAAAAATCCATCCCTGAGGAAATTTTCATTGTGAGGGTATATAGCGATATACCCCATGATGAATAACTTATCGTTTAAAAATATCATGATATTGACTTCATAATAGAAATTACACTCAGATCCACACTTATATCAATGAATCCTTATAGAACAGTCCATATAGAACTGGAAGAGTTAAATATGTAACTCCAAGACCATTTGAAAAATGGTTTATACAACCTTGTGCATCACCATGTGGTTTTTATTTCCATCAGTCAAGAATAAGGAAGTAGTAATTTGGAAGTTTATTAATAACATAGATATTATTAAGATCAAAATGCATAAACTATATCTAGTACCAAGGAAAAATGACTGATGAATTCGACATCGAAGAGATCAGTGTATATAGAAAGTGTATCATCATTATTTATATCATTAGTTGATGGTTAATGTAAAAATCACAACTCTATTAACCCTAAGTCAGTGTTTAATTTATAATATTGGAATAAGATACAAGATATCTCATCCCAATGGACAAACTAATTTAGTAGTCTTGAATTATCATATACAAACATACATCCCACATTATATTGGATATAGAATATAAAAAATTGTGAAAATAAATAATTTTCATCCTTGAACTCATTCAAATATTCCTTATTCATATCATTTTGAAAGGAAAAAAATAAGATTGAGTTGAAATTCTGAGTTAGGGTATTGTACATTATAAGCCATCATGAATAATTAAGGCCTAATAAAAATGGAAAGTTAGGGAAACAAAAACCCATTTTAATTAATGAATAACATGGGCATAGAATACATCATTGTATAATATCAATTCAATAACCTCATGGATAATAATAATAGAATTATTAGAGAAGAAAATGAATAATGTTGGAAATCACGATCTTAGATATCAAGATATCTTTACTTGAAAGGGATTACGCTGAGATAGTGTAAATAATGGGTAGGTATACCAAAAAACCCCATTTTAGAAGGCTATATAAATAATTTGTCTCATGAGACCTATCAATTCATTGACATTAAATATAAATATGATCTACACCAATCACTACATGTTAAATTCATTCCACATTTATTGAATAATCAATTTAATTCATGAAAAATATACACTATCATTAAAGTGAGAATAAATAAACAAAGTGAACATGTGTAAAAATGTAAATACACACAAAATAAATTGAAATAAAATATAATACAATAAGAGTACATTTCTCAAATAATCATGGAATAAAATTTTCAATGATGTAGAAGTTTTACCTAATAAAAAAGAATTGAGTTAAAAAACCCCCATACATCAAGGATCCCTTTAGTTTAACATTCTTTAAATTCTTATATAACGATTCTATAAATTTTTAAACTTATTCAAAAACCAAATTCATATTTATAATATCAATTATTATCATATTATAACACATTATTACTCATTCATTAACAATCATTCATTATTTTCATTTCTTCGGAGCTTCACTACATCATTTTTTTCATGTTTTTTTATCATTGATATTCTATTTCTTGTACATAGGATATAATTTCATCATTTAAAAACATATATTAGTGACATAAATATCATATTAATCATTAGATACTTTATTTATTTTCATCCAAATTTTACATTAGAAACTAGAGGATGATGTCTCACTCTCTAAGGTCGCTCTCAGGATCTCGACTCGGAACACCATCTTCTTTCTCCTAGGGGTTTACCCCTGTGGTGTTGGGTCTTATTCTTTAATTTTCCTAGTTATCTCTTCTCTCCACTAATTTTTCAAGGTTCTTCTCTCTTAATGTCATATTCTCTCTCTCTCTCTCACTGCCTCTGGTCTCCTCTCCCTGTTTCACTTTCCTTGGCTCAGGGAAGGCCTTTTATGGATGCCATATTGCACTCTGGCCTTGAGTTCGACCGCTCCTCTCCATGTCAGATCTGGAGCAAAGGGCACACTGAGGCTTTGGGATAGAGTTTTGGTGGTTGAGGGTCCTATTGGAGTAAATTTTCTTCTTCATTTAGGGTTTCATCCCCTAATATCTTTCTAGGTTTTCATCCCCTAGCATCAGTGCTTTTTGGTTATTCTTTTTAGGGTTTTCGTCCTATTTATCCCATATTTTATTTTCTTCATGCTTTGGGTTATTATCTATTTGTATGATTTTAGGGTTTCATCCCCTAGTTTTCCCCTCTTTTTCTTTGATTTTTTTTCTATGTTTCTCAGTGGTTGTTAGTGGTGTGAGGTTGAAGACTGTGGTGATGGGTTCCTTGGGTGGGTCATTAGTTTTTTGTTGGTTCATGACTGTGTCAGTGGGTTCTAGTGGCAGACGTAACTAGAATTTTGTTGGTTTGGTTCTGAGGTAACTGGTTATTTAGAGTGTTCTACCAGTGGTGTCTCCTCTGTGCTTCTACTTCTGATATATTTGGTAGCTCAGCCACATTTTCTTTGACGACGAGTTTCTTTTCTCAGTGGAAACAATGATGAATTCTCTTACGATGATTGCATTCTTCGATGGTCTCTCAGTGAAGATTATAGAGGAGCTCTATGGTGATGATGT
Source organism: Viscum album (assembly GCA_963277665.1). Lineage (NCBI taxonomy): Eukaryota > Viridiplantae > Streptophyta > Magnoliopsida > Santalales > Viscaceae > Viscum > Viscum album. The sequence continues at coordinate 1,423,143,855 of OY728123.1, read as the reverse complement.
TGATGATCTTGGTGATGATGGGGGTCTATGATGGAGACAAAAATCTAATAGTTCGGTGTCAGTGTGTGCAACTCGAGGTAAAAATGACAAGTGTGTGATAATGGTCTGATTGCTTTTTGGATTTCCATTTCTAAAATGGTTACTTAGGTGGTGGAATCCGGTTATTATGTGATGTTCATTTTTTATGAATTTTGAATCAGTATATTGTGATGGTCTTATCATGATATATGGTTCAGTTTTATTTTTTAAAATTTGAACTCCGTTATGGGTGTTTTGGGAGGGTGTGTCTTACTACTGGAGAAATGGTTATGTACTTTCCCTATTACCCTAAATGTGTATTTTCAATAAAATAAAAAATGTATTGAGGTCTTTTTTTAGAATCATTCATTATTGTTAGACATGGTAAACGAATAACATTTCTTCATGGAGATTGTAGGTTGTACATACGCATGATTGGTGTTATTTGTTACATAGTGGGTAATAGGGTAAGGAAGTAGATGATATAGTAAATTTATAGAATCAATAATATTTAATTATTATCATATATATATATATTCAGTAGTTACATCATTACTCCTATGCATGACATGTGGTGATGAAAAACAAACTACATTGATTCGAGAGGTGGTAGTATGTTGTACATATGAGTGATGGTTCTATTTCCCATTGAATGTAGAAGGATATAGATAAATTTTATAACATAAACATAATAAAATGTTCATATATGGCATATATTGGTGTTTCTTTATTTTAATTCTTAGGGACTTATTGAATGTGGAAAATGAAGAAGTAAAAATTAAGGGTCTTGTATAAGATGATTACGTTTTCTTATAGAAGACTCTTTTTGATCTCTTCTTGAGGACCATAGGGATGAAAATTTTAGAATACCTACAACTATAGAAAAAGTATAAGGATATATAAGAAGTATATTTTTGGGTTTTTTTGACCAAAATTTCCCAATATATTTGGAGAAGTTATGGGAGGATTTTCTCTTTTATAATTGTGGTTTGAGGCACACTTTTAAATTTATAGCAATTTAAAATACTATTCTTTTATTTCTAGGGAATAATGGAACTAAAATTACTAATATATGGTGTATATATGGTTAAGGATGAAATAAAACCACACAATGGGATTTAATAAACATTTTATGTAATTTTAGCTCATATATTCTTAGATTAACCACCAGTGAACCAATTTTAACACAAAAAGTGGCAACTAATTTTGACTATTTTAACTATTCATTAGGAAAAAAATTAAGTTGAACATATTACCAGATATTAATTATGAATATTTAAAATATGGAATCTCTTTAATCAAATTACTATCATTGAATTTGTATAATTTAAATTAAAAATAAATCCACAAAATGTGATAACAAATAACATTTCAAGAAATTTATTTTCAAGCATAAGACTGTCTTACATTAAGAAAATGAACAATAATCTATTGGAGTTGGTTCCCAAGAACCAAATTATTTTTACTTTATTATAATCTTGTATTCATTTATTTGAATATTAATAAACTACTAATTACATCATGAATATTCTTCTGTGTGACATAGTATGTGATAATGTTAAAGAGTGGTTGTTGTAGTAAAAGGACATAGTCATTCCCTGCTATGATGAGAACCCAGGAGTGCTACAACACCATTATTGAATTCAATTTCTATAGCCAAATGATATAAAATAAGGGACACAAATGATATGGGTTATCATGGGTGGAGACTCATAGAAATTTGAGGAACCTTCTCATAGTGTACAGCCTAGGTAATATCCAGTATGTATATTATTAGAATGAGACCCAACAGAATGAGATCTACATTTCTATGTGTTATTGGATGTCCTACATGCGGACACATGTATTGGTACCTAGAATTTATGATTGTTATTTATTAGTATTATGAGTCACACATTTTTAGGTATTGAAGAAAAACATGATGATATATGTTCAAAATGAGGTAGGATATATTGGGTGTGTCATTGGTAATATATCATTAATGAATAATGTGAGAAAGGGTTTATCCCTTCTATTCTCTAGAGGAAGTTAATATCTAAGACAATTTGATGGAAATCATATATTCTGAATGAATCCATGACCATTCTGTTCTATAAGAAAATTCTATTTATGTAAAGTCATTGAAAGAGAAAATCGAGCACATAGGTTGTTGGCTCTCACATGCAACTTGATCGATTTTTGAGACTATGATAAATGGATTATATTACATGGTAAGCATCTGTATGAGGTGACATGTCATTGTGGTATTAACTTCTTTCCCTATGGGTTTCTTGGCATGTTTCTAGACACTAACCGTGGAAATTAGGAGGCTTCACCCAATGCCACTGAGAAAGAGGCTTAGAGTGTCACAAACTAAGTGTTTCCAGAATATCAGTTAAATAATATATTATTATTTATTAATTAATAGGTTGAAAAAAAATTATTCCATCAAGTGGATTAATGATTATTCATGTATTCTTGATCACATTTATTCCATCACTTGTTATTAAAGAGAATATATTTTGAGTGGAATATTTAATAAATATTTTTTTAATGAAAATAATATTTATTTATTTATTGGTGATTAATTTAGTGATATTTATTTAATAAATAAATAGAAATTATTTAGCGGAAAAAATATCATTGAGGAATGGAGGACCATGTTTAATAGTTTGATGAAAAATAATAAATAATAAATAATATTTATTTAAATAAAATTTAATTATAATTCACAAGTAAAGCATAGGTCAAGATATAATAATAGTACTATTATTATATAACAAGGGGTTTTCTAGGATTAAATAAATAATTATGGACACTTGTGCAATTATTTTATTTTAACCCTAACAATATAAATACTGAATTATATTATTTTCTCAACAGCCATTTCAGTTGTGCCCAATGAATCTTGAAGGACACTCTTAATCCTAGAGAGCTCCCTTATATAATAGTGTTCCTTAGAATGGTGATAAATCCACATTTACCAAATCAAGAATAATGTATTATAAGCAATTCATGAGGAGATCAAGGAGAACAACACAACTACAAGGATATTTCATTCTAGCACTCAGAGACTCCTTCATTGAGGTCTAGAGATTCCTAAAACACTTGTGTATCACCACTAGAAGAAATATACAATTGGTTTCTACAACACAATGATGGTTGACTACAAATATTTTGCTGGATTCATCAAAGAAGAAATAATTCATTATAGGTAATTATTTATCTTATTATTAATTATGAACAATCTGTGTTGATATCCTCTCTCTGGTTATGGCATGATCAATTTCGTCTACCATTTATTCAATTCCATTGATCATGGTGACTAAAATTCATAAAGATCTTGGATTGATCATCGATCTTGACAAAAATATATGTTGGGTACCACCCATTGCACACTACCACCATTCTAAGAACCTACATGTGGTATCAGAGCACATACATAATTTTTTTATAATTATTTACAAATAATTGGTTATTTACACATTTATAATTTAGTTTATCAATTAATGGTTAGTTGTTATTATAATCTTAATTATGAGATATGTTTCTTCCTTTTTCATTTCTCATTGATTTAATCGAGATCATTAATTTTATGATTAAAATAAAATTGAGGAACTCATCCAGAGGTGACAAGGTTTCATTCCAGATTACACGTCGTGTAATAACATTCAATGCATCGAGCTTTTTTGAAATATAAATTCAATATTATGCATTATTTACGACATTAATTTCACCATTAATGCACCGTGTGTTGACCAGTGTTAAATGGTACACGTTCAGCCCCACTACCCACTATGTGACCCATTAGACATGACATGTATTCCCTTTGGGTCATATATGGGATGTGTATTCATACACGACCTACCCAATCAGTGAATGTGTAAAAAGAAGTCAACACGACATGTGACCCATTGTACACATTTTGTACTCCAAATTTTCCAAGGTATATTTAACATGCCGAGTCCCTAGGTGGGTACCTTGGATAGATAGGGAAGGTTTTACATGCCATGTTGATCAGATCTACTTGCTGTTTAAATTTAATAATTTGTACGAATTCAAAATATATTTATTTTATCTATGTAAACCTTGAGACATGTACTTGTGTGTGGTCATAAAGATATGACATGCTAGGTGATAGGTTTTAATATACATAAATATTTAAATGTTTAATTAATATTTGCGTAATTTGCTGATCTACATGTCATGTATGTGTGGTTTTACTAGTTTTTTACTCTACATGAATTTTAGTATAACACGTGACCAAAAAATCATGTAATTCATGAAATCATCCGTGAAGTACATGTTGTGAAATCACATAACAAGTCATGTATTCCATATGTCACAACAGTACAATACTATATGAGTATAATAAATATATTGGGCAGAATCAGATAGGTATTCACCATGTTTCCTCCAAGGTACATTTATGTACAAGGTTAATTTTAAATGAATTATTTAATTTGTTTGAAATTATAATGGATTAGAATCTCAAGGAAATTTAGATAAGGATTAAGATAAAATTTTTGTTTAATTAAAGCTAGAAATTAATTGATTCGAGCAAAATTTATCTTAAATAAGTACGCTTATGAATTGAATTCTAGTTTTATTAAATTTGTAACTTGTTGCATGCATGTGGATGATCATGTTATCAACTAGACCTTTTGTGTGTTACTGGTTTCTTTTAATTTATTATTAAATTAAGTTGTTGGACTGCATTCCTTCTCTCTTTATTATTATGTAGGGCATGCACATGGTTTCTTTTTTGTAAACCCATTTTCCCCTCACCTACATGTGATTAAAAGGCATATGTAATGGATGGAGCTCCCAAACTAGTCGAGATAGTACAAGTTAAGATCCAAGGTGAAACCAATCAAAGGAGATAAAAAGGTGGACATGTGTAAAACTATAAACACAAACCTCAGTTGGTTCAAGGTGTTTCTCCCCTAGGTCAATGCTTAGTTTATAAACTGCTAGATAAACTAACAACTAGTATATGCTCATGATCATACACTTAATTTTATTTCAATCAGTTTCATGGTTATTTAATTATGGATGTCTTATAATGATCACATAATTAATGAATTAAGAAGCATGCAAGATAGAACTAAAATAAACTGACTTATGTGGAAATATTATCTAAGACATGGTTAAACACTTAATTGATCCCACTTAATATTAAAAAGCATGTTATAAAGACAATAATTGTCAATTTATGCATAAAATGATAAAATCCATCAATAAAATATTATGTTTGTATATTCTTCCATTACTTCAGTTAGAATCGAACCATAGTTCAAAGTGTTTGACCAGCCAAAGTTGGGGAAATTTCAATTATTAGGGAATTCTAGAATGATGTTTTGGGTTGAATTAACTTGGTTGACATCAAGGGTTGACTACAAAATCATTACTTGGTGTAACTGAGTGTCAATGGTTGACGAAATCTAAATTAATTATTTCTGGATTGGGGAGTCAACTTAGAAGAAAAAGGAATTGGGAGTTAATGTTGTTGGCATTTGGAATGTCTACCTAAAACCATTTAGGTTGTTTAACCAATCAAATTTGGTGTAATAAGAAGGGGAATATGGATCATTTCCACTAGAATATCAAAGCAATATGATATTTTGAATCCAATGGTGAGGTCTATTGGGTTTCAATAAAATAGTGGGATACTAATAAATATAATATTTATTTATTTGTATAAATGTTTCATATAAAGTACTAAAATTATTATCATCTTATTTTGTAGAAACAAGAATAAAATGAAACTAAACATATCATTATGATCCATGATTGAGAAGGAAGTCCTTCTCACCAGCACTAATTTCTATGAGAGTAAAAGGAACATATGGGTCATCCTTTACCATGAAAGGGAATTGTATGTGCTGGAAGAACCCTTACCAGCTACACCTAGAAATGAGGTAAGTGATGAAGAGATATCTATCGATGAGAAACAATTGAATGATGCTACATATGTTTAGTGCTTCATGTTGTCATCCATGACCAATGATATTTCAAAGAAACATGAGGATATGGATGCCTATAGAATGATGTCTCACCTTTCGAATCTCTATTATGAAAAGAAAATATAAGAGTGGTATGGGATCTTTAATGCTTTGTTCAAAATTAATCATAGAGATTCTTCTCTATATGGGCCTCATGTAGTCAATTTTATTGGAAACATCGACTGACTAGAAAACATAGGGATTAAATTCCTAGATTGGTTGTGTACAGATCTCATACTTTCATTACTACCCAAGACCTCCTCCAACATTATTGTTAATTACAATATGAGCTATAGTGAGAAGAGAATCTTATAACTTCATACCTTGATTCTCTAAATGTACAAGGATATAGTATGTGAAATTTTTTTATTCCTTATGGTTAATAAGAAGGTAAAGGACAAGGAAAATGGTCCAAGGACTTATAAATAGTTTAAATCTCCTTAGCACCATGATACCAAAAAGAATAAGATCCCATGGTAGGGAATAGAAAAGAAGGTGGTTTGTTTTTCATGTGGATAGTCAAGCCACTGGAAGAGGAGCTGCACCTGGAAGAAAGGGGAAGATAAATGTGTATTTTCTATTGAGTGAAATCATTTAATTTCTATACATTTTTTATTAGATACATCTTGTGGTACTCACATCTGTATACTAATATAGAAACCAAGTAGATTTGGAAATATTTCGAGAGGAGAGGTGGATCTGAGGGATTCCAATGAAGCAATTATAGCTTCCCTATCCATTGGATACTACCACATTTCATTACCAATGAGAATGATTTTGGTTTTAAGAGATTGTTATTATGTACATATAGTTACCAAGAACACAATGTTTTTCTTGTTTAGATACATATGTGTTTATTTTCAAATTTAGAAATAAATTTTGTTTCTTTTATAAGGAAAACATATGTTATGGTATATAAAATTTGAATAATAGTTTTTATGTATTATATTAGTAAAATATTATGTTGGAAATTGATAAAAAACCATGTTCACATGACTCATATAACACCCAACTATGTCATCACTGTCTTGGTCATGTAATAGATAAGCTTTTAATAAAGCTATATCAATATGGTTATTTAAACTCTTATGAGATAAAACAACATGATAGATGCCAAGATTGTTTATAGGAAAAAATGACTAAACCACTATTCTATGGATTTGGTGAAAGGGCTATAAAACTTTTAGGATTGGTATACATTGACATGTGTGGATGATTTCCAATAGAATCTAGAGGTGGATATTCTTACTTCATAACTTTTACTGATTACTAGAGTATATTTGGATATATCTACTTGATGAGGTATAAGTTCGATTCTATTAAGAAATTAATTGAATTCAAGAATGAAGTATAGAATCATCTTGGTAAGAAGATAAAGAAGCTTTAATTGGATAAAGGTGGTGAATATCTTAACCAAGAGTTCATTAACTTTATACAAGAGTTTGAGATTCTATCTCAACTCACTCCACCTTATACACCGCAATGGAATGGTGTTAGTGATGGGAGGATCCATACCTTGTTAGACATGGTAATGTCAATGATTATTCATGAAAATATTCTAGTATCCTTTGGGGGATATTCATTACAAACTGCGGTATAAACATTAAACCGAGTACTAATTAAAGAGGGAAATGGAATTAACATCATGTTATGGAGTGGAATGAAAACCATTTAATTGCATATATGTGTATGGGGTTATAATAAATTTCATAATGTATTTTCAGGTAATAAACAAGATCCCCAAGGAAACAAAGGGATACTACCTATACAACCCCTCAGAAAAGAAAGTTATTGTATCTAAAAAAATCCTTCTTTCTTGAGAGGGATCACATACTGAAAAATGATAATGGGTGCAAGATTTAATTCGATGATGTTGAGGCTCCAGATACACAAGAGTTGGTATAGGAATAAATTCTACATATCCCCACAGAATAGGTAGTTCGTAATACAAAAGTATTGTGTAGGATCATAAGAGTGGTAAGAGAACCATAGAGATATAGTTTTCTTATCAGCAATGATGGTGACTCATTATTAGGTGATAATGACGATCCTATATCCTATAAAGATGAAATAGAGAGCTTAGAAGATGAAAGATTCCTAGAAGCTATGAATTATGAGATGGATTACATATATTAGAACCATGTTTTGGTTCTGGTAAATGTGGCAGTTGACTAAAAGCCTGTTAGATGAAAATGGGTATTCAAGAGGAAACTGTACATGGAAGGTAAATTAATTATCTATAAAGAAAGGATAGTGGATAAAGGGTTTAAAATTATCAAGGAATTGACTATGATGAATCCTTTTTTCCAGTTCCCATGTTTACGTCCATTAGAATCACACATTATATAGCATTTTACAATGACTATGTGATTTGGAAGATGGATGTGAAAACTGTATTCCATAAGGGGAACCTTCAGGAAGATGTCAAAATGATACAACTAAAAGGGTTCATGAATCTAGGTGATGCTAAAAGTATTCACAATTGTTATAGATCCAATTATGAATTGAATTATTCATCTAGTTCATAGAAAATTAGATTTTATAAATCCATAAAATAATTTGGTTTCATTAATAATGAATGTGAACCGTGTGTTTAGAAGAGGTTTAGTGGTAATGCAGTCGTTATCATAATATTATATGTTGTTGAAATATTACTTATCAAAAATGACATACCAGTCATAAAATATATTAAGGACTAGTTAAAATAGTGTTTCTCTATGGAGGGATTAGGTAAAGAAGCCCATATTTTAGGGATCAAGATCATTCGAGATAGATCCAAGATGCATCTTGGACTAAGTTAATGTACATATATTGACCGAATACAAAAGATATTTAGTATGGATAAATCTAAGAGAGTATTCATTATAGTGACACATGGTTTACATATTTCTAAGAAAATGTGTCCTCAAACACAACATGAGAAAGAGATAATGAGTAATATCCCTCAGGCTTCTCCGATAGGATCCATCATGTATGACATGCTATGTACTGAACTTGATGTTTCCTACACACCGAGAATGGTAGGAAGATATCAAGAATATATTGGATAGAAACATTCGACTGTTGTTCAGGCCATCCATAAGTATTTTAGAATAACTAAGGATATGTTCCTTGTATATGGAGGAGATGAGGATCTGGTTATTAGAGGTTATATTGATAGTAGTTTTCAGAAAAATTAGAATGATCTAAAGTCAAAATCATGATATGTTTTCTGTCTCAATGGAGGAGCGATGAGATAGAAGAGTTCAAAGTAGTATGTTATTGCTAATTTCACAATGGAGTCTGAATATAAAGTGGATTCTGATGCAGCCAAGGAATCCTTCTGGATTTAGAACATTTTCCAAGAGCGTAATGTGGTACCCAAATGTAAATACCCTATCACATTGTACTATGATAATACTACAATAGTGGATCTTGAAAAGGTGACAATGTCACACCAAAAAACAATGAATATACTCTATAAATATCACCTCTTAAAGGATTTATACCAGAGGGGTGAAGTTGTATTGAGTAGAGTACCCATTGAATAGAACGTCGTGGACTCATGTACTAAAGGCCTATCTCAGCAGTAGAATGAGTATCAGGTGAGAGATAGAAGACTGAATGTTTTTAGAAGTTCTCCCTAGTGAAAGTGGGAGTCTATGGAGTTGGTGCCCTAGAACCAATTTATTCATACTTTATGATAAACATGTATTCATCTCTTTTAATATTAACAAACTACTCATCACATCATGATTGTTCTTCTGTGTGAGATAGTATATGATGATGTCGTAAGAGTAGTTGTTACACTAAAAAGTCATAATAGTTCCCCACTATTATGATATCCACTAAGTGTTATGAAACTATTCTTGAATATAATTTCTATAGCTGGATGATATAATTTGTGGCACCCGAGATCAAATATGAGATCAAATCTAGGTGGAGACATATTTCTGATACTATTGTAGTGTTGTAGTAGGTAGTATTCGGAAAGTGCATCCCTGAGACCTGAGATCAAATTTGGGTGGATAAATATTCCCAGGGGACTGTAGTAGCATTGTTCTGTACTATAGTAGTTGGAACTATTCATCCTTCTGGTCCTTTGGGACACCGGTTTGATCCTCGGGTCTTTCAAGGATTTCGGGCCACCCAAGACCTTTGGGGTAGTTGTCTCTCAAGGCATTCATGACACCGTATGTCCTTAGGGCCACCCCTAGGTCTTAGAACCACCTGATTATGTATATGTACTAGTCAGACTATAAGGGAAAGGTCTTTAGATGAGGATTCAAGGTAGGCGCATTCACTAGAGAATAGCTAACCATAATTAGAATAACAAGAGGGTATGACATTACTATCGGTACCTGGCCTTTGCATCTTTTCATAGGATAGCTAGCCGACCAGCCCTGCAAAAGTGGAGTGTTGATTTCATGACATATGCTAGGGTGGAGGTATTCCTAGTTATCTGGTCTTGGTTATTCTATCTATGACCTCCAGTTCATGTAATTGTCTCACAGCCTCAAGGACTTGTAAGGGTTCCACCTCACCCCTCTAAAGTTGGATTATCAAAAATAAAAAAATGAAGGCCTTCATGCCATTATGACTGATATCATTTGAGGAACAAAAATGATAAAGGCTATCAATAAAGAATACTCATAGGAAGTAGTGAAACCTTCTCATGGTGTTTTCACTTTGTAATATCTAGTATGGATATTATGAAAACAATACCCGCCAGTAGGAAATAAAAATTTCTATGTGTCATTGGATGTTTCTATTTATAGATGAGTGTATTGGTCCTTAGACTTTATGATTATTATTAATGAGTATTATTATTTTCAGACTTAGATGTAGTGATGAAAACCATGATGATAGATGTTCTTTGTGAGGCATGATATGTTTGGTGCATCATGAGTAATATTGCATTAATGAAAAATGAAGGAAAGGGTTTATAATTTCTATTTTTTAACCGAAGTTAATATCATGTATTTTGATGGAAATTATATAGCTTAATGGAATCAATGGACATATTTTTCTACAGGAATTTTCTATTTTTAGAAAGTTAATAAAAGAGATAATCGAGCACATCTGTTGATGGAACTAACTTGAAACTTTCTCTATTTGAGAAATTGGGGTAAGGGGATTATACTACACTATAAGCACCTTATGAGGTGGCATGTTGTTGCTGCATTAACTTCTTCCTCTATGGGTACCTTGGCATGTTTTTAGATTCTATCCTTGGAATTTAGTCTACTTCACCTAATGCCACTGAGAAAGTGGTCTTGAGAGTCACACACTAAGTGTATCTATAATCTCATTTAATTAATATGTTATTATTTTTTATTTAACAGGATGAATTAGCATTAATCAAACATGTGGTTTAATGATTTTTCATTTATTATTGACACCAATTATTCCATCACTATCTATTTTAGGGAATGTATTATGAGCAGAATATTTAATAAATATTTAATTTTTGTTTAGTAAATATAATATCTATTTATTAATTTGATAATAATAAAGTGATATTTATTTAATATATAAATATAAATTATTCAAGGAATGATAAATATTATGGGGAATGGGAGACATAGTTTAATTGTCCAATGAGAAATAAAAAATATAGAATATTATTTAATTAAAAAATATTGAATTATAACTCACAAGTTATGTGCATGTCAAGAAAAAATATTATAACTATTATTATTTTACATGGGGGTTTTCTAGGATTAAATAAATAATTAAGGGTACTTGTGAAATTATTTTATTTTAAACCTAGTAATATAAATACTCAATAAGCTTATTTTATCAAGATCCAATTCAGTTGCGCACAAAAAAATCCCTGAGGATCGCCTCATTCTTAGAGAGCACCCTTCTCAAAGAATGCGCCCATGAATGGTAATCAATACTCATCCACCACATCAAGGATAACTCTTTTGAAACAATTTTTGAGGTGATCAAGGCAGATTATGCAAGCATAGGGATCATCTATGCTTTCACTTGGAGACTCCTTTAGGGACTTCTAGTGGTTCCTAAAACACATGGGGATCACTATTTTACTTGGAATGTGTGTTCTGATAAGGAATTATTATTTCTAAATTGTTTCCAATATTTTTTTTATAGAACCATAAAACCCCAATAGTTATCTATTCAAAGGGACCTACTTTCAAAAGGGATTCACTCATTATGTATTTTGACCAAAAATGATTAAGAACTCACATTAATCGAGAGGATGGGAGTTCAGTATCATCTTTCCCTTTTGAGGGGAATTACTTCCTACTCGGGGGATCTCTTATAGTTTTTAGATATGTTCATGCATCCTTATTAATTTACCAATCGTAATGTAGGTTTCCCTAGAAATGTTCAATCAATTATTTTCATGTATGGAAATTAGAATCATCTATATGTATTTTGGGTTCTTCATCAATGGAGATATATGTATGTATTTGATGTTCTCCATCAATGGTGTCCTCTCAAATACTACTTATATATTCTTTGGTTGTTATTAAGGTAATTTATAATTTTAATCTACTCAATGGAGAACTTTGGAATTCAACATCATCGAGGGAGACAAAAGTTATTTTGATATTGGGATTGAACCCATAAATAAGCATCCAATGTATCCTTGTGAAAGGGATCAAAACCCAAATAGTTTGGTGACACTTAATGGGATAAATCATACCATTTAAGTTCGCGTGATAAGGTCTCAACCATACAGTTTAACATCATGTGGAAAGAACATCTAGGCTAAAGGTTCCTAGTTAATGTTTGGTGTGATACTTTTACCAAAGTAGCCCAAGGAACTTGGAAAGGATATGAGTTTCCAATTTGGATTATACCCTACTAAGAATGTGTCCTAGATAGAATAAGGTTGATTTGGGGGTATTGGGTTTGAACGTCAGGGAGGCTTCCTATGTATCTCGTTTAGATGGGAATCAAAGACCACGTAGTTCGGTAACCCTCACAGAGGAGTATGACCCTTTGAGAGAAATAGGTTGGGGCTTACTCAAAAAAAGGATGAACTTATAAAGGGGTCCATGAGAGATTTATTAACCCATTGATATTTATGGGTACTTAATTTGAGGTTTACTCCTAAGGAGGATGCCCAAATTAAGGGAATTATGGTTAGATTATAGAGAAGGATGTCTAGTGAGTACATGCCCTTGCTAACGAATTCCTATGTATCCCAGTTTTGGGGGGACTCAGAGTTCTCTTATTTCATTCCTTTAGGTATATTGTGGGGATTTCTTTATCCTTATGAATATGTAAGCCCACATGAGTCATGCTCGGTTTGGTAAACGGTAGAATGTGAAAGATTAAATAAACTACACACTTTTTCTTCTACTGATGGAAGAGGCGGGGCCTATAGAAGAAGAGGCCATGACAATGGAATTTTCCACTATTCTCTTTTCATTTTATAAGGGTCTAACATAAAGACAAGGTGAACGTGAAGGGTGTAGAGAAGAGAGATACTATAACCTCTTATGTTAAAGACTAGGGGCTTGATCCAAGATATATTTTCTATTTGGGGTTTGGTTGGGGCTTACTCCTAAGGATGATACCCAAATGAGGTTTTATTAGGGATTAATCCTAAGGAGGATTCCCATTAGAGGTTTTGGTTGGGGATTATTCATAAAGAGGATGTCCATTTGGGGATTATTTGGGGATTAATTCTAAGTATGATTCCTATTTGGGTATTGGTTGAGGCTTACTCTTAATTAATATGATCATTTGAGGTTTTTTGGGGGGATTATTCCTAAGGAGGATTCCCATTTAGAGATTATTTGAGGCTTACACCTAATTAGGATTCCCATTTGGGTATTGGTTGGGGATTTCTTCTAAAGTGGATTCCCATTTGATATTTTGGTTGGGGCTTATTCCTAACGAGGATTCTCATTTGGGGATTATTTATGGATTACTTCTAAGGAGGATTTTCTATTTGGGTATTGTTTGGGGCTTAATCCTAATGAGGATGCCCATTAGGTTATTATTTGGGGCTTACTTCTGAGGAGGATGCCCATTTGTGTATTAACTAGGGCTTACTCCTAAGGAGGATTCCTATTTGAGGGGTTGGTTGGGGATTATTAATAAGAAGGATGCCCATTTTAGCTTAGGTTCTTAACATAATAGGTTCTTAAATTTGGTGATTAGGGTAGGTCCTTAGGCCAGATCCTAAGTCCATGTCTTGAGGCCAGACCCTAAGGCCAGGCCCTGAGGCCAGGCCCTGAGGCCAGGCCCTCTGGCTAGGTCCTCAGGTCAAGCCCTTAGGCTAGGTCCCCAGCTTAGGTCCTCAGGTTAGGTTCTGAGGAAAGTTCCTCTATATAGGTCCTCCAAGTAGGTCCTCATTGTAGGTACTTTATGTAGGACCTCTGTGAAGGTCCTACACATATTTCCTCTATACAGGTCCTTCGTGCAAGTCTTCAGCACATTTCCATAGTGTAGGTCCTTACATCAAGTCCTTGGATAAGGTGTCATGTTATAGACCATAATGAGACTATGAACCAACTAATACCTATTAATTCTCTATTCTATCATGTTTCAGAGTGCTACCTAATAGTTTCTTAGGACCAAATAGAAGAGGGCTTCACAATGAGAGATTTAAGGATTCTTTTGAATTTTCGACCTGTCAAATGGGAATCCCAGGGGTTCTATTTATAGGTATGGAGGGGAACTGGGAAAAGGGAGGTTATCCGAATAGGTTCTCTGTATAGGCCCTTTATATAGGTCTTAAGTGAAGGTCCTACAAATAGGTCATCTATATAGGTCCTCCATATAGGTCATCTGTATAGGTCCACCAAGCAGGTCCTTCAAATCCCTTTATAAAAAATTTTCTTCTACTGAGTGCCATATGTTTTGATATGTAAGTCTTTTTGGGCTCCATGACCAGTAAAATCGAAGCTCTAAAAGATTTATACACTAATAGATATAGTGAATACACAATGTATTCTTAGAAAAAACTTGATAATATAATTTTTAATAATTGAATCAATTTATCATCAATCATGTAAATCTAGGACCTGCTCTTGGAGGGGGGGTCTTTCTACTTATCTGTTATTATGGAATAGTATCACATAAAATAAAAATCCAGCCATGAATTATATGGAAAAGTGAAAAAAACACATTCTATTATGTCAAACCCCCCCCCCATAGAATTAGATTCATTCGGAATGAAAAGAATCGGGTTCTATGGTAACTTTAGGGAACTTTGACACATTACAACATCATTTGTTTGGATTTAGAGCTATGTGATGTTTTCAAGGATGATCTATTTTTTTCTTAAGACATGGGGACTAGTGATAATTGTTTTAATGTTGGTAGGGTTATATGGAAAAATCTAAAAACATTGTTCCTTTTGACTTTTAATTTCATGATATTGCATAAACCATACAAGGTGTAGGTCTAGAAAGCTGAGACTGGATTTTCCCTAGAATTATTTTTGATGGGTTTCATCCTGGTGAGTACTATGTATCATTTTTTTGGTGGTTTAATGTCATGAAAATTAGACTAATAATTCTAGTGTTTTAGGTTTAATAGATTTGACTATGACTTTTGAGATTAAAACCCAAAAAAGTATTGATGGCATAAAAATGGCTCAACATTCTTCAGATACTTCTAAGGGGAATCTCAAGTCATGATTTTTATGGTCACCAAATCTAAAAATTTATTTATGATAATAGAGTAGGTATATTCCAAGGACAAAGTTACCACTATTTGAAAACCTCTTTATGAGGGCTGTATTATATAGGTCCAACTAGAGAATGTTCTGCATATCCAAATAGTGGAATTGTTAGGCTAATAGGCCTATTATGTGGGAAAATCAAGCAAGGGTAAATGGGGCACGTACTATATTTTTAGGTAAAGGAATTCCTAGGATTTTTTATATTCTACTACTAATAGAAAAATGGGTTTAATATTTGGATGTCTCAAGATCACAGTGGGGGGCTTTTCCAAGGAAAGATGTCTAAGAATAAAAAGGGGCAATCTGTTTTGGCATAGTCCATGAATGAAAAACCACTTATAGATGGATTTTATGTGTAATGGTGGGTAAATTTTGTTAAATAACCAATTTTAGGAGAAGAAGATTCTTTTATGAAAAAGGATGATGGTTATGTGCAGTTTAAAGTCATGCAATAAGGAAATTATGCTGTGCATATTTAAAGTCATGCAGCAAAGACATTAATCCATGCAGTTTAAATTTGTTTAGAAAATACATTATGTCATGAAGTGTAAAGTTATGTAGAAAATACATTAATGTATTTTTACCATTTTTTTGTGCAGTTTAAAGCCATGCAACAAGAACATTATGGGGTATTTAATTTAAGGTATATAGATTTGAACAAAGGTTTATGAGTCTCCAAATTCTTGGTAATTTGTTTGGAAATGTGATAAAATATTTAGGTATGAAAATGAATAATTCTAAACTATAATTTGGAAATTTTTTGATCTAGGGAATGTCATTAGAAAAAGGGATAAAAGAACTAGGGGAGGTCTATTCCAAGAAAGAAATCACCACTGTTTGAGAAACCCATTATAAGAGATGTATTATGCAGGGTCAACAAGGGAATGTGATGCATATTCAATAGTATCATCCTTATGATGACAGACCCATTATGTAGGTGTATTTTATGAAATTCTAACTATGATACATACTGTATTGTTAGGTAATGGATCTGTCAATAATTATTACATTCTCTTTGCTAAAAGCTGATGAATGTTTGTAGAAATTCATATTTTTCCAAGCAGAGATTTTGGTTTTATAGAGAAATGTACTTCAATATAGAATGGGTATTTCCAATAATGATTTTGAAATAATTAGAGGAATATTTTCTCTATGAAGGTATGACCCAAACATTGGAAGTATGGTGCCTATAGTTTTAGTTCATATGATTAGTGTAACAGCCCAAGATTTTATGAAAAATATTCTTTTTAATTAATTTATTGTGTTGTACGCTACACCAAAAGGAGCTTGCACAACACGCATCCTTGACTTGCCTTGCATTACACGCAATCGCGACCTTCCTCGATAGCGTGTGTAGTACGCAATACCGAGTTTCACTAAACAACGATATGCTATTAAAATATTATTAAAACTAGCCGTTATGAATAGTAATAACCAATTTTTGAAATTTTGTAAATTTTATTTTTCAAAATGGAATTCATTTTTGGATTCATAATATCGAAATTAGCTTAGGGTGAAATTTTGGTAATTTTCGGATAACTTTCATATTTTGATGAATAGTGAAAATTACTAAATTATAATTAAAAACAACTTTTTTAATCGAAATAATTAATAGTGATAAATTATTAATTTGAGTGGTTTTAAAGTATATTTAGAATATATTTTTACCATTTAATACAATGTTGGTCATTGGTTGTAATTTCACATTTAAACCAGACATAATCAAGTGTCAATCTTTTGATATATATTGTTTCCTAAAAACACGCTATTTATTTTAACAGCAGGATTTAATTATAAAATTAATTAATGCAACTTCTATGTTATGAATTTGGTAAAATAGATTTCATTTTTGAATTCGGAATATGAAATATAGCTTAGGATGAAATTTTGGCATTGTTTTGAAAAACATCAATTTTTTATGAATAGTGAAACTACTAAGTGGTAGTTAAAAAAACTGAATTTTTCATAAAACTTAATTTTGCCGCTTCTGGGAATGGAATTTCGAAAATCCGAGAGATACGGTTAATATCAAGGACTAAAATGTGGTTCAATGAGATGAAAATAATTTTTTGGTGAATAGTAACTTTTTACTTTTTTTACCGCGGTTAATAGTAAATAGGGTAACTAAGGGTAAATATGATATTACTATTACCCTAACACATGTCCTAATTCTATTGGACAAGTGTAATTCGACCAAAAACAAACTTAGGAATAAAATATGACCATTTAGGCCCACTTGGATTAGATTAGGACATTTATTATTAATTTATTTAAAGAAAGGTTAAAATAGTTAAAATCAAAGTTTAATAAGTAAATCATTTTTAATATGGGGTTATACATAAGATAAATTCGATTGTAAATATTCATTAGAAAGCTAAAAAGATTTCCTACATGATGGTATTTTATTTGTAATTTTTAGACATAAAATAATTTAATTTATTTATGACACAACGATGATGCAGTAATTATCTTATTAATGAAATATTAACATAATTGATGTTATAAACACCAAAATAAATGTAATTTGAGATTTTTTATGAATTCCACTAATTTTCTAGGTTACTATGATATATTAATGTTGATTTAATCAACTTGGTTCGAACATTTAATTATGTTATGACTTTCACAAAAATCATATATCAAATAGTTTCAAAATTGACACAAAATAGTTTTTAAATCAAATATTATATTATTAATTGTTATTGTATTCCTAAAAATATAAGGTTCGGCCAAATGACTTAGATAAGAATATATATATTAATAATAAACAATTTGGGGTTCGTTTGGCATGTTATAGTAAGTGTATTAACCATATAGTGAAAGAAAACAAAAAGACATGGTAAAAGTTAAATTATTTAACTTAGAGTTAAATCTAATTGATAAGGTTAAAATAATATCCTAAACTTGTCTAAATTCTATTGGTTGATAGGATTTAGACCCATCCCCACTTTATATTCGAAATAATACCCTTTGGAACCATTATAAACCGATTTTGACTTTAATATAAAATAATATTTTGAGATATTCCTAAGGTGCCCCTCTCCTCCCCTATAAAAGGACACCTCCTCCCCCTCCTCCTCACACCAATTTGAGCACTCAAGATCGGCCAACCCCTGCCAAAATCTCTTATCCACTTCCCTAGAAACATCCTAGAGGTTCTGGTCTTCCTCAAAGACCAATTCTAGTGCCCTAAGAGGAGGTCTCAAAGAGTCACTTCAAAGAAGAGGAAGTTCGGACACATACGAAGCAAATTGGACCTAAGGTAAGGGAAATATCGCAATCTCATTTTTATCTGAGATTGTTTGTACTTTGAAATTTACTGGGGTATATTTTATCATCCACATCCATGTTTCCTCAATATGTAATGTTATTTACATCAACCTACAATTGTTTAAATCCAATTTTACCCTTCGGTGAGTTTTTAGTAAAATATATGAACGGAATCTTTTGTCGCTTTTCGTATGAGGTACTTTTTGACTTTTCCGACAAAAGTACGAAGAATGTTTTTTAAACTTAAACGAAACGAACGGATTTTTACGGTTTTATAAAGCCTTATTTTCATTAAGCTTCCTATAAAAGATTTCATGACTATTTTTAATAAAATCTCTTTCATTTAAAATTTCATGATGTTTTGTGAAAAGAAATTGATTTTGAAGAAGAAAGGATATTTTCCTCAAGAATTCATTTCAAATGTTTTATCAAAATTATTTTCCATCTAAGATAATAAAGGGTTCTGTTTCTATCCATATTTTTACATTGATTTGACTATGCTGTGATGGAATTATGTTTATGAATTCCTTTATCTTATATGAATGGTTTTATGATGTCATGTTGTTTAAGAATCCCATTTTTATTACATGGGTTATGAAATGATGTATGATTTATGATTTTGTGGCACACATAAGAATGGTATCATTATGAGATGGGTGGGACCTATATATCCCCCCAATGTATTGGGTAAAGATTTTATATCTCATGAGATAGACATGGCTGGAATGGTAGGTTATACCGGTTCAGTGAAACAGGACTGAAACGAGGGTTACTCGATTCAGAAAGGGACTTTGTCCACTAAGATAGTCTTGGCAATGAGTCATGACTAACAAGAAATGATTTTCCATGATTATGTGTGCATGCCACAAAGTTTCAAGTTTCATGTTATGATTATGGTGATCTCATTTTCACTTCTATGATTTGTTCCATGTTAAGATATTATGATCTCTTTTGCAGGTTATGATTTTCAAAAAGATATGATATGATTTTTATTTCTTTTGTATACCCTTACTGAGCATTTGAGCTCACCCTTTTATGTTTTCTTTTCCCCGGGATATAAAGAAAGGTTTTAGGTAAAAAAAGGGGAAGATCTTTATGGGAGATATTGAAGATCTTTCACCACGATTAGAAGATTACATTCCGAGTTTCCAAAGACACTAAACTATTACGATCCTTGTGTGTGTGTGTTTTTGTTATGTACTAAGTATTCCGCAAAAGTAATGTAATGTCCATGTACGTCAGGCTACGGGTCTCTACAGTTGGTATCAGAGGGAGGTTTAGTCAACCTTTGGAAACTAGGATGCGAAAACGTTAGTGAGATCCCTAGAGATATTTCTACGGTATGTCTAGGGATGTCCCTAAGGTTAAGTAGACGTATAAGTTATAGTACTAGAACTACGCTAACGATCATAGAATTAAACCTAAGATGTTAGATATTGAAGGTACTCCCCCTTTATTATGTTGTTTTCCCTAGCATGATTTTTTCCTCTCACACTATTCTTTTTGGGTTTTAGAAAATGGCTGGAAACAAGGTGATTCACGATAATGGAGGATATGATGGACAATGGAATGATATTCTTCATGAGCAACCAAATGAAATGGGATTTGGAAGTCCAAACATCATTATTATGCCAAATCAGCAATCTCATAATATGATCAATAAAGTAAAATTTGGTAAGTTTCCTGACTCGGCTAATAAGAGAAAGATGGAGTTTCATGATGATCATAGAGTAAAGAAAGTTCAATTTCCCCTATGTAAATCATGTGGGAAGAGGCATCAAGGAGAATGTTTCAAGGGAACTGGAAGATGCTTTGGGTGTGGAAAAGAAGGACACAAAGCAAGTAAGTGCAAAGGAAAAGGGTCGGTTAACACCATGGATGAGGATAATGGTATTGCTACGACATCAACAATGGTTAAATGTTTTAAATGTGGAATGTACGGGCATTATGCAAACCAATGCCCTAAGGGAAAGTCTCATGAAGAGAATCAGTATGGTCGTATGGGTAGTATTTATGTTGACGATGATGATGAGACTACAAATGATATGTGAGATGAAAGAATTGTTGAAGCTCGGTCAATGGTTTAAGAATGTAGTGTAATGATTACATGTTTATCAAGTGTAATGTTGTATAAGTAATCTCATGGTACTATGGGATAAAGAGACATCTAAGGATTGTTACATTGTTGTCTTTCCTTATGTTTTGAAAGTATGTGATGAATGGTACCAGTATTTTTGGAAAGTAGATGATATGCGCATAATGAAGGGATAAGACGATAATGAGATGTTTGATTGTATGCATGAGCTCATGATTGATATAAGGACTAAGTGATATCATGGTTTGAGTATATAGAATTTTGAGGATTTTGGTATGTGGAAAGTGTTAACTTTAAACTGCATTCATGTTTTCACTAAGGTATTCAAGAGAATACATGATTAAAGACTTTGAATGTTTGGAATGTGACCAACAAAATATATCTTATGATATATGGGGATCAACGATGGTATTAAATCTCTGGTAATCGTTTTCACTATGTTATGAGAGTGGACTGTAGTATTATGGATAAGCCTAAAGATTGAAATGGATTATGTTGGACATAAGTGAGTATTGTTTAAGGATGGAAGTTTTTTTCGATATTATTGATGGGATGATATAGTAATGTAGTTTTAGAAAAAGGACAACCTGCAGGACGGGCGACAGCCCATCGCTTCGGACAAGGCTGTGGGAATCGAACCCACAACCGAAGTGCGACTGGCCTTTATCGCCTACCACTGGCCTACAGGAAGTCCCTGTTTAGTAGAAACTAGTTTTATTATATTAAGCAGTATGATATATGAAGTATAAGTCCATTTTAGGAACCATATATGATTAATCTCACTATAGATCTATTTATGCATATAATTTTTGCTAACCTTTTGTTTGAGACAGATGGAATGACCCGTCATTCTATCACATGATCTGCTAACACTTCACGAATAACAAATTCAACTTCATTTATTTAAGAGATGAAGTGGAAATTGTTCAAGGCACGAACAACAGTGAGATTGTACCAAAATAAAGTAAGTATTTATTAAAATTCAAATTCTTCAACTTTAGGGAAATGATCTTGAAAACCAAAAATGTTGTCCTAGTGATCTTATACCTGATGAATCGGATGGTACCTTAGATCGTCACAAATTCATGGCTTTGTGATTGTTGGCTTTTCCATAGCCATGTTCTCTACCACTCTCCATCAGAACATGATGGTTAGATTTCTCTTCCATATCCATATTTTCACCTATGTGGAAA
This sequence comes from Viscum album, assembly GCA_963277665.1. NCBI lineage: Eukaryota > Viridiplantae > Streptophyta > Magnoliopsida > Santalales > Viscaceae > Viscum > Viscum album. The sequence goes on along the minus strand of OY728123.1, from coordinate 1,423,121,643 downwards.
CCCAGTGATTAGTTTATTTGGGTAACCGTTACGTTTCATACCTTTGTTTTTAAAGATTGGTTTTGGTATTCCTTTTTACGATGTGGGTTTCTATCAAATAAACTTTCAAATAGTAAACCATTTATAACCCCGACGAATTTCGAGGGCGAAATTCATTTTAAGGGGGGTAGAATGTAACAGCCCAAGATTTTATGAAAAATATTCTTTTTAATTAATTTATTGTGTTGTACGCTACACCAAAAGGAGCTTGCACAACACGCATCCTTGACTTGCCTTGCATTACACGCAATCGCGACCTTCCTCGATAGCGTGTGTAGTACGCAATACCGAGTTTCACTAAACAACGATATGCTATTAAAATATTATTAAAACTAGCCGTTATGAATAGTAATAACCAATTTTTGAAATTTTGTAAATTTTATTTTTCAAAATGGAATTCATTTTTGGATTCATAATATCGAAATTAGCTTAGGGTGAAATTTTGGTAATTTTCGGATAACTTTCATATTTTGATGAATAGTGAAAATTACTAAATTATAATTAAAAACAACTTTTTTAATCGAAACAATTAATAGTGATAAATTATTAATTTGAGTGGTTTTAAAGTATATTTAGAATATATTTTTACCATTTAATACAATATTGGTCATTGGTTGTAATTTCACATTTAAACCAGACATAATCAAGTGTCAATCTTTTGATATATATTGTTTCCTAAAAACACGCTATTTATTTTAACAGCAGGATTTAATTATAAAATTAATTAATGCAACTTCTATGTTATGAATTTGGTAAAATAGATTTCATTTTTGAATTCGGAATATGAAATATAGCTTAGGATGAAATTTTGGCATTGTTTTGAAAAACATCAATTTTTTATGAATAGTGAAACTACTAAGTGGTAGTTAAAAAAACTGAATTTTTCATAAAACTTAATTTTGCCGCTTCTGGGAATGGAATTTCGAAAATCCGAGAGACACGGTTAATATCAAGGACTAAAATGTGGTTCAATGAGATGAAAATAATTTTTTGGTGAATAGTAACTTTTTACTTTTTTTACCGCGGTTAATAGTAAATAGGGTAACTAAGGGTAAATATGATATTACTATTACCCTAACACATGTCCTAATTCTATTGGACAAGTGTAATTCGACCAAAAACAAACTTAGGAATAAAATATGACCATTTAGGCCCACTTGGATTAGATTAGGACATTTATTATTAATTTATTTAAAGAAAGGTTAAAATAGTTAAAATCAAAGTTTAATAAGTAAATCATTTTTAATATGGGGTTATACATAAGATAAATTCGATTGTAAATATTACTTAGAAAGCTAAAACGATTTCCTACATGATGGTATTTTATTTGTAATTTTTAGACATAAAATAATTTAATTTATTTATGACACAACGATGATGCAGTAATTATCTTATTAATGAAATATTAACATAATTGATGTTATAAACACCAAAATAAATGTAATTTGAGATTTTTTATGAATTCCACTAATTTTCTAGGTTACTATGATATATTAATGTTGATTTAATCAACTTGGTTCGAACATTTAATTATGTTATGACTTTCACAAAAATCATATATCAAATAGTTTCAAAATTGACACAAAATAGTTTTTAAATCAAATATTATATTATTAATTGTTATTGTATTCCTAAAAATCTAAGGTTCGGCCAAATGACTTAGATAAGGATATATATATTAATAATAAACAATTTGGGGTTCGTTTGGCATGTTATAGTAAGTGTATTAACCATATAGTGAAAGAAAACAAAAAGACATGGTAAAAGTTAAATTATTTAACTTAGAGTTAAATCTAATTGATAAGGTTAAAATAATATCCTAAACTTGTCTAAATTCTATTGGTTGATAGGATTTAGACCCATCCCAACTTTAGATTCGAAATAAGACCCTTTGGAACCATTATAAACCGATTTTGACTTTAATATAAAATAATATTTTGAGATATTCCTAAGGTGCCCCTCTCCTCCCCTATAAAAGGACACCTCCTCCCCCTCCTCCTCACACCAATTTGAGCACTCAAGCTCGGCCAACCCCTGCCAAAATCTCCTATCCACTTCCCTAGGAACATCCTAGAGGTTCTCGTCTTCCTCAAAGACCAATTCTAGTGCCCTAAGAGGAGGTCTCAAAGAGGCACTTCAAAGAAGAGGAAGTTCGGACACATACGAAGCAAATTGGACCTAAGGTAAGGGAAATATCGCAATCTCATTTTTATCTGAGATTGTTTGTACTTTGAAATTTACTGGGGTATATTTTATCATCCACATCCATGTTTCCTCAATATGTAATGTTATTTACATCAACCTACAATTGTTTAAATCCAATTTTACCCTTCGGTGAGTTTTTAGTAAAAGATATGAACGGAATCTTTTGTCGCTTTTCGTATGAGGTACTTTTTGACTTTTCCGACAAAAGTACGAAGAATGTTTTTTAAACTTAAACGAAACGAACGGATTTTTACGGTTTTATAAAGCCTTATTTTCATTAAGCTTCCTATAAAAGATTTCATGACTATTTTTAATAAAATCTCTTTCATTTAAAATTTCATGATGTTTTGTGAAAAGAAATTGATTTTGAAGAAGAAAGGATATTTTCCTCAAGAATTCATTTCAAATGTTTTATCAAAATTATTTTCCATCTAAGATAATAAAGGGTTCTGTTTCTATCCATATTTTTACATTGATTTGACTATGTTGTGATGGAATTATGTTTATGAATTCCTTTATCTTATATGAATGGTTTTATGATGTCATGTTGTTTAAGAATCCCATTTTTATTACATGGGTTATGAAATGATGTATGATTTATGATTTTGTGGCACACATAAGAATGGTATCATTATGAGATGGGTGGGACCTATATATCCCCCCAATGCATTGGGTAAAGATTTTATATCTCATGAGATAGACATGGCTGGAATGGTAGGTTATACCGGTTCAGTGAAACAGGACTGAAACGAGGGTTACTCGATTCAGAAAGGGACTTTGTCCACTAAGATAGTCTTGGCAATGAGTCATGACTAACAAGAAATGATTTTCCATGATTATGTGTGCATGCCACAAAGTTTCAAGTTTCATGTTATGATTATGGTGATCTCATTTTCACTTCTATGATTTGTTCCATGTTAAGATATTATGATCTCTTTTGCAGGTTATGATTTTCAAAAAGATATGATATGATTTTTATTTCTTTTGTATACCCTTACTGAGCATTTGAGCTCACCCTTTTATGTTTTCTTTTCCCCGGGATATAAAGAAAGGTTTTAGGTAAAAAAAGGGGAAGATCTTTATGGGAGATATTGAAGATCTTTCACCACGATTAGAAGATTACATTCCGAGTTTCCAAAGACACTAAACTATTACGATCCTTGTGTGTGTGTGTTTTTGTTATGTACTAAGTATTCCGCAAAAGTAATGTAATGTCCATGTACGTCAGGCTACGGGTCTCTACAATTAGGACCATAATATTATAAAAACAATGGAGGATATGTGATCGAATGAGCTAAGGTTATTCCAATATTCTTTGAAAATATGGAATGAAAAAATTTAAAACACAGTCTTAAAGACTATCAGGTTGGGAGAAATGATATGATTCAAATACTCAATGGATGACCTCTTTAAATTATAGGTTCATACATACCGTCATTTAATGCTTAATGTAATTAAAAGGCTTCTCCCAATAATGATGTTACCACTATTTGGAAAACCTATTATGGGGGATGTATTATGTAGGATGGACTGTGGCATATTATATATAGAAAAATAGTGTAATTTTTTGACTGATGAGCCCATTATGTGGAAAACTTATGCAATGCCACCTGGGGCACATACTACATAGTCAAGAAAAAAGAGATCTCATGTATCAGACATTCTTTCACTAGAAACCTAAGAAATATTATGAAGATGTGAAAGTATTCAATATTAGAAGTATAAAATGTTAAAATGGTAAGGTCCAATGCACAATGGATGTATTTGGACCGACATTGGCCATGATTTTAGAGTCCATTATATTGATCTGACTCATATGTATAATGGGAACATATTTTTTTATTTGGTTGGATCTCTAAGGATGGGATCCAAAATAAAATTTCCCACATAGATTTTCTATTATATACCAGAGGGTGGAAATATTATTTTATCCAGTGGATGAGACTAGGATCTAAGGCCTAGTATTTAGTACATATCTCAATGGGATGAGAATCAAGCAATATATAGTTCTCTGGGAAATATGCAGTTTAACGTCATCTGACAAGGAAATTATATTGTGTAATTTAGATTTATGCAGTAAGGACATTAGATACTTTGTTATAGAAAACAATTAAATGTTACAGATGAAATAGGTTATAGAGACTATGTTTCACTGTGAATCTTATCAAAGAAATAATCGAGCCACATGTTGTTCTTATATGATACAAGTTCACGTATAAGTTGAGAACTCTTATTTTGTCTCCCCATGTAGATCTGACTCATATATGTGAGAATATAGTATTTTTTATGTCAGGAAATAGCTGGGCCTTGGATTTAAAATATAGACATCATTGCGTATCTCATAGGGATGAGAATCAAGCCTTGCATAGTTATTAAAAAACCATGCAGTTTATCATAATGCAATGAGGACATCTGTTTTGTCTTTTAAGGTCTTACAGCTAGTGCCATTGATAAAGCCAAATAGAAATTATCATATCTTATTTATGTAGAGAAGTTCATTACCCAATTCTTAAGTCCATGCAAGCTATTCTTAGTGTGAGAAACAAGGAGTGGTAAAAGCTTCTTTTGCAACATAAGGGTCACACAGGTGAAGGATATGGGTATGATGATTAAATGGTGGTTGATACAGGGTATAATAACTAGGTGTTACTATATATCTTGTTGGATAAATAATCAAGAAACATGTAGTATATGAATTTCCCCCCATATAAATCAGGTATTTATGAGGGGAGGAGTACTTTTTATAATTTCTTGGATAATGGTTGGGCCTAAAGTAGGAAGTCTAGGCATCACCATATATCTTATTGTAATAAAAACTAATTCAAAAGTACTGAAAGATATCACTTTGAAAATATGACTCATGCATGTGGAAAATAAAGGGGGTTTTCTCTTCCAAAATCACATCTGGGACCAGGTTTAGAAATTCAAGCATCCCTACTTATCTCATTAGGATAAGAATAAAGCCACATATAGTTTTGGAAATATTCTCTATGTAGGTTTTATTCAAACGCACATGGAAAGAGGAATTTTTTTTTGTTTGTGTATAGACCCAAGATAGAACATCTTGGTGTCAGTACATATCTAAATGGAATGAGAATTAAGCCACATGTAGTTCCTTCCATGTAGTATATCATCATGTGGTAATTATGTGGATGAATTGATGTGAAAGATACATTGAAGCTGAGCCTAGGAATAAAATTCTATGCGTCAACTGAACCTCGTGTAGAATTTAATAGGTTCCCTATTTTGATCTGATTCATAGAGAATAAGTAAAGAGGATTAATGATTAATCAAGTATAGGCCCAAGACTGGATATCTGGGCATCACTATATATCTTGATACGGAAATAATCAAGCCATGTATAGTTCTTAAAGGTACTACATGTATGGGTTTTATACGAACTCGGGTGAAGGGACTTTTTCAACAAAGTGTATTGACCCAAGATAGAATATTGGGGTGTCACTACATTTGTTGAAGGTGAAAGAATCAATCCACATGTAGTTGTTGAAATGTTCCATGCAATTTAATTTCATAGGATAAGTATGAAGATGAACTGATATGAAAAGAGAGAAATATTGTGGCTGAGCCAGGGTTAAAACCCAAGCGTCTCTACATATCTTGTCAGAGCACGAATCAAGGCACACATAGTTCTTAAAACATTCCATATATAGGATTGATTAATACAGACAAGGAATTAAGGGTTTTTTAGTTATGTATGGACCAAAGATTGGAGATATGGTCGTAACTATATATCTCATATTTATGAGAACCAATACATATGTAGTTCTTGAAAGGATTATTCCCCACACCAATTGAGTTTTATGTGAGAGATGGGGGATTTTGATACATTCCAGAATAAGGGATAAGCTCAACACATTTAATGGCATGCGAATCCAACCATGTTTTCTCGAATATTACTCTGTATATGTTTTGTTAATATATAGGAAAAGGGGAAATTAATTTCTCTTTGGTTGCAAATGGTCCCAAGACTAGAGATATGGGCATCACTACTTATCTCATTGAAATAAGAATCAATCCACACATAGTTCTCAAAGAATAGTGAAGTTTAACATCTTTTAATGGGGATTTTTGTCACCTGAAAAGAAAGAAACTTTTCCGCTAGACTAGGGGATAAGATTTAGGTGTTACTACATATCTATATAGGGGAAAGAATCAAGAAACACGTAGTTCTTAAAAAGTGGTCCCAATGCAGATATGAATCTAACATAGGAGAAATGGGGCTCAAGTACCACTAAAGAGTGTCAATGATGTGAGTAATGATTGAGCATAGAGGCTACTAATCATTTAAAGGAATACAAGGAATGCCAACATAGGGTATATTAGGGAATTTTTAAATGTTAAATGTAAAATATGTCAATCGTACAGTTTAATGTTGTGTAGTGAGGAAAAATGATTTCATGTTGTTTAACATCACATGACAAGGATGAAGATTCTATTCAGTTTAACGTCTTTTGGCTAAGACAATGTTTGTTACACAGTTTAACATCATACAACTAGGATGTACTTGATGTGATTACACAAAGTAATTTTTTATGAACCATTCATTGGTTTGAGTTGTAATGAATTTTCCATCCATTGAAATTTGGGAATAAGATCCATTATAGTGGAATTTGTGTATGGAGTAAGGTGCTTCCCACATTGGCTCAAGATTTGGAGTCTTCTTTCCTAGTATCATCAGAGAGCTGAGGACTAATACCAATTCTCCTTGAACAAATGAATAGAGGAAAAAATTCTTGTTAAAAGATCATGTGATTCTGTTCTGATAGACGTCAAGTTAATGCAAGGTATGAAATATATTTTCTTATAATCACTCTAGATTATTTATTCTCTTATGGGACTACTCATCTGTAGAAAACTGGTCATAGATGAGAACTCGGAGTGAAGGAAATTGAACTTAAATGGGTATGAACGCTTCTATTTTACACACCAATGAGTATAGAGTTGATCATGTGGCAGTGCAAGTAGTATTCCTATAATCCCATAAGGCGTGAATGAGCTTATCAGGTCAAGACTTTTTATCTTTATCCACCAACTTCTATAGTATATTTGATAGTGTTTTATTGAAAGAGTATCTCTTTGCATTGGTTGCTGCATGATAGTGGGAAGAATTGTTTGATTTGATATTGTGTTCCTGATATAACCTCCCCACCTCAACAGAATAGGTATTGGTGCTGTTTTTATCAATATGGTATAAGGGACACCAAATATGGTGATAATATTATCTTTGACACAATAAAAAATGATTTTGGACCAGAATTCATTAATAGGTATTGGCTCATCCCATTTTGAAAAAAAAACAGTAGAAAAAAGAATATACTTGAACTTATTAGTCGTAGATGGAGGATAATCCCCCAATATATCCTTTCCCCATGTATAAAAGGTCCAAGAGTATTTACATGTATATAGATTCTATGGGTGTTGATGAATGAAGTCGGCATTCACCTTGCAGGGATGACACTTCTTAGTGAAATATGTGAAATCCAGCATCATCAAAGGCCAAAAGTATCAAAGCCATCTGATTTGATCATAAAGCCTATGAACAAAGTGGGGGTAACCACAAGATCCGGCATTTACTTATTTCTTGAAAGCTTTATTCTCTTCTCCATCAATACATCTGAAGATAATTTTATCAAAGCCTCATTTTTAGAAGATCTTCTTGTGATCTGGTCCATCGTAAATATTGAAAATAACTACTCATCACTAGATCTTCTCTCTTTAAACAATATCCAGTGGAAGTACCCCATTTTGGAGATATTCTATGATGGGTTCTATCCATCCCATTGTATTACCTTATGGTTCGAAAATAAAATTGATTTCATTGATTTCCTCTATCCTAATTTGAAAAAAAAAGGTGACAGAACCAAACTATAAGAAATAATAATGATAGTCTCATCATAATTTAGATATTCTAAGATTGTAGTTGTATTAAAAAATGAATCATCTTAGGCATTTGTGGTCACGGGATGTAAGAAAATGTTGGATCTGGAGGAAATTCAGATACTAATCCTCAAACATAATCATATAGTGGGATTAACTCTTCTTTTCTGATGGCACAATACCTGATGATCTTCTTGATTAGCAATTCTGAATCACCTTTCACTTATAGGAGATTCACTGGTACATGGACATCAAATTCCAAACATACAATGAGAGCCTGATATTCTGCCTCATTTTTGGTACCACCTTCTGATAATATAAATAAATATGGAGACACTCCCTTCTCTAAGGAGAAAAGAACAATTTCAAACCCAAATTTGCTGAGTTTAGGGTCTTCCATTCTCAACTCGTTGGACTTCTATAAGCACAATAAAAGTACATTTCCCATATTCAGGGGCTTTCTAGAATAGATAATATTTTTTTCATTAGGAATTTCATCATTCAATGATGTATCTTTCATAGATGGGTTCTCAGTAAGGAATTCTACTAAGGCTTTTCATTTTACTTCTTTCTAATGGGAAAATTTTATATAAAAATGCTACAGAATAACCACCCACAATTCTAGATTTCCTATAAGCATAGGATGACTAAGGATAAAATTGAGTGGGTTATTACAAGATACCAAGTGGACCTCATGATGCCGCAGGTAGTGCCTCATCTTCTAAAATATAATGATTAATTATAGGAATATCTTCTCAGTATCTGAATATCTATTCTCTACATCAATCATGGTTTGAATGATATAGTGAAGGATGTTTTCATTCCCAAAATTGTTATTTTTTTGCAATAAAGGTTCCTAGTGGTCGCTCAGAGGCTTTTATATAAAGAATGAGTGGATTTCCTTTAACATGTGGAATCAATACCAGTGGACTCAAGAGGTATCTCTTTAGGGTATCAAATTCTTCTTGGAAGAAATTGTTCCATTGATATGTGACCACTTTTTCATCAATTTGGTGAAGAGAAAAAACATTACAATAATATAGGATAAGAAGCACTAGATGTAGACCAAGTGTCATTTAAGTCCTCTAAACTCTTCCAAGTTTCTTGGAGGTGACATGTAAAGGATAGATTTAGTCTTCCCAAGATCAACTTTGATTCTGCGATGGTGTATAAAAAAGCCGAGAAATATTACCAAGGTTACCCTGAAAGAAAATTTCAATGGGTTCATATTTTTATTATGTTGTTGAAGCTTGTTGAATATTGTCACCAAGTCAGTCTAGTGACCAAAACATTATCTAGATTTAACCAATAGATAATAAATATATCTTTGAATGAATTTCTCTAATAAGGGTGTGAAAATTTGGTCCATTTCATGTTGATATATCACACCAACATTATTCAAGACAAATGGAATTACCTGATAGAAAAATACTCTTTTAGGGGATTATAAGGCTATATATTTCTCATATTCTAGGGCCATTTGAATCTTGTTACACCCATATAATCCATCCATGAAGGAGAGATATTTCAATCCAGCTGTTGTATCAATCAGGATTTATGTGATCGGAATTGAGAAGTCATCTTTGGGAAAATACAATTTGAGATATCCGAAATCAGTGCAGAAATTGATATTCTCATTCTTCTTTTTCACTAATACAATATTAGAAAGTCACTTTGGTTATTTATCCACTTAAATAAAGTCATATTTGACAATCTTTCCAACTTCAACCTCAATTTTGGATGTGTGATACATGTGTGTTATTATTGCTTCTTGTTTGTATCCACAATGATATTCTATTAAGACCAAATGATGGGTGTCCACCTTAAGGTCAAGACTTGTAATCTCTATGTAATTCTACGAAAATACATCCTAATATTTATTTAGAAAGGAAGTATACATATCTTTCTCTAATTGAGTCAAGTTCTCATTAATCAGGGTGAGGCATAGATCTTCCTTTGTACCAAGATTTTTTATTTGAGTTCATCTACAGTTGTGGATACTCCTTTCTCAAATGATAGAGAGGTGTCTGTGAGGTCTTCTTCTTCTTCAGATTTTTCTTTTTCTGCCTCTATTTGATATGTAACTGATGAAGCAATACTTTTAGAGCTAGGGGATGAGTCAGTATTTGGACATCGTGAAGAGGAGCCAACCATATCCAAATCAACTAATGATGAATATTTACATTGAAGTTTTGATGTGATTATGATGAGATGATAATCAGCATCCCGATTTTTTCCATGACTGTGAAAAGTTATTCTAGCCTGGCTGATGAAGTAGAGACATGCTAAAGCTAAGTGGATAGAATGAAGACATCTTCGTTTTGTATTTCATCATTGTTTGGTGAATCATTGATTTTTCCTTCATTATTAGGCTCAGTTTCCAAAAATGACATTATGGAAGCCCCTAAAGAAGTTCTTGGATATAGGCCAAACCATTCAATTTGATTAATGGGTAACACATAACTTTCACTGAGAATCTTTAAGGGGTTTGTTGAGATCTTTTCTAGACCATTAAGAGAATTGATTATAGTAACGTCATTTTCTATGGACTATTTTCCCTTTATGTGATAGAAATCTTCATAAATGCACGAAGATTTACGAGTTTGGAATAGGGCCTTATCACCGTGAAATATAGTAAACTGACCATTGATATAATATTTGAGATATTTATGGTATGATGAAGGAATAATCACATACTAAAGTAGCCAAGGTCACCAAAAACACAATGTTGAATTCTTTGTCCTACCAGACAACTATGAAATCTGAATTAGATATGAGATCCCCAAACTGAGTTCTGAGTGTAATCTCATGGAGAGGTTCTTTCTCATTCTTTTCATAACCCTGTGACATCAATGTGGAGAGAAAACAATGGAATTTAGAAGTCCCAATTGGTGAGGTGTCTGGATGGGAATGAGGTTAACCCCTGATCCATTATCAATGAAGGATCGTTGGATGTCAATATCATTAATCATGCCAGATATGTACATGGTACTAAGGTGTCCTTGTATAAAAATCCTCATCCTAGACCATGAATGATATGACTACATAGAATTCTGTTGGTTTATTCTTTATACGGTAAGACTCTATGGAAGCAACCTTGGTTTCAAACTCTTGAGGGTTTGACAAAGCCTCAATAAGTGCTTCTTAAAGATCCTTTGACAGATTCATAGCATACAGGACTGATATATTGGCCAGTACTTGGTCCACTTTCTTCAAAACATCTTATTTTTTATCAAGTGGTCTGCATTTTATGGTATGGAAAAGTGGTTTTGCAAGTGACTTGGTAGTAAATGCTTCTGATGTGGATAGACCATTTATCGTGGTAGAATCTAGAAATACTCCTACTCTTGGTGAGTTAAGATGGATTGGTTTCCCCATTTGCTGAGGAGGTGGTGTTATAGAATTTAATTATACTTCAATGATGATCATGTCAGAGAATACCATATCATATGTGGGAGAATTTTGTTGTTCCTACTAAGCTCACTGGAGGTCTCTCCCATGAGTTTCTACTTCATAAATGTTTTATGTAGGGGTTTAATTGAAAAACAGATTTTAACATACCCTTTTCTTTCCCTATATCCTCAACCTTAAAGCCCACTTCCCCCAGTTCCCCAATAAAGTTTTGGGAAGTCAGGTTCATAATAAAACTCATCATCTAAATAGGGATTCATTAAGTGAATAACATTAAAACAACTAAAAATCAACTCCTCGTTTGATGAATATTCTTCCTAACAGGTCGATTCATGTTGTTCCATTTTGCGATGTGGTTCTTGTGCTTTTCATATGGTTGGATTGAAATCTACTAAGGTGAAGGAAAACTTTATCCTTGATGCAAAATCATCTTCTTCCACATCCTCCTTATTCTTATAAACAAGTTTATTCTCCGCGGATGGGCCTTCAGAATACTGTGCTTTAAATAAATACAATGTTACTATAACAAAAGTGGAATAAGACATAGTTGGTTGTTTCAACCATGTTTGTAGAATGACATGAGTTTAGTTGATTTTTTTCCAAACAATCCAATCATAAAATCTCTAATAATTCTTACTTTTTACTTCCTACTACTCACCTTCCTCCTCTAGATCAGTAACAATAACACATGCTACCTGGATTGGTGAATTCTTCAACATTACTTTCTAAGAGTCTACCATCTATTGTTGGATGTCCTTAAAAAACACTCCTATATGGGGTTACCCAATATTTTCTCAAAGGGTAAGTAGTTTGAGAGGTTCTCAACATCTTCTTATTTAGGTTTCTTCTAGCCTTTCCAGCTGAAATATGTTTTTTTAAAATATGAGATGAATTAGTAAGGTACTTGGTCATTTAAAAAATAATAAACCTTTTTTAACTCCTCAAACTCTCTCTACCTTTGATATTTTTGATCATTTTGAAGATGTGGTCACTTATTCGTATTCATAGGGGGTGGAGCCCTAAATTTTGATGAGGGATTTGAAGTAGGAGTGGGTATAGGGGTATACTTAAGTGTGAATGTAGTAGCCTATGCTTTTCCAACTCTTCTTCTTGAAGTTGATGGTATTAATCGAAATTTGGCTCTATTCTCTATTATAGAGTTTTCCACTTGTTGAGAAATTGAGGCCAGATCCCTAATCCCACTGATGTATTTCATAGGGATTAATGGTGTTCAAAACTCATCATAGATATTTGAAACAAAAATGGGAAACAATTATTCTTTAGGGAGTGATATATTCAAGAAATATGTTAATCCTTTCCACATTTCAATGAAATATGAAACTCCTTCATTCTCCCTTTGCTTTATAGTTTGTGAGATTGAATATTGTTGTCTTCTTCAGCGTCGAGATTAATTGGTAAAGGGATTTCTAACAGAGATCTTACCATCCAGTAATTGATCAAAACTAAAACTTGTATACCATATAAAAGCTAGCCCCTATAGTGATTTCACAAAATATCTGAGCTTTACTACCTCTTTTTGATCAGGGGTACCCATCATGAGATTACAGTAAGAGAAAAAATGCATCAAGTTCTGCTCTGAATCTCCTAATCCGTTGATGATTGGAAATGTGGAATTTCAAAAATTTAGAGGAGGAGGAGGAGTCAGATATATGAATTCAGTATAAACCTTATTTTATAGTTGTATCGATGTGCACCATCCTTCTATAGATTTTAATAGAGTTGTTAATGATTCAATTTTATTCATAAGAATTCTTGAAACATCTGGATGATCCTGGACCTAAATATGTTGGGGAGGATGGAGCTTGAACTAGTTCAGCAACCGATATGTCCACTAGTAGAGGAATCACTAGAATCTATTTTGGGTAACCCATAAGGATAGGCATGTAACAATGTTCATGTAATTGAGTAAATTCTTAATTTTATTTATTTGTTGAGAAAATAATCTCTTGATTGATGTGTTCCAATTGGGAGTTCCAATTGGGGATCTTCTTATAGAGTATATATGGTAGGAATACTGCCTCAAAGTAACACTGTATTGAGTCTTATTAACTCCTTCATTTATTCTTCCTGTAATTAAAATTTTCCCTCTAACAAAAGGGATTGAACATTTCTAGGGGAAGGCGAGACATGGTCTGACCATTCCCTTTTTCCCTGTTTGGTGTTTTGAGAACAAGAAGAAGTGGATTATTTGAGGGGTGCCTTGATTCCGGGAAATCCTCTGATTTCTGGTACACACACCTCCTTTATTTGTTTTAGTGTGGACCATATCAAGAACATGAAATTACTCTTATAATTCCCCTAAATGATACTCATTATCTGGATGATCTACAATGACAACGTTAATTAAATTCACTAATGAATAATGTGTTGATGAAATTATATCAGTATCATTGAGATATCACCTTCTTCTAAACCCTAAACAATACTTTGTTCTCTTATTTGTTGGTTCTTAAGAAATTTACCGGTGAATAGTAACCTGAAGGGAATTCTATAATAACTCATATGTGAATTCAATTTGTGGATTCTTTCCCTAATTGGGATAGAACTCACTTCTGATAAGGAGGGTATTGTTAATGTAAAAAATCCCATAGCTGTGCGGGCTGGGGCAGTTCATGTTCTTCATTCTAAAACCTTTGACCTCTGTTTGTTGACACCAAGGGATAGGTTAAAAGATCCCCCAGCCCTATAGGATGGGGTGGATTTTGAAGTTCTACGGATGATATCATCATAAACACTCTTTTGATCTTACGAATTTTGGTCCAGTCATTGGCTGGGTGCATTATCCATCACTCACTTAAAATCACCTGCTTTAGAAGACCACTATACTATTTTAGACATTTGTGAAATATGATGGCTGATGTATTCTAAGCGAGAGGCCTACGCAATTTTCTTAGATGCTTGATGAAAAATTATCTCCTTATATTTCTATCATTGGGCCTAACTTTGGTGAAACCCAGTCAGGGCATGTTCATTCAAAACATCTCTTCAATCATGAAAATAATTTGTTTGTTTAAGCCAGCCTCGAGCAATAACATTGCATGAGATCACTTTTTGAAGGGATTATTATCTTTGTATCATAGTGAAATTCAATTATCCATGTGTACCCCATCCTCTAATATGAATACTAGATAGGGTTTCTAGGATCAATTTCCAAAAACTCTTTAATGAATTCATCTTGAAGGGCCTCCTATTCCTTTTCAATATTTGGATATTAAGAAATATGGATAGATTCCAATCCATTTTGGTGCTGCAACCATTCTATTACCATGAAATAAATTTTATATTCATCACATGGAAATAATCTAGCTTTTAGATGAAGAATATTATTCTATATGTTGAGGTGGATATCATGAATACAATCTTCTAACAATATCTCTAGAATTTTGTATTGAGTGGTGGATAAAGGATAGAACATGACTAGTATTTCACCCTTATCCAGTTGTTTCCTCATGTTCAACGTATCCTCTTAATATTTTCTAGTGGTTTTCCAACTTGGTCTGACCAGAGTGGATGTTTCCTGATTGTTTTACCATAAACAATGGGATTATTTAGTGTTTCCTATTCTATATTAGAAGGAAAATAAACCAAGTGAGGTTTGGAGAATGTCTATCACCTTGGGATGTCTAATGGATGATAAAATAATACAACTGCCAGCAACAAGGAACCAGACATGATTGGCCTTATAGTTCCATGTTCCATAAGATAAGAGGGCTTTCTGATCACTTCATTATTAGTTGGATAATTTTCTTTCCAATGCGAAACACTACTGTAGAGAGAACTTTTGTAGTGAATTCCATCATGGGGGGGGGGGGACCACCATGGTGGATTACAAAAAGGGGTAAATTCTCTTGTTCTAGGGTCTTATATCCGTATAGATGGTTTTCGTGGCTCTTATCCAAAGTTAGGATCTTGATATTGACCGAATTATCATAAAGAAAGACTTCATGATGAAGTGCACAATGAGGATATTTATAATTACTACTACTATTCTTGTAATTTGGTAATGGGAGCGTTGGATCTTAATCTGTAATAGATAAATGTATTTGGTCTTCAAGAACTCCAGTATTAAGAGGAGCCAGATCATAGATCAACTATTGATTTTCCAACTATGTTTGATGAGACATTTTATTAGATTTCATCTTACTAGAATTAGAGGAAACTTTCTTGGAGAAGTGGATATCATGAGAAAGAGTATGTCCCTACTTTGGAGTGGCCATTAAAATAGGTCGTTTATCTCTAATTGGAACATTTTTATGTTCCTCATATAGTTGTACGTATGATATGGGGGATTGTTCCCCATAACCCTCCGGGAATGGATTAGAGTTATGTATCTGCTCTAGAATGGAATGCATATGAGTCATCCTAGATATGAGAATAAAATTATGTGTCCATCCCTCGAGAACAACTGATGCCTCCATTATGATATTCTGACAGGATTATAAGATATGGGTAAGAATTCATGTATGCCATTTCACCATTTCCAAAATGTTCTTGGGGAATTCGGTGGCTAGAACGAGAATCCATTCCATATATGGAAAAGGTGTATGTACCTACTTCATTCCTCCCTCTACTATTAGTGGATACTAATAATACTCATATGTGGGGTAGAGAGTTGAGTCTACCCCAGGTTTTTCATTGGAGCTTTCCAACTAACATCTCTGAGTTCTTCCAAACGAGACTGTTAGGAGGACTGATGAATGCTGGCAGGTGTTTGTGCATGATGGCTGTTTTCTACCAAGAATGGTTGATAGTCTTATTTTAGTGTTTCCAAGTGATACTACTAGCAGGCTTGGTGGCTGCAGGCAGGTGTATGTTCCTGCTTGAAAATTTCCACTACATTTGGTTGGCGGGATTCTTTGAATGTATCCAAATGAGTTTATTGGTACGTTGAAGGATTGTAAGAAGATGTATGTTCTTGCTCATGGTACTCCACCATATTTGAATAGCAGTATTGGTTGCGCACCACCAAACGAGTCTACTAGCCACTGGAGTGAAGGTATATGGGTGTATGTGCCCGTTCACTATTTTCCACCAAACTGGTTTGGTGAAATTCTCTATAGGGGGAAATGGTTTGAACCTACTCCCTGATAGAAGGTTTTTGTACCCATAATTTCATCTTTCATGCTTGGTTTTGAGGGACCATGGCCATACATTCAAAGATAACACCCTCATCATGTTGAGGGTTTGCTTCTGTGCGGCATTGGTGAAAATGACTTTTGGTAGGAGGCTTCGGGAAGGACCCCTATGTCCTTAGGATGGGGCCATCAGTGGACTCTTAGTGGACCTCCATGTAATATGGGAGGGATTGGTGATTTCATCCTGTGGATAAGCTCTCAAAATGTTTGTTGACTGTGGTTGGTACTATCTGCTTTTGGACCATAGGTCATCACCGACCAGATGATCTGGGGTGGTACTTGACCTCGAGTGCTTGTCCGGAAACCTCCAAGGTCAGATTGGTACCGTGTTGATGGTAATATAGAAACAATGCATTAGAAACCCTACATTGTAGATGCTGAGTAGGTGATGGAATATTTTGAGCCAACAAGGATCCAACTTGGGTAGTAGCTGGGGAATTCATTGATGTGAATCAGAAGGAAGCCATTTGGAATGAAGGTAGTTCTTGGAAAGAAGTTCTTATATATAGGAAAATAAAAACAAAGAACTCCAGTAAATCAACATCTTTTGGATGAATACATTCTTGATTTATTGCCTTATATCTCCATCTTTTATATATTGATAGGGGCCTAACAAATGGGTAACACTATAATCTTGGTTAAGGATTCACATTGGGTTCACTATTTTTTTTCCCTCAGAATGTGTGTTCTGGTTATGAATCACTATTTCCAAACAGTTTCCAATGAATTTGTTTCTGGAACTGGAAATACCCAATGGTTCTATATCCAAAGGGACCTAATTTCTATAGGTTGGTTCTTGTTATGGATTTTGATCCACGATGATTAATAACTCACATTGGTCAATAAGATGGGAGGTCGAGCTCATCATACCCTTTTGATGTGAATCATTTCCTACTCCAAGACTATCTTATATATTTAAGATATGTTCCTAAATCCTAATTAATTTACCATGAATAATGTATGGTTCCTCTATTATTTGAAATAAATTATTTATATTTATATAAATGATAATCATGTATATGTATTTTAGGTTCTTCATCAATAGAGATATCTAAATGTATTCGAGGTTCTCCATCAATGGTAACCTCTCATATAATACTTAGAGATTATTTGGTCATTATTAAGATAATGATGGTTTTTAAGCCACTCAATTGGGTACTCTAGAATTCATCATAATACAAGGAGATATAAGTTGTTTTAAAGTTGGGATAAAACCCTTAAATAAACTTCTTATGTATCCTTGTGAATGGAATCAGAACCAATGTAGTTTGATGCCACTTCATGGGACACATCACACCTTTTAAGGTCATGTGACAAGGACCCAACCATGAAGTTTAACATCTTGTGGAAAGGAAATCTAGGTGGAAGGTTCCTAGTTAATGTTTGGGGTGCAACTTATACTGAAGAAACCTAAGGAACTGTAAAGGATATGATTTTCCATGTTGGATTAGAAACTGATGGGAATGTGGCCCAGAAAGAACTGGGTTGATTTGGGGGTATTGGGTTTGAATCTCAGGGAGGCTTACTACGTATCCCATTTTGATGGGAATCAAAGCCCTCATTGTTTGGTAAGTTTCGTAGTGTAATATGAACCTTTGATAGAAAAAGTTTGGGTGTTACTCCTAAAGAGTATTCCCTTATAACAGGGTCCATGAAATATGTCTTAACTCATGGAGATTTAAGGGGGACTTAATTCGGGGCTTACTCATTAGGAGGATTCCCAGATTAAGAGAATTAGGGTTGGATTCAAGAGGAGGATGTCTTCTGTTCTTGTGCCCTAGGTAAAGGCTTACTTTGTATCCTATTTATGGTTGGAATCAGAGTTATCGTAATTCATTCCTTCAGGTGGATTGTATGGATATCCTGATCATTACAGACGTCTAAGCACATATGAGTCATGCTCAGTGTGGGAAAAAAGAGAATGTGAAATATTCAAAAAACCACACATGTTTTCATTTGCTGATGGAAGAGGCCTAGCCTACAGTGGATGTGGCAGTGTCTACGGCACTTTGCTCGATTCTCTTTACTTTGGACAAGGGTCCATGGTAAATAATGGGTGATGGTTAAGGGTGTAGAGAGGAGAGAGAATGAAACCTCCTACATGAAGTACTAGGGGCTTACACCAAGATGGACTCCCTATTTGGGGATTGGTTGGGGCTTACTCCTGTGGAGGATAACCATTTGAGGTTTGGTTTCGACTTACTTATAAAGAGGACTCTCAATTGAGGTTTTCGTTGGGTCTTATTCCTAAGAAGGATACCCATTTAGGGATTAGTTTTGGTTTTCTCATAAGGAGGATGCCCATTTGGGTATTGGTTAGGGATTACTTATAAAGAGTATGACCATTTGAGAATTTGGATGGGTCTTATTGCT
Source organism: Viscum album (assembly GCA_963277665.1). Classification (NCBI taxonomy): domain Eukaryota; kingdom Viridiplantae; phylum Streptophyta; class Magnoliopsida; order Santalales; family Viscaceae; genus Viscum; species Viscum album. The sequence goes on along the minus strand of OY728123.1, from coordinate 1,423,102,561 downwards.
AAGGAGTATTACCATTTGAGGATTAGTTGGGGCTTACTCCCAAGGATGATTCCAAATTGGGTATTGGTTGGTGCATAGTCCTAAAGAGGGTGACCATTTGAGGTTTTGGTTGGGGCTTATTCCTAAGGAGGATGCCAATTTGGGGGTTAGTTGGGGATTAATCCTAAGGAGGATGGCCATTTGGGTATTTTTTGGGGATTTTCTTAAGAAGGATGCCCTTTTTAGGTTTTTTTGGGGATAATTATTAAGTAGGGTGCCCATTTTTTGCACAGGTTCTTAACTCAAGAGGTCCTTATCTCAGGTGCTTAGGGTTGGTCCATAGGCTAGGTCCTCAGGACTAGTCCTCAGGAAAGGCCTTTAGACCAGGTCCTTTGCATAGGTCATCTATGTAGGTCCTCTATATAGGTCCTATGTGAAGGTCCTCCATGTAGGGCCTCTATGTAGGTCCTTCGTAGAGGTCCTCTGCATAGGTCCTCTACGTAGGTCCTCTGTGCAGGTCTTCATCATCGGTGCTTAGAGCGTGTCCATAGATCATGTTCTTGGATCAGGTGTCATGTTCTAGACCATAATGGTACTATGATCCAACACAACAAAAATAATTATTTCTTCTCTTAGGTTTCAGAGAGCTACCTGAGAGTTTTTGAGGACCTATGTGAAGGGTGATGAACAATGAGAGCATTTGGGCTTATTTTGAATTTTATACCTGTCAAATGGGGATCCCAAGGGTTCTGTTTGTAGGGAAGCAGGGGACTTTGTTGAAGGGAGTTTTTAAAAATAGTTCTTCCATGTAGGTACTTTGTTAAGGTCTTTAGCACATGTCCTCCACATAGGTCCTCCTCGTAGGTCCTCTGCACAGGTCCTCGACTCAGGATTTTCTAATCCCTTTATAAAATTTTTCAATCTTTTGAGTTCCATAACTTTTGATCTGTAAGTCTATTTGGGATCCATGATAGTCAAATTGATGCTATCAAAGTTATATACACTTATTGATATGGTTAATACACCCTAAATTCTCATAAGAATCTTGTAAATCTAATTTTTATGCATTGACACCTTTTGTCATCAGTCTTGGAAATCCAACGCCTACTCCTGGAGGGGGGGGGGGTCTTTATGCTTGTTCCTCATCATTGAGTAGTCTCATAGAAAATGGAAATCCAACCATGAATTTTACAGAAAATTCCATGAAACACATTCAGTGTTGTCAACAGTCACCACTAGAGGAAATCTACACTTGGTTTCTATAACACAACAACAGTTTAACTATAGATCTGTTACCGAATTCATCAACAAAGAGAGAATTCCTTAGAGGCAATTCAAAACCCATTGGGAGCATGTGTACTGTAGTAGTACTGTAGCAGTGTCTGTACTGTAACAACGGCGGGCACTGTAGCAGTGGCATGTCACTGTAGCAGCGGCAGGGTAATGTAGCAGCGGTGGGTACTGTGCGGACGGTAGCAGCGCGGGTACTGTAGTAGTAATATTCACAGAATGGGATTTGGGCTGAACAATTGGTCTTACGGGTCATGTAATGGGCTATATGCCCACCGGGCCTTCAGGATATGTAATGGGTCACCCTCTAGCTAGTTAAATAGGTCTTTGCTTTCCTTTAATTATAATCGAGGCTTCGGCCCAAACCTTTAAAAAATATGTGTTGATATCCTCTCTATATTTTTGGTTCGATAACTTTTTTCTATATTTGATTCAATTCCTTTGATAATTGTGATTAAACATCAAATAGATCTTGGATTGACCATCAATCGTGACAAAAAGCAATGTTGGGCGTCATAGTTTCCACACTTCTGCTGCATCCAGAACCTATATAATCAAAATTATATGAAATTAAAGTAATATATTTATAAATATAATCTATATATTTTATTTAAATCATTAATTATTAGTGGTTATTTTAGTTTATTAAATAGATAAAACTTGAAGAAATAAAAAATTGTTAATGAAAAATATCAATTTTTACCTCTAAATAACCATTCCATTATTTTAAAAAAATTAATAATCAATAAAAGGTTATTTATACAAATTATGAAAAATTATTATAAATATAATGAGGAATGTTTAAATAATACATTTGAAATTATTCATAAAATCTTATTTCTATGGGAAATTTTCCAAAATTCATTATAAGATTTTACTGAACTATTATGTTCAAAATCAATATTCATCCTTTAAAATAAGAATTTTTGTTCCTTGAAATATTAAAATATGAGTTTCATTATTGTTTAATAAAAAATAAAATGTTCACTTACTATAATTTAATGTTGGGTATTATGTTATTCCCTCCATAAAAAATTTCTTCCAAGAAATTTTCATGTATATAACATTCCAAAACAAATGAATTTGGTTCTATTTAATAACATCCTTACATTCTCATGTTTCTTCCTCCATTTTATGACTTCTACAATGTACCTTAACAAGTTGAGTCATTTGAGGCTTCAACATTTGATCTCTGGTGTCAAGAAAATAGATAAGCTCTTCACAGTGAGTTATATTAGGTTCCAATTATATTTATTCACAGGGTTTAACATGTGTTTAGTCAGACATGTACTTCCTCAACAATGAGATACAGAACAAATCATGTACTTTAGAGATACTTGGTGGAATTTTCCAATTCTAAGACACAAATCCAATTCATTTCATAATTAAAAAGTTCTGATGCACAAGGGTCTTAGTATTCCTTTCTTATCGAACCTTATAATAAACTTACATGGAGATACTTTCATGAAAACATGATATCCTATTTAAAATTCATAATATTTCCAACAGTTATCGATATAATAGTTTTTATTGATTTGAGATTCTTTAATACAAGACTAAACTATCTTAAACTTTTTCATTGTCCCCTCAACATTACCCTTTTCTACAAGTGTCCCTTCACCAACTTCATCATAATATGTTGGGGTATGAAATATAATTCCATATAATGCTTCATACAGTTCTATTTTAATATTTGAATGGACTATATTGTTATAAAAAGACACTACCAAAGATAAATACTGATCCGACTTTCCATGAATATTGTATGAGCATGACCAAAACATGTATTCTAAAATTTAAATAGTCATTTTGGAATCTCCATCAGTTTAAGGATGACAGGTATTGCTAAAATGAATCTCAGTGTTAACATCCATCTGGGGAATTTTCCAAAATTTTAATGTAAACCATGGGTCATTATGAGACAAAGATTAATGAGGTGATCCATGATGTCTTACAACTTAATGAATATTGAACCAATAATGGTGATAAAGAAGTAAATATTAACTTATAGTAAGGAAATGTTTTGGTTTAATAAGGTGATCAACAATAACCCATATTGCATCATTTTTTCTAGGAGTCATTGGTAATACAATGGACAAGTCTATAGTAATGTCATCCCATTTTTATATGGGAAATGGTAAAAGGTGCATGAATCCTCTTAGATTATTATTCTCAACCATAACCTGTTTAACAAAATCTTCTTGATATATAACCTACAATTTTTCACATCATATTTTTCCTCCAAAAATATTCCATAAAATACCTATAAATCTTAGTGATACAAGGGTGCATAGTGAAATTTGAGCTATGAGTATCATATAAAAATTCCATTTTTTATCTACTATAAATGGAAATGATAAACACTTTCCAAATATCAAAACAAAATCTTTCATATATGATGTCCCCACAATTTCCCATAATTCATGAATTTATTTTGATTTTTAAATTTATTATCATCAAGATGTATTTTTTTATCATTTCTAATAAATATGATATAGAAATCCTTTGATGAATGTTTAATATTTCCCATTATTTAATCATTCAGATATCTATATTTACTAAATCCATGAACATATGGTCCATTCCAATATTTATTTTTTTAGGACTCCATGATCTTCCCTTCTCAATGAAACTACTACCTTATTTTCCTTCATTGGGTGTTATTTTATTGAGACATCATAACCCTTGAGTAACATGAGCAATATTTTTTGAATCATGTTCATCACTTTTTATAAAAATCATTATTTCATACTCTTATGATTTTTTATATATCACATAATTAAACAATGATATAATATCTCTATATATTGAAGGAATATATTAAGGATTCTAAATGAAGATCATGGGTTTGATATCTTTTTTCATGAATAATCAATTTTCCAGATGCACATGAAATGTATTTATCATTCTATATAAGAGAACAACCATGTCCCTTATTTGATTCATCACAATATTTAAAAAACCATAATTTCATTATAGTAAAGTCAATATCAGATAAGTGAACAATATACAATTCAATTCATTAAAACATTATTCACATTCCATTGTCTATATGAATGTAACCATTAACTTGTAATATTTGTTCATGAGTTATCCAATCATACAAAAATCTAATCAAATAATAGATTTTAACTTACATAACCAATTAATATATATACCTTAGTTATGTTCACTAGGGTAGGCTATTCACTGTATATATTTTTAATCAGGTGATCAATTGAGATTTCATGTGTATAGATAATATATCTAGGAAAATAAACTTCTTAAAGACATAATTCACACTTGAAAAATTTCCCATAAAACTCTTTTCCACTAAGAGACTAAAGAATGATCCACAATTGATTCTCATGGTCCTATGAGATTTTATAATACACCATGATATAATCAATAAATAACACAATGAAATTATCAAGATATTAATTGAACACGATATTCAATAGATCCATAAAAGGTAGGGTTCATTAGATAATCGAAATTGATTTATGTCATACTTGTAATGTCCATACCACATAATAAATAATGTGTTGGGAATGTATTCCTTATTTATTTTTTATTTTTTATAACAAAAATGGAGGTAAATCATTGAAAAAATATTGAGCTCTATGAAATTGGTTGAAAAAGTCATCAATTCAAGGAATTTTATACTTTTTATTTATAGTAAAAGCATTGAATTCCATAAACTTGATGAAAAACATCATAGATCCATCTTTTTTATTAACTAAAAGAACACGAGCTACCAAATATGATACCCTAAGGAATATAAATACCTTTTCAGAAATTAATTGTATTTGTTTATTCTCAACTCCACTAATATTATTATAGCCATTATATAGAGGGGTTTTGATACATGTCATGCATCGTAGATTATATTAATGGAAAACTCAATTTCAAATTCATGTGGACATTGAAGTAATTTCTTAAAAAATACATAAATGTATTCTTATAAAATAAGTACATCTTCAATTTTTTGATTACCTTTTCCATTCATAGATTATGACTTCTATTACTTTCTCTAGAATCTCATTTAGGATTATTATTGGATGTGGTTTTATACATGACCCAGGTGATGAAGTATGCCTTCTAATGACATGGAACTCTATAATATTATCACGAATCTTAATTTCCATCTATTGGAAATAAAAAAATTTCATTATATTTTCAAATACAATCCATTATAGGGAATATATAAAAATCAATACAAGGTATAATAATAATGTCTTCCAAGAGGGAATGTTTTTGTTTCTTAAATGGGAAATATCTGACACGTCCTTATTAGGGTGACATTTCCACTATGAGTTTTGACAGAAAACTCACTTATTAAGGTTATAGGAAAAAATATAATTTTTATAGAAAGATTGATGATATAAAAGAGTTAAAATATATTAAATTAAATAAATCCTTAGATAAATTTCAGGCTATGGTTAATGTTCCTACCACCATATATTTTGGAACTTCATCCTTAGATTAAGTGATCAAATAAGTTTTTCCTTCTCCACTTTGCCTCTTCTACAATATGTTCCCTTGATGAATATGGATTTTTTTTGAATGACCCATTTCATTATAGATTAATAACTAGATTATAGTGGTATCTATCTTTCCCTTATATTAATTAGATATGTGAACCTTATCTATATACTGATAATAATATTCCATTCTCTTCAAGTGTTTCTAGGATGTTTATTTCCATAATTTTCACATAATGTTTTTAAAATTTCTTCTTATTATTTAACACTTTAAATTTTTATTTGTTTTTAGATGATATATTATTTTAATTATATCCCTTGAATATATAAAATCTAAAAATTTCCATCTATATTTTGATGGCACATAATATTATAGAATCATGTGTTGAAAAAGTTTTAGAAAATAGTTCTTTTTATAGGTTTGGCTTATAGACTTAAAATAAATGGTCAATATTTCTTTATGGATTACATATAAAATATACATAATACATGGATAGTCCTAAAATAGAATACTCACACACTATATTCCTTTCCCATTCATTTTGATTTATTTTGAGTAACATTTTCATTATTTGACATCATTTCTCACAAGGGAAATATTTATCTATCAATTTTACTTTAAAGGATATCATTTCCATGTGGTCATTTTCTTCTTCCTCTCTGGTTAATTGATGAAATAACACAATTGGTAATCATAACCATTATGATAATATACCATTAATATAACCATTTATATTTCATCACATCTCAAAGACAAAAATATATTTTCAATAGACTTAATCCATTTCATACCTTCCATTGGATTAGTAGTTCCACAAAAGTATGGATACATTTATCATTTGAAATGATATAATATATGTGTATCATGCCAAAGAATATCATTTTTATCCATATGTGAAAGGTTATTAGTCATAACCATGTTCAGATGTCGTAATGTGGCTATGATCTGCTCGGCATGAACACCAATTATATTAGTATTGTCATAAGGGACATATCTACATTGATCATGAGTGTTGATTCCATTATTTGTTTTTGACACCATTTACAAAAAAATAAATTTAATGGATTATATTATAAAATTATTAATTTTATATCATAATATATAATTCTTCATCTTATGTAACACATAACATAAAATAAAAATTTATGCATTGTTTATATCATAACTATAAACATGTTTTAATTCGGAATTTCATAAAATCATAAAAATATTATAAAATATTTCATATTGATGTTTAAATAAAATGTGACTTAATACAAGATTATTTCATTGGAGTGTTAAACTAGATGCACAATATGGGCCCATTCATCATACACCAGAATGATGGCTGATATATACTCAACTAACTCTTTATAGAGATTTGATCCCTTGATGAATCCATAGCAAAACAACATCCACTTATAGTATATAGACATGGATTTAGGTCTTTGAATACCAAATAATAACTACCTTAAAAAATATTTTATCATATTTTTCTATAATTATATATATCATCAATGTTCTTCACGAGGTTGTGTTCCATATTCTATGCATTACTAAATCTGATTCCCAAGGTTTCTATTAAAATTTAATTAATACCAAATATAACAAAGCCAACTATTATAACCTAGAGTAAGTGTCTACTATATTAAATTTTAATAAGACATAAGGGATATCATCCCAAAGTACTAATCGATTTAGCTGTCCTAAAAAACCAAATTAAAACATTCTACGAATATTACATTTGAAATAAAATATAAAACATTGTGAAAGTAAATATTATAAACCATTAAATGGAAAATTTGACGTAGGGTGATTAGTTATAAGGGTATATTTTTTATTTTTTTGGTAAATGGGATGGTGGAGTGCCACTTCAAGTAGTGCAATTGGCGAAAACCCTCAAACCACTATTTCAAGGTGTGCTTTGGCGATTCATATGGAAAAATGCAACTTCAAGTGGCACATTGAACAAAGAACCACTTCGAGTGGAGTTGATCAATAAAATGTTTTATCCATGAGCACCACTTCATGTGGTTCTCATAGTTTAAATAAATGTTTAATAGGCGCCACTTCAAGTGGCTCCTACAAAAACTCCCTTATAAAAGGGCCCTCATTCTCCATTCCCTTCACCCAAAACCTCTTCTCTCATACCACTACACTCTACCCTCGAAGCTATGTCATTACATGACCTCTGATATGAACCGCCTATATATCCTCAATTACCTTTAATTCCCATATATTGAGGTAATTGTATTTATATTTCAAATTTTGTAATATATATATATGTATATATTTAATTCTTCAGTAAATAGGTATTGTATTATAATTTGAATCTAATAACTATATAATTGTATTTAGTTGTTAACTAATTAAGTAATAAATTGTAAATAGTTCTCTGAGAAGTTTAATTAGTAATTAATAAAATATATAAATAATTGTAATTAGTAGTTAATTAACTCTAATTAGTATTTAAATATTTTTATTAGCAATTAATTTATTGTTACATAACTGTAATTAGGGATTATTTCATAGTAAATTGGTTATAAATTAATGTAATTAGAAATAAATCAATTTTAATTGGGAATTTATGAACTGATTCTTACTTACATAATTATAATTAGAAATTAATTAAATTAATTTGTGTTTACATAATATTTAGTAGAAATTAATTTATTATTAAATAATTGAAAATAAGAATATGAGAATATTAATTTGTAAATAAATTAATTTAATTTGAAAAAAATTAATTGTAATTATCACATAGTTAATTTTAATTATTTATTAATTAAATAAGTAACTAATTTTAATTAATAATTAACGAATTGTGATTACTACTTACATAAATATAATTACTAATTAATTTATTATTACTTAATTTTAATTAGGGATAAGGTAATTATAATTAGTATGTAAATTAATGTAATTATAAATTAATTTTTTGTAATTTGAACTAAATAAATTCAAATAATTAATTATTTAATTAATTATTTAATTACAATTAGTAATTATTTAACTATAATTAGTAATTATATAATTGTAGTTTTTAATTAATTTATTATTAATTGATTATAATTAATAATTAGTTAATAGTAATTATTGAATAATTTTATGTAATTAGTAATTAATTAATTAAGTAGTTAATTTAAATTATTAATTAACTAACTATAATAAGTAATTACATAATTGTAATTAGTAAATAGTTTATCAGTAATTAATTATAATTAATAAAAAATTAACTTCAATTTGAAAAAAAATTAATGTAATTAGAAATTAATTAAATGTAAATTATACTTAATTATTTAATTAACTGTACTCAGTAATTAAATAATTGTAATTATCAATTACATATATGTAATTATTAATTAATATATTATAAATTAATTATAACTATGAATGAATTTATTTTACTAAGTGAAAAAATTAATGTAATTATTTATCAATTAATTTTCATTAACACGTAGATTAATTAATTAATGCGTTGAAATTATTAATTAATTAACTATAATTAGTACTTACATAAAATTAGTTAGTAATTAATTTATTATTACCTAATTCTAGTTAGGGATTAGGAAAATCTAATTATTAAATAAATTAATGTAATTTTCAATTAATTAACTGTAATTATGAATTAGTTAATTCTAATTAGTAATTAATTAATTAATTAATTTTAATTGGTAATTAATTATCTATAATTAGTAATTAAATAATTTTAATTACTAAATAATTTAATATAATGTAATTTCAGTTAGGAATTAATTAGCAGGTAGGGTCAAATCTCAATTACTAAAAACAAAGAAAAATAGAAAGAACAAAAGACAGTGTAAGACAAGGTGAAACAACCCTCATCAAATAAAATTCATTGACCCAAATTCATTATAATATATTATCCAATACTACATTTTTCATTAAGAAAAGAACCTCAATACATGTGGTCATGCCCATGTCCATGACTCCTCGGATGATGAACTCTCTTCCATGATTAAACACACTTCCAAGTGACCTCAAGATCTTTAGATTCCCTTGAGTCACTTCCACCTGTATCGGCCTACTTCACTTCACTGGTTTTTTCCTTCCCAGTAGTGTTATGAACCAAATCAGGCTATGTATCTTCTCTAGGAAGTTATCTTTTACCACTAGTCAAATTTACCACTCAAAAATATTTGTAAGTAAATTCTTGTGATTTCCATAAATTGATAGAATTGGATTTATGGTTAGTTAAGATGGCCAACACCACTTTCTCCAAAGATATGTCATCAAATAATTTCATAGATTTATACACTGAAGAGACATTGAGTATTTAATTTTGAAAAGATACATAATAAAGATATTCACTTGATAATGCAACATATTCAGGAGTTCTAGGAGTTACATCAGAAGAAAAATGAGAAGCGAATCATCCTGCAAATATATGTTATCAAATTCATCAATCATAACACAGGGATGTGAAACTGAGAAATTGATGGAAAAATATTTCATTAATGGTCCTTATATTTCAATGTTCATTTCTCCATGATGGATTCTCTTATCTTCCTCCTTCAAGGGAGTTAAAACCAATGGACTAACCAGAGTAATCCTTATCTTCACTTTAGAAGACTGAGCCCTCTTAGAATTAGATCCCTTAACAAAAGAAAAATCTACATCTATATTTCCCTTATGCCTCGTGGCTGAGAAATTTTTTTGTTCAATCCAAAAAAATTGATCTTCCTTAGCTTGTATTTCCGGATCATCCCTTAAATGTAAATCCAAATCTTCAGCCATACTATAATATTCCAATCCATAGGCAAGTGAATCACTGAAAGAGGGGATTTTTTCCTTATCCAATTCATTAATATCCAGAATATTATGATGATGATAGATAGTTAAATCATAATCATGCTTCTGAGGAGTATGATGGGGGACAACCTCTTCCTCCAAAATATCCTCCTAATATTTACTAGATTTCTTAGGCAAAAAAATAAATTTTCTTGATTCCATACAATCTTTATCAATAACATGCTGCTCTATTCCTTGAGCTGTAGATTTACCACCATACATCTAAAAGGACTTACTAAAACTAGACTTCACCACATCAGAAGGATTAATAGGTAACTCAACCTTCCGCTTTTCCATCTTACTGCACATCATAGCCAAACTTCCCTTCACTCCATGACCATCACACAAGGTATTCTTACAAAAATCCTCTAAAGAGTGACTAAATACTATACAAGCATTAAATAATTTCATAAACATATCATACTGAATACTGATGAGAATTTTATCAGTGGGATTTGAGAGTATAATTCTTTCAACAAGGTAAGAAATAATATCAACATCAATCAAAATTATGGCATAGTAGCTGAAGCGAACATTCTCTATTTCCTTTTCAAGGTGGATAGGAGATCCAATGGCCATGGAAAAGTTATGTAGAATTTTCGGGTTCCATAGTAACCAATTAATACCATGCAATTTAAGCCATACCTGAGAAAAATAATTACTTTATTTCATGGAATTGAAGTCTAAATACCACTCACAAAGATGAAGTGAACCAGGTTTAAGTAACACAATACCAAATCTATAGGAACATATCATAGCTTCATACAAAGAAAAAATAAAGTAAAAGTAACCAAAACTAAGATAAACAAACCCCCAATACAAGAAAATCCCGATGAAGGAGACTCTCCAAAAACATTATCAGTCTTCCAAGGCTTCTCAACCTTGGGTAGAATGATCCTCACAATTAGGTATTTCTATCCAATTTCTAAAAATTCAGTAAACACATCCAAATTCCCTTCCACATGAGCCAAATATCCCTTTATAGAATATATTCTAGGGGGGTTCTTTAAAAACAACATGAAACACCTATTGGTATTCAAATATAGATCAAAAAAATAAAAATGATATTCCATATTCAATAATGGAACCCTCAATAGATCTTGTATCAAATTTTGGAGCTGCATGAGCTTTCTGATAACTCCTTTTTTGAAGGAGCTTGTATCCTAGAGAGTGTGGTAAATACATGATATCAATAGAACCCTATACACCATTAGAATTTTCATTGGAGTGATCCAAACCTCACATCATCCCATCCTTTATTACCATAATTAGGAATTAATTAATTTTAATGAGTTAATAAATTAATATAATTAGAAATTAATTTTTTTAAATTTTCACTAAGTTAATTTTAATTAGTAATTAATTAATTAAGTAATTAATTTTATTTATTAATTAACTTGTTTTAATTAGTAATTACATATTTTAATTAATAATTAGTTTATTATTAATTAATGGTAATTATACATTAGTTAATAAATTTATTATTCATTCATTATGAAGATCAATATGAAATGGTGATTTTCAAAATATGGATACAAGTACCACTTTGTTTAGCTCTTTTACACGATTCAAAAATGCCACTTCAAGTGGAATTTTTATATTAATGAAATCAAATAAGATGTCCAAAAATTAATCTCATGGGTCAGATACCACTCGAATAGTGATAATTCCATAAAGAGAACTCAAGATAAAAAATAAACTAGATAATATCCTTAATCAACATCAATCTTATCATTACATCAATAAATATTTTAAATAATATTTTACATCAAATAGCTTGGGATACTATGAATACATCTAAAAATCATATTCCCAAGTTCTCTACTAAATGTTACTATGCCACCATAGCACATTAATTATGTAATGACTCACCCATATAATATCATTCCCTAATTATCTTGAATTAGGACCGACCACTCCATGAATTTTGCTTCATGATAAATATCTAACTCTCCCTACTCAATGTATTGCAAGACATTGTGAAGATACAAATAAAGTTGAGATATATGGAAGTTGTTCTGAATCCTCCTCATCTATGGTGGGAATTCAAACCAAAACAAAACCTCTCCAATGTGCTCTAACACCATGATCGGACCAATGAACCTAGTGTAAGGCTTCCCCCTTGACAAAACCAAAACAGTCAATGACTAGGGGAAATTTTCAAAAACACATGGTCATCAACCAAAAACTATATTAGTCTCTTCCATTTACTGAAATTGGCCTTCAGATGTCCATCCCAACTTCCATCTTCTCATAAAGAAACCATATCCATTTTATTAGGATCTTCACCACATCTAGACAAAGGGATGATAACTCCCCAACCATTATGAAACTTAATGAAGATTGAAATGGATACACATATGGTGCACCCAAACTAATTCATTCAAATAGAATAGTGTTAGTTGTATTGGTATGAAAATTCAAACAAAGGTATGTTCTATTCCCATGATATATAGAAACCCATAATGTACACCCACAATATATCCTCAAGCATATAAATCAGCAGATCAGTCTTGCCTTCCATCATTGGGTGGAATGTTGTGTTAAGGTGAATTTGGGAACCAAAATATTTTTATCTACCACATGAGTATCATGAGATGAAACACTTATCCCTTTCTGAAATTATAGTTCATGAAACCCTATGAATCCAAACCACCTCATCCATATACCTCCTTTATAAATAATATGCAAAACCCTTTTCCATGATATCTAGGAATTGGGTAGACTTCATTGTTGAATTAAAGACCAATTAAATGGAAGTATACCACCCGTGGGATTATTGGAATATGGTTAGAAAGTTACCTAAAACATCCTACCGCATCCACTCAGGAAAATATAATGGATATATCCACCCTATAAGAACATAGTGGTTCAATTTTACCTCCTTTAAAAATCAGACACTATATTTTTAATTATGTCTTAAACCTCATCATCCCAAGACATAAATTATATACTATAACAACATGATACATATATTAGATACCTAGATTCACCAAAAAATTTGAGTAATGTAACACACAAATACATATCTCTCCCATTGTTAAAATAACAAAAAAATCCCAAGAAAAAATACGATGCCACTCATCCATCCACAATCACTTTAGATCATCTCCATAAAGAACATGATCCCACATTACCTCTATCTCTAATTCTCCCCTCTAGCACACCACCACCAGTGAAATCTAATATTATTCAACCACAATCTAATAAAAAATCCACTATCTCTAAACACATCTTTTAAAAGATTAATTTTTGTAAGATTCTCAATTCCTCTCTAATAGTTACCAGATTACCAAACTACATCATCTCACAACATCTGAAACAACATGGTAGAAACCACATAACCTTTCCATAGTGCATATTGGGTAACAATGTCATATTATTGTGGAAACTCCTCCCATATTGTCTTGTAAATATTTATGTTGCACTGATAGAATATATACCTAATTATATTATTGTCTATGAAGACTAAAACTTTCCCACTAATGAAGTAATACAAACATAATTTCAGAGACAAAACCATTATTTCCAAATAATGATCATGGGTGATATTTTAATGTTCATGGGTATGTAATAATATAATCCCAAATAAAATCACCACGCTATGAGGATTTTATACATAAACTATGTTGATATGAGAATAGACATTAAAAAGATAAAACATTAGAATATCTTATGGAAGTTGAGATTAAGAACAAAGATCAATTGATCCTTTAGGAAGTTAAAATCTTACCAACACTGATAAATCAATGAAAATTACTATATATTCAATTTTAGAGAAATAAATGGTACCATAATATGAGATACATTAAAAAAAAGCACTGTTAATATTCTTGAATACCCAGGATTCTATGAATAACTTCATCATTCCTGAGTCCTTCCTAAGAAATAACTACCTCAATCATGGATGGATCTACTAGAACTCTTTCTTGATGCACCACAGGTATAAGGAAATGAACCTCAATTTTCCAAAATGTATACCGGGAATAATTTACATATTGTTAGTGGGGTTGGACAGTCTCTAAGATAGATCTCATATGATCTTTATGCTCTGCCTCTAACATTGAGCTTACAAGGTTGTCATCGATGAACATGAAAACAAGAAAGTCTAGGAACTCATGGATCATGGATTACATGAGTTCCCAAAACATAGATGGTGATTTTGTGACATTAAATAACATGACCACAAAATCAAAATATCCATACCGATATAGGAAGGTATACTTTAAGATATAATCCTCTACAACCAACATCTAATGACTCTTGGTAAACATATTGATCATTAAAGATAAACAAGATCATTTCAGCTGGTCAAACATATTTTTTGTAATTAGAATATTATAATGAATCTTGATCGTCACTTAGATTATCCTCTGACAGTATATGAATAATCTCAATCTACTATCCATGTTCTCGAGAGTAACAGATGATCACCCTTAGGAGATTCACTAAGATGAATAAAACAATTATATATAAAATCATCTACTTAAATCATAAAATCCTACAACGAAGATGGTTCTAATTGATATGAATCCATTGATTTAATAGAGTCACCGGGTTGTAACTCCATCTTGAACTCAATTTCGCATTATGGAGGCAGAGTCAAAAACACTACCAAGAAAATATATGGAAATTCCTTAATAATTCTTGGGAACTTCATCACCTAAACCTATACAAGGTGATGATTCAAATATTTTATCTATTATTATTTTTTGAGGCATATGACAAATCCCATAATCCAAATGACATATAAATAATAACTACTAACCATTATTATCACAAAAAAACCCTTACCGTGAATAAATGTATAAACCCATGTATAAAACAAAACCAATCCTTTCCATATATTATATAGTACAATTTCATTTGTATAAAGAAGAAATACATAGCTTATAGATGCCAGACTAACATTATCTTTCAACCCAAACACACATGAAAAAATGTTTATTGACTTCCTACTTGTGTAGTCAGCATCAAAGGTTCTGGAATCCTCTCTGCTCTTTGTCCCATGTCATAGACTAGGGAATGTAAAACTAAATATTTTTATTTTATTAAATAAAAAAAGGAAGAAACCAATTCAGATGATAATTTCATCATAACATAGATTATCCTATGCCCTAGGGAAATGAAAATTTTATTGCATGAAAATGACTATGCCTCACTTCTTCTCCCTGCTAACCACACTGAATCCCACCTCCACAGACATGCTATTATTTGGGTCCCATAGGGAGAGAGAAATCACGTGACATACCCCTACCAACTCCACCTTCCCCCATAGGTATATATACCCATTTCTATAGCTACTAACCATACAATGTCATCCCCATCTATTTAAAATGCCACTATCAAAACTATTGTTGAGGTGGGTATGGATGAAAAACACCCAACCTAAACTTACTCCCCTAATGGCCAGACACTATGATCTATAGTGACCATGGCCAATATATGATTAAATTATAAATAAAATATTATTAGTGGATATTTGAGAAATATTGGTTTTATAAAATTGGGTTGTAGAGGGAAATAATTGATTCCCTTATGCCAAAACCTTGGCATTAATGGAATTACCAACCCTTATATGATACCATATAATATAGAGGACCATAATAACCCTTAGATTGAGATGGACCAACAAACTCTTTTATCCCCTCGATCACATCTTTCTTCTAATACACCTCCAAATACATGGGTAATGTAATGGGAGTGACTAATAACAGAATAGTTGGATGCAATGCTACCTCATGATGTCATGCTCTTGACTCCTCATCTAGAAAGAGATCAAGGTGAAATCATTGAATATCCTTAAAATTTATCCTAAAATACCATAAAATCATGTTTCTCTACTAAAGGTCAATCATTTATCAAATATTATGTTTCCGCATCATCAATGATAGAAACTAAATTTATAAAATTCACTGAAAATTATCCAATGACACATCAACATCCTTCAGATCTCCCATATACAGAACCCACATCTAACATGTCACCTCTCAAATCAGACTGAATAGTAATGGGAAATGGTACTCAATAGAAGTATCAATCATATTGAGAGTAATATCATGCTCCTCTAATAATCACTTAGTATCTAGATCATAGACCCTCCCCTTTTACATTATCATCACTTGATGCTTGATGTCATAATGATTTTTTCTCAAGTATTCATACTATTCATATAGATCAAACCTGTAATAGTTGACAATATGATCCTTATAAACCTATCTAACTTGATCCACATAGATATGATTAGCATAAAAACTCTCTCTATGAAAAACAATATTCTAATGATTGATGGCGCAAGACTTAATTAAATTCATTTAGTTAATTCATTAGTCATTTTTATGATATAAACCCATTTTCAAATGAACAAAATAAAATATAATCCACATAGCTGCATTTGGTATCTACATTTTAATAAAAATAGTCTCTTTGTAAATTTGGTATGAAAAAGTTACTTGTATCATATTGGAGGGTGGCCTAAAACTTTTTCTCTTGGATAGTCTCACTTGAAAATATAAAATTCTAGGTTCGAGTGATAATTTTTCCTTAACAGCTCATATTTACCTCACTATTTTCTATATCTATTTTCCACTATATAACCCAACCAATAACTCTAATACCACTATATTATAACATTCCCCTAGTAGTAACCCCTCATGGGCCTATAGTAGAGATGAATGTGGCCCATGAATCAGGGCCCTAAGAGGCATTGGGTTGGAAATTAACACTAACGGTATGAGAGAATACATAAGGGATGAATTTACACTGATAATACCAATAATATATTATTAATACCACCAATAAATATATGATAATAAATTAATGAAAATAACATAAAATATAATTTAAAAATGCACACTAGAAAAAAACACATAATGTATTCCCAAAATAAATACCAATGGAGAACTCCTATATGAAAACATTAAATGTGACCCTCCATTCTAATTTAGATCATTATAGCTTATTCACCAAAGTCAACATGATAACCTAAAAAATTATAAATAGGGGTGAGAAAAACATTTAAACATATAAGTATCCTCCTTAGGACCTCCCATAAAAATTTGTAAAAAAACATACCAATGCCAGAATGCGTAAATAATATGACCCACAAAAAACAAAAAGGATTAACTAATTGTATCCAAACTCACCAAGGATCTCTCACCATATATTATATCCATGTATATTAATATTAAATCAATAAAACATTGAATCAAGCACCACAAAACCACTTCCCCAATAATTTTTCACTCTCACACCCAATGGAATACTTCCGTTCACTCCCACCACTTTCATGTCACATTTCTGTATATACCATAACATATCAATACCTCTTCCATATAAACATATTCATAACAAAATTACAATTTCATACTATAAATCCATAGTAATAAGATTTTTTACACATGATGTTTATCAACATCATTCCCTTATCCACCCATGAAAATCACCTTCCACATTGTATTCTTTCTATCCTTTCCTCACCTTCTGACATATTACCCCTTAGGGTCTTCTATTATACAACATTCTCACCCAAAACATGAATGATTTTACACACAATAATACTTCACAACCCCAACTATTTCGAACATGGAATTGGGGAAGAGGTAGTTGTCAACTATCCATTCCCCCACTTGCCCAAAATTTTCCAAAAATACGTGGAAAAACCCATTTGTGTTAGTATAGATCACTCAAATTAATTGGGTTTGTTACAAAAACAATAGAAATAACATAAATATATAGTCACACACAATCACTGAACTAAGGGTATACACTAATATCCTTAAAATAGACCAGTTACTCCACTAAAACATCACAAATACCCATAAAATCTATATTTCATCAATGATTTCAACCATCAATAAACCAAAAGAAAAATATATATGTCATCCCTTGTTACCCATTTTAATTCATTCATTTAGTTATTTATAGATTTACCACTAACCATAAATTATTATCCCATTTATCATCTTTTTTTTATATTTAAGGACAAACCATTCCAAGCCACACCCACTAAGATGTTTTCGGTTTTCCCTTTATTTCATAAAATTTCTTATTATAATAACATCCACAAACTATTTATTCTATCCAAATTTTACGTTTTAGGTTTTTTGATACCATTTAATCTAACATAATAAAGTAATAATAGTAAAAGACTCACTAAAAAACTCCAACCATTTCACATCAACTTTACCTATCTCCACAAACCAATAACCTAACGACAACCATAAGATCTATAGAATACCTTTTTATCCACCTCATCCATAACCAAACAGGAATCATATTTCAAGTACATGTAATATTAAATTCCAAAATAAATATTATCAAATCTAGATTATAAATAAGTCCATTTAATTACTAGATTCAATTATTATTTACAGTATAAAATTTGATTCAAGCACTCAAACATAATAGTAATCTAAATTACAAAGGGGAAATAGTTTACTGCATTTTTGGGTCTCCCACATAAATAGTTCTTTGATTTATAATGCATGAACCACAGTAAAATATTACAGTATAGTTATTTCTTTATTTCATTAGTTTCTCACTAATTTTAGTTACTTTTTAATCATTATATTCTATTTTAGATAAATTAAACCCAAAAAAATAGACAAGAAAACAAAAGGAACACACAAGAAGGAGAATACACATCACATACAATGAAGAAGATGATAAACATTCAAAGAACATGAAAAACCCTTCAATCTTATTAATATATTTCTTATTCAATTTTTATTACAATTTTTTCTGTCTTAAGGTAGTAATAAAATAACATGAAATAATATGTTAATTATATAGGAATCATATATATATATACACAAAACTATTATTTATTTCATCATTATTCAAATTTACATTTTTATAGTTGATTCATACTATATTCTTAGGGGAAAACAAAATAATTATAGTATGATAATATATATAAAATAAAATTAAAAGGATCTTTATTGACTTACCTGAAATAAAATCATTGATTAATTTACCAAAACACAAAAATAGAAAATGATAGCACATCTGAAAAAATGTAGGTAGGCCCTGGGTGATTTTTATAAGGGATATTAGCTGACCACATAGATTTTGTTTTGACTTTAATGGTCATTTTGAGATATCCCAATCTTGAAAAAGAATCATGGAGACAAAAATGGGAGAGGATGTTATAGTTTTAAAATTAAATATATATTTTCTCTCACTAAAACCATCTATTTTACATCATTTTAACTTTTTTGTGATTTTATTCACTTTATATAGCATATTAAATATCTTAAATTCAAGGAAAAGTTTAAGATGTCCAAATAAATATTTATATCATTTATTTAAGTCATTTATTTACTTTAAATATCATAAAATGGATATAAATTAAAAAAATTAAATAAATACAAAAAATAAATGTAGAAGGCACTACCTTACAACACTAGGGGTATGTGGTATAAGGGTAGTTAAAAATAACTGTAAATAGATTTGATGAACTTCATATAGAGGCCCTAATTATATGACCTTCAAGAAGGTCTAATTTTATATTTTTGTGAGATCAAAATTTTAAATTTTCCTTTATAGAAATTTAATATCCACCCTTAAGCAGTTTGGATTCTACCTTTATGTATGAATCAACTATATGGTAGAGTAATCCCCTATAATTGTGAATCATAGAAATGGATTCCCCTATATAAAACAACATCTTGAATAATGTTTAGCTATATTACTTTTATGTGATGGAGAAAACCAAGAATACCTTTACATTGAGGGAATGTAAATGATGAAATATCTACCTACACATGAGGCTAGGTTATGGAATATAGATATGCTAAAATTTTAAATAACCCATGTTTTAAATTTAATTAACTTAAAACTATTATATGGTAGGATTTAATCTTATTATTAAAATTCTAAATTACATATTAAATTAATCAATTCACCCTAAATATTCCAAATTAATATCTAAATTCTGAAAAAATCACTTCTTAATACCTAAAAATAAATATTTTAAAATTATATAAAACTATCTCGAGCCATGGAACACCCCAAAAATGACAACATTATTGGAGAAACTTTTTTCCTTTAATGTATTTATTATAAACAAATCTCATATACTCCAATAGTTTTGAGAGAATACATAGCATATAAGGATTGTACTTGTGACATTAATAAGAGAGGAGATGGCTTGAGGTTTACTAACTGTGACATTTAGATGTATCATGTGATATTATTGGGGAATTTTAATAGAAATGGGGGAAAAACTATGTACCATTTAAAGAAAAATGGGATTATGTTATTTCCTATACCCCCATGTTTCACTAAGATATATAGTTATAAAGGATTATATGTGTATTATTGTTACATTGTGACAAGTGACTCAAAATTACCTACTCTTATTACCATGATATAATTAAAATGGTTAGAGTCTTTATGGATATAAGAACATGAGGAAATATTTAAGGATCATTACAAGAGTATAACTACTTCTCATGTACCCCCCCTAACCATTAGTGGAGGGGTTTTTGTGATATACGTTGATTCTCTAAAAATATTTATTGGGTTTCATACTCATGAAAAATGATAAAGAGATAACCTATGACTAGTTAAAACTAAAAATAAATAAGTAGAACTACCTAACATATTATTTGGATTTAGCATTTCTGACCTTTTTATTACAGATTTGGAGACACTACCTCAACTAAATGAAGTGTGACATATATACTGATAATCAGAGAAAATATTAGATATTCATAAAAAGAGCTAATATTACATCAATAAAGATGGTTAGAATGATTCCATGACTCTAATTACACAACTCATTACCATAACAAAAAGAGAATAATTGAAATGAAACATTTAGTGGAAATTAAGTTTCTACCCAATCCATGAGGAGTATAGAGAATGACCCAATCATCATGGATATAGAAATGATTGTTCTAGGAATCATAAAAGATTAAAATAATTCATACCTTTAAAAAAATTAATACCCAAACAACTTTCAATGATTATACTAAAGAGATAATAATGGATTATTTTTTGCATTAAAAGTATGTGAGAACACTAAAATAATGGAAACACTATGAATTCAACATAAAAAAAGTATATAATTCAATTTAGGGCTTGGTCCTATGTTTCAACATCACATGTGATAATGAATGTTCTATTTGATGACACATATAGCTTGTCTTTATCTATCCATCCTAGAATTACTAAGATGAACTATGACTTTAAAGATCACTAATGGTGGGATAACATGTTAAAGGGTATTTTTATGTATACATCCACATTCATGGTATGTCAAAAAGTTCATATACAAAAACATTAGTATAAGGGGATCATGTAATAAATACCTATACAAGTATGGAAATGGGAGAACATTATAATAGACATTGTCACAAGTTATCTAGAAACATATAAAGGAAAAAAAATATTATGGGATGTGGTGGATTGACATAGAAAGAAAACCTACTTAATCACAATTTTGTAAGATTATTCACTTGATCAACTTATTAAAATACAAGTAAATGAAGAGGTGAGGATGAAAAAATAACTACATTCAATCATATATCATTTTTATCAATGTTTAACCACTAAATTCTCGATCGGTCTTCCAAATTCTCAGAATACGTGTTGAAATTTAGAAAAACCTGTCACCCCCAGACTAATGGATACTCTAAAAGTGAAATTCAAACACTCAAACTTATACTAAGAGATTTACTAAATATTCTATAAATTATAAAGGTCTCAATATCTTCTATTTTTTGAGTTACTAGGGAATAATATTTTTCAATTGACTAAATATCACTACATGAATCTCTATATGGGAAGAGATATAGAACTCCAACAAATTTTCGTGAATTTGGAAAATAGGAGAAACTTGGAATAGAACTTGTGAATGATATAATAAAGAGGAATTAATCCATTTAAGAACACTTTAAATATATTTAGAGTTTACATGTGTGTTTTTATGATAATCATCAATGTGACATAGAGTTTGATGTTAGAGAAAAAATAATCCATCTTATATCTCCTTGGAAGTGAGTGATGATATTTTTATGGAAGGGAAATATTTAACCAAGGTAAATTGGACCCTTTGAGATCATTGATCACATAGGATATGTGGTATATTATTTAGAAATTCAACAAAAAATTTCTCAAGTTCATGATTTGTCCAATGTATCTATCCTGAGTAAGTACCAACATAATCGATCACATCCACTAAATCTATAGGTGGTAAAATTGGAGTACGACCCCTTATATGGTGAATAGATTGTAATGATATTCGATCATAGAGATATATTAATATATAAAAATACAATTCACCCAGTTAATGAACATTTAAAAAACTATATCTATGTAGAAACAACATGGAATCTTGTAGGTGAAATGAAAAATAAGTACTCCCATCTATAGTCAACTAAGGATATGAGTTGAAATTTCAAGGCTAATTTTTTTTACATCAGGGGATATTGTACAATTATGAAAATATATAAATCCAAATTCCTTTACGAATAATCATTTTCATCATATTTATAAATATATTATAGTATAAAACACATGTAGTACATAATAATTTTACCCGCTGGATAAGATGCCTTGCTTCACTTCTGGAGATCTAATACATTGGCACTCATGACTTCTATTAAGCATTCATGGTTGCTGATTGTCTTACTAATAAGGGAATCAACCAATTCATTACTTCCATGGATGATCTGCTGGTTGATCTTCTCCCCCTTTATGAAAAAGATTGTAATAAAATCCCCTCCTTCAGACTTTTGTGATTTCTTTCTTTATATTGAATAAATTGTGTCTTTGTCTTTGAAAGAGGAACCAACCTCCTTAAAACATGTAGTAACTAATAAAAATAAAAACTAATTTATTCCATTAACTGAAAAAATTAAATTTAGATAAAAAATATACCTAATAAAATTAAGAAAATTATATTGTCGCCATAAATAGAGTGAATAAAATAACTAGAAGTAGAAAAATTGATCATAATGATCCTGAAGAATTATTACACTCATATGAAACACTATACAAATGAATAATTTTATTAATACAATATATATTTTTCAAATGATAAATATATAAACTTGAGAGGAATTGAAGTGATTTACAAAATAATGAAATATAAGGTGTTTATAGAATGTATACAAACAATATCACCATTATAATAATAACATAACACTTAACATATTATATTGACCATTAAAAAAATAATCCAATTAATAAAATAGTATAATTCAATTTATATATTATTTTACCCTAATAAATTAAGTGAATGTGAAAATTATAATTCCACAAAATATGTATTCAAGTTAGAAACTAAAAGAAAGTACAAGTTGATTTTTGATAATGTGTATTTTAAAATATTTTATAATAATTATATTTTTTATATTAATAAATTTAATTACCCATGTTTGAAAATTATTTGGAAAAAATGAATGTCATTTTTTAGAATCATCACATCAAAATTAACTAAGATTTAATTTTTTAAAATTTTCTAATTAACACCATCTTTTTGGTGAAAATAAATAATATCGATTTTGGAAATTCCACATGATTTTTGACATATAAATTATATAATATTTATATAATAAATAATAAATACATTAAATTAACCCAAAATAAATTTTTTGTGGTAAATGAGTCAACTAAAAATAATAATCATAATTTTAAAACCTAAAAAATACTTCTCAAATCCAAAAATTATAATGTATCCATTAATAAATAAAATTTTCAACATTTTATTTCATAATGTATAAAATAAATAATTTATCATTAATGAAGTCATAATTTCATATAAACCTGTATTTAAAATAAAATAAAATTTATAATGTAAAAAATATCACTATTATAGGTTTTAAATTTTAAATAATAATTTTTTCTACATTTTAACGAAAATGTACCTTTCTCCATAAGTATAAATACCATTTGTCACATTCCATGGAAAATAAGTTCTCATCCTATTTGAAAAGAAAAATATCTCCCCAAATCATGACTATAAATTTCATATATACCCTTAGGATGATTATAGAGTCATAGAACACCAATCCCTCAAGGTGTTAAAGTGTTAACAAAAAGAGAACCACCATTAACAAGGAAACCTCATCCGTTTCTTTTATCTCACTTTCCCCCCAATATTTTCAACTCCTCTACTCAACTCCATACCACCTCTTGAAAGATTATTAAATTAATATATTTACATGTTATAAATAGTATTAATAAATTATTAATATGTTATTTATAGTATAATTATATAGTATATCTTTCACCATTTCATTTTGATTCATCCTGTCAATGGTAAGTTCCATTAGCTAATGTAGAAATTATTAGTGAGTTATACATCATCTCCAATAAGGACAATTATAATAAGTTATCTATAGTATTTATAGTGACCTGACCCCATAAATACTTGATATAGTTCCTACTACCACTACATTGGCACAAGATACAAGGAATCAAATACCAGAGGACCAATCATATTAGTAGTCTTGGTAAACTAGATACATATATTAGTGTAATATTACATTTGAATACTCAAATTATAACATTTTTTTCAACAATGAGTAACATTATTTAATCTATATCTTCCATATATATTAGACATAATAAACTTCATGAAATACTAGGTAATGGAAAAAATAAGGGCGAGCTAAAATGATTAGTAAGGGATTAGTTCAATGAACGAAAGAATGAATCAATAAACACAATCAATATGGATATGTAAATAACTGAAACACAAGCTATTTAATCAATTACATGTGAATAATATGGAAGGAAGAAATATTGATTAGATAATTCCATATAAATAATCACATGGTAAAGAAACTGAACAATGGATATTCAAACTAATTGAATAATCACATGGAATATCAATAAAAAATTAATAATGATGGAATGCATAATGATATATATCTAAAACATACCATTTAGTCATCATTATAATAATATAATACTATCAGGGATTCATGTCAAGAATCTAATATCATCAAGTATTATTGAGAATAATCTAAAACCATCATGGATTCATTCCATGAATGAATCTAATAAATGGTTAACGTTTCATCCAAAACATGTTAGCCCAACTAGGTTAGATACCCTGAATGGGGGGTGAATCAGGGTATGGTAGATTAAAAAACTGACCCTTTATATCTTTTTGTTTTTTAATCAATACATTATTATATCATTTTCCTATAACAATGTATGAAAATAAATTAAAGCATGAATAAGACACAATAATTTTATGTGGTTCACCCTCATTGAGCTATATCCAAGGAGTATAGAATGATAGCGTTTCGATGAACCAAATCCACTAAGGCTCATTTCCAAAATAAGGTCCTCAGATATATCGATTTTATTCCCATGATAAATTCCATAAAAATGTTCGTAGAAGACTCACTTTCCCTAATAGTTTACAACCAATCACAATTTGACATCTCACTGCTCTCTGAATGGAAGTTTTCTCACTGCTCCTCCAGAATAATCTCATGTTGTTTTGAATCATCTCAGATTTTTTAACACATATATGAGTGTGAAATTATGTTTTTTAACCCATTAAATTAAATCCGCATTTATTCATATTGTTGGTTTTTTTTGAAATTTCTCTTATGAACTTTTTCGTTCCCCTCACGATATTCTTTGAACCCTCTGTGAACTATATTACATCACACATGAAATACCTTGCACCACGTTGCATGAGTGTATAGTTTCCTAAACCCAATTAGCCACTCAAATAGTGTTATCAGGCTAGGTGCCATTGGCCTTAGACACACCTTCCCAAATGACAAAGGTTTCCGACAAGAAGTGGGGGTTTAATAAGGGAATTTGGGGAGTTTACACACTCTGGGAGTTAATATTAAAACTAGGATGAGTATATAATATAACATGAAGTGGAAATAAAAGACATAAAAGAATCAAATCAAACCCACCAATGTTGAAAGCATAGTCAATATCAAAAAAAGCAGTGTAAGTAATTAATAAAGGGAAGTATTGGAAAATAAATGAACATGAAAAATACATCATATGTAGGAACTAAACCAAAACAAAGAGATAATTCATATCAATATAGGTCACACTGTATAATATAAAAAAGAGGGTCGCTAAGGTCTGACCACAGTACAATACATACATATAACATAAGAATGTTGAATCTAAAATGATTATAAAAATAAAACTCCATCTTGCCATGATCATAAGGTCACTTTCCAATATCTCATGCGAAACAGCCACTATGGTCCATCTCTTGAATCCAATACCTTACATAAACATAAATACAAAAAGTCTACAAGCACCCTAAAGTGTCTATGTAGGGTGTGAGAACGTGTCTCAGTAGTATACCAAACAAGTGTGCATACCCATCATGTGTGACTAAGAAGTTATGATATAATAAAAAGATAAAGTATCCCATGATTGATTTAATGAAACAGAAACTCCCCCAGTTCTCAACAGCCATAGAGAGTCATAGTCTACCTTAGCCAACTCTTGAATCACTAGATAGGAAAGTATCCTTTGATTATATACCAAGGTATCCCTTAATGTCTCATAGCATAGGTGAAACATCAGTTTCTACCTCAAGCAATGTATCCTGGACCCACATGCCTCATGAAACTGCATGTCTCAAATGAATCACTAACGTCCCGATGGAAGACCCAAACAAGTCATCAATACCTCCAATCCTTTCTAAAAACATGCTGGCTCAAATCCTAAAATCTAAAGGTACAATAGTATCTTCCACAAAATAAAATAACCATCATCTCCCAACATGACGTCCTAATAAATGGAAATAACCATTCACCCAAAAATAGTCTAGTCTCATGGCCTCAATCACAGTGAGCCTCATCCCCTAACTGATAGCATGATTGCTATCAATTGAAGGCTTCTCGCCTTTCTTATGGACTTATATGGAAAGAAAATCCAAACCATATTAACCTATGATGAAACTACGGAGGGCCTCTACCCACACGAGTGGTCAATACCACCTCATAATAGAGTCAACATAAGTACAAATGACTCAATTCAAAGCTTTTTTCCATTATAGGTGAGGGGAAATCACCAATAATAATACATAATCCACATCAAAATTGGCACCTTGTTCCCATGCGACCATGTTGCTCATGTATGATGGCCATGCCATCTAATATCATGGGCCATGCCCAATCAGACGACCTCTCCACCTAAATATGACATCCATGATTCCCAACTGATAGTATATGTTTCCCATGTAATCAAGGACAAGACCAACTAGATGACCACATAACCTCATTCCTAATGGCTATTTCACCTTAATTCCTCAAGCAATGACCATCATGACCCCAAGGCATCAACAATATATCTAAAGAATTTTATATTTTCATTCAAAATCAAGTAAGAAATTAAATTTAATATGATTCAATTATGAAATATATGTGAACATATCAATTCAATATAATTTAATGGTCTAACTCCAATTCAAATGACCAACCCTACATAGATATATAAAACACTTCAATTAGACTAACAATTGAATGCAGTTTATTTGAACCATTTCAATTAAACAAAACAACTTAGATTAATTAGAAAACCCCATGACTGAACTACTCACTGTGGTCAATGAACTCTAACCTATCCTCACACATCTAAATAAGGTTAGTTTATGCATATAAGCATCCCATAAGGTCACATGATCTATTTAATATGAAATAGAGTGGTCTATCACAATTTCCCAAATGCACTCCAAAATCTAGGCCCCTCAAATTGTCTACAAAAACATAATGAAAGGTATGCCCCACCAACCTTGGAATCATAGACACATGCATGTATGATATTGAGCTATAAATACAACTAGTTTGGAAGAGAATGAGTTTCCATCAAATTCCTTGAAAATAGGGTGAAACAACTCAAATGGATTTAGTGCTCTGTGAGGTGAAAGAAAAATGATAAGGATGCATGGGTGAGGAGAGAATCATAAATTCTATTCTATATCCACCAATGTATCAATGATCATACCACAGACATAGATATGGAAGAAAAAAGAGAAGAATAAAGTAATGAGGGATTCCTCCTATGTAGTACGTTACCAAGAAAGAAAAAAGGGGAGAAAAGAAGGATAAAGGAGTGAGGGTTAAAATAATAATTTTTGGCTCTTTAATGGGGTCACATGGTTTTCTTGAATGGTTTTACAAACCATGTGGAAACTGTTAGGGATACTATGTATAGGTAAAGCCTATGTGGCACTACCTATGTGGCTTACTTCATAATATTCTCTAACCATTTTCTAGCCATGTAGAAGCCTCTACAAAAATGGAAGGATAGGCTACAAAGAAGTTGGCCACCCTTTATGGTTTACCCAAATCATGTGGTAGTTTAAAACTAGGGTGCAAGGTTAGATGGAAGGGGTCACACAGTTTACCCCTAACCATGTACCCGGGTCTACAACTCGAAAAATTCTTTCGATCCTATGATATTCTAAAAACCCATTTTGAGCACTCGAGGCTTCAAATAAACCCCCCAAAAATGTAAAAACATTATATAAAGATGATAAAACTCTCGTAATTGAGTTCTGATGCGCAAAATGGAAAATCCATACCCAATATTTGAAAAATTCAAAACAAAAGTGATTTTCAACCAGACTCAAAAACCCAGGACGTTACAATCTCCCAACCTTAACAAAGCTCTTCCCCAAGCTATAAAATGAATCCTACATATGGTAATAGACATACCCATCCCATTATAATTAACCTAGGCTACCTCTATCTCAAGGGTAAAGGTCATCCATCTCAAGGGGGATCCCCACAGTAAGAGTGACCTACCCTAGCATCACTATACCCAAAACTCAAATCAATCAATGGTCCTTGGACAAATTCCTAGACTCAAAGAACTGCCATTATGAATCATCACTCCTTAACCTCATAAGGTTATCTTGTGCTATTTTGAAACACATCAATGTCCCACACCACATCGGTTCCTACCTCATGCCCATGTCTCACATAGAACCTACAAGGCCATGCATATTAACATATTCTCAGAACCACCCTAGTTCCTCGAACCTAAATCAGGCACCACACCACATTAGTGTTCAGATGCAAACACACTACAAGTATCTTCTATCTCCTCAATTCCTTGGTGAAAATAACCTCAACTGTACTATCTCCAATGATGCTAAAATACAAAACCTAGTTCCTCTCACCTCATATATATATATATATAACAAATTTTATATGATGAAAAACTATTGAAAAACATTTGGTTAGTCCATGTATATAATCGATGCACCTTGTAAACCAAAATAGACCTTCCTAAATAGGACATGGAAAATGAAAACAAAATATCCAATCTAAACCCTTAGAATGCCTTTAACTATCATTGACTCACCATCTTTCTCATCTTATTATAGCTCCATGACATGCACATGTCCTAAAGCTCGTCTTCCTAATTTCTGACCTTTCTGTGGTGTTGTACCATCCACCTAACACTAAACCCGTGACTGAGTCCCACTATCTAGGCCATTTCCTTTATGTGTAGTTGATCCTAGGATTACCTCACCAACTACCAATCCCGAACCAATATCAGAAACCTTCGACTTCCTCTGTCCTTGACTACCAGCTGTCCAAGAAGGCTTCGTGTAGAACCTCTCAAGATTTCTGATCTTTCCACATGCCTGACATTCCATTAGAGGTCACTCGCACTACATCTGGACTTGTCCTAGTTACGCACACTAGAAGTAAACCATATAAGACTCACTCTGATGTGGTCTAGCTGAGTTCTTGGCATATCTTTGTCGCTTTCTACTATTTGAAGTGTAATGACTAAAAAACCCCAAAGCCAGAACCCATCTTTTGTAAGACTTATCCATCACGATTCCCTGTACTATGAGATCCTATTTCACCACCTCTGAGAATGATTCCAACCTAAATATTTTTACATATACTTGAATGGCATGACATAAACCATCCTCAAAGCACCTCACCCTTGAGGGGTCATCACTAAGCATGATGGGTTTATTTCAATACAACTGAGTGAATATCCTAGAATAGTCCATGACAGACATGTCATTTAGTTGAAGGCTAAATAACTCTCGATCTCTTTCATCCCTTAGCATAATTAGGAAAATGTGCCTGAAGAACCTGACCATAAATTCTTTCGGGATAGCTCCTAATGTCTTATTTCCTAAATGTTCACATCTAACTAGAGTATAGCTGGTCCTCTGAGCATATAATTTTTCAGCTTCACCCTCCACCAAAGAGGCATCTCTAGCCACTTGAAGATCATCTTCATACTCTTGATCTAGTTTTTAGAAACCTATGGGAAACCATCGCCCTTAAAAATTAATGGTTGATGTGACTAGAACTCATGAGTAAGATACACCATATATTTCTCATATTATTGGTCCCTCTGATCGATACACTAGATAAGCCTTACTAGGATTACTTAGAGATTCTTGTCAAGACAGGGCCCAAAATCAGTGACATCTGGTGGCTTCCCCAACTACACGAGAACTTGAGCCAGTCCCTGATCATGTACCTGTGTTTCATGCTTTTCCTGACCATTAGGGGCCTAAACCAATCATTCTACTATGACACCAATTCATCACCCACATAACACTCCATTTGAGATGTTTTGTGGGAACCCGCTGAATACCATTGAATGGTTAGACATCCCATATCATATGTAAAAAAATATAACAGAAAAGGAAAGCAGTAATAGGAATCACATCCTCACTACCATAACCCTTTAATATCACAAAAATTCCCCATGGAATCCCATCCATCTGGCCTCCTTACCTTCACTCGATAAATCCATGTATCAAAACTCCATAGCCATTCCCATCATGACAACCATCATTTCCTTAATCAAAAAACCAAATTTCCCAACCTATTGATCAACATCACCCAAAATGATACCTAACTTCTCCTATTAGAGCCTGGACCATTTCAAATATCACATCACATGAAATTTATGTATATATCACCCATAATTTCACATTAATAAATCATATCACATTTGAAAAGGCATATGCAATTTTATCCAAGGGCATATCACATTTAACAATGAATATTTATCATGGAAGAAACATATATATATATATATATATATAATTAAAAATCCTATCATTTCCCTAAAAAAAGTATAAGAAAGCATCACAATCACACCTTGCATCATCAGTCCAAGGTCTCAATATCTTGTCCTTTACCTCACTTGGTCAAGGGTCACAAGTCCCATATCATAACCAGATAATAATCATATTTTAAACAATCCATTAGAGGTGAAAATCCTATAAACAGTAAAATGAGAAAATTAGAATGGAAATTTCCACCCATGGTAACATGGTCTGTCCCTCATACATGGGGCTGCATGCACCCAAGAATGAATTATGAATCTAGTTTCTACAACAAATTAATATCTAGTTAGGAATATCCCAAATAGTATGACTAGTAGAAAAGAAAAAAATAAATCTTGATCTTATTAGTAGATAGCCTTTCATTGCTACAAAATCTCAGTCAAGATCTACTCTAATACAACTTGTAGCATCCCCGAAACAATTATCCACCTAAAAAATTCTATCTGGCTAGGTTACACTTGAATTAGGCACACCTCCCCAAATGTAAAAGGATGTCAACTATAAGAGAGGGTGGAAATCAAGAATGTGGGGAGGATATACCCTATGAGAGATGATAATAATACTAGGCCAAGTGTATAACATAACATGTAGAGGAAATAAAAACATAGAAAACCAAAACTAGAACCATCAATGGTGAAAGCATAGTCAATATCAAATAAATAGTGGAACCAATTAATAAACAGAAGCAGCAAAAAATACATGAAATTTCCAAACACATTACTTATATTAGCTAAAAAAACAAGAAGAGCATGAATATAAACACAGGCCATACAATACAATATAAAAAGTGGGTCCCCAATATCTGGCCTTAGTATAATACATACATATTACATAAGCATGCTAAAACTTAAATGAAACTAAAATAGAATCTATATATAGGAATGAACTCAAGGCCCCATGCCAATATTTTATGCCAAAAAACCAATACATTCTTGCTCCTGAAGTTGATCCATTACTTGAACGTAAGTACATAAAGAATATACACATCCCGAAAGATCTGTGTAGTGTGTGAGAATGTGTCTCAGTATGATACCACCCATATGCATGTACCCAACATTATCATTTCATTGATTGTGATAAAATACAAATATAAAACAACATATGAGTTATTTAAATAAAAAAAGACTGACCTAATACTCAACATCCACCATTGATTCATCACCTACCTCTACCATTTTTAGAATCACTAGATAGGAAAGGATCCATGCCCATATCCCAAGGAATTCCCTGATGTCTCATAACATAGGGGAACCCTCAGGTTCCACCTCAAGCAATGTAACTTGGAACCAAGTTCCTCTTAACATCACGTGTCTCAAATCAGTCACCAATGTCCTGAAGGCATGCCCAAACAAGTAACCAATCCCTCGGGCCCTTCTCCAAAGTATCGTTCTTCTCAAAGCACAAACTTCAGAGGCACAATGATATATTAATCCAAATAAAATTACCTTAGGATCACATTATGAAGTCAAGAGAAATAGAAATATCTATTCTCCCAAAAATAGTCTTGGCCCATGACTTCAATCTTGGTGAGCCACATCCCTCCAACTGATAGAATCAACAACATAAACCAAAGGATACTCACCATACCTATGAATTTCAATGAAAAGAAAACCAAACCATATTCACCTAAGTCGCAACTACCAGTCTCTTCTACCCACAGGAGTGGTCAAACCAACCTCATCACTAATTCAAACTCTATGAAAATGACTCAAATTCAAAGCTTCAACCATCACGGGTGAGCATAAGTCACAAATAATAGTACCAATTCCGCATAAAAATTGAAACCTCATGGACCTGGGATCATGTGGTTCATGTACAATGGCCATGACATCCAATATCAAAGGCCATTCCCATATTTATGGGCTCGTTGCCTCAATCAGATGTTCATGATGCCCAACCCATTTTATACACCACCCATGTAATCCAGGCCAAGACCAACCAGAAGACCACATTACCTCAATATTAAAGTCCATTCGACCTAAATTCCTCAAGACATTCCCATAAAAACCCCATGTTATCCACAATATATCATAAAAATTTTACATTTGAATTTCAAATCAAATAAGAAAGAAAATTTAATTCAGTTTAATTTCATAATTTAAAAGATCAAATAAATTTAATAAAATTGAATTGTCTAACTTCGATTGAAATCTACAACCTTCCACATATATATAAAACACATTAATCGGAGAAAAAATATTAAATCCAATTGAAATTTACCATTTCAATTAAACAAAACAACTCAAATTAATTAAGAACACACCTCAAACCAAGTACCCATAGTGGTTAATGGCCTCTAACCCAACCTCACACATCAAAACAACTATAGGGTATGCCTCGAGTCATCCCATACGGTCTAATGATCAATTTAATATGAAACAAATGGGTCTTGCTAAATTTTCCAAATGCATGCCAAAATACGTGCCCTCAAATCATATGCAAAAAACATGACGAAAGGTATGAACCATCTACCTTGGACTTGTAGACGTAGGAATGTCTGATATCGAGCTCTAACTCCAACCGGTCTATAAGAGAACTGGTTTTCCATCATACTGCCTGAAAATAGGGTGAAACAACTCAAATGGATTTAGAATTCCATGAGGTGAAATAAAAATTTGAAGGAAGCATGGATGAGGAGAGACTCACTATCGAAGTTCTATAGCTACAAACGGATCGAAGATTAGACCACCGATGGAGGGATGAGAAAAAAAGTAGAAGAGGAAAAGAAGGAGGGATTATTTTTGCACAGTGTGTGACCATGAAGGGAAAAATGGGAGAAAAAGTATAAATGTGGGAAGGGAAAATAGTTTTATTTATTTTTTAATGGGCTTCATGGTTAGCTCGCATTGTTTTCCAAACCATGTGCAACCCATACGACCTATAGTGCATTGATATTGCCTAAGTGGAACTACCTATGTGGATTGTTGTATGGTTATCAATATCCATTCAAACACCATGAAAAATACACTACAACAATTGCAAACAAGGTTGCATGACCATGCGCCACCCTATAAGGTTTACACACACCATGTGACAGTTGTAAACTAGGGTACACAGTTATCTAGAAGGGGCTTCATGGTTTACCCCAAACCATGTCATATGTATTTGAGTGATTTTTTCTGCTCCGTTCCATCACAGAGTCCAAGGAATGACAATGGGGAGTACCTCAAGCAAAGAAAAACAAAAAAGAAGAAGAGAGTGGGAAGAAGCATCAAATGTTGCAAAGGAATTAAGGCGCACAAGTCACTTGCGCGCCAGCCTTGAGCACACATGTTACATGCGCACCAAATGTGAGGCGTGAAGGTCACTTTCTCACCCACATTAAAAATTTTCCCTAATATCAGGAGGCCTATAAATAGCCCCTGTGGGCACCCATTTCTGGGACAAATTTTCCAAAACTCAGATTCAAGCTCTGGTCGCCCAAGTCTTTGTATGATGTCTTCCAAACACTTCTAAGGTAATTCTTTACCTAGAATGGATGCTCTAAAGAGGAAGAATAAGGCTTAAGTGTTATAACTCATCAAAACTTTCACTCCAAAGTGTCCAGCCCTTAAAGGAAATAAAGACACTTGCACGCCACCTTTCCCTATCAAGGGAACCTGCACGCCACCCTTCTGGAAGCCTCTAGGGATGATATTAAGGGCTTGAGTTCAAAGTCACCCAAGTATTACCCTATAGATCCTTTTTCTCCCAAGGTGACTCATGTTGAGCAAGTCTACTTGTGTGACCAAGATTTGCGTTCCAGAATGATACCTGTGCGCCTCCTTCCTAGTCACCTCCTTTCCTCAAATCCACCTCTCCTATTCAAGGCATAGCCTTCAAAACCCTGTTCAAATATATTTATGGCATGGTTCCTTTGTTGGATTCTTTATCTGAAAGGAATTCTATGAGAACATCTCCCAAAATCTCGTGACTTACAAGCTTTATGTCACCACGGTTAAGGGTTTCTTATATAACCTCATCCTTTGATATGAGAAGATATTTTGATTTTGGGCCTCTTTCTCAAGAGCAAGCCCCAAGTTACCAGTCCCCTTAACTAGGGCCTCCTTCTCAGGAGTAATCCCAAATCATAGTTTCCTTAAACATTGGTCATACTCTTTAGAAGTAAGCCCCAATATTTATTTCTTTTGATTTGTGCTTCCTTATCAGAAATAAACCCAATCATAAGTCCCTCTTAATTTGGGCTTCCTTTTTAGAAGTAAGTCCCAGGTTAAAATTCAAAATCTCCATAAAGTAAAAATACTTTTATAGACCTTGCTCTTGGACTTCTTTCCTAAGTCCTAGTCTTTATTTACTTGGGCAGTCATACAT
Organism: Viscum album; assembly: GCA_963277665.1. NCBI lineage: Eukaryota > Viridiplantae > Streptophyta > Magnoliopsida > Santalales > Viscaceae > Viscum > Viscum album. The sequence goes on along the minus strand of OY728123.1, from coordinate 1,423,066,659 downwards.
ACGTAAGCCCCACATCATTTCTCATGACTGTATCTTTCATGGCACCGTCATCAAGTTTACTGATACCTCTTGTTTCTCATACCGAGCATGACTCACATGAACTTAGAGTGTGAAAGTAATCACGCCATGTCTTTTTTAGACATTAAACATGTATAAACCCCATATTTCGTTACCTGAACTACGTGGACTTTTATCTCTTCCTTAAATGTAGAGTACGTAGGAAGCCTTTATAAGGTTCAATCCCATCTTTCATTAATTATTTTCTGTCCCATATGACATTAAACTATATCCCTCTTATCAAACCACGTGGATTCTGAATCCTTTTTAACAAGGATACGTAGGTAGCCCATATGTGGGTATGATCCCAACTCTGAAATAATCCATGTCTTTCTTAATGACAATTAACTTCAAGTGCCCTACTGAGTGGCTTTAAAACCAGTATGGTCATCATAATGACCAAGAGATTTCTATATAATGTACTGAAGGATACCATTGACTAAGGATCTCTAATACATACAGATGATTCTCCATCAATGATGAACCTCAAATACATGTAAAAGATTCTCTAAATCCAATACATATCAATCATCGATTTCCAAATATAAAGGAAAACTCATTTTCATGCTTTGTGAATTAATAAGGATATGTGAACATAACATAAATCTATAAGAGAGTCCCGAAGTATTAAATAATTCCCCCCAAAACGGTTTGATGAGCCTGACCTCCCAGCCTCTCGACCAATGCAAATTCTTAAGCCTCGTCGGTCTATAACTAATGAGCACCTACCTTTGGAAAGTATGTCCAAATTTATATTGAATCATTGGGTGTTTGCAGTTCTATGAATAAACCCATTAGAAACTGATTGGAAAGTTTGAACCATAAACAAACATGGTCATCTCCATTTCCAGAAGAAACAAAAAATAGTGAACCCGACATGAATCCTTGACCAAGTTAAATGATGTTTTACTTATTTGTTAGGCCCCTATTAAACACAATATGAGGGCCAACAAAGCATTCAATAACATATGTGATCATCCAAAAGATGTAGTCTGGTAAAACCTATCTTGATTATGTCTGATATATTAAATAGGCACTCTTTTCCAAGATCTCTCTGCAACACAGAATGGCTTCTTTAAAGGTCACACCTGTGAATGCCTCGGCCGCTACTCCTGCTGGATCCTTGTCCGCTCTGAGGAAAACATCACCTACTTAGCGTTTTCAACACTAGGTCTCAAATGAATTGTTGAGGGAATACCATCAACATGGTATCATCCCAACTTTGGAGGCCGCTCGAGAAGACCTCCATGTTGACAACAACTCACCCTGGTTGTTCGGACAATGACGACCAGTGGTTAAGAAGCAGGTGGTTCCAACCACTGTTTCCAACCATTTTAGGTCGTTATCCCCAGAACACAACAACCAGTCCCTCCCATATTATAGGTAGGTGAATGAAGAGGTCACTCAAGGCCTCATTTGAAGAAGACAAGCGTCCTTCTTCAGGACTCCCACCAACAATCTCCGCCAGACTCAAGCGATAGTGCACCCTCTACATGATGAGGGTATCACCTCTAGGTTTTCGGCTCAGGTTCCTCAGACCTGAGCACGCAAGATGAACCTTTAGAGGAGAAATTAAGTCAACAAGGAGATGGTTATTACCTCTTCCCCCTCCGAATAATCCCATCAATATAACTTCATGGAAAACAACAAGCGGGCATATACACCCGTCCGTCATGATTCCACTGCCCAGCAGACTCAGTTTGCAGTAACACATCAATCTCGCCAGGCAATTCCAACGGAGTACTATAGGCAGGCACATACACCTATTTATAATTAATCAGCTAGTCAGAAGGCTCGTGTAACTACATCCAAAGAATCACTCCAATCAAATTTGGTGACCACCTATAAATAGGCACATACCCCTGCTTACACTCATCAATTCTTCCAGCAGTCTCGTCTGACAGTATTGAATAAAGTTCATCAATCATATTCAGTAGAGAACAATAAGCATGCACATACACCTGTGATTAAGCAAGCTAACCAACATACTTGTTTGGTATCACTCGGAGATATAAATTGGAATGCTCCAATGACAAATAGGAGGCTGACACAACATTCTGCCCCCACACATGAGTACTATCAGAATTCACTAACAAGAAAAGGAGGATAGGAGCAGGAACACACACCTACTCCAAAAACAGAATGGTTGTATATTACTATTCTGGCAGTTGATGTTAGAATGCACATTCTGACAATGGTGAAAGAGCAGAAGAAAATCCCTACCCATATTTTGGATACCTATCATAATATTATAACAACTTCAGCGACATCACAGGGAAAGAAACATAAATCTATCACTATCAGTGGAGTGACTCTTCAACCTGTCACTCTGGAGCAGATACATACCTCTGTTCCATTCCAAGAGGTTCGTGGGGCATACTCCCCCATGTCATATGGACAATCAAGTCGGGCACATACACCCGATTTAAATGAAGATAGTCAGCATAACTCGACCATTTCTCCTGATCAGGCACATAAACCTGCCCACATTAACCACTCTCGTCAACAAGTGGTTTCCAATGAAAGTAAGAAGGCATCCACTAAAAAGACCCATCTGGCACAGTTGAAAAATCAAGAGCCAATCTGCAATGATTCCTTACTCAATGCTGGAATCCATGAATCCCTCAGACAATTATTTATTGCAACTAAAGATTCTACTCTCCCATTTCCCAATAGTGGGAACAACAATTCCAAAGGTCTTCATCAGACACTTTCTCATGAAGGATTGATTCATGAAAATTCAGTCAATATCGAAGTACCATCTTCATATAAGATCCACGATAACCCTCTACATAGCCAGAAGACCAAGGAGAAAAAGGTTTCATCTTTTGTTGTAACCCACCATGGTGGTCCTCCCCATGATGTTGAATTTAGCTGTGAAAGTCCTCTCAGCAGTAGTAATTCGCATTTCCAGGAAAATTCTCTAACGGAAAATGTAATATGAAGAAAGCCCACTTATCTTGGGGAACATGTAAATGTGAATCCAGTCATATCTGATGCTTTATCACTAGCAGGTAAAATAATTTCTCAGCGAGAAGACAACACGAGGAGTAGGTCATTCTCCGAACCACCCCTGGGTCATGCATCTTCTAATTTAACAGATGAATCATCTACCAATATTATTGAATCTGATGCAACAATAAGGAATCACTAACTTTGGTCCAATCATGTAGAATAATATTCATTCAATGACAAATAGTAGGTGTTTAATATGAGAAAAAAACTTCCAAAAGGTGAAATACCAGTCATGTTTTGGCATTTGGAAGAGTATTAGTATGATATTCCAGAAACATTGACAGAAGATTGTATTCACGATATTCGTCTCAACATATGGAAAATAATTTGTCACTTAAAAGAGAAAATATTATCTTATGATGAATATCAAAATACTGTCAAGATAATAGAAGGGTTAAAATGCCAAATTGACTTGGCATCTCTCTAAATTTCCCTAAATCCAAAAGTTCAAGAGCAGTAGAGGGCCCTTTAGCATTCAAGCCTTGGCACATTAAAAAGGTTGCGCCAATTAATTACCAATGCCTCGTCTGGTATTCAAATCAAGGGATGGGGTGTTCATGGAGCATTGCATTTAACTATGCTCCCCAATCAACAAAGCCCGCCAAAAGTGGTCTCATGCAATGTTATTTCCCATGGCTAGCCACATCTAACTAGTTTTGTGTGAAATAAAAGGCTTGCTCAAGAACATGCCTTAACTAGTTCTTCCCAAATTTAGGCATAGAAAGAAAAAGTTGTAGCATTACTCTTGCATCAAGAAAATTAGAATATCGAATAGGCTTGTCATTTAGAGAATGCACATAATCAAGTGACAGAGGAGTCAGAAATAATCCAACGGTCATCTGAGCCAGGTGATTTGAGTGGATGTCAGATGATGAATCCAGCTAATTTTTAGACTAAAGTTTGAAAAATTAGGAGGGATTTTAAGAAGGTTTTAGATGTAGAATCTCAAGAGCCACCTCATCTTGCCATGCTAGGGACCCTTTAAATCCAACCCTCGGGATCAACAGATAGGATTCGAGCAGTTGAGTAGATAAAACAGGAACAGCCCCAGTCCACCGGACTGGGGTCTTTTTCAAATTCTCAATCTCTTCCCCAGCGAAACTCAGTCTTCTCTCGATTAGGGAAGAATCCACAGTAGGAATGCAGGGCCTAATTATCAGGATATTCCCTCCAAATTATGGTTTATCGAGAAGTTCCCAGGGGATCAACCAAACAAAAGGCAATGTCTCATAAAGAACATGGAAGAAGATGGTATCACAGAAGCACTGACAGAAGGGATGAAATGCGTTATGCATCGATAAATGTCATCAATGTCGTTTTCACTAATCCCCCAGAACATGAGTCTCACTCAAGGGAATCATATGAAGAAGTTCATGTTCAAGAGGCTGTATACATAGAAACGAATGAAGGAGGTGTGCATACTAGAAGAAAGAGGGTTTCCCGGGGGCAAGACATTCCTTTAGGTAATACGCTTCCATACTCCATAAAGGTATATGCCAAGTAAAAAGGTAAAAGTCTGGTTACATTTTACTGTACCTCTGGAGAAGGCCAATCACTCTCATTAGAGGAAAGGTTTATACAGTAAGAAGAAGAAATGATGGAATTAAGGAGGTTAAATGTAGAACTACTTCAAGGTAGTCTTCCTCCTAAGCATGCTGGAGTTAATCAATCAAGGGAATTTGATGCATCTACTAAGATAGATCAAGACTATCCCCCTTTACAAGTACACCATCACATGTCCAATCCTATGGGTCATACGCGACAACAACCAACAATACTACTGTCAGTTGCAGTATTGGTCACCACACCCGTCCAAACTCCAATTATTGCACCTGGTCAAGTCCAAGCTCAACCAGATGTCTCTAAAAAATTAATGACTACCCTTGAGTCATTAACAGATCAGTTGGAAGCTATGGAAGGAAAGCATTCACAAGTTCAACCAAAAAAGAGAGCTTACCCTGAATGGGTGGATGCAATCCCTCCCCCATCAAATTTTGTGAATACCACATTCCCAATTTTTTATGGTTTGAGAGATCCAGAACAACACTTAACACATTTTGTTTCTCATTGTGATCCTGTGATGGGAACTCCTCAACAACAAGAAGCAGTTTTGCTCAGGTGTTTTTTGTAGTCATTACTAGGACCTGTTTTTTTTCTAGTATACAAGTTTGAAATCTCAGGGAATTATTAGGTGGTAAGATCTCCGTAAAAGATTTCTTCTTCAATATGGCTCAACATTCCCTAAGTCTATAGTTTTTTATCTTACTAATTGTAAGAAAAAAAGATAATTAAAGGGTTTCATATTTCATTGCTCACTATAAGGGATTAACATATTCCTTATGTTTAGCACTCCCTCAAGAAGAGTTGCTGCCAATATGTGTGAAAAAATTGTGTGATGAATTACGCACACCATTGATCCCTGTGAAATACACATGAGGGTTTCGAGACCTTACTTCAATCATTCAACAGCTAGGAGACTCTCTTATTAAGACTAAGGCTAAAACTCATATAATTCCATAAGTTCCAAGAAGGATAATAGGGAAAGAAAAGACTGCTACAGTTCACTTAAACAAGCACTTGTACCTGCTTCCACTTCAAAACCATTATCACATCAAAGGGCTCCACCTCCTAAGTATCAACAACAATGGATTCCTCGTCAAGATGATCAAAGAGATCAAAGGTATAAACAGTTTGAGGATTTGAAGAACAAAGTTTATTCTTTCCAGAATGACCAAGTTCTTGGTTAATTCATCTCAGCTCTGGAAAACAATCTAGTTCAGTTGCCAAGGCCCGAAAGGCCAAACAAGGAAGGAGATGAAGACCATACCAACTATTACCCATTTCATCAGATGTTGGGTAATCCCATTCAAGAGTGTATTTTCTTCAAAGACCTCATGCAGAAGATGGTGGGCTATGGAAAGGTAAAACTGAAAGGTTCTTCAGCCCAGGTAGCATGTGTTACCGCTACTAATCTAGAGGAAGAAAGCGAATGGCTCGAAGCAAAAGTAAAAATCTGCAGAAATATGATGATTGGATGGTTAGGAAAACGATCAAACGAAATAATTCCATTTTATAAACACAATTAAATCAACCAATTGTGTCTTCTACTATGTCTACCACAGAAAAAAAACCCCTTCATTAGAAGGAAAATTCTCAAAGAAGCAGCGTAATTTGAAGAAGGAAGAGAATTCAGAAGAAGACGAGCTCGTGTCAAAACCTAAGTTGTCTTTGACTCTGGTTGATTTCATGTCATTTTCTTCAAAAGCATGAGCACCACCCCACCAAACGGCACAACCTGAACTGGTTCATCAAGAAGAATCTTCATCAGTTGAAGAATTGATCTTTGGTTCTGTTAATATGATTCATTTAATTGATCCTTATTCCAATAACAGTTTCGATTATGATGAGCCTAAGTTCCATGTATCTAACAAAGGAATTAGTGGAAGAGACAGAATTCTAGGATAAAGGGGAATATGTGGATATTCTATAATCCACTATTTCAATCCTACCCCTGATAGAACTGTATATGCAGAAGAAACTCGTGTAAAATCCATTCAGCAGGATCAATAGGAACAATAATGTTCTTCCACACATGGCAGATTGAGTCCAGACACAGTTATTTTGGGAGACCGGTTAGAGGTCTCACCTTCTTCCTCTCAAAAAATAGATAGACTTAGTCGGCCTAATAAACCAAATCCATGAGTGTTTCCAATTCCTACCTTGATATGGGATGCATCTACTGCCAAAGAATCAACTTCTAAGGCACCTGAAAAACCACATTTTCATTATGGTAAACGCAGACCTCTGGACCAAAAGTATGATGTCCTGAAATGATTAGCCCATGTACCGGCCATGTTATCAATTCTAGATGCCTTTAATCTATCAAAAGATCTTCGAGAGGTGCTTATTGAGGATTTTTCAAGTCTTCAAGAATTCAAAACTGAAATTGCTACAGTTGAGATCTACCATATAGAGAATGATTATGCAGAATGTCATGCAGTGATATCTCTTAAAGATGAAGATGAAGATGATTTTGTACATGGACATATCAGAACTTTGTTTCTATCTGGAAAAGTAAATGACATGGACATCTGATGAACATTCATTGATAATGGCTCATGAGTCAATCTCATTCCTATTCATACACTTCACCGAATCTGATTTATCTCCTTCAAATTTGATGTTGCATAGATATGATAAGAATGAACAAGAACCTCTAGGTGAAATTACACTTATAATTCAGTTTGGAGACCTTGTGTCTAATTCATATTTCATGGTTGTTCGTCAGGACACAGCCTTCAACATTTTTCTTGGAAGACCTTGGCTACATCAACATACGTTTGTGCCTTCATCATACCATAAATGTCTCAAATATTATTTCAATGGACAAATTGGGACATTGAATGGTGACAAGGCCCCATTCAAAACATGTAAATCTCAATAAATTGAGGTAAAATTCTATCACATGGAAGGAAAGGAAAAATCCACAGCAAAGAAGGTCACTAAAATTAATTCTCCAAATGGTTTGGAAAAGATTCCAGTAAACCCATTCATACACGTGAGTACAGATTATGTGTTACCTATCATTCAAATCGACAGGATAGACCTAAATCCAAACACTCTTATGGAAATATCCATAATGTTAGTTACGACAATTGAACCAGACAGCATGGGAGAAATTTTTGATTCAACAAGCAATGATGAATGCTTAAATTGAGATTTATTCATTTCATCCGCTGAAATCAAGCAATTCTATACTTCATAAATCAGGTCAGAAGAATTTATAGTGATACTAGAGGAAGACAATTATGTTAATTCTCAATCCATCATCTCCTCTCTATCACCCCAGGAAGACCCTTCATCGTCAATAGTGTCAGAAATGGCAGCCTCTTCTTCAAGATGTTCAAATTTTCACTTCTCCCATGACCATGGAAATTATGCTTTGTCATCTACTATGCAAGTATAAATAGAAGAAGTAACACATATTAAAGAAGAAGAGGAAGATCTCAAGGATGCTCTTCCAGCATTTGAAGAGGGTATCTCTACCACTGTGGATAAACTCAGAGAAATAAATCTGGGTACTAAAGAAGATCCACCCCCAACTATAATTAGTGCATCCATGGCTCTTAAAGAACAAGAAATGTATACTTCATTTATAAAGAAAAATCGAGATGTATTTTCTTGGAATTATATAGAAATTCCATGTCTTGATACCGATGTCGCCACTCATCATTTGGGTTTTCCAGAAGAACATTGAGGATTCAAGGAAGCAGCAAGAATAACACACCCAACTTATGCCTCCAAAATTGATGTTGAAGTTGATAAGCTTATTAAGGATAAATTCATCAGATAAGTTCAATATCCCAAATGGCTGGCTAATATTGTCCCTGTGAAAAAGAAGAATGGGAAAATTAGAGTTTTCTTTGATTTCAAATATCTTAATCAGTATTGTCCCAAGGATGATTTTCCAGTTCTAATCACAGAACTCTAAATTGATGCAACAGCTGGCTATGAAGCTCTTTCCTTCATGGATGGTTACTCTGGGTACAATCATATATGAATGGACCTAGAAGATGAAGAGTCTACAACCTTTATAGATCCTCAAGGTGTGTTTTTCTATCAAGTAATTCCCTTTTTCATGAAGAATGTAGGTGCAACATATCAATGTGCCATGCACCATATCTTCAAACCCTTTTAGGGAAATTTGGTGAATGTTATGTGGATGATTTGGTGGTTAAATCCAGACAATGTTCTAATCACTTGTCTGATTTGGAAATCATATTCAACAAACTTCGACAACATAATTTGAAGATGAACCCCTTGAAATGTGCTTTTGGGGTAACCTGAGGAAACTTTCTCGGCTTTTTTATACACCATCGCTGTATCGAAGTTGATCCTGAGAAGACAAAATCAATCCTTGACATGTCACCTCATAGAAATTTGAAGGAATTAAGAGGACTTCAATGACACTTGGCCTATATACAGCGTTTCATTGCCAATTTGGCAGGTGAGTGTTTACCCTTCACCATATTAATAAAGAACGGAGTCACCGACCATTGGACTGAAGAATGTTAAGAATCATTCTATATCCTCAACAAATATCTCTCGAGTCCACCGGTATTAATTCCACTTGTTAAAGGAAGACCACTTATTCTCTACGTGACAGATTTAGAGAGATCATTTGGTGTCTTCCTTGCCCGAAAGAATGATTTTGGAAATGAAAACAGCCTTTACTATTTCAGTCGGACTATGCTTGAGGCAGAAACTCGATATTCAAGTATTGAAAAGTGCTGCCTAGAATTAATATTTGTTGTTCAGAAATTGAGACACTACCTGCAACATCATGAGGTCCAATTAGTATCTCACAATAACTTTCTAAAATTTATCATTAGTCTTCCAATGCTTACAAGACATCTAGCAAGGTGCGAAGTTATTTTGCAGCAGTTTGATATCTAGTATGTGTCTCAAAAGGCAATAAAGGGCCAAGCTCTGGCTGATTTCCTTGTTGAACACCCATTTGTAGAAGATACATCTTTAAATATTGAAATTCCTAGTGAGGAAGTCTTCTCTATTCAAGATAATCCTCCAACATGGAAAATGTACTTTGATGGTTCCTCCAGAAGTCCAATAGGGAAGAAAATGGAAGATCCTAAATTCCACAAAGTTGGGTTAGGAATCGTGCTTATTTCCCCAGAAAAGGTAGTGATACTATATTCCTTCTTATTGTTGGAAGGTGGTACAAACAATGAAGCAGAATATCAAGCTCTCATCATAGGCTTGGAATTGGCGCTTCAGGCATAGGTGAATCACTTGAAGTTAAAAGGTGATTCATATTTGGTAATCAATCAAATCAAGGGGAATTATGCCATCACAAAGGAAGAGTTAATCCCCTTGTATGATTAAGTTAGAGATTTAATGGAGGAATTTTCTTCGGAAACAAAATTTTATTATGTCTTGAGATCACAAAATTCCTGAGCTGATGCATTGGATAATGTAGCCACAGCCCTGGCGGATCCAAACTGGGATGAAACAATCATCAATATTGCCCACCATCGTGTAGTTTCACCTTTTTTTCAAATCAGAACAGAAGAAATCAACGAAATTAGTCCCATTTATGAACCATATTGTAATACTATAGGATGGATGACACATTTCAGAAAATACCTTCAAAATGGAACACTCCCACCTGATAGATGCGGGAAAGAATAAGTCCGGCAATGTGTGGTCAATTTTACTCTTTATGATAGCCCAGATCACCAAAAAATTCTATACAAGCAAGGTTTTAATGGAATTATAATCAAATGTATTGATAGTGAAGAGACAATGGATGTCATGAGTGAAGTTCATGCAGGAGTTTGTGGTGCCCACCAGTCTGGACATAGACATTCTAGTCAAATTCGAAGGCTTGGATACTTCTGGCCTTCAATGATGCAAGATTGTGTTGATTTCACTAAGAAGTGTCATTATTTCCAACTATGTTCCAACTTCATTCATCAACCTCCATATTTTCTTCATACAGGTAAATACTCATGGACATTTTCCACATGGGGAATGGATGTAGTAGGACCTTATCCTCTAGCTACATCCAAGCAGTTTAAGTATATTCTTACTACTACCGACTTCTTTTCCAAATGGTCAAAGGAAATACCTTTCAAATAATTTAGTTCTAAATGCATTGTTAGCTTTCTCAAATATAACAACATTACCAAATTTGTTGTCCCTCATACCATATTGACAGACAATGGATCCAACTTCTATTCATCTGAGGTAAGAAAGTTGTGTCAAGAATACAACATCAAATCCAACCATTCATCTTGGTATCATGAAGCGGCCAATGGACAAATAGAAACCTTTAATAAGAATCATTCAAACATACTACAAAATATGGTGGATAAAGATAAGAAATCATGGCCTGATAAACTTTTTCATGCTTTATGGGCTTATTGGACCACCACCTACATTTCTATGCGGTCAACTCCATATTCATTGGTATATGGAACAAAAGTAGTCTTGCCCATTGAGGTTCAATTACCTTCGCTCTGAGTATCCATTTGAGATCAGTCATCAACATATGAACAATATTAGAAGTTATTTGATGAATTGGAATCATTAGATGAAAAACGATTTTGCACCCTACACCACTTGGAAGTCTTTCAGAATCGAATAGCATTGTCTTTCAATACAAAATTTCATCTTCGTTAATTCATTCAAGGATAATTGGTATTTGTCCTCAGAACTCCAATGATACCAGAAAAGAAAACTCCAAAGCTTGAGCCAAAGTGGGAAGGACCTTATTCAATACATAAGGTGTACTCTAATGGAGTTTATTCTTTAATCTCAATGAATGTAGAACTCACCATGACTTCAACCAATGCCAGATTCCTGAAGAAGTATTTTTTGTAACAAAAATGCCATCGTCCTGCATGAAGTTAAATTGTAAACAGTTCCTTATACATACTACTTGAAGTTAAAATGTAGATGTTCATCCTACATGATTTTTAAACTATGAAAAAGTCCCTTAATATGTCTTATAGGACGTTAAATTGTGCACATGTCCTACAAGATGTTAAACTGCACAACAATACATCCTAGCTACATGACATTAAACTGCACAACACCCTTTGTCCCACATGATGTTAAACTGTGCATCGTTAGGGTTTTTTCTACCTCTTTTTTCTCACACCAAGAATCACTCATGTGAGATTAGAGTAAGATTCAACCAAAACACCCTCTCTGGGCCGCTAACCATGCATAAGTCCCAACACTATCTTCGGGTTGTTGTCTTCAAGTACAAATAGATCACCAATTCATTCTCAATCGAACTACATGGATTTTGATCCTTGCCTTCTAGGATGGGTGTGTAGGAAACCTCCCGAGGTTTAACCCCAAAACCAATATCTTCACGTCGGTTCACCTCCATCTCATATGATGTTGACCCGTGAAGCCCCCCCGAAACAAATATCTTCACATTGGTTCACCATCATCCTACATGATGTTAAACTATGTATGTCCCTTTTTTCCCTACTACATGACACTAAACTGTGCAGCAGCATCATCCATTATATATGATGTTAAACTATAGAGTCCCCCATTGTCCTCGCTTCAAGACATTAAACTGCATAGTAATACATCCTAGATACATGACACTAAACTCTACAACATCAGTCCATGCATATGACTTTAAAATATTCGCACTTTTTTCATGTATGAAAATAAAATAAAAAAGTCACTAACACCCTCACCTGAGAGGGAATCATTATTGACATTGATATCCAATCATGTCATATTCCAAGGACTACATGCATACATGGAAATGCCTGAACCTTTAATCTTGGGTCCAACCATCATTGCACTAAAGTACCCTTTCACCCTTCACATGTATGAACCAAATATGTACATAGGGTATTTCAAGAACTAATTATGGCTTGATTCCCATCCCTATGGGATACGTAGGAATGTTCGAGAATCCCTCGAATCCAACCCCAACTCTTTGGGCCTAACCCCAAACTCCACTTTCAATCCCTTGGATGAAAAGTCCCCCTGTGAGCACATGAATGTGGTATGAAAACCCTGGTCTTTATTCACATCAGGTTTATAACAAACGCACAATGTGTCTCCCTCATTATGGTCCAAGATCTACGACCCTAAACTAAGATCTCTTATGCTCTCATCCCACATGACGTTAAACTGTTTTTCAAGAACTACGTATGGATTGATTCTCATCCTAATGAGATACGTAGTGAAGTCCAACATCTCAATTCTGGACCCAGCCACAACATGATTATAGTCAGCATTGGTCTATGTATCGCCTTCATACATTGGACAATAGCCATTTTCATGTGTCATAATCCTAACCTTAAATACTTCCAGATCTCCATAACCCTTTTCTTGACTCCTGGTCACAAAATGTCTGATACCCGAGTATTCTTTTGCCTGACCATTCAGCATGTGCCCTTAGGCGGCCTTGCATAAATAGTCTACATAATGGACCTATCATCCAAAAGATTCTATTATTTGACTATGCAACCAATGCACTTTGGTGGCCCTGCATAATTCAACCCCCCTAACAGGTTTGTCAAATAAGGGTAACTTCAGTCTTAGGGGGAAAACCTCTTTTTTCCTTATTGTTCTTAACGAAGATATGTAGGGATCCGCAAAAACAACCATCCTTAACATATTTGTCCCACAGTCTTTTTCAAGATTTGAAAGTATTCAATTCTATGGTTTATATTTTCCTTCCCTAAGTTTGGGTCAGACCTTTGCAGGAGTGACATTCATCCAATTCTTTGAAAATCTTGATTGGTAATATCCTCTAAATATTAAAGTACCTCTCTCCATCAACAGACTCAATGATTTGGGAAATTTTAATCTCCATAAACGTTCATTGGCTTTTAGAAATAGAACAGTAAAATTTCTAAGAGTTCTTTTTCTTGACTATGTAGCGCGTGCCCTTAGGTGGCCTTGCATAAGTAGTCTACATAATGGACCTGTAAGCGAAAAGATGTTATTATTTTACATGCAGCCAATTCTCTTAAGTGGCCCTGCATAATTCAACCCCCTAACGGGTTTATCAAATAGTGGTAACTTCACACTTAGAAAATACTTACTCAAATTCCTTTTAGCTGTCTTTTCATATCATCCCTCATATTCAAAATTTATTAAGTCATAGTTTACATGTTTTTGACCATACATGAATGTGGTGATATGTTTTCAAACAAATTATCAAGGAATTAAGTCAATTTTAATCCATTGAGTCAAAGTTAATCAACCTTAAACATTATCTTTTTTATGTCTGACATGCATGACTTTAAACTTCCAACAAGAGATAGGGTACTCATTAAATTGGGAACCTATAAAAGGAACTATGAACAAAAGTCCAGTCCTAGGTCTCTAAACGTACATTTTATATGATTTAGGAAATATTGAGCAACAAAAAGATGCAAAGTTTGTGGGGTTGTTTGTATAATCCTAGAAAAAATAAAACTATGCTTATTAGGCCCATTGGATTAGGTAAAAAAAAGTAGTTAGCAAGAGAATGCAGGTACAAATGATTGAAGATGAAATGTCTTTTTCATTGATGCACAATATTAGAAGAACATCTACAGATTAGAGTATCTTCTTTTTTTTCAAGAATTACAAGAGGATTTCAACATAACTTTTCATTTGATTTATGACATTCCAAGCTTCATCAACATCCACTTGAAGTTCATTCACTCGACCATATTCACTCTTTTCAGCTTGATGTAGTGATTTCTTTGCATTTGTGAGGGCTTTCATACCATCTGTTTGGACTCCTTCTAATGAATAGTTATGCTGGTAAAGTTCCCTAGTAATAGAATCTAGTTGTTGCTGAAGGTGCATCTGCTGGACAACTTTCTCCATGATCTTCTAATTCAGCTCCTTCAGCTTTTCATCATGATCAGCCTCAGCTTGGGACACCACAACCTCTAATTATCCGATATTGGTCAGCATCCTCACTCTGGTCAGATCTTGACTACACTTTTTCTCCCGCTCCCTCCTTAAGATGACTTGTTTCACTGCGGTATGGATCTCTTGATATCCAAAACTACCAAGTCCCAGCATGACGAACAAGGTTGACAGTCGCAGGATATTCGAAGACAGCTCTTCAAGATGCACTTTAGATATGATCTTCCATATATTCTATCATGCCTTGCGACGTGAGAATTGGAGAACCTTTTTCACCTTTGTGTCAGATTCATCATCGCTGTCACAAGGGGGGAATATAGTCTGGGATTAATGCACTTAAGGAAGTTTCCTATTCTTCTCCTCCCCCCATAACCCTTGGTACTTCACTTTCTACTCCCGTTGGGGCTGAGGCTGAGAATTAACCAATGGATCTATCCACTGAAGTTGAAATCCCTACATAGTCAATTGAAAGCTTTGGTTAGTTTCAAGGGATAAAAAAAGTTGATTAGCTGTCTTGAAAATTAAGTACAACCAAAAATATTATCATGTTTTACCCAATGGTATATTAGCAGCATGAGAAGGCTCCTCACCATCTATCCTTGCTTCAACATGATTTTCAGGAAGGGTTTCAAGAAGCCCTGCTGGGTTAAGCTCCACTTGAGCTAGTGTCTCTGCAATGAAAGGGTTGTCTCTACCCCCTTCAGGCATCGGCAGATCAGTAGCTTGCTCAGACAGAACTGCACATTTCAACCAATCATGGTCAGAGATGTAATTAAAAAAATTAACAGGACAAAGGGTAACAATCATGTCAAATATCTTATAAATCACATGGTAATTTAACATGATCTAAATTTCTTCAAAATACATTCCAAGTTTCATAATTTCATCCAGTGATATCCCAGATTCATGGTTAGTCACACAAGTGGGAGTATTTTACATATCTTCATGGTGACCCTCCTCATGCGACCTCTGATCTTGGATAGATTCCTCAGAGAAAATTGCGAAGTCATTTGCAGTGGTCGCCAAATGTTCTGGTGTAGGTGTTGAACATATAGAATCACAGAATGGAAGTCAGTTGATGTTTTCATTCAACGTTCTCTGAAGTATTGTTAATTTACTAGAAGAAAGCTCTTCTCTCCTTGCAGCAACATCATGAGGAGTAATGGGAACAGACGATGGCTCTTATTCTCTCATCATTTCATCAGGAGCAGCCAGGTCAGCATGAATTTGAGACTATTTACCAGCACCCTCTGCCGTTCTCAGAGGAGGGTCAGTCCTCTCCCTCAAAGGGGAAATCGAATAATCCCCTACAATCCCAAGTAGTATGATAAACCTTTTCAAGAGTTATGATTCATGACTATCTGAAGGACTTACCACTATTGATAAATCTTCTAGATGTAGAATTCTTCCTTTGATGCCTTTTATTATTTGACTTTTTGGGTATGTTAACATTGTAACCTCAAAATACAGGTATCGGAGAATGTAAAGCTCTGTCTGACTCCTCATCCAGGACTTGTTGGCCTGGAGATACTTCTGCTGGCTCACGAGGAGATTTAGGGACTCTAAGAGCAGTTCCACCAGGGCTGTACTACGGTGAAGGGACCTTAGTAGTTCCTTCTTTAGCAAGCTTCGGGATGAAGAAAGTAATTTCCTTGAGTAAAAAATCTTTTACTGAAATCAAGTTGCAAAGAAAATAAGGAAAGAAACTTACATCTTTAGGATCCACATAATCATTTAAATCCTTGTCTAATGAAGCACCAATCCCCTTAATGGTGCCACAATCCATCATTTCCATTACATTCTTGGTGATTTTAATGGAATCATCAGTGGCATATATGAGCATTTCCAGCTCTTTGATGCAAGCCCACACTTCATTGGGGTTATCCTCGAAGCGGATATCAGCAGAAGCCCAGAGATCCCCTACTCTAGGGATATGTAGCCCTTCTCATAAGTCTATCAAGGCATTTATTTCATCACAATATAAACTCCACCATGTTTGGGAAGCCTCTGGTCATAAATATTCAGAATGTGCACCAGTAGGCCGCGAGGAGGATCCTACATTCTGGGGCTTCAACTTCTTTCCATCTCCTGCAATCACAGATAATGGATAAGAAAATGAAACTTGTTGCTCTTTTAAATAATGGTGACTAAATTGCCTCAATGATATAACTCACCATGAGTCGATGGAGTACGTATATTGACTCTAGAAAGAGGATTATATCTGGCATGAGGCTATTTTGACGCATGTCGTGCCTCATCATCTCCATCCTGAGAATCTGGTGAATCAACCTTGGGTGAAGAACCCAATGAATCAACTCTGGGTGAGGAAGAGTCACCTTCCATATGAAAGGTTTCTTTCCTGACACTTCTCTTTTTACTACCCCGGTCTTCTCCATAGCTGTTAGCAACCACAGTTTTCGGGAAACCATTGGATGTTGCTCTGACCTAACGTGCATGGGAAGGGATACAACAATCTGTTGTAGACTCTTTAATTGGCATGCAAATCTATATAGAGAATAGGCATTGCATATAATCTCTCTGTAAATTCTGGTGGCCAATACACCATCTCTGCAAGCCAGCATATATGACATCAATTCCATGCTAGTTGTTCCATCATCAACAAACTTCCCAGTTGGTGGGTTTCCATAAGGAAAGAAATGAAATTCCTTGAACATGCTCAGCCTCACCTTCAGATCATTGGAATTAAGGGACAATAGAAAAATTCCTGAAAATGCCAGCACCGATGGACTAACAGAACTTCTACGAACCTTTACTCCACTCTGTACAGTATATGTCCTGAAGTGAGTGGAGATCCATCCCCACAAAACATGGAATGGTCCCACTATTCTCAATAGAGACTTTCCTATATATACATAAGTAAGATTATGTGAATCTTTGCCAAAACTAGGGTGGCCAACCCAACCAATTTTCTCTCAGCCAACTTGGTTGCAACAACTAAGGTCCCTGGCCTGATGCCTACCTTTGAATCCCTAACTGGAAGAAGATAAATAATGATCCACAAGGCTAAGAAGCCCGCCAGATTGGTATTATCTGGGATTCTTTGATCCACTTCATACCCCCACTTTTCAAACTTTCCTGCTTCCAGAGTTGGCCAGAATGTGCCAAGAGCACCCCTCTTCTCTGCTCTGGGGATGTTGGTAGGACATGTACAGGTGGGCCCCTTCTCCGTCTTCTTAATGAGAAACATATCCATCCACTCTTCTAGATGAATATTTTTCTGGATTGATTTTTGGTGGACTTTGAATTCTTGAGCTTGAAAAATATCTTCATCAACTCCCGAGCTAGAGTCTGAGTCTTCTCAGAATCATTCCATGTCACCTTTGGAGGGATGAACTCATCATACATGTCTCCCAAAATTGGATCCCCCGAGATCTTCTAGACATCCCACAAGCTGATGCCTACTTATCCATGAGTGAGATGGAAAGAATTGGTTTTTGGGATCCAGCGGCTGATTAGATCTGGCACAAAATCATCATTCCTATAGACATATGTCTACCCAACCCAGACGACTTCGTATATTGCAGCTCCTTTCAGATCCTCAACAAACTCTACATATGCTTGTCGCACCCAATATGTCCACATTCAAGTCGGCTTCACATCTCCTCCAGGATGGAAATCCCAACTCTTTTTCCATCCATTGAATTGGTCCATCTGAGAATTTCGGAAAATAGAGGGATAGCAATGCAGCTGTAGATTAGACTTCTGAGGATTCAGATCTGGAGTACATGGGCTATGATGCATTATGAATGCCTTCTCCAATTTTCCAGCATTGACAAATGATCCTGCAACAGAGACATTTGCCGGAGAGAAATTGGTGTAAGTCTGAAACCAGGAATGAGGAATATAATTCTTTTCCTCTCGAACGTTTACTCCATGCAGATGACCAAGGCCATTAAAGGAATGTAAATGCTCTGTGGGAAATTTTCATGATATTTCTTCAAGTACATATCCAAATCCGGGAGATTGTTGTCGCATATAACATAATAATCATGGCCAACAATGTTCATCATGCCATCTATTCTCTTAAAGGTTATCTCATCAACCGATCTAATATTACTTGGAGACATTTAATCTACACAAAGATCAAACAATTAACTTTTAAGTAAGTATGTTTTTATGAAATATTTGCGAAGAAAACAAAAAAATGTCTAAGGCATTAAGGCGCCCAAGTTTTGCCACACAAGTAATGTCGTGCTAATGATGGTGCGCAAGTCAAAATCCTTAATGGAGAAGCACGACACAAAGAAGAGAAATCAAAAAAGAAAAGCAACACACTTCCGTGTCTAGAGCTCAAAAGCTTTGGAGGCAGGATGGTTTTCACAAAGTGACGCCCATATATATAGGCGATCTCACAACCCTGCGCACCACTGAACCCTGGTTTCTCATTTTCCTCAGAGTCAAATCCTATTTCATTTTTTCAGATCCAACTCTGAGGGGGGACTTTTGTTGACCCTCCGTTCTGTTATAGAGTCCACATAATGAAAAAGGGGAGTCCCTCAAGCAAAGAAAAACAAAATGAAGAAGAGAGAGGGAAGAAGAATCAAATGTTGCAAAGGCATTAAGGCGCGCAAGTCACTTGCATGCCAGCCTTGGGTATTCATGTTACTTACGCACCAGATGTAAGGTGTGCAGGTCACTTGTGCGCCCACATTGAAATTTCACCCTAATCTCAGGAGGCCTATAAATAGCCCCTGTGGGCCCCCCATTTCAAGGACGAATTTTCCAAAACTCAGATTTAAGCTCTGGTCACCCAAGTCTTTTTCTGACGTCTTCCAAACACTTCTAAGGTAATTCATTACCTAGAATGGAAGCTCTAAAGAGGATGAATAAGGCCTAAGTGTTAGAACGCATCAATACATGCGCACCTAAGTGTCATCCCTTAAGGGAAATGAAGACACTTGTGTGCTGCCTTTCCCTCTCAAGGGAACTTTCACGCCACCCTTCTGGAAGCCTCTAGGGATGATATTAAGGGCTTGAGTTCAAAGTCAGCCAAGTATTACCCTATAGATCCTTTGTCGCCCAAGGTGACTCATATCGCACAAGTCTACTTGCACAACCAGGATGGTACTTCCGTGCCTCCTTTCTAGTCACCTCTTTTCCTCAAATCAACCTCTCCTCTTCAATACATAGCCTTCAAAACCCTCTTCAAATCCATTTATGGCATGGTTCCTTTGTTGGATTCCTTATCTGAAAGGAATTATTTGAGAACCTCTCCCAAAACCTCAAGACTTACAAGATTTATGTCACCACAATTAGGGGTTTCCTATATAACCTCATCCTTTGAGATGAGAAGATCTTTTTATTTTGGGCCTCTTTCTCAAGAGTAAGCCCCAGGTTACAAGTCCCCTTAACCTGGGCCTCCTTCTCAAGAGTAAGCCCCAAACATAGTTTCCTTAAACATTGGGAATCCTCCTCAGGAGTAAGCCCCAATCTTAATTCCTTTTGATTTGGGCTTCTATCTCAGCAATAAATCCAATCATAAGTCCCTCTTATTTCGGGCTTCCTTTTCAGGAGTAAGTCCCGGGTTAAAATTCCAAATCCCCATAAAGTAAAAATACCTTTATGGACCCTTTTGTTGGGCTTCTTTCCTAATTCCTGGTCTTCATTTACTTGGGTATTCATACATACGTAAGCCACACATCATTTATCATGTCTGTATATTTCATGTTACTATCTTCAATTTTACTGATACCTCATGTTTCTCACACCGAGAATGACTCACTTGAGCTTAGAGTGTGAAAGTAATCAAAAAATCTCTTTTTGGGCCGTTAACCATGCATAAACCCCATATTTCTTTACCCGAACTACGTGGACTTTGATCTCTTCCTTAAAAGTAGAGTACGTAGAAATCCTTTATATGGTTTAAGCCCATATTTAATTAATTCATTTCCATCCCATATGACGTTAAACTATATCCTTCTTATCGAACTGTGTGGGTTCTGATTCCTTTTTAACAAGGATACGTATGTAGCCCATCTGCAGGTATGATCCCAACTCTGATATAATCCATCTCTTTCTGAATGACAATAAACATCAAGTGCCCCACTAAGTGGCTTTAAAACTAGTATAGTCATCATAATGACCAAGAGATTTCTATATAATGTATTCAAGGATAAAATTGACTAAGGATCTCTAATACATACGGATGATTCTCCATAGATGAAGAACCTCAAATACATATAAAAGACTCTCTAAATCCTATACATATGAATCATCTATTGCCAAATCTAAAGGAAAACTCAATTTCATTCTTGGTGAATTAATATGTATTTGTGAACATAACTTAAATATATAAGAAAGTCCCGGAGTAGGCAATAATTCCCCCCAAAAAGGTGTGATGATCCTGAACTCCCATCCTCTCAACCAATGCAAATTATTTATCATCATCGGTCCACAACTAATGAGCACCTACCTTTGGAAAGTAGGTCCAAATGGATATAGAATCATTGGGTGTTTCCGTTGTACAAATAAACCTGTTAGAAACCGATTGGAAAGTTTGAAACTTAAACAAACAAGGTCATCCCCATTTCCAAAAGAAACAGTGATGGACTAGATTTTTTTATAAGATTGATAGAACATGAAAGGTTACAATGTATTACGATCAGTTACTTCAATAGAACTCATATATAATCAAGCTCCTACTTCATCCACAATAACCACATTAATGATTTGGTGGGAATAATATATTCAGATTCTATGGTGCTCAATGAAATGAAATCTTGTTTCTTGATTACCCAAGAAAATAATAATCCATCAATATATAATTCCCCAACTGACATTCATTTTCTATCATCTACTGATCCATCCAATCTGCATTTGTATACCCCAATAACACTTGCTAAGATTTTTCATTGTAAAGAATACCAAAATCAACCCCTCCTTTGATATTATAAATTATTATTTTTACAAAATGTAAGTGGATTTCTTTAGGATTTCATTGGTATTAAGAGTCTTAGAACATCGAAAAAACAATATCAAGTCTTGTGACTAGAAAATACAATATACTTTTTGTGATTTGCCTATATTTTGTGACTTTAACTGCATTTCATTCATTATCTATGAAAATTACATCAAGGTACCCACTGGATTCATCATCTCCTTATAATTATCCATTAAGAATCTTCTCAAACGTCTTTTGAATATTTAGATTGTGAAATTAATGTTCCATTATTTATTTATGTCACATGTAAACAAAAAATATATCCACTCACTAATAATTGACATTTAGAATTCAGTTTCATGAATATTGTGAACTGTTTACAGTGTACTTCATCTGATCCACCAAATATTATGTCACTAACATACACTAGCACCATAATCCTTTGATCAATGTCATTGTTGACATAGAAATTATAATCAATATATCCATGGTGAATACCAAGCTTATTCAAAACATATATTGTCTTGAATACCATTCCCTTGGTCCATACTTCCACCCATATAACACCTTTATCATCTAAAAAACTGTATTCTAATCTTCATGAATGAGAAAACCATCTGGATACTCAATATAAACTTATTCCTCTAGATCTCAATTTAGAAACACTAACTTCACATCCATATGGAAAACATTTAACCTTCTTTTCACTACTATGACTACAAACAAGGTTGCATGACCTTGCGCCACCTTATAAGGTTTACACACACCATGTGACAGTTGAAAATTAGGGCACACTGTTAGCTAGATGGGGCTTCATGGTTTACCCAAAACCATGTCATATGTATTTGAGTGATGGACTAGATTTTTTTATAAGATTGATAGAACATGAATGGTTGTAATGTATTCCGATCAGTTACTTCAATAGAACTCCTATATAATCAAGATACTAATTCATCCACAATAACAACATTAAAGATTTGGTGGCCACAATATATTCATATTCTACAGTGCACAATGAAATGAAATCTTGTTTCTTGATTAGCCAAGAAAAAAATAATCGATCAATATATAATTCCCCTCCTGACATTTATTTTCTATCATCTACTGATCCGTCCAATCTACATCTGTATACCCCAATAACACTTGCTTATATTTTTTATTGTAAAGAAAACCAAAATCAACCACTCCCCCGATATTATGAATTACTATTTTTAAAAACTCTAAGTGGATTTCTTTAGGATTTTATTTATATCAGGATTCTTAGAACATGGAAAAAACAATATCAAGTCTTGTCACGAGAAGGTACCATATAATTTTGGTGATTTTCCTATATTCCATGACATTAACTTCATTTCATTCATTATCCATGATAATTACATCAAGGTACCCACTGGATTCGTCATCTCCTTATAATTATCCATTAATTTTTTTTCAAAACGTCCTTGGCATATTTAGATTGTAAAATTAATGTTCTATTATTTATTTATGTCGCATGTAAACAACGGAAAAACATCCATTCACTAATAATTGAAATTTAGAAATCAGTTTTCATGAATAATGTGAACTTTTTATGGTGTACTTAGTATTATCCACAAAATATTGTGTCACCGACATACACCAGCTCCATAATCCTTTGATTAATGTCATTGTTGACATAGAAATTATAATCAACAGTCCTATGCTGAATACCAAGCTTATTCAAAATGGATATTCTCTTTAATACCATGCCCTTGGTCCTTACTTCCACCCGTATAACACCTTCATCATCCAAAAAACTCTATTCTAATCTTCATGAATGATAAAACCATCTGGATTCTCAACAAAAACTTATTCCTCTAGATCCCCATTTAGAAAAGAAAACTTTACATCCATATGGAAAACATTGAACCTTATTTTCACTACTATGACCACGAATAATCTGATTTTTTCTAGCCTCATAATAGGTGAAAATGTTTTATCAAAATCAATACCCACTATCTTGGAGTAAAATTTTCACACTAATCGTGATTTTTTTTTTCAAACAGACATTACATCTTCATTCATCTTCTTGTGGAAGACCCATTTGGTACCAATAAAATTATTATCTTTTTTTCTCTTGAAACAATATCCCATGTAAAATTCTTCTAAATTTGGTCAAGCACTTCATTCATAGATTTAACGTAGTTATCATCTCCAGTTATGTTATCAAAACATTTTGGATCTACCTATGATAGGAAGGATGCCTGCTGTAATGACTTCATTCATCATGTGTGAACTCGTTCTCCCTAATCACAAATGATGTTATTCTTCTCAATTTCATAATTAATCTTTATATTATATGAAGGAATATATTTTTATTCATACTACTAATCATCAGTATCTTCTTTTTAATATGAATTTCCCACTTCAATCCCCCTTGAGGTTATTACGACATCATCACTTTGATCTAGAAATTAATCACTATATTCTTGAAGATTTTATTAATTGTCTACTATAGTAACATCAGTTATTTCAAATACCATTCCAATTATCTTGTTTAAAAATTTATATTATTTTCTTATTACCAAATATCGAAGAAATATCCCCTCATATCCTCATGATTCAAATTTCCTATGTCTCTCCTTATTTAGAAATAACATTTTCTTCCAAATATTTGAATGTGTTTCAATGTTGGATTATTCCCATACCACAAATCATAAGGAGTCTTTTCTTCCTTTGTACATTATTGATCCATGTTGGATATGCAAGTTGATGTCATGAACACTTCCATCCAGAATTTCACTAGTAGGTCCTTTTCAATCATAATTATTCTAGCCATGTTTTTTATGATCTGATTTCTCCTCTCAACCAATGCAATTTTTTGAGGATTTATCACTAATGAATCTTGATGACTTTTTTCATGTTTCTAGTGATAATATTCTATTTGAATGTTTTGTAATTCCATACCATTATCAGGATGAAACCTTAGAATATTCTATCAAAGAGTCCTTTAATATTCCCTCCAATACTATTTCATACAACTAAACACTTTAGATTTGGGGAAAATGAAAAATACCCACTACATATTTATAAAATCATTAATGAAATGTATACAATAACTCTTCCCATTGAAGGATATTAGTGAGATAGTTTCACATACATCTACATGCACCCATTCAATAAATCTAGATGATTTTTTTTATTTTTTCTTCTATGTATTTCTAATAACTATACATTGTTGATAAGAATTTCACATATTAGTTCCATCACATGACAGATTAAGGTGATATTAAGATGCATCACATTTTTCATGATACTCAAGTGATGTTTGGCATAATGGCCATTTCATTTATGCCACAGTCCATTTTGTTCTTATCAAGATAAAATGGACATATCCTCCTCTCCACTTACAAGGTTGA
The DNA here is from genome assembly GCA_963277665.1 of Viscum album. Classification (NCBI taxonomy): domain Eukaryota; kingdom Viridiplantae; phylum Streptophyta; class Magnoliopsida; order Santalales; family Viscaceae; genus Viscum; species Viscum album. The sequence continues at coordinate 1,423,041,882 of OY728123.1, read as the reverse complement.
GATTCTCCTTTATTATTTTTTAATATAGAACAACAACAGCATCCATTCCTTTGATGAAAAAAATATTCTTAGTAAAACTTATAGTTCTCCCATAGATTTATTTTTGAATGATACTAAGAATTTTGTGAATGATATCATTAACAACTAAGACATAATCATGTCTCATTTCGTTGCCCCCAATTTTGGATTTTCCAAATAAAATAATCATATGTCCTTCATCATTAAAAAATTTGACAACCCCTTCCATGTCAAATCTTATTCCTATAAAAATACCCTTATTGTGAGTCATATGGGATGTGCATCCACTATCAAGGATTCATGCACTATAATGATTTAATGCTTTATGGGAAATCTCTGTAACCATTGAATGTTCAACTCTTTTCTTTTAGATCAATTTTTTAACTTTGTACTAGGTGTGGATTGATATTTTTTACTTTCCACAGAGTTTGATGGATCCATTTCATATCAAACATAGGAAAAGTGATTTCTAATTTTAATCTAATTTGAAAATACATTGATATTCTCCTTATGACCACATGCAGAATGCTTTGGAAAATTTCTCTTCATTGTTGAGGATAAATATCGTTTAATGTATCTGAAACATCCACACCTTAAATAGTGTCCATCAAATGAAATCCTTGAAAATTGAGCTTTGTATATATTCCTCTATTTTCCTTGTTCCATTCAGAACCTATTGGTTATAGAACAAATATTTTGTGAGTTTCCCATCTTTACATAACAATAACATCTATTTTAGAGCATATTCATATATAGTATTGAAGTACTAGTTCCACATTGGGTCTTATAAGTCATCTGATTGTGATTTATACCAAAATAAACTTTCATCCTCGGAGTGGGTACTCATGGTTTGACAATAATCACCATAGATTTATATATACGATCAAGCCCCATACTAAGAACATTATTTGTATATGACTATTGATTTGATTATGTAACAACTATATGCTTCACATCAATCTTTTATTACACTTGAGTGATTTACTTTACCTATTTCAAATAGCGAGTAAAGGTTTTTTCCTAATCCTCAACATTTTTTCATTGGCCGAAAAAATCATCTTGAAGTTCGTTGATAAGTTTTATTTTATCCTTCACCATGTTATTAAAACAATCAATCACCTTTTTCCATGACTTAGTTTTGATCATGTATTCACCACCCATTTCTTAGTTCTCGGCATTGAAAACTTATGATTTTCAATTTCTTCCTTCTGCATAGACTTATCTTCTTCCCATTATTCCATATAATGTTTGGAATCACAAAACACTCTATTTTCATTCTTTATTATTTCCCTCCAAACATCTATCTTCTCAAGAAAATATTTTAATTCATCCTGCATATCAATTCTTCCTTCAACTTCTTCTTCATCAATTTCTATTACTTTAATTTTTCGGGAGATACCTACAACTACCACCATAGAATTGTATCCATTATTGTTGCAATTCTCTGTCTATTCATCCTTAGAATATTTAAAACCTTCATTTTCTTGTGATAAATGATTATTCTTTTTGAATATTTTTTTAAATTTTGTTACCTTTTACATAGGCTAAATAATGATTAATGGAATTTTGAATTCATCCTCATCATCTTCTTAAAACAACTTGGTGAACCATGCTGTAAGATGTCAAACCTTTCCATATTAAAATAAATCAAGTGGGAGTTTCCATTTGAAATTTCCTTTCCCTAATTTTATATTTGAGGAAATAAATGACATCATCTCATTCTCCTCATTTTATTCCTATCTATAATCAATGGTGATCTTCATAATGCCCTTGAATTCCACTTCTTTAGATATCTATTTTGTCCACATAATCTTTTTCATAATTTATTATCTTGAATGTAACAATAATACTATGAGTGATATCCATCATAATATCCATTGGATCTTTATCATCGAATACTTAAAAATTAGGATTAAACTTAAGTGGAAGTAATATCAAGACATTATTGACAATCTTAACTTCTTCAATAATATATCAGAGACCATGAATGCCTTCAAAAATAACATTAAATATGTCAAATAATGTATCAAAAAGCTTAGTAGGCTGTATTATCAGAAGAAAATACTTGTTTCATATAACCTATATCTTTTTTTTCATTGACATTTGATTCACCCTCATAAATATTTAGTAATGTTTCCCACATTGAATTTGATGACATACATGATACAACTTTTGTATAGATTTCATTACATAGGGATCCCCCTAATGAAATGATTCATTTGATGTTAGCATCTAAATCACTTCTGTAAAATTATCATTAAACACCACTGTCTGTAATGGCTGAGATTCCATGTATTTCTACTCTAATGATATTCATTCATAATGATCAAAAGTAATTCAAATCTAATTATTTCATAATTGAATTTTTTTCCATCAATGTCCATAATCCTATTTTGATCAAAAACCTTCTTTGAAAGCTTCAAGAGAGAAACATTGATATTAACCTTTCCCTTTAATTCCAATTGTTATCCCAACTAGGTTAAATAACCAGATGGGGGGATCATGGTATGATAGATTATAACAAATTCCCCTTTAGATAATGTTTTATTATTAAACAAAATTTTATTTTCTACCTTTATTGTAGCAATGTATGAGAATAAATGAAATATTGTACTAGACACCAAAATTTTACTTGGTTCACCCTCACTTCGCTATGTCCAATGAGTATATAATGGCAATGTTATGATGTCCCAAATCCACTAAGGCTCACTTCCAAAATAAGGTTATTTCTAGATCAATTATATACCCAAGCTCACAACCCTTAAAATGTATATAGAAAAATCATTTTCACTTATGTTTTACAAGAAATCACGATTTAAAAGATCAATGATCCCTCCACTAATACATTCTCAATCACCCTCCATATGAATCTTCTTTTGTTGTGAATCACCTCATAATTGTTTCACACATATATTTGTGTTCCTTGAATTTATTTTTCACCCTGTAGATGAAATACACTTTTCTATGTATTATTAGTTTTTATAAATTGAGGTCACAAACTATCTTATTCCATTTGTGAACTTCTTTGAACCCTCCATGAACTGTATTTCGTCTTCTGTGAAATAATTTACACCATGTCGCATGAGTTATTTATGGTCAAAATTTTCTTCATAGATCACCTATTCTCTATAGATGACTAATGACTCACAAACCACAGATACTTCACAGACTACCTTAATGATGAATATAGACTATTCTTCATGACCTAACATTGATTCATGGATTATGCCTTTGTCGAATCCTCCCTCACAAACCACTTCCTTCATGGATTTCTCTCTCAAGAACCACTTATTTTATGGAATTGTTCCCACATGAACTACTTTAGAATTCATAGAATATATCAAATTAAGATCTTATCTAATTAGTTTCTTAAAAATAAAATTATTTCATTAGGGGATCTTTATATAGGAAAATCGATCTGTAAAACATACTAATTAAAATTACTGACCATTTTGTTGTGGAATAGTCTTTATCATGAACATTCTATGTGGTCTACAAAGATAATTTAATCATTTTAGGTTCACCTAAAATCACCTCTATCCTACAACAAATGATGAGTCCTTTATGGGGGAATAAATCACCCCAATAACTCCACAAATGAAACACCTCCTACAAACTAACCCATCCATCCAACATTAACTTTTTATTATTTCAAGGTGGGAAAATCCCTACACAGAACAAACCTAAGGAGGTCTAAAGTATTGGAGACCCAATGCATCTGCCCTAACAAAGTTACCACATGCATGTGGAAGAGACCCCAGCCTGGAAAACAAAAAATTACGATCACCATTAGTAATTCCTGAGGCGAGGAAGTCAGCCACCATGTTCCCCTCGCGCCATGTGTGACTAATAATCACCTGTGGATCCAATAGACGTTTGCACTTACGAATAATGTAGACAATGGTCCAAGGGATTTGGAACTTCCCCTGCAGCGATCCATGGAGGATAGCCGAATCGGTCTTGATCGATTCTAACTTAATGTTGTGCGAGTGACAAAGCTCAATACCTTTCAGCATCGCGAAAGCTTCCGCCCTGAGGGAGTCTCCCGCTCCAAAGCCATCACTGAAGGCCAGAGACACTGCCCCTTGGGGATCACGAACCACTCCCCCACCCCTCATAAAACCAGACACACATGACCCGTCCACATTCAGTTTCAACCCACTACTTGGAGGATTCCATTTCACCCATCTGCCTCGCCTATTAGCATCTTGTAAGGTGCGAACAGCAGAGTTACCTGCCATGAAAACTCGTAGTGTAGGAATATTCATCCATCCTTTGATTAACGGAATCAATTCAACCACGATGCACCTGGTTCTAACCATCATGGCCAGGCGCGAGCAGGACGTGTCCCCGTGACGTCTTTGATTTCGGGTATTCCAGATGCTCCAACAGCCCGCAACAAGCAGCACTGCCCGCGCCTTTTTCTCTGAATCGTTATCTTCAGAACCCAAGAACCAAAGATGCAGAAACGTGGCAAGTGTTCCTGCCCGGCTTCCCCACCCGAAAGCATCGCCCAGGTAGCTCCAGACTGTAGTCGCCCAGTCACTGGCAAAGAAAAGATGATCGACCGACTCCTCCTTGGAAGCAATACAGCAAAGACATTTAGATGTCAAAGAGATCCCTTTGTTCCTCACCTGTTCGTCGGTTGGGAGAGAATTGTTCCGAAGACGCCAAAAAAGAAAGTTGTATTTCACCGGAAGATCGCCGCACCAGACCGTTCCACTCCATCGGTCGGGGATGCCATGGGCGGAAGACACCGAGCGGTACCCCTTAGCAGAGAAGGCACCCGAAGCCGACCCCGTAAAGATGAGCTTGTCCGGTTCCTCGTTCAAGGTGATGTCGTCAAACACCTTCAGCTGGTCGGGTGTGAGGATGGCCTGAATAAATGGCCTGAAATTGCTTGCCTGAGAAAATGAGATCGTCGGGGCCGGACAGCCTGGGAACCCCAGCGGTGAGCCAACCCAGTTCTCCTTCCAGAAATTAATTTGCCCACAACCCACCAGCCACCTGGAGTTCATGCGGAGCACTGGTAAATGTTTAGAAATCATGAGCCAAAGTCGCGAGGAAGTCCCTCTGCCACTGTCCATCTGTTTGCCATAGCGATTATTGATAAATCTTGCCCACATCGATTTGTTTTCCAGAAAATCCCACGCAAGTTTAGCTTGCATGCCCAACATTTCCCCTTTGACACTTCGAATATTAATACCACCATCAGAAATCTCCCTAGCCATCCTGTCCCATGAAGTCCAGTGAAGTCTGCCTTCATTGTGTGAGTCCCATATGAAGCCTGTCAGCACCTTTTCAATATTGTTCAGCATTGCCTTTGGAGCGTTAAGCACTGAAAGCACGTGCATGGGGATCGAGGACAAGACACAATTAACCAACGTGATGCGCCCCCCAAAAGACAAGAATCGATTCTTCCAATTTGTAATACGGGTTGTAATTTTCCCAACTAGCCCATCAAAGTGGTGAATCCGAACCCTTCCTGGCGCAATAGGAGCTCCTAAATATTCCATAGGAAATGACTTTTTCTGCATACCCAGCGCATCTGTAATCTTTTTCCCACTATTGTCTGAACACCATTTCGAGATAAACACGCTACATTTCTCTCTATTGATGGTCTGGCCACTCCACTTGCAATAAGTTTCCATTACCCTGTTAAATTCTCTAATGGTGCGCCTGTTACCATTCAAGAAAAATAGCATGTCATCAGCAAAAAAGATATGTGAGATACCGTTAGTATTGGATCTACCACGGTAAGGACGGAGGCTTCCACTAAGAGCTTTCCCCTCGATATATCTGCTAAGGACGTCCTGCACCAAACTGAAGAGGCTGGGAGAGAGGGGATCTCCCTGTCGCAGTCCACGGTTGGGCTTGAAAAACCCACACTGCTTTCCCATGAAAGAAATAGCCAACCAGGGAGAGCTGAAAATTCTAAACAGTAAGTCCACAGCCCCTCTGGAAAAGCCCATAATCCCCAACACTTTAATGATAAAGCTCCATTCCATTTTATCGTAGGCTTTGTGCATATCCACTTTAATCACCACATTGGATCCGGGCGACTTGATGTTGATATCCCCCACCAATTCATGTACCATGGCAATGGCCGATTGAGTAGATCTCCCTTTGATAAAACCTTGTTGATTTTCAGAGACCCATTGGGGAAGATGAACCGCTAGCCTTCTGTTGAGAATGCTTGCCAGGATCTTTAACGGGAAGTTACACATACTAATTGGTCTATATTGATTGAGCGAAGAAGGGTCTTTCACTTTTGGAATGAGAATAAGTTTCGACGCGCAAGCCACCCTAGGTAGGTATCCCCCTCTAAAAAAGTCCTGGATGGCCTAAATGACCTCCCCTTTAACCAACTCCCAAAAACTGATGTAGAAGGATCCTGGAAAGCCATCCGGCCCCGGGGCACTTTCAGCATTAAGGGCCTTAGCTGCCTCCCAAATCTCATCATCATCCGGCGTTTTTTCCAAAGCCAGATTCACCTCACTGGACACCACCCTGGATAAGAAGCTAAACAAGTCGGTTTGTTCAGACGGATAGCCTTCCTGCATAGATGGGTTAGGATCAGCCAGCAACATTTTGAAATAATAAAAGGCCATACCTCCCACGACCTCAATATCTTGGGTAAAAGACCCATCACCCATTCGGATATTGGGAACAGTTGTACGCCTCCTTTCATTGATGCAGGCTTGAAAAAAGGCCGTGTTTCTATCCCCCTCTCTAAGCCAAGTAGCTCGGGATTTCTCTCGAACAGCTCTTTCTTGCTCCAAGAGTATGACAGCGAGGAGGTTTTTCTTTTCAACAAGAATGCCAAAGTTGTCCTCATCCCATGAATCCTCCAGCCTTCTCTCAAGCTGCTCAATTTCGTCTTTAATCTCTTCTAAATTGGTCGAAAAATTGAGTCTGGTGATGAACCAATGCTGCAAGTCTTCCTTGAGCCTTCGTAATTTACTGTGCAAACCCATCCAACGCCTATCCTGCATGGGCTTCGCCCAAGACGAAAGCACCACTGAGCAGAAACTGCTGTCTGATTTCCATTGATTGGAATAGAAAAAACCGCCAGTTGTTCACCGAACCTTGCTCCAGCTTGATGAGAAGAGGAGCATGGTCTGATAAAGCTCGCACAAGGTGTTCCACCCTTGCATTCGGAAAAGAGGAGATTGCTTGAAGATTAGCAAAACACCGATCCAATCTGCACCAAGTGCGGTGATGCCCCCTTTGGTTGTTGCACCACGTAAATTTACTTCCCACAAAACCCAAATCAAGTAAACCGTTGCGGGAGGCACAGGACGCAAAGGCTTGCTGGTCACTAATGGGGACCCTACCGCCTCCTTTCTTCTCCAACGGATCCATAATGACATTGAAATCCCCCCCCACAAACCATGCTGAATTCCCTTGATCAAATTTGTCCAAACTCTGCCACAACGCTTCCCTCTCCCTGGCCTCACACTTAGCATAGACAAAGGAGAAAAGACACCCCTGTTGCCCCTCAGTGATTTTCACAGAAATATGCTGGTTAGAAACTTCCAACACGTCCACTGAAACATTACCTCTCCAGAAGACCCAAATATGCTGGTTAACTGGATCGCCGTGAATATAACCCCGCATGCCAAGCCTTGCAGCAAAGCTGTAAATTTTTGAACAATGATGTTTATGTTCAAGAATCACAACTACGGACGCCTTTGTACGTCGAACTTCAGAAACCAGGAAATCCGACTTAGCCCGTGCCCCCAGGCCCCGGGCGTTCCAAAGAATGAGTGATATCATTGATTCCAAGGTCGCCTGGACTTGGCCCCAGACAACATCTGGCCTTTAGAATTGCTTGAGGGAGGAGTCTGATAAAGCTTGGCACGAGCTCGGGTACACACTCCACTGACCGGGGAGGACGGCATGACTTCCCCCGGAGAGAAATTCTCCGGGACCTGTAAAAGGACATTGAAACAGTTTGAAGTAGGCAGCAAGGAGCTAACCAGGGTAGACGAGTCTGGAGGGAGAGACCCCATCATCCCATCCGAACAAACCGGACACCTCACGTCGCAACCATTGAGAAACTCTCTCGGACATTCTTGAGACTGTGACCCCATCCCATGGAAACCAGCCTCTGGAGTCTCCTCGCATCGCGTCCCAATGCCCAGGACAGAGGAAAAATGTTGCCCAGATGGGGCAATGTGCGGCCCCTCCAGCAGAAAAACAGGCGTTCTGGCCAACGGATCACACCCCGCAAACACCCTCCACAAGCTCCCGAAGAAGGAACTTGGCGAAGTTCTTCGAACAAGAAAAGAAGCACAAAAACCCGAAGGCATCCGGAGGAGAGTCCCAACCAGTTCTCGAGGCTGAGGAAGGCTAAAACCCGCACCATGTTGACGTGAAGGAAGCAGTTCCATGCACGGAGAGTCGTCCACACCAGAGGAGACCGTAAGCATGTCGGCCCCATCCCCCTCTTCCTGAACAACCGAAGACGCGAAAGAAGTCTCCGCATCACCCACGGCAGTCATGGTCTGGTCATAAATCCCGGGAGAAGAAGCCTTCAAAACACCAGTAGAGCACCGGGCCTCCGACTGACCGGTAACCGTGCCCTTCGAACGTCGTCTACGGCAGGCGGAAGACGAATGCCCCTGAAGCTGACATCCCGAGCAGAAGAACGGAACTGAAGGATAAACTAGAGGCTCCGACCAGTCTGACAATCCTTCCACTCTGAGGGCGATCCTTTCTGGCAGAGGGGAAGCTAGATCCAGGTCAACTCAGATTCGTGCCATCGCCGCATCCTCGAGGCGGGTGGTCCTCGCATCAGCGCAAAGAAAGACACCAATCGAGTCTCCGATCCCGCGCAGAAGATGCGGATTTCGAAACGGCAGGGGTAGACCGGGTAGCGAGATCCAGACCGCTGCCCTTGAAGAATCCCTTCCATACTGAGAAGCCATCGACCACCGGCACAGATGGAAATGCCAACGCCCGAAAGCCCGGGGGCAAGAACTCCAAGCCTTGATGAAGTCCTCGATAGATTCCAAAACAATGCAGTAACTACTCCGGTTCAGGACCGAGATCTTGGCCGGAAAAGATAAGTTCCACGAATTCACAAAGGGTTTGAACAGATGCAAAGGAGGCCTGTCTCTTCCGAATCTTGCAACCAGCGTCCATTTGAGGAAATCCGAAGCTTCCCGAAAAGTCGCCGCCGAGACCGAGAAAACCAGAGAGCCACCTTCCCGGAAAGACGAAGCTTTAAGTGCGGGGGAAGAGGATCCCCCAGGCTCGGAGGCAGGACGGGGGCGGCAAAGAACATCTTTGAATGAAGGCGGTAGTCCCGGATCTGGCCGTGAAGTTGAGGCATCCAGCGAGCCCTCAATGCAGAAAGCCGGCGGCGTCAACGCAATAGCAGGCCGAAGCCCCGACGACCCCGATGCGGCGGAAACCGGAATCTCAGAGGTAGCGGCCGGGAAATTTTGAAACGCCAGCGGCGCGTGAAGCGCGTTCTTTCCCGTCTTCCCGCTCATTCTCCTTATCAACTCCTCCCCGATACAAACTAACCCCAATGCATGGTTTGTATAGCATTCTATGTTATCCACATTGTTCTTCTATGAGGAATGATTTCATTTTCCAATTTTCCTTCTCCATTACACATAAATTGTTTTTCATATGCATGTTGTAGTTTCACTACTATGAGGTATATGAAATCCACACTTTGCAATCCAAAAAATGTGTTTTACAAACTCCATTGGGTTCTCTATGATTCCCCAACAATGCTATTTAAAAACACTTTATTTTCTATAAAATAAATCCCGATTTTAAGGCACAAAAATTTTATAAACATAGGGAAACTTATACACCATAGATACACCTTCCTAGGAAACATAATCCATATTGTAACCTGGCCATCTAGATTCTTCAAGAAACATAATTACCCCAAAATCACTAAGATAACACCATGGTATATTTTTTCAAAAATTAACCATATCTTGATTTTTTTCATGAAAAAAACCGATGCATCGAGGGGATATATCAGGCCCCACCCATCACATATAAAATATAATTAATTCCACATATATATGGGAAAAAATATAGTCAACATAAATATTCATATTAAAAAATTCATATATAATTTAAATACTTTCCATAATCAATAAACATAATCATATTTCATCTATAGTAAAGTAAATGGCATAAAAATAGTACACCCACAATCAAACTAATCCTAAATCATCCATAGAATGAATAGTGATTGTATAAATTTAACATATACCCATTGGAATAATAATAAGGGATTGTTTATGGTGATGAAAATAGATACCATAAAAAATATTTTTAAAAACATTTTTGAAGAAAATATTCTGTTCATTTTGAAAAACATTTCAAAAATACCATTCATTTAAAATAAATTTAGAATTTTTATAAAGAGTAAAAATGTGTGAAAATTAACTTTATCAATCATTTTAAAATAGATAAATAATTTTTGAAAACCATTTTGGAAAACAAAAATTTGGAAGAAAATGTATTTTTAACTGAAGAAAGAAATGAAGTTATAATTTCTTAAAATTTTTTCTAAAACATTTTATGTACCAAAGGGTAGGAAAATGATAATATTAATTAAAAAAGATCATTAATAACTATAGGAGAAGATAATTAGTCATTTTATTAAACAATTATTAAATAATTTACTTTAATTGAAATCCAAGTGTAAATAATCCCAAATAAAATGATATTGTGAAGTAAACTCTTGAAAAGATCATAATGTTGAAGTGAGAATCATCCAATGAATGAATTATGTGTGTCAAATATAAATAAAAATAAAAAAAATTTAAATAAAAAAATATATAGTCAAAATTTATTTCACACATAATCTTATAATATTAATTACAATGAGGAATTAGTAACAATATTGTGAAAATAAATTGAGTTATGTAATTTTTTACCACTTGGAAACTCCCAATTAAAATAACCTTAGATGAAATTGTTAAACTTAAAATACAATATTCCATTAATAATGAATTATTAATGATATTTGGTTTCACGGTTTTAGTATATACACCATATAAAAAACTGCGTGCATCACATAACAATATACCTCAATGAAATGAATTTGAGGAGAAATCCCTTACCTCTCACTTTTGTTTTGGTTAAACGCTCCATAAACACTTTTATAATGGATTAAATCATGTTATTAACTTATAAAATAACCATATTAACGTTTATAATATCATATGTGATCCATTTATAACATGAATCACCCATTTGTTAATAATCATTCATTATTTCCATTGTTCCAAGTGTTAATCACCTTGTTTCTCGAGTATGTTTTGTCTTGATTTTTTTTTGTTTTTATTAATTACATTATTATTTAGTAATATCCATAATGAAAACCATGATTTAAAAATCTTAGATATTCAATATATATTTATTTATAGTAATCCATAAAAATTATTGATAGAAAATCACATGCACCATTCATTGAGATGGTAGGCTATACGTACACGTGAATGTTGTTTCCATTTTATTTTCATATTTAATGAATGAGAATTAATATATATATACATATATATATTATCATTAAATTTTCATTTTATGACAAATATATCACATATTATTATTAAAACCATCCATAATTCCTTCCTTGTAATGTGTGAATGAATCCCATCGCTTCGTATGGTGGTAATCTGCTATATATAGGAACAATGTTTTTTGCATACCCAAAAAACTGGAAATAATGAAGGTATGTGTTATATAATAATTTAGAAGAATAAATACATCCAAAATAAATATCATATATAAACTACAAATCCATCATTATTACCAATATCTAATGGTGGTAATGGAAGAACGAACGACATCAGTTTGCAAGGTGACAGTCCATTATACACACGAAAGATGAATGAATATCTTATTTGAGGGAAGTTTGTGAAGTTGTAGTCAATACGCAAAATATTAAAAAAAATATATTAAATATACTGAGTATTTTTATATAATCATGATATACTAATATTTTTTGGAGGTGGAGAAGGAAATAAAATTAAAACTCTTTTAGAAAAACATTACCTCCTCTTCAGGTATCCTACTTAGATTATCACAAATTCCCATATAAGTAGGATTTATTTAAAGATAATGGCACTAGTATTAGATAAGGGTAGTCGGGGTGTGACTTGGGTAGGTATTGTACAAACAAAAGTGGTTTGAGATGTGTGAAAAAGGGGGAGTGGGGGAGGCCTTTTATAAGATGGGTGAGTGGAAAACATGTAAATTTTTTATAGAGGGAATTCCATCCACGTTTTCTCCATGTAATGTGTTTTACATAATACAACATTAATTATCAAGTAATGTATATGGATAAAATATGGACATAAAATGGGGGTTTTATAATTTTATATGTCATTTCCCCCTGATGTTTAAATTTTTGTTCCTTGGTAAACATGTTTTCCACTTAATTTCTGTAATTAATTTTAACTAATTTCACTAACCATATTGGTCAATTATCAAGATGAAATTAGAAATTATGTTTATTCCAAATTTTGAATCCATTTTGACTAATTCAATTCATTGAAATAGAAATAATTAATTTAAAACTAATCATGGAATAAGAAAGTGTGTTTTTATATTGAAATTCTCCAAAAGATTACTATGTTTATATATATAAATTAAATATATAATGATTAAAATGTACTAAATTTGATAAATAGATGTAAAATTGATCTAATATTTCTTTAAAACCAATTCAAAGTATAATTCTATATTACAAATTAATTATATGGAATTGAAGTCATCAACTAAAATTCAATATTTTTTAATATTCATTATAAAATGAAATTTCTTAGAATAATACCAAAAATTCACCATAAGATAATTTTGACATTAAAAATTCAAAAAGTATGTCTATTTGGTAAAATAAAATTTATAAAATTATAATTTTTTGTTTTAAAATTATTTCTCCATTAAAAGGAGGAAAAAATTCCTTTAGAAAAAAATACATATACTTATATATAAAACTCGATTTGTTATTATCTTATACCTATAAATTGTATAGGATGAATTTCAAAACATTTTATTGAATATATAATTTATAAATTTAATTAATATCATTTAATAATAGTAATGAATTTAATTTTTAAGATAAAATAATTTTTCATGCATAAGTGTTTTTTATAAACATTTCCTTTATATTCTATTGGTTTTTATATTTGTTACTAATAAATTGGTAACCAATGAATTGAAAAATATATTTTCATAATTTATTGAATCATATTTATAAGATTTAATTTAATTTATAAGAGAAAAATATCATATTATATAATAATATTAAAATTATATTGTTTTCGATTAAACGTGATCTTATGTGAAGTTCAAGTTATCAAAGAAAATCATGGTTACATGTAATAAATCTAACTTAGTATTTAATCCATTTAAAGCTATATCATAGATTGAATTTACTTAAAATAATAAATATACTATATATTTAGTGGATGATATATTTTTTATAATGCTGGATGTTGTGTGTTGTATACGCTATTGAATAAAATGTTACTATTTCAGAATTTCGGTGTGTTACATTTCCTCAATTTAAATAAATTGTGTTCTCTCAATTTAAACTTGATCTTGAAAATATAGGGTCTGATATTTGGAAGTAACATTTTTGAAACAACCATATTGAAAAAGAGTAAATAAAATAGGCCATTAATAAGAGAGAAAGGGAATTAAAAATATTCATATGTAATAATCACATAACCAGGATTCTGAGTAGGAACATAGGTGGGAAATGAAAACATGGACAAGTAAGATAAAATTAACACCCAAATACAGATAGGGAGTGATAGATACCATCGATCAAAAGATATTTGGTCAACTAGATAAGGTTAACAATCACCAAGACATAAACCAAATCGGCATTAAAAAGGTCATTCATATCATAAAAAATAATGATAATAGGATACAATATTCGTTTCAAAACCCATTTCCAAGAGAAGAGTAATTATTTTACTATTTAAGTAAATATAGTTACTAAATAATTTTAAATTTCATTAGAATAATTTAATCCTTTTGTGGTGACTTAACCATTTCTACTCAATCTCTTAGTATAGTCTACATCATATAGTGATGTAAAAGATTAATATCTAAAATCTAATCCAAAGTTAAACATAAATCATTTTTTTAATGATTAACCTTATGAACCTTTCCAACAACAATAGAAAGAAGATCATTGAATTTCTAAAATCATCTTATCATTAATCTATTCCAAGGTAGTTAGTTGTAATAAATTTAATTTATCTTTATAAATGATCACTTTATCCAAGAATCTTTATCTAAATATCATAAACATATTAAGCATTATATTTTTATAAAATATGTGTTTTCCATAATTTTAAATTGCAACTAAATCAATTTTCTAAGTAGCATTAAACAAATGATCTCAAATCCTTTAGGAAATAATACTACAGTATAATCCCTATATATTTCATAATTCTCCTAACAAGTAAATCATTGATAACATAATCAAATGGCATAAATATTGGATCCAAACATTAGAACATTAATCACACCACATCAGTTGTATCAATTTCCTAAGATTGACATTGAACCCCTAGCTTCTTCTGAGGTATTTTCCCTTAAAATTTATGGATTTGAATTGAATAGTGCCCCATATATATATAATTGAAGCATTTTTCATTGGAATTTTTTTTCATTCCATTGAAATCAAAATCATGATGTTATTTATCCCAAATTTTATAGAAAACTCCCAATACTTTTAGGAAAGAACCATGGAATCTCTTCTGAAAATTATAAAATGTGGGGAAATACTTCCTTCTCCACTTCCCTTAATCAAATTTTTCGTAATTTTCCTCTTATTCACATGCTTCCATATGAAGCCATAATACATAGATAACTATTTCTATATATATTTAGCTTATGATACAATGTGATCATATGATAAGAATGTTTTGGAGACTACTCCTCTTTGATATGTTGGGTTGAAGACACCAAAGAAATGATAATTCTTTCCATTTAGATTATATGCATTGATGTGGATCCTAATCATTCTACTGTGAACCATTTATATATGATGGAAATACATTAGATTATGTCATATAATTATGAAACATAATTTATAATCCCAAAACTGTTGAAATACTTGACATACATTGAAAACTTTATACGTAGATAATCTCATAATTATAAGTATATTTTTTTGGGATTTTATTTTATACTTATCCTCAAATTAAATAATAGAGTTATGTTCCTTAATCTACATTGGCTAAATCTAGTTCCCAAGGTTTATACAAAACATCCTCCGATACTAAATATAGAGACCTAACCCAAAAATCCTAAAGCTGCTACCTACTGCCATTACATTGGCATAAGATACAAGGAAAGGAATCCCGAAGGGCCAATCAATTTAGTAGTCTTTGTAAACTATATATATACAAGAATATTACACTACATTTTAATTCTCAAATTTTGACATTTTTTTCTCTCGATATTAACATTATTCCATCTATAGTATCCCTATATATTAGTCATATTAATCTTCATGGAATCTGGGTGAAATGAAAAAAAATAAGGGTGAGCTGAAATTATAAGTAAGGGTTAGGAGAGTAGTAATGTTGGGAATTGCTGGCATGTCGGGATGCGAGAAAAATTTGTCACATGCATTCTCCCTCTTAGGAGGGAATCATGTGGAGGAATCTTAGGCATGAAACCCAAGGCATGCTGCATCGATCCTGAGGTATCTAATGTCAAAGGCACATATCATCCAAGGATCTCAACTCATGAATCCCATGTTTTTTAGGAGTAATCTTATTCCATGGGTGCATATATTCAAATGGTTTTAGCTATGGAATTTTTTGCACGAGGTATGTGTTCACAAGATTAACATATTGTGGAGGTGGAGTGGATTGATCAAAACACTCCTTGGAGGTGGATAAAGGAGGTGATTCTCTTGAAGGTAATATGTCACAACTAGATTTTTATTCATGGATGGATTAGAATTCCCCATGAATGTGGATCCATGAGGTGTTCCCCATAAAGGGAATATGTCACATAATCAATATTTATTTGAATATTCCATATGGAGGATCAGGGGGTACATCCTTAGGAGGGGGAACCAAGGTTTACAATTGATTGGGATGAAAACCCCATAGAGGCATCCTATGTACCCTTTTTAGAATTTAAGTATCAAAAATCACATATCTAGATACTTCTATTTAGGATCTCATGACATTACTGATCCGTGTAGTTCGAAATCAAGCAGTAAGGGTTATCTCTTGATGAAGTGAGAATTTTTTAGGGATGGTGCGGGGTTTATGCGTGTAATATTCCATTCAATATATGATGGATCTTGTTTGTTGCTGGTGTGGGGAAAAATCGTTGAGATGTCCAAGGGACCTAGAGAAGATGTGATGTCCCATGAGAGGGGTATGATCATACTAAGGATATAACCCAGAGAAAATCAAGATGGATGCAGATGATGGTTTTAGACCTCAGGGAGGCTTCATATGTATCCCATTTAGTTTTGAATCAAATACCACATAGATTAGAATGGGATGAGGATTATACCTAATGAGGAGGCCCAAAGAAAAATTTGGTTGGGTATTATGAAATGAATTTTCCCATATGGAAAGGATGTGGATTATATCTTAAGAAACATCCTAGGGTTGAGATTCTGTTGATTTCATGGTTAATTCTAGGATCTAATCCCACATGATTTATGGTTAATGTGAGAAACAAGAGGAAGAAGTGGACCTGATGCTCATGTCATGAAAGAAGTTTCAATGTGAGGTTGGTGTGGGGTTTATATATAGAATCTGGCCAAGGAGGATGTCATTCCATGTGGGGATTATCTCATTTTTTACGATAAGTATCTCATTCTCTATGAGGTTGAGAGGTGTGGAGACCATCCCATGCCACTCACACATAGAAATTATTGTTCTTATTTTACCGGGTAAGGCCATAGTTTAATGTCATGTCATGATGATGTCAGGACTGGACAGTTTTAAGTCTAGAAGATCAAACACGGGGGGACTCACTCATTACCCCATGGTACTAAATTACCTTGGATTATTCACCCTTATTAGGGGCATAACTTTTGAAATTATTGGATACAACGACGAGGAGTGTAAAATCACAAGTTCCATGATTCTATGCCTATGATGAGAAGCAAAAACCACTAGTGTATCTATTCTAGGAATAAAAAGATAGGTGGGAGTCTTGTGGTGCACTTGAAGTAAAGTGAGCCATCATAATGGGTGTAATAGGTCCAATAGAGAATCAAGGTGTGGCTAAACCTATCCTAGATGGGTGTGGGGGATCTATAAAATAAACCTTTGTGAATAGGTATAAACATAAGGGATACACCATAGAAAAACCTTGGAGAGAGGATTCATTAAGATTAGGTACATGTAGAGAGGTGATTTATAGAGGTTATGTGATTCATTAATGGCCAGGGACTTAGTAAAGAAGTTTTATTTGTGATTCCTAGTGACACTGACCAAGGATTATGTCATGGATCTAGAAAAGAGTGCTTCAAAAATAAGGAATTATTCACAAAGACTCAAGTTACCCATAGGCAATTCTTCTTCCACAAAGGCAATATGAATTCGTGAATGGAATCTCCACCCAGGGTGGATAATTTAAAGAACAAATTTATATGGGTTTTTTAAGGCCTGTGTACCATGGGTGATTCATTTTTGGTTTGGTTCATGATGCTCTGGAGGTTGGGGAATTGGGAGAAATTAGTAGGTTCAATGTTTATTTTACTATAGTCAAAAGACATTAATGGGGGGTTATTTATAGGGAATGGGATTCAAGAATACTAGAAGTAGTTCACGAAGAGTTTTTAGGATTTTTGAATAGTTTTGGATTCATCTAACTCGTGAAGGAACACCATCAATAATTCTTGTAATCACGAAGCACATTCGGACTCTTGGAGGTACTCCATCACATCTTTGAATGGTCTTGATGTTCTATTAAACTTTCAAAGGAACACCCTGAAGACTTCTCACATCCATACAAGGTACTTCTAGGAAAGGGAGACTCACGAGTACCAGTCATTCACAAAGATTTAGTGCTACCCAAATGTAAACCATAAGAGGGTTTTTGGGATGTATTGTATTGGATTAACTCTGAACCAATCATTTTTCTCTTGGTTATTCCAATGAAAAATATTTTGATTCCAATAGACACCCACCCTAATAATGGGTGCCGATGAGAAAATGAGGGAGTAATTATTGGGGATAATGTAAAAAAAATTACAATCTACTCCCTTCCATGGTTATAATTCATGATTCTAACTCGTGATACATGGTCACAATTGTCTCTATCATTAAGCCCTTTGAAAATATTAGGTCATCTATACACCTATAAATAACATAGAGGGTGTCCCTCAAGTGCACTGAAACTTCTTGAGAAGAAAATATTTTTCTATATTTTATTGAAGCTCTTTATCTCAGTGATAATGCTCCAAGAACACTATTTTAAAAAACTTGAATCTTAGATCTTTAATACCAAAATGCTTCTTTGTGAACGAGACTCCAAGAACCACATATCCACAAAAAGAGCCTTGCAAGTAAGCGCTTTGCGAACAAGTCCCCATGAAAAGGCTTCATGAATTTCCTTCGTAAATCAAACTCAGAAAGCACTTATGTCCCCAATATAGTGGTTTATTAGCAAGTTAAGATAGATGAAACTCATAGTGAATACATGATGAATAACATCTTGACTGGGGAGTGCGTCCGAATCACCTCAGACCATGAAACACTTTTTGTGATTCTTTTGGAGGTGCAAAAGGAATATCTTATATGCAATAGGCCGCCACATTATGGATTTTGTTTTAGGGATGATGTCTTCTTCCTAGATGAGAGAAGAGATTTATTGGCTTACTAGTATAGAGGCATAATGGGGAAATACCCATGGCATAGGGCTGCCGACGACCACATGTGGATGGATCACACACCCGTCATAGAAAACTACCAATAAAACCATATAAAATTAATTTATGAAGAGAATATGAAGAATGTAGAATCCACACTATATTATCAAATGATTATTTAAGTGGATTTGGGGATCCTTTTAAGGAGTGTAGTAATGGTGAGGATTTTTAATAGGGTGGAATCTTCGTAGATGAATGGGCTAGGGCCTACTTGGAGTGTGCAATATATGCTCAATTCAAGGTAGAGATGAAGTGGGTCAGGCTTTATAAAGCTTCATGGGGTTCATAGTTCCTTGTTTACTAGACAAAGTAGATCATGCCCATCATTCTAAGAATATGGTCACCAGGGGCCAATACATTCTACTTGTATCTTGAGGAGTTCATATTCAGCCTATGGGACCATCTCCTAATCATAGATATCCTAATCATAGGGGGGACATAAGATTATTTCCTCCCCAAATAGAATTTATGGGGAGACTAAGAGAATCTTTTGGATTTTGTGAAAGTGCTTCTAGATATGGTTTGGAGTACTAGTATATAGAAACTGAGGGTGAGGGATGTTCTCTTTATGAAGTGGTTCATATATTTCCGGAAGGATCAAGCGATAAGACCATTTGATGGAGATGAACCATAAAATATGTTTATGAATAGGCCTCACTTATGTTCTGGGGGATACCAATGAAGAAAAAAGGGACCCTACTAGATAATTATAGAGGTTATCCAATTGTGTCTATGGGAACACAGTTTCAAGAATGATGCATAACACATAGTCGGTCTAGAAGGGTTCAGCATGACACTCATTTTTTGGTGGATCCATGCAGTGAGGGAGGCACACAAAAGGTTAAATATTGGAACCTTCTTATTAGTGATGATACAAGCGACATGGTAGTGTGTAAAATTTTACATCTCAGTGATGGTGAAATTGTACATGGTACATTGACATATTATTTAAGGGAATATGATTATGTGTGTGTGTGAATTTTCAAATTTTATATAGTTCAGTGTACCCACACATGGAAGGTTATGAGTACCTAAACCCCATTTCACATCCTTCAATAAACTTCCAGTCTCCAATTTTGAATATTATGTGATTTTTCCCATTTATGTTGTTTATTGTGGAAGTTATGGATAAAGTAGAGCCTATGGATCACTTCATATTTCATTAGTTCTCCCTGATTATGGGATTGGTGACTGATAGTGTCATAGGGATGTTGAAATATAGATCGTACTTTTGGGCCCTTCGAGGTGGGGTACTGGAAGCAAGTGTCAACTACATGACAATTTTCGATTCATATAATCACCATTTGTTTTCAATGAAATTTAGATGAGTGTGGGGGATACCAATGAAGGATTAATCATTGGTAAAGAATGAATACCATACCTCAGTGTTGAGGTAGACTTGGAATATATTTACACATAAATAAAGGAATATCTGAAATGTGTTTTTTTCTATGAACTACTACGTATGGGATCACCCATTATTACATGATGATCTAGGATAGTGTATATCCTAAGGATATATTGAGATGATGGTCCATAAAAATTAATGAAGGGGTACCCCACTATGAGGTCTGGGACAAATGGTGGCTAAAGGGAACTATGGAGGTAGATACACTTCGGTGGGAATGACTGTTGATGTGGGCCCAGAATATCATTAGCTCAGATAGGTAAGAGATAGAGGGAGAGAAATAGCACCATGGTCAATGTTACTAGGTAGGCAAGCATGGGAAGAAATGGATCCCTCTGGGGATATCCCAAGGGTACACGATCAAGGGGCTGGGAAATGAGTATATCACTCAAATTTTCTCAGCGTTGTTGTTTCTCCTATTGCCGGGAGGCCTAGGGACTACACAAGAAGATCACCATCCATAGTGGGGTGTGAAAGTACCTCATTACCTTGGGTTATTCATCACTATATTGGGAAATGAAATTACATGATTCTATTTTACCATCTCTAAAGTGATGAAATAATTGGTAGAGTTGGAGGAGGTAATATAATCTGGGGGTGTCATTTGTCCTTTGACCAATCAGGTGAGGAAACTATTGGGCACGTATTCCCCTCTGGACACCCTTACGATCCATAAAGTCACAGGAAAGGATGAAGGTGATGAACCAAAAGACATGGGAGGAGATGAAACCTATCAGATATTAAATGAGGATAGGCATTCTGTTTCTAGCCTGTTAAACTCACTATTCTTTTCATGCATTCGATCCCCACTAAATATTCAAGATCGTTGCCTGATTCTCTCTTTATGTATTCTAAAATTGATGGGAACTGAAGAATATTAAGTCCTTGTAAGACCTCATGCATAGGGTGAGGGAACCTCAACAAATAGAGGGGTGAGTGTGGGGACACTCCCTGGCATTGTGGCCATGGGTGATCAACTATCAGTACCTGCTATTGAGGTAGTGATCGATGAAGCTAAGGTGGAGATAGTGGAGGCTACTCACTAGATAGAGATGAATGAGGAGGCTATGGATTTCAGACCAACCACATAGTTTCTACCATAATGGGATTCTGAGATTTATTCCTCAGCTGAGGTGATTGAGGCAAGGCCCACAACAGGGATGGTTGAATGAGATTTGGTGGATGAGCCGATCAAATGGAACCATTGAAAGCTATAGTGGGAGCCAAAGTTGATGTTGAAGGGAAGTGACTACACCAGATGATATAGTAGTTTAGGAGGCTATATTATATGTTCCAATATTTTAATTTCCACCAGTGGTGAGTGTGGGATCTAAGGATGAGGTTTCACCACCAAAAGGGGTAACTAAGGAATCTGGGATGACGATTCCCATATTGATGATTCCATAATGTATAGTGGGAGCCTCTACTATTGGTGGAGTGGTTGGAAAGGAATCATTCATGAAGATATTAATCAAGCTATTTATGGATGAAGAACTGGACATGGAAGATCTGGATGACAATATATTGTCATTATTTCCCCTAAATTAGGTTGCGCCACTGGGATATTTTAAAGATTTTGTCCTAGAGATCAATGAGGACAACTGATCTGTCCTTCACAAAGCATGGAAGAATGTTATGAATTTTGTCACTTACATCTGGATAGAAGAACTACCACAATGATTGGGATCTCTCTATCATTGGTAAGTTAGTCTTGAGACCAGTGGGGTGATTTACAACACTATTCATGTATTATCTCAATACATACTTATCGAGAAGAAACATACAGAGTGGAAGGATCTCTACATAGATTGGTAGAAGAAAAAGGATGAGGGGTCCTAGGCACTTCATAAATCTGAAAGAGAAATTTCCCCTCTAGAGGTCCTAGAACAGAAGAATGAAATGATCACTACTATTTGCACAGAGATCACTAACAGTCAGAGTGATCAACTAAAAGTGGTAAAGGTAGAAGAGGTAGATTCTAAGAAGGTAGAGTCTAAGTGTCAATATGAGTTAGACATGTAAAATATTAGGGTCTATGATGTATTCTCCAAGGCTAATGAGGATAAAGAACACCTGGCAGTATAACAATGAATCCTGGAGGCTACAAAGAAAAGGTTGGCCGATATTGAGAACTCATTCTCTTAAGAGGAGTCAGGATGGAATGATTTTGTAGAGGAGAGGATAAAATATGTTTACAACCCACTAAAAAATTATTTTGTTAATTTTCATGAAAAAATATTTCCTTTATTTATTTTCTTACTTTGATCATATTTACTAGATAAAAAACCAATACATAAGATCACATGGGCCATGGATGGTGTGAGAAACAAGGGAAAACCATGTGGTTACTCTTCATATGATAGTGTTGTACAATCCCAAAGAACATGGGGTATATTTTTCATGACTAACCCCCAATAGTTTTTGGGACGAGAGAGTCTTTGACTGGAGAAAAATCTCTCAGAACAACAGACTTTCCTTTCTAACTTCTCTAGTTCATGAGCCAGATAACACTAGGGGTAGTGAATTATTTTTGAAATAAGTTAATGGGATTTATGAATCAAAATTCCCAAGATCTGTTACAAAAGGGGAGTGGGATGACGATACATGATAACTAATGATCATGTTAAAAAACTAACCTATATATCATTATCCTGTAATGGGGAAAAATGAGGCTCAACAACTGACCATTTTTGAAACATGGTACCTATCTTTTAATGTCATACAAATTCCTCCAGGATGTTATCCTCAAATGGTCGGTGATCCAGTATGGCATGAGACCATTTCATTAGGGGGTCCCTTCAGATGTGGAAGAGAATGATGATCCAAATAAGGGGCATGTGAAGCATGGAAATGGAGTGATGGAATGTTCGAATGGATTCCAACACTCATGGAATTACGACATAGTAGATTACAAAAAATTGGTGTAGGTTTATTGTTTTGAACTAAGGTCAAACCCTTCTTTCATCAGAGTGCCATCATAGATGTTGAACTATGGATGCAAATGTAAACAATTCGGCATATGACCAACACCAAATGAGGAGGACTCTTAGGTGAGGGTATGGGTTGTTTTTCAATATTAGGTCATACAGTGAGGATCATAGACATTAATTCTTACATCATATGTTGAGGATGGTTCATTGTACAATTTAACTTCATGTGATTAATACACATCTCAAATTTTATTTTCATTCAACTGGGACATTGCACAAAGTTTAAGGTCTTATGGTCTGGATTGTGAAGAAACATTAAAGTTGAGCTGCATGAACTATAGGGGATGAAAATAAATTAAGGTCACAATGATCGATGTTTGTTCTATTATTTTAACTTCAAGGAGTCTAAACCAATCGCTCAGTTTAACAATTCATTCTTAGGATATGGATTTTTAGTTTAAGGTTGTAGAAATTAGACCATGGTATGCTCCAAATAGATATGCGTATATTGGTGAGTAGGAAAACAAGATGTGAATGAGGGGGCCTAGAAGACCCATAACCACACCACAAATTCCTCATAGGATACACATACAGTTTAACATCGTAATTCTTTGACATAGACTCCTAGTTAAGGTCTTAGAGTTTGGACCTCGAGATCCTTTGTGCAGCTTAAACACATCAATAAACATCTTACCTCAAATCCTAACCCACATGAATCATGCGCTGTGTGGGGAAAAAAGGAATGGTAGTGGGGGTATTCCTATGGATGTGGAATAACACATTAGGGGTGAGGAGATACCAGGTTGAGAATTTTCAAGTGACACCTGACTCGACTCATACAAATTCATGAAGCGGTGACAGTAAGGGTGTTGGAATTACACCATGATATAGTGAGGTGGAAAAGAGGTAAATAGTGACTCTCAAGACATGTAAAAATGGGGTGACTAGTGAGTAGGGACAAATTATTGACCATTTTAGAAACATTGGGACCAGAATCACAAACGTCAAGAATGGGGTGAGAAAATGCATGATCAATTGTTCCCAATGTTCGAAACATAGGATCTGTTGTTTGGTTCCATATACTCTTTTGGGCATTAGACTAGGATAGAAGGTTACCCTTGACCATAAAACATCACTATTAGGGGGTCCATATGGATATTAATGATGATGGAAATCCAAATTGAGAAAGGCTCGAAGTGTAGAATGGGGTGTATCAGAAAGTGGGACTCAAATATGGGTTTCTCAAATAGTTTAAAGTCATATTACATGGACCATGGATACTAGTTTCGAGTCCTAGTTCTTAGACCATGAGCTCTTAATTTAAGGTCATAAAGATTAGAGCATAGGGACTACACCAATAAATGGAGATACGTAGCCTACTAGAGTGACCATCCAGTTATAAATGTTGGACTAAGAGGCCCAACACCACACCAAACATTCATGATAAGACCTGAACATAGTTTAATGTCATGATGCTAGGATTGAGGGTGGATATTAATTTGTGGTCCTACATCTCAAACCAAGATGGGACCATGGGAATAATGAATTCAATGAATTTTTTGTCGGGCCTAGGGATTAGATGTTTGATTGTCAGTAGGTATCCCATAAGAATGGGAATCAAGACACCCATAGTTCTGGGAGGTAGAATAAATATTTTAATGTCATACGGCCTAGACCATGGTGGAAAATTTAGAGTCATGTTGTTTGGACTATAGAATAAACATTCACTATAAGGGTATGTAAGTGGAACACAGGAGGTCATTCCTGATATGGATGAGACCATGAAGACTCATGCACCACATACAAACCTAAAGATGAACTACATATAGTTTAATGTTATAATTCAAGGATCATAACTAAGGCCACGTGTCCAAAGGGATAACAAATTTGAGGCAAATATCGAAGGTTATATGTACAAGAATAACTACATATTCTATAAGGATAGGAATAAAAACACACATAGCTCTAGAGAACAGTTTAGTAAGAGAGAAATGCCGGTAGGGGTGATCCTATCTAACATTAAAATTGGGATATCTCATGGTTATTGTGAGGCAGCCCATGCTCAGAGCATGGGGTAATTTTTTTTAACAATCCCATACATATTGTATGAGGCATCCAAATTTAAAATTGGGTAAACATCATCCCTTATTATGATTTAAGTGGAATACCAATTTCATATGGGGTATGATTGAATTTTAACATCATGCATTGGGGACGTAAGATCATAATTTAAGACCAAAGAATTTGGACCTTTCGCCAACATCTTAAGATCATATTTCTTATATCAATGATAGGGGTCTTCTCAAATAGATATGTGTAGTGTAGCATACTGATAATCCTGATATAATTGGAGGGCCTAGAAGGCCGGACACCACACTACATATTCTGGAGAGAAATCAAATAGAGTTCAATGTCATGATTCTTGGACTTGTTGTGAACATTTTTAGGTCATGTTTCTTGGACCATGGGAACAGGTTTGGGTCATGTTTCTTGGACCACAGACTATCTATTAATTTATGGTCTTAATCCAAGACCATGAAAATGGGGAGTGCCTTAGTTAGATTTGTGTTGTGTCTTTTTA
Source organism: Viscum album (assembly GCA_963277665.1). Taxonomy (NCBI): domain Eukaryota; kingdom Viridiplantae; phylum Streptophyta; class Magnoliopsida; order Santalales; family Viscaceae; genus Viscum; species Viscum album. The sequence continues at coordinate 1,423,016,029 of OY728123.1, read as the reverse complement.
TAAAACACCCTATGTAAATGAGGTCAAAGGAGGCCCAACACAAAACAAACACATTCCTAAGAGGACTCAAATACAGTTAAAAGTCATGATGATGGGACTTTGGATCCCAGTTTAAGGGTATGAAGTTTAATCCTAAGAGGTTAGTTTCATCATTGGAATATGTGTAGGGTAGAAGAGTAACAAACCCAATGTAAATGAGGGTCTGAAAGTCTGAACGCCACACAAATAATCCTAAAGAAAATCCATATATAGTTTAATGTCAGGATGCTTAGACTAGGATTCCTAGTTTAAATTCATTGAACTTAGAATAATTGAGAACAATTTAAGGTCTTGCTTCATGAACCATAGGATCTTAGCTTAAGGTCAAAGATTTGGGAACTTTATCACTGTTTAATTTCATGTCGATTGGATTTTGATATGAAGTATAACATCATACGGTATGGATGAAAACTATTACATAGTTTAACATCATGAAACTAGGACATTGGTGCTATGTATCTTACTATTATATGGATGGGATTTTGGTTTCTCCCCATGCAATGTACTTATTTATAAAATTGTCATTTATAGGAAAATAATCCAATCTATATCCATGGTGACCAAAGAGAATGCACTATTAGAATAGACCTTGTGAATGATGTGTGGTGTTTCCCACTTAGGATTCAACTTTGCTAGATTCTTGATATGTATATTTGGAATTATAAGGTCCAATACTGTATAAAATTAGGTAAAGGATCACATGTAATATTTCTTGATGAATTATCTTGCTATCTAATTTTTGTGCCTTTATAGATTATAAAATTCTTAGAGCCTATTCTCTTTGAGGACTTCCAGCTGAGTAAGTTGGAATTTCTTTATTCTATCTGACATTTTTTGGTAACAAAAAGCTATTAAAACCCATGAAAACTGAATTTCAATGGGAATGAATACTTATATTCCGTACACAATTAAATATGGAGTCACTCGGTTGGATTTTTTTTCATCATATGATTGAAACAAAGGGAATTAGAGAGACTGTCTAACCATCTTTTCATATTCTATCCCACCAAGTTCTACCAAATTTTAGAGAGAGTCCTATTAACAACCTCAATATATCCATTTTCTTTCACAAGGTTGTGGGAAGTAAAATTAGACCAGATTCTATACTTGGCGTGAAACTTCTTCACCACAGCTTCCCAAAATTTGGTGCATTCTCTGTGATAATAGCATAAGGAACTCCAAACTATGAGATGATATTGGAACTCACAAACTGGATCACATCTCAGGTATTTACATCCCTAGAGGAATCTATTTTTCCATGTTGGAGAAGAAACCCTTCACTTTCAGAATAAACCATTACCAGTGAGCTGTCGTTTGTGGATACAGACACCCAACATCATCTCCCCATACATCAAAGGTCCATGAATACATGGTGGTGAGGTAGAGCTCTGGATATTGATGCACAAAGTTGTCATTGATCAAGCACACATAAAACCTTTTGGAATAGTTGATGTAGTCATGGGTCATGGTGGTATAGGATTATCTCAACCTCTGAATCTGGTGGGAGATCATCAACCCTGCATGATGAGAACTATAAGACCCAATATGAACTTCCAGTATAACCTAGGAAACCTCAACTCCATGGATATAATGGAGGATAATTCTAAGAAATCCACTTCTGTAGAGTGTCTAAAAGAGGTTAGGCCCCCTTTATAGGGTGAAATTCGCTACATAATGAATAATTCCCTCACCCATGACTCGGTCTGGAGGGGGGAAACCATTCTGGAGGTACTCAATGGAAGCAGTTTTCCAATAATAGGTTTCTATTACTGTTGGGGTACCTTGGGGTTCTGACATAGAAGCACATATAGACAGCTAGTTTACATATAAGATATCATCATATTCATGGATGATGTGAGTGATGACTCTTCATTGCAACACATGAATGAACCAATCATCATATGGAGGCTCGGAAAGAGAGGCGGCTCGACTAGATAAGGTGTCACCTTGTCCATTATCTGACCAAGTAATACAAGTCACCTTTTATTGAGAAGGAAACAAGGAAATCAGCTGCTGAGTATGCTCTAGTAGGGGTACAATCTTTGGAATTATGACAATTTAATCACCATTTATCTATTTGAAGACTAACTCAGAGTCTCCAATAACATGCACGTGGGTAACATCAATCCCAAGGGAATGCTTGATACCATTAATGAGTTCCTGATACTCTTCCTCGTAATTACTATCGCCTCATGATAATATAAAATAGTAGGGAAGAACATCCTATGATGGCATAATGAATTAAATCCTCAGACCTACTCTACATAGATTGGGATCATTGATCCTTCTATCGGTCAGGATCTAGGAGGCACTGTTGAAATGCATATTCCAACTCAGCACAACTTGATATTATAAGAGGATATTCTAATATGAGAAATCGACATATAGAAGAAATTATTTAGGATATGAATGGGAGACCAAAATTTTTTCCAATGAATGACCCTTTTCATCCTTATTTGGAAAAAATATGATTTTGAACTCTTCAAGGATTACTTCCGCATTCACTAGTCATCCTGTCATCATGGGGTCACTTAGGATATACTTTAGCAGGTATAATTGGGAAACTAGCTATATCTCATGTTTCTAAAAATAATTTCGCAACTTCTACACAGTGAAAACCAGTGTGGGTTATATCTTCTCGATATGAGAGTATATGGGATTTTTCTTAAGGAGAAAATTACTAAGATAGTATAAATTGTTCTCTCTACATTTATTTTTTGTCTGAGATATAATGGAGCTGATGGATTATTCAAGGGAAGTCACATAGAGGTTTAGAGGCATCTTGTAGATCGGTAACATCAGAATCAGAGTCTGTAATAGATACTGCATTATTTCCTATGAGGTGACCTAAAACTCTTCATCCCACTGGTATATGATACATTTCATTATGAGACTAGAAAATGGATTGTTGTTGGAAACTAGATTCGTGATGAATCTAAAAATCCAAGTTACATTTTCTTAAATCCCATAAAGTTCTTGAATGTCTCTTGAAGGAGGAATCTGGCTGGTGGCTTTGATCTTCTTTGAGTTGATCTTGATGCCTCTATATCTGATAACGATAATGAGAAACATCACAGAGTTATTCCTGAGTACCCATATCAAGGGGTTAATCATAAAATACTGAGAGAAAAATAAATTTAAACACTTTCTCCAAATCTATGAGATGGTTTTGAAGACAGTGAGTTTTGATGACCAAATCATCTGTGTAGAATTTCTTTACTTTTTCTAGGATTGGTTTTAAGATGTGATGTATGGATTGATGATAATTGGATCCATCATTATTCATAGAGAATGGAATTATATGATAGAAAATGTTTCATTGAAGTACTTTGATTGTAGTATAATCCTCATCCTCAAGGGACATCCAGATTTGATTGTACATAGAATATCCATCCATGAAGGAGGTATCATGGAACCCCTTTGTGGCGTCGATCAAAAACTACATCACTATAAGGGAAAAATAATCCTTCATACCACGATGGTTGAGATCTAGGATTTCGATACAGACTTTTATTTTTTCATTCCACTTCTTAATAACAATGATTTCAGTAATCCACTTGAGGTACTGAACTTCCATGATGAACTTGGTTTTCATAAGCTTATCAACTTAGGCCTCGACCATGGAACCATGATAAGGGTTCATTTTCCTTAGAGGCTTCTTGAACATGTAACGAATTACCAGTATACCATGATGATGAACAATGACATGAGGGTCTATTCCCGAAATTTCATCATAACTCCAGGAAAAGACATCATGGTGTTGCTTAAAAAAATCCACATACTACTATTGTTCTTTTGTAGAAATAGTTGTATTAATTAGCTTTATCCATGTATATACTTCAATGAAGAGATTCACCTAAACCAACTCATTGAAAATTATGGAGAAAATCTCCTCGAATATGTGAAGAGTATCTTCAAAACCACTTCATCATCTCATGTAGGGGAATTTGTGGGGGGAGACGGTTCATCCATGCCAAATGATAATGGGGGAAGGCTGGTACATGCATGGGAAGATACATAATCATTAATGAAAGTACCTGGTTCGTCTATGAATATAGAGAAAGAGGATTTCATGAAAATCCCATGAGAAATTCGACCATGTGGTCTATGCCTGATATCAATGCAATGGTTGTCAGTTGGCTTCTTTCGGTTCAACTTGGCTAAGACAAAAAGGTGGGTATGATTTACAATGGTGGCCACAGGGTTAGGGGATTCTTGAATCATCTAGGGATGTACTATGTAGAATTACATTGTAAAAATTAGATGTTAGTTTCACATAGGGACACAACTTCTCTTTATCCCAAAAACATCATTGAAACATCCCAATTCTGGTGCCATGGATTCCAAATAGTGAATCAGGATAATTAAATAATCATCCAAATATGCTCATGGGATGGATTCAATGGTTGTGTGCTCGTCCTCATTGCTCTAATCTGGATTCCCCTCTCTATTTTAATAGTCTATGTGTAGATAGTGGCCATCACATGAATGAAAGTGTGATGCATCACCCAAGAGAATGCCTACTCGACTGTTGTGGGAGTAGTCAAGGAATTGGTGATATGATGAGGGGACTACTACGTGAAGGTGAAGCGAGGACCTACCTATAAATGTGTTGTAGGATGTATCTTTTGATACAACCATTAATTTGGAACATTCTACCAAACCTATGAACGGGGTCTTCAACTAGATTCTATCAAGCGACCACTAATTTTTCTTAGAACTGGAGGGGTATTTTCAAGGAATCGGTAAAATATTCCCATCTCCCTGTTGACAAGAAGAGGGAATCACAGTTTGAAAGGCTAACAGGTATGCCGGTGAGGTGGATCAGTATTTCATATTTCCATTACAGAAGAACATTTACACTCAAAAGGGGTTGTTCATTAGATGGATACAAAACAGGTGACGCCAGCTGTACCACTAGATTCTATATGGTAGTAGAAACATCTAACTGATCATCATCTAACCCACCCAAAACCACTATTAGAAGATTGTATGCTGGATGAGGACTAGATTTAGTTGGACATGGCCAATAATGGTGCAGTTGTGGATGCTCCACCTAGTAAATTTGGAATATAAACTATGGAGGCATGTATAAAAGATGATATTAGAGGACCATGCTTGTTGAGCTCCACAAATGATCTTTTCCCAAGTTTTGGTAGCTTGTAATACTTGGATAATGGTACTCTCCTAAATATCATATTGTATTTCATTATTTTAACCATTCCTTCGAAGATGTCAGCCATAGGAACCCTAGGGGTTTTCTAGGTGCCCCCATCATCAGGGATCATGATTGGATTTACTAACCCGATAGTGTTCACAAATGAATACTATTGATCATCATCAGAGGGGTCCTCCAATGTGGGACTGAACCTAAGGGGGAATCCCAACTCTTAAGGCATGATATCATAGAGAGTTTGATATGACTTTGAAACTGGTATGGGACTCTGATTTCCCTTACATCACTGGATCCTACTGTTATGATATTTGGAGGGATATGATGTGGATAAAATAACACCAACTGGTGAAGGCACAACAACCAAAGGATACAAAATCTGGCTTATACGGGCATGAATAACACCATGGTTGTGTGAAACTATTATGCAGGCCAATGAGTCATATACATCTGAGTCCCATGGTTGGAAATCGTATTCCATTCACCTACATTGTCTCTATCAAACTTGGCAGAGATGTGTTCCACCTATTCCGGGACATTTACAACTTGTACAGACAGTAATCCACTTGGCCTTCGAGACAACCCTTGAATAAAGAACATTATTTGATGGTATGTCTAGGGATCCTGTGGTAAGTTTAATGGTTTGGGTGATCAAGTATGCTCTACTTCATGGGGCTTCTTATACTCTGATAGCTTCAAAACCCCATTTTCATGGGAACTAATGAAATATATGGGAACATGTGAATCCATAATGAAATAAGTATGGTTTCTACTATTTTGGAAGGGAAATCTAGGATTCTAGACCCAAAGAGGGTCTAAATCCTAATGATCGTATTGAGCAACATTTTCCCATCTAGGTTGATGTGTTTGGTGGGGCGGTTCTTACCTATTATGTGTTGGGTGAGGATGAAACTAATGAGGCAACTAAACTTGTGTGAATTTTTTAAAAAATGGGTCAACAACTCAAGCAGCTATGAAGACTCTACCAGTGCAGCAGATGAAGTATATACCTTGGAGCTTCTTATTTCTGGAGCTAAAAGATACAAAGAGCATTATTTCTTAGCCTACTAAATTTATTCTCCCAACATTGGTCCTTGTTAGAAATTCCCAAAACCCACATGTGATGTTTTGAATGATGCGGGTAGGGACTAAATCAGACATAAAATTCCCCGTGCACATCATAAGTCTATAGCATATTGAGAGAATAAATTATTCCCCTCCAATGTGAAATAAAATATATGACATGCTCATCAAGTAGTTTATTAGGCATGAAGAAGTATGAAATTATTGTCTTGTATGTGTTTGAGATTAACTGGTATAGGATCTTCCTGTGAATATCATCCCAACCCGCAATGGAACTAATTGGTAACTGGCTATACTAGAAAAACACATTCCCTTACAAGGCCAGCATGAGACATTGGAGATTGGAATCCTCCTACTTCTCTAGGGTTTGCAACATGGGCCCACACATTTTGATGATGTGGGAAAAATGATGTAGCAGGTAACCCATCCCATTGAAATGGGAAAATCTAGGGGTCCCAAAATCCAGGGTTTCATGAATTTCATCAACCCATGTTAGGTATGGATTTCTATTTGGAAGTGTTTCCACCTATCATGTATTGAGGGCGTCCAACAGAGAAGTGAGAGTGGTTATCAATTCATCTTAGATAGGGTCCCTATCATGGTGAGGATTCCTAATCAATAATGTATTGATAGGATCATCAAGATAGTAGGCATGCTTAGAGGCCTGTGGAACAGGAAGACTATCTTCTCAAGGAGGATAGTTATGTTGCTCAGGAGAATTTGGTGACACATATCTTGGTTTCTTACCTTATATTATTTCCTCTTCTCTATCAAGATATGAAGGATCATCAAGCTCTACTAGTGGAAACTGGATCAGGGGGACTTATTTCAACCTCGCTAGAGGAGAAATGGGGTCTGATCAGGAGCTCCACAATCTGGGCACCACTCAACATGGATCTCACCAGTGATTATTTTCTAATTTTCAAACTCTTGGAGAAATCCAACATTCATATGATCATCTTCTACCTTATGCGTAATCTTGGATGGATCAGAGGTGTCGAGTTGTTTGTTACCCTTTTTGATGTTCTGAACAGAGGTCAATGATTTGAAGGGATCTCTAAGTCCAAGTGTCTTCCTTTGCTGGAAAATATGAACACATATATGAGGGTCTACCTAATACTATGCCAACCCAAGGGGTAGGTTTTATTTTTCAGAGCATATGATGGTGTGTTTTTTCATTGAAAGCATGGGATCAAACACATTCACAATAATTAAACTCAATGGAAAATCATCAATATCAATGGGTAGGTTAGGTTATTAGAGGATATGGCTGAAGTGGAGGGAAGTATATTATCCCCCGACCCAGATTTTTACATAGAGATATTCCTATTCCATGATTCTATAAAGAACTATGAGGCTCTTGATGAATCTCTATTTAGGGGTCTGGTGGTAGTCGGGTGGTGCAGGGTGATAATCCATTGGGAGTATATCTAACTCGACCATTTGAAACTATAGATCAATGTTGTTGAAGTACTCTCAGAGTTTTGGATAGACGAATTGATTGTCAAGGAAGTGATGAAGCATCACCCATATAGTTTAGTAGAAACATACGACTTGGCCCTCGGTGAGGAACTTTGGAATGTTGAAGAAGGAGGTATTATTTTTTCAGAAAATGACTGGGAACTGATTGATAGACAGGTTCTCCTATAGGGTGTCTTACTTAGAAGTAGGTCCCTTCTCTTATTCAGCCCAATATTTGATAGGAACCTACTAAAAGATAGGTGGTGGGACTGATGTGGATCGGTATGGTGATTGGCTAGCTGTTGGAGGAGTCACTACATGAGTTTATCATTTGGTTCATGCCAGGTCGTCTTTCAAGGGATATACTGACATCATCCTCATGTACTTATAAGACAATGCGATAACCACTGTACCATTTTCTAGAGAATCAGCACACATCAATAGCTCTCTGGGTAGCTCTTCATATTAAGGATTCAACCATAACAAAAGAAATCTCTCAATGATCATTGGAGTAGTGGAGTGGGATACTTGAAATGACAGAGAAGGTTACATTGTGAGACCCTAAAAGGGATCTAAAACTTCCTCCAACCACATTTACCTGTGGAGGGTTTTGGTTATCCTATGAATCTCTCATTCCAGGATGATGAACCTCACCCAATGGTATCCAACCCCAAACTCTAATTATCAGGAATGGGGAAAATTTGTCATCATTGAATTGCATCCCCCTTTAGAATCTGAGAGGTGGATGGGATTGAATATTCCTTGAAACTTCCATGGATTTTTCCTTTTGTAGCAGAATTTATCCTTTATGACTAGGGATATTTATTCAAGGAAGGGTAATTATTTGGAATGGGGAGGATGTATGTGCTAGTGGGTGATAGCACATGGAGTACATATACTTTTAATAGTTGTTATATAGGTAGGGCCTTCTAATCGGTTGTGGTTGGATTGGGGAGGAACTCCGCTTTGACAACTGTAGGAGAGGGGAGGACGTCCACTCTAGTTGTTAACAAGGTGGGGAAGACCTATTCTTTGGTTCACATGGTCATAGGGAGGGAATTCATGCTGACTGGAAGTAATATAATAGGTAGGACCTTTGTGATGGTGGGTGATAGTGTGGGGAGGACCTCCAATTTGATTAGTTGGGATACATGGAGGGACTCTATATCAGTTTTTTCAGAGAGGGGAGGGCCTTCACATTGATTGATAAAGGGGTGGGTAGGAACTCCACTCTAGGTGTTGAAGAAGTAGGTAGGACCTTTGGTTTTTCTTATGGGTACATGGAGAGGACCACCATACTAATCAGTAGTAATTGTATGGGGAGGACCTCTGTACTAAAAAGATGAATCATAAGGAGTACCTTTTCACTAATTGGAATAGACATGGGGTGGATTTACATGTTGAGAAGATGAAATATATAGAATGCCACCGTAATGGCTTCAAAAATCATGGGTTGGAGGGTCCTCTTTTATTGGTGGAAACATGGGGTGTACCATCATTTTGAATTTTAAAGGAGTAGAGAGGACATTCACTCTGATTCACTGTGGCATAGGGAGGACCTTCATTTTTGCTGATGGTGATTTCATAGGGATGACATTCATACTAATTTTTGATGAAGAGAGGGTTAAATTATTGTTGATATATGATGGAACATGCAGGACTACCTTTTAACCTAGGAATAGAGAGGGACAACCTTCACACAGATTTGATGTGGCATGGGGAGGGCCTCCATGTGGACATGTGGCAGTGGCACATAGATGATCTCAATACTAGTTTTCAAATCAAGGAGGACCTCCAATTGAACTTGGAATGGAACTACAAGGTCTTTCTTAGTGAATGTGTGTGAGGGGAGGACCTCGTGTTTGGTGGGTGATGGCATGGGGAGGCCCTAGATAATATATATTTTCATTACATATTGGAATGTAATGGCTACTGGAGTTGGCAATGATTTAAAGAGTCATCCCATCCTACTTTCGGGGTGACTGATGTCTCGATCCCAACTTTGCATTGATGGATCCCTGCCCATTTATCATAAGATTTGGAGGAATGTGACGATGGTGGAAGAAGTCACTGGATCAATTGAGGATGATGTTCCTTTAATGGTAATTCTAATGGGCCTACTTCTAACATTAATGTCAGGTTGTCCAGACTGAGGAAAGAAGACCTAATGTATAGTCAACCTATTCTTCGACCTGATGGACCAACCAGTACGAGCATCGATTCTTCCTTGTGGGTTACCTTATTGGTGGTTCTCAGGTGGTAGTTACAGCTATGGTGACTCAGTAATCCCCCACCTCCTAGGCGTAGGGGAGAAAGTCACTAGATCACTCTAGGGAGAGGCTCCTGAAGTGATTTTCTATTGGAATGGAGAGGGGTTTCTTCTTACATGACCCTTGGGGATAATAGTGTCAGTGAGGAACTGAATCCTCCATGTATGAGAAGTACATATCTCTTAATTTAATGACCCACTCTTTCTCTTACCCACATATAAGTGTGTCTAGGACCCTTCTATGGATGATTTACAAGGGTGATACGGGTCATGGACGCCCAGTATAAGAGGTTGTAGAAGATGTTGTGGTGGAGGAGGTGGAGTCACGTGGGATTTCCAAATTAACATTTCTCCATCCCCTATGTCTGAAAGTGTTGGTTTTTTTATTTCCAATGGCTGGGATCCTTCAAAGCATGTGGATTCTGCCATCATTATATATATAAAGAAATTTGTGTCCAATTCAACAATTTAATCCCATATTCTAATGGAGTATAGGGATCCACAATGAAAATTTCACAATTAAGGTAATGACCAATGTTTATTTCCCTAATTGTTGGTGAGTTCCATGCTAGGCACACCATTTTCTTGGTGGGGCCAATTGTTGAATATCTAGATTTGTTGACATGATAATCTATTGATGTCCCAAATTCTATCAGTCCCCATGTTGAGGAGAAGAGTTTAATGTTATTTTCACCATTTCTATTGGGGAATACCAATTCCAGTAAAGGATGACACAAATCCTTGATTAGATGACCAACATGACTAATACACATTCTTGAAGGAGAAATATTTCATTTAGGGTTCATCATTTTTATTTTTGATGATTTCTTCGAGGCCACCTCCAATGTTTTAATGCCTATTTTCATTCTCATTCTCACACATCCCCTCTTCCAAAGACTGTGGACAAACATCACATTCAGCAGAGATGTCTACTCCTTGATCGAAATGGGATGATGAGATGACATTTTCTCCTTCCAAGGATTCCACAGTTTAACTCATCCATGAGTCTGGGTCTCCCTCATAGAGTTAATTCATATTCAGGGAACACATTCCCAAAGCCATCTCTTTATGGATGCCAGTAAATTACACTACTTCTTTCTAGACATTCCAGTTCATTCTCAAAAGTTCATAAACCTTCATTTAAGAGAGTAGTCACTTTGGGAATTTCTTGCTTTCCTAGATGCTGGAAAAATTGTTCACACATATTCTTCCTCTTAGGATGGAATCTTGTAGAGAAATCCTAGGTATGGAACCCATGGTATCCCATGTTGATCATGAGGTATCTAAACCCAAAGGTGTATCTCTTGAAAGGATTTCACCTCGGGCATCCAATGTTTTTCATGAGGTAGTTATCTCAATGGGAATATATCTTCCATGGATTTCAACTCATGCATCCCTTTCTTTGCATGAGGTATGTATTAGGGGTAACAAATATAATGTATTATGGAGGGAAAGTGGATTGATCAAAACAGCCCATGGAGGTGGATCAAGGAGGTGTATCTTTAGGAGTCATAATTTCATTCCAATAATTTTATCAGTGGATGAATCAGAATACCCCATAGAAGCATATTTGGAAGGTGTGTCCCATAAAGGGCAAATGTCACACCATAATGGTTGACTAAAACACTCCTCGGGGTGGATGAGGGGTATTTACTTAGGTGGGAGATCCTTGTTTTACCATTAGTTGAGATTAAACCTCAAAGAAGTGTCCAATATACCCAGTTTAGAAGATAGGGATGAAAAATTATCTAGTTTGATGTTTTAGTTTAAGGTCATGTGATAGGGATATTCCATGAAGTTTAACATCATGCAGGCAGAATGCTTGTGTCATGAAGGCAGAGTCGATGAGGGAAAATGTTGGGCTCATGCATGTAATATTCCATTCATAATAGGATTTATCTTATTTGAAGTTGTTTTTGGGCTTACACATTGAGATTATTGAAGAACCTGGAGAATATGTGGTCTCCCAGGTGAGGAACAGAATCTTACCGGGTATGTGAGCCATAGAAAATCATAATGGATATGGATATTGGGTTTAGACCTCATGGAGGTTTCTTACATATCCTGATTAGTTTGGAATCAAAGTTTATGTACTTCTTAATGGGATGGGGATTATATATATGGATAATTCCTAGGAAAAATGTAGTTAGGGATTACACATAGAAGATACCCATATGGTGAGGTTGGGGATAATATCATTAGAGAACTCCCATTGTGGATAATAGGTGATTTTAATAGTCTCTACTAAACTCTATGCCCATTTGATTCATAATTTTTTTTGTGAAATAAGATGAAGTAGTAGACTAAATGCTCGTTTCACGAAAGAAGTGTCAATGAGAGATGATGTGGGACTTACACATGGAATCATCAAAACGAGGATTTCATTCCACATGGGGAGGAACTTATTCCATGTGAGGAGGATCACATTCCCATTGTGGGTGGCTAGTGTGGAGACCATACCATGCCACTCACACATGGAGAATCATGTTCTTGTTTCATAGGGTAAGGTGATCATTTAATGTCACATGTTAAGGACATTGAAGCATGGTAGTTTTACATCATGCATCTCAGACATGGGAGACTCACTCCTTAATACTTGGGATTACCTAACAATGGATCATGCACCCTTGGGATGTACATGGATTTGGAAATGCTAGGATATGTATATGGGTAGGAGTGTTCAATAATGTGGTAGATGTTTTCATAATTATGTTGATAAGAAATAGGCATTATAATATATATGTTGAGAAGAAAAAGGTAGGTGGGAGTCTTGGTAAACACTTGAGGTGGAGTGAGGCACATGAATGGGTGAAAAAATCACATAGGTACTCAAGGTGAAGTTGAACTGATCTTAGATGGGCATGGGGGATCTAAGAACTCAACCACCATGAAGAGGTGATAATAGAATGAACACAACATGGAGAGTTCTAGGATAGAGGTTACATGAAAAATTGGGACTCTATGAGAGGTACTTCGTGAAGCTTAGGTTTTCAACAGAGATTGAGGGCTCCACGAAGGAGTATGATTTAGGAAGCATGGTGACCCTACCTCATGATGAAGTCCTAGATCAGGAAATGGATTATTCGCAAAGGATGAATGCTTCACAATGCCTTAAGTTCCCCATAAAAATTCTTCATCTATGATGGGAATATACCTTTGAAAAAGGAATCTCCACCAAGGGTGGAGGCTTTTAATAACACATTAAAGGGAATTGCATGAATACTAACAACCTTGGATGATCCATTTTTGGTATGGTTCATGATTCTAAGGATTTTCGTGAATTGGGACCAATTAAAAATTAGAAATTCCAGGTTACCATTTTCAATAGAGTATAATGAGGAGCAATTTTTAGTAAATGTTTTTCTCGATGACTGAGAGTGGTTTGTGAAGAATTTTCAACATCATGAATGAGAATAGCTTTGTCATACTTTTGAAGGAACACTATCAATCATTCATGTGTTCACGAACCTCTATAAAAAATGTGGAGGAACACCACCACTACTTCATGAAATCATGAAGGGTTGTCAAACATGAAAATGAACACTGTTAAGTCTTCGTGCATTCACATAAGGGACTTCTCAGTATGAGAGCTTCGTGAGTACCAGCCATTTGTGGAGCGTCAGATCTTCAAGAAGCTTACCATTAAGAGGGGTTTTTGGTTTTATTGGCTTTGATATATTCTAAACTGGTATTTTATCTCTATACTATTCCTATGAAACATATTTTAGAAACAAAAACTTCAAGCATAGAATCTATTACCATCATGGATTCGTTCTGTGAATATATGTAATGTGTAATTATTTGGCTGAAAGGATATCTAGTTTGTTTAATGAAATATAATGATGCATCAAGGGGATAAATATGGTCCCTCCCCTAATATATCAAATACAATTTATTTTTCATGTGAAAGGGGGGAAATATAATTAACAAAAATACTTGTATTATAACTTGCATTTGAGATTTAAATACTTTCTCCGATCAATAAATGTAATCATAGACCAACTAAAGTAAATTGAATGGAATAAAAATAGTACATAAATGGTCAAAATAATCATAAACAATCCATAAATAGAATAAGGGTTGTATCAATACAAAATATATCCCTTTGAATATGAATAAATGGTTGATTTTATAGACAAACATGAATACCATAAAAAGATATTTCAAAAAATTATTGGGAAACGTATATATTTTTTGGAATACATTTTTAAAATTCCTTTATTTGAAAATAATATTTCAAAAAAGTTTTTAAAGATTAAAACTGTGATAAAATTAATTTTGTAAATCATTATTAAATGTTTATAAATTTTTAAAAACATTATTAGAAAACATGTTTTGGGATGAAAAAATATTTTCAACCGAAGATAGAAAAGAAGTCGGATTTTATTGAAAACATTTTATAAAATATTCTAAGTAAAAAAGTGTTGAAAAATGGTACCATTAATTAAAAAATATAAGGAATAAATATAGGAGAGTTTTTTAATGGGTTTACAAAATAATGGTCAAATAAGTTCCTTTACTAGATGTCCAAGTTTAATCAATACTGAAAAAATGATATTGTGAAGTAAACCCTTGAAAATATCATATTGTTGATGTGAGAATAATCCAATGAATTGATTAAGTGTGTAAACTGTAAATATACATAAATTATGTTTAATTTAAATAATATATATTCAAAATAAATCAAGAAAATAATCTTATACTATTTATGATAATGAGTAATAAATATAAACCAAATAATGGAAATTGAGTTATGAAATTATTAAGCACATGACAACTATTAATTAAATTTTTTTGGATGAAATAACTCAAATGGTAACATAAAATAACATTAATAATGAATTATTCATTATATTAAATTTTATAGAGGCATTATATACACCATATAAAATAAACATGGTGCAACACATTGTAATATGCCTTAATGAAATGAAATAGAGATGAAATCTATTACCTCACACTCTCCTTTTGGTTGAATGCTCATTAACCTAATATATAATGTTTTTAAGATTTTATTAACTTATAATAGAACCATTTTAATTTTTATTATATCATATATGATCCTTTTACGGTATCTTATCACCAATTTGTTAATAATCTTTCATTATTTTCATTATTTCTGGTGTTAATTGCCTTGTTCATCAAGTATATATTTTAATAGTTTTTTTGTTTCTATTACATAGATCCTGATTCAATAATTTATATAATTTAAAACAATATTTAAATATAATAAATATTATGTATTTATTTATTTATTATAATCCATAATATTTAGTGATAGGAAATGTAATGCACTATTCATTGAGAAGATAGGTCGTACCTATGCATGAACGTTGTTTCCATTTTCAAGTTATATTGTAAGATAGAAAAGTATATTATATATTTTTATTTAATAATTTTATTATCCAATTTATTTCATATATATGACAAATTATTATTTTACCCATCTTTAATGCATTCCATGAAAAGCTTGAACGAATCATATCGCTTCGCGAGGAGGTAGTCTGCCATACACATGAACAATGTTATCATTATCCCATAAAATTAAAAGAATAAAGGTATGTGTTATATAATAATTATAAAATAATAAAAAAATCATAAATTTCTTGAATATAATATATAAACTATTAATCCATCATTATTCCAAACCTTGAATGGTGGTAATGGAAGAAAAACAACATTGGTTTATAAGGCGATAGTCTGTCGTACACATGAATGATTATTGCATACCCCATTTGATGGAAGTGTGTGATGTTTTAGGTGATATAATTAAGATAAAAAAACAATAATTATGGTTAATATAATTATATTATCATATAATAATGTTATAAAAATAGTTTAAGTAGGTGGAAATTGAAATAAAATAAAAAGACTTTTAGAAAAATATTACCACTTCTTCTATTATCTTCTTTAGGTTTGAACTAATCCATTCAAATGATGTATTTCAAGAAAAGATAATGATTTTAATACATGGTTATACAGGTTTCGGAGTGAATTAGGTAGGTAATGGCCTATTAAATGTTTTTTGAGAGGTGTGAAGTAGGGGGAGATGGGGAGGCATTTTATATGTGGGGTGAGTGGGAAACCCATATTCTTTTGAAAGAGGGAATTACACACATGTTTTTCCTTATCATGTGGCTCCAATAATACTTAATTATTTAGAATATAAGTTATAATATTGAAATATTTCTATCCCATTAGCATTTTAAATTTTCCATAGTCATTTGGACCCTTAAGTTTAATGTTTATTCACATGGTAAACTCATTTTTATATTAATTGTTGTAATTAATTTTAAATTATTTCCCTAAACATTATGGAAAATTATTAAGTTTACCTTATTAAAAATTATTAATCATTATAATTACAAAATTTTAATCTATTTTTAAAAATTCAACTCCAATAAGTGTCAAAATTTTATTTATAATTTATCTCAAAGACGGAATGAGAAATCAAGTTTTTAAAGTTAAAAGTTTCAAAAGTTTACTATGTTTTTATTTATAAATTAAATATAAAATTGATTCAAATAACCTATATTGGATTAATGAATTTAATATTTATATAATATTAATTTATAACCAATTTAGAATATAATTTTTCACTATAAATTATTTATATGTAAAGTCAGTTTTTAATTATAATTCATCATTTTTCACTATTAATTATAAAATGAAACTTCTAAAAAACCAAAATTTAACCCTATGATAATTTTGAAATTATTATTCCAAAAATTTAGACTATTTTATCAAACAAAATTTATAAAAGTTTAAAAATTTATTTTTAAAACAATTGCACCATAAAAAGGCATAAAACTCGTCTTTAGAAAAAATTACATCTTGCTATGAAACAGAATTGTATTTTTTATTATCTTATTCATATACAATCTATTGGATGAATGAAAATGGTTAATATATTATATAATATGTAAATTTAATATATATCATTAACTAATAAAAATTAATTTTATTTATTGAGATAAAATTCTTTGGGATGCATAAAAATCGGTTTTTTATAAAAACATTTATTTTTATATTAAATTTATTTTTATTTTCATTTATAATGAATTAGTCCCCAATTAATTCAGCCAAATATTTTTATAGATTATTAGATCCTATTTATAACCTCTAATTGAATGTCGTGTAGATCAATATCGTATTAAAAAATAATATTAATAGTATATTGATGTTCAGTTAAACCTGCTCATGCGTGTAACACAAGCTATCAAAGAAACTCACAGTTGCTTGTAACACAAGATAACACAATCTTCCATGTATTGAAAAATATATCATATATTTAATTTTATTAAAATAGTAAATATATTATAAATTTTCAGGATGTTATATTCCCATATACAATTGTTGTTTTGCGTTATACATGCTATTGAATAAAATTTTATTGTTTCAGAATTTGGTGGTGTTAAAATATTTAAATATTGATCTTTTTTTTATGCTTTAAAAATTTATTTAAATCATAATTTAATTTTATTTAATAAAAATTAATAATTTGATTCAATAAAAGATAATTTAAATAAAACCCAAGATCAAACTATATCATCGTTAATAAGTAAGACTAAAAAATATAATGTATATAACTGATCAAGTGTAACATAAAATAGTATAATTGAACTTAATATTCATGTTTTGAAACACATATTTTCATTATATATAAGTGAAAAATGTGACAAACCAAAATGGTGTCTAAGTTAAGTGGATCTCTTCATAAAGTTCATTTTTGATTCTTTATCATTGTATAAACCTATTTCAATGTGTTTTATAATTATTCAATTCATAAACAAATATCCATTATTAACCATCTCTCTGGATTAACATTATCCTTTCATTGAGATCTCAAATATTTATGAATATATCATGAATTTTAATGTTTGTAGATGGATTCTCTCTAAAAGTTTTACATTGGGGTTCAATATTATTATGGATTCTTTAGTTGAATTTTTTCTTGGTATGTTCTACACACAATTATCATATATATTTTATAACTAATATTTTATGGGGGTTTAAATTTCATTCAATGAAATCTAAACAAGTTATTATCATGTAAAACCTTTTATTGTTCATAAGTGTAATTATACAGTATTACTCTTTTTTTTTGTTTTTATAATTTTATATATATTTTATTGATATTATTCTAAAATAATTTTGAAAAAACATATCAATTTTCATTCACTATCCATTTGATTTTTTTATTAGAATATACATTTTCCCCAATAATAAATTTTGACCATAAATTCATCTTCTAATTCATTCCATCTAAACCACTTTAGTAATTTTTTATGCTCTCTAAGACCAATAACCTTCAACAAAAATATTTGATTTTAAAAAATATGATTAGCATATTTTTCCTGTAATCTTCAATGTCATTCAATGAAACATTTTTCATGATGTATTTATGACGAATATTCCTTTACTATAGGGTTATCACATGCTTTTGATGATTATATATTTCTATTCTCAGTGGAATGGATAGTTATATAAATTTTATGATATGGTGGGTTAGACTATATTTATATATACCTCAAATGATTTTTTAAATTTTATAATTCTCATGAGATTATGTGTGGACATGGTGCTATATGTTTTCACATTTAAGTGGTTTTAATTTCTATATAGATGTTATAAGTAAAAAAAATTCAATATTTCTTTATAAATTATGCATTGTATTTGAGCAAAATATTATTATGTTCCATTTTTATTCATATGGAATTTCCATGCATCTATCAAATGATACCATCATACTGATGATTATTATTATTTTTATAATTATTTGATTATTATAATTATAATCACCCATGTACTGTATGTATTCATATCTCATGTTCCTTATCTATTATTTAACACTTTATTATTCTTTTAACTCACCCATTTCATTAACTTATAAAATTAGGTGATGACATATACCAAGTACAACATGAAATTTTATAGGAGGACAATGATCCTTGAATTACGTAGTTTTTAATGTTTTACATATGATTATTAAATACACATATAATATGCCTAAAATACGAAAACATTTTATAAATATTCATAAAAAAATTGAATTATATTGATAAGGAAAATAAGTAATTACACATAAAGATCTAAAATTTCATAAAAATTAATCAACGAATTTGGACCAAAAAATACTATAAAAACAATTTTTAAGGTATAATTAATATGTCCATTTATCTAAGTATTCTATAATAATTATATCATCTTATGAATATGAATTTAAAAAGATAATACTTAGAATAAAATATATAAGAACCATATTTGATCATAAGAAGAACAAAATCTCTTATCAAGGATTATTTGAGAAAATATAATGTCTATGATATGAAATTTTTCTACATATATGATGAAGTATAAATGTTGAATAATTACACAAACAAATAGAAATGTAAATAAAGGAATATTATTATTTAGAATCATCTATCATGCTTTTTGTACTCTTTAAGAAGAAAATGAGATCCAATATATTACTATATAAAATGAATGTTTTTCTTTCTTTATATGGAATTGTAGTAGAATGAATATAGGGAAAATAATTTTTAAATTTTGTTGTTATGATATTAAATGAAGTGATATGAAATATTTTTAACACGTTTTATGATTCCTCTTAGAAAAATATATTTTTATATTAAAATAATATACCTAAAGATCACATTAATGAAAGGCTAGTCCTAATAAATAAGGATTGTTCGTAAACCTTGAGTGGGAGATAACAATGAAATAATCTCCCAAAAATTATTATTTCTTATAAATAATAACAATATCTATAACTCATTGAAAAATATGGGGCTAAGGTATGATAACCACTTTTCAAATCCATGCTTAGATTGTATCAAATATTATAATAATGGGGGATTTCATACCATACATAATAAAATTATAAATAAGAGTAATATTAATTTCACATGAATAAATTTTATATTTTTTTATTTTATTTATTTCTCATAATTCCTTGTAAATATTCATGAAAAACACCTCAAAAAAGTAATTTGAGTTGGTATCACATGAAAGATAGTTTTATGGAAATATTTGATATCTGTGTTAGTGGTTCTTATTTGTTAAAATTAGCTAGATCGTGTAGAAATAGATTTAATTTTTTGGTGAATATTCTCTTAGAGAAATGTGAATTCACCCTTATCTTATATTGATCAAATTAATACTAAGGTTAAGCTGATGTTGTTTAAATCATGTATAATTCAAGAGATTAGTCTGGATATCCTTTATTATAATTACTTTGTTTTTTTCATTAAATTAGACCAAAAATAGTAGCTACTGGTGTTATATTAATTGTATTGTATTGGTATCAATTAATGGTTTTGAAACAAACTCTAAGAGGTGATATTAAAAGGCCCAATTGATTTTATTTATTTTAATATAATAATGCATAATATATTGTTTTTATAAAACATGTAAAGCATAGTGATTAAAGAACACATTTAAATTATGTTAGACACAATGTAGAGTTTCCATAAAATATATATATTTAAGATTATGGGTACAATATATATTAAGGAAAGTCATTTCATTTAATTGATATGAGTAAAATGAATATAATACCACTGAAAAAGTGAAAAGATTAGATACTACAAAATTTATTTTTTGTGAATAGACACATGGAATAAACTCTTTACATCTAATAATTATGGATGTCACCATTATGAAAATTAAAAGTGATTAGGATTGGTGAAATTGTGTTTCATAATATATTAAATGATTATTTTGAGAAGATGGTTATAAGAAAAGTTAGGCACTTATTAATAAATGAGAAATATTCCATCAATAGATAAATAATAATTATGGATAATTCAATTTATAGATAATATCTAGTAGATAATTATTGAATAAAGATGAGTTTTAAGATATAATTATTAATTCATTAGAGTCACATTAATGAATTCAAATATGCAGAATATTTATTTAGAAATGAGTTTTTTATTTTGGGAATAATTATTATTATTTAAAAATACATTTCAATCATTTTAAATGCATTGGAATTCCTAGATAAGCACTGAGAATATTTAGGGGTGTTTTGAGAATTGTTTATATAAGTTCTATAATTTTATCATGGAGGTTGTAATTAGTAATGAAATTATCTCACCAAATTAGTATTTATATCTTTTACTGATATTTAATGATATTCAATAATATTCACACTAAAAAATTTGGAAGTCACAAACATCACTTTTATAATCAAAGGGGTACTCAAAATGATGTGATATATTAATTTCTTGATTTATACAATGATATGTAAAAGTTTGCTACACAATTTGTATAGGTAATAAAAATTTATGTGAGACATATAATGGTACTTAGTGAGTATACTTTTTCAATTCCCCAAGACCCAAAGTAACACATAATGGTAATTTTAGTGGATACATAAATATACTCAAATATATAATAATTATAAAAAGATATAAATATTACATTAATATGTAAGAGTCCTAAAACTATGTATTTTGGAGTTGTGAAGTGAGAAAATACTCAATATTATATGTAAATAAAAAAGGAGAAATGGGAAGAGTACTAAAATATTTCATAAGGTTTTATTGAAAAAATATTAATGATGATCCAAGAATTACAGTGATATATAAAAAAATAATATCCTACGTAAGGGATAATAGTTTTTAAAATATATGATATTACTTAAGAATCTATTATGATCATGAATTATTAAAAATTAATGTCAAATTATCATAATTCAATGAAGACCATGATAAAAACCATGATTAAAGAGAGAGTTAGTGGAGGAGAAAAAAATTGATGGTTTTCAAGGAATAAATAAAATTATAATGTTGTGATAATACCATTTATTGTTATCATGTTGATAGGGAGATTTGATGTTGATATTTTTCTTAGAGAAGATGTATCAATATAGATTATATGAATCATGAAGAGAAATAGATTATATGAAAAATGGAATTCAATGGATATAGATCCATTTAATGGTAATAGATATTATATAGATGTTATATAATATTTAAGTATTGAGAATTTTGGATAAGATCATGAAATCATAATAGAATTTGTTTTTAATATTCAAATATAGAATATATATTATTAGAATTCAATTACTATAAAATGGGTAAATAAATAGAAGGTCAATATGAATTATACTATAGTCTTATATGAATGAAAAAAAAATACAAATGTTACGGGGAAAATCATTAATTGCTATTATAGTGACTTATGATGTATTTTTAATATATTTTTTAGGATAAAAGAAAGGAATACCATTAGAGATTGGATTAATATCATTTACTAATGTCTATAAAATGATGGATATTGAATGGATATCAGATGATATTTTTTATTTCCTAGAAATTATTCATAATATGATATAACCATCTTGTTTGTAACACCTCAAGATTCTATGGTACGTTTCCCTTTGAATAACGCAATAGCTTGCATTGTACGCAACTTTGGGATCTTAACACACCGCGACCAGATAAACTAGCCGTTATGAATAGTAATACCCACCTTTTGAAATTTTATAAATTTTATCTTTCAAAATGGAATTCATTTTTGGATTGGGAATATTGAAATTATCTTAGGGTGATTTTTTTGGTATTTTCTAAAAACTTTCAATTTTTGATGAATAGTGAAAAACACTGAGATATTGTTTAAAACCAAATCTTTATTTAAATAATTAGTTATTTTATTTAAATTTATTTTAGGTCATAATAGATACACAATAAAAACATAAGTTCAATTTAATTCATTGGATTCATTTTATAATGAGTTTAGATATATAAAATTTTATCGAACCTTTTACTGTCTTTTACCCACCTCTTAGGAGCATTCCCAAATTTGTATAAAACTTTATTTTACCATTTCTATGTGTTAAATTCCAAAAATCCAAGAGATACAGTTGATATCAGTAAATAAAATTTCATTCAATAAGATGAAAATAATTTTTGGTGAATAGTAACTTTTTTACTTTTATTTACCACGGTTAAAAGCAAATAGGGTAATTAAGGATAAAAATGATATTATTATTATTACCCTAAAACAAGTATTAATTATATTGGATAAGTATAATTCAACCAAAAAAACCATAGGAATAAAATATGAACCTCTTTGGTTCACTTGGGTTAGATTAGGACATTTATTATTATTTTATTTAAAGAAGAGTTAAAAGAGTTAAAATCAAAGATTAATAAATAAACCATTTTTAATATAGAGTTATAAATAAGATAAATTCCACTATAATTATTCATTATAAATATAAAAATATTTCCTACATAATGGTATTTTATTTATAATTTTTAAACATTAAATAATTAAATTTATTTATGATACAATGATGATGCAGTAATTACCTTATTAATGAAATATTAAAATAATTGATATTATAAATACAAAAATAAATGTAATATGAAACCTTTTATGAATTAAACTAATTTTCTAGGTTAATATGACATGTTAGTGTTGATTAAATGAATTTTATTCGAAGTAATAATGCGGTTATTAATTTAGAAAAAACAAAATACCAAATAGTATCAAAATCAACAAAAAAAAGTTTTTAAAACAAATATTATATTTTTAATTGGTATTCTATTCCTAAAAATCTAAGGTTAGGAAAAAGGGCTTAAATACTATTATATATTTCATCAATTAACCACTTGGGGTTCACTTGGATGTTTATAGTAAGTTTATTAACCATATAATATAAAAATACATAGAGAAATAGAAAATGTCAAACTATCTAACTAAAAGTTAAATCTAGAAGATAAGATTAATATAGTGACCCAAAAATGTTTGAAAACTATAGGTTGAGTGATTTTAGATCCAGACCCACCTTATCCTTTAAATAATTTTTTATGGAGCCATTAGAAACCGAAAATGATTTTATTATAAAATAATATTTCAATCTTTTCCTAAGGTGCCCCTCACCCATCTTATAAAAGGGAACTTCCCCTTCTCTCACATTCACACCTTCAAAGCCATTTGGATTGGCCAAAACCTACCCAAATATCCTCCCAATTGTCCTCCCTTCATCATAGAGGCCTTCGTTTAGTCAGAATGACAACCTATAGATCCCTTTTGATCAAATCAACATGAAGAACCCAAAGAAGAGGTAAAGATTTCATCACCTCTTTCAAGTTCATTTCTTCATCCACTTCCTATTTATTTGTTGTTTCCATTATAAAATAATAAATACATTAGCTTCTATATACTGTGATGTTATTATTAAAATTTTACAACCATATTCATTATTCAATCCATCCTATAAATGACAAAGTCACCATACGTCCATACAAACGGATTACTGTCTCCACGTTGTGGTGTAGTTTGTTATTCAAACAATTCATCATTTGGATGGGCATAATAATGAGTATAAATGATGAAAATAATAAATATAACATTATAATTATTTTTTATATATGATATTTCATCCAATTATATATGATTTTAACATCAAAAGAATGATATTGCCGCTCGTGCGTACGTTCACATTACCATCTTCATGAACGTGATGAGATTCATTCCCCATCGTATCCATTCAAGACTAATTTTCATTTGATAATTAAAAATAATGTTTAAATACTTAATTTTATTCTTAATATGAGTAAGATACATCCTATCCATAACAAACATTACTTGCATAACAAATCATATAAAGGAAAACAAATCAGTTAACACTTGAAATGATGACAATACTAAAATGTTATTAACAAAGAAATATTAGAAGATCATATATGATATCATATTAATGTATATAGTTCTTGTATAATTTAATAACAATTATTTCACCATTATACCAAAGTATAACCTACCATCGGCCAAAGAAAAGTACAAGGTAAGGGTTAATTCTACAATCTCATTATTATCCGAGGTTATTTTTACGTAAGTATCTACCAGGACCTCTTTATCATCCACATCAATGTTTCTTAAAAATTTATTTCAATTTTTTTTAATATTTACTAGAAAATGGTTTAATGTCATTTATACCCTTATTTTAACTTATATGTTTTGAATGTAATCTTTCAGTCATTTTCCAAATAAGGTATTTTATGACCTTTTCAACAAAATTAAGGTAAGAATGTCATTTTTAACTTATACGGTGGGAGTGGTTATTATCCACCATTATAACATCATGAAATCATCCCTTACAAGCTTATATGAATATTTTCATAATAAATGTTATCTTTTATAATTATGTAACTTTAAATTATATCAAAGAAAAAAGAGATATTTCTCTCAAATAGTTTTGATTTCATCTATGTCAATATGCTTTGATAGGCTTTATACTTGTTTGAAGTCGATTCATTATGATACAAATCATCCATATTTTATTGAAGGTATTTTGATATTTTTGACTGTGGATGTGTTTTTTTATACAATTCATGGTTTATGGTTAAAGTATTGACATTTCGTATGCTAGTTTTAATACAAATGTTTATGTTATATTTCAACCTTTTCATATGAGGAATGTATTTGACTGATTAAGTGATGGGTGGAGATCGCTATAGCTCATCAATGCATCGGTAGGTATCATGAGACAAATAGACATGGATTTGGCCAAGGCCTTTATCAATTTTGAAATATGGTTTTGGCTGAGGCCTTAATCATTTTTAGACATCTTGGATGAGGCCTTGACAGATTTTTCAGAATGTCCGACATTATACATTCCCTCATTAAGAAAATAATATTGATGGTTCATGTGGTCATTCGACTAGAAAAATACCAATTATTATGTTTTATTATGGATTTATTTACTAAACTCATATTCCTTCCATAAAAGTGTTCATTTTTATTAATGGTAAAGGTAGGTATTTTCCATTATTCATCATGCATAATATTTATATTTTCTTCCGCTATATTGCTTAGCCTTATTGAGCATTTGAGCTCGCCCCTTTCTTATGTTTCATTTTCCCAGGATATTAATAAGTTAATTATGAGTGACATTTGGGATTAATCTAGGAGGCTTGGATTTTTCTAATGGAATAAATTAGTTTTTTAATTCTTTTTCAAGTTGTAAAGTTGAACTTATGTATAAATCTTTTTTCTAATAATACTAAACTGATTGGTATTTTGGGATATGATTTCCTTGTGATCATTCCAATGTTATTCAATAATGCACCGACTCTGGGTAACTGGGGTTGGGGTGTTATAGTTGGTATCAGAGGAAGTTTAGTACAAACCTTAGAAACTAGATTTAGATAAACTCTGATTAGAGCACATAGCCCTAAGATAGAATTTGAGGATTAGTATAGAAGAACTTCCTAGAATTTTGGTACTGTAGAGATTTTGTGAGTTTTCCAAGCAATAAATCCCTGTCTCGATATGAGCAGGTAGAGGTGGCTCTGGAACAGATGTACCTAGTGGTAAAACCCAAAAACACCGCTTTGAGCTAGACTCGAACGAGAACTGGTGCAAGAAAATGGGCCTTGCTGCACTCTTGGTTACAACAATCTTGGGGGATATAATTAGGATAAATCTCATTTTATTTACAAAACATTATGAAGGGTTTATGAGTATATAATTCCTCAAAGAAAATATTTTTACGATTATGGATTATATCTATAAACTGTTCAGTTTATGTTGAGCGTTTTACAAGTTTAGAATTATGTATTTCGATTCATAAACTAATCTAGGTTATTCCATTGTTAAGAAATGGCACCTAGTGGAAGGATTTGAAACCTTATTAACGCACTTAATACATGTAGGGATTCCCCTCCCACTCAAGATAATTATAGTGGAGCTGGTGAAGAAATAGGTGCTGATTCGATAATCACCATACTGGGACAACTCACTCAGGTTATGAATAATAACCTTACCTGTATGGAGCACCCTGATCCACAATGTGGAGGATAAATGTTAGAATGATTCATAAGGTAAAACCATTAACATTCAATGGGAGTAAAAATCCATTAGTGGCTGAGCGATGGATAATTTCCTTAGATAAACTATTTCACACTTTGGGGAGTAGAGAAAGGGAAAAGGTTGTCATGACAGTTTATCTCCTCACTAGAGATGATGATCAATGGTGGTCATTGATTTAAAACACAAAGGAAGATGAAGAAGTGTCAAGTATAGAATGGAGGGAGTTTAAATAAATTTTCTTAGAAAAATACTTTCCTTGTGACCATCAATCGGATATGGAAAGGCAATTTCTGAGTATGAGGCAAAAAAGAGGATGAGAATATCACAATGTATGAATCTAAATTTACAAGGTTAGCAAGGTATGCTACATATTATATAAGTAAAAAAAGAAGTAATATTGATCATTTCTTTGATGGGTTAAAACCATTTCTCTATCGAGCATTAGTATCACAATCCTTCTTATCATATGAAGATATTGTCTCGTGTACTACCAAGACAGAAAAGTAATTCTCTAATTCAAATGAATTTAAAGCAAAGTAACAGAAGAAGAGATTTGTTGAACACTCTGAGAAAAGAAATAAGGAAATAGGGAATAAGGGAAGAATTTAATTTCCAACATGTGGTAATTATGGAAGGAAGAAACCTATTTCCTGTCTAAAAGGAAAAGTAGTCTGCTACAAATGTGGACAGAAAGGACATCTTACTAGTGATTGTAAGGGAAATAAATACATTACCATTGTTTAATGCTACAATTGCAGGGATATGAGACATTATGAAAATGAATTTCCTAAGATTCAAGGAAACTTACCTCAGAAAAGGCCAAGGTATCAAGGCCAAGCTTATGCGATCACTACTGTTGAGGTTGAAGATCTGAAAGATGTGGTGGCAGGTAATTTAACGGTTTCATGAAGTTTAGATAATGCTTTTTTTGATTCTAGATTATCGCATTGTTTCATATATTCCCATTATCCTATGAAAATTAGATATTTACTATTTGATTTAATAAGGGAGTTGTTAGTCAAAACTCTTAAGGGATGTATCATTGCTACAAAGTTTTATGAATCAGTTCCCATTAGGGAATATAAATTTTCTTTATCTTCTGATCTCATCATCATACCAATGATTGAATTTGATATAATCCTCTGTATGGATTGGATTTCAAACCATGATGAAAAATTTTATTGTAAGAAGAAGGAGGTTACAATTTTTGATGACGATGATAAAGAACACCTTATCTTTTGATCAGAAACATAACCACCTAGTTCTTATCTAGATCCACCCCCAGTACCTCAACTAAATTCAATTATTAGAGAGAAAAATAATGAAATAACTATGGGTGAGGAAAAGAAAGTTTGAATTGAAGATGTACCTATTGTGCAAGAATATTTTGATGTGTTTTCAGAAGATTTACCTGGACATCCTCTAGAACGAGAAATTGAGTTTTCCATTGATTTAATTCCTGGTTCAAGGCCCATATCAAAGACACCTTATAGAATGGCCATTGTAAAATTAGTGGAACTAAAGAAACAACAAGAGGAATTGAGTAATAATTTATTTATTCACCGTAGTGTTTCTCCATAGAGAGCCCGTGTTCTTTTTGTTAAGAAGAAAGATGGATCTATGAGGTTGTGCATTGACTATAGGGAGATCAATGCTATAAAAAAAAGTATCCCCTACCTCGCATTGATGATTTATTCGAAAAAATTCATAGAGATCAATATTTTTCAAAGATGGACCTTCGATCTGGATATCATCAGTTGTGTGTGAAGTAGGAAGACATTTCGAATACAGTATTTCGAACCAGGTACGAGTATTATGAGTTTACAGTAATGCCTTTTGGGCTGACTAATGAACCCTTTATTTTCATGGATCTAATGAAAATAGTTTTCAAAGAATATCTTGATGATTTTTTAGTGGTATTTATTGGAAATGTTCAGGTATACTCCAAAATATATGAAGATCATGAAAATAACATGCACACAATTCTAAAAATCCCCAGAAGAAATGAATTATATGGGAAATTTATCAAGTGTGAATTTTGGCATCAGAAGATTTATTTTCTTGGCCATATTATCTCTAAGGATGGAATCTATGTTGACCCTTCTAAGACAAAGGAAATCCAAGAATGGCCAGAATCAACAAGTATAACTGAGGCACATAGTTTTATTGGTTTAGCAAGTTATTATCGACATTTCATCCAGAATTTTTCCCAATTGGATAACCCATTAACAAAGCTCACACGGAAAGGGGATAAATTTGTTTGGACAAAAGAGTGTAAATAATTTTTTGAAGAACTAAATAGAATATTAGTCAATGCTCCTATATTGACTCTACCATCAAGTAATAATGGGTTTGTTATTTATATTGATGCCTCAAAGAAAGGACTTGGTTGTGTCCTTATGCAGAATGATACAGTTATTTCCTATGCATCACGATAGCTGGAAATTCAAGAGCAAAACTATCCTACTCATGATCTTGAGTTAACAACTATAATATATTTTTTGAATATTTGGAGACACTATCTATATGGTAAAAAATGTGATATTTATACTGATCACAAGAGTTTGAAGTATATTTTCTCTCAGAAGGAACTCAACATGAGGTAAAGGAGATGGCTTGAACTACTCAAGTATTATGATTGCATGACACACTACAACCCGGGTAAGGAAAATAAGGTGGCGGATGTTTTGATCAGAAAGGATCATGGAGTTTTGAACAAGATTAGAGTTAAAAGAAATCCAATTTTCATGGATCTAGTAAATATGGATATGGAAATAACCATGGAAGGTGAAAAATCAATAATTTTTCAAATGGTTTCCAAACCATCCTTACTAGAAAGAATAAAAAGTTCTTAGGATGATAATGAGGAATTTCAAAAGAAGATTAAATATGTGAATGATAATAGATTGATCGAATTCGTATATGAAGATGGGATTTTGAAAATTAGAAGGTGAATTTTTGTTCCTGATATACCTGATTTGAAAAGGGAATTGTTAGATGATGCTCATAGCTCTAATTTCTCTATACACCCTTGGAGAACCAAGATATATAGAGATTTGACGGAACATTTTTGGTGGGACAACGTGAAGAGGGAGATTGCTGATTTTGTGTCAAGATCTATGGTTTGTCAACAAGTAAAAGCTGGAAGGCAACAGCCTAGAGGAGTTGTGAAACCTTTTCCCATACCTGAGTGGAAATGGTATAATATTATGATTGAAGTTTTCATTGTACTACCAAAGACACCTAGATGGAATGATGCAATATGGGTCACTATTAATCATCTTACCAATTCAGCACATTTTATTACTATAAGAGAAGATTCACCAATTGAATGTTTAGCAAGAATGTATATTAACAAAGTTGTAAGACTTCATGGAGTACCCCAATTGATTGTTTCTGATCATGATCAACGTTTTACATCAAGATTTTATAAAGGTCTTTAGAAAGCCCAAGATACTAAACTTTGTTTGAGCACTGCCTAGCACCCTCAAACTGATGGTCAGTCAGAATGGACTATTCAAACCTTAGGAGAAATGTTTAGATCTTTCTCACTTGACCTTAAAGGTATGTGGGATCAATATTTAGCTCTGGTAGAATTTCCCTATTACAATAGCTTCCATTCAAGTTTTCAGATGGCACCATATGAAGCGTTTTATGGAAAGAGATGTCGCACACGAACCTGTTGGGATGATTTTGGTGAAAGAAAACTCATAGCCTCAAAACTTATTGAGGAAATGATGGAAAAGATGAAGGTAATCCAAAACCACATCAAAGTAGCTCAAAGTAGGCAGAAGAGCTATGTTAATAACCAAAGGAAGGATTTAAAATTTCTTGTAGGAGATCATGTTTTCATGAAGGTATCTCCATGGAGGGGAATTATACAATTTGGGATGAAAGGTAAATTGAGTCACATGTACATCAGACCTATTGAAATTCTAGAACAAATTAGGGTTATAGCTTACCGTTTGGCAATGCCTCCAAGTCTCTCCAAAGTTCATGATGTGTTCCACGTATCACTGTTGAGAAAATACATGCCTGACTCAATGCATGTACTCTCCTATGAGGAATTAGAACCAGAACCTGATCTGTCTAATTGCGAAGATCTTGTTAAGATTCTGGATACAAGAGAACAAGTGTTGAGAAACCGAATGACTCATCTGGTAAACTTTCTATGGAGAAACCATAAAATGGAAGAGGCGACGTGGGAACCCAAGAAACATATGATAAAGAAACATGCAAATATTTTTATTCAGTAATAGTCTAGAAATTTTGAGGATGAAATTATTTGAAGGAGGGGAGAATGTAACCCCCCAATCTTCTACAATATTTTTCCCTTTGAATAATGAGATAGCTTTCATTGTACACAACTTCGAGATTCTAACACACTATGACCAATCAATCTGGCCGTTATGAATATTAATACCCACTTTTTGAAATTTTATAAATTTTATCTTTCAAAATGGACTTAATTTTTGGATTCGGAATATCGAAATTAGCTTAGGGTGATTTTTTGGTATTTTTATGAAAACTTTAAATTTTTGATGAATAGTGAAAAACACTAAGTAATTGTTTAAAACTGACTTTTTATTTAAATAATTATATATTTTATTTAAATTTATTTTAGGTAAAAATAGAAATATAATACCGATATAATTTCAATATAATTCATTGGAGTCATTTTAAAATGAGTTTATATATATAATATTTTATCGAACTTTTTACCGTCTTTTTCCCACCACCTTGGAGCATTCCCAAATTGGTATAAAATATAATTTTACCACTTCAGTGAGTTGAATTTCAAAAATGTAAGAGATATGGTTGATATTATTAAGTAAAATGTGGTTCAAGAAGATGAAAATAATTTTTGGTGAATAGTGAATTTTTACTTTTATTTACCACGATTAAAAGTAAATATGGTAATTAAGGGTAAAAAAGATTTTATTATTACCCTAAAATATGTCCTAGTTCTATTGGATAAGTATAATTCGATAAAAAAAACCTTAGAAATAAAATATGAACCTCTTTGGTCTACATGGGTTAGATTAATACTTTTATATTTATTTTATTTAAAGAAGAGTTAAAATAGTTAAAATCAATGTTTAGTAACTAAACCATTTTTAATATAGGGTTATACATAAGATAAATTAGACTATAAATATTAATTATAAATCTAAAAATATTTCCTATATAATGGTATTTTATTTATAATTTTTAGACATTAAATAATTAAATTTATTTGTGACAAAATGATGATGTAGTAATTACCTTATTAATGAAATCTTAAAATAATTGATATTATAAAAACCTAAATAAATGTAATTTGAGACTTTTTATTAATTACACTGATTTTATAGGTTCATATGTCATGTTAGAGTTTATTAAATGAATTTTTTTCAAAGTGATAATTCTGTTATGAATTTAGCAAAAACAAAATACCAAATAGTGTCAAAATTGACATAAAAGAGTTTTTAAAACAAATATTATATTATTAATTGGTATTATATTCCTTAAAATCTAAGGTTATGCCAAAGGGCTTAAATAACATTATATTTGTTATTAATGAACCACTTGGGGTTATATTGGAAGTTTATAGTATGTTTATTTACCGTATAATATAAAAATACAAAGAGACATGGTAAATGCCAAACTATTTAACTAAGAGTTAAATCTAGAAGATAAGGTTAATATATTGACCCAAGACTGTCTAAAACCTATTGGTCGAGTGATTTTCAACCCATACCCACCTTATCATTTAAATAATTCATTTTTCATCCATTAGAAACTGAAAATGATTTTATTATAAAATAATATTTCAATCTTTTTCTAAGGTGCCCCTCTCCCCTCTTATAAAAGGGCACTTTCCCTTCTCTCAAATTCATAAATTCAAAGCCGTTTGTGTCACGACCCGTCCTCGGGACCCATGCCATGACTTCCCCGAGCCCGCCTCTCATAGGCCAGGGGCTGGAGACTAGCACCAAGGCATAAATCCCGACAAAAAAGGGTAAGGCATTTCCTTATAAAGTAAACAAACACCACAGAGTAAGCAAGCAGAAGTAAACACTAAGTAAAACTGGGTACAATAGTAAGTGCGAAAAGTAAATGGGCCAGAATACAAACCCAAACTGAAAGTAAAGTACAACTGGAAAGAAAGTATATCAACTGAAGGTAAAGCAGCAACGTCGATCCGTCCACTAGAAGTCCCACATGAAGGGTGGGTACAGATAGCCTCCTCATCTCATCGGGTCCAGCCGTCCGCTCCGTGTACGTACCGCCCAGTGGTCCACCACCAGGTACCGACTTACTCCACAAGACTCAACCACGATCAGTTCTATCTACCGTCTGTATCCAACACAACATAGTGCGGGCATAGCCCGTGCAGGGGTGAGTATACGCTACTAAGTAGGGACCCCGAGACCCTTGAAGGTCTCCCAGAATCCACAAAGGATAATCCACAAAGGAATGATACAATCACGAATTAACATCCAACATTACTTAGGTATGTGCCCATACATGTACCTAAGTCATAAATTCAAGTTCGACTCCAACATCCGAGCCAAATTTCGATCACGTCCACACAGGATAGTACAACCCAATCCATACAGGAAAGCACAACCCAATCCACATAGGAAAGCAAGTCAATCATATCGAAGATAATGATTGAAAGTCAAGACTCAGCTCACATAGGTATAAATCTTTTGTAAAGTGATAGAGATGATCAGATGTAGCCACTGATTCATCTAATCTGGGACCCACGTAGGATACTAGACCATCTAAGCTGTCGGACCCACGTAGGATACAAGACCAGCTACTCTGTCGGACCCACGTAGGATACTACAACAGAGGTCAAATACTGCCGGAACCACGTAGGATACATGAACAGTAGTACTCCCATACCCACGTAGGATACAAGAACAATATTCATCGCCATCGAACCCATGGAGGATTTCAATACGGTATTAATCTCTACCAAACCCACGAAGGATTTCAGTGCAGTCGTCGTCGCTGCCGAACCCACGGAGGATTTCAGGGCAGTCGTCCTCGTCGTCGCAGTCGCAGCTAGCTCTAGGGTTCCCGCACACAGCATGCTCGATTCCGAGAGGGTTCACTCCACGAGACAAGGGGGTCGACACATCAGTTGACACGTATTCCAGATTTGATGTATCCCAAAGTTCCGTCTCGACAAAAGGAACTCAACGTGACAGACGGCGCGTCAATCAGACGCCCGGTCTGAGAGTTATTGTCTTTTTTGTTCTAGGGTCCCGGTTGGTTTTTAAGTCAAAACCAACTCGACCACAGTCCAACAACGTCCAAACATCGAGCGGAGTAAGCCAAAAGGTCCGCCTCATTAAGAGGAAACCAAAAAAGTTGACGGCACGTCAATCGGACGTTCGAAGCTCAAGTTATAAGCGTTTTCGCTCCGAGGGCCCGGTTGGTTTCATGTTCGAACCAACCTGTATATACCCAAATTTCAATGAAACCTTGAGTGTAATATACCAAAATGAACGTCTCGATCCAAGGATCGCATCACAACTGACGGTGCATTTATCGGAGGTCTGTAGCCCAAGTTACAAGCATTTAAAAGAACCTGTCCGGTTTTCGGGTGTTTTGGGCCCGGACCGACCCGGCCCAAGACCCCCTGGGTCGGCCCGAACCGGGTCAACCCGACCCGGGTTCGGGTCCAGACCATTAGGGCGTGGCCCGGCCCGGTGGGGGTGTCCTGGCCAAGCTGGCGCGGCCCGGCCTGGGCGGCAGGTTGGCCTGGTGCGGGCGCGGCCCGCGTGGCCAGACAGCTCGGCGTTGGCCGAGCTGTCGCGGAAAAGGGGGGGGGGGGGGGGGCGCTGCCACCCTAATTTGAAATGGAGACCCCCACGTGGGGGCTGCTCCTTTTCCAGCCGGGGGTTACGACCCCCGGGCTCCTCCGAACGGCTGGCCCGGCGGGACCCCGCGGTCCCGCCCCTCCGAGGCACCGGCGGCCGGTGGTTCCGACCGCCACTCCCTGCTCTGCCGCAGCCAAATTCCGTCGTCTTGGTCCGACCGGCGTGGTGCGACGGCGCTGCACCCCTCTGCCACGGCCCTGCTCCGGCCGCGGCCTCTTCATGGTTCTCCTACGTGGCGCGACGGTGCCACGCCCCTTCGCCACAGTCCGACTCCAGCCGCGTCTTATTTTGGCCTCAACGGCGCAGCGCGAGGGAGCCGCGCTTCTTCGCCGCATTTCTCCTTGTTTTCGCATAGCGTTGTTGCACCGTGCCGCCTTCGTTGGAGCCGTAACGAACACAACAAAAACACGGGAGGAGGGTCGACCGTGTTCTTGCGGTTCGAACTCCTCCCGTTAAATTTATAACAAGCGGCCCAAAGAAATTGACGATGAACGACAAAGAATAATTCATGAACAAAATCGAACCCCTACCTCAAGGAGTTTTCGATCAAGGATTGTTGTGGAAAAAAGTATGTCGCGGAAGACGGCATTGTGGAAGACGACGTCATGGATCTAGGCTCCGTAAGAGTTCTCGGTGTTTTCCCAATGAAGGATGTGGAACGTCGTCATTCTTCGAAGAAGGCGTCTCTCACCGGCTGCAGAGAGGGAAGAAGATGGTACGGCGATCTCCCCTTGTGGTGACGGAGTTCTTCGTTGTAGACTCGGTGTTCATTGCATTCTTCGACGAGGAAGAGGATGTTCTTCAGAGCGCAAGAGTTCTCTCCTCCACTTTCACGCACAACAAAACAACCCCAAATAAGACTTTGTCTTATTTTATTCACACACACACACATGTCAACATTAATTTTAAATTCAAAAAGATCACATTCAATTAATTAAATTAATTGAAGAGCCTTTAACAGTCTAATTAATTGTGAGATTTGACTTGTCATTTAAAAGGGGTGCGGGTGTGTTACACAATAAAATGCACGAGGGAGATTTTAAGGAATTTGAAGGGGTGGGGCTTGTGAGGGCCCCACTTCACTAATATCCTACTTAGAGAAGTTAGGGTGTAGTGGGTCCCACTCCAACCTCCATGCATAGGTTAAAACTATTTATAATAGAAATAAAAATTGCATCGCAAATTTTTATTTCATTCTTTAGTTAACCCATTTATTTAATAACCTCACCTGAGAAAATTCAACTCTAGAAAAGGTGTTCCTAAGAAATTACCGGCGATGCGGTTTCATCAGTGCCCTCGGATTTCGATTCCGAGCACTGGTTCAAAAGTTAGAAAAACCCGCCCGTTCGTTCACTGAACTTACCCGAGCTAAACTTTGGAAAACTGTTTCCCGGCACACCGGGCCTCAGAATCAGGTGCCGTCAGAAACTACGTACTCGAAAAATCCCAAAGAAAATTAAGAAAAAAATTCCCTTGAAATTTACAGGTCTTTACATTACTCCCACCTCAGGGTTTTACATCCCCGTAAAGATACATCACAAACTAGGGGAACAAATGAGGGTACTGAGCACGCATCTGAGCCTCCTGCTCCCAAGTGCTCTCCTGGAGGTTCCCATGCTGCCATCTGATGCGCACTAGAGGAATCGACCTCCCACGTAGGACCCGCTCCTATCGATCCTCAATCTCCACCGGGACCTCTGCAAAAGTCGCACCATCATCAATGTCCAACTCCCCATGGTCGATGATATGCGTCGGGTCATGCACGTATCTCCTCAGCTGAGATACGTGGAAGACGTCGTGCACTCGATGCAACTGAGTTGGTAGAGCCAAGAAATAAGCCACCTCGCCTATCCTGTTGAGAACCTAGAATGGTCCGATGAGGAGCGGAGATAACTTGCCGCCCTGGCCAAATCTCGATAATCCACGTCGAGGTGAGACCCGCAAAAAGACGTGGTCGCCATTGTTGATGCTCCTTTTCGTCACATTGTCCAAAATAATGGAAAGGGAAATGAATTAGCACAAATTGATTCATCCTTTGAAGAAAATATCAAAAATCGACAAAGGGATGAACAAGGAGAACATTGCACATAGGTCTCTAAAGTTCCCTCATAGTCACGCAAGTCTACTTGCATGACGCATGATGGTCACGCAAGTGACTTGCACGACCTAAGTGATAACCGCCCGGGGTCTACTCTTTCCAATAAATAGACCATGTGGGCCCCCCATTCAAAGAGGGATTTTTTTCCAAAAACTCAGATTTGAGCTCCCGGCACCCTAGTCTCTTCTCAAAGCTTCCGAAACACTTCTAAGGTAATTTCTAACCTAGAATGGAAGATCTAAAGAGGGAGAGGAAGGCCTAAGTGTTGAAACTCATCAACACTTGCATGCCTGAGTGGCCATCCCTTAAGGGAAAAGGCCACACTTGCGCGCTGCCTTACTCCTTCAATAGAACTTGCGCGCCCCTCTTCTAGAAGAACCTCAAGGGGATTATAAAGGCTTTAGTCAAGAGTCACTAAATTATTACCATGCTGGTTAACCATCGTGCAAGTAACCCATGTGTCGCGCAGGCATACCTGCACGACCAGGACTTACGCGCCCACGCAGTACCTGCGCGCCTACCAGGACTTGCACGCCCCTGCCTTTTCGGGTGCCCTTCTTGCCCATTTCACCCCTCTTAAGCCTTTTCACCTTTCCTATTCAAGATTCAGTCTTCAAGACACTCTTGAAATCCATTTATGGCATGATTTCTTGATTTTACTTCCTTATCTGAAAGGAATTCTGTGGAATATCTTTCAAAACCTAGTGATTTATACATCTTTATGTCACTAAAAATTGAGATTTCATTCATTCAACCTCATCCTTTAAGACGAGATAATCTCTTAACCTGGGCCTCCTTTTCAAGAATAAGCCCCAGTCATAATCCTCAAAGATGGGCATCCTCCTTAGGAGTAAGCCCCAACCATAATTCTCTTAACCTGGGCTTCCTTTTTAGGAGTAAGCCCTAGTCTCAAACATGGGAATCCTCCTTATAAGTAATCCCCAAGTCCCTTAATTTTTCAAATCTCTTAACCTGGGATTCCTTTTCAAGAGTAAGCCCCAGTCTTAATTTCTCTTAACCAGTCCTAATTTACCTTTGATCTGGGATTTCTTTTCAGAAATAAAACTGAATCATAAGTCCTCTCCTAATTTGGGCCTCCTTTTCAGGAGTAAGCCCCAAGTTAGAATATTTAAAATCTCCATGAAGCACATAGACCTTTATGGACCCTACTCCTGGATTTCTTCCCTAAAGTTAATCCTAACCTTCATTTATCGAGGCAGTCGTACATACATAACTCCCACATTATTTCATATGATTGCATATGTTATGGCACAATTGTCTAATTTTTACCAATACCTATTGTTTCTCACACCGAGCATGACTCATGTGAGGTTAGAGTGTCAAAGTGACTATGAAATTATTCTTTGAGCCATCAATCATAAACATCATACTCTCTTACTCGAACTACGTGGGTTCTGATTCCTTTTCTAAACAAAGGATACATATGTAGCTCGTCTGTGGGTTCGATCCCAACTCTGAAATAATCAATGTCCTTCTGAATGACAATAAACTTCAAGTGCCCCACTGAGAGGCTTTAAAACTAGCATGGTCATCATAATGACCAAGATACTTCTATATAAATGTGTCGAAGGGTAACATTGACCAAGAATCTCTAATAAATATGGATGATTCTCTATCGATGAAGAACCTCGAATACATATAAAAGATTCTCTAAAATTCCTACATATTTTATCATTGATTTTCAGATCTGAAGGAAAGCTCATTTTATACTTGGTAACGTAATAAGGATTCACGAACATAACATAAATCTATAAAGGGAGTCCCGGAGTAGATAATAATTCCCCTCAAAAAGGTGTGATGAGTCCGACCTCCCATCCTCTTGACCAATGAAAATTCCTAAACCTCATCAGTCTATAATCTAATGAGCACATACCTTTGGAAAGTAGGTCTGAATGGATGTGGAATCATTGGATGCTTCCAGTTCTACGATCAAACCCGTTAGAAACCTATCGGAACATTTGAACCTCCCATAAAAAGGAGGTCATTCCCGAAATCCGAGGGAAACAAAAATGGTGAACCCGACGTGAATCCTTAACCAAGTTAAAATAATGTTTTTCCCATTTGTTAGGCCCCTATTTAAAACCCAATGAGAGGGCCAACAAAAACAATCATTGAAAAATGTGCTCATCCAAAAGATGTAGTGGCTGAATTTATCCTGATTACGTTTGTTATATCAAAGAGGCACCCTTTTCCAAGATCTTCTGCATTTCTAGAATGGTTGCTCTCAAGTTCACACCTATGAAAACCGCTGCTGAAAATGCCACTGCCGCTACTCCTGCTGGATCATCGTCCGTTCTAAGGATGATATCACCTACTCAGCGTCTTCAACGTGGGGTATCAAACGCACTGGTTAAGGAGTACCGTCAACACGGTACCATCCCAACTCTAGAGGCTGCCCGACAAGCCCTCCAAGTAAACAACTCACATTGGTTGTCCGGACAACGACGACCACTAATCAAGAAGCAGGCGGTGCTGACTACCGTCTCCAACCGTTTCAGGTCGTTATCCCCAGAACGCAATCACCATTCGCTCCCTTATTCTGGGGAGGTGAATGAGCAGGTCCCTCGGGGCCTAAATTCAAACAGACAGGAGTCCTTCATAAGGGCTCCCACCAACAATCACCGCCAGACTCGTGCGGCAGTGCACCCTCAACATGATGAGGGTACCGACTCCAGGCATTCGGCTCAGGTTCCTCGAACCCGAGCAATCAAGACGAACCACCAGAGGCGGAATTCGGTCAACAGTGAGAAGATTCTCATCTCTTCCATCTCCGAAGAAGTCCACCAACATAACTTGGTGGCAAGCAATGAGCGAGCACATACACCTTCTCGTTTTAATTCCGCTGTCCAGCAGACTCGTCTAGAAGCATCACGCCAATCCCGCCTGGCAATTCCAGCGGAGTACTATATGCAGAAACATACACCTATTTATACATCATCAGCTAGTCAGCAGGCTCGTCTGACTATATATGATGGATCTCGTCAACCACGTTTGGCGAAGTGCAATCAGCAGGCACATACACCTGCTAGTATTAATCAAGCCTACCAATAGTCTTGCTTGGTAGCATTCAGAGAAGTTAGTCGGAAAGCCCCGACAACAAATATGAGGCAGACTCAACTCGTTGCTCCCACACTTGAGTACTGTTAGGATTCACTGATAGGAAAAAGAGGATAGGAGTAAGCACAAACACCTGCTCCAAGCCCGGAATGGGCGTATATTCCTGTTCTGGCAGTTGAAGTCACCAAGCATATTCTATCAATGGTGAAAGAAAAGAAACAAATCCCTGCTCATATTCCGAATGCTTTCCAGGATATTATAACAACTTCAGCAGCATCTTAGGGAAAGACACATAAATCTATCCCAACCAATGGAGTGACACATCAACAGTTCACTCCGGAACAGACACACACATATGTTACAGTCCAAGAGGGTTGTGGGGCATACTCCTCCATGTCATACGGACAACCAAGGTAGGAACATACACCTGATTTGAGAGGAGATCATCAGCCTAACCTGGCCATCTTTACTGATCAGGCACATACACCGGCTCAGAGCAGTCACTTTCATCAACAAGTGGTTTCCAAGGCGAGTAAGAAGGTGTCTATGAAAAAGACCTACCCATCACAGTCAAGAGATCAAGTGCCAATCTGTAACAAGGCCTTGCTCAATGCTGGAGTTCTTGAAGCCCTCAGAAAATTATCTGTTGAAATTCAAGATTCTACTCCCTCAGTTCCCAATAGTGGGAACATTAATTCCGAAGGTCTTCAACAGACACTTCCTCAAGAAGGCTTGCTTCA
The DNA here is from genome assembly GCA_963277665.1 of Viscum album. Lineage (NCBI taxonomy): Eukaryota > Viridiplantae > Streptophyta > Magnoliopsida > Santalales > Viscaceae > Viscum > Viscum album. The sequence goes on along the minus strand of OY728123.1, from coordinate 1,422,975,381 downwards.
TGACTATTCGGTCGATCTTGAAGTTTCATCTTCAGATGAGAGCCACATGAACTCTCTATGTGGTCAGAAGACCAAGGAGAAAGAGATCTTGTCTTTTGCTATAACCCATTATGGTGGTCCTCCCCATGATGATGAATTTCGCTGCGAAATCCCTCTCTGCAGTAGTAATGAACATTGCCCGGAAAATGCTCTAGTGGACAATGTAGTTCTGAGAAATCCATCTTATCTTGAGGAACTTGCAAATGAAAAACCAGTCATGTCTGAAGCTTCATCGCTAGAAGGTGAAATATTTTCTCAATTAGAAGATAGCCCAGGGTGTAGGTCATTCCACGAACCACCCCTAATTCATTCATATTCTAGTTTGATCAATGATTTCTCTACCAATCCTCTTGAATCTAATGAAAGAACAAGGAAACACCAACTCTGGTCAAATTAGGTAGAAGAATCTCCATCAAATGATAAAGAGGAAATACTGAACATGAGAAAACAACTGGAGAAAGGTGAAGTGACAGTCATGTTTTGGCCTTTTGCTCACTCTCAGTATAATATTCCAAAAATGTTGACGGAAGATGAAATTCATGATATTCGTCTCAACATATGGAAAAATCTTTTTCAGTTGAAAAAGAAATTATTATCTTATGATGAATATGAAAATCATCTTAAGATAATAGAAGGGTTACAACCTCAGATTGATTTGGTGTCTCTATCAGTCTCTCGATATCCGAAGGCTGAAAAGCAGCAGAGATCCCTTAAACATTCATGCCTTGGCGCACTAAGAAGATTACATCAGTTAATTGCCAATGCCCCATCTGGTATTCGTGTCAGAGGATGGGGTGTTCATGGAGCACTTCATTTCATGGTGCTCTCCGGTCAGCAAAGCCTGCCGAAAATGGTCTCATGCAATGTTATTTCCCATAACCGGCCACATTCAATGGGCTTTGTTTGTAATCAAAATATTTCCCAAGAACAGGCTTCAACTAGTTCCTCTCAAAATCAAGAATACAGAGAACAAGTTGTTGAATTACTCTTGCATCAAGCAAACGAGAATATTAAACAGGCCTCTCATTTGGAGAAAGCATGTCACCAAGTGACAGAAGTGTTAGAAATCATCCAATGGTCTTTTGAACCGGGTGATAAAAGCGGATACATGTTAATACATCCAGCTAATTTCCAGACTAAGGTTCTCCAGATCAGGAGGAATTTCAAGAAATTCTCAGACATAGCATGTCAAGAACCACCCCATCTCGCCAGACTGGGGACTCTTTTAAACCAACCCTCGGAATCAACAAATAGGATTCGAGGAGTTGAGCGAGAATAGCAGAACAGCTCCAGTCCAATGGACTGAGGAATTTTTCAAATCATCAATCCCCTCCTCAGAGAAAGTCTGTCTTTTCTTGATTAGGGAAGAAACCTCAAGAGGAACGAAGAGCCACATTATCAGGAGATTTCCTCCAAATTACAGTTCGTCAAGAAGTTCCTGAGGGATTGAATCAAAAAAAAGGCAATGTCTCATCAAAGACATGGAAGAATAAAATTTCACAGAAATGATGATAGAAGGGATGCGATGAGTTATGCATCAATCAATGTCATCAATGTCGTTATTGCTGATCCACCAAATGAGGATCACTTAGGGGACTCAGATGAAGAGGTTCCTGCTCAAGAAGATGTACGCACCGACACAAATGAAAAAGGCGTGCGTACACAAAGTCAAAGGATTACTCAGAACCTAGGTAATCCTTCGAGTAACCCACTTCCCCCTCTCCAAAAAGGATCCAACAAAGGGAAGGGAAAGAACCAGGTTACATATCCTTCCTCTGAAGAAGGTCAATCGCTCTCACTAGAGAAAAGGTTTGCACAATAGGAGGAAGAAATGAAGGAATTAATAAGGTTGAATGAAGAACTACTTCAGAGTAGTCTTCTTCTTAAGCATGTTGGAGTCAGTCAGCCAAAGGAATTTGTTTCCGCTACTGAGATGGATCAATAATATCCTCCTCTATCAATACACCCTCACATGTGTAATCCTACGGGTCAAGTGCAACAATAGTTGGCAGTGCTACCATCAGTTGCAGAAACAATTTCCACATCTATCGAAGCTCCAGTCATTGCACCTACCCAAGTCCAAGTTCAACTGGATGTTTCTCAAAAGTTAATAACTACTATTGAGTCATTAACAGCTCGATTAGAAACTATGGAAGGGAAACGTGCGCAAGTTCAACTAGAAATGAATGTTTACCCTGAATGGGTAGATTCAATTTCTCCTCCATCCAGTTTTGGGAATCCTGTATTCCCTATTTTCAATGGATCAGGCGATCCTGAACAACATTTTATGCATTACGTGTCTTGTTGCGATCCCATGATGGGAACTCCAGAACAACAAGAAGTAGTGAAACTCAGATGCTTTGTGTGAACCTTGAAAGGACCAGCTTTTGTTTGGTATACAAGCATGCAATCCCGGTCAATTACCGGATTGGATGATCTTCGCCAAAAATTCCTCCTTCAGTTGAGCTCAACTTTTCCAAAGACAATAGTTTTTGATCTTACAAACTGTAAGCAAAGGGAGAATGAAAGGGTCTCTGATTTCATTGCTCGATTGAAGGGATTAACATATTCCTTAATTTTAGCACTCCCTCAAGAATAATTGTTTCCAATCTATGTGGAAAATCTGCATGACGAATTACGCACGCAGTTAATCCATATAAAATACACTGGAGGGTTTCGAGACCTTACTTCAATCGCTCAGCAGATTGAAGATTCCCTTATATAGGCTAAGGCTAAATCTCGTGCAATTCCATCAGTTCCAGGAAGGAGAATGGGTAAAGCAAAAACTACTTCAGTTATGCTTAAACAAGAACATGTACCTATTTCTACCTCAAAACATTCATCTTCCCGAAGGGCTCCACCTTCTGAGCGCCAACAAAAAATGCCTTTTTTTCCAGACGATCAACGAGATCAAAGACAAAAACAAGTTGAGGATCTGAAGAGAAAAACATACTCTTTCCAAAATGAACAAGTTCCTGGTTATTTGATTTCGGCTCTGGAAAACAATTTTGTTCAATTGACAATTCCCAAGAGGCCAAACAAGAAAGGAGATGAAGACCGTCCCAATTATTGCCCTTTTCATCAAATGTCGGGGCATCCCATCCAGGATTGTTTTGTCTTCAAAGACCTCCTGCAAAAGATGGTTGACTCGGGACAGGTCACATTGAAAGGCTCCTCAGCCCAGGTAGCATGTGTCACTGCTACAATTATAGAGGAGGAAGATGAATGACAAGAATTCAAAAGCCAAAATTCATAGAAGTATGATTATTGGATGGTCAGAAAGAAAATCAATCGAACTCATGCTATTTTGCGAACACAATTAAAGAAACCAATTGTGTCTTCTGCCATGAATGTTACGGAAAAACCCTCTTCGTTAGAGGGAAAGTCCTCAAAGAAACTGAATGATTCAAAGAAAGAAAAAGAATCAGAAGAAGATGGGTATGTGTCAAAGACTATGTTGTCTTTGACTTTGGTGAATTTCATCCCATCTACTTCAAAGCCACGGGCACCGCCCCACCAAACGGCACAACCTAAACAGGTTAATCAGGCATAGTCTTCATCAGATGAAGAGTTAATATTTGGTTCTGTTAATATGATTCAATTAATAGATCCATATTCCAGTCGTAGTTTTGATTTCAATGAGCCTAAATTCCCTGTATCAAACAGAGTAATCATAGGAAGTTCCAGGGGATCAGGATACAGGGGAAGACGTCAATCTTTCAGAAGCCACTATTCCAATTCTACCCCTGCTAGAACTGTATACGCAGCATAAACTCGTGGTAGAGCTCTTCAGCGAGCTCAGCAAGAACATGAATGTTCTTCCACCAATAGAAAATTCAGTCCTGGCATAGTTATTTTGGAAGACCGGTTGAAGGTTCCATCTTTTTTCTCTCAGCAAGTAAATGGATCCAATCGGTCTAATCTTCCAAAACCAAGAATATTTCCAACTCCTATCCCAATACAAGATGCATCAACTTCCAAAGCATCTACTTCCAAGGTACCTGCTAAACCACATATTCCTATTGGGAAACACAGACCTCTGGATCAAAAGTATGATATATTGAAACACTTGTCCCAAGGGCCAGCCAAGTTATCAATTCTGGATGCTCTGAATCTATCAAAAGATCTTCGGGAATCACTCATCGAGGCTTTGTCAAGTCCTCATGAGTTTGAAACTGAAATTGCTGCAGCTGAAGTCTATCACATAGAGAATAATCTTGCAGAATGCCATGCAATAATATATTTTACTGATGAAGATGAAGATGATGTTGTGCATGGACATATTAGACCATTGTACTTGTCTGGCAAGGTCAATGGCGTGGATGTTCGAAGAGCTTTCATTGACAATGGTTCAGGAGTCAACCTCATGCCCATTCGCACACTTCGTCAATTGGGCCTCACAGAATCTGATTTATCTCCTTCTACCATGATGTTACAAGGATATGATAAAAATGAACAATAACCCCTGGGCGAAGGTACACTCAGAACTCATTTTGGAGATCTTGTATCCAATTCAGATTTTATAGTTATTGATCAAGACTCATCCTTCAACATCTTACTTGGAAGACCCTGGCTACATAAACATGTGGTTATCCCTTCATCATAGCATCAATGTCTCAAATATTGTTTTGATGGTCAAGTTGGGACATTGTATGGTGATAAGGCCTTGTTCAAGACATGCGAGTCTCAATACATTGAGGCGGAATTCTATCACATGAAGAAAAGGGAGAAATCCATAACAAAGGAGATTACCAAATTTAATGCTCCATATGGTTTGGAAAAAATTCCATTAAATCCATTTACACATGTGAGTACAGATTATGTGTTGCCTATCAGTCAATTTGACATGATAGACCCAAATCAAAATACTCTTCTGGAAAGATCCATAATGTCAATTTTAGCAATCGAGCCAGACAACATGGGAGAAATTGGTAATCTACCAAGCAGTGATGAAAGCACAAATGGTGACGTCTTCATCTCATCTATTGAAATCCAACAAGTATATGCTTCACCAATTAGGCCGGAAGAATTTATAGCAACATCGGAGGTGAACAATGATGTCGATTCTCAATCCATCATCTCCTCTTTATTACCCAAAGAATACCCATCATCATCAATCAGGTCGGAAATGGAAGCTTCTTCTTCAAGATATGCAAATTTTGACATCTCTTCGGATCAGGATAATTCTACTTTATAAACTACTATGCAAGTAGAAAAGGAAGAAATAACACATGATGAAGAAGAAGAGGAATATCTCAGAGATGATCCTCCAGCATTTGAAGAGGGTATCTCTACCACTATGGATGAACTCAGAGAAATAAATCTGGGTACAAAAGAAGATCCACGCCCCACTTTAATCAGTGCGGCCATGACTCTTGAAGAGCAAGAGATGTATATATCTTTTCTAAAGAAAAATAGAGATATATTTTCTTAGAACTATACAGAAATTCTTGGGCTTGATCCTGATGTTGCTACTAATCATTTGGGTTTACCAGAAGAACATCAAGGATTTAAGGAAGCCGCGAGAAGAACACACCCAACTTATGCTTCCAAAATTGAAGCTAAAGTGGATAAGATTATCAAAGATAACTTCATCAGAGAAGTTCAATATCCCAAATGGTTGGATAATATTGTCCCTGTAAAGAAAAATAATGGACAAATTAGAGTTTTCATAGATTTCAGAGATCTTAATCGGCATTGTCCTAAGGATGATTTCCCAGTTCTGATTACATAACTTCTTATTGATGCAACAGCTGACTATGAAGCACTTTCCTTCATGGATGGATATTTCGGATATAATCAGATCCAAATGGCCCCAGAAGACGAGGAATCTACAACCTTTAGAGCCCCTCAGGGTGTGTTTTGATACCGGGGAATTCCCTTTGGCTTAAAGAATGCAGGTGAAACTTATTAGCATGCCATGCATCATATCTTCAAACCCTTCTTAGGGAAGTTTGTTGAATTCTATGTAGAAGATTTGGTAGTTAAATCCAAACAATGTTCTAATCACTTGGATGATTTAGAAGTCATATTCTGCAAGCTTCGACAACATAATTTGAATATGAACCCCTTAAAAAGTACTTTTGGGGTAACCTCAAGAAACTTTATTGACTTTATTGTAAGCCATTGTGGTATTAAAGTCGATCCTGAGAAGACCAAGTCAATCCTTGGTATGTCACCTCCTCAAAATTTGAATGAATTAAGAGGACTTTAAGGACACTTAGCCTATATTCGGTGTTTCATCGCCAATTTGGTAGGCAAAAGTTTACCCTTCACCAAATTGATGAAGAACGGAGTCACTTACCAGCGTACTGAAGAGTGTCAAGAAGCATTCGATATTATCAAGAAATACCTCTTCAGTCCACCGGTACTCATGACACCTGTTGAAGGAAGACCACTTATCTTCTACGTGACAGCTCTAGAGCAATCATTGGGTGCCTTTCTTTCTCAAAAGAATGATGATGGTAATGAAAACAGTCTCTACTATCTCAGTCGAACCATTATTGCAGCAGAAAATCGGTATTCAAGTATTGAGAAGTGCTGCCTGGCATTAATCTTTGCAGTTCAGAAGTTAAGACACTACCTGCAACATCACGAGGTCCAATTGGTATCTCGCAATAACCCGCTCAAATTTATCCTTAGTCTACCAATGCTTACAGGACGTCTGGAAAGGTGGGAAATTATTTTGTAGCAACTCGACATTTAGTATGTGTCTCAAAAGGCGATAAAGGGCTAAGCTCTGGCTGATTTCCTGGATGAACACCATTCAGTGGAAGATACTCTTCCGATATTGAACTCCCTGATGAGGAAGTCTTCTCTATTCAAGAAATACCTCAGGCATGGGAAATGTATTTTGATGGTGCTTCCAGAAGTCCAACAGGGAGGAAAATGGAAAATCCTAAATTCAACAAAGTTGGCTTAAGAATTGTACCCATTTCTCCAAAAAAGGTAGTGTTACCTTTTTCCTTCTTATTGTGAGAAGGTGGTACCAATAATGAAGCAGAATACCATTCTCTCATCGTATTTTAGGAATTAGCGCTTCAAGCACAAGTGAATCACTTAAAGGTGAAAGGTGATTCAGACCTGGTAATCAAACAAGTCAATGGGGATTATGCCATCAGAAAAGAAGAACTAATCCCTTTGTATGATTACATCATAGAGTTAATGGCAGAATTCCCTTTGGAACCGACATTTTCTTATGTCCCAAGATCACAAAATGCTCAAGATGATGCATTGGCTAATATAGCCACAACTCTGGTAGATCCAAATCGGGACGAGACAACCATCAGTATTGCCCACCGTCGTGCAATTTCACCTTATGTTCGAATCAGAACAGAGGAAATTAATGAAATTTGTCCCATTCCTGAACTGTATGGTCATACTACAGGATGGATGTCACCTACCAGGGAATACCTTCAAAATGGAACACTTCCATCTGATAGAGTTGAGAAAGAACAAATCTAGAGACGTGTGGTTAATTTTACCCTTTATGATAGCCCAGATCACCTAGAGAAAATTTTCTACAAACATGGTTTTGATGGAGTTATCTTCAGATGCATTGATGTTGAAGAGACAATGGCTATCATGAAAGAAGTACATGCAGGAGTCTGTGGTTCCCACTAGTTTGGACATAGACTGTCTGATCAAATTCTAAGGCTTGGATACTTTTGGCCTTCAATGATACGAGATTGTGTCGATTTCACAAAGAAGTGTCATTCATGCCAAGTGAATGCCAACTTCATTCATCAACCTCTAGAGTTGCTTCATACAGCTAAATACTCATGGCCATTTGCCACATGGGGAATGGATGTGGTGGGACCTTACCCTTCAGCTACGGCCAACCAGTTTAAGTACATTCTTACTGCTACTGACTTCTTTTCCAAATGGGCAGAGGCAATACCTCTCAAGGAAGTCAGTTCTAAATCCATTGTTAGCTTCATCAAGTCTAACATCATTACCAGATTTGGTGTCCCTCATAACATATTGACGGACAATGGCACCAATTTCTGTTCATCCGAGGTGAAGAAGTTGTATCAAGAATACAACATCAAATCCAAACATTCATCTCGGTATCATGCAGCGGCCAACATACAAATAGAAGCCTTTAACAAGACTATTTCAAATATACTGCAAAAGATGGTGGATAAAGATAAGTGGTCATGGCCTGATAAACTCTTTCATGCTTTATGGGCTTATCGGACTACCACCCGCACTTCAACTCGGTCAACTTCATATTCATTAGTATATGGAATTGAATCCGTCTTGCCCATTGAAGTTCAACTACCCTCACTCAAAGTTGCCATTTTTGATCAATCATATACAGATGAACAATCTCAAAAGCGATTGAATGAATTGGAATGGTTAGATGAGAAAAGATTGAGCACTTTTCACCACTTGAAAGTCTATCAGAATAGAATAGCACGAGCTTTTAACAATAAAGTTCGTCTTTGTTCATTCACTAAGGGAGAATTGGTATTAGTTCTCAGAACTCCAATGATACTAGGAAAGAAACCTCCTAAACTTGATCCAAAATGGGAAGGACCATATTCAATATATAGGGTCTACTCCAATGGAGCTTATTCATTAATCTCAATGGATGGAGAACTCATTACTACTCCAACCAATGCCATATTTTTGAAGAAGTATTTTGTATAAACTGCAAAGCACCTCTTTCGTCCATTCTATATGACATTAAAATGTACAGCAACTGTCCATACATATGACCTTAAACTATTTGCACTTTCATCCCATATGACGTTAAACTGTGAAAAAGTTCCCTAAATGGTCCAGTATGACCTTAAACTGCAACTAGGTCCTGTATGACCTTAAACTGAATAATCCACGGTCCATGCATATGACCTTAAACTATTCGCACATTCATCCAACATGACGCTAAACAGGGGAAAAAATCCCCAATGCGTCCAACATGGCATTAAATGGTGTACTCTTTTGTCCTCACTGCATGACATTAAACTGCACAGTCCCCCTGTCGTCCAACATGACGTTAAAATCTATTGTACCCATCATCCTAACTACATGATGTTAAACTGTACAGAAAGTCCGTGATACGTCCTACATGACATTAAACTGTACTTTGTCCCTGCTACATGACACTAAACTGTGTAGCACCAATAGTCCTAACTGCAAGACTCTAACCTGCATAGTCCCTTTATATGTCCTACATGACATTAAACTATGCATCGTTAAGGTTGTTGTTACCTCTTGTTTCTCACATCGAGCATGACTCACGTGAGCTTAGAGCAAACCTCAACCATAACACTCTCTTTGGGCCACTAACCATGTGTAAGTCCCAACAATATTTTTTTAGGTCATTGTCCCCAAGAACAACTTGATCATTAATTCATTCTTTAATTGAACTACACAGACTTTGATCCTTGCCACCTAGGTTGGGTATGTAGGCAACCTCCCAAGGATCAAGCCCAAAACCAATCTCTTCACATCGGTTCACCTCTATCTCATACGATATTGATTCGTGAAACCGTCCCTAGAATCAATATCTTTACATTGGTTCACTTTCGTCTTTGTTATACAACGTTAAACTATACAACACTTTTGTCCAGTATGACAATAAACTACAATATTCTTTGATGCCCTCACCTGAGAGGGAAGCATTATTTACATTGATTTTTTTCAATCATGTTTCATTTCAAAGACTACATGCATACATGGCAACACCAAAACCTTTTATCTTGGGTTAAACCATCATTGTACTAAATTCCCCGTTCACCCTTCACATGTATGAACCAAATTTGTACAAAGGGTATTTCTAGAACTATGTGGGCTTAATTCCCATCCTTATGGGATACGTAGGAACGTTCGATTGTCCCTCGAATCTAGCCCCATGTCTTTGGGCCTAACCCCAAATTCGACTTTTAGCCCCTTGGCTGAAAAGTCCCCATGAAAACACACATTGTGTATTTCTTACAATGGTCCAAGCTCTATGACCCTAAACTAAGATCTCTAATCCTTTTGTCCAACACGACATTAAACTATAGTTTAAAAACTACGTATGGCTTGATTCTCATCCTTATGGGATATGCAGTGAAGTACAACATTTCAATTCCGGACCCGACCACAACATGATTATGGTTAGCATTGATCTATGTATCTCTGTATACATTGAACAATCACTACGGGAAAAATGGGTATTTGCGACGGGGGTATTTGCCCGTCTCAAATAAGTAGCCTTTTGCGACGGGATAGCTTTCCCCGTCGCAAAAGGACTGGCGCCCCTTGCGCGCCAAATCGCGGGAAACATATTTGCGACGGGGGAATATTCTCGTCGCAAATAACCGGCGGTGGTAAAAGGTATTTGCGACGGGAATATTTCCCCGTCGCAAATAGTATGTCGGCAGGTGGTTATTTGCGACGGGACCCGTCGCAAATAACTATTTAACCGTTGACCGTAATAAATGCTGGCTAAGGTATTTGCGACGGGTATCCCGTCGCAAATGGGCCCGTTCCAACTAATCTAACCTATAAATACTCCCATCCGTTTTTTTCAAATCATTCTCAAATTCCATCTTCTTCTTCTCTCAAAATTTTATTTCTACAGTTCAGTTTTTCTCAAGTTTAATTTCTTTCTCCGGAGTTGATATTGAAGTTTTGAAGAACGATCAGAGATCAACCTCAGATCAATTTTCAAGGTATTTATATTTATTTTAATTTAATATTTATTTTTAATGTTTTATTAGTTTTAATTATTGTTAATTAGTTGTAATTTAATTATGTTTACATTGTTTTATTACTTAATAATTAGTAATAAATACTAATAATTAGGAATAATAACATTATTTAATTATTAATATATTTTATTATTAATATTAAAATAATATAATTTTTTATATATATACAATTCTTTTTTCATCTGTGTGTTTGCTGTCTTCACATGTATTATTTGTATATGGAGATAGAAAACACACAGATGAAAGGAGAATTGTATATAAATTAGAAAATTATATTATTTTAATATTAATAAAAAAATATACTAATAATGTTATTATTCCTAATTATTGGTAATTATTCCTAATTATTGGTAATTATTCATTTAATTTCTCATAATTAAGAACAATTACAAATAATTACCAATAATTAGTAATAATTAGTAATAATTAGTAATAATTAGTAATAATTAGTAATAATTAGTAATAATTAACAATAATTAGTAATAATTAGTAATAATTAGTATTAATTAGTATTAATTAGTAATAATTAGTAATAATTAGTAATAATTAGTAATAATTACCAATAATTAGTAATAATTATCAATAATTAGTAATACTTACCAATAATTAGTAATACTTACCAATAATTAGTAATAATTACCAATAATTAGTAATAATTATTAATAATTACCAATAATTAGTAATAATTATTAATAATTATCAATAATTAGTAATAATTAGTAATAATTATTAATAATTATCAATAATTAGTAATAATTAAGAATAATTACTAATAATTACCACTAATTAGTAATAATTACCAATAATTACCAATAATTAGGAATAATTAGTAATAATTACCAATAATTAGGAATAATTACCAAAAATTATCAATAATTAGGAATAATTAATAATAATTAGTAATAATTAGTAATAATTAGTAATAATTAGGAATAATTAGTAATAATTAGTAATAATTAGGAATAATTAGTAATAATTAGGAATAATTAGGAATAATTAGGAATAATTAGTAATAATTAGTAATAATTACCAATAATTGGTAATAATTACGAATAATTAGTAATAATTAATAATAATTAGTAATAATTACCAATAATTAGTAATAATTACCAATAATTAGTAATAATTATCAATAATTACCAATAATTAGTAATAATTATCAATAATTACCAATAATTAGTAATAATTAGTAATAATTAGTAATAATTAGTAATAATTAGTAATAATTAGTAATAATTACCAATAATTAGTAATAATTACCAATAATTAGTAATAATTAACAATAATTAGTAATAATTACCAATAATTAAGAATAATTATCAATAATTACCGATAAATAGTAATAAATAATAATAATTAGAAAGAATTAGTAATAATTAGAAATAATTACCAATAATTAGTAATAATTACCAATAATTAGTAATAATTACCAATAATTAGTAATAATTACCAATAATTAGTAATAATTATCAATAATTACCAATAATTACCAATAATTACCAATAATTAGTAATAATTACCAATAATTAGTAATAATTAGTAATAATTACCAATAATTAGTAGTAATTACCAATAATTAGTAATAATTACCAATAATTAGTAATAATTTACAATAATTTGTAATAATTAACAATAATTAGTAATAATTACCAATAATTTCCAATAATTAGTAATAATTAGTAATAATTAGTAATAATTGGTAATAATTACCAATAATTAGTAATAATTACCAATAATTGGTAATAATTACCAATAATTCGTAATGATTACCAATTATTAGTAATAATTACCAATAATTAGTAATAATTACCAATAATTAGTAATAATTACCAATAATTAGTAATAATTGTCAATAATTAGTAATAATTACCAATAATTATCAATAATTAGTAATAATTACCAATTATTAGTAATAATTACCAATAATTAGTAATAATTAGTAATAATTACCAATAATTAGTAATAATTAGTAATAATTACCAATAATTACCAATAATTAGTAATAATTAGTAATATTTACCAATAATTAGTAATAATTAGTAATAATTACCAATAATTAGTAATAATTAGTAATAATTACCAATAATTAGTAATAATTACCAATAATCAGTAAAAATTAGTAATAATTAGTAATAATTAGTAATAATTAGTAATAATTACCAATAATTAGTAATAATTAGTAATAATTAGTAATAATTACCAATAATTAGTAATAGTTACCAATAATTAGTAATAATTACCAATAATTACCAATAATTAGTAATAATTACAAATAATTACCAATAATTAGTAATAATTAGTAATAATTACCAATAATTAGTAATAATTACAAATAATTAGTAAAATTAGTAATAATTAGCAATAATTAGTAATAATTAGTAATAATTACCAATAATTAGTAATAATTACCAATAATTAGTAACCAATAATTACCAATAATTAGTAATAATTACCAATAATTACCAATAATTAATAATAATTAGTAATAATTACCAATAATTAATAATAATTAGTAATAATTAGTAATAATTACCAATAATTAGTAATAATTAGTAATAATTAGTAATAATTAGTAATAATTACCAATAATTAGTAATAATTACCAATAATTAGTAATAATTACCAATAATTAGTAATAATTAATAATAATTAGTAATAATTAGTAATAATTAATAATAATTACCAATAATTAGTAATAATTACCAATAATTAGTAATACTTAACAATAATTAGTAATACTTACCAATAATTAGGAATAATTTCCGGTAAATAGTAATAATTAGTAATAATTAGTAATAACTAGTAATAATTAGTAATAATTACCAATAATTACTAATAATTACCAATAATTAGTAATAATTAGTAATAATTAATAATAATTACCAATCATTACAAAGAACTAGTAATAATTAGTAATTATTAGTAATAATTACCAATAATTAGTAATAATTAGTAATAATTAGTAATAATTAGTAATAATTAGTAATAATTAGTAATAATTACCAATAATTAGTAATAATTAGTAATAATTAGTAATAATTAGTAATAATTAGTAATAATTAGTAATAATTAGTAATAATTAAAAATAATTAGTAATAATTACCAATAATTAGAAATAATTACCAATAATTAGTAATAATTATCAATAATTAGTAATAATTATCAATAATTAGTAATAATTACTGATAATTACAAATAATTACTAATAATTACCAATAATTAGTAATAATTACCAATAATTAGTAATAATTATCAATAATTAGTATTAATTAGTAATAATTACCAATAATTGGTAATAATTAGTAATAATTACCAATAATTAGTAATAATTAGTAATAATTAGTAATACTTACGAATAATATTAGTACTATGAAAATAATAAAAAATTTATATAATATTAATATTATCAATATTTGTAACATGTTTTGCTTTATTCTCAACATATTTAATTCTTAAAGGGTCAATTTTTAGGTCTATCTCAATAAAAAGTTTGCATAATTCGTGTATGATCTAAACTCTATAATTATCCTAGCTTGAGTGTTTTTTCTAACAAATTATTCAAAACCGGTAATTTTTTTATATTTTATAGAGAAATATGGAACAACGAGGTCGTCAACAATCATTATTAGGTGACCGCATATGGATAAATCAACGTAGAAATCCAAACGGTTATAGTTTAAATCCAGTATATGTAGAGGGTGTGGAGACTTTTTTATCATTTGCGGCATCAAATCCAGAATTTGTTTCAGAAGGCAAAATAAAATGCCCTTGTAGAAAATGTGCATTGAGAACGTTTGACACGTTTGACAAAGTGGGAGAACATCTCTTGCGTTTTGGTTTTCAACAAGATTATGTTTTTTGGTATCAACACGGTGAACGCAGTTCCAGAGCAGGTGATACCAACTTGATTCCGGATCCATCCCGGTTTCAAGATTTAGTACATGATGTTCCAGGTTCATCTGTTCAACATACAGAAACTCCGGCTGATATAGCTTCAAATCCTGAGTTGGGACCATCTGAATTTTATGAGTTTTTGAAGTCTGTTGAGGATGCATTATATCCTGACTGCAAGATGAGAAAATTAGAAGAAGTTGCAAAATTTATGGCTATCAAATCAGATAACGGAATGTCAAACACTTGTTTTGACCAGATATTTTCTTTGCTTAAAACACTGTTACCCGAAGGAAATGTTTTACCTGCAAATTACTATGAGAGTAAGAGGCTGGTTCGAAATCTGGGACTTACTTGTCAGAAGATTCATGCATGTTCAAATGACTGTATTTTATATTCTGGGGAAAATGAGTCGTTGGATAGTTGTCCCAGATGTGGGCAACTGAGATATAAAGAAGGACAACACGAGAAGTCTGGTTTGATTCCTGTAAAACAGTTAAGATATTTTTTGCTTACATCCAGACTCCAGCGTTTATTCATGTCTAAGAATACAGCGACAATGATGTCATGGAATAAAGAGAATATTTCAACCGATAAAAGATTGAATCATCCAGCCGATGGTGATTCATGGAAACATTTTGATAGAGTGCATCCATCCTTTGCTTTAGAAGCTAGAAATGTTCAACTGGGCCTTTCCACTGATGGTTTCTGTCCGTTTGGATCTTATGGTAGTCAATATTCATGTTGGCCTGTTTTTTTAACTCCGTACAATTTAACTCCATGGATGTTGATGAAGGAGCCATATATCATTTTGACTTTACTAATTCCAGGACATCCGAAGAAAAATATTGATGTTTATTTGAAACCATTGATTGATGAATTAAATTTATTGTGGAGTACTGGTGTCAGTACATATGATGTTGCAACGAAACAGAATTTCATACTAAGAGCAGCATTGATGTGGACAATAAGTGACTTCCCGGCTTATGGGATGTTATCTGGCTGGAGTACACATGGTCAGAAATCATGTCCTTACTATATGGGAGAGAACAAAGCATTTATGCTCATTCATGGAAAGAAACCTTGTTATTTTGACTGTCATCGCAGGTTTTTTCCAGCTGATCATCCTTTTCGCAAAAACAGATCTCATTTCAGAAAAGGAACAGTTGAAAGGGAAGGACCTCCAAAAATGCTATCAGGTTCGGAGTTAAAATCAGTTGTATTTTCATTACCTCCCATCACTTTTGGTCCCACAATAAACCAACAGAAAATTTCTGGTTTTGGGAAAGAACACAATTGGATTAAACGTAGCATATTTTTGGATTTTCCATATTGGTCTGATTTGCTGGTCTGACACATGTTAGATGTCATGAATATTGAGAAGAACTGTTTTGATAATTTGTTTCATACAGTTTTGGATACGCCAGGAAAGAGAAAAGACAATGTAAATGCACGTTTTGATCTTGCCCAAATTTGCAGGCATCCAGAATTGGAACTGTTTGAGAATGTCAGAACAGAAAGGTTACTGAAACCAAAAGCATCTTATACACTGTCTAAAGAAAACCGTTTATTATTTTGTCAGTGGATTGCATATTTGAGACTTCCAGATGGTTGTGCTTCCAATTTGGGTAGATGTGTAAAGAATAGTCATATTACTAGATTAAAAAGTCATGATTGTCATGTTATAATGGAAAGACTGTTACCCATTGGATTAAGAGGTCTGTTGAATTCTGTGATTTGGGATTCTATAACAGACATGTCTCATTTGTTTCGGGAAATTTGTGCGGCTACAGCAGATTATGATGCTCTAGGAAAACTTGAAAGAGATGTTGTTGTAATTATATGTAAACTGGAAAAAATATTTCCGCCGTCTTTCTTCGACTCAATGGAACATTTGATGTTACATTTGCCATATAAATCCAAATGTGGAGGTCCAGTACAGTTTCGATGGATGTACCCATTTGAAAGATGCATGCAAAAATTGAAAAGAAAAGTACGTAACAAAGCATCTGTTGAAGGATCTATTGCAGAAGCTTATTTGCAAGAGGAAATATCTTTTTTCTGCTCCCATTATTTTGAATCTGAGTATCCTTCAAAACACAACCGAATGGGATGGAACGAGAGGAATATTGATGAAATCGACAATCAATTATCTGTTTTCAACCAGTCAGATCTTGGTTTTGGTGGAGTTTATGAACGCTGGCTTTCAGATGATGAACATCATAGAGCTCATACGTATGTTCTGCTCAACTGTGAAGAGATGACATCAGTTGTACTATAAGTTTTTATATCACATATTCTATCATTTATGTTACAGTAAATAACTTTGGTTTTTATAGGTTGTATGATAATCATATCAAGAAACAAATTCCACAAATTACAGCAGCTGCTCTCGAAGAACGTCGACTGAAAAATTTCTCTCAGTGGTTTCAAAAACTGGTAACATAAATTCTTTATCTTTTAGAAACTCATTCAATGTATAGTTTACTATATTGATAATTATTTCACAAATTTTCAGGTGTCTCGAAATGCTGATAAAATTGACAAACGGCTGTGTGTATTGAGTAACCCACCTTCCAAACTTGTTAAAATTTATAATGCATATGTGGTGAATGGATTTCGATTCCACACACATGCATATGGGGAATCGAAAAAAACAATGAACAATGGAGTTAGCTTGAGAGGATCTCATCATCGAGAAAATGAAGTTGACTTTTATGGTATACTTGATGAAATCATTGAACTCTGTTATCTTGGAAAACATTACATAACCATGTTCAAATGTCGGTGGTTGGATACAGAGAGAGGCGTGCATGTTCATCCGACTCATGGAATCATCGATATTAAATGTAAAAGTGTTCTCACAGTAAATGAACCATTCTTATTGGCTCAACAGGCACATCAAGTTTATTACGCAAAGTACTGTGCTACATCAAGAGACTTGACGGATTGATGGAGTGTAATAAAAATCAAAATTCGAGACAATCAGTTTTGTCAATGTGAATGTGCTTTCACTGATGTGCAAAGAATTGAAGTTTTTCTAGAGTTTACTCAAAATCAATCTTTTTTGCAAAGAGACATGAGTATCGATGATGACACCCCACATTTAAGAGTTGGTGATGACGATGATGTTAATGATGTCACATATGAATTTGAAATGGTAAGAGATGAAGCAACTGTAACTCGAATGGATATCGATGATGTTGAGGAGGAATATGAAGATGACATTGACATATATGAAGATGATGATGAAGATGAACACTAATAGAATTCCATGGTATGTATATACAATCATAATATGTATATATGTATATATAATAGTAATTATGAATTATTTGCTAACAACATTAACATTTTCTGTTTCAGATGGACGATGCCACATTTCATGAGTTGGCGGATACTGACCTGACTTTCGATGCGGATGAGTTGCTTCCAGATGACCCTCAGCCTGTAGGCGCTCTAGGGCGTACACGGAGGGGGCGCGGTCTTGCACGATTGATGATTCCTGACCCCGTCCCCGAGCGACGTCCACGTCTTGGGTTTGATCCATGCACACGGAGGTGTGATAACCTGTGTGATAACCTGTTGATTTGACTAAGATTTCATTAATCTATTCACATAATAAATGTTTATTATTTTTACAGTTTTCCGCATATAGCAGTCGGACAGGGCAGTGCTATTTTGCGCAACTATTTCTCTCAGCTGTGGACCACATGGGAGCAGATTCCCATTGATGTGTAGCAGGCCATGTTTGGCCATTGGTTGGTATGTACGTAAATAAATAATTTTTATTTTGAAAATTATTTCATTTCTAACTTGATATTTTGATTTATTTGTAGGGTTTATGGTATCCGATCGAGGATACCATGCATGACGCCATCCATGAGGCATGGGAGGTGGCCATGCATGATCGCCTTCGTCAGTTTTTGCACAATTTAAGAAAAGCTGTGATGAAGAAAGCAGGAGTGTCAGATTTTGACGAGTCATGTAGAGCACACCGACCAGAGTACATTTCATCCCATGTATGGGATGGATTATGTGCGCACTGGTTGAGTGGTGCCTTTCAGAGGAGATCATCGGTGGGGAGGTAGAATCGGGGGAGACAGGAGGTGACTCATCGTGCTGGGAGTCGTTCTTTCAGTACTCATAGACATCATCTGGTACGTACATTATTTATAAATATTTTATATAACTATAAATATTAACAGTTTATTTTTTATTCTTATAGGCTGTCGAGCACCCCGATATTACGGAGTACGACGTATATCGGAGGATGTATAGTGATCCTGCTACTGGGGAGCTCAGAGGTGATCTTCAGCATCACATCGTGGTTAGTATTATTTGTTTTCAAGTTTAAAAATTAACTGTATATAATATATTCACAATTTTAATTTTAAATTGCAACTACAGGAGTCATATGAGGCCGCAGCGTCACACGCCCAGCCTGAGAGTCAGGCCGAGTCATCAGATCAGACCACTGGCTGTCAGTTTGATGAGGCGGCATGGATGCAGGCCACCCAGTATGCCTTCGAGAAGGGCCGGGTAGTTGGTATCAGCTCTCGACTGACTCCCAGAGATTATTATGGCAGTGCTGCGATGTCGGCGTCCAGCTCGAGAGGAGCTCGTGCATCTTCTTTTGCTACATAGTATGAGGATCAGTTGCGATCTCAGACTGCACTTATAGAGAGTCTCCGACAGGAGCAGGAGCAGATGCGTCAGTAGCATGAGGAGGAGTGTCGACGCCAACAGCAGCTGTACGAGGAGCAGACGAGTCGGTGGCAGCAGCAGCATCAGGAGCAGATGGAGAACATGCGCCGACTCACCCATGCTTTAGGGATGGAGTTTCCTCCACCACCATCTGCAGATCCCCCCCTCCCCCTCCATCAGATTAGAGTTTGTATTTATGTTATAAAATTTTTGAAATCAAAATATGATTTTTTTTCTATTCGTAGTTTCTGTCTCATTATAAAATATTTATTAATATTCAAATATTTTTTATTTTTGAATTATAATTCTATTATTATTATATTAATTAAAATAATTTATTATTTTTATTTGTGAATTATAATTCTATTATTATATTAATTAAAATCATTTATTAATATTTTATTATTTTTTATTTTTGAATTATAATTGGATTATTATTATATTAATTAAAATAATTTATTAACAATTTATTTTTTTTATTTTTTTTATAGTATTTGCGACGGGATACTATTCCCGTCGCAAATAGTATTATTATTTTTTTTATTTTTTAAAAAATAGTTTTTGCGACGGGTCCCGTCGTAAAAACTATTTTACAAATATACGGATTACTAGTTGCGACATGGATTCTCCCCGTCGCGGAAAAGGGCTTTAGCGACGGGCCCGTCGCAAAAAAATGTTATTGCGACACCGTTTTCAGCAACGGGTCATTTGCGACGGGCCCCCGTCCCAAAAAGCCATTTGCGACGGGGGTCCCGTCGCAAATACCTGTTTTTCTAGTAGTGAATATCCATCTTTATGCGTCATAATCCTAACCTTAAATATTTTCAGATCATCATAACCCTTTTCATGACTTCTAGTCACAAAAATGTCAAACTTCTGAGATTTCTTTTATCTGACTATGCAGCATGTGCCCATAGGAGGTCTTTCATAAACAGTCTACATAACAGACTTGTTAGCCAAAAGATAATATTATTTTACTATGCAGCCAATGCCCTTAGGTGGCCCTACATAATTCAACCCCCTAATGGGTTTTTCAGATAGTGGTAACTTCATTATTGGGAATAATTCCTCTTTTTTCCTTATTTGTCTTAAATGATAGTATATAGGGATCCGCAGAAATAGCCATCCTTAACATATTTGTCCCATATCCATTTTCATGCTCTGAAAGTATTCAAGTCTATGGCTTATATTCTCCTTCCCTACTTTTGGGTCAGACCTTCCTAGGAGTGATATTCATCCAGTTCTTCGATAATCTTGTTTGGAAATATCTTTTCCATATTCAAGTACCTCTTTCCATACAACAAACTCTATACTTTGGAAGATTTGAATCTCCATAAACTTTCACTGGATTTTAGCAATAGGAAAGTAAATTTCTGAGAGTTCTTTTTCCTGACTCTGTAGCACGTGCCCATAGGAGGCCTTGCATAAACAGTCTACATAACAGACTTGTTAGCCAAAAGATACAATTTTATTTAACTATGTAGCCAATGCCCTTAGGTGGCCCTGCATAATTCAACCCCCTAACGGGTTTGTTAAATAATGGTAACTTAATTCTTGGGAACTACTTCTTTTAATGCCTTTTAGATCTTTTTCATATCATTCCTCAAATTCAAATATTCTTAAGTCATAGTTTACATATTTTCCCTCATACTTGAGTATGGTACTATGTTTTCAGATGAGTTGTCAAGTAATTGAGTCAATTCTAATCCATTTCAGTCAATGTTATTTCGACCTTAACCATTATCCCTTTTTATGTCCGATGTGCATTACTTTAAACTTCCCACAAAAGACAAGGGAACTCTAAATAAAATTCAAGTTCCCAGCTCACTAAACATACATTTTGTATGATTTAGGTAACATTGAGCAATTAAAAGGTTTTAAGTTTCTATGGTTATTTACATTAATCCTAGTAAAAATCAAACTATGCTTACTAGGCCCATTGTCTTAGGTAAAATCTAAAGCATTTAGAAAAAGAGAATTCAGGTACAAATGAGTGAAAGTGAAAGTTTTTTTCATTGATGCACAAGAGTTATAAGGACATCCACAGATTGGAGTCTCTTATCTTTTTCAAGAATTACAAGAGGTTTTCAACATAAGTCTTCAATTGATGAACCACATACCAAGCTTCATCAGCAGCTACTTGAAGCTCATGCACTCGACCAACTTCACTCTTTTCAGCCTGATGGAGTGCTTTCTTGGCATCCGCAATGGTCTACATACCATTCGTTTGAACTCCCTCTAGTGAATTATTGAGTTGGTCAAGTTCCCCAGTAACAACATCCAACTGTTGCTGAAGGTGCCTCTGCTAGATGACTTTTTCTTTGATTTTATGCTTCAGCTCCTTTATCCTGGTAGCATAATCAGCCTCATCTTGGGATACCACAGCCTCAAATTTTCCGATGTTAACTGACAATTTCACCCTAGTCAGATCTTCGCGGCACTTTTTCTCCTGCTCCCTCCTGAAGATGATCTATTTCACTGTGGTATGGATCTTTTCATATCCAAAACTTCCAAGTCTTAGTATGACAAATTGGGAGGACAATCGAGGAATTTTCAATGACAACTCTTCTAAAGGAACCTCAGATATGATTTTACATATGTTGTTCCATGCCTTGCGTCATGAAAAGATGAACTCTTTAAGCATCTCTGGGTATGATTCAACATCATCATCACAGGGGGGCAGGTAATCTGGGATTAATGCACTTAAGGAAGTGCCCTGTTCTGGTCTTTCCCCCTGGCTTGTGCTTCTTCACCTTCAATTCCCGTGGGGGCAGAGGCTGAGGCCTCACCTCCAGACCTAGCCACTGCAGTTTACGGCCCTTCATGATTAATTGAAAGTGTTGGTTAGCTTCAAAGGATAACAAAATAATCGATTGTCTTGAAAATTAAGTACAATCACAAATATTGTTATCCCTTACCCGATGGTGGGTCAGCAACCTAAGAAGACTCCTCCCCATCTTTCCCAGTCTCAACAGGATCTTCAAGATGGGTCTCAGGAGGGTTTACTGGGTTTAACTCTACTTGATATAATGTTTCTGCAATGGTAGGGTTGACATCAATGTCCACACCCTCTTCAGGCATTGGTAGTTCAACAATTTCTATGGATGGAACTGCATATCATTTTCAGTCATGATTAGAAGTGTAAATTATAAGAAAATTTACTGAGAGAAGGATAACACTCACGCCCAAGGTCTTCTAAATAACATGACAACTTAGCATGATCATAAAATTATTTGAAAGACATGACATGATTCATCATTTCATCCAATGATATTTCAGAATCCTAGTTAATCTCACCAGTGGGAACGTTTGGTGTGTCTTCTTGACGACTTACGTCCTGCAGCCCCTGACCTTGGACAGCATCTTCGGGTAAAATCACAGCATCAGTTGCAACAGTCGCCAGAAGCTCTAATGCAGGAGTTGAACCTGGAGTATCACATAATGGAAGTCAATCAATGTTTCATTCAATATTTTTATGAATCATTGTTGACTTACCAGAAACAGGTTCTTCTCTAATTGCAACAGCAGCAGGAGGGATACTGAGAATAGATGCTAGCTCTTCTCTAGGAGAAGACAAGTCAGCTTGGATCTGTGACTGTTCCACAGCACCCTCCGTGGTCTTTGAAGGAGGATCAATCCTTTCCCTCAGGGGGGAAATTGAAGAATCCCCTACAATCCCCAGAAATATGAGTAACCATGTGGTCATGGGTATAAACTCATGATTACTCGAAGGACTTATCACTACTAATGAAGCGTTTAGCTGTGGACTTCCTCCTTAATTGCCTTTGCTTATTTGGTTTTTTGGGAGTATCGATAGTCTCCCTTATTGGCGCTTAGATTGGAGAATGGAAGGCTATGTCCAGTGCCTCATTCATGGCCTTCTGGCCTGGAGATATCTCGCTTGGTTTGCGAGGAGAATCAGCAGCAGCCCCAATGGCAGTACCACCAGGGCTATACTCTGGCGAAGGAACCCCAGTTCCTTTCTTTGCAAGCTGCAAGATGAAAAAAATAATAATAATAGCTTCCTTAAGTAACAAAGCTTCAACTGAAATCAAGTTGTAAAGCAAATAAGGAAAGAAAACTTACATCTTCAGAAGCCACATACTCATGCCACTCCTCATCTCTAGAACCACCAGCCCCCACAGTGGCGCCATTATCAGTCATTTCCTTCACCCGCCTAGTGATAGGAATAGACTCATTAGTGGAATATATGATCATTTACAACACTCTGATGTAAGCCCGCACTTCATTGGGGTTATCCTCATATTGAAGATTTGTAGAAGCCATAAGATTCCCTATTCCAGGAAGTTGTAGGCCCTCACACAAATCCAGCCAGGCGGTCTCAGTACCATAGTATAAACTCTACCATATATGGACAGCCTCTGGTCTTAGATATGAAGGTTGCGAGGAAGGTCCTACAATTTTTGACTTCAATTTATTCCCAGCTCCTGCAACTGTAGATAAGGAATAAGAAAGTAAGACTTATTGCTTTATAAAGTAGAAGTGATTAAATTACTACAATGAAGTAACTCACCAGGAGTTGATGGAGTGGGTCTTTAAATTATGACCGGAGGATTATATCGGGCACGAAACCGCTTTTCCGCTGGTTGTGCCTCATTATCCCCATCATGGGAATCCGGGGAATCAGTTCTAGAGGAGGAGTATGTCAAATCAACTTCAGGTGGCGAAGCATCACCTTCATGAGGAAGGTTTTCTTTCTCTACAGTCCTCTTCCTTTTCCCCACCTGATAAACTAGGTGATTCAATATCCCTTTGGGGTATGATTCTATCCAATGTTCGGCATAATATGTAATCAAATTATGTGCCGCTTTTTCAACTGGTAGGTCAAATACTTCCCCAGTCTTCTCCCTTGACGTCAGCAGCCATAGTTGCCGAGCAACCATCAGATGTTGCTCTAACCTGACATGTACTGGAGGAGATACAACAACATTCTGTAGACATTTGAATTGACATGCAAATCTATATGGAGCATAGGCCTCACATATGATTTCTCTGTCAATCCTGGCAACTAGAACACCATCCCTTCAATCTAGCATGTATGCCCTGAAATCCAAATGGGTTGTTCCATCATCAACAAACCGCCCGGTTGGCGGACTTCCATAGGGAATGAAGTTGAATTCCTTAAACATGCTCAGCCTCACTTTCATGTCATAGGCATTAACATCTAATGGAGAAACTCCAGAGAATGCTTGCACTGACGGCCTGAAAGAACTTCCAGGAATTTGTAATCCATTCTGTACATTGTAAGTCCTGAAGTGAGTGGCGATCCATCCCCATAAAACTTGTAATGGTCCCACTATTCTTAAAGGATATTTACCCATGAACACCTGAAGTAAACTCTTGTGAATCTTTGCTAAAATAGGGGTAGCCAACCCAAACATTTTTTCCTCATCCATCTTTTCCGATATGACGAAGGTCCCTGTCCTGACGCCTCCCTTCGAATCCCTGGCTGGAAAGAGATAAACACTGAGCCACATTTCCAAGAAGCCCGGTAGACAAGTCTTATTTGGGATTATTTGATTCACTTCATATCCGCACTTCTCGAACTATCCTGCTTCTAGAGTTGGCCAAAATGTTCCAGGAGCACCCCTCTTCTCAGGTTTTGGGCATGTGGTAGGACGTTTGGGCCTCTTATCCTTGGATTTCATTTTCTTGGATCCTTTTTCTTTCGTCTCCTTCTCCTTTGGCTCCCTCTCTTTCTTCTCAATAAGAAAAAATATTCATCCATTACTCTGGATGAATATCCTTTCTAGAATGAGTTAATGAGGACTCTGAACTCTTGAGCCTGTGGAAGATCTTAAATAATTCCTGAGTTAAAGCAGGAGTTTTCTCTGAATCATTCCAAGTCACCTTGGGAGGAATAAATTCATTATACATATCGCCCAAAATTAGAGCCCCTGAGATCTTTTGGACATCCCATAGACTGATGCCTACTTCTCCATGAGTCAGATGGAAAGAATTAGTTTCTGGGCTATAGTGGATGAGTATCTACGACACGAAGTTATCATGTCTGTAAACATATGTTTTCCCAACCTAGACAGCTTCATATATTGCAGCTCCCTTCAGATCCTCGTCAAACTCTGCACAGGTTTGTCGCACCCAGTATGCCCACATCAAAATTGGCTTCACGCCTCCCCCAGGACGGAAGTCCCATCTTTTCTTCCAGCCTTTGGATTGATCCATATGAGAATTTCGGAAGATTGAAGGATGACAATGTGGTTACAGCTCAGGTGTATAATCTTTCAGATCTGGTGTGCAAGGGGTATGATGCATTATGTAGGCCTTCTCCACTGTTCCAGAATTTAGAAATACTCCTCCACCTGAGATATTTGCTGAAGCAAAGTTGGTGTAATTCTAAAACCACGAAAATGGAAGATAGTTCTTTGCTTCTGGAATGGTGACTTCTTGCAGATGACCATAGCCATACAAAGGTAGATAAGTGCTCTGTGGGAAGTCACGATGATATTTCTTCAGATACTTAGCCAAATCCAAAAGAGTGCTATCTTTGACAGTATAATAATCATGGCCAGTGATGTTCATCACATCATCTATCCGCTTGGTAACCAGTTCATCAACTATTCCGGGTCTAAGAGCCATTGATTCTTCACAAGAGTTGAATAAACTAACTCTTAAATGGATTGATTTTTCATAAACATTGTGAATAAATTTGAAAAAAATGGCTAAGGCATTAAGGAGCGCATGTATGGATGTGTCGCACAAGTGTTAAATGTGCCGTGCAAGTTTTTGTCATGCATGTTTCACCAAGCAAGTCCTATTACCTTGACAGCAGTGCGACGACAAGGAAACAATGGAAAGAAAAGACTTGCGCGGCGAAGATGACTTGTGCGGCGAGAGATTGAGAAAATCGGAATCAGATGCTATGCGTGGAGAATGACCGTGTATTTATAGGCCATGCGGCCTATCTGCGTGCCTACACCCAGTGCGCTCCAGCCTTCCGCGACTCGAACTAGTGCACCAAGTGTTGCGCACTGAACACTTTCATGCTGCCTTTCCATTGGTTTTATTCTTCTCCTCAGAGTCAAATCCTCTTTTCTCTCTGGATCCAAATCTAAGGGGGGACATTTTTTGACGCTCCTTTTCATCACATTGTCCAAAAAATGGAAAGGGAAATGACTTAGCACAAATTGATTCATCCTTTGAAGAAAATATCAAAAATCGGCAAAGGGATGAACAAGGAGAAAATTGCCCATAGGTCGCGCAAGTTCCCTCATAGTCGCGCAAGTCTACTTGCGCGACGCATGATGGTCACACAAGTGACTTGCACGACTTAAGTGATAACCACCCGGGGTCTTCTACTGCCTATAAATAGACCATGTGGGCCCCCAATTCAAAGAGGGATTTTTTTCCAGAAACTCAGATTTGAGCTCCCGGCAGCCTAGTCTCTTCTCAAAGCTTCCGAAACACTTCTACGGTAATTCCTTACATAGAACGGAAGATCTAATGAGGGGGAGGAAGGCCTAAGTGTTGAAACTCATCAAAACTTGCACGCCTGAGTGGAGAACCCTTAAGGGAAAAGGCCACAATTACGTGCCGCCTTACTCCTTCAATAGAACTTGCGCGCCCCTCTTCTGGATGAACCTCAAGGGGATTTTAAAGGCTTTAATCAAGAGTCGCTCAAGTATTACCATGCTGGTTAACCATTGTGCAAGTCACCCATGTGTTGCGTAGGCATACTTGCGCGACCAGGACTTGCGCGCCAACGCAGTACCTGCGCGCCTACTAGGACTTGCACGCCCCTGCCTTTTTGGGTGCCCTTCTTTCCCTTTTCACCCCTCTTAAGACATTCCACCTTTCCTATTCAAGATTCAGTCTTCAAGACACTCTTAAAAGCCATTTATGGCATGATTTCTTGATTTCACTTCCTTATCTAAAAGGAATTCTGTGGAATATCTCTCAAAATCTAGTGATTTATACATCTTTATGTCACTAAAAATTGAGATTTCATTCATTCAACCTCATCCTTTAAAATGTGAGAATCTCTTAACCTGGGCCTCCTTTTCAGGAATAATCCCCAGTCATAATCCTCAAACATGGGCATCCTCCTTAGGAGTAAGCCCCAACCCTAATTCTCTTAACCTGGGCTTCCTTTTTAGGAGTAATCCCCAGTCTCAAACATGGGCATCCTCCTTAGGAGTAAGCTCCAAGTCCCTTAATTTTTCAAATCTCTTAACCTGGGCTTCCTTTTCAAAAGTAAGCCCCAGTCTTAATTTCTCTTAACCAATCCTAATTTCCCTTTGATCTGGGATTTCTTTTCAGAAATAAAACCCAATCATAAGTCCTCTCCAAATTTCGGCATCCTTTTCAGTAGTAATCCCCAAGTTAGAATATTTAAAATCTCCATGAAGCACATATACATTTATGGGCCCTACTCCTGGATTTCTTCCCTAAATTAAATCCTAACCTTCATTTATCTGGGCAGTCATACATACATAAGTCCCACATTATTTCTTATGATTGCCTCTTTTATGGCACAATTGTCTAATTTTTACCAATACCTCTTTTTTCTCACACAGAGCATGACTCACGTGAGCTTAGAGTATAAAAGTGACTATGAAATTATTCTTTGAGCCATAAATCATAATCATTATACTCCCTTAATCGAACTACGTGGGTTCTGATTCCTTTTCTAAACAAAGGATACGTAGGTAGCCCGTCTGTGGGTTTGATCCCAACTCTGAAATAATCCATGTCCTTCTGAATGACAATAAACCTCAAGTGCCCCACTCAGTGGCTTTAAAACCAGCATGGTCATCAAAATGACCAAGAGACTTCTATATAAATGTGTTGAAGGGTACCATTGACCAAGAATCTCTAATAAATACAGATGATTATCTATCGATGAAGAACCTCGAATACATATAAAAGATTCTCTAAAATTCATAAATATTTTATCATTGATTGTCAGATCTGAAGGAAAGCTCATTTTATACTTGGTAACATAATAAGGATTCACGAACATAACATAAATCTATAAAGAGAGTCCTAGAGTAGACAATAATTCCCCTCAAAAAGGTGTGATGAGTCTGACCTCCCATCCTCTCGACCAATGCAAATTCCTAAACCTCATCAGTCCATAAACTAATGAGCACTTACCTTTGGAAAGTAGGTCCGAATGGATGTGGAATCATTGGATGTTTCCGGTTCTATGAAAAAACTCATTAGAAACTAATCGGAACGTTTGAACCTCCCATCAAAAGGAGGTCATTCCCGAAATCCAAGGGAAACAGCCATCCTCGAACTCTAGTGGTCTCCACCTCCTATCAGTATAAGACTTCTGTTGGATCTAAGCTGTCCTCATCCGCTCCTGGATGACATGGACCTTCTCTGTCGTGGCCTGGACCATCTCTGGTCCCACAAGTGCTGACTCCCTAGGGTCTGTCTAGCAAAGAGGTGATCTTCAAGGTCGGCCATACAATGCCTCGTATGGTGCCATCCCAATAGTGGAGTGGTAGATATTGTTGTATGAAAACTCCACCATGGGTAGGTGATCCTCCCATCTGCGACCAAAGTCGAGGACACATGCACGGAGCATGTCCTTGAGAGTTTGAATGGTCCTCCTCGTCCGACCATCCATCTGAGGGTGAAAGGCGGTGCTCAGACGTAGCTGCGTCCCGAATGCCTCCTGCAACCCCTTCCAAATACGGAAAGTAAAGCGAGCATCTCGATCGAAGACGATAGATGATGGAAATCCATGAAGCTGTACGATCTCCTGAACGTAGAGGTGTCCCAAGCTCTCCACTGAGCCCTGCTCTATGATGGGTGAAAAGTGGGCTGACATGGTAAGTCGGTCGACAATCACCCATATAGAGTCATGACCTCTGGATGTGAGTGGAATTCCAGTCACGAAATACATATATATCCCATCCCACTTCCACTCCGAGACCTCAAAGGGCTGCACCAAGCCTGCTGGTACCTGGTGCTCCGCCTTCACCTGCTGACAGGTGAGGCATCAAGAAACGAACTCAACTACAACCTTCTTCATACCCGGCCACCAGTGCTATCGTCTGAGATCCTGGTACATCTTCGCCACTCTTGGATGTACTGCTAAAAGAGAAGTGTGAAACTCCCTCAGCACTTCCTCCTGTAAAGCAGCTGGTACCATGGTACGTCCTCTAAAAAGGATGATGTGCTCTCCTCCCATAGAGAATCCATCAGTTGCATGTCTTGAGGATATCTGTGCACACCGCGTCTCACATTCAACGTACCCACATTGTGCCTCTCTGACCCGCTGAAGAAGTGGAGGAGTGACTGTGAGTGAATGAAGAAAGGCTACTCCATCTCTATCCACGAAGGATATCTGCAAATCGGCTAGCTGCTCTGTCTCCTCCCCAAGTAGCTGAATGCCCGTCCACCTGCTGAGAGCATCAGCTACTACTTTCCCCTTTCCAAGAGTATAGACTATCTCAAAGTCATAGTCCTGGAGGAACTCGAGCCATCACCTCTGTCTCAGATTTAGGTCCTTCTACGAGAAGATGTACCCGAGACTCTGGTGGTCAGAGTAAACTGTAAAGCGCTCGCCCATTAGATAGAATCACCACATCTTCAGAGCGAAGACCACTGTTTCTAACTCCAGGTCATGGGTAGCGTAGTTCTGCTCATGCTGACTCAACTGTTGTGATCCATAGGAAATCACTGACCGCTCCTACATCAGGACACACCCGGGTCCAGTCCTTGATGCATCACAGTAGACTACGTACCCTACTCTCTCCTCTGGTAGCCTCAAGATAGGTGCGCTGGTCAATCTCTATCTCAGCTCTTGGAAGCTCTGTTGACATATTTCTGACCACACGAAGGGTTTCCCCTTCTTCATCAAAGCTGAGAGTTGTGCCGCGACTCTAGAAAAGTCTGGCACAAATCTCCAGTAGTACCCAGCTAGACCCAAGAAACTCCGCACCTCCGTCACGCTCCTGGGTGGCTCCCAAGCTAGCACTGCCTATATCTTTGCAGGATCCACAACAACTACCAGCTTAGAGATGACGTGTCCCAAGAAGTGGACCTCATGTAACCAGAACTGACACATTGAGAGCTTACCATAAAGCTGGTGTTCTCAGAGTGTGTCCAGTACAACCTGTAAGTGGTAGGCATGCTCCTCCTCAGTGGTCGAGTATGTTAATATGTCGTCAATGAAGACCACGACAAATCCATCAAGGTATGGCAGAAAGATCCTGTTAATGAGACTCATGAACACTATTGGAGCATTGGTTACGCTGAATGGAATACCCAAGAACTCATAGTGTCCATACCGACATCTAAAGGTCATCCTCTGCACGTCCTCATCTCGAACTCTGAGCTGATGATAGCCTGACCTGAGGTCTATCTTTGAGAACCACCGTGCTCCCTTGAGCTGATTCAAGAGGTCGTCAATCCTCGGTAGCGGATACTTGTTCCTCATGGTCACCTGGTTTAGGCAAAGATAGTCGACACATAGTCGCAAGCTCCCGTCCGCCTTCATGGTGAACAAAATCGGGGAAGCCCAGGGTGAAACGCTAGGTCGGATGAATCCCTTGCCATGCAAGTCCTCCAGCCGTACCTGTATCTCTCGAAACTCAGTGGGATCCATCCGATATGCTGGTGTGGATATCGGGGCTATCTCGGGGTACAGGTTAATATAAAAGTCTACCTCTATGCGAGGAGGTAGTCCTGGAACGTCGTCAGGGAAAACGTCTGCATACTGATCCACCACTACAGGAAAACTCGGACTCCGCACATCAACTTCTCCTAGGATGAGGCCAGCCAACTGATGAGTGATGGGCTGTCCTCTCCTCTGCATGAGTTCATACTGTGCTACAAAGGCTCCCTTCTCACTGGTGAAGGTGAACCTGCTCCCATCGGTGCGAACACACCGCACCTTGTGCCTAATACAGTTGATCTGAGAATGGACTGTAGATAACCAATCCATGCCCAAGATGACGTCATAAGGCCTCGACGCCACTACAAGAAGATCCCAGCTGAAGCTCTCACCTCCTAGAGTAAGATCACACTGCCAGAACCAGTGCGTAATCGTCAAGTCTTCTCCCGTAGGAGTCTCTAGCCGTAAGGATCGAGCCAACGACTCCGTCAGAATCTCTGAGCTCCGAACAAGGGCAACAGAAATAAAAGAATGACTCGCTCATGTGTCTATAAGAACTGCAGCAAAGGTAGAATTGACACAGATAGTACCTCGAATCATCTCCGGCGCACCATGGTCGTAGGCCTCCGTTGCCTGAAGCTGAGCCTGCCTCTTCCCGCCAGCTCCCTGTGGTCGGGGTGGACCTTCTGGTGGTGGTGGTGGTGGTGGTAAAACCTCAAAGCGTCGCCCACCACCTGCTGCTTGGCTAGCTCCCCTACCTCGTCCACCTGCTCTCTGCAGACCACCATGGTCGACCCTCTGCCTCTACCTGGGTGGCCCCTCAACTATCTGCTGCTCCTCTGCACGGCGGGTCGGGCAGTCACGAGCCATGTGGCCCTGCCCGCCGCATGCGTAACACTGTCTACTCCTCGGAAGGTTGGCTTTGCGTCATGTGCCCCGCACCTCTGAGCTAGTGTCCTGAGGTCGTCCACCTAATGGTCTTGTCTGCCCGGACCCCTATGACGTCCATCGACTACCAGCTCCAGAAGACTCTGCTATGTGCCGCCCTGCGGTAGGTATCGCTTCTAGTGTAGGCTCAGTAAGAAATCTCTCTATGAGAAGGGCTCGCTCCAGTACTCCTACCTGTGTCGGAATGCTGAGAGAGATCATCGATGCCCTGATCTCATGCATCAGTCCCTGCTCGAAGGTCTAGGCCCGGAAGAATGGGTCTCATACCATGTCCGTCGAATAGCGTGAGAGATCAGTAAATCTCACCGAGTACTGGGCGACCGTCATGCTGCCCTGCCGCAGCTGTAGTAGCTTCTGGATGCGCAATGCACAGAGGGTGGCTGGGATGAACTCTGAGTGGAAGATGCTCTCAAAGTCCGTCCAGAGGAGAGATGCCTCGTCGTGCACCTGGAGCATCAAGCTCCACCATCTTCCTATTGCCGTGTCCAGGAGGATCGTTACAAGGATCACCATGAGGTCAGATAGTGTCCCCACTAACCTGAAAACTCGCACAACCGCCTTCATCCAATCATCGGCTACCTGAGGGTCCATCTCCCCACGGAACCTGGGCAGTTTTTGATGCTAAAACTCATGAAGTGCACTAAGGCGATGTGCACTCTCAACAGCTGGGGCTGGTGGCATCCGTGGCTCGGTGGGTAGTGGTACCGCCGGTGCCTCCGCTGAAAAAGGGCCCTGCACCGAGGCCTCGTCGCTCGATGGGCAGTCGTCTCGGACAAAGCTCAGAACCCTAGATGGCTGCCATCATGGGGCCATCCTAAAAATAAACAGGTGCACCACGGTTAAAACAGTATACCTGGTGAGCTGACACAAAGTAATCACAAATAAATCTTTTGAAACACACATGCAATCAATGTTTTTGTGCATTGAGTCAGGAATCAGAAGTCAGGGTCCTGGTGTACGGATACGTCAGCCGCCACACCAACACTAGACTTCATGGACTGATAACCACACTCAATACCCTTAACACTATTGCTTCACACAGAAGAAAGATCAGAGTCCTGAGTTCTGTGGTAGAATCGAACTCCTCTGATAACAATTTGTCATGACCCGTCCTCAGGACCTGTGCCATGACTTCCCCAAACCCGCCTCCCATAGGCCAGGGGCTGGCGACTAGCACCAAGGTGTAAATCCCGACAAAAAAGGGGAAGGCATTGCCTTATAAAGTAAACAAACACCACAGTGTAATCAAGAAGAAGTAAAATATAAGTAAAACTGGGTACAATAGTAAGTGCGGAAAGTAAATGGGCAGAATAAAAACCCAAACTGAAAGTAAAGTAAAACTGGAAAGAAAGTACAACAACTGAAGTTAAAGCAGCAACGTCGAGCCGTCCACTAGAAGCCCCACCTGAAGGGTGGGTACAGATAGCCTCCTCAGCTCCTCAGGTGTAACCATCCACTTCGTGTACATCCCGCCCAGTGGTCCACCTCCAGGTACCGACTTGCTCCACAAGCCTCAACCACGATCAGCGTTGTCCGTCGTCTACATCCAACACAATGTAGTGCGGGCATAGTCTGTGCAGGGGTGAGTATACGCAACTCATTAGGGACCCTGAGACACCCGAAGGTCACCCAGAATCCACAAAGGATAATCCAAAATGGCATGATACAATCATGAAGTAACATCCAACATTACTTAGGTATATGACCATACATGTACCTAAGTCATCAATACCAGTTCGACTCCAACATCCGAGCCCAATTTCGATCACGTCCACACAGGATAGTACAACCCAATCCACACAGGAAAGCACAACCCAATCCACATAGGAAAGCAAGTTAATCATATCGAAGATAATGATTGAAAGTCGAGACTCAGCTCACACAGGTATACATCTTTCATAAAGTGATTGAGATGATCAGATGTAGCCACTAATTAATTTAAGCTAGGACCCACATAGGATACTAGACCAGCTAAGCTGTTGGACCCACATAGGATACAAGACCAGCTACTCCGTCGGACCCACGTAGGATACTACAACAGAGGTCAAATACTGCCGGACCCACGTAGGATACAAGAACGGTAGTACTGCCAGACCCACGTAGGATACAAGAACATTAGTCATCGCCGTCGAATCTATGGAGGATTTTAGTACGGTCTTCATCACTGCCGAACCCATGGATGATTTCAGTGCAGTCATTGTCGCTGTCGAACCCATGGAGGATTTCAGTGCAGTCGTCATCGTCGTCGTAGTCGCAGCCAGCTCTAGGGTTCCCGCACACAACATACTCGATTCCGGGAGGGTCCGCTCCATGAGCCAAGGGGTTTGATACATCAACTGACACATATTTCGTAGTTGATGTATCCCAAAGTTCCATCTTGACAAAAGGAACTCAACGTGACAGATGACGCGTCAATCGGACTCCCAGTCTGAGAGTTATTGGCCTTTTCGTTCCAAGGGCCCAGTTGGTTTTTAAGTCAAAACCAACCGGACCACACTCCAACAGAGTCCAAACCTCGAGCGGAGTAAGAGAAAAGGTCTGTATCACTAAGAGGAAACCAACAAAGCCAACGGCACGTCCATCGGACGTCCGGATCTCAAGTTATAAGTGTTTCCGCTCCGAGGGCCCGGTTGGTTTCATGTTCGAACCAACCCGGCCATACCCAAATTTCTTCGAAACCTTGAGTGTAATATACCTAAACGACTGTCTCGATCCAAGTACTGCATCACAACTGACATTGTGTCGATCGGAGATCTGTATCCCATGTTACGAGAATTTAAACGAACCTATCCGGTTTTAGGGGGTTTTGGGCCCGGACCGACCCAGCCCAAGACCCCCTGGGTCAGCCCGAACCGGGTCGACCCGACCCGGGTCTGGGTCTGGCCCATTAGGGTGCGGCCCGCCCCGACCTGGGCGGTCGGTTGGCCTGGCGCGGGCACGGCCCGCATGGCTAGACAGCTCGGCGCTGGCCGAGCTGTCGCGGAAAGGGGGGGGGCATTGCCCCCTGTTTTGAAATGGAGCCCCCCATGTGGGGGCCACTCCTTTGCCAGCCGGGGGTTACGACCCCCAGGCTCCTCCAAACGGCCGGCCCGGCTGGCCGGCCGGTGCCACCGCCGCGGGACCCCACGGTCCCGCCCCTCCGAGGCGCCAGCGACCGGCGATTCCTGCCGCCGCTCCCTGCTCCGCCATGGGAAAAGGTTGCGCCCTTGGTCTGACTGGCGTGGTGCGACGGCGCCATGCCCCTCCAACGCGGCCCCACTCTGGCCACGACCTCTTCATGGTTCTCCGGCGTGGCGCGATGGTGCCACACCCCTTCGCCGTGGCCCGACTCCAGCCGCGACTTCTTTCGGCCTCAACGGCGCGGCGTGATGGCGCCGCACTTCTTCGCCGCATATCTCCTTGTTTCTGTGCGGTGTCTTTGCACCGCACTGCCTTCGTTCGAGCCATAACGAACACAACAACAAAAGGGGGAGTAGGGTCATGTGTGTTTGTGCGGTCCGACCTCCTCCTGTTAAATTGATAACAAGCGGCCCAAATAAATTGACGATGAACGGAAAAGAATAATTCATAAACAAAATCAAACCCCTTCCTCAAGGAGTTGTCGAACAAGGATTGTTGCGAAAAAAGGACGTCGCAGAAGATGGCATCGTAGAAGATGACGTTGCGGATCGAGGCTCCGTAAGCGTCGTCGGCGTTCGCTCGATGAAGGATGCGGCACGTCGTCGTTCTTCGAAGAAGGCGTTTCTCACCGGCTCCAAAGAGGGAAGAATATGACATGGCGATCTCCCCTTGCGGTGACAGAGTTCTTCGTCGTAGACTCAGTGTTCTTCGCTTTCTTTGATGAGGAAGAGGATGTTCATCAGAGCACAAGAGTTCTCTCCTCCACTTTCACGCACAACAAAACAACCCCAATAAGACTTTGTCTTATTTTATTCACACACACACACATGTCAACATTAATTTGAAATTCAAAAAGATCCCATTCAATTAATTAAATTAATTGAAGAGCATTTAACATT
Organism: Viscum album; assembly: GCA_963277665.1. Taxonomy (NCBI): domain Eukaryota; kingdom Viridiplantae; phylum Streptophyta; class Magnoliopsida; order Santalales; family Viscaceae; genus Viscum; species Viscum album. The sequence goes on along the minus strand of OY728123.1, from coordinate 1,422,939,460 downwards.
CCAATTAATTGTGAGAATTAACTTGTCATTTAAAACGGGTGCGGGTGTGTTACAAAATTAAATGCATGGGGGAGGTTTTAAGGAATTTGAAGGGGTGGGGCTCGTGTGGACCCCACTTCACTAATATTCTACATAGAAAAGTTAGGGTGTAGTGGGTCCCACTCCAACCTCCATGCATAGGTTAAAACTACTTAGAATAGAAATAAAAATTTTAGCACAAATTTTTATTTTATTCTTTAGTTAACCCATTTATTTAATAACCACACCTGAGAAAACGCAACTCCAGAAAAGGTGTTCCTAAGCAATTATCGGCGCTACGGTTTCATCGGGGCCCTTGGATTTCGATCTCGAGCACCGGTTCAATAGTTAGAAAAACCCACTCATTCATTCACTGAATGTACCCGATCTAAACTTCGGAAAACTGTTTATGGGCACATCGGGCCTTGGAATCAGGTGCTGTTAGAAACTGCGTACTCGTAAAATCCCAAAGAAAATTAAGAAAAAAATTCCCTTTAAATTTATGGGTCTTTATAGTTTGGCTCAGCAAAACACACCCAAATATCCTTCCAACTATCTCCCCTTCATCCTAGAGGCCTTACTTTAGTCAGAAAGCAAACCTAAGGAGCCCTTTTGATCAAATCAAAAGGAAGAACCCGGAGAAGAGGCAAGTATTTCATAACCTCTTTCAAGTTCATTTCTTCTTCCATTTCCTATTTCTTTGTTCTTTCCATTGTAAAATAATAACTCAAGTATCATATATATACTGTTATGTTATTATAAAAATTTTACAACCATATTCATTATTCTATCCATCCTCTAAATGACAAAGTCATCATACGTGTATACATACGGATTACCGTCTCCACGTCGTGGTGTAGTATTTTATTCAAAAAATTCATCATTTGGATGGGTATAATAATGAGTATAAATTATGAAAATAATAAATATAACATGATAATGATTCATCATATATGATATTTCATCCAATCATATATGTTTTCAATATCAAAAGAATGATATTGTCGCTCGTGTGTACGTACGAATTGTCGTCTCCACGAACGCAATGAGATTCATTCCCCATTGTATCCGTTCAAGACTAATTTTTATTTGTTGATTAAAAATAATGTTTAAAGACTTAATGTCATTCATAATATGAGTAAGATACATCCTATCCATAAAAAACATTACTTATGTAACAAATCATATAAAGGAAAACAAATCAGTTAACACCTGAAATGACAATAATACTAAAATATTATTAAGAAAGCAATATTAGAAGATCATATATGATATCATATTAATTTATATAATTATTTTATAATTTAATAAAAATTATTTCACCACTAAAAAGGAGGTTAACCTACCCTCTACCAAGGAAAAGTATAAGGTAAGGGTTATTTCTACAATCTCTTTATTATGCGAGGTTGTTTTTACGTAAGTATCTATTGGGACCTCTTTAACATCCACATCCATGTTTCTTAAAAATTCATTTCAAATTTTTTTTACTATTTACTAGACAATGGGTTAAATTCATTTATACCCTTATTTGAACTTATATGTTTTTAAAGGAATCTTTCAATCGTTTTCCAAACAAGGTACTTTACGACCTTTTCGACAAAAATTAAAGTAAGAATGTCTTTTTTAACTTATACGGCGGGTGCAGTTATTATCCACCATTATAACATCATTAAAGCTTCCCTTAAAATCTTATAAAAATATTTTCAAAATAAATGTTTTATTTTATAATTATGTAACTTTAAATGACTTCAAATAAATAAAGAGATATTTCTCTCAAATAGTTTTGATTTCATCTATGTCAACATCCTTTGATGGATTTTATACTTGTTTGAAGTCGATTCATTATGATAAAAATCTTCCATATTGTGTTGAAGGTTTTGTGATATGTTTGAATGTGGATGTGTTATTTTTATACCATTCATTATTTATGGTTAAAGCATTGACATTTCGTATACTAGTTTTAATTCGAATGTTTATGTTATATTTCAACCTTTTTATATGATGAATGTATTGGACTGACTAAGTGACGGGTGGAGCCCGCGATAGCTCCTCAATACATCAGTAGGTCTCATGAGACAACTAGACATAGAATTGGCCAAGGCCTTTCCCAATTTTGGTATATGGTTTTGGCCGAGGCCTTAATCATTTTAAGACGTCTTGGCCGAGGCCTTGACAAAATGTTTCAGAATGTCTGGCATTATACATTCCCTCATTATGAAAATAATATTGATGGTTCATGTGGTCATCCGACTAATAGAATACCAATGATTAAGTTTTATTATTTCATTTTTACTAATCTCATATTACTTCCATAAAAGTGTTCATGTTCATTACTGTTAAAGGAATGTGTTTTCAATTATTCACCATGATTAATATTTATGTTTTCTTCCGCTATATTGCTTACCCTCACTAATCATTTGAGCTCACCCCTTTATTTTGTTTCATTTTCCCAAGATATGAAGAAGTTAATTATGAGTGACTTTCAGGCCTAATCTAGGAGGCTTGGATGTTTATAATGGAATAAATTAGTGCTGTATTTCTTTTCAAGTTGTAAAGTTGAATTTATGTATAAATCTTGTTTACAATAAAACATAACTGGTTGGTTTTTTGGGACATGATTTCTTTATGATCATGTTAATGTTATGTAATAATACACTGACTTTGGGAAACTAGGGTCTGGGAGTTACACTTTTTAATTTCAAAGTATAATAATACCTAGCTGGACACACTTCAAAATAAATAGATCGAAGGGTCATGTGATGTCAGGAAAACCTCCACATACACTAGAGGATTCCAACATGAAGTTAGGGTTTTAAGTGTTCTATGGGGACAATATAATGTCATATCATAGTGAACTAAAACATTTTAAATGAAAATTAATCTATATTCATGATAATAAAAGTACACAGAACAATAAAAAATAACCATGCTATACTAAATGGTCTATAGTTATATGAACATTTAATAACTATCCTTATAATGGGATAATAACATAAACAATATAGAGGAAATAAAATAAAAAGGGAGATTTAATACCATCTGAAGTTAATCCTCATTCATTATGTAAATTCATATCCAGCTTCTCTATTAGGATCATGAAATATTGGGACTCGTTAATTCTAGAACATTGTAATAGTGAGTTTTTCATTAATACCCAAGAAACACAACTATAGTTGTGGGGTGTGAGTAAAAAATTGTATTCCACCACAAATGGTCTATTTAACATAACCATTAAATACAATTAGTGGATGATATTATTAGAAAAATTAATATATAAAATAAATTAAAGAAAAAATTACCATTTTGCTTGGGTTTTAAGGTTACACACATGATGGACCATAACTTTTTTTTTCTAGTATCAAATATTTCTTAGTGTGATACATAACATAAAAAAAAGTTCTAAAAAACAACCCAAAAAATATACCATATATAAATCCATGGGGTAACATTGCACACCTGACTAATCTCAATAACATTGGACATGATTGAATAGTTCCCACTCAAGCAGTCTCATGTACATAATTCACACATGAAATATCACCTTCCAAGGAAATATCATATATATAATTGATGGATAAATATCACCCTCTCAACCAATATCATGTTTTTAATGCATTAAATAATAATGTTCACCCAACTAATATCATTGATTCAATGCAATATGGTATAGTTATGACACAACCAATATCAGGTATATAATACATGAAGGAATAACATTAAGATATCTAATTTAATTTATATAATTCCTAGAGAAATAACACCCACAAAAACAATCACATGTATATAATTTAATGGGAAATACTACCCATCATTCCAATCTAATATATATAATTCGAAAGGTAATAATGCCTACCTGACCCATCTCATGTGTGTAATGCATAGGGGAATAGTTCCCTCTTTGTTAATCTAATCAAAAAGTCTTCCCAGGAAGAATAATTCCCATCATGGTAATATTATATATATCATTAAGTTTATTGAATTCCACTCTATATATTTAACCATATATAATATAAAATTTGGGGATGTAGTTCCTACCTTGGAACAAAATATCACACACCACTCACATGTCACACAACCTAGGAATATTAAGCACCAATCTTAGTTATAACTACATAAAAATCAATGGTTTTCCTCATTCAAAATTATGAACCAACCTATATTGGGTTTCCTCTCATGTGAACAACCTATTATCATCACCTTGATCATGATTCCTGTGCCATATAAGTCACTCAACACTTACCTTCTCTTAGATAATCATGAAATTGGTACACCTACCAAGGTCCCCTATGTCATATCATGATAAAAATAGCCAATACGGTCTCATATCTCACATTACCAATCCTAATACCAACTATTTTCACTGAGACAGATCACATCCCTCGACACTACCATTATCACATCTTGGACGCTTTTCCCATATAGGCAGTACCATAATTATTTCAAATTAATTAGATGACATAAAGACCACCAACCTTCCCATATCATCCAAGTTCATCCCTTACACATCCAACCATTACATAGTCCTACCAGTGGTGTACACACCCAGGTACTCACATGACAATGTGGGAAGTATCACTATCCCTACTCTATAATTGACTATCCCCAAGGGGTATAACATATGTCAAGGTCATATGGGACTGCACCCAATCATCCCCGTATTATTTTCCAGACTTCATACATAGATTGAACAAATAGATCCCATAATAAATCTTACTATAATTTATGACTTAAATTTTTATAACTATAATAGGGTTATGTATTACATAAGATGAATTTATAATCATTTCATTTTTCATAGATGGATGAGGAATCTAGATAGTATTTAATACACCACTTTGGAACCTAATTATTCAATCAATTTCATGGTAATTAATAATAAAAAATTTCATTTTTAACCTTTTGGTTCATTCATAATTTAGAACACATTAATGATAAATATATTGGCCATCGATGACTGTATCACCAATCAATGATAAAGTGTCCACCATATCCCATAACCCATTATTTAATTAATAGGAATTTAATTCAATCAATCCATTTATTTCATAGTTCAATAATCAATTAGTGGATATATCATATATCACATGATATATCAAATGAATAAATAGTATGGTATATTTTAATGGAGGACATACCTCATATATGGAGTTTCTATCCTTGCTAAAACTATGAATTCTATTCCCAATATTAAAACAAGATTGAGCTATAGTATTCTATCAATACAAGTCCCTAATTATATTTTTATAAATTTCATTAATTATAAGTATGTTTATAATAAATCTTACAAATTATTATATATTTCATAACATAATTAAGATTTATGGAAAAGTTATAGGGACACACTCTGAATGATAATCTATAACTAAATTCACAGTAAAGGGGGTGTGCACACCCGTGATGTCCACCCAGACCATAAATAGATAGAAAACCCAAAATTTTCAGTTTTAATTAATTAAATTATTTTATCTAAAAAACACTAAATCCCAAATAAATAAAAATAACCATTATAACTTCTTCAATTTAGACAAAACCTATTGTGAAAAGGCAACCTAGAACACATTTTGGAAAATCTAGTAAACTTCATATCATATTGATTAGATTTTACCATGCTCAAGATAAATGAGGATATTTTTAGAAAATACAGGTTTATAGTTTAATGTCATGTAGAAAGATAATTAATGACATAAGTAAAATGAATAAAATGAAACTTATATTAGTAAGGTTCTGGTCAAAATTTATGTTATTTGATTTTGAAGGAAATGATTAAGTTATAGAATATAATTCCATGACATATGTTCTATAAAAAATGAACAATATATCATAGTGAGAATGTGACTGTAATTTTCCTATTAAGATTATAAATAGATATTTAATTCATTCTATATTTTAGAAATAGAAAATTTCAAATTCTATAAACCTGAGAGTTGAGAAATTTACATCTAATCCATTAGATCATATTCAATATGATATACATGGTCCCATGAGAATGAAATAAAAAAATAGAGAAAAATATTTTTAGATACTTTATTGTTGATTTAATCTATACTACATGTATTATTTTATTAAAACATAGAAATAAGTCTCAATATATGTTAAAATTTTCCAGGAGAAGTGTTGTAAAGTAATAAATTTACTCTATATTGAAGATGAAAACTACTAAAGTGTTGAATATATAAATGGAAAATTGGATGGTTGTGCTGAGAATTATGTTACTCATCCTGAGCTAAGTACACTATACACACCAGATAAAAGTGGGTGACCAAAAGAAAGAATAAAATATTCATTGATAAGGCTTGAACCATGTTGATTGAACATGTACATCATGGTTCTTTCATAGATAATCTATTGGTGAAAAATTACACATTATAAATTGATTCATTTTCATAATAATGTCATAAATGTATCAATAGGTGCTTTATTTTATGAAGACCCCATTTTTGAAGTACATACATTTTTTTCAACCCTTTCATTATCAACATTAAAGGTGAAATATTGCAAAAGTTTGTTCGAAAAGGTGTTGATGGCATATTACATCAATATCATTAAAATGGTAGTGGATATAGATCCAAAAACAAAGATACTGGAATAATAATCAATTCATATGATGTGAAAGTGAATTAAATTTCAACAAGGGTAATTTTCAGAGAAAATGTGTATTTAATGTAATGTAAAGATGAACCTATTCCTGTTAATAAACATGATGATGTCCCTAGAATAAACTATAATGATCATGTTGTGATATGAGGATATAAATATATAGCTATATCAAGTGATTATTAATGGAAATGATTATCAAAATCTTATCTATGTTAATATGAAAGGGTATAAAACATCATTAGATATGACGTTAAATATCTTCAAAAAAATGAAAATTAAGGAAAACATCACTTAATTTAATGTTTTCATTGGTAAATCTACAGGATGTCAAATAAGATTTAGAGCGTTGAGCGCAGATTTATTTTATTAATGAGGAATTGTATCAAATACAGAAAAATGAGACACAAGAGCTAGTAACAAAACTTAAAGATAAAAATGAGCTTCAAAGAATGTGGGTTTTCTATAAAGGTTGAAGGACAGAGATTAAGTTGTATAAAACAATGAATGTATGTTTTATAATGGATACTCACTAGTTAAATTCATTAATTTTGCAGAGAACATTTCACAGGGTTGAGAGACTTGAAACCATCAATATAATTTTTACCTTACTTTAAAAATAAAATATAATATTTTAAAATGTTTTTTAAAGTCTACCTTTCTCAATTGATTTCTAGATTATTAAGTTTATATGAAGAAGACTGGTGGTTTCCTAAGGGAAAAAAGAGAAGAAATATGTTTTTATTTTTTAGAATGATTTATAATGGTTAATGAAATACAAAAGATCATGGTATTCTAATCTATTATCCTTATTATATAAGAATAACTTAAGGAATGGAAGAGTATAAAACCACCTATAAATAAAAGAAAACAATTATGATTCTCAAATTTTGACACTTTATGTTGATGATATCATATTTTTGGGATACAATGAAAAATAATGTCAAGATATTTCCAATGATAAGGAGATTTGTTTTGAACTCTCTATACTAATAGAAAAGAGGACCTTACATACCTTACAATTCTCTCAAGATATAAAAAAAATTATCTTTCACAAGAAAAATATACTAGGGAATTAAAAAAATTGGCATAGAATATTCAAAAACATATTCCACCTGTATTTCTGTTGGAACAATGAGTTATAAGGATGAATGTGGAATGTATAATGATCATATAAAAATTACTATGTGGATTGAAATCCCATTATGTTTGACATTATTTAGACCAAAACTGGATTATATTATTACCAATTATGATAGATTTCAATTTGAAAAATTATTTTTTTTCTAGAAATTTTTTCTCCAGAACCATTTTGGAAACTAAATATTTTTGTATAAATAATAAATTTAAGGGAAAACTGAATCGTATTTTATATATAGATAGATACTGAGAAAGATTTTTTGATGATATAAGATAAAAAAACTAGGGGTGTCTTATTTCCCAGACGTATATATTTGTGTGTTGGTATAGAAAGAATAAATTTTCAAGAAATATAATTACTATAGAAGTTGAGTATGTTACATAAACTCAAGATATGAAATAATTTATGTGGATGAAGGCGTAGATGGAATGATTTTTTAGTTTATGTGAACCTACCAATTATATTAGAATTTTATTATCTACATTCCATTATTATCTAAAATAATTTGGCACAACATTCAATATAAAGGAATATTGATATAAAATATCACTTTCTCATGGGGCTTGGGGAAATGAAGTAACTCAATCATTACTTTTCTCCAATGAAGAAGGAGGTAGAAAATATTTTCCCGAAATAATAACAAAAGGATACATTTGAGAAACTATAGTTAACAATTATTATTCAACATCAACCTATTCAAGGCTATGTTATGTGATTACTATCTTCATTATATTCATGAATTTAGTTTTTTTGTCAAATGGTGAGAAATATGAAAAAATAAATCTATCCATTGACATGTGCTTAACTATATAGGGAGAGAACCTAATTAATAAGATTTTAAAAAAGGGGCAAGATGTAATATCATCATGTGTGAACTATTTTAATTTTTTTGTAGATACAATGGTTGATATTTTTAGGTTGAGGCCAAAATTAACATGAAATGTGATGATAATGTTTTGAAAAAAGGTAGATGTTTGGAATGATTCCTAATTTCAAAATTAAGGAAATTATGTTTTCGATTAATCATTTATATTTACATCATCATGATCACTCATGTTGGATTATAATTTATGCTTAGTCATCCACTAGTTCAGTTTAAGATCTTCGGTGATTTATTTTCATTAGATAAAAATAAAATCTTAAGGGGAAAAATGTTCAGACCAAAATGTTTATTTATTTTTTTTCTTTGATAATGAAGTTGGTGAACAAGAACTTTAATTTTTTATGGTACTATCTTATTTTAAATACATAAATCAATATTTCTTTACAATAATAAAACTAATATCAAGATAATGATGTAATTAACTTCAAGTAAAAATGAAATGTGTTAGTTGGTATTATAGAATTGTCATATATATATGAGTGAAGTTGATTCAAAAGTGTTTATGAGATCTTCCAAACAAAGAAACATGACTTTATATGGGATGAAGACAATTAAATATGGTTAATAATAATTTTCTTGATTTTCAATTATTTTTTATAACGTCGCTGATCTTTACCAAGTTTCAGTGATTTTGTTATAACATCAACTATCTTCCATGTGTTTTAGTTCTTTATTAATAAAATCAGGTATCTTTTGTGAGTTGTAGTGATTTTATATTATAATCATAGAATATTCATGAGTACACACATTCCATTCATTTGAACACAAGATTTATATAGACCTTCTATGTTTACAAAATTTATATAAGAATTCTATACGGATTGATATGTGTTCAAGAAAATTGATTGAATGAAATTTGGTGGTGCAAAGTAATGTGATATAGTAAAGTATAAATATCATTATAATAACTATAATGATTCATCTAAATGAGTCTTTTTATAAAGAAATAATGAGGGAAATGAAGAGAGATCTAGTGAACCTGTTCAAGTGTACTTATCAAAATAGAAAGAAAAAAAGGGGTTCTTCATACTAGTTTATACTTGAAGAATATTGAACATTATTTTATTTGGCCATGAAGTTCCCATTAAGGATGAGATGTTTGATACTACATTATGTGAAAGTCTACGAAGGAATTTTCTAATACTTACACCATTAATTAAGGATGATTCATCATATTTCATGCATGTATGTTAACTATATAGGGTGAATTTTTCAATTTTCATGGAAGTAAGGGGATGTAGATTTTAATGAATTGATGAGGATGGATGACTAAAAATAATGAATAAATTAAATTAGAGTGATCCATGAATAGAAAATTTTATTACGAATAGTGAATTAGTTTTTATGGGGTGATTTTTGTGGGAAGGTGAAACATGTTTCTATTTATCAGGTAAAGGGAAAATGAAAGATGGAAAGGGCTATTGGGGAAAACTAATGTTTGAGTATTTTTTAAGGGATATGTTTCTAGAATATTTTAATTTATAAAAATCATTATAATTAAAAAAATAATTGATTTATATTGTATTTTGAATATGTAAGAAATAAAATAAGGGGAATAAATCCTAAAAATTATGTTATAAATATACATGTTCTATATCATGAAATGGTGAGATATATGTGAGGAAAATAGTGATTTATCAAAATTAGAAGAATTTGAAATAAGACGAACAAGAAGAAAGAGGAATTTATTTTTCACCATTTTGAATGTAATAAAAGAAGAAGAATAATTGAATTGTTAAATTGAATGTGTGAAGAATCCAAGAAGCATGCTGGTGATGTATTAAAGCCTATTGATGTGGTTTTATTATAATATTGAAAAATTAGTTCTATTTGAGAAGAAAGGCACTGTGAAATGTCTATTTTCTAACACATGTGATGGATATAGCATTCTTTCGATAAAACACAAGTATTATTTTCTAATGGAAGTTGTGATCATATATTGCTTCCAAATCATACCAAATACTAGATAATCTTAAATTGTAGTAAAATTTAAAAATTATTATTTTCATGTGGGAGTGATTGTGTGTTTCATTCCTCAAAGTCATTTTTAACTAACCATATGTGATGTGTTTTTTAAAATAATAAAACAAAAAATTAATTTACCATTAATTTAGCACTCGTGTAGATTATATGGATATTGAATGGACCTTTAAATCTTATTTGGACTGAACCATCAAATGACCCCATCGGTGGTACCCCATACACAATAGGATTTCAAATACTGATGAGGGATTTAGTGGATTTTTGGGGTTACTATGATTTTAGTAGCAGGTACCAAAAATTTAAATATAAATGAAGAAATAGATAAATGGGTAAATAATAATCATATAACAACACAATAGAAATATTATTTATAATAATCTATTCTATAAAAAGATGGTACACCATAGTCATATATCTAGTCAATATGATCCCCATATATGGTATATCAATATACAAAAATTAAAAAAATATAAATGAAACATGAGTCATGATAGAAAAAGATTATGATGCTTATCCATGTATCACCATAGTCCACCCTTCTCCTCATTCTCATGTTCCTAATATTGGGACCTTACACTTCCCTGGATCCTTGACATTTTTTTGCACATTCACTAAGATATTCGTAAAAAGTGTTAGTATAAAACAAATATGACACCACCAATACATAATTATTATATATATATATATATATATATATGCATTGAAATAAAATGCATAAAAATGTACAACCCACCAGGTTATTTTTCACAGATCAGGCTACCATAAACCCCATCCCTACTTTATTATACTCTATGATATAAGGAAATTGATGCCAAACCAACATTGATCCTAGAAAAATTCACACAAACCATATCCCATAATTCCAATCTCACTCATTTATATTTATATCCATCACTCTAAAAATGAATAATATCAAATCATGGTCATCCTCTTGCTCAACTTTCCTCCATCACTATAGAATCCAACTATCCCAATCATGGTCACTATTATAATTACACAAAATCTCCATGATCCAACCATCAAGATCCTATTTATCCTTATATATCATCACAAATGGAAAATTCCATCATTTACAATTCATAACACCCATGATCCCCCTCAAATGAATCTACTACCCCAACATAGACCCACCCCACCACTTGATACCAAAGTCAATTTTCTAATAGGAATACACACACATACCTATGTAGGTTAAGTAATGCATGTCGAGTTATCAAAGGGGCATACTATCTCCCACATACAAGAAATGTCATTCAACATCATATAAAAGTTATAAGAAGCTAAATACTTCCCACCAAAATTGTAACAAAACCCAATAGACATGAATCACTACCTTAACTATGAATTATACACCATATCCAAATAAACACCATCAAATTCTTCCCATCATGGTTCTAGAATGATTTATGGAAAGGATGATGACATAATAGGGGAAAATCAACTTAGATATTCCAAACAAGAAACCTTGTAGTGAAAAAAACATGAATCAACCAAGGAAAGATATGAGAAGAGTAAAATTCAAAAATGATAATCAACTCACATTACTTATTACATTTATGTGTTGAGGGAAATATAAGAGATATAAAATAAGGATCCTTAAAGATTTTAACAATTTATCCCTCTTAATATTTCATTAATGGGATGTTCACTATATAAAAATTGACTTCATGACGTGAACTATATCAAAATGTATCTTGATATATGAATAACTAATCTATCTAGAACTATTAATAGTGTTAACATATCACTTTCATCACAAATTCCTTGGGTAGGAATCATGCAGCCCTAGATCAACATTTATTGGCATGACACGATTTATCATATTATTAAAATAGACCTATAGTGGAACCCTACTTCATGATTAAAATTTTATCCTAAAAAATGAATGTAAGAGTATCCCATACCCTAAAACAACTAAAACATAAAATGATACATAATAATTTTTAAAAGCTTAAATCACAATTATCTTTGAAATATTTCATGTATTACTCGTAGATTCATAAAAATTGTATTTTACACCTTTTCCCTCCTTGAATTAAATGGGTATTAAAATATTTTCTCTATTTGAATCAGATGATATAGGGTACTGACATAGGGGATCTATTACTCTCCTTTATTTGTTTTTAGACTATTTTACCATAGAGTTCAACTACTTTTCAATTGTAGGATTTTCTTTATCCTCATTTCACCTTTTTCTATTTTTCTCTTACCATCTCCCATTATTTTTATATCTTAAATAAAAATTATCAATTTTTCAAGTTTACATTATGGTCCAGGATTATTCTAATATTGGGGTCTTGGGTATTCTAGGTTGGAGGTGGTTTCCTTCATGATTAGTTAGGTGTTTAAAACTAAAGGTGTTATTTTTTAGTTTTATTTTCAATTTATGTGTCATGTGTTTCTAAGATTCTCCCTTATGTCACCTATTATAATGTTCTTAGATATCATAAATGTTAGGGAAAACCTGATGTGGAACATTATCATCTTCAGGTGTTGTCTTTCCTTTTCATAAATTTATCAAAGAAAGAGAAATAACCTCACATTTTTTTTTGTAAAAATCGGACTGAACATCGTATTTCAAAAATCAAACTCACCTTGCATAAAAAATTCCATAACATTTAGAAGGCTTTTTTTGGAAGATAAGGTTCATCAGACTCACCTTGGGTACCAAATGAGGTTCATATTTTAATGAGGAAGAGAATCAGATTCCAAAAGTATTTGATAGAAATATAATGATTCATTGATGTTTTGTAATTCAAAAACATCATAAGTTTTCTGAAGAAAGGTGTGATTAAATCATCATTAAATAATGGGGGGATAATAGTTTATGAAAATAGTATAGAGAATCAGATTAAGAAAGATGTTATTCTAATTGTATTCAAGTTAGTCTTATTAGAGATAATCATATTCAGGTTCAGATTGGAAAGAAGCTAAAAGGATGTTACAATAATTTCCTTTGTAAGTCAGAAGATGCTAAATATGATTTTCAAAATTACTAATTTTATGAAGGAATTTATGCTTACAAGAAAATTTTTGTGGAAGAAGGATGTTTCTCAAGTAAAATCTTTCTGATATGTGATAATCAGATTCATATTTGTTTGAAGGCCAGGAATTATTTTATGATCATAATGGGAGTAACTGAAGGTGATGGTTTTTAGTTATAAAAAATATATTTAAATCACTGGAGAATAAATTTTATGAGGATTGTAATTAAGAATGATAATTATGTTTGAAAGAATATGTTTTCTCAATCAATATGATGAAATCAGAATAAGAGTTGGTTTTGAGAATCACAAGGAGAAGAAACAGGTTTCTCCTCTTATATATATTGATGAGAAACCTAATTATGAAACTATTTTAGAATATATGATACCATCGTAATGAATAAATCATAATAGGAATATAGACTTTCATGTGGGGAAAAGAAATGTTATGATCTTTCTTTAGTTCCAGATTTATAAATGTATCAAGACATTAAGATGACCGTCATAATATAAAATCACACTAGGAAATATGGAATGATAAATCATAATTCAATTTGATAGAAAGTCTAAAGGGATTTAATGTCAATATAAGATCTAAAATTCAAGGAAGGTTGAAGTAGAAGATGAATGATTGGGATTTCATGGGGAGTTTAATGATTCAATGAAAGATTTGAGATTAATGTAATATTGATTATTCATGTGTTCATGTAAAGTGGGAAACCCCTTTAAAGCCCCATATTAAACCATTATTGTGATCCTACAAAAATGGGTAGATTAATTTCTGTATTCTGTGAAATACATCTCTCATGAAAGAGGAGAGATAAGATCCAAAATTCTAGCAAAAAGAAGTTTCTAGATTGTGTTTTATTGAAGAAGATAACTAGACAGAAGAATCAGAAGATTGTATTCGGCTAGTTACTATATTGGGATAGATAATAATTCTGGTACAATTATTTTGAGATATCTAGATTGAATAAGAAGAATTTTAGGATTTTTTCCGTGGTATTCTGATAGATTATTATTTCTGTATTGAGAAATTAGACATGGTAATCCGACTGGTAAATCAGACTATGTATTATAACAAATTATTGGTGGTTCTTACCAGCTTCAGTGTAAGAAAGTGAATAGTTGTTTTGAATGATCATATTTGTGAATGTTGATCAAGAAGAACCATAATATGTTTGTTAAAAAAATTGTATTACATCATTTTATGCTACTTAATGTGAATGCACTATTGTATTATACATAGAGCTACATGAGTGTAAGGGAACATTCTACTCATTTTATTCCTCTCAAAAAGAATATTTTCTAGTGGGTTTTGGGGTATATGATTATGTTTTAACCATACCAAGGACTAGATGTCATTTTGAGTATTAATCATTGTGAATTCTTGTGTTACTATGGTTGTGTGTTTGATTTTTTCAGAATAGAAAGAAATATTTAGCAGGAGGGGAATGTTATTTATAATGTAAGTAAACATAAAAGAAAAATAAATCTTTGATTCACCACCTCCCCCTCTCAGTGAGTCATGAATCGTGGTTGGTTAATCTTAGTTGGTATAAGTGACATGGTTCCTTTCATTTACTCTATGATGATGTTTTTCAAAGAGAAGTTGTGATGGAGAATTTAAATTGTGTCAACAATAATTGGATTCCAATATTTGATGGTAAGAAATATCTTATCAAGAATGATATAATGTTTTCATATATTATGTCTCTTGGGTGTGATGGTATTGAAGTTATAATAGACAGATTTTCTTCTATTGATGAAAAATTTCCTCTAAATCATGTTGAGAAGACAAATCTTGAGAATGATGGAAGTGTGAGAAATTAATTAATCTCATCCCTTTTTGAAAGTCAGTTTTTAAGAGTCAAAGGAGTTTCTAGTGGCAAAGGTATCTTGTATATGTTGAAAATGATTTATAAAGGCAATACAATAGTAAATAAAGAAATGATTCAATTATTAATATTTAATTATAAAGATCTCAATAAAGTTGAATACAAATATATTAGTGACTAATAAACAGGTTAAATCACATAGTCGACACTATAAGATGTCTTGGTGAAATTTTTTATGATTCAATAGTTGTTGAAATGATCTTAAGAACAATTCCTGAAAAGTTTGATGCCAATGTTCCCTCATTGGAATATAGAGATCTTAAAACCCAATCTTTGGATGATCTCTATAGTAATCCAATTACTTATGAAATGAGAATAGAAAAATTTATACAGGGAAAAACTAAACCGGATAAAGAAATGTCTTTTAATGATTCCAAGAAAGAAATGTCTAAGATGTTTCTTGAGGAAGATTATGTTTCTAACCCAGACACTAGAAATGAGGAATGTAAAATCCTTGATGAATTTTAATCCTTGATTTATAAAAATTGAAGAAGAGGTATAAGAAAATATATGGGGAAAATTCTATTTAAGTTTTTTTGAATGTAGATCCATTGGGAAGTTTGTGGCTAATTGTACTCCTAGAAAGAAATAATAATACAATGATGATGAAGAAAGAATTACAAGAAGTTCGTGGAAGAAACTGGGTGATAATGATAAATGTTTTTCCAGAGGTAAAGATAAAAAGATTTTCAAATACAAAATAAGAATCGTTTTTTTACATATGATGATGAAGAATAAGCTAGTGAAGTTGAGACTGATGTTTTTTTTTGAAATTAAAGATAAAGAGAATACACTTATTACAACCGTGAATAATTAATATTTTTAAAGCTGAATTTTTTAAGAAGAAGAAACTCATATTGAATTTAATTTGAAAGAATAATTAAAAGAATTCCCATTAAATATTAGAAATCATAACAAGGATAACATGAAGGTGATAAATGAATGTTACTCAGAAAATAACCTAGAAGGTTTTCCAAGTGGGATAATTAAGCGGTTAAAGGGGATTTATGATTTTAAAAATTATCTTGGGAAAAAAATGAATTATAATGAACACCTAGAAGTAAAGATGAAGGAAAAAAGAAAGAAAAGTTGGAACTTGTCCAAAAAAACATTATAAATATGAACAAAGAGGTATAAGTTTTAAAAACACTATATCTAATTTTGGTGAAGGTTTTCATAAGTTGGAACTTGGGAATGATCCAAATTCGTCTTTAAAGGTTGAGAATAACGTTGATGTTTTTTTTGAAATGAAATATAGAAATGTTTCTAAAAATAATAAAGTAGCGAAAGTTATGTGTGTGGCCAAAAAACAAAATCTTGAAGGTAGAATATTCTTAAAGTTATTAGTTTGAAAAATATTCTAATCACTATCAATATGATAATGTTTCTATTACTTATGGTTTTGAAAAGGCTGAAATGAAACCTAAGTCAAAGAATAAATTTTCATTTGAAAACTGAAAGTCTGGTGGTCAACAAAGTTTTTTTAAGAAGGATTCTGAGAAATATAATAACAACACCGGCCAATTAAATAAAATTTAGAGGCAAATACTTTTTATATTGAAACTGGTAGTATTATGGTGGATTCAAAAAAACAAAAAATATTTGCTAGTTTAACGAAAAATGTTTCTATAATTCTATAAAATATGGACGTTAAGGGATGCGGGGGAGTCAATCCTCTCAAAATAAGATGTCTGAGAAGTATATTCTGAAGAAACCAGAGAAGGTTGGTGTGAAATATGAAAATTGCTTCCAAACACTGGAAACCATTTTTGAATGATACGAACAACCTAGAAATCATATTAATGGTTTTCTTGTTTAGTTACAGACACCAAAAAAGTTTCTTAACGATTCTCAAAAGTTGGAGGTGATGAAATAAAAGGATTTTATGGATGAAACAACTTTTAAAGCTATAAAAGGGGAATGACCTTTGATTCTTTATAGTGATTTTCCTACTCATATGACCAGAGACTAAATGTCGTTGAATAATTTGAAATACTTCAAAGAATGAATGATGGCATTTGGTAATGATGAATCTATGAGAATTAAGGGTGTTGGATCAACCTTTATTGGAAAAAAAAGTTGAAATCTAAGAAATATTTACATGCTGATGGGATGAAACATAACCTGCTGTGTGTTTCAAAACTTTTTGATGAGGTTAAAAATTTTATCTCTAGAAAATATGTGTTTTTTGTGATGAGTGAGGAATATGGAAGGATAATTAAAAGAGGCTAACATACAAAAGGAAACTTATTTCAAGTTGGTGAAATACAAAACTCTTGTTACTTTGTCATGGTATAAGAGAATCAGATGTGGTATACAAGGCTGGGACCCATGTTTCCGAGAAGCATGAGAAAATTATCAAAGTGAGATAGTGAACGATATATTATTGATATTTAAAGAAGAAGATATTAGTGTTTCACTATTTTTCAAAAATGGTAATATTAAATATTATGTTTATAATAAAATTGAATTTTTTTAAAAATAACCCTAGAACATATTAATTTTGATATCTATGTGCTAATGAGAAAATAATAAACTAATAGAGATAATAAATTCATCACTTTTATTGAAGACTTTACTCATGTTACCTATGTGATGTATATGAAACATAAGTATGATGCTTTGAAAATGTTTAAAAGTTTACTGAGGAAAGATGAGAAGGAATGTGGGTTTTCTATGATTAAGTTAAGAAATGATAATGGTGGTGAGTATAATAATGACTAATTTTAATGTTATCTTGAGAAGGATTGGATTCGACATGAGTTTAGTTCACTATACACTCCTCAATAAAATGAGGTTATTGAAAGGAATAATTGAGGTCTGGTAGAAATGGGAGGAACTATGTTACTTAAACGTGGTATCTCTCAATATTATTGGATGCAAACCATGAGTACTACTATGTATATTAAAAACTAATATTTATATATGACATGTTTATATATTACTCCATAGGAATTTTTTTATTGAAAAACTCAATGTTTGAAACACTTAAAAAAATTTGGGAGTCAATGTATTAAAAAAAGAAAGGTGGACACCTTGGAATGTTTTAGTAGAGAGGTGAAGATGAAAATATTCTTATCCATGCTAAAAAAGTAAGAGGATACAAATGTTATAACAAATAAAAATAAAAAATTTATGATTCTATTCATGTGAAAGTTATTGAAAAATCCAATGAGTATAAATACACTCTTGTAGATAAAGAATTTGAGAAGTATAAGGATTTTTTTTCTAACATTTATGACAAGGATGAAGAAAATTTTAATCCAACTCAAAAAGAGAATAAGAGTCATATATTTCAATGAATGAGGATGAAACTCAAATAACTCATCATAGGCTGAAGAAGCTAGTGGTGTATTAGAACATTGTTGGTGGTAAATATCAGAAGGTTGAATCAAGAATAACGTAAAAAATTATTACACATATTTCTTTATATTCAAAAGTCATTCCGAAAGATGTGAATAAAGTTTTTTATTATACAGTATGGGTTCAGGATATGAATTAAGTGCTTGATCAGATTGAAAAGAATGATACTTGGGAACTTGTACCCAAACCAGAAGAAGAAAATTTTATTGGTACAATATAGGGTTTTTGGAACCAGATAAATGAACAAGGTGATGTTATAACAAACAAATAAATATAAGTGTTCAATGGTTGCTCACAAATTGAAGTTATTGATTTTGATGAGGCTTTTTCTATGGTATAAAGGTAATAAAAATCAGAATATTTCTTCTTATTTGTTCACAATGATGTTACCAAATCATTCAAATGGATGCGAATTCTACATTCTTGAATGGGGATCTGGATGAGGATGTTTACATTGAACAACCTTGGGGATTTTTTGTTGGGAAAGATGAAAGTTGTGTGTGTATGCTGATGAAATCATTGTATGGATTTAAAAAATCTTTGAGTGAATGGTATTTGAAATTAAATACTTTCTTAAGGAAGATGATTTCTAAGAGGGGAATAATTGATAACAATCTTTACATTAAGGAAACCTAGGAGTTTTCCATCCTCATAATGGTTTATGTTGATGGCATTATATCTTCTAGGAATGATGAATGAACTTGTGAAAGGTTTTCTAAAAAGATGAAAATGTTGTTTGAAATGTCCTTGTTGGGTGAAATGGAATACTTTATTGGTTTAAAAATATTACAAAAGAAGAAACAAAGTTTTCTTTTTAAAGGAAACAATTATAAGGAATATATTAAGAATTAAGGCCTGGAAAATTAAAAACCATTTTCTATACCAAATTTAATGGGAACCAAGTTGTCTAAAGTTAGATAAGGTAAATATTTTGATGAGAAAGTGTTTTTAAAGATGATTATAAGTTTTTTATATTTTACTTTCGGAATATGCAACATATTTTATGTTGTTATATTATGTGAAATATCTCAAAGTGCTCCTAAATAATCTCATCTAATTTTTAGAAAATGAATTATCAGATATATCAAATGCATAAAATATTTTGAAACCATGTATAATTGGTCAAAAAATAATAACTTTTTTGGGTATTCATGTGTAGATTGGGTAGGAAATCTAGATGGTAGAAAGCCAACATCTAGTAGAGTTTTCTTTTTGGGGAAAAGTTGTGTTAGTTAGAATAAAAAGAAACAAAATTCAGTAACTATTAGTATAAATGAAGCTAAGTATGTTTCTACTACACTAGACCCTACCCTAATTATATGGATAAAAACTCATTTAGAAGACTTAATTGTTAAATTTAAGTCACCCTTACTCTTGGGATTTGATAATCAAAGTAAAATCAACCTTACAATGAATCCGTAACAACATTCTGTTTCTAAACATATTGACATAAAACACCGCTTCATTAGAGTGTTTTAGGAAAAGAGTGAATTGAATCTAGATTATGTTCTTATATCAAATCAATTTGTTGACATATTCACAAACCCTATACCAAAATGAACCTTTTTATAAATTGAGGTTGAAAATTGGTGTCCAACTACTTTCTCATCAAGGTTGAGTTATGTGTTTCCCCTATTTCATCTTACCTTTTGATAGTGTTGTCATGGGGGGAATTGTTTCATAAATCTATCCTTGTAGAAGCATGCACAAATGGGGAGTTGTGGGTAAGATTTGAATACAAAATTTGTGTGTGTGAACAATTATAATTATTTTTTTGGAGTGGTTTAAGAAACAAATTTTTTGAATTCATATGATGGTGAATAAGTGGTGAAAATATGAGGATGGAAATTTGAGGAATAATGATAAGGAATAAATCTTTGAAAAAAATAAAGGTGAGGAATAATGTTGAGGAAGAAAGGATAAATAGGAAAACTGAAGTTTTTCATGAGTCACTACATTTTTATTGAATGGTTTTTTTATTAATGATTCTTGTTTAATATAATTATTTAAATCAAATAGGTTTACAAATTTTGATAAGTAATACATATATTGACATTAAAAAGTTTAGTGATTTATGAATTGTGCTTGAAAACAAAATCCAAAGGGGGTGTTTTTTAGGATAAAATGATAAGGAATATTATCATATTTAGGTATTGTCTTCTTTTCATGAAATTTTCAATGAAAGCGAAATCACCTCACTTTGTTGGTAAAAATAAGATTGACAGTCATATTCAAAAAACCAGACTCACATTTCTTAAGAAAGTCCATCATATTGAAGTGATTTTTTTCTATAAGATATACTGCATCAGACTCACCAGGGGTCCATAACAATGTTATGATCATAACAAAGGAAGAGAATTTTATTCACATTGAATATGATAGAAATATGATGATTCTTTTCCATTTTTTAATTCAAAAAATTCATAATATAACTAAAGAAACTCATAATTAAAGATTGGTGAATTAAAGGGGGGGATCAGGTGATGATAATTTTATAGATCATTAGATTCAGGAAAAATGCATTACAAATATTATTCAGGCCAATTGTATTCAAGATAATCATATTTAGGTTCAGATTGGAATGAAGATGTTGGGAAGTTACAAAACCTTCATTAGTAAGTCAGATGATGTTAAAGATGTTCTTCAGCATTATTAAAGTCACGGAAGAAGAAATGATTATATAGAAAAGTCCACAGATGAAGGAAGTTTCTAAAGTATAATCTTTCCAGTCTCATATCATTGGATTCATATTTGTTTGAAGGATGGGAATGTTTCCTTTATCATAATGATAGTAACTAAAGGTGTTGGTTTTCAGGTAGAGATAAATCCCAAATATGTAAATATTAAGAGAATGTAGTTGATGTGGACCATAATTAGAAATAAAAAGGATTTATGAAAGAATATATTATCTCTATCACAATAAAGAAATCAAAATGAGAGTTGGTTTCAAGATTCGTAATGTGAAGAAATATGTTTTCCTTCTTAAATTTCGTGCTGAGAAATGTATTGAAGAAACTATTGTTGAACATATTCTTAGATTGTAAAGAGGAAATAAGAATGGGAAGATATTCATTTAGGTGGTGCAGATAAAAGATATGATATGTATTCAGTTCCGAATTTATAGATGGGTCAAGACATTATGATGACTATCATAATGGATAATTGTACTGGGAAAATCAGAATGAGAAATTGGAATCAAGATTTTTTATATTGACTGAATGGATATAGATTCAATTGAAGATCCAAAATTCAATTAAGGTTGATGAAGTCAAAAAAATAACCATATTTCACGGGGAATTGAATGAGTTAAATAAAGATTTGAGATTGAAGGAAGATAAATGATTTAGTGGTTTTGGTGAACCTTGAAAACCTTTTCAAAATCCTGCTTAAACCATTATTTTGAGATAATAAATACGAGGAGAGTACTTTTTGTATTATGTGATTTTCATTTCTCACAAAAGTGGAGAGATAAGCTCCAAAATTCTAGAAAGAATATCTGTTTGGATTGTATTTTTTGCAAGAAGTTTTCTGGATTGAATATGAAGAGGTGGAAGTTCATAATCAGCTAGTTACTATATTGGGTTGGAAAATTGGACCAAGAAAATCGTATTGAGGTTTCCAGACTGAGGAATAAAAAGTTCAGGATTATTTCAATTGTATTCTAATAGAGTATTATTGTCATATTGAGAAATTTTACTTTGTATTCTCACTAGAAAAGAAGACTATGTGTTATAAAAAATTACATGAGGTTATTACAAGTTTCGGGGTAATAAAGTGAAGAATTGTTTTGAAATATCATATTTTTGAAAGTTGATCAAGAAGTATAATAACACATTTGTTACAAAAACTGTATTACATCATTTCATGCTACTTGAAGCACATGAACTGTTGTATAGAACATAGTTCGACATGAGGGTATGGGAATATCTTACTTATTGTATTCTATGAAAAATGGATTTTTTAGTGGATTGTATGGTATTTGATTACTGTTAAAACATACCAATCACTATTTACTCTTATTGAGTATTGAAACATATAAATTCTTGTGGTCCTATGGTTGTGTGTTTGTTTTTTTCATTAGATAAATAAATCATTAACTGGTTTAAAAGGTTGTGTCTAATGTAACAAAACATAAAAAAGATGTCCCCAATTCACCCCTCCTCCATTCAGTGATACTGGAATCCGAGTTTTGTAATCTTAGTAAATATTTTCCCTACAAAGGTTTCCTAAACATATCACCCTTGTGCATTTGAAAATTGTATTCAATGATTTTTTTTCACATGGAATAGAATTACTACATGCTAAGTATTAGATAAAATTCCCATGTGGATCTATATAAAGGATTTAAATGTTCCAAAATCATGTTTGACACCAAATATATTTTAAAAAATGTATTATTTTTGTTTCAAGGTGTTTTTAAAAAATAGAATGGGGATTTGAACATAATTTTAAATTTTCTTGAGACCATTCGATCTTGACGATGTTATGAATATTTTAAAATATTGATAAATTATTTATAGGAAACTATTAGTATTTCTATATTAATTTCCATTTTTAATTAAAAATGTGGATTTTTAGAATGTTCTAAATAGTAAATTTAATATGGTGTAAAAAGGATTAGCCTCATGAGTATTTTAAATTAAAATTAAATTATTATAAAGTGTTTTTTCCAAAAAATGAATGAACCTTGATTGAGATACCTCTTAATGATTATTCCAAATATAGACTGTGACCCCTTGGGTGATAGTTTATATTTCTATATTTTCATTAGATTATTATGTATGTAAGATAAAGGGGTTGTTTCTTACATGGGTGTAAGAGGTGATAAGAGATTTAATTCAAGTGATTTGAAATGGTCTTAAGTGATGAAATATTATTCCATTTGTTTACTCCCCACCATCGATTTTTGTTAAAGGATTACTAGGTGAATTTTTTGGATGTAGATAAGTGAATCCATAGTGTAGATTTGGAGCTAACTAGATTAAGGTTCCAAATTATATAGAGTGAGCTAACTCAGAAGTTAGTGTCCCATGGTAACTATGTACTCTCTAAATGTTATTTCCTTGTATTTTTCAATTAGAATATCAAGGGCATTGATTGTTTCTTTAGTGTTACCCATTGTATTATGTTTCCATATTGAACTATGTAAATTGATTCCTAAGAGGATTCCCATGGAACCTGTAAACTTTTGGATGTTTTTTGAGGAGTTAATTTCAAAGATCAATTTTATTTACCTAGTTTTTATTTGATCACAAGTAATTATTACTAGATTATGTCCATTTTATTTTTGATAAATTGATTTGTTAGTGCCAATAGTGACACTATTCCATTGTTGTTTCGATTTTGGTCCACTTCCAAACTGATTTCCAAAATGGTTTGGAATGTGTATATGAAAAATAATGTTTCTATTGTTTCATTAAAAGGTTATTTGTAAAGAGATTCAATGGTATTATATATAAAAATGGATTATTACTAAAGGATTGAAAAGGGAAGGAAAGTTAATTTTTTTTCTTTGATTATAATGGTCCCCTTTATTTTAAAAAGAGTTAACCATGGTGCGGGACAACCCCTTGTTTTTTAAAAGGGTTATGATTTTATTTATTTGATTATTGATTGATGCCTATTTTTAATACTAATATGATAAAAAATATTTTCTACATTTTTTTAAAACTGATATTTTATATATACAATTGTGAAGGGGATTTCACAAACACTTTGGTGAGATCATATTGGGAATATCTAGCTCACACACATCATATACATCAGTATGCAGGTGCGTATGAATCTTCATTGTTTATCCTTTATGTTCCCAATCCTATTTTTTTTATTTAGTCCCATGGTGGTTTATTGATTTGTGAGGGGATATATAAATTTACTCTGGGTTACTAGTGGTGATATTAGAACTATTCCTGTTCAAATATTATTTTATCTTAATTTTGAATGTTGTATCGGTCAGTTAAGACCGTATTATTTTTTATATTTTACTGATGTATCTATATCTATTTATTTTATTTCAAATTTATATTTTGAATATATTTTTAATTTATTATGATTTATTTACATTGTTGTTTTTTCAATTTATACTTATTTATGGCGTATGGGTGACCTATCCTTATATAAGTAATGAGTAAATCTCAACTATTTTTTTGTTGAATTATTGTCATTAATGATGGTGATACCATTCCAAAAATTATGTTCTAGATTTTTAATAACACGTATCCAGCCCATGTAGATCAGAAATTTCCACTGGGATATGTAGTGACCAGTTTCAGGTGATGGTTTAATAGAATATTAGGAAGGTTCCCTAAAATTCATACATACATATATACATTCCTATATAAAAAAAATACAATGATTGATGTATACAATGTAACACTCATGTGTTACATTTGTTTATTATTAATTTTTTATTTTTTTTGTTCTTTTGAGACATCTAGTTTTTTGGGTGATTGGGATTGTATTTTTTGTTTCGAAGGGTTTTTGTACTGTATATAGGTTTAAAATTTTTAGGAGTAACTATGGTACAAGTGTGAAAATTGGAATTTTCATAGGATGTTTGGTTATCCACGGTTTTACCTTAGTGTCATCAATAGTGCATCCAACTATAAGAGACCATGTAACTCAATTTTTACCCGGGGGTACTATTATATGCTGAACACATGATTTAGGAAAACCATGCAGAGACCATGTGATGTACCTTGTGTATTAAAATTTTAATTTTTTGGGGGGTTTCCCTTTCTGAATATAAAAATAAATACCCCCATTTTTGATTCTCCCTAATTTTTTTCATGAACCCATGCTATGTACCCCTCTCTTTTCTATTATTGGTCACACCTCCTTCCCTTATCACTCCCAACTTCCATGTCATTCCTATTGATTTATTCAATATTGATGGCCAAATTTCCAAGGTAAGGACCCATATTATTATATCTATCCATTAAATCATTTTTTTTCATATATCACCTCAGGTTTCATGTATGTAACCCTTTATTTATGTATTTTAGTGATTTGCATTGTTTGGGAGAGGTTTAATATGGTTTAGAGAAATATTGGAATGTTTTTTGTTTTTTTTAATGGTGCATGATTTGAGAGTGGTTTTTAAAAACTATGAAAATCAAATAAGAAACTCTAGAAAGAGAAATAGAGGATACTAGGTAGGCGCATAGTTAGGTGTATGGTTTTTCGAAACCCTAGATCCACTTAAGTATAATTAGTATTGTTATAATATAAATAAAATAAAAATTTGGTTCATAGTTTGTCTAAACGTTTGAGAAAACCATGTGAAAGGTGTTGGAAGATAGTGACCAGTGCATGGTTAGTGCACAATTTTTATAACCGTGCGACCTAACCATGCATGGTTAAAAGTTAGATCCCAAAAAGTCTATCTCACTTATATTTACTCATAAATATCTTATTTCCACTTATTTCAACCCAAACTTGGTTTTCTCTCCTTTTAAAGGCTGTAGAGACTCTCCCCATCGATTAGGGAGTGATCCATTGGATAATATTGGTGTGTTAAAGGCCAGATTTCTTGTTAAGTCTTTGTTCTTGAAGGTTTTCCCTATATATATTATTCTTTCCTCTCTTAGATCCATATTTCTTGTGCTTTTGGGACATACTTACGATAGTTAATTCCCATCATGATGAGATACAGATGTGTTGATGTTAGAGAAGGATATTTATGGAGTGTTTTATAGATTTATCACAGATTTGTTAAGGAATTTGTTCTATTCATCATTTCTCCTATATTTCACAAGGTATATGGCGTCACTATCAAAATATATTATTAGAACATTAAGGATTAGTTTCAATTTTTTAATTTCACAAAATTTATTTTGAAATGATTGTTCTACTCTTGGTAGAAACATTATTTAGTAATTTTTTTTAATTATGGAATTTTTGAACAATTTTCTTTCCTCAATGATGTTAAAATGATGATTTTAAAAATGTTTATTCTTTAGATTTATTTAAAATTATTTTTCTTGAATAAATTTAAATAAAAATGTTTTTTACTGAAATCATTTTACATAGTTGTTTTAGAGATATTTTGTTAAAATAGGTTGGCATGTGTTCATTTTCGTTGATGTGACCCTATAAAAGGAGTGTGTGCCATTGGGGATCTGGTATATAGTTACCATGTGATGAATTAGTAGATTGATGAGGAACAACTAATCAGTATGGTACTATCACAGGGGAATGAATGTGTGGATATGTGGATATGTGGACTGTAATGGATATGCCAAAATGGACTTTTGAGTATTGTTTTTAAAGTACTCATTGGTTTCTATATGTGGAAATGGAATTGATTTGGGAAAAAATTGTGTAGAAATTGTTTTATATTTTTATAAAAACATTATTAATTTGTTTTATCTAAATTATTTTATATAATTTTTCTAAAATTTTCTATTATAGTGGCATAATTAGGGATGTTATTTTGGGAAAACCCACTGAGTTTCATTACTCACCCCAAGATTTGGAACATGAGTTATTTTTTAGATATTTTTTATTAAGAAATAGTTAAAGGAAAATTATTTCATTCATTTATTTATTCTTCATGATTATTTCAGTATGTACTGTGGAGTTGTATCTTGGAGTGTGTTTGGAGATGTGGAGTCGGTGACCTTGGAGTCTATGAGTTTCATTGGTTTTTTCATCTCCTTTATTTTATGATTATAGTTTGGTTTTTCTTGGGTACACCGATATGGTTTATGGTTTTGGATTAGTGTGATTATCAGTTGTTTTATTTGTTGTTGTATATATTGTTATCATGCATCATTTAGTGGTTATTTGGTTATGGTGTTTTTGGTTGGGTTGTTTTATTTTTCAAAGGGAAAATGATCACCCAATTGTATTCAAGCCCTTGGAATTTATTTACAACCTTTGGAATCTTGGGGATTTTACCTAAGGCTAAGTAAAAAAATCACCATGACTCAAGAGAATGGAGAGGGGAGAGATATTACAAATGGTATCAGTCATGTCCGATCTAGGTTTTATTTTGGAAAAAATGGTATTGGTTTTCTAGTCTTGGAGTTGAAAATAATTATTGTTTATTTGTTTAGTTGGTATGGTATAAAGTAGAATGATTTTCGGGACTTGAAATGTAGAGCATATAAAGACATAGCTAACCTATTTATGTTAAACATCATTTTACTTGGTATTTTGGTACTTAATTGTTGTATAGACACTTATAAGAGTTGTAATATTTTTGTCGTCAGTTTATCCAATGAGAAGATATTGACATACATTTATATAAATGAATTCACATTATGAGTTCATATTTCTTGTTGAGTAATGATCTATTATTTTGGTGCATAAAAGTGGATTTTTTAAATGTATTGAAAAATGGTTTCAAATTTTGATATTTTGAAAATGACATGATAGTGGTATTTTTAAAAAAGTTTTATTTTTAAAAGCACGGTGGTATTTTAATAATTTGGTTTAAAATAGAAAGTTTGGAGTTTTGGGAAAGCCTTGTTGTGATAGTTTTGATATGGTAAATTTGAAATTTCTATGCCTTCCATTTCTAGAGAGAGGGAGAGAGAGACTTACGCCATTTTTTTGTTATTGAAAGTGGTATCAGGTTTGTGTCATAGAAACCAACTGAAAGAGGCTGCTCAGAATGTTGGTGCACCTAATCTATAGGTGAACCAACAGTTGATTCTGAGTATAGTACATTCCTTTTAAGATGTGGATATATGTAACCTATGAGATAAAGAAAGGTATGTGGTTCATTCTATTTAGTTCCAAAAGTATAATCCACCCATATTTTGGGGTAATTTGGAACCAGAGAAGGTAGAGGTGTGACTAAAGAAGATTAATCAAATATTTTATTTCCATGGATGACAAGTAGAGATAATTGTAATGTTTTTCACATATATGTTAAAAGATTATGCACACCAATGGTGGGATTTATCTATTCTAGCTAAATTAGACCAAGCCATTACATGTGAGGATTATTAATAATTGTTCAAAAAATTATATCATCATAAATCTAGGATTGAAATAATGATATAAATTTTTATCTTGATGTAAGAAAACCACTCTATGATAGATTATATGGCTAAGTTTATGAATTTATTCCACTTTTCCATCTATTTTGCTGCAAATTATTCCTTGAAGGTACACATTTTTTAGTCTATGATTAGGTAGAAAATTTGATTAAAAATTGTCGTTCTCTATTAACATATTATATGGAATTGGTAAATTTAAAAATGGTGGGAGAAATAGACATATAAGGAGAAATGTTTTGAGGATTCATGTTGAAACCTATATGAAATATAGGAAACTCTATTACTATGAACAAATGGAAGAGGGACACCAGTTTCCAAAATTGTGGGATGAATCAGAATCAGATGGCTTGACTGGTGAATGTTCCTCTGAAACCCATGAGTAATTCTAGAAGTTTCCAATGCAGTTATTTTTATCACATCAATAGAGATTATATAGAACCACCTAGAGCATTCTAATATTTCAACCATCTTGGGAATATTCAACGCTATTATTGAAGTTCTCCAATGTCAGGTGTTTGGGACAATTGTCATGTGTCATAGATCTTGCATGCTTCGACATGACCAGTGTAGTAGAATAATTATCATTATTATAACTGAACTATCCATGGTGATTCCAAAAATAGAATGATTCTTTATAAGGGAAAGTCTCAATAGGGAATTAAAGAACAATGTGCATTAATTAAGTAGTTGTATGGAGCTGATCAGGTGATTGTGGATGATCAATCCAGAAAATCAATGGTGAAAGGTATGAATCTATTTAATTATACCTTTATTCAATTTTTTTATACATGGTCATCCCATTAATTTATTTCTTATCATGTTGTTGATCGATTGGGTCTAAATTTTGAGACGATGCTTTATGTTTTGAAACTTAAAACTCTTCTAGGTCAAGGTGAATGTCGAGCCATTATGTGTAAAACATGCTTCATAATTGTTGATGGAGTTGAGTTGACTTTGGGTTTCTCTATTCTTGATATGGATGTCTATGAAATAATCTTCGGTATTAATTGGTTTACTACGTTCAAACCCCACATTGATGATTATACTTGAATTGTTAGTTTTACAACTGATGATGGCATCCAACATCTCTTTAGAGGAGACTAGAATGTAATGTCAAATGAAAGAGCTTATTGGATCCAGAAGTTTTAACACTATCATAAAAGTTAGAAGCATTGGAATTTAAATTGATGTAAGAGATCAAGAATAGTATTTTTCCAATGTTTTTTGACCAATTTATAGATGTGTTTCATGGAAATTTCTTAGATTTTCCACCCATAAGAGAAGTACAGTTTATAACTGATATCCTTTCAAGGGATAGTCATATTTCTCTTATATCTGACCAAATAGAACCAAAGGAGTTAAGGGAATTTAATGTTTAGATTGAAGAGATGGTAAAAAGGGTTCATTTAACCTATTATATCTCCATGGGAAACACTGGTCTTGGTTGTCAAAAATGCATATGGAACTCTTTTGTTATGTGTATATTATCATAATCATAACCAAGGTACAAAAATGAATCAGTATCCAATTCCACACATTAATTATCTATTCAATAAATTAATTGGATCTTTTTTGTAAAATAAAATTGATTTTCAATTATTATATCACCAATTTTTTGGTTATGAAAAAGGATATTCTATAGATAGATTTATGGAGTAGGTAAGGCCGTTAAAAGTACATGGTTATGCCTTTCATTTATATTAATTCACGAGCGGTGTTTATGTAATTGAGGAATCAAAAATTTTAGAGGAATCTAGCTTCATTTTTAGTGGGGATTGTAGATGGCATACTTATATATTCAAGTACAAGGTAAGAACATGAGAAACAATTAGCAACAATGTTGTGAATCTTGAGATATCATCATATGTATAACATATTATCAATGTGTGATTTTTGGATACAATAAAGACATTTTTTTGGTCATGTTATCCATAAAAGGGATTTTCTGTGGATTCAAAAAATATAGAGGATATATTCTCTTGTAAACTAGAAAAGAACATCTTTGAGATACACATTTACATGGTTTGGATGGTTATTATCGATGCCTTGTTAGAAATTTTTCAATACTAGATTCACGTATAAAATCATTGACAAGGAGAAATGATCCATTCTAGAGGAATGATGAATTTTAGAATTCATTTCAAGAGCTATATGTTTTCCTTAAATTAATACTGATCATGATATTACCAGAACTAGGAAATGGTACATTTTGTATTATGGTGCTTTAGGATAAGGGTTGGGATGTTTTCTCATTCCTAAAGATATTTTTGTTAGTTATGGATCATGGATATTATGCTTTAATAAGAAGAATATAACAACACATGATTTTTAGTTAGATCCCATTGTACATGCTTTTAATACTTTACATCATTATCTCATTGGTGAAAATTTTACAATGATTACATATCATAAGAATTTGATCCATATTTTCTCACAAATGGATTTAAACCTAAAAAAATACATATGTAGTATCTAGTTTTTTTTGATTTTGACTTGACGTATAGACCAATTAACGGAAATTATTTGGCAGATGCATTAAGAAGAAACTTAAATTCTTAGTTGGAAAAGGAGGATTCATATCAGTGGAAGTTGATGTTGGTCATATCCAACAACCAGTTTGAATGTGATGATAGAGGTAATGTTGTGGATTTATTTCCATTTATTTTTTCCTAATTTGGTTGAAATAGTTAAAGAGGCACAAAAAACCGATTCATATTTTTTTGTGATGAGGTCAAAACTCAATGGTGGGAAAACCGTTGAGGGATGGAAGTTGGATGAAAGTTCAGTTTTGTGGTTTTGAGCTCAGATGGCCATACCTATGGATTATCAAGAAAGAATTATTCATTATTACCACTATTCGAGATAGGATGTTCATCATGGAATAAAAAATATATATAAGATGTTGAAATCACCTTTTTAGTGGGTTGTTAGGAAAATAAAGGTGGATAAGTTTATTATGAGATTCTTAAATTGTTGGAATATTAAGGAAGAGCTCTAGCGGCCGACGAGTATGTTCTAGTGTTTACCTATTCATGTTCATAAATGGGAATAGATATCCATAGATTTTTTAATAGTATCTCATGAATTATTTAGGAACAGAATCCCCAATATGTGATAGTGGATTGACTCAAAATGTCATCCCATTTCATCCCTATTCATGAATCTCATTCAGTGGAAGAATTATCTAAAATCTATATATTATAAGTGGTAAAGAGGCACGGAAAAACAGTTTTAATAGTATCATATTGAGATCTGAGGTTTATATATAGTTTCTGTAAATCCTTATATCAATCTATTGGGCCTCAGTTGACCATTAAAATGGTGTAACATCTTCCTATGGATGTATAATCTAATCAGATGATACACATGTTAGAATACATTCTTTGGGAATATCTAATTTATTTTGGTGGCTCATGGGGGGATAAAATTACATTAGTGGAGTTATCATATAACCAAATTTGTATTTCCTTAATACATGTGGCTCATTTTGAAGCCTTTTAAGGGTGTCCTTATCACTTTCTAGTTTTTTTGGTGGAAAAGGAGAGACTTCACTGGTTGGGCCAAGCCTTGTCCAAGATATAATGGTGAAGATTTAGTTGATTAAGAATAAAATGGAGATATCTTAGAGTCATTAGAAATTGAATGTGGATCATCATGGACGTTCATTTTTATTCAAGGTGAGTGATAATGTCTTATTGGTAATCTATCTAGGGATTAGACATCATCATTTTAGGAAATAGGTAAAGTTATCTCCTCAATACATATTCCCTTTCAAGATACTTGAATGGTTTAGTGAGGTGGAATATTGGTTGGATTTTCCAAAAAATATTCAGTGTAGTACATAATGTGTTTCATGTATCTCAGTTGAAAATGTATCATCTAGATCATGACCATGTGACTCGATAAGATCATGTGGACCTACATTCAGATGCTTCATTAGTGCATGTTCTAGTACAGATCGTAGATATGAAAGAGAATGTATTTCATTGGAAAACCATTAGTCTTTTCCTAGTTTTTTTGAAACATGGTCATATTTTAGAAGAAACATGGGACGATAGATAGAAATAGTTGAGAAATGAACCAAACACTTTTAGGGGAATGATGGTTATCTACCTTCTGGGGATGAAATGGCCAATGGTGTGAAGAATGTATCACCCCCAGTTTAAGGTAATTGACCCTTAATTTATATATGTTAAATATTTAAATATTTTGGGTGATATTTGGGAGGGTTTAGAGGACTATTGGAATATTTTTTTGGCTTTTTAGGTTTTTCTCAGTTTGATAGAATTTAGTTGAAACAGTTCGACACCAACAGGAAACAATGTAATGTAGAACCAAGGCTACTAGGTAGGTGGACAATTTGGAAAAACTGTGAGTCCAACTATAGGTAATCATAATTTTTATAATTTAAGGATAATCAGGGTTAGTGTATATTTTTTCTAATAGTGTGAGACAAACATGCAAAGGGTGTGAGGAGATAGTGATTATTGCATGCTTAGTGTATTATTGTTTTAATCATGTTATATAACCATGCATGAATAAAAGATAGATCCTAAAAAAAATTATTCTCGATCAGTTTTACACCTAAAACTCACATATTTCACTTATTTCGAACCTAACATAGTTTTTTTTCTATGCAAAGTTGATGGAGACTCTCCCCTTCAACCTGGAAGTGATCTGTTGAAAATTATTGGTGCATTAAAGACCATATTCCATGGTCAGAATCAGTTTTTGATGTTTTTCCTTAGATATATTATTATTACCTCTATTATGTTCATATATATAGTACATTGAGGAGATAAATATATGATATTTTATACCAATAATTATGTGATATGGTTGTGTTGATGTTAGGGAACAAGATCTAAGGAGGGTTTTTGGAAGATTCATCCCAGTTTTTTGGAATAATTTGTACAATTTTTCATTTAGGGTATAGTTTCTAGTGTAAGTGGTATTACTCTCGACATCACATAATATAACAAGATATCTTAGTTTCAAATAGTCTAAATTTCATGAAATTTATTGTGATTTTTTTTGAAAATCTTAGTAGAAACATATTTATTCAGGGTTTTTAGAATTGTGGAATTATTGTGAAAATTTCATTATCAAAAGATTTTATAGTGACAGTTTTAGAAATGGTTGTTTGGTTTGATTTATTGAAAAAAAATTTGTCGAAGGGTACTTAATAAAAACAATTATTAAACTTTTTTTGTATAATTGTTTTGGAATTATTTTTGGAATAATTGGTTAGTGTGTGGTCATTTTTATTGATGTGATCTTGTGCAAGGGGTGTGTACCATTGGGGAATTGGTATGTAGATACCTCATGATGAATTGGGAGATCGAAAAGGAACTAATCATGAGTATAGAACTGGGGATGCATGTGTGGATATGTTGATATGTGTAATTTAATTGGTATGCTAAAATGGAATTTTGAGAAATGGTTTTAAAGTATTGGTTGGTTGAATTTCGTTGGAATAGAATTGATTTGGGAAAACTATTTTGGTATGAAAATTGTTTTATATTCTGATATAAACTATTTCAAATTAGATTAAATAATTTTTTTATATAAATTTTCTAACATGGTCTATTTTAGTGGCATGAGTAGGGATTTCATTTTGGGTAAACTTACTGACTTTCATTACTCAACCCCTAATTTGGAACCTCGGTGCTTTTAAAGACTTTTCGTATTGAGATGTAGGTAAATGAAAAGTATATAATTTTTTTAGTGATTCATAGTGATTATTTGAGTATGTCTTATGGATTTAGGGATTGAAAATGTTGGGATTTATAGAGTTGATGACCTTAGATATTTTGAGTTTTCTTGGTTTTATCTTTTGATTTGATTTTAATTTCTAGTTTGGTTTCTGCTTTCTAGTCTAATAAAATTCATTTTTATAGTTGATTTGGATTATCATTTGTTAGATTTTTAGTTTTATTCATTTTAATAAGGCATAATTTTTTGGTTATTTGGTTATAGTTATCCTAGTTGAGTTATTCTAATTATCCAAGGGAAAATCTTCCCCCAAATGTATTGAATCCCTTGTCATTTATTTCCATCCTTTTTCATCATGGGGATGTATCTTAAGTCCATGTATAAATTCCTCTTTGACTCAAACCAATGAGGATGGGTGGTATGTTACACATTCTTTCCCATTTATGGTGTTTGATAAACTGAATCCTAGGTGTGCCAGGCATGTCTGATTTTGTTGTTTTTCTTTTTTTATGGGTTTAAATTCATCTTTGTGATCTCATACATCCCACAATTGATGTATTTGACAATATAAAAATGATTTGATATAGGTTTACCCATGTATTAAATATTAATTTTTAGAACTAATGATTTTATGTACTTTAAATTTTTTCTTTAATTCACAAATGATAATAATTTGTGTGTTTATTGAACTTCGATAATAAAAACGATGATTTTACTTGACTTATATAAATAATAAAGAGATTTTTTTTATTTAAAGGATTTTTTTTCATATTTTTTCTCTTTTCACATACACTAATTGTGGAAAATTTTCCCTCTTGGATTTTTTCAAATTATAATGAATCTTTAAATGGTATCTAGGGTCTTATAAATTAATTTTCAAATGTGTTAATTTTCTTTTTAAGTTATTTTTGAAATTTCATCTACGGATAATTTGTTTTAATAACTTATTTTTGATATTTTTTTTTGATTAAAAATATTTTTTTTATGATAGGGTTTTCAAGTGAACTATACAGAAATTAATTGAGACTTAAACATTTGGAATGAAAGGGTGTTTTTATCTTCATTTTGGGTTTTCAAAATGTCTTCAAATGATTTGTTTCTGATTTTTTTTAAAAATTTATCTTAAGTGTGATTTCACATTATTTGGATTCAATGCTGTTTGGATTGAATTTATAATCATTAAAAGGTAGTTGGCATTGTGAGTTAGATTGAGGAATGCATACATTGGACTTTAAAGTCGGTTTTCAAATGATGTGGTTGCAATAGAACCACATATTCCTCGTATACTATAATTTAATGAGGTGTTGGGGGTTTATAGTGTTTGTTTTTTTATTCATATAATTTAATTTTATTACTATGGAGGTATTTTAATATTGATTATTACTTTGATTTTATGTAGTGTATGGGCTATTTCCTGATAGGGAGATGGAGGTGAAAGTGAGTTACTTTTTATTCTTTACGATGACTATAAAATATACTGATGAATATTTTCATCCTTCTATATAGTTTTTGTTATGAAAATATATGTAACTAAGTGTAAATTCTTGTATTATAGAGTAGTTGTTAGTCTTATGACATTAGATTCCTCAAATTTTTGTACTAAACTAAGCTTAGTGGTGTGTTCCATTCTGAGGAGGTTGGGTGAGGGCTAGTTGGATGTATTGGGTTAGGACATAATTTACACTGAAAGGTTAGTCCATGTTTTGTGTAGTATATGACTATCTCACTTTTGGACCTAGTATAAAACTCATGAAACATTTTCCATATATGGTGGATTGATTTAGGGGTTGCATTAACATCCTATTGTATCCCATGGTATTTTTACTTATGTAGCACTCATTATTGGGTTATTTAATTTATTATATTTAATCACTTTAGTTTATAGTGTTTTCAAGTCCTAAATATCTTTCAATTTGTTTTATTAACCATATAAAATTATATTTAATTTTTTAGAGTAAAATTTTGGAGATTTTTTTTCTATTTTATGTATTTAGGTAGTTTTAAATGGGATTTTTTAAAAAGGGGAGCTTGAATGAGTGCTTTTAAAAAGTGTCCTCCATCCATTTTAAATGACTTTAAATTTTTTTAATTTCATCAAATATAAATAAATAAAATGAGGTTTAGCATAATTTGATGTGTAGTTTTTATCATTTATGCATCACATGGAGGAAATTATATATCACTAATATAGTTCAAAATATTATGAAAATGGGGTTTCATTTAAAATTTTACCATATGAAAATGTAGTTTGAGAAATAATGACAATTTTCATGCTCACACATGTTATATTTTATAATTCCATGATTTATTTCAACTCTTTAAATCCTATGGGGTGTTCCTAGTGATTGGAGTAATGAGTGTGAGAAATTTGGTCAGATATAGGTTAGTATTTATTATGTTTATTTAGTTTTATTTCTATATTTTCATTATAGTACATTCTTATATTAATTTACATTATTGTTTTATATTCAATATTGGTAGATAAGTAATATTTCATGTAAACATTAGACTATTTATGTTGTGGGAATTTGAATGTCAGATGGGGATTTATTTTCCTACATTTATTGTTGATGGTTTACTATGTTTTTATCAATTTAATTCAATTTTAGTAATGGAATAAAATGTATAAACATATCATTATAAATTACAATTAGTATTCCACTTCATTCTTAATATTATTTATCAGTGTGAAATCATTCCCAAGTAGTGACATTGATTCCTTGGCCCTCACTACTAGCTCATAGGGATCATGAAATATCATTGGGTCCTATAGTAAGCCGAGATGGGTTCTGGTTCATATTGAATCATAGACCTATTCATTACAAAATGGTACAAGATTTATTGATTTATTATTTTTGAAATTATAGTATTGAGGATTATGTTTTCAAATCATGTGAGGTACATGTGGGGGGAGTTTCATGATCCTTTTCCTCTCTAGATCCTTGAGTCACGAAAGGTGTTCTGGGGTTCGATTTGGTTTTCAATTTGGGTTTGATTGGTTTTATTTGTTTTGAAATGGAAATAATATTTGTGATTTTGATATGATGCAATTAGGGATTTGTGGATCCTTTCATCCTAGGGTGAAAGTGGGGAGATACAGGAGCCACTTGACTATCTCATATGGGCGACTACAAGTTCGAGGCCCATTTAGAAGGATATTGTGACTTCATTAAACACGTCAGTATTTTTTATATTTAGGTTGATTTTTGAACCCTCTATTGATTATGGAGTTCTCTTATGGTGAATTTTCACCGAATAGATATGGGATAAAGATTTTTTCTTAGTTTTCAATTGTTGGAATAACTAGAAAAGTTTTCCTTCATGATTTTTTTTGAGCGCCACTTTTAGATGCAGTGGATTTAAATATTTCATAATGTTTTTACATGTTTATGATTAATTTTTTAAACTATGATTTGGGATAAAATATATTTTTTTAAGAGGAGATTATATGAAAATATTGGGTCAAATTTCGGTTTTTTTGAAATTTTACCATGGTATAAAATGGATCTTATGACCATAGTTGTTAATTTGAATTCTATTTATAAGAATATATTGGGAAGAGTTATGATATCCAAAATGAATTTTCAAAGGAACTTCATAAGTGGTATAATTTGGGTTTTAAATTAATTTCAATATTTTCTAATTGTATTTAGTTTTGAATTTTTGAGTTTTTTTTTCAAACATATATCTTGGTGTGCATGGATTTTTTTAAACCTTATTTTGGTGTGTGATATTTGAAATAAAATATGATATTAATTTGAGGTTTTAGGTTTTTTAATTGGATGGAATAATTTTTGGAGTTGTTCTTTAGTTGATTATAACCTTGGATTATCACTTATGCTAGAATGGGGAAGTTTGGTTTGGTTATTAGGAATTAATTGTTTCTTCATGTGTTGTTTTATTGAGGTTATACATTCATGAAAGTTCATTAAAGGAAGTATGTGGAAAATCTCTCAAGATTTTCCTCTTATTGAAATCCCAAAAATATCGGTGATAATTCAGCCTATTTCAATCTTTACTGAGACTCAGAATAGAGTGGTGGACTCGGAATGTTGTTTTTTTCAAATATGTTTTGGATTTATTGAATCCGTATACATTTTTATTATAGTGGTGGAGATATATTGGAGGTAATGGAGATATTAGTATTAGTTGGGGATGTCTTGAACTCTCTTACCACTTCTAAATATTATATGGTCAGATATTCTGAAATTATATTCATTAGATAAAGATGAATGTGGTGAGGGTCCATAGTTAATTTTAGGATATTTAAAGTTAGGTCGGAGTTTTAATCCATATTTTTATGATGTTATATTATGAAGGTGTTATTTGTGGATATGGTATTGGTCAAGACATGGGTATTTGTGGTATAAAATTAGTAACCATTAATCGATGAATGTAATTTTGGTTGATCTCATATGAAATCTAGCTACATTGTTTTTGGAATTTATTAGAATGTTCTAATATAGATAGTAATGGAAATTGATCATAATATTTAAAATTTTTTGGTTAAATTCCCATGAGAGGGATAGCTTAGTTTCATTGGCCACTTAAGACATGGTTTGTGCTAGTTGGTAAGAGAAATTTCATTGGGATATGGTGGGTTAAATAAGGTTGGTGAGTCACCTATTAAGGATAAATTCAAGATAATAAGTAGATTATGTTTTCATGATATTATATGATCTAACGATTTAGGATGTAACCCACGATTATCCATGAAAATCGTTTCTCAAGTCTTGAACTCATTTTCCCTTGAATTTTTCATTCAATTTTAACCATTTCTTGGGATAAAAGTGGGATTTGTTTTGTGGATGAATATTGACCTTATTATTGTTTGTTTTTTTATTGTTGTA
Organism: Viscum album; assembly: GCA_963277665.1. NCBI lineage: Eukaryota > Viridiplantae > Streptophyta > Magnoliopsida > Santalales > Viscaceae > Viscum > Viscum album. The sequence continues at coordinate 1,422,900,021 of OY728123.1, read as the reverse complement.
TCTATCTAGTGTTCAATGGATCTATCCTCTTGATTTTTTATAAGAATTAATTTTTTGGATAACCATTCCTCGTTTCTTCATAAATCTCTATTGTGGATTGTGAAATATTATATTACACCATTTCATAAAAATTTTAAATGGTAGGGAGAACATGATAAGTCTCCTTCATTCCTCTTGAGATTATTAGTTTGAGACTCATCCCTTGGTAACTCATGGAGAGGTCGGGAATGTTTTGGTAAATTTGTATGATAATTTTGAGGATTTTTTAGATCAATGGTTTTATGTTTGGGTAATGTAGAGTGATTTTATTTAGGATGATTCAATGTATATTACCCCCTACTTTCATCCAAGAACATTTTGAGGAAGAAAGTACAATCATGGGAAGAACTGTTTCACCAAAATGTTATTTTTGTTTTATATTTTTATTATTTAATATTATTTTCTATTCTTTTTAGCAATCGTGAGTGTAGGGAGCCAGCCAAGGGTATAAACAAACTTGGCACCTATCCCAATCCAGTATAGGGTCTAAAGGGTTCTCTCGATCGTCATTGGATGGAAACTATTTCCTAGAAATTATATGAATCCCCTTGGGAATGATTTCACTAGCATAAAATGAAATAAATATGAATTATAAAAACAAGTGATAAAACAACTAAAAATGAGATATGTAAAACAAATATTAAAAAAAGATATAATGGGAACAAAAAATGAATAAAAATTGTAGAAGAAAAATAAAAAAAATAACAAATAATAATAATAATCTAATGTGGTTAATACAAATCAAATTGAAAAAAATAAAAAACGAAAACTATATCAAATAACCCATCACTTTACCCATATCCACTGTCCAACCATATACCTTCCCAAAATATCAAAAATTAAAGAATATATTGAATATAAATAGACCTATACGAATATTTAGGGGGGATAAATAGATGAGTAGGTCTCCACCCACTAAAACTATGTGTGGTTTCCATATTACATCATAGAAATACAATTCTGGAATACAATATTAAAATAACCATTATTTTATTAGGCATTAAAGAAAGAAACTACACCATATTAATAGTTTTCTGGAACTCTTTTACCGATATTCACATTAAATGAAAAGAGTCACTATAAAATTATTTTTCCATTTTTTAATAAAGAAATGGGAAACCTACATTTTAATTTCCCAATTTAATTTTTCTTATAAAACACCTATTTTTTAAAATAATGTTTTTCAAACTCAATATATTATTCAAAATTTCAATCATTTTTTCATAATATTATTGGATTATAATTTCTATATTAATACTAGGCCCGATTTCTCAAATCCCCATTTTGGAAACGCATAAGGAAAAAGGTTTCCAAAATTAACCAATTTGACTTTACCATTCAAAACACTCCCAAGACACATCAGAAAATAAATCTCTACACCTATTGGAAACACCATTCAAAATAATATCAAAATAGTTTGAAAGAACATTAAAACACCATTTTGACATTCCATATTCAAAACCTAATACAATTTCTTTTTAATAATATTTGAAAAGTATGGTACAAAATAAATAAAGCGTAATTTATAAAACCACCAGCACCATACTAATGTCATGTGATAAAGAAATAAAAAACAAGTACATCGATTCTAAGAAAATAAGATGGGGATATAATCAAGAAAAAAAATCCTTGAAACCAATCATAATTAAAATCCTAGTGTCATGGGTTCTAAAAATTAGGCTCAAACTAATGAGATCTAGCATGACATAGAATTACCCTAGGATCTCTAGGTACTAAGAATAAATAACAAAATTTTTATGTTGTCACAAAATTCCCCTAGGCTCTTTTAATACCCAATGGGGATCTCTCAGTCCCTAACTCCTATGAGTTGCCTCTATATCATGAGGAATTTAACCTCCATGGGATGTCTCAGTCATTGATAAATGTCCCGAAATAGACATCAACCATGATCATGGATTCAACTGCCCAATATACTAACCCTATTCCCAAGGTATAACATCAATGCTAAAGTGAAGGGGAGTATAAAAAAACCCCTTAAATAATTAAAATATAAAGAATTTTAAATAAATAAGGCCTCACCACTTACACACTCACATGGAAAAAACCCCATTTATGTTAAAAAATAAATGAAATATAATGTAAATTAATATAAAACATCCCCACATGGGATCACAATACCCTAAAATAATAACAATAATTATAAGGGGATCAAAAGGGTCTCACTAATTTTATGGAAACTTATTTTTTATAATGTTCTAAATATTAATTTTTCAAATCAATCATGAAATTTCCCATGAAATCACCCTTTTTCAGAACTATTTTAATGAACTAATGTGACCAATTTTATAAAAACACATTTGAAAATAAAGTGTAAAATAAAAATTACCATTAAATTAATTTTTAAATACTTTAGAGACACATAAAAGATTTAATACATAATCCTCATGAAATAAAACACCCGATCAAAAACAATGAACTCATTAGTATTTTTCCAAAAACATTAAAAACATCAATAAATTAATTTATTAACAAAATAAGGTTAAAAAAGTTTCAAGTATCCCAAAAAACGTGTCAAAAACCCATTTTCATCTAAAAATACAATTTCATAGATTTGGAACACCTTTAGAACACATAAAATGTGGTTTTGAAAATCATTATATTCCTTTTGATCAATTAGAAAACAAATCCAGCACAAATATCAACTTTTGAAAACTTTAACAATCTTTGAAAATCCATTTAGCAAATATTACAAACATTTGGAATAAAATCTAATTAAATTATAATAGTTAAAACCACATGAAACCAATGTTATCCTGCTCATGGGGAATATAAAAGGGAACGAAATTATAAAGTATTTTTCTTCAATAATCAAGAAACCAGGGGAAAGTAATTGAAAGAAACATTAATGAACACCTACCTGAGTTTAAAAGATATCACTTTGGAAGTTTTGGCATTTGATGGATATCACTCCCACACATCAAAAGAGGCTATACACAATCACTAAACCATAAAATCACTCTGAGACACTGATACTAAACCATAAATCCAAACCCTAGACAAACCTAGGCTTTATATTAGAGGTAGAAATATTGGGGAAGGGAAAGGGGAAGGAACAGAGGGGTAAAGAACAAGAAAATAGACTTACTGAAGAAGGATCCTACTTGATTTAGAGGACGATATGAAAAATATAGAATAATATGGGAGGAGACTCCCATTTGAGAGGAACCTAGTCCATTCTAATGAGAAGAGAGTCTAAATAATGTAAGTTAATTTCCAAAAATTTAGTATTAAATTAATTTGGGTAGGTCACATGGTTTAGCAGCACTGTTTACCAATCCATGTTCATTCCACTACCTTAGAAAAAACTCACTCACATAGTTTACCTATAAATCCAAACAATTAGAAAATATATGTTCTAATCATGGAAAATGGAACTGCTAATTTTCTTTTCCAAATCACACACTTGAATCATTGTTTTCTTAACTATGCGTATTATTTATAGTATAATACAGACAAAACTGAGGTCGTACATAATTTTCTATTTGGATATGCATAGTTCAATCAAACCCATGTGTTTCCCATGCATCCCAAATGATATACATTTAAAATAATATATAGGTAATGGTTTCCTAATATTGTGTAAGAGTTTTTATAAATCATTCCACATGATGTTCAGTATAACCATGTGCTATAATAAAACATAAATATTTGTATGTTTTATGAAGAAACTCCAAGAAAACATAAAATAAACTGAAAACTCATTGAATAACACAAAATAAACTCTATAGTGGTATGGTTGGTATCATAAATCTCTATACCATGACACTTTCTACCCCCATAATTTTTCATATCCAAGTTGAGATCAACATAAAACAAATTCTTAAAGAAGAACACAAGTGGAATGATGAATCCTCAAACAACTGAGCACATCATCAAACAATACTAAACATCCTTAAGAAGAACTGATCAAAAATAATCATATAGAATATCCAAATGTAGTGAGAAATATCATAATTCAACCAATAATTTAGAATGTATCATTAATGGTGGAACTATTGGGTTCTAATTACCAATAAAGCTTGAGGATATCTTTGATAACCTCATTCTTGAAATCTATAAGATGGAATGAAAAAAATAATTATAACCAACCATGCATAGCCAGTTCTAAACCAAAAGAAGATAACTACCCAAAGAATCATTCTAAATGACAACAAAAATAGATCACCAATCCCATAGCATCACAAAATCAATGATCAGATCAAAAGGGAGAAGGCCTATCCATGATATAGAAATGCCATAACCTTAGCGTCACATCATATATATAGAGGAATTTATATCCAAATCCATTGAATAATATCTATCAATGATTTTGATAGAAAAAAATATTTTACGGCTTCTAGAGTCTATCTTAAAGAAAAATTATACCCCCAGTTATCCATGAATACACCCTAGGTTATCCTCATACCTAAACCAATAAAACAAATCATTACCACATCCTAAACGATGTACAAGGAACTAATCTATGATTCTTAAAACCCATTAAACCAGCCACCTCTTAACAAGGGAATCTAAGGATAAGCCTGAATAAAACACTAAGAAAGGATTACTAATGATAGATGTACTCCAACTCACATTGAAAAAAACCTAGTATAGGTTGTCATCCAAAAGTAACACAACCATGTACCAATGTATTATCCCAATAATAGACACTCATTTGTAAAACCTTAAAAATCTCCAAGTTTAGTAAAGAAAACACCCCAAACATATTCCCACACAAATGTATCCAAGTGAAAAAATCCTCATTGACCTAACCCTCAAACCAAGCTCGTTGTTTTAAACAACAGGAGACACGCAATTCACAAGAGAACTTTGAAAACCAGAATGCTCATGAATAAATCCAAGGAACATAAATATGAGTGGAAAAGTATACATTCAGCTCCATTAAGATCTTTTGTAGTGTTAATGAATGAAGGATGAAATATACCTATGAAAAAACTCTACTTTTCTTACTATACCTTTAAGGAATACTTACATCAAAACACTTGAGACATGTAATAAACATAGTAATGTACAAAAAGTAAATTAAAACATCTCATAATCATAAAATAGAAAAATCAAATCAAATTGTTTATCAAAATATTAACAACACTATTTAAATACCTAAACCCATATAATTTAGTCCAAAAAACCCATTTTGAATACCAAGAACCATTAAAAATAAATAATTTATTCAATAAGAACAAAATCAAAACCATTTGAAAATATTTTGAAAACCTATTTTAAAATAATGATCACCATTTCTAAAATCAATACTCCACTGTATTTCTTGTTAAAAACAAAAAATTCCCATTTGTATCTATTTGAAATCAGTTTACACTTTTTAAACACACACCAAGGTTAAACTCCCAAAGAAACAATAAAATATATTTTTAGAAATAAATGGTTCCTATTGAAATAGTAAACTGACCTGTTAGTGTAATGTGTTGATTTTATTATAAAATAAATCACAAAAACAAAACATTATTAATTTTACAAACAATTTTTTTTATTTTTAAATAAATTCTTGAAATCAAGATCATTTTAAAACAAAAATCACCCCTTATGTAAAAACGAAAAACATTTTCTTAGTGAAATTTACTTTTTACACATATAAAACCAATTCACCACCACTTGTAAAACCACATAAAAATGAATAATGTAACAACCGGGTCCCGGTGACAGCACAACCACCCCTCCTTAACATGGCCATCGAGTCCTGGCCCACCAGGTACCACCAGTTGCCCCGCAGACACGTGTGGCCCACCCCAGGGTTCACCCACGTGTCCGAATGGGTCATCTAACTAATGAAAGTCCCCACAGGCCAACACTTGTCCTTTACAGTGTGCTTTGTCCTCACTCACACACACACTGGGAAACTTCCCAGAAGGTCACCCATCATGATCACTACTCCAAGCCAAACACGCTTAACTGTGGAGTTCTAATCAGACAGGCTCCCGAAAAGGAAGTTGCACCTTGTTGACATGAGTCATATCATTTAGTCATTTAACCCTTCATCATTTGGGGAAGTTACAATCACCCCCCCTTTAGAGCACAACGCCCTCGTTGTGGGCCCTACAACTCAACCCAGGCATTGCACCGCACTTAAGACTGGGTTCCTCCTCTGATACCAAATGTGACAACTGGGTCCCGGTGACAGCACAGTCACCCCGCCTTAACATGGCCGTCGGGTCCTGGCCCACCAGGTACCACCAGTTGCCTCCGTAGACACATGGGGCCCACCCGAGGGTCCACCCACGTGCCGGAACGGGTCATCTGACTAATGACAGTCCCTACAGGCCAACACTGACCACTACTCCAAGCCAAGCATGCTTAACTATGGAGTTCTAATCAGATAGGCTCCCGAAAAGGAAGGTGCACCTTGTTGACATGAGGCATATCATTTAGTCATTTAACCCTCTATCATTTGGGGATGTTACAATCACCCCCCCTTTAGAGAACAATGCCCTAGTTGTGGGCCCTACAACTCAACCCAGGCAGTGCACCACACTTAAGACTGGGTTCCTCCTCTGATACCAACTATGACAACCCTGCTTTTTATTACATCTTAAACATGCTTTATTACATAAAACTTCACTTGATACAACAAAGAAGATCGAGAGGTTTAGTGTCTTTGGGGCTTAGGATCATTACATAAAAACTTTTAACTTGAAATACAAAATCTTTATTGAAAACTTCCTTTACATGACCACTACATTCCTTCGTACTTAGCATTGCATGGGATAACCTGAGGACATGCATAAGAAAAGGGTGAGCTATAAAGCCCAGTAAGGGAGTAAACAATGGATAACATGAGGAGTAAAATACATGTTAGGCAATAGGAACATCAATAGAGAATTAAAGTAACATGAACATAAAGGCATGATAAAGCATGATAACCATAACATGGAAATGTGGCAACAACACTTAACATTGAATTAGCATGAGCCAAGGCTCATTGCACATGGAGCATGAGTAAACCCTTATTGAACATGAAGCACGAGTAAACCCTCATTGCACTTGAATTAGCATGAGTCAACACTCATTGCACATGACGTATCATGATACTATACTTTACCCAATGCATTGGAGCGCTTTAAAGGGCGCACCCTTCTTAAACATTTCATTTCATGCATAAGTGTGCCACATGGATCATTAAACATGGATTCATAAAACATAATCATTTCTTCCACGATAAAGGAATGTGGAATTCATACATGAAATTTTATAATCAATATGTAAATGTGCATAAGGTGAATACCCTTGATGGAGAAATGGGCATGGTATTCACTACACAAAGACATTGGCTTAGAAAATCGGTGTGATTTCGGCAGCGTAACGGCATGACATAAGAATACATAAAAAAAGGTTGATGAGAGAGAAATGGGTTCCTCATCATATTTAAATGTAATGGACAGTAAGGAGATCATATATATACATGTCCCAACAATAGAAATGGAATTTAGATTCATCATACAAGAGTATTTCTTGAATGTAAAAGAAGAGAGAGAAGTTCCTTTCAGAATTTTGGCATAGTAACAGGTGTACATGGGAGGCATTTAATGAGAGAGAAAGGGTTCTCCCATCATTAAAAAAATAAGAGGGCAGTATGGGGGATGTGCGAAACCATACCCCAACATTCATAATTGAAATAAAAAGGGAAATACAACTTAAAGAAAATTGAAAAAAATGAGAAAGGAAGAAAAAAACCATTACTTGGAAGTGTGCTTCCAAAGGATAGAGAGAGGCTTGTGAGAGGCTTCTTGGGAGCTTGGGGAACCTTGGGAGGATTCTAGAGAGAGTAGGGCAGAGGTTGGACGAACTCCAAGGGATTTTAGTGAGGAGGAAGTGGGAGCTTGGCTGGGTTTATATAGGAAAGGTGAGGGAATTCATTATTATTTAGGTTTGGGACCCCTTATATTAAAATAATCCAAACCACAAACCATCCCATGGTATTTTCCCATGGTTTCTGGAAAAGGAAATAGGAAAAAAATATTTTACAATGCCAATGTCCGAACTTATTAAAAAATTAGGGTTGCTTATGTGGAGGTGAGTCACACTCCCATGGAAATTAATTTAAAAAGGCAAAGTGTTGAATAAGTCTTGAGGGCTCCATTAATGCTTTGAAAAGTAAGTCAACCAAACCCAAAACCTCATTATTTTAATGATAAAACACATATTGGACGAACATAAGGATTATGGTATTTTATTACATCACCATTGGGTCATTATGATGTCATAAAACACATTATATATTTAAATGGTATTTAATTTTTACCCAAAAATTTGACTGTCTCAGAAAATTATGAAAAAATCACCGTTGGATAATTTCGACGTCCTGATTCCAAAAATAATATTTATTTTATCTAAATAATTTTCTAAATATGTGAATTTTCACTTTTAAAATAAAAACCGACATTTATAAAAAAAATCACGGGTTTTGACAGAAATGGCTTTCAAACCTTAATAAAAATTTTAATTGCATTCATAAAATTATAAGATCATTTATATTTAATAAAAATTAATTTAATATTAATAATAATATTTTATTAAAATATTATTTAATTCAAAAATCCTTTAATTTAATAAAATATAATTCTTAATTAAATAATAACTAAAAACACCATTTGTACTTTAAAAGCTAATTACAATGTAACAAAAATGACTAGAAATTATATTCATTATTATATACAAAAAAACAATTTACATGAACATGGTGATACTTATTTGTCACATAACCCCTTAAAATAGCCGCATAAGACCTAAGGGTAAGGTGCACGATGGTGACAGACTCTTGGGGCGGCTCAGATAACATCGCTCGAGTGATAATTTCAATCAACTTCCACTTTTCCCGTAGACGATCACGTTCGAGCTTGACTTGATGAAGCTCATCTTGGGCTTGGTCAAAGGGAAAAGCCCAAAGACACCACTTATTTTCCGAGCTCTGACAAATGGGCTTCGTAAGGGGAAATTCTACAGGATGAGGCCATCGCTTCCTTTGTCTGAGTAGAAATGGGTTCGTTAAAGCCTTATATTTATACTACTCAGATGATCACTGTTCAATGGATAAAAAGGTAACGGTCACAAATCATAACGTAAAACTAAAAAAGTTGACATATTATAAAAACATTTTTCATAAAGAATCATTTAACTGGATCAAGAGGGATTTTCCATTAATGAAACTTTGGGTCGTTACAAATAACCCAAGGGTTAATGAAAAATAAAACTGATTATGAAAATATATCCTGATACCCAACTTGACTCCTTTCCCATTACTGTAACTGTATAAGAAATTCATCTATCATAATATTTAAATAGAAAAATGAATTTGGATGTGGAACCATGTTCAGATTTCCCACAAGGTTGATTGAATCATTCCAATATCACATTGATTCATAAAACATATCTAGAATCAAGTGATTAGTTGTTTTATGGTATCACATTCCCAAGATACTGACCTTACACCATTACACCCTTCTTTGTTTCTATCTGTAAACACCAAACTGTGCCCCAAGGTAACTCAATCAATGATATTTTTGATCAAAGAACCCAAAAGAAAGGTAAAAACCATAATCCAACAAATTCTTCAAATGATATCCATAATCCAAGGAAAAAATATTAATTAACAATGGAATGTCAATGCTCTATGTGAGAAAGAGATTGTAAAATTCTCACCCTACACCTACCTACCATGTACCAACAACCTTATCTCCAAACTATGAACACCCAAAATAACAAGTAGTAGAAATTAAATATATATTCTAACTGAATATGAGATTTTTAAAATATATATCTAATTAAAAATATAAAATAAGAATAAAAATGAATAATGATTGATGAAAATAAATAAAATGATAAAAAAATATAATGGACCATATAGGCCAAGTTAAATCTCACAGATGATGAAAACCCATGAATCAATTGTAAAAATCCATTGCTTGACCCATGTTCACCATCCAAACAAGTAACATCCCTAGAAGATCATAAAGTAAAGGCCATCTTTAATGGACTTGGACATTGAAGAATATTGGCATGAGTTAAACAATCTAGTAGGTCATTACTTATTGGATCTCTGCAGTTTCATTCTTATGGTATCTTAAACATTTTATTTTTTCATTGAAATATAAAAACAAAAAAGACATATATATTTACAAAAATAAACAGTAACACATAAAAATGTAGAGAATCTTATTTACCCATATTTACATAAAATTAAAATAGTCACTTGGAAAACATTATATCCTTAGTTGAATCCACTTTGTAAAAAATATTTAATGTGCCACATCAATACAATTTATAAAACAACTATTTTATTCAATCATATTTCCTAACTAAAAATGGGTTTCAAATTTTGAACTAGTTTTCAAAATTTATTGAAAAAAAAAACATCCAAAATAGAACGAACAAAAATAACCAAAAGAAAATTTAAAAAACCCACACACACTAGGTTTTAAAAACCCAATTCCACTTTTCTATAGAAAACACAACCAAAAATATTTGTAAAATAAGAATTCTCATTTTAGAACATAATATTTGAACTCATTTTAAAACAGTTTTAACAAACAGGAAAACTACACTTTTACATTCACTATTTCAAAACCATAAAAAATTATCTTTTATCAATCTTGGAAATCATGGAATCAAAATAAATAATGAAGAAATAATAGATATAGAACCAACATCTAAAATACATAGGACATTGAAATAAAAAAAACAATTATTAATGTTCCAAACAATAATATAAAATGTTGTGGATTCAATTGATCAAAATAGAACCCCCCTAAACTGATCTTAATTAGGATCTAACTACCATAGGACCTAACCATTAACTCTAACAAATTGGTTCTAGAATGATGTAAAATAACACTAGGATATATCGATACTAATAATGTATTACAAAATTTAGAATATCTCTCGGTCTTCCACTTGGATCTCTCAGAAACCACCTCTCTTGAGATCACTTTTTCTTATGGGGAATATTCTTTATAAAGGCTCTCCAAATATTAAGGAAACATCCTTTAATAGATATCATCATAGGCTTGGGTTGTAACTTCCTAACCCACATACCCTTTTACCATGATGTTCTAAAAAATATAAATAAGAGTTTATTAAAAAACAATCAAATAATTAGAATATAACTCATTAAAATTTATGCACACCTCACCTACCACACCCTCATAAAAAAGGAACTACATTTACTTAAAATATAATCTTTATATAAAATGAATCAATATAAAACATCCCTTTAAAATATCTCCATAAACAAAAAACATATAAATATAACAATGGGACCAAGTGGGTCTCAGAAATTTTATGAAAACCCATTTTTCTTAATGTTTGAAATTTTACATTTTTAAAAAAACCTATGAATGGAACACAAACAGACCATTTTTAAAAACTATTTAAATCATATATTGAGACCAATTTTTTCAAAACACCCTTTATACTCAATTGGAAACTTATAATTCATTTCAAATAACCATTAAAAGCCTTGAACACCACCAATGAGTATCCAAGAACAATTCACATGGAATAAATCACCCCACTAAAACCAAAATATTAATTGAAATTAAATTAAAAAAATTAGACACCTAAAAAATATATTTTTAGATATCAACCAAGGTTATAAAAAAGGTATCAAATATCACATAAAATCATTAAAAACCCATTCCAATCCCAAATAACATTTCAAACATTTACAACCCATTTAAAACACAAAAAAACTTTTTTAAAAAATTAATTAAATAAAAAACTACAAATTAAAAAAATTGACAACTAAAAACACATTTTAAAGACACTAAAAACAATTGAAAATCTAGTTTTTCATTTATACAAAAAAATGGAAAGGAATTTCATTCCATTCCATGCATAAAAAAATTGAAAAAAAAACATTGTACATTCAGGGAGATGATACATGGGAATATAATTATTATATATTTTTTAATTATCAAGAATCCAAGGAAATGTAATAGAAGGCATCATCAAAGATCACATTCCTCGATTCAACAATGATCATTCCAGAAGTAGTCACATTTTATTGGGAGCACTCCCAAAGTCCACAATAGTTCATTTATAGTAACTAAACCACAAAAACCAGATGAAAAGAACATATTTAACACTAAATATGAACATTATAATCCCTTATATTCTTTGGAGAAGTAAAAAATAAAAGATATAGGGAAATGGGAAGAATGAAAGAGGATACCAAAAGAATATAATCTTATCTGAGGAGTATCCCACTTGAATTGAAGTAGGATACATAAAAAAATGAATAAGAAGGGTGAGACTCCCAATGAAGAGGTGTGTGGTCCGTTAGATTGATATTAGTGAATACATTAAGGACGAGGAGATAAAATAGGTTATATGTATTTCTGGAAATTAATCATTAAATGATTTTGGGTAGATCACATAGTTTTACATCAGGGTTTACCACAATATGTGAAAACCATTCACAAAATACTACCTTGGAAAAAACTCAATCACATAGTGTAATTATATGTTTGAATTACTTTAAAAATAATTATTCAACCATTCAAAATGGTAGACTCAAATTTTATAGTAGAATCAAATTTTTCTCACATGGTTTACATAAAAATTCCCAAGGAATACACTGCATCCTAGACTCACCAAAGTCCCCTCATGGTTTTCCTAGACATAACGTGGTTATCCAAAATCAATTCACTTCCTATTTAACCCAAACCCTGTACATTCAATATTATATGCACATAAGAGTTTTTTGGCATCACGTAAGGAGATTCCAATGACTTATACTAACCTTCCAACTCTAACCATTCCTAAGGAAAAAATATATTTTTTACCTTTGTTGGACCAAAAATTCATATAAACCTAAAATGATCATAAAAAATCTAATAATATAAAATAAACTATACAGTGAAACAATGAGCATCAGAATGACCTCCCAAGAGTTTCAATACATGATTTTATAATTTTAGAGATCTTTATACAGTGTACATGTTATAGAAAATTAGGATTGAAAATTTCACAATCCTATGTTTAGGTATATTCCTAGATAGTGTGTATTTTCTATGTTTTATCATGGTTTTATTAACCACTTTTTTCTATTATAAGAAACTATTATAATCAAATTGTGTATAAGGGCACTAATTAACAGACAACACACCATTCAAGTAAACTACGAAGAGACCATGGGACATCAACTCTATATTATAAAATTTATATTTATTTTTCCCCCATTTTGAAATAAAAATATTAGCCCCAATTTTTTATTCCACCCCACACAGCATGAAATCCCAACCGTACTCCCCTCCCTTTTCTCCTATCAATTTCACCTCCCTCCCTAGTCACTTCTTCCTTCATGGAACTTCACTTTGTTTCTTTGTAATTGAGGTTCAGATTATAGAGGTAATGTAATGACCCAGGTTGTTATGGGTTATTGAAAATGGTGTAAAGTTTGAATTCTAGTTCCTAAGATGTTTTATTTTGAATAATAGATATTATCCCATGGGAGATAATCTCATAATAATTTCCAAACTACTCATTTTTACCTGTAATAGGGTGTTTAACTTACAATTGTATTTTGTTGTATTTATGAGACATTTCAATTTTTTTAGAATAATAAATATTAAATTAATTATATACTATATAATTTCTAAATTTTCGACATAGATATCTCTTTTATGGAGACTCTAATTAAAATTATCACTATATGGTTGAGTCTATAAATATGGGTTTTTCTTAAGTGTGGCATACACTCTCTTTGGGACCTTGGGGATGAGGCCATGATTATTTTCATTTTATTTTATTTTCTTATTTATTCTTTATTTGTACAATATCCTTTAGGATTACATGTACTTTTTATGGGACCTACCCCTTTGTTTATTTTTATGAGAGGAAAATATTGGGAGATGGAGAGAGATAATGTTGGGGGAGCTTGTCTAGTGTTGCATCAGGATGTGGTAACTTTGTGGGATGCATAGAATAAGGAAGATATGGTGATTTTAACCCCCTTTAAGGACATTATTTTTTCACTTACACCTAATTATGTTTAATTATTTTATATTTTCTTTAAGTTCATGGGTTTCTCATAGTGCCATGAGTACATCAGTAGATCACTTTTGGGAGAAATTGGGGTTTTTGGAAGGTTAATGCGGTTTTGGCTTTTTTGAAAACCTAAATAAAAGACTTATTGTTATTAGGAACACATGTTGAGTATAATTATAGCCTATTTAAGAGTAAAATATATTTTTTAGAGTGTTTTTAGGGACACACAATGTAGGGGTGACTTAGGGTGCACCTGAGTACCCTAATATACACCTTGTGTGGGTAACATGGCCATGTTGGTTACATAACCAAATCCTTCATAGGTAACACAATTTATTTCTATATATGGCTTAAATCCTCATTTTATGTACATGGATATTCATAGTGTAGAGTACATAGCTAGTCATCTCATGTAGAGAATGTGATTTGTATGTTTGGTATACATTATGACGTTTGGAGAGTATACACAATGTAGGGTAGTGGTACATGGCTAGGTTGGATCGTTAGTAGTATATTCCATGCACTTGAGGTTCACATTTTTTATTATTCCTTATAAGGTATATTTTCCCACTTTATATCCCAATTTTCACAATTTTTCTTCTATGTTGTCTATTCTTAGTGTTTTTTCATATATTATGAAATGATGAGAATGTTGTTCCATTTTGATGTTATTTGTGAGATGTTTTGGGCTAGGGGATTATATATGGAAGTTTTCCAAAAAATATATTATTTTTCCATATAGGGATACATTCTATGATCTCATGGTGTGGGTTGTTTCCTTGTAAAACAACTAATACTGATGCAAATATTTTTAGGTTTTCTAGAATATTCATGAATGATAGGATCAAGGAGTAGAAAGATTGAGCAGATGATATCCATTGGTTTGATCAATATTTCCTTCACTAGTCCATCATGGTATGATATTGATCTTTGAGTAGTTGATTGAGGTTTAGTTAGATATTTCCTTTGGGATATATTGGCATTATATGGTGGTAAGTATGGGTAGGAATAATTGTTTCATGGTTGATATAGGTTAGAAGGATCCTTATGTTTTTTCCCATAATGATAATGTTGTTACTCATGAAAGCCAATTCATGGAATTTTGTTTTTGTATTCCACTAAATGATGTTTTGTGTTGAGTATTACCTAGTGTGTGGTTAAAATACCTTATAATCCATTATGAGTGAGCTTTCACATGACTCTAGGTGTGTATGGGGGAGGATTGTTGAAGTTTCTTATGAAGGATATTCATATATTTTATTGTTCTTGATGATCCAATTGTAGAGTTTCATATTTCTATCATGGTATTGAGAACCATTTCTAATTACATTTTAAAAGTGGTTTTGGTTGATGATGGGTTTGGTGTGGGGAGGTCACATTAGGTTTTCCATAATATGGGTATGGCATAAGTTTCGGTCTACAATTCTAGGGTCATATAAGAACATATTATATCATGTTAAACCTAGGAGTGGTGGTTTCAGATTTTAGTGTGTGGACCTTAGGTGTCACCTAAAACCTAGATTCCTGGTGTTATGAGTTAGTTTTAACTTGGTTTTTATTGAGGGGTAGAGGTATTAGACAACCCAAGATTACATTATTTAGTGGATTTTATATAGAATGTTTGAGATATTTTTTTCTATGAAATCCAATTTCAGTGGAGAAAATTATGACATTATCATATGAGTGGTTGTCCTTGACATTGATTTTATTATCTCATTTATATTATTATTATTGTTATATAGGTCACAAGGAAATTAATAGGTGATCTGGATATGTGTTCTTCTCCTATTTTGGGAATATACCCTCACTATATGGGGATGGATTTTTGGGTTTCTGAGGATCTCTAAATGTTATATTTTTTTATATGGAATGTTTATGGGTTCATATTTTGGTATCAATTAATTCTATAAGAGTATCAGTTTAGTGAAGGTTCACTTTGTTCCAATAGTATTTTCTGCTGCAAGTTTAGATCTGGCTAATGGAGTCATATTGATCTAGTATTGGTGTGTGTTATTGTTTTGAAAACCTGAGGTTTTAGCTTAGGGTCCAACATTTTTAACTAATATGTTTTACATGTTGTAGATCCTCTATATAGATATGTTGGACATGCCTAACATTGTTTGTCTTGGTGAACCAATTTATATAAATTCATCGTATTGACCCTGGTGTAGTGGAAAATTTACCTTGGGTTTCACCATAGATCCTGATGATGGATAAATTATTTTATTATATTTATCACAATATTATATTATGGTATGGAAGTAATGATTTAGATAGTCAAAGTATATCACATGGTTCAGGCATATATTATGACACTAGATATTTGGTTTCACCATTGGGGTTGGCCTATGAGGATTTATTTATCACTCCCCCTACTTGCACATTGGTCTGTGATAAGACCTTATGTATTATTTCAGTTAGACAACACAATGTGTAGTGGATAGGTAAGAGGCAAAATATCTCTTGATCTAGTGGGATTTATTTACTAGAGTCTTTGGTTTGATATAATGAAAATCATTAGTTGTTTGGGACTGAGTATGTGGTGTACATCGATGTTGGAAGTTGAGCATGGTATTTTTTCAGAATATGTGATCATCCAAGTGGGTAATCAACTATCGTGTAGAATTATGTCCCTTATAGTTTTTACTAAATTTTATTTTTCTATTTCATGAACTATTACCTTTATTATGAAGAATTTTAAGGATATATCTTTTTATTATATATTTTCATTTGGATATTTTCACTATATTATTACACTCTAATTCATGGACACAATATCCACATTGTTTGGATTGTTCTATCACCACATGTTAGTAGTATATTGCATATGGGGAGGTTCACCTAAGGACTTTTTTTGATCTAGGTTTGGTGAAAGATTGATAAAACTCACTTTAGTTCAGAAAAGAAAGTATCAGAGTTTTTCTTTGAGTGGATGATGTCATAGAATGGTTCTAGAGTGTGTGTCTATGTAGATGCTGCCACATATTTGTATTATAACATGTGTGTGTAAATAATATCCCATATTAATTATACCACTATTTTATGTTTTTTATTTGGGTATTTGATGGTTAGGTGGTCCAAGGTTAAGTTAGAGCTTATGATAAACCCTTGTTTATTGTTTAATGAACACCTATTCCAGGGGGAAGTCCTGGTTCCGAGGGAAATATGTTTTTTGTTCTTATTTTTTGATATTATAGTTATATGAATTCACCTTGGGTGAAACACATGAGTATTATATTTATATCTTTATATATTTTTAGATCATGGACTATAGTGGAAAGAAAAATCTCATGGATCATTCTAGGTAAGTATGATTTAGAAGACATGAACCTATGTATATGATATCCCTGATGACAGAGGAATATTTTCTAAAATATTGTACAATAACCAAGAGGTAATTATTCAATATATTTTCATGGTGGAACTATAATATACTAAACCATATGTATTTTTCATATGATGAAAAGTCATGTCGATCTTGTAGAGTGTTATTCACCAATGATAGAGATGTTTTCTCTTTCACTAAGTGATGCATGGAAACTGCTAGTGGTTCATTACAGGCGATAGATTCCCAAATGGTCTTGATAAGGTCATGGGATGTTTGAGATATGTTTTTATTAGTCCCTTGAGATTATTTTGTGGAGCACTGGTATTTTTATTTGTTTAAATGTCTGGAATAGAGGGTATATTTTGGTAAAATACTTGGACCTTTTATTTCCATTATCATATTTTGTAGTGCAGTGATAACATGGTTTTAAAATGATGGAGGAATGCAGTGTTTTCATGTAGTGAACCATGCCCTGGGATAAATGCCTATATTTTGGAGATTAGTGATAAGGGTACTCCAACAATCTAGAATTAACATATAAAAGGGGCATGGTACATGGTATTGGTGCATTGGCATGTGTAGGGACATGCATGAGATTGTTTCAGAATAACTCTACATTAATTTGGATAATGGTTTTTTTATTGGATATTTTGTATGAAACATTTATGTCTAATATATTTTATACACTAATTTTTCATTGTTTCATTAGCACCATACATGGATCTATGGAGAATTATTAGGTTTTTTATATAACTTGAGTTGTATGGCTATGATGGACCGACTGAGGTTGACATATCAGGATTGGTGAAGGGAAGGCCATTTGGTGGGGAGTACACCATTGGAAAAAAGTTCATATTTTTTATATGTGTGATATATTCAGCCACAAATAATTATTTTTTTCTAATATTGATGGAGCATGTGCTTCTAGATTTAGATTTTCTTTTATGGAGTAATGATAAGGATACTATTATGGTGGGGAGATTCTATGGGATTGTGAGTGTTTGACCTTGGTGTTAAAAGGGTCAAGGTACCATGGGATTATTCCACAAATAGAAAATATGTTATCTTTCCATGGTCTATATGTATATCAATTTATATCTAGTTATGTAGTAAAATCCCTATTTAAATATTATATTTTTTATAGTATTGATACCTAGAGTTGGAGCATAGTGGTTGGTTGACCACTGATACTTATATGGTGTGATTAGTGTTTTGGTGGGGAGGTCATAATGACAATCATCAATATAGGTTGTGGAAAATAGGGGAAAATTATTTTTTCCTGTGTGGTGTTAAGAAAAAAATAATCTTTTTCCCATAGTTTATATTCACAAAATTAATTTTTACACCCATATTTTATCCAGGGAAAATAGTGTTTACCATAGGATATGAGTTTATAAGAATTCAAAGATGTCCGCGTTTGTACATTTTATTTAATATTTAATTAATAAAATATTATTTCTTCAAATTTTGTATATTAATCTCTAATTAATTGATTATTATATTGAAATTATTACTCCATAGTTGATTATGACATATGGGGAGTTTCCTAGGTGAGGCATAAATTCTATTCTAGACTCGGGGGTGGGGGACTCACCCTTTTTCATTATCATTTTATTTTTTTTATTTTCTTCCATTTTCATTCTCCCCTATGCTTTAACCTTCCATGTATTTCCAAGAGGCTCTTCCTGAATTGTTGTTTTTTCTAAGAGAAAAATAGAAGGAGAGGGATCATACCATGATAGATAATCTAAGGATAAATCCAAATGATATGGATTCATGAGACAAATATTATCTTAAATATTTTTTTATAATGAATTCCTTAATTATTTTTTCTACTTATATCCCCGTAGATTTATGTTTTTATGTTTTATAGGTTGTTTTGTGTTTCTAGAATGTTGTAAGTGCCTTCAACACTCGAATTTGTGAGAAAAAAGGTTTCAGCATTATTCTGAGGGTTTTCCACTTTGAACTACATAACATTAAATTTTCAATAAAATGTGTCGTTTGTTCTCTTATCCCACATAATTTTAACATATGATGGTTATGGGGCATGTTTTTCAAAACATGCCTTTTAGAGGAGACCTAAGGTGTGGATGACTACTCGGATTGAAACCCCATGTGGGGTATATAGCCGGAGCACATCTTGGGATCATAGGTTGTACCAATGCAAGGCTGGAGTACCCATGTGGAGTACGTGGATAAATCCCATGTTGGTTACACATCGTGGAACCCCATATAAAGAACATGCTTGGTATATTTGGTGTATAATATATTTTTTTTGAGTGTAAATTCTAGTAGGGTAGTGGTATAAGTCCATATAGGACCTTTGGGATTACACCTCACATGTTGTTCCCTTTAAATGATATTTGCCTATTTTCCATTCTATAGTTAGAATTTGGATTTTAAGTAGTTCACTATGAGTTTTTTTCATCAAAAAACATGATGATGAGAACCATGTTCCATGTGGATTCTATTTATGTGGTTTTTTAGGGTGGGATATATTTCAGTGTTGGTTTTCTCATTGTTTAGATCAAGCATTATTTTGAGTGTGGAAATTATTTATCTCTGGGTGTGGGATTTTGTTTTAGAATAAATCAAAATGGGATTCCAAGGGGTTATTATTGAGTTTATTTAAATGATTACCAAAAGTGGGATCAAGGTGTATCTCATCTAAGATGGTGATATCCATTTAGAAATATATGGTTTATAATTAAAAGATAGTCATGGTTTGAGATTGATCTTGGAAAAGGTTACCAAGGTTTATAAATCTTATTAGTTTGGGTTGGGTTGGCATTATTGGGTGCAAGGTAAGGCTAGGAGCCATTTCATTGAGGTTCTCATTGGTCTATGGGGACCTTGTGGTTTTCCCTTCACGGTTGACATGTTTATCATGGATACCCTATTTTGGGATGTTGTTTGTGGATTACCTTGTAGGTGTGTCTGTACTGAGGATGCCTTGATGGGATTACAAATTTTCCATGAAGCCCTTATCTGTGATCTAGCACCCAAATATGGGTGTGTGCCAGGGAGGCCGGATGGGATTATCTTCTGATAGGCCTTCCCCATGTTCTCCATGTTCTTTAGGATCCCATTTTAGGGTGTCTTATTCCTAATGATGTCTTAAGGGCCATAAATAATTTCATTGTGGGTGATGTTTTGGATGAAGATCAGTTAGTTTCTAGTAGATAACCTGAGGATTTATTTAAGGTAGTCTTGGAACGTGCTTCAAAATATAATTCGCAGGTAATCTAGGAACACATAGTTTCTTGTTTTCCATGGGAGGATCATTATTATCTTTCATTATAGGGACAATTAGTTTCACATTACGAGTTAGATCTAGGAGGTGTGATACCATTGTGGATTGCTTGTTTTTGAGGGATGTAGTTGTTGGCCAACCCCTGATTCCATTATTTGGTGGCCTTTTTTGAGAATTTTTTTGGTATTTTCTAATAAGGATTCTTATGTTAGTTGGTACCTTTGGGTTGTTATTGGGTGGGGTGTTGGCTTGAAATTTTGATATGATTTTCTCCCTTATTTTATTTTCATTGGTAGAATACTCTTAGGGATATAATGGGTAATATGGATTTGAATAACTCCCTATATTTTGGATTATGGTTTGACTATGGAAGAGGTGTTATAGGGTTATTGTCAATCTCATGATAACAAATTCAGTTGTATGGCATCCTGATGATTTTTTATTTAGGACATGTTGAGTTATATTGGACTTCTGAGATAGAATATGTTCTCTTTAGGTCAACAAGAATTCCTCCCGCCTGATCATATCAAGGTATTGGATTCCTAGGGATCTGATAGTTGTGTATGTTGATATTTTATTTTCCTATCACGTTATCCTTAGGTGTCGAAATCCTGACTATAGTGTTTTATATGTCATAGAGATTCAATATAAATATGGAGTAGTGACTTGATTTTTTGTGAATGGGTGAGCTACATTCTATAAATCCATTTTATTGGGGCTATATTAGGTATATATTTACATCAAATGTAAAATTATATACCATGTATGATTATTTTATTTTATTTTATCTATTCACTATTTATATATTTTATGTCACTGATGATTTTTATGGGTTATGCAGATCACATATTTCATCCACATGTTATGACATTAGATGTTTGGTACCACCATTGGTGGTATCTAGAAAATATTTATTTCTCATACCATATATGTGAACCTCCATGTACATACATACATTATGTCTTCTTTTAGGTGTATTATATTATTTGTGTTTGATAGGGAATATTCCCAGTGTTTCTGGATTATGAAGTATTTTTTCAATTGTATTCAGTGGTTCTAGTAGACGTAACTTAACAGTTTTTGGAGATCGAGTATGTTATAGGGATCAATGTTGGAAGTAGAGACTTGTATTTTATTTTATTTATTTCATTTATTTATTATTTATATGTGATCTTTCTAGTGTTTGTTTAGTAGTTATATGGGAGAATAATCGTTTCAGTTTGTATGCTATATTTCATTTTTTATGGCATGATTATTTTTTATTATTTTTCATACTCAGATGTTTATGGATGTATATTGTGGGTGTTTATTTGGTAATTTCAACTATTTTATTTCACTTTTATTTTAGTGAATAGTAACCTCATAGTATGGAGTGGGCTTTTCCCCTTTTAGAGTAACTTTATCATATGTGGGGGTATGTTTGATGCCTTATAATGAGGTGGCTCAAGTGATGTGTCTTGTTAACCCGTGATGATTTGTTATAGGTAAGGACTAATATTTTCGTATCCCTTTATTTTTCCATTCTTATTTTCATCCGCCATTTCGATTCTCAATCAACAAAATTATAAGGGTGTCATACATGACCAATTTTTTTTGTTTTCTTATGGGCATGTTTTTAATCCCATTTCAGGTCTCCTATATCGTTTTATCAATGTCTTGGACCTTCCTCCAGGTATTTTCCATAGGTTTTCCAATACCATAACTTTTAATTTATAGAATTATTTATTTATTAGGATTTAAATATATGTTTTAATTCCTGAATATTAATATTATGTATATATATTTAATTTATAAAATGAAAATAGGGGGATTCACTTGATATCCATAGAATAAAATGAGTTTTTTATATTTAATTGAAGTGTTTTAATATTTTTCCCTTTTGTAACACACCAATTGTTGTAATTTTTCTCTATTGGGAATTTAAAATTTATAATGATTTTATTAACCGTATCTTTGGGCCATCGAATTCATTTAAAATTGATTTTCGTTAAACTTAATGTGATACTAGAAATATTATGTAATGATCATGAATTTCATGATTTTTTCGATAATATCTATAGTTTTAAAAAACATTATCCTATTTGTGACATGATTTGAGGTAAAGTGAAATCCTTTGTGCCCTGATGGTTTTAATAGAAAGGGAAAGTTATCACTTTTTGTTAGGATTTCGATGAATTGATTTTAGAAATTTTTTGGAAAAGCTTTTTAATTTTTATTTATGGGAAAATGTATTCAACATTTTTTTTATGGATTAAAAAATTATTAAAAGGGACTTAGAATTTGATTTTTACAGGAGGAAGACTTATATGGTACAATAAAAATGGAATTAAAATGATGCAGATGTGTTGGGACCTCTTTTATCCCATTTTATTTCATTCCCTAAATGGGGAGGCTTCATATTGATTATTTTTTTAAATCATATAATTGATTGTGATCCCAAATGGGAAATTTTATAGGTATTTTTAATATATTGGGATGGAATAACAAAGGTTGTTTCTTATTAGTTAGTTATATGTGATAATGAGTTATTTGATATTCTATATAATTCTAGTAATGGCTCGTAATTATTGATGAAAATAACTACTTTTTTAGTCCTCAAAACACAGGTTTCTATGTGGGAATTCTAGTGTTAATCTATACAAGTTAGTTTCACTCTTCTACTATCCACGTACTCATGTTGTATGCAAGGGTTTTTGGGTTGTACCATTCTGAGGAGGTAGAAATAGTCTAGTCAAGTGGCTTGTGTTAAAATGAAATGTACACCAGATGGTTGGCCAATATTTAGTAAGTTTGAATAATATCCCACCTTAGGACCTAGGTTATAGAATATGAAAATTGTTACTTCGTTAGTGGGTTCATGTAGGTTATTTATTTTACATCATATTATATCACCTGATAATTTGACTTTCATGTGATCCTTAGTTGGTATAGTTTTTTAATCATATTTTTTCCATTAACATATTATTATTTATTTATCTCTATTTTTTATCATGTCTTTATAAAATTTTATTATATGTGTTTTAAATAATTCATTCATAAATAATTTTGAGGTAAAATATTCCATTTGATGTTTTAAATTGGGTTTAAATGATCATTTTTTGTATGTTTTTCAAAGTGTACCTTTATGGGGGGATTTGGTAAAGAGGGATATGAATATTTTTATATTTTTTTAATGGTATTTGTTTCATGAAATAAAAATAAATGAAAATGGGTTTAACACACTGTAATGTTCCATTTATTTCATTTACGAAAAACTGGTGGAAATTATATTTCTTAATAGTATTTCAAACTATCATGAAAATTATATTTCAATTAATGGTTACGAATGTGGAAAGGCTTCTAGTGGCCTAATAATATTTTTCAAGCTCATTCCAAAAATATTTCTCGATTTAGGTTTTATTTTAGTTTTTGATCACCTATATGTTGTGCATAATGATATGAATGATCATTGTGATAGTAGATGTCCTGTGAAGCATAATGTATTAGTTTTTTTATTTTTTTCATTTTCAAATTATATGGGAAAGAATTTCTTCAATTCAATTACAATATCAGTGTCAGATTCCATGGGGGTATATATGGATGATTTCATAAAATCAAGGTAATGTGTATTTGGTGGGTGGTGGATGGTCTTTTCTGAGTTTATTTTAAATATTTATTAATGATAATTCAAAAATTATTTATGTATTTTTTGTAATTTTTATTTAACAATTTTCATAAGAATCCAACGTATAGATATATAATTATAGATTCTTATTAGGGTTCCACTACTTATTTAATTTTCTCATCTGGGTGAAATAATTACCAAGTGAACACTTTGATATGATGAAACACATCAACCACAAAATATAACCCAAAAATATTTAATGAAACTAAAATTTGACCAATACTATATGGTGGTGGGGGCTCTACATTGCATCAAAAAATTAAATTTACATAGAATATAATTTATCATTCCAAATAATATGTTACCATTCCATCATTTGATAATTTCATGCTAGCATCTATAATGAAATTTTCATGTCTATATTATCTTACAAAAATAACTGCATACCATTCCATACACCCTTTATGGTAATGCTATGTGCTCCTTGGAATAAAATCCACCTTAATATATCTCAAATGAACTCTTTAATGGTGCAATAAAGATTACATGGTGTGATTTTAACATTTCACAAAAAAACATTACCTTGATGAAAGGGCCTTTATGGTATGTCAATGAGATCTATGTCTCAAACCCATATTTAGCGGCATTCTTTCATTATTTGTTGCGTAGTTTTTATTTTAAACACCTTGATTTTGTTCCTCTCTCATATAGGATTCTTTATTCATCTTTTTGAGTCATTAAATAAACTTTTACAATCTATTACTAATAAAAACAAAATAAATAAAGCACCACTGATGGGATTTTTTCTTTCAATATCCCCCTTTGGGTTTGTTGGAAATTTCAAATAAAACCCAAACATTATTTTAATGTAAACACCATGAAACCAAACCTAATAAATTTATTGATATAAAATAATTAATGAATAGTACAAATGATTCACCAATACCCAATTATACTACTACATTATCTATTCTTTGTCTGAGAAAATGTTATTAAAAGAGAAGGTCATCATAAACTCAAAATTTGAACTTCAAACACTCGACCATTCAAACTAACATACTCTCCTCAATTCAATTATACTTTCAAATTCTCCATGATACTTTCATTATTTGTAAATATACCCAATGAGATCATTTAATTAAAACATTACATTCTAGGATTATAAATATAAAAATAAAAAAATGAAGGATTTCATACCTTTCTATAAGAGAAATTCCTAGGGGAGTGGGTGATATTTCTAGATCCATCTAATTATATTTCTTATATAGGACTCTAAGAGTAAACTGAGACCATTGAACAATAAATTACATATTTTCCTTTATATAAAATCTGCTACATACAATTAATTGGAATCATAATCAAATTTCACTAATCATTACTCAAATTTATAATTTATAAAATGATATTTAATCTAAATTTTTTTGGTATATTAATAATTAATGACATTGTTTATGGTTTATTGCACTCAAATTATCCCACAAAATCCTAATTGGAACTCAAATATCAACTCTTCTGTCTTTAAGTTATTATTTCATCCAAACTAATTGAGTGAAAACATGATTAGTTATGATCTATTTAGGCCCCATGGTTCTGAATCAAATAAAATATTTAATAATAATATGAATTAAAATGAAAGAACTTCCAATATTGAATAAAATAATAGAGGTAGATTTCATATCATCAAAAAAACCTTCATAATTAGTGTCATTAAATCCCCAAAACTAATTTTTTAGGTTGTCATAGTATATTAACCCATATTTTACTGTAATATTTACATATCAATGTATTATTTTCACTTAAAAATGTGACATTGTTTGGAAGATCATTGATAATAAGTGTCTTAGCACATGGAAAACACATGTAGATATCTTGTATATTAACGTACCAACTACTTATTTATAAATAGTTTCATCTACCTCATTTCCATCTTAATATTTTAAAAACATTCTCTAGATCATAGCTAGAGATTCCCTTGGTCTTGAATCGTCTATTTGATGTCTTTTAACCACCTCCTTGGAATATTTGGTGAGGAAAATAAACGTACCATTCATTCATTATGAGGATAGTAAACCGATGAAAAATAATAGTACTAAAATTAAAAATATCTTGAATCTTTGCCACATAAGTTATTCAAACTATTTATATTGTGTTTCATTCAAGAATTTATAGAGATATAATCAATATAGTCTAAAACCACTATTCATTTCTTCTGATCTTTCTTGGTGTAGTGGTTTTGATCTACCTCTCCTATATGAATTCCAATATTCATTGGGTACTGATCCAATATAAAGTACCAACCCCTTTATTATTATTTTAGGCCATATATATCCATACTCAAGTGTAATAACTTTTTCCATCTTCATTAATGATAAATCCATCAGTTTTCTCAATACATACATCATCTACAAGGAATCCATTCGATAATGGAGATTTTATATCAATTTGAAACACCATGAATCTCTTTTTCAAATCCATGTTCAACAATAATCTTATCATTTCAATTAATTACACTAGTATAAATGTTACACCTATATCAGTTCCTTCAAGTTGTAAACTTACCTTATATATGATTGATTCATCCTTCCTTGATAATTATCTATATTTATTTAATTTATTTGGAAAAATCCATTTTTTCTCGTTAGAATTATTATTTTCTGGCATCATGGATACTTACCATGCCTTGTTATTTTCAATTTAGTAATTCTCCACATGCAAAGGTTTGAAACAAATGTCATACATTCCAGAATCATCTAATGATTCTGGTTCCATAATCGATAAGAAAGAAACCAGAAGTTAAGCCTTCATTATTATCATTTATAAAGGGGATTTCTGATCTTCTATAATCTAATATTTAGTGATTTCATTAATTATATATTTTCTAGTTATCCCAGTTTTTCTAGATATATTTTATTCACAATCAGAGAAACAATTAGAGTTATTTATAGATCTTAGAAATCACACTAATCCACACATGTCTTCATCAGTATCATTATAAAAGACTATAAAATCATTTTTTAAAATGTACTCCCAATAATTTTTAACCTTCTAATTTAAAATTGGTGTTTTCTGATTTTTAATCACAGTAACATCATTTATTATGAATACTCTTCCATGAAATTTATTTCAACACTCATAATCTCTAATTTGTGACAAATATCAATGAAAAATACATTATTCACCCTAAACATCAAATTTTGTATTCATTTCATTATTGATAATAATAAACATACATATAAAAATATGGAGGTATTTATCAGTGGGATTATATCTGATCAATATTTAAAATGTTTTATTTTCTTAATTTGGAAAAACATACTTCATTGAAAATGAATACATCTCTAAGAACTACTAATTTATAATACAATTCCACTAGGTTTTTCCCTATAAGAATAGCCTGATCCATATTGTTAATTATGTGATTCCTTCCCTCACTAACATTTTTATGCTAAGGAGTTCACATAGTTGAATCTTGATTTTTAATTCCATGATTTGAATGATTTCATATCGCATGATGGTTGGTGAATTCCATTCCATTATTGATTTAAAACCTCTAAAACTTCCCACCATGTATGTTTTCATCTCTTGTTTGATATCGTGTGATATATTCAAACACTTCTCATTATGGATATTTCACTATTATCCTATTAAAATCATCATTAAATAGGATAAAATACATTTTTACATCTAAAAAATTGGGTATCATAATCCTAGATACATGTGAATGCATGAGTTAAAGTAGACATGATGACTAAAAATTATTTGACAAAAATTTATTTTTTATGATCTTCCATTTTTGACAAGAATCACATATTTGAGCATGATCACATGAATGATTTATAATTTATAAATCTTTATTGAACTAAAATATATTTTTAATAGTCTCAAATGCACATGTAATTTTCCCATAACTTATTGTAATATTACTTGGACAACATACACAAATTTTAATCACTAAAAAGGTAAATATTCCTCTTGTCCATTATTACACATAAATTAATTCAACCATTTCCATACTTAAATATGAATTAATTATTTTTGAAGTCCAATAAAATTCATTGAGTCATAGAATTGACTTAAACTAATAAAATTATGAACAAGGCCTTCAACTAGGACCATGTTTTTTCAACTAAGATCTTTTATTCCATATTTTTGCCTTCCTAGATCCAATGACATTGAGACCCTCATCATTCAAAAAATGAAAAAATTATCTTCATTATACTTGATTCCCATGAATAGGTATTCATTTATTATCATATAAGATGTATACCCTCTATACAAGATCCATAAACATCAAATACTTTTTTCCTACAAAAAAACTCTTCCAAATTATCCTTCTCATACCATCCTTTCGTTAGCCATGATTTATGTTCCACCTTTGTTGATAGTGGATGATATCCATTTTATTATAGTTCAATTATATCATATTTATCATTAAAAACTAAGAATATTTTATAAATTTTTATGTTGATTAGCATGGATCCCCTCTACTTTATTCTATATTTTTTAGATTCTTTTGAAACATTGTATTTTATTCTTGGTGCACAATAGATTTTATTGTTCCCAAAACCTTCAAAAAAATGGACATTAAAACAATAAGAAAATATAGAAAGTTTTATTGGATATTATTGTGATTATTTTTCTAGAAAGTATTTAATTATAATATAAAATATATATTGAGGGAATATTTTCTTCCCACAAATGAAAATTTTGATTATTTGTATCTTCTTTTTGAAGATTATTGTACCAAAAGTACATTACTAAGTATTTGGTTGATCAAATTCCCATCTAGATGTTGTTGATTTATATTTGAAACTAATCAAAACTATATTATTCATATGTTTATTCTTAACATCAGATCTAAATTTATTTTTGGAAAATTTCCCATGTGGGATATGAATACATTCTTTGGAAAACCATCTTGGATTTACTTCAATCTATTTATAAACTGAATTTATAGAAATTACTATTTTTATTCCCAGATTTAGGAGACATTATTTATCATAAAACATTATTAAATTCTCCAAGAGTAATCCATGAAGTTATTCAATCATTTTAACCCTGTCTTTTACAACATTATTAAGCCCATCAGTGATTTGGTATATCTATTTAGTTTTGAGTTCCAACTCAATTTCAATCTCAAAATTTCATCAATTATCAAATTTATGTTTTAAAATTTATAATTTTAATTCATACTAGTCATCTTATTTATATTGTATATAAAGTTTATAGTATTGAACAATAACATTATCCTTTCTAGTTTTAGCCATCATAACATAAATTTCCTCAAGGGGTGGCTTATTTTCAACTATTAAAAACAAATCTACCATTCAATGTACTAGTTTCAATATCACTATCATCATCATGTAGAATATTTATGACAATAAATAATTCAACTTCATTTAAGAACATGGAATATTACACTTGTTTTACTTCACATTCTTAAGATCTTACATATTTATTTGATTTTTTTTGAAAAACATTCACTATGATCTACTATTTTTTATTACATATTAGTCATCACCAGCTTCAAATTTATTCAAATATTTAGTTATAAGTTGTTAAATGTTTACCAATTTAATTAAAGGAATATAAATCTACCATTTAAAAATTAATTTTACTACTCATATATTAGATTATTGAAATCAAATAATCTCATCAGATTCTTCTTCTTATAGATCCTACACTATTAAGAGTTTCTTTGTACTCTTAAAATCCACTTCATGTAGGCCATCTTTCACCTTAGACTTATTATATTCATTTCTCCACTGATTTATTGTGAGGTTACTATGAAATTTATCTAGTAAAATCCCATTTGGATCATTAGATTCCCCAACCAATAGATCTACATTGAAATGAGTAGAAATTCTTATCATGGTTATTTTAAAAAAAAAATTCTCACCTTTGATATCCTCACCAAGACTTTGCATGTCTTAAACAAGAGAATTAATTAAATAATAAAATAAATTATTATTAACATTTGGAATAATCCTCAAATACTTATATTTTTTTCCATAAAACATACAACATATCCTCATGGTGCTTTATATATCAGTCATATACATTCAAATGTTTTTTCCCACAAAGCATGAGTTATTTTACAGGACATAAATTTATGCAAAAGGTTTTAAAAAATGATATATTGAATCAATTTGTTTTGTTGGAATCAACATCTGACTGTCAATTATCAATTTTCTAGAAATCTCCATTCTCCATTCCTAAAGAAATTATAGGCACATATACCACATATACATCTATTTTCAATGGTAAGAAATAGTGCATATATTTTATCCATAATTAGAAATTAATTAATTCAAATATATAAATTCTTTTATTGTTTACAATAATCTACATGATTATAGGGGATATAATTTCACCCTATGAACTAATGATATAATTCAATTTTTTGGTCCATAATCCAATAATATACCCTTTGGGGGGAAGGGGTTAATCTGGGTATTGTATATTAATTGAATTAAAACATTTATCTTAGTATTTCACAATCGAATTGAGTAATTATAACATCTCCACCTTTCCTTCTCTCTAGGAGTAACTATAATGGTTAATGATATACACATGGTTCACCCTTATTGCACTAATATAAGAAGAATTTAAGGGAATTTACCATTGTAATAATGTAGATAAATTCTCACTACTTAAATGTTTAACAATTTATAGCAGCCTCACTAACCTTTCCAATTTATAGCCATGAATATAATGAAATATTATTAATCTCATTCACTAGAAATGTAATTACTCTTAACAGTGATTCAGTTTTTTCTTTACACAATAAGGATGGAAATATGCTTTAAATACAAGTAAAATTCAAGGGAATTTTTTTCTTAATTTTCTTTGGGATTTTATAGGAACGTAGTTTCTAAAGGCACCTGATTCCGAGGCCCGGTGTTCCCAGAATCAATTTTCGAAGTTTAGCTCGGGTACGTTCAGTGAACGAACAAGCGGGTTTTTCTATCTTTTGAACCGGTGCTCAGAATCGAAATCTGAGGGCATTGATGGAACCGCAATGCCGGTAATTGCATAAGAAGACCTTTTTCGAAGGTGCATTTTCTCGAGAGGAGTTGTTCAAAATTTGAAGTTTAAGTGAAGAATAAAATAAAATTGTATTCTATTTTTTTTTCTTCTAAGTAGTTTTATCCTTTGTATGGAAGTTGGGTTGCTAACTTCCCTTGGAAGAATAAAGGATAGGTGGGGCCCACATGAGCCCCCACCTTTTCACATTCCCCATTACCCCTTTAAACTCCTCTTAATATCTTCCTTGTAATTAATGTTGTGACTTTCCCTCTCCTCTCTTTTAATTAAGCCAACTCCTTAATTCAATTAATTGAATTGAGTTTTTAAATTTCAAACTCTTGGCATGACTTAAAAAATAAGTGGAGGTTATTTTATTATTGGGTTAGTTTTTTGGTGTTAAGGATTGGGAGAGAATACTCAAAATCTAGAGGAATCTTCATCTTCTTCATTGGAGAATGCGAAGAACGTCAACACCCCAATGAAGAATGTCGTCACCGTAAGGAGTGATCGTCGTGCCTTTCTTCTCCTCTCCACGTTGGTGTGAGACGCCGCTCCACCACAAACGATCTCTATCAAGCGCATACGGAGCTTTACCTCACGACTCCGTTCCCGTGACGTCCATTTCCCGTGGCAAACCTCGTTCAACTCATTATCGAGGTAGGCGTTTGATTTTGGTTCATGAATATTCTTGACCGTCCAAACGTCATTTTCTTAGCCGCTTGATATCGGATAAACGGGAGGGGGACGGACCGCATGAACACGGCCGACCCTCCTCCCCATTTGATGATGTGTTTGTCACGGCACGAACAAAGGTAGCGCGGTGCAACGACACCGCGCAGAAACAAAGAAGAACGGGCGAAGAAGCGTGGCGTCGTTGCGCCACGTCATCGAGGCCGAACAAAGCGGCGACACCGTCGCGCCACGTCGGGGAACCACGAAGAAGCCACGGCCAGAGCGGGACCGTGGCGGAGGGGTGCGGCACCGTCATGCCGCGCCGGTCGGACAAGGCCGGGGCGGTGCAAGGCGGGGCGGCCGGAACCGCCGGCCGCCAACACCTCGGAGGGGCGGGACCGCGGGGTACCGCGGTGGCAGCATAGGCCAGCCGGACTGGGCCGGCCATTTTGGAAGGAGCCGGGGGTTGTAACCCCCAGCTAGAAAAGGTAGTGGCCCCCATGTGGGGCTGCAGTTCAATCAAGGGGGGCAGCCGCCCCCCCTTCCCGCAATGGCTCGGCCAGCACCGAGCTGGCCGAGTAGGGCGCGCCCGCACCGGGCCCATAGGCCGCCCCGGGCCGGATCGGCCGGACTGGGCTAGGCCGCACTGGCCAGGCTGGATGGGCCGGGTCGTGCCCTAATGGTCTGGACCTGGACCCGGTTCGGTTCGACCCGGTTTTGGCCGACCCAGGGGGCCTCGGGTCGGGACGGTCAGGGCCCAAAACCCCCTAAAACCGGACAGGTTCGTTCTTTTGCCGATATCTTGGGCTACGGACCTCTGATCAATGCACCATCAGTTGCGATGTGATACTTAGATCGAGACGGTCGATTAGGTATATTACACTCAAGGTTTTAGAGAACTTTGTGTATAGCCAGGTTGGTTCGAACACGAAACCAACCGGGCCCTCGGAGTGGAAACGCTTATAACTTGAGCTCCGGACGTCTGATTGACGTGCCGTCAACTTTGTTGGATTCCTCTTAGTAAGACGGACCTTTTGGATTACTCCGCTCGTGGTTTGGATGTAGTTGGAGTGTAGTCGGGTTGGTTTTGAATTAAAACCCAACCAGGCCCCTGGAACGAAAAAGCCAATAACTCTCAGACCGGGCGTCCGATTGGCGCGCCGTCTGTAATGTTGAGTTACTATTCTTGAGATGAAACTTTTAGATACATCAACTATGGACTATGTGTCATTTTATGTATCAAACCCCTTGGTTTGTGGAGCGGACCCTCCCGGAATCGAGCATGCTGTGTGCGGGAACCCTAGCGACG
This sequence comes from Viscum album, assembly GCA_963277665.1. Classification (NCBI taxonomy): domain Eukaryota; kingdom Viridiplantae; phylum Streptophyta; class Magnoliopsida; order Santalales; family Viscaceae; genus Viscum; species Viscum album. Next base: position 1,422,866,765 of record OY728123.1, on the reverse strand, counting down.
ACGATGATGACTGTACTGAAATCCTCTATGGGTTTTGAAGTGATGAAGACTATACAGAAATCATTCATGGGTTCGATGGAGATGAAGACTACACTGAAATACTTCATGCGTTCGGCAGTGATGAAGACTGTACTGAAATCATATGTGGGTTCGACGGTGATGAAGACTGCACTGAAATCCTCCGTGGGTTCGGCAGTGACGAAGACCGTACTGAAATCCTCAGTGGGTTCGACGCCGATGGCTATTTTTCTCGTATCCTATGTGGGTTTGGAAATATTGACTCTGTTCTTGTATCCTACGTGGGTCTGGCAGAGTGGTTGTTCTGTATCCTATGTGGGTCCGATAGCTTAGCTGGTTTAGTATCCTATGTGGGTCCCAGATTAGATGAATCAGTGGCTATATCTGATCATCTCTATCACCTTACAGATAAGTATACCTATGTGAGATGAGTCTTGACTTCCAATCATTATCTTTGATATGATTGACTTGCTTTCCTATGTGGATTGGTTTGTGTCAACCTGTGTAGATTGGGTTGTACTCCAATGTGGATGTGACCGAACGTGGGCTCGGATGTTTGAGCTGAACGAGAATTGATGACTTAGGTATATGTATGGGATTATACCTAAGTAGTGTTGGTTCTTACTTCGTAATTGTGTATTTCCTTTGTGGATTATCCTTTGTGGATTCTGGGAGACCTTCGGGGGTCTCGGGGTCCCTACTGAGTAGTGTATACTCACCCCTGCATGGGCTATTCCCACACTACGTTTTGTTGGATGCAGACGACGGACAGCGCTGATCGTGGTTGAGGCTTGTGGAGCATGTCGGTACCTGGAGGTGGATCACTGGGCGGGACGTACACGGAGTGGACGGCTGGACCCGAGGTGCTGAGGAGGCTATCTGTACCCACCCTTCAGGTGGGACTTCCAGTATACGGCTCTACATTGCTGATTTACTTTCAGTTGATGTACTTTCTTTCCAGTTCTACTTTACATTCAGTTTGGATTTGTATTCTGGCCCATTTACTTTCCGCACTTACTATTTTACCCAGTTTTACTTAGTGTTTACTTCTGGTTGGTTACTCTGTGGTGTTTGTTCACTTTATAAATGCAATTCCTTTTCTTTTTTGTCAGGATTTACGCCTTTGTTCTAGTCTACAACCCCTGGCCTAGGGGAGGCGGGCTTGGGGTAGTCACGACATGGGTCCCGAGGACGGATCGTGACAAATTGGTATTAGAGGAGTTCAGTTCTACCGCAGAACTCAGGACTCTGATATTTCTTCTATTTGAAGCAATAGTGTTAAGGGTATTGAGTGTGGTTATCAGTCCAGGGAGTCCAGTGTTGGTGCAGCGGCCGAAGTATCTGTACACCAGGACCCTGACCTCTAATTTCCAACCCAATGCACGAAAACATTGATTGCATGTGTGTTTCAAAAGTTTGCTTTGTGATTACTTTGTGTCAGCTCACCAGGTATACTGTTTTGACTATGGCACACCTGTTTATTTTCAGGATGGCCTCACAAACGTATCCAGCTAGGGTTCCGAGATTTGTGCAAGACGAAAGCCCACCGAGCGACGAGGCCTCAGTGCAGGGCCCTTTTTCAGCCGAGGCACCGGCAATACCTCTACTCATCGAGCCACCGATGCTACCAGCCCCAGCCGCTGAGAGTGAACGTCGGCTTAGTGCACTGCACGAGTTTCAGTGTCAGAGACCGCCCGGTTCTGTGGGGAGACGGACCCTCAGGTAGCTGAGGATTGGCTGGAGGTGGTTGTGCGAGTTTTCAGGTTAGTGGGGATACCAGCTAACCTCATGGTGATCCTCGCAGCGAGCCTCCTGCACGCGACAGTAGGCAGATGGTGGATCTTGATGCTCCAGGTGCATGACGAGGCATCTCTCCTCTGGATAGACTTTGAGAGCCTCTTCCACTCAGAGTTTGTCCCAGCCACCCTCCGTGCGGTGCGCATCCAGGAGCTTCTACAACTGCGGTAGGGCAGCATGACGGTCGCCCAGTACTCGGCGAGATTTACAGATCTCTCACGCTATTCGACAGACATAGTACAGGACCCATTCTTCCAGGCCCAGACCTTCAAACAGGGACTGAGGCATGAGAACAAGGCATCGATGATCTCCCTCAGCATTCTGACACAGGCAGGAGTACTGGAGCAAGCCCTTCTCATAGAGAGCTTTCTTGCTGAGCCTATGCCACCAGCGAGACCTACCGCAGGGCGTCACGCAGAAGAGACGTCTGCAGCTGGAATTCGACGGATGTCGCCGGGGTATAAGAATACTGGACCATTAGGTAGATGACCTCAGGACACTGGATCAGAGGTGTGGGGAACATGGCACAAAGCCCGCCTTCCGAGGAGCAGGCAGTGCTACGCATGCGGCGGGCAGGGGCACGTGGCTCGTGACTGCCTGACCCGCCATGCAGAGGAGTAGCATATGGTTGATGGGCCACCCAGGCAGAGGCATAGGGTCGACCGTGGAAGTCCACGAGAGCAGGCGGACGAGGCAGGGGAGCTGGACGAGCAGAAGGTGGTGGGCGATGCTTTGAGGCTTTACCACCACCACGACCAGGAGGTCCACCCCGTCCACAGGGAGCTGGCGGGCAGAGATAGGCTCTACTTCAGGCATCATAGGCCTATGACCACGGCGTGCCTAAGATGATTCGAGGTACTATCTATGTCTACTCCACCCTTTCTTCAGTTCTTATAGACATAGGAGTGATTCATTCTTTTATTGTCGCTACCCTTTTTCGGAGCTCGGAGATTCTGACGGAGCCATTGGGTCGATCCTTACGGCTAGAGGCTCCTATGGGAGCAGACTCGACGATTATGCCCTGGTGCCGGTAGTGTGAGCTTACTCTAGGAGGCGGGAGCTTCATCTAGGATCTTCTTGTAGCGACGTCGAGGTCTTACGACATCATCTTGGGCATGGATTGGTTATCTACAGTCCATGCTCATATCGACTGTATTAGGCGCAAGGTGCGGTGTGTTTGCACCGATGGGAGCAGGTTCACCTTCACCAGCGAGAAGGGAGCCTTTGCAGCATAGGATGGACTCAAGCAGAGGAGAGGACAGCCCATCACTCCTCAGTTGGCTAGCCTCATCCTAGGAGCAGTTGACGTGCGGAGTCCTAGTTTTCCTGTAGTAGTGGATCAGTATGCGAATGTTTTTCCTAACGACGTTACAGGACTACCTCCTCACAGAGATGTAGAATTTTATATTGACTTGTACCCCAGGACAACCCCAATATCCAATCCATCATATCGGATGTCTCCATCTGAGCTTTGAGTGCTACAGGTACAGTTGGAGGACTTGCAGGGAAAGGGATTCATCCGACCCAGTGTTTCACCCTGGGCTTCCCCGATATTGTTCGCCAAGAAGGCGGACAGGAGCCTACGACTGTGTGTCAATTACCGTCGCTTGAACCAGGTGACTATGAAGAACAAGTATCCAATTCTGATAATTGATGACCTCTTCGATCAGATCAAGGGAGAACGGTGGTTCTCGAAGATAGAACTCAGGTCAGGCTATCATCAACTCAGAGTTGAGGATGAGGATGTGCAGAAGATGGCCTTCAGATGTCGGTATGGCCACTATGAGTCCTTGGTTATGACTTTTGGCATAACCAATGCTCCAACAGTGTTCATGGGTCTCATGAACAGGATCTTTCAGCCATACCTCAATTGATTTGTCATGGTCTTCATTGACGACTTTTTGGTATACTCGACCACTGAGGAGGAGCATTCCTACCACTTTTGGGTTGTACTAGAGACACTCCGAGAGCACCAGATTTATGGAAAGCTCTCGATGTGTCAGTTCTGGATACGTGAGGTCCACTTCTTAGGACACATCATCTCTGAGGTGGGAGTTGCGATGGATCCTGTGAAGATTGAGGCAATGCTAGCATGGGAGCCACCCAGGAGCATGACGGAGGTGCAGAGTTTCTTGGGTTTAGCTGGGTACTACCGGAGGTTTGTGCCAAACTTTTCTAGAGTTGCGGCACCACTCTAAGCTTTGACAAAGAAGGGGAAACCCTTTGTTTGGTCAGACAGATGTCAGCAGATCTTCCAAGAGATGAGGAAGAGGTTGACCAGTGCACCTATCTTGAGGCTACCAGAGGAGGGAGTAGGGTACGTAGTCTACTGAGATGCATCAGGGACCGGAATTGGATGTGTCCTGATACAGGAGCGGGCAGTGATCGCATATGGATCACGTCAGTTGAGGCAGCATGAGTAGAACTACGCTACCCATGACCTAGAGTTAGCAGCAGTGGTCTTCGCTCTGAAGATGTAGCGACACTATCTGATGGGTGAGCGCTTTATAGTCTACTCTGACCACCAGAGTCTCAGGTACATCTTCTCATAGAAAGAATTGAATCTGAGACAGCGACGATGGCTTGAGTTACTCCAGGACTATGACTTTGAGATAGTCTATACTCCTGGAAAGGGAAACGTAGTAGCTGATGCTCTCATCAGGAGGACGGGCATTCTGCTACTCGGGGAGGCGATGGAACAGCTAGCCGCTTTGCATATATCCTTCGTTGATAGAGATGGAGCAGCCTTTCTTCAGTCACTCACAGTCACTCCTCCACTTTTTCAGTGGATCAGAGAAGCACAGCTTGGGGACGTTGACTGTGAGACACGGCGTGCACAGATATCCTCAGGAAAGGAACCTGATGGATTCTCTATAGGAGGAGAGCACGTCATCCTTTTCAGAGGACGTACCATGGTACCAGTTGCTTTACATGAAGAGGTGCTGAGGGGTTTTCACACTTCCCCTTTAGCGGTACATCTAGGAGTGGCGAAGATGTACCAGGATCTTAGACGACAACACTTGTGGTCGGGTATGAAGAAGGTTGTAGCTGAGTTTGTTTCTCGATGCCTCACCTGTCAGTAGGTGAAGGCGGAGCACCAGGTACCAGTAGGTTTGGTGTAGCCCTTAGAGGTCCCAAAGTGGAAGTGGGACAGGATATCTATGGATTCCATGACTGGACTTCCACGCACTTCTAGAGGTCATGACTCCATTTGGGTGATTGTCGACTGACTCACCAAGTCATCCCACTTCTTACCCATCAGAGAGCAGGGCTCAGTGGAGAGTTTGGGATGTCTCTACTTTCAGGAGATTGTACGGATTCATGGTGTGCCATCATCTATCGTCTCCGATCGAGATGATCGCTTTAATTACCGTCTTTGGAAGGGGTTGGAGGAGGCATTCAGGACGCAGCTACGACTCAGCACCGCCTTTCACCCTCAGACGGGTGGTCAGACGGAGAGGACCATTCAGACTCTCGAGGACATGCTTTGTGCATGTGTCCTCGACTTTGGTCGCAGCTGGGAGGACCACCTACCCTTGGTGGAGTTCTCATACAACAACAGCTACCACTCCACCATCAGGATGGCACCATACGAGGCATTGTATGACCGACCTTGCAGATCACCATTGTGCTGGACAGACCCTGGGGAGTCAGTAGTTGTGGGACCAGAAATGGTCCAAGACATGACAAAGAAGGTCCAGGTCATCCAGGAGTGGATGAGGACAGTTCAGATCTAGTAGAAGTCTTATGCTAACAGGATGCGGAGACCACTGGAGTTCGAGGATGGCGACCACATTTTCTTGCGGGTCTCACATCGACGTGGATTACAGAGTGTTGTCTGAGGTGACAAGTTATCTCTGTGCTTCATCGGACCATTCCAGGTTCTCAACAAGATAGGTGATGTGGCTTACCTCTTGTCTTTACCACCTCAGTTGCACCGGGTGCACGACGTCTTCCACGTATCTTAGTTGACGAGATACGTGCACGACCCGACACATATCATCGACCATGGGGAGTTGGACATTGACGATGGGGCGACTATTGAGGAGGTCCCGGTGGAGATCGAGAATCGATAGGAGCGGGTCCTATGTGGATAGTTGATACATCTAGTGTGCATCAGATGGCAGCATGGGAACCTCCAGGAGAGAACTTGGGAGGGGGAGGCTCTGATGTGGGCTCAGTACCCTCATTTGTTCCCCTAGTTTATGATGTATCTTTACAGGGACGTAAAGACCTGATGTGGGAGTAATGTAAAGACCTATAAGATTCAAGGGAAATTTTTTCTTATTTTTCTTTGTGATTTTACAAGAACGCAATTTCTGACGGCACCTGATTCCAAGGCCCGTTGTGCCCGGAATCAATTTCTGAAGTTTATCTCGGGTACGTTCAGTGAACGAATGAGCGGGTTTTTCTATCTTTTAAACCGCTGCTCAGAATCAAAATCTGAGGGCACCGATAGAACCGCAGAGCCGTTAATTGTTTAATAAGACCTTTTCCAAAGGTGCGTTTTCTCGGGAGGAGTTGTTTAAAATTTGACGTTTAAGGGAAGAATAAAATAAAATTGTATTCCAATTTTATTTTTCTTCTAAGTAGTTTTATCCATTGTATGGAAGTTGGGTTGCTAAATTCCCTTGGGAGAATAAAGTATAGGTGGTTCCCACACGAGCCCCCACCTTTTCACAATCCCCATAACCCCTTGAAACTCCTCTTAATATATTCCTTGTAATTAATGTTGTGACTTTCCCTCTCCTCTCTTTTAATTAAGCCAACTTCTTAATAGAATTAATTGAATTGAGTTTTTAAATTTTAAACTTTTGGCATGAATTAATAAAATAAGTGGAGCTTATTTTATTATTGGGTTAGTTTTGTGGTGTTATGGATTGGGAGAGAATACTCAAAATCTAAAGGAATCTTCATCTTCTTCATTGGAGAACGCGAAGAACATCAAGACCCCATCAAAGAACGCTGTCACCTTTAGAAGTGATCGTCATGCCTTTCTTCTCCTCTCCACAGCCGGTGCAAGATGTCGCTCTACCTCAGAAGATCTCCGTCAAGTGCATATGGAGCTTTACCTCGCGACACTGTTTCTGCGATGTCCCTTTCCCGTGACAAACCTCGTTCAACTTGTTATCGAGGTAGGGGTTTGACTTTGGTTCATGAATATTCTTGACCATCTAAACGACATTTTCTTAGCCGCTTGATATCGGATTAACGGGAGGGGACCGGACCGCACGAACAAGGCCGACCCTCATCCCCTTTTGATGATGTGTTTGTCGCGGCACGAACAAAGGTAGTGTGGTGCAACGACACCGCGTGGAAACAAAGAAGAACGCGCGAAGAAGCACGTCGCCGTCACGCCGCGCCATCAAGGACGAAAAAAGACATGGCGCCGTCGTGCCACGCCGAGGAACCAGGAAGAACCCGCGGCCAGAGTGGGGACACAGAGGAGGGGAGCGCCGCCGTCGCGCCGCACTGGTCGGACAAGGCCGCGACGGTGCAAGGCGGGGCGGCCGGAACCTCAGGCCGCCGGCACCTCAGAGGGGCGGGACCGCGGGGTTCCAGGGCGGCAGCACCGGCCGGCCGGACCGGGCCAGCCATTTCAGAAGGAGTCGGGGGTTGTAACCCCCGGTTGGAAAAGGCAGCGACCCCCACGTGGGATCGCGGTTCAATCAAGGGGGCAGCCGCACCCCCTTCCCGCAACGGCTCGGCTAGCACCGAGATGGCCGAGCGGGGCACGCCCGCGCTGGGCCAACCAGCCGCCCAGGTCACACCGGTCGCACCGGGTCGGGCTGCTCCCTAATGGGCCGGACCCTGACCCGGTTCGGGTCGACCCAGTTCAGGATGACCCAGGGGGTCTCGGGTCGGGCCCAAAACCCCCTAAAACCAGATAGGTTCGTTATTTTTCCCATATCATAGGCAAAGGACCTTCGATCAACGCACTGTCAGTTTCGATGTGATCCTTGGATCGAGACGGTCGTTTCAGAATATTACACTTAAGGTTTTAGATAACTTTGGGTACGTCTGGGTTGGTTCGAACACGAAACCAACCGGGCCCTCGGAGCAGAAACGCTTATAACTTGAGATCCGGACGTCCGATTGAGGTGCCATCGACATTGTTGGATTCCTCTTAGTGAGACAGACCTTTTGGCTTACTCCGCTCGAGGTTAGGACACAATTGGAGTGCGGTCGGGTTGGTTTTGACTTAAAAACCAACTAGGCCCCTAGAACCAAAAAGCTAATAACTCTCAGACGGGGCGTCTGATTGACATGTCATCTGTCACGTTGATTTCCTCTTGTTGAGATGGAACTTTTAGATACATCAACTCCGGAATATGTGTTAGTTGATGTATCGACCCCCTTGGCTCGTAGAGCGGACCCTCCCGGAATCGAGCATGCTGTGTGCGGGAACCCTAGAGGTGGATGCGACTGCGACGACGATGACGACTGCACTGAAATCCTCCGTGGGTTCGCCAGCGATGAAGACCATACTGAAATCCTCTGTGGGTTCGACAGAGATGAAGATTGCACTGAAATCCTTCGTGGGTTCGGCAGCAATGAAGACCGTACTGAAATCCTCCGTGGGTTCGATGGCGATGAAGACTGCACTGAAATCCTCCGTGGGTTCGGCAGCGACGAAGACTGTACTGAAATCCTCCGTGGGTTCGATGACGATGACTATTGTTCTTGTATCCTATGCTGTTCTAGAAGTATTGAATCTGTTCTTATATCCTACGTGGGTCTGGCAGAGTGGTTGTTCTGTATCCTATGTGGGTCCGATAGCATAGCTGGTTTATTATCCTACGTGGGTCCCAACTTAGATGAATCAGTGGCTATATCTGATCATCTCTATCACATTACAAAGAAGTATACCTGGGTGATCAGAGTCTTGACTTCCAATAATTATCTTCGATATGATTGACTTGATTTCTTATGTGGATTGGGTTGTGTCATCCTGTGTGGATTGGGTTGTACTCCTATGTGGATGTGATCGAACTTGGCCTCGGATGTTGGAGACGAACGAGAATTGATGTCTTAGGTATATGTATGGGAATATACCTAAGTAGTGTTGGTTGTTACATAGTGATTGTATCTTTACTTTATGGATTATCCTTTGTGGATTCTGGGAGACCTTCGGGTGTCTCGGGGTCCCTACTGAGTAGCGTATACTCACCCCTACACGGGTTATGTCTGCACTACGTTGTGTTGGATGCGGACGACGGATAGCGTTGATCGTGGTTGAGGCTTGTGGAGCAAGTCGATACCTAGAGGTGGACCACTGGGTGGGACGTACACGGAGCAGACGGCTGGACCTGAGGAGATGAGGAGGCTATCTATACCCACCCTTCATGTGGGACTTCCAGTAGACGGCTCGACGTTACTGATTTACTTTATGTTGCTGTACTTTCTTTCCAGTTTTACTTTACATTCATCTTGGGTTTTTTATTCTAGCCCATTTACTTTCTGCACTTACTATTGTACCCATTTGTACTTAATGTTTACATCTTCTTGCTTACTCTGTGGTGTTTGTTCACTTTATAAAGGCAATGCCTTCCCCTTTTTGTTGGGATTTACGCCTTGGTGCTAGTCGCCAGCCCCTGGCATATGGGTGGCGGGCTTGGGGTAGTCACGGCACAGGTCCCGAGGATGGGTCATGACATATAAACCACATGTGATTTGTGTCTTCAATACTTTTAACTTTAATTTGAATAAATCCACACGACTATCAAAGAAAAACCATCGTTGATATTATCCACTATCATTTACTTCTTTATAGATATAATTTCGAATAAATTTTATCTTCAATATATAGAATATATTATTCTAAATTTTAATTTAAAATTTTAATTAAAATAAACTTCCCCTAATTACCCCTGATAATATAATCCCTTGGATGTTCTCCTCTAAACATATCACTCATTTAAATCAAAAATGTGGTTAAAAGGAGTATATTTAACAGTATAACAAACTAATAGTGGAAAATTCAGAGTTTATATTCAAATTTCCTTGAACAAAAGAATGTTGTGTCTTATACCATTATAGATTAAAGAAAATGTTTTCAAAATTTGATTTTCAACAGTACAATATTGATCCAATATGACCTGGTGGAAATAATATGGTGGCCCTGACATTTTCAAGGAGATTAAAAATCACACATCTTCTCTTTTTCATGGGACTATTCATAAAAATGAAATATTCCATCCCTGAACTAAATTACATCATAACAATTACTTCTTGGGCTAGAGGTATCTGGTTTTCTTATTCCATTGAAATCCATCCATCTACCATTTTAAAAATCATATATAGCTACATGGAACATGTCTCTTCCCCCAAATAATAATGGCACAACACATGTACCATGGCATGGTTCTCTGAAAGTCTCCATGGAGGTCTAAATTAATCAATGCATCTTTTATGATGTAGGATCCCTTATATATCATGGGTTTATCTTAATCTAGTATCTTATTTACCTTTTCGTAGATCAGGATAACTTTTTATAGTTTTTTTATGGCATGATAACATCTTATATGGAATGTACATGTCCAGATTACATTAACACATCAAAAAATTACCTTTACATAGACCCTTAGTGTTGTAGATATGAGATTAATAGTTCAACATACACATTTATGTCACTCACAAAAACTCCTTCACTTGCCATGATTAAGTTGTGCCATGGTCTGACATTCATGAAGAGTCCACATTACGATGACATAAGGGACTTTGATACATAACTATGATTCATTGACAGTGTAATTCCATGGGATGTGGAAAAAGAAATTATCTATTAATTTTTAATATATTATAGTGATTAAACTAGGTTTTATACATACATTACTTCAGAACAATCATGTTTTTTAAGTAATGTACTGAAAAAGGTAGTGTCTTTTGTTATGATTATTTGAAATCTTAATAAAATATCTAATGAAGGGACTATAATAGATTTATTAAGCTGGGTATAGGGTTATGGTGGGAATTCCATTTTTAATTACATCATTTACCTAAATTTTATTCCGCCTCTCCTTTCATAAAATGATAATGAAAAACACCTATATTATTTTTCAATTATCCTTGTTTAAAGGAAATAATGGAAAAAACTCAATTAAACATGAATGTTAGTAAACTATTCCTAAAGAAACATGGAAAGTATCAATTGTGAATTTGTTATCCATAGAAATTTATAATGAACTTATGTATTCTAAAAACATCCCAATTAATGATAGACACTCCCCACCAAGACAATTCTTCTCAATCGAGATAATAAACACTGGGTGGAGATAGTTAAAGGACATCTAAAAAATATGCAAATAATGAATAATAAAAAATCATAAATAAAATTCAATTAAGGAAATTGAGAACCACTATATATAGAAATACATCAATACAAAATTTGAATTTAAATTAAAGTAGAAGACTCAAAAATTAAAAAAGTATTTACCTTGATTCTTTAATCACTGACTAATTACACCTCCATTCGAGGTGTCATTGAGAAGAATTTGTAAATGTTAGATATTGAAAATAAAGAAGAAAATTAATATATAACATTTAAATGTTAATACTCTAGTATACACCCCTATCTTCTTATCTAACTCTACAAATGGAAGTGTATACTCTTATTTATATAGAAAGGATGAGGCAAATTTCCATCTAGTTTATGTCTGTTAAAAATTGAGCATATTTGGCCAACTAGATGATAGATTCCATGGTGAAACAAAAACTTAAAAGAAAAATATTACATATTAGTATATTAATATTCATTAAATTTCATTATAATAATTTATACTAAAATAATGTTTTATCATCTTTATAATATTGGATATATAATCAACTAGTTCATAAACCACTTTCAATATCTCCCACTATTTCCATCACACATATAACATTTCTTATGAATAATATACATATAGTATATTACCATATCCTTATTTAGATGAATCAAAATAAATGGTGAGATCACATGAACAATAAATTTAAATAAGGGAGATATTAGTCAGAGATCATATATAACCATATCATGATCAGATGGGCAAGAGAGCATGAGATTAAATTTTTATAATCATCCCAAATGATTCATATATATTGTAGAGACCCAAAAATTTCATATATTAATATTACATATTATTAGATGAATATTCAATAAACCACATTACAATCCATAATGAGATCATATAGATCTAGTGTCTTTCGAAACATGGATAAACAAACAACTTGTTCATAAGATATGTACATCGTCACTCACTTAGTTATTCACAAATACCTCCCTTTTTAGATATATCATTCATAAAATTATTCTTTATATCCTAGGGAAAAGGAAAATAAGAAAGGGTGACCATAGATTTTCACTTGGGGTAAACAGGAGATATCAATGATCACTAAAGCATAAAATTAATGTAAGGGTTTTCAATCAGGAGAATAACATTTCGAAAACATATCCTTATTATCATAGATTATAATATTTATGAATGTAATAGATCATATAAATTTATAAGACTTGTATCAAAACGGAATCATAGATCTTGAGACATGAGTGTATTACTTTACCATTATACATAATTATTTTCATACACTTAATCAAATAAAATAATTTCTTTAGTCAAGGATCACTGTCATGAATATCACAGAAGATAGAATCCCTAGGTGATCTTTGTTTACTCACCATGTATGTCCTTATTATCTCATGAAATATCCATATTCACGCAACACATTTTGGGGATATATAATTCTAGGTCCACCCATTATTTAAATAAAATCATATATCTGTGTTCCATAAGACCATTAAACGTTAATTGTTGAATTACACTTGGAAAGGAAATTATTTTCACAAATATTTCTTCATAGAATTATATCATAACCCACAGAAAGAAAATGGGATTTATAAATTTTCATCATATCTTAATTAATTTGAGGGAAATAAATTTTTGTCACCAAATAATCATTAAATCCTCATCATAATCCATATATATAAGGAAAATTTAGGGTATAATTAGATCATATCTCCATTAACAAATAAGTAACTTCTAATGATGTCATCCTAGAAGATTTTTTAAAAGGTCTCTATAATACTTCTTGAGGAAAATACCCTTTTAATTTTAAATATTTTCATTAAAATAAAAAATGTACAAAATTTTATTGGGAAAATTTTATTATAAAATTACCATTGAATCAATTTAAGAAATATTCAAAGCATTTAATTTTCATGATAATGGGAAATTTTATCCATTCTATCTATTTTAAAACAATGTTTCCTTTCAGATTTTCTATATAAATTCAAAATTATATTGTTTGGAATGGACATTAAGATTGCATTTAATCCAATATTAAAACATTAAATCATGGTAAATAATAAATATAAAAAATAATAAAGTTATGGTAAAAATATTATTAAAATCATTTTTAGAAAACATTGATATAGAAGGAAAATTATTTTTGGCCAAAAAGTGAATTAAAGGATTATTCCCAAAAAATGATTCTTTTGGTATCATGAATTTATAAATAGAAGAAAATTAAAGGTACATATTTAATCTCTAGAAATAAAAAGGGAGAAGAAAATTTATGGGATCTTCTAGAAATAGTTAAAAAAAATCTTTCATCAAAAACATAAATAAAACCAATCCCTGTAACAATGAAATTGTAACATAATTCCCCTACTACTTTGGTAGCATTAAAATAAAAAATAAATAATGATTATTAGATGGATAAGTATATCATCCTAAATTTTATGATATTAAATATAAAATAAATTCCTTGTCTCTATAAAAGACACATAAAATTAATAATTGGTGGATATGACATGTGTCCAATAGAAAACGAGAGAGATGAAAATACCTTACTTCAAATTATAGTTTCTTAAAAGGATCTCTATGATTACATATATTATATTTAAATCAATTATAATTTTTTAGAAAATAATTTTGAAAAATATAATATCATATATGATACAATTATAAAATTTCAACAACCATTTAATAATAACAATATATTAAGATCATAATTCAAAGGAATTAAATATTTCATTTTTCATTGATGTTTAAGTTCTACAGTTCATGTCCCCATACATTGAACATGGTTCCATCATATCAATAATTCTAAACATGAAATAAATATCATATAAATATTAACTATATATATATATTAATATATTTAATTTTATCCATAAAAGGTAGATATTGAAAAATGAATTACACCATTCATGGAGATGGGAGGTCGTACATACAGATGAACACCCTTCCATTTTTTAATGGAGGGAATTAAAGAAAGGTAAATAATAATTAAAAAATATAAAATATAAATAATTACATAAATAAAATCTATTTTTATTAAATCCATCATTATAATATTCTATGTAATGTAGTGATGAAAATTTAATTACACTCCTAAGTGGAGACGGTAAGACATGCGTATGAATGAGTGATGTTTTCACATTCCCTAGGATGGAAAGAAGGTTTATAATGTTTTTTACATCATAATGAATTTTTTTTATATTTAGGGTATTGGATTCATTATTTTAGAATGTATAAAATTTATTTTGAAGAGTAATAAGAATAAATAAAATTGAGAATGTAATTTTAATAGTTATATGTCAGGGTTGAGAAATATATTTTGGATTACACATTTCACCATAAAGGGATGGAATGTTGGAAATAATTGAATATATAAGATATTTTGATGGAATATAGTAATATATTAATTTAGTTATTTTTGAAGATATATGGTTGAAAAGGTGTGAGGAAGATAATATAAGAGTTCGTTTTATAAGTGTGGTGTGGGGGGAACTCATGGAATTACTTAAAGTACTAAATACATATTTATAATCAAGTAACTATTTATTTATATAATTAGAATATAGGATGAATATGTTGTAGTTGGTGTCCTAGAACCAACTACATTGTACTTTATTCATTAATAAATACCTTATCACATCTTTATTGTTCTTCTGTGTGATAATACACGTGATAATGTTTTAAGGACAGTTGTTGCATTAAAGGTTCATAGAGGATCCCAGCTATGATGTGAAGTCGGAAGTGCCATAACACTATTCTTTAATATATGTTCTATGGCCAAATGATGTTATTTGAGGGACACAAATAATACAGACCATTGGGGGTGAGGACTCATAAAACTTTGAGGCATATTCTCATGGTGTGAGACCTTGGTAATATCCAGGAGGATATTATGAGAACGAGACCCACCAGTAGTAAATCCACATTTCATAGTGTCATTGGATGTTCCTATCTCCAGACGTGTGTTTTTTTCCTTAAACTTTAAGATTATTATTAATGGGTATTACAACTCCCGCACTTAAATGTATTGACAAAAAATGTGATGACACATTGTTCACAGCAAGGTAGGATACGTTGGGTGTGTCATGAGTAATACTGCGTTAATAGATAATGTGAGAAAGGATTTGTCCCTTCTGTTCCATAACGAAATTAGATATCTCAGGCCCTTTTATGGAATTGATATAGCCTAAATAAATCCATGGACATGGTAAGGTATGGGCGAGTTCATTCCGGAATGTCATGGAAAGAATAATCGAGCACATGGGTTGATGGCACTAACATGCAACCCTCTTGATTCAAGATATCATAAAAAATAGATTATATTTCACAGTAAGCATTCGTATGAGGTGACACGTCAATGTGGCGTCAACTTCTTTCTCTTGGGTGCCTTGACCCATTTCTAAATAGTAATCTTGGACTCTAGGAAAGCCTGCCTAATTCCAACGAGAAAGAGGCCTAGAGGGTCACACACTAAGTGTGTCCATGTAACTCAGTTAAATATTAATTTAACAAATTAAATAAATATTATTCTCTACTGTGGTTTAACAATTATTTAAGGATGCCTGATCGCATTTATTTCAACACTAGTTATTTGAGAGAATATATTTTGGACGAAATAATATATTTTTATCAGTGAGTAATGTAGTTAAATTTATTTAAGAAATAAATATCCATTACTCAATGTCTAAAAAATGTGGTGGAGAAAAATGGAAAATAAAAGTACAGGCAGTGTATATTGAATATACATGCCGTGTAGTTTTATGGAAAAAAAGTACACGCCGTGTATTAATGATTTCACAGAGTGTAGTTTTTTCAGTCAGGATTTTGAGGAAATAATATCGTTTTATTAAATGATATTTATTATTATCAGTGTGGGCGCATGTTAAAGAATTAATCAATTGACATGGGGGGTTTTCAATAAGAGTTAATGAAATCAATAGAATGTGTAACACGTTTATTTATTTTCATAACTCTATAACCTAAAACCCAATTATAAATATCCTCACAACCCCAATACTTTTCCCCAATCGTTGTGCAAAAAAATTCTAGAGAGTTCTCTCAAGGCCGGAAGAAATCTTTCCTCCAAGAATGCTCTCAAGACCGAGAGAGATCTACCACCACTGGATCAAGGCGATCTAAGGCAGACATCGCAAGAGAAGGTTCTTCCATGCTAGCCCCCCGAGATCCCTTCGGTGACATCCGGAGATATGTGGAGCATGTGTGGATCACCGCTAGAGGAATCCTGCACTTGGATTCTATGACGCAATGACAGATCACATCGGATCCTGACTGGAGACATCAATGAAGAAAGAATTACATCAAGGTAATTCTTGTCAATTAATTAAATTAATTATAACCAACATATAATGATCATATCTATATGGTTCTAGGACTCCCTCTTTTTTTTGTTCTTTATTCTATTATGAAGATTCATGATTTTACATCGTGACAGATCTTAGATTGATCGTTTTTTGATGCTAAAATCAAAGTTGGGCACTCCCACCAACGCTCTTCCACTGCGCTCGGAAGCTACAAGTGGTATCATTGTGGTTATATCATTGATTATAATTATTTATTTTTTCGTTGGTGATTTATGCATTTAATAATTTAGTTGTTTCAATTCAATTTAATTGTTCTTTAAAATCTGAATCTCGAGATCTATTCCTCCCCTATCGTTTCTTGTTCACCTTACAGAAATGAATTTTTCTTTTAATTTTGATTAAAATAAAATAGAGGAACTCATCGGTAGGGGACAAACGTTCCTGTCCGTACAAAATTAGAATACATGGCGTGTATTCTGAAGTACACGTCGTGTAGTCTAGGTTCAATGTATAAGACTAGTCCGCCAAATCAGGTCATGTATTGGATCCTATCTAAGTCATTTATGACACCGTGTGTTGACCAGGAATAGGTGGCACACATTTTTCGGATTACACGCCGTGTGGTCCACTGAACACGGCGTGTAGTCCCATTGGGCTGGGATTGGACCGTGTACCCCATACATGGCTTGCCCGGATGGAAACCGTGTAACGCGGATAGAACATGGCATGTGTCCAACTGAACACACCCTCTACTCTGAAAATTTACAAAGTACATCAACACGCCATGTCCTCAGGTGTGTACTTCGGATGGACGGTGAAGAAAAGTAAACGCCGTGTAGTAATAACTACAAACCGTTTACTCATCCAAATTATGTAGATTTATTAAAATTTATTATTATATTCTACAAAACCTTGAGATGTGTACCATGGTGCAGGTGAAAAGTTGAGAAAAAAACACGCGATAGGTGTTTTATATATATGTTTTTAATTTAACATCTGCATAATGAACATGAATTCACCGGGTTGCCTCCAAGGTATAATTTACGTACAATGATAATTTTAATTTATTTAAAATTTTGGTGGATGAGAATCTCAAGGAAATTTAGAAAAGGGTTTAAGGTAAAATGATTGATTAATTAATTGATTCGAGCGTGATTTATCTTAAACAAAAATGATTAAAGAATTTAATTCTAGTTTTATTTATGCGTAAATATCATTGAATTTATGGATGATCATGAGCTAGACTAAGACCTTTGTATGTGAATAGTTTCTTTAATTTATTTATTTAAATAAAATTTATTATCCTGTGAGCCTTCTCCTCATTAATATGTCGGGCCTACGCGCCCAGGGAATCTTTTATGAAAAAACCCCTTTTTACTCCTCACCTACGTGTGAGATAAATGCATATGTAATGGATGGAGCTCCCATGATAGTGGAGGCATATCAAGTAAGGAGCCAAGGAGAAACCAATCCAAGGAGATACAAAGGTGGACAGATGGAAAGCTATAAACATAAACCCGAAAGGTTCAAGGTGTTTCTCCCCAAGGTCTTGGGTAAGTTTATCAACCGCCGGATAAACAAACCCATAGAACAAGCTCATGATCATACCATTTATTTCTATCAGTTTCACGGTTTATTTATTATGGGTGTGTTGTCACGATCACACAATTAATTAATTAAACAAGCATGTAAGATAGAACCAAAATAAAGACCTTCTTATGCGTAAATATTATCTTAGACATGGTTAATCACTTAAGTATATCCCATTTAATATTAAAAATCATGTAATCAAAGATAATAAAATATAAATTTACATATAGGGATAAAATCGCTCAAAGAAATATTAAGTCAGTATAGACTTCCATAATCTTGGTTAGAATTGAACCATAGTTCAAAGTGCTTGACCAACCCTAGTTGGGGTGCTTTCAATTATCGGGAAATTCTAATTCAAGGTTTTGGGTTGACTTGACATGGTTCGCATCAAGGGTTGACTGCCACAGCAGGACATGGTGTGACCAAGAGGCAAAGGTTGAGGAAATTCAAAATAAAAGGATTTCAAGATTGGGGAGTCCACTCAGTGGATCAAGGAGCTGCGAGTTAATATAGTTGGTATTTGGAATGCCTACCTAAAACCCTTCAAGTTGCTTGACCAACCCTAGTTGGGGTAATGCAAAGGAAAATATGGATCATTTCCACTAGAATATTCAGCCAACAGAATATTCCAATGTCAATGGTGAGGGCTATTGGATTTCGATAAAATAGCGGGAGACTAATAGCATTAATTAATTTATTTGTCTCAATTTTATAATAAAGTACTAAACCTTTTCTCATCTTAATTTGTAGAAACAGAAAGAAAAATGATTTCAAACATATCATTTCGAACCATACTCGAGAAATAAAACCTTCTCACCGGCACCAATTTCCAAAAGTGGAAGAGTCGTTTATGCGTCATCCTTCGCCATGAGAGGAAATTGTATGTGCTGAAAGAGCATATTCTAGTTGCGCCTAGAAATGAGGCTAGTGATGAGGAACTATCTCTTTATATGAAACATATGGATGATGCCACATATGTCCAATGTTTCATACTATCGGTCATGTCTAATGAGCTCTTGAATCAATATGAAAACATGGACGCGTATAGCATGATGTCTCACCTTAAGGATCTCTACCAAGAGAAGGAGAGACAAGAGAGATATGAGATCTCCAATTATTTGTTTATAACTAAGCATGGAGAGTCTATTCCAGCTGGGCCTCATGTAGTCAAGCTTATTGGCTACATCGAACGACTGGACATCTTAGGGATTAAATTCCAGGATGAGTTGCATATAGATCTCATCCTATCATCACTTCCCAATACCTCCTCAAGCTTTATTTTCAACTACAACATGAGAAATAATGAGAAGTGTCTATCATAACTTCTGACCTTGATTCTCAAGGTAGATAAGGACATGGGGCGTGAGAAACCTACAGCCCTCGTGGTGAATAAGAAGAAGCAAGGACAAGTCAAAGGGGCCAAATACTTATAAATGGTCTAAAGCCCCTGAGCATCATCCTTCCAAGAAGGGGAAGATCCAGAGGTAGGGAAAGGAACAGGAGGTGGTGTGTTTTTCATGTGGAAAGCAAGTCCACTGGAAGAGGAACTCAACCTAGAAGTGTGGGGATTCTAAAGGTGCATTTGTTATCGAGTGAAATATTTCTATTTCTACACATTGGGTATTATATATAACTTGTGGGGCTCACATATGTATTCAAATTCAGGAACAAAGTATATTTTGAAATATTTTCATAGAAGAGGTGGATCTTCGAGCTGCCAATGGCATAAGGCTGGTTGCATTGGCCATTGACGATTACCACCTCTCATTTCCGACTAGGATGATTTTGGTTTTACGTAACTGTTATTAAGTGCCTAGTGTTACCAAGAACTTAATTAATGTATATTGTTTAGATATGGATGGATTTATTTTCATGATTGTAAATAAGGGTTCTCTTTTATAAGAACAATGTATTTTATGGTATGTCACATTTAAATAATGGTTTGTATGTACTAAATTAAAAAAACTAAGTGTTGGCAATCGATAACGAAACAAACTCACAAGACTCATACATCACCCAGTTGTGGCATCATTGTCTCGGTCATGTAGACAAGAAGCGCTTGACAAAGCTCAGCCAAGATGGCTATTTAGACTCTACTGAGCTAAAACCACTTGATAGATGTCATGCTTGTTTACAAGGTAAAATGACCAAGCGGCCTTTTGGTGTACATGGTGAAAGGGCCACAGAGCTTCCAGGATTGGTGTATAGGGATGTATGTGGACCATTTCCAGTAGAAGCTAGAGGTGGATATTCTTGCTTCGTTACTTTTACTGATTATTTAATTAGATATGGCTATGTCTACTTAATGAGGTATAAGTCAATGTCCTTAGAGAAATTTAAGGAATTCAAGAATGAAGTGGAGAATTAGCTTGGTATGAAGATAAAGAAACTTTGATCAGATCGAGGTGGAGAATATCGAAACCAATAGTTCATAGATATTCTAGAGGAGTCTGGGATTCTATCTCAACTCACTACTCCTTACAAACCACAGTGGAATGGTGTCAGATAATGGAGGAACTGCACCTTGTTGGACATGGTGAGGTAGATGATGAGTCATACAGATCTTCCATTATCCTTTTGGGGATATGCATTACAAACTACAACATACACATTAAACCGGGTACTAACTAAAGTGGAAAATGGAATTCCATCTGAGTTATGGAATGGACAGAAACCCATTTTTTCACACACACATGTATGGGGTGGTGAGGAATTTGTTAAGGCCTTCACAGGAAACAAAATAGCACCATGGGGAACGGAGTGTATCATTATAGGATATCCCAATGAAATGAAAAAATATTACCTATATAACCCTTCAGACAAGAAAGTGATGTTCGCCAGACAAGTCATCTTTCTTGAGAGAGAACACATCCTCAAAAAGGATAGTAGGAGAAAGATTAACTTCGATGAAGTTGATTCTCAAGATACACTAGATTTGGTATAGGAACAAGTTCCACATATCCTTGTGGAAGAGGTTTCAGAAACACAAGTACTGCGTAGGAGCTCAAGTGAGGTAAGGTAACCAGAGAGATTTGGTTTCCTATTCACCAAGGATAGTAAATCATTATTATTGGACAATGATGAACCTCTATCCTACATGGAAGTCGTAGAAAGTTTAGAAGTTATAATATGGATAGAAGCTATGAATTCTAAGAAGGATTCCATGTATCCGAACCAAGTCTGGGTTCAGGTCGATGAGTCAGTTGATGTAAAACCTATTGGATACAAATGGGTATTCAAGAGAAAGCTAGACATGAAAGGTCAAGTTAGCACCTATAAAGTATGGATTGTGGCTAAAGGATTCAGAATGTTTCAAGTAATTGACTATGATGAAACATTCTCGCCAGTTTCCATGTTTAAATCTATAAGAATCATACTTGCCATATTAGCTTACCATGACTGCGATATTTGTAAAATGGATGTCAAAACAGAATTCCTTAATGGGAACCTTTAGGTAGATGTCTATATGACACAACTAGAAGGGTTTGTGACACAAGGTGAACCCAAACGGGTTTCTAAGTTGCAGAAATCCATTTATGGATTAAAGCAAGCATCCAGTTCATGGAACATTTGATTTGATGAAGCCATAACGAAATTTGGTTTCATTAAGAACGAATGTGAGCCATGTGTTTATAAGCAGTTTAATGGGAATACGATCATTGTCCTAGTAGTATATGTAAACAAAATATTGCTTATTGAAAACTATTTACCATTCATACAGACAGTTAAGGACTGGTTAAATAAGTGTTTCTCCATGAAGGACTTGGGTGAAGTAGCCTACATTCTAGGGATCAAGATCATTCGTGATAGATCAAAGAGGCAACTTGGAATAAGTCGTGGGACAAACATTGACCTGATACTAAAGAGATTTATTATGGAACAATCCAAGAGGGGAGTAGTTCCATTGTCTCATGGCCTACATCTTTCTAAGAAAATGTGTCCACAGACACAACAAGAGAAAGATAGAATGAGTAAGATCCCATACGATTCGGCTCTAGGATCCATCATGTATGTCATGTTATATACCAGGCTTGATGTTGCCTATGCACAGAGCATGGTAGGAAGATATTAAGAAGATCTAGGAGAATAGCATTGGATTGCTGTTAAGAATATCCTTATGTATCTGAGAAGAACTAAGGATATGTTCCTAGTGTATGGAGGATACGAGGATCTTGTCATCAGAGGGTTCACTAATGGTGGTTTTCAGACATATCAGAATGATCTGAAATTGCAATCTGGATATGTTTTCTGTCTCAATGGAGGAGCTCTGAGCTGGAAGAGTTCAAAGCAACCAGTTGTCGCCGATTCTATAGTGGATTCTGAATATAAAACATCTTCTGATGCAACCAAAGAAGCAGTCTGGATTTGGAACATTATTCGGGAGCTTGATGTGGTGACTAGTAGTAAAGACCTTGTCACATTGTATTGTGATAATACTGCAGCGGTGGCTCTTGCAAAAGAACCAAGGTCACATCAATGGACAAAACACATACTCTAGAAGTATCACCTCTTGAAGAATTTCTATCAGAGGGGTGAAGTTTCAGTGAGAATAGTGTCAATATAAGAGAACATGGTAAACCCCATGACTAAAGGACTATATCAGAAAAATCATGAATATTATGTGAGAGCCAGCGTGTTAAAGGTTTTTAGAAGATGGCTCTAGTACAAGTGAGAGTCTTTTGGAGTTGGTGGCCTAAAACCAACTACTTTGTACTTTATTTATTAATAAATACCTTATCACATCTTGATTCTTCTTCTGTATGAAAATGCATGTGATAATGTCCTAAGGATAGTTATTGCATTAAAGGGTCATGGCTGATCCCTACTATAATGAGAACCTGGAAGTGCCATGACACTGTTCTTGAATATATGTTCTATAGCCAGATGATGTTATTTGAGGGACACAAATAATAATGGCCATTAGGGGTGAGGACTCATAAAACGTTGAGGAACCTTCTCATTGTGTGCTCCCTTAGAAATATCCAGGAGAATATTATGAGAATGAGACCCGCCAGTAAGAAATCCACATTTCATAGTGTCATTGGATTTTCCTATCTACGGATGTGTGTTTTGGTCCTTAGACTTTAAGATTATTATTAATGGGTATTACAACTCGCACACATAGATGTATTGATGAAAACTATGTCGACACATTGTTCGCAGCGAGGTAGGATACGTTGGGTGCATCACAAGTAATACTGAATTAATAGATAATGTGAGAAAGGATTTGTCCCTTATGTTCCATAAAATAAGTAGATATCTCAGGCCCTTTGATAGAATTGATATAGCCTAAATAAATCCATGTTTGTGGTAAGGTATGGAAGAGTTCAATTCTGGAATGTCAAAGAAAGAATAATCAAGCACATTGGATGATGGCACTAGCATGCAACCCGCTTGATTTGAGATATCGTGACAAAGAGATTACATTACACAGTAAGTGTTCGTATGAGGTGACACGTTAATGCGGTGTCAACTTCTTTATCTTAGGTGCCTTTACCATTGCTAGACAGTAATATTGGATTTTTGGTAAGCCTGCCTAATGCCAATGAGAAAGAGGCCTAGAGGTTCACACACTAAGTTTGTCCATGTATTTCAGTTAAATATTAATTTAACAAGTTAAATAAAGATTATTTTTGACTGTGGTTTATCAATTATTTAAGGATGCCTGATCGCATTTATTTCGACACTAGTTATTCGAGAGAATATATTGTGGATGAAATAACATATATTTATTAGCAAATAATGCAGTTACATTTATTTAAGAAATAAATATCCATCACTCAAGGACTAATAAATGTGGTGGAGAAAAATGGAAAATAAAAGAAAACGCTGTGTATATTGAAAATAAACACCGTGTAGTTTTATGGAAAATGAGTACACGTCGTGTATTAATGATTACACAGCATGTAGTTTTTCTAATCAGGATTTTGAGGAAATAATATCGTTTTATTAAATGATATTTATTATAATCAGTGTGGGAGCATTTCAAGGAATTAATCATTCGAAAAGGGGGTTTTCAATAAGAGTTAATGAAATCAATAGAATGTGTAACACGTTTATTTATTGTCATAACTCTATAACCTAAAACCCAATTATAAATATCCTTACAACCCCAATACTTTTCCCCAATTTTTGTGAACAAAAATTCTAGAGAGTTCTCTCAAGGCCGGAAGAAATCTTTCCTCCAAGAATGCTCTCAAGACCGAGAGAGATCTACCACCACCGGATCAAGGCGATCTAAGGCAGACATCGCAAGAGAAGGTTCTTCCATTCTAGCCCCCCGAGATCCCTTCAGTGACATCCAAAGATATGTGGAGCACATGTGGATCACCGCTAGAGGAATCCTGCACTTTGATTCTATGATGCAATGACAGATCACATCGGATCCTGACCGGAGACATCAATGAAGAAAGAATTCCATCAAGGTAATTCTTGTCAATTAATTAAATTAATTATAACCAACATATAATGATCATATATATATGGTTCTGGGACTCCCGCTTTTCTTTTTTGTTCATTATTCTATTATGAAGATTCATGATTTTACATCGTGACGGATCTCAGATTGATCGTTTTTTGACACTAAAATCAATGTTGGGCACTCCCACCAATGCGCTTCCGCTGCGCTCGGAAGCTACAAGTGGTATCATAGTGGTTATATCATTGATTATAATTATTTATTTTTTCGTTGGTGATTTATGCATTTATTAATTTAGTTGTTTCAATTCAAGTTTATTATTATTTAAAATATGAATCTTGAGATCTATTCCTCCCCTATCGTTTGTCGTTCACCTTACAAAAATGAATTTTTCTTTTAATTTTGATGAAAATAAAATAGAGGAACTCATCGGGAGGGGACAAACGTTCCTGTCCGTACAAAATTAGAATACATGGCGTGTATTCTAAAGTACACATCGTGTATTCTAGGTTCAATGTATTGGACTAGTCCGCCAAATCAAGTCATGTATTTGATCCTATCTAAGTCATTTATGACACCGTGTGTTGACCAGGAATAGGTGGCACACATTTTCCGGATTACACGCCGTGTGGTCCACTGAACATGGCGTGTAGTCCCATTGGGATGGGATTGGACCGTGTACCCCATACATGGCTTTCCCGGATGGAAACCGTGTAACGCGGATACAACATGGCATGTGTCCAACTGAACACACCCAGTACTCTGAAAATTTACAAAGTACATCAACACGCCATGTCCTCAGGTGTGTACTTCGGATGGACGGTGAAGAAAATTAAACACCGTGTAGTAATAACTACACACCGTTTACTCATCCAAATTATGTAGATTTATTAAAATTTATTATTATATTCTACAAACCCTTGAGATGTGTACCATGGTGTAGGTGTAATGTTGAGAAAAAAACACGCGATAGGTGTTTTATATATATGTTTTTAATTTAACATCTGCGTAATGAACATGAATTCACCGGGTTTCCTCTAAGGTACAATTTACGTACAAGGATAATTTTAATTTATTTAAAATTTTGATGGATGAGAATCTCAAGGAAATTTAGAAAAGGGTTTAAGGTAAAGGGATTGATTAATTAATTGATTCGAGTGTGATTTATCTTAAACAAAAATGATTAAAGAATTGAATTCTAGTTTTATTTATGCATAAATATCATTGAATTTATGGATTATCATGAGCTAGACTAAGACCTTTGTATGTGAATAGTTTCTTTAATTTATTTATTTAAATTAAATTTGTTGGCCTCTGAGACTTATCCTCATTAATATGTAGGGCCTACGCGCCCAGGGAATCTTTTATGAAAAAACCCCTTTTTACCCCTCACCTACGTGTGAGATAAATGCATATGTAATGGATGGAGCTCCCATGATAGTGGAGGCATATCAAGTAAGGAGCCAAGGAGAAACCAATCCAAGGAGATACAAAGGTGGACAGATGGAAAGCTATAAACATGAACCCGAAATCTTCAAGGTGTTTCTCCCCTAGGTCTTGGGTAAGTTTATCAACCGCTGGATAAACAAACCCATAGAACAAGCTCATGATCATACCATTTATTTCTATCAGTTTCACAGTTTATTTATTATGGGTGTGTTGTCACGATCACACAATTAATGAATTAAACAAGCATAGATAGAACCAAAATAAAGACCGTCTTATGTGTAAATATTATCTTAGACATGGTTAATCACTTAAGTATATCCCACTTAATATTAAAAAGCATGTAATCAAAGATAATAAAATAGAAATTTACATATAGGGATAACATCGCTCAAAGAAATATTAAGTCCGTATAGCCTTCCATAATCTTGGTTAGAATCAAACCATAGTTCAAAGTGATTGACCAACCCTAGTTGGGGTGCTTTCAATTATCGGGAAATTCTAATTCAAGGTTTTGGGTTGATTTGAAACGGTTCACATCTAGGGTTGACTGCCACAGCAGGACTTGGTGTGACCAAGAGGCAAAGGTTGAGGAAATCCAAAATAAAAGGATTTCAAGATTGGGGAGTCCACTCAGTGGATCAAGGAGCTGCGAGTTAATATAGTTGGTATTTGGAATGCCTATCTAAAACCCTTCAAGTTTCTTGACCAACCCTAGTTGGGGTAATGCAAAGGAAAATATGGATCATTGCCACTAGAATATTCATCCAATAGAATATTCCAATGTCAATGGTGAGGGCTATTGGATTTCGATAAAATAGTGGGAGACTAATAAGCATTAATTAATTTATTTGTCTCAATTTTATAATAAAGTACTAAACCTTTTATCATCTTAATTTGTAGAAACGGAAAGAAAAATGATTTCAAACATATCATTTCGAACCATACTCGAGAAATAAAACCTTCTCACCGGCACCAATTTCCAAAAGTGGCAGAGTCGTTTACGCGTCATCCTTCGCCATGAGAGGAAATTGTATGTGCTGGAAGAGCATGTTCTAGTTGCGCCTAGAAACGAGGCCAGCGATGAGGAACTATCTCTTTATATGAAACATATGGATGATTCCACATATGTCCAATGTTTCATACTATCGGTCATGTCTAATGAGCTCTTGAATCAATATGAAAACATAGACACGTAAAACATGATGTCTCACCTTAAGGATATCTACCAAGAGAAGGAGAGACAAGAGAGATATGAGATCTCCAATGATTTGTTTATAACTAAGCATGGAAATCCTATTCCAGCTGGGCCTCATGTAGTCAAGATTATTGGCTACATCGAACGACTGGACATCTTAGGGATTAAATTCCCGGATGAGTTGCATACAGATCTCATCCTATCATCACTTCCCAATACCTCCTCAAGCTTTATTTTCAACTACGACATGAGAAATAATGAGAAGAGTCTATCATAACTTCTAACCTTGATTCTAAAGGTAGATAAGGACATGGGGAATGAGAAACCTGCAGCCCTCGTGGTGAATAAGAAAAAGGAAGGACAAGTCAAAGGGTCCAAAGTCTTATAAACGGTCTGAAGCCCCCAAGCATCATCCTTCCAAGAAGGGGAAGATCCAGAGGTAGGGCAAGGAACAGGAGGTGGTGTGTCTTTCATGTGGCACGCAAGTCCACTGGAAGAGGAACTCAACCTAGAAGTGTGGGGATGCTAAAGGTGCATTAGTTATCGAGTGTAATCTTTCTATTTCTACACATTGGTTATTATATACAACTTGTGGGGCTCACATATGTATTCAAATTCAGGAACCAAGTATATTTTGAAATATTTTCATAGAAGAGGCGGATCTTAGAGCTTCCAGTGGCATAAGGCTGGTTGCATTGGCCATTGACGATTACCACCTCTCATTTCTGACTAGGATGATTTTGGTTTTACGTAACTATTATTAAGTGCCTAGTGTAACCAAGAACTTAATTAATGTATATTGTTTATATATGGATGGAAGTTTGTAAATAAGGGTTCTCTTTTATAAGAACAATGTATTTTATGGTATGTCACATTTAAATAATGGTTTGTATGTATTAAATTAAAAAAACTAAGTGTTGGAAATTGATAACGAAACAAACTCACATGACTCATACATCAACCAGTTGTGGCATCATCGTCTCGGTCATGTAGACAAGAAGTGCTTGACAAAGCTTGGCCAAGATGGCTATTTAGACTCTACTAAGCTAAAACCACTTGATAGATGTCATGCTTGTTTATAAGGTAAAATGACCAAGCCGCCTTTTGGTGTACATGGTGAAAGGGCCACAGAGCATCCAGGATTGGTGTATAGGGATGTATGTGGACCATTTCCAATAGAAGCTAGAGGTGGATATTCTTGCTTCGTTACTTTTACTGATTATTTAATTAGATATGGCTATGTCTACTTAATGAGGTATAAGTCAATGTCCTTAGAGAAATTTAAGGAATTCAAGAATTAAGTGGAGAATCAGCTTGGTATGAAGATAAAGAAACTTTGATCAGATCGAGGTAGAGAATATCTAAACCAACAGTTCATAGATCTTCTAGAGGAGTCTGGGATTCTATCTCAACTCACTACTCCTTACAAACCACAGTTGAATGGTGTCAGAGAAAGGAGGAACTGCACCTTGTTGGACATGGTGAGGTCGATGATGAGTCATACAGATCTTCAATTATCCTTTTGGGGATATGCATTACAAACTACAGCATAAACATTAATCAGGGTACCAACTAAAGTGGAAAATGGAATTCTATCTGAGTTTTGGAATGGACAGAAACCCATTTTTTCACACACACATGTATGGGGAGGTGAGGCATTTGTTAAGGCCTTCACAGGAAACAAACTAGCACCACAGGGCATGGAGTGTATCATTACAGGATATCCCAAGGAAATGAAAAAATATTACCTATATAACCCTTCAGACAAGAAAGTGTTGTTCGCCAGACAAGTCGTATTTCTTGAGAGAGAACACATCCTCAAAAAGGATAGTGGGAGCAAGATTAACTTCGATGAAGTTGATTCTCAAGATACACTAGATTTGGTATAGGAACAAGTTCCACAAGTCCCTGTGGAAGAGGTTCCAGAAACACAAGTACTACGTAGGAGCTCAAGAGAGGTAAGGTAACCAGATAGATTTGGTTTTCTATTCACCAAGGATAGTAAATCATTATTATTGGATAATGATGAACCTATATCCTACAAGGAAGTAGTAGAAAGTTTAGAAGCTACAAGATGGATATAAGCTATGAATTCTGAGAAGGATTCCATGTATTCGAACTAAGTCCGAGTTCAGGTCGATGAGCCAGTTGATGTAAAACCTGTTGGATACAAATGGGTATTCAAGAGAAAGCTAGACATGAAAGGTCAATTTAGCACCTATAATGCATGGATAGTGGCTAAAGGATTCCGAATGTTTCATGGAATTGACTATGATGAAACATTCTCGCCAGGTTCCATGTTTAAATCTATAAAAATCATACTTACCATATTAGCTTACCATGACTGCGAGATTTGTAAAATGGATGTCAAAACAACATTCCTTAATGGGAACCTTTAGGTAGATGTCTATATGACACAACCAGAAGGGTTTGTGACACAAGGTGAACCCAAACGGGTTTCTAAGTTGCAGAAATCCATTTATGGATTAAACCAAGCATCCAGTTCATGGAACATTTGATTTGATGAAGCCATAATGAAATTTGGTTTCATTAAGAACGAATGTGATCCATGAGTTTATAAGCATTTTAATGGGAATACGATCATTATCCTAGTAGTATATGTAAAAAAAATATTGCTTATTGAAAACTATTTACCAGTCTTACAGTCAGATAAGGACTGGTTAAACAAGTGTTTTTCCATGAAGGACTTGGGTGAAGCAGCCTACATTCTAGGGATCAAGATCATTCGTGATAGATCCAAGAGGCTACTTGGAATAATTCGTGGTACATACATTGACTAGATACTAAAGAGATTTATTATGGAACAATCCAAGAGGGGAGTAGTTCCATTGTCACATGGCCTACATCTTTCTATGAAAATGTGTCCACAGACACAACAAGAGAAAGATAGAATGAGTAAGATCCCATACGCTTCGGCTATAGGATCCATCATGTATTCCATGTTATATACCAGGCTTGATGTTTCCTATGCACTAAGCATGGTAGTAAGATATTAAGAAGATCTAGGAGAATAACATTGGACTGTTGTTAAGAATATCCTTATGTATCTGAGAAGAACTAAGGATATGTTCCTAGTGTATGGAGGAGACGAGGAGCTTTTCATCAGAGGGTATACTAATGGCGGTTTTCTGACATATCAGAATGATCTGAAATTGCAATCTGGATATGTTTTCTGTCTCAATGGAGGAGCTATGGGCTGGAAGAGTTCAAAGCAACCAGTTTTCACCGATTCTATAGTGGAGTCTTAATATATAGTAGCTTCTGATGCAACCAAAGATGCAATCTGGATTTGGAACTTTATTCGGGAGCTTGATGTGGTGCCTAGTAGTAAAGACCTTGTCACATTGTATTGTGATAATACTGTAGTGGTGGCTCTTGCAAAATAACCAAGGTCACATCAATGGACAAAGCACATACTCTAGAAGTATCACCTCTTGAGGAATTTCTATCAGAGGGGTGAAGTTTCTGTGAGAATATTGTCAATGGAAGAGAACATGGTAAACCCCATGACTAAAGGCCTATATCAGCAAAATCATGAATATTATGTGAGAGCCAGCGGGTTAAAGTTTGTTAGAAGTTGGCTCTAGTACAAGTGAGATTCTTTTGGAGTTGGTGGCCTAAAACCAACTAATTTGTAATTTATTTATTAATAAATACCTTATCACATCTTGATTGTTCTTCTGTATGAAAATTCATGTGATAATGTCTTAAGGATAGCTGTTTCATTAAAGGGTCATAATTGATCCCTACTATGATGAGAACCTTGAAGTGCCATGACACTATTCTTGAATATATGTTCTATAGCCAGATGATGTTATTTGAGGGACACAAATAATAATCGCCATTAGGGGTGGGGACTCATAAAACATTGAGGAACCTTCTCATTGTGTGCTCCCTTAGAAATATACAGGAGAATATTATGAGAATGAGACCCACCAGTAAGAAATCCACATTTCATAATGTCATTGGATTTTCCTATCTACGGATGTGTGTTTTGGTCCTTAGACTTTAAGATTATTATTAATGGGTATTACAACTCGCACACATAGATGTATTTATGAAAACTATGTCGACACATTGTTCGCAGCGAGGTAGGATACGTTGGGTGCATCACAAGTAATACTGAATTAATAGATAATGTGAGAAATGATTTGTCCCTTCTGTTTCATAAAATAAGTAGATATCTCAGGCCCTTTGATAGAATTGATATAGCCTAAATAAATCCATGTTTATGGTAAGGTATGGGAGAGTTCAATTCTAGAATGTCAAAGAAATAATAATCAAGCACATTGGATGATGGCACTAGCATGCAACCCGCTTGATTCGAGATATCGCGGCAAAGAGATTACATTACACAGTAAGTGTTCGTATGAGGTGACATGTTAATGCGGTGTCAACTTCTTTCTCTTGGGTGCTTTGAACCATTGCTAGACAGTAATATTTGATTTTAGGTAAGCCTGCCTAATGCCAATGAGAAAGAGGCCTAGAGGGTCACACACTAAGTGTGTCCATGTATCTTAGTTAAATATTAATTTAACAAGTTAAATAAAGATTATTTTCGACTGTGGATTATCAATTATTTAAGGATGCCTGATCGCATTTATTTCGACACTAGTTATTCGAGAGAATATATTATGGATGAAATAACATATATTTATTAGCAGGTAATGCAATTACATTTATTTGAGAAATAAATATCCATTACTCAAGGACTAATAAATGTGGTAGAGAAAAATGGAAAATAAAAGAACACGCCGTGTATATTGAAAATACACACAGTGAAGTTTTATGGAAAATGAGTACACGTCGTGTATTAATGATTAAACAACATGTAGTTTTTCTAATCAGGATTTTGAGGAAATAATATCATTTTATTAAATGATATTTATTATAATCAGTGTGGGAGCATGTCAAGGAATTAATCATTCGACATGGGGGGTTTTCAATAAGAGTTAATGAAATAAATAGAACGTGTAACGCGTTTATTTATTGTCAAAACTCTATAACCTCAAAACCGATTATAAATATCCTCACAACCCCAACACTTTACCCCAATTGTTGTGAACAAAAATTATGGAGAGTTCCCTCAAGGCCGAAAGAACTCTTTCCTCCAAGAACACTCTCAAGACCAAGAGAGATCCACCACCACCTGATCAAGGTGATCAAAGGTGGTCATCGCAAGTGAAGGTTCTTCCGTGCTAGCACTCGGAGATCCCTTCGATGACATCCATAGATACGTGGAGCACGTGTGGATCACCGCTAGAGGAATCCTACACTTGGATTCTACGACGCAATGACGGATCACATCAAATCGTGACCGGAGACATCAACGAAGAAAGAATTCCATCAAGGAAATTCTTGTCAATTAGTTAAATTAATTATAACAAAAATATGATGATCCTATATCTATGGTTCTAGGAATCCCTCTTTTGTTTTTCATTCTCCGTTCTATTCTAGAGATTCAGCGTTTTACATCATGACAGATCTTGGATTGATCGTTGTTAACGCTAAAATTAATGTTGGGCACTCCCACCAACGCGCTTCCGCTGCGCCCGGATCCTACTTAATATATGTTTAAATACTCTCATAAACAAATATTTAGAAAAGTTTTTGTGTTTTTTTAACCCTCACCTCTTAGTTTAAACCCCCTCCCCTGCTAATATTTTTGATAATTACAGTAATATCAATATTCTTTACTCTTTAGGGGTTAACAATATTACCATAAAAAGGTAAGTGACCCATAAATAGACCATGATTGATATGATAAATTTTATACCATTCATTTGTATTAAGTTAGTAATTTTATTAATTCTAAATCATTTAATATGTTTTTTATTATAAGATATTATTAATGTCACTTTTGGAACAATTTGGTTACTTTGATTTTAAAGTCATCAGGATAGTAATGGAATTTGAATATAAAACATTAAATAATCCCAAGAATGATATATTTGTCTTAAAAATTATTGTAAATATATAATTCCCTGAAATTAAAAAACATTTATTTTTTTAAAACCATCTTTATTATTTTTCAATTAATTAAATAAATACTTTATCTTTTTTTCGTAATAATTAAATGTAATTATTCAATCACTATTTTCTAAGAAAAACTACATTAATAAAAAAAATTAACGCATCTATCAAATTAATAAATATTTTAAAACTTATCAATTTTTATCGTTATTTAAATTGTTTAGAGATATTAAGTTTAAGAGAGTTACATTTTGTATTTATTATTTTTCTAAAATAATATAAAGATCATAATAAGAGAAAAATGAACAAAAGT
This sequence comes from Viscum album, assembly GCA_963277665.1. Lineage (NCBI taxonomy): Eukaryota > Viridiplantae > Streptophyta > Magnoliopsida > Santalales > Viscaceae > Viscum > Viscum album. Next base: position 1,422,833,389 of record OY728123.1, on the reverse strand, counting down.
AGAAATTTTTAAAAACGTGTATGGAAATAATAAAACTAAACCTTTCTAATAATATAATTTTATTTGTTAAATAAATTTTAAATCCTTATCCCAAAGCATTATCCCAATTTTACACACTTTACATTTACCAAAGTAATCCAATATTTAACAAGGTTACTATTCTAATTGACCAAAAATAAAAGGGATTTATTTAACAAATATGATATTCTTGATTCCAAATATGGATATTTGTTTCATGTTTTAGTTTATAAAATTGGTAAAAATACATTTTAAAATAAGGGTGTAAAATCTGATGAAAACATTTTTTAGAAAAAACCATTTTAAACATAAAACTTGATTTATCCTTATCCCCTGATTAGAAATAATGTTTCATGACTTTAAAAATATTTTATTAGATATATAACATATTAATACAATTAAAATAATTCCACTATATGGATTAATTAAATTTATTAAGATAAAAAACCATTGAACTCATAAAAATCATTTTTCAGATTAACATCAATTTTTATTTCAATTGTTTTTTATTTTAATTTCTAATCAATTTATAACAAATGAATTAATTTTATTAATGTGTTAACAAATTTTTTTATAGTTTTATTATTCCTATGAAAACCAAAATATTCAACGGATAGGAGGTAACTATATCATTTAAAAAAATCAATCGTATATTGTGGTTCATCTAAACTCAATGTTTCCCATAAAACGAGAATATAAGAAACTAAATTTTTTTGAAGAAAAATATATCATAAGATATTAAAATTTTACATTATACTCCCTATAACATTTATCTAACCCACAAAATTTCACCAATTAGATTTAAAAAATGAGGATATATATTTTTCATCATATCCTCAGGTTCCCATGTAGCATCTTTGAATTTCTAATTCCTCCAGAGAGTTATTACCATATGAGTAGTTATATTCTACAACACATCATTTTTGTAATCAATGATTTATACCAGTTTTTATTCATAGGAAAAATAATTATATAGATGTTTAACCTCTATGTTAAGTACATTTGAGGGATCTGGTATGTACATCCTTAGGAGAGATATATAGAACACATCGCAGACATTAGAGAGGTCTGGTGGAAGCTCCTTAAAATAATCTTTCATCCCTCATAAATTAAGAATAAATAAGGGTATAATAGAAATAGGTATGAATTTTCCATTCAATTAAAATATTATAACCTTTTTCCTTGGATAAATTCAAAGGGATACCTTCTTAGAAACTTCAAACTCCATGTTTTGAGAACTATTACCAGCGTAACTTTTTTATTGACTATATATTGATATTATGTGATGATGAATGGTTCTTACATAATCTACCATTTAATAATATATATCAAGTCACAATATATTAACTTATATAAACTAATCCCACCACATTGTATTTATTTACTTCTTACCCTAGAGGGATTCATAATGAGCCATCTGAATACTCAAGTGAAATCTATTGTCTTATGAAAATTCTACTAGAAGATGTTTTTGATATCAAATAACTTTGAAATACAAAAAATATTTTCTCAAAACATCTTCCAGATTTGGAATGGTTCTCTCACAGTGACCATCTATCTGAGGACGATAAGAATTATTTAAACTCAAATATAAATCCCTATATTGTGGAATATATTTCAAGAACCACAACGTAAACCTCATATCTCAGTCAGATATAATAGAATTTGGTACTCCATATATCCTTTACAAATAATTAATGTATATTTTGGAAAGATTATTGGGATATAAATAAACTCATATAATAATAATGTTTTATAACTTGGAAAATTTATTGACTGCAACACAAATAGAAATATAAAATTTACATGTTTTGGGAATGTCTGGTGAAGAAAATCCCTAATGATGCATTCCCATTTCCATTCGGGTATGGGTAGTGGTTGCAATATTTTCTTAGATATTTGTCTCTCAACCTTAACATGATTGCATACTATTAAATAAGATATATACATTGAAATATCACTCTTCATGTGGTCCCACTATAAATAGACTTTCATATCTCTATTTAACGACATACTTCCTATATGAATATAAATTGAAAAATTATGAGCTTCATCCAATATCTCATTCTCCCGATATGGTATGGAAGAAGAATACACATGGTTTAGGAAACATATAATTTCTTTATAATCATGGTGTAACTCAAGATCATTCATTACATTCTTCTATAGTTGCACATCTTCCCTCAATGCATATGTCATCCTCACTTGGGTAGGTGGTTGAAAACTCATTTGAGAAAGATAAGATTTATCTCCATTAATTCCTTATATTAAGACCCATCATTGATTATAAAGAAATATTATATATTTTTTTATCATCATCATAGATAAGATTACAAAATCCTTACGGCTCAAAGTATTATCCACCTTGTTCTTATTCTCACGGTGGTAAAGTGTTGAGCTGTCATAATTTTTAATCAATTCTCAACAACTTCTTTTAAAAAAATTCAACTATTTCTCAGTTTATAAATAGATTAATCTTTTTTTATCACTATATATGTCACTAGTTTCTATATGAATATAATTACTCTATATTAATAATGAAGAAAGTACAACTTCTAAATACATATCTTGATTTAGGAAATTTTTCTATTCAACCATCGATTTTTGTGATGAATAATCATTCACAAAACCATTATTCATGGGAATTCATGCAAAAAACTTATTTGAAACATAACTGTAGATCACAAAACCTTCTCCACTATAGGGTACTGTAATCATTGGTGTGCTGACTGACATTCTCTTCAATTCCTTGAAATATTTTATACATTCTTGTGTCTAAAGAAACCTGGATCTCTTACAAGTTATCCTGGTGAGTGGACTAGATAACCATGATAAATTTTATATGGAGCATCAATAATATCTATAATAACTAATTAAAATACAGATCTCTGTCAAAGTGGTTGTTCTGGACCAATGTTTAATATATTCTATCCTTAATGGATCTAGTGATATAAAATCTCTTGAGATTATATAACCCAAATATGAAAAGTTATATATAACAAATTCACACTTGGTAATATATTTCATACAAAATCTCATTTATTAAGGGTTTTTATATAATTATCATGTGATATTTACTCTCTTCTTTTCCATTATACTATATTAAAAATCTATTTATATATACTACTACAAACTGATCATGTCAATCTATAAATACTAAATTAATTAAATCCATGAGGATATTGTTTTATTTAGTAATGAAAAGTGGAATGACACTAAATTTATAGTTTCATTACATTTTATAGAAGGTTTTCTAGTATATGTATTCACTTTTTACCCTCAACTAATAGTATCTAGAAAAAAGATCAATCTTCAACAAATTTTGAGCACCTAATAATTTACCAAAAAAATGATCAATATAAGGAAGTGGAAAGTTATTCTCTGTATTGATACTTTTATGCTCCTGATAATAAATATATATTTTCATTCATCAAATTTTCATTTTAAACAAAATTATAGGTTCAAACCATAGTGAATTTATTGGAAAAATTAATCTCATGTCGTAATTCTTGTACTATTTTTTTCTTTAATTCAAACAACAAAATTTTGGCCATTCTATATGGAGTCTTTCAAATAGGTTTATCACCATGTATTAGTCCTGTGGAAAAAAACATCATTATTCAAAATAAGAATAAGATTACCTTCAGAAAAAAAACAAAAAAATCTTATACAATAGAAATATAAATGATGTTGAGTCTCTCCCTAACCATCAGTGATAAATATCCATTTCTGAATTAGAATAATGTCTCATATACATTATTCAATTTCCATTGGAAGTTTGCATTCATCCTCACACAGAATAATGATCATGGTTTGGATTGGAATATCAAAGGTGGCTTCCCTTTCTCAAGAATTGATATTGGATTTATTTAAATAAATATAATCCATTCCAATAATAACATCGAATTTATTTATAGGGAGAATATAAATATTTTCATGTAGTACATTCCCATATATAACAATCATAGAAGAATAAAAAACATGAGATGTTAAAATAAATCCATTAAGAGTTTTCATAGCTAATTAACCATATAATCACTGAGGTGGTATTATGATTCCCCTAAACAATTCTTCAAATATAAAATAGAGGGAAAATCTAGAATCAAATAATATATTAAAAGTTCCAGTTTGAATGCAAATTATACCTTTTACCACTTCATTTTCAAACCCTACATCTTCAATAGTGATCAAATGATATTTCCTTTTTTCTAGGAGATTTAGTGGTTTTTGATGTTGATCGTCATCATTAATTTTTTTTGTTTCAGAAATCATTAATATAATTCCTATTTTCAATACATTTGAAACAATGGGAAGTGGTTGGCTTATTTCATGATTATTTTTAACATCACTATCGAAATTATTCTTCCTATTACATTGGAATTTTATTTCTTATTAACCTTCCTTTTATCCCATAAAACATTTACCCATCCCTTAGTGACAATTTTATCTATATTTTCATATACACATAAATCATAATTTATTACTAATATTAATCGCTCTAGGTTTTTATAATTTCCTTTGAATTCTTTTATATGTTTCTTGTTAAAACCATGAGACTGTTGGGAAATACCAATCTCAATTTCCACTTTTTTTGCGCACCAAACGATTTCTTCATTACAATTAAAATATATTTTGGATAACTCCCATAGGAATCATGGTTTTAATCCACTAAATAATCGATCAATATTAATTTTGATTTTGATTATAATTCTAAAAGTATAAAAAAATGTCTTGTAAAATTATCCCCATAGGTACTAATGGATTTTCCAGCCTTCTGTTATAGCTCAAGTAATTCATTCTCTACATAAATTTGAATAATATAAGGAAACTACATATTGAATAATATGCTCATAATCCCATCCCAATACATTGATTAAATTTCATCATGTTGCATCTTCTTCTTATTAAGAGTCCACCATTGATCTAAATCACCTTCCATATTATAAAAAAATGAAATAACATTTTTATAAAATGTACTCTTAAGTATGGAAAATATATTTTCAGTTGTACTAATCTATTACTAAGAAACAAGTGGATCAATAGGACCACTGAATGAAGGTGGATGTTTCCTTATAAAAGACTCAAAAAACATTGATTTGTCAATTAATTATCAGTAAGATCAACAATATTAATATATTGAGTAAATTTAACAAGCATAAAAAAAAAATTTCAATCAAGGTACCATAATATTTGGTTTATTAGGGGGGAAACCATTGTAGATTTCATCCTATTTAGCATTATATATTTTATTTCAGGTTCCATACATTAAATGAACCATGAATTCATAGTATGATAAAAATTAATACAAGTGGAAAACCACATACTATCCACATTAGCCAAAAATTTTGGATGTTATGTTATACATAATATTATCCCTAGGGTTCTAACAAAATTATTTCATCATAGTTTAAAAAGGTAACTAAAGATTTCATTGAAACCAACTACAGAAACCCATACATTAAATACATAAATATTACATCATATTAGATGAATATTAAAACAATAACACTAAAAAACATTCTATAATTATATAGGTACAGTGTATTTAGAGACATGGATTCATAAAACATTATGTTCACAGGATATCTAAATCATCTCCCACTTAGTTCTTCATGATTATAACCCTTCTTATAAATATAAATCTTAAAATCATTCTTCATATCTTAGGGAAGGGAAAAATTAGAAAGGGTGAGATAAATTTCTTAGTAAGGTTTAATTGAATATATTTCAATGATCACATATGTATAACATGAACAAATCGTTATGAGAACTTCATCATAATATTTAAAAACAACACCCCGCATATCATATATCATAATCAAGTATCCTATTATAATGAAATGATGTTCATAAGACATGAATAATAAAGGAGTCAAATAAAATGTGTTATAAGAGCATAATATTATCATAAGAAATAATTTTATGAAACAACCATAAGCATAGACTGTAGTTTGATTTAATCAAAGATCACTTCCAAGACATTCTTAGTTGATAGAGTCTCTTACTAAAATAGGATCGCTCCTAATTCCATTCCTTATTATATCAATAGAAATCTATCATTATTAAATACAATGTATGGGCATATAATTCTGGTCCCATAATTCACATATTTAAAATTATAAAATCATGTACCATAAGATCATAAAACATTCTTCCAAGTATAACCCACAAAAAGGAAATGAGTTTCATTAACATTTCACCATATCATCATAGCATAACCCATGAAATCAAAGGATCTTAATTATAACATAATTAACCCATGGAAATGAATCAGATTTCATATAATCATCATTAAATCTTAATCATAATCCATCAAATGAAGTAATGTTGATGGTATCATTAGAACATATCCCTAGTAAATTATACGTTACATAAAAAAATACTAACTTAGATTGTAAGATCCCAAGTATTTATTGAATAATACCTTTTCATTTATATTAATATTTATTAATAATATATTATTTTCTACATTAATGGAGGCTATTTGTATGATAGAATAATTAACACGCAACAATGGGTGTCTTTGATATCTTACATTACACACAACATTGAGTTATACCAAAAATAATATAATAATAATTTTATTTTAAATGGTAATTAATGCCTATACGTTTTAGTGTAGAGAATGAATAGAATGAACCATAACATTATTATAAATGTTTTTTAATTATATTTACATTTATCCATTAAATTTTAGAGGATTAAAATAAGAAAGAATCCAATTTTATGTATAAAATACTCTAATATTTTTGAAAGCTCGTTTTACTACATTTTAATGGAGAACCCTTTTAAATCTTGTTTTTTTCATTTTTATGTGTTCTGTTTTAAAAATTAAACTCTTTCTTTAGAAGAAGTGAATCCAAATTTACCTTGGTTGAAATTTTGGAATTTTTCTACTGAAATTCAAATTTTAATGAATAGTGAAAAGTATTGCATTTTAATTCAAAAACAGTATTTTAATCTAATTTATTAATATATTTAGACTTTCCTTTTTAATTATTTTTATAGTGTAATTGGATTATTTTTATTATTTAATCCAATGTTGTTCATTGTAAGTGATTTCACATTTATATTAGACGTAAACACATGTCAATCTTTTGATAGTTTTAACTTCTTAATAACCCGCTTTCTGGTTTTGAAAACAAAAATTATTTTTAAATTAATTTTGGCCAATTCAATGTTTGGAATTTGAAAAAATGGTATCTATATTAGTAATAATATGTTCCAAATTGTGTGAATATATACCTTTTTTTAGATATTATGAATAGTAACATTAGTAATTTTTTTATTTACAATGGTTAAAGGGTAAATTCGGTAAATAAGGGTAAAAAATCATAATTTTATAATATAAAACCGCCCTAAAACATGTCCTAGTACTATTGAATGAGTTATGTCTGACCATTATCATCCTTTGGATCAACCGTTGGCATTTGGGATCCACTTGGGAGTGATAATGACATGTTATAATAATTAATTTATTGTAAAGATAAAAATAACCTAAACATGTATCTCCTAACTAAAACAATTTTTATATGAGGTTATTTAAGTGATATATTCGACTATAAATAATAATAAGAAATATAAATATATTTCTTACATCATGGTGTTTTATCTATAATTTTTAGACATTAAATAAATAAATTTAGTTATGATATAATGATGATGCAGTGATTGCTTCATTAATAAAAGATTAAAAAATGATATATTAAATATTAAAATAAATATTATTTGACATAATTAATGTCATCCACAAATTCACTAGGTGAGTATGACATGTTAGTATTTATTCAATGTTTTTTTTTTCAAATTAATCAAGTTGTTATGAATTTGTAAAAAAGTCAAGTATGAGTAGTGCCCAAAATTAACATAATTCATAACATAAAATATTAAAATGTTTATTAAATGATATTAAATTCATAAAATATAAAATTTATCCAAATGGTTAATATAAGTCCAAATATATCATAAATTAATTGTTTTTTGGTATTTTTACATGATATGGTAATTACATTAACCCACAATGTGTAAATAACATGATATAACTGTAAGATTAAAAAGGGTAAAATAAGGGTTAAACAAAAAAGATAAGGATAAAAAAATATCCAAAAATTGTTTAATTTTTTTGGATAATTTGTATTTGAACCAAAATCATCGTATCATTTAATTAAATGAGATTTGTACCATTTTTAATCGATATTTAATTTATAATAAATTAATATTTCAAGACATTTCTATAGTTCCCTTCCTCCCTCTTATAAAAGGCCACCACCTCTACCCATTTACACACACCTATCAATCCCCTTGTATCACCAAAATTCTGCTTAAATAATCTCCCAACATCTCTGCTTTTCTCATCAAAGCCTTACCTGGGGAAGAAAAAACTTCACAAAAGCCTTTTGGCTCAAATCAAAAGAAGTTACCTAATTTAGATGTAACGCCTTCTCTCAAGTTCCTTTCCTTTATTTTCATTATTCACTCCATATTATCTTATTATTCGATTATTTCATAACCAAAATAGTATTCTCAATATACTATTATGTTGTTATGATAAGTATTCTAACTATAGTTACCCACACCTCCATATAATGGATACGAACATACTGTTTTGTTTATGGTGAACTACTACCTCACGAAATGATGATGGTTAAAATTTCCCCTATCACCTCTCATGGTGGCCATTATGATTTCTCAGTATTTATATATGATATATATTGTATTTATATTTTCTCTATTCTTCTTTAATTTTTATTTAAAACATACCTTTTTTATTTCCTTGATGTGTAAATATGATTATTTCATTTGGGGAAGTGTGGACTACCGCACCCTCCAAGTGAGATGACTCATTCATGATATACATGAAACATAATAAGGATGGTTTTATTTAACCTATTATACATAAATGAAATAAATATAATTCTAGTATTATAATATACATTTATATCATTTTATTTTGAATCTTTTAATATGATAAAGAAATGAAAGTAGTGTTCATGCGTACGTATGACCTACCGTCTCCATGAATGATACATTTCATTTCTTATCTCCAACTATTATGTAAATTATAAACATTTATATTCTGAATATAAATGATATTTAAAACATGAATGATATTCTAGAGATGATGGAATTTTGACCACATGGACAATTTACATGAAATATGATCATTTTCGACTCAAGTAACGAATATCGAAAAACCACCAGATATAAACTTATATAATTATGTAATTTTTATAACATGATGATAAGTATTATAAAATGAATAATTAATTTGATAAAGGTTCTAATCAAAGTACAAATTAACTTAATTCTATAATTCAGGAATATAAAGAATGAACGAGACAATTCAGACTCACGGTAATGGAATTCATCTCAATATCCTTTCATTGAGGCATATTTTGGTTTATACATGACCTTATTTTATATGGTGTATAATTACACCCTTTTTATTTTAATTTAATTCAATTTTCTTCAAAATAAATCTTTTTTTATGAATATTTTTACTAAATGACAAATCAAATGTTTCTTTTTAACGTACACGACAACAATGACCTTTCTGCTGGTGCGATCATTTTTTGATATTTGGATTCCCTAACAATCCATAATGTTTATAAAATGAAAATAAATACCATATAACATTTTTATGTATTTTTTTTATTGAAAATTGTTTTGATAATTCATTGATTATGTCAATACAATGAACAGATATCTTGTGATTGCAATGTGGAAATGTAATCTTTCCTTTATGCTTGTTTTATGTGTTATGAATATGTTATGGTTCTTTGGAATTATTTATGTATACAGGTGTTTCCATGATAAACCAAGGGTGGGTGAACCTTTTATAACCCTCCAATGCATTTGGTAACATGGCGATGGTAAATGTTATTATTTGGGAATATATTATGATGGGTATTCCAAACGTAACCATGAAGGTTACTCCATTTATAGATGTGAAAGATACAATGTAATTATGTTATGGATTCTACAAGTTACTATTATGATTTATGATTTCTATGAGTTATTTAGAAAAATTATGATTTCATGTGGTATGTTAAGGAGTTTATGTTTTATGAGTGAAAATTATGATTTCATTGATTTGTATGTATTCATGGAATAATGTTTTATTTATTTTTTTTATAACCCTTAATGAGATTTTGATGCTTATCCCGAGTTTTTGAAATGTTTTTCACAGTGTATAAGGAAGGGTAAGATAAATGAAGAATTAACGAAGATTTTCTATCAAGAAAAGAATTCTTGTTTTTAAGGAGTTTTATTATTGTGAAAAAATTATATAGAATAGAAGTACATACATTGTACTATTTGAGATGTAATGTAATAGTTATGGACTAATTATCAAAAATGAAAACCTGAAATGATTCTAGATGTGAATTAAAGTCAAATTATTAACTTATCTCAAGAATAAGTAATGTTTATGGTCAGGGCCTTATAGTGGGTATCAGAGGTCAATCTAGATAAATTTAGGAGTTATAATATCGTTAAATGAATATCAATAAATGATTTTTACTTTACGGTGAGATTTAAATTATATAACATTTGAAGATTACCGTGTTGATTCATCTAGGATATTTCTGTGTTCAAAATGTTTTTCTGTATAGGAAACATGGTAGCTATGATGGTACGACATCAAGAGGAATACAACTTACCAAATTAGAAACCAGAAATGGTTGAAATTAGAACTGAATAGTTTTTTTTGTATTGGTGGCACAGTTGAATCATGGTATTAATGGTTGTGGTATCCATGCACGAGATCAGCCAGATCAACCGCAAAGGAATATGTTGGTAGTGGATCATTTCACGAGTAAAAATCCTCCATCATTTAGAGGATCATCTGACCATGAGCTAGCTGAAGTGTGGATTAAAGAAATCAAAAATATTTTCAATGTCCTGGGATTTTTAGAACATCAAAAGGCCAGTCTTGTAGTTTACCATTTCTAAGGTGATGCTGATCTGTGGTGGTCGATGATTAAAAATATCAGGGTTAGTGAGGAGATTGATTCTCTTGATTGGTATTCATTCAAAGGTATGTTCCTTGAAAAATATTTTTCTAAGGCGGTTCTGTAAGAACCAAGATCTTCCTTTCAGGCGTGTTCTTCATTTCATGTTGTTTCTATGAAAAAGGGATGTTTTGAAAATTTTTTAGGAGTAAACTCCATATACTTAGGATTATATGACATGTACCAGGTTTCCTCGAGTAGCGTGTATAGGCCATGTAATAACCAAGTACCTGGCCGTGTGCTGTGACCGAAAGACTGCCTAAAGCGGAGGCCAGTTAAGGCATGTACATGGTGTGTAGATTAAATGAACACTTTGTGTAATTTTCTTTTTATTTGTTAAATAGGACTGAGTTTGTATCTTGTTTACAGAACACCCTTCTTCTATCTTCATCTCTTCCATGAGCGATCAGGAGCAAAGATTCTTCTCCAAGCCCCCGACTGGCCATCCGTGCTCTGAATCGAACACTATCGATTGCATTAAAATCACCTCGGTGAGTTCTTCAATCTTCTAGAGCCTCGAACCTTGATTTATCCTCCTTATTGAGATATCCTTGGTAGAAATTTTTAGATTTTTTTTGTAGATCTACAATGTTCTAGGATGATTTAAGGGCTGATGCCAGAGTATATCAATCATACAATGCTGAGGTATGTGTTTTATGCATTTCTATATTTTGTCTTTGAATTTTATGTGAAAAAATTTCCTAATACTCTAGACTAGGGTATTTCGTGTTTAGGAATTTTAATCGTGTTGATACTTTCTATGGTTGTTTTCTTGATTTGGGGATCCTTTTTGTAAATAGGGTTATTTTTCCATTCTATAGAGGTGTTTACATATGTCTATTTTTGTATTGACCATTTGGTCTAGTTTTTCTTGTTAGGATTCTTTCCTTCAATGCCTAGTGTAGTTAGGATGGAGTGATTTATCTGATGTTTTTATATGCTTTGTACCTATTTATCTAAGTAGTTTTGAGGTTTATGTTGGTTGTTGAACATTTTTTGTGCATGATTGCTTTACACTAGGTTGCGGTAACCTGGTGTAGTTAGACAATAAGGGGAATTGACGTTGAAGGCTTCCCCAGAGTGTCTATTATTTTTAATGATGTGATACCATAGGGGGGATTGACAATGAGTTCTCCCTCATAGTGTCTATAGTTACCCTTACGAGACCACATGGGGAATTGGCATTGGGTGCTTCCTCAGAGTGTATGTATTTTATCATTAAAAGTATATAGAGGGAATTAATGGTGTGTGCATCCTTAAGAAGTCTTTGCTTTCTTGAGAACAAAGGTTTTATAATGTGTGATCTTACCCAAGTGGTCGTTATATCCTTGTATAAGTGGAACCAGAGGGGTTATGCTATAAGAACATACCCAGATGGTTACTTGAGATTGATTGGTTAAACCAGAGGGGATAGGTTGTGAGAAATTCTTAGAGGGTTTCTTGTTTCTATTTGGTTGAATAATTGATGAATGTAAATGAATGTAATTGAAATTGTAGGAATGATTATTTTTTATTACTTCTTTGTTATTTTTTTATTTTTTATTTCCTACCATATATATATTCACTGACCGTTAGACAAAAATCTTTTGGTGGATGCCTACTCAAATTTGTCTCAAACCCTGATTAGGTCATGATTTTGGGCTGAAATAGATTATATTACTATAGGTATTAATAAGGTAAAGCACCCTCCTACTTTAGGAATGTGATTACAATGAAGACGGGGAGCATGGGATCAATATGAGGCTTGTGATGTTGAGGAGTTGTTTACTTTTTTTCCTTTTTTACTTTGGTTTAGTACTATATTCCAACATTTTGACTTGTTTGGATATTTTCCTAGATACTTATGACATGAATCATTATTTATATATATATATATATGATGTAGATGTTCATTTACTTCCAAAATTTTGTTGTTTACTATTGTATGGTATTATTATTGCCTTTTATAATGTTATCTATTTCATTCTGCTGCATTACTTCGCCAATGAAGGCATAGTTTCCCCACTATCACACCAAAGGCCCTCGCTGTTAGTCGGTAGCCTCTGGCATTTCGGGAAATGATCTTTAGGCCATGTGACCAACTAGGTACAAGTCACCTCTGGGCAGCACTCAGAATCAGGACATTACAATGTTGTATTAGAGAGATTCTTTTCATCTTGAATTAATGTTTGGAGCCTATAGACAGGGATAGGATAGAATAAGTAGTTTGTAATAAGTTGTTCCTTGGAGTAGCTAACCCATGTATAGGGAAAAGATAATTTACCACTATTATTTCTTTTTTTTTTTGGTTTTTCAATTACTAGAGTTGATTTTATTTTACTATTGGGTGATTCACATGTTTTTAGTTGTTAATATTAATAATATTGAAGTTCAATTTCTGTTACAGCCTAATTAGATGAGGGTATGACATCTCATTCATCATATAGGCACTTGTGAGAGATCACATGTCATGTATTCTTATCATGCTATTTAGGGTGAATTACTGATTGCATGTTGTTGTTATAGATGTTATGCTTGATATGCATGCTGTTGTGATAGATGTCTTGATAGAATAACTGCTATTTGATAGGGTATTGAATTGTGTAAGGTTTCATTTAAATGAACAAAAAAATTTGGTCCCTAAGGTGTTATGAGCCCTAATGGATCGGAATTTGGTGGATCATTGCACTGTTATTCCTTGTGTATGACATGAATAAGATGACAAGATTTGATTATAAGGTATTATGGGCCCTGAAGGATCAAAATTTGGCACATTAATGTTCATTTCAATGTTTCATGGGCTTCCAGAGCAGTTTCTAAGACTTACTGTCTAGAAAAACCCAGAATACCCATTGTGTATTGCGAAATACACTCCTTGTATCCTTCTATTTGGGAAGGAACTGTTTTTCTTATGTATGTGTTGTGTACTATATGTACACGCTGTGTAGTATCTAACCGTTTCACTGGCTGTATGGGTAGAGACATGGGGTTTGGAAATCCTTGGAAGAACATGCCATATATCAAACATAAACGTAGTGTTATAGGGGCCATGTGTCCAACTGTGTGACTAACGACAAAGATGGATGAAACATAGGTTATACACGTTGTGTGAGGCTTTAACATTCCATTTAGTTTAACCCATGTATGTGGTTGTGTGACTGACAACATGGTTCTGTGAAATCCTTATGGTACACATTTTGTCTGTCACAAACACCCCGTGTAGTCTCATTATAGGAGAACCATGTGGGTTAGTCGTGTAGAATAAAATGGGTAGGGGAAAATGATTTAAGTACACAACGTGTATTGGGAGAACACGTTGTGTGTATGGGGTGTTACAGGACCGGGGTTGGCAGGAATACACGCCCATGTGATGGCTTAAAAGAACAGACCGTTTAGGGATTATACACATCATGTATCCCTATTTTGAAATTTTTTTAATTATTTACTTCTCTTATTCCTTTATTTCCCTTATAATTTAATATCCTTGATAATCTTGAGCTAAGGTGTGCGATTGACATTGAAGAGTCCTTCCACCAAGACATCCTCCAGTTGTACACTAGATACAGTTAATGATTAGACACCTAACATGGTAGATCAGGGATTACCAATAAACCCTCCCATAGTTCATATATTGGAACTAGCCATCATTCTAGATATAGGTGACGATGCATACTTATGAGAAGGCTTCATGAGCCTTATACATACCTTCCATGGAGCACCGCATCCTACTCAATCTATGTTAGAGTTCACGTGGGTCATTAAGCAGCAGCATCCTCTCACTTTCTTAGGGGATGGAGGACCTAAGGTTGCTGAGTCATTGTTAGAAGCCATGCTATCAATATTTGAGCATTTAGAGATGCCTCCAGAGAGGAGGGTGAAGCTCGATACTTATATTCTATAGTATTCCTCCAAGATATGGGGGGATGTGATCTTGCAGGAAGGATGCCAATAGGTTATGGCTTAGGGTGAGTTCCAACATACCTTCTATGACTACTTCTACCCGGAGAAATTTAGGGCCGATCGAGCCAGAGAGTTCATGAGTTTGGAGCATGGTACTCTCTTGGTCATGGAGTATTCTTCTCACATCAAAGATTTTTATGATTTCACATACATTTTATGGGGTGATGAGCTCTTCCTAGGAAAGAAGTTTGAGGATGGCTTCGGGCATGACATCAGATCTCAGGTGAACATCTTTAGGTTGACGACCATTTCTTCTATCTTTAACCAGGTGATGATCAAAGAGTGAAACCTGAGGGATTCTGGAGCTGTGGTCCAGGGAGGTTTAGCATCTAGAGTTGGTGCTTCTTTGGCTGATAGTAGGAAGCACAACAGGGATTCTACACATAGAGATCCAAGCAGGAGAGATACACCTTCAGGTAGCTAGGTGGTATGCTACCAGTGTGGGAAGGGCAGGCATACGAGGCCACATTACCAGAGAGACCCAATGAAGTTACGATCAAGTAGTAATATGGGCCATATTCAGTGGTTCAATTTGTTTTTCTCACCGAAATCCGGTGACATGGGTTCTTCTATGACTTCTTATTCAGGATTAGCACCACCAGTTTCTCATCAATCTAAGAATTAGATTTCTTCCAGTCGTTCAGGATGAGGTGGAGGTCGCGAAAATGGTAGCCAGTCGGCATACTTTTAATGACAATAGGGTGGATTATCTCAGGGTGGTCAGGCATGGACATAGGGCTGCAGTACATGCCATAAATTTGCAGTGGAGAAGACCCATCAAGAGTATAATCCTGGACCCTCTACTGTTAGAGGTACGATCCTAGTTGTCTCAGTTTTAGATTCTACACTTTTTGATAGAGGGGCTTCCCATAGTTTCAAATCTGTTGCTGTCGTGGAGAGCCTTGGGATCTGTAACATTATCTCTGTCGATATATTGATGTTGGACACTCCATTGTGGACAAGAAAAGCTACTATACATCATTGAAAGGGGTTACCTCTTGAGGTTGGTGGGTGTCACTTCTCATGGGACCTTTATGTCTTAGAGATGAAGAGATTAGACGTCATTCTCAGGAAGGACTAGTTAGTTCCCTTCCAGAATTTCGTCGATTCCTATCATCATAGGGTGATTTTTATGTCACTAGAGGGTGAAAAAATTTTACATGAGGGTGAATGGGATGTTTAGGAAAGTAGAGTAGGACCCATGCATCATGGGTTGAGAGGAGTTACAACCCAGATCACTAGTCTATATCTGGATGACCAGGGAACATCAAAGTTTGGCATTCCTCCAGTGGTCTATCATTTTGTGGATGTCTTTCTAGACAACTTTTCATGTTTTCCACCAAAGTGAGAGGTGTACTTTTCTATTTATATTTTTCTAGGAGTGGCATCAATGCTCATTCCTCCATAGAGGATGGATACACTAGAGTTATAGGTTCCCAAGAAGAAGTTAGAGGAGTTAAAGTCAAAAAATTTCATCTGACCCAACACTTATCCTTGGGGTTCTCCTATCCTGTTTGTGATGAAGACGGATGATACCCTCATATTTTGTGTGGATAATTAGATGAAAAAACATTTTATGTTCAAGAACTAATATCCCTTGTCGAGGATTGATGATCTAATTGATCAGATTCAAGGATTCATGGTATTCTCTAATATTGAATTGAGATTCAGTTATCATCAATTGCACGTTAGAAAATTAGATATACCTCTTACATCCTTTCAGAGTAGGTATGTTCTATACAAGTATGTGGTTTTGTCGTTAGGTCTCACGAATGTGCATTCGGTTTTCATGGAATTGATGAACCGAGTGTTCCCTCCATACTTGGATTCTTTCATGGCAATCTTTATTGAAGATATCTTATTGTACTAGAACATTTTACATGACCATTCCACACATCTTGAGAGCATTTTGAGTACACTGAGGGAGCATTAGATTTATGATATGCTCTCAAAATTCCACTTTTGGACGAACCAAATTCACTTCTCGGGTCATGTTATCTCAGAGAGAAAGATTATTATTAGCCCTAGAAAAAGTTAGAGTAGTAGTTTCCAGGGATCATCTGGATATCTTACTTTAGGTAGGATGTTTTATAGGGTTGTATAGTAATCACAGACGTTTCATACAAGACTTTTAATGTAGGAACCCAGATCTTATTTTCATGTATGTTTTTCCTTTTTTGGTAATTTTTTAGGAAAAAGGAAATTAAGGAAATTTTCTAAGTACACATCGTGTACTTTATGAGTACACGCCACATACTTCCTTGCCATAGGAGGCTGTGTGCTGGCCATGTAGTATCCATACACACAGCCATGTGGGAGTGACTTGGAGGACACTTAAAGTGGAGTATGGAAAAGGTGAGTACACACTATGTACTTTTTTTCATTAAACGCAATGGGGTCGCATATAATTTCCATAATGCTCTTCTTTTATGTCTCATTCAACCGAGAGCTTTGTACGACCATGGATCTTCGACGAACCCCCGAGCCTCTATCCATCCTCCGAATCGAACATTGTTGGTTGCATTGGAATCCCATCGGTGAGTTCTCTATTTTACTTGAGCCTCATTTCATGATTTCTCTTTTCTCGTGAGATATCATGGGTTGAACGTTTTAGACATTTTTCTATATCTTCGATGTTCTAGGGTGATTCAAGATTTTAGCTTCATGTATATTGTTCCTACAATACTGAGGTATGTGGTTTGTGCCTTTTTTCAATGTCTTTGAGTATTATGTGCAAATTCCACCAATACCCTTGAATGGGGTATTTTGTGTTTACTGTTTTACCCTTGTTGATTGCCTTACATGCTTTTATGCTTGTGTAGAGGTAATTTGGATATGACTAGGGATGATTTCTATGATTTGAATGTTTTTACCCTTCATGTTATGTTTATGACCATTTGGTCTTATTTATCCAGTTGGTTTCTTTTCCTATTTTCCATGCCTATTGTTATAGGATGGAGAGTTTGTATTTTAACATGCTTGATATGTTGTAGACTATTTATCCAAGTAGTTGTATAGAGTTACTTTGGTCATATTGTACTACTATGCTCATTGACTTGAACAGGGCCATGAGAACCTGGTGTAGTAGACTATAAAGGGAATTGACCGAGTGAGATTCCTTAGAGAGTTTTTGAGCACTTTTGGCTATAAGGGGGATTGACCGAGTGATCATACTTATAAATCCTAGAACCACTTGGGGCTATAAAGGGATTGACTAAGTGAGCTTCATCAAAGAGTCCTTGATTGCTTTAGAATATAAGGGGAATTGACCATGTGAGCTTCCTCAGAGAGTCTTTGTTTTAATTAAATGACCTGGGATATAAGGGGAATTGACTGAGTGAGCTTCCTCAGAGAGTCCATGACCTTGGGGATATAAGGGGAATTGACCATGTGAGCTTCCTCAACGAGTCCTTGACTACCTTAGACTATAAGGGGAATTGACTGTTTGAGCTTCCTCAAAGAGTCTTGTTTTACATTTGACTATAAGGGGAATTGACTGTGTGCGCTTCCTCAGAGAGTCTTTATGAATTCTTATAACTGAACTAGAGAGGATAGGTTGTGTGCACTTCCTAGAGGGTTACTCTGCTTGATTGATGGTTTTTGACTTGTGGAACTGTTTACTACTGAGCACTTTTCTATTTACTATTTTCTATACTTTTACCTGCCATATATTCACTGACTGTTAGGCACAGATCTTTGGGTGGTTGTTGAAAGAGCATTGTCATGGGCTCCCTCAAATTATTAGTGGTTTTTGGGTTCTTAGGTGTAGTAGAGTGGCTGACCAAGGTCGTCTCTCAAAGGAGGAAGTAAATTAAAAAAACTTCTTAAAGGTATTATAAAAGTAAAATAGAATAGAATTAAAACACTACATGAAAGGATGGGGGTGGTTGTTTATCATTTATAAAACTTGAAAAAGTTTACTGGAAGAAGATTTCATTTTTTTGTTTTTAATTTTGAAATGAAGTTTGATTAAAAAGACACAACAAGAAGATATTTTTTTTAGAAAATATTTTAAAAGGTGTAATCGATCTAACTCTAACTATTCATTTAATTATTAATCATTATAATTTAAACAAATATTCACTTAATTATGATCCCCTAATTTTTTAACCCTCAAACCCTACGAGAGTTAACTTAACCACAAAGATGAAATTACTTAAACCCCAGGCTAGCTTCGGAACACGTAATCGCAGCACCCTGCATTGATTTTTTTCTAAGGTTAGATTATGGTCAGTGGTTAATTATAGAATATATCCATTATTTAAATGAGGATTAATTGTGTTTAGGTATTATATTTTAACTCTACAAATTTATCTCATGTGGTCTTGTATTACCGATTAAGATCGCGCTCTCACAATCTACACAAAATCTCGACCTCACATGTTTTTGTGTTAATTGTTCAATTGTTTTCTTAGTTTCTTATAATTTAAAAACAAAATTCATGGATCATATTAAGTTAATTAAATTAGCACAATGATTCAAAATAATTCAATGAAGAGGGTAGAAGATAGATCGATCAATAAAAAACTACTCTTCCATGGGTGGTGTGGTCATCGTGGAGACATTTTGCATGAGCAAAGGATTGAAAGGGTAGAACCCAATATCATATCCACTCTTGATTCCAACCCAATTATGAAGATTAAGAGAAGAAGAAAATGGATGAACATAGAAGATTATTTGAATAAAAATTCAAGCTACAAACATGAAAGAAAAGAAATACAAAGAAGAGGTGGGAGAGGAGAGCATTTTTGGAAGAGAGGTTTTCACAAACCATTACTTATTCCAAGAGTTTTGAGGGGCTCCCAAGAGACACCCTTTCTTCCAAAACTTACCAAATCCTCGACCAGACCTCCCAAAGAATTAAAACCCCCTTTAAAATGAGTTTGTGAGGGCTAGGGTTACATAACTTTTTAAGTGTGAAATGAAAACATGGACAAATAATTTATTCCAAGTTTCACCGCATAGTTGACCTCCAAAATTCGTAAATTGTCTGAACTTATAGCATGATGATTTTTGAAAAATCATGTCCCCGAGCTTACCTCAAAATTTGGGCTCAATACAAGCACGAATGAAGAAGATACAGTCTAAATGGTGAAGTAATGTCTAATCTGGATGGTTTTGTCCACCTTTGTTTTCATAGCCCATTTACTCACCTCAAATTCACAATCCAGCTCCCATATCCTAAATATAACTTGTATCCCATTACGTCAGGAACATAGTTAGAAAATTGTATGCCAAAATATTTTACATAAAAATATTAATTCTTGAAATACTACAGTGAATTTTAAAAGGGTAAAACTGGATTTTTCATCAAATTTGCAAATGAATGATCTAATCCCAAATATTTCATAATGGATCATATTTATCAAAATGTGAGGAATTTATATACTTTATTATCAATAAAATATTCAAAAAAATATTGTTTTATCAGTTTCCTATTGGTATTTAGTCTCACACCCTATTTGGGTCATGCTTTTGGGCCCAAACAGATTATATCGTTGTAGGTATAGATAAGGGAAAACTCCCTTCTACTTCAGGTACATGACTTTCTGTGGCGTAAGGGAGAATGGTAACAAGCTTAGGCTTGTGATTCTAAGGAGATGTTTATCTTTTTTTTGTAGTTTGGTTTAACACTGTTTTTATTTCCAGCATTGTGACTTGTTTGGCCGCTTTCCTAGACATATGTATCATGAATCATTTTATATATATATATTTACCAGTTGTTTATTATTCCAGTCTTCCACTGTTTACTGTTGTTGGATATTTACTGCTTCTGCTATTGTATGTATTTGTTTACATCCGTTGTGCACTCTGCCAATGAGGGCATAGTTTCCCCACTATCACACCCAAGCCCCTCGCTGCTAGTCGGTAGCCTCTGGTGTTAAGGGAAGTGCGCTTGAGGCCATGTGACCAACCGGGTATGGGGATCCTCTAGGTGGCTTCCGGAATCGGGACGTTACAAAGTGGTATCAGAGGAATTCTTTTCTCTTGATTTACTGTTTGGAGCCTTTATCCAAGTATAGGACGGAATAGGTACTTGGTAATAAGTTGTGCCCTGGAGTAGCTAACCCGTGTATATAGTAAATCCAATCTATCTCATTAATTGAAATTTTCTGGGTTTTTCAATTATTACACTTGATTTTATTTCACCTTGAGTGATTCACAAGATTTGTGCTATTATTGAGGTTCTATTTCTATTGCAACCTGATGAGATGGGGGTATTCCATCTCATGAATCATATAGGCACTTGCTAGAAATAACATGTCATGCATTTTTTCCATGCCATCTATAAGGCATTAGTTATTTCATGTTTTTGTGATAGATTTTGTGTAAAATATGCATTTTGTTATGATAGTTTCCTTGATAAAAATACATACTGTTTGATAGGGTATTGTTTTGTGTAGATATTTTCTTGATTGGACAACAAACTTTGGTTCTTGAGGTGTTATGGGCCCTCATGGACCAGAATTTGGTGGATCATTGACTTATTTTCTATATTATAATGTGTAAAAGATGCCAAAATTTGATTCACGTGGAGTACGGGCCCTCACGGATTGGAATTTGGCACTTTCAATGTTTGTTTCATTGTTTTTATGGGTTCTAGAGTAGTTTCGGAGGATTATTGTCCGGAAAAACCCAGAATACATGTTGTTTAGTGTTACGTACAAGCCATGTGTTCTTCTGTTTGAGAAGAAACTATTTTTCTTAAGTACATGCCGTGTACTTTATGTACACACCGTGTAGTCTCTAACTGTGTCATATGCCATGTGGGAAGAGACACGGGATGGAGAAAGTTTGGGGGGAACACGTCGTGTACCAGTCGAACACGCATTGTAGTGTTGAACCTATGTCTGCCCGTGTAACTAACAACATGAATAGATAAAACCTTAAGCTATACACGATGTGTCAGCACTGAACACGCTGTGTAGTCGGACCTAGATACCCAACCATGTCACGAACAACACAGGTCGGTGTTATCCTTTCACATACACACCGTGTCTGTCTGGAACACGCCGTGTAGTTTGAGCTGTGTGTCTGGCTGTGTCACCAACAACACGGGCCATGTGAAGCTTGTCTAGTACATGCTGTGTATACCTTGCACACGTCGTGTATTCTTGTCTTAGGAGAGTTGTGTTGCTTAACCATGTAGAAGGACTCGTGAAGGAGAAGAGAATTCAAGTACATTCCTTGTATCAGGAAAACACAATGTGTGTTTGGGGTGCTACATGACCAGTTTAGGTAGGAGTACACACCAATATAAATGACTTAAGGGAACACGCTGTGTAGGAAATGTACATGCCGTGTTTTCATGTTTTTTAAATATGAGTGATTTGTTTCTCATGTTCCATTCTTACACTCCTTGTTTTCAGTCCTTGATAATCTTGATCTAAGGTGTGTGCTTGAACGTGTAGAGTCATACCACTGAGATGTCCTCTGGTTGTGTGCTCGTTGTTAGGCGGTGAACACACACCAGGCATAGCTGATCAGGGACTACATCCAGATCCTCCAGTTGTGTTAGCCTTGCCACCATCCATTGTACCTGAAAAAGGTGTTGATTCACAGTTCAGGGAGGTATTTATGAGGATGATGAAAACCTTTCTGGGATTTCTGCCTCTTACCCCGTCAATGGATGATTTTACACGGGTCTTTTAGCAGTAGTATCCTCCCACTTTTTTAGGTGATGGAGGAACCCAGGCTACAAAGTCATGTCTAGAAGCCATGTTGACAATTTTCAAGCATCTGAAGAAACCCCCAAAGAAGAGGGTGAATCTTGCAAACTACATGCTCCGATACTCCGCCAAGAGGTGGTGGGATGTAATCTCACAAGTGGGAAACCAATAGAATATGGCTTGGGATGAGTTTCAGAACATCTTCTACGATTATTTCTATCTGGTGACCTTGAGGGCCGATCGAGCCTGAGATTTCATGAGTTTGGAGTAGGGTACTCTTTCTGTTATAGAGTATTCCTCACACTTCACAGAGTTGTAGCATTTCATGCCTATTCCAGGAGGTGATTAGTTGTTCCTTGCACGAAAGTTTGAGGATGGTCTGAGGCATGAAATCTAATCTTAGGTGAACATATTCAGGTTGAAATCAATATCTTCTATCATCAACAAGGCGCTGATCACAGAGTGAAATCTGAGGGATTCTAGAGCTATGAGCCAGGGTGGTTCGACATCTAGAGTTAGTGCTCTGCCAGCTGATAGTAGGAAGCGCTGCAGGGAGACTGCACGAGGAGATCAGAGTAGGCGGGATGCATCTTCTGGTATCCAGGTGGTGTGCTACCATTATGGGAGAAGGTGGCATACAAGGCCACATTTCCTGAGAGACCCAGTGGAGTGCCGATCTTGCAATAAGATAGGTCACCTTTAGCGCTTTTTTCAGTTCATCTCACCAGCAACTGGTGACATGGGTTCTTCTACGGCTCCTCGTTCCGGAGCAGCACTTCCAGTTTCTCACCAGTCTGGGAACTAGAGTTTTTTTGGCCATTCAGGCTGAGGTGGAGGTCTTGGTTGTGGTAGTCAGTCGCTAGTACATTAGTGACATTAGAGTGGACAATATTAGAGTGGTCAGGAAGGGTCACAGGGCTGCAGCATATGCCAGACTTTTGTAGTGGAGCAGACCCAGCAGGAGCAAGATCTTGGACCCTCCACAGTTCGAGGTACAATCTTAGTAGCCTTAGTTTTAGCTTCTTCTCATTTCGATACATGGTCTTCCCATATCTTTATAATTTTTGTTGTTATGGAGAGCCTTGGGCTCTGTATCTTTTATTCTGCTGATATTTTGATGCTAGATACACATTTGGAGACCAGAACGGCTAGTGTACTTCGGTGCAAGGAGTTCCCTCTAGAGGTTGGTGGGTGTCACTTTTTATGGGACCTCTATGTCCTAGAGATGACAGGCTATGATGTCATTCTCAGAATGGGAAGGCTAGTTCCATTCAAGGCAGTCGTCGATCTCTATTTTCGTATAGTGATTTTCACATCACTAGAGGGATCCTTTTTTCAAAGGGGCGAGTGGGATGTACAGGCAAGCAGAGTGGGTCCAGAGCATCATGGTTTGGGAGGAGTTACAGCCCAGATTGCTAGTCTATATCTGGATGACCAGGGGAATTCACATTTAGACTTTCCTCCAGTGGTGGATCATTTCAGAGATGTCTTTCCATAGGACTTTTGATGTTTGCCTCTGGAGTGTGAGGTATAATTTTCTATTGAGCATGTTCCAGAAGCGGCACTGGTGTCCATTCCTCCTTATATTATGGCTACACCAGAGATTTAGGAAATCAAGAAACAGTTGTAGGAGTTGCAGGCAAAGGGTTTCGTCTGGCCCATTAATTCTCCTTGGGGTTCTCCTATCCTGTTTGTGAAGAAGGCAGACAACACCCTCAGTCTTTGTGTGGACTATCATATGTTTAACGAGTTGAAAGTCAAGAACCAGTATCCCTTTTCATGGATTGATGATCTCTTTAACCAGCTTCGAGGATCCCGAGTGTTCTCGAAGATTGACTTGAGGTCCAGTTATCATCAGTTTTGTGTAAGACAATCAGATATACCCCTTACATCCTCCCAAAGTAGGTATGGTCTATATGAGTATATGGTTATGCCATTCGGTCTCACAAACACACCTGTAGTTTTCATGGAACTGATGAACAAAGTGTTCCATCCATACTTGGATTTCTTCGTGGTTGTATTTGTGGACAATATCTTCGTGTACTCTCACACTCGACATGACCATGATACCCATATTGAGATCATTTTGACTACAGTGATGGAGCATCAGTTATATGATAGGCTCTCAAAGATCCACTTTTGGATGGATTAGATTCACTTCCTAGGTTATATTATCTCAGTGGCAACAGTATCAGCAGACCTAGAGAAAGTGAGAGTTGTAGTTTCTTGGGAGAAGCCGAAGAACTTCTTTGAGGTGATGAGTTTTTTAGGGCTTGTTGGATACTACAAACATTTTATACAGGACATTTCATGCTTAGAAGAACCATTGACGGGTCTGATTAAGAAGGGTGTGAAGTTCTTATGGTCAGATTATTGTGAGTTAGCCTTTCAGAAGCTGAAAGGGAGGTTTACTTTAGCAACGATACTATTCTTTCCAGAGTCAGGAAAGTGCTATACTTTTTACTATGATGCATCAGGTATCGGTATAGGAGATGTGCTTATGTAGGGAGATGGATTCATTGCGTACAGGTCTCGGCAATTGAGGCCACATGAGAGGAATTACCCGACACACGATCTGGAATTGGCAGCAGTTGTTCATGCCCTACACTGCTGGAGACATTATCTTCTGGGAGAGTATTTTGTGGTTTTTTCCGACCACAAAAGTCTCGAGTACATCTTCACTCAGCATGATCTGAATTTAAAATAGTGAAGCAGGGTCGAGTACCTACAGTCCTTTGACTTTGAACATGCATACACACCTGGGAAGGGAAAAACAGTGGCTGATGCATTTAGTAGGAGGACTTAGATACAGGCAGTTCAGGAGGCCATCAGTGAGTGAAACTTATGGCTCTGTTCTCTGAGATGAATTTTGAGGTGCACAATAGATAGGGGCATACATTTATATCATTTTTAGCTATTACCTCCACTCTTCTTGATCGAGTTTAAATGAGGATGCTATCAGATTCTGAAGGCCTAGTCCTACGAGAATGTATGTCAGGAGAGGACCCTATTTCGGGATGAACCATAGGCGAGGACGAGATCATGAATTTCTAGGGGCGCATATGGGTACCATCATACATACCCGAGGAGTTGATGTGGGACTTTCAATCCACAGTTAGGGTAGTTCATCCTGGAATCACCAAGATGTATCATGATCTACACCGTCAGTATTGGTGGCCAGGTTTGAAGAGGGACATTTCTGGTTTCGTCATGAGGTGTTCTAATTCTCAGCAGGTAAAGGCAGAGCATCAGTGACCAGAAGGGATTTTACAATAGTTACCCTTTCCCGAGTGGAAGTGGAATGATTTCACGATGGAATTTGTGACCAGTTTTCCGAGGTCTCCATGAGGGAATGATGCAGTTTGGGTTGTCATTGACAGACTTACGAAGGTCGCTCACTTCTTTCCAATCAATGAGACCTTCAGTGTTGATGAGCTGGGATAGTTGTAAATCCGAGAGATTTTACGTCTACAGGGAGTTCCACACTCCATTGTTTCAGAAAAGAATTCATGTTTTACTTATCGAGTATGTTAGGGGCTTCAGAAGGATTTGGGTACACAGGTAATTTTGAGAACAACTTACCATCCTCAGAAAGATGGCCAGTCCGATTATATGATTCAAGTGCTTGAGGATATGCTCCGAGCATGCATTCTGGATTTTGGAGGTTCTTGGGAGAAGTATATACCTCTTGTGGAGTTTTCCTATAACAATAGTTTTCAAGAAACTCTCTAGATAGAACCTTATGAGGATTTGTACGGTAGGTCATGTCGATCACCCTTATATTGGCTGGAGGTAGGAGAGGCAGCTTTGATGGGACCTCGTCTTGTTCAAGATACCACAGAGCAGAGAGAGTTGATTCGAAAGAGAATAGCTACTGCGCAGTCTCCACAGAAATCTTATGCTGATCAGAGGAGATGAACTCTGGAGTTTTTGGTCAGGGATCAGGTTTTCCTGTATGTCACACTGAGGTTGGGACATAAGAGGATTAAGAGATAGGGTAAGGTTTCTCCAAGGTACGTCAGTCTGTTTGAGGTGTTAGATATAGTTGGGCCGATTTCCTATCAGTTGCAGTTACCTCAGAGGTACCGGGATATGCACAAAGTCTTCCACGTTTCTTAGCTTCGATGCTACTTCTCAGACTAATCTCATGTCTTTCAACCTAAGAAGGTTGAGCTCGAAGTGGATGAATCGTTTGAGGATCATCCTATCCAGATTTTGGATCGCAGTACAAAGGTTCTTCGTGGTTGGTCTTTTCCTCTGGTACGAGTGCTATGGTAGCACAGGCAGGTGCAGGACGAGACTTGGGAGAGGGAGGTCGATGTACGAGCTCATTGGCTGGATCTGTTTGAGGTTTCTTCTTCTATGTCATGCTAGGAAAATCAGGGATGAATTTCTTTGAGGGGGGGAGTTTGTAAGAACCTGGATCTTTTTTTCATGTATTTTTTTTCCTTTTCTAGTCGTTTTTTAGGAAAAAGGAAATTCTGGAAATATTATAAGTACACTCCGTGTACTTTATGAGTACACCCCGTGTACATTCTTCTCGCAAGAGGTCATGTACTGGTCATGAAGTACCTACACACATGGCTGTGTGGGAGTGACTTGGAGGCAACTTAAAGCGGAGTACAAAAAAATTGAGTACACGCTGTGTACTTTCTTTTTTATCATTAAACGTACCAGGGTCGCATCTAATCGCCAGAATGATCTTCTTTTAGGTACCGTTCGACTGAGAGCTCCGTACTACTGCAGATTTTTGAAGAACCCCCGAGCCTCCGTTCTTCCTTTGAATTGAACACCGTTGGTTACATTGGAATCAAATCAGTGAGTTTTCTCTTCTGTTTGAGCCTTGTTTCGTGATTTCTCTTCTCTCATGAGATATCATGGGTTGACAATTTTAGACGTTTTTATAGATCATTGATGTTATAGGGTGATTCCAGCTTCTAGGTTCACATATATCATTACTACAACACCGAGGTAGGTGGTTTGTGCCTTTCCAATCAAAGCCTTTTAGTATTATGTGCAAATTCCACCAATACCCCTGAACGAGGTATTGCGTGTTTACCATTTTACCCCTGTTGATTTCCTGCCATGCCTGTATGGTTGTGTATAGGTAATTTGGATATGACTAGGGATGATTACTATGAATTGGATTTTTTTCCCATATATGTTCTGTTTACGACCATTTGATCTTGTTTATCCAGTTGGCCACTTTTCCCGTTTTCCATGCCTGTTGTTGTAGGATAAAGAGTTTGTATTCTGACATCCTTGATATACTGTAGACTATTTATCCAAGTAATTTTGTAGGGTTACTTTGGCTATATTGTACTGCTATGTTCATTGACCTACATAGGTCTGGGAGAACCTGGTGTAGTAGACTATAAGGGTAATTGACCAAGTGAGCTTCCTTAGAGAGACTTTGAGAACTTTAGGCTATAAGGGGGATTGACCGAGTGGGCGTCCTCAGAGATCCTAGAACCACTTGGGGGATATAATGGGACTTAACGAGTGAGATTCCTTAGAGATTCCTTGATTGCTTTAGACTATAAGGGTAATTGATTGTGTCAGCTTTCTCAGTGAGTCTTTGTTTTAATTAAACGACCTGGGATATAAGGGGAATTGACCAAGTGAGCTTCCTCAGTGAGTTCATGACCATGGGATATAAGGGGAATTAACAGTGTGAGCTTCCTCAGAGAGTCCTTGACTACCTTAGACTATAAGGGTGATTGAATGTGTGAGATTCCTTAGATATTCTTGTTTTAACTTTGACTATAAGGGTTATTGACTGTGTGAGCTTCCTCAAAGAGTCTTTATGAATTCTTATAACTGAACCAGAGAGGACATTCTAGGTGAACTTCCTAGATGTTTACTGTGGTTTATTGATGGTTTTTGACTTGGGGAACTGTTTACTGCTGAGCACTTTCCTGTTTACTATTTTCTATACTTTTACCTTCCATATATTCACTGACTGTTAAGAACAGATCTTCGGGTGGTTGCCTACTGGGATTTAGTATCACACCCTATTTGGGTCATACTTTTGGGCCCAAACAGATTATATTGTTTCAGGTAAAGATAAGAGCAAGTGACCTTCTACTTCAGGTACTTGACTTGTTGTAGAGATGGGGAACATGGGACCAATCTTAGGCTTGCGATGATGAGGAGATGATTATCATTCTTTTTGTACATTGGATTAGAACTGTTTGTATTTCCAGCATTGTGACTTATATGGCTGATTTCCTAAACATATGTATCATGCATAATTTTATATATATGTGTTCTCTAGTGTCCATTTCATGTGCCAGCGAGGACGTTGGGCCCTTCTAGGGGGTGTATTATGGCTATTCCACATCGAAGGAGGAGGAGCATGAAACACCCCTTTATAAGGTTGTGTGGATACCTCTCCTATCATGAGGCCTTTTCTGGGGGGATTCCTGAGGGATAGATCCTAGGGAAAACAAAATCCTGCGGGCTAGGCCCAAAGTAGAAAATATCATGATCGTGGGCTGGACTAGGCCGTTAAATTTCATGCTTAGTAGCACCACTGCTGGGCCTGACATAGAAGGGTAAAAAGTACTTGTGGTCAGATTCTTATGAGTCAGATTTTCAGGAGCTGAAAGGGGGGGTTGAATTCAACACCAAGAATAGTTTTTTCCAATCCAATAAAGAGATATACTATTTATTGTGATGCATTAGGTATTAGGCTAAGAGTTGTGCTTATGTAGGGGGAAGGAGTTTTTGTGTATGGGTCTTAGAAGTTGAGGCCACATGAGATGAATTACTCAACCCAAAATCTTGAGTTGGCTGCAGTTGTTCATGCCTTGTGCTGTTGGAGAACTTATCATTTGGGAGAGTATTTTGTGGTATACACTGACCACAAAATTCTAAATTACATCTTTACTCAGCGCGATTTGAATTTGAGAAAGTGAAGGTGGGTTTAATACCTTCATTCCATTGATTTTGAGCTCTCCTACATTCCTAATAAATTCAACATAGTAGTTGATGCATTGAGAAGTAGGACATAGATACTGGCAATTTAGGAGGCCAGCAGTGAGTGGAAGCTTATGGATCTATTCTCTGAGATGTGTTTGGAGGTGCATGATAGACAGAAGCAGACATTTCTTTCTTCTCTAGTTATTACCTCTACTCTACTTGATCGAGGGAGAATGAGGAAGCTATCAGATTCTGAAGGCCTAGTCCTATAAGAGAGTGTGTCAGGGGAGGACCCAATTCATGTATGGACCATAGGTGAGTATGAGATCATGCATTTTCATGGGTGTGTATGGGTGTCAACAGACATATGTGAGGATCTGATGTCGGACATTCATTCCTCAGTTAGAAAATTTCATCATAGTGTCACTGAGATGTATCGATATCTGCACCATCAGTATTTGTGGCCAGGTATGAGGAGAGATGTTGTTTGGTTTTTCATGAGGTATTCCACCTATCAGCAGGTGAAGGTATAGCATTAGCGACCAGAAAGGATTTTACAGCAGTTACCCAATCCCGAGTGGAAGTGGAATGATATCGCGGTGGACTTTGTGAGAGGTTTACCAAGGTCACCTCAAGGGAATGATGCGGTTTGGGTTGTCATCGAAAGACTCTTGAAGGTTTCACACTTCTTTCTGATCATGGAGAACTTCAGTGTAGATGAGATGGGAAGTTTGTACATCCGAGAGATTGTATGTTTACAAGAGTTTCCCACATTCCATCATTTTAGACAGAGAGACACGTTTTACTTTTCAGGTCAGTAGGGATTATAGAGGGATTTGGGTATATAGGTACTACTGAGTATAGCTTACCACCCCTAGACAAATGGCCAGTCTGATAATACTATTCATGGTCTAGAGGACATGCTTTGAGAATCTTCCATTGATTTTCGTGGTTTTTGAGAGAATCACATACCTCTTGTGGAGTTTCCATACAACAATAGTTTTCAATCATCTATTTAGATGGAACCTTATGATAATTTGTATGGTTTTCCATGTTGATCATCCATATGTTGGCTAGACATAGGTGAGGCAGCTATACTGGGACCTCATCTTCTCTAGGAGACCACAAAGTATGTTGATTTGATTCAAAAGAGAATGGATACAACACAATCATGTCAGAATTATTTTACTGATCGATGAAGATGGCCTCTAGAGTCTAGGGTCAAAGATTATGTTTTTTTACTTGTCACACAGAGGTTGGGAAATACGAGGATTAGGGGATAGTGTAAGATTTTCACTGAGATATGTTGGACCGTTTAAGGTTTTGGAGAGAGTTGGGCCCGTTAACTATGGATTGTAGTTACCTCAGAAGTACCCGGTTATGCACGAGGACTTCCATGTTTCTCAGCTATGATGTTACTTCTTAGACCCATCCCATGTTTTCCATTACGGGGAGGTTGAGTTGGTGCTAGATGCATCATTCAAGGAGAATCTTATCTGGATTGTTGATTGCAGCGTGAAGGTTCTCAGTGGCCAGTATATTCCTCTTGTATGGGTGTTATGGCAGCATAGGTGAGTACAAGATGAACTTGGTAGAGGGGGGCCGATGTGAGATCACAGTGTCCAGAGCTGTTTGAGGATTCATGTTCTCCACCTCCTTGCTAGGAAAATTCAGTGAAATTTTTTTAAGGGGGGAAGTTTGTAAGAACCCAGATTTTCCTTTCAGGTATGTTTTTCATTTCAAGTATATTTTGAGAAAAAAGAGGAGCATCTAGAAATTTTTATGAAGTACACACCATATACTTAGGATTACATTTAGTGTACCAGGATACCTCGTGTAGCCATGTATTTTCTGTGTAATGGCCATGTACATGGTCATGTGGGGTGACCTGGAGACCTCCTAAAGTGAAGGTTAGTTAAGGCATGTAAACAACATGTACATTAAATGAAAAATCCATGTACTTTTATTTTTATTTGTTAAATCAGACCAGGGTTGCGTCTCATATACAGAACACCTGTCCTCCATCTTCTTATCATATAGGAGCGATAGAGAGTGATAATTAGTCTCTAAGCCCTTGACTATCCATCCGTGCTCTGAATCGAACACCTTCGATTGTGTTTGAATCGCCTTGGTGAGTTATTTTTTCTTTTAGAGTATTGTTCCTTGATGGATCCTCTTTTGTGAGGTATCCTTGGTTGAACCTTTTAGATTTTCTGTAGTTCTACATCATTCTAGGCCGATTCAGGGGTCGACGATGGAGTGTATAGATCATACAATGTTGAGGTAGGTGGTTTGTGCCTTTCTGTAGTTAGTCTTTGAATTTTTTGTATAAAATTGCCCAATAACATATATTTGGTTACTGCGTGTTTTGGTATTTCAACCCCGTTGATGCCGGTTATGCTAGTTTTATTGATTTAGGGATCTGGTTTGTGAATAGTGTTATTTTTCAATGCTATGGAGGTGTTTTCCCATGATTATTTTGGTATTGATCATTTCGTCTTGTTTTTCCTATTAGGTTGCTTTCCTTCTATGCCTAGTGTTGTTAGGATGGAGTGATTTATCTAATGTTGTGATATAATTTGTAGCTGTTTATGCAAGTAATTCTTGAGGATTATGTTGGCTACTGAACATCGTTTGTGCACGATTTATTTGCACAGGGTTGTGTAAACCTAGTGTAGTGAGACCATAGGGGGAATTGACATTGTGGGCTTCCCCAGAGTGTCTCTTATTTTTCACGTTGTGAAACCATAGGGGATATTTACATTCAGTGCTTCTCAGTGTGTCTGTAGTTACCATTACAAGACCACATGGGGAATTGACGTTGAGTTCTTCCTCAGAGTGTTTGTAGTTTATCATCAAAAGACTATAGGGAGAATTGACGGTGAGTGCTTCCTTAGAGAGTCTTTTTTCCATGAGACCAAAGGGGTTAGACCATGTGAGCTTACCCAGGAGGTCATTATATCCTTGTATAAGTTGAACCAAATGGGTTAGGATATGAGAACATACCCAAAGGGTTACTTGAGATTGATTGGATGAACTAGAGGGGATATGCTGTGAGAACTTCCCAGAGGGTTGCTTGTTTTTGTTTGGTTGATTAATTGATTAATTCCAATGAATGTAATTGAAACTGTCAGACTATTTACTTTTGAGTACATCCTTGTTATTACTTCATTTTTCTTATTTCCTGACATATATATATATATATATTCCCTGACTATTAGGCACAAATCATTGGGTGGTTACCTATTGGGATTCATCTCACACCCTGTTTGATACATGCTTCTGGAAAAAACAGATTATATTTCTATAGTTATAGATAAGGGAAAGTTCCTTTATATTTCAGCTACTTGATTGCTGTGGAGATGGAGAGCCTGGGATCAAGATGAGGCATGGAATGCTGAGGATTTGTTTACATGTTTTCCTTCATACTTTGGTTTATTACTGTATTCCATCATTGTGATTTGTTTAGCTGCTTTCCTATATACTTGTGACATGCACCATTATTGATATATATATATATATATGCTATAGATATTTATTTTATTCCACTCTTTAGTTGTTTACTATTGAATGGTATTATTATTGCATTCATTAATGTTATCTATTTCTATCTACTACATCACTCTACCAATGAGGTCATAGTTTCCAACTATCACATCCAAGGCCCTCGCTACTAGTCAGTAGCCTATAGTGTTTGGGGAAATGTGGTTGAGACCGTGTGACCAACCTAGTTCGGGGCACCACTTGGTAGCACCTAGAACCGAGACATTACAAGTTAGACTTAGGATAAAAAACAATTCTTGTAATTGAGGATGAAGGATGATTCAATGGATTTTTATGAAGAAAAACTCACTTGACTAGAATGGTATACTCCAAATATCATACAGGATCATGATAGTAAAATAAATCATTTTTATATAGTATTAATTCCAAATTATTAATGGTATTTGGCTTCTCGTGAGTTTAAAAGATATGAAAAATATGTTTGATGTGTGGAGAAGGTGGAAATGGTGTTTACTAATGATTAAGTGTTCCATGAAAAACAATAGAATAAGGGGTCGAGGTTCCATATGAAAGGTAATAACTATTCAAAAAAATTATGATTGTAAGAATCATATGTTTATAGTTTCTGAAAATTATGGTAAAAAGCACTTTGGTGAATTCTTTTTTAAATTTTGGTAAGTGCTTCTTATTTGGTAAAATGGGACATAATGATATTAATTTCACTAGAAAATATCCTGTTAATTGTATGAAAAAATCTAATTTATAGTTTGTAAAATGTTTTAAGATCAATGAAATGGGTCATTATGAAAATTAATGTCCGACAAAGAACGCAAATGATTAAAATATTCCAGACTATAAGTAGAAATGGGTGGTGAAATCCTTTGAAACTACTTCAGTAGATGTTGGGCCATCTAATGAAGCAGTATAAGGTACATTGTTTTTTATTTAGATTATTCCAATTTATTTTTTGATTCTGGGTCTACAAATTCTTTCATTTCCTAGAAATTTTCCTGTAAATTGTGAATTACATCAGAAGATATGAATCATGAACTTGTGTTAAAAACAATTGTGGGTAATGTTAAGATAAAAAGAAATGATAAGAATTTTTTTATCCTTGTGTTCAGAAAGAATCTACCAGAAAACCTTAAAATTTGTCCTCTAGTAGATTTTGATGTTATTTTAGGTATGGATTAGATTTCCATTTATCATTTAAGATTAACTACAGAGCTAAAGAGGTTTCATTTCAGAAAGAATTTCAGTCTATGTTCAATAACACACCCTTACATTTTATAACATTTTAGGAAGTTGAGAAACTTGTATAAGATGTAAATGAATGTTACCTTGCACATATTATTGAAAATAAAGGAACTATTCATATTAATGATGTACCACTAGTCAATGAGTATCCTGATATTTTTCCTGATGAGTTTCTTGGTATAATACAGGATCAGGAAGTTGAATATACTGTTTTCTTGACTCTTGATGCCAAACTAATTTCAAAAACCCCTTATTACATGTCTCAAATTGAAATTTTAGAGTTAAAGAAGCAATTGCAGGAGTTATTAGATAAAGGTTTAATTCGACCTATCACATCACTATGGTGTTCTCCTGTCTTATTTTTTAAAAAGAAAGATGGTTAAATGAGACTTTTCATTGATTATAGAGCATTGAATAACATCACTATTAATAACAAGTATCCTTTTCCTCATATCAATGATTTGTCTCATCATCTTCAGGTAGCTTATTATTTTTCCATGAATGACTTGGGTTTGGAATACCATCAGTTGAAAGTAAAAAAAGAATACATTATGATGACCACGTTTCATACTAGATATGGACAATATGAATTTTCAGTTATACCTTTTGTGTTAACCATGCACCTGTAGTATTAATGGATCTTATGAATAGAATTTTCTATGAGTTCTTGGATAAGTTTCTGGTTTTGTTTATTGATGATGTTTTTTATATTCTAAATTTAAAGAGGACCACGAAAGTCATTTAATGGTGGTGTTGCAGACCTTAAAAGAAAAAAACTATATGGGAAATTAAACAAGTGTGAGTATTGGTTACAAAAAAAATTCCTTGGTCACATTGTTTCTAATGATGATATAACTGTTGATCCTTCTATAACAAATATTTTGTAGAATGGAAAAGACCCACAAATATAACTGATATTTGTTGTTTGTTTTGGTTTATTAAGTCATTACTAGTGGTTTGTTGATATTTTTTAGGGTTATCTAGCCCGCTGACTATGTTAACCCGAAAAAGTGTTAAGTTCACATGGATAAAAAAATGTTATGAATGTTTTCATGAATTGAAAAGAAGATTGGTGAATGATCTGGTTAGGGCACTTCCTTATAGAAATGGTGAATTTGTTATCTATAGTGATTATTTGTTGAAAGGACTTGGATTTGTCCTAATACAGAATGATCAAGAAATTTCTCATGCTTCACATTAGTTGAAAATTCATGAGTTAAATTACCCTACAAATGACTTGTAATTAGTTGCTGTTATTTTTTCTTTAAAACTTTGGAGGCATCATCTGTATGGCATGAAGTGTGAAATATATACCGATCACAAAAGTGTGAAATATATATTAACTCATAAATAATTTAACATGAGACAGAGGATATGGCTCGAATTAATACAGTTTTATTATTTCATGATTCACTACCACCCAAGAAATGAAAATAATGTGGCTAATGCTTTGAGTCAAAAGAGTGGTGCTATATTAACAATGCTATGTTTGGAACATGATCCTTAAATTTTTTATTTGATGAATTTTGGATTGGATGTTTTTGGTGTAGGGAAATCCTCTATTTTTGTTTCAGATGGAAGTGTAATCATTACAATCAGATAGAATTAAGAAAGTGCAGAAAGAAGAAAGTGAGTTGTAGAAAAAAGTATAATTGGTTTGGAATGGTAAGTTACTTGAACTTAACATTGATAAATTCTATTTTTTGAGGTTTAGAAATAGATTATGTGTGCCTTGTGATTCACAGTTGATGGAAGGGTTATTATTTGAATCTCACAGTTCTCTGTTTTTATTTCATCATAGAAGTTATAAGATGTATAAAGATCATCATGAGAATTACTGGTGGAATGTAATGAAAAGAGATATTGATGACTTTACCCTGATATTTTTGATTTTTCCATTGGTTAAAGAAAATTAGATGTTAATGAAAGGGATGATTTATCCTTTTAAAGTTCCACAGTGGAAATGGAAAAATGTGTCCATAGATTTCATAGTGGGATTACCAAAGACTTCTCAAGGTAATAATGTTATCTAGGTTATTGTAGATCAATTGAATAAATTTTCACATTTTCTTCCTATTCAATATACTATGTATCTAGATAAAATTTTTCGATTATATATTAAAGATATAGTCAGGTCACATGGAGTTCCACTATCACTTGTATTGGATCATGATCCCACATTCACTTATAACTTTTGGAAGGGCCTTCAGAATTCGTTGGGTACTGAAATAAAATTTAGTACAACTTTTCATTTGTAATCAAATAGGTTGTCAGAACAAAAAATTCAGATATTGGAAGATATGAAACATGATTTTTCAATGGATTAATGGGGAAGTTGGGACCAAAATCTCTCATTGGTTGAGTTTTATTCCCAATATACAGATGGCACCAATTAAAGCATTATATAGAAAGAGGTATTGATCTACAGCTTTTTGGGAAGAAGTTGGTGAGAGGAATTTGGTAGGACGAGAATTTGTAGATGATTTGGCAGAAAAAGATCAGTTGATTCAGAAGAACATAAGAGCATATTAGATTAGGCATAAAAGTTATGCAGATAACTAGAGGAAGTATCCTTTTTTAGGTAGGTGATCATTTATTTCTCAATGTTTCTACATAGAAAAGTGTGATGTGTTTTTCTAAGAATGGAAAGGTGAGTCTGAGGTTCATTTGACCCTATAAAATCATAGTGAAAGATAGATCAATTTCCTAAAAAGTGGATTTACCACCATTTTTATCTCTGGAAAATAATTGTTTTCACATTTCAATGTGCAGAAAGTATATACCAGATCCATAGCACATTTTGATTCTGAAGGTAGTTCAGTTAGAAGAGAATCTTTCTTTTGAGTAACAGCCAGTCCAGATTTATGACTGCAGGGAGAACATGTTGCAGAATAAGGTAATTCACCATGTAATGGTTTTGTGGAAAAACCATATGGTCGAAGATGTAGTGTTTGAATCTAAAAATTCTATGAGGGATAAAGAACCCCACTTATTTGATAACTACATTAAATTATGGGGATACCATTGTCAAAAGTGGGGAATGAGGTAGGATCCTTGGTTTTTATAGAATTATAATTTTTCATTTATATTATTATTTTTGAATAAAATATTTTTTTTTACGTTAAAGGGGTTTCTTTTTCTGATAGCATACTCAAAATGCAATAACCAGTTTCTTTGAAATATTACATTGCACACATCTTTGAGTTATACAAATAAATAATATAATATTATTATTATAAATGGTAGTAATGACTAGCCGTTATATTAGAGGGAATGAATAGAACTGACTAAAAAATGATTATACATATTTGTTAGTTGTTTTTACATTTATCCAATAAATTTTAGAGGCTTAAAATGAGAATGAATCAAATTTGAAGCATAAAATACTCTAATATTATTAAAAACTCATTTTAGCACCTTATGATGGTGAACCCTTTTTAAATATAGTTTTTTTAAATTTTATATGTTCTATATGAAAAAAAACTTCTTTTTTAGAATCTGGACATCAATATTTATCTTGGTTGAAATTTTTGTATCTGTTCTGATGAAATCCATGTTTTGATAAAATAGTGAAAAATGCGTCCTTTTCATTCAAAGCTATCTTTTTCATCTAATTTATTTATATATTTATATTGTTTTTTAATTGGTTTTAATGTGAAATGGGTTATGTTTTTATCATTTAATCCAATTTTTTCATTGTAAGTTATTTAATGGTAAAATTGGACATAAACACATGCCAATCTTTTTATAGTTTTTACTTCTGAAAAAACTGTTTTCTGGTTTTGACAATGAGAATTAATTTTAAATTAATTTTGGACAATTATATATTTGAATTTGAAAAAATTAATTCCATATTTGGAATTATAAGGTCTAAATTGTGTGAATATGTGCCTTTTATTTTTGGACATTTGGAATATTAAATTTAGTAATTATTTTTATTTACTATGTTTAAATGGTAATTATGGAAAATAAGGGGAAAAATAATATATTAATAATATAAAACTACCCTAAAATATTTCCTAAACCTATTTTATGGGTTACATCCGATGATAGACCTTAGGTGTAACTTTTTTCAATTGGGAACCACATGGGAGTGATAATGACATGTTATAATAATTAATTTTAAGTAAAGACAAAAATAACATAAACATGTATCTTATTAAAAAAAAATTATATGTGGTTATATAATTTATATATTCAAAAATAAATATTCATTAGAGATATAAAAATATTTCTTACATCATGATATTATATTTATAATTTTTAGTCATTAAATAAATAAATTTAATTATGACACAATGATGATGTCGTGACTGATTCATTAATAAAGGATTCAAATAAATTATATTGTAAGTATTAAAATAAATATTATTTGACATAATTAATGTCATAAAATAATTCTCTAGGTGAATATGACATGTTAGGACTGATTAAAGTTTTTTGAAGGAATAAAGTTGTTATGAATTTGTAAAAATGTCATGTATGAATAGTGTGAAAAATTGACATAATTCATAAATTAAAATATAAAATAGTTTATTTAATGGTATTAAATTTATAAAAGTATAAGAATTTACAAATGGTTATGTTAAGTCCAAATATGTCATAAATGATTTTTTTGGGTCTTTTGACATGATATGGTAATTACATTAATCCATAATGTGTAAATAATATTTTATCATTATCAGAGTAAAAAGGGTTAAGTAAGGGTTAATCCGAAAAGATAAGGTTATAAAAATATTTAAAACTTGTCTAAAAATTATTGGATGAAGTTTATTCGAACCAACACTGTCTTATCTTCGAATTAGATTTGTTTTGGACCATTTTTAATAGAAAATTAATTTATAATAAATTAATATTTCAAGACATTCCTAAAGTTCCACTCTTCCCTCTTATAAAAGGCCACAACCTATACCCACTCACTCACACCTATCAAGACCCTTGGATCATCCCAATTCATCTCACATAAACTCCCAATATCCCTCATTTCCTCCTAGATTCCTTACCTTGGGTAGAATCAAATTCAAGAAACATTTTGGCCCAAATCAAAAGAAGTTAGCTGATTTAAAGGTAACATCTTCTCTCAAGTTCCTTTCCTTTTTTCCTTATTCACTCCCTAATGTCTTATTATTCTATGATTACATAATAATAAATAGTATCCTAAATATACTATAATTTTTTATGAGAAGTATTTGATCTACACTTACACACACCTCAATGTAATGGACACAAACATACTCTTTCTGTGTACGGTGAACTACAGCCTCACGA
This sequence comes from Viscum album, assembly GCA_963277665.1. Taxonomy (NCBI): domain Eukaryota; kingdom Viridiplantae; phylum Streptophyta; class Magnoliopsida; order Santalales; family Viscaceae; genus Viscum; species Viscum album. Next base: position 1,422,793,797 of record OY728123.1, on the reverse strand, counting down.
AACAATGGTTGTTCAATTTTCTGCTAACACGTCTCATGGTAGACCTTATGATAGAACTATAGTTATATATGATATATATTATATTTATATTTTCTCTATGATTCTGTAATTTTTATTTGAAAATATACCTTTATGCTTTCAATGATGTGTAAATACGATAATTTCATTTGAGGAAGTGTGGATTACCGCCCCCTCAATGTGACATGACTCATTCATGTTGTACATGGAACATATAAATGATGGTTTTATATAACCTATGAGACATAAATGAAATAAATATAATACTATTATTATAATAAACATTTATATCATTTGATTATTATTCTTTTAATATGACAAAGAAACGAAAGTAGTGTCCATGCGTATGTACGACCTACCATCTCCATGGATGGTGCATTTCATTTTTTGTTTTTATGTATTATAGAAATTATAAATACATATATACAGTGTAGATATTATATTTAAGTCATGAATAATATTTTTTTGATTGTGTAGTTTTTACCACATGGACAATTAACATCAAACAAGTTCATTTTCGACTCAAGTACAGAATATCGGTAATCTGACTGATACAAAGTTAAATAATTATGTAATTTTTATAACATAGTGATAAGTAATATAAAATGAATAATAAACTTGAAAAAGGTTATGAATCAAGTATAAATTAACCTAATGTTGTTATTTTGGAATAGAAAGAATGAACATGACATGTCAGACTCAAGGTAAGGGACATCATCTCAATATCCTTTCATTGAGGCATATTTTTGTTTATACACAACCCTATTTTTTACGGTGTATAATTATAAATTTTTAATTTAATTTAATTCAACAGTTTTCAAAATTAAACTTTTTTTACAGAGTGTTTTACTAAATAAAAAAAGAATGTTTCTTTTTAATATAGGCTGTGACAATGACCTTTAGCCGCCGTGAGCATTATTTGATATTTGTCTTTTTTTACAAGCTGTAATGTTTTTAAAAAGAAAATAAATTGTTCATGTCTTCTTAGTGATCCGGGTAGTTTTAAGAGCTCTAATGATTCTTCTACAGAGTGGAACAATATATTATCACTTGATCATATGGTTGTGTCACAGTCATTTACTTCTTGTGATCTAAAGACTCTTGATATTTCTTTGGCACTCATTTAATGTATTATCTCATGTCCCATTGGATAATTTTCTTGCTTCCCAATCTCCTACCTCAATGCCTCATTGTGTTTTCACCAGGTCTCATACAAAGTGGCATTACTCATGCCCTTCTCATCAGTCGAAAATTGGTTCCAATCCAAGGTCCAAAATAGGTATATAATATTTCAATGTTTTCATTCATAGTAGGGAATGCTCAATGCCTTATAGAATGGGTGAATATGCATATTTTTTAGTGAAATATCTAAGAAAATGTGTTCTATAATTACAATGTTGGAATCCAAAAAATCTTCACTGATGATACATGATTTTGTTTACAAGATGGGGATACGTGATTTCATTAATTTGGATCCCCTAAATCATCATAATATGATGTTTTATAGGTAATATATCTTATTTTATCTTATAACATCCTCTGAATAACATATCATTGTGAATGTTCACTTTGGGAATTCTACATTCTTTATCTCATTTGTGTAATCCAAGTGTCATTTAAGGGTGAGATAATAGTTGTTGGAGGACCTATATGGCTTTGAACTGGTTAATATGGATTGTAAGATCATTGAGGACTTCAATTTTATTATAGATCATTTGATAAAAGGGTGGATGGTATTTCATTTGAAAGGAATTAATGATTTTTTGGAGTTTATTCCTTGAAAGGGATTGTTAGACATGGGATTCTATGGGAACAAATCTCACTTGGTGTAATAATCAATCAGGTTGCCTTCAGATGTGGTGTAGGATTGATCATTTCCTAGAGAACATTTAGTCTATCTCTACATATCCTAGTGCTAATATCACTCACACGGTGAGTTCCATGTAAGACCAATCCCCTTACTTGTGTGTCTGATGACTAGTGATGATATCATAAAGAACTTATTCCTCTATAGAAGATGATTTTCTGATTCAAATCATCATTAAGTATTACAATAATAATATATAAATACCATGATGAATTTTTCATGGATTTACTTTCATAAACATATTATAACACAGAAAGGTGATATTCAGGTAAAGTCCAAAGACTATCCGTTGAGATTTCAGGATTTGGAGTTAGTGAAACATGAAATCAAGAATATGGAGGCCAATAAAGAAGACATTTAGAATGTGTATCTCTTTAATGATCTCATTGAAAAGAAGAATAAAATATTAAATATTTTTCTCAATAAATAAAAAATGGATAAGGTGAAAAATATGCAGTCCTGGTTGGGGGATTCAGATATAAAGACAACATTTTTCTAGGATTGTAACAAAGAAAATATGCAATTTTTATTGAAATTATCTGGATATAGTATGGGTGTTTAACAAATAATATTTCTATGGTTTTTAGTATGGTTTAGAATCACTTTATTTATTTTAATGCAGGTATCAATTCGGTTATTTAGGTGGTCTATGCGAGTTTTCATTATTTAATATGTGAGGCTATTCCTTTTGTGGTGTTTGAGGCTATCAACTTCAACAACGGGAGAATTCCATAGGAGGGGGAAATATGGGATGTGGGGGCCTCTATCAACCAAGAGAGCTCTCTGGGACCAGATTTATTTTTTTAATCTTTTTATGTGGCTTCTTTGGACCTTTTTAAAAATGAGTTTGTGTAAATAATTTGGGAAATTTTTGTCATTGAAATTCTCCCTGAGTGTCATGTGAAACTAAGCCTCTTCTAATTCAAAAGGTGAGGGACCCAACAGTTATTAAGAAATATAGAACTATTATCATGTTTAATTTTACCAAAAAGTTTGTTACTGGTTCCCTCAATAAGAGGTTGTTATCCCATCTATAGGGGTGAATTTTGGAGGAACATCATTTCTTTGTTAGAGGAAGGTATACCTAATCTTCCTTTAATCTCGCTCAAGAGATGATTGGTGACATTAATATGAAGATGTTGAGTTATAATATTGTGATAAAAATTTATATAGAAAAGGATTTCGATATGATCTCATGGACTTTTTCCTTAAATTGATTTCCTATATTTGATTTTCTATATGGGTTTCTGACTTATTATTCAGATATTTTTGATCATTTTTATGAGTTTTGTGAGAAATATATATGATTTTGTCCAATCAATTATAAGACTTATACAAGGAGACCCCATTGATTAAATACACTTCATATTGGCTCAATTATCCTTCATTAAAATTATTTCCATTGGAATCCATGATAGAAGTATGCTCCCTTCCAAATTTTGGAGAAACGTTAATGGTATATCTCACCTACATTTTTCTGATGACATCTTATTTTTCATTAATGGTAATAGGATACAACTACACAGAATCGTCAATGTAATGAAAGTTTATTTAATGTGGAGTAGAAATTCATTAATTATGAAAATAATAGAATTTATATTTTGAAATAGTGTTCAGATAATTAAGACAAAAATATTTAAGACATGTTGATAATTAGTAGAAAACCCCATCATATTGACTACAATGGAGCTCCAATTTCTCCAAGGGGACTTTCATTCAGTACTATGAGGGACTGGTTTCAAAGATGATAGGTGACATTGTCAACTTTAATAGTTGTTCCTTATTATTTGTGTGTTGTATCCACTGGTTAATTTATCTCTTACCTCCCTTCTAATGAATGTTCTTATAGTTCATATTGTTCCTAAAACGGTGATAATTTAAATCAAAAAAATCATGTTTTCATTTTTTGGGTACTTTCATAAAAATTGCCATTATCATTGGGAATCTTGGGCCAAAACAGATAAACTGATGGATTCTATGGGTATTGGTGTTAGAATTTTGGTGGAAACCATGTATAGGCATCAAGCTGAATTGGATTGGGAGGTCTGGGATGGTCGGTCTTTGTGGGGTCATTTTTTGCGGGCAATTATGGGTATACTATTATCACACTAAAGGGATGGTCTCCATCCTATAGTAGAAATTATGTGGTAATTTACCAGAGTTTCAATAGCTATCATGGGGGATTGATTCTTGTAGTGACATTACCTATAAGAAGAACATATAAGTTAGAGCTCCCCAGGGTTTTCTTGGTTGTACAAGTCCCTAAATTAGTTTTCTCAACCTTGCTCTTTTCCAACATTCACTCAAGAGGCTTTAAACACACAACAACATGATTTCTTCAACATAATTCTTCTTTCCTATCATAGAACAAAATGGTGTTCACTAGTTTATTGTTAGTGGGATTCTAGGCTAAAGAGTACCATTTCTCCCTCAATAAGAATCCCTATGTGATAATGTAAAAATTTATTTAGGTAAATGATATTCCAATCATTTATTTCATCTGGTTTAAGGAATTTATCTTTATTCTATTCCTACTGATGATTTTATTATATGGAAAGGAATTATTCTTATGTTCAAGTGTCTCTATTTTCATATTTCCATAGAAGAAAATGATGAACATTATTCTTTGGAGGTGATTGGGCTAGAGTTGTGTGGATTGTATTTGGGATTCGCATTGGCCTTGAGTATTAAGAATTCAATGGATATTTTTTTCCATTCATGGTTTCATGGAGTGGAATACAATAGCTTGGAAGACAAGGTGAGGACCAATCTAGTTGTGGCTATTTGTTGGAGTATGTAATTTTAATAATTAATAACATGTGAAGGCTTCACAAGCATTGGATTAGTTTTATAGACATAGTCCGAGTGCTTGGATATTTATTTTGGTTCTCTCTAGAACCATTGGTAATGTTATAATTCTTTGAGAATGGTTACAAATAGAAGTGGATATGAGTCTATCCCACAACGGATGGGCTCATCGGGTAGATGGGTTCATTTGAGTCCCCTAGTAACGGTTTCGAGCTCAATTGTGATGTTTCTAGTATCCTTGTAATTATTAGTGGGGGAGGTTTTGTTTGTGAATGCAACGTTTTTGTTGTTCATTCATTTTGTATATTAAATGGGCAAGGTGACCCTCTTCTATTAAAAACTATGGCTTTTCTTAATGGGTTTGAGATTTTTCAATCTTCCATTATTATCCTAAGGGTGATTAAAACAGATTACTTTACTTCATTCAACACCCTACAAGGAAGGTATGATACTCCTTGGTTCATTATTTATCTCATTACAAGAATAAAGGCTCAAATTGGTCATGAAATAATGAAACATGAATGGAATGATGGTATTCAGGTTGTGGATTTTATGGGTTCAAAGGGTAACCAAGACAACCCTCTCATTATTTTTTTGAACCCTATTTGCTTAGCCCTAGAGTGTGCACCTTCTGTAAGGTTATATTCCCTTGTCCTCTACTACATCATCCACCCCTAACGTTTCTATATTACTTAATTTATATTCTTAATAAAATCATCCCACTTTGAATGAATGTTTATAGTTTCACACTAGGAGAAAACATTTAATAACCATATTAGAAGACATCGGCACTATATGAATTGTGTGGTACATTATTCCTATCATTCGTGTTTGGAGTATACAGTTAATGAAAATGTAAAAGTTATATATGGTAATGACTCTCCCATTTACTCTTATGAAATATGGTACATAAAATTAGCATATTATAAATGATAATTTAATAATCCTATAATAATTTATAATATATAGGTCACCACCCTAAAAGTATTGAAATCCACTATTACCATCCCAATGAGTGTAACACCCCAAGCTTCCATGGTATGTTTCCCTTGGAATAATGCAGTAGTTTGCATTGTACACAACTTGAAGTTTTAACACACCACGACCAGTGAAACTAGCCGTTATGAATAGTAATACCCACTTTTTAAAATATTATAAATTTTAATTTTCAAAATGGACTTCATTTTTGGATTTGGAATATAAATATTAGCTTAGGGTGATTTTTTGGTATTTTCTGAGAAAATTCAATTTTTGATGAATAGTGAAAACCACTTCGTTATTGATTAAAACTAAAATTTTATTTAAATAATTAGTTATATTATTTTAATTAATTTTAGGTCAAAATAGATACATAATACCTATATATGATCAATTTAATTCATTGGATTCATTTTATTATAAGTTTAGATATATACAATTTTATTGAACTTTTTACCGCCTTTTACCGACCTTCTAGGAGCATTTACAAATTTACATAAATCATAATTTTACCAGCTCTGTGAGTTAAATTTCAAAAATCCAAGAGACACGGTGGACATCAGTATGTAAAATGTGGTTCAATAAGATGAAAATAATTTTTGGTGAATAGTAATTTTTTACTTTTATTTACCATGGTTAAAAGTAAATAGGGTAATTAAGGTTAAAATGATATTATAATTACCCTAAAACATGTCCTAATTCTATTGGACAAGTGTAATTCGACAAAAAACAACCTTAGGAATTCAATATGAAACTTTTGGTCCACTTGGATTAGATTAGGAAATTTATTATTATTTTATTTAAAGAATAGTTAAAAGTGTTAAATTCAATGTTTAATATCTAAAACATTTTTAATATTGGGTTATAAATAAGATAAATTAGACTATAAATATTCATTAGAAATATAAAAATATTTTCTTCATAATTTTATTTTATTTATAATTTTTATACATTAAATAATTTAATTTATTTATAACACAATGATGGAGCAGTAATTACCTTATTAATGAAATATTAAAATAATTGAAATTATAAATATCAAAATAAATGTATATTATGACTTATAATGAATTAAACTAATTTTATAGTTTAATATGACATGTTAGTATTCATGAAATAAATTTTATTTGAAGTGATAAAGTTTTTATGACTTTCATAAAAATAAAATACTAAATACTATTAAAGTTGACATAATTGAGGTTTTAAAAATAATACTGTATTATAAATTGATAAAATATTCTTAAAAATATATGGTTTAGAAAAAAGACTTATATAAGGTTATATATATTAATAATGAACCACTTGGGGTTCCCTTGGTAGTTTATATTAAGATTATTAACCATATAATATAAATATACAAAGAGACATGATAAATGTAAAACTATTTAACTGAGAGTTATATCTAAAAGATAAGGTTAATATGGTGACCTAAACCTATCTAAACCCCATTTTTTGAGATTCTTTCGACTCATACCCACCTTATAATTGAATTAAATCATTTTTGTGCGCTTATAAACTAAGAATAATTTTATTATAAAATATTATTTCAAGATTTTTCTAAAGTGACTCTAACCTCTCTTATAAAAGGGAAATTCCCCATCTCTTAATTTCACACCACCAAAGCCATTTGCTCGGCCAAAACCTACCTAAATATCCTCCCAACTTCTCTCACATAATCCTGAAGTCATTACTTGGATCATAAAGCCATCCTTTGGAGCCCTTTTGATCAACTCCAAAGGAAACACCCAAAGAAGAGGTAATAAATTCACCACCCTCTTTCAAGTTCTTTTATTCTTCCACTTCCTCTTTCTTTGATTCCAAACCAAAATAATAACTACAGTAACTTATAAATATTTTTATGTTATTATAAATAATTTACAACCATATGTTTTATTCTATCCATCCTATAAATGACAATGTCACTATACATTTGTGCGTACGACTTACCGTCTCCGCGTCGTGCTGTAGTTTGTTATTCAAACACTTAATTATTTTTGATGTGTATAATAATGTGTATAACTGATGTAAATAATACATATAACATGTTAATAATTCTTTATATATGATATACTATCAAATTACATATGATTTCACCATCAATATAATGATATTGTCACTCGTGCATGCGTACGGATTACCGTCTCCATGAACGTGATGTGATTCATTCCCCATCGTAATAATTCAAGAATAATTTTTATTTTATGATTAAAAATAATGTTTATGAACATAATATAATTCTGTATATGAATAAAATACAGATTATCCATAAAAAACATGGTTTATGTAACCAAGTATATAAAGCAAAACGAATCAGTTAACTTCCCAAATGATTATACTACTGAAATGTTATTAACAATGAAATATTAGAGGATCATATATGATGTCATATTTTTTTATAGAGTTATAATATAATTTAATAACAATATTTTAACTATTATAAAGAATATTAACATACCATAAACTATGTAAAATTACAAGGTAAGGGTTAATTGTATAGTCTCTTTACTTATCTGAGGTAGTTAATATGTAAGTATATACTGGGACCTCTTTATCATCCACATCTGTGTTTTCTTGAAAATGTAATTCGAAACATTTTTACTATTTACTATATTATGGGTTAAAGTCATATATACACTTATTTTACCATATATTTTTTGAAATAAATCTTTCCATCATTTACCAAATAAGGTACATTATGACCTTTTCAAAACAAATTAATGTAAGAATGTCTTTTTTTAACTTATACGGCGGGTGTGGCTATTTTCCACCGTTATAACATTGTCGAAGCTTCCCCTACATGCTTATAAAAATATTTTCAAAATAAAAATTTTCTTTTATAATTATATGACTTCTCAATTATTCAAAATAGAAAGATATATTTCTCTAAAAAAAGATTTGATTTCTTATATGTCAACTTCCTTTGATGGATTTTAAGCTTGTTTGAAGTCGATTTATTATGATACCAAACATCCATATTATATTGAAGGTTTTGTGATATGTTTGACTGTGGATGTGTTATTTTGACACCATTCATTGTTTATGGATAATGTATTGACATTTCATATGCTAGTTTTAATACAAATGTTTATGTTATGTTTAAACCTTTTCATATGAGGAATGCACTGTACTTAGTAAGTGATGAGTGGAGCCCGCTATAGCTCCTCGATGCATCCTTAGGTTTCATGAGACAAACTAGTGTCTTGGTATAAGGCCTTGACAAAATCTTATTTGTAGTCTTGGCATAAGGCCTTGACTACGTGGTTATGAAGTCTGACATTATGCATTCTTTCATTATGAAATTGGCTATTGATATTGAATGTGATTATTCGACCAGTAGAATACCCATGTGAATAAGTAAATGGAATTATTTGATTTATATTGGCCATATTATGCAAATGTTAATGTTTAAATGGTTTTTTATTTATTATTATACATTGCCCTAAATTTTTGTGCTTGTTTATGAATGTTTCTGTTATATTTGTATCCTTACTGAGCATCTGAGCTCACACATTTTTATGTTTTATTTTTCCCAGGAAGCAAAGAAGTATATTATGACTGACCTACAGGGATAGTCTAAGGGACAGTCTTATGGATATAAATGTGGTAAATGGAGAAAATTTTCTTGTTGTTGTCCATTTTTTTAATGTAATGTAAAGCTTATGAATGTATCTAGTACATCCGAGGCTACTAAAATAATCAGTCTTTAGGGATTTGATCCCTTGTGATCATGCCAATGTTATGTAATAATGCACCGACTCTAGGTAACTAGTTTCAGGGCGTTATATTTGGTATCATAGGAAGTTTAGTACAATCTTTGGAAGCTAGATTTAGAAAATATCTGATTATAGAACATTACCCTAAGATAGACTTTGAGGATTAGTATAGAATAACTTCATTGAATTTTTGTAATGTAGATATTTTGTGAGTTTTCCAAGAAATACATCCCTATCTAGATATGAGTAGGAAGAGGCAGCTCTGGAACAGATGTACCTAGGGGTAAAACTCGAAAACACCTCTTTGTGCTAGACTCGAATGAGAACTAGTGCAAGACAACTGGCCTTACTGCACTCTTGGTTATGACATTCCTAGGGATATTCATAGGATAAATAATTTTTTTTTACAAAACATTATGAAGGATTTATGAGTATATACCCACTCAATGAAAATATTTTTATGATTATGGATTATATCCATAAATTGTTCGATTTATGTTAAGTGTTTTACAATTTTGGAATTATGTATTATGATTCATAAACTAATCTTATGTATGTAGTTTTTTATAAATGGTTCCTAGTGGAAAGAATGGAAACCTTATCAACACATGTAATCCATGTAAGGATTTCCCTCCTACTCGTGATAATTATAGTGGAGCTGGTGATGCCACTAGTGTTGATCATCTTATCACCATACTGGGACAACTCACTGAGGTTTTGAATAATAACATTACCCTAATGGAGCACCCTGATCTACAACACGGAGGATCAATGTTAGACCGCTTAATGATGCAAAAACCACCAACATTCAATGGGATTAAAAATATATTAGTAGCTGAGAAATGGATAAATTCCGTAGAGAAAATATTTCATGATTTGGGGAGTAGTGAAAGGGAAAATGTTTTCAAGGTATTTTATCGACTCATGGGAGATACAGATCTATGGTGGTCATAAATCCAAAACAAAAAGTAAGATGAAGAAGTATCGAACCTGGAATGGATGATTTTCAAGATATTTTCTTAGAAAATTACTTTCCTCGTGACCATCGAGCGGATATGGGAAGATAATTTCTGAGTCTAAGGAAAAAGGAGGATGAGAATGTCACAATGTATGAGGCTAACTTTACAATGTTAGCAAGGAATGCAATAGATTATATATGTAACCCAATGAGTAATATTGATCAATTCTTTGATGGGTTAAAACAATTTATCCATAATCATTTGTCTCACAATCCTTCTCATCATACGAAGATATAGTCTCATGTGCTGTCAAGACAGAAAAGGAATTCTCTATGTCTTACGAATTTAAACCAAAGAAATAGAAAAAGATATCTGTTAAACACCTAGTAAAAGGAAATAAGGGGAATAAGGGAAAAGTTGAATATCCATCCTACGGTAAATGTGGGAAGAAACACCCTAGTACTTTCTTGAAGGGGATAAGAGTCTGTTACAAGTGCGGTGAAAAAGGACACCATTCTCATGATTTCAAGGGGAAGAAAGAGGATTTCAATGTTGAAAGCAACAATTGTAGAGAAAAGGGGAATTATGAAAATGATTGTCCCAAGTGCTAAGGGAACTTACCTCAGAAAAGGACAAGTGAGTAAGGCCAAGCTTATGCGATTACTACTGCTGAGGTTGAAGCTCTGTAAGATGAGGTGGAAGGTAATTTAAAGGTTTCCTCTAGTTTAGCCAATGATTAATTTGATTTTGTATCATCACATTGTATAATATCTTCCCAATTTTCAATGAAAATTAGATATTTTCAATTTGAATTTACAAGTGATTTTTCATTCAAAACACCTAAGGGAAGTATCATTGTGACAATGTTTTGTGAATCAGTTCCCATCAAGGAATATTAATTTTCTTTATCTTTTGATCTCATCATCATACCCATGATTGAATTTGATATAATGCTCATAATGGGTTGGCTTTCAGACCATGATTCGAAACATTATTGTAAGAAGAAGGAGGTTACAATTTTTTAGGATGATAATAAGTATCTTATCTTTAGAGTAGAAACGTCACCACCAATTTCTTATCTAGATCCACCCTCAGTAACTCTAATAAATTCAATTATTGGGGAAGAAGAGAAATAAATAACAATCGGTGAGGGAAATAATGTTTGAATATACGACCTACCTATTGTGAAAGAATAAATTAATGTGTTTCAAGAGTATTTACCTAGACATCCTCTATAATGAGAAATTGAGATTTCCATTGATTTAATTTCTGGTTTAAGGCCCATATCGAAGACCCATTATAGAATGGCCATTGTAGAATTATTGGAACTAAATAAACAACTAGAGGAATTGAGTAACAATGGATTTATTCACCCCTAGTGTTTCTCCATGGAGAGCCCTGGTCCTTTTTGTTTAGAAGACATGCAGATCTATGAGGTTGTGAATTGACTACAGGGAGATGAATGCTATAACAATAAAGAACAAGAATCCCCTACATTACATTGATGATTTATTAAACCAACTTCATGGAGCTCAATATTTTTCAAATATTGACCTTCAGTATGCATATCATCAGTTGTGTGTAAAGAAGGAAAACATTCCAAAATTAGCATTTCAAACCAGGTACGAGCATTATGAGTTTAAAGTAATTCCTTTTGGATTGTCTAATGCACCCTCAATATTCATGGATCTAATGAACATAGTTTTCAAGGAATATCTTGGTGACTCTGTAGTGGTATTTATTGATGATATTTTGGTACAATAAAAAATATATGAAGATCATGAAAATCACTTGCGCACTATTCTGAAAACCCTCAGAAGAAATGAATTATATGGATAATTTAGCAACTGTGAATTCTAGCTTCAAGAGATTTTTTTTCTTGGACATATTTTATCTAAGGATGAAATATCTATTGATCCTTCAAGGACCAAGGAAATCCATGAAAGGGAAGTACTGGTGAGTATAAATGAGGTTTAAATTTTTATTGGTTTATTAGGTTATTATTGAAATTTCTTCCATAATTTTTCCCGGTTGGATAACCAATTATTGAAGCTGCCACGTAAAGGGGTTAAATTTGTTTGGAAAAAAGAGTGTGAAGAATGTTTTGAAGAGCTAAATAAAATATTATTTAATGATCCTATCATGAATCTACCATTATGGAACTATGGATTTGTTATATATAGCGATGCTTCAATGAATGTACTTGGTTGTGTACCTATGTAGAATGATAGATTTATTTCCTATGCATCACGACAGCTAAAAATTCATGATCAAAACAATCCTACTCATGATCATGAGTTAGTAGCTGTAATAATTGATCTGAAAATATGGAGACACTATCTCTTTGGTGAAAATGTGATATATATACTGATCATAAGAGTTTGAAGTATATTTTCCCACAAAATAACTCAACATGAGGCAAAGATGATGGCTTGAACTAATCAAGGATTTTGATTTCACTATAAACTACCACCCAGGGAAGGAAAATAAGGTGGAAGATGCTTTGAGTTGAAAGGATCATGGATTTTTGAACAAGATGAGAGTTGAAATGGATCTTATTTTCATGGATCTAGTAAATATGGATATATGAATAACCATGGAAGGTGAAACATCAATACTTCTTCAAATGTTTTCCAAACCATCTTTACTAGTATGGATAAAGAGTTCTCAGATTGATGATGAGGAGTTTCAAAATAAGATTAAAGCTGTGAAGGATGGGAGATTGAGTGACTTCATATATGAAGAAGGAATTTTGAAATTTGGGAAGAGACATTGTGTTCTTAACATACTTGATCTATAAAGGGAATTGTTGGATGATGCTCACAGCTCCAACTTCTCTAGACACCCTGGGAGCACCAAGATGTATAGAGATTTGAAGGAAAATTTTTGGTGGGGAAACATGAAGAGGGATATTGCTGATTTTGTGACAAGATGTTTGGCTTTTCAACAAGTGAAAGGTTTAAGGAAACATCTTGGATGAGTCCTACAACCTCTTCTTATACCTAAGTGGAAGTGGGATAATATTACGATGGACTTTTCCATGGGGATTCCAAACACTCCTAGAAGGAATGATGCAATATGAGTCATTATTGATCGTCTCACCAAGTCATCACATTTGTATGCTATAAGAGAAGATATACCACTTGAACGTATAGAAGGACTATATATTAATGAAGTTTTAAGACTTCATGGAGTACCCCTATCGATTATTTCTGGTCATGATCCCCGTTTTACATCAATATTCTGGAAAAGTATTTAAAAGGCCCTGGATACTGAACATCGTTTGAGCACTACCTACCACCCTCAAACCAATGAACAATCAGAACTGACTATTCAAACCTTAGAAGACATGTTGAGATCTTGCTCACTTGACTTTCAATGTATGTGGGATCAATATTTACCTCTGGTATAATTTTCCTATAACAATAGATTTCATTCAAGTATTCAGATGGCACCATATGAAGCGTTATATGGAAAGAGATACCGCACACCAACTTGTTGGGATGAGATTGGTGAAAGAGAACTCATAGGCCCAGAAATTATTGAGGAAACAATGGAAAAGGTGAATGTCATCCAAACCCACATCAAAGCAGCCCAAAGTAGGCAAAAGATCAATGATGATAACTGAAGGAAAGATTTGGAATTTCAAGTAGAAGACCATGATTTCTTGAAGGTATATCAATGGAATGGTGTTATATGTTTCAGTAATAAGGGTAAATTGAGTCCTTGGTACATCAGAAATTCCGTTATTCTAGAATTAATTGGAGTTATAGCTTATCGTTTAGAAATACCTCTAAGTATCTCCAAAGTTCATGATGTGTTCCATGTATCACTATTGAGAAAATACATGCCTGACCCAACGCATGTACTCACCTGTGAGGAAATTAAACCAGCACTTGATCTATCTTATTGTGAAGTGCTTGTCAAAATTCTTGATACAAGAGAACAAGTGCTGAGAAACCAAACGTTTCGTCTAGTTAAAGTTCAATGGAGAAACCATAAGATGAAAGAGGCAACGTGAGAACCCGAGGAACTTATGATGAAGAACCACCCGAATCTTTTTATGTAGTAATATTCTAGAAATTTCAAGGACAAAATTATTTTAAGGAGGGTATAATGTTACACCACAAGCTTTCACGATACGTTTCCCTTTGAATAATGCAATAGCATGTGTTGTATGCAACTTGGAGTTTTAGCACATCGCGACCAATTAAACTAGCCATTATGAATAGTAATACCCAATTTTTGAAATTTTATAAATTTTATTTTTCAAAATGGACTTCATTTTTGGATTTGGAATATCAAAATTAGCTTAGGGTGAATTTTTGGTATTTTTATGAGTACTTTCAATTTTTGATGAATAGTGAAAAATAGTGCGTTATTGTTTAAATATGACTTTTTATTTAAATAATTATTTATTTTATTTTAATTTAATTTAGGTAGAAATAGATACATAATACCTATATATGTTCAATTTAATTCATTTTAGTCGTTCTATAATAAGTTTAGATATGTAAAATTTTATTGAACTTTTTACCGTCTTTTACGAACCTTCTAGGAGCATTTACAAATTTGCATAAAACATAATTTTTCTACTTATTTGAGTTGAATTTAAAAAATACGAGAGAAATGGTTGACATAATTAAGTAAAATGTGGTTCAATAAGTTGAAAATAATATTTGATGAATAATAACTTTTGACTTTTATTTACCACGGTTAAAAGTAAATAGGGTAATTAAGGGTAAAAATTATATTATAATTACCCTAACATATGTACTAATTCTATTGTATAAGTGTAATTCGACCAAAAACAACCTTAGTAATAAAATATGATCCTTTCAGTCCACATTTATTAGATTAGGATATTTATAATTAATTTATTTTAAGATAAGTTAAAAGTGTTAAATCCCAAGTATAATAAATAAACCATTTTTAATATAGGGTTATACATAAGAGAAATTAGACTATAAATATTAATTATAAATCTGAAAATATTTCCTACATAATTTTATTTTATTTATAATTTTTAGATGTTAAATAATTTAATTTATTTATGACACAATGATGATGTAGTAATTACCTTAATAATGAAATATTAAAATAATTGATATTATAAATATCCAAATAAATTTAAATTGAGACTTATGATTAATTACACTAATTTTATAGGTTAATATGACATTTTAGGATTGATTTAATAAATTTTATGCGAAGTTATAAAGTTTTTATGGACTTCAAAAAAATCAAATACAAATTAGTGTCTAAATTTTCATAATTGAGTTTTTAAAACAAATACTATATTATTAATTGATTTAATATTCCTAAAAATTTAAGCTCCATCCAAAGTACATATATAAGGTTATATATATTAATAATGAACCACTTGAGGTTATCTTGGTTGTTTATAGTATGTTTATTAACAATATAATATAAAAATACAAAGAGACATGGTAAATGTCAAACTATTTAACTAAGAGTTTAATATAAAATATAAGGTTAATATAGTGATCTAAACCTGTCTAAAACCTATTTTTTGAAATTTTTTAGACCCATAGAAACCGTATCATCGAAATAAATAATTTTTTATCCATTATAAACCGAAAATTATTATATTATAGAATAATATTTCAAGCTTTTCCTAAAGTAACCCTCACCTCTTTTATAAAAGGGAACTTCCCCTTATCTTAATTTCAGACTTAAAAAGCCATTTTTCTTGGCCAAACCCTTCCAAAATATCCTCCCAACTTCCCAAAAATCAACCTTGAGTCCTTACATGGATCATAAATCAAACCTAAGGAGACCTTTTGACCAACTCAAAAATAATCACCCGAAGAAGAGGTAATAATTTCACCACCCTCTTTCAAGTTCCTGTCTTCTTCCACTTCCTCTTTCTTTGATTCCATACCAAAATAATAACTCCAATAACATATACATACTATTTGGTTATTATAAATATGGTACATCCATATTCATTATTATATCCATCCTATAAATGTAAATGTTACCATACGTGCGTGCGTACGGCTTACCGTCTCCCCGTCGTGGTGTAGTTTGTTATTCAAACAAATAATTATTTTGGATGGGTATAATAATGAGTATAACTTATGTAAATAATAAAAATATAATATTAATGATTCTATATATATAATATACCATCCAACTAAATACAATTTCACCATCAATATAATGATATTTTCACTCGTTCGTACGTACAGATAACCTTCTCCAAGAACACAATGAGATTCATTCCCTATCGTAATCATTCAAGAAGAATTTTCATTTTATGATTAAAAATAGTGTTTATGAAGATAGTAGCATTATGTATATGAATCAAATACATCCTATCCAAAAAAATCTTGTCTTATAAAGGAAAACGAATTAGTTAACACCCAAAACAATGATACTACTGAAATATTATTAACAAATCAATATTATAGGATCATATATGATATCATATTTATGTATATAGTTCCTCTATAATTTAATAAAAAATTTTTTATCTATTATATGGGAGGTTAACATACCATCAACTAATGAAAAGTACAAGTTAAGGGTTAATTCTACAATCTCTTTACTTATTAGAGGTTGTTAACACGTAAGTATTCACTGGGACCTATTTATCATCCACATCCATGTTTTCATAAAAATGTAATTTGAATCATCATTTCTATTTACAAGACTGTTGTTTAAAGTCATTTATAAACTTATTTTACCATATATGTTTTTAAAGTAATCATTCTATCATTTTTCAAACAAGGTACTTTATGACCTTTTAGAAAAAATTAAGGTAAGAATGTCTTTTTTTAACTTAAATGGTGGGTGCCACTATTTTCCTCCATTATAACATCGTCAAAGCTTTCCATACAAGCTCATAAAAATATTTTCAAAATAATTGTTTTCTTTTAAAATTATATTATTTTTAAATTATTTCAAAATAGAAAGAGATATCTCTCTAAAAAAATCATTTCATCTACGTAAACATCTTTTGTTTTCTTTTAAAGTTTGTTTGAAGTTGATTTATTATGATAAAAAAATTCCATATTGTATTGAAGGTTTGTGATATGTTTAACTGTGGATGTGTTATTTTTATACCATTCATGGTTTATGGAGAAAGTATTGACATTTCATATTCTAGGTTTCATATTAATGTTTATGTTATATTTAAACCTTTTCATATGAGGAATGAATTGGACTTAGTAAGTGATGAGTGGAGCCCTCTATAGCTTCTCAATGCGTCGGTAGGTCTCATGAGACAAACTAGTGTCTTGGAACAAGGCCTTAACAAAATCTTATTTGTAGTCTTTGAACAAGGCCTTGACTATGTGGTTATAAAGTCTGGCATTATGCATTCCATAATTATGAAATTGGCTATTGATATTTCATGTGATTATTCAACTAGTAGAATATCCATGTGAATAAGTAAACGACATTATTTTATTTATATTGGCCATATTATGCAGATTTTTACGTTTAAAATGATGAGGATTTAGTCTTATAAATTGTCTTAAATTTTTATGCTTATTTATGAATGTTTCTGCTATATTGTTATCCTTACTGAGCATCTGAGCTCACCCCTTTCTATGTTTTATTTTTTCCAGGATGCGAAGAACTATATTATGACTGACCTGTAGGGTTAGTCTAAGGGATAGTCGAAGGGATATGAATGTATTCAATATAGAAAATGTTGTTGTTTTTTCATTTTATAATGTAATGTAAAACTTATGAATGTATCTAGTACTTCTAAAACTACTAAACTGATCGGTCTTTCAGGATTTCATCCCTTGTGATCATATCAATGTTATGTAATAATGCACTGAATCTGGGTAACTAGGGTTGGGGCATTACATGGAGTGTTCTCTGAGTATATTTTATATTTCACATCAACTAGATATTTTTGCCTAGTTTGATTCAAGGATACCATCAATGTTGAAATTCCATGAAATATTTATATATGAATTCAATTGACATTATAACAGTAGTCACACAGTCATCATGAGAGTGTTGTTTATAGTTATCAAAAGTTACACTTGATGATAATACTCTTGAAAAATTTATAAAATAATCATAGTTTTCTTCAATCCAATCCCTATGTAGAGGAATCTCTAATGATTAAAACTATAATAATAATTACCCAATGCACATAACAAAATCCTAGATTAATATATCATCATCCCATTAAACATTGGTGAAGTCCGTAAAACATCTATGCTAAAATATTTATTTGGGTTTCAAATAGAGGATCTATTGAAAGTATTTGGTGTAAATTCCACTCTTTTACCCATAATGAAAATATATTCCTTCACCCAAAAAATCATAATTCTATTATAATATTCATATATGAATCCTCCCTAGGATTCTAGCTAGTATATATAGCACACATCAATGATTTGAATGCTCCATGTAAAAATAATTCTTCTCTTTCTACCTATATGATGAATCCTCCATGAAGAAATGATTTCCCTAGTATGTCTAAATAGGTATATTTATATTCATCTCATCATGGAAATATACACTAGGCCTATGATATATATATCCCTCTTGTTTCCTCTATCGTGAGCTCTTCCTTTTCCAGGGTGATGATAATGCCCCAGGTATATTTACGCACACAACCACATTGGGATCCCTAAAGTCTAATACATCCTACTCCCATAATGAAAATTATTTCTTCATGAATAATCCATTTTATATATTTTATCTTTCACCCTATTCAGGATATCAAAAATATTTTAAATCTTTTATCTAAGAAAAAATTCCCATGTTCTATCTTTTGAAACAAACTCATCCTCCTTACCTGGAAATGATACCATCTCTAAGATTTATACCCCATAGTATCTTATATAATCAATAATTCAAAGATGATTGAGGATTAATAATATGAGGTTCTTAGGTTTCCCCTACATATTTTTAGGAATTTTTCTCAACAACATTTTATGATATTAAATAGGTGAACCAAGTCATGGAAGAGGATGCATGACCCACCATTACCGGTACATCAATAACTCTCAAGGAATAAGAAAAGTATATTTCTTCTAGAAAAAACCCCATGAAATCGTCACCAAGAAAAATTCCATTCTTGATAGATTAAATCCTTTTGTATAAACCCATCATTTTAGGTTACCTAAATACATCCAACGAAATAAAAAGGATGAAAGGGGGATGTAACCAACCACTACCACCAAGGTAGATGCTAATGTAAAAACCCGTCAAATCCAGATTTATTCAGGAGGTACAATATCAAAAGTAGTTGGTGAATATTAAACTTACCAAGAAGAATTATGGGAAATTATCAATCAACATTGAATTTAGATACAATATCTATTATTTTATAAAAAATGATTTCTCAATTAAAATCATAGAATTGTTGATCGACACAATGAACTGTTTCTAGGACCATTCTATTATATATGTATATTTTTTCTATAATAGTTTTTGGATGATCTATAATGATGAATAATCCACCACTTGTACATCTCCTCCATGGGTTCTCTTCATACATTTAATTCCCTTCGGTTTAAATTTTATTGCATATGCATAATAGTGTTGGATTCCCCATATATTTGTACCCTTTAATGGAGGATCGTGGAGTGTTATAAAGATAATATAGTGGTAAAATATTGGAAATGATATGATCATATTACTATCCTTGATTCAGTATTAGAGAAACAATATAAACATGGATTTAATATGAATCCTCTAAAGTGTTCCTTTAGAGTAAAATTCTTGAACATCCTTGGATCCATGGTACGTCATCATGGTATTGAATTCTAACCCATCTCAATTATATTAGATATTTCATTTATAATAATTATGTTAAATGTATACCCTTCATAAGAATGAAAAAATGGTTAATCCAATATAAATGGAATATATACTTCTAGTAGACCGTCAATGACCTTGTAAAATTCCTGTTGCACACACTAGTATTGATTCCACATATTGAAGGAAAACATTTTATTCTATGTGTGTAAGCCTAAGAGTGATGACTCAATGCACTTATTTACTATAATAATTGTACAAGAAAATAAAACAGATTGTATTATCTCAATAAAATGATGGTTGACACTGAGACCAGATATTATGAAGTTGAATAGAATTTTCTTCGGATGATATTCAAAGTGAAAAAGTCAAAACTTTACTTGAAACATCAAGAAGATCATCTCATATCATTGGAGAAATATCTAAATTATGTTATCAAATACCCAATGTGAATAGGGTGAATAACATATTGGGTACTTATTCTAAAATAGTTCATCATACAATTTGAACCCAAAAATCAATAAAATGAAATGTCTTGGAATGATTTGGAATGATACCCTATACTTCAAGGAATATGATGATAGATATAATAGCACCTCATAAAGTTGTATTATTTTTCCATCATACCACTCAGATATAGGAGATGTATTTTGAAAGAACCTCTAGAGGCCTCCATATAAATTTGATGAAGGACCCATAAAAATTTGGTGAGTTTATGAATTTTACTAATAACTGTATCCAAATAAACTCTTTTATAATAATTTATCCTCAGGGATGGTGATAAAAATAATAAGGTCCAATATCAATCCCCCATAGTTGGCCTAGAATTTTCCCTACAATTATTTATATGAAAAAATCATATCAAACGAAACACATGGCAAGTTATCGTTCAATTAAAATGAGCATAAATAATTAAAAATTACGAATTGATGCCTTGTGTTTGATTATGTATGAGAATTGATAATTGAATTCCCCTAGTAACTAACTATAACTCAAGCCTTATTGTCACATAATGATCGAGTTAGTTCATTGAAAAAAAACATGACCTTATAAGGCCTCAACTCGGATAAAATTATGATTTAGATTTCACATCACAACATTATTACCCCATTTACCATATATGATATGGGAGAAATAATTGATATATCTACTTTCCTATAATAGGATAATACCCACTTTTTACTATCTAACTCCAAAATTGGATGGTTGTCTCCTTTTTTACACTAGTTCCGCCATTGTAATATTCTAGTAGAGTGTGTTAAGAAAAAACATATTCATCATCTAGTAGTAAATTTCACCATACCAAATGGTCAATTTATTCATAAACACCTCTTAAAATAGAGTTTTAATAGAGTTTTTATTAGATTCATATAAGATGTAAAATCTCAAACCAAAATGAAATATGACCACACTAGTGTATGTGGTTCTCACCAATCAGGAAAAAATCACTCTCCTAAAATTAAGAGACATGGGTACTTATTTCCTGCAATTATGAAATAGTAAATGGAGTTCAAAAATTGGATTCATTATTGTAAAAAAATTTAAAATGTTATCAATCACCCCTAGAGTTTCATAATAATAAAAAACAATATTTTTAATTTTCTATATTAAGAAATGGATGTCATGGGGATATATCCCCTGGTTATATCTCGTAAATTCAATTATATCAATACAGAAAATGATATCTTCAACATGTCGGTTGATAATATAACCATTAATGAATTTTTATCAATAGTACTCATATAAATTGTGAAGTCTCATGTTATTACTATATTTTGTTTCCCTCAAAAAATATATATTTTAAAAAAAATCTAATTTTGTAATTTGGTGTTGAAAGAACAATGTCATTTGTATAATATCCAATCCAACCATTCATACTGAAACCATGTAGTGGGGAACATATAGTTTTAGGCTTTTAAAAAATTACTTTATAATGGTCTATAGAAGATGGTGGAAAAATATAAAAATTCCTAAAAAGAAAATATTATTTGTTTTTTCTGGGCATATCAATCCATGACTCGTAGTAATACACATGAAGCCACAAATTTAATTTTTTTTATGGAAAAAGGATATATTCTGTATTGAGTTCCAATTTCTATCCTTTTGTGTTGATATTTATAATTAGTTATCTGTCAACACAAAGTCTCATAATAAATTTCATGAGGATGATAAGATTAACTAAAATAGGTTTCATACTCTACAAAACATGATAGTACATAAAATTTGAATTTCTTAAGAATTAATTGTGAAATTGATCCTCCATAAGTTTCTCTATTGTGAATTTTTTTTCAAATTCTTAGAACAACCATTAATTGTAAGAATAATCCTTTCATGTTGGATTAAAAATAGCAGTGACACTGTTTTATCCAAAAGGTCAACTCGAATATATCATATTCTCTGATTATTATGGAAGTTAAATGTACTACTGATGATCATAATTTCTCATAAATTTTTAATAAAAGTATTTATTTTTATGATTAAATAACCATCTATTTATTAATTTATCATTTTATGGGAATTCTTGATTCTGAATAAAATTTTTTATAAATGAAAGGAAACAATGTATTCAAAATAATATTATCTATTAATTTTTTTTAAAAGTTTTATTTTATTTAGGTTAAATAAATTATTTTTTAACTCCATCTAAGGATGTTGGATACAGTATTAGTGAAATCCCACATGGGATGATTATAGGACACATATCTCATGAATTTTGTACCTATATAGTGAACCAAGGCTTGTTGGGATTGTGTTGGTTTTTACGAGTCCTTGAAGATGTATGAATGAGTGTATGTGGGAGTTCATCCTTATATCATGCATCTTATCCCTGAAAGTATTGGAATCAAATATAAAGGAGAATCATTCTAACCAAAATTCTGATGTGGGACTAAAATTTCACATGGAACTATGCACTTAACACCAAAGAGATTTCATTTTTATTCAACTAATTCACCTCACCAATCTAACATATCCATGATGTCATTTATTTGCTCAATGTCTGTGGACCACAATTGAAATAATAGGAAAAATACATTACTAAAACTATGGAAACTTGGGCATCATCCAGTCAGGCACTCTAAGGGGAGAAATCTGTTAGAATTTAGGAGTTCAGATAAGCCCCAACATGCACTTTTTTATGAAAATAAAGAACTATTATTGAATAATATCAAAATTGTAAATGTGGCATTGTAAAAATATTTTTCATGGGGACTCATATATCAAATCAATTTCTGATATAATATGTGAGGTTTATACCCACCAAATTGATACTTACAGACTTATTATGACCGCATACTAACATTTTATGGTATAAATAGCCATTCTATAGTAAAAAAAATTTATTTGGGATTTTATTCCCTACTTTATGGTTTTCTATCATCACCTTTAATTCCATTGGACATCCACCTAGAGTTTCTACCACTTATTTCTCCTATTAGTATCAATATATATATATATATATATGTTACCATTGATCATCTTACCATCATATTGCAATCATCAATTCACCTATTTTGGAAATAATTCCATTAAGTCACTACCTACTCCTATTATTAATTCCAACCTTTTCAATTGTAGGTGTTCTACCGCTTTTGATTATACTAGCCTCCTTCCATTGGTGTTCAACTATTATCCCACATCTACTGGAATATGATTCCTTCAATATGATATGTTAACATGCTATGAACAACATGATACTATTTTGGTCTACTAACGGATGATCCCCAAGCAGCAGTGTTTGACCATTTCTAGGATTTTGTTCAACCTACACCACTTATATTTGGTTATATATAAATAAATTAACCCATTTCCATGCCAATATGTTCTATTGTATTATGAACCTTTAGAAAGTTCATCAAATTAACACCTTCAGATTCCACCTAAGCTTTTATGTTGGGGTATGAAGTCCTAAAAAACCATTTATATAGAGGCCAATCAAATAAGGTCAATTACATTAATAAAATTATTGAGACTTTTATTCTTGTTGTGTGTGTTAAATTTATTACTAAAGATAATCTATAGGGACATCACTCATCTCTTATTAACTAGTTTTAGTATCGAATAAGGGTTCACATATTTTTCTTGAACAAAATACCAATAAACTTTTATGCCTTTCCAGGTGCATAAGGATGCCAATCATTATGTTTATAATTAAAAATTGAGGAATTTTGAGTCTAATTGAGAATCATATTCATGAGCCTTAAGTATATAAGTAATTAATACAAGAAAAGTTTCAAAAACAAATAATAATATATATCAAAATTATTTAATAAAATAATTGATAGTGTGCATGAATTTTATTGATTAACTCATTGAGAATGGAATCCCATGAATAATTTAAAAAAACATGTATTTGATAAAAGAAAGAACAATGTCATAGGAATATTTCAGATATTTAAAAACATGTGAAAGGTATAATTGTAAATATATACATGAAGAATTCACTATCACTTAATAAACTAATGAATTGAAACTATCTAGATAATATATTAAATTTTTTCATGTTAAGATGGATTATGAATTTTGGATATTTGGTTTAAAATAATTTGTAAGATCTCAATAAGTATTTAGAATATATTTTTTGGAATATTGACATTGAATTATGATTTGAATATGAGTATTCAAATACATAAGATTAAAAAATTGTGTTCCTATAAATTGGAGAATAATTTATTAACGGAGGTGAATCCCCAAAATTAGATTGGAGGATAATCGAATAATCGGCTAGAGAAGATAAACCTACTGATCTAGATTTATACTTCTTTCTTCATTTATGTATTAATTATAATGTTACATCTACTCAAATAAACATTGATTCATATGTATTGTAGGGTAATATCTTTCATGTAAATGGGGAAGGAATGAAAATCCTCTTTTGATGTTGGATTCATGAGATGATAAAAATTTAGGGTTATATCTTTAATGTTAATTGATTTCAATAGTTAATTGATTATTTAACAAAGTTTGACACATAAAGATGTTTCATTTGTTGAACATGGTTTACTTTGGAACCACAATACCTAATTGGGAATTTCATAAGGGGTTTGAGTGTGATTCAAAATATTTTTCATAGATTGGAATGACTGTGGTATAAAGTAGTGAATATATTAGGATACTATAAATATAATCATTCAAAGTAGTGTAAATGTGGGAATAAATTGTAGAAACTTTAATTAATAAATTAATAATGAAAAGTAATATATTCTTACAAACTATGATTTCATTATAAGTGGGAATCCAAACTTGAACTGGTCGCTTGTTTTTATAGTATTTTTTTATTTATTTTTCATATAAATAAAAATATTTTGATTTTCTTTCTCAACCATGAAAATTTGATTTAGGGAACTCCTTTATATACATAACCTAGGATTCCAATAATTCTAAATTCCCCATAAAAATAATTATCTTTTTTCATAAACTACATAGGTGGGTGGAAAAACTTTTCATCTCTTTTAGATAGTGAGTGCCAAACTAACATTGATTTTGGATGACTTTGTCCTCTAACATGTAATAATTCTTTTGATAATTAAATTTAATGAAAATTTATAACTATATATAGGTACATTAATTTAGATAATAATATTGAATAAATTAATCTTGAGGAATCTATTGTGATTTCATATAATCATTTGGAGATCATTGTCAAGGAAATATTCCCAAACCAAACCTTAATTGACATGTTTCTCCAAAATTTGACAACCAAAAATATATTCTTATTTATTCTGCAACATAAAAAGGGTTTGAATTGTGAATAAATATGATCCAGGTTCTACTGAATTTTCTATGTCTTATAGTTGAAGATCGAAATTGACATTCTCAAGAGTTTACCTATGTTTCATTAAGTTTCATGCCTTAAGGAGTTACTAAGGATAAAGTTATGTAAAGGTAATTTACTTTTTCACATGATGGAGATAATAAATAGTAGTTAAAAAACAATAACAAAGAATTATCCTTGATTATGAGGATCTTAAAAATATAATTTACAATGGTTTTTTCAAACCACTATGAGCACAACAAAATGGAAGGAACTCAAGTATATCCAAAAAGGCATAAGAAAACTCTCTATGAGTATTGAGAAATTTTGAAGAGACATTTTTCAAGTTTCCCTCACCAATATATAGATGAAAAAAACATTATAGGGATATTATATAAAGTATAGTTTAAAAATAAAAATTAATATCATGCATGCGTCATCCAGATAAACCTTGATTGACTTGTAAACAACAGATTCTAGGAGCCTGATTGAAAATATGGCACAAAATTACCAGAAATTTGAAATTAGAGTTGTAGGTAATATTGGAATTCCTGAGGTATTGTTTCGCTTCTGGCACGGCACATGACCGAGGGTCATGTGGAAGAGACGTGCGCTACCCGACAGTTGATTAGAGAAGGCTGAGATCTGCATAATCACTCACATCGGGAGCACCGTTTGTGCCTCGAAACACCCAATGGTTCCATATCCCACAGTGCGTGGACCTGCTTTACAAAGGCAGGTGTTCACTAGATGGTTTGGATAGCGATTCTTAATAACTCACATTGGTCGAGAGGATGGAAATTTGGGCTCATCACACCCTTTTGAGGGGAATTATTGCTGGTTCTGGGACTCTATTATAGATTTAATCTGTATTCATATGTTCGTGAATCATTGGTTTATACCCAAACATAGTATCCACGGATTTAACCCTGGTTGGAAATGGTCAACTGGATGCAGGGTTTCGGAATCATTTAGGCCTGAGGTTTACCATCCCTCGTTGTATTAATGACCTCATGGAGTTATGAATCATTGAGGCGGCGCTGGGATTGGCGCGGTGAACCAACGTGAAGATAGTCGGATCCACCGGTTGTTGGGTTTGAACCTCAGGGAGGCTTCCTAAGTACCCTACCTAAGAGACAAGGATCAAAGTCCACGTAGTTCGTATTGGTATGGGGCTTACGCTCTGAGGCGGCCCAAGGTGTGGATGATGGGCTTGAACCTCAGGAATGCTTCCTACGTAACCTACTTAAGAGGTAGGGATCAAAGTCCATGTAGTTCGCAACAAGTCCACTGTTGTTGTGCGGGTACCACGACCATCACAAATCTCTAAGCCCACGTGAGTCATGCTCGGTGTGAGAAACAAGAGAATGAGACAGACTTGGCTAACCTTGCACTTTTCTCCCAACCAAGGGAAGGGGAGACAAATGACGAGTGGAGGAAAAGGCCGGTACTGTTGGACTCTCCTTCCCCCTAATGTTAGAGGAAGGTAGAAGTCGCGCGGTGGAGCAATGAACCCTCCAGGTTGAAAGGATCGGGGTCATTGGCTTCCGGAGAAGATGGTGTGGGGCTTACTCTAGAAGGGATTCCCAATGGTGACAGAGCCCACCAGGAGAGGGTCTTGGCCCCAAATAAGGATGGAGCAGCACCCTTCCCTACTACTTCCCTCCATGGTCGTATTGGTGGGGAAGTACGGAGGTGCATGGGGACGTCTTCCTTCTGACGGGTATGTCTCCCCATCTCTGGGGAGAGGAGATGTGCCCGACTACCAAAGCGTGCAGTCCCTCATCCTGGAGAGTAGAGGTAGAAAGGGGGCTATCGGGCTTGGACCCCGCATTACCATGGGAATGTGAACCCAGGCATGCTTCGGGAATCTGCCGAAGGGCCAGGGAAACCCCTTCGCCTTCACTTACTGTGGGTATGTGAACTCAAAAGGGCGCGCTGATACGCCCAAAGGTTACATCATATCGGTCTGATGGCTCTGGTGGAGGCCTCAACTCAGGGCCGATGAATGGGCCAATGAGGAGGTTGCGAAGGATCAGGCCGGATTAGAATTGGAAGGATTTTATCTGGCTTGAGGAATGGGAAATCCGAAGGTCTTGGAAGGACACACAGGTGTATGAGGGGTGGTGTCGTTCACGTAGGGATGTGCTATGTGGACTGAGAGGCCGTCCGCGAACCAGGAGGGTCCGCAGACTGAGAGGTCGTCCACAAACCAGGAGGGTCCGCAAACTGATTGGCATCCCGCAAACCAGGAGGGTCTGTGGCTTCAGTTTCAGCCCACGTACAAGGTTAGTACACGGAGGGGTCCATGTGAGCAGCGGCGGCAAAGGGTGGTGCCGGTTGGAGATCCATTGGTCAGGGCTTCGCCAACGTTGGAGGATGCTACATGGTGTGACAGATCAGAAAAGGGGAATAAACTCTCTGGTCTACGGGTATTGCATCCGCAGAGGGGCCATGGTTCATGGTCTTCTCTTTTTATGTTATTTTTGGTTCGTGGTTCACCAATTTTTGCATTTTCAGTTCCTTATTAATTCATTTCTAGCTTCATACCTACTCTGGTTTGCGAACTGGAAGTTCTCTCTTTGCGAAATCCTAAGCTCCTTCCTTTGAAATCCTTCCACCCGAATCTGATCGATCTCCTCTGAGTCCTCCTTTGGTATCCTTTTATAGAGGGAAGGAAAAGGCTGTATCTATGGTCATGTAGAAGCTTTTGTGGAGGCCCATGACTGAAAACCCGGTTCACAGATGACTCGGTCAATCCGCAACTCACTGGGGTCATTTGAGCGCATCTCCCCCGCGAACCAAATGTTCTCCCACCGCGAACCAGACAGGCTCGGAGAGTGATTCATGGCTGCGAAGGGATCCACCTCCATTCTGCAAATGCTAGAAGATGCGGCTTGGGCTGGTCGATGCGGTCTGTGACTGGGTCGGTTCGTGATGATGGACCGCTTCGACACCTATTCTTCTTTGTGCCCATGGAGGATCTCCACCTCCATCTCGCGAACGAGGCAGGTCTGCAGAGGGGAGCGGTTCACTAAACCGGTCGCGTAACACTTGGTTCGGTTCACGTACCGATTGGTCCTTTTCCAATTTTGAGTATTGGCCTCTTTCCTTTGCCCAATTCGTTGAAGGTAAGAGGGTAAAAATCCTCTCTCGAATGAAAAGGATTATTATCTTCCTTTGTGGATTTTTCAGGACCCTACAAATTCCCCCCATTGGGATGGGGTCCGATCAGAATGAAGAGGAGGCTATTCCGATGCAGAGTTGTCTTGAAACTCAGGTAGTTCACGGTAGAGAGGTGGACCCGGTAGGGGACCATGCCTATAAATACAGGGGGCTTCATTTGTCCTTTACTGGATTTTTCATGATATTATAGTTTCTTGCGTTTCTGTCCATACGTGCTCATTCCTTCACGAGATGCTTTTTTTCATGAACCAGCTTCTGTCTTCGCAAAGCATTTCGTTCGCGGCTTCCACCACCCGCGAACCAATTTTTCAGCCGTGAACCAAACCTTTTAATTAACTAAAAAGTGAGTCATGCCAGGCCACGTAGGAAATTGCTACGCGGTTTCAAATGGTCCACGGACCAGAATGATCCAAACATTGAAAAATATTTTAAATCTGAACTGAAAAGCTTAATGCTTGGAGCTGAGGTTACGCAAGGTAGCCTGGTTCGCGGTATTCTGGCCAACCCTCCACGGGCCAGGGTTTTGCGGACTCATTCCACGTAAGGCTGGTTCGTGAGATGCTGTCATCGTGAACCAACCCATGGGGCCACCATAAGGATTTCATTATGAGGCTTGGATGGAATCCTTTGCAAATACCTGGTATTTTGTCCAAGTTTTATTATTTTTGGGATAACTATCTGCATGATTTCCATGGCATAGGGAGAAGATAAATATGGTTCCTCCTCATCATGCACCCAGGCCTGCTGCAGAGCCTCTCCCAATTGGTTCAGGGAGACGTCTATCCATGATTCGCAGAGCGGAAAACATCAAAGAGGACCCCAGTCAGTCCATCATTCCTGATGATGGTGTCTTGAAAGACTTACTCTCTCCTGAGCTCCTGGGTTATCTACTATAAAATCAGATTCCTCTTTATGGCTTTGGTATTCAAGATGACGTCCCCATCCCCCCGACTTTCTCGGGTCTTCTGTCTCCTTTCTTGGAAGTGCTACCAAAGTGTGTTCAGGCGAGCCTTACCCCATTGGGGGAGATAACCTCTGATTCTGATCTGAAAGATGCTTTCATTTTGAGAGGCTCTGTCTGAACCCAAAGTGATCAGTACACACAGGACTTCTCTCAAGAAGCCATCCTCAAGAGTTACCCCTCCATAATAAACCTTGCTCGAGTGGAACCTAACGCGGGGTGGATTTCTAATTGGGATCTGCGGTCTGGTGGGCTTTCCTCAAATGACTGGGCCTGGGCCTTTTGGGTCCATCATCATTGTCGGGAATATCCTGAGTCACTGGAAGAAGTCGATTTTTACTCCGCAGTATGGGCCTACCATTTTTCTGTTTACCCACCATCCCTAATCCCACCTGACCTGCTCAGCCGCTGGTGTTCAAGCACTAATACTTTCCACCTTGACCATGGTGAAGTTGGCATTATTCTATGGGACATCTATCAATTGAGAGGGATCCTGATTATCAGTGAGATGTATGACGAGTTCTTTCCCACTCCTAGTGTGCGGGATGACATCGAACAAGTGACTTCATTGGCGAAGGATCTGCTGGTTATGGCGCAGCAATCACTGGGTCAGGACTTGCGTGCCCGCTCTCTTATTCCTTATACCACCTGGTTAGGGTTATTTCTGAACACCACTGGTCCTGTGCCAAAAATAAAGTTCCCCAAGACTCATCCTTCTCAACAGTCAAGAACCACCCCAGGTTCCTACTGGGCGGTTCTGGAGGCAGGCGACTACCATTCATGGGGTTATGAGGTGTGCCCCGGTGTGCCGCCTATGCTCCATCTGGTAGGTTTTTTTGCTATGTTTCTGAGTGGGTGGCTATTTTCTTCTTGAGATATCATATCGGGCGTCAAATCTTGCACCTTGATGATGCAGTCGAGTTGGGAGATGGTCGCCCGATGAACTTAGTTGTGCCCACTTTGGCTCGTATTTACGAGCTGCTAAGTCATATGCAAAAGGGCGGGTCTCCTTATCGTCTGAGTGGGCCATTTCAGTTCTTATACGGCTGGATAGAGAATCACTACTACTATTATGAGTATTGTCATAACACGGTCATCCCGCATCCTACTTTCCAGCCTACCCTTATTGATATCGCTGGGGTTCGTTTGAAGTCCTTCAATTCTGATGAGATCATTGAGCTCCGGAGTACCTTCTCCTAGTTTTCCTTTACTCCCTACCCTACCCCTTCCGGTGTTGCGGTTGATAACTGCCAGGGAATCTTGGAAGACCACTCTTACGTGATTTCAATACGGGACGGGTTTTTGTCCACATGAATCGAAGGCGTGTCTCTATGAAATTTGTATACCCCACATAGTTTTTCTCACCAGTTTAGGTGTATGAAACTCCAAGTTTCCCTTCCTCCTCCTCAGGATCAAGGACTGCACCCAGCCACTCTCCGTCAATGGTGGTCGATGCTGATGTGGGAGGGATCTGACACAAGCATTCTCTTGCCTAATATGGGAACGGCTGACAGCCTATCCTTGGATTACACAAGGATGTGGGTAAAACATTACCCCAATGGGATCCCGGGGAAGGCTGTCCGGTAGGTTCCCAAGTCAGGAGCCATTGCGGCTGTTGTGCCTACCGTACCTTCCTCATTGGCTCTGATGGAGGACCGGCTGATGGATCGTCAGTCAAAGCGACTCAAGGGATTCTCCTCTCCTAGCCCCTCTGTGGCTGAAGTTCATATGAACCCGAACTTATTGGACGCTGATTAGGACGACCCTGTGGCTTCAGGTCCCATCGAAACAATTCCTGAAATTTTTCCAACTGATACTGCTCTTAGCAACTTGACTCCCAAGCCCGAACCGGGATTAGAAGCTTCAGGTCTTCTAGCTTTAGAATCATCTTCTGTCGTGCACA
Organism: Viscum album; assembly: GCA_963277665.1. NCBI lineage: Eukaryota > Viridiplantae > Streptophyta > Magnoliopsida > Santalales > Viscaceae > Viscum > Viscum album. The sequence goes on along the minus strand of OY728123.1, from coordinate 1,422,761,896 downwards.
TTCCTATGATGATTTCAATGGCAAACTTCACTCCCGTGCTATCCAGTGAGGATACCAAAGATCCTCGTGTCATGGTGGACCACCGAGCAGTGCGCAGGTGGTCCTGGCTTTGGATTTTTGAGATCGTTGACAAAAATACTCTAGTTGAGATGGAAACTAAAACTGAAGCTCTTCGACAGCTCTTCCTGGGTTTTGGGATCAGGTGGCTTTGACTATCGGTAGTTCAATTGTCTTGCTTACCAAGTTGTCATGGCCTGTGAGGAAGTTTCCACTAGTAAATGAAAACCTGCTCACCTTTCTTCCACTCACTACGGGACCCAAGCCCTGGAGGAATCCACAATACATATCCATTAGCTGATATCACAGGAGGCGATCTCTTGAGATCAGGTGGCCGTCCTATCCTCCGAGTTGCATGAATGTGAAGAATGGGAAGTGATGCTGAGGGATCTGTTATCAGCTATGACTGGTCATCTTGAATCCACCAGAAAAGAGATCAACAATCTCCAAACAATAGTGCATTGTACTGTTTCGGTGGCTGAGGTTGAAGCTAGGGAGAAGGTTGTGCTGGAGCAGTCTTACAACAAACTTCACCACTCGGTTGTTGATCTGGTGGAGAGAGCGAGTCAGGATCCTTTATGACTATCAGAGCCATTCTTGTACTCTCTGTTTTACTTACCCCTCTCTTTTTTGTGAGGGAGAGACCCCAGCTTGTGGATATCCTCCCTTTTTGTTCGAACAGAATACAATCTATGTCAATCTCTTTTCGCTGTAAAATTTGATTGTTACTAGAACAATTGTTGTGTAAATAACAACTCACTGAATCAGAATTAATCATAACTCGGGAAAACAAACTCTAACTTTTTCCTAGACCATGGAATCCAGCAAGCATAGTTTGAATATTGCTAAGGTTTTGTAGAAAAAACCCCATAAAATTTTTCTCTTTTCTTTTAATGCCCTAATTTTTCTTGGGCCCAACGAGGATGGCCTGAATTTTTCTTAGGTCTCCCTTTTTGGGTTTTTGGCCTAATAGGCTTTGTGCCTTTTTTCTTGGGAGGTTTAAAGTCCTTCCATCAAGACTATCATTAATAATGTTTTAGGTCAAACAGATTTGACCAAGTATGGTGGGGAAAGGGCCCCAACGAGGTTTGGTTGATTAAAAGATGTCTCAATATCCTTTAGAGGCATGTGGAGGGGACATGTTTAGATTTGAACCACACGCAGGGCATGTCTCAAGGCATGGGAGCCGTATCGGCGTGCAGAGGTGGGAGGAGCATCGCCTAAGGAAATCTTTCCTTTTGTAGACAGGCCAGGGGTGATCAATATGTAGAGTCGCTGATGGCATGGTATGCATAGTCGGGCAAAGGTGTCCTTAAGACAATGACTCTCCATTTCTGATGGCCATTAGACTTCATGAATGTTTGGCTTATAGAAACCACCATGGGTGGCTTGGAGAATTATGAAAACCACTGGGGGTGTCTTGGAAAGGGTATGTGATGTCTGAAAGGTTTTGAGAACATATGCATCAATCAAGAGTGTGGGAGTAAGGTTCCTATACTATGCATTTATCTAGCGTAAAGGACGGTTGAGGCTTGGCACAGTTTAAAGTCGTGCAGCTGGGACATCATCTAGAATGGAAAGACTTCTCTTGGTCCTCGGTAATCTTTTCAGAGACGTTCCACAATATTCAGGCAGGGTTGTGAAAGGGGATAGTAAACTGCATCTCATAGGGTTTCTGAATTGATATGGGGGATCGGAGGCCAGCAAGCGTACGGAGAGAGGCATTACCTAAAGAAATCTTACCTTTGGTAGACGGGCTAGGGGTGATCAATATGCAGAGCCGCTGAGGGCATGGTATGCATTGTCATGCAAAGGTGTCCTTAGGTCAATGATCGTATTCTTCTGCTAGCCGAGCAACATCAGGGAAGTTTAGATTCGGGACCACCAGGGGTTTCTTACAAGGGTTCGGCTCCTTCTAGGTGTAGAGTATGGTTTATGAAAAGAGGATGCCTAGACACGGGAGAAACTTCCCGACTAAATTTCCTACAATGGGTAAATTCATCCCTCTCCACACTGATGTGAGGCGGTAGTTTGGGCAGGTCTGGCCCTTGTACTGAGGGGGGGGGGGGGGGAGGAAAACCCATATCCCTTACTAGACTCATGATGAGTTTGGCCATACATATGACATCATGCAGTAAAGACAGAGTCTGTGCATTTTAACATCATGCGGTAAGGACGAGGGACATTTTTATATTCCATGCAGTTTAACGTCATGAGGTAAGGATAATTTACTCTTAGTTTAACGGTCATAGATCTCGGACCATTGGTCAACTATTTCTACAATCACTCGAAGGGATATTGAGTTATGATGATCTGGCATGCTCTGAACAAGTGTATTGGAATGAAGGTGTAAACTGTAACTCTGGGGTCTCCCGGATCAGGAAAGATGATATGGGGGCTCTGAGGCCGGTAAGCGTACGGGGCTAAGAAGAGTATCACCTGATGAAATCTTTCCTTTGATTGATGAGCTAGGGGATATCATTATGTAGAGCTACTGTGGGAATGATATGCATAGTCGTACAAAGGTGTCCATGGGTTGATAACTTTCCAATCACGATGGCCATGAATGATTATGAAAAATCAGGATTGCTCATAGCATAGAGTTCGGCACATGGGGATAATGGTGTCCCGAGCACAAAAGAGACATCTTCACGGTAGTTTCCCGCTGAGTCAGAGTAGCCCAATTCTGGCTTGATGCTTATAGATGAAAATTTTCATGTGAACTGCAGGTGGATACATAGGCTCATCGGGCAGGGGTGCTCTGGAAAAACTTGGATGCGGGTGAGGAATGAACTTGTAAACCACTGCTCCATAAATTTTTGGATGAGGAGATATAACATGGTGGCACTCGGGCCGGTGAGCGTACGGAGATAGGAAGATTATATCCTAGGGAAATCTTGTCTTTGATGGACGAGCCAGGGGATATCATTATGAAGAGCTGCTGAGGGCATGGTATGCATAGTCGTGCAAAGGTGTCCATGGGTCGATGGCCTTCCACCTCCGATGGCCATGAGTGGTTATGGAAGTCCGCAATTATCTGAGTCATGGAGTATGGTGTATGAAGAGGATGAATCAAAATGAGCCATGATTATTCCTTTCACCTTTCTCCGTATATCTTGGGTGGGTCTCGATGAAGCCCGTGCAGTTTAACGTCATGCAGTGAGGACGAACTCCATGTGGTTTAACATCATGCGGTGAGGACAATTTCCGTGCAGTTTCACATCATGCGGTAAAGATGGGGAGCATTTTTAAAGTATGTTGTGTAGTTTTGCATCATGCAGCGAGGACGGGGGAATTTTTAAACCAGTGAAAATTCTAGTAGTTAAAGGAATTTCCCAGGACGGTTAATGCTTGGTCTCTCTAGTTTTATGCCAAGCAGCCAAGATGTTCCATGAAGATTAAAGTCATGTGGTAAGGACGTAGTGGAAAAGGACGCTCTTCATCAGAATGAAACTGGTCTTGAACATCTTGGCATGCCCAGATGTGGAGAGGGGTTTATTGGTGTAAATCGTGGTTCCGGGGTTTCTTGGATTAGGAGAAATGATATGGGGCTCTTGAGGCTGGTAAGCGTACGGAGCTAGGAAGAGTGTCGCCTGTGGAAATCTTGCCTTTGGTAGATGGGCCAGGGGATATCAATATGCAGAGCCGCTGAGGGCATGGTATGCATAGTAATGAAACGGTTTCCACGGGTCGATAACTTTCCACTTCTGATGTCCGTGAATGGTTATGAGGATCCACAATTATCCGGGCCATGAAGTATGTCATTTGGGAAGGAAATGTCTGGGCATGTCGGGCATACTCGTCCCTAGTTGCTATTAAATCTTAGAGAGCTCATTGTGCTGATTTATTTTGCCCACGAGGGTGTACCTTTACTTCATGAAGTTTAACGTCGTGCGGTAAAGATTTAGTACCCCTTGTTTAGCGGTCATAGATCTCGGACCATTGGGTGACTATTGCTACAATCACTCGAATGATAACTGAGTTACCATGCTCTGATATGCTCTGAATAGGGTGGGGGTGAAGGTTGTAAACTACAACTCTGAGGTTTCCCAGATTTGGAGATGTGGTGTGGGGGCTCTGAGGCTGGTAAGCGTACGGAGTTAGGAAGAGTACCGCCCAACGAAATATTTCATTTGGTATATGGGCCAGGGGCTATCAAAATATAGAGCCTCTATGGGAATGGTATGCATAGTCATGCAAAGGTGTCCCCGGGTTGATAACTTTCCACTTCCGATGGTCGTGAATGATTATGAAAATCCGAGATTGCTCACAGTACAGAGTTCGACATGTGGGGATAATGGTGTTCAAGCATACAAGAAACATCTTCCCTGTAATTTTCCGTTGAGTCACAGTATCCTAGTCCTGACTTGATGTTCGTAGATGTAGGTCGTCATGTGAACCACAGACAGAAACATAGGCTAACTGGGTAGGGATACCTTGGTGATTTTGGATGTGAAAAGGGGACAAACTTGTAAACCATTGTGCCATAAACTTCTGGATCATGAGGTATGGTATGGGGGCTCTGAGGCCTGTAAGCGTACGGAGCTAGGAAGAGTGTCGCATGTGGAAATATTTCCTTTAGTAGACGGGCCAGGGGCTATCAATATGTAGATCCGCTGGGGGCATGATATGCATAGTCATGCAAAGGTGTCCACAGGTTGACGACTTTCCACTTCTGATGGCTATGAATGGTTATGAAGATCAATAATTATCTGGATCGTGGAGTCTTATGTATGGGGAGGATGTATCCAAATGCGCAAGGAGTATTTCCACCTCGTTTCTCCATATATCTTAGGTGGTTCGTGATGAAATCTGTGTCGTTTAACATCGTGCGGTGAGGACGAAAAATACACCCTGTGCAGGTCTGGTCCATACATGAAGGAAATGGGCATTTTTAACTTTTATTATCCATACAGTTTAACATCATGCGGAGAGGATGTAAAAAAACACCGCGTCAAAGTCTAGACCATACATGGGGAAAAGGGAGCATTTTTAAATCTTGATATCCGTGCATTTTTACGTCGTGCAGTAAGGATGAGGAGTACACCCCGTGACGGTCTGGTCTATACATGGGGAAAGGGGTATTATTATCTTTTATTCAAGAGGCTGGGACAAGATGAGGAACCCTAAAATCACTACATATCCTGTGAGGGAAGGAATCAAGCCGCACGTAGTTCTCTGGAAGAAGTATGCCCCGTGCAGGTCTAGTCTGTACACAAGGAAAGGGGACATTGCTAACTTTTATTTTATTTCATTTGAGAGTGGCTGGGCCAGGACGAGATCCTGGCATCGCTACATATCTTGCAAATGCAAGAACCAAGACAGACATAGTTCTCTGCCAAATACACCCTGTGCAGGTCTGGTCCGTACACGGGGGAAGGGAGACTTTTTTTTTATTTGAGAGGTGACTAGGCCAGGATGAGGAACCTTGGCGTTGCTACGTATCCTATGAAGGCAGGAATCAAGCCGCACGTAGTTCTCGGAAAGAAAATACCCCCCGTGCAGGTCTGGTCCATACACAAGGGGAGAGGGTATTTTTAACTTTAATTCGGGAGTGGCTAGGCCAGGACCGGGAACCCTGGCATCGCTACGTATCTTATGAGGGCAGGAATCAAGCCGCACATAGTTCTCTGAGGTCTATGCAGTTTAACGTTATGAGGTAAGGACGAAGGATACACCCCGTGCAGATCTCGTCTGTACATGGGGGAAAGGGGCATTTTAAACCCTTTTTTGAGATGGTTGGGCCAAGATTGGGGACCCTGGCATCGCTACGTATCCTGCGAGGGCAGGAATCAAGCCGTATGTAGTTCTCTAAAATAAGTACACCCCGTGCAGGTCTGGTCCATACACGGGGGGAGAGGGAATTTTTAAAACCTCTCATCTATGCAGTTTAACATTGTGCAGTGAGGAAGAAATTCTCTTATTTTAAGGTCATAGAGTTTGGACCGTTGGGTGCTTGGCAGTTTAATGTCATGCATCTCGGATGGAAAATACACCCCGTGCAGGTCTGGTCCATACACAGGTGGAGGAATCATTCTTAAATATTATTATCCATGCAGTTTAACGTCGTACGGTAAGGATGAGGGGTATTATTTGATTCCATGCAGTTTAACGTCGTGTGGTAAGGACAAAGGATTACACTCCGTCTCTATGCGAAATACTTCTTCTAGAGTCTCACATTGGTAGGAGCCGTGGTGAATTTCTCGTCCATGCAGATCAGGGTATATGCTCCTTTGGAGTAGACCTTTTGTACAATGTATGGTCCCTCCCACTTGGGCTCCAGCTTTGGAGGTTTCCTTCCAGGTATCATTGGAGTCCGAATGACCAATACCAATTATCCTTCCAAGAAAGACCGGAGACATACCTTTTTATTGAAGGCTCGTGCAATTCGATTCTGGTAGACTTCTAGATGGTGCAAAGTGTGCAGCCACTTCTCGTCCAGCTATTCCAATTCACCCAACTGCTTTTCTGATTTATCATCATCAGATAATTGATCACAGATGGCAACACGGAGTGAGGGAAGTTGCAGTTTAATGGGCAGGACTGCATCTGTGTCGTACACCAATGAGTACGGGGTATCCTGAGTAGTGGTGCAGATTGTGGTTCGATAAGCCCACAATTCATGGAGGAGTTTATCCGGCCATGACCTCTTGTCTTTTTCCACCATTTTCTGTAGAATTTTGGATTGGGTCTTGTTGAAAGCCTCTATCTATCCATTGGCCACTGCATGTTAGCGGGATGAGTGGTTAGCCTTGATAGCATACTCTTGGTATAGTTTCTCCAATTCAGCAGAGCAGAAGTTGGTGCCATTATCGGTCAGTATGGTATGAGGGACACCAAATCTGGTGATGATATTGGTTTTCACAAAGCTGACAATTCTTCTCACCCTAGCTTCCTTAAGAGGTACAACTTCTGCCCATTTTGAAAAGAAGTCGGTTGTCGTGAGGATATACTTCAGCTGTTTGGCTGTGACGGGGGGATATGGTCCTACAACGTCCATCCCCCAGATGGAAAATAGACAGGAGTACTTGGCTTGATGAAGTAACTCCGGGGGTTGGTATATGAATTTTGCATGAATTTGGCATGAGTGGCATTTTGCGGTAAAACGCTCGCAGTCTCATGCCACTGTGGGCCAATAGTACCCAAGCCTTCGAACCTGATGGGAAAGCTCGGTCCTTGGTTGATGTGCTCCACATGATCCGGCATGTACTTCATTCATTATGGTAGTGGTTTCTTCTCCATCAATGCATCTAAGGAGCACTCCATCGAGACCTCGTTTGTAGAGGACCTCTTGCTGACCTGCGCCGCCATATAGGACAAAGTTGATTGCCCTTCTCTGTATTTTCTCTTGTTCAGCCCTATCTGATGGAGGTTCTCCCCGTTGAAGGTAGTTTCCAATGAGGGTCATCCAGCCGGTGGCAGGAGCATATGGCTCAGGGATAGGACTGAATTTGTGTATTTCATCCGTCTTAGCTTGAACAAACGGAAATACTATTCGACGGTGAGCAATACTAATAACCGTTTTATCCCGGCCTAGGTCAGCTAGGGTTGTGGTCGCGTTGGCTAATGCATCATCCTGAGCATTCTGAGACTGGGGAATATAGGTCAGTATTGGTTCTGTGGAGAATTCCACCATTAACCCTCGGACATGGTCAAATAGGGGGATCATCTCTTCCTTTTTAATAGCATAGTCACCATTGAATTTCTTGATGACTAGCTCCGAGTCACCTTTTACCTTAAGGTGTTGTACCTGTGCCTTGAGTGCGATCTCCAGGCCTTCAATGAGAGATTGATATTCTGCTTCATTGTTTGTACATCCCTCTGACAGGAGGAAGGAATATGTCAAGACTGCCTTTTCTGGGGACACAAGTATTATCCTTAAACCCACTTTGTTGAATTTGGGATCCTCCATCCTCTCCTCGGTTGGGCTTCAGGATGCCCCATCAAAGTACATTTCCCATGCTAGGAACTCCTCTTGAACCGAGAATATGTCTTCATCAGGTAGCTCGGTGTTCAGTGCAGTGGTCCCTATCGAAGGGTGCTCTGCCAGAAAGTCTGCTAATGCCTGGCCCTTGATGGATTTCTGAGGAACAAATCGGATGTCAAACTGTTGCAGGATGACCGCCCATCGGGATAGGTGTCCGGTTAGCATCGGGCGGCTAAGGATGTACTTGAGTGGGTTACACCGCACGATCAAAAGGAAATCATGATGCTGCAGATAATGTCGCAGTTGTTGAACTGTGAAGACAAAGTCCAAACAACTCTTCTCGATATTTGAGTATCGAGCCTCAGCATCAATCACGGTTCGACTGAGGTAATAAAGACTATTTTCACTAACAGCGTCATTATTTTGTGCGAGGAAGGCTCTGAGTGACCATTCTAGGGCCATCATGTATAGGATGAGAGGTCTTCCTTCAACCAGGGGCATGAGCATCGGTGGTCTTAAGAGGTACTTATTCATGTTGTTGAACGCCTCTTGGTAGTCATCCGTCCATTGGTATGTGACCCCCTTCTTCATTAACCTTGTGAAGGGAAACAATTTTCCTTCCAGGTTGGCTATGAACCACCAAATATAGGCCAGGTATCCTTGGAATCCCCTTAACCTGGTGAGATTTTGGGGAGGTGGTAATCCAAGGATAGCCTTTGTCTTTCAGGGTCGACTTCGATGACACGATGGCATACGACGAAGCCAAGGAATCTTCTTGAGGTAACCCCGAAGGTGAATTTCAAGGGGTTCATCTTCAAGATATGTGATTGGAGTTTGTTGAAGACGGTCCAAAGGTCTGACAGGCGATCCGAGTGCTATCTGGACTTGACCACCAGGTCATCCACGTAACATTCAACAAATTTCCCCAGGAACGGTTTAAAGATCTGATGCATTGCATGCTGATATGTGGCGCTAGCATTCTTGAGACCAAAGGGCATGACCCTGTAACAAAATATCCCTTGAGGGGCCCTGAAAGAAGTGGATTATTCATCTTCTCGGGCCATCCTGATTTGGTTATACCCGAAATATCCATCCATGAAGGATAGAGCCTCACACCCAATTGTTGCATCGATTAATAACTCGGTGACCGGGACCGGGAAATCATCTTTTGGAAAATTCATATTGAGATCTCTGAAATCAATGCAGACATGGATTTTTACATTCTTTTTCTTGACAGGGAAAATATTGTCCAACTATATGGGGTATTGGACCTCATGAATGAGTCCTTCTTTAATGAGATTATCGAATTCAGCCTATATTTTGGTATCATGTGAGGGGTGTGTCCTTATAGCGGCCTGTTTATACCCTTGGTGGTCTTCTGGCAGACCTAGGTGGTGTGTTTCCACTTCGGGATCAAGTCCTAGAATTTCCGTTTAATTCCAAGAAAACACATCTCGATGTTGCCTTCAGAAGGTGGTATATACCTCATGCTCTTTGGGATACATGGCTGCACTAATGAGGGTGGGCCTCGGGTCTTCCTCGGTACCCAGGTTTATTTCCATGAGCTCATCCACAGCGGTGGAGATACCTTCTTCAAATGCAGGAGGTGCATCCCTGAGATCTTCCCCCTCTTCCTCTCCCAAATCCTCATCTTCTTGATCCGACGAGGAGAGAGCTTCTGACACGGGATCTTGGGAGTCTGGAGGTGAGGTTCCATGGGCATCCATACTCAATTTTTCATCCCTAAATTGAGGTTCAGTAGACATTCCCACATTGTCACACTCGGCCATTATTGTTGATGTCACGAGGACATCCGAGTGCATGTCCGGACTTGAACTCCGACTCTCAACATGGTTGATGGGCATGACATAATCTCCACCAAGCTGCCTGAGGGGGTCATCAGGAACCATTTCCAGGCCATTTGGAGTGGGGATCCATTCGACACCATAGACATAAGGCTTCTTTTTCTTTTTCTCATAGAACCCAGCGTCAATGTAATGTGGCTCAGAGATCTCGAAAGGGGCCTTGTTGGCGTGCAATGTTCCACTTTGTCCATTGACGCAGTACTTGATACACTGGTGGTAGGATGAAGGAACGACCATATGCTTATGGATCCACGACCTTCCTAGTAGGGAATTGAATTTTGTGCTCTACCGGACCACCAGTAATTCCTTGTAATCTACCAAGTCACCAAAATGGGTCTTTAGCTTAATTTGTTCCATTGGCTTCTGCTCTCTCTTTTCATAACCCAACAGAGTTGTGGCTGAGGGAATTAGATCATCCTCACTTAGCCCAACTTACGGAGTGTCTGTAGGGGAAGGAGGTTAACTCCAGAGCCATTGTCTATAAAGAATTTCTGGTCCTCAAAACCATTTAGTGTTCTGGAAATATATAGTGGCCTGATGTGTCCTTGCATGATGGCATATTCATCCTAATCGGTGAAGGAAATCACCGCATTGCATTCAGGTGGGTTAGTCTCCATCCGGTAAATCTTGGTGGCAGTTACCTCGGCTTGAAACTCCTGGGGGATGATCAAAGCTTCTATAAGCGCCTCCCTGAGGTCTGATGACAAACTTAGGGCATCGAGGATTGACAGCTTCACGGGTACTGATGCTATCTTCTTAAGTATATCGTATTTCTTCTCCAGCGGTTGACGCTTCTCCGTTGGCGGGAGAGTCTTAGCAGGAGCTTTGGGTGCTGGATCATTTGACAAGGAGGGACCATCCGCGGGGTCAGATATCAATGGTGTTCCTGCATTTTGAGGACTTGGACCGGCCGGTCTATTTGTGTGCACTTGGCGGCTAGACACTTGCTCCTCCTCTGGTGGGTATCACAGAACAATAGGGCCAGAGTGGCTTCTTGTGGAGTTGGAGGGGCATTCTTTCTCCTACTGATTCCGTTGAAGGGCTCTCCCATGGGTTTCTACAATATTAACGGTTTGGACCGGGGTCCAACCATAGGGTTGGCTTCGGCCGCGGCTGCACCTCCCCTGGTATCCTCTACCTCTGCGATTCCTCCTCCCGGCTCCTCGTGTAGGGAACTCGGGTTCATAACCGTACCCTTCGTTAGGGGACGATTCCATGAGATAGATGACGTTAATAAAACCAAAGATTGTATCTTCATCATCTGACAGGTCAACCTGGTTGGTTGTCCCTGATGGTGCCATTTGGTGGGTCGGTTCCCGTGGCGCCAAATTCGAGGGCATATAATCTGCCAGGGTTGGGACTAACTTTGGCCCCGTTGCGGACTACTCCTCTTGCGATTGTTTCATCATTCTTCTATTACGCTCGGATGACCGGCTCATGGAGGATCGTGAGGCCGATGCTGTCTGTTGTGCGGTGTCAGGGGCTATTGGTGGCAATAATGGCTACTGTAGCTGAGATCCGAGTATGCCCTGGGATCGGTTGATAGTCTTCCGAGTCATCCAGTCATCGAATTTCTGCCCCTGCTTGCTGGTGACCTTCTGCCACCCCTCCTCTTTTTTGGATTCGGTGGTAAAGATACATGCCACATGTGCTAGGGGTGGTCCTAGCTCGACTTGTCTAGAGTCTACCATCCTCTGCAGGAGGTCTTTGAAGATGAAGAATTCTTGGATATTGTTCCCCAACATTCGATGGTAGGGGAAGTAATCTGGACTGTCATTGCGGCCGACTTCTTTAGGTTTCCTTGTCTCCTGGAGGCAGAGCAAGTTGCAATTCATGGTAGCAATGAATTAGCCGCAGACATGATTGTATCGAAATGAGTATACTTTTTGTCTTCGTTCTTCAAACTGGTTCCGCTTCGGTCCTCTCTGGTCGTCCCTATAACGACCCATACTTTACATACATTGTTAATACTTCAAAATTGAATCATACTTATTACAACATATAACAAAACCAAGAAAGGACCGTATAGGTATAGTATCTTTAGAAACTGGGAAACATAAACAACTGGTTCATAAAGCGTCTACACTGTCTCCCATTTATTTCATCATATCTATAGTCCCTTTTGGCATATCTTACTTAATAACCTTGTTCCGGACCTGGGGAAAGAAAACATACAAAAGGGTGAGCTCAAATTCTCAGTAAGGGTAAACAAAAGAAATATCAATCACATCATATTCATAAGAACATAACTTTTGGAAATCTTAACCTGTAAAAGAGAGCATAATTTCATAACATGGGATAAATCATAGTAGTGAAATGGAATCCCAATAATCATAACATAAAACATGAAAATTTGTGTCATCCACACATAATCATTGAGAATCATTTATTATTAGTCAAGACTCATTTACAAGACTATCTTAGTGTACAAAGTCTATTTTTGAACCGAGTTCACTCCTCATTTCAGTCTTGTTTCACTGAACCAGTATAACCTAGCGTTCCAACCATGTCTATCTCATGAGATATAAAATCTTTACCCAATTCATTGGAGGGAGATATAGGTCCCACCCATCTCATAATGATACCATTCTTATGTGTTCCACAAAATCAGAAACCATACATCATAGCATAACCCATGTAATAAAAATGGTAATCTTAAACATCGTGACATCATAAAACAATTCATATAAGATAAAGGAATTCATAAAAATATAATTCCATCACAACATAATAAAATCAATGTAATAATAGGGATAAAAATAGAACCCTTTATTATCTTAGATGGAAAATAATTTTGATAAAACACTTGAACTCCATTCTTGAGGAAAATATCCTTTCTGCTTCAAAAACAATTTTCCTTTCTTAACATGTCGTACAATTATAAACTAAAAGAAGTTGATTAAAAATAAACTTGAAAACTTGTAAAGGAATCTTCTTTGAAATAATGTTTTAAAAATCCATTCATCCCGTATAAGTTAAAAAACATTCTTTTCGTACTTTTGTCAGAAAAGTCAAAAAGTACCTCGTATGAAAAACGCCAAATGATTCCTTTCATATATTTTACTAAAAACTCACCAAAGGGTAAAATAGGTTTTAAAAAATTTTAGGTGGATGGAAATAATATTACATATTGAGGAAACATGGATGTGGATGATAAAATACACCCCAGTAAATACCAAAGTATAAACAATCATGGATAAAAATGAGATTGTGATATTTCTCTTACCTTAGGTCTGATTTGCCTCGTAAGTGTCCGAACCTCTTGTATAATGATTTAAATAATGTTATTGACTTATTACAGAATTATACTTATTGTTATGATATCATATATGGTCATATATATAGCTTCTTATTAGTAATATTTTAATTACTACTTGTTATTCAGGTGTTTATTACTTTTTGTTCTTATGCATGTTTTGTCGAATAAATTCTTATTCTTATCTTTAGGTTATAGATACCTCATTTCCATAATTTTATTAGTGTAATATATATCATATTCATCCATTCAATTCATTTATATAATTATTATGAAATGAATATCATGTAGAACGAGTCGCATCATATCGTGGAGACGGTATTCCGTACGTACGCACGAGTGATGATATCATTCCTATGATCGTGGAATTGTGTTTGAGAGTATGTATACTATTTAAGAATCAATATCACTTTACAATAGTCATATATAGTCATTATATTCACCATTATACCCATTCAAGTAAGGTGGTGGTGGAAAATAGATTACACCAAGGTGTGGAGACGGTATTCCGTACGTACGCACGCGCGGTGATTTCATTTTCCGTAGGATGGATAGATGGTGAAATAGGGTTGTTTCATACTTATAATAACATATCAGTATATGATTGATACTGATGTTATTACTTCATAATGAAACAACTAAAGGAGAATAAGTGGAAGAAGAAATAAAGATGAAAGAATCTGTAACAGACATTACCTCTTCTTTGAAGTGCTTCATTGAGACCTCCTTTTAGGGCACTAAAATTTGTCTTTGAAGAAGACCAGGACCTCTAGGATGTCTCTAGGGTAGTGGATAATAGAAAGTGGCAGAGTTTGGCCGAGCCTGAAGGCTCAAAGTCGTGTGAGGAAGAGGGGGGAGGAGGTTCCCTTTTATAAGGGAGGAGAGGGGCACCTTTGGAATAACGAAAAATATTACTTTATTATAAAGTCAAATTCGGTTTTTAATAGCTCCAAATTGATATATTTAGAATATAAGGTGGGTAGGGGTCTAAATAATCTCATAAAATATAATTTATACAAGTTTAGGTATCAATTTTAACCTTATCATTTAGATTTAACTTTAAGTTAGATAATTTAACTTTTACCGTGTCTTCTTGTTTTCTTACACTATAAGGTTAATAAACTTACTATATCAAGCCAAAAGAACCCCAAGTTGTTTATTATTAAAATATATAACCTTATCTAAGTCATTTTGCTGAACATTAGATTTTTAGGAATAAAATAACAATTAATAATATAATATTTGTTTTAAAAACTATTTTATGTCAATTTTGAAACTATTTAGTAATTGATTTTTATAAAAATAATAACAGAATGATTAGTTCAAACCAAGTTACATAAATCAATACTAACATGTCATATTAACCTAGAAAATTAGTTTAATTCATAAAAAGTCTCAAATTACATTTATTTGGGTATATATAACATCAATTATGTCAATATTTCATTAATAAGATAATTACTGCATCATCATTGTGTCATAAATAAATTAAATTATTTAATGTCTAAAAATTACCAATAAAGTACCATTATGTAGGAAATATATTTATCTTTCTAATTATTAATATTTATAGTCGAATTTATCTTATGTATAACCCCATATTAAAAATAATTTACTTATTAATCATTGATTTTAACTATTTTAACCCTTTTTTAAATAAATTAATAATAAATGTCCTAATCTAATCCAAGTGGGACTAAATGGTCATATATTATTCCTAAGGTTGTTTTTGGTCGAATTACACTTGTCCAATAGAATTAGGACATGTGTTAGGGTAATAATAATATCATTTTTACCCTTAATTACCCTATTTACTTTTAACCGTGATAAAAAAAAGTAAAAAGTTACTATTCACCAAAAAATTATTTTCATCTCATTGAACCAAATTTTACTTACTGACATCAATCGTGTCTCTCGGATTTTCAAAATTCTACTCACAGAAGCGGTAAAATTATGTTTTATGAAAAATTCCGCTTTTTAACTACCACTTAGTGGTTTCACTATTCATCAAAAATTTAAAGTTTTCAGAAAAATATCAAAATTTCACCCTAGGATAATTTCGATATTCCGAATCCAAAAATGAAGTCCATTTTGAAAAATAAAATTTATAAAATTTCAAAAAGTGGTTATTACTATTCATAACGGATAATTTTAATAATATTTTATTAGCATATCACTGTTTAGTGAAACTCGGTATTGCGTACGACGCAAGCTATCGAGGAAGGTTGCGGTTGCGGGTAAAGAAATCCAAGCTAGTGTTGTGTGTAGTGAAAGATTTCTATGATGATTTATATAACATAAAAACAAAATATTTCACATAAAAGTATCGGGTGTTACATTCTACCCCCCTTAAAATGAATTTCTCCCTCGAAATTCGTCACTTTGTAACAAAAAGATGAGGATACCTCTCCCTCATCATATCCTCAAGCTCCCATGTAGCTTCTTCCAATTGGTGGTTCCTCCATAAAACTTTCACCAAGCGAGTGGTCTTGTTTTATAGGACTTTTTCGCTACGATCTCGAATCTCTATCGGCTATTCTTCATAAGAAAGATCTTTCTCCAGCGGTATAACTTCTGAGCTGAGTACATGTGAAGGATCAAGTATGTACTTTCTCAGGAAAGATACATGGAACACATTGTGCACTTGAGAGAGATTTGGTGGAAGCGCCAATCGGTAAGCTACTTTCTCGACACGATCCAGTATTTCGAAAGGACCGATATATATGGGGCTCAACTTACCCTTCTTTCCAAATCTCATGACTCTCTTCCAGGGAGATATTCGTAAGAACACTTTATCTCCCACTTCAAACTCTAGGACTTTTCTTCGGTTTTCGGCATAACTTTTCTGTCGACTCTGAGCTTCTCTAATGTGTTGTTGAATATATCTGACCTTTTCTGCAATTTCATCAACGATATCAGGTCCTAATAGCTTTCTTTCCCTAACTTCATCCCAGCAAGTTGGAGTCCTGCATTTATTTCCATAGAGAGCCTCATAAGGAGCCATTTGAATACTGGAGTGAAAGTTATTATTATAAGAAAATTCCACCAAAGGTAGGTGTTGATCCCAACCACCTTTGAAATCCATAGAGCAGGCTCTCAACATATCTTCTAGAGTTTGAATTGTTTTCTCAGACTGACCGTCTGTTTGAGGATGATAAGCAGTGCTGAAACTCAACTATGTATCCAGAGTATGCTAACGACATCGCTAGAACTTCGAGGTAAATCTCAGATCCTGATCAGATATAATAGAAAGTGGCACTCCATGAAATCTTACCACTTCCTTTACATATATCCTGGCAAGATGATCCAGAGAGAAATCCTCTCTAATAGCAATGAAGTGTGCAGACTTGGTAAGATGATCAACTATGACCCAGATAGCATTATTGCCTTTGGACGTTTTAGGAAGTCCTGTGACAAAGTCCATAGTGATGTTTTCCCATTTCCATTTGGGTATGGGTAATCGTTGTAACATCCCCTTAGACTTCTGTCTCTCCGCTTTAACTTGCTGACAAACCATGCATCGAGAGACATATTCAGCAACATCTCTTTTCATGCCATCCCACCAGAAGTACTCTTTCAGGTCCCTATACATCTTCATGCTTCCAGGATGAATAGAGAATGAAGAACTATGAGCCTCATCCAGTAGCTCCTTCTTTAATTTGGGGATTGGACGAACACAAACCCGATTCCTGAACTTTATTATCCCATCACAATCAAGGTTGAATTCCGGAACATTTCTCACCTTCTTTTGTAACTCGACATCTTCTTTCTGTGCCTCTTTAATCTTCACATGTATAGATGGTTGAACATTCTTTTGAGAAAGATACAATTTTTCCCCTTTCATTATAATTCCAAGATACATCCATTGTAAATCCATAAATATTGGATCTTTTGTGATCCTCATCATGGATAAACTAGCATGGTCTTGTCGACTTAATGCATCTGCCACCTTGTTTGCTTTCCCAGGGTGGTAATGAATTGAGCAGTCGTAATCCTTAATCAGCTCTAACCATCTTCTTTGGCGCATATTCAGCTCATTTTCTGTGAAAATATTCCTTAAACTTTTATGATCAGTATAAATATCACACCTCTCACCATAAAGGTAATGCCTCCAAATCTTTAATGCAAAGATTACCGCAGCTAACTCCAAATCATGAGTTGGGTAATTTTGCTCATGTATTTTCAACTGTCGTGAGGCATAAGCTATCACCATATCATTTTGCATAAGAACACACCCCAAACCCTTCTTGGATGCATCACTGTTGATCACAAACCTTTCTCCACTACAAGGAAATGTGAGCACAGATACACTGGATAACCTTCTTTTCAACTCCTTGAAATTTTCTTCACATTCTTCCTTCCAAACAAACTTAAATACTTTCCAAGTCAACTTGGTGGGTGGATTAGATAATCGTGAAAAATCTTTCACAGAACGTCGATAATATCCAGCCAAACTAAGAAAACTTCGGATCTCAGTTATTGTTGTTGGTATCGACCATCTTTTGATAACCTCTATTTTTGTTGGATCCACGGATATCCCCTCTTTTGAGATTATGTGACCCAAAAATGATACTTTTTGAAGCCAAAATTCACACTTGGTAAATTTTTCATAAAGCTTCTCCTTTCTCAAGGTCTTCAATATAATTCTCATGTGATCTTCATGTTCTTCCTTTCCCTTTGAATAGACAAGAATATAGTCTATAAAGACTACCACAAATTGATCAAGATAGTCTCTAAAGACAATTCATCAGATCCATGAAGATAGCAGGGGCATTAGTAAGACCAAATGGCATCACTATAAATTCATAGTGTCCATACCTTTTACAGAAAGCCATCTTTGGTATATCCACCTTTTTGACCCTTAATTGATGATACCCTGAATGAAGATCAATCTTGGAAAAGTATTGAGCTCCGCGTAGTTGGTCAAATAAGTCATCAATGCATGGGAGAGGATATTTTTTCTTGATAGTGATCTTGTTAATTTCTTGATAATCAATGCAGAGTCTCATTGATCCATCTTTCTTATTAACAAATAGAACAGGTGCTCCCCAAGGTGACGCACTAGGGAGTATGAATCCCTTATC
Organism: Viscum album; assembly: GCA_963277665.1. NCBI lineage: Eukaryota > Viridiplantae > Streptophyta > Magnoliopsida > Santalales > Viscaceae > Viscum > Viscum album. The sequence continues at coordinate 1,422,743,707 of OY728123.1, read as the reverse complement.
AAGATTCTCTTGGAGTTGCTTCTTCAATTACTGCAACTCAATTGGGGCCATTCTATAAGGTGTCTTTGAAATAGGCAAAGCACCCGGTACGAGTTCTATTGAAAACTCAACTTCACGATTTGGTGGAAGACCCAGTAAGTCCTCCAGAAAGACATCATGAAACTCCCGTACAATGGGAATATTCTTAATCGTGAGTTTCTCACCAACCATTTGAGATAAATAACCTTCATTTAGTGGAATCAAGACCCATAAGGTAGAAGGAATTTCCACTGGAAGGTTATGTTCATCCTTGCATTGATAGACGATCAAAGATTGATCTGGAATATGAAATGTGACTTCCCTTCTTTGGAAATTGATATGATCTCCATATAAAGAAAGCCAATCCATGCCAAGAATCACATCAAATTCCACTATAGGAAGGATCACAAGATTTGCAGGAAGCAATTTCCCACAAACTTCGATCGGAGAAGAATTATAAACTTTTGATGCGACTGTTGTGACATTAGGTGTTGTCACATCTAACTCAACATCTAATTGTTGAGGTAATACAATGATACCCTTAGAAAATTATTTAGAAATAAAAGAGTGGGTGGATCCCGAATCAAATAAAACATGTGCTACTTTAGAGTGGATGGTAAGTGTACCTTTCACCACATCGTTATCATACTCCACATCGCTGATAGAAATTGCATGTGAATTTCCTTTGACTTTAGCCTTAAGAGTTTGTTGATGTCGACCATCATCATCATCCCTTGGATTAGGTCATTTATGGGCATAATGTCCCATCTCCTTGCACTTGAAACATTGAAGTGTAGTAGGTTCATTCTGTGTATCCATTCCTTTGTTTGCATCATTAGACATCTTCTTCCCATCATCATGGCATTCAAATGCCCACTGACCTTCCTTTCCACATTTGGAACATTTACTTGTCCCTTTAAGACAACTCCCTCCATGTTTTTTTCCACACTTTGAGAATAAGAGAAAGATCATCTTATTTTCAGTGTTCTCTTTAGATTTTCCTTTGAATTCCATTTTCCTCTTCTTATCAAACCCATATGACTGATGGGTTACTCCAATCTCCATCTCAACTTTGAGAGCACATCGAACGATTTCCTTGTAGCTATTGAAGTCCCTTATGGCTAAGGCCCTTTGAAGACTTGGTTTTAAGCCACTAAAGAATCGATCGATCTTACTCTCAGGTTGGATAATAATACCAGAAGCGTACCTTGCATGTCTTGTAAAATTTTCTTCATAGGTACCAACAGATTAATCATCTTTTTCCTTCAGTTCAAGAAACTCTTTCTCCATCTTTGTTCGGAGAATACGAGGGAAGTACTTATTGAAAAATAAGTTCTTGAACTCGTCCCATTCCATGGACTCAATTTCATCCCTTTGCCTCGTATTCTTAATAAGATTCCACCATTGATCAGCATCAACTTCCAAATGATACACTTCTAAGATGACTTTATCATGCTCAGAACATTGAATAAATAAAAATATCTTTTCAGTAGTACTAATCCATTGTTCAGCAACTAATGGATCAGTAGACCCGCTGAATGAAGGTGGACGCTGCCTCATGAAGGATTCAACAGAATGTTTCTCCTTCCTTTGCTCGTTTGGATGTCCGGCATGATTTATAGCTTGAGAAAGTTGTGTGAGCATGGATACAAGATTTTTCATTCCAGCTCCCATAATGTTTGGTTACTCAGGGGGACAATCATTTCATTTCCCGTCGCATTCCGCATTAACACGGTTACTTCGGGTTCCAACCACTGACTAAAACCAAGAAGAATAGTGTGAGAAACACTAATTATAATAGGAAAACCACATAATCAAGAATAAAATTTCACACTTAAGGTCTTATCCTAGGTTATTCATGGCCATTTCTAAAACACTAAGATTGTTTTCTATGCTTAGACTTATCCTTAGGGTTCTTAATAAGGCTTTCACATCCTAGTTTCCAAAGGTTGACTATACCTTTCCTCTGATACCAACTATAACAACCCATACTTTACATACATTGTTAATACTTCAAAATTGAAGCATACTTATTACAACATATAACAAAACCACGAAAGGACCGTATAGGTATAGTATCTTTAGAAACTGGGAAACATAAACAACTGGTTCATAAAGCGTTTACACTGTCTCCCATTTATTTCATCATATCTATAGTCCATTTTGGCATATATTACTTAATAACCTTCTTCCTGACCTGGGGAAAGAAAACATACAAAAGGGTGAGCTCAAATTCTCATTAAGGGTAAACAAAAGAAATATCAATCACATCATATTCATAAGAACATAACTTTTGGAAATCTTATCCTGTAAAAGAGAGCATAATTTCATAACATGGGATAAATCATAGTAGTGAAATGGAATCCCAATAATCATAACATAAAACATGAAAATTTGTGGCATACACACATAATCATAGAGAATCATTTCTTATTAGTCAATACTCATTGCCAGGACTATCTTAGTGGACAAAGTCCATTTCTGAACCGAGTTCACTCCTCGTTTCAGTCCTGTTTCACTGAACCGGAATAACCTACCGTTCCAGCCATGTCAATCTCATGAGATATAAAATTTTTACCCAATGAATTGGAGGGAGATATAGGTCCCACCCATCTCATAATGATACCATTCTTATGTGTGCCACAAAATCAGAAACCATACATCATAGCATAACCCATGTAATAAAAATGGGAATCTTAAACATCGTGACATCATAAAACAATTCATATAAGATAAAGGAATTCATAAAAATATAATTCCATCACAACATAATAAAATCAATGTAATAATAGGGATAAAAACAGAACCCTTTATTTTCTTAGATGGAAAATAATTTTGATAAAACACTTGAACTCCATTCTTGAGGAAAATATCATTTCTGCTTCAAAAACACTTTTCCTTTCTTAACATGTCGTACAATTATAAACTAAAAGAAGTTGATTAGAAATAAAATTGAAAACTTGTAAAGGAAGCTTCTTGGAAATAATGTTTTAAAAATCCATACATCCCATTTAAGTTAAAAAAACATTCTTTTCGTACTTTTGTCGGAAAAGTCAAAAAGTACCTCGTACGAAAAACGACAAAAGATTCCTTTCATATATTTTACTAAAAACTCGCCAAAGGGTAAAATATGTTTTAAAAAATTGTAGGTGGATGGAAATAATATTACATATTGAGGAAACATGGATGTGGATGATAAAATACACCCTAGTAAATACCAAAGTATAAACAATCTCAGATAAAAATGAGATTGTGATATTTCCCTTACCTTAGGTCTGATTTGCCTCGTAAGTGTCTGAACCTCTTGTATAATGATTTAAATAATGTTATTGACTTATTATAGAATCATACTTATTGTTATGATATCACATATGGTCATATTCTTAGCTTCTTATTAGTAATATTTCATTACTACTTGTTATTCGGGTGTTTATTACTTTTTGTTCTTATGTGTGTTTTGTCGAATAAATTCTTATTATTCTCTTTAGGTTATAGATACCTCATTTCAAGAATGGTATTAGTGTAATATATATAATATTCATTAATTCAATTCATTTATATAATCATTATGAAATGAAGATCATGTAGAACGAGTCGCATCACATCGTGGAGACGGTATTCCGTACGTACGCATGAGTGATGATATCATTCCTATGATCATTGAATTGTATTGGAGTGTATGTATACTATTTCAGAATCAATATAACTTTATAATAGTCATATATAGTCATTATTTACACCATTATACCTATTCAAGTACGGTGGTGGTGGAAAATAGATTACACCACGACGTGGAGACGGTATTCCGTACGTACGCACGCGCGGTGATTTCATTTTCCATAGGATGGATAGATGGTGAAATAGGGTTGTTTAATACTTATAATAACATATCAGTATATGAGTGATACTTATGTTATTATTTCATAATTAAACAACTAAATAAGAAGAATTGGAAGAAGAAATAAAGATGAAAGTATCGATAACGGACATTACCTCTTCTTTGAAGTGCTTCTTTGAGACCTCCTTTTAGGGCACTAAAATTGGTCTTTGAAGAAGACCCGGACCTCTAGGATGTCTCTATGGAAGTTTAGAGGAGAAATTGGCAGGTGTTTCCCGAGCTTGAAGGCTCAAAGTGGTGTGAGGAAGAGGGGGAGGAGGTGCCCTTTTATAAGGGAGGAGAGGGGCACCTTTGGAATAACTAAATATATTATTTTATTATAAAGTCAAATTCGGTTTTTAATAGCTCCAAATTGATATATTTCTAAGATAAGGTGGGTAGGGGTCTAAATAATCTCATCCAATATAATTTATACAAGTTTAGGTATCAATTTTAACCTTATCAATTAGATTTAACTTTAAGTTAGATAATTTATCTTTTACTGTGTCTTCTTGTTTTCTTACACTATAAGGTTAATAAACATACTATATCAAGCCAAACGAACCCAAAGTTGTTTATTATTAAACTATATAACCGTATATAAGTCATTTGGCCGAACCTTAGATTTTTAGGAATAAAATAACAATTAATAATAGAATATTTGTTTTAAAAACTATTTTATGTCAATTTTGACACTATTTAGTAATTGATTTTTATGAAAATCATAAAAGAATGATTAGTTCTAACCAAGATACTTAAATCATTACTAACATGTAATATTAACCTATAAAATTAGTTTAATTCATAAAAAGTCTCAAATTACATTTATTTGGGTATTTATAAAATCAACTTTGTCAATATTTCATTAATAAGATAATTAATGCATCATCATTGTGTCATACATAAATTAAATTATTTAATGTCTAAAAATTACAAATAAACTACCATTATGTAGGAAATATTTTTATCTTTCTAATGAATATTTATAGTCGAATTTATCTTATGTATAACCCCATATTAAAAATGATTTACTTATTAAACTTTGATTTTAACTATTTTAACCCTTCTTTAAATAAATTAATAATAAATGTCATAATCTAATCCAAGTGGGACTAAATGGTCATATTCTATTCCTAAGGTTGTTTTTGGTCTAATTACACTTGTCCAATAGAATTAGGACATGTGTTAGGGTTATAATAATATCATTTTTACCCTTAATTACCCTATTTACTTTTAACCGTGGTAAAAAAAGTAAAAAGTTACTATTCACCAAAAAATTATTTTCATCTCATTGAACCACATTTCACTTACTGACATCAATCGTGTCACTCCGATTTGCGAAATTCTACTCAGAGAAGCGGTAAAATTATGTTTTATGAAAAATTCAGTTTTTTAACTACCACTTAGTGGTTTCACTATTCATCAAAAATTGAAAGTTTTCAGAAAAATACCAAAATTTCACCCTAGGCTAATTTTGATATTCCGAATCCAAAAATGATGTCCATTTTGAAAAATAAAATTTATAAAATTTCAAGAAGTGGTTATTACTATTCGTAACGGATAGTTTTAATAATATTTTATTAGCATATCATTGTTTAGTGAAACTCGGTATTGCGTACGACGCAAGCTATCGAGGAAGGTCGTGGTTGCGTGTAAAGCAAGCCAAGCTAGTATTGTGTGTAGTGAAAGATTCCTTTGATGATTTATATAACATAAAAACAAAATATTTCACATAAAAGTCTCGGGTGTTAGAGTCCCATTTAGGTGGAGGCAGCCACTAATATGCAGAAGGCCCTTGACGATTTGGTGGAGGCCTGGGTGGTGGAGCGGGCCCAGGGGCCGGCTTGAGTGTGACAACGGATGCTTCAGCTCTAGGGGATCTTTTCGCAAGAGCCTTCGAGACTATTCGGGACTTCTAATTAGTCCGCTACAGGGAGTCCTCAATTCTCGGGGCAATGGCCAAGAGATGGCAGAAGCCAGTGGTGAACTCCACTGGTATGAGCGGTGTTCGCAGCTCATCTCAAAGATTGTCGATGCAAATGGCTAGCATCTCATCTTGAGGCATTGACCTGTTCAGGGAATAGGTCAGACCTTTCCATCTGGTGATGAAATCTGAGACCCTCTCGTTCTCCCTCTACTTGCAGTTCATGAGGTCGATGACCGTTGTTTTAGGCAACGTTGAGCTGAAGTGGAATAGAAAATTCTGTCGAAGGTCCTCCTAGCTCTTTATTGACTAGGCTGGAAGACTCTTATACCAGAAGAAGGCAGATCCTTGCAAGGTCTGTACAAAGCATCTAAGTTTTACTACTTCTTGTTGTTCCGGAGTCCCCATCATAGGGTCGCAATAAGACGCGTAGTGCATCAAATGATGTTCCGGATTGCATGACCCATTGAAAATAGAGAATACAGGGCTCCCAAAATTGGGTGGAGGTGGTGTGTTGGTCACCCAATCTGGGTAGGGTTTCCTCTCTAGCTGTATCAGAGCGTGTCGACCTTCCATTGCTTCCAATCGAGCTGTTAGTGCCTCAATGGTGTTGGTGAGACCCTGGATTACATCCTGCTAGGCCCGGTCCTGGGCAGGCGTAGCCTGAGGCATTGCCTGAGGATCCGGATTGGCCGGCACCAGGGGTGCATGTACCATTTGTGTCACCTTCAGAGGGTTTAGGCGTACTCGCTCTGGTTGCTTCCTGAGTGGAGGGACGTCTTGGTATTCATCTGAATATACGTTTAGGTAGTTGGACGGGCCGAGCGCCTCGTTGGACGGGATCCCTGAACGTGTTTTGTTTTCTAGGGGAAACCTTAGTATTTTTGGTGCACTTGTTGGGAGTACATGATGTGGCTCCTCGTGGGATGCACTTTCAATAAGGTGGTTCCTCTGGAGTAGCACGACGTTAAGCCGCCTCAATTATTTCATCTCCTCTTCCTGTCGAGCGAATATCTCTTCGAGCGTGAGTGGCTCATCTTTGTCGAGAGAAGGAGGAAGGTTAAGGGTAAACAATCCTTTATTATTATCCTTATTGGAATCTCGCAGGGTAGGAGGAGGAGGGTAGGCTGGAAGGATGGCCATATTTAGGGAAGCCCTCTAGTTCCGGGTGTGCACACCTGGGGGTTCGTTGTGAGTCACAGCCTGACCGGAACTGTTGTCTCCCGGTCTATCATGATTTACAGCATCTCTGGTGTCACTCGTGGGGTTAAACTCTATGACATTGATAGATTAATATCATGGGGTGTAGAAGATGTCATCTTCTAAACAAGAAGAGGATCTCATGCGTCTTTTACTGGCCTTCCCTTTCATGACCTGGGATTGCCTTCAGAATTCTTGATGAAGGGTTACGCAGATAGTTCTTTGATGCGACCTTACGGTGCGCCTTCCTCTCAAAGGGGATGATGATTCAAATGACGAGATAGGATGGGAACCTCCTTTTCTCACTGTCCTCCCTAGACGACAGAATACTGACTCTCGTGGGGGAGGATGTTGTTGAGGGGGTAATAATGCCCCCATCCCTGAGGTCTAGGGTTGGCTCCATTCCTTGTACATTGAGTCTCCTCACATTTTATTGGTCTTACGAGGGAATTTTTTGTTAAAAATTCCCCCACCCCTATAGGTTGGGGTTAACCCTGGATTGCGGTAGTGGTTGCGGCTATCACTACCTGCCTGATCTTTCATGGCCCCATTCGGGGGTGAACTTGGTTTGATGCCAAGTTTTTATGAGGACCGATCCCTTCCAGGGAGGCAGGAGAAGATCGCTGATTGGCCTCTCTTAGGTGAGAGGCCTGTTGTATGCTTTCGGTGGCCTGATTCAGGAGTTCTTGAATGGCTTGTTCCCATCGGTCCTGATGCTTCTAGGACTTACTCAAGGCCTGACTCTGTTGGGTGTGTTGCCTTTCCTAAATAGGGAGACCACTTGATTGCCATCTTGGTATGATGACATTGCAAGACACCATGCCAAACGGATTCTTCTAGGCGGGGAGCAGAGTGAAATGAAGAGCTCCGTGTTCCCCCCATCCCCTGATATGGACTCCCGTCGGAGCGTCACTGATGAGGCGGCGTAGCTGGTGTAGCGCACGGAGGCAGGCTATCTCCATGTTTCCTTTACGCCTCTCCGGTCGTTGTTGTCGCGCCAAAGGAAGAGCTTCCAGGTTGATGTGACACAGGAGGTCTCCTATTGTCTTGACGTGGTCTACATACACATCGTAGGGCTGAAAGCTTGATTTCAGTCGGCAGAGGGTTGTCCATATATTATGGCGGATGTCGTGCATGCATTCTTCCGAAAACTCTATGGGTATGTCGAACTGAGAGGTGGTCATGGGCCAAAAAATAATTGGTATATCATCCCTGGCCAGTCGTTTCCTCTGGTGCAGCATATCGGCATACTCCTCCGCTAGTTATTCCTCTACCTGGTCAGCCCAGCTGAGGCACTCACTGATAGTGTGGTCAGAGGCAGTGGGACCTGTAGGTAATGAATTGTCATGTGGGCTATTCCGAGGTGGTTCATATGATGGACACGGCCATGGATCGTCTCTTGATTTAATAAGGATGTTGTTGGCAACTAACTGGGAATCTGACATGCTTGATCCCTTCCTTCTGAGTGCCTCGGCATACGAGGGCTTTTCTGTTCTTGATTCGGTGGGGGAGGACCTTCCTGTCGATATGATATGTCATCGCGGGGAGGAACTCCGCAATGGCGGCCGTAATGGCGAGGACTACCATTATTGCTTGACTCTTCACTGCATAGAGGAATTTTGTAGTGCACACCCTGGGGAGGACCTCCAAGGCGTGTCGCAGCAAGGGGAGGACCTTATGGTTGCGTAGCGTCATTACGGGGAGGGACTTCGCAACAACTGCCATCATGGTGAGGATGTCCATCATGTCTTGACGTTCGGTGTGCATCCTGGGGAGGACCTTCAAGACACACGACGACAAGGGGAGGACCTTCTTGTTGCTTGGGGCCATTGCGGGGAGGACCTTCGTAATGGTGGCCATGGTGGAGAGAATTACCATCACAGCTGCTGTAATGGCAAGGACTAGCATTACAACTGCCGTAGGGAGAATATCTATAGGGAATACCTTGGGGAGGGCCTTCAGAATGTACCGCAACGAGGGGAGGGCCTTCTAGTTGCTTGACGTCTCTACGAGGAGGACCTCTATTGTCAGGGTGGCGAGGACTACCACCATGATCTGATGCCTGGCTGCGTGGATTGTCGTTGCAACATAACCCCTGGGGAGGACCTTCAGGGTAGGCCATGAAAAGGGGAGGGCCTTCTTGTTGTGATGAGATGTCACTGCGGGAGGGCCTCCGTAGTTGCGATTATGATAGAGAGGACTACTATCATAATCTTTGGTCCCACTGCAGGAGAGTGTTTGCAGTGTATACCCCGGGGAGGACCTTTAGGGTGGACCGCAACAAGTGGAGGACCTTCTTGCTGCTAGATCTTCCGGTCACGTGGAGGGTTTCTATGAATCGCATCAGAAGAGGAGATCCCATGATCGATCGTTATATGCCCGTGGGGGAGGCCCCCGCGGGTGCTCTAGGGAGGACCTTCAGAGCTGCAGGTAGAAACATTGTGAGGAGGACCTTCACAACTTCTACTGCCACTCCCATAATATGGTAATGGGAGGGTATGGTTATGAGCCTGCAATGTGTGCTTAGCGGCATTAGGAACCCCGGATTCTATTATAGCGGAGTCATGAACTCCCTCTTTATATTCTGGCTGCCTTCGGTGCGTTCGAGGTGCTTTTTTGCAGGTAGCGGGGACCGTCTACTATTGAAAATGGCCTTCACCTTTGGGCCCCTGTCTAATTGGGTCCCGTGATGTTGTCGGGATACACCGACGAACATCTTGACTTTTAGCAGGGATATATGCCTGCTCTGGAGTATCCACCGTGATGGACGGGTGTCCCCAGTTAGAACGAGTGAAGCTGATCGATCCGGTTGCCCTTGCATCGTGGAATATGGTCGGCGACCCTCCTGGGTAGAAGCAGGGATGTAGATATGCTCCGAGGCAGTTATCTAGTCTCTTATATAAGTCACCTCAATTGGGGAGACGGGCTCACGGTCCTAAGTCCTTGCTGTTTCCGCTTATGAAATTACATTCTGGCAAGTTTGCAAGATATGATCTGGGAACGATACCTGCTCCTCCATCATTGCCAGGATATGTAGAGAGACATCTTTGGCTGGAACAGGTATGAGGGCCCATTTCGGTATCGAAGTAGGAATATCCTTCTCTGGTCCTCCAGTTGTCAGTCGATATTGACAATTCTTCTATGTCGGGGTAGGTGAACGAATATGCCCCCATACTGGGATACGCCGGTTTATCTCTCTGTTTGCCGCCACATTGGGGTGGCGGGCTTTAATTTCATATGCAGGTAGCTGGCCCTGCATATATTCTTTTTCCACCATATTGAATCAGTGGCCTTTGTTGGCAGGAAGACGTGCCCGCCTTCTGATTTGCCGCCACATCTGGGTGGCGGGCCTTATTGATTGCCACCATATCAGGATGGTAGGCGTCAGAATCATATGCTAGGAGCTGGTCCTGCATATGTTGGGCCGCCACCACGTCAGGTCGGTGAGCTTCACGACTCTGGGTAGGGAGAGGTGTCTTATGGGTAAGTGTCATCCTACGTGAGCAACGAGCCTGATGGAGCTAGGCGGGGATGTGTGTCAGCTCATATGATGCCACCATGTCTGGATGGCAGGCTCGGGAACAGTGAATAGGTGTAGGTTCCTGTTCATGGTACGTCTCCATGGATGGGAATCGGATCTCCTCTTCAGGGACCAGGGTGATGACCGGTCCCCGGTTGTACGTTTTCTGCCCTCGTCGGGCGGTCCGAAGGGCAGGATCTCGAGGAGCGTGGTCCTGAATCCTCGGGGAGACATCCTCCTCAGCATGAGGATATTGAGTCGTAGTGTGACTGCGATGATGCCTTCCAGTAGGGGCCTTGGAGAGGAACCCACGTTCGACAGGGATGAAGTCCTCAGCATCGACCTCATCTGCCTCCCTAAGATATGGGAGGTACGCATTGTCCCGTTCTAGGGACAGACTCCGGAAACGGTTTGAGATGGCAACAGGGGTTGTCTGGATCTACTTCTGTGGCCACTGTTGGGTAGGAGGCCAGTGATTTCTGGTAGATTGGAGGGCGTGCATGGCCCCCTCAACCATTTGGATAGTACCGTTCAGGTGGTACTTTCGAATCAACGCGCCTGAGACCCAGCGTTGAAGACACTGGGAGGGTGACGTTGTCCACCGTAAGTGAGGATGTACGGTCCTTGCGTTGTTGGAAGCATGCTCTTGTGAGTTATTTTGTGATTCCATTGTATCAAAGGGAGTTCTAAAGGTACCCGTAAAACATGTTAACAAATACAAACAACAAAACTTGTCACAACAGCATCTCATGACCCCATGCATAATTAATGACCTTGCTTGACCCTCCTCATAGAATTGTGTTAAATTTTTCATGTTTGGTAAAAGATTCACGCCGGGTTCACCATTTTTTATTTCGCTCCCAGCACGGCGCATGACTGGGGGTCCTGTTGAAAAGATGTGCGCTACCCGACGGTTGATTAGAGAAGTCTGATCTCTTCTTAATCACTCATATTGGGTTCACCGTTTATGCCTCGAAACACCCAACGGTTCCATATCCCGCAGTGTGTGGACCTACATTCCAATGGTAGGCATTCGTTGGAGGGTTTGGCCAGTGATGCTTAAGAACTCACATTGGTCGAGAGGATGGGATGTCGGGCTCATCACACCCTTTTTAGGGGAATTATTGCATGTTCCGAGACTCTCTTATAGATTTAAGACGTATTCATATGTTCATGAATCTTTGGTTTATACCCAAACATAGTATACATATATTTAACCCTGGTGGGAAATGGTCAACTGGATGCAGGTGTTTGGAATCATTTAGGCCTGAGGTTTACCATCCCTCGTTGGATTAATGACCCCGTGGAGTGGGGACTCATTTAGGCGGCGCTGGGATTGGCGCGGTGAACCGACGTGAAGATAGTCGGATCCACCGGTTGTTGGGATTGAACCTTAGGGAGGCTTTCTACGTACCCTGCCTAAGAGACACAGATCAAAGTCCGCATAGTCTATATTGGTATGGGGCTTACACTCTGAGGTGGCCCAAGGTGTGGATAATGGGCTTGAACCTTAGGGAGTGTTCCTACGTACCCTACTTAGGAGGTAGGGATCAAAGTCCACATAGTTCGCAACAAGTCCATCGTCATTGTGTGGGTACCACGACCATCACAAATCTCTAAGCCCATGTGAGTCATGATCGGTATGAGAAACAAGAGAATGCAACAGACTTGGCTAACCTCGCACTTTTATCCCAACCAAGGGAAGGGGAGACAAACGACGAATGGAGGAAAAGGCCGGTACCGCTAGACTCTCCTTCCCCCTGATGTTCGAAGAAGGTAGAAGTCACGTGGCCGAGCAATGAACCCTCCAGTTTGAAAGGAGTGAGGTCATTGGCTTTCGGCAAAGATGGTGTGGGGATTACTCCAGAATGGATGACCAATGGTGACAGAGCCCACCAGGAGAGGGACTTGGCCCGAAAGAAGGATGGAGCAACACCCTTCCCTGCTACGTCCCTCCATGGTCGTATTGGTTGAGAAGTATGGAGGTGCATGGGGAAAGATTCCTTCTGATGGGTATGCCACCCCCGCTCTGGGGAGGGAATAAGTTCCCGACTGCCGAAGCGTACAGTCCCACATCCTAGCAAGTAGAGGCTGAAAGGGGGCTCTCGGGCTTGGACCCCACATTACCGTGGGAATGTGAACCCATGCATGCTTCGGGAATCCGCCCAAGGGAGGGGAAACTCCTTCTCCTTCGCTTACCGTGGGTATGTGAACTCAAAAGGGCACGCTGATACGCCCAAAGGTTACATCATATAGGTCCGGTGGCTTTGGGGGAGGCCTTGACTCAGGGCCGATGAATGGGCCAATGAGGAGGTTGCGAAGGATCATGCCGGATTGGAATTGGAAGGATTTTATCTGGCATGGGGAATGGGAACTCCGAAGGTTTTGGCAGGCCACACAGGTGTATGAGGGGTGGAGCCCTTCACGTAGGGAGGTGCTACATGGACTGAGAGGTCGTCCGTGAACCAGGAGGGTCTGCGGACTGAGAGGCCATCCACAAACCAGGAGGGTCTGAAGACTGATTGGAATCCCGCGAACTGGGAGGGTTCGCAGCTTTGGGTTCGGCCCGTGTACAAGTTTGGTACGTGGATGGGTCCACGCGAGCAGCGGCGGCCAAGGGCGGCGCCTGTTGGAGATTCATTGGTCAGGGCTTTGCCCGCATAGGAGGATGCTACGCGGTGCGACGGAACAGAAAAGGGGCATAAACTCCCTGGTCCGTGGGTAGTGCATCTGTGGAGGGGCCATGGTTCACAGTCTTCTCTTTTTATGTTATTTTAGGTTCACGGTTCACCAAGTTATGCATTTTCAGTTCCTTATTAATTCGTTTCCAGCTTCATACCTTCTCTGGTTGGCGAACTGGAACATCGCTCTTTGCAAAATCCTAAGCTCCTTCCTTCGAAATCCTTCCACCCGAATCTGATCAATCTCCTACGAGTCCTCCTTCAGTATCCTTTTATATAGTGAAGTAAAAGGATGTATCTATGGTCATGCGTCACCTTTTTCGGAGGCCCATCACTGAAAACCTGATTCACGGATGACTCGGTCAGTCCACAACTCGCGGGGGCATTTGAGCACATCTCCCCCACGAACAAAATGATCTCCCCTCGTGAACCAAACAATATTAGAGAGTGATTTGCGGCCACAGAGGGCTCTGCCTCTATTCCGCGAATGACAACGGATGCAGCTTGGGCTGGTCAACATGGTCCGCGGTTGGGGTGGTTCGTGATGGTGGACCGGTTCGGAGCCTATTCTGCTTCATGCCCGCGGAGGATCTCTACCTCCATCTCGCGAACGAGGCAGGTCCGCGGAGGGGAACAGTTTGCTGAACCGACCATGTAACACTTGGGTCAGTTCGTGGACCGGTTGTTCCATTGCCAATTTTGAGTATTTTTCCCCTTCCTTTGCCCAATTCGTTGAAGGGAATCAGTTAAATATTCTCTCTCGAATGATGGGGATTATTATCTTCCTTTACGAATTTTCAAAACCCTACAGGTATGAAATTATAATTCATCACCTTTAATTGAAACAAATATTGTATAATTGACATGTGTAGTATGAAGAAATAACTATTATGATATTGGGTGAAAAATTGGTACCAAGGTAGGTATATATTTTTCTTCATCCAAATCATGTTAATGATCAATGTGAATAAGTGAAAGGTATGTATAGTTTTTTGGAGGTGTTTCATACAAGTAAAACAATCCATGGATGTAGAAGTCATAAAAATGTCCTACACATTGAGTCCAATATTAAGCTAGATATTTTTATCCAAAACAATATCGAAATCAACCACTATACCAACATCAAAAACAAAACCCGCCACCTTACTAAGAACATTACAATCAACTATAATAGTAACATGCTTATTAACAACCTCCATTCTTATAAAATTAATTTAATCATCCATCAATTAGTGTACCATCATCTAAGAATCAGTATATATCGTTAAAGTTTTATGGGCTATAAGATAAAGTTTATCATCTAGAAAACCTATTTGGAAGTCTTATGGACATGATAAAAAAAATAAATGGTTTCTTCCAGCATAAACTATAAAAAAATTCAAAGGAGAGTGTAATAGTTATTACAATTCTAATTATTATAGGGATTCAGCCACCCAATCCAAATAATGATCAACATGAACCCAATGAAAGAAAGAAGAAAAACTCAGAGAAGAATTATGAGGATGAATCCAACAAATCATTTGAAGAAAATAAGAATAAAAAAACAAGGATGTGGTTTTGGAAAGAAATTCATAAAACCCTCTTGTAAATTAAAAAAAGTGAGAAGAAGTATATTCTATTATTGTTCCCTTAGAGGATATTTGAGCAAAGAATTGTGAAGAATAAAAATATTAAATATATATTCAGAAAAACATAAAAAATGATGATATAAACATCCCACTTTTTGAAGTAATCTGAGAAATTAAAAAGACTCAAAAACATTCAAGGATATTATTATAGAATGTGTGGATATGATGGGAATGAGGGGGTTAATTTAGGAATAATTCATTTTGATTTTATAAAACGATATTTACAAACCAATATTTGGGATCTATGGATATTCAAAATTTTATAATGCATTAGATCATTAGAATTTTTATGCATTATGTCATTTAATAGAATCAATAAAATTTCTTCCAAACTCTAGGTTTATGACATTATAAATAGTATACTTGAATCTTAAGAGACTAGTGGTATTGATTTAAAATAGATTAACTTTTTTCTAGTAGAATTTTTATAAGATATAATTTCCGAAGTTAATGGATTGATATTCCCTAATGATTTCTATGTCCTAACTATGGATCAATATAGATATCAAGGACACTCAAAAATCATATTGGTAAGACCATTACTGAAGATAACCATGAACTAAATTAATATATAAGAAGCAACCCTACCATTCGAGTTTTGAGACAACATTATTCACATCAATAATCTCAACTCCATGAGAAACCCTTCATATAAAAATTAACATTTTTATGTCTACCATTGTAGTGAATCCTATTGGAGAACCCAACAATTTAAATAAATTCATAACCTTATGATAGATATTTTCTATTGAAAAACCCAATAAACATGTGGTTTTATAGAAATATTAAAATTATGGAAATGTTGGGTTCAATTTAAAAAAAGTGGTAATCATTGTGTTTCAAAAGAAAAATTCTGATTTATTTCAAAAATAATATTTTGATATAATAACTTTTATTTAGTGAGTTCATTCTTGGGTATTGTGGAGAAAAAAATTTAACTTCATCACAGAAATAACCCCCAATACAAGAATTAAAACCACATACTAGTGAGAAAAAAAATATGATTATATTAAATATAGATAAGAACCTTTTCAAATTATATCTAATAAAAAATATAGAACCTAAAAAAATTATCCGCTTATATAAAGTAATTTCCAAGCCTTTTGTTTGAGCTTAAGTGATATCCTAGAAATAAATAGTCAAATATACTCATATTAAATTTCTGTATAGGAGTATTCCTTACTAGTTATGTGTCCCCAAAGAAGGATAAATCCCACCATTATAAAAGTAGTGAAAAATAAATAGAAATTTTTTTAGAAGAACAAATCATTTATACTATATCTAACTCACAATGAGGTAACCTGGTCTAAGTAGTTTTCATGAAATGTGGCTTGACCATTGTTAATAATGAGCATAATGCATTGAATCACATGAGACTTTAAAATAAATGAATAGTGATTATTATCTATAGAAATATGAATCATGTTACATGAAAATACAAATTTTACAATTAACCAAAGATGATACAGCCACCCTATTAACTAATTTATCCCACACAAAGCCCAAAATGCATTCTTGATATCCATGGGACATCAACAAGCACTTGGCATGACCAACAATATCTTAGGAAGGGTTTCACCCATGGTAAACTATAAAGACCCATCAATGAAATGGGATGCCCACAACACTATCATTAGAGTCAAACCCATAATAAATTATCCCATGTAATAAAAAATATGAAACGAAAATACCATAAACCATAGAAAACTACATATATAGGTTCTCCACAAATGGCCATATATATATGTGGAATCTCAAGCCAAACCAAAAAATCAAGTGAATGGGAAAAATTCCATAAAAGGCCTATATAAATATCATAATAGATAAAAAAACTCAAAAAGGACTCCAAAATAACTAATCCTTATGATACCATGTATGCTCCACAAACCAATAGATGATAGTAATCAAGAAGATCCACCCTATTACATTGTTCCCTTGCCCTTAACTATTCATCAAAAATGTAAATATTCATATACCCAAATTCATATATTGGGTGTGTGGAACAAATCCAAATAATAGAATACAATGAATCTACTTAAGTATTTTATTCATGTGACTCAATAAACTAGTTATAAAACACTTTTTATATATAAACCACTTTAAAATGATTCCAATTTAAAATAAACATTTGAAATCCATTTGGTTTTTCATTTCATACTATATTTCCAAACTAGAACACAATACTAAATGAAATAAATAAACAATAACATAAGGAAAAACATTCTCAATGAATCCAACAATGAAAAAAAAGAGTGATAATAACTTAAACATCACATAACCATATAAATTGATAATGGTCATAACACATCTCATCACATCAAACATGGAACTAATATAATGAATAAAACATATAAACCAACTATAACGGAGTAATTGTATGTAGGTAACATACCATTAGGGTCTAATATGATTTATTCTAACAAATTACTCTAGGTGACTAAGACATGTGGATACTCTCCTGGTCTTCCCTAGGTGCAACACTAAGAGCACTCATGATCTATCAACAACCAACATGGAATCTTTCATCATATTCCTACTTGTAGGATTTCATGGTTTCTTATAAAATAAAATAGAATATATCCCAGTATTTATACCCAATTTCTCTCACAATAACTCAGACAACCCCTCACTCATGCCACAGTTAACCCATGTGCTACTCTATGTGAACATAATCCCAAACAAGCTCCAAAAAATGAGAATAAATTTATGAAGATAATTTCATATAAAAACATTCCAAATTTATAAAAAAAATATTTCCCAAGATAAATCCATTTATAAAACCATTTTATAACTCCATATAAATCTATAAAACCTCTTTGATCCATATAATCAAACATTTGGTGTGCCAACAAGCCACATCCTGTTGGAAACATTATTTATTCACCAATACAACCAAACCAATACCTAAATCAAATAAAACATGGAAAATACATAAATTAATAACCATTTAATGTAAATTTATTTCATTATATACCATATTCAATTATACATTTATAAGTATTCCAAAAAAATCCCTTAAATAGTGATAACTTCCTCAAAAATGGCTCTAACCTCTTTCCCGTTGAAAAAAACACTAGGAATAGGAATATAAAATACCCAAAAACCTATTCCATAATTGAACAAGATAATTAACCTATAGAAAACCTATATTTGACCTATCCCACCATCTACAATTTGATACTTCTTTGAAAATAAATAACAAGCATGAAGAAGGAGGAAAGAAGAAGAAAATATGAATTTCATTCCCCAATAACTCAGAAATAAATATAAAAAAATGGGTGGTAAAGGTCCAAGGATAAGGAGGAGAATATGTATTATATGGGGGAAGTAAAAGTGGGCCAAATACATAAAAATAAATATTTTATAATGGAAACATACCAAATTTTAAGTGATGTGGATAGGCCACAGGGCATGGCTACAGGGTTTGAAAAAATATTTGATAAATGTGTTGGGGACACTATCTCCCAAAAAACCAAATTGAACTAATTCTCGTGGGGTCACATGAGTTGAAAAATAATTATAATATTATGTAAAACGCTACATCCACTAACTAAAACACCCTCATATGGTCATCTACAGGGTCAGAAATCTCATTTACCAACCATATTCCATGGTATGTCTCCCTATCAACTCCTAATTTCAACCTTCAAAACTCTGGAACTCCAATAATGAAAGAAAATGAAACCAAAAAACAAAATTAGATATACAAGTGATCTAATTGGTGTCACAAACTCTCAACCATGACACTTTCAATAGCCAAAATTTCCCCAATAATACTCATAACAAAACTGGCATGGACACTACTCCCTCAGAATATCATCTCAACCCCATGTCTCATGGATATAACCACCTTACCGGAAGTGTACATGGACCAACATTATTTAATTACTATAGTGTACCCTGATATGATGATCCATTATATAAATTGGCTAGACAAAATTGGTGTTATTAGAAGAATGATATAAAACTTCCCAATCGAACACATGAGATGGGTTAGAGTGATAACTCTTCAACTAAAAACTATGAAATAAATCATAGATAATGGTCATTAATGGTGTAAAATCTAACTAATAATATATCATTACTTGATTATCCAAAACATTAAATGATCCTAAATAACACAATTCCAAATTCCTTTTCCCAAGAGACAATGAACCAGTCAAACAAATACCTAGATGAACACATGATCACTAACATGAAACACTAATAGATGATGAAGATAGTTAGGATATGACTTCTTGAAACACTAAGACAGCCATAACATTTTCTGAATCAGCATAACTATCATGGTATTCCTCTAGACAATAATTAATCCCACTATGGAACAATCTCCTACCTTAGCCTAGCACAATGAGGGCTAGCATGGATGTCTATAAAATTCCCCAAGAGGGACCATATTCATTGAGTATTGATAACTATTGTTATAAGAAAACTGAACCAATTATATGTTCATTTACCACAAATATTTGAAATTATGCACATATGATTGCAACAAATCCTTGAGGTTCTAGATGGCATGCTCTGACTGACCATCCATTTTTGGGTTATATGTGCCTCCCATATTTATCTAGGTTCCCAAGGACTCTTGGAATTCAATCCATTATCAAGAATTAAAATAAGAAACCCAATCTAAAACTATCACTGAGGTAACTCCATGAATATGAATAACCTATTAAACCTAAAGGTGTTTGAGTTCTTATTCCTACATCAACTATCTTATGGGAATAATGTTTCAAAATATTGTCATACAATCAAAGATCACCCATAAATACATTTTAACACTTGAAGAATGAGGTTGTATAATCATGAAATTCAAATAGATACCATACCACTTCCACACTAAACAAATAAATCAAAGCAACAACCTAACTAGCCTCTAATGTCCATCTTTGATACTTAGGTAGGTCAAACACCTATAGACAAAATCTAACAATTGATGTCAAATCTTAGGCTTCCAATACCGAACACTCAGTATATAAAACATCATCGTATCGCTAGGGCAAACAACCCAACTTGAAATATGAACCTCTTGTATAACCTCATTACTCAAATTAAATGAAAATACTAGCTTCATTTAAAAAATATGAGAACTATAAGGTGAATGAGGACAATCACATGAGGTCTCCACACTATTTAATGCATTGATAATATACTATCATTTGTGGTAAAAAAACTTCTCAATCTTAACCCTATCAACAATAGAGGGAAGATCATAAACTCAATATAAGAACACCCTATTCCCTCCTCTGGTACATCCATACATCAATCATAAAACAAAATCATTAGACCAAATTTATCTGTGGATTCATTAACCACTTACAAAGGTATATTCATGATCAAATCATCAATGTTAACATTCCATTTACAAGGTCTGAAACCAGTCAATAAAATTTAAAAAAAAACTAATGATATTATTCCCAATGACTCATTATGGGGATGTGGTTTTTCTAGGAGAATATTTACTTCATGCAATTATAATCAATGTAGACTATAAACTGATCCCGAGATTTTTGATTTCATCAGGCCTTCAATGTATGCATCACAGCTACAAATTCCACATCATGGGTGGGATAATTTCATTCAATTTGGAATAATTACAATGATATATAGGCCATCACATGGTCATCATATATCAACAAACATCATATAACCACACTAGAAGTATTATAATGTATTTTATAAGATATCCTAGGATCTAGAAGAATCAAAGATTTTATGGATATCAAGTGTATCAGAAACATTAAAAAATAACACTTGCACATATCATCACACGTAAACATTACCACTTTTCTAGTTAATGTTTTCATGTTAAAAGATAAATTAGATATATCCCAAGAAATGTCTATATTACCTCACCAAGCCATGAATTCTATAGATATAAAACACATTATTTGTATTCTACCATAATATAAGTACTTTATATTTCACTACATCCACTAAAAAATCTACCATATAACTCACATGGCCTAAAAACTTTACCTCTTGATTCAATAAATGGTAAATGAAAAACATGGCATATAGATGATTCTCTCTCAAAACAACAAAAATGAACAAAATATGGTTAAAATTCTCCACCATTGACATGTAATACACCAATATTTCACCTAATATCACGATAATTAAAGAGGGCATAAAGTTAGGAATAATTTGGTTCATCAGTGAAATTAAGACTATTGGAGCATTGTTAAGTCCAAATGAAATAACCAAATACCCAAAATATCTATACTGGATCTAAATGTGGGTCTTTGGAACATCCTATTCCCAAATCCTCAAATGCTGGTACATGGATTTCAATTCGGACTTTGAGAACAATCTAGCTTCTCTAAGTTGATCAAATCGATCCTCAATTCAAGGAAATGAGTAATTATTCATCACAGGAACATGGTTAACATTATGATATTCCATACGAAGTTGAAGGCATCCATCTGCCTTTTCTATGAATAGCTCATTAGAATCCCACAATGACATTATTGGATTAATAAATACATTTACCTCAACATACTCTAATTGGAACTTCAACTCTATTTGTTTACCATAGAAATTTGATGATACATCAATGAAACTAGTCTTTTCTCCTCGAAAATATTGATAGAAAAAATCAACCTATCACTAGGGTGGAATCTAGAAAAATAATTTACAGACATATCTTCATACCTATATATGACTAATGGATGTTCAAGCACTAATATATACTCAAAATGAACAATACAAACCTTGAAAACATGCATTAACAGGACAAAAACTCCAACAAAACGTATACTTCCCTTACTAACAGTACATCCCACTAACCTTGATAGATGTGAGTGTTCATAATAGTCATATGGAACTAGATCCTACAACTATAATTTTCAACTAGAAACAAAAAATTGAACAATAAATCCATGTGGATGATATAATAAAAAACATCAATGTCCAAGATAAGGAAGTCACATACGACCTCCACATCAACTACCAAAAGTTTACACTCAGGGATCCTAACAACATTATCTTTATTTCTACACAATGGCGTTATAAAATAGACAAAAAAGTGAATGTTCTCCAATAAAATACCAAATGAATCAATTATTTTTAGTTAAATGAAGTAATCTAATTTTATAGTGTCAAATAAAATTGATGCATTGAAGATGAAATACATACAACACTTCTCACGATGGATGGACCCAAAGTTGAGTATGTTGGTTAATAATTCACTATATTGAGGATACCTAGCCTATTCCTTCCCTAAAATGTGTTTAACTAGTAAGAAACCATCATACCCTGAGGGTGAGAACCCCCACCCTTGAAATCCATTTTATACACCTTATTTCCCTTTAAAAAAGTGGATCCCACACTACTCCCCCTGAAGCTAACTAATAGAATCACTGGAGATTCCCTAACTGGTCATATGGTTCCATGTCCTCAGAGACTTTAAGAAATGATTCCTAGTGTTTTTATCCTTCCTTTACTAATAAAAAATCAATTTTCTTACAACTCAAAGAAGCGATTGGAGGTGAACCTATCCACAGTAGGACACTCTTTCCACCACCTCTATGGGGCTCATCGCACTTTTTCTTATTCCCTAAAGAATAAAACTGACTTCTTCCAATTAAAATAATTACATTGAGTCCTATCATGTAGTAAAATTATCCTCTGTAATACCTTTCTTGTTAACCACCTCTTAATAGTTTAGTAGATAGTGAAAAATATGAATAGATCAAATATGTAGACTCAATTCCATCTAAAAACCCTTGTCCATGAAGTAATCATTCATGAGGAGATTTAGAGATACATGAACCCACTAATTAAATATGTGGAATAATATATCATTAAATTATTTCCATGCACCAAATTTATGAATTATTGGGCCTTCTCCACCATCATGTTCATTATGTAGAACTTTTAATTGAAAGCTACCTTGTATGTGGTCCACATGAGATCCTCATGCCACCTTGAAGGCACCATAGACTGACACCACTTCCTACCCATGCCTTCCAACACATACAAGGTGAATCAAAATTTATCAGTCTCATGGGTCCTCAAAAGATCAATAATCTACTTAATTTGGTCTAACCACTATTCAGGCTCATTAGGTCCCATATCACCAAAAAACACTGGTCTATTCTGCCTTATGAACTCCTAAGAATGGTCCACCATCCATGACACCTCTCAGTCACAAACTTCTACCTAGGATTTGATCATAATATTAACTTACTCTGCCAAATATGGATCAGGTGGAGGGTTCATTTATGGTTTTTTCTCTATAATGACATCTCTACATCCAGATTAGTTCTTTTTAAGAGGAATAATTGATAGGAAATAAGAACACTAGGTCCATCGATCAAAGTTTTGTCTCAAACAAAAATATATAGATTAAAAGGAACCCCTATCATGGGTATCACCATGAATCATATGAATCAAATAAAATCCAATAAAAAAAGGGAAAATAAAATAAAAAATCTCAATCATTTACCAAAATGAAGTTTTTTTCATTGTTTGGGATATCATACACTAACCATGCAGGTGTCGTTGGAGTAGGAAGGAAATATCCACGATTTTTGCATGATAACAACTAAATTTTCATCTTCCCTATAACTCTATGTTTCACCCACAAAACAAAAAATATTTTATGATATCTTTTAGATACTCAACACTGGTCAAAAGATAGATAAGAATGTCTTTAAAACAACCCATAATTGGGTACAAATCATAACCAAAATCATGTAACACCCTAGCTGACTTTAGGGTTATCAGGAAGAATAGTTTTAAAATTACTCCATAATTCCTATATATCAAGTTAGTAAATACCTTGTCTTATACTTCCATATACTCCAAAAGAAAAACCTAGTCACTATTATTAATTTTTAATGAACCAACATGAGTTAACCAACTGTGTCACCTAATCTCTCTTGTCAAATGAGGTTATGTACATTACCGATATCCACATGCTGGTGATAAGAATCAGGCTTAACCAAAAATCTATTTGGAATGGGTTTTCCCATTTTAAACATGAATGACCCGTCCATAAAATGTGAAAACCAGAAAAAAAAACATCATAATCCATAATAAAAAACCATAATCTATAGAAAAATAACATAATATAAGAAAATACCATAATCCATATGAAACCTCTTATACAATCATGCCAAAAAGAGATATATATGTACATGGTATCTCAATTCAAACCCAAAACTCAAAATAATGTGAATAAGGCCACACAAGGCCTATAAATATATCATAATGGATAAAAAAACCCCAAATATTACTCCACACAAAAAACTCTTTATGAGAAAACATCTCCTCCACAAAATATCACATGATGGTAATCATGAAGATCCAACCAGGTTCATGGTTACCTTTCCATTACATGTGTCATAAAAATGATATCTACATATTCCCAATGGAATATATATTTTTTGTGAACCACAAATACATGTAAGATATCTCTATGAATATATTTAAGGATATTGCATATTCAATCTAATAATCTAATATGAAAAAACTTTTCAAAACCAAATGACTTTGGAAACATTCTAATTTAAAATAAACCATTGAAATCCCTTTGGTTTTCCAATTCAAGCTATATCAATTTTCCAAAACATAACCCAAAAATGGATCTAATAGATAAAAAATTCCCTAGGGGAGAACAGTCTCAATGTATGTAACAAGTAATAACAATGTGTGAGCATTACATCAACATCACACAACCATACAAATCGAAATGGGAATAACACATCTCATCACATCAAACATGAAACTAATAAAATGAATAAATCATATAATCCAACCTGAAATGATTATGTCAACATGTTGATCTATTTATAATGATCTAATGTGATTAATTATATAAACGTATTCATTCTGAATAAGAAAATTTTAAGCTCTCATAGTATTCCTTAGGCCCAACTCCAATTTCTCTCATGCTCTATCATCAATCAGTGTGAATTCTATCACAAACATACAACCTAAAGGCTCTCACAACACATTAGAAAAAAAATGGAAGCTCTCATGGTGTCATACTCAATTCTCTCACATTCCCTCTGATAAACCCTTTCTCACACCCTAGAAAACCCATGTTCTACTCTAGTTCATCATAATCATAAAAAAGATAAAAATATGAAATTCCATTTCAAAATGACATTCTATAAACAAAATAGACATTTTAATCATTAAAAAACCTTCCCAGGGTAAAAATATTTCTAATTACGTTTCATAAATGCATTATATACTATAAAACATTTTTTAACCATTTCAACAAAAACTTTGTGTTTCTAGAAGCGACACATATTGGGAAAACCATAACTGAAACCTAAAACATCCAAACAAATCCATGAATGACCTAAAACAAGAAATAAACATGAAAAATAAATCACTTATATGAATATTAATACACATTAAAACAAAACAAAACAACGGTGATTAGAAATTTAAAGTCATGCTATGTATAACACCCATAAATAGAGATACCTACCTCATAAATGATTTCGATCTCATCTCATTTGATGAAAACCACTTGGAATAGGAATATAAAGGCCACACCCAACTAATAGATAAGAAAACACACAGAATACCCCTTCAAACACATAGTGTTTTCCATTCCCCCAATCTAGGGTTCCATATTTCATTAGAAATGAATAAAAATAATAAAGCATGGGTCATGAAGAAGAAACTATAATTATTTAGGAATACCACAATAAAAATCAATTAGAATCCTAGAGAAACCAACCACCAACATAGATGTAAAGCATTAATCACATAGAGAAGGAGTTTCATGTGATGAGGGAATGAAAATGAGGGAAACATTATTTGAGGATAATGGGGGGGGGAATGGTTCTTTTCCAAATTTTACATGAACGGGAAAGGCCTACCATTTTTATCGTACGGTTATGAAAACAATGCACCAACATTGTGGGAGCCACTGTATCCCAAAAAATAGACCCTATGTGTTTCCCATATGTGTCTCACAGTTTTAAAAACTACTATAAAATCTTGAAAAACTTAAATTCTACCAACTGTAACACCCTCTCATAATCATCCACATAGTTAGAAATCTTGTTGTGCAAATCATTTACCATTGTCTTTCATCCTCAAAACTCTAATTTTACACCCTTGTTATATGATAACTCCATGAATAAAACAATAGGAAAATAAAACTAAAAATTATATATACTAGTGAACGATTTAGTGTCAAAACTACCCCCATTCAATTTAATGACAAAATTATTTAAATTTTGAACGGAAAAATACATTATTATTTCTTGGAAAGATTTTTAGAATATTTCCAGGCACCCATTACTCTAAACTACCAATAGAAGAAATCCTTCACATGTAACATTAGATACTTTTCTTAAAAAAGGGTTCCTTTGGGTTGTGAAATTCCTTATGTACATTTAAAGAGTTCATGTTATATATCGTTCCACATCAGATAAAAATTTCATGGAGGTATTCGTAGATGAAATTTCTATTTTTGGTAATACATTTAATAACTTTTTTAAAAATCTAGAAAATTTGTGGAAAATATTCATTCAAAATAAACTTTTATTTAATTTTAAAATATTTAATTTCATGGTTGAGAAAGAAATATTATTTAGATATATCATTTCTTAAAAAGGAATGGATTTTGAAAAATCTAAATTTGATGAAATTATGTTACCTACTGACATTTTAGGAATCAAAATATATCTCTTTTATCTCATTCACATTTCTATAGAAGATTCAAAATGGATTTTCGTATAACATAACTACATTATTATATGTTACATTAAAATATATTGATTTTGATTTTAATGATAAATTTGGGGAACTGTTTGATGAGCTGAATAGACTACCTCTCACCATAGATATAATGCAACCACCAAAATTGGAACATCCATATTAGCTACTATATGATTCTTAAAATTGATATATAGTTGTAGATCTATCACAACAAATTGATTCAATACCACAATTAATTTATTATTATTCAAGAATAATGGATTATACTCATCTCAACTACACCACTATTGAGATGGAATTACTTACTGTTATTTTTATTTTAGATAAAATCTTAGTAACATAATGAGTAAGGAATAAAAAAATTCTAGAATAGTAAATGGGTGATACATTTCCAAGAATTAAACATATAGATTAAATAAAAATTGATGAGAAAACTAGATGTATGATAACTTATTAATACATCATAACATCGATAATAGAGAAATTCTATAAAAAATCCCATTAAGTAATTATATTCTATGAGAAAAACATTACATAATAGATAGTTAAACACTATAGTATATAGATATAGTGGATTATTTGAAAATTTATTAAGAACTTTTTCATCACAAAATCCATAAAAAACATAAACTCAAATCATGATTTAATGTCTGGGAGGATCCATTCTAATTGGAAATCTATCATGATCAATTAATAATAAGATTCCATCTTACAGATGAAAATGTATTTTTAATTCTTTCACGTTGTATCATATGGAGGCCACTATGTACCTAGATGAACTATTATAAAATCCTTATAATTCTACATATATTTTCCCTATTTGATCAATGATGATCAATAATTTTTCAAGAAGTGTGAAAATAACATTTTTCTAGAAATATATCCAAAATAAAAGAGATTCCTCAAAACCCTATTATTTTTTATTTATATTTTTTAATTATGGTAATTTGGATTTATTGTACCCATTCCCATGTCATTTATAAATACCTATATTAATTATAATATTTATTATGTATCAAAATGGGTGGAAGAAAAACTAATAAAAACTGATGATACCAAAGTAGTGTGTTATTTTGTATGGCTTAAAATTTTCTATATATTTGGAATACTAAGAGACAAAATTATCAGCCATGGGACTCATATTTTCACTAAGAGAATTGGGGATCTACGAAGGAAGTATGGAGTGCATAATAAGACATATTCACCCTACTTGCCTCAAACAAATAGACATGATTGTGTTTCTATTAGGAAAATTGAAATTATTTTAGTGAAAATAGATAAACCTGATCCGAACGATTGGATCCAATGTTTTGAAGGATTCTTCTGGGAAAACATGATAGCCTATATGACACCCAAAATAAATACCCCCTCCATATTGATTTATCGAAACATTTTCCACCAACCTGTGGAGTTTGAGAATCAATCATATTGTTTTATAAATAAGATGAATATATAATTTTAATGTGTTCAGAAGGAGATAAAATTACAATTGAAATACCTAGAAGAAATACAAAGAGTGGATTTTTAAAATTGTATAAATTACATGGAAATAGCATTAGTGGATCATGAAATTTTGGTTCTATAAATAATAATACAACTTAGATATAGAGTGTTGGTAGACAATTTCAGACTAAATGCTATGCTCGATAAACTTCATTCTATTTTGGAACATAAAATTATTGTAAATCATATATATCCTTTTGGTGATGTTTAGATTAATGAACATGGTTATGGAAAAAAATAGTATTAATGGGAACAAACCAAAAAGTGCTATAGAAAGTTTCCCCATGAACCGTTGGAGGAGCTCATACATTTTAAACTCATATGTTGATCACAAATCATAAAGGTAGGTCAAAAAATGATTCTTAAATAATTAAACCCATTTTTAATTTCCTTCATTGTGTTATGGAATTTATTATATAACCACCTTTCCCTTTTCTCTTTAAACATCGACTATAATGGGCCTTACACTTTTATGAGTTGTTTTCTTTTTATAGGACCGTCATGGATGCTAGACATCACTGTATCCAGAATACTGTATAATTAAAGGAAATGAGATTAATAAATTCATGTGTAAATGGGATTTAAAATTTAGATTCCTTATATTCTTATATACCCAAATGTTGTTTTTGGAAAATCTCTTTATCTTTGTATTAAAATCGCATGGTCTCACTTAGTATTTCAACTATAATTTACAAATATATGGGATATTAATTTTATTAAAATATGATAATTCCATGTCTTATATTTCTACATTAAAGACGTTGAATGATTAAATTGAGTGTATTAAATTATTATTGACATATACATGTTTTATTATGTTGAATTGTGGTTTTAGGGGAACTGTTCATTCATATTATTGAAATTTCTCAACCATTTGATACATTGAATATACGATGTTAATTTGGATTAGTTGATTACAACTAGTCATTAAAAAATTATTTTCCCAAATTTTTTGTTTCATTAATGAGATAAATTCTATACCTATTACTTTCCATTTCTATCTTGGGAATATTTCTTGAGAGATGCTAGAGCATGCCACATACCAAATATTAAATTGGAACTTTTCAAATCGATGAATGTACATAGTAACATTTAATATGAGTGAGTAATTTCTATATATTTATACCTTATCCATGATACCAAATTTATAATTAATCATTGTTTATCCCAATGAATCCATTACTGACTATTTTAGGAACAACCCACATTTCAAGCCAGTATTTCCCAATCCCACCCTACTCTATGAATTGGAATGATATTTTAAAATTATTGTGTGGTGTGAGGGAAGTAATTCAACAAGGAGTGCAAAAAATTTAGAGGAATTGTTTTGGGGGGTTCCCTTTTGCGTAATCGGAAAGGTTTATTCTAATTTACTATAATCCATTTTTATCCCTCTTGAATGAAAAAAGAAGAATATTTATGAAATTTAAAAAATGAAAAAAAATTAATTTTTTGTGACTAGGGAGAATAATAAATCATTATTTATGGAATAATTATTTTATCATATAGGATTGCGTATTAGATGTGATACTTTTTAAAAACATAATCATCTAAAAACGATAAAAAATATGTTAAATTAGTTTGGAAGAAATAGGAAATAAAAAAAATAAAAATTATAAATAATTCATGTTTTTGTATATCATTCATTGTATTAATTAGTTATGACCTTTAATTTTAGCTAGAGGATTGGGAGTTATCATTTTGAGAATGAATAATTTTACCAAATAGTTACTTTGGAATATCATGCATTATTATTTATAAATAGAGCTCATCTTTGATCCTTAATTTTTTTAATTTGTTACCCTCCAACCCTATAGATTCCTAGGCCCATAATATGAGGATATTAAATCATTAAGTAGGAATATTAAAAATATTAAAAAATATATGCATGAGGACCGTAATAGTTTTTTTCTTCTAAATCATTAAACGCAGTCTTCTAGACTGATGAAATATCTTCAATGTTTTCCACAATTACCTTCTCATTTAGTGCTCAAACATAAAACCATTATTCATAACCTAGATATAGGAGTAATTAGAATGGGGGATCTCAGATTCTTAGTAAGGGTAAATAATAGAGATATGTAAGAATATCATGAGAGTAAGAGTATGAGAACATGAGAATAACATTTGAATACCATACACTGCATATCAATGATTATATAAATTGGTAATGTAATAAATATTGGAAGTTAATAAGACATGAATCATATGAGAATCAAGAGAATAATCCATGAAATCACAACTCAAGAATAAGCTATTAAATTATGGCAGACACATAAGTATATAACATTATTCCCTATAAGTCGATGATCATTTCCAAAACATATCAGGGAACTTCATAAGGGATACACTAAATATGTGGGATTCACCACAATCCCCAGTCTCAACCCCTTCCTTAGAGTGGAATTATTTCACTCCCCAAACCATATTAATAGTCATGGTTTACTTGTAAAACCATTTTATTAGTCAATGATCACTCCCAAGACCATCTTATAAGTCAAGGTTCTCTCCCAAGAACTTCATAGTAAAAAAAGTCATTTACAGAACTGAATTCACTCCCCATTCTATTCATGTATGTCTCCAGAGATATAAATCATTATATAATATATTTGATTGACATATATATTTCACCCATCTCATAATGAAATCATACATATGTGTTCCAAAAGATAATAAATCATTCCTTATATCATAACCCATAAAAAATATGGGTTTCATAAACATCATAACATAACCCATGAAATGAATTGTGTATCATAAACATCATATCATAACCTATGGAAAAGAGACATATTTTATATTTATTTTATAATAGGATAACCTATGAATAGTAAGAAGGTATAATAAGTGTTTTACCATGGATAAAATGTCGAAGTGAAATGGGTTTCATAAATAAAATTTCATAAAAATCATAACCATTTAGTGAAATAAAAAGAAGGTTTTCCTTCGATCATATCCAAAGTAATTCATAAAATATATCAGAGGATGTCATCTTAGAGGGAGATTAATTTTGAAAGTTCACATGGAGTGTTTCATAAGGGAAAAAATTTATTTAAAAATATTTTTTTTAGATATAAAATATTTTAAAAATCCCATTATTTTTTAAAAACTTTGAAACTTTATGGTGTATGATTTAAATATAATTTAAAACATTTCTTGACAAAAATATCATTTTCTCTTGGAAAATGACTTTTTAGAACATAATTTTTTTGAAAGGCTTTGTCTTTCAAAATTGATTTGGAATCATATAAAGGATGATTTAAAAATAATTTAATAAAATTTAAACATAAAACATTTTCTAAATACTTTTTCATTGAAAAAATATTTGAAAACTTTTAATGGGTTCTTTGAAATCATTAAAATCCTTTTCTTTGGAAATAACATTTGAAAACATATAAAGAATGTTTCAAAATCAATTAAAAGAATTTTTAAAACATAAAAAATATATAATATTTTTCCTTGAAAATGATCTTGAATGTTAATTTAAATAAACTAAAAATTGTTTTTGAACACAAATTTTTTTGATAAAACAAATTTCTAACCCAAGAGAGAAATAAATATGTATTTCCTTAAAAACATTTTCTAAATTATCTCAAGTACCAAAGAGTGGTAAAATTGTACCAATACATGAATATACCATGTATATAACCTGAATAACTAAAGGATAAGAAAATGTATGAGTGTTCATTAGATATGGATCATAATATTTCATGAATCAAAGAATAATCATAAAGTATCTTGATATTCTATGAGATCGTAGCAACAAACTATTACCACATTGGAAATGTTGATTCATAATCCACATGAGAGAATAAAATTACATGATGCTTAAAATATAATTTAAATAAATAAATAAATTTATGACACAACATTTCAAATTTCAGTATATACACATCCTAAAAGATTGTTGGTGCATAACATAACAAGTGTCTCAAAGAATGAAAATTGAGACAAAATTACCATACCAATATGAGTCATTTGAGCCATAAACACCATGAAATATAAATATTTAGATAGATATTTAAATAAAAATAAATTTATGGATAATTATCCTAGAATACTTTCATGGAAAATATATACCCCATCAAAAAGAAAATATTGGTGAATATGACATAACTCTCATAGAAATAAATGTGAGACTAATAATACCCTTAGTGCTTGAGTAAATTTTTAATCATGAGATAAATTAAAGAACTAGATCAATTGAAAAATTTAATATAATTAAATAACATAATTTCATGATATAAAATGTCATAGGGCATTATATAAACCACAAAAAAATGTTAATGTGGTGAATATAGAATATATCTCATAGAAATAAAAGTAATATGAGAAAACCCTTACCGTAAGCCTTATATTTATTCATACATGTTCAAAAACCCTATATAATATATATAAGATTATTATACATATGAAAAATAACAATACCCTTATATATCATAGAATATATTCATTCATTATGACTTTATATTACCCTATTATTAATAGTTTCATATTATTGTTACATTTCTCGTAATAACTACATTGTTTTTTGTATATGTTTTGACTTCTTATTATTGACCATATTACATATATCGTGATTCAAATATCTCCATAATGAAGAAAACTATGTAATTATCATATATATTCAGTTTATAATTATTTATAACAAACTCTAAAATATAGAAATATTAAATGGAATACGCTGATCATGGAGATTGAAGGTTGTATGTTCACATCAATATTGCTTCCATTTTCTTGTAGTATTAAAAGTTAAAAAGTAAACAAAATATAAGTATATATATATTCATTATTTTATGATTCATATTTTATATATATAATATATATTTTATAAATCCAGCCTTATTACTTTCCATGTAATTGTGAACAAATCACATAACCTTGGGGAAGGGATAGTCCATACGCCCACAAATGAGGTAATCATATTTCCACAAAATATAAATCATGAATATTTGAGTTATATAATAATAATAAGACTAAATAAAAAATAAATATAATATATATCATATAAAAACTATATTTTCATTATTTTCTCAAAACATTAAAGGTAGTGATGGAAGAACTAAGGATATTAGTTCATAAGGTGGTAGTTTTCCTTACACACGAACGATGATTATGTATCCCATTTGATGGATGTGTGTGATGGTATAGGATGAACCCTTAATATAAAAATATATCAGTATATTTATGATTATGAGGTTATTATTTATAATGTAAAATGAATAATTGAGGTGGTGGAGAATGAAATAATACCAAAGTTCTTGTTGAAGGATGTTAAATCTTTTTTGGGTAATTCCATTTGGTTTTCCAAAAAACTAATGTGGATTTATTTTATCACAAATTAATTATTATAATATTATATGAGGTATGTAGGAAGATAATTTGGGAAGGTTTTAGATGTGACAAAGGTATTTAGAGTTGTGATGAAGTGAGGGGGTGATTTCCCTTTTATAGTGGATGAGGAGTGTCATTCTTGAAAATATAAAAAGGTAAACACTATTAGGTGGAATCACTTACATCATGTTCCTAAAATAATGTTCAATTTTAGATTAAATAGATTATATGTTCTAAATATTTCCATAAAATGAATTATTTCAAAATTTATAGGTCATTTATACTTTTAAAATTAAAATTTAACCTCTAAGTAAACTCATTTTTATAGTAATCACTATAAATAATTTTATTTACATTAAATACATTTTTTTATAGAAAACAAAGTTTAAAATATGTAAAATTAGAAATCATTATGATTAAAAATAGGTAATACATATTTCCAAATTCAAAACACATAATTGAAAAAAAAAATATTTTAAAATCAATCCCATAGACAGGATGAGACAACAAATTCATTAAGTAAAAATGTTCAAAAGTTTGAAATGTTTTTATATTAAATTTTAAGGTTAAATTGATTCTAATGACAAGATTTTATTAAAATATGTATAATTGATATAGATATACTTTAAAAACAATAAAAAAGGTAAGTCATCTATATAAAAAAAAAGATGAGTATGTGATTTTCAATTAAAATTCGGTATGCTTCACTGTTTATTTCAAAATGATAATTCTTGGATAAATACATAATATTCACCTAATGATAATATTGAAATTATGATTTAAAAATTAAGTTTATATTATCAAATATAATTCATAAATTTTTATGATATTATATTTCAAATATTCATTCCAATAAATGGGGATAAAAGTTCTTTTTTAAAAAGTATACATCATTATGGATACAATTGGTTTTACTCTTATATATTGTCTATAAAACACCTATTATCAACATTAAAGAGTTTATTTATTATAATATATATATATCCTTAAAGTAATTTATCACAAGTGGATTGATTAATTTGTTGAGGTAAAATTTATTTTATTTCATAAGTATTGTTTTCTAGCAAAATATTAATAATATTTTCAAAAGGATTTATTTTCATTTCTAGTTTATTGGTCAGAAAATAATTCATCCTATATACATTTGTAAACAATTATAAAATAATTTAAATTAATCTTATTCAAAACAATCTTTCTGATGGCTAGGTAAAATCTATATGAATATTTTAATAATATTATTAATATTTCATTATAATTTGGTAAAACTAGGGCTTATATGTAACCCAAGCTATCGAATGAACATGGAAATATGTGTAACCCAAAACAAACAGAGAGTTCTGTGTATAAAAATATAATATATATGTTGTGTGTAGTGAAAGAATAACGTTGTATTTCATACAAGGTAGACTAAACATATTGGTTTCATATAACACAATTAATATCCAATGTTGTGAGAATGAAAAAAAATTGAATAGTTTAAATTAATTTGAACAAAATATTTTATAAAATATCATGGTTGTATATTCTACACAACATTAAATTAGTTTCTCCCTCCAATTTTTTTGGACTATCAAAAGATTAATACTTGAAAGTTCATTTCCTAGAAACCCACATCGTAAAAATAATTATTAAAACTTCAATTAAAAAATTAAATTAGAAAACATTATAGTTACCAAGAATAACTTATAACTAGGTCTCCACATAGAAGAACAAAGGTTTAGACTATGAACATTAACATGGAATATAATACTAACTATCATGTGTTTATGGACAATGATAGAGAACATTGATCAATAGAATTAGGCAATCTAGAGAAAGATAATGATCACAAAACCATAAATGTGTGATGATATAAGGGTCTATTTGATGCATCAAAAATGAAGGTACTTAGATAAATTTATTTTCCAATATAATTTTCCTAGAGATGAATAATTTTCACAATGAGGTATAGTTACTTTATTTCATTCCATTTCATATTCAAATTCTAACCATTTGGTTGTTTCATGACCAATATCCACATCATCTCTCACTCCAAAAATAAAGGTGAAGTTTTTTGCATGAAGCACTGAAAGAACATAAGATCCATATTTATAATTACTAGTCATTCCACATGTCTTAAGTTAACATTGCAACAAAAAGGATAGCATAGGTTATAAAATATCCATAAATCCTTATAGAGAGATAGCAGTTTAATTTCTAAAACCACATCTAATGTATAAGATAAATTATTCTATAATTTTCTCACCTTATAACACTTCCAAAAGATGAGAATACAATACATTAGATATAAGTTAAAAAAAATTATCAAATATATTTTAATATCGATCCACCGTTTTTCATAAAGTATCTCTGAGCTATTGTATTCCAAACATGTGAATACCTTTATCATGTATTCTATTGAAACATGGTAATAACTTGAATTAACATAAAACCATATTGAAAACAAGATGTGTTTCTTATTCCAAAAATTATTGGATACATTCCTTAGATACAAAAAATTAATCCTCATCCAAGATAATATAAAACTTTTTCTACAAATCAATAATCAGTACCATAGAAAAAATTAATATCCAATTTATATTTTACATATAAATCATCTTTTGTTTCCATGATAAATGATTTTATCATCATTAGAAACAAATTAAGGTTTACCTTCCCTTAAAAAAATATCACCATTCCATTAAATAACTTTCAATGTCACTAACACCATTCAATGTATCCTTCTAAATCGTAAATGAAAAACATATACTTATAATACTTATATATCTCATTATTTATATATTGTAATCATTATATTCAAAAACACACACACACACACACATATATATATTAATCATAAAAAATTATTTGTAAACATTTACTCATGATTCATCATCTTATTATTTAAAAACCTTTTACTAGAATATAAAAAATGAATTATTCCTTAAGTTTCCTCAAATTCAATTTAATCTTGATTATTGTGTTTAATGTTTACAATACAATTAGAACATCCCATATTTTCACATGATGTTTGTGGTCTATTCACCATAATAAATATAACCATTGATCATACCACCTTCCTGATTCACTTCATGAGATTTTTTATTAGGACATCGATTTTCATAATTCCCATACTTTATATATCTTAAAACATTCAATGTTAACCCATATCTTTATAGTTCCTGCGATAAGACTATAAATCAAAGTGTGAGAAACACTTTCCATATACACAACCACATAATCATGATAAGTTACTTATAGGATGCCTAAATCATTACACCCACTATTAAATCTATTACACCTTTGGATTATTCTTAGAGACATCCCTAGACATTTACTTAGATATATCCCTAGGGATCTCACTAAAGTTTTCTCATCCTAGTTTCCAAGAAACATGACTAATCTTTTTCCTTGATATTAACTATAATTGCATAGGATTAATATAAATATATATTTCATCATTGTATATTAATATTTAGAATATTAAAAAAATTTATGCCTGTATACCATAGTATTTTAGTGTCATTGGAAATATGGAACTCAATCTTCTAGTCTGATGAAAGATCTTCAATGATTCCCATAAAGATCTTACAATTTAGTACCCCAAAATAAAACCTTTCTTCATAACTCGGGAAAAGGATACATAAGAATTGATGATATTAGATGATCAGTAAGGGTAGATAAAAGATATATGTAAGAATAACATGATTGTAATGTTATAAGAACATGAGAATAATGATTGAAGATTATACCCTCTATATCAAAATTATATTCAAGAGTCATGAAATATGTATTGATAGTTCGTAAGACAATAATCATAAGGGAATCAATAGTATAACCCATGAAAGCATAACATAGGAATAAGACACCGATTTTTGGCTTGCTCATAAGCATAAGAAATCATTCCCTATAAGTCAAGGCTCATTACCAAAACATATCAAGGAATCTCATGGGGGATACACCTACTAAGTGGGACACACCACCATCCCACATTGTATCCCTTTCCTTATAATGGAATGGGTTTACTCCAAAAACCATCATATTAGTCTATTTTCACTCCTAAGAACATATTAGAAGTCCAGGATCACTCCCAATTCCATTTTTGGGAGTCAATGTTCAATCCCAAGACCATCTTAGTGGAAAATTTCATTAATGATCTGAGTTCACTAATCATTCTATCCATGTCTATCTCATGAGTTATAAATAATAAACCAATTATTTGGAGGAATATATAGGTCCCGAATGTCTCATAATTAAATCATACATTTTTATGCCACATTATAATACAACATTTATCATATCCTGATCCATTAAAATAGACAGGTTTCATAAACATCATTTCCTAACACATGAGACTAAATGGGTATCATAAATATCATATCAAAACTTATTGAAAAAATTTAGGTGTCACAATAATTTTATAATAGATACTCCATTAAAGGAAGAAAGTTTCATAAGTGTTTTATCATGGTATAATACATGGAATAGAAATATGTTTCTTAAACAACATGTCATCAAAATAATACTCATTAAAAGGAAAATATTAATGGTTTCTTTAGATAATATCCTAGGAAATCATAAACTACATAAAATGATGACTTGTTATATGGATAAGTATTTTGAAAGATCACATGGATATTTTATTAATGAAAATAATATTTCATGGAAAATCATTTTTTAGACATAATTTATTTTTCAAAATCTATTTCTTTGAAAACTTTTGAGGTGAGATTTAAAAATAATTTAAAACATTTCCTAAGGAAATAATATTTTTAACTTTAGAAAAATAAATTTAGAACAAAAAGAATTAAACCATTTTCTTTAAAAAAATAAATTTTAAAAGTTATTAATGATGCTTTGAAAGTCATTTATAACAGATTTTAAACATGTAACATTAAACCCATTTTTCATAGCTTTGATAATCTAAAATTTATTCTCTGAAATCATTAAAATCATTTTATTTGAAAATAACCATTATAAACATATAATGCAATCTTGTAAAATAATCTAAAACAAATATTAAAAAAATAATTAAAATAATTTTCATTGAAATGTTATTGAAAGATAATTCAAATTCATTTTTCAAAACATTTTTCAAAACATGATTTTTAGATAAAACAAATTTATGACTAAAGAGGGAAATAAAATTGGATTCCCTTAAAAACATTTTATTAATAATATTCAGTAATAAATATTCTAAAAATATTATCAATAAATGAATTTATCATGACTAGATATAGGATATGAAAATTAATGAGTGTTCTTCAGAGATTGATAATAATATTTCATCAATTGAAGTATAATCATAAATAACCCTGATAAACATTACGATTATAGTAGTAAAATATTACCACTTTGTTAACATTAACTCATAATAAACATGATGGACTAACATTAAATAAAGCATAATATATCATGAAAATAAGTATGATCATTATAAAACATGTCAAATGTTCTTATATACACCTCTTAAACAAATGTAGGTGCATAACATAACATGTGTCTCAGTGAAGGCAAATTTAGACAAAAATAACTTTACTGATTTGGTGAAGTTTAAATAATAAACACCATAAATTAAAGATCCTAAAATGGATTTATAAATACCAATAAATTTGTTTATAATAATACTATAATAAAATCATAGGTATTATACACACCCCACAAAAGAAACAAGTGGTATTACGATGTACGTCTCATAAAAATAAATTTGATACAAGAAACTCCTAACTAGTCAAGTAACTTTGAATCGTGAGATCTGGGAAAGAATAACATCAATTGAAACTTTCAATATAATTAAATAATTATATCCATGAAATAAAATTTAATTCATAATTGTATACACCACACAATAGAATAAGTGGTGTATAAAGGATATATCTCACAAAAATAAATCCGAGATGAGGAAACTGCTACCTTAAGTCTTATCATTATTATTACATGTTCAAACCTATTGTATAATAAATAAAATTTTCTTATAAATATACCAAATAAATATATCCTTCAATATCATTCCATATATTAATTGATTATGACTTTATATTACCAATTTATTAATAATTTCATGTTCGTGTTACGTTTCAGGTAATAATCGATTTGTTTTTCTTTTGTTTAGGTTTTGACTTAT
Source organism: Viscum album (assembly GCA_963277665.1). Taxonomy (NCBI): domain Eukaryota; kingdom Viridiplantae; phylum Streptophyta; class Magnoliopsida; order Santalales; family Viscaceae; genus Viscum; species Viscum album. Next base: position 1,422,704,228 of record OY728123.1, on the reverse strand, counting down.
TATTATTTATCCTCTTATTTAGATACTGATTTTCTTATTTAAATAATTTATATCATGGTTTATAATTATTTACATACAGTATAGTTATTTAAACTATTATACTAAATATAGAAATATGAAATGGAAGGCACAATTCATGGAGACAGAAGGTCGTACAAATGCATGAATATTGTTTTCATTTTCTTTTCTTATTGAAAGAAGGGTGTAAATAAAATGAAAGTTTATATGTAGTAGTTAAAGGAAAATTATTGGTTCATATTTATCATATTAATTTACTAAAAACACCCTTAATATATTCCATATAAAGTTTTAACAAATCACATTCCTTTGAGGAGGCGGTAGTCCGCCCGCCCACTAATGAAGTAATCGTAAACCTAAAAAATGAAAATCATGCAGGTGTGTATTTTATAATATTTATAGAAGAATAAATAAATCAAAGATACAATATATATCATAGAATCATATTATTTCCCTCATTATTATCATCCTTTAAATTTAGTAATGGAAGAATAAATGTCCTTGGTTCGCATAGCGGCAGTGCACCGTACACACGAACGATGATTGTGTACCACATTTGATTGTAGTGTGTGTGTATGTGTAGTTCAAAACATTAATATAAAAATATCTCAATATATTTAGGATATTGGAGTTACTATATAACCATGGAATAATAATAATTTGGGGGTGGATAAAGAAATAAAACATAAGTGCTTGTTTAAGGATGTCACATCTTCTTTGGGTAATTCTTTTTGGTTTGAACCAACAAACTAACATGGACTGGTTTTTTCCAAAAGATAGGATTATAGGATTATATTATGTAATTGTTTATATTATTTTGTTAGGTTTTTTATGAGGAAAATGGATTTATATTTGAGGATAATTGAAGGGGTGAGTGCCCTTTTATTGTGTAAGGGGGTGTCATTCTTATACATATAAAAAGGTAAACACTCTTCGGAGGTATCACTTACAAAACATGCCACAAATAATGGTCAATTTTCTATAAAAGGGTTTATATTATATAAATATTTCCATAAAAGTGATATTTTACATGTTTCTAGGTCATTTAGCCTTTCATGATTAAAGATTAACAATAAGTAAACTCGTTTTACCTAAATCATAGTAATTAATTTTAATTATTTTAATTATTATTTTTGTTAAAAAATTTACCATAATAGAAATTATAAATTAGAATTTTTCAAAATATTGAATCATGTTTACCAAATTTTAATCATAGATTTTGTAGAAATTAATTTAAAATTCATCCTATAGACAGGACAAGACAAAGAATTGTTAAAGTAAAAATGATAAATTGTTTGAAATTTTTTGCATCCAATTTCTATGTTAAATTGATTAAAATGACATATATTTTATTAATAGATTCATAATGGAACTTAAGATACTTTAATAATATATTAATATAAAAATTAACTATATAAAAAATTAGATGAAAAATGAAAATTTTGATTAAAATTTAGTATATTCTACTATTCAACAAAAAGTTAAACTTCTCAGAAAAATACCAAATATTCACCCTAAGAAAATATTTAAAACCTTATTTAGAAATAATGTTAATTTTATCAAATAGATTTTAAAAAATTGTAAAAAAATTATATTTAATAAAGGATTTTTATTAAAAGAAGGTAAAATTACCTTTTAAAATATATAATTCTTTATTTGAAAAATTGGGTTTACACTTATCTCTAGTCTAAACAACACCTAAGATGAACATTAAATATTTAATTTAATATAATTTATAAATATATAATTATAATAATTTATCAAAAGTGTATTGATTAATTTATTAAGGTAAAACGTGTTTGATTTCATAAATATAGCTTTCCAGCTAATGATTTTATATATTTTCAAAAGGGTTTTATTTTCCTATCTAGTTATCTCATAACCAAATAATTCTTCATATATAAATGTATAATTTAAATTGATATTATTCATACACTTCATTTCAATGGTTATGTGATAATTATTATAATATTTCAATAATAATATTAATGGTGCATTTTAGTTAGGTAGATCTAGGTCTTGCGTGTAACGTAAAGTATCAATAGAACTCAGACTTTTGTGTAACACAAGACAAACTTAGTGTTTCTTATACTAAAATAAAATCTATGTCTTTCATGTAGTTAAATATTAACTTTGTGTTTCATACAGTGCAATCCAAATGTAGTACTTTCATATAACACATTTTATATTTAGTGTTTTAAAAAATAAAAAATATCAAAAGGTTTGAATTAGTTAGAGAAATATATTTCACAAAATCTTGGGGTGTTGAATACCCAAATACTTAGAGTTGTTTGGAAATTATGTTAGGTCCTCAGTATTATTGGTGATATCTTTCTCTAAGGGGGTGAGTCTAGATCATTTATAATGCTATGGAAATGGAGAATGCACCCAATATGTGATCATAAATCTACATAAATATGTATCATGAGTGGTAAAATAATATAATTTAGTGTGAGGTAGATCACAACATGGAATTATTAAGAAATAGAAAATTATTATATTTTAATGAATAAAACGAGAAAATTCATCAATTTCTAATTGGAGAAAGTAAAATACAATTGTTTTTTAAAAGACATAAGTTTGAATAATAATTTATCTGATTCTTGAGAGTTTTATTTTTTTCCCATTATTATTGTTTTGATTATATTACATTGAATTTTTAGTGGTTTTAGAATTGATGCCCCTTCTAATGAAATATTTATGTTCCATTATTGGGTAAAACATGAGTTCATGAGTGCTGGTATTTGATTCTCATAATTTTTCATGAATTAGTTAATAAAATTTATATATTTTAGATGATAAAATTCCCATTTATTAATAGGTTTATCCTTTAATGGGAATTCTTGATTCAGAATATAAATAGTTGGAAAATAAATAAATATTTTTTTTAAATAAATTTATTTGATTGATTTTTTAACAACTATTTATTTCATTTAGGTAAACTGTTGGCCTTTATAATGTAGCCTAAGGAGACAAGAGGAAAACTAAGAACAAACTCATATGGGCTAACTAAAGGATGTAGAACTAATGCATTAAGCACACATATAGTCAGTTGAGGGCCATTAGGCCCAAGATAGTTGGAACGGTCCCTAAATAGTAATTTGTGAGTACATGTGGGATCTCGTCCCTATAGTAGTATTTTGAAAAATGGAAGAAGAAGACTCATATATAAAGGACTGGAATTGTTCCTGAAATTGTGATGTCAGACTCCATTTTTATGGGGTATTGTGAAATTAACTCTAATGAAACATTTCTTAACATTATCTTGTATGGAGCTCCACTCAGACACATTCTCGACCTTAATCTATACTCAATGTCACCTAAGAACCACCAAAACTACTAAAAACACCATGGATACTAGTGTAGAAGCACAAGATCGAGCGAACATGACAATTCCAGGAGGGGATCACCATAGTTGGACATTAAGAGTTTAGATGAGCCTCTATAGGCCAATTTAAATGATAATGAATCACTTTTCATAAAAAAGATGAAGTGGAATACATAAAATAATTAGAATCCATGTCATGGGAAAATTGAGATCGAAATTTATTTTTAGACAATATGTTTTCATACAATTGGACCACTTTCTATGATTGTCCCACTACACCAAAAATTGTATTTAGCATCGATTTGTTTTCGTTTAGCGACTGTTTAAACCGTCGCTAAATCATTCTGTGCCAGTTTTGAAAATTCATTGCTAAATCATGTGTCGGGAAATAATTAGCGACGGTTTTTAAAACCATCATTGAACAATTTGGTGGAGGTTTTCTAGAGGTGGTTTAAACCGTCTCTAAATCGTTTTTTATTATTTTATTATTATAATTTTTAATTTTTTTAATTTTTTTATTCTTGTAATTAATTAATTAATTTACTTATTCTCGTAATTTATTTATTTTTTTATTTTTTTATTCTCTTATTTTATTTATTTATTTATTTATTTGTTCATTATCATTATTAAATTATTTATTCATTTATTTATTTATTTTCACAATTTATTTATTATATATTATATATTATTATAACGCTTATACCCATCTCCTTGAAAATGTTCATTTTCATGCACATGCTCGTGCCATATATAGAAATTCTACGTTGGATGATATTTGAACCCCTTACATCTTGTTTATTGTCCAATGAATTTACCTCTCAAGTAGGCTCTTCATGTGATAAAAAATCGAATTTTATATACTTATATATATGTATATATATATATTAATTGTAAAAACAAATAATACATAACAAATACATACACACGAAATGATTATTAATCAATAACAATTTATCAATATTCAATATTTAATAATTATTAATTAATAATTACTAATTAATAATTAATAAATAATTATTAATAATTAATAATTAATTATTAATTATTAATAATTATTATTAAATAATTCCTAACTACAAATTACAAATTAATAAATAGAATATAAATGAATAATAAATAATGAAATATATAATATGGAAACAAATGGTAAGTAAAAAATAGTAAATAATAAATTGTAATTCGTAAATAATAAATAGTAAATAAATATTTAATAATATATAATATATAATACATGATATATAATATATAATATATAATATAAATTATATAATAAAAATTATATAATATATAATATATAATACAAAATATGTAATATATAATATATAATATCAGGAAGGTTCCAGATCCGAGCGTACTCTGTTCCAAAAATTTATTAAGAAAAGTAAAGCAGAGTTAACGAAATACGAATGTGGCACAAGTGCCACCAAACACACGACCCATAATAAAACTAGACCAAAATCCCAACAAAAAAATAAACTAGTCTTAAAACACAAAAACATAAGAGGACCAAAGACCCATGTGGCCAAATGAAACCCACATCAACAAAGTCACATATGTGGTAGTCTATCATCCACCCAAGTCATCACCTAATCATCCTGCACCCGTAGCCCAAGGTCATCCCGTAGCTGGAGAACGCAGCTCCCCAAAGTCATGGACAGCCTGGTCCAGCACGAAACCCGTCATTGACCAAACCTATAGGTCCCGAGGTCACCCCAGCTACACCTCATCACCCCGGACCAAGGTCTCTGCCAATCATACCTGCAAATGAGGCCATACACGTCAATTGCATCATGCTGAAGCGCCAACCTCTAAACATCCCCGGATTCCAACCAGCCAAAGCAAGAATGTTGGAAAACGCCACCATCGGACTGCAAGGTCTCCTCCGCACCATCTCGTCACCATCCACCAGAACCTCCCAACATCGTTCGCCTAAGGTCACTTCCGGCAAATGTCCGCCAGCCAACTCCATGAGATCTCACGCACCTCCCACATCCAGCAGCACTGTAGGTCAACAAAACCCTCATCCGCAGACCCATCAGGATCCAAGATCTGGCAATCTGAAGGGGCTACTGGTGTCTCCAATTCCACCAGGGCCCCAAATCCGTTACTTCCAAGGTAGACTCGCATCGCCCACATGACGTCAAACATCCTCACTGGCATCGTCGGCTGCCTCTAAGATTGCCTTCCCAAGCCAGCCACACCAAAAACGATCACAGTCAGAGCCATGTCGTCATCCACAACTCCCACCGTTGGGATCTCTCCATCACTAGTAAACCTGATGCACTGCCACCAGGAAAAAACCACCTCATCGTTAGACCATATACCTGTCCCGCAGAATGAAAGCCATCACCACGAACCCTCGCCATCATTCCTCGACCAGACAGTAGTCTGTTACCCATTTCACACCGCCACCCCGAAGCATCACTGGTTTTGTCATGGCCTGATAAATCTATTCCAAAAGCAATAACACCCATTCTAGCTCGATAATCATACATGTGACAAAATCCACATGTTGAAAACATTTTAAAATGACTAACAATACCATCAAAGATCTTGGGTTTTCCTAAGAAACCCCCTTTGATATTAAGAGAGAGAAACACCCCATTCTTTAGAGTTAGACTCTCCATCACTTCTCAAAATAACTCATGGTCCAATATATTCTTCCTCTTCCTCAAATCTTTGTATTCATATAATATATAAGTAACATATAAATAATAAATTAATGAAAAAATAATTTAATATATGATAAATAAATTTCAAATTACTAATAATAAATGAATAAATAATAGATAAATAAATGAATAATGAATAATAAATAATATATAATAAATAGTTAATAATTTATAATTAATAATTAATAATAATTAATACTAATAACTAATAATTAATAATTAATAATTGATCATTGAGAATTATGAATTCATAATTAATTATTAATATTTAAAAATGTATAAATAATTAATAAATCATTAATAAATCATTAATAAATAAATTGTTAATAATTAATAAATATTGAATATTGAATAAATAAATAACAAAGAAATAAATTAATAACAAATGAATAATAAACTAATAATAAATTAATATTTAGTAAATTTAAAATAAATCAATAAATACTAAATAATAAACAATAAATAATAAATAATAACGAATATTGAATAAAGAATAAAGGATAAATACTTAAATTAGTAAATAGATAAATAATTAATCAATCTTTAGTAATTAATAATAACAAATAAATAAAAATTGATAATTAATTGTTAATAATTATTATTTAGTAATTAGTAATTAATATATAATCTTCAATCTTCAATCTTAATTATTTAAAAAATAATTAATAAATAAATAATAATAAAATAAAAAATAAAAAATATGTAAATATATAACAAAGAAAAAATAATAAATGAATATTAAAATAATAATAAATAAATAATTAATAACTAATTAAGATAATAAAAATTAATTTCTAATTAATGTGTACATAATAAATAAATAATAAATAAATAAATATTCAATATTCAATAAATAAATTTATCAATAAATTTATCAATAAATAAAATTGATATATAAATAAATAAATTATTAATTAATAATAAATAATAGTTAATAGTTAAATAAATAATTAAATATTAAATAAATAAATAAATCTTGAAATGTTAAGAACCTATCAAAACCCTAAAACAATGAAATGACAATAAAATTTGATTAGGGACTCCTTTTTCAGCTCCAAAACCAGTCAAATTGAATACCATGAATGGAGCTTCAATATGATGTGTGGTATAAGCCAAACAAACACTTGGATTGAATGTTATAACTGTTTGGATTTTTAGAAATAGGGTTTTGCAACTAAAATCTCTATTCTAGAGGCCTTATGGGCTTTTTCCATGGAATAAAAGGTTGTATGATACTAAAAGAGTTGTTACCAGACTTAAATGGTGTAGATCTCATCGTAGGCTTTGATTTGATTTGTGGTTGAGCCCAAACTGACACCCAAATTAAATGTTATGCCAGTTTGATGTTTGAGTTTGATTTTAAACATTTAAAATTTGAAAATATATTTTTCCTTTGATTATCACATGATTTAAATCTCACTAGGTTTTATCTCATTTGATAAGAATTGATTTGACTGGTTGTGGAGATGAAATGGACTCCCGAATCAGATGTTATGTTAATTTGATGTTGAAGTCTATTCTTGAACTTATGGAAGATTTTTTTTCAGTTTTAACATATTATTAGCTAAAAATTAAAAATATTTGTTAATTTAAACATTATAAATAATTAAAATTATAAATAATAAACTATATTTTACTGTAAATAATAAATTATTAAGTAATGTTTTTCAAAAACATTTCTTCAAATTTGCAGTGGTTTTTTAAAAAAACCGCCACTAAAAATTTGTATTTTTATTTTGGAGAAATTTTAAAAAAAATTTAAAAAAATTTAAAAACATTTACCAACAGTGGTTAAAGCCACCACTAAATTTTGGATCAAAAAAAGTTAGCAGCGGTTTTGAAAACTAACGCTAAAAGACTATTTTCTTGTAGTGTCCCTCCAATCGACACTTTCTAGAATCATTTGGTATGATCATCCATGATACCATCATAGTTTCCTCCACCCCTAATTCTTTCCTTGAATAAATATTTTCACCACCTCCATCATGAATTACTTCTTTACATGAGAGTTTTGAACCATATTCCTTGCTTCTATAGGCCTTCCATTGTGATTTTCTACCAGTGGCATTGCATGCTACCACTACAATAGACATAATACCACTACCCATGATTCTATAAATTTTATACCATCAATATTACTCTATCATATGTGATTATATCCATTCATTTCCAGCTTCTACTATCATTTCCATCTTCCCCAATCGATGGAGTACTATAACTTCTTGATTCTACCATGCAACTTTCATTATAGAGACGTTATCATACCAGTTCTATCAGGATGTGCTTATGTCAACTTGATATGTCACCATACTATTTCTATGGTCAAGGATTCATCATCTTCATCTTATTGGGGGTATATCATATCGATTCAATGTTCTGGGGTTATTTAGTGAGTGTTTAGTGATTGTTGAGATGTAAGGAAGTTGTACTGCATAAAATTCAGTTACATGTGAATCAAATTATTCGATTGGGCATTTCCTAAGAGAGTTTTCAGTGATTCAATGTGTCTTTCAAAAATAATAAGTTGTGTAGACTGAAGAAAATAATTTTTTAATATATCCTTACCATAATAATTCGATAATGGGTGAAGATGGGAGGTGGATATGGGATATCTCATTTATAAATTATCAAGGAAAAATAATTAATTTCTATTGATTGTGATAGTATTACCAGTTGGAATCCAAACCCGAACTAACCATTTTTTTCTTAATTTAAAGTTTATGACAATTTGTATCTTTTTATTTCATGAAATTAGAATACTATTATTTAATTTCCCACACATTAAAACTAGATCTATAGATCTTCTCTGTAGATACAACCTTGGTTACCACTACTACAAAAAATCATATGAAATTAATTATATTTTTTCAAACCCTACAATAGGTGTGAATAACCAACACCAGTCAAAAATATGGTTTTTTTCAAGAAATAATTTCTATATCACATTAAACCATAAAACACAAACATCATTTATAGATAAATTTAAACTACATACAAATATCCTAATCACATGATGATTAACCAAATAATAGAATCCATGTTGCATAATGTTAAACAATGTGGAATCATTAAAAACTACATGGGCGTTGTTACTATCTATTAGGATATGTAGTGACTCTCAGGTTTTTTCGAGGGCCTAGGCATATTCTTATTTCATTATTTTCTCTTTTTTTGTTCTTATTTTCATGGAAAAATACACATCATCATCATCCATACTGAAAAGGACAGGTATATTATGATCACCACTTTCCTTTTTATCACATGATCTATTTTTTGGATGTTCCACTACTCTTGGAGGTAATATTTTATGAATTACTATATCTTTATCCTAGTTTTTTGACCCTCCATTCATGAACACATTTTTATTTAGAGTTTCTATATATGGATAATTGCATTCTTTAGTGTTTCAATTTCTCATACATGTTCCATTTCTATACACTAATTCTATTTTCAATAACTATGTCTGGATATATTCCTATATTGGATAGGATGAGTATTGATTCTATGTTTTCATATCATAGGCCCAGCCAAGAAACTTATGTATATAATTTATTTACAGAGAAATTAAATTCTTTGATGTGTGAATGTTCATAACACCAAATATATTTCTCCAAATTGGTTTTTGTGGCTAGAGCTACACCATTACCCTTCATATGATATATATATGAACATATATTCAGGTTTTCAACTTCACTGTGACGTTCCCAAAGGAATATAGTGATCTACCTTGTATATAAATTACCCCATATATATTACAACCACTCCCACTTGGTATCACTTCTTCTCTTATTTCTTGATTATTGGCCAAAAAATTCCCCCATTATTAATACTATATGAATCTTGAATCATATTCACATGATACATAGTTACTCTTAGATAATAAATCTTGTTCAAACCCATAATATTTTCTTCATTTATAATATTTTAACCTCCATATACGATTCAAATCAATTTTTGTGCTCAAGAGAAAATGTATCAATGCACACATTTATCCATTTTCCTATCTTCTCATGAAATATGGATGACTTCATATATATAATTATATATATAAATATTATTTCTTAGACTAATAATTGACTTGTTAATCTTTGGGGTCCCAATAAAATATTTTGTTTATCATGATTGAGATGTGACATATTCAAATAATAGGAATGACAGTTTCAGTTCTATGACATTACACCACACAAAATCACCAAACAAATCACTAAAATCACATGTAATAGTTTATTTTCCAAGGATCATTCCCCAACATTTGAGTCTATTATATATAATAGGTTATTATCTATAACTATGTGTGGAATTATTCTTGACATAGTATGATACATATTAATGCATGGATCTCTTATTTTTGTCCAAACTATGTAAAGTTTATGATAAATGACCCTACATCATCCAAACTTTTGGATCCCTTCATCTATGTTGGGATTTATCTTTGAATAACTATAGAAAACCATTATAAAAGTTACATAAATAATACATTAATCCTATAATTTGTATATATATATATATATAAAACAATCACACAAGCTACATACCAAAAGTATTAGGGTCTTGGAGACTATCTATAGAGAAATCATATTTTACTATACTTGTGAACATTTCTCCATAAAAACTATCCTCCTAAACCTTTTCTAGATATCTCAAAAGATATTATATTCTATATAAGCTTTGTGTAGAAACATATGGATGCAGTTAGTTCATATTCTTAGTAAGGGATAATATAACAAAGGCCAAAATCGTAAGATCATAATCACATGAAATTGGATGAATAGGTAAACATATCTAATTTAAAATGACTTAAATAATTAAGATTTAACAATAATAATAACATCTCAAATGATAACACTTTTACCTGGGAATCACAAAATAAAACATGTAACATATAACCTGATCTATAGAATATTGGAAAGAAAATCACATAATCATAAACAATGTATTTCATATCATTATGACCATAACTACCCACCAACCCATTCCCTTATAAAATTGTGAGTAGACTTGAACTCCATTATGATCACCCACTGTGAACCCACCTTATTTCTAACCCATTAACTAGTAAAAATATTAGTAGAGCTATATCACAACTCTGTCACCCTTTGTGATCCATGAAACATGCTAAACTATTCACAAAACATTTCTATCTCATGACATATAATCTATCGCCCAGTGTATTGGAGGGGTATATTGGTCTCACGCATCTCCCAAATAAATACAATTTTTTCCACATATAAATAATCCCCTCTTCACATCATGAAAAATCCATGTAATAAAAATGGGATTCATAAAACAACAAAAATAGAAATCATTAAATTTCCATAAGGAACCCATGGAAATAAAATTGGTTAAATAAAAGACCCAAAAATTATGGAATAATATCATGAAATATAAAATTTTATAATCAAATCATGATCACCCATAATATTGAAATTATAAGATAATAAATTTTACTGAACATCAAACATAACACCATTTGAGATATATTATAATGAAAAAAAATTCTCTAAGTGATATTTTTAAATCATTTTGTATTCAAATTTAAAAAAGTAATAGTTGTGAGTATCTAGTCAAAAAAATTAAGAAAATGAAAATAATAAACCTTATTTTAAATGGTTTTAGTTCAAAACTATTTTGACTTGGAAATTAAATGAGATTGTGGAAATACATTGAAAAATAAAATTTAGTTAAAAAGAATCATTAATAATGGAAATTTTAAGGATCTATAAATTTTTCTAAAAGGGTATTTGGAAATACATTGAAAAAATTTAATATAAAAAACATTGTCTTTATAATTGGAATATTTCTAAATTCACATAAATGTTACAAAATAAATTTTGAAGTTGATGATAAAACCTATTTATTTTTAAAGGATGGAGAAACCTTTTTAACATTTACAAATAACTTTTTTTAAAACCTATATCATTCAAAATGATAATGAATATTTTTCATTAAATTAAATAAGAGTAATAAAGGATAATTGTTGATAAAAATAATTTGTTTTTTCACTAGTTAATTGAGAATATTGGTGGTATATAAAACTATATACATGGTTGAAATATCCATTAAAATTAATGGGAATTATTCCTTCAAAAAATTATTTTTAAGGATGTTTTAAGTATTATAGGAAAACGAATTTGGTGTGAAAAATGATTTCCATAGAAAATATGGTTGGATAAATCCTAAAATCATTATAGGTTATAATAGATCAATTGTGATGTATAATATATGAAGAAGAGTGATTATGACAAAATAAAAAAATTTGAGTATAAAAACCCCTAACAAACATTTTTATAATTTTAATCAAAACACCATGATAGTTGTATCCATAAAATGAAAATTTAATGTCATGAAATATAATATAATACTTATAATCAATGAAAATATGCAAATATTTACTCTATTGAAACATAAATATGGTGCATAGCATAAACATGTCTCTTGGGATTAAAATTTGAGTCAAATAAACCCTTACGACCTAAGAAACAATTCTATCAAAAATACAATAAATGGGATATAATGGAATTAATCATAAAATAACATAAATAATAGATTAGACATCATATATTATTTAAAATATTTAGAATAAAAAATATTTGAATAATTATTATATCATAAATACAAATTATGTGTCAATGAATGAAAATTGAGATGAAATATTATACATCTTTAGTAAGTTTTGAATAAAAAATCATTCAAATAATGAAAATAATATGGTTATATATATACCAAGGATTAAATCATATATTATTTAAATCTTTATTCTTTGATGTATATAAAGAAACTAAATAAGTAATTCATGTATAACATAAAAAAATGTCTCAATTGAGGGGAATCGAGACGAAACCCAAACCTTGTTTCCATTCATAGTTGATGAAACACTAACATCCTATAAAAAACATAAATAAATTAAAAAAATGTTACACAACCATACTAATAAATATTACACTTTTATAATAATTATTAAAATTCTTTATTATTAGTAAACTAATTAGTTATAATGAATAATGACCACCATGTCTAATTGACTTTGAATGTTTTGCTCAAGTTGAGGAATTTGTATATCATTACCTATCCTTGTATAAAAAATTATTTATTGATATTTTATTTATTATTAGATGTTATATAATTTTTTTTATATAATTTTTTTAGTTCCGTATGTTTTTTAATTTTATCTAAAAACTGAATTGATAACTGCATATTGAATTAATTTTATTAAACGAATGTGTTACATTAAAAATTAGTTATAACATAATATAATATTCACATAGAAATAAAATAATTATTTTTTTCAAAATATGTTATAATATTATTATTTTTCATGTTCCCATATTTGCCTTAATCGCAAACATGCATGTACCCGAGTGGTAAAGGATCCTTCTTGGAATCCTAGGGACCCAAGATCAAATCCGGTAAGGGGTAAATTTTCTATGTTATTGTAGCAGTTACTGTTTCAGGTACATTGTGGAAATATAGTATCTAGATCTATTCATCCTATTTGGTAATGTGAGCCACGAGTTTGGGCTTACGTGTCTTAGGGAAATTTGGCCACCAAGGCCTTCCGGCCATGAATCACCTTCGAGCCATGAAGGGCCTTCAAGCCATAGGCATTTTAGGACACCAAATGCCTTTGGGACATAGGGCCTTCCTACCATAAATACCAATAAGTATCTTGGTAAGACCACACATGATTTGGCCCAAAAGAGGATTTAGAGCAAATAGAAACTACCATAGCAGAGCTTTCCTGACTGTACGAATGAGTGGGTATGGAATTTAACATTGGTATCATGAACCGTGAAGCTATACCAAGGAAAATGCTACCCAATCATCCATGTGAAGTGAGTATCTAGGTTCCTTAAATTATTTAGATGTTGGGGTTGGGAGGTTTCAAAGTGCAGTCAGGTCTTGTTCCTTCAAAGTCAAGTGTTGGATCTTGAGCTTCTCGACCTTTCGGTCATGTATTAGCCTTGTTATGTGGTCCTATGTGTCATTTAAGGGTTCCCACTCAACCATTATAAGGGATATTATCTATAAATAAATAAAAATATAAGGCTTTATGTCTTTCATAAGATAATCATCTATAATTTTATTTTAATATTTTTCTCCCATATATGGTTTAATTAACCGAAAATTCCACAAAAGTTTACTCATTTGGTGTGTTCGTTTAAGGAAGAGTTTATATGATGAAATATCATTATAAAAGAGTAATAATGATATTATTTTATTATTATTATTACATTAAATCATATTAATTTTATTATGATGATGCATGAATACTTGAGTGAAAAAAAATCAAATTTTTTAATCATAGTGGCGGTAATCTGCATGTACGTCCAATTATTGTTGGTAATTCTCAATGCATGAGAGTGGGTGGAGTTGGATATTAAATAGAAATTTCAGAAAAATAAATTTACTAGTTATATCTTAAATATTAATCATTACATCCACTAGTTCCTTATAATAAATGCTGTATTGAAAAACAAATGTTGTCTCTTCGTGGAGGTGATAGTCCGCAAAACACGTTAACTAAATTCCCTTGTGTTTTTTCTTGGGGGATGGAAAATATATACTAAGGGTTGTACCATTAATATAAAAACATATCACTACAAAAATTACCCTAAAATAATGAAATTTTTATTTTTATTGGATATTTAGAAGAGAAATATTAAGAAGAAAATCTGAAGAAAACCATAATACATATGTGAGAGTCTTGATATTTTATTTGAATATCCCATGAAATTGAAGGTCGTATGCCTACTATTAGTGAATATGGTATTATGTTTTTAGGACAAGGTTATAGGGAGATTAAAGTTTCCTATTTTCAAGGATAAATTCTATATTTGGGTGTAACATTGAATGGGTGGAAATGGTATCCTTTTATAATAGAAAAAAATTGAACTTTCAGAAACACTAATTATTTGAAAACAAATCATGAAAACATTTCAAGGGTTAAGGGATAAATAGTGGACAAAGTGGATTTTTGGACTATATAAATTCAAAAAAAATCATAACTACTTATTTAAAAATAATTTTAACACATTAGGTCCAAAAGGGGCTTAGATACACTAAGAGGGGGTGGATCAGGGTATGAATATTCTTTTGTAAATTCTTCATACCCCACTAGATCTTGAACACTTTATAATAAGGGTCACTTTGTTTGGAATTGTGTGTTTTTTCCAATCCATTCTTTATATATTTATATTATGATGACGCTTCAAAAGTATTGAAGGTATAAAAGCACATGGACCCTGATATTTTTACTTGGTTCACCCTCACTAGGCTATGTATAACGACCATACAACAATAATGTACTAATGTACGAAATCCACTAAAGCTCACTTATAATCACATGGTTCATGTTAGATCACTTCTATTCCAATGCTAAATGAATTTAAAATGTATAGTTTCTTCTCACTAAATTCCCAAGGGTCACTTCCTAAGTCTCTTCCTCTAGATCACTGCTTATGAGAAGGATCACTGTATTCCTATTACATCGCTCACTACTCTTGGGAGGGATCCACTCAATGTTAATGGACATGTATGTCCCTTAATTAAAACTAATGAATGTATCCCCCACTGTATTTAGATGCTCTATTGATGTAACACTTTTATCCATTGAAGAATACCACTTTTTCACTGATCATTGGGTAATAACTTTTAAAACACATTCAAAAAGCACACTACCTTTACGAAGCTCATAATTTTTCAAAGCTCAGTCTGACCTTCATGAAATTCCTTCCATTTTGTAAAGATAGATATTTCTCCAAGCTCACTATTTCATAGATCTAAAATTATCCTTTGTGAATTACACTTCTTTTTTAAATCTTGGAAAAGATTTCGTGAAGCACAATTCTTTCATGGAGCTCAATTAGACACCACAAGGACCCTTCCTTTCGTAGAGCTTAAAGAGCCTCTACAAATTACCATACTTTCATGAAACTCAATATCTTTGTGAAAATAATTTGTGATTAAAGATCTCTAATATTTTTTTGAGTCATTATACTCTTCAATTGTGGGTGAAGGCCTATTTATTAGCATTTCCAACCAACTCCAAAATCCTTCTGTGCCACATAATCCCATTTCACAGAGCTCCAAATTTTCCATCGAAATTCCCTCTTTTTCAAAAAGATCCACAGATATTTTCTAGTCCTCAATGGATTTCATAATCACGAGAGGATTTTGTAAAATATTTTTCATTTCCTTGATTCTCATTCTCTCATAATCGTAGAGTTTCTTTCAAAACAATTGTATTGCCACAATGCTCTACTTAGAATTTTGTTCACCTCTACCTTTTGCGATGCTTGTCGTGGTCATAGAGATCACTATCAGCTTCCTATGATCCCATAATAAACCATCATTATGAATCACATATTCGTGGAAACTATACCTTTTCCATATTTCAATGAGATCTTCAAGAAAATTTATAGATCTCAATGATCACCAAACTCCAAAATTTGGACCCAAAAAATTGGCAAACACTAGAAAATGGTGACACCTTGTAACTATTAATTTTGTACCAACTCCAGATCATTCATTCCATTATCATGGTTCTTTTTAAACATGGATTGTCAAAAATATATCTAGTACTCTAAAATTCCCCATGAAAACCCACCTTGTCAACAAACACAACCAACCCAAAAAATTCTTCCATGTTACCTTGAGGGATTTTTCCCAACAGTAAAGTATTGGATCTTATTCCTCTTGACCATTAGGTCATGTATTGGCATTATTCCATAATTCTATCGGTCATGTAAGGGTTCCCGATAAATCCTTAAAAGGGAGGTATTAAATAAATAAATAAAAATACAATTCTTTTGAGATTTCATAGGATATTCATCTAAAAATCGTATTTTAAACTTTTTTTCTTACATAGATGGTTTAATTAACCAATAATTCAATAAAATTTTAACCATTTGGTGTGTTTGGTTAAAGTAGAGTTTATTATTATGAAATATCATTATAAATGAATAATAATAATATTAATTTTATATTTTTATTAAAATAAATAATATTTATTGATATTTTAGACAATTCGTGAATACCTAAATGAAAAAAATCAAAAATATTCATCATAGTGGTGGCAATCCTCATGTACGCCAAATTATTGTTCCTACTTCTCAAGGCATGAGAGTGATTGGAGGTGGATATTAAATTGAAATTTCAAAAAAAATCAGATATATCGTACCGATTAATCCTTACATCCACTAATTCCATCTAATTAATATTGTCATCAAAAACAAATGACATCTCTTCATGGAGGCGATAGACCTCAAAACACATTAATGATGTTCATTTTTATTTTTCTCAGTGGATGGAAACAAAATACAAAGTGTTACACTATGGGAAATTTAGTTTATAGCCATGGTTTGAAACCGTGGCTATATGCTGAAATACTGTGGCTATATGTTATAGCCATGGTTCAATGGACTATGGTTGGTATTGGCGTGGATATAGGGCTAGAACGATAGCCATAGTTTGAAACTGTGGCTAAAGGCCTGTAGCCACGGTTCAAACCCTGGCTAATGGGCTATAGCCACCATTTGAAACCATGGGTAAAGGGATGTAGCCATAGTTTGAAACCTTGGCAGAACATTAATCTATATAGGTCATATTTCCATGGTTCAAAACCGAGTCTACATTGTTTTTTCCATGGTTTAAAAATATGGCAATAGACCTATAGCCATCTTTTAAAACTGTGGTTATATCCCTTCCTATTTCATTGAAAAAAAACCCCACAACCCCCCTTGAACACCCCCTACACCCCATGCCCCTTGGACAACCCCCTTACACCCCCACTTGACAGCCCCTTGCATCCCCATTGGACCCCCATTCCCCCCTGCACCCCCCTGGACAACCCCCTTAAACCCCCACCCCCATGTACCCCTTGGATAGACCCCTTGAACACCCCCCATGTATCCCTTGGATAGCCCCCTTGAACACCCCCTGCACCCCCCTAGACAGCCCCCTTGCACCCCCCCTTGAACACCCCCCTGCAACCCATTCCCCCCTGGAAAACCCCATAAAAAACCAACTAGACCCCCATTACCCTCTACACCCCCCTGGACAAACCCCTTACACCCCCCTGCACACACATGCCCCCCTGGACAACCCACTTGAACACCCCCCCCCCCCCCCCGACACCCCCTGGATAGCCCCCTTGCACCCCCACTGGACACTCCTCCCCTCGTGACACCCCCGGACACCCCTCCCCCCTAGACACACCCTGGACCCCCCCCCCCCCCCCCCGACACCCCATCCCCCCGAGACAGCCCCTGGAAACCCCTTTTAGACACCCCACCTACACCCTCCCTTGCCCTGCGACCTCCCCTACAAAGCCCCTAGACACCCCCCCTACACCCTCCCCCTGCCCTGCAGACCACCCCAAACAGCCCCTGGATAACCCCACCTATAGACCCCCCTCCACCCACCCCCATTTACACCTCCTTGATCCCCCGAACACTCCACCCCCTAGACACCCCCTGGAAACCCCTCCAAGACACGCCACCTGCACCCTCCCCTTGCCGTGTAGACCGCCCACCCTGGACAACCCCTAGACACCCCCCCTGCACCATCCCCCTGGACACCCTCTGGATAGCCCTCGGACAAACCTAGGACACCCCCTCCTAGACACCCCACCTGCTCCCTTCCCCTTCCCTACAAACCCTACTGCACCCCCCCTCCGGATAGCCCCTGGACAGACCCTGGAAAACCCCTCCAAGACACCCCACTTGCACCCTACCCCCTGCCCTACTACACCCCCTTTCCCCCTCCCCACTGCCCTGCAGACCCCCCTCCCCCACCAGTACCCCCCCTCACATCCACCTTCTAGACACCCCCTTGTATCAGAACTGCACCCTCCCCCTTCCCTGAAGACCCCTTGGATAGCAGCCCCTTGGAAAAACCATGGACACCCCCAAAAAACCCATCCTAGACACCCCACCTGCACCCCCTACCCTGCAGACCCCACTGCACCCCCTGCCATGCAGACCCCGCTGCACCCTCCCCCCCCAGATAGCCCCTGGACAACCCCACTTGCACCCCCTGCAACCCCCCCGGACACCGCATGGACAACCCCTAGACAAACCATGGACACCCCCTGGAAAACCCCTCCTAAACACCCCACTTGCACCCTCCCCCTTCCCTTCAGCCCCCCTGGAAAACCCTCCTAGACACCCCACCTACACCCTCCCCCCCACCATACACCCTCCCCCATCCTGAACCCCCCTGGACACCCCCACCCTCCCCCCTTCCCTATCTCCCCTGGAAAATCCTCATAGACACCCCACCTGCACCCTCCCCCCCCTCCTGGACCCCCCTCCTGGACCCCCTCCTAGACACCCCACCTGCACCCTCCCCCTTTCCTGCACCCTCACCCCTGAAATAACCCGAGACACCCCCCGGGACACCCCACCTGCACCCTCCCCGCTACCCTGCAGACCCCCTACAAATCCGAAATGTAGTCCCATTATTTTTATGTTTCTCTCATTCCTTTCAGCTAATAGTATTATAACCATTCAAATGTTTGTACCATATAACTCTCTTAATGTTCTCCTCCCTCTAGGGTTGTTCTCCCTGAATATTTTTGGTAAAATTGTAAAGCACCATAATACTAGTACCACAAGAAATATATGGAACCATTTTCCTCAAATGAGTACTTTTCAAAATTCCATCTTCAACAAGCTCTGTCTCAATTTCTAATAATGTGAAATCAATAAAAACTTAATTCCTATATCATGGGTGGACACTCAGTTTGTTTCCTCTAGTTGAAGTCACCCAAAAAATAAGATTATGTACTACTACACTGGAAACTCTATAGTTCTCGATGCATGTTGCTCAAACTCCTCGATGTATTCATATACATTTACAATATTTCAAAATGAAATCATATATCATAATGGATCTCCATTAGCAGTCTTCCAATACATATCTAATAACTCTAGCTTGATCTTATCCTAGGATTAACTAGGATAATAACCCCAAGACTATAAAAAAGAAATAAAATATAGTATATTCCAAGAAAATATTTTCCAGATGATGTTTCATTTCTTCAGTTGTTTAGTTAACAAAAAAATATTATCAGCCTTAGTTAACCAACTAGAAGGATCTTATCCAGTAAATAATGGAAGATATGTTCTACGTAAAACACTCTTAATTCCATCCATGTACTCAGCTTCCTCTCTAACTTTTAATTGCTCTATGATCTATAGCCCTCCTCAATAATAGAGTTCTCTATCCTCTTAGAGAGAACATTGAATACAAACACATATTATTCATCTAGAATATATCAATCTTACAAAACTAGAGAATAATAATATATTATTGTATAAACTTCTATGAAAAAAATTGAGAAACCATTATTGAGAATCCATTTAAAATATTAAATATATCTGATTGAGAAACTTTAGAGGAAAAAACTAATTCAAATGAGAATTGGATTGAATTGTAGGATGTTATTTGTATAGACTCTGTTGAATTCATTTGGGAGATACTTGAAAACTGATTGGTTTGGAATCCATAGGATGTAGATTCTTATCCATATTGGATATCATCATTACTAAAATTTTATATACCTCTTGAAAATCACATGATGGATACCGAGGAACAAATGTACTATCAGCAAGTTCCATTTCTATAGCATGGCATAAAATACAGTTACAACATATTATTACAATTAAGGATTAATCTTATTAGGTCTTAAGATAACCTACCCTATTTTGTGAATGTAAATAAAAAACATGCTTTATTCACACTATGATAAATTGAAATACTCTCCAGGAAATTGTAACGTCCCGACCCCAGTTACCCAGAGTCGGTGCATTAGTACATAACATTGGCATGATCACAAAAGATCAAGTCTCGAAAGTCCGATTAGTTTAGTAGCCTTGGAAACACTAGATATATTCATAAAGTTTACATTACATCAATAAGTGAAAAACTACAAAAATATATTGTCTTCATATCCCCTCATACTATCCCTGCAGGTCATTCATAAAATACCTCTTCACATCCTGGGAAAAATAAAACATAGAAAAAGGGGTGAGCTCAAATGCCCAGTAAGGATAAAAATATAGTGGAAACTTTCATAAATAAGAATAAACATTTAAGGAAATGTATAACTAAAACAAAAGCCTTTTAAAATTTTACTTCAACATACTATGGAAAAAATAAAATGAAATAATTCCATTTACTTATTCACATGGATATTCTACTAATCGAAGAATCACATGCAATATCAATAACCCCTTTCATAATGATGGAATGCATAATTCCAGACTATCATAATCACATAGCCAAGGCCTCGTGCCAAGACTACAAATAAGATTTTTTCAAGGCCTTGTGCCAAGACACTATTTTGTCTAATGAGACCAACCGATGCATCGAGGAGCTATAAGGGTCTCTTCCTGTCACATATTAACTCCAACGCATTCCCATATGAAAAGGTTTAAACATAACATAAACATTCATATTAAAATTAGAATACGAAATGTAAATACTTCATCCATAAACCACGAATGGTATAAAAATAACACATCCATAGTAAAACATATCACAAAACCTTAAATACAATATAGAAGTTTTGTATCATACTAAATCAACTTCAAATAAGCTTAAAATCCATAAAAGTATGTTGACATAGATTAAATCAAAACTTTTTTTAGAAAAATTTTCCTTTCTATTTTGAAATCATTTAAGAGTCATATATTTATAAAATAAAACATTTTCTTTGAAAATATTCTTATAAGATTTTAAGGGAAGATTCAAATATTTTATAACTACGGAAAATAGCCGCACCCGCCGTATAAGTTAAAAACAATTCTTACCTTAATTCTGTCGAAAAGGTTAAAAAAGGACCTTGTTTGGAAAACGACAGAAAGATTCCTTTATAAACTTATTATAAAAAGTCAACAAGTGTATAAATTAATTTATACCATAGTATTTAAAATATTAAGATTATTTTAAATACATTTTTAAGAAACACATATGTGGATGATAAAGAGGTCCCAGTAGATAATCAAGTATAAACAACCTCGGATAATGAAGAGATTGTGAAATAATCCTTACCTTGTACTTTTCCTTGGTTGGGGTAGGTTAACCTCCTGTATAATGGTGAAATAATTGTTATTAAATTATAAAATAATCATATACATTAATATTATATCATATATGATCTTTTAACATTGATTTGTTAATAATATCTTAGTATTATCGTTGTTTCGGGTGTTAACTTACTCATTTTATTTTATATTTTTTGTTACATAAGCCGTGTTTTTCATGGATAGGTTGTATCTTAATCATATCTAGAATTATATAAAGTCCTTAGATACTATTATTAATCATCAAATGAGAATTATACTTGAATGGATACGATGGAGAATGAATCTCATCGTGTTCGTGGAGACGGTAGTCCGTACGTACGCACGAGCGACAATATCATTCTTTTGATATTAAAATAATATATAATTGAATGGTATATCATATATACAGAATCATTATCATGTTATATTTTTTATTTACATGAATTACACATCATTATTATACCCATCCAAAAAATAATTTATTGAATAACAATTACACCACGATGTGGAGACGGTAAGTCGTACGTACGCACGTATGGTGACATGTTATTCAAAGGATGGATAGAATACTGAATATGGTTGTAAAATATTTATAATAACCTCATATTATATATAATATACTGGAGTTATTATTTTAGAATGGGGAATAAATAAGAAGTTGAAGAAGAAAGAAACATGAAAGAGGGTGGTGAAAACCTTACCTCTTCTTCGGGTTCTTCCTTTTGATTTGATCAAAAGGGATCCTTAGGTTGGATTTATGACTAAAGGAAGGCCTCTAAAATGAATTTAGGGAAGTTGAGAGAGTATTTGGGTAGAGTTTGGCCGAGCCAAATGGCTTTGAAGGTGTGAATTAATGAGAAGGGGGAGTGCCCTTTTATAAGAGGGGTGAGGGGCACCTTTGGAAAAGCTAAAATATTATTTTATAATAAATTCATATTCGGTTTGTAATGGATCAAAAGTAGATTATTTAAAGGTTAAGGTTCTTATGGGTCGCAAACCACTCAACAAATAGAATTTCGACAGGTTTTGGTCATTATATTAACCTTATCATTTAGTTTTAACTCTTAGTTAATTAGTTTGACACTTACCATGTCACTTTGTATTTTTATATTATATAGTTAATAAACATACTATATACCCCCAAGAGACCCCCCAAGTGGTCCATTAATGATACAACTATCATTATATAAGTATATTTTCCAACCCTTATATTTTTAAGAATTGAATATCAACTCATAATATAATATTTGTTTTAAAAACTCTTTTATGTCAATTTTGACACTATTTGAAAAATTGCTTTTTGTGAAAATCATAACAGAATGATTACTTCAAACAAAGTTACTTAAATCATTACTAACATGTCATATTAACCTAGAAAATTAGTGTAATTCATAAAAAGTCTCTAATTATAATTATTTGGGTATTTATAATATCAATTATTTTAATTTTTTACTATTATGGTAATTACTCCATCATCATTGTGTCATAAATAAATTACATTATTTAATGTCTAAAAATTATAAATAAAATAAAATTATGTATTAAATCTCTTTATATTTCTAATGAATATTTACAATCGAATTTATCTTATGTATAACCCTATATTAAATTTTTTTTAGTAAATAATCATTGATTTTAACTCTTTTAACTCTTCTTTGAATTAAATAATAATAAATGTCCTAATCTAATACAAGTGGACCTAAATGATAATATTTTACTCCTAAGGTTGTTTTTGGTCGAGATACACTTGTCCAATATAATTAGGACATGTGTTAGGGTAATATTAATATCATTTTTACCCTTAATTACCCTATTTACTTTTAACTGTGGTAAATAAAATTAAAAAGTTACTATTCACCAAAAAATATTTTCATCTCATTGAACCACATTTTACTCCTTAATATTAACCGTGTCTCTAAATTTTTTGAAATTCCACTCACATAAGCGGTAAAATTAAGTTTTATGAAAAATTCAGTTTTTTAACTACCACTTAGTGGTTTCACTATTCATCAAAAAATGAAAGTTTCCAGAAAAATACCAAAAATTAGGCCTAATATATATTTGATATTATGAATTCAAAAATGATTTCTATTTTACCAAATTCAAAAAATATCAGTTGCATTAATTAATTTAAAAATTAATTCCCGTCCTCAAAACAAATAGCGTGTTTTCAAGAGATAATAACTATCAAAATATTGACATTTGTTTATGTCCGGTTTAATTGTGAAATTATGTACAATGACCAAAATTGTATTAAATGGTAAAAATATATTATAAATATACTTTAAAACCACTAAAATTCATAATTTATCAATATAATTTATTTTGATCAAAAAAGTTGTTTTTAATTAAAATTTAGTAATTTTCACTATTCATCAAAATATAAATGTTATCCGAAAAGTTCCAAAATTTCACCTTAGGCTAAATTCGATACTCCGAATACAAAAATGAATTCCATTTTGAGAGATAAAATTTATAAAATTTCAAAAAGTAGGTATTACTATTCATAATGGCTAGTTTGGTTGGTTGTGATGTGTGTTAGAACTTGAAGTTGCGTACAACACATGCTACTGTATTATTCAAAGGAAAGTGTACCGTGGAAGCTTGAGATGTTTCATTTTAAATTTTTGATGTCCCCATTTTAAAAAGTAAATTTATTTAGTCAAATTGAATATATAAAATTTTAAAATATTGGATTTAAAAATGGTTCACTATTAAAAGTTGCTAAAAGTGAAATACTGAAAATGAATTTGTTCTTACATTATGTCTAAGAAACTCATAATATGGATTCTAAAATTATAAGGATTATATAAAGTGTAAAATTTAGTTAATACTATTCATAACCTCTTTTGAACGGCTTGTTTGGTAAGTCATGGTGCGCTTGAACTCGGTGTTGCGTGTAGTGCGGGTTATTGAATTATTTTGAAGAAATAACACACTATGAAATCTTGGGGTGTTACATCCTCCCCTCCTTCAATAAATTGCATCTGAGCAATTTGAAACTGTTCTTCGAAAATGAAAGTTTGAATATAGAAAATATCTTTGTGGGAAACCCCACATCGGAAATTGGGATGATAAAATTTAGTCTTAATAAGAGGAAAAGAGAAATGAAAGGGTCACCACCAAATTATGATCTCTATTCGGAGAATATTGGTGGAAATTATAGACATATAATTGGAGGAAAAACATAAATATTTATAGGTAGTGATTGAGGTCATCAATCACAAACAAGTGTAAAATTGAGGGCCTTAAATTCATTAATCTATGATGATTTAAAATACCATCGGTTCAACAAAACTTATGGTGTTAGGATAACTCATTTTTTGTTTTAAGATCCCTTCACTAAAGTATAAGAATTAATTTCTTCATTGAATAAGAGAATAAGAAAAATATATACTTGAAAAGTAGAGTCTCATCCTTTAACTAAGTTCTACCACAAACTCATCTTTCACTCTAAAAGATAATAGAACTTAAAAATAATATTCTATTTATCTTATTCGTATAGGGTTAAAAAAATGAATTTATAATTCATCTAGAAGAACCATTAAAAAATGACATTATTCAATTCAGGACATCACGTGGGTCAGTGGTAGGTGATACACCCTTTTCACACTTCAGTTGTGGGTTTAAGTCTTGCGGCCTTGCCGGACGTGACGGGTTGCCGCTCGACCTTCGGGTTGTCCTTTTATGGCAATCCAAAATAATCCAAACTAGAACTATCCAAAATACATCAGTCCAAAATTTATAAGCAAGGTAAACACAATGAAGATCCTTTTTTTCCATGTAATAACATGTGAACACCTTCATCATGTATACTTTTAAAACACTGCAACATCCTCAATTACCATAAAACCTTATTGATTATATTCATGATCCCTTATTCCTTAAAGAATAATAGATATAATCCTTCAATCCAAAAATGTTGTAAACCCAAACAATGATAGAATATACAAATCATTAATCAGTTTCAAGACATTCAAGAATATCCAATATAATTTATCCTAATGAATCATGTATTATTCTAAAATCACTACCTCAACATCATAACCATATTATGGTTTATCTTTCTCTCAACCATATATTCTCCAAAAATTTAACCTGCTATTGAGTCACTTTTCTTTATTCCACATAATCTTAAGTCCTAAATGAAATAGTACTGCAGTACAATCCTTATATACTCCATAATTATTATAACAATTACATTGTTGATACAACACTCAAATGACATAATCAACATAAGAACTATAATCATTTATCTTCATCTGTGGTAGTATCATAACTTGATTATTATCCAATTGCATCATCTGCGGCATAGTCTGATGACTGGGACATAAGTTCGCGTAGTGTCCAAACTCCTTGCAAATGAAGCATTGAACATTTGAAACCATTTTCTTACCCTTGCAGTCACGTACTTGATGCCCTTTCCCTACACACTTATAAAAAACTCCCATTCCTTTCAGGAAAGTTCCATGGTGTTTCTTCCCACAGTTATCACATATGGGAAAATTCTTCTTTTCCCTCCTCCCTTTATCTATCTTTCCCTCTTCCATCTTTTTTTTCTCTTACTTCCCTTCAAAACCATATGACTCAGTAAACTCTTTATTTATCTTATCAACACATGATATTATTTCTTCATATGATAATAATACATTGGAGACTATTTCTCTTATAAATTCTGGCTTAAGACCATGAAAGATATGATCCTTCTTTCTCTTTGGATCATGTACATTGCTGGAGTTCTCATTCCTTCTACTGGGCGCCATTTCTAAACAATGGCATAAACTAGATTAGTTTATGAATAACAATACCTAATACAAAACTTGTAAAACACATATCATAAATAAAATAGTTTATGGATATAATACATAATCATAAAAAAGTCTCCTTTGAAGAAGTATATACTCATAAACCCTTCATAATGGTTTGTAAAGAAAATGAGAATTATCCTAAGAATATCCCCCCCAGGAGTGTCGTAACCAAGAGTGCAGCAAGGCCCATTGTCGTGCACCAGTTCCCGTTCGAGTCTAGCTCAAAGAGGTGTTTTTGGGTTTTACCCCTAGGTATATCTGTGCCAGAGCCGCCTCTACCTGCTCGTATCCAGACTGGGATGTATTTCTCAGAAAACTCACAAAATTTCTACAATACCAAAATTATAAGAAGTTCTTCTATACTAATCCTAAAAGTCCATCTTAGATATATGTGCTCTAATCAGAGTTTATCTAAATCTAGTTTCCAAGGATTGTACTAAACTTCCTCTGATACCAACTGTAAAGCCCCGACCCCAGTTACCCAGAGTCGGTGCATTATTACATAACATTGGCATGATCAAAAAATATCAAGTCTCGAAATACAGATTAGTTTAGTAGCCTTGGAAACACTAGATATATTCATAGTGTTTATATTACATCAATAAGTGAAAAACTACAACAATATATTCCCTTCATATCCCCTCATACTATCCCTACAGGTCATTCATAAAATACTTCTTCACATCCTAGGAAAAATAAAACATAGAAAAAGGGGTGATCTCAAATTCCCAGTAAGGATAATAATATAACGGAAACTTTCATAAATAAGAATAATCATTTAAGGCAATGTATAACTAAAACAAAAGCCTTTTAAACTTAAAATTCAACATAGTATGGAAAAAATAAAATGAAATAATGCAATTTACTTGTTCAAATGGATATTCTACAAATCTAATAATCACAAGCAATATCAATATCCCTTTCGTAATGATGGAATGCATAATGCCAGACTATCATAACCACATAGCTAAGGCCTCGTGCCAAGACTACAAATAAGATTTTGTCAAGGCCTTGTGCCAAGACACTAGTTTGTCTCATTAGACCTACCGATGAATTGAGGAGCTATAGCAGTCTCCACCCGTCACATATTAAGTCCAATGCATTCCCATATTAAAAGGTTTAAACATAACATAAACATTCGTAGTAAAAATAGCATACAAAATGTAAATACATCATACATAAAACATAAATGGTATAAAAATAACACATCCACAGTCAAACATATCACAAAACCTTCAATACAATATAGATGTTTTGTATCATAATAAAACAACTTCAAATAAGCTTAAAATCCATCAAAGGATGTTGACATAGATGAAATCAAAACTGTTTTTAGAGAAATTTCTCTTTCTATTTGGAAATCATTTAAGAGTCATATATTTATAAAATAAAACATTTTATTTGAAAATATTCTTATAATATTGTAAGGGATGCTTCAAAGATTTTATAATGGTGGAAAACAGCCGCACCCGCCGAATAAGTTAAAAATAATTCTTACCTTAATTATGTCGAAAAGGTTAAAAAAGGACCTTGTTTGGAAAATGACAGAATGATTCCTTTATAAACTTATTATAATAAGTCAACAAGGGTATAAATGAATTTATACCATAGTCTTTAAAATAGTAAGAATGATTTGAAATACATTTTTAAGAAACATGGATGTGGATGATAAAGAGGTCCCAGTAGATAATCACGTATAAATAACCTCGGATAATGAAGATATTGTGAAATAACTTTTACCTTGTACTTTTCCTTGGTTGGGGTAGGTTAACCTCCTGTATAATGGTGACATAATTTTTATTAAATTATACAAGAATCATATACATTAATATGATATCATATATGATCTTTTAACATTGATTTGTAAATAATATCTTATTATTATCATTGTTTTGGGTGTTAACTTACTCATTTTCTTTTATATGTTTTGTTACATAAGACATGTTTGTCATGGATAGGTTGTATCTTAATCATATCCATAATTATATCAAGTCTTTAGATACTATTATTAATCATCAAATGAGAATTAGACTTGAATGGATACGATGGAGAATGAATCTCATCACGTTCGTGGAGACGGTAGTCCGTACGTACGCACGAGCGACAATATCATTATTTTGATATTAAAATAATATATAATCGGATGTTATATCATATATACAGAATCATTATCATGTTATATTTAATATTTACATGAATTAAACATCATTATTATACCCACCCAATATAATAATTTATTGAATAACAATTACACCACGACGCGGAGACGGTAAGCCATACGCACACACGTATGGTGACATGTTATTAAAAGGATGGATAGAATACTGAATATGGATGTAACATATTTATAATAAAATCACAGTATATATAAGATACTTTAGTTATTATTTTAGAATGGGAAATAAAGAAGAAGTTGAAGAAGAAAGAAACTTGAAAGAGGGTGCTGAAAACATTACCTCTTCTTCGGGTTCTTCCTTTTGATTTGATCAAAAGGGATCCTTAAGTTGGCTTTATGACTAAAGGAAGACCTCTAGGATGAATTGAGAGAAGTTGGGAGAGTATTTGGGCAGAGTTTGTCCGAGCCAAATGGCTTTGAAGGTGTGAATTAATGAGAAGGGGGAGTGCCCTTTTATAAGAGGGGTGAGGGGCACCTTTGGAAAATCTAGAAATATTATTTTATAATAAATTCATATTCGGTGTGTAATGGATCCGAAGTGGATTATTTAAATGTTAATGTGGGTAGGGGTCTAAAACCACTCGACCAATAGAATTTAGATAGGTTTGGGGCATTATATTAACCTTATCTTTTAGTTCTAACTCTTAGTTAATTAGTTTGACACTTACCATGTCACTTTGTATTTCTATATTATATAGTTAATAAACTTACTATATACCTACAATTGACCCAAAAGTGGTCCATTAATGATACACCCATGATATAAGTCTCTTTTCTGAACCTTAGATTTTTAGGAATTGAATATCAATTAATAATATAATATTTTTTTTAAAAACTCTTTTATGTCAATTTTGACACTATTTGGAAAATTGATTTTTGTGAAAATCCTAACAGAATGATTACTTCGAAAAAAAAGTTAATTAAATCATTCCTAACATGTCATATTAACCTAGAAAATTATTTTAATTCATGAAAAGTCTCTAATCATATTTATTTGGGTATTTCTAATATCAATTAATTTAATTTTTCACTATTATGGTAATTACTGCATCATCATTGTGTCATAAATAAATTTAATTATTTAATGTCTAAAAATTATAAATAATATATAATTATGTAGGAAATTGTTTTAGCTTTATAATGAATATTTACAATCGAATTTATCTTATGTAAAACCCTATATTAAATATGTTTTAGTAAATAAACTTTGATTTTAACTCTTTTAACTCTTCTTTAAATTAAATAATAATAAATGTCCTAATCTAATACAAGTGGACCTAAATGATAATATTTTTCTCCTAAGGTTGTTTTTGGTCGAGATACACTTGTCCAATAGAATTATGACATGTGTTAGGGTAATATTAATATCATTTTTACCCTTAATTACCCTATTTACTTTTAACCGTGGTAAATAAAATTAAAAAGTTATTATTCAACAAAAATTATTTTCATCTCATTGAACCAAATTTTACTCCTTCATATTAACCATGTCTTTTGGATTTTATAAATTCCACTCACAGAAGCGGTAGAATTAAGTTTTATGAAAAATTCAGTTTTTTAACTACTACCTATTGGTTTCACTGTTCATCAAAAAATGAATGTTTCCAGAAAAATACCAAAAAATAGGCCTAAGATATATTTGATATTATGAATTAAAAAATGATGTCTATTTTACCCAATTCAAAACATATCAGTTTCATTAATTAATTTAAAAATTAATTCCCTTCGTCAAAACAAATAGCGTGTTTTTAAGAGATAATTACTATCAAAAGATTGACACTTGTTTATGTCCGGTTTAATTGTGAAAATATGTACAATGACCAACATTGTATTAAATGGTAAAAATATATTCTAAATATAATTTAAAACCACTAAAATTCATAATTTATCAATTTAAATTATTTTTATTAAAAAAGTTGTTTTTAATTAAAATTTAGTAATTTTTACTATTCAGCAAAATATAAATGTTATCCTAAAAGTTCCAAAATTTCACCTTAGGCTTAATTCGATACACTGAATACAAAAATGAAGTCCATTTTGAGAGATAAAATTTATAAAATTTCAAAAATTAGGTTTTACTATTCATAACTGCTAGTTTGATTGGTTATGATGTGTGTTAGAACTCGAAATTGCGTACAACACAGGCTACTGTATTATTCAAAGGAAAGCGTACCGTGGAAGCTTGTGATGTTTCATTGTAAATTTTTGATGTCCCCATTCTAAAAAGTAAATTTATTTAGTCAAATTGAATATATAAAAGTTTATAATATTGGATTTAAAAAAGGTTCACTATTAAAAGTTGGTAAAAGTGAAATA
The DNA here is from genome assembly GCA_963277665.1 of Viscum album. NCBI lineage: Eukaryota > Viridiplantae > Streptophyta > Magnoliopsida > Santalales > Viscaceae > Viscum > Viscum album. The sequence goes on along the minus strand of OY728123.1, from coordinate 1,422,672,840 downwards.
CTAAAAATGAATTTGTTCTTACATTATGTCTAAGAAACTCATAATATGGATTCTAAAATTATAAAAATTATATAAAGTTTAATATTTAGTTAATATTATTCATAACCTCTTTTGAACGGCTTGTTTGATAATTCATGGTGAGCTTGAACTCGGTGTTGGGTGTAGTGCGAGTTATTGAATTATTTTGAAGAAATAACACACTATGAAATCTTGGGGTGTTAAATTCTCCCCTCCTTCAATAAATTGCGTCCTCGCAATTTGAAATTGTTCTTAGAAAATAAAAGGTTGAATATAGAAAATATATTTGTGGGAAAACCCACATCGGAAATTCGGTTGATAAAATTTAGTCTTAATAAGAGGAAAAGATAAATGAATGGGTTGCCACAAAATTATGATATCTATTCGGAGAACATTGGAGGAAATTAGAGACATATAATTGGAGGAAAAATGTAAATACATATAGGTAGTGATTTAGGTCATCAATCACAAACAACTGTAAAATAGAGGGCATTAAATACATCAATCTATGATGATTTAAAATACCATTGGTTCAACAAAACATATGGTGTTAGGATAACACATTTTTTGTTTTATGATCCCTTCACTATAGTATAAGAATTAATTTTTTCATTGAATAAGAGAAGAATAAAAATATATACATGACAAGTAGAGTCTCATCCTTTAACTAAGTTCTACCACAAACTCATCTTTCACTCTAAAAATAATAGAACTTAAAAATAATATTCTATTTATCCTATTCGTATAGGTTTGAAAAAATGAATTTATAATTCCTCTAGCATAACCATTAAAAACGAAATTTTTAAATTAGGGACATCACGTGGGTTAGTGGTAGGTGATACACCCTTGTCACCCTTCGGTTGTGGGTTCAAGTCTCGCTGCCTTGCTGGACGCAACGGGTTGTCGCCCGACCTCCGGGTTGTCCTTTTATGGAAATACAAAATAATCTGAACTAGAACTATCCAAAATAATTCAGTCCAAAATTTATAAGGAAGGTAAAAACAATGAAGATCCTTTTTTCTGCGTAATAACATGTGAACACCTTTATCATGTATTCTTTTAAAACACTGCAACATCCTGAATTACCATAAAACCTTATTGATTACATTCATGATCCCTTATTCCTTAAAGAATAATAGATATACTCCTTCATTCCAAAAATGTTGTAAACCCAAACAATGATAGAATATAAAAATCATTAATCAGTTTCAAGGTAGTCAAGAATATCCAAAATAATTTTTCCAAATCAATCATGTATTATTTTAAAATAACTACCTCGATATCAGAACCATATTATGGTTTATCTTTCTCTCAACCATATATTTTCCAAAAATTTAACCTGCTATTGAGTCACTTTTCTTTGTTCCACACAATCTCAAGTTCTTATGAAATAGTACTGCAGTACAATCCTTATATACTCCATATTTATTATAACAAGTACATTGTTGATACAACACTCAAATGAAAAAATCATCACAAGAACTCTAATCATTACTCTTCATCTGTGGTAGTATCATAACTTGATTATTATCCAATAGCATCATTTGCGGCATAGTCTGATGACTGGGACATAGGTTCGTGTAGTGTCCTCACTCCTTGCAAATAAAGCATTGTACATTTGAAACCATTTTCTTACCCTTGCAGTCTCGTACATTGTGCCCTTTTCCTCCACACTTATAAAAAACTCCCATTCCTTTCAGGTAAGTTCCAGGGTGTTTCTTCCCATAGTTATCACATATGGGAAAATTATTCTTTTCCCTCTTCCCTTTATCCATCTTTCCATCTTCTATCCTTTTCTTCTCTTCCTTCCCTCCAAATCCATAGGACTCAGTAAACTCTTTACTTATCTTATCAACACATGATATTATTTCTTCATATGATGATAATACATGGGAGAATATTTCTCTTATAAATTCTGGCTTAATACCATTAAAGATATGATCCTTCTTTCTCTTTGGATCATGTGCATTGCTGGAGTTATCATTCCATCTATTGGGCGCCATTTCTAAACAATGGCATAAACTAGATTAGTTTATGAATAACAATACCTAATCCCAAACTTGTAAAACACATAAAATAAATAAAATAGTTTATGGATATAATCCATAACCATAAAAATCTCTCCTTTGAGGAAGTATATATACCCATAAACCCTTCATAATGGTTTGTAAAGAAAATGAGAATTATCCTAAGAATATCCCCCGGGAGTGTCGTAACCAAGAGTGCAGCAAGGCCCGTTGTCATGCACCAGTTCCCATTCGAGTCTATCTCAAAGAGGTGTTTTCGGGTTTTACCCCTAGGCATATCTGTACCAGAGCCGCCTCTACCTGCTCGTATCCAGATAGGGATGTATTGCTCGGAAAACTCACAAAATTTCTACAATACCAAAATTCTAGGAAGTTCTTCTATACTAATCCTCAAATTCCATCTTAGATCTATGTGATCTAATCAGAGTTTATCTAAATCTAGCTTCCAAGGTTTGTACTAAACTTCCTCTGATACTAACTGTAAAGCCCCGACCCCAGTTACCTAGAGTCGGTGCATTATTACATAACATTGGCATGATCACAAAAGATCAAGTCTTGAAATACAGATTAGTTTAGTAGCCTTGGAAACACTAGATATATTCATAAAGTTTATATTACATCAATAAGTGAAAAACTACAACAATATATTGTCTTCATATCCCCTCATACTATCCCTACAGGTCATTCATAAAATACTTCTTCACATCCTGGGAAAAATAAAACATAGAAAAAGGGGTGAGCTCAAATACCCAGTAAGGATAACAATATAGCGGAAACTTTCATAAATAAGAATAATCATTTAAGGTAATGTATAACTAAAACAAAAGCCTTTTAAACTTGAAATTCAACATAGTATGGCAAAAATAAAATGAAATAATGCAATTTACTTATTCACATGGATATTCTACTAATCTAATAATCACAAGAAATATCAATATCCCCTTTCATAATGATGGAATGCATAATGCCACACTATCATAACCACATAGCCAAGGCCTCGTGCCAAGACTACAAGTAAGATTTTTTCAAGGCCTTGTGCCAAGACACTAGTTTGTCTCATGAGACCTACCGATACATTGAGGAGCTATAGTGGGATCCACCCTTCATATATTAAGTCCAATGCATTCCCATATTAAAAGGTTTAAACATAACACAAACATTCGTATTAGAACTAGCATACAAAATGTAAATACTTCATACATAAAACATGAATGGTATAAAAATAACACATCCACAGTCAAACATATCACAAAACCTTTAATACAATATAGATATTTTGTATCATAATAAATCAACTTCAAATAAGCTTAAAATCCATCAAATGATGTTGATATAGATGAAATCAAAACTGTTTTTAGAGAAATTTATCTTTCTATATTGAAATCATTTAAGAGTCATATATTTATAAAATAAAACTTTTTATTTGAAAATATTCTTATAAGATTGTAAGGGAAGCTTCGATGATTTTATAACGGTGGAAAATAGCCGCACCCGCCGAATAAGTTAAAAAAACATTCTTACCTTAATTCTGTCGAAAAGGTAAAAAAGGACCTTGTTTGGAAAATGACAGAAAGATTCCTTTATAAACTTATTATAAAAAGTCAACAAGGATATAAATGAATTTATACCATAGTCTTTAAAATAGTAAGAATGATTGGAAATACATTTTTAAGAAACATGGATGTGGATGATAAAGAGGTCCTAGTAGATAATCACGCATAAACAACCTCGGATAATGAAGATATTGTAAAATAACCCTTACATTGTACTTTTCCTTGGTTGGGGTAGGTTAACCTCCTGTATAATGGTGAAATAATTTTTATTAAATTATACAGGAATCATATACATTAATATGATATCATATATGATCTTTTAACATTGATTTGTTAATAATATCATAGTATTATCATTGTTTCGAGTGTTAACTTACTCGTTTCATTTTATATGTTTTGTTACATAAGCCGTGTTTTTCATGGATAGGTTGTATCTTAATCATATCCAGAATGATATCAAGTCCATAGATACTATTATTAATCATCAAATGAGAATTATACTTGAATATATACGATGGAGAATGAATCTCATCGCGTTCGTGGAGACGGTAGTCCGTACGTACGCGCGAGCGACAACATCATTATTTTGATATTAAAATAATATATAATTGGATGGTATATCATATATAACTAATCATTATCATTTTATATTTAATATTTACATCAATTACACATCATTATTATACCCATCCAAATAATAATTTATTGAATAACAATTACACCACGACGTGGAGATGGTAAGCCGTATGCACGCACGTATGGTGACAAGTTATTAAAAGGATGGATAGAATACTGAATATGGTTGTAAGATATTTATAATAAAATCACATTATATATAATAAACTCGAGTTATTATTTTAGAATCGGAAAGAAAGAAGAAGTTGAAGAAGAAAGAAACTTGAAAGAGGGTGCTGAAAACATTACCTCTTCTTCGGGTTCTTCCTTTTGATTTGATCAGAAGGGATCCTTAGGATGGCTTTATGACTAAAGGAAGACCTCTAGGATGAATTGATAGAAGTTGATAGAGTATTTGGGAAGAGTTTTTCTGAGCCAAATGGCTTTGAAGGTGTGATTTAATGAGAAGCGGGAGTGCCCTCTTATAAGAGGGGTGAGGGGCACCTTTGGAAAAGCTAGAAATATTATTTTATAATAAATTTATATTCGGTGTCTAATGGCTCCAAAGTGGATTATTTAAAGGTTAAGGTGGGGAGGGGTCTAGAACCACTAAACCAATATAATTTAGATAGGTTTGGGTCATTATATTAACCTTATCTTTTAGTTTTAACTCTTTGTTAATTAGTTTGACACTTACCATGTCACTTTGTATTTTTATATTATATAGTTAATAAACTTACTATATACCTCCAATAGACCCCAAAGTGGTCTATTAATGATACACCCATGATATAAGTCTCTTTTCCAAACCTTAGATTTTTAGGAATTGAATATCGATTAATAATATAATATTTGTTTTAAAAACTCTTTTATGTCAATTTTGACACTATTTGGAAAATTGATTTTTTTGAAAATCATAACAGAATGATTACTTCAAAAAAAGTTAATTAAATCATTCCTAACATGTCATATTAACCTATAATTTTTTTTAATTCATAAAAAGTCTATAATCATATTTATTTGGGTATTTTTAATATCAATTATTTTAATTTTTCACTATTATGGTAATTACTGCATCATCATTGTGTCATAGATAAATTAAATTATTTAATGTCTAAAAATTATAAATAAAATATAATTATGTAGGAAATCTTTTTATATTTCTAATGAATATTTACAATCGAATTTATCTTATGTATAACCCTATATTAAATATGTTTTAGTAAATAAACATTGATTTTAACTCTTTTAACTCTTCTTTAAATTAAATAATAATAAATGTCCTAATCTAATACAGGTGGACCTAATGATAATATTTTACTCCTAAGGTTGTTTTTGGTCAAGATACACTTTTCCAATAGAATTAGGGCATGTGTTAGGTAATATTAATATCATTTTTACCTTTAATAACCCTATTTACTTTTAACCATGGTAAATAAAATTAAAAAGTTATTATTCACCAAAAATTATTTTCATCTCATTGAACCACATTTTACTCCTTCATATTAACCGTTTCTTTTGGATTTTCAAAATTCCACTCACAGAAGTGGTAAAATTATGTTTTATGAAAAATTCAGTTTTTTAACTACCATTTATTGGTTTCACTATTCATCAAAAAATGAAAGTTTCCAGAAAAATACCAAAAAATAGCCCTAAGCTATATTTGATATTATGAATTCAAAAATGATGTCTATTTTACCCAATTCAAAAAATATCAGTTTCATTAATTAATTTAAAAATTAATTCCTGTCGTCAAAACAAATAGCGTGTTTTTAAGAGATAATAAATATCAAAAGATTGACACTTGTTTATGTCCGGTTTAATTGTGAAATTATGTACAATGACCAACATTGTATTAAATGGTAAAAATATATTCTAAATATACTTTAAAACCACTCAAATTCATAACTTGTCAATATAAATTATTTTGATTAAAAAAGTTGTTTTTAATTAAAATTTAGTAATTTTCACTATTCATCAAAATATAAATGTTATCCTAAAAGTTCCAAAATTTCACCTTAGGCTAAATTCGATACTCTGAATACAAAAATGAAGTCCATTTTGAGAGATAAAATTTATAAAATTTCAAAAAGTAGGTATTATTATTCATAACGGCTAGTTTGATTGGTTGTGATGTGTGTTAGAACTCAAAATTGAGTACAACACATGCTACTGTATTATTCAAAGGAAAGCGTACCGTGAAAGCATGTGATGTTTCCTTGTAAATTTTTGATGTCCCCATTCTAAAAAGTAAATTTATTTAGTCAAATTGAATATATAAAAGTTTAAAATATTGGATTTAAAAAGGGTTCACTATTAAAAGTTGGTAAAAGTGAAATACTGAAAATGAATTTTTTCTTACATTATGTCTAAGAAACTCATAATATGGATTCTAAAATTATAATGATTATATAAAGTTTATAATTTAGTTAATACTATTCATAACCTCTTTTCAAAGGCTTGTTTGGTAAGTCATGGTGCGCTTGAACTCAGTGTTGCGTGTAGTGCAAGTTATTGAATTATTTTGAAGAAATAACACACTATGAAATCTTGGGGTGTTACATTCTCCCCTCCTTCAATAAATTTCATCCTTGCAATTGGAAATTGTTCTTAGAAAATAAAAGGTTGATTATAGGAAATATATTTGGGGGAAAACCGACATCATAAATTGGGTTGAAAAAATTTAGTCTTAATAAGAGGAAAAAAGAAATGAAAGGGTTGCCAAAAAATTATGATCTCTATTCGGAGAACATTGGAGACAATTAGAGACATATAATTGGAGGAAAAATGTAAATATTTATAGGTAGTGATTGAGGTCATCAATCACAAACAAGTGTAAAATTGAGGTCCTTTAATTCATCAATCTATGATTATTTAAAATACCATTGGTTTAGAAAAACATATGGTGTTAGGATAACACATTTTTTGTTTTATGATCCCTTCAATAAAGTATAAGAATTAATATATTCATTGAATAATAGAAGAAGAAAAAAATATACATGACAAGTAGAGTCTCCTCCTTTAACTAAGTTCTACCACAAACTCATCTTTCACTCTAAAAATAATAGAACATAAAAATAATATTCAATTTATCCTATTCGTATATGGTTAAAAAATGAATTTATAATTCATCTAGCAGAACCATTAAAAATGACATTATTAAATTAATGATATCGTGTGGGTCAGTGGTAGTTGATACACCCTTGTCACCCTTCGGTTGTGGGTTCAAGTCTCGCGGCCTTGCTGGACGTGACATGTTGCCGCCCGACCTCCGGGTTGTCCTTTTATGGAAATCCAAAATAATCCGAACTAGAACTATCAAAAATAATTCAGTCCAAAATTTATAAGGAAGGTAAAAACAATAAAGATCCTTTTTTCCGCGAAATAACATGTGAACACCTTTATCATGTATTATTTTAAAACACTGCAACATCCTGAATTACCATAAAACCTTATTGATTACATTCATGATCCCTTATTCCGTAAAGAATAATAGATATACTCCTTCATTAAAAAATGTTGTAAACCCAAACAATGATAGAATATATAAATCATTAATCAGTTTCAAGGTAGTCAACAATATCCAAAATATTTTATCCAAATCAATAATCTATTATTTTAAAATCACTACCTCGGTATCAGAACCATATTATGGTTTATCTTTCTCTCAACCATATATTTTCCAAAAATCCAACCTGCTATTGAGTCACTTTTCTTTGTTCCACACAATCTCAAGTCCTTATGAAATAGTACTGCAGTACAATCCTTATATACTCCATAATTTTTATAACAAGTTCATTGTTGATACAACACTCAAATGACATAATCAACATAAGAACTCTAATCATTCCTCTTCATCTGTGGTAGTATCATAACTTGATTATTATCCAATAGCATCATTTGCGGCATAGTCTGATGACTGGGATATAGGTTCGCGTAATGTCCAAACTCCTTGCAAATGAAGCATTGTACATTTGATACCATTTTCTTACCCTTGTAGTCAAGTACTTTGTTCCCTTTTCCTCCACACTTATAACAAAATCCCATTCTTTTCAGGAAAGTTCTAGGGTGTTTCTTCCCACAGTTATCACATATGGGAAAATTCTTCTTTTCCCTCTTCCCTTTTTCCATCTTTCCCTCTTCCATCCTTTTCTTCTCTTGATTCCCTTCAAAGCCATATGACTCCATAAACTCTTTACTTATCTTATCAACATATGATATTATTTCTTTATATGATGATAATACATAGGAGACTATTTCTCTTATAAATTATGGCTTAAGACTATGAAAGATATGATCCTTCATTCTCTTTGGATCATGTACATTCCTAGAGTTCTCATTCCTTCTACTGGGCACCATTTCTAAACAATGGCATAAACTAGATTAGTTTATAAATAAAAATACATAATCTCAAACTTGTAAAACACATAAGATAAATAAAATAGTTTATGGATATAATCCATAATCATAAAAATGTATCCTTTGAGGAATTATATACTCATAAACCCTTCATAATGGTTTGTAAAGAAAATGAGAATTATCCTAAGAATATCCCCTGGGAGTGTCATAACAAAGAGTGTAGCAAGGCCCGTTGTCGTGCACTAGTTCCCGTTCGAGTCTAGCTCAAGGTGGTGTTTTCGGGTTTTACCCCTAGGTACATCTGTGCCAGAGCCGCATCTACCTGCTCGTATCTAGACAGGGATTTATTTTTTGGAAAACTCACAGAATTTCAACAATACCAAAATTCTAGGAAGTTCTTCTATACTAATCCTCAAAGTCCATCTTAGATCTATGTGCTCTAATCAAAGTTTTTCTAAATCTAGATTCCAAGGTTTGTACTAAACATCCTCTGATACCAACTGTAATGCCCCAACCCCAGTTACCCCGATTCGGTGCATTATTACATAACATTAGCATGATCAAAAAAGATCAAGTCTCGAAAGACCGATTAGTTCAGTAGCTTTGGAAACACTAGATATATTAATAAAGTTTACATTACATCAATAAGTGAAAAACTACAATAATATATTGTCTTCATATCCCCTTATACTATCCCTGTAGGTCATTCATAAAATACTTCTTCACATCCTGGGAAAAATAAAACATTGAAAAAGGTGTGAGCTCAAATGCCCAGTAAGGATAACAATATAGCTAAAACATTCATAAATAAGAATAAACATTTAAGGAATTGTATAACTAAAACAAAAGCCTTTTAAACTTGAACTTCAACATAGTATGGCAAAAATAAATTGAAAAATTCCATTTACTTATTCACATGGATATTCTACTAATCGAATAATCACATGCAATATCAATAACCCCTTTCATAATGATGGAATGCATAATGCCAGACTATCATAACCACAAAGCCAAGGCCTCGTGCCAAGACTACAAATAAGATTTTGTTAAGTCCTTGTTCCAAGACAGTAATTGTTCTCATGAGACCTATCGATGCATCGAGGGGCTATAGTGGGCTCCACCCATCACATATTAAGTTCAATGCATTCCGATATTAAAATGTTTATACATAACATAAACATTCATATTAAAACTAGCATACGAAATGTAAATACTTCATCTATAAAACACGAATGGTATAAAAATAACAAATACACAGTAAAACATATCACAAAACCTTCAATACAATATAGAAGTTTTGTATCATAATAAATCAACTTCAAATAAGCTTAAAATCCATCAAAGGATGTTGACATAGATGAAATCAAAACTCCTTTTAGAGAAATTTCTATTTCTATTTTGAAATATTTTAAGAGTCATATATTTATAAAATAAAACATTTTCTTTGAAAATATTCTTATAAGATTTTAAGGGAAGCTTCGATGATTTTATAACGGCGGAAAATAGCTGCACCCGTTGTATAAGTTAAAAAAATTCTTACCTTAATTCCGTCGAAAAGGATAAAAAAGGACCTTGTTTGGAAAGTGGCAGAATGATTACTTTATAAACTTATTATAAAAAGTCAACAAGGGTATAAATGAATTTATACCGTAGTCTTTAAAATAGTAAGAATTATTTGAAATACATTTTTAAGAAACATGGATGTGGATGATAAAGAGGTCCTAGTAGATAATCACGTATAAACACCCTCAGATAATGAAGAGATTGTCAAATAACCCTTAACTTGTAATTTTCCTTCGTTGGGGTAGGTTAACCTCCTGTATAATGGTGAAATAATTTTTATTAAATTATACAAGAATCATATACATTAATATGATATCATATATGATCATTTAACATTGATTTTTTAATAATATCTTAGTATTATCGTTGTTTCAGGTGTTAACTTACTTGTTTTATTTTATATGTTTTGTTACATAAGTCATGTTTGTCATGGATAGGTTTTATCTTAATCATATCCAGAATGATATCAAGTCATTAGATACTATTATTAATCATCAAATGAGAATTAGACTTGAATGGATACGATGGAGAATGAATCTCATCGCGTTCGTGGAGACGGTAGTCCATACGTACACACGAGCGACTATATCATTTTTTTGATATTAAAATAATATATAATTGGATGGTATATCATATATAAATAATCATTATAATGTTATATTTATTATTTAAATGAATTACACTTCATTATTATACCCATCCAAATAATAATTTATTGAATAACAATTACACCACGGCATGGAGACGGTAAGCCGTACGTACGCATGTATGGTGACATGTTATTCAAAGGATGAATAGAATACTGAATATGGTTGTAAAATATTTATAATAAAATCATAGTATATATAATATACTGGAGTTATTATTTTAGAATGGGAAAGAACGTAGAAGTTGAAAAAGAAAGGAACCTGAAAGAGTGTGGTGAAAACATTACCTCTTCTTTGGGTTCTTCCTTTTGATTTGATCAAAAGGGATCATTAGGTTGGCTTTATGACTAAATTAAGTCCTCTAGGATGAGTTGAAAGAAGTTGAGAGAGTATTTGGGTAGATTTTGGCCTATCCAAATGACTTTGAAGGTGTGAATTAATGAGAAGGGGGAGTGCCCTTTTATAAGAGGCGTGAGGGGCACCTTTGGAAAATCTCGAAATATTATTTTATAATAAATTAATATTCGGTTTATAATGGCTCAAAAGTGGATTATTTAAAGGTTAATGTGGGTATGGGTCTAAAACCACTCAACCAATAGAATTAATACAGGTTTGGGTCATCATATTAACCTTATCTTTTAGTTTTAACTCTTAGTTAATTAGTTTGACACTTACCATGTGACTTTGTATTTTTATATTATATAGTTAATAAACATACTATATACCTCCAAGAGACCCCCAAGTGGTTCATTAGTGATACAACTATCATGATATAAGTCTCTTGGCCGAACCTTAGATTTTTATGAATTGAATATCAATTAATAATATAATATTTGTTTTAAAAACTCTTTTATGTCAATTTAGAGACTATTTGAAAAATTGATTTTTTTGAAAATCATAACAGAATGATTACTTCGAAAAAAGTTAATTAAAGAATTCCTAACAAGCCATATTTACCTATAAAATTAGTGTAATTCATAAAAAGTCTCTAATTATATTTATTTGGGTATTTATAATAACAATCATTTTAATTTTGCACTGTTATGGTAATTACTGTATCATCATTGTGTCATAAGTAAATTAAATTATTTAATGTATAAAAATTATAAATAAAATATCATTATGTAGGAAATCTTTTTAGATTTATAATTAATATTTACAATCGAAATTATCTTATGTATAACCCTATATTAATAATGTTTTAGTAACTAAACTTTGATTTTAACTCTTTTAACTCTTCTTTGAATTAAATAATAATAAATGTCCTAATCTAATACAAGTGGACCTAAATGATAATATTTTACTCCTAAGGTTGTTTTTGGTCGAGATACACTTTTCCAAAAGAATTAGGACATGTGTTATGGTAATATTAATATCATTTTTACCCTTAATTACCCTATTTACTTTTAACCGTGGTAAATAAAATTAAAAAGTTACTATTCACCAAAAATTATTTTCATCTCATTGAACCACATTTTACTCTTTGATATTAACCGTGTTTCTCGGATTTTTGAAATTCCACTCACAGAAGCGGTAAAATTAAGTTTTATGAAAAATTCAGTTTTTTAACTACCACTTAGTGGTTTCACTATTCATCAAAAGATGAAAGTTTCCAGAAAAATACCAAAAATTAGGCCTAAGCTATATTTGATATTATGAATTCAAAAATGATGTCTATTTTACCAAATTCATAACATATCAGTTGCATTAATTAATTTAAGAATTAATTTCCGTCGTCAAAACAAATAGCGTGTTTTTAAGAGATAATAACTATCAAAAGATTGACACTTGTTTATGTCTGGTTTAATTGTGAAATTATGTACAATGACCAACATTGTATTAAATGGTAAATATATATTCTAAATAGACTTTAAAACCACTCAAATTCATAATTTTTCAATATAAATTATTTTTATTAAAAAAGTTGTTTTTAATTAAAATTTAGTAATTTTCACTATTCATCAAAATGTAAATGTTATCCGAAAAGTTCCAAAATTTAACCTTAGGCTAAATTAGATACTCCGAAATAAAATAAAGTCTATTTTGAGAGATAAAATTTATAAAAGTTCAAAAAGTAGGTATTACTATTCATAACGGCTAGTTTGATTGGTTGTGATGTGTGTTAGAACTCGAAGTTGCGTACAACACACGCTACTGTATTATTCAAAAGAAATCATACCATGTATGCTTGGGATGTTTCATTTTAAATTTTTGATGTCCCCATTCTAAAAAGTAAATTTATTTAGTCAAATTGAAGATATAAAAGTTTAAAATATTGGATTTAAAAAGGGTTCACTATTAAAAGTTGGTAAAAGTGCAATACTGAAAATGAATTTGTTCTTAAATTATGTCTAAGAAACTCATAATATGGATTCTAAAATTATAAGGATTATATATAGTTTAAAATTTAGTTAATACTATTCATAACCTCTCTTGAATGGCTTGTTTGGTATGTCATGGTGCGCTTGAACTCGGTGTTGCGTGTAGTGCAAGTTATTGAATTATTTTGAAGAAATAACACACTATGAAATCTTGGGGTGTTACAGAAATTCTATATACAATCTTTCAACATCCTAAAAAATCATGACTATCATGCTTGTAAAGATAGGATTATATATATTTACCAAAATAATTGAACCTAAAAACATATGGTAAATAATCTGATGTACTCCATTTATTTCTTACAACTTACTACCAAAAAACAATTCAGGATAACTGACCATGTAATTATGAGACATGACCCCTGCACACCCCCTCCCCTGCCCCCAGCACACCCCCAGCACACCCCCTGCCCCTACCCCTTGCACACCCCTACATTGCCCCCAACCCTACCCCATGCCCCTCCCCTACACACCCCCTCTCTCTACCCCCCTACACACCACCTACCCCTACCCCCAGCACACCTCCTACCCCCATCACACCCCCTACCCCCAGCACACCCCCTTCCCCCTACCCCCAACACACCCACACCCCCCTTTCCCCCTACCCACACCCCCCTACACACCCATTCTGCCCCTACCCCCACCCCTCCCCCTACCCCTCCACCCCCCTGCACACCTGAACACCCCTTGCACCCTAAAATAGTATAAACCACAACATTTATGTAAGTGGGAAAAATATATTATATATAAAATATAATTGCAAGCAGTATTAATTAAACATTACAAATAATAAAGGAAACTGAAATCTAAAACATTTTCTATTTGATCATAAAAATAATAATAAACATTTTATATTTTATCATAAAAGGAATACTTAAAAAAGAGATGGAGGAAACATAACTTCAATGGAAAAGTTGAGAACTAGTAACTGCAAAACCCTGAAGTCTTATCTTGGAATATCACCTCTCCTATGAATTTTCCCTAACCCACGCGTCTTCAAATTATACTCATTTTTCCTTTTTCTTTTTTGAATCCTTCCATATTAAAAATTATTCATCAACACATCCATAAAAAACTCAAACAAAGTCATTCACTCAGTGCCCTATGCTGTAAGAGATAATAAAGAGAAGATTGTACTACATGGTTTTTCAACCTCTATCCCAAGAGAGGGCTTCCACGTAGGAAAATGAGAGAAATAATAAAAAAACACTTCCAAATAAATAATTAATACCTAAACTGTATTTAAATCAAAAAAAAATTCATATCAACCAAAATAAAGCACCACAATAAAGGTTGCTTAATAGAAAATTCAATTAACATTGTTTAAAAAATTTTATAATGTGACATGACATACTGTTAGTCTTTGTTGTTAAAATTCCAAAAAATTTAATAAGATATCATGCATGTTAAAAAATTTATAACATCCAATTAATGTTTTTATAATTTCACATAATTACTTGCACATATATGCAAGGTTGTTGTTAATTTCACATCATTTTCAAGAGACATAAAAGATTTTGAAACAAATAAAAATAAAAATAGATTTTTATTATTAAAAAATATTAGGTAGATACAATCTGTAAATAGAAAAAAAATTCTAGAGTGAATATTTATAATTGAATATGTAATAAATAATGTTCAATGAAACAGGGGGGGAGGGGGTCAATAAGTGAGAAAATATAATTATTCATGCATATGTTTTTTAAACAATGTGCATTTATGTGTACATGCCTAGGTAAATTCAAATAATTTATACATACCACATGCAATTTATTAATTTGGATGAGGCATGGGATGCATGGGAGCTTGAAATTGGGTACTACATACAGTTTACTATATGTGTATAGGTGTATGTACCTTCAAACAATGTATTCATACATTATCTATGCATGTGCATCTAATTTAAAAAAATTACATATTGTGTGTATGCTTCATAAACCTATACACATACAATAGATGATTCATAGTAGAACATATGTGACAATTAATAAAGAATACATAAAAGATAAGAACAAGAATACTCTTTGAATGATGTTTTACTGTAAAATGTGTTGCAATAATTTAAGAACTGACAAAGCTGCAACATAATTATTTCAATGTTTTATATATATAATCTCATTGATGAAAACTAATAATTCATTTTCAGTACTTTTTAGAAAAATTATTCTAGTAATTTATATGGAAAAGATTGGATTCGATGTTGAGATGTTCGGGATTGAAATTGGTCATGGTTTGGAAAATCATTCAGATGGTAAGGATTTAGACCATGCAGTTAATTGGGTAATTGATTATCAAACCCATTGAATTTAGTATTTTCATTGTACATGTGATGAAAATAGTTTTATTCATAAATCTCTTGAGTATTTAGATCATTCACCTCCTTTAATGGTATCACTAGAAGAACTTCCTTGATTGATGTAATAACTGGGAAATTATATTTCACTCAAGAAGAACCTTTTATTGGAAAATCTTGAAATTTGGGAGTCTAAAGTGATGAATACTGAGGGTTTCACCACTAAAAATAATTTCATAGTAGTGTGGAAGATCCCCTGTAATATGATAGATAACAAAAATCTCATAAGGTATCTCTTTACTAGATAGATTTTATGCAGAAAAGTTCCCCTCCCTCCAAGTATGATTGATATTTGTGTGTTGATCGATGGGGGACATACACTTCCTAATATTATAAAATGAATACTAAGGAGCAATTGCATCATTATGTAGACATCTTAATAGAATATTGGAGTTCTACTCAACCATACAAATATTGAGGTTATCTATCCTCCAAATTTAATGGCCGATGAGTAAAAATCTTTTCTCCCCCCAGATATAGTTACTTAAACCATAAAAAGAACTATATTCGATAAACATAGATCCCCTATAATCATGCACAATCCCTCCTCATAACTCCTTATTTACGGGACCCAATCACATTATGATTTAGTCCAACATTGGGGGGTATCCAATTGATTCACCACCATAGATGAGCTATATCATTTGTAATCACATCCCTAGGGAGAATCCCCTTACTAGTAGCCATTCTATTTTCAATATGAAGAAGGGAACCTAGTTTTTCCATGAGAGAGATCACATGAACTTGAATGAATAGAAGGAGCAATTATTTCCTTCACGAACCTTGTTCCTTTTCTCCTAAATCACCCAACACACCACTGAAAACACTATTACATGATGATTAACTATATATGAATGTTTTGCAACACTTTGAAATAATGTACAAAAAAATTCATATATGTATCCCCCCTAAAATTGAAATCCAAAATGTTTTCCAATAAGGGCCCAAGCAAAGCAGGATTATTCTAAAACAATAAATAAGTTCTAGACTAACTAATATTTTAGCCTCTCATAACACATACATAGTGAGGGTATCTAAATTACCTTTCTATGGATATTAATTTCAGTTGGTATGCCCTTGTTGCAGAACCTCCAGAAATGTATGTTAAACTTAATTGGAATTTAATTAGACAAGACTTTTCTCACCCACTCCTCATGCTCTTGTATGGATCTTAATGACAAGTAAAACTCTAAATAATTAAATTATCCTAAGGTAAAATTTGAGAATGTGAACATATCTGGTTCATAGATTATATAAATCCAATCATAAAAAATCTTATGATCCTCATCGAGGGATGATGATATAAACCCAGGGTTTATTCTCACATTCCTAAAGTAAATGTGAGGGATTGGGAATCTAGGGATGAAGTGAAAATGAACTAACAAGTTTTCTTTCTTTTAATTGATGTCACCCCACCTGCAAACCAACACACTAAGTGTGGGATCCTATCCATAATTTTTTTGAATAGAAGGAATGGGAATTGATTTTAGGATGTCTATTTCAATTTTTGGGTATTCTAGATTTTAATCCCCACAGTATTCTGTACCTAGAAACATTTCTAAGTGTGATATCAATCCTAGATAGGTTACCAACAATGCCGGTCTGGGAAACTGTACATAGAAATTTTAATTTCTCATTCTTTTATCTCACCCTTATTAATAAAAAATACAATTTATAGGAGATGTAATGGTATCATTTCATACTCAAGTAATGCGCCATCAATTATTCCGCTCTAATTCCACATGATTCTTTATCAATTCATAAAAAGGTGGGTTTGATTTATACATCAAAGCTCTCCATTTAACAAAGAATATGTTTCCAATATGAAATGAAACTACTCATCACATTTTTCAAGAGTCACCAAATTATTTTTTTAGGTTGGTACAATTGATTGATACAAATTTTTATAATGACTCTCATGGAAAATTTCAAACTTATTTTTTTACCCACTTTAACACACAGGTGAAAACATTCAAATTAAGTAGCATATTTTAATTTCAGAAAACATCCACAAAACTTATTAAATATTACATATAAATTACACTAATTTAAAAACATCATACCCACGTATAGTAGTATTTTATTGTTTTAATCAAGAATTACATATTATTAAATCATAACATTTCAATAATTCCTTTTTCAATCACCTTCCATAATTCATATTTTGATGAAGTGATAATTGTAGAAGATTCTCCAAAACCTTCTCTACTTTTCTATCCTTCATTGAGACACTATATTTTTCAAAATTAATAATGATCCAATTTTGAATAGTACTAAACGTTCGATCAATTTCAAGATGGATATCTTCACCTTACTTTCAATTTTTGATATCTTACGCATCATCAATAAAGATGATTATTTCATCATATGTTCTTTAGAATACCAGTTGATAGATCATTTCATAATGGATCATTATTCATTTTATTTTATAGTTTTTGATCTCTTATAAACCTTATTTATTTATGTGCTTGATAACATTCTACAAATTAAATTAATAACACTATAAGCACATATGTACAACACATGTGATAGGGAATAAGATAAAACGTTTTATTCCTTAATTTGAATAGAATGGTTTTGAGAATTTTCTCGACTAACTATCACTATTATTCTTAATAGGAAATATATATTTTTTCAAATATTAATCTACTCTAAAAAACTAGAACTCTTTTTTAATTCTATTCATAGTTGTAACCATAGAAAACTAAAATGAAAAAGCATTTTCTTCTTCCCTTTCATAAATAAAATATGCTTCTTTCTTTGAAAATTGGACTTCATATAAATCTTCTTCCCTCTTCTTATTCTTCTTCTTATTTAGTGAAACCAATTTGCACTAGATATCCTATTTACATTATCCTTAATCCATTAAAATTATTCATAATATATTCAGTTTTGGATCTATTCTCTCCTTAAATACTCATGGAATTTTTCTACAGGATTCAATATCAGTTATCTCTTCTGGATGAAAGGATTTTTCTTTCATGGAATGATAGTTTCAAACTAAAAATTTCTTTGACCAGATATATATATATATATATATATGTGATACATGAAACAATATCCATTATATTAATTCTGTTCTTTCTCTATTATTTGAAAACATTGTACCATGTGAATACTACATTTTTAATTACTATAATTCTTAATAATTCGAAATTCATAATATCTTAAAATTTAAAAACACCCAATACTTCTCTTCACAATTGTTCGTAACTGTATACAGACATATATACACCACTTCATAAAAAAACTCCATGTATGCATAAATTATATATATAAATATTCATGGTTTCATTTACTCATTTCTTGGTGTAATGATTTTTGTAAAACATGAAGTTATGAAATGGAAGTGTGAATCACAATCTTTCTTTACGATATTTATGTCGATGAAGAATAGTTCACTATACATCATCATATTTAGTTTATCATATTTCATTTTCTTTTTCTAAGAATAATTTGATAAGAATTTCAGATATGTATTATAATTTATAATGTCTTACATAATTCCCTCAAAGTATTATGAAGTTCGAGTATTATGAAATTTCCTTAAAGTCTTTCAATTCAATGTCTTATGTTATTCCATACAATGCCTTATAAAGAATGATTCTTTTAGTATGGCTTCCAGTAGTGCATGAATAGTCTTATAATGATATTTAGAAACACCCAAATTCAACACAACATTTCAAATAAAGCTCTTCATGAACTCTATATAGAATTCCATCAACTGTATACAGATATGAATTCACCTTATAAATAAATTTATATTGGAATATATCAACCCTATATTCTTCCATTTGCGTCTAAAAAATATAACCTATGAAGATATTTTCACATTCCTTATAAATAATAGGATTCTTGAATATGGCATGAGTTTCTCATGATCTTACATTATGGATCACTCTATAATTTATAGTGCGGCTAAACTATAATCATGACATAAAATAAATAATTTTAGAAGAAAACCTATAATATATCATATCAAGTAACAATGACAATGTTTTTAAATAATGAGCAATATTTCTATTTGATGTGTCCCACACGAGACTTCTATTTATGAGGCCTCTTATTTATTACCTATAACACTCCTTATTCTGTCATTCAAATCCATTATGGTCATGGTTCTATGCTGCTTTCATGTACAGTGGTTCTAACCTTCACTCTCCACCGACAAAAAATTGGTGCACTCTCCTAAGGTCATTTTTGACCAACACAAGCTTTTATACATTTCATCCTAATTGGAATGACTTTAATCTTGGCCACATGTATCTGATGACTTATCTTCTTGGGTAGTGCTGTATTAAGGTATTTTATTTATAAATCCTTATCCAAAATTTAAAACAAACAAAAAAATAATAAGGGTCAACTATGCAATCCTAAAAATATTCCATTAAAAATATCTCAGCAAAAATTCACTCATAATCCAAGTTAAAAAACAACTCAAACATAAACATTCCTTTTCAAATACAATAATATCCTATACTCCAATAATATCAACATTTTTTTAATCTTACTCGACTTTATCTATGTATTTTCCCGAATAGGTTTTTACTATCCAAGCTTATATACATAAGAGAGGAACTTCAAAAATGCCTTCAACATACACATATAAGATTCATCATTATAAATTCTCCATGCAACTCAAATCCTTATTGATATTTCGGTTTCAATTTTCCTTTTTAAAACTACAATATTCCATGAAAAAAGAATCTTGATAGTAATTCAAGAACACTTAAAACATTTTTTACTTTATATAAATGAATCTACAAAACCCCAAAGGTAAGGTATTCTCTTTTCATACGTGGAATAAAAAGTATTTCATAATTAGAAATGAAATATGTGTCTCTAAATCTCATTTACTTAATATAATGTCACACCTCTCTTAGGAACCCTTCTTCTCAACAAAACTAAGTTCACTAACCAACTTCTAAGATATTCTTATCCATAAATTCTTATTTCATACATATTGACACTAATATTCATTGAAAAATCCAAATAAATGGAAAAAATAAAGCATCCAAAATGTGGAATCAACAACACTAACATCTATGAATTAAAACTGAATAATGAATGCCATAATTATAATATTCAATACAATAATTTGTCCTACTATCATGCAACTATAAATGGATAAATAAAAGAATTCAATAAGATCCTATATAATATCCTTCATATGATTGTGAAAAAGGATAATAGATATTATTCTAATAATATCTTTCATGCTTTAGGTGAATATCAAAACACAAAACATACTGGTACACAAGAACCACCATATTGTCAGGTATTTAAGAGAAAAGCATCCTTACCCTAAGAAGTTTACTTTCATTTACTTTAAACATCCATTTTTAATCAATTTTCAGAATATGAAATGTCCTAGACATAGATTGATGAGATATAATGAGTTTAAGATGAAATTTTATTCACATTATATAAAAATTGAGTCTATGAAAAGTAGGTCATGTGATAATTTAACCAGAAGGTTAACATCTTCTAATTCATTCATAGAGAATTAGTATTTTCCATGAGAATGCCAATGATACATGGAACCAAGACTCCAATTCTAGAATAGAAATTGTAATGAACATACATCATCCATAAGGTCTACTCTAATGGGATTATTCCCTGATCACAATGGATGGAGGGAATATAAAACCTTTCACCAAAATAAGATTTATAATGAAATAAATTACATATCCTTAGCTAAAAGTGTGTTTCAAATGAATTTAAACTACTTGGATATGGCCCTTGTCATATAACCTTTAAATTGATGGCACTAAATGTCCTTTTTTTAATGATTTCAAATTGCATAGTATATAATCATTATCACATGGTGTTGTACTAAACGACACCATATCCACCCCACATGACCCTTAAACTACATGGAGTGATTTGTCTCATATGAAAAGGTTTACTTACACGAGATTGAGATCCATAAAAGATTCTAAAAATACGGTTTCCACTATCTATGACCCAATTTCTAGATAAAAATACTCTCATGTTCAATAACCACATATTACATAATTCATATTATCATGATATATGCAGTGAATACCAAATCACTTATCTTGGGGTCAACCAAAATTCTTATCTTCTTCAAACCATCCCATATATCCTAGTGTTTTGGATCTTTACCTCATTAATACAATGTATTCCAATGGCCCTACATTATGATAGAACTATGTTAATTTCTCCTTGTGATGAGACCTTATTCACATCATTTTTCCTTCATTCTATCACCATGACAGTCATATATTTCATTACCCTTTCCACTATGTATAATCCATATATATATATATAGAATTTTTTCAAGAACTACATGTGTCCTGATTATTATTGTCATAGGATATATAGTGAAACCATGACACTCTATCTTGGGGCCAAGCACAAGTATCATTTCCCCCAAGTTCATATCTTATTTTGGTATGTGGTCCCTCATTGATTCGCACCATGTCTTCTCCAAAAGCCCTTCATTTGGATGAAATATTTTCATTTCATTTTGTGTCTAGTCTAGATCCGCAAAAGGTTCATTTTACCAAGAACTATTTGTATCCTTATTCTTGTTATTATAAGATATGTTGTAACCCCAAGATTTTTTTTATCTATGTTCCATCCAGGAATTCCATTTCCATCCCATTTCCCATCAATATTCTGACACTCAAGTTTACTTATTCTCATAGGATTTTCCTTCATCAGCCCTACACCAGGATGGGAATTCTTATACCATCCAAGAGATACCTATAGTTTTATTAGAATTATTTTGGGACATATAATGACATCCAGATAACATTTCTTGGTCCTAATTTTAAATTTTCATCCACTCAAACTCATCCATACTTTTCATCAAGGAAACAATACTAATCAGCTCTGAACTAGAAACTAGATTTAAAATATCCTTTTCCTTTGTAACATAATTTTTAACTTGATCATTTTAGTCCCTAAAAATTTTCCATGTATACTGGTAATGTGTACATAAAATCTTGACAGACACCTCTATCGGGAGATGGTAAATACACTATGTATCTAACCTACCTATAACCAACCAAATGCATGTCCTTTCCCTAAAGAATATGACCCAATAATATTATATTATTTCAATAACAATATAGTAGAACCTATAATTCATGTTTTTCCAACATTTATATTTGGTATGATTTTTTAACGATATGGTAATAGACACAACATTTCAAATATAGTTTGTGATTATTCCAGTCTACCCATATGGATTTCATAATTATATAATTTATATGACATAAGTTATTTCTCTAATTTAAAAGGTTTTAAAATACTTATGGATTTAAAAACCTCTTTTGGGTTATCACAGTCCTTCTAATTAGACTGAACACTATGACTTGCATGACATTCTGAGAGACTTTCTAATGTCTTAAATTGATGTTGTATATATCAAAATAAAGAAAGATGTCTAAATTAAAATTACAATTAGTGATAAATAGTACAAACAACAAAATAATTATGAATTAAAAAAAATTAACATATATAGATGAGATCAGAAAAATATCCCTCATCAAAAATTCCTGCAAAAAAAAGAGAAAGGTGAAAATTAAAGTAATTAGAGAGGAAATGGACTCCGCTGTAGCTATATGCGAAGAAAGGAGAAGAAACCTAGCAAAACCAAGTCGTATGGAGGTAAAAAAGGAGGAAATGAGGCATGGAAGGGTGATGCGTTAGAAGGGATGAAAGCCATAGATAAAAGATTTGGCTGACTGATATCATTATGCAGAAGGTGAAGGGGGTGGAGGAGACAGGGAAGCAAGGCTAGGGGGAATGACGATGATCGGGTTGGTAGGGAGGAGGTGAGGCGGATGGGCGGAGAGGCGAGCAGTGGAGGCACGCAGCGAAGTAGCCACCGCTGGTATGCTGGGTTTGAGATTCGAGGATGGAGTAATGAGACTGTGCCAGAGCCACATCAGAACTATGTCAGAGCCGATTCAGAGAAGGAGGGTCGCGAGGAGGTTGGGTGACTGTGTTAGAGACGTCAGGAGAGGAGGAGGGTCGAGATAGGGAGGAGGATCATGGGGGAAGTGGGTATGGGAGATTCATGAGGGCTGGGGGGGGGTCATGTGGGGCACTATTGCCATAGACAACAAACACCGTCGTGGGTATAAGTGATCTATACCCATGGATTTTATTGTCCGTGGCTATAGATCTGTAGCTATAAGTCCAAATTCTAGTAGTGTTATACCATTAATATAAAAACATATCAAGGTAGTAATTATTCTAAAATAATGAATTTTTTATTTTATTTCCTATTTAAAAGAGTAATATTATTATGAAAATCTTAAGAATTCCATAATACTTATGTTGGAGTCTTGATATTTCCTTTAAACTTCTCATGAAATTGAAGGGTGTATTCTTACTATGAGTGAATAAGATATTATGTTTTGGGGGGAGGATTATAGGAAGATTTAAATATCATATTTTAAAAGATTAATTATATAGTTGGGTGCAACATTTAATGGGTGGAAGTGTTATCATTTTGTAATTGAGGAAAATGGAACTTTCAGAACCATTCATTATATTTCAAAAAAATTAGGACAATATTCCACGGTTAATGGATAAATAGTGGAATAAAGTGGAGTCTTAGACTATAAATTCTGAAAGAATCATAACCACTTATTTAAAAACATTTTTTAATATGTTTTTTTCTTTTCTTGGAAGTAAAACTCTTTTTACAACTTTTACTTTTTTACCGGGTAATGATTTTTTAACATTATTAATGGATTTTCATAACTCAAATTAAAAGTAATGTCATTACCTACATTGTTCCATGAAATTTTTAATATTAAAATAATTTTACAATAATTTTTTTAAAATATTTGAAAATTTAATTTTAAAATAAATACACATAATCATGTAAAAACATTATTTTAAAAAATAATGCACTTCATCATTAAATTTATATAACACCAAATAATCATTATTATTTATTTTAGTAACATAAATTGTTTCATAAAAAATTTAATAAATGGTTTTTGGATTTAAGGGAATGGAACAACCAAATCTTACCTTAAAAATACTTCATTCAAAAAGAATATCAATATTTATTTTAATTAAACTGATAATTTAATTACGTTTTATAAATATTGGAAAATTTATTTATAAGCTCAATTAATAAAATAAAATGTATAATTTTATTCCATATAAAAATATTTTATTTCATAATAGGGTATTTCCACTTATAGGATGCTCTTACATAGTTATAAGACCATAAAATATATAATTTTCACAATAACTATATTTTCAACTAAAAATAATGATTTTCATAAAACATTCAAACATTCTTAATAGGGAAATTTTACTAAGAGGAGTTTAAAAATTGATTTTATTTTATCATATATAAGTATTAAACTTTTTGAATTGTGTTTTTAAAAGAAGTAAAAAGGTAAATAAAAAAGATTTTATAATAACCATTCTCAACATTAAATTATTTTAATTATTTATCTGGTAAAGGTAATAACTAATGATTTTCTATCAACATAGTGTTTTTTAGATATTTACGAATAATTTAATCTTATTTTTTGGGTTTTTTATATTGTTTGTAGCATGTGACAGAAGTTTTCTAACATTGTATATATTTTAATTGATCCAAAATCTTAGGTCCTTACATTCTACAAAATTAAATAAATTAATTCTTCATAATTTAATTATCAATTACTTGTAGGAATATGTAAAGGAGGATAATAAATATAAATGCCTCATGATATTATCTATAATGGGATATAAACCTCAATATCATAGGGTTGATTGTAAAACACTTATTTTCCCTAAACATTTCATGTAAATATATCTCCTAATAAGGAATTATGTACGATGTCAAGGATTAATTTTTATTTATAGATGATTCATATTTTTCCTTGAATTATTAGATGGAAAATGATTAATTAGATTATGTTTTCCCTAATTCTAACAATTAATGTGGATTCATAGTGAAGATAACCATTGTTTTTTGAAATTTGAATCAATTTTATTAGAGGATGGAATTCTAATTTGCAATTTTTTTTCCCAAAAACATAATAATAATACCACAAAATGATTTAATTTAAATAAATATCAATGAGGGTGTGTATTTGACATTCTTAGTAAACATCGTAGATGTAATAGGTTTGTAAAATCTAGAATAAGTCCACTAATTCCTATTGGAGTTTCAATGAATCCTAATTATCACAATTCCTTTATTGATACACATTAAATAGTTTTTTCATAATCCATGTGTCTATAAGGTCGTGCATTCCCACAATCCTCAACAATTCTTGTATTAGATAATCGACTTAGATAATGCAAGGGTTATCCACACAAAATTATTTGAATTGTTAGTAGTGTTTTTGAATGAGTTTTCTCTTCCTTATATATGTATACCAAATGAATTATCTTCTTCTAATGGTTTGATGCTTGATGAAACCCTCTTCAACAGGTAAAAAATCTTCAAATTCCTTTAACGTAAATTCCCCAGTGCTTCCTTCCATATTTTTGATATATATGAAATTGAACATTTTTTGATTGATCACCTTTGTAACTAGATATTTTCAGAGACTCCAGCATTATATTCCTTGGTGTGTTTAGGACATAGACTATGTTCATATTATTAATATTATACTATGATATTTCATTGGAATAATATCATTGTTTCTAACTATAGATCCTATTATGAGGTGTTTTTCATTGTGATAATCAGTGAAGTGTCCCTCACACCAATGTTTTATAGTTATTCTATCCATTACTAAAACCATAATGGTTGAAATATGTGATGAAACATTTATAATAATTTGATTTAATCAAGGTCATAAAAATGAAATAAAACTAAAAAAGTGTTGTTATTTTACGTTTTTATGTTGTCTCGTTATACATTCAGTGTGGCCTTTATCAATCATAGTTTGATCTTTGTTCATTTTACTTAATTTATATTATTACTCTAAAAGTAATTAGTGAATCAATCCTTCATAATGGATAGTAATAAGGATATTACAAACTAAAACAAGTCCCATATAAGTTTCAAACCTCATGTGTAGTTAGGCCTCTTTGTTTTGGACTAGGTGACAATTTAGTTAATACACAATATTACCTCTTTAGGGGTAATTATGACTATGTACCTCTATTAAAGAGCCTAAAAAAATTGTATCATCCATATATGTATGTATTTTAAAATAAAACTATATAAAAAATAAGTTACTAGTATTCCCTCATAGAATCCAATTCTTAGGATCAAATTTATTTTTTCACTAATGTTATCTAACCATAATACAAAATTTAACTGAACTATTATCCAAAAATAACTAAACAAATATCCAAAAATAACTAGCCTCTTATCTGATACTAACTAAATTTACCCATGTAAAACAATGTAGAAATAAAAAATCTATTGATTTAAAAACTAGGCCTCACAAATAGTCACACAATACCATGACCAAATGGTTTATTTTCTTAGATATGGCTAAATAAGAATCTTATTTTACTAAAAATAAAAAAACCCCTATAATCATGCTCCACTATAACTATTATATCCATTTCAAATTATAAAATCATCTTCAAGGAATTGGGATGGGAACATTAGAATGGAGTGATCTCAGATGTTTAGTAAGGGATCATATTGCAATGGCTATAATGTTTAGATCATAATAATATGTAAAGTATTGAATAACAAAATATCTATTTTAAAAGAAAAAACATCACGTTTTATCAGCAGGAATAACATATCTAATTTTACAATTTTTATAATGGAGTAATAAAATATAACGTGATGTGTATATCTTGATCCTTAGAATATATGAAGTAATGTGGAAAAATAATAGAAATACGATTTCATATCATGATGAACCTAGAAAATGTTGAAATTTTTCACTCATAATTCTTTGGGTAATGCTAAATGCCATTACACTCACTAGTTTCAAACATAGAAAGATTCTTACTCATTTTAACATAAAATTTTGAGTAGATCAAGATGTCATCAAAAACACTTCTTAGTTTTTTAAGACATTCCCTAGGGTTCTTTTTACCACACTTTGGGCAAACTGAAAACTATAATTTCTTACCTTAAGTTATTATTGATTGATTATTACCCATATCTTTCCATTGGAATCCCTTCTTTTACTTGTTTTAAAAGTACAGTTTGTAATCAGAAAACTCAATTTCTACCCTCTCAGCACATTGGAAAATATTTTTCATATCATTCAATTTCTCGGGAGACCAATTCACTTCGGTAACATGGATTTACACTTGAGTAAAAATGATTGATTTTTCTATCAGGATCCCAAAAAAGATTTGTAGGATACCTTTCCAATTGGGTGACGTTTTCTTCATATATGGCCAATTATTCCTTCTCCTTCCACTTCAATTTAAGGAATTTATTTTCCATTCTAACTCGAACCACCTAAGGAAAATATTTTTCAAGAAACAAATTCTTAAATTCATCCCATTCCAAGTCACCAATCTCCTCGATATTCCTAATATTATTGACCAATGACCACCACTGGAAAACTTTACCTTCAAAACTATAAATTTTAAGACTAAAATGTTTATTATATGAACACCCCATGACATCAAATTTATTTTCAAGGGCTCTAATCCATCTTTCAGCCACTACTGGGTTAGATGATCCACTAAAAGTAGGAGTGTGTTTCCTTATAAAATGTTACAGTATCATCATTACCGTTGTGGTAGCTCTTGGTGGTCCCTTACATGGATGCCACCACCATTTATTTCCCATTTTAGCTGATCCATTACTATCAAAAACTACTCGGTTCTAATCCTTACCATTCCAGGTTACGAATTTGGAAGGATTTCCTCCTTTTGGTGCCTTCATACTTCAGCTTCCCTATTTATTCTATGAAAAACCATTATGAAAATACATATATTTAATGAAGCAACATGGTGATATTTAAATGCTATATCATTTCATAATAAACATTTGGTAAAAAAATTTATGGTATTATATTAATGTAATCCTAACCCCTAAATTTATCTAAATTTTCTTCTGATACTAACTCTAAGGACACATCCATAAACATTATATAATCTATTAAATTAGTTTAGAATTAACTTATTACATTCCCAAAAATATTTTCAGTTTATTGGTTTAGAAAATTGGGACATTATTCATACATATCAACCCAAAATAATAATATGTGGGTACTACTAAAACTGTATCAATTTCTTATATAATAGAAAAAATTTTAATAAAAAACTTGAAATCTATTCATCAAAATTACTAAAAAAATTCATCGTGGACTATAATTTTCTCATACACATCCTTAAAACAAATTCAAAACATTATAAAACATTGGAGGAGAACAAAGTCATAGTAATGGAAATAAAAAGATGGAGAGAAACTGTTATTCCATGAATACTTATAAACATATGAAATCATTTTTATAAAGACACACTTATCTCTAATAAAGTATCATTTTCATAATTTTTAAAACATGATATTTTCATAAGAAACATAAATAAAACCATAAATGTCTCATGTGTCATTTCTTACTTAAAATTTTAACCCTCAAGGCTACATTATGATTTGTAACCATCACAACTACCTTACAATGTAACCCTCACGGCTACGTTATAGTGTAACCATCATAGTTACACTTTGAGTAAGCATATGGATGACCTAAAAAATTCACATAGATAATGAATTGGAGGGAGATATTGGTTCCACACTTTATCATAAACAATTTCCAAGAACCAACCCATTATCATAAAAAAAATTATAAAAACATATCTTTTGAATTTAGTAAAATACAATTCTAATAGAGGATTATTATAAAAAATCCTTTAAAAATATTATATAATTGAAGTGATAATTAATATAATTAAAGGAAAATGTTTATACCCTATAAATACATATAATAAACAAAATTCAGTGCACAAATAATTTTAGTACACCATAATCAGAGAAGTATAATGTTGACCAAAATAATGAAAATTGGGTTAAGAATTCATTTACCTCGATATAATCTTACTTAAAATGTGTTTAAACATCCTATATAATGGTTAAAAGAGAGTAATTAATATTTTATATAAACAAATTCATTTTTATAACACCTTATATTTTTATTTTATAACATCATTCTACCAATTTATTAATAATATTTTATTATATCGATTTTTTCGGGTGCGTTATTTACATAGTTTCCATTGTGGGTTCGTAATTGGTTTTCATGTCAAATTGATGTAAAACTCCAAAAGTTGAATGAAATGGTATTAATATGTTTCCAAAATATTAAATGATTACATAAATCATTTTTTTCAGATATTATGATGTATCATTAGAAAAACCATTAATGATATTTGTTTAGATCATTTTGGTGGTTCTTCGAAAATCACAAACTAGTTTCATTATATAATATAATATTATGTATATATGTTACGACCCGTCCCCCAGGGCCTGTGTCGTGACTACCCCAAGCCCACCCTCCATAGGCCAGGGGCTGGCGACTAGCACCAAAGGTGTAAATCCCTATAACTGGGAAGGCGTTCCCTTTATAAAACGTGAACACACACACAACCAGAGTACAAGAGGAAGCAAACACTAAGTAAAGTAGTAACAAGTGTGCTGAAAGTACAAAGGGGGCAGAGATACAAGCCCAATAGAAAGGTACAACTATAACTGAAAAGACAAACAACTGAGTGGTGAAGCAGCTCCTGGATCATCCTCTGGTTTCTTACCTGAAGGGTAGGTATAAATGTCCTTCTCAGCACTCCGCGTCTATTGGTCCGCTCCGTGTGCCATCACGCCGAGGGTCCACCTCCGAGTATCGTCCAGTCCTCGTACACTCTGCCTTGGTTAGCGCTGTCCACCGTCTGTATCCAACACAATGAGGTGCGGGCATTGCCCGTGTAGAGGTGAGTATAATGATACTCAGTAGGGACCCCAAGACCCTCAAGGTCTCACTGAATCCAACAAGGATAAACCACAAAGAAAGATCTCAACAGATAACCTTTACTTAGGTATATGCACAGACATATACCTAAGTTATCAAGTAACCCATCTCAATCATGAGGAAAACACAAAGGTCATTGCCTCAGCTCAAACCAGGATTTTCATTGACGAAACCACAACTACTGGTAAACTCCTCCTCTGTCGAGTACAGTGGCCCTGTCGCAACTCCGAGGTGCTACTCACTAACCTGAGACTGTTGAGCTACTCCTCCTATCGAGTACCGCGGGTCTGCTACCAAACCGGGCGCTCCTACGCTGTGGGTCTGCCGCCCCAACACAATAGCGCTCCCCCTAATAGCCTACAGAGGTACTCCTCCTGTCGAGTACCACAAGTATGCTGCCAAACCAGGCGCTCTTTCCGCTGTGGGTCTACCGCCAAACTGGGTGCTCCGTCCACTGGGCTTATCGAATCACTCCGAGTTGAATCGGTCAAGCAGTCATCAGGTCTACAGCTACTAGGTCTTCGCACTCCGTACGCTCGTCTCTGGGAGGGTCCACTCCATGAGCTACTGGTCGATACTTACAAGTGTCACGTAATATCACATGGAATATCTCAAAGTACAGCCTCGTCATAGGGGTCTCAATGTGACAGATAGCGCGTCAATTAGACGCAAGGTCTGTGAGTTATTAGCATTTCCGTTCCAGGGGCCCAGTTGGATTTCCGGTACTATCCAAACCAGCCATGCTCAAACCACATCCGAATCCTATGTAGACTATGCCAAAAGTACTTTCTCATCAAACAGAATCCAACATAGTCGACGATACGTCAATAAGACGTTCGATCCTTAAGTTATAAGTGTTTCCGCTCCGAGGGTCTGGTTAGAATTACGTTCGTTCCAAACCCAGCCATTTTTCAAAGTCGTCTAAAACACACTTAGAGTATCGCAAAAGGACCGCCTCGTCGTGAGGGTTCCGATGCCGCTGACGGTGCATCGATTAGACGCACACGGTCTTCATGTTATTCACGTTTAAGTGAAAACGGGCCCAGCTCGTTAAGCCTAGTGGGATGGCAGGTCGGGTCAACCTAGAGTTGGCGAGTCCGACCCGAAAGGGGGTTGGACTTGCCCAATGAAACGCACGGCCCAGATCGAAGGGTGTGGTCTGGCTCGGCTCGGTGCGGCGCGGCGCGGCCCAGCAGGGCACGGTCCGGCCGGCTGCGGCTCGGCTGGCTGGCTGAGCGGCTCAGCCCGAAGGGGCCGAGCGGTCCGTGGGGGGGGGGGGGGGCACGACCCCCCGGCTTCCCGAACCTGCAGCGCCAAGTGGCGCCGCCCACCCAAACTGGTCGGCCGAAGCCGGATGGCGTTCTTGGCGCAAGCGGCCTACTCAGGCGGGCCATGGTTCATCCAACGCGGCACCCGGGTGCCGTGGCCTTCCTCTGCCCGGCCGGCCGACGAGCCGGCCAGTTTTTCCACCGAAGCAGCACGCCCTGTGCAGGCCACGGTTCTCCAGAGCACGGCGCCGCGGGGCGCTGCGGTTCCTCCCTTCGGCCAGGCCTGTTTTTTCCCGGTCGAGCAGCCCACGGTTGCGGGCCGCAGTTCTTCCGCTTTCGGCCGGTGCACGGCCACTGCTTCTCCCAGCACTGCCTCTTCCATTCATGAATTAAAAGAATAAGAAACGTCGGAGGGTCGTCGGGTCATGTGTGTTTGGCCTGTGCCCTCTGCGTCAGGAGGTAGCAGTTGGCCAAAAACAATACAATTTTTACAACGTAGAATAAGAACAATTTTAATCCATTAAAATTGAACATAATCCCCCTACCTCGAAAAGACATCGCACGCCGTCGAACCACAGAAGACAAACATCGCGGTGGTCGGGCGTCGCAGAAGATCGGTGTTGATTCTGTTGATGTCGGAGTGCACTTGAAAAAGAATGGTCGTTGGTGACTTTGCATTCCTCGAATCGTAGATAATTCTTGATCGAGGGAGAAATTCGTTCTTCATTGAAGGTTGATGTTCTTCTTCGGAGAAGAACACTTCCTTCTATATCCTCTCAAGAGATCTCCCACCAATATTTCCAACCAAAATAATAAAATTTCCCTCCCATAGTATAGCATTCCATGTATTTTCAAATTAAATAAAAATCTTTAATTAATTAATTGAAGAGTTTTTTAATTAATTGAGATGGGTTGGAAAAAAATTAAATGGAGGGAGGGAGGTGGAATGTGGAGAGGCTCTACCCAATTAAATGGCGGAGTTGACAAGAATTAAACAAGGGGTGTTAAATTGCGGAGTTTAAGGGAGGTTTAAGAGAGATGAAAGGTTGGGGCTCATGTGGGCCCTACCTCACAAATATCCAGACATAGGAAGTTATGTGGAGGTGGGCCCCACCATTAACTTACCCATGTAGGATTTAAACACCAAGGTGAATAAAATTATTCTAAACAATTTTATTTAATTTTTCATTAAACCCTAATTTTTTACTTTCAACCCGCATAAAACGCAACTGTGATAAAGTTCCCCTTAAGAGAATACCAACGTTGCAAGCTCATCGGTGTCCCAGAATTTTAATTCTGAGCACTGGTTCAAACGATAGAAAAACCCGAATGTATGTTTACTAACCCTACCCGAACAAAAATTCGAGAATTGATTCCAGGAACACCGGGCCTTGGAATCAAGTGTCGTCAGAAGCCATAGGCTTGTAAAATTCCAAACAATTAAGAAAAAAAATTTACTTGAAAATTATGGGTCTTTACATTACTCCCACCTCAAGGATTTACATCCCTGTAAAGCTAAAACACACACTAGGAAAACAAATGGGGATACTGAGCTAGCATCTATGCATCCCGCTCCTAAGTGCTCTCCTGGAGGTTCTCATTCTGACAGATAATGCACACCAGAGAAATCGACAGTCCATGTAGGACCCGCTCCTATTGATCCTCAATCTCCACCGGGACCATTGAAAATGTCACCCCGTCATCGATGTCCATCTCCCCGTGATCGATGATGTGGGTCGGGTCGTGCACGTATCTCCTCAGCTGAGATATGTGAAAGACGTCATGCACCTGGTGCAACTGAGGTGGAAGGGCCAGGAGGTAAGCCACCTCACCTTCTCTGCAGATGACCTGGGACGGTCTAATGAAACGCGGAGATAACCTATTGCCCCGACCAAATCTCCATAGACCCCATCGAGGTGAGAACCGTAAGAAGATGTGGTCTCCATCCGTGAAATCATGTGGTCTCCGTCTCCTATCAGTATAGGACTTATGTATGCTCTGTGCAGTCTTCATCTGCTCCTGGATGATCTGCACCTTCTCTGGTAGCCTCAAGATGGGCACACTGGTCAACCTCTGCCTTAGCTTTTCAACATCTATGCGGGCATCTCTCTGACCACACGAAGTGTTTCCCCTTATTCGTTAATGCTAAAAGAAGTGCATCAACTCTGGAGAAGTCTGGCACAAATCTAAGTCTGTCTGACTCATGAGTGATCGATTGCACCCACTTATGCATGATTCCATCCTGTGCTGCCTGGGGTTTCCTTTTCGCCGACCAAGGAAAACTCATCCCAATGTTGTAGGTAAACCACAACCTTTTTTCCTAATATAGTCAATCTGTGTATGAACTGTGGTTGCCCAGTCAATACCCAAACTAACGTTGTAAGGACTCGATGCTTCCACCAAGAGGTTCCGACCAAAACTCTCACCTCAAGGGTCAGATCACACCGTCGGCGTAAACGTGATTATCGAGTCTCCTCCCAAAGGTATCTCCAGACATGAGGGTCAAGTAAACGGCTTAAACAGAAACTCTAGGTCTGGGAAAAGATTTGTGGAAGGAAGGAATGATTCGTATCAGTGTCTGTTGTTACGACAACTAGTAGAAAACATCAACCGTACCTCGAATCATTCCTAGGGATATTGGGTCACACTCCTTGACTACATACATCTACTCTCTTCCCCTTCCCTCATGCTCCCTAAGCCTGATGGGGACTACAAAGGCGGGTGGTTGTAAAATGTCGAAATGTACATCACCACATGCTGGCCTCCTAGATCTGCTTCCACGTTTGCTGCTCTGTAGATTCATTTTTCCTTAACACTTCCTCTTCTTAAAACATTTTACACACCCAAGTCTTTGAGACCGGCATCAGTTCCCTGCTTTCCCACTGCTAACATTCACTAGCTGTATTCGTTCAGCCAAAGAACATTCAACCACAAAGGTTCTCTATAGCACCCTAGCATAAGTAGGAATGCATAGAGAAAAAAGTGATGGCTCAGATATCCTTTAAACTCACCTCATTCGGTAGTCCGAGCCCCAAATCATTGATCATATCATATTCATCGAGTACATGGAACGATTTGTATGCCTCGAAGAATACTCAGCTACCGAAATGTTGTCCTGATGAAGCTGTATAAGTTCTTGAGAACTCTCATCCACCTCCTCAGGCTAGTCCTCAGCCACCTGTGAGTCAGGCTCTGCTTGGAACCTGAGGGGTATCTAATGCTGAAACACATGTAAGGCACAAAGCCTACATGTGTCCTCTACCGGTACTGCCAGTCGTAACTACTTTTCAACGGGTAGTGGTATAACTGACTCACTATCCAAAGATACTATATCGGGAAACAGTCCATGTACCAAAGTACAATCACTATGCCGACCATCCTCATGGTCACTCATTGAAAAAAAGACTAGTAGCAAAGATCACCATATGCTCTACTAGTTTCTCAACTAGGCAAAAAAATCTAGCAATGGCCTCCATCCAGTCCTTTACTGCCTAGGAATCTTCCTTGCCTCTAAACCTAAGAGGCCTCTGCCGCTGGGACTCGTTCAACATGCTCAGTCGGCATGCACCATCCGCTAGTGCGGCTGGTGGTATCTGCTTCCTAACGGGTGGTGGTGCTGCTGGTACACCACCCAAAGGTGCCAACATAGCAAGAGGGACCTGCATTGGAGACTCATCGCTCAGTGGTCCGTCATCGGGTACTCTCTGGGAACTCCAACTGATTGTCTATGTGGAGGCATCTTGAACAGATATGACACGTTCAAATGGTTAAACCTGATGAGATGACCTAGTTGAGCTGACTTAATGAAAACTTTTGAAAACAGACATGCAATAAGTTTTTTCATGCACTGAGTCAGAAAGTAGAAGTCAGGGTCCTGTTGTATGGATACATCGGCCGCTGTAGCAACACTGGACTCCCTGAACTGAAAACCACACTCGGTACTCTTAACACTATTGATTTACAGAAAAGAGAGATCAGAGTACTAAGTTATATGGTAGAACCAACTCCTCTAATACCAATTTTTCACGACCCGTCCCCCAAGGACCATTTCGTAACTACCCCAAGCCAGCCTTCTATAGGCTAGGGGCTGGGGACTAGTACCAAAGGCGTAAATCCCTATAACTAGGAAGGCATTGCCTTTATAAAATGTAAACACAAACACAACCAGAGTACAAGAGGAATAAAACACTAAGTAATGTAGTAACAAGAGTACTGAAAGTACAAAGGGGCCAGAAATAGAAGCCCAGTAGAAATGTACAACTACAACTGAAAAGAAAAACAGCTGAACGGTGAAGCAACTCCTATATCATCCTCTGGGTTCCTACCTGAAGGGTAGGCACAGATGTCCTCCTCAGCACTCTGCATCTATCGGTCCGCTCCGTGTGCCGTCACACCGAGTGTCCACCTCTGGGTACCGTCTAATCCTCGTATACTCTGCCTCGGTCAGTGATGTCCGTCGTCTGCATCCAACACAACGAGGTGCGGGCATTTCCCGTGCAGGGGTGAGTATAACGATACTCAGTAGGGACCCCGAGACCCTCAAGGTCTCACTAAATCCAACAAGGATAAATCACAAAGAAATATCTCAATAGATAACATTTTCTTAGGTATATGCTCATACATATACCTAAGTTATCAAGTAACCCATCTCAATAATGAGGAAAACACAAAGGTCATTGACTCAGCTCAAACTAGGATTTTCATTGACGAAACCACAACTGCTGGAAAACTCCTCCTCTATCGAGTACACTGGCCTTATCGTGACTCTGAGGCGCTACTCACTAACACGAGACTGCTGAGGTACTTCTCCTGTCGAGTACCATGGGTCTGCTGCCAAACCGGGCACCCCTCCGCTGTGGGTCTGCCCCCCAACATAGTAGCCCTCCTTCTAATGGCCTACAGAGGTACTCCTCATGTCAAGTACCGTGGGTATGCTACCAAACCAGGCACTCCATCCACCGTGGGTCTACCGCCAAACCAGGAGCTCTGTCCATTGGGGTAATCGAATAACTCCGAGTTGAGTCGGTCAAGCAGTTGTCAGGTATACAACTACTAGGTTTCTGCACTCCGTATGCTCGTCTCGGGGAGGGTCTGCTCCACGAGCTACTGGTCGATACTTACAAGTGTCACGTAATATCACATGGAAGTATCTCAAAGGACCGCCTTGTTATAGGGGTCTAAACTCCACAGACGTCACATCAATCGGATGCCCGGTCTGTGAGTTATTAGCATTTTCATTCCAGGGGCCCTGTTGGATTTCAGGTACAATCCAACCTGGCCATTCTCAAACCACATCCAAATCCTGTGTAGAGTATTCCAAAAGAACGGTCTCATCCAGTGGAATCCAAAATAGTCGATGAAACGTCAATCAGACGTCTGGTCCTTAAGTTATAAGCATTTCTGCTCTGAGGGCCCGGTTGGAATTACGTTCATTCCAAACCCAGCCGTTTTCCAAAGTCATCCAAAACTCACTTAGAGTATCGCAAAAGGACCGCCTCTTCATGAGGGTCCAAGATCCACAGATAGCGCGTCGATCAGATGCGCGCGGTCTTCATGTTATTCATGTTTATGTGAAAATGGTCTCGGCCCGTTAAACCCAGTGTGCTGGCGGGTCGTGTCAACCTAGTGTTGGCGGGTCTGACCTGGTAGGGGGTCAGACCGGCCTGATGAAACGCGCGGCCCGATGGGGTGCATCCTAGCCCGACCTGGAGCGGTGTGTCCCGGCCCGGCCCGCCGCAGCTCGTCCCGAAGGATCCAAGCGGTAAATGGGGGGGGGGGCTTCCCAAACTGGCGGCGCCAAGTGGTGCCACCCTCAAAAACCAGTCGTCCGAACCCGACCGACCTTCTTGGCGCAAGCGGCCCGCTCGGGCATGCCATAGTTCATCCAGCGCAGCACCCTGGTGCCGCGGCCTTCCTCCGCCTGGCTGGCCGACGAGCCGGCTAGTTCTTCCACTGAAGCGGCCCACCCTGTGTGGGTCGCGGTTCTCCGCAGTGCGATGCCGTGGGGCACTGCGGTCTTCCCTTTGGCCCAGCCGGCTATAGCCCGGCTGGTTCTTTTTCGGTTGAGCGGCACGTGGTTGTGGGCCGCGGTTCTTCCACATGCGGCCGACGCATGGCCGCCGCTTCTCCCATCTCTGCCTCTTCCATTCGTGAATTTAAAGAACAAGAAACTTCAGAGGGTCATCGGGTCGTGTGCGTTCGGCCCACGCCCTCCACGTTAGGTGGTAGCCGTTGGCCAAAGACAATACAATTTTTACAATGTAGAACAAGAACAATTTTAATCCATTAAAATTGAACATAATCCCCCTTCCTCGAAAAGACGTCGCACATCGTCGAACCATGGAAGACGAACGTCGTTGTGGTCGGGCGTCGCCGAAGATCGGTGTCGATTCCTTTGACGTCAGAGTGCACCCAAAGAAGAAGCGTCATTGGCCACTTCGCATTCCTCGAATCGTAGAGAGTTCTTCGTCAAGGGAGAAATTCGTTCTTCACTGAAGGTTGGTGTTCGTCGTCGGAGAAGAACACTTTCTTCTAAATCCTCTCAAGAGCTCTCCCACCAATATTTCCAACCATAATAATAAAATGGCCCTCCCATAATATAACATGCCATGTATTTTCAAATAAAATCAAACTCTTTAATTAATTAATTAGAGTTGTTTAATTAATTGAGACGGGTTGGAAGGTAATTGAATGGAAAGAGGGAGGTGGAATGTGGAGAGGCTCCACCCAATTAAATGGGGGAGTTGATAAGAATTAAACAAGCAGAGTTAAATAGGAGAGTTTAAGGGAGGTTTAAGGGAGGTGAAAGGTTGGGGTTCGTGTGGGCTCCACCTCACAAATATCGACACATGGGAAGTTATGTGGGGATGGGCCCCACTATTAACTTTCCCATGTAAGATTTAACCAGTAAGGTGAATAAAATTGTTCTAAACAATTTTATTTAACTTTTTAATTAAACCTCAATTTTTAACTTTCAACCTGCATAAAAAGAAACTGCGGTAATGGTCCCCTTAAGCGAATACCGGCGTTGCGAGCTCATCAGTGTCCTCAGATTTCAATTTCGAGCACTGGTTCAAAAGATAGAAAAACCCGCATGTATGTTTACTAAATGTACCCGAACAAAACTTCAAAAATTGATTTCGGGCACACCAGGCCTCAGAATCAAGTGCCATCAGAATCCACAGACTCGTAAAATTTCATAGAATTAAGAAAAAAAATATCCTTGAAAATTACGGGTCTTTATAATATTTGATAAATACATAATAGAGAATAGGTTATATAATAAAATTTTAAAAATATTCAACCATTAAAAGGGTCTTATGAACATCCATGAAACCGATAATGGAAATTGGGAATACATCATCCATGATTTCGGTAAATTGACACATCACGATCGATGTTTTTATTTTTAGAATGTGAGGGAGAGGAGAAGAAGTATAATGATTAATTTTTTACATAAACATGATAAAATTATAGTATATATAAGATAATAGATTTTTCAGGGTTTTTGGCTAATGTTAAGTGAATATATTATAAGAAAAGAAAATAATTGAAAATAAAATAAAAGAAAATAAAAGAAGATTTTTTTCTCTCGAATTATCCTCATTAAAAACATCCTTAATGTGTTTAGTTTTAGACTTTTGGTGAGGCTAGTAGGATGTGGATGTGGATAAGAGGATTGGGAATAATATTTGTTTGAAATTTGAAAAGGATCAAATTTGAGAGTTGTGAGGAGAAGAGGGGTGATGGGTGTTATTTTTAGTGGAGGACAGGGGGTTTCCATTTTTATATTCACTAGAATATTATGTTGGATCAAGACTATGAATAGTTTCAGAATTATCATAAAAAATAATAAAATAATTGAGTATATTTCTATATTTTGGTTTTACATAATAATTTCATCATCTATGACTCAATAAATCAAGTATTTATCTTATATCGTAATTACTGTATTTCAATATTCACAAAAAAATCATGAATATTAGAAAACTACCAAAAAATCACCACCAACATTTTTTTACGAGTAAAATTAAAATGTTCACTCCATTTTTCGAACATAATTTTATAAATTTGGGAAATTTAATTTATAATTAAAATCATAATTTATTCAAAAAATACAATTTTTAAAACTATAACAGATTTTATAACATTTTGAATATTTAATAGTCTCATAAAATTATCTTATAACCATAAGACAACAAAATAATAATTTATGAATCTATTTTTTGAAAATATTTTTTATTTCAAATCCTTATATAAATTTTAAAATTGTAATTAAATATTCATGACTCACAAAAATACCAGCACTTAATTTATAATTAAAAAAAACAATATTTACTTTTTCAATGATAAAAAATATATCATTTTTTCACTTATAAGATGCATAAATATTATATATAAATTTTTAGGTGAGGTTAATATTATATTAGAAATATGACCATTCCATTTGTTTAAAGTCCATAATTTGTATAAATTCCACTTATTCGTTATAATTTTGTAATGAATATACCTGTTTAATTCCCAAATGAAAACAAATTATTATATATATACCCGGGTCATTACAAATTCATAATGATCTGGATAGAAATTTAATTTTTGAAACTCTTATCATTCTCTGAAAGATGATATGTCTTGGAGAACTACTAAAACCCTAGAGGATATACTAAGACCATGTTCATTGGATTTAAATGGTTTCTTGGATAAATAAATTCCTCTTTTCGAAATCTCTTATAACTATAGCATTCACTCAAGAATTAATATGATTCATTATGAATGCAACTTAAGAAAAATGTGCAGAAATCCAACATTTTTTGAATAATATGATGAAAAAATTATATTGATACCTCATATACCTTAAAAAACGTAATAGAAAGTTAGATTCATTCAAAATAACATCATGAAATTTAAAAGTGGATAAAGGGTAACATTGGAAATCTTTAGTGAAATCTCAAATTCATTTATTCCAATGAATGTATCCATGGAATAAGGTTATGAGATTTTAAAAGATAGGAAAGGTGAGTCCAGGTTATATTTTCCCATTTGAGATTATTGATCATATAGGTACTATAGATTATCTCTTGGTGCTTCAACCAAGCCTCTCTTAAGTTCATGTTGTGTTCCATGTTTCAATTTTAATAAATTAAAATCCAAATCCATCACATGTAGTATATTTATAGGTTGTAACATTAGTTTATGATCATTATTATGATGAAAAATAATTATTAATGTTATATCATAGAGAAAATGTTTTATAGGAAAAGACTAATCACTAGGAAAAATTTCATTGATGGAATAAAAAATTAGAGGAAGTAACATGGGAACCCAAGTATATGATTAAACATAGAGAAACACATTTTAATATATCAATGATAGATAATTTTGAGTGATAGATTAATTTTAAGTGGGATGAATGTGAAATCAATTTATTTTATATTAAATAATTTTCAATTAAAATTAAATTAATTGATATATTTTTTTTAAAAAAATCTTGTGTCTAAATGAATCATGATATATTATAACATTTATAACAAATCCATTATGTAAGTACACAACCATAAACATTATATATTTTAGTGACTTTAAACTAGAAACAACATTATTACATTACAAGAATATTTTTTGTTTTTAGTTTAATAGAATTATGAAAAATCATTAAAAAATTATTCCATATATTAAGAGTGGACACTTATACTCAGTATCCAGTTCTTCCATAAAACAAAAGTCAGAAAATAAAAAAATACGTTCTCTATAAAATATTTATAATTAACTACATGATCTCATCCTTTCTAATATTCTATCTTAAATCTATAAGAAACATTGTATAACCAAGGATGAGAACTAAATCTCAATAAGGGAAATGAAACAAAATAAATAGTTAGTCCAATAAAAATTCCTAAAAACATTTCCAAAATATACATATTTTATCTATAAAATAAAATCATCTTTTAAAAATTTTGTCATCACACATTTTGAAAATAAATATTTTTTTATAAAAACTAATATGAAATTAATTAAAATATATATAGGAAACATGGGACATTATTTTACTTTACAATATTACAAAATATTTTAGCTCTCTTAGCAATATAGGGACTAACCATCATAGTTACATTTTGAATAATCACCAAAGTATTATTACTATAATCTCTTAGAAAAAACCTAATAGATTAACTTTTTCCCATCACCCAATGTATTGGAGAGCTGTTATGGTCTCACACACCCTCGGTTTATCATGGAACCACTCATCCTCATAAAAAATTCCTAATATCCACAAAATAATAAAAAAAAATATTTTATAAAATATAAATTATTGAGGAAAATAACTTTTCCATTTAAGAATCACTTTAAAAAGATATGCGCTCAAAAATGAAAGGATTTTATATTAAAATAAAATTTTAAACTTATAATGGAAGCTAATAAAAAACTAATTCTTCATAAAAGTTGGAAAATATTATCATGTTGTATGTGTAAAAAATTCTTTTTAACCTTTGAAAAAATAATTTAAAGAGTAATTTTAAAATAGTTTTTTTAAAACAAAGACCCTTATATAAACCTTGAAAAGACCCATTTTTTAAAATCATTTGAGGGAAAATTTTAAATTTCCATTTTTAAAAACCCACATACATATAAATAATTTCATAAAAATAATTTTAAAAAATATAGACATGAAAGATAATGATCTAGAAAATTAATATTCAAAACTTTTAAAATGAGGTTTTTAGTTAAAAAGTTCTTTACCAATAACATATAATTTAAGTGATCATTAATGTAATAAATTGATTGTGTGTATCCATTATAAATACACATAAAAAATATTTTAAATACAATATATTAAATTAAAAATTAATTTCACTCATAATATTAGTAATAAATTTTCAATGAATTTGAATTTTAAATTAAGGAATGGACATTGGGTTTGGAAATCCCTTACCTCAAACCTCCCATTAGATTCATATACTTTAACATCATATATAATATTTTATATAATGTTTTTAACTCTTTAAATTACTATATTTATATTTATAATATGTTATGGTGTGATTTTATAACATATTATGAACCATTAAATAATATTATTTCATTATTTTTATGGTTTTGGTTAATTTTATTTCAAGGTTTAAGGGTACATTTACTTGTGTAAAATTATGTATGTTCATGTAAAATGATATTAAAACTAAAGAAGTGGAATGAAATAGAATTAATGAACTTACATAATTATAAATTCTCCCATATATCATTTTTATTTCTTACATGATGATGATTAATTATATAAATTGTGAATTATAAATGTTTAGTTTATTTTGGCAGTTTTTCTGAACGTCATGAACTGGATTTTTTTATTTAACATTATATGTGTATATTATTTATATAATATTAAATAGGTTATAATATACCTATTTCAATTTAATTAAACCTGAATGATACTTTTATGACCATAATTAAAGGTTATAATGGAAAACGATTAATTAATTTTCCTGAAGATGTTAAAACGTCATAATTTGGAAAATAGTTTCATTGTTTTGAATTATAGGAGGTGAGAAACAAAATGAATATGATATAATCCACCATAAAAATTAAACTCCATTCTATACATGGTTTTGGAGTTATCTTTCCCCGATTTATGTTGGTAATAATAAGAAAATAGAAGATGAAATGAAATTAAGAGAGGTATTTTTAGAAAATCAGCTCTTGAATATCACATCCTTGGGAAATCGATGAGGGCCTTGGATTGAATCTTCTGGTGAGACTTGAAGAACATGTATGTGGTGATATTGAGGAGGAGATATATGGGTAGAGATATAAGGAGATTAATGTTCTTCATTCTAAATTGGGTGGTGATGTGTGGTATTTATACTTTAGGATAGGTGGGTTTAGGTGATTAAATAATAATTATTTTATGTTTAAATACAACCACATATGAGTGGTTTTAGTTTAAATTTTTTTTTATAATAATTATTTTTTCATTCTAGTTAGGGTAACGAAAGACCTCAACAAGCCATTATATTTTGTAATTTTTAGGTATGTTATGATTTTACCTTTTAACATCAACTATTTTCGTTATTTTACCTATACTATGGTAAATAAATTTTTTACCATGGAATTCCCTTTATAATTAAATATGAAATTGACCATAAATAGTAATTTTTAACTTTTTATTCCAAATATTTATTCCATTTTACTTAATAAAATTCACATTATTGGGTAAATTATATTTAAAATTTTCCCTATAGATTTAAGTGGATAGCCTTTTCTTAAAGTGAAAAGTTCAAAAGTTTAAAAAAAAATTATATCCAATTACATTGAGTAATTGATTAAAATTGAAAAAATTGAAATCATTGATGTACAATTGAAATATTTATGCTTTTAAAAAAAATTTAAAATATAATTTAAGTATATAAATAAAATATATGAAAATGTATTTTTCAATTAAAAGGCATTATTTTTCACTATTCATCTAAAAAATGAAATTTGTTTGAAAAATAACAAAAATTAACAATAATGTGTATTTGAAATTCATTTATCAGAAATTAATTTTATTTTGTCAAAATACATTTATTTGTGTTTCAAAATTTACGTATAAATCATGTGAGCTGTTAAA
This sequence comes from Viscum album, assembly GCA_963277665.1. Taxonomy (NCBI): domain Eukaryota; kingdom Viridiplantae; phylum Streptophyta; class Magnoliopsida; order Santalales; family Viscaceae; genus Viscum; species Viscum album. The sequence continues at coordinate 1,422,628,570 of OY728123.1, read as the reverse complement.
AGGTGGTGAAATTGCCTTCTAGAAAAATATATATTTTTATCCATAAAATTGGATTTATTCATATCTTAATCATGTAAAACCTATTAAATGAATTTAAAAAAATATTGAATATATAACATTTGAATTTAATTAATATATTTAGATAATAGTGATTGATTTAATATATTAAGATAAAATTTTATTAGTACATAAAATGTTTTTATTATAAAAATGGTTAATTTATATTGAATTGGGTTTTATTTTCATTTTTAATTAATTGGTAACCAATGAATTAATTTTATAAAAAAAAATAATACTATATTGTATTAATTTAGTAAATCTTATTTATTCTCTCCATTCCAATGTTTAGGTGATACAAATCACATTTAAATAATAATGTTTTGTGATTTTTTAACGCTCAATGTGGTGTATCCTGATTGATTTTGAACTTACTATTTCATTTAAAATATTAGGATATTGCATTTCTCCCCTACAAATTAATAAATTTTGTCCTTGTAATTTGAACTTGTTATTTAAATTTAGGGGTTTTACATTCCAATATACTATCATTAAAATCCCACATCAAAATAAGGGTTAATAATACATCCACATGAAAATAGATAATGGAAAGTATTAAGATCACATGGGATAACACATAATAGGGTTCCATGTATGAAAATATAGATATGGAAGAGAAAATTCACTATAATGTTCTGATGGATAGTGATATAGAACATTGTTGAGAGAACGATAACCATCAAAAAACCATAAACCTGTGATGGAATAGAAGAATGTTGAATTATTTGTAGGAAAATTAATTTGGTAATTATTTTCCTTCAAAATCTTATTTATAGAGTTTAGGAATTATTTTACTATCTAGACAAAGAACATAATAAAATATACTTACTTGAAAAGTATAATTTCATCCTCCATTTTCTCCAAATGATGATTATTCAAGATGAATTTTCCATACTTAGAGCATCAGAATCACCTTCTAATGATCAAAAAATCCACAAAATTATAACTATATATTCCCCTGTCTATTAGAATTAACCAAAATAAAAATTGTTAGAATAATATAATGTAATTATACAAATATAAGAAACCATTGTATTATAAAAAACATTTGAAATATAAAAAAATCTACAGTATTACCTAGAGTTTCAGAACAATCATTCCACTATTAACTATACATAAAATTCTTGAAAATATTCTAAATAAATTAAAACCCAAAAAAGATTAATTTTATCCCATAATCATCCCTAACAAATTTAATATCTATCTTCAAGTAATATCAACAACTCTTAATATCTCATACCAAATTTAAATCACTATATTCAGATAATCTCTATGATTTTCTATTTATTTTCATAAATAACCTACATAAATAAAATCCTATATTCCCCGAAAATTAATTTAAACATTTAATCATTGATTAGAATTCGATAATATTATATTTAAATTAATCATATAAGGTTCCCAAAATAGAAAACGTCTTATGAAATAACTTTGATCACTTTATCCTTAAATAAATTTCCAATACCTTGATTATCAATATAATAAAACATATGATCCCAATTTAATATGAACATTATCCAATGAATATTTTAAATAAATAAGATCAATTTAATATTAACGCAGATATCATGTAGGCTAGTAGTTTGCGATAAATCTTTGTAACCCTTAAGTTATGAGTTCAATCCCCATAACCATTCCAGACATGAAGGATTATCACCAATCTTGTAGGATTTTCATTTCCAAAAAATATATTAATATAATCCATATAAAATTATTATTGTGTCAGAAACATCATCATTAGTAAACATAATATATTTAACCACAATATTTAAATTATACCTTCTATTTTCATCCCAAAATAAAAGAATCCATAATTACCTCAAAATCAAAGATCATATAAACCAAAAAAATTCTAATACCTTTCAAATTATTTCAAAAAATATTAAAGGAATTAATAACATAAACATTTCTGTTACATGTACCAAATTTTTTTACGAAAACTCAATAAATTCATCCATACAATTATCACCATTACATCACTTTTCAAATGTATCAATTCATTCAAACATTACACTCTAGATTTATAACAACAAAACCAACTATTGAAATTCAATTGATAGGCATTCCATGATTCCCAATATATTTAATAAATTAAACTATATCATAGTTTAGAAAATTCAATTCATAAAAACATCCCTCATCCAAATTACTTATTAAACCATTAAACATGCATCATTGTTTTATTACTTAATACTTTGTTCCTACATTTAATGATGTGAATGATATAATTTTTATTCTTCAACATGAACTAAAAAAATTAGCATACCATGGATATAAAAAAAATTCAAATCATAAATCCAAAAATTATGATTTATTTGATATCTCGTTTATCATCATCTTCAAGAAATTAAATGGTCATGTTCATTGTGAATGTTCCTTTTTCGAGAGAGTTGGAAAAGTTGATATTTAAAAACAAATGAATAAGTTACTATAACCCATTAAATATTTTGAGAAAATAAAACGTGTTAGATAAGTCAAATATTTTATTTCAGGTTATTTGAATACATATAAATCTCTCTAAATAATTTTAAAAAGGTTTATCAATAATAGTTATAATCAAATCATATATATGGGATTTTGTTTTGAAATATTTCATTCCATAAATCATATGAAATGATCCTTAATCGATAGAAAATAACAACACTAAAACATGAAAAACATTATTGCATGTTAAAATGAAAATGGTATTTTTAAAGATAATACTTATAAAAACTCTTAATATATTAACCCTAAAATCCTTTATATGTATATAAATTACCTTTTTAAATCAAATCTCTAAAAATATTTTTAATCTTCAATTAATCCATAAATTTAAACAAAAAAATAGTGTTCCTCAGACATTGAAAGTATACTGATATTTAATGTTTAAATACCTATGATGATATCCATAACTCTTAAAAAACAATCTTAATCTATAAAGTCATGTAACCCCTGGTCTGTTACCAACTGTAATAACCCAAATGAGAAAATTTCCTATTTTAGATATTTTAAACTAGAATCCACATTATCATATTTTCAAGGGTCATTTCAGTTTAGAGTTTTAGGGAATGATGAATAATCATTAAAAAATAAACCCATATATTACAAGTGGACAATTATATTCATTATTCTTTTCTTCTATAAAAAAATATTAAAATAAAAATGTCATTTTTTGTGATAAAATCATTATAATTTTCCCCATGATCTCATCCTTCCCTCAATTCTCTCATAAAACGAGTGAAAAACAATTTAAAACTTGGGATGATACCAAAATATCAATAAGGTACATAAAAGTAAAAAATATATTAGTAAAGTGAAAATACAAAAAACATTTTCATAAAAATACCTTTTATTGAAAAAATAAATCATCATTTCAAAATAATCAATATCTTACCTTTTGAAAGTCAATTGATTATCTTGAAAACTGATAAGAACAAATATAAAATATATCTAGGTAACATGGGGAATCTTTTACCATATAACGCTTTCAAATATTGTGTCTCTCTTGGCTACAAAGTTCGTAACCATCATAGTTACATTTGGAATAATCACTATAGTACTATTTTAATAATCTCTTAGTAGAAACCTAATCAGTTAACTCCATCCCATTAACTAATTCATTAGAGATCTAAAACGAGGTTGCCTTCCCTTAGTTTATCACAGAACCACACATCCTAATAGATAATTTCCAATCACCATAACATAATCATACCATATAAATATTTCATAAAATAATCTTTCTTGGGGAAAATAACATTTCCTATTTGAAATCACTTTACAAAGCTACGAACTCATAAGTAAATAAAAATTATTTGAAAATAAAATTTTTATCATGTAAAGGAAGCTTAAATTCATTAAGGCTTCATGAAAGAGAACAAATCAATTCATGCCTAAAATGTTAATAATAATATTCCTTTTTAGTTTGATAAAACAGTTTAAAGAGTAACATTAAACGTGATTTTTAAAAGAAAGTCCCTTATATAAGACCTTAAAAAGACCCCTTTTGAAATCATTTGAGAGAATAATAAAAATGACCATTTTTAAACATTAATTTCCATTTAAATACTTTAGGAAAAATCATTTTCCAAAACATGTACATAGAATATAAGGATTTATAAATGAAATCATTAAAACATTAAAAATGATTTTTTAGTTAAAAAGTTCCTTAAAAATATCATATCATAGTAATAAACATCAATCAAATTGATTGATTATTTTTATCTTCTATAAAAACACATAAAAAATATAAATAAAACATAATAAATTAATAATTCATTTCACATATAATCTTAGAAATAAATTACCAATGAAGTTGAAGTTTAACCCAAAAAATGGAAAATGGGGTAAGAAATATCTTACCTCATTCTTCCCTTTTGTTTCACATACATTAACCTATTATATAATGGTTTAGAGAATGATATTAAATAATTAAATAACTAAATTTATATTTATAATACCTTATGTGATGATTTAATAACATATTATGATCCATTCATTAATAATATTTCATTATTTTTATGGTAAGTAGTGTTTTCATGGAATGGTTCAAGGGTTGGATCACTTGTAAAATAATATGGATGTTCATGTAAAATGGGATTAAAACACTAGAAGTGGAATAAAATATTATTAAAGAACTCTCATATGTATAATTATTACCATATACCATTAATATTTCTTATAAGGGGATGATTCATTAGATAAAATGTTAGGTATAAATGTCTAGTTTATTTTTGTGGTTTTTTCCAAAATATATGAAATATATTATTCTTATTTAATATTATGTGTATATTAGTTCCCACAATTATATAGATTATAATTTACATATTTCAGTCTGATTAATTAATATTACACTTTTAGGAAAATCCCTCAGGGTTGTTAGGAAAAATAAACAATCATTATTCCTAGAGACTTTAAAACATCATAATTTGGTTAATAGTTTCATTTATTTGAATAAGAGGATATGAGAAATGAAATGGTTATATTTTAATAAATTATTAACTTAACTCACTAGAATTTAAATTATTTTATAGTAATCATTCTTTGATGAATTAATTAGGTTACAAGAAAATATGATAAGAAATGAAATTATGATAGTTACTTTGAGAAAATTACCTCTTGAATGTCACCACCTTGAAAGACCCTTGAGGAATATGGATTTATTATTTTGGTGATCCCATAATCAAGTGTAGGTGGAGATATTTAGGAGGAGATGGTTGAGTAGATATTTTATGAGATACATTGTTTCTGAGTTGAAATAGGTTGGTGAGGGTGATATTTTTACTTGAGGATATGTGGGTTTAAGGGATTAAATAATGATTATTTTTTGTTTCAAGACAACCAAATTAGGGTGTATTGAATTTACAAGAATTTGGATGATAATTGATATTGTAAAATCAAGTTAGGGTCGATAAATTCCACAATAGACCATTAATTTTTGTAATTTTTTGGTATGTTATTCTTTTATGAATTATCTTTAACCCTTAACATTATTTTACCTATACGGCAGTAAATAATTTTATAGCACGATAAATGTTTTATAAATAAAAATTAAATTGGCCATAAAAACTAATTTGGACATTTAGATTAAAAAAATATAGAATCAATTTATTAAATTTAATTCACATTTTTGGAAAAATTATATTTAAAATTAATCCTGTAGACATAATGACAAAGTTGGTTTTTTAAGTGAAAAGTTAAAAAGTTTGAAATATTTTTTATGCTGAATTTCAATGTGAAATTGATTCCAATAACCTAAATTTTATTTATTGATTTATAATTGAAATAATTATACCTTGAAACTAATTTAAAATATAATTTATCTACATAAAAAATAGATTATAATATAGTTTTCTATTAAAATGTTGAATATTCACTATTCATTAAAAAATGAAACTTATCAAAAAAATTCCAAAAATTCCCACTATGATAATTTTACATTCATATTTCAAAAAATAATTTTATTTAAAAAAACAATAAAAGTGTCAAAATTTATATTTAAAACATTCATTGTTTAAAGGTGGTAAAATTGTCTTTTAGAAAAATTTAGCTTTGTGCTTAAAATTGGTTTTATTATTACCTTAAGCCTATCAAAATTATTGGATGAATTTAAAAAAAAATTGGTCAAATATAAAAAATATGAATTTCATTATGATTCTTCATTAATGGTGGTTAATTTAATTTATTACGATAAAACACCTTTGTCACATAAAAATAGTTTTTTAATAAAAACATTTATTTTATATTCAGTTTGTTTTTATTCGCATTTCTAATTAATTGGTAACCAATGAATTAATTATATAAATATTATTAAACAAAATTTTAATAATTTATTTCATCACACTAATTTTCACCATTCTAATAACTATGTGATAACTATTATATTTAAATAATAATATTTAGTCATTTTTTATGCTCGATGTGGTGTGTATTTTCTGATATTGAAAATAATGTTTCATTTAAAATATTAAGATGTTACACATTTGATTAAAGGGAATAAATAGAAATAAAAACATTATTAAATATATATATTTAAACAATTTACATATTTCAAAAGTTTTAATTCATACCTACGAAATTAGTATTCATTTTTATTAAAATCATTTAATGACTAAAATACCTATTTTTCCAAAATAATGTATTTTTATAATTTTATTTATTTATAATTAAAGAAGATATTTTGATTAATATTTAAAAATTATTTTTATGAAATAATATATATAATTTTTATGAATAAATTAATAACCATATATATATTTTTTTTCTAATTGTTAGGAAATATGATAAAATCATTTTAGTTAAAAAGAGTTATTTATCAAAAAAACCTTTTTATTTGTCAAATATTTCTTATCTTAATAATTTAAATTAATCATAATTTATATTTGGTTTAAATTAAATTTAATGATTATATATTCCATTAAACGTTGCTAACATTTATTTGATAGTTTTAATTTTGATAGGCATAATTTAATTCAATTTTACACTTAAACTATATTTTTCTAAATACCGATTTTTCCTATATTTAGCACACTTATTTTGAAATTATTTTTTCTAATTATAGAATATTAATTTGATAAAATCTAGTCAATAATTTTAATCATCATTTAAATTTTTTTAATAATGAATGTTTCATTTTTTTGAAATAATGAATATTAAAAACAATTAAAATGTGTTACCAGTGTAATGGTTAAACTGAGATTACTTGGGGGATAAACAAAGAGATCAATATAAAAATGCCGCATCGACATGTAAAAATCACATTAGTTGAATATATGTATACCCATTATTATAATGAATTCTAATACAAGGCCATTTAGAACCAATTTAACATTAAAATGAGTTTATATTATTTTAATCTTTTAAGTAATTAAATACGTTTGATATCCCACACTTATAAATAGGAACATCATATACTCCCTATTTATGAATCTTTATACTCCTAAATAATCCAATAACTTGATTAATACTAATATATATTCTTTATATATATCCTAGATACCATTTCCTCCTCCAATGACCAATCTTTCAATGATTAAGATGTAAGTTGAACGAGGCCTCTCAAAGAATTGGTATAAATCTTAACCGATTATTTTCAATATTATTTAGTAAAACACATTCTATAATGTCTTTGAATCAATCATAACATTATGAATAATTCTGCATAAATATTAAAATATTTTATTCTTATTACAGAATAACAATTATCCACCTCCTTTTAATATAAAGGAAAATAAAAGTGTAGTTTGCTTGTATGTTTATACTACCAGCTCAATATAGAGTTATGATTGGTGTTACATAACCACCCCACATGGATGATTATAATAATTTAATAAGTAAATATATATGATAATTATTATCTCATAATTATTTTTCAATCAAAAAATAATATATTTAATATTTTTGTTTTTCTCATTGGATGTTGAATTTATCATTTATGAGTACATATAGACTACCATCTCCATGAGAAATATGTTTCATTTTTTCATCACCAACATTCATGTACGGTTATAAAAATTTATATAAGTAATATCTATTACTTATTAAATTAATAATTTTATTTAAATGTTTTACAATTATTATAAATTATAATTTTTGATTCATTAAATTTTTATAACACACTCTTGCTTGGGTGAGTTTTACCACCTATATGAATAATGTAGTAAGGTTCATCACATAATGATTATGTAATTTTATTAAATGATAAAATAAATTAATAATATATATATTAAATTAATTAAAAAATTCTGGATATGATGAATCCAAGACCAAGATGTTTGGAAATTATTTTCTTAATCGAATCCAGAATGAAAAACCAAGTTGTTAGAACCTAAAAATATTATGTTAATGGGGAATTATTCAATAAAAGTTTAAAATAAATCATATGTGGATAATTTATAATATTTTATGTATTTAAATATTACATTTAATGACTCATAATAAATTTATATTTATTACATAGTAGGTTAGATAATATACAAATAATGTCAGCCTTGATGAATGAATTTAACGTTACAACCTCCAAATTTGGTGGGATTGTTTTTTGTTAAATTAATGATGATGATTTTGTATGATATATCAATTATAAATATAATTTATATTTTTCTAAAATATTTTTAGCTATAGACCGCATTTTACCAATTAAAGTTTCTCTCTCTGTGTAGTGAAAAATCTGAAATGAATGTTTTTACGGAAAGACGAAATTATTTCTCTTTTTTATTAGGAATCTTTCATCTTCCATATCCATGTTATATAAAATGTTTTCATGAAATATTTTTACTCTTATCAAAATATTTTTAATGTAATTTTTATCTATTTTTTAAAATCAATTAAATAATATAATGAGAATACTAATGTATTTTTTTTGAATGTGATAATTTTTTCATTTTAACCAAAACTATAAAAAGAATCATTGATTTAATGAATATCACTCAAACAACTTTTCCCAGATACATGATTACTCTTTTATTTAAATATTACGTTAAAATATTCTGTGTTTTTTTTAAATAATATTTTTCCCATAATATTTCTAAAATGTATAAATTTTATATTCTTTGATTTAAATGTGAAAAAGATATTTTCCTCAAGAAATATTCGTGTAAACTTATAAATATATTTTTGAATATGATTAAATCTATTTATGTTACTTATTATACATGTGGGATATAATATGATGATACCATATATTGGTTTTTTATTAATAGTTTATTATTATGATGAATAAATATTTTTGAAATACATTTTCTTTTCTCGGGGTTATATTCAGATGAAATGATAAATTTTTTAATGAGCTTATATATTTTATATGAATATATTATGATTAAGTGATGGTGGGTATATTATATCCCTCCAGTACATTGGTTAATGATTAAAAAGATGACTTAGTAAAAGAAACTCATATGATGATGTTGGAATTTCTTGGGTAGGCTTTTTAATTAGGAGTTTTTCACCACTGTGTGATGATGTTAATAGCAGTGAGCCTTGATATATGATTTTTATGTTTATGGTTCGACCAAAATTTTTATTCCATTCTCTAAATCCTATCAATAAGCTTATGACATGATCTCTTGGATCATGAAATTTGATTCATTTTTTAATCATTTTTTACGAACTACCCATGTTTTATTATGTGACTATAACTATAACACCAACTATTTTATGATATAATTATCATCAAATAATTTAAATTTATTTCATACCATTCATTAAATGTAACACCGAGTTTAAATGAACCATGTTATATTATTGAAATATTATTAGTTAATGTGAAATTTATCTCATCTTCATTGGATTGGAAGTTATAAATAAGACTGACTTAATTATAGTGAATTCCTATTTTAAATATTTATAAAATTAAATAATTGATTAAAAATTTATTAAAAATAAAAATAAAAATCATTTGAACATAAAAGTGATTTTTTTCTAAAAAAATATACTTTTATGTGAACGATGTGTTTTTTTATAAATAAAATTAATCACTTTTGGGGAATTATTTAAATTAAATATATATATATTATATACTAAATAAATTTTTTTAACCTTCTTGTAAATTTTTTTCATGAATGTGATAAGAATATATCCTATTTTATACTAAAAACATTTCTTCTCTAAAAATGGGATTCACCACATTTTCCACACATTTTTTAAAATGAATTTATAAATATTATCAAAATTAAATCATTAATTATAGATTAAATGATTAAAATTAAGGGTATTATACTTGGCAAATAAGTACATTTTTTGTTAGGAATAATTTGATAAACATTTGTCACCTTGATAAGGTTATGATGGGTAAAATATGGTAATAACTTTGGGATACAATATTAAGATTTCTATAACACTTTACATTATCATGTTATATGATTGGAGTTTATACATATTAATCTATTTCTCAATAATATGGTAACATGTTTCCATTTTTAATTTATAAAAATAGTTATATTATTTTGAGAAAAGAAAAAAAATACAAAATGCCCCTCACTTGACATTAATATATCGAAATTATTTACATAAGGATAAAAAGAAGATATGTTCAATTATAAATATTTATTTGATTCATGAATTAGTTTTTTTATCATGATAATTTTTTTTCTAATTTTTAAAATTTCAATGATTATATTAAATGTGAATGAAAAATGACAATATATTTATTCAATTAAGCGACCAATAAAATAAATGATTTATAAAATATTAAAAGTACTGCATTTTTTATGATTTTTTTCATTATATGGAATTTTTTGATAAATCTGAAAAATTAGGTTTGTTTTAATGGTTTGTATTGTATTTCCATTAATATTTTTATGACTTCAACGTTGAAATAAATGAATATTTCCAAAAATTACATTTATAATATTTCATAATTAACAAAATTTTATTAAATGATTTAATATTCATAAACACCTATATTCTTCCAAGATAAAGGGATATGTTCTCAAATATCATCCATTCTCAATTTATAAATCACTTTTCTTTTTATGGTAACATTATTGACCATTATAGTATAAAAAATGTTTGATATTACATCAATTCAAAAATAGATTAATATGGGGTTAAAACTAAGAGATAAGGGTTAAAACATAACATGCAATTTATAAATTTTGTTAGAAAACATTATTCTTACTTATATTAATAATATATTTTAAATATATCAATTTGAGTCATTAAAAAAACAATTTATATAACTTTAATATATTCATTAATTCTAGGAGTACCCTTACCCTGACATATAAAAGGGAACCTCTTTGCCTCTCTTACACACAAAATTTTAGCATTATATCACATCCAATACCTTACTTAATATAATTTATTTGAATCCTAAGAAATTAATTATATCAAATAATATTTATTTTAATACTTACAATATAATTTATTTGAATCCTTTATTAATGAAGCAATCATGACATCATCATTATTTCATAATTAAATTTATTTATTTAATGACTAAAAATTATAAATAAAATATCATGATGTAGGAAATATTTTTATATCTCTAATTAATATTTATTGTTGAAGATATAACTTATATAACCTCATATAATTTTTTTTATTAATAAGATAAATGTTTATGTTATTTTTGTCTTTATTTAAAATTAATTATTAGGACATGTCATTATTACTCCCATGTAGATCCCGATTCAAACAAGTTACGCCTAAGGAATATCATCGAACATAACTCATACAATCAGATTTGGACATATTTTAGGGTAGTTTTATATTATTAATATATTATTTTTCCCCTTATTTACAATATTTACACTTTAACCCTTGTAAATAAAAATAATTACTAAATTTACTATTCATTATGTCTAAAAATAAAAGGCACATATTCACACAATTTGGCCTTCTGATTCCAAATATGTAATCCATTTTTCCAGATTCAAAATATATAATTGGTTGAAATTAATTTAAAATAAATTCTCATTGTCAAAATCAAAAAACGTTTTTTTTTCGAAGCAAAAACTATGAAAAATATTGACATGTGTTTATGTCCTATTTTACTGTGAAATCACTTCCAATGACTAAAACTATATTAAATGATAAAAACATAATACCATTTGACATTAAAACCAATTAAAACCAATATAAATATATATATAAATTCGATGAAAATGATAGTTTTAAATTAAAATGAAGTATTTTTCACTATTCATCAAAATATGAATTTCCTCAGAACAGATACCAAAATTTCAACCAAGATAAATTTTGATGTCCCGATTCTAAATAAGATGTTTATTTTTTCATATATAACATATAAAAGTGAAAAAAACTAGATTTAAAAAGGGTTCACCATCATAAGGTGCTAAAATGAGCTTTTAATAACATTAGACTATTTTATGCTTAAAATTTGATTCATTCTCATTTTAAGCCTCAAAAATTTATTGGATAAATGTAAAAACAATTAACAAACATGTATAATCATATTTTAGTGAGTTCTATTCATTCCCTATAATATAATGGCTCATAATTAACTAATATTTATATTAATAATAATATTATATAATTTTTTGGTATAACTCAAAGATGTGTGAAACGTAATATTTCAAAGAAACTGGTTGTTTCATTTTGAGAATGCTATTAGAAAAAGAATTCCCTTTAATGTAAAAAATAATATTTTATTCAAAAATAATAATAGAAATGTGAAATTATAATTCTATAAAAACCAAGGATTCTACATCATTCCCCCATTTTGTAAATTGTATCCCCACAATTTAATTTAGTTATCAAATAAGTGGGGGTGTTTATCCCTTATAGAATTTGCAGATTCCCACACTGCATCTTCGACCATATGGGTTTTCCACAAAATCATTACCTGATGAATTACCTTATTCTGCAACACTTTCTCCCTACGGTCCAAAATCTGGACAGGTTGTTACTCAAAAGAAATATTCTCTTCCAACTAAACAACCATTGAACTTTAAACATTATATGGATCCGATATATACTTTCTCCACATTGAAACATGAAAAACATTATGTACAGGAGATAAAAATGGTGTTAAATCCTCTTTTTAGGCAACTGATCCATCTTTCACTAGGATTTCATAGGGTCTAATAAACCTCAAACTCACCTTTCCCTTCTTACCAAAACACATCACACTTGTCTATATAGAAAATTTGAGAAAGATGTGATCAACTACATAAAAAAGGATCCTTCCTCTGGTTATTTGCATGACTTTTCAGCCTAATCTGATCTATTCTTATGTGCTTTTGAATCAACTGACCTTTTTCAACTATATCTTCTACAAATTATGGTCCCACCCACTTCCTCTCACCTACTTCTTCCCAAAAAGCAGGAGTTCGATACCTTTTTCAATATAATACTTCAATTGGTGTCATATGTATACTGGGATGAAAACTATTATTATAACAAAACTCAACTAAAGATAGATGTTGGTCCCACCTTCCCCATTAATCCATTGAACAATAATGTTGCATATCTTCCAATTTCTGAATTTTTTGTTCTGACATCACATCTGATTACGAATGAAAAGTTGTACTAAATTTTATTTCAGTACCCAACGACTTTCAAAGGCCTTTCCAAATGTTAAAAGTGAACTTAAGATCATGATCAGATACTAGTGATAGTGGAACTCCATGTAACCTGACTATCTATTTGATATATAATCTAGAAATTTTATCTAGATACAGAGTATCTTGAATAGGAAGAAAATGTGCAGATTTACTCAATCAATCAACAATAACCCAAATATCATTGTTACCTTGAGAATTATTTGGTAATCCTACTACGAAATACATGGACACATTTTCCCATTTCCACTATAAAATTGTAAAAGGATAAATCATCCCATTCATTAACATCCATTTTTCTTTAACCAATTGAAAAATAAAAAATCTCAGGGTAATTTCATCAATATATCTTTTCATTCCATCCCACCAACAATACTCTTGAATATCTTTTTACATCGTATTACTGCCATGATGAACTGAAAACATAGAAATATGAGCTTCACATAATAACCCTTCCATCATCTGTGAATCACAAGGCACACATAATCTATTTCTAAACCACAAAACATAGAATTTATCAATGTTAAGTTCAAGTTACTTACCCTTCCGAACTAATTCTACTTTTTTCTACAACTCACTTTATTCTTTATGCACATGCTTAATTCTATCTGATTGTAATGATTTCACTACCATCTGAAACAAAATAGAGGAATTCCCTGCACAAAAAACATCCAATAAAAAATTCATTAATTAAAAAAACTGAAGGATCTAGTTCCAAACATAGTATGGTTAATATAACATAACTCTTTTGACTCAAAGCATCAGCCACATTATTTTCATTTCTTGGGTGGTAATGAATTGTGAAATAATAAACCTTGATTAATTCAGGCCATATCCTCTGTCTCAGGTTTAATTCTTTATGAGTTAATATATATATATTTCTCACTTTTGTGATCAGTATATATTTCACATTTCATTCCATAAAGATGATGCCTCCAAATTTTTATAGAAAAAATAACAACAACTAATTCCATGTCATTTTTATGGTAATTTAACTCATGAATTTTCAACTAATGTGAAGCATGAGAAATTTCTTGATCATTCTGAATTAAGACACATCCAAGTCCTTTCAACAAATATTCACTATAGATAAAAAATTTACCATTTTGAGAAGGAAGTTCCCAAACCAGAGCATTCACCAATCTTCTTTTAAATTCATGAAAACATTCATCACATTATTTTTTCCAGATGAACTTAACACTTTTTTGAGTTAACATAGTCTGTGGGCTAGATAACCCTAAAACATTATCAACAAACCTATACTAATAACCTGCTAAACCAAAAAAATCAATGAATCTTAGTTATATTTGTGGGTCTTGTCCATTCTAAAAAAACATTTTTTATAGTAGGATCAACAGTTATGTCATCATTAGAAACAATGTGACCAAGGAATGAATTTTTTTGTAACCAAAACCCACACTTATTTAATTTACCATACACTTTTTTCTCTTTTAAGGTCTGAAACACCACCCTTAAATGAATTTCATGGTCCTATTTACATTTAGAATATAACAAAATATCATCAATAAACAAAACCAGAAACTTATCCAAGAACTCCTAGAAAATTCCATTCATAATATCCATTAATACTACAGGTTCATGGTTAACACAAAAGGTATAACTAAAAATTCATAATGGTCATATCTAGTATGAAACACGGTCATCGTAATGCCTTCTTCCTTTACTTTCAACTGATGGTACTCCATACTCAAGTCAATAATGGAAAAATACTAAACTCCCTGGAGATGATGAAAAAAATCATCGATATGAGGAAAATGATACTTTTTCTTAATAGTGATGTCATTCAATGCTTTATAATCAATGAAAAGTCTCATTGAACAATCTTCCTTTTAGAAAAAATAAGACATGATAACACCATGGTGATGTGCTAGGTCTAATGAAACCTTTATCTAATAACTCCTACAATTGCTACTTTAACTCTAAAATTTCAATTTGAGACATCTGATAAGGGGTTTTTGGAATTAGTTTAGAGTCAAGAATCAAGTCAACAATATATTCAACTTCTCGATTAGGTATTATACCAGGAAACTCATTATAAAAAATATCAGGATACTCATTGACCACTGCTACATCATTAATATGAATAGTTCCTTTATTTTCAATAATATGTGTAAGGTAACATTCATTTCCATCTTCTACAAGTTTCTCAGCTTCCTGAAATGTTATCAAATGTAAGGGTTCATTATTGAACACAAACTAAAATTCTTTCTGGAATGAATCCACTTTAGCTCTGTAGTTAATCTTAGCATGATAAATGGAAAGCCAATTTATACCCAAAATAACATCAAAATCTACTAGAGGAAAAATAGTAAAGTTTTTTGGTAGATTCTTTCTGCACACAAGGATAAGAAGTTTCTTATCATTTATTTTTAAATTAACATTACCCCCAATTGTTTTTACCACAAGTTCATGATTCATATTTTGAGATGGAATTTTCAATTTACTGGAAAATTTCTAGGAAATGAAATAATGTGTAGACCTAAAATCAAACAACACATTGGAATAATCTGAATAAAAAACAAATATACCTTATACAGCTTCATTAGATGGCCCAATATCTACTGAAGTAGTTGCAAAGGATTTCACCACCCCATTCTTCTTGTAGTCTAGAATCATGAAATCATTTGAGTTCTTTGTCATACATTAATTTTCATAATGACCCATTTCATTGCACTTAAAACATTTTACTAACTATAAATTATATTTTTTCTTACCATTAAACAGATCCTTTCCAGTGTAATTACAAGCATTATGTCCCATTTTACCAAATCAAAAGCACTTACAAAAAATTCAAAAGGCATTATCCAAAGTGCTTTTTACCTTAATTTTCAGAAACTATAAACTTATGATTCTTACAATCATAATTTTTTGAAGATTTCTTACAGTTCATATGGAACCTCGACCTCTTATTCTATTGTTTTTTAAAGAACACTTAATCATTATTAAACACCATTTCCACCTTTTCTGCACATCGAACATATTTTTCATATCTTTTGAACTCATGAGAAGCTAAATCCCATTAATAATTTTGAATTAGCCCTAAAAATTATTTATTTTACTATCAAGATACTGTATGAAATTTGGAGCATACAACTCCAGTAAACTAAATTTTTCTTTCCAAAAAGCCATTGAATCATCCTCCAGCCTCAATTAAAAGAATTGTTTTTTTATCCAAAGTCGAACATGTAATGTATTGGTTCTGGGTGATGCCTAGTGGTGCCCCAAACCAAGTTCATCACACGGCCTCAAGCACATTTCCCCAAACACCAGAGGCTGATGACTAGCAGTGAGGGCCTTGGATATGATAGTGGGGAAACTATGACCTCATTGGTAGAGTGATGCAGTATAAAGAAACAAATAGCTGTAGTGAATGAAATAATAATACCATACAATAGTAAATAGCGGAATACTAGAATTAAATAAATATCAGCATAATATATATATATATATATATATCAATAATGATGCATGTCACAAGTATGTAGGAAAGTAGCTAAACAAGTCACAATGCTGGAATACAGTTCTAAACCAATATACAAAGATAAACAAGTAAACAACTCCTCCGCATCGCAAGCCTCAGCTTGATCTCATGCTATCCATATCCACAGCAATCAAGTACCTGAAATAGAAGGTCACTTTCCCTTATCTATAACTGTAGAAATATAATCTATTTATTCCCAAAAGCATGTATCAAACAGGCTGTGAGATGAATCCCAATAGGCAACCACCCAATTATTTGTGCCTAACAGTCAGTGAATATATATATATATATATATATATATGTCAGGCAATAAGAAAAATAATGTAATAACAAGGATGTACTCAAAAGTCAATATTCCAATAGTTTCAATTACATTCATTTGCATTCGTCAATTATTATACCAAACAAAAACAAGTAACCCTCTGGGAAGTTCTCACAACCTATCCCCTCTAGTTCATCCAATCAATCTCAAGTAACCCTATGGGAATGTTCTCATAGCCTAAACCCTTTGGTTCAACTTATAAAAGGATGTAACAAACTCTTGGGTAAGCTTACACAGTCTAACCGTTTTGGTCTCATGGAAAAAAGATGCTCTAAGAAAGTACTCACCTTGAATTCCCCCCTATAGTCTTTTAACGATAATCTACAAACACTCTGAGGAAGAACTCAACGTCAATTCCCCCTATGTTCTTGTAATGTTAATTATAGACACTTTGAGAAGCACTCAATGTTAATCCCTCCTATGGTCTCACAACATGACAAATAAGAGACACTCTGGGGAATCCCTCAATGTCAATTCACCCTATGGTCTCACTATATTAAGTTCACACAACCCAGTGCAAAGAAATCATGCACAAACGATGTTTAATATCCAACATAAACCTCAAGAACTACTTTCATAAACAGCTACAAATCATATCACAACATCAGATAAATCACTCCATCCTAACAACACTAGGCATAGAAAGAAAGCAGCTTAACAAGAAAAAATAGACCAAATGGTCAATACCAAAACAAACATGGGAAACACCTCTATAGCATGGAAAAATAACCCTATTCACAAACAAGATCCCTAACTCAAGAAAACTAGCGTAGCAGGCATCAACAAGGTTAAAACCCCTAAACACGTAATAACCCAATATAGGGTATTGGGCACTTTTGAAAAAAAAATTCAAAGACTAACTACAGAAAGTCACAAACCACATACCTCGGCATTGTATGATCTATACACTCAAGAATCAGCCCTTGAATCGGCATATAATGACATTGATATACAAAAACATATAAAAAGTTCAACCAAGGATATCTCACAAAATAGGATAAATCAAGGAACAATGATCTAAAAGAAATAATAACTCAACAAGGTGATTCCAATGAAATAGAAGGTGTTCGATTCGGAGCACAGATGTCCAGACGGGGGCTTAGAGATGAATCATCACTCTCGATCAGTACTATATGAGAAGAATCTAGGGGAAGGGTGTTCTGTATATGAGACACAACCCCATTTCGATTTAACAAATAAAAAGAAAAGTACATGACTTGTTCATTTAATGTACATGTCGTTTATGTTCCTTAACTAACCTATGCTTTAGGATGTCTCCAGGTCACCCCGCATGACCCGGTACATGGCTATTACATAGCCAATACATGGTTGTATGAGGCAACATGGTGCACTGAATGTAATCTTAAGTACATGGTGTGTACTCTAATTTTTTTCTAGATTCTCCTCTTTTTTTCTCAAAATCTACTTGAAATGAAAAACATACCTGAAAGAAAAATATGGGTTCTTACAAAATTTCCCCCTTAAATAAACTTTTCCACAAATTTCCCAAGTAAGGAGGTATAGAACATGAATCCTCAAACAACTCTGGCTATTGTAATCTCTCATCGGCCTCCCTCTCCCAAGTCTCATCCTATACTCGCCCATGCTGCCATAGCACCTATACAAGAGGAATAGACTGTTGTACCTCTCGTACCCCTCGTGGTTTGATTTTCATGATCCCAATCACTCACTTTTTTATCTAATCCTCTTTCAAGTGTTTTTGGATGATAGGAATCAATTCAGGGTGCCAAGGAATTGGGCCAAGAAGGCCAAGAAGGCAAAAAGCCTAACAAGGACTGAAATTCATTCCACCGGCCAACCGGTGGTTTCACCACCGGCCAGCCGATGGACCCTAGACAGAAGGCTGAGCCACTGCCTCAGCACCGTCCAACCGGTGGCCTCAGCACCGGCTAGCCGGTGGCACCCAGACAGAAGGGGTAGCTACTGCCTTAGCACCGGCCAACCGGTGGCCTCCTCACCGGCCAGCCGGTGGAGCCTGAGCCCGAGCCCTCCTCCATTTTTCACACACCGGCCAACCGGTGGCCCTGTACCGGTCAGCCGGTGGAGGCAGTCAAACTAGCCGTTGGGCTTTTGACCAGCCTATCCACTTGGCCTCCAACGGCTCCGAAAGCCTCTCCAACGGCTCCAAAGGCCTCTAACGGCCATATGAGGGTTCCCCCTCTATAAATAAAGGACTAGGAACCCCCGGAAACTTAAGTAAGCCATACAGAAGCCAACAGACACTTTTTCATCATTTGGCGAACCTCTGGTGGATTGTTCCAAAGGAACCCCAACTGCTCCAATCCAATTCCACATCCAAGGAGCACCACCATAGAATCTTGGGAGTGCACGTCTTCAACTCCAATCATCCATTGGCGCCCAAGGCTTCTCCCCAATTACGGTTTTTCTAGTTTTATTCATTTTGAGCTTTAAATTGAGTTTGTGCCTACAAACACCCATTTCTCTCATCCTCCATTCTTTTGGGTTTTCACACCACCTTCAAGGTGTGAAGAGGTTAGTCAAGCCTTCCCTTTTAAAAGGCTTGAATCAAAGGTGAGCTATCCTTCACCTGTAAGAAGGCTAGTGGGTTCTTGCTCAACCATTGAAAGCAAGTGGGTTCTTGCATAACCATTAAAAAGCAAGCTGTAATAGGTGAGCTAGCCTTCACCTGTAAAAAGGCTAGTGGGTTTCTTGCTACAACCATTGAAAAGCAAGCGGTAGTAAATCTCTCAACGGTTGAGTTGGGAGCGGAGACGTAGGCCGAGTTTTAGGCCGAACTCCGTTATCAAGTTTTGTGTTTTGCCTCCTTTATTTCCGCTGCACCTTTCACTTTGATTTTAAATTGTTAATCATTTTTTAAAAGGAAATTCACCCCCCCCCTCTTGCCATCACTTCTCCTTTTCTCCGCCCAACAATTGGTATCAGAGGCAAAATTTGAGTAATACCTTCACCGGTTTCAAATTTAAGATCCATTGTGATGGCATCAACCTCTTTCTCCCCCGAAGGCTATTCTTTGGGTCGTGCTCCATTTTTTGATGGAACCGACTATTCTTTTTGGAAAACCCGCATGACTACATTTCTTAAAAGCATTGGTTATCCTATTTTTAAAATTGTCATGCATGGTTATTCACTTTCTTCTCCCGATGAATCCAAATGGACCCCCGAAGACATTGAAAATTTTGAGATTGATGGAAAAGCCATGAATGCTCTCCATTGTGGGTTAGACCGTAATGAATTTAATCGTATTTCTACTTTCTCATCTTCTTATGAAATTTGGAATCTTTTAGAAGTAACCCATGAAGGTACTAAAGGCGATGACAAGCCCGATTGCCCATCCCGCAAGAAAAAGGCCAAGAAAAAGGAAAAGAAGAAGGCTTTCAAGGCCACATGGAGTGATAGCTCCACATCCTCCTCCTCCTCCTCGAGCGACAACGGTAACAAATGCCTAATGGAATGTAATGAGGTAACATCTTCCGACTCCTCATCCTCATGTTCTTCCAATTCTTTCAATCATTTGTCATACGAGGATCTCCAACATGCTAGAGATCAATTGGAGGAAGGTTTTCACGAACTTTCTTCCAAATTTGTTGCTTTAAAAAAGAATTTCAAAAAACTTTCTTCTGAAAAGGAACAACTTCTCAAAGAGAAGGAAGAGTTGTCCCTTAAAGTCCAAAACCTTCCCGATGTTGATTCTATGGAATCAACCATCAAGGATCTAAGGGAATCCCAAGCTAAGTTCACCCAAGGGGAACAAAATTTGACCAAACTCCTAGGTTCCCAACGCATTTCTAGAACCACCGAAGGGCTTGGCTATTCCAAGCAAGTTTCCTCTTCCCATGCACCTACTATTTTTGTAAGGGGGAGCTCCCAATTTAAATTTTGTAATTATTGCAAAAATCCTGGGCACTTAATTTATGAGTGCAATTGTAAAAATGCCCGGTATGGCCGCCCCAAAAGTATTTTCTTTAATGATGAATTTTTTAAGAGAAGACCCGCCACTAGACAAGTATGGATTGAAAAATACCTCTTAGCGAGTCTCACCGGACCGAAATTTGTCTCGGCTTCAAAAACCTCTCCCCGGTGATTTGTTGTTTTTATTTAGGGGGAGTTAGGATCGTTTAAGCCCTTTTGATTTCAATTTCAGAATTTTCGATTCAAACTTTCAATTTCAACACTTGGTATCAAAATTTTCATTTCAAAATATTCAATTCAAAGTGTTATTCAATTTTCATTTCAAAATATTCAATTCAAAGTGTTATTCAATTTTCTTTTCAAAACTTTCAATTCAAATTTCAAAAATTTCAATTGGTTTTAAATCTCTATCTTGTTTTTCAACTCTATCCCTCAATAAAGTTTTATGCCCCGTGCTTTTTGATAATCACAAAGGGGGAGAAATTCTTGGTTGATTGGGGGAAAAATCTTTTAAAGCGTGCCTTTCATTTCAGTTTTTACATTGATTGTTTTGGTGATTGTGATCATCAAAATAGGGGGAGATTGTTGTACCTCTCGTACCCCTCGTGGTTTGATTTTCATGATCACAATCACTCAATTTTTTATCTAATCCTCTTTCAAGTGTTTTTGGATGATAGGAATCAATTCAGGGTGCCAAGGAATTGGGCCAAGAAGGCCAAGAAGGAAAAAATCCTAACAAGGACTGAAATTCAGTCCACTGGCCAACCGGTGGCTTCACCACCGGCCAGCCGATGGACCCTGGACAGAAGGCTGAGCCACTGCCTCAGCACCGGCCAACCGGTGGCCTCAGCACCGGCCAGCCGGTGGCACCCAGACAGAAGGGGTAGCTACTGCCTCAGCACCAGCCAACCGGTGGCCTCCTCACCGGCCAGCCGGTGGAGCCTGAGCTCGAGCCCTCCTCCATTTTGCACACACCGGCCAACCGGTGGCCCTGTACCGGTCAGCCGGTGGAGGCAGTCAAACTAGCCGTTGGGCTTTTGACCAGCCTGTCCACTTGGCCTCCAACGGCTCCGAAAGCCTCTCCAATGGCTCCAAAGGCCTCTAACGGCCATATGAGGGTTCCCCCTCTATAAATAAAGGACTAGGAACCCCCGGAAACTTAAGTAAGCCATACGGAAGCCAACGGACATTTTTTCATCATTTGGCGAACCTCTGGTGGATTGTTCCAAAGGAACCCCAACTGCTCCAATCCAATTCCACATCCAAGGAGCACCACCATAGAATCTTGGGAGTGCACGTCTTCAACTCCAATCATCCATTGGCGCCCAAGGCTTCTCCCCAATTACGGTTTTTCTAGTTTTATTCATTTTGAGCTTTAAATTGAGTTTGTGCCTACAAACTCCCATTTATCTCATCCTCCATTATTTTGGGTTTTCACACCACCTTCAAGGTGTGAAGAGGTTAGTCAAGCCTTCCCTTTTAAAAGGCTTGAATCAAAGGTGAGCTAGCCTTCACCTGTAAGAAGGCTAGTGGGTTCTTGCTCAACCATTGAAAGAAAGTGGGTTCTTGCATAACCATTAAAAAGCAAGCTGTAATAGGTGAGCTAGCCTTCACCTGTAAAAAGGCTAGTGGGTTTCTTGCTACAACCATTGAAAAGCAAGTGGTAGTAAATCTCTCAACGGTTGAGTTGGGAGCGGAGACGTAGGCCGGGTTTTAGGCCGAACTCCGTTATCAAGTTTTGTGTTTTGCCTCCATTATTTCCGCTGCACCTTTCACTTTGATTTTAAATTGTTAATCATTTTTTAAAAGGCAATTCACCCCCCTCTTGCCATCACTTCTCCTTTTCTCCGCCCAACATAGACGAGCCACAGAGAACCTTCACGCTGCAATCAAAAATCTAGATATTATGCTCCTTGAATGATGTGTCCACCTCCAACTCAACTTCCCCAGGTTGGAAAACATGAGATGAGTCTAAGAAGTAACGTCTTAGCTGAGAAACGTGGAAGATGTCTTGCATAGACCAGTACTTATGAGGTAATTAAAACCTATAGGCAACCATCCCAACTCTCTCCAAAACCCCAAAAAATCCAACATATCTTGGTGAAATGATTACAATATCTCTTAATCCTATTATGTCCCAACCTTAGTGTGGCATGTAGGAAAAACTGATCTCCGACCTCGAACTCTAGAGGTCGTCTCCGTCGATCATCAAAAGACTTCTGTCATGATTGTGTAGTAGCCATTCTCTTCTGAATCAAATAAATCTACTCTGTGGTCTCCTAGACAAGATGAGGTCCCAGCATAGCTGCCTCACCTAATTCAATCCAACATAGGGATGATCAGCATGGCCTACCATACAAATCTCATAAGGTTCTATCTGAATAGTTGATTGAAACAAATATTTTATGAAAACTCCATAAGAGGTATGTGATTCTCCCAAAAACCACCAAAATCTATGGCACATTCTCAAAGAATGTCCTCTATCCCCTGAATAGTATTCTAAAACTAGCCATTTGTCTGGTGGTGGTGAGCTATACTCAATAGTACCTATGTACCCAAATCCCTCTATAATCCCTACCGACCTAAGAAGTAAAACGAACATCTCTGTCTGAAATGATGGAGTGTGGGAACCTCATGTAAATGTAAAATCTATCGGATGTACAACCTTCCCATCTCATCTACACTAATGGTCTCCTTGATCGGCACAAATATTGAAACCTTCGGGAGTCTTTCGATGACAACCCAAACTGCATCATTCCCTTGAGGTGACCTCAGTAAACCTGTCACGAAGTCCATCGCGATATCATTCCACTTCAACTCGGGAATGGGTAACTGCTACAAAATCCTTTATGGTCACTAATGCCCCACCTTCACCTTCTGATAGGTGGAACACCTCATGACGAAACCAACAACATCTCTCCTCATACATGGCCACAAATACTGATGGTGCAGATCAAGATACATCTTGGTGACACTATGATGAACTTTTGTAACTGAAGAATGAATGTCATGCATCATCTCCTCATGTATATCTGTTGACACCCATACACGCCCATGAAAATTAAAGATATCATACTCACCTATGGTCTATCCAGAAATTGGGTCCTCCCCTGACATATTATCCCGTAGGACTATGCCTTCAGAATATGAGAGCTTCCTCATTCGCACTCAATCAAGTAGATTAGAGGTAATAGCTAGAGAATAAGGAAATGTCTTCTCTTGTATATCATGCACCTATGAACACATCTCAGAGAATAGATCCATAATATGCCACTCATTTATGGACTCCTAAACTACCTGTATCTATGTCCTCCTTCTCAATGAATTAGCTACTCTATTGCCTTTCCTAGGCGTGTAGGAAAGCTCAAAATCAAAGGACTTAAGGTATTCAACCCACCTTCACTATCTCAAATTCCAACCGTGTTGTGTAAAGATGTACTTGAGACTTTTGTGGTCGGTGCAGATCAAAAAATGCTCTCCCAAAAGATAAGGTCTCCAACAGTGCAAGTCATGAACAACTACAGCCAATTCAAGATCTTGTGTTGGGTAATTCCTCTCATGTTTCCTCAACTGCTAAGACCCATATGCAACAACTCCTCCCCTTACATAAACACAGCTCCCAATTTGATACCTGATGCATCATAGTATATAGTATATCTCTTTATTGGGTTGGGAAAAAATATTATTAGTGTTGAAGTAAACCTCCCTTTCTGCTCCTGAAAGGATGACTCATGAAAATTTGACAACAAGTACTTCGTACCCTTCTATGTCAGGCCCATCATTAGCGCTGCTAAGCATGAAACGTTTGTGATAACCAGCCAGCACTATAAAATTCCCTACCTCAAAGGCGTTCTTCAGCTGATCCCAGGAAACTACTGCTCTCACTTTTTCCGGGGCTAATATTACTCTTTTCTCTGAGATAACATGACCCGAGAAGGGAATTTGGTTCATCCAAAAGTGGCATTTTGAGAGAATAGCATAAAACTAATGTTCCCTCAGTGTACTCAAAATGATCTCAAGATGTGTGGTATGGTCATGTCAAGTGTGAGAGTACAATAATATATCTTCCATAAAGATTTCCATGAAAGAATACATGTTTGGATGGAACACTCAGTTCATCAATTCCTTGAAAACCAAAGGCACATTCGTGAGAATGAATGGCATAACTACATAGTCATATAGACCATACCTACTATGAAAGGATATAAGAGGTATATTTAATTTTCTAACTTGCAATTGATGATAACCGGATCTCAATTAAATCATGGAGAACACCTCAGCTCCTTTAATTTGATCAAAGAGATCATCAATCCTCGACAAGGGATATTAGTTCTGGACAATAAAATGGTTTAGCTTCTGGTAATCCACCCAAATTCTGAGGGTATCGTCCACCTTATTCACAAACAGGATAGGATAACCCCAAGGAGAAGTGTTGGGTCAGATGAAATCCTTCTCCTTTAACTCCTGTAACTGCTTCTTGGGTACTTGTAACTCTGGTGTAGACATCCTCTATGGAGTGATGGACCTTGATGTTGCTCCTGGAACAAACTCAATAGAAAATTCCACCTCTAACTATGGAGGAAAACTTGAAAAGTCTTCTGGAAAGACATCCAAGAAATGATAGACCATTGGAGGAATGTTCAACTTTGAAGTTCCTTGGTCATCCAGATATAGACCAGTGATCTGGGTTGTAACTCCTCCAAACCCATGATGCATGGGTCCTGCTATGATTTCCTGAACATCCCATTCATTCTTATGTAAAAAGGTACCACCCTCTAGTGATGTAAAACTCACCCTATAAAGATAGAAATCAACAACATCCTGGAAGGTAACTAACCAATCCATCCTGATAATGATGCCAAATCTATTCATCTCTATGACATAAAGGCCCCGTGAGAAGTGACACCAACCAACCTCAAGAGGGAACTCATTTCACTAATGTAAACTTGCTTTTCCTATCTAAAGCAGAGTTTCCAACATCAAGATATCAGTAGAGGTAATGATACAGATCCCAAGGATCTTCACAAAAACAACAAATATGAAACTATGGGAAGCCTCTCTATCAAATAGTGCAGAATCTAAAATTTAGGAAACAAGGATCGTACCTCAAACAGTGGAGGGTTTGTGATCCTACCTTTGATGGGTCTTCTCCACTACAAATTTCTAGCCTGTACCACGAGCCTATGACCCTACCTGACCACCCTGAGCTGATCCACCCTATTGTCACTGAAATTCTATGGACTGGCTACTATGGTCGTGACCTCTACCTCATCCTGAGTGATTGGAAGAACTCTAATTCTTAGACTGATGAGAAACTGGTGGTTCTAATCCTAAATCAAGAGTCATAGAGGAACCCATGTCACTAGATTCTGGTGAGAAAATCAAATAGAACTACTGAAGATAGCCCATCTTACCACATGATCGACACTTAATTGAGTCTCTCTGGCAATGTGGCTTCGTATGCCCGCCCTTCCCACACTACTAGCATACCACCGGGCTACCAACTACTTATTCTTTCCTATCCCTGTCTATAGGCTCTGATTCACGCTCAAATTTTCCCATGAGATGAAGGTAGAATGATCCTTGTAGTCTAGATTGGGTTGTCGAATCCTCAGAGACTTAAGAAGTAACCTATAGACACGAACATTCTAAGGAATTTTTTTTGGCTATGAAGTGGCCATCTTGGGTTGATTTTATATGGGTTTAAAGGATCACTAACAGATTTAATTGAATTCAATTTAAAATAGTGATTTGATCCTAGGTTATCGCTCGGGGTGGATTGGATGAAATTCTTTTTCAACTATTTCAATTTCTAATATTTGAGATGGGTTCATTTAAGAAGATCAAACAACATCCTCACTTACTGGTTTAATACATACACACTTTAATACTAATCACCTATACACTTGAAGGATCAATGTTTTGAGAACTTCATGGTAAAGGTTAGTAATAGCACTTGAAGTGTGTGGCCTTAAATTCAACAAGGACGATGGAGTTTAAAAATCAAAAAAAAAATCTCAATTAAAAGAAGTGATTAGACATTAATGGGGTGATAAATAACATCCAATACATCCCATTGATACTCCCTTGGATAAAACCATAAGAGCGTTATCCCTCCATTGATTATATGGTTTCAATGGAAGCGGAAAGTATACTCATGAGGGAGGAAA
This sequence comes from Viscum album, assembly GCA_963277665.1. Classification (NCBI taxonomy): domain Eukaryota; kingdom Viridiplantae; phylum Streptophyta; class Magnoliopsida; order Santalales; family Viscaceae; genus Viscum; species Viscum album. Next base: position 1,422,601,108 of record OY728123.1, on the reverse strand, counting down.
TGGACAAGTAAAGAAAACAATAAAAATAAAATGATCACTCCACCGTTGTGTGAATAATTTCAAAAGATTTGATGTGAATAAATTAACACCTTGAGGAAATGGTATCAAATTTATTTGAAGAACAATAGAATAAGTGTAAAAGAAGATCTTTTATTAAGAAACTAAAGTGAATTGAACAACTTACATGTGAAAGACAAACTTGAGACAACAAAATCGCATCATAAAATTACAATTGAACAAAGCACAAAATATGATCAACTCCTTCTCCAAAACTACCTTAAATAGAAATTTTGGGAGACTTGGGTCTAGCCTCCAATAGTTAAAATCATCTCAGTTGATTATGGTAGGCCTAGGGTGGTGGAAAGCTTGTGGAACTTGGACTTTTCCACACTTGACCCGAGGTGGCAGCCAGCTTTCATCCATCGAACAGACGCATTTGGAAGACTTTCTAGATGGCCACATCAGAGTGGGACATAGAAGAATAAAATGTATCCCAGTATGGATTCTAACCTCTTATAAAATCTGGGCCCATTTGGAGTTGTATATTCCGAGATATGATCATATTAGTAGGATTGTTTTCTGGGACGCAGAATCTGGCCTAGAATTTTTTCTCCAAATTGGGGTGCCTTAATGACCACAATTGAGGTCTAATTAGCACAATCTCATGCAGACTTATTTGTTCCTCTATATGGATTCTAGCATCTCACGAAATGTGGGCTTCATTGGGTCTGTAATGTGGGTCCCACATTCTCATCAGTGAGCCAGTGTCCAATCTGCCTTCTCAAGAATTGCTTCAATTCATCTCCAAATATCTCCATCATCCTTTATGAATACTCCATTGATTCCTAAATAAAACATGTTCATATTTAAGTGTAGATAAATTTTCCAAAATATCAAATTAAAATAGGGATAATTACATTCCTTAAAATCATATGAATCATTAGGTACTTTAAATGATGTTAAAAAATGTACCACATAAAAGTGCATTTTAAGAAGGTATTACAATCATAATGTGAAATGATGTTCAAAGTATAAAATTCACTAAAATGGTGTTTATGAATAATAAATAACATTAATATTATATATATTAAAAATGAATATTATCCTCATTTAGTGGCTAATCACACCCCCCAACTTGAGTTTTGCTAGTCCCAAGCAAAATATATCTCAACAATATGAAATTCGAATTCCATTTTCCAAAAACATTTTAATACACAATTATCACCAAAAACCCTTATACCAAACAATCATGAAACCCATCAAAATATTTTAATACATGATAGTTTCATAAGTGGATCCCAATCTCAAGCCCATTCTTTTGATCAAAATCATTTCCATATTTCATCCAATATCAATTAAGTATGAAGATGTGTTGTGTATCACAATAGATATGGGGGTTCATCTTTATTCAAGGGGGGAAATGATGGAAGCACTAGGTGGAATCACATTTAAATATTAAGATGAGTATTAATTTTTTTTATTGTATTATTTTTTTGTTTTTTTTTTGCAATTTTTCCATGGTAATTGAAGTTGCAGTCAAAAGAGTCAACCCCTGTAGCGAGACTTTGCCGATGACTCCCAGGCTCAAAGAACTTAGAGAACCAAGTGAAGCCCACATACTCGGGAATCATCTCAAGTTAACGTAGTCAAAAAAAATTTAAATTACCAAAAATAGAGATAAAATTACTAACTTTGGGCCAGAAAACTATAGAGTCATGATCCCCAAGTTTTGAAAGCCACGCATTAGGTCATTTCATTGCTCTACGTGCAAATTTATTATTATTATTTTTAAATTTTTCTTTGAATAGTCAAATTAAACTAAAATGATCACCAAACCTATGATATTTATTTGGGGGACCCCATGAACTCAAACTAATACCCCACTATCCAAAGGATGTGCATTGTGATTCTTTTTTTATTTGGATGAAAGTATAAACAATGAAATATCACATTGGACAGCCACACTTTCCAAAATCTATGATCACAAAATTATACAAGGATTAAAATCAAAATCAGGGCATGCTAAATTATTTGATATTCAGTTTCAAAGTGTGCATTGTGTATTACCATGTTCAAAGTTAAAGTAATTTTTCTTTCCATTTACACACATTTTTTTTCAAATCATTCATTCATTTTTTTTACACAAAAGCAATTTTTTTTATTTCATCCCACCCAACTTAAAATAACACTGTCCCCAATGTTTGAAGAAATGAAAATTTAGAAGGAGTAGAGGAAGATATGGGAATTTTAAAAAGGAAATTGAAATCTGAGGATCATGGAATGAAGTCACCTGGTGGTTGAAGTTGTAGTTCTTACTACTCCAATTTAGTCCTTCGATATCCATGTCACTTTCACAGTTCCCTAGTAGAAAAAGGAAAAAAAGAGAAGAAAAGACAAACAAACAAACAAACAAACAAAACAAAACAAAATAATATATATATAATAAAGAAATTAAAATATAAGTATATATATATAAATTATAGAATAAGGAAACACAAAAAGCCATAGGTCAGTGGTAAGCGCGTGCCCCTATCTCCCTTAGGTCCCGGGTTCAAATCCACACGGCTTCGCCGGTTGTGATGAGGTTTTCCCCACGACCTACGATGTGGGAATTTCTTTATTATTATATTTTTATTTATTTTTTGTATTTTTATTGTAACCTACAAACACATAAAAATAAAATAAAATAAACTGATGATACATTTTCTTCTTCGTAAATTTCTGGGTAAGGTATTACTCAAGGATCACACCACGTGACACAGATGAATATGGCACTCCCCTTTCATACCAATCCATACTCATAATATAAGAACATGTCAACAGTCTATTTTTTTTATTTTTTAAATATAAAAATTATTTATTAATCTTATTTGAAAAATAATGAAGATTCACAAATATTGGAAACATGAAAACCATGGGTTGCCTTCTGTGAAACACTTTTGTTTAACGTAGTTATCTCGACTTGAACCCCAGAACTTACCCAATAAAAATTTTCAACATCATAAGGACCCCATATTTCTCCATGTCCACTATATTGATATTGATTCTTTGTTTATAATTTTTGTCCTGTGCAAACCTATGTTCTATAATGAGTGGTAAAATCCAAGGAGTATCATAAATAGTTGATCTAATTTCTTTTTTAGTATTTCCAAATACATTAAGAATAATTAACTCTTTATTGGTTTCAAGATAAGAAATTGTGAAAATTGGATGTTTTTGGCTATCCCCAATGAATGGAAATTTGAGTGTGGATGTAAATTCCTTTCGTTCAAGTTCAGGTAGGCTAACAATTTCAGAAATAGGTTGGAACTATGAATAAAAATCAATTACATTTTAAAAATTGGTCAAAAGAAATGGTTCCTTTTGAATAGAATATTCAACCACAAAATTTGAAAGATCAATTTTAGGAATGGTTATGGACTCAATATTTGTGATTTCTCTCAATGGTTCAATAGTTGGTGTTTTTGAAAATTCATCAAAGGAGTTATAATTAGGAGACTCAATCCATGATGTCAAATTCTCATCTATTGAATCCAAAAAGTAAATTTCATCCTGATTTAAAGACCCTTAAACAATTCATTGACCCTCTTCATCTATCCCAAATCCAAAGGTTGGTTCTTTAATAAATTTATGTGGGGTTTGTGGGAAATAAGAAACGTCACATACGGTTATGGAAGGGATAGTTGGTGTAGGGATGTGTTCCTCATATGTTTTAATGATTTTTAGTTCTAAACTCAAATATGAAACCTCAAAATTAATTTTCTCAATTTGTTGACACAATTTTTCAAGTAATGGTTATGTATCATGATGTTCAAGGGGTTGAGAAAGATGGTCTATTCCAGGTGGATAATTAAGCTGTTGGAATTGCACAGGAGAGTGCTTAGATTGTCTTTGTGGGGATTGAAACTCATTGTTTGTTAGGTTGTTTTGTGGATCATAGGAGTAAAAACATTGTGGTTCATTAGGTTTTTGATTATACCACAATTATAAATTAGGATGGTCATTGTACATCACACATGGGGTTGGGTTATCAATGTAGGGATATGTTTCCCATGTTTGGACTTGTTCAAAATTGATTCCATAGAAGTGAGGAGTGAGAAAAGAGAAGTAGATTGAAAAAAAAGGATGATAGTGTCTAAGATAACTTACTTAGGTCCCTGGAAATGATGCCAAAATTTGATTCACGTTCAAATTTACCCAAGAGATGAAGGTAGAACGGTACTTGTATTCTAGCTTGGTTGTCGAATCCTCAGAGACCTATGAAGTAACCTATAGACATGCACATTCTAAGGACTATTGTTTGGCTATGAAGTGGACAACATGGGTTGATTTTTGATGGTTTTAAAGGATCACTAACATTTTTAAGTTAATTCAATTTAAAATAATGAGTTGATCCAAGGTTATCGCTCGGGGTGCATTGGTTGAAATTGTTTTTCAACTATTTCAATATCTAATATTTTAGATGGGTTCATTTAGGAAGATCAAAAAACATCCTCACTTATTGGTTTAATACCTACGCACTTTAATACTAATCACCTATATACTTTATGGATCGATGTTTTGAGAACATCAAGGTAAAGGTTCATATTATCACTTGAAGTGTGTGGCCTTAAATTCAACAAGGACGGTGGAGTTTAAAAATCATCAAATAAAAATCTCAATTAAAAGAAGTTATTAGACATTAATGGGGTGATAAATAACATCCAATCCAGCCCCTTGCTACTCCCTTGGATCAAACCATAAGTGGGTTATCCCTCCATTGATTCTATGGTTTCAATTGAAGCGTAATGTAGACTCATTAGGGAGGAAATGGAGAAGTAAAAAAAACAATAAAAATAAAATGATTACTCCACTGTTGTGTGAATATTTTCACAAGATTTGGTGTGAATAAATTCACACCATGAGGCAAAGGTATCAAATTGATATGAATAACTACATAATAAGAGAAAAATAAGTTGTTTTATTAAGAAAATAAAGTGAATTGAACAACTTACATGTGAATGACAAACTTGATACAACAAAATTGCAACATAACATTACAATTGAACAAAGCACCAAATATGATCAAATAATCCACCAATACTGTCTTAAATAATAATTTTGGGAGCCTTGGGTCGATCATCCAACAGTACAAAGAATCCCATTTGATTATGGTAGGACTAGGGTGGTGGAAAGCTTGTGGAACTTGGACTTTTCCACACTTGACCCGAGGTGGCATCCATCTTTCATCCACCGAACAGAAGTGCTTGGAAGACCTTATGGGTGGCCGAATCAGAGTGGTCCATAGAAGAATAAAATGGAGCCCCGGATGTCTTATAACCTTCTGTAAAATTTGGGCCCATTTGGAGTTTCTTATTATGAGATATGATTATATTAGTAGGATTTGTTTCTGGGCCGCTGAATCTTGCCCAGAAATTTATCTCCAAATTGGGCTACCTTAATTACCACAATGGATGATGAATTATCACTGTCTCCTAAAGAATTATTTGTTCCAATATATTTCTTATAGAATACCATGAAATTTGGGCTTCATTGGGTCTATAATGTGGGTCGCAATTTCTCATCAGTGGGCCAGTGTCCAATCCGCCTTCTCAAGAATTGCTTCCATTCATCTCCATATATCTCAATCATTCTTTTTGAATCCTCCATTGATCCCTGAATAAAACATGTTCATATTCAAGTGTAGATCCATTTACCAAAATATAAAATTAAAATATGGATAATTACATTCCTTAAAATCAGATGAATCATTGGGTATTTTAAATGATGTTCAAAAATTTACCACAAAATAGTGCATTTTAAGAAGGTATTACAATCATAATGTGAAATTATGTTAAAAGTATAAAATGAACTAAAATGGTGTTTATGAATAATAAAAAACATGAATATTATATATATTAAAAATGAATATTATCCTAATTTATTGGCTAATCAGGCTCCAAACTTTAATTCAAGATGAAAATAATCCCTATTATACAACATTGGAACGTCTCGGTTCCGAGTGCCACCCAGAGGCGACTTGTTCCCAGTTGGTCAGATGGCCTAAAGATCATTTTCCAAAATTCTATAGGTTGTCGACTAGCAAAAAGGTCCTTTGGTGTGATAGTGGGGAAACTTTTCCTTTTTAACAAAGTAATGCTGTGGAAATAAATAGATAACATTAAAAAAAGCAATAATAATACCGTATAACAGTAAACAACAAAAGATTGGAAGTAAATAAAAATATAAAACACACACACACACACACACATATATATATATATATATATATAATGATTCATGTCATAAGTGTCTAGGAAATTATCCATACAAGTCAAAATGTTGGAATATAGTACTAAACCAAAGTTAAAAAGGAAAACATGTAAACAACTCTTCAACATCGCAAGCCTCAGCTTGATCCCATGCTCCCCCAGCTCCATTGCAATCACATACCTAAAGTAGAAGGGTTATTTCCCTTATCTATACCTATCGATATATAATTTGTTTCGGCCCAAAAGAAAGACCCAAGTAGGGTTTGAGACAAATCTGAGTAGGCAAGAACCAGCAAAATTGTGTCTAATAGTGAGTGAATATATATATGGTAGGCAATATAAAAATGAAAAAATAACAAAGAAGTACTCAAAAGTAAATAGTACTACATATTCAATTCATTCATTTACATTCGTCAATTATTCAACAAAATGGAAACAAGAAACCCTCTAGGATGTTCTCACAGTCTATCCCCTCTAGTTCTACCAATCAGTCTCAAGTAACCCTATGGGTATGTTCTCATAACCTAACCCCTCTGGTTCAACTTATACAAGGATATAATGACTTCTTGGGTATGGTCACACAGTCTAACCCCTTTGGTCTCATGAAAACAAAGACTTTTGAGGAAGAACTCAACTTCAGTTCCCTCTATATTATTTTAAAAAATAAACTACAGACACTCTGAGGAATCACTCAATGTAAATTCCCAATGTGGTCTCATAATGGTAACTATAGACACTCTGAGGTAGAACTCAATGTCAATCCTCCTTATGGTCTCACAGCGTGAAAAACAGCAGACACTCTGGGGAAAACCTCAACATGAATTTCTCCTATGGTCTCACTACACCAGATTCCCACAACCCAGTGTAAAGAAATCATGCACAAACGATGTTCAGTAGTCAACATAAACCTCAAGAACTACTTGGATAAATAGGTACAAAGCATATCACAACATCAGATAAATCAATCCATCCTAAATACACTAGGCATGGAATGAAATCATCCTAAATGGAAAAACTAGACCAAATGGTCAATACCAAAACAAACATGGGCAAACACCTCCATAGAATGGAATAATAACCCTGTTTACAAACAAGAGTCCTAACTCAAGCAAAAAAGCATATAAAGTATCAACATGGTTAAATTCCCTAAACACGCAATACCCCAGTCTAGGTTATTGGGAATTGTTTCACATAAAATTCAAAGACTAACTATAGAAAGTCACAAAACACATACCTTAGCGTTGTATGATCGATATACTCCAGTGCCAGCCCTTGAATCGTCCTAGAATGACGTAAATCTAAAAACATGTCTAAAAATTTCAACCAATGATATCTCACTAAAGAGTAGAAATCAAGGAATGAGTCTCAATAAGAATGAAGAACTCACCGAGGCAATTCTAATGCAATCGATGGTGTTCGATTCAGAGCACGAATAGCCAATTGGGGGCTTAGAGAATAATCGTCCATCTAGATCGCTCTTGGATGAGACGAAGCCAAAAGATGGGTGTTCTTTAAACAAGATGCAACCCCGGTATTATTTAAAAAAAAAAAGAAAAGTACACAAAGTGTTAATTTAATGTACACACCATGTACATGCCTTAACTGGCCTCCACTTTAGGTAGTCTCCCGGTCAAACCACACAACCAGGTACTTGGCTGTTACATGGCCAGCACACAGCTACCTGAGGAAACCTAGTACATGTCATATACTCCTAAGTACACGTTGTGTACTCCAAAAAAATTTCCAAATACTTGTATTTTTCTGAAAAAAAAACATGAAATGAAAAACATACCTGAAAGAAAGATCTGGGTTCTTACGGAATTGCCATAGGAAAATATTTTTCAGGGAACATACCTTTGAATGAATCCCAATCAAGAGCATCAATCTCCTTACTATCCCTGTTATTTTTAATCATCAACCACCACGGATCAACATCACCTTAGAAAGGGTAAACAGTAAGACCTACCTTTTGATGTTATGAAAATCCCATGACATTGAAAATATTTTTGAGTTCTTTAATCCACCCTTTAGCTAGCACATGGTCAAATGATCCTCTGAATGATAGGGAATTTTTCCTCATGAAATGATCCACTACCAATATATTCCATTGTGTTTGATCTGGATGATCTCATGCATGGATACCATAATAATTAATATCCTGATTCAACTATGACATTAATACAAAAAAACTATTCAGTTCTGATTTCAACTATTTCTGGTTGCTAATTAGGTAGTTTGTTTTCCTCTTGATGTCGTCCTATCATAACTACCATTTTTCCACTACAGAAAACCATTTTAAACATAGATATATCTTAGATGAATCAAAATTTTAATCTTTAAATGGTATATCATTTAAATCTTACCATAAAGTAAAAATAATTTATTGATATTCATTTAACAATATCCTAACCCCTAAATTTATCTAGAGTGACCTCTGATACCAACTATAAGGCCCTAACCTCAAACATTATTTATTCTTGAGATAATTTAATAATTTGACTTTAATTCATATCTAGTATTTTTTTAGTTTTTTATTTTTGATAATTAGGAAAAAACTTTTACATTACATACCAAATATTACAATGTATATACTTCTATTTTATCTAATTTTTTTCACAATAATGAAATCCCTTAAAAACAAGAATTCATTTCTTGATAAAAAATCTTCTTTAATTATTCCCTTATCTTACCCTTCCTTACACACTGTGAAAAACATTTCAAAAACATGGGATGAGCATCAAAAACTCATTAAGTGTAATAAAAAAAAGAAAACATTATTCCATGAATATATACAAATCAATGAAACCATACTTTTCGCTTATAAAAAATAAGATATTTAATATACCAAATGAAATCATAATATTTATGAATAACTCATAAAATAATAAATCATATAGGTAACATGTAAAATCTATGACATACTAACATTGTATCTTTCGCAGGTGTAAATGCAATAACATTCATGGTTACGTTTGGAATACCCATCACAATATATTCCCAAACAATAATATTTACCTTCGTCATGATACCAAATGCATTAGAGAGTTATCATAGGTTCACCCACCCTTGGTTTATCATGGAACCACCCGTATTCATAAACAATTCCAAAGAACCATAACATAATCATAACACATAAAACAGTCATAAAGGTAAGATTACATTTCCACATTGCAATCACAAGATATCTATTCAATATATTGACATAATCAATCCATTATCAATACCATTTTCAATAACAAAATACATAAAATGGTTATATGGTATTTATTTTCATTTTAAAAACATTATGGTTTGGTAAGCAAGCCAACTATCAAAAAAATGCTTGCTACAATAGAAAGGCCATTGTTTCCATGTACGTTAAAAAGAAATATTCCTTTTGTAATTTAGTAAAACTATTCATAAAAAAACTTCTTTTGAAAAACATTGAATTAAATTAAAATAAAAAGGGTGTAATTATACACCATATAAAAGAATGTCGTGTATAAACCAAAATATGCCTCAATGAAAGGATATTGAGACGAAGTCCCTTACCGTGATTCTGAATTGTCTCATTCATTCTTTATATTCCCAAATAATAAACTTAAGTTAATTTGTAATTTATTCAGAACCTTTATTAAATTTATTATTAATTTTATAATACTTATCATCATGTTATAAAAGTTACATAATTATATAAGTTTATATCGGGTGGTTTTTCGATATTCGATACTTGAGTCGAAAATAAACATGTATCATGGAAATTGTCCTTGTGGTCAAAATTACATCATCTAGAGAATATCATTCATGATTTAAAGATCATATATATTCAGAATATATGTGTTTATAATTTTTATAATAGTTGGAGATAAGAAATTAAATGTACTATTCATGGAGATGGTAGGTCATACATACGCATGAACATTACTTTCATTTCTTAATCATATTAAAATATTAATAATAAAATGATATAAATTTATATTATAATACCATAATTTTATTTATGTCATGTATGTGTAATAGTTTAAATAAAACCATCCTTTTTTATGTTTCACGTATATCATGAATGAGTCATCTCACTTGGAGGGCGAGGTAGTCCACATTTCCCTAAATGAAATAATCGTATTTACACATCATGGAAATCATAAAGGTATGTTTTAAATTAAAATTAAAGAAGCATAGAGACAATATAAATATAATATATATCATATATAAATATAGTTCAATCATAATTTCCACCATGAGATGTGGTAGGGGAAAATTGATCCATCATCGTTTCGTGAGGTAATAGTTCGCCGTAAATAGAAACAGTATGTTCGTATCCATTAGAGGGAGGTGTGTGTAACTGTATTTAGAATAATTATCATAACAACATACTAGTATATTGAGTAAAATAGTTTGGTTATGTAATAATAGAGTAATAATAGAATATGGAGTGAATAAGGAAAATAAAGTAAAGGGACTTGAGAGAAGGCGTTACATCTAAATCAGGTAACTTCTTTTGATTTGAGCCAAAAGGATTTTGTGAAGTTCTATAAGCCTGAGGTAAAGCTTCAATGAGAAAAGGAGAGATGTAGGGAGATTATTTGAGTATATTTTGGGTGATATAAGGGGCTTTAGAGGTGGGTGTAAATGGGTAGATGTGGTGGCCTTTTATAAGAGAGAGGAGGAGCACTTTAGGAATGTCTTGAAATATTAATTTATTATAAATTAAATATCGATTAACAATGGTACAAAACTTATTTAATTCAAATATACGATGATTTTGGTTCAAATACCCTTAATCCAAAATTTTTTTGTCAATTTGTGGATATTTTTTTATCTTTATCTTTTTTGTTTAACCCTTATTTTACCCTTTTTAATCTTACAGTGATATCATGTTATTTACACATTGTGGGTTATCGTAATTACCATATCATGTAAAAAGACCAAAAAAGAATTAATTTATGACATATTTGGACTTATATTAACCATTTTTCCTAATATTATAATTTTAGGAATTTATGATCATTTAATAAATAATTTAATATTTTATGTTACGAATTATGTTAATTTTGGACACCATTCAAAATTGAATTTTTTACAAATTCTCAACAACTTTATTACTTTGAAAAAAACTTTGAATAAATAATAACATGTCATACTCACCTAGTGAATTCGTGTATGACATTAATTATGTCAAATAATATTTATTTTAATATTTAATATATCATTTTTTTAAATATTTTATTAATGATGCAATCACTACATCATCATTGTGTCATAATTAAATTTATTTATTTAATGTATAAAAATAGTCAATAAAATATCACGATATAATAAATATATTTAGATTTATTATTAATATTTGTATTCAAATATATCACTTAAATAACCATATATAAAAAAAATTTTATTTAGAAGACACATGTTTATGTTATTTTTCTCTTTACAATAAATTAATTACTATAACATTTCATTGTCACTCCCAAGTGGCTCCCAAATGCCAAAAGTTAAAACTAAGGATGATAATGGTTGGACATAACTCATCCAGTAGTATTAGGACAAGTTTTAGGGTAGTTTTATATTATAAAATTATGATTTTTTACCCTTATTTACCAAGTTTTCCTTTTAACCATTGTAAATCAAAAAATTACTAAAGTTACTATTCATAATATCAAAAAAATAAAAGATATATATTCACACAATTTGAGAAATATTATTCCTAGTATAGATACCATTTTTTCAAATTCAAAACATTGAATTGGTAGAAATTAATTTAATATTAATTTTTTTTTGTCAAAACCAAAAAGGGGTTTTTTAAGAAGTAAAAAATATCAAAAGATTGACATGTGTTTATGTCCAATTTAAAAGTGAAATCACTTACAATGACCAACATTATATTAAATAATAAAAATAATCCAATTAATCTATATAAATAATTAAAAGGAAAATCTAAATATATGAATTAATTAGATTAAATGACCATTTTTGATTTAAAATGTAGTACTTTTCACTATTCATTAAAATTTAAATTTTCGTAAAAAAATTCCAAAATTTCAACCAAGGTAAATTTGGATGACTCTCTTCTAAAGAAGAAGTTTAATTTTTAAAAAAAAACACATAAAAGTTACAAAAATTATATTTAAAAAGAGTTTTCCATTAAAATGCGGTAAAACGAGCTTTCAAAAATATTAAAGGATTTTATACTTAAAATTGGATTCATTCTTATTTTAAGCCTCTAAAATTTATTGGATAAATGTAAATACAATTAAAAAACCTGTATAATAATGTTATGGTTCATTCTATTCATTATCTCTAATAAAACAGCTAGGCATTAACTACCATTTAAAATAAAAATATTATTATATTATTTTTCGATATAACTCAATGTTGTGTGCAATGTAAGATATCAAAGAAACCCATTACTGCATGCTAAGTATGCTATCAAACAAATATTCTCCATTAATTTATAAAATAATATATTATTAATAAATATTAATATAAATGAAAAGGTATTATTCTATAAATACGTGGGATCTTACAATCTAAGTTAGTATTTTTATGTAACATATAATTTACTAGGGATATGTTCTAATGATACCATCAAGATTCCTTTATTTGATGGATTATGATTACAATTTAAATATGATTATATGAAAACTATTTCATTCACTTGGGTTAATTATGTTATAATTAATCTCTTTTGTTTTCATGGGTTATGCTATGATGCTATGGTGAAATGTTAATGAAAATCATTTCCATTCCATGGGTTATACTTGGGAGAATGTTTTATGATCTTATGGTACATGTTTTTATAATTTTAAATATGTGAATTGTGGTACCAGAATTATATACCCATCCAATGTATTTTGTAATGATAGATATCTCATGATATAATAAGGAATGGAATTAGGAGTTATCCTATTTTAGTAAGGGACTCTACCAACTAAGAATGTCTTGTAAGTGATCATTGATTAAATAAAACTACAGTATATGCTTATGGTTGTTCTATAAAATTATTTATTATGATAATATAATGCTCTTAGAACATATTTTATTTGACTCCTTTATTATTCACGTCTTACGAACATCATTTCATTATAATTGGGTACTTGATTATGATCTAGGATATGCTGGTTATGGTTTTTAAATGTTATGATCAAGTTTTCATACACATTTGTTCATGTTATACTTATATAATCATTGAAATATATTCAATTAAACCTTGCTAATAAATTTATCTCACCCTTTCTAATGTTTACCTTCCCTAATATATAAAGAATTATTTTAAGATTTATATGTATTAGAAGGTTATATTCATGAAGAACTATGTGGGATATGATTTAGATATCTTGTGAACATGTTTTTTATGAATCCATGTCTCTAAATACCCTTTTCCTATATAATTATAGAGTGTATTTTAATGTTATTAATTTAATATTCATTTAATATGATTTTATTTTTATGTTTTTAATGTATGGGTTTCTATAGTTGGTTTCAATAAAAATTTTAGTTACCTTTTTAAACTACATTGAAAGTTTTTTGTTACAACCCTAGGGTTAATATTATGTATAACATAACACCCCAATTTTGTTGGATAATGTAGATAATATGTGGTTTCCCACTTGTATTATTGTTTATCATACTATTATTTCATGGTTCATTTAATGGATGGAACCTGAAATAACCTATATAATGCTAAATGGGATAAAATATACAATGGTTTTCCTCCAAATAAACCAAATATTAAGCTACCCTGATTGAAAAATATTTTTTATGCTTATTAAATTTACTCAATATATTAATAATGTTGATCTTACTAATAATAAATTGATAAATAAATGTTTTTTTGAGTATTTTATGAGGAAACATCCACCTTTATTCAGTGGTTCTATTGAACCACTTGTTTCTTAGCAATGGATCAGTACAACTGAAAATATATTTTCCATACTCAAGAGTACATTTTATAAAAATGTTATTTAATTTTTTTATAATTTTGAAGGTGATTTAAATCAATGGTGGAATCATAATAAGAATACAATGAAACATGATGAAATTTAATCATTTTAGTTGGATGGGTTTATGATCATATTATTCAATATGTAGTTTCCTCATATTATTCATATTAAAGTAGGGAATGAATTGCATGAGCTATAATAGAAGGCTGGAAAATCCATTAGTACCTATGGGGATAATTTTACAATCCATTTTTATACTTTTATAATTATAATCAAAATAAAAATTTATATTGATCGATTATTCAGTAAATTAAAACTATGATTCCTCTGAAAGTTATCTAATGAATATTTATGTTGCAATGAAGAAATCGTTTGGTGCGCAAAAAACGTGGAAATTGAGATAGGTATTTCCCAACAGTCTAATGGTTCTAATAGGAAACTTAGGATGGAATTCAAAGGAAATTATAAAAACCTGAAGGGATTAATATTAGAAATAAATTATGATTTATGTGTATAAGAAAATATAGATGAAATTTTCACTGAGGGACAGGTAAATGTTTCAAGGGTTTTAAGTAAGGTTATTAAGAAATAAAATGTCAATGTAATAGGAAGAAAAATTTGGATAGTGATGATAAAAATAATCATGAAATAATCCAACCACATCCCATTGTTTCAAATGTATCGATTATGGGAATTATATTAATGATTTATAAAACAAAAAAAATTAATGGTGATGATCAAAATCAAAAACCACTAAATCTCCTAAAAAAAGGGAAATATCATATGATCACTATTGAATAGTGTTGTATAAAAATGATGTGGTGAAAGGTACAATTTTCATTCACTCTAGAACTTCGAATATCTTATTTGATTCTAGATTTTATCCCTCTTTTATATTTGAATATTTTTTAGGGGAATCATAATACCACCTCAATGATTAGATGTATAATTATCTATGAAAACTCTTAATAGTTTTATTATCACATCTTATGTTTTTTATTCTTCTATGATTGTTATCTCTGGGAATGTACTAAATGAAAATCTGTATATTCTCCCTATAAATAAAGTTGATGTTATTACAGGAATGGATTGAATTTATTTAAATAAATCCCTTATTAATTCCTGAGAAAGGGAAACCTATTTTGATATTCCGATCCAACCCATGATCATCATTCATTCTGAGGATGAATGAAAACTTCCAATGGAAATTGAATCCTTTATATGAGACTTTATTTCTATTCAAAAAGGATATTTATCACTTATGGTTAGGGAGTGACTCAGCATCATTGATATGCCTATTATATAAGATTTGTTAGTGTTTTTTCGGAAAGGAATATTATTCTTATTTTGAATAATGATGTTTTGTTTTCAACAAGACTCATAAATAGTGATAAATTTATTTGAAAGACTCCATGTAGAATAGCCAAAATTTAGTTGTATGAATTGAAGAAAAAAACAGTAGGAGAATCATGACATGGGATTAATTTTTCCAATAAATTCACCATGATTTGAACCTATAATTTTGTTTAAAACGAAATTTGGATCAGTAAAAATCTATATTTATTATCAGGAACATAAAATTATCAATACAAAGAATAACTTTTCACTTCCTTATACTGATTTTTTTTTGGTAAATTATTAGGAGATCAATATTTGTTGAAGATTGATATTTTTTCTAGATATTAATAGTTGAGGGTCAAAACTGAAAACATATACTAGACAACCTTCTATAAAATGTAAGGAAACTATAAATTTAGTGTCATTCCACTTGGAATTACTAAATCAAACAATATATTCATGGATTTAATGAATTGATTATTTATAGATTGACATGATCAGTTTGCAGTAGTTTATATAGATAGATTTTGTATATATTATAAGGGAAAATAATAGAGTAAATATCACATGATAATTATATAAAAACCCTTAATAAATTATATTTTGTATGAAATATTTACCAAGTGTGAATTTTTTATATAGAAAGTTTCATGTTTGGGTTATATAATCTCAAGATATTTTATATCACTAGATATATTAAGGATAGAATATGTTAAACATTGGTCTAGAACAACCACTTTGACAGAGATCTGTATTTTACTTGGTTACTATAGATATTATTGATTCTCCATAGAAAATTTATCAAGGCTATCTAATCCACTCATCATGATAACTTTTTAGAGATCTAGGTTTCTTTGGACACAAGAATGTATAAAATATTTCAAGGAATTAAATATAATGTCAGTCAACACACCTATACTTATAGTACCCTATAGTGGATAAGGTTTTGTGATCTATATTTATGTTTCAAATAAGGTTTTTGGATGAATCCCCATGAATAATGGTTTGGTGATAGATTATTCATCACAAAAATTGATTGTTCAATTGAAAAACTTCCTAAATAATGATATGTATTTAGCAGTTTTACTTTCTTCATTAATGATATAGAGAAATTATATTCATATAAAAACTAGTGACATATCTAGTGATCAAAATATATTAATCTATATATTAACTTATAAGTAGTTGAATTTTTTGAATAGAAGTTTTTGAGAATTGATTAAAAAATATGACAGCTCAATACTTTACCACATTGAGAATAATAGAAAGGTGGATAATACTTTGAGTTATAAGTATTTTGTAATCTCATCTATGATTATGATAAAAAAATATATAATATTTATTTATATTCAATTATGGGTCTTAATATGAGGAATTAACGGAGATAAATCTTATCTTTCTCAAATGAGTTTTCAACCATCTACCCAAGTGAGGATAAAATATGCATTGAGGGAAGATGTGGAACTATATAAGAATGTTATAAATGATCTTGAGTTACACCATTATTATGAAGCAATTATAAGCTTCATGAACCATGCATATTATTCTTCCATACCATTTCGGAAGAATGAGATATTGGATGAAGCTCATAGTTTGTCAATCTATATTCATATTGGATGTATGAAGTTAAATAGAGATGTGAAAGTATATTTATAGTGGGACCACATGAAGAGCTATATTTCAATGTAAGTATCATAGTTAATAGTATGTCAGTATGTTAAGTTAGAGAGAAAAATATCTAATAGAATATTACAACCACTACCCATACCAGAATGGAAATGGGAAAACCTCACCAGGGATTTTTTTCATCGGACATTCCCAAAACATGTATATGTCATATTTCTATTTGGGTTGCAGTTAACTTTTTTTCCAAGTTATAAAACATTTTTATTATATGATTTTATTTATATCCCAATCATCTTTCCAAAATATACATTAATTATTTGTAAAGGATATATAGAGTACCAAATTCTATTATATCTGACTGAGATAAAAGGTTTACCTTGTTGTTCATGAAATGTATTCTACAATATATGGATTTATATTTGATTTTAAATAATGCTTATCATCCTCATATAGATATTCAGTTTGAGATAACCATTAAAATTTTTTAGGATTTTTTGATATTATATTCTTTGTATTGAAAAGTTATTTGATATCAAATACTTTTTCTAGTTGAATTTTCATAAGACAATATATTTCACTTGAGTATTCAGTTGGCTCATTATGAATTGCTCTAGGGTAGGAAGTAAATAAATCCAACATGATGGTATTAATTTATATAATTGAATCTATTGTGACTTGATATATATTATTAAATGGTTGATGATGTAAGAACCATTCATAATCACATAATATCAATATACAGTCAATAAAAAAGTTATGCTAGAAATAATTTTAAAAACACGGAGTTTAAAGTTTGTGAGAAGGTATCCCTATTAATTTATCCAAGGAAAAAGGTTATAATATTTTAATTGAATGGAAATTTATTACCCAGTTCTATTATACCCTTATTTATTCTCGATTTATGAGGGATCAAAGATTATTTTAGGGAGATTCTACCAAACCTCTCTAATGTTCATGATCTGTTCTATATATCTCTCATAAGGATGTACATACCCAATCCCTCTCATGTACATAACATAGTGGTTATAAATATATATAATGATATTTACTATGAATAAAAACTAGTATAAATCATTGATTACATAAATGATGTGTTGTGGTATATAACTAGTCATAGGGTAATAGTAATCTGGAGGAATTAGAAATTCAAAGATGCTACATGTGAACCGAAGGATATGATGAAGAATATATATCCTCAATTTTGAATCTAGGGGGTGGAATTTTGTGGGATAAATAGATTTTATAGGGAATATAATGTAAAATATAAATATTTTATGATATATTTTTCTTCAAATAAATTTATTTTCTCATATTCTTGTTTTATGGGAAACACTGAGTTTAGATGAACCACATTATATGATTGATTTTTTAAAATGTTATAGTTACCTCCTATCTAATGATTTTTTTTGGTTTTTGTAGGAATAATAATACTATAAAAAAAATTGTTAACACATTTATAAAATGAATTCATTAGTTTTAAATTGATTAGAAATAAAAATAAAAAACAATTGAATGTAAAATTGATTCTAATCTAAAAAACAATTTTTATGGGTTTAATGGTTTTTTATCATAATAAATTTAATTAATCCATATTGTGGAATTATTCTATATATATTAATATATTATATATCTAATAAAATATTTTTAAAGTCTTGAAACATTATTTATAATTAGGTGATAAGGATAAATCCAATTTTATGCTTAAAAATTGGGTTTTCTAAAAAACGTTTTCATCAGATTTTAAACCCTTATTTTAAAATGTATTTTTACCAATTATATAAACTAAATAATGAAACAAATTTCTATATTTGGAATCAAGAATATCATATTTATTAAATAAATCCCTTTTATTTTTGTTCAATTTGAATAGTTACCTTGTTAAATATTGGATTACCTTAGTAAATGTAAAGTGTGTAAAATTGGTATAATGCTTTGGGATAAGGATTTAAAATATATATAACAAATATTATTATATTATTATAAGAGTTTATTTTGATTATTTCAATCCTTGTTTTAAAAAATGTCTACTTTTGGTCATTTTTCTTTTATTATGTTCTTTATATTATTTTAGGAAAAGAATAAATACAAAATGTAACTCTATTAAACTTAATATCCCTAAAATATTTACATAACGGTAAAAATAGATAAATTTTAAAATATTTATTTATTTTATAGATGTGTTACTTTTTTATTAATATAATTTTTTTTAAAAATAGTGATTGAATAATTACATTTAATTATAACACAAAGAAGATAAAGTATTTATTCAATTAATTTAAAAATAATATAAATGGTTTTAAAAAAAATTAAATGTTTTTGAATTTCATGGAATTATATATCTAAAATAATTTTTAATAAAAATATATCATACTAGGGATTATTTAATTTTTTATATTCAAATTCCATTACTATCATGATGACTTTAAAATCAAAGTAACCAAATTGTTCTAAAAGTGACATTAGTAATATCTAATAAAAAAAAATATTAAATGATTTAGAATTAATAAAATTACTATCATAATACAACTGAATGGTAAATAATTTATCATATCAATCATGGTGTATTTTTGGGTCACTTACCTTTTTATGATAATATTGTTTACCCCTAAAGAGTAATGAATATTTATATTACTCTAATTATAAAAAATGTTTGTGGGGGAAGGGGTTAAAACTAAGAGATAACGGTTAAAAAACACCAAAACTTTTCTAAATATTTGTTTATGAGAGTATTTAAACATATATCTATCCTATATTATAATTATATAAATAAATAGTCACTTGATTATAAAGATTTATTTGATACTTTAAGTAATTCCATGAGTGCCCCCCACACCACACATATAAAACGAACTCTTCCATTATCTTCCTCACACTTTTTCAACCATATATATTAAAAAATAACTAAATGAATATAATATTATATTCCTTCAACATATCCTATATATTAAATTATTTCCAACATTCCATCCCTTTAAGGTGCAATTTTTAATCCAAAATAGATTTCTAAACCCTAACATATAACTATTAACATTACATTCTCAATTCAATTTATTCATATTCCTCTTCAAAATAAATTTTATTCATCAAAAATAATGAATCCAATATACTAAATAAAAAAAAATCATTATGACTTTAAAAACCTTATAAACCTTATTTCCATCTCATGGAATGTGAAAA
Organism: Viscum album; assembly: GCA_963277665.1. NCBI lineage: Eukaryota > Viridiplantae > Streptophyta > Magnoliopsida > Santalales > Viscaceae > Viscum > Viscum album. The sequence continues at coordinate 1,422,580,800 of OY728123.1, read as the reverse complement.
CATCACTCATTCATATGTATGTCTTACCATCTCCACTTAGGAGTGAAATTCAATTTTCACCACTGCATTACATAGATTATTATAATGATGGATTTAATAAAAATAGATTTTATTTATGTAATTATTTATATTTTATAATTTTTAATTATTATTTACCTTTCCTTCATTCCATCCATCAAAAAATAGAAGGGTGTTCATCCGTATGTACGACCTCCCATCTCCATGAATGGAGTAAATCATTTTTCAATATCTAACTTTTATGGATGAAATTAAATATATTAATATAGATATATAACTAATATTTATATGATATTTATGTCATGTTTGTAATTCTAGATATGATGGAACCATGTTCAATGTACAGGGACATGCAATTTAGAACTTAAACATCAATGAAAAATGAAATATTTAATTCCAAAGAATGATGATTTTAATATATAATTATTATTCAACCATTGTTGAAATTTTATAATTGTTTCATATATGATATTATATTTTTCAAAATTATTTTCTAATAAATCATAATTGGTTTAAACTTATTATATGTAATCTTATAGCTCCTTTGAAAAAACTATAAATTGAGGTAAGGTATTTTCATCTCTCTTTTTTTCTATGGGACACATGTCATATCCACCAATTATTCATTTTATGTGTCTTTCATACAGAAAAGGAATTTATTTTATATTTCATATCAAAAAAATTATGATGTTATAATTATCCATCTAATAATCATTTTTTCATTTTATTTGAATGTTACCAAAGTAGTAGTGGAATTATGTTACAATTTCATTTATAAAAGGATTGATTATATTTATGTTTTTGATGAAAGAATTTTATGACCTATTTCTAAAAAATCCGATAAAAATTATAATCCTTTTTTATTTCTAGAGATTAAATATTTGACTTTAATTTTATTCAATTTATGTACTCAAGATACCAAAAGAATCATTTTTTGGGAAGAATCCTTTAATTCACTTTTTGGTCAAAAATATTTTTCCTTCTATATCAATTTTTTTAAAAATTATTTTAGGAATATTATTACCATAACTATATGATTTTTTATATTTATTTTTTACCATGATTTAATGTTTTAATATTGGATTAAATGGAATCTTAATGTATGTTCCAAACAATATATTTTTTAATTTATATAGAAAATGTGAAAGGAAACCATGTTTTAAAATAGATAGAATGGGTAAAATTTCCCATTATCATGAAAAATAAATGCTTTGAAGCTTGATTAAATTGATTCAATGATAATTTTAAAATAAAATTTTCCCCGTAAAATTTTGTAATTTTATTATTTTAAAGAAAATATTTAAAATGAAAAGGGTATTTTCCTAATGAAGTATTATAGAGACCTTTTAAAAAATATTCAAGGATAACATCATTTGATGTTACTTATTTGTTAATGGAGATATGATCTAATGATACAATAAAATTTCTATATTTATACGGTTTATGATGAGGATTTAATGATTATATAGTGAAAAAAAATTATTTCCCTACAATTAATTAATATATGATGAAAATTTATAAATCCCATTTTTTTCCATGGGTTATGCTATAATTCCATGAAGAAATATTTCTGAAACTAATTTCCTTTCCAAGTATAATTCAACGATTAATGTTTAATGGTCTTATGGAACACAAGTATATGATTTTATTTAAATAATTGGTGGACCTATAAGTATCTACCCCCAAAATGTGTTGCGTAAATATGGATATTTCATGATATAATAAAGACATACATGGTGAGTAAACAAAGTTCACCAAGGGACTCTATCTACAGTGATAGTCATGATAGTGATCCTTGACTAAACAAATTATATTATTTGATTAAGTGTATGAAAAAATTGTGTATAATGATAAAGTAATACTCTCAAGTATCAATTTCTATGATTCCCATTTGATCCAAGTCTTATGTATTTCTATGATCTATTACATACATTAATATTATAATCTATGATAAGATGGGTATGTTTTCGAAATGTTATTCTCATGTTTCAAAACCCTTACATTAATTTTATGCTTTAATGATCATTGATATCTCCCTTATTTACCCCTAGTGAGAATCTAAGGTCAACCATTCTTATTTTCCTTTTCTGTAGGATATGAAGAAGGATTTTATGAATGAAATGTCTAAAATGGGAGGTAGTTGTGAAAAACTATATGAGTGATGATGTATATATCTTATGAACAAGTTGTTTGTGTATCCATGTTTCCATAGACACTATATCTATATGATATCATCATGGATCGTAATGTGGTTTATTGAATATTCATCTAATAATATTTAATATTCATATATAAAATTTATGGGTCTCTACAATATATATGAATTAATTGGGATGATTATCAAATTTTAATCTCATGTTCTCTTACCATATGATCATGATATGGTTATATATGATCTATTACTAAAATCTCCCTTATTTACATTTATTGTTCATATGATATCACCATTTATTTCAATTCATCTTACTAAGGATATGATAATATATGTTATGTATATTATTCATAAGAAGGGTTCTATGTGTGATGGACATAGAGGGAGATATTATAAGTGTTTTATGAACTAGTTGATTATATATCCAATATTCTAAAGACGATAAAACATTATTTTCATATAAATTATTATAATTATATTTAATGAATATTAATCTAATAATATGTAATATTTATTTTTTATGTTTTTGGTTCACCGTGGAATCTATCATCTAGTTGGCCAAATATGCTCAATTTTTTAATAGACCTAAACTAGTTGGAAATTTGCCTCATCCTTTTTATATAAATAAGAGTATCCACTTCCATTTGTAGAGTTAGATAAAGATATAGGGGTCTGTACTGGAGGATTATCATTTCAATGTTCTACATTAATTTTATTCTTTATTTTCAATATCCATCATTTAAAGATTCTTCTCAATGACACCTCAAATGGAGATGTAATTATTCAGTGATTAAGGAATCGGGGAAATTCCTTTTTTGTAATTTTTGAGTCTTCTACTTTAATTTAAATTCACATTCTCTATTGAATTATTTCTATATATAGTGGTTCTCAATTTCCTTAATTTAATTTTATTTATGATTTTTTTATTATTCATTATTTGTATCTTTCTTAAATGTCCTTTAAATACCTCTACGTAGTGTTTCATATCTCAATTGAGTAGAATTATCTTGGTGGGGAGTTTATATCATTCATTGGGATATTTTTAGAATCCATAAGTTCATTATAAATTACTTGGGATAACAAATTCACAATTAGTACTTTCCATGTTTCATTATGAATAGTTTACGAACATTAATGTTTAATTGAGTGGTTTCCATTATTTCCTTTATACAAGGCTAACTGAAAACTAATATAAGAGTTTTTCATTTAACATTTTATGAATGGAGAGGTAGAATAACATTTAGGACAATGATGGAATTAAAAATGGAATTCCAACCAGAACCCTATACCTAGCTTAATCATTCTATTGTAGTACCTTAATTAGATATTTTATTAAGATTTAAAATAATCATAACAATAAAACACCACCTTTTCCACTACATTAATTGAAAATCATGATTATTCTGAAGTAATGTATAGAGAATACCTAGTTTAATCACTATAATTTATTCAAAATTAATAGATAATTTATTATTCCACATCCCATGGAATTCCACTGTCAATGATCAGAGCTATGTATCAAAGGCCCTCATGTCATCATAATGTGGGCTCTTCATCAATGTCAGACCATGACACAACTTGATCATGGGATAGTGAATGAGTTTGTGTGAGAGACATAAAGGTGTATCTTGCACTATGGATCTCATATCCACACCACTAAGGGTCTATGTAAAGGTAATTGTTTGATGTGTTAATGTAATCTAGACATGTAAATTCCATATAAGAAGTTATCATGCCATAAAGAAACTATGAAAAGTTATCCTGATCTACGAAAAGGTAAATAAGATACTAGATAAAGATAAACCCATTATATAAGAGGGATCCCACATCATAAAATATGAATTGATTAATTTAGATCTCCTTGAAGACTTTCAGAGATCCATGCCATCATATATGTGTTGTGTCATTATTTTTTGGGGAAAAGGACATGTTCCATGTAGCAATATATGATTCTGAAAATGGTAGATGGATGGATTTCGATGGAATAAGTAAACCTGAGACCACTAACCCAAGAATTAATTGTTATGATGTAATTTAGTTCGGGGATGGAATTTTTCATTTTTATGAATATCCATATGAAAAAGAGAAGCTGTGTGATATTTCATCTCCTTGGAAATGTCAGGACCTCCATACTATTTCCACCAGTTCATGTTGGGTGGATATTATGTAGTTGAAAATCAAATCTTGAAAACGTTTTCTTCAATCTATAATGGGATAATACACTACATTATTTTGTTCATTTAAATTTGAATAGAAACTCTGAATTTTCCTCTATTAGTCAGTTATACTTGTAAATATGTTTCTTTTAACTACATTTTTGATTTAAATGAGTGATATATTTAGAGGAGAACATCCAAGGGAATAGATTTCTAGTGGTAATTGGGGGATGTTTATTTTAATTTAAATTTTAAATTAAAATTTAAATTAATACATTTTATATATTGAAGATAAAATTTATTCGAAATTATATCTATAAAGAAGTAAATGATAGTGGATGATATCCATGATGCTTTTTCTTTGGTAGTCGTGTGGATTAATTCAAACAAAAGCAAAAATAATATAAGACATGTAGCACATGTGGTGTATATTTCCATCCATATTTTGTAAAGAAAAAATGAATCATCATGAGGAGAAATTACATTTCTAGTGAATGAGAGTAATTATATTTCATTATATTCATTGATGTAAATTAAAAAGTTTAGTGAGGCAGCTATAAATTTTTAAATATTGAAATTGTGAGAATTTATCTACATTATTACAAAGGTATATTTCCTTAAATTCTCCTTAGAGTAGCGCAATGAGGGTGAACCATGTGTATATCATTTACTATTATAGTTACTCCTAGAGAGAAGGAAAGGTGGAGATGTTATAACTACTCAATTTGATAGTAAAATACTGAGATAAATGTTTTAATTCAATTATTCTACAATACCCAGATTAACTCCCCTCCCCCCATAGGGTATATTCATGGATTATGGACCACAAAATTGTATTATAGAATCAGTTAATAGGGTGAATTGTATCCCTTATAATAATGTAGATTATTTTCAACAATAAAGGAATTTATATATTTGAAGGAATTAATTTTTACCTATGGATGAAATATATGAAGCACTATTTCTGACCATTGAAAATAGATGAATATGTGGTATCTGTGCCTATAATTTTGACAATAATGGAGAATGAAGATTTATAGAAAATTGATAATTTATAGTTACATGTTGATTCCAACAAAACAATTGGATTCCATGTATCATTTTTGAAAGCCATTTTCATAAATTTATGTACTGTAAAATAACTCATGATTTGTGGGAAAAACGTTTGAATATATATGGATTATATATGAAGAAACATGAGGATATATTGTATGTTTTATGAAAAAATATAATTATTTGAGGATGATTCCAAATGTTAATAATAATTTATTTATCTATTTAATTAATTCCCTTGTTTAAGACATGAAAAGTCTTGGTGAGGATATCAAAGGTGATAATTTTTTTAAAATAACCATGAGAAGGATTTATAACCATTATAATGTATATATATGGGTTGGGGAATCTAATGATCTAAATGGGATTTTACTTGATAGATTTAATATTACTCTCACTATAAATCAGTGGGAAAATGAATATAATTAGTCTAAGGTGAAAGATAGCCTACATGAAGTGGATTTTAAGAGTATAAAGAAACTCTTAGTAGTGTAGGATCTATAAGAAGAATAATCTGATGAGATTATTTGATTTAAATAATATAATATTTGAGCAGTAAAATTAATTTTTAAATGGTAGATTCATATTTCTTTAATTAAATTTATAAAAAGTGGAACAACTTATCACTAAATATTTGAAAAAATTTAAAGGTGGGGATGAAGAATATGGAATGAAAAATAATGGATCATAGTGAATGTTTTTGAAAAATAAAAAAAATTATCAAAGAAAGATGTAGGATATTGAGAATGTGAAGTAAAAAAAGTGTAATATTGAAAGTTTTTAAATTAATTTGAATTATTTATTGTCATGGATATTCCACATGATGATGATAGTGATATTTAAACTAGTACATTGAATGGTATATTTGTCTTAAAAGTATAAAATTAGTCATCCCTTGGGGAAATTGATGTTATGATGGCTCAAAATAGAAAGGTTAATGTTGTTGTTCAATACTATAAACTACATATACTATATGAATAAGATGACTAGTATGCATTAAAATTATAAATTTTAAAACATAAATTTGATAATTGAAAAAATTTTGAGATTGAAATTGAGTTGGAACTAAAAACTAAAGAGATATACCAAATCATTGATGGGCTTACTAATGTTATAAAAGAAAAGGTTAAAATGATTGAATAACCTAAAGGATTACTCTTTAAAAATTTAATAATGTGTTATGATAAACAAAGTATCCTAAATCTAGAAAGAAAAATCATAATTTTTAGAAATTCAATTTATAAATAGATTGAAGTAAATCAAAGAGGATTATCCAAATAATGTATTCATATCCCACATGTGAAATTTTCCAAAAAAAAATTTAGATCATATATTAAGAATAAACATATGAATAATATAGTTTTGATTAGTTTAAAATCTAAAGCAACAACATCATGATGGAAATTTGATCAACCCAATACTCAATAATGTACTTTTGGTACAAAAAGTTTGCAAAAAGATGATACAAATAATCAAATTTTTCATTTGTGGGAAGATAATATTCACTCAATATTTATTTTATATTATAATTAAACACTTTAAAGAAAAATAATCACAATAATATCCAAGAAAACTTTCTATATTTTCTTATTGTTTTAATGGCTGTTTTTGTGTGTGAAAGTTTTGGGAACAGTGAAATCTATTGTGCACCATGAATAAGAAACAATGTTCCAAAAGAATCTTAAAAATATAGAAGAAAGTAGAGGGGATCCATACTAATCAACATAAAAATGTATTAAATATTATTAGTTTTTAATGATAAGGACAATATAATGGAACTATAAGAAAAAGTATATCATCCACTATCATTAAAGGTGAAACATAAATCATGGCTGACGAAAGGATGGTATGGGAAGGATAATTTGGTAGAGTTTTTTTTGTAGGAAACAAATAGGTGACCATTATGGATCTTGTATAGAGGGTATACATATTATAAGATAATAAATTAATACCTATTCATGGGAATAAAGTATCATGAAGATAATTTTTTCATTTGGTGAATGGGGAGGGTCTCAATATCATTCGATCTAGGAAGGAAAAAATATGGAATAAAAGATATTAGTTAAAAAAATGGTCCTAGTTGAAGGCCTTGTTCATAATATTATTAGTTTAAGTCAATTATGTGACTCAATGCATTTTTTTGATTTCAAAATGAATGAATTCATATTTAAGTATGGAAATGGTTTAAGTACTTTATTAGTAATAAGTAACAAGAGGAATATTTACCTTTTTAGTGATTAAAATTTGTGCATGTTGTCCAAGGAATATTACACAAGCTATTGAAAAATCACATATCCATTTGAGATAAAAAACTATTAAAAATATATTTGAGTTCAATTAAGATTGATAAATTATAAATCATTCATGTGATCATGATCAAACATGTGATTCTTATCAAAAAGGCAAGATTATAAGAAATAAATTCTTGTAAAATAATTTTAAGTCATAAAGTCTACTTCAACTCATGCATGCACATGTATCTAGGATAATGATACCCAATGTTTTGGATTAAAAAAGGTATTTTATATTATTTTCTGATGATTTTAATAGGATAACAGTGAAATAACCCCAATGAGAAGTGTTTGAATATATCACACTATATCAAACAAGATATGAAAACATACTTGGTGTGAAGTTTTAGTGGATTAATATCAAGAATGGAATGTAATTCACAAACCATCATGTGATATGAAATCATTGAAATCATAGAATTAAAAATCAAGATTCAACTTTGTGAACTCCTTAGAATAGAAAAGTTATTTAGGGAAGGAATCACATAATTAACAACCTGGCTCAGGCTATTCTCATTGAAAACCCCCTAGTAGAAGGGTATTATAATTTAATATTTCTTAGAGAAGTATTCATTTTCAAGGATTAAATGTTTTTCCAAATTAATAAAATGAAACATTATAAATCTGGACTGGATATAATCCCACTCATAAATGCCTCCATATTTTTATATGTATGTTTATTATTATCAATAATGAAATGAATACACAATTTGATGTTCAGGGTGAATAATGTATTTTTCATAGATATTCATAAGAAATTAGAGCATAGAAGTATTGAAATAAATTTCTTGGAATAGTATACAAAATAAATGATGTTACTATGGTTAAAAATAAAAAAACACCAATTTGAAATTTGAAGGTTACAAATTATGGAGAGTACATTTTAAATAATGATTTTATATTTTTTGAGAATGATACTGATGAAGACATTTGTCGATTAGTGGGAGTTCCATGATCTATAAATAACTCTAATTTTTTCTCTAATTGTGAATAAAATATATCTAGAACAACTAGGATAACTAGAAAGTATATAATTAAAAAAATCACTAAAAATTATATTATATAAGATTATAAATACCTATTATAAATAGGAATAATGAAGCATTAGCATCTTCCTTCTATCTTATCGATTATGGAACCAAAATCATTAGATTATTCTGGAATGTATGCCAATTGTTTCAAACCATTGCATGAGGAGTGTGATTGAATTGAAAATAACAAGGCATGGTAAGAATCCCTGATGCCATAAAATAATAATTTCAACGGGACAAAATGGGTGTTTCCAAATAATTTAAATATATATATATAATTATCATGGAATAACGAATCAATCATATGTAAGGTAAGTTCACAACTTGAAGGAACTGATATAGGTGTTACATTTATAGTAGTGTAATTCATTGAAATGATAAGATTATTCTTGACCATGGATATGAAAAATAGATTCATGGTGTATAAAATTGATATAAACTTTCCATTATTGAATTGATTCCTTTTAGATAATTTATATTTTGAGAAAACTGGTGGATTTATCATTAATGAAGATGAAAAAAGGTATTCCACTTGAGGATGGATACATATGGCCTAAAATAATCATAAAGGGATTGGTACTTTATATTGGATTAGTACCCAATGAATATTGGAATTCATATAGGAGAGGTAGATCAAAACCTCTATACCAAGAAAGATAAGATAAAATGAATAATAGTTTTAGACTATATTAATGATATCTATATAAAGTCTTGAATGAAACACAATGTAAATATTTTCCATAACTTATATGGAAAAGATTCAAGATATTTTTAATTTTAGTACTATGATTTTACATTGGTTTAATATCCTCATAATGAAATAATGGTACATTTATTTCGCTCACCAAATATTCCAAGGAGGTGGTTAAAAGACTTAAAATAGATGATTCAAGGCTAATGGAATTTCTAGCTATGATCTAGATAATGTTTTAAAAATATAAAGATAGAAATGAGGTATATGAAACTATTTATAAATAAATATTTGTTACTTTAATATACAATATAGCTACTCATGTTTTCCTTGTTCCAAGACCCTTATTTTCAATGATCTACCAAATAATGTCACTTTTTTAGGTGAAAATAATACTTTGATATGTCAATATTAATGTAAAATATGGGTGAATATACTAAAACAACATAAAAAATTAGTTTTTGGGATTTAATGACACTAATTATGAATGTTTTTTTGATGATATGAAATCTACCTCTATTATTTTATTCATTATTGGTAGTTCTTTCATTTTAATTCATATTATGATTAGATATTTTATATCATTCAGAACCATAGATCCTAAATGCATCATAACTAATTAGGTTTTCACTCAATTAGTTTGGATGAAATGATAACTTAAGGATATAGGAGTTGATATTTGAGTTCCAATTAGGATTATGTGGGATACTTTGAGTGCAATAAACCATAAACAATGTCATTAATTATTAATATACAAAACAAATTTAGATTAAATAGTATTTTATAAATTATAAATTTCAGTAATTATAGGTGAAATTGGATTCCAATTAATTGAATATAGCAGATTTTATAGAAATGAAAATATGTAATTTTGTATTCAATGTTCTCAATTTACACTTAGAGTCCTATATAAGAAATATAATTAGATGGATCTAGAAATATCACCCAATCCCCTAAGAATTTTTATTATAGAAAGGTATGAAATCCTTTATTTTTTTTATTTATAATCCTCTTATGTAATGTTTTAATGAAATGATATCATTGGGTATATTAACAAATTGTGAAAGTATTGTGGAGAGTGTGAAAGTATAATTTAATGGAGGAGAGTATGTTGGTTTGAATGGTTGAGTGTTTGAAGTTCAAATTTTGACTTTATGGTGACCTTCTCTTTTAATAACATTTTCCCAGACAAATAATAGACCAGGTTGTAGTATAATTGGGGATTGGTGAATCATTTGTACTATACATTAATTATTTTATATCAATAATTTTATTATAGTTGGTTTCATGGTGTTTACATTAATAGAATGTTTGGGTTTTATTTGGATTTGTGAACAAACCCAAAGGGGGATATTGAAAGAAAAAATCCCATCAGTGGTGCTTTATTTGTTTATTTTTTTTAGAAATGGATTGTAAAAGTTTATTTAATGACTCAAAAAGATGAATAAATAAACCTATGTGAGAGAGGAAAAAATCCAGGTTTTTCAAATAAAAACTACATAAAAATAATGAAAACATGTCATTGAATATGGGTTTGAGACATAGAGCTCATTTTCATGCCATAAAGGCCCTTTCATCAAGGTAATGTTTTTTGTGTCATGTTCAAATCACACTATGTAATCTTTATTGCGCCATGAAAGAGTTCATTTTATATATATGAAGGTTGATTTTATTCTAAGGAGCACATATCCATGTAATAAAGGTTGTATGGAATGGTCTTTGGTTATTTTCGTAAGATAATATAGACATGAAAATTTCATTGTAGATGTTATCATGACATTATTAAATGATGGAATGGTAACCTATTATCTGGAATGTTAAATTATATTCTATCTAAATATAATTTGATGATGCAATGGATATCCCACACCACTATATATTATTGGTCAAATTTTAGCTTCATTAAATATTTTTAGGGTTATATTTCGTGGTTGATGTGTTGTATCATATCAAAGTGTTCACTTGGTAATTATTTCACCCACATCAAAAAATTAAATAAGTAGTGGAACCCTAATAATAATCTATAATTATACATCTATATGATGGATACTCAAGCAAATTTTTAAATTAAAATTAAAAAAAATACATAAATAATTTTTGAAATATTGTTAATAAATATTTAAAATAAACCCAGAAAAGACCGTCAAAATCCCACCAAATACACATTACCATGATTTCATGAAATCATCCATATCTACTCCCATGGAATCTGACACTGATATTGTAAATGAATTGAAGAAATTCCTTCCCATCTAATATAGAAATGAAACAAATAAACAAACTATTACCCTATTCTTCACGGGACATCTACTATCACAATGATTATTCACATCATCATGCAAAACATATAGGTAATAAAAAGTTAAAATAAAACCTAAAATGAGAAATATAATTGGAATGAGAATGAAAAATATTATTAGTCCAATAGAAGCCTTTACACATTCATAGCCATTAATTGAAATATAATTTTCATAATAGTTTGAAATACTATTAAGAAATATAATTTCCACTAGTTTTTCATAAATGAATCAAATAGAACATTATAGTGTGTTAAACCCCTTTTATTTTATTTTTATTTCATGAAAAAAATACCATTAAAAATTTTAAAAAATATTTGTATCCCTATTTACCGAACCCCCCCCCCCCATAAAGGGAAACTTTGAAAAACATTCTAAAAATTATCATTTAAGACCAATTTAAAACATCAAATGGAATATTTAATCTCAAAATGATTTATTAATGAATGAATTAAAACTCATGTAATAAAATTTTATAAAGTCATGTTAAAAAATAGTTGTCAATAAATAAAAATATGTTAATTGAAAAAATATGATGAAAAAACTATACCAACCAAGGATCACATGAAAGTAAAACAATCAGGTGATATAATATGATGTATAAGGAATACCCTAAATGAACACACTAACAAAGTAACAATTTTCATAGTCTATAACCTAGGTCCTATGGTGCGATATTATTCAAACTTACTAAATCTCGCTCAACCATACGATGTAAATTTCATCTTAACACAAGCCACTTGACTAGCCTGTTCCAACCTCCTCATAATGATACAACCCACAAACCCTTGAATACAACATGTGTACATGGATAGAAGAAGAGTGAAACTAACTTGTATATCTTAACACTAGAATTACCACATAGAAACCCATGTTCTGAGGGCTAAAAAAGTAAATATTTTCATTAATCATTACCAGTCAGTACTAGAATTATATATCATATCAAATAACTTAATATCACCTATAACTAACTAATAGGAAACAAACTTAGTTATTCCATCACTATATATTAAAAATCCCTTTAAAAACTCCCCTTTTGGTTCACAATAAATTATAATATTTATAAAAACAATCAATATAAAGCCTCCCTATTTATGGAATCAAATAAAATGGGTTAAAAGAAGGCCCAACACATCTACATCAATTTAATTTTAATTTTTTTGAACCATATAGGTCTTCATCCAATAAAATTTGAATTCTATGTCTCTTTTATTCATTTGAAAATCCATAAAAATACTTTTGAATACATTTCCCCTTAAATAAAAATTAAAAACCTTTTCCAAAACATTTCTTATACAAATTCATTGAAATCAATTTTGAAATCCTGACAAAAAGTTCTAACTTTCCCTCTATATTAAAACCATCAGGGCACAAAGGATTTCTCTTTACCTCAAATCATGTCACAAATGGGATAATGTTTTTTAAAACTACAGACATTGTCGAAAAAATCATGAAATGTATGATCATTACATAATATTTCCAGAATCACATAATGTTTAACAAAAATCAATTTTAAATTAATTTTATGGCCCAAATATATGGTTAATAAAATCGTTATAATTTTTAAATTCCCAATTGAGAAAATTTACCACAATTGGTGTGTTACAAAAGGGGAAAATATTAAAACAATTAAATCAAATAGAAAAACCTCATTTTATTCTATGGATATCAAGTGAATCCCCTATTTACATTTTAGAAATTCAATATTCATACATAATGTTAATATTCAGGAATTAAAACATATATTTAAATCCTAATAAATAAATAATTATATAAATTTAATGTTATGGTATTAGAAAACCTATGGAAAATAATTGGAGGAAGGTCCAGGACATTGATAAAATGATATAGGAGACCTAAAATGGGATTAAAAAAATGCTCATAGGAAAACAAAAAAATGGTCATGTTCGACACCCTTATAATTCCGTTGATTGAGAATCAAAATGGGGGATGAAAATAAGAAAGAAAAAATAAAGGGATATGATAATAATAGTCCTTACCTATAACAAATCATCATGGGTTAACAAGACCCATCACTCGAGCCACCTCATTATAAGGCCTCAAACATGCCCCCACATATGGTAAAGTTAGTCTAAAAGGGGAAAAAGCCCACACCATACTATGAGGTTACTATTCACTTAAATAAAAGTGAAATAAAATAGTTGAAATTACCAAATAAATATCTAAAATATACATCCATACACATCGGAGTATGAAACATAATAAAAAATAATCATGCCATAAAAAATGAAATATAGCATACAAACTCAAATGATCATTCTCCCATATAACGACTAATCAACCACTTAGAAGATCACATATAAATTACAAATAAATGAAACAAATAAAATAAAATACAAGGATCCACTTCCAACATTAATCCCTACAACATACTCGATCCCCCAAAACTATCAAGTTACGTCTACTAGAACCACATAATACAGTTGAAAAATACTTCATAATCCAGAAACATTGGGAATATTCCCTATCAAACACAAATCATATACTCCACCTAAAAGAAGACATAAAGTATGTATGTACATGAAGGTTCGCATATATGGGATGAGAAACAAATATTTGCTGGATACCACCAATGGTGGTACCAAACATCTAATGTCATAACATGTGGATGAAATATGTGATCTGCATAGCCTATAAAAATCATCACGGACATAAAATGTATAAATAGTGAATAGATAAAATAGAATAAAATAACTAAACATGGAATCTAATTTGACATTTGATGTAAATATATCCCTAATATAGTCCCATGACAATGGATTTATAGAATGTAGCTCACTCATTCACAAAAAATCAAGTGACTGCTCCAGATTTATATTGAATCTCTATGAGATATAAAACACTATATTCAGGATTTCCAAACCCGAGGGTAACGTGATAGGAAAATAAAATATCAACATGCACAACCATAAGATCCCTAGGAATCCAATACCTTGATATGATCTGGGGGAAGGAATTCTTTTTGACATAAATAGAACATATTCTATCTCAGGAGTCCAATAGAACTCAACAAGTCCTGAATAAAAAATCATCAGGATGACATGTAGCTGAATAGGCTATCCTGAGATTGTTAATAATGTTATAACACCTCCATCATAGTCAAAGAATAATCCGAAATATGGGGAGTTAATCAAATCAATATTCCCATTATATCCCTAGGAGAGTCCTACCAATAAAAATAAAATAGGGGAGAAAATCATATCAAAATTTCAAGCCGACACCCCACCCAATAATTACCCAAAGGTCCCCACTTACACAAGAATCCTTATTAGAAAATACCTAAAAATTCCTCGAGAAAAGGCCACCAAATAATGGAACCAGGTGTTGGCCATCAAACACATCACTAAAAAACAAGCAAGCCATAACGATCTCACACCTCCAAGCTCTAATTCCTAATGTGAAACCAATGGTCCCTATAATGAAATATAACAATGATCCTCCCATGGAGAACAAGAAACTATGTGTTCCCAGATTACCCATGAATCATATGTAGAAGCTCGGTCTAAGCATACCTTAAATAAATCCTCAGGTTATCTATTAGCAACTAACCGATCCCCATCCAAAACCTCACCCACAAGGGAATTATCTATGGTCCTCAACACCTAATTTGGAATAGGACACCCTATAAAGGGAGCCTAAAGAATATGGAAAACATGGGAAAATCCTATCAGAAGATAACCCCATCCGGCCTCCCTGGCACACACCCATCTTTGGGTGATATATCACACATAAGGGCTTCAAAGAAAAATTGTAATCCCACCAAGGCATCTCAGTACCAACACACCTACAAGGGAATCCACAAGCAACATCCCAAGACGGGGTGTCCATGAGAAACAAATCAACTGTGAAGGGAAATCCACAAGGTCCCCATAGACCAATGAGAACCTCAATGAAATGGCTCTTACCCATACCTTTCACCCAATAATTCCAACCCAACCCAAACGAATAAGATTTATAAACCTTGGTAAGCTTTTCCTAGATCAATCTCAAACCACGACTGACTTTTTCTTCAAACCCATATATTTCTAAATGGATATCACCATCACAAATGAGATACACCTTGATCCCACTTTTAGTAATCATTTAGATAAACACAATAATAACCCCTTGGAATCCTCCTTATATTTATTATAAAACAACATCCCACACCCAATGATAAATAATTTCCACCCTTAAAATAACGCTCGATCTAAACCATGAGAAAACCAACTTTTAAATATATCCCAACCTATAAAACCTCTTAAATGGAATCCAAATGTAACATGGTTCTCATCGTCATGTTTAGTGATGAAAAAACTCATAGTGAACTACTTCAAATCCCAATTCTAACTATAGAATAGAAAATATGCAAATATCATTTAAAGGGAACAACATATGAGGTGTAATACCAAAGGTCGTATATTGACTTGTACCACTACCCTACTAAAATTTACACACACAAAAATACATTATACACCAAATATACCCAGCGTGTTCTTTATATGGGTTCCACAATGTGTAACTAACATGGGATTTATTGATGTACTCCACATGGGTACTCCAGCCTTGAATTGGTACACCCTATGATCCCAAGATGTGCTCTAGATATATACCCCATATGGGTTTCTAGTCGAGTAGTCATCCAGACATTAGGACTCCTCTAAAAGGCATGTTTTGAAAAATCACGCCCCATAACAATCATATGTTAAAATTATGTGGGATAAGAGAACAAAAAACACATTTTATTGAAAATTTAATGTTATGTAGTATTTTTTTCAAAGTGGAAAACCCTCAAAATCATGCTAAAACCTTTTTTCTCACAAATTCGAGTGTTGAAGGAACTTACAACATCCTTGAAACACAAAACTACCTAGAAAACCTAAAAAACATAAATCTATGGGGAGATCAGCAGAAAAAAATTAAGGAATTAATTATGAAAAAAATCTTTAAGCAAATATATGCCTCATGAATCCATATCATTTGGATTTATCCTTAGATTAAATCTCCTGGTACGATCCCTCTCCCACTATTTTCCTCTTAGACAAAACAACAGTTCAGTAAGAGTCTCTTGGAAATACATGGAATGTTAAAGTATAGGGGATAATGAAAATGGAAGAAAGGAAAATAAATAAAATGATGATTAAAAAGGGTGAGTACCCACCCCCGGGGCTAGAATAGAATTTATGCCTCACCTAGGAAACATTACATATGTCATATTCAACTAGGGAGTCATAATTTCAATCTAATAATCAATTCATTAGAGATTAATATAAGAAAATTTGAAAAAATAATAATATTTTAATAATTAAATATTAAATAATATTTACAAACTCGAACATCTTTCAATTCTTCGAAACTCAAATCCTATGGTAAACACTATTTTCCCTGGCTAAAATATGGGTGTAAAATTATTTTGCGAACATAAAGTAATGGAGGAATCTTATTTTTTTTAACACCACACAGAAAAAAAAATTCCCCTATTTTCCACAACCTATATTGATGATTGTCATTATAACCTCCCCACCATAACACTTATCACCCCATAGAAGTATCGGTGGTCAACCAGCCACCATGATCCAACTCTAGGCATCGACACTATAAAAAATCTTAATTTTAAATAAGGATTTTACTACATAACTATATATAAATGGATATAATTGTAGACTATGAAAAGATAACATATTTCCAATTTATGGAATAATCTCATAGAACTTGACCCTTCTAACACCAAGGTCAAACACTCACAATACCATAGAATCTCCCCACCATAAGAGTATCTGTATCATCACTCTATAAAATAATATCCAAATCTAGAAGCATATGCTTCATTAATATCAGACCAAAATGATTATATGTGACTGAATCTATCACACCTATCTATAAATATGAAATTTTTCTAATGGTGTACTCCCCACCAAATGTCCTTCCAACGAGAAATCCTAATGTGTCAACCTCAGTTAGTCCATCAAAGCCATACAACTCAAGTTATATAAAAAACCTAATGATTCTACACAGATCCACGTATGGCGCTAATGAAACTGCGAAAAATTAGTGTATAAAATTAATTATACATCATTGTTTCCTACTAAATATCCAAGAAAAAAACCATTATCCTAATTAATGTAGATTTATTATCAACCAATATCATGCATTTCCTTACACATTTGAATGCACCAATACAATGGACCATGCCCCTTTTATATGTTAATTCTAGATTTTTGGAGTAACCTTATCTCTCCTCTTAAAAATAGAGGTATTTATCCCATGGCATGATTCACTATATAAAAACACTAAATTCCTCCATCATTTTAAAACCATGTTCTCACCGCACTACCAAATGTGATAATGGAACCAAATAGTCCAAGAATTTTACCAAAAAATACCCTTTATTCCTGACCTTTAAACAAATAGAATAACCAGTGCTCCATAAAATAATCTTAAGGGCATAATAAAAACACATCTCAAACATCCCATGACCTCATCAAGACTATTTGGGAATCTAATGCCCATAGTGACCCACTAGCAGTTTCCATGCATCCTTTAGTGAAGGGAAAACATCTCTATCATTGGTGAATAACACTCTACAAGATCCCCATAAATTTTCATCATATGAAAAATATATGTGGTTTAGTATATTATAGTTCCACCATGAAAATATATTGAATAATTACCTATTGGTTATTGTACAATCTTTTATAAAATATTCCTCTTTCGCTAGTGAGATCATATACATAGGTTCATGTCTTTTAAATCATGCATACCTAGAATGATGCATGAGATTCCTCTTTCCACTGTAGTCCAGGATCTAAAACTATAAAAAGATATAAATCTAATACTCATGTGTTTCTCCCATGGCGAATTCATATAACTCTAATATCAAAAATAAGAACAAAAATCGTATTTCCCTCAAAACTAGGACTTCCCCCTAGAATAGGTGTTCATTAAACAATAAGAAAGGGTTTATCACAAGATCCAAGTCAACCATGGCACACCTATCCATAAACTATCCAAATAAAAAACATAACATAGTGGTATAATTAACATGGGATATCATCCACACACACATGTTATAATACCAATATGTGGAAGCATCTACACAAACACACACTCAACAACCATTCTACGACATCATCCACTCAATGAAAAACTCGGATACTTTATTTTCTGAACTAAATTGGGTTTTCTCAATCTTTCACCAGACCCAGATCACAACAAGGCCTCAAGTGAACCTCCTCATATTCAATATGCTACTAACATGTGGTGATAGTACAATCTAAACAATGTGGATATTGTGCCCCTGAATTGGAGTGTAATAAAATAGTGAAAATAACCAAATGAATATCTATAATAAACAGATATACCCTTAAAATTATTTATAATAAAGGAAATAGTTCATGAAATAATAGAATGAAATGTAGTAAAAACTATAAGGGACATAATTATATACCATAGTTGATTACCCACATGGATGATCACATATTCTGAAAAAAAAACATGCTCAACTTCCAACTTCGATGCACACCACACACTCAGTCCCAAAAAACTATTGATTTTCATTAGCTCAAAACAAAGACTCTAGTCAAGAAATACCACTAGATCAAGAGATATTGGGCCTCTAACCTATCCACTACAGAATGTGTTCTCTAACTGAAATAATACATAAGGTATTATCATAGACCAATGTGCAAGTAGGGGGAGTGAGAAATAAATCCCCATAGGCCACCCCCAATGGTGGAACCAAACATCTACTATCACAATATGTGCATGAACCACGTGATATAATTGGACTATCTGAATCAGTATTTCCATAACATAATATAATATTTTGATAAATAGAATAAAATAATTTATCAAACATTAGGATCTTTGGTGAAACCCAAGGTAAATTTTCCACTACACAGGTGTCCATATGATGAATTTATATAAATTGGTTAACCATGAAAAAAAACGTTAGGCGTGTCCAACATATCTATATATAAGCTCTATGAAATGTACAACATATTAGTTAAAAGTGTTGGACCCTAATCTAAAACATCATTTTTCAAAAAAAAAATAACACACACCAATACTAGATCAATATGACTCCATTCTCTAGATCTGAACTTGCAGCAGAAAATCCTATTGGAAAAAAGTGAACCTTCACTAAAATTATACTCATATTGAATTCATTGAGTCCTAAATACGAACCCATAAACATTCCATATAACAAAATAGGACATTTATAGAACCATAGTAACCCCCAAAATCCATCCCCATATAGTGAGGGTATATTCCCAAAACAGGAGAACTCATATCCAGAACACGCATTAGTTTCCTTATGACCTATCTAACAATAATAAGAATATGTAGGAGATAATAAAATAAATTTCAAGGAAAACCACTCATATCATAATATCAGAAAGTTCTCCAACGAAATAGGATTTCGAAGAAAAAATTATCGAGAACATTCAATATAAAAGCCACTAAACAGTGTAATATTGGGTTGTCTAATACCTCAACCCCTCAAAAAAATCCAAGTTAAAACCAACTCATACCACTAGGAATATAGGTTTTAGGTGACAACTGAGGTCAAAACACTAAAATATAACACCAACGCTCTCAGGTTTAACATGATATAATATATTCCCATATGACCCATGAATCAAAGACCGAAACTTACGCCATACCCATCTTATGGAAAACCTAATGTGACCTCCCCACAAAAAACTCATCATCTGCCAAAACCACTCATATAATGTAATAAAAAATCGTTCTAAAGACCATGATATAAATATGACACTCTACAATGGGATCTTCAAGAACCATAAAATATATGAGTACCCTTCATAAAGAACTTCAACCATCCTCCCCCTTATATACCCAGAGTCATGTGCAAGCTCACTCATAATGGATTATAATATATTTTAACCACCCACTAGGTAATCCTAAACACCAAACCTCAATTAAATTCATACTAAAACAAAATTCCATGAATGATATTTCGTGATTAATAACATTGTCAGTATGGGAAAAAACATAGGCGTCCTTCCAACCTATATCAACCATGAAACAATAATTCATACCCATACTTACCAGCATATAATGCCAACATATCCCAAAGAATATATCTAACTAAACCTCAATGAACTATTCAAAGATCAATATCATATCATTAGGGACCAATGAAAGAAATATTGATCAAACCAATGGATATCATCTGCTCAATCTTGCTACTCCTTGATCCTACTATTCATGAATATTCTAGAAAAACTTAAAAAAATTGCATCAGTATTAGTTGTTTTCCTAGGAAAAAATCCACACCATGAGATTGAGGAATGTGTACCTATATAGAACAAATAAAATATTCCTTTATAAAAATTCCATTTATAATCCCCTAGCCCAAAACATCTCACAAATAACATCAAAATGCAACAACATTCTCATCATTTCATTATATATGAAAAAACACTATGAATGGACAACATAAAAGACAAGTTATGAAAATTGGGATATAAAGTGAGAAAATGTACCTAATAAGGAATAATAAACAATGTATAACTCATGTGCATGGAATATAATACTAACGATCCAACCTGACCATGTACCACTACCATACATTATGTATACTCTCCAAACGTCATGATGTATACCCAACATACACCTCATGTTCTCCACATGAGGTAACTAGCTATGTAATCTACAGTAGGACTATCCATGTACACAAAATGAAGATTGAAACCATATATAGAAATACATTGTTTTCCCTACGTAGTATTTGGCCTTGTAACCTACATGGCCATGTTCCCTACACAAGGTGTCTAGCAGGGTACTCAGACACACCCTAAGTCACCCCTACATTGTGTGTCCCTAAAAACACTCTAAAAATTATATTTTACTCTTAAATGGGCTATAAGTACAAAAAACATGTGTTCTTTATAATAATAAATATTTTATTTAGGTTTTCAAAAAGCTAAAACCTCGTTAACCTTCCAAACCCCCCATTTCTCCGAAAATTGATCTACTGATGTACGCTTGACACTACGAGAATCCCAAGAACCTAAAGAAAATGTAAAATAATTAAATATAATTGGGTCTAAGTGAAAAAATGATGTCCTTACTGGGGGTTACAATCACCATATCTTCATTAATCTATGCATCACACAAAGTTACGACATCCTGATGCAACACTAGACAGGCTCCCCCAACATTATCTCTCTCCATCTCCCAATATTTTCCTCTCATACAAATAAACAAAGCGGGAGGTCCCATAAAAATTACATGTAATCATAAAGGATATGGTACAAATTAAGAGGAAATAAGAAAATAAAATGAAATGAAAATGGTCCTAGCCCCATCCCCATGGTTCCAAAGAGATCGTATGACACACATAAGGAAAACCCATAATTATAGACTCAGCTGTATAGTGATAATTTTAATTATAGATACCAGAAAAGAGATATCTATGTCTAAAATTTAGAAATTATACAATAAATTATTAATTTAATATTTATTATTCTATAAAAATTGAAACGTCTCATAAATACAAAAAAAAATCCAATCCCAAGTTAAACACCCTATTCCAGGTAAAAATGAGTACTTTGGAAATTATTATGAGATTATCTCCCATGGGATAATATCTATTATTCCAAATAAAACATCTTTGGAACTATAATTAAAACTTTACACTATTTTCAATAACCCATAACAACATGGGTCATTAAATTACCTCTATAATCTGATCCTCAATTACAAAGAAACAATGTAAAGTGCCATGAAAGAAGGAGTGACTAGGGAGGGTGGTGCAAATAATAGGGGAAAAGGGAGGGGAGTACGGTTGGGATTTCATGGTGTGTGGGGTGGAATAAAAAATGGGGTGTAATAATTTTATTTAAAAATGGGGAAAAACTAAATTTAAATTTTATAATATTGAGTCAATGTCCCATGGTCTCTTCCTAGTTTACTTTAATGGTGTGTTGGATGTTAATTAGTACCCTTACACACAATGTGATTATAATAGTTTCCTGTACTAGAAAAATTGGTTAATAAAACCATGATAAAACTTGGAAAATACACACTATCTAGGAATATACCTAAACATATGATTGTGAAATTGTCAATCCTAACTTTGTGTAACATTTACACTGTACAAAAGACCCCTAAAATTTTAAAATCATGTCTTGAAACTCTTGGGAACTTATTTTGATGCCCATTGTGTCACTTTAGAGTATATATTTTATTATTAGATTTTTTATGATCATTTCATGTTTATATGAATTTTTGGTCCAAAAAAGGGAAAAAATACATTTTTTCCTTGGGAATGGTTAGAGTTGGAAGGTTAGGGTAAGTCATTGGAATCTCCTTACGTGATTCCAAAAAACTATTATGTGCATATAATTTTTAATGCACATGGTTTGGGTTGAATAGAAAGTGATTTAGTTTTTAAGAACCACGTTATGTCTTGGAAAACCATGAGGGGACATTGGTGAATCTAGGATACAGTGTATTCCTTGGGAATTTTTATGTAAACCATGCGAGAAGAATGTGATTCTACTATGCAATTTGAGTCTACCATTTTTAATGGTTGGATCATGGTTTTTAAAATAATTCAAATTTATAATTACACTATGTGATTGAGTTTTTTCCAAGGTAGTATCTTGTGAATGGTTTTCACATAATTTGGTAAACCCTGAAGTAAAACTATGTGACCAACCAAAAATCATTTAATGTTTAATTTCATAAAATACAACTAAGTTATTTTAAATCCTTGTCCTTGATTTCTTCTCTAATATCAATCTAACGGACCACCCACCACTTCATTTGGAGTCACCCCCTTCTTATTACATTTTTTATGTATCCCACTTCAATTCAACTGGGATACTTCTCAGATAAGATTATATTATTTTGGTATCCTCTTTCTTTATTCCCCTTTCCCTATCTCTTTGATTTTCAATTCTCCAACGTAGATAAGGTGTTATAATGTTCATATTTAATGTTAAATATGTTCTTTTCATCAGGTTTTTGTTGTTTAGTTATTGTAAATGAACTATTGTGGATTTTGGGAGTGCTCCCAATAAAATGTGACTGCTTTTGGAATGATCATTGTTGAATCAAGTTAGGTGATCTTCGATGTCTCCTTCTATTACATTTACATGGTTTCTTGATAATTAAAAAATATATAATAATTATATTCCCATGTATCATTCTCATGAAGGTACAATGTTGTTTTCAATTGTTTTTTATGCATGGAATGGAATGAAATTCCTATCCATTTTTTGTGTACAAATGACTTACTGGCTTTTAAATTTATTTTAGTGTCTTTAAATTGTGTTTTTTTTTTCAATTTTTTTTAGTTTTTTGTTTTTTATTTAATGAATTTTTAAACCAAGTGTTTTAGTGGTTTTAATGGGTTGTAAATGTTTGAAATGTTATAGGGGCTTGGAAAGGGTTTTTTAATGCATTTATGTGATATTTAATACCTTTTTATAACCTTGGTTGATATCTAAAAATATAATTTTTTGGTGTATAATTTGTTTAATTTAATTTCAATTATTCTTTTGGTTTTAGTGGAGTGATTTATTCCATGTGAATTGTTGTTGGATACACATTTGTGGTTTTCAAGGCTTTCAATGGTTATTTTAAATTAATTATAAGTTTCCGATTGAGTATAAAGGGTGTTTTGAAAAAATTAGTATCAATATATGATTTAAATAGTTTTTAAAAATGATCTGTTTGTGTTCCATTTAGCGTTTTTTTAATGTAAAATTTGTAACATTAAGAAAAATGAGTTTTCATAAAATCTATGAGACCCACTTGGTCCCATTAATATTTTTATACATTGTTTGTTTATTGAGATTTTGTGAAGGGATGTTTTATATTGATTCATTTTATTTAATGTTTATTTATTTAAGTAAATGTAGTTTCTTCCTTTTGAGGGTGTAGGAGGTGCGGTGTGAATAATTTTAAATGAGTTATATTTAAACTATTTGATGGTTTTATATAATAACATCTTATTTATATTTTTTAGACGGTCATGGTAAAAGGGTAGGTGGGTTAGGCAGTTATAGCCCAAGCCTAGGATGATATTTATTAAAGGATGTTTCCATAAGATTTGGAGGGCCTTTATAAAAAACATTCCCTATAAGAAAAAGTGATCTCAAGGGGGGTGGATTCTGAGAGATAATAGTGGAAGAATGAGAGAGATTCTAATTTTTTTATTACATTCTTAGTGTCGATATATCCTAGTGTTATTTTACCTCATTCTAGAACCAATTTTTTAGAGTCAATGGTTAGGTTCTATGGTAGTTAAATCCTAATTAGGATCTGTTTAGGGGATTTCTATTTTGATCAATTGTATCCACAAAATTTTATATTATTGTTTGGAAAATTAATAATTGTTATTTATTTCAATGTCATGTGTCTTTTGGATGCTGGTTCTCATAAAGACCCATAAATTTCAAGGAATTTTGTTTTTCTTAAATTCTTTGGGATTTTACGAGTACGTAGTTTCTGACAGCACTTGATTCTGAGGCCCGGTGTGCCCAGAATCAATTTCTGAAGTTTAGCTCGGGTACATTCAGTGAAAGAATGAGCTGGTTTTTCTATCTTTTGAACCGGTACTAGGAAATGAAATCTGAGGGCACTGATGAAACCGTAGTGTCGGTAATTTCTTAGAAGTACCTTTACCAAATATGCGTTTTCTTGGGTGGAGTTGTAAAAAAAAGTGGTTTAAATAAAAAGTGAATAAAATTGGGATACAATTTTATTTCTTACTACGGTGGTTTTATCCTACATGGGGGAGTTAGGATGGGACCCACTAGCATCCTAACTACCCATGTGAGGATAAATCTGAGGTGGGGCCTGCATGAACCCCAACCCTTCACATTCCCTAAAACCCCCATTAATCTTCTTGTGTTTAATTTTGGAAAACCCTTGAACTTAATTAAGTAACTCCTCCTCTCCCACTTTAATTCATGCCAAAACATGCTAAATTAATTGATTAAACCTCTTCAATTAATTTAACTAAGTGTTTGAATTTTAAGTTTTTGAAATTCAAGGAAAAGTAAAATAAAATAAAGAGAAGCTTATTTTTTTTGTTAGAATTGTTGTTTGAGGAGGATTTGGGGAGAACTCTAGTTTTTCTTTAAAGAACTTCATCCTCCCACGAAGAACGTCTCCTCTTCGATGAAGAATTCTGTAACTGACAAGAGAGACAACATGCCTTTATTTATTCTCTTCACAACTAGTTTAGAGAATCTATTTCCTCCTTGGACACATGCCAACACCATCTTCAAAACCTCACCCTGCGATGTCGTCTTCCGCGACACCCAACGAATGACATCGATTGTCGAGGTAGGGGTTAATTCTTTCGTTTAAGCTTAATCTTTGTCCTTCATTGTTCAAGAATTGGCCGAATTTTATCGTCGTAACAGGATGAGATCAGACCGCACAAACACCTCCAATCCTCCTCCCCCTTCTTCTTGTTGTTCTTTGTTGATGGTTGAGGTGAAGGTGGTGCGGTGCTGTTGCACTGCGCGGGGGACGAAGAGGACTGCAGTTGGAGTGGGCCATGGTGGTGGTGCGTGGCGCCATTGTGCCGCACCGGTGAGGCCGAAGGAGGCAGTGGCCAGGAGCAGGCTGTGGCGGCGGGGCGCGGCGTCGTCGCGTCGTGCCGGTGAGACAAGCCACGACCTTAGGCCGCGACGGACCAGGCAGGGGCAGCCGAACAACCGGCCACCAGTGTCTCCAGAAGGTGGGACCCTGAAGGGTCCCGCGACGGCTCTACCGGTCGGCCGTTACCAAGAAACTAGGGGGGTGTAACACCCACGACTAGCATCTAGGGAGGACCCCACTGGGTCCGCCTTTTCCAGAAACGAGGGGCATGCCCCTCGCGCCCCGCTCGGCCAGTGGCGAGCCGTGGTCGGCTTCCGAGCTGGGCCGTAGGCCGCACGGGCTGGGCCGGCCGCCCCCAATCGGGCCGGACCCAGACCCGGGTCAGGTCAACCCGGTTCGGGCCGACCCATGGGGTATAGGGCCGGGTTGGACCGGGCCCAGACCCCCAATTTTCGGACCTGGTTCATTCAAACGCCCATATCATGGGATATTTATCACCGATCGACGTACCGTCAGTTGAGTAGGGATCCTTGGATCTAGACGGTCGTTTCGGTATATTACACTCGAGGTTTTGGAAAAGTTTGGGTATGTCCAGGTTGGTTTGAACCCGAAACCAACCGGGCCCTTGGAACAGAAACGCTTATAACCTAAGGACCAGACGTCCGATTGATGTGCCGTCAAATACGTTGAATTACTCTTAGTGAGATGGTTCTTTTGGATTACTAAAATTGAGGATTGGATGCAGCTGGAGTATGGCCGGGTTGGTTTTAGCTTAAAAACTAACAGGGACCCTGGGACGGAAAAGCAAATATCTCTCAAACCGGGCATCCGATTGACGCGTCGTCTGTCGCGTTGAGTTCTTGTTGATGAGACGGAACTTTGTGATACATCAACTCTGGAATTCGTGACCGTTGATGTATCGACCCTCTTGGCTCTTGGAGCAGACCCTACCGGAATCGAGCGTGTTGTGTGCGGGAACCCTAGAGCTGACTGCGACTGCGACGACGATGGCGACTGTACTTGGATCCTACGTGGGTTCGGAAGCGATGACAACTGTACTTGGATCCTCTGTGGGTTCGGTAGTGATGACGACTGTACATGGATCCTACATGGGTTCGGAAACGATGGTTACTGTACTTGGATCCTACGTGGGTTCGGCAGCGACGACTTCTGTACTTGGATCCTATGTGGGTTCGGCAGAGGAGATGATTCAGAGGATACATCTAATCATCTCCTCCCCTATTCGTGAGTAGTATACCTGTGTGAGCTGAGTCTTTACATTCAATCAATATCATCGATATGATTGACTTGATTTCCTGTGTGGATTGGGTTGTGCTTTCCTGTTTGGACGAGGTTGTTCTTGGGCTCGTGAGATGGAGCTGAACTGGAATTGATGACTTAGGTATATGTATGGTAATATACCTTAAGTAGTGTTTGTTGATACTTCGTGTTTGTATTTTTCCTTTTTGGTTTATCCTTGTGGATTCTGGGAGACCTTTGGGTGTTTTGGGGTCCCTACTGAGTAATGTATACTCACCCCTGCATGGGCTATGCCCAAACTACGTGGTGTTGGTTGCAGACGACGGACAACGCTGATCATGGTTGAGGATTGAGGAGCAGAACAGTATCCAGAGGTGGACAATCAGGCGGGACGTACACGGAGTGGATGGTCAGACCCGAGGAGCTGAGGAGACCATCTGTACCAACCCTTCAGGTGGGATAGTCGGAGGACGACTCGGTGGTTGCTGATTTACTTTACTGTTGTTGTACCTTCTTTTCAGTTGTACTGTAATTTCAGTTGGGTTTGTATTCTGGCCCATTTACTTTTCAGCACTTACTTTTGT
Organism: Viscum album; assembly: GCA_963277665.1. Taxonomy (NCBI): domain Eukaryota; kingdom Viridiplantae; phylum Streptophyta; class Magnoliopsida; order Santalales; family Viscaceae; genus Viscum; species Viscum album. The sequence goes on along the minus strand of OY728123.1, from coordinate 1,422,552,678 downwards.
ACTCAGTTTACTTAGTGTTTACTTTATCTTTCATTCTTTATTGTGTTTGTTTACTTATATGAAGGCAATGCCTTCCCTTTTATCGGGATTTACGCCTTTGGTGCTAGTCGCCATCTCCTGGCCTATGGAAGGCGGGCTTGGGGTAGTCACGACATGGGCCCCAAGGACGGGTCGTGACAAATTGGTATCAGAGGAGTCGGTTCTTCCACAGAACATAGGACTCTGATAATTTCTTTCTGTGGAGCAATAGTGTTAAGCGTATTGAGTGTGGTTATCAGTCCAGGGAGTCCAGTGTTGGTGCGACGACCGATTTATCCATACACCAGGACCATAACTTCTGATTTACGACTTAGTGCTTGAAAACACTAATTGCATGTGTGTTTCAAAAGTTTTTCTTTGTGATTAATTTGTGTCAGATCACCAGGTATACTGTATTAACCATGGAGAACATGTTTCTTTTCAGGATGGCCCCATGACGGTAGCCAGCTAGGTTTCCCAGTTACGTGCGAGATGGCGGCCCACCGAGCGACGAGGCCTCGGTGGAGGACCCCATTACAGCGTAGGCACCGGCGGTACCTCTACCCACCGAGACACAGATGCCACCAGCCCCAGCAGCAGAGAGTGCACGTCGCCTGAGTGCGCTGCATGAGTTTTAGCGTCAGAGGCCGCCCAGGTTCCACGGAGAGACTGGCCCTCAGGTAGTTGAGGATTGGCAGGAGGCTATTGTCTGAGTCTGCAGATTAGTAGGGACACCAGCTGCCCTCATGGTGATCCTTGCGGCGAGTCTCCTGCATGCTGCAACATGTAGATGGTGGATCCTGATGCTCCAGGTGCACAACGAGGCATCTCTACTTTGGTTGGACTTTGAGAGCCTCTTTCACTCGAAGTTCGTTCTAGCCACCCTCCATGCGGTGCCCATCTAGGAGTTACTACAGCTGCGGCAGGGCATCATGACAGTAGCCTAGCACTCGGTGAGATTTACTGATCTCTCGCGCTACTCCACAAACATGGTATGGGACCCATTCTTCCAGGCCCAGACCTTCGATAAGGGACTGAGGCATGAGATCAGAGCTTTGATGATCTCCCTCAGCATTCCGACGCAGGTAGGAGTGCTAGAGCGAGCCCTTCTTGTGGAGAGCTTTCTTGCTGAGCCTACACCAGTAGCGAGGCCTACCGTAGGGAGACACGTAGCGAAGACATATATAGCTGGAAGTAGATAGATGTCGTAGAGGTCCAAGTGGACCGGGCCATTAGGAGGGAAATCTAAGTATACTGGTTCGAATGTGCAGGGCACACGCAGTAGAGCCAGTCATACGAGAGGCAGACAATGCTATGCATGCGGCGGGCAAGGCCATATGGATCGTGACTACCCGACCCGCCATGTAGAGGATCAGCGGACGGTTGATGCACTACCCAGGCAGAGGCAGAGGTTTGACCGTGGCGGTCCACAGGGAGATGGAAGACGAGGTAGAGGAGCTGGACGAGCAGCAGGTGGTGAACGACGCTTCAAGGCTCTACCAACACCACCACCAGGAGGTCCACCCCGACCATAGGGAGTTGGCGGACAGAGGCAGACTCAGCTTCAAGTAGTGGAGGCTTACAACCACGACACACCTGAGATTATTTGAGGTACTATATGTCTCTACTCCACCCATTTTGCAGTTCTTATAGACACAGGAGTGAGTCATTCTTTCATTGTTGCTTCCCTTGTTCGGAGCTCAGAGATTCTGACAGAGCCGTTGGCTCGATTCATACGGCTATAGACTCCTACGGAAGTAGACTCGATGATTACACACTGGTACCGGTAGTGTGAGCTTACTCTAGGAGGCGATATCTTCAGCTAAGATCTATTTGTAGCAGCCTCGAGGCCTTACGACGTCATCTTGGGCATGGATTGGTTATCTATGGTCCATGCTCAGATCGACTATATTAGGCGCAATGTGTGGTGTGTCCGCATAGATGGGAGAAGGTTCACCTTCACTGGTGAGAAGGGAGCCTTTGTAGTGTAGGATGGACTTACGCAAATGAGAGGGCAGCTGATCACATAACAGTTGGCTAGTCTCATCCTAAGAGCAGTTGATGTGGGGAGTCTGAGTTTTCCTGTCATGGTGGATCAGTATGCAGATGTTTTTCCTGACGATTTTTCATGACTACCTCCTCGCAGAGAGGTAGAATTCTATATTGACCTATACCCCGGGACAACCTCGATATCTACTCCAGCATATCGAATGGCTCCTGCTGAGCTTTGTGAGCTGCGAGTACAGCTGAAGGACTTGTAGGGCAAGGGATTCATCTGACCCAGTGTTTCACCCTTGGCTTCTCTGATTTTATTCACCAAGAAGGCAGATGGGAGCTTGCGACTATGTGTCGACTACCATCACCTGAACCAGGTGACTGTGATGAACAAGTATCCACTTCTGAGGATTGACGACCTCTTCGATCATCTCAAGGGAGCACGATGGTTCTCAAAGATAGACCTTAGGTCATGCTATCATCAGCTCAAAGTTCGAGACGGGGATGTGCAGAAGACGGCCATCAGGTGTCGGTATGGCCATTATGAGTCCTTGGTTATGCCTTTTTGCATAACCAACAATCCAGAAGTGTTCATGAGTATCATGAATAGGATCTTCCAGCCTTACCTAGATCGGTTTGTCGTAGTCTTCATCGACAACATTTTTATTTACTCGACTAATGAGGAGGAGAATGTCTACCACTTGCGGGTTGTACTAGATACACTCAGAGAGCACCAGCTTTATGGTAAGCTCTTGAAGTGCCAGTTCTAGATTCAGGAGGTCCACTTCTTGGGTAACGTCATATCTAAGGTGGGAGTTGTGGTGGATCCTATGAAGATTGAGGCAATACTAGCTTGGGAGCCACCCAGGAGCGTGACTGAGGTGCATAGTTTCCTAGGTCTGGTTGGGTACTATCAGAGATTTGTGCTAGACTTATCCAGAGTTGCAGCTTCACTTTCAGCTTTGGTGAAGAAGGGGAAACCATTAGTGTTGTTAGATAGATGTCAGCAGAGCTTCCAGGAGCTGAGACAGAGATTGGCCAGTGCACCCATCTTGAGGCTACCGGAGGAGGGAGTGGGGTACGTAGTTTACTGCGATGCATCAGGGACCGGACATGGGTGTGTCTTGATGTAGGAACGGGCATTGATCACTTACAGTTCACGATAGTTGAGGAAACATGATCATAAATACACTACCCATGACATAGAGTTAGCAGGAGTGGACTTCTCCTTGAAGATGTGGTGACACTATCTGATGGGAGAGCGCTTTACAGTCTACTCTGACCACCAGAGTCTCAGGTACATCTTCTCGAAGAAGGACCTGAACCTGATATAGCGGCGATGGCTCGAGTTCCTCCAGGACTATGACTTTGAGATAGTCTATACTCCTTGGAAGGGGAATGTAGTAGGTGATGCTCTCAGCAAAAGATCGGGCATTCAGATACTTGGAGAGGCGACAGAGCAGCTAGACACATTGCAGATATCCATCGTGGATAGAGATGGGGAAGCCTTCCTACAGTCCCTCACAGTCACTCCTCCACTACTTTAGCGGGTTAGAGAGGCACAATGTGTGGATGTTGACTATGAGATGCAATGTGCTCAGATTTCTATAGAGCAGACACCTGATGGTTTTTTATAGGAGGAGAGCACGACATCCTTTTCAAGGGACGTACCATGGTACAAGTTGCATTACAGGAAGAGGTTTTGAGGGAGTTTCATACTTCCCCACTGGTGGTGCATCCAGGAGTAGTGAAGATGTACCAGGATCTCAGACGACAGCACTGGTGGCCGGGTATTAAGAAGGCTGTGGCAGAGTTTGTTTCTCGATGTCTCACCTTCCAGCAGGTGAAGGTAGAGCACCAGGTACCAGCAGGCTTGGTATATCCCTTAGAGGTCCTGGAGTGGAAGTGGGATGAGATATATATGGATTTCATGATAGGGCTTCCACATACATCCAGAGGACATAAATCCATCTGGGTGATCATCGACCGACTCACCAAGTCGGACGACTTTCTACTTATCAGAGAGAAGGGAACAGTGGAGAGCTTGGGACACCTCTACATTCAGGAGATCGTACATCTTCATGGTGTGACTTCTTCTATCATCTTCGATTGAGTTTCTCGCTTTAATTCCCGGCATTGGAAGGGGTTGTAGGAGGAATTTGGGACGTAGCTACGCCTGAGCACCGCCTTTCATCCTCCGACGGATGGCCAGATGGAGAGGACAATTTAGACTCTCGAGGACATTCTCTGTGCATGTGTCCTTGACTTTGGTCGCAGCTGGGAGGATCACCTACCTTTTGTGGAGTTTTCATACAACAAAATCTACACTCCACCATCAGGATGACACTATACGAGGAATTTTACGGCCGACCTTGTAGATCACCTCTATGCTGGACTGACCCTGGGGAGTCAGCACTCGTAAGACCAGAGATGTTTCAGGCTATGATGGAAGAGGTGCAGATCATCCAGGAGCGGATGAGGACTGCACAGAGCTGAAAAAAGTCCTATGTTGATAGGAGGTGGAGACCTTTGGAGTTCGAGGATGGAGAACACGTTTTATTGCGGGTCTCACCTCGACGTGGATTACAGAGATTTTGCTGGGAAAACAAGTTATCTCCATGCTTCATCAGACCATTCTAGGTTCTCAATAGGATAGGCGAGGTGGCTTATCGCCTGGCCATTCCACCTCACTTGCACCAGGTGCATGAGGTTTTCCATGAATCTCTGCTGAGGAGACATGTGCACGACCCGACGCATATCATCGAACACGGGGAGCTGGACATCGATGATGTGGCTACTTTTGCGGAGGTCCTGGTGGAGGTCTAGGATTTATAGGAGCGTGTCCTATGTGGACAGCCGATTCCTCTGGTGCGTATTTTTTGGCAGCACGGGAACCTCTAGGAGATCACATGGGAGCGGGAGGCTCAGATGCGTGCAATGTACCCTCATTTGTTTTCCTAGTTTGTGATGTAGCTTTACGGGGATGTAAAGCCCAGAAGTGGGAGTAATGTAAAGACCCGTAAATTTCAAGGAAATTTTTTTCTTAAATTATTTGGGATTTTATGAGTATGCAGTTTCTGACGGCACTTGATTCCGAGGCCTGGTGTGCCCAGAATCAATTTTTGATGTTTAGCGCAACTACGTTCAGTGAACGAACGAGTGGATTTTTCTATCTTTTGAACCAGTAATCGGAAATGAATTCTGAGGGTACCGATGAAACTGCAGCTCCGATAATTGCTTAGGAGGACCTTTACCAAAGATGCATTTGTTTGGGAGGAGTTGTTAAAAAAAGTGGTTTAAATAAAAAGTGAATAAAATTGTGGTACAATTTTATTTCAAACTAAGGTTGTTTTATCCTACATGGGGGAGTTAGGGTGGGACCCACTAGAATCCTAACTACCAATGTGAGGATAAATATGGGGTGGGGCCCGCACGAACCCCAACCCTTCACATTCCCTAAAACCACCCATTAAACTCCTTGTGTTTAATGTTGGAAAACCCTTGAACTTAATCAAGTAACTCCTCTTCTCCCACATTAATTAATGCCAACACATGCTAAATTAATTGATTAAACCTCTTCAATTAATTTAACTAAGTGTTTGAATTATATGTTTTTGAAATGCATGGAAAAGTAAAATAAAATAAGGAGAAGCTTATTTTATTTTTTGTTAGAATTGTTGTGTGGGGAGGATTGGGGGAGAACTCTAGTTTTTCTTTGAAGAACTGCATCCTCCCATGAGGAACATCTCATCTTCGACGAAAAACACCATTACCGTAAAGAGAGACGACATGCCTTTCTTTATTATCTCTGAAATTGGTGTGGAGACTCCATTTCCTCCTTGGACGCACGCCAATTCCGTCTTCAAAACCTCACCCCGCGACGCCGTCTTCTGCGATGCCTGGTGAACAACATCGATTGTCGAGGTAGGGGTTAATTCTTTTGTTCAAGTTTAATCATCATCCTTAATTGTTCAAGAATTGGTTGAATGTTATCATCGTAACAAGAGGATATAGGACCGCACAAACACAGTCGATTCTCCTCCCCCTTCTTCTTCTTGTTCTTCGTTGATGGTTGAGGCGAAGACGGCGTGGTGCCGTTGAACCAAGCGGGGACGAAGAGGATAGCGGCCGGAGCGAGCCACGTCGGGGGTGGGCGGCTCCATCGTGCTGCGCCAATGAGGCCGAAGGAGGCAGTAGCCAGGAGCGGGCTGTGGTGGTGGGGCACAGCGCCGTCGTGTCGCGCCGGTGAGACAGGACACAACCTTAGGCCGCGGCGGACCAGGCAGGGGCAGCCGGACAACCGGCCGCCGGTGTCTCCAGGAGGCGGGACCCTGAAGGGTCCAGCGGTGGCTCAACTGGCCGGCCATAAAGGCCGACCGTTACCAGGAAACTGGGGGGGTGTAACCCCCCCCCCCCGAACAACATCTAGGGTATACCCCACTAGGTCCGCCATTTCTAGAAATGAGGGGCGCACCCCTTGCGCCCCACTCGGCCAGTGCTGAACCGCAACTGGCTTCCAAGCCGGGCCATAGGCCGCACAGGCTGGGCCGGCCACATCAGCCGGGTCGGGCCGCGCCAGCCTGGTCGGGCCGCGCCCAGCCGCAGGTCGGGCCGTGGCAGCCGGGCAGGGTCGTGCCCGCCGGGTCGGGCCGTGCCAGCCGGGCCGGGCCATGCCCAATCGGGCCGGACCTGGACCCGGGTCGGGTCGACCCGGTTCTGGCCAACCCAGGGGGTATTGGGCCGGGTCAGACCGGGCCCAGACCCCCTATTTTCAGACCAGGTTCGTTCAAACGCCTATATCTTGGGCTACAGACCTCCAATCTATGCACCGTCTATTGCGTAGGGATCCTTAGATTGATACAGTCGTTTTGGAATATTACACTTGAGGTTTCGGCAAACATTGGGTATGGCAGGGTTGGTTCGAACCCGAAACTAGTCGGGCCCTTAGAGCGGAAACACTTATAACTTAAGGACCGGACGTCCAATTGACGTGCCGTCAAATATGTTGAATTCCTCGTAGAGAGACTGTTCTTTTTGATTACTCCAGTTTAGGTTTGGAAGCAGCTAGAGTATGGTCGGGTTGGTTTTATCTTAAAAACCAACCAGGCCCCTCGGACGGAAAAGCCAATATCTCTCAGACCGGGCGTCCGATTTACACGCCGTCTATTGCATTGATATCCTATTAAAGAGACAGAACATTGTGATACATCAACTCTAGACTTCATGAAATTTGATATATCTAACCTCTTGGATCGTGGAGCAGACCCTCCCAGAATCAAGCGTGTTGTGTGCGAGAACCCTAGAGCTTACTGTGACTGTGACGACGATGGAAACTGTACTTGGATCCTACGTGGGTTCGACAGCGATGACGACTGTACTTGGATCCTTCGTGGGTTGGACAACGATGACGACTGTACTTGGATCCTACGTGGGTTCGACAGCGATGGTTATTGTACTTGGATCCTACGTGGGTTCGGTAGCGACGACTTTTGTATTTGGATCCAACGTGGGTTCGGCAGAGGAGATGATTCAGATGCTACATCTAATCATCTCCACCCCTCTTCGTGGGTAGTATAGTTGTGTGAGCTGAGTCTTGACTTTCAATCAATATCATTGATATGATTGACTTACTTTCTAGTGTGTATTGGTTTGTGCTTTCTTGTGTGGACTGGGTTGTATTTGGGCTCGTGAGTTGGAGCTGAACTGGAATTGATGACTAAGGTTTATGTATGGGCATATACCTAAGTTGAGTTGGTTGATACTTCGTGTTAGTATTTTTCCTTTTTGGTTTATCCTTGTGGATTATGGGAGACCTTCAGGGGTCTTGGGGTGCCTACTGAGTAATGTATACTCACCCCTGCATGGGCTATGCCCGCACTATGTGGTGTTGGTTAGAGACGATGGAAAACGCTGATTGTGGTTGAGGTTTGAGGAGTGGGACGGTATCCGGAGGTGGAAAATCATGCAGGACATACACAGAGCGGATGGCCGGACCCGAGGAGCTGAGGAGACCATATGTACCCACCCTTCAGGTGGGATAGCCGGAGGATGACTCGGTGGCTGCTGATTTACTTTACTGCTGTTGTACCTTCTTTTCAGTTGTACTGAACTTTCAGTTGGGTTTGTATTCTGACCCATTTAATTTTCAGCACTTACTTTTTTACTCAGTTTACTTAGAGTTTACTTCAGTTTGCGTTCTCTATTGTGTTTTTTACTTATATAAAGGAAATTCCTTCCCTTTTATCAGGATTTACGCCTTTGGTGCGAGTCCCTAGCCCCTGGACTATGGAAGGTGGGTTTGGGGAAGTCACAGCACGATCCCCGAGGACGGGTTATGACAGTTCTATTTCTATTATTTCATCTTTATTTATTTTTATTCCATGATTTCCATGATTTATAAACGGTAATTTTTATGGTTTTGAAATAGTGAATGTGAAAGTGTAGTTTTATTGTTTGTTAAAACTATTTTGAAATGAGTTCGAATATTATGTTCTTAAATGTGAAGACTTATTTTACAAATAGTTTTGGTAGTGTTTGGTTTGGAAAAGTGGAATTGGTTTTTTAAAACCTAGTGTGTGTGGGTTTTTAAAATTTTCTTTTGACTATTTTTAATAGTTTTATCTTGGAAGCTGGTTTTCAATAATATTTTGAAAACCAGTTCAAAATTTGAAACCCATTTTTAGTTTGGAAATATTATTCAAAAAATGAGTTGTTTCATAAAATGTGTTTATGTGGCACGTTAAATATGTTTTACAAAGTGGATTCAACTAAGGATAAAAAATTTTCCAGGTGAATTTTTTTTAATTTTATGTAAATGTGGGGAAATAAGATTGTCTACATTTTTTATGTGATGTTGTTTATTTTTGTAAATATATATGAATTTTTTCTGTTTTTATATTTAATTAAAAAAAATAAAATGGATAAGATACTATAAGAATGAAACTGTAGAGATCCCGTAGGTAATGACCTACTGTATTGTTTAACTCATGCCAATATTCTTCAATGTCCAAGTCCATTCTAGATGGCCTTTCCTTTATGATCATCTAGGGATATTTCTTGGTTGGATGGTGAACATGGGTCAAGTGATGGATTTTTAGAGTTGATTCATGGGTTTTCTTCATTTATGGGATTTAACTCTGCTTATATGGTCCGTTAAATAATTTTTATCATTTTACCTATTTTCATCAATTATTATTCATTATTTGTCTTGTTTTATATTTTTTATTAGATATTTATTTTACAAATATCATATTCAGTCAGAAAATATATTTAATTTCTACTACCTATTAATATTATATATATGGGTGAAATAAAAAACAATGTGTTTCTTATGATTCCTAACCACTAGTTTTCATCTGGATGGGAATGATAATTCCCTTAGGATATTGGGGTGGATCGGGTTGAGCATTGGGTTTGATAACACCCTAGGCTAGTTTGATAAAAAATGGTACCAATACCCATTTATTTCGTGAGTCCTATGTTCCATAAGTTCTCTTTTTTTATTTTGGTTGTTCATAGTTTGGAGATAAGGTTGTTGGTACATGGTAGGTAGGTGTAGGGAGAGAATTTCACAATGTCTTTCTCAGGTAGAGCATTGAGATTCCATTGTTAATTGATATTTTTACTTGGATTATGGATATCATTTGACGAATTTGTTAGATTATGGTTTTTACCTTTTTTTGTTCTTTGATAAACAATAGCATTGATTGAGTTACCTTGGGGTGGAGTTTGGTGTTTACAGATAGAAAAGAAGAAGGATGTTAAGGTGTAAGGTCACTATCCAAGGCATGTGATACCAAACATCAACTAATCACTTGATTCTAGATATGTTCTATGAATCAATGTGATATTGGAATGATTCAATCAATCTTGTGGGAAATCTGAACATGGTTCCACGTCACAATTTATTTTTCTATTTAGACATTATGATAAATGGATTTCTTATATAGTTACTGTAATGGGAAAGGAGTCAAGTTGGGTATCATGATATATTTTCCTAATTAGTTTTATTTTTCATTAACCCTTGGGTTATTAATTTTTTTATGTGATTTTATAAGTGATGGTGAATTGGTTTTATATGTGTGAAAAGTAAATTTCACTAAGAAAATGTTTTCAGTTTTTAAATAAGGTGTGAGGTTTTTTTTCAAATTATCTTGCATTTATGAAATTATTTTCAAATAAGAAAATTTATTTTTAAAATTTATAATGTTTTTTATTTGGTGATTTATTTTATAATAAAATCAATATGTTACACTGACAGGTGAGTTTACTATTTCAATAAGAACCATTTATTTCTAAAAAAATATTTTGTTGTTTCTTTCAGATTTTAACCTTGGTGTGTGTTTAAAAAGTGTAAACTGATTTTAAATAGTTCCTCATGGGAATTTTTTGTTTTTAACATGAAATACATAGGGGTATTGATTTTATAAATGGTGATCATTATTTTAAATTCGGGTTTCAAAATATTTTCAAAGGGTTTTGATTTTTTTCTTATTGAATAAATTATTTATTTTTAATGGTTTTTTGTTTTCAATATGGGTTTTTTGGACTCAATTATATGGGTTTAGGGATTTAAATAGTGTTGTTGATATTTGGATAAACAATTTGATTTCATTTTTCTGTTGTATGATTATGGGAAGGTTTAATTTACTTTTAATACATTAATATGTTGATTACATGCCTCAAGTGTTTTGATGTAAGTATCCCTTAAAGGTATAGTGCGAAAGTAGAGTTTTTTCTTAGGTATATTTTACATTTCATTAATTAACACTACAAAAGATACTAATGGGCTTTAATGTATACTTTTCCACCCATATTTATGTTCCTAGGATTTATTCATGAGCATTCTATTTTTCAATGTTCTCTTGTGAATTTTGTGTCTCCTGTTGTTTAAAACAATGAGCTTCATTAGAGGGTTAGATCAATGAGGATTTTTCACTTGGATACCATTGTGTGGGAACATGTCTGGGGTGTTTTATTTACTACACTTGGAGATGTTTAATTTTTTACAAATGATTATCTGTTATTGGGGGAATCCATTGGTACGTGGTTCTGTCACTTTTGGATGAGAACCTATTTTGGGTTTTTTTCAAATTGAGTTGGAGTACTTCTGTCATTAGTAATCCATTATCAGTTTTTTCTTTAGGATTCTCCTTATATTCCCTTGTTAAGAGGTGGTTGGTTTAATGGGTTTTAAGAATCATAGATCAGTTCATTGTACATAGTTTAAGAAGTGGCAATGATTCATTTTATTGGTTTAGGTATAAGGATAACCTAAGGTGTATTCATGGATAACTAGGGGTATAATTTTTCTTTAATATGTACTATAGAAGCTGTTAAATAGGTTTTTCTATCAAAATCATTGTTAGATATTATTCAATCGATTTTGATATAAATTCCTCTATATATATGATGTGACCCTAAGGTTATGGCTTTGTTATTTCTTAGAGAGTTCATCTCCCTTTTGATCTGATCATTGATTTTGTGATGCCATGGGATTGGTGATCTAGCTTTGTGATCCTTTAGAAAGATTATTTGGGTAGTTATCTTCATTTGGTTTAGAACTGGATATGTGTGGTTGGTTATAAGTACATTTTTCATTCCCTCTTATAGATTTCTAGAATGAGGTCCTCAAAGATATCCTCATTCTTTATTGGTAATTGGAACCCAATAGTTCCACCATTAATGATACATTATAAATTATTTTTTGACTTATGATATTTCTAACTACATTTGGATCTTCTATGTGATCATTTTTTGATCAGTTATTCTTAAGGATGTTTAGTATTGTTTGATGATGTGCTCGGTTGTTTGAGGATTCTTCATTCCACATGAATTCTTCTTAATGAATTCGTTTTATATTGATATCAACATGGATATGAAAAATTATATTGGTAGAAAGTGTCTTGGTATGAATATTTATGATACCCACCATACCACTATAGAGTTTATTTTATGTTATTCAATGAGTTTTCAGTTTATTTTATGTTCTCATATAGTTTCTTCCTAAAACATCCAAAGATTTATGTTTTGTTATAGTACATGGTTATGGTTAACATCATGTAGAATGATTTGTAAAAATTCTTACACAATATTAGTTAACCATTACCTATATATCATTTTATATGTACATAATTTGGGTTACATGGGAAACACATGGGTCTGATTGAACTATGCAGATCCAAATAGAAAATTTTGTAGGACCCTAGGTTTTTATGGCTTATACTAAAAGGATTACGCTTAGTTAGGAAAACCATGATTCAAGTGTGTGATTTGGAAAACAAAATTAACAGTTCCATTTTCTATGATTAGAACATATATATTGTAATTATTTGGATTTCTAGGTAAACTATGTGAGTGAGTTATTTCTGAGGTAGTGGAATAAACATGGATTGGTAAACAGTGCCACTAAACTATGTGACCAACCCAAATTAATCTAATGTTAAATTTTTTAAAATTACCTTACATTATTTTAGTTCAACAACTATTATTTAGACTCTCTTCTCAATAAAATGGACTTGGTTCCTCTCAAATGGTAGTCTCCTCCATATTATTCTATATTTTTGGTATCCTCCTCTAAACCAAGTTGGATCTTTATTCAATACGTTTGTTTTCTAGTTCTTTACCCCTTTGTTCCTTCCCCTTCCCCTTCCCCAAGGTTTATACCTCTCATATGAAGCCTAGGTAGTCTAGGGTTTGGATTTATGGTTTAGTATCTGTTTCTCATAGTGGTTTTATGGTTTAGGGACTGTGTATGACCAATTTTATGTGTGGGAGTGATCTATATCAAATGAAAAAACAACCAATGTAATATCCTTTAAACTTAAGTAGGTGTTATTTGATGTTTCTTTCAATTTATTTCCCATGGTTTCATGATTATTGAAAAAACAAATCCTTAATAATTTTGTTCTCTTTTATATTTCCCATGAGTGGGATAACATTGGTTTTATGTGGTATTAACCATTACAATTTAATGAGATTCTATTCCAGATGTTTGTAATAATTCTTAAATGGGTTTTCAAAGACTATTAATGTTTTAAAAAGTGGATCATTGTGTTGGATTGGTTTTATAATTAATAAAAATGAATATAATGTTTTTCAAACCCAGGGTTAATGTGTTCTAAATGTGTTCCAAATCTATGAAATTTTATTTTTAGATGAAAATGGATTTTTGACACGTTTTTTGGGATAATTAAATTTTTTTATAACCATAGTTTATTAATAAATTAATTTATTGAGGTTTTTAATGTTTTTGAAAAACTTATAATGAGTTCATTGTTTTTAATGGGGTGTTTTATTACATGAGAATTATGTTTTGAATCTTTTTTGTGTCTCTAAAGGCTTTCAAAGTTAATTTAAGGGTAATTTTGATTTTCCACTTTAGTATCAAAGGTGTTTTGATAAAATTGGTCACATTAGTTCATTAAAATAGTTCTAAAAAAGGTTTATTTCATGGGAAATTTCATGATTGATTTGAAAAATGAATATTTGGAACATTATAAAAAATGAGTTTTCCTAAAATTAGTGAGACCCTTTTGATCCCCTTATAATTCTTTTTATTCATTTGGTTTATTGTGATCCCATGTGGGGATGTTTTATATTAATTTATTTTATATTTAATTTATGTTTTAGTATAAATGGGGTTTCTTCCATGTGAGGGTGTAAGTGGTGAGGCCTTATTTATTTAAAATTCTTTATATTTTAATTATTTAATGGTTTTTTCATACTCACCTCTTCTTTAACTTTAATGGTATACCATGGGAATATGGTTGGTAGATTAGGTGATTGAATCCATGATAATGGTTGATGTCTATTTCGGGACATTTACCAATGACTGAGAGATCCCCTTGAGGGTAAATTCCTCATGAGATAGAGGTAACTTATAGGAGTTAGGGACCGAGAGATCCCCATTGGGTATTAGGAGAGCCTAGGGGAATGTTGTGACAACATAATTTTTTTTATATAATCTTAGTACCTAGAGATCCTAGGGTAATTCTATATCATGCTAGATCCCATTTGTTTGATCCTAATTTTTAGATCCCATGACACTAGGATCCTACTTATGATTGGTTTCATGGATTTTTTTTCTTGATTATATCCCCATATTATTTTCTTAGAATCGATGTACTTGTTTTGTATTTCTTTATCATGTGAAATTGGTATGGTGGTGGTGATTTTATGAATTAACATTTATTTATTTTGTATCATACTTTTCAAATATTTTTAAAAGGGAACTGCGTTAGGTTTTTATTATGGAATGTCAAAATGGTGTTTTAATGTTCTTTCAAACTATTTTGATATTATTTTGAATGGTGTTTCCAACAGGTGTGGAGATTTATTTTCTGAAGTCTCTTGGGAGTGTTTTGAATGGTAAAGTAAAATTGGTTAATTTTGTAAAACTTTTTCCTTATGCTTTTCTAAAATGGGTATTTGGGAAATCGGGCCTAGTATTAATATAGAAATTGGAATCCAATAATATTATGAAAAACTGATTAAAAATTTGAATAATATATTGATTTTGAAGAAAAATTATTTAAAAAAATAGGTGTTTTATAAGAAAAATTAAATTTGGACATTAAAATGTAGGTTTCCCATTGGTTTATTGAAAAATGGGAAAATAATTTCATAATGACTCTTTTCATTTAATCTAAATATGGCAAAAATAGTTCCATAAAACTATTGATATGGTTTAGTTTCTTTTTGTAAAGAAAAATGAAATGATGGTTATTTTAATATTGTATTCAAGAATTAAATTTCTATGTTGTAATATGGAAACCAGACATAGATTTAGTTGGTGGAGACCCACTTATCTATTTTTCTCCCCTAAATATTCTTATAAATCTATTTCTATTAAATATAATCTTTAATTTTTGATCTTTTGGGGAAGTTATATGGTTGGACAGTGGATATGGGTAAAGTGATGGGTTATTTGAGTGAGTTTTCGTTTTTTATTTTTTTCAATTGGATTTTTATTACCCACAATAGGTTATTATTTTTTGTTATTGGTTTTTATGTTTCTTCTACCATTTTTATTCATTTTTTGTTCCCATTATATATATTTTTTGGAATATGTTTTTACATAACTCATTTTAAGTTGGTTTATCACTTGTATTTATAATTCATATTTATATCATTTTATGATGGTGAAATCATTCCCAAGGGGCTTTATATAATGTCTAGGAAATAGTTTCCATCCAATGAGGATTGAGAAAACCCTTCATACCCTATACTATAATGGGATAGATGCCAAGATTGTTGATACCCTTGGATGACTCCCTACACTCATGATTGATAAAAATAATATAAAATAATATAAAATAATAAAAATATAAAACAACAATAACATTTTAATGATACAATTCTTCCCATGATTTTACATTCATCCCCTAAAATTCCTTGGTTGAAAGTAATTGGTAATATACATTGAAACTTCCTAAATAAAATCACTCTACATTACCCAAACATAAAACCATTGATCTCAAAAATACTCAAAATTATCATAAATTTTACCAAAACATTCTTAAATTCTCCATGAGTTACCAAGGGATGAATCTCAAACAAATAATCTTAAGAGGAATGAGGGAGACCTATCATGTTCTCCCCACCATTTAAAAGTTTTATAAAATAGTGGAATATAATATATCACAATCCACAATAAATATTTATAAAGAACCAAAGAATGGTTATCCAACAAATTAATTATTATAATAAAATCAAGATGATGGATCCATTGAACTCTAGATAGATACAAAAATAAAACAACAAAAAATCATAAGGTCAATATTCATCCACAAAACGAATCCCACTTTTATCCTAAGAAACTGTTAAAATTGAATGAAATATTAAAGGGAAAAAATGAGTTCAAGACATGAGCAAAAATTTTCATGTATAATCTTGGGTTACATCCTAGATCATTAGATAAGAGAATATCATGAAAATATATTCTACTTATTAGCTTGAATTTATCCTTAATAGGTGACACATCAACCTTATTTAACCCACCTTGCTCCAAATGAAATTTCTCTTACCAACTAGCACAAACCATGTCTTAAGTGGTCAACCAACCTAAACTATCGCTCTCATGGGAATTTAACCAAAAATTTGTAAATATTACGATCAATTTCCATTACTATCTATATTAGAACATTCCACTAAATTCGAAAAACAATATAGAAAGATTTCATATGAGATCAACCAAAATTACATACATCGATTAATGGTTACTAATTTTTTACCACAAATACCCATGGCTTGACCAATACCATATCCAAAAAAACACCTTCATAATATAACATCATACAAACATGGATTAAACCTTAGACCTAACTTTTAAATATCCTAAAACTAACTATGGACCATCACCACATTCATCTTTATCTAATGAATATAATTTTAGCATATCTGACCATATAATATTTAGGAGTTCTAAGAGAGTTAAAAACATCCTCAACTAATACTAATATTTGAATCACCTCCAATGTATCTCCACCGCTATTATAAAAATTTATACTGATTCAATAAAACCAAAACATGTTTGAAAAAAACAACATTTCGAGTCCACCACTCAATTCTGAGTCTCAGTGAAGATTGGAATAGGATGAATCATCGTCGATATTTTTTGGGACATAATGAGAGATGATCCTCATAATTCCTTTAATGGACATTAATGAATATATAACCTCAATAAAACAACACATGAAGAAACAATTAAAGCCTCATAACCAAACCAAACTTCCCAATTGTATCATAAGTGAAAATCCAAGGTTATAATCAACTAAAGAACAACTCGAAAAATGTTTCCCTCCCAATAAAATACCTAAAACCTAAAATAAAAATCATATTTTATTTTAAATATCACACACTAATATAAGGTTCTAAAAAATCCATCCACACCAAGATATATGTTTTAAAAAAACCGACAAAAATTCAAAACTAAATACAATTATAATAGATTGAAATTATTTTGAAACCCATATTATACCACTTAAGAAGTGCCTTTGAAAATTAATTTTGGATATCATAACACTTCCAAAAATATTCTTATAAATATAATTCAAATTAAAAACTATTGTCATAAGATCCATTTTAAACCACGGTAAAATTTCAAAAAAAACCTAATTTTGACCCAATATTTTCATAAAATATCATCTTAAAAAATTCTATTTTTAACCAAATAATAGTTTATAAAATTAATCATAAACACGTAAAAACATTAAGAATAATCTAAATTCACTCCCTCTAAAAGTTACGCTAAAAAAACATAAAGGAAAACTTCTCTAGTTATTCCAATAATAGAAAGACCAAGAAAAAATATTTATCCCATATCTATTCAGTAAAAATTCACCATAAGAGAACTCCAAAATCAATAGAGGTTTCAAAAAACAACCTAAATATAATAGAAATAGTGACGTGTTTAATGAAGTCACAATATCCTTCCAAATGGGCCTCAAACTTGTAGTCTCCCATATGAGATAGTCGAGTGGCTCCTTTATCTCCCCACTTTAACCCTAGGATGAAAGGATCCACAAATCGCTAATTGCATCATATCAAAATCACAAATATTATTTCCATTTCAAAACATATAAAACCAATGAAATCCAAATTAAAAACCAAATCCAACCCTGGAATACCCTTCGCGAATCAAGGCTCTAGATAGGAAAAAGATCATAACACTCCCCCAACATGTACCTCATATGATTTGAAAACACAGTCCTCAATAATATAATTTCACAAATAATAAAGGGATAAATATTATACCATTTTGTAATGAACATACCTAGGATTAAATATGAACCAGAACCCATATCGACTTACCATAGGACCCAATGATATTTCATGATCCCAATGAACTAGTAGTGAGGGCCAAGGAATCAATGTCTCTACTTGGGAATGATTTTACACTGAAAAATAATATTAAGAAATAGGTATAATCCTAAGGGTAATTTATAGTGATATGTTTATAAATTTTATTCCATTACTAAAATAGAATTCAATTGATAAAAACAGTCAACCATTAACAATAAATGTAGGAAAATAAATCCCCATCTGACATTAAAATTCCCATAGCAGAAATAGTCTAATGATTACATGAAATATTACTTATCTACCCAAATTGTATATGAAAAAAATAATGTAAATGAATATAGAAATGGCCTACAATGAAAATATAGAAATAAAACTAAATAAAAATAATAAAATACTAACCTCTATCTGACCACATTTCTCACACTCATTACTCCAATAACTAGGAACACCCGATGGGCTATCAAGAGTTGAAATAAATCCTAGAACTATGAAATATAACATGTGTGAGCCTGAAAGGGCTCATTATTTCTAAAATTACATTTTTATGTAGGAAACTTTTAAATGAAACCCCATTTTCATAATAGTTTGAACTATAGTAGTGATGTATAATTTTCTCCATGTTTTTCATAAATGATAAAAATTTCACATAAAATTATGCTAAAACTCATTTCCTTTATTTATATTCGATGAAAATAAAAAAATTAAAGTCCTTTAAAATGGATGGAGGCCAGTTTCTTAAGAAACTCATTAAAGCTCCACTTTTAAAAAAAACCCATTTAAAACTACATAAATACATAAAATGAAATATTTTTTCTCAAAAATATTACTTAGAACAATTATTAAAAATCATTTTATATGGTTAATAAAACCAAGGAAAATATATTTAGCACATGAAAACACTATAAATTGAAGTGATTAAATATAATAAATTAAATAACCCAATCATGAATGCCACAAAAGTGAAACTACCATGGGATACAATAGGATGTTAATGAAACCCCTAAATCAATCCACCATATATGGAAAACATTTCATGAGTTTTATACTAGGTCCAAAAGTGAGATAATCATATACTATACAAAATATGGACTAACCTTTCAGTGTAAATTACATCCTAATGCAATACATACAACTAGAACTCACCCATCCTCCTCAGAATGGAACACAACACTAAGCATATCTTAGAGTAGAAATTAGTGGAATCTAATATCAAAAGACTTACTACTACTATTTAATCCAAGAATTTCTACTTAGTTACATATATTTTCATAACCAAAATTAAATTAAAGGCTACAAATATTCATCGATATATTTTATTGTCATCGTAAAGAATAAAAAGTAACTCACTTTCACCTCCATCTCCCTCTCAAGAACTAGCCCATACACTCCATCAAATCAAAGTAATAATCTATATTAAAATTCCTCTATGGTAATGAAATTCCATTATATGAATAAAAATGTAAACACTATAAACCCCCAACACCTCATTAAATTATAGTATAAGGGGAATATGTGGTTCCAATGCATCCACATAATTTGAAAACCAACTTTAAAGTCCAATGTATGCCTTCCTCAATCTAACTCACAATGATAACTACATTTTAATTATTATAAATTCAATCCAAACATCATTGAATCCAAATGATGTGAAATCACACTTATGACCACTTTATAAAAAAAATAAAAAAATAATACATTGGATGAAAATTTGAAAACCCAACATGAAGATCAAAAATACCTTTTCATTCCAAATGTTTAGGTCTCAATTAATTTATTTCCAATTCACTTAAAAACCAAATCATGATAAAAATATTTTTAATCCCCAAAAATTATCTAAAATAAGTTATTAAAACACATTTTTAGTAGATGAAATTTCAAAAATCACTTTAAATGAAAATTAAAACATTTGAAAACTACTTTATAAGACCCTAGATACCATTTAGAGATTCATTAAAATATGAAAAAAATCCAAGAGAGAAAAGTGTCTAGAATTAGTGTATGTGAAAAGAGAAAATGATGAAAACACATCCTTTAAATAAAAAACTTGTGTATATTTATGGAAGCGAAGTAAAATCATCATTTTTATTATCGAAATTCAATACACACACAAATTATTGTCATTTGTGAATTAAAGAAAAAATTGAAAGTTCATAAAATAACTAGTTCTAAAAATTAATAATTACAACCTCGGTAAACCTATAAAAAAACATTTTTAGATTGTCCAAGACATCGATAGTGGGATATAAGAGATGAAAAAGTTGGATCAAAAACCATAAAAATAAAAAAAAACCAAATTCAATCATGCCTGGCACACCTAGGGTTCAGTTTATGAAACACCATAAAGAGGAAAGAATGTGTAACATACCACCCATCTTCATTGGTTTGAGTCAAAGAGGAATTTTTACATAGACTTAAGAGACATCCTCAAGATTAAAAAGGCTGGAAATAAATGTCAAGGGATTCAATACACTTGGGGGAAGATTTTACCTTAGATAATTAAAATAACCCAACCAAGATAACCATAACCAAATAACCAAACAATTATGCATTATTACAATGAATAAAAATCAAAATATAACAAATGATAATCCAACTCCACTGTAAAACGAAATTTTATTAGTTTAGAAAGATGAAACCAAACTAAAAATTGAAATCAAATCAAAAGATTAAACCAATAAAACTCAAAATATCTATGGTCATCATCTCTATAACTCCAAACATTTTTCAATCCCTAAATCCATAATACATACTCAAAGAATCACTATGAATCACTAAAAAAATTATAATCTTTTCATTTACCTATATCTCGATACGAAAAGTCTTTAAAATCACCAAGTTTCGAAATTAGGGGCTGATTAATGAAAGTCAGTAAATTTACCGAAAATGAAATCCCTACTCAAGCCACTATAATAGATCATGTTAAAAAATTTATAAAAAAAATTATTTACACCAATTAGAAATAATTTATATCAGAATATAAAACAATTTACATACCAAAATAGTTCTCCCAAATCAATTATATTCCAAATAAATTCAACCAACAAATACTTTAAAACCATTTCTAAAAATTCCATTTTAGCATACCCATTAAATTCCACATATCAACATATCCACACAAGCATTCCCAGTTCCATACTAATGAGTAGTTCCTTTTTTATCTCCCAAGTCATAATAAGGTATCCACATAACAATGCCCCAATAGTAAACACCCCTTCCACAAGACCAAATCAATACAATTGACCACACACTAACCAATTATTCCAAAAATAATTCCAAAACAATTATACCAAAACATTTTTATAAAAACATTTTTATTAAAGACCCTTCCACAAAAAGGTTTTCAATAAATCAAACCAAACAACCATTTCTAAAATCGTCACTATAAAATCTTTTGATAAAGAACCTTTCACAATAATTCCACAATTCTGAAAACCATGACTAAAGATGTTTCGACCAAGATTTTCAAAAACATTTCACAATAAATTTCATGAAATTCAGTCTATTTGAAACTAATATATCATGTTATATTAGGTGATGTTGATATAAATCCCATGTACACTGGAAACTATACCATAAATTAAAAATTGTACGAATTCTTCAACAAAACTGGGATGAATCTTCCATAAACCCTCCTTAGATCTTATTCCCTAACATCAATACAGCCATATCACATAATTATTGGTATAAAATATCACATATATATCTCCTCAATGTACTATATATTTGAATATAAGAGAGGTAATAAGAATATATCTAAGTAAAACCATCAAGAACTGATTCTTACCATGAAATATGGCCTTTAATGCACCAATAATTTCCAACAGGATCACTCCCAGGTCAAAGGGGAGAGCCTCCATCAGCTTTGTGTAGAGAGAAAACCATGTTAGGTTCGAAATAAGTCAAATATGTGAGTTTTAGGTGTAAAACTAATTGAGAATAAATTTTTTAGGATCTATCTTTTATTCATGCATGGCTACATAACGTGATTAAAACATTAATGCCCTAACCATGGAACAATCAATATCTCCTCACACCCTTAGCATGTTTGTCTCACACTATTAGAAAAACTATGCACCAAACCTGATCTTCCATATATTCTAAAAACTATGATTACCCATTGCTGGACTCACAGTTTTTCCAAATTGTGCACCTATCTAGTAGCCTTGGTTCCAAATTAAATGGTTTCCTATTGGTGTCGAACTGTTACAACTAAATGCTATCAAACTGAGAACAACCCGAAAAGCCCAAAAAATATTTCAATAGTCCTCTAAACCCTCCCAAATATCACCCAAATGATTTAAATAATTAACATATATAAATTAAGGGTCGCATACCTGAAACTTGGGGTGATACATTCTCCCCACCATTGGCCATTTCATCCCTAGAAGGTAGATAACCACCATTCCCCTGAAAGGGTTTGGTTCATTTCTAAACCATTTCTATCTACCATCCCATGTTTCTTCTAAAATCTGACCATGTTTCCAAAAAACTAGGACAAGACTATTGCTTTTACAATGAAATATATTATCTTTCCTATCCATGATCTTTACTGGCACATGCACTAATGAAGCATCTGAATCTAGGTCAACGTGATCCTATCGAGTAACATGGTCATGATCTGGATGATACATTTTAAACTGGGATAAATGTAACGCATTATGTACTACACTGAATATGTGTGGAAAATCCAACCAATATGCCAACTCACTAAACCAATCAATTATCTCTAAAGGGAATATGTATCAAGAAGATAACATTACCTATTCCCAAAAATGATGATGTCTAATCCCTAGAGAGGTTACCAATAACACATAATCACTCACTTTGAATGAAAATGAGCGCCAATGATGATCCAAATTCAATTTATAAAAACTCTAAGATATCTCCATTTTATTATTAATCATCTAAATCTTCACCAATATCTCTTGGACAAGGCTTGTCCCAACCAGTGAAGTCCCTCCGTTTCCACCCAACAAACTAGAAAATGACAAGGACAACCTTCCAAAGCATAAAAATGAGCCATATGTATTGAGGAAATAAAACTATGGTTATATGAGAACTCCACAAATGGAATTTTATCCTCCCATGATCCACAAAAAAAATCAATTAGATATTCCCAAAGAATGTCTTCTAACATGTGTATCATCCGTTCAGATTGTACATCCATCTGAAGATGTTACACCATTTTAATGGTCAACTGAGGCCCAATGGATTGATATATGGATTTAAAGAACCTATATTTAAACCTCAGATCTCAATATGAAAATATTAAAACTATTATTCCATGCATTTTTACCACTTCTAATATATATATTTTAGATAAGTATTCCACTGTATGAGATTCATTAATAGGGATTAAATGGGGTGACATTGTGAGTCAATCCACTATCAAATATATTTAATTGTGTTCCTAAACCATTTATGAGAGACTATTACAAAATCTATGGATATCTATTCCCATTTCCAAACATGAATAGGTAAACACTAAAATATACTCCTCATCCACTAGAGCTCTGCCTTAATGTTCTAACAAGTTAGGAATATCATAATAACCTTATCCACATTTATTTTCCTAACAACCCACTAAAAATGTGATTTCAACATCTTATACATATTTTGTATTCCATGATGAATATCCTATCTCGAATGGTGGTAAGAATGAATAATGTTTTCTTGATAATCCATAGGTATGACCATCTAATCTCAAATCCACAAACCTGAAATCTCATCCAACTTCCATCCCTCAACGGTTTTCCCACCATTGTGTTTTGACCTCATCACAACAAATTATGAATTAGTTTTTTGTGCTCTTTAACTATTTTAACCAAATCAGGAAGAAAATAAATGTAAATAAAACCATGACATTACCTCAGTCATCACATTAAAACTGCTTGTTGGATATGACCAACATCAACTTCCACTGATCTGAATCCTCCATTTCCAACTAAAAATATTTAGTTTCTTTTTAATACATCTACCAAATAATTTCCATTAATTTTTATATACATCAAGTCAAAATAAAAAAATTGAGATACTCCATATGTCTTTGTTTCTCAAGTTTAAATCCCTTTGTGAGAAAATATGGCTCAAATTCTTATGATATGTAATCATGGTAAATTTTTCACCAATGAGATAATAATGTAAGGTATTAAAATAATATACTATGGGATCTAACCTTGAATCATTTGTCGGTATGTTATTCTAATTAAAACATAACATCCATAGTCCATAAGCACAAAAATATCATCAGGAATGACAAAACATCCCAACCCTTATCCTAAAGCACCATAATACAAAATGTACCATTTACTAGTTCTGGTAATATCATGATCGGTGTTCTTGTAAGGAAAACCTATAACTCTTGAAATGAGTTCTAAAATTCACCATTCCTCTTGAATGGATCATTTCTCCTTTCAATTATTTTATATGTGAATCTATTATTGAAAAGTTACTAACAAGGCATCGGTAATAACCAGCGAAACCAAGTAAATGTGTATCTCAAAGATGTTATTTTCTAATTTACAGGAGAATATCTCCTATATATTTAATAGATCCATAGAAAATACCTTTTATCGATAACATGACCAAGAAAATATCTTTATTGTATCCAAAAATCACACATTGATAATATGTTATACATATGATGATATCTCAAGATTCACAACACTTTTTTTAAGTGTTTCTCATGTTCTTACCTTGTCCTTGATTATTAAGTATGTCATCTACAGACCCCACTACAAATGAAGTTAGATTCCTCTAAAATTTATGATTCCTCAATTCAATAAACACTTATTGTGAATTAATATAAATGGAAGGCATAACCATGTTCTTTTAACATCCTTACCTACTCCATAAAGCTATCAATGGAATATCCTGTTTCTTAACCTAAAAATTAGTGATATCCAATTTGAAAATCAATTTTATTTTACAACCAGGATCCCCTTAATTTATTTAATAGATAATTAATGTGTGGAATTGGATAATGATTCATTTTCATACCTTGGTTAAGATTATGATAATCTACACAAAACTAAAGAGTTCCATATGCATTTTTTGACAACCAAGACCAGTGTTGCCCATAGAGATATTCTAGGATAAATGAAACCTTTTTCACATCTATTCAAACTACACATTAAATTACCTTAACTATTTTAGTTCTATTTGGTCAGATATAAGATAAATATGACTATCCCATGAAAGGATATCAGTCATAAACTCTACTTCTCTTGTGGGTGGATAATCTAAGAAATTTCAAGGAAACACATCTATAAATTGATCAAAAACCATTGGTGAAATACTATTCTAGATCTCTTCCATCAATTTAATTTCCCATTCTTCTAACTTGTATAAGAACTT
Organism: Viscum album; assembly: GCA_963277665.1. Classification (NCBI taxonomy): domain Eukaryota; kingdom Viridiplantae; phylum Streptophyta; class Magnoliopsida; order Santalales; family Viscaceae; genus Viscum; species Viscum album. The sequence continues at coordinate 1,422,527,505 of OY728123.1, read as the reverse complement.
TAAAACATCCGGTTCCAACAATCTCATTTCAGTTGACATTACATTCTAGTCTTCTCTAAAGAGATGTTGGACGCCATCAACAGTTGTAAAACTTACATTTCAAGTATAATCATCGATGTGAGGTTTGAACATAGTAAACCAATCTATACCCAAAATTATTTCATAGATATCCCTCTCAAGAATAGAGAAATACAAAGCCAACTCAACTCCATCAATAGTTATAAAACATGTTTTACACATAAATGCTCGATATTCACCTTGACCTTGAAGAGTTTGAAGTTCCAAAACATAAGGAATTATCTCAAAATTTAGACCCAATAGATCAACAAAATGAGAAGAAATAAATGAATGGGATGCACTTGTATCAAAAAATTGCATAAGGGTATAATTAAAAAAATCATACCTTTCACCATCGATTGTTTGGATTTATCATCCACAATCACCTGATCAGCTCCATATAATTACTTAATCAATGCACATTGTACTTTCATTCGCTATTGAGATTTTCCCTTACAAGGAATCATGTTATTCTTGGAATCAAAATGGATATCTCATTTCTACTAATGAGAATTATTATACTACACTCGTCACGTCGAAGCATGCAACATCTACGACACATGACAAGTGTCCCAAACACCTGACATTGGAGCACTTCAATAATAGCATTGAATATTATCAAGATTGTTTAAATCTTAGCATGATTCAGGTGGTTCCATATAATCTCTATTGATGTGATAAAAAGAACCACATTGGAAACATCTATCATTACTCATGGGTTTTGGAGAAACATTCACCAGTCAAGCCATCTGATTCTGATTCATCCCACTATTTTGGAAACTAGTGTCCCTCTTCTATTTGTTTATAGAAATAGAGTTCCCTCTATTTCATATAGGTTTCAACATGAATACTTTACCCATTTTTCCTTATATGTCTATTTCTCCAACCATTTCTAAACTGACCATCTCAATATAATCTGTTAATAGAGAACAACAATCTTTAATCAATCTTTTTACCATATCACATACTAAAAAATGTGTACCTTAAAGGAATAATTTGCAGCAACATTGATGGAAAAGTGGAAGAAATTCATAAATTTAGCCACATAATCTATCAGAGAGTGGTTGTCCTATATCAATATGAACATTTATATCATTATTTCAATCCTAGATTTATGATGATATAATTTTTTTAATAGTTATTAAAAATACTTGCATGTAATGGCATGGTCTAATTTATAAAGAATAGATAAATCACATCGTTGGTGTGCATAATCCTCCAACATATGTGTGGTAAACATTATAATTATCTCTACTTGTGAGCCATGGAAATCAACGATTTCATTCGTCCTATTCAGTCACACCTCTACCTTCTCTGGTTCCAAATTAACCAAAAAGATGGGTGGATTATACTTTTGGAACTGAATAGAATGATACATATACCATTGTTTATCTCATATTTTCCATATTTTTACATCCTAAAAGACATGTACTGTACATTGAATCAAAAGTTGGTTCACCTATGTATTAGGTGCAACAACAATCCGAGCAGCCTCTTTCAGTTGGTTTCTACGACACCAACTTGATACCATTTTCAATAACAAAAAAATGGTGTATCTCTCTCTCTAGAAATGTAAATCTTAGCAATTTAAAATTTAACATATCAAAACTATCACAAAAAGGCTTTCCCAAAATTCCATACTTTCAATTTTCAACCCATTTTTTAAAAGACCACCATGCTTTTGAAAAAAAAAATTTAAATAAATACCACTATCATGTCATTTTCAAAATATCAAATTTGAAACCATTTTTCAATACATTTAAAAAATACACTTTTTTGCATCAAAATAATAAATCATTACTTAATAAGAAATATGAACTCCAAATGTGAATTCATTTCTATAAATGTATGTCAATATCTTCTCATTGGATAAACCGATGACAATAAGATAACAACTCCTATAAGTGTCTATACAAAAATTTAGAACCAAAATACAAAGTAAAATGATGTTTAACATAAATATGTTTGCTATGTATTTATATGCTCTAAATTTAAAGTCCCGAAAACCCATCTCCTTTACACCATACCAACTAAACAAATATACAATAATTATTTTCTACTCCAAGACCAACAACCCAATACCATTTTACCCAAAATAAAACCTGGATCGGCCATGATTGATACCATTTGTAATATATCTTCCCTCCTCTTTCTGTTGAGTCAAGGTGAATTTTCTACTTTGCCTTAGGTAAAATCCCCAAGATTCTAAAGTTTTGAAATAAATTCCAAGGGATTCAATACAATTGAGTGATTATTTTCTCACTGAGAAATAAAACAACCCAACGAAAAACACCAAAACCAAATAACCACTAAATGATGCATGATAACAATATATATAACTCAAAATAAAACAATTGATAATCACCCTCATCCAAAACCATAAACCATATCAGAGTACCTAGTAGAAACCAATCTGGAATCATAAAATAAATCAGAATAAAAAACCAATGAAACTCAAAGACTCTAAGGTCACCGACTCCATATCTCCAAACACACTCCAAGATACAACTCCGCAGTACAAACTAAAATTATCCTGAAGAATAACTAAATAAATGAAATAATTTCCCTTTAACTATATCTTGAAAACAAATATCTGCAAAATCACCCATGTTCCAAATCTTGGGGTGAGTAATGAAACTCAATGGGTTTTTCCAAAACATCTTCCCTAATTATGAAACTATAACAGAACATTTTAGAAAAATTATATAAAATATTTTAGATAAAACAAATTAATAATGTTGGTATCAAAACATAAAATAATTTCCACACAAATTTTGTTTCCCAAATCAATGTCGTTTCCACAGAAATCAAAAAATCAGTACTATTAAACCAATACTCAAACGTATATTTTGGAATATCCATTACATTCAACATACCCACATATCCACACATTAATTCCCCTATAACGGTACCATACTCATTAGTTGTTCCTCATCGATCTACTAAGTCATCACAGGGTAACCATATTCCCGATCCCCAATGGAACACACTCCTTTTATAGGGTCACGTCAATGAAAATGAACACATGCCAACCAATTTTACCAAAATATTTCCAAAAAAATTATGAAAAAATGATTTCAATAAAAACGTTTTTATTTAACTCCCTTAAAGAAAAATAATTTTAAATAAATCAAAGCAATAACCATTTTTAAAATAATTATTTTAACATCATTCAACAAAGCACATTGTTCAAATATTCCCCAATTCCAAAAACATTAACTAAAGAAGGTTTCTACCAAGAGTAGAACAATAATTTAAAAAGAAATTTTGAGAAATTAAAAAATTGAAATTAATCCTTAATGTTCTAATAATAGATGTTGAGAGTGAATCCACATACCTTGTAAAATATATGTGAAATGATGAATAGAAAAAATTCTTTAACAAATCTATGATAAATCTCTAAAACACTCCATAAATCTCATTCTCTAATATCAACACATCCATATCTCATCATGATACGAATTAAATATCACAAGTATGTCCCCAAAACACAAGATATATGGATCTAAGAGAGGAAAGAATAATATATCTATGGAAAACCATCAAGAACAGAGACTTAACAAGAAATCAGTCCTTTAACACACCAATATTATCCAATGAATAACTCTTTAATCCATGGGGAGAGTATATACAGCCTTTAAAGGGAGAGAAAACCATGTTTGTGTTGAAATAAGTGGAAACAAGAGAGTTATGAGTAAATCTTAGTGAGATAGTATTTTTGGGATCTAACTTTTAACCATACACAGTTAGGTCACACAGTTATGAAAACTGTGCACTAACCATGCACTGGTCACTGTCTCCCAACACCCTTCAAATGGTTTTCTCACATGTTTAGACAAACTGTGAACCAAATTTTTAGTTTCCCTATATTATAATAACAATAATTATACTTAACTGGATCCAGGGTTTGGAAAAAACATGCACCTAACTATGTGCCAACCTAGTATCCTCGATTTCTCTTTCTAGAGTTTCCTATTGGATTTTCATAGTTTCTAAAAACCACTCTCAAATCATGAACCATTATAAAAGAACCAAAAACATTCCAAGATTTATATAAACCATCCCAAACCTCACCCAAACAATGTAAACCACTAAAATACATAAATAAAGGGTTACATACATGAAACATGGGGTGCTACATGAAGAAAACGAATTCAATGCATAGATATAATAATATGGGTCCTTAGCTGGGAAATTTGTCCATCAATATTGAATAAATCAATAAGAATGACATGGAAGTTATGAGTGATAAGGTAGGGTTGTGTGGCCAATAATATAAAAGGGAGTGGTACACTGCATGGGTTCATGAAACAAATGAGGAGGAATGAAAAATGGGGGGTATTTATTTTTTTATTCAGAAAGGGAAACCCCAAAAAAATTAAATTTTTAATACACAAGGTACATCACATTGTCTCTGTATGGTTTTCCTAAATCACGTGATAAGCATCTAAAAGTATTTTAGGTAAAAATTGAGTGACATGGTCTCTTAAAGTTGGATGCACTATTGATAACCCCAAGGTCAAACCATGGAAAACCAGAAATCCTATGAAAATTCCAATTTTCACACTTTTACCATAGTTACTCCTAACAATTAAAAACCTACATATAATCCAAAAACCCTTCAAAACATAAAATCCAAGCCCGATCACCCAAAAAAAACATGATGTCTCAAAATAACATAAAAAATAAAAAAAATAATAATAAACAAATGTAACACATGAGTGTTACAATATATGCATCAATCCTTGTACTTTTGTATATAGTTATGTGTATATGTATGTATGAATTTTAGGGAACCTTCACAGGATTTCATTAAACTATCACCTAAAACTACTCACTATATATCCCAATGGGAATTTCTGATCTACATGGGATGGAAACGTGTTCTTAAAAATCTAGAACATAATTTTTGGAATGGTATCACCATCATTAATAACAATAATTAAACAAAAAAAGTTGAGATTTACTCATTACTTATATAAGGATAGGTCACCCATAGGCCATAAATTAATAGAAATTGAAAAAACAACCATGTAAAAAATCATAATAAAATAAAAATATATTCAAAACATATATTTGAAATAAATTAAATAGATATAGATTCATCATTAAAAGATAAAAAAAATACAGTCCAAACTGACTGATACAACATTCAAAATTAAGATAAAATAATATTTGAACCTGAATAGTTCCAATATCACCACTAGTAACCCAGAGTAACTTTATATATCCCCTAAAATATCACTAAACCCTAATGGACCTAAATAAACAAAATAGGATTGGGAACATAAAAGAGAAACAAGGAAGATTCATATGCACCTACATACTGATGTATATGATGTGTGTGAGCTAGATGTTCCAAATATGATCTCACAAAGGTGTTTGTGAAATCCCCTTCACAAGTGTATCTATAAAATATTAGTTTTAAAAAAATATAGAAAATATTTTTTATATCATATTAGTATTAAAAATAGGCATCAAGAAACAATCAAATAAATATAATCATAACCCTTTCAAAAAAACAAGGGGTTGTCCCACACCATGTTTAACTCTTTTTAAAATAAATGGGATTATTATAATCAAAGAAAAAAAATTAAATTTCCTTCCCTTTTCAATCCTTTAATAATAATCCATTTTCATATATAATACCATTAACTCTATTTTCAACTAACATTTTTATGAAATAATAGGAACATTATTTTCATGTACACATTCCAAACCATTTTGGAAATCAGTTTGGAAGTGGACAAAAATCAAAACAATAATGGAATAGTATCACTATAGGCACTAACAAATCATTGTATCAAAATAAAATGGACATAACCAAGTAATAATTACCTGAGATCAAATAAAAACAAGGTGAATAAAATTGATCTATGAAATTAACTCCTCAAAAAACATCCAAAATTTTATAGGTTCTATGGGAATCCTCTTAGGAATTAATTTGCATAGTTCTATTAGGAAACATAATACCATGGGTAATACTAATGAACCAGTCGATTCCCTTGATATTCTAATTGAGCAATACAATTATATAACCTTTAGAGAGTACACTGTTACCATGGGACACTAACTTCTGAGTTAGATCAATCTACATAATTAGGCACCTTAACCTAGTTATCTCTAAATCTACACTATGGATTCACTTATCTAGATCCAAAATTATTCACCTAGTAATCCTTTAAGAACAATCAATGGTGGGGAGTAAAAAAGGGAATATGATTTCATCACATAAAACCATTTCAAATCACTTGAATTAAATCTCATATAACCTATTACACCCATGCAAGATACGAACCCTTTAACAAACATACATAAGAATCTAATTAAAATATAACAATATAAAATATCACCCAAGGGGTCACAATCCATATTGGGAATAATCATTACAAGGTATCTCAATCAAGGTTCATTCTTGTTTTGGAAAGAACACTTTAAAATAATGTAATTGTACTTTAAAAAACCTCATGAGGCCAATACATTTCACACCATATTAAATTTACTATTTAGAACATTATAAAAATACACATTTGTAATTAAATAATGGAAATTAATATATAAATACTAATTTCTTCCCAGAAATATTTTTTATATATTTTAAACATTTCATAACATCATCAAGATCCAATGGTCTCAAGAAAATTTAAAATTATGTTAAAATACCTATTATATTTTAAAACAACCCATTTAAACTAAAATAATACATTTTTTAAAATATATTTTGTGTCAAAAAAGATTTTGAAACATTTAAAATTTTTATAGAGAGCCACATGGGAATTTTTTCAAACACTTAGCATGCAGTAATTCAATTCCATGTGAAAGAAAACATTAAACACAATTTAAAAATGAACAAGGGTGATATGTTTAGGAAACCTTTGTAGGGAATAGATTTACTAAGATTGTAAAACTCAGATTCCAGTATCATAGAGAGAAGGAGGGGTGAATCGGGGATATCTTTTTTATTTTTCCTTACATTAGACAAAACCTTATCAATCAGTTAATGATTTATTTATCTACTAAAAAAATAAAACACACAAGAATTTATAAGTTTCAATACTCAAAAAGGTATGAGAGTAATTAATTTCTCAAAATTCCATTATTCTCAAGATTCATCTTCTCAATAATAGTTAGAGGAACTTTTTCATCAATATAAGAAAATATGTCTATTATAACATCAAGACCATCATACCCAAGAGACATAAAATATGAAAAATTTATATCATTCCTGATAAGATATTTATTACCATCAAGGATTGAAATACAATTATTGTTGACACAATTTAAATTCTCCATCACAACTTCTCTTTCAAAAACATAAGCATAGAGTAAATGAAAGGAACCATGGAACCGATAACAACTAAGATTACCCAACTAGGATTCATGAATCACTGAGAGTGGGGGGTGGTAAATAAAAGATTTATTTTTCTTTTATGTTTCCTTACATTAGAAAAAACAATCCCCTCCTATTAAATATTTCTTTATATTCCAAAAAAATCAAACACATAACCATAGGAACACAAGAATTCACAATGTTCACTACTCAAAATGAGTAGCTTGTCCTTGATATGGTTTAAAAATAATCATACACCATAAAACCCACTAGAAAATATTATTTTTGAGAAAAATAAAATGAGTAGGATATTCCCTCACACTAATGTAGCTCTATGTATAATTCAATAGTGCATTCACTTTAAGTAGTTCAAAATGATGTAATACAATTTTGGTAACAAAAACGTTATGGTGCTTCTTGATCAACATTCACAAATATGATCATTCAAAACTACTACTCACTTTCTTATAAAGAAGCTAGTAAGAACCACCTATACTTTTTTTTAATACATAGTCTGATTTCCTAGTCAGATTACCATGTCTAATTGTTCAATATAGAAATAATACTCTATCAGAGTACCACTGAAAAATATTAAACTTATTCTTCCTCAATCCAGATATCTCCAAATGATTTTACCAGAATGACTATCTAGCCCAACATAGTAACCATCTAAATATGATCTTTTGATTCTTCTATTCAGTTATTTTCTTCAAGAAAACACAATCTAGAAACTTCTTCTTCCTAGAATTGTGGATATTCTCTCTCCTATTTCATGAGTGATGTATGTCACAGAATACAGAAATTAATCTACCCATTTTTGTAGGATCACAATAATGGTTTAAGATGTATCTTTAAAGGGTTTTCTCACTTTATAAGAACTCATGAATAATCAATGTTACATCAATCTCAGATCTTTCATTTAATCATTACACTCCCCTTGAAATACAAATCATTCATTTTCTACTTTAAACTTCCTTGAATTTTGGATCTTATCTTGAATTTAAACCCCTTTAGACTTTCTATCAAATTGGATTATGATATATCATTCCAATTTTCCTATTGTGATTCTCCATTATGATGGTCATCCTAATGTCTTGATACATTTATAAATCTAGAACTAAAGAAATATCATAACATTTCTCTTACCCACATGAAAGTCTATTTTCCCATTATGATTTCATCATTACAATGGTATCATATGTTAATCAATAGTTTCATCATTAGGTTTATCACCACAAAATATAATAGGAGAAACATGTTTCTTCTCATTACGATTCTCAGAACCAACTCTTATTCTGATTTCTTCATTATGATTGAGACAACATATTCTATCAAACTTTTTTACCATTTATGATTAAAATCTTCATAAAATTTATTCTCCAGTGATCTAAATGTTTTTTTTATTTTTGTATAACTAAAAATCATCACCTTCGGTTACTCTCATTATGATCAAGAAATAATTCCTAGCCTTCAAACAAATATGAATCTGATTATCTGATATCAGAAATATTTTACATCAGAAACATCCTTCTTCCAAAAACATTTTCTTGTTAGGATTAATTCCTTCATAACCATGGTAATTTTCAAAATCATCTTTATCATCTTCTGACTTACCACGAAAGTTTTTGTAACATACTTGTAGCTTATTTACAATCTGAACCTGAATATGATTAGCTTGAGTAAGACTGGCCTCAATACAATTAGAAGAAAAAATTTCTTAATCTGATGCTCTATACTATTTTCATCACATATTATCCACACATTCTTTAATAATGATTTAATCAGACATTTCTTCAGACAAATTATGAATTTTTTGAATTACAAAACATCATTGAGTTGTTAGATTTCTATAAAATTCTTGCTGAACCTGATTCTCTTCCTCATTAAAATCAGATCCTCATTTGGTACCCAAGGTGAGTCTGAGGAACCTTATCTTCCAAAAAATTCTTCACAATCTTATGGAATTTTTTTATGCAAAGTGAGTTTGATTTTTGGAATACGATGTTCAGTCCAATTTTTACCAAAAACAATGTGTGGTCATTTATACTTGTTTGATAATTTTATGAAAAGGAAAGACAACACCTGAATATGATAATATTCCATATTAGATTTTCCTAACATTTATGATATCTAAGAACATTATAATAGGTGACATAAGGGATAATCTTTGAAACACATGACACATAAAGTGATAATAAAACTAAAAAATAACATCTTCAGTTTTAAACTCATAACTAATCATGAAGACTACTTCCTCCAACCTCGCCTACACAAAACCCCAACATTAGAATAATCCAGGATCATAATGTTAACTTAAAAAATTGATAATTTTCATGTAAGATATAAAAATAATGGGAGATGGTAAGAGAAAAATAGAAAAAGTTGAAATGAGGATAAAAAACATCCTACCACTGAAAAGTAGTCGAACTCTACGGTAAAATAGTCTAAAAACATATGAAGGAGAGGAATAGATACCTTATATCAGTCCCCTAGTTCATCTAATTCAAATAGTGAAAAGATTTTAATAACAATTTAATTCAAGGAGGGAAAAGGTGGATAATAAAATTTTTATGAATCTAGGTGTAATACCAGAAATATTTTAAAGAGAATTGTAATTTAATTTTTTAAAAATTATTATGTATCATTTTATGTTTTAGTTGTTTTAGAGTATGGGATTCGCTTATGTTCAATTTTTAGGATAAAATGTTATTCATGAAGTAGGGTGGAATTATAGGTCTATTTTAATAATATGATAAGTCATGTCACACCAAAAATGTTGATCTAGGTTTTCCTGATTCTTACCCAAGAAATTCGTGATGAAAGTGATCAGTTCACACTATTATTATTTCTATATATAGTAGTGATTCATATATCAAGATAGGTTTTTATAGAGTTCACATTATGAAGTCAATGTTTATATAGTGAACATCCCATTTATGGAATTTTAAGAGGGATAAATTGTTAACATCCTCAAGGGTCCTTATTTTATATCTCTAACATTTCTGTCGACACATACATGTGCTAAGCAATGTGAGTGGATTATCATTGTTGAATTTTACTCTTTTCATCTCTTTCCTTGGATGATTCATGTTTTCCTCACTACAAGGGTTCTTATTTGGAATATATAAACTCATCTCACCCTAATATGTCATCTTCCTTTCCAAAAATCATTCTAGAACCATGATGGGAATAATTTGAGGGTTTTTATATGGATATGGTGTATAATTCATAGTTAAGGTAGTGATTCATGTCTATTGGGATTTGTTACAATTTAGGTGGGAATTATTTAACTTCTTATGCCTTTTATATGATGTTGAATGACATTTCTTTCATGTGGGAGATAGTATGGTCTTATGAGAACTCGACATGAATTACTTAACCTACATAGGTATGTGTGTGTATCCCTATCAAAAAAATGACTTTGGTATAAAGTGGTGGGTTGGGTCTGTGTTGGAGTAGTATATTCATTTGAGGGGGATCATGGGTGTTATGAATTGGAAATGATGTAATTTTCCATTTGTGATGATATATAATGATAAATAGGATCTTGATGGTTGGATCATGGAGCTTTTGTGTAATTATGATAATGACCCTGATTGGGATAGTTGGATTCTATAGTGATGGAGGAAAGTTGAGCGATAGGATGACCATAATTTGATATTATTTGTTTTTGGAGTGATGGTTATAGATATAAATGAGTGAGATTGGAATTATGGGATATTATTTGTGTGACTTTTTCTAGGCTCAATGTTGGTTTGGTATCAATTTACTTCTATCATGGAGTTGATTTATGTTGGGATGGGGTTCATGGTAGCTAGATTTGTACAAAATATCCTGGTGGGTTGTACATTTTTATGCATTTTATTTCATTGCATATATATATATATATATAATAATAATTATGTATCGGTGTTTTCATATTTGGTTTATACTAAAACTATTTAAGAATATCATATTTAATGTGCAAACATTTTTGTCAGGGATCCAGGGATGTATAAGGTCCCAATATTAAGAACATGAGAATGATGAGAAGGGTGGACTATGGTGATATATGGATAGGCATCAGAATCTTTTTCTAACATGACCCATGTTTCATTTTTTTTGTATATTGATTTACCTTATATGGGGATCATATTAAATAGATATATGAATATGGTGTACCATCTTTTTATAAAATATATTATTATAAATAATATTTCTATTTTGAAGGTATATGCTTATTATTCACCCATTTATCTATTTCTTCATTTGTATTTATATTTTTGGTACCTGCTACTAAAATCATAGTCACCCAAAAAATACACTCAAGCCATGATCAGTATATGAAATATTATTGTGTATGGGGTACCACACATGGGTTCATGTGATGGTTCAGTCCAAATTAGATTTAAATGTCCAGTCAATATCCATATAATCTACATGACTGGTAAATCAATGGTAAATTATTTTTTTGTTTTATTATTTTAAAAAACCCATCACATCTGGTTAGTTATAAATTAATTTGATGAATGAAACACACAATCACCCCCACATGAAAATAATAATTTTTAAATTTCACTATAATTTAAGATTATCATATATTTGGTATGATTTGGAAGAAATATATGATCACACCTTCCATTAGAAAATAATATTTGTGTTTTATAGAAAGAATACTATATGCATCACATGTGTTAGACAATAGAACTTTCACAGTGAATTTCTTCTAACATAGAACTAATTTTTAAATATTGGAATAAACCCACATCTACATGCTTTAATACATCACCATCGTGCTTCTTGGATTCTTCACACATTCAATTTAACAATTCAATTATTATTCTTTTTTTATTTCATTCAAAATGGTGAAAAATAAGTTCTTATTCCTTCTTGTTCGTCTTATTTCAACTTCTTATACTTTTGATAAATCAATATTTTTCCCACACATAACTCACCATTTAATTATATAGAACTTGTATATTAATAACATATATTTTTGGTTTTATTACCCTTATTTTATTTTTTACATATTCAAAATACAATATAAATCAATTATTTTTTTTAATTATAATGACTTTTTTGGAAAAGTGAAGTGTGAATTGGGAACCCAAATCACACTTCCAAGGAATTTATTAAAACAAATAAAAATGAATACATGAGGTTCACTGTATTGGCACCAACAAAAGATTAACTGAAATGAAAGACATACAAAGAGACCGTACCCGGAAATCAATTTCAGGCTGCAAATACTCAACAATACCAGCAGAAATTTTTGTGATCATCATCTCCTCCATGATTTTGTCCAAGATGATGTAGGCCAACTGCATCCAAAATCTGCTTCATTGATCAAGAAGGTCATAGAAGTCAGCAAATCTGAACTGGTAGACGAACAAAAGTGAACACCCCAAAGTGCAAGTCTTCTGTTGAAAATCTGTCATCAACCAGTCCATGAACACCATAGGAAGATGCAGGGTGTTGTCCAGGGGACCAGAAGGTATCGTCTGATGGAGGCATTAGGTCTCCACTTTCTCTAGTTGACCATAGAGCCAAAAAGAGAGAGTAAGACAACATGTAGTCGGGAAACGCACATCAAGACCAGCAAGCTTTGTTGTGATCCTCCTCTACCAAAGAAAAGCACTATCATTGTCCATACTAAAAGCATCATAATCAGTTGCAGTGTGTTGTCCATGAGACAAGTAGGAAGTGAAACGAATGAAGTCTTGACAAAAGAATTTGATCCAGGCAAAAGAGGGAATGTTAACACCAAAAACCAGAAGATTATTAACTGAGAGATCACTCCAAAAAATAGAGCATAACCCAACAAACTCCAAACTTGTCCAGAAGAAAACAAATTTGTATGAAGAACCCTATTTTTTCTTTCTATTCTCATAAGTACACTTGAATATATTCATTGGATCTCTCTTCAATTCCCTCGTTATTTCTTCATAAAAAGGCTCATTTGAATGGATCATGATAGTTATTATCATGATATTTATACTTTACTAAATCACATTACTTTTCATCACCAAATTTCATTCAATCAATTTTCTTGAACACATGTTGATTCGTATAGAACTCTTATATAAATTTTATACACATTGAAGGTCTATATAAATCTAGTGTTCAAATGAATGGAATGTGTGTACTCATGAATATTCCATGATTATACTATAAAATCACTGATACTTACAGATGATACGTGATTTTATCAAGAAATAACTAAAACACATGGAAGATAATTGATGTTATAACAAAACCACTGAAACTGGGTAAAGATCTGTGAAGTTATAAAAAATCATTAAAATTCAAGAAAGATCATTATTAACCATATTTCATTGTCTTCATCCCATATAAAGTCGTGGGTATTTGTTTTAAAGATCTCAAAAACACTTTTGAAACATGTTCACACATATATATGTATGATAATTATATAATACCAACTAACGCGTTTCATATTTCCCTTGAAGTTCATTACATCAGTCTCTTGATATTAGATTTATTATTTTAATGAAATATCGATGTATGTGTTTAAAATAATTATAGTACCATAACAAATCAAAGTTATTGTTCACGAACTTCATCATAAAAAAAAAGAATAAACCTTTTGGTCTGAACAGTTTCCCCTTTAAGATTTTATTTTAATCTAATGAAAATAAATCACCAAAGCTCTTAAACTGGACTTGTGGATGATTAAGCATAAATTATATTCCAACATGAGTGATCATGATTAAGGAAATAAAAATGATTAATCGAAAACATAATTTCCTTAATTTTGAAATTAGGAATCATTCCAAACATCTACCATTTTTCAAAACATTATCATCACATTTCATGTTAATTTTGGCCTCAATATAAAAATATAAACCCCTGTATCTACATAAAAAAATAAAATAGTTCACACATGATGATATTACATCTTTCCCCTTTTTTAAAATCCCATTAATTATGTTCTCTCCTAATATAGTTAATCACATATAAATGGATAGATTTATTTTTTCATATTTGTCACCATTTGAGAAGAAAATCTAAATTCATCAATATAATGAAAATAGTAATCACATATCATATCCTTGTATAGGTTGATGTTGAATAATCATTATCAACTATAGTTTCTCAAATGTATCCTTTTTTTATTATTTGGGGAAAATATTTTCTACCTCCTTCTTCATTGGAGAAAAGTAATGATTGAGTTACTTTATTTCCCCAAGACCCATGATAAAGTGATATTTTATATCAATATTCCATGATATTGAATGTTGTACAAAATTATTTTAGATAATAATGGAATGTGGATAATAAAATCCAAATATATTTAGTAGGTTCACATCAACTAAAAAAGTATTCCAACTACCCCTTCATCCACATTAATTGTTTCATATCTTGATTTTATGTTACATACTCAACTTATATATTAATTATATTTATTGAAAATTTATTCTTTCTATACCAAAACACAAATATATTTGTTCGGGAAAGAAGACATCCATAAATTTTTTATCTTATATCATCAAAAAAACTTTCTCAGTATCTATCTATATAGAAAATATGATTCAATTTTCCATTAAATTTATAATTTATCCTAAAATATTATGTTTCCTTAATGGTTTTGGATTTTTTTAGAAAAAAATAAAAAACATTCACATTGAAATCTATCATAATGGGTAAAAATATAAACCAGGTTTGGTCTAAATGATGTTGAACACAATGGGATTTCAATCAACATCGTAATTTTTATATGATCAATATACATTCCTCATTCATCCTTATAACTCATTGTTCCCACTAAATTATGGGTGGTATATGTTTTTGAATATTCTATGCCAATTTTTTTCATGTAATTCCTTAGTATATTTTTCTTGTGAAAGAAATTTTTTATCCATATCTTGGGAGAATTGTAAGGTATGTAAAGTCCTCTTTTCTATTAGTATAGATAGTTCAAAAAAAATCTCTATTTCATTTGAAATATCTTTACATTATTTTTCATTGTTTCACAAAAATATGATATCATCAACATAAAGTTTCAAAATTATAGAATCCTCCTGGTTTTTTATTATTTATAGGTGGTTTTCTACTCTTCCATTCCTTAAGTTAATCTTCTTTAATAAGGATAATTTCTCTAAATACCTTGATCTTTCATATTTCATTAACCATTATAAATCATTCTAAAAAATAAAAACATATTTCTTGTTTTTTCCCCTTAAGAATCCACCAGTCTTCTTTATATAAGCTTATTATTCTAGAAATCGATTGAGAAAGGTAGACTTGAAAACCCTTTTTAAGATGTTATATTTTCTTTTTAAAGTAAGGTAAAAATTATATTTATGGTTCCAAGTCTATCAACCCAGTGAAATTTCTCTACAAATTTAATGACTTTAACTAATGAGTATCCCTTATAAACCATAGATTAATTGTTTTTTATAACTTAATCTATTTCCTTCAACTTGTTCTGGAATTCCCACATTTTTTGAATATCATTTTTATCTTTAAGTTTTGTTACTAGCTCTCATGTATCATTTTTCTATATTTGATACAATTCATCATTAATAAAATAAATCTACTCTAAACACTATAAATATTATTTAGCATCTCATAGCTTTACCTATGAAAAAATTTAAGTAAGTGATGTTTTCTTTAATTTTAATTTTGTCTGACGATATTTACCATCATATCTAATGATGTTTTATACCATTACCTATTAACATAGATAAGAATCTGATAATCATTTCCATTCATAAATACTTGATATAGACATATATTCCTATCCTCCTAGCACAACATGATCATTATCATATCTTCTAGGGACATCATCATGCTTCTTAACAGGAATAGGTTCATCTTTATATTACATTAAATACACATTTTCTCTAAAAATTACCCTTGTCAAAATTTAATTCACTTTCACATCATATGAGTTAATGATTATTCCAGTATCATTGTTGTTGGATATATATCCACTACCATTTAAAGGATATATAAGTAAGATTCCATCAACACCTTTTCAAACAATCTTCTACAAGATTTCACCTTTAATGTGATAATGCAAGGGATGCAAAAAATGTATGTACTTCAAAAATGGGGTCCTATTAAAATAAAGTCCATATTGATACATTTATGACATTAGTATGAAAATTAATCAATTTATAATGTGTAATTTTTTACCAATAGATTATCTATGAATGAACCATGATGTACATGTTCAATCAATATGGTTCGAGCCTTATCAGTGAATATTTTATTCTTTCTTTTGGTCACCCATTTTTTTCTAGTGTGTATAGTGTATGTATCTCATGATGAGTAACATGATTCTCAATACAACAATCCAATTTTTCATTTATATATTGAAAACTTTAGTAGTTTTCATCTTCATTATAGAGTAGATTTATTACTTTAAAACACTTCTTCTGGAACATTTGAACACATATTGAGACTTGTATCTGTGTTTTAATAACATAATACATGTAGTATGGATTTAATCAACAATAAAGTTTCTAAAGATATTTTTATCCATTTTTTTATTTCATTCTCATGGGACCACATATATCATATTGAATATGATCTAATGGATCAGATGTATATTTCTCAACTCTCAGGTGTATAGAATTTGAAATTTTCTATTTCTAAAATACAGAAATAAATAAATATCTATTTATTATCTGAATAGGTACATTAAAATCCCTTTCTCACTATGATATATTGTTCATATTTTATAGAACATATTTCATGGACTTATATTATATAACTTAATTATTTTCTTCAAACTCAAATAACATAAATTTTGACCAGAACCTTCCTAACATAAGTTTCATTTTATTAATTTTACTCATGTAATTATTTATCTATCTACATGCCTTTAAACTATAAACCTATACTTTCTAAAAATGTTCTCACTTAACCTGATCATGGTAAAATCTAATAAATATGATATAGAGTTTCTTAGATTTTATAAAATGTGGTCTACGTTGGTTTCTCACAACAGGTTTTTCTGAATTGAAGAAGTTATAATGGTGATTTTTATTTATTTAGAATTTAGTGTTATTTAGATAAAATAATTGAATAAATTAAAACTTAAAATTTTGGGATTTCTACTTAATATGGTTTTGGAGGATGTCACGGGAGTGCACACCCCCTTTCCTATGAATTTGGTTAAAGATGATCATTCAGAGTGTGGTCCTATGTCTTTTCCATAAATCTTAATTGTGTTATGAAATATATAATAATTTGTAAGATTTATTATAAACATAGTTATAATTAATGGAATTTATATAAATTTCATTTGGGACTTATATTGAAATAATACTATCGCTCAATCTTTTTTTGAGATTGGGAATGGAATTCATAGTTTTATCAAAGATTGAAACTCTATATTTGAGGTATGTGCTCCATTAAAATATGCCATTATATTTATTCATTTGATATATCATGTGATATATGATCTATACACTAATTTATTATTTAAATATGAAATAAATGTATTGATTGAATTAAATTTCTATTAAATAAATAATGTGTTAAGGGATATGGTGGACACTTTATCATTGATTGGTGATACAGTCATCGACTGCCAATATATTGATCATTAATGTGTTCTAAATTAAGAGTGAACCAAAAGGTTAAAAATGAAATGTTTTATTATTAATACCCATGAAGTTGATTGAAGAATTAGGTTCCACCGTGGTGTATTCGATACTATCTGGATTCCTTATCCATCAATGGAAAATTAAATGATTATAAATTCATGTTTTGTAATACATAACCTTAGTAGAGTTATAAAAATTTAAGGCATAAATTATAGTTATATTTATGATGGGAACTTTTTGTTTAATCTATGTATGAAAGCTAGAAAATAGTATGGGGATGATTGGGTGCAATCCTCCATGACCTTGATATATGTTATACCCCTTGGGGGTACTCAAATACAGAGTGGTGATAATGATCCTTCCCACATTGTTATGTGAGAACCCGGGTGTGTACACCACTAGTAAGACTATGTAGTTATTGGATGTGTAAGTGATGAACTTGGATGATATGGGAAGGTTAGTGGTTTTTATGACATCTATTTAATTTGATAGAATTATGGTACTACCTATGTGTGAAAAGAGTCTAAATGTGATAATGGTAGTGTGGAGGGATCTGATCTGTCTTAGTGAAAATAGTTGGCCTTGGGATTGGGAATGTGAGATAAGAGACCGTATTGGCTATTTGTATCATGATATGACATAGATGACCTTGGTAGGTGTACCAGTTTCATGATTATCTAAGAGAAGGTAAGTGTAGAGTGACTTATATGGTGCAGGAATTATGATCAAGGTGGTGATAATAGGTTGTTCACATGATAAGAAAACCTATATAGGTTGGTTCAGACTCTTGAATGAGGGAAACCGTTGATTTTTTATATAGTTATATCTAGGATTAGTGGTTATTATCCTTGGGGTGTGTGACATGTGAGTGGTGTGTGTTATTTCATTCCAAGGTGGGAACCACATCCCCAAATTTTATATTATATATGGTCAAATATATAGAGTGGAAGTCTTTACCCTTAATGATATATATAATATTACCATGATGGGAATTATTCTTCTTAGGAAGACTTTTTTATTAGATTACCACAGAAGGCACTATTACCCCATGCATTATACACATGAGATGGGTCAGGTATGCATTATTTCCTTTCGAATTATATATATTATATTGGAATGATGGGTAGTATTCCCCATTCAATTATATACATGTGATTGGTTGGGTGGATGCTATTTCCCTTGGAAATATATAAATTAAATTGGATAGCATAATGTTATTCCTTCATGTATTATATACCTAATATTTGTTGAGTTATAACTTTACCAAATTGCATTGAATACATGATATTATTTGGGTGAAAATTATTATTTAATTCATTATTAACATGAGATAGGCTGAGAGGGTGTTATTTGTCCATCAATTATATATATGATATTTTCTGGGAAGATGATCATTCCTCTATGAATTATGTATATTATACTACTTGAGTGGTAACTACTTAATCATGTCCAATGTAATTGAGATTAGTAAAGTGTGAACTATTTCCCCATGGATTCATATATGGTAGATTTTTTGGGTTGCTTTTTAGATCTTTTTTTATGTTTTTTATAACATTGAGAAAAATTTGATACTAGAAAAAAGGTATGGTCCATCTTGTGTGTAACCTTAAAACCCAAGAAACTGTGGAAATTTTTTATTTAATTTATTTTATATATTAATTTTCCTAATCATATCATCCACTAATTGTATATAATGGTTATTTTAAATAGAGCGTTGGTGGAGGAATGCAATGTTTTACTCACACCCCACAACTATAGTTGTGTTTCTTGGGGACTAATGAAAACCTCACTATTAAAAATTTCTATAATGAATGAGTCCCAATGTTTCATGATCCTAATAGGGAATATGGATAGGAATTTATATATTGTATGAGGACAAACTTTAGATGGTATTAAATCTCCCTTTTTATTTTATTTCCACTGTATTTTTTATGTTATCATCCCATTAGAAGGTTAGTTATTGAATGTTCGTATAACCATAACCCATTTAGTATAGAATGATTATTTTTTATTGTTCTGTGTACTTTGATTATCATGATTATAGATGAATTTTCATTTAAAATGTTTTAGTTCACTCTGATATGACATTATATTTTCCCCATAAAACACTTTAAACCCTGACTACAAGTTGGAATCCTCTAGTGTATGTGGAGGCTTTCCTAACATCACATAACCCTTCGATCTATTTTTTTTGGAGTGAGTCCATCTAGTTAGTATTGTACTTTGAAATTAAAAAGGATAGTTATATCATATTATGAATCATTTCAAGGAAATAAAAAATATAATCTAAGATTCATTCAGTATCCATCATTTTATAGACATTAGTATATGATATTGATCCAATCTCCAATGGTCTTCCTTTAATTTCTCCTAAAAAATATATTAAAAAACATCAGAAGTCACTATATCAGCAATTAATGATTTTTCCCCATAAAATTTGTTGTTGTTTTCCAATTTAGAGAAAAATATAGTATAATTAATATTGACCTTCTATTCATTTACCCATTTTATTGTAATTGAATTATAATAATATATATATATTCTATATTTTAATATTAAAAACAAATTATATTATTATTGCATGATCTTATCCATAATTCTCAATCCTTAAATATTCTATAACATCTATATAATATCTATTACCAATAAATGGATCTATATCCATGGAATTACACTTTTCATAGAATCTATTTCTCCTCATTATTCATAGAATCTATATTGATACCTCTTCTCTATGAAAAATATCAACATTAAATATCCCTATCAAAATGATGAAAATAAATGGTATTATCACAACATTATACTTTTATTTATTATATGAAAACCATCAATTTTGTTTTATCCTCCTCTAACTCTCTCTTTAATCATGGCTTGAATCATGGTCTCCAATGAATTATGATAATTTAACATTAATTTTTAAAAATTCATTATCATAATAGAATTTTAAGTAATATCATATTTATTTAAAACTGTTATCCCCTAAATAGGATATTATTATTTTATATATCACTGTAATTCTTGGATCATCATTCATATTTTTTCAATAAAACCTTATGAAATATTTTAGTACTCTTCCCAATTATCCTTTTCCATTTACATATTATCTTGAAAATTTTTCCACTTCACATCTCCAAAATACATATTTTTAGGACTCTTACATATTTTTGCAATATTTCTAGATTTTTATAATTATTATCTATTTGAGTATATTTATGTATCTGCTAAAATTACCATTATGTGTTACTTTGGGTCTTGGAGAATTAAAAAATTATATTCACTAAGTACCATTATATGTCTCATATAAATTTTGATTACCTTTACACATTGTGTAACACACTTTTACATATCATTGTATAACTCACGACATTAATATATTACATCATTTTGAGTACCCCTTGGATTATAAAAGTTATGGTTGAGACTTCCAAATTTTTAGTGTGAATATCCTAGAATATCTTTACGTATGAGTAAAATATATATATATTTATTTGGTGAGATAATTTCATTACAAATCACAACCTCCATGATAAAATTCTTGAACATATATAAAAATTCTCAAAACTCCTCTAAATATTATCAGTGCTTATATAAGAACTCCAACACATTTAAAATTATTGAAATGGATATGGAAATAATAAAAATTATTCCCAAAATAAAAAACTTCCTTTCTAAATAAATATTCAACATATTTGAATTCATTAATGTGACTCTAATGAATTAATAATTATATCTTAAAACTCATCCTTTTTCAATAATTATCTACTAAATATTATCTATACATTGAAGTATCCATAATTATTATTAATCCATTAATGGATTATTTATCTTTTATTAATAAGTACCGAACTTTTCTTATAACCATATTCTCTAAATAATCATGTAATATATTATGAAACATAATTTCACCAATCATAATCATTTTTAATTTTCATAATGTTGAAATCCATAATTATTATATGTAAAGAGTTTATTCCATGTATCTATTCACAACAAATACATTTTGTAGGATCTAATCTTTTCACATTTTCAATAAAATTATATTATTTATACTCATATCGAATAAATGAAATGACTTTCCTTAATATATATTGTGCATGTAATCTTAAATATATATTATCAATAGGAACACTACATTGTATCTAAAATAATTTAAATGTGTTCTTCAATCACTATGCTTTACATATTTTCTAAAAGAAATACTCTGCATTATTTTATTATAATAAATTAAATCAATTAGGCCCTTTAATATACCCTCTTAGAATTTGTTTCAAAACTATTAATTGATACCAATACAATACAATTAATATATCATCAGTAGTTATTATTTTCAGTCTAATTTAATGAAAAAAACAAATTCATTACAATAAAGGATAGTCATACTAATCTCTTGAATTATAAATGATTTAAATTACAGTGGATTCACCTTAGTATTAATTTTATCAATATAATATAAGGATGCATTCACATTTATCGAAGAGAATATTCCCCAAAAAATTAAATCTATTTCTATATGATCTATCTAATTGTAAAAAATAAGAACAACTAACACAGATATCCAATATTTCTATAAAACTATCTTTCATGTGATACCAACTCAAATTAAATTTTTAAGGTGTTGTTCAAGAATATTTACAAGGAATTATGAGAAATAAATAAAATTAAAAAAATATAAAATATATTCATGTGAAATGAATATTACTCTTATTCAGAATTTCATTATGTATGATATGAAATACCCCTTAATTAAAAGTTTGTTATAATCTAAGCATGGATGGGAAAAGTGGTTATCATACCTTAGCCCCATATTTTCCAATGAGTTATATATATTTTTATTATTTATAGGAAATAATAATTTTTGGTAGATTATCTAATTGTTAGCTCCCACTCAAGGGCTAC
This sequence comes from Viscum album, assembly GCA_963277665.1. Classification (NCBI taxonomy): domain Eukaryota; kingdom Viridiplantae; phylum Streptophyta; class Magnoliopsida; order Santalales; family Viscaceae; genus Viscum; species Viscum album. The sequence goes on along the minus strand of OY728123.1, from coordinate 1,422,504,666 downwards.
ACACAATCATTGTTTATCAGGACCAGTCTTTCATTAATATGATCTTTAAGTATATTATTTTAATTTAAAAATATATATTTCTAAGAGGAATCTAAAAAATGTTAAAAATATTTCATATCACTTTATTTTAAATAATAATGACAACATTTACAAATAATTTTCCCTATATTCATTCTACTACAATTCCTTACAAAGAAAGAAAAACATTCATTTTATATGTTAATATATTGGATCTCCTTTTCTTCTTAAAGAGTACAAAAATCTTAATAGATGATTCTCAATAATGACATTACTCTATTTACATTTCCATTTTTTGTGTAATTGTTCCACATGTATACTTCATCATCTATGTAGAAAATTTTCATATCATAGACATTAGAATTTCTCAAATACTCCTTGATAAAATATTTTGTTCTTCTTATGATATAATATGGTTCTTATATACACTATTGTAAGTATTGTCTTCATCCATGCCTATTCATAAGATGATATAATTATCATAGAATATTTATAGAAATGGACATATTAATTACACCATAAACATTATTTTTATAGTATTTTTTGGTCCACATTTGTGGATTAATTTTTATGAAATTTTATTTCTTTATGTGTAATTACTTATTTTCCATATTAATATAATTCAATTTTTTTCTCCATATTAATAACTATTTTCATATTAAACCACCATTTTTATATGTGATTGTCATATAATTTTAAAAATAAAAATGTTAATAAATATATAATCCATAATCAAATGTTTTAGTATTTTAGGCATATTATATGTGTATTGTATAATCATATGTAAAACATTAAAAAATAATTAATTAAAGGATCATTGTCCTCTTATAAAATTTCACATTATACTTGATATATGTCATCACATAATGTTATAAGTTAATGAAATGGGTGAGTTAAAAGAATAATAAAGTGTTGAATAATAGACAAGGAATATGAGATATGAATACATGTAGTACATGGGTGATTATAATTATCATAATCAAATAATTATAAAAATAATCATCATCATAAGTATGATGGTATCATTTGATAGATGCATGGAAATCCCATATGAATAAAAATGGAACATAATAATAATGTGCTCAAATTAAATACAAAATTTATAATGAAATATTGAATTTTGTTTAATTACAACATTTATATATAAATTAAAACCACTTAAATGTGAAAACATATTGCACCATGTCCACACATAATACACATAATCTCATGATAATTATAAAATTCACAAAATCATTTGAGGTATATATAATTACAGTCCCACCCACCATATCATTAAATTTATATAACCCTCTATTCCACTAAGAATATAAATATATAATCATCAAAAACATGTGATAACCCTATAGTAAAGGAATATTCTTCATAAATATATCATGAATAATATTTCATTGAATGACATTGGAGATTCATATAAAATTAAGCTAAACATATTTTTCAAAATCGAATATTTTTGTTAATATTTTTTTGTCTTAGAGAGAATAAAAAATTACTAAAGAGGTTTAGATGGAATGATTTAGAAGATAAATTTATAGTCAAAAATTATTATGGGGGAAAATGTATATTCTCAGAAAATAAAATCAAATGGATAGTGAATGAAAATTGATGTGTTTTTTAGAAATTATTTTAGAATACTATCAGTAAAATATATATAAAATTATAAAAACAAAAAATAAAGACTAATATTGTATAGTTACACTTATGAATAGTAAAATGTTTTACATGATAATAACTGGTTTAAATTTCATTTAATGAAATTTAAACCCCCATAAAATATTATTATAAAATATATATGATAACTTTCTGTATAAGATACCAAGAAAATATTCAACTGAAGAATCCATAATAATATTGAATCCCAATGTAAAAACTTTTATTGAGAATCCACCTAAAAACATTAAAATTCATGATATATTCATAAATATTTGAGATCTCAATGAAAGTATAAAGTTTATCCATAGAGAAGGTTAATAATGGATATTTTTTTATTAATTAAATAATTATAAAACTGATTAAAATAAGTTTATACAATGATAAAGCATAAGAAATGAACTTTAGGAAGATATCCACTTAACATATATACCATTTTGGTTTGTCACATTTTGGACTTATATATAATGAACATATGTGTTTCAAAACTTAAATATTAAGGTCAATTATATTATTTTATGTTATACATGAACAATTATATACATTAGATTTTTTATTCATCCTTATTTATGATGATATAGTTTCATATTGGGATTTATTTAAATTATCTATTCCTAAATCAAATTATTAATTTTTATTCAATAAACATAAATTATAATTTAAATAAATTCATAAATCATAAAAATAAAATAAAAATCAATATTTAAATATCTTAACACCGTAAAATTCTGAAAAAATAAAATTTGATTCAATAGAATTTATAACGAAAAACAACAATTGTAGATGGGAATATAACATATAAAAAATTTATAATATATTTACTATTTTAATATAATTCAATATATAATATATTTTTCAATTCATGGAATATGGTGTTATCTTGTGTTACATGCAACAACGAGTTTCTTTGATAGCTTGTGTTACACGCATGATCAGATTTAATTGAACATTAATATACTATTAATATTATTCTTTAATACGATAGTGATCTCCAAGACATTAATTTTGAGGTTATAAATAGTATCAACTAAACTATAAAAATATTTTTCTGAATTAATTGTGGACCAATTCATTATAAATGAAAATAAAAAATTTGAATATAATGGAAATGTTTTTATAAAAAACCTATTTTTATGCATCCAATAGAATATCATCTCAGTAAATAAAATTAATTTTTATACTTAATGATATATATTAAATTAAAATATTATATATTATATTAACCATTTTCATTCATCCAATATATTTTATATTAATAAGATAATAACAAATACAATTTTGTTTCATAGGAAGATGTAATTTTTTCTAAAGACGATTTTTATGCCTTTTAATGGTGCAATTGTTTTAAAAATGTTTTTTAAAACATTTATAAATTTTATTTGAGAAAATAGTGTTCATTTTTTAAATAATAATTTCAAAATTATCATAGGGTCAAACTTTGGATATTTTAGAAGTTTCATTTTCTAATTAATTGTGATAATGATGAATTTTAATTAAAAATTGACTTTACATATAAACAATCCATAGTGATAAATTATATTTTAAATTGGTTCTAAATTAATATTGTATAAATATTAAATTCTATAATCCAATATATGATATTTGAGTAATTTTTATATTTAATTTATAAATAAAAACAAAGTATTCTTTTAAAACTTTTAACCTTAAAAACTCGATTTCACATTCTGTCTTCGAGATAAATTATAAATTAAATTTCAACACTTATTTGAGATGTGTTTTTACAAATAGATTAAAATTTTTGAATTATAATAATTCGTAATTTCTAATAAGGTAAAAAAATAATTTTCAAAAAAATTAGTGAAAGTATTTAAAATAAATTAGAGCAATTAATATAAAAATATGTTTACAATGCGAATAAACATTAAACATAATGGTCCAAATGACTATGGAACATTTAAAATGCTAATTAGATAGAAATATTTCAATATTAAAGCTTATATTATCAATAATTAAGTATCATTGGAGCCACATGATATGGAAAAACATGTGTGTAATTCCCTCTTTCAAAAAATTACTTGTTTGCCACTCACCCCACATATAAAATGCTTCCCCATATCCTCTTAATTCACACCTCTCAAAAAACTTTTAATAAGCCATTACCTAACCATTTCAATCCCCAACCTACATAACCATGTCTTAAAATCATTATCTTGTCCTGAAATCCAACTTAATAAGGGATTAGTGTAAACCTAAGGAAGATAATAGAAGAAGGGGTAATATTTTTCTATGTCTTTTTATTTTATTTCAATTTTCGCCTACTTAAATTATTTTTATAACTTAATTATATTATAAAATAATTATATAAACCACAATTATTTTTTTTATCTTATTTATATAACCTAAAACATCACACATTTCTGTTAAATGGGGTATGCAATAATCATTCATGTGTACGGTAGACTGCCGGTTTATGAACCAATGTTGTTTTTTCTTCCATTACCACCATTCAAGGTTTGGAATAATGATGGATTAATAGTTTATATATTATATTCAAGAAATTTATGAAGTTTTTTTATTATTTTATAATTATTATATAACACATACCTTTATTATTTCCTTTTATGGGATAATGATAACATTGTTCCTGTGTATGCCAGACTATCTCCTTACGAAGCGATATGATTTGTTCAAGATTTTCATTGAATGTATTAAGGAGGGGTTAAAAACAATATTTTATATACATGAAATAAATTGGATACTAAAATTGTTATATAAAAATACATAATATACTTTTCTTTCTTACAATACAACTTTAAAATGGAAACGACGTTCATGAATACGTACGACCTATCGTCTCAATGAATTGTGCATTACATTTCCTATCACTAAATTTTATGGATTATAATAAATAAATAAATAAATAAATAATATTTATGATATTTAATTTTTTTAATTATATATATTATTAATTCTGGATCTACGTAAGAGAAACAAATAATCAATTAAAATATATACTTGATGAACATGGTGATTAACACCAAAAATAATGAAAATAATGAAAGATTATTAACAAATAGGTGATAAGATATCATAAAATGATGATATATGATATAATAAATATTCATATGGTTCTATTATAAGTTAAATAAATCTTAAAAACGTTATATAGTAGGTTAATAAGCATTCAACCAAAAGTAGAGTGTGTGGTAATGGATTTCATATCATTTAGTCATATTATAATGTGATGCGCCATGTTTATTTTATATGGTGTATATACTTCCCCTATAAAATTTTATATATTGAATAATTCATTATTCGTGTTATTTTGAGTTACCATTTGAGTTATTTCATCAAAAAAAATTAATTAAGAGTTTTCATGTGCTAAATAATTTCATAAATCAATTTCCATTCATTGGTTTATATTTCTTACTCATTATCATAAATAGTATATGATTATTTATTTGATTAATTTTGACTCTATATTGTTAAAATTAAACATATTTGATGTATATTTATAGTTTACACACTTAATCAATTCATTGGATTATTCTCACATCAACAATATGATATTTTCAAGGGTTTACTTCACAATGTCATTTTTTCAGTATTGTATAAACATGGACTTATAGTAAAAGAAATTATTTGATCATTGCTTTGTAAAACCATTAAAAATACTCTTCTCTATTTATTCAGGATATTTTTCAAGTAATGGTACCATTTTTCAACTCTTTTTTACTTAAAATGTTTTATAAAATTTTTTTAAATAAAATCTGACTTGTTTTCTATCTTCGGTCGAAAATATGTTTTCATCCCAAAACATGTTTTTTAATAATGTTTTCAAAAATATATAAAAATTTAATAATGATTTATAAAATTAATTTTAACACATTTTACTCTTTAAATTTTTTTTGAAATGTGATTTTCAAATAGATGAATTTTAAAAATGTATTCCAAAATAAAAAATATATTTTCCTCAATAAATATTTGAAATATCTTTTTATAGTATTCATGTTTTTCAATAACATCAACCATTTATTCTTATTTCAAGGGATATATTTTTTATTGATACAACCTGTATTCTTTCTATGGATGGTTTATGATTAGTTTTACCATGTATATACTATTTTTATTCCATTCACTTTACTTTGGTTGGTCTATGATTACATTTATCGATTGGAGAAAGTATTTACATTTCTAATTCAAGTTATAATACAAGTATTTTTGTTAATTATATTTCACCCATTTCACATGAGGAATAAATTGGATTTCATATGTGATGGGAGGGACCCTCTTTATCTCCTTGACACATTAGTAGTTTTCATGAAACAAACTAGATATGCTTTCAGCCAAAGAATTGCACATTACATATATTCACAGAATGAATCCATGATGGTACTAGATTCTAAGCATGAATTTGTTGTTTCCTAAATATGTTTCATAGGAATATTATAGAGATACACTACCTGTTCAGAATATATCCAAGCCAAGAAAACCCAAAACCCCTCTTAATGGTAAGCTTCTTGAAGATCTGACTCTCCACGAATGGTTGGTACTCGCGAAGCTCCCCTACTGAGAAGTCCCTTATGTGAATGCACGATGACTAAACAGTGTTCCTTTTCATGTCTGACAACCCTTTAGGATTTCATGAAGTAGTGGCAGTGTTCCTCCACATTTGTTATGGAGGTTCGCGAACACATGAATGATTGGTGGTGTTCCTTCGCAAGTCTGACAAATCTATTCTAATTCGTGATGTTGAAAATTCTTCACAAACCACTCTCAGTCATCGAGAAACACATTTACTAAAAATTACACCTCATTCCAATCTATTGAAAATGATGACCCGAAATTTATACTTTCTAATTGGTCCTAATTCATGAACCTCCTTAGAATCATGAACCATACCAAAAATTGATCATCCAAGGTAGTTAGACTTCATGAAATCCCCTTTAATGTGTTATTTAAAACCTCCACCCTAGGTGGAGATTTCTATTGCCAAGGTATATTCCCTTCACAATTGAAGAATTCACTATAGGGAACTTAAGGATTCGTGAATAATTCATCCTTCTTGAATAATACCTTTCCTGATCTAGGACTTCATCATGAGGTAGGGTCACCATGCTTCCTAAATCTTACTCCTTCGTGGAGCCCTTAACCTTTGGTAAACACTGTACCTTCAAGAAGTTCCTCTCAAAGAGTCCCAATTATTCATGAAACCTCAATCCTAGACCTCTCCATGTTGTATTCATTCTATTAACACCTCTTCATGGTGGTTGAGTTCCTAGAGCCCCCATGCCCATCTAGGATCAGTTCAACTTCACCTCGAGTCCCTATGTGATTTTCCACCCATTCATGTGTCTCACTCCACCTCAAGTGTTGACCAAGACTCCCACCTACCTTTTTCTTCTCATCATAGATATTCTAATTCCCATTTCTTCTCAATGTAAGTATGCTAACATCGACCACATGGTTGAACACTCCTACCCATCTATATATCCTAGAATTTCCAAATCCATGCACATCCCAAGGGTGCATGATCCAATGTTAGGTAATCCCATGTGGTAAAGAGTGAGTCTATCACGACCTTCCTTCACCAAAAGAAGGGAAGGGTTAGCAGACTGTCAGGCCCTTCCTTCTTTAAGTCGAAGGAGAGATAATGACCCCCAAAACCCGCCTTCAATAGGTCCAGGAGTGGCAACTAGCACCAAGGGTATAGAATCACACACGAAATGAAAGGCATTACCCTTTTTCTGTTTTACAAGATCGGGAGAAAATATGATGGAACCCAAAAACTCCAAAACTAAAAGAAAAGTAAAGGAAAAAGTAAATCATTCCCACATGCATGTTTCAAAAGTAAAATCCACAGAGTACAAAAGGAGAGTACAAAGGTAAGTACCAAAGAAAGAAAAATAGAAACTGCAACTGCCCCAAAGGTCCGTGCTAGTATGGTCCCGCGCGATCCCCGAAGTCCTCCTGGAAACCGGAAAGCAGTTTTATATATGTAGGGTGAGCATACAAGTACACTCAGTAGGGAAAACCAAAGAATCTCATGCACAAGTGGGGGAACGTACTAATGTCCCATGAGAAAAAGGAGTAAACCAAACACCTTTCAAGCTAAACTATCCACCCAAGTCTCACTAAGGCACACTCCCCAAATAACACAAGTCAAGTAATATATATAATAAGAGCACATCGATGTTTGGGTACCCCACACCACTTTCCCACTGGTTATTGATACATCCTACGCATCGAACCAATCCCGTTATTCTCACTGCAGTCCCACTGCCACACCCGCCCGCACACACCTGGGCCAAAACCGCACGCAGTCCCACTGCCGAATCACGCCCGCAAACACCTGGGCCACAACTGTCACACATGACCACGCCTGTAAACACCTAGTCCAGAATAAATACCACCACACCCGAAGACACCTGGTCTAGAAGATCCACTTCCACACCCGAAGACACTTGGGCCTCATCCCGAAGACACTTTGGAAAGCACCTGCCGCACACACCTGGCCAACCATCAAACTACCCCACCCGAAGGTTCATGGGCTAATAATAGACCTCAGGCCATCATAGCCTGCCTGAAGATACTTGGGCTATCCGGGAAAGGGAGCAGAAAATGATCTAATAACTAGCCACTAAGAATAATGTTGGGAAAAACACCCTCCCCCATGAAATGGGGGTGTTCGACACTAAGTTCTCAACTTGAGTGGGGAAAAAATAATAAACACAAAGAAAAGAGTATATATATAGGTAACAAGAACTCACCCAAGCTAGTTTTTTCTTCAGACAGCCTATAGATCACAACAACACTCAAGTCTGAGTCACGACTCTCGCCAAAAAAACCCATTTGTACCATTATTGTTTTCATGTTTAGTAAAAATGTTCAAATAAGTTTATGCACTACTGGGAAACTAACACCATAAACATAACCAAGGAAAAGAAACCAGCCAAATGTGAATTTAAGTATCCACACCCAGTTCTCTTGTAAAGTCACAACAATAAGGAAAATTGAGAACTCTCGAAGTACTGGAACCAAAGAAAAACCCTCGAGACACTACCCTGTGTCCCCCGAAATGGTTTCTCATCAACAGAGGATCCCACCCCAATTCGTGATATAAACAAGGTAACCACCCGGTCTTAAAACTGACAACCACCTAATCCATAACAACAGGGGATCACATCCCCAATTTCATAACCACCGAGAGCATAGAAAAAACATGGGATCACATTCCCTCCCACATCTCTAGCAATAGGCCTATGATAGAAAACAACCAAACCACTATCACCAACACTAAGCAGGGTCATCCCTGTATTTTCAGATTTATACGATTTAACACACTCTATGATTTCAATTCCGTGTTTTGACTGGGGTTAGCACAGAAGGGTTGATCTTGGTGCTTCCAATTTACTTATCTGAATATACGTAATTAACCAATTTACTTTTCTCAGTAGAAGTTCACAACCATAAAGAATCCATTTAAAACATCACCAAGGGTTCATTAATGCACAGAGAAAGACCACCAACGGCCATGATTTTCAGTAGGCGTAAGCCCGCATAATTCAGGAAGAAGATCATAATTTAAAACATCATCAATGATCACAGCCCCCCTTCTTTATTTATAGAATTTGTTCATTATCTTTATTTAGGTCTGTTTTATCCAATTCTACAGAAACAAAAGCACACCCACCCCACATGATACACAAAAGAGAGAGACAAAGGAAAAATTCCCTACCTGTTGGATCAACGATCTACGCTGAGGCCGTGGGAGGAAGTTCACGGAAAGCGATGCGGCTCTCCTGAACGAAAATCGCTTCATCTATCAATGCTTAGGCCGGGTGCGGAACTCTACGCATAACAATGCGGCTCGCCCGATGCACCAGAAGCTGTTCGTGAAAAGCCGTGATCGAGAAAAGAAGAAACCAAGGCTAAACCTTAGTTTATAAGAGCCGTAGATGGTTGAGGTGAGAACGCGAAACCACATAAGGAGCGGGGGCCGTGGGTTGACCACGCTGTTGGGAAGTTACACACAGAGTTCTGTCGGGATTTTTAAGAATTAATTATGGTATTTAAATGGTTTTCAAAGAGTAAAAGAATTAATTTACGTAGAAACTTACGTTGAGGGAGTGGAAAAGTCAGGTGCTGAAAAAAGATCGAAAGGCTCGCAAGGGGACACGGTTCCACCGTCACGGTGCCACCGTCACGGTTCCATCGTCACGGTGTCACACTCAGGGTGCCACCGTCATCGTGTCACCCTCACGATGCCACTATAATGGTGCCACCGTGACCGGTGTCATCCTCATGTTGCCACCGTCACGGGGCCACCCTCACGGTGCCACCGTCATGGTGTCACCCTCACGGTACCACCATCTCGGTGTCACCCTCACGGTGCCACCGTCACGGTGCCACCGTGACCGGTGCCACTGTGACCGGTGTCACCCTCACTTTGGCAAAGTAATGGGCCAGGAGGGTTCGAGCCATTACATTAGATACCTCTTAAACGATTCTCGCCCTTGAGAATCAAAACAACCCAAGAAAGAAAGAGAGGGTCCGAACAACCACCTCGAAAGATACCTCTTATAAGTGAACCCATGCTAACCAAAAACACTTCCCTATCAAGAACCAAGCAACATACCATGCCAAACTGCCCGGGCATGTGGGTTGGGGAGTCCCCTCCCCCATGTCATAATATTATCCGCTTTAGGCGGAACTGACTCGCCCGCACAGGTTTAATCGCATCCACCTTAATGCGTCTTGATTAAGGGTCGGCTTCTCTCCTCCCCCATAGCCAGGGCTTTTTTTTACACACAATCAGAGGAAAGAAAACCAGTATGTTTCATAGCCAAAAGACAAAACGTTCTACCACAACAGGTACAACAAGGAAAAAAACATAAAAAAACTCTGGGTACTGGGTACGCATATGTGCTTCCCTCTCCCACGTACTCTCCTCAATCCCACCATGTCTCCACGACACATGAACCAATGTAATGGTTCGCCCACGAAGCACCTTCTCCTTGCGATCCTCGATCATCACTGGTCTCTCCACAAAGGTCACGTCGTCCTTGATGTCCAGCTCACCCTAATAAAGGACATGTGAATCGTCGTGTAGATACCGACGGAGCTGAGACACATGAAAGACATCATGTACCCTCAGTAGCGGCGGTGGTAATGCTAGCTGATAAGCCACTTCTCTGACCCGCCGCAACACTTCGAAGGGTCCGATGAACCTGGGAGAAAGCTTAATCCCCTTGCCGAACCTCCGCTGCCCACGCCAAGGGGAGACCTTCAATAACACGTGGTCTCCAACCTCAAACTCCAAGGGCCTCCTCCGGGTATCATCATATGACTTCTGACGGTCCTGGGCCACCTTCATCCTTTCCCGTATGAGCTGAACCTTCTCTGTCGTGTTCTGCACCACCTCCGGGCCAAGGATGCCTGCCTCTCCTACTTCAGACCAACACATAGGTGAATGGAAGGGCCTCCCGTACAAGGCTTCAAACGGGTCCATACTGATGGTAGAGTGATAGCTATTATTATAAGCGAACTCTACCAGGGGCAAGTGTCGCACCCATGATCCTCCTGAGTCCAGAACACATGCCCGCAACATATCCTCCAAGGTATGGATGGTGCGCTCTGTTTTTTCATCTGCCTGGGGATAGAAAGAAGTGCTAAGGCGTAACTGGGTGCCAAAAGAATGCTGCAATCCTCTCCAAACTCGTGAGGTAAACCATGCATCCCTATCCGAGACTATAGACCTCGGAACTCCATTCAACCACACCACCTCATCCACATACCTTCGTGCCAAAGTATCCACTGCACTCGACTCCCTAATTTCCAGAAAGTGATCTGATTTCGTCAACCTGTCCACTACCACCCAGATGGCATCGTATCCCCCTTTCGGCTGGTCGAAAAGATTGTATATCCCCAGAAGAGGGTAGAGATTCTTTATCGTCACCTGATTCAGCCTCCTGTAGTCTATGCACAACCTGAGACCACCATATGCCTTCTTTGAAAACAAGACTGGAGCACACCACGGTGACATGCTCGGACGAACATAACCCATCTTCATCAGATCGTCAATCTGAATCTGCAACTCTCGTAACTCTGAAGGTGCCATCCGGTAAGAAGCCATCAAGATCGGACGAGCGTCGGGCTGCAGGTCTGTCCCGAATTCGATATCACATCGAGGGGGTAGAGTCGTCACCTCCTCAAGAAAGATTTCCATAAACTCACGGACAACCTATGGCACCCCCACCATCTCAGCATCTACTGACTCTACTGGCAGCTTGGCTAACAAGGAGAGGAGGGGTTCCTCTCGCCTGCTGCCCTTCTGACCGCTCCGCTCACCGGTGAAGGTAACACGCCTGTAACACCCGAGACTTTTATGTGAAATATTTTGTTTTTATGTTATATAAATCATCAAAAGAATCATTAACTACACACAACACTAGCTCGGCTTGCTTTACATGCAACCACGTCCTTCCTCGATAGCTTGCGTCGTACGCAATACCGAGTTTCACTAAACAATGATATGCTAATAAAATATTATTAAAACTATCCGTTATGAATAGTAATAACCACTTTTTGAAATTTTATAAATTTTATTTTTCAAAATGGACTTCTTTTTTGGATTCGTAATATCGAAATTAGCCTAGGGTAAAATTTTGGTATTTTTCTGAAAACTTTCAATATTTGATGAATAGTGAAACAACTAAGTGGTAGTTAAAAAACTGAATTTTTCATAAAACATAATTTTACCGCTTCTGTGAGTAGAATTTCAAAAATCCTAGAGACACAGTTGATGTCAGTAAGTAAAATGTGGTTCAATGAGATGAAAATAGTTTTTTGGTGAATAGTAACTTTTTACTTTTTTTACCACGGTTAAAAGTAAATAGATTAATTAAGGGAAAAAATGATATTATTATTACCCTAACACATGTAATAATTCTATTGGAAAAGTTTAATTCGAATAAAAACAACCTTAGGAATAAAATATGACCATTTAGTCCCACTTGGATTAGATTAGGACATTTTTTATTAATTTATTTAAAGAAGGGTTAAAATAGTTAAAATCAAAGTTTAATAAGTAAATAATTTTTAATATGGGGTTATACATAAGATAAATTCGACTATAAATATTCATTATAAAGATAAAAAGATTTACTACATAATGGTATTTTATTTTTAATTTTTAGACATTAAATAATTTAATTTATTTATGACACAATGATGATGTAGTAAGTATCTTATTAATGAAATATTGACATAATTGATGTTATAAATACCCAAATAAATGTAATTTGAGACTTTTTATGAATTACACTAATTTTCTAGGTTAATATTACATGTTAGTATTGATTTAAGTAACTTTTTTTGAACTAATAATTCTGTTATAATTTTCACAAAAATCAATTACTAAATAGTGTCAAAATTGAAATAAAATACTTTTTAAAACAAATATTATATTATTAATTGTTATTTTATTCATAAAAATCTACGGTTTGGCCAAATGATTTATATAAAGTTATATATTTTAATAATAAAAAACTTGGTGTTCTTTTGGCTTGATATAGTAATTTTATTAACCTTATAGTTTAAGAAAACAAGAAGACACAGTAAAAGTTAAATTATCTAACTTAAAGATAAATCTAAATGATAAGGTTAACATTGATACCTAAACTTGTCTAAATTATATTGGATGAGATTATGTAGACCCCTACCCACTTTATCTTCGAAATATATCAATTTGGAGCTATTAAAAACCTAATTTTACTTTATAATAAAATAATATTTTTAGTAATTCCAAAGGTGCCCCTCTCCTCCTTTATAAAAGGGAACCTCCTCCCCCTCTTCCTCACACCACTTTGATCCTTCAAGCTCGTCCAAACCCTGCCACGTTCTCCTATACACTTCTCTAGAGAAATCCTAGAGGTCCTGGAATTCTTCAAAGACCAATTTTAGTGCCCTAAAAGTAGGTCTCAAAGAAGCACTTCAAAGAAGAGGTAATGTCTGTTACCGATTCTTTCATCTTTATTTCTTCTTCCACTTATTCTTATTTAGTTGTTTCATTATGAAGTAATAACATCAGTATCACTCATATACTTATAGGTTATTATAATTATGAAACAACCCTATTTCACCATTTATCCATCCTATGGAAAATGAAATCACCGCGCGTGCGTACGTACGGAATACCGTCTCCACGCCGTGGTGTAATCTATTTTCCACCACCACCTTACAAGAATGGGTATAATGGTGTAAATAATGAATATATATAACTATTATAAAGTGATATTGATTCTGAAATAGTATACATACACTCCAATACAATTCCATGATCATAGGAATGATATCATCACTCGTGCGTACATACGGAATACTGTCTCCACGATGTGATGCGACTCGTTCTACATGATCTTCATTTCATAATGATTATATAAATGAATTGAATGAATTAATATGATATATATTACACTAATAACATTCTATAAATGAGGTATCTGTAACCTAAAGAGAAGAATAAGAATATATTCGACAAAACACGCATAAGAACAAAAAGTAATAAACACCCGAATAACAAGTAGTAATGAAATATTACTAATAAGAAGATAATAATATGACCATATATGATATCATAAAAATAAGTATGATTCTGGAATAAGTCAATAACATTATTTAAATCATTATACAGGAGGTTCGGACACTTACGAGGCAAATCGAAACTATGTTAAGGGAAATATCACAATCTCATTTTTATCCGAGATTGTTTATACTTTGGTATTTAATGGGGTGTATTTTATCATCCACATCCATGTTTCCTCAATATGTAATATTATTTCCATCCACCAACAATTGTTTAAAACCTATTTTACCCTTTGGTGAGTTTTTAGTAAAATATATGAAAGGAATCTTTTGTCATTTTTTGTACGAGATACTTTTTGACTTTTCCGGCAAAAGTACGAAAAGAATGTTTTTTTTAACTTATAGGGGATGAATAAATTTTTAAAAAATTATTTCCAAGAATCTTCCTTTACAAGTTTTCAAATTTATTTTTAATCAACTTCTTTTAGTTTATAATTGTACGACATGTTAAGAAAGGAAAAGTGTTTTTGAAGCAGAAAGGATATTTTCCTCAAGAATGCAGTTCAAGTGTTTTATCAAAATTATTTTCCATCTAAGATACTAAAGGGTTCTGTTTTTATCCCTATTATTACATTTATTTGATTATGTTGTGATGGAATTATATTTTTATGAATTCCTTTATCTTATATGAATTGTTTTATGATGTCACGATGTTTAAGATTCCCATTTTTATTACATGGGTTATGCTATGATGTATGGATTCTGATTTTGTGGCACACATAAGAATGGTATCATTATGAGATGAGTGGGACCTATATCGCCCTCCAATGCATTGGGTAAAGATTTTATATATCATGAGATAGACATGGCTGGAACGGTAGGTTATACCAGTTCAGTGAAACAGGACTGAAACGAGGAGTGAACTCGGTTCAGAAATGGACTTTGTCCATTAAGATAGTCTTGTCAGTGAGTCTTGACTAATAATAAATGATTCTCTATGATTATGTGTGTATGCCACAAATTTTCATGTTTTATGTTATGATTATTGGGATTCCATTTTACTACTATGATTTATCCCATGTTATGAAATTATGCTCTCTTTTGCAGGTTAAGATTTCCAAAATTTATGTTCTTATGAATATGATGTGATTGGTATTTATTTTGTTTACCCTTACTAAGCATTTGAGCTCACCATTTTGTATGTTTTCTTTCCCCAGGACAGGAAGAAGGTTATTATGTAGGATATGCCAAAAGGGACTATAGATATGATGAAATAAATGGGAGACAGTGTAGACGCTTTATGAACCAGTTGTTTATGTTTCCTAGTTTCTAAAGATACTATAACTATATGGTCCTTTCGTGGTTTTGTTATATGTTGTAATAATTATGCTTCAATTTTGAAGTATTAACTATGTATGTAAAGTATGGGTCATTATAGTTGGTATCAGGGGAAAGGTATAGTCAACCTTTGGAAACTAGGATGTGAAAGCCTTAGTAAGAACCCTAAGGATAAGTCTAAGCATAGAACACAATCTTAGTGTATTAGAAATGGCCATGAATAACCTAGGATAAGACCTTAAGTGTGAAATTTTATTCTTTATTATGTGGTTTTCCTGTTATAATTAGTGTTGCTCCCACTATTCTTCTTGGTTTTAGTCAATTGCTGGAACCTGAAGGAACCGTGTTAATGCGGAATGCGACAGGAAATGCAATGATTGTCCCCCTGAGCAACAAAATGTTATGGGAGCTGGAATGCAAAATCTTGTATCCATGATCACACAACTTTCTCAATCTATGAATCATGCAGGACATCCAAACGAGCAAAGGAAGAAGCAACATTCTATTGAATCATTCATGAGACAGCATCCACCATCATTCAGAGGGTCTACTGATCCATTAGTTGCTGAACAATGGATTAGTACTACTGAAAAGATATTTTCAGTTCTTCAATGTTCTGAGCATGATAAAGTCATCTTAGCAGTGTATCGTTTGGAAGGTGATGCTGATCAATGGTGGAATCTTATTAATAATACGAGGCAAAGGGATGAAATTGAGTACATGGAATGGGACGAGTTCAAGAACTTATTTTTCAATAAGTACTTCCCTCGTATTCTCCGAACAAAGATGGAGAAAGAGTTTCTTGAACTGAAGAAAAAGGATGATGAATCTGTTGGTACTTATGAAGAAAATTTTACAAGACTTGCAAGGTATGCTTCTAGTATTATTATCCAACCTGAGAGTAAGATCGATCTATTTTTTAGTGGCTTAAAACCAAGTCTTAGAAGGGCCTTAGGCATAAGGGACTTCAATAGCTACGAGGAAATCGTTCGATGTGCTCTCAAAGTTGAAATGGAGATTGGAGTAACCCATCAGTCATATGGGTTTGATAAGAAGAGGAAAATGGAATTCAAAAGAAAATATAAAGAGCACACTGAAAAAAAATATGAGCTTTCCCTTATGCTCAATGTGTGGAAAGAAACATGGAGGGAGTTGTCTTAAAGGGACAAGTAAATGTTTCAAGTGTGGAAAGGAAGGTCATCGGGCATTTGAATGCTGTGATGATGGGAAGAAGATGTCTAATGATGCAAACAAAGGAAGGGATACACATAATTAACCTACTACACTTCAATGTTTCAAGTTCAAGGAGATGGGACATTATGCCAATAAATTCCCTAATCTAAGGGTTGATGATGATAGCTGACGTCAACAAACTCTTAAGGCTAAAGACAAAGGAATGTCACATGAAATTTCTATCAGCGATGTGGAGTACGATAATGATGTGGTGAAAGGTACACTTACCATCCACTCTAAAGTAGCAAATGTTTTATTTGATTCTGGATCCACCCACTCTTTTATTTCTGAAGAATTTTCTATGGGTATCACCATATTACCTCAACAATTAGATGTTGAGTTAGTTGTGACAACACCTAATGGCACAACAATCGCATCAAAAGTTTATAATTCTTCTCCGATCGAAGTTTGTGGGAAAGTGCTTCCTGCAAATTTTGTGATCCTTCCTATAGTGGAATTTGATGTGATTCTTGGCATGTATTGGCTTTCTTTATATAGAGCTCATATCAATTGCCAAAGAAGGGAAGTCACATTTCATATTCCAGATCAATCTATGTTCGTATATCAATGCAAGGATGAACATAACCTTCCAGTGGAAATTCCATCTACCTTATGGGTCTTGATTCCACTAAATGAAGGTTATTTATCTCAAATGGTTGGTTAGAAACTCACGATTAAGAATATTCCCAACGTACGGGAGTTTGATGATGTCTTTCCAGAGGAATTACCGGGTCTTCCACCAAATCGTGAAGTTGAGTTTTCAATAGAACTTGTACCGGGTGCTTTGCCTATTTCAAATACACCTTATAGAATGGCCCTAATTGAGTTGCAGGAATTGAAGAAGCAACTCCAAGAGAATCTTGATAAGGGATTCATACGCCCTAGTGCGTCACCTTGGGGAGTACCTGTTCTATTTTTTAAGAAGAAAGATGGTTCAATGAGACTCTGCATTGATTATCGAGAACTTAACAAGATCACTATCAAGAACAAATATCCTCTCCCACGCATTGATGACTTATTTGACCAACTACGCGGAGCTCAATACTTTTCCAAGATTGATCTTCATTCAGGGTATCATAAATTAAGGGTCAAAAGGGAGGATATACCAAAGACGGCTTTCCGTACAAGGTATGGACACTATGAATTTATAGTAATTCCATTTGATCTTGCTAATGCCCCTGCTATCTTCATGGATCTGATGAATAGAGTCTTTAGAGACTATCTTGATCAATTTGTGGTAGTCTTTATAGACGATATTCTTGTCTATTCAAAGAGAAGGGAAGAACATGAAGATCACTGGATAATTATATTGAAGACCCTGAGAAAGGAGAAGCTTTATGCCAAATTTATGAAGTGTGAATTTTGGCTTCAAAAAGTTTCATTTTTGGGTCACATAATCTCAAAAGAGGGGATATCTGTGGATCCAGTAAAAACAGAGGTTATCGAAAGATGGTCGAAACCAACAACAGTAACTGAGATCTGAAGTTTTCTTGGTTTGAATGGATATTATCGATGTTTTGTGAAAGATTTTTCACGATTATCTAATCCACTCACCAAGTTGACTCTGAAAGGAGTTAAGTTTGTTTAGACATGAGAATGTGAAGATAATTTCAAGGAGTTGAAAAGAAGGTTATCCAGTGCACTTGTGCTCACACTGCCTTGTAGTGGAGAAAGGTTTGTGATCTACAGTGATGCATCCAAGAAGGGTTTGGGGTGTGTTCTTATGCAAAATGATATGGTGATAGATTATGCCTCACGACAGTTGAAAATACATGATCAAAATTACCAAACTCATGGTTTGGAGTTAGCTGCGGTAATATTTGCATTAAAGATTTGGAGGCATTACCTTTATGGTGAGAGGTGTGATATTTATACTGATCATAAAATTTTAAAGTATATTTTCACACAAAAGGAGCTGAATATGTGCCAATGAATATGGTTGGGGTTGATTAAAGATTACGACTGCTCAATTCATTACCACCCTGGGAAAGCAAACAAGGTGGCAGATGCATTAAGTCGACAAGACCATGATAGTTTATCCATGATGAGGATAAAAAAAGAT
The DNA here is from genome assembly GCA_963277665.1 of Viscum album. NCBI lineage: Eukaryota > Viridiplantae > Streptophyta > Magnoliopsida > Santalales > Viscaceae > Viscum > Viscum album. The sequence continues at coordinate 1,422,485,819 of OY728123.1, read as the reverse complement.
CCAATATTTATGGATTTACAAAGGATGGATCTTGGAATTATAATGAAAGGGGAAAATCGTATCTTTCTCAAATGAATGTTCAACCATCTATACATGTGAAGATTAAAGAGGCATAGAAAGAAGATGTCGAGTTACAAAAGAAGGTGAGAAATGTTCCTGAATTCAACTTTGATTGTGATGGGATAATAAAGTTCAGGAATTGGGTTTGTGTTCCTACCATCCCCGAATTAAAGAAGGATCTATTGGATGAGGCTCATAGTTCATTCTCTATTCATCCTGGAAGCATAAAGATGTATAGGGACCTGAAAGAGTACTTCTGGTGGGATGGCATGAAAAGAGATGTTGCTGAATATGTCTCTCGATGCTTGGTTGGTCAGCAAGTTAAAGCTGAGAGACAGAAGTCTAAGGGGATGTTACAACCATTACCCATACCCGAATGGAAATGGGAAAACATCACTATGGACTTTGTCACAGGACTTCCTAAAATGTCCAAAGGCAATAATGCTATCTGGGTCATAGTTGATCGTCTTACCAAGTCTGCACACTTCATTGCTATTAGAGAGGATTTCTCTCTGGATCAGCTTGCCAAGATATATGTAAAGGAAGTGGTAAGATTTCATGGAGTACCACTTTCTATTATATCTGATCGGGATCTGAGATTTACCTCGAAGTTCTGGCGAAGTCTTCAGCATACTCTGGATACAGAGTTGAGTTTCAACACTGCTTATCATCCTCAAATAGACGGTCAGTCTGAGAGAACAATTCAAACTCTAGAAGATATGTTGCGAGCTTACTCTATGGATTTCAAAGGTGGTTGGGATCAACACCTACCTTTGGTGGAATTTTCTTATAATAATAACTTTCACTCCAGTATTCAGATGGCTCCTTATGAGGCTCTCTATGGAAAGAAATGCAGGACTCCAACTTGTTGGGATGAAGTTGGGGAAAGAAATCTATTAGGACCTGATCTCATTGACGAAATGGCAGAAAAGGTCAGATCTCTTCAACAACACATAAGAGCAGCTCAGAGTCGATAGAAAAGTTATGTCGACAACCGAAGAAAACACCTAGAGATTGAAGTGGGTGATAAAGTGTTCTTACGAATATCTCCCTGGAAGAGAGTCATGAGATTTGGAAAGAAGGGGAAGTTGAGCCCTAGATATATTGGTCCTTTCGAAATACTGGATCGTGTCGGGAAGGTAGCTGACTGATTGGAGCTTCCACCGAATCTCTCTCAAGTACACGATGTGTTCCATGTATCTCTCCTAAGAAAGTACATACCTGATCCCTCACATGTACTCAGCTCAGAAGTTGTACCGCTGGAGCATGATCTTTCTTATGATGAAAAGACGATAGAGATTCTGGATCGTAGCGAAAAAGTCCTACGAAACAAGACCACTCGCTTGGTGAATGTTTTATGGAGGAACCACTAATTAGAAGAAGCTACATGGGAGCTTGAGGATATGAGGAGGGAGAGGTATCCTCATCTGTTTGTTATAAAGTGACGAATTTCGAGGGTGAAATTCATTTTAAGGGGGGTAGAATGTAACACCCGAGACTTTTATGGGAAATATTTTGTTTTTATGTTATATAAATCATCAAAGGAATCTTTCACTACACATAACACTAGCTTGGCTTGCTTTACACGCAAACGCGGCCTTCCTCGATAGCTTGCGTCGTACGCAATACCGTGTTTCACTAAACAATGATATGCTAATAAAATATTATTAAAACTATCCGTTATGAATAGAAATAACCACTTTTTGAAATTTTATAAATTTTATTTTTCAAAATGGACTTCATTTTTGGATTCGGAATATCTAAATTATCATAGGGTAAAATTTTGGTATTTTTCTGAAAACTTTCAATTTTTGATGAATAGTGAAACCACTAAGTGGTAGTTAAAAAACTGAATTTTTCATAAAACATAATTTTACCGCTTCTGTGAGTAGAATTTCGAAAATCTGAGAGACACGGTTGATGTCAATAAGTAAAATGTGATTCAATGAGATAAAAATAATTTTTTGGTGAATAGTAACATTTTACTTTTTTTACCACGGTTAAAAGTAAATAGTGTAATTATGGGTAAAAATGATATTATTATTACCCTAACACATGTCCTAATTCTATTGGACAAGTGTAATTCGACCAAAAACAACCTTAGGAATAAAATATGACCATTTAGTCCCACATGGATTAGATTAGGACATTTATTATTAATTTATTTAAAGATGGGTTAAAATAGTTAAAACCAATGTTTAATAAGTAAATAATTTTTAATATGGGGTTATACATAAGATAAATTAGACTATAAATATTCATTAGAAAGATAAAAATATTACCTACATAATTGTATTTTATTTTTAATTTTTATACATTAAATAATTTAATTTATTTATGACACAATGATGATGTAGTAATTATCTTATTAATGAAATATTGACATAATTGATGTTATAAATACCCAAATAAATATAATTTGAGACATTTTATGAATTAAACTAATTTTATAGGTTAATATGACATGTTATTATTGATTTAAGTAACTTGGTTAGAACTAATAATTCTGTTATGAGTTTCACAAAAATCAATTACTAAATAGTGTCAAAATTGACATAAAATAGTTTTTAAAACAAATATTATATTATTAATTGTTATTTTATTCCTAAAAGTATAATGTTCGGCCAAATGACTTATATAAGGTTATATATTTTAATAATAAACAACTTGGGGTTCTTTTAGCTTGATATAGTAAGTTTATTAACCTTATAGTGGAAGAAAACAAGAAGACACGGTAAAAGTTAAATTATCTAACTTAAAGTTAAATCTAAATGATAAGGTTAAAATTGATACCTAAACTTGTCTAAATTATATTGTATGAGATTATTTCGACCCCTACTCACCTTAACTTAGAAATATATCAATTTTGAGCTATTAAAAACTGAATTTGACTTTATAATAAAATAATATGTTTAGTTATTCCAAAGGTGCCCCTCTCCTCCCTTATAAAAGGGCACCTCCTCCCCCTCTTCCTCACACCACTTTGAGCCTTAAAGCTCGGACAAACCCTGCCACATTCTCCTCTCCACTTCCCTAGAGACATCCTAGAGGTCCTGGTTGTCTTGAAAGACCAATTTTAGTGCCCTAAAAGGAGGTCTCAAAGAAGCACTTCAAAGAAGTGGTAATGTCTGTTACCGATTCTTTCATCTTTATTTCTTCTTCCACTTATTCTTCTTTATTTGTTTCATTATGAAGTAATAAAATCAGTATAACTCATATATGGATATGTTATTATAAGTGTGAAACAACCCTATTTCACCATCTATCCATCCTACGGAAAATGAAATCACCGCGCGTGCGTACATACGGAATACCATCTCCACGTTGTGGTGTAATCTATTTTCCACCACCACCTTACATGAATGGGTATAATGGTGTAAATAATGACTATATATGACTATTATAAATTGATATTGATGCTGAAATAGTATACATACACTCCAATACAATTCCACGATCATAGGAACAATATCATCACTCGTGCGTACGTACTGAATACCGTCTCCACGATGTGATGCGACTCGTTCTACATGATCTTCATTTCATAATGATTATATAAATGAATTGAATTAACGAATATGATATATTTTACACTAATACCATTCTGGAAATGAGGTATCAATAGCCTAAAGAGAAGAATAAGAATCTATTCGACAAAACACGCATAAGAACAAAAAGTAATAAACACCCGAATAACAAGTAGTAATGAAATATTACAAATATGAAGCTAAGAATATAAACATATATGATATCATAACAATAAGTATGATTCTAGAATAATTCAATAACATTATTTAAATCATTATACAGGAGGTTCGGACACTTACGAGGCAAATCGGACCTAAGGTAAGGGAAATATCACAATCTCATTTTTATACGAGATTGTTTATACTTTGGTATTTACTGGGGTGTATTTTATCATCCACATCCATGTTTCCTCAATATGTAATATTATTTCCATCGACCTACAATTTTTTAAAACCTATTTTACCCTTTGGTGAGTTTTTAGTAAAATATATGAAAGGAATCTTTTGTCGTTTTTTGTACGTGGTACTTTTTGACTTTTCCGACAAAAGTACGAAAAGAATGTTTTTTTTAACTTATATGGGATGAATGGATTTTTAAAACATTATTTCCAAGAAGCTTCCTTTACAAGTTTTCAAGTATATTTTTAATCAACTTCTTTTAGTTTATAATTGTACGACATGTTAAGAAAGGAAAAGTGTTTTTGAAGCAGAAAGGATATTTTCCTCAAGAATAGAGTTCAAGTGTTTTTTCAAAATTATTTTCCATCTAAGATAATAAAGGGTTCTGTTTTTATCCCTATTATTACATTGATTTTATTATGTTGTGATGGAATTATATTTTTATGAATTCCTTTATCTTATATGAATTGTTTTATGATGTCACGATGTTTAAGATTCCCATTTTTATTACATGGGTTATGCTATGATGTATAGTTTATGATTTTGTGGCACACATAAGAATGGTATCATTATGAGATAGGTGGGACCTATATCTCCCTCCAATGAATTGGGTAAAGATTTTATATCTCATGAGATAGACATTGCTGGAACGGTAGGTTATACCGGTTCAGTGAAACAGGACAGAAACGAGGAGTGAACTCGGTTCAGAAATGGACTTTGTCCACTAAGATAGTCTTGGAAATGAGTCTTGACTAATAAGAAATGATTCTCTATGATTATGTGTGTATGCCTCAAATTTTCATGTTTTCTGTTATGATTATTGGGATTCCATTTCACTACTATGATTTTTCCCATGTTATGAAATTATTCTCTCTTTTGCAGGTTAAGATTTCCAAAAGTTATGTTCTTATGAATATGATGTGATTGATATTTCTTTTGTTTACCCTTACTGAGTATTTGAGCTCACCCTATTGTATGTTTTCTTTCCCCAGGTCAGGAAGAATGTTATTAAGTAAGACATGCCAAAAGGGACTATAGATATGATGAAATAAATGGGAGAAAGTGTAGACGCTTTATGAACCAGTTGTTTATGTTTCCCAGTTTCTAAAGATACTATACCTATACGGTCCTTTCATGGTTTTGTTATATGTTGTAATAAGTATGCCTCAATTTTGAAGTATTAACAATGTATGTAAAATATGGGTCGTTATAACGCCAGCCGCCCATGTCCGAGAACACGACCCTTCTTCGGAAACAGTCGATGACGGCGTACACAGAGAATAACCAGTCGATGCCTAGGATGACATTGTATGGTTGTATCTGTAGCAGACGAAGATCCCTAACCGACTGATGTGGCCCGATCATCAGTCTACATCCTCGACAAACAAACGACAAGTCGGTCTGACCTCCGACTGGTGTACTCAACACCAGGGGCACTGGAAGTCTCTTGGCATTTAGACCTAAGGCACGGGCCAGACTGGGTGCAACAAAGGAGTGCAAAGCTCTGGTATCGAACAAGAAATAAGCAAGAGTGCTAAACAAACTGATCGTACCTCGAACAACCTCCGGCCCTACTGGAACTGCTGCCTCTACGGCGTGTAGCTGTCCACGCCCAGCTCCTCTGCCCCTCGGCTGTCGGCCACCTCCCCGACCACGCCCTGGTCAGGGTCCCTGAGGAGCACCCTGAGGTCGGCCCCCTCCTCCCACGTCTGTCCTCGGAGGAGCGGGAGCTCGCTGTCCCTGATGCTGTTGCTGGAAAGGTCTGGCTGGAAGCTGTTGCTGGGGCGGGTGCTGGGGTCGTCCGCCACCGCTGTACTGCACCCGGTCCGGGCACTGACTCCGGAGATGTCCAGGGCTTCCACAGACGAAGCATCGTGGTCCCGGGCCCGAAGGAAAAGGGCGAGGACTGGGGGATTAAAATTGAAACTACTCTGGTCTTCTCCCTGCTGGTCGGAACCTGGAGGGTCCTGACGCTGGAGGCCTGGTGCTGACGGCCTTCCCCTTCGATGGTCCCAGTTGGATCCCCTCTCGTGACACACCTCCTAGAGCGTGCATCCTCTCCACCACTTCGGCCTTCTTCTGGACCTCCAAGTACGTCGGCAGGGTAAAGGGGGTAACAACATACTGGAGGGAGGGTCAGAGCGCCTCCTCCAAATGTCTTGCCCGAGACTCCTCGTCGGGAAAGAGGTCCGGAGCAAAACGTAGGAAGTCCTTGAACTTGATCCCTAGCTCCCTCACGGACACACTCCCCTATTGGAGGGAGAGTATCTCCTGTCTATTTTCTGCCTTCATCATCGAGGAGAGGAATTCCGCCCGGAACACCCTCTCGAAATCATCCCATGCCACCTCAGCCTCTCTCCTCTCCCCCAGGTAAAGCATCCACCACTGACGCACCACTCCCCGCATCTGGCTGACAGCCAGAGGGACCCAGTACTCAGTCGGGGCCCGAATCAGGCCGAAGGCTATCACTAGCTCCTCTAGCCAGCCTTTCGTCTTTATGTCAGAGGTGCTGCCCTCGTACTTCTCGAGGGTCTATCGCTGGAAGGCCCGAAGTGTCTTCTGCCACTGGTCATCCTCTCCCTCTCGATCAGCTCTCTACCGATCGGCCAAAGTAGTCTTCAGGGCCTCGATCGCCTGTACCACACGTGGTCTCCTTCCAGGTGCCATAGCTGCAAGGTAAACAAGGAATGCCTAATCCCAAGTAGTGTAGAATATCGTTCTTAAAACATCTTAAAATTTTAATTTATTCTTAATTCCCAAGACATACTAGAAACACGAGAACACAAGTCATTATGATGAATGTACCTTTCCTAGGGTCTCTACCCTGCAATCAGCGTGGTCTCATTTGGTCGTTCAGTATGTCCAGAGTCCTTGCATTGGATCACAGGGGGACCTATAATCCCATGTCCTAGCCAGTCTTTCCTAGCCTAATTCACGCACCAAGGTCACCCAACATTGTTACCTTACCATCCTATGCAATCCTCACTATGCCTAACTCCAGACTCTGTCCTATCTCTCAACCATCACCTTTGATACCATTCTGTCACGACCCGCCTTCACCAAAAGGAGGGAAGGGTTAGCAGACTGTCAGGCACTTCCTTCTTTAAGTTGAATGAGAGATAATGGCCCCCAAAACCCGCCTTCGATAGGTCCTCGATTGTCGACTAGCACCAAGGGTATAGAATCACACACTAAATAGAAGGCATTACCCTTTTCCTGTTTTACAAGATCGGGAGATAAGATGATGGAACCCAACAACTCCAAAACTAAAAGAAAAGTAAAGCCAAAAGTAAATCATTCCCACATGCATGTTTCAAAAGTAAAAGCCAAAAAGTACAAAAGGTGACTACAAAGGTAAGTACTAAAGAAAGAAAAATAGCAAATGTAACTGCCCCAAAGGTCCGAGCTAGTATGGTCTCGCGCGATCCCCGAAGTCCTCCTGGAAACCTGAAAGCAGTTTCATATATGTAGGGTGAGCATAAAATTACACTCAGTAGGGAAAACCAAAGAGTCTCGTGCACAAGTGGGGGAACTTACTAAAGTCCCATGAGAAAAAGGAGTAAACCAAACACCTTTCAAGGTAAACTATCCACACAAGCCTCACCAAGGCACACTCCCCAAATAACGCAAGTCGAGTAATATATATATTAAGAGCACATCAATGTTTGGGTACCCTGCTCTAATTTTCCACTAGTTATTGAGACATCCTACGCATTGAACCAATCCCTCCATTCTCACCGCAGTCCCATTGCCACACCCGCCCGCACAAACCTAGGCCACAACCGCACGCAGTCCCACTGCCGAATCCCACCCGCAAACACCTGGGCCACAACTGTCACACGTAACCACGCCTGCAAACACCTAGGCCAGAACAACTACCACCACACCCGAAGACACTTGGGCTAGAAGATACACTGCCACGCCCGAAGACACCTGGGCCTCATCCCGAAGACACTTCGAAAACCACCAGCCGCACACACCTGGTCGACCATCACACTACCCCCCCCCCCCCCCCGAAGGTTCTTGGGCTAATAATGGACCTCATTCCATCACAGCCTACCCAAAGATACTTGGGATATCCGGGAAAAGGAGCAGAAAAGGAGCTAATAACCAGCCACTAAGAATAGTGTTGGGAAAAACACCCTCCCCCATGAAATGGAGGTGTTAGGCACTAAGTGCTCAACTTGGGTGGGGCGCGAATAAGAAACACAATGCTACAAGTATATATATAGGTAACAAGCACTCACCCTAGCTAGGTTTTTCTTCAGATAACCTACATATAACAACAACACTCAAGTCCGAGTCATGACTCTTGCCAACAAAACCCATTTGTCCCATTCTTGTTTTCATGTTCAGTAATAATGTTCAAATAAGTTTATGCACTACTGGGAAACTAAAACCATAAGCATAATCAAGTAAAAGAAACTAGACAAACGTCAATTTAAGTATCCACACCTTGTTCTCTTGTAAAGTCACAATAACAAGGAATAGTGAGAACTCTCGAAATACTGGAACCAAAGAAAAACCCTCGAGACACTAACCTGTGTCCCCCGAAATGGTTTCTCATCAATAGAGGATCCCACCCCAATTCGTGATATAAACAAGGTAACCACCCGGTCTTAAAACTCACAACCACCTAATCCATAACAACAGGGGATCCCATCCCCAATTTCATAACCACTGAGAGCATAAAAAGAACAGGGGATCTCATCCCCTCCCACATCTCTAGAAATCATCCCGTGAAAGAAAACAACCAAACAACTGTCACTAACACTAAGCAGGGTCATGCCTGTGTTTTTAGATTTATAAGATTTAACACACTCCATGATTTCAATTCCGTTTTTTGACTGGGGTTAGCACAGAAGAGTTGATCCTGGTGCTTCCAATTTACTTAGCCGAATATAAGTAATTAACCAATTTATTTTTCTCGGCAGGAGTTCACAACTATAAAGAATCCATTTAAAACATCAATAGGGGTTCATTAATGCACAGATAAAGACCACAAACGGCCATGATTTTCAGTAGGCGTAATCTCGTATAATTCAGGAAGAAGATCATAATGTAAAACAGTATCAACGATCACAGCCCCCCTTCTTTATTTATAGAATTGATTCATTATATTTATTTAGGTCTGGTTTATCCAATTCTACAGAAACAAAAGAACTCCCACCCCGCATGATACACAAAAGGGAGAGATGAAAGATAAATTCCCTACCTGTTGGATCAATGATCTACGCTGAGGCCGGGGGAGGAAGTTCACGGATAGCGATGCAGCTCGCCTGAATGAAAATCGCTTCGTCTATCAATGCTTAGGTCGGGTGAGGAACTCTACGCATAATGATGTGGCTCACCCGATTCACCAGAAGCTGTTCGTGAAAATATGTGACCGAGAAAAGAAGAATCAACGGCTAACCCTTAGTTTATAAGTGTCACGGACGGTTGAGGTGAGAATGTGAAACCGTGTAAGGATCAGGGGTCATGGGTTGACCACGCGGTTGGGAAGTTACAAACTGAGGTCTCTCAGGATTTTTAGGAATTAATTATGGGCTTTAAATGGTTTTAAAAGAGTAAAATAATTAATTTATGTCGAAACTTACATTGCGGGAGCGGAAAAGTCAGGTACTGGAAAAAGAATAAAAGGCTCGCGAGGGGACACGGTGCCACCCATACGGTGCCACCGTCACGGTTCCACCATCACGGTGTCACCCTCACGGTGCCACCTTCACGGTGCCACCCTCATGGTGCCACCCTCACGGTTCCACCGTCACGGTGTCACCCTCACGGTGCCACCGTCACGGTGCCACCGTGACCGGTGTCACCCTCACTGTGCCACCGTGACGGTGCCACCGTGACCGGTGTCACCCTCAATTTGTAAAAGTAATGGGCCAAGAGGGTCTGTGCCATTACAGAGTCTCCCATGTCCGAGATGCATGATGTAAAACTACCATGATGCAATTTCCTTAACACATGACATTAAATAGTCACCTTACCCTATGAAACAAGAACATGATTCTCCATGTGTGATTGGAATGGTATGGTCTCCTCACTATCCACCCACAATGGGAATGTGATCCTCCTCACATTGAATAAGATCCTCCCCATGTGGAATGAAATCCCCCTTTTTTGATTCCATGTAAAAGTCCAGCATCATCTCTCATTGACGCTTCTTTTGTGACAGGAGCATTTTGTCTACTAATTCATCCTATTTCTCAAAAAAATAAAAATCAAATGGGCCTAGAGTTTAGTAGCAACTATGACAATCACCCAATATCCACCATGGGCATTCTATAATGATATAATCCTAAACCTCACTATATGGGTATCTTCTATGTGTAATCAACAACAACAATTTTTAGGGAATCATCCATATATTTAATCCACATCCCATAAATAACTACATGGGATTTGATTCCAAACTAATCAGGATATATAAGAAACCTCCATAAGGTCTAAACCCAATATCCAAATCCATTATGATTTTCTATGGCTCACATACCCGGTAAGATTGTGTTCCTCACCAAGGAGACCACATATCCTCTAGGTCCCTTGGGAATCTCAATGTGTTAGCCCCACACCAACTTCAACCAAGGTAAATCCTATTATGAATGGAATATTACATGCATGAGCCCTACATTGTCTATCATCGACACTGTAATGGGCCAGACGTCTACAGTCCATTAAATTGTGAAAATGCGGTGTTAGAGGTGTTCTGGGAGGTTAAGGTGACTTGGGGTGCGTTTGCGTGGAATTTTAAGAGAAACTAAAGGGATATAGATTTCTCACAGGAGGCGCACAGTTTGTCTAAACTGTACAGCCAAACCATGAAAGGTTGGTGTTGGAGGTAGTGGCTAATGCACGGTTAGTGCACAGTTTGTCCAACTATGCGGCCTAACCATGCGAGGAGTGTTTGACGAGGCAGTAGAGACCTCACGGTTAGCGCATGGTTTTTCAAACTATGCGAGCAAACCATGCGGGCACTTAAATTTAGATCCTAAAATTGTGGATCTCAACCGTTTCACCTCTAACTTGATTTTTTAAGCCCTTAAGCGGCCATAACTTGGGATTACCCTTCTTCGAAGGTAGGATAACCTCTCCCAAGCATTTTGGAGGCGATCTGAAGGCTTCTCTTGGCGAATCAAAGCCGCTTTCTTGAGGTATGTGATCGTTCTTGTTTGGTTTCATAGATCTACTTAGATCTAATACTCCTCTTCTCTCAGTTTCTTATATCTATGCCCATTATGGGTAGAGATAAGTGTGTGGATGTTAAATATGATGATCTTTGGTCTTGATCTTGCTAGGAGGAGAGATCTAAGATGGGGTTTTGGAGAATCGACCTGGGTTTCATGAGTGTTCCTCGACCGTTGTGGTTTTCATCAAAAACCATTGAATTAGGGGATTAGTTGCTTCTCTTTCCTTTACGTACATCTATATTGTTATCATGTTTAATCCCACTGGATGACAATGTAATTTACATAATAAATACTTTTAACCGGATAAAGAAATAGTATCGATCGTATGTTATTGCCTCTTGTTTTTCTAGATGGTTTGATATCTATGCTCTCTTTGATTAACTATTTTCTTTGATGGAAATTGGTAAAGAACGTAAACTGGGACTAATTGATATTTGTTAGGCCAAAGATAAAGAGGCATGAAAAAAAATCTGGTTCTTATGGTAATTTGATGTTAATCAAATTGGAATAGTAAGAATGTATAATCATTTGTGATAGCTTACTGGTTAGGTTCCCGATTTTGGAACCAACAGATTATAAATCTGTTAATTCAAGATGGTTTAAAAATTTTCTTGTTTGATAATTCCTTACAGGGTTCTGAGTTACCCTCTTGATTGTTAAAGGGCCAAGATCCCAATTGATGTGATGTTTGCTTTCCTACTACTTATGTTGTGACGTGATCCTGGATGGTTGTTGTGATATGTGGGGGCATAGAGGCATTTTGGTTGTGGTAGAAGATGACACCTAGAGTGGATAGATGCATCAGGTTATGCATGTGGGTGTCAGGGACGACACCAGGGATGATGGAATGGGATGGATGTGATTGTTGGATGCTTGATGTGTCTTATTGGTTGATTATCTCCTTTACTTTTCCCCCACTGCTCAAGGCAGCTGGTCTTGCTTACCCTTCTTACGAAATAGGTGAAGACACGCGGGGTATGCCATGTGCTTTTAGTGTTTATCTTCTCAAGGGATAATGGTTCTACACTCTTGCTATAGGCGGCAAAGACTTGACGGGTAGTACATCTACTCACCGTGTTGATAACCCTTCTGTTAGTAGCATAGAATTATTTTCTAGAATTCCTGGTAATATGGGAAAGTTTTTCTGTAATTAATGTTTGAATAAATGGTGTTAACCCATGGGTTTGGTGTTTGCTAAAACATAATGATGAGGTTTTAATGTTTTGAAGGAACAATTGAATTTGTGTGTGATGCTAATGAAATTTAATGTGGATTTGTTCATGGTTAATTAATGTTTAATGAATTAATTAATTTACAATGGAATTGATAAAAAGGGAATGATGTAAGCTAATAAATCTCTTTAAATGGTTGTGTAATTATAGGATACCTAGTCTTAGATGTGGCATCCCGAAGTCAGGGAGACGTTAGATGCACTTGTGTCTAATACTAGGTTATGCCCATAGTGTGGTTGTGAGTTATAATATATTCTGTACTTTTTGTGTTTCTATGCGTTAATCCACCCTATCAGTAAGGGAAACTGATACCCCGGGGATTCTGAGCCCTGGGGGGTGTATTTTCCCCAAAATTCTAGTGGGAGGATGAATGGTTGACTACCCCCTTTGGCCCTGCTCTCTTCTCTTGGTAGATACTTGTGCCGTTAGGCACAACGGTTAGTTTTCCCCATATATTTGTATAGAGGGCTGTAATGGTTTGTGGTTATTCACACAAATATATTCTGGATATAGTTTCCTATGGACTACTATATGTGTAATGTGTATAGGCTGTGATGGATCAAGGATCCTTAGTCGGTGTATCAGCTGTAATGGATTGAGGTATAATACCCGACGTATGATACACGTTATGAGAGCTGTGGTGGATCCCGAAAACTACCAAGTTACTTTTGGTTGTGTGGATGGTGTGGTGCTTCACCCAGGTGTCCGCGGGCAAGCCTTTGTGGTGCACGAGGTGTAGATTGCGGTGCTTCGCCCAGGTGTCTGCAGGCAAGCCTTTTTGGAGAGATATGCTTAGGACGTGCGCCTTTGGGGAAAAGTAGCAAACCAGTGGGGAGTAGTAGTAGGGTACCCTTGATATTCTTTATTATATTCTATATTCATGTATGTGTTACTTGGTGAGAGTATCCATGGTGATGTTAGGAACATAGTATAACTGTTTAGGTGATGAGTTAGTTTCACTTTTTGTTCGCTATGCTTTAGCATGCTTTCTTTACCTTTGCACGAGAGGCTTCAGGGAGGATCCTACTGATTATACAGTTATACTCACCCTACCTATATACAAACTATTTTTTGGGTCACTTGGAGCAGGTTAGAGATCAGAATAGTTACTACTAAATTGTGGTTGGAGGAGCTATTTGGGCTTGTGGTTGCTGCTATTTGTACATTCTTTTGGGTAATTGCAGTTTTTTCCCTTTTAGTTGTAGTAATTTTGCATGAAATTCCATTTGTGCACTTAGATTTTTTTATATTTCCAGTTCTGAGTTGGAGTTGATTGGTGTATATATTATCTCTTTCTTCTGCATGTGTTCTCTTAGAGGGTAATGCCTCCCATTTGTGTGTTACTATACCCTCGGTGCTAGTCGCCAACCTGGGTCCTACTGGAGGTGGGACTCAGGGGTCATTATCTCCCTTCTCACATTGCCGGCCCAGGAGGGGTACACTTTTTTGGGATGGGTCGTGACAGAGTGGTATCAGAAGTCTAGTTGAGGGATAGGATGGAGCTTGGAGTTAGGCACATGTGAGGTTGCATGGGTTGGTAGGGAAACCGTGTCATTCATGTTTATCAAGTGAGGTAAACACTAGAGATCGACTGAGGCATAGGCATTTAGGTCCCCCTATGATCTGATGTACGGACCTTTAAGTTTACAATGGCTACTAAACAAGGTGATGATAGTTTCATGGTAGATACCTAGGAAAGGATCAGGCATCATTATTCTTTGTGCCTGTGTTTGAATGGGTAGACCTTGGGATAGGTTAACCTAAAATGAATAAAACAAAACAATTAATTAATTAATGTTTAGTCTTCCATATTCTAGTTTTAGGATCTCTAACAGTTTGTTATTTTACAGGTATGGTTCCAGGTCGACGTCCTCATTAGGTTTTCACAGAAAATGTCTAGTAGGCTGTTCCAGCAGATCTCCACAGGGTAGAGGTTGACGACGAAGACACTTGGAGGAAGACACTCTGAGAGTTTCAGAGGCAGAGTCTGCAGAAGTACGAGGGCTCTGTTTCAAATACAGTCTTATAAGACTGTTTGGAGGAGGTCGAGATAGGATTCAATTCGATCCATGCTTAGAAGGAGCACTGGGTGTCCTTAGTTGTGACGATTCTACGTTGAGCAACAAGGAAGTGGTGGTTCTTATTCCTCAGGGATTGTGAGGAGTCAGTGATCTTATAGGGGGAGTTTCGAGACAAGATTAGAGTCCAGTTTTTTTCTTCGACTATGAAGGTGTACAGTCGCCAAGAGCTTCTTATCCTTTGACAGGGGAGCTCTACTATTTGAGAGTTTGTAATACGTTTCAGTAACCTTTTACGATATGCTTCGGACCAGTTGCCATATGAGGAGGCTAGGGAGAGGTATTTCTTGGAGGCTTTGCATCCAGAGATCCAGTGCCAGGTCACCCCATTTATGATAAATACATATCTTGAGGTGTTGTCAAGGGAAGAGGTTGTTGAGAGGACTTTGTCCAGGACCGGATCATCCTAAGAGGGGAATCGTCATGATTCCTCACGAAGCAGAGCTCTGGGCCGGGGTTCCCAGTTTTCAGGGCAGAAGAGTTTCCGTTCAGCCAGGGGTAGGCCCTAGCCCTTCATATCTAGTTTCTCCAAGGGCATCTACTCTCCGGCCTATACCAAGGGATCAATCACTTGTTTTTCTTGTGGTGGTTATGGTCATCAGCAGTGGGAGTGCCCAACCTTTCAGAGCGTTCATCGTGCACCGGGTGCTATGCTCCAGGTTCCTCTGTTGAGGCAGTTCTAGCCAAGGCAGCAATAGCCAGTTGCATTAGTTTTAGATCAGTAGAGAGTATATGGGGCGGGTAGAGGACAGCCCCATGATGCTCCCCGTCCTTAGAGAGAAGAGCGCATCCTTGGTGGCGGTCATCATCGGGATCATAGAGGCCATGGAGGATGTCATGGGCAGCTTCATGCTCTAGAGTTTCTATCACCAGATGAGCCAGATGTCGTTCGAGGTACGATTTTCTTATTTTCTACCTTGGTGTATGACTTGTTTGATTCAGAAGTGACACACTCCTTCATATCACCTACCCTTGTCCATGCTTTGGGACTTGAGGTAGAGAGGCTTCTAGTGCCTTTGGTGTTGACTACGCCGGTTGGAGGTCGAGCTGACTTGTTTGAAATATGTAGAGACTGTGAGCTAGTGTTGGGGAAACAACACTCATGGGGAGATTTCCTATGTTTACAAATACAACCACAGGATTTCATCCTTGGCATGGATTGGTTGTATTCGGTTCAGGCTATCGTGGATTGCTTCAGGAAGAAGGTCGTTTTATTTGGTTCGGATAGAGAACAAGTGGTGTTTGTTGGTGAGAGAGATCCTCGGATGGGTCATAGATTCATCCCATCCTTATCGTCCATAATGGTTAAGATAATTATGAGTTCATCAAAGGTTCAGCAGTTGGCATTTCCAAGGGTCGTAGAGGAGTACCCTGATGTCTTTCCAGAAGAGGTTGTAGCATTACCCCCTCGATGAGAGATCAAGTTTGGGATCGATCTATAGCCAAGAGTGTCTCCTATTTCTATGTCTCCATATAGGATATCCCATTCTGAGTTGTGAGAGCTAAATATACTGATTGATGGTCTGTTATAGTGTGGTTTTGTTCGGCCAAGTGTGTCACCAACGGGTGCACCAGTTTTGTTCGTGAAGAAGGCTGACGACAGTTTGCAGTTTTGTATCGATTATCGTCGCTTAAACAAAGTGACAATAAAGAATAGATGTCCTATTCTACGGATTGATGAATTATTAGATCAACTAAAGGGTGCAAGTTGGTTCTCAAAGATCGACTTGCGGTCATGATATCATCAAATGCGTGTGAAGGATGAGAATATTACGAAGACTGCTTTCCGTTGTCGTCATGGCCATTATGATTTCATTGTAATGCCATTTGGCATGAAGAATTCTCTATCTGTGTTCATGGGATTGATGAATGTTTTGTTCCGTGAGTTCTTGGACAAGTTCGTGGTAGTTTTCATCGACGACTTCCTTGTGTACTCTAAATCGGAAGAGGAGCATGCACAACATCTACAAGTCGTTTTGGGAGTTCTTCGTTGACATCAGCTATTTGGGAAGTTGCCGAAGTGTGAGTTTTGGACTCGTGAATACCATTTCTTGGGAAATGTTGTGTCCCAACAGGGAGTTTATGTGGATCCATCAAAGATAGAAGTAGTTGTGTCTTGGGAAACCCCCAAGACAGTTTCAGAGGTGCGAACTTTCCGTGGTCTCGCAGGCTACTACAGGAGGTTCATAGCCAATTTCTCATGAGTTGCAACTCCATTGATAGCTTTGACCAGGAAATATAAGGAATTCATATGGGCTGATCAGTTTCAGGAATATTTAGAGTATCTAAATGAGAATTTAGTAAGTGCTCCAGTCCTTTGTCTTCCAGCTGAGGGAGTTCAGTTTGATGTTTTCTGTGATGATTCAAATCTAGGGTTAGGCTGTGCTCTCATGCAGTAGAGGTCAATTGTTTCTTATGGGTCTTGGAAGTTATGTTCCCATGAACGAAACTATGCCACCCATGATCTTGAGTTGTTATCCATGGTGTTTTCTCTGAAATTGTGAAGACATTACCTCATCGGTGAGTGCTTTTTTGTTTTCATCGATCATAAGTGTTTGAGGTATGTTTTCTCCCAGCGTGACTTGAAATTACGACAACATTAATGGATGGAGTTCTTATAGGAATATGACTTCTAAATATCATATACACCTAGAAAAGAGAATTTTGTAGCTGATGCGTTGATCCGAAAGTCACGTAGTGATGCTGTGCATGAATCTGGTGATTCCTGGAGAGTAATGGAAGAACTATCACCATTACATCTTGATATGGGAGAATTTGGGGGTAGAGGATATCTTTTTCAGATGATGGTACAATCATCCCTAATGTAGAAGGTAGAAGAGTCCCATTTGGGGGATCTGTAGGTGGAAGTCTGGAGAGACCGAGTTGTTTTTGGAGAGGCCCTTAATGGTTGGTCTGAGGATGAACAACAAAGAGTGTTGTATCACAAGAGGATTTTTGTTCTTTTGATTATGTGCGATACAGTCTTCATAGATTTCTATATTTCACCTTTCTAGGTACATCCTGGCATGAAAAATATGTACCGATCCTTGAGGATTCAGTTTTGGTGGCCTTGGATGAAGTGTGCAGTTGTGGAGTTTCTGTCTCGATGTTTAGTTTTCCAGAAGGAGAAGGCTGAACACTGTGGTCCATGTGGTCTTCTTCAGCCATTAGAGATTCCTTAGTGAAAGCGGGAGGGCATCTCAATGGACTTCGTTACTGGTTTACCTCGAGCTCCGGGAGGACATGATGCTATTTGGGTGGTAGTGGATCGTTTAAAAAAATCATCCCACTTTATAATATTAAAGGAGTCAAAATCAGTGGAAGTTTTGTCGAGGCAGTATCTAGAGGAGGTGGTGAGACTTCATGGAGTCCCTTGGACAATCATTTCGGATTGAGATACTCAATTTACCTCCAGGGTGTGGAGAGGTCTCCAACATGCTTTCGGTTCTCAACTATACCTTAGCACTGCTTTTCATCCTCAAACAGATGGTCAGACAGAGTGAACCATCCAAACTCTTGAAGACATGTTACTCTCCTGTGTTCTATATTTTGGAGGCTCATGGATAAGGCACTAACCCTTGTTGGAGTTCGATTACAATAATAGTTTTCACTCCACCATCAGCATTGAGCCGTTTGAAGACATGTATGGCCGAACTTTACATTCTTTGATGTGCCGGACTGGGTCAGAGAGTCCGCAATTCTTGGACTAGAACTAGTGCATAATACAACAGATATGGTTCAGGTGATTCATGAGAGGATGAAGACAGTGCATGATTGTTAGAAAGCATATGTCGATCAAATAAGGAGACCTATAGAGTTTAATGGTGGGGATAATGAGTTTATGAAGGTGACTCGCCGTCGTGGGCAGTGAAGGTTTGGACATGGAAGTAAGCTTTCTCCCTGGTTTGTTGGGCCTTTCGAGGTTTTAGCTCGTGTTGGAGATATTGCGTATCGAGTAGCACTTCCCCCTCAGATGACTCGAATACATGATGTTTTCCATGTATCACAGCTCCGTCATTATCTTCATGATGACTCTCACATCATCGATTGGGGAGAGATCGATGTTAATGATGATGCAACCTTTGAAGAGCAACCTATGGAGATCCAAGACTGCAATGATAAGGTTTTGAATGAGCGTTCTATTTCTTTAGTTCGTGTCTTGTGGTGACACGGTGGCTTGGAGGAGAGTACTTGGGAACGTGAGTCACAGATATGTGATCAGTAAACAGAGTTTTTTGATGTTTAACTCTTTTGATGTATTGTTGTAGCTGATGTTGTTATGAAACTTTCATGTTTATGAGATGGGTCATTTTGTTTCTTTTGTGGCTTTCTCTCTTTTGAGAGGTATCTCGAGGGGTGGTTGTTCAGACCCTATTTCGTTTTTTTACTTTAGGTGGGTTTTGGATTCTCGGGGATGAGAATGTTTTCAGAGGTATATGATGTAATGGTCTGGACCACTCTAGTCCATTACTTTGTGAAAATGCAGTGTTAGAGGTGTTCTGGGAGGTTAAGGAGACTTGGGGTGCGTTTGGGTGGACTTTTAAGGGAAACTAAAGGGTTGTAGCTTTCACATGGGAGACGCACGGTTTGTCTAAACTGTGCGGCCAAACCATGTGAGGTTGGTGTTGGAGGCAGTGGATGATGCACGGTTAGTGCACAGTTTGTCTAACCATGCAGCCTAACCATGCGAGGAGTGTTGGAAGAGGTAGTAGTGACCACATGGTTAGCGCATGGTTTGTCTAACCCTGCGATAAAATTGTGCAGGCACTTAAATTTAGATCCTAAAATTTAAGATCTCAACCGTTTCGCCTCTAACTTTCTCGTTTAAGACCCTAAGAGGCCATAACTCAGGATTAGCCTTCCGAGAAGGTAGGAGAACCTCTCCCAAGAATTTTGGAGGCGATCCGAAGGCTTCTCTTGGTGAATCGAAGGTGGTTTCTTGAGGTATGTGATCGTTATTGTCTGGTTTCTTAGATATACTTATATATACTCCTCCTCTTCACTCAGTTTCTTATATATAGGATCGTTATGGGTATATCTAAGTGTGTGGATGTAAAATATGATGAGCTTTGGTCTTGATCTTACTAGGAGGAGAGATCTAAGGCAGGGTTTTGGAGAATCGACCCAGGTTTCTTGAGCGTTCCTCGACCGTTGTGGTTTTTGCAAAAACCTTTGAAGTAGGGAATTTGTTGCTTCTCTTTACTTTATGTGAAACTATATTTTTAGCCTGTTTAATCCCACCGGATGAAAATGGAATTTACATAATAAATACTTTGAACTAGATAAAAAATTGTATCGATCGTATGTTATTGCCTCTTGTTTTGCTAGATGGTGTGATATTTATGCTCGCTTTTCTTAGCTGTTTTCCTTGATGGAAATTGGTAAAGAACGTAAACCGGGAGTAATTGATATTTGTTTGGCCAAAGATAAAGAGGCACAAAAACGAATCTGGTTCTTGTGGTAATTTTATGTTAATCAAATTGTCATAGTAAGCATGTATAATAATTTGTGATAGATTATTGGTTTGGTTCCCAATTTTGGAACCAATGGATTATAAATCTGTTAGTTCAAGATGGTTCAAATATTAGATTGTTTTATAATTCCTTGAAGGGTTCTGAGTTACCATATTGATTGTTAAATGGCCAAGATCCCAATTGATGCAATGTTTGATTTCCTGCTGCTTGTATTGTGATGTGATCCTGGATGGTTGTTGTGATATGTGGGGGCATGGAGAACTTTTGGTTGTGGTAGCGGATGATGCATAGAGTGGTGAGATGCATCAGTTTATGCATGTGGGTGTTAGGGAGGACAACAGGGATGATGGAATGAGTTGGTTGTGATTGCTGGATGCTTGATGTTTCTTATTGGTTGATTATCTGCTTTAATTTTCCCCACTGCTCAAGGCAACTGGTCTTGCTTACCCTTCTTCTGAAAGAGGTTAAGACACGCGAGGTATGCCACATGCTTTCTATGTTTAGATTCTCAAGGGATAATGGGTCTACACTCTTTCTATAGGCGGAAAAGAATCAACTGGTAGTACATCTACTCACCATGTTGAGCCCCCTTTTGTTATTATCATAGAATGATTTTCTAGAATGACTGGGAATATGGGAAAGTGTTTCTGTAATGAATGTTTGAATAAATAGTGTTAACCCATGGGGTTGGTGTTTTCTGAAACATAATGATGAGGTTGTAATCTTTTGAAGGAACAATTGACTTTCAGTTTGATGCTAATAAAATTTAATGTGGATTTGTTCATGGTTAATTAATGTTTAAAGAACTAATTAACATACAATGGAATTGATAAAAATGGAATGAAGTAATCTAATAAAGATCTTTAAATGGTTGTATGCTTATAGGATAACTAGTCTTAGAAGTGGCAGCCCAGAGTCCAAGAGACGTTTGTAGCTATTGTGTCTAAGACTCGGTTATGCCCATAGTGTGGTTGGGAGTTATAATATATTTTGTACATTTTTTGTTTCTATAGGATAATCCACCCCTTCAGTAAGGGAAACTAACACCATAGGGATTCTGAGACTTGGGGGTGTTTTCCCCAACATTCTGGTGGGAGGATGAATGGTTAAATACCCCCTTTGGACCCTCTCTCTTCTCTTGGTAGATACTTGTGCCGTTAGGCACAACAGTTAGTTTTCCCCATATACCTGTGTAGAGGTCTGTAATGGCTTGTGGTTATTCACACACATATATTTTGGATATAGTATCCTATGGACTACTATAGGTGTAATTTGTATCGGCTGTGATGGTTTGAGGATCCTTACTCGGTGTATGGGCTGTAATGGATTGAGGTATAATACTCGATGTATGATACATGTTATGCGAGTTGTGGTGGATCCCGAAAACAAACAGGTTAATTTTGGTTGTAAGGATGGTGTGGTGCTTCGCCCAGGTGTCTACGGGTAGGCCTTTGTGGTGCACGAGGTTCATATTGTGGTGTTTCACCCAGGTGTCTGTGGGCATGAATTTTTGGAGAGAGATTCTCAAGACGTGCGACGTTGGGGAAAAGAAGAAAACTAGTGGGGAAGTAGTAGTGGGGTACCCTTGATATTCTTTATAATATGCTATATTCTTGTATGCGTTACTTGGTGAGAGTTGTTGGCACCATGTTTGTCTTTTCATGAATTGGAATATGTTTTGTGTTTATTGTTAATCCTCTGTGTATGTTTATAATATGTGCTAGAAAAGTGATATTATGGGTCAAGTAGATAACAGTATTGAAGGTGGCACAGTTTTCTAGTGTTTTCCAAATTTATGGACCTCAAAATTGACAAAATGGAGAAAAGTGTGTTTGGAAAAGGGACTTGCGTGCTGATTACTTGGAGGCTTGTAAACTTGTGCGCCATATGATTTTCAAGTTCATAACATCAAAATATGGAAAAGGATGAATGGGTGCCCATGTTTTGAGTTTTTTCACGCAAGTGACCAGCGCAATAGATACTAGGGTGGATGGATTGGCGCACCGAGAGGAGACTTGCGCACCGTCACGCAGGGTGTCCAGAATGCCTATAAATAGAGGACCTCCCCTCCTCTTTAAAGAGAATTTCTAGACTTAGAGAAATTCAGAGCTCCTGTCGTGCAGGTGTAGTGGTCACTCAAGTGGTTATGTGGTCGCGCAAGTAGAAGTTGTGTGATAGTTGTTTTTTGTGCGTCCAAGGTGGTTTGGGTGAGAAAGGGTGCGGGTCACCCAAGTTTGGAGTTGGGGAAGGAAGTGTCGCGCATGTGGTTTGGTGACACTTGCGCGCCAGGATTTGAAGAAGCATGAAAGTTTTCAATTTCATGCCAAAACAGGTTTGGGTAGAAAAGAATGTGAGTCGCGCAAGTTTGAGGTTGAAAAAACAAGTGTTGTGCAAGTAGTAGAGGTTAACTTGTGTTCCATATTTAAAACATGCATACTAGCTTGGAGAAGTGTGCCAGATGTGGTTGAAGCACGCTAGTCTTTTTGGGGCTGCACGAAAGCTGGAAGTTTGCCCAGTAGCTTTGGTGCAAAGTGAGTTTAGTCTACGGGTGGAAGTTAGACTTCAACAGAGCATCTACATACAACAGAGGATGTATTCATTAGTGATGATTAATAGACCTTCACATCTATAAAATGAGTAGGACTTCACCAAAGGTAGTGAGCCAGGGGGAGTCAACGGGAGTGTCCCGAGGGACGTAGTTGGCTATCCCTGAACTGTTGTAAAGGCAGTGATCCTGGGATAGAGTGATTGTTCCCAAACCTTTTTAATCCATAATGAGTGAAGAATAGTGGAATTTGGTATGACCAACAACCTCTCGGCATATGCTCATTGGACGTATCCCTTTGTGGTGAACCAAGTAAAAAGTGTTGTGTCATCTCTTTGCATGTGAATGTTTTATTTATTCTCATATCCATCATACAGTTTAAACTAGTTTCTACCAATGTGGGAACAAGATCCGTCAGTTTAAAGGAAATAGTTTACACCCTAATTCACCCCTCCCCTCTCAGGGTGTCCCGGGGTCCTTCAAGTGGTATCATAATGAGGTTACTGGTGTTTGATCTGTTTTTTTTACCTCTATGAAAAATTCATCTAGTGTTAGGGGAGTTCCCCTATTTGATGGAAGTAATTTTATGATTTGGAAGAATATAATGAGATCTCATATAAGATACCTTGGAATAGATGTTCTATTATCTACTATGCAAGGTATACATGTTACTGATCCAATAGGGATGGCTATATCTGATGCAGATAGGAAAATATTTGATGCAGATGCTAAAGCACAGAATGCTCTCCCTGCAGCACTTTCTGATCAGATCTATCTAAAAGTGATGAGTTTCACCTTAACAAATTCCCTGTGGGATAAACTTGAAAATATTCAGTAAGGAGATAGAAAATTGAAGGAGTTGAAACTACACGTCCTGCACAATAGTTTTGATGATCTGAGGATGCATCCTGATGAGAATGCAGATTCCTTCTTCAATTGAATTACTAAAGTGGTTGGAGCAATTCGGGGTCTAGGTGAATAAATAAAAGACGTAGACATTTTGAATAAATTATTAAGAAGACTTCCACCCCTTTACAATGCAATGGTTTCAACCCTTGAATAAAGAGATCTTATCAAACTTTCTCTTGATGATCTATTGAGCAGCCTGACGGCATATGAAATGAGGGTCAAACCAAAAGATGCTACGGCTCGAGTGGGAAAAGAAATGGCATTCAAAGCCATTGAGAAACTGAAAATCTAAAAAGATAGTAGTGGTGAAGATGATGAGGAAAAATAAATTATTTCTCTCATTTCAAAGAAGTTGCAGAAGGGAAAAGGGAAATTCAAAGAGAAGTTGCCTCTAGATTGCTTTCGTTGTGGAAAAGTTGGTCACATTGCCTCTCACTGTTCAAGAAAGATCGATGATGAGAATAGCGATTATAAAAACATTGAGAATCCTCAAAAAAGGTTTTTCAAAAGGCGAGACTTCAAATCAAGAAAGAAAGTACCAAATAGAGTTTTATCTATGAAGAGGAAGAAGATGATAATGAATTCTGTGATGAAGAAGAACCTGAATTTAAAATTGAGAACCATGCTTCCATGATGGACACTATTGAAAAATAAGAAGATACTGGTGGAGAAAATCAGTTGAAAACTGGTACAGATCCTGAGCTGCAACTTAAGTATGCTGTTAGTAAGCTTAAGATTAAATGTAAGAGTTGAAATAAGTGGAAATCAATTGTAGAAGAATCAACTAAACATGTTGATCAAATTGAAGCTGAAATTGAACGACTGGAAGAATTGGTGAAATTATAGTCTAAAATACCTGAAAGAAATGATGATGTAGTGGATCTGAAGCTGATAATTGAAGAGTAGGAAAAGGTCATCAACGACATTACCTCCATACTAGAGGAATAGTCCAAGACTACCAAGCGTCTTGAGGAGTAATTTGTTACTATTAGGAGTAAACTTGAAAAAGATTCAATTTCAAAAGAACCAAGGAAGAAAATACAGTTTGGAAGGTTCTTAGATTATGAGCTATTAGAGAGAGAAGAACTTGTCTCTAATGGAGTTGAAAAGATTTTATGTGATCAAAGACTTGCATGTATGGGAAATAGTGGAATTGGTTGTGAGGAAGAGCTGTCATATGCTGCAAATAAAGGTATCCAATATAAAGGCAACCTGAAAGTGGGTGATGTGGAAAAGTCTTCTGATGTGCTAAAATAGAAACCCCCAATTCAATCTGAAAGAAGAAAAGATGATTATCCTCTCGTCTCCTTGAAAATGGTTCCCTCAAACTATTATCACACCGAAGAATAAATGCGGATAAATAGAATTGAGAATACATTTCCTTTCATGAAGTGTTATTTCTGTGGATATTTAGGCCATACCATGTCTTATTGTGAAGAGGCAAGAAGCTATCAAAATGGTGAAGATATGGGATTTCAAAGAAGGAGAAAAAATTCATATCGTAATTCTTTTAGAAGAAACAATTTCTATGGATATTGTTTTAATTGTTCTAACTTTGGTCATAAGGCTATTAATTGCAGGCAGATAAGGGACATGGAAACCTCATACTGGAGTTCAGGACAAGTCAAATCTCATCAACAAGATAGTGTTGCTCTTTCAAACAAGTTTTCTCCTCTCGAAGAAGACTTCGACTATGAAGAACAAATGTTCACACATGAGACAATTGAAAGGCCATCATTGCTCTATACCCAATCCAATGTCTCATGGAAAGAAAGGAAGAAAATTGAGAAATCCAACCTTGTAGAGGTGGCCCTCAAAGATACAAAAAGAAAAAGTATATGGATTCTGGATATCGGTTGTTCATCTCATATGATAGGTAATTCTGGCCTATTAACAGATTTCAAAAGAAAGGTTGATAGTACAATGCGATTTGGTGATGATGGAGCTCTAAAAATCAAAGGCAGTAGAAATACTGAATTAGCTAATGGAGAGATAAAGAATACTGAAGTCCTTTATGTAGATGGCCTATGTCATAATCTACTCAGTGTGAGTTAACTCTATGACTTAGGACTTATAGTTACTTATAATCAAAAAGGCTGCACTATCAAGGGAAAGACAAGAAATTCACTTATGAAGGGATGTAGAATAGAAGGCAACTTTTATCAGGTTGACAGTAAAGAAAATGTTTTTTACATGACTGTTGAAGAAGAAAACAACTTGTTTAATTAGAGACCGGGACACATCAATCAACAAGACAGGGAGAAAATATCAAAATTTTGGATTTTCATGGACATTCCCAACCTGAAGCGTGAGCGTGAAAAGTTTTGTGATGCTTGCATTCGTGGGAAGATGGTCTGCAGTTCATATCAGCCAAAGAAGAAAAGGGCATCCCATCTTCTTGATCTAATTCATATAAATGTATGTGGGCTGATAAATGTTGCTATAACTCATAAAGAAAGGTACTTTTTCCTTTTCATAGATGATTACAGTAGAATGGCATGTTTAATGGTCATTCACAGGAAACGACAAGTTCTTCACTGCATGAAAACATATCGGCGAATCGCCGAGAATGATACTGGACGAACAATCAAAGTGTTGCGTTATGAAAATTGAGGGTAATATACATCCATTGAATTTGAAAACTATTTAGAGAAACATGGGATACAGCATGAGGTAGTAGCAGTGAGAACTCCAGAACAAAATGGAGTTGTTGAACGTAGGAATCGACAGGTGAACAACATGGCACGAAATTTGCTGAATGAGAGTCATATTCCATGACATTACGGGAAAGAGGGTTTTCAAGCTATAGTGTATATTCAAAATCAAATAGGACTTTATATGGTTGAGTCCAAGACACCATATGAATTGTGGCATGGATGGAAACCTTATTTAAAATATTTTCATGTTTTTGGATGTAAATGATTTATCAGGAACAATGAAGGAAATTAAGTGAAGTATGGTTACAATGTAGATGAAGGAATTTTCCTTGGATACTCAATGAACAACAATGCCTAAAAGTGTTTCAACAAGTGATTAGGAAGGATTTTGGAAAGTATTGATGTTAATATCATTGAATAGAAAACCACAAATACTTCAAGGATTTCATATGCTGATGTGAAAGAAAGTGAGGAAGAAAGAGAACGTGGAGAAAATACAAATACAGAAATAGAGGAAGCTGTTCAAAACACTCAGCAGTCACATCATGATGTTGACTCAGAAGATTAATCTAAAAATGAAACCACGGTTGGAGAGAATGTAACTGAACCGCAAAAGAGAAATCGAAGAGATGAGATTTATCCATCTAACATAATTGGGGATAGGAGTGCACCCACACAAACAAGGAGGATGAGGAATAACACCCAATCTGCATTTCTGTCAGTTATGGAGCTATCATCATTTGAAGAAGCAGAAAAGGATGAATCATGAGTAAAATCCATGAATGAAGATTTAGATAAGATTGACAAGAATCAGACATGAAATCTTCTCTAGAGACCCGAACGTCACAATGTGATTGGTACAAAATGGATCTTCAAGAACAAGTATGATGAGCATGGAAGTGTTATTAGAAACAAGGCATGACTGGTATGTAAAGAATACTCCCAGATTGAAGGTGTTGATGTTGAAGAAACATTTTCACCAATGGCTATACTGGAGTCAATAAGGATTTTCCTTTCCATGGCACTCTAAAGAGGATATAAAGTATTTCAAATGGATGTCAAGACAACATTATTGAATAGTGTACTCGAAGAAAAGTCTACATTGAAAAACTAGTGGATTTTTTAATTGGTATTGATGAAACAAAGGTCTACAAACTGAAGAAAGATCAATATGGTTTGAAGGAGGCACCACGAGCATGGTATTCCTGACTAAACTCTTATCTCAAGAAGCTGGAATTCAAAAGAGGAGGAGTATATCACAATTTATATGTGAATAATTCTCCAAAATATCAGTTCATGGTTCTAGTCTATGTTGATGACATTATTTTTTGTGGAAGCAGGTAGAAATCAATGGATGAATTTTTCAATCACATGAAATCAGAATTTGAAATGTCTATGATTGGGGAGCTCACATATTTATTGGGGTTGCAGGTGATTCAAAAGAAGGATTGCACTTTCATTTCTTAGGAAAAGTATTCAAGGGAGCTGCTGAAAAAGTTTAATATGCAAGACTCCAAACCAATATCAACTCTGATTTCAGTTGGAACCAAACTTGGAAAGCATGAGGATGGGGCATCTGTAGACCCCACCATGTACAGGAGGATAATTGGGAGCCTACTGTACCTGACAGCGACACGGCTAGATATTGTCTTTGAAACCTATCTAGCGGCCTGCTTTCAAGGTAATCCAAAGGATGAACATATGACAACAGTAAAAATAATCATGAGGTATATTCAAGGTACTCACAATTGTGGCTTATACTTTGCTATAGGAAGGGGCAGTGAATTATTAGCATTTTCTAATACTGAATGGGATGATGATGTAGTGGACAGAAAATCCACCAGTGGTGGAGCATTCTATATTAGGAATAAATGTGTTGGCTGGTTGAGCAAGAAACAAGAAAGCACTTCTCTTAGTACTATTGGAGCTGAGTATATCTCTGCCACAAAGGCATGAAACCAACTGCTATGGATGAAGCAACAAATAATAGATATTGTTGATGAGGTGAAGAAACCAATGGTAATTTACTGTGATAACAAGAGTGCAATTGATCTTAATAAGAATTTTATTCAGCATTCTCATACATAACATATTGAAACCAGGTACCACTTTATCAAATAAAAATTTGAGCAAGGTGTGATTAGAATGGATCATGTGGGAACGGATGATCAAGTGGCTGATATCTTGACCAAACCACTATCAACGGCTTTGTTTGAGAATCATCGGTTTAACCTCAGTGTTCAGCCACCTCCCAGTGCATTAGGAGGTTACGAAAAACCCCTCTCCCCAGTTATGTTAACTGTTTTTACTTTTTTTGTGGATATGATGCAGGTTTATGGGGGAGACACCATCCAAGGGGTGTATTGAGATGTTCAATGATAAAATACCGATCTTTGGGTTTATTTCCAATGGAGGGGAAGGAATAAATTCAGGAAACATATGGTATAACGATGAGAATTCGGTGATATGATAAGAAGGAATTATTTGGACGTTTAATGATTCTAGGAAAATTTAAGAGAATTTCATGGGCATAATTGAGAAATTACAAAAACGTGATCTCAATTCGTGCTTCCCCTCTTGTTTTCAACACTGAGCATTGATCGCATAGACTTAGAGTGTTGGATGAGTTGATTCTTGTGTTTTTGGTTTGCATGTGGATGGTACTCTATTGAATGTATTTACTTATTTCCAACAAACCCAAAGGAGGAGATTGTTTGAACCAAGTTTTTCCTTGCATGAATTGGAGTATGTTTTGTGTTTGTTTTCAATCCTCAGTGGATGTTCAGAATATGTTCCAGTAAAGTGATCTTACAGGTCAAGCAGATAATAGTATTGAAGGTGGCGCCATTTTCTAGTGTTTGCCAAATTTCGGGACCTCAAAATTGAAAAAATAGAGAAAAGTGTGTTGGGAAAAGGGAATTGCGTGCTGATTACTTAAAGGATTGGAAACATGTGCGCCATATTATTTTCAAGTTCAGAACATTAAAATATGGAAAAGAAATAAGGGGCACCCAAGTTATGAGTTTGGTCATGCAAGTGACTAGCGCGACACTGACTAGGGCGGTTGGACTTGCGCACCAAGAGGAGACTTGCATGCTATCGCGCAGGGTGTCTAGAATGCCTATAAATAGAGGAATACCCCTCCTCTTTAAAGAGATGTTCGAGACATAGATAAATTCAAAGCTCCCGTCATGCAGGTGTAGTGGTCGTGCAAGTGGTTTTGTGGTCGCGCAAGTAGAAGTTGTGCGACGGTTGTTTGTTGTGCGTCCAAGGTGGTTTGGACGAGAAAGTGTGTGGGTCGCCCAAGTTTGGAGTTGGGGAAGGAAGTGTCGCAGAGGTGGTTTGGAGACACTTGAACACCAGGATTTGAAGAATAATGACAGTTGACAATTGCGTGCCAAAACCGGTTTGGGTAGAAAATAATGTGATTCACGGAAGTTTGAGGTTGTAAAAGAATGTGTCGCGCAAGTAGTAAAGGTGAACTTGTGAGCCATCTTAAAAACTTGAGAATCGTCTTGGAGAAGCGCACCAGGTGTGGTTTAAGCACACCTGTCTTTTTGGGGCTCCACGAAAGATGTAAGTTTACCTGATACTTTTGGTGCAAAGTGATTTTAGTCTACGGATGGAAGTTGGACTTCAACAGAGCATCTACATACAACAGAGGATGTGTTCATTAGTGATGATGAAAAGAAATTCACATCTATAAACTGAGTGGGGCTTCACCAAAGGCAGTGAGCCAGGGGGAGTCAATGGGAGTGTCACAAGGGACGCAGTAGGCTATCCCTGAACAGTTGTATAGGCAGTGAGCCTAGGATAGAGTGATTGTTCCCAAACCTTTGTAATCCACAACGAGTGAAGAATAGTAGAATTTGGTACGACCGACAACCAGTCGGCATATGCTCCTTGGACATAGCCCTTAGTGGTGAACCAAATAAAAAGTGATATGTCATCTCTTTTCATGTGAATGTTTTATTTATTCTTATATCCATAATACAGGTTAAACTAGTTTCTACCAACGTGGGAATAAGATATATCAGTTTAAAAGAAAACGTTGACACCCTGATTCACCCCTCCCCTCTTAGGGTGTCTCAAGGTACTTCAAGAGTATCCATGGTGAGGTTGGAAACTTATTATACCTATTCAGGTGACGAGTTAGTTTCACTTTTTGTTCACTATGCTTTAGCGTGCTTTCTTTACCTTTGAACGAGAGGATTCAGGGAGGATCCTACTAAGTATACTATTATACTCACCCTACATATATACAAACAAATTTTTAGGTCACTTGGAGTAGGTTGGAGATCATGCTGGTTACTACTAGCTTGTGGTTGGAGGAATTGTCCAGGCTTGTGGTTGCTGCTGTTTTTACTTTCTTTTGGGTACTTGCAGTTTTTCCCCTTTTAGTTGTAGTACTTTTGCATGAAATTCCATTTGTGCACTTGGTTTTCTTTTATATTTGCAGTTATGAGTTGGAGTTGATTGGTGTCAATCTTATCTCTCTCTTCCGTATGTGTTCTCTTAGAGGGTAATGCCTCCCATTTCTGTGTTAGTATGCCCTTGGTGCTAGCACTACCACAAAACTGGGCAAGGCCAGGGCCACCCCTTTATCAGCGATAACCAAAAAGCACTGATAAAGGGGGGGGCTTTATCAGTGCTAAAAAAAGTGCTCATAAAGGATGCCTTTATCAGGGATAAAAAAAGCGCTGATAAAAGTACTCCTTTATCAGTGCTTTTTTTAGCGCTGATAAAGGGACCCCCTTTATGAGCGCTTTTTTAGTAGCGCTGATAAAGGGAGGGCCTTTATCAGTGCTTTTTTTAAGAGCACTGATAAAGGGTCGACTTCAAAAAAAATTAAAAAATATATTAATATATTAATATAGTTATATTGTTATATTGATATAATTATAATATATAATTTTTAAATATATTTTAGATAAGTATAAATGTACATATACACTTATTATACTTAATATATAAGATATTTAGTGAAAATGGCTTATAAAAAAATTAATTTTTTTTAATTAATAATTTTATAATTATTATAGAGTAATAGTCATTTAATAACAATTTGAAGACTAAAAATTAAAAAAAAATTAAAAAAGATCCAAAATATGTTGAAAACGCAACTCAAACTTCAAACAGCCATAACTTTTGATCAGGGTGTCCGTTTGAGCTCTACCACATATCAAATAGAAGCCTGCAACAAGCTCTATGTTGCTATGACAAGGGTAAACCCCGGTCAATCGTTTTTCGAGGCCAAAAGAGGACGAGAAGGCCTCCAAAACTAAGCTTTTAGTCAGGGTACCCATATTTTTCAACATTTTGTGGATTTTCATCCTCATTTAAGGGGGTATTATTGGATTTTTTTGTGGGGAAAGAATTTATTCGAAGGTATAACATTCATATTGATATTATGACTTTGAAATTTCATCCTTTTTTATAATTCATTGCTATTTATAATCAAATATATAACTATATGTGCATATTTTTTATATATTCACACCTAAAAATTAACATTTTCAAATAAATAATTAAACATATTTACATATAAAATATATTAGCTTTATATAAATAATAACTAATATCCATTTTATTTAAAATACCAATATATGAATATTTATATAACTACTATATATTAATATAACTATACATATATTAATATAACTACATATATATATTAATATAACTATATGTATATATTAATATAACTATATATATATATTAATATAACTATATATATATATAAATATAACTATATATATTAATATAAATATATAATAATATATGAATAAATATAACTATATATATATATATATATATAAATAGATATATCATGAATAAGAGAACAAATCAATATAGGGTATTGGCAAAGGCTTTAGGTGCGCAGGGGGTAGGTCTCGAGATCAAATCCGGGTGGAGGCACGGGTGTGCACGCAAGGTTGATTTAAAGGGATAACGTTGATAAAGGGTGCAGGCGGTGCGGGCGGGCGCTGGAGGTCCGGGAAAGCACTGATAAAGGGGGTCTCAAGCTCTGTAAAAAGCCCCCCCCCCCCCGAGATTGGCAGTATTTTTTTTATTTTTTTTATTTTTTTTATTTTTTTTATTTTTTTTATTTTTTTTATTTTTATCAGTGCTAAAAAAGCGCTGATAAAAGAGGTATTTTATCAGTGCTAAAAAGAAAGCGCTGATAAAAGACTATTTTATCAGTTCTAAAAAGAAAGCGCTGATAAAAGACTCTTTTATCAGTGATTTGTTTTAGCGATGATAAAGGGGACCCCCCCCCCCCTTATCTTCGCCGACATTAATAGTGCTTTTCTAGCACTGTTAATGGCCATTTTTAGTGCCGATAAAAGCCATATTTGTATTGGTGTAGTCGCCAACCCAGGTCCTACTGGATGAGGGACTCGGGGGGCATTATCTCCCTTCCCACATTGACGGCCCAGGAGGGGTACACTTTGTGGGGATGGGGTTGTGACAGACACTCCCTTCTTGATGCGATCATTCTGGCTGCATGATGTTAAAGTTCATGGAATATCCCTATCACATGACCTTAAACTACAACATCAAACTAGATTATTTTTCATCCCTATCTTCTATAGAGGGTACGTTGGATACTTCTATGAGGTTTAATCTCAACTAATGGTAAACCAAGGATCTCCCACCTAAGTACATACCCCTCATCCTCCCTAAGGAGTGTTCTAATCAACCTTTATGGTGTGACATCATCCCTTTATGGGTGACACCTTCCAAATATGCCTTCATGGGGTATTCTGATTCATCCACTGATAAACTTCTTGAAATGACATTATACCTCCTATAGATGCACCTCCTTGATCCACCTCCATGGGGTGTTTTGATCATACAATTTTCCTCCATAATACATTAAATTTTTTTACCCCTAATACACATCTCATGAAAAGCATGTGATGTATAAGGTGAAAGCCATGGAAGATATGTTCCCATAGAGATAGCTGTCTCATGAAAAAAATGGGATGCCTGAGGTGAAATCCTTTCATGAGATACACCTTTGAGTTTAGATACCTCATGATCAACATGGTATACCTAGGGTTCCATACCTAAGATTCCTCCACAAGATTCCATCCTAAGAGGAAGAATACATGTGAATAATTTTTCTAGCATCCAGACAAGCAAGAAATTCCCAAAGTGACTACTCTCTTAAATGAAGGTTGATGTCCTTTTGATAATGAACTAGAATGTCTAGAAAAAAGTAGTGTAATTTACTAGAATCCATAAAGAGATGCCATTGGGAATGAGTTGCACGATTATGAATTATCTATAAGAGGGAGA
This sequence comes from Viscum album, assembly GCA_963277665.1. Taxonomy (NCBI): domain Eukaryota; kingdom Viridiplantae; phylum Streptophyta; class Magnoliopsida; order Santalales; family Viscaceae; genus Viscum; species Viscum album. Next base: position 1,422,452,443 of record OY728123.1, on the reverse strand, counting down.
CCTAGACTCAGAGATGAGTTAAAATGTGGAATCCTTGGAAGGAGAAAATGACATCTCATCATCCCATTTCGATCAAGGAGTAGACATCTCCATTGAAAGTGATGTAAGTCCCTAGCCTTTGGAAGAGGGGATGTGAGGTAACATGAATGCCAATCGGCATTAAAATGTAGGAGATGGCCTCGAAGAAAGCATCAAAAATAGAAATGGTGAACCCTACATGAAACATTTCTCCTTCAATCATGTGTATTAGTCATTTTGGTCATCTGATCAAGGATCTGTGTCAGCCTTTACTAGAATTGGGATTCCCCAATAGAAATGGTGAACCTAACATGAAACTCTTCTCCTCAACATGGGGACTAATATCATTCATGACATCAATAGATTATCATTTCAACAAATCTAGATATTCAGAAATAGGTCCCACCAAGAAAATGGTTGGCCCAGCATGGAACTCACCAAATATTGGGGCAATACACATTGATCATTACCTTAATTGTGAAATTGTCATTCTGCATCCCTCTACTCCTTTAGAATATGGGGTTACATTGTTTAATTGGACACAAATTTCCTTATACATATAATGACGGCAGAATCCACCTGCTTTGAAGGATCCCAGCCATAGGAAATAAACAAAACAACACTTCTAGACATAGGGGATAGATAAATGTTAATTTGGAAATCCAACATGACTCCACCTCCACCACCACAACATCTTCTACAACCTCTTCTACTAGGCATCCACGACCCATCTCACCCCTGTAAATCATCCATAGAAGGGTCTTAGACACCCTTATATGTGGGTAAGAGAAGGAGTGGGTCATTCCATTAAGAGATATGACATGCTCGTACATGGAGGATTCGGTTCCTCACTAACACTCCTGTCCCCAAGGGTCATGTAGTAAGGAACCTCTCTCCATTCCAATAGAAAATCACTTCGAGAGCCTCTCCCTAGATTGATCCAATGACTCACTTCCCTATGCCTAGGAGGTGGAAGATTACTGAGTCACCATAACTGTAACTACCTCCCTGTAACCACCAATATGGTAACCCACTATGAAGCATCAGTGCTAGTAATGGTTGGTCCATCAGGTCGAAGAACATGTTGACTATACATTAGGTCTTCTATCCTTGGTTTGGACAACCTGGCATCAATTTCAGAAGTATCCCCATGAGAATTCTCATTAAAGGGGCATCATCTTCAATCGATCCAATGACTTCTTCCACCACTAGAACATTCCTCCAAATCTTGCGATAAATGGGCAGGGAAGCATCCATGCCATGTTGGGATCGAGACATCAGTCACCTTGAAATTAGGTTGGGATGGCTCTTTAAATCATCACCACCACCAATAGCCATTGCTGTTCAATCTGTAATGATAATATTTATTATCTAGGACCTCCCCATGATAACACCCACCAAACATGAGGTCCTCCCCTCACACACAATCATAAATAAGGTCCTCATAGTTCCATTCCAAGTTCAATTGGAGGTCCTCCCTACTTCGACAACCAGTATTGAGATCATCTATGTGCCACTACCACCAGTCCACAAGGAGGCCCTCCCCATGCCAGATCCAATCCATGTGAAGTTAATCACTCTCTATTACAAGGTTAAAAGGTGAGAATTCATGTTACATCATATATCAACAAGAATTTAATCCTATCTTCATCAAAAATTAGAATTAATGTCCTCCCAGTTTTATCACCATCAGCTAAAACGAAGGTCCTCTCTATGACACAGTCAATTAGATTGGAGGTCCTCTCTACTCTATAAAAATTCAAAATGAAGGTACACCCCATGTTACCACCAATAAAAGAGGATCCCCACCCCATGATTTTAGAATCTATTACGATGTCCTCCAATATATTTCATCCTCTCAACATGTAAATCCACCCCATGTCTATTCCAATTAGTGAAAATGTCCTCCTTATGATTCATCTTCCTAGTACAGAGGTCCTCCCCATACAATTACTAATATTTATTATGGTTATCCTCTCCATTTCCCCATAGGAAAAACCAATGGTACTCCCTACTTCTTCAACACTTATAGTGGAGTTCTTCCCCACTCATATATCAATCAATGTGAAGGCCCTACCCTCTCTGATAACAACTAATACAGAGGACATCATTGTATCCCAACTAATCAAATTAGAGTTCCTCACCACACTATCACCCACCCGCACGAAGTTCATCCCTATTATATTACTACCAGTTAGCATAGAGGCCCTCCTCATGTCCATGTGGACCAAAGCATTGGTCCTCCATACCTTGTAAACAACTAGAGTGGACGACCTCCCCACTCCTATAGTCCTCAAAGAGGAGGTCCCCCCCACTCCAACCACAACCAATTTGGAGGACCTCCCTTTATAAAAAATATTCAAAGTATATGTACTCTATGTGCTATCACCCACTGAAATATACGTCCTGGCCATGCCAAATAATTACCCTTCCTTGAATAAATACCCCTAGGTAGAAGGGATAAATTCTGTTACCAAAGGAAAAAATCCATGGAATTTTCAAGGAATATTCAATCCCATCCACCTCTCTGGTTCCGAAGGGGAATGCAATTCAATGTTGAAACATTTTCCCCATTCATGATAATTAGAGTCTCAGGTAGCATCTCATCAAGTGAAGTTTTTCATCCTGGATGGAGAGATTCATAAGATCACCAAATGACTCCGCAGGTACATGTGGTTGGAGGAAGTCCTAGATCCCTATTAGGGTCTCACGATGTAACCATATCTTTAATTTCAAGTATCCCACTCTACTACTCCCATGACCATTGGGATATTTTTTTGTTATGGTTGAATACTTAATACGATGAGCTACCCAAAGAGCTATTGATGTGTGCTGCTTCCCTTGAAAATGGCGCAGTGGTGATCACAGAGTCCTATAAGTACATGAGGATGCAGTCAGTATATCCCCAAAAAGAGAACCCAACATGTACCAAATAATAGACTCAAGTAGTGACTCCTCCACCAGCTAGCTAGTCACCACACTGATCTACATAAGTTCCATCACCTATCTCTTAGCAGGTTCCAGTCAAATATTGGGTTGAATAGGAGAAGGGCCCCACTTCTGAGTAAGAGACCCTCTGGGAGACCCTGTCTATTGATCAGTTGTCTGTCATTTTCTGAATAAATAATACCTCCATCTTCAACATTCTAAAGTTCCTCACCGAGTTCCAAGTCATATGATTCTACTAGACTATATGGGTGATTCGTCATCACCTCCTTTACTATCAATTAATCTATCTAAAACCCTAAGAGTACTTCGACAACATTGATATGTAGTGTCAAATGGTTAAGTTAGCTGTACTCCCAGTGGATTAGCACCCCGCATCGCCCGACTACCACCAGACCCCTAAATAGAGATTCATCAAGATCCTCATAGTTCTTTATAGAATCATGGAATAGAAATCTCTCTGTGTGAAAATTCGGGTCTGGGGATAGTATTATTCCCTCCACGTTATCCATATCCTCTAACAACTTGACTTACCCATTGATATTGATGATTTTACATCATGTTTCATTATGGTAAATGTGGTTGATCACATGTTTTCAAAGGAAAAATGCACCAACATAGGGTCTGACAAATAAAACCTACCCCTTGGGTCAGTGTAGTATTAGGTAGACCCTCATATTCGTGTTCATAATTTTCCCCAAAGGAAGACACTTGGCCTTAGAGATCACTTCACATCATTGACCTCTGTTCAGAACATCAACAAGGGTAAGTGACAACTCGATACCTTTGATCCATCCAAGATTACGCATAAGGAAGAAGATGATCACGTGACTATATCCTTGCTCAAATAGGTTGAAAATTAGGAAATGATCATTGGTGAGATCTATGCTGATTGGTGCCCAGATTGTGGAGCTCCCGATCAGACCCCATTTCTCCTATAGTGAGGTTGAACCGAGTCCAAATTATCCATTTTCCACTAGTGGATCTTGATGATCCTTCGCATCTTGATAGAGAAGAGGAAAGAATATAAGTTAAGAAATTGAGATATGTGTCAACAAATTCACATGAACAACGTAACTATCCTCCTTGGGAAGAAGGTCTTTCTTCTCCACAGATCGCTAAGCATGCCTACTGTGTTGATGATCTTATCAATGCATTATTGATTAGGAATCCTCGCCAATATAGGGAACCTATCTAAGATGAATTGATGACCACTCTCACTTATATATTGGATGTCCTCGATACATGAAAAGTGGAAATCCTTCCGAATAGAAATCCATACCTAACATGGGTTGATGAGATTTAAGAAACCCTTGATTTTGGGACCCCTAAATTTTCCCATTTAAATGGGATGGGTTACCTAATACATCATTTTTCCCACATCATCAAAAGGTGTAGGACCATGTTGAAAACCCCAAAGAAATATGAGGATTCCAATCTCTAATGTCTCATACTGACATTGTAAGGGAATGTATTTTTCTAGTATAGCCAGTTACCAATTGGTTCCATTGCAGGTTGTGATGATATTCATAGGAAGATCCTATACTAGTTAATCTCCGACACATACAAGACAGGAATTGCATACTTCTTCATGACCAATAAACTACTTGATGAACATGTTTTATATTTTATTTCCCATTGGAGGGGCATCTTGTATGCTCTCAATATACTATAGACTTGCGATGTGCATGGGAAATTCTAAGTCTGATTTAGTCCCTACCCTCATCAGTCAAAACATCCCAGGTGGTTTTTGGGAATTTCATACAAGGACCAATGTTTGGAGAATGATTTTTAGTAGGCTAAGAAAGAACACCCATTGTATCTTATAGCTCCATCAATAAGAGTCTCCAAGGTATATACTTCTTATTCCGCACTGGCAGAGGCTCTATATCTACTTGAGTTGTTGACCCCTTTCTCAAACAATTCACACAAGTTCAGTTTCCTCATCAGTCTCATCCTCACCCAGCACAAAATAGGCAAGCACCGCCCCACCAAACACATCTACCTAGATGAGAAAATGTTCCTCAATACCATCATTAAGATTTGGACCCTATTGAGGTCTAGAAACCTATATTTTCTTCCAAAATATTATAAAATATACGTATTCCTTTATGGATGCACATGTTCCCATATATTTCCTTAGTTCCTTGGAAAATGGGGTTTTGATGCTACCGGAGTGTAAGAAGACTCATTAAGTAGAGTATACTTGATCACCCAGACCATTAAACCTACCAATGGATCCCTAGACATACCATCAAATAATTTTCTTTGTTCAAGGGTTGTCTCAAAGTCCAAGTAGATTACTGTCTTCACAAGTTGTAAATGTCCCGGAATAGATGGAACACATCTCTACCATGTGTGATTGAGACAATGTAGGTGAATGGAATAAGATTTCCAACCATGGGACTCAGATTTATGATGACAGGTTGGCGTACATAATATTTTCACACATACATGGTGTTATTAATGCTGATATAATCCAGTTTTTGCATCCTTTGTTTGTCGTGCCTTCATCGGTTGGTGTTATTTTATCCACATCATAGCCATCCAGATATCATAAGAGTAGGATCCAGTGATGTAAAGGAAATTAGATTCCCCTACCAGTTTCTACATTATATCAAACTCTCAATGATATCATGCCTTTAGATTTGGGATTCTCCCTTAAGTTATGTCCCACATTGGAGGATCCCTCTAATGATGATCAAGATTATTCCTTTTTTAACACTATGGGGTCAGTTAATCCAATCATGATCCCCGACGATGGGGTCACCTAGAAAACCCCTAGGGTTCCTATGGCCGACATCATCGAAGGAATGGTTAAAAAAAGGAAAGATAATAGGTTATTTAGGATAGCACCATTATCCATGTAGTACATGCTACCAAAACATGGGAAAAGATCATTCATGGCACTCAACAAGCATGGTCCTCTAATAATTATCTTTCATACATGCTACCATAGTTGATCTTCCTAACTTACTAGGTGAAGCAGCCACAACTACGCAATTATTGGCTATGTCCAACTAAATATAGTACTCATCTAGCATACAGTCTTCTAATAGTGGTTTTGGGAGAGTTAGATGATGAGCAGTAAGATTTTTCTACTGCCATAGAGAATTCAGTGGTACAACTGGCATCAACTATTATGTCTCCATCCAACGAACAAACCCTTTTGAGTATAAATGCTCATCAGTAATGGAAATATGAAATAATGAAGCACCTCACCGACATACTTGTTAGCCTCTCAAACCTTTATTCCCTCTTGTTTTCAATAGAGATATGGGAATATCTTACAGATTCCTTGAAAATACACCTCTAGTTTAAAGAAAAAGTAGTTTTTGCATGCTAGAATCTAATTGAAGACCCGGTTCATAGGTTTGGTATAATGTTCTGAATTAATGGTTATATAAGAAGATACATCCTATAATGCATTTATTGGTAGGTCCTGGCTTTACCTTCATGTATAATTCCCCTCATCATATCACCAATTTCTCGAGTACTCCCTCAACGGTCGAGTAGGCATTCTCTTGGGTGAGGCATTACACTCTGATTCATGTGAAGGCCACTATCTGTACATAGACTATTACAATAGAGTGGGGAATCCATATTATAGAAATGAGGTCAAGAACACAACCATTGAATCCATCCCATGAGAAGATTTGGATGATTATTTAATTATCTTGATTCACTATTTGGAATCCACAACACCAGAATTGGGAAGTTTTAATAATGTTTTTGGGATAAAGAGAATTTGTGTCCCTAAGTGAAACTAACATCTAAATATTACAATGTAATCCTACATAAGACATCCCTGTGTGATTCCAGAAGCCCCTAACCCTATGGACACCATTGTAAATCATACCCACCTTTTTTCTTAGCCGAGTTGAACTGAAAGAAGCCAACCCACAACCATTACATTAATATCAGGCATAGACCACATGGTCAAATTCCTCATGGGATTGGCATGAAATCATATTTCTCTATAGTCATAGAAGAACCAGGTACTCTCATTAATGATTATGTATCTTCCCATGCATGTACCAGCCTTCCCCCATAATCATTCGAAACGAATGAATCGTCTCCCCCACAAATTCCCCTACCTCAGATGATGAAGTGGATTTGAAGATACTCCTCCCATATTCAAGGAGAGTTTCTCTATTATTAACAATGAGTTGGTTTAGCTGAATCTCTTCATTAAGTATATCCATGGCTAAATCTAATTAGTACAAATATTCCTATAAAGGAACAATAGTAGCATGTGGATTTCTTAAAGAAACACTATGATATATTTTCCTAGAGTTATGATGAGATTTTGGGAATAGAACCTCAAGTCATTTTTCATCATCATGGTATACTGGTAATTCATCACATGTTCAAGAAGCCTCTAAGAAAAATGAACCCTTCTCATGGTTCCATGGTCGAGGCCTATGTTGATAAGCTTAGGTAAACCAAGTTCATCATGGAAGTTCAGTACCTCAAGTGGATTGATAACACATTGTTATTAAGAAAAATATTGTAAAAAATCAAAGTCTATATCGACATCCTAGATCTCAACCATCATGGTCTAAAGGATGGTTTTCCCCTTAAAATGATGGAGTTTTTGATTGATGACACAAAGGGGTTCCATGATACCTCCTTCATGGATGGATATTTTGAGTACAATCAGATCGGGATGGACCTCGAGGATGAGGATTCTACTACAATCAAAGTGCTTCAATGAAACTTTTTCTATCATATAATTCCATTATCTATGAATAATGAAGTATCCACTTATCATAAATCCATACACCACATCTTAAAACCAATCCTATGGAAACTAATGGAATTCTACCTAGATGATTTGGTCATCAAAACTCACCGACTTCAGAACCATCTCATAGATTTGGAGAAAGTGTTTGGATTTCTTTTATCTCAGTATTTGAAGATAAACCCATTGATGTGGGTACTCATGCATACCTCTGTGATGTTTCTTATTGTAATAATCAGATATAGAGGCATCAAGATCAACCTAGAGAAGATCAAGGCCTCCAGCCAGATTCCTCCTTCAAGAAACCTTTGGGATATTTAAGGCCTTTAAGAAAATGTAACCTATATATGTAGATTCATCACGAATATGGTCTCCAACAGTAATCCATTTTGTAGTCTCATGATGAAATGTATCATCTACTAGTGGGATGAATAGTTTTAGGCCACCTCATAGAAAATAATGCAGTATCTGTTACAGACTCTGATTCTAATGTTACCCATATACAAGATTCCTCTAGAGCTCTATGTGACTTCCCTTGAATAATCCATCGTGTCTCTTCTATCTCAGACAATAAATGAATGTAGAGAGAACATTTTATACTATCTTAGTCGTGTTCTCCTTAAGACAAATCCCAGATACTCTCATATCGAGAAGATCTAACTCATATTAGTTTTCATAGTGTATAAGTTGCAGAATTATTTTTAGAAACATGAAATATATCTGGTGTCCCAATTATACCTACTAAAGTATATCCTAAGTGACCCCATGATGACAGGGTGACTAGTGCACTAGGAAGTAATCCTTCAACAGTTCAACATCATATTTTTTCCAAATAAGGATGTAAAGGGTCATTCATTCGCCAAATTTTTGGTCTCACATTAATATCCTAAATTATTTCCTCTTGATGTCGATTTCCTAGATTAGAATATCCTCTTATTAGATCAAGTTGTACTGAGTTAGAATATGCATTTCGATAGTGCCTCCCAGATCCTGACCGATAGAAGGATCAATGATCCCAATATAAATAGAGTAGGTCTAGGGATTTTATTCATCATGCCTTCATAGGATATTCTTCCCTACTCTTTCCTATTATCTGAAGGCTAAAATAATTATGAGTAAGAGTATCAGGATCTCCTTGCGGGTATCTAACTGGCCCTTGGGATTAATGTTCCCCACTTTTACGTGATGGGAGACTCCGAGTTAGTCATCAAATAGATTAATAATGATTAAATAATCATAATTCCAAAGATTGTTCCCCTACTAGAGCAGAATCATCAGCTGATTTCCTTGTTCCCTTCTCATCTAGAGGTGACCCATATTCTTTGGTCAGAGAATGGATAAGGTGACACCTTATCTAGTCAAGACGCCTCTCTTACTGAGCCTCCATATGATGATCAGTTCATTCTTGTGTTTCAATGAAGAGTCATCACTCCCATCATCCATGAATATGATGATATCTTATAGGTAAACTAGCTGTCTATATGTTCTTCTACATCAGGACCCCAGGGCACCCCAATAGTAATAGAAACCTCTTATTGGAAAATTCATTCCATAGAGTACCTCCAGAATGTTGTCCCCCCTCCAGAACGAGTCATGTGTGAGTGTATTCTTCATTGTGTAGTTAATTTCACCCTATAAAGGGGGCCTAACCTCTGGTAGACTCTCTACAGAAGTGGATTTCCTGGAATTATCCTCCATTGTATTCATGGAGTTGAGAATTCCTAGGTTATACAAGAAGTTTATATCGGGTCTTGTAGTTCTCATCATGCTGGGATAATTCTCTCCCACCAAATTCAGAGGTTGGTATACTTCTAGTCCACCGTGTCCCATGACTACATCAACTATTCCAAAAGGTTTAATGTGTGTCAGATCTATGACAACTTTGTTCATCAATATTTAGAGCTCTACCACACCACCATGTATTCATGGCCCTTTGAAGTATGGGGACTTGATGTTGTGGGTCTATATCCATGTATGATATCTCACTAATAATGGTTTATTCTGATAGTGAAGGATTTCTTCTCCATGTTGGAAAAATAGATTCCTCTTAAGGAAGTAAATACCTGATATGTGATCCAGTTTGTGAGATCCAACATCATCCCTTAGTTTGGAGTTCCTTATGATATTATCACAAAGAATGCACCAAATTTTGGGAAAATGAGGTGAAGAAGTTTCACGCCAAGTATAGAATCTGGTCTAATTTCACTTCCCACAACCATGTGAAAGAAAATGGACAGATTGAGGTAGTAAATAAGATTCTCTCTAAAATTTTGTATAAATTGGTGGGATAGAATATGAAAAGTTGGTTAGAATGTGTCTCTAATTCCCTTTGGTCCAATCATATGATGACCAAATATTCCAACTGAGTGACTCCATATTTAATTTTTTATGGAATATAAGTAGTCATTCCCATTGAAATTCAGTTTTCATTGCTTCGAATAGCTTTTTATTACCAAAAAATTTCAAAAAGAATAGAGTAATTCCAACTTACTCAGCTGGAAGTCCTCGAAGAGAATAGGCTCCAGGAATTGTATAATCAATAGAGGCACCAAAATTATATAGAAAGATAATTTATCAAGAAATATCACCCGTGATCCTTTACCTAATTTTATATAGTATTGGCCCTTATAATTCTAATGATACATATCAAGAATCCATGAATGTTGAATCCTAAGTGGGAAACTCCACACATCATTCAGAAGGTCTATTCCAATAGCACATACTCTTTGGTCACTATGGATATATATTGGATTACTTTTCCTACCAATGAAAAGTTTATAAATAAGAATGTCGCGTGAGGAGAAACCAACATCCCAGCCATATAATAGTAAGATACATAGAACCAGTGTCCCTAGTTTCATGATGTTAAACTATGTAATAGTTTTCATCCATACTGTATGATGTTAAACTTCGTATCAAAATCCAAAATACATGACATTAAACGCTGAGAAAGTTCCCTACTCTTTGACCTTAAACAAAGATCCTATGGTTCATGAAGAAATACCATAAATTGTTCTCAAGTATTCTAATTTCAATGATTTTAAACTAGGAATCCTAGTCTAAGAATCACGACATTAAACTATATATGGATTTTCTTTAGGATGATTTGTGTGGTGTTAGGCTTCCAAGACCCTCATTTACATTGGTTTTATTATTCTTCTACCCTACACATATTTCTATAATGAAAATAACCACTTAGGATTGAAATTCATACCCTTTAACTGGGAGCCAAAGTCCAAGCATCATGACTTTTAACTGTATTCAAGTCCTATTAAAAATGTGTTTGTGTTGTGTTGGGCCTCCTCGGACCTCATTTACATAGGGTTTTTCATAACACCACACAACACATATCTGATTGAGGCACTCCCCATTTTCATGGTCTTGGATTTAAGACCATAAATTAATAGACAGTCTATGGTCCAAGAAACATGACCCAAACCTGTTCCCATGGTGCATGATACATGACCTCAAAATGTTCACAACAAGTCCAAGCATCACGACATTGAACTCTATTTGAGTCCTCTTCAGAATATGTAGTGTGGAGTTAGGACTCCTAGGCCCTCTAATTATATTGGTTTTATCAATATGATACACTGCACATATCTATTTGAGAAGTCCCCTATCATTGATACAAGAAATATGATCTTAAGATATTGGGGAATGGTCCAAAATCTTTGATATTAAATTAGGATCTTACGTCATCAATGCATGATGTTAAAATAAAATCATACCCCATATGAAATTTTTATTCCTATTAAATCATAATAAGAGATGATATTTACTCAATTTTAAATTTGGATGCCTCATACAATATGTATGGGGTTGTTAACAAATTTTACACCATGCTTCGAGCATGGGATGCCTCACAATAACCATGACATATCCCAATTCCCACGCCAGAGAGGATCACCCCTACCTACATTTCTCTCTTACTAAACTATTCTCTAGAGCTATGTGTGTCTTTATTCCTATCCTTATAGAATATTTAGTTATGCTTGGACATCTAACCATCGATATCAGACTCAAATTCACTAGTCCTTTGGCCACATAGCCTTAGTTATTACAATCTAAGAATTATAACCTTAAATTATTTGTAGTCCATCATAAGGTGTGTATGTGGTGTGTGAGTCTTCATGGTCTCATCCACATCAGGAATGACCTCTTGTGTATCACTTACATACCCTTAGAGTGAATGTTTCTTCTATAGTCCAGACAACATGACTGTAAATTGTCTACCATGGTCTAGGCCATATGACCTTAAAATATTTATTCTACCTCACAGAAATATGGGTGTCTTGATTACCATTCTTATAGGATACCTACTGAAAATCAAGCATCTAATCCGTAGGCCCAACCACAAATTCATTGAATTCATTGTCCTCATGGTACCATATTGGTTTGAGATTTAGGACCATAAAGTAATATCCACTCTCAATCCAAGCATCACGACATTGAATTATGTTCATGTCTTATCACGAATGTTTGGTGTGGTTTTGGGCCTCTTAGTCCATCATTTATAACTTAATGGTTACTCTAGTAGACTATGTATCTCCATTTATTGGTGCAACCCCTATGCTTCAGTATTTATGACCTTAAATTAAGAGCTCATGGTATCAGCACTAGGACTTGAAACTAGTATCCATAGTCCATGTAATATGACTTTAAACTATTTGAAAAACCCATATTTGAGTCCCACTTTCTAATACACCCCATTCCACACTTAGAGTCTTTCTCAATTTGGATTTCCATCATCATTCATATATGGACCTCCTAATAGTGAGGGTTTTTGGTCAAGGGTAACATTCTATCCTGGCCCAATGCCCAAATGGGTATATGGCACAAAACAAAATATCCTATGTTTCGAACATTGGGAACAATTGATCATGCATTTTTTCACCCCATTCTCAACTATTGTAGTTCACGTCTCAATGTTTCTAAAATGGTCAACAATTTATCCCTACTCACTAGTCACACCATTTCTACATGTCTTGAATGTCTCTATTTACCTCCTTTCTACCTCACAATATCTTGGTGGAATTCTAACACCTTTAGTGTCTCCAGTTCATGAATTTGTACGAGTCGAGTTAGTAGGCCAGTGTCACTTGAAAATTCCCAACCTGGTATCTCCTCACCCCTAATGTTTTATTCCACATCCATAGGAATACCCCCATTACCATTCATTTTTTCCCACACAGAGCCTGATTCACGTGGGGTTAGGATTTTAGGTAAGGTGTTTATCGATGTGGTTAAGCTACACAAATGATCTCATGGTCAAAAAACTAAGACCTTAATTAGGAGACTATGTCCAATAATTATGATGTTAAACTATGTGAGAATCCTCCTAGGAATTTGTGGCGTGGCACTCGGTCTCCTAGGCCCCCTCATTCACATAGGGTTCTCCTACTCACCAATATACACATATCCATTTGGATCATACCATGGTCTAATTTCTACAACCTAAAACTAAAAATCCATATACTAAGAATTCAATGTTAAACTGAGCGATTGGTCCAAACTCCATGACATTAAAATAATAGCACATAGATCGATCATTATGACATTAAATTATTTTCATCACCTAGAGTCCATGCAACTCAAATTTAAAATTTCTTCATAGTCTAGACCATAAGACCTTAAACTGTGTGCAATGTCCCAGTTGAATGAAAAATAAAATGTGATACGCGTACTAATCACATGAAGTTAAACTTTACAATGAACCATTCTCAACATATGATGTTATAATTCATGTCTATGATCCTCACTATATGACCTAATATTGAAAAACAAACCATACCCTCAATTAAGAGTCATTAACCCTTGGTGTTGGTCATCTACCAAATTATATACATTTGCATCCACAATTCAACATCTGTGATGACACTATGATGGAAGAAGGGTTTAACCTTAGTTCAAAACAATATGCCTACACTAATTTTCTCTAATACACTACGTTGTAATTCCATGAGTGTTGGACTCCATTCGAACATTCCATCACTCCATTTCCATGCTTCGCTTGCCACTTATTTGGATCATCATCCTCTTCTACTTCTGAAGGGACACTCTAACAACACGGTCTCATGCCATACTAGATCACCGTCCATCCAAGGATAACATTCTGGAAGAATTTTTATGACATTAAAAGATAGGTATCATGTTTCAAAAATGGTCAGTGGTTGACCCTCATTTGTTTTTCCCCGTTCCAGGATAATGGTACATATGTTGGTTTTTGAACATGATCATTAGTTATCATGTATCATCATGCCACTATCCTTTTGTAACAAATCTTGGGAATTTTGATTCAGAAATCCCATTACCCTATTTCAAAAATAATTCACTACACCTAGTGTTATCCGGCTCATGCACTAAAGCACGTTAGAAAGGAAAGTCAGTTGTTCTGATAGATTTTTCTCTAGTAAAATACTCTCTCTTCCCAAAAGCTATTGGGGGTCAGTCATGAACAATAGATTCCATGTTATATGAGATTGTACAACACTCTCATATGAAGAGTAACCACATGGTTGTCCCTTTTTTCTTACACCATAAATGGCCCATGTGAGCTTAGGTATTGGTTTTTTAAAATTAAAAATAGGGTCAAAGTAAGAAAATAAAGAAAGGAAATATGTTCTAGCATGAAAATTAAAAAACATAATTTTTTAGTGGGTCATACACATATTTTATCCTCTCCTCTACAAAATCGTTCCATCATGACTCCTCTTAAGATAACGAGATCTCAATATCTGCCAAAATTTTCGTGGTAGCCTCCAAGATTCATTGTCATACTTCTAGGTGTTCTTTCTCCTCATTAGACTTGAAGAATACATCATAGACCCTGATATTTTACATGTCCAGCTCATCTTGACCCTTAGCCTCTACCTTATTAACTTCTTCATCTTTGACCTTGACCACTTCTTTTTGATCACTCTGACTACTAGTGATCTCTGTGCGAATAGCAGTGATCATTTCATTCTTCTGTTCCAGGACCTCTAGATAGGAAATTTTTTCTTCAGATTTATGAAGTGCCTAGGACCCCTCATCCTTTTTCTTCTACCTGGTTATGTTGATATCCTTACACTCTATATGTTCCTTCTCAATAAGGAAGTCTTGAGACAATGCATTAAGAGTGTTGTAAATCACCCAACCAGTCCCGGTACTAACTTAACAATGATGGAGAGATCCCAATCATTGTGGTAGTTATTCTATCCAGATGCAAGTGAAAAAATTAATAACATTATTCCATGCTTTGTGAAGGATAGAGCAGTTGTACTCATTGATCTCTAGGACAAAATCTTAAAAATATTCAGGTTGTGCAACCTAATTTAAGGGAGATAATGACAACATATTGTCATCCAGATCTTCTATGTGTGGGTCTTCATCTGTAACCGGCTTTATAAATATCTTCAGAAATGGTTCCTCTCCAACCACTCCACCAATAGTAGAGGCTCCCACTATACATTATGGAATCATCAATATGGGCATCGTCATCCCAGATTCCATAGTTACCCCATTTGGTGGTGAAACCTCAACCTTAGATCCCACACCCACCCCTGGTGGAAATTACAGCAAAGGCACATCCAATGTAGCCTCTTGAACTACGGTATCATCTATTGTAGTCACTTAACTTTCACTTCAACTTTAGATCCAACTATAGCTTTCAATGGTTCCATTTGATCAGCTCATCCACCAAATCCCCTTCAACCAGCCCTGCTGTGGGCCTTGCCTCAATCACCTCTATTGAGGAATCAATATTAAAATCCCATTATGGAAGAAATTTTGTGTTTGGTATGAACTCCATAGCCTCATCATCCATTTCTATTTGGTGATTATCCTCTACCATCGTCACCTTAGCTTCATCGATCACTACTTCAATAATAGGCACTGATAGTTTATCGCCTATGGCCACAATGTGAGGGAGTGCCCCCACACTCACCCTCTTTTTGTTGAGGTTCCCTCACCCTGTGCATGAGGTCTTCCAAGGACTTATTATTCTTCAATTCTTGTCAATTTTATAAAACATAAAGAGAGGATCAGGCAACATGCTTGAATATTTAGTTGGGATCGAATGCACGAAAAGAATAGTGAGATTAACATGCTAGAAAAAGAATGCCTATCCTCATTTAATATCTGATTGGTTTCATCCCCCCCCCCATGTCTTTTGGTTCATCACCTTCATCCATTCCCACAACTATATGGTTCATAAGGGTGACAAGGGGGAAGACATGCCCAATAGATTCCTCACCTGATTGGTCAAAGGATGAATGACACCCCATGATTAGATTACCTCCTTCATCTCTGTCAAGTATTTCATCACTTTAGAGTTTGGAAAATAGAATCATGTAATTTCATTTCCAAATATAGTGATGAATAACCCTAGGTAAGGAGGTACTCTCACACTCCTCTATGGATGGTGATCTTCTTATGTAGTCCCCAGGCCTCCCAAACAATAGGACATAGAACAGCACTGAGAACATTTGGGTGATATACTCATTTCCCAAACCCTTGATCGTGTACCCTTGGGATCTCCCAAGAGGGATCCATTTCTTCCCATGCTTTCCTACCTAGTAACATCGAGCATGGTGCTATTTCTCTCCCTCTAGATCTTTCTTATCTTGGCCCATGAAATGTTGGGCCTACTTCTACAGTCATTCCCACCAGATTGAATCTACCTCTATAGTTCCCTCTAACCACCATTTGTCCCTGAACACATAGTGGGGTACCCCTTCATTAACTTTTATAGACCATCATCTCAGTATATCCCTAGGATATACACTATCCTAGATCAGCATGTAATCATAGGTGATCCCATACAGAGTAGTTGATCGAAAAAACACATTTCAGATATTCCTTTATTTATGTGTAAATATATTCCAAGTATACCTCAACACTGAGGTATGGTAATCATTGCTTAACTACGATTAAACCTTTATTTGAATCCCCCACATTCATCTGAATTTCATTGAAGACAAATGGTGATTATATGACTCGAAAATTGGCATGTAGTTGACTCTTTCTTCCAGTACCCGCCTCGAAGGTCCCAAAAGTAAGATCTCTATTCCAACATCCCTATGACACCATTAGTCACAAATCCCATAATCAGGGGGAACTAATGAAATATGAAGTGCTCCATAGGCTCGACCTTATCCAGCACTTCCACCATGAACAACATAAATGGGAAAAATCACATAATATTCAAAATTGATGACTAGAATTTTATTAAAGGATGAGAAATGGGGCTTAAGTACTCATAACCTTCAATGTGTGGGTACACTGAACTATATAAAATGAGAAAATTCACACACACACGCACATCAGTGTCTTCCCTTCACTAATATGTCTATGTACCATGTACAATTTCACCAGCACTGAAATCGAAAAGTTTACACACTGCCATATAGCTAGTATCATCACCAATATAAAGGTTCCTAGATTTACCCTCATGTGTGGCTCCCTCACTGCATGGATCCACCCAAAAATGAGTGTCGTGCTGAACCCTACTAGCCTGACTATGGGTTTAGCATCATTCTTGAAACTATGACCCCATAACTGCAACTGGATAACTTCCTTAATTATCAAGTAGGGCCCCTAATTTCCTCATTTTTATCCCCCAGGCCACAAGAGAGGCCTATTCATAAACATATTTTATGGTTCATCTCCATCAAATGGTTTTGTCGTTGGATCATTCTAGAAATATATGAACCCACTTCATAAAGAGAACATCCCTCACCCTCAGCTTCTCTATACTAGTTCCCTAAACCAGATCTAGTAGCTCTTTCACCAAATCTTGAAGATTCTCTTGGCCTCCCCATACATTCTATTTGGGGAGGAATTAATCTTACATCACCCTTATGATTAGGATATCTATTATTAGGTGATTCTCCCATAGGCTGGAGTTGAAATCATCAGGATACAAGTAGAATGTATTTGTCTTTGGTGACCATATTCTCATCATCAATGGGCATGATCTCCTTTTTCTAGTAAATAGGGAAATATGAAGCCCATAAAGCTTTATAAAGTCTTACACACTTCATCTCAGCCTTGAATTGAGCATATGATGCACACTCCAAGTAGGCCCTAGCCCATTCATCTATGAAGATTCCACCCTAGCGCCAATCCTAACCGTTACTCCATTGCTTCAAAGGATCCCCCAAATCCACTTAAATAATCATTTGATAATATGGTGTGGATTCTACATTCTCCATATTCTCCCCATAAATTATTTTGATATGGTTTTATTGGTAGTCTTCTATGATGGGTATGTGATCCATCCACATGTGGCCATCAACAACCCTATTACATGGGTATTTCCCCATTATGCCTCTAAATTAGTAAGCCATTAAATCTCTTATCTCATCCAGGATGAAGAATTCATCCCTAAAACAAAATCCATAATGTGGTGGCCTCTTGCATAAAGGATATTCCTTTTGTGACTCCAAAAGAATCACACAAAGTGTTTCATGGTCTGAGGTACTTCGGATGCACTCCCTGGTCAAGATGTTATTCGTCATGTATTCCCTATGAGTGTCATCTATGTTAACTTCCTAAGAAGCCATTGGATTGGGGACATAAGTGCATTCTGAGTTTGGTTTATGAAGGAAATTCATGAAGCCTCTTCGTGGGGACTGGTTTTCAAAGCTCTTATTTGCATGGCTCTTTTTGTGGATATGTGGTTCTTGGAATCCCATTCACAAAGAAGAATTTGGGGAGTAATGTTCTAGGCTTCAAGTTTTTTAAAATAGTGTTCTTGGAGCATGATCACTGAGATAAATAGCTTTATGAAAATATAGGAAAATATTTTCTTCTAAATAAGGTTTAGTGCACTATACGGACACCCTCTACGCTATTTATAGGTATATGGCTAACCTAGTATTTTTCAAAGGCCTTAATGATAGAGATGATCACGACTATATATCGCAAGTTAGAATCATGAATGATATCCACAAAAGGGAGTATATTGTAATTTTATTTAGATTAACCCCCATAATTAGTCCCTCATTTTCTCATTGGAACCCATTCTTTGGGTGGGTGTCTATTGGAATCAAAATATATGTCGTGGGAATAACCAAGAGGCAATTGATTGGTTTAAAGTTAATCCAATCCAATACATCCCAAAAACCCTCTTATGGGTCAGATTCGGGTAACCCTAACTCTTTCTGAATGGCTGGTACTCGTGAGTCTCCCTTTCCAAGAAGTACCTTATATGGATGTGAGAAGTCTTCAGGGTGTTCCTTTGAAAGTCTAATAGAACATGAAGACCATTCGAAGTTGTGATGGTGTACCTCCATGAGTCTTAAGGTGCTTCGTGATTATAAGAATTATTGATGGTGTTCCTCACGAGTTCGATGAATCCACAACCATTCAAAAAGCCTAAAAACTCTTGGTGAACTAATTCCAGTATTCATGAATCCCATTCCCTATAAATAACCCCCTCATTCAACTCTTTTGACTATGGTAAAATAAACATTGAACTTATTAATTTCTCCAAATTCTCCAAACTCCAGAGCATCACGAACCAAACAAAAAATGTATCACCCATGGTACACAGGCTTCAAAAAACCCACATAAATGTGTTCTTGAAATCATCCACCCTTTTTGGAGATTCCATTCATGAATTCATATTGCCTTTGTGGAAGAATAATGACCTATAGGGAACTTGAGGCTTTGTGAAGAATTCAATCTTTTTGAAGAACTCCTTTCCAGATCCATGATATAATCCTCGGTCATGGTCACTAGGAATCACAAAGCCAACTCCTTAACTCTAAGTCCCTAACATTTATGAATGACATAAACTTTATAAATCACCTCTCTACAAGTCCCTAATAATAATGAAACTTCTCGCCAAGGTTTTTCTGTTGTGTATCCATTATGTTGATACCTCTTCACAAAAGTTTATTGTCAAGAGCCCCCACACCCATCCAGGATAGGTTTATCCACACCTTGAGTCCCTATTTGACCTATTACACCAATTATTATGGCCCACTTCACTTCAAGTGCACCCCAAGACTCCCACCTATATTTTTATTCTTATAATAGATATACTAGTGTTTGTTTCTTCTCATCATAGGAACACAATCGTTGACCTTTTGATTTTACACTCCACCTCATCGTTGTATCCTATAATTTCAATAGATATGCCCCTAATAAGGGTGCATAATACATGGTAATGTAGTCCAATGGGGTAATGAGTGAGTCCCTGGTGTTTGATTTAAAGGACTTATAACTATCTAGTCCCAACATCATCAGGACATGACATTAAACTATGGCCTTACCCGGTAAAATAAGAACATGATTTTCTATGTGTGGGTGGATTGGGATGGTCTCCACACCTCCCACCCTCATAGGGAATGAGATCCTTATTGTATATAATGAAATAATCCCAACTTGTAAGTACATCCTCCTCGGCCAGATTCTACATATAAACCCCACCCCAACCTCTCATTGAAACTTCTTTCATGAAATGAGCATCAGGTCCACTTATTCCTCTTGTTTCTCAAATTAACCATGGCTCATGTGGGATCAGATCCTAGAATAGACCATGAAATCCACCAAATCTCAACCTTGGGACGTTTCTTAAGATATAATCTTCAACCTCACCATATAGGAAAATTCATTGCATAATACCCAACCAAATGTTTCTTTGGGCCTCCTCATTAGGTATAATCCCCATCCCATTATAATCAATGTGGTATTTGACTCAAAACTAATTGGGATACATATGAAGCTTCTCTGAGGTCTAAAACCATCATATGCATCCATCCTGATTTTCTCTGGGTTATATCCATATTAAGATCATTCCCCTCTCATGGGACACCACATCTTCTCCAGGTCCCTTGGACATCTCAAGGATTAATCCCCACACCTACATCAACGTATATCAGTCATCTTGTGAATGAAATATTACATGCATAAACCCCACACCATTCCTAAAAATGATCACTTCATCAAGCGAGCATCCTTACTACATGATTTTGAACTACACAGATCGGTCCTTTCATGGGATGCTAAACAAAAATATCGAGCTATGTGAGTTTTGATCCTTAAAATCTAAAAGGGTACATAGGACACCTCTATGGGGTTTTCATCCCAATCAATTGTAAATCTGGGTTCCCCATCATAGGGATGTACCCCCTGATCCTCTATAAAGAATATTATAATAAATCTTGATTATGTGACATATTCCCATTATGGGACACACCTCCTGGATCCACCTTCATGGGGCATTTTAATCCATCCAAAAAAAAAATTTAATGTGTGGCATACTCCCTTCTAGAGAAGTACCTCCTTGATCCACCTCAAAGGAGTGTTTTGATCAATCCACTCTATCTCCAAAATATGTAAATATTGTGAACACATACCTCGTGAAAAAATTACCTTAGCTAAAACCATTGGAATATATGCACCCATGGAATCATATGCCTCATGAAAAACATGTGATTCAAGAGGTGATATGCTTGGATGATATGTGCCTTTGGCATTAGATACCTCCGGATCGATGTGGTATGCCTTGGGATTCATGCCTAAGATGACTCCACAAGATTCCCTCCTAAGAGGAATAATACATGTGACAAATGTTTCCAGCATCCCGACATGACAACGATTCCCAACATTACTACTCTTCCAACCCTTACTGAGAATTTCATCTCACCCTTATTTTTTTTCCTTTCATCAAGATTTCATGAATATTAATATGACTAATATATAAGGATAATCTAGATGGAATAATGTCAATATCAAGAGAAAAAAGGTAAAAATTTGAGAATTAAAATGTAATGTAATATTCTTGTATATATACAGTTTACAAAGACTACTAAATTGATCGGCCCTTTGGGATTCCATTCCTTTTATCTTATGCCAATGTAATGGTAGTAGGTAGCAACTTTTGGATTTTTTGGGTTAGGTATATGTAGTTAGTAAAAGAGGATGTTTAGTATAAACCATGGGAACTAGATTTATCCAATGTATATTAGGGAACATAACTCTATGATATAATTTGAGGATAAGTATAAAATAGCATCCCAAAGAAACTATAATTATAATTATGAGATTATCTACGCATAATGTTTTCAATTTATGTTTAATATTTCAATAGTTTTGGGATTATACATTATGTTTCATAATTATATGACCTAATCTAGTGTATTTCTGTTATATAGAAATGTTTCCTAGTAGAATGACTGGGAACCACATCAATGAATGTAATCTAAATGGAAATAATGATCATTTATTTGGTGTCTTTATCCCAACATATCAAAGGGGAGTAGTCTCCAAAACATTCTGATCATATGGTCACATTTTATCGTTTGATAAGAAGATAGAGAAATAGTTATCTATGTATTATGGCTTCATAGGGAAGCATGAAAATAAGAGGAAAACTACAAAAAATATGATAAAGGGGAGTGAAGAAGAAAGTATTTTCCCACATGTTATAATTTTGGGAAGATATTCCCTGGTTCTTTCATAAAATTATTGGGAGTTTTCTATAAAAGTGGGGAGAAATAACATCATGATTTTGATTTCAAGGGAATGAAAAAAAATTCCAATGAACAATGCTTCAACTATAGAGATATGAGGCACTATTCAATTCAAGTCCATAAATGTTAAGGGAAAATACCTTAGAATAAGCTAGGGTTTCAATGTCAAGCTTATGAAATTGATACAAATGATGTGGTGTGATTAATGTTATAATGTTTGGATCTAATATTTATGCCATTTTATTCTGTTATCAATGATGTAATGGTTACAATAATTATGAAATATATAGGGAGTATACTGTAGTATTATTTCATAAAGGATTTGAGATCATTTTTTGAATGATACTAAGAAAATTTATTAAGTTGCAATTTAAACTTCTGGAAAACATATATTTTAGAGAAATATAATTCTTAATATTTTTATGATATTTAGAGAATGATTCTTGGATAATGTGATTATTTATATAAATAAATTAAATTTGTTACTACTAACTACCATGGAATAGATTAATGATAAGATGATTTTAGAAATTCAATGACCTTCTTTATATTGTTGTTGGAAAGGGTCATAAGGTTAATCATTAAAAAAATTATTTATCTTTATCTTTGGATGAGGTTTTAGATATTAATGTTTTATATCACTATATGATGTAGATTATACTAAGAGATTCAGTAGAAATGGTTCAAGTCACAAAAAATGATTACATTATACTAATGAAATTGAAAATTATTAAGTAACTATATTTCCTTAAACTATAAAATAATTCCTCTTCTCTTGGAAATGGGTTTTGAAACAAATATTTTATCGTATTATCATCATTTTTTATGATATGAATGACCTTTTTAATGCATATTTGGTTTATGGATTGGTGGTTTTTAACCTTATCTAGTTGAACAAATATCTTGTGATCGATGTTATCTATCACTCTCTATCAGTATATGGGTGTTAATTTTCTCTTCCTTGTCCATGTTTTCACTTCCCACTAATGTTCCTACTCAGAATCCTAGTTATTTTATTATTACATATGAATATTTTTAATTCCCTTTCTCTCTTATTAATGGCCTATTTTATTTACCCTTTGCAATATGGTTGTTTCAGAAATGTTATTTCCAAATATCAGACATTATATTTCCAAGATCAAGTTTAAATTACTGGCACACGATTTATTTAAAATGAGGAAATGTAACACACTGAAATTCTGAAATAGTAACATTTTATTCAATAGTGCGTATGACACACAACATCAGGAATTGTAGGAAATATATAATAAACTAAATTTATAGTATATTTATTATTTTATGTAAATTAAATCTATGATATAGCTTTAAATGGATGAAATATTGAGTTAGATCTCATTACATGTCACCATGATTTTCTTTGATAGCTTACGCTTCACATAAGATCGGGTTTAATCAAAAACAATATAATATTCAATTTATTATATAATATGACATTTATCTTATATAAATTAAATTTTGTATTATAAATGGGATTCAATAAATTATGAAAATATATTTTTGAATTCATTGTTTACCAATTTATTAGTAACGAAAATAAAAACCAATAGAATATAAAAGAAATGTTTTTAGAAAAAAACATTTATGCATGAAAAATTATTTTATCTTAAAAATTAAATTCTTTACTATAATTTAATGATATTAATTAAATTTATAAATTATATATTCAATCAAATGTTTTGAAATTCGTCCTATAAAATTTATAGGTATAAGATAATAAAAAATCAAGTTTTATATATAAGTATATGTATTTTTTTCTAAAGGAAGTTTTTCCTCCTTTTAATGGAGAAATAATTTTAAAACTAAAAATTACAATTTTATAAATTTTATTTGACCAAATAGACAAACATTTGGAATTTTTAATGTCAAAATTATCTTATAGTGAATTTTTGGTATTATTCTAAGAAATTTTATTTTATAATGAATAGTGAAAAATGTTGAATTTTAGTTGATGACTTCTATTTCATATAAATAATTTATAATGTAAAATTATACTTTGAATTGGTTTTAAAGTAAAATTAGATCAATTTTACATCTATTAATCCAAATTAGTACATTTTAATCATTATATATTTAATTTATATATATAAACATAGTAATCTTTTGATAATTTTCAATATAAAAACCCACTTTCTTATTCTGTGATTAATTTTAAATTAATTGTTTCTAATTAAATGAATTGAATTAGTCAAAATGGATTCAGAATTTGTAATAAACATAATTTCTAAGTTCATCTTGATAATTGACAAATATTTTTAGTGAAAGTATTTAAAATTAATTACAGAAATTAAGAGGAATACATGTTTACCAAGGAACAAAAATTTAAACATCAAGGGGGAAATGACATAGAAAATTATAAAAACCCCATTTTATGTCCATATTTCATCCATATACATTACTTTATAATAAAATTTGTATAATTATGACACATTACATGGAAAAACGTGGATGGAATTCCCTCTATAAAAAATTTACAAGTTTTCCACTCACCCCACTTCTAAAAGGCCTCTCCCACTCCCCATTAGTCACGCCTCTCAAACAACTTTTGTTTATACAAGACCTAGCCAATTTACTCCCCAAATACCCTTGTCTAATAAAAGTACCATTATATTGATAATAAATCCTACTTAGATGGGAATTTATGACAATCTAAGTAGGATACCTGAAGAACAAGTAATGTTTTTCTAAAAGAGTTTTTATTTTATTTCCTTCTCCACCTCCAAAAATTATTATTATATCATGATAATACAAAAAACCTTAGTATATTTAATATAAATATATTTTTATATTATGGGTATTAACTAAAACTTCAATAACTTCCATCAAATAGGATACACATTCATCTTTCGTGTGTACAATGGACTATCACCTTGAAAACTGATGTCGTTCATTCTTCCATTAACACCATTAGATATTGGTAATAATAATGGATTTGTAGTTTATATATGATATTTTTTATATTTTGGATGTAGATATTCTTCAAAATTATTATATAACACATATATTCATTCTTTCAATTTTTTGGGTATGCAAAAATCATTGTTCCTATATGTAGCGGATTATCGACATGCCAAGCAATGTGATTCATTCACACTTTACAAGGAAGGAATTATGGATGGGTTTAATAATAATATGTTATATATTTGTAATAAAATGATAATTTAGTGATAATATATATATATATATATATATTACTTTTCATTCATTTAATATGACAATAAAATGGAAACAACATTCATGTGTACGTATAGCCTACCATCTCAATGAATGGTGCAATTGATTTCCTATCAATAAATTTTATGGATTACTATAAATAAATATATGTTGAATATTTAAGATTTTTAAATCATGGTTTACATTATAGATATTATCAAATTATCATGTAATTAATAAAAACAAAAAAATAACAAGTCAAAACATACTCGAGAAACAAGGTCATTAACACCTGAAACAATGGGAATAATGAATGATTATTAACAAACGGAGGATAAATGTTATAAAAGGATCACATATGATATTATAAATGTTAATATAGTTATTTTATAAGTTAATAACATGATTTAAACCATTACAAATGTGTTTATAGAGCTCTTAACTAAAAGAAAAGTGTGAGGTAAGGGATTTCAACTCAAATTCATTTCATTGAGGTATATTGTTATGTGATGCACCTAGTTTCTTTATATGGTGTATATACTAAAACTATGAAACCTAATATCATTAATACTTCATTATTAATAGTATAATGTGTTTTAATTTTAATAATTTAATCTAAGGTTATTTTAATTGGGAGTTACCAAGGGGTAAATAATTTCATAACTAAATTTATTTTCATAACGTTTTTACTAATTCTTCATTTTAATTAATATTATAATATTATGTGTGTAATCACTTTTGAATATATATTGTTTTATTTAAAATTATATTATTTTTATTTATAGTTGACACACATAATCTGTTCATTGGATGATTCTCACTTCAACATTATGATTTTTCAAGAGTTTACTTCACAATATCATTTTATTTGGGATTGTTTACACATGTATTTCAACTAAATAAAATTATTTAATAATTTTTTAATAAACCATTTAATTATATTCTCCTATGGTTATTCATGCTATTTTTCAAAATAGTTCAATTTTTCTACCCTTTGGTACTTAAATGTTTTTAGAAAAAAAAAATTAATGAAATTATGCATTCATTTCTTTCATTAGTTAGAAATACATTTTATTCCAAAATAATGTTTCTAAAATGGTATTAAAAAATTATTTATCCATTTTTAAATGTTTGCTAAGGTGAATTTTCACAAATTTTTAAACTTTAAAAAAATTATAAATTTATTTTCAATGAAAGGTATTTTTGAAATGTTTTTCAAAATGAAAAGGATATTTTCTTCAAAAATGTTTTTAAATTATTTTTTATGATATCTATTTTCATCAGCATCAATAATACCTTATTGTTATTCAAATGGGTATATGTTAAATTTATACAATCACTATTACATCTATGGATGATTTAGGATTAGTTTGATCATGGGTGTACTATTTTGACGCCATTCACTTTAGTCTAGATGAACTATGATTATGTTTATTGATTAGGGAAAGTATTTAAATTTTATATGCTTATTTTAATATTAATATTTATGTTAATATGTTTTTTTCCATATATATGTGGAATGAATCATATTTTGTATCTGATGGGTGGGGCCTGATATAGCCCCTCGATGCATTGTTTTTTTTCATAAAACACACAAGATATGGGTAATTTTAGAAAAAATATATCATGGTGTCGTCTTAGTGATTTTGGGGTAATTGTGTTTATTCAAGTATCTAGATGATGATGTTAAAGTTTGCATTATGTTTACCAGGAAGTTGTATCTAAGGTGTAGCAGTTTCCCTATGTTTGTAGAATTTTGTGCCTCAAAATCAGGATTTCATTTATAGAAAATAAAGGGGTTTTGAATAGAATTGTTGTGGAATCATAGAGAAACCAATGGTGTTTGTAGAACACATTTTTTGGATTTCAAAGTGTGGTGTTATTATACCTCATAGAAGAGAAAATACAACATGCATACGACAAAAGAGTTATATGGTATGGAGAAGGAAAATTGGAAAATGAAATCATTCCTCATAGTAGAACTATGTGGAAAACATAGAATGCTACACAAACCATGTAGTGGGATTGGTTTTCATGAGGTGTGTCATTTGTGGAGTTTTTGGGGTGATTTATTCCCCCACAAAGTCCTCATCATTTGTGGGAGTAAGGATGTGATTTAAGGTGAACCTAAAATGACTAAATTTTCATTGTAGACCGCATAGAATGTTCATGATAAAGGATATTCCACAACACAGTGGTATGTAATTTTAATTAGAATATTTTACAAATCGATTTTATTATATAAATATCCCCTAATGAAATCATTTTATTTGTGATAATCTAATTAGATAATATTTTAATTTGATATATTCTATGAATTCTAAAGTAGTTCATGCAGGAACAATTCCATAAGATAAGTGGTTCTTGAGGGAGAAATTTATGAAGGAAGTGGTTTATGAGGGAGGATTCTGCAAAGGAATAATCCATGAAGCAAAGTTAGGTCATGAATCATAGGCCATATCCATCGTTAAGGAAGTCCGTGAATCATTTTTGGTTTGTGAGGAATTAGTTATCTTTGGAAAATAGGTGCTCTTTGAATAAAATGTTGACTATAGTGAACTCACAGGACATGGTGTAAATTAGTTCACATAAGACGAAATACAGTTCATAGAGTGTTCAAGGAAGTTCACAAATGGAATAAGATAGTTTGTGACCTCAATTTATGAAAAATAATAATACATAGAAAAGTGTATTTCATCTACCAGGTGAAAAAGCAATTCATGATACACAAATATATGTGTGAAACAATTATGAGGTGATTCACAACAACAAAAGACTCCTATGGAGGGTGACTGAGCATGTATTAGTGTAGTGATCATTGATCTTTCAAATCGTGATTTTTTGTAAAACATAAGTGAAAATGATTTTGCTCTATACATTGTAAGGGTGGTGAGCTTGTGCATATAAGTGATCTAGAAAGAACCTTATTTTGGAATTGAGCCTTAGTGGATTTGGGACATCATTACATAGTCATTATATACTCTTTGGACATAGCCAAGTTAGGGTGAACCATGTAAAATTGGTGTGTCTAGTTAAATATTTCATTGATTCTCATACATTGCTATAAGAAAGGTATGGAAGAACATATTTTAATAATCAAACAATATATAAATTGGAATTTCTTATAATCTGTCATACCCTGATCCCCCCCATCTGGTTATTTAACCTAGTTGGGATAACAATTGGAATTAAAGGGAAAGTTTAATATCAGTGTTTTTCTATTGAAGATTTCAATGAAAGGGTTTCTATCAAAATAGTATTCTGAACTTAGATGGAAAAAAATTTCAATTATGAAATAATCAGATTTTGAATTACTTTCGATCATTATGAATGGATATCTTTAGAGCAGCAATGCATGGAATCTCAACCATTACAGATAGTTGTTTTTTATGAGAATTTGACAGAAGGGATTTGGATGCTAACATAAATTGAATCATTTGAGTAATATATAATTTTTATTTATACAAAAGCAAGTACAAAACCAAAGCAACCCGACAGCCAAAACAAAAACCAAGCCAAAACCAAAACCAAAACCAAAACCAAACCAAAACCAAAACCAAAATAGGAAAGTCAAGGAGGTCTAAAGAAGTGAAGACCAAGAGCGTCCCCGATAGCGATGTCCATTCCGCCTGGAGGAAGGTATCCAAGGGACTTAAATACCAAGAGAGGGGGGATGGGGGTCTCCCTAGAGGCTTAGAAATCAGAAAGCTGATTACCCTCGCGCCACGTGTGGAGAATCTCAGTGTCACGGGGAAGAAGAGAATTGCAGTTTCGTATGATATAGGTGATCTGCCAAGGCAGAGAGATGTCACCTTTTTTGGAGATCCAAATGATCTTCTATTTTGTCTCCATTGTAGTCAAGGGGAGATCCCTCAAGGAGTAAATATATAAGCCGTTTATCATGGCCTTGGCCTCCGCCACCAGAGGGTAACCAGCTCCATAGGAGGCATTGAATGCAAGGACAATAGAGCCAGTTTTATCCCGAACAACCCATCCTCCTCTCATGCCTTGTGTCCGCACACCCCGTCAGTGTTGATCTTTAGCCTGTGAGGAGGAGGGTGCCATATTACCCAAGAACTGGGCATAGAAGGAGGTGGGGGACCCAGTGAGTGTAGAGTGCTGGAGTAGCGACTAAGGGAGGGCGCTGCCTCGTGATGCTTGTGGAGCGAAGATAGCTCAACAATTAACTGCCTGGTCTGGAGGATCAAACCGTGGGAAGAGGGGCGAGTCCTATGGTTCCTCACCTGGTTCCACGCCTTCCAGATGCTCCAAAAACCCGCAGTGAGAATAACTGAATGGCCTCCATCCTCATGTTTGGTAGAAGCATCGTTGTACCAGTTCCGGAAGAGCTCCAAAAAGGAGGGAAACATCCCTAAAAACGCCATATGCTCCCCCATGGCAGACCACAACTGACCAGCCCAGTCACTCTGAAGGAAGAGGTGGGTCGAAGTCTCTTCCTTGGGAGTTGAACATCAGAAACATCTTGAGGCAAGTGGAATACTTTTTGCCTTGATATTCATATCCATTGGGATAGAATTGGATCAGACCCTCCAGATTAGAAATTTGAACATGGATGGGATAAACGTACACCAAAGAACAATGCCTGAAGGATCACTAGCCGACATCCTAGGAAAGGTCTTCCTGTAGTCCCTTGCAGAGAATCTGCCTGAAGAAGAACCCTTGAAGATGCACCTATCCGTGGACTCATACAAATAGATGTCATAGAACCGAGCCTCCTGGGGGGGGATGAGGATGGCCTTAAGGAAGGAAGGATGGAGAGAGGCCTCCTTAATCAAGAGGTGAGGAGTTGGACAACCCGGGAAGGTGAGAAAGCCGCTGCCCCAGTTTCACTCCCAGAAGTTTGAGGTTCCCTGCCCGATAATCCATTGGGAATGCTCCTGGAGAGAGGACACATGGGTGCGGAGGGAGCTCCAGAGGGGGGAGGGTTTCCTTCCATTCTCCATGAGCCCGAAGTCGTACTTCCCCCAGATGAAACAACTCCACAATGTCCGGCCCTCGATAAATTCCCATGCCAATATGCCTTCCAAGAAGAACATGGACTCACCCAGGCTTCTCACGTTGATGCCACCATGCTCCAGAGGCTTCGCTAATCTGGTCCAAAAGGCCCATTTGCAACGAACTTCACCATGAGCGTCACAAAGGAAAGAGTTAATTATGGACTCCAGCCGGTTGATGACTGACCGAGGGACCTTCATAATAGAGAGTATGTGCATGGGGATAGAAGACAACACACTATTACTGAGAGAAATCCCCTCAAAAGGATAGGAAACAGTTCTTCCAATTGTTGAGGTGGCTAATAACCCTATTAGACAGATCCTAAATGTGCTGAACTCGAATCCTCCCAGGAGCAATAGGGTCCCCCAAATAGGTCATGGGAAACTTCTCCCCATGGATCTCGAGTACACTTTCAATAATCTCCCTGTATCTTCTTGGGAAGTTCGAAGGGAGGAACACACCACTCTTTTCCCAGTTGATATGTTTCCCACTCTAATGATCATATTTGTCCAAGATCCTCACCAATCCCCTGATAGAGTTGATCCTCCCATTGTTAAAGAAAGTCACATCATCCGCAAAGAGGAGGTGGGAAACATTGGGAACCTGAGACCCGCAGTGGAAAGGTCGGACAATGCCTTGCTGCATGGCAATCATGAAGTACCTACTAAGGGTGTCTTGGGCTAGAATAAACAAGGTTGGGGAGAGGGGGGTCACCTTGGCGCAGGCCTCTATCAGACTTAAAAACTTATATTGTTTCCCTTCTAAGTTGATGTTAAACTAGGGGGAACTATAGCAGCGGAAAAGGATGTCAATGACAGCTTCCAAGAATCCCATACATCTCATGGTGCAGAAGATGAAGGACCACTCCAGATGGTCATAAGCTTTATCCATATCCAGTTTTATAACCACATTCAAACCCACAACCTTCCTGTTCAAATCCCAAACCATATCTTGGGAGACCCCAACAGCCCCTTGAATTTATCTCCCTCGGATGAAGGCATTCTACTCATCCGAAACCCACTGATGTCTAAAGGAGGAGAGCCTACTATTCATGATGGTAGCCAAAATATTATAGGTAAAGTTACACAGACTGATGGGCCAGTAATGTGAGATGGAGGAGGGAGAGAAAACCTTTGGGATCAGGATCATGGTGGTAGTAGTCCCCATGCGCAGGAGAAAGACGCCTCTAAAGAAATCTGGGATGGCCTCAGAGAGATCACGTTTGATAATGTTCCATGAAAGGGTGTAGAAGGAGCCCGGGAAGCCATCTGGGCCATGCACACTTTCAGGGTTGAGGCAGATCACTGCCTCCCATATCTCCTTCTCATTCGGGACACTACGATGAATGTACCTCGCATGGCTAGGAACGCTACATGGGATCGAGTCAAACAGCTCGGGCTATCCAGTGGGATAGCCATTCTGGAAGTGAGGGTTAGGATCGTATAGAAGGTATCTGAAGTGGGAGCACACCATGGCGCCAATCAGCTCTGGGTCGCTGGAGAAAGTCCCATCCTCGAGCCTAATATTGGGAACATTGACTCGCTGCTTCTCCTTCAAGCACGCGTGGAAGAAAGCTATGTTACAATCCCCCTCTCTAAGCCAAGAAATACAGGCACGATCCTGGAGGCGTCTCTATTGTTCAAGAATAATCTCATTAAACCGATGTTTTTTGATACATAGAGAGGAAAAACCTCATCATCCCACCGATTTTCCAATGACACTTTAGTGTTCTCATTGTCATTCACTGTGTCCTCCATGATCAGCTGGTCAGTCTCTTGTGAAGTGGACCAAACCAGAAGAACCTTCTTCATGCACCGAAGCTTGGTGTGGAGACGGAACCAACTACTTTGCTGGAAAAAGGAGTTCCATGAATGTTTCACAACCTCGAGGAACCCAGAGTTTTGAGACCATAACTTGGAGAAGAAGAACCTTTCAGGAGATGGGGAGCTCGATCTCATATGGATAAGGAGGGGAGAGTGGTCAGACATAGCGCGAACCAGATGATGGACCTCAATATTCTGTAAAGACAAGATTGCATGGAGGTTACCCAGGAAATGATCAAGTCTACACCATGTTCTCCTATTGCCCCGTTGGTTATTACACCATGTGAAATTTTCGCCTGTAAATCCAAGATCCAGAATCCCCTCTTTTGTAACAAAAGAGGAAAAAGACAACCTGTCATTGCGAGGTAGAATCATACCACCTTTATTCTCAGACGGGTGCATGATGGTGTTGAAGTCTCCACCCATGATCCAAGGCACCATTCCTGGATTGAAACACCTGAGGTCCATCCAGATTCGATCCCGTAGGTTAGCATCGCACTTAGAATAAATAAAGGAACATGAGCAATACCGGTTCCCATCCAACACCTTGACTGAGAGGTGTTGGTAGGATGATGCAAGCAGGTCGATCTTCAAACTAGAGCTCTAGAAGATCCAGATGTGATTATTCACCGGCTTGCCATGCATGAAAAACCGCAAGCCGATTCGCTTAGGGAACTCCCTAATCTTGAGAAGACACTATTTTGGCTCCAAGACCACAACAATTGAAACCTTATGAAGATACACCTGGGACGAGAGGATGTCCGTTTTCACCCTGGACCCAAGT
Organism: Viscum album; assembly: GCA_963277665.1. Classification (NCBI taxonomy): domain Eukaryota; kingdom Viridiplantae; phylum Streptophyta; class Magnoliopsida; order Santalales; family Viscaceae; genus Viscum; species Viscum album. Next base: position 1,422,419,476 of record OY728123.1, on the reverse strand, counting down.
CCACATGCATTCCATATAATGAGCGAGATCATCGGAACAACGTGTGTCTGGTACTAGCCCCAGGTGACTAAGCTGGTTGGCAAAGCTCCATCGAAGCCGATAGAGAACCTTTAGTCTACGATCTGGTTACCATCCTCATTGATGAAGATCTTTGGGAAGAAGGCGGGCTAGAAGAGGCTTCAAATCCAGGACAGGTGAGGCGTCCTCTCCTTCTGCATGACGGTCTTGGGGAAGAGATGTTTTCCATAGTAGATAAGGCCGCGAAGGAGTTGGCAGTGGAAATCGGGGACCGCGATTGGGCGGGGCCATTCAACCTGACCAAAGCTAGGGGAAAAATATTCAGGATGGGGGAGCCGGGTAAGAAAAGGATCAGTGCAATGTAGGTAGGGGTGGTGAGGGAAGAGGTGGGCCAAGGGGGCCCTTGGGAAATGGGGGGGGGAGGCAAGGTGGGGGGAGGGGAATCCAAAACAGGAACCAGGGAAAAGCATGGGGGAGGCAGAGAAGAGGGAAGGGGGGAGAGAGGAGGTGGGGGAGGGAGAGAAGAAAAATGAGGAGGAGAGGGAAGGACCGGGGGCGGAGGGCAGCACAGAGCAGGGTCCACCAGGCATTCAGGCAGTTGATGGGAGGCCGCCGCAGCGGAAGATTCACCTTTCTCAAAATGATCTAGTTTCCTTAAAGGAGCACGGTGCGATGAGGGCCTCCTATAATCGAAGGATGCGTGGCCATGAAAAATAATAAATGGTGATAAATATTATGATGAAAAAAGAGAAGTATAAAGAATTGTAATTCAAGGCCATTATGAAAATCACCATTGATGATGGAGAGGAATAATAAGGGGCGATTGAGATGATGTCTTTTATTTCCTCAAATATAAAATTAGGGAAAGGAAATTTCTAAGGAAAATCCCACTTGATTTATTTTAATGTGGAATGGTTTTACATTTTGTAGCATGGTTCCCCATGTTGTTTCAAGAAGATTATGAGGATGAATTTAAAATCCCATTAATCAATCTCCAGCTGATGTAAAAGGTAATAAAAATTTAAAAAACATCAAAAAGAAGAATCTTCATTCACAAGAAAATGAAGGTTTAGAAGATTTTGAGGTTGAATAGAGAGAGAAATTAAACAATCATGGAGAAAATTCTATGGTGGCAATTGTAGGTAGCTCCCAAAAAATTAAAGGAAGAGAATTTGATGAATAAGAAGTCGAAGGTAGAGTTGATATGCAAGATGAATTAGTATATTCTCTTGAAGAGATAGATGTTTGCAGAGAAATAATAAAGAATGAAAATAGAGTGTTTTTTGATTCCAAACATTATATGAAGTAATGGTAAGAATATAAGTCTGTGATAGAGGAAGAAATTAAAAATCATAAGTTTTCAATGCCCGAGAACTAAGAAATGGGTGGTGATTACATGATCAAAACTAAGGCATGGAAAAGTGTGATTAATTGTTTGAATAACATGGCGAAGGATAAAATAAAACTTATCAACAAACTTGAAAAGGATGTTTTCGGCCTATGAAAAAATGCTGAGGATTAGGAAAAAACCCATACTCGTTATTTGACATTGGGAAAGTAAATCACTCAAGTGTCATAAAATATTGAAGTAAAGCATATAGTTGTTACAGAATCAAATCAACAGTCATATACATATAACGTGCTTAGTATGGGGCTAGATCGTAAATATAAAGTTGTGGTGATTACTGTCAAACCATAAGTACCCACTTCGAGGTTGAAAGTTGATTTGGGTATAAATCCAAATCATATGACTTATAAGTCCCAATGTGGAGCTAGTACTTCAATACTATATATGAATATACCATACATTAGATGTTATTGTTATGTAAATATGGGAAACTCACAAAAAATTTGTTCCATAGCTATTTGGTTCTGAATGGAAGAAGGACAATAGTGGAATCCATACAGAGCTCAATTTTCAAGGATTTCATTTGATGGTCACTATTTCAGGTGTGGAAGATTTCGACACATTGAACGATATTTCTCCTCAACAATGAAGAGAAATTTTCCAAAGCATTCTGAATGTGGTCATAAGGAGAATCTCAATGTATCGTCAAATGAGATTAAAATGAAAAGTCAATATTTATATATTCGATATGAAATGGGTCCATCAAACTCTAAGGAAAGTCAAAAATATCAATCCACACCTAGTAAAATGATAAAAAATGGATCCAAAAGAAAATAGTTGAACAGTCAGTGGTTACAAAGATTTCCCTTAAAGCATTAAATCATTATATTGCATGGATCCTTGATAGTGGATGCACATCCCAAATGACTCGTAATAGGGATATTTTTATAGGCATAATATTTAACAAGGAAGGTGTGGTCAATTTTTTTAATGATGAAGGACATATGATTATTGTATTTGGAAAATCCAAAATTGGGGGCAATGAAATGAGACATGATTATGTATTGGTTATTAATGATCTCAGTCACAAAATTCTTTGTATCAGTCAATAATGAATATATGGGAATACTATAAGTTTTAATAATAATATTTGTTTCATCAAAGGAATATACAGTGTTTTTGTTCTATATTGAAATATAATAAAGGGAAATCTATACATTGTAAGCGGAGAAGAGGATATGTTCTTTTTATCTAGTTAAGAACAAAATGGGTTGTGGAATAAATGAAATGTACATTTATGCCAAACATCCCTTGACTATCTTGTCAAATGTGATGCATCTTAATATCACCTTAATCTATCATGTGATGGAACTAATATGTGAAATGCTTGTCAATAATGTACTTTTATCAAAAAGATGTAGAAGAAAAAATAAAAAAAATCATTCAGATTTCTTGAATTGGTACATGTAGATGTATGTGGAACTATCTCACTAAGATCGTTCAATGGGAAGAGTTACTGTATACATTTCTTTAATGATTTTATAAATATGTAATGGGTATTTTTCATTTTCCACAAATCTAAAGTGTTTAGTTGCAAGAAATAGTACTGGATGGGATATTAAAGGACTCTTGGATAGAATATTCTAAAGTTTAATCCTGCTAATGGTATCGAATTCCAAAACATTCAAGTAGAATAATTTCTCAAGAATAATTAAATAAGGCATCAAGTTTCATTAGTGATAAATCCTCAAAAAAATTCTTTGGTTGACAAGAGAAATGAGATCATAAAAAACATATCAAGAATAATTATGATTGAAAAGGAACTACTAGTGAAATTCTAGATGGAATTGTTCTTGACATGAAATTGCATATCCTGCATGGATCTATAATGTACAAAGGAAGAAAATACTCCATATGATTTGTGGCATGGGAAGAATCCAACATTGAAACACATTCAAATCTTTGAAAGAAAATGTTTTTTTCTAAATAATGAGAGACATAGGAAATTTGAATCATGAGGATATTAGGGGATATTTCTTTGATATTTAGTAATAAGAAAATAATATAAACTTTTCAACAAGAAAATTAGAATGGTAGTTGAAATAAATGATGCCAGTACAATAGATAATTAATAAAATATTCAACAACATAGTGATTAATTCATTGATCAAAGTGATAATGTGGTAATAACCTCAAGGGGTATTAATGTGGGAAATTTTGATTAAATAGAAGATACTTATGATTAATAGGATGAAGAAAAATCTAAGATTTCATAGAATTTGAAGATTAAATTTGAAAATTATAGGAAGAACATCTTTTTTGATTATGGGGAATGAGGTCACACATGAGGAATGGAGCCATTAAAGCAGGCATCCTTCCTATCATAGGTAGATCCAAAATGTTTTGATAACATAACTAGAGATGAGAAATATGTTTAATATATGAATGAAGTTCTTGACCAAATTTAGAAGAATCGGACATGGGAGATTGTTTCAAAACAAAAAATATAATAATTTCATTGGAACCAAATGGGTCTTCCACAAGAAGATAAATTAATATGTAATGTTGGTTTGAAAAAAAAGCACGATTAATGTGAAAATTTTACTCCTAGATATGGGGTATTGATTTTGATTAAACATTTTAACCTATTCTGAGGCTAGAGAAATTCATATTATTCATGTTCATAACAGTGAAAAGAAGATTAAATGATTTCCATATGGATGTGAAGTTAGTGTTTTTAAATTGGGATCTAGAGGAATAAGTTTATATTGAGAATCTAGATGGTTTTCATGTTCATGAATATTAAAACAGAGGTTTTTGGGTGATTAAGGTGTTATATGGGTGGATATAAGGACCAAGGGAATGGTATTCAAGACAATATCAGTTTTGAATAAGCTTGGTTTTTAGCATGGGACTATTAATTATAATTTCTATGTCAACAAAGACATTAATCAAAGGATTATGGTGCTGGTGTATATTGGTGACATAATATTTGGTGGATCAGATGAAGTACATTGTAAACAGTTCACATTATTTATGAAGACCGAATTCCTAATGTCAATTATTAGTGAATGGATGTTTTTCCATTGTTTACATGTGCCAAAAATAAATAATGTAACATTAATTTTACAATCTAAATATGGAAAGGATGTTTTGAGAAGGTTTTTTATGGATAATTATAAGAAGATAATAACTCCAGTGGGTACCTTGATGTAATTGTCATGGATAATGAATGAAATTCAGTTAATGTCACAGAATATAGGAAAATCACAAAATGTATATTGTACTTTCTAATGATAAGACTTGATATTGTTTTTTCCATGTTCTAAGAAGCCTGATATCAATGAAATCCTAAATAAATCCACTTAAATTTTGTAAAAATTATATTTCATAATGTCAATGGAGTGGTTGATTTTGGTTTTCTTTACAATGAAAAACTTTATCATGGGTTATTGGGGTATACAGATGAAGATTGGATGGATTAGTAGATGATAGAAAATAAATGTCAGGTGGGGTGTTATATATTGATGGATTATTTTTTTCTTGGATAATCAAGAAACAATATTTCATTTAATTTTGCACTATAGAATCTGAAAATATTGTGGCAACCAAATCTTTAATGTGGTTATTATGGAAGAAGTAGTAGCTTAATGATATAGGAATTCTATTGAAGAAACTGATCAGAATACATTGCAACCATTCATGTTCTATCAATATTATAAAAAAATATAGCCCATCACTCAAATGCAGAAGACATTGTTTGGGGTAAACCATGCAGACCCTTCTAGCTAATTGTGTGCCCTAGTTTTCAACTGTCACATGGTGTGTGTAAACCCTATAGGGTGGTGCATGGCCGTGGAACCTTTTTTTTAGTTGTTGTAGTGTCTTTTTCATAGTGTGTGCATGGATATAGAAACCATGTAGCAATCCACATAGGTAGCACCCATTAGGCAGTACCAATGCATTTTAGGTCGCATGGGTTGCACATGGTTTGGAAAACCATCCGAGATAACCATGCAACCCATTAAAAAAGAAAAAATGACTATTTTCCCCTCCAAAATTTACCCTTTCTCTCCCCTTTTTCCCTTCATGGTCACACTCTGTGCAAAAAGGATCCCTCCATCTTTTCCTCCTCTCCTTTTTTTCTCATCCCTCCATTGGTGTTCTGATCTTCGATCCGTTTGTGGCTATTGAACTGTGTTAGTGAGTCTCTCCTCACCCATGCCTCCTTCGAATATTGATTTCACCTCAGGGAATGATAAATCCATTTGAGCTGTTTCACCCTATTTTCAGGGAGTATGATGGAAACCCAGATCTCTTCTAGATCTCTTGGAGTTAGAGCTCGATATTATAAATTTCTATATCTATGAGTACAAGTTAGATGGTTCATACCTTTCTTCATGTTTTTGCAGATGATTTGAGGGCACGTCTTTTGGCATGCATTTGGGAAATAGAGCGAGACCCCTTTGTTTCATATTAAATTGATCATGAGACCATATGGGATGCCTCAAGGCATGCCCTATAGTTATTTTGATGTGTGAGGTTGGTTTAGAGGCCATTGAGCAACATGGGTAGTTGGTTTGGGGTGTGTTTTTAATTAATCTGAGTTTTTTTGTTTAATTGAAATGGTAAATTTCAATTAGATTTAATATTTTTCAGATTAATGTGTCTTATATATTTGTGGAAGGTTGTACATTTCAATCAGAGTTAGCTAATTCAATTTTATTTAATTTATATGATATTTTAAATTATGATATTAAATTGTATTAAATGGTGTTTCTTATTTGATTTGAAATTCATATATAAAATTATTATGATATATTTTGGATATCATGGGGTTGTGATGGGAATGTATTGAAGAATTTAGGTTGCATGGACTTTAATATTGATGTAAATTGGTCTTCTAGTTGGGCTTGGCCTGGATTACATGGGTGGTGTATAAAATGGGTTGGGTATCATGAACATCTGATTGAGGCAACAATCTCATCACTTTAGGAATGGACTTTGATATTGGATGGAATGGTCATTGTACATGAGCCACATGATCCCAAGACAATGAGGTGCCAGTTTTTAGGTGGCTTTAGTACTGTTATTGGTGATTTATTCTCACTCGTGATGGATAAACCTTTGAATTTGAGTCATGTTAACACAGGTTGAATTAGTGATGAGGTTGGTTTGACCACTCATGTGGGTAGAGGAGACTGGTATTTGGGACTTAGGTGAGTATGGGTTCGGGTTCTTTTCATAAAAAGTCATAGGGAAGTTGAGTATCCTTTGGTTGATATTGTTGAGTCTATCAGTTAGTAGAATGTGGCACACCAAGATTGAGGTCATGGGCCTAGACTATTTTTGGGAGAATGGATATTTATATTTCTCACAACTTCGTAATGTGATCCTAAGGTAATTTTATTTGGGTTAATATATCATTGTGCCTCCGAAGGTTAGTCTTTGAGAAGAAAGGTACTTTTGAGAAGGGACTGAGGGAATGGTGACTTGTTTGGGTGTGCCTTCGGGACATTGGTGACTGATTTGAGACACGCGATGATAGGAGGCACTGGGTTCCAAGTTACCTTGCTTGAGGTGGAACCTGAGGGTTCCCATATGTTATGATAAATCAGGGGATACCTTGGGATATGGGCCATGGATCCTTTCCTATCCAGTGATTTTAAAAATGGTCGAGGTAGGTGATTAATCCATTGTGGTTTGTTGAGTATTAGGTCAGTATTTTTTTATTTAAATCACTCATATGTTGGTTTATATTTTTATTATATCACAATTGATGAGACAATAATGTTGGGTACATGTATATGGGTGGTATCCTACTGAGACACATTCTCACACACTACACAGGTCCTTCGGGATGTGTATATACTTTATGTATTTACGTTCAAGTAATGGATCAGCTTCCGGTGCTAGACCGTACAGGTTTTTTGGCATGAAATATTGGCATGTGACCTTGAGTTCATTCTTATGTAGAGATTCTATTTTAGTTTCATTCAAGTTTCAGCTTGCTTATGTAATATGTATGTATTATACTGAGGTCATCTAGTGGGGACCTTATTTTCATATTGTTGTGTATGACCTGTGTTTATATTCATGATCTTCTTGTTTTTTTAGCTGTTATAAGTAATGTGTTTGGAAAGTTCATGTATTTTCTATTTCTTCTTTTTATTAATTTGTTCTAATATTTAATTGATATTGACTATTCTTACACCATTGATGGGTCTGGTTTAAGTTTTCTATGTTTTTATTTCCCCTGCATGTTATATCATACACTCGGCCTAGTATTATTATCATCTCCCATAGGGTATATCCTCCACATATTCCCGATTTCCACCCTCTCTTCTAGTCAACATCTTTTTACATTTGGTGAGGTGTGCCTAATGCAAGTGGAAACCAACCAGATAGCATTTTTAGGTGGATAACTGTTTCGGGGATGCTACAAGTGGTATCAGAGCAGATCTTTACTAGGATTTAGTAGCAATGAAAGGCTATCTACTAATGAGATAAAGATTTCTTTTTTTCGTTTATACTAGTCATGCTATTTGGGATATGGATAACTAAATATTAGTTTGTTTTAGAAACTAGATTCATAATTCATTCTTGGGTGCGTGAAACCCCATGTATGAGAGACAAACCATGTTACAATGAGTGGAAATTTCCACTCTATTTTTCTCATTTTACGGTTTATATGATTTCCACCTCTATTGGCTTGTTTGGAATATGATTATTATCTGGTTATGATATGTGACTTGTGAACCTTGTCCTAGTGAGGTCAGGGACAAGATATTGGGACATTTGACTTTTGAGGCAAGGTGTGATTATGCTGAATTCTTATACGTTTTTCTAGGGACATGATAGGATTTTTAAATTATATATATATATATATATATATATATATTCTTCCATGATAAAAATTCATTGTTAAATGTGATATTCAATTAAATTAAATTGAATATTCCTTTTGAAACGTGAGATGATTTTTGAATATGAAATCCCGGGTGATATATATATAAATTTCATGTGATGTGATATTTGAAATGGTCTAGGCCCTAATAGGAGAATTCAAGTATCATTTTGGGTGATGTTGATTAGCAGGTTGGGAATTGTGGTTTTCTGATTAAGGCAACATTGGTTGTCATAATGGGAATGGTTGGGGGAGTTTTGATACATGGATTTATCAAGGATAAGTAAGGAGTCCAGGAGGCTAGGATTCCATGGGGAATTGTTGTGATATTAATTGGTGGGGGTAGTGAGGATGTGATTCATATTACCTCTTTCCTTGTCTGTTATATTTTTATACATATGATATGGGATGTATGACCATTCAATGGTATTCAGCAGGTTCCCCCCAAAACATCTCAGATGGAGTGTTATGTGGGTGATGGATTGGCGTCATAGTAGAATGATTGGTTTGGGCCCATGATGGTCAGGCAGAGCATAAACCACAGGTACATGATCAGGGACTGGCTCAGGTTCTTGTGTAGTTAGGGAAGCCACAAGATTTCACTGATTTTGGGCCGTATCTTGACAAGCATCTCTGAGTAATCCTAGTAAGGGTTATCTAGTGTATCAATCAGAGGGATCAAGGAGAAGATAAATCTATGGTGTATCTTACTCGGGAGTTCTAGTCACATCAACCATTGATTTTTCAGGGTGATGGTTTCCCATAGGCTGCTAAAAAGTAGATCGAGAGTATGAAGATGATCTTGGAGTGGCTAGAGATGCCTCTTAGGTGGAGGGTGAAGCTGAAAACTTATATTCTCAGAGGACCAACTACACTCTAGTAAGATGTGAAGGTTTAGAAAATAAGACATTATGAGCTATCCCGAAAGGATTTTTGGTCAGGTTCTTCAAGCACATTTTCCTGATGATGCTAATGGATGAAAGAGATCAAGAGTTCTTTAGCCTTCAACTGAATGACATGTCTATCATGGACTATGCTAGGATATTCACTCAGTTGTATTGAAATACACCCACCATTTTTATTGATGACATCTCAAGGGTGAGGTGCTTTAATGATGGTTTATGTCATGCCATTTAGGTTTAAGTAAACATCTTTAGGTTGGACTTATTCCTAGAGGTGGTGAAATATGAGCTCACAGTAGAGGGAATCTTGATGGATAGGTCTTACAAAATATGGGTTCTGGATTTGGGGTTTTTCAGTCATGACACTTCAAATAGTATAAATTAGTGATGATATGAGTTCCAGCAGTGTATTCATGCTAAGAACTCACCTAGACCACCTCAGAGTGAGTCTTCTACAGTTTAATTCTAGTGTGGGAAGCTAGGAAAAGTCTAGATGTAATGAGAGTGTCCTCTAATGGAGTGTTAGGCATATGTAAAGATCGGAAATCTTGAGAGTTTCTATAGGAATCCTTCTTGGATAGCCAGTAGTCAAGGACAGAGGAAGACGAAGGTTTTTGATATTGGTTCAGGATTGGTAGTATGTGATGGAATCTAAGGTTCAATACCACATAGATGAAATGGCTTAGAGAGTGGGACCCAATCATGGGTTTAGTGTTCGGTGGATGGTACAACACCACAGGGAGGTTAGACGTTAGGATGTTGAGATTTAGGACATGTGCATGTCGTGGAGCTATAAGGGGATGAGAAAGATGGTAAGTCGATGATAGTTAAAGGCATTCCAAGGGCATAGATTGGATTTTTTTTCATTTTTCCTGGCCTATTTAAGAAGGTATATTTTGGTGTACAAGGTGCATAGATTATAAACATGGACTGACCAAATGTTTTTTAATAGATGGGCATCAAATAAAAATTGTTATATATATATATGAGGTGAGAGGCACTAGGTTTTGTATTTCAACATCATTGTATATAGGACAATTGAGGTTCTTGTCACCAAGAAATTGAGGAGATACAAGATACTTGTGGTGTGTTTTTATCTGAACACTAATGTGGTGTGGTACCTAATTTAGGTTCAATAAACTAGGGTTGTTCTGAGAATCTTTTAAGATGTTTGGCCTCGTAGGTTCCATGTGACGCATGGGCATGAGGTACGAACCGATGTGGTATAGGACCTTGATGGGTGTCAAAATAGCACAAGAGAACCTTATGAGGTGAAGGATTGATGATTCATCATGGGATTTCTTTGAGTCTGGGAATTTTTCAAAGGCCATTGATTGATTGGAGTTTTGGGTATAATGACACTAAGGTAGGTCACTCCTAAGGTGGGGAGCCCCCTTGAGGTGTTTGACCTTTAACCTTGAGACAAAGGTAGTCTAGGTTAATTATAATGGGATGGGTATGTCTGTTACCATTTGTAGGATTCATTTTATAGCTTGTGGAAGAGCTATGTTATGGTTGGGAGATTGTAACATCCTGGGTTTTTGATTTTCGTTGAAAATCACTCTTTTTTTTAATTTTTCAAATATTGGGTGTATTGTTTTCTTCTTTGGGAATCAGACCTCAATTTAGAGAGTTTTATCAGCTTTATATAATGTTTTTACATTTTTTAGGGGTTTATTTGAATCCCCTATTGCTCAAAATGGGTTTCGGGAACATCATGGGCTCAGAGGAATTTTCCGAGTTGCAGGCCAGGGTATATGGTTCGGGGTAAACTGTGTGACCCCTTCCATCTAACCATGCACCCTAGTTTTAAACTACCACATGATTTGGCTAAACCATGAAGGGTAGATGAAGTCTTTGTAGCCTATCCTTCCGTTGTTGTAGATGCTTCTACATGGCTTGCACACAGATAGAGAATATTATGCAGTAAGCCGCATAGGTAGTTCCACATAGCTAGTACATATGCACAATATCCCTCACGTTTTCTACATGGTTTGGAAAACCATGCTAGAAATCCCTGTGGCCCCATTAAAGAGTCAAAATTAACTATTTTAACCCTCACTCCTTTATCCTTCTTTTCACCCCTTTTTTCCTTCTTGGTAACGTACTACATAGGAGGAAGCCCTCATTTCTTTCTTATTATCCTTTTTTCTTCCATCTCTATGTCAATGGTATGATCATTTATAAATTGGTGGATATTTAATAGAATTATTGATTCTCTCCACACCCATGCATCCTTATCAATTTTTTTCACCTCATAGATCACTAAATCCATTTGAGTTGTTTCTCCCTATTTTCGAAGAATGTGATGGAAACTCATATCTCATCCAAACTACTTGTATTTATAACTTGATATCATACATTCTTGTGTCTATGAGTCCAAGGTAGTTGGGGAATAGCTTTATTTATGTTTTTGTAGACAATTTGAGGGGCCTGGATTTTGGAGTGCATTTGGGAAACATAGAGATACCCCTCTGTTTCATATTAAGTAGATCATGAGGCTGTATGGGATGCCTCTATGCGTACCCTAACCTTATTTAGATATGTGAGGATAGGTTTGATTTAATTTACCACCATGGGTAGTTCGGTCATGGTGTTTTCTTAATTAATCTATGTTATTCTGATTAATTGAAATGGTGCAATTAAACTGCATTCAGTTGTTAGTCTAATTAAAGTGTTTTATATATCTATGTATGGTTGGTCATTTGAATTAGAGTCATCCCATTAAATTATATTGAATTGATATGCTCACATAAATTTCATAATTTAATCATATTAAATTTAATTTCTTACTTGATTTTAAATACAAATATAAAATTCTTTTGATATATTGTGGATACCTTGGGGTCATAATGGTCATTGCTCAAGGAATTGAGGTGGAATATCCATCAGGATTGAGGTTATGTGGTCATCTAGTTGGGCTTGTCCTGGATTACATGGGTGGTTTAGACCATCATTTGGGAATCATGGACATCATATTTAGGTGGAGAGGCCGTCTAGTTGGGCATGACCCATGATATTGGATGGCATGGCCATCATACATGAGAAACATAGTCGTAGGGGAACAAGGTGCCAGTTTTGATGTGGATTTGGTATTATTATTGGTGATATCCCCTCACCCATAATGGCCAAAGCACTGAATTGAGTCCTGGATACTTAGGTTGAATCCATTATGAGGTGGTATTGACCAATCGTGTGGGTAGAGGTCCTCAGTAGTTTCATCATAGGTGAATATGATTGGGATTTTCTTTACATATAAATCCATAAAAAAGGTGAGAAGCCTTTGATTAATATTAATGAGGCTATTATTTAGGGGATGAGGCTTGTTGTCATTGAGTCCATGGGACTAGAATATTTTTGGGAGAATGGTTGTTTCCTTTTCTCAAGACACCATGTTGGGAGACAATGGTTATTTTATTTTGTGGAAGATATTATTGTACCTCTAGATTTTAGGATTTGAGCCAGCATGTTCTTTTTGAGCAAGGATTGGAGGGATCGATTATTTGTTTGGGTGTTCCTTTGGGATGTCGGTGCTTCATTTGAGACACACAGTTTCATGAGGTATGTGGGTCCAGGTTACATTTCCTGAGGTTGAAACTGATGTTTCACCTAAGATATGAGACATTAAGGGATACTGTGTTATATGTTCCAAGGATCCTTTCTTATCTAGTGATTCATGTAGTAGACAAGGAAGGTGATGTCTCTCTGTGGCTATTGAGAACTGGGGGAGTTTTTCTTTCATCAAATCAAGCATGGGATACATTATCTTTTTATTATATCATAACTGCTTAGTCACACGTGTTGGGTATGCACACTTGTCTGGTATCCTACTGAGACATGTTCTCATACCCTATATAGACCCTTTAATATGCTTGTAGACATTATGTATTTATGTTAAGGTAAGGTATTGGATTCCAGAGTTGGACTGTAGTGGCTGTTTTGCATGAGATATTGGCATGTGACTTTCTGATCATGTAAAGATGGAGTTTTTTATTTTCATTTCAGTTTCAGCATTCTTATGTTATATGTATGTATTGTACAGTGGTAGGTCCTTAGTGACCATCTTTTTTATATTATACACATTGAACTATATTGATATGAATTATCTCCTTGTATTGGTTTAGTTCTTACCTGCGGTGTATTTTTCATGTTCATTTATTTTCCAAGACTTCACTTTATTAATTACTTACTCTATTTTTTTTTGATATTGACTATGCTTTCACTATTGGTGGGTTTGATTTGATTCTTCTAAGTCTTTTATTTCCACTTCATGTTATTTTATATACTCATACTAGTTTTAATATTAACTCCAGAGTGTATAACCTCCCCACTTTCCCTTATTAAACCCCTACTTCTAGTCAGATGCCTTTTCCATTTGGGGAGGGGTGGCTAAGGCCAATGGCACCTAACCCAATAACACTATTTGAGTGGATAATTGGGTTTATAACTCTACACACTCATGAAACGTGGTGAAAGGTAGTTCATGGATGATGAAATATAGTTTATAGAGGTTTTAGAGCAGTTCGTGAGTGGATTGAAAAAGTTCATGAAAAAAATTTACACAAACTAACAATACTAATAAATGTGGATTTGATTTAATGGGTGAAAAAACATCATGTAACACTCATATATGTGTGAAAAAAGTATGAGATGATTCCGAACAACATGAGATTATTCTGGAGGATTATTGAGAAAACCTCTAGTTAGAGCGTAGTGATGTGTCAAATTGTGATAGGTTGTAAACCAGGAGGGAAGATGAGTCTTCTACGATCATTTTATGGGAATTCATCATGGGCATAAAATTGATATATCTTAGGTCCTTATTTTTAAAATGAGCCTTAGTGGATTTGGTACATCAGAGCACTATCATTCTATTATCCTTGGATATAGCTCAATGAGGGTGAACCAAGTTAAATTATTGAGTCTAATTCATGCTTTCATTTATTTTCATACATTGTTATAGGAAAGGGAGATAAGAATGTATTGATTAATAAAAAAAGATCTGAAGGTGCAGTTTTTTTAATCTACTATGTCCAGATTCACCCCTGTTCAGGGTATTTAACTTAGTTGGGATAACATGTTTTGGATGAAACGTTAACCATTTATAAGATTCATTCATGGAATTAATCCATGATGGTATTAGATTATTCACAAAAATCCTTGATGATATTAGATTCTTGACATGAATCCCTGATAGTATTATATTATTACCATGATGACTAGATGGTTTTTTTAGATAAATATCGTTATGCATTCCATCATTATTAATTATTTTATTGATATTCCATGTGATTATTCAATTAGTTTTAATTACCATTGTTCAGTTTCTTTCCCATGTGGTTATTTATATGGAATTATCTAATCAAAATTTCTTCCTTCCATATTATTCACATGTTATTGATTAAATAGCTTGTGTTTCAGTAATTTACATATCTATATTGATTGTGTTTATTGATTCATTCTTTTATTCATTGAACTAAGCCCTTACTAATAATTTTAGCCCGCCATTATTTTGACCATTACCTAGTATTTCATGAAGTTTACTATGACTAATATACATGGAAGAGATAGATTAAAGAATGTTACTCTTGATTGAAAAAAATGATATAATTTGAGTATTAAAATATAATATAACAATCATGTATGTATCTAGTTTACCAAGACTACTAATATGATTGGTCCTTTGGGATTTGATTCCTTGTATCTTATTCCAATGTAGTGATAATAGGAACTAGATTAAGGGTTTATGGGGTCGGTTCACTACAAATATTATAGATAACTTATTATAATTGTCCTTATTGGAGATGATGTATAACTAACTAATAATGTCAACATTAGCTGATAGAACCAACCATTGATGGGATGAATCCAAATGAAATGGTGAAAGATATAATATATAATTATACTATAAATAACATATTAATAATTGATTAATACTATTTATAACAAGTAAATATAATAATTTAATAATCTTTAATGAGGTGGAAAAGAGTTGAGTAGAGGAGTTGGAAATATTGGGGGGAAAGTGAGATAAAATAAATGGATGAGGTTTCCTTTTTAATGAAGTTTTTCTTTTTGTTAACACATTAACACATTGAGGGATTATTGTACTATGATTCCATAATAATCCTAAGTGTATATATTGAATTTATAGTCATGATTTGGGGAGATAATTTTCTTTTCAAAGAGGATGGGAACTTATTTTCCATGGAATGTGACAAATGGTATTTATACTTATGGAGAAAGATACTTTTTGGTTAAAATACAGAAAAAATTATTATTTATAATGTAAACCCTGTAATAGTGATATTTTTAACATTATAAATTATATTTTATTTTAAATACAGGGTTATATGACATTATGACTTCGTTAATGATAAATTTTTTATTTTATACTTTATGAAATAAAATTTTGAAAATTTTATTTATTAATGGAATACATTATAATTTTAGGATTTGAGAAGTGCTTTTTAGGTTTTAAAATTTTGATTATTATATTTAGTTGACTCATTTACCACAAAAAATTAATTTTGGGTTAATTTAATGTATTTATTATTTATTATATAACTATTAAATAATTTATATGTCAAAAATCATGTGGAATTTCCAAAATCGATATTATTTCTTTTCACCAAAAAAATGATATTTATTAGAAAATTTAAAAAAATTCAACCTTAGTTAATTTTGATGTGATGATTCTAAAAAATGACATACATTTTTCCCAAATAATTTTCAAACATAGGTAATTTAATTTATTAATATAAAAACTATAATTATAATAAAATATGTTAAAATACACATTATCAAAAATCCACTTTTACTTTCTTTTAGTTTCTAATTTGAATACATATTTTGTGGAATTATAATTTTCACATTCACTTAATTTATTAGGGTAAAATATAATTTAATTGCAATTATAATATTTTATTAATTAGATTATTTTTAATGGTCAAGACACTATGTTAAGTGTTATGTTATTATTATAATGCTGATAATATTTGTATACATTCTATAAACACCTAATATTTCATTTTTTTGTAATTCACTTCAATTCCTCTCAAGTGTATATATTCATCATTTGAAAAATATATATTTTATTAAAAAAATTATTCTTTTTTATAGTTTTTTATATGAGTGTCATAATTCTTCACGATCATTAAGATCAAATTTTCTAATTCTAGTTATTTTATTTATTCTATTTATGGCCACAATATAATTGTTTTAATTTTATTAGGTATATTTATTATCTAAATTTAATTTTTTCAATTAATGGAATAAATTATTTTTTCTTATTATTATGTACTACATGTTTTTTAAGAAGGTGGTGCCTTAGTCAAAGGCAAAGACACAATTTATTCAATAAAAAGATAGAAATCACATAAGTTTGAAGGAGGGGATTTTATTAAAAATATTCATAAAGAGGGAGAAGATTTACCGTCAAATCATCCATCGAAGTAATGACCTGGTTGATTCCCTTATTGGTAAGACAATCAGCAACCATGCACGCTTCATTGAAGTCATAAGTGGTAATGTATCAGATCACCAGAAGTGAAATACAGCAGCACATCCATTGGGTAAAATTATTATGTACTACATGTGTTTTATACTATAATATATTTCTAAATATGATGAAAATGATTATTCATTAAAGAATTTTGATTTATATTTTTTTAATGGTACAATATCCCCTGATTTAAAAAAATCAGCCTTGAAATTTCAACTCATATCCTCAGTTAACTATAGATGGGTGTACTTTTGTAGAGACCCCAAACATGACGTACATGGACATTACATTACTTTTGCGGAATACTTAATACATAACAAAAACCAACACTCAAGGATCGTAAAAGTTTAGTGTCTTTGGAAACTCGGAACATAATCATCTAATCATGGTGAAAGATCTTCAACATCTCCCATAAATATCTTCCCCTTTGGTTTTCTTATCTAAAACCTTTCTTTATATCCTGGGGAAAAGAAAACATATAAAGGGTGAGCTCAAATGATCGATAAGGATAATCATGGAGAAAATAAAACAAACCATATACATTTGAACTTAAAAACATGAATATAATGTTTAAAGATCAAAATCTTGAGCAATGACATAAAACATGGAATTACATAATCCATAGATCAAAATGGAACACCAATCATGATAAAATAGCATGGGAATAAAACATGTAATTGTGAAAAACCATTAAGCACTTGATATGATTTCCATAGTATCCAAGGAATTTCTGCCAAGACCATCTTAGTGGACAAAGTCCCTTACTGAATTGAGTTCACTCCTCGTTCCAGTCCTGTATCACTGAACCAGATTAACTTTCTGTTCCAGCCATGTCTATCTCATGAGATATAAATTTTTACCCAATTTATTGTAGGGATATATAGGTCTCACCAATCTCATAATGAAATCATTCTTATGTGTGCCACAACATAAACATAAATCATTCATCATAACCCAAAGAATAAAATGGGTTTCATAAACATCATCCCATCACAACATAATCCATATAAAACAAATGGATATCATTTCATCATAATAAATGTGAAACCATGTAAATCTTAGAGAAATTATACTTGAAACATAATCATACAAAATAATGGCATCTTAGATGGAAAATAGTTTTGAAAAAACACTTGAAATGAATTATTGAGGAAAAAATAATTTCTTCTTCAAAATCATTTTATTTTCACAAAATCCCATGAATTTTTAAAATAAAAGGATTTTTTTTAGAAATAATCATGAAATATTATGGAGGAAGATTCATGAAATTAAGGATTTATGAAACCTTAAAAATATGTTCATGCCATATAAGTTAAAAAACATTCTTCTCGTACTTTTGCCGGAAAAGTCAAAAAGTACCTCATATAGTAAATAAAAGAAATATTACTTACATACCTTATAGTAGATGTAAAAATTCTAAAAAGTACTTTAAAAATAAATGAAACAATTTTTAGAAAATAGGGACATGGATGACAAATATAACTCCAGTAAATACTTACAAATAAACAATATCAGATAAAAACGAGATTCGAAAAGTTATCCCTTACCTTATGTCCAATATGCTTCGTATGTATCCGAACCCCCTGTATAATGATTTAAATAATGTCATTGACTTATTAATGAATCATATTCACTGTTATGATATCATATATGGTTGACTTATGACATTATATTACCCGTTATTTTGTAAATTCATTGTTAAAGCAGCGTTTTGGGTAAAAGCGTTTCAATTATCGAACGTGTTTTGATTTTTTATTCTTGATATTATTATTCATATCCTGATTTAATTAATTACAGAATGTAAAAAATTATTTATATATAACATATATTCATCACATAAATATATATTATAGATCGATAAATGGAATGAAATACGCCGTTCATGGAGACGGTAGGTCGTACGTACACATGAATGTTGTTTTCGTTTCCTTATTCAATTGAATGGAATTAAGTAGATGACATACATATACATATATATATAAATAAATACAGTAGCATTATTGTGTCATATATTTCATTATTATTCATTATATATACTTTATAATCATTCATGAATGCTTAACATGGAGAATGAATCTCATCGCGTTGTGGAGATGGTAATTCATACGTACGCACAAGCGATGATATCATTCCCATAATTCTTGAATAGAATTGTAGTGGATGATATAATATCTCATAATCAGTATTGTGTTTATAATAACCATATATAATTATTCTTTAAACCACTATACCCACCCAAGTAAGGTGGTGGTGGAAAAAATGATTACACCACGGTGTGGAGACGGTATTCCGTACGTACGCACGCGCGGTGATTTCGGTTTCCGTAGGATGGATAGAAGGTGAAATGGGGTTGTTTAATATTTATAATACCATATTAGTATATTATTGATACTAATTTTATTAATTTACAATTAAACAAATAAAGAATAAGAAGTTGAAGAAGAAAGAAACTTGAAAGAATCGGTAGAAGAGATCACCTCTTTTTCAATGCACCTCTTTTAAGCTTCCTCTTAAGGCACTAGAGTTGGTATTTTGAGAAGACCAGAACCTAAAAAATTTTCTAGGGAAGTGGATAAGAGAAATGGGCAGGGTTTGGCTAAGCTTGAAGTCTCAAATTGTTGTGAAGAGGAGAGGGAGGAGGTTCCCTTTTATAAGGGAGGAGAGGGGCACCTTTGGAAACATAAGAAATATTAATTTATAATAAATTCAAAAACCACTTAAAAACCTCCAAAAATGACCCATATTCTAATATTAGATGATATAGGGTTGTAAGATCATTAAAAAATAAAATTTGGACATTGTGGAAATTTATTTTATACCTTATCAACTTGATTTACCCTTATTTAATCTATTTAATTTTATTTGTGGTAATAAGATTCTAAATTTTAAATTATTATAAATAATTACTTATGTGTTGTGAATTATCCATAATTGGATAAGTTATGACATTTTCGACCATGTAAATTTTAATTTATAATTTTTAAATATTTTGTGATTTTTAAAGAATTTTATATTGTGTTATTTTTATAAAATAACAATAGTGTCAATTTTGACACTATTCATTTTTTTCAATTTAAATAAAATCCACACAGAATATATGTTCAAAATAAAATATTTAATAGATTAATAACAGGTCATATTTATCTATAAAATTCGAGGAGAATATTAAATAGTTCATATAATATTTATTTTAATATTTTTAAAACCATTTATTTGATATTTCAATCAATAAAATAATTTCAACAACATTATTGTGTCTCCTTTAATGATAATAATTTAATCCCTCAAAATTCAAAAGAAATTTACAAAATATAGATAATTGTATTATATTTCTGGAGACTATTCATGTTCTATGTTTCATGAATTTTATCACTAAATTAAAATTATTATACTTATAATATTTAAGAGAGTGACATGTTGTCACTTTCTTTGGTTTTAATAATAATTAAATTATTTTCAGGGTCAAAAGTCCATAAAATGAATCTATTCGCACCCTTAGGTGATATTGGTCTACCTTTAGTCATCCAATTGAATTTTGTAAGGTGTTAGGGTAATTTTATAATCTTATTTTTACCCTTAATTAACTAATTTACCTTTAATTGCAGTAAACAAAAATTCACTTAGTTACTATTCATAATATCAAAAAAATAAAATTAACCTATTAACATAATTTGGACCCATTGAATTAAAATATGGAATCAATTTTTAAAAATTCAAAACACAGAAGTTTCAGTAATTAATTTAAAATTAATCATGTTTTTAATAAAATGGGTTTTAAAAGTTAAAACATTGCCAAAGATTGAAATGTTTTACCTATGAATTCAATGTAAAATTAATGGTAATTACATAAATTATATTAAATTGTAAAAATATATTATATTTATACTTTAAAACCATTCAATATTATAATTTAACCATATAAATTATTGCGATTAAAAAATTTGTTTTTAATTAAAATATAGCGTGTTTTTACTATTCATTAAAATATGAAAGTTATCATAATAATATGAAAAATTTATTCAGAGTAAATTTTTATATCCTGATTACAAATAAGAATTTTATTTTATCAAATTGAACTTATAAACATGTCAAAAACTAGATTTAATGTGGGTGCACCATCAAAAGGCTGTAAAACTGCATTTTTTGAAAAATACTTATTTTACCTGAAAATTTTATTTTATTCTCATACCATGTTCTAGAAAATGTGTAAGATGAATAATAATGTTATAATATTCAAAATATAGTTAATACTATTCATAACGTCTAGTCCATAACAATATATCGTTGTTTAGTGAAACCCGGTATTGCTTACTACACACGCTATCGAAGAAAGGTCACGCTTGAGTGTAATGAAAGCCAAGCCAGGGATGCGTGTTGTTCAAGCTCCCTTTGGATTTGCGTATAACATAATTCGAAACTTATTTCATTTATACATTAAACAAAATCTATACTTAATGTTGCATAGAATAATTTCTACAAAACGAACTTGAAATTGTGTGTAACACGAGCCAAGAATATTGTTGTGTATACTGCAAGCTAATACGGTGTTGAATATAGCACATGATAATTTTGGTGTAGCATACGACAGAAGATATTAGTGAAATTAAAAAGAATAATTCTCATAAAATATCAGGTTGTTACATTATACTCCCCTTAAAATGAATTTCTCCCTCGAAATTCGTTGGGGTTATAAATAGTTTACTACTTGAAACTTTCATTCATAGAAACCCACATCGTAAAAAGGAATACTAAAACATTATTTTAAAAAGTGAAGTATGAAACATACCGGTTACCCATATTAACTCATCACTGGGTTTCCACATAGGATAACATAGGTGAAAATATGGATATAGAAGAGAAACCTAACCATCAAGTTCTGATGGAGAGTGGTAGAGAACATGGCCATGAAAAATTCAATAATCACAAAGCCATAAATTTGTGATGAAATAAGGTATCATATAATTAGTCATATATGAAGACACTAGGACGAATTTTTTTGATTTCAAGATCATTTCCCTAAAGTTGAAGAATTTGAATTCGAAGAAATACTTACTTTATTTTGGTATAATCTCAACGTTGTTCGTGCCTTGAACAATTTCCACTTCATCTCTTAAAAAAATGAAGTTGAATTTTTCATTCTTGAAGTGTTAGCAGATCATGTGATAGAATGATGGGTCATTCCATCTATATCAAACAAAAGGTTAGAAAAAGTTATCAAATATACATAAGTCCATCTATGGTGAGGTCAATCGTATATGAATCAAAAAATGGACTTGTACTTTATCTATCATACCGCTTAATAAAATAATACTAATTTCTACTAACCAGGGACTTCATGTAGGCCAGTGGTAGGCGATAAAGGCCTGTCGCACTTCAGTTGTGGGTTTGATTCCTGCAACCTTGTACGACATGACAGGTTGTCGTCTGTCCTATAGGTTTTCCTTTTTCTAAAACTACATCATTATAACATTCCATCAGTAATATCGAAAAAAGTTCTAGCCTTAAAAAATACTAACTTATGTCCAACATAATGCATTTCAAATCTTTAGGCTTATCCAAAATACTTCTGTCTAAGCTCATTGTATAACAAAAACCATTACTAGAAATGTCATCTACTGAGCATGTGAATAACATCATTTATCCCCGATATATCTTTTTGGTCACATTCCAATCATGTGAATACCTTAATCATGTATTCCCTTGAAAAATGAATACCCATTGAACATTAGTGAAAACATGAATTCTATCAAAAGTTAACACTTTCCACATACCAAAATCCCGAAATTTCTTTATACTCAAACCGTGATATAACTTTTTCCTTATATCAGTCATGAGATCATTTCATTTTCTCTTTATCCCTTATTTATGTGCATATCACCTTCTTTCCAAAAATATTTCAATCACTTTTCATGGTTACCAGTACCATATAATTATTGAAAACCAATATATAGATATTCCAAAATTTCATGGTACTATAAATGAGATTCCATGATACTATTTTGAAATACCATTGTCATACTCAACATCACAAATAGTTATCTCATGTACCTTAACTTTATCCTTTTCCTTAAGAGGTTTCTCACGTTTATCATCAATAACCCTTGGATTAGGGCATTGATTATCATAATGCCCAACTTCCTTGCACTTGAAGCATTGAAGTGTTGGTGGAGCATTATCTGTAGTCTTTTCTATATTCACATAATTAGATATGTTTTTCTCATTACTTCGACAATCAACTGTTCGATGACTTTCTTTTCCGCACATAAAACATTTTCTAGTACCTTTTAGGAAATATACACCATGATTCTTTCCACACTTTGAGCATAAATAAACATTCAACATCTTTTCACCATTATTCTGATATTTCTCTTTGAACTCCATCTTTTGTTTTTTGTCAAAACCATGAGATGGATATGTAACACTAACTTCATGTTCTACCTTGATAGCATATCACACAATTTCTTCATAGCTACTAAAGTCTCTTATAGCTAATTCCCTTTGAAGACTTTGTTTTAAGCCATTGAAGAATCGATCAACATTACTTTCAGGTTGGATGATAAATCCAGATTCATACCTTTCAATCCTTATAAAATTCTCTTCGTATATACCAACAGATTCATCATCCTTTTGTTTAAGATCAAGGAACTAATTTTACATCTTTGTTTGAAGAATATGAGGGAAGTACTTATTGAAAAATAAGTTCTTGAACTCATCCCATTCCATGGATTCAATTTCATCTCAGGGACTCTTATTCTTAATTAGAGTCCACCATTGGTCTGCTTCACCTTCTAAATGTTAAATAGCCAGAATAAATTTTTCATGTTCCGAACAAAGAATTATGGAAATTATCTTTTCAATGGTACTAATCCATTTTTCAGCAACAAGTGGATCAGAAGATCCACTAAAAGAATGTGGACGTTGCCTCAAGAAGGACTCAACAGAATATTGTTCCCTTCTCTGCTCATTTAGAAGTCCAGAATGATTCATAGCTTGTGTAAGTATAACAATAAGATTTTTCACTCCATCTCCCATAGCATTGGTTTGTTCAAAAGGAAAATCATTTCATTTTCTATTACATTAATCAACATGGTTCCTTCGGGTTCCAGCCATCGTCTAAAACCCAAAAAGAATAGTGAGAGAGGAAAAAATCATGCTAGGGAAAACAACATAAAAAAAGGGGGGTGTACCTTCAATATCTAACATCTTAGGTTTAATTCTAGTATCGTTATCATAATTCTAGGAATATAACCTATACTTATACTTAAACTTAGGTACATCCCCAGAAATGCCTTAGAAATATCTCTAGGGATCTCACTAAAGTTTTCGCATCCTAGTTTCCAAAGGTTAACAAAACCTTTCCAATGATACCAAATGTAGAGACCCCAAACTTGACGTACATGGACATTAAATTACTTTTGTAGAATACATAATACATAACAAAAACCAACACTCAAGGATCGTAATAGTTTAGTGTCTTTGGAAACTCGGAACATAGTCTTCTAATCATGGTGAAAGATATTCAACATCTCTCATAAAGATCTTCCCCTTTGGATTTCTTACCTAAAACCTTTCATTATATCCTGGGGAAAAGAAAACATATAATGGGTGAGCTAAAATGCTCAGTAAGGGTAATCATGGAGAAAATAAAACAAACCATATACATTTGAACATAAAAAAATGAACATAATGTTTAAACATAAAAATATTGAGCAATGACATAAAACATGGAGGTACATAAGGCATTGATCAAAATGGAACATCAATCATGATAAAATAGCAAGGGAATAAAACATGTAATTGTGGAAAACCATTAAGCACTTGATATTATTTCCATAGTATCCAAGGAATTACTGGCAAGACCATCTTAGTGGGCAAAGTCTCATACTGAATCGAGTACACTCCTCGTTCTAGTCTTGTATCACTGAACCGGATTAACTTACTATTCCAGACATGTCTATCTCATGAGATATAAATATTTACCCAATTCATTGGAGGGAGAGATAGGTCCCACCCATCTCATAATGAAATCATTCTTACATGTGCTACAACATAAACATAAGTCATTCATTATAACCCAAAGAATAAAATGGGTTTCATAAACATCAACCCATAAAAATGTAATCCATATAAAACAAATGGATATAATTTCATAATAATAAAAGTTAAACCATGTAAATCATAGAGTCATTATACTTGAAACATAATAATACAAAATAATGTCATCTTAGATGGAAAATATTTTTGACAAAACACATGAAATGAATTTTATAGGAAAATATCCTTTCATCTTCAAAATCATTTTATTTTCACAAAATGCTATGAAATTTTAAAAGAAAAGGATATTTTTGAAATTAATCATGAAATACTATGAAGGATGATTCATGAAATTACAGCTTTATGAAACCGTAAAAATCTGTTCATGCCGTATAAGCTAAAAAACATTCTTCCCGTACTTTTGCCGGAAAAGTCAAAAAGTACCTCGTAGGCTAAACAAAAGAAAGATTACTTACATAACTTATAGTAAAAGTAAAAAATGGTTAAAAAGGACTTTAAACATAAATGAAAACATTTTTAGAAAACATGGTCATGGATGATAAATATAACACCAGTAAATATTTATGAATAATCAATCTCGGATAAAAACGAGATTGGAAAAGTTTTCCCTTACCTTATGTCCGATATGATTCATTTGTATCTGAAACTCATGTATAATGATTTAAATAATGTCATTGACTTATTAAAAATTTATATTCATTGTTATGATATCATATATGGTTCACTTAGGACTTTATATTACCCGTTCTTTTTTAAATTCCATGTTAAAGCAGCATTTTGGGTAAAAGCGTTTCATTTATCATATGTGTTTTGATTTGTTGTTATTGATATTATTACTCATATCCGGATTTACTTAATTCCAAAATGTAAAACATGATTTATATATAATATATATTCATCATATAAATATATATGATAGATCGATAAATGGAATGAAATTCACCGTTCATGGAGACGGTAGGTCGTACGTACGCATGAACGCTGTTTTCGTTTCCTTATTGAAATGAATGGAATTAAGTAGATGACATACATATATATATATACATAAATAAAGTAGCATAATTATTTCATATATTTCATTATTATTCATTATATATAAATTATAATCATTCATGAATGGTTAACATGGATAATGAATCTCATCGCATCATGGAGATGGTAATCCGTATGTACGCACGAGCGATGATATCGTTCCCATAATTATTGAATAGAATTGGAGTGGATGATATAATATCTCATAATCTTCATTATGTTTATAATAATCATATATATTTATTATTTAAACCATTATACCCATCCAAGTAAGGTGGTGGTGGAAAAACTGATTACACCACGACGTGGAGACAGTATTCCGTATGTAAGCACGCGCGGTGATTTCGGTTTTCGTAGGATGGATAGAAGGTGAAATGGGGTTGTTTCACATTAATAATTTCATACCTATATATTAGTGATACTTATTTTATTACTTTACAATGAAACAACTAAATAATAAGGAGTTGAAGAAGAAAGAAACTTGAAAGAATCGGTAGAATAGATCACCTCTTCTTCGACACACCTTTTTTAAGCTTCTTCTTAAGGCACTAGTGTTCTTCTTTTGAGAAGACCAGAACCCCCAGAATGTTTCTAGGGAAGTGGAGAAGAGAAATGGGCAAGGTTTGGCCGAGCTTGAAGGCTCAAAGTGTGGTTAAGAGGATAGGGAGGAGGTTCCCTTTTATAATGGAGGAGAGGGGCACCTTTGGAAACATAAGAAATATTAATTTATAATAAATTAAAAAGTGACTTAAAAACATCCAAAAATGACTCATATTATAAGATTAGACGATATAGTGTTTAATACCATCAACCAATAAAACTTATACATGTTGGAAATTTATTTTAAACCTTATCAACTTGATTTATCCTTATTTAATCTATTTAATTTTATTTGTGGTAATGAGATTCTAAAATTTAAATTGTTATAAATAATTACTTATGTGTGCTTAATTTTCCAAAATTGGATACGTTATGACATTTTAGACCATATAAATTTTAATTTATAATTTTTAAATATTTTTGTGATTTTTAAACAATTTTGTATTATGTAATTTTTGTAAAATAACAATACTGTCAATTTTGACACTATTCATTTATTTGAAATTAAATAAAATCCACACAAAATATATGTTCGAACAAAAATATTTAATAGATTAATAACATGTCATATATATCTTTAAAATTCGTGGAGAATATTAAATAGTTCATATAATATTTATTTTAATAATTTTAAAACCATTTATTTGATATTTCAATCAATAAAATAATTTCAACATCACTATTGTGTCACCTTTAATGATAATAATTTAATCCCTAAAAATTCTAAATAAATTTACATGATGTAGATAATTTTATTTGATTTCTTGAGACTATTCATTTTTTGAAGTTTCATGAAGTATATCACTAAATTAAAATTATTATACGTATAATATTTAAGAGAGTTACATGTTGTCACTTTATTTGGTTTTAATAATAATTAAATTATTTTCATGGTCAAAAGTCTATAAAATGAATCTATTCCGACCCTTGGGTGATACGGGTCGACTTTTAATCATCCAATAGAATTTTGGCAGGTGTTAGGGTAATTTTATAATCTTATTTTTACCCTTAATTACCCGATTTGACTTTAACTATTGTAAATAAAAATTACCATAGTTACTATTCATAATATCAAAAAAATAAAAGTATCCTATTAACATAATTTGGACCCACTGAATTAAAATATGGAATCCATTTTTTTTAAAATTCAAAAAAAAAGAAGTTGCAGTAATTAATTTAAAATTAATCACGTTGTTAATAAAACAGGTTTTAAAAGTTAAAACATTGCCAAAGATTGAAATGTTATTACCTATGAATTCAATGTAAGATTAATGGTATTGACATAAATTATATTAAATGGTAAAAATATATTCTATTTATAATTTAAAACCATTCAATATTATAATTTAACCATATAAATTATTGTGATGAAAATAGTTTTTAATTAAAATATAGCATGTTTTTACTATTCATTAAAATATAAAAGTTATTAGAATAATATAAAAAATTTATTCAGAGTAAATTTATAAATCTTGATTCCAGATAAGAATTTTATTTTGTCAAATTTAACTTATAAACATGTCAAAAACAAGATTTAAAGTGGGTGCGCCATCAAAAGGCGACAAAACTGCATTTTTTGAAAAACATTTATTTTACCTGAAAAATTTATTTTTTTATCATTCCATGTTCTAGAAAATGTGTAAGATGAATAATAATGTAATAAAATTAAAAATGTAGTTAATACTATTCATAATGGCTAGTCCATAATAACATATCATTGTTTAGTGAAACCTAGTATTGCGTACTACACACGGTATCGAGGAAGGTCATAATTGAGTGCAATGCAAGCCAAGCCAGGGATGCGTGTAGTGAAAGATCCCTTTGGTATTGCGTATAACATAATTCAAAACTTATTTCATTTATACATTAAACAAAATATATACTTATTGTTGTGTATAATAATTTCTACAAAACGAACTTGAAATTGTGTGTAAAACGAGCCAAGAATAGTGTTGCATATACTGCAAGCTAATACGGTGTTGCGTATAGCACAAGATAATTTTGGTGTAGCGTACAACCCAAGAAATTAATGAAATTAAAAAGAATAATTCTCATAAAATCTAGGGTTGTTACAACTTCTTTTTAATTTCGCCTACAAGATTCCATGATCTTTCTCCATAGATATAGTTTTTTAAATGTTCATTAACTGGGTGAATTGTCTTTTTATATATTAATATATCTCTATGATTCAAGATCATTAAAATTTATTCACCATATAAGGGGTCGTACTCCAATTTTACCACCTGTAGATTTAGTAGATGTGACCGATTATGTTGGTACTTTCTCAGGATAGATACATTGGCCAAATCATGAACTTGAGCAATGTTTTGTTGAATTTCTAAATAATATGCCACATATCCTATGTGATCAATAATCTCAAAGGGTCCAATTTACCTAGGTTAAATATTTCCCTTCCATCAAAACATCAACAATCTCATCCAAGTAGATATAAGATGGATTAGTTTTTCTCTAACATCAAACTCTATGTCACATTGATGATTATCATAATAACACATCTTTTACCTCGAAGTATATTTAATGTGTTCTTGAATGGATTAATTCCTCTTTATTATATCATTCACAAGTTCTATTCCAAGTTTGTCATATTTTACAAATTCACCAAAATATGTAAGAGTTTTACATATCTTCCCATATATAGATTCATATAGTGTCATCTAAATAGTTAATTGAAAACTATTATTCTCTAATAACTCAAAAAATAAAAGATACTGACACCTTTTTAATTTGGAGAATATTTAGTAAATCTCTCAGTATGATCTTTAGTGTTTGAATTTCACTTTTAGATTTTCCATCAGTCTGGGGGTGATAGGTTATACTAAATTTCAACACATATTCTAGGAATTAGGAAGACCCATCTATGATAACAATCATATGTGATTGAATTTAGTGCTTTCCACAGTCTCACCACTTTATTGAATTTTATTTTAATAACTTGATCAAGTGATTAATCTTCAAAAATTCTGATGAAGTAGGTTTTGTTTCTAGGTCAATCCACCAGATCCCATAATACATTTTTTCCTTCATATGTTTCTAGATAACTTATAAGATGGTCTATTATAATGTTCTCCCATTTCCATACTTGTATAGGTAGTGATTACATAATCCCCTTGGACTTATGTTTTTGTATATGAACTTTTTTACATACCATGAATGTGGATGTATACATAAAAATACCCTTTAAAACGTTATCCAACCATTACTGATCCTTAAAGTCATAGTTAATCTTTGTGCTTCTATGATGGATAGATAAATATGACCTTTATGTGTCATAAAATAAAACATTAATTATCTCATGTGATGTTATAACACAAGACCAAGACTTAAATTGAATTATATAATCTTTTTTGATGTGGAATTCATAGTGTTTCTATTATTTTAGTGTTCTCACATAATTTTAATGCAAAAATTAATCCATTATTATCTCTTTAGTATAATCATTGAACGTTTTTTGGGTATCAATTATTGAAAGGTATGAATTACTTTAATCCTTTATGATTCCTAGAATCATCATTTCTATATCCATGATGATTGTGTCATTCTCTATCCTCTCCATGGATAGAATAGAAACATAATTTCCACTAAAAGTTTCATTTCTATTATTATCTTTTTTTTATGGTAATGAATTGTGTAATTGGAATCATGGATTCATTCTAACCAGCTTTATTGATGTAAGATTATCTCTTTTTATGAATATTTAATAATTTCTCTGATTATCAGTATATATGTCACACTTCATTTAGTAGAGGTTGTGTCTCCAAATCTGTAATAAAAAGGTCATATATTCTAAATACAAAAAATATGTTTGGTAGTTCTACTTATTTATCTTTAGTTTTCACTAGTCATAGTTTTTCTCTTTATCATTTTTCATGATTATGAAACCCAATAAATGTTTTGGAGAATCAATATATATCAAAAAAAACTCCTCCACTAATGGTTAGTGTGGGTTCATGAGCAGTAGTTACACTCTTGTAATGATCCTTAAATATTTCCTCATGTTCTTATATCCATAAAGACTCTATCCATTTTAATTATAACATGATAATAAGAGTAGATAATTTTTAGCCACTTGTCACAATGTAACAATAATACACATATAATCATTTATAACTTTATATCTTAGTGAAACATTGGGTATAAGAAATACCATAACCCCTTTTTCTTTAAAGGGTCTGTAGTTTTTCCCCCATTTCTATTAAAATTCACCAATAATATCACTTGATATATCTAAATGTCATAGTTAGTAAACCTCAGGCCATATTCAATTTTATTAATGCCACCAATAAAATCCTTATATTCTCCTTATTCTCTCCAAAATATTGGAGTATGTGAGATTTTTTTTGTAATAAATACATTAAAGGACCAAATTTTCTCCAATAATGTAATTATTTTTGGGGTGTTCCATGGCTCGAGATAGTTTTTTAATTTAAATTTTATTTTATGATTTTTTTTATAATTTTAAAATATTGATTTTTAGGAATTAAGAATTGATTGTTTCCAAATTTGGATATTAATTTGGAATATTTAAAGTGAATTGATTAATTTAATATGTAATTTAGAATTTTAAAAATAAGATTAAATCCTACCATATAATATTTTTAAGTAAATTAAATTTAAAATAAGCATTTTTTAAAATTTTATCATTTCCATATTCCATAACCCAACCTCATGTGTAGGTAGATCTATCATCATTTACGTTCCCTCAATGTGAAGGTATTCTTAGTTTTCTCTATCACATAAAATTAATATAGCTACACATTATCCAAGATGTTGTTTCATATAGGGGAATTCATTTTTATGATTCACAATTATAGGTGATTACTCATCCATAAGGTTGATTCATACATAAAGGTAGAATCCAAACTACTTAAGGGTGGATCTTGAATGTCCATAAAGGTAAATTTAAAATTTTGATCTCACAAGATTATAAAATTAGACCTTCTTAAAGGTCATCGAATTAGGGCATCTATATTAAGTTTATCAAATCTATTTAAAGTTAGTTTTAACTACCATTATACCATATAACCCTAGTATTGTAAGGTTGCGTCTTCTACATTTTTTTTAGTTATTTCGTTTTTTTTAATTTTAAACTCATTTTATGATATTTATAGTAAATAATTTAATTAAATAATTTATATAAATATATGTTTGTATATATTAATCTTTTCCTCGAATTTAAGATATTTAATATGATATATAAAGTGAATAAAATCACAAAAAAGTTAAAATGATGTAAAATAGATGGTTTTAGGGAGAGAAAAGATATATTTAGTTTTACAACTAGATATTCCTCTCCCATTTTAGTCTCCCTAAATCTTTTTCAAGCATGGGATATCCCAAAATAACCATTAATGTCAAACAAAGGTCTATGTGGTCAACTAATATCCCTTCTACAAATCACCCAATGACTAGCTACATTTTTTCGGACCTATTATCATTTTCTATTTTTGTGTTTTGGTAAAGTACATAATGATTTCCATTCAAGTAAGTGACTTAAGATCCCATTACTTTTATTTTATATATATCATCATACAATAATTATTTTCCCCCTAAGTAAGTAGCATGAATCAACTATAAAAAGGTAAATTTGAATAATGATGAAATAAATAATAGATTTTGTGTGTATATATATGTATATATGATTCCTATATAATTCATATATTATTTCATGTGATTTTATTACTACCTTAAGCCAGAATAAATTGTAATAAAAAGTTGAATAAGAAGTATGTTAATAAGAGTGAAGGGGTTTTCATGTTCTTTGAATTTTTATCATCTTATTCATTGTATGTGAAGTGTATTATCCTTATTGTGTCTTCCTTTTGTTGTCTTATCTATTTTTTGGGTTTAATTTATCTAAAATAGATTATAATGATTAACATGTAACTAAAATGAGTGAAAAACTAATGAAATAAAGGAATAACTATACTTTAAAATTTTAGTTTGGTTCATGCATTATGACTCAAAGAACTATTTATGTGGGGGACCCATAAATGCAATGAACTATTTATCCTTAGTAACTCAAATTACTATTATGTTTCAATGCTTGAATCACAGTTTATACTATAAATAATAATTGAATCTAGTAATTAAATGGATTTATGAATAATATAAATTTGATAATATGGATTTTGGAATTTAATATTTCATGTAGTTGAAATATGATTCTTGTTTGGTTATGGATGGGGTGGATAATGAGGTCTTCTCTAGATCTTATGGTTGTCGTCAGGTTGTTGGTTTGTGGAGATAGGTACAGTTGATGTGAAATATTTGTAATTTTTTAGTGAGACTTTTATTATTATTACTTTATAATGTTTGATTAAATGGTATCAACACACCTAAAACATAAAATTTGTATTGAATAAATAATTTGTGGATGTTATTATAATAATTAATTTTACAAAATAAAGGGAAAACCTAAAACATCTTGGTCGGTGTGGCTTGGAATGGTTTGTCCTTAAATATGAAAAATATGTGATAAAGGGGATAATAATTTATGGTTAGTGTAAAATCTATAATTGTCTAAATGAATGAATAAAAATGGGTAACAAGGGATGGAATATATATTTTTCATGGGGTTTATTGGTGGTTGAAATCATTGATGAAATATAGATTTTTGATGGGTATTGGTGATGTTTTAGTGGAGTAATTGGACTATTTTACGGCTTTTAGTGTATACCCTCAGTTATGTGATTGTGTGTGACTATATATTTAATTTATTTATGTTGTTTTTGTAAAAAACCCAATTAATTTCAGTGCTCCATACTAACACAAATGGTCTTTTCCAAGTATTTTTGGAAAATTCTTTGTAAGTGAGGGAATGGATAGTTGACAACTACCTCTTACCCACTCCCAAGTTTTAAATAGTTGGGGTTGTGAAGTATTATTATGTGTACAATCATGCAGGGTGTGGGTGAGAATGTTGTATAATAGAATACCCTAAGGGATAATATGTCACAATTTGTGTAAAGTATAGAAAGAATGCAATGTGGAAGGTGATTTTTATGGTTGGATAAGGGAATGATGTTGATGAAATTTGTGTGTAAAAAACCCTATTACTATGGATTTATAGTATGAAATGGTAATTTTGTTATGAATATGTTTATATGTAAGAGGTATTGATATGTCATGGTATATACAGAAATGCGACATGAAAGTGGTTGGAGTGAACGGAAGTATTCCATTGGGTGTGAGCGGGAAAAACTATTGGGGATGTGGTTTTGGGGTGCTTGATTAAGTATTTTACTGATTTAATATTAATATATAAGGATATAATATATGGTGAGAGGTCCTTGGTTATTTTGGTAACAATTAGTTAATCCTTTTTGTTATTCTGTGGGTCATATTATTTACGCATTCTGGCATTGGTAATTTTTTTTCAGATTTTCATGAGAGGTCCTAAGAAGGATCATTCTGTGTTTAAATGTTTTTCCCACCCCTATTTATAATTTTTTAGGTTCTCATGTGGACTTTGGTGAATAATCTATAATTATCTAAATTATAGTGGAGGGTCTCTTTTAAAGTTTTCATCTAGGAGTTCTCCATTGGTATTTATTTTTGGAATACATTATGTGTTTTTTTTCAAGTGTTCATTTTTAAATAATAATTTATGTTGTTTTCATTTATATATTATCATATATTTATTGGTGGTATTTATAATATATTATTGGTATTATCATTGTAAATTCAACCCTTATGTTTTCTCTCATACCCTTAGTGTTAATTTCCAACCCAATGCCTCTTAGGGTCATGATTCATGGGTTACTTTCGTCTCTATTGTAGGCCAATGAGGGGTTAATAATAGGGGAAAGTTATAATATAGTGTTATTAGAGATATTTCTTAGGTTATATGGTAGAAACTATATATAGGGAATAGTGAAAAAAATATGGGCTATTAAGGAAAAACTATCGCTCGAACCTTGCATTTTATATTTTCAAGGGAGACTGTCTAGGAGAAAGAGTTTTATGACACCCTCTAATATGATACAAGTAACTTGTTCATAAAAAATTTATAAATAGACTTTTATTGTATTAAAATATAGATACCAAATATAGCTATGTGGATTATATTTTATTTTTTTCATTTGGAAATGGGGTTATATCATAAAAATGATTAATGAATTAACTGAATAAATTTAATTAATTCATGCACCATCAATCATAAGAATATTTTTTTTCATATTGAGAGGTTTTATGCTCATCATATCTATGTGTATAAAGTTAGATAAGTTTATAAGGATCATATTGTCAACTATTACAGGTTTGATCTATATGAATTGTATGAATACTTGAGAAAAAATCACTATGACTTCAAGCATCAAGTGATGATAATGTAAAAGGAGAGTGTCTCTGATATAGAGACTAATTGATGGTTAGAGGAGCATGATATTACTATCAATATTATTAATGCTTCTATTGGGAACCATTTCCCATTACTAGTCAGTCAGATTTGAGAGGTGAAATGTTAGTGGTGGGTTCTGTATATGGGAGATCTGAAGGATGTTGATGTGTCATGGGATAATATTCAGTTAATGTTATAGATAGAGTTTCTATCATTGATGATGAGGCAACCTAATAGTTGATAAATGATTGAACTTTAGTAGAGAAACATGATTTTATGGTATTTTAGGATAAATTTCAAGGATATTCAATGATTTTCCCTTGATCTCTTTCTAGATGATGAGTCAAGAGAATGACATCATGAGGTAGAATTGCATCCAACTATTCTGTTATTAGTCACTCCCATTACATTACCCATGTATTTGGAGGTGTATCAGAAGAAATATGTGATCGAGAGGATAAAAGAGTTTGTTGGTCTATCTCGATCTAAGGGTTATTAGGTTCCTCTATATAGTATAGTATCATATAGAGGTTTGGTAATTCCATTAAAGTCAAGGTTTTGGCATAAAGGAATCAATTCTATCCCTCTACTTCCCAATTTTATGAAACCAAAATTTCTAATATATCAACTAATAACATTTTATTTATGTATTAATCATATATAAGACAAGGTCACTATAGATCATATTGTCTGGACACTCATGGGAGTAAGTTTAGGTTGGGTGTTTTTCATGCATACCCACCTCAAGAATAGTTTTGATTGTTGCATTTTAAATATATGGGGATGTCATTGTATGGTCAGTAGCTAGAGAAATATGTATATATCCCTATGAGGGGTGGTAGAGTTGGTAGGTGTCTATTCTGTGATCTCTCTCTCTCTCTAGGACCCGAATAACAGTATGTATGTGGTGGTGGGATTCAGTGGGGCTAGTACGGAGAAGAAGTGAGGCATAGTAATTTTCATGCAATAAAATTCTCATTTCTTAAGGGCCTATGATTATCTATGTTATGATGATATTATCATCTGAATTGTTTTATTCCATGTTTTATTTAATAGAATAAAAATATTTTGTTTTACATTCCTCAGTATATGACATGGTACTAAGAGAAGAGTGGATTCCAGAACCTTTGATGCTGACTACACCTGTAGGAAGTCAATCAACATTTTTTCATGTGTGTTTGGGTTGAAAGATGATGTCAGTCTGGCATCAATAATCTAGGTATTTCTTCTTTCTACAGATGAAACTGTACTATATAATATATATAAAGGACATGTTTTGTTTTATATATGGTTTTTTACATTTGTTCATGGTAAGGGTTATTTTTTTATGATAATAAGGGCTAGTATGTAGTATTTATGTGTCTTTTGGATTATGGGATTGGTCATATGCCTCAGAATATTTTTTCATAGATAAAATATTTGAATCAGAACTTGGTAGAGGTTTAGGTGATGATGTTTCCAATAATTATTAAGTATTTTCCATATATTTTCTTGGCAGTGTTTTTGACTCTGCCTCCATAATGAGACACTGAGTTCAAGATAGAGTTACAACCTGGTGACTCTATTACATTAAGGGATTCATATCAATTTGAACCATCTCAGTTGTAGGATTTGAGGATTTAAGTAGATTATTTTATATATAATTGTTTTATTCAGCCTAGTGAATCTCTTAAGGGTGATCGTGTGTTACTCTCTAGAGAATGGATAATAGTTTGAGATTATGCATAGACTGTCAGATGATAATCTAAGTGACGATCAAGATTCATTATAATATTATAATTACAAAAAATATGTTTGACTAGTTGAAATGATCTAGTTGATCTTTAATGATCAATATGTTAACCAGGAGTCATTAAATATTGGTTATGGAGGATAATATCTTGAAGTCTAACTTCTTATGTCGATATGGATATTTTTATTTTGTGGTCATGTTATTCGATGTCACAAAATCACCATCTATGTTTGGGGAACTCATGTAATCCCTGATCCATGAGTTCCTAGATGTTCTTGTTTTCATGTTCATCGATGACAACCTTATAAGCTCAATTTTAAAGACAGAGCATAAAGATCATATGAGATTTATATTAGAGACTATCTAACACCAATAACATTATGTATATTATTCCATGTATTCATTTTGTAAAAGAGAGGTTCATTTCCTTAGACATGTGGTGTATCAACAAATAGTTCTAGTATATCCATCCATGATTGAGGTAGTTAATTCTTGGGAAGGACTCAGGAATGAAGAAGTTGTTCATAGAATCATAAGTATTATAGAATATTATCAGAGGTTCTTTTTAATGTATCTCATATTATGGTACCATTTATTTATCTAAAATGGAATATATAGTAATATTCATAGATTGATCAGTGTTGGTAAGATTTTAACTTCCTAAAGGATCAATTGATCTTTGTTCTTAATCTCAACAACCATGGGATATTCTAATGTTTGATCTTTTTAATTTCTATTCTCATATCAACATATTTTATGTCAAAAATCCACATAGTGTGGTGATTTTATTTGGGTTTATATTATTACATACCCACGAACATTAAAATTTCACCCATGATCTTTATTTGGAAATAATGATTTTGTCTCTAAAATTATGTTGGTACTACTTCATCAGTGGGAAATTTTTATTCTTCATAGACAATAATATAATTAGGTATATAGTCACTCAGTGAAACATAAATATTTACAAGAGAATATGGGAGGGGTTTCCGTAATAATATGACATTGCAATCCAATATGCACTATGGAAAGGTTATGTGGTTCTAACCGATTTGTTTAAGATGTTGTGAGATGATGTGGTTTGGTAATCTGGTAACTATTAGAGAGTAATTTAGGATCTTGCAAAAATTAATCTTTTAAAAGATGTGTTTAGTGATAGTGGATTAATTTATTAGATGGTGATTGAATAATCTTATATGTAACTGATGCTGGTGTGCTAGAGGGGAGACATAGAGACAGAGGTAATGTGGGATCATGTTCTTCATTAAGATAATCTCTCAAGTGATTGTGGAAGGATGAGTGGGATCATATTTTTTTCTTGGGAGTTTTTTTTGTTATTTTAATGATGGGAGAGATAGATATTGGTGTGTTACATTACTCAAATTTTTTGGTTAATCTATGTCTCTCCAATATGTAACATGTGGTCATAGGATATAGTTGATGTCCTCAGATGATGATGATTATGATGTATTTCAAAATATAGTGTCTGATTTTTATAAGAGGTGAAATTGAACCACTATGTTCTTATTGGGTTGATACATCCATTATATTTTCATGAGTGGATGTGGTTGGATGTTTTAGGGAACGTTTTAACCATATTCCAATAATCCCATGGGTGGTATACTTCCATTTATGTGGTCTTCAATTGACCAATGAAGTCTACCAATTTCCTAGATATCATGGAAAAGGGTTTTTCATATTCTTTATAAAGAAGGTATATGAATGAGGTGGTGTGAATTCACAGGGTTTCATGAACTATCATTTCAGAAAGGGATCATTGTTTCATCTCATGATACTCATGTGGTAGATAGAAATATTTTCATTCCCAAATGCACCTTAACACAACATTCCACCCAATGATGAAAGGCTAGACTAAGCTACTGATTTAGATGCTTGAGGATATATTGTGGGTGTGTGTTATGGGTTTCTGTAGCTCATGAGATTAGCACATACCTTTGGTTGAATTTTCTTAGAAATATAACTAACACTCTTCTATTAGTATGAATCCATTTGGGTGAACTATATGGGCATGCATTTCAATCTTCATTAAGTTTCATAATGGTTGGGGAGTTATCATCCCTTTATCTAGATGTGGTGAAGATCCTAATAAAATGGATATGGTTTCTTTATGAGAAGATGGAATTAGGGATTGACATCTGAATCCCTATGTTGGTAAATAGAAGAGACTAATATAGTTTTTGGTTGATGATCATGTGTTTTTGAAAATTTCCCCTAGTCATTGACTGTTTTGGTTTTGTCAAGGTGGAAGCCTTCCACTAGGTTCATTGGTCTTATCATTGTGTTGGAGCACATTGGGGAGGTTCCATTTTGGTTGGAGTTCCCACCATAGAGAAGTAGGATTCAGAACAACTTCCACATATCACAGCATCATATGTATCTTCAATATGGCTCACAATACATTGAGTAGGGAGATTTAGATATTTATCATGAAGCAAAATTCATGGAGTGGTCAGTCCTAATTCATGAGAATTAGGGAATGATATTATACGGGTGAGTCATTACTTAGTTAACGTGCTATGGGGGCATAATAACATAGAGTAGAGAACTTGGGAATATGATTTTTAGATGTATGCTTAGTATCCCAAGCAATTTTATGTACAATTTTATTCAAAATCTTTATTGATGTAATGATCATATTGATGTTGATTAAGTATATTATCTAGTTCACTTTTTATCTTGAGTTATCTTTATGGAATTATCACTATTCGAGTGGTATATCACCCATGAGAGTATTTTTTGGAGATCTTATTTGATTTTATTAATATAAAAATTCCAGTTGAAGTGTCATTTTGGAATTGTGTTAAAGAGATAAACAAAGTGGTACTTTTATCCTTATTTTGAAAATCACCATTTCATATTGATCTTCATAATGAATGAATAATAAATTTATTAACTAATGTATAATTACAAATAATTAATAATAAACTAATTAAAAATTTAAAAAATGTAATTACTAATTACAAACAATTAATTAATAAATAAAATTAATTACTTAATTAATTACTAATTATAATTAACTTAGTAATTATTAAAAAAAATCTAATTATATTAATTTATTCACTAAATAAATTAATTAATTCCTAATTATGATAATGAAGGATGGGATGATGTGGGGTCTGGATCACTTTAATGAAAATTCTAATAGTGTCTAGGGTACTATTTATTTCAAGGATTTACAGAACCATCTGGGATATAAGATCCTTCCAAAAATGAGTTCTCAGACAGCTCATATGGCTCCAAAATTCGATACAAGATCCATTAAGGGTTACTTTATTGAAGATGGAAGATCATGTTTATTTTTTTGATCTATATTTGAATACCAATAGGTGTTTTGGGTTGTTTTTAATGCACTACCACCCTATAATAGATTCTATAAATGGATATTTGGCTCATGTGGACGCGAATTTGGACGTGTTTACTGAATTTTTAGAAATTGGAATGAAATACCTAGTTGTGAGGATCGTTCTACCCAAGTTTGAGAAGCCCTAGATGAATGATAATTTTTTGGAGAGTCTCCTTCATCGGGGGATTCTTGTATTGGGGGTTTGTTTTTCTTGGTTGTTGTTACTTTTACATTATTTTTTATTTAGATGAAACTATGATACGTTACTGGAGATTTGGTATATTGTTACCTAAACCCGGTTTACTACATCTTGGTGAGTGGTCTTTAGACTTCAATTCCACAAAATCAAGTAATTATTTTTCTCAAGTATGGCTTAAATTACTTGGTATTAATTAGTTACTGTGGAATTTTAATATGTTGTGTGATTTTTCCATGGCCATTAGAGATCTTATCTGCCTTGAAAAGGAAATAGAGCATTTACACTTCAGCCACTATGCAATAATTTTGATTGATGTTGATTTTAGTTATAACCTTGTTGAAAGAATTATACTCTCAACTCCTGCTGAAAAAATTCTCATCAGTATCGAGTATGATATGTTTATGAAATGTTTTAATTAATGTATAGTATTTGGTCACTCTTTAGAGGATTTCTGTAAGAATACCTTGTGTGATGGCCATGGAGTGAAGGAAAATCTGGCTATGATGTGCAGTAAGATAGAAAAGAAGAAGCTTGAGGTACCTCCTAATCCTTTGGATGTGGTGAAGTCTAGTTTTACTAAGTCCTTTTAGATGTATGGTAGTAATTCTACAACTCAAGGAATAGAGCATCATGTTATTGATAAAGTTTGGATGGAATCGGGAAAAATTAATTTTCTCACCTAGGAAATCTGGTAAATATTAGGAGGATATTGCGGAGGAAGTGGTTTTCCCCCACCATACTCCTCAGGAGCATGATTATGATTTAACTATCTACCATCATCATAAATATTTTGGATATTAATGTAGTTGATTAGGAACAAATCCCCTTTTTGGGGATTCTCTTGCATATGTCTTGGAATATTAGAGTATGGAAGAATATTTGGATTTACATTTAAGGGATGATCCGAAAGTACAAGCTCAGGGAGATCAAATTTTTTGGATTGAACATAAATGTTTCTTATCCACGATACATAAGGGAAGATAGATGTGGAATTTTCTTTCGTTAAGGGATCTAATTTTAAGAGGGTTTAGTCTTCCAAAGTGAAGACAAGGATTACTCTAGTCAGTCCATTGGTTTTATCTACCTTGATTGAGGAAGATAAAAGAATACCTCATGGTGAAATGAACATTGAAATATAAGGACCATTAATGAAATATTTTTCCATCAATTTCTCAGTTTCACATCCCTATGTTATGATTGATGAATCAGGTAACATATTTTTCAGAAGGATTCGCTTCTCATTTTCCTTCTGATGTAACTCCTAGCACTCCAAAAATTGTTTCATTATAAAGTGAATATCTTAATTATGTATCTTTTTAAAATTAAATACTCAATGACTCTTTAGTGTAGGAAACTATGAAATTATTTGATGACTTAGCATCGGAGAAAGTGGTGTTGGCCATCTCAATTGACCAGAAATCCAATTCTATAAATTTATGGAAATCATGGGTATCTAATTACACATATTTTTGAGTGGTAGATTTGACTAGTGGTAAAGGAGAACTTCTTTGAGAGGAAACCTAGCCTGATTTGGTTCATAACACTACTGAGAAGGAAAAACACCAGTGAAGTGAAGCAGGCTGATACCGATGGAAGTGACTCAGGGGACTCTAAAGATCTTGAGATCACTTGGCAGTGTGTGAAATCATAGAGGAGAGTTCGACATCTGAGGAGTCATGGACATGGGCATGGCCACATGGATCGAGGTTATTTTCATAATGAAAAACGTAATATTGGATCTGATATTATAATGAATTTGGGTCAGTGAATTTTATTTGATGAGGGTTGTTTCTCCTTCTCTAACACTGTCTTTTATTCTTTATATTTTTCTTTGTTTTTTGTAACTGAGATTTGACCCTATATATGGATTAATTCCTAACTAAAATTACATCATATTAAATTATTTACTAATTAAAATTAGGTAATTACTAATTATATATATTTAATTACCAGTTAAAATAAATTAATTAATTACTCATTATAATTAACTAATTCATAATTACAATTAATTAATTGAAAATTATGTTAATTTATTTACTTATTATAAATGCGTAATCCCTAACTAGAATTAGGTAATAATAAATTAATTACAAACTACTTTTTTGTAAGTACTAATTATAGTTAATTAATTAATAATTTCAACTCATTAATTAGTTAGTCTATGTGTTAATTAAAATTAATTAATTGATAATTACATTAATTTTTTCACTTAGTAAAAGAAATTTGTTCCTAGTTATAATTAATTTATAATATATTAATTACTAATTACATATATGTAATTAATAATTACAATTATTTAATTATTGAGTATAATTAATTAAATAATTATGTATTATTTACATTTAATTAATTTCTAATTACATTAATTTTTTTACAAATTACAATTAATTA
The DNA here is from genome assembly GCA_963277665.1 of Viscum album. NCBI lineage: Eukaryota > Viridiplantae > Streptophyta > Magnoliopsida > Santalales > Viscaceae > Viscum > Viscum album. Next base: position 1,422,377,065 of record OY728123.1, on the reverse strand, counting down.
TTTCCTAATTACAATTAATTACTAATAAACTATTTAATAATTAAAATTATGTAATTACTAATTATAGTTAATTATTTACTAATTTAAATTAACTGATTAATTAATTAATTACTAATTACATAAAGTTATTTAATAATTACTTTTAACTAATTATTAATTACAATTAATTAATATTAAATTAATTAAAAACAAAAAATATATAATTACTAATTATAGTTAAATAATTAGTGATTAAAATTAAATACTTAATTATTTAATTAATTATTTGAATTTATTAAGTTCCAATTACAACTAATTAATTTTTAATTACATTAATTTATTTACTAATTATAATTACCTTATCCTTAATTATAATTAAGTAATAATAAATTAAATACTAATTATATTTATGTAAGTACTAATTACAGTTCATTGATTATTAATTATAATTAGTTACTTAGTTAATTAATAAATAATTAAAATTAAATAAGTGCTAATTACAATTAATTGTTTTCCTAATTAAATTAATTTATTTAGAAATTAAAATTCACAGATTCTTATTTTGAATTATTTAATAATAAATTAATTTCTACTAAAAATTATGTAAACACTTATTAATTTAATTAATTACTAATAATAATTATGTATGTAACAATCAGTTCATTAATTCCTAATTAAAATTGATTTATTTCTAATTACATTAATTTATTAACTATTTACTATGAAATAATCCCTAATTATAGTTATGTAACAATAAATTAATTACTACCAAAAATATGTAAATACTAATTAGAGTTAATTAACTACTAATTACAATTATTTATATAATTAATTAATTACAAATTAAACTTATCTAAGAACTATTTACAATTTATTACTTAATTAGTTAATAGCTAAAAACAATTATATAGTATTTAGCTTCTAATTATAATACATTACCTATTTACTCAAGAATTAAATAAATAAATAAATATATTACAATAATTGAAATATAAATACAATTACCTAAATATATGAGAATAAAAGGTAAATGAGGATACATAGGGGTTTCAGATCAAAGGTCATGTAATCACATACTTTGAGGGTAGAGTGTATCGGTATGAGCGAAGAGGTTTTGGGTGAAGGGAATGGGGACCCTTTTATAGAGGAGTGTCTGTAGGATCCACTTGAAGTGGCGCCTATTCAACATTTATTTAAACCATAAGAACCACATGAAGCGGTGCTCATGGATAAACCATTTTAATGATCAACTCCATTTGAAGTGGTTCTTAGTTCAAAGTGCCACTTGAAGTTGCGCTTTTCCATATGAATCACCAAAGCACCCCTTGAAGTGGTGGTTTGAGGGTTTCCCCCAATTTCACTACTTGATGTGGCACTTCACCATCCCATTTACCAAAAAATCTAAAATATATACTGCTATAATTAATCACCCCTACATAAAATTTTCCATTTAAGGGTTTATAATATTTACTTTCCCAATGTTTTATATTTTATGTCAAATGTAATATTGATATAATGTTTTAATTTGGTTCTTTAAGACAACTAAATTGATTGATACTTTGGTATGAGATCCCTTATATCTTATTCAATTTTAATATAGTATACACTCACTCTGGGTTATAATAGTTAGCTTTGTTATAGTTGGTATTAATTAATTTTAATAGAAACCTTGGGAATCAGAATTAGTAATGCATTGAATATGGAACACAACCTTATGAATGACATTGATGATATATATAATTGTAGGAATATATACTAAAATATTTTTAAGGTAGTTATTATTTGGTAGTCTAAGACCTAAATCCATTTCAATATACTATAAGTGGATGTTGTTTTAGTATGGATTCATCAAGGGGTTATATCTCTAGAAAGAGTTAGTTGAGTATATATCAAACATCATCTAGTGTATGATGGATGAGCCCGTATTGCGCACCTGGTTTAAAACTCCAAGGAAACAATCTTGCATTAATTCACATTTTCTTTAAAAATCAATATGAAATTTTTGATAATATTTTACTGATTTTAAGATATTCCTAATTAAACCATGTTTATAGTTATGATATAAAGAATGCATACATTTTTATTTTATGTTATGCGTTAAATCAGAAGAAGAATTATATATTATGATATAAAATTAGTAATTTTATAATATAATCCATTAAATTTATTTGTTTATAAATGGTGTCAAAAAAATAATGGTATAAATAATCATGATCGATGTAGATATGTCCCTTCTGACAATACAAATATAATTGGTGTTCATGCCGAGCAGATCGTAGCCACATTATGGCATCTGAACATGGTTATGACTAATAACCTTTCACATATGGATAAAAATGATATTTATTTTCATGATACACCTATATTATATCATTTTATATGATAAATGTATCCATATTTTGGTGGAACTACTAATCCATTAGAAGGTATGAAATGGATTAATTCCCTTGAAAATATATTTATGTTATTGTGATGTGATGAAATATAAATGGTTATATTAATAGTATATTATCATAAGGGTTATGATTACCAATTGTGTTTTTTCGTCCATTTACTAGGGAGGAAGAATAAAATGAACATATAGAAATGATATCTTTTAAAGTAAAATTCTTATATAAATATTTCCCTTGTGAGCAATGATGTCAAATAATGAAAATGTTGCTCAAATTAAATCAAAAGGAATGGGAAAAGATTAAAGTGTGTGAGTATTCCATTTTAATACTATCCATATATTATATATATTGCATATGTAATCCATAGAGAAATATATACCATTTATTTTAGGTCCATAAACCAAGCCTATAAATAGAACTATTTTCTAAAACCTTTTCAACACATGATGCTATAACATTATATGCCATCAAAATTGAGATGGAATTTTTTAGATCCTATATATCCAAGGGAAATAATGAATATAATAGATCATTTAAACACTAATAAAAATTTATGGTGTTAAATAATAAGAAGAAAATTTAAAAAAATTATGTGAAAATTATGGAAATAAACATCATTGAAACGCTTGAAGAGAATTGAAACTTATTATAAGTGTTGATATAAGGGTCATATATCTAATTAATATAAGGGAAATATAGATACCACTAGAATATAGTTCTTAATCTATAATGAAATGGGTCATTTGGAAAAAAATCCACATTAATCAAGGGAAGATATTGTAGAAGAGGCAAAGGGGAGAAGGAAAAACTTATTTGATCACTTCATCTAAGGATGAAGTTCCAAAAGATATAGTGGTAGGAACATTTACCATATCCTGAAATTTATCTAAGGATTTATTCAATTTTATATCTATTAACTCTTTTATATCATCAATATTTCTATAAAAATTATATTTTTCCCTATAACCATAATAAGTGAGTTTTTGTCAATACTCATAGTGGAAATGTCAGAACAATAAGGATGTGTCAGATATTTCCCATTTATGAATCAAAAACATTCCCTCACGGAAGACTTGATTATTATACCTTGGATTGATTTTTATATATTCCATATAATATATTGGATTTAAAAATATAAGGAAAAAAATTTATTTCCAATAGATGGAAATTAGGATTCATGATAATGTTATAGAGTTCCATGTCATTTGAAGGAATAATTTATCACCTGGGTCATGTATAAAACCACATCCAATAGTACTCCTAAATGAAATACTTAGGGAATAAGAGAAGACATAATCTATGAATAGAAAAGATAATCATCAAATTGAAGATGTACTTATTGTATAGGAATACATTTATATATTTCCTATGAAATTACTTCGATATCCACATGAATTTTAAATTGAGTTTTTCATTAATTTAATCCCTAATGCCTGACCTATATCAAAATCTCCCTATAGAATGGCTATAATAGAATTAGTGGAGTTGAAGAAACAGTTACAATTATTTTCTGAAAAGGTATTTATATTCCCTAGGGTATCATATTTGGTATCCCGTGTTCTTTTAATTAATAAAAAATATGGATCTATGATGTTGTGCATCAACTATATAGAATTCAATGCTTATACTACAAAGAAAAAGTATAAAATTCATTGAATTGATGACTTGTTCAATCAATTTCACAGAGCTCAATATTTTTTCAAATATTTACTTCCATTTTTGTTATAAAAATTAAAAATTAAATGAGGAATATATTCCCAACACATTATTTCATATGTGGTATAGAAATTATGAGTATTCAACAAATCACTTTCGATTATCTAATGCACTGTACTTTTTATGGATCTAATGAATATTGTGTTCAATTAATAGCGAGATAATTTCATTGTGGTATTTATTTATTATATAATGGTGTATTATAAAATCTCATAGGACCTTGAGAATCAATTTTGGATCATTATTTAGTCTCTTAGTGTAAAAGTGTTTTATGGGAAATTTTTCAAGTGTGAATTATGTCATTAGAATGTTTATTTTCCTAGATATATTATCTCTAGCCATGAAATCTCAATTGATCACCTAATGAAAAAAGATATCCAATGAACAGTATACCCCAGTGAACATAACTAAGGTATATAATTTCATTGGTTTTTTAAGTTACAATCTATTATTTGATTAGACTTTTGTATGATTGGATAACTCGTGAACCAATATTACATGTAAATGGTTACATTCATATAGGCAAAAGAATGTGAATAATATTTTAATGAATTGAATTGGATATTTTTCAGTTATCTGATATTGAATTTACTATAATGAAATTATGGTTTTTTAAATATTGTGATGAATCAAAGAAGGGACATGGTTGTTCTCTTATGCAGAATGATAAAGTTATTTCATATGCATCTAGAAAATTGATGATTCATGAACAAAGCTATTAATCCCATGATCTTGATTTAGAATCCTTAATATATTCCTTTAATATATGGATATATTATATCTTTGTTGAATGATGTGAGATATAAAAAAAGCATAAGAGTATGAAATATTTATTTTTATAAAAAGTGATGAACATTAGTCAAAAAATATTGCTCATGATACTCAAGGGTTATGATGTCTCGATAAAATAACACCAAATGAAGGAAAATAAAGTTGCAGTTTTATGAGTAGGGAAGGTCATGGAGTCCAAACCAAAATAAGGATTGGAATGGATTATATGTTCATGGATTTATTACAGATAGTTATATGAATTATTATATAATGGAAAACATTAAACATTCTTCAAATGATTTCTATAGCATATTTATTGGAAATTATAAAAAAACCCATCTAGATGATAATAACATTAAAAATGAAAATAATTTCATGAATTATGGGAAATTGGGGGACATCATATATGAAGATTTTGTTTTGATATTTGGAAAGGGGTTATCATTTCCATTTATAGTAGAGAAAAAATGGAATTTTTATGTGATTCTTATAGCTTAAATTTCACTATGCACCCTAGTATCACCAAGATTTATAGGTATATGAAAGAATATTTTTGGTGGAATAATATTATGTGGAAAATTGTAGATTATGTATCAAGATGATTATTTAATTAGGATATGGTTGAGAATAAGAATCCAAGAGGATTCATGCACCCACTACCATTTCCCATATAAAAATGTGATGACATTATTATAGACTTATCCATTGTATTACCATTTACTCCTAGAAATAATGATGCAATATGGGTTATTGTTGATCACCTTACGAAACCAAAACATTTCCTTACTATAAGATAAGATTTACTTCTTTATCACCTTTCATGGTTCAATATTAATTACGTTGTAAGACTTCATGGATCACCTCATTCACCATTGTCTAATAATGACCCATGATTTACATTACAATTTTGGAAAATTCCCCAGAAGGATGTTCACACTGAGCTTCATTTTAGCATTACCTGTCATCCTTAAACTGATGGAGATTCCCAAATGACTATTCAAATATTAGAATACATGTTTAGTTCATGATCACACAACATTACAGGAAATTGGGATCAGTATTTCTCATTATTAGAGTTTTCTTATAACAATATCTTCCATTAAAATATTAAAATGGTACTATATGAAGCATTATATTGAATGATATTTTGTACTCCAACATATTTTGATGAAGTTGGTGAAGGGACAATTGTAGAAAAGGATCATGTTGAGGAGACAATTAAAAAGTTAAAGACAATTTAGTCTTGTTTTAAAGAATGTTAAGTAAATAAAAACTGTTATATCGATAACTGATGGAAATATTATGAATTTTAAACAGGAGATCATGTATTCATGAAAGTATCTCCATGTAAGTTTATTATAAGGTTTGGTTAAAAAGGAAGACTAAGACACTTGTACATCAAAACCTTTTAATTATGAAATAAATTGGAGTTGTGTCTTAGAATAGGAAAATTCCACCAAGGCTCTCTAAAGTACATGATTTTTTTATATCTCATTGTTAAGAAAGTACATGTCTTACCAAACACATGTTCACCCCTATGAAGAAATATAATTGGAACCAAATATTACTCACGGTGAAGAGTGTATCAATATTCATGACACCAAAGATAAAATGTTGAAGCATCAATGACTCAACTTGTTAAGGTACATTAGAGAAGTCATAAAATGGTGGAAGAAACATGGGAATGTAAGGATGTTAAGAAATAAAACCACATTCATTTGTTTTGGAATGTGATATACATGAATATTTCTAGGAAGAAATTTTTTACGGAGGGAATAATATAATACCCAACATTAAATTATAGTAAGTGAACAGTTTATTTTTTATTAAACTATAACGAAACTCATATTTTAATATTTCAAGGAACACAAATTATTATTTTAAAGGATGAATATTGATTTTGAACATACTAGTTCAATAAAATCCTATAAGGAATTTTGGAAAATTTCCAATAGAAATAAGCTTTTATGAATAATTTCAATTGTATTATTTAAACATTACTCATTATATTTATAATAATTTTTCATAATATTTATAATTATCCTTTTATTTATTATTAATTTTTTTAAAATAATTAAATGGTTATTTAGAGGTGAAAATTGATATTTTTCATTGATAATTTTTTAGTTCCTCGTGTTTTTTTCTATTTAATAAACTAAAATAACCACTAATAATTAATTATTTAAATAAAATATATAGATTTTATTTATAAATATATTATTTTAATTTCATATGATGTTGATTATGTAGGTTCTGTATGCAGCAGAAGTGAGGAAACTATGATGCCCAATATTGCTTTTTGTCACGATTGATGGTCAATCCAAGATCTATACGATGTTTAATCACAATGATCAATGGAATTGAATCAAATATAGAAACAAATTATCAAAACAAAACCATATATAGGATATCAACACATATTATTTATAGTTAATTTAATTAGATAAATAATTTACTCTAAATAATTCCTTCTTCATTTATGAATTCGGTAACAGGTATGCAATTGCACTGTAGTTGTGTTGTGGAAACAAAGTGTAGATTTCCTATAGTTGTGATTGTTGACACCGCCAAATGTGTTTCATGGACTTTTCCACAGAATTCATGGTTGGATTTCAATTTTATATGAGACTACTCAATGATGTTGCTCAAGAAGAAAGACCACCCCCTCCATTAGTAGGCCTTGGATTTCCAAGACCGATGAAAAAAGGTGTCAATGGATAAAAAGTATATTTATGAGTTTCTTATGAGAAAACATGGTGTATTAAACATATAAATAAGTTTATATAACTTTGATATCATCGATTTTACAAGTCATGGATTCCAAATAGACTTACATATCAAAAGTTATGGCACTCAAAAGATCGAAATTTTTTAAAGCGATTCGGAAGCCCTGAACCGAGGACCTGTGCAGAGGACCTACACATAGGACATATGAGGGGGGCCTATGTAGAAGAAATGTGATAAATAACTTAAAAAAGTACCTACATAGAAGACCTATTTGGAAAAATTCCCTTCAACCAAGTCCCCTCCTTGACTACAAACAGAACTCTTGGGATCCCTATTTGATAGGTAGAAAATTCAAAATAAGCCCCAATGCTCTCATTGTGCAGCACCCTTCACATATGTCCTAAAAAACTCTCAGGTAGCTCTCTGAAACCCAAGATAAGAAACAATTAATTTTTATGTGTTGGATCATAGTCCCATCAGGGTCTAGAACATGACACCTGATCCAAGAACATGATCTATGGACACGCTCTAAGGACCGATGCTAAAGACCTGCGTGGAGGACCTGTGCAGAGGACATCTACGAAGGACTTGTGTAGAGGACCTCTACGAAGGACCTAAACAGAGGACCTACAGGGAGGACCTACATAGAGGACCTATATAGAGGACCTACAAAGATGACCTACACAGATAACCTGGTCTTTGGACCTAGCCGGAGGACCATCCCTGAGGACCTAGCCTATGGACCTGCCCTAAGCACCTGAGATAAGGACCTCCTGAGTTAAGAACCTCAGCTAAAAATGGACACCCTTCTTAAGAATTAACCCCCAAAAAAACCTCAAATGGGCATCATTCTTAGGAGTAAGCCCCAAAAAATACCGAAATGGGCATCCTCCTTAGGATTAATCCCCAACTAACCCCCAAATTGGAATCCTCCTTAGTAATAATCCCCAACCAAAACCTCAAATGGTCATCCTCCTTAGGACTATGCCCCAACCAATACCCAATTTGGAATCATCCATGGGAGTAAGCCCCAACTAACCCACAAATGGGAATCCTCTTTAGGAATAATCCCCATCCAAATACTCAAATGTTCATACTCTTTTAGAGTAAGCCCCATCTAATACCAAAATGGGAATCCTCCTTAGGAGAAAACCCAAAACAATCCCTAAATGGCACTACTACAACTTGGCCTTTAATCAGCGCTGAAAACCGGCATTAACAGTGCTTTTCTAGCACTGATAAAGGGGTTCCTTTATCAGTGCTACCTTGAGTGCTGATAATAGGTACCTTTATCAGTGCTCTTTTAGCGCTGTTAAATGTGTTCTTTATCAGCACTCAAAAAAGCGCTAATAAAGGCACCTTCCCCTGCACCTGCAGAACCAACACCTGCACACCTACAAACCTACACAAACTAGCACACATGCACGAAATAGCACCTGCACAAAATAGCACCTCCACACAATATTTTGACAAATAGTGCTATATACATTTACTTAACATCATGAATATAAAAAAACACATTATTATATACATTTTATACAATGTTTTACAAGATTGAAATTACAATTATATAACAAAAGTTATAAAAATTAATGTTTCATCCTTTGATATCAGTGATCCGCTCTCAAAAATTGTCATCCACGGTATTTTTTGCTGAACAAAGCATCTGAACATAAGGAAAAAAATTCACCTATATATGAAAACAAATATTATGTTAGTAATAAAATAATGAAATAAATTAAAAAATTAATATGAAATAATACATTAATATTGAAATGTGAAACTAAAATATGGAAATGATAAACTCAAATGTTTTCATTCTGATAATAATGAAATTGAATAATGTAAAATCAATATGTTTTTGGATGATTTATCTCATTTAATAAATACTGATTCTATATCTAATAAAAAGCTTTACCGGTCACACCGTGCATCAGTTTGAGGTGCGGTTGATTCATACACATCAAAAATGACTCATCGATCAATGTCATAAAGTATTAAAATAATCCGAATGCGTTTTCTCGGTTTTCCATATGTCACTTGTGTTGTTTTCTAAAGTTTATGTCAATTTGAAACTGATATAAGACACTTTTAGCCATACTGGTCACATTGTGCATCGGATTGAGGTGTTCTAGATTCTTAAACGTCCCAAATGACTCATGGATCGTTGTCCTAAAGTATCAAAACAATCCGAACCTGTTTTATCAGGTTTCCGTATGTCACTTGGGTTGTTTTCTAATGTTAATGTCAATTTGAAGCTGATATCAGACACTTTTAGCAATACCGGTCACACCGTGCATTAGATTGAGGTGTGGTCAATTTTTACACCTCGCAAATGACTCATGGATCGTTTTACTAATGTATCAAAACAATCCGAACACGTTTTCTTGGTATTCTGTATGTCACTTGTGTTGTTTTCTAAAGTTCATGTCAATTTCAAACAGATATCAGACTATTTTAGTCATACCGGTCACACCGTGTGTCGGATTGAGGTGTGATCAATTCTTACACTTCAAAAATGACTAATGGATCATTTTCCTAAAGTATCAAAACAATATGAACGCATTTTCTTGGTATTTCATATGTCAGTAGAGTTGTCTTCTAAAGTTAATGTCAATTTCAAACTGATATCAGACACTTTTAGTCATACTGGTCAAACAATGCGTCAAATTGAGGTGTGGTTAATTCGTACATGTCAAAAATGACTAATGGATCGTTCTACTAATTTATCAAAACAATACGAACACATTTTCTCGGTTTTCCGTATGTCACTTGTGTTGTTTTCTAAAGTTTATTTCAATTTCAAACTTATATTAGACACTTTTAGACATACCGGTCACATCGTGCATCAGATTGAGGTGCGGTGGATTCTTACACGTCAAAAATGACTCATGGATCATTTTACTAATGTATCAAAACAATCCTAATGTGTTTTCTCAGTTTTCCTTATGTCAATTGTGTTGTTTTATAAAGTTAATGTCAATTTCAAAACTGAAATCAGACACTTTTATCCATACCAGTCACACTGTGCGTCGGATTGAGGTGAGGTCAATTCGTAAACCTCAAAAATGACTCATGGATAGTTTTCCTAATGTATAAAAACAATAAGAACACGTTTTCTTGGTATTCCATAGGTCACTTGTGTTGTTTTCTAAAGTTAATGTCAATTTCAAACTGATATCATACACTTTTAGCCATACCGGTCACACCGTGTGTCTGATTAAGGGGAGTTCAATTCATACACGTCAAAAATGTCACATGGATCGTTTTCCTAAATTATAAAAACAATAAGAACATGTTTTCTTGGTATTCCATATATAACTAGTGTTGTTTTCTAAATTTTATGTCAATTTGAAACTGATATCAGACACTTTTAGTCATACTGGTCACACCGTGCATCGGATTGAGGTTTGGTTGATTCATACACGTCAAAAATGACTAATGGATCATTTTATTAAAGTGTAAAAACAATTCAAATTCATTTTCTCGGTATTCCTAATGTTAGTGGTGTTGTTTTCTAAAGTTAATGTCAATTTCAAAGTGATATCAGACACTTTTAGCCATACCGGTCACACCGTGCATCGTATTGAGGTGTGGTCGATTCGTACACGTCAAAAATTACTCATGGATCATTTTCCTAAAATATAAAAACAATATGAATGCATTTCCTTAGTATTCATTATGTCATTAGTGTTGTTTTCTAATGTTTATGTCAATTTGAAACTCATATCAGAAACTTTTATCCATATCGGCCACACCATGCGTCGAATTGAGGTGTTGTTGATTCGTACACATCAAAAATGACTGATGGATCGTTTTCCTAAAGTATCAAAACAATCCGATTGCATTTTCGTGGTTTTCCGTATGTCACTTGTGTTGTTTTCTAAAATTTATGTCAATTTCAAACTGATATCACCCACTTTTACCCATACCACTCACACCGTGTGTCAGATTGAGGTTCGGTCGATTATTACACCTCACAAATGACTCATGGATCATTTTACTAAAGTATCAAAATAATCCGAATGCATTTTCTCATTTTTTCCGTATGTCACTTGTGTTGTTTTCTAAAGTTAATGTCAAATTGAAACTGATATCATACACTTTTAGCCATAACGGTCACACCGTGTGTCGTATTGAGGTGTGTTCAATTCGTACACCTAAAAAATGACTCAAGGATTGTTTTCCAAAAGTATCAAAATAATAAAAACACGTTTTCTAGGTATCTCATATGTCACTTGTGTTGTTTTCTAAAGTTAACATCACTTTCAAACTGATATCAGAAACTTTTAGCCATACAGGTCACAATGTGCGTCGGATTAAGGTGAGGTCAATTCATACACATCACAAATGACTCACGGATCATTTTCATAAAGTATCAAAACAATCCGAATACATTTGATCGGTATTCCGTATGTCTGTAGTGTTGTTTTATAAAGTTTATGTCAATTTGAAAATGATATCAGACACTGTTAGTCATTCCAGTCACACCGTGCATCGGATTGAGATTTGGTTGATTTTTACATGTCACAAATGACTAATGTATAATTTTACTAAAGTATCAAAACAATCCGAACATGTTTTTTTGGTATTCCGTATGTCAGTAGTGTTGTTTTTTAAAGTTAATGTCAATTTCAAACTGATATGAGACACTTTTAGCTATACCGGTCACACCTTGCATCGGATTGAGGTGAGATAAATTTTTACACCTCAAAAATTACTCATGGATTATTTTCCTAAAGTATCAAAACAATCCGAACACGATTGCTTGGTATTCCATATGTCACTTGTGTTGTTTTCTAAAGTTAATGTCAATTTCAAAGTGATATCATACACTTTTATCCATACTGGTCACACCGTGCATCGGATTTATGTGTGGTTGATTCTTATACATCAAAAATGACTCATGAATCATTTTCCTAAAGTATCAAAACAATTCGAATGCATTTTCTTGGTATTCCATATGTCAGTAGTGTTGTTTTCTAATGTTTATGTCAATTTCAAACTGATATCAAACACTTTTAGCCATAACGGTCACACTGTGCATCGGATTGAGGGGAGTTTGATTCTTACTCCTCAAAAATGACTCATGGATCGTTTTACTAAGGTATCAAAACAATCCTAACATGTTTGATTGGTATTCCATATGTCAGTAGTGTTGTTTTCTAAAGATTATGTCAATTTGAAAATGATATCAGACACTATTATCCATACCGGTCACAGCATGCATAGGATTGAGGTGAGGTCGATTCGTAAAAATCAAAAATGACTCATGGATCCTTTTCCTAAAGTATCAAAACAATCTGAATGTGTTTGATCAGTTTTCCATATGTCACTTGTGTTGTTTTCTAAAGTTAATGTCAATTTAAAACTGATATCAGACACTTTTAGCCATACCGGTCACACCGTGCGTCAGATTGAGGTTCGGTTGATTCTTACACCTCAAAAATTACTAATGGATCATTTTTCTAAAGTATCAAAATAATCCGATTGCATTTTCCATGTATTCTATATGTCAGTAGTGTTGTTTTCTAAAGATAATGTCAATTTCAAACTGATATCAGACATGTTTAGCCTTACTGGTCACACCGTGTGTCGGATTGAGGTGCGGTCGATTCGTAAACGTCACAAATGACTCATGGATCGTTTTCCTAAAGTATCAAAACAATCCAAATGCATTTTCTCGGTATTCCGTATGTCATTAGTGTTGTTTTCTAAAATTTATGTCAATTTGAAATTTATTTCAGACACTTTTATCCCTACCGGTCACACTGTGCATCAGATTGAGGTGAGGTTTATTCATACACGTCAAAAATGACTCATGGATAATTTTCCTAATGTATCAAAACAATCTGAACATGTTTGCTCAGTTTTCCATATGTCACTTGTGTTGTTTTCTAAAGTTTATGTCAATTTCAAACTAATATCAGACACTTTTAGCCATACCGGTAACACCGTGTGTCAGATTGAGGTGTGGTCGATTCTTACACCTCAAAAATGACTCATGGATTGTTTTCTTAAAGTATTAAAACAATTTGAACGTGTTTTCTCGGTATTACGTATGCCAATAGTTCATAAATGTCTCTCATTAAGTTATTCTTTACTAGAAACTCAAATCATTTCTAAAACCATTTTTCATAATCTAAGGATATCAAACATTGGAAAGGGTGATCATAGATTCTCAATAATTATAAACAAGTGAGATATCAATGATCATATAAATATAACATAGGTATTAGGAATTCACCTTGATTGTCCTATTTGTTTACATTCTTCCATCAGGTACGCTGCCAATTCATTTCTAAACACATCTATATCATCTTGTGAATATGAGTTTTTGTGACAGTCATAGTAGTACTAAAATAATATAAATACACAAATTATTAATAAATATGTTAAATTAACTAGTAATTATTTTCGAAAATACCTCTTCAGGGATGCTAGTTTTTTCATGAAATATGATCTATTTCTTAAATTTACAAACATAATAACTGCAGTCCTTTCTGTTTGTTTGTTTCGGACACTGCAGCAACATCGAGAAAAATAAGTAATCTATTTTGATATGTATTTGCATAGTGCAGTATAATTATATATACCCTGATACTTGTCCATTTATAGATCTTGTGCGCCTTGTCGTCCTTAGTCCTTGGATTCATTCCAGCCTTTAGAAGATATTCATAAACCACCTTATCATAACAGAATCCTCATTAAAAGATAATAAAAATTATATAACTAGATTTTTAGTTCTGAAATCTGGGATCTAGTCTATTAAAAATTGACAATCACCATCATGTGTGGTCGGTTTGTTGGATATCAATGTAGTGAATCCAGAAAATAAATCTTTGGATTATCCAAATTGACTGCAATGAGCATCCAATGCAGCCTAAAAACACAAAAAGGAATAAGTAATGACAGAAATGAAAATATAATTGATATGATTGAAATGTAGAGTTTTGAACTTGAAATATTGGTATTAAAAAGATCCTATTAGTCGTAATTTTGCATTGATTCATTTTGAGCAGGTTTGACATTAATTCAGCCTGAAAATTGGAATCTATTTCTTTTTGTTGTGTAGACATGGTGTGAGGAATAACAAGTCCAAATTTGTATTCACGGGAAAATATCTTCAATTTTTTTCATATATATGCCTGCTAAAAATATGAAATGTATTTAGCCATAATTATCATAGTATATCAGCTTCTGTAAAATCAAATCATGGAAACATACCTCATGTATTCACGGCAAAATCCCTTCAATTTTGCATTGAAACATTTTGAGCAGGTTTGACATTAATTCAGCCTGAAAATCGGAATCTATTTCTTTTTTTTTTGTAGAAATGGTGTGAGGACTAACAAGTCCAAATTTGTATTCACGGGAAAATCCCTTCAATTTTTTTCATATATACGCCTACGAAAAATATGAAATGTATTTAGCTATAACTCTCATAATTTTCGTTTCTTTAGTTTGTTCCTCCTCTATTTTTTTCTGAAAATATACCCGAGGTGTCACCCCAAAACCCGCACCTCTAACATGGTCATACTGTTCTGGTAGTTTCAAGGCCGCTGACTGTATGTCCGCATCTGGTGCGGATGTTGTTGATTCCTGTGACTATGTCAAATAGAAAATATGGGAAAATAAGTAATCATCGTGATATAATAGTGATTTAAAGAAAAACAAATTTATATTATGTCATACTTACACATGTTTCCCACACTTTTTGTGTGTTTTAATCTACAAGTTTCCCCTCTTTATTTACACGATCCTCCTTCCATTGAATATGGTGTAGGATGGATGTGGCTTGAGATTTAGATTCATCAATCTACATATAAACAGAGAAACATGGTTACAATGTTTTTTTATGTCACATAAAAGTATTACAGTACTTTTAAAATATGTACCAATTGTTTTTCAATTGAAGTGTACCCCATCCTTGCTTTACGGTAGGGGTATGATGGTTTTGCTGCCCGTTATTTATTTTTAGCACTCAGTTAATGTTTCATAAATAAAAAAATGTCAATCAATGTGATGAATACAAGAAACGTTAAACAACGTGTTACCAAACACAATTTACCTTAAAATATTTCTCTGCACGATGGTTGGAAAACACATCCCACGCTCCTTGGTATATCAAGTGTGCATAAAGAATAGGTGGGTGCGGCTTGATTTTCCCTTCAGAATCTTTCATACGACATTTCATTAAAATGGCGTGAAAGCCTCTATGAACGCTTCCTGCCAGTCTTAATACATATTGTTTGTGCGAGACATCTACTATTAATACACTCTTCAAGAGATGACGTAGAGTTAGTCAAAATTTCAGTATTTTATTTTATTTTATTTTAATAAATTAAATAAATGATATTGTAATGTTACCGTAATATCTTCCCACATTTATGTTTTCAGCCCGCTGACGACATGGCGCCACAACCTTGTATCAATCGGCACACATTTCCGAGTGACGATTCAAATGTAGCTATTAAAAATGGCATTTTTGGGGTTTATATGCTGGCCTCACTTATTCCATCCCACCTCATATTTGATGCCTTTTGCTTTTGCCTTAATTATTTTGGCTAAAATTGTAAAACTACGACGCACCTATTTTTTTGTGCCGTCGGGGTTTCATTGCCTACCATTTCCTCGGTTTCTGCGTCATCATTATGTTCCTCTGAAGCGCTAGCATCAGCATTGATACCAGTAAAAACAGGTTGAGAAGCCTGTTGTACCTCAGGAGTGGGACCAGCTGTAATAGGTAGAGAGACCACTTGTACCTCAGTAGTGGGACTAGCTGCAACAGGTTGAGAAACCTGTTGTGTCTCGGGGTTGGGTGCATCAATAGGTGCATAAGTCATTATCTGCATAAGTGGTTTAACATTTAATTTAGATCACATAAAAGCAGAAGTGAACAGATAATAACATAATGTAACACAATCTATATTAAAAATAAAAAAATAACCTGATTATTAAACTCTCTTTTTTTAAGGCTAAAGGGATTTGAACCCTCTATCAACTATCCATATCCCTTCATTGTGGTGTCCTCTAACATATAAAAATTAGTCTACATTGTGACCACTACAAAACGATTGCAAAGTCCCAATGAAAGGGTCATTCTCCATTGAATTTTCATCTAACCCTTTAGTTATTTTGGTCGATAACAGAACAATTGACCAGTTTCATTTTGCAGGATCTGGAACATAAAATACTTACACTGCCTGTGATGACATTATAAACGGTTCATCTTTCACCACTTCCTTACTGAAATCAACTTTCATGAATCATAATTCATCTATTTTAATAGAACTCATGTTATCAACCCACTTGCATTGAAAAATCAGAACTTTGAATTCTGTATAATCCAACACCCATATTTTTTTGATGATGCCAATGTATGACATATTCGCATAAATTGGATTTCTATCCTTAGCACCAGAATCATGCATCGCTTCATCCACAAGTGTAACCCCACTATTCTTCATTGTACTATCTTCATCATGTTCATTAGTATAAAATGTATAACCATTAACTACATAATCATTGTAAGATAATACATAAACACTTGGTCTTCTAGCTAGCCATCGAAGTCAGTCTAAAATTGACTCTAGATTTTCGTCTGACTTATTAAAAATATGGTCCTAAAACCATTTTATAAATTGTCGATTATGTGTATTTGATATCCATTTTTCAGCCCTAGATGGATTCAAATTCCTAATAATTTCTTTGTGGGTTTCAACATATGGGTCAACGTCGAAATTGTTATGAAATACATAAATATGGGCCTGCTCCTGATCTATAATATTGACTGTGACAACCTGTCTTCCAGAAATCCCTTCACCCTCAAGCCACCCAGTGTGATGAGATTTAGGAAGGCCAATGATTTCCACACTAGATAGGTATTCGGTATAGAATTCAACGGCTTCCTCAACAATATATCGCTCCGTAATAAAACCCTATGGCTGACTTCGATTTTTGACATACCCTTTCAAAATCTTCATATACCGTTCAATGGGGTACATCCATCTGTAATGTATAGGACCACATAGTTGATTTTTTCTCATCAAGTGGACCATCATATCAAGAAATAAAGGTGGGAAGAACATTTCTAATTCACATAATATGATGGCAATTTCTTTTTCCATAGTTGGCAATTTCACCGGGTCTATAACTTTACTGCATATATCATTGAAGAATAAACATAGTTTCATTAATGTATAGCAGACATTCATGGGAAAAATGTAACATAAAGTAATATGAATGATATATTTTATCAAAACATGGAAGTCATGTGATTTCATACCTTTTAACTTCAAATCGCTCATTGACATGAGGTTCGTGATATTTGATGAATACCCCTCTGGAACCTTTACATCATTAAAGAAGTTGCAAAACTGATATCTCTCCTTCTTGGAAAGAGTGTAAGCAACAGGAGGAAGAAATGTTCATTTTTCACACTTCATTGGTGCCAAATATTCTCGTATTCTCATCTAAACCATGTCCAACATAGCCTTAATTCCATTTTTTTTGTCAGGTGTATTTAGTAACATGCTGATGACACTATCAAATATATTTTTTTCTACATGCATAACATGAAGAAAATTTCGGACATACAGACAATTCCAGTATAGTAATTAAAAAAACGATCCTGTTTTCCAACCGATTTTATTAATGTTTTTTGAAGCCAGTTTACCAAAAGTAGTGTCCACATTTTTAACTTTCTCAAACAATTGATCGCCTATTAGTGCAGACGGTGTTGTACATTCTTCTGGACTTCCATTGAATGATGTCGTCCAAGATTGGTAGTTATGTCGTCGAGGTAGAAATATGTGATTTCCTAATAACACAGTTTTTGTTGAATGTTTCAACCTAATTGATTGTTTACTTTGTTCGCAAACAGGATACCCTTGATTTTCTTTAATTCTATATCCTAACAAATTTCCATAAGCATGGAAGTCATTTATCATCCCGTACAACATGGCTCTCAATGCGAAATCTTCATTTTTTAAGCATCATAAAAAGTAACACCTGAATCCCACAATAATTTCAAATCTTCGATCAATGGAGCTAAATAAACGTTAATATCATTACCTGGTTATTTTGGTCCTGATATAAGCATAGATAACATGATGTATTTTCGTTTCATGCATAACCATGGTAGTAAGTTATAATTTACCAACATAATCAGCCATGTACTATAACTGTTGCTTTGAAAACCAGAAGGATTCACTCCATCTATAGATAATGAAAGACAGAGGTTTCTCGACTCGTTTTAAAATTCAGGATACTCATGATCAATACTCTTCCAATGAGGAGAGTCTGTTGGGTGACGTAGTATCCCATCATTAATTCTTGTATTTGCATTCCATGTCAATTGTCCTCCAGTCTTCTCACTTCCATATAAGTTCCTAAACCTAGGAATGATTGGAAAGTACAATATAAATTTACTAGGACTGGATTCATATTTCTTGTCTTGAGAATGACCACACTTTGGAAATTCTTTAAGTGATTTTTAGTCCTTGTGAAATAGTATACAGTCATTCGGGAAGGCGTGTATTCTTTCAGAGATTATACCCATCGAGTGTCTTTGCACAACTTTTGAACTTCTCAAACAATTTTGGGAAATCATGATGTTCATCTTCAATGGTCCTTGTCATTTCCTCAATTCGATCTTCATCATCATTCACAACTGTAATCACATCCTCTATACGGTCATCATCATTTTCCATACTTGTAATCATATCAGATGATCCATAAAAAGTAGTGGTATCACAGTCACTACATACATTCATTGTTTCCCCGTGTTTATTCTAACATGTATATATCTGATCTATTTCGTGATAGATCAAGTGTTCTTCCAACTCCTCTGGACTAATTTTTTTTGAATAACAACAGTGTAAACATGGACAACGGATTTGAGAAGGGTCTTATGCATGATCTTTTGCAAACTTGATAAACACTTTCACGCCTTTTTCATACTCTTTGTCAACCAATTGGCATTCACCCATTCTTTATTTATATTCATCATATTTGAAATCCAAAGGATGAGTATATAGGTTAGGGGATAAGGAATATGAGTATAATTTAGATAAAAAACTAGATACTTCAAAAATGGTGGGGGCGCACTCATTAATAGTCTTGGTTGAGGATGAGTATAGCCTAGTTAGGTTTTCTAAGGCTATTTGAGTAGGTATTAGAGTCTTAGGCCTAAAGAATGTGGATAATATAGTTTTATATATCACGTATGATGGAGAACACCCTCTTAAAAATATATAAGAGTCATGGTGGTTGTGATGAGTACGATATTCCATATAGGGATTGGTGAAGTGTGACATAGAGGATTTCCTCCTTATAATTGGATTAAGAGATCTCTAATGGGAGATATGATATAATTGAGGGTCATGGTAATAGTCTGGATGACATAGCATAGGGTATCTAAGGCCTACCAAGGCATTTTATACATAATGCCATCAACCTACTCTTGTATGATCGCTTATAATATGTGGTAAGAATCATTAATCTTATATAAGGTCCATACATACACTAATGATCTTGTGTAGGTTGAATGATAAAATATTAGTAGGATAACAATAATGGAGAACCTAATATAAGTCATAATACAATAGGCTTATCTATATGAATGCAAATAAATAAACAACACACATTATAAAAGAAATAAAGTAAGATTGTTGTATGGTAACTAATAAAAAATAAATAACACTAAATTCAGTGAGAATGAATACCTTAAAGGTGGGGTGAATCAATGTTGAACACATCATAATTCTAACAACCCAATTACAACTAAGAAGGATAGTTACCTACACATACAAGCGAAAAAACTAGGTGAGAGTAGAAAACTACTTAAAGGTCCGGGTGAATAAATGGTTATGAAAAACTCAAAATCTAAATGCATTTCCGAATACTAATTAGTGAAAAAAAGGATCTTGATAGTGATGGTAAAATGATGATAGTAATTCAATGAAATAACTCACATGGATCAAGAGATAATTACATGGTTCACAAACTCTTTTTATAAATTTTCTTGTCCTTAGTGTTCATGATGTTTTGAATCTTGTTCTTGGTTTATTATCAACAAGAATAATGAACAGAGTAAGGATATAACCATATAGTCTCATGTACGCGATATAATGATCTAAATTTATATGTTCATATATTTCCCCTTCGTTTACCACAAGTGCCTATAGAAATTGGATTATGTGTGCACCCCTATTATTCTCCTCAAATTTTAACTAAACCATCATTGGAACAATCCATGGATTGAATGGTTGGGTAACTGAAGGATTATTCATTGAAATCAAATCATTGATTTGGGTCATGTAACACTATATTTATAGAGATTAAATGTTCTTTTATGTGGATTATTTCCATAGGGAATGAATCCTAATTTCAAATGACTTAGAAACTAAATCCCAAAGATCCTTCATCGCCTTTATGGCCTAATATAACATATCATGAAATGCGGTTCATGTCTACTCATATTTACCACTATCTATAGAATACCATTCATGGTGTGACCCTTATAGTTGTGGCATGGTCTGAAACTTCCCTTTAAACAATGATACACCAATTAATAATGAAAAATATAACATAGTATTAAATAACACTATTATAGTGTGTGTCTTTTCATTACATACTGATACCATTAGACCCCCAAACTAGTGAAACATTTATTTTCATGAGCTAGGTATCCCAATGAAATTATCTCTTCATATTCCCCAAGAGACATCCATTATAGGTAAATATTCCATATTACAATATGTCTCTCCTACATCTCAAACCCTTCATAGTTACACTAACCCTACTATGGTGTGATATCTAACACAAGAGTGAACATTGTCATTTGGAACACTCCCATAAAAGTGTAATCACACCCTCGTTTTTCAGGGACACTTGTTATCCAAAAAAACAATAAATTTTTCATTTTTTCACACCTTTAATGATCTGTTAACTCATATATGATAATGTTTTCAATAAATATATTGGTAAAATACATCTAAAACCCATTACAAAATTTCCTTTTGAAGCTAGTAATAATATGTTTCCAATTTTTACTTCATCAACTCACCATACCAAATTTTAGAATGGTTGGTGGGAATAATCCTACTCTTAGTGTAATAAAAATTCTACTATGATCATGACTTTACTAAGATCAAATTACATATCACCCTTTTCAATTCACTTATTTAGGGGCTTCTTCAAACCACAAAACTCATTAATTACCCCAAACCATCAAGGGAACGTAAATATCCCAATGGACCCTAAACCGACCTATATAAGTCATTCACTTAAGTCCTATCCCTTTTGGATCGTAGGATGTACCTATAAATGGATCCTCTATCTCTTGAACCATATACTTTTACTCATCCATTAATAAAACCCATGATGTAGAACTATCTTTTATCTATAACCAACCAAACACCAATATATGTTATTTTAGGTTGTATTAATCAAATCCATATATAAAATATAAATACACCCCTTACTCCAAGGTTATCAATGGTTAAAAAAATACCAACTACAACACCTTATAATAACATGATCCATTAAAAACATTATACCACACAGTATGTCATCCTCTATAAGATTCCATAAATATTTCCTAACATTTGTTCTATCCAAGGAATCTAATTACACTGCTCATTCAAGATTCTATAAAGGTAATAGTCATATGGTTTACACCCCAAATCCTAATGAATTTTCACACACACAAGCATCACACACAAGAATCATGCCAAATAATAATTAATCTAAATATTGACAATAAACGCAAACATAATTAATTCATGAAAATTCAATTTTACTCACCTTAAGGAGGAGGACCCGGTGGAAGAGGAGGAGGAGGCCTCGATAGCGGACGCAACAGAGGCAGTAGAGGCAGTGCGGAGGCAGCGCAGAGGTAGCGCAGAGGCAACGCGGAGGAAGCATGGAGGCATCGGATGTAGCAGAGGCAGCTCAGAGGCAGTAGAGGCAGCGGAGTAGATGGAGGAGGAGGAGGAGGATGAGTAGGAGGAGGAAGGTGCCAGTGGAGGGGGAGGAGGAGGCCGCGGTGGAGGAGGAAGAATCACAACAGAGGATGAGGAAGAGAGGTAGGCGCCAGTGGAGGAGGAGGAGGCGGTGACCACGGCGGAGGAGGAGGAGAAGGAGGTTGTGGCCACAGCGGCGGAGAGGAGGCAGCGACGCAGGGTAGGGCTTCCGTGAAAGCTTGACAGAGTGCGGGGAGGAGGAGGAGGACCCGATGAATTTTATAAATCTCGCGTGGACCTTTATCAGTGCCAGTAAAAAGCGCTGATAAAGGGAGTATTTATCAGCACTAAACTGAAAAGCACGGAAAAAGGTTGAACTTTATCATTGCTTTTTTAGTGCTGATAAAGGGTGACTTTATCAGTGCTTTTTATTTTAGCACTGATAAAGACCCTCTTTATCAGCGATTTTGTAGCGCTGATAAAGACATAATTTATTAGCGCTAATAAAAGCACTGATAAATGTATAAATTTAATAATTTTTTATATTATTATAAATTTATTTAAAATGATATTTACGATAAATATATATATATATTTATTAATAATTAAACTCTAAATAAATATATCTTTATTTATACTTATAAAATTATTTGAAAGGTATATTTATATATATATCATTGAAAATATAATTAAATATATATTTATTATTTAAATATAATTTAATTTTAATTATATGTGTACATTTTTTAGAACATATATATTATATGGGTAACATAATGAATTATAAATCAATAACACATCAACGTGATATGTAATTATAATCTATAAATGAACATTATTCGTGAACATATATATACGCATGTAAGATATATTAATTGACCCCAATTCATTGGAAAACACGTATATATTCAATAATTTTAATTATACATATATATTGAAAAGTATTATATATTTATAAATAAAACAAATACATTAAATATAAACAAATATAATAAATATATATATTAAATATAATGAATTAATAAATCTAATAAATATAATGAATTAATAAATCTAATAAATCTAATAAATATATTTATTATTAATCTTATAATTATTTAATTATATACATATTTAGTTATAACATGTGTTTTTTATTTAATGTATACAATAAATATTATCAGCGCTATGAAAAGCACTGATAAATGTAACCTTTATTAGTGCTAAGAAAAGTGATGATAAAGGGATATTTAAAGCGCTGATAAATGTACCCTTTAGCAGCGCTTGTTTTAGAGATGATAAAGGGTACATTTATCAGTGCTTTTTTTAGCGCTGATAAAGGCCTACCCCCTTATCAGCGCTTTTCCGTTAGCCCTGATAAAGGCAGGCGCCTACCTTGCCTAGTTATGTGGTAGTGTGGAAATCCTCATTAGAAATAATACCCAACAAAAACCTCAAATGAGATTCCTCCTTAGTAGTAAGTTGAAAAAAACCTAAAATGGTCATCCTCTTTATGAGAAAGCCCCAAAAAATCCCCAAATAGGGAATCCATCTTGGTGTAAGACCCTAGCACATCATGTAGGAGGTTGTAGTCTCTCTCATCTCTACACCCTTCACCTTCACCCCTTATTTACCATGAACCCTCGTCCAATGTAAAGAGAATCTGGGAAAGTGCCATAGACACAGCCATATCCACTATTGGTCTGGCCTCTTCCATTAGCGTATGAGAACATGTGTGGTTTTTTGAATATTTCACATTCTCTTTTTCCCCACACTGAGCATGACTCATATGTGCTTAGAGGTTTGTAATGATCATGAAATCCATACAATCCACCTAAAAAATGAATTATGATAACGCTGATTCCAACCATAACTGGGATACAAAGGAATCCTTTACCTAGGGCCCGAGATCAGAAGACATCCTCCTCTTGAATCCAACCATAATTCTATTAATCTTGGTATCCTCCTGATGAGTATGCCCAAAATTAAGTCCCTCTTAAATCTCCATGAGTTAAGACATATTTCATGGACCCTGTTATAAGGGAATCCTTTTTAGGATTAAGGCCCAACCTATTTCTCTCAAAGGTTCATATTCCCCTATATGACTTACCAAACAATGAGGGATTTGATTCCCATATAAATGTGATATGTATTAAGATGTCCTGATATTCAAACCCAATACACCCAAATCAACCTAGTTCTCTCTGGGCCAAATTCCCATCAGTGTCTAATCCAACATGGAAACTCATATCATTTCCAGGTCCTTGGGTTGCTTCAGTATAAGTTGCACACCAAACATTAACTCGGATCCTTCCAACTAGATTTCCTTGCCACAAGACATTAAACTGCATGGTTGGGTCATTGTCACATGACCTTAAAAGGTATGATGTATCCCATGAAGTGGCATTGAACTACATTGGTACTAATTCCATTCACAAGGAAACATAAGAAGATTATTTACGAGTTTGATCCCAACTTTAAAACAACTTATATCTCCTTGTATGATGATGAATTATAGAGTTCCCAACTGAGTGGCTTAAAAACCATCATTATCTAAATAATGACCAAATAATCACTAATTAGTATATGAGAGGTTACCATTGATGGAGGAACTCGAATTAACATAGATATATCCATTGATGAAGAACCTAAAATACATATAGATGATTATGATTTTCATACATATTAATAATTTATCTCAAATATCAAAGTAACCATACATTATTCTTGGTATATTTAATAAGGATTTAGGAACATATCTTAAATCTATAAGATAGCCTCGGAGTACACAATAATTCACATCAAAAGGGTATGATGAGCTCGACCTCCCATCCTCTCGACCAATGTGAGTTCTTAATCATCATGGGTAAAAATCCATGAAAAGCACCAACCTATAGAAATTAGGTCCCTTTCGATATAGAACCATTGATTATTTATGGTTCCAAAAACAAATCTATTGGAAACTGTTCGGAAATAGTGATTCATAACTAGAACACACATTCTGAGGGAAGCAAAAAAAAGGTGAACCCAATGTGAATCCTTAACCAAGATTATAGTGTTACCCATTTTTTTGGCCCCTATCAATTGATAAAAGAGGGATATATGAGGCATTTAATCAAGAATGTGTTCATAAAAAAGATTATTCTTTACTAAATTTCATTGTTTGTATTTTTCCTATATATAAGAACTTCTTTCCAAGAACTACCTTCATTCCAATTGGCTTCCTTTTGATTCTCACCAACGACTACCCCCAATACTACCCAAGTTGGATCCTCATCGGTTCTAAATATTCTATCACCAACTCAGCATCGACAATGTTGGGTCTCTAATGTATTGTTTTGTGATAACCATCAACACTGTACCAATCCAACCTCGGAGACTTCCGGACAAGCCCTCCAGATCAAGTACCACCCCCAATCATCTGGTCAGTGACGAACTGTGGTCCAGAATCAGATGGTACCAACCACCATCAACAAACATTTCGAGAGATTATCCAAAGAATTAAATCACCAATCCCTCCCATATTACATGGAGGTCCACCAAGATTCCACCCATGGTCGCATCCCAAGGACATAGGGGTCCTTCCCGAAGGCCCCTACCAACAATCATTGTCACGAATGTCGCACGGAAGAAAACCCTCAACATGATGATGGTGTTATCTTCGAATGTTTGACCTAGGTACCTCAAACCCAAGCATGCAAGATGGAATGTTGGGTACAAAAGCCATCTAGCAGGGAGTAGGTTCCAACTGTTTCCCCCTATAGAGAATTACAGCAATCCAATTTGGTGGAAAATAGTGAACGAGCATATACACACATCTGCCTTCATTCCATCGGCCAATAGACTCGTTTGGTGGTGCACAACCAATACTGCTATTCAAATCTAGTGGAGTACCATGAGTAGGCACATACATCTTCTTAGAATCCTCTAGAGTACCGATAGAGTCATCTGGCTACATTCAAAGAATCCCGCCAACCAAATGTAGTAGAAATTTTCAAGTAGGAACATACAGCTACCTGAAGCCACCAAGCCTGCTAGTAGTCTCATATGGAAACACTCAAATAATCCTATCAACCATGCTAGGCGGAAAACATCCAGCATGCACAAAGACCTTCCAGCATCCATCAATCCTCATAACAATCGCGTTTGGCAGAACTCAAAGAAGTTAGTCGGAAAGCACCAATGACAAACATGGGGTAGACTCAACTCTCTACCCCACGCATGAGTATTATCAGTATCCACTAATAGTAAAGGGAGGAATGAATTAGGTACATAAAAATTCTCCAGATATGTAATGGATTCTCATTCTAGACACATAAGTCCCTAAGAACATTTTGGAAATGGTGAAAGGGCATACATAAATTCTTACCCATATCATAGAATCTGGTCAGAATTTCATAATGGAAACATCAGTTGTACTAGAGGGATAAACACATAATTCAATTCCCATACCTAGGATGACTCATATTCATGACATACCATATCATATACATAACACTACTCCATTCTATATGGTTTATGGGGAATACTCCCCCATATCATATGGACAATCCGATCAAGAACATAAACATGTTCTAATTAGAGATAAGTGACTTATTTTAATTGCCACTCCAAAGTAGGAACACACTCTTTCTCATGATATCCACTTCTCCAAGAAAGTGTCCAATACTTATAATAAGATGACATCTAAAAAAATTTCTCATCAAACATAGTTGGAAAATCAAGAGTTTATCTATGATCTGGCTCTTATTAATACTGAAGTTATTGAAGATCTAATAAATTTATCTACTGTATATTAAGATCCTACCCTCCCATTACCAAATTACAAGAATAGTAGTAGTAATTATAACAATCCTCATTGTACACTTCATAATGAAGGATTGATTTATGATAATCCAGTCAATTTTGAGAACCTAACTTTGGATAAGATCCACGAAAACCATCTATGTAGTTATAAGACCTAGGAGCAAGAGGATTTACCGCTTTCTGTAATCCACCATGGTGGTCCCCCCATGATGGAACTCGCTGCAAAAGTTCTCTCCACAGTACTTTTTTTCATTTGAAAGAAAATCATCCAATTAAAAATGAAGTGATTAAAAATCCCTCTTATCTTATAGAACATGGAAACACAAGGTCATTCATGTCTGATTCCTTGTTACTAGTAGTTGTAATATTTTCTCATCCAGAAGACATCCCAAGGTGACAGTCATTCTCTAAACCTCACTTGGTTTATTTTCCTTTTAATATAGCATATGAGACACCAAATGATCCCATTGTTTATGGTAAAATGATCAGGAAGTGTCCACCTTGGTCAGACTAAGTTGAAAAACCACTAGAAAAGATTAAGAGGATATGTTGAACATGAGAAAACAACTAGCTAAGGGTGAAATACTAGTCATGTTCTGGTCTTTTTCCACCACTCAATACAACATTATATAGATGTTGTCAAAAGATTTTATTCACTATATCCACCTAAACATATAGAAGAATATTTTTCAACTAAAAGATATATTATTTACATGTGATGAATATAAAATTTATTTCAGTGTAATAGAATGGTTGTAGCACAAAATTGTCCTGGAATCTATCCATATTTCTTGATATCCAAAGACTGAGAAGTAATAGGAGGCCCTTCAAGGTGAATTCATTAATTCATTAAAGAGTTTGTGGAAATTGATCCAAGAAACCCCATCTTGTATTTGTATTAGAGGATGGGGTGCACATGGAGAATTGAATTTCACTATGATCCAAAAACAATAAAGCCTTCCAAAAGTGGTCTCATGCAATGTTATTACCCCAGGATGGCTAAAACAAACAAATTATGTTTATGATTGAAGAGATGCTTTGAAAGAACATTCCTTGATGGGGTTTCACCAAAGTCAGGCCCAAAGATAAAAATCTAAGGAGATAATTTTTCATCAAGAATATGAGAACATTGTGTAGGCCTCTCACTTAGAAGACATCAGCCATCATATTTCAAAAATGTCTGAAATATCACAATGGTCTTCCGAAGTAGGCTATTTAAGTGAGTGCCAGATAATGCACACAGCCAATTTTTGGACCAAAATTTGTAATATCAAAATAATGGCTATAATGATATCATGCATAAAAATTCATAAGACACCCCATCCCACAGTATTGGGGGCTCTTTTAACCTGTCCCTTGGTGTCAACAAACAGAGCTAAAAGGTTTGAGAAAGAAGAACATAAACTGCCCCAGCCCGCACGGCTAAATGATTTTTCACATTCACAATACCCTCACCATCAGAATTCAGTTCTCTCCCAATTAGGGAAGAATCAACAAAATGAATGCACATATGAATTGTCATAGAATTACCTACAGGTTACTATTCTCTAGTAAATTCCTTAATAACCAAAAAATAAGAGAACAAAGTCTCGTGTAGGGCTTAGAAGAAGGTGATCTCATAATGATATTGATAGAATTTCATAAATACATTATTCATTGGTCAATTTCAATAATGTTGTCATTGTAGATCCTCCAGAAAATGAGTATCGTTTAGGGGAATTAGAAGAGTAATTTCATCATCTCGATATAGTCCACACTAAAACAAATAAAGGAAGTGTGTGTTCCAAAAATCAGAGGATTTACTAGAATCAAGGCATCCCCTTAAATAATCCACTTATTTTTTTTCTCAAGGCACCTAATAAGGAAAAAGGGAATGGTCAGACCTTGTCTCACCTTTCCCTAGAAATTTTCAATCCCTTTTGTTGGAGGATATATTTTAATAGCAGGAAGAAGAAATAAAAAAGTTAATAAGACTCAATGAAGTGTTACTATGAGATAGTATTCCTACCATATATGCTCTACAAGAAGATCCCCAATTGGCACTCCCAGTTGGAACACATCAATCAAGATATTTTTTTCTCAACAAATACGGAAGATCGAGAATTTAATCCATTACAAGAACAATATTACAGGCATATCCCTATGGGTTACCCAAAATTGATTCTAGTGATATCTCCACTAGTGGTCTTATCGGTTGCTGAACTTGTTAATGCTCCATCCTCCCCAACATTTTTAAGTCCAAGATCATCCAGATGTTTCAAGAATGCTTATTAATAAAATTGATTCATTAAAAAATCTATTGGAAGCTATGGAAGGATGGGGCACACTAATACAACTAGAAAATAAGGTTTATACCTAATTAATATATCTGACTCCACCCCCTCCTCCAAACTTTTGAAATCCCACATTTCCCATCATCAATAGCTCAGGAGATCTGGAGTAGCACTTGATGCATTTTTTCTTTTGCTGCAATCTCGTGATGGGGACCCCTCAACAAAAATATGTAGTAAAGCTCAAATGTTTTGTGAAATCACTACTGGGGCTAGCTTACATTTGGTATACAAGTTTTAGTCTTGATAAATTACTAGATGGGAAGATCTATATTAGAAATCCCTTTACCAATTCATCTCGACGCTATAGAAAACAGTTGTATTCAATCTCACAAACTATAAAGCAAAGGGAGAATGAAGGAGTTTTATATTTCATTGTATGATGGAAAAGATTAACATATTACTTGAATATACCACTCCCTCAAGAATAATTGTTTCGCATTTGTGTTTCAAATATCTATGATGATTTGTGAACACCGTTAATCCCTATGAAATACATAGTTGGGATTATGGATCCAGCTTCGATTTCTCAACAAGTGGAAAACTCTATAATAGATAATAGAGCCAAATTTCGAGTAATACCATCAACTTCAAGAAGAAGAGTAGAAAA
The DNA here is from genome assembly GCA_963277665.1 of Viscum album. NCBI lineage: Eukaryota > Viridiplantae > Streptophyta > Magnoliopsida > Santalales > Viscaceae > Viscum > Viscum album. The sequence continues at coordinate 1,422,346,785 of OY728123.1, read as the reverse complement.
ATCATAGGATGCTATAGTCACACTTATGTAGACCCCTATACCCACTCCTACATCAAATCCCTCATCATACATTAGGGCTCCACTTCCTATGCATATGAATAAATGACCACATCTTCAAAATGATCAAAAATATCAAAGGTAGAGAAATTTTGAGGAGTTAAAAAAGATAAATTGTTTTTTAAATGACCAAGTCCCCGACTACTTCATCACATCTTTTTAAAACAACATAGTTTAGTTGTCAAGGCTAGATAAACCTAAAAAAGAATGAGATGAACACCTCTCAAACTACTTACCCTTTGAGAAAATGTTGGGTCACCCCATCTAAGAATGTTTTTTAAGGAGCTCCTATAGTTGATGGTAGACTCTGGGAAAGTGATGTGGATCAATTCACCAGTCCATGTAGCATATGTTACTGTTACATATCTATAAGAGGAAGGCGAGTGGTATGAAGTCAAAATTAAGAATTCTTAGAGAATTGATATTTGGATAGTTTGGAAAAAAATCAACTAAACTCATTCCATTCTACAAACATGGTTGAAACAACCAACTATGTCTTATTCCACTTTTTTTATAGTAACGTTGTCATTATTAAAAGAACAGTCCTAATAAGGCCAATCCTCAGAGAATAAATATGTTTATAAGAATAAGTAGGATGCTGAAGAAGATGAGTTTATGTCAAGGCTAAAGTTTTCCTTCACCTTATTAAATTTAATTCCAACCATCTGAAAATCACAAGAACCACATCGCCAAATGGAACAACATGAATTGACCTGTTAGGAAGAATCTTCATCAAATGAGGAGTTTATTTTCAGTTATTTTAATTTTATTCACTTAACAAATACTTATTTAGATGATGATTTTTATTATTAACCTAAGTTCCCAAAACATGATTGGGGAACTAGGGGTAGAGGGCATCAAGGTTGAGGATATAGGTGAAGAGAAGGGTATGTTAAAAGAAAATGTTTCAATTAAACCCATGCTTGAACCATTTATTAAGTAGAAACTCATGGGATATCCCTCTAGTGAGCTCAGTAAGAACAACATAATTCTCCCATATATGATATGGTATTCTCTGATATGATCATCCTGGAAGTATGATTAAATGCTATAACACCACCTCCTCAGCAAATGGGAAAACCAATCCATCTTAACCTTCCAAGAGCTGGAGTATTTATAGATTTTGCCTCAATAAATGGTCTATACACACCAGAAGAATTAGCTACCAAGTCACTTGAAAAACAATATTTCCATACTATAAAATGAAAAACATTGGATAAAAAATATGATGTTTTAAAGAAAGTGTCCCCAATACTGGCCAATATATTAATCATGGATGCTATGAATCTATCAAAGGATCTCTAAGAAGCACTTATTAAGGCTTTTTCAGGCCCTCAAGAGTTTGAAACCATGGTTTATTCAACAGAGTCTTACCGTAAAGAGAATAAAGTAGCATAATTCCATGTAGTCATATCATTCATGGTCCAGCATGAGGACTGTTTATACAAGGATACCTTAGTCCCATGTACATATATAGAAACATTAATGATATTGACATCCAATGATCCTTCATTGATAATGGATCCGGGTTCAACCTCATTCCCATCCAGACACTTCACCAATTGGGACTCCTAAATTTTATTTTTATCTCTCCACATTGATGTTACAAGGTTATGAAAAAAATGAGCAAGAACCTCTCGGTGAGATTACACTCAGAACTCAGTTTGGGGATCTCATATTTGATTTAGAGTTCATGGTTGTTTGGTAGGACAAAGCTTTCAACATTGTATTTTTGGTGACCTTGGCTACTTCAGTATGTGAATATTCTTTCATCATACCATCAATATCTCAAATATTATGTCAATGGTCGGATTACTATATTTCATGATGATAAGGCCCAATTCCAAACCTATAAATGTTAGTGCATTTATGAAGAGTTCTATAACATAAATGGAAAATAGTCCATGGAAAATGATGTTACTATAATCAATGCTCTGAATGGTCTGGAAAAGATCTCAACAAACCCCATCAAGATTCTCTGTACAGATTATGTGTTACCCATTAATCAAATTGAATGGTTTGGCCCATATCCAAGCACTTGTTCAGTGGCTTCCATAATTCCATTTTTGGCGACTGAGCCTGATAATAAAGGAAAATCATTGATTCACCAAACTACGATGAAATACAAAACGGATATGTCTTCATTCCATCCACTGAGCTTTAGCATGTCTCTACTTCACCATCCATGCTAGAAGAAGTTTTCACACTCCTGAAAAAAATAGGGATGATGATTCTCATCTCATCATCTTCACATAATAACTTCAATGTAACCCTTGATCACTAGTTGAGTTGGATATGGTTGGCTCCTCTTCATGATGTTTACATATTGACTCCTCCCCTAGATCTAAAATTATTTATTCATCACTTACATTTCAAACAGAGGAAGAAAAGAAAAATGTGAAGAAGAAGAAGACCTCAGAGACACCCCTCCATTATTTGAGGAAGGAGTCTCCACAACTTCAGATGAACTCAAATAAAAAATCTTAGTACAAAGGAAGATCCATGCCCCACCCTGATTAATGAGAAAATGACTTAGTTAGAGAAAGATAGGTATAATTCCTTTCTAAAGAAATATTAGGATGTGTTTTCATGGAATTACATAGAGATTCCAAGTCTTGAACTTGAGGTGGCCACCCATCATTTGGTATTAACAGAAGATTATTGTGGATTCAAAAAAAGGAGAAATAATAACACACCCATCACACACCTCCAAAATTGAGGCTAAAGTTGAAAATATTATCAAATATGACTTCATTTGAGAGGTGAAATATCCAAATCGCCTTTCTAATATTGTCTCAGTGAAAATCAAGAATGGGAAAATCAATGTCTGCACTGATTTTAGATATCTCAACTGGTATTTTCCAAAAGACGACTTATCGATTCCAATCACATAACTCCTGATTGATACAACTGTTGGATTGAAATATTTCTCCTTCATGGATGGATTCTATGGGTATAATTGGATTCAGATGGACCTAGAATATGTGGAATCTATATCCTTCTAATCCACTAAAGGAATATTTTTCTATCAGGTAATTCCCTTTGGATTGAAGAATGTTGGTGTGATATATCAAAATGAAATGCACCACATCTCCACACCCATCTTAGAGAAATTCATTGAAATATATGTTTATGATCTATTGGTTAAATCTAGATAATGTTCAGGTCACCAGACTGACTTGGTGACAATATTCAACAAGCTTCGACAACATAATCTGAAGATAAACCCCTTGAAATTTCTTTTGGGGTATCCTTGGGAAAATTTCTCAGCTTTTTTATACACCAATGCAAAATAAAAGTTGATCCTGAGAAGACTTAAGTTATCCTTTGCATGTCACCTCAAAGAAACATGGAAGAGTTGAGAAGAATTCAATGACAATAGGTCTACATCCAGTACTTCTTATCCTATCTCATGGGAAAGTGTTTTATATTCACAAAATTGATGAAAAGGTGGTCACATATCAATGGAAAATTTTCTTCCAAGAAGAATTTGATACCCTAAATATATACCTTTTGAGTCCATTGGTATTGATTTCAGCCGTTAAAGGAAATCCACTCATTATTTATATAACAGCCTTGGATCGATCACTAGGAACCTTTATTGCAAAAAAACAATAATGTTGGGAATGAAAAAATCCTTTACTATATCATTCAAACATCCTTTACTATATTCATATATTTAGAAGAGCTTCCTAGCATTAATCATTATAGTTTAGAAGATGAGGCACTACATGAGAAATCACGAGGTCCACTTGGTCTCTCACAAAAACCCGCTCAAATTTATCCTTAGTCATCTTATGCTTATAGTACATATAGCAGGGTGGGGGGTTATTCTGTAGTATTTTGATATAAATTTTTTCCCTTAGATTGATGTAAAAGGCCAAGACATAGTAGAATTCCTTGCTAAGCACCCGTATGTGAAAGAGACATCATTGAATGATGAACTTCCTAATGAAGAAATATTCTCTATTCCAAAAATCCCCCGAATATGGTAAATGTACTTTGATGGTGCTTACAGAAGTCCAAAGAGTTGAGAATGGAAGACCCTAAACTCAACAAAGTTGGGTAAGGAATTGTTCTTATCTCCCTAGAGAGGGGAGTGTCTCCATATTCCTTTCTATTATCAAAAGGTGGTACCAAGAATGAGGCAAAATATCAGGATCTCATTGCAGGTTTGGAATTGGATCTCCATGCACCATTTAATCTCCTAGAAGTGAAAGGTGATTCAGAATTTCTAATCAAGTTGATCATTAGGTATTGTGCCATCAGAATAGAAGAGTTAATCCCCCTGTATGCTTATGTTTGAGGGTTAGCGGCTGAATTTCCCTCAGATCCAACATTTTCTTACATCCTGCAACCAAAAAATTCTTAAGACGATGCATTCGTGAATAATGCTAAAGTCTTAAAAGATCCAAATCATGATGATACTATCATTATTATTGCTTATCATCATGTGATTTCACCTTTTGTTCAAATCAAAAAAGAGGAAATCAATGAAATCAGTTTTATTTTCGAACCATATGGTAATACAATGGTATGGATGGGACCCATCATAGAATATCCCCAAAATGGGGTACTTTCACTGGATATAGATGAAAGAGAGAAGATCTGGTGATGTACAGTTAATTTCACTCTTTCTAATGGCCCAGATCACTAGAAGATCCTCTAAAAATGCGGCTTTGATAAATTTTCCTTAGATATATTGATGGAGAAGAGACTAAATATTTCATCAAATAATTACATGCAGGATCTTTTAGGGCCCACCAGTTTGGTCATAGGCTTTATGATCAAATTTGATGGATTTGATACTTTTGGCCTTTGATGATGCAGGATTCCACATATTTCACTATGAAGTGTCATCCATGCCAGGTATGCAAACTTCATTCATTAATACCCATAGTTTATACATACAACTAAATACTCTTGGAAATTTTCTATATAGGGAAATGATATATTGGGGGCTTATCCTCCATCTACGACTAATAAATTAAAGTATATTCTTTTTGCAACTGATTTATTCTCAAAATGGGATGAGGAAATACCTATTAATAAATTTAGGGCCCAAATAATTTTTTGATGTGTCAAAGATAATATTATCACCATATTTGGTGCCCCTTATACCATATTGTTAGACAACAACACCAATATATTTTTTTTGAGGTGGGGAAGTTATATCAGGAACACAATATCAAATCCAACAATTCATCCCACCATTATGCAGCAACCAATGGAAATAGATAGTCTTTCAATAAAACCCTATCAAATATACTCTAGAAGTTGGTGGATGAAGATAAAAAGTATTGAACTAAGAATCTATTTCAAACCTTTTGGGATTATAGGACTACTACTTACACTGCCACATGATCAACTCTATACTCATTAGTGTGTAGAACAGAAGCATTCCAACCCATTGAAGTTCAATTTCCTTCACTCCGAGTTCTCATCTGTGACCAGTTATCAATAGATGAATAGTCCCATAAGAGAATAAATAAGCTAGAGTGATTAGAAGAAAATATATTTCATACCTTGCATCAACTAGAAGTCTATCAAAATATAATATCATGATCTTTTAACAATATAGTTTTCCTCTATTCATTTCTTCAAGGAGAATTGGTATTAGTCTTTAGGGCTCTGAAGATACTAGGAAAGTAGACTCCAAATCTTGAGCCAATATGGGAAAAACCATACTCCATACAAAAGGTCCACTCTAATGGATTTTATTACCTAATATCAATTGATGAAAAACTCATTACAACTCAAACCAATGAATGATACATAAAGAAGTACTTTGTGTAATCACACTGAGTACGTCCTATTTGTATAATGTTAAACTATGTAACAACCATTGTATTAGACACAAGATGTTAAACTAAATAGCATCGTCATCCATGTCACATGATGTTAAACAGCATGAAATCGTTTTTCCTCACTTCATGACATTAAACTGTACGATTAACATCTACTACATTTGACATTTAAAAATCCCCTAAGAGACCCTATGTTGGAATTAATTGTATTCCTTTAAGTGATGAGTAGCCTCCATGCTCAATCATTAATCGCTTCATTGACACTCCTTAGTGGCACTTCAGCCCTGTTTCTCTTTTGTTAGAATCATATCTGCATTGGTGCCCCTTTTTAAGAACTACATGTTGCTTGATTCTTTCCCCTATAGAGATATGCAGTAACACCTAGGTCTTATTCCCTAGTCTAGAGGAAATGTTTCTTTCTTGTAAGGTGACAAACATCCCCATATCAAGATGTCAAACTGCATAGTCTTTCAAGAACTATGTGTGTATTGATTCTTATTTCAATGAGATAAGTAGTGATGCCCATATCTCTAGTCTTGGGACCATCCGCAACCAAAGAGAAATTTATTTCCCATTTTCCAATATATTAACCAAACCTATAAAGAGTACTCTTCAAGAATACATGGTCAGATTCCCATAACATTAAATGTCTTGAGCTTATCCCTTATTCTAGAATGTATCAAAATCACCCATCTCTCACATCAAACTCAATTGTTGTGGGGAATGATCTTTTTATCAACTACATATGGCTTAGTACTCATCCATATTAGATAGATATTGACGCCTAGATCTCCAATCTTGGGTCCATCCATAACTAAAAAACCATTAATTCCTTGTGTGTATAAATCAATCCTCCATAGGGAATGTTTTAAGAACTATGTGTGCCTTGATTCATGCTCTAATAAGATATGTAGTGACGCTGGGGTTTTCACCTTGGCCCAGCCACAAAATTTCTATCTTTTCATATTGGTTCTTCTCCATCCTTATCCAGTGACATTAAATTACATGGAAAATTTCAGCAACTACATGTGGATTGATTCTTTCCCCTTAAACATATGTAGTGACACCCCGATCTTTTATCTTGGGTCCATACGCAATGTTAAAAAAGTCCCTTCACCCTAGTGCGTATAAAACCTACACAGGATGTACCTTCGAGAACTATACATTGATTGATTATTTCTATATCAAGATACAAAGTTATGCCCAGATATCCAGTCTTGGGTCTATCCTTGATTAATCATTAAGCCTATTTATTTATTCTCTATGAATTAGATCCAAATAGGGAACCTGTTAAATCCTACATGAGGTTCAGTTGACACCTTGAATTTTATTATTAGGCTCAGCTGTAATGTATCTTTCCCATCAATTCATCCACATCATTACTACATGATGATAAACTACATAGAAAGAAGTACATGTGGCTTAATTCTCATTCCATTGAGATGCATAGTGACACCTAGATCTTCTATCTTGGGTCCATCCTAAAATAAAACAAAATTCACCTTTCACTATGCGTATGAATAAAACCTACATAAGGAACATTTCCAGAACTATATGTTTCTTTATTCTCATCCTAATGAGATACATGGTGATGCTTGAATCTCTAAACCTAGGCCCAAATGTTATTTTGGAAGAGAAAAACCCCTTCATTTTCAACATGCATGAGTCAGTTTGTCGCACCCCGACAAGGGTGTTTATTTTATTTTATTTTATTATTCTCTTGGCCTTAAATTCTTTTTGGTTCGGTTTGAGTTGCGAACGATTTTGTTCTTTTTTTTAGCTCAGAATAAAAAGTGCGTGTCTTGGGTTCGACGTCGTCGGACGCGCGGGCGGAGCGCGACACCATGCGGCTTCGCCCATGCAACTGTGTGGCCTTTTTGGCTTAGAGGAATTAAAAATAAATTAGAAAATGTCAATTTAGATTGTCTTAATTTTTTTTATGGCTATTAATAATTATTCTTATTATTTATGATGAAATGAATATTTTTATCATTTGTGTTTTTATCATTATGTTTTGTTAACATTGCGGATAGTAGTATAACCGTTATTAAATATGTTTTGTTATTAATATTTATTATTGTTATTAGTATTATTGTAATTTATTATTATTATGATTTTGTTTTGTTTTATTTAATTTTTTTTCTTTTATTTTTTCTTTTCTTTCCCCTCCAACCCTAACGGCCCCCTTTATATCTTTTTTTTTTCTTATTCCCCGCTGGAGCCGCCGCCTCCTCTATTCTTCTCTGCCCCAGTGCCGCCTCGGCTTGGCCTCCGCCTCCTACGCATGTCCGCAGTAGCACCCGGCACCCGCAACGCCCGACGCCCCGATCTGCCTCGCATCCTCTCCCCCTACGCGCCGACTCCCTCGCCCTGCCTCCTTCCGCAGCAGCAGCCGCAGCACCCTGTCCGCCTCGCCGCCTCTGTCCGCAGCACCAACAGCCGAACCCTCCCCCATCGGCGCACCATCCTTCTCCCGGCGTCCGGCGACCTCCCTGACCGCCGCGCCAGCAACCCCGACGTCCGGCAACCCTGCTCACGTCGGCCTCCCTCCGCACGAACCCCCTGGTCCAGCCGGCTCGCCTCCCCGCTCCCGCTGTCCCGCGTCGGACCGCCCAGCCGGCGCACCCCACCCATGCCGGCCGCACTGAATTTCCCTGCTCCCTCCTCCCTTGCAGAAACCCATGCACCAGCCCTCCTAACCGACCTCTAGCCCCCCCCCCCCCCCGGCTCAGCGCGCCCCTACCTCTTCTTCCAGCGGCGGAGCCCCCCATCCCGGCTTTCTTTTTTTTTCTTTCCGACGATTCCTTCCCACTGCCCCCTGCTCCCTCTTCTCCCGCACAACCCACGCACCCAGCCGCTCCCTCCTTGCGACCCCCCTACACAGCTCCCCCCTGTTCACTCCTCCGGATGTGCAACATAGCAGCAACGCCCGACCGCCAGCCCTCCCTTTCTCCCTGCTCAAGCCCGCAGCACCGCCATCCCAGCCTCCTCCGGCGAACAGCCCGCTCAACTTCCCCCCCCCGGCCAGGTTTCCTTTCTTTTCCTTTTATTTATTTATTTATTTTTTTTATCTTATTAATATTATGATTATTAATGTTAATTTTATTATTATTATAATTATTATTGTTTTTCATATTATTATTATTATTATTATTATTATTATTATTAGTGTTAATATTATTATTATTATTTTGTTATTATTATTATTATTATCATTTTTTTATTATTATTAATGTTAGTATTATTATTATTATTATTATTATTATTATTGTTATTATTTTGTTGTTATTATTATTATTACTACTATTATTATTATTATTTTATTCTTATTAATATTATTATTATTATTATTATTGATATTATTATCATTATTAATCTTGTTATTATTATTATTATGATTGTTTTTATCATTATTGATTATTATTATTGTTATTGTTATAATTATTACTATTACTATCGCGATTACTATTATTCATGGTTCGTCTTTGCTTTGTTAGGGGATTTATTTTATCAATTTATGTTTCGTTTGGTAGGATTATTATTTGAGGGCCCGCGCAGGGTGTTTCCGAGTGAGCGCCATCGCCGCGCCTTGTCTCTGAGGTTCCGTTGTTGTCGCGCTTCAGTTCCGAGGTGAGGTTTTCTTCCCGCCGCTTGGTTTCGCGTGCTCTGGTGAGTTTTTGGATGTGTCTAAGTCCTTGATATTGTTTATGCAGAGTATTAGACTTTGTCACGTAGTCTCGGACACACGTCGTGTCATCGCACCTTGGATCCGAGGTTGTTTGTCGACGCGCTTGATTTTGAGGTAGGCCCCCTTTGCACTGCTTTTAAAATTTAAGTTATATTATTTCATGTTGTTTGCGCACCCTAATTGTTCAAAATCAACATTTTATTAATTGTAATAAATATGAGATAATATACGATAATTAATTTTTAATATAAGATGGTGAATTTTTAAATGGTTATTTAATGTCAAAAGGAGCCGTTTATTTTATACACGACACATGAAACATCCTTTTGACGAGCGGACACCCAATAATGAAAGAATGCTCGTTTGTCTTTTAAACATAATTCACGGAATGTAAAACAGAGTTCTGGTTTAATGAGAAATGATTTCTTTTGAAGCATGAACAAATACTTTGGTTCGTTTGAGAAATTGCCCGGTTGGATCTTAAAGATTATTTGGAAAAAGAAAATGGTTTGGTTTGGTTTATAAAAATATTGTTAGCCTGTGACGTAGTGTTTTGGGGTTCTTTAAACGGTTTTAAACTGGGTTTTGTCTCATAAAGAAGTTGTACCTGTCTTCGAGTAGTGTTTGTGAAATGTATTAAATGCCCGTTTGGCACTTTATGGAAAGCGATAAAAATGTTTTGATAAAAACCATCTTAGGGCGACTCTCATGCCTTGGTTGCAATTGATTGTTTGGGAGGCCGCGCTTAGAGGCTCTCGGGTACTTGAGTAGTAAAAGGCATGAGGTTGCTCCACGGAGTGGCTCGGGTGATGCCTATTGTGCTTTATATATATATATGTATATGATTGGATGCTCGGTTGGCATTAGTTGTCTCACCCCTTTTTCAAACACTTGAGACATGGGAATCTGGCATATTGAGAGAATATTCTAAGAACGATTGCTGCACTGGTAGGTTATGGTACTGACCAGTGGCCCATAGTAGGTGGATATATTGGGTTTATTACTATGGGATTTGCCCTTGACCTGCCTGTGAGTGGATGGTCGAGCGTATTGTGCGTTTTGATTTCATCGTGACATGTCGATAAGGATGATTTCTCATGTATTGGTGTCTTCTGGTTTATTCTCGATCTCCTAGGTTCACCCATGTCTATTCAGCTTTTGTAGCTTGTAGTAATGATTATGATGCTCACATTTATACCTACATTGTCCTTGCTGTGTGTTTTTCTTTGTGCATTCTGGTGTATTGTTTTCTTTGGAAAATGGTAAATTGCTTTTGATTAGGATTCAAAAAATTATTTTCAAATAACAGTGTTTAATCCCCTTTATACATGTTTGAAAATTTAAACATCACTTTCCCCTTTTTCCTGAAATGTCATTGACACTAAATAAATGAACCCGGATTTTGAAATGGCTAAGGGCAATGGTTCGTACTTTGTTTTTAAGTAAAATGCTTAGAAAAACATACTTTTATAAATTGTAGTTCAAACTTGAAATGATGTTTCTTTTATTTTAATGGTAGTGCATTGGGAATAGATATCGGGCTAGCCTACTGAGTTTTAATACTCACGCCTATAGTTCTTTTCTGTTTTTAGTGTTTGTGCAGGCTATAGCTTGAGTGCGCTCGCCTAGGGCGACGCTTGATCGTTGAGTCGGAGAGCGACCCGCGAGGTCGCACGGAGTTTGTTCGCACGTCGTGTTTGGTTAGTTTGTTTCTTGTTTGTTCCTGTTTAGTCACTTTATCTGGTTTATCTTTTCTGCGATGCTCTGTATTATTTTCGCTGTCTTATTTATTTATAATGGGCGAAATCGTTCCCATAGCCTCTGTTGATACCCTGGCGCTTTTCGCCAGCCCGGGAGGATCGGGAACGCCTCTCGGGCCATGTCGCGGACCGGCTCGGGTGACCGGTTCAGGGTTGACCCGGGTTGGTTCATGACAAAATGGTATCAGAGGCGGGGTTTGCTCTTAGCAGACCTCACTATTCAGAGCGCCCTTTGTTATTTGGGATGTCAAGGTAGATGGAGTAGGATTGTCGGGACTTGAGGGGTAGGTGCGAGAAGAGCATCGCGAACTCTTGCCCGTACTGATCCTCAGGTTTCCATGGGAAGTCCGGTTTAATTTGTTTGTTTGGGTTTTTATGGAAATTTTTTGCGATTGGGATACGACAATGGGAGTTGGGCCATTAGTCCTCCTAACCCGCGCGGCTTGGCAAGCCATGTGGATCTAGGGGCATGGTCCAAGAAGGCTCTCTGTGTCAGTGGCGTGTTTGGTATATGGCCGCCAACCATATGGCCAAGTCACCCACTGACACTAGTCCCTTGTTTGATTTGTTTTGGGTTTCCGTTTATTTCTGAAAGTGGTTTGAATCAGAAAAGTTGGTTTTGAAAAAAAAATGGTTGTTTCAAATGACATGTTTAATTTGTGGATTGTTTTAAAAGAAGTGGTAGGAAGGAATTGTTTTTGGAAAATGAAGTTGCTTTGTTTTGGCCTTGGTGTTCCGATGAGTACTCACATGCATCTTGGTGTGTTGGAAATGTGGATGGATGTCTGGTATGGTGGATGGATGCCCTGGGTGGCACAGATACATTCATGTGAGTGAGACTCTAAGGGATACTAATGGCGAGGGTTTAACTTACCAAGATTGTTTTAAATTAAAGATGTTTTCAAAGAGAAAAGTTTTGATGTTATGATAACTTGTTTTCTCGGATTTCGAGCTTGTCACCTATGCAGTGTTTGATTTTGAGGTTGTTATTCATTCGTTGAGTTGGCCTTGATTTGGTTTTTGACCTTTCCTTGTCCAGCGGTTATCCCTTTGAAGCTTCGATGGGTGATCGTAGTGCAGTTGATCAACCTAAGGATTTTATGCTTGAGTTTCGGAAGCTTGATCCACCTCTCTTTTATGGTCAAGAAGAAACTTCTGTGGCAGAGGAGTGGATGCGGAAGATTGAAAGGGACTTTAGCCTCATTGAGTTGCCCGAGTCGTTGAAGGTCAAGTTTGCGACCTTCATGTTTGAAGGTTCACCGTGGATGTGGTGGAAGTCAGTGTCTCGGGACAAGCCCTGTCAAGAGGTTACTTGGGAGTTTTTCAAGGCCTCGTTCATTCGCCAGTATTTCTCTGAGGAAGATAGGGTGAGGAAGGGGATGGAAATGTGTTGTCTGCAGCAGGGCGACAGATCCGTGGTAGAATATTTCCATCGCTTTGTGGAGCTAGTACCTTATGATTCAGAGTATGCCACAAATGACCCCGTGAAGGCTCGACGCTTCGAGGCGGGTCTCCGCCCTGATCTATAGTCGAAGGTTTCAGAGTCCAACCTAACTTCTTTTGTCGATGTGGCAAGACAAGCTTTTCGTATCGAAGCCGCGATGGCAGGAGTGCTCGAAGTAGTTCTCCCTCCTTTGATCCCTATGAGCACTGGTGAAGGTTCTGGAAAGGAGATGAGTAAGCAAATGGAAGTGGATGGATCAAGTCATGGAATCAAGAGGCCTCGGGATCTTTCATCAACCTCTTCGGTACGATAGATTATTGTGTGTTATCAGTGTGGCAAGCGGGGTCACAAGAAGTCGTCATGCCCAAGCACTCCGAAGCCCTGCCAGGCATGTGGACGCCTGGGTCACTTGCGACGATTTTGTCGGGGTGTTGCAAGGAAGCGTCGCAGAGGAATTTCTCAGAAGTAATGTGTTTTAGGGTCTTTGTTCAAAGTTTCTAGTGTTAGTTTCCTTTCAGTGTAAGTGATCTATTATCGTGGCCTATTTATGGGTGTTGTTTTGGGTTTGAAATGTATGGGAACTTCATGTGTCTTTTGACGAACCTCGGCTTTCAATGCTGGTGTGTTTTAATTTTAAAATCGTGTCCTTAAATCTGTCAGATCAAAAGATGTATGTATCTCATTGGGATTATCAGAACCTGACTGCGAGGCAGGAGATGCTTCATCCATCAGAGCTCCAGCCAAAAGGTCTCGGAGTGAAGCCGGCGCGTAGTCAGGAACCCCCCGGGGGAAATTTTTAAAGAGTCTGGTGAAAGTCGTGCTTCTATCGTCATGGTGAGATAGTTTTGGTGTTGTTGCTCTGGTTCCTCTGTCGTTGTAGTTTTCCTCTTGTCGCAAAGTGCGCGATGGACTTATCCCATGCATAGTGTCGGGAGTCGTGCCTCTTGGATGTAAGTTGCTGATCAGTGTCTTTTCATAGGCCACTGATGTAAATCAGTTGCGGCCCTGGTTTGGGTCCATCCCGAAGTGATGGGTCGTGAGTAGTCGTACGTCGTAGTTTCAGTGATTTGATCCTTGGGCCCACCCTCCCCGCCCTTGGGGTTAGGGTTTTAGTTGCGCAAAGTATCCATTTAAGCTTCTATCCCTTTGGACATAAGTAAGTGGTTTAAATGTTTTTGCTGTGCTTTTATAGCTTGAGTAAGGCCCAGTTCTGGCCTAAGTTGGATTTCTGGTTGGTCGCTAAGAGGTCAGTCCTTTTATGGTGGGGAGACCCACCATTAGTCTCTTTGGGTTTTCTCTTAAATAGTTATCGAATTCTAGTGGAGTTCTTATGGTGGGGAGCCCGTTCGGGCCTCCCTCTGTTGGTGATTCATTTCAGGCAATGAGGTTTAGTTCCGTTGGTAGTCGGTATTATGTCCTTGAGATAAGAGGTTGGATCGTGTTCTGTGAAATACTTAGGTGTTGATCGATCGGCTGGATAGTGTGGTGGCTTTCCGGGGGCGGAAAGCATTATGGTGGGGAGAATTGTCGCACCCCGACAAGGGTGTTTATTTTATTTTATTTTATTATTCGCTTGGCCTTAAATTATTTTTGGTTCGGTTTGAGTTGCGAACGATTTTGTTCTTTTTTTTTAGCTCAGAATAACAAGTGCGCGTCTTGGGTTCGACGTCGTCGGACGCGCGGGCGGAGCGCGACACCACGCGGCTTCGCCCATGCAACTGTGTGGCCTTTTCGGCTTAGAGGAATTAAAAATAAATTAGAAAATGTCAATTTAGATTGTCTTAATTTTTTTTTATGGCTATTAATAATTATTCTTATTATTTAAGAAGAAATGAATATTTTTATCATTTGTATTTTTATCATTATGTTTTGTTAACATTGCGGATAGTATTATAACCGTTATTAAATATGTTTTGTTATTAATATTTATTATTGTTATTAGTATTATTGTAATTTATTATTATTATGATTTTGTTTTGTTTTATTTAATTTTTTTTTCTTTTATTTTTTCTTTTCTTTCCCCTACGACCCTAGCGGCCCCCTTTATATCTTTTTTTTTTCTTATTCCCCGCTGGAGTCGCCGCCTCCTCTATTCTTCTCTGCCCCAGTGCCGCCTCGACTTGGCCTCCCCCTCCTACGCATGTCCACAGCAGCACTCGACACCCGCAGCGCCCGACGCCCCGATCTGCCTCGCATCCTCTCCCCCTACGCGCCGACTCCCTCGCCCTTCCTCCTTCCGCAGCAGCAGCCGCAGCACCCTGTCCGCCTCGCCGCCTCTGTCCGCAGCACCAACAGCCGAACCCTCCCCCATCGGCGCACCATCCTTCTCCCGACGTCCGGCGACCTCCCTGACCGCCGCGCCAGCAACCCCGACGTCCGGCGACCCTGCTCACGTCGGCCTCCCTCCG
Source organism: Viscum album (assembly GCA_963277665.1). Classification (NCBI taxonomy): domain Eukaryota; kingdom Viridiplantae; phylum Streptophyta; class Magnoliopsida; order Santalales; family Viscaceae; genus Viscum; species Viscum album. The sequence continues at coordinate 1,422,331,621 of OY728123.1, read as the reverse complement.
CACGAACCCCCTGGTCCAGTCGGCTCGCCTCCCCGCTCCCGCTGTCCCGCGTCGGACTGCCCAGCCGGCGCACCCCACCCCTGCCGGCCGCACTGAATTTCCCTGCTCCCTCCTCCCTTGCAGAAACCCATGCACTAGCCCTCCTAACCGATCTCTAGCCCCCCCTCGGCTCAGTGCGCCCCTACCTCTTCTTCTTGCGGCCGAGCCCCCCATCCCGACTTTCTTTTTTTTCTTTCCGATGATTCCTCCCCACTGCCCCCTGCTCCCTCTTCTCCCGCACAACCCACGCACCCAGCCGATCCCTCCTTGCGACCCCCCTACACGGCTCCCCCCTGTTCACTCCTCCGGATGTGCAACATAGCAGCAACGCCCGACCGCCAGCCCTCCCTTGCTCCCCGCTCAAGCCCGCAACACCGCCATCCCAGCCTCCTCCGGCGAACAGCCCGCTCAACTTCCCCCCCCCGGCCAGGTTTCCTTTCTTTTCCTTTTATTTATTTATTTATTTATTTATCTTATTAATATTATGATTATTAATGTTAATGTTATTATTATTATAATTATTATTGTTTTTCATATTATTATTATTATTATTATTATTATTAGTGTTAATAATAATAATATTATTTTGTTATTATTATTATTATTATCATTTTTATTATTATTATTAATGTTAGTATTATTATTATTATTATTATTATTGTTGTTGTTGTTGTTATTATTTTGTTGTTATTATTATTATTACTATTATTATTATTATTATTTTATTCTTATTAATATTATTAATATTATTATTGATATTATTATCATTATTAATCTTGTTATTATTATTATTATGATTATTTTTATCATTATTGATTATTATTATTGTTATTGTTATAATTATTACTATTACTATCGCGATTACTATTATTCATGGTTCGTCTTTGCTTTGTTAGGGGTTTTTTTTTATCAATTTATGTTTTGTTTGGTAGGATTATTATTTGAGGGCCCGCGCAGGGTGTTTCCGAGTGAGCGCCATCGTCGCGCCTTGTCTCTGAGGTTCCATTGTTGTCGCGCTTCAGTTCCGAGGTGAGTTTTTCTTTTCGACGCTTGGTTTCACGTGCTCTGGTGAGTTTTTGGATGTGTCTAAGTCCTTGATATTGTTTATGCAAAGTATTAGACTTTGTCACGTAGTCTCGGACACACGTCATGTCATCGCGCCTTGGATCCGAGGTTGTTTGTCGACGCGCTTGATTTTGAGGTAGGTCCCCTTTGCACTGCTTTTAAAATTTAAGTTATATTATTTCATGTTGTTTGTGCACCCTAATTGTTCAAAATCAACATTTTATTAATTGTAATAAATATGAGATAATATACGATAATTAATTTTTAATATAAGATGGTGAATTTTTAAATGTTTATTTAATGTCAAAAGGAGCCGTTTATTTTATACACGACACATGAAACATCCTTTTGACGAGCGGACACCCAATAATGAAAGAATGCCCGTTTGGATTTTAAACATAATTCACGGAATGTAAAACAGAGTTATGGTTTAATGAGAAATGATTTCTTTTGAAGCATGAACAAATACTTTGGTTCGTTTGAGAAATTGCCCGGTTGGCTCTTAAAGATTATTTGGAAAAAGAAAATGGTTTGGTTTGGTTTATAAAAATATTGTTAGCCTGTGACGTAGTGTTTTGGGGTTCTTTAAACGATTTTAAACTGGGTTTTGTCTCATAAAGAAGTTGTACCTGTCTTCGAGTAGTGTTTGTGAAATGTATTAAATACCCGTTTGGCACTTTATGGAAAGCGATAAAAATGTTTTGATAAAAACCCTCTTAGGGCGACTCTCATGCCTTGGTTGCAATTGATTGTTTGGGAGGTCGCGCTTAGAGGCTCCCGGGTACTTGAGTAGTAAAAGGCATGAGGTTGCTCCACGGAGTGGCTCGGGTGATGCCTGTTGTGCTTTATATATATATATATGTATATGATTTGATGCTCGGTTGGCATTAGTTGGCTCACCCCTTTTTCAAACACTTGAGACATGGGAATCTGGCATATTGAGAGAATATTCTAAGAACGATTGCTGCACTGGTAGGTTATGGTACTGACCAGTGGCCCATAGTAGGTGGATATATCGGGTTTATTACTATGGGATTTGCCCTTGACCTGCCTGTGAGTGGATGGTCGAGCGTATTGTGCATTTTGATTTCATCGTGACATGTCGATAAGGATGATTTCTCATGTATTGGTGTCTTATGGTTTATTCTCGATCTCCTAGGTTCACCCATGTCTATTCAGATTTTGTAGCTTGTAGTAATGATTATGATGCTCACATGTATACCTACATTGCCCTTGATGTGTGTTTTTCTTTGTGCATTCTGGTGTATTGTTTTCTTTGGAAAATGGTAAATTGCTTTTGATTAGGTTTCAAAAAATTATTTTCAAATAACAGTGTTTAATCCCCTTTGTACAAGTTTGAAAATTTAAACATCACTTTCCCCTTTTTCCTGAAATGTCATTGACACTAATGAAATGAACCCAGATTTTGAAATGGCTAAGGTCAATGGTTCGTACTTTGTTTTTAAGTAAAATGCTAAGAAAAACATACTTTTATAAATTGTAGTTCAAACTTGAAATGATGTTTCTTTTATTTTAAAGGTAGTGCATTTGGAATAGATATTGGGCTAGGATACTGAGTTTTAATACTCACGCCTATAGTTCTTTTTTGTTTTTAGTGTTTGTGCAGGCTATAGCTTGAGTGCGCTCGCCTAGGGCGATGCTTGATCGTTGAGTCGGAGAGCGACCCGCGAGGTCGCACGGAGTTTGTTCGCACGTCGTGTTTGGTTAGTTTGTTTCTTGTTTGTTCCTGTTTAGTCACTTTATCTGGTTTATCTTTTCTGCGCTGCTCTGTATTATTTTTGTTGTCTTATTTATTTATAATGGGCGAAATCGTTCCCATAGCCTCTGTTGATGCCCTGGCGCTTGTCGCCAGCCCGGGAGGATCGGAAACGCCTCTCGGGCCATGTCACGGACCGGCTCGGGTGACCGGTTCAGGGTTGACCCGGGTTGGTTCGTGACACAGTTCTACATAGTGATATCTTCTAGTACATTTGAATTAATTCTTATTACAATAAGATATATGGTGATGCTTAGACTTCCTACTTTAGGCCCAACCATTATCTAAGAAATTATAAAAAGTCATCTTCCCCCATCAAAACCTGATTTATATGGGGTGAAAATTCAGGTACTACGTGTGTCTTGATTCTTTCTCCAACAAGATATAAAGTAACACTCAATTCCTATACCCGGAATCAGCCACCATTTAATCATCATACCCCTATCCTTCACATTCTTGACCCTTATGTTGCAAAAGAAGCTTTTACCACTCATTTTTTCTCACACTTAGAATAGCTCGCATGGACTTAGGAATTGGGTAATGAACTTCTCTACATTAATAAGATATGTTAATTTCTATTTGGATTTATCAATGGAACTGGTTGTAAGACCTTAAAAGACACAACAGATGTCCTCATTTCATTATGATAAATGTAGGGTTTTTTAAGAACTATGTGTGGCTTGATTCTCATCTCTATGAGATACGTAGTGATATTTATATTTTCAATCCTAGGCCCAAATACTACATGATATGAAAAATCCTCTATTCTCACATGTATGAGTCAGATCTACATGTGGAGACAAAATACGAGTTCTCAACTTTTATATGAACTTGTATCATATAAGAACTACTTGTGGATTGATTATTTATTTGATAATATTCATAGTGAAACTTGGTCCCTATAACCTATTTCATCTGTAACATTCAATTATTGTCCATAACAATGTCCTTAATGTCCTTGCTACCTAACTCTAAACTGTACAGTATAATTTCCTTCTCACACAACTTTAAACTGCATGTTACCCAAAGAACTACATATTCCTTGATTCTCATCCCATAGAGATATATAGTGAATACTAGGCCTTAGATCCTAGTCCCATCCACTGGATAAAATTATATTTCCACCCACTTGTATATAATAGATTATATATGTAGGAACTTTTATTTTGGATCTCGTCCTTATAGAGCCTACCAAAGAAAAAAATATGTCCCCGTTATACATTTGAGTCGGATCTATGTAAGGGACTCCAAAATCAAGGTGAATGTTAGTCCAAATACTTCCATTGTGCATTGGACCATACCATTTTCACATTTTATACTTCTAATATTGAATAATTTCATATCTTCATAATCTTTCTTCAGTTTCTGGTGAAGAAATATCTCATACATGATAAATCTTTTTATGGACTATGTAGTACGTTCCTGAGGTGGCCTTGCATAAGTCGTCCACATAATGGGCTCATCAGTCAAAAGATTGCACTATTTTTCTATATAGAATATTCCCCAGTCATCCCTACATAATACATCCCCCATAACAGGTTTTCCAAATAGTGGTAACTTCATTCCCGGGTGAAGCCTATTAATTCTTTTAAGCATTAAATGACGGTATGTAGGAACTTACTATTTAAAGAGGTCATCCATTGTGTATTTGTATCATATCCTTTATCCTAACCTGATAGTCTCCAAGATAGTGTTTTAAATTTTTTCATTCCATATGTTCAAAGAATATTGGAATGACCTTGGGTCATTCGATCACATATCCTCCATTGTTTTCATAATATTATGGTCCTAGTCATATGACATAAAACTATAGGCACCATACTTCCAATATTTGGGTCATACCTTCATAGAGAACATATTACTCTAATAATTTCAAAATCATTATTGGAAATATCCATTCTATATTCAAGTACTTTTCTCCATAAACCAAAATCTATGCTTGGGAAAATATGAATTTATATAAACTTTTATCAGGGTTTTAGCAAATAGAATGTCATAATTCTTGACAGCTCCATTACATAACAATACTATACGTATCCTAACTGTAATTTCATAAAATCAACCTACATAATTGGTATTTCATCGTAAGTATCATACTATTGAATACACATTGCATTCCCTAGTTGACCCTGCATAATACAGCTCTTATAACGGGTTTCTCAAATAGAGGTGATTTCTTTCTTGGAATAGACCTCCACTAGTTCCTTTATCCCATTTTATAATGACATTATCTGGATCAAAAAATTCCCAAATTACAATTTAGAATTATTCATTTACATACCTAAATATTGTAGCACATTTCCGAAAAAATTACAAACAATTTGGAGACTCATAAACCTTTTTTCAAAGCTAAATACCTTGAATTAAATCCCCCATAATGTTCTTGCTGCATGACTTTATACTGCAAAACATAATGTTAAAAATACATTAATGACTTTGCTAAATGACTTTACACTTCAGGACATAATGTATTTTCTGAAAAAATTTAAATAGTACGGATTAATTTCTTTGCTGCATGACTTTAAATTGCACGGAATAATATCCTATTTGCATGACTTTAAACTTCACATCACCATCATCATTTTTCCTAAAAGAACCTTCATCTCCTAAAGTTGTTTATTTAACAAAATGTACCCACCTTTACACATCAAATCCATTTAGAAGTGGTTTTTCATTCATTGCCTATGCCGAAACAGATTGCCCCTTTTTATTCTTAGACATTTTTCCTTGGCAAATCCACCCACTATGATCTTGAGACATCCAAATCTGAAACGCCATTTTCTATCTGTAATAGAATATCAAAATTTCTAGGAACACATTTACCTAAAAAATATAGTGCATGCCCCATTTGGCCATGCATAATTTTCCCACATAATAGGCCTATCAGCCTAACAATTCCATGATTTGTCTATCCAAAACATGCCCTAGTTGGACCTATATAATACAACCCTCGTAACGAGGTTTTCAAATAGCGGTAACTTTGTTCTTGGAAGATACCTACTCTATTATCATACATAAATTTTTAGATTTGTTTACCATAAAAAGCATGACTTGATATTCCCCTTGGAATGTATCTAAATAATGCTGGGACCTTCCCAATCCATCAATCCTTTTTTGGGTTTTAATCTCAAAATTAATAGTCAACGCTATTCGACATAAAACCCTAGAATTACTATTCTAATTTTCATGACAATAAACTACCTAAAAAAGATACATTTTACTCACCATGATGAAACCCTTCAAAAATAATTCTAGGGAAAAGTCCAGTCTCAGCTTTCTAGACCAACACTTTGTATGGTTTATGCAATATCATGAAATTAAAAGTCAAAAAGAACAATGTTTTTAGATTTTTCCATATAACCCTACAAACATTAAAACTATGATCACTAGTCCCCATTTCTTAAGAAAAAATTAGAGCATACTTCAAAACTTCACATAACTCCAAATACATACAAATTATTTTGTAATGTGTCAAAGTTCCCTAAAGATACCATAAAACCAGATTCTTTTCGTTCTAAATGAATCTAATTATGAGGTGGGGATTTTTTTACGCAATAGAATCTGTTTTTTGCACTTTTCCAAATAATTCGTTGTTGGATTTTCATTTTATGTGATACTATTCCATAACGACAGATAAGCAGAAAGAACCCCCCCTCCAAGAGCAGGTCCTATATTTACATGATTGATGACAAGAAGGATTCAATTAATCAAAATTATATTATAATGATTCTTATAAAAATACTTGGTGTATCAACCATATCTATAAGTGTATAAATATTTGATAGCTTCATTTTTACTGGTCATGGATCCCAAACGGACTTACAGATCAAAACATATGGCACTTAGTAGACGGTAAACTTTTATAACGGGATTTGAACTACTTTCTTGGGGGACCTATATAGAGGACCTATATGGAGGACCTATATAGATTACCTACATGGAGAACATTCACTGAAGACCTATATAGAGGACCTATGCCAAGGACCTATGAGGACTTCCCTTTGACCAAGTCCCCTCCATACCTACAAATAGAACCCTTGGGCTTCCCATTTGACAGGTTGAGAATTCAGAAGAATACCCAAAGCTCTCATTGTGAATCCTCTTTCTCTTTGGTCCAAAAAAACTCTTAGGTAGCTCTATGAAACCCGATATAATATAGAATTAATTGGTATGAGTTGGTTCGTAGTATAATCCGGGTCAATAACATGAAACATGAGCCAAGGAATTGATCTAAGGACCTACACTAAGGACATGTTCTGAAAACCTACATTGAGGACCTGTGTAGAGGAATTATGCATAGGACCTTCACAGAGGTCCTACACGAAGGACCTATAGTGAGGAACTTCTTGGAGGACCTACATAGAGGACCTAGCCTTAGAACCTGGCTTGTGGACCTAGGCTGGGGACCTAGACTAACAGCCTGGCCTAAGGACCTAGCCGGAGGACCTGGCCTCAGGGTCTGGCATAAAGTCATGGCCAGAGGACCTTGACTAAGGACCTACCCTAATATCCTAATTTAAGGACCTCCTAAGTTAAGAACCTCAGCTAAAATGGGCATCCTTCTTATTAATAAGCCCCAACCAACCCCTCAAATTGGAATCCTCCTTAGGAGTAAGCCCCAACTAATACCCAAATGGGCATCCTTCTCAGGAGTAGGCCCCAAATAATCACCAAATGAGAATCCTCTTGAGGATTAATCCCCAGAAAATTCCCAATTGGAAAATACTCCTTAGAATTAATCCCTAACTATTCCCCAAATGGGAATCCTCCATAGGAATAAGCCTCAACCAAAATCTAAAATAGTAATCCACTTTAGGAGTAATCCCGAACCAATACCCAAATGGGAATCATCATTAGGAGAAAGCCTCATCTGATAATTAAATGGGAATCCTCCTTAGGAATAAGCCCAAACTAAAACCTCAAATGATCATCCTAATTAAGAGTAAGCCTCAACCAATACCCAAATGGGAATCCTATTTAGAAGTAATCCCCAACTAATCTCTAAATGGACATCCTCCTTATGAATAAGCCCCAACCAAAATCTCTAATGGGAATCCTCATTAGGATTAATCCCTAATCAAACCTCATTTGGGTATCCTCCGTAGGAGTAAGCCCCAACCAAACCCCAAATAGGGAATCCATCTTGGCTTAATCCCCTAGTATTTTACATAGGAGGTTGCAGTATCTCTCCTCTATACACTCTTTACCTTCACACCTTATTTACATTAGACCCTCATAAAATAAAAATAGAATAGTGGAAATTTCAATTTCCATGGCCTCTTCTTCCGTAGGCCCTACCTCTTCCATCAGAGGAGGAGAAAGTGTGTAGTTTATTTAATCTTTCACATTCTCTCATTTACCAAACTGAGCATGAATCATGTGGGATTAGAGATTTATAAGGACAAATAAATCCATACAATACACCTAAAGGAATGAACTATGAGGACTCTGACTCCCACCATAACTAGGATACGTAGGAATCCTTTAGAAAGGGCCCGAGCACACTGGACATCCTCCTATGGAATCTAACCATAATTCCCTTAATCTGGGAATCCTCCTTAGGATTAAACCTCGAATTAAGTCCCCATAAATATCCATGAGTTAATACATCTCTCATGGAACCTTTTATAAGGTCATCCTTTTTTTGGAGTAAGCCCCAACCTATTTCTCTCAAAGGGTCATACTCCTCTGTGAAACTTACCAAACTATGTGGTTTTTGATTCCCATCAAAACGGGATACATAGGAAGCCTCTCTGACATTCCAACCCAATACCCCAAAATCAACCTTATTATCTCTAGGTCACATTCCTAGTAGTATATAATCCATGTTTGAAACCCACATCCTTTCCAGGTTCGTTGGGCTACTTTGGTAAAAGTCTAGTACCAAACATTAACGAGGCACATTTCGCCTAGATGTCCTTGCCACATGATATTAAACTGTATGGTTGAGACCTTATCACATGAACTTAAATGGTATTATATATCCCATTAAGTAGCACCAAACTATGTGGGTTTTGATTCCTTTCACAAGGATACATAGGAAGTTTATTTATGGGTTCAATCCCAACATCAAAATAACTTCGGTCTCTATAGATGATAATGAATTCCAAAGTTCCCCATTGAGTGGATTTAAATTCAAAATTATCTTAATAACAACTAAAGAATATATAAGTAGTATATGAGAGGATACCATTGATGGAGAACATCAAATACATACATATATCTTCATTGAGTAAGAACCTCAAATACGTACAGATGATTATGATTTCCATACATGCTAATAATTGATTGAAAATTTCCAGGGAAACCTAAATTACGCTTGGTAAATTAATAAGGATGCATGAAAATATCTAAAAACTATAAGAGATCCCCCGAGTAGGAAATAATTCCCCTCAAAAGGTTACGATGAGACCGACCTACCATCCTCTCAAGGAATGTGAGTTCCTAAGCATTGTGGGTCAAAATAATTAATGAGTTCCACCCTTTTGAAAGTAGGTCCCTTTGAATACATAACTTTTTGTTTTTTTAGTTCTATAAAAAAAATCTATTGGAAACTATTTAGAAATAATAATTCCTTACCATAACACACATTCCTAGTGAAATAGTGATCCCCATGAGTTTTAGGAACCACTAGATGTCCCTAAAAGAGTCTCCATGTGCTAGAATGGATGATCCTTGTGCTTTCATTGTCTGGCTTGATCACCTTGAGAATTGTTTCCAAAGTGTTATCCTTGATCTGGTGGATTAGGATAGATTACCATTCATGGGTGCAATATTTGAGAAGGGAGCTCTCTAGGCATGAGGGGATCCTCGAGGATTTGTTGTGCACAACTGAATTGGCTCTTGATAAAAGAAGCTGATTGGGTATATATATTACTAGGGTTAAAATAAAATAATTTCACAAGTACCCTTAATTATTTATTTAATCCTAGAAAAACCTCATGTAAAATAATAATAGTAATATTATTATTTCTTGACATGCACATAACTTGAGAATTATAATTAATTTTTTTTAATTAAATAATATTCAATATTTTTCATTTCTTATTGGACCATTAAACTAAGTCTTTCATTCCCCCATAATATTTATCATGACTTGAATAATGTATATTTATATATTAAATAAATATCAATTTATTATTCTCAAATAAATAAATAGATATTATATTCACCAAACAAAAAATGAATATTTATTAAATATTCGGCTCACAATTTATTCTCTCAAATAGATCGTGATGGAATAATTGGGATCAATATTAAATGAAAAATCATTAAACCACATGTTTGATTAATATTAATTCATTCTATTAAATAATATATAATAACATATTAATTAAACGAGATTATAGATACACTTAGTGTGTAACCCTCAAGACATCTTTCTCAGTGGCATTAGGTGAAGTAGCCTAAAGTCCAAGGCTAGAATCTAAAAACATGCCAAGGTACCCAGAGAGAAGGAAGTTAGTGCAACAACGACATGTCACCTCATAAGGCACTTGTAGTTTAATATAATCCCCTTACTAAAATTTCTCAAATAGAGCAAGTTTCATGTTAGTTCCATCAATAGATGTGCTTGATTATCTCTTTTATTGACTTTCTAAAAATAGAACATTCTTATAGAACACTATGGCCATCAATTTATTTAGGTTATATCATTTCCATCAAAAGGCATGAGATATTAACTTAAGTGAAACAATAGAAAGTATAAATCCTTTCTTTCATTATTCATTAATGCAATATTACTCATGATGCAACAAACATACCATACCTCATCAAGAACATCTATAATCATGGATTTCATCAATACATCTAAGTGTGAAACTAATAATACTCATTAATAATAATCATTAAGTCTAAGGACCAATACACTCATCTGCAAATAGGAACATCCAATGACACATAGAATTTTTGATTTTATACTGGAGGTTCTTGTTTTCATAATATCCATACTATATATTACAACGGGAAATCACCATGAAAAGGTGCCACTAAATTCTACTAGTCTCTTTTTCTGATAGCCTTTATCATTTTTTTTATTCAAATGATATCAGTCAGAATGGCCCAAAGGACTTCATTTTTTTATTATTTTTGATAATCCAACTTTCAAGGGGTGAGGTGGAACCCTTACAAGGCCTAGAGGCTTTGACACAATTATATGACTCGTAGGTCATAGATAGAATAACTCAGAAAAGACAACTTGGAACTCCTCTGCCCTATCATATGTCATGAAATCAGCACTCCACTTTTGCAGGGCTAGTCGGCTAGCTATCCTATGAAAGGCCGTATAGGATAGGTACCGATAGCAATGTCATACCCTCTTGTTCTTCCAATTCTGGTTAGCTCTTCTCTAGCGAATGTGCCTTCCCTGAATCCTCATCTAAAGTCATGTCCCATATAGTCTGACTTGTAAATCTACATAATCAGGTGGCTCGAAGGCCTTGGGGTGGCCTTAAGGACGTACGATATCCTGAATGCCTTGAGAGACAACTAGCCCAAAGGCCTTGGTTGGCCCGAAAGCCTTGCAGAACCTGAGGACCAAACCAGTGTCCCAAAGGCCTATAATAATGAATAGTTCTTTCTACTACAGTACGGAACAGTACTGCTATAGTATGATAGGAATATTTCTCCACCCGAATTTTATCTCAGGTCTCAGGGATGCACTTTTCGAATAGTACCTTCTACAGTACTAAAACAGTACCAGAAATATGTCTCCACCAAGATTTGATCTCATATTTGATCTCAGGCCCCTCAAATTATATCATCTAGCTATAGAACTTATATTTAAGAATAGTGTTGTAACACTTCATTGCTCTCATCATATCGGGGAACTACTATGACCTTTTAGTGTGACAACTACTCTTATGATATCATCACATACTCTGTAACACAAAAGAACAATCATGATGTGATGAGTAGTTTATTAATATTCAAAGAGTTGAATACATGTTTATCATAAAGTATGAATATGTTGGTTCTAGGGCACCAACTCTAATAGACTCCCACTTTCACTAGAGCCAACTTCTAAAAAGCTTTAGTCTTCTATCTCTCACCTAATAATCATTCTTCTGTTGAGATAGGCCTTTAGTACACAGGTCCACGACATTCTCCTCAGTGGGTACTCTACTCACTACAACTTCAACCCTCTAGTATAAATCCTCCAATAAGTGATACTTATAGAGTATATTCATTGTTTTTTCTGTGACATTGTAACTTTTTAAAGATCCACTATTTTAGTATTATCATAGTACAATGTGATAGGGTCATTACTTTTGGGTACCACAATAGGCTCTTGGAAAATGTTCTAAATCCAAAAGGCTTCCTTGGATTCATTAGAAACCACTAAATATTCAGGCTCTAATGTGGAATTGGAAACAAAAGACTACTTTGAACTCTTCCATCTCATCTCTCCTCTTTTGAGATAAAAAACATATCCTTATTGTGACTTCAGATCATTCTGATTTGTCTGAAAACTACTATCAATATAACCTCGGATAACGAGCTCCTCATCTCCTACATATACTTGTAACGTATCCTTAGTTATTCTAAAATACTTATGGATGGCCTTAAAAAGAGTCCAATGTTTCTCTCCCAGATCTTGTTGATATCTTCATACCATGCTCGGTGTATAGAAAACATCGAGTTTATTACATAGCATGTCATACATGATTGATCCTATCAGAGAAGTGTAAGGTATCTTACTCATTATCTCTTTCTCATGTTGTGTTTGAGGACACATTTTCTTAGAAATATGTAAACCATGTGACACTTGAATTAATACTCACTAGGATTTATCCATACTAAATATATTTAGTATCAGGTCAATATATGTGCATTAACTTAGTCCAAGATGCCTCTTGGATCTATCTCGAATGATCTCGATCCCTAAAATACTGGCTTCTTCACCTAATCCCTCCATGTAGAAACACTATTTTAACTAGTCCTTAATAGATTTTATGACTGGTATGTCATTTTCAATAAGTAATATTTCAACAACATATAATATTAGGATAGCGGCTGCATTCCCACTAAACCTCTTGTAAACACACGGTTCACATTCAGTCTTAATGAAACCAAATTATTTTATGGATTAATCAAATCGAATATTATATTAACTAGATGCCTAATTCAATTCATAATTGGATCTCTACCAATTTTGAATACTTTTGGCATCACCTAGAGTCACAAACCCTTTTAGTTGTATCATATTGACAACTTCATGAAGGTTCCCATTTTGGAATACAATTTTCACATCCATCTTCCAAATCACAATGTCATGATATGATGCTATATAATGTATGATTCTGATGGACATAAACATGTGAACTGGAAAAAAGGTTTCATCATAGTCAATTCCTTGCTGCTTTTAAACCTTTTATCCACTATCCTTTCTTTATAGGTACTTAATTTACCTTCCATGAATAGTTTCCACTTGAATACCTATCTTCATCTGACAGGATTTTAGTCAACTGGCTCATTTACCAAAACCAAAACATGTTTCTAATATATGTAATCCATCTCAAAATTCATATCTTCTAGGCATATTGCAGCTTCTAAACTCTTTATCGTATCCTTATAGGATAGAGGATCTTCATTATAACCCAATAATGAGTCACCATCATTGATGATAAGAAAATTATATCTCTATTGTTCACTTACCTCTCTTATGATCCTACACAATACTTTTGTTTTAGGAACTACCTCTTCTATGGGGATATGTAGAATTTGTTCCCATACCAACTCTTGTGTATCTGGAGCCTCAAATTCGTTGAATTAAATCTTTCTCTCACTATCCTTTTTGAGTATGTGGTCCCTCTTAAGAAAGACGGATTTTCTAGATAAAATAAATTTATTTTCTGAGGGGTTGTAGATGTAGTATCCCTTTATTTCCATGGGATATCCTATAAAGATACACCTTGTGCCCTGGGGTTCTTGTTTATTACCTGATAAGACCTTAACAAATGTACTACAACCCCATAAACATATAGGAAATTAAAAGGGATTCTTTCCACTCTATAACATGTAGGTAATTTTATTTTCTTTTTTAATTGGTACTCGGTTTAATATGTATACCACAGTTTGAAATGAAAATCCCCCAAAGGATAATAGAATATTTTCATGAATCATCATTGACATTACCATGTATAACAAGGTATGGTTCCTTCCTTCACTAACACCATTCCATTGTGGTGTATAAGGTGGAGTGAGTTGAGATAGAATCTCAAACTCTTGTAGAAAGTCAATGAAATCTTGGTTAAGATATTCACCACCTTGATCCAATTGAATATTCATTATCTTCTTACCAAGATAATTATATACTTAATTTTTGAATTCCATTAATTTATCAATAGAATTGGACTTATACCTCATCAAGTAGATATATCCAAATATACTCTAGTAATCAGTAAAAATTATGAAGTAAGAATATCCACCACTAGATTCTATTGGAAATAATCCGCACACGTCAATATGTACCAATCCTAAAAGTTTTATAGCTCTTTCAACCTATCCATCAAATATTGGTTTGGTAATTTTTCCTTTTAAACAATCTTGGCATCTATCATGTGGTTTTAGCTCTAAAGAGTCTAAATAACCATATTGATATAGCTTTATTAAATGCATATCTATTACATGACCAAGACATTGATTCCATAGTTGGGTGTTATATGAGTCATGTGAACATGATTTTTTATCAATTTCTAACACAATATTTTCCTAATATAATACATAAAAACTATTATTCAAATTTTACATACCATAACATATGTTTTCCTTATAAAAGAAACAAAATTTATTTCTAAATTTGAAAATAATCCCATATGTATCTAAACAAGAAAAACATTGTGTTCTTGGTAACTATATGTACATAATAACAATCTCTTAAAACCAAATTCATTCTCATTGGTAATGAAAGGTGGTTGTATCCAATGGATAGAGAAGCTAGCATTGCTTCATTGACAGCCCTCAGATCCACCTCTCCTCTGGAAATATTTCCAAATCTACATAGTTCTTGCATTAGTATATAGATGTGAGCACCACAAGAGTATTTAATACAAAATGTGTATAAATTAAATGATTTCTTTTAATATCGAAGACACCTTTATATTCCCCTTTACTCTAAGTGTAGTTCCTCTTCCAATGGCTTGAATTTCCACATGAAAAACATTCCACCTTCTTTTCCATTCCCTACCATGGGATCTTATTCTTTTTGGTATCATGGCGTTAAGGAGATTTAGACTATTTATAAGTCCTTGGTCCATTTTCCTTGTAATTTCCCTTATTATTCACCGTAAGGAATACAGATTTTTCACGTACCATATCCTTGTACACTTGGATAATCAAGGTATGAAGTTATAAAATTCTCTTCTCACTATAGCTCATATTGTAATTAACAATAATGTTGGAGGAGGTCTTGGGTAGTGATGAAAGTATGATATCTATACAAAACCCATCTGGGAATTTAATCACTATGTTTTCTAATCATTTGATGTTTCCAATAAAATCGACTACATGAGGCCCAAATAGAGCAGATTCTCTATGATTAATTTTGAACAAAGTATTAATGATCCCATACCTCTCTTATATTTTATTTTCATAATAGAGATTCCAAAGGTGAGACATCATGCTCTAGGCATCCATATCCTCATGTTTCACTGACATATCATTGGCCATGGATGATAGCATGAAGCACTAAACATATGTAGAACCATTCATTTGTTTCTCGTAGATAGATATCTCTTCATCACTGACCTCATTTCTAGGTGTAGCTGGTAATGGTTATTCTAGCACATACAATTACCTTTCATGGTAAAGGATGACCCATATGTTCCTTTTCCACTCATGGAAATTAGAGCTGGTGAGAAGGACTTCCTTCTCAATCGTGGATCACAATGATATGTTTACTGTCATTTTATTGTTGTTTATACAAAATAAAATTATAATAATGTTAGTACTTTATATGAAAAATTTAGACAAATAAATAAATATTATATTTATTAGTCTCCCATTATTTTATTGAAACCCAATATCCCTCACCATTGGATTCATAATATCATATTTGTTTTATGTTCTAGTGGAAAGGATCCATATTCCCCTTCTCATTACTCCAAATTTTGTTGGTCAAGCAACCTGAATTGTTTTAGGTAGACATTACAAACGCCAACAACATTAACTCACAATTTGTTTTTCTTCTGAGTGGAATCCCCAATCCAAAAATCATTAATTTAGATTTCCTCAACCATTGACACTTAGTTACACCAAGTAATGATTTGGAAGTCAGCCCTTGATGTCAACTTAGTTAATTCAACCCAAAACTGCATGCTAGAATTCCCTAATAATTGAAATCGCCCCAACTTTGGCTGGTCAAGCACTTTGAACTATGGTTCGATTCTAACTGAAGTAATGGAAGAATATACCAACATAATATTTTATTGAGGGATTTTATCATTTTATGCATCAATTGACAATTATAATATATATCACATGATTTTTAATATTAAGTGGGATTAATTAAGTGTTTAAAAATTTCATAGATAATATTTACACATAAGTTAGTTTATTTTAGTTCTATATTGCATGCTTGTTAATTCATTAATTATGTGATCATGATAAGATATCCATAATTAAATAACCATGAAACTTATTGAAGTAAAATGAAGGGTATGATCACAAGATTAAACTAATTGTTAGTTTATCTAGCAGTTGATAAACTAACCATTGACCTTGGGGAGAAACACCTTGAACCAACTGAGGTTTGTGTTTATAGTTTTACAGATGTCCACCTTTTTATCGCCTTTGATTGGTTTCACCTTGGCTCTGAAATTGTACTGCCTCAACTAGTTTGGGAGCTCCAACCAATACATTTTTCTTTTAATCACATGTAGGTGAGGGGAAAATAGTTTATATAAAATAAACCATGGGGAGGCCCTATATAATAATAAAGAGAGAAGGAATTTTGTCCAACAACTTAATTTAATAATAAATTAAAAGAAACCAATAACACACAAAAGGTTCGGTCAAGATCATGATCATCCACATGCATGAAACAAGTTACTTATTTAATAAAACAAGTATTCAATTCTTAATCGTACTTATTTAAGATAAATCGTGCTTGAATTGATTAATTTTTACCTTTAATTAATCAACCATTTTATCTTAATCCTTAAATGAATTTCCTTGAGATTCAAATCCATTATAATTGTAAAAAAATTAAAAAATTCATTTAAAATTAACCTTGTACATAAATGTACCTTGGAGGCAACATTGTGAATACCTATCTGATTCTGCCCAATATATTTATTTTACTCATATACTATTTTACTCTTGTGACATATGGAATACATGACTTGTTGAGTGCTTTCACAACATGTACTTCACGGATGATTTCATGAATTACATGATTTTTTGGCCACGTGTTATACTTAAATTCATGTCGAGTAACAACTATTAATACCACACATACCTGACATGAGGATCTAAATATTACGCAGATATTAATTAAACATTTAAATATTTATGTATATTAAAACCTATCACCAGCATGTCATATCGTTATAACCTCACATAAATACATGTCTCAAGGTTTACATAAAAAAATAAACATATTTTGAATTTGTACAAATTACTAAAAGTAAATGGCATGTAGATCTGATCTACCTGGAATGTACACCCTTCCCTATCTATCCAAGGTACCCACATAGGGACTCGGAATGTTAAACATACCTTGGAAAATTTGAAGTACAAATTGTGTCCAATGGGTTACATGTTGTGTTGACTTCTTGTTACAAAATCACTTATTAGGTAGGTCATATATGGAATACACATCCCATATCTAACCCAAAGGGACTACATGTCATGTACAATGGGTCACATGGTGGGTAGTGCGGCTGACCGAGCACCATTTAACAGTAGTCAACACGTGATGCATTAATGGTGTAATTAATGTCGTAATTAATGCATAATCTTGAATTTATTTTTCAAAAATTCTTGATGCATAGAATGTTATTACACAACATGTAATCTGGCACGAAACCTTGGAACCTCTGGATGAGTTCCTCAATTTTATTTTATTCATAAAATTAATGATCTCAATTAAATCAATGATAAATGAAGGAGGAAGAAACATATCACAAAATTCAGATTAAAATAACGACTAAACATGTATTGATAAAATAAATTATAGATTTGTAAATCACCAATGATTTTTAAATAATTATAAATAAATTATGTATGTGCTCTGATACCACATGTAGGTTCTAGGAACGGTGGTAGTGTGCAATGGGTGGTGACCAACATAGATTTTTGTCATGATTTATGATCAATCCAAGATCTATATGAAGTTTAGTCACTATGATCAATGGGATTGAATTAATGATAGACAACATTGACTATGCCAGAACCAGAGAGAGGAGATCAACACACATTGTTTATAATTAATTTAATAAGATAATGAATTACCCATAAGGAATTATTTCTTTGTTGATGAATCCTGTGAAATATTTATAGTGAACCGTGATTGTGTTATAGAAACCAAGTGTAGATTCCTTATAGTGGCGATCCACTAGTGTTTTAGGAATATCTAGACCTCAATGAAGTAGTATCTAAGTTCTAGCATGAAATATCCTTCCAGTTCTATTGTCCGCCTTGATCTCCTCAAGAATCACTTCCAATGCATTCTCCTTGATTCTGTCAATGAGGATTGCTCACCATTCTTAGGAACATTATTATATACGGGATCTCTATAGGCTTAAAAGTATCCTTCATGATTCTTTGTGCACAACTGAAATTTCTTTTGAGAAAATAATATAATTCATTATTTATATTTCTAGGGTTAAAATAAAATAATTACACAGGTTTCTATAATTATTTATTTAATCCTATAAAACACCTTGTTAAATAATAATAGTACTATTATTATATCTCAACATATGCTTTACTTGTGAATTATAATTAAATTTTATTTAAATAAATAATATTCAATATTTATTATTTTCCCTCAAATTGTTAAACATGGTCCTCCATTCCTCAACAATATTTTCCCCGTGAATAATTTCTATTTATTTACTAAATAAATATCACTAAATTAATCACCAATAAATAAATAAATATTATGTTCATTAAACAACAAATAAATATTTATTAAATATTCCACTTACAATATATTCTCTTGAATAAAAAGTGATGGAATAAATGTGATCAATAATACTTGAATAATCATTATTCCACTTGATGGAATAATATTTATTCAACCTATTAATTAATAAATAATAATATATTATTTAACTGATATTCTGGAAACAGTAGTGTGTGACCCTCTTAGCCTCTTTCTCAGGGGAATTGGGTGAAGCTGCCTAATTTCCGAGGTTAGTGTCTAAAAACAAGCCAAGGAACCCATAGAGAAAGAAGTTAATACCACAATGACATTTCATCTCATACAGATGCGTACCATGTAATATAATCCCTTTATCATATAATCACAAATCGATCAAGTTGCATGTGAGTGCTATCAACCTATGTGCTCGATTGTATCTTTCTATGACTTTACATAAATAGAATTTTCCTATAGAACAGAATGGTCATGTATTCATTCAGAATATATGATTTCCATCATATTGTATTAGATATTAACTTCCTTTATATAATAGAAGGGATAAACCCTTACTCACATTATTCATTAATGAAATATTACTAGTGACACACCCAATATATCCTACCTCATTGTGAACATCTATCATCATGTTTTTCATCAATACATAAAAGTCTGTGACTCATAATACTCATAAATAATAATCATAAATTTTAGGTACCAATACACATGTCTTCATATAGGAACATCCCATGACACATAGAAATGTAGATATCCTTCTGTCGGGTCTCATTCTCATAATATACATACTGGATATTACCTAGGGTGTACACCATGAGAAGGTTCCTCAAATTTATATGAGTCTCCACCCATGATAGCCCATATAATTTGTGTCCCTCATTTTATATCATCTGGATATATAAATTGAATTCAATAATAGTGTTGTAGCGCTTTCGGGTTCTCATCGTAGTAGGGAATGGCTATGACCTTTTACTACGATAGCCACTCTTTAACATTATCACATACTATTCACATAGAAGAATATTCATGATATAATTATTAGTTTATTAATATTAAATGAAATGAATATATGTTTATTATAAAGTACAAATAATTTGGTTATAGGAAACCAACTACAATAGATTATTGTTTGTTGTTTTAATGTAAGAAAGTATTATTCTTGAAAATGAATTTCTTGAAATTTCATTTGTCACCAAATTTTGTGGATTTATTTTTAATTTAAATTCCACCACATCAATGAATGTAATTTGATATAATAGATTCTATATTTTAAATATTCATAATTAATATTCGGTAATATGTTCAACTTAATTTTTTGTCCTAATGAATAGTAAAAATATTCAAAATTAGTTTCCACTTTTAGAGTTATAATTGGTTCACCGGTGGTTAATCTAAGAATATATGAGCTAAAATTACATAAAAAGTTATATTAAATCCCATTGTGTGGTTTTATTTCATCCTTAACCATATATACATCATATATTAATAATTTTAGTTCCATTTTTCCCTGAAAAGAAAAGAATAAAATTTTAAATTGATGAAAATTTAAAAGTGTTACTCAAACCACAATTATAAAAGAGAACATCCTCCCATAACTTCTCCAAACATATTGGAAAATTTAGGTAAAAAAACCCCAAAAATATCCTTCTTAGATATCCTTATACTTGTTCTATAGGTGTATGTATTCAAAATATTCCATCCCTATGGTCCTCAAGAAGAGATCAAAATGAATATTTTCTAAGAAAAGGTGATCATATTAGCCTAGCCCTTTCATTTTTACTTCTTCATTTACCACATTCAATAAGTCCCTAAGAATTAAAATATAGAAACAAAAATATATCCCATATATGAAAATTTTATTATGCTTATGGAATAAAATTTATCTATATCCTTCTACATTCAATGGGAAATAGAACCATCACTCATATGTACAACAAACTACCGTCTCGCGAATCAATGTAGTTTGTTTTTAATCACCACATTTCATGCATAGGAGTAATGATGTAACTACTGAATATATATGATAATTATGAAATATTATTGATTCTATAAATTTAATATATCATCTACTTCCTTACCCTCTCACCCATTATGTAATAGATAACACCACTCTTGCATATGTACAACCTACTATATCCATGAAGCAATGCGATTCGTTTACCATGTATAACAATCACGAATAATTCTAAAAAAGGACCTCAATAAAATTTTTTATTTTATTCAAAACTCACATTGAGGGTAATAGGGAACATACATAGTAATTTCTCCAGTAGTAAGACACGCCCTCCTAAAACACCCATAATGGAGTTCAAAATTAAAAAAATAAAACTGAACCATATGTCACACCAAGACCGTCACAACATTCTGATTCAAAATTCATGAAAAATGAACATCACAGAGAAACCAGATGCCACCACCTAAGTAACTATTTCAGAAATGGAAATCAAAAAAGCAATCAGACCATTATCACACCTTAGCCATTGTTGCCTCGAGATGCACACACTGACACGGAACTGTTAGATTGTTGTATCCACTGTAGACCCCCGTCATCCGCAAGATCACTAGCATCGTCACCATAGAGCTATTCTACAATATCCATTGAGAGACACCATCAGATACTGTGATTATCATAAGATAATTCATCATCATCGCTAATGAAAAAAGAAACGCATCATCAAAGACCATGTGGCCGAGCCACTGATGATATCAGAAGTAGAAGCACAGAGGAGACACCAAGGATAGAATACTATAAATCACCAGTCACCTTAGCACTAAACCAAAAAAATAATAGTGACGTCTATCACTAGAACCCACCGACAGAGTCGTGAACCAACCAAATACTAATGACCCCCAAGGAACCCATCACCGCAGTCTTCAACCTCACCCCACCAACAACCACTAAGAAACACAGAAACAATGTCAATGAAAAAGAGGGGAAAACTAAGGGATGAAACCATAAAAGAATACTAAAAAAGAATAACCCCAAGATGGAAGAAAACAGAACATGGGATAAATGGGACGAAAACCCTAAAAAGAATAACCATAAAGCGCCGATGTGAGGGGATGAAACCCTATAAAGATATCGGGGGATAAAATCTGAAATGAAGAAGAAACTTTACTCCAATAGGACCCTCAACAACCAAAACTCTATCCCAATGCCTCGGTGTGACCATTTCTCCAGATAGGACATGGATAGGAGTGGTTG
The DNA here is from genome assembly GCA_963277665.1 of Viscum album. Lineage (NCBI taxonomy): Eukaryota > Viridiplantae > Streptophyta > Magnoliopsida > Santalales > Viscaceae > Viscum > Viscum album. The sequence continues at coordinate 1,422,309,433 of OY728123.1, read as the reverse complement.
AACTCAGGGCCAGAGTGCAATAAGGCTTCAATAAAAGGACTTCAATGAGCCAAGGAAGTCGATACAGGGAGAGGAGACCAGAGACAGTGAGAGAGAGAGAGATGGAATAGGATATTGAGAGAGAAAAGCCTCGAAAAATGAGTGGAGAGAAGAGATAACTAGGGAAATCAAAATGTAAGATCCAACACCACAGGGGGAAACCCCTAGGAGAAGGAAGATGGTGTTCCGAGTCGAGATCCTGAGATTGACCTTAGAGAGTGACACATCATCCTCTAGTTTCAAAGGTAAATTTTGAAATAAAATAAAAAATGTATCTAATGATTAATATGATATTTATGTCACTAATATAAGTTTATAAATAGTGAAATTATGTCCTATGTACAAGAAATATAATATCAATGGTAAAATAAACATGAAAAAAATGATGTAGTGAACCTCCGAAGCAATGAAAATAATGAATGATTGTTAATGAATGAGTAATAATGTGTTATAATAGGATAATAATTGGTATTATAAATATGAATTTGGTTCTCGAATAAGTGAAAAAATTTATAGAATCATTATATAAGAATTTAATGAATGTTAAACTAAGGGGAAGATTGTTGTAAGGGGTTTCTTAACTCAATTCTCATTCATTGTGTAAAAATTCTACATCATTGAAAATTTTATTCCATGATTATTTGAAAAATGACCTCTTATTATGTTATATTTTATTTCAAATTATTTTGTGTGTATTTACATTTTTTTACACATGTTCACTTTGTTGATTAATTATCACTTCAATGATAATGTATATTTTTCACGAATTAAATTTATTTTTCAATAAATGTGGAATGAATTTAATAGGTAGTGATTGGTGTGGACCATATTTGTATTGAATCTCAATGAATTGATTGGTCTCATAAGAAAAAATTGATATCTAGCCTTCTAAAATGGATTTTTGGTGTATACCTACCCATTATTTAAACTATCTCAATGTAATCCCATGCAAGTAAAGATATCTTGATATCTAAGATCATGATTTCTAACATTATTCATTCTCTTCACTGAAAATTCTATTATTATTATCCATGAGGTTATTACATTGATATTATACATTGGTGTATTTCATGCTCATGTTATTAATTAATTGTAATGGGTTTTCATTTACCTAACATTCCATTTTGATTATGCCTTAGTTAATCATGATAGCTTATAATGTACAATACCCTAACTCGGAATTTCAACTCAACCATATTTTTCTCCTTTCAAAATGATATGAAGAAGGAATATTTGAATGATTTAAAGGATAAAAAATATTTATTTTCACTATGAATTATATTCTATATCCAATGTAATGTGGTATGTATGTTTGTATATGATAATTCAAGACTACTAAATTAGTCTGTCCATTGGGATGAGATATATTGTACCTTAATCCAATATTATAAATTAAACACTGACATTAAGTTAATAGAGATGTGATTGTTACATTAAACTTCAACTAATGATATAATTAATGATGATACACTTTTGATATGCACTGAGCTCCTCGATGTCGAATGCATCAGTCATCAGTCCATGGTACTAGATATATTTTATGCATTTTGATCTTAATAATATCTATGTAATTAAGGACCTGCTGAATTGATACTTCCTTATTTTTGACTAATGGAAATAAAACACCACATTGTGATATACAAGGTTGTATAAACCATTTTTTTCAAATGGTCTTGGAGTTACACATTTTACTCCTCTAGTTTTATCAGGAATTTTCAATAGGGATTTGTTGATATAAGTGTGGATCCGAGTATAATTTCTATTATGAATTCAATATCATGATATTTTTGAATGATAAGTTATTCATCATGGGGTATATCGTTATATACCCTCACAATAGAAATTTCCTTAGGGTTGGTTTTTTTCTTGGACTTAATCATTTTATAATTATATATATCTTCATTTGGTTGTTGCAGCCACACTATTGAGAGATTTTATAAATTATATTCCTAGTTTTTATTGCATTTGTAAAAGAGCATCAAATGCTTAATAATATGGAAATGGATTTCTTTTTCCAATAAGTTGATATGAAATTTGTATAATGAGAGATAATATATTCCCATTGTAGTTTCAAATTCTTCTTATAGGATGTCTATGATATTTTATGGAAGAATATACCCATAGAAATTAAATTTTACAATCCGTCAGTTTCAATGATATTACCACTACGTGTTTTCATAGATATCTCTACTTCATGGTCTTGAATAACAAGTGATGGAATAAATGTGATCAAGAATACTTGAATAATCATTAATCCACTTGATGGAATAATATTTATTCAACCTATTAATTAATAAATAATAATATATTATTTAACTGATATTCTGGAAACAGTAGTGTGTGACCCTCTTAGCCTCTTTCTCAGTGGTATTGGGTGAAGCTGCCTAATTTATGAGGTTAGTGTCTAGAAACAAGCCAAGGAACCCATAGAGAATGAAGTTAATACCACAATGACATGTCACCTCATACAGATGCGTACCATGTAATATAATCCCTTTATCATATAATCACAAATTGATCAAGTTGAATGTGAGTGCTATCAACCTATGTGATCGATTGTATCTTTCTATGACTTTACATAAACAGAATTTTCCTATAGAACAGAATGGTCATGGATTCATTCAGAATATATGATTTCCATCAAAGTGTCTTAGATATTAACTTCCTTTATATAATAGAAGGGATAAACCCTTACTCACATTATTCATTAATGAAATATTACTAGTGACACACACAACATATCCTACCTCATTGTGAACATCTATCATCATGTTTTTCATCAATACATAAAAGTCTGTGACTCATAATACTCATAAATAGTAATCATAAATTTAAGGTACCAATACACATGTCTGCATATAGGAACATCCCATGACACATAGAAATGTAGATATCCTTTTGTCGGGTCTCATTCTCATAATATACATACTGGATATTACCTAGGGTGTACACCATGAGAAGGTTCCTCAAATTTATATGAGTATCCACCCATGATAGCCCATATCATTTGTGTCCCTCATTTTATATCATCCGGCTATATAAATTGAATTCAATAATAGTGTTGTAGCGCTTTCGGGTTCTCATCGTAGTAGGGAGTGGCTATGACCTTTTACTACGATAGCCACTCTTTAACATTATCACAGACTATTCACATAGAAGAGTATTCGTGATGTAATTATTAGTTTATTAATATTAAATGAAATGAATACATGTTTATTATAAAGTAAAAATAATTTGGTTATAGGGAACGAAATACAATAGATTATTGTTCGTTGTCTTAATGTAAGAAAGTATTATTCTTGAAAATGATTTTCTTGAAATTTCATTTGTCACCACATTTTGTGGATTTATTTTTAATTTAAATTCCACCACATCAATGAATGTAATTTGATATAATAGATTCCATATTTTAAATATTCATAATTAATATTATGTAATATGTTCAACTTAATTTTTTGTCCTAATGAATAGTAAAAATATTCAAAATTAGTTTCCACTTTTAGAGTCATAATTGGTTCACCGGTGGTTAATCTAAGAATATATGAGCTAAAATTACATAAAAAGGTATATTAAATACCATTGTGTGGTTTTATTTCATCCTTAACCATATATACATCATATATTAGTAATTTTAGTTCCATTTTCCCCTGAAAATAAAAGAATAAAATTTTAAATTGATGAAAATTTAAAAGTGTTACTCAAACCACAATTATAAAAGAGAACATCCTACCATAACTTCTCCAAACATATTGGAAAATTTAGGTCAAAAAAACCCCAAAAATATCCTTCTTAGATATCCTTATACTTGTTCTATAGGTTTAGGTATTCAAAATATTCCATCCCTATGGTCCGCAAGAAGAGATCAAAAGGAATATTTTCTAAGAAAAGGTGATCATCTTAGCCTAGCCCTTTCATTTTTACTTCTTCATTTACCACATTCAATAATTCCCTAATAATTAATATATAGAAACAAAAATATATCCCATATATGAAAATTTTATTATGTTTATGGAATAAAGTTTATCTATATCCTTCTACCTTCAATGGGAAATAGAACCATCACTCATATGTACAACAGACTACTGTCTCACGAATCAATGTAGTTTGTTTTTCATCACCACATTTCATGCATAGGAGTAATGATGTAACTGCTGAATATATATGATAAGTATGAAATATTATTGATTCTATAAATTTAATATATCATCTACTTCCTTACCCTCTCACCCATTATGTAATAGATAACACCACTCTTTCATATGTACAACCTACTATCTCAATGAAGCAATGCGATTCGTTTACCATGTATAACAATCATGAATCATTCTAAAAAAGGATCTCAATACAATTTTTTATTTTATTCAAAACTCACATTGAGGGTAATAGGGGAAGTACATAGTAATTTCTCCAGTAGTAAGACATGCCCTCCTAAAACACCCATAATGGAGTTCAAAATTAAAAAAATAAAACTGAACCATATGTCACACTAAGACCGTTACAACATTCTGATTCAAAATTCATGAAAAATGAACATCACAGAGAAACTGGATGCTACCAACTAAGTAACTATTTCAGAAATGGAAATCAAAAAAGCAACCAGAACATTATCACAGCTTAGCCATTGTTGCCTCAAGATGCACACACTGACACGGAACTATTAGATTGTTGAATCCACTGTAGACCCCAGTCATCCCCAAGATCACTAGAATCGTCACCATAGAGCTATTCTACAATATCCATTGAGATACACCATCAGAGACTGCGATTATCATAGGAGAATTCATCATCATCACTAATGAAAAAAGAAACTCATCATCAAAGACAATGTGGCCAAGCCACCGAAGATATCAGAAGTAGAAGCACAGAGGAGACACCAAGGATAGAATACTATAAAGCACCAGTCACCTTAGCACTAAACCAAAAAAAATACTAGTGACGTCTATCACTAGAACCCACTGACAGAGTCGTGAACCAACCAAATACTAATGACCCCCAAGGAACCCATCACCGCAGTCTTCAACCTCACACCACCAACAACCACTAAGAAACACAGAAACAATGTCAATGAAAAAGAGGGGAAAACTAGGGGATGAAACCATAAAAGAATACTAAAAAAGAAGAACCCCAAGCTGGAAGAAAATAGACTATGGGATAAATGGGAAGAAAACCCTAAAAATAATAACCATAAAGCGCCGATGTGAGGGGATGAAACCATATAATGATATCGGGGGATAAAATCCTAAATGAAGAAGAAAATTTACTCCAATAGGACCCTCAACAACCAAAACTCTATCCCAATGCCTCGGGGTGCCCATTTTTACAGATAGGACATGGATAGGATTGGTTGAACTCAAGGCCAGAGTGCAATAAGGCATCAAGAAAAGGACTTCAATGGGCCAAGGAAGGCGAAACAGGGAGAGGAGACCAGAGACAGTGAGAGAGAGAGAGAGATGGAAGAGGATATTGAGAGAGAAAAGCCTCGAAAAACGAGTGGAGAGAAGATATTACTAGGGAAATCAAAATGTAAGATCCAACACCACAGGGGGAAACCCCTAGGAGAAGGAAGATGGTGTTCCGAGTCGAGATCCTGAGAGCGACCTTAGAGAGTGAGACATCATCCTCTAGTTTCTAAGGTAAATTTTGAAAGAAAATAAAAAAAGTATCTAATGATTAATATGATATTTATGTCACTAATATAAGTTTATAAATAGTGATATTATGTCCTATGTACAAGAAATATAATATCAATGGTAAAATAAACATGAAAAAAATGATTTAGTGAACCCCCGAAGCAATGAAAATAATGAATGATTGTTAATTAATGAGTAATAATGTGTTATAATAGGATAATAATTGATATTATAAATATGAATTTGGTTCTTGAATAAGTGAAAAAATTTATAGAATCATTATATAATAATTTAATGAATGTTAAACTAAGGGGAAGATTGTTGTAAGGGGTTTCTTAACTCAATTCTCATTCATTGTGTAAAACTCCTACATCATTGAAAATGTTATTCCATGATTATTTAAAAAATGACCTCTTATTATGTTATATTTTATTTCAAAATTATTTTGTGTGTATTTACATTTTTTTACACATGTTCACTTTGTTGATTAATTATCACTTCAATGATAATGTATATGTTTTAAGAATTAAATTTATTTTTCAATAAATGTGGAATGAATTTAATAGGTAGTGATTGGTGTGGACCATATTTGTATTGAATCTTAGTGAATTGATTGGTCTCATAAGAAAAAATTGATATCTATCCTTCTAAAATGGATTTTTGGTGTATACCCACCCATTATTTAAACTATCTCAATGTAATCCCTTGCAAGTAAAGATATCTTGATATATAAGATCATGATTTCTAACATTATTCATTCTCTTCACTGAAAATTCTATTATTATTACTCATGAGGTTATTACATTGATATTATACATTGGTGTATTTCATGCTCATGTTATTCATTAATTGTAATGGGTTTTCATTTACCTAACATTCCATTTTGATTATGCCTTAGTTAATCATGATAGTTTATAATGTACAATACCCTAACTCGGAATTTCAACTCAACCTTATTTTTCTCCTTTCAAAATGATATGATGAAGGAATATTTGAATGAGTTCAAGGATAAAAAATATTTATTTTCACTATGTTTTATATTCTATATCCAATGTAGTGTGGGATTTATGTTTGTATATGATAATTCAAGACTACTAAATTAGTCCGTCCATTGGGATGAGATATCTTGTACCTTATTCCAATATTATAAATTAAACACTGACTTTAAGTTAATAGAGTTGTGATTGTTACCTTAAACATCAACTAATGATATAAATAATGATGATACACTTTTGATATGCACTGAGCTCCTCGATGTCGAATGCATCAGTCATCAGTCCTTAGAACTAGATATATTTTATGCATTTTTATCTTAATAATATCTATGTAATTAATGACCTGCTGAATTGATACTTCCTTATTTTTGACTAATTGAAATAAAACACCACATGGTGATGCACAAGGTTGTATAAACAATTTTTTCAAATGGTCTTGGAGTTACATATTTTACTCCTCCAGTTTTATCAGGACTTTTCAATAGGGATTCGTTGATATAAGTGTGGATCCGATTATAATTTCTATTATGAATTCAATATCATGATATTTTTGAATGATAAGTTATTCATCATGGGGTATATCGTTATATACCCTCACAATGGAAATTTCCTTAGGGTTGGTTTTTTCCTTGGACTTAATCATTTTATAATTATATACATCTTCATTTGGTAGTTTCAGCCACACTATTGAGAGATTTTATAAATTATATTCCTAGTTTTTATTGCATTTGTAAAAGAGTGTCAAATGCTTAATAATATGGAAATGGATTTCTTCTTAGAGGATGACTATGATATTTTCTGAAAGAATATACCCATAGAAATTATATTTTACAATCCGTCAGTTTCAATGATATTACCACTATGTGTTTCATAGATATCTCTACTTCATGGTATTAGGGAAGCGATTCAATAATTATAGAAAAAAACATGATATAACAGAATAAGTTAAACAATAATTAAATAAAACATTCACTAGACATGTGTGAATATATACCAGACATTTACCTATTCCCTTTCATTAATTCATATTCCCACATTATCATAATAATAAAAGTCAAAATTAGAACATAACATAATAAATTTTTTTAAAAAAACTTATTCACATGTGAAAATCAATTTAGAATTATTCTCTTATAGTATCCTTAAGTTAATCCTTTTTTTTATTTTAAAAACCTATTTAAAAAGTTAATTAATCATAGATCTAATATCAACTAGAGTGAACCAACTTTTCATACATGATTATTACATATTTTTAAACACAGATTAAATTATAATAGTGTCTTATGGAATTGAAACGTCTTGTATCTTCATAAAATGTTTTTTAAATCATTATCATACATTACATAATATTTAATTCATCTATTATGGTTCACATATAATATATAATGTTTTTATTAGTACTTTTAATCACCTAACAATATATTTCCATGAAAGTGTGAGCTAAAATCCTATCAAGGGGAGAAATAAATTTCAATAAAAAAGATACCTACAAAAATATAGATCATGGGTGAGAATTAAGATGATTTTAATGTTATAAGAAAGGTATCATCATCATAAAAATGTGTTAATAATTTGAAATATTAACATAATTTGGATTATACATTAACATGAAACATCCTAACATTGTTTTAAAATCCCACACATAATTTATGAAGGGAATCTGTCATCATGTTTATGAATAAAATATTTTTAAAAATCATACAATCATAAATGTGAAAAAAGATAGAATTATGTTCATCCATAATACACATAATCATATATGATATACCATATTACCCATTTCATTAGAGGGATATATAATTTTGGTCTCATCCATCACATTATAAAATGATCATAATCTTGCAATCCACATTGAAATACAATAAAAAATCTTTACAAACATTACATAAAACCATGGAAAATTAATGGGTTTCATAATAATTCCATGAATAATATTTAATTCACTAAATATATTTCTTCACATGAGATGTATGTAAAATTTACTATTGGATATCATGAATTATCATAAAAGATCATAGGTTAATGAAATAAGTAGAGTTAACTAAAGAGGAATCAAAGAGATAATATAGAAGAAAAACACTTGTTCACAAATCATTATTAGTGGCTTAAAAATCCTCACAGTATAGTGGAAACTATTATATCACAAAAAATTAAAATATAAATGAGGATGATATGTAATTTATAATTTATTTGAGAATAATAATTGGATAATTTAGAGTAAATGAGAATATCTAAGAAGAAAGAGTTCAGTTTTAGAGATCCCCTAAAAACAATTTATGGTTTGAATTGATAATAATTGTTTTAGAAATAAAATAATAGAATTACAAATCCCCATAATATTGAAATAGTAAAATCATAATTATAAATATGTGTATATCATGCAAAAAAATTTAATGATGATTAGATAATAATAGTGAATCTCAAAGTGGTGTTTGATAGAAAATCCCACTATGATATTTGGGGGACACAAGCTATTCATAAATAATTAATATCACAATTAAAGGCTTACATATATCCCTAGTAATGAATAATAATATTCTTAATTTGATTTTTTAAAACAAAATAATTATAAAAGAAAATGGAAAGTGATTTAGAAAATGATAAAGCATCCCAAAAGAAAATTTGAAAGAGACCCACCATAAATATAATTTTATTTTCTCACCATTGTGTCTCATATTTGATAATATTTTTTTCTGTTAAAACATGTAAATATAATTTAATTATATTATATTTTGTTACTTATGATCAATTCTAATCATTGAATTTTAATTTTTAATCTTCCCTGTTAAAGGTGGAATGTGCAATTTCATGTTTTCCTTAAATTATCCAAGTTAGTTTTGATTTCATGATTCTAATTCAATTCTAATGATAAATTACTGAAATAAATCGCAAAAATAAAAAATAAATATAATATTATATTTAAAATTTAAAATAAATTTATTTTAACTATCCTTATAGGTTGTTATGAGTAATGTTCTATGACATCCACGTAGGCATATGAAATTCAAAAATAATTGGATGTGTATAAAAGATAAGGAGATTGATATAATGTATATATATAAAAAAATATTATAAATAAAATTTTCATGGGATATTGATATTATTAAATAGTTCATATACTAATTGAATAAATTCTGAATATTTGGTTTGGATTTCATTGGAAAATTTGAATAATGGTAGTTGAAAAGTGTCCTAAAAGAAAAGGTATAGGTATCCTTATTTATGATGCCGAAACTTTTTCTAAGACCTTAATGACTTGAAGTTTTTTTTAGTTTCTATGGAACACATCTATGGGTACTAATTCCCTAAATAGTGGTGATTTTTGTAGATTTTTTACTTTATGAAGTGTAAGGGATGTGGTTTTCCAAAGGGACTTAAAGAGGGGTAATTATACATGGGGACAAGGGTATTTTTATGATAAAATTTTGAAAAAATTATTATTTCCAAAGTAATCATTGTAATAAAAATATAGAATTTATTTTATTTAATATATATTTTGGATGAACTTACATATCCTTTAATAATAAATGTTTTTTATTATAAAAAATGAATAAGGAAAATATTAAGACAATAAATGGAATTCTTTGTATTTTTTAGACATTGAAATCTACTTTTTATTTTTTGAAATAAAGTTTATTATTTTTAAATGAATTGTTTAACCTATTAAATTAATTTTAATAAAAAGAAACATGGTTATTGGTGATAGGTTATTTGCTATAGAATGTTTTTATACTGTGAAATGTATCTGTGAAGGGGTTATTTGAGGAGGAAAATATAATCTATTATAAATAACATTTTCTAAAATTAATATTATAAATGGATATAAATTCTATTGAAATTTTTTTAATGTTTTGTTCACATGGTAATGGAATATAAATATTGTTGATGGATTTCATTATTTATCATGAATTGTCTCTTCACAATGCAACTATTTGTGACATAGCCTGTATTCTGTCGCAAAACCATTACCACCAAAAAAACTATGATTGACGTATTGAATTAGAAAAAAAATATATATTAGTGTGAAATTTTATTTGGAAGCTATTTTTAAGGATATATAGAAAATACAATGAAAATAATCTCTTTTTTACCACTATTTCTATAGAATAATGAATTCAGTTGCATATACATTATCAGAAAAAAAAAATTATGATGGATGTTGTCCATCGTAAATATTTTTAGGTAATCGTTAAATTTATTTTTATCTTTTATTTTTCATAGTGTATTATATTATCTTTTGGACTCCTCATGCATTATTCATGTTTTAATTATCAAAAATCTAAAAAATAATTACACATCATGTTTTAATGATTGAAAATCTTATTACTGTCAATTACTCTCATTATTATTTACAAATATTTTTCATGATCACAACTCTTACTTATCTTATCAAACCTTTGTATTTATGTTTCAAGTTCTCTTACTTGATAATGGTTAAGCTTAATTCATATTATTCATATTACTTTTTAAGTTTGAATACAGTTAATTGTCTATGTATCAAGACACCGTGAAGTTTGACATAGTAAGACAGACTGTATGCAAGACACAGACATCGTGAAGTGTAAGACAGACACAGTAATCCTGACACCGTGACCCAGACACCGTGAAGGACACACCGTGACCCAGACACCATGAAGGACACACCGTGACCCAGAAACTGTGAATAACACACCGTGAGTCAGACACCGTGACTTAGACACCGTGATATAGACATCGTGACATGGACACACCGTGAATCACATACCGTGACATGGACACACCGTGAAGCACATACCGTGAAGGAGACACTGGTTCAAAGAGACATAATTTTCACAACTACCGTGACAACGTTTCTTAGCCTTTTTGTCAATGTTATTTAAATAATGGTAATGGTCATATTTGATGTTTTTAATGCAGTTAATGTTATTTAATGCTAGGTGTTGGTTTGTCAGGAAACCGTACCTCGTACCTATGGAAAGGAAATCATTCCTATGGCCGGAGCTCATGGAATATAAATAAGATTGAGCTGCAGTAGAGAAAACACTCGCACTTGACACGTCTCGACACACATACTACAATACACGCGTGCTCTGCACTGAACCGAAGAACAATCCTGAGCACAAATGTGAAGAACACATTGCATGATCCTCAAAGAAGTTCCATACATGCAATACTATATTACTGAAGAACACACAAGTACTCTGGAGTCAAGAGAACATATTCTCTCCAAGAGAAACAAAAGTTGAACCACGACACTCTATTTTTAAACAGAAAAACTAGAGAAGGACTCAGAAGAATTTGTGCTGAATCCAATGAGTCCAGAACTACACTGCCAATCACTAGAGCTTTATAAAATTTCATATAAAATATCTAAGTGATTTATTATTTACTTTCGAGTAGTGTGTGTATCCTGTTTGTTTTACACACAGACTATCTCTTGTGCTGAACTGGAGGATATCAAAATCCTTACACAAAAACTTCTTACTCTTATTTACCCACAACAACTGTGGAAGAGGTCCCTGTGTGGCCTGGTCTTTATTATTGATTCCCATGAAGAACAGTGGTAGAGGTCCCTGTGTGTCCTGGAAAGTCTTGTACTATTGTTAACCCCAATCCAGGGTGTGGATCAAATTTATATATAAATTTGAGAGGAATAAGTCTCAGCTTGAGACTGAACCTCTTGGTTATATCTGCTGTACATTTTTAGTTTAAGTTCAAAATATAAAGTATCTAATTTGTATTCCGATTCTTATTACATTGAAATAAAAATCTATTTTAAAGTTACTTTGATAGTTAATCTAGAAAGTGTTTGTATTTATTGTAAATCAGTAGGTTAGTTTCAAAAGCTAATTTAATATTCTGATTAGATTAACTAAGAACTAATCAATCTTTTGAGAATCTAATTGAACCTTTACATTTTTAAAAATTCACTACAGTTTAACTTGTTTTATAAATTGGTGTAATTTAATAGAAAAAATTTTTAACATAAATTTTAATTGTAACTCAATTCACCCCCCTCTTGAGTGTCCACTCCGACCAACATTTGGTATCAAAGGTTGTTTTTATTAATATGAGTTTTTAAAACATTCTTTTTTTCAACTGTGATTTTAGTTGCATCTTTAATGATCATAAATTTCTGTTATTTCTAAATTTTATCTCTTTAAATATCTTTTCTAAAATCTAGATATAGAAAATAGACTAGAAGGTGCTGCTACTAACAAGCCACCTTTATTCAATGGTACAAACTATGCCCAGTGGAAACTTTTGATGAAAATTCATTTGGAAAGTATGGGTTTTGATATCTGTACTGCTATAGAGAGTCAATATAAAATTCCAGAAACTGAAAGAACAACTTGGGATGAACCTACTAAAGTAGCTTACAATAATAATTGTAAGTCTATGAATGCTTTATATTGTGCATTAAGAGATGTGGAATTCAATAGAATATCTTCCTATAAAAAAGTTTATGAAATTTGGGTTACTTTAGGTGTTTCTCATGAAGGAACAAACAATGATAAATAAATGAGATTAAATACTTATGCTATTAAATATGATAATTTTAAAATGAAAACTGATGAACCTATTTCTTATATGTATCTTAGGTTCAATGAGATAGTAAATACAATGAGTTCACTTGGAAAGGTTGTTCCAGCAAAGGAACAAATCATGAGGATACTGTGATGTTTACCAAACCGATGGAGAGGCACTTCTGTTTCAATAAGAGAATCATGTGACATTGGAGCTCTGCCTGTCAAAGAACTTATTGGTAAGCTTATGATGTATAAAGAAGAACTAAAAGTGAATAAGGAGGAAAATGATGAACCCAAGAGGAAGTCAGTGGAATTCAATTCTACAGCTTCAAAGAGAAAATACAAAGTGAAAATACATGTACCTTCTGAAAGCTCAACAAGTGAAAGTTCAGATTCTGACTCTGATGCTAAAATGGCTCAAATAGCCATAAATTTTAAGAAATTCTATAGGAAGAAGAAGTTATTCCTAAAATCAAATTACAAAGGTCAGTATGATCAACATGGTAAGTGGAAGAAGGACTAGAAGAAAGATAATAAAGAAGATGGTATAGTCTGCTATGAGTGCAAAAGGAAAGGACATATAAAAGCTGATTGTCCAAACATGAAGTTCAAAAAGAGATATGATTATAAGGACAAGAAGTACAAGAAAGATATGAAAGATACTTGGAGTGCTTCACAAGATAGCACAAGTGAATCAGAGGATTTTTATTCTGAAAAGAATCATGCCAACATGTGTTTCATGACCAACACATCCGAGGTGACCTTAGATACTTCTCTTTTAAATTCCTATTATTCTAGAGTTGATGCTAAGTCTGATTTTGATTCTAAAGATATAAATAAAGTTGAATTATCTGAATATTGTAACATGCTAGAGAAAACATTCAATGAACTTAAGGATAAATATAATTCATTAAAGAAACAACATGCTCTCACTGCAAATGTTAAATCTTCCCTTGATATAGAAAAATAAAAAAAATTCTCAACTGTTAAAGGAAAATACAGAACTGAAAATGTCTAATGACCAACTTAAGAAGGACTTAGAAAAGTACACAAATGGAAAAGATACACATACTCAAATTTTAGGTAAACAATTTTCACCAAAATATACTACTGGTTTGGGATACTAACCTGGAAAAAGACAGTTCACTAAAACTGGATTTATTCCTAAATCTAGAAAACATTCTGCTAATTCCATTTCTGGAAATTCATATGATTCAACTAGTTATTCACATAGTTATAGATCAAATAGAGTTTATATTTCAAAATATTTTGATTTTGTAAAATATATGAGACCCATAAGACAAATTTGGGTACTGAAATCATTGATTGCTAACCTGTCTGGACCCAAGAAGATCTGGGTACCAAAGTCATTTCCCATCTAAATCTATTTTGTAGGAAACCTCCTTGAAGAGTTACCATAAGAAGACATGGTATTTGGACAGTGGATATTCAAGACATATGTCTGGGGATTACTCATTCTTCGAGAGCCTAATCAAGGTTGATGGATTCCATGTCACCTTTGGTGATAATTATAAAGGAAAGATCATCGGCCTAGGCCAAATTGGTAACACCAACTCAGTTTTAATTTCTAATGTTTTATTTGTTGATGGATTGAAATATAACTTTTTATGTATATCTAAATTATGTAATGATGGATTTAATGTTAAATTTGAAAATGATTCTTGTAATTTTTTTAATTCTGAGAATGTTTTAAAATTTTCTGATTTAAGAAATGAAAAAGTTTATGCTGTTGATTTAAATTCTTTAGCTATGCAAAATGTTACTTGTTTAAATGCTTTTCATAAAGAGTCTTGGTTATGGAATAAGAGATTAGGACACTGAAATATAAACTCCCTTAGAAAAATAACTAGGAATAACTTAGTTTGAGACTTACCCAAACATAAGTTTCCAAATAACAAGGTTTGTAATCCCTGTCAAAAGGGAAAACAACACAAAATCTCTTTCAAATCAAAGAAAGAAGTTTGAACTTCTCAACCTCTCGAGTTGGTTCAAATGGAATTGTTTGGACCTTCTACAGTTTCTAGTTTAAATGGGAATCACTATGTCTATGTTTTATTAGATGACTTTTCTAGATATACTTGGGTATATTTCTTATCTCATAAAAGTGAAGCTTGTTCTTATTTTGTTAAATACTCCAAGTCTATAGAAAAACATAGTGGACTTAAGATTAAAACCCTGAGAAGTGATCATGGCTGTGTGTTTGAAAATCAAGAATTTGAATCTTATTACTCACACAATGGCTATAGTCACAATTTTTCTTCTCCTAGGACACCTCAGTAGAATGGTGTAGTAGAAAGAAGGGATATAACCCTTTAAGAAATAGCAAGAACTATGTTAAAAGAGTATGACCTGCCTATTTATTTTTGGGTTGAAGTTGTAAATACATCTTTTTATATCATTAATAGAGTCTTAGTCATAATTGTTCTCAAGAAGACCCCTTATGAACTATAGAATAATAGAAAGCCTAAGGTTAATTACTTTAGAGTCTTTGGTTGTAAAGTCTTTATTCTTAATACCAAGGATAATCTAGATAAGTTTACTTCTAAGAGTGATGAAGTAATCTTTTTAGGATATTCTATAACTAGAAAAGCCTATAGATTTTTCAATAAGAGAACCAAGTGTGTGTAAGAATCTGTTCTCATCAAATTTAATGAAACTGATCCACATGAACCTAAGTCATATCTTGAAAATCTTGAATAAGATTTATCTATTCTGAATCTTAATGATAAAATCAATGAACCTACTATAAAGACAACCAGTTCTGAAAATATTTTAGAATCTGCTCCTAATGAACCCAAACCTAGAGAAGAACCTGAAATTTATAGCTCTACCTTTACTATATCAACTAGTATTCTAAAGAATCATCTTTTAGATGTTGTTGTGGGTAATCTTGATAGAGGGACACAGACTAGAGCTTCTCTTAGAAATCAGGTTGAACATCAAGCCTTCTTGTCACAGCTTAAACCTAAAAACATTGATGATTCTATTAATGATGAATTTTGGGTAATTTCTATTCAAGAAGAACTCAATCAATTTGAAAGAAATTGAAACACCCCGAGCTTCTACGGTATGCTTCTCTTTGAATAATACAGTAGCGTGTGTTGTACGCAACTTCGAGCTCTAACACACACCACGACCAATCAAAGTAGCCGTTATGAATAGTAATACCTACTTTTTAAAATTTTAGAAATTTTATCTCTCAAAATGGACTTCATTTTTGGATTTGGAGTATTGAATTTAGCCTAAGGTGAAATTTTGGTACTTTTCGGATAACTTTAATATTTTGATTAATAGTGAAAATTACTAAATTTTAATTAAAAACAACTTTTTTAATCAAATAATTAATAGTGATAAATTGTGAATTTGATTGGTTTCAAGGTATATTTATAATATATTTTTACCATTTAATACAATGTTGGTCACTGGACATAATTTCACAATTAAACCAAACATAAACAAGTATCAATCTTTTGATAGTTATTATATCTTAAAAACACGCTTTTTGTTTTGACAGCATGAATTAATTTTAAATTAATTTCTGCCACTTAAGTGTTTTGAATTTGTAAAAATGGATTCCATATTTTGAATAAGGATATTCAAATTTTGTAAATAGGTAACTTTTATTTTTAGACATTTCGAATAATTACTTCGTTAAATATTTTATTTACCATGGTTAAAGGGTAAATCCGGTAAATAAGGGTTAAAAATAATATTATAATAATAACAAATTACCCTAAAACAAGTAATAACCTTATTGGTTGATACATGTCCGACCATGGGCATCTTTGGGTCGATTTTGGACCCCATGGTGCCACTTGTATGTGATAGGGACACTTTATTTTAATTAAGTTAAAATAAATACAAAAATGACATAAGCATATATCTTTTAGCAAAACAATTTTTACATAGGGTTATATATGTTGGATTTTCGACTATAAATATTCATTATAAATATAAAATTATTTCATACATAATGATATTTTATTTATAATTTTTAGACATTAAATAATTTAATTTATTTATGACACAATGGTGATGCAATAATTACTATAAAAGTGAAAAAGTAAAATGATTGATATTGTAGTTACCCAAATAAATATAATTTGAGACTTTTTATGAATTACACTAATTTTTTAGGTTAATATGAAATGTTAGGAATGATTTAATTAACTGTTTTCAAAGTAATCATTCTGTTATGATTTTTACAAAAATCAATTATTGAATAGTGTCAAAATTGACATAAAAGAGTTTTTAAAACAAATATTATATTAATAATTGATATTAAATTCCTAAAAATCTCACGTTCGTCCAAGAGACTTATATAATGATAGGTTTATCAATAATGGACTAATTTGGAGTCGCTTGGATGTATATAGTAAGTTTATTAATCATATAATATAAAAATACAAAGAGACATTGTAAAAGGGAAACTAATTAACTAAGATTTAATACTTGTGGATAAGGTTAATATAGTAACCCAAACCTGTCTAAATTCTATTGGTTGAGTATTTTTCAAACTATCCCGACCTTAAAATTTAAATAATCCTTTTTTGAGCCATTAGAAACTGAATATGAATTTATTATAAAATAATATTTATAGCTTTTCCAAAGGTGCCCCTCACCCCTCTTATAAAAGGGAACTCTTCCTTCTCATTAACTCACACCATCAAAGCCTTTTGGTTCGACCAATATAATGAACCATACTTTACATACATTGTTATTACTTCAAAATTGAAGCATACTTATTACAATATATAACAAAACCATGAAAGGACCCTATAGTTATAGTGTCTTTAGAAACTGGGAAACATAAAAAACTGGTTCATAAAGCGTCTACATTGTCTCCCATTTATTTCATCATATCTATAGTCCCTTTCGGCATATCTTACTTAATAAACTTCTTCTTGACCTAGGAAAAAAATACAAAAGGGTGAGCTCAAATGCTCAGTAAGGGTAAACAAAAGAAATATCAATCACATCATATTCATAAGAACATATCTTTTGGAAATCTTATCCTGCAAAAGAGATCATAATTTCATAACATGGGATAAATCATAGTTGTGAAATGTAATCCCAATAATCATAACATAAAACACTAAATTTGTGGAATACACACATAATCATAGATAATCATTTCTTATTAGTCAAGAATCATTTCCAAGACTATCTTAGTGGACAAAGTCCATTTCTGAATTGATTTCATTCCTCGTTTCAGTCCTGTTTCATTGAACCGGTTTAACCTGCCGTTCCAGCCATGTCTATCTCATGAGATATAAAATCTTCACCCAATTCATTAGAGGGATATATAGGTCTCAACCATCTCATAATGAATCCATTCATATGTGTTCCACAAAATCATAAATCATACATCATTGCATAACCCATGTAATAAAAATGGGATTCTTAAACAACATGACATCATAAAACAATTCATATAAGATAAAGGAATTCATAAAAATAATTCCATCACAACCTAATAAAATCAATGTAATAATAGGGATAGAAACAGAACCCTATATTATCTTAGATGGAAAATAATTTTGAAAAAACACTTGAACTCCATTCTTGAGGAAAATATCCTTTCTACTTCAAAAACATTTTCCTTTCTTAACATGTCATACAATTTTAAACTAAAATAAGTTGATTAAAAATAAAATTGAAAACTTGTAAAGGAATATTCTTGGAAATAATGTTTTAAAAATCCATTCATTTCGTATAAGTTAAAAAAACATTCTTCTCGTACTTTCGTTGGAAAAGTCAAAAAGTACCTCGTACGAAAAATGACAAAAGATTCCTTTCATATCTTTTACTATAAACTCACCAAAGGGTAAAAATGGATTTAAAAAATTGTAGGTGGACGTAAATAATATTACATATTGAGGAAACATGGATGTGGATGATAAAATACACCCCACTAAATACCAAAGTATAAACAATCACGGATAAAAATGAGATTGTGATATTTCCCTTACCTTAGGTCTGATTTGCTTCGTATGTGTCTGAACCTCCTGTATAATGATTTAAATAATGTTATTTACTTATTCCAGAATCATACTTATTTTTATGATATCATATATGGTCATATTCTTAGCTTCTTATTAGTAATATTTCATTACTACTTGTAATTCGGGTGTTTATTACTTTTTGTTCTTATGTGTGTTTTGTCGAATAAATTCTTATTCTTCTTTTTAAGCTATAGATACCTCATTTCCAGATTGGTATTAGTGTAATATATTCATTCATTCAATTCATTTATATAATAATTTGTCACGACCCGTCCTCGGGGCCCGTGTCGTGACTACCCCAAGCCCGCCTTCCATAGACCAGGGGCTGGCGACTAGCACCAGGGCGTAAATCCCGGTAAAAAGGGAAGGCATTGCCTTTGTAAAGTAAACAAGCACCACAGAGTAAGAAAGTAGAAAAATTAAACACTAAGTAAAAACAGAGTACAACTGTAAGTGTGGAAAGTAAGTGGTCCAGTATACAAACCCAAACTGAATGTAAAGTATAACTCAAAAGGGAAAACAACAACTGAAAAGTAAAAGCTGTTACGCCGAGCTGTCCACTAGAAATCCCATCTGAAGGGTGGGTACAGATAGCTCCACTGCTCCTCGGGTCCCACCGTCCGCTCCGAGTATGTCCCGCCCAGTGGTCCACCTCCAGGTACCGTCCTGCTCTGCAAGCCTCGACCACGATCAACGTTGTCCGTCGTCTGCAACCAACACAACGTAGTGCGGGCATAGCCCATGCAGGGGTGAGTATAAGCTACTCAGTAGGGACCCTGAGACCCCCGAAGGTCTCCCAAAATCCACAAAGGAAAGATACAATCATAAAGTAACAACCGACACTGCTTAGGTATATTCCCATAAATATAGCTAAGTCATCAATTCCAATAGGTTCCAACCTCTGAGCCCAAGTACAACCCAGTCCACACAGGAAAGTATACGTATTCCACACAGGAAAGAAAAACGTAATCCACACAGGATAACACAACAAAATCCACATAGGAAAGTAAACAGGATTCAGCTCACACAGGTATACTTCTTCAAAAGACAATAGATATGATCACTGATCCATCTAAGTCATCGGAACCACAAAGGATCGATAGGTACTAACCCCCGTAATGACCCACAAAAGATCGGTAGAAAACTAACCCCCGCAAAGACCCACACAGGATCGGACCCACACAGGATCTGTAGGTGCTGGCTCACACAGAACTGTTGAGCGCTAACCCACACAGGATAGGACCCACACAGGATCGGTAGCACTGATCCACATAGGATCGCTGAGTGTTGTAGTCGTCGCCGTCGAATCCACTGAGGATCTCTGTACAGTCGTCGTCGTCACAGTAGCAGTCACAGCCAGCACTAGGGTTCCCGCACACAGCAAGCTCATTCGGGAGGGTCCACTCCATGAGTCGAGAGGCTGATACATCAACTTACACATAGTCCAGAGTTGATGTATCCAAAATTTATGTATCACCAACAGGAACTCAACGTCGCAGACGTCGCGTCAATCGGACTCCCGGTCTGAGAGTTATTGGCTTTTTCGTCCCAGGGGCGCGGTTGGTTTTTAAGGAAAAACCAACCCGACCGTACTCCACCTGCATCCAAACCTCGGGCGGAGTAATCCAAAAGATCCGTCTCACTAAGAGGAATTCAACAAAGTTGACGGCACGTCAATCAGACGTCCGTAGTTCAAGATATGAGTGTTTCCGCTCCGAGGGCTCGGTTGGTTTCGTGTACGAACCAACCCGGCCGAACTGAAAGTATTCCGAAACCTTGAGTGTGATATATCGAAATGACCGTCTTGATTCAAGTATCGCATCGCAACTGATGGTGCGTCGATTGGTGGTCCGTACCCCATGTTATGGGAAAAAGACCGAAGACGGTCTGAAATCGGGGGTTTCGGGCCCGGACCGACCCGGCCCAAGACCCCCCCCCCCCCCCCCGGTCGGCCCGAACCGGGTTGACCCGACCCGGAGCGGCCCGGACCGGCCTGGGCACAGCCCGGCCTGGCGGTCTGGCCAGGCGGTCGGCCCGGCTGGGCACAGCGCGCTGCCAGCTCGGTCAAAGGCCGAGCCGTTGGCAAAGGGGGGGGGGGGGCTGCCCCCATGTGTAACCGCGGCCCCCATTTATGGGGGCCATTTGAAGTCCGGTCGTGGGAATTAATTCCCCCAGATCCTCTCTGTCCGGTCGGCCTGACCTGGCCGGTCGGTCCCCTTCCAGCTCTGACGTCGGCGGCCCGGTTCGGCCGCCGGTCACCTTTCTCCGCCGCAGCCCGGAACCGGCCGCAGCCCTTGTCGTCCGGCGCGGCGCGATGACGCCGTGCCCCTCCGCCGCGGCCCCAGAACTGGCCGTGGTATTTTCGGGTGTCTCCGACGCGGCCTGATGGCGTCGCGTCCTTGGATTAATTCACGGCGCGGCGCGACGGCGTCACGTCCTTGGTCTTCTTTCCACGGTGTGACGCGACGGTGCCGCACATTTTTCCTTTCGCTTGATTCTGCGTGGTGCGACGGCACCACGCCTTCCCGTACCAAACCACAAAGGAATCAATCATGAAATAAGGAGGAGGGTCATCCGTGTTTCTGCAGTCTGCCCCCCTCGCGTTATTCAATAACAATTGGTTTTAATCCACGATGATCGTCAAGTTGGTATTTATGAACTAAATAAATAAATAAAACCCCTACCTCGGTTTCAAGAAAGGTGCACGTCAACGAGCCGCGGAAGACGAGCGTCGCGGAGGTCGGGCATTGCGGAAAGCGAACGTCGATTCTGTTGTCGTTGAGGTGCGTCCGAAAAGGAAACACCACAGAAGAGAGGACGTGAAAGAATAACGTCGTGGAAGGAGACGTCACGTCGCTGGTCGGTGTCGCGGAAGACGGTCTCCGAGGGCTCGGCGCTCCACGTTGGAGATCGTTCGTTCTTCGCGTTCTTCATCGAAGAAGAAGATGTTCCTTAGCTTTTTATCCAAAATGTTCTCAAACAACCCGACACCAACCCCAAATAAAATAAGTTCTCAACTTATTTTATTAACACAACAAGGCTTTTGAAATTCAATTGTTTGAATTTCAAAAACATACATGTAACCACCATATTAATTTCATAAGTTAAGTAAAACTTAAGTTATCAACATTTAATGGGAGTTGAGAGGGGTTAGAGGATATGAAGGGGTGGGGTTCGTGTGGGCCCCACCACCCTCATAACCTCCCAAGGGAGGTTGGGTGATTACCCAACATCCATCAAGAAATAAACACTTAGATAAAGATAAAAATTTGTAGAATAATTATAAATTAACTTCCACAATTTTTATCATCCACACTCATGATAACGCAACTTCGGAATAGGAGTTCCTAAGCAATTACCTGTGTTGTGGTTCCATCGGTGTCCTCAGAATTCGATTCCGGGCACCAGTTCAAAAGTTAGAAATTTCCGCTCGTTCGTTCACTGAACGTACCCGAGCTAAACATCGGATTGAAATTTAGGGCACTCCGGGCCTCGGAATCAAGTGCCGTCAAAAACTGCGTTCTTGTAAATTTCCAAAGAAATTAAGAAAAAAATCCTTTGAATTTTACGGGTATTTACATTACTCCCACCTCATGGCTTTACGTACCCGTAAAGATACATCATAGCTAGGGAACAAAATGTGGGTACTGAGCACACATTTGAGCCTCCCGCTCCCAAGTGCTCTCCTGGAGATTCATGTGTTGTCATCTGATGCGCACTAGAGGAATCGACAGTCCACATAGGACCCGCTCCTGTCGATCCTCGATCTCCACTGGGACCTCCGAAAAAGTCTCCCCATCATCAACGTCTATCTCCCCATGGTCAATGATATGCGTCGGGTCGTGCACGTATATCCTCAGCTAAGATACGTGGAAGACATCGTGCACCCGGTGCAACTGAGGTGGTAGAGCCAGGCGATAAACCACCTCACCAATCCTGATGGGGACCTGGAAGGGTCCGATGAAGCGCGGAGATAACTTGCCGCCTCGGCGAAATCTCTGTATACCACGTCGAGGTGAGACCCGCAAGAAGACATGGTCGCCATCCTCGAACTCTAATGGCCTCCGCCTCCTGTCAGCATATGACTTCTGCCAGCTCTGAGTTGTCCTCATCTGCTCTGGGATGACCTGGACCTTCTCTGTCGTGGCCTGGACCATCTCCGGTCCCACAAGTGCTGAATCCCCCGGGTCTGTCCAGCACAAAGGAGATCTACAAGGTCGGTCGTACAACGCCTCGTATGGTGCCATACTGATGGTGGAGTGGTAGTTGTTGTTGTACGCGAACTCCAACAAGGGTAGGTGGTCCTCCCAGCTGCGACCAAAGTCGAGGACGCATGCGCAGAGCATGTCCTCAAGATTCGGAATGGTCCTCTCTGTCTGACCATCCGTCTGAGGATGAATGGCTGTGCTCAGACGTAGCTGTGTTTCGAACGCCTCCTGCAATCCCTTTCATAGCCGGGAATTGAGGCGAGCATCTCGATCGGAGACGATAGAACATGGCACACCGTGAAGCCGTACAATCTCCTAAACGTAAATACGTCCCAAGCTCTCCACTGAGCCATGCTCTCTGATGGGTAAAAAGTTAGCTGACATGGTGAGTCGGTCAACAATCACCCAGATGGAGTCGTGACCTCTAGAAGTGCGTGGAAGTCTGGTCACGAAGTCCATAGATATGTCGTCCCACATCCACTCCGGGACCTCCAAGGGTTGTACCAAGCCTGCTGGTACCTGATGCTCTGCCTTCACCTGCTGGCAGGTGAGGTATCGAGAAACGAACTCTGCCACAGCCTTCTTCATGCCTGGCCACCAGTTCTGTCGTCTGAGGTCCTGGTACATCTTCACCACTCCAGGATGTACCGCCAAAGGATAAGTGTGAAAATCTCTCAGCACCTCCTCTCATAAAGAGACTGGTACCAAGGTACGTCCTCTGAAAAGGATGTCGTGCTATGCTCCAAAAGAGAAGCCATCAGGTGCCTGTCCTGAGGATATTTGTGCACGCCGCGTCTCACAGTCAGTGTCCCCACCCTGTGCCTATCTGACCCGTTGTAGTAGTGGAGGAGTGACTGTGAGAGACTGAAGGAAGGCTGCTCCATCTCTATCCACAAAGGATATCTGCAAAGCAGCTAGCTGCTCTGTCGCCTCCTCAAGTAGTTGAATGCCTGTCCTCCTGCTGAGAGCATCGGCTACCACGTTCCCATTCCCAAGAGTATAGACTATCTCAAAGTCATAGTCCTGGAGGAACTTGAGCCATTGCCGCTGTCTCAAGTTCAGGTCCATCTGAGGGAAGATGTACCTGAGACTCTGATGGTCAGAAAAGACTGTAAAGCGCTCGCCCATCAGGTAGTGTCGCCATATCTTCAGAGCGAAGACCACTGCTGCTAACTCCAGGTCATGGGTAGCGTAGTTCTGATCATGCGGCCTCAACTGATGTGATCCATAGGCGATCACTACCCACTCCTACATTAGGACACATCCAAGTCTGGTCCCTGATGCATCACAGTAGACTACGTACCCTACTCCCTCCTCAGGAAACCTCAAGATAGGTGTGCTGGTCAATCTCTTTCTCAGCTCCTGGAAGCTCTGCTGACATCTGTTTGACCACACAAAGGGTTTCCCCTTCTTTGTCAAAACTGAGAGTGGTTCCGCAACTCTGGAGAAGTCTGGCACAAATCTCCAATAGTATCCAGCTAGTCCCAAGAAACTCCGCACCTCTGTCACGCTCCTAGGTGGCACCCAAGCTAGCACTGCCTCGATCTTCACAGGATCCACTGCAACTCCCACCTCAGAGATGACGTGTCCCAAGAAGTGGACCTCACGTATCCAGAACTGACACTTCGAGAGCTTTCCATAAAGCTGGTGCTCTCGGAGTGTGTCTAGTAAAACCTGCAAGTGATAGGTGTGCTCCTCCTCAGTCGTCGAGTATATCAGAATGTCGTTGATGAAGACCACGAAAAATCGATCAAGGTATGGCTGAAAGATCTTGTTCATGAGGCCCATGAACACCGCGGAGCATTGGTTACACCGAAAGGCATAACCAAGAAATCATAGTGGCCATACCGACAACTGAAGGCCGTCTTCTGCACGTCCTCGTCTCGAACTCTGAGCTGATGATAGCCTGACCTGAGGTCTATCTTCGAGAACCACCATGCTCCCTTGATCTGATCAAAGAGGTCATCAATCCTCTGTAGTGGATACTTGTTCCTCACTATCACCTGGTTCAGGCGACGATAGTCAACACAAATTCGCAAGCTCCCGTCCGCCTTCTTGGTGAACAATATCGAGGAAGCCCAGGGTGAAACACTGGGTCGGATAAACCCCTTTCCCTGTAAGTCCTCCAACTTTACCCGTAGCTCTCGAAGCTCAGCGGGGGCCATCCGATACGCTGGAGTCGATATCGGGGTTGTCCCGGGGTACAGGTCAATATAAAAGTCTACCTCTCTGCGAGGAGGTAGCCCTAGAATGTCTTCAGGGAAAACGTCTGCAAACTGGTCCACCACTGCAGGAAAACCAGGACTCTTCACGTCAAATGCTCCTAGGATGAGGCTAGACAACTGATGAGTGATGGGATGTCCTCTCCTCTGCGAGAGTCCATCATGTGCTGCAAAGGCTCCCTTCTCACCGGTGAAGGTGAACCTACTCCCGTCGGTGCGTACACATCGCACCTTGCACCTAATACAGTCAATTTGTGCATGGACCGTAGACAACCAATCCATGCCCAAGATGACGTCGTAAGGCCTTGACGCCACTACAAGAAGATCTCAGCTGAAGCTCTCGCCTCCTAGAGTAAGCTCACACTGCCGGCACCAGTGCGTAATCATCATGTCTGCTCTCGTAGGACTCTCTAGCCATAATGATCGAGCCACCGGCTCTGTCGGAATATCCGAGCTCCGAACAAGGGCAGCGGCTATGAAAAAGTGACTCGCTCCTGTGTCTATATGTAATGCAGCAAGGGTGGAATAAACACAGATAGTACCTCGAATCATCTCGGGTGCGCCGTGGTCGTAGGCCTCTACTTCCTGGAGTTGTGCCTGTCTCTGCCCGCCAGCTCCCTGTGGTTGGGGTGGACCTCCTGGTGGTGGTGGTGGTAGAGCCTCAAAGCATCACCCACCACCTGCTGCTCGGCCAACTCCTATGCCTCGTCCACCTCCTCCCTACGGACTTCCATGGTCGACCCTCTACCTCTGCCTCGGTGGTCCCTCAACCGTCTGCTGCTCCTCGGCACGGCGGGTTGGGCAATCACGAGCCATGTGGCCCTGCCCACCGCACGAGTAGCATTGTCTGCCTCTCGAAAGACTGGCTCCAAGCTGTGTTCCCCACACTGCTGAGTCAGTGTCCTGAGGTCGTCTGCCTGAGGGTCTGGTCTGCCTGGACCCAAGAGTCATCCGTCGACTGCGTGCTGCAGAAGACTCTGCTACGTTCCGTCCTGTAGTGGGTCTCGGCGCTGGTGTAGACTCAGTAAGAAAGATCTCGATCAAAAGGGCCCTCTCTAGTACTCTTTCTTGATTCGGAATGCTGAGGGAGATCAGCGATGCCCTAATCTCGTGTCTCAATCCCTTCTCAAAGGTCCGGGCCCGAAAGAATGGGTCTCGTACCATGTCGGTCGAGTAGCGTCAGAGATCGGTAAATCTCACCGAGTACTGGGCGACCATCATGCTGCCCTGCCGCAGCTAAAGAAGCTCCTGAATGCGAACCGCACAGAGGGTGGCTGAGACGAACTCTGAGCGGAAGAGGCTCTCAATGTCCATCCAAAGTAGAGATGCCTCAACGTGCACCTGGAGCTTCAAGCTCCACCATCGGCCCGCTGCTGCGTGCAATATGCTCGCAGTGAGGATCACCATGAGGTCTGCTGGTGTCCTCACTATCCTTAAAACTCATACGACTGCCTCCAGCCAGTCCTCGGCTGCCTGGGGGTCCATCTCCCCGTAGAACCTGGGCGGTCGCTGGCTCTGGAACTCATGCAGTGTACTGAGGTGACGTGTATCATCAGCGGCTGGTGCTGGAAGCATCGGTGGCTCGGCAGGTAGAGTTACCGCTGGTGCCACTGCTGACAAAGGGCCCTGCACTGAGGCCTCGTCGCTCGGTGGGCTTTCGTCACGCTCGACTCTCGGAATCCTAGCTGGATTCCGTCGTGGGGCCATCCTGAAAAGGAAACAGGTGCGCCACGGTCAGAACAGTATACCTGGTGAGCTGACACAAAGTATCACAAACAAAACACGAAACACACATGCAATCAATGTTTTTGTGCATTAAGTCAGAAATCAGAAGTCAGGGTCCTGGTGTACGGAT
This sequence comes from Viscum album, assembly GCA_963277665.1. Taxonomy (NCBI): domain Eukaryota; kingdom Viridiplantae; phylum Streptophyta; class Magnoliopsida; order Santalales; family Viscaceae; genus Viscum; species Viscum album. Next base: position 1,422,281,949 of record OY728123.1, on the reverse strand, counting down.
ACGTCGGACGCCGCACCAACACTGGACTCCCTGGACTGATAACCACACTCGATATGCTAAACACTATTGCTTCACATAGAAAAAGATCAGTGTTCCTGGTAGAACCAAACTACTCTGATACCAATTTGTCAAGACCTGTCCTCAGGGCCCGTGCCGTGACTACCCCAAGCCCGCCTTCCATAGGCCAGGGGCTGGCGACTAGCAACAAGGCGTAAATCCCGGTAAAAAGGGAAGGCATTGCCTTTGTTAAGTAAACAAGCACCACAGTGTAAGTAATCGGAAAAAGTAAACACTAAGTAAAAACATAGTACAACTGTAAGTGCGGAAAGTAAGTGGGCCAGTATATAAACCCAAACTGAAAGTAAAGTACAACTCGAAAGGAAAACAGTAACTAAAAAGTAAAATCCGCTATGCCGAGCTATCCACTGGAAATCCCATCTGATGGGTGGGTACAGATAGCTCCACTGCTCTTCGGGTCCCGCCTTCCGCTCCGAGTACGTCCCGCCCAGTGGTCCACCTCCAGGTACCATCCTGCTCTGCAAGCCTCAACCACGATCAAAGATGTCCATCGTCTGCAACCAAAAAAATGTAGTGCGGGCATAGCCCGTGCAGGGGTGAGTATAAGCTACTCAGTAGGGACCCTGAGACCCCCGAAGGTCTCCCAAAATCCACAAAGGAAAGATACAATCACGAAGTAACAACCGGCACTGCTTAGGTATATTCCCATACATATACCTAAGTCATCAATTCCAATATGCTCCAACCTCCGAGCCCAAGTACAACCCAGTCCACACAGGAAAGTATATGTATTCCACACAGGAAAGAAAAACGTAATCCACACAGAATAGCACAACACAATCCACAGAGGAAAGCAAACAGGATTCAGCTCACACAGGTATACTTCTTCAGAAGACAATAGAGATGATCACTGATCCATCTAAGTCGTCATACCCACAAAGGATCGATAGGTACTAACCCCCGCAATGACCCACACAGGATCGGTAGGAAACTAACCCCTGCAAAGACCCACACAGGATCAGACCCACACAGGATCTGTAGGCGCTGGCTCACACAGAACCGCTGAGTGCTGACCAACACAGGATCGGACCCACACATGATCGGTAGCACTGATCCACATAGGATCGCTGAGTGTTGTAGTCGTCGTCGTCTAATCCACTGAGGATCGTTGTACAGTCGTCGTCGTCACAGTAGCAGTCGTAGCCAGCACTAGGGTTCCCGCACACAGAAAGCTTGTTCGGGAGGGTCCGCTCCACGAGCCGAGAGGCTGATACATCAACTAACACATAGTCCAGAGTTGATGTATCCAAAAGTTCTGTATCACCAACAGGAACTCAACGTCGCAGACAGCGCGTCAATCGGACGCCCGGTCTGAGAGTTATTGGCTTTTTCGTCCCAGGGGCCCGGTTGGTTTTTAAGGCAAAACCAACCCGACCATACTCCACCTGCATCCAAACCTCAGGCGGAGTAAGCCAAAAGATTCGTCTCACTAAGAGGAATTCAACAAAGACGATGGCACGTCAATCGGACGTCCGTAGCTCAAGATATGAGTGTTTCCGCTCCGAGGGCCTGGTTGGTTTCGTGTACGAACCAACCCAGCCAAACTCAAAGTATTCCGAAACCTTGGGTTCGATATACCGAAACGACCGTCTCGATTCAAGGATTGCATTGCAACTGACGGTGCATCGATTAGAGGTACGTAGACTATGTTATGGGAAAAAGACTGTAGACAGTCCGAAATCGGGGGTTTCGGGCCCGGTCCGGCCGCCGGTCACCTTACTCCTCTGCGGCCCGGAACAGGCCGCAACCCTTATCGTCCGGCGCGACGCGACGACGCCGCGCCCCTCCGCCGCGACCCCGGAACTGGCCGCGGTATTTTCGGGTGTCTCCGACGCGGCGCGATGGCGTTGCATCCTTGGATTAATTCGCGGCGCGGCGCGAAGGCGTCGCGTCCCTGGTCTTCTTTCCACGGCGCGGCGCGACGATGCCGCGTATTTTTCCATTCTCTTGATTCCGCGTGGTGTGACGGCAACACTCCTTCCCGTAATAAACCACAAAGGAATCAATCATGAAATAAGGAGGAGGGTCGGCCGTGTTTTTGCGGTCTGGCCCCCTCGCGTTATTCGATAACAATTGGTTTTAATCCACGAAGATCGTCAAGTTGGTATTTATGAACAAAATAAATAAATAAAATACCTACCTCAGTTTCAAGAATGGTGCACGTCAACGATCCGTGGAAGAAGAGCGTCGCAGAGGTCGGTCATCGCGGAAAGCGAACGTCGATTCCGTTGTTGTCGAGGTGCGTCCGAAGAGGAAACGTCACGGAAGAGAGGACGCGGAAGAAGAACGTCATGGAAGGAGACGTCGTGTCGCGGGTCGGTGTCGTGGAAGACGGTCTCTGAGGGATCGGCACTCCACGTTGGAGATTGTTCGTTTTTCGCGTTCTTCATCAAAGAAGAAGATGTTCCTTAGCTTTTTCTCCAAAAATCTCTCAAACAACCCAACACCAACCCCAAATAAAATAAGTTCTCAAGTTATTTTATTATCACAACAAGGCTTTTGAAATTCAATTGTTTGAATTTCAAAAACTTACATGTAACCACCATATTAATTTCATATGTCAAGTAAACTTAGGTTATCAACATTTAATGGGAGTTGAGAGGGGTTAGAGGATATGAAGGGGTGGGGTTTGTGTGGGCCCCACCACCCTCATAACCTCCCAATGGAGGTTGGGTGGTTACCCAACTTCCATCAAGAACTAAACACTTAGAAAAAGATAAAAATTTGTAGAATAATTATAAATTAACATCCACAATTTTTTTCATCCACACTTGTGATAACGCAACTTCAGAACAGGAGTTACTAAGCAATTACCGGTGCTGTGGTTCCATCGGTGTCCTCGGAATTCGATTCCGGGCACCGGTTCAAAAGTTAGAAATTTTCACTCGTTCGTTCACTGAACGTACCTGAGCTAAACTTCGGATTGAAATTTCGGGCACTCCGGGCCTCGGAATCAAGTGCCGTCAGAAACCGCGTTCTTGTAAAATTCCAAATAAAATTTAGAAAAGAATTCCCTTGAATTTTACAGGTCTTTACATCATTATGCAATTAATATCATGTAGAACGAGTCGCATCACATTGTGGAGACGGTATTCCGTATGTACGCACGAGCGATGATATATTTCCCATGATCGTGAAATTGTAATGGAGTGTATATATACAATTTCAGAATCAATATAAATTTACAATAATCATATATAGTTATTATTTACACCATTATACCCATCCAAGTAAGGTGGTGGTGGAAAATAGATTACATCACGGCGTGGAGACGATATTCCGTATGTACGCACGCGTGGTGATTTCATTTTCTGTAGGATGGATAGATGGTTAAATAGGGTTGTATCATACATATAATAACATATCAGTATATGAGTGATACTGATGTTATTACTTCATAATGAAACAACTAAATAATAAGAAGTGGAAGAAGAAAGAAAGATGAAAGAATCGGTAACGGACATTACCTCTTCTTTGAAGCGCTTCTTTGAGACATCCTTTTAGGACACAAAAATTGGTCTTTGAAGAATACCAGGACCTCTAGGATGTCTATAGGGAGGTCGAGAGAAGAAATTGGTAGGGGTTGGCCGAGCTTGAAGGCTCAATGTTGTGTGAGGAAGAGGGGGAGGAGGTGCCCTTTTATAAGGGAGGAGAGGGGCTCCTTTGGAAAAACTAAAAATATTATTTTATTATAAAGCCAAATTCGGTTTTAAATAGCTCCAAATTGATTTATTTTGAAGATAAGGTAGGGATGGGTCGAAATCCCCTCATTAAATAGAATTTAGACAAGTTTAGGTTCCTATTTTAACCTTATCATTTAGATTTAACATTAAGTTAGATAATTTTACTTTTATCATGTCTTTTTGTGTTCTTACACTATAAGGTTAATAAACATACTATAACAAGCCAAAAGAACCCCAGGTTGTTCATTATTAATATATATAACCTTATATAAGTCATTTGGTCGAACCTTAGATTTTTAGGAATAAAATAACAACTAATAATATAATATTTGTTTTAAAAACTATTTTATGTCAATTTTGACACTATTTAGTAATTGATTTTTGTGAAAATCATAACAGAATGATTAATTTGAAAAAAGTTAATTAAATCAATAATAACACGTCATATTAACCTATAAAGTTATTTCAATTCATAAAAAGTCTGAAATTACATTTATTTGGGTATTTATAACATCAATTATGCCAATATTTCATTAATAAGATAATTACTGCATCATCATTGTGTCATAAATAAATTAACTTATTTAAAGTCTAAAAATTAAAAATAAAATATCATTATGTAGGAAATCTTTTTAGATTTCTATGGAATATTTATAGTCGAATTTATCTTATGTATAACCCTATATTAAAAATGCTTTAGTTATTAAACATTGACTTTAACTATTTTAACCCTTCTTTAAATAAATTGATAATAAATGTCCCAATCTAATCCAAGTGGGCCTAAATGGTCATATTTTATTCCTAAGGTTTTTTTTGGTCGAATTACACTTATCCAATAGAATTAGGACATGTGTTAGGGTAATAATTATATCATTTTTACCGTTAACTACCCTATTTACTTTTAACCGTGGTAAAAAAAGTAAAAAGTTACTATTCACCAAAAATTATTTTCATCTCATTGAACCACATTTTAGTCCTTGATATTAACATTGTCTCTCGGATTTTAAAAATTCTACTCACAGAAGTGGTAAAATTACGTTTTATGAAAAAGTCAGTTTTTTTAACTACCACTTAGTTGTTTCACTATTCATCAAAAAATGAAAGTTTCCAGAAAAATACCAAAAATTAGGCCTAAGCTATATTTGATATTATGAATTCAAAAATGATGTTTATTTTACCAAATTCAAAACATATCAGTTACATTAACTAATTTAAAAATTAATTCCCGTCGTCAAAACAAATAGCGTGTTTTTAAAAGATAATAACTATCAAAAGACTGACACTTGTTTATGTCTGGTTTAAATGTGAAATTACATCCAATGAACAACATTGTATTAAATTGTAAAAATATATTCTAAATATACTTTAACACCACTCAAATTAATAATTTATCACTATTAATTATTTCGATTAAAAAAGTTGTTTTTAATTAAAATTTAGTAATTTTCACTATTCATCAGAATATGAAAGTTATCCGAAAAGTACTAAAATTTCACCCTATGCTAATTTCGATACTCCGAATCCAAAAATGAAGTCCATTTTCAAAAATAAAATTTAAAAAATTTCAAAAAGTGGTTATTACTATTCATAACGGCTAGTTTTAATAATATTTTAATAGGATATCGTTGTTTAGTGAAACTCAGTATTGCGTACGACGCAAGCTATTGAGGAAGGCTGCGGTTGCGTGTAAAGCAAGCCAAGCTAGTGTTGTGTGTATTGAAAGATTCCTTTGATGATTTATATAACATAAAAACAAAATATTTCTCATAAAAGTCTCGGGTGTTACATTCTACCCACCGTAAAATGAATTTCGCCCTCGAAATTCGTCACTTTGTAACAAAAAGATGAGGATACCTCTCCCTCATCATATCTTCAAGCTCCCATGTAGCTTCTTATAATTGGTGGTTCCTCCATAAAACTTTCACCAATCGAGTGGTCTTGTTTCGTAGGACTTTTTCGCTACGATCCAGAATCTCTATCGGTTGTTCTTCATAAGAAAGATCTTGCTCCAGTGGTACAACTTCTGAGCTGAGTACATGTGAAGGATCAGGTATATAATTTCTCAGGAGAGATACATGGAACACATCTTGAACTTAAGATAGATTCGGTGGAAGTGCCAATCGGTAATCTACCTTTCCAACATGATCCAGTATTTTGGAAGGACTGATATATCTAGGGCTCAACTTCATCTTCTTTCCAAATCTCATGACCCTCTTCCAGGGAGATATTAGTAAGAACACTTTATCACCCACTTCAAAATCTAGGTCTTTTCTTCGGTTGTCGACATAACTTTTCTGTCGACTCTGAGCTGCTCTTATGTGTTGTTGAATAGATCAGACTTTTTCTTCCATCTCATCAACAAGATCAGGTCCTAATAGCTTTCTTTCCCCAACTTCATCCCAGCAAGTTGGAGTCCTGCATTTCTTTCCATAGAGAGCTTCATAAGGATCCATCTGAATACTGCAGTGAAAGCTATTATTATAAGAAAATTCCACAAAATGTATGTGTTGATCCCAACCACCTTTTAAATCCATAGAGCAAGATCTCAACATATCTTCTAGAGTTTGAATTGTTCTCTCAGACTGACCATCTGTTTGAGGATGATAAGAAGTGCTAAAACTCAACTCTATATCCAGAGTATGCTGAAGACTTCGCCAGAACTTCAAGGTAAATCTCGGATCCCGATCAGATATAATAGAAAGTGGTACTCCATGCAATCTTACCGCTTCCTTTACATATATCCTGGCAAGCTGATCCAGATAGAAATCCTCTATAATAGCAATGAAGTGTGCAGACTTTGTAAGACGATCAACTTTGACCCAGATAGCATTATTGCCTTTGGATGTTTTAGGAAGTCTTGTGACAAAGTCCATAGTGATGTTTGCCCATTTCCATTCAGGTATGGGTAATGGTTGTAACATCCCCTTAGACTTCTGTCTCTCAGCTTTAACTTACTGACAAACCAAGCATCGAGAGACATATTCGGCAACATCTCTTTTCATTCCATCCCACCAGAGGTACTTTTTCAGTTCCCTATACATCTTTGTGCTTCCAGGATGAATAGAGAATGATGAACTATGAGCCTCATCCAGCAGATCCTTCTTTAATTCCGGGATGGGAGGAACACAAACCCGATTCCTGAACTTTATTATCCCATCACAAACAAGGTTGAATTCAGAAATATTTCTCACCTTCTTTTGTAACTCTACATCTTCTTTCTGCACCTCTTTAATATTCACATGTATAGAAGGTTGAACATTAATTTGAGAAAGATACGATTTTCCCCCTTCCATTATAATTCCAAGATCCATCTTTTGTAAATCCATAAATATTAGATCTTTTTTGATCCTCATCATGGATAAACTGGCATGGTCTTGTCGACTTAATGCATCTGCCACCTTGTTTTCTTTCCCAAGGTGGTAATGAATTGAGCAGTCGTAATCCTTAATCGGCTCCAACCATCTTCTTTGGTGCATATTCATCTCCTTTTGTGTGAAAATATACTTTAAACTTTTATGATTAGTATAAATATAACACCTTTCTCCATAAAGATAATGACTCCAAATCTTTAATGCAAATATTACCGCAGCTAACTCCAAATCATGAGTTGGGTAATTTTGCTCATGGATTTTCAACTATCATGAGGCATAATCTATCACCATATCATTTTGCATAAGAACACACCCCAATCCCTTCTTGGTTGCATCACTATAGATCACAAACCTTTCTCCACTACAAGGCAGTGTTAGCACAGGTTCACTGGATAACCTTCTTTTCAACTCCTTGAAATTCTCTTCACATTCCTCCGTCTAGACAAAATTAACTCCTTTCCGAGTCAACTTGGTGAGTGGATTAGATAATCATGAAAATTCTTTCAAAAAACGTCGATAATATCCATCCAAACCAAGAAAGCTTCGGATCTTAGTTACTGTTGTTGGTCTCGACCATCTTTCGATAACCTCTGTTTTTGCTGGATCCACAGATATCCCCTCTTTTGAGATTATGTGACCCAAAAATGAAACTCTTTGAAGCCAAAATTCACACCTGGTAAATTTGGCATAAAGCTTCTCCTTTCTCAGGGTCTTCAATATAATTCTCAAGTAATCTTCATGTTCTTCCTTGCTCTTTGAATATACAAGAATATCGTCTATAAAGACTACCACAAACTGATCACGATAGTCTCTAAAGACTCTATTCCTCAGATCCATGAAGATAGCAGAGGCATTAGTAAGACCAAATGGCATCACAATAAATTCATAGTGTCCGTACCTTGTACGGAAAGTCTTCTTTGGTATATACTCCCTTTTGACCCTTAATTGATGATACCCTGAACGAAGATCAATCTTGGAAAATTATTGAGCTCTGCGTAGTTGGTAAAATAAGTCATCAATGCATGGGAGATGATATTTTTTCTTGATAGTGATCTTGTTAAGTTCTCGATAATCAATGCAGAGTCTCATTGATCCATCTTTCTTATTAAAAAATAGAACAGGTGCTCCCCAAGGTGATGCACTAGGGCATATGAATCCCTTATCAAGATTCTCTTGGAGTTTCTTCTTCAATTCCTGCAACTCAATTGGGGACATTCTATAAGGTGTCTTTAAAATAGGTAAAGCACCTGGTACGAGTTCTATTGAAAACTCAACTTCACGATTTGGTGGAAGACCCGAAAATTCCTCTAGAAAGACATCATCAACCTCCCGTACAATGGTCATATTCCTAATTGTGAGTTTCTCACCAACCATTTGAGATAAATAACCTTCATTTAGTGGAATCAAGAACCATAAGATGGAAGAAATTTCCACTGGAAGGTTATGTTCATCCTGGCATCGATAGACGATCATAGATTGATCTGGAATATGAAATGTGACTTCCCTTATTTGGTGATTAATATGAGCTCCATATAAAGAAATCCAATCCATGCCATGATTCACATCAAATTACACTATAGGAAGGATCACAATATTTGCAGGAAGCAGTTTCCCACAAACTTCAATTGGGGAATAATTATAAACTTTTGATGAGACTATTGTGCCATTATGTGTTGTCACAGCTAACTCAACATCTAACTGTTGAGGTAATATTGTAATACCCTTAGAAAAATCTTCAGAAATAAAAGAGTGGGTGGATCCATAATCAAATAAAAAATTTTCTACTTTAGATTGGATGGTAAGTGTACCTTTCACCACATCGTTATCATACTCCACATCGCTGATAGAAATTGCATGTGACTTTCCTTTGTCTTTAGCCTTAAGATTTTGTTGATGTCGATCATCATCAACAACCCTTGGATTAGGGCATTTATTGGCATAATTCCCCATCTCCTTACACTTGAAACATTGAAGTGTAGTAGGTTCATTCTGTGTGTCCCTTCCTTTGTTTGCATCATTAGATATCTTCTTCCCATCATTGCGGTATTCGAATGCTCGAGGACCTTCCTTTACACATTTGAAACATTTACTTGTCCCTTTAAGACAACTCCCTCCATGTTTCTTTCCACAATTTGAGCATAAGGGAAAGATCCTCTTATTTTCAGTGTGCTTTTTAGATTTTCCTTTGAATTACATTTTCCTCTTCTTATAAAACCCATATGACTGATGGGTTACTTCAATATCCATCTCAACTTTGAGAGCACATCGAACGATTTCCTCGTAGCTATTGAAGTCCCTTATGGATAAGGCCCTTCGAAGACTTGGTTTTAAGACACTAAAGAATCGATCGATCTTACTATTAGGTTGTATAATAATAATATAAGCATACCTTGCAAGTCTTGTAAAATTTTCTTCCTAGGTACCAACAGATTCATCATCCTTTTGCTTCAGTTCAAGAAACTCTTTCTCCATCATTGTTCGGAGAATATGAGGGAAGTACTTATTGACAAATAAGTTCTTGAACTTGTCCCATTGCATGGACTCAATTTCATCTCTTTGCCTCATATTCTTGATAAGATTCCACCATTGATTAGCATCACCTTCCAAACGATACACTGCTAAGATGACTTTATCATGTTCAGAACATTGAAGAACTGAAAATATCTTTTCAGTAGTACTATTCCATTGTTCAACAACTAATGGATCAGTAGACCTGCTGAATGAAGGTGGACGCTTCCTCATGAAGGATTCAACAGAATTTTTCTCCTTCCTTTGCTCGTTTGGAAGTCCTGTATGATTCATAGCTGGAGAAAGTTGTGTGAGCATGGCTACAAGATTTTTTATTCCATCTCCTATAACGTTTGGTTTCTCAGGGGGACAATCATTGCATTGCCCGTCACATTCCGCATTAACACGGTTCCTTTGGGTTCCATCCATTGAATAAAACCAAGAAGAATAGTGTGAGAAACACTAATTATAATAGGAAAACCACATAATCAAGAATAAAATTTCACACTTAAGGTCTTATCCTAGTTTATTCATGGCCATTTCTAAAACACTAATATTGTGTTCTATGCTTAGACTTATCCTTAGGGTTCTTACTAAGTCTTTCACATCATAGTTTCCAAAGGTTGACTATACCTTTCCTCTGATACCAACTATAACGATCCATAATTTACATACATTGTTATTACTTCAAAATTGAAGCATACTTATTACAACATATAACAAAACCATGAAAGGATCGTATAGGTATAGTGTCTTTAGAAACTAGGAAACATAAACAACTGGTTCATAAAGCATCTACACTGTCTCCCATTTATTTCATCATATCTATAGTCCCTTTTGGCATATCTTACTTAAAAACCTTCTTCCTGACCTGAAAAAAAACATAAAAAAGGGTGAGCTCAAATGCTCAGTAAGGTTAAACAAAAGAAATATCAATCACATCAAATTCATAAGAACATATCTTTTGGAAATCTTAACCTGCAAAAGATATCATAATTTCATAACATGGGATAAATCATAGTAGTGAACTTTAATCCCAATAATCATAACTTAAAACATGAAACTTTTTGGCATACAAACATATTCATAGATAATCATTTCTTATTAGTCAAGACTCATTTCCAAGACTATCTTAGTGGAAAAAGTCCATTTCTAAACCGAGTTCATTCCTCATTTCAGTCCTATTTCATTGAACCAGTTTAACCTGTCGTTCCAGCCATGTCTATCTCATGAGATATAAAATTTTTACCCAATGCATTGGAGGGAGATATAGGTCCCACCCATCTCATAATGATTCCATTCATATGTGTGCCACAAAATCATAAATCATACATCATTGCATAACCCATGTAATAAAAATGTGATTCCTAAACAACATGACATCATAAAACAATTCATATAAGATAAAGGAATTCATAAAAATAATTCCATCACAACATACTCAATTCAATGTAATAATAGGGATAGAAATAGAACCCTATATTATCTTAGATGGAAAATAATTTTGATAAAACACTTGAACTCCATTCTTGAGGAAAATATCCTTTTTAATTCAAAAACATTTTACTTTCATAACATGTCATACAATTTTAAACTAAAAGAATTTGATTAAAAATAAACTTGAAAACTTGTAAAGTAATCTTCTTGGAAATAATGTTTTAAAAATCCATTCTTGCCGTATGAGTTAAAAAAACATTCTTCTCGTACTTTTGTCAGAAAAGTCAAAAAGTACCTCGTACGAAAAACCACAAAAGATTCCTTTCATATATTTTAATATAAACTCACCAAAGGGTAAAAATGGATTTAAACAATTGTAGGTGGATGTAATTAATATTAAATATTTAGGAAACATGGATGTGTATGATAAAATACACCCCATTAAATACGAAAGTAAAAACAATCTCGGATAAAAATGAGATTGTGATATTTCCCTTACCTTAGGTCTGATTTGCTTCATAAGTGTTTGAACCTCCTTTATAATGATTTAAATAATGTTATTGACTTATTTTAGAATCATAATTATTTTTATGATATCATATATGGTCATATTTTTAGCTTTTTATTAGTAATATTTCATTACAACTTGTTATTTGGGTGTTTATTACTTTTTGTTCTTATGCGTGTTTTGTCGAATAAATTCTTATTCTTATTTTTAGGTTATAGATACCTCATTTCTAGATTGGTATTAGTTAAATATATTCATTCATTCAATTCATTTATATAATCATTATGCAATGAAGATCATGTAGAACGAGTCGCATCACATCGTGGAGACGATATTCTGTACGTACGCACGAGCGATGATATCGTTCCCATGATCGTGAAATTGTAATGGAGTGTATATATAAAATTTCAGAATCAATATAAATTTAAAATAATCATATATAGTTATTATTTACACCATTATACCCATCCATGTAAGGTGGTGGTGGAAAATAGATTACACCACGGTGTGGAGATGGTATTCCGTACGTACGCACGCGTGGTGATTTCATTTTCTATAGGATGGATAGATGGTGAAATAGGGTTGTTTAATACTTATAATAACATATCAGTATATGAGTGATACTAATGTTGTTACTTCAGAATGAAACAGCTAAAGAAGAAGAAGTGGAAGAAGAAATAATGTTGAAAGAATCGGTAACGGACATTACCTCTTCTTTGAAGCGCTTATTTGATACCTCCTTTTAGGACACTAAAATTTGTCTTTGAAGAAGACCAGGTCCTCTAGGATGTCCCTAGGGAAGTGGAGAGAAGAAATTGTCCGGGTTTGGTCGATATTGACGGCTCAAAGTGGTGTGAGGAAGCGGGGGGGGGGGGATGTGCCCTTTTATAAGGGAGGAGAGGGGCTCCTTTGGAAAAACTAAAAATATTATTTTATTATAATGCCAAATTCGGTTTTAAATAGCTCCAAATTGATTTATTTAGAAGGTAATGTGGTTATGGGTCGAAATAATCTCATCCAATATAATTTAGAGAAGTTTAGGTTCCTATTTTAACCTTATCATTTAGATTTAACATTAAGTTAGATAATTTTACTTTTACTGTGTCTTTTTGTGTTCTTACACTATAAGGTTAATAAACTTACTATAACAAGCCAAAAAAACCCCAATTTGTTTATTATTAATATATATAACCTTATCTAAGTCATTTGGACGAACCTTAGATTTTTAGGAATAAAATAACAATTAATAATATAATATTTTTTTAAAAAACTATTTTATGTCAATTTTCACACTATTTAGTAATTGATTTTTTTGAAAATCATACTAGAATTATTAATTATAAAAACATTAATTACATCAATAATAACATGTCATATTAACCTATAAAATTAGTTGAATTCATAAAAAGTCTCAAATTACATTTATTTGGGTATTTATAACATCAATTATGTCAATATTTCATTAATAAGATAATTACTGCATCAGCATTGTGTCATAAATAAATTAACTTATTTAAAGTATAAAAATTACAAATAAAATATCATTATGTAGGAAATATTTTTATATTTCTAATGAATACTTATAGTCGAATTTATCTTTTGTATAACCCTATATTAAAAATGCTTTATTTATTAAACTTTGATTTTAACTATTTTATCCCTTTTTTAAATAAATTGATAATAAATGTCCAAATCTAATCCAAGTGGGCATAAATGGTCATAATTTATTCCTAAGGTTGTTTTTGGTCGAATTAAACTTATCAAATAGAATTAGGACATGTGTTAGGGTAATAATAATATCATTTTTACCCTTAACTACCCTATTTACTTTTAACCGTGGTAAAAAAAAGTAAAAAGTTACTATTCACCAAAACTTATTTTCATCTCATTGAACCACATTTTAGTCCTTTGATATTAACCGTGTCTCTCGGATTTTTGAAATTCTACTCACAGAAGCGGTAAAATTAAGTTTTATGAAAGATTCAGTTTTTTTAACTACCACTTAGTGGTTTCACTATTCATCAAAAAATGAAAATTTCCAGAAAAATACCAAAAATTAGGCCTAAGCTATATTTGATATTATGATTTCAAAAATGATGTTTATTTTCCCAAATTCAAAACATATCAGTTACATTAACTAATTTAAAAATTAATTACCATCGTCAAAACAAATAACGTGTTTTTAAAAGATAATAACTATCAAAAGATTGACACTTGTTTATGTCTGGTTTAAATGTGAAATTACATCCAATGAACAACAATTTATTAAATTGTAAAAATATATTCCAAATATACTTTAAAACCACTAAAATTAATAATTTATCACTATTAATTATTTTGATTAAAAAAGTTGTTTTTAATTAAAATTTATTAATTTTTACTATTCATCAGAATATGAAAGTTATCTGAAAAGTACAAAAATTTCACCCTAATCTAATTTCGATATTCCGAATCCAAAAATGAAGTCCATTTTGAAAAATAAAATTAAAAAAATTTCAAAAAGTGGTTATAACTATTCATAACGGCTAGTTTTAATAATATTTTAATAGCATATCGTTGTTTAGTGAAACTCAGTATTGCATACGACGCAAGCTATTGAGGACGGCCATAGTTGCGTGTAAAGAAAGCCAATCTAGTGTTGTGTGTAGTGAAAGATTCCTTTGATGATTTGTATAACATAAAAACAAAATATTTCTCATAAAAGTCTTGGGTGTTACAGCCAACCTCTGTCCAAATACTCTCTCAACTTCCCTCACTTTATCCTAGAGGCCTTCCTTTAGTCATAAATCCAACCTAAGATCCCTTTTGATCAAATCAAAAGCAAGAACCCGAAGAAGAGGTAATGATTTCACCACCCTTTTTCAAGTTCCTTTCTTCTTCCACTTCTTCTTTCTTTGTTATTACCATTCTAAAATAATGAATCTAGTATCTCCTATATACTGTAATATTATTATAAATATGCTACAACCATATTCATTATTCTACCCATCCTTTTAATGACATGTCACCATACATGCATACGTACGGCTTACCGTCTCAACGTCGTGGTGTAATTGTTATTCAATATATTATTATTTGGATGGGTATAATAATGCTTTGTAATTCATGTAAATAATAAATATTACATGATAATTATTCTATATATATGATATACCATCCAATTATATATTATTTTAATATCAAAAGAATGATATTTTCGCTCGTGCATACGTACGGATTACCGTCTCCATGACGCGATGAGATTCATTTCCAAGTTCACCATTCATCGAAGATTATAAAAATATATATTACTAATAATTATGTAATATATGACATAATAATGATACTGCATATATATATATATAAAAGGATTTATGCACTTACATATATCTTATTCACTTACTTCAGTTCAATAGTATATGAAACCAGAAACAACATTTATGCGTACGGACTACCGTCTCCATAAACGGTGTTTTCAATTTCATATATATTTCTATTATACATATTTATATTCTAAATTTATATGATATATTTATCATGTTTTATATTCTGGAAGTATTTAAATCATGATCTAAGTGATACAACCAAGAGTGACAAGTTAAAACATGTACGATAAAGAAAGTGATTATTACCCGAAATGTCAACTTAACATGGAAGTTATTATTAAATGGGTAATATAAAGACATAAATGAATCATGTATGATATCATAAATATTAATATGGTTATGGTATAATTTAATAACTTACTACGATCTTCGTATAGGAGGTTAAACGTACCCTCGACTAAAAGAAAGTTCAAGGTAAGGGGTTTCTTATCTCACTTCTAATTCTGTGAGATTTCTTTTGTTAACCACTTATTTATTGCATGTGGTGTGTGTAATGCCCATGATTTTATTCATTGTGTAATATATATTAATTTATGTGTATTTACATATTCATTTTTTGATACCTCTTTCATGGGGTGTATGTTTCGTAGGTTACCAAATTGTTAAGGGCTAATTTCACAATCTCTTTATTATCCGAGGTTGGTTTTAAATAAGTATCTACTGGGACATATTTATTATCCATGTCCATGTTTTATGAAATAGTTTTCAAAGGGATTATTTTAAGGGACTTTTTACTAAAGAATCATTTCAAATGTTTTAAATATTTATTCTTCTAAATATTTCTCATTAATGTCCATGTCTTCAAAATGGTTTTTATGGATTTATTTATATGGACATGAATGTTTTTGAAATGGTATTTCTTTTCAAAAGTTTCAAAGTGGTATGGGAAACTTTGATTCAAAAATATATTTTAAATTACTTCCTTTATAAATGTGTGACTTTTTAATGATTTTAAAAAAGAGATATTTCTCTCAAATATATGAAAATCCAGTGCAAATGTATACGTATTTAACGCAAGTTTAAAAATGTTTTCAGAAAACCCGACTCTTGAGTATGGTAGACAGGAAGGGATTGGGAGTGGACCCATCATGGCCTGTAATTAGTCGAGCAGTCTCATAATTAGTTATTTTGTTTTCAGAAGCTTACATAATGTTTTTATAAAAACACTGGAGTATATTTTATCAATTTTAAATGCAGGTATCTTCTAAAAAAATTGCATCGGTAGGTCTCATGAGACAAACTAGTGACTTGGCACGAGGCCTTGACAAAATCTTGTTTGTAGTCTTGGCACGAGGCCTTGGCTACATGGTTATGATAGTCTGGCATTATGCATTCTGTCATTATGAAAGTGGTTAGTGATATTTAATGTTATTATTCGATTAGTAGAATATCTATGTGAATAAGTAAATGGAATTATTTCATTTTATTTCTTCCATATTATGATGAAGTTCAAGTTTAAAAGGATTTTGTTTTAGTTTTATACATTGCCTTAAATGTTTATGCCTGTTTTTGAAAGTTTCCGCCATATTTCTTACCCTTACTGAGTGTTTGAGCTCACCCCTTTCTATGTTTTATTTTTCCCAGGAATCCAAGAAGTGTATTGTGATTGTTATGCATGGTTAAGCTAAGGGAATAATGGCGTTCATAAAGATTATTTATGTTTTTTTGTACGTCTTAAAGTTCAAATGTAATATTCGTATATGTGATCTATTTTTCCAAGACTGCTAAACTGATCGGTCCTTCGAGACACGATTCCTTGTAATCATGCCAATGTATTAAAATAATGCACCGACTCTGGGTAACTGGGGTCGGGGTGTTACAGTTGGTATTAGAGGAAGTTTAACAATAACCTTGGAAGCTAGATTTAGATAAACTCTAATTAGATCACATAGATCTAAGATAGACTTTGAGGATTAGTATAGAAGAACTTCCTAGAATTTTGGTATTGTAGAGATTTTGTGAGTTTTCTGAGCAATACATCTCTGTCTGGATACGAGTAGGTAGAGACGGCTCTGGCACAGATTTACCTAGGGGTAAAACCTGAAAACACCGCATTGAGCTAGTCTCGAACGGGAACTGGTGCACAACAATGGGCCATACTGCACTCTTGGTTACGACACTCCTGGGGGATATGCTTAGGATAATTCTCATCTTCTTTACAAACCATTATAAAGGGTTTATGAGTATATACTTCCTCAAAGGATACATTTTTATGATTATGGATTATATCCATAAACTGTTCAATTTGTGTTAGGTATTTTACAAGTTTGGAATTATTCATTGTAATTCATAAAATGACCTAGTTTATGCTATTGTATAGAAATGGTGCCCAATATAAGGAATGTGAACTCCAGTAATATGTATGATCCAAAGAGTAAGAAGGATCTTATCTTTCATGGTATTAAGCCATCATTTAAAAGGGAAATAGTTTCTCACGTATTATCATCATATGAAGAAATAGTATCATATGTTGATAAGATGAGTAAAGAATTCTTGGAGTCCTATGGCTTTGAATGGAAGCAAGATAAGAAAAGAATGGAAGAGAGAAAGATGGATAAAGGGAAGGTGGAAAAGAATAATTTTCCCATATGTGATAAATGTGGGAAGAAACACCCTGTAACTTGCCTGAAAGGAATGGGAGTTTGTTATAAGTGTGGAGGAAAAGGGCATAATTTACGTGACTGCAAGGGTAAGAAAATGGTTTCAAATTTACAATGCTTCATTTGCAAGGAGTTTGGACACTACGCGAACCAATGTACCAGTCATCAGACTATGCTGCAAATGATGCTATTGGATAATAATCATGTTATGATACTACCACAGATGAAGAGGAATGACTAGTGTTCTTATGTTGTAATTTTAGAATTATTTCATTTAAGTGTTGTATCAATGATGTTCTGGAAATCAATAAGGATTGTACTGCAGTAATATTTAATTACGGATTTGAGATTTTATGGTACTAAGAAAAGTTACTCTACATCGAGTTAAATTTTTTTGGAAATTACATAGTTGATGGAAAGATAAACCTTAATATAGTCCTAATATTGAGGTAGTGATTTTAGAATAATACATGATTGATTTGGAAAAATTATATTGGATATTATTAACTACCTTAAAACTAATTAATGATTTGTATATTCCATCATTTTTTGGGTTTACAACATTTTTGGATTGAAGGAGTATATCTATTATTCTTTAAATAATAAAGGATCATGAATGTAATCAATAAGGTTTTATGGTAATTCAGGATGTTGCAGTGTTTTAAAAGAATACATGATGAAGTTGATCACATGTTATTACGCAGAAAAAAGGATCTTCATTGTGTTTACCTTCCTTATAAATTTTGGACTGAAGTATTTTGGATAGTTCTAGTTTGGATTATTTTTGATTGCCATAAAAGGACAACTGGGAGGTCGGGCGGTAACCCGTCACGTCCGGCAAGGCCGAGAGACTCGAACCCACAACTGAAGGGCGACAAGGGTGTATCACCTACCATTGACCCATGTGATGTCATGGACTGAATAATGTCGTTTTTCTTAATGGTTCTGCTAGATGAATTATAAATTCATTTTTTAACTCTATACGAATAAGATAAATAGAATATTATTTTTAAGTTCTATTATCTTTTAGAGTGAAAGATCAGTTTGTGGTAGAACCTAGTTAAAGGATGATACTCTAGTTGTCAAGTATATATTTTTCTTCTTCTCTTATTCAATGAAGAAATTAATTCTTATACTTTAGTGTAGGAATCTTAAAACAAAAAAATTTGTTATCCTAATACCATATGTTTTGCTGAACCAATGGTAATTTAAATCATCATAGATTGATGAATTTAAGGCCCTCAATTTTACACTTGTTTGTGATTGATGACCTCAATCACTACCTATAAATATTTACGTTTTTCCACCAATTATATGTCTATAATTTCCACCAATATCCTCCTAATCGAGATCATAATTTTGTGGTGACCCTTTCATTTCTCTTTTCATCTTGTTAAGACTAACTTTTATTAACCAAATTTCCGATGTGGGTTTTTCCACAAAGATATTTTCTATTTTCAACCTTTATTTTCAAAGAACAATATCAAATTAAGAGGACACAATTTATTGATGGAGGGGAGAATGTAAAACACCGAGCTTCCACGGTACGCTTGTCTTTGAATAATACAGTAGCGTGTGTTGTACGCAACATCAAGTTCTAACACACACCACGACCAATCAAAGTAGCCGTTATGAATAGGAATACCTACTTTTTAAAATTTTAGAAATTTTATATCTCAAAATGGACTTCATTTTTGGATTTGGAGTGTTGAATTTAGCCTAAGGTGAAATTTTGGTACTTTTAGGATAACTTTAATATTTTGATGAACATTGAAAATTAATAAATTTCATTAAAAACAACTTTTTTATTCAAAATAATTAATAGTGATAAATTATGAATTTGAGTTGTTTTAAAGTATATTTAGAATATATTTTTACCATTTAATACAATGTTGGTCATTGGACTTAATTTCACAATTAAACCGAACATAAACAAGTATCAATCTTTTGATAGTTTTTATATCTTAAAAACACGCTTTTTGTTTTGACAGCGGGAATTAATTTCAAATTAATTTCTGCCACTTCTGTGTTTTGAATATGGAAAAATGGATTCCATAATTGGAATCAGGATGTTCAAATTTTGTAAATAGGTAACTTTTATTTTTAGACATTTTGAATAATTACATCGGTAAATATTTTATTTACCATGGTTAAATGGTAAATCTGGTAAATAAGGGTTAAAAAATAATATTATAATAATAACAAATTACCCTAAAACGTGTCCTAAACTTATTGGTTGATACATTTCCGACGATGGGAATCTTTGGGTCGATTTTGGACCCCATGGTGCCACTTGTAAGTGATAGGGACACTTTATTTTAATTAAGTTAAAATAAATACAAAAATGATATAAGCATATATCTTTTAGAAAACCAATTTTTACATAGGGTTATATATGTTGGATTTTCAAATATAAATATTAATTAGAAATCTAAAACGATTTCCTACATAATTATATTTTATTTATAATTTTTAGACATTAAATAATTTAATTTATTTATGACACAATGGTGATGCAGTAATTTCCATGATAGTGAAAAATTAAAATGATTGATATTGTGGAAAACCAAATAAATATAATTTGAGCCTTTTTATGAATTAAAATAATTTTATAGGATGATATGACATGTTAGAAATTATTTAATTAACTTTTTTTGAAGTAATCATTCTGTTATGATTTTAACAAAAATCAATTATTGAATAATGTCAAAATTGACATAAAAGAGTTTTTAAAACAAATATTATATTATTAATTGATATTAAATTCTTAAAAAATCTACGGTTCGGCCCAGAGACTTATATAATGATATGTGTATCATTAATGGACCACTTGGGGGTATTTTGGATGTATATAGTAAGTTTATTAACCATATAATATAAAAATACAAAGAGACATTGTAAAAGTGAAACTAATTATCTAAGAGTTAATACTTGATGATATGGTTAATATAGTAACCCAAACCTGTATAAATTCTATTAGTTGAGTGGATTTCGACCTATCCCCACCTTAACATTTAAATAATCTACTTTGGAGACATTAGAAACCAAATATGAATTTATTATAAAATAATATTTATATCTTTTCCAAAGGTGCCCCTCACCCCTCTAATAAAAGGGCACTCTCCCTTTTCATTAACTCACTCCTTAAAAGCCTTTTTGTTCGGCCAAACTCTGTCCAAATACTCTCTCAAATTCCCTCACTTTATCCTAGAGGCATTCCTTTAGTCAGAAAGCCAACCTATGATCCCTTTTGATCAAATCAAAAGGAAGAACCCGAAGAAGAGGTAATGATTTCACCACCCTTTTTCCAGTTCCTTTCTTCTTCCACTTCTTCTTTCTTTGTTATTACCATTATAAAATAATGAATCCAGTATCTCTTATATAATGTAATATTATTATAAATATGGTACAACCATATTCAGTATTCTACCCATCCTTTGAATGACATGTCACCATACGTGCGTACGTACGGCTTACAGTCTCCACGTCGTGGTGTAATTGTTATTCAATATATTATTATTTGAATGGGTATAATAATGATTTGTAATTCTTGAAAATAATAAATATTACATGATAATTATTATTTATATATGATATACCATCCAATTATATATTATTTTAATATCAAAAGAATGATATTTTCGCTCGTGCGTACGTATGGATTACGGTCTCCACGACGCGATGAGATTCATTTCCAAGTTCACCATTCATCGACGATTATAAAAATATATATTACTAATAATTAGGTAATATATGAAATAATAATGCTACTAGATATATATATATATAAGGATTTATGCACTTACATATATCTTATTCACTTACTTCCGTTCAATACTATATGAAAACAGAAACAGCGTTTATGCGTACGGACTACCATCTCCATAAACGGTGTTTTCCATTTCATATATATGTCTATTATAAATATTAATATTATAAATATATATGATATATTTATCATGTTTTATATTTTGGAAGTATTTAAATCATTATCTAAGTCATACAACCAAGAGTGACAAGTTAAAACACGTACGATAAAGAAAGTGATTATTACCTGAAATGTTAACTTAACATGGAAATTATTATTAAATGGGTAATATAAAGTCATAAATGAATCATGTATGATTTCATAAATATTAATATGGTTCTGGTATAATTTAATAACTTACTACGATCTTCGTACAGGAGGTTAAACGTATCATCGACTAAAGGAAAGTGCAAGGTAAGGGGTTTCTTATCTCACTTCTAATTCCGTGAGATTTCCTTTGTTCACCAATTATTTATTGCATGTGGTGTGTGTACTGCCCATGATTGTATTCATTATGTAATATACATTAATTTATGTGTATTTACAAATTCATTTTTGATACCTCTTTCATGGGGTGTATGTGTCGTAGGTTACCAAATTGGTAATGGTTAATTTCACAATACCTTTATTATCCGAGGTTGGTTTTACATATGTATCTACTGGGAAATATTTATTATACATGTCCATGTTTTATGAAAGAGTTTTCAAAGGTATTATTTTAAGGGAATTTTTACTAAATAATCATTTCAAATGTTTTAAATATTTATTCTTCTAAATCTTTCTCATTAATGTCCATGTCTTCAAAATGGTTTTTAAGGATTTATTTATATGGACATGAATGTTTTTGAAATGGTATTTCTTTTCAAAAGTTTCAAAGTGGTATGGGATACTTTGATTCAAAAATATATTTTGTATTACTTCCTTTATAAATGTGTGACTTTTCAATGATTTTAAAAAAGAGATATTTCTCTCAAATATATGAAAATCCAGTGCAAATGTATACGTATTTAACAAAAGCTTAATTTTTTTTTTCAGAAAACCCAACTCTAGAGTGTGGTAGATAGGAAGAGATTGGGAGTGGACCCATCATGGCCTGTAATTAGTCGAGCAATCTCAGAATTAGTGATTTTGTTTTCAAAAGCTTGCATAATGTTTTCATAAAAACACTGGAGTATATTTTAGTAATTTTAAACATAAGTATCTTCTAAAAAAATTGCATCGGTAGGTCTCATGAGACAAACTAGTGTCTTGGCACGAGGCCTTGAAAAAATCTTATTTTTAGTCTTGGCACGAGGCCTTGGCTACGTGGTTATGATAGTCTGGCATTATGCATTCCATCATTATGAAAGTGGTTAGTGATATTGCATGTGATTATTCGATTAGTATAATATCAATGTGAATAAGTAAATGGAATTATTTCATTTTATTTCTGCCATATTATTCTAAAGTTCATGTTTAAATGGCTTTTGTTTTAGTTTTATACATTGCCTTAAATGTTTATGCTTATTTTTTAAAGTTTCTGCCATATTTATTACCCTTACTGAGCGTTTGAGCTCACCCCTTTCTATGTTTTATTTTTCCCAGGATTCCAAGAAGTGTATTGTCATTGATATGCATGGTTAAGCCAAGGGAATAATGGCATTCATAAAGATTATTTATGTTGTTTTTTATGTCTTAAAGTGCAAATGTAATATTCATGTATGTGATCTATTTTTCCAAGACTACTAAACTGATCGGTCCTTCGGGACTTGATTCCTTGTAATCATGCCAATGTATTAAAATAATGCACCGACTCTGGGTAACTGGGGTCGGGGCGTTACAGAAATAAAGTTTGGAAACTTATTGAAAGACCTGAGGACACTTTCACCATAGGCACAAAATGGGTGTTTAGAAATAAACTAGATGAATCTGGAAACATAGTTAGAAACAAATCTAGGTTAGTTGCACAAGGATATAGTCAAGAGGAAGGAATTGACTATGAGGATACTTTTTCTCTAGTAGCCAGACTAGAATCCATTAGGATCTTACTTGCTTATACTGCACATCTAAATTTCAAACTATATCAAATAGATGTCAAGAGTGCATTCTTAAATGGGTATATAGCTGAGGATGTTTTTGTTGAACAACCACCTGTATTTACAAACCCTCATTTTCCAAATCATATTTTCAAATTATCAAAAGCTTTATATGGTTTAAAACAAGCTCCAAGAGCTTGGTATGACAGATTAAGTACTTTTATAATTTCTAAAGGTTTTACAA
Organism: Viscum album; assembly: GCA_963277665.1. Lineage (NCBI taxonomy): Eukaryota > Viridiplantae > Streptophyta > Magnoliopsida > Santalales > Viscaceae > Viscum > Viscum album. The sequence continues at coordinate 1,422,258,332 of OY728123.1, read as the reverse complement.
AAGGTATAGCTGATCCTACCATTTTTATAAAAAGGATTTCTAGAGATGTTTTAGTTGTACAAATTTATATAGATGATATTATTTTTGGATATTCAAAAACTTCTTTATGTACTGATTTTTCTAAAAAGATGCAAAACAAATTTGAAATGAGTTTAATGGGTGAACTTAAATTCTTTCTTAGATTTCAAATCTTTCAAAATAATGATGGATTTATTTTAACTCAAAGTAAATATACTAGAGATATTTTAAAACGTTTTGGATTGGATAGCTCTAAAAGTAGTGACACTCCCATGTGTACCACCTATAATTTTGATCTTGATGAAGATGGTAAATCTGTTGATCAAACCACTTATAAAGGAACGATTGGAAGTCTACTCTACTTAAATTATAGTCATCCGGATATTATTTTTAGTGTGTGTATGTGTGCTTGTTTTCAAGAAAACCTTAAAGAGTCACATTTATATTCTGTAAAGATAATTTTCAAATACCTCAAGCATACTCCCAATTTAGGAATTTTCTATCCAAAAGGACAATCATTTGAACTAGTTAGTTATTCTGATGCTGATTTTTCTGGATGTAAGTTAGATAGAAAAAGAACCTCTAGAACATGTCAATTTTTAGGGAAGTCACTAGTATCATGGTGTAGTAAGAAACAAAATTCTTTTTCCTTATCTACTGCATAAGTTGAATAGATAGCTACTGGAAGTTGTTGTGCAAAAATTTTGTGGATGAAACAAACTTTACTAGACTATGGATATCAATTCAGACATTTCCCAATAAATTGTGACAATAGAAGTGCTATTAACATTTCAAAGAATCATGTTTCACATTCTAGGACAAAGCATATTGATGTAAGACATCACTTTTTAAGGGATCATTACAAAAAAGGTGATATCACTTTAGAATTCATTGGTACTGAGTATCAACTTGCTAATATATTCACTAAACCATTAAATTCTGAGATATTAGACTACATCATACATGATCTTGGAATGATCATCCATAAATAGATATCTTACTGGTCTTACTTTTTATTATTTTACTATATTTTACTTTATGGTTTCATGTTCAAGATTTCTCAGTTACTGTTTCTTGCTTACGGTCTCACAGTTAACGCCTTGTGTTCACGGCCTATCCCTTAACTGTCTCACCATGACAGAACAGTTCACTCACTGTCTCACCGTGACTGCACAAAATGGTCACAATCTCACCATGATGACCACCAACTATCTCACCGTGAAGACTGTTTTTCATCACACCGTAACGCCTACTCACAGTCTCACCATGAAGATTCTTTTTATATTTATTTTAACCCGCATTATGGTAATTTTTATTTCACCATTGTTTACTTTCCTGCATTTTTGTTTTTATGACGCTTGACATTCCCAAATGATAAAACATAAGGGTTTTCACTCGATTCCTTACCCGAGCTCTCTCCTACTCACTCTCTCGAACCCTCTTTACCTTGAAAACCTTTTCTCCCTCTAACTCGCTCGAATATTCAGTGGATTCCCAGGATTAAGAGTCCATTTTCACCCTCATCTGAGAGGCACCACATGAAGAAATAGAAAAGAGCACCTAATATATCTCCCGATGGTCCCTTAAATCCGTACCCAATGAGTCGTACTGTAGTTCCTAAGAAAGAATTTTCCCTGAGTGGCTGCTGTCAAGCAAGTCTTTGGTTCTAAAAATCTTAAGAGAACAAGGATGGATCGAATGGTTTTCTAGAAAAGATAGACCTATATACCCGAGTTTGGTATCTCAGTTTTACCAATATTTAAAGTTTTCCTTTGATGCTGGAGAAAGCTTTATGGTGATAAGCTGGATCAATGGACAAAAGTGTTCATTCTCTTCGAGGATATGGGATGCATGCCTGAGAATTCCTCATGAAGGTATTTGTGATGATTACCAGAGAGACCCTCCTCCAACTACTGACACATTTGATCTGGAAAATGAACTAGATATCCTGACTGGAAATGGCACCAAGAGAAGGGCCATAGCAGCTGAATTGGATGGGGAGACAAGACTGTTGTTCAAGTTTGTTCCGAATTTGATTAGTCCAAGAAAAGGAGTTTTTCTGTGGTGAAGTAACAGGATGTGTTCGTGATTCACCTATTGAATAATGGATATAAGATCAATCCTTGAAAATATGTCATTAACCATATATGTGAATTGATTAAGGTCACTTCCAAATCCACCTCCTTGTTTTACTCAAGGATGATTTTGGCCATGTTAGTTTCCAAGGGAGTGGTTGGACCAAATGAAGAAAAGCTAGAGGTTTTTGATTTCTATTTATCCAATCATATCATCAGAAGGATGAAGATTAATTGGAACCCTTGGAAGAAGCATTGGGTTTAGAATAATGATCAAATTTATAAGAAGTATAATCCTATTGATTATCCAAGAAGGCCAAAGAATATAACCGATCCAGGTTTGGAACCAGATTAAGTGGCTGAGTACCTAGAAGTGGAAGAGGAAGAAGAAGAAGAGGTAGAAATACCTCAAGAGGAAGCATCTCCTGTTGAGAAATAAAGGACTGATGTCCATGCTGATGTTCCAGATGAAATAACTTCTAGAGAGGAAGTTTCTATTGATCTTAGAGAAGAAGAGCCTCCTGATATTCTTGGAGAAGAAGAAGCTCCTTCTTCTAGAGATGGTGTTGATCCAGAAACCCAACATGAGGCTGCAAGAGATTTGATTATCCCTAATTTAGATCAGTAAGCCATGGAAGAGTCTGGTGGTGCAGAAGACATCCCTGTCATGGAAGAAGATGATCTAGGAGAAATCCATGTTAAGGAAAATGTTATTCAAGAGGATATCCATATTGAAAAAGAAGAAAGTCTAGAAGCACAACCAGTGGAACAGTCGGTTTCTGAGTACATATCCTCTGCTGAAGAGAGGATGGAAATTTCCTTTCAGCTGGCAAGGCAAGAATTTGCTGAAGAGATTAGAGCTGATCCTGTGGATCTTAACCCAATTCCTGAGCCTCAAGAATCTGAAATGGAAGCACATTTTGAGGGGGAGGAACCTCAAAACCTTGAGATTGATGAATCTGGGTCTTCGGAAACCTCTCAACCAACTATCACATATTATGTGTACAGTCAGTATGTTTTTCCAAGTTTTTATGATGTGAGTGAATCACAGCAGGTGACTGCAACTAGTATAGATCTCTCTTCTTTATTTGAACTGAAGTCAGTAGCTCACCCAAAACCAGCACCAGAGCCTCAGCCTCAAGCTGAATCAGAATCTGAAACTGAAACTAATTCTAAACCGCAACAAGAATATACATCAGAACCTGTACCACTACCTTCATCTACTCTCTTACACTAGCAACAATCATTTTTAACTAAGGATTACTTAAAAGTATTTGGAGAGACTATCTTGGCTGGAGTTGAGAAGATTATATCCTCTCAACCTTGTCCAGTGACTCAACTAAGTCAAGAAGATGCCTCAATTATTTTGTAAAATATTATTCTGCATATTTAACCAAGGATGATCCGTGAAATTCAAGAAGTTAGAGTTGAAAATAAGTTTCTTAGTGCTGATGTTGCAAATTTGAAAGGTTTGGTGGAAAACCTGCAAACAGAAATGTCTTCAAGATCAGAGCCTGCTCATGTTCCTGCTCCTGCACCTGCTGCTACTTCTCCTGAACCAAATGTTTCTAAAATTTCTAGAGAGATTGTGTCTCAAGTGCATCCTTATCTGTTATATTTTGATGAGATGATTGGAACAAGATACACAAAGATGCTGCAACGCATGAGAGAGCTTGTAGAAAATATGAATAAGCTCACATATGAGTACACTGGATGTCTGCAAAAAGTTTTGAAACAGATCAATGTTCTAACCATAGCTATCAAGGCTTCTCCTCCCTCTGTTCAGACCTCCACACCTTCTTTGGATGATTCTCTATTGAGATCCATAATCAAGGTAGAAATTCAGAATGCTTTTAGTGGCTTCGATTTGTCTCCTTTATCTGAAGTTGTGAAGAACAGTGATAGAGAACTTGATCTTGTTTAGATTCATTCCAAGATTGCCAATGATTCTCAACAGGAGATCACCAAGAAGATATACTTTTATCTCACCCAGATTTTCTCTAAAAGTGACATGAAAAATCACTTTATGTATCTTGTGGAGAACCTGAAAATCCCTCCAACGACTCAAGATTTTAAAGATCATGTTCATAAGAATACATAGTTCACCAGATAGTTGGACAAATTCATGGAGAATAAGGACGATTTTGATAAGGCTATGAAATATGGTGGATAAATCATTTCAGATTTCATAAATCTTTTAAAGGCATATCTTCATGTGCAGAGTAAAGCTATAATTGCACCAGCTGCTGCCCCTCTTCGACCTGGTCTACCTGCCCTAGCCTCAACTGCTTTGTCAGCAAGTCAAGCCCTTTCTTAGATCAGACAAGTCATTCTTGATCAACCACAGACTAGATCTTCTACAGCTCCTACTTTGGCTCCCTCCATATTTGAAGGTCAACCTTTACCATCTTTATCTACTACCTCCATGCCTTCTTCTACATCAGCTCCAGCTCCTGCTGATAAAGGCAAAGAGAAATCCAATCTGTGATGCAAACCAATGTATCTTAATTTTTGATGGGATGTATTTTTTTGTTTATTGTTTGTATTTCTCCTTTATGTTTTATTATGAACCTTCTTAATGACAAATGCAGTGTTTCACTCCATTCTCTATACTTTTTGATAATCCCAAAAGGGGGAGAAATAGTGAAGAGTTATCTCTTAGTCTTTTATCTATTCTTATTATATATGTTATTTTCTCTAACGTTGCATTTCATTTATACTTTGACAATACATGATTTGTGATCATCAAAAAGGGGGATACTGTTGGAATCCACATTAATTAATCATTTTTTAATGATCAAAATTCTCAATCATAATTACACATCATGTTTTAATGATTTCATATCTTATTACTGTCAATTACTCCCATTATTATTTACAAATATTTTGCACGATCACAACTCTCCCTTATCTTATCAAACCTTTGAATTTATGTTTCAAGTTCTCTTACTTGATAATGGTTAAGATTAATTCATATTCTGTATATTATTGTATAAGTCTGAATACAGTTAATTGTCTAAGTATCAAGACACCGTGAATTTTGACACAGTAAGATAGACTGTATACGAGACACAGACACTGTGAAGTGTAAGACAGACACAGTAAGCCTGACATCGTGACCCAGACACTGTGAAGGACACACCATGACCCAGACACCGAGAAGGATACACCGTGACCCAGACACCGTGAATGACACACCGTGAGTCAGACACTGTGACTCAGACACCGTGAGCTAGATACCATGACATGGACACACTACGAAGCACATACCATTACATGGACACACCATGAAGCACATACCGTGAAGGAGACACCGGTTCAAAGAGAAACTGTTTGCACAACTACTATGACACTGTTTCTTAACATTTTTTCCAATATTATTTAAATAATTCTAATGGTCATATTTGATGTTTTTAATGCAATTAATGATAGCTTTTGGTCTATCATGAAACCGTACCTCATACCTATGGAATGGAAATCATTCCTATTGCCAGATCTCATGGAATATAAATAAGATTGAGCTACAGTAGAGAAAAAACTCGCGCTTGACATGTCTCGACACACATACTACAATACACGTGAGCTCTGCACTGAACCAAAGAACAATCCTGAGCACAACTGTGAAGAACACATTGCACGATCCTCAAAGAAGTTCCATACATGAAATCCTACATTACTGAAGAACACACGAAGTACTCTGTAGTCAACATAACATCTTATATCCTAGAGAAACAAAAGCTGAACCATGACACTCTACTTTTCAACAGAAAAACTAGAGAAGGACTCAGAAGTATTTCTAATGAATCCAACGAGTCTAAAGTTGCACTTCCAATCACTAGAGCTTTCTAAACTTTCATATACTATCTCTAAGTGATTTTTTATTTACTTTCGAGCAGTGTGTGTAATCTGTTTTTTTTATACACACACTCTCTCTTGTGCTGAACTGGAGGATATCAAAATCCTCACACCATAACTTCTTACTCTTGTTTACCCACGACAACTGTGGAAGAGGTCCTTATGTGGCCTGGTCTTTATTTTTGTTTCCCACGAAGAACAGTGGTAGAGGTCCCTATGTGGCCTGAACAGTATTGTACTGTTGTTAACCCCGATCCAGGGTGTGGATCAAATTTATATATAAATTTAAGAGGACTAAGTCTCGGCTTGAGACTGAACTTATTGGTTATATCTACTGTGCATTTTTAGTATAAGTTCAAAATATAAAGTATCTAATTTATATTCTGCTGCTTATTACTTTTAAATACAAATATGTTTTAATGTTACTTTGATAGTTAATCTAACAAGTGTTTGTATTTATTGTAAATCATTAGGTTAGTTTCAAAAGCAAATTTAATCTTTTTATTAGATTAACTGAGAACTAATCAATCTTTTGAGAATCTAATTGAACCTTTACAGTTTTACAAATTCACTACAGTTTCACTTATTTTATAAATTGGGGGAATTTAGTAGAAAATATTTTTAACAGAAATTTTAGTTGGAACTCAATTCCCCCCCCCCCCGTCTTGAGTGTCCACTCCGACCAATATTATCCATCAAAAATATCAATCAAAATTAATTTCTGAGTCACAAAACCAAATTTATTTAAAATATGGGTCCTTTTCCTTAGACTATTCAATCACAATATGTTTTAAAAAAACATTAAATAACATCCTCACCTCCCCCTCTAACTTCATTCCCCTGAACAAAAAATCTCTTTCCTCCACTCCTCTTTCCATTAACTCATGATTTTTTGATTGAAGCATAGAAAAATCATTATTCCATATCTGCATTATAGTATTAAAAAAGTGAAGGTATTATTTTAAATTCTTTTAAGCTTTATTTTTTGTACATTTAAATGATTTTTCATATTATATACTTTAATAGACAATATAATTTATTAATTTTTACTTATATCCTCATGATGTGTAGTTTATTTTATTTTCTATTTTTTAGTTTGTTGAAAATATTTTTACCATATGTTATAATATAAAATATTTTATGATTATAATAAATAGTAATTTATAATAAATTATTATAATTTAATTTAATTTTAAAAAATTGAAATAAATATATAAAGTCTATTTTTTTTCGAAAAGATTATATATTATTAATTAATATCTCATTCATAATTTAAATTTTATTGAATTATTAAATACTTATATTTTTATTATATAAAAATAAAATTTAAATTTAAATATGATTTTAAATTAATAAATATATCTTATTTATTTTTGTAGGTAAAAAAATTTATTATATTATTATGGATAAGTATAAAATAATTATTTTATAATAAATTCGTATAAATTTCCATTAATTAGTTTAAATTGATAATATTCATTTTATATTGTTATAAAAAATTATAGAACAACAATTACTAGTTATAATTAAAAAATATATAATATTTCAAATTAATAATATAAATTATAATAAATAAAAAACAAATAGGAACTAATTATTATATATTAGTCTATTTTATGTTGGTTACATAATTATATACATAAAAATACTTTTATAAAACATTAAATTAAGAAAATTCCTTATTTTCATTACATAAAATAAAATTAGATAAGAGAATATTTATTTAAAATCATAAATATTTCTTATTTATTAAAACACACTACGAAATTAATTTATTTTTATAAATTTGAATAAGATAATTAGTTTAGTATAAATTAGTGTTGTTTTTCTAAATTTAAGAAACTTTTTATAAATTATTAAATTATAAAAAAATATAACAGTATAAATTATTATACATTAGTATAATATAATAATTATTAATTATAATTTTAAAGTAAGAACTGAAACTATATTAAAATATTTTTATCCGGTTAACTTATGAAAAATAGTTATTTTAATTAAAAGAAATTTACAATTAGACAGTAAATATTTTTTAGAGAAATACATATATCTTGTTTATTTATTTGAATGAAGAAATTATTATTATAATTTTTTATTAAATAATAAATTTAGTGTAAATTTTTATCAATTAAAATAATAAAAGATTTTTTTTTAAAAAAATTTGAATATAATAATGAATATAATACTATATATTTATATAAAACAATAATTATTAATTATAATTAAAAATAATAATTATTTTATTAGAGAAATATATTATAGATAATAATAAATATAATAGATATATGAATTTATTATCATATATTAAAATAATTTATCTTTATTTGTTTATTATCTTATTAACAGATAATCTACAATGACTCTCAGGGGGATACAACAAAATTCTTATACTACCAACTGGGAATAAATATTTGAGACTCAAACATGAGACTTCTTTATGACACTCTGAGGTCATTATCCCTAAGCTACACCTGGTGGATACTAAAAAACAATTTAAATCAAATTATATTATTATAAATAGTTAATTTTATTATATATAACCATAAATTTATTTAAAAACTTTCATATAGAAATATAAATAAAATTAAAATAAAATGGATATTAATTAATCTAAATTATCATAGATAAAAAATTAATAAGATTCTAAAATATAAATCCTTTTGGGACTACAACGATTTCTATACTATGATGATTTCTTAATTGCACTACATTCGTGAATGCAATTATTTTTCATATATATTATAAAAATTTGTAATAATTTAAAATAATTATTTGTAGTAGAAAATTATTTTTTATTAGTAGTTATAAATTTTTAACCATTATTAAAAATAATGTAAAATAATATTTAGTATAAAAAATTATGAAATAAAAATAAAAATAAAAATGAATTAGCAATAAAATATTCTTGGTATATAATTACTATAAATAAGTATAAATTATTAAAATTAAATAGTGTATCTGTTTCTAATAATTTTATCCTTTGACAAGTGCAATTCATTCTTGAGTGAAACAATTTAACATAACTAACGCTTTCAAAACTAGAATTCTTACTTGAATGGAATGCTTACATGACTGCAACACTACCACATATTAGTGAAAATTATGAAAGAATAATAAAAAAAATAATTTATGTAATAATAAATTTTACAAATAAGAAAAAAAAATTGTTATAAATAATATAAAAAATTATTATTTGAAAATTGAATGGTTATAGATAAAAAATTGTACTAATCTTTTGTAATTACTTATTATATAATTTTCATTAACAAATACAGTTCTATGTAGAAGTATTTTCAATGGATATATTTATTAAACTAAAATTCTTAATATTGTTTAGAATTTAATTTAATAAAATTTATACCCATATTTTTAAAAAAGAATCAGAGATCTATGAAATATATATAAATTGGTATTTAAATATTATAATTGAAGAAATCATCAATGAAATCTACATAGATCTGGGGTAAATTTTGTATACATAGAGGGTGTCAAAACAATAATATCATTCACATTATCAATTTAATATTTTATTTTCATATCGATAATTAAGTGTCCATATATGAAATTTGATCCAATAAAATTAAAGTCATTTGATAATGTTAGAGTTTATATAATGTTTTTTTCTTTTCCAAAAGATTGTGTTCTTTTATACCAACATGGTGAATGAAATATTGAAGAAATTTCAATTAGTTTTGTTACAGATACATCATCATTAAAAAATATTGTACATGAGGTTTCTAGACAATATTTTCAAGAAAAATATTCTTAGAATGATAATTTTAATACTAAATTAATAAAATTTAAATTTTACAATTTTTTGAATTTTTTTAATGAGGTCTTATACATGGAAGATATGATATGAAAATTTGAATCAGATAAAAAAATTTAGGCTATTAAATCATATTTGTAATGTCAAATCATTGTTTTGATCAAATAATTTGTTTGATTAAATGATTTATTCTATGGGTAACAAACTACATGAAAATTTCTATGAATTCAAGAAGTTATTCCATAATTTAAGTCTCACATATCCCAGGATTCATGCATTTTTTATTGATTATGTTATATATTGAGGTGAAAATGATTTATTAATTACTATTCAATTATGTGTAAAATTATTAGGACTACATAGTGATATAATTAACACTGGGAGGGGTTGAAGTAGTTTGGGTGACTTTTTAATCAAATTTAAATATTTTCATCCTTTACTTTTACCTATATCATTATTCGGTGAGTGGATATTTTATCCTCTCCTCTTTCCATTTATCTTTAATGCAACACATATGAAAGACACGCACACACAAGATACACATTAATTTGTAGGGTTCTCCTCCCAATGTGGGAAGGTCGTCTCTTGGGGTGATATGGATTCCTCCATAACCACAAGACCCAGGGGAATTATACAATGAGCTTCACACTATAGTCAATCTGCAATATATGAGTGTGCATCCTGTGCATCCTAATTTTTAGAATCACATACTTTGGTATATTTCTAACCCCATTAATGATATATCATTTGTAATAACCAAAGAGTTTTTTGTTTCATTTAGGTTGTTGATGTGTTTCTTTGTCTTCGTCCTCTACTTATCTTACTTTCTCAACTTCTTGAAAGAAGTTCACTAATTCTTTTCAAAATTGTCTACAGAACACTTATTTCATCAAGAAAAACAAATATTCTACCTTAATTTCATAGAGGTAATACATCCTCTTCTTCACCGTGATAACTAATCATTCTTATAAATCTCCCTTATTATTCTTATTTTCTAATAGAACTGCACAACACCATCCTCTCCACTTCTTCTTCTTCTTCTACATTATTTCGTAAAAGTATGCATTACTAATTATCCCTCTCATTTATCTCTCTTAATCACACAATGGTTATTTAATTATATAATAGTACTAGGAAAAATATTCTTTATTAAATTCTTGATAACTATTTCTTTATAAATTAGTATCATATATCCACCCCTTTATCATATATCTTGACCCCAAAATGTTTTGATACATGAATAATTTTTTCAAAACCCACATAAAAATTTTCGATCTAGATAAATATATATATATATATATATATCATATTTTAAAAAATATCAGTTATTAATCACCTTTGTCATATAATTCTTCCTTTGTTCACTGAATGTCATCTGGACACATGATTTTAAATTACCATAATTTCTAAAAATTCAAATGTCCTAAATTTTTAACATTTCAATTTTTAAATTCCATAAAACACATATCTCTAGTGAATTCCTTCACAAATTGATAGTCCAAAATATTATATTAAACCACATGAAAACCATAATTTATTACTCTTCATCCATTGAACCTATTAAGTTATATATCTATTTAGTATTTTCATTATATTCATTAGCCTATTAATACTTACATAGTTATATGAATAGACATTATTGTTCACGGATCCATCCTCATATAAAAAGGATCATAGTTCATATTCATCCTTCATATTCATGAATGAGCCTTATTTTGAAGATCATACTTTTTTTCCTCTCTATCATAATACTAAATGAATCATGATAAAATAATCATGAATAATTTTTTTTCATTTAATTTCATCACACCTAGAATCATCTATATGTTTTTAAAATGTAGGACACATATCCCTAGTGTTACCCTAGCATAGATCTAGGTTTCCATTATAAAAGGCATCCGACCTTTACACAAGAAGGGTTAACTTCAATTTTCTTTTATATAATAGGTCAAGTCACAATTTCACAACATAAAAAAATCACCCATTCCATTTTTTAAGAATTATTGTTTATTGAATTATACTTATATCAATATCCTTATCATCTATACCCTTATGTATATTCAAATACATGAAGATTGACATTATGGAAACATTAGAACTTACCATTAAAAAAATCTTGATCTTCTTCTTCTATGTTGATTGTGATATCAAATATCATAACATTCTATAAAGTCATATAAATTCAACTTCATATATATTTTATTTACACACAGATGGAGATATTTTATGAATTATATTCATATCATATTCAATTATTGTAACATAAATGACTTTGTGTTTAGTTATAAATTAATAGTAGTACACTTCTAGATACAACTAACATGGTGTGCGTGTAACAACCTGAGCTTCCATGGTACGCTTCTCTTTGAATAATACAGTAGTGTGTGTTGTACGCAACTTCGAGTTCTAACACACACCACGACCAATCAAAGTATCCATTATGAATAATAATAACTAATTTTTAAAATTATAGAAATTTTATCTCTCAAAATGGACTTCATTTTTGGTTTCGGAGTATCGAATTTAGCCTAAGGTGAAATTTTGGTACTTTTCGGATAACTTTAATATTTTGATGAATAGTAAAAATTACTAAATTTTAATTAAAAACAAATTTTTTAATCAAAATATTTATTAGTGATAAATTATGAATTTTAGTGGTTTTAAATCATATTTAGAATATATTTTTACCATTTAATCCAATGTTCATCATTGGAAATAATTTCACAATTAAACCGAATACAAACAAGTATCAATCTTTTGATAGTTATTATATCTTAAAAACACGGATTTTGTTTTGACAGCGGGAATTAATTTTAAATTAATTTATACCACTTCTGTGTTTTGAATTTGGAAAAATGGATTCTATATTTGGAATCATAATGTCCAAATTTTTTAAATAGATAACTTTTATTTTTAGACATTTTGAATAATTACTTCGGTAAATATTTTATTTACCATGGTTAAAGGGTAAATATGGTAAATAAGGGTTATAAAATAATATTATAATAATACTAAATTACCCTAAAACGTGTCCTAACCTTATTGGTGGATACCCTTACGACCATGGGCATCTTTGGGTCGATTTTAGGACCCCATGGAGCCACTTGTAGGTGATAGAGACACTTTATTTTAATTAAGTTAAAATAAATAAAAAAATGTCATAACCATATATCGTTTAGAAAAACAATTTTTACATAGGGTTATATATGGTGTATTTTCGACTATAAATATTAATTAGAAATCTATATTGATTTCCTACATAATTATATTTTATTTATAATTTTTAGACATTAAATAATTTAATTTATTTATGACACAATGATGATACAGTAATTACAATAATAGTGAAAAATTAAAATAATTTATATTATAAATACCCAAATGAATATAATTTGAGACTTTTAATGAATTAAACTAATTTTATAGGATAATATGACATATTAGTATTTATTTAATTAATGTTTTTCGAAGTAATCATTCTGTTATGTTTTTTAAAAAAATTCAATTATTGAATAGTCTCAAAATTGACATAAAAGGGTTTTTAAAAAAAATATTATATTATTAATTGATATTAAATTCCTAAAAATATAAGGATCAGCCAAGAGACTTATATAATGATTTTTGTATCATTAATGGACCAATTTTGGTAGCTTGGAGGTATATAGTAACTTTATTAACTATATAATATAAAAATACAAAGTGATATTGTAAGTGTAAAACTAATTAACTATGAGTTAAAAATAAAATATAAGGTTAATATATTGAGAAACACTTGTCTAAATTCTATTGGTTGAGTGTTTTTTGTCCCATACCCACCTTAACCTTTAAATAATCCACTTTTGAGCCATTATAAACTGAATATGAATTTATTATAAAATAATATTTCTAGCTTTTCCAAAGGTGCCCCTCACCCCTCTTATAAAAGGACACCCCCCCTTCTCATTAATTCACACCGTCAAAGCCTTTTTGTTCGGCCAACCCCTGCCCGAATACTCTCTCAACATCCCTCACCTCATCCTAGAGGAATTCCTTTTTTCATAAATCCATCCTAAGGATCCCTTTTGATCAAATAAAAAGGAAGAACCCAAAGAAGAGGTAATGATTTCACCACCTTTTTTCAAGTTCCTTTCTTCTTCCACTTCTTATTTCTTTGTTATTACCATTCTGAAATAATGAATCTAGTATCTCCTATATTCTGTAATATTATTATAAATATGGTACAACCATATTCAGTATTCTATCCATCCTTTTAATGACATGTCACCATGCATGCGTACGTACGACTTACAGTCTCCACGTCGTGGTGTAATTGTTATTCAATATATTATTATTTGGATGGGTATAATAATAATTTGTAATTCATGTCAATAATAAATATAACATTATAATGATTCTGTATATATGATATACCATCCAATTATATATTATTTTAATATCAAGAGAATGACATTTTCGCTCGTGCGTACGTATGGATTACCGTCTCCACGACACGATGAGATTCATTTCCAAGATCACCATTCATCGACGATTATAAAAATATATATTACTAATGATTATGTAATATATGACATAATAATTTTACTAGAGATATATATATATATAAGGATTTATGTACTTACATATATCTTATTCACTTACTTCCGTTCAATACTATATGAAAACAGAAACAGTGTTTATGCGTACGTACGGAATACCATCTCCATAAATGGTGTTTTCCATTTCATATATATTTCTATTATACATATTTATATTCTAAATATATATGATATATTTATCATGTTTTATATTCTGGAAGTATTTAAATCATGATCTAAGTGATACAACCAAGAGTCACAAGTTAAAACACGTACGATAAAGAAAGTGATTATTACCCGAAATGTTAACTTAACATGGAAATTATTACTAAATGGGTAATATAAAGTCATAAATGAATCATGTATGATATCATAAATATTAATATAGTTCTGGTATAATTTAATAACAAACTACGATCTTCGTACAAGAGGTTAAACATACCCTCGACTAAAGGAAAGTGCAAGGTAAGGGGTTTTCATCTCACTCCTTATTCCCGTGAGATTCATGCCATATTGCCACCATTACATTTTGTGTGGTGTATTTACTTCCCATAATTATATTATTTGTGTAATACATTGTAATTTATGTGTATTTACATATTCATTATATGATACCTCTTTCATGGGTTGTATGTTTCATAAGTTACCAAATTGGTAAGGGTTTATTTCACAATCTCTTCATTATCTAATGTTGTTTATACGTAATTATCTATTGGGACCTCTTTATCATCCAAATCCATGTTTCATAAAAATGTCTTTCAAAACATTTTTAATATTTAATAGACAATGGCTTAAAGTCATTTATACCCTTATTTGATTTTATATGTTTTAAAGGAATCTTTCCAATGTTTTTGAAACAAGTTACTTTTTAACCTTTTTGACAAAATTAAGGTAAGAATGTTTTTTTAAATTATACAGCGGGTGCGGTTATTCTCCGTCGTTATTACACCTTTGAATCTTCCTTCACAAGTTTATAAAGATATTTTCTAAATAAAGGTTTTCTCTATAATTATGAGACTTTTAAATGATTTCAAAAAAAGAGATATTTTCCTCAAATAGTATTGATTTCATCTATGTCAACATCCTTTGATAAATTTTAAACTTGTTTCAAGTTGATTTATTGTGATACAAATCATCCATATTGTATTTAAGGTTTTGTGATATTTTTGACTATGGATGAGTTATTTTTATGCCATTAATGGTTTGTGATTAAAGTTTTGACATTTTTTATGTTAGTTTTAATACGAATATTTATTTTATATTTCATCCTCTTCTTATGATGAATGTGTTGGACTAGTATGTTCTGGGTTGGGGACCGGTAAAAGTAAGTCCTCCGGGTTGGGGTCTGGTTACAGCAGACCCTTCGGGTTGGTTTCTGGTTATTAGAGGCACTCCGGGTTGGTTTCCGGTTATTAGAGGCACTCCGGGTTGGTGTCCGGTTATTAGAGGCACTCCGGGATGGAGTTCGATTACAGAGGCTCTCCGGGTTGGGCTCCGAATAGAGTTATACCTTAGGTCTTGGCACGAGGCCTTGACACAGAAATTAAAGTTCGACATCATGCATTCCATCGTTATGAAAGTGGTTATTGATATTGCATGTGACTATTCAACTAGTAGAATATCCATGTGAACAAGTAAATGGAATTATTTCATCTTATCTTTGCCATATTATGCTGAAGTTCATGTTTTGTAGGATTTTTTTAGTTATACATTTCCTTAAATGTTTATGCTTATTTTTGAATGTTTCTGTTGTATTTCTTACCCTTACTAAACATTTGAGCTCATCTCTTTCTATGTTTTATTTTTCCCAGGATTCCAAGAAGTGTAATGTGATTGATATGCAGGGTTAATCCAAGGGAATAATGGCATTCATAAAGATTATTTATGTTGTTTTGTACATCTTAAACTAAAAATTTAACATTCATGTATGTGATCTATTTTTCCAAGACTGCTAAAATGATCGGTCCTTCGGGGCTTGATTCCTTGTAATCATGCTAATGTATTAAAATAATTCACCGAATCTGGGTAACTGGGATCGGGGCGTTACAGTTGGTATAAGAGGAAGTTTAGAAATAACATTGGAAACTAGATTTAGATAAACTCTGATTAGAGCACATAGACCTAAGATAGACTTTGAGGATTGGTATTGAAGAACTTCCTAGAATTTTGGTATTGTAGAGATTTTGTGTGTTTTCCGAGCAATACATCCCTGTCTGGATACGAGCAGGTAGAGGCGGCTCTGGCACAGATGTACCTAGGGGTAAAACCCGAAAACACCGCTTTGAGCTAGACTCGAACGGGAACTGGTGCTCGACAACGGGCCTTGCTGCACTCTTGGTTACGACACTCCCGGGGGATATACTTAGGATAATTCTCATTTTCTTTAAAAACCATTATGAAGGGATTATGAGTATATACTTATTCAAAGAAAACATTTTTATTATTATGGATTATATCCATAAACGGTTCAATTTGTGTTAGGTATTTTACAAGTTTGGTAATTATTCATTGCAATTCATAAACTGAACTAGTTTATGTTATTGTATATATATGGTGCCCAGTAGAAGGAATGTGAACTCTCGTAATACGTATGATCCAAAGAGTAAGAAGGATCATATCTTTCGTGGTCCTAAGACTGAATTTAGTAGGGAAATAGTTTCCCACATATTATCATCATATGAAGAAATAGTATCATGTGTTGATAAGATGAGTAAAGAATTATCAGAGTGCTATGGCTTTGAAGGGAAGCAAGATAAGAAAAGTATGGAAGAGAGAAAGATGGATAAAGGGAAGTGGGAAAAGAAGAATTTTCCCATATGTGATAACTGTGGGAAGAAACACCCTGGAACTTGCCTGAAAGGAATAGGAGTTTGTTATAAGTGTGGAGGAAAAGGGGCACAAATTACGTGACTGCAAGGGTAAGAAAAAGGTTTCAAATATACAATGCTTCATTTGCAAGGAGTTTGGACACTACATGAACCAATGTCCCTGTCATCAGACTATGCCGCAAATGATGCTATTGGATAATAATCATGTTATTATACTACCACAGATAAAGAGGAATGACTAGTGTTCTTATGTTGTTATTTTAGAATTATTTCATTTAAGTGTTGTATCAATGATGTTCTGGCAATAAATAAGGATTGTACTGCAGTACTATTTAATTAAGGATTTGAGATTTTATGGTACTACGAAAAGTGAATCTACAGTAAGTTAATTTTTTTTGGAAATTACATGGTTTAAGGAAAGAGAAACCTTAATATGGTCCTAATATTGAGGTATTGATTTTGGAATTTGTGATGGTTGATTTTGGTAATTCAGGATGTTGCGGTGTTTTAAAAGAATATATGAGGAAGGTGTTCACATGTTATTACCCGGCAAAAAGGATCCTCATTATGTTTAACTTCCTTGTAAATTTTGGACTATGAGTTTGGATAATATTTTTGGATAAGTCTAATGGTTGGAATGGATTAAGTTTGAAAGGTTATTTTTTGGATTTTTATAAAAGGAAAACACGCAGACCGTGTGACGACTCGTCGTGTCAGACAAAGCCGCAGGAATCGAACCCACAACCATAGTGCAATTGGGATTTATCGCCTACCATTTTGCTACATGAAGTTCCTGGATGGTATAATGTAGTTTCTTTACATAAAGGGTCTGATATGTGAAATATAAATTCATTATATTTGGAACCCTATACGATTAGGATAAATAGATTATTTTTGAGTTGTATTATGTTTTGGGATGAATGATGAGTTTGTGGTAGAATTTTATTAATGGATAAAACTCTAATTATAAAGTAAGTATATCTCTTTATGATCCAAGACAATCTCATAAATAAATTCCTAAACATTAAGAAAATGAACTTAGAACAAAAATGTTGTCCTAGATGGAACCTTAGATCCTCACTAATTTATGGCTTTGGGATTGTTGGCCTTTTCATAGCCATGTTCTCTACAATTTTCCATCAGATAATTGATGGTTATATTTCTCTTCTATATCCATATTTTTCTAAATGGAACCCTAGTATGTGTTATTTTCGGTAATCTTCATACCTTCCAATATTTATTTTAAATAGAGGCCTCGTTAATTCATTTTTCGATGTGGGATTTCAACTAAGATATTTTGAAACGTCAAAAATGTGTTATCCTAATACCTTATGTTTTATTGAAACGAAGGTATTTTAAATCATCATAGATTGATGAATTTAAGGACCTCAATTTTAAACTTGTTTATGATTGATGACCTCAATCACTACCTATAAATATTTAAGTTTTTCCTCCAGTTATATTTCTATAATTTCCACCAATGTCCTCCTAATTGAGATCATAATTTTGTGGTGACACTTTCATTTCTCTTTTCATCTTGTGAAGACTAAATTTTATTAACGAAATTTCCGATGTGGGTTTTTTCCACAAAGATATTTCCTATTTTCAACCTTTATTTTCAAAGAACAATATCAAATTGTGAGGACACAATCTGTTGACGGAGGGGAGAATGTAACACCCCGAGCTTCCACGGTATGCTTCTCTTTGAATAATATAATAGTGTGTGTTGTACGCAACTTCGAGTTCTAACACACACCATGACCAATCAAAGTAGCCGTTATAAATAGTAATACCTAATTTTTAAAATTTTAGAAATTTTTTCTCTCAAAATGGAATTCATTTTTGGATTCGGAGTATTTAATTTATCCTAAGGTGAAATTTTGGTACTTTTCAGATAACTTTAATATTTTGATGAATATTGAAAATTACAAAATTTTAATTAAAAACAACTTTTTTAATAAAAATAATTATTAGTGATAAATTATGAATTTGAGTGGTTTTAAAGTATATTTAGAATATATTTTTACCATTTAATACAATTTTAGTCATTGGACATAATTTCATAATTAAACCGGACATAAACAAGTATCAGTCTTTTGATAGTTATTATTTCTTAAAAACACGTTTTTTGTTTTGACAGTGGGAATTAATTTTAAATTATTTTCTGCCACTTCTGTGTTTTGAATTTGGAAAATAGTATTCCATATTTGGAATCAGGATGTCGAAATTGTGTAAATAGATAACTTTTATTTTTAGACATTTTGAATAATTACTTCGGTAAATATTTTATTTATCATGGTTAAAGGGTAAATATAGTTAATAAAAGTTAAAAAATAATATTATAATAACACTAAATTACCCTAAAACGTGTACTAACTTTATTTGTGGATACATTTCCAACCATGGGCATCTTTGGGTCGATTTTGGGACCCCATGGAGCCACTTGTAGGTGATAGGGACACTTTATTTTAATTAAGTTAAAATAAATACAAAAATGACATAAGCATATATCTTTTAGAAAAACAACTTTTACATAGGGTTATATATGTTATATTTTTGACTATAAATATTAATTAGAAAGCTAAAAAAATCATACATATTTATATTTTATTTATAATTTTTAGACATTATATAATTTAATTTATTTATGACACAATGATGACAAAGTAATTACCATAATAGTGAAAAATTAAAATAATTGATATTATAAATACCCAAATAAATATAATTTTAGATTTTTAATGAATTACACTAATTTTATGGGATAATATGACATATCATAATTGATTTAATTAACTTTTTTTGAAGTAATCACTCTGTTATGATTTTACAAAATTCAATTATTGAATAGTGTCAAAATTGACATAAAAGAGTTTTTAAAACAAATATTATATTATTAATTGATATTAAATTCCTAAAAATCTAAGGATCGGCCAAGAGACATATATCATGATATTTGTATCATTAATGGACCACTTGGGGGTATCTTGGATCTATATAGTAAGTTTATTAACCATATAATATAAAAATACAAAGTGACATGGTAAGTGTCAAACTAATTAACTAAGAGTTAAAAATAAAAGATAAGGTTAATATAATGACCCAAACCTGTCTAAATTCAATTGGATGAGTGGTTTGAGACCCATACCCACATTAAACTTTAAATAATACACTTTTGAGCCATTAGAAACTGAATATGAATTTATTAAAAAATAATATTTCTAGCTTTTCCAAAGGTGCCCCTCACCCCTCTTATAAAAGGACACCCCCCTTCACATTAATTCACACCTTCAAAGCCTTTTGGTTCGGCCAAACCATGCCCAAATACTCTCTAAACTTCCCTCACTTAACCCTAGAGTCACTACTTTAGTCCTAAATCCATCCTAAGGATCCCTTTTGTTCAAACCAAAAGAAAGAACCCGAAGAAGAGGTAATGATTTCACCACCCTTTTTCAAGTTCCTTTCTTATTCCACTTCTTATTTCTTTATTATTACCATTCTAAAATAATGAATCCAGTATCTCCTATATACTGTAATATTATTATAAATATGGTACAACCATATTCAGTATTCTATCCATCCTTTGAATAACATGTCACCATACGTGCGTACGTACGGCTTACCGTCTCCACGTCGTGGTGTAATTGTTATTCAATATATTATTATTTGGATGGGTATAATAATGATTTTTAATTCATGTAAATAATAAATATAACATTATAATGATTATTTATATATGATATACCATCCAATTGTAAATTATTTTAATATCATAAGAATGATATTTTCTCTTGTGCGTACGTACGGATTACCGTCTCCACGACGCGATGAGATTCATTTCCAAGTTCATCATTCATCGACGATTATAAAAATATATATTACTAATGAGTATGTAATATATGACATAATAATGCTAATGGATATATATATATATAAGTATTTATGTACTTACATATATCTTATTCACTTACTTCCGTTCAACACTATATGAAACCAGAAACATCGTTTATGCGTACGTACGGACTACCGTCTCCATAAACGGTGTTTTCCATTTCATATATATTTCTATTATACAAATTTATATTCTAAATATATATGATATATTTATCATGTTTTATATTCTGGAAGTATTTAATTCATGATCTAAGTGATACAACCAAAAGTGACAAGTTAAAACACGTACGATAAAGAAAGTGATTATTACCCGAAATGTTAACTTAACATGGAAATTATTACTAAATGGGAAATATAAAGTCATAAATGAATCATGTATGATATCATAAATATTAATATGGTTCTATTATACTTTAATAACATACTATGATCTTCGTACAAGAGGTTAAACGTACCCTCGACTAAAGGAAAGTGCAAGGTAAGGGGTTTTCATCTCACTCCTTATTCCCGTGAGATTCATGCCATATTGCCACCATTACCTTTTGTGTGGTGTATTTACTGCCCATAATTATATTATTTCTGTAATACACATTAATTTATGTGTATTTACATATTCATTATATGATACATCTTTCATGGGTTGTATGTTACGTAAGTTACCAAATTGGTAAGAGTTTATTTCACAATCTCTTCATTATCCGAGGTTGTTTATACGTAATTATCTTCTAGGACCTATTTATCATCCGCATCCATGTTTCTTAAAAATGTATTTCTAAATTTTTTTACTATTTAATAGAAAATGTGTTAAAGTAATTTATACCCTTATTTGACTCTATATGTTTTTAAAGGAATCTTTCCAACGTTTTCGAAACAAGTTACTTTTTAACCTTTTTGACAAAATTAAGGTAAGAATGTTTTTTTTAACTTATACGGCGGGTGTGGTTATTCTCCACCGTTATTACACCTTTGAAGATTTTTTCACAAGCTTATAAAGATATTTTCAAAATAAAGGTTTTCTCTATAATTATGCGACTTGTAAATGATTTCAAAAAAAAGAGATATTTCTCTCAAATAGTATTGATTTCATCAATATCAACATCCTTTGATAAATTTTATACTTGTTTCAAGTTGATTTATTATGATACAAATCATCCATATTGTATTTAAGGTTTTGTGATATTTTTTACTATGGATGAGTAATTTTTATGCCATTAATAGTTTATGATTAATGTTTTGACATTTTGTATGTTATTTTTAATACGAATGTTTATGTTATATTTCATCCTCTTCTTAAGATGAATGTGTTGGACTAGTATGTTCTGGGTTGGGGACCAGTAAAAGTAAGCCCTTCGGGTTGGGGTCCGGTTACAGCAGACCCTCGGAGTTGGTTTCCGTTTATTAGAGGCACTCTGAGTTGGTGTCCGGTTATTAGAGGCACTCCGGGTTGGTGTCCGGTTATTAGAGGCACTTCGGGGTGGAGTCTGGTTACAGAGGCTCTCCGAGTAGGGTTCCAGTTATAGTTATCCCTTAGGTCTTGGCATGAGGCCTTGACACAGAAATTAAAGTTCGACATCATGCAATATATAGTTATGAAAGTGGTTATTGATATTGAATGTTATTATTCAACTAGTATAATATCCATGTGAATAAGTAAATGGAATTATTTCATTTTATTATTTACAGATTATGCTGAAGTTCAAGTTTAAAAGGATTTTGTTTTAGTTATACATTGCCTTAAATGTTTATTCTTATTTTTGAAAGTTTCTGCTGTATTGCTTACCCTTACAGATCATTTGAGCTCACCCCTTTCTATGTTTTATTTTTCCCAGGATTCCAAAAAGTGTAATGTGATTGATATGCAAGGTTAAGCCAAAGGAATAATGGCATTCATAAAGATTATTTATGTTGTTTTGTACGTCTTAAAGTGAAAATGTAACATTCATGTATGTGATCTATTTTTTCAAGACTTCTAAACTGATCGGTCCTTTGGGACTTTATTCCTTGTAATCATGCCAATGTATTAAAATAATGCATCGACTCTGGGTAACTCGGGTCGGGGCGTTACAGTGTGTCTAAGTAATGTGAGGAATATGATATACTAAAAAACTATTTTTAAAGTTTGATAGATGTATATTATTAATTTATCCACGATACCACATTTCTCAAATCTCATATTAATGAAAATGTATAAGATTTTCATCATTATAAGACTAAATGATCATTTATCCTATCATTAAAATCAAATTTTGGTGATGGTACACCTCTTTGGTCCATCGTTCCTCACCCCACAGTGGTTATTCACACTCTCCTTCAAACACTTGAAGACTTGTGCTTCTATATGGTTGTTATTACCTATAGATACAAAATAATCCTTTATAGTGACATGAGACTGGATCCAACTTTGAGCTTGGCTACGAATTCATTATGAACACCCTAATACTAGGGTGTTTCGTTAGAAATCAGTAGAAAATATGTTTTCTAACTCGATATTCAATCCCTAGAAACAATAAAATAGCTAATAAGAAAAATACTCAAAAATAAAACATCTATCCACCTCATTTTATTTTAGGATTTTTCTCAAAAACAACATAAACACCATACTTTTTTCTTTTATAGTTCTCACACAATGATATAATATTATAACATTTTTCGTTAAATAGAAATTTATTTCTGAATTATAAATTGAATTCTTCATGGAATTTAGTTCTTAAAATTGGAATAATCATATTTTTCATTCAATAAAATGAATCTTTAAATAATCAAAGGAAAATATGTTTATTTTTATTTATATTTAATTTATAAAAAAAATTCTAAAACCATCATTAATGTTGTGTATTCCATTTATTAAACATCCAATCCAAGAAACACAATATATGAGAAAATAATCTTCAGCACACTTTCAGGAACCTTCCATTCTTTGAAACTAATTATAATTTACTTCTTCATGTAAATATTTGAAACAATGAAATATCCTTATTTATTGATAATCATTTTCATAAATTACTAATAAATAAAACACTAATAAAGTGGGTTTAATCCCCTTTGTATTTTATGTCAATACTCATACAATATGATGTGTAAATATATACCCCTCTATCTTACCCAATTCATTTTTTCAATCCTAATTTTCATTTCTCCCACTACGTATTTCTCATTAATCATTTAATTTTTCATTATCATCCCCTTATTAAAAACATACAACATACGTTGGTAAGAGTGAAGCCATGTCATACATAATAATAATATGGTCAATCAATACACATTAAGTCTATGTGATCCATAATTAGTCTAGAAAAATATGGTTGTATTTATAGAAAAAAATCATCCATTATCAGATGAATTTGATACTAAAAAAATGAGATACTCAATAAAATTCTAAAAGATGTCAAATAATACCAAAATGACATAATCCCAACACTAAATAATAGAAATTATACTATGTTTTTTTAATGACATACATCAACCTGAATCCCTACAATATAGTATATACATAGGTTAGAAACATTCATGTATAATGATACTATTTAAATTTTAGGAAACAACTGGGAGTATTCTTTAACACATCATTCAATGTAAATGATTTAATTAAATTTATCCCCATTAATCTTAGGATTATTTTTTACATACAATGAGTCATATAATTTGAGGACATACCTTCTCAATTACTTATTATTCATGAATATTTTTAAATTTTTATTTGTATGATATAAAATTTTATATAATTTTCTCAACTTTCTTATCTCCCCTCAAAGAGACACAAATAATGTCTTCAATTTGTTGGAAATATTCTATAAATTGATAAAATATTATTAAATTAGACCAAACCAACAAAATGGATCACATCACGTGGTTGTCTGTATTTTTGACAATTTTTACATCTTCCCCAAGGATGATCTACTTAAATAAACACTCGTGGAATGAAAAATATGTGATCAAACCAATAAGGTAGATTCTTCCTCATCGTTGTCCAGTTTTTTTATATTTAACTTTCCTTCTTGGGCTCTCCCCATTGGGAATATACTTCATAAAAAAATCTCTATATTTTTTTATAAAAATATGGTACATAATGTTAAGGTAATAAGATACATATTCTTGTTCCTCAATGTGAATAATATGGGTGAGATGATTTTCTCAACCATGTTTCTTCAATCATCAAGCTTCCAAATCTAATCATTAAATCCTATATTGCATTGGAAATCATGGAACTCTTCCCATTATCATACTATTTTTATGGAACACCTCTATTCATATCACCAAATGTATCTTTATGAAATGTTTTTTGGTCTTAAAGGATTCTTGTTGTGTTGTAAGAATGGTTAAATATCCATTAGCCTTATGCACACCTTTAATGAACCTCTTACATAGTTCTTTTTTAACACAAGGCTTGTCCTATATTGAAAACCTATCATTAAATTCAAGGTATTATGTGGAACTATCTCTTTATCCTTTTCACAAGATTATTATTATACTTCTTCAACATTTATTTATCTTTACAAATCTTTAAAAAAATTAGTAATCAATCATAGGAATGTTGACATGTTCTTTGGAATATCCTCATTTTTATTCATTATTAATTTTCGTCACATTAGTAATTTTATATAGAGAATATCTCTTACACATCATGAATTTGATTTAAATATTATATGTCTTACAGTTGTTGTAAAATATTAACTTATTACTATTTTTATTCATTGTTGGCGAATGATAATTTTAATCTTTCTCTATATTCCATTCCATGGTTATTTATTCTTTATTTAACAACTTCTATGGAATTGTTTTCCATTTTATTTTCAGAATAAATGATATTAGAATACACTATTACTACAAAAACACTCTCTATATACAATATAATAATATTCATGTACCATAAACATGTTTAAACCTCACACATATATCTTATTCATTTATGGTTGTTATATCATATCTAGATTAGTTCTTCCTAAACAATGCTTCCACAAAAATTTGAGAATTGATTGATCATACCAAAAATCCAATGTATATAGTCCATATCAATTTTAACACAAAAATATAACAATATTAAGTTTTTTATTATTTACTAATGTGCATTATGTAAATATTTTTAAGGAATAAAATCGTACTATTTTTGGATATTTCAACCACTGGTTGGGGTCTTCTTAGGTAACTACGTAACACCGCAATAGAAATTGTGGTTTTATTTCCATCACATTTCTCTATACATACTTATACTAATTTTTTTTTTAAAATGTATTGTCAATGAAAATAGATTTTGGTAAATCATTGAAACTTAGTATAGATAGTACCTTTTTCTTTGATGATTCTTGACTATGATCATCATAAGAAAATGTTTTCCTATTTTAATATAAAATTTTTCCTTTAATTATAAAATCATCTTTATAACATATTATGGTACTATATCCTTAATCCTTCAACTATGAAGACTTAATTTGTATATTCTCATGGTTGGTTAGTTTTACTTACTATTATAGACACTTCATATTGAGTGACTTGTTTTTTTGTTCAATAATTTACATATCTTATCTATAATCCATCAAAATAATACCAACTTCATCATAATGAATTTAGGTGTTTTCATTAAGAAATGTGTCAATGTCATTTATTTTTTACTCCTTTACATCAATCTGAGCATTCTTAGAAGTAATTATTTATTAAAATTCATGGATCTTATCTTCTAATTATTCTGTGACATCATTGAGATATTTTTTTTATTATGTGAATCTTCTAAAATTTTAATAATTGTTTTTAAAGGGTAATTTTTTCGAATTACTTGGATTCAATTTTCTTGGAAATATTTAAAAATGATAATATTTTTTCCTCCAACCCCCGTATTCATTTCATCTAACTCCTCTTCATTCTCTATAATCTATTTTTTTACTATAATAAATTTGATAGACCAAAGAGTTTAGTTTATTTTGGAAAATAACGTATTAAATATTTTAAATATGTAAATCATATATTAGTTGAAATATTATCATACAAAATGATGCATGTTTCTTCTGGAGGATAGTTTGAGAAAGAATTTTTATATAAATCTCAATCACTTGAGGACCATTTTCCTTTTAAGGTGGAAGGACTCTCAATTTAAATGATTGAAAACTATACTACTTGTTCTTCTATTTCCATGATAGATAAATAATTCCTTTTTATCATGAATCAATAAAAATTATTTTTATATGATGGTCATATTCTATTTTCTCTTCTGACCATTATTTTTCATGATGATCATAGTCTTGGTAGAAATATTATTCAGATCAGAAATTGATGAAACTTCACTAAAACATCAGCTTATTTTTTTATGAAATGGAAAATAAAAATTTCAAAAGAGAAAACTATCTAAATAGGTAATCTAATCAGAGGTGAATCTTTCTCTAATACCACTTATTAGTACTGGATAGGGATTTATTCAACCCTGGGAGGGGTGAATAAGTGTTGGTGAATTTTAAAAAAAATAGATTTTTTCTCATGTATCATTCTATAATTTCTACTAGTATGTGAGTGGATCTCATATACTCACTACATACTTAAAATTTTATATAAAACATAATCAAAACACACATAGACAAGGGTTATATGAATTTTCAATGTTCACCTCTCAATGTGATAATTCTAGTCATTGGTGTGATATGGATCCCGCTATGATAACATCACCTACTAAAATTATCATGTGATCTTTACACTATATTATCTTAATAGTGTATGAGTGTAAATTCTAAACATATCAGTTTGGAAAATCCCATATTGCAGTATATACCAGAATTTTATAATGTTATATAATGTTTTGGATTATGTTAGGATATTGATGTACTTATTTATCTTTATTAATTTCTTCTCTTACATAAAAAAAACATGAAATCAGTGGACATATTTTAATACATAAAAAATTGTGCACAAAACACCTTATTCTTATATGCAATAAAAAAATATTCATCCCTTCATACATAGAATAAATACTTTGTCTTCTTCTCTAAGAAATTTAAACTTTCAAAAAATTCTTTATTTCTTCTTCATATGCGATTGAACTGCCCAACACCATCTTCCATTATTAATCTTATTTTTATTTTATTTTTTCTTATTCTTCTTCTTTATTAAATTAATAGTAGTAGAATTGGTTCTCCCTATCCATTACCTATCTTGGAAACACAATGTTTCTTCATGTATAGAATAATATATGGTCTCTTATTCTCTCTTCAATGAATGTGAATTGTTTCTGTATAAAATGATATCACATATCTACAATTTTTTTATTATAAATGATAGTAGAATATTTATTACCTTAATAATTTTATTTAACCCTAAACAAAATTATTCCATGTGAAATAATATATATATATATATATCATAACTTTAGAAGCCTTAGTTATTCCTCAAGTTTATTAATTCATCTTCCCATTTTATCTAAATGTCCTAAGAACAGATGATTTTGAATTACCATATTTTTGGAAATAAAAATAACATATATTGTTACCCTATAATATTTTAAACTCTTTAAAACAAGTATCTCTACTAAATTCTCACCCAATATTCTTTCCCAAAAAAATCGTCAAAACAAAATTAAGACTATCACTAGTTACTTTCCATCATTCGAACTAATTAACAATTTTTTTTCCCAATTTATGCTTCATTTTTATTATCCAATTAATATATACATTAATCCATGTATGTAACTACTTTTTCATGGATTAATTCTCATCTCATAATGATTTTGGTTTTTCTTCATCACACATATTCATGGATGATCTATTATTTCACTACTAATAAATTAATTATTATCCTTTTTTAAACTAGCTAGATAATGATAAACTAATCATGATATATATTTTCATATATATTAATAAAACCTTGATTCATATAGAATTTTATACTCATTCGTATTATTCATATCACTAGAGTGGCCATTACATAGATCTAAATTACCATTTTTTGATATTATTTGACCTTTATATAAGAAGCATTTACTTCAAATGACCATTACATAATAGTTCGATTGACCTTTACATTGCACAAAAAATTTATAAATTACCTTAAATTGGAATTCCCCCAATGTATAATTATACTTATATTGAGAACCTTGTCATGGTTTCCTTTATATCAACTCATATACATTTTTTCAGACTTCATTTAAGACACACCTCATTTCTTAGAGTCTTATCAATATTCTTCTTCTCTACTATTTCTTATATATAGTGTTGATACCTTATTTAAATTCTTAGAGAGTGAACATATTCGAGTTTAGTTTTTGTTCAATGAAATAACACTACTTGAGATAATATTCTCAATATGTATTAGAGTTTTGTGGGGGAAACGATCCAAATTATATAGGTATTTTTATACCCTTATAGCCACACATTATTAAATAACTCACAACACAAATTTTCACTAATCCCACAATAGAGAATTTTTGTATATGGTCCGTCATTAGAATCCTTGGCACTCCCTTATCCCACCCAGAAAATATAAGGCCTAGGATAGAGCGCCCTAGTAGTACACTATACCTGAACCCACAATGTTTCTTAGTACCCTCAATCAAAAATTTATATACCCATGCTACACCATCTCTATGTTGAACTGCACTGTATAACCCTATGATTTTAGAATACATTTCTCTTTAATAAATTTTACGTATTATATTACTTATGATTCATGCAATATCGAATGATAGTGAATAATGAATTATAAAAGAAATTAAAATAAAATAAAATCATAAATAGTAAAATGAAATTTAAAAAATAAATGCTTTTATAAAATGGTTCGTAATAACATAAAGAAATAACATCGATTCTTGATAAACTCTTCTAGTGTTTTTTGTTAAATTGTACATTTTTTCTAAATATAATACTTATCATGAATAATAATAGTTAATTTATTTTTATCAAATTCCATTATTAATTAATTAAATTTTTCAATGAATCTTCTAAATTGAATAAGACATTTTATGAAATTTCAGACTATTAATTATTTTAAAAAAGAAATGTTTTATTTATAAACATTGTTTTTATTAAATATGGTTCATTTAAAAGAGGGGTTCTTTTATTTAGAGTATTAATATTTTTGTAAATTCTTATTTATATATATAGAAAAATGTATAATTATCATTAAATTGATTACCAAATGGTTAAAATTACTCTAAATGCTTTTGAAGGTAAAATAGAGGTATTTTTCAAAAAAATGGGAAATGTATTTTTATATTAATAAAATTAAATTATAATTATTGATGAATTAAATTAATAAATTATTTTTAATATATTACGTGAAATAATTTATCATTTATATAGTGGTTATTAAGATGAATATAATAATAATAAATTCATTTTTATGCCTGAAATTTCATTTTACCAAAATTCTATTTTCATTGTGTTACATGTACTTATTTTAAAATATTTTTTTACAAATATTATAAATTTAACTCGGTAAAATGAATTTAAAATATTTAATAAAAATAATAAAATTTAGTAATAATTTAAATTTTATTTATAATTCATAATTAATAGTAATAATGATAATTGTTTTCGAGCACGGTAAGAGTTGAAAGGCTTATTGAGGGGATTAAATAAAGAGATAATTCATTAGAATTTCACTACAACTTTTATAAAAGATATTGGCTGAGTGGATATAGAGATTAATCCATCCAATATTCCATGGTAGAAATTTTTTGAGAAAATTTACTTGATTAATATATATATTATATTTAAAATTTTCATGTACTTACATGAGTTTTACTCCCTGTAATTTAAAAAGGGAACAACCTCTCCTCAATTATTCAAACAAAAATAGAACCCTATATTATCCAAGATCAGACAAAATAACTTCCCAAATTTACATCCCACATCCAATAGGTCATGTTATTATCAAAGGAACAATCCTAGAATGCTTAAGGTGTAGGATAAAGGAAGATATCCAAGGAGGAGGTATAAGTCATAACTGAATTACTTCTTGTTTATTTATTCTTCTATCTCCATAAAATATAATGTTTCAATGAAAAATATAATGAAATAAATATCCTAAATATACTAAAATTGTTTTATAATGATCAAAAAACCATTCTCTACTTTACATCCATCCAATTAAATATGAACGTATCGCTCATTAACATGTACGAACTGTTATCTCTATAAAGGGATGTGTTTTATTTTGCATCACTTCCTCTAAGGGATGGTTTTATAGATCAATTAAATGAATATATGTGATTTTAATGTCATAATTATTATTATTTAAATATAAATTATTATTTAATTTTCTTTTTTTAATCCATTGATAAATGAAAATGTAACCCATGTGTATGTGCGGATTATATCCTCCATTCAGCGACGTATAAAAAATTTTCATGACATTATTTTATGGATGATAATATAAATATATCTAAATAATAAAAAATATTTTTAAAATATAATATTTATTATGAAACTATGGGAAAGGATTGAGTAATAGAACCATTGATCTGAAACATATTTGAAAAACATAAAAATTGACACCCAATATGTGATTTTAATAAAGAATTATAAATAAATTCATAATCAGGAATTATAAGAAAATCATATTTATTATAAAATTATGAATACTATTCCATTATAGATTTATAATAAGTAAAAATTTACTATATATAATTTTTTTGGTTTATAGATGCATGTACGACCTTGAGGTAAGGATTTTTCATCGTAAATTTCCTTCTTTAGGAGATATTTTGTATAATTCACCTATCTTCTTTTACAAGGTGAATATTCTACCCATTTTTTATATTATAATGTGAATATATTTATAATCATGGTATTTAAATGAAAAATTGAAATTAATTATTTTAATCTATTTTTCATCAAAAGTTTCCAATGTTGTAGAGGGTTATATTATAATCTCTCACTTTTTATAGATTATCTATATTTCAATTTCAATTTGGGTTATTGTCTGGTATTCATTACATAAAATAAAATAATTTAATTTTTATATTTATTTTTTGGTAATATTGTATTATTTTAATTTTCATACTCTTGGTAAGTAAAAATTAGAAAAGGAAAGTTTTTAAGAAAAGTCGACCTCATTTCCCCATTTTTGTCGGGAATATTTTTATTCCAAGTACTCATTAATTAAATTTTTCAAATATGATTTTATTTATACTTAAATTATTGTGAAATTTAATTTTTAAACTTCTATTGTCCTTCTTAAAATGGTTTCAAAATTAATCTTTTTGACGTTAGATAATTGGTTCAATTTTGACTTCATTACAAAGGTGTGAAAAGAATATGTTTTAACATTTTCATAAGACTTAATTTTCCAACCATCATATATTTTTTCATTATCATTATTCCATTAAATTATTCTTTTTTTCTTCAAATTTAATAATATTCATTTTTTCAATGATTTTTTTAATATTTACAATGAAAAGGGTATTTTCCTTGAGTTTTCAAAGAAATCTTATATTGTTTTTATAAACGTGTTTTCATATATGTCAGCATACATTACATAATTATATCCTCCACTGGGGATAAGATGTTATGATACCATGTAATTTATTTTTCAATTTCTTATGATGTTTATTTTTTTATGTATGGTTTCAAAAAATTTGGTTCATTCAATGGGTTGATTAAGATATGAAGGAATGTTGAACGATCTTATGTTCTTGTGACATACATATTAATAGTTTATGATTATGAGATTAGTGGTACTATTATGTATTTACAATGAATTAGGTAATATTCTCTATCTTATGATCTCAAAATGATAAAATGGTAGTTAGACCAAATCCACTAGTGTTCATCAGTGGTTAGCCCAATCTTAAGAATGTACAAAGGTGGTCATCCCAAGCCTACTAAATGATGGATGTCTTGTTAGGTATCCTTAGAATATATTTTTAATTATTATGATTATTACACATTCATATGACACACATTTATTACATACTCTCATTATTATGATTTTCTCCCTTGGGTCATGGATTATTATTTTTTATTATAAACTTTTATGACTATTTTTTTCATTATGATAAACCCTTACTCCATGACTCGTGGTTTATGATCAATGGATGATTGGGTGTAAATTCCAAATGAAAATATTTTGTTCCTTGATTATGTTCTTATTCATGTAATCTTATATTATTATCAATAATGATAAATTTATATCAATCATGATTAACCTTATTAAGCATCTATTCTCACCATTTAAAATGTTTACATTTCCCAAAGTTATCAAGATATGAATTAATTATGGAAAACTAGAAGGGTATCATGCCTGAGGAAATTTTATTGGAAATGTTGAAAATTATATAAAAATGCATTTTTTGATATATAGTCTTCAACTACTCTAAAACATTACAATACTCAAATAATTATTTTTAGATGATATATTGGGAATTCATTGAAAATGTTGTATTATGTAAAAATATTATGATCAAGTCCCAATAGTTGGAATCAAAGTAGTATTTTATTATTTTTAGAGATTAGGATATGAATAACACGAGGATATAATCAAAAATACATATAATGGAATAAAAATGAAATAGGATAAATCTAATGTTTTATAGGTTTGGGATTCCTAGTGGCCAATGGAAGGGGAAATGCACAATTGAGATTTTCATGTCGCAACATAGAACATACTTTAGTGTCAGTTTCTATCCAATAATTTATAATTATTTGATCAATGATTTAAATAATATATTCCCCATTATCCAATGATAGTAGCATGAAATTTTTTTCTTTGTTTTTTATAATTTCAAAGGTGTAGCTAATAAATTGTATACACTTATTAAGAATATAGGATAAGAACAATAAATTTATTCCATGACATGGGAAGAGTGTAAGAAGGTGTTATTCATTAATAATTTTCCTTAAACTATTCACACGATTAGGGAAAATTAACTCATTAAACTGAAAAAAGATAATGAATCAATCTGTTTCATTGGGGAAAAGGTCACCAGACCTGCATTGTACGCTTCGGATTTTTTCAGGGACCCTGAAGGAAAAATTGATTGATTATTTCATGGATTAAAACTAATTATCGGTAGGTAATTATCCATATAGTACATTAATTATTATAAAAAAATCATTTGATATGATATAAAGGAAAAAATTGAGAGTTAATAAACTCAATATTATTAATTTTGTTGGTAAAATAAGAGAAAGGTATATTTTTGAGAAAATTATAATAATAAAACCCATGAAAGAAAGACAATTAATATTATTTTATGCAAAAAGTGTTAAAGAATAATGGGATAAATTTACATAAGAGATAAATTAAGGTTTTAAGGGTGGATTAGAAGGAAATAAAGCACATTAATGAAAAAGTGATGGGAAGAGGCCAGCTAATGAAATTAATAGGGAGACAGATCAAAAAAAATTATCACCTACACCCCAATATAACAATTTCAAGGACTATAAACATTACACCAAATATTTTATAAATCAAAGGGTTATGTAATAAAACCAACATTAGTAACCTCTTAAGACAATTGATAATGCTCAAGCTTATGCAATCAAAACTATTAATGTGGGTCTTTATAATTAAGTAGTGAAAGGTATACTTATCATCTAGTAGAGAAATAAAAATTACTTTCCCTATTTATCTTCAACCAACCAATTTTTATCTATAAAATTCATTAAGGGTATCACTTAAACAACTCAAAGATAACCTTTTTAATTATCTATAAAATAATATAATAGAAAAATGATTGCATAAAAATTTTATGACTCATATCTTATATAATTGTGTGTGAATGTTATTCTTGAAAATATTATTATAAATCCAATAGTTTGATTTTTTGGTATTTTAAGCTTGTATTAGCTATATTAATATATATCCCATATTTTTTTAGTAAGGTAAGTCATATATAATATCCTAAAAACCTATGATTATATAATGGTGTGATGAGGAATTTTAAACTTCTAATGGAAATTACTTTCATAATATGTTTCCTTCTACTTATTTAAAATAAGTGTCTCTCTCAAATGGTAATGGGTAAACATAAAATTATTGATATGACTTTTCCTTAGGAATATGGAAATGTATTTCCAAAATATTTTCCTCATTTTCCACTAAATCATGAATTTTAGTTACCAATATAACTCTTAATTGGCGTGATTCCTATTTAAAATACTCCTTGAAGAATATCCCGGATTGAGATGTGATTGATGAATAAAATATATAATAACCTTGGTTAGGTATCCTTACAGCCTACTTCTTCACTATGGAGTCAACCTGTACTATTTGTTATCAAGGAAAATGGGTAAATGAATTCGTGGACTGATAATTGGGTACTAAACAACATCAATTTCAAGAAAAATAATTCACTACCCCATAGTAATGATATTTTTTCAACTATATAGAGCTCCATACATTCAAAGATTGATATTTGATATGGATATCATTATTTAACTATAAAAATATAGAACATACCAGTGATAATATTCCATACAAGGTATGGACACTATGAATTTATTGTTATTCTATTTCTTAATTGATAATTACCCCACTATCATCATAAATCTAATTAATAGAGTATTTGGATAATACCATGACCTTTTTATAGTCGTCTTTCTTGATTATATTCTTATATATTCATATATAAAGTAAGATAATGATGATTATTTAAGGATCCTGTTAATGATCATAAAAAATAATAATATTTATTCTAATTTTACTAATTTGAATTTTGGAAATAAAAAATATCATTATTAGGTAATATAACTACAAGAAAGTGTATAATAATGGATCCTTCAAACATATAAACATTTATGTAATGTCCAAGTCCAACCACTATGAGTGGGATCCATATTTTCCATGAAGTAGATAGATATATTTGATTATTTTTGAGAAATACCTCTTAGATCTCAAATTATCTCACCATGTTAGCTTATATGGGATAACAGTTCCTTTGTAAAAAGTAATGTGACGAAAATTTCAAGAAGATAAAGAGTGGTTTGGTCAGTTCATTTATTCTCACTCTAATCTATTATAGATAAAGGTGTGTGATTAATAGTGTTTCATAAACAAAGAGGCTGAGATGTTCTCTTATATAGAATGACATGGTCTTAGATAATTCTTCCTTCTAATTGAAAATTCATGAGAATAATTACCAAACTCATAATTTGGATTTGGCGTAATTTTCTCAATGAAAATATTGTGGAATTATCAATATTTCTAAAGGAATGGAATATATATATATATATATCATAAAATTGAATTTTATATATTCACATAGTAAGAGTTTAACATGGACCAATGAAGATGGTTGGAGTTGATTAAATTTACTGATAATTAAATAAATTACAACCCTAAAAATGAGATTAGGTTGATCAATTATTTGAGTTGAAATAATCATGTTAAATTGTATATGATTGGGATTTAAAAAGATCCTTTACTTATATATTGGCACTTTTTCAAGCTTGAAATCATAAGGTAAGTGTATAAATTATATATTTATCAAATAAGTGTTCAACCATATATCCATTTGAAAAATTAGGAGGCAAATAAGGTGTATATAGAGATAAAAATATAGTAAAGATTAGTTTGGAGTTAAATCATAACCTTAATGCAATGATTATATTCAAGAACCATGTATATAATCCTTCTATAACAGAATTAATGAATGATCTATTGAATGAAGCACACAACTCATCATTATCTATTCATACAAGAGCAATGAATATTCATAGATATCTTAAATTTAATTTATTATTTAAAAACATTAATCAAGATGTTGAGGAGTACGTATCATAATGCCAAGTATGTTAGTAAGTTAAGTATAAGCGATAGAAATTTTAGGGGAGGTTGCGACTATTACTCATACCTATGTGAAAATGGGAAAACATCAGTATGTATTTATTTATAGGATTCCCCAAGACATCTAAATGGAATACACCATTTGGGATGTGGTTGATTTCCTTACGATGTATGTACATTTTATTATTACCAAATATTATTTCTCAATTTATTATCTTACATGTTATGGAGGTGGTGAGATATTATGGTGTACTACTCTTATTCATATTTGATCAAGATCTATGGTTTACCATGATTTTTTAGATAAGTTTTTAGTAAGAAATTAATATGGAAATAAACTATCACACTATATACCATTATCAAAAATATGATCAATATGGAAGGAAAATTCAAACCCTAGATGATATATTGATATCTTTTTGTATCGATTTCAAAAATGGTTCAGTTCAACATCTTCTTCAAGGTAAATATTATTAAAACAATATATTTTAATCAAGAATTCCTAGTATTCCTTATTAATCCCTATATTAAAATAAAATTCATAACACTAACTTGTTTGGATTAAGTTGGACAATGATAGCTCTTAAGAACTGAGTTAGCCAATGAAATACAAGATAATGAAAGAGTCATTCATCTTCATATCAAAGTAGCTTAAAGTCGAAAGAAAATTTATGATGAAAACTTTTAGTGAAATATATAGATTATTTTTAGTGGAAACCTATTCCTATGAATAAACCCATTGGAAGAAAGATTTAATATTTGTAAATAATGAAAATTTGATCCCCATATATATCATACCCTTCAATATTCCTAGTTATAATGGGATGGAAGCTTCTTTCATGGATCATCCATTAATCCTCTCCTATGTTTACAATTTGTTCCACGTGATGATATTAATAAGTACATACCATATCTATAAACGGTAAAAAACTAAAAGGTTACACAACTAGAGAATTATCATTCTTATGAGGAGTATCCTATGGAGATTATTTATTGAAGGGAGAAACTATTGGGGAATATGAACACTCACTTGGATAATTCTTTGGGGAGAAAACCTAATTATGAGAAAGTTACAAGTTATCCCAAAGTTGTAACTATTTATAAGTATCCTCATTTGTTTTTATCAAAGTAGTGGAGTTTTTAGGGTGAAATTCCTATAAATGTGGTTTAATGTTACAACCTGAGATTTTAGAATATATGTATCTATAATAAATTTTATTCTCCTCATAGATTATGATTCAATAAATGTAAAACATAAGTGAATAATATCATATTTAAAAATATAAAAAATGTATTATATTAATAGAAAGTTAAATGAAATGGATAAAATAAATGATTTTCTAAATGGTTGAAAATCACTTAAGGAAATACAATTTATTCTTAAGAAAAAAGTAGACTTTTTTATTTAATTGTACATTTTTTGTAAAATTTAATACATTTTTCGAATGGTAATGAAAAAATTACTTAATAATATTTTAGTAATAAATATTTAAATTATTTAATTACAGTAATTAGATTTTTAAGAAATGATATCATATGTTAGCAAAAAAATCATAGTAAGATGGAAATATTTTTGTTACAGACATTTTGTTATCCTATATATTCTATTAAAAAGTTAAATTATATTAAATAAATTATTTAACATTTTTAATTTTTTTGTATGCATCTATGAAAATGAATAACCATCCATACATTGATTATAAACTCCTTATAAATGGAGATAATATCATTTTAGGTAAAATGATATTTTCTTAGAAATTTTAATATAAACATTTTGTTTTTATCTTAATATATTAAATTGATCTCTATGGAAGATTAAATTTAATGAAATTTATTAATTATCTATTAAACTGAGCAATTTAAAATTTATATTTTGGTTGTTACTAGGTGATTAATAAAAATGATTTTTTTGTATCTCCAAAATATATTTTAATCATACTATTTTCATTATGTTATGTGTAATTATTTTAGATTTGTATTTAGTAAAATTTATTTAAAATTTCAAATCAGTATATTAAAATTTTTAAATAAGGTCATTTTTATTTTTAGTCATATATTATAGTAACCAAGGTAATAGTCTGTCATCACGGTAAGTGTTAAAAGTGTTTACAAAAGGGTTAAACTAAGATATAAGGCCACAAAATATAAAAAATCATCATAATGTGATTTTTCAGTGTATTTTAACATTTACCTATAAAATAATTACAATTTAGAGAAATTGGTTTAATATTCCATGATAAATACCCATATTGTAGTGAAAATTCGTATGTATTTACAAGCATGAAATTCCACTCACTTATAAAAATGAACCTCCTATAATAACTTATTAGCACATGTTTATCTCCATAAAAATGGAAAATAATTTCCAAATTCACATCCCAAAATAACTTAAAATTCTCTAGAGGTCATGGTATCACCTGATGACCAATCTTATAGAGATTAAGGGGTATGAAAAAATAATACATCAAAGGATAAGTTATAAGAATTAACATAATTTATTAAAGTTATTTCTTCTTCTATATCATTCAAATCTATTATATACAAAAATAATAATTAAATTAGTATCATAAATATACTAAAATGTTATTATATTGATATAATAACCATTTTATACCATCCATCCATCAAATGAATGATTAATGCATCACTAATGAGTATTTACATAATATATTCTCTATGAAGAAAAGTAGTTCATTTTTCATCAATACCTCAAATGGATAGTTATATTGATGGATAGATGATTATATATGATAGTTATGAAATACTTATGATTCATTAAGGAAAATATATTATCTAATTTTATTTCCTCCTACCTGTTGTATACTAGAAACATTTGTTATGTGTACTTGTAGACTATAGACTCTTGGAAGTAGTGTATTTCACTTTCCATCACCATATCTCAAAGATGGTTGTGTAGAATAATTTAATGAATATATATGATATTTATAAAATAACTATTATTCTAGAGATATTAATTATTATTTACTTTATATTCTTCTAAAACATTGAAAACTGAAAATGTCGCCCGGGTGTGTGTGCAGACTATCGTCTCCAGAAAGTGACATATCCGATTTTTCATTTCCTCGTTTCATGGATTGTCTAAAAAGTTATCTAATTAATATATATGTTATTTAAAATTTTATTTATAAAAATATTCCATGTCCAAGGTTTGTGGATAGGAACCATCGAATTGAAACATGTATGAAAAACATAAGTGTTAACACCATGAATTTGATTTTAATGAAGAATTATTAATCTATATGATATTTGAAATTATATGAAAATAAAATATTTTGATAAATGTATTAATATGAGAATTTTATAGTATTATAAAATTTATAAATATATTATATAAGAGTTTAGAATCTGTGCATTTTAAATTTGAAACTTGAGGTAGAAGTTTTTCATCTCATATTTTATTCTTTGGGACATGTTTTCTATTATAGAAAAATCTTCATTTATAACATGTTTATACATCACCACATGAAATTTTATATCAATAGTATATTTTTAATAATTTTATATAAGTTACACTTCAAATTATTTATTTGGTGTGGTTTTCTTTAAATATTTACCAAAGGTGGAAGGGTTTATATTATAATCAAAATTATTATTAGGATTATATATTATTCAATTTATATTGGTGGAATTATATGATATTTATTTCCAAAACATTATATATTTTGTAAAAATATATTTATTTCATGGGTTTTCATGTATTCTATCTTTTTCCCTCTTTGGAACTCAAAATGACTATAAGGAGGTTTTTATGAAAACATGACCATATTTCTCTTTTTTTCACGATTATTTTTATTCCCTATTCATGTACATTAAAATCATTAAAAGTATTCTTGTTTATACTAAAATAATTTTTTAAATTATATTTAAAACAATATTTTACTTCCTTTAAAAATAATTGAAAATTAATTCTTTTAATGTTTTCTAAATGGTTCAATTTTGACTTTATTAAAAAACTGTTAAAATTTGTTTTTTTGTATTAAAAATATGAAATCATTTTCTTGCAATCATATATGTTATTCACTATCAAATAAAGTTGAATTTTTTTAGGGTTTTTCAAAAAAAATTATATTACCTTTAATTTTTTCTTTTATATTTTATTAAATACATTCAAACAGAATGGTATTTTCCTCAGTTTTCATTAAAATGATTTGATGTTTATTTAACCAACTACGATAAATACTATAAGAGGGTGGGTGAATCTGAGTATGATAGATTGAAAAAACTAAACTTTTTGGATCTTTTTTCTTTTTTAAACAATACTATATTCTCTCTCTCTTACCTATAGAATAGAATAAATGAGTATTAAATCATAAACAAGACCAATATATTTTACATGGTTTACCCTCCCTAAGAACATCCAATGATAATACAAAGGAAATGCACTAATGTACCAAATCTACTGAATATCATTGTTGTTACATTGTTCATAGTGGAATCATTATCCCTCCACGTTTACAACCATTCACTATTTGAAACCTCCCGGATCTCTCTTTGCTTAAGTAAACACATTACCCATACAATAGATTTATCTAAAAATCAGTTCTAAGATGATTTATATGTGAGTTTGTATTTATTCTCTTATTTCATTAATGATATGAAAAACAACATTGGTCAATACTTTTTCCCATTGAACATGTGACCCCTATGTAAGACCCCTTAATTAAACCCCTCTATAAGACCACTTCTCAAGACCCCTTCACATTAGTCCTTCATGTTACTCCTCCTTAAGACTCCTCTATGGGACTCCTTTGAGAGAACCCTCCATGAGACCACAAAATGAGACCCCTCTATAGGGCCTTATTATTTTCACACACATCATTTTATTTTAGCATGATACCTCTCTGCAATACCTCTATGTGAGACTTCTTCACATGACTTTATTCTATTCATTCTAATCATGTGTCTTGGGAGTGAACCTTATTTAGGTTTTATATATCTTGTAATAAAAAATAGGTCTTCCTATTCCATATGAATACATCTTTTCACAAGATAATATTTTTAGAATCCTTAATGAGATCCCTTCATGATAATTCTTTATGAAATCCCTTCATGGTACTTTGCTCTATTTATGAGAATAAAATGATTCTGGTGCAGGACTTTGTTCATCCAATTTGAAATACATTTCATTGGATTGAACCACTTTTTAAATAAATCTTACATAATGAATGATTGGTTTAGGGGTATTTATAGACCTAAATATACCCCCATTAACTCTTAAAATTGAAGATATTCATTCATTACACCACCTTAATAATCGACCTTATGTTCTTCTTGTGATCATTTTGGAGAATCTAAAAACAATCAAACAATCGTCAAAGACGTTGCCTTCTAGTGCTTCTTTTTGTCCCCACATAAAATCAAAATTCGATCACGTGGTCAATGAAATTTTCTTCCAACACTTCATGTGATATATTCACATGATCAAATGAAAATCGTGTGGTAATTATATTTCAAATGACCATGAGATATCTTCATCATTTCTATCCTCTCTTCCTTTAGGATGTTTACTTGATCTCTTTGAAAAATACATTTACAATTATGCAGTGAAATTATGTGATTCACATAATCTATTCATGGGATCAACTAATAATCATGTGGTGTCTTCAGATTCTTTCCATGATATCATCACTAGATCCTCTAACAATCATATGGTGTCTCCAAGTAATTAAAATTATACCTTTATGAGATCCCTTAACAAACAATATGTATCGTGAAGTTATTATCATGATATTATTGTTAGAAATTTCTGCATATATTTTATCCCACAATAATTTATTACTTCATGTGATCATGAAATTAATTTTCTTTATCAGTTAAAACATTCATGCTTCACATGAACATTTAGGACATTTTCACTCCACATGATCTGTTAGGAATTTCGTGTTAGACCTTCACACCATAATGTACAATAATAATTTTTTAATAATATCAAACCATATCAACAAACACAATCAATACAAAATCATTATACATGGGTATTTTTAACAAAACTATCCCCCTTTGGGTTTGATTACACAATTTAAAAAATTCATGACTAGTCTTTATGATAAATCATTCACACATGAAACCATATTCATTATAAAACCCTAGATAATGATCAAGGGATTCTATATCAAGCTCTCTAATCCTGCATGAGTCAATATCAATTTTAGAAATAAGATTAGCATGAAATGATCATCAATGAATCATTTTTTCTCATAACTTACACTATAAACCTTCTATATACCAAAACATAGAACAAGATCAACCTTTGAGATCACTTCTTAAAATCCTACTGAAAACCATCTCAACACCCAAAGATAGAAATATATTATCCTTCATTATCACTTATTCACATGGATATGTAAACTTATTAAATAATTAACCTAATGGATACTCCTTTTCATGATTCTAATTAATTCATAGTCCAGTTTTGGGATCACCATATTAAAAACTCCCCCTATTTTTTGTTCCCCCAACCAACTTCTACCCTTGTCATGGTTAAGAAAATTTATCCCTCTTTTCAATGAAAAGAAATGTCACTCCATTGTGGTTTTTAATAAGGTAAAGAACACATATCAACACATAATGTAAATTCACACCATACATTGGGGATATAGTGTCCCACATATACATTTTTCATCTATTGGAGGTTGGATAAAATCCAAGAGCTAGTCGATGTCATGCAAACAATTCTTTGGGTATGGCCTTTATTAGGATTTCTATGACCTGTAGTTTAGTTGGCACATATTATATCTTCAAAAGT
This sequence comes from Viscum album, assembly GCA_963277665.1. Taxonomy (NCBI): domain Eukaryota; kingdom Viridiplantae; phylum Streptophyta; class Magnoliopsida; order Santalales; family Viscaceae; genus Viscum; species Viscum album. The sequence goes on along the minus strand of OY728123.1, from coordinate 1,422,214,851 downwards.
ACATTCCCTAATTTATCCATGATAAATTTATATTTTATTTTAATGTGATTTTTCCTTGAGTGGCGGATATGATTTTTCAAGTATTTATTGCACCTAAATTATCACAATAAATTCTGATCAGATATTTTGATACCACTCTTATATCATCAAGCTCAAACTTTTTCAATAGTAAATACATGGAGTATTGAGTGGCCAATATATATTAAGCTTCTACTCTTCTCAAAGAAACTAAATGTAATTTCATGATTATAAAATAAACACACAATCCGCCAAGATTGACTGCAACTCATAACGTTGAAATATGATTATCTTTTGAGTCAAACCGATATTAATATACAAAATCAAATAACTATTTCTAATATTTTCATTATGTTGGAACTAGAAATCTACCAAGACTTTGATATACTAAATTATTATTTTTACTAAATGTAAGGGGATTTATCTGGGATAACTTTTATATTGTGCCATCTATCATGTGAAAAAAACAAATTGGGGTTATGCTACTATTAAGTAAAATATATTTTCAATGATCTATCTGTATGCTATGATATTGGCGGTTTTACCTCCATCATCACATAACAATTTCATCTTTGTAGAAACCATAGTTATCATTTATTTTAAATTTTCTATTCAAAATATTCTCAAGTCCTCTTTGGAATATTTTTTTTGAGAAATAAATCTTCCATGTCTTTCATGCATTACCTGTAAATCAAGGAAAACTGATAGCTCATTAATCATTTATATATCAAAATCACATTAAAAAAATTCAAAAAACTATATCCACTATGCTTCATTAAATCCACCAAATATTATGTCATAAATATATACTAACACCATAATCATTTTGTTACTGTCGTTATTGACATAGATATTATAATCAACCCCACCATGTTGGAAACTACGCTTCTTTAAATATTGATTTGATCGTGAAAATAGTGCTCTTAGTTCAAACTTAAACCCACATAGTTCCTTTATTAACTGAATATTTTTTCTCATATTAATGAATGAGAACCCATATGTAAATGCAATATAAGTTTCTTCTTCCAGAACCCCAATAATATATGCAAACTTGAAATCCATCTGAAAAAAATTGAATTTTCTTTTCACTATTATAACTATGAATAATAAATTTTTCTCCACCCATATAACAGGTGTGAATATTTTTTCAGCATCGATACCCTCTATTAGGGAGTATCACTTGCATGAAATTCATGATTTATTATAGAATATGTTTCCATCTTCATAGATCTTATTTTGGAAAACCCACTTCAATCTAATGACATTCTTATACATTTTCCTTCAAAAATTCTACCATATCGAATTATTTTCAATTTGTTCAGTATTTTCATTCATCAACTGATAGTAATTCTAATATATTTAAGTTTTTTCAAAACACATTGGTCTTACCTATGAAACGAAATATGTTTTTTGTAGATTCTTTATCCTCCTAATCTATACTAGTGTTGGCTGGTCCTCAATGATATTCTAAGTATCAATTTCAACTTAATTGTTTGGTTTTTGAATAGGTTTATTCAACTCATCACCATAATATTCATCTAAACCTCTCTAAGGTACTTGGACTCCCCTTGAAATTATAATCTTTTTATCGTTATCCTCATTAGAGAATAAATGATTTTTTTTCTGATTATGCTCATTTTATACTACAAAAATTTTATTTATCACTGTTACATTTCACAACTTCCTATTGAATTATTTATAGTCTTTTCCTATTACTAAGTAAACATGAAATATCCCATAATCTCTATGATATTAAATCATTCTTTATTTATCATTATTATGAGTGAAACAATTACATCTAAATATGTTAATGTATTTAAATGTTTTATTATTTCCATACCATAGCTCTTATAGAGTCTTCTCTCCCTTATTATACAATAAATCTATATTTGAAATATAGACTGATGTCAACACTTATTCTTTCCAAAATTTCATGAATGTTATTTATAAATAAGAATTATTCTGGATAAGTAATTGATAATCTGGTTTATTTTATCAGATAATCCATTTTATTATAGAGTTTTTAATATTGAAACATGGTTTCTAATTCTGTATTTCTTCTGACAATATCCACTATTCCTTTTGGGAACAATATTCCATTATTAGTTATGACCATTCACATTTCTTAAAAAATCATATTTTGAACATACATTAGATAGTTTTTTATAACACTAAAGATTATTTAAGTTTTATTAATAATCAAGAGGCATGAAATTTTACATAAATAATTAATTAAAATGACATAATATCTCTTTACATTAATAACACTATCAAATATGTCCATATACATCAATATACACAATTTCATACACTCTTGTTGACCTTTGATATTTTTTTCTTCTATGTATTTCAAGTAATCTACCCTTGTTGGAAAGAATCGAATATATGAGTTTGATCATGTGAAAACATAGGGATGTCTTACATAGAAACACATTTCACTATAACTTCCAAGGTTGTTTATCTTGGATGACTAAGATTTTTATGACACAACCTATTCTATTATTCCATGGATAGAAAGAACAATCCTTCAACTCCACTGATAAGGTAGATATTCCTCGTTGTGTTATTTCCTTGAAAAATAACCACAACATTATTTTCCATAACGATGAACATCTCATTGGAATAGATTATAGCGTGTCTTGAGTCACACGGTTGACTAACACTTATAAATTTGTGACCAAGGCTGTCAAAAACCAAGAAATATTTACATCCCAAGTATTTTCCTCAAACATGGTTTTCCCAAGGAAATTATCATTAGGCCTTTATCTTTTCCAAACTATATTGTACCTTCCTTTCCTTACCTAATTTCTATCACTAGGCGTTTTTATGTTCATATGGGGGTTTATCCCCTATAAATTATCTATATTCTAGTGTGATCTAATGATTTGAAGGAAATATCTTAAGCTAGTTCCAACTCAACTATTTTCTTTTTAATCTATTTCTTTGTTGTTAAACTTTATTTTAACAAATATCCTTGATCTCCCTCAGATTATAATGGACCAACTTCATCACGACATACCACAAATTGATTTTCCATTATCTGTTAATTTTATAGTCCTTTGAGGTTCTATTTACAACTAATTTTAATCCATTTTGGAAAATTCTTTTAAATTCATGATGACAAATGTATGTCCATGTGTCTAACATCTCTAAAACAACAAATAGAAACCATAAAAAGAACTCTTGGGGTACTGAATTCTATTTGGATGTCTATGATTCTCATACTCCCATTAGTAACTCTTGGATATGGAGAAATCATTCTAGGAATTCCAAATATTTCCAAATTAATATATTTTACATGATGAGATTTCCTATGTTTCACTATTGTAACACTAGTTTCCCATTGGGGTCTCAAAATCATCTGATTTGGATTCATACAAAAATCAATCTTCAACCTCATAGTGGGTGCTTATTATCTAACTCCAACAATCACTAATTTCTATTCATGATCAAGACCTATGCTAGATATGACATTTTGATGTGAAATTTTGTTATACTACCATTGCATTGACTATTTTACTTGAACTCCATACTCTAATTTCACTTTTTTTACTTGTGTTTTCTTCTTTCCCAAAATCATAGCAGTAGTCAATATTTATCTTGATCTTTTTCATTTGTTCATAACCCAAAAATTTCTCCTCATGTTCTTTGATACATTTTACTTGATATATTACTATGTCAGTCACACTATCAATAACCATGGACTTTTCTTCAAACATGATGCCTAACTCAATGCTTTTCACTAAGTTTTCAAATTTTTTTATCTATGATTTTCAATTTCATCCTTTAGATCAAACATATATTATTCTGGATTCTGGGTATAGAGTTTGGAATCATGAATCACCTTATGGGGTTTCTTCATTTTGGCTTTCCAAAAAATGTATCACCTCATGCACACATTCGAATTCAACCTAAAGGAAAACTCTTCCTTCAAATTCTCTTTCTTTATTGTCGATTTCTTCCATTGACATGGAATTACCCAAAAATTATACTATACCATCGTCTTCAGGATCCTTGTAGTCTTTTATCTATTCTATCTATGTATCTCCAGAATAATAATTTTCTTTTAAATGTATATTATTAATTATAATGAAATTTTGATTATTATTTTTCTTAACATTTACACTAGCTAAATATTTCATGGAAGTTTTATCATTATCCTATACATAATCTTGAAACATCATAGAATACTTTACTACAAGATATCCAAACATTAAAAAATGAAACTATCCAAAATGAAGTTTCCCATTAAACTTTTTGTTTCATATTTTTATTTTTTATTATATAAATTATATAACCTCGTCCACCATGTTTAATTATAGACCATCATCTATAGTGATCTTCTTTAAGGATTAGATTTATACCTTTTTAGACTTCTCTTTTTCCATAGACTAGTTATCAACATTTCTCATGTTGTATGTACAAATATTTATTTTTGATATATATAATGTTATCCCCATTATATCCTTATATTCTTCTAAAAAAATTAGATTTAAAAAATGATTAATTCTTATCAAGATGTTCTTAACAATCCTCACATCATTGATAATTTCTCAACGACCACTCTTGTCATTTACAACAACATCCACACAATCAAATATGTATCTATAAATTCATTGATTTAAATTATCCTTTCCTCAAATTTATTCCACAAAATCTAAAATTTATATTCTCAAACATTTTGAGTCACCTTTTATGATGTTTAACAGCTTTTACCACATTGCATGTGATGACTTACATGTCATCACCTTCATGATGACTATAATGGCTAATGATCTCACTAATACATTGATTGCATTATAATCAGTATATTGTTCTGATTGATCTTCATGTTACAGTTCTCCACTATCCATACTTACTGAAATACCATGAAGTTTCACTGTAAATACATCTATACATAATTATTTATTGTAGTGTTACATTAGATTCTTCCATAGATGAAAATTGATTCCATAAAAGATCAAAATTCATTTATGAATAAAAAAATCCATAACATATTCTAAGAGAGAAACTAAAACATTATTATTTCTCTCTAATACCAATTTTCTACCCAACTAGTTAAAATACCCTAAGAGGGGGTGAATCAGAGTATGACAGATTAAATCAAATGCCCCTTTTGGATCATGTTTCATAATTATTAAAAACTATCTTCTCTATCTCCTTACCATAACATAGAATAAATGTAAATTAATTAATTCCTAGGAAATATATATTTTACATGTTTAAGCCTCACTAGGAAAAATATATGGTGTATAAAAAGGCAATGAAATAATGTACCATATCCACTGAAGAGAGTTATTGTTACAATGTTGGGAGCAAACTCACTATACCTCCTAGATTACAACTATTCACTATTTGAAATCTCACGACCATCCCTCTTTTGAAGTTAACACACTGATCCTCTCGGAAAAACTTCTAAAAATCAGCTCAATATAGATTCACACTTGAGTGTGTCTTTATTCTCCAATTTCTTCAATAAGATGACAACAACCTTTGCGTGAAACATTTCCCCTCAGATAATGTCACTCATATAAAAGACCCATTAGTTAGACTGCTCTATGAAACCCCTTTATGTGTCTCCTTTGTGAGACACCTCCATGAGACCATCACCTTTTCACATGGATTGTGTGATTCTATCTCAAAACCTTTCCAAGAGAATCCATCACAACGATTTCTTCTATTTTGGAAAATCTTGTGACTCTAGTATGAGATACTATTCAAGTTAAGAATATCATGTGACAAAAATATATCTTCCTATTCCCATTGAATACATCCCATCACAATATACCTTCATGAGACTCCCTCACAAGATCCCTTTATGATACTTTGTTTAGTTTATGTGGATCACGTGATTCCATAAAAAGACTTAGTTCATCTCATATGAAATACATTGCTTCAAATTAAACTACATATGAAATACTTCTTTAATTCTTAAGGAAGTTTTAATTTGTATTTATACGCATAAATCCACCACCATAACACTATAAATCGTGGTTATCAATTAGTTACACATCCTCAACAATTGGCATTATATTCTTCATGTAATAGCTTCACAAGATCCATGTATAGTCATGTGGTGGTTGATGAAATTATCTACCAATGAATTATGTGATTCCATCATGAGATCCAAGGACAATCAGGCATGCTTCACAAAATACCAACACAAGATCCAAATAAAATAATGTAATCAATGACATTGCCTTCCATCACATCATGTGATCTCTTCACTTGAACTAATGATATTCATGCAATTAAATGATTTTTAAAGTTTGTGAGATATATCTATCATTTCCTTCCACTATTAATTAATTATATTTATGTGATATATTAACTATAACCCATTATAATCATGTGGTGAATTCAAGTGCTTCACATGATCTCTAAAAAAGATAGTATAACAATCATGTGGTGTCTTTAGGTTCTTCTCATGGTCTCATAATGAGATCCTATAGATATCACGGTGTGTAATCATGTGATTGGAATGTTCTCATCAAAATATCCATTTGAAATAATTCAGTGTCTTCAATTTCCTAAAATGATCTCAATGCATGATTAGTTCAGACATATGAAATCACGTGATCAGTTAGTTGTTCTTGCGATCAGGTAATCGATTCGCATGACCTGTTCAAACATTTGTATTCTGCATGATCCTTTAGTAAATTCATGCTTGAAGTGATCCTTTAGGATATTCATGTCAACTCATCCTTCCTCCTTTGGCATCAAAATTTTTTCAATGTAAAACCATTATAGCAAACACAATCAACCCAAAAGCACCATCAATATATATTTTTTCCAATAATTTTCACATAAATGCGTTTTTCATCTATGTTAACATAATTTGAGGATTGTTTTGATTTATTTGGGATACTGTAATGTTATAGCATCAAATTTGTTTCTCAGAATCATATATGATTATTTTTATGGTTTTCCCCTGAAAATTGTTTTATTCACTGATTTAACTAGGCTTTTAAGGAAAGATGATTAATCTTATATTATTTTTGGAATACTTTTGAATGGATTACTAATTGGTGAAGGAGTGGTCTCTTATTTCACAATATTACATTGGTTAATTTTTTATATATCATGGTATCATTATGGTACATGAGGGGTTATAACAAGCATAAGCGGATACATGGGAAATTATCCTAAGCTCATGAAGGTACATGGGTAGTTAGCCTCAGCCTACTATGTGATGAATGATTTGGGGGGTAGTCTTGAAATATGTTTTCTATGCATAGGATTATGCCACATTCATATGATACAGTTGTATGACATAGTCTTATGCATATTATATGCTCTTAAGAATTGTGATTTATCATTGTGGATTCCATACTCATATAACTCATGTATTTTGTTATAAAAAAGTCTTATGATAAAAATTTTGATTTGTTATATGTGACTGACTAGATATGATTTTAAAATTATAATCTATTATTCCTTTAATATGTTAAATTACCCTTATTCTTATCTTATGATCACATATGGTTGAATTATATCCCCCTTGTTTCCCCATATTGATCATCAGAGGTCACTATTTCATAGGTTTATACTTACCTAGGTTATGTAGAAAGGTATTGAGTCTGATAAACTCAAAGTTGACCCTTTTGAAGAAATTTTATTGAATATGTTGAATATTTCCTTTACATAAATTTTTTATATATATTTTCTCTAAATACTATAATGTATTACAGTTCTCGGGAATGTATTTTTGAGAGATAAATTGATTATTTTTTAAAAATGATGGATTTAGTATGTATGTTGTCATCTGGTCGCCTCATGTGTGACCATTATATTCCTCCATAGGCACTCAAGAAAAGATTCACTTTTGTTCTTTAATTGTATTTCCCTATAACGGTTCGGATAAATGGGTTTTTTATTGGTCATGGGCTGAAATGTTTTTTTTCAAGTCCCGCATTAATCCTTTGAAAAAGTGACACAACCAATAAGCTAAATACCCAATAACCAAACTAAAATCATCTCTTTTTTGATTCCTACTTTTCTCATAATCATTTTCAACTTCATCGTCATTTATTTTGTACATGTCACATAAGGATGTAATATTTAAACCCTTTTCATCATAAATACATAGAGTTTAACTTTATATATTCAATTCACTATACAACTCAATTATTCAAAATAGACTAATCATCTATTAATTTAAAAAAGACAAATCTCTAAATATTTAAAGTTAAGAACAATTATTTTTTCATTTTAAATTTAAATATTAAAAACAAACTCTATAATCCATCTATAATTATTTGCCTTCTAATTATTAAAAATCCAATCAAAAGTAACACAATACTTTGGGACGTCATCTTCAATATAATTAGGTTCACCTACAAAACATCTAAGTTAATTATACATAACTCATTCCTATATATATTGACATAAATGATATATTTTTAATCATTTAAAACTATTAACCCACATTAAAAATAGATTTAAAACATGTAAAGTGGCCTTACTAAAAATCGAGGCATAAAGAGGTATATCATGGAATGTCTTTATTTTATCCTATGAAATATTGGAGGTATTGTCCAATTATACCTAGATTATAGTGCATATTTATAAATAACAAGTTATCTACAGTGATGATAAAACATGTATAAAAATTTTTAATAGTAAAATATTAAATCATTTATGTAGTTTTGATTCATAGAAACACTTTGATATAGTGAATCCATATATTTATTTAGATCCTTGTATCATACTTTTGGGTCATTACACTAATTATATTTATCCATTTGTTTCATAGGAAAGTCAATATTATTTTTGGAATTTTCTCAAAACACCGTAAAACATATCTTCTTGTATGTTAATGAAGGAACCATATATATAGTGTTATTAATTCATAGACAGCCAAAAAAATTATGATGTTTACATAAATACACTAATGTATGGGTTAATTTTATTAAGGTATGATGGTGTAAATATAAATTATTTAGTATAATATTCTAATTTTTCAATGTCTTTTACAATATTGTAATATCCTAGTGAATTTTAGGTATATTTTATTGTATTTTCATGGAGCATTCCAGGACCAAAATCATTATTGTTCTACATGATGGAAAACAATGATTTTTTGCTTGATAATGGAGGAAATGCTTGATTCTTAACAATAAAATTATATTTCTTCCTATAAATCACTCTTTTTAAAGGAATAGAATCGATTTAAAAAAATATATTTAAACAACATGAACCTTAAATAGTTATATCAATTATCCAGATAGGATATTTTATCAATTCATCTCATTCTTCAATTTTTAAACCAATTATAAACCAAAAAAATATGTTTTTTCGAGATCAAAATTGGATATAGTGAGTATTATTTGGTACAATATATATTAGTCTAATTTTAGGTTTCATAACATGTTATATGTAATTATTATTGAGAATAACTATTTTGACAACATATATTATACTGTGTGACACACACCTAGAATAAACAAAGATACTGAAATAGAATAGTTCGATCTTTAAAATATCTACAAGTGTAAAATACAAGAGTTATTTGAAAATGGAAATAAAAAAATCTAATGAATCCGAAATCTAAAAATGACATTTCTAAATAAGTTAATTTATTATTATATTAGTGTATTAGAGATTTGAGGTTACCAAATGGGTATTGTTTTTTGAATTTTTGAATTGATCTAGAAATGGAAATTATAATGAGTTGAAAAGTCACTATGGTCAAGTTATAATAGAATAATTGATTTATATTATTCTTAAAGGGGTATCTAATTCATTTATATGGGATGTGTTTAAAGAAATATCATGTTTCTTATAAGATATTTGTGTGGTAAAAATATATTATAAAGCATTGAGATTACAACAATCATAAATTGTTATAATTTTTTGTTAATTGGGTTGAATATTTACATAGGATTTAATTTACTGAATAAAACATTTAATTTTTAATTTTTCATATGATGATATATGTGTAGGGATGGTATAATTCTAGAGGATTTTCCCATTTGAGAAATGTATGAAAAAATTGAAGAACAAAGATGTAACAATTCATCAGTTGAATGGTAAATTGTTGAACCATACTTATAGGAGGAAATTTAAAATTTATACCCATATTATTTTCAATATAAATATCCTTAGATACATAATTAAGTGTATCATAATTATGGAAACTTTGATGATGTCATATACCATCCAATTTTAGTGTCTAATCACCTGGAGCATGGTTTTACTGCTAATTGTGAATGATGAATTTAAGATGTAGATTAATATAGACCTTATAAAAAGGTTCAGCTCAACAGTGAATAAATTAAATTATTTTGTAATTTAGTAATATATTTAGTTTTTTTATTTAAAATTATATTTATACTAATTTTCATGTAGTTTATATGATGATCATATAAAAAGAATTCAACAAAATTTCCCTTTCTGGTCATAAAGAGCATGGAATATTTAAGTTTTCATATGGGTCTCAAAGATTGGTAAGTTCATTTTTTTAGTCATAAATATGAAATCAATTTTCTATATTATATGTTATTTTTTACAATTTTATTAATCAAAAAATTATAAAAAATTGATATTTTATTATGTGGACAAAGTAATTATACATCCAAATTTTTAAAATCCTATAATGTTTATGTGGTTAATGGATTACAATTCCATGCATGAATATAAGGTTAATCAAAAACTGTCAACAAAAATATATATCCCTTTAAAAATATGTTACCACAATTCATGTGAATTTTACTTTTAGGACATACTCAATGAAATAATTGAATTAAGTTCCCTATGACAGATTTATATAATAATGTTTAAAATTTCACCGGTTTTATATGGATCTGGGGTTGTGCATTCATCCACAGATTCGGATCATTCGAATTAAATATGATATTCTTCTTAAAAAATTAACTGTTTATGTGGTAAGATTAAACATATCAATTTTATTATAAAAATAATTATATTTCTTCAATTTATTTAAATGTATCGTGGATTGTATAAAAATGAATTCTATTGACAATCAAATTATGGAAATTGAATGTGGTCCTTTGGAAGTGAAAAATTTGGATGTTTTTTAAGAATAAACCTCTAGCAAAACTCATACATTAATATATATATATATATATATATTGATGATGAGACACTCCATTTAAGTGAATATTGTATTGAGAACATTAATGATGTGACCAATTAATTAAGTGATAATGAAATTGATGTTTTTATAGTTGTTGAAGATGATTAAGAGGAAGATGACGACCATAGAATCAATGAATATAAAGACATATATGATTGTTCATTTTTATAGTCAATGTATATTATTTTTTCATTTAATACTAATTAGTTTTGTCATTTAATACTTGAATTAATAATTATTTCTATGTAATGTTACTCTTCATTTTTGAAGGATGATGAAACTTTTAATGAGTTATTTCATTATCTTACTAATGTTGATCTTCTTGATGATCATCTCAATGACCAGTCATCTTACACATAAGATTTTCCACAGCATTATCAACTATGGTGGTTTATTACAAAGTTTAATTAATTATTTCTGACCTTATTCTATAGTGTTGTCCTTCCATTTATTTTCTTCTATGCGTGTGCAGGCATATTCAACGATGTAAATTATTATTTATTAGTTTTTTAAAAATATTTTCATATTTTAATTTTAGAAATATATTTTCTTATTTTAACATTTTTTTAACACATCATTATTGGGTATGATAGTACAATTTTTCAAAAATATTTTTCTATCCAATGGGTGTCATAGAATTTAGTCCACGTTGATGTTTAACTAGAAATATTAAACCACTAGATTTTAAGTTAATGAATAATATATTTTATTTTAAAATATTATTTAAAAATATGTTATTATTAATTATCTGTGTAGTTTATGTTCTATGGTCTGAGATAGCATGATATATTCTAACTAGGAGGCATGTTTTTTCTGTATACATGAAAATTTTCATCAATTTTTACACAACCTTAAAAAAGGTCTATATAGAGAGAATCAATGAATATTTTCTTTTTTCATGCTTCCATCATCAATGTAATGTAATACTATAGATTATAGATGATTTTAGTATGAGTTCATCATTAAGTCAACCAAACTGGGGGTGGAAGGTGTTTATAAAAAACACTATGAGTAATACATTTAGTTTTCATTGATGGAATATTATACGAACAATTAATTATAAATTTATATATATTTTTAATGTAAACTTTTTATTCTATTTATATATGATATTGATGAACCCATTTTTATGGAGTTTAATGTTTACCATAGTATATACATTGATCATAGTTCTTGAGGGATTATCAGCATTAGATAAGTTTGGATTATGGTGAGTAATATTTTATTTTTAAAATTAACATAAATTATTTAATTTATTATATTAATTTCTAATTAAATTTATCGTAGGTTTATGAGGTCTCATATTCTCATTAATTGTTGATTCTATCTGAGACTGGGGAAATGGATTCTTGGGATTCATATTTTGATGAGTGGGATTAAATTCAGGCAACCAGGCATACTATCGATATAGGTCATGTGATCTTTATTGGTAGAAGAATAATAACTTCCATTTGTTATGGTACAATCATGATTTCATTGGTCATATTAAGAATTTATCATGAATAATAATTTTATTTATTTGTAAATTATGAAGAGAGGTTTCAATCTCTATATGAGATTATATGAAGCATATAGAGAGAGTATGAATAGAGACATTACTAGAAGAAGTAGTAGTGTGTAGATCGTGATCAGATAATAGAGTACATGTAACAGTTTGATTATAATTTAAGAATGGGGTCCCTCTACCATATCCTTAATCTAGTTCTCTTCCACTTAACCATTTAGATAACCCCTTCAGCATAAATATTTTATATATTGTTTATATAATATTTTTGATATGTGCTGAAGTCTGTCACATATACTGTTTGAGATGGAATAAATGAACCATGTAAAATATTTTTTCAAAGATCTATGTTATTATTAGTGAAAAAAATTCATTTCCATAATAATTTTTTTATGATAGTTTGTCATCAATATAACTAATTTCCCCTATATTTTCTATGATGGGTTATTTATAGTAGACTTCGGTCACAACTAGTAATATTTGAGAAGAATCCATAAAAAATAACCCACATCAAATAATAGAAAATATTAGATTTTTTTTCGATCTAAACACTTTATGATTTACTATATAATTAGTATGTCATTAATATGTCATAAATCATGTTTTTTTGAAAAACATTATTTTTACTACTCATAAAAAATTGAAGGTTTTTATAAAATAAAAAAAAATCACTCGTGAACAATTTTTCTTAATTTCTTCCAAACATGTAATTAATTTTATCCAAGTAGTTTTCTATCTTAGTTAATTTTAATTTTTAACATAAAAATTATTGTGTTCAAAAAATACAACAATATAATATTTTTCAAAAATGTACTTATACATTCATTATTTTTTTAATATGTATACTTATTTTGTGGAATTATAATATTTATATTTTCTAAATATATAAATGGTAAATTTTATTTATGTAATTATAATATTTATTTATCATATCGTTACTCTAACGGTCATGTTAATTATCTTAATGGTCAGCTACTATTATAAATGTCTTGTTTCTATTTTAATGGTCATATTGGTATTATATTTCTTATAAATATCTTATATTTATATCAATCCTTATTCTATTTAGAACATAGAGAATTTTTTATATTCATTATTTCATAAATGTCGAATACGTTACTAATTTTCTATTTTCTTTTATATATTTTTTCATATTTGTAATAATTATAGGGGATTAAAAAGACACAAATTTTATTATTCTTGCTATTTTGTTATTTTCTTAGTGTCTCGTTGTAATATTTTCTATTTTATTGTTTATATTTATTCTATAAATGTAATTTCATTATTTAATGGAATAATGTGCTGTATTTTTTATTATGTGCTGCATGTGTCTCATATTATTCAATACCTATAAATATGACATGTATTATTATTCAAAAGGATAATTCCATTTATTAAATTCCAATTGATTACAATTATTAATTATTCTTGAAAAATAGTCATGAATTATTTCATAAAAAATCAACTTTCATGGATTTTATTTATGATTTCATAAAAACAATTATGTTCACCATTTTAGAATATTTTCATTATTTTCCTCTTTAATTCCTTAAAAAAAATACACTTTTTTTAATCCTATATATTTTATCCCTTTTATTTCAACATGCTTCTTTCATCCATAATTCTCATGTCCCATTTTCAATGGCCCGTGATATGGATTTTATTCCCATAATAAAAGTATCTCATTATTCTTACGAAACACTTCTAATTATCATTATTCGTACTCTTATGAATAATTTTTTTAACATATCAATTTTTTATATAAACAAATTCGTACTAGTCCTGATATTAATTTTTTTTAATTATATATTGTGCCCATTTTTCAATGAAATATTGTGGTATATGCTATATAAATTCATAAAAACTCTCTTTGCAACTATGTAAATATTTGTTCAAGTTCCCATTAAAATTCAATTATCATTAAAATATATTATTTTGGAAACTAATTAATTTTTATATTAACATTGTCTTAACAGATAAGGATTATTTTTTTTTCTTCAGATTTGTGGCATTTTAATTTATTTCATCTTTTATTTCTATAAATATAAATATTTTTCATTATTCAGTAAACCTACATCTAAATCATCTAATTTACCAATAATAGAACATAAATATTATTCTCTTACATTTAGTTATAGTCCATCTAACATTCACTCCTTATATTTTGAAAAAACATTAATACATTTAAGACTATTTTGGGGAAAAGGATTTCTTATTGTGTGAATATCCACCTTTGATAATGTCATAGATTTCACATAACCATTATTCCCCTAAAAATGTTTATATCTTTATTTGAGAATTTTATTGAAAAATAAAATTTCATTAGTACAAAAAAATATTTTCTTGGAAATGGTTACTCATTTGACATTCAATTGCGAATTTGTTATAAAAATAGTACCTTTTTAAATTTTTATTAAATGATGGATACTTATTCATAGATTCTATTAACATTTATTATCCTATCAGGTTTAACCATCAATTACTATGTATTTATGAAGAATTTTATCTTTTAATAATTATAAATTTCTATATTTATTTCACTTAATTAATGAGATGTTTGTATCATTTTATAAATGAACTTTTCATAGTTGTTTCATCTATTAAAATTAATGTTTCAATATCTTTTTTTTCAAAGATAAAATAAAATATATGAGTGAAAAATACAAAATAAACGTTCAAAAATAAATACAAAACCATAAAGTAGTGCTATTCTAATAATTCAATAGATCAATTCTCTCCATAATCTTCACATATTGAAAATAAAAATTTTAGAGTGTAAAAATATATAGATTTAATAGTTAAATTTACAATTTAAATACCTTTGGTTAGTTGTTTACCCCCATTATTTTTAAAATCTTCTATATCCTATTTATCCATTTCTTATATATATTCATTGTAACACCCCAAAATTCTATAGTAACAATATTGTATTCAATAGCGTGTATGAAATGCGACACTAAGACATAAGGGAATATAATTACCCTAGACTTCATACTATATTTACTATTTTAAATAAATTATACCTATGATATTGATTTAAATGAGCTTAATACTGAAATCAATTATGTCACATTCAACAAGGACCTTCTTCGATGACTTGTGTTACACACAAGACCGAGTTTTACTGAACTAAAAAATATTAATAAAATAATAATATTTAATATAAATAGATATAAACTAGCCATTAAATTGGGAATTATAAATATTATTCACTAAATTATGGGAATAAATATTATTTATTAAATAAAATATTTTTAACATTCATTCAATATATTTTTTAGGCATAAGAAAATAATAAATCTAGTTTTATGCTTAAAAATGATATTTTATTAAAAAGGAAATAATAACACCTTTTAATGGGGAACCAATTTTAAATCCAATTTTTGAAACTTTTATAAATTTATTATGAATACATAAACATAATTTTTTAAATAGAAATATAAAAATTATCCTTGATTGAATGTTTTGGTATTTTTCTGTGAGGTTTATTTTTTTATGAATAGTGAGAAATACTAAATTTTAATTCAAAACTTTTTTTAATATTATTTATCTATAAGGACAAAATTTATTTATTTTTGGTTTAAAAGTTTAATTAGATAAATTTTACATATATTAAATCAATTTTGGTCATTAGAATCACTTTTAATTTGAAATTGAATATAAAAACATAATAATCCTTTGAATATTTTACTTTAAAACCTGGCTTTATCATCCTATATGTGGGATTAAATTTAAATTATTTTCTTCCAGTTAATAATTTCAATTTGGAAAAATGTATTACTTTTTTTTAATCTATATAATTTATAATTTATAATATTTTCAACTAAGTTTTAAAAAAAATATTAGTGAATGTGAATAAAATTAATTACAGAAATTAAGAGAAAAAATAGATTAACAAGGGACTAAAGTATAAATGTAATGGCTTAAATGACATAAAAACATTTCCAAAATACATTGGATGAAAATATTTCTACCATGTATTCCATTTTCTATAATTGGTTACATTAGTGTGTCCACTTTTCATAGGAAAAATGTGGGTGGAATTATCGTTTCATAAATTTACAAGAATGCCACTCCTCTACTATAAAAATGCACTCACCCCTCACACATCCTCACACCACTGGGGGAAAATTTTCATGAATAATATCTAAAAAAATAGCTCCTAAAATACCTCCCCTAATCCTAGTATCCTACCTTTTGGAATAAATTCATCCAAGGAATTATTTTGTTGTAAACTAAGAGTTACCTAAAAATGAAGCAACATCCTTCCACAATATCCTTTGTTTTATTTTCCTTCTCCATCCCCTAAAATATTATTATTATATGATTATACTAAAAACAAGTGTCCTAAAAAATGATATTTTTCATGTTATGGGTTATACCACAACTTTCACACAGTTCCATCTAATGGGTAACAAAATTACCATTTATGTGTATGAAGAACTACTGCCTCAGGAAATGATACTGTTCGTTTTTTCTTTACAACCACTCATTGCTGAGAATTAGGATGAAAAAATTATTATATATGATATATATAATCTTTATAATTTCTCTATTCTTCAGGAATTGTTATATAACACATACCATTATACACTCCATTTTTTGGAATGTGATAACATCATTTGTGGATATGTGGACTACTGTCTCCTCAAGGCCATGTGATAGATTTACACATTACATGGAATGTATTAATTATGTGTTTAATTAAAAATATGTGTAATAAAGGACATATATATGATATTAATCATATAATTATATTTATAGAAACATAATATATCATTTTAAATGTTTTCCTTTTCACACACTAAAAAGGTGATAACGTCGTTCTTGGATGTGTAGACTACTAAAAACTCAACGTGATGTGATTACTTTTAAATAAAAAGAATTATTTATATAATTATATATTATTAAATAAAATTTTATTTATGATATAATTATTATTATATAAAGATATTATGTTACTTACCTTCTTCCTATAATGATCATTGAAAAAAGGAATGTTATTCATGTGTACGTACAGCCTACCATGTCCATGATTGAAATGTTTTTTCATTTTTCATAACCATATTTCATGATTGGTTTTTAAATTATAATTTATGTATAAATATGATAATTATTTCATGATTATTATCCTGAATATGTTTATATAATGACCCCTTTGACAATACACAACCTACTAAAGTGGTTTCTAGCACATTAACTAAATTTGGTCGAACCACCTGACATAAAATTAATTGTTTAATAGTTGTATAAAACCATTTAGTAAGTGAAGTAAAATTAATCATAAAATTGAAAATGGTTCTCAATAAAATAATTAATTAATTTTTTTTATTATTTAGAAATATAAAGACATGCATGACTATTCGTACTCAAGGTAAGGGATTTTAATCTCCCTTTTTATATTTTTGAGATAAATTTCATATTCACCACATACTTATTTTCTGTGGTGTATATACTACCCATTTGGATATATTATATCCTGAGATATTTTATCTTCATCGTATTTTGAGTTTAAGTTTTAATTATTTTATCTAAAGGGATTTGAATTAATTGTTACCATGTGGAAAAGAATTTCCTACCCTAATTTCATTCCTTTTTGTTACATTGTTTCTTTATAGATATTAATATTATAATATTATGTATGTAATAACATTGTACTATCTATTGTTTTATATAAACGTTTTTTTTTGAATTTACAATTTTTAGACATAATCTACTCATCGGTTCAGTCTCACTTTGACGTTATGGCCTTTTCAAGGGTTTTCATCACAATCTCATTTTATTCGATATTTTTTACACATGAATTTAAATTCAGGGGAATTATAAGACCATTTATTAATAAACCATTTAATATTTTTCTCCTCTGGTTATTCGTTAAATTTTCAAGTATTAGTACCATTTTTCGTCTCTTTGTTACTCAATTTTTAAAAAAACCAGAATGTATTTCTATCTTTAGTCTGAGATATTGTGTTCTTCTAAAAAACATGTTTTCTAAAAAGAATTTTAAAAATGTTTCAACCTTAACAAATGGATTTATTAGAGAAATTTTTACCCATTTATAATTTAAAAATGTCTTAAAATGAATCTTCTTGTCTCTTTCTAAACACTTCATTTTTCTAAACTTTTACTTAGTTAAAGGAATGTTTTTTACCTTGTATGTCATGTATAGATTTACCCATTGTCACTTCTTTAAATCTTCCTCTGAAAGTTTAAAGTTTTATTTTTAAAGAAAATATTTCCAAAATTTATATTCAATGAAAATAATTTTCAAAAAAAATTCAATGTAAAATAAATATTTTCCTCAGGAATGATTTTAAAAGAACCTTTTATCGTATTTCCATTCATCAATGAAAAAACATTTATTTTACTCCACTTTATACATGTTGTATTGATATCATCCTTATTGTTTCAATGTATGGATTATAATTGATTTGGACAAGTATAGTTTTGACATTCACTTTCACGATTCCTTTGTTAGTTCAATTGAAATATTAAATTTCCTATGATCATTGAAAATTTAATTTCCCCTAATTATACTATCATTTATCATGGATATGTTTATTTTCTAAACCATATATCACTTTTACATATGGTGATTACTTCTACAGTTATTTGATTGACTGGGTAAATATTGATAAATCTAAACCCTTTACTTAATATGGATATTTGATAAGGGACTTTGATTATTTAAATTCTTTTGACATGATCTATATGTGTTGGGGACCATTTAATGTAAGACCAATAGGTTGGGGACCAGTTAATTCAAGCCCTACATGTGGGGGACCAGTTAATGCAACCCCTATGGGTTGGCGACTATTTAAAGTAACCCCAAAATGTATCAGTAGTTGTCGGAACCAAGCATGAAGCAGAAGCCCCAAACAGGTGGTTTTTTAAAAAACTTCCTCCGACGGTTGACGTAAACTTGTCGACGTCGGAGAAGAGTATCCCGGTAAAAGCCGAGGATCTCGTGTGGAGGATCTTAAGAAAAAAAATTAAACCGTAAAATACCTGGTTTAAATATGAAGTCGCACACGAGGTCTACTCGTCATTGGCGACTGCTGCTCGAATAATCTGAAGTTGAATTCCTCTAGATCATCCACACGCCCTTCAAGTAATCTGCAGGAACGTCGTTAATCATAATCCGGGTGCTAGCGTGGATTTGCGACGATGCCCTCGATGCCCCAACGACCACTACATCGCATCACTAGCGATGCCCGAGAGAAAGCTCCATCCGAGCTCTTTGGATCCAGAACATCTCTCTCTATAATGTGGAAGAGAGGATAGGATAGATAAGCTCCATGAATAGTGTTTGGAAAATTCCCCTCCACTTCTATTTATAGTGCTCAATTAAAATACCTGGTATCACCTCGCCGACCCAAAATACTTAACGCACTATAAACAACATTTTATGACTACTAAACTAATCCATAAACATTATTATCATTTACATGTAAAATATTAAAATATATTACATGATAATAATTAATTCATTAACCTGACTCATCGCTCCCATAAATATTAATTGAACCATGAATAATTTAATATTCTTCAATTAATATTTTTTCATGTATTTAATTAAGACTCATAAATAAATTTAATAAATAAATTCAATACTCATTATTCTAAACTCGAATAATAAGAATTTATTTATTGCATTTGTGATCGTTTAACTTTGAACAAATTTTGGACCCCTTTGGCGGGGCCCGCCATGTCAAAAACTTCTATTCAATTGAATAGGGAATATTCTTGAATACGCTATTGTGTGTGACCCTCTAGGACCTTATTTTGATATCCGTGAATAGTATTCACAGACCAAGAGTGGGATCTAGCAACCCATCATGGCCCCTAAAGAAATAAGGACTGTCATAGCAGCGACAACCAACATATGAACATGCACTGTGTAATATAATCTCTTTGTCTGTAATATCTCATAAAGAAAAACGCACTCACGTGTCATCGTCGTTTTCTTGATTTATATTTTGTTCATGTAACTAGATGGATTTACCCTCGACTGCCATGGCCATGGTCATATAATGGTACTTCCATCCATAACAACATGGCTTGAGATATATTATTCCATAACCTGAAAGCGACAAATCCTTTCTTGACCATTAAACCAATGTCATGTCAACAATGACGCACCCGACACAAACTAACCCTCCAGGACTTCATCGCCATGGTTTTCATCTTGCATCAAAGTATGTAATCAAGTGACATAAATTGGTAATGATCTCAAGTCAAGAGCCCATTACACATGATCGTAGATAGGAACATCCAATGACACCTGAAACATGTGGTGTTCCTATTGGTGGGTCAGTCCTCATGATCTCACTACTAGAGATCACCAAGTGTGAACTTCATGAGAAGAAGTCTCAATGCTTATGATCCCCCAGCACCAGATGGTCAGACATCTACTGTGTCCAATTAGTAATATGTATCTAAACCATAGAATATATATATTTAAGATTAATTTCATAGTATCTATAGG
The DNA here is from genome assembly GCA_963277665.1 of Viscum album. Lineage (NCBI taxonomy): Eukaryota > Viridiplantae > Streptophyta > Magnoliopsida > Santalales > Viscaceae > Viscum > Viscum album. The sequence goes on along the minus strand of OY728123.1, from coordinate 1,422,193,743 downwards.
TTCTCATTATAGCCTGGGAACTACTATATCCTTTCAATACGACAATTAATCTTTGGGAATTACCATTTGAATAGTGGACGCAGAAAATTGTACACTATAATGGTAAGATGACATCATACATAGCTAATTGTATACACGATATGGTAATCAAAAGCACTGAATAGTTGGGTCTAGGGAACCCACTATTTCAACAGTAGTCTCATGAGATAAAATTAGTTGGTGAAAACCCATTTATGTTTTTTTCTAAGTAGATTAGATGGGTTTCTACCAATAGATATAAAATTTCTTTAGAAAAGATCTTACCTATAATGGTATCATGTTCATGGGAAACATGATGTCTAGTAATTAAGCATTTCCATTATTGAGAATTCATTTATTATTATTTATACATGGTATTTTTCATCAACATATCTATGGATTATTTTAATTATTATTTTGATGATTAAATGACATGTGTTTTAGTTACTTTTTGTTCCATATTGATTATCCCATATCTAGTTATTTTAATGGCTAGTGTTTTCAGTTATTTAACTTTCTATTTTTTTTACACACTTCCTTCTCTATTTATTTGTAACATGGATTGTGCCTTATGTAATTACAATACCATATTGAATATTCAAATTGAATCATTATTGCTTCTGTTATACATTACCCATACTAAGAATTTTATCTCACCCTTATTATTTGTTGGACTTTCCCAATGAATAGAATAAATATACTAGGAAATATATGCAAGGATATTCTAAGTGTGGGATAAATTTATCATATAAAGACAATAATTATGTTGTAATTAGTGTATTCGTTTATAATGAAAACACATGTATGTATTTGGTTTACCCATAATACTAAACTATTATATCCATCCGGTTTTGATTTCTTATAATTCGGCTAATGTAATGGTAGTAGACATCGGCTTTGGTATTTATGGGTTTGGAATAAATTTTCATAGGATGGTAGAGACAGAGACATGACATAGGTAGTATGACTCAGGAATGATGTTACACTGGGCCTTCGGGCAAGGTAGTGGGCCTTTGGGATATGTAATAGGCTTCATACCCACTTCCCTTTAGGCCATTTGCTAAATAAATAAGTCTTATTGGGTAGGCTATCCCATGAAGGGATATGTTCACCCTTTTCGGCATGTATGTGTGGTGTTTGTTTTAATTTAATTATACCCCTAAGCACCTAATATATTTCGAGGATAAATATAGAAGAAGAACCTAGAATTTTGGTAAGGTTGAGACTGTGTGGGTCTTCCTTGAAATACATCCTTGTCTGGATACTACAAGTGGAAGTGGTTCTTGCATATATATACTTACGGGTAACTACTCTGACAAGGTGCATCGGGCTTAACTCAAACGTGACCTAGTACGTGACAACATGCCTTACTCCACAGCTTGTTTGACACTCCTGGGGGATATGCATAAGATAATTCAAATTTTCCTTACAAACAATTATAAAATATTTGAATAGATAAAAAAATGAATGTCCTATGTTAAAATTTATAACATGGAAGGGCATATATTTAAATAAAACAAATGAAGTTTTTATTTATTGAGGTTGTATTAAAATACTTATTTAAAAGTTAGTTTATGTATTAACCTTATTTCAATGATTTCTATATTATTTATATAGGAATTATATTACTATGGTTTTAGAAATGGAAATATTGAATGTCAAGTGACAATACATCATGTCCGGTAAGGCCGTAGAACTTTAAACCATGGCTAAAGTATGATAAGGGTTTCACATCTACAACAATCCAACGAACTTCCCAAGTTAATATGTCGTTGTTTTTAGTTAAACAATTTGAAGAGTAAAGATTAATAATGAACCTAAAGTTTTAATTTTTAGGTTTAGAGATTGATATATTAACCATATTCTCTTTAGAAATTAGTTAGAGACAAATGCAAAGAATCTTCACTCTTTTATAGTCCTTACAATTTATTAACAGTTAATTTTAGTGATTTATGAATCAAAGTTACTTTCTGGATATCTAATTGTTTAAGTAATGGATGAATTGTAAATTGATTGAAGCACACACAAATAATGAAACTGTGTCTATAGAAATATATCATGTAATAATATTTCCTTATATAAATAGGTAGTAAAACAATTCTTCAACATTAGTAAAACGATCCTTAATAAAAAAATTGTTATCCTAACAACATAATTTTTTTAACTAGTGTTCTTATAAATCATCATGGATTTATAGCTTTGAGGACCTCGACATTCCATTGATCATTCACTTGTTTGTGATCGTGGACCTCCATCATTCACTATAAATATTTATGCTTTTACTCGATATATGTATAACCACCTTCCACTAATGTTATCCTATATATAAACCTTGTCATATGTTGGTACATGTGGCCTTTATACTTTTCATTCTCTCTTTCTAAAGGATTTTTTATGAACCCTTCTAAAAATGTGGGATTTTAACATAAGAAGTATCAAATTATTTATTACCATGGTCAAGTTTAAATTGTATATATTCAATTTAATTAAGGTGAGGATAATATAACACATAAAAATTATATTGTAAGAACATTGTATTCAATAGATTTTATGAAACACACCACCAAGCACGTAATGTAATATAATATCCCAAGACATTAAAATATATTAATGATTTTAAATAAATTCAATCTATGATGTGACTTGAAATTCATGAAATAATGAGTTATATTTCATTGAACACAATAAAGACCTTCTTTTATAACTTGATTTATGTTCAAGACTAATTTTCACAGAACAATAATATATTAATAAAAAATTATTACATAATATAATAATATGTAGCCTAGATGTTAAATTGGAAATTTGTAATAGTATTAAATAACTTGTGAGAATATATATACTATTCATTCAATAATATATTTTTTACATTCATACAATATATTTGATAGGCATAAGATAATAATAAATCATGTTTTATGTTTAATAAATTTTTTCCTAAAAAGGTAGTTCAACCTCATTTTAATGGAGAACCTATTTTAAATTTTTTTTTGTAAATTTAATATATTTATTAAAAAAATAATTATTTAATTAGAAACATAAAAAATATCATATAGATAAATTTTGATATTTTCTTGTCAGGTTTTAGTTTTTTGATGAATTGTGAGAAATACTGAATTTTAATTCCAAACTTATTTTCGTATAATTTATTTATAATGATAAGTTATATTATTGATTGGTTTTAAAGTATAATTATATAAATTTTAAATATATTAATCCATTTTAGGTCATTTTAATAAATTTCACTTTGAAATTGAATATAAAAACATAGCAAATATTTTGAACATTTAACTTTAAAAAACAGGCTTTATCACCCTGTCTGCGGGATTAAATTTAAATTTATTTATTCCACTTATGTGATTGGAATTTTGAAAAATGGATTAAATATTAATAATATATATATATATATATATATAATTTATAATATAATCAACTTAGTTTTTGAAAAAACATATATTTTTGAAAGTGATTAAAATTAATTACAGTGATTAAAAGAAAAATTATAAGAAAAAGATACTAAACATTAAACATAAGGGCCAAATTGACCTATAAAATTGTCAATAAATCATTTTTTTGACATATTTGTACTCTATAATCCCTTTTCAATAATTATTTTCATTATTTGAGACACTTTTCATAGGAAAATTGTTGGTGGAATACCTCTTTCATGAAATTTACAAGAATGACACTCATCCTCTACTATGAAAAGACACTCACCCATCCAACTTCCTCACACCCCTCAAGTCACTTTTTATTGACCATTATCATCCCAAATGTATCCTCAAAATACCTTTCCTCATACTATTACCCTCCCTTTGGGAATAAATCTATCCAAGGAATCCCTTTGGTTCAAACCAAAAGGAGTTACTCAAAAAAGAGCTAATATCATTTGGTAAGATCCTATGTTTTATTTTCGTTCTCCACCCAAAAAAATATTCTTATTACATGATTATATAATTAAATAAGTATCCTAAATATATTTAGATGTTATAAATTTATGTTTTCTACCTACACTTACACACACTTATATCTTCGTGTAACAAACTTACCATTTTTGTGTTTGGTGAACTACCGCCTCATGAAACGATGTCATTCATTTTTTACATTACTAACTCTCATGGTTGGGAATTATGAGTGACTTAAAATTTATATATGATATTTTTTATATTTATAATTTATTTATGCTTCTTTAATTTTTATATAAAACATAACTTTATGCACTCCATTTTTGAGAATACGATAACATTGTTTGTGGATGTGTGGACTACCGCCTCTTCAAGGCGATGTGATATGTTCACACATTACATGGAATGTATTAAACATTGGGTTAATTAAACATATGTCACATAAATTAAATCCATATAAAATTAATGACATAATTAAATTTCTAGAAATATATAATATCATTTTCTTTATTACCCTTTTCTCAAACTAAAAAGGTGATAACGTCATTTGTGGGCGTCTGGACTACCACCTCCTCAACGCGATGTGATTCCTTTTACATCACAAGAAATATATATATATATATATAATTAAATATGAATAAATAATAGGTTATTTATGATATAATTATCATTATTTGAGGATATAATTTTACTTACATTCCTTCTATAACGATCATTGAAATATGGCAACGTCGCCCAAGCGTACGTACGACCTACCGTCTTCATGATGGTAATGTTGGTTCATTTTTCATATCCATTTTCATGATTGGTTTTAAAAGTATAATTTATGTATAAATGTGATTATTATTTCATTATTATTATCATATAATTGTTTATATAATTACCCCTTTGACAATGGTTGACCTATCAGAGTCATTTTTAACACATGAACCGAATTTGGTCGAAACACTCGACTGTAACATAATTATTTATGTAGTCATACCAAGAATTGTAATAAGTGAATTCAATTTAATAATAAACATGAAAAAAAAATTCAGAATTAATTAATTAATTAACATAAGTTTATTATTCAAATAGGTATAGATATGTGTGACAAGTCGGAATCAAGGTAATGGATTTTCATCTCATGTTTTACATCTTTGATATAAATGTCATATTCACCACTTACTTATTTTTTGGTGTATCTACTTCCCATTATGATATATTATTTCATGAATTATTTTATATTCATGGTATTTTGATTTATAATTTGAATTATTTCATCTAAGGGTATTTGAATTAATCTTTACCAAGTGGAAAAGAATTTCATAACATAATTTCATTTCATTGGGTTATATTGCTTCCTCATTGTAGATAATATTATAAGATTATGTGTAAACTAAATTTTTACTGTATATTATTTTATTTAAAATAAATTATGTGTATTTAAATTTTTACAAATATAATATATTCATTGGTTGAGTCTCAATTCATCGTTATTGTCTATTCAAGTGTTAACTCTACAATCTCATTTTATTTGTGATTGTTTACACTTGAATTTCCATTCAAGGAAATTATGTGACCATTTTCAATAAAATATTTAATTTTACTATCCTATGGTTATTCATGATTTTTTTCAAGTATTAGTACCATTTTCCTAGTCTTTATTGCTCAAAATATTTTAGAAAATGTTTGTATGAAAACCAGCCTTTTTCTCTCTTTAGTTAGAGAAACTATTTTCTCCTAAAAATACTATTTTCAAAAAATGTTTTCAAATTTTTTTTAACCTTAACAAATTAATTTATTAAATAAATTTATAATTTTTTTGTCTTTTATGAGTGTTTTCAAATGAATATTTTTTTCTCTTTCAAAACAATTTATTTTTAAAAATTTTACAATGTGAAAGAAATACTCTTTTTACCTTATATTGTATCTAAAGATTTACCCACTATCACTTATTTTAAGCTTCCATTACAAGTTTGAATGTTTATTTTTAAATAAAATTGTTTGAAAAGGTATTTTCAATGAAAATTATTTTCAATTTTTTTTAAACAAAAGGGTTATTTTCCTCAAAAAAATCAAAATTTATTTGTATAGTATTTGCATTCATCAATGAAAATAACCGTTAATTTTACTTCAATTAGTATATGTTGTACTAATACAGTAGATATTCTTCCACTGGATGGTCTATGATTTAATTTTGAAATAATATTATTGACATTCCCTTCCTTGGTTCCATTATTAAGCCCCTAAAAATATTCAATTTCCTATTATCATTGAACATTAAATTTCCACTAATTATTCATTTCATTTATCATGGGTATGTTTATTTACAAAACCATATATCATTTTTACATATGGTTTTTACTTTTATATTTATTTTATTGACTAGGAAAATATTCATAAATCAATACACTTTACTCAATAAATATTTTTGATGAGGTACTTTGTTTATTTAAATGATTTGGATAGGCTCTATACAGTTTGGGGACTAGATAATACAAGCCCAATGGGTTGGGGACCAGTTAATGAAAGACATATGGGTTGGAAAATGGTTAATTAAAGCCCAACAAGTTGGGGATAATTTAATGTAAGCCCCAGATTCATTGGTAGTGTCATGAGATTAAATTAGTTGGTGAAACTCCATTAGAGTTTGTTTCCCAAAAGAATAAACAAGTTTCAACCCAAAGATTTAAACTTACTTGAGAATGTCTCTTGATGGTAAAGGTATCATGTGCATGAAAAACATAACATCCAATAATTAATCATTTTCTTTATTAGGAATTAATTTATTAATACTTATCCATGATATTTTGAGTTGGGATATCTATGGAAGAATTTCATCTATAGTTCATTGATTAAATGGAATTTATTTCAATTATTTTCTTTTCCATATTGATTAATTCATATCTCGTTTTTTGAATAGAGTATTTTTTTGTTATTTACATTTCCATATTTTTCATGAAATTTCTTCTCTTTTTATTTATAACATGGATTGTTTCTTTAGTTATTACCTTTCTATATTTACTATTCTAATTGATTCATTATTCTTTCCTCTATAATTTATAAATACTGAGAATTTTAGATCAGCCTTATTTTGTTTCCCTTTCCCTAGTAGTCCATTAAGTATGCTAGGAATGATATGTACAGATATGATAAGTGAATAAATTGATCCTCAAAATAAAAAAATTAGGTTTTAATTAGTGTATTCATTTGTAATACAAGACTCGTGTATGTAACTAGTTTACCAAGACTACTTTACTCTTCAGTCCTTCGGGATTAGATTTCTTATAATCATGAAAATTTAATTGTAGTAGGAACTGGGTCTGGGATTTCTGGGGTTAGGTCACTACATTCATTATGGTTTTCTATGAAACCTTCATGTCAGAATTGGAAGGGATAAAATATGTATTTTAAATTTAAGGAAATTATAATTTTTTTCAATATAAACATCTTCTATTTTATATAAAACAATTATTTTTGAAAATTGATCTATGAAATGGGATCCTTTATTACCATTGAGATCACTTAAAATTCCCATTAGATCATGCATGTACACTAGGGCTTTTGAATCAATGTGAACCTTTTAATTAATTTTATTTATCTTTTAAAAATTCGGATTTTTTATTTGATCCACTATATCAAGTTATATGAATAGATCTATTTCTATCTACCAAATATTCAACAACAAATGTAATATTGTAAATTGACAAGACACATTAGCATATATGGTTTTTAGAAGGTTTTAACCCAACATGGGAACATAATCCTTAATGTGTTCAGATCATACTAAAAGATGTATATTCACTAAGTTATTGAAGTGGAAACAAGATAATTGAGGTATAAATCCATAAATTTGAGTATTGTTTTATAGAAATTACAAAATAATGTCATAATTAAACTATGATTCATTCTAATTTTATAGAAACCATATCCTGATATCCTTTTATTCTCTGTACATGTTTATATTTTATTATAATAGATCACTATAGTCTCTAAAAGTCATCATTTTTCATCCCATTAGTAATATCTCTAGAAAAAATTAGATATCACTCTATAAATAATTAATGATTTTATTCCTCGTTAATCAATCTTCAACAAATAATACTTAAAAATCTTGTGTAGTATGTATGTAGGCCTTGTTAGATTAACTTAGGCTGAGAATAATAAATTCTCATAAATATAAAGATATGTAATTTCTTATTTTTCATTAGTCTTATTCTTCTTTATAAGTTTCTTCAATGATATAGGGATATTATAGGGAATATTTTTCTTCATATTATATGATAACTGATATCATATGATATGTCTACAATTCTTTATTATTCTTTAGTTTGTGATGGACAAAATATACTCTATCAGAATATATTTAGCTTCCATCTATTTTAGACAGAGTATTCAATGGAACTGTACAGTCAGTTTATTTCAAAAATACATATTTGTTATCTTTTTATTCCCTATGTTATAATAATTGAATATGAAAAATATATTTTCCATATTTGAATATATCAAACACCTTTAAAATAAAAAATTTATCTTATCAGAAGACATTTTTTCATTAAAAATTTTATAATAGAAATATAATATAAATTAAAAAGACTAGATCTCTATCTTTGGATTTCCATTTTTCTAGAATTCATTTGATCCTCAAGAGTTTCATACTCATGTTTTCTTTTTATTCACAATGAAATATATAGGAATATAATTTTTATGTCGACATGATAGAATGAAATAGAGTTATCAAAACATGTTACTTCTCTTTTCAGTATGAAAAACCTCATCACATCCCAATAATATTATATATTAATTCTCCATTTCATATTGTCTATAATTATAGCTCTTCAAATAAACATGATATATTACCTTTTATTTCTAGTGAAGCATCAACATGTTTCCACTGGTAGTCTGGTTTCAGGTTTCAGCTAAAGTAGTTTTTGATGGCATGATGTTTCCTGTTTTGAGAATGGTGGAGACGATGAAGATTATTTCGACAGTGAAGGTGATGGCGGACGCTGGTAGAAGCTCACTGATTATTTGATTTGATGTGGAAATGGGTGTGTCTCCAGGACAGGGTGGTTGTCATGATGGTTGTGAGAATCGAGGAAGTACATGAATCGAGATGTCTCGTTTACCGATATGGGCGGTGATGACTTGAAATTTGAAATTTTAATTTTAAAGGTTTCTTCGAAGGAGATATGGTGGTTTTTGGTCTGAGGTGAAGCTGGAGTTTAATTTTTGAAGTTATTATGCTGTATGTTGACGTCGAAGTGGGTTTGTGCGGGTGGTTTTTGAATGTTTTTGTATGGTTACCACTTTTCCATAAATTGGATTCCAAAAATAAAAAATAAAAAAGGATATATGTCATGAATCAAAGTATACATTGGGAATGTTCTAGAATTTTTCATTTTTATTACTATAATATTTTCAGTGTAACATTCAATACTGTGGAATATTTCCTAATAATTCATAAGTACACTGATTTTTCATCTATATAATTTTTTCATATCCTATAGGTGCTTAAAAATTTAAATTTTTAGGTGTGAATGTTAAATACATAATTTATAAATAAAACAAAGTTTCATAAATATATTAAATAAGAGTATTCCATTTCTAATTTTCATCCCTATGATTGAAATATAGAGGTTTTAAAAAAGTAAAATAACTTCTTCACGTGTTCTTTGGGAATTTCATGACATGCCATAAAAATATCAAAATGATATAAATAACCTTTCAAAAAATTTGAATATTTTTTACTGACATCAATGTCATTCCCAAATCCTTTTATAGCATATAAGGATTCATCAGTGTTTATTCATTTCGAGAATAATTATATCTTAAAAATTAGCATTCTTTATCCTTTGTTTAGAATATATTCTCTTAATATTCCAATATTCATAATTACTGATAATTTATGGATGGATTTTTATTCTTCATATTATATTTATGGGACTACTCTAGTAAATAACATCTTATACTTATCATTTAACATGTTATAGATGGTATGTTCATCAACCATAGGCAGCATCAGACCAAGTTATTTATGTATAGCTCACCTAAAGTATTATCATATATAGAGTCTTACTTACTTGAATTTTTTTTATAATAAGATATTCAATTAGTATCCAACACTTTACAACTTTGAATTGGAAAATATTATTTATCATAATTAAAAATATATGAATAGATCCACTATATCATATCTAATGGAAGGAAACTACAACATAAATGATATATTAAAACTATAAGATTCATCTAACACTTCTCCAATATAATATTCAATCATTGTATTCTCCCTCATCACCTTAAATATATTCACAATTAAATTTCTTCAATTAAATTTATATTAAATATAGTTTTCATATTTCACTCCTCCCCCTAGGATGCATCAAAACTGATAGTTTTGATAACACCCTCAGGTATCCTAGTCAATCCAGAATCATCAAAAGTGGTATATTGAATTGTTAGCCAATGAATATGATCATCAGTCCTGATGTCCCTCCAAGGTACTGAAAATCATACGTACTATTTTATCAATATATGGACTTGTGATCATTATAATCACATGATATATCTCAATATATTTTTTTGGAATAATATAAATAATGATCTACTATTTTATCATAAAATAGGGAAATTGTTATAGATTTTGGTCTAGAATAACCAATCTATGAATGATTAAGCACCATGGTAGATTTAAAAACATATAAAAACTAAATAGGTTATACTTATTTATTATTATGTTGTATTTTTTTACTATATTTAGATTTATTACTATATATAGTATTGTGACACAAGCACATACAATCATTAGAAAATGGTTGCATATGTTCAGGATCTTTTAGTGATTCCTACCAAGTATCCAAAACTATATCATACATGTCCATCATTACACACATATTTTCCATACAGTTTTATCATCAATATTGAATAGGTGTCCAAGTACATGATTATATTAGTGTGGAGGGTTTTTAGTACCTAAATAATGATTGTGAAAGGGACATTATCTCAGATCCCGAGAGGGTAGACATTGAAATATTTTCAATTATACTCATAATAATAAAAATATAATAATTATTGTTTTATTTGTAGTTGGGGGATTTCATGAGTGGTAAATTATCTCATATTATTTTAACAAACTAGAGTTTTAATATTAGCATCCCCCTTTGGGGGATTTTCCAAGATGATTTATGGCTAATGATGATGCATGAAAGGTTAAAATCCAAAGTTAATTCTTGTAGTTGTAGATCAAGACGTATGTAAGGGGCCTTTAGGATTGGATGAAATGGTCCTCATGTATCCAATGGTCATCCTTTGGGTCATTAAAATATACATGGTATAAATACGGAGTGGTTCAACCCTTGGAGGGGGTGTTTTACCCCTACTACCCCACAAGTGTGTGAGCTATTTCATTTCTTAAAACCTATATAGATAGTAATAAAAAATATTTTTTTTTTATTTTTAAAATTAATATTATTATTAATCATGTTATGATAATGGACATAGGTTTATGGATTTGTTTTAAAGTCACACTATTAATCTATATTTATTCATGGAATGAAAAATCTAATGCCCTTTAATATCTGGGAGAATTATTGTTCCCATCTAGGCCTTAAATTAGGTATTAGAATAGAAAACATTCATTATCTAATGAGAGAGGATAGTGCTATAATTTTTTATTCCATTGATGGAATATCATAATGATGTTTTCATATTTAGTTGTGGTTTAAAATTGGTGGGTGAACGGTTAACACAAAGGTAGAAGTGACCTAGGTTAATCAGCACTACAGGTGACATGATCGTGGTTGGTGATGATTTTTTACGAATGCAAGGCATTAATATTGGTGGGGACTTGGATGAAATGAATCAATGGGGGTTTGTTATTGGGTGAAATTAGTAGGGATGGAAACCACCAAGGTGTGGGGAATGTGTGATCTATTAGTTGGTATTCATCACTTTCTCATGCTTGCATGAATTTGAAAAGAACATGCATTTTTAATATGGGGTTAATGGGGAAACATTATCAATATTCTTATTTAACTTCCATATTATAGTATTTTTATCATTTAAATAATAATAAATATAAAATTTAAGGGGGTAAATACTGATTGGTGATGTGTGTTCTAGATCAATCGTCTTCTTTGTGTGGGTTCTTTTGTGTTTTTTCTATGTTACCCCTACAAAATATATTGATTATTATTATTATTATATGTTATCATATTATTATTATAAAAAAAATAAAATGGGGGTGAGTGGTGGGATGGTGATTTTGGACACTGCCTTCCCAGGTTCATGTCTTGGGTGGATTCTCATTCATTTTCTATTCTAGGTAATAATAGATGAAACCTAATATAGCTATTATTATTATTACAGTTTGCATAATTTACATGGTTTGTTAATATTGTTTTATAATCCATATGCATGAATAGATTATATAATTATTTAGTTTAATCATTTATTACCATGGGATAAACACTGGTAATATAATTTTTAATTAATTCTTATTGGGGTGTTCCTTTTATTTAATTTTTTAGAGATTGCCAGTCTTTATTAACCACTAAGAGGGGAGAATTTGTGGTTTAATTTCATGAATTATTTTCTTTTGAATTCAATCATTTTAAATTTTCAAGATTATGAATCCAAAATGTGATGTCTCACAAGCTCACCTCATATGTAATAATGATAAGAGTGATCACAACACACTATATTTACATGGTTCAAGTGAAAGGCATAATGATTTCCATGTTGGTTATACATCCCAACAGATATTATCTTCTAAAATTAATTATCAATTCTAAGGGTCGATATAGAATCACACAATATCTTAGCTTTTGAATCCAAAAAAGAGGTTATTTATATATCATCACATAGTATTTCTATAATCCACATTGTCCTCCTCCAAAATCCCACTAGAGTCTTCTTATACTTATGGATCCAACTGAAATAATTCTTCACATCCAAATCCAATTAAGAGACTCATTCTATTCTAGATCCAACTAATACACTTATCTTTTTTCAACTCTGATAGAAATACATCTTCCCTTAAATAGTGTTGATCCCTTATTAGATCATCTTTTAATATTCTTTCTTAATATTGTAGGATCTAAATTCCCTGTGTACTTTTTCAAGTACCTGTAGGAGCAACTTGTTATGTTTTTTTCCTTCTCAATAAATTTGACGACCTATAATTGATCAGTTTATAGAGTGAAACAATGATCATTCAATTTTTCCTTCTTATGTAAAAGTATCAAAATAGCATATATATCGAAATTAGTGCACACAATAAATTAAATGTTATTTTATTCCACAATGATATTACATAGTCTCAAAATACTGAAAAATCAAATATGAAATCTTCCGATGTTCTGCTCAAATTTAGTCTTAATTTCACTACACACTATTCATGAAAATCTTATCACAATTTCATTTCCCAATATTAATACATATATATTTCAATTATTGGAATTATAACCTTTAAACCCATGGACATAGATATTCATTGTTTTAATTTATAGTGAAATGTTGACTTGTATTAATTCTGATTATGTTTTTCTCATGTGATTACACATGCATGTATTTCATGTGTGCATGCATTGTTCATATTTAATTATATTGTGAACAAACACAAATGGTAGTTAATGTTGTTCTATGTGCAAGTATATTTTATTATTCTCAAAAGATTCCATCATTATTACTTTATTTATTTTTATTTCACAGTGGATTACTATATTAAAGTATGCATGTAATCATTCAATTTCTTCTTTATAGAAACTAGAATGGGTGTGGATCATTATTCATCTCTATAATAGTGTATGAATCCTTCTCAAACAAACCCTTTATCACTAGTGTAAAAGTACTCAATTAACATAAAATAAGAGGAATACACATAAGGGTATCTTTCACTAATGACTTTATTGATAGAATATGTTCTTTGTTAATCTATTTGAGTGTTAAATACATGCAAAATTCCCATTGTATCTCTTCTCTATGACATCAGAGTGTTATACAGATTGTCCTCTTGAAACAAAGCCATTATTAATGATCTGTATTTATTTTAAAAATGAAATAATTATCAATATTACCGAATCAGCTTACAGCCTTGAGTGATTGATATTTATAGTAAATTCCCCGATACCTTTCTCTTGTTTCTCATGTAAAATAAAGCTAACAGGAAAATATTATGTGTCATTCTTATTAATGTTACTAAATATATCTGTGTACCAAAAATGTATGACACTAAAATTAATGGACTATTTTCTAACATGATTTATCTACAAGTTCATGTGATGTTGATCATATTCTTTCATCATTTATAATCTCGAACACATATATCAATAAAGACGCACAAGCATCCTTCTAAAAATCTATATATTCCTCAAAAATATAAATTTCGTCAACTCTTACATGCATGAAAGAAGAATATTTCATGGATTAAGGTCTTTTATCTCATAGACTCATCATATTAACCTCATAAAGATCATAGATACCTTGTCTTGGATCACCATATATTTTCCCATGATGAACTACAAGAACATTAGACATTGAGAAATTCTTGGTGTAGAATACGATTAGGGTTCGATCGAACAGAACATATCAAACTAATCAAAAGATCGTGGTTATTCCCATAAAATTTTAAATATGAAGGAATATTAACCTTGAGTTATATTCTCATATATAACATTAAATTGGTTGGGGGATATTATTAATATTATTTTCCCACAACCTTCTCGAGCTGACAGTGTGGTTCGGCACTAATAACACTCACACACACCGCCTCACATACTGAGAATCAACAGCATTGTCCTACCGTCATACTAGCCTACCCACATTATCTCCAACACAAAGTGTGATACTATGGTCCTATACATAGGTCCACTACCATCCACCATGTGGTATAGATAGGCTTTCTTGCATGCATGGTTGAGTATGCTCCCATGATTCAAGGTCAGGGTCTCTTTACTGGATGGCTTGGCTTGAAATGTTTTTGTTTAAGGTTCATTCCAAGAGTAATAGAAAATTATAATATAATGCCAATACATATTAAATCACTTATTAAATATATTCTTCATTCTATTATAATTTATATTTACAATTTTCCAAGTCCTTATCTTACTTCCCTCATACAGCTACATTCTTTATGCATGGAAACTATAAAATTTTCTTCTAGAAAACATTCATCATGGAAATGAATATTTTCAGGGTATTGTTCTATTATTATTCACCAAAATAATGTTTTGGCATTTAATAGAACATTTTACACTCCTTATAACATGTATTTGACATTTAATAGTGGTTCATTCAGATGTTGAATCACAAGGCTAATTACTCAATCATGATATCTAATGTTATTATATGAGTCCATAATAATTCCCCAAGCATCACCACTTCCACTTCAACTTATCGAAAACATATTGACACATAATTGAAAAAATGAAATTGTAGCCCCAATAATATCCCCCATTTACTATTTTTATCAATATCTCTTCACATTATAAAAGTCATTATATGGAAAAACTTTCTACACTTACGAAAAATAAAATGAAATGGATAAGTGGGGTTATTCTCATCTCATGAGTTTTACCATGATATGTAATCCAACATTATTTGATTATTTATTGAAAACATATAATATAGATAGATGATATCACTTAGTTTTCATAGAAAATATCATTTTGTTAATAAGCTATATTCCTATGTGGGCTAAATTAGTGTAGAAAACAAGAGATAAAAAACTCAGGTTGTCCATTAAGTACATAAACAACCATGCATGTGAAATCTTACTCTGAAATTCTCAATTATCTTTTACTATGTTACTAAAAATAATATTTTTCAATAAAATGGAAAATCATACACATATTTCAATAAACATATCAGAATGTTTAGTTACGAATAAAAAACTCCTCCATTTTCTCAACCTGTCATCAACCAAGAATTCCACCTTTATTTTTATTGTTAATACAATTATGAATGAAAGATAAAAGTGTCATAGAAATTTTTCAAAATTAAAGATTTAAATTTATCTATAAATTATAATTTCATTAAAATTTTGTGTAATGAAAAATTCCTTTCAAGGTTTCTTCCCCTAAAGGGATACTCTATTTTCATTGATTTCATTGAAGTTAGTCAAATCCATAATGGAAAATATCTTCTTAATGTATAGTAGTGATAGCCTCAAACTTCTAATTCAATTCCTTGAATGATATCTGAAAACCCAGTAAGTAATAGGGAATAAGAGGGGACCTCTTTTTTTCAAATAAAGCACTTAGACTGAGAGCTTCCTCTCAATCAGGGCCATTCTTTTACACTAATATAATCCTGGAATATTTCCTTGAACTTTACTTTTTTTATTCTCATTGGTTTGAAAATATTATTTCTTTCCTTCCTCTTCTTTTTATTCTATATCATTGTCAACATTAGCCTTCTGGATCATCTAGTTTCTAGATGTGGATATCTTCCCATCAAAATTTACCTAATTTTATTATACTTAATGTATTCTTTATATTTATAATGTTTCTCATCTTCCTCAATTATTTATTCAGTTTCAAATAATATGTCTAAATATTTGAGCATTCTTCTTTGACATTCTTGATCATCACAAAATCAAAAAATTACTTGTATTTTGTCTTCTTTTAGAACATATTTCGATTCAATTAATAGGGAAATTATACTTCCAACCTTTTTATAAATACCTCATAATTATGTCCCACGTGATTATATCCATGAAAAACATTTTCTATGCATTCATATTTAATTTTAATCATTAGCCTAGATGGATTTTTGGTCATAACCATTATTCTATGACAATGTTCTCTCACATATTCACCATGTCTTACCCTTGATTCATGTCTATTTCCTGGAAATTTAATGTTATACCAGAAATAGTATGATTTATGCCCAAAATATTCATAGTAGCATCCAAAACCTCAGAACATAGATCTTTCACCTTGAATAAATCAATGATATTCGACACCGAATAAAACCAGTCCATGTCATGGATGATGTCATATTTATCTATTCAAAAACATAATAAATATCATTAATAATGCTGCTTCCATAACATAATCTTTCAATCTCTATCTATATCTAACAAACTAGTTCAACCTCAAATAGTGCAACAAATTTAAAATCCACTAGAGAGGGTGAGTGTGTCGCTATAAAATCAAACAATGAATACACCCATGTAGAATATAATCAAATAATACAATGTATAAAACACATATCACCCTATTTTGGTTATTCTAATGCATTAATCTTACCATTTCCTATATTAAATCATATCTTTACCTAATGGCGACTACCTCCGTGGTCATGTTCTGCACACAAAGGGTTAGGGGAATCATGTGGTTCTCCCCAACCTACTTGCCCCTTTTATGTTATTCCATATCCAATACACCCTAGTGATGTTACTATCTCGGAGGATACAAGTGAAGAGGATCAAGTTTAATAAGACCATAAACACTATGTTGACTAGTCATGAATTCCAAACACTAATAGATCAAATATATATGACCTCCATTATAAAATAAAACCAAGATTAATTCACTATTATTGGTTAAGGAACTACCAACACTAATGAAATGGAATAAAGAAGGATGGAACTAACATCCCTCTATCTAAAGATTCATCTTCCAAAAAGGAAACTGAGATTCCATAATTAGAACTTTAATATATGGGGAGTCTTAGTTACACCACAAAAAGAGGATTTGTTCTAAGATAATTACCTATCGATAACCTATTCCTTCACCATTACAAAGAGATATATCGTTGAAATTAATACAGGGTGACCTGATACTGCATCTCTAAAAAACAATTCTATAAAATATCATTCCCTAGATGTCTCATCTAGGAGAGGATTTGAAACATAACAAACAAGGTTCTTAAAATGAACCATGAGCTAATTCATAGAAGAACCTACTGATAGAAAATTAATAATCTACTACCTATATGCTAACATCATAGTCGATAGAAGAAACTCATCATGGAACTACACATGAAACATCACCTAGAAACCACAGAATCATCTTGATCCTTGAGGAATAAAAACCACCACTACTAATATATCCTACGTAT
This sequence comes from Viscum album, assembly GCA_963277665.1. Taxonomy (NCBI): domain Eukaryota; kingdom Viridiplantae; phylum Streptophyta; class Magnoliopsida; order Santalales; family Viscaceae; genus Viscum; species Viscum album. The sequence goes on along the minus strand of OY728123.1, from coordinate 1,422,175,774 downwards.
TATATTAATGTCTAGTGAAACCCAGTAATACCTATAGGAATGGATTGAACTAAAATTGATCTCTACTTACTCCATCCAATCCCCACTCTCTAAATATAATTATAATCCCCCATACATCTATTGACCATGTCACTAAAACTCTGTGAGTGGCATCATCCAAGTATCATTTTCATCTATCAAGATTCTATGTTGATCTGAGTGTGCATCTTGCAAAGCTTCATTAGCACAAAACTATTGGGGATTTTGATGATGATCCATTATTATAAAATATAAAACTTTCAATAACTTACTAACATGAAATATGGAATACTCAAATCAATTAATAATATTTGACGTAATTCCCATCAACTACCCAAATTCAATAATAAACAAAGCCATGATTCTGTATTCTCACTTCTACTTTCTAACATGGAAGTAATAACTGTGCTATTAAGATATTAATTAAACTAAATTTATTTTTATTAGATGATAAGGTTAACCAAAATCGTGTTTTCTAGCTACTCTCCTTGGGGTACATCACATAATAAGTCAACCTGATGTTGTTTCCCTACCAAACCATTCATCCTCACCTATTCCTATCCCCATGCTCCATGATATCTATCAACAGAAAGTTTTCATACCACATTATCATGATCCACCATCATGAGTACCCCCTTATAGGTTGGTAGTGTTAACGAATATTGATCCTCGGAAGCCCACCTCTAACAGGATAGTGTTTATAACTATCATCGATGGTAGTTTACAATTAAATAGAAGGAATTGCACACGACAATTACCAGAATAAGGAAACATACAGCAAACAATAAAATTTCATAAAAATAAATCCATATAATCCCATTATATGATGTATAATGAAATTAGAAAATGTGTGTGGAAATAAAACATGAACAACTCATGTACTAGGAATCACAAAACCTACTAACAAACAATTAATCTATGTTCTAGTTTCTCCTAGCATCATCATCATATCCCTCTATTGTTACTGAAAATGTGTTTTATATATATGGGTAATATTTTCATGAATACTTATTAGAATCCTCCCTAGAACCACCAATGTAAATATGGAAGTAGTATACTTTGGGATTTAGATAAAAATATAGAAACCATCTCATCACCTAATCATTTAAACTAATTTTCGAGCCTCACCATGGCTTACTCAAAAAATAATGCAAAAAAAGTATATAATATAATGAAAAATCTTATACACAATTAATGGTTCCCCTCTAACACATACACACTGAACTAGTCACCCTAAACCCCAATGACTCATGTCTTGAAGCTCTCATTTCCTCTTAAGTGAACCTTCCCATCTAGGAAACCGTTACAACATTATCACATCATACATCCCAGGTATCAAATCATGTCCACATAAATACAAATCCATGCAGCCCATTAATCTCAAAATAATCCCCCAAAACTAGGTGATAAGTCTGGAAGAAACCATATCCAACTTACCATAAACTACACTACAATCAATTATAGTCTATTTAAGGGTACTCCTATAATGACACCAAAAATTACATCATGGTTATTGGTATATATTATTACATTAATCTATCATAGTCCACATATAAAAGTACAAAATAACCAATATCCATCGCTTCTCATTTGAACACATACCCTAAAAATAGAAATCCATCACAACTCGAGTAGGTCCAAACACACTGTCATTCCATAGGAGAGAGACAGATAGGAGGAGTAGTTTCCATATTCTCCAATAATAGCCTAAATGTTGGGAACAACCAGAAACCAAGGCCAATGCGGTTGTTGGCCACCCCAACTAGCTCGGGTGGTGAAGAATAATAAAATCACAAAATATATTGAAACTTATATCACACAGATACACTAAGTTAGACTACCTTTGTTAAAATCATATCAAATCTATCGAACCTCATGAAATTACAACTTTCATAACACAAAAAATATTTTTTTAAAAGTTGAGGATATAGCCCTTTTTTATTTAAATATAGGACCTATTTTTTGGGTAGAGCGAACCCATTACATAGTCTGAATGAAATAATTAAATAAACAGTAGGAAAAAGATGAGCATCACTATCAAGAACCTAAAATGGTAAATCACATATATCAAACCATCCATACATCCCAATGTCTATCCAACACATTTCCAAACTATTCACCAAATTCAATGTCAATAATAAAAATTCACCAACCAAATTAAATTTCATGTATAAAATTCATCACTATATTGTAATAAAATTAAGTATTTCTAATTTAAACTTATCAATGGAATAAATAAAACAATTCAGGATAATTTTTTTAAAAAAAATTAATTATATTCTATAATCAAGAAAATTAAATAATAATGTAAGGTTCCAACACATGTAGGCTTTATATTTACAATTTCAATAATCATTTAATAATTTCTACAAATTTTAACTATTGATTTACTTATAGTAAAAATTATCAAAATCATGGATAATCTTAAAAATGATAATGTGAAGACAACAATTCAATCAACATGATCAAACAACACTGGTTATTATATGAAAATTAATTATGGTATTAATAATAATTTATTTTATATAATATTTCTATCTATAGTTTTCTTAACCTTTTATAATATCATGTTGTGTGTGTGAAAGTCTAATATTATAGAATGACATTATTTTCACACTATTTAGAAAATACCATGAATATAAAAATGTTTATATCTGGAATATAATTATAATCAAATATAATAATACCTTTCCCTTACATTATTCCATCACTGTATTATTATTTTTAGTGGATAGATTCATCTACCCATATAGTGGAAGCTCGATCTTGTAAAACCAATATTTAATAATAATATAAGAGGTAATAGATCCCTTATATTTAATGATTTATTTTATCACAAGATATATAGAGAGTTGAATTTTTATGTCTGGTTCATTAAATATAGAATGATTGTATGTGATATATCGAATCTTGAAAGTGTAATTCAGTCTAGAATATCCTAAAACTCTACAGAACTTGTTCTGGAAACACTACAGAGTAGGAAATCATTAGGAGAAATTGGTAAGATAGAGGTATAATAGAATTTGAATTTTTTAAAAATGCACATAAAAGAACTCTATCAAACACTAGATAAGACATTAAAATTCTTGGGCTACCATTTATGTTATATAAAAATAATAGCTGAAACCCCAAATTAATTCAAGTATATTAATATAAACATATCTTTTTTCTTATTGGAATGACATACTTCTGGTGCATGACTATATTTATTTTCTATCATCTCTTTTTTAATCCTTAAATACCTAATCTATTTCATGTGTTTTAACTATTTAAATCATACTATTATTAACATTTAATTTAAAAAAATTATTTCCCTTAATTTAAGGAAAATATTCTCATTTATCCATTTAAAATAGAGTTATATATTTAAAAATAACAATATAGAAAATTGCTCAAGAAGTTACATTCACATTGCATTGGCCACATGTATAAAGAAAAATGGTTTTACCCTTGAAGATAACATGACCCTCAAATGAGGGTACCATGATTCTACCATAACACAATGGAAATAATACTAGGCTCCTATGAAGGTAGATTTTTACCCATATTAAAATAGTTCTCCCCACATTATAGTCATTCAAAGTTACCTACACAAAGATTTATCTCACATAAGGGTAAAAAGATTTTAACCATATATAGAAAAGGGTTTTAACATGTAGGTAAATATATTTTTGTAATCCCAAGGAATTTTATGATTTAACCATCTATATCCATAAGGCTCTAAGTAATGGTAGAAATTATTTTTAAAAAAAATTATTTTAATTAAATAAACTTATAAATATTAGGGAATAGACATAAAAATCCTAAAGACATTTGAAAATGAAAATTTTATGGGGGTTTAGGAAAATCCATTCCATTAAAAACATGTTAAAAGATAACACAATCTAAAATCTAGCATGCCAAAAATATGACATACATAATATGGTTGGAATAAATAGCCAAAAAAATCCATAAAATGGAAACATGTTCATAATATAAAATTTGGGAATAATATTTATATGGATAAAAAAAATAAAAACAATAATGATTTTATGAATAATTTCTGATATCACAAATATATTATCACAAACTTGTACTAAGATATCACTTATAAAATGTTATTCCTACACCAAATGAAAATGATAGTTTGATATAATATATAAACCAATGCATTTAGAGGATATATATAATTCAAGATTCCACTCATTGTGTAATAAGTCCAATGATTCAACATATTTAAAGAATGAGTAAAATACATATAAGATGTTTCCTTAAGGATACTAATATATAAATGTTTCTAAGTAATAAATTATTGTCTATATATAAATAATGAGTATTTGGATATATAATTTTTCCACAATTAATGGAATAATATTTAAATATAGATGAATATATATATATATATATCAATAAAATTATAAAATTAATAGGATATAAATAATGAAATTGATTATTCCATTATAATTGTGATGGTAATAGTGTAATACTGTAGTGTACTCCAATTGATTATTCCATTACCTTCAGGTGATTATTTTTGATTTTCCTAAAACATTTCATTTTTTATGAATAGTGAAAAATAATGAATTTTAATTGAAAACAACCTTTTCATTTAATTTATTTATAAAGTGTAATCATATTATAATTTATTTTTAATGTTATTTTAGTTATATTATTAATCTATTAAACAATTTAGTTTATTTGAATAAATTTCATATTAAAATTGGATAAAAAAACATTGTAAACATTTGATCATCTCCATTTTAAAAAGTCATATTTATTATCACATCTGTGATATTATTTTTTCAATATTAAAATCTACAACTTATGTGAATGTAATTTTGAAAACATAATTCAATATTTGGTATCATAATAATTTTTATTATCTAATATGGCTAAATTAATTTTTGACTACAATTATTAGTGAAAATAGCTAAAATTAATTACAATGATTAAGGTTAAAATAGAGTTCTGCTCATTTCATGTGTTTGTGTCCAAATTAATTTTCCACGCAAATATTATTTTTTATTAATAATTTTTTTTAATATTATGAATTTGTACGTCAAAATTATATAATAATTATCTTTTAATATTAGTATTAAAGGATAAATCGTCTAGGTAAACAAAAAGATATAAGTTCCCTTGGTAAAAACTATAAGGGTAAAATTGAGTAAAATTAGAGACTGAGGGATAAAATGATAAAAAATGTGTTTATTTTGTGTTTTAGAGGTCTTTATTAGACAATTCATTTTTATCCTATATTATGAATCTCTTAATGATCCATATGAGGTAAGATTTACATCCCAATAGTGAATTATTTTAGATATTTACAGGAAATACAACTCTTCCTCAATTATTAAAGGGTATGCATTACCCTCACTTCATAACAACTCTAAAACCATTTAGATTGAACAACCCCAAAAAATCACTTTCCAACATCCCTCTTCTTATCCTAGAAGCCTTATTTTGGTTATAAATCCATCCAAGGAATGATTTTAGTAAAAACATAAGCAAGATACCCAAAGAAGATAGAACATTAATCAATGAGTATTTTTTTTATCAATCCCTTTAAATTAATTTTATATCATTAATATATAATAACTTAATCATATTCCATATAGTGATATTTTTTTATGTTGTGTTTGTGACCTATAAACATCTCCACTAACATCAAATGGGTTACAAAATCATCATTTGTATAGACGGAGGACTACCGCCCTACAAACCTATATCATTCATTTTTTCAATACCATATCTTTGTAGGTTCTAGGCACAGTGGAAGCCTAGGAGGGATGGTACCCAAATTTGATATTTTTCATATTCAATGAACAATCCATGATCAATATGATGATGTATTCTAGTATTGGCAGAATGCAATCAAGGATTTAGATAAAGTAATAGAAACTCGGAACCATGAGATAAGATCACTATATATTTTTTATAATTAATTTAATTATATTAAAGAATTACCTCCAAGGTGATACTTCATTCATTGATGCATTCAACTACATATCTACAGTGATCCTTTATTTCATTGTAGTGATCAAGGTTATATCTCCTCTAGCGTTGATCCACGTGTGTTCCATGTATCTCCAGACATCACTGAATGAGTCTATGGGTGATAACATGGAATATCCTTTCACTTTCAATGTATTCCTTTGATTTCCTTGATAAATAATTCTAAATCATTCTCCTTGATCAGGTGTATAATGAGCTCTCTCATTCTTGATAGTGTTCTTGGATATGGATGAGTTCTCTAGGCTTGAGAGCTTTTCTCCAATTCATTGTGCACAACCAATAGGCGTTCCTTGGATAGTGCTTGGCTAATGAGAGGATAATATAACCAGGTATTTAATTCACTAGGTTAATAATAAAAAATTTGCACAAGTACCTTAACTATTTTACTAATCTTAGATAAACCCCAATGTCAAATAATAACAGCAACATTATTATTTCCTAACATAAGCTTATCTTTAGAGTTATAATTAAATATTACTTAATCAAATAATATTCGATATTATTATTTCCCACTTGAAAATTAACTATGTCCTCCAATACTCCACCATATTTATTGAACCTTGAAAATTTACTATTTATTTATTAAATAAATTTCACTACATTATTCTCCAATAAATATATAAATATTATATTCACTAAATAGAAAATAAGTATTTATTAATTATTTTGCCCATAATATATTATCTTTAATGACTAGTGTCAAAATAAATGTGATCAGGCATCCATGAATAATTATTAAACCATTATGGGGAATAATATTTATTCAAATTGTTAAATAATAAATAATATATTATTTAATTGAGATATTGGATACACTTTGTGGGTGGCCCACTAGGCCCCTTTCTCAATGGAATTAGACAAACCATCCAAAACTACAAGGTTATCATCTAGTAACACGCCATGTCACCAATATAATAAGAAGTTAATGATACAATGACATGTCACCTCATACGAATGCTTACTATGTAATATAATCCCATTTTCATGATATCTCCAGTTAAGTGGGTTTCATGCAAGTTTTATCAACCCATGTGCTCGATTTCTATTTATTTGACTTCCCATAAGTTGAAAATTCTTATACAACACCATGGCCATGGATTTGTTTATGATATCATTTTTATAAAGGGGACAGAGATATCATCTTTCATTATGGAACATAAGGGACAAATACTTTCTCACATTATTCATTAATGTAGTATTACTCGTGACACACACAACATATCCTACCTCACTACAAAAATATGTCTTCACAATTTCTTCCAATACATCTAATTGTGAGATTCATAATACCCACTAATAATAATATTAATGTCTAAGGATCAATACACATGTCTTCAGAAAGGAACATCCGATGACACTTAAAAATGTGGATTTCCTACTAGAGGGTCTCATTATCATAATATCCTTCAAGACATTACCGAGGGAGTATACCATTAGAAGGTGCATAAAAGTCATATGAGTCTCCACCCCTGATATCCTCTATCATTTGTGTCCCTTAAAATGATATCAATTGGCTATGGAACATAAATCCAAGAATAGTGTCATGGCACTTCATAGTTCTCATCATAGAAGGTATTTTCTAGAACCTTTTTGTGTGATGGATACTCTTAGGACACTATCACATACAATTACATGCATAATTACAATCATGATGTGATAAGGAGTTTTTTTATATCCATCCAATGAATATATGTTTGTCAGAAAGTACAAAATAAGTTGGTTCTAGGGAACCAACTTCAACAATCTCAAGGCTGATCATAATGATGGATTTATTGTTTATATACGATATATATTATATTTAATGTGTAATTATGATTCTGGAATTATAATATCACACATAAATTTATAGTATTCATTTTTTTTGGAATATGATTATGTTATTCATGTTTAAAAACGATTGTGCCTCGTGAAGCAATGTGATTCATTCCTGCATTACATGGAATGTATTATAGATGATTTAAATAAATATTTGTGATATATATGAAATAAAAATGAATCTATGATGATAATATGTGTCATTTTATTGTATTTATTTCAACCCTACAAGAAAATGAAAACAACTTTCATGCACATGTACGACATACCGACTCGATGAACGACGTATTTCATTTCCTATCAATAAATCTTATTGATAAAAATAAGTAAATATATAATGAATATATATGGTATTTATATCATGGTTATAATTATGAATAGTATGGATCCATGATAAATGTAAAAGAAAAAAAATATATGAAATGAAAAAATATATGAAAAACAAACCGGTTATTGCCCGAAATATAATTTTAACAAGTAATTATTAATAAACTGGTAATAAAAGAACATAATAAAATTATATATGGTATTCTTATATATATATATATATATATATCTAAATAGGAATATTTTTATTTAATATATTAATGATAATATTATATTTATTATATAGGTGGTTTTAAATGGTATGACCGAATTCAAGACATAAGGTTAGGGGATTTCAGTCTCACTTTTATTTTTTTTGAGACAAAAGCCATATTCAACACATATTTCATTTATGTGGTGTATATAATTCCTATAAATTTTTCATATGCTGATTATGATTAAAATTATTTTTATTTACTTATCTATATGAGTTTCTCTATTCCGTGGGAATTACTGGTCAAAAGTTACCAAACCAATAAGGGATTTTTATCTCAATTTTCCTTCTTCAAGATGTATGCTATGGTATGCATCGACATTCTTCAACATGGTGTATATACTTCCCATTTGAATTGTAATATCATGAATTTATTTATCCATATTAAATTTTATGTTCTATATTATTTTATTCCTTTAAGTTTATTATGAAACCAAGTTACCAATGTGATAATGATTTTATGTTACAATCTCATCATTTACTGAGATTATTTTTAATTACGTTTTTATGATAAAATCATATGGTCTAAATATCAAAAAAAACTCATGAATATTATTCTACTCTGGTTATTCAATATATTTTCATATAATAGTACTATTTTTTCACTCTTTGTTACTTATAATAATTTAGGAAATGTTTTTTAAAAAAATCGACATTATTTCTCTCTTCAGTTGGAAATCCCTTTTCCACCAAAATAATATTTCACCAAAATGACTTCAAAAATGTTCTAAAAATTGTTTTTTACTAATGAATGATATTTTACTCAATAAATGTTTCATATTATTTCTAAATTTTACTCTATATTCAATTAATATAATTTTGAAATAAATTTTGTTCTTGAACTATTTTATGTTTTAGAAAGTTTTTTTCAATGCATCATCAATATTGAATTTTTATTAAAAAGAATAAAACCCACAACAAATAGGCCATGGAAAAAACAAAAACAACTTAAGGCGATCTAAAATAGTGAAGGCCCAGTTGGTCTCCCTTAATTAAGTCCACCCCTTCCGGTTCCATTTGAAGAGAACTAGACAAACAAAGAATATTGGTACCTTGATCTGCCACTGTCAAAGAAGTTAAGTAGTCTTTTAATTTGTTACCTTCTCTCCATGTATGGAAAAATTGTGTTTTGTTGATGTCGAGATTGCCTCTAAATTTACTGATTATATAAGTAATCGACCAAGGAGGAGAAATCTTTCCACTCATCGAGTCATGGATGATCTTCAAATCAGTTTCAATCGGCTGTAGACATAAGTTCCTTTGAGCACACAATGCTATCCCCGTATACATCACCTCGGCTTCGGCCTGGATAGAACTTCCCCTCCCATAAAAAGAAGTAAAAGCAAGAAGAATACTTCCATATCCATCCCTCACAACACCTCCACCTCGGATAATTCCTCCAATGCACGAGCCATCAAAATTAAGCTTGAGACCCATGCTTGGAGGAATCCAGTGAACCCAATTACCCCTTCTTTTGTTCTTTCTATCAATGGTTTAAATTTATTATGACAAGATTTTTAAGAAAATTATTTCTATTTTATGGGTTATACTAAGATAAAATTCTTATGAAACCCACTTCTTTTAACATGGGGTACTCTTTCATAAAATGGTAAAATGATTGTCAAACCTAGTTATGATATGATGAAATGTTTATAAAACCAATTCAATTTCATGGGTGATGATTTGATGAATGTTTTATGATATTGTGTCATAGATATGTATTATTTTTATTTTGTGATGGTAGTTATGTTATAACCAAAGACGTTATTTATGTTATAACCAAGGATAGCGGTTATGTTATAACCAAGATGAGTGGGACCTATATCATCATCCATTACCTTGGTAGCGATTTATATTTTATGAGATAGAAAAGACTAGAATATGAAGTGAACCTGATTATGTAATATAACAACAAAATAGTGGTGAACACAGTTCAGTAAGATGGGTCTAGAATGGGGAGTAAACTTTGTTCAGTAAAATAGTACTGGAACAATGACTAAACCCATTTCGCTAAGAAAAGTCAATAATAGGGAGTGAACCCAATTCTGTAATGATATTTGTCCACTATGATGGCCTTTTAAATGAACCTTTACTAATATGGAAATTATTTTCTATACTTATGTGTATAAAAAACATTCTATATATTATGACAATGTTATGATCTCATAGATCATGATATTTGATTCACTTAGGATTCATGTCCTATGAACTGTCAATATTTATTTGAAAACCCAAGATTATGATCCTTGATATACATGGTAGGGTTTTTAATTTTTTTTCTCATGTTCTCATGCACTTTTTTCATGTTATTCCTGTATATCTCCTCCATTTACCTATACTGAGCATTTGATCTCACCCTTTCTTATGTTTCTTATCCCCATGTTTTCAATAAATGTTTTTAAGTAGGACTATAAAAAGGGAAGATATTTATGGGATAAATTGAAAATATTCAATGAATTAAGAATATTTTTATCGACCATTCTAAATGAACTAGAGTATTATAGTCCTCAAGATTGTGTTTATCCAATATAATTAAGATTCATCTAAAAAAATGTAATTTCCATGTGTGAGAATCTAGGGACACTATTTTTGGTATCAAAGTAATGGTTTAGCTAAATATTGTAAATTAGTATGAGAAACCCTTGGTGATAACACTAAGTACATGTCTAATGATATGTATAAGGATGTGTCAAAGTATATGAAAGTTTCTTGGAATTTTTGTAATGGATAGAGAGAGTGGATTATTGAAAATAAGATCCTTCTTTAGATACTATAGGTGGATGTTCCTCTAGAACATATGTTTCGTGGGGAAACAATGAAAAAAAAAGTATTGAGCTAGACTCGATCGAGAAATCGTGCTTGAAAATGATTCTTACTACACACCTGGTTTCAAACTCATAGGGGATATTATTTGCAAGTTCATAAAAATATCTATGAACCATCATGAATGATTTAAAAAAAATATGACTATGAATAATCAAGAATAACCCTAAGGTTTCATAGTTTAAATAACCTATCATAATTAGACATCATATAAGTAATATTTATGATCATGTGGTTCCCCAATAAGATTATTTTTTCTTACTCTATGATTTTTTTGTTTTAGTCAATGGATAGAACCTAAAGGAACCATGTTAATGATAATTATATTATAAAATGAAATGAATTCCCTCTTAAGAATCCAAATTATAGGGGTTATCGAATGCAACATCTCTTTTCTATGCTCAAACAACTTTCTCAGGATATAAATCATACTAGAATTCCAAAAAAAACTAATGAGGGAACAAAATTGTATTGAGTCTTTCATGAGGTAACATCTTCCTTATTGTTCTGGATCCATTGATCTGCTAGTTGCTGAGTAATGGATCAATACAACTTAAAATATATTTTTTATTATCCAGTTTTTAGAACATGAAAATGCCATTTTTGGTTGTCGACCATTAGGAAGGTAAAGGAGATCAATAGTGGACTGTTATAAAAAATATAAGGCAATTTAATGAAATTGACTCCATGTATTGTAATTCAAGAAATTTTTACCAATATGTACTTAATTCATATTTTTTTAATAAAAATGGAGAAATAGATTATTAAGATAAAGATAATGTTTGGTGACCTTGTTGGTACCTTTGAGTCATATTTTACTGGGCTTGCGAGGTACTCTTTTTATATTATTATCCAACCTTGAGGTAATATTGATCAAGTAAATAGTGGCTTAAAACCAAGTCTCCAAAGGGTGTTATCCATAAGATGATTTAGTGAATATGATGATATTTTTCGATGTGTAATCAAGGTGGAAATGTATGTCTTAATTATGTATCAATATCATGGTTTTAACAATAAAATGAAGATTGGGTTCAAAGGATGATCTAAAAACCATACAGATAAGAAGATGATCTTTCCTTTATTACCAAAGTGTGGGATGAATCATGGAGGAAATTTTCATAGGGGGACTAATAAATGTATTATTTATAGAATGGATGGTCATTGGATTCTATATTTCTAAAGTGATGTAGAATATATTGATAATTATGAGAATTTATAGAAATCTTAAAAGTATGCACCTTCCACACATCAATTCTTCATGTGTAAGGAGATTGGTAATTATACTAACCAGTGCCCAAACATGAGGATAATTGATGGTAATTAAAATTAGTAACCTATTAAGTTGAGTTAAAGGGGGAAATCTCATGTTATCACTATTTTTTATTAGGGGAGTGATAATGATGTGGTGACTGGTACACTTATAATCCACTCTAGAACACTAATGTCTTATTTTACTTCTAATCTACACATTCTATCATATGTAATGAATTTTATAAGGTAATAAAGATGCCACCAAAAAGGTTTAAATGCGTAATTATCAGTGAAAATATCTAATGGTACGATGATCACATCTAATGTTTTTGATTCCTCTATAGTTAATTTTTTTGGGAATGTGATTACTATAAATCTTTTTATTATAACACTTGTAGAATTTAATGTCATCTTACGCAAGGATTGGATTTATCTTTATAAAGACCACATCATTTTTTGAGAAAGTGAAGTCACATTTGACATTTTAAAATAACCTATGATAGTATATCAATGTGATTATAATTATGAACTTCTGATGGATATTATATATATTTTAAGTGACATAATTCCCATTCAGAAGGGGTGTTTATATCAAATGGTTAGGGAGGAACTCAACATCAATGATATTCCTATTATGAAAGAATTTTTTGATGTTTTTTTGGAAGAATTTTCTATAATTCAAAAAAACGTGAAGTTATGTTCTCAATAGAATGCATACCTCATTCCACAACAATTTCAATGACTCCATATCAAAATAACCTTATTGAGTTGTAAGAATTAAAGAATAAACTCTAGGAAACCATTAAAAATTGATTCATTTAGACAAGTGTGTCACCATGGGGTTCACCTATTATTTTTGTTGAAAAGGAAAATATATAAATGTGGTTATAAATTTATTACTGGGAATTGAAAAAGATCAAAATAAAGAAAAATTAAAATTTAACTTTTATTGATGACCTATTTGATCAACTATTTGGAGCTCAATGATTTTCAAAGATTGACCTTCATTGCGGATATCAACAATTAAGGGTAAAGACAAAGGATTTACCCTATATATAATTGCATACAAGTTATGGTGAGAATGAATATATTTTCATTTCATTTGGTTGTACTAATTACCCAACTATCATCATGGATTTAATGAATGGGGTCCTTATATATTACCTTGATCTAATTGTGGTAGCATTTATAGATGGTATTCTTATCTACACAAATAGAAAAAATAGCCTGAAGAACACATTAGAATTGTACAAAAGACCCTAAGGATGGATAAAATATGTGAAAAATTTATAGAGTGTGATTTTTTATCTAAAAAAGGTATTATTTATGGGATATATAATCTTAAGATGGGGTATATCAGTTGATCCATCAAAGACAGAGGCTATTTAATATTTTCCCAGATCAACCATATTAATTGAAATCTTTGGTTTTATTGGTTTAGCTTGATTTTATGTCCATTTTGAGGATAATTTCTCATGAATATATAATCCTAGGACTATGTTAACTTAGAATACAAACAAATTCCTCTAGAAAGATAAATGTGAGAAACATTTCAAGGAACTGAAAAGAATATTAATCATTACAAGTGTTCTTACAATACCTTATAGTGAAGAAGGGTTTGTAATCTATTATTATTCAGCCAATAAGTAATTTGGATGTGTTCTTTTGAATAATGACATGTTTTTAGCTTATTCCTCATAATAATTGAAGGTTCATGAGAAAAATTACCCAACTTATGATTTGGAGTTAGCTGTAGTAATTTTTACATTAAAGATATGGATGCATTATCTTTATATAGAAATGTTTGACATATATACTAATTAAAAAAATTTAATTTATATATTCACATAAAATAAGTATAATATGATAAAAATAAGATGTATTTAGTTGATTAATTATTTTTACTACTCAATTCATTACCAACATAAGAAAGGGAGTAAGGTGGTCGATGTTTTGAGTCACAAGTATCATTTTATCTTATACATGATAAGGATAAAAAATCCAATATTTATGGATTTAAAAAGGATGGATATAGAAATCATGAAGCAAGGTTAAAATAAAATCTTTCTCAATTGAATTTTAAACCATCTATCCATGTGAAAATTAAAGAGCCATAGAAGAAAGATGTACAAAAACAAAACATGGTTAGAAATATTCCTTAGTTTATCATTGATCATGAAGAAATGATAAAATTTAGGAATAGTGTATTTATTACCTCTATGATAGATTTTAATAAGGAGTTATTAGAGTAATATCATAAATTCTTATTCTTTATTAATCCTTTAATTATGAAAATGGTTAGATATTTTAAAGAATACATCTGGTGGGATGGCATGAAGAGAGACACCAAAGATCTTGTATCTCGGTGATTAGTATTTCAAAAAGTTAAGGATGAAATAAAAAAGTATAAGGCGATGTTACATCCATTACTCATATCATAATGGAAATGGAAAATTTTCACCATGGATTTTTTCGATAGAATCCCCAAAAATTATAAAGTGTATAATGCTATATGGGTTATATTCGATCATATTACTAAGTCAACACACATCATCTCTATCAAAGGAGACTTAACTTTGTATTCGATTTCAAGGATATACATTAATGAAGTGGTAAGTTTTCAAGGATTACCATATTCCATTGTATTTAATAAGGATCTTGGGTTTACATCAACGTTTTGGTGAAGTATTCCGCAAGATATTCAAATGGATTTGAGTTTCAAAATTGTGTATCATGCTCAAATAGATGGTCAGTTTAGAAGAAAAATTCAAACCCAAGAGGATATATTGGGATCTTGATATTTGGATTTCAAAGGAAGTTGGGATCAAAACCTTCCTCTGTTTGAGTATTCATACAACAATATCTTTCACTCCATCATTCAGAAGGCTCATTTTGGATGCCTCTATATAAAGTAATGTAGATCTCAAACATTATAGAATGAAGTTGGATAAAGAAACAAATTTTGACCTTAGATAGCTGAATAAACTGAAGAGAAGGATAAACCCATCTAAAAACACATCAATTCATCTTAGAGTGGGTAGAAAAGTTATTCTTATAATCACCGATGTGATCTATAATTTGAAGGTGGTGATAAGGTGTTTCTAATAATTTCTCTATGTATTAATGTTGTTGTGTTTGGTAAGAAAGGGAAACTAAGTCATATGTATATTTTTTTCTTCTAAATTCTTGATCATATTGGGGTGGTATCCTATCTCTTGGTTTTTCTAAAAACCCTCTCTCAATTACATGATGTGTTTCATTTATCTCTTGTAAGGAAGTACATACCTAACCTTTCCCATGTATAGAAGACAATGGTCATACCATTGGACAAATATATTTTATATGAGGAACAACTAATGGAGATTCTTGATCATACACATAATGTTCTGAAAAACAAGACCACTCACTTGGTCAAATATTTTGGGAGAAACCACCAGTTTGAGTAATCAACATTGAAACATGAGAATATAATGGGGTAGAAGTATCCTCAATTTTTTATATCAGAGTGATGAATTTCGGGGGTGAAATTCATTTTAAGGGGGTAGATTATAACACCCTAAGTTTTTCTAAATTATTAATTATTAATAATTACATTTATCAGATGGCTTGCATTATAAACCACATTAATATAGGATTTCTCTACATAGATTATTTTCTTAGCTTGTATTACACCCAATATTTTGTTTTAACCAAGCCATGATATATTATTAATATAATTTTTTTCAGGACTGTTATAAACTAGATGTCAAAAGGGTTATATGAATAGTAAATACTTTATAAATTCGAAGTATGGTGGTTTTATATAAGGATACCATATTGATAAAAAATACATAATTTCAGAAAAGTCTTTATATGTTTCAAAAATAATATTTTCTCAGAAAATACTATTATTTCTTTTTTTTTTGAAAAATAAAAAAAAATAAATTTTTAGAAATTTTATAAAATTAATTTAATAAAATAATTGTTTTATTTGTAAATAATCTTTTCAAAATTATATTAGGGTAAATTTTTGTTATTTTTCTGAAATATTTCATTTTTTATGAATAGACAAATTACATAATCTTAATTAAAAACTCCCATATAGTTTAATTTATTAGTATAGTAAAATTATATTTAATTTTTTTAATGTTAATTTTATTAATTAATACATAAATTAAACCAATTTAGGTCATTCTAATAAATTATTATTTTTAAATGGGTTATAAAAACTGTTTAAACTTTTGATAACTTTCTCTTTAGAAAACCTCGTTTTCACGTTGCGCTTAAGAGTTAATTTTTTTTAAAAAAATTGAATTATTATATTTATGTGAATGGAATTTGGAAAAATGGATTCTATATTTGGATTTAGTAAAATTTATTTCGTCTAATAAGTTCAAATTAATTTTTTACCACAATTATTAGTGAAAGAAATTAAAATTACTTATCGTGATTAAGGTTAAAATGATGTTTTTTGCATTACATGCCTTTTTGTCAAAAATAATTTACCAAACACATAATAATTTTATATAATAAATTGGATTTAATATCTATAATAATTATGAAAAAATTATATAATAAATATCTTTTAATCTTAGTCTTTATGGATAAATTATCTAAGTAAATAAAATGATATAACTTAACTCGGTAAAACTATAAAGAAACAATTGTGTAAACTTAAAGGCTAATGAATAAATTGATAAAAATGAGTCTCTCTTTTTGTGGTGGTGATGTGTGTCTATTAATTAATAAATCCCCTACATTATTAATCAATTTTTGAGTTATATGACGTAATATTGACCTCCAAATTTTGAATGCTTTGGGGTATTTACAAAAATTCCACTCCTCCTCAATTGTATAAGGGAACTAACTAACTCACTTAATAACACCAATAAATCCATTCGAATCGACCAAAACATTATAAAATATCTTCAAAAAATCCATACTCTCATCCTATAATTCATATTTATTTCAAAAATCCATCCAAATAACGATTTTAGTGCAAACCTACGAAGGATACTTGAAGAAGAGGTAATGGCTATCAACAAGAAATTTTATTTATTTCTTCCTCGAACACCTTAAATTATTTTTATATCAATAATATATAATAAAATAATTTTATATCATATATTGAGACATGTTTACGTTAATTTATTGACATAAAACCTTCTCCAAATACCCTAAATGTGTTAGGAAATCATCGTTTGTGTGTATGACTAACAACCAGCTCGTAAACCAATTTCATTCGTTATTCCATTACCACCTCTCAAGGATTGTCATAATGAGGGATTTATAGTTTATATAATATATATGTGATATAGATTATGTTATTATAATTCATTAATTATCATATCACACATACCTTCATACTCTCTTTTTTGGTAGAATGATAATTTTGTTTGGGTGTACTGTAGACTACCGTCTAGAGAAGTGATGTGATTTGTTCATGATTTAGATGGAATGTATTAAGGATATATTTAATATAAATTTGTGATATATATTCCATAATCATGATTATATAATTATAATATATTTCATTTATATTTCATTATTCCAAACCAACAATAAAATAAAAAACAACATTCATGCATACATACAACATATTATTTCAACAAATGGGGTATTTCATTTCATATCACTAAAATTTATGGATATAAATAAATAAATATATACCGAATATATATTATATTTATATAATGGTTATAATTATTCATATTATGTATCCAATGTCAGATTAATAATACCAAAAAATATATCAAATCGAAGTATATATGAAAAACACAGCGGTCGTTGCCTGAAATGTAACATTAACATGGAATTGATAATAAATGGGTACTAAAATAACATAATAAAACCATAAAAATTATGATATATATATTAATATGGTTTTTAAAAAAATTTATATTAAACTTAAATTTATTATACCTATTATTTGAATGAGTACGATAGATGTCATGACTTATGGTAAGTTGATTTCCATCTCAAAATAATTTTCTACGAGACATAAGCCATATTCATAAAATTTTTATTCTATATGGTGTATATACTTCTCATGAATTTATAATATGATTATTATACTTAAAATTATTTTTTTTACCTATCCATGAAAATGATATCTCCTTCATTGGTTTTATGGTTCACAATTTACAAAATCGGTAAGGGGTTTTTGTCTCAATCATCCTTCTTTGAGATGTATGTTATGGTATGTGTAATGTACCGGTTCTGGAAGCCACCCAGAGGCGCCCCATTCCCAGTTGGTCACATGGCCTCAAGTGCATTTCCCCGAACACCAGAGGCTACTGACTAGCAACAAGGGCCCTAGGTGTGATAGTGGGAAAACTATGCCCCCATTGGCAGAGTACACAGTGGAAGTAACCAAATATATACAATAGCGGCAGCAGTAAATATCCTACAATAGTAAACAACGAAAGATAAGAAAAATGAACAACTGGATCAGATATGTATATAAAATGATGCATGATACATATGTTTAGGAAACATCCAAAAAATTCACAATGTTGAAAATAAAACCAGTGCTAAACCAAATTACAAAAGAAGAAGGTAAACAACTCCTCAGCATCACAAGCCTAAGATTGGTCTCATGCTCTCCAAATCCACAACAAGTCAAGTACCTGAAGTAAAAGGATGTTTTCATTTATCTATACCTACAGTAATATAATCTGTTTGGGCCCAAAAGCATGGCCCAAATAGGGTATGAAAATAATCTCAGTAGGCAACCACCCGAAGATCTGTGCCTAACAGTCAGTGAATATATGGAAAGTAAAAGTGTAGGAAATAGTAAACAGGAAAGTACTCAGCAGTAAATAATCCACAGTTTAAATATCAAGCAACCCTCTAGGCAAGAACACTCGGTTTAACCCCTCTAGTTCTGCAAATGAAGACTCTCTTAAGAATCACTCACAGTCAATTCCCCTTATAGTCTATGGTACTCAGGAACTCTCTGAGGAAGCTCACGTGGTCATTTCCTCTTATATCCCCATGGTCAAGGACTCTCTGAGGATGGCCACTCAGTCAATTCCCCTTATAGCCCAGATAGTTCATAGACTCTTTGAGGAAGCCCTCACCGTCAATTCCCCTTATATTCTAAATAGTTCATGAATAAAATCAAGACTCTCTAAGGAAGCTCACTCAGTCAATTCCTTTTATAGTATAATGCAGACAAATACTCTCTAAGGAAGCTCGCTCGGTCTATTACCCTTATAGACTAAAGTGCACCAAGACTCTATGAAGAAGTTCACTCAGTCAATTGCCCATTATAGTCTACTACACCGGGTTCTCACGGCCCTGTATAGGTTAACGAGCATAGTAGTGTAATATGGCCAAGTAAACCTACAGAACTACTTGGATAAATAGTCTACAGCATAAAGAGCATGTCAGAATACAAACACTCTATTCTATAGCAATAGGAATGGAAAATATGCAAAGTAGCCAAACTAGCTAAATAGGACCAAACGGTCGTAAACAGAACATGAAAGGTAAATACATACAAATCCTAGAAATCAACCCTATTCATATCCAAATTACCTCTAAACAAGCATACAAGAATGGCAGGAAAATCAACAGGGGTAAAATAGTAAACACGCAATACCCCATTCAAGGGTATTGGTGGAATTTTTCACATAATACTCAAAGACATTAAACGAGAAGTCAAAAACCACCTACCTCTTAGGTTTAGGAAAAAATCGACCATTCTCCAAAATGCAGTCCCAAACGGGTGAACACCTCCTCAAAACCACCTCAAAAACACTTCCCTATAAACAAAAAAGTCAACCTTTATCACACAAAGGAAACACAACCATAGATCTACAAGCAACCCTTGTAGATCTAGGAAACTAATAGAGAGAGAGGGATAACCCTAACCAAAACCTCAAAGAACCAAAATATGGAATTACCCAAGGATAACCACCTTCGATCCACCAAGAAAACCCTTTGATTTGCGTCCAAAATGATCCAAGGAGGTCTCCTAACCTCTAAAAATCGAAACTCCCATGTAAGACACGAGTGGGAGGAAGGATGGCAGAGGAAAGGGAAATCCCTAGTGGCCCGGGACTTAAAAACCCAAACATTAAGTGGTCGCACTTTTACCCCACACGGTCTAGAAAACTGTGCAGCAACTGTGTGGTTTCCACCGTCTCACCCAGGGACTTCACATGGCTTGCCCGCACGGTTTGAAAAACCATATGTAGCCCATGTGGAGACCACTGTCAACAGTGCACAGTTTCTTGGGATGGCCGCACAGTTTGTTCGGACTGTGCACTAACCATGTGCCCCTAGACAACCTCCCGGAAAAAGTTTTTTTCTCAAAAACGACCAAAACAGGAAAAAATACCTAAAAATAAGGTCTAGGTTCTTACAAACTTCCTCCCTTAAAGAAATTTGTCCCCGAATTTCCCTAGAATGGTGCAGAAGAAGAAAACCCGAACATCTCTGACCACTATGCTCGTACATCGTCCTCCCTCTCCCAAGTCTTGTCTCGTAATCATATGTGTTGCCATAGCACTCATACCAGTGGAATAGACCATCCATAGAAAACCTTTTTACTATGATCAGAAATCTGGATAGGATGCTCCTTGAATGATGCATCCACTTCGAGCTCAACCTCCTCAGGTTGAAAGACATGAGACGGGTCTGAAACGTAACGTCGATGCTGTGAAACGTGGAAGATGTCATGCATAGCCCAATACCTCTGAGGTAACTACAACCAATAGGCAAACGGCCCCGCTCTCCCCAACACCTAAAATGTCCCGTCGTACCTCAGTGAAAGCTTACCCTGTCTTCTGATCCTCTAGTGTCTGAACCTTGGTGTGACATGTAGGAAACCCTGATCCCCGACCTCGTACTACAGAGGTCATCTCCTCTGATCAGTATAATACTTCTGTAGAGACTGCTCAGTAGTCATCCTCTTCCGAATCAACTCTATCTGCTCTGTGGTCTCCTGAACAAGATGGGGTCCCAGCAAAGATGCCTCTCCTACCTCCATCTAACATAAGGGTGATCGGTATGGCCTACCGTAGAAATCCTCATAAGGTGCAATCTGTATAGTTTCTTGAAAACAATTATTGTAGGAAAACTCCACAAGAGGTATATGCTTCTCCCAAGAAACTCCAAAATCTAGAATGCATGCTCGGAGCATTTCCTCAAGAACCTGAATTGTACGCTGGGATTGGCCATCTGTCTGGGGTTGGTAAGTTGTACTCAAAAGTACCTATGTACCCAATGCCTTATGAAGCCCCTATCAGACCTGAGAAGTAAAATGTGCATCCTTTTCTGAAACAATTTAGTGTGGAACTCCATGAAGACGTATGATATCTCGGATGCACAACCATCCCAGCTCATCAATAATAAAATTCTCCTTGATTGGAAAGCAGTGAAAAACCTTCATGAGCCTATAAATGACAACCCAAACAAAATCATTCCCCTGAGGCGACCTTGGGAATCCAGTCACAAAGTCCATCGTGACGTCATTCCACGTCCACTCGGGAATGGGTAACTGCTGTAAAATCCCTATTGGTCGCTGGTGCTCTACCTTCACCTGTTGACAGGTGGAACACCTCATGAAAAAACCAGAAACATCTATCTTCATGCCTGGCCACCAATACTGACATTGTAAATCTAGATACATCTTGGTGATTCTAGGATGAACTACCCAAACTGAGGAATGAAAATCCCACATCATCTCCTCGCATATGTATGATGGAACCCAAACGCGCCCCTGGAAATGAAAGATCTCATCCTCGCCTATAGTCCATCCAGAAATAGGGTCCTCTCCTGACACACTCTCTCATAGGACTGGGCTTTCAAGATTTGATAGCTTCCTCATCTGAACTCGATCATGAAGAGTAGAGATAACAGCTACATAAGATAAAAAAGTCTGCCCCTGTCTGTCGTCAACCTGCAAATACATCTTAGAGAATAGAGCCATGAGATTCCACTCACTACTGGACTTCTAAACTACCTGTATCTGAGTCCTCTGGCTCAATGTATCAGCCACTGCTTTGCCTTTCTCCAGTATGTAGGCAAGATCAAAGTAAAAATACTGAAGGTACTCAACCCACCTTCGCTGTCTCAAATTCAAATCATGCTAAGTGAAGATGTACTTGAGACTCTTGTGGTTGGTGAAAACCACAAAATTCTCTCACAAAATGTAATGTCTCCAACAGCGTAAGGCATGAACAACTGCAGCCAACTCTAGATTGTGTGTTGGGTAATTCCTCTCATGTGGCCTCAGGTGCCGAGACCCGTACACAACGACTCCATCTCCTTCCATAAGCACATCTCCCATCCCGATACCTGACACATCACAGTAAATAGTATTGCTCTTGCCCAGATATGGAAAGACTAGTATCAGTGCTGAATTCAACCTCTCTTTGAGCTCCTGAAAGGCTGACTCACAAGAATCTGACTATAAGAATTTTTCACCCTTCTCAGTCAGACATGTCAGTGGTTTTGCTAAGCGTGAAAAGACCCGTATGAAAGTTCTTTAGTATCCAGCCATCCCTCGTAAACTTCGCACCTCAAAGACGTTCTTCAGCTGCTCCCAAGAAACTACATCTCTCACTTTCTCTGGATCTATTTATACTGCTGCCTCTGAGATAATATGACCCAGGAAGTGAATCTGATCCATCCATAAGTGGCACTTTGAGATCTTAGAATATAACTGATGTTATCTCAGTGTACTCAAAATGATCTCAAGATGGGTATCATGGTCATGTTGAGTGTGAGAGTACACCAAGATATCATCCACGAAAAAAACCACGAAGGAATCTAAGTATGGATAGAAAACTTGGTTCATCAGTGCCATGAAAAATACAGGTGCATTCATGAGACTGAATGGCATAACCATATACTCGTATAGACCATACCTGCTCCGGAAGGCTTTGAGAGGTATATCTGATGGTCTAACGTGAAACTCATGATAACCAGACATCAAGTCAATCTTTGAGAACACCCGGGCTCCTAAAAGCTGATCAAAGAGATTATCAATCATAGTAAAGGAATATCAGTTCTTGAATATCTACTAGTTCAACTTCTAATAATCCACACAAAGCCTAAGGTTATCATTTTCCTTCTTCGCAAACATGACAGGTGAACCCCAAGGAGAAGTACTGGGTTGGATGAAGCCCTTGTCCTAAAACTCCTCCAACTATTTCTTGATCTCCTACAACTCTATTGTATCCATCCTATAAGGAGGAATGGACACCGGTTCTGCTCCTGGAAAAAGTTCAACAGAAAATTCTACATTACGCTTCGGAGGAAAACCTGCAAATTCTACTAGAAATACATATCTGAAACGATCCACCACTAGAGGAAATTATAACTATGAATTCTCCTGGTCATCCAGATATAGACTAGAAATCTGAGCTGTAAGTCCTCTCAATCCATGATGCTCTGGACCTTCTCTGCTCACCTAGACATCCCATTCGCCTTTATGAATAAAGGATCCACCCTATGGCGATATAAAACTCACCCAACGACGATAACAATGGACGACTGCCTGGAATGGAATTACCCATTACATTCTGAGATTGACATTATATCATGTCATATCTAGGAAATAGAGGTCCCCTAGAAAGTGACATCCACCAACCTCTAGTGGGAACTCTCTGCACTGATGTACATAAGCAGTTCTAGTCCCCAACGGAGTGTCTAGCATCAAGATATCAATAGAAGAAAAGATGAAGCGTCCAAGTCTCTCCACAACAGCAACAGATATAAAGCTATGGGAATCCCCTGTGTCGGAAAGAGCAGAAGATAAAACTGAGTCTACTATGATCTTACCTCAAACTGTGGAGGGTCTGAGATCCTACTCATGCTGGGTCTGCTCCACTGCAAAATTCTAGCCTATGTCACGGCCCTGTGACCCTGACTAACTTCTCTGAGCTAATCCACCCCACTATCGCTGAAGAACCGATGACTTAATACCATGTCCATGACCTCCACCTCGGTTTGAACAGCCAAAAGAACTCCAGTTCCCAGACTGGTGAGAAATAGGTGGCACTTCTCTTGAATGAGGAGTCATAAAAGAACCCTTGTCACCAGCTCCTAGTGAGATGAACTGAGAAAAGTGTTGAAGGTGACCCATGTTGCTACAAGATAGGCACTCCACCGGGTCCCTCGGGCAATGTGGCTTCTTATGACCGCTTCTCCCACACTGGTAGCACACCACCTGGCTACCAGAAGATGCATCCCGCCTGCTCTGATCTCCTCATGCAGTCTCCCTGTGATGCTTCCTGATATCAGCTGGCAGAGCACTAACTCTTGATGTCGAACCTCCCTGGATCACAGCTCTAGAATCCCTCAGGTTGCGCTTTGTGATTAGCACCTGGTTGACAATGGAAGATATTGAATTCAACCTGATGATGTTCACCTGCGATTAGATGTCTTGCCTCATACCATCCTCAAACTTTTGTGCAAGTAACAAATCATCACCTCCTGGAATAGGAGTGAAACAGAGCAGCTCTATGAAGCAAGAGGAATACTCCATAATAGTAAGAGTACCCTGGTCCATACTCATGAACTCTTGGGCTTGATCGGCCCTCAAGGTCTCTAGATAGAAGTAATCATAGAAGATGCGCCAAAACTCATCCTATGCCATATTCTGCTGGAGGCCTGCCTATGAGATCACATCCCACCACATCTTGGAGGTGTCTTAGAGCATATTGGTAGTGATTTTCACCCTCTTCTCTAGAGGTATCTCTAGATGCTTGAAAATCGTCAGTGTGGCTTCTATCCATGACTCTACAGCCTCGGTTCCTCCATCCCCTGTGAAAATTGGAGGATGCTGCAACTGAAGGACCCGTTTCAATTCTGCCATTGACGGGGTAGGAGGCAGCACTCCCTGAAAGGTCTGCATCATCATAAAAAATCCTTCCATGAACTATGCATCAGCACCTGGGTTATGTATAACGGCTGGTGCCAAGACTGGCATGATAGGAGGATCAGCTGGAAGTCCTTGATCAGCCATATCTGGCGTCTCATCGCCTCCTTGTGGCTGACGTACAACTAGAGGATGTCTCAATGGCATGAATCGGTAAGGTCAAATGCACACCTTAGATCAATATTAACTGGGACTGAAAACTAGAAGTTCAAGTAGGGGAATGGGAGAAGGAAGGAATTCATGTTTTAAAAAACATGACTATATGGCATGTAAAATTTCTACACTGTGTGTTCCCTTAGTCCATTCACATGTGCGTGTACTTGAATCCTCTTCCCCTACTCGAGTCCTTCTACACGGTTAAGACACACGGCTCTCCTAAGACAAGACTACATGTCATGTACCAAGAGTACATGGTGTGTACTTAGGAAAAATTGTTTCTTCCTAAACAGAAGAACACATGGCATGTACTTAACACTACATGGTGTGTATTCTATTTTTTTCCAGACAGTAAGCCTCAGAAACTACTCTAGAACCCTGAAAACACTAAAACGTACAAAAAAGTGCCAAATTCTGATCCGTGAGGGCCTATACTCCCCGTGAATCAAAGTTTGGAATCTTCTACATGCTATAGAAAGGAAAAAAAGCAATGATCCAAAAAAATTCAGGTCCATTAGATCCCATAACACCTCAATAACTAAAGTTTGGAATTCACTCAAAAAAACCTTACAAAACAATACCCTATCAAAACAACAAGTATTCTTATCAAGGAATCTATCATAACAACATGCATATTCTACACAATGTCTACCACAACAACATGCAATTTATAATTCATCCTAGATGACATGGAAAGAATACATGACATGTGATTTCTAGAAAGTTTCTATATGATGAATGAGATGAAATACCCTCATCTCATCAGGTTTCAATAGAAATAGATCCTCAATAATGTCAATAGTAATAGCATAAAACATGTGAGTCACCCAATGGTAAAAGTCAAATCAACCGTAAACTTACAAAACCAGAAGAAATTGCAATAAACGAAGTAGATTGGCTTTTCCCTGTACACGGGTTATCTACTCCCGGGTATAGCTTATTACCAAGTACAAATTCCTTCTTATCCCTAGAGAAAGGCTCCAAATAGTAATTCAAGAAGAAACTAATCCTTTGATACCTCTTTGTAATGTCTCAATTCTAGAAGCCACCTGGAGACGCCCCGTGCTCAGTTGGTCACATGGCCTCAAGCGTATTTCCCCGAATGCCAGAGGCTGGCGACTAGCATTGAGGGCCTTGGGTGTGATAGTGGGGAAACTATGCTCTCATTGGAAGAGTACACAGTGGAAGTAACCAAATACATACAATAGCAGAAGATGTAAATATACAAAAACAGTAAATAGTGGAAGACTGAAATAATGAACAATTAGATAACATATGTATATAAAAAGATGCATGATACTTATGTCTAGGAAAATAGCCAAACAAGTCACAATTCTGAAAATACAACCAGTTCTAAACAAAACTACAAAAGAAAAAGGTAAAATTCTCCTCATCATCACAAGCCTAATCTTGGTCTCATGATCTCTAGCTCTAGAGTAAGTCAAGTACATGAAGTAGAAGGGCGCTTGCACTTATCTATACCTGCAATAATATAATAATTTTGGGCCCAAAAGCATGGACCAAATTGGGTGTGAGACTAAATCCCAATCGAAAACAACCCGAAGATATATGTCTAACAGTCAGTGAATATATGGAAGGTAAAAGTATAGAAAACAGTAAGCAGGAAAGTACTCAACAGTAAAAAATCCCCAATTTCAATATCAAGAAACCCTCTGGGCAAGCACACTCAGTCTAACCCCTCTGGTTCTGCATATGAAGACTCTTTGAGGAAGCACTCACAGTCAATTCCCCTTATAGTATAAGGTAGTCATGAAATATCTATGGAATCTCACGTGGTCAATTCCTCTTATAGCCCCAAGGTCAAGGACTCTATGAAGAAGCTCACTCGGTCAATTCCCCTTATAGCCCAGGTTGTTCATATACTCTATGAGAAAGCACTCACTGTCAATTCCCATTATAGTCTAAACAGTTCAGGAATAAAATCAAGACTCTCTGAGGAATCTCACTCGTTCAATTCCCCTTATAGTCTAATGCAGACAAAGACTCTCTGAGGAAGCTTGCTCGGTCAATTCCTCTTGTAGCCTAAAGTGCTCAAAGACTCTCTAAGAAAGCTCACTTGATCAATTCCCCTTATAGTCTACTACACCAGGTCCTCATGGCCATGATAGGTCAACGATAATAGCAATGTAATATGGACAATTAAACCTACATAACTACTTGGCTAAACATTCTAGAGCATAACAAGCATGTCAGAATACAAACTCTCCATCCTACAGCAATAGGCATGGAAAACTGCCAAAGCATCCAAACTGGATAAAGAGGACCCAACGGTTGTAAACAGAACATGAAATGGAAATACATCCAAATCCTTCCAATCAACCCTATTCATATCCAAATTACCTCTACACAAGCATACAAGCATGGCAGGAAAATCAACAGGTGTAAAACGGTGAACACGCAAAACCCTATTCAAGGGTATTGGTGGGATTTGCACATAATACTCAAAGACTTTAAATGGGAAGGCACAAACCACCTACCTCTTAGGGTTTTTCAAAAATTGACCCTTCTCCCAAATGCACTCCAAAACGGGTGAACGCCTCCTCGAAACCACCTCAAAAACTCTTCCCTATAAACAACGAGGTCAACCATTAACACACAAAGGCAACATGACCCTAGATCTACATGCAACCTTAGGAAACTAAGAGGGGGAGAGGTCTAACACTAACCTAAACCTCATAGAACCAAAAGAGGGAATTACCCGAGGAGAAACGCCTTTGATCCAATAAGAAACCGCTTCGACTTGCCTCCAAAATGAGCCAAGGAGATCCCCTAACCTCTGAAAATCACAACTCCTGTGTGAGCCTTGAGTGGGAGGAAGTATGGTGGAGGAAAGGGAAATCCCAAGTGTCCTGGGACTTAAAAACCCTAATTTAAAGTAGTCACACGGTTACCCCGCACAGTTTGGTAAAATGGGTGGCAACCGTGCGGTTGACACTGTCCCACCCATGGACTTTAAACGGCTTTCCCATATGGTTTAACAAACCATGCAGATCCCACTGTCAAGGGTGCATGGTTTTCTGGGCTAGTTGTATGGTTTTTTAAGACCGTGCGCCAACCATGTGCCCCAACACAACCTCCTGAAAAAACATTTTTTACTCAAAAACGACCAGAAAAGGAAAACATACCTGAAAAGAAGGTCTGGGTTCTTATAGTATACATGTATATTCATTAAAGATGTATATATTCAGACAATTTTTCAAAAAATATCATGAATTTATTTATCCTCATGATATTTTTTTCTCCATTTTATACTATTCTTGTGTGGTTCTTATGATACAAAGTAACCAAAGTGGCAATGATTTTATGTAACAATATCATCATTTATCAAGATTTTTCATGATTATGTTTCCCGATGACAGAATATTATGATCCATCACTCAATAAAATAATAAATTTTCTTATCCTCTTTTTATTCATTATATTTTAAATCAATATTAACATTTTCACACTCTATGGAATTAAAAAAATTGATAAAATCCTTTTAAGAAAATATGAAATTATTTCTCTCTTTAATCGGAAATCCGTTTTCTTATAAAACCATGTTTTCTAAAAAAAGTTTCTAAGAATGTTGAAAAAGTGTTTCTAAAATAATAAAGGATATTTTCTTAAAGAAATTTTTTAAATGATTTCTAAATCTTCATCTATATTTTTTCAAGGTTATTTATAAATAAAAATATTTTTTAAATGTTTTATGTTTTAAAGTGGTTTTCTCTGGGGAAAGGATAGTTTCAATAATAAATGTTTTAAATCATTTTTAAAAAGATCTATTTATAAATTTTGAAGGTTATTTTCAATGAATGTTATTTTCAAAAAAAAATTCAAAAAAAATTATCAAATAAAATGTATTTTACTCAAGAAATTTCCAAAGTGGTCTTTAAAAAGTATTTTCCCTCTTTGATAACATTATATGAGATTAATTATTATCTACTGGGGATACTTTCTAGGGATAACATTCTTATTATTTTTTTGAATGGTTTATTTTTATGATGAAAATATTTTTATGAAACTCTTGTCTATTACATGGGTTATACAATGATAAAATTCTCATTAAACCTACTTATTTTTTCATGGGTTATGCGTTGATAAAATGATGAAATGATTATGAAACTAGGTTATGTTATGATTAAATGCATAAGAAACCCATTTATATTCATGGTAATGATATTTTGAATGTTTTATTACCTTTTTAATGAAATATGTTTGGTTTTTATTATGTTAAGGTGGTTAAATTATAATTAAGGATGGTGGTTACATTATAACCAAGGATGGTGGTTATCTTATAACCAAGATGAGTGAGACCTATATCTCCTTCCAATGTATTGGGTAAATATTTATATCTGTTGAGAAAGAAAATTATAGAATGATAAGTGAACCTAGTTCAGTAAGAAAATACTGGAATAGAGAGGTAACCCTGTTTAGTAAGATAGGGTGGGAATAGGGAGTGAAAATGATTCACTAAGATAGGGATATAATAGGGAATCGACCCAGTTCAGTAAAATAATTTTTCAAATATGATGATCTTAGAAGTGAGCCTTTATAATATAAAAATAATTTTTATTCTTATGTGTATGCCACAAATTCTATTTCTTATTCCATTGTTATTCTCTCATGGGTCATGGTCTTTGATTCTATTATGATTCATGAATTACAAACTTCTAATTTTGGTTCCGTGAATCATTTTTATGATCCTTGATATGCAGGGTATGTTTTTTAATTGTTATTCTCATGTTCCCAGAACCTTATGTTCATGTTATTCTTATGTATCTCCATTTTTATCCTTACTGAGTAGTTGAGGTCACTCTTTCTTGTGTTTCCTTTTCCCATGTTATGAAGAAAGGTTTTTAAGTAGGCTTATAAACTGAGAAGATATTTATGGTAAACATTGAATATATTCCCTAAATTAAGAAAATTATGTTCCATGTTTTCAAAGGAACTAAACCATTATGGTTTGGGCATTTTTTTGTTCAATGTAATAAATATTACTGTAAAAAAATGTGACATCCATGTATGATAATACTAGGATTCTAGATAATCAATACTGATTATTTTATAGATATAGACTGAAGTAGTCAATAGTAGTGTGATATAGGCTGATTTCCCTTATTTAAACATTTAATATCCATAATACTATAAAAACATAGCATATAGATGATTTTTTTATTAAATTTTATGTCTATGGAAATGTTTTGGAATTATAATCACATATAATGGTTTTATAGTATGGTTAAATGATAAACTATATATCTCTCTCTCAAAATGGAATTTTTATTAAAATCCATTAAAAATAGATGAGATCCATACTTTCAACGACATCATTAGTGATGTATCTGAAGTGTATACTCCTAAATTATGATTCTATTAATTAAAGGAAAAAATAATAGAATGAAAAAAATATGGACACCTTTTAATAAATCAACTCTATAGGATAAGAAATCTTCTTTTATATCCCCTTCATGTCTCAACTGATAAATTATTTTCTTTCAATAATTTGATGTCTAAAATTCCATTTATCATCTACCACAATCCAACGTGAAGATATTATATTTACTAAAAAAAATTAAAATCTAGGTTGATATGGGTCCTACAAAAGTTAAAGGGATACCTATTTCCTTAAATATAGATAACATGAACTATAAAGAAAAATCACCATCCTTGATTGTGTTAACTAAGTTCAAAAATCACCTAAATTATAGGATACCAAACCCCCTCATATATTAGATAATCCACCCTCATGAATTTACATTGAGATATAAGTGTTTTAAGTGTTCATATTAAGACTATGTTATGGGAAACTAGTAGACTCAAGTTCCTCATTGAAATACAGAAACCACTCATGGTATATTTTATTGATGAAATATATAATTATTTTGTAAATAGATTGATAAAAAATCATTCAGTGGTGACTATATCTCCAATATTTTGGTAGACATATTTATCCAAATGAGGTATGTCTTGTACTAAATGGTAACTCCTTATTTTTATTAAAATAAATTTTTATAATAATGAAGGATAATAATAATTTATATGTGAATTTAATGAAGTGGAATATAATTTTAAATTTAAAATGAAGAGAAAATATTCATAACCCATCCTTTATAATGTGTCTTCTTAATACTTGAGAAATAACTCATTAGAATCTTATGTAAATATTTTTTTGATTATGGAGAGGAAATTTAGGAGGAGAATCATAGTCAGTGGATTTAGATTTAATATTATTAAGATAATGGGTGGGTATTCATAACAAATGAGGGATTTTTTGTTTAATAATTTATGGGAATATGATTTTAAAATATATGTTTTCATAAATAAAACAACATTGGATTTCTAATTTTTTAGATCATTTCAGTTTACAATAAAACAATTCTCACATTTTTTAAATAATATACTAATGTATATTTAGATATATTATTTTAGTGATGGAAATGGATTTTATTAATGAATATTTATATTAAAAATTAAAAAATGAATTTTATATATTTTTATGTTATTTACAGATATTGTAAATAGATTTCATTATTTTAAAATATATTATTATAATAAGTTTATAAATTATGTCATTTAGGAATTTATAATATTTCTTAAGATAATTTTTCATCCAAAGGAAGTTATATTTTATAGAGTATATATAATGACTTGTACCATTGTATCTCAGTGGAGTCAATGAAAAGGCAGGTTCAGATGAGGGTTGAACCATAAAAAATCAATTTTTTGATTTTGATTCAATATTATCATTAGAAAACTCATTTAAAATTTTTATGGAGTTGTTTTTTATGTAGTTTCTGGGGGGAATGGATTAATCCTGGTTTTCTTCATCTGGTAAATGAATTTCTACTTAGGGGTAGTAGTAACATTCCACATGAACCCTAGTTGAAGACATCATAGTTTCAAGGATTGAGGTAGAAGACATTGACTAACCCTCAATAATAATAGTGGGAGGCTATCCTAAACAATTGAGATCTCATAGGATCTACTGAATTTATGATAGATATCCATTCTCCCATCTTCTATGGGGTTAGTTTTTTAAATTTTCAGAAAATTATTTAAAAACCCCACAATGGATTAGATGGCCATTAGCCTCCAATTTAGGGGGATTCTACACTCCAAGATTCATTCCCCCACTAATCCTACAAAATTTTATCCTTGTAAAATGGGTTAGTTTGGTTGGTTAATTAAGGTTAGTTTTAATCTAATTCTTTAATATTTTTTACATTCATTCAGTCCACCTCTGATTTGGTTCATCACACATATAGATGGGAATGTGATTCCATTAATTAATGGAAAAAGGCATCATTTTGAGAAGTATTTTTTTAGAGGACACTAAAAGAGGCTCGTGCAGAATACTCACATATGGTTTCAGGAGATTTTAAAAATTTTTTATTTCTTGGATTTATTATTGATTTATAGAAACTTCAAATGAATTTGATGGATGAATTCAAATATGAGAATGTAATGTTTTTGAAGTTAGAGTTTTTGGTGGATGTTGAGGGTGGTATCCCCCCTATTTCTCTAGGTTTTAGAGAGGATGTGTTACTCATTGTGATATTTCTCATTGACACCATATTACTTTAAATGTTGAATAATTATCACAATTATTTATAATTATTTTTTAATTCCATTAAGTTGTTGTTTAATGGATTTAGGGCCTCTTAGATGTGGTTAATGTTTAAATTGGTCTTAGTTATTCATTGATGATGGTTACCCAATGGATCTTAATAGAATAATTCCATTTTTCAGTACATTTTCCGTAAATTCATGGTCATTTTATATGTTTGTTACATGTAATACGATTTTTGGGTAACAAATCAGTTTAGTAAATGATAAATAACTGACTTGATATCATGTTTCTAATTTTCATAGGGTTTAATATGAGCTATTTAGCATATGTGAGACACATAGACCCAATAAACTCATATTCATAGCCACAGATGGTCATGTATGTAAAGACCTGTAAAATTCAAGGGAAATTTTTTCTTAATTTTCTTTGGAATTTTACAAGAGCGCGGTTTCTAACGGCACCTGATTCCGAGGCCCGGTGTGCCCGAAATCAATTTCTGAAGTTTGGCTCGGGTACGTTCAGTGAACGAATGAGCGGGAATTTCTAACTTTTGAACCGGTGCCCGGAATCGAATTCTGAGGGCACCGATGAACTCACAGCACTGATATTCGCTTAAGGAGACCTTTTCCAAGGTTGCGTTTTATGCGGGTTGAGAGTTAGTTTTGGGGGAATTAAAATGAAGTTAAATAAAATGTGGAAAGACATTTTATTTTTTTTAACCATGTTGGTTAAGTCCTCCCAAAGGGAGTTAGGGGTGGGACCCACATCCACTTAACCTCCCTTGATAGGATTAAGTGTGGTGGGGCCCACACGACCCCTAACACTTCATCTCCCCTTTAAACTCCCAATAACTCCTCTCTAATTAATCTTGACAACTTGAGTTATTAGATGAGTTGATTTGTTTAATTTCAAACTTTTGAAATTCTTGCCAACACATTGCATTTAATCAATTAAACCAACTTAATTAATTATTTTGAGTGTTTGATTTCTTTTGAAATCATTTTGCCAACATTAAAATGAGAGATTCTATTCTTCTCTTTGGGTTGGCATAAACTTTGTGGGGAGAACTAAGGAGAGGAGAAGAACTTTTGGAAGACCTTCAACCTCTCGAAGAAGAACGTTCCACGTCTCTGAAGAACGTGAAGCAACACCCTCTACCTTCTTCAACCGGAGCAAGGAAGGGAAGCACCACCACCCACAAAGTATTCTGAGTGTGTCGACTCGACTCGACTCGACTTCACCGAGCGCTTCTTCCACCAACGTTGATGGAACGACGCCGTTTCTGTGATGCCCGACGTGCGACATCTTTTATCACGTAGGGGATTGTTGTTGTTTTATTTAATTATTTCCATTCTTGATTCTAGAATGTCGAACTTCGAGGATAACGAATAAATGTTATCGTTTAACGAGAGGGGGGTCGGACCGCACAAACACGGCCAAACCCCCCTCCTATGTTCATATTTGTTTCCTTGCGGATGGAACGGGATGGTGTGGTGCCGTCGCACCACGTGGGAATCGCACAGTAATTATTGTGCGGCATCGTCACGCCGCGCCGTGGAATGAAATTCAAGAATGCGGCGCCGTCGCGCCGTGTCAAAAGAAATCGAAGGCATTGTGGCTGGAGCGGGGTCGCGGCGGAGGGGCGCGGTGCCGTCGCACCGTGCTGGACGACGAAGGCCACGGCCGGTTCCGGGCCGCGGCGGAACAAGATGATCGGCGGTCAGCCGGGCCGCCGGTGTCGGAAGCCGGAAGGGGACCGGCCTTGTCGGTCCCATTGAGGAAGAACCGGCCGGCCAGGTCAGGCCGGCCGGAAGGGAGAAGAACCGAGGGAATTTAATTCCCCCGGCCAGAAAAATGGCCCCCCATAATGAGGGGGGGCCGCGGCTTCACAAGGGGGGGGGCAAGCGCCCCCCGTTTTTCCAACAGCTCGTCCTTCGGCCGAGCTGGCAGCGCGCCCAGCGCGCTGCGCCGGACCGGCTGATGGAAGGGCCGCGCCGGGCCGGGTCGACCCTATCCGGGGCGGGTCGACCCGGTTCGGGCCAACCGGGGGGTCTCGGGCCGGGACGACCCGGGCCCGAAACACCCGTTACCGAGCGGTTTGGATTCAAATGCCCATAACTCTGGCTGTGGACCTCCAAACGACGCGTCGTCAGTTGCGATGCTATCCTTGGATCAAGACGGTCATTTCAGTAAATCACACACAAGGTTTCGGATTACTTTGAGTTCGGCCGGGTTGGTTCGTACACGAAACCAACCGGGCCCTTGGAGTGGAAACGCTCATATCTTGAGCTACGGACGTCTGATTGACGTGTCGTCGACTTTGTTGAGTTCCTCTTAGTGAGAAGGATCTTTTGGCATACTCCGCCCGAGGTTTGGACGCAGGTGGAGTACGGTCGGGTTGGTTTTGCCTTAAAAACCAACCGGGCCCTTGGGACGAAAAAGCCAATAACTCTCAAATCGGGCGTCCGATTGACGCGCCATCTGTTGCGTTGAGTTCCTGTTGATGTTACGGAACTTTTGGATACATCAACTCTAGACTTTGTGACAGTTGATGTATCAGCCTCTCGGCTCGTGGAGCGAACCCTCCCGAACGATCTTACTGTGTGCGGGAACCCTAGAGCTGGCTGCGACTGCTACTGTGACTGCGACGATGACTGTGCAGAGATCCTTAGTGGATTCGACGACGATGACTACAACACTCAGCGATCCTGTGTGGATCAGTGCTACAGATCCTGTGTGGGTCTGATCCTATGTGGGTCAGCGCTCAGCGGTCCTGTGTGAACCATCGCCTACAGATCCTGTGTGGGTCTTTGCGGGGGATAGTACCTATCGATCAATTGTGGGTCCGACGACTTAGATGGATCAGTGATCATCTCTATCGTCCTCGAAGAAGTATACCTGTGTGAGCTGAATCCTGTTGCTTTCCTGTGTGGATTGTGTTGTGCTATCCTGTGTGGATTATGTTTTGCTTTCCTGTGTGGAATAGGTATACTTTCCTATGTGGACTGAGTTATACTTGGGCTCGGAGGTTGGAGTGTTTTAGAATTGATGACTTAGGTATATGTATGGTCATATACCTAAGAAGTGTCATTTGTTACTTCGTGTTTGTATCTTTCCTTTGTGGTTTATCCTTTGTGGATTTTGGGAGACCTTCGGGGGTCTCGGCGTCCCTACTCAGTAGCTTATACTCACCCTTGCACGGGATATGGCGGAAATAGGTTATGTTGGTTGCAGACGACGGACAGCGTTGATCGTGGTTGAGGCTTGCAGAGCAGGACGGTACCTGGAGGTGGACCACTGGGCGGAACGTGCTCGGAGCGGACGGCGGGACCCGAGGAGCAGTGGAGCTTTCTGTACCCACCCTTCATATGGGATTTCCAGTGGACAGCTCGGTGTAGCGGCTTTTACTTTACATTTGATGTTTTCCCTTTCGAGTTGTAGTTTACTTTCAGTTTGGGTTTGTATACTGGCTCATTTACTTTTCCGCACTTTCAGTTGTACACTGTTTTTACTTAGTGTTTACTTTTCCGCTTGCTTACTCTGTAGTGCTTGTTTACTTTACAAAGGCAATGCCTTCCCTTTTACCAGGATTTACGCCTTGGTGCTAGTCGCCAGCCCCTGGCCTATGGAAGGCGGGCTTGGGGTAGTCACGACACGGGCCCCGAGGGCGGGTCGTGACAAATTGGTATCAGAGGAGTTCGGTTCTACCACGAACTCTGATATTTTCTATGTGAACCAATAATGTTTAGTGTATTGAGTGTGGTTATCAGTCCAGGGAGTCCATTGTTGGTGTGGCGGCCGACGTATCCGTACACTAGGACCCTGACTTATGATTTCCGACTTAATGCACGAAAACATTGATTGCGTGTGTGTTTCAAGTTTTCTTTGTGATTACTTTGTATCATCTCACCAGGTATACTGTTCTGACCGTGGCGCACCTGTTTCCTTTTCAGGATGGCCCCACGATGGCAGCCAGCTAGGGTTCCGAGAGTCGAGTGTGATGACAGCCCACCGAGCGACGAGGCCTCGGTGCAGGGCCCTTTGTCAGCAGTGGCACCGGCGGTAGCACTACCCACCAAGCCACCGATACTTCCAGCACCAGCCGCTGATGATGCACGTCGCCTCAGCGCACTACATGAGTTTCAGTGCCAGCGACCACCCAGGTTTTGTGGGGAGACGGACCCCCAGGCAGCCGAGGACTGGCTGGAGGCAGTCGTACGTGTTTTCAGGCTAGTGAGGACACCAGCAGACCTCATGGTGATCCTCGCTGCGAGCCTACTGCACGCAGCAGCGGGCCGATGGTGGATCTTGATGCTCCAGGTGCATGATGAGTCATCTCTACTCTGGAAGGAATTTGAGAGCCTCTTCCGCTCAGAGTTTGTCCCAGCCACCCTCCATGCGGTGCGCATTCAGGAGCTTCTTCAGCTGCGGCAGGGCAGCATGACGGTCGCTCAGTACTCGGCGAGATTTACCGATCTCTCATGCTACTCGACCGACATGGTACGGGACCCATTCTTCCGGGCCCGGACCTTCGAGAAGGGGCTGAGACACGAGATCAGGGCATCGCTGATCTCCCTGAGCATTCCGACTCAGACGGGAGTACTGGAGTGAGCCCTTTTGATCGAGAGCTTTCTTGCTGAGTCTACACCAGCGCCGCGCCCCACCGCTGGGCGGCACGTGGCAGAGTCATCTGCAGCAGGCAGTCGACGGATGACTTTGGGGTCCAGGAAGACTAGACCCTCAGGCAGACGACCTCAGGACACTGGCTCAGCAGTGCAGGGCACACAGCGCGGATCCAGTCTTTTGAGAGGCAGGCAATGCTACTCGTGCGGCGGGCAGGGCCACATGGCTCGTGACTGCCCGACTCGCTGTGATGAGGAGCAGCAGACGGTTGAGGGACCACCAAGGAAGAGGCAGAGGGTCGACCGTGGCAGTCCGCAGGGAGGAGGCGGATGAGGCAGAGGAGCTGGCCGAGCAGCAGGTGGTGGGAGACGCTTTGAGGTTCTACCACCACCACCACCAGGAGGTCCACCCCGACCACAGGGAGCTGGCGGGAAGAGACAGGCACAGCTCCAGGCAGCAGAGGCCTATGACCACGGCGCGGCAGAGATGATTCGAGGTACTATCTATGTCTATTCCACCCTTGCTGCAGTACTTATAGACACAGGAGCGAGTCACTCTTTCATAGCCGCAGCCCTTGTTCGGAGCTCGGATATTCCGACAAAGCCGTTGGCTTGATCCTAATGGCTAGAGACTCCTACGGGAGTAGACTCGACGATTACACACTGGTGCCGGCAGTGTGAGCTTACTCTAGGAGGCGAGAGATTCGGCTGGGATCTTCTTGTAGCAGCGTTGAGGCCTTACGAC
Organism: Viscum album; assembly: GCA_963277665.1. NCBI lineage: Eukaryota > Viridiplantae > Streptophyta > Magnoliopsida > Santalales > Viscaceae > Viscum > Viscum album. The sequence goes on along the minus strand of OY728123.1, from coordinate 1,422,137,320 downwards.
GTCATCTTGGGCATGGATTGGTTATCTATGGTCCATGCACAAATTGACTGTTTTAGGCGCAAGGTGCAATGTGTATGCACCGACGGGAGCAGGTTCACCTTCACCGGCAAGAAGGGAGCCTTTGCAACACAGGATGTACTTCCGCGGAGGAGAGGACAGCCCATCACTAATCAGTTGGCTAGCCTCATCCTTGGAGCAGTTGACGTACGGAGTCCTGGTTTTCCCGCAGTGGTGGATCAGTTTGCAGACGTTTTCCCCAACGATGTTCCAGGGTTACCTCCTCGCAGGGAGGTAGACTTTTATATTGACCTGTACCCAGAGACAACCCCGATATCGACTCCAGCATATCGGATGGCCCCCGCCGAGCTTCGAGAGCTGCGGGTACAGTTGGAGGACTTGCAGGGCAAGGGGTTCATCCGACCCAGTGTTTCACCCTGGGCTTCCCCGATATTGTTCGCCAAGAAGGCAGACGGGAGTTGCGACTTTGTTTTGACTATCGTCGCCTGAACCAGGTGACAGTGAGGAACAAGTATCCACTACTGAGGATTGATGACCTCTTTGATCAGCTCAAGGGAGCACGGTGGTTCTCGAAGATAGACCTCAGGTCAGGCTATCATCAGCTCAGAGTCAGAGACGAGGACGTGCAGAAGACGGCCTTCAGATGTCGGTATGGCCACAATGAGTTCTTGGTTATGCCTTTCAGCGTAACCAATGCTCCAGTAGTGTTCATGGCCCTCATGAACAGGATCTTTCAGCCATACCTCGATCGATTTGTCGTGGTCTTCATCGACGCCATTTTGATCTACTCGACGACTGAGGAGGAGCACGCCTACCACTTACGGGTTTTACTATACACACTTCGAGAGCACCAGCTTTATGGTAAGCTCTCGAAGTTCCAGTTCTGGATATGTGAAGTCCACTTACTGGGACACGTCATCTCTGAGGCGGGAGTTGCAGTGGATCCTACGAAGTTCGAGGCAGTGTTAGCTTGGGAGCCACCTAGGAGCATGATGGAGGTGCGGAGTTTCTTGGGATTAGCTGGATACTACCGGAGATTCATGCCAGACTTCTCTAGATTTGAGGAACCACTCTCATCTTTGACGAAGAAGGGGAAACCCTTCGTGTGGTCAGACAGATGTCAGCAGAGCTTCCAGGAGCTAAGATAGAGATTGAACAGCGCATCTATCTTGAGGTTTCCTGAGGAGGGAGTTGGATACGTAGTTTACTGCGATGAATCAGGGACCGGACTCAGATGTATCCTGATGCAGGAGCAGGCAGTGATCGCCTATGGATCACATCAGTTGAGGCCGTATGAGCAGAACTACGCTACCCATGACCTGGAGTTAGCAGCATTGGTCTTCGCTCTGAAGACATGGCGACACTACCTGATGGGAGAGCGCTTTACAGTCTTTTCTGATCATCAGAGTCTCAGGTATATCTTCTCGCAGAAGGACCTGAACCTGAGACAGCGGCGATGGCTCGAGTTCCTCCAGGACTATGACTTTGAGATAGTCTATACTCCTGGGAAGGGGAACGTAGTATCTGATGCCCTCAACAGGAGGATGGGCATTCAGCTACTTGAGGAGGCGACGGAGCAGCTAGCCTCTTTGCAGATATCCTTTGTGGATAGAGATGGAGAAGCCTTCCTTCAGTCTCTCATAGTCTCTCCTCCACTAATACAGCGGGTCATAGAGGCACAGCGTGGGGATGCTGACTGTGAGACACGGCATGCACAGATATCCTCGGGACAGGCACCTGATGGTTTCTCCCTTGGATCAGAGCACGACGTACTTTTCAGAGGACGTACCATGGTACCAGTTGCTTTGCGAGAGGAGGTGTTGAGAGAGTTTCACACTTCTCCTTTGGCGGTACATCCTGGAGTGGCGAAGATGTACCAGGATCTCAGACGACAACACTGGTGGCCAGGCATGAAGAAGGCTGTAGCAGAGTTCGTTTCTCGATGCCTCACCTGCCAGCAGGTGATGGCAAAGCATCAGGTACCAGCAGGCTTGGTACAGCCCTTGGAGGTCCCAGAGTGGAAGTGGGACTGGATATCTATGGACTTCGTGACTGGACTTCCATGCACTTCCAGAGGTCACGACTCCATTTGGGTGATTGTCAACCGACTCACCAAGTCGTCACACTTCTTACCCATTAGAGAGCAGGGCTCAGTGGAGAACTTGGGGCGTCTCTACGTTCAGTAGATTGTACGGCTTCACGGTGTGCCATCATCTATCGTCTCTGATCGTGATGCTTGCTTTACTTCCCGGCTTTGGAAGGGATTGCAGGAGGCGTTCGGGATGCAGCTACGTCTGAGCACAGCCTTTCACCCTCAGATGGATGGTCAGGCGGAGAGGACCATTCAGACTCTCGAGGACATGCTACGCGCATGTGTCCTCGACTATGGTCGTAGCTGGGAGGACCACCTACCCTTGGTGGAGTTTGCATACAACAACAGCTACCACTCCACCATTGGGATGGCACCGTACGAGGCGTTGTACGGCCGACCTTGTAGATCTCCTTTGTGCTGGACAGACCCTGGGGAGTCAGCACTTGTGGGACCGGAGATGGTCCAGGCCACGACAGAGAAGGTGCAGGTCATCCAGAAGAGGATGAGGACAGCTCAGAGCCGGTAGAAGTCATACGTTGACAGGAGGCGGAGGCCACTAGAGTTCGAGGATGGCGACCACGTCTTCTTACGAGTCTCACCTCGACGTGGTATACGAAGATTTGGCCGAGGCGGAAAGTTATCTCTGCGCTTCATCGGACCCTTCTAGGTCCTCAGAAGGATTGGCGAGGTGGGTTATCGCCTGGCTCTACCACCTCAGTTGCACCGGGTGCACGACGTCTTCCACGTGTCTCAGTTGGGGAGATACATGCACGACCTGACGCACATCATTGACCATGGGGAGCTTGATGTTGACGATGGGGAGACTTTTGCGGAGGTCCTGGTGGAGATTGAGGATCGATAGGAGCGGGTCCTACGTGGACGGTTTATTCCTCTAGTGCGCATCAGATGGCAGCACGGGAATCTCTAGGAGAGCACTTGGGAGCGGGAGGCTCAGATGTGTACTTAGTACCCTCATTTGTTTCGCTAGTTTTCATGTATCTTTACGGGGACGTAAATCCCTGAGGTGGGAGTAATGTAAAGACCTGTAAAATTCAAGGGAAATTTTTTCATAATTTTCTTTGGAATTTTACAAGAGTTCGGTTTCTGACGGCACCTGATTCCGAGGTCCGGTGTGCCCGGAATCAATTTCCGATGTTTGGCTCGGGTACGTTCAGTGAACGAACGAGCGGGAATTTCTAACTTTTGAACCGGTGCCCAAAATCGAATTCCGAGGGCACCGATGAACTCGCAGCGCTGATATTCGCTTATGGTGACCTTTTCTGAGGTTACGTTTTATGCGGGTTGAGAGTTAGTTTTGGGGGAATTAAAATGAAGTTAAATAAAATGTGGAAACAAATTTTATTTTTTTTAACCATGTTGGTTAAGTCCTCCCGAAGGGAGTTAGGGGTGGGACCCACATCCACTTAACCTCCCTTGAGAGGATTAAGTGTGGTGGGGCCCACACGAACCCTAACACTTCATCTCACCTTTAAACTCCCAATAACTCCTCTCTAATTAATCTTGACAACTTGAGTTGTTAAATGAGTTGAGTTGTTTAATTTCAAACTTTTGAAATTCTTGCCAACACTTTGCATTTAATTAATTAAACCAACATAATTAATTATTTTGAGTGTTTGATTTCTTTTGAAATAAGTATGCCAACATTAAAATGAGAGATTCTATTCTTCTCTTTGGGTTGGCATAAACTTTGTGGGGAGAACTAAGGAGAGGAGAAGAACTTTTGAAAGACCTTCAACCTCTCGAAGAAGAACGTTCCACATCTCCGAAGAACATGAAGCAACACCCTCTACCTTCTTCAACCGGATAAAGGAAGGGAAGCACCGCCACCCACAAAGTATTCTGAGTGTGTCGACTCGACTCGACTGGACTTCACCGAGCGCTTCTTCCACCAACGTTGACGGAATGACGTCGTTTCCGCGACGCCCGATGTGCGACATCTTTTATCACGTAGGGGATTGTTGTTGTTTTATTGAATTATTTCCATTCTTCATTCTAGAATGTCGAACTTCGAGGATAACGAATAAATGTTATCGTTTAACGAGAGGGGGGTCGTACCGCACAAACATGGCCGAACCCCCCCTCCTATGTTCATATTTTTTTCCTTACGGATGGAACGGGATGGCGTGGTGTCGTCGCACCATGCGGGAATCGCACGACAATTATTGTGCGGCGTCGTCGCGCCGTGCCGTGGAATGAAATTCAAGAACGCGATGACGTCGCGCCGCGTCAAAAGAAATCGAAGGCGCGACGGCTGGAGCAGGGCCGCGGAGGAGGGGAGTGGTGTTGTCGCACTGTGCCGGACGACGAAGGCCACGGCCGGTTCCGGGCTGCGGCGGAACAAGATGACCGGCGGCCAGCCGGGCCGCCGGTGTCGGAAGCCAGAAGGGGACCGGCCTTGCCGGTCCCGTTGAGGAAGAACCTACCGGCCAGGTCGGGCCGGCTGGAAGGGAGAAGAACCGGGGGAATTTAATTCCCCCGGCCAGAAAAACGGCCCCCCATAATGAGGGGGGGCCGCGGCTTCACAAGGGGGGGGGGGGCAAGTGCACCCCATTTTTCCAACAGCTCGGCCTTCGGCCGAGCTGGAAGCGCGCTGCGCCGGACCAGCTCCGGGCCGGTCCGCCAGGCCAGGCCGCGCCGCGCCACGCCGGGCCGCACCGGGTCGACCCGGTTCGGGCCATCCGGGGGGTCTTGGGCCGGGAAGGCCCGGGCCGGAAACCCCCGTTACCGAGCGGTTTGGATTCAAATGCCCATAACTCGGGCTAGGGACCTCCAAACGACGCGCCGTCAGCGGCGATGCGATCCTTGGATCGAGATGGTCGTTTTGGTATATCGCACTCAAGGTTTCGGATTACTTTGATTTCGGCCGGGTTGGTTCGTACACGAAACCAATCGGGCCCTCGGAGCGGAACCACTCATATCTTGAGCTACAGACGTCTGATTGACGTGCCGTCAACTTTGTTGAGTTCCTCTTAGTGAGACGGATCTTTTGGCATACTCCACCCGAGGTCTGGACGATGGTGGAGTACGGTCGGGTTGGTTTTGCCTTAAAAACCAACCGGGCCCCTGGGACGAAAAGGCCAATAACTCTCAGACCGGGCGTCTGATTGACGCACCGTTTGTTGCGTTGAGTTCCTGTTGACATTACGGAACTTTTGGATACATCAACTCTGGACTTTGTGACAGTTGATGTATCAGCCTCTCGGCTCGTGGAGCGGACCCTCCCGAACGAGCTTGCTGTGTGCGGGAACCCTAGAGGTGGCTGCGACTGCTACTGTGACTGCGACGACGACTGTGCAGAGATCCTTAGTGGATTCGACGACGACTACTACAGCACTCAGCGATCCTGTGTGGATCAGTGCTATAGATCCTGTGTGGGTCCGATCCTGTGTGGGTCAGCGCTCAGTGGTCCTGTGTGAACCAACGCCTATAGATCCTGTGTGGGTCCGATCCTGTGTGGGTCTTTGCGGGGGTTAGTACCTATTGATCCTTTGTGGGTCCGACGACTTAGATAGATCAGTGATCATCTCTATCGTCCTCGAAGAAGTATACCTGTGTGAGCTGAATCATGTTGCTTTCCTGTGTGGATTGTGTTGTGCTATCCTGTGTGGATTATGTTTTGCTTTCCTGTGTGGAATATGTATACTTTCCGGTGTGGACTAAGTTTTACTTGGGCTCGGAGGTTAGAGCATTTTGGAATTGATGACTTAGGTATATGTATGGGCATATACCTAAGCAGTGTCGGTTGTTACTTCTTCTTTGTATCTTTCCTTTGTGGTTTATCCTTTGTGGATTTTGGGAGACCTCCGGGGTCTCGGTGTCCCTACTGAGTATCTTATACTCACCCCTGCACGGGCTATGCCCGCACTACGTTTTGTTGGTTGCAGACGACGGACAGCGTTGATCGTGGTTGAGGCTTGCAGAGCAGGACGGTACCTGGAGGTGGACCACTGGGCGGGACGTGCTCGGAGCGGACGGCGGGACCTGAGGAGCAGTGGAGCTATCTGTTCCCACCCTTCAGGTGGGATTTCCAGTGGACAGCTCGGTGTAGCGGCTTTTACATTACAGTTGTTATTTTCCCTTTCGAGTTGTACTTTACTTTCAGTTTGGGTTTGTATACTGGCCCATTTACTTTTCCGCACTTTCAGTTGTACTCTGTTTTTACTTAGTGTTTACTTTTATTCTTTCTTACTCTGTGGTGCTTGTTTACTTTACAAAGGCAATGCCTTCCCTTTTACCGGGATTTACGCCTTGGTGCTAGTCGCCAGCCCCTGGCCTATGGAAGGCGGGCTTGGGGTAGTCACGGCACGGGCCCCGAGGGCGGGTCGTGACAATGTATCCCAGAGAATGTTGTGAGATACAATGTAGTTGGAACCAATGTGGGGTTTTGTTGATTTTGATGATGTGATAGGGGTCATGTGAGTAATCCTTAAGAATTAAATTGTAATTTAATGCATGTATATGTATTGGGTTAGTGTCTATTAGCATACTTATGGGATATTATGAGAGGAAGTTCTCTTCTGAGGGAAATTGTTGATAGATGAGGGTTATTTTGGAGTCCTAAAGATGATAAGAGTTGTCATGTTTTATTTAATTATTCCTCTTAGGTGTAAAATAATTAAGGTGATTGTAGAATAATGGATAACATTGTATTAGAGATACCAATTCATTAAAGTGAGTTTATTCAATAGAACAATTATATGGTCTTGATATCATTTCTCTTATGGTAACTGTCTATTCATCATGTATAAGTTATTTTTTAATTATTCCTCAATTTTGATTTTTATTTTATCATGTTGTGATAAATAATGATTAATATATACTTTTTCTAAGAGTGGTAATGATCACCAAATAAGTTCTATTAAATTATGTGTATAATTTTGAATCATTCATTTAAAATATTTATTTACATTGGGATAACTCATTCACTAGATGTATATGTGTCCTAGTGGTAGTGAAATCATTTTAAATGTTTTTCATATTTAGGTGATAGACTTTTCACATATGACTTGAAAAAAATATGTGATAAATCATTACCCAATGTTAGTACCATAGTGATAACGTAATCATATATAGATACTATAAAATTATATTCCTTGGTAATGTGATAGAGTATTCACCATATACTTGTTGCGATGGTCTCTTATCTATAGGTTTCGGGTGCAGCAGAAGCACGGTTGGGTCGACACCTAACTTTAATTTTTACCGCAATCAATGATTATTAGGGGATCAATATGACGATTAACACTAGTCTCCATGGAATAGAATCAAGGATTTAGTTAAATAAGTAAGAGTCCTCAAACCTTTAGAGAGGATCTTTCACATCATGTTTATAATTAATTTAATTAACTTCATAAAGTAAAGAATACTTGGGTCTTTGGTACATTCTTCATTGATGATTTTGATCATTCGGAATGACCCTTATGAATTATATCACTGCACTTGCGAAGATCCAAATTAGAATCCATCTATATGTGATCCACAAGTTCTTTGATGGCCTCTGATCGATATCACTCGTTCTCTGTGTTCTAGCGTGGTGTATTGAGTGTCTAGTGTCAGTCGTTCTTGATCACTTGTTATTCAGCCTTGAAGAACGTCTATCATTCTTTAGAGGGGTGGAAAGAGGATTCGAGAGAGAAATTGTTTAGCTCAACAATTCTCAATTCATCGGGTGTACGGTTCGATACATGGAACAATAGACATACATGTCTATTTCTTGACATGGGGATTCAGTTACAATATTTAATTTTGTAACAACAATTAAATACATTTATAACCTTAGAGAAAACCCATTATATTAATAATAATACCGCATCATTATTTATGGTGTTCCAATTTGCGCAAAATAGAATTATAAAGAAAATTATGCATCACAAAATAATATGAGTGTTATTTTAATTTTTGCCAACAAGTTAAATCATTATTTATCATCTTGCAAATAATTATTTTACTACCTTACTATCCTTGTTCCACTCAAACTCCACTTCCAATTATTGAACACCCAAAAAAATAAATAAATAACTTATTCTCCAAAATAGATATTTTATTTACAAACTAGTAAATCAATATTTTGTTAAATGTTCAATAAAATAAAAGATATATATTTTACCCACAATCCGGTGAATAAATATTTATTTAATTTATGGTATCATTTTAACTTGAATAAAATTATTCCACTTTCTTGAGAATAATATTTATTAATTAAATTCCAATAGAATTAAACTGAGACCACCAGAAACACTTAGTGTGTGACCCTCTGGGATTATTTATCATTGGAATTAGGTGGGTTTTCCTAAAGTCCAAGAATACCATCTAGCAATGGGTCAATGAACGAAAGATAAAGAACTTAAAGTTGAAACAAAAACACCCACATACAAACTCTCACTCTGTAATATATAATCCCTTCATCTCAATATCTCATCAAGCAGGTTTCAAGATAGTGTCATCAACTTTTATACTTGATACATCATTCTTTTACTACCTGAAATAAACTCGTCATTACACCATGGCCTTGCAATTTCGTGCGATGGATCTATTTCAATCAAAGGGTCGAGATATCAACTTCCATAAATGGAAGGGACAATTCTTTCCTCGACATATCTATTAATAACATTACACTCATGAGGCACCCAATATAACCTAATTCCCACCAACTGTCTGTATGACAGTTTTCATTAGTAAGTCAAAGTGTGTGAGTTGTGACACGTATTAATGATAATCTAAAATTATAAGGATCATTACACACACTCATAGATAGAAATATCTTATGACACAAAAACAAGAGGAATTCCTACAAGTGGGTCTATTCTCATAATCTTATTTCTTGGAGATTACTAAGTGCAAAATTTGTGAGAGGAAGTATCTTCTACTTACAAGTACTCTCACCTGACGGTATGCATGCTATGTGTCCCATCATAGTATTTCCTCTAACCGTAGACCTATATTTAATAATATTATTATAGATTCTCAAGGTTCTCATCATAATGGAGAACTGTCATGAAGTTATCAATGCAACAAATACTCTAGAACATTATTATGAAGAATAATGATAGATATGTAATATGATGTTTAATATTTATATAAATTAAATATCCATTTAATAAAAGTACAAACATTTGGTTCTAGGACACCAACTCTAACAAAATCCCACATGGACTAGAGCCAACTGCCTACGAATTTCAGTAATCTAGAGCTCACATGATGATCATGTTTCTACTGATCCAAGGATTTAGTCAAGGGGTTAGCCACGTTGTCTTCCTTGTAAATACTGTTTACTACAACTTCATCTCTCTGAGAAAAATACCTCAAGAGATGATACTTCTGGAGTATGTTCTTTGTCCGCTTGTGTGAACATGGCTCTTTTCAAAGAGTCGCCATTGTAGTATTATCAGAGTATAGTGTAATGAGATCTTTACTGATAGGTATCACATCTAGCTACTGGATGAAGATTCGCATCCAAACTAATTTTTTAGTTTCCTCATAAGATGTGATATATTCGGACTCTACTATAGAATCTTCGACCACACTCTTATTTTAGCTCTTCCAACTCATTGCACCTCCATTCAAAGTGAAGATGCATCCCGTTTGTGACTTAATGTCTTCTTTATCAATCTAAAAACTACATTCTATATGTCCTATGATGACTAGTTCCTCATCTCCTCCATAAACCATGAACATATCCTTAGTACACCTCATATACTTTAGGATAGTCTTGACTTCCATCCAATGGTGGTCACCTAGGTTAGTTGGATATATGCCTACCACACCCAATGCGTAGGCGACATCCAACCTAGTACATAGTGTGACATACCTAAGTGACCCAATCGCTAATGTTTATAGATTACTTGCCATTATCTTTCTTTCATCATGTGTCTAAGGACACATTTTCTTGGAAATGTGAATTCCATGTGAAGCAGGAAACAATTCCCTCTTGTATTGTTCCATTCTGAATCTCTTTAGTATCTTATCAATGTATGTAGTTTGACATAGGCCCAACAATATCTTGGATATATCATGGTGTATCTTGACCCCAAGAAAATATGATGCATCACCCAAGTCCTTCATGGAGAATCATTGACTAAACCATTCCTTAACAGACTGTAAGACTGGTATCTCGTTTCCAATAAGTAATATTTCATCAATATATACTATTAAGAAAAAGACTCCACTACCATTAAACCATTTGTAGACATAAGGCTCACATTCATTCATGATAAAACGAAATTTCATTATAGATTAATTAAAATGAATGTTTCATGACCTTGATGCTTTATTTAATCCATAAATGTATTTCTGCAAAATTCATACCTTCTTGGCATCCTTTGGAGTCATAAACCCTTCAGGTTGTGTCATGTAGACATCTTCCTAAAGTTTGTCATTAAGGAAGGATATTTTGAAATCCATTTTTTAAATACCATAGTCAGGGTAAGAAGAAATGAACAATATATTTCTGATGGATTCCATTATTTAACTGGAGAAAAGGTTTCGTCATAGTCAATTCCTTAACATTGTTTGAACCCTTTTGCAACCAGTCATGCCTTATCAGTACTAACTTGTCCTTACATGTCTATTTTATTATTGAATGCCCATTTTCAACCAACATGATTTACATCAACTTGAGGATCTGCCAAAATCTAAACTTGGTTTTGTACATGGAATCCATTTCTGAATTCATGGATTCTTGCCACGTGGCAACATTTGTGCCACATATTGCTTCCTTGTTGGTTAGAGGATTGTTATTATCAACTAACAATGAGTCAGCATCCTTAGTAACTAGAAAATAAGATCGTTCTAGTTCACTAACCAATCTTGTACTCCTACGTAGTTCTTGTGTCTTTGGAACAGTTCATTCTTCTACGAGACTTTTTGGAATCTGCTGATGTACCAACTCATGTATACCTTGAGCCTCAACTTCATCGAAGTCTATCTCTCTCCCATTATCCCTTTTGGATATGTGCTCCCTCTCAAAGAGTATACTGCGTCTATACACTGTAAACTTTTTGGCTAAGGGGTTTTATAGGTAATATCATCTTGTTTTATAGGGTATGCTATAAAGGCACACTTTTTTCCTCGGGGTGTAAGTTTTTTATTGAAGAGGCCTTAACAAACACATTGCTTCCCCACACATGTAAATTCAATAACATGGATTTCTTTCCAGTCCATAAATAATATGAAATACCATATATTGATTTATTTGGTAATTGGTTTAGTATTTGAACCGTTGTTCGTAATGCATATCCCCAAAAAGATAATAGAAGACTCTCATTACTCATCATTGATCTCACCATGTCCAACAGGGTTCAGTTTCTTCTTTCTCTCACACCATTCCACTGGGGCGTGTAAGGAGGAGTGAGTTGGGATAGGATCCCAAACTCCCTTAAGTAATCAATGAAGCCTTGATTAAGATATTCTTCACCCTGGTCTGAGTGTAGTTTCTTAATCTTCTTACCAATCAGGTTCTCAACTTCATTCTTGTATTCTTTGAACTTATCAAAAGAATATAACTTCTGCCTCATTAAGTAGATATATCCATATATTCTAAAATCATCAGTAAAAGTTATTAAGTATGAGTACCCTCCCCTTTCTTCAACTAGAAATGGTCCACATACATTAGTATGAACCAATTCAAGAAGTTCTTTAGCCCTTTCACCTTTCCCACTAAATGGGGCTTTTTTCATTCTTCCTTGTAAACATGCATGACATACATCAAGTGGTTTTAGTTATAAAGATTATATATATCCATCTTGATTTAAATTTTTCAAAAAATTATCTTTTAAATGACCTAAACAGTGATTACAAAGTTGGGTGCGGTATGAGTCATGTGAAGTATCTTTATTATCGATTGCCATTACTTGGTTTGTGTAATCCAACACATAAAGACCATTATATAAATTTGCCCTTCCAAAACAAATTCTATCTTTGTAAAAGGAGTAACATTGATTTCCAAACATGAAAAAAATCTATATCTATCTAATATAGATACAGAAATAATTTTTTTAGTAAAAAAACAACACATAATAACAACCCTTTAACACTTAGATCATCCTAGTTGACAACGTGAAGTGGTAGTCCCCGACAGCTACAATAGTAAGTATGGATTTGTTGGATGCTCACAGATCTACCACCCTTTAGTCAATCTTTCTGAATCTACTTGGTTCCTATATTTGGATACATATGTGAGAACCACAAGCTATATCTAACACCCAATTTATAGAAACATATAGATTGTATTCGATAACAAACGCACCTGAAGCTTCCCCTTTCTTCTTAGGTTGGGTGCAGTTCTTCTTCCATTGGAATTACTTTCCACATGCGAAACAAATAGCCTTCTATTCCCTTGACTCCCCTTTGATCTTCTTTTTCTTGGAAGGCTGTGAAGAAACTTTGGGTTTAGAGCTCTTCGCACTCCCTTTTCTCTTACTCACCATAAATACAAAATGATTTTTTCACTTCATATATTTTTCCATATGGAAAATGATGATAATAAGATTAGATAGAGACTTCTCAATGTTGTTCATGTTGAAATTGATAACAAATTCAGAGAATCTCTGGTGGAGTGATGCAATAATGAGATTTATGAAAAGTTATTTGTGAAGTTTAAACCCCATATCCTCGAGGCGCTCAATGTAGTCAATGAGATTAACCACATGAGGCCCAACTAGGGCACCCTCTCTATTATTACTCTGAAAGAGTGCCTTGGATATCTCAAACCTTTCATGTCTTTCTCTCTCCTATTAAAGACCATGTAGGTTCTTGATCATTCTATAAGAATCTAAGTTTTCATGAGACTTCATGAGCTCACTAGAAATTGATGATAGCATAAAAAATTGAATGTCAACTGTGCCATTCAAATGTTTCACTTAGACTAGGAAATCCTCATCACTCACCTATTTGGAAAACGAATTAAGTAATGTTGACTCCAACATGTAAGGCATCCATTCATGGTGTAGGATAATCCTAAGGTGTCTAAAAAATTCGGGGAAGTTACTATCGGTGAGGATGTTTTCTTTATTCATAATTGATCATATGGATAGTGCGGTTAACGACCTTGTCATTTTTATTCTAAAATTAAAAGATCAGATCATTAGTACTTTATTTATTACATTTTATGAGAGATAATAAATTAATTTTATTAAATCTTCCACTATTTTATCAAGTCCCAATATCCCTCGCCATTGAACACGTAATGTCCAGTTGCCAAGACATTCTAGTGGAAAGGATACATATTCCCCTTCATATAACCAAAACAAGGGTTGGTCAAGCTATTTTAAGGTATTTAGCTCGGCATGTCTTTTCCAACTATGGGCTTGTGGTTCCTTGATCTGTTGAGGGGACTCCCCAATACTGAAATATTGACTTTGGATTTCCTTAACACTTGCCTCCAATATTACACCAAGTCTAGCATGGGATACTCTTCTTGATGTAATATGGTTAATTCAACCTTGAAACCTTTCATAAGGGCTTCCTGTATAAAAGTATGTGTCCTAATAAGGGTTGGTCAAACACATAGTTTCATTGATTTTTTCACTTAACCAAGTAATGAAAGTTTGGCTCTAACTTAATAATTTATTCAAGGTATTTTTATCCCTTATGCATGAATTGATTATTATCATTATCACATGATTGTTAATATTAAGTGGAACTTACATAAGTGATTAACCATGCCTTGAGAATATTTACGCATAAGTCCTGGTTTATTTTAGTTCCATCTGGCATGCTTGTTTAATTTATTATTTATGTGATCAGGACAACACATCCACAATGATAAACCATGAAACTGACAGAAATAAAATAAAGCAAATGGAAAGATCATTAGATTTTATAATGGTTAGTTTATCTAGTGGTTGATAAAATAACCCAAACCTTGGGGAGAAACACCTTGAACCTTTTAGGTTCATGTTTACATCTTTCCACATGTCCACCTTTATATCTCCTAGGATGGGTTTCCTCTCAACTCTATCTTGAACCACCTACACTCTCTTGAGAGTTCCATCCATTAAATATTCTTTTAAACTCACATGAAGGTGAGGGGTAAAACATGGTTTTACATAAAAGAAACCTTGGGAATGCAGGCCCTATATATTAATGAGGATAAGGCTTATAGGCCGATAAATTTAATTTAAATAAAAAAATTAAAATAAAGAATCCACATACAAAGGACCTAGTGTATCTCATGATCATCCATTAATGCAATGATATTTACGCATAAATAAAACTAGCATTCATGTATTTAATCGTTCTTATTTAAGATAAATCATGCTGGAATAAATTAATTATCATCTTTTATTAATCAATCCTTTTATATTAAACCCTTCTGAATTTATTTTAGATTGTCATCCATCATAATTTTAAACAAAAAAATTATATTAAAATTATCTTTGTACATAACTTTTACATTTGAGGCAACCCGGTGAATTCCTGTTCATAACTACCCAATGAGTAGACATAAACTTTACATAGATGTTAAATTAAACACACATATATATATATATATAACACATATCACATGTTGTACCTCAACTTTACACCTGCACTGTGGTATATGAATCAAGGGTTTTTATAATATAATGAAAAAATTTAATAAATCTACATAATTTGGATGAGTACACGGTGTGTAGTTTCAACTACATGGCGTGTGTTATTGTTCACCATCCGTCCACAGTACACTACTGGGGATAGGTCATGTGAGTGTACATAAAAAATCTTCAGAGTACATGGTGTGTCTAGTGTTCCATATGCCATGTAGTATCTGTGTTATGTGGTCTACATCAGGACAAGCTGTGGACATTGTATATAGTCCAACCCTAACCCGAATGGACTACACGCCGTGTCCAGTGGACCACATAGCGTGTAATATAGAAACTGTGTGCCACCTATTTCGTTTCAACACACAGATTCATTAAGTCTTAGACACACTCTAATGAAATGTCTTAGCTTAGTGGACCGGACTCGTTGCATTGAACCTTGACTACATAGCATGTACATCCGAATACACGACGTGTGTTCTGGTGTTGTATGGCCTAGAACCTTTTACACCTCCGGATGCAATCCTCTGTTTTATTTCAATCAAAATGAAAATAAAATATTGTCTCTATAAGGTGATCAATAAACAAAAGAGGAGGAATAGATCTCACGATTCATATTTTTAGAACGATTAACTTGAATTGAAACAAATAAATTATTAAATGTGTATGTCTTCAATGAAATATTTAAATAATTATAAACTATAATGTAACCGCTCTGATACCACATGTAGGTTCTGGGCGCAGCAGAAGCACGATTGGGCCGACACCTAACATTAATTTTTACCATATTCAATGATTATTCTAGGATCAATACGACAATGAACACCAATCTTAATGGAATAGAATCAATGATTTAGATAAAGAAGGAATAGGCCAAAATCCTTTAGATAGAATCTTGAAAAACATGTTTATAATTAATATAATTAATTTAATAAAGAAAATAATACCTAAATCTTCAGTATTTTATTCATTGATGATGTTGATCTTCTGAAATGACCCTTATGAATTATCTCATTGTGATTGCAATGATACAAACTAGAATCCCTCTAACGGTGATCCACATGTTCTCTGATGGCCTCTGATTGACATCACTCATTATCCGAGTGCTAGCGCGGCACAACAAGTGTCTTGTGTTGGTTGTTATTGATCATTTATTCTTAAGCCATGAATAATGTCTCTATTTTTGAGAGGGGAGGAAATAGGATTAGATAGAAAAATTGTTTGGATCAACAATTCTCAATTCGCCAGGTGTGTGGTTCGGTACATGGCATAATAGACGTACATATCTATTTATTGAAATGGGGCTTCATTTACAATATTTAATTGTGTAATTGAAATTAACCTTATAGAAAACCCATTCTATTAATAATAATAGTGTGTCATTATTTATGGTGTGCCAACTTGCGCAAAATAGGATTATAAATAAAATTCTGCATCACAAAATAATAGTATTGTTATTTTAATTTGTGACAAGTAGTTAAATAATTATTTTCGTCATTCAAATAAATATTTTACTACTCGACCGACCTTGGTCCGTTCAAAATCCACTTCCATTTATTACACACCCAAATAAATAAATAAATAAATTATTCCCTTAAATAAATATTTTATTTGCAAAATAGTATATAAATATTTAGTAAATGTTCAATAAAATAAATAAATATATTTTACCTAAAATACAGTGAATAGATATTTATTTAATTTATGCAATCATTTTAAATTAAATAAAATTATTCCACTATCTTGAGAATAATATTTATTAAATAAATTAAAATATAATTTAACTGAGACCACCAGAAACACTTAGTGTGTGACCCTCTAGGATTCTTTATCATTGTAATTAGGCGGGCTTTCCTAAAGTATAGGAGTAATGTAAAGCAATGGGTCAAGGCACCCAAGAGATATAACTTAAATTCACAACAATGACACCCAAACACAAATAGTCATGGTGAAATATAATACCTTTGTCACAATATCTCATCAAGAAGGTTTCATGATAATGTAAAAAACTTTTATGCTTGATACATCGTTCTTTGACTACCTAAAATAAACTCATTGTTACACCATGGCCATGGAATTTCACATGATGGTTTTATTTAAATCAAAGGGCTGAGATACAAACTACCATAAATGGATGGGATAATTCCTTCCTGGACTTATCCATTAATAACATGCCATTCGTGATGCACCCAATGTACCCTACTTCCTGCCAACTATCTGCGTGACGGTTTTCATCAGTAAATCAAAGTGAATGAGTCGTGACACGTATTAATGATAATATTAAATTCTAAGGATCGTTACCCACACTCGCAGAGATAAATATCTGATGACACCAAAATATGAGGATTTCCAAATGGTGAGTCTGTTCTCATAATCTTCTGTCTTGGATATTACTAATTACGAACTTCATGAGAGTAATTCTCATCTTCATTCAAGTACTCTCACCTAACGTTTTGCATTCTATGTGTCCCATCATTGTATTTCATCTAACCATAGAACTATATTTCAGAATATTGTTATAGAATTTTAAGGTTCTCAGCATAGCAGGGAACTTCCCTGACCTTATCAATGCAACAAATACTTTAAGACATTATTACATCATAGTCATGCAGAACAATGTACAATATGTAATAAGATTTTTAATATTTAAATACATTAAATATATATTTAATTAATTTACAAATAGTTGGTTATAGGACACAAAATCTAACATTATACACATGTATCATGATTTATTTTTTTTAACCTAACCACTTATGTTGTAAGGTATATGTGATACCACATTCAACTCAAATTGGATTTATAGATATAGCCCATTAACCTATGTTTAAAATGTGGTGATAAAATTTTCTCCCATAGTTTAAAATGGGGATATCCAACTAACCTCACAATGATAGTGGTATCCCTTCCACCTGTATTGTGATAGTGATGGACCTTCCACCTATATTGTGATTGTGGTCACCTATCCTCTTATATTATGTTGGCGTTAACCCATCCATATATACTATATTTAGGTTAATCCACCTATATTGTGTTGATGATAGCCATTTCTTCCTATTATGATAATGGTGGAGGACTAATTATAAGGCAATGTGTGTTGATAACCAATTACCTAATTACATGTCATAAATGGTGATGACTCATTCACCCATATACATGATCTATGGTAATAGTCCATTAACTTATTATATTGAGGATAGATATGATTGGTTTTGGTCCTAAAAAATATTAATCCACTGAAAAGGGTGGTTAATAAGGTTATTATATATTTTAATTCAACCCTTCTGAATGATCTTGTTTCACTTTTGGTTAGAACACTTTTCCCTCTTCCTCTTAGTTGATGTGGAACTAAAAAATATTAAAATGTAGACACAAAGGATTTTATCAGGTTCACAAAAAATTGGGATATGTCTATGGGTCATTAAAATATAATGTTACAATGCACTAAATTACTAAGATCACTTCTTTATTTTTATCATTTTAGAGTGACTTCCCTAACCCTCTTGATTTATAATATTCAAAAAATATGACAACCCATGTATTTTATACCCATTATTTAATGATTTATTACATAATGAAAAACATAATATAATACCAAAAGTCAAGAGGCATATTTTATTTGGATAATCTAACATATATCAAAATAATATACAACATGGATACAAATAATTTAATAAAAACTCCATAACATGACATTAAAATTCTTTGATCTACTAAAATTGCATGGGATAACCTAGGGTCGTACATAAGAATGAGGTGAGATATAAATCCTAGTAATGGAATAAAAAAATCATAACAAGATGAAATTAATAAATTTGAATCAAGATTCATATAAATGCGAAATAATATTTTGATAATCATAAACATGAACTTCAAATCATGATATAATATGTTCACATAAAAGTGCCATAAGAATGTTAAAATAATGTAAAACAAGACATCATGGGCATAAGTCAAAGACAACCACAGAGATATCATAATATTGTGATCTTAGAAAAAATATATATGAACCATACATGGAATCTATTTAGATAAAATCATTACCCAATTCATTTTTGGTCTCTATAATTCTTGGTCAACCTAAAATATTCATATCTTGAACATTCATTTGTGTTCCACATATATCATATAACATAAGAATTTATTTAATCAAATTTTATCCCATGATGATCGGATGTTGTTTAAAAACATATAATTACAGAATAAATTATGGATAAGTACAACTAGGTGAATACCCTTGAGTGGAAATGGGGATGGGTATTAACAATAAATAAAATTCATAAAAAATCCTGGAATAAAATTTTCAGCATAAAAAGAGTACACAGAGGTTCAATGAAAGTATTAATGATATTTAAGGTTGATATATAATTATTTTTTTATCATAAATATAGTTAATGGGGTTTATAAGGACAATAAAACAATAAATTTTTTAAATCAAAAGTCTTAGTACAAAAAAGCACTTGAATAAAATGGAAGTGGAGGAGAATCCCTTACATTGAGAGGGTGATTCTAAAATCTTGTAAAGAGGTCCATAAGATCCTAGAAACACCTTGGGAGGGATTTATAGAGTTATTGGGAGTTTAGCTTCATGGTATGTTGGTTTTGAGTAATGTGGAATGGAGGTTGGGTGAGTATTTACAGAAAAATTGGGTGGAATTCTTTATTAATTCCAAAACATTGGTTTTAGACCCTATTTTATATCTAAACCAAAAACAATAACATGGTTTTTTTCAATGGATAATATTGTAGAGGGGTTTTTTTAAAATATTTTATTATTTTATGAACCAAAATCATTAATTATTTCCATTGATTATGTGGAAGTGTTCCATGTCAATAAAGAATTAATTTTAAAAACATAAAATATAATATTAGTTTTAAAGGATTCATTAAAGGTTGGTAAAATTAATCGTATAACTTCAAAAACAAATTATTTTAAAGGGGAAATATATTTCACGTCATTTATTCCATTTATATCATTCATTACATCACTTTTTGGTTTTTATAATGTCATAATAGATATTGTATATTTATAACATATTTAATTTTTTTCCTAAAATTTTGAATGTCTCAAAAACTTATTACAAATTCTTGATTATATTTTTTTAATGTGAAAATTTCTAAAATAATATATATTTTACGAAAATAATTTTAAAAATATGAAAATATATACTATTAAATAAATAAACTTATTTACTAAAAAAATTGTCTTTACGAAACAATAATATTATGAACCTAATAAAAAATAAATTGGACTCTATTAAAATATATTATCATTTACATTTAAAAAAAATTAATAAGAATATTTTTATAAAATGAAATTTATTATAAAAATAATTTAATTTAACCAAAACATTGTTTTAATTGAAGATATATTTTTCCCAAAAAAATATGTTTCTTCGTGTGAAATTTTAATTTTTATCAAACTCATTATTTAATCATATATATAGATATATGAAGTAATATTTAAAAGGGATAAATATATTCATTAATTTATTAAAAATAAAAAATTTAAAAATTCATATTACTCGAGTATATAGACATAAACATGTATTACACCAACATATAGACTAAGGGTAAGGTGTATGATGGTGGTACTTTTTTTGCGGTGGTTCGACCAATATAGTTTGGCTCTTGATCTTGAAAATAATAAAATTCTCCCATAAATGGTTTCACTCAGGTTCAATTTCTTTAATCTCATCTTGATATTAGTCAAGGTCAAATATCAGTGATTCCATCTCCCTTGAATGCTTTAATAAATGGGCATCATAGTGTATGATCATACTAGTTGAGGTCATTGTTTCTTCCTATTATATCAATTTGACTTTATCAGATCCCTTTATATATACATATATTAATCGTCATGGTATTACTAAAATATTATCAACTATTATGATTCTTAATGGTATTTCAAGTATGGTAGATTACATTTTATAATGGTAAAAAAATATCCCATGTAGTGCATGTTATTTATATAACAACATTTCCTAATAATGAATTTATTAATTAAAATGGGAAATCCATTTATAAAAGTTTTGGCCATTACATTATTCCACCCTTTATAAATTCCACACCCAAATTTTCATTTCATGTATTAAAAAAGATGATATTAATTCTATTTCCTACCCTCTTCTCATTCCCATGTTACCTCCTCAAACATATTGTCCCACTGAAGTACTTTTACTATATGATTTGTCTTATTTCATTGAATGTTTTCAATATGATCTAAGATCTTCACTGAATACTCCTAATATAATTTTTTTTCTCTAATAGTTCCACCTCTAGAATCATTATATTATAGGGGTTTATTATGTATATCCATAAGAGGGGTTAGTGGAAAATATCATGTACTTGATAAATATTAGGTGGTCATGTATGTAGATATAACATAGATCTAATGTGATCAAGGATCTCAATGGGGATGATGTATCTAGGACTAAGATTTATATTCTTCCCAAACCTCATGAACTTTTTCGATGGTGAATTATGAAGGAACACCATATCATCAACCTTAAACTCTAAGCCTCATTGACAATTATCTACATAAATTTTCCATAAAATTATGAAACTAAATTCTTGTAACCTTCTATATGATCACTTAGATAAAATAAATTCACATTATCTTATTCTCTCCAACATTATCCCAGCATGTAGGTATATGAAACATCTTCCCATATAGAGCCTCAAAATGTGTTATTTTAATGGTAGAATGGAAAAAAATATATGAGAAATTAACTAGGGGAAGGTGTAGATCCCAAAATACATTGAATTATATTGAAAAAGATATCAACATATAATCGAGATTTTGAATGGCTATCTCGAATTGAAAATCCATCAGAGAGCGATAAGCAGAACTAAAACTCAACTCAATATCCAATGCCTATTGAAGGATTCTCTAGAAACTTTAGAAAATACAAAAATATAAATTATATACAATATAGAGTGGAAATTCATATAGTATTACAATTTCTCTTATGTAAATCCTAGTGAGTGTGTCATGAGATAAATATTTCTTTAAGAAAATAATGTGTTCTCACTTCATAAGGTGATCAAATATAACCTCAAATAGAGTTATTTACATTAGATATCATGGGATTCTTACTCAAAATCCACGGTTATGTTTTCCCATTTCCAAGATATTATGGGAAATGGTTTCTTTATACCCTTACACTTCTATCATTTAACCATGACTTGTTGGCATACCAAGCATTGAGATCTAAATTCTTCAATCATCCTCTTCTTGTTATCCCACAAGAATTTTTTATTCAAATATCTATATAAATTAATTCTCCCTGGATGAATAGAGAAGGATGAGCTATTTTAATCATCTTTAAGTTCCCACTTTAGTTATAGTTTTTATGTATCACATATATGGGTTTTAAACCTTTTAAATCCATATTCAAAAGTGTGGAACTCTTGAATATTCACTACCTTCTACTATATCTCCTCATGATTTTTTAGGCCTCCTTGATCCCATTAATAATGGATGGTTCATTAGTTATTTGAGAAATATAGGATGTAATTCCTTGTATTAATTCCACCTCCCTAAATTTTGTGTCTAATAACATTGGATCCCTTTGAATCCCCATCATGGATAGGGTTTGGGATCCTTTTTTCTCAGAGCAACCACCTATTTATTCACCTTCCCATGTTGGTAATGGATTGAATAATCTTAATCTTTTACCATCTTTAACCGCCATTGTTGGTTTATATTGATATATTTTTGAGTGAATATTTACCTAGGGATTTATGGTTTGTATATATGTTATAATTATACAATTTGAGATAATGTCACAAAATCATTAACGTGAAGATCATTATAGACAATTCCATATCACACATTGGGTAGTTCTTATCACAGAACATTAATTGGTATAAATCATAGGCTATCACATGGCATCTTTCAATTGTTCACAACCCAATCCATTTCTTTAAACTTTTCTATAGATCATAAATATTTCTCTATTGGTGGGTAATGTGACTAGAGGTGAAGTGATTATCCATTTATTCAACTCTTTAATACACTCCTCATATTAATCAGACCTAACATACTTAGATTCCTTTCAAATTAACCAAGTTAGTGTTCTTTTAAACCATGATAATTTTCTCACAAATTGATGATAGTACCCAGATAATCTATGGAAACTATGGATCTATGTAATAGATTATTGTTCTATGTCATCCTCTAGTTGTATCTATCTTTGAGGGATCCATAGACATCCATTTTCTAGTAATAATATACACCAAGAATGTTACCAAATCCATCCAAAACACAAATTTACTATAATTGTTATACAATATATAATTTCTTAGGGTCTTCAATGTATAATTCAAATACTTCTCATTTTTAACCTTGATTTTGCTGTAGATAAGAATATCCTTCATATAGACTACCAAAAACCTATCATAGTAATCCTTAAAAACTATATTTATTATGTCTATAATAATATCTTGAGAATTATTGAGTATAAATAGAATCACTATGAACTCATTATGCTTATAAATTTTATGAAAATAAGTTTTCTGGATATCATTGTTCATCACATTTATGTGATAATATCCCAACAAAATATCCATTATAATTAAATACTTGGATCCACATAGCTAATCAAATAAGTAATCAATCTAGGGAAGTGGATACATGTTCTCTATTATGATCCTGTTGAGCTTGAAATAACTAATATATTGTCACATTAACCCATCATTATTCTTTAAGAAAATGACTCGAACAGCCCATACTCAAGCAGTTGGGTGTATAAAACCTCTATCATAATTCTCTTGTAGTTTCTTCTTCATCTACTCATGTTAAACTGTGTTTATTATATATAGAGTCTTGTAAATTTACAAATCATTGGGTATAATTTTGATCGCTAACACAACCCCTTGATTAGGAGTAAAACCATAAAATTATTTGGGGAACACATAAAAATATTCCCTTATAATGGGAATGTCCTCAATGGCATTATTTTCAATAATATAATCTATTTGATCATGATACCCATTACTAAAAGGAAAAAATATCCATTCTTAAGATTAAAATTCCAAAATAGATTCATCCTCGTCATTATAATTGTATATTATCAATGGTTGATTTATGTTATAGAGGGCAATTTCCCTCTACTATAAATTTATGTTGGCTATATAAAGGGAAAGAAAATCCAAACCCATAATAGCATCAAATTCATCTTAATAGAGTTTTACAAGGTTTTTTGGGAAATTATTCACACAAATATTAATAGGGGAGTATTTATATACATGGGATTAAATAGTTTCCCCATTTTCCATCTTCTGTGATTACCTAAATTCCATGTTTTGAGGTGGTCTTTAAATGGATCTACCAAAATATCATGATATGAAATAAGTGTATAACCATAATAAAATATTATGTTCACTATCCTTGAATTGATAACTAGTGTACATGTAAAAACATCATTTTTATGATCCACCTAAGCAGTTGTGAGGTAATATTCTCTCCCTTTCTCTCTAAGCCTTGGACTTTGTTGTTTCCAGTTATCTTTAAAAAATATTAGATTATTACATTGGTTTGAGTAGTATACTTATTTCATGTAGTAGAAAAATTGGATAGTTTCGTGAGGGTAAACCCAATAATTCCTTAATTACAACTCATTTATGGATTCTCCCATCATCATTTTTTATCTAGGTTTCACTCTATGACACGACTAATGAATTTCCATATTCCCTTTAAAAAAATGTCAGGATGCTTTGACTTTAAGGGAACAACCTAAAATTTCTTCATATGAATCAAAGTATCAAATCACCAAATCATTTCATGTAATCAAAATTAGAAGACTATAGAAGCTTTTAACTTTATTTTCATGTTAAATGAAAAAATATAGAGGTGTATCATGAAATTCTTGTGAATTTTTTTGCATACACCCTGATTGATTGATAATACATTTTCTTGACACCAAGTAACTCCCTCTTTATTTTAATTTAGGGAAGTAGAGAAAAATATTTTTCAAAATATATTTTCATGAATTAATTCTACTCCATATCTATTTCAACTTCTAGATTTATATTCTTGAACATTGTACAACATTGATAATATTACCCCTCCATGTAATAACCAAATATAAAAACTAACTATTTTTATGGAATTTAATGAAATAAAATATATTTTCAATGGATTTCATCTATTATTATGAAATTAAGGAATCCTAAAATCTACTAAAATTTAGAGGCCTTTACCACCTACACATCTCAATTGTAACTTTATATTTATTAGGGGATGTAGCTTTTCTCCCTCATTAATGTTTCTCTTCAAAAATTGGATTAATTTAGTAAGTATTAACATGGTGTTTTTGAATCTATATCCCATTTGGTTTGACATCTCATTTGGGTATTCATAACATTTTCTATCAAACTGGTTTTTGATTTCATTCCTCATATTCCCATCTATTGAATTAAATAATGGGAAAATTAGGGTTGATAATTTTAAAAATATGAAACACATAAAAGTAAAACAAGTAATATTAAATTTATAACTCATAAATGAAATATATTCCCTAACATGAGAATTTATAGATTTTAAAATAAATTATCCATGTTCTATTACTTAATATATAATTTCATTGGAATTTCGGTTCACTCCATAGTGGTTCTTAAAGTGCTTATGAATTTACCAAATCATATCCCCAAACTATTTCAAACCATGTGTGTAGTAATGCCTCTTTATCATATACTAGGTGAAAATGAGTTAATTATAAATCCATCCTTTTTAGGTTATTACACCTATGTACAACTTTTCTAGAACCAAATCCACTTGTAGCATCAAGAAATGGATTTTATTTGTTGGAACCCACTTTATCTATAATTTACTAATATTTATGAATTTTACAATGTTTAGTCTTATGCATATGGTTTTACCTAATATTTTATCATTTTAATCCCAAACAATAACTAGAAAATTCCCTGATGCCAACTATGAAAAAGCGATATCTTTCATAAACATTATATTAAGATTTATTTCATAATGATACATGTAATAAAATCCAAAAAGATTAATAGTCCTAGTTTATAAGGAAAATTAGACACATATAACAATAAATTGTAATAATGACACAAATACATTAATTAAAACTCAATAAAAATCCCTTAGAATTCCATTGTTCTTATAAAATTGAATAGGATAACCTTCAGACAAACATAAGAAATGGGTGTGCAATAAATCCCATTATGGGAATAATAAAAACAGAAAATTATGAGAGTAATACATCTGAGCCAGAAGGAATATCAAGGTTACATAAAAGGGATGATAATAAACATGAACATAAAATCAATATATTTGATGATAATATCAATGCAACATAATAATTTTGAAACAACAAAAAATATGACATCATAAGGACATGTCAAATATATCCCACAAGACATCATAACATTGTGCTTTCAGGGTAACTACCTTTGAACTACACATGGAATCTCAAGAGATAAAAACATTACCTAATGAACTGGAGGGGTATATGATAGGGGACCCACCTATCAAATTCACATTGTGTGTATACATTTGTGTTCCACATAGATTATACATCCTAAGAATATATTTTATAACTTTTAATATCATGATTAAGGAGTATGGTTTAAATACATAGAAGTCCCTAATAAATGATGGATAATTACATCTATTTAAATACCCTTGAGTGGAAATGGGTAAAAGTATTCACAACAAAAAAGTTTATCTTGTAAAATGATGGAATAATTCATCAGCATAACTGATGTACAAAAGGTACTATGAAGGTTATAATGAGAGTGAAATATGGTCTCTCATTACTTAGGAATTATAGATGTGTAAAAAACATTACTATATGAATAATTTGAAAAAAAAGACTTATTAAAATATAAAAATAATAAGAATGAAGTAGAATAGAATCACTTACCATGAGAGGGTTATTTTAAGCACATGAGCCTCAGCCCAGTTGGTGAGGACTCTTTAAGTGCATCCAAGAGACCCGAGATCAAATCCAGGTGGAGGATAATTTCTAGGTACTGTAGTATTACTGTAGCAGGAACTATGAAGAACTGTAGTAGGTATTGTAGTGGGAACTATTTTAGGCACTGTTTGGAACTGTAGCAGTTGAGAAGATTCCCTTGTTTGGGCCTTCGGGCCATCGATTTGGTCCCCGAGTCCTTTAAGGCCTTCGGGCCACCTAGGCCTTCGGGTCAGTAAGGCCTTCAGGTGACATCAAGGCCTTCGGGCCACCTTAAGTGCAGATGAAAACCAGACAACCTACAAGGAACAAACTTCAGAAGGAGGAGGAGGAAAAATCTTTCACCATAGAAGAAGCTAAACAGATTGCAAGAATGAGAGGGTATAGAACCTTCCATCAGGACAAGCCTATGCTTGCACGAGAAAGCCTAGCCGAACATCCATGCTAAGGTGGAGAGCTGATTTCACGATGAAGATGTTGAGGAGGACAAGTTATATGTAGTTAGTCTAGGTTGTATGTATGTTTGAAGCCTATGGGAAATGAATTCCTCTAAGTCCGATGAGCCATGTAATACTTACGCCTACAAGAATTGTAAGGGTTCAACCTCACCCCTTGAAAGGTGGATTATCAAAATCAATAAAAAATAAAGGCCTTTGGGCCATTGGAGGATAGGGTTATTTTAAAAGAATGGGAGGATCTTATTAATTGATTGTGAACACATTGGGATGAATTTATTTCGAAATATGGATATTAAATTCTTTCTCAATGGATTTATATAGTTGTGTAAACAGAGGATGGGTGAGTATTTTGAGAAAAATATTGGGAAATTTTTTATTAATTTTAAAACTTATGATTAGACTCTAAGTGAAAAAAAAAATTCCAATGGTTTTTTCCATTGCTTCTTCCAAGGAGGAGCAGTTTTCAATATTTTATTAGGATAAGAACCAAAATATTTTAAATAAAAAAATTGGTGATGTGTAAGTGAGTAATGTTCATAAATAATTGATTTTAAAACCTTAAATATATAACATTGGTTTTGGAGGATTCAATAATGGTTTGTAAAATTTATCAAATAATGTCAAAAATAAATTATTTAAAATGGGAAATGTAATTTTGGTCATTTATTCTTATTATATAATTTATTACACTATGTTTGGGCTATAATGAAGTCATAATAAATAGCGTATATTAATAACATATTTATTATTTACTCAAAAGTCTAATTGTCTCAAAGAATTATGAAAAAATCACTATTGGTTTTTTAATGTTCTATTTTTAAAAATAATATTTATTTTACCAAATTAATTTTCTAAATATAATAATTTACAATTTTAAATAAAAATACATATTTACTAGAAATTACCAATTTTATAACACTAACCACTTTATCAACCTTATAAAATAAAATTTAATTAATTAAATGAAATTATCATTTATATTTTAATAAATATAACTTAATAATAATATTTCATGAAAATGGAATTTATTTCCAAAATTAATGAATTTAAGAAAAGGTTTGTTTTAATTGAAACTCTTTATATGCCAAAATTACAATTCTAGTTTCTTCATATCAAAATATATTTTTTCATACTACTTATTTAATCATATATATAGAATGTAATAATTAAAATGGTTAAAAATAATAATTATTTTCTTAAAAAGAAAAATAAAAAATTCATATTTCTACAGTCTAAATACATATCCTCTTATTACAAGATTGTAGAAACTAATGGTATGGTGTGTGATGGTGGTACATTCTTTGGGTGGTTCTGTGAACATGGTTTGGGTTGTGATCTCAATCCACTTGAAATTTTCCCATTAATGGTTTCTATCAAGTTTTAGTTGTTTAATCTCATCTTAGTATTGGTCAAGGTAAAAGACCAATGATGGAATCTCCCTCAAAATCTATAATAAATGGGATTTATAGGGTATGATCTTACTGGTTGAGGATATCGCTTCTTCTTTCTATATAAATTATTTTTTATCAAAACCATTAATATATACTAATATTAATGGTCATTCATGAATGGATATATTATCAGTGGTTATGATTCTTAATCATCTTTTACGTCTAATGGGTTATATTTAATAATAGTCCAAAAAAGATAATTTAGTGTTTGAGTTTTCGATAAATACATTACTTAATAAGGAATATATTAATTCAAAAGGTAATTTAATTTATAAAATCTTGGGTATATACAAAAAATATAAATAAATCAGTTCACTTACTTTAAGATGTTTAATGAACTTGTCTGATCTATCCTTCTAATGGATACTCGAACTGGCTTTCCATTGGCCCGAATGGTGTTCCCGATCACCTTGGGCTAGCTTAAGTTCCTAGGAAATAAGTAATAACCAATTGGTAATGTCATTTCACAAAAAAAATAATCAATAAATTAATTAATTAGTGTAAGGTAAATAAAATTATAACATTAACCATCCATATTTAGAACTTCCACACGAAAGAAAAAAAACATTTAACTAACTAATATAAAAAATAAGAAAGCAGTTAAATAGTAGAAAGAACCAAAAACATCCATCAACAACTAAAAACCCTCTCAAGAAAAGAAAATATTCCCAAATCCCTTGGATCTTCTTCACCCACCCAAAACTATAGTTTCCCTCTATCTACAGAAAGAAATAAAATCCTTGTTGGACAAGTTAAATCAACTAATGTGAAACTTGATAGACATTCTAGGAAAGTAAGTCAGGTCTAACAAAAACACAGAATGGTCACCATAGTTTGAATGTAATAAATTAAAAATAACATCAATAACTAAATACTTAACAAAAATTTTAAAAAAGAACCATGAACCGAAAACTGATATAATAAAATAGGTGTCTACGTGGAAGCACATAATAGTCCACCATAACCAAATAAAACTTAGAAGCCACTTTCTTATTATATCCTAAGAATTATAGTGTGAAATTAAATAAAAAATATATATATTCTACAATTTTTTACAAATAATCAAAAATACATCAAAGTGTACATAACAAATAATTCCATGATTTTTATTTAAATGAAAAAAACACTTGGAAATCACTTTTAATATCCTAAAACACATACCCAATATTCTAATTTAATGTCTCATAATAAAAACCATTTCATGAACACCACTTTTAAAAATACACATTCCCAAAACCCAAAGAATGATTTATTGATCACTCTGTCTTCAATTACATGTTTTAAAAACAACCATTTATAAAAACTAGGCATAATTACATAAAAACATATTTATCCACTTTTCTCGTAGGATAAATATTTTTAAACTCAATTATAAAAATATTTAGCAATTATATATATATTATCATTCAATTTCATTCATTAAAAATATTGCACAAAATATTTTTAGAATATCTTAAATGTAAATAATATATAGGAGGAAGAAAGAACATAAGATGGAACCATTTCACTAAAGTCATATAATAAGAAGAAACAAATGAAAAGTATATATCTAACAAGAAATAATCCAAGAAACTGAGGATATAATCTAAGAAATAGGAAATACCAAAAAATAAAATAAAAAGATCCCAGTTTCATGGGATCTAACATAGCTCATAACATAATACCATCTAATACATCCTTCAACGTACCAACCTACATGTGTATTTTACATCCTAATAAATACCCACCTGACTAGCCTACACTTATCCATGTTATAATGACACACACCAGAAATCCCTATTTCACATTAGAGGGATTACTAGTATTGTGTGACTCCCTAGTGTAGCATAATCCTAGAGCCTCACTTAGCTACCATGATTCCCATGAATAATAAAATGGAGGTGAGAACAATCATGAATCCTTTAACTCAAGGGTAAAAAATTTTAAGACAATGCACACATCACCTCCTACCTCCCAAATTCTCCCCCATATCAGAAAAAAGACATAGTATATATAATAAAATAAAACAGACATCCCCAAAAGTGTCACATGTCACTACTATCTATAGGAATCATAATGGGCATCAATAGGGTATGATATAATTTATGAAAACCCATTTATATAAAACGAAAAACTAGGCCATGTCTTTAAAATAAAACATGATTAGAATGCCAATCCACATGAAGGAACTATTTTAGAACCTCAAAATGAAACTCACTCTTACCTTTTTAAAATCACTATTGATAATATTTAAATCCACAAATATTTTAGAAAGGAAATCCATGTGGGTTAACTCAACACTTTAGAATCACACAACCCATGTTCAAATATTTAAACACTTTCAAAAAGACCAAAACATGGTTTTAAAGACACATTAATTCAATAACCCTTTATTATAACATCATTCTAGGGTCCAACACCCATTTAAAATCCAAAATCAATCTTTGAAAATCTATCTAAGAGTTTTCTCAAACACTTGGTATGGATTCACATCCCATGCTAATGTTTAAAATCAATTTCATGACAAACTGATCCTAGACTTTTCTGGAGTCATCTCGGATATGTTTTAAGGTAATTTTTTGATGTTTTTAAGTGCCTGTATTTTGAAGTAGTGGCTTGGGGTGCGTTTGGGTAAAATTTTAAGAAAAACTAATGAACAGTGGGATGCACACGGTTTGTGCATGGTTTGAACAAACGATGTGTCTAAACCATTCCAACAGAGAGATTTGCATGGTTTGCACATGATTTGAAAAACCGTGTGACTAAACTATTCCAACCATTCAAACCTAGATAGTGGGGTCCACACAGTTGATTTAATGTTTTCCCGAACCACGCGCCTCTTCCTAGGCCACCAGGCATGCATAATTTAATATACACAAATCCTTTTTAAAATCACCCAAAACCCCCCGAAACTCCTATATTTCAAACATGGAACAGTCTTGACACATTATAGGTTCTCTTAGAGCCTCCCATAAGGATTTTATGGTGATTCTAACACCATTATTTGATATTGAATGTCCGGATTGAAGATTTTCTCTTTTCTCAGAAAGTGGATTTCATCCCATTGCTTATCTCATTCATTCCTCTATTTTTCATTGTTATTTTCCTGGAATATCTCCACCATTTCCATTGATCTAAACCTATGAGTTGAGACATATATCTAGGATTGTGGATCTAGATTTGGATTTTTGAGATCTTCATGCGTTTGATCTTAATTTTGGTTTCAGGATTTAGATCTGAAGCTTGATCAACGATGTTGTGATACTCAAATTTTGGAGATTTTTGTTGGGCTAACATCAATCAATAAACCTTGGTATGTGGTCTAAATTGAATTATCATATTGGTGATTTTGATATGTGTATGTGATGTTATGATTTTCTAGATTCTTTTCATGATTGACTACCTAAATTGGAGTAATTAGGAATATGGAATTGACTTTTGATTTCCTTTGTGATTAATTGATAATTGAATCACAAAAAACGAAGGGGGTTTCCCAAATAGAAATTTGATTTGGAAATTTTTTATGTGTTGAGATATTGTAATTGAGATATTGAATTGATTTTGTTAAGAAAATTAATTGGGGTGGATTAATTATAAAATCAGGATTGTCTGTGAAAGATAATTAGTTGTGATAATTAAATATAAGCCATTATATTGATCAAAGATAATTAATTGTGATCATTAATTATGAAAATTTGAGATTTGATATGGATAATTAATTGTGAATAATTAATTATGGAAAGGTAATTGTGTTGATTGATTAATTAATTGTTGAATTAATTAATGAATTGTGTTCTTAGTTAATTGTTGAGTTAACTAATGGCCTTTTAAATGTTTAACTAATCATTATATTAGTATTGGAATGACTTGTCTAATTCATGGTAATTAATGAATTATTAAATGGTTGAGATTTTTCGGTGATAGACATTGTGTTCTATACCAGTTACAAGTTGGGACATGGTCATGAAATTCCATCCCAATATTTATCCAAGCTTGAGATTATGGGTTGCTAGGAATAACAACCTGTGGAAAGTAAGATATAGAGTGATAGGCATAGAGAACTACAGTTAATGAGATTTGGGGTGATAGGAATGGTTACCTAAACTTAATTATATTTTCGGTTCTAGGCATGAAGACCTACACCAAATGATTAATAATAATGAATGATGATTCAAATGGGAAATATGAATTGAAACTGGGCCTAATGTGATGATTAAAGATTAAATGGAAATGTGATAACTATTTAATTGTCCATTGTATTTATTGGTTCATAGAAATTAATGGAATAACTTTTGACTGGACTCATTTTAGACACTGTTGGTGGTGGCCTACTAAGTCGTACTCACACCCTATTTGGGCCACCTAATCGGCACCTGAGGACACTTTGTTGTTGTAGGATAGGACAAGGGCAAGGCCCTAGGATAGGTTTCTATTTGGGATTTGAGCATGGGTGAGTGAACCAGATGTGGTTCGGGACCCTTTTGGAGTTTTTGTGTCTTTACTTTGAGTTTTGTTATAGACACTTGACATTTTCATTGTCTTATCAAGTTTTACCTTTTAGTTTTGTATTGTATTTTCTGGTTTTTGACTTTTATATGACATGGTGTTATTTTCAATATTTATATGCTTCCGCACTTGGTTATTTATGTTTTTTGTTTTTTGGTGTTTTATTTTTGTTAAAAGATGGTATAGTCACCCTAAGACTGACTTACGAGACCCTCGCTGCTAGTTTTCACCCTCTACCATATGGGGAGGTGTGCCTGAGGGTGTGTGGACAACCAGATCGGGGCACCATTCTGTCCCTCCAAGGTCGGTTGTCACAAAGTTGTATCAAATGAATTTTCTTTTCTTCCATCTTATTTTGTCTTACTATTTTGGGAAAGGTATACAAGAGAATAGTAAGACTCGAGGCTTGGTAATGAGCTACTGCATGGGAGTTTCAAACCCATGTACGGGGGGAAATCTGAGTAATCTTAGTGGGATTGTTGGGATTGTAATTTGTTGTTACAGTTGGATATTATTTCACCTTGAGTGATGCACTTTTGGTGATATGTGATATGTTTTTTGATAATTTTTTAATTTTTAGTCATGTCCTAAAGAGGCATGATACTTGAGTGAGCATGAATCATTCTAGAAACTCAGGGTTGTTGTGAAATGCATTATTCTAGGTAGTCATGGAAAACAGGTTATGGTTAAGTTTTTTGAACTGTTTTTCCTTATTGTGAGATTGAAATAATGATGGAAAATGAGAATATATGGGCATCTAATGATAACCTTTATTGATGAAATGAGTATTATTAATTAATTAATTGTGGAATTAATTAATATGAGGTAATGTGATTAATTAATGGTAGAATTAATTAATGATAATGTTTTTACCCTTGTTTACCAAGACCTAGGAGTATGATGGTTAAGGGTAGTAATAAGGCCTCAGTGTTGACTTTGTGGTGAGAAAAAGGGGGAAGGGATATGTTGAAACATGTTGTGTTAGTTTCTCCTCTTATGTAAAGTTTAGAATGTTGTGTTATGAGACCTAATATGTGTGTTTGGATTTGTAGAGATATTCCTCCAGGAAGCTTGTTGAGGGAGAGATCGGGGGTTATGGATCGAAATGAACTTCCAGATATAGAACTTGAGGAACCATTGGTGATAGATGACAAGGAGGGGGAGAAGTTCTGAGATAACATTTCGCATCTCATGCAGTTCATAGAGAGAGACCCAGGGCGGGTTCTAAAAAGCTTTTCTGAATTGACAAGGGATTTTTAGCTGCAACACCCTCTTACATTTAATGGACAGGGTTGGAACTTAATTCTATATTGAATCCATAGAGATGATACTTGACCATTTGGAGAATCTAGATAGTAGGATGGTCAAGTTGGCTGCTTATATGCTACGGGGTTCAGCGAAGCACTAGTGGAACATTCAGATATGGTCTGGATAGACTGATGATATGTTATGGAAGTACTTTCAAGATAACTTCATGGAGAACTTCTATCCAGAGACACTGATACAATAGATGGATTCAGAGTTTATGCATCTGACCTATTTCCGATGCTTTTGTCGGGGCGCACGCATCTGTCCATCCGTGGAGGAGGACGTGGTGCACTGTTGCCCCGCATTCCCGCTTTCCAAAGGTGGGCGGCATTCGCTCCTTATTCAGGGACGTCTGCTCCTTGATCGAAACGGGATGATGGGATTTCGGTTCTTTCTTCTGCGGATTCCTCCTCAGAACTTGTAACACCCCGAGATTTTATGAAAAATATCCTTTTTAATTTCATTAATGTCTTGTGTTATACGCTACATCAAAAGGAGCTTTCACAACACACATCTCTGACCTGGCTTGAATTACACGCAATCGCAACCTTCCATGATAGCGTGTGTTGTACGCAACACCAAGTTTCGCTAAACAACGATATGCTATTAAAATATTATTAAAACTAGACATTATCAATAGTAATAACCACTTTTTGAAATTTTGTAAATTTTATTTTTCAAAATTGTCTTCATTTTTGGATTCGGAGTATCGAATTTAGCCTAAGGTGATGTTTTGGTGATTTTCGGATTACTTTCATTTTCTGATGAATAGTGAAAATTACTAAATTTTAATTAAAAACAACTTTTTTAATCGAAATAATTAATAGTGATAAATTATTAATTTGTGTGGTTTTAAAGTATATGTAGAATATATTTTTACAATTCAATACAATGTTGGTCATTGGATGTAATTTCACATTTATACCAGACATAAACAAGTGTTAATCTTTTGATAGTTACTATCTCTTAAAAACACGCTATTTGTTGTGAAAGCGGAAATTAATTATAAAATTAATTAATTCAACTTATATGTTGGGAATTTTTTAAAATAGAAATCATTTTTGAACTTGGAATATCAATTATAGCTTAGGGTGAAATTTTGGCATTTTTCTGAAAAACTTCAATTTTTGATGAATAGTGAAACTACTAAGTGGTAGTTAAAAAAATTAATTTTAATTTTACCACTTCTGTGAATGGAATTTAAAAAATCCGAGAGACACGGTTGATGTCAGTAAGTAAAATGTGGTTCAATGAGATGAAAATATTTTTTGGTGAATAGTAACTTTTTACTTTTATTTACCACGGTTAAAAGTAAATAGGGTAATTAAGGGTAAAAATGATATTAATATTGTAACACCCCAAGCTTCCACGGTACGTTTCCCTTCGAATAATGCGATAGCGTGTGTTGTACGCAACCTCGAGTTCTAACACACACCACAACTAATTAAACTAGCCGTTGTGAATAGTAATACCTACTTTTTGAAATCATATATATTTTATACTTCAAAATGGACTTCATTTTTGGATTCGGAATATTGAAATTAGCCTAGGGTGAAATTTTGGTACTTTTCGGATAACTTTTATATTTTGATGAATAGTGAAAATTACTAAATTTTAATTAAAAACAACTTTTTTAATCAAAATAATTAATAGTGATAAATTGTGAATTTGAGTGGTTTTAAAGTATATTTAGAATATATTTTTACCATTTAATATAATGTTGGTCATTGGACATAATTTTACAATTAAACCGAACATAAACAAGTGTCAATCTTTTTATAGTTATTATCTCTT
The DNA here is from genome assembly GCA_963277665.1 of Viscum album. NCBI lineage: Eukaryota > Viridiplantae > Streptophyta > Magnoliopsida > Santalales > Viscaceae > Viscum > Viscum album. Next base: position 1,422,101,227 of record OY728123.1, on the reverse strand, counting down.
AAAAACACGCTTTTTGTTTTGACAGCGGGAATTAATTTTAAATTAATTTCTGCCACTTCTGTGTTTTGAATTTAGGAAAATGGATTCCATATTTGGAATCAGGATGTTCAAATTGTGTATATAGGTAACTTTTATTTTTAGACATTTTGAATAGTTATTGTGGTAAATATTTTATTTACCATGGTTAAAGGGTAAATCCGGTAAATAAGGGTTAAAAAATAATATTATAATAATACAAAATTACCCTAAAACGTGTCCTAACCTTATTTGTGGACACATACCCGACCATGGGCATCCTTGGGTCAATTTGGGGACCCCTTGGAGCCACTTGTATGTGGTAGGGACACATTATATTAATAAAGTTAAAATAAAAATAAAAATGGCATAAGCTTACATCTTTTAGAAGAACAATTTTTACATAGGGTTATACATGTTGGATTTTCGATTATAAATATTCATTAGAAAGATAAAAGGATTTCCTACATAATGATATTTTATTTATAATTTTTAGACATTAAATAATTTATTTTATTTATGACACAATGATGATGCAGTAATTACTATAATAGTAAAAAATTAAAATAATTGATATTATGAATACCCAAATAAATATAATATGAAACTTCTAATGAATTAAACTAATTTTCTAGGATAATATGATATATTAGGATTGATGTAATGGACTTTTTTCGAAGTAATAAATCTGTTATGAGTTTCACAAAAATCAACTATTGAATAGTGTCAAAATTGACATAAAAGAGTTCTTAAAACAAATATTATATTATTAATTGATATTAAATTCCTAAAAATCTAAGGTTCGGCCAAGAAACTTATATTATGATAGGTTAATCATTAATGGACCACTTGGGGGTCGCTTGGATGTATATAGTAAGTTTATTAACCATATTATATAAAAATACAAAGAGACATTGTAAAAGTGAAACTAATTAACTTAGAGTTAATACTTAAAGATAAGGTTAATATAAGTACCCAAACCTGTCTAAATTCTATTGGATGAGTTGTTTTCGACCCATCCCCACCTCAAAATTTGAATAGTCAACTTTGGATCCATTGGAAACCGAATATGAATTTATTATAAATTAATATTTCTAGCTTTTCCAATGGTGCCCCTCACCCCTCTTATAAAAAGGGCACTCCTCCTTCTCTTTTCCTCACACCTCTCAAGCCACTTGGCTCGTCCAAACTCTACCCAACTAAGCTCCCCACATCCCTCTCCTCCTCCTTGAAGCTTCCCCTTAGGCAGAAAGCTTTTCAAGAAGTCCTTTGGTTCCAACCAAAGTGAGTTACCTAAATTAAAGGTAACGATTTCTCTTAAATTATTTTCATTTATTTTGCTTCTTCAACCCCCAAACTATTTTTATTTCCTTTCTTTTGTAACAACACCAGTATCCTCAATATACTAGGATGTTGTTATAAGAAGGATTCAAACTACACATACACACAACTCCATCTAATGGATGATGAACATAATGTTTCTGTGGATGGCAAACTAACGCCTCACGAAACGATGATTGTTCAAATACATCTTACCGCCTCTCATGGTGGCCATTATGATGGCACTGTAATTAAATATGATATTAATGATATATATTTTATATATAAGCTTCTGTAATTCCATTTTATTTCATACCATTATTCGTTTCATGTTGTATATACATACGATAATTTCATTTGAGGAAGTGCGGACTACCGCCCCCTTAAAATGATATGACTCGTTCATACCACACATGGAACGTATAAAGGATGGTGTTAATGAACTTAAGTAACATATATAAAATATTATATTATACTGGAATAGTAATATACCTATGTATCATTTGTATTCGATTCTTTTAAAATAAAAATTAAATGGAAATAGCGTTCGTGCGTACGTACGGACTACCGTCTCCACGAACGCGATGAGATTCATTCTCCATCGTATCCATTCAAGTATAATTATCATTTAATGATTTAAAAATGATGTTTAAGGACTTGATATCATTCTGGATATGAATAAGATAAAACAAACATGACTTATGTAACAAAACATATAAAGAAAATGAGTAAGTTAACACCCGAAACGACGATAATACTAAGATATTATTATCAAATCAATATTAAAAGATCATATATGATATCATATTAATGTATATGATTCTTGTATAATTTAGTAACAATTATTTCACTATTATACAGGAGGTTAACCTACCCCAACCAAGGAAAAGTACAAGGTAAGGGTTTACTTTACAACCTCTTCATTATCCAAGGTTGTTTATACGTAATAATCTACTGGGATCTCTTTATCATCCACATCCATGTTTCTTAAAAATGCATTTCAAAACATTTTTACTATTTACTAGAATATGAGTTAAAGTCATTTATACCCTTTTTGACTTTTATAAGTGGTTTATAAAGGAATCTTTCGGTCGTATTCAAAACAAGGTCCTTTTTAACCTTTTCGACAGAATTGAGGTAAGAATGTTTTTTTTAACTTATACGGCGGGTGCGGTTATTTTCCGCCGTTATAAAATCGTCGAAGCTTTCCATACAAGCTTATAAGAATATTTTCAAAGAAAATGTTTTATTTTATATGGACCTTAAATGATTTCAAAATAAAAGGAGATACTTCTTTAAAAAGAATTTTGATTTCATCTATGTCAACATCCTTTGATGGATTTTAAGATTATTTGAAGTTGATTTATTATGATACAAAACTTCTATATTGTATTGAAGGTTTTGTGATATGTTTGACTGTGGATGTGCTATTTTTATACCATTCATAGTTTATGGTGAAATTATTGACATTTCGTATGCTAGTTTTAATACGAATGTTTATGTTATGTTTAAACCTTTTCATATGGGAATGCATTGGACTTAATAAGTGACGGGTGGAGCCCGCTATAGCTCCTCGATGCATCGGTAGGTCTCATGAGACAAACTAGTGTCTTGGCACAAGGCCTTGGCAAAATCTTATTTGTAGTCTTGGCACGAGGCCTTGACTATGTGGTTATGATAGTCTGGCATTATGCATTCCAACATTATGAAAGTGGTTATTGATATTGCATGTGATTATTCGATTAGTAGAATATCCATGTGAATAAGTAAATGGCATTATTTCATTTTACTTTTGCCATACTATGTTTAAGTTCAATTTTAAAAGGCTTTTGTTTTAGTAATTCATTGCCTTAAATGTTTATGATTATTTTGAATGTTCCGCTATATTGTTATCCTTACTGGGCATTTGAGCTCACCCCTTTTCTATGTTTTATTTTTCCCAGGTAGTGAAGAAGTAAATTATGAATGACTTTCAGGGATATTATGAGGGGTTAATAGTGTGGATATGAAGACTTTGTTGTTGTAGTAGTTTTTCACTTTGAAATGTAATGTAAAACTTTATGATTATATCTAGTGTTTCCAAGGCTACTAAACCAATCGGTCTTTCGGGATTTGATCTTTCTTGTGATCATGCCAATGTTATGTAATAATGCACCGACTCTAGGTAACTGGGGTCGGGGCGTTACAGTTGGTATCAGAGGAAGTTTAGTACAAACCTTGGAAGCTAGATTTAGATAAACTCTGATTAGAGCACGTAGACCTAAGATGAACTTTGAGGATTAGTATAGAAGAACTTCCTAGAATTTTGGTATTGTAGAGATTTTGTGAGTTTTCCGAGCAATACATCCCTGTCTGGATACGAGCAGGTAGAGGCGGCTCTGGCACAGATGTACCTAGGGGTAAAACCCGAAAACACCGCTTTGAGCTAGACTCGAACGGGAACTGGTGCACGACAACGGGCCTTGCTGCACTCTTGGTTACGACACTCCCGGGGGATATGCTTAGGATAATTCTCATTTTCTTTACAAACCATTATGAAGGGTTTATGAGTATATACTTCCTCAAAGAAAACATTCTTATGATTATGGATTATATCCATAAATAGTTCAATTTATGTTAAGTGTTTTATAAGTATGGGATTATGTATTTTGATTCATAAACTGATATAGTTTATTCCATTGTTTAGAAATGGCGCCTAGTGGAAGAAATGGAAACCGTATCAATGCACGCACTCCATGTAGGGATTGCCCTCCTGCTCAAGATAATTATAGTGGGGCTGGTGATGCAACTGGTGCCGATCAGCTAATCACCATACTGGGACAACTTACTCAGGTTATGAATAATAACCTTACCCGTATGGAGCACCCTGATCCGCAGCGTGGAGGATCAATGTTAGATCGATTCATGAGGCAACAACCACCAACGTTCAATGGGAGTACAAATCCCTTAGTAGCTGAGCAATGGATAAATTCCCTAGAGAAAATATTTCAGGCTTTGGGGAGCAGTGAAAGGGAAAAAGTTATCATGGCAGTTTACCGCCTCACTGGAGATGCTGATCAATGGTGGTCATTGATTCAAAATATGAAGGAAGATGATGAAGTATCAAATATGGAGTGGAGGGAGTTCAAAGATCTGTTTTTAGAAAAATACTTCCCTCGCGACCATCGAGCAGATATGGAAAGGAAATTTCTCAGTCTGAGACAAAAGGAGGATGAGAATGTCACAAAGTATGAGGCTAACTTTACAAGGTTAGCGAGGTACGCTGGTGATTATATTCGCAACCCAAGAAGTAAGATTGATCGTTTCTTTGATGGGTTAAAACCATTTCTCCGTTGAGCATTAGTCTCACAATCCTTTTCATCGTACGAAGACATTGTCTCATGTGCTATCAAGACCGAAAAGGAATTCTCTAAGTCTTATGACTTTAAAGAAAAGCAAGAGAAGAAAAGACCTGCTGATCAATCTGGGAATGGAAATAAGGGGAAGAAGGGAAAGGTTGAATATCCATCTTGTGGTAAATGCGGGAAGAAACATCCTGGTACTTGCTTAAAGGGAATGGGAGTCTGTTACAAGTGTGGTGAAAAAGGACACCAAGCTCATGATTGCAAGGGGAAGAAGGAAGCTACCAACGTTCAGTGCTACAATTGCAGGGAGATGGGGCATTATGCAAATGCATGTCCTAAGCGTCAGGAGAACTTACCTCAGAAAAGGCCAAGGGATCAAGGCCAGGCTTATGCTATCACTACTGCTGAGGTAGAAGCTCCGAAAGACGTGGTGGCAGGTAATTTAATGGTTTCCTCAAGTTTAGCAAATGCATTATTTGATTCTGGATCATCGCATTGTTTCATATCTTCCCAGTTTGCTAAGAAAATTAGATATTTCCAATTTGATTTAATAAGGGAGTTGTCAGTTAAAACTCCTAAGGGAAGTATCATTGCAACAAAGTTTTGTAAATCAGTCCCCATTAGAGCACATAAATTCTCTTTATTTGCTGATTTCATCGTCATACCTATGATTGAGTTTGATATAATCCTCGGTATGGATTGGCTTTCGGACTATGATGCGAAGATTTATTGTAAGAAGAAAGAGGTTACGATTCTTGATGATAATGATAAGGAACACCTTATTTTTAGAGCAGAATCGTCACCACCTAATTCTTATTTAGATCCACCCCCAGTAGCTCAACTTAATTCAATTATTGGGGAGGAAGAGAATGAAATAACTGTCGGTGAGGAAAGGAACGTTCAAATAGAGGATGTACCTGTTGTGAAAGAATTTGTAGATGATTTTCTGGAAGATTTACCTGGACATCCTCCAGAACGAGAAGTTGAGTTTTCTATTGATTTGATTCCTGGATCAAGGCCTATATCGAAGACCCCTTATAGAATGGCCACTGTAGAGTTAGTCGAACTAAAGAAACAACTAGAGGAATTGAGTAATAAGGGATTTATTCGCCCTAGTGTTTCTCCATGGGGAGCCCCTGTTCTTTTTGTTAAAAAGAAAGATGGATCTATGAGGTTATGTATCGACTACAGGGAAATCAATGCTATAACGATAAAGAACAAGTATCCCCTACCTCGTATTGATGATTTATTTGACCAACTGCATGGAGATCAATACTTTTCAAAGATTGACCTTCGATCTGGATACCATCAGTTGTGTGTGAAGAAGGAAGACATTCCGAAAACAGCATTTCGAACCAGGTACGGGCATTACGAGTTTACTGTAATGCCGTTTGGATTGACTAATGCACCCTCTGTATTCATGGATCTAATGAATAGAGTTTTCAAGGAGTATCTCGATGAATTTGTGGTGGTATTTATTGATGATATCTTGGTATACTCCAAAACCTACGAAGATCATGAAAATCACTTGCGCATTATCTTGAAGACTCTGAGGAGGCATGAATTATATGGGAAGTTTAGCAAGTGTGAATTCTGGCTTCAGGAGATTTCTTTTCTTGGCCATATTGTCTCAAAAGATGGAATCTCTGTTGATCCTTCTAAGACCAAGGCAATCCAAGAATGGCCAGCACCTACGAGTATAACTGAGGTACGCAGTTTTATTGGTCTCGCAGGTTATTATCGACGTTTCGTCCAGAATTTTGCCCGATTGGCTAACCCATTAACGAAGCTCACACGTAAAGGGGTTAAATTTGTTTGGACAAAAGAGTGTGAAGAATGTTTCGAAGAACTGAAGAGAATATTAGTCAATGATCCTATATTGACTCTACCATCGGGGAATGATGGGTTCGTTATTTATAGTGATGCATCGAAGAAAGGACTTGGCTGTGTCCTTATGCAGAATGATAGAGTTATTGCCTATGCATCACGACAGTTGAAAATTCATGAACAAAACTATCCTACTCATGATCTTGAGTTAGCAGCTGTGATCTTTGCTTTGAAGATATGGAGGCACTACCTCTATGGTGAAAAATGTGAGATTTATACTGATCACAAGAGTTTGAAGTATATTTTCTCACAAAAAGAACTCAACATGAGGCAAAGGAGATGGCTTGAATTACTCAAGGATTATGATTGCACGATACACTACCACCCGGGGAAAGCAAACAAGGTGGCAGATGCTTTGAGTAGAAAAGACCATGGAGTTTTGAACATGATGAGAATGGAAAGGGATCCAATTTTCGTGGATCTAGTAAGGATGGACATGGGTATAACCAGGGAAGGTGAAAAATCAATGCTTTTTCAAATGGTTGCCAAACCATCTTTAATAGAAAAGATTAAGAGTTCTCAGACCAATGATGAAGAATTCCAAAAGAAGATTAAAGCTGTGAATGATGGGAGATTGAGAGACTTTGTGTATGAAGATGGAATTTTGAAATTCGGGAAGAGACTTTGTGTTCCCAATATACCTGATCTAAAAAGGGAATTGCTGGATGATGCTCATAGTTCCAATTTCTCTATACACCCTGGGAGCACCAAAATGTATAGAGATTTGAAGGAACATTTTTGGTGGGACAACATGAAGAGGGAGATTGCTGATTTTGTGTCAAGATGTATGGTTTGTCAACAAGTGAAAGCTGGAAGGCAACAGCCTGGAGGAGTCATGCAACCTCTTCCCATACCGGAGTGGAAATGGGACAATGTTACGATGGACTTTGTCATGGGGCTACCAAAGACTCCTAGAAGGAACGATGCAATATGGGTTATTGTTGATCGTCTTACCAAGACAGCACATTTTCTTGCTATAAGAGAAGATCTACCCCTGGAACGTCTAGCAAGACTATATATTAATGAAGTTGTGAGACTTCATGGAGTACCCCTATCGATTATTTCTGATCGTGATCCCCGTTTTACTTCAAGATTCTGGAAAAGTCTTCAGAAATCCCTGGATACTGAACTTCATTTGAGCACTGCTTACCACCCTCAGACAGACGGACAATCAGAACGGACTATTCAAACCTTAGAAGACATGTTGAGATCTTGCTCACTTGACTTTCAGGGTATGTGGGATCAATATTTACCTTTGGTAGAATTTTCCTATAACAATAGCTTCCATTCGAGTATTCAGATGGCACCATATGAAGCGTTATACGGAAAGAGATGTCGCACACCAACCTGTTGGGATGACGTTGGTGAAAGAAAACTTGTAGGCCCAGAACTGGTGGAGGAAACGGTGGAAAAGGTGAAAGTAATCCAAAATCACATCAAAGCAGCTCAAAGTAGGCAGAAGAGCTATGCCGATAATCGAAGGAAGGATTTGGAATTTCAAGTCGGTGATCATGTTTTTCTGAAGGTATCTCCGTGGAAAGGAGTCATATGTTTTGGTAAGAAAGGTAAATTGAGTCCCAGGTACATCGGACCTTTCGAAATTCTAGAACGAATTGGGGTTGTAGCTTATCGATTGGCAATGCCGCCAAGTCTCTCCAAAGTTCACGATGTGTTCCACGTATCTCTATTGAGGAAATACATGCCTGATCCGATGCATGTACTCACCTATGAGGAATTAGAACTGGAACCCGATCTGTCTTATTGCGAAGAGCCCGTCAAGATTCTTGATACGATAGAACAAGTGCTGAGAAACTGGACGACGCGTCTGGTAAAAGTTTTGTGGAGAAATCATAAGATGGAAGAGGCAACGTGGGAACCCGAGGAACTTATGATGAAGAACCACCCGAGTATTTTTATGCAGTAATACCCTAGAAATTGCGAGGACACAATTATTTGAAGGAGGGGAGAATGTAACACCCCAAGCTTCCACGGTACGTTTCCCTTCGAATAATGCGATAGCGTGTGTTGTACGCAACCTCGAGTTCTAACACACACCACAACTAATTAAACTAGCCGTTGTGAATAGTAATACCTACTTTTTGAAATCATATATATTTTATACTTCAAAATGGACTTCATTTTTGGATTCGGAATATTGAAATTAGCCTAGGGTGAAATTTTGGTACTTTTCGGATAACTTTTATATTTTGATGAATAGTGAAAATTACTAAATTTTAATTAAAAACAACTTTTTTAATCAAAATAATTAATAGTGATAAATTGTGAATTTGAGTGGTTTTAAAGTATATTTAGAATATATTTTTACCATTTAATATAATGTTGGTCATTGGACATAATTTTACAATTAAACCGAACATAAACAAGTGTCAATCTTTTTATAGTTATTATCTCTTAAAAACACGCTTTTTGTTTTGACAACGGGAATTAATTTTAAATTAATTTCTGTCACTTCTGTGTTTTGAATTTAGGAAAATGGATTCCATATTTGGAATCAGGATGTTCAAATTGTGTAAATAGGTAACTTTTATTTTTAGACATTTTGAATAGTTATTGTGGTAAATATTTTATTTACCATGGTTAAAGGGTAAATCCGGTAAATAAGGGTTAAAAAATAATATTATAATAATACAAAATTACATTAAAACGTGTCCTAACTTTATTGGTGGACACATACCCGACCATGGGCATCCTTGGGTCAATTTGGGGACCCCTTGGAGCCACTTGTGTGTGGTAGGGACACATTATATTAATAAAGTTAAAATAAAAACAAAAATGGCATAAGCTTACAGCTTTTAGAAGAACAATTTTTACATAGGGTTATACATGTTGTATTTTCGATTATAAATATTAATTAGAAAGATAAAAGGATTTCCTACATAATGATATTTTATTTATAATTTTTAGACATTAAATAATTTATTTTATTTATGACACAATGATGATGTAGTAATTACTATAATAGTGAAAAATTAAAATAATTGATATTATGAATACCCAAATAAATATAATATGAAACTTTTAATGAATTAAACTAATTTTATAGGATAATATGATATATTAGGATTGATTTAATTGACTTTGTTCGAAGTAATCAATCTGTTATGAGTTTCACAAAAATCAACTATTGAATAGTGTCAAAATTGACATAAAAGAGTTCTTAAAACAAATATTATATTATTAATTGATATTAAATTCCTAAAAATCTATGGTTCGGCCAAGAAACTTATATTATGATAGGTTCATCATTAATGGACCACTTGGGGGTCTCTTGGATGTATATAGTAAGTTTATTAACCATATTATATAAAAATACAAAGAGACATTGTAAAAGTGAAACTAATTAACTTAGAGTTAATACTTAAAGATAAGGTTAATATAAGTACCCAAACCTGTCTAAATTCTATTGGATGAGTTGTTTACAACTCATCCCCACCTCAACATTTGAATAGTCAACTTTGGATCCATTGGAAACCGAATATGAATTTATTATAAATTAATATTTCTAGCTTTTCCAATGGTGCCCCTCACCCTCTTATAAAAAGGGCACTCCTCCTTCTCTTTTCCTCACACCTCTCAAGCAACTTGGCTCGTCCAAACTCTGCCCAACTAAGCTCCCCACATCCCTCTCCTCCTCCGTGAAGCTTCCCCTTAGGAAGAAAGCTTTTCAAGAAGTCCTTTGGTTCCAACCAAAGTGAGTTACCTAAATTAAAGGTAACGATTTCTCTTAAATTATTTTCATTTATTTTGCTTCTTCAACCCCCAAACTCTTTTTATTTCCTTTCTTTTGTAACAACACCAGTATCCTAAATATACTAGGATGTTGTTATAAGAAGGATTCAAACTACACATACACACAACTCCATCTAATGGATGATGAACATAATATTTCTGTGGATGGAAAACTAACGCCTCACGAAACGATGATTGTTCAAATACATCTTACCGCCTCTCATGGTGGCCATTATGATGGAACTGTAATTAAATATGATATTAATGATATATATTTTATATATAAGCTTCTGTAATTCCATTTTATTTCATACCATTATTCGTTTCATGTTGTATATACATACGATAATTTCATTTGAGGAAGTGCGGACTACCGCCCCCTTAAAATGATATGACTCGTTCATACCACACATGGAACGTATAAAGGATGGTGTTAATGAACTTAAGTAACATATATAAAATATTATATTATACTGGAATAGTAATATACCTATGTATCATTTGGATTCGATTCTTTTAAAATAAAAATTAAATGGAAATAGCGTTCGTGCGTACGTACGGACTACCGTCTCCACGAACGCGATGAGATTCATTCTCCATCGTATCCATTCAAGTATAATTATCATTTAATGATTTAAAAATGATGTTTAAGGACTTGATATCATTCTTAATATGAATAAGATACAACAAACATGACTTATGTAACAAAACATATAAAGAAAATGAGTAAGTTAACACCCGAAACGACGATAATACTAAGATATTATTATCAAATCAATATTAAAAGATCATATATGATATCATATTAATGTATATGATTCTTGTATAATTTAGTAACAATTATTTCACTATTATACAGGAGGTTAACCTACCCCAACCAAGGAAAAGTACAAGGTAAGGGTTTACTTTACAACCTCTTCATTATCCAAGGTTGTTTATACGTAATAATCTACTGGGATCTCTTTATCATCCACATCCATGTTTCTTAAAAATGCATTTCAAAACATTTTTACTATTTACTAGAATATGAGTTAAAGTCATTTATACCCTTTTTGACTTTTATAAGTGGTTTATAAAGGAATCTTTCGGTCGTATTCAAAACAAGGTCCTTTTTAACCTTTTCGACAGAATTGAGGTAAGAATGTTTTTTTTAACTTATACGGCGGGTGCGGTTATTTTCCGCCGTTATAAAATCGTCGAAGCTTTCCATACAAGCTTATAAGAATATTTTCAAAGAAAATGTTTTATTTTATATGGACCTTAAATGATTTCAAAATAAAAGGAGATACTTCTTTAAAAAGAATTTTGATTTCATCTATGTCAACATCCTTTGATGGATTTTAAGATTATTTGAAGTTGATTTATTATGATACAAAACTTCTATATTGTATTGAAGGTTTTGTGATATGTTTGACTGTGGATGTGATATTTTTATACCATTCATAGTTTATGGTGAAATTATTGACATTTCATATGCTAGTTTTAATACGAATGTTTATGTTATGTTTAAACCTTTTCATATGGGAATGCATTGGACTTAATAAGTGACGGGTGGAGCCCGCTATAGCTCCTCGATGCATCGGTAGGTCTCATGAGACAAACTAGTGTCTTGGCACAAGGCCTTGGCAAAATATTATTTGTAGTCTTGGCACGAGGCCTTGACTATGTGGTTATGATAGTCTGGAATTATGCATTCCAACATTATGAAAGTGGTTATTGATATTGCATGTGATTATTCGATTAGTAGAATATCCATGTGAATAAGTAAATGGCATTATTTCATTTTACTTTTGCCATACTATGTTGAAGTTCAATTTTAAAAGGCTTTTGTTTTAGTAATTCATTGTCTTAAATGTTTATGATTATTTTGAATGTTCCGCTATATTGTTATCCTTACTGGGCATTTGAGCTCACCCCTTTTCTATGTTTTATTTTTCCCAGGTAGTGAAGAAGTAAATTATGAATGACTTGCAGGGATATTATGAGGGGTTAATAGTGTGGATATGAAGACTTTGTTGTTGTAGTAGTTTTTCACTTTGAAATGTAATGTAAAACTTTATGATTATATCTAGTGTTTCCAAGGCTACTAAACCAATCGGTCTTTCGGGATTTGATCTTTCTTGTGATCATGCCAATGTTATGTAATAATGCACCGACTCTGGGTAACTGGGGTCGGGGCGTTACAAATATTAACCTAACACATGTCCTAATCCTATTGTACAAGTGTATCTCGACCAAAAACAACCTTAAGTGTAAAATATTATCATTTAGGCCCACTTGTATTAGATTAGGACATTTATTGTTATTTAATTCAAAGAAGAGTTAAAAGAGTTAAAATCAATGTTTATTTACTAAAACATTTTTAATATAGGGTTATACATAATATAATTTCGACTATAAATATTCATTAGAAAGATAAAACTATTTCCTACATAATGATATTTTATTTGTAATTTTTATACTTTAAATAATTTAATTTATTTATGACACAACGATGATGCAGTAATTACCTTTTTAAGAAAATATTAACATAATTGATGTTATAAATGCCCAAATAAATGTAATTTGAGACTTTTTATAAATTCCAATAATTTTACAGGTTACTATGATATATTAGTGTTGATTTAATAAACTTGGTTCGAACATATAACTCTGTTATGACTTTCACAAAAATCATATATCAAATAGTGTCAAAATTGACATAAAATAGTTTTTAAATCTAATATTATATTATAAATTGTTATTTTATTCCTAAAAATCTAAGGTTCGGCCAAATGACTTAGATAAGGATATATATATTAATAATAAACAATTTGGGGTTCGTTTGGCGTGTTATAGTAAGTGTATTAACCATATAGTGTAAGAAAACAAAAAGACACGGTAAAAGTTAAATTATTTAACTTAGAGTTAAATCTAATTGATAAGGTTAAAATAATAACCTAAACTTGTCTAAATCCTATTGGTTGATAGGATTTCGACCCATCCCCACTTTAGCTTCGAAATAAGACCCTTTGGAACCATTATAAACCGATTTTGACTTTAATATAAAATAATATTTTGAGATATTCCTAAGGTGCCCCTCTCCTCCCTTATAAAAGGGCACCTCCTCCCTCTCTTCATCACACAACATTGAGCATTCAAGATCGGCCAATACCTGTACAAATCTCTTCTCCACTTCCCTAGTATCATCCTAGAGGTCCTGGTCTTCTTCAAATACCATCCTTAGTTCTTTAAGTGGAGGTTAAGAAAAGGCGCGTCAAAAAGAGGTAATATCCATTACTGATCTTTTTCAATTTCTTTCTTCTTCAACTACTTCTTATTTAGTTGTTTCATGATAAAGTAATAACATCAGTGTTTATTATATACTGATATGTTATTATAAATATTAAACAACTCTAATTAACCTTCTATCCATCCTACGGAAAAAGGAAGTCACCGCGCGTGCGTACGTACGGAATACCGTCTCCACGCCGTGGTGTAATCTATTTTCCACCACCACATTAATTGGATGGGTATAATGGTGTAATGAGTAACTATATATGATTATTATAAAGTTATATTGATACTTAAATAGTATACATACACTTCAACACAATTCCACGACCATGGGAACGATATCATCGCTCGTGCGTACGTACGGACTACCGTCTCCACGACGCGATGAGATTCATTCTCCATGTTAACCATTTAAGAATGATTACAAAGTATATATAAGAAATAATAATAAAATATATGAAATTATAAACATACTGGATTTATGTATATATATATATATGTATGTCATCTACTTACTTCCATTCAAGACAATAAGGAAAGGAAAACAGCGTTCATGCGTACGTACGGACTACCGTCTCCATGAACGGTGTTTTTCATTTCATTTATTTATCTATTATATATATATATATACTGAATATATATGATATATAAATCATATTTTATATTCTGGAAGTAAGTAAATCATGATATAAGTAATAATAATGTCAAGAACAACAGGTCAAAACACCTACGATAAATGAAACGATTTTACCCAAAATGCTTCTTTAACATGGAATTTACAAAAGAACGGGTACTATAAAGTCATAAGTGAACCATATATGATATCATAACAATGAATATGATTCTTTAATAAGTCAATGACATTATTTAAATCATTATACAGGAGTTTCGGACACATACGAATCTAATCGGACCTAAGGTAAGGGAAATATCACAATCTCATTTTTATCCGAGATTGTTTATTCGTAAGTATTTACTGGGGTGTATTTTATCATCCACATTCATGTTCCCTCAATATGTAATATTGTTTCCATCCACTTATAATAGTTTAAATCCAATTTTACCCTTCGGTGAGTTTTTAGTAAAGAATATGAAAGGAATCTTTTGTCGTTTTTTCGTACAAGGTACTTTTTGACTTTTCCGACAAAAGTACGAAGAATGTTTTTTTAACTTATACGGCATGAATGGATTTTTAAAACATTATTTCCAAGAAGCTTCCTTTACATGTTTTCAAGTTTATTTTTAATCAACTTCTTTTTTTTAAAGTCGTATGACATGTTATGAAAGGAAAAATGTTTTTGAAGAAGAAAAGATATTTTCCTCAAGAATGGAGTTCAAGTGTTTTATCAAAATTATTTTCCATCTAAGATAATAAATGGTTCTGTTTTTATCCCTATTATTACATTTATTTGATTATGTTGTGATGGAATTATTTTTATGAATTCCTTTATCTTATATGAATTGATTTATGATTTCATGATGTTTAAGATTCTCATTTGTATTATATGGGTTATGCAATGATGTATGATTTATGATTTTGTGGCACACATAAGAATGGTATAATTATGAGATGGGTGGGACCTATATCTCCCTCCAATGCATTGGGTAAAGATTTTATATCTCATGAGATAGACATGGCTGGAATGGTAGGTTATACCGGTTCAGTGAAACAGGACTGAAACGAGGGTGACTCGGTTCAGAAAGGGACTTTGTCCACTAAGATAGTCTTGGCAATGAGTCTTGACTAACAAGAAATGATTCTATATGATTATGTGTGTATGACACAATGTTTCATGTTTTAAGTTATGATTATTGGGATTTCATTTCACTACTATGATTTATCCCATGTTATGAAATTATGCTCTCTTTTGCAGGTTAAGATTTCCAAAAAGTTATGTTCTTATGAATATGATGTGATTGATTTCTCTTTTGTTTACCCTTACTGAGCATTTGAGCTCACCCTTTTATGTTTTCTTTTCCCCAGGATATAATGAAAGGTTTTAGGTAAAAAAAAGGGATGATCTTTATGGGAGATATTGAAGATCTTTCACCACGATTAGAAGATTAGGTTCCGAGTTTCGAAAGACACTAAACTATTACGATCCTTGTGTGTGTGTTTTTGTTATGTATGAAGTATTCCGCAAAAGTAATGTAATGTCCATGTACATCAAGCTTCGGGTCTCTATAGTTGGTATCAGAGGAAAGGTTTAGTCAACCTTTGGAAACTAGGATGCAAAAGCGTTAGTGAGATCCCTAGAGTTATTTCTGAGGTATGTCTAGGGATGTCCCTAAGGATAAGTATACGTATAGGATATAGTCCTAGAACTATGGTAACAATCTTAGAATTTAACCTAAGATGTTAGATATTGAATTTACTCTCCCTTTATTTTGATTTTTGCCTCTAACACTATTCTTTTTGGGTTTTAGAAAATGGCTGGAAACAAGATGATTCATGATAATGGAGGATATTATGGACAATGGAATGATATTCTTCATGAGCTACCAAATGAAATGGGATTTGGAAGTCCAAACATAATTATTATGCCGAATCAGAAATCTCATAATATGATCAATAAAGTAAAATTTGGTAAGTTTCCTGACTCGGATAATAAGTGAAAGATGGAGTTTCATGATGATCATAGAGGAAAGAAAGTTCAATTTCCCCTATGTAAATCATGTGGGAAGAGGCATCAAGGAGAATGTTTCAAAGGAACTGGAAGATGATTTGGTTGTGGAAAAGAAGGACAAAAAGCAAGTAAGTGCAAAAGAAAAGGTTCAGTTAACACCATGGATGAGGATAATGGTATTTCTACGACATCAACAATGGTTAAATGTTTTAAATGTGGAATGTACGGGCATTATGCAAACCAATTCCCTAAGGGAAAGTCTCATGAAGAGAATCAGTATGGTGGTATGGGAAGTATTTATGTTGATGATGATGAAGAGACTACAAATGATATGTGAGATGAAAGAATTATTGAAGCTCGGTCAATGGTTTAAGAAGGTAGTGGAATGATTACATGTTTATTAAGTGTAATGTTGTATAAGTAATCTCATGGTACTATGGAATAAAGAGACATCTAAGGATTGTTACACTATTGTATTTCCTAATTTTTTAAAGTGTATGATTAATGGTACTAGTAACCATGAAATATTATTCAGATATTTTTTTGGAAAGTATATGATAAGCGCATAATGAAGGAATAATAAGATAATGAGGTGTTTGATTGTATTCATGAGCTCATGACTGATATAAGGAGAAGGTTATATCATGGTTTGAGTATATAGAATTTTTGGATTTTGGTATGTGGAAAGAGTTAACTTTTAACTGCATTCATGTTTTCACTAAGGTTCAATAGGTATTCAAGAGAATACATGATTAAGGACATTGAATGTTTGGAATGTGACCAACAAAACATATCTTATGATATATGGGTATCAATGATGGTATTAAATCTCTGGTAATCATTTTCACTATTTTATGAGAGTGGACTACAGTATTATGGATAAGCCTAAAGATTGGAATGGATTATGTTGGACATAAGTTAGTATTGTTTAAGGATAGAAGTTTTTTCGATATTATTGATGGGATGTTATAGTAATGTAGTTTTAGAAAAAGGACAACCTGCAGGATGGGCGACAACCCATCGCGTCGGACAAGGCTGTGGGAATCGAACCCACAATCGAAGTGCGACTGGCCTTTATCGCCTACCACTGGCCTACAGGAAGTCCCTGTTTAGTAGAAACTAGTTTTATTATATTAAGCAGTATGATATATGAAGTATAAGTCCATTTTATGAACCATATATGATTAATCTCACTATATATCGACTTATGTATATAATTTTTGCTATCCTTTTGTTTGAGACAGATGGAATGAACCGTCATTCTATCACATGATCTGCTAACACTTCACGAATAAAAAATTCAACTTCATTTATTTAAGAGATAAAGTGGAAATTGTTCAAGGCATGAACAACAGTGAGATTGTACCAAAATAAAGTATGTATTTATTCTAATTCAAATTTTCAACTTTAGGAAAATGATCTTGAAAATCAAAAATGTTGTCCTAGTGCTCTTATATCTGATTAATCAGATGGTACCTTAGATCGTCACAAATATATGGCATTGTGATTGCTAGCTTTTCCATAGCCATGTTCTCTACCACACTCTATCAGAACATGATGGTTAGATTTTTCTTCCATATCCATATTTTCACCTATGTGGAAACCCAGTGATTAGTTTATTTGGGTAACCGTTACGTTTCATACTTTTGTTTTTAAAGATTGGTTTTGGTATTCCTTTTTACTATGTGGGTTTCGATTAAAGAAACTTTCGAATAGTAAACCATTTATAACCCCGACGAATTTCGAGGGCGAAATTCATTTTAAGGGGGGTAGAAAGTAACACCCCGAGATTTTATGAAAAATATTCTTTTTAATTTCATTAATGTCTTGTGTTATACGCTACACCAAAAGGAGCTTTCAGAACACACGTCTCTGACCTGGCTTGAATTACATGCAATCGCGACCTTCCATGATAGCGTGTGTTGTACGCAACACCAAGTTTCGCTAAACAACGATATGCTATTAAAATATTATTAAAACTAGACGTTATGAATAGTAATAACCACTTTTTGAAATTTTGTAAATTTTATTTTTCAAAATGGTCTTCATTTTTGGATTCGGAGTATCGAATTTAACCTAAGGTGATGTTTTGGTGATTTTCGGATAACTTTCATTCTCTGATGAATAGTGAAAATTACTAAATTTTAATTAAAAACAACTTTTTTAATAGAAATAATTAATAGTGATAAATTATTAATTTGAGTGGTTTTAAAGTATATGTAGAATATATTTTTACAATTCAATACAATGTTGGTCATTGGATGTAATTTCACATTTACACCAGACATAAACAAGTGTTAATCTTTTGATAGTTATTATCTCTTAAAAACACGCTATTTGTTGTGACAGCGGAAATTAATTATAAAATTAATTAATTCAAATTATATGTTTGGAATTTTGTAAAATAGAAATCATTTTTTAACTTGGAATATCAATTATATCTTAGGGTGAAATTTTGGCATTTTTCTGAAAAACTTCAATTTTTGATGAATAGTGAAACTACTAAGTGGTAGTTAAAAAAATTAATTTTAATTTTACCACTTCTGTGAATGGAATTTCAAAAATCCGAGAGACACGGTTGATGTCAGTAAGTAAAATGTGGTTCAATGAGATGAAAATATTTTTTGGTGAATGGTAACTTTTTACTTTTATTTACCACGGTTAAAAGTAAATAGGGTAATTAAGGGTATAAATGATATTAATATTACCCTAACACATGTCCTAATCCTATTGGACAAGTGTATCTCTACCAAAAACAACCTTAAGTGTAAAATATTATCATTTAGGCCCACTTGGATTAGATTAGGACATTTATTATTATTTAATTCAAAGAAGAGTTAAAAGACTTAAAATCAAAGTTTATTTACGAAAAGATTTTTAATATAGGGTTATACATAATATACTTTCGACTATAAATATTCATTAGAAAGATAAAATAATTTCCTACATAATGGTATTTTATTTTTAATTTTTATACTTTAAATAATTTAATTTATTTATGACACAACGATGATGCAGTAATTACCTTTTTAAAAAAAAATTAAAATAATTGATGTTATAAATGCCCAAATAAATGTAATTTGAGACTTTTTATGAATTCAAATAATTTTATAGGTTACTATGATATATGATTGTTGATTTAATCAACCTGGTTCGAACATATAATTCTGTTATGACTTTCACAAAAATTATATATCAAATAGTGTCAAAATTGACACAATATAGTTTTTAAATATAATATTATATTATTAATTGTTATTTTATTCCTAAAAATCTAAGGTTCATCCAAATGACTTATATAAGGATATATATATTAATAATAAACAATTTGGGGTTCGTTTTGCATGTTATAGTAAGTGTATTTACCATATAGTGTAAGAAAACAAAAATACACGGTAAAAGTTAAATTATTTAACTTAGAGTTAAATCTAATTGATAAGGTTAAAACAATAACCTAAACTTCTCTAAATCCTATTGGTTGATAGGATTTCGACTCATCCCCACTTTAGCTTAGAAATAAGACCCTTTGGAACCATTATAAACCGATTTTGACTTTAATATAAAATAATATTTTGAGATATTCCTAAGGTGCCCCTCTCCTCCCTTATAAAAGGGCACCTCCTCCCTCTCTTCCTCACACAACTTTGAGCCTTCAAGCTCAGCCAATCCCTGTCAAAATCTCTTCTCCACTTCCCTAGTATCATTCTAGAGGTCCTGGTCTTCTTCAAAGACGATCCTTATTGCTTTAAGTGGAGGTTAAGAAAAGGCGCGTCAAAAAGAGGTAATATCCACTACCGATCTTTTTCAATTTCTTTCTTCTTCAACGTATTCTTCTTTAGTTGTTTCATGATAAAGTAATAACATCAGTATTTCTTATATACATATATGTTATTATAAATATGAAATAACTCTAATTAACCTTCTATCCATCCTACGGAAAAAGGAAATTACCGCGCGTGCGTACGTACGGAATACCGTCTCCACGCCGTGGTGTAATCTATTTTCCGCCACCACATTAATTGGATGGGTATAATGGTGTAATGAGTAACTATATATGATTATTATAAAGTTATATTGATACTGAAATAGTATACATACACTTCAACACAATTCCACGACCATGGGAACGATATCATCGCTCGTGCGTACGTACGGACTACCGTCTCCATGACGCGATGAGATTCATTCTCCATGTTAACCATTTAAGAATGATTAAAAAGTATATATAAGAAATAATAATGAAATATATGGCATTATAAAGATACTGGATTTATGTATATATATATATGTATGTCATCTACTTACTTCCATTCAAGACAATAAGGAAAGGAAAACAGCGTTCATCCGTACGTACGGACTACCGTCTCCATGAACGGTGTTTTTCATTTCATTTATCTATCTATTATATATATATATACTGAATATATATGATATATAAATCATATTTTATATTCTGGAAGTAATTAAATCATGATATAAGTAATAATAATGTCAAGAACAACAAGTCAAAACACCTACGATAAATGAAACGATTTTACCCAAAATGCTTCTTTAACATGGAATTTACAAAAGAACGGGTAATATAAAGTCATAAGTGAACCATATATGATATCATAACAATGAATATGATTCTTTAATAAGTCAATGACATTATTTAAATCATTATACAAGAGGTTCGGACACATACGAAGCAAATCGGACCTAAGGTAAGGGAAATATCACAATCTCATTTTTATCCGAGATTGTTTATTCGTAAGTATTTACTGGGGTGTATTTTATCATCCACATCCATGTTCCCTCAATATGTAATATTGTTTCCATACACTTACAATATTTTAAATCCAATTTTACCCTTCGGTGAGTTTTTAGTAAAGAATATGAAAGGAATCTTTTGTCGTTTTTTCGTACGAGGTACTTTTTGACTTTTCCGACAAAAGTACGAAGAATGTTTTTTTAACTTATACGAAATGAATGGATTTTTAGAACATTATTTCCAAGAAGCTTCCTTTACAAGTTTTCAAGTTTATTTTTAATCAACTTCTTTTTTTTAAAGTCGTATGACATGTTATGAAAGGAAAAATGTTTTTGAAGAAGAAAGGATATTTTCCTCAAGAATGGAGTTCAAGTGTTTTATCAAAATTATTTTCCATCTAAGATAATAAAGGGTTCTGTTTTTATCCCTATTATTACATTTATTTGATTATGTTGTTATGGAATTATTTTTATGAATTCCTTTATCTTATATGAATTGATTTATGATGTCATGATGTTTAAGATTCCCATTTGTATTACATGGGTTATGCAATGATGTATGATTTATGATTTTGTGGCACACATAAGAATGGTATCATTATGAGATGGGTGGGACCTATATCTCCCTCCAATGCATTGGGTAAAGATTTTATATCTCATGAGATAGACATGGATGGAATGGTAGGTTATACCGGTTCAGTGAAATAGGACTGAAACGAGGGTGACTCGGTTTAGAAAGGGACTTTGTCCACTAAGATAGTCTTGGCAATAAGTCTGGAATAACAAGAAATGATTCTCTATGATTATGTGTGTATGCCACAAAGTTTCATGTTTTAAGTTATGATTATTGGGATTTCATTTCACTACTATGATTTATCCCATGTTATGAAATTATGCTCTCTTTTGCAGGTTAAGATTTCCAAAAGTTATGTTCTTATGAATATGATGTGATTGATTTCTCTTTTTTTTACCCTTACTGAGCATTTGAGCTGACCCTTTTATGTTTTCTTTTCCCCAGAATATAAATAAAGTTTTTAGGTAAAAAAAAGGGAAGATCTTTATGGGAGATATTGAAGATCTTTCACCACGATTAGAAGATTACGTTCCAAGTTTCCAAAGACACTAAACTATTACGATCATTGTGTGTGTGTTTTTGTTATGTACTAAGTATTCTGAAAAAGTAATGTAATGTCCATGTACGTCAAGCTTAGGGTCTCTACAGAACTCGTCACCTAGTCCGAGTCACCCTCATAGATTTAATACGTTGTTCGTGAAACTCTTCTCAGTTCCATGTTTCCATGGACTCCGGTTAATTACACTGGTTCTGTCGGGACATTCCAAAGGGTCCAGTCAGGGAAGCAACCTTCAGTCAGGGGAGTAGTCACGTTGAGGAATCAGTAGCGTGTCTGGATGTTGGGGAACAGGCATGTATGTCTATTATCCCTGGTCATAGGGCTTCTTGAGGTCGTGGGAGCCCAAGGAATCCCACATTGTGCACGGGGAATTACATTCCATAGACACATATCTGAGGTTTTCCTCAGCTTCTTGTGTTTAACACAGGGTATGCTGCAATTTTAACATCCAGCGGAGACGGATCATCCCGATCAGATCATTAGCTAGAATGGATCGGATTGAGGGATTTCCCTTGAAGGGGTGCCGATACTTGGACCAGCCCATGCGTGGCTGTGAAGAAGAGCATACCAACATGGTCTCACCGGGATATGACGGTCCGGGCGAGAATCAGGGTGGATGGTGGATGGATGAATGAAGTGGAGGGGGGAATGGCAAGGGACCATCGCAAGGGAGATGGTGAAGTTGGGCTTGAGCCTCGAAGAGACCTCCTATGTATCCACGTGGCAGGGAATCAAAGTCCACGTAGTTTGAGATGGTGCCGGTGAACTGGTATGAAGGTGGACCATGGTCCGATGGATGTCGTCAGCGAACCAACGTGAAGGTGGACCTTGTTCCGATGCATCAGTGAACTGACGTGAAGGTGGACCTTGGTCCAAATGGTGTGGGGCTTACACACTAGGCTGCCCGGGTGTGGATGAACCGGCGTGAAGAAGGTCGGAGTGACCAACAGGTGGTGGGCTTGAACCTCTGAGAGGCTTCCTACGTACCATGTCGTGACATGGATCAAAGACCACGTAGTTCAGGTTGGACATCGGAAGGCCGACGTGAATGAGGAGGACTAGGAGGGTCCTAGTGGTGGTGGGCTTGGACCTCGTGGAGGCTTCCTACGTACCATGTCGTGACATGGATAAAAGACCACGTAGTTCAGGTTGGACATCGGAAGGCCGACGTGAATGAGGAGGACTGGGAGGGTCCTAGTGGTGGTGGGCTTGGACCTCTTGGAGGCTTCCTATGTACCATGTCGTGACATGGATCAAAGACCACGTAGTTCAGAGGGGCTTTGTCGGCGAACTGACGTAAAGGTGGACCTTGGTCCGATGGGTGGTGGGCTTGAACCTCTGGAAGGCTTCCTACATACCATGCCTTGACATGCATCAAAGACCTCTTAGTTCAAAGGGTTTCATCGGGGAACCGACGTGAAAGTAGACCCATGGGTAAACTAGTGGTGGGATTGAACCTCGTGAAGGCTTCCTATGTACCATGACTTGACATGGATCAAAGTCCTCATAGTTCAGATGGTGGGTGTCAGTGAACCTACGTGAAGAAGGAGGGACCTTTATCCATATAGGAATGGGATTGAACCTCAGGGAGGCTTCCTACGTACCATGCCTTGACATGGATCAATGTCCTCATAGTTCGGGTTGAAAATGGCGGCTTGGAACACCGACCGGGAGACGGTCTAGGCCAATGATTTTTGGGCTTGAACCTCAGGGAGGCTTCCTACGTACCATGCCTTGACACGGATCAAAGTCCTCGTAGTTCGGGTGGTGACAACGGCTTTCCTTCTTACTGGAATGCAGTTTAACGTCATGCTGGACGAAGGTAGAACTTGACATGAATTGGATGATGGGTGGGCTTGAACCTCGTGGAGGCTTCCTACGTACCATGCCTTGACATGGATAAAATACCTCGAAGTTCAAATGGGTGTGCAGTTTAATGTCATGCGGGACAAGGGCGTACAGTTTAACGTCATGCTGGACGAGGGCATGCAGTTTAACGTCATGCTGGATGAGGTATTTTCCTGTCCAATTCCAACTCTAAGCCCATGTGAGTCATGCACGGTGTGAGAAACAAGAGACAGCAAGGACCTGACAATCACGCCGCAAAGGGTACGTCCGTGAGAAGCGAAGAGGGGCTTACGCGTTAGGTGGCCCATGGTGTTGGGACTTACTCCAGGATGGAGGCCCGAAGTGCGGCAAAGTGCCGGAAAAGAGGGATTTGGGCCCAATGATGGAAGGTGCCTCATTCCCTATCGCACCCTCCACTGACCTTGGTAGTGAGGAAGTACGGAGATGCAGGGGTGCAGCCATCCGTTGGGGAACTAGGGTCGCCCTTCTCCTGAGAACATACGTCGCTCCAATAAGGAGTATATCATCCCTTGTGGAGGGGTGATTCCACTCCCGTGGAGACGAGTGGTGTAAAAAATGTTCGAGCTGGGGGGGACCCTTCGTGCGAGGCACAAGTTCGGGTCATAGTTTAACGTCATGTGTTGAGGACGTGGTGTTTGGCAGTTTAACGTCCTGTAGCTTGGACGAGGCGGGTTCACTCCACACCCCTAGGACTTACATAACTAGTACCCTTTGCTCCTTGGGGGAGGAAAGGTACCAGTAAGGTCATGGTCAAGGGGGGTTGTGGAACGAACCATCGAGGGTCCACATTAGCATGGCTATGTGAAGAAGCAATATCCATTAGCGTGCCTATGAGAAGAAGCATTAGGCGAAGCAACACTACGAGTGGTTTTGTCCGTGGGACTTTGAAATCACATCGCGCATACCTGGAAGGTCGCACGGGAAGAGGAATTGCCAAGCAAAGGAGTGTACTTTGCGAAGTGGAGTGCCTTGGCCTTAGCATGGGGTAGAGGTGTGAGTGGAGGGTGCTTCGTGAATTGGAATAATATTCGCGGAGCAATGCCTCGTGAAGAGGAGGTGCCTCGCGAAGCAGGGTGTTGAGAAGCAGTGTGCTTCATGATGTGTAGTGATCCTGCCTTAGCATAGGGATCACTAATACAGGATGGGTGTTTCGCGAAGCATAAATGCTCCGAGGCTACCCGAGTTCCCTTGGGAATCCCCCTACTTCACGAATTCCCTTGAGCTTCGCGAAGGGCATCCCTCTCGGAAGAGGGGCTCAAAACGAGACAATGCGAAGGCGTCATGTGAAGTAGAAGTACCTCGCGGAGCTCATGATTCCCGAGGGCAAAGGGTGCTTCGCGATTCGGGATAGGAGAAGCCGAAAGGTCAGATTGTCTTTCTCCTAGACTCAGGGGGAGCCTTGTATTTATAGGCAAGGGGTGCCGTGAAGTAGAACTCACGCGGCGCGGAAGGGCGGCAGGTGCTTCGCTGTGGGCTCGCAAACGTCAAGCCGTTCACGGAGAGGTACTGCCTCCGCTGCTTCGCGGCGGGCGCGCGAACGTCAAATTCGTTCATGGAGAGGTACCACCTCTGGAGCTTCGTGGCGGGCTCGCAAACGTCAAATTCGTTCGCGGAGAGGTACCACCTCCGGAGCTTCCCTGTGGGCTCGTGAACGTCAAATTCGTTCGCGGAGAGGTACCGCCTCCGGAGCTTTGCGGGACCATGATGCTCGGGTGCTTCACGTCGGTTCTTCGTGAGGCAGTGTGTGGGACATATTTTTTGTCCCTTCATTTTGTGCAATATTTTGGCGCCAACAAATTCCCCCCCCCCCCTCAGACTTGGATCCGCGGAGGGTGAAGGGTCGAAGTCTGAAGGAAAATCGCCAAAATTGTCGGCGTTTCGCAATGCAATTTCACGAAGGGGGCCCGCGGTACTGACCGGGGCCACGGATCCAGATGCACCGCGATGCTCCGTGCGGGCGGGGCGTGCCGCGCTGCTCCGGGGTCACCTCCTATAAATAGGGGGGTCGACCAATTTTGTCTTCACGTGATTTCCTTATCTTTTTTTTCTCTCAATTTTGCAAAGCTCCGCATACTTCGCGCCTGCTCTCCATGAATCTAGCTTCCCGGCGAACCGTGGGTCTCCGACTCCGCGATCACACCAAGCGAACTCCTGTTTTCCGACCTAGGTCAGACTCCATGTCTTGGTCTCACAACCGACCTTCACGAGCCGCCTTCGTGATCCAGCTTCGCGATCCGTTCTGAAAAAATTATTTTCTGAGTGCCGGAACCGAAATGGCCCATCAAGAGGCTGTATTGGGGGTGCTTGCAGATGCAGCTCGTCGGGATGAGATGGCCAACTGTCCAGGCCTTGGGGAGATGGTCTGAAGCCACTCGGACCACGCTTCTTTGACAGATCTGCTATCGGAGGGTCAGAAGACTTATCCGCAGTGTAAGAAGCTGCCATTGTACGACTTTGGGTTGAGGGATGACATCTTCATCCCTGAGGCGAGTAGGGACGAACTAGTTTGCTGGTTTAGGAGCACACCATGTCAGCACCAATGGTTCAGGGCGGCCAATGGTCATGCGCATGAGAACTTCACACCCGTTACCACCGACTGTCTCTACAACCAAGTGAACAATATTGACGGGATGACACTGCAACCGGAGAGGTCCCCTCCTCTCTACTGTACCATGCTGAAGGTGGCTTTGCAGGATTCGAAGAAAGGATGGTCCGATGAGTGGGACCTGCGCTAGGGCAGCAACTTTACTGATGACTGGGCTTGGGCCTACTAGGTAGGCACCTCATGCGAGTAGTTTGGGGCCGAGCTGAGGAGAGTGGGGTTATATGAGGCTGCATGGGCCTCCCAATTCCACATTTACCAACCGAAACAACTAATGTCGGAATTGCTGAGCAGATGGTCGTCTAGGACCAATACCTTTTACCTGCATCACGGAGAGGTGGGCATCAGCCTATGGGATTTCCACCAGATTTCTGGGGTTCCGATCTTGGGGGCCATGTATGATGAGTTCCTCCCCGTCATGAGCGTGTGGGAGGATACCGAGCAAATACCACGACTGGCGTCAGTGCTGATGGCACTCTTACCTGGAGAGGACAAGGAGGCAGTGAGGGATGTCCACTTTAAGAAGTGGTTCAAGTGTTTCCTGAATTTCCCAGAGAATCGAGAGTTCCCTTTGAGGCCTCGAACTTGTCCGAGGGCGGACCAACGGGGTAAGGAGCACTTGTATTGTAGGGTCTTGGAGGAAATCCAATGGAAGACTTGGGGTCTTAGTGTCAGCACTGAACAACAGCCGATAGTCAGGCTGGCGGCGTTCATCGCGGCTCTTATCTGCGGTTGGATCCTACCGGTGAGGGATATAAGCATGGGGGTGCGGCCTAGCTCATTTATTATGGCGTCCATGTTGGGCATGGGGCAGCGGGTCAATCTGGGGATTCCAATGCTCACCAAGCTGTACAGAATGCTACAGCATATTAGCGAGGGCAAGAAGCTTCCAAGGATATGCAGGCCCTTCCACCTCCTATATGGGTGGATTGCGGCGCACATTAGGGGGATCTATGAGTATCCAAACCCTATTTCACCGCCAGGATCAAACTTCCGCCCCTCCATCCTGAATTCGTTCGGGAGCTTCCCGTTCAAACTAACCGTGCCGATGGTGCTAAATCAGGTGTGGAGGGCAGATGAGTTTAATTTCCACCCCTTCCCATTGCCAACGAGGATACATACTGACGACGGGCGGGGGACGGACGAACATCGGGCTTACCTCCTAGCCTTTCGAGGTGGAGTTTTGGCGGCACGAGTAGATCGTGAGCCACTCTGTGAACCGTACACCCCGCATCGGTTTGCGAGGCAGTTCTGATGCCTCCAGCGGCTGACCCCGCAGGTCTACTGGGAGGTGCGTCACGAGGAGCACCTGTGTGTGATGAGGCAGTTGTGGATCATGTTCACATAGGAAGATGGGAAGATGTGAATTGCATTGCCTCCATCCACATCTGCTTTCGGATTGGTGAGGGAGTATTCCATTAGTTGGGAATCTTCTTACCCAGGGGAGATGCTGAAGTAGACAACTATTTGGTTCGGTGACGGTGGGCCTCCTCTATCCCGAGGTCGGGGTCGGAGGGCAGCTAGGGCCTCTCGCGGTGGCGGGGCTACCATGGAGGCGAGACCCGCACCGGCCGAGGGTGTGACGGTAGTGGCGGATCCAGTGATTCCGGAAGAGAAGGGCTATCCGGAGGGGTGGCCACCAAGGGGATTTCGTAGGATATCCACTCAGGCTCCGGGGAAGCGACTGCGTCATATTGACATGGCAGAGGATGCCATCTTCCCGGAAGCCTGGGATATTTGGGATGTCAACCGGAAATTCCTCAGCACACCCGAGATATGGGCACACTTGAATCACCTCGGGATGGAGTTACTGGGACTAGGCCCAGTCCGGGCAGGTTTCATGGCGTCTCCGGCGGAGGCAGAGGAATACTTGGATGAGCTGGAGGATTACGTTCACTCCAGTGGTGTCCCTCGCCCGATGACAGACCGGGTGAGGGTACTGAAGAAATCGAACGGTCCCCCCATAGTTGTCAGCTGCTGACCTGAGGGAGCGCTTCCCTTTTCTAGAAGAATCAGAGGACTACTCTCAGGAGGATGAGGCTGGCGGAGGGATCACTTTGGAGGAGGGCGAGGTCGGAGATCAAGGCTCAGATTCTGACTACTTTGTAGAGGCTCTCGAGGTAGCATTCCTAACTTCTTTCTTCATGTTCCGTTCTTGGGCCAGTATGGCCTTCTCACCGATGTTTGAGCCATGCAGGGGGAACTTGTACGCAGGCCTTGTTCTCGCCTCTCGGTGGGTGATGATGCATGACCTTCAGAACTCACGCCTATGGTCGCGTCTAGTTCCACGTCCAGTGGGACCAGAGCACCCGAGGTGGCTCCTCCGGAATTTCTAGACCTTCCAACAGTATATGGAGGGCCTCGTCTTGGGGTCCCGCCAGTATCGGATGAAGAGAGGCACCAGGAGGTCGATCTTCATAAGTTTCTTTCACCGGTTTCCTTGTCGTCATATGTAGACTATGCCCATTAACGTTCATGTCCTTTTCTGTCGTACAGTTCTTCGACTAGCGTGGGCTGCTGCGGCAAGGTTAGTTGGGATGTCTGGTGGCATTCCTCCTAGGGGCATGCCAGTGATGGTGGCGATAGTCCCCCCATCTCCCTGAGCTGCAACACACACCATAACTGGCAGGGCCACCAGCAGGGTCGTGCCTGAGGTCATTTAGGTGGACTCCGATGAAGAGGACCGACCGTCCTGTCCTAATCCTATCGCGCCTGCTTCGGCGCCAGATGTTATGCCAGATTCAACGCCAGATGCAGATCATACCGAGGCTTTATGTGGGCGTATCTTGCGTATGAGCCTACCAATCGTGCAGATTGGGATGAAACGGCCTCCGATGAGGAGGACAGCAGCATAGTTCGCCGCCGTCGTGGAAACTAATCATGCGCTTCGTCAAGGACACCCCCCAAGCGCTATGGATGGACAAAATGGACAGACTTCGCTCACGGCTGCATGAACTGTGCACTGGGGGAGTGGATTCCCAACATCCTCATGCACTCGTCCGAGATCTTATGGATGAGAAGATCCGTGAGCATGATCGTGGACTCAGCGTGGGCTGGCAGCGGAGGAAGGCGACTAACATCAAGAAGATCCAGGAGGCCGAAAGTGAGGTTCAACAGCTGCAGACCTGGGCAGATGAGCACTCAGCCTCTCTTAATATGTAATCTGAGCTGATATCTCAGTTGAAGGCCCATATGGTATAGGCAGAGGAGCTTATGAGGAAAGCTTCTGAAAATATGGTTGTCATTCAGGCTGAGGTAGAGAGGGCCAGATCCAAGGCTGACGAACTGCGCCCCGCTGCTGCTGAGGAGGAGCGGGAGCTGAGTCAGCGGCAGCAAGCCTTGGACGCCACAAGCCAACGGGTGGCGGAGTTGCAATGCTCTTTTGACGGGGTCAACCCGTCCATGGGGGGAGTTGACCCCCAGGTATTGTAACAAACCAAAAACCTTTTATTGGTACTTTTGTGCTTCAATTTCTTCTTTTTTTGTTTTGAATTTCGTAGCACGCACGATTTCCACTATTTTAATTGGCTCGTTACATCCCTACAATGTTTTCGGGACGTTCGGCGATAATTCCCCAAGACCACGTGGGTCAAGCCCGATGTGAGAAATAGGAGATAGTTGCCTTCTCGTCCCACCTAACATAGGAGTGCAGACCATGCTCCGAGCATCCAGGATTTGGATTACCAGTCCGGATTTCTGAAAGATGGGAGAGGCTTGACCGGAGAAGGAACTTCTCAAAATAGTCGAATTATCGTTTCTTTAGTTTTCCCTTATGCACAAACGGTGCAACACCAGGGGCACTGGAATCAGTCTGAATAGACAGAAACGGGAAGCGTGAATTACGATACCCAAGATTTGGATCACTGTGGGGATGGCGTGACAATAGAGGACAACCGTTAACCATGGAGGGGAAGCGGTATCCTTACTATATTAGCCTGTAATGGGGACAAAACTGAGGGTCAACCGTTGACCATGTTCGAAACATAGGACCATATCACAAATATTGTCGGTCAATCTTTCAGGACGTTGACCCAGGACAGTTGGCGGACCATAGGTCGAACATCCATACTGTTAGGGGGTCCTTCCAAACATGACCAGTCTTCCGGAACATTGGCCCAGGACGGTAGGTGAGCCAATGCGGCATGAGACGAGGCCGTTAAGGGGTCCCGTCAGACATAAAAGGGGACGAGGGTCCGAATAAGGGGCACACAAAGCGTGGAATATGGAGTGATGGTTTGTCCGAACAGAATCCAACACTTAGCTAGTTACACCACTGTGGTGGGAATACGCTAGATGGGAACGTTGGTTTGGTCATGGATCCTTCCTTCTTTGGGACAGGGCCTCTCTAGCAAGGGGTCCGACCAGAGGTCCAGAAATGGGAAGGATGAGATTAATGATTTCTATGGGCTGGACCCTAGGAAAAATACCAGGGCGTTTCTATGTATCCCATGAGGATGGGAATCAATCCATACGTAGTTCTGGGAGCGTAGTTTAACGTCATGCAGGATGAGTGAATAAGCCCGACCGTGTTGGTACACATCCTACCAAAACTACTAAGCCCATGTGAGTCATGCTCGGTGTGGGAAAAAAGTAGTGGTGGGGCTTTCCCGACACAGAAAATGGCATGTTGGGGTGGAAAGATGCTTGGTGAATACCGACCCCATGATACTAATACGCCCATGTGGCACACTTGGATGCATGAAGAGATAGAGCCAAATATGTTGGAATCCCATTTGAACATGAGGAAGTTGAAATGTGTGAATCATGACGCTCGACATTGGGATCAAAATGACGGCGGCGTGACGATAGAGGGTAACTGTTAACCGTGGTGGAAACGCAGCATCCATATCGCGTTAGCCTAGAATGGGAACAAACAAATGAGGGTTGACCGCTGACCATGTTCGAAACACGGGACCATGTCGCAAATGTTGTCGATGATCCTTAGGGACGTTGGCCTGAAACGATTGGAGGGCCCTTAGGTCCAACATCCATGCAGAGCCCTTAAGCCTAGTATCCATGTCGTCCGAGGGTCCATTTAGATGTGGAAGAGGATGAGGATCCAAATAGCGAGCTCACGAAGCTTGGTCATGGGACGAAGGGAATGTCCCCATGAAAACTCCACACTTAGGGCTTTGTCAAAACACATCTGAATACGACAATGAGACGTATTAGATAGAGGGAGGAAACATAAGAGGAACATGGTGGATTAACTCAAACACCTGGCGTGAATGGGAATAGGGGGTTTGTGCGCAGTGCGGTGAACAACCCGACACGAATGAGGACACAATCCCATATCACACCGCATGACCTCCTTGGGAGAGGTTTTTGGTCAAGGGGCCGAAAGAAAAAGTTAGGCTGGGCCCGTGGGGAAGTGCCCGGGCGCTCCTACGTATCTCGGAAGGATGAGAATCAAGCCTCACGCAGTTCTTGATGGATCTTAGTTTATGTTCTTAGAGATCGGACCATAAATGGGTAAAGGGAACAGAGGACACATGGCAACAAAACCCAACGTGAATGAGGACATAGTCCCTACTTACCATGCATTCTCTGGGGAAATGCTCGAGTCGAGGGACCGAACACGAAGGTTAGGCTGGGCCCGCGGGGAAGTACCCGGGCGCTCCTACGTATCTCATGAGGATGAGAATCAAGCCATGTGTAGTTTTGAAAGGCGGCATAGTAAGGTACCAGTGCCAGGGAAGAGGAGAGTGTGGGCATGGCCCTTGCAGTAAAAGAAGCGGAATTTGATAAATCTTGTTTGTCCTTTAAGGTGAGTGGTTTTTTTTGTGAAGCGACAGGCGTAGAGTAGTAGGTCGTGGTGTCGCCACAAGAATCAATCCATGATAGGCATTGACAAATGACATGGCATGTGACCAATACCCAATGTGATGTCCTCTACAACGAGGTCATCACAATGCAGTGCCGTTTTTCGTCGTGCATCCAGGACGATAATGTCACAGTTTAGGGTCGTGCGATAGGACCAAGTGTGCATTTTTAACGTCATGCAGTCCAGACGTAGCGGAGGTGATGCTAGCCGGGGAATGTGCGCAGTTTCATCAGACACAATCGATGGAGAGATGATCCCACATCACATTGTATGCCACTCCAAGAGGGAGACCTCAGGCCGAGGGGCCTATATAGAGGTAATATGTGAAAAAAGGGGGGAAGACTAGCTCCCCAAATGGGCTGGACCCGCAGACAAAGCGTCCGGGTGGTCCTACGTATCCCATGAGGATGGGAATCAAGATGAACGTAGTTCTAGATGGATCATAGTTTATGGTCTTAGAGCTCGGACCATGGGATCCCCGAAGGACGCTGTATTGCAGCTTTGTCCCCCTGACATGCAAAGGTACACTGAGGGATAGGGCCAAAAGTGTCGAGATTCCACCTATACATGATGGGGTGGAAAATGATGTGAATCATGCAACCAACATTCAGGGACTGAAGGGGCTGGCGTGACGATAGAGGATTACTCCTGACCATGTTCGAAACACAGCATCCTATCGTGTTAGCCTGATATGGGGACAAACAAATGAGCATCGACCGCTGACCATATTCGCAATGCGGGATTTTATCAATTTGTTGTCCAAAAACCTCAGGGGCGTTGGCCCGAAATGGTAGGAGAGCCCTTGGGCATTGTATCCAGGCCATTATTGGGGGTCCCTATGGGTGTGAAAGGTAATGGAATCCCGAATGGAGGGGAACAAGAAGTTTGACAAGTGGAAGGAACTTGATCAAGTTGAATCTGACACTCTTGGTCCTAGACCAGAGTACTCTTAACATATGGGTGAACCACTGCAAGGGGTCAAGAGACTCAACTTGAGGGTAACCAAGAGATGGAGGGTTCCCAGGAGAAGGGGGCATGGTGCCCAAAACCTTGTATCATACCTACATATCCCCCTCCTGGAGAGGGATAAGACAAGTGGCCTAGGTGACCGGGAGATCAGGAGATCTCTAAAAGGTGGGGTTGGGCCCGAAGTCTGGACATTCAGGTGGTCCTATGTATCCCATGAGGATGGGAATCAATCCACACGTAGTTCTGAAGGGTTCCTTTTAATGTCATGCGGGACAAGGAATATGAGGGCTAACTCTCAGAATGGGGGTGCCCGTGGTGCAGCTATTGCAAACCTGACGTGAATGAGGACATAATCCTGCACTACACCACGCGGTCCCATAGTCGAGGTCCCGATGGCAGGACTAGAGAGGCGAATTAGCTGAACTCGAGCTGGACCCAAAGACAGGATGTTTGGGCATTCCTATGTATCCCATTAGGATGGGAATCAAGCTGAACGTAGTTCTGAGAGGATCTTAGTTTATGGTCATAGAGCTCGGACCAAGGATGGTAAAAACTTACCAAGTAAGCGCAGATGTCAACCCGATCCCTAAGCCCATGTGAGTTAAACTCAGTGTGGGAAACAAGGGGGGAGATCCTTATCTCAATACTTGGGGCATCCATCAAAGGGGTGTCAACAGAGAGCCCCGAAGGAAACCTCTGACGAAGCTTGTTCCCCCAACGCGCAGACGTGCACGGAGGAATAGTACCAAGAGTTCCGAGACTCTACTTGGACATGATGAAAATAGAGAAGGATTTGAATCGTGTAACCGACATTTTTGTCTTAATGGGGTTGGCGTGGCGATAGAGGAAAACTGTTAACCGTGGTGGAAAAACAGTCTCCATATCGCGTTATCCTGAGGTGGGAACAAAAAATGAGCATCGACCGCTGACCATATTCGCAACGCGGGATTTTATCAATTTTTTGTCCGAAACCCTCGGGGGCGTTGGCCCGTAACGGTAGGAGAGCCCTTGGGCGTAGTATCCAGGCCGTTCTTGGGGGTCCTTCCAGGTGTGAAAGATGATGGAAGCCCTAATGTAGGGATACACAAAGCTTGGAAAGTGGGTGTGGATGTGTCTGAGTAAAGTTTGGCATTCCAGGTAATAGACCAGAGTCCCCTTGGCATGTTGGTGAACCGTCGGAAAAGACTGATGAAATAGCTCGAGAATGAGAGGTACATGGCGTGGTCATTACAAGACCGACGTGAATGAGGACGTGATCCCACACCATGCCATATACACCCCTCGTAGAGGAAGGGTATTACAAGGAGCCAAGGTGGGATGAAGATTCCCGAGAGATGGGGCTGGACCAAAAGCCTAGACATTCAGGTGATCCTACGTATCCCATGAGGATGGGAATCAAGCCACATGTAGTTCTCTAGATGTAGTTTAACGCCATACGGGACGAGGAAGGGAGTAATATACCCCCAAACAAGGGAGGTGTACGGTACGGAGAATAAACCGACGTGAATGAGGACATTGTCCCACACCACACCATACACTCCTATTAGAGAGGATCTGGGTCGGGGCCCGAAAAGGCCAAGGGGCCGGAGTTTGGGTCTCGTGAGGGAAGGCGTATGGCATGGTACATGATTCTGATGTGAAATAGGACATAGTCCCACACCATACCGTACACCCCGGGTAAGAGGCTGGGCGGAGGGGCCTGAGAAGGCCAAGGGGCCTAAGTTCACGCATCAGTCAGGAAGGCCTGACTGGTTTGCAGTTTAATGTCTTACATGAGGAAGGGGAAAGAGATAACTGTATCTAATCCGGGGGTGTGTACGACATGGAAAGTAACCTAACATGAATGAGGATGTAATCCTACACCATGCCATACATTCCTTATAGGGGAATTGGGGTCGTGGGCCCGACTGCTAGCACCGCCCGGATGGAAGTTGGTCACTTCGGGATGGGGTATAACGAATCACTGCACTCGATGTTTGGGACATCTCGGGGTGGACACGAAGATCCAGGACACTGTTGACCATGTTCGAAACATAGTTTTCCTATGGTGACCTGATATGGGAGCAACAAATGAGCGTCGACCATTGACCAAATTCGCAACACGGGACTTCTATCGGCTTGTTTCTTGAAAACCCTCGGGGGCGTTGGCACGTGTCGGTAGGAGATCCCTTGGGCATAGTATCCAGGCCGTTCTTCGGGGTCCCTCCAGGTGTGCAAAAATGATGGAATCCCAGTCAAGGAGCGGTGAAGCATAGCTGTATCCATCCACGAAAGAGGAAAACATCCCCAGGGGGGATGTGCAGCCGGGTCGAGGCTTGCTTGATGTGAGTTGGGGAAAAAGTGTGCACCCTGCCATATGTCTTGACCCAAGGGGAAGATTTTGGCTTTTGGGCTAGGCCAACGGACGAAATGTTCAGGTGTTCCTACGTATCCCATTAGAATGGGAATCAAGCCATACATAGTTCTTTATGAAAAAAGAGAGATGGGGCTGGACCCGAAGCCTAGACATTCAGGTGATCTTATGTATCCCATGAGGATGGGAATCAAGCCATATGTAGTTCTATAGATGCATTTTAACATCATGTGGGATGAGGATGCATCTCATTTGGGGATATGTAAGGTACGAAAAGTAATCTGACATGAATGAGGATGCAGTCCCACACCATACTGTACAATCCCGCAAGAGGGTGAGTCGGGGAGAACCAAGGGGCTTGAGGCCGGGCCGCGGTCAGGGAAGCCTAACCAGCTTGCGGTTTAACGTCTTGCAGTGAAGACAATGGTCGGGGGCCCAAGGAGGCCAAGGGGCCTGAGGCTAAGCCTCGGTCAGGAAGGTCTGACTGGCTTGCAGTTTCATGTCTTACAATAAGGACGGGGGCTGGGGGCCCGAGGAGGCCAAGGGGCCTGAGGCTGAGCCTCGGTCAGGAAGTCCTGACTGGATTACAGTTTAACGTCTTAAGTAAGGACGGGGCTGGGGGCTCGAGGAGGCCAAGGGGCCTGAGGCTGAGCCTCGGTCAGGAAGGCCTGACTGGCTTGTAGTTTAACAACTTACATTAAGGATGGGGGTCGGGGCCCGAGGAGGCCAAGGGGCCTGAGGCTAAGCCTCGGTCAGGAAGGCCTGACTGGCTTGCAGTTTAAGGTCTTACAGTAAGGACGAGGGTCGGGGGCCCGAGGAGGACAAGGGGCCTGAGGCTGAGCCTCGGTTAGGAAGACCTGACTGGCTTATAGTTTAACATCTTACAGTAAGGATGGGGGGAGATCTTTGTTTAAGGTTATAGAGCTCGGACCATTTTGCAGTTTATCATCTTGCAGGACGAAGATGCAGTTTAAGTTCGTGTAGGACCCTACAGTTTAAGGTCGTGTTGGACCATAACGATCAGTTTAAGGTCGTGCGAGACCCTTTTGCCCTAGGAAAAGTATCGATTGAGGAACTTGGCATTGGTGGGAGGGGTTATGTGATCTCCATCCGTGGTCACCAAGGAGTATGCTCCATTGGGGTAAACCTTATGGATGATATAAGGCCCTTCCCATTTGGGTTCTAACTGGGGTGGTTTCCTACCGGGGATCATTGGTGCTCGAAGGGCCAGTACTAGGTCACCCTGTAGAAAAGAACGGAGATGAACCTTCTTGTTGAAGGCCCTCTCTATCTTATCTTGATGCCTTTCCAGATTGTGCAGGGCCGAAGCTGGTTCTCGTCCAGTGCTTCTAATTCATCTGGATGGATTTCGGCTACCTCATATGATGTCTGGTAATCATAGACTGCAGTTCATAATGATGGCAGCATAATCTCAATGGGTAGGATAGCCTCAGCTCCATACACCAGGGAATATGGGGTCACCTGGGTAGAGTTGTGAGTCGTCATCCGATAAGCCCAGAGGGCGTTGGGGAGCTTGTCCGTCCAAATTTTCTTATTCTTTCCCACCATATTCTGCAGAATGTTAGAGAGGGTTTTGTTGAATGCCTCGATCTGTCCATTTGCCTGCACGTGGTAGCAGGAGGTATGGTTCAAACGGATGTCGTACTTGGCATAAAATTTCTTCAGTTCAGCCGCTCGGAAGTTGGTGCAGTTATCGGTGAGGACGGCGTGAGGGACCCCAAACCGATGGATAATATTGGAGCTCACAAAGTTGATGATGGAACGGGCCTTGAACTCTTTGAGTGGAACTGCCTCTGCCCACTTGGAGAAGAAATATGTATCAGTTAGGATGAACCTACACTGGCGGGCTGTTGCCGGTGGATATGGTCCCACTACATCAAGTCCCCATACCGCAAATGGCCAAGAGTACTTTGTGGGGTGGAGGGGCTCCGGCGGCCGATGCAAGAATTTGGCGTGAACTTGGAACGCGTGGTATCTCTTGGTATACCCAATACAATCATGGATCATAGAGGGCCAGAAGTACCCCAACCTCCGGATTTGATGGGACAGCTTCGGCCCAGCTTGATGGGAACCACAGGAACCGGCGTTAACCTCTTGCATAACTTGATGAATCTCTACTCCTTGAATACAACAGAGGAGGAAACCATAGAAGCTCCGCTTATAAAGGATCTGTTCAAGACCGGGGCCGCACTGTAGGGTAAATTGCGGCGCACGGCGTCGGATTTGCTCGTGCTTGGCCCGGTCGTCCGGGAGGCGACCATTTTTGAGATACTAGACAAAAGGTGCCCTCCAGTCGGGAGTGGCTTCAACCACTATGTCTGATGAACTCGGGACCCCTGACGTAGAGGGTCTTGCGGTGAGATGACTTACTCGCAGGACATCATTGTACTCTTGGGTGAAGAGGGAAATGACTCTCCGTTCTGCCACATGTATGATCAAATCATCTTACTCTAGTTCTGCGAGCGACGCGGCTAAGCAAGCCAAGGCATCTGCTTGACCGTTCTGTGATTGTGGGACATGGGTAATCTATGGTTGAGAAGAGAACTAGGCCATTAGGTGGAGGGTGTACTCCAGCAATGCTACAAGCTCTGGCTTCCTGACGACATAGTCGCCATTGACCTATTTGA
The DNA here is from genome assembly GCA_963277665.1 of Viscum album. NCBI lineage: Eukaryota > Viridiplantae > Streptophyta > Magnoliopsida > Santalales > Viscaceae > Viscum > Viscum album. The sequence goes on along the minus strand of OY728123.1, from coordinate 1,422,062,858 downwards.
TTACCAGCTCGGAATCTCCTTTCACATGTAGGTGGGGCACGTTGATCTCAAGGTCCAACTCGAGGTCGATGATGAGAGCCTGGTACTCTGCCTCGTTGTTCATATAGCCTTCTGAAAACAGGAACAAGTATGGCAGGACGGCTTGCACCGAGGTAATGAAGACAATACCCAAGCCCACTCTATTGAGTTTAGGATCGTTGAGCCTCTTACCTATGGGGCTCTGGGAGGCACCGTCGAAATGCATTTGCCAACACGGGACGACATGATCGACTGAGAGGATCGTCTCATTAGGAAACTCTAGGTCCAGGGATTGATCTACGGAGGTTGGATGGGTAGCTAAAGAGTCTGCCAATGCTTGTCCCTAAATGTCCTTCTGAGGTACGAACCTGATATCAAACTGCTGGAGAATCACCGCCCACTGTACTAGTCGGCTAGTCAGCATGGGGCGGTTCAGGATGTACTTCAGTGGGTCTACTCGGGAGACCAATTGTACCTCATGGTGTTGTAGGTAATGCCATAATGTCTGTACGGCAAAGATGAGCGCAAGGAAACTTTTTCGATAGGGTAATATCTGACCTCTGTATCAAGAAGCATGCGGATGAGATAGTAGAGACCGTTCTCGGTACCCTCATTATTCTTTTGGGCGAGCAGTGCACCGAGGGATCTTTCCAGGGCGGTCACGTAAAGGAACAACAGCTTTCCAAAGATGGGTGGCATCAAAACTAGAGTTTGGAGCAGATACTTCTTGATTTCCTCGAAAGCGGTAAGACACTCCTCATCCCATTCGTAGGCGGCGACCTTCTTCATGAGCTGGGAAAAGGGCTTACACTTTCCGTCCAGATTCACGATGAATCGGTGTATATAGGCTAAGTGGCCTTGGAGGCCTCGAAGTTTTCGAATATTGCTCAGGGGAGGCATTTGGTTGATGGCCTTGATCTTCTCTAGGACGATCTCAATGCCTCGGTATCTAACCACAAAGCCCAGAAACTTCCCAGAGGTTACCCCGAAGGCACACTTCAATGGGTTCATCTTCAGGTGATGGGAACGGAGGAAACCGAACACCTTCTCAAGGTCTTTGAGATGGTCCTGGTGCTGAGATGATTTGACCACTAGGTCATCCACGTAGCATTCCACCAGCGTCCCGAGAATCGGCTTGAATATGCGGTGCATGGCCCTCTGATAAGTGGAACCTGCATTTTTCAAGCCGAATAGCATAACCTGGTAGAAAAAGGTACCTTGGGGGAGCCCTAAAGGTGGTGGAATCCTTGTCCTCGGGGGCCATCCAGATCTGGTTGTACCCGGAATACCCATCCATGAAAGAGAGAGCTTGGAACCCGGCCGTGGCATCAATCAATAACTCTGTCACCGGGAGTGGGAGATCATCCTTTGGGCAGTGGCGATTAAGGTCGTGGAAGTCGATGCAGACTCTGATCTTCCCATTCTTCTTCCTGACTGGCACAATTTTGGCGAGCCACTTGGGGTACTGGACTTCCTTAACGAAGTTGGATTTGATAAGCTTGTCAATTTTGGCCTCAAACATAGCACCATGAGAGGGGTGCATCTTCCTGGGAGGCTTCTTAAACCCACTATGGTTTTCCAGGAGGCCCAGACGGTGAACGACTACCTGGGGATCTAGTCCTGGCATCTCATTGTAACTCCAGGAAAATACGTCACGGTGTTGTTTGAGAAAATCTATGTACCGCTGCCGCTCCTCGGGGGATATGGCTGCACTGATCAATGTGGGATTCAGATCTGCCTCACTACCAAGGTTTACCTACACCAATTCATCAACTGTGGTAGAGACTCCTTCCTCATAGGCGGGGGAACATCCTCCAGGTCTTCCTCTCCACCCATGGGGGGATTTCCCGCGACGGGAGATACTTCTGGGCTATTAAAGCCTGAGGGGCAGTTGGTGCCGGCTTGGGCAGCAGTGGTCATCATATCAAGAGACTCACTCGCCATTGAGACCATAGTAATGAAGGCAGTCGACCCTATCCCATCTGGCCTTCACCCTAAGGGGCCACGTTTGATGATATCAAAGTAGTGGTGACGTGTCGGCCTGAGTTGGTTGATTACAGCCCGGCGGAAGAGACACGTATGACGTACCGCCATTGTCATAAGCTTGACATCCCAGTACCATACAGGGGTAGGAGGTTCTGGGATCACCTGGGTCTAGTTGGTGTAGGAGTACGACGTGATTTTTCATCGTCTCTTGGACACGGGAACACGTCTTCCTTGCGTACCTGAAACAACAAAACATTTCCCAATGTTGGGGGTCGTGGCCTCCAATCGGTGGATTGGGAGGATGTAGGCGTCATCCATGCTTTCCCAGGGATCACTTGTGACCAGGGCGGGTTCATCCTCACTTACTAGGATTTTCTTATCCTTACTCTTGTAATAATCAGCATCCAGATAGCGGGCCTCACAAGAGGTGAAAGGAGACGCATCTCCTCAGAGCAAGCCTACTCGACTGTTGAGTGAGTATTTGAGGCACTGGTGATACAACGAAGGGATTGCTTCATGCAGATGGAGCCACGGCCTACCCATCAACGCGTTGTAGGCGGTGTCCTGAGAGACGACCATGAACTCGGTGCTGGAAATTAATCCACCGAACTGAGTCTTCAGGCGGATCTTGCCGACTAGGGTTTGCTCGGTCCTGTCGTACCCCTGGATTCTGAGGCCAGAGGGAGTTAAATCACCTTCAGACGGACCCAGCTTCGCAATTTCTAAGTCGAAATTAGGTTGATCCAGGAACCCGTGTCAACGAGGCAGCGGCGGACTTCCACACCATTGAAGTGGACAGTGATGTACAGTGGGAGAATGTGACCCTGTATAGGAGGGTCCTCATCTTCACCAGAGAACGAGATAACCGCCTGACATTAGGCATTCTCAATTGTCTTGGCATGGAAGGCTTCTGCAGCTGCTACCTCCGTCTCAAACTGGAGGGGGCTCCTTAGGGCCTCGGCAAGTGCCTCACGCATTTCAGATGATAGACGAAGGGCCTCAAGGATAGAAAGCCTTTCCAGAATTCCGGTCAGGTGCTTCAGGACATCATAATTTCATGCCAAACATGAACCTCTGCCTACAGGAGGTCGTTCGGTATTTGGAGGCATAGCGGGTCCGTTCGGTTGAACCGGCGGTCGGCTAGTACTGGGTACATCCTACTGCCTACTAGTTGAAGCCTGGAGAGTAGTCGCCGGACTAGGATCGGATAGCGGAGACTGGCCTGTAGCCGGGAAAGAATGATTGTGATACGAACGAGGCATCTATCCCTGATCTAGTAGCACAAACGGTGGTGGAGGTAGAGCTGAGGGCATTAGATGGGGTTGCGCGTGCTAAGCTTTGCGCTGAGCTTGATGTCTAGTCTCAGTAGCATGAACGGCTTGGCTGAAAGTGATCATTGACGTACCTCGATGACCAGCATGGTTTCGGTTCCGCTGACGTTGGTGTCGGCTGGAAATGTTGGGGAGGCTCTCCTGGCGTTCCCCTTCGTCGGGAGTCATATAGGGCTTTACCAGCTCCATGGTGTTAACCGAAGCGTACCCATGGCTGTCACTCGACGAGTTATCCACCACCGGGCGGATTCTTGGAGGAATCCTTATTTCAGAGGGCATAAAGTCGCCGATATTGCGGGATGATGACGACACTGGCAGAGCGCGTTGTTTCTTCTCGTGTCGTCGCTGCTTGCCCTTTTGGGAAGAGGCCGACTGTGAAGGCGATGCAGAGGTACTGGCTACTTCTTCTGAAGGTTTCGGCTTCTTCAGGCGTTCCCGGATGATACCATGGGCACAGACGAAGGTTCTTCGAGCCATCCAGTCGTCGTATTTATGGGACCCGCAGCTGGGAACCTGCTGCCACTCGCCTTCGCTGTCGCTACCGATCTCTAACCCTGCAAAGACACCCGCCACTTGTGTTGGTGTCGGGCCCAACCTGACTATGTTGTTGTTGACCTGGTCTTGAAGCCAGTATTTAAACACATAGCATTTCTTGAGGGTGTGCCCCAAAATCCGATGATAAGGACAGTAGTTGGGGTGATCGGTGAGATTCGCCTCTTGCCAGCCTTCTGCACTCGGGCAGGCACACAATCCCTTACTCTAGAGCACTTAGGAAGTAGCCAGGGACCTGATTTTCATTGAACGAATAAGTCTGGTGCCTTATTTCCGGATAGTGGGGCCTGGTGGCCTGGCCCTGATGAGGGGCCGGAGGGGCCTGCCGAGGAGGCGGCGCCTGACTGTCTCGCCTAGGTGGAGGTGGTGCATTGCGCGGGGGAACCTGTCGATTCTAAGGCGGTTGCTGTTGGGCAGGAGCCTGTGCTTGAGGTGGAGGACCTCTGCGGGGTTGCAGGGATGGTGTTGCTGGAAGTAATTCCAGCTGCCTAGGGGCTTCTATTTGGGCCACCACGATGGGTTCGGCTCTGGCGTTCCTCCTGGCTGGGATCATAGGGGGCAACGAACGTGCCTGACCAGCCTGTTGCAGAGCCTCCTCAAGGCGTTGAGCCTTATCTGAGAAATCTCTGAACCCTCCAGGGTAGTTCTGGTTAATCAAGGAGGGTACCAGCTCTGTTTTGACATTCCCCACACACATCGTCAGTAATTTCTCCTAAGTCAGTGGCATATCGAGGGAATACGTAAGTCCCTTCCACCGGGCGATGAAATCTGGGACTCGCTCATCAGGCCATTGCTTGCACTTAAAGAGGTCTGCAATGCTTATCTTCTGCATGGTGGAGCTGAACTGGTATAGGAACTACCGGCGGAGAACCTCCCAACCGGTCACCGATCTGATAGGGAGCTGGCTGTACCAGACGAATGCGGGACCTTCCAATTTCTTTACAAAACATCGGAGCTTGGCGGCTTCTTGCTGGGCCGGGGTCCCCAGCATGGGGCCACACCTGGAAGAAAAATGATCCAAGTGTTGGGGCGGGTCCTCTGTCCCGTTGAAGGGCGAGAAAGTGGGGTTCCCAAAACCCGGGGGGTGCGGGCATATCATCCACCCACGTGGGATACAGCTTGCCATCCGGTGGGTCCACCACCTATCGCGTTTCCAACGCTTCGAGGCGGGCTGTGAGTGCCACTATAAGATCATCCGGGTGGGGGTCCCTATATTGACGGGGATACCTAATCACAAGTGCATTTCCAGGTTCTTCAACACAGTAGATGGCTTCGGCAGCTTGTGGATCGACTGGCGGAACGACCTGTGGGGCGACTGGGGGAACCCGGACAGGATTCTTCAGGTTAACCCATCGTTTGGGGGGGGGGGTTGGCGAGACGTATCTCGCCCTCTTGCCGTAACTTCCGGCTTCTTCCCTATCTGTGGAAGTAGCATGATCAGGGTTTCCCGGAGGCATCTCACCGGGGGGAAATTGTTCCTGCCCCTGCTGCCCCGGCTTGGGATTACCATAGTCGGGTCGTCGCTCTACAGCACGCTCGGCCAAGACTTCGTCCACCCGCCTCTTCTGCTCAGCAAGCTGCTGGCGTAACGTGGCCTTCTCGGGATCTTCGTCTGTTTTCTGCACAGAGGCAGACGGTTCGGAGTTCTTGACAGCTCCGATGTGCGCCTTACCCTTTCCGATATTTCGACCGAGTACTAGCGACTCGGTGGGTATAGGGAGGCCTAGCAGGTTCCTCTGCTGACGGGTAACCCTCCCTGATGGGTCCAGTAGTGGCAGTACGCCCTCGGGGGGTAAGTCTTCGTCAAGAAATTCAAGCTCGTCTTCCTTGTCCACTACGTCAGCCATGTGGAACGCGACCCCTCTCGAGGGAATGTCCTCAATGTCGCATAACGAATCGGGCTGCCGTCAGATGGGGTCAAAGAGGAGAGTGGCATAGTGTCCCCAACCACGAACATGCACATGGGGGGTAGCTTCCTTGATGACTCTGCAGAGTACTTTGAAACTCTGAACACATTTCCATTGAAGGGAGCTCTGACGGTCTGGAGACTCAGGGTGTTGGTCCATGAGTGTGGCCAAATCGATCATGCGGTATTGCTCGCCGATTTCTTCAATGTGCTCTCGATTTCTGGGGTACACCACCCACTCGTAACGAAGGCGGAAGTGTGTCGACCATAGGGTTCGACAAAATCACCCCAATTCTACAGGGGTAAGGGACTCTGGTGCACGAAAGTTCAGCACTGCCGTCGGCCAGAACTTCTTCGGGAAGTAATTCGCTGCGAGAATACTCCAGAAGCTCCTGGGTTCGGACTCGGGGTCTGGCCCTGTATTGACCCACTCGTCAACCGGGGGCCGCTGAGGGACTGGTAGCGGTACCGAGGAGGACCTTTGGGATACTAATCTCAACGGTGGAGAATACGGAGAACGAGCTGACTGGCCGCCGAATTCCGGGTCATCCTCTGAAGAGTGAGGTGACCTGTTCACGATGTCACGATACGATGGGCTGATAGCCACATCTTCCGGCACAGGATTTGTGACAACCGGCGATAGGTCATGTCGTTTCTCTACCGTTGTTGGCCCCCAAAATAGATCTCTATGATCTCTGGTAGAGGTAGAGGGTTCTTCTGGTGACAATGGTGGTGATTGCACGGTCGAGACCTGCGGAATTTCCACGATTTCTTCCTCCTAGATGTACCTGCGGAGAGAGATGGGAATCTGGTGGACCTCACATTCCGGGAGAATGAGACTAACGTGGCTGGTTCCTGCCCCAGTCCTTGATACGGAGGAGCGGGGAGAAGGTTCCATTGTTGAGTTTCATTCCACTTCAGAATCCGAGAAACGAGCCGGTTTGATCTCCACCCGGGCCTTCCCAGGACTCTTCTTGTGGTGGCGACGACTCACTCTCCTGCCCCGGGGTGGCTCTTCGGGACAGGATTGATTCGCAATAGGTAGTCTTGGGGAGGCTATGGCGTCGTGGAGGAGAGGGCCCCTGCTAGAGGTGGCCGGGGTGTGAGGTGCACCAAGGCAAATGTTGAAGGGTACATGGGGAGGACCTCCATAGATGGTGCGGGCGGAGTGAGGATGACCTTCACTCCCCAAGTTGCTGGGGTGAGGAGGACCTTCACCAGTTGCAGAGAGGATGTAGGGAGGACCCCCACTTTAGAGAAGGACCGGGTGGACAGTGCCTTCAGATCGGCGGTCAGGGGCAGGAGGATGGACTCCATACCCTGTATAGTGGGCGCGGGAAAGGTTTCTGCATCGAGCGTCACTGTCGCGGGGCAGGTCTTCTTTCAAGATGGGGGTAGCATGAGGCATACCTCCATGATGAGCTTCGGAACGGGGAAGGCCCATGCTCTGTGGAGTAGTGGTACGGAGAGGGCCTCCGTACAGGGTGACATCACCACGGGTTAGTTCATGGCGATCACCACTCAGGCCTGCAACCGGGAGAGTCAACCTAGCCTACTCGTGGGGCGGTTGGGGTCTCGATCCTGGTTGGGTGAAGGAGTGCCCCTGCTCAGTGTATTCAGGGACTCACTGATGCACGTCGGCGGTGGCTCGGTCCACTATAGATGTTGACGTCGACGCATCTGGGCGAGTTTCCTTAGCCCGGGCCCGGCGCTGACGTCGGGTTAGACGAGCTGGCGCAGGTGGTGTAGGGGCATGGCCTGCCTGCTCTTCCTACGAAGTCAGACGGCGGTGCTGACGCGGCCGAATGGGAGCCCCTGCCTGGAGCCCTTGGGTCGGGTCCTAGACCGGGCCAAGCCGGACATCACCCGCCTCATCAGCGTAAGGTGAGGAGTCGTCGAGGCGTTCCGGGGACAGGCTCCCGAAACGATTGAACGTTGGGGTGGGGAGAAAGGGCTCCCTACGCGGCCTGTTAGGGTGGCATTGACGGTGGGGCCTGGATGCCTCCAGGTCTAGGAGGGTCATATCCCGAGTCGAGATGACCCCTTCCTCCTCGTACCTGCATACAAGGTTGTTGATCACCCTTCGCTGGATGATCTCTGATGGGGAGAGGGGACGTGGGTGCCCCGTATTCCGTAATGTAGTGGCCGTCGTGGCGGTAGCAGAGCCATGAGGGGTGGTTGTGCTGGTGTTTCCCCTGCCCCTGCGTAGGCGAGTGGGTGGTGATTATGTCTCCTCAACAGCAACCTGGTTCCTGGGAAACAAAGGGATCAACTCATCAGCACTATGAGGAAAAGGATTGACAACTAGTGCCCCAACTTCCTTCCATTCTCCATGTCTGTAAGAAGGATCAATGCCAACATGTTACAGAATGGATTGCCCCACGTTCTACTGCCCCGACTTCCAGTGAGTTTCACGATATGCCCGCTATTTTCTTGGCGGGACCAGGCACCGGATATCTGGATCCGGTGACACGTCAATCTACTGGTGTCTCAAATGCTACTAATCTCCACATTGAGAAGAATAATTTCACGTCAGGTTCACCATTTCTGTTTCTGATGCTTTCTCTGGGACACGCGCATCCGTCCGTCCGTGGAGGAGGACGCACTGCACTGTTGCCCTGTATTCCCACTTTCCAAAGGCGGGCATCATTCCATCCTTATTCAGGGACGTCTACTCCTTGATCAAAACGGGATGATGGGATGTTGGTTCTTTCTTCTGCGGATTCCTCCTCATAACTCGTCACCTAGTCTAGGTCTCCCTCATAGATTTAATACGTTGTTCGTGAAACTCTTCCCAGTTCCATGTTTCCATGGACGCCGGTTAATTACACTGCTTCTGTCGGGACATTCCAAAGGGTCTGGTCAGGGCAGCAACCTTCAGTCAGGGGAGTAGTCATGTTGAGGCATCAGTAGCGTGTCTGGATGCTGGGGAACCAGCATTTCTGTCTATTATCCCTGGTCATAGGGATTCTTGAGGGCGTGGGAGCCCGAGTAATCCCACATCAAGCGCGGGGAAGTATCTGCCATAGACACATATCTAAGGTTTTCCTCACCTTCCTATGTTTAACACAGGGTATGCCATGAGTTTAACATCCAGTGGAGACAGATCATCCCGATCAGAGCATTAGCTAGAATGGATCGGATTGAGGGATTTCCCTTGAAGGGGTGCCGATACTGGGACCAGCCCATGGGCGACTGTGAAGAGGAGCGTACCGACATGGTCTCACTGGGATATGACGGTCCGAGCGAGAATCAGGGTGGATGATGGATGGATGAATGAAGTGGAGGGGGAATGGAAAGGGACCATCACAAGGGCGATGGTGAGGTTGGGCTTGAGCCTCGAAGAGACCTCCTACGTATCCCCGTGGCAGGGAATCAAAGTCCACATAGTTTGGGATGGTGTCGGTGAACCGACATGAAGGTGGACCTTGGTCTGATGGATGTCGTCAGCGAACCAACGTGAAGGTGGACCTTGGTCCGATGCGTCAGCGAACTGATGTGAAGGTGGACCTTTGTCCAAATGGTGTGGTGCTTACACACTAGGCTGCCCGGGTGTGGATGAACCGGCATGAAGAAGGTCGGAGTGACCAACAGGTAGTGGGCTTGAACCTCTAAGAGGCTTCCTACGTACCATGTCATGACATGTATCAAATACCACGTAGTTCAGGTTGGACATCGGAAGGCCGACATGAATGAGGAGGACCAGGAGGGTCCTAGTGGTGGTGGGATTGGACCACGTGGAGGCTTCCAACGTACCATGTTGTGACATGGATCAAAGACCACGTAGTTTAGGTTGGACATCGGAATGCCGACGTGAATTAGGAGGGCCAGGAGGGTCCTAGTGGTGGTGGGCATGGACCTCGTGGATGCTTCCTACGTACCATGTCGTGACATGGATCAAAGACCACGTAGTTTGGAGGGGCTTTGTCGGCGAACCGACATGAAGGTGGACCTTGGTCCGAGGGGTGGTGGGCTTGAACCTCTGGAAGGCTTCCTATGTACCATGCCTTGACATGGATCAAATACATCGTAGTTCAAAGGGTTTCATCGGTGAACTGACGTGAAAGTAGACCCAGGGGTCCACTAGTGGTGGGCTTGAACCTCGTGAAGGATTCCTACGTACCATGCCTTGAAATGGATCAAAGTCCTCGTAGTTCGGATGGTGGGTGTCAGCGAACCGACATGAAGAAGGAGGGACCTTGATCCACTGGGGAATGGTCTTGAACCACATGGAGTCTTCCTATGTACCATGCCTTGACTGGGATCAAAGTCCTTGTAGTTAGGGTTGAAAATGGGGACTTGGCACACCGACAGGGAGACGGTCTAGGCCATTTATTATTGGGCTTGAACCTCAGGGAGGCTTCCTACGTACCATGCCTTGACACGGATCAAAGTCCTCGTAGTTCGGGTGGTGACAACGGCTTGCCGTCGAACTGGAATGCAGTTTAACGTCATACTGGATGAAGGTAGAACTCGACGTGAATTGGATGACGGGTGGGCTTGAACCTCGTGGAGGCTTCCTACATACCATGACTTGACATGGATCAAAGACCTCATAGTTCTAATGGGTGAGCATTTTAATGTCATGCGGGACAAGGGAATACAATTTAACGTCGTGCTGGATGAGGGCAAGCAGTTTAACGTCATGCTGGATGAGGGCATGTAGTTTAACGTCATGATGGACGAGGTATTGTCATGGACAATGCCAACTCTAAGCCCACATGAGTCATGCTCGGTGCGAGATACAAGAGACAGCAAGGACCTGATGATCACGCCATGAAGGGTGCGTCCGTGAGAAGCGAAGAGGGGCTTACGCGTTAGGCGGCCCATGGTTTTGGGACTTACTCCAGGATGGAGGCCCGAATTGCAGCAAAGCACAACGAAAGAGGGATTTGGGACCAATGATGGAAGGTGCCTCATTCCCTATTGCGCCCTCCACTGACCTTGGTAGTGGGGAAGTACGGAGATGTAGGGGTGCAGCCATCCGTTGAGGAACAAGGGTCTCCCTTCTTCTGAGAACATACGTCGCTCCAATAAGGAGGATATCATCCCTTGTGGAGGGGTGATTCCACTCCCCTGGAGACAAGTGGCGTAAAAAATGTTCGAGCTGGGGGGAACCTTCGTGCGAGGCACGAGGTCGGGTCACAGTTTAACGTCATGTGTTGTGGACATGGTGCTTGGCAGTTTAACGTCCTGCAGCTCGGACGAGGCGGGTTCACCCCACACCCCTAGGACTTACATAACTGGTACCCTTTGCTCTTTGGGGGAGGGAAGGTACCAGTAAAGTCGTGGTCAAGGGGGGTTGTGGAGCGAACCATCGAGGGGTCCACGTTAGCGTGGATATGCGAAGAAGCAATAGCTGTTAGCATGCCTATGCGAAGAAGCATTAGGCGAAGCAACGCTATGAGTGGTTTTGTCTATGGGACTTTGAAATCACATCGCGCATACCTGGAGGGTCACGTGGGAAGAGGAATTTCCAAGAAAAGGAATGTACTTTGCGAAGTGGAGTGCCTTGTCCTTAGCATGGGGCATAGGTGTGAGTGGAGGGTGCTTCGCGAAGTAGAACAGTATTCATGGAGCACTGCCTCGTGAAGAGGAGGTGCCTCGCGAAGCAGGGTGCTGCGAAGTAGTGTCCTTTGTGATGTGTAGCGATCCTGCCTTATCATAGGGATCACTAATACAGGATGGGTGTTTCGCGAAGCACAAACGCTCAGTGGCTTCCCGGGTTCTCTTGGGAATCCCCCTCCTTCGCGAATGCCCTTGAGCTTCGCGAAGGGCATCCCTCTTGGAAGAGGGGCTCAAAACGAGACAAAGCGAAGGCGTTACATGAAGTAGAAGTACCTCGCGGAGCTCATGATTCTTAAGGGCAAAGGGTGCTTCGCGATTTGGGAGAGGAGAATCCGAAAGGTCAGATTGTTCATCATCGAGACTCAGGGGGAGCCCGGTATTTATAGGAAAGGGGTGCCGCGATGTAGAACTCACGGGGTGCGGAATGGCGACAGGTGCTTCGCAGCAGGCTCGTGAACGTTAAGCCGTTCGCGGAGAGGTACCGCCTCTGCTGCTTCGCGTTGGGTGCTTGAATGTCAAATTCGTTCGCGGAGAGGTACCGCCTCCGGAGCTTCGCGGTGGGCTCATGAACGTCAAATTCGTTTGCGGAGAGGTACCACCTCCGGAGGTTCACGGCGGGCTCGCGAATGTCAAATTCTTTCGCGGAGAGGTACCACCTCCAGAGCTTCGCGGTGGGCTCGTGAACGTCAAATTCGTTCACGGAGAGGTACCGCCTCCAGAGCTTCACGGGACCGCGATGCTCGGGTGCTTCGCGTCGGTTCATCGCGAGGCAGCGTGCGGGACATCTTTTTCATCCCTTCCTTTCGTGCAATATTTTGGCGCCAACATGACCCAAGTAAGTATGTCTATAATGGATTAAACAAAACGTTTCATAGATTTAGAGTGTTTTTCTCCATCTATGGCAGTAGAAGAGGCTTCTTCAGCACAAAAATTTCAGGATAGACTTAGGTGTGAAATTAAGTCCTAGGTGAATATCATTAGGCCGAATAAATTCTCATAAGTGGTTAACCAAGCTATCATTTCAGAGGGGAACCTAAAGGAGGGTTCTGGTACTGTACCGGTAATTATCACAGGATGATTAGGGAGTGTGCCTTCCGAGATAAGGAAGCGCCATTTCGAAAACCATAGTCAGGATAGTGGAAATCAAGGTGGAAAGTCAGGAGGAACAGTTTCACTGAATCTTACTCATGTACTTTTACACTAGTGTGGTTGGTAGGGAAACTATCATACACATTTTCCTTCACCACGAGTGGAGTTCCAGTTTTATGGAAATATAGGTCCCCTATAGAAGTTATGAAGGAAGTAGTGAAAAGATGGTGCTAAAGGAGCTGCTGCTTAGAGTCATAGTGTAAGAAGGGTGTGTTCCTCACCATATAGGTCTGGCAGCTAGAGTTCTACTGGAAGAGGTGGTAAAGGTAGTGGGCGTGGAGCTTCAGGATATGATAACCTGTATCAAAAAAGTGGTTCTACTCAGGGGAGTCAGACGACACCACAGGGAAGATGGACAGGACAGTTACATGAATTTTAGCCTACACTTGTGAAGAGCGAGGTAGGTCCATCAACAATGAGATATACTATTCAAGTTACTTCTACATTAGCTACTACCTTGTTTGATATTGGTGCCTCTAATTCCTTTATATCTGCAAATCTTGTTAATAGCTTGACCTCGGAGGTGGAGTCCGTAAGTGAGGTGATGAATATCGATACACCGTTGGGAACATAGTCTAGGGATATATGTTTATGCAAGATATGTTCGCTAGATATCAGAGAGTATTGTTTTCTTTGGGATACCTATGTCCTAGATATAATGGGCTTCGACTTGATTATTGATATGGATTGGCTAGTCACATACCGAGCTCACATAGATTGTTACTGAAGTAAAGTGACTTTTGTATCTCCTAAGGGTGACCAAAATGTTCATCGTGGAGAATGGGATATCCATACAGGTTGAGCTGGGCCAATTAATCAGCAACTAGGAGAGATCAAAACCCAGTTTTCTAGTCTTTTTCTAGATGATGGGAGTGGTAAGCAAGATGTCCTTCCACCTATGGTAGAATTGTTTCATGATGTCTTTCCTAAAGACTTTTCATGGTTTCCACTTGAGAGATGTGGAATTCACTATTGAGCTCATGCTGAGGGCTGGGCCATTATCTATTCCATCTTATAAAATATAACTAACTAAACTTCAAGAGATCAAAACACAGTTGGAGGAATTAGAGGTTAAAGGGTTTATCCATCCAAGTACGTCGCCTTAGGGATCACCTATTTTGTTTGCGAAGAAGATAGAAGATATTTTACGCTTGTGTAATAATTACCAAAAGATGAATAAAATAACAGCGAAGAACTGATATCCTCTTCCATGTATCGATGAACTTTTTTACCAACTGAAGGGGTCGTGTGTGTTTTCAAAGATTGATCTGAGATCAGGGTATCAACATGTGAGAGTTCAGACTCCTGATATACTAATAACTACTTTCAGAAGCAGGTATGACCGTTATGATTTTGTTATAATTCCATTTGGTTTGACAAATGCTCTATTAGTATTTATGGCCTTCATGAATAGGATCTTTCATCTATACTTAGATCATTTTTTTTTGGTTTTGTGGATGAAATCTTGGTGTACTCTAACACTCGTGATTATTACTCCCAACATCTTGACATTATCCTTGTTACACTGAGAGAGAATCATCTATACGCCAAGATATCTAAATGTCAGTTTTTGATAGACAAGGTACACTTTTTGGGGAATATCATCTTAAAAGAAGGTTTGGTAGTGGACCCAAAAAAAGTGCAAGAAGTGGTTTCTTGGGATAAGTCCAAGAATGTTTTTGATATCTGATGCATTTTTATATTAGCTGGTTATTATGGGAGATTAACCTAGGACTTTTCCCGATTGGTAGTACCACTTTTAGGTATAACAATGAAAGGGATTAAGTTTGATTGGACAGAATCATGTGAGAATGATTTCCAGGATTTGAATAAGTTCTTGACATCAGCACCAATTTTGATCTTACCTGATTCAAGTGAGGAGTACATGGTGTATTATGATGCTTCTAGGATCGGACTCAGAGTTGTGTTGATGCAAGGGGATTGAGTCGTTGATTATGGGTCTCAGAAGTTGAGGCCACATGAATTTAATTACCCTACATATGACCTATAGTTGGTAGCAGTGGTTTATGCTCTTTTATTTTGGTGACACTATTTTTGGGTAAAAAAAATTTCAGTTTTTACGGATCACAAAAGCTTGAAATATATCTTTTCACAGTGAGATTTGAATCTCCCACAGTGAAGATGGGTAGAGTATCTATAGTCCTTTGATTTTCAACTCATATATACACCTCGAAGGGGAATAGTGTAGATGATTCCTTGATTAGGAAAAATTAGACTCTGTTGGTATATGAGTTGAGTGCAGAGATGAAGATGATGACTTTTCTGGCAGAAATTCATGTGGTAGTTTAGGAGAGTTAGGAGAGGATGACTCTGGATTCTATAGTAGTGGTGTCTACACTAGTGAGACAGAACAGGGATAAAAAGTATGAGTATATGAAGTGTTTATCCATAAGGGAAAGCCTTGAAGGTGGGGAGACACCTTCAGACTCAATAATAGATGACGATGAGATCATCTATGTGAGAAATAAAGTTGTCGTGCCTGTGAGTATGTGATAGGAACTCATGAAAGAATTTCCAGCCTCAAAATGGGTCGTACATCCTGGGGTGAAAAAATGTATCATAACCTAAGATGACAGATTTGGTGTCCATGCATGAAAAAGAAGATAACATGGTTTGTAATAAGATGTTTCACCTATCAGTAGGTGAAGGCAGAGCATCAATGACCTGGAGGCCTGTTGTAGTTGTTTCGTATTCTGGAATGGAAGTGGGATGACGTGACTATGGATTTAATGGTAGGAATTCCAAATGATCTTAGGAAGGATGATTTTATTGGGGTCATTGTGGATCGACTAATGAAGGTAGCACATTTCTTTCCTATCAGGGAAACCATTACAGTAGAATAGTTGGGAGAACTGTTTGTACGAGAGATAGTTCATTTGTATGGGGTACCACATACTATAGTTTCATATCATGATTTATGATTTACTTCACGCTTCTGATAGGGCCTACATAAGGTGATTGGTACAAATATTCTATTAATTATGCCTTTTTACCCATAGAAATATGGGATGTTAGGGCATACCGAACATGTGTTAGAGGATATGATGCGAGCATGTGTGCTTGACTTTGGTGGTTCTTGGGAGAAGCACTTGGATTTAGTGGAGTTCGATTATAATAATTGTTATTAGGTAACTATAAAGCTAAACCATATGGGGATATTTATGTTAGACCTCATATATTACTGTAATGTTTGTTGGTGGCGGGTGAGTTAGAGCTGTTGTGACTGAGTCTCGTTCAAGAGACATCGAAGCAAGTGCAGTTGATTCAGAAACATATGGCTACGGCTCAGAGTAGGTAGAAGTTATATGCTAAAAGATGGAGATGACCCCTAGAGTTTATAGAGGGCCATCATGTATTCCTTCAAGTGTCGCTGATATTTGGTCACCACAGTATATAGAGGTAGGGAAAATTAGTGCCCAGGTTTGTAGGACCATTTAAGGTGCTAGATAGAATCAGGCCAGTGGTGTACCGATTAGCCCTTCCATAGAAATTCAGTGTTATGATTGATTTTTCCCATGTTTCCCAACTACAATAGTATCACCTCTACCCTTCTCATGTGAATGATTTGGAAGAGGTTGACCTCGAGAGAGATGCATCCTTTGAGGAGCATTTTATATGTGTATCGGGTCGCAGTGAGAAAGTGTTATGGGGATAACCTGTGATGTTAGTTCATGTGTTATGGTAGCATGGAAGTGTTGAAGAGAAAACTTTGGGATTGGAAGGGGACATGATGGATCAATGGACCAATATTTTTGGCTTGTAATCTTAGAGATGTTTGGGAGTGCAGCTCGAGGATGAATAGTTATAAGGTGGGGAGATTGTAAGATCCCGACCTTTTCTAGTGTCATATTAGGTGCATTTTTAGGTATTTTTTGAGGTTTTTATGTACTTGTATTTTATATTAGTGTCTTGGGGTGTGTTTGGGTGAAATTTTAAGAAAAAATAACGGACTATGAGGTGCACATGGTTTGCGCATGGTTGGAATAAATCTTATGTCTAAACCACGCCAACATAGAGGTTTGCATTATTTTTACATGGATTGAAAATCCGTGCGACTAAACTGTTCCAACCATGTAAACCTCAATAGAGGGGTCCGCATGGTTGGTGCAGAGTTTCCCCTAACCGTGTTTTTTGAAACGTCCCAACCCATCTCACTACAAAGATGGTAGTCGGACCGGTCACCACATGACCTCAAGCACGCCTCCCCGTATGCCAGAGGCTACCGACTAGCAGTGAGGGTGTAAGGATATTCAATAGGGAGACTATACACTGTTATTAGAGTTTCACAGAAGTATAAAAGATCAAACAACAATCAACAGTGGAAGCATTAATACGTAATTAACAAAGAAGTGGAAGACATATTTCATATAAATGAACAAAAGTTGTCAATTCCAGTTTATACAATGGATGAATGCATGACATGGTATTGATAGAGGACGGAAAAGAAGTAACTGTACAACATGGTTTTAAATACAATACAATACAATACAATGTATGACTCAAGTATAGAAAAGAACTAAAATCCCAACGGAGATCTCCACGAGCATCTTGAGCTTCAGCTCAGTCCTTTTCTCCTAACTCCTGGGTACAAGGAAATTGCAGCAAGAAAGGTCCAAGGCCCTGTAAATAACGAAGGTCTACTCAGGTACCCCAGCGCAATGGCATCCTGAGTAGGGTATAAGATATAAATCTCAGTAGGCTAGAACCACCGGTGTCTAATCCAATCCCAACAGTGTAATATAAATTAAACAGGGTGTAAACATGCATAAATAAGTTAAGAAGTACATTATAACTAAATAACCAAGTACCTACTTCATTCCTCGGCTAGTGTTTGGACATGTAATCGGTTCATTAATTGAATATTACTAGTTTATTTATAAGTCACATGTCAGTAAGTCACCTACCAGTTCCAAAGGTTTTTCTTTTAAGGTAAAATAGGGCTAAGAAATGACTGGTCCTGATGGGCTTTAACCATGGAACCTACTTGTCAATGATGGACTCAAGGATTCTATACAAGTAATCCCATGATGTTGTTTAGTAATAATGTCCCAAGATGAAACAAAACAACCTAACAAAGATATTCGATGAGGGAGTTCTAGGGTAATAACCAAGGTAACGTAGATCTTATAGAAACATAACTTAGTAGTATCTGAGACTAGATAAGGGGTAAGAGTGTAATCCAAGGCATTCCACAATAAGGCGCCTACCTAGTCCAAGTAGTGCATCCAAGGTAAAACGGGTCTAAGCAAGGACTGGGTCTAAGGAGTGTATCCAAGGCACCTACTTGTCAATGATGGATCCAAGTAGTGTATCCATGTAATCTTGTGATGGTATTTAGTAATAAGGTCTCAAGTCATAACAAGGTAACCTGAACAAGATATTCGGTGAGGGAATTCCAAGGAAATAACCAAGGTAACGTAGCTCTCATAGAAATACAACTTAGTAGTATATGATTGTAGCTATGGGGTAAGAGTGTAATCCAAAGAGTGTAATCCAAGGCATTCCATAGTAAGTTGCCTACTGAGTCCAAGGAGTGCATCCAAGGTAAAACAGGAATAAACAAGGACTGGGTCTATGGAGTGTATCCAAGGAACCTACTTTTCAATGCTGGATCAAAGGATTGTATCCAAAGCATCCTGTAATACTACATGGGGACCCAACAGTAGTATACTGGGAATCCATAGATAAGACAAGGAACAGGATCTTGGAGGGTCTGAACCTTAGCAACCCATCCTAGAATTCGGAATGGAGTACACAAGTGCTCATGGTATTTTCTAATCAAAAACCATTTCAATATTGAGTCTAAACATTCTTATTTAATAAAGAAGTCATGTAATAATTCATTTTGGTTTAAGCATTCCTATCCATTAGTGTGGAAAGGTCAAGTAGCATTGCAACCATTTTTTTATTAGTTCAATCCTTTCCTTCCATTAGTGTGGATGGGAAAAGTACCATTGAAACCATTTATTTAAAATCCATTAAGTCATTTTCAAAATTCAAGGTCCACATTGTTACCTTCCCTTAACAAGGTAAGGGTTCCCATGGATGTGGAACCAATTATTCCCTCATGGACCCGGGTTCATCCATGGAATTCCTACATGGAAATACATGTATCCCCCAATGTATGAGTATGAAAACACATTGAATCCATCATGGAATTCCTACATGGGAACCCACATGTCACCCAAGGTGTTATTAGCATTCAAAACATTTGAAAACAATTTGGTAATTTTTTTTAAGGGTCAATCATTAAGAATTAACCCTTAATTTAACGCAACTCATTCAATTTACCAAAACATGTCGAATGGATTTATAAGGCGAAAATTATCCATGAAAAAGGACAATTACCTATATGGGTAATTCCAATCTAAAAACTGGACCAAACACTTAGACAGTACTTTGGTCCTTTAATCATTAAAAAAAGGAAACTCAGTGTTTCTAATTCCATTAGGGTCATGTCTTAAACTTGATGTATCACAACATAACATTAATGCATGATAATTTTAAACATGACAAGTCATGCAAGAAAGGTCTAACCACTAATTTTTATCTTGAAGGTTGTGTACCTCCGTTGGAGGGGTTTTATTATAAAAACAAGATATTTCTTATCACACAAAACATTTATCACCTTTAGCATTTCAAACGAAACATGCTGAACCCACATTTTAGAGTCATTAAATATAAATACTTCACTTAATGTGTTGAAATTCTAACTAAAATGTGTATGAAATTAATTAATGCATTTATAGAATTAAAGGAAATGGAAAGGGACCCTACATCAAGGTGGGACCAAGCAATCCACATCGGCTCTTGTAGCTTTCTATCTCAAGCAGACAAACCACTCGTGTGCATATACAACTATATATATTTGTGTATACCCTTACCCCCTTGCACGTATTCCCTACTCCATGATGGAATACGCACATGGAGAATATACACCTATACACATACATATACATACATCCGTATATGCCTACAAGACTTCTAAAGGCACAAAAACTCACTACAACAACACCTGAAATCCATAAACACCATAAGATACAAAAAGGTGGTGTGAAACCAATTGAAACCACAAAAAATCACCTTGGAACAAAACCGGTGGACCGAAATCACCCAAATCGCCTCTCCTTCAGTGGAGGTTGCCGTAACATGCTCCAACATGCCCTTGGAGATCATTCGCATGACTTACAAACAAAGGGAAACAAAAATTGAGTCATCCCAAGAAACTTAGGGTTCAGCCAAACCTTATGGGGTAACAAAAAGGCCAAAATTTGGTCTAATTGGGAGGAGAAGGGATAGGATATGACCTGACATAATGATTCCATGGGATTCGTGAAGAAGAACGGACGGAATAAAGGAGGAAGAGGAGGTCGAGGAGGGGTCAGTGCGTGACGAAGGGAGAAGCCCCTTTGGGCTTGGTGCGATTTGATTTCAGGGATAGGGGTGTGAGGTTTATGTTTTAATTTTATTTTATTTTATTTTATTTTATTTTATTTTATTTTAATTATTTAAAAGAATCCAACCGCATGGTTTGATCCACACAGTTTTCCAAATAGTGTGCAAACCATGCGGAGTCTACTGCCCCCAAGACACACCCTGTATAGGATAAGCACACAGTTTATGAAACCATGCACAACCCGTGTACAAGGCCACTACCCCTCTTAACAAGGGGACACACGGTTACCTGCAATGGGCCGCAAGGTTTAGCAGACCATGCACAAATTGTGCGCCCTATGTTGTCCTTTGAAACCTGATGTTTTTAGAGTATAACACTCCTGAAACTTCTCGAGCCACTTGGAAGACTTCTTGGACCTTCTTCCAAGACCAAAAACATCACTTAGGAGTGATCCAACTATCATAATTTGGATCCAAATATCAGTTTTAAGAACGATCGGTATAGTAAATGAAAACGTTCATAAAACATTGTAATTTTAGTCCGGTTAAAAAACATAGGATTCTAAAATCTACCCAACTTAAAATTTCTCATCCCTGAGAATTCTTCAGGAATGATGTAAATATCACCCAACCTATAAAGTTTGTGAAGTTTCATTCAAATGGTTTTCATTTCATTACCAATGCCCAAGGCACCTTAATAATTTCCAACGTACTCTACACTTCGGCCTTTACAACCTGTGTCAATGCTCAAAGTTCAACCTAAACATAGAAATAAAGCTTACACAAGACCTTTTAGATAGATACACATTCACACCATCATTTCTATATACATTCTATTGATGTTGCTCACCACCATAGGTCTAACCTTAAGAAGGGGAAAATTCCAAATCATGGTACTTCCACCATTGGAATTGTCATACAAAGCACAACTCTGGGTGTTATTACGACACCCCTGGCGTGATTTCGTAAAAAGGAAATCATCAAATTTAGATTGACCTGATAGAACTGGTCAAGAAAGCTCTCTCAGAATAGACTACATAGCTTGAGACCATACTTTCCTTCTCCAAGAAATGTTCTTTAAAATGACCCCATACAACCATAGGCATCAACTGAAAAGAAGAGAATGAGTCAATCCATTTTCCCCACTTATCACAAAGTAGTTCGGCTTAGACGGCTAGATCAATTCAAAAGAAAAAGCCGGAGTACATGATTTCGAACAAGGAATTCCAACATGGGAACCTAGGAATCACATAGGAATTACCAAGCCTCAATAAGCACCAAGCTTTAGTGGGTAACACTAGAAACGATCATCCAACAAGATGAATAGATTTTAAAGATTTAGTGTGGTGTAAGACGGATGCCCTCTTTGTGCATCAAGGATGATTTCAAGATAGGGGACATACTGGTCTCCTATGAATAGTACAATAAGAGGATTTAAGATGAGGTTTCTAGTTACAAACACCTAGAAACTAGAAGATAAAACTATCGAACCAGACCAAATATGTGCTGCCTAAAAAGCACTGACATAAACAACACCAGCAAGCCATAAAGGCATTCAAGAAACCCGACCATTTCCCAATGGTCCCCTCAGGTTGTGTTCATTCTACATGGAATGACACATTTATCAGGTTCATAACAACACTACCCACCTTTGGAGTGTCTTAGATGAAAAGGAAGGAAAACTAACATCTCATAAGTGTGATAGATTATAACAACGAGACTGGCATGTCAAAACACCCGAGTCTTTCGAAATCTATTCCGAGTATTGGAATGGAACTGGTTCTTTAATTCTCACACAACACTACTTAGAGATGACCTGAGACCGTACACAACAGTACAAGAATATTTATTTTGGAGTTTTATTGCTACATATGGCCATTTTTTGGATTACACCATAACTAGTCATCTATTTCTAAGAAATAGAAAGGGCCAAATGACCTACGAAGTGGCCGACCATACCCTAGGAACATCTATCCAGCTCAAAAAGGCTATTACTCGATGCTTGAGCCCACAACATGGTCAAGAAATACATGACCTCCCATCTGAACAAGGGTTTCACTTTCAAACTAAGAGTCCTACTAGGGACAAAAACACCCAAACAACACCAAAAGTGAGAAAAGTCATAGCACTATTAAGGCATTCTAGTTCCAAGGGTTCTACTTACCACGGGTTATCCCCATACGAAGAACAAGCTTGAAACCTGACACTACTTCATGTCAAAAAAATTCACTAGGATCAGAATCCGACCATAAAACTTTTTCTAAGGAAAAGAACGCCAACGGAAGTTACTCACGCTTCCATTTCAAGGAAACTCAAGAGAATTTTGAAAACTCCTTTACACGAGGGTTTAAACAGTGGGCACCGCTATAGGTTCCATTTCCAAGCCTCTTCAAATCACATTTAATGTTTAATCATCAAAAGATTTAATCAAAACATAAATGTACCATTTCCAAAACAAAACATGGTACTTGATTTTAACCAACACCCTAAAGAAAAACAAACATGTTTTATAAAACTCTCTTTTTAAAACATTTTACATTGACATCCCATCATTTTTAGGAAACTTATCAAAACAAAATCCTTTTAAGAGAAAAAAGGAGACCTACAAGGGCCCCATTTTAACAAACTTGGGTTCTCCATAAGGCAACCCAATAGTAAAATCACTCTTATTGAAATTTTAAACACCCAAACATGCCATCTCATAAAAACCTTTCCCCAACTGACCTACTTGGGTCTAGTTGCTTTTTTAAAGCTAACCATTTTGAATTCAGATCAAAACAAAACATATTTCACATTAATAAGAATTTCTCAAATAATTTTACCATTTCATTTAATATGGGTTTCCATTTCCCAATTCATAAATTTCTCATACACTCCATGGATTGAAAATTAGCTCCCATTAATCGGTACCAATGTCAATTCAGAATTTAACATGATCAACATAACTGTCCAAATTATATGGGTGGCCACCTAACAACTTGAAAAGAACCCATACACTTTACAGCATGGAATTTGGCTCCCTTTAGTCAAAACCATATTCACTTAACAATTGTATTTAGCAACCTTTTCACAATGGTTAAATTACACGGGTTACCTTTTCCAAGCTATAAGGCGTCCATACACCTTGCAACTGAAAAATATCTCCCATTATAACTGTAACCAAAAACATTTCCCATGAAACTATTTACATATATCAAATTAAGATAGAATGTCACTACAAGTAGCTAACACAGAGCAACAAGTTGAAATTACTGAATTATGGCAATTTAATCACAGGAGTATGCTATAACAAGAATTAAGAATAAAAGGCATGTTAATGTATAACCTAAACAGGTATAAATCTAATAATGCCATATTAATAAGGCATTGAATCATAATTAGCAGGAAACCTACTAATCCAACTACTTAGCATGGCATATATGCATGGGATTTGAATTTCTATGTAGTTAATATGGTGCATGTAATGCAACTTCTTTTCCATATCAGGCCAAGGAAAGTATCCAAAATTACAAAAATCATAAGCAGTAGAATGTACACCCGTCACTCTTGGTGAGATCATGTCAATTGTAACAGTAAACAGTATAAACTGCAATCCCAGCCCAGGCCACATGGTCATTTCCCATACATGGGTTAATCAGTCCAAAGCACTGTTATTAGACAAGTTCTGACACTTTCCTCATCTCCAATCTACGAACCCCAAATAGTAGGACAAAAGTAAAAACCATATCTGATACTACTTTGTATCATCCCTTCCTGGATGACCACTAAGACGATGGTCGGACTGATCACCACATGACCACAAGCGTGCCTCCTCGTATGCCAGAGGCAGCTGACTAGCAGCAAGGGTGTAAGGATAGTCAGTGGGGAGACTATACCCTCTTATCAAAGTTGTGTAGTGGTATAACAGAGAAAATAACAATCAACATCAGGATCATTAATATGTAATTGACAATACAGTGGAAGATAGATTTCATATAAATGAACAAAAGTGGCCAATTCCAGTTTATACAATGGATGAATGCATTACTTGGTATTGATACCGAATAGAAATCAGTAACAGCACAACATGATTTTCAATACAATACAATGTAGGACTCAAGTAAATAAAAGAACTAAAATCCCAATGGTGAAATCCAAAATCATCCAAAGCTACATCTCAGTAATTTTCTTCTAACTCTTGTGTATAAACAAACAAAAACAAGAAAGGTTCAAGGCCCTGAAAACAAGAAAGTTCTATATGGGTACACTAGTGCAATGTCATCCCATGTAGGGTGTCAGATATAAATCTTAGTAGGTCAGCACCACTGATGTCTAACCCAATCCCGATAGTTTAATATAAATTAAACTGGGTGTAAACATGCATAAATAAAGTAATCATTACATTATAACTAAATTACCAAATACCTTCTTCATCCCTCAGATGGTGTCTGGACATGTAATCAGTTCATTAATTGAATATTACCAGTTTTTTATAAGTCACTTGTGGGTAAGTCTTCTATAGAGTCGAAGGGGTTTCCTCCAAGGTAAAATGGGAATAAGAAATGATATGGCTTGATGGGATTTAACAATGGCTCCTACTTGTCAATGATGGACCCGAGGAGTGTATCAAAGGAATCCTACAATGGTATTTAGGAATAAAGTCTAAAGATATAACAAGGAAACCTGACCAAGATATTTGGTGAGGGAGTTCCATGGTAATCACCAATTTAATGTAGATCTCATTAAAATAACACTCATTATTATCTGATTCTAACTAAGGGGTAAGAGTGTAATCCAAGGAGCTATATTAAAGTCAACCCACAATAAGGTGCATATCGAGTCCAAGGAGTGCATCCAAGGTAAAATCGGGCTAAGCAAGGACTAGGTCCAAGGATTGTATCCAAGGCATCTACATGTCAATACTTGATCCAAGGAGTGTATCCACGACATCATGTGATGGTATTTAGTAATAAGGTCCCAAGTCATAACAAGGAAACCTGGCCAAGATATTTGGTGAGGTAGTTCCATGGTAATAACCTAGGTAACGTTGATCTCATGGAAAGATAACTCAGTAGTATCTCAGTCTAGATAAGGGGTAAGATTGTAATCCAAAGAGCGTAATACAAGGCATTCCACAATAATGTGTCTACCAAGTCCAATGAGTGAATCCAAGGTAAAAAGGGGCTAAATAAGGGCTCGGTCCAAGGAGTGTATTCAAGGCACTAACTTGTCAATACTAGGTCCAAGGAGTTTATTGAAGGCATCCTATAGTACTACATGGTTACCCAACTGTAGTATACCAGGAATCCAAAGATAATACCAGGAATGGGATTTTAGTAGGTTTGATCCTTAGCAACCCGTCCTTGAATTCAGAATTGGGTACACGAGAGCTCATGGTATTCTGTGATCAGAAACCATGACAAGATTGAGTCTAAAAATTTCTATTTAAAAAAGAAGTCAAGTAATAATTCATTTTAGTCAAAGCCTTGCCATCCATTAGTATGGAAAGGTCAGGTAGCATTGAAACCATTTGTTTATTGGTTCAATCCTTTCCTTCCATTAGTGTGGATAGGCAAATTATCATTCCAACCATTTATTTAAAATCTATTAAAGAATTTTCAAAATTCAAGGTCCACACTATTACCTTCCCTTAACATGGTAAGGGTTTCCATGGATATGGAACCAATTATTCTCTAATGAACCTAAGTCCATCCATGGAATTCCTACATGGGAATCCATGTATCCCCCAAGGTATGAGTATGAAAACTCATTGCGTCAATCATGGAATTCCTACTTGGGAACCCATGTGTCACCCAAGGTGTTATTAGCATTCAATACATTTGAAACCAATTTGTAAATTTCTTTTGAGGGTCAATCATTAATCATTAAACATTCATTTAACTCAACTCATTACACTTACCAAAACATGTCAAATGAATTTATAAGGCTCCAAGTATCCATGAAAAATAAAAATTACCTACATGGTTAATTCTGATCTAAAAACTGGACTAAACACTTAGACGATGCTTCAGTCCTTTAATCGTTAAAAAAAGGGAAACTCGGTGTTTCTAATTCCATTAGGGACATGTCCAAAACATACCATATCATAACATAACATCAATTAATAATAATTTTAAACAATATATGTCAAGAAAGAAAGGTCCAACCACTACTTTTTATCTTTAAGTAAGTGTACCTCCGTTTGAGGGGTTTTATTAAAAAATTGACATTTCTTATCACACTAAACATTTATCGCCTTTAACATTTAAACAAAACATGCTAAATCCACATTTAATAGGAATTCAATATAAATACTTCACTACATGTGTTTAAATTCTAACTAAAGTGCAGTAAGTAATTAATTAATGCATTTATAGAATTAGAGGACTTGGAAAGGGACCCTACCTCAAGTTGGAACCAAGCCGTCCACATCAACTCTTGTAGCTTTCTAACACAAGAATAAAAACCACTCTAATTCATATACAACTATATATATTTGGGTATACCCTTACCCTCATTTCTCTTATTCCCCATTCCATGAGGTAATATGCACACTTAGTATATACACCTATACACAAATATATACATACCTCTGTATATGCTCATGAGTCTTCCAAAGGTACGGAAACTCACTATAACAACATCTGACAGACGTATGCAACATAAGATACAAAAAAGGGAGATGTGAAACTGGTTTCAACCACAAACACTCACCTTTGAACAAAACCAGAAGACGTAAATCACCCGAACCACTTTGCTTTCGGTGGTGGTTGCCAGAACACGCTCTAACATGCATGTGGAGATCATTCGCACGACCTACGATCGAAGTGAAACCAAAATCAGGTCATAACAAGGAACCTTGGGTTCATCTAAACCTTATGGAGTAACGAGAAATCCAAAATTTGGTTTGAACTGGGAGGAGAAGGCATAGGAAAGGACTCACCATAATTATTCAATGAGATTCTCGAAGAAGAATTTTTGGAGTGATGGAGGAAGAGGAGGCCGAGGAGGGGTCCATGCATGAAGAAGGGAGAATCCCCTTTGGGTTAGGTATGACATGATTTGAGGGATATGGGTGTGAGGTTTATGTTTTAATTTTATTTTATTTTAATTTAATTTAATTATTTAAAATAATTTGACTACACGGTTTAATCCATACAGTTTACCAAATCATGTGAAAACTGGGTGGTGTCTAATGACCCCAAGATACACCCTGTAGGTGTTAGGCATGGAGTTTAGGAAACCGTGTGCACCCCGTGCGCAAGACCACTTCCCCGCTTAAAAAGGGGTCGCATGGTCACCTGTAGTGGGGAACACGGTTTAGCAGAATGTGTGCAAAACGTTTTCCCTCTGATGTCCTCTAAAACATAAAGTTTTTCAAGTCTAACACTCCCGAAACTTCTCGAACCACTCGAAAGACTTCTCGGGACTTCAGTCAAGCCCAAAAAAATTACATATGAGTGATCAAACTCTTGGAATTTTGTTCTCAATCTCTGTTTTAAAAACAATCAGTTTGGTAAACAAAAACATTTAAAAAACTTCATACTTTTTTCCAGTTCAAAAAAACCAGATTCTAGATGCCTCTACCCAAGAAATCGTTTGCACGGAATTTAATATCCAAAAATCCATTTTAAAACCACCCAAACACCCCAAGACTCCCATATTTAAATCTTGTATGAGTCTTGAAAAATTATAGGTGTTCTTAGAGCCTCCTAAAAGGATTCCAAGGTGATTTGAACACCGTTCTTCGAGATCGAAATCCTTGATTGAAGATCCTCTCTTTTCCCAGTAATTGGATTTCATCATGTTGCTTCTCCCATTCATTTATCTATCTTTTCTTGAACTTTTCATGGAATATCTCTATTATTTCAAAGTATTTTAACCTATGAGTTTAGATCTAGATCTTGGATTATGGATCTAGATCTAGATTTTCAAGATCTTGATGACTTCGATATTAATTTTGGTCTAGGGATTTAGATCTTAAGATTTATCAATGACATTGTGCTGCTCAGATTTTGGAAATTTTCATTGGACTAACATCCATCAATAAACTAATGTAGGTGGTATAACTAGAACTCATATAGTCTTGATTTTGATATGAGTATGTGATTTTACGATTTTCTAGATTCTATTGGTTATTGATTTCCTAAATTGGAGTAATTATGAATGTGAAATTGACATGTGATTTCCTTGGTGATTAATTGATAATTGAATCATGAACAAACGATGAGGGTTTCCCAAGTAGATATTTGATTTGGAAATTGGTTATGGGTTGAGATATTGTAATTGAGATATTGAATTAATTATGTTAAGATAATTAATTAAGGGGAATTAATTACGAAATTATGATTGTTTATGAAAGATAATTAATTGTGAGAATTAATTATGTTACAAGATGTTGATCAAAGATAATTAATTTTGAGAATTAATTGTGACATGTTGATATTTGATATGGATAATTAATTGTGAATAATTAATAATGAAAGAGAATTGTGTTGATTAATTAATGAATTGATGAATTAATTAATGGGTTATATGCTTAGTTAAATTTATAGTTAATTAATGGACTTTGAAATGTTTAACTAATCATAGGATTAGTAATGGAATGATGTGGCTAGTTATTGTGAATTAAAGAGTGATTAAATGGAAGATATTATTGTGGTTCTAGACATGGAGTTCTAGACCAATTAGAAGTTGGGACTTGGACATGTCATTCCACCCCAATAGTTATCCAAGAATGATATTATGGGTCTCTAGGAATGACTACCTACACCAGAAAAGATATAGAGTGATAGAAATGGATACATACAATTAATGAGATTTGGGGTGATAGTAATGGTGACCTATAATTAATGAGATTTGGGGTTCTAGGCATGATGACCAACAACAAATGATTAATAATAATGAATGATGATAAAAATGGGAAACTTGAATTGAAACTGGGCTTAATGTGATGATTAAAGATTTAATGACAATGTGACAACTATTTACTTTTTCATTGTATTTATTTCTTCATAGAACTGCATGCACTATCATTTGACTGAACCTGTTTTATACACCGTTGGTGGTGGCCTAATGTGTTGTACTCACACCCTATTCGGGCCACCTAATCGACACCTGAGTAGACTTTTTTGTTGTAGGATAGGACAATGGAAAGGCACTAGGATAGGTTGTTGTTTGGGATTGGAGCGTGGGTGAGGGAACCAAGCATGGTTTGAGACCCATTTGGAGTCGATGTCTCTTTAATTTGAGATTCATTGTAGACACTTGGAACTTTAATTTTCATAGAATGTTTTACCTTTCATTTAAGTATTGTATTTTCTGGTTTTTGACTATTATATGGCATGGTATTGTTTGGGATATTTATATGATTTTTCACTTGGTTATTGTTTTTATTGCTTTCATTAGTGAATTATTCTGACAAAAGAGGGTATAGTATCCCCAAGACTGATTTAATGGACCCTCACTTCTATTTTTCACCCTATAGAATATGGGGAGGCATGCTTGAGAGAATGTGGCCAACCAGTTTGGGGCACCGTTCAGTGGCACTCAGGTCAGGGTGTCATAGGTGGCCATATAGTCTCTCACAAGCCCATGGAGTAGAGGTGGCTGGTTTGATGTGAGTGGGACGAGATGGGTAAGGGAGTGTTTAGTTTTAGGGGGTTTAAAAAAATATTTAATAAAAATATAAAATAAAATCCAAAACTTTTAAAATCTTGAAAAAACCACATGGTTGTGTTGCACAGTTTTCCTAACTGTCTACCAACCATGAGCAAGCCACTGCCTGGTCAAAAAAAATCACATATTTACTCCTAAATCCTCACACTCTTTAGATAACTATGATATAACCATTCCAATTTCACTATCCCATTGATATACCCCCACACATATTTTCCACTCAGTTAGTCATAATAGTGTGCAACCTATGTATTGTTAAATTGATAAAATTGTATTTATAAAATGATCTCGAGTCATTAGAATTTTTAAATTAGCCCAAATTAAATTAAAATAATGTAAAATAAAAACCATAGTGACCAGTGGAATTTCATAAACTTCCCACCATACCAATTTATTCCTATAGGAAGTATTAAATTAATGTTGGTGTCAAAAGGGAAATAATTCTAAGTAAACTCTTCTATTTGATGGATAAATCCTAAAAATGAGTAAATATAATAAAACTTAAATCATCAAGAGAGAAAAAAATCCTAAAAGAGAATATCCAAAGAGAGGGAGACTGAGAATCAGTTTCCCCACAATTTATAAATTAAAAATGGTGGAACAATTGACAACCATTCCTCAAAATAAGAGGGAGTCATGAAGAAACCACACTCCCAAAATCCCTAAAGGGAAATTACCAAATTCCACCGGTTGAATCCAACCTCATGCACTGGATCAAGAACACAATGATATCATGATATAATAAACATAGAAAAGGACAAAAAAATCAAGTCCCCAAAACTCAAGGATCCCACATAAGGATATCAACAACAAGAAACTTAACTCGCTAAGAAATGACATGTCTCTAACATAATGGTTACAAATGGTATGTGATGGTGTTTTAAACCATCTTACCATAACACTACCCCATGGTAATTTTGATGGAAATGAAATCCTAGTGGAATTCATATCCCATCTAGAAATAATGTTACACCCCCAAGTATATAGGTATCACCTGAAGTTCTACCCATGTCCAAAGGAATGGTAAAAAATAGTAGATGGTCCACACAAATGAATTAAAATAAAAAAACATCATTTAATGAGACATGAAACAATTATCATGATAGGAACACCACCCACAGTGGGAAACAAAATAAACACACATGAAACACTAGGAAAATTCTTCCTTAAAAACTTTTCTAAATTCGATGAACATATATCTCAAAAGGTTAGTTATTATAAATTCATGAAACCAAACACCTGTAGGATATATCCAATGATGGTCACTCATCTATCAAATGTCAAATGTTTCCAAGATTAATGATTGGAAAATACAAAACTAGAGCTCACATCAGAGTATCCAATTGAACAAATCCTCCCTAATCTGACTATCAAACCTAGGATCATCGATTTAAAAAACTCAACTGAAAAATATCCAATAATTATCCAAATAAAGTCTACCTTATATGAAACCAAATCATAATAATTAGAAAAGGGTAAATAGCATATGTCACCTCATTCAGTGCCTAGGCATTACTAAACGGAATGAGGAAGAAACCCTAAAATTGGTACTATACATTATACTAGACTATTTCTAGGGGAGGGACTAAAAAAAAGTAATCTGAGACAAAGACCTATGAATGATCATGTACCTAAAATGGTACTAAACAACCCCAAAACAAAATAGAGACAAAACAAACAAGAGATTACTAAAATAATTGATTTTTTTATCAAAATATCTTTTTTTGAAACCATGGAACCATTAAAATTGGGCCTTTATTCCTTGAAAACCAAATAGAACCCATTTTAAAAATTAAAACCTCAATTCCTAACTAGGGATAATATATTTTATAATTATTTCAAAATTAAATTAAAAACCCCAACCTGTTTAAATCCAAAACACCATTCCATTTTTTAAAATAACTCAAATGTTTTATTTTTTAAAATATTTTAAAATAATTTAACCTTTCAAAAAACACACACCAAGGGTAAAATTCGTTTTTAAAGTCATTATTTTCCTTCAAAATAAGAAACCCATCTCTTAAAACACTATGTGAACTCGATTAGAAAACTCAATCCCATGTAAAAAAAATTCAAATTTCAAATGAAATCCACTATTTTGAAACATTTTAGAAAACCAAACTATATTTATAAATAGTCCCAGTGGCTTTTCTTCAAAACCAAAAAAAATTTCCTTTTGAATTCAATTTTTCAACCAGAGAAATGATTTTCATTACACATGTGCAAATAATAAACAAGGGAATTATGAAACCCTCAACCAAAATCCATCCAAAAAATACAACATATCATAATAGAAACCATGAATCATATTTCATAACCCAAATTTAATGGGAAATAAATGATTAAAGTAGTATAAATGAAAAACAATAGTGATTTGGGACCATTACATACATGTAATTATGGTAGGGAGACACATTCTAGTATTGAAATAGTTCTTAGAACATTTCTAGAATCAAGTGTTTGGTTATCACCTAATTTGTTAGGACCGATGAAAATACCATTGAATCTTTACATCCTTCTTCATTACCAACCCAAAACCCAATCCAACCCCAAGGCAACTCAACTATACCAATGAGGATCAACACATCAACAATAATAAATCCAATAAAACAAAAATTCAAAATTTATTCCCAATTTCCATGGAAACTTGAGGATCAAGCTGGGAAATAGGTATCTAGACTCCCCCTATACCTACCTCTTATGTCATAATGAAAAAATCTAACTCAATATTACCCTGAAACTCCAATTGAAAAAAGGGAACTCCAAATTATTATAATTACATTGAAAATAATAACCTAAATTTTTATACCATTTGTAATGAAATGGTATAAGTCTTCCTTTTCATGTGTACTTTCCTTTTCTAATAAATTTTAGGGGCCATGGATTTTATCCATGGTTTACAATATTTCTTGTATAAAGTTTCTATAATGATTTATATATAAGAAACAATATATCAATTTTTATTAAAAACGTTTTTCCAAGGTTTTTATTTAATAAAAACAATTACATGAAAATCATTTCTCCTCTACCAAAAACATAAGAAAAAAATACCTTTTTAGAGACTCTCTTTAAAAAAATTCAAAAACACTAATTATAAAATAAACATTTTCAAAACTCAATGAGGTTTCCGTTTATTACTTGGTTCTCTAAAATATTTTAGAAGTCCAAATATTTATAAAAATTATGAATAACTGCCTAAAACCCCATTTCTCTAATTTTCTCATATGATAACACATTTCAAACTCATTCTTAAAAATAGTTTGAAAGGAAATTGTACTCAATATTTTACATTAATTCATTGAAAATAATTTACAAACTCTTTTCAAATCAATTTAATAATGATCCTCCCAAAGGTGGACGAAAGAATAAAAATAGTTTCCAATATAATCAAGTCATAAAATAAGTATAAAAAAAATTACAACTACATATATAAAAAAATAATCAATGAAGTAGGGGATACAATCAAAGAAAAAGGTAATTCCCCTAACATGAACCTAATGATCCTAGTTTCTTCGGTTGTACCCTAGGTCCTAACATGAGACCATCTTAGATTTATCATAATTGACCAACCTAATGGCATATGTGGCATCCCAATCACAACCCACCAGAATGTCCTACACTCATCCTCATTGGAATGGAATACCCTAAATATCCCTACACCATGCTAGAATGTTCACTAGTATTATGTGTATCCCTTCTGTATCATAATCCTAGACTCCCACGTAGCTACTTGGGTTCATATGACTAATAAAACTTGTGGTGAGCACAATCAATAATCCTTTAACTCAATGATAATACATTTTAAAACAATGCATGCATCACCTACTACCCACACAAATTTATCCGCATATGCATGGAATAAAACAAATATCCCCACTGAGGGTCGCATGGAATTATGGACCACAAGAATCACAAATGGGATCAAGAGGGTATCATACAATTTATAAAAACTCATTTCCAAAAAATTACAAAAATTTAATATCTTTAAAAAGATTCTTGGAATGGAAATCCATTTCACTAAAAAATTTCAAAACTCAAATGGAAAATCACTCAAAAAATTTTAAAATCAACATTGAAGCTATTGAAATCCCCAATGAGTTTCAAAATGAAATACACATGGGTTAACTCAAAATTTTAAAATCATAAAAACCATGTTTAAATATTTAAAGGATTACAAAATGAACAATGATTGGTTTGAAATCCTCATTAATTCAATAATAATTCTTTAAAACATCATTATGCTTCACTTTGCTACTTTAAAAAACAAAATAGTTCTTTGAAAATCTAGTCCTGTATTTTCGTTATCACTTGGCATGGATTCACATCCCATTCAGTGGTTTAAAATAACTTTTATATCAAATTCACCACTCATGGACATAAATATAAGAATAATATTAAATAAAAATAATTTAAAAACATCACAGAATTAAAGGAATTGAATAGAAAGAGACGAAAAAGAAACACCTTCCTTGGACTAATGGAAATAAAGATGGAAGAAAGGTGCATCAAGCCGAAGCATGACACCTTCTAAAAATACGACTCCAACATGCAAGAGAGATGCTCTACAAACTTTAAGCAACAAAAAATTGAAATTTTAACCCATGCCAAACCCTTTTTAAATTTATGTATGTGAATATGGTTTGTAGGAGGAACTAATATAGTTGAGAGGTAGAGGGATAAACTTACCTCTTGAAATTAGAAGGAATAGTGCCTGAAATAGAAGGAATGATGAGATCCAATAGTGAGGGGAGTCACATGAGGGGGGAAAAGCTATCAAAGGGTGGTCACATGTTCCAAAGAGAAAGGGAGATCGTTTGATGAAGAGGATGCTGACCGAAGGTGGTGAATTTATGTGAGGAGAACATCAGTCGGGTGTTGTCACGAAAGGGAGAGGGGACCTGGGTGGAGTAGTAGGTTGGTTAAGTGTCTCATATGCCCAAGGTGGGGAGGGGGACAGTTTAACATGATAGGGGGAGAGGGGTAAGGTATTTTCTAGTTTTAGGGTTTTTTTAAAAAAAAATATATATTTAAAATATTATAAAATAAAACCAAAAAATTTAAATTTTTGAGTAAACCACATAGTTAGTCCTCACAGTCATTGTAACTATGTCCCAACACTGTGTTGTTATTTACCTATACAAAAAAATAATAACTCTTTCTTATAGGACCCTGCACTATCCAAATAACAGTAATCCAATCAGAGTAATGGTACTTCAACATTGATAGACCCCAATACATAGTTTACACACAATAACTCCTAACCATATTCAATCCAATCATAGTATAAAATAACTAATTTTTTTCAAAAATAAACGTGATATCTGGACTTCTGAAAATTTTAAGTAGCCAAAATAAATTAAAATATTATAAAATAAACACATAAATTACATGTGGTTGTTACGAGATAGAAATCAATGATTATCTAATAATAATCATCCTCTTTATAACTAATGTATTATAATTACACTAGCCATGGTACAAAAATTAATATGAAGTGCTTATTAGATGGACCCTCTGAGAACCTCTTTCTTCATTTTCCTCTTTCTAGTGCATCATTTGAAATATATTTCCGTTCTAATAAAAGAATAGAATAAACACTACCATATTCTTTAATTATTTCAATATTTATGATCCTCAAAATTATCCTTATTTTTTATTCATATATTTTCACAAAAATATGTTCATGTAAAAATATTAATACAGACATTAAATGTATAAACCTTAAAAAAATATCTAAAGAATAATTCTTTATTTTTTTCATGATTTTTTATTTTGGATATTCATTATTTAGTTAAAATTATTATTCTATAGAATATGCCCTTGTTCTTTCGACCAAGCTATCAGTCGGCTATTATGAATTGATAATTTCCCTATTCATGAAGACACATCAAGTTATTCACTGAGTCATTTCATGGTTTTCAAATATATAAATCATTATTTTATGTTACTAGTAATCTAAAAACAAAAAAAAACTTTCAAAAAATATCATTGAATTCATTTTTAATTCAATCAGGGTTAATCATCATTAGCATAATTATATTTTAAAATTCAAGAATAACACAACACCATCAACGATTATCTTTTAGAATGATAATTTCTATAATTTCAACATCCTATATTTTTTATAATATAATATTATTGTAATTTATTATATTATCTCAAGTAAATTATTATGGTAATTTAATTTTTTAAATTTATATTTTTACTCAAAAAATGTCTTATAAAATTCAAACTATTATTTTCAAACACAAAATTATTCATATGAAATTAGAACTAAGTGTTAATAAAATATTTATTGATTTTATAAAAAAACAATATTTAATCACATAAAAACTATTATGAGAATTTAAATTCCTAAATAATTCATTAAAATCCTTAAGAAATCAATACATTCTTTTGAAAATAGTAAAACCTTAAAGGAATTTACAATGCCTTCTAATTTCCAAAAAATGACTTATAAAGTTCCAAAATCCATATGAAATCTAAATAAAAGTATTATGTTATTAAAATTCAATATTTTCACACACAAGGATTATTTTTCACTTTTTTAAAATTTAATTCAACTTGATTTTTAAATAAATGAGATAATACTTCAAGTCTTTTCCATTTTCAATATATCTTCTATACTTGTCATTTAATTTTAGACATTATGTGATGTTACAACTTGTATAACATGGAGTTTGACCTAAAAGCCCTATAATCACTATATA
Organism: Viscum album; assembly: GCA_963277665.1. Classification (NCBI taxonomy): domain Eukaryota; kingdom Viridiplantae; phylum Streptophyta; class Magnoliopsida; order Santalales; family Viscaceae; genus Viscum; species Viscum album. Next base: position 1,422,026,565 of record OY728123.1, on the reverse strand, counting down.
TGTCCTCCAAACTTCATGTCAATAGTTCATAATGTCTCAATAATATCTTTTTTAAAATCCATCATCATATTTATCAACTAAGACATCCCAAAAAACATACCAAGGGTGTTTTACCTAATAATATCCCACACTGGGTTTACTAAAAAAATCAATAATAGATTGATCACTTTTTCATTCTAAAACCTAAAAAATACCTAAATATAATCAAAATTTTAATATATTCCTATTTACTTTCAGAAGGGTATGAATGATTCACTATTCAAAAATACTATTCTCACATGATTCAATCTTTTCATGAGAAAAAAAGTTAAATGAAAAGATACTCATTAAAAAAATTCTTAAGATTCATAAAATTCATATTTAACATTTAATACAACTCCACCAGACTATGAAATTTATAATATACCAATTTTAAAAAATATTAGCATGAGTTAACTCCACATTTTCAATAATGAAATTACTCTCAGTATTCTTTAACATTCTGCAACACATATATAACTTTTCCTAGGTATTGTTTTATGACCTCTTCTACCCATTTATAATAAAACCCAAAGGGATATTATTTAAAAGGTAACCAAAAATAAAAATGAACTAAATAATTAATTAAATAGAGTTACCATACCATGGTATAATTATAAATTTACATAGAGGGTGGGGTAAATTTTTTGAACTATCTAGGGGGATGGGGTTGGTATGATACCATGATCTAACTAATGTCTTTAAAAATATTTACTATGTGGTTTATTTTTCATATTCTATATAACCTAATCATGTAGTGACACATATTATATCTTAACCAACCTTCACTCAACTTTATCCATGATAATGTTCAATTTAATCATGGTGTTCTTTTTCATTAAATGGTAAATGAGATTTATTATAATATTGATGTTACATGAGTTTTCACATTTTATTTCAATTAGAGATGAAATATACACTAAAATCACTTAATTTTGTTTCATCTTAAATATAATCTAAGTAAATACATGAGTGTCATCTTTATATCAATGTTATGTGGTACTTAAATAAATATTTCCATGCCTCTTACTCTATAAAAACTTTTATGTGGGTCAAAGATAAAAATAATTGTCTGATGTTGAATCCTAGATATCATCTAAACCTATCAAAACTGAATTCATATACCCATAATAATTAATTCTATATTTTTTGATAAAATAGATCCAAGACTGTAATATGGTTGACATATCATATAATCTTCCACAAATCAAACATGAAACTCTCCTTGGGTTGGTATTAGTACTGTGTTGGTTGGAATGTGACAAGAACAATATGTTTTCATGTGTCTATGAGGTAAAATAATTTAACAATTATCAACCAGTATTCTATCACATTGAACTCATTTTCATCATTATCCTTTTAAAACATCATACAAATATCTATAATAGTTTTCCTTAGACTAGAATCCTATTTTTAAATATTTTCACTACTCCAATGCATTATTTTTTCTTATAAATGAATATTCTTTTCATTACTTGGTTCACCTTTCATTCAATGAAAAAAATTAGCATATAAATCATTGAAATTTCATGATTTCACCACATATATTCAAAAAAAAATCATTAATTTCACATCATTTAGGACTTTAGAAAGGATTTCATACACAATGAGAGTTTACATGGATTGTCTTCCATCTTGATGTAAATGTTATGATCAACTCCTCCTATATGGAATATAAGCTTCCTTAATTCCTGAACATGGTAAGAATATTGTTCTATCAATGGATGTTTCCTCATATAGAAGGCCTTCTTAAAACAATATACCATTTTTCATCTTTATCAATAATGAAAAATAATAAATGTTCATTATAAACATATTACACAAGTATTTTGTTGAGGAATACAGATTTTAGATATATTTAATATAAATTAAATTCCTTTTGAACTTCCATAGAAAAAAATAGTAAAATATCTTATAACCAAGATGTAGGAAAAAATCATATATATAAATCATTCAATCTATAATTCCTCTTAACCACCAGTTATTCCATATTCCATGTCATATATCCTTCTATATTAAGAATAATTGTAAATAACCACTTGGTTATGAGAGCATTATTATCCTTCATCCATGAAATAACTTTGAAACCCCAACTCTAGTAACACAATTTTTCCTAATTTATTAAATTGGTATAAGATAAAAGGGATCACATCACTAAGGATCTATCAGTTTAGTAGTCTTGAAGCATTAGATACAAACACTTTTCACATTTCAAATTGTTAATAAAATTTAAATACATAGTAAAAGTAAATATCTTTCATCCTTGAACTCATTTGAATATTCATTCTTTATATTTTATGGAAAAGAAACAAAATAAAGTTAAGATAAAATTCTCGATAAGGTTTTTATACAATGGAAGCTATCATGGGTAAATAAGGAATAATCAATAAGGAATGGTAAATAACTGAAAAGAAATATCATTTACTCAATAACTTGAGCATGAAATGAATCTATATATTATATCAATGCAATAATCTCATGGATTATAATAACTAAATTATCAATGAAGGAAATGATTAATGTTGGATTTCATGATCTTAGATAGCATGACATCTTTATCATCAAGGCCTTATTTCATTATAGTATAATCAATGGGTAGGTATACAAAAAAAGTCATTTAATATGTTTGGCCAACTAGTTTCCCTCATGATACATGTCAATGTATCAAGGGGATATATAATTTAAGTCCTCACCTATCAAATTTTGTTAAATTTATTCTTTATATGTTGTATATTCAATTTAATTCTCAAACAATATTCTTTAATATGAAAATATGTGTTGAGTAAAGGATACAAAAAATCATTACGTCCCAAGTCAATCAAATAACATTCATAATTAATCACCATATGTAGAAAATTTATATGGTTTGGTAAAAAAGTATATTAATGATAAAAATAATATATATGTTTTAGAGAATAAAAAGTTCTAATGAAATATGATCCCATGAAAGAGAATATTTAGAGAATATTTTAATGTTCAAAAAATTAATAGGAGAAAATATAACCATAAATTCATCAAAAATATTGATTTTATAACAACTACATTTATTTTATAGAATAAAAGAGAATAGAAGAGAAACATTATAATGATTTTTTTGTAAATGTTTTTATTTTTAAACCCGATGAAAATGTATATAAGAAACTAAATATTAGGAAATGTTTATGGTGGTTGGATGGGACATTAATGTGGTATACGTTGGAAATAAACATTCCTTTTGACTTTTTTTAAAAAAAATCCCAAACAACCCATTAAATAAATTAGAAAAATTCATTCCAATACTTGTAAAAAAATAATAATAATATAAAATTTTCTAAATAAATAAATTTAGTAAACAAATGCTACTTTTTTAATATAATTTTCAAAAATAATATAGACATGGAATAAAAATATACCTAATTACAAAGTTAAATAGGATATGTTTTTCATTTAAACATTTATTTGGGTGATTCAAGTAAAAATGTGAGAAAAATATGGATGAAAACCATAAAAATCTATAAATATATATATGATAATATAATAGATGGATTTTATAAAGGATTTATTGTAAGATTACTTTAACAAAACATATAATAAATCCTAGAAAAATGAGATTTCAGAATAATTTTATACCTATTTGGTTACATTTAAAACTCAACCTCATGAAAGAGTAAACATTAAATGAAATATTATTCATTTATAATAAATATTTATTCATTTTAAATATATAAAATGGGTAATATATACACTATATAAATTTAAATATTTGTATAATATCAAATCTGTCTCAATGGAGTAGAAAGTGAGACGAAATCTCTAACAAAGAACATATAATTGAAGTGAGAATTAATTAATGAAGTGGTTATGTGCAAAAAATGTAAATAAAAAAATTTAAAATATAATATAATACATATAGATTTAATTTCAAGAATAATTTTGGAATAACATTATCAATGAATTATAAGTGTTACCCAATATTTAGAAATTAAGTTAAGAAACCCCTTACCAAATGATCCCACTCTATTGAACATGATTTACCCTCCATTATAATGGTTTTAACCTAGTTATTTATTTATTCTAGGACTATATTCATACTTATTATATCATATATGATCCAATTATTAAATCTTTTCATCATTTTATTAATAATATTTCATTAATATTATTTCTTTAGGTGTTAATTTCTTAGTGTCTTCATTTGTTTTTTATCATGGATCTTATTGTTCTTGTGGATTGGTCATAGTTTCATCTTCTCCAGAATTATATTAATGTTTTAAATTGTATATTGAATCATTATAAGCATTTTTATAATCATTATTAAATGGTGTAAATGGATATGAATCTCAATACTTTATAGAGATGCTGATTCGTGCGTACACACAAGTGATGTTATCATTTTTTATTGGGTGAAAGGGTAAGGAGGTAGAAGATGTATTTAATTTAATTAATAAATAATATTTCATAATTATTATATATATATATTCAATAGTTTCATAATTATGATTATCCATGTCTCTAGTTATGGAAAAAATTATATCGATTTGTGAGGCTATTGTCCCCCTATACACAAAAGTGATTGTTTTGTTTCCCATTTGATGTAGAATGACATTGATAAATATTATGACATCAAAAAAATAAAATCTATTTATATGGGATATTTTTTTATTATATTTTAAATATTATTATATATTTTAAGGTAGTAATTTAATAAGTAATAAAAATAAATATAATGGTTAATATGATTGTCATCTCTTAGAGAAAACTACATTGGAACTCTTCTTAAGGACCCCGGGGTCACAATTTTGGGAAGGAAAATTCGGAAGTGGATAAATATGATGGGGAGATATTTTATCAATTTTTGGTCTTGATAAATTGCTAAAGTGGTGTAATGAAGCGCGGGGAAGATGTTCCCTTATAAAGTTGTGGTGAGTGGAAAACTTGTAATTCTTCAATGTATTAAAATATTATTCAGTTAATTTCAAGGAAAAATTACTCCAAAATGACTCAAAAATTTTTTTGATAGGGTTAAGTTATAAATAAAACAGAAAACATGTTTTAATAAAGTGGTTAGGTAATTTTAACCCTTATCATTTTCTTTAACCCCTTCATTGTCCTTTTTTAACCATAACTACGGTAACAAGTGTTTCAATATTAAAGGGTCATAATTTCTATTATAAGGTATCCATTGACTCATAAATGGAAAAGGGAATAAATATTTGGTAATTTTTCATCATAATTTTTATTTTTATAGATTATTATGATTTTTAAATAATTCATAAAATATAATTATTTTCATTTTTAACACTACTCATTTAATTTAACTTCAAGGAAAACAATAAAAAATTATTTTGAATCTAAAAATATTAGCCATAAAATATAATTTATAATTAACCATAAAATTCCGGTTAAAAATAATTTATCCAAAAAAAATATTACCTTTATTATGTTTTAAAATCATTTACTTTGATTTTCTTACTGCTTGTACAAGAGCAATGGTAGTGTCGTATAATATATTAATATAATCACAACATTACTAAAAATTAGAAATAATTTATGATCATAAAAATCAATTAATATTTTTCAAAATAATTTTTTTTATTTTTTCATAATATATACTTATCCCTATGTGATCATATAATATAAATTGAATGCATGAGAGTGAAATTTTGTAATTTTCTTTACATAAAATGATATAAATGGAAATATCTAGGGAAAATAGCACCCAAATTCCATATATTTGAATTGTTTTGGATATGCTATAATCCATACCATAAAATGAAATAATTGAATGTTTTTTATTGATTTTGAGAATTTATCTTATTCTTTTAAACTCTTTTTACACATTTTACCCTTATTGAGATGACAAATATTTACCACTATTACTATTCATAATGACTAAAAATAAAGGGGACCTTTTTATCAAATTTTAAACCCTTAATTCCCAATATAGTATCAATTTTTTATTATTAAATATTTATAAGTACAAGAAAATAAATTTAATATAAATTCTAAAAATAAAATGAAAATTTGTTCTTAAAAAATGTTTTCAAAGCATAAAAATTAACTTTTAACCAAAATAAGAATAATGCTAATTGAAATGGAATTAATTATATTGTTCCAAATAAAATAGATCATATTTAATAATAATAGAAAATTAAAAAATTAATTATACTTTTATATTTCTTGATTTATTGAAAATGAATGAGAGTATTTGAAAAATTGAATTTTTCATTATTCACTAAAAACAAATAATTTCTGAAAAATCACAAAAAGTTCAACCTTTGTTAATTTTTATATGGTGATTTCAAAAATAATTTTTATTTTTATAAAATATATTTTCTAAAATTGGAACAAATAAATTATAATTTCCCCCCATAAAATGTAATAAAATATTTTAGATGAAAATGCAGTTTTGAAACATAAAATATCATCAAAAAATGAGTTCTTATTTATTAATAATTAATCAATAAATTTTTATTTACTAGGACCTTTATAAATACATTACATTAATAATTTAATCATATTAATTCTCTCTAATTTAATTTCTTGTTTATAACTATAACATTTAAATAATTTAAGTATTATAATATATCTCATTCTCTTAATGTCCAGTGTTTCGTGTAAAGTAATCTATCAAGCTTATTATTCTTTTAATCTAAACTTTTAAGGTGTTAAATTCTCCCCCACTTAAATAAACTAATCTCTTGGAATTTTATATAGGTCAACAAAGTTTTAGTATTTTAAAAGAACTTTATTGAAAACCCACATCTTACAGAGGGATAATAAAACTACTTATAAAATTGGGAAGTGATAGAGATAATGGTTACCAAAAATAACAAATAATAGGATTCCAAGATAATGAGAACATTAGTGGTACATTAAAATGTAGGAATGGCATATAAAAATAGCATCTATGAAAAAATAGAGAGTGATGGAGAACATTTTCATGAACAACATGATTACTACAAAGCCATAAATCAGTGAACAGTGAAATGAAAATCAATTAATCCAAAATTTTGGTCAAAGGGAAAAAATTATTTCTACATCCTTTTCCTGAATTTTAGGGATTATTTTGTTATTAAGATGGAGATCATGAGAAAATGTACTTACTTGGTTTTTTCTATTTCATAATCCCAATTTTATCCTTTGGTTTTTCTATGATGAAGTCAAACTACATCTATTATTCCCCGAAATTAATATTCAAGATGGATTTTTCATGCCTAAAGCAATTAAATTAATGTTTCATGGATCATTATATCCATAAAAGAATGAAAATTCAATATTTATTTCTCTAATTTAAAAAAACAACTAAAACCTTAAATATAACCCCCAAAGATAAACATAAAACATTCCATAAATAGTTAAACATAATAATCCTATAAAATATGTCTCACTAAATTAAAACTTGAACATCTAAAATATTTGATCAAACATTTATCCCTAGACAATATAAAGTTTCTCATAATGTCACATACCAAACATTTGTATACCTTGATCATATATTCTCTTAAATGTATTAACAAACATGAATCTCTCTAAAAATCTAATAAAAAAATATCTAAATTAAAAACTAACTAAATCCATATTCCTTAAATAAAATAACAAACTATTTAATATACTCCAAAAAATCAAAAATTGAAAAAAAACATTATCAAAGATGAATAAAAAGAATTTGTCAAAAAATCACTACTCAATTTCAGGTTTATAAATACTATTCATTTACATCATTAATTTCTATCATCTATTTATCCAAAGTGAATATTATTAACTCAACATTAGACACATATTAAGGGTTTTCATTCCTTTCATCATGTGCTCTCTATAAATAACTCCTTACAACTAAATAACTTTTATCAATTATTGGTACTATTCAACATATGTTTTCATATCCTTAATGAAAAACAACTTCAATGATTTCTTTATATGATTCAGTATTCTTATAAATATATTATATTTTATAAGAAAATTATACAACATAATTCATGAATCCAAATAAATAAACACATTAGTTGTCTCACTTAAATAGTTGTCATCGAATATTTCCTTCCATGGTCTAGGAGTTAACCCATTGATTAGGAAATGAAATCAAATAACTCTCATGTTCCCAAAATATAAGACATTGAATAATAAATAGTACCTTAGTATAAACTTAATATCACTCAATAGAACTCTTCATTATTCCTTGGAAATTAATTTTTATATTCCCATATTTTCAAAATACAAAACATCTTTTCTTTCCTTGAATACATTTATCTATGTGCTTCTTCCCACATACTTGACATGTTGGAAAATAAATCTTCATCCCTCTATGGCCTTCATGAAACTACATTTTTATTTTATTAGGTGTGTTAGGACAATCACCCATTTTTTAATTTTCAATCATATAACGAGATAGCTGATTAGGCATTATCATATGATTTCACCTTCCAGTTCCCATTTCACTTGGTTTATCATGAGGACAATAGTTATATTATCCCTTAAATTTAATATTAAAATGGTCATTTATAATTCCATAAAGATAATGAAAAAAAAACAAGGTATAAAAATCAATAACCATAGTTTGAAACCATATAATTTGTAAAATCATATATAGGATGTCTAAATCACAAAACCTTCTTTCCAATCTAAGACACCTTATATTTATCCTTGGCTATTCAAGGTTATAATCTATTAAATTCTATAATAATGGTTCATAAATAAAATATGATTCATCCAACAAATATCCCTTTGTATTGTAAAATAAGGTGTGCATAGGTCCCACTCACCATGCATTAGAATGATTCTTGAGATTCATTCGACCAACTCTTTTTGGGTTGTTAACCTTATATGAACATATTACAAAACTACACCCACCTATTATTTTCAAATAGGGATTTGTTTCTAGGAAAACTATATAATATCTACATTTCCAAAAAAAATAGTTTTTTATCCAATACATATACTTCTCCTCAAATTCTTCTATAGGTTTATATTCCAAATATATGTTTTCCTAAATCTAGCCCCAAGGATTCTACTAGACTTTAACTAAAAAAACTACAACAACCCCACATCTAGTAACATGGAATCGATGTATATAGTATTAGATTGGAATAAGATATAATAGATCACATCCATAAGGATAGATCAGATTAGTACTCTTGCATAACCATAGAAAAACATTTTTTCCATTTTATAATAGTAATAAAATATAAAAATATAGTGAATTTCAATATTTTACATCATTTAAATCATTTAAATATTCCTTCTTCATTTCATGCAGAATGGTGAAAAAATAAGGGTGATCTAAAATTAATTTTAATTGTTATCTATAGTGGAATCTATCATGACTAAATAAGGAATAATCAATATAAAAAGTGAAATTAGTGAAAACGCATTCCATGTAATCAATGACTTGATCAGGGAATGCATCCATGGACAATATCAATGTAATAATCTGATTAACAATAATAACATAATTTTCAATGAAGTAAATTATTAATGTTTTATTTTATAATCTCATAAATCGTTTTATATTTAATATTAATAACTTATTCAAAGCTAGATTAATATATGGGTAAGTATACACCAAAAATACATTTAAACAGTTTGGACAATTTGTTTGTCTCATGTGACCTGTTAATTTATCGAGAGGCTATATAATTTTAGTCCCCACACATAACTGTATGTCCAATGCCTTTATCAAATATTGAATAATTTATTTATTTCACAAAAAAAATATTCCTTATTAATAAATATCTATATTGAGTAGAGGATATGGAATTTATATATTTCCCTAATCAATCAAATGAAATTCATATTAAAAACTATATATATATATATATACATATCTCTGTGTGTGTTTGTTATATGCTTTATGAAATAAGAATATCCATGACACAAATAATATCAATAATTAATATAAATATAATTTCCAATGAAATATGATCAAAGAGGTTTTTTTTCAAGAGAAATTTAATGACTAATAAATTAATAAGAGATGAAATTTTACTATTAAATCATCAAAAATATATTTTATATAATAAATTCTGGTCTTTTAGAGAATAAATGAAACACAAAAAAGAAACATTAAAATAATTTATAATTAAATAGTTGTTTATAAAACCATTTAAAACTCCTAGAAGAACCTAAATATCATAAAATGTTTATGGATGCAATAAATTCTATTAACTCTATATACAATAAAAATAGACATTCCAGTTGGCATTTTATAAAGAAATTAGAATTGAACCTTTTAGAGAATCATTAAAAAACTTCATTAAGAAAATTTAAAAATACAATTATAATATAAATTTTCCTCAATTAATCATTTTATTAAATGAAAATTTACCTCTGTAAAAAAAATTAAAAAATATAGACATAAAAGAAAAATATACCCAATCAAAAAGAGAAATAATATCAGTTTTTCATTTAAACATTTTTTTTGATTTGGTTGAAAAAGGGATGAAAATTTGGTGTAAATGAGTAATATCCCTAAATATACATATAATAATAAAATAGAGAGGGGTTATGATGGATATATTATAATATTCCATCAAAAAAATATAATAAATCCTTAAAAAATGAGATTATAAAATAAATTATTTTATCTTTAGTAACATTTAAATTATAACCCCATGAAAAGGTTAACTTAAATTGAAACTTTAATTATCGTTAATACATATATATTCCATAAAAATAAAAAAATACATTCAATATATAAAAGTAATTAGTGGCATAATACTAATTAGTTCTCAATGCAGTGGAAATTGAGATGAATTCTCTTACAAAAATCATGTCATTAATGTGATAATTAATCGGTGATGTGATTATTTTTAAAAATATTTATATCCAAAAAACAAAAATAAATATATAATAACACAATAATAGGTTATTTTCCCCAAAATAATGGAATAACATAGTCACTTATGTAAAAGTATAACCTAATGAATAGTAATTGAGTTATGAAACCCATTACACCAAGATTCAACTTTTTTTAACATGATTTATCCTATTTTATAATGGTTAGAAACTTTTTATTAATTTATATCAAAATAGTATTCCTATATATAATATTATATATGATCCATTTATGATATTTTCTCACTCTTTCACCAACGATATTTCTTTATTATCATTATTTTGGGTGTCAGTTTCATAATTTTCTCATTACATATGATTCATTTATTTATAATAGTTTATAGATTAATCATATCCAAAATCATATAAATTTTATAAATTTTATATTTATTCATTTGATACACTTTTTATATCATTCATGAATATTGAACACTAAAAATGAATTGCATAGCTTCATGTAGATAGTAAGTCATATATATATATATATATATGAGTGACATTACCTTTTTTTATTGGGTGAAAGGGTAAGAAAGAAGATGATATATTAAATTTTTAGGATCAATATTATTTAATACATATAATAAATATTTATTATTTCTATAATTATAACTAGTAATGTGAGGCGGTGATAGAAAACAACTTATATCGATTCTCGAGGTGGTTGTTTTTCATCCACACGAGTGATGGGTTTTCTTCACATTTTATAGAGAAGAATATTGTTTAATATTATTCCATAAGCATAATTGCATCTCAGTATATGGGAGATATTTTTTGAATTATATTATAATTTTTAGGACATAATTAAAGATTCTAAAAAAAGATGTAAAAACAATAAAGAGCTTGGTTAAGATGGTTAACTTATCTTAGAGAACCCTCATTTGGATCTCTTCTAATGGACCAAAGGGATGTTATTTGGAGAATAAAAACACATATATAATATTTTGTGAGATTTCAGTGGTTTTTGGTCGATATAAATGCATCAATACATGTTAATAATTGATGGGGGGTTTTTTAATAATTGAGGTGAGTGGCACACTTGAAGTTTTTCAATGGTTAAAAATATTATCATGTCACTTTCTATGAGAAATGGATGAAAAATGACTGATTTCAGAAGGTGATATGGGTAATCTAATAATTAAACCAACCAATGTGGTTTTTGAATGTTTTTAGTTCATTGTAACCCTTATCTTTTGTTTTAGCCTCTTCATTAATCATTTTTACTTATAACTGTGATAAGGACTTTTTCAATCTTAAAGATTAATAATTTTATTTATATGGTAAAATTTTTCTAATTAATGTCCAAGTGATTACATTCTAGGAATTTTCTTAGTCTACTTTTTATATTGAAATATTGATATGACTTTTAAATAATTTAATAAAATATTATTTCTCATAAAAGATAATTAATTTCTTTTTTGAGGCTTCATTTAATTTGAATTTAAAGACATAAAGATAAAAAATCAATTAAAATATATACTCTTTAAATATAAATTTGATATTATTATTAACCAAAAAAACTCATGTTTCACCATAATTCATCAAAAAAATATTACTTTTTCTTATTAAAAATATTTACTTTGATTTTTTTACGGCTTGCATAAGCACTATGTCAGAATCTTATATGTTTCAAATGTATTTATACTATTAATAAAAATAAAAAATATTAATAATTTTCAAAATAATATTTTAGATTCATTCATTACATATTATTATCCCTATTTGAACATATAAAATAAATTAAAAGTAAGAGAGTGAAATTTTTAGAATTTTCATGACCTAAAATAATATAATAGTCATTATCGTGGGAAAATTGATCCAAAAACACATATATTATAATTTTAGGAGGATATGGTCCAATATATCCCATAATATGAAATAATTCAATGCTTTTGGATTATTTTGAAATATTATCTCATAGTTTAACCATGATTTACACACTTTACCCTAATGAATATGGAAATTATTTATCACGATTTCTATTTATAATGAAAAAAATTAAAGGAACCTATTTACCAAATTTGAACACCATGATTAAAAATATGGTATCCATTTTTCAAAAATCATTTAATAAAAAGTGGCAGAAATCAATTTTATTATAAATGAGTGCAATGCAATGAAAATTTACTTTTTAGAAAAAAATAATTATGCATAAAAATTAATTTATATCAAAATCATGAATATTTATGATTAAAATGGAATTAATTAGATTTTTTAAACTAAAATGGATCATATTTCACTTTAAGAATAAATCCAAAACATAATTTTATTTTTAAATTACTTGTTTTATTGATGATAATTGAGTGTATTTGAAAAATCTATATTTTTTCACTATTCACTGAAAAATATATCATTTCAAAAAAAAATATGAAATTTCACCCTTAGTTAATTTTGATATTTTAATTTAAAAATTTATTTTAATTTTATAATATACAGTTTATGAATGTGGAATATATTAATTATAATTTCCAAGCAGAAATGAAATAAAACCATTTTAAAGAAAATAAATTTTTGAAACATAAAATTAATTCACTAATTATTGAGTGCTTCTTCCTAATAATTAAAAAATAAATTTATATTGAGTAGGATTATCATAAATATATTCCATAATTATTTTACTCATATTCATACTCACAAATTAAGTGGCTAGGTTATAATAGTCCAATTTAAATAGTAATATTTTTATAATTAATCTCAATCCTCTCTAAGCTATATATTGTGTGTTAAACTAACTATCAATCTTATAACTATTTTAAACTAATTTTTTAGGGTGTTAAAATATCATCTCAGGATTGTTTACTTTCCACCTTTTCAAATTCATCATGCATATCCTTGTCCCAATACTCATCTCTAGTAGCCTATTTAATACTTTTGGGTTTTACAAGTAATAAAATAATGTTATACTACTTGGCCTTTATCATATGGGTTTCAGCCAACATTTTTTTGGAAACCAACGATATTCAAATGACTATCCTCATATCAAATACCTCTCCACCATTTTTTAGTTTATCCTATTATGATTTATTCTTCTTCACTATCTCAAATAGAGTCTGGTGTAGGCCAATTGATCCCTCAAAGCTACTCAACTCGACGATAATTTATTCTTTTGTTAACCCATTGTTTTCTATGTATTATTCCCAAAAACATCCAAAACATCATAATTTCTCAAATAATTATATCTTGAAATTAAAAAAAAATCCCAATAATTTTTTATTTGAATTTTAAACATTTTATTTCAGTGATTATCCATGTAAAATACCTTTAACCTTATGAGCCTCAAACTTTTAATTATATTCTTATTTGAGAATAATGATTCTGATTTCAAATAATAAAAAGTAATTGAGTGTTATATTCTACTCAAACAATATATTTTAAGGGGTTTTCTTTTCTATTTTACATAACAAAACTATATAGGTGATATGCACTAATGTATGATCAGGTTCCTTCTAATATGAATATTGTATATTATTTTATATGAGAATTTTACAGGCCATGTCATTTATATTTTCATCCTTATATAAATTAATCTACCTCATTTAGGATTAATTATCAAGGAAACTTTATACCAAATACCATTTATTCTAAGATACAATTAATTTTTTCATTATAATATTTATTACCATTATCATTCTTGAATATTAAATTTTCCATTCCAATCATCATCTCTCCTAAACTTAAATAATGAGTATTTCATTTGAACACCTCATATTTATATGAAATAACCATAATCCATGTCCTAACACTATAATAATCAATAAAAAATACATGATAGATTTTTAAATTAATTTATTTGGGATTCATGGTACAATATACATAAACATGCACCAACTAAATAAATCGTGTAAATTTATTTTTCATTGGATTATATGTTTTATAAATAATCTTCCCATTCCAAAAAAATTCCAAAAATATGTGTGTGATAATATGTGAGCTTATGGAAATATAATAATCTTTAACTTTTCACCATATCCACTATAGATTTATTGCTTAAATAACCATTTCTTTTGTGTTGTAATTTATTTTCTTCTAATTGGATAGAAAAAACCTACTTCCATCCCCAATTAGGAAAGGGTTTCCCTTTGATTAATTTATTTGATAAATAATTGACCAAATCTACCTTTTATAGTACATTAATTCTTATTAAACATTTTTTCATGTCCAATTCAACATAATTTACTCACACATAGTATTTTTTGACTAAAACCTTCAACCAAAAACATTTATTTACATCCCTAAACTCACCCACATTCTTTTTCTTTCTAAGATACAATGATAATTATCCCCAAATCATTACCAAAACAAATAACACCATTTTTATCATACTTTATACCCATGAATATGCCTTTCTTTCTCATTATATGGGATGTACACCTACTATATAGAATACATGATACGGATCTATTAGTTACCCTCAATTTTTATATTTTCATTTTTGGACCTCCTAAATATTCATGTATTAATCCATGTCTACTAGTTACCATCCCTTAAAGATGAATGATATTATTCCACATAAAACTCTGTAGATACTTCCTCATATTTTAAAATATTATTTATTTATTTTTATTTTCATCTTATGTGATAATAACTAAATATATTATAATATAATTCTTCAATTATACATTTTCACATTTCCTTTATTTCTTCATACATTATTAATTTCCTTGTTCCCAAAACCATCAAACTAAAAGTAATAACAATTAGAATAATTTCAGTAATATGAAATTTAACATTATAATCCTTCTTATCTTACTCCCTAAAATATATTTTTTCTATAGTGTAAACATATTTTATATACCCCATTTTCCACAAAAATAACATGGTTATATATTATCATCGCATGTGCCTTTAATTTATCAATAGTATCCTTCTGATCATTTTTTTATACCATGAAATTTTACCACATTTCAGTTTTGGGTGTTTAGAGTTTTCCAAAATCATCCACTAATTTCTTCTTTTAATTAGTCTCCATAATATTATTTTATTTTTCTATGAAACACTACATTTTTGGGAGAGCTGCACTGTTTTCCAATGATTTCACAAGAACTACGTTAGCATATTTAGAGGCCAAAAAACTCAAACACTATGATTTAATTTTAATGTAATAGTTATTTCTTTATCATCACACATTATCATAAAATCATGACTTCGCCATCATTTTACTCAATTATTTTGACCTTATCCTTTATAGAATTAGCATGTCCATCAATTTTCCATCCCAATTATTCAGCTTTGAGCTTGTTCTAAACATTGTTTTCTGATTTTATATAATTTCTAAATATCATTCATTCAAAATCCTTTTTATCATAGAAATTTCCAAATCATGTTATTTTAAAAAGTTTTTTGATTATTATACAACCATATTAGATTTATATTTTTATCACTTCAAATAATAATTTCTTAAAATGAATTTTTTATTTCTTTATTGACGTTAACTATACACAATATTTTCATAACATCATCATCACTATACTCCTCTCATGTTTTTTCCAAAATAATAATAAGGTTTAGTCTATGAGTTCTAAAAAATCCTCAATCTCTTTATTTTTTTTTATCTCTTATGATATTTCATTATCGTGACCTAACATGTTCTTCTTCTTTATGAATTTTTATTGGGGGCTTCAAAATAATATTTATACATTCAAATTTTTTCATCATGGGTTATTAATTCTCATAATAATTTTAAATCAATTTATAAAACCAATAAATATAATTCCCAACTTTTCTACGTAAAAAAAATAAATTTGAATCTTTAGTTTGAATTTTAGTTTTACACTTTTTATATTAGGGGAAAGGAAACACATTACTAAATCAACTTATTCTTATTTGGGATCCTACAATAATTATAATATCTCAACCACTTTAAATCCCACCCTTTTTGAATTATCCTTTGATAGTAACCTATTATCATTATTTCCCATCTTCTATTAAATTTGAAAACAATGATGGTTATATAGAGTCACCTTCTTACTTGTTATCATTATTTATTCTTTCATATGAAATGAGAAAACAATGATAGGTATCATGTTTTAACTCTTTTAGATCATTTAATATAAGTATAAATATCATTTTATTGAATCATAGAGGAGGCATTCTTAGTATTCTCTATGTCTACACATGTGATCTATTAGAATTATCATATAATAAATTTACACTTTAATTGTTTCATATTTACTCCTCTTTAATTCTCCATAATTATTTCATTTAAGCATCACCATCTCCTATCAAACCACATAATTAACTTCATAAATTTTAAGAATATTTCTCTAGATTGATTGAGAAGTTTTACACAAGATCACCATTATGAATTTTACATTAAATAAGGCTCCCCTTTCCACATTGACACATTTAGTATCAATTTTAAGATATATTAGATTATTATTTGATAATTATCCTCCGTCCATACTTTATGAGATCCAATTAATAGAATCCATATACACATCAATTTCCAATGATCATAAATAGTTCTATATTTTAGTGTTCTATAATTTGAAATTATTTCCATTGATTATTGGGATCCCCTTTTGGTTCACCACGTCTCCGTTACTCTAATGAGAGTGAACTTCATTATTAACCATATACTATAATTCCATGTATTCGTCCCATTAAAGGTTAATAGCAAAAAATTGGGTTGAATTAGTTTATTTTAAATTACAAAAAAACAATCATCATTGATCTTGTTCAAATTTTTATTAAAACACTTATATCTCTTCATCATGGTTTATTTGGAGTGATAAAATCGTAATGAGTTGGAATAATTATTTTTACATGGATCAAAAAATCTTGGCTACATCAATGGTGCATGAAGAGAAAATTTTCCCATATACCAAGAACACTAAGCTTAGTTCTTTTGTTTATAATATTGGAGTGGTTGTGATAATCCTCTTGGTTTTCAACCCTTAACAAATATGAAGAACCAGTTTCTCTTATTATAGTATACAAATCACTAATTCTTTTATTACTATCTTCCCCTTTATAAACAATGTATAATGATTACACTATAAATGGTGTATTGATTTACACAAACCTCCTACAATATAGACCTTTAAAACTACTTCTTTTTCATTTATATCTTTTTAGTGAAAGCCTTGACCACACATTGCTTTCTAGATGAAAAATATAACATCATATATCATCTCATTATTTTTACAATTAAATAAATGATCCCCTCTTAAATTATGTCTCATTCTTCCTTTTTTATACTTTCATTGAAAAATATTCGTGAATAAATATTATTCCGTTCTTTGAATATAGAAAACCCCTTCGATATTAATAATGTTATACTTTATTTTTTCTATAATATTGGATTATGTTGATCAATAGTTCATTGTAATAATTCTTATAAAAAAATACATATTTATTATTATGAAATATTTATTAAACATGTATTACAATTAAATAATTTTCATATACATACAGACACATGGAAGGTGGATTTGATTCATATCAAGATTTTGAAATACATAAAATTTAAATTTTATGTTGCTAAGAATAATACAACTAATTATCATTTTATATTTACTATCAGGCTCATATCTACATAAATCATGGTTAATCATCATTATCATCATGATATTTGATCACTTAAGAATAATATTTCATTATCAATATTTATTCTCCAAAAAATTATATTCCAATATATTAACATCTCAATTTTTTGGAAAAATAATATTCTTATAATGAATTATATACACTCAAGTACATCATTATATTGAACACATTTACTAAATTTTTTCTTTACTCAAACAAGTCATATAAAAATGTAACAAGACATACAAACCCCATAAAATATAATATTAAATATAAAGTCTTTTGAAAATTTTTATAATGTTCCCTTAAAGAATTAAAAAATAAAAAAAAAGTATAATATGAATGAAAATATTTAAAAAAATCAGTAAAATAATTATAAAATCCTTATATTTTTTTTAAAAGTAAACAAAGAAATATGGGTTCCCAAAATTCATATGATATTCCACCCAAAGCCTAATGGAGTTCCAAAATCCTAATGAAATTCAACTGGATGTATTACAAACCCATAGAGGCTTCTCCTATCACTATATTGTAAACAAATCCTCATCGCGTAATAATATATTTTGGAAATCCTTCATCAATATTAAAAATCATAAATAAAGACCATAAAAATGAATTATTATCAATAATAGGTCATTCATAAACTGTATTGGAAGTGAAACTGCATACAGTTAGTACACCTCTATTTGAGATGATATCTTATTCATTACTATTATATGCCCAGACTACTGGTACACCATCACATTATTTTATAGGTTTAGGTTGGTGTTATAGTTAATGAATGTGGTTATATCATACCACTTTATTTGTTTTTTATTAAGTTATGATTATTTTTATCATATCATATATTTCATGCACACATATACTATCTGGATTTATTAAGTGAAACAATCATTTTTTCTTTACATTGTATTATTTCTCACAAACTATGTTGGAATCCTGGTATATGTGAAGAATATATGGTTAGGTATGTATGGAAGGGAAAGGGAATTGTGGATAATGGTTAAATTGAATATTAATTTAATGAGTAGGGATATGGGATTTGATCATTTTCCCCTTAACTTAACATTTGTTGTTTAGTATATAAAAATAAGATACTATATGTTAGTATCATTAGAGAGATGTCAGGGTTAGAAACCCCCATGATCTACCAGGGTGTGGGTCCCCCATATTCATCAATCTATTGAGTGGTACCCCCTTGATGAAATAGGAAAAATGGACTATATCCATCTATCTACTGAGTGGTACCAATGATTCACTAGAGTGAGAGTTCTCAATCTACTAGGATGTAATATCTGATGCACCAGGGAGTAGATCCTATACCTATAAAGTGGTATCACCTTGATCCACTAGGGTGAAGGTCATCTATCTACCGAGTGACAGCCCCTTTTGCACTAGGTAATGGATCCAATACCTACTAAGTGTCACCCCTATCATACTAGGGTATGGGTCATCTATTAGAGATTATTCCCCCTTAGTATGTGGAGTAGTGGTGAGGTGTGGGTTCCCCACACAGTTTTTTATATAGACATGTAATATGTTGGGCATTGTAGATGGACATTTGGAGCTATAGAAAGACTCATCGTCCTCAGTTGTGTTGTGCAGATAGAGATCTACTTTCTCTCTCATCAGGGTTTCTTTATGAGAATATATATATATATACATATATATCTTGGGATTCATTTACCTCTTGATTTTTGTTAAGATGAATTATATCATATGTGTATATTTCTCCCTTTTTGGTTTTTAGTGCATTTTACTAGGTATGTATTTACTTACCCTCTACATGGAATTTTCCCACACATATCATGTATTATAAATAAGATATTTAGTTTGGCGGTGAAATCGATGGAGGTTAGTGATACTTGGTTTCATTGACTACGTACGGCGGTCGGACTAGGATATCATGAGTTGTGCTCTCTTCATCTTTCCTTTTTTACTTAGTTGTTGTCAGGTTGGTACCACATTTCTAGTTGGGCATGTGTTTTCCCCTGATTACACTTTGTCTTTTTATTTTCATACTTTGATGTATTCCCTAGAGATTATTGCATGAATGTTTGTACTCTAGTTTTTTCTATATTTATTTAATTAAAATTCATTATTTCATGGAGACAGTTGGGTTTGTGTATACAGGTACATTAGGTCAAGGCCTTGAATTTCATTTATTCCTTATCATCACTTTTCACCATCCCCTAGCCTATTCGAGGAGGGCTTGGGGTGGTCACACTCGACCTTCTACATACCATACATGCCCTAGTGGGTTGGGTCATGACATTATATGATGGAAAGCATGCATATCAATAGTTTCCCCCTAGTTATATATTAGGGCTAGTGGGGTGTATTTTCTAATGAGTATGATGAAAACTAGCTAGGAATCTTGTGTTGTTTAGGGTAAAATATAATGGAATCTGGTCTAGTGGTTTTGTTATGGTATAATATTGCCTAACCTTAGGACCTAATGTGTCACCCATGATACATGATAATGCTAGATAGGGTATTTTCCTTATGTCCCCTAGTTCGATTGGATCATGGAAAAATTACTTGTTATATTTATTTATTATTTCATTTTATGTACTTTACCTTTAATCCTCTATTATGTGGTTCCTTGTGGTTGTGTTTTCCAATCAATATTTTATTCATTAAATTTATTTGAAAAAAATATATTTAAAAGTTTTTTTCTAAATTATTTTTTAAAATTTTATTTAAAATGATTGTTTTGATAAATAGTACTAGGTCATGGAAAAAATTTCAAAGTGATTATTTTCATTTTATAAAAAATGAAAAATATTTTTTAAAAAATTTTATTAATAAGATTTTGGATTTTTCCTTTATGTAATCACATGTTAAAAATCAATTTTTTACTCATATTACATAGTAGCATGGATGAAATGTCACTTAAAAGGGATAAAAAACTCTTCTGTTGGATCCTACTAAGCTCAATATTACTCACACCCTCCATACGCCATTGGATGCATGTTGTTATTAGGTTTTGTTTCAAGTAACTTGGATATGGTATTTATCATATAGGGTATTTAGGTTGGACCGTTGAGGTTGTATTTAGATATGGTGAGTGACATTGGGTAACATTGAGATTATTAGTGTTTGGTTTTGGTTTATTTTAATTTTTTGGATTCTCTTGTATGAGTTTATTTTATATCTAAGATGTTCTTTATCATTATTAAACAATATATTGATCCATTTTTAATTTACTTGTGATCAATTTACTCTGATTAGATACATTTTTTTGTTTTTCTATAGAGAAATCATTCCCATTTATGTTCTGTTGATACCCTATAAATTTTCACCATTGTATAGGGATTAGATATTTCCTTCATGTTTAGCCACGAGTTAGCTTAGGTGCCCCATCTAGGGGGCCTAGGTTTGTTTAGGGAAAAAATATTATCATAGAATTCAATATTATTTTTTGGGATGCATCTTGGAAGAATTTTTCTTAGGATCATCATCAGAACTCAAGGGAAAGATTGTGAGTGTGTGACTAATCACCGTCTATCATGATGAAACTTCAGTTACCATGGGTGGTTCAAATTTGATTATTTATTTTCAGTTCCATTTTAAATTTATTTGATTTATTTTGATATGTTGTTATGATATTCTGATACCCATTGATAATGCCACGGATTTCAAGGGTCATTGTGAGTTTGGAGAGGTAAAAATGGTTAATGAACCTGGGTTTCATGGTTAACCCACACGGTTTATTAAACAATGAAGATCTTTTGAAAATGGTTTTGGAATCATTAAAATCCACTTTTACAATTGGGGAATTTTTTTCCAACCCTTTTAGAAAAACCATGCACAATATTGTTTCACTTATGGGTTTGTTTCCCCCCTGGATTTCCGTAGTAATCCCAATAGTGTTTACCATTTGTGTAATATTGACTAAGAAATTATTATTTCTATAATTTATGTAATTAATCATGGTTTCTATATGATTTGTTTTTATTATCATTGTTTTCTTTCTTTAGGTATATTTCTTTACGTGTTAAGAGATATTATTTTTAAAATGAATAGGTGATTTTATTCAGTGAATTAATTTTGAAACTCATTTTATATTTAATATAAAGTGATATCTAAACCCATGAAATATTTTAATGGTTAACGATCTAAAAAGGAATGTTTAAAGGGATGATGGATTTGAAATGAAATTGGAAGCATTGTCATAAAAGAAAATTCAATAAAGGTTTTAGTTTTGTAATAAAAATTTTATGAGGTGTTTTATATGTGTGAGTGAATTTTAAAAAGCAATTTGGATTTCAAAACTGATTATTTTGGTTGATTATAAGATCAATTAGAATTTGATAAAATGTAATTGTGGGTTTTGGGGAATAAAATGAGGTGAATTTTATAAACATTTAATTTAAAATAGTTATTTTTAGGATTTTATTTGATTTCAGGTTTGTTTCTTAATTTTTTCCTTAAGAAACTGTTTTGTGATTTAGAGAATAGAAATTTTAAAATAGAGATTTAAAGGTTATTTTGGGAATTAAAAGAGGTTCAGTTTTGATTTCTCATAGAATTTTGTTATTTTATTTTGTAATCATATACTAAAGTAATTTTTGTTTCATGTTGTGTTGGGTATGCCTCCCAGAGAGTCTTTGAAAAAGGGTGGGAAGTCCTTTCAATAGACTAACCATCTGGATAGTTCTCCTCATTACTTAGGAGTTGTCTCTTTATATGTTGACCATACCCAAACTGAGTATTGAGTGGTAAAGTATGATTCTTCTTGGACTTTGGAATTCATTTAAGACATCTTGATCAAGAGGTGGATTCATTTTGATCTTAGATTTATTCCAGTTGTAATGAGTGTAGACATTCTATATAGTGGGAAGTTAGAGTGGATTGATCTCAAGGTTGAAGAGTAGAGTAATGAGTTCCAATCCATTCAATATAAAAATAGATTCCACATGTTATTCTAATATTTATAACCTAGTAATTTTAATCAATCCCATTTGAAACCTACAACAGCTTTTAGATGGTGGGGAACTTAGGTCAACCTTTAGAAATGTTGTAATATGGGTCATCCGAAGGGGATGTTTTATGTGTAATCTGGTTTTTGGTTAGTGTGCTACTTTTGGAGTTTTCTATTAGTGTGTATCTGGGTTTTTTATCGTTCTCCTTTGTGTATGGTAGTTTATTATTATGTTATTAACATTTTTTCCTTTTTATGGGTAATTTTAAGATGATTTCTTTATGATTAGATCATGGGGGATATTGTTTTCGTTCTTGGGTGACTAGGATAGTTTTTCCTTTAATCTATTATGTAATGGATGTTTCTAGTTGTTGAGTTCACTATGAGATGGTTTTATGAGTGTGAGGTCCCAGTTTACCACTAAGTGTTTTTACCTAAGGTCTAGATCCATGTTGTTTCTTAGTGAGTATAGTTTGAGGATTGTTCATCATAAGTTTTATAGTTGAGATGTGTTGTTGATCTTGGGGGTGAGTTTCATTTTATAGATTTTCATTTCTCCTTGGTCCATGTTTCCTTGGGGAAAATTGGGGCTAGTCCTTTATTAATTCTTTTGAGTTATGTAATTGTGATTCCTTTTTGGTTGATTTATGTAAATTCATGCTAATGGTTGGTTCTCTATCTATCATTGTGATCTTTCTTTGCCTCATCATTTATAGAAATTATAAATAATAAAGATACCCATGTTCGGTCTTTATTTTCCCTATCAGGTCTTAGGGTTTATGACCACAGTCATGTTATTCATAGAGATGATCTTAAATTTTATGAATTTTTTCATTGGTTTAAAGTAACTATTTTTTCTTGATAGTTTTATTCTTCAACTCCTATCTAGTTATTTCGCTTCCCACCCACCTTGAAGTTTGATGTAACATGGTAACTCCTTCTTCTCTCATCTACTTTGGCTCACAAACATACTAGTTGAAGAAAGTAGCATGGTGGGGATATTTTAATGCATCATAGTATTGTATCTATTTTTATTTTATATTCTTTTAGTGTATTTTAAATTTTTAGTGATTTTGGAGTTTAAAGTTTGAATATTTTGGATTTTTGGGGCCTTACATAGCTTGTGTAAGGTTAAGAGTAATCATGTGGTGACCATGTAACTTTCCTTTCCACAAGGCTTAACTATACAAGTTACCCTTCCATGAAGGGTGAACCATGTGGATGAACTTTCCACTAAGTTTGACCCACATAGAATGACCCTTATGTGAGTCTCTTATAACTCGTGGTTGGTATGTAGGGTTATGTTAAAATCATGAATGGTCCCTAATTTAGGTGGTATCTTAGTTCATTTTGAATTCTCATGGTAGATATACAAGGGTAACCAATGGTTCAAGGTGAAACATGTGATTCAATAGAGTAATTGAATGAGTTCCCATTCTGTTGGGGGGTCTTTTCTAGTAGCAAGGACAAAATTGGTGCACGGTTTGTTAAACTATGTGGCCTAACCATGGGGCCTTCCTAGATTTAATAAAACATGATGTTCCCCCTTTTACTTATTTTATTTAATGGGGTTTTAACTCCATTTTAACCCCTCTTCTTATTTGTGTGAGTATAGTGCCCATGGAGGAGCTCCTCCCCTATAACTCATGTGATTCCATGTATCTATCTACACAATTTATTACTAATTTCTTGAGGTAAAACCCTATACTCTTCTTATTCTCACTCATTATTCCCCATTTATACCTTTTTCTCTCATTTTCACTTCTCCTATGAAAACCATGTGTCGTGTTGGGTTGGATTTAAGGTTCAATGTGCCTTATTCATGGACATTTTCTTTGATATGTTTTTCTTAAGCTTCCTTGTGGCTTATTTGAGCATCATCATCAAAGGAAATTAATTTCAATTTGATCATTATCGAACTGATATGTGTGTTTTTTTGCATTCCATTTACTTGAAATGGAATTTGGTACATGATGTTTTTAAATGTTTATTTTATAAAATTATTTATATATGTTGTAGTTCAATCATTTTTAATAATTATTTAAAATTCATTTCTCCCTTGTAATAAAGTTTATTTTAAGAGGGGTTAATTTTTGAAGTGATATTTGAATGGAAAGTGATTGTATAAATATTTAAATGACTTTTTTTATATGAATATAATTTTTTGAATGAAATTTGGCCATGATTGGGTTCAAAAGTGGGTGATAGCTTGGTTTTTTAAGGTTATTTTAAATAAAGTAATTTTTTAGTTTTTGATGGAAAGATTTTATGTTTTAAAATGATTTTGAATATGCTTTCAAATAGTTGTGTGAGATTTTTTTTGAAGTATATTTAAAAAGTATTTAAGTGGAATGACCTATTAAGAATTGATTTTTCTAAGGCCCATTTGGAACTATCTATAAGTGTATGTTGATGTTTGTGAAACTCTCTATGTTTCCAATTGTTCTTGATCACTCCTTAAGGGGATATATATGATTATGTGATGTGAATGTGATATGGAAATGGTATATTGTGTGTGAAGGAATTAGAGGTGATGGAGACTTATTATTTTTCTATATTGATTAATTGTGGAATGTTTATTTACTCACCTCATTTTTCAAATTTCATTGGAACACTATTAACAAGGAATAGGTATATACTTATGTTATATTAGATGGAACACATTCCACTAGTGTCTCCTAGATTTATGTTAGGTCCAACAAGATGTGATTCCCAATAAGGATGGTGTGGACCATTTGAGAATCTTGTATGGTTTAGGATGAAACATTCTTGTAGTTTGTCTAGTGGTTTTTTAAGGTCTAGTATTGTGTTACTATATGACCTAGTGTGTCCCCATGATACTAAATGACACTAGATATGGGATCTTTCTTGTGTCCCCTAGTTTTATTGGATCATTTCACCATGACATGTTATATTTATTTATTATTTACCTTCCATGTACTCCTTGGAGATGTGGTACATTTTAGTTTATTTTTCGTCCTAAATTAGGTTTATTTTATCAATTGGATTTGAAA
The DNA here is from genome assembly GCA_963277665.1 of Viscum album. Classification (NCBI taxonomy): domain Eukaryota; kingdom Viridiplantae; phylum Streptophyta; class Magnoliopsida; order Santalales; family Viscaceae; genus Viscum; species Viscum album. Next base: position 1,422,000,270 of record OY728123.1, on the reverse strand, counting down.
AAAATGTATTTTGAAAAGTGTTTTTCTGAATCAGTTTTAAAAAATGGATTTAAAATGAGTGCTCTAATAAAGATGCTTTGGTCATAGGAAGTGTTTTCAAATTGAATTTTTCATTTGGATAAAAATATAAAGTATTTTTTGTATAATAATTATGGATTACCTATTATATTTTACTTTACATAATCCATTATGAAAAATATATTTTCAACATGTATCCAAAAATGGTGTGGATGAAATTTCATTTCAACAGAATATCATAATCTCTTTGGTAAGATCCAACTGATATTTATTTCACTCACACCCTATATGAAACAATCCATATATATATATTTTATATATATTTTTTTAGGATCCCCATCTTTAGCCTTCTTTGTGAAGGGAATTTTGGTTGGACCATTTAGGTTTCCTTGGGATATTGTGAGTGACTGAGAGTAACACCCTAATATTTTAGGATATATTTATCATAAAATAAATTTGTTGTGTTTGATAGAATTATTTACATTCAACACTATGAATATGTGAATATTTTTTATAGATTATAAATAAATAAATTTATATTTTTTTTAAAATTAAATATTATTGTCAACAAAAATTCTAATTCACTTAAGAAATATTATTGATCTTAAAGAACTATTTTGAACTATTTTGTTCATAAGAATTGTTTTATCATTTATGTTTTATTTACATGATAAATTATTTTCGTCAAAAATTAATTCATAATGTTAAAATTATAAAAAAAATATTTTTTACACATGTATAAAATGAATTTGTTAGTTATCAATTGTTTAGAAATGAAAATAAAATCATTCAAAGGTAAAAAGAGATATTTTTATGCAAATAACAGCATTATTGCACACAATTTAGGTTACCTTAATAAATCAAATTTATCAATATTTATTAATTATTTTAATTAAATTTATAAATTATTTATTCAATAAAATGTTTCAATATTCATATTATGGTTTTAACTAGGCATGGTGTGAGAATAAATTCAAATTTGTTCCTAAAATTTAATTCTTTGAAATATGTTTTTTTTTTCATTTTTCATAATTATTTTAAAATTTATTTCTATTAATTATTAAAAATAAATTTCATAAAATGTATTCAAAATTTGGAATCAAAATGTATAATATTTTTAATTCGGAAAATTTCATTTTTGGTCATAATCAATATTAAAATTAGTAAAAATGTGTTACTAAGGTTAACGTTAAAAGGGTTTACTGATGGTTAAACTAAAATATAAGAATAAAATTTCATATAAACTCATTTAATTGTCATTGTATGAGGATATTTAGACATTAAATTATCTTAAAATCTAATTATTGGAGATTTTTTTCCACTTTTATAATAAAACAAGTTAGTATTTTTTAAATCTTTTATGTAATTACATGTGTGTCCCTCTCCTCACTTGTAAAGGGAACCTCATATCCCCTATTATTCAAAAACATTAAGCACTATAGATAATCCAATACCTTCCCCAAAAAACCTTATATAATTCCTTAACTTATTTATTTATCTTCTTTTCTTCTTATAAGACCATCCTATAAAGTCTTAAGGTGGAAGCCAAAGGAGACCTCTGAAAGAAGAGGTAATCACCTCACTCGATTGTTTCAAAATTTATTTCCTCTTACACTTCCGATAAATATTATATATCAATAATAAAATAATTAATCTATTATAATCAATATACTTAGATTTTATTATTATTATGGTACAACCATTTTCCGCCTCTTTTCCCTCGAATAGGAAATGAAAGTATTACTCATGTGTACGTGCAGACTACCGCCTCCACATAGCGATGTGATTCAGTTTCCATCACCACCTCACATGGATGGTTATAATGATGTATTTGTAGAATATATATTATTTTTATTATGTAATAATTATTTTTTAATGATAAAATATTTTATACTTTCTTTCTCTATTTCTCGTTAGAAAATAGCAGTAACATTAAAGTGTACATACTAACTACCATCTCCATGAGTGATATATTTCATTTTCAATATATGACTTTTAGGGATGATTAAAAATTATATATAATTACTATATATGATAGTTATGACATGAATGATATTTTTATAAAGTTTTATTATTATTATACTTTATAATTTTATTACTCATTGTGTCTTCATAACACGCTCTTGTTTAGGTCGGTATTACCATATACATGAGTGATATTATAATGTTTATGACATGAATGACTAATGAATTTTGAATAGTAGTGACATTATTTAATAATAATATATACATGGAGTGATTAAAATTTTGTATATTATGGAAGCATGATCAATATTAAAGTACCATAACAGTTGAACTGAAACATATAAGAAAAAACATAGTAGTTAACACCCAAAATAATGATTATAATGAAAGACTGTTTTTGAATGAGTGATAATATGTTATAAGTAAACCATTTATAGAATTATAAGTATGAATATGTTTCTAATATATAAGTATAATAAATTTAAATCTTTTATAAGAGAGGTTATATCCCTTATAAGGTAATCTATACTTAAGGTAAGGATTAATGTTACAATCTCCATTTAATCAAGAATGTTTATGCTTGAACTTCAATTAAGGGAAATTATAAGATACTTATCTATTAAAGCCCATATATTTTCTTATACTATATTTTTTTATTTATTTTTTATGTTTTCTAGTCATTTTCTTCTCTTTGGTACTCAGAAAGACCAAATAATGTTTTTAATAAAAAACCAACCTTATATCTCCTCTTTGGATGGAAATGTTTTGTTACACGTTCATGTTATTTAAAAGGTTTTCAAAAAAGTTTTTTACAATTCTAAAAATATTATTTAACATCATTTTTAACTATATTTTACCAAGTTACTTTTTATTTTTTTACCGAAAATGTGAAAGGAATCTATATTTTAACATTTACTACACAAACAAATTTTACCACCATCATGACTAGTCATTTATTTGAAGTTTCATTATAATTTTCCATGATTAAATTCGAATTAAATATTTTTTTAAATATTCTAAAAAAAATTATTTTAAATATGTGGTTTCAAAATTAAAATTTTATTTTCCTCCATAAATATTCCAATGATATTTTAAAGGTATTTTCAATTATGACAACATTTATTGATGCTAATTATGATTCACTATAGATATGATCCAATGATATCATCCTTATTAATACTTTGGATGGTTATTGATTATGATAATAAAATATTGATGAAACCTATTTTATTGTTCATGAGTTAAGATATGATGAAATGAAAAAAAAATTCACGATCTTATTACATAAATATGAATGGACTAAGATTATGTGATGGGTGGGTCCATTATTTATCTCCAATACATAAAGTAATAATTAATGTTTTATGAGCTCAAATGGTTCGTAGGAGGTTATACCAAGCCCAAAGTAGGTACATTGGTGGTTATCTAAATCCTGACATATGATGAATAACTTAGCAGGTGTCCTTGATATAATATTTTTATGATTATGATTACGGAACACTTTTTATGACACTCTCTATGAAATTTTATTATGATTATGATATGATCTCATGGATCATGATATTTGATTCTTCCATTATTCATGTCATATGAACTTCCAAATCCTTATTCCATGATTATGATCTATGATTTTTTGGGTATGATTTTCAAATGTTAAGCTCATATTCTCATACACTTATACACATGTTATGCATATATATGATCATTGACTAATATATCTCATGTTTACCCATACTAGAAATATGATCTCATTCATTCTTATTTTTTATTTTTCGTTGGATTTGAATAAAATCTTTATGTCTAATATGTCTAAGATGGTTGTTAGGTGTGAAAAACTTAGTGGGAGACACTTTAATATTCTAATTTTTTATGTAGCCATGTTTCTAAAGACACAAAACCTTTATGGTTATTTGAATGGATCATAATGATATGTAAGGAATATTAATAAACAAATATAATATTTATGAATGTTATTCTTAGGTATCCTCAATGAGGGTCACATGGAGATGGTGGATTTTTGGATTTAGGTTTTATTTTTAATTTTTGGATTCTCTTTTATTGGTTTATTTTTCATATGATATGTTTCTTATATTTAATGTATAGTTTATTGAGCCTTTTTTATTTATTCATGTTGTTTTTCCTCTTATTGGATATGTTTGTTTATTTATTAATGGTGAAATAATTCCCGTTTTTAATTTATAATTTCACCTGTGATTATCTATAGCCCATGGGGATTAGGAACACCCTTTTGGCCAAGTCATGGGATGACTTGGGTGCCCAGTCCAGGGGAGTCCCAAGTTGGGTTGTGACACTTAGTCTTCCAATAAGTTAAGTCTAAACATCATAAGTCTAAGGCAGTTATGTAACCATTACACATACATGTATGGAAATATGAAAAAATTACCAAGGATTTTCTCATATGACTTCCCAATAAATATAAAGTCCATAATTCCATTATTCTTATTATCGATTGCCTTACAAAGTTTATGAATTTCATTAATATCAGAGAATATTTCTCACTTGATTAGTTTTTCGAGATATACATTAAGAAAGTGGTGAGACTACATAGTGTATCACTATTAATTTTATCTGATTGGGACATGAGTTTTTCCATTAATTTACGGATAATTATTCAGAAATAATTGAATTAATAGTTAATATTTAGCACTGTATATCATCCTTAGATAGAGTTTTTGTATAAGTAGGCCATTCATACCACAAAAGTATAATGAAATATTATTTTATGGATTTTAAATGGTGCTGAGATCATAACATTCCCTTGGTAGAGTTCTCATATTACCACAGTCTTTGTTAAATATTTTAAATTGAACCATATATTTCTCTATATGGAAATATATGGAAACCTTTGATAAGATGGGATAATATTATAGAATTAAAGCTCTTAGGACCTAATATTGTTTATGAAATAAAAAATATAGTTCAAATATTCAATGAAATATGAAAATAGTGAAAAGTATCCATAAAATCTATATTTATAATTTTTGATGAGATTTTTAGTTTGAAGCTCTTGATAATGTGTTTTTTTAATATCTCTATAGAAAAGGGTTATGGGGATTAGAAAGAAGGGAAAGATGAACCCTTTATACAACGTACCCTACAAAATCCTTGATTGTATTGGGATGGTATATTTCTTCTTAGTGCTTCCACAAAACCACACTTTGGTGCATGAGGTATTCCATGTATCACTTTTGAGGAAGTACATACTAGATCTATCAAATATTCTAAACTCAGAATCAATGTAATTGGAATGTGATCTCTATTTCAATGAACAACTGGTGATGATATTTGATCGAAATAATAAATTATTATGGAACACCAAAACCCATCTAGTCAAAATTATATGGTGAAACCAAAAGTTTGAAGAAGCTACATGAGAATATCATGATTTATTTAGAGATAAGTACCCTCATTTTTTATTTGAGTAATTTAATTTTATGAAAAAAAATATTTTTAAGGGGGGTGTAATATAAAACCATAAGATTTTAATAACTATTACCCTTTACATAAATCTTGTGTGTTTAGTATCTTATGACACAAAGAACGCCAAACTAATTTTAATAATGATTTATTTTCATAAATATTAAAATCCAAAATAAAAAGAAACATTATTATATAGTAAAATTATAAAAAAAATATTTTAAAATAGATAAAAATATATGAATTCATTTGTGAAAATGCATTTTTATTCTAGAGAAATGGTTTTTATGAAATATATATTTTTATTTAAATGATTATATAAATAAACTAAATATATAGAAGTAAATTATTTTTACTAAACTGATTTAATAACTTCTAGGAAATAGTAAACTAACTATAAGGAATTCTAATTTGATAATTCAAGAAAAAATAAAAATGTTTTGTTTAAAAACATTATTGTTATTACCAAATAGAAATTTATCTTGTTTAGAGTATTGAATTTAATTATGTATATTTTTTACATGTATAAATAAATGAATAATAATTTTTACATTTATGAACAATTAGATAGAAATAATGATAAAATCAGTTAGTGTTTAAAAAAATTATTTTCCAAAAAATTATATTTTTCTACATATTATGTATTTTTATAATAAAAAATTAAATTAATCACTACTAATAAATGGTTTTGATGAAATATATTGATAATATATACCCCAATACAAATTCAAATTCATATAATGTTTGTTACTAGGCATGGAATGAGGATAAATTCATTTTTTATTCTAAAAGGTTTATTTTTTCTAAAAATGATTTTTTACGCATTATGTGTACTATGATTAAAATTAATTTTTTCCCCCTTTATGAATTTAATGTAATAAAATTATTTTAATATTATTAATTATAATGTTCAAATTTTATAATGAGTAAAATTTCTTTTTCATTCATAATAAGAATTCACCGAGGTAGTTCACTATATAAAAGGTTAAAAGGGATTAACGACAGATAAAATTATCGTATAAGGCCTCAAAACCCTTCTCTATATGTAATTAAATGATTAGATTCTTGGATATATCATCCTTTATTTTAATTTTTTTTATTTTTAATTCATTTTGGATTAAATGTGACTTTAACATTATTTTGAATAAATGAGTATTTAGAAAAGTGTCACTCCTCTCATCTCAACACACCTTGAGAACATTGTCCCAGAAAATATCTACAAAAATTAAATCTTGTAATTTCCCATACCTCAGTGGTCCATTAATTTCTTAAAATCCAGTGTTTAGGGTGTTCTGGGAGGCAACAATAGCTCATTTCAAGAGTTTTCCAAATTTCCAATTTTCCCAGTTTTTTCGGTTTCACCCCCTTACATTTTATTTGACATAAACCAAGTTTAAAGCCTTGTTTGGTAATTTATAATGTATTTTAAAAGGATATTAATTATATATTAAATATCCTAACAAATTGGGGACTTTTAAATAGTCGATCCTCATTTTCTTGGACATGATCCAACATTAATGTCCCTTCAAACCATTTCCTCTTCCATTGATATAAGATTTGGATTTTCTAAATTGAGACCTTCTCATCCTAGTGTGTTTCCATTTTCTCTTGGTTAGCCAAGTTCCTTCTATTCCTTTTGATTCTTGTGTTGTGTCATATCAATCGATCTATTTTTTTATAGTTTTCCTCCGACTCACACACCCCTATTTTAGTGCAAGGAAGAAGCGTTGGTCTCTTTTTGTTCCAAGTAGGAATTTCCTTCATCTCTCTTTTAATTTTGCATCATGCATGGTGGGTATAATGATTCCTCCTTGTGATAATGGATGAATCAAAATTTAACAAATATAATTGGAAGGAATAAATGGGGATGGGGAAGATGATGATGATCTCTTGCTTTTATCTATTATCTTTGATCTGAAATGTGAATTATATGGGTTCTATCCCTCTGAAAATCATGTAAATTGGTTGTATTTGCTTGTTCACCCATGATGATTCGTTCTTATTATTTATTCTCTCTTGAAATGAATGTAAACATGAAATCTAATTAATCATGTATACTTGGTTAAATGAAAAGGATGCCCCACGATCACACATGATTTGTGATAACCCCTATTTATCAAATTGGAATTGAATAACCTTTTTTGGATAAATCCAAATACACTTAGCTTTTTTTGGTGTAGTCATGTTCTGTGTGGGACTTTTTAGGTGTTGAGCTTTATGAGGGTTATATGGTGGTGGTGTTGGTAGCAAGTTTGTGGGAACAGGGGTGGTAAGAGGAGTTGGTTATGTGAGAAGGGTGTGGTATGTGTGTGTAGTGGGGCTATAGTTTAGTGGTGGTTGCTATGGGATTTTTGTATGGGGAGGTGAAAGAGGTGTGATGGAATCTTAGGTTAAGAGATTGATTGATTGTGGAATTGATGGACTTGTTATGCAGTGGGACTGCATCTGGACAGTGTTTAGACAGTGGGGCTGCAGGATAAGGTTGTGTCATGATTTCATGTTTGTGAGTGTTAGAATGGGTTCCCTTACAATTATGCATTCTTTTCTTGTTTGGATTGGGTAGTGGTTGGTATGGTTGATTCACCTTATAATTTCTGTAGTATTTGGTAGTATTCCGAGTGGGTATGGATATTAATAAATGAATGATTTGATAATGCATAATGATAATTGGTTAAATAAATTATCTTGGGGTATGTTTCAAGTTGGGGATTATAGTGAAGAGGTGTTCAAGGGACTGTAATTCATGGTTGTATGTGCATGTAGAAGTAGTAGTAAAGGTGGTTTTTAGTGGTCTGGTTGTATGTTTGGAATCTCATATTATGGGATGAGTGTTTTTTACCTATATATATAAACGTTTAGTTCCTTATGTTTTCTATATGCACCGAACCTGTGTTGACCACTATGTTTTGAACACCCCCATTGATATAGGGGAGGGTGTCTTTCCTTACATCCTGGGGGGAGGATGGATGGCTAGTTACTGACATTACCTTGCTCCCACTTCTAGGCATTTATCACCCAAGACTCTTTAGGTAGGCTATAATGTCTTAAGGTTTAATACCAAACTTATAGTATTGGTTGTGTGAGATGTGGTTCGTTTACTAGGTGTCTTCAGTATGAGGCCTAGGTGTTTTCAAGTGAGACATGTGGTGTTTGTTGCCTAGGTGTCTATTGGAAGGATGTGATGTGGTGTGCGGCTGAGGTGTATGCAGGCAGGTTGTGACAGTGGTGCTTGTGTAAAAGTGTGGTAGCGTCAGGACGTTCACCATTAGGGATGAGTAGTTAACCAATAGTAAGTGGTGTGGGGTAACCAAATATCGATGTGATTACTACTTTACTTTACTTTACTTGAGTTATTTAGTTAATGTTCTTTGGTTTGGTTAGGCTGGATAGTATATCTTGTTAGGTTCTTTTGAGTTTTTTGAAGTTTTCTCAAAGGGGTATTAGTATGCTTCTCCCACATGTGCATGGGTGACTTTTGTTTTTTTCTACTTAGTATACTTATATTATCACCCTACATATATAAAACTATTTTTAGGAATCTAAGGAGATTACACAGACTGTGCAGGGCCTTACTAGCTCTAACATTGGAGAGAGTTTTTTTGTCACTGCTTAGTTTTATTTTGGAACTTACTTTGGAGTTTAATTTTTATCTCTAGCAGTTTTACTTTAAACATGATTGTGGGATGGATTTGTGTTTCTTTATATATATATATATTTGTCTTGGATATTTTTTTTGTTGATACATATTATATCCTGGTCATGGTAACTATAAAAAATGGTAGTGCCTCCCATTTTTGTGAAATTCCTATGCCCTTGGTTTTGGTCACCACCCTAGGGCCTATTAGAGGAGGGACTCAAGGGTCATTATCTCTCCTTTATCTTGAGGTAGAAAGGTCTCAGTATCTTTCTATCTCTTCCCTCATCTTGAAGATTGTGGGTTAGGATAGAATGGTTGTAGAGACCCTAAGCTTGACGTACATGGACATTACATTACTTTTGCGGAATACTTGGTACATAACAAACACACACACACAAGGATTGTAATAGTTTAGTGTCTTTGGAAACTCGGAATGTAATCTTCTAGTCGTGGTGAAAGATCTTCAACATCTCCCATAAAGATCTTCCTTTTTTTATACCTAAAACCTTTCTTTATATCCTGGGGAAAAGAAAACATAAAAGGTTGAGCTCAAATGCTCAGCAAGGGCAAATAAAGGAAATAAAAATCATATCATATCTTTTTGAAAATTATAACCTGCAAAAGAGATCATAATATCTTAATATGGAACAAATAATAGAAGTCAAAATGTGATCCCCATAATCATAACATGAAACTTGAAACTTTGTGGCATGCACACATAATCATGGAAAATCATTTCTTGTTAGTCATGACTCATTGCCAAGACTATCTTAGTGGACAAAGTCCCTTTCTGAACCGAGTCACCCTCGTTCCAGTCCTGTTTCACTGAACCGGTATAACCTACCATTCCTGCCAAGTCTATCTCATGAGATATAAAATCTTTACCCAATGCATTGGAGGGAGATATAGGTCCCACCCATCTTATAATGAATCCTTTCTTATGTGTGCCACATAATCATAAACCATACATCATAGCGTAACCCATGTAATAAAAATGGAATTCTTAAACAACATGACATCATAAAACAATTCATATAAGATAAAGGAATTCATAAAAATATTTCCATCTCAACATAATCAAATCCATGTAATAATAGGGATAAAAACAGAACCCTTTTATTATCTTAGATGGAAAATAATTTTGATAAAATATTTGAACTCCATTCTTGAGGAAAATATCCTTTCTTCTTCAAAAACACTTTTCCTTTCTTGACATGTCGTACAATTATAAACTAAAAGAAGTTGATTAAAAATAAACTTTAAAACTTGTAAAGTAAGCTTCTTGGAAATAATGTTTTAAAAATCCATTCATGCCGTATAAGTTAAGAAAACATTCTTCGTACTTTTGTCGGAAAAGTCAAAAAGTACCTCGTACGAAAAACGACAAAAGATTCCTTTCATATCTTTTACTAAAAAATCACCGAAGGGTAAAATTGGATATAAATAATTTTAGAATTATGAAAATATTACATATTGAGGAAACATGGATGTGGATGATAAAATACACCCCAGTAAATACTTATGAATAAACAATCTCGGATAAAAATGAGATTGTGATATTTCCCTTACCTTAGGTCCGATTTGCTTTGTTTGTGTCTGAAGCTCGTGTATAATGGTTTAAATAATGTTATTTACTTATTCCAGAATCATACATATTTATATGATATCATATATGGTCATATTCTTAGATTCTTGTTAGTAATATTTCATTGTTACTTGTTACTCGGGTCTTTATTGCCTTTTGTTCTTATGCGTGTTTTGCCGAATAAATTATTATTCTTATTTTAAGTTTATAGATAACTTATATCCATAATGGTATTAGTGTAACATATATCATATTTATTCATTCAATTCATTTATATAATTACTATGTAATGATGATCATATAGAACGAGTCGCATCACATCGTAGAGACGGTATTCCGTACGTACGCACGAGTGATGATATCATTCCTATGATCGTGGAATTGTATCGGAGTATATATATATTATTTAATTATCAATATTACTTTATAATAATCATAAATAGTTACTCATTACACCATTATACCCATCCTTGTAAGGTGATGGTGGAAAATAGATTACACCACGACGCGGAGACGGTATTCCGTACGTACGCACGTGCGGTGATTTCATTTTTCCGTAGGATGGATAGAAGGTGAATTAGGGTTGTTTCATATTTATAATAACATATCAGTATTTAAGTAATACTGATGTTATTACTTTATAATGAAACAACTAAAGAAGAAGAAGTTGAAGAAGAAAGAAATTGAAAAGATCGGTAATGGATATTACCTCTTCTTTGGAACGCCTCTTTGAATCCTCCACTTAGGGAAATAATATTGGTCTTTGAAGAAGACCAGGACCTCTAGGATTATTCTAGGGAAGTTTAGAGGAGAAAATGGCAGGGGTTGGCCGAGCTTGAGTGCTCAAATTGCTGTGAGGAGGAGGGGGAGGAGGTTCCCTTTTATAAGGGAGGAGAGGGGCACCTTAGGAATATCTCAAAATATTATTTTATTATAAAGTCAAGTTAGGTTTTAAATAGCTCAAAATTGATTTATTTTGAGGCTAAGGTGGGTATGGGTCGAAATCCTATCATCCAATAGGATTTAGACAAGTTTAGGGTATTATTTTAACCTTGTCAATTAGATTTAACTCTAAGTTAAATAATTTAACTTTTACCGTGTCTTTTTGTTTTCTTTCACTATATGGTTAATACACTTACTATAACATGCCAAACGAACCCAAAATTGTATATTATTAATACATATATCCTTATCTAAGTCATTTGGCCGAACCTTAGATTTTTAGGAATAAAATAACAATTAATAATATAATATTTGATTTAAAACCTATTTTGTGTCAATTTTGACACTATTTGATATATGATTTTTGTGAAAGTCATAACAGAATTATATGTTCGAACCAAGTTTATTAAATCAACACTAATATGTCATAGTAACCTAGAAAATTAGTGTAATTCATAAAAAGTCTTAAATTACATTTATTTTGGTATTTATAATATCAATTATGTCAATATTTCATTAATAAGATAATTACTGCATCATCTTTGTGTCATAAATAAATTATATTATTTGATGTCTAAAAATTACAAATAAAATACCATCATGTAGGAAATCTTTTTATCTTTCTAATTAATATTTACAATAGAATTTATCTTATGTACAACCCTATATTAAAAATGTTTTAGTAAATATAGTTTGATTTTAACTCTTTTAACTCTTCTTTGAATTAAATAATAATAAATGTCCTAATCTAATCCAAGTGGGCCTAAATGATAATATTTTACACTTAAGGTTGTTTTTGGTCGAGATAAACTTGTCCAATAGAATTAGGACATGTGTTAGGGTAATATTAATATCATTCTTACCCTTAATTACCCTATTTACTTTTAACCGTGGTAAATAAAAGTAAAAAGTTACTATTCACCAAAAATTATTTTCATCTCATTGAACCACATTTTATTTACTGACATCAACCGTGTCTCTCAGATTTTTGAAATTCCATTCACAGAAGCGGTAAAATTAAGTTTTATGAAAAATTCAGTTTTTTAACTACCACTTAGTAGTTTCACTATTCATCAAAAATTGATGTTTTTCAGAACAATGCCAAAATTTCATCCTAAGCTATATTTCATATTCCGAATTCAAAAATGAAGTCTATTTTACCAAATTCATAACATAGAAGTTTCATTAATTAATTTTATAATCAAATCCCGCTGTTAAAACAAATAGCATGTTTTTAAGAAACAATATCTATCAAAAGATTGACACTTGATTATGTCTGGTTTAAATGTGAAATTACATTCAATGACCAACATTGTATTAAATTGTAAAAATATATTCTAAATACACTTTAAAACCACTCAAATTAATAATTTATCATTATTAATTATTTCTATTAAAAAAGTTGTTTTTAATTATAATTTAGTAATTTTCACTATTCATCAGAATATGAAAGTTATCCGAAAAGTACCAAAATTTCACCTTAGGCTAAATTCAATACTCCGAATCCAAAAATGAAGTCCATTTTGAGAGCTAAAATTTCTAAAATTTAAAAAGTGGTCATTACTATTCATAACAGCTAGTTTTAATAATATTTTAATAGCATATCGTTGTTTCGTGAAACTCAGTATTGCGTACTACACACGCTATCGAGGAAGGTTGTGATTGCGTGTAATTCAAGGCAAGTCAAAGATGCGTGTTGTGCAAGCTCCTTTTGGTGTAGCGTACAACACAAGACATTAATAAAATTAAAAAGAATATTTTTCATAAAATCTCGGGTTGTTACATTCTACCCCCCTTAAAATGAATTTCGCCCTCGAAATTCGTCGGGGTTATAAATGGTTTACTATTTGAAAGTTTCTTTAATAGAAACCCACATCGTAAAAAGGAATATCAAAACCAATCTTTAAAAACAAAAGTATGAAACGTAACGGTTACCCAAATAAACTAATCACTGGGTTTCCACATAGGTGAAAAATATGGATATGGAAGAGAAATCTAACCATCATGTTCTGATGGAGAGTGGTAGAGAACATGGCTATGGAAAAGCCAGCAATCACAAAGCCATAAATTTGTGACAATCTAAGGTACCATCTGATTCATCAGATATAAGATCACTAAGACAACATTTTTGGTTTTCAAGATCGTTTCCCTAAAGTTAAAGAATTTGAATTATAATAAATACTTACTTTATTTTGGTACAATCTCACTGTTGTTCGTGCCTTTAACAATTTCCACTTCATCTCTTAAATAAATGAAGTTGAATTTGTTATTCGTGAAGTGTTAGCAGATCATGTGATAGAATGACGGGTCATTCCATCTGTCTCAAACAAAAGGTTAGCAAAAAATTATATACATAAGTCGATCTATAGTGAGATTAATCATATATGGTTCCTAAAATGGACTTATACATCATATGTCATACAGTTTAATATAATAAAACTAGTTTCTACTAAACAGGGACTTCCTGTAGGCCAGTGGTAGGCGATAAAGGCCAGTCGCACTTCGGTTGTGGGTTTGATTTCCACAGCCTTGTCCGACGCGATGGGTTGTCGCCCGTCCTGCAGGTAGTCCTTTTTCTAAAACTATATTACTATAACATCCCATCAATAATATCGAGAAAACTTCTATCCTTAAACAATACTAACTTATGTCCAACATAATCCATTCCAATCTTTAGGCTTATCCATAATACGGTAGTCCATTCTCATAACATAGTGAAAACGATTACCAGAGATTTAACACCATCGTCGATCCCCATATATCATAAGATATGTTTTGTTGGTCACATTCCAAACATTCAAAGTCTTTAATCATGTATTCTCTTGAATACCTTAGTGAAAACATGAATGTAGTTAAAAGTTAACACTTTCCACAAACCAAAATCTTCAAAATTCTTTATAATCAAACCATGATATCACTTAGTCCTTATATCAATCATGAGCTCATGAATACTGTTAAACATTTCATTTTCTCATTTTCCCTTCATTATGCGCATATCATCTTATTTCCAAAAATATCTCAATCACTTTGAATACCACATTAGACCAATACATAAATATTCTAATACTTTATGATACAACATTATTTTTGAATCCCATTACATAAACACTTAATCATTCCACCACATCGTTGTCATATTCAACATCACCAATAGTGATCGCATGTGACTTCCCTTTGTCCTTTGCCTTAAGTGGTTGCTCATGTCGATCATCACTAACCCTTGGATTAGGGAATTTATTAGCATAATGCCCCATTTCCTTGCACTTGAATCATTGAAGTGTTGGTGGTGCGTTCTCTGCAGTGTTTTCTTTGTTCACATCATTAGAAACACTTTTTCTATTACTTCGACACTCAGCTGCTTGATGACCTTCTTTTCCACACTTAAAACATTTTCTAGTCCCTTTAAGAAAATCTCCACCATGCTTCTTTCCACACTTTGTGCATAAGAAAACATTCATCTTCTTTTCACCATTATTATGAGATTTCTCCTTGAAATCCATATTTCGTTTCTTGTCAAAACCATGAGATGGATATGTAACACCAACTTCTATTTCTACCTTGATAGCACAACACACAATTTCTTCATAGCTACTAAAGTCTCTTATAGATAATGCCCTATGAAGACTTGGTTTTAAGCCACTGAAAAATAGATCAACTTTACTTTCAGGTTGGATGATAATGCCAGATGCATACCTTGCAAGTCTTGTAAAATTTGCTTCGTATATACCAACAGATTCATCATCCTTCTGCTTCAGCTCAAGAAACTCCTTTTCCATATTTGTTCGAAGAATATGAGGGAAGTACTTACTGAAAAACAAGTTCTTGAACTCGTCCCATTCCATGGACTCAATTTCATCTCTTGGCCTCGTATTCTTGATAAGATTCCACCATTGATCAGCTTCACCTTCCAAACGATATACTGCTAAGATGACTTTATCATGCTCAGAACATTGAAGGACTGAAAATATCTTTTCAATGGTACTGATCCATTGTTCAGCAACAAGTGGATCGGAAGACCCACTGAAAGAAGGTGGGCGTTGCCTCATGAAGGACTCAATAGAATATTGTTCCCTTCTCTGCTCATTTGGAAGTCTAGAATGATTCATAGCTTGTGTAAGTATAGCAATAATATTTTGCACTCCATCTCCCATAACATTTGTTTGTTCAGGAGGGCAATCATTGTATTTTCCATTGCATTGATCAACACGGTTCCTTCGGGTTCCAGCCATCGTCTAAAACCCAAAAAGAATAGTGTGAGAGGCAAAAATCATGCTAGGGAAAACAACATAATAAAGGGGTAGTACCTTCAATATCTAACATCTTAGGTTTAATTCTATGATCGTTAGCGTAATTCTAGTACTATAACCTATACGTATACTTAACCATAGGGACATCCCTAGACATACCTTAGAAATATCTCTAGGGATCTCACTAAAGTTCTCGCATCCTAGTTTCCAGAGGGTGACTAAACCTTTCCTCTGATACCAACTGTAGAGACCCTAAGCTTGACGTACATGGACATTACATTACTTTTGCGGAATACTTGGTACATAACAAAAACACACACACAAGGATCGTAATAGTTTAGTGTCTTTGGAAACTCAGAATGTAATCTTCTAGTCGTGGTGAAAGATCTTCAACATCTCCCATAAAGATCTTCCTTTTTTTTATACCCAAAACCTTTCTTTATATCTTGGGGAAACGAAAACATAAAAGGGTGAGCTCAAATGCTCAGCAAGGGCAAATAAAGGAAATAAAAATCATATCATATCTTTTTGAAAATCATAACCTGCAAAAGAGATCATAATATCTTAACATGGAACAAATCATAGAAGTTAAAATGTGATCCCAATAATCATAACATGAAACTTGAAACTTTGTGGCATGCACACATAATCATGGAAAATCATTTCTTGTTAGTCATGACTCATTTCCAAGACTATCTTAGTGGACAAAGTCCCTTTCTGAACCTAGTCACCCTCGTTCCAGTCCTGTTTCACTGAACCGGTATAACCTACCGTTCCAGCCATGTCTATCTCATGAGATATAAAATCTTTACCCAATGCATTGGAGGGAGATATAGGTCCCACCCATCTTATAATGAATCCTTTCTTATGTGTGCCACATAATCATAAACCATACATCATAGCGTAACCCATGTAATGCAAATGGAATTCTTAAACAACATGACATCATAAAACAATTCATATAAGATAAAGGAATTCATAAAAATATTTCTATCTCAACATAATCAAATCCATGTAATAATAGGGATAAAAACAGAACCCTTTTATTATCTTAGATGGAAAATAATTTTGATAAAATACTTGAATTCCATTCTTGAGGAAAATATCCTTTCTTCTTCAAAAACACTTTTCCATTCTTGACATGTTGTACAATTATAAACTAAAAGAAGTTGATTAAAAATAAACTTTAAAACTTGTAAAGTAAGCTTCTTGGAAATAATGTTTTAAAAATCCATTCATGCCGTATAAGTTAAGAAAACATTCTTCATACTTTTATCAGAAAAGTCAAAAAGTACCTCGTACAAAAAATGACATAAGATTCCTTTCATATCTTTTACTAAAAACTCAACGAAGGGTAAAATTGGATATAAACAATTTTAGAATTATGAAAATATTACATATTGAGGAAACATGGATGTGGATGATAAAATACACCCCAGTAAATACTTACGAATAAACAATCTCGGATAAAAATGAGATTGTGATATTTCCCTTACCTTAGGTCCGATTTGCTTTGATCGTGTCTGAAGCTCCTGTATAATGGTTTAAATAATGTTATTGACTTATTCAAGAATCATACATATTTATATGATATCATATATGGTCATATTTTTAGCTTCTTGTTAGTAATATTTCATTGTTACTTGTTACTCGGGTCTTTATTGCCTTTTGTTCTTATGCGTGTTTTGCCGAATAAATTCTTATTCTTCTTTTAAGGTTATAGATAAATTATATCCAGAATGTTATTAGTGTAACATATATCATATTTATTCATTCAATTCATTTATATAATTACTATGTAATGATGATCATGTAGAACGAGTCGCATCACATCGTGGAGACGGTATTCCGTACGTACGCACGAGTGATGATATCATTCCTAGGATCGTGGAATTGTATTGGAGTATATATATATTATTTCATTATCAATATTACTTTATAATAATCATAAATAGTTACTCATTACACCATTATACCCATCCTTGTAAGGTGATGGTGGAAAATATATTACACCACGACGTGGAGACGGTATTCCGTACGTACGCACGCGCGGTGATTTCATTTTTCCGTAGGATGGATAGAAGGTGAATTAGGGTTGTTTCATATTTATAATAACATATCAGTATTTAAGTAATACGGATTTTATTACTTTATAATGAAACAACTAATGAAGAATAAGTTGAAGAAGAAAGAAATTGAAAAGATCGGTAATGGATATTACCTCATCTTTGGAATGCCTCTTTGAATCCCCCACTTAGGGAACTAAGATTGGTCTTTGAAGAAGACCAGGACCTCTAGGATTATTCTAGGGAAGTGTAGAGGATAAAAGGTCAGGGGTTGGCCGAGCTTGAGTTCTCAAATTGGTGTGAGGAGGAGGGGGAGGAGGTGCCCTTTTATAAGGGAGGAGAGGGGCACCTTAGGAATATCTCAAAATATTATTTTATTATAAAGTCAAGTTAGGTTTTAAATAGCTCCAAATTGATTTATTTTGAGGCTAAGGTGGGGATGGGTCGAAATCCTATCATCCAATAGGATTTAGACAAGTTTAGGGTATTATTTTAACCTTATCAATTAGATTTCACTCTAAGTTAAATAATTTAACTTTTACCATGTCTTTTTGTTTTCTTTCCCTATATGGTTAATACACTTACTATAACATGACAAACGAACCCAAAATTGTATATTATTAATACATATATCCTTATCTAAGTCATTTGGCCGAACCTTAGATTTTTAAGAATAAAATAACAATTAATAATATAATATTTTATTTAAAAACTATTTTGTGTCAATTTTGACACTATTTGATATATGATTTTTGTGAAAGTCATAACAGAATTATATGTTCGAACCAAGTTTATTAAATCAACACTAATATATCATAGTAACCTAGAAAATTAGTGTAATTCATAAAAAGTCTTAAATTACATTTATTTTGGTATTTATAATATCAATTATGTCAATATTTCATTAATAAGATAATTACTGCATCATCTTTGTGTCATAAATAAATTACATTATTTGATGTCTAAAAATTACAAATAAAATACCATCATGTAGGAAATCTTTTTATCTTTCTAATTAATATTTACAATAGAATTTATCTTATGTACAACCCTATATTAAAAATGTTTTAGTAAATATAGTTTGATTTTAACTCTTTTAACTCTTCTTTGAATTAAATAATAATAAATGTCCTAATCTAATCCAAGTGGGCCTAAATGATAATATTTTACACTTAAGGTTGTTTTTGGTCGAGATAAACTTGTCCAATAGAATTAGGACATGTGTTAGGGTAATATTAATATCATTCTTACCCTTAATTACCCTATTTACTTTTAACCGTGGTAAATAAAAGTAAAAAGTTACTATTCACCAAAAATTATTTTCATCTCATTGAACCACATTTTACTTACTAAAATCAACCATGTCTCTCGGATTTTTGAAAGTCCATTCACAGAAGCGGTAAAATTAAGTTTTATGAAAAATTCAATTTTTTAACTACCACTTAGTAGTTTCACTATTCATCAAAAATTGATGTTTTTCAGAACAATGCCAAAATTTCATCCTAAGCTATATTTCATATTCTGAATTCAAAAATGAAGTATATTTTACCAAATTCATAACATAGAAGTTTCATTAATTAATTTTATAATTAAATCCCGCTGATAAAACAAATAGCGTGTTTTTAAGAAACAATATCTATCAAAAGATTGACACTTGATTATGTCTGGTTTAAATGTGAAATTACATTCAATGACCAACATTGTATTAAATTGTAAAAATATATTCTAAATATACTTTAAAACCACTCAAATTAATAATTTATCACTATTAATTATTTCTATTAAAAAAGTTGTTTTTAATTATAATTTAGTAATTTTCACTATTCATCAGAATATGAAAGTTATCCGAAAAGTACCAAAATTTCACCTTAGGCTAAATTCGATACTCTGAATCCAAAAATGAAGTCCATTTTGAGAGCTAAAATTTCTAAAATTTAAAAAGTGGTTATTACTATTCATAACGGCTAGTTTTAATAATATTTTAATAGCATATCGTTGTTTCGTGAAACTCAATATTGCGTACTACACACGCTATCGAGGAAGGTTGTGATTGCGTGTAATGCAAGGCAAGTCAAAGATGTGTGTTGTGCAAGCTCATTTTGGTGTAGCGTACAACACAAGACATTAATAAAATTAAAAAGAATATTTTTCATAAAATCTCAGGCTGTTACAATGGTATCATAGGTGATGGTTGAGAGGTAGGATGGAGTTTAGAGTTAGGCACAGTGAGGATTTCATGGGTTGGGAAGGAAATAGTTTTAGGTGATCTTGGTGCATGACATAGGCTTGGGAAGGCCTGGTAGGACATGGGATTTTAGAGGACACCATGATCTAATGTAAGGACTATGGGCTTACCAAATTACCAATTGAGGCTACACCATTTGTGGGGTAGATACCCTCGGAATGTAACATGCATCATGATGACTTGTGTTCTTTTTTGGAATTTTTAGGAAATTAATGTAATTAAAGAGTTAAAATGAATCTTAGGATAAAATTTCATACTACCAAAGTTTATGGGTTCCTTTTTTTGCTTTCAACTATGGCTCTCGGACTTCACCCATGTCTGGTACGAGCAATGGAGGTTTAGCAGGCTGACCTGGATGACCAGAAGAGATTCAACCCAGTGGAGGAGGATGATCTCTGGTAGAAGACCCTTCATTCTTTCTAGTAGTATACTCTAGGAAATTATGAGGGAATTTTATCAGACATGAAGATGGAGAGTTGGATCGAGGAGTTGGTGATCACTTTTATCTTGATCTAGGCTCTAATAGAGTACTAGGTTCCTCTGGTGGAGAGATATGTGAGGGGAGAAGCATGTTAGTGGTCTAAGTTTTACCTCAGGGAGAGGAAGGAAGCCAATTTTTCATGGTATGACTTTAAGAATGAGTTCCAGTTAGAATTCCTTTCTTAAATGATGAAATATGAGAAGAATCAGGAGCTAATCACCCTCTAGTAATGGAGTTTGTCGATGAGGTAATTGGGATCAAGTTTTAGGATCTCCTTCATTTTTATCTAGATCTATTTCTAGATGAGGAGTCACGGGCGAGGCACTTAGAGGAGGCGCTCCGTCCTTCTCTTTAGTATGTAGTTACTCCCTTCAACCTACCAACATACTTAGAGGTTCAAAATGAGGTTGAGGTAGTGGAAAGGATGCACTCGTGAGGAGGTTCGCACAAGAGGGAAGTCACTTGAGCTCTTCAAATGGGAAGGCCATCAGCAGCAAGTCTCTAATATAAGAGCCTTGCAGGTTTCGGCTTGGAGGGATCCGACCCCAGCAGTTTCAGTTTCGACCCTAGAGTCCTCATCCTTTTCCCATGGGATTGGGGACAAGTTGTTTCGCTTATGGGGTCTATAGACACCTTTCGATTCAGTGCCCAGTTTGAGCTTAGTATGGTGGAGTTGGGCAGGTACGAAACCCACCTTAGCAAAAGTTTTTAGCCAATCCTTTCCAGCAGTAGGGAAAGTAGGCCCCTTCTCCACCAAGGGAAGATGGTTCAAGAGAAGGTTGACCTCAGGGTTCTCCTCAATTACCTCAACCAGGGCATGTTTAGGGAATCAGTCAACATATTAGGTGCATAGGAGTTGGGCATGGGTAGTTGCACACCGTAGATGTAGTAGTTTTAGTAGGGCCATAGATCGTTTGAGGTATAATCAGTTTGTTTAGTATGATTGATTTTTCCTTGTTTGATTCAGGAGTTTTGCACACCTTTATTGCACCTAGTCTAGACCATGCTCTGGGATTGTACAAAGAGATAATTTCCACTCCCCTGGTGTTGAGTACAAAAGTTGTAGATCATACCAGCTTGTTTGATGTTTTTCATGGGTGTAGAGTGATGTTGGGACTGCATCAGTCCACTGGGGATATCTATCTACTACAGATGCTTCCATACAGTGTTATCCTTTCAATTGAATATTTGTAATCTATGTGTTGTTTTATCTACTGCTTCTGGAGAAGATTCATGTTTTCAAACATGAAAGGCCAGCGTGCAGCTTTTGTTGGAAAGCAGAGCTGTCAGATGGGCAGCCGGTGCATGGAGCCTCTTTTTTACTTTTTAGGTGATCTATCAGTGGGATTGAAGAATGATGAGATGGTGGAGGTTATAGTTGGTTTCAGAGAGTTTTTGTATATTTTCCCCAAGGAGGTTGTGACTCTACCCCCTCGATGTGACATTGAGTTTGGTATAGACTTTTAGCCTGGTGCCCATTGGATCTCAATGGATCCTTATCGGATAGCTCCTTATGAGTTACAGGAGTTGAGGATTCAGATTTAAGATCTTATGAAGAATTGTTTCATCCAACATAGGGTGTGATCATGGGGTGATCCAGTCTTGTTTGTGAAGAAGGCAGACAGTGGTCGGAGGCTCTACATAGACTACCGAAGACTGAATCTGGTAACGGTCAAGAAATATTACCCTCTCTCGATAATAGACAATATTTTTTACGAGATTAGGGGATTGGTTAGGTTCTATAAGATTTATATGCGGTTTGAGTATCACCAGTTAAGGGTGAAGGGGGTGACATCCTGAAGACTGATTTCAGGTGCAGGTATGGGCACTTTGAGTTTGTGGTCTTGTGGTTCAGTTTTACGAACGCACCGATCATGTTCCTAGGGATTCTGAACTCAATCATTCATGAGTTCCTAGACCATTTCATAGTCATATTCAGTTATTACATCCTAATCTACTCGAAGTTGGAGGAGGAGTATACTGAGTTTCTCAGGACTTTCCTAGTGGTCCTTCAACACCACCTTCTCTACAGAAAGTTGTCCAAGTGCAAGTTTTGGATACGAGAGGTCCACTTTATTGGACATATGGCATCTTATAAAGGTGTAGAGATGGACCTGTCAAAGTTCAAGGTATTCATTTCTTGTGAAGCACCCAAGAATGCAGAAGAGGTTTTCATTTTGCTCAGTCGGGCAGCCTACTACCAGATATTCGTACACAATTTCTCTTAGGAAGTAGCTCCATTAATGGGTCTGAATAGAAAATGCCAAGATTTTGGGTGGTCTTAGGAGTTCCAGGAAGTGTTGGGCTATCTGAAGGGGAAGTTATTTAGTTCTCTAGTGCTCAGGATTCCAGAGGAAGTGGTTATATTTTAGGTGTTTTTCAATGCATCCCGTCCAGGATTGGGGTGTGTGTGGATGCAGCAATGGGGGTGATCTCTTATGGGTTTAGGTATTTATGTCCCCATGAACATAACTATTCTATCCATGATTTCGAACAAGAAGTGGTTGTGTTCACACTAAATCTATGGAGACATTAACTCATAGGGTAGTGCTTTGAAGTCTTCGCGGATCATAAGAGCTTGAGGTACATATTTTCATAGTGAAAACTGAACTTGTGGAAGTGGAGGTGGATGGAGTTTCTCCCTAATTTTTATTTTGATATCACTTACAACTTAAGAAAGTGTAATGTTGAGGCTGATTCTTTGAGCATGAAGTCACAAAAGAAAGTGGTTTTGGAATATGTAAAAGCTTGGAGGGAAATGGAGGAGTTGGCTTCCTTGCACTTAGATATAGGAATAGATGGTGGTCGAGGATATTTGTTTCAGATGATGGTATAGTCATCTCTGAGGCAGAATATGGAGGAGTCTCATTGGGCATACTCGAAGGAGAAGGTGATGTGTGATCATGTTGACCAGGGGGACGCTCTAGAGGGATGGTCATAAGATGGTTAGAATTATATTTTTTTCTATGGGAAGCTCTTTCTTTCAACAGAAATGTTTGAGGAATTTCTCTACGAGTTTGATAGCTAACCCCTAGTGGTACACCCAAGAGTTTAAAAGATGTATCAGGTCTTGAGGGGAATAGTTTTGGTGGCCCGGGATGAAGCAGAAAGTGGTGAAGTTTGTGGAAAAGTGTTTAGTGTGCAAGAAAATGAAAGTTGAGCATTGTGTTTCTTGTGGTTCTTTGTAGCCCCTAGATGTCCCTGAGTGGAAGTGGGATGACATCTTAATGTATGTTTTCATAGGATTACCCAGGGCTCAAGGAGGATGTGATGTTATTTGGGTAGTAGTGGATCAGTTGATGAAATCGGCTCACTTCTTAATGATCAAGGAGTCGAGTGAAGTAGATTCCTTTGCATAGAGATATGTGAATGAGGTGGTGGGGATGCATGGAGTTCCAAGATCCATCATATATGATCAAGATACATGTTTTACATCATGGGTCTGGAGGGGATTGCAACATTCCTTTAGCACCCAATTACGCCTCAACACTTCTTTCCACCCTCAGATGGATGGAAAAATAGAGAGGACCATCCAGATGTTGGAGGACATGTTATTGATATGTGTTCTGGACTTTATTGGGTATTGGGTATGAAATTTTCCCTTGGTAAAATTTTCTTACCATAATAACTATCACTCTTCCACTGGTATGGATCTGTTAGAAGCTCTATATGGGAGGCTGTTTCGTTCACCCTTTTTTCGGATGGAAGTTGGGGAGGTAGTTTTTCTTGGTCCAAACATGGTGCAGAGTACAACAGAGAAGGTGCAGCTTTCCTATGAGAGGATGAAGGCAATGTAGGACCAAAATAAGTTGTATGTCGATTTCATGAGAAGGCCTTTGGAGTTTGAGGTTGGGGACTATGTATTATTGAAAGTTTACCCACAACATGGGCAATGGAGGTTTGGAAGAGTGAGTATGCTTTATCCCAGGTTCATTCGACCTTTTGAGGTGGCGGGATGAGTTGGAAAGGTGGTATATTAGCTGGCATTGCCACCATAGGTAAAGAGGTTCCACAACATCTTTCTTGTCTTCCATCTTCTTCGGTATCATCATGATGACTCCCATGTTATTTACTGAGGAGAGTTAGATATCGAGGATGAATTAATGTTCATGGATCGACCAGTGGAGATCTAGGATCGTCAAGATAAGGTGTTCTATGGAAGTACCATTACCTTTTTTTCATGTTGTGGAGACATGGTGGCCTAGAGGAGAGTACTTGAGAGTGAGAGACACAGATGTGTGCCCAATACCTGGAGTTGTTTTGAGTTTTTATCATGTGTTTTTCTTTGTGATGGAATGATTGAACCTTGATTTCAATGAGATAATTTGTTTCTTTATTAAATGACATATGATAAACTCCTGACATATGAGGAGGGGAGGACCTGATCCCTAATCAAGATGCATTAATGCGAATGTGATTAAACTCATGTGGGTGAGTCAGTGCTACCTAAATCGGATAATATCTTGACATGGGGGAAGGAATTCCCTGATTCATTTATTTGGGTGGTGTGACATTAGGTTCTTGTAGGGTATATCTTGTTGTTTTTGGATTTAAAAGTCTCATAGAAGGTGTTCTTTTATGATGATGTTTCACTCCAACGAGGTGTTCTGTCCTTGAGAGGTATCTTATGGTATGGTTGTTCATACCCCTCTTTCTTCTGGGTTTTGTTTTGAATTCTCAAGGGATAGAATATTTTGAGAGGTATCTGATGTAATGTAGAAGACCTCTATGGTCTATTACTTTGTCAAAATCTCATGTTTGGGGTGTTCTGGGAGGCAATGGTTTCTCATTTCAAGAGTTTTCCAAATTTCTAGTTTTTCTCAGTTTTCCTAGTTTCTCCCATCTTACATTTTATTTGAAATAAATACAGTTTAAATACTTTTGGGAATTTATAAAGATTTTTAAAAGTATGTTAATTATATTTTTAATGTCTTAACACTCCAGGGACTTTGAAATAGTTGAACTGTGTGGTCTTGGCCATGATCCGAATTTAATGGCCCTTGAAACGGTTTCCTCTTATGATGATATTGGATATAGATTTTCTAAGCTGATACCTTTTCTTCCTAGTGTGATTCCATTTTCTCTTGGTTCTCTTAGAGCCTTCCCTTCCCGTGGAGTCATGTTTTGTGCCATAGACATCGATCCAGTTTTCTTGGAGGTTTCCTGTTACTCGTGCACCCCCAATTTTAGCATAAAGAAGAATGGTTGGTCATCTATTGTTCCATGTAGGGATTTCCTTCATATATATTTTAATTTTTTATCATGAGGGGTGGGTATAATGATGCCTTCTTTTTTGAATGAATGAATCAAAATTTAACGAAGATAATAAGAAGGAATAAATAGGGATGGGAAGATATTGGTGATCAATTTATTTTATCTGTTATCTTTGATCTGTAATTTGAATTGTATGGGTATTATCCCTATGAAAATCATGGCCATTGTTTTTCTTTTCTTGTGTACCTGTGATGTTTCATTCTTATAGTTTATTCTCTCTTGACATGATTATAAACATGAAATCTGATTACTCATGTATACCCGATTAAATGAAAAAGATGCACGAGGATCAAACTTGAATTGTGATCACCCATATTTATCAAAGTGGAATTAAAGAACATTTCTTTGATAAATAAAAATAAACTCATGTTGTTTTTGGGTGGTTGTGTGTTGTGTGGGCCTTTTGGGTTTTTTTGATTTATGAGGACTATATGGTGGTGGTGTTGGTATCATGGTTGTGGGAATAGGTGTGGGAAGAGGAGTTGGTTCTATGAGAAGGGTGTGGAATGTGTGTGTAGTGGGGATATGGTTTAGTGGTGGTTGATATGGTCTCTGTATATGAGGTGGTTCATGATGTGTGATGAAATATTAGGTTGAGATATTGATTGATTTTGAAATGTATGAAATTGTTATGCAGTGGGGATGCATCTGGGTAGTGTTTGGACAGTGGGGATGCAGGACTAGGATATGTCATGATTTCATGTTTTTGAGTGTTATAATAGATTCAATTACCATTATCTCTTCTTTCTTTGTTTTCCTTAGGTAGTGGTTGGTATGGTTGCTTCACCATATAAAGTTTGCAGTGTTTGGTAGTTTCCCAGGTAGGGATGGAAATAAATGAATGAATGATTTGATAATGTGGAATGATAATTGGTTAAATGAATTGGTTGAGGTTTGTTTTGAGTTGGGGATTGTAGTAAAACTGTGTTCCAGTGACCATCGTTTGTGGTGGTACATGCATGTAGGAGTAGCAGTAAAGGTGGTTTTGAGTGGGCTGGTTGTATGTTTGGAATTCTATAGGATGATTTGAGTGTTTTTTATCAATATATATAAACTTGTAGATCCTTATGTTTTCTATATGAACCTCATATATGTTATGCACTAGGTGCAGAACACCCCTGTTATTATGGCGGATTGTGTCTTTCCCAACATCCCGGTGGGAGGATGAA
Organism: Viscum album; assembly: GCA_963277665.1. Lineage (NCBI taxonomy): Eukaryota > Viridiplantae > Streptophyta > Magnoliopsida > Santalales > Viscaceae > Viscum > Viscum album. The sequence continues at coordinate 1,421,973,203 of OY728123.1, read as the reverse complement.
TGGATTTTTACTGGCGTTTCCTTTCTCCCTCTTCAAGGAATTGATCACCCAAGACTCTTCGGTCAAGCTATAATATCTTGAGGTTTAATACTAGACTTATGGTATTGGCTGTGTGAGAGGTGGTTTGTCTCCCTGTTGTCTCTAGGATTAGGCACAGGTGTTTTCAGGTGAGATGTGTGGTCTTTGTGGCCTAGGTGTGTACGGGGAGGATGTCATGTAGTGTGCAGATCAGGTGTATGCATGAAGGTTGTGACAGTGGTTCTTGTAGAAGAGCATGGTAGCATTAGAACATTCTCTGTTAGGGATGAGCAGTTAACTAGTGGGAAGTGGTGAGGGGTACCCAAATACTGATGTGGTTACTACTTTACTTTACTTTACTTGCATTATTTGGTGAGCATTCCATGGTGAGGTTAGGGTGGATAGTAAACCCTGTTAGGTGCTTTTGAGTTTCTATTGTTTTCTCACAGGGTCATTCATATTCTTCTCCCACTTGTGCATGAGTGACTTTGGTTTTTCTTATTAAGTAAACGGGTATTCTCACCCTATGTACATAAAATTGTTTTCAGGTTTCCATGGAGATTACTCAGACCATGTTGGACTTTACTAGCTCAGATGTTGGGGACGGGTTTTGTGTCACTTCTTAGTTATATTTTGGTACTTACTTTGGATTTTTCTTTATATTTCTTTTAGTTTTAATTTAATCATTCAAGTGGGATGGATTTTGGTTTCTCTATATATATATCTTTATTGGAGTTGTTTCAGGTTGATACATCTTATCTATCGATCTTGGTTACTATAAAAATGGGTAATGCTTCCCATTTTTTTGAGATTTCTTTACCCTTGGTGTTGGTCGCCACCCTGAGGATTATTTGAGGCGGGACTTGGGGGGTCATTATCTCTCCTTCATATTGAGGAAGGAAGGTCTTACCATCTTTCTATCCCTTCCCACATCTTGAAGAAGGAGGTTCATGATAGAATGGTATCAAAGGTGATGGTTGAGAGGTTTTATGTAGTTTAGAGTTAGGCACAGTGAGGATTTCATGGGTTGGTAGGTCAACAGTGTTAGTTGATCTTGGTGCATGACATAGGCCCGAGAAGACCGGTAAGGACCCCAGATTTTAGGGACCCCTGTGATCCGATGCAAGGACTCTGATCTTACCGAATGACCATGTGAGGCTAAATAGTTTGGGTGTATAGACCCTAGGAAAGGTACGTGCATCATGATGACTTGTGTTATTGTTTTTTTGGGTATTTTTCACGAAATTAAAATAAATAAAGAGTTAAAATTAATCTTAATAGAAAATTCCATACTTCCCATGATTAGGATTTCCTCGTATTCCTTTCAGTTATTGCTCTGGGATGTTGTATGTGTGTGGTAAAAGCAGTGGAAGATCAGTAGTCTAACCCAGTTGACCGTAGGAGAGTCAACTCAGTGGAGTAGGATGATTATCAGAAGAAGACACTTCATGCTTTCCAGCAGAATACTTTGGTAAAGTATGTGGACAGTGTCTCAGAAATGGAGATAAAGAGTTTCCTTAAAGAGATGGGGATCAATTTCAGCTTGATCGGAGCTCTGACAGAGTATTGTATTTCTCTGGCCATGTTCCATATGAGAGGAGTAGTGCATTAGTGGTGGACACTTTACCTCATGGAGAGGAAAGAGACCTATGTTTCATGGGATGACTTTGAGAAGGAGTTTCGTGAGGAATTCCTTTCTTCCAAGATGAAATCTGAGAAGAGGTAGGAGCTATTGTCCCTCTAGCAGGGGATTTTTTCAGAAAGGGAATTGGGAATAAAGTTCTAGGATCTCATAGATTTTTCTTCAAATCGATTTTTAGATGAGGAGTCTCGAGTGAGGCACTTAGAGGAGGAACTTTTTCCTTCTCTTCAGTATGCGGTTACTCCCTTCACCATACTGAATACTTAGAGGTTCAAAAGAAGGATGAGGTAGTGGAAATGATTCACTCATGAGGAGGTCTACCATGGTAGGGAATTTGATCAAGCTATTCAAATAGTAAGGTCATTAGAAGAAATTCTTCGGCATCAGGGCCTTCCAAGTTTCAGCCGGTGGGGAGATGACCCCAGTATTTTTAGTTTCAACCCTCTGGTACTCGCCCTTTTCCCACAGGTATAGGGATGAGGTGTTTCGATTTTGGGTTCCATGGGAACCTTCAGACTTTGTGCCCAGTTCAAGCACAGTATGGTGGAGGTGGTAAGGTTCAGCGCCCACCTGAGCATCAATTTACATCCATGCCTTTTTAGCCGTAGGGGCAGCAGGCCTCTGCTCTATAGGGGAAAATAGTGTAGGAGGAGGCCGACCTCAGGGTGCTCATTAGGGACCTCAACCAGGGCATGATCGGGGAGGTGGATGACATATTAGGGGAAGAATAGGTGGGAATGGGTAGTTTCATGGTGTAGAGGCAGCAATTCCAGTAGGTCTAGAGATCGTTTGAGGTATAATTAGTTTGTTTAGTATGGTTTTTTCACCGTGTTTGATTCAAGAGCTTCACACTCCCTTGTTGAACCTGGTCTATACCATGCTTTGGGATTTTATATAGATAGAATTTCTATTCCCCTGGTGCTGAGTACACTAGTCAGAGGTCAAAACAATTTATTTCATGTATTCTAGGGATGTAGACTAATGTTGGGGCCACATCAGTCCAGTGGTGATATCTATCTACTACATATTCATCCATAAGGTGTTATCCTTGGCATCGACTAGTTTTACTCCATGCACATTGTTATCAACTACTTCTAGATAATAGTTATGTTTTGTGATAGGAAAGGCTAGCGCGTATCTTTCATTGGTGAGTAGATCTGTGAGATGGAATGTCGGTGCATGGAGCCTTTTTCCCCTTGTTAGCCATGTGCTCAGTGGGATTGATGTATTTTGAGATAGTGGGGACTCTAGGAGTTTAAGTATAGTTTCTGGATTTTTCCTCAATGATGTTGTGAATCTACCCCCTCTATGTGACTTTGAGTTAGGGATATAATTATATCTCGGTGCTCATCTGATCTTGATGGAACCTTATTGGATGGTGCCCTCTGAGTTACGGGAGTTGTGGATTCAGAATGATGATCTAATGAATAATTGTTTCATCTGACCCAGTGTAATGTTGTGGGGTTCTTAGGTCTTGTTTGAGAAGAAGGCAGATGGTGGTCTAAGGATCTGTATGGACTACCGGAGACTGAATCAGGTAACGGTGAAGAATAGTTACCCTCTCCCAAGAATATATGATATTTTCAACCCGATGGGGGAGAAGTTTGGTTCTCAAAGATCAATCTACGGTCTGGGTATCACTAATTAAGGTTGAAGGAGGGTGATATCCCAAATGCTCATTTTAGGTGTAGGTATGAGAACTTTGAGTTCATAGTTATGTCGTTGGGTGTTACTAATGAACCAGTCATGTTCATGAGGATTATGAACACCACCTTTCATGATTTCCTAGACCAATCCATCATTGTGTTAATTGATGACATACTAATCTACTCAAATTCAGAGGAGGATTATACTAAGCATCTCAAGACTATCCTAGAGGTCCTTCAACACCTCCGACTCTACAGAAAGTTGTCCAAGTGCAAGTTTTGGACACAAGAGGTCCACTTCCTTGAACTTGTGGTGTCTAATCAGGGTGTAGCAGTGGACCCATTGAAGGTCGAGGCAATATTTTTGGGGGAAACACCCAAGAATGTGGTAGAGGATAATATTTTTCTCAGTCTGGTAGGCTACTGCCAAATATTCGTACCTGATTTATCTCGGGTAGAAGCTCTATTGATGGCTCTGACCATAAAAGGCCAATCTTTTGTGTGGGACGAGTAGTGATAGGAATAATTTGGCTATCTGAAGGGGAAGTTGGTCAGTTCTCTAGTTCGTAGGATTCCAGAGTAAGGGGTGAGGTTCGAGGTGTTTTGTGATGCTTCATGTCTTGGATTGGGGCGTGTGATGATGGAAAAATGGAGATAGATCTTCTATTGGACTATGAAGTAACATCCCCATGAACATAACTATGCCACCCATGATTTAGAACTAGAATCATCCTTGTCCTCACTAAAGTTATGACGGCATTACCCCAATGGGGAGTGTTTTGTGGTCTCCACGGATCACAAGAGGTTGAGGTACATCTTTTCCTAGTAAGACCTGAACTTTCGGTAGTGGATGTGGATGAATTTTTTCCATGATTACTATTTTGATATCTCCTACACCTTAGGAAAGTGAATCTTGGGGCCGATGCTTTGATTAGGATGTCACAGAAGGAAGTGGATTGAGAATCAGCAGATGCTTAGAGGGCAATGGAGGAGTTGGTTACCCTGCACATAGATGTAGGAATGGATGGGGGAAGAGGCTATCTATTTCAAATGATAGTACATTCATATCTGAGGCAGAAGGTGGAGGATTCTCATTGGGGAGACTCATAGGTAGAGGTGATGCGTGATCACTTTGACTAGGGTGATGCTCTGGAGGGATGGTCAGAAGATGGTCAGAATCAGATTTCGTTCCATGGGAAGCAGTTCTTTCCAGTGGAAATGCATGAGTAAGTTCAATAAGATTTTCATATATCACCCCTAGTGGTACACCCATGAGTTTACAAGATATACTGGGGCTTGAGGGAACAGTTCTTGTGGCCCAGGATGAAGTGGACAGTGGAGGAGTTTGCAGCAAGGTGATTAGTGTGCCATCAAGTGAAGGTTGAACACCATATTCCCGGTGGTTTTTTGCATCCCATAGATGTCCCCAAGTGAAATTAAGATGACATCTCAATGGATTTCGTCATAGAATTGCCTAGTAATTAGAGCGGATGTGATGCTATTTGGGTAGTAGTGGATCAATAAATGAAATCGGGTCACTTCTTAGTGATCAAGGATTCAAGAACAGTGGATGCCTTAGCACAGAGGTATATGGATAAGGTAGTGTAGCTGCATGGAGTTCCAAGATCCATCATCTCAGATCATAATACATGTTTTACATCACAAGTTTAGAGTGTATTTCTGCATGCCTTTGGCACCCAGTTGCACATTAGAACTACTTTCCACCCTCAGATGGATGTACAAACAGAGAGGATAATCCAAACATTGGAGGACATGTTACGAGAATGTTTTCTAGACTTTAGTGGGTTTTGGGTGTGACATTTTCCATTGGTTGAGTTTTCTTACAATAATATCTATCACTATTACATTGGTATGGATACATTCTAAGCACTATAAGGGAGGTCATTTCATTCACCCTTGTGTTGGATAAAAGTTGAGTAGGTAACTGTTCTTGGTCTAGACGTGGTGTAGAGTATGATAGAGAAGGTGCATCTTATCCATGAGAGGATGAAGGTAGCACAGGACCGAAAAAAGTCATATGAAGATTTTAGGATGAGGATATGAAGTTATATTTTGGGGACCATGTATTCTTGAATGTTTCCCCTCAACATGGGTATCGGAGGTTTGGCTGAGGGAGTAAGCTTTCTCTTAGTTTCATCAGACCTTTTGAGGTGTTGGGATGAGTTGGGGAAGTGGAATACCAGTTGGTGTTTCCACCACAGTTGGTGAGGGTCCACGACGTCTTTCATGTATCCCAACTTCTTCAGTATCTTCATGATTACTCTCATGTCATTGATTGGGGAGAGATGGATATCGAGGATGAAACAACATCTATGGAGAGACTGGTGGAGATCTAGGATCATCATAAGAAGGTTTTGCGTGGAAGGAACATTCCCCAGGTTCATGTGTTATGGATGCATGGTGGCCTAGTGGAGATTTCTTGGGAGCAAGAGATGTAGATGTGTTCCCAGTACCTGGAGTTGTTTTGAGTTTTTCTTGTGTGTTTTTCTGTGTGATTTAATGCTTGAACCTTGTTTTCTATGAGAAAATTTGTATCGTTATAACATGATGTATGATAAATTACTGACATATGATGAGGGGAGGACCAGATCCCTAATCAAGACGCATTAATACATATGTGATTAAACTCATGCGGATAAGTCAGTGCCACCCAATGCGAATAGTATCTTGACATGTGGGATGGAATTACCTAATTTAAATGTTCACGTGGTGTGACTTTTGGTACTTCTATGGTATGTATTTTGGTTTTTGGGTTGTAAAATCTCATAGGAGGTGTTCTTAGATGTTGATATTTTACTCCAACGATGTGGCTTGTCCTTGAGAGGTATCTTATGGGATGGTTGTTTAGACCCCTCTTTATTTTGGGTTTGTTTTTGAATTCTTGAGGGAAAGAATAGATTGAGAGATATCTGATGTAATATCCTACACCTATGTGGTCCATTACTTTGTCAAAATCCAATGTTTGGGGTGTTCTAGGAGGCAACAGTAACTCATTTCAAGATTTTTCCAAATTTCAAGGTTTTCCCAGTTTTTCTAGTCTCATCCCTCTTAGGTTTTATTTGACATAAATCATGTTTAAAGCCCTATTTGTGCATTTTTAAAGGATTTTAAAAGTATTTAAATATATATTTCATATCCTAACACTTGGGGGGATATTGAAATAGTCTAACAATGTGGTCTTGGCCATGATCTAACTTTAATGCCCCTTGAAACTGTTTCCTCTTCCGTTTATATAATATATGGATTTTCTATGTCAATACCTTCTCTTCCCATTGTGTTTTCACAATATCATAGTGTTCCTAGTGCCTTCCCTTCCTATGGAGTCCTTTTTTGTGTCATATCCATCGATCCAATTTTCTTGTATTTTTCCTGCTACTCGTGCACCCCTTGTTTTAGTTCAAAGAAGACTAGTTGGTCTCCTACTGTTCCAAGTAGGTATTTCTTTTGTCTCTCTTTTAATTTTGTATCATACTGGATGGGTATAATGATTCCTACTTGTGAGAATGGCTGAATCAAAATTTAATTAAGAAAATAGGAAGAAATAAATGGGGATGAGGAAGACGTTGATGATCGCTTACTTTTATCTGTTATCTTTGATTTGTAATGTGAATTGTATGGGTTGAATCCCTGTAAAAATCATAATAGTTAATGGTATTTGATTAAGCACCAATGATTCTTCAGGATTATTTTTGATTCTCTCTTGAAATGACTATAAACATGAAATCTAATTAATCATGTATAACCAGTTAATTGAAAAGGATTCCCCAGGATCAAACTTGATTTGTGATCACCCATGTTTATCAATGTGGAATTAAAGAACCTTTATTGGCTAAATACAAATACACTTAGCTTGTTTTTGTGTGGTTGTGTGTTTTGTGGCCCTTGTTGGGTTTTTTTCTTTATGAGGGTTATATGGTGGTAATGTTGGTAGTATGGATGTGGGCATAAGGGTGGGTAGAGTAGTTGGTTCTATGAGAAGGGTGTGGTACGTGTGGACAGTGGGGTTGTGGATTAGTGGTGGTTGTTGTGGAATTTTGTATGAGGTGGTGAAGGAGGTATGATAAACTCTTAGGTTCAGAGATTGATTGATTGTGGAATGGATGAACTTTTTATGCAGTGAGACTACATCTAGGAAGTTTTTGGGTAGTGGGGATGAAGTACTAGGATGTGTCATGATTTCATGTTTGTGAGTGTTATAATGGGTTCCCCTACCATTATCCCTTCATCCCCTGTATTTCTTGGGTAGTTGTTGTTATGGTTTCTTTGCCTTATAATGTTTGCAGGGTTTGGTAATTTTCTGGGTAGGGGTGGAAATAAGTAAATGAATGATTTGATAATACGGAATGATAATTGGTTAAATGAATTGGTTGGGGGTATGTTTTGAGTTGGGTCTTGTAGTGAAGTGGCATTCATGTGACCATCGTTCGTGGTGGTACGTGTATGTAGGGGTAGCAGAAAAGGTGGTTTTGAGTGGTCTTGTTGTGTATTTGGAATCTCGTAGGATGGTCTGATTTTTTCTTACCTATATATATATAATTTTATTTCCTTATGTTTTCTATATGCACCCCACATGTGTTGAGAACTACATTCCGAACACCCCCATTGTTATGGGGGAGGGTGTCTTTCCCAACATCCTAGTGGAAGGATGGATGTATGGTTACTAACTTTACCCTTCTACCACTTCTATAAATTGATTACCCAAGACTTTTTAGGTAGACTGTAATGGCTTGAGGTTTAATACAAGACTTATGGTATTGGATGTGTGAGAGGTGGTTTTTTTCTCATGTTTCTTTGGGATGATGCCCATGTGTTTTCGAGTGAGACATGTATTGGTTGTGGCCTAGGTGTTTTTGGGTAGTATGTGATGTGGTGTATGACTCAGGTGTATGTGGGAAGGTTTTGAAAGTGGGTCTTGTTTAAGAGCGTGGTAGCGTCAGGATGTTCACTGTTAGGAATGAGAAGTTAACCAGTGAGAAGTGGTGAAGGGTACCCAAAATATTGATGTTCTTACTACTTTAATTTAATTGACTTGAATTATTTTTTTAGTGTTCCTTGGTGAGGTTGGGGTGGATATTATACCTTGTTAGGTGCTTTTTAGTTTCTGTTGTTTTCTCATAGGGGCATTAGTATGCTTCTCCCACTTGTGCATGAGTGACTTTGGTTTTTCCAACTGGGTATACTTGTATGATCACCCTACGTATATAAAATTCTTTTTAGGTTTCCAGGGAGATTATGTGGAAAATTATAGACCATACTTGCTTGGATATTGGGGTGGTTGTTGTGTCACTTCTTAGTTTTATTTTGGTAGTTACTTTGGAGTTTTCTTGATATTTCTAGAAGTTTTACTTTAAACATGCATGTGGGAAGGATTTTAGTTTATTTATATCTTTCTTGGAGTTTTTTGAGTTTGAAACATCTTATATCCCAATATTTGTTACTATAAAAAAAAGGGAAATGCCTCCCAATTTTGTGAGATTTATATACCCTTGGTGAAGATCGCCACACCGGGGCCTATTGGAGGCGGGACTCAGGGGTCATTATCTCTCCTTCATCATGAGGAAGGAAGGTCTTGTCATCTTACTATCCCTTCCATTATCTTGAATAAGGTGGGTCATGAAAGTTATAAGCACCCTTGGACATGTCTTATATGTTATCCTCTCATTAAAATACCAATCTATGAGGTTTTAAGGAGTGATTCAATTGAGTATATCCAAGAAAAATATAATTGGTTTAACCAAGTTATTTCAAGTTTTTTTCTTTCTACACCTACACCAAATCTTCTATAACAATACTAGTATAATTAAATAATTATTTCTTGTATAATTAAATGTTATTATGTTTATGTAATAAATATTATCTAATTTTCTTCCATTCCATTAGAAAATGAAAACTCCATAGATTTTACATATAGACTACCATCTCTATGAACGATGTGTTTCATTTATCATAACTACATTACGTTGATGATTTTAAAAATAGATTTAATGAATAAATATAATATTTATAACATTATTAAAATTTTATAAATAAAATTATATATTCTATTAATAATATCAGTTTTAAATGGTCATTCTAATATTTAACCACTTAAAACAAACAGATCGATACATAATTCTTATTTTGAATATATTTTTAACAACCTATTAAACTATATAAATTATAAATTAATATAATAATAAAGAAAATATATCTATAAAATTATATATATGATAAAAATATTCTATAAACCCATTGAACATGGTCAACATACTGAAAGGTTTTTGGAGAAATTGACCAAATAATCTTCAAGTGGTCAACATAACTAAGAACTATATTATAAATACATGATATATGATAATAAAATGTGACTTAAAAAATAAAATATCGATGAAAAAGGTTTATAATAAAGTATTTAATAAATTCAATTTGATTATTCAGGAGTATAGGGCATGACCGACCAAGAAGAAGTATGAGGTAAGGGTTTTTATCTCAATTTTACTTCATTGAGACATGTGGCATATTGTTTCTGATGATTTTTTTGGGGCGCGCACATCCGTATGTTCGAGGATGGCGACGCTGTTTTTTTCCCTGCAATACCGCTTTTCAAAGGCGGGTGGCATCCATTCCTTATTTAGGGATGTTTTCTCCTTGATCGAAATAGGATGATGGGATGTTGATTCTTACTTTCATAGATTCATCCTCAGAACTCGTCACCTAATCTGGGTCTCCATTATAGATTAATACGTTGTTTGTGAAACTCTTCCCAGTGACATATCTTCTTGGACACTAGTTAATTACGCGGATTCTGTCAGGACATTCTAAGGGGTCCAGTCAGGGAAGCAACCTTAAGTTGGGGGAGTAGTCATGTAGAATATCACTGGCGTGTCTGGATGCTAGAACACTAGAGCATTTGGGTTTCTTCCCCTTATTATAGGGATTCTCGAGGGCGTGGAAGCCCAAGGCATCCCACATCTGATGCATGGAATTTTATTCCATAGTCATGTATCTAAGGTTTTTTTCAACTTCCTATGTTTAACATAGGGTATGCTGTAGGTTTAACATCTAGCGAAGACAGATCAGACAGATCAGAACACTGACTAGAGCAGATCAGGTGAGTGCAGCCCCTAGAGGGAACACTGATATTGGGTCTAATGTGTGGTTAGCTACCCGATTTATATTAAATCAAATAAGGGGTGGAATAATCCCACCAGGATGTGTCGGCTCGGGTAAGAACCAAAATGGATGATGGATGGTTAAGTGAAGTGGGTAGATAATGAGATAGAGTTTATTCTAGGATGACAGTGATGTTGGGATTGAGTTTCTAAGAGACTTACTACATATCCATATGGAACGGAATAAAAGTTGGTGTAGTTCACCTGATAATGGCTTACAGCCGAATGGGGTTGACAACAGCTTACCACTAGATGGGGTTACAACGGATTACCGCTGGATGGGGTCTCAACAGATTACTGCTGGATGGGGTCCCAAGGGATTACAACTGGATGGGGTCACAATGGATTACCACTGGATGGGGTCACAATATCTTATTGATGGATGAGGTCAAAACAGCTTACCACTGGATGGGGTCACAGCAGCTTACTGCTGGATGGGGTCACAACGGATTACCGCTGGATGGGGTCACAACAAATTACTGTAGGATGGGGTCACAATGGATTACCACTGGATGTAGTCACAACAACTTACCACTGTATGGGGTCACAACGGCTTACCACTAGATGCAGTCACACGGATTGCCACTGGATGGGGTCACAACAGCTTTCTGTTTCCTGAGGTCACAACAACTTACTAATGGATGAGGTCACAACAGCTTACTACTGGATGGGGTCACAACAGCTTACCGCTGGATGCGGTCACAATGACTTACCTCTAGATGGGGTCACAACGTCTTACCGCTGGATGGGGTCGTAATGGTTTACCACTGTATGGGGTTGAACCTTGAGGAGTCTTCCTACATACGTCACCTTTGCAAGGATCAAAGACCTCGTAGTTCGGGATGGGTTTGGTGAACTGACGCGAATGATGGTCGGAACCAATGAGTGGTGGGCATAAACCTCAAGGAGGATTCCTACATACCTTGCCTTGGAAATTATCAAATTTTACGTAGTTTGGGATGGTGGATGTAGTTTAACGTCTTGTATAATGAAAAAGGTGGGCATGCAGTTTAACGTCATGTGGGAAGAAGGTGGTCTGACGTGAAGGGGGGCTGGAACCAATGGTTTCTAGGCTTGAACCTTTTTGAGGCTTCCTACGTACCATGACTTGGCAAGGATCAATGGCCTCATAGTTCCAGATGATGTTTGGTGAACCGATGTGAAGAGGTTCGGGACAAATAGGTGTTGGGCTTGAACTTCCGGGAGGCTTCCTATGTACCTTGCCTTGGCAAGGATCAAAGACCTCATTGTTCAGGATGGTGTTCGTTGAACCGACGTGAAGATGGTCTAGACCAATGGTTGTTGGGCTTGAACCTTAGGGAGGCTTCTTACGTACCTTGCCTTGGCAAGGATCAAAGTCCACAAAGTTTAGGTTGGGTGGGAACCAATGTGAATGATGTTCGGAACCAATGGGTGGTGGGCTTGAACCTTATGGAGGCTTCCTACATACATTGTCTTGGCAAGGATCAAAGTCTATGTAGTTCAGGATGGGTTTGGTGAACCGATGTGAATGATGGTCGAAACAAATGGGTGCTGGGATTGAACGGCAGGGAGGCTTCCTACGTACCTTTCCATGGAAAGGATCCAAGTCCATGTAGTTCAGGAAGGTGTTTGGGGCATACACTTTAGGTTGTCCAGTGAGGATGTCATGGTCTATGCTAAATCTAATCCCATGTGAGTCATGCTCGGTGTGAGAAACAAGAGGCAGCAAAGACCCGATGTTCACGTCACAGAAGGTGTGTCCGTGAGAAGTGGAATGGGGTATTATGTGTGGTTAGTGGCCCAAAGAGGAAATAGGGGCTTACTCTTGGTTAGTAGCACGAGGTGATTGAGATTGGGACTTACTCCAGGGTGGAGGCCTGGGAGGTGAAAAAGACCAGCGGGAGAGGGACTTGTCACCTAAGAAGAGAGGAGGAGAAGGGATGCTACCTCCTGTAAGAAAAGTAAGGGGCTTACACCAAGTTGGTTACTCATTCCCCATGGACAGACGACACTCTGATAAAGAGGATTTCATTCCATGTGAGGAATGATCTCACTCTTGTGGAGACCAGTGGGCATATATAATGTCAGAGATGGGGTGCCCCGCGTGTAATTCATGGGGCGAGGTCAGAGTTTAACATCATGTGCTGGGGACAATGGCGCTTGGTAGTTTAATATCTTGTATCTCGAATGAGGTGGGTTCACTCTGCACCCCTAATACTTACATAATTAATACCCTTCCGCCCTTGGGGGAAGGAAGGCATTGGCAATGCCATGAATGGGTGGTGTCGAGAGGTGGTCCTATTGGGGGTCCATGTTAGCGTGGCTATATGAAGAAGCAATAGTCGTTAGCATGCCTATGAGAATAAGCATGAGGCAAAGCAATGTAATGGGAAACATCACCCAATGAATTTTGAGATCGCTTCGTGAAAACCAGAAGGGACACATGAGAAGAGAGCATGTGACGCATGTGTGTTTCACATAAAAAGGGATCTGACAGGATGCCTTAAGGTGAGGTCAATACATGGAGTGTGCACAAGAGAACGATCCATGGAAAGATAAAAGTTCTACACGCAATAAATGCAAGGGTTGCACGCAAGACAAAGGGGTGGATTGCAAGATGGTCGGGTGGCATGCAAGACAGAGGGTTGTGCACAAGATGGATGGTTTGCGCACAAGATGGATAGGAAGCACGCAATAAGGAAGTGATGCTTGCAAGATGGACCAGTGGTGCACAAGACGGAGGGGTTGCGTGCAAGAGCACTGAACGCAGAGGGAATATCCATGCAAAAGGGGACCCCTTGGGTAAAAAAGACTTTGCGAAAAAGAAATCCATGAGGTTCCAGCCCTAGAGTGCCCGCCCGAAGGTGCCCCCTCGGGGGACCAGTCGCACAAAATCCAATACCTGAAGGCCATGGAGTTTTTCACACGGTCGTGGAAGTTGAGTTTTTCACATAGCAGAGTGTCGCATTGCCTTCGGTTACAATCCCTGAAGGGTGGGGATACAGTTATTTTTATAGCCTGAGTCCTCGGAGTAGCACGCAAGGACCTGGCGCGCAAACGCGCAGCAGACGTTGCATGGGGAGCGCAAAGGAGCTTGGGAATACAAACTCTAGTTTGATGCCACCTTAGGTGTAGAAGGGGATTCAAGTGCGCAAACGCATGGATGATGGCGCATGGGGTGTGGAACGGCTGTCGGGCGTGCAAATGCCCGTTTGATGCCACCTTGGTCGCGAAATGGGGCCAGGCATGCAAACGCCCGTTTGACGCTGCCTTGGGCACGGAATGGGGGTTGGGCGCGCAAACACCCATTTGACGCCGCCTTGGGCGCGGAATGGGGGTTGGGCCCACAAACGCCCATTTAAAGCTTTATTGGGCTTTGAACGGGGGGTCAGGTGCGCAAACGCCCGTTTGACGCCACCTTGTGTGCGGAACGTGGGTCGGGCGCAAAAACTCCTGTTTAATGCCGCCATGGGTGCGGAATGGGGTCGGGCACGCAAAGCTGCGGGAGACGTGCCTTGGGCACAGAACGGGGGCCAGGCGCGCAACATTTTGTGCACTGGAAGGACCCTTGCACGCATCCCCTTATCTTGCGTGCACCCGCTTAATCTTGTGCGTGCCCGCTTCCTGGGCCATGAAATCCTCTTGTCATCTCAGATTTATTCTTTGTTATATTCTCTACCCGATTCGGCCCTTATTTGAATTTTAGCATCAGTAAATTCCCCCCCCCCTCAGAATCAGAGCTGAAAGGGACCTCGAAGGTCAGATTATGAGGGCATTCCGAAATATATAAGAAATTTTTGGCGGCACACAAAAACGCATTTCATGTACGTAAGAATGTTGCACATGTGCGAAAGAAGCCTTGGCTCCTTCTAAATAGGTTGAGCGCCCCCCCCCCCCCCCCCAGGCCCTACATTGACTTTTCCATGCAACAGGATTTTTTGCTTTCCTACGCGAAAAGGGAACTAATCCACGCATAAGATTCTGTGACTGGGTTTTGCACCCCATCCAAATTATTCCACGCACAACGCCCTTCTTTCATGATGTAGTCGGTTTTGTGTACAGAATATTCATTATTTTTCACTGATCCATCCAAACTTCAAAAATGGCCATCCAACATACCAACGCCAAGAAGGAGGTGGCCGCTGCTGAAAGAAGAACCCAACTGATCATGAACCCTCAGAATTTGTGTTCAAGGAGGTTTGCGTATGACAACCAAATGCCTTTCAGCATATTTATGTAGCCTCAAAAGGATTATGTCCTAATCAGTAGCCTACTGCTACGAAACTTTGGTCTTCTAGAAGAGTTGTTGATGCCCGGTTTCGAAACGGACACACCGCAGTCGTGGGTGATACGCGAGGATATTCTTCCACAATTCCATATTACCAATAATGGAAATACTACTAGGGAAACGCAGAACACATCCATCTATGTCTTAAATCTAAAGACCAGGATGGTTGTGGGAAGCGATCCAGTTTCCAAGGAATCTACTGCTATTTATGTGAGTACTTTCAGAAGCAGCATTACTAACGAGATGAAGGGCTGGCAGGAGTGGGATTTTAGATCCGGGGGTAACTTTACCAATGAATGGGAATGGGAGTACTGGGTATGCCAGACATACAAGGAATTTCCGCCAGAGCTGCGGGCCATTTGGATTTTTGAGGCTGTTTGGACATCCCAATTCCACTTCAACCGACAGTAGGACTTGGTAGTAGTGTTGTTCAGTCGTTAGTCGCCTGATACCAACACTTTTCACCTCCACCATGGGGAGGTGGGCATCAACCTGTGGTATGTCCATTGTATTGGGGGAATCCCCTTGGAGGGATATTAGTACGATGGGTTCCTCCCATCGGAGAATGTATGGGAGGATAAGACTCACACCCCAATCCTATCATGGAACTAGCTAGAGCTGGATAAAAAGTAACTCCGAATAAAATATATCCTAAAGGACATACCCTATTCAGTTTGGTTTAGTCTCTTCCCGGCCCAGGACACAGTCATGAAGATTCCCGTCCGAGGGAAGCAGTGCCTGGACACATCTCAGAGGGGAAAAACAGGATCATATTGGAAGATTTTTGAGACAGGAGAGTATCGATCGTGGGGCATTGGCATTAATGAAGTTCAGAACCTGAATGTACGATATTTTGTGTTCCTTTCCGCGTTCTTGAGTAGATGGTTGTTACCTGTGAGGAACACGAGGATGGGAGTCTGCCTGGGGATGCTAGTGATGGAAAGGATTATAGCGGCAAAGAACAGGGTTAACCTAGGGGTACCAGTATTATCTATGATATACAGTATTCTAGGGTGCATATCGAGAGGAAGTACACCTATGAGCATATGCGGGACATTCTAAATTCATCACATCCGGGTCGCAGCCCACCGTGGTGGGTATGACTTCCCGAATTCCATTCTCCCTCTAGGTAATGGTATGTGGCCATCCCTATTGAACATTGCTGCAATCCTACCATTAACACTCAGGGATGACAGAATTCAGCTCAAGAATGGAAGTCACACTCATTTTAAATTCCACCCATTCTGAAACCCAATCACCGAAATGGTATACAATGGTAGGGGTCCACTGGAGTAGAGGTAATACCTACAGAGCATCTAGGGCGGTGTGATGGTGGCCTGAATTGATGGAAAAATCATCTGCGAACTCTATGTGTCGACTAGGTTCGCTAGGCAGTTCGAGTGCATGTAGCAGATGCCCAAGAAAGTATACAAAGAGGTTCGGGAAGAGCAGCATCCCTGCATTCTCCTCCAAATGTAGCTTATGTTCATGACAGTAGGCCTGGGAAAAATCATCTCTCTTCCCCCCACTGATGTCAGTGTCAGGCTTTCAACAGAGTATGATGAACATTGGACGAGAACGTGTCCCGAGGAAATTCTTTGGAAACGCATTCAGCAGATCATGGTAACTAGTTCAGAGCCCAAAGAGTAGGAAGGTAGATGAGGTGTCATGGGGGAAGTGAGGCAAAGAATGGTTCAGGCAGCTAATGCGGCATAGGCCGGTACTTCATTGGTAGGGGAAGCGCAGACCGAGAATGTGCTTCTACCCTCTGGGGAAGGGTGGTCTCGTGTACGGCCTCATGATCCAACTAGGGAACTCCCAGTAAGGTAGCTCAGGTACCTGATAACACTGTCTGTCGATGCTATCTTCCCTTCTCTAGGGTCTACTTAGAGAACGCTGCGACAGTCTATGTCCGCCGAAGAGTTGTGGAGGAGGTTGATATGCACTGGTCTTGATCTTCCAGACATAGGGCACATCCAGATATTGGATAGGTTAAACTTTCATTGTCGGTATGCATATTTGACATCCATGGATATGTACACATGCCAGCAGGGGCGGTATGAAGAACTGCATCTCCTGGTGAAAGTAATGTTGGGCCAGGAGCATGACCCAGAGAGGCTACCATTTGAGGATGAAATTGTAGAGGAAGAAGGAGGAGGAGGAGGAGGAGGAGGATAAGAAGAATAATAAGAAGAAGAAAAAAAAAAGGAATAAGAGGACCAAGTTGAGGGTCTTGTTGGTGAGGGGCCTTTAGAAGCTCCCACTCACCAGCAGAGTTCCCGGGAGAGTGGCAAAATCGTTGGCTCTGATGCAGAACTGGAAGAGATGTTTGAGGTACGGTTTGAACCTTATATTGGCCTTGATATTTTCATACTCTCTATCTGTCAACCAAACCTTGTCCTATTCAGGAACACATGGGAAAGGGTCTTCCGAAATCCTTCCCTACTAGGGGCGTAGGTACGCCTATGGAAACTAGGGGGCAACCTCAGGGGCCAGTCCTCAGGACCGAGCATAGTGGGGAATTGATTTTAGCTAGATTGGGAGAAAATGATCCAGAAGGAGAGTCCTCTGCCATCCCCATTGTCCAAAATAATCCGACACCGGTAATCAAATTGACAGGCGATGAAGGCTCTCCTGTGGCGCCCCCCCCCCCCCCCGCCAAGACACAGGCATTGGACACCGCAACACTTTAATCTTGTAAGTCCTTTCTCATTGGTTTTACCTCTTTGATTTTAGCTAATAAAGATACTAATTCCTGATTTAGTGATCACAAGGTTGGAGTCATGAAAAACCATTGAGTCTGGGACATCTGTGGGAGCGGGATGGGCAGCGACCCCATTGGCCATTATAGAAGCAACCATTCTAGGAAACCTTACCCCGGTACTCAGCGAGCTGGAGATCGTAATGAGGGATGGTAATGCTACTGGTGTGGAGCTCCAGCCTGATAAGGGAAAAGTCACTAGTGAGGTGGAGGTTCCTGAAGAATACAATATTGTTGAACTCCTCTTCTCCTTCCCCGAATATCGGCCTATAGATCCCGAGGGGATAGATGATTCTGATTTGGAGGTGGCCGATGAGAGCTGTATGACGCGGTGCAAAGGGTGGAAGTGTATCAAGCACTTTATCGGTTATTATCAGATGGAATGGCTAAAATGGATGGGATTGCTCCACACCTGGCTGTGTTTTCTCTGTGTTGGAGGGGGGATGCTCAACATCTTCATTTGACAGTCTGTGACTACATGGCCAAAAAGTTGCATGAGAACGGCCGACGCTCTGATGTTGCCCGGTGTCAGAAAGAGTCAAGGAGTACCCAAGCATTCCTGAATGTAGAATAAGAGATCTGACGCCTTGAAGAATAGGTGAAATAAAATGAGGTATTCATTGAAATTTTTTTTGAGCATGTTGAGAAATTGAGGTCCCAGTTTGTAGATTCCCAATAGCAGCTAGTGGAAGAAGGTCATAAAATGGTTGTACTTCAAACTGAACTGGCACAAGCACAGGCTAGGGTCATTGAACTACGCTCTGCAGCCACTGATGAAGAGAAGGTTATCAGGGGGCGAGAGGCAATCCTGGAAACCACAATACAAAAGTTAGTGGTGCTGGAGTGATTTATCCAAGATGTTGATCCTTAATGTCCCTGCCTTGGTCGAACTCATAAACTCATTTCTTTTTACTGCCTCTTGTTCTGAACTCGATGTGTGAATATATTTATTTAGTTGTTTGTTTGGTTCAATGCATTGCAACCACAATCATGAAATAAATAGAAACCCATTCCTAATCTCACGTTGGTTGTTCCCAATGTGAGAAACAAGGGATGCTTGTATTATTACTTAATTTAACTGTAGGAGTGCAAACCAAGCTTCGGGAACCCATGTTTTGAAAAACCAACTCATACTTCTGGGAAGAAATGGGGAAGGCCCGATTGGGTGATGAGGACCTCAGAACAACCAATGTTTTATCCTTTCAATGTGATCTAGAGAAAAAGTGGGGTAATGACAAGGGATTTAGAATTAATCCAGACATAGGGGAGTGGAAAGTGTGAATCATGATACCCCATATTCGGAACACTGTGGGGTTGTCATGACAATAAAGGATAATTGTTGACCATGTTCGAAACATAGTATCTGTATTGCATTATCCTGAAACGGGAAAAAAACGAAGACCGACCGCTAACCATGTTTGAAACACAGGGCCTAACTTAGAATGTCATCCATTAGTCTTCCAGAACGTTGGACCGAGATAGTAGTCGAGTTGTTGGCCAAGCATCTATACTACCAGGGGGTTCTTTTAGACATGAAATAGGATGAGGGTCTGAATGAGGGACACAAAAATCATGGAGTTGGAGTGATGGATCATTCTAATGGAATACAACACTCTTGAAATCATGCTTCCATGATGAAGGAACATTAGGTGGGTGTATCCTTCTGATCACGAATCAAACGTACTTCCGAGCAGGACCTCTTTGGATAGGGATCTGGTGCATCCCATGATTAACATGAGGCATCCTGAACTTGTTCAAGGTAGAATCACAGTTTAGTGTTATGTGCTGAGGACAGAAGGACTCGTGCAGTTTATCATCATACAATATGATGAAGGATGAAAGAGGAGATCCCAGGAAGGGATTATGTGGTGCGGTAGCTATAAACATGATGTGAGTGAGGACATAAGGACTTCACGCCACACCACATATCACTGGAGGAAGTTCTTTTGGTCAAGGGACTAATAATGAAAGTTAGGTTTGGCCCGAGGAAACGTGCTCGGGCATTGTTACACACCCCATGAGAATGTGAATCAAGTCATACGTAGTTCTGAGGGTGTAGTTTAACATCATGTGGGAGGAAGAAATACATGTGTGGCATGGCTACACCAACACACGTCCATCCAAAATTGTTAATCCCGCGTGAGTCGTGCCCGATGTGGGAAACAAGGAGTAGTGATGGGACTTTCTCGGCACAGGAAGGAACATTTTTAGGGCAATGGGACACTAGGTGAATGATCTCCCAATGATGCTGACCCTTCTATATATAACACAACTAGATGCGTGGAGGGGAAAATTCGAGTATGTTACAATTCCACTTGAACATAAGGAAATGGAAATATGTGAATCATGATGCCTGAGATTTGGACCATAATGATGGTGGTGTGACGATAGGGGATAACTGTTGACTATGTTCGAAACATAGTATACATATCATGTTAGCCTTGAATGGGGACAGACAAAAGAGGGTCGACTACTGACCTTGTTTGAAACACGGGACCTGTCGCAAATTTTATCTTGGGTCCTCAGGGATGTTGGTCCAAGTTTGTAGGTAAGCCAATATGGCATGATACTAGGTCGTAAAGGGGGTCCCTTAAGACTTGAAAGAGTATGAGGATCCAAATGAAGATATCATAAAGCTTGGACATGGAATGAGGGGAATGTCCCCATGAAAATTCCACACTTCGGGTTCTTTGTCACGATACATCTAAATATGACTATAAGACGTATCAGATAGAGGGAGTTGAGTCCCTTCTCAAGGATAAGGGTCATGGGGATGCACTCTTCTAGATTAAGGTCCTAGTATGAGCCATTAAGGGGGATGTGATTTAATGGATTGTGTGCAGGGTGGCGAAGTGGCAAAATATAACGCGCAATTCACATAGGGGGATCTTATTATAGGGTCATAGAGCTCGGACTAGGTTGAAAAAAAGACATGGGAGGCTCTTGGCCTGGCTATTGCAAAACCCAATGTAACCGAGAACCCATGAGGTACTAACCACACCACATTCTCCCAAAAGAGTTTGGGATGAGGGGACAAAAGAGGGGGGATATGATTTTGGATTCCTGGGGCTAGACCCAGAGACAGGATTTCTGGGCATTCTTATGTATCCCATAAGGATGGGAATCATGCAATACGTAGTTCTGGAATATTTCGTGCATTTTAAAGTCTTAGAGCAATTACAGAGAGTGATCTTAGTTTATGGTCAAAGAACTCAGACCAGATGGTAGGGAATGCAGAAGACACATGGTGAGGTAATTATGTAACCCTACGTGAATGAAGATTTGGAGTCTAGATCA
This sequence comes from Viscum album, assembly GCA_963277665.1. NCBI lineage: Eukaryota > Viridiplantae > Streptophyta > Magnoliopsida > Santalales > Viscaceae > Viscum > Viscum album. The sequence continues at coordinate 1,421,952,397 of OY728123.1, read as the reverse complement.
CCATGTTTTCCTTGGGAAGGATTTAGGTAGAGGGACCACAAATAGAAGTTAGGCTGGGCTCGATGAAAAGTGAACGGGCATTTTTACGTATCCCAAGAAGATGGGAATCAAGTCGTACGTAGTTCTTGGAATGAAATAGTAGAATATCAGTGCCAGAGATAATAAGGTTGTACAGGTCTATCCCTTGCACCAGAATAAGTGGTATTTGATAGATCTTTTTTCTCTTTTAGGATGAATGTGTCTTTTTTTAAGAAATAGACCTAGGATAGAAAATACATGTACGCCATAGGAATCAATCCATATTCTGGAATTGAAAAATGGTATGGTGTGTGACCGATACCAAACATGATTCCCCCTTGAGTGAGGATATCACGGTGCAGTGACGTTTCTTGTCGTGTGGCCAGGAAGATAATTTCATAGTTTAAGGTCATGTGAGGGGACCAACCATGCATTTTAACATTGTATGGTATAGAAATAACAGTTTAAGGTCATGTGGGACTAGGCATCATAGTTTAAAGTCATATGACTCAGACATATATGAGAGACCTGAGGTTCCAGAGGGAATGTGCACAGCGTGATAAAGCATACCCAACATGAATGAGGATGAGGTCCACATCATACCGTGTGTGATTCCAGGGAAGAAACCTTGGGGCAAGGGGCCTGAAAATGTTAAAGGATATGGGATAGGAGAGGTTAGCCCATGTTGAGTTAGACCCAAAGACGAGATGTCTGAGTGCTCCTACGTATCCCATGAGGATGGGAATCAATTCGTACGTAGTTCTTGAAGGTTCCTTTTAACGTCGTGTGGGACGACATACAGTTTGATGTCATGTGGGATAGGCAGTAGAGGAGGCTAACTCCATGAAAGGTGCGCACATGGTGCGGCTATTGCAAACCCGACATGAAAGAGGGAATAATCCCACACGTGCCATTCCACTCGGTCCTATATGAATCAGAGCCTAAAAGACATAACATAAGAAGTAAATTGGTGTAACTTTATCTGGACCCAAAGACGAGATGTCTGGGTGTTCCTATGTATCCCATGAGGATGGGAATCAAGCCATACGCAGTTCTAAAAGAGATCTTTGTTTATGGTCTGAGAGCTCAGACGAATGAGAAGTTGAATCCTTCCAATTAAGTGCGCACCCCAACCCAATCCCAAAGACCACGTGAGTCAATATCGGTGTGGGAAACAAGGGCATAAAAGGTTTTTGTAATACCTATAACGAATGAAAAAGGGAAGTCAGTGTAGAGCCCCGAATGATGCCCTTACCGTGGATTTGTCCTCCTAACATGAAAATGTACACTAAGGGATAGTGCCAGGAGTGTCGAAATCCCATTTGGACATGATGGGGTAGAAAACAATGTAAATCATGTAACCAACATTCAAGGATTTAAGGGGCTGGTGTGACGATGGAGGATAACTGTTGACAGTGTTCAAAACACAGCATCCATATCATGTTTCCTATAATGGGGACATAAAATGAGCATCGACCACTAACCATATTCATAATGCGGGACTTGTATGGGTTTTTTATCTGAAACCCTCGAGGACGATGTCCCATAATGGTAGGAGAGCCCTTAGGCCTAGCATCCATGCCATTTGGGGGTCCCTTTGGGTGTGAAAGGTAATGGAATCCCAAATGAAGAGGGACACGAATCCTGAAAATTGGGGAAAATCATGTCCACATAGAATCTAATACTCCAGGTTCTAGACCAAAGTACTCCTGGGACAATTAGTGAATCACCGAAGAGGTCAGAGAGACCTGAATTAAGGGTAGCCAATTCAAAGAGATGAAAGCAGGGAAATGGAGAGAAGGTTGCTCGGGAGAGAGAGATTGGTAAGCGGTGTGGTTGTTATAAATCCAATGTGAATGAGGACGTGAGTCCACACCACACTATATACCCCTCTTCTAGATGAACATGGTCCAAGGGGCCAAAATGATATTGAGATTTCTAAGAGATGGGGCTGGACCTGAAGAACAGACGTTCAGGTGGTCCTACGTATCCTATAAGGATGAGAATCAACCCGTACGTAGTTTTGGGGGAAACGATGATGCTAATAAGGGAAGGATACCCTAATTAGGGGCATGTATGGCACAGAGATTAACCTGATATGAATGAGGACACAATCTGGAACTACACCGTACTACCCTAGGTGAGAATTTGGCCCAGGGGCCCAAAAAGGGCAAGGGACCTGAGGCTGGGTCGTGGACAGAATGACATGGCCAGCTTACAGTTTAATGTCTTGTAGTGAGGAAGAAGGTAGGGGTAGGGAATCTCATCCAAGGATGTGTACAACACGGAGAGAAACTTGACGTGAATGGGGACATAATCCTGCACCACACCGTACAACCCTAAGTGAGAATTTGGGCTAGGGGCCCAAAAAGGCCAAGGGGCCTAAGGCCATACTATGGTAAAAAATTCATGGCCAACTTTCAGTTTAACATCTTGTAGTGAGGAAGATGGTTATCTTAGTTTAGGGTTGTAGATATCGGACCGTATATGCCTAGTTTAGAGTCATATGTGTGGGATAGAGGGTGAATCATCGTGCTTATGGAATACCAAATGTGGAAATGATGATTGAGGACAATTGTTGACTAGGTTCGCAACAGATTATCCACCCTTGTGTGACTAGAAGGGGGGTGAACAATCGAGCATCAACCATTGACCATATTTTCAACATGATACTTGTAACACCCCGAGCTTCCACAATACGCTTCTCATTCAATAATGCAATAGCTTGCATTGTACGCAACTTCGAGTTCTAAAACACCGTGACTAATCAAAGTAGCTATTATGAATAGTAATAACCACTTTTTAAAATTATAGAAATTTTATATTTCAAAATGGACTTCATTTTTGGATTCGGAATATCAAAATTACCCTATGTTGAATTTTTGATATTTTTCTGAGAACTTCTAATTTTTTATGAATAGTGAAAAATACTTAAAAACAACTTTTTTAATCAAAATAATTTATAGTGATAAATTATACTATTTAGTGGTTTTAAAGTATAATTAGAATATATTTTTACCATTTTATCCAATGGTGGTCATTAGAATTAATTTAACATTGAAATTGGACATAAACAATTGCCAATCTTTTGATATAAATTGTTTCTTAAAAACATGCCGTTTCTTGTGACAGCGGGAATTAATTATAAAATTAATTAATTCAACTTATATGTTTGGAATTTTGTAAAATATACATCATTTTTGAATTCGTAATATCAATTATAGCTTAGGGTGAAATTTTGGCATTATTCTGAAAAACATCAATTTTTGATGAATAGTGAAACCACTAAGTGGTAGTTAAATAACTGATTTTTCGATTAAATGAAATATTACCACTTCTGTGATTTTATTTTCAAAAATACTACATACATGGTTGTCATTAAGATGTAAAATGTGGTTCAATGAGATTAAAATAATTTTTTGGTGAATAGTAACTTTTAAGTTCTTAATCGTGATTAGAGGTAATTAGTGTAGTTTAAGGTAAAAATAATGTTTTAATAATATGAGATGAGCTTGACACTTGTCCTACTTCTATTTGATGTGCCAGGGCCTACCAAGACAATCCATGGGTCAACTTGGGGACCCCATGGAGCCACTTTAGTTGGAAAATGACATAAATACCTTTTATTTAATGTTAAAGTAAAAAATGACACAAACATGAAATGTTTTACTAAAACAATTTTTACATGGGGTTATACAAGTCATATTTTTGACTATAAATAGTAATTGGAAAGCTAAAAATATTTCCTACATCATAGTAGTTTTTTTATAATTTTTAGATATTAAATAAATTAAATTATTTATGACATCATTATGATGCAGCGATGACCTCATTATTTAACGATTTTAATAAAATGATAAGATAATGTACAATACAAGGATTACACTTGTCCAAAGACTATTGGATGGGTATATTTATAACCCTTATCACCTTAGCCACTAATTATATAAGTTTGGGACCTTTAGAATCCGAAAATCATTGTATAATAATGTAAAATTTCCTTACTTTCCAAGAGTGCCCCTCCTCTCCTCTTATAAAAGGCCCCCACCTCTACCACCTCATTCACACTTTAAAGCCATTTGGATCGGCCAACCTCTTCCAAAATACTCTCCCAACTTCCCTCCCTTACTCCTAGAAGCCTCACTTTGGGAAGAATACTTCCCAAGGAAGCCTTTGGCTCAAATCAAAAGAGTTACCCGATTTAAAGGTAATGTCTTCTCTTATGTTATTTTGTTTTATTTTTCTTCTCCAACCCCATAAACTCTTTTTATTCATTTCTTTTATAACAACACCAGTATCCTCAATATACTAGGATGTTTTTATAAGAAGGATTCGAGCTACAATTACACACACCTACATCTAATGGTTAAAGAACATACGGTTTCTGTGGATGGCGAATTTCTGCCTCACGAAACGATGATTCTTCAACACTCATATAACACCTTCAAAGGTGGCCATTAAGATGTCAGTATATTTATATATGATATATAATATGTTTATGTTTTACTTATGCTTCTGTATTTCTCATTTATGGCATAATTTATGATTTCCATTATGGGTAAACGCGATAATTTCATTTTAGGAAGTGCGGACTACCGCCCTCTCAAAGTGATTTGAATCGTTAATGCCATATGTGGGATGTATAAAGGATGGATTAAATGGTATTATACAATATATTATACTGTAATTATATTATACATTTATATCATTATGATTTCATTCCATTAAATACGAAATAGAAATGAAAGTAGCGTTCATGCGTACGTACGGCTTACCGTCTCCATGAACGGTGCATTTCATTTCTTACCTCTAAATGTTACGTAATATTATAAATGAATGTATATACTGTATATATATGATATATATGATATCTAAATCATGAATATAATTCTGGATATAATTGATATTTCACCACATGAACAACTTGTAATTATAAGAAGTTTATTTTTGACTCAAGTACATAAGATCGACAAAACGACCGTTATTAACTTAAATAATTACAGAATGTTCATATCATTGTAATAAGTGATATAAAAAGGATAATGAAATTGAAAATGGTTCTTAATAAGGTATATATTAACTCTAGTTTATTATTCAGGAGGTTAAAGAATGGTTGAGTCAAGTCAGACACGAGGTAAGGGAATTTCTTAACCCAATTTCCATTCTTTGGGTTAATCTCCTACTTTCAAATTATGTCATGATATTATTATGTACTATCTCGTATTTATACTTTCTTTATGTTTACATATAGTGAATACAAATAATAGATCTATGTTATTTTTAAAAATGATCTTTTTAAGGACTTCGTCTCAATCTCTTTTCATTGAGGCATATTTGGTTTTATACACAACTTTCTTTTATACGGTGTATAAACCCCTTTGACTTTTACGTTTATTCAAAAGGAATCTTTTTTATATGAAGCGTTTTACTAAACGACAAAAAGGGAATGTTTTTCTTTCCGTACTTATGCGGCGACAACGACTTCTCCACCACCGTGACCATTATTTGAGTTTCGGCTTCCTCTACAAGCCATCATTTTTTTAATGAAAAATAAATACAAAGTTTTAACTTTTTTTTATTTTGGTATTGAAAATGGTTTTGAAAGCATTTTTATTATATCAATGTTCTGTATTGATATCTTGTGATTGAAATGTGGAAATGTTATGTTTCCTTTATGCATGTTTTATGTGATACGATTTTGTTATGGTTTATGATATGTTTAAACCTATTCATATGAGGAATGCATTGGATTTAATAAGTGACGGGTGGAGCCCGCTATAGCTCCTCGATGCATCGGTAGGTCTCATGAGACAACTAGACGTGGAATTGGCCGAGGCCCTTTCCCCATTTGATTTGTGATTTTGGCCGAGGCCTTAATCATTTTAGACGTCTTGGCCAAGGCCTTGACAAAATGTTTCAGAATGTCTGGCATTATGCATTCCATCATTATGAAAGTGGTTATCGATATTGCATGTGATTATTCGACCAGTAGAATATCCATGTGAAGAAGTAAATGGCATTATCTCATTTTACTTTTTCCATATTATGTTGATGTTCATGTTTAAAAGGCTTTTGTTTTAGTTATACATTTCCTTAAATGTTTATGTTTATTTATGAAAGCTTCCGCAATATTGTTATCCTTACTGAGAATCTGAGCTCACCCCTTTCAATGTTTTAATATTTTCCAGGATGTGAAGAAGTATTTTATGAATGACCTGCAGGGATAGTCAGAAGAGGATATGAGTTTGGACTATGGAGACTTTGTTATTTTAGTTTTTCACCCTATGATGTAATGTAACATTTATGAATGTATCTAGTGTTTCCAAGGCTACTAAACTAATCGGTCTTTCGTGACTTGATCTTTTGTGATCATGCCAATGTTACGAAGTAATGCACCGACTCTAGGTAGCTGGGGTCGGGGCGTTACAGTTGGTATCAGAGGCAGTTTAGTACTAACCTTGGAAGCTAGATTTAGATAAAATATGATTAGAGCACATAGCCCAAAGATAGACTTTGAGGATTAGTATAGAAGAACTTCCTAGAATTTTGTTATTGTAGAGATTTTGTGAGTTTTCCGAGCAATACATCCCTGTCTGGATACGAGCAGGTAGAGGCGGCTCTGGCACAAATGTACCTAGGGGTAAAACCCGAAAACACCGCTTTGAGCTAGACTTGAACGGGAACTGGTGCACGACAACGGGCCTTGCTGCACTCTTGGTTACGACACTCCCGGGGGATATGCTTATGATAATTTCCATTTTCTTTACAAAACACTATGAAGGGTTACGAGTATATACTTCATCAAAGAAAACATTTTTATAATTATGGATTATATCCATAATTAGTTCAATTTATGTTAAGTGTTTTACAAGTATGGAATTATGTATTTTGATTCATAAACTAATCTAGTTTATGCTATTGTATAGAAATGGTGCCTAGTGGAAGGAATGGAAACTGTATCAATGCACGCACTCCATGTAGTGATTTCCCTCCTGCTCAAGATAATTATTGTGGATCTGGAGATACAACTGGTGCTGATCAACTTATTACCATACTGGGACAACTCACTCAAGTTATGAATAATAACCTTACTCGTATGGATCACCCTGATCCACAACGTGGAGGATCAATGTTAGACCGCTTCATGAGGCAAAAACCACCATCATTTAATGGGGGTACAAATCCGTTAGTAGCTGAGCAATGGATAAACTCCTTAGAGAAAATATTTCATGCCTTGGGGAGTAGCGAAAGGGAGAAGGTTGTCATGGCAGTTTACCGCCTCACTGGAGATGCCGATCAGTGGTGGTCGCTGATTCAAAACACAAAGGAAGATGATGACGTATCGAATATGGAATGGAGGGATTTCAAAGAGCTTTTCTTAGAAAAATACTTTCCTCGTGACCATCGACCACATATGGAAAGGAAATTTCTGAGTCTGAGGTAGAAGGAGGATGAAAATGTCGTGAAGTATGAGGCTAACTTTACAAGGTTATCAAGGTATGCTGCAGATTATATACGTAACCCATGGAGTAAGATTGATCGTTTCTTTGATGGGTTAAAACCATTTCTCCGTTGAGCTTTAGTATCACAATCCTTCTCATCATACGAAGATATTGTCTCGTGTGCTATCAAGACAGAAAAGGAATTCTCTAAGTCTTATGACAACAAAGTAAAGCAAGAGAAGAAGAGAACGGTGGAACAAGAGACAGATAAAGGGAAAAAGGGAAAGAAGTATTTCCCATTATGTGATAATTGTGGGAAGAATCACCCTGGTACTTGCCTAAAAGGAATGGGATTTTGTTATAAATGTGGAGAAAAGGGTCACCAGGCTCGTGATTGCAAGGGAAAGAAAGAGGCTATCAAAGTTGAATGCTACAATTGTAGATAAATGGGTCATTATGAAAATGAATGTCCTAAGCACCAGGGAAACTTACCTTAGAAAAGGCCAAGGGATCAAGGACAATCTTATGATGTTACTACAGTTGAAGCAGAATAACTAATGTATTGGTGCTTTTGAACTCATGGATTATATTCTGGTTATTAGAATAATGTGATATATATATAAGGATTTTACTACAGTACTAGTTGATTTCATTAAGGTTTTAATATGATGAAGGTAATTATATTTTTAGTATGTGACAATAAGAGAAACTTTACTTTGTTTGGGGAATCTGATAAATTGATTTTGGAATTAAGAGACCTTTTAGAGAAAGTCTGGACAGAGGTATTTTGGATAACTATAAAGGTTGGAGTGAATTAAGTTGATCTTTGGATAGTATTGTTTAAGGTTAAAAACTTTATGAAGATTATTTTTGGAATATTATAATACTATAGTTTTAGGAAAAGGACAACCTACAGGGTGGGGCATAACCCATCGCGTCGGACAAAGCTGCAGGAATCGAACCCACAACCATAGTGCGACAGGCCTTTATTTCCTACCACTAGCCTACAGGAAGTCCCTGGTTATTACAAAATAATTTTACTAATATAAATGGTATGTGTTAACATTTGGAACCTTATACAATTAGGATAAATAGAATATTTTTGAGTTCTATTATCTCTTTGAGTGAAAAATGAGTTTGTGGTAGAAATTAGTTGAAGGTTGAAACTCTACTTGTCAAGAATAAATATATATACCTATCTCTTATTCAATGAATAAATTAATTCTTAAACTTTAGTAAAGGGATATTAAAACAAAAAACGTGTTATCCTAATACCTTATGTCTTGTTGAACTGATGATATTTTAAATCAACATAGATTGAAGGCTTTGAGGCCCTCAATTTGACAGTTGATTGTGATTGATGACCTCAATCACTCCCTACAAATATTTACGTTTTTCCTCCAATTATATGTCTCTAATTGCCACCAATGTTCTCCTAATCGAGATCATAATTGGGTGGTGACTTTTTCATTTCCCTTTCCCTCTTATTAAGGCTAAATTTTATTAATCTTATTTCCGATGTGGGTTTTCCACAAAGGTATTTTCTCTTTTCAGCCTTTTATTTTCAAAGAAAAATTTCAAATTGTGAGGACTCAATTTATTGAAGGAGGGGAGAATGTAACACCCTGAGCTTCCACAATACGCTTCTCATTCAATAATGCAATAGCTTGCATTGTACGCAACTTCGAGTTCTAAAACACCGCGACTAATCAAAGTAGCCGTTATGAATAGTAATAACCACTTTTTAAAATTATAGAAATTTTATATTTCAAAATGGACTTCATTTTTGGATTCGGAATATCAAAATTACCCTATGTTGAATTTTTGATATTTTTCTGAGAACTTCTAATTTTTTATGAATAGTGAAAAATACTTAAAAAACAACTTTTTTAATCAAAATAATTTATAGTGATAAATTATACTATTTAGTGGTTTTAAAATATAATTAGAATATATTTTTACCATTTTATCCAATGGTGTTCATTAGAATTAATTTAACATTGAAATTGGACATAAACAATTGCCAATCTTTTGATATAAATTGTTTCTTAAAAACACGTTGTTTGTTGTGACAGCGGGAATTAATTATAAAATTAATTAATGCAACTTATATGTTTGGAATTTTTTAAAATAGAAATCATTTTTGAATTCGTAATATCAATTATAGATTAGGGTGAAATTTTGGCATTGTTCTGAAAAACTTCAATTTTTGACTAATAGTGAAACCACTAAGTGGTAGTTAAATAACTGATTTTTCGATTAAATGAAATATTACCACTTATGTGATTTGATTTTCAAAAATCTGACATACATGGTTGTCATTAAGAAGTAAAATGTGGTTCAATGAGATAAAAATAATTTTTTGGTGAATAGTAACTTTTAAGTTCTTAATCGCGATTAGATGTAATTAGTGTAGTTTAAGGTAAAAAAAATGTTTTAATAATATGAGATGAGCTTGAAACTTGTCCTACTTCTATTGGATGTGCCATGGCCGACCAAGACAATCCATTGGTTAACTTGGGGACCCCATGGAGCCACTTTAGTTGGAAAATGACATAAATACCTTTTATTTAATGTTAAAGTAAAAAATGACACAAACATGAAATGTTTTACTAAAAAAAATTTTACATGGGGTTATACAAGTCATATTTTTGAATATAAATAGTCATTGGAAATCTAAAAAGATTTCCTACATCATCGTATTTTTTTATAATTTTTAGATATTAAATAAATTAAATTATTTATGACATCATTATGATGCAGCGATGACCTCATTATTTAACGATTTTAATAAAATGAAAAGATAATGTACAATCCAAGGCTTACACTTGTCCAAAGACTATTGGATGGGTATATTTCGAACCTTTATCACCTTATCCACGAATTATATAAGTGTGGGACCTTTAGAATCCGAAAATCATTGTATAATAATGTAAAATTTCCTTACTTTCCAAGAGTGCCCCTCCTCTCCTCTTATAAAAGGCCCCCACCTCTACCACCTCATTCACACTTTAAAGCCATTTGGCTCGGACAAACTCTGCCCCAATACTCTCCCAACTTCCCTCCCTTACTCCTAGATGCCTCACTTTGTGAAGAATACTTCCCAAGGAGGCCTTTGGCTCAAATCAAAAGAGTTACCCGATTTAAAGGTAATGTCTTCTCTTATGTTATTTTGTTTTGTTTTTCTTCTCCAACCCCATAAACTCTTTTTATTCATTTATTTTGTAACAACACCAGTATCCTCAATATACTAGGATGTTTTTATAAGAAGTATTCGAGCTACACTTACACACACCTACATCTAATGGTTAAAAAACATACGGTTTCTGTGGATGGCGAATTTCAGCCTCACGAAAGGATGATTGTTCAACACTCATATAACACCTTAAAAGGTGGCCATTAAGATGTCACTATATTTATATATGATATATAATATGTTTATGTTTTACTTATGCTTCTGTATTTCTCATTTATGGCATACTTTATGATTTCCATTATGGGTAAACGCGATAATTTCATTTTAGGAAGTGCGGACTACCGCCCCCTCAAAGTGATTTGAATCGTTAATGCCATATGTGGGATGTATAAAGGATGGAGTAAATGGTATTATACACTATATTATACTGGAATTATATTATACATTTATATAATTATTATTTCATTCCATTAAATACGAAATAGAAATGAAAGTAGCGTTCATGCGTACGTACAGCTTACCGTCTCCATGAACGGTGCATTTCATTTCTTACCTCTAAATGTTACGTAATATTATAAATGAATGTATATACTGTATATATATGATATATATGATATCTACATCATGAATATAATTCTGGATATAATGGATATTTCACCACATGAACAACTTGTAATTATAAGAAGTTTATTTTTGACTCAAGTACATAAGATCGACAAAACGACCGTTATTAACTTAAATAATTACAGAATGTTCATATCATTGTAATAAGTGATATAAAAAGGATAATGAAATTGAAAATGGTTCTTAATAAGGTATATATTAACTCTAGTTTATTATTCAGGAGGTTAAAGAACGGTTGAGTCAAGTCAGACACGAGGTAAGGGAATTTCATAACCCAATTTCCTTTCTTTGGGTTAATCTCCTACTTTCAAATTATGTCATTATATTATTATGTACTATCTTGTATTTATACTTTCTTTATTTGTACATATAGTGAATAAACATAATATATCTATGTTATTTTTAAAAATGATCTTTTTAAGGACTTCTTCTCAATCTCCTTTCATTGAGGCATATTTGGTTTTATACACAACTTTCTTTTATACGGTGTATAAACCCCTTTGAATTTTACGTTTATTCAAAAGGAATCTTTTTTATACGAAGCGTTTTACTAAACGACAAAAAGGGAATGTTTTTATTTCCGTACTTATGCGGCGACAACGACTTCTCCGCCGCCATGACCATTATTTGAGTTTCGGCTTCCTCTACAAGCCATCATTTTTTTAATGAAAAATAAATACAAAGTTTTAACTTTCTTTTATTTTGGTATTGAAAATGGTTTTGAAAGCATTTTTATTATATCAATGTGATATATTGATATCTTGTGATTGAAATGTGGAAATGTTATGTTTCCTTTATGCATGTTTTATGTGATATGATTATGTTATGGTTTATGATATGTTTAAACCTATTCATATAAGGAATGCAGTGGACTTAATAAGTGACGGGTGGAGCCCGCTATAGCTCCTCGATGCATCAGTAGGTCTCATGAGACAACTAGACGTGGAATTGGCCGAGGCCCTTTCCCCATTTGATTTGTCATTTTGGCTGAGGCCTTAATTATTTTAGACGTCTTGGCTGAGGCCTTGACAAAATGTTTCAGAATGTCTGGCATTATGCATTCCATCATTATGAAAGTGGTTATTGATATTGCATGTGATTATTAGACCAGTGGAATATCCATGTGAAGAAGTAAATGGCATTATCTCATTTTAATTTTGCCATATTATGTTGATGTTCATGTTTAAAAGGCTTTTGTTTTAGTTATACATTGCCTTAAATGTTTATGTTTATTTATGAAAGCTTCCGCAATATTGTTATCCTTACTGAGCATCTGAGCTCACTCCTTTCAATGTTTTAATTTTTTCCAGGATGTGAAGAAGTATTTTATGAATGACCTCCAGGGATAGTCAGAAGAGGATATGAGTGTGGACTATGGAGACTTTGTTATTTAAGTTTTTCACCCTATGATGTAATGTAACATTTATGAATGTATCTAGTGTTTCCAAGGCTACTAAACTAATCGGTCTTTTGAGACATGATCTTTTGTGATCATGCCAATGTTACGAAGTAATGCACCGACTCTGGGTAGCTGGGGTCGGGGCGTTACAATACTTGTGTCAACATATCACACTCAATCCTCAAGGGCATTAGCCCGTAATGGTAGGAGAGCCCTTAGGCTGAGCACTCATGCCATTCGGGGGGTATTTTCGGATATGGAAGGTGAAGTAATCTAAAATGATGGGATTCATGAAGCATGGCTGGGCCTATATTCGTAGGATGAACCATAAATGAAGGGATGGATGCCTCAAGGCGATATGTGTGGCATGAAGAAATAGCCTAACGTGAACGAGGATGTGAATCCATACTGTACCACACAATCCTAAATGAGAACTCAGGACAGGGGGCCGAAGGGGTCAAAGGACCTAAGGCTGGGTGCCCTGTCCAACAATAGCCATATGTCCTCTAATACGGGCATTGCTTCATCATAGCTCCTAAGCCCACGTGAGCAATGCTCGGAGTGGGAAACAAGGAGTAGGATTAGGCTCTCCCCATCACATAAGGTTCTGATAGCTGGAATTACACTCTCTCTTGAATAAGACCTAGATTTAGAGAGATGATGGGGTAGAATGAGCCATTACACTCTATGTTTGGGATATATGGGGTTGGTGACAACAACAGAGGATAGCTATTGACCTGATTCGAGACACAACATCTATATCGCGTAACCTGAAATAGAAACAACAAATGAGTGTCAACTGCTGACCATATTAACAACGTGGGACATGTATCGATTTATTTTCTAAAACCCTCATGGATGTTGGCCCATAATGGTAGGAGAGCCCTTAGGCCGAGCATCTATGCCATTTAGGGTCCCTTTGGGTGTGAAAGATAATGGAACCCAAATGATGGGGCATGTGGAACATGAATGCACCCGTGAAATCTCAAATGAAGTTGGACAGGAGAAGAGACAAAGACCTTCAGGGGAAAGATATACATGGTATGGTTATGATGAACTTGACGCAAATGAGGGAAAAGTTTTGTGCCACACCTTGTGTTTCATCCCAATGGAAGGTCCCAAATTTTTAGGGTTGGTCCTACAGATGAAATGTCTGAGTGGTCCTACTTTTCCCATGAGGATATGAATCAATCCATATATATTTCTAAAAAGGACATGCAGTTTAGCATCATGTGGTAAGGACGTGGGAGGATTAGAAGAACGAAGTATGGAACATGGTGCAATCATCGTAACCCTGAAATGGGTGGGGCCTAAGAAACCTACACGATTCCATTTGAGATCCCCCAAAAGAACCATGACCAAGAGGGGATAGTCAAAGAGGAACTAGATATGGACACAAGACGAGGTGTCTAAGTGTTCCTATGTATCCCATTAGGATGGGAATAAAGTCATACATAGTTCTTAAGATTAATTTTAACATTAGGATGGATGATGCACAGTTTAAGGTCATGGAGGACCCTGTAGTTTAAGGTCATGCAGGACCATCATACAGTTTAGGGTCGTGCGGGACTGTCCAGTTTAAGGTCATGTAGGACCATACAGTTTATGGTCATGTAGTACCCTGAGGTTCAATCAATGTATTGCTTGAGGAACTTTGCATTGGTGGGAGGAGTTATATGCTCACCATCCATTGTAACTGGCGAGTATGTGTCATTGGAGTAAACCTTGTGAATGATGTAAGGTCCTTCCCATTTGGGTTCCAACTTGGTTTATTTCCTAATAGGTATCATTGGTTCCCTCAGGTCCAATACCAAGTTGCCCTGCAAGAAGTAATGGATTTGAACTTTCTTGTTGAAAGCTCTGGATATCTTGTTTTGATGCCTTTCTAGGTTGTGCAGGGCACAAATTTTGTTCCCATCAAGCACTTCCAACTCGTCCAGATGGATTTCAAATACTTCATCTGGCACCTGTTGATTATAGAAATCTATGCGCAGTGAGGGAAATTGAATCTTGATGGCCAGGACAACCTTCATTCCGTATACCAGGGAATATGGGGTAACCTGGGTGGAATTACGAGTCATCGTCTAATAAGCCCAGAGGGAATTGGAGAGATTTTCTGGCCAACTCTTATTATTATGAACAACCATTTTATGCTAAATGTTAGAGAGGTTTTTGTTAAACTCCTCGATATATCCATTTGCTTTTGCATGATAGCGGGAGGTATGGTTAGAAAGGATGTTGTACTTTGCGTACAGTTTCTTCAGCTCAGTTGCTCGATAGTTCATGCCATTATCGGTGAGGACAGAGTGAGGGACTCCAAATCAGTAGACGATGTTGGAACTCACAAAGTCAATGATGGAATGATCCTTGACCTCCTTGAGTGGAACTACCTATTCCCACTTGGAGAATAAATCTGTAGCCGTCATGATGAATCTGCACTGGCGAGCTATCTCCAATGGATATAGTCCCACGACATCAAGTCCCCACACTGAAAATGGCCAAGAGTACTTGGTGGAGTGGAGAGGCTCTGGTGGACGATACATAAAGTTAGCATGAATTTGGAACTCATGACATCTCTTGGAAAACTCGATGCATTCACGGATCATGGAGGGACAAAAGTACTACAATCTTTGGATCTGGTGAGATAGATTTGACCTTGTATGATGAGCCCTACAGGAACTGGCATGAACCTATTTCATGACCCGAGAAATCTCGACTACTTGAATGCAACGGAGGAGAACCCCTTCAAACCCACACTTGTAGAGGATCTTATCATGGCAAGGTCCATCCTAGATGGTGAACTGAAACGTGCGACATCGTATTCGCTCGCGCTTGGCTCGTTCAGCCGGGAAGTAACCATTTTGGATATACTCAACAAAGGGGGCTCTCCAGTCAGGAGTCACTTCAACCACTTCATCTGGGGGTCCTGGTGTGGAGGCTCCGGCGGAAAGATGGCTCACCAGTAGTTCATCGCCGTCATCCGGGGTGATTGGAGAAATTACTCTCTGATGTTCCACGTGGATAATCAGATCCTCCTGCTTAGGTTCTACGAGTGATGTAGCCAAGCCGTCCAGGGTGTCAG
Organism: Viscum album; assembly: GCA_963277665.1. Lineage (NCBI taxonomy): Eukaryota > Viridiplantae > Streptophyta > Magnoliopsida > Santalales > Viscaceae > Viscum > Viscum album. The sequence continues at coordinate 1,421,936,636 of OY728123.1, read as the reverse complement.
ATTGACCGTTCTGAGATCAAGGGACATGAGTAACTTCCAACCAATATGGGAATTGGGCCATTAGCTAGAGAGTGTGCTCCAACAAGGGTACGAGCTCTAGCTTCCTAACGATGTAGTTTTCGTTGATCTACATGATGACTAGTTCAAAATCCCCTTTCACATGAAAATGGGGCACATAAATCTCGAGATCCAGCTCGAGGCCAGTGATGAGATCTTGATACTCTACTTCATTGTTGGTGTATCCTTCTGACAATTAAAATGAGTATGGAAGAATGGCTTGCGCTAGGGTAATAAATATGATACCTAAGCCTCCTCTGTTTAGTCTAGGATCATTGAATCTCCTGCCGGTGGGGCTTCGGGAAGCACTATCGAAGTGAATCTTCCATCACAACATGGCTTGGTCTACCAAGAGGATCACATCATCGGGGAAATCGAGATCCAAAGACTAGTCAGCCGGAGCCAGATGGCCAGCAAGTAATTCTTCCAATGCTTCCCCTTAATAGCCTTCTGAGGGACAAACCTGATATCGAACTGCTGGAGAATCACTACCCACTGAGCTAGACGGCCTGTCCACATGGGGCAGTTCATGATGTACTACAGTGGGTCTACTCGGGACCCCAGGTGTACCTTATGGTGCTACAAGTAAGGTCACAATTTATGTAATGAGAATACCAGCGCAAGGCAACTCTTTTCAATGGGGGAGTATCTGGTCTCCATATTGAGGAACATACGACTGAGGTAGTAGAGGTCGTTCTCCATCCCCTAATTATTCTTTTAGGTGAGAAGGGCGCCTAGATATCATTCCAAGGCGGTCACATAAAGGACCAATGGATTTCTGGAGATGGGTGGCATTAATATTGGAGGTTGGAGAATATACTGCTTGATCTACTCAAAAGAAATCTGACACTCTTCATCGCACTCATAGGCGGTGACTTTCTTCATGAGGTGAGAAAAGGTCTTACACTTGTCGGCCATATTCACAATCAATTGGTGTATGTAAGCTAAGTGTCCTTGGAAACCTTGAAGCTCCTGAATGATGCTTGGAGGAGACATCTCGATTATTGCCTTAATCTTCTCTAGGTTGATCTCTGTACCCTTGTATCTGACAATGAAGTCAATAAACTTTACAAAGGTGACCCCGAAGTCACACTTTAATGGGTTCATATTTAGGTGATGGGAACGGAGGAAGCTGAACACTTTATCAAGGTCTTTGATATCTTTCTATTCCTGGAGATATTTGACTACTAGATCTTATACATATCATTCCACCAAAATTCCAAGGATTCTCTTAAATATGCAATGCATAGTCCGCTGATAGGTGGCACCCGCATTCTTTAAACCAAAGAAAATTACTTGGTAATAGAAAGTACCTTACATAACCCTGAAAGTTGTGAACTCCTCGTCCTTGGGGTCCATTCAGATCTGGTTGTACCTGGAGTACCCATCCATGAAGAAGAGTGCTTGGAATCTAGATGTAGCATCAATCAACAACTCTATAATAGGAAGGGGAAAATTATCCTTAGGACAGTGACGGTTGAGATCCCAGAAGTCGATGTAAACTATGATATGTCTGTTCTTCTTCCTGACTGGCACAATGTTGGCTATCCATTTGGGGTACTGGACCTCCTTAATGAAATTGTCTCTGATGATCTTATCAACTTCTTCCTCTACCATGGCACCGTGAGAAGGGTATATCTTTTTGGGAGGCTGCTTGAACCCACAATGATTTGCAGGGAGACCGAGGTGATAGATTTCTACCTAAGGATCTAGTCATGGAATCTCATCATAACTCTATGTGAATACATCACGGTGTTGTTTCAGTAAGTTTATGTACTGTTTTCACTCCTCAAGGGGCTTGTCAGCACTAATCAATGTGGGTATTGGGTCTGCCTCGCTATTGAGGTTCACCATTACCAACTCATCGATTGTGGTAGAGACGCCCTCTTCAAAGGCAGGAGGAGCATCCTCCAAATCCTCTTCTTCTCTTACGGAGGGGAAATCCTTAGTGGGGGAGCTTCTTCTTAGTCAACGGATCCTGACAGAAGGCTGGTACCAGCCTGAGCGGATGTGGTCACTGTATTGGGGGACTCTTGTGCTGCCACCACCATAGTGATGAAGGCTATTGATCTGATCTCATCTAGCCTTCCACCCAAGGGGCCACGCTTGGTGATATCGAAGCAATAGTGGCACATCGGATTGAGCCGATTAATTCCAGCCCAACAGAACAAGCAATTATGACATATTTCCATTACCATGGGGAAAACATCCTAATACCCTATGGGTTTAAAAGGCTCCGGGATCACCTGATCTTGATTTTTATAGGAGTATGAGTTGATATTCCAGTGTCGCTTAGCCCTTGGAATGTTTTCCCCCCTCGTCCCAGAAACAACGAAGCACTATCCCATGTCAAGGGTCATAGCCTCCAATTGGTGGATTGGAAAGACATAGGAATCATCTAGATATTTCCATGGGTTAGTCACAACCGCGGATTTCTCAACATCATTAGTCTGAAACTGGTTTTCCTAGCTCTTGTAGTAGTTAGCATCCAAATAGCATGATTCACAAGAGGCAAAGGGAGACGCATCACATTGAAGCATGCCAACTTGACCATTAAGGGAGTACTTGAGGCACTGGTGATATGATGAGGGAACCTTCACATTCTAGTGGAGCCATGGTCTTCCCATCAATGAATTGTAGGTGGTGTCTTGAGAGACTACCATAAATTCAGTGCGGGAAACTAGGTCACCAATCTGGGTCTTCAAGCGGATCTTATAGATAGGTGTCTATTCCATCCTGTCATAACCTTGGATTCTTAGGTTAGAGGGACTCAGATCATCTTTAGATAATCCCAGCTTTCACAGTGTCTGAGTCAGGATTAGGTTAATTCTAGATCCTGTGTCGACAAGATAACGATGAACCTCCACGCTATTGAACTAGCCGGTGATGTACAGTGGGAAAATGTGCCCCTGTATGGGAGATCCTTCATCTTCTCTAGAAAATGAGATGATGTCCTGGAATACCACATTCTCGACCGCTTCAGTATGAAAGGCTTATGTGGCTGCTACTTCCATCTCAAACTGTAGGGGGCTTCTGAAAGCCTCATCGAGGGCCTCATGCATATCTGATGATAGGTGAATGGCGTCAAGGATGGAGAGCCTTCCTGGGATACTAGAAAAATGCCTACAAACATTGTACTTCTGTTCCAGGTGTGAACTTCTGCTTGCATGAGGTCACTCCATGATAGAAGGTATGGTGGGACCCTCTAGTTGGATCGACGGCTGACTCGTACTGGGAACATCCTGTCGCCCATTGGTCGAGGCCTATAGAGTGGCTTCTAGATGAGGGCCAGACAACTGAGACCAGCCTATAGTAGGGTGGGGCTGGTCATGGAGTGGTCGGGGTGGCTCTTCCCGATCCAACAACATGAATGGCGGTGAAGGTGGGCATGATGCCACAGATGACAAGGTTGTGCATGTTGAGCTCTGCGCTGAGCTTGTTTCTTAGTTTCGGTAGCATACACAGCCTGGAAAGAAGTGCTGACTGAGGTACTCTGAAGGCCCATATAGCTACATCTCCATCGATGCTGGTGACAACTAGGGATGTTGGGAGGATCCTCCTAGCACCCCTCATCGTCAAGAATCATGTAGGGATTTACCATCTCTACAGTGTTAACCGATGTGAACACCTGATCATAACTTGAATAGTTATCCACTACTGGATGGATTCTGGGAGGGATATTCATCTTCGAGGGAATGAATTTCCCAAGAGTACGGGATGATATGGCATCGTTGGGGGACTTTGATTTCCCTTGCGTCATCGGTGTTTACTCTTTTGGGAAGATGCCAGCTGAGACAACGATGCAGAAGTGGTGTCTGTAGCTTCTAATGGCTCTAGATGATTCAGGTGTTCCTGGATGACACCATGGGAACGAGAGACTATCTTGTGATCCATACAGTCATTATACTTTTGGGATCCACGACTGGAAACCGGATGCCACTCGCCCTCGCTGTCATTGCTGGTATCTGGCCTTACGATGATGCATGCCACTTGTGCCGGAGTCGGGCCTAAATGAACTATGTTGTTATCTACCTGGTCTTGAATCTATTCTTTGAACACATATAAATTCTTGAGAGTGTTCCCCAGGACCCAGTGTTAGGGGCATTAATTAGGGTGATCAGTGAGGTTTGCCTCTTCCAGTCTTCTACACTCAGAAAAACGTATAATCCCCTGCTCCAAGGCACTGTGGAAGAAACCGGGGACCTGTGTCTTATTGAATGAGTAGGTCCAGTTTCTCTTGTCTAGAAAGGGATCTCGTGGAGCTTGACCCTGATGAGGGGCTGGAGGATCTTTTCGAGGAGGTGGAGCTTGGTTATCCCGCCTGGGTAGTGGCGGTGCATTGCGCAGGGGCACCTACCGATTTTGAGGTGGGTGATGCTGGGTGGCTGGATGCGCCTGAGGTATAGGGCCTTTGTGAGGCTATGGAGGTGGCTCTACTGGAAACAACTCTAGTCGCATGGTGGCCTCTATCTGGGCCACTGTGGTAGGCTCAACCTTGGAAACCCTTATCACAGGGATCATAGGGGGCAATAGATGTGCCTGCTTGGCCCACTGTAAGACTTCCTCTAGGCACTGGGCATTATCAGAGAAGTCTGGAAATCCCCCCGGGAGAGTTCTGGGTGATCAAAGAGGGTACCATCTTCTTTTTGACATTCCCTATGCACATTTGTAGCAATTTCTCTTAAGTCAGCAGCATGTCAAGTTAATACATGAGTCTTTTCCACCAGGTGACAAAGTTGGCACCAAGCTCACCCGGCCTCTGCTTGAACTTAAAGAGGTCTGTGATACTCGTCTTCTACATGGTAGAACTGAACTGGTAGAGTAATTGCATACAGAGGTCCTCTCAGCTAGTTAGTAATCTGATGGGGAGCTGGTTGTACCAGACAAACGTATGCCCCTCTAATTTCTGCACAAAACATTGAATCTTGGTGGCCTCCTATTGTGTCAGAGTTCCCAGCATGGGGCCACACCTTGAGGTAAAGTGGGCCAGATGCTGTCATAGGTCCTTTGTCCCATTGAAGTGGGAAAGGGGGGATTCTCAAAACTCAGAGGTGCTGGCATATCATTCACCCATGCTGGATATGGCTTTCCATTAGGCAGGAGCGCCAATTGTCGCATCTCTAAAGCTTAGGGTTGGGCAATGAGTGCCGCCATGGGATCATTTGGGTGAGGGTTCTGGTCTTGAAGGGGATCCCTAACCACCAGCACATTGGCGGGTTCTTCAACACGATAAAGCGTCTGAGAAGCTCATGGAGCGGCTGGTGGAGTGACATGTGGGGAAACTAGGGGAATCCAAGATGGATCCTGAGGATTTTTATGTCATTCATGAGGATTCAGCGATACGTACCTTGCCCTATTTCCATAAGCTCTGGCCTCAGCCCAGTCTGCGTGGGTAGGATGGTCAGGGTCAACTTCAGGAAATTCACTAAGGGGAAGTTGTGCCTGCCTCTACTTCCCTGGATTAGGATCACCATAGTTCGGTCGTCACTCTACAGCGCGTTCAGCAAGGATATCATCAACCGCATTATTATGTTCAGTGAGTTGCTGATGCAACGCGGCTTTCTTGGGGTTGTCCTCTGCCTTCTGCACTGAGCTATAAAGATTGGAGGGCTTGACATCTCCAAGGATTTCCCTGCACTTTTTGGGATTTTGGCTGAGGACTAATGCCTCGGTGGGAACAGGGAGACCTAGAAAGATACTCTGTTAGCGAGTAACCCTCCCTGATAGATCTAATAGTTGTGGCACACCTTCAGGGGTAGGTCCCCATCAAGGAGTTCTATCTCATTATTTTCTTCCGATAGGCTGGCCATGTTGACTGCAGCTCTACCAGGGGGAATGTCTTCAATATCACTTGGAAAGTTCGGATACCGTAAGATAGGACTGAAGAGGAGGGTATCATATTTCCCCCAACCATGGATCTACACATGGGGGGATGCCTCTTTGATAATCTTGTGCAGTACCCTGAAGCTCTGGACACATTGTTGTTGGAGGTCCCTATGGTGACCTGGTGACTCAGGGTGCTGGGCCATAGGAAGTGCGGCCAAATTGACCAGATGACATTTTTCGACAATGTCCTCGAAATGTTCTTGGATCTTCGGATAAGACACTAACTGGTGACGAAGGTGGTAGTGTGACTCCCAGAGCGTTTGACAGAAACACTCAACTTCCTCTAGGGTTAGGGATTCTGGTGTAAATAAATTCAGTGCCGCCATGGGCCAAAACATCTTAGGTAAGTGGTCCTCTTTGAGGATATTCCATAAGCTTATTGGCTCGGGTTCAGGGTTTGGACCTCCATTTCCCCCGCCTTCAATAAGAGGCAGCTGGGGAATGAGAAACGGTACTAAAGAAGACTACTAGGATAGTAGGCCGGCTTGTGGAGAGTACGACGAGTGAGCAGAAAAACTGCCACATCTCAGGCTATCCTCCAAAGAGTGAGGTGACTTAGCCATTACGTCGCGGTAATACAGGCTGACAACCACAGTTTCTGGCACGAGGAATATGGAGGCTGGTGGTGGACCATGATGTTGTTCTTTCTCCATTGGTCCCTAGAATAGCTCTTTGTGATCTCTAGTTGAGGTAGAGAGTGCTTCTGGCGACGATGGTGGTGATCGCACAGCCATAACCTATGGGGTTTCCAAATTTTCATCCTCTTAGATATACCTATGGAGGGAGGTGGGAATCTGATGAACCTCTCATTCTAGGAGTACTAGGATGATGCGCCTTGTCCCATGCCCTGACCCTTGATACTAACGACCTGGGTGAGGGTTCCATCGTTGTGTCGTATTTGGATTCATAATCTGAGAAGGAAACTGGTTTGATCTCAGTTTAGATCTTCTCAGTGTTTCTTTTATGGAAAATATGACCTTCCCTCCTGCCTCAGGATGGTTCTTCAGTGTAGGGAAAATTTATATTACGAGGAGGACCTTTGCCGTACTGGTGTTGGGACGGAGAGGACTTTAGCCTGAGTAAGGCGGGGAGCAAGGAACACCGGGGAAGATATCAAAAGGGATATGGGGAGGACCTCTGTGGGAAGTGTTGGAGCATTTAGGACATCTGATCGATCCCATAGGAGCATGGGTGTGGCCCCATGCTTGTTTCCCCTGGCGACATCAGCATGAGGAAGGTCCTCATATTGGTCGAGATGAACATGGGTAGGGCCTCCGTGCGGGGTGTTGGTGAAGCGAGGCTGGCCTTCATCCCTATGATTTCTAAGGCAAGAAATACCTTCACTGGCTTCTGTAAGAACATAGGGAGGGCCTCCACATTAAAGATTGACTGGATGCACAACTTCCCCACACCGGCGGTCTGTGGCAGGTGGGATAGCTCCATACCCAATGTAGTGAGCATGGGAGAGGCTTCTGTGATAGGTGTCACCATCGCATAGAGGTCCCTCATTCAAACTGAGGGTAGCATGAGGTGGACCTCCATGCTGATCTTGGAAGTGGGGAAGGCCTACTTTCTCTATGGTGGTGGTATGGGAAGGGCCTCCATACTGGCGGTGGCCATTACCTACACCAGCATGCGAGAGAGTCGACCCAACTTGCCCATGGGGTGGTTGGGGCCTTGATCCAGGCCGAGTATACAAGTTCCCCCACTCATCATACGCAAGGGGATGATATATGATGGCGGTGACCTCAGCCACATCAGTTACTGAAATTGACACCTCTTGGTAGGAATCCTCATCCTGTAGCCGACACTGGTGTCAGGTCAACTGGATTGGGGCCAACAGAGCAGGAACATGGCTCACCTGCTCCTCGACTTGTGGAACTAAACGATGGCGCTGGCGTGGCCTAGTGGGATTCCTCCTCGGGTGGCCCTGAATAAGTGTCTAAACTGGGCTATCCCAAACATCCCCTACTTCATCAGTGTAGGGGAGAGAGTCTTCAAGGCGTTCTGAGGAAAGGATCCTAAAACGGTTGTATGTTGGAGTGGGGAGTAGTGGCTTCCTGCACGACCCTTGGGGGCGGTAGTAGTGGCGAGGCGCAGACGCCTCCAGATCCTAGCGGTCCATATCCTGGGTCAGGATAATACCCTCCTCCACCTACCAGCATACGAGGTTTTTGATCACTCTCCACTGGATGCATTCATATGGATAGATTGGGCGTGGGTGCCTGACATTCATAGGCATGGAGATTTTTGCAGAAGCGGTGGAGCTGCACGAGACTATCGCGTTGGCATTTCCCCTTCCACGACGTCAATTGGCGGGTGGTGATCTAGCTCCTATAGCAGCTTGTTTCCTGTAAAGTATGGAAGTTAAACCATTAGTACTAAAAGGAAATGAATCAGATGGATCCACACTAACAACATCACAGATCGGGATGTACAACGTTTTGACTACCCCAAATTCTAGTGAGTTTTACGCCAGTCCCGCTATTTTCTTGGCGAGACCCGGCGCCGGATAGCTGGATCTGGTGACATGCTAATCCACTAATGTCATGAACACTACTAATCTCCATATTGAGGAGAAGAGATTCATTTTGGGTTCACTGTTTCTATTTCTGACACTTTCACCGGGGCGTGTGCATCCTTCTATTTTAGGACGGTGATGCTGTTTGTTGCCCCGCATTCCCGCTTTCCAAAGTCGGGAAACATCCATTCCTTGTTCAGGGAAATTTTCTCCTTGATCGAAATGGGATGATGGGATGTCGATTCTTTTTTTCATGGATTCCTCCTCAGAACTCGTCACCTAATCTGAGTCTCCCTTATAGATTAAGACATTGTTCGTGAAACTCTTCCCAGTGTCATATCTTCATGGACACCAGTTAATTACTATGCTTCTTTTGGGACATTCAAAGGGTTCCGGTCAGGGCAGAAACCTTCGGTCATGGGGGTAGTCATGTTGGACATCATTGGCATGTCTGGACGCTAGAACACTGGTGCATCTGGGTTTCTTCCCCTTATTACAGGGCTTCTCGAGGGTGGGGAAGCCCGAGGCATCCAACGTAGGATGCAGGGAATTATATGCCATAGGCATGTATCTGAGGTTTTCCTCAGATTTCTATGTTTAACAGAGGGTATTCCGCAGGTTTAACGTCTAGTGGAGATGGATCAAACTGATCGGAACACTGACTGGAGAAGATTAGGTGAGTGCAGCCCCTGGAGGGAACACCGATATTGGGGCTAACACCTGATTAGCTACCCAATTGCTATTAAATAAAATGAGGGGTGTCATGATCCCACCATGATGTGGTGGCCTATGTAAGAACCAAAATGGGTGATGGATGGTTAAGTGAAGTGGGTGGATAATGAGATGGAGTCGACTCAAGGATGATGGTGATGTTGGGCTTGAGTCTCGAAAAGACTTCCTACATATCCCTATGGTAGGGAATCAAAGTCCGCATAGTTCACCTGACAAGGGATTACCATCGAATGGGGTTGACAATAGATTACTGCTAGATGGGGTGGAAACAACTTACCTCTAGATGGGGTGGCAACATCTTACCACTGGATGGGGTCACAATGGCTTACCAATGGATGGGGTCCCAACGGCTTACTGTTGGATGGGGTCACAACAGCTTACCGCTAGATGGGGTCATAATGGCTTACTGCGGGATAGGGTCCCAATGTCTTACCACTAGACGCGGTCACAATGGATTATGCTGGATGGGGTCACAACAGCTTACCACTGTATGGGGTCACAACGGCTTACTGCTGGACGGGGTCACAATGGCTTACCGCTGGATGAGTTCACAATGGCTTACCACTGGACAGCGGTCACAACGGCTTGCTGCTGGATGGGTCACAATGGCTTACCACTGGATGGGGTCACAACGGCTTACCGCTGGTTGAGGTCACAACGGCTTACCACTAGATGAGGTCACAACGGCTTACTGTTGGATAGGGTCACAACGGCTTACAACTAGATGAGGTCACAAAGGCTTACTGCTGGATGGGGTCACATCATCTTATCCCTGGATGGGGTCGCAACAGCTTACCGCTGGATGGGGTTGAACCTCCGGGAGGCTTCTTACGTACCACGCCTTGGCAAGGATCAATGACCTCATAGTTCGAGAGGGGTTTGGTGTACTGATGTGAATGATGTTCGGAACCAGTGGGCGGTGGGCTCGAACCCCAGGGAGGCTTGCTATGTACCTTTCCTTAGAAAGAAACAAATTCCACGTAGTTTGAGATGGTGGATGCAGTTTAACGTATTTCAGGATGAAAAAGGAGGGCATACAGTTTAACATCATGTGGGAAAAGGTGGTCTGACGTGAAGGGGGGCCGGAACCAAGGGTTGCTGGGCTTGAACCTTAGGGAGGCTTCCTATATACCTTGTCTTGGAAAGGATAAATGGACTCATAGTTCAGGATGGTGTTCGGTGAACCGACATGAAGATGTTCAGGACCAATGGGTGTTGGTCTTAAACTTCCAGGGGGATTCCTATGTACCTTGCCTTGGAAAAGATCAATGACCTCATAGTTCAGGGTGTTGTTCGGTGAACCAACGTGAAGATCATCAGGACCAATGGTTGCTGGGCTTGAACCTCATGGAGGCTTCCAACGTACCTTTCTTTTGCAAGAATCAAATTCCACGTAGTTCTGGTTGGGTGGTAACTGATATGAATGATGGTCGGAACCAACGGGTGGTGGGCTTGGACCTCAGGGAGGCTTCCTACGTACCTTGCCTTGGGAGGGATTAAATCCATGTAGTTCAGAATGGGTTTGGTTAACCTACGTGAATTATGTTCAGAACCAATGGGTGGTGGGATTGAACCTTATGGAGGCTTCCTACATACCATTCCTTATCAAGGATCAAAGTCCACATTGTTCAGGAAGGTGTTTGGGGCTTACACTTTAGGCTGCCCAGTGAGGATTTCATGGTCGATTCTTACACTAAGCTCACGTGAGTCATGCTCTATGGGAGAAACAAGAGGCAGAAAAGACCTGACGATCACGTCGTAGAAGGTGCGTCCGTGAGAAGTGGAGTGGGGGCTTACGTGTGGTTAGTGGCCCAAAGAGGAAACAGGGGCTTATACATGGTTAGCAGGCCTAGGTGATGGAGAATGAGACTTACTCTAGGGTGGAGGCCCGGGTGGTGACAAAGCCCAGTGGGAGAGGGAATTGGCACCCAAGAAGAGAGGAGGAGCAGGGATGATACCTCTTGTATGAAAAGTTAGGGTCTTACACCAAGTTGGACGCCCTTTCCCAGCGGACAGACGCCACTCCGATAAAGAGGATGTCATTCCATGTGAGGAATTATATCCCTCCCGTGGAGACCAGTGGGCATAGAGAATATCTGAGATGGGGTGCCCCGTATGTAAGGCATGGGGTAAGGTCACAGTTTAACATCATGTGCTGAAGACGATGGTGCTTGCCAGTTTAACTTCATGCAGCTCGGACAAGGCGGGTTCACTCTACACCCGTAGGACTTACATAACTGATACCCTCCCGCCCTTGGGGGAAGGAAGGCATTGGCAATGCCGTGAATGGGGGTGTCTAGAGGTGATCCAATTGGGGGTCCACGTTGGCATGGATATGCAAAGAAGAAATAGCTTTTAGTATGCCTATGTGAAGAATCATGAGGTGAAGCAACTCAATGGGAAACATCACCCAAGGGACTTTGTGACTGCTTCATGCAAATCAGAAGGGTGAAATGGGAAGAGAGTGTGTGACGCATGTGCGTTGCGCATAAAAGGGCTCTGACAGGGTGCCTTAAGGTGAGGGCAATACATGGAGTGTCCGTAATAGAATGATGTGGGGTGTGATAGAAGGTATGCATGCAAAAAATGCAAAGGTTGTGCACAAGATGAAGGGGTGGCGTGCAAGAGGGATGGGCGGTGCGCAATATAGAGGGTTGCGCACAAGATGGATAGTTTGCATGAAATATAGATAGGAGGCTCGCAAGAAGGAAGTGATGTGCGCAAGATAGATTGGAGGTTCGCAAGATGGAGGGGTTGCATGCAAGAGCACCAGATGCAGAGGGAACTTGCGTGCAAAAGGGGACCCTTTGCACACAAAAGACTTTGAGAGAATGAAATTCATGAGGTTCCATTCCTAGAGTGCCTTCCCAAAGGCTCCCCCTCGGGGGACCGATCACACAAAATCTAATACTTGAAGGCCATGGAGTTTTTTTTGCAGTCATGAAAGTGGGGGTTTTCACGTAGCAGAGCATCGTTTCTCCTTCGGTTACCATCCCTGAAGGGTGGGTATATGGTTCATTTTATAGCCTATGTTCTTGGAGCAGCGTGCAAAGACCAGGTGCAAAAATGTGTGGCTGACAGTGCATGGGCACACAAAGGAGCTCGGGCACGCAAACTCTTGTTTGATGCCACCTCGGGCGTAGAAGGGGAGACGGGCGGGAAAACACCCGTTTGACGCCACCTTGGGCATGGAACGGGGGTCAGGCACACAAATGCTTGTTTGATGCCACCTTGGGTGTAGAATGGTGTCGGGCACGCAAATGATCATTTGACACCGCCTTGGGTGCGGAATGGGGGTCGGGCACGCAAATTTCCATTTAACGCCACCTTGGGCATGGAACAGGGTCGATCGCACAAATGCCCATTTGACGCCACCTTTGGCGCAGAATGGGGGTCGGGCGCACAAATGCCAGTTTGACGCCACCTTGGGCATGGAACAGGGCCGGGCGCTCAAAGCCGAGGTTAATGGCTCCTTGGGCGTGGAACAGGGGTCTGGCATACAAATTCTCGTTGGACACTGCCTAGGGCGCAAAATCGGGGCGGCGCGCGCAAAGCCGTGGTGGACGCTCCTTGGGCACAGAACGGATGCCGGGCGCGCAAGATGTTGGGGGCCGGAAGGACCCTTACACGTGGCCCCCTTATCTTGTGTGCGCCCGCCTAATATTGTGCTTGCCCGCTTCCCGGGCCTTGAAATCCTCTTGTCATCCTGGAATTATTTTTTGTTTTATTTTCCACCCGATTCAATCCTTCTTTGAATTTTGGCATCGACACATATTATGCACCTATTTTTATTTATATGGTGTGTATACTTTCTATTTGAAATATTATCACTTGATTTTTACTCATGGTATTTCATGTTAATTTTCATGTTCTCTTTTTCAAGGGGTCTTAATTTTATTATCAATAAATTGTTTTATTTAGAATCATTACTTTAAAATATTGATGACTTTTACCCAAATCTTTCTCTTCCATATCCATAATCTTTATATTGATTCAAGAATATTACTCTCTATAATCCAATGATTTTTCAAGGTAGTGCTGAACTAATTTTTACTTTTTTAAAGTCTTAGAAATGAATCCTTTTAAGGTTTTTCAAATGGGTCATTTTTCACTTTCATTGTAAAAGTGTGAAATGAATTTTTTTAACATTTATAAGATGAATGGATTTTCAAACCATTATTAACATCCTTTAATATTTAAAAACATTTTCAATTTTCAATGGGATTTGAAATAATATCCTATTTTCATTATTTTATGATTTTTATTTATTTCTTAAATTACCAAAATAAAAGGTTATTTCTTCTTATTTTTCAGACCATGTTTATAATACTTTTATGAAATTATTTTTCATCTATGTTGACATAATTTATTTTTATACTTCACTGGAGGTATAATCTATTTTCCAAACCATATTTCTAGAAACTTTTTCATGCTACAACAAGAATAAATGTGAGATAATATGGGAGGGGTGATCTTTATGGCTAGGAATCACAAGAAAGTCGTGGGATCAATTTGATGAAGGCTTCACGAGTCTTAAAGAGAAGGTTTTGGTAATCATGACTTAAGAGAATCAAGTAAATAATCAAAGGGGGGTTTGGTTTTCCAAAATTCAATAGATATCTCTTTCTCTCGCATATCTCCATATATTCAAAATATTACACTCAAAACATTGCATTAAAATTACTTCAATTGTGTTTTAGATTCAAACATGGATCATAACTCATTTAAATATTCCTAAACGTTGACATCATTTAAATGAGTCAAAATTAATTTAAATCTTTTATTTTCAGTTATTAAATCAATTAAAAAAATTAAAAAAATAATTAAATATTAAATACTAGAAGAAAAATGGAATTTCGGTGTAAAATAAATACTATTATGTAGAAGGATGGTAGATAAATAAAATTAATTTTTTTAACTATACATGTCTTAGTGATTTGGACGTACCCTTATATGAATGTAAAAATGTATGTGTTACCTTTACACAACTTAAAACTCTTAACTTTACCTTTATAAAACAAATAAATTTTATTACTTGAGATCACTTTACCTTTACGTAATGATAAATATAAGTGGTTGGACCTTATGTAGATATAGTAATTTGAGACATACCATTTTATAACTTTAAAAATATAAAATTACACTTGCATAGTGACTCTACCCTTATACAGTAAAGGAAATTTCCCATATGTAACACTAGAAATTTGGTGTTACCTGTACACATAGTAAAAACTAATTTCTAGTTAAACCCTTACATTAGGAAAACTACCATTCCACAACAACAAATTTGTACTCATATTTATCTTTTAAAAATTACACTTATAAAATGGTGAGGTCCTGCATAAGGGAAAATTTTATTTGTAAAATGATAAATTTTTACTTAAATAAACTTATAAATAGTATTGAAAACTCTAGATTAATCACTTCTGAATAAATTTCCTAAATTTCAAAATTATTCTTGATGCCTCAAAAGCACTTTTACTAAATATTATAGCCATCTTAAAATAATATTTAAAATATGAAATTTTCCCTAATCCATTGAACACCCTTTAATGATAATGGGATGGATTGGGGAAAATCTAGGTCGTTACACATCCATCGATCACACTCATAAAAATATCACAATACTAGTACATTGTGTCTCATACTAATAATATCATATCAAATTAACTATAAAAAAATCATCTTAATTGAATTTTAAATTCCAGAGGTATATTAACCCTATTATAATCTATAGTTTAATAATTTGGACGATGTTTCATGTATATATAATCAAATGCCATCATGGTATCTTGATGAAAAAATCCATTTTATAATGACCCAAAAATTTTCAATATGTGATTTTTCCTTAAATATGTGTATATGTAACATTTAAATATAACATATAATATAAAACACAAACACCCTAAAAATGAAAATTATATAGAACATTTTATATGAATGATAAATACATTCTAAAAAATAAAAAATTCTATAATAGTATAATAAACACAAGTAAATAACAAAACTAGAATATGAAATTCTGATGTATAGAAGTCTCCCAAGATTGTCACACCAGAAAAAAAACATTAAAAAGGAAATGAAATATTATAAATATAAACAAAATTTTATAAATTCAAAGAAAGGATATTGAGATGAATTATAATTAATGATGAAATTAGATAATGTGATTTATTTATAGAATGTATAAACAAGATATAATCATAATAAATTGTAACCAATCATTATGAATAATAACCATGTCACGAACCACCTCTACTAGAACCCCACTAAGGAACTTAGTCAAACAAAGTGTGACCCATGAAGACCAACTCCAATACTATATTGGTTAGAGACTAGAACTATAGATATTTATCACATGTGTGGGAGTTATTACCCTCTAATTTTCCTTTGAATAATAAATTAGAACCACCATTCAACTCTGAATATATATATGTGTGTGTTTGTGTGCTGAAAGGATAAAAAACCCATTCCTAAAATGTCATTACATGATAATGAATACCATCTAACAAGGATTATACAAGTAAGACCTTGTGGCCTCCACTCTACCTAACTAAGTAGCAACATATCCAATCTCCAATGAAAAGACATAAAAAAACTCATGAAAACTATATAGGGGTGATCACTTATGAGTACTCTGAAGGATCATATTTCTAAAAAGTTATATATCAATGGGAAATGATTTTTTTATAGTACATATTCATTAAAACAAAAAATAAATAGTAATAGTTACTAAATTTTTAGCAAGTAAATTTTTTTTATATAAATATAATATTATAGATTCAATTAGTCGCAGCCTTTGGTTGTGTCACCAGCATCATCATATTAGATTGATAAATTTATATAGGTATAATTAAATGATATAATTTTCAAATATATAGGGTCATATAAAAATTCAAATATTAAATACTATAATCATATCATAATCAGTTGATCGATTATATCACTTTAGATTAATATTCTATCAATATAATTAATTGAGGGTAATATCATGTCTCTTTAATTTACAACCATAATTTATTATATCATGAATAAATTAACACACTTTTAGTCATTATAATCATCATGAAAATTTATATTATATCATTCCCAGAAATGATCATAACCGACAAATTATATAATCATATCCCATCCATATCCATATCACCACAACCACATTAATGTTGTATCATCATATCACCATAACCACCGCCACATCACATCTACCATATCACCATAACCATATCCACATTACAACTCCCACATCTATATATCATGATCTCATTGACTCAAGATTTGAAATTGAGCATTCATATCCCAAATACATGACATAAACCATAGCCATCACGTTATAGGGATATGAAAAAAAATGTTAACATAGAGTCATTAGAGTCAATAAATTGCAACACACATCAAACCCTTGAGCCATTATAGTCTGCATACATGTCCACACACACAAAAACTGATATTTCTTAGCCAAGATCAATGTATCACTCATAGGGGGAGGGGTAAACTAGTGATATCTTTTTCTTTTAAGTTTATTTTCTTTTTAAAAAACCTTAACCTCATTTTAAATATTTATCAATTTTCTTAGAACAAAATAATCACACGTCCAAAAGAACGTAAGTATTTACAAGG
Organism: Viscum album; assembly: GCA_963277665.1. Taxonomy (NCBI): domain Eukaryota; kingdom Viridiplantae; phylum Streptophyta; class Magnoliopsida; order Santalales; family Viscaceae; genus Viscum; species Viscum album. The sequence goes on along the minus strand of OY728123.1, from coordinate 1,421,919,823 downwards.
TTCACTACTCAAAAAAATTAGAAACATCCTTAGCATGGTTTGGAAATAATCCAATAATACAAAATCTACTAGAAAACAATCCTTTTGTGTGGATACAAGACGTAGGATATACCCTTACACATTAGTGGAACTATGATCAATACAATAGTGTATTTTCTTCAATTATCACATATAATGTAATACATATTTGTGTAACAAGTAATGAAACCTTCACCATTTGGTTCAAAACATGTTATTTTTCTTCCTTATCAAATTCCACTTGAATAGATTCAAAACACCATTCATTACATTCCTACCAAAAAGTAGGTAGAAACAACATTTATAGAATTTCTTAAGAAAAATTAGTTTGATGGATCAGTATGATTCCCTAGTCTGATTCCTCAATCTGAAAAATAGATAGGAAATAATACTCTGGAAACAATTCTAAACCACTTCTTCTTTCCCTGGGAACCTATGTTTGATCTACTAACTCTATAATATTATCCTTCTTCAAGATTCTTCTTTTCAGAGTTATTTATCAGAAATAATTTTATAGAAACTTTCTCTCTTGAAACAATTGCAGCGCTTTCTCTCTATCTCTCTTTATACGTGAATAGTACATCTATCAGTTGAAAGTAAAATGTACTTTATACTATTTATAGACACACCAAAAGTGTTTTTGGTGGGGATATTAAAATTTTTACCACTTAACAAAATTTCCCAAAACTTGAATTTCCCCTTCATTTTGGATCCATATTTGACTTCGTCAACTCTTCTCGATTATTTTAGAAACTTATCAAATCTTCTCAAAGCTTAATCCTGCTTCAATCTTTGTAACTATTCTTTAGTTCAATAAAAATTTTCATTCTGATTTATTTATCACTATGAAAACATACCAAAACTGAAGAATTCTTATTATAATGACCACTTGTAAAAGAAATTAATAAATCCTTATACTGATTCTCTGTACTAAGTAAAAAACTTGTGATAAAACATTTAAAACAATATTCTTAAAACATTGTTATATATTTATTAGACTTTCATTTATTTTCTTTTTCTAAAAACATCATTTCATCTTCTAAATATACCAACACTTCTTAGAATCAATTCGAAAACAACTTCAAAACCCCCCATTGAAAAATGCATCTACAAAACTCTTAAAACAATTATTATTTTCTTCTTTTCAACATACTGATGATCTTATGTCTAATTTTATCAGTATCAACCTACATTAAATGGATCGGTCTCTTCTTAACTCAGATGTATCGATGTCAAGTAATGTCTGATGAATCAGCACCACTTCTTTTCTAATGACTTTTGAACCACTTGGAGAAAAAACAGAGCTAATTTCTATCTTGAACCACTTGATAAATAATAATGGATTCTTTTCTTATTTACCAAATTGAAATACAATTCATCCTAATGAAGATGGTTTATTAAATTTTTTATCTTCATCTTATTGATTGGTCCAAACAATTCCAACTTAAATAAAAAACCTAACATGCCTCGGTCCCAACAATATCTTCATAAAAGTCTATTTCAACAAAATTTCTTTCTTTTTATGGATTGGTGGAATACCTTGTCTGATGGAGCAAAAAAATTAGCACTTCAGAAACACTTCATCTTCAACAACTTCAAATTCCCCAGTTTTTCTTCCATCAAAAACTTCTACTTCTGTCACAAAAATTTCATGGATTTTAGAACATTAGGATCAACATTGAATTATCTGACTTACATTGTAATGTTTTATAACTTCCCATCCTTTTAGCAACTTCTATCCTTCCAACCAAAACTCAAAATGATTGGCACCACTTATTCTCCCCCTTTCCTTTATAAGGCTTTCATCAAAAAAATTTGAGATAAATTATGATATTTAGTAACTTGTCAAATAGAAAAGCATTTTTAAATTTAGTATAGAGACTTTTATACTCTGATTCATTCCCTCATGCCGAAATAAACTTTTATTCCGGATCTAATGTGAGTATGATGAACAAATTCACTCACAAAACTTCTTTAGGGAAGAAAACAAAAACTAAGATACTTTCTTATCAAAACTGTGTCAGATTTTCTATGTGATTTTCAATCTTTCATTCTTTTTATCTAATCACCTAAACATACAAAGTAAGGTGTTTTCATTTATTGAAAAAAAAAGACAAAAAAAAATAATCACCAACTTCTTTCAGCATCTGAAAACCACATTCAACCAACTTAGTCTCGATAATCTCTCCATTTGGATTTTGTTATCAATAAAGGTTAATAAATCACTAAACTTTGTAAACTGAAGTTATTTATCACTTATCAATAATTATAATCAAATGTGAGCTAAGTCATTATTTGAAATAATAATTATTGACTTCTAAATCAGGTTTTCCAAAATTAGTGACTCGTGAAACATTCTTAATCATTCTAAAATTCATTGCCTTTCACCTTTAAAAACTTATTTAACATACCAGTATAAAATTTCATAAAACTATTCCAAAAAAAAGTTAGAATAGTTCAGACATTTACCTGCTGATTTCACAGCTTTCCCACGACTCTCCCTAAATACATTTTTCCTTAAAATTCTTAGAACATATCAATGGATATATTTATGAAAAAATTATACCCCTTGACAACTCTATCCAAAGACTATATGAGAGAGGAGATAAAAACACATACCTCAACCTGAGAGAGAAAGAGGTTATGCACCCATATTCAACCTCATTCTGAAAAATTATTCCTCCAGAAAAGGTTTTGTGAATATTTCATCAACTTGTTTCGATGTAGGAACATACTCCATGTTCAATTCATTTTTCTCTACATTCTCTTTGATTAAGTTATATTTGATATCAATATGCTTTTAGTGTGAATTTTATAATAGATTTATTTTAAGGTTGATGGAACTATGATTATCACAACCCAAGATCAAGGGTAACTTCACTTAAACAAGTAAGTCTTCCAATCGAGTCTCTATCCACGTAAGTTATATGATAGCTTGAGTAGTGGAAACATACTTAGCTTCAGTCCTAGTAAGAGTTACTACAATTTTTTTCTTAGTATTCTAACTTACAGAACTTTTTATCAGAAAGAAAACTCCACCAAATGTGGATCTTCAATCGTCAATACTTATGTACCTATCCACTTCTGAATACAAAAATGAGTTGATTATTTCTGACATCTCATATATGATTCTAAAATCTGTTATGCCTTTAATGTGTCTAAGAATTCTTTTTACAACCAATAAATGTGATTATTTTGGTGAAATTTGGAATCTTTCACATAAAGTAACAACATAAACAATGTTTGGTATTGAGGTAGTCAAATACAATAAACTCTCAATCAGCTTCTAAAACTCTTTAGATTAAACTTCATTGACTTATCTATATTTATTAAACTTGGTTTACACTGAAATTGGTGTGAAAATAGGTTTCAAATTTTCCATTCCAAACTTCTTAATAAGTTAATTTATGTACTTTTCTTGAGAAATAAATATTTTTTATTATGTTGTGAGATTTTTAACCTAAGAAAGTATTTCATTTCACCCAAAATGGAAATCACAAACAACTTTTTCATCTCTTTAGAAAATATTTCACAGGTTCTTTCTTCATTCCCATAAATGATAATTTCATCGACATAAACAATTAAAACAAGGAAAAATACTTACTTTCTTTAATGTATATATTAATATCAACCCTTCCTTTCTTAGAACTCATATTTCTTAATCAAGTATCCAATTAGGAATGAAATACCCTTGGATCTTGATTTATCCCATATAAGTCTTTCTTAAATATACACATACAAATTTCATCCCTCCAAACAACCAAGCCACACGATTTCTCAATATAAACATATTCATCATGTTCACCATTTCAAAATGCTGACTTCATGTCCATCTAAAAGTATTTGTAACTTCATTGTGTAGTAATATAGAGAAAGATTCTAATTTTTTTACCTTTAAATTAGAGAAAAAGTCTCATAAAAATCAATTTTTCAATCTATGAGTAACCTTTTAACACTAACCCTTCTTTGTTTCTTATCACTTCACCGACTTCATTCAACCTATTCCAGAACAACCACTTCGTAACAATAATTTTTTTTGGCATAGGTAATAGTTAACAAGTATCATTATTTTCAATTTGATCCAAATATTAATTCATATCCTAAATCCATTTTGGATTCTCAAAAGCTTCACTCACATTTTTCGAATAAACTTTTGAATACAAATAATCATGTGTAATAACTTTTTATGTTCTTATTGTTTGAAACTTTTGATGTTTAACACCAATTATGTTTTGAGCTTCCACTTAATTCATCATCCTTAACAAAAATTCTTTCAACCTCTTTATCTTCTTCATCTTCATGTGTTTTTTAGACATCTTTCTCATCTTTCTAAAGAACATTCACATCAATTGAATCAACAATATATTACCCTCTCTTTGTTGAAACATCTATATCCTCCTCCATCCAGGAAATATCCAAGAAATATTTCATATTTAACTCTCTGATCAAACCTTAACAGGTTCCCACCTTTGTTCTCTATGATGCACAGACTCCAAAAAACTCTTAAATATTTCAAACATGGGTTTTTTCATTAAAAAATCATATGAAGTCATATAAGAACTTGTCCTGTAGAAACATTGGTTTTGAATATGAACAGTTGTGCTCATAGTTTTCGTCAAAAAGTAATGAGAGAGACCATGTTAAAGTAACATAGTATTTCCCATTTCAAATAAGCTTCTATTCTTTCTTTCAACAATGACATTTTTTATGGTGTGTATCGTGTATCGAACTCATGTTGAATTTCATGTTTTTCAATATAGCTTTCAAACTCTTCATTCTTGTACTCATCACTATTATAATTTCTCAACTTCTTCATAGAATAACCATACTCCTCATATTTTATCTTGAAAATTTTAAACATATTAGATTATTTGACTTATGTTTAAAATACATAACAAAATTAATGTGAGTAAAATCATTAATGAAAGAAATGAGGTACATATCTATGTGGGTTGACTGTCTCTCATTGGCCCAAAAATATCATAATGGATAAGTTCCATGGTTTTATTTGAATAAATATCAACATTCTTGTGCACAAAGTTTGGTATCTTCCCTTTCTGAAAAATAGAACAACACAAATATCTTCTTCTTGACATATCAAGAACACCACAAACACTATCTCACTTTGATAGCTTTCTCAGGTTTATTTAACTCATATTTCTGAACCATTTATGCTACAATATATTTTATTCCATCATTATTAATTAACAATAGTTTTAAACTTCAAAATTTTGAATATGTTTTCATTTTTATGTTTCCCTCTTGTAACAACTTTTCTATCTTTATCCCTTTTCAAAAAAAAAGCCAAATTTTCTAAAAAAACATTATTTCCTTCATAAAAAGTTATAAAACACTTTAAAATTTGTGTTTTAGACCATTAAAAAAACAAATATTTCTTGGACTTTGACTTCTATTCCCTAATAATAGAAAATCCAACACCTTTGATTATGAGGGATTCATTATTTCCAAATTTCATTGTTCCTTATTTGAATTATTTCACATTCTTCAAAAAATTTAAGTCTCTTGTCATATGAGAAGGATACACATTATCCAAGATCCAAGGTTATTATCCTTTTGTATCTTTGATATCGGTTTCTACAAAAAAATATTTTTCCATCCCTTTTTCTTTCATAACCTCCTGCTTCTAAGAAATGTTGTAAATCTTTTGTTATGTCAGAAAAAAACAATACAACCTTTTTCAAGATGACCAATTTCACATATTTCAAAAATAGTTTCCAAAGGTTGGAATCCTTTTTCAAATTTCACACGAACCTTCTCAGTATTATTCCTTTGAGGGGATTGACACCCTCTCAAAATTTTCTTTCTATAACTCAAGGAATAATTGTAATGTTTTTGGTTGAACCAACACATATTTTTTATATGATTGAATCCACCATAATAGAAGCAGTACCCATAGAAAGAATATTTACCTCTATAACTTCCATATTTTCCAAAGTTCTGAGCATGTTTCTTAGAAACCGTCTTATCATTATCATCTGAACTTTTTTGTTTAGAAATATTTATGTTATCACCCAAAAACTTCTTTTTAAACTCTAATTTATTTACATCCTCATCAGAACTTGAAGTTATAGAAATTTTTTTTCAGAATCAAAATTTTAGAAACTTATTAAATCTTCACTTTGTTGGTTTTTGAAAAAACATGAATTAACCACATTTCTTCTTCATAGAAACATCTTAAACTATCTTTTCAACCTTTTAAGGAAACTTTTGATCCTTATTAGGTTCACCCTTTTAATAAATTTCACCAACTTTAGAGATATAATTATTGAAATTTTTACCTCTCTTATCATTTTTATAATGTTTTTGATTAATAATTTCCAACTCTTCTTCCTTTACATTCAACTTAACTTCAATAAGTTCATTATAATTCTTCTTTTTCTCAAGAGACTTATTTAGATAATAAAATTCTTTAAGTAACTTAAATTTCTTTTCAAGCGGACACTCTTGAATGATTATTATAGGAATTTTGTTTCTTCAAATTCTTTATTTCATTTTCAGGTATTGTAATCTTCCTTAGACATTATTTCAATTCTATTTTTAGATGAAATTCAATAATAATCTATTCTTATTCTTCAGAACTAATACTTATAAATTCCTCATGATTAACTACTTCAATGTATGTACTTTCTCTATAAACTTTAGTAACATTTTCATCTTCATCTTCAATATCTTCATTATATTTAGAAAAAAATATTCTCTTTTTTAATTTAGAGAAATTATTATCTTTTCCCTTTTAAAAGTCTTTATAATTATCACTATGTTTCTTCCAAAACCTTCTTGACCTTATAAAATCTTTATTACTATCATCTTAATTCTTTCTTTGGGGAGAATTGGCAGCAAAGTTCCCAATAGTTCCACATTCACAAAATTTAAAGGGAAGTTTGTTTTCTACTTTTATGTACATATTTTTACATGTTTAGAAAACAAGGATATAAATCAACCAAGATTGTTACATACATCATTTTTGGATTCAGATTCAGCAACTTCTTCTTCTTCAATATTCTTCTTAAACATTACTCTCTTGGATGTCTTGAAGAAAATTTATAGATAAACTTTTGTTTTTATTTTCATAACTTTATCCCTTCTCATTTCATAAGTAATTAGAGTACTATAAAGGTAATAAAAATTATGATTTTAAGAATCTCTATCTTTAAAATGTAATAATTTAGTATAAAACTTATCAAGATTAATTCTAAAGATCTTTTCAACAATATTTGAGTCTTCTAGCTTCTCACCAAGACATATTATGGTGCTTGAAATATCATTCACACTTGTAAAGAAGTCACCAAAAAATTCAAACTCACCTATTTTGGGATCTTCATACTTCAGCCTCTAGGTTTTTAACTTCACCTTCTTCACCTTTGTATTGCCTTCATAAATGTTCTTCAACTTTTCCCAAATGCCTTTAGTAGTATAAAATCCATTCACTCTTAGAAAATCATTTTTAGAAAGTGATGAGAGTAGATAATTCTGAGATCTAGCATCATTCTCAAGATTCTTCTTACTCACATATATAAGTGGAACTTTTCATCAATAGGATAAAATATATCTATAGCAGATTCCAGAGAATCATATCAAAGATACATGAGTTAATGAAAAATTATATCTTTCCAGATATGATAGTTCTTTCCATCTAAGACCATAATCCCCTTACTCTTAACACAATTCAGATTTTCTATAACTACCTCACTTAAAAAACATTATCAAAAATTAAATAAAGGAAACCTTTACTCTGGTACAAATTGATATTGTCCATACATGAAAAATTTATCATCAAGAGGGGGATGGGTGAATCAATGATATCATTTTATTTTAAGTTTCTTTTATTTTGAAACAAAATTCACCTCCTATTAAATCTTTCTCATTTTTATGATAACAAAACAATCACAGATCCGCAAGAACAAAAGTATTTACAAGTTTCACTACTCAAAAAGATTAGATACATCCTCATCATGGTTTAGAAACAATTTAATACCACACAATCCACTATAAAACAGTCAATTTATGTGGATACAACAAGTAGTATATACCCTTAAACTTGTGGCGGTCTGTGATTTATACAAAAATGCATGCGCTTCATTTAGCATGTATTATGTGATACAAGTTTGTGTGATAAGTAATGAAAGCTTCATTAGTTGGTTCAAAACTTTTTCTTGTTCAACCTTATCAACTTCCACTTGAATATCTTAAAAACACCATTCTCTACTTTCCTTCCCAAAAGCAGGTATACAAAATAATTTTGGAATTTTTTAAGAAAAAATATTTTGAGGGCTAATGCTGATTCCCCAGTTTAATTCCTTAGTTAAAAAAATAGATAAGAAATAACACTCAAGAAAAAATTATGAACCACTTCTTATTTCCTTATAAACCAATTTTTGATTGATCAGTTTGATCCTGTAACTCATGAATACTATACTTCCTTATGATTCTTTTGCCAATATATATTTCTTATAAAAACGTTTTCCAGAAACCTTATTTCTTCAAAAATATTCATCTCTCTCTCTCTTCAACCGTGAACAATAACTCTATCAGTTGAAAGTAAAATGTACTTTATACTATTTATAGGTACACCAAAAGTGGTTTGGGTAGGAATCTGAAACTTTTTATAACTTATCTAAATTATCCTGAAAATTGACTTTCCCCTTAATTTCGGATTCATATTTTACTTCTTCAACTCTTCTCGATTCTTCACGAAACTTATTGAATCTTCTTAAAGAATTGGAATTATTTAGTCTTTTTTTAACTACTCTTTAGTCTGATAATTACTGTCATTATTATTTTTTCATTACTATACAGAAATAATAGAACTAAAGACTATTCATTATTATGACCACTTGTAAAATAAACGAATGTATCCTTGTATTGATGCTCTGTACCAACTGAAAACACCTAATAAAACATTCAAATCAGTCATCTAAATACATTTTTGTAACTTAAATAGACTTTTTTTTCCTTTATTTTTCCAAAAATATCATCATAGATTCTAAAGATATCATCACTTCTTATAAGCACTTCAATAATAGCTTCAAACCCCCATTTGAAAATCACTTCCACAAAACTCTTCAAACAATTCTTCTTTTATTATTTTCCTTTGACCGATGATCATATTTCCAATGAAGTTATCAGTATCATCTTATGTCTAATGGATCAGTCTCTAGTTCACTCAAATGGATTGATATCAAATAATTTATAATGAATTGACACCACTTCTTGTCTGATGAATTTTAACCCACTTAGAGAAAAAATCAGAGCTACTTTATCTATTGACCCACTTGATAAAGAATCAAGAATTCGTTTCCTATTGAACCAATTGAAAAATAATTCATCCTAATGAAAATGGTTAACTATATTACTAATCTTCATTCGATTGATTGGTTCTGAAAATTCCCACTTACTTAAGTAACCTAACATACATCGATCCTAAAAATCAACTCATACAAATCTATTTCAACAAAATGTTTGGCCTCTAATGGTTCAGTGGAATACTGTTTCCAATGGACTATACAATTAGCACTTTGGTGACATTTTTTATTCAAAAAATTCAACTTCCCCATATTTTATTCCTTCAAAAACTTCTTCTTTTTTCACAAAACATTCATGAATTTAGAACATTAGGATCAACAGAGAATCATCTGAGTTACATTGGAAAGTTTTATAACTTCCCATATTTTTATAACCATTTATATTTCCAATAAAACATCAAACTAATTAGCTGCACTCGTTATCCCCCCTTCCATTATAAGTATTTCATCACATGTTTCTCAGATAAATTATGATATTTTTTAACTTTCCAAATAGTAAAGGATTGTAAGATTTAGTATGGAGACTTTTAGACTCCAATAGATTACCTCATGCTAATAAAAAACTTTCATTTCAGACCCAATATAAGTCTCATGAATAAATTCACTCAAAAATACTTCTTTACGGAAGAAAACCAAAACTAAGAGGCTCTCTTATAAAAACTATGTTTGATTTTCTAAGTAATATTACAACTTTCATTCTTTTCAACTGATCACCAAAACTTATAAACTAATTTGATTTTATTTTTTTGAAAAAGTCAAAATATCACTACAAACTCCTTTCAGAGTCTGAAAACCCCCTTCAGCCAACTTGGTCCCAACACACAGTTCACTTTAAGCCATCAAAACTAGTGTATGCATATAAATTTAAGTCATGATCATAGTCCATTGTATCCTATAAGGCTATTTATGAAATAACCTTGATCTATTACAACCTGTTTTTAAGTGCACTATTCCTTATAATATTATATCTTGAATAAGTATACACATAATTGAAATCCATTACAACATGAATATATAGAAATATATAATCATATAAAAATTAGGAGTCAAATATTTAAAAATAATCATTGATAACAAATAGTTAAATAATCTATCAAATAGATAAACAAAAATACTATTATTAAACAATGAAACATCACAATATATTATAAATAGATATCAATAATACTTAAGATAATAAAATAACCATGTCATGAAAGATATTTCCATTAAATATAATTATAATCACTATTCTAAATTACCAGTTAATACATTAATTATTCATGTGTTAATTATTTTATAATCACTTATTTAAATAACTGCAACAATATATTTACACTTAACCAAAACAAAAATTTATCTTAATGTAATCCCACAACCTCTCATACCACTTCATATGACCTTTATAACAAAATAGTAGCAGTTACCTAACTCCCCTAGCCTAAATCACATAACCACTACTATGAGATACCCAACCCTATTATTTTATACCAAGAAAACAACCTTGATAATAAAATAACCCAACTCACCGAGGAAAACATGCCTAAATTACCACACTTTAAATATTACATGTATTAATTAAAATTAAACTCAAATTACCTGACTATTCATATTCATTATAATGGTAATTTTTATGAATTTAATTATAATTATTGTTTTACATGTAATTATTTTCTTCATATTACTGATTTTTTAAAAATATAGATTTAGTATAGCTTTATTAATTTAAAGTAATAACATGTGTGCATAAGAAATTATCATTAACTAATTTAGTAGCATGTTTTTTTAAATATGACTCATTATATTATCAATAAATAACAAAAAAAATCAAAAATAGTTAAAATAATGTCATATAATGAGGTATCATAACCATTATTTCTTATTCACACTAAAAATCCAGATTTCAAAACCCCAATTTTATTTTCAAAATGATTAACATTTATCATGGGAAATCACATAGTAATAGCAGTAAAAGACTTTCACTTATTTAACATAACTATGTGGTATATTAATATTATTATTCTGAAGTATAAAATTAAGAGCAGAAAGAGAGATGGGATAAGCATGGAATGAGAAAATGTAGTGCATAAAATTAAAGTAAATAATAAATATACAATAACCCCACCCCTCGGCCAAAAAAATATCAACACAAGAGAAGAGTATGGAATTGAAATGTATAAAATATAACATAAATAAATAGAAACCACTCTCCCTAAACCAAATATCTACACCAATATTAAGTATAGATATTAAACTTACTTATTAATTGTGGTTCTTCTTTGGTCGAATAAAAATCATTGGGTTGGTATTAGAAAATATCATTTAAATTTTTTTTTGGTTTTCAAGAACAGAGAATAATGGAAATTTTAATTCATTCATTTTGAAGGGATAAAGATCAAACAAGAATGATGATAATTTAAACTAGTAGTTTCAAAGGGTTCTCAATCCATGGATATATGTTCAATAAGTGGGATCAATGGGTTTTATAGAATATCAAGTGATAAGTTATTCTAGAAGATAATAGAAAGGGTTTGAAGTCCCCTACCTCAAAGCATGCTCATTCATTTTTGGCCATTATTTGTTATTCATTGCATGTATTTTCTTGGGATATGTTATTCATTAAAAACTTTGATTAACCACCACTAAATAAAGAAATAGAGATATGTGAAGATATTTGTGAAGAGATACATTTTTGAGGTGTGAATAAACATGGTTGTCAATACCACTATTTATAATAGAAACTAACCTATAACATCAATTGCACTAAAATAATGGTCTAATTAAACCTTGTAACATCCCTCCGATAATTAGATTAATAAATTATACACTTTAATTATAACAATTAGTTATTTCATATCCTTTTTTTTAATTTTGAAATGTACTAATATATAAAATTATTTATTTATTTTATCATCACTTTATTTATTTATTAAAATATTTTTTTATTAAATTTTATTTCATGTATTTTTATAAAAAAATTAATTTTTTTTCAATTTTTTTTATATTAAATGTTTTATTCAAATATTTTCACAAGTATTTTACATATTTATGTAGTGTTTTACTTTTTCCCATTTTATGTGTTTCGTATTTACTAAATATGGTGTTAATCTATTCCTAATCATCATTTTCAACTAATATATATCCATATTTTACTATTTTTTTATAAATATAACAATATTTATTTACATTTTTATATGTATTTTATTATCGATACATTATATATATAACACCATATTTGTTTTGATTTCAGACATACCCTTCTGTTTTATTCATTTTTTCACATTTCATTATTCTAATTTATAATTTTCATTATTTTATGTTTTTGTTTTAATGTGTGTATATTTAACACCCCAACACCACTTTTAATCAATTAATATTATTTTGTTTAGTATTTTTTTATATGAAATATCATATGAAATTACCCCACACCACATTTTAATATTTAGTTATATTATTATTTTAATTTATAATGTTAATTGTTGGTTGGAGTGGAGCACTTAAAAGGGGTGAATTGAGTTTCAAATTAAAAATTTATGTTAAAAAGATTTAAAAATTAAATCCCCCAATTTATAAAATAATCCAAGATAACTAAGATAGTAGAATTATGTAATTTGATCTTTAAAAATGGTTCCCAATTGTTTGATTAAAACTCAGTTAAAAACAAGCTTTAAAAAATCTTTATAACTTTTGAAACTAATTTATTAGTATCAAACACAATATATGACACACTAGTGAAAACCAACTGTCAAAGTAGAGTTTTTCATTAGTATTAAAACAAATATTGTATTTTTATTTAAAAGAGTGAAAACAAAACTATAAATCGCACTAAAAAATTTAAATAAGGTGTTCTGTTTTAAGCCCAGACCTAATCCCTTCCTTTCAAGTATTTTATTACATAATAAACTGATCCAAAAACTGGATCTGATTTGTACAAACAACTATATTTTGACAGTCCTAGCTTATAAAAAAAACTTCAATCACTATTATTCATGGGATAAAATAGTTCATTTCATACTCAAAATATTATAAATTTATACATCGGCTTATAGATGAAAATATTTGAAATAGAGTTTATAGAACTCTCTAGTTTAGTGCATGAGACTATTTTTATAGATAAACATAACAATACAAAACACAACTTTAAATAAATGATTCAATAAAAAAGATAAAGTAATGAGAGATTTATAACTTTTGTGCATCTCAATCTGATCAACTTCAGTTTTCCACATGTATTTCAATTTCTCCTTGAAACGATTCAACTGAGATTTCTCATAAGTGTTGGAAAACATAGTGTCATTAGAGGTTGGGAAAGCCCTTTGTTCTCTATCAGTTTGATCTATCGGTGTTCTTCCACACATAAGTGTATCTATGCATTTTTTATATCTCAGTGTATCTCAGTTTGTATCGTTCCATCCATGTCTCCCTGAATGAGGTGGATATTCTAAATTTTTAGTATTCCAACTGTTCCAATTATCATTTTTGTTTCCAAGTAGGATTGAGACCATTGAGAGTGGGTGGGGGTGACTTGGTGATTCTTTGTTCTCCTATAATAATGTTTCTTAACTCCTTAAAAAAAATATCTTTACCACTAAAAATTTTTAGAGTTACAATTCACTCAAATATAACTCACAACCTAACCTTTCGTATGAAAAAAATATAAATAGATGTTTGAACATGATATTTACAAGGTTCAGTAAATAGATGTACTCTTTTCCATGTTGGATAGTCCCACCAACATAGATTATTTCATTAAATTCTTTCTAAAATATAAAGGCACATGCAGTGAGAAATTCTAAAATCAAAGTAGAAAATTTCCAACTATATTTGGTTATACCCCCAACTATCCTTTTTAGTATCCACTTCCCAAAAAAAATCCTTTTTAGAAACTGGTAAGTATCCTTGGTTACAAGCTTCACTTTTTTCTTCTTTTCTAATCTACTTTATAAAGTCTTCACTTCCTCCATAAGTGAGAAAAAATCAAACTTTAACTACATAAAATCTTCATGAAATTCAGAAATTCTCTATAGAACTTGTTGATATTGAAAATTATTCCAGAAACTTATTCTAGAGATCTTCCTCAGTATAAGTAGTATGATCTTCCTAGTCTGATAACCTATGTTAGATGGTATTAGTCTGATGGTCATTCCATTCCAATTATCCTTCTAATATTCCTTCTTTAACTGATTACAAACTCAATTGGCAGCTCACAATTCCTTTGTCTGATGGAACTCAGTCTGATGAACCTTTCTCAGATTAATGTCACTATGATGGGCTCTCTTTGATGGAATTTCTCCATTTAAGTGTCTTTTTTTAACTTTTTCTGCTGATCAGATTGATCCTCAGTTTAATGGATTCATTCTATTGTAAATTCCTTAGTATAAAACTAAAAAAAACTCTGGTTAGAAACTCAATACCTGAAAAAACAAATATGTCATAGATCTCGGTGCATGTTAGCAATTCAAGTTTCGCCACTTTTACAAATGAAATGTTCTCTCCTTTTATACGAACCCTAGAATGACAAAGGTCGAAAAAAAATTCACTTCCTGCTCTAAAAAAAATTAAATTCTAAACTTCTCTCCAATTTAAGTATTCATATGTGACTTGTTCAATGATTTATAATACTTTTTTATTCTTTTCTAATCTACTCAAAACATTAGATTTATTCATGTTTACAAACATTTACTCAGTCTGATTCTTCAATATAATTCTTCATTATGATTATTCATTACGATGAAGATGTATGAAAAAGTAAACATGGCCCATTATAATGATATCTTGAAAACATTTAAAGTCTTATCATATGGATGATCCATATCAACTCTTTATTAGCACATCTAAAATATCTTCAAATTATTTTTTTTCTTTTTTTCAATTCCTATAACCTATGATCCTGAAACTGATGACTTTATCAGTATCAGCATGAATATGATGGGTCAGTCTCTTATTTACTTTTATAGACTTCGTCAGTTCCAGTCCAATGAGTCTTCAAATCTTCTTGAAATTGTAAATATTTTTTAATTTTACTCTTGACCCAATTGTATGAGAACAAAGTAAGTCTTTGTATTGTTGATGTAGTTGAAATATAATTCTAAATTTCTTAATCATTCTTCCTGTGATAGAACTCTATACCATATTTCTTAAAGATACCAATAATTCATAAAACAAATCAGTGTTAGGATATATTATGATGGATCTGTGTTGGTATTAAATTATTTACTTTATCAAGATAAACCTTCCATCCTTATTATACTATCACACTGATGATTTTCATACCGATGATCAGCAGTGAGAATACTTCACATCGTATTATCCTCTCTTCCAAAAACATTCTTCTTCTAAAAAAATTCAATTTGTAATCATGAATTTCTCATGAAATTGAATATTTTTATTATCATCATTGAAACATTTAAGTTATGATGAAAATTATTTTTCCCTTCCAAACTTCCAACAACATCTTCCCTTCCTACCAAGCTTGAATACGATTTGCAGCAACAGCTCTCCCTCTTTCCTT
This sequence comes from Viscum album, assembly GCA_963277665.1. NCBI lineage: Eukaryota > Viridiplantae > Streptophyta > Magnoliopsida > Santalales > Viscaceae > Viscum > Viscum album. The sequence goes on along the minus strand of OY728123.1, from coordinate 1,421,903,992 downwards.
CATAAGGACTGCATCACAAGTTTCTATGAAAACAAATGAATTTTTATATATAAAAAATATAAAATCATAGTTAGTTTTACACTATATCTATACAACCTCTGATTAACTTCCACATTATGATCAGTACTTACTTTTCAAACTCAAGGTGAGTCTGATGAGCCTTTTATTCCAGAAAACTTCTTTAAAATCTGATGGACTTCTTAATATGTGTGGGTTCGAACCCTAATTACAATACTGAGTATGATGATCCATTTCTGTAAATTTTCATGACTTCAACCATATATCATCTATTATTATATATTGAAAACAAGTACAACCAAAATTTAAATGGGGCCTAAAAATCTCCCCCTTTGTGTTTGTTATCAATACCTTCTTCAAAAATTTCAAAATCAATACCACTTTTTTGTTTTACTTTATCACATTTTCTTCACCTTCCTAACATATTTATTCTCTCTATACCTTTTACTTATCTCTCCCCCTTATTGACTATGAAATTCAAAGGGGCCATCATGAAGAGTTTCCCCCTTATTAATAAATGAACTTATTTTCAAGGTTTAGAACTTTTCATTTCAGAATATTTAAATTATTATCCTTGAGAACATATGTATCATGTGAGTTTCTTAACAAATATACTTTAACTAAAAAATATAAGTCTACATGGGATACCCCGGTGTAGAAAACATGAGTGAATAATCAAGGTTGTAAATGTTATCAATTAAACACTTTTCATATAATACATTTATTATGTTTCTTTCAGTATTCTCATTTCTGGGGAAATGTTGAAATATTTGGTAAAGATAAAAGTATCATGTAACCATCTCAAAAAAATTAGAAAGTTCCATTTTATAAGCACAACTTTCCAAAAACTCAAATTTTGTAACCTCATTACTGTCTTTTGAAGAGGCTCCACGACATTAGATTCTTTACTTCAACAACTTCAATTACCTCCAAGTTAGTATAAATAAAAATATTTTATGAATAAGGAGGAACCTAATAGTTTCTCTAAAGTAGCATTCAGACTGAGAGACCTCTATCAGTATTGTCTATTTCTTATTTTTATTGTATTCTTCATTGGATGTGTTTTCTTCTTTCAGTTCTTCCTTCTAGGATTTTTTAACAAGTTTCTTTTCATCTAAATATTATTCTGATAAGGATGTCAACTTCTTTTCTTCTTTAGAAACATTTTTTTACAGTGTACTTGTAACAATTCTATCATGCCTTACCCGTACTTCAATGGGATAGTTAAATAACTTTTAGTAACATTCCCTTCTTGCTCAAATATCTTTCATTTTTTCTGAAATTTCAAACCACAATATGTTGATATCTTTTTATCAACTTTTTAACATATTTAAATACCTTTTTATTTCCCTTTTCTTTAGTTTTTTTTTCTTCTTCTAGATTTATATCCAAGTCAACTTGTTTTGGCCAAATAACTAAGCACTCCTTCTTTTCAGAATCAATATGTTTGTTTATCTCTACTTTCTTAATATATTTAACTTTATTCATCTTTTGAGTTTCCATTTTCAGTTCCAAAATATTTTTAGAAAACATAGATCTTTATTGATCATCAAATCTCCCTCTTGATTTATACTTATTTCTAGGTAGAGACATGTTATACTGACATGAATAATCTTTGTGTCCAAAAATTCCACAACCCTAATAGTGACCTCTAAATCTAGATCTTTCAGACTGAGAGTAGAACAAATCAGAACATTGTTGTTGTTGTTTATTAAAAAAGCATAGACCATTATGATTAGGAGGATACTTTCTTGAATAATTCCAATCATTCTTGTTGAATGATTTTTTCTCAAAAACCTTCTTTTGTATGCCTTTATTTTCACCTTCTTTGTAAGTTTCACCTTTAACATCAACTTTCTAAGTAAAGTTTTCAATCATATTTCTTATATCAATTTGTGTTTTAATAATCATTTATTGTGTTTCTAACAACTCCTCTTCCTTATCAGCATGAATAAATTTCATAAAATCTATCATCTATTTGAATTCATATACATTCAACTTGTTCTACTTATTTTCTTAAACAAGTTTGGATTTTTTTTCATGTGGAGATTCCCATTTCTAGCTAATCTATCTTCATAACTTTTTATTTTTCTTTCAAGCTCACCAATCTTTACATTACAAGATATAATAAAGTTGATATTTGTCTCTTCTATCTTCCTTTGTTCATTAATATCAAAATTTATTCTTTTAACATATTTCTTCAGATTCTTTCTTTCCTGATCTAAGTTGAGTATTCTGATCAATTTCTTTTTCCAAATTCCTTTTTAGAATATATTCTATTTTTTTAATCTCTTCATCACTGTCATCACTGTCTGAAGAATTAATTCCCTTTATAACTTTAGAAATAAATTTGAGTTGACGATCATATTAATCAGTTGATGAGGAATCATCCTTATTTCTTCTACACAGATAAATTTTCTTCTTATTTTCATATGTAAATCTTTCTTTATGTTTATTCCACTTTTGTAACATCCCAAGCTTCCACAGTACGTTTCCATTTGAATAATGCAATAGCTTGCATTGTACGCAACATTGAGATTCTAACACACCGCGACCAATCAAACTAGCCATTATGAATAGTAATACCAAATTTTTGAAATTTTATTAATTTTATTTTTCATAATGGACTTCATTTTTTAATTCATAATATTGAAATTATCTTAGGGTGAATTTTTTGTATTTTTCTGAAAACTTTCAGTTCTTGATGAATAGTGAAAAACACTGTGTTATTTTTTAAAACTGACTTTTTATTTAAATAATTAATTATTTTATTTTGATTTATTTTAGGTCAAAATAGATACATAATTCCTATATACATTCAATATAATTCATTGGATTCATTTTGTATTAATATTAGATATATAAAATTTTATTGAACTTTTTACCGTCTTTTACCCACCTCTTAGGAGCATTTGTAAATTCGCATAAAACTTAATTTTACCTCTTCTATGAGTTTAATTTCAAAAATCTGTGAGACATGGTTAATATCAGTAAGTATAATTTGGTTCAATAAGTTGAAAATAATTTTTGGTGAATAGTTACTTTTTACTTTCATTTACCACGATTAAAAGTAAATAGGGTAATTAAGGGTAAAAATGATATTATTATTACCCTAACACATGTCCTAAATATATTGGATAAGTATAATTCGACCAAAAAAACCTTAGTAATAAAATATGACCCCCCCTTTGGTTCACTTGTATTAGATAAGGACATTTATTATTATTTTATTAAAAGAAGAATTAAAAGAGTTAAATTCAAAGTTTAATAACTAAACCATTTTTAATATAGGGTTATTCATAATATAAATTTGACTATAAATATTAATTAGAAATATAAAAATATTTACTAAATAATGATTTTTTATGTATAATTTTTTAAAATTAAATAATTTATTTTATTTCTGACACAATAATGACGCAGTAATTACCTTAATAATGAAATATTAAAATAATTGATATTATAAATATCCAAAAAAATGTAAATTGAAACTTTTGATGAATTACACTAATTTTCTAGGTTAATATGACATGTTAGTATTGAATATATGAATTTATTTATAAGTAATAAATTTGTTAGGACTTCAAAAAAAATCATTTATTAAATAATGTCAAAATTGACATAATTGATTTTTAAAAAAAATACCATATTATTGGTTGATATAATATTCCTAAAACTCTAAGGTTCAGAAAAAGGGCCTAAATAATATTATATATTTCATTAATGAACCTATTGGGGTTCTCTTGGTAGTTTATAGTAATTTTATTAACCATATAATATAAGAATACAAAGAGACATGGTAAATGTCAAACTATTTAACTAAGAGTTAAATTTAAAAGTTAAGGTTGATATGGTGACCCAAACCTATCTAAAATCTATTGGTTGAGTGTATTTTCGGTATATACCACCTTATCCTAGAAATAAATTATTTTGGAGACATATGAAACCAAAAATGATTTTATTATAAAATAATATTTCAATCTTTTCTTAAGGTGCCCCTCACCCCTATTATAAAAGGGAACTTATTATTCTCTCCAATTCACACCTTCAAAGCCATTTTTTTGGTCCAAAACCTGACCAAATATACTCCCAACTTTCCTCCCTTCATCCTAGAGGCCTTAATTTGGTCAGAAATCCAACCTAATGATATATTTTGATCAAATCAAAAGGAAGAACCCGAAGAAGAGGTAAATATTTCATCACCTCTTTCAAGTTCATTTCTTCTTCCACTTCCTCTTTCTTTGTTGTTTCCATTATAAAATAATAACTCCAGTATATTATATATACTATTTAGTTATTATAAAAATGGTACAACCATATTATTTATTCTATCCATCCTATAAATTACAAAGTCACCATACGTGCGTACGTACGGCTTACAGTCTCCACATCGTGGTGAAGTTTGTTATTCAAACACTTCATTATTTATATGGGTATAATAATAAGTACAAATGATGTAAATAATAAATATAACATTATAAGGATACTTTATATATGATATACCATCCAATTATATATGATTTTAATATCAAAATAATGATATTTTCGCTCGTGCGTACGTACGGATTATCGTCTCCACAAACGCGATGAGATTCATTTCCCCATCATAACCATTCAAGGATAATTTTCATTTGATGATTAAAAATAATGTTTAATAACTTAATATAATTCTGTATATAAATCAAATACATCCTATCCATAACAAACATGGCTTATTTAACAAAAAGATAAAAAGGAAAACAAATCAGTTAACACCTGAAATGATGATACTACTAAAATATTATTAACAAATAAATATTATAATATCATATATTACATCAAATTTATGTATATTATTCTTGTATAATTTAATAACAATGTTTTAACTATTATATAGGAGGATAAAATATCATCAACTAAGGAACATTACAATGTAAGGGTTAATTTCACAATCTCTTTATTATCTGAGGTTGTTTTTACGTAAGTATCTATTGGGACCTCTTTATCATCCACATCCTTGTTTCTTAAAAATGTATTTCAAAAAAAAATTACTATTTACTAGACTATGGGTTAAAGTCATTTATACCATTATTTTATAACATATTTTTTGAAAGGAATCTTTCTGTTGTTTTCCAAACAAGGTACCTTATGACCTTCTCGACAAAATTAAGGTAAGACTGTATTTTTTTTAACTTATACAATGGGTGTGGATATTTTCTTCCGTTATATCATCGTAGAAGCTTCCCATACAAGATTATAATAATATTTTCCAAAATAAATGTTTTCTTTTATAATTATGTTACTTTTAATTGATTTCAAAATAGAAATAGGTATTTATTTAAAATAGTTTTCATTTCATCTATGTCAACATACTTTGATAGATTTTAAACTTGTTTGAAGTTGATTTATTGTGATAAAAAAATTTCATATTGTATTGATGGTTTTGTGATATTTTTGACTATGTATGTGTTTTTTATACCATTCATCATTTATGGATAAATTATTGACATTTCGTATGCTAGTTTTAATACAAATGTTTATGTTTTGTTTAAACATTTTCATATGAGGAATGCATTGGACTTAGTAAGTGATGGTTGGAGCCTGCTATAGCTCCTCGATGCATCGGTAGGTCTCATGAGACAAACTAGTGTCTTGGAAAAAGTAATTGACAAAATATTATTAGTTTTCTTGGCATAAGGCATTGACTATGTGGTTATGAAGTCTGGCATTATGCATTCCATCATTATGAAAGTGGCTATTCATATTGCATGTGATTATTCGACTAGTAAAATATCCATGTGAGTAAGTAAATGGAATTATTTGATTTTATCTTTTCCATATTATGATGAAGTTTAAGTTTAAAAGGATTTTGTTAGTCTTATACATTTCCTTAAATGTTTAGGCTTATTTATGAAAGTTTTCGCTATATTGTTATCCTTACTGAGCATATAAACTCACCCTTTTCTATGTTTTATTTTTACCAAGATGTGAAGAAGTATTTTATGGTTGACCTATAGGGATAGGATAAAGATATAAGTGTGTTCAAGAGGGGACAACATGTTTTTGATGTTTTTTATTTCATGATGTAATGTAAAACTTGTGAATGTATATAGTATTTCCATGGATACTAAACTGATCGGTCTTTCAGGACATGATTCCTTGTATCATGCCAATGTTATGAAATAATGCACTGAATCTGGGTAACTGGGTTTGGGGTGTTATAGTTGGTATCTGAGGATGTTTAGTACAATCCTTGGAAACTCGATTTAGATAAACTATGATTAAATCACATTACCCTAAGATAGACTTTGAGGATTGGTATAGAATAACATCCTAGAATTTTGGAAATGTAGAGATTTTGTGTATTATCTGAGCAATACATCCTTGTATGGATACGATCAGGTAGAGGCATCTTTGGAACAGTTGTACCTAGGAGTTAAAACTCCGACAAGGAGTTTCGGGATTGACTCGGGGTATCGTGGTACATGACAACGGGCCTTGCTGCACTCTTGGTTACAAAATTTCTGGGGGATATGCTTAGGATAATTCACATTTTCTTTACAAACCATTATGAAGGATTTATGAGTATATACCTCCTCAAATAAAACATTTTTTATGATTATGGATTATATGCATAAATTATTCAATTTATGTTAATTTTTTTTACAAGTTTAGAATTATGTATTGTGATTCATAAACTAATCTAGTATATGCCATTGTTTAGAGATGACTTCTAGTGGAAGGAATGGAAACCATATCAATACATGTAATACATGTAGGGATTTCCCTCATACTCAAAATAATTATAGTGGAGCTGGTGACGCAACTGGTGGTGATCATCTTATCACCATACTAGGACAACTCACTCAGGTTATGAATAATAACCTTATCCGTATGGAGCACCCTGATTCATAACGTGGATGATCAATATTAGAACACTTCATAAGGAAACAACCACCAAAATTCAATGGGAGTACAAATCCATTAGTATCTGAGCAATGGGTAAATTCTTTAGAGAAAATATTTCATGCTTTGGGGAGTAACAAAATGGAAAAAGTTTTCATGGTAGTTTATCGCCTCACGGGAGATGCATATCAATGGTTTCCATTAATCCAAAACACAAAGGAATATGAAAAAGTATATAAAATTGAATGGAGGGAGTTTAAAAATATTTTCTTAGAAAAATACTTTCCTCATGACCATCAATCAGATATGGAAAGACAATTTATGAGTCTGAGGCAAAAGGAGGATGAGAATGTCACAAAGTGTGAAGGGAACATTACAAGGGTAGCATGGCATGAAGCAGATTATATAAATAACCCAAGGAGTAAGATTGATCAATTATTTTATGGGTTAAAACTATTTATCCATCTATAATTAGTGTCACAATCTTTCTCATCGTACGAAGATATTGTCTCATGTGCTATCAAGACCGAAAAGGAATTCTCTAAGTCTTATGACTTCAAAGAAAATCAAGAGAAGAAGAGATCTACTGATCACTTTGGAAATGGAAATAAGGGGAAGAACAGAAAAGTTGAATATCCATCATGTGGTAAATGTGCGAAGAAACACCCCGGTACTTTCCTGAAGGGAATGGGAGTCTATTACAAGTGTGGTGAAAAGGCCACCAAGCTCGTGATTACAAGGGAAATAAAGAGGATATCAATGTTGAATGCTAAAATTGTAGATAAAATGGACATTATGCAAATGAATGTCCTATGAACCAAGGGAACTTACCTCAGAAAAGTATAAGGGAGCAAGGCCAAGATTATTCGATCACTACTACTGAGGTTGAATCTCCGAAAGACATGGTGGCAGGTAATTTAATGGTTTCCTCAAGCTTAGCCAATTCTTTATTTGATTTTGGATCACTGAATTGTTTCATATCTTCCCAGTTTGATAAGAAAATTAGATATTTTAAATTTGACTTAACAAAAGATTTGTTAGTCAAAACTCCTAAGGAATGTATCATTACAACAAAGTTTTGTGAATCAGTTCCCATTAGGGCATATAAATGTTCTTTATTTGCTGATCTCAACGTCATACCCATGATTGAATTTGATATAATCCTCAGAATGGATTTTCTTTTAGACTATGATGTGAAAATTTATTGTAAGAAGAAGGAGGTTACAATTTTCAATAATGATAAGGAGTACCTTATCTTTAGAGAAGAAACATCACCGCCTGATTCTTATATAGATCCACCCCCAGTAGCTCTACTAAATTCAATTATTGGGGAGGAATAGAATGAAATGATTATGGGTGAGGAAAAGAATGTTTTAATAGAGGATTTACCTATTGTGCAAGAATATATTGATGTGTTTCTATAGGATTTACCTGGACATCCTCCAGAAAGAGAAATTTAGTTTTCCATTGATTTAATTCCTAGTTCAAGGCCCATATCGAAGACCCCTTATAGAATGACCACTGTGGAATTAGTGGAACTAAAGAAACAAATAGAGTAATTGAGTAATAAGGGATTTATTCTCCCTATTGTTTCTCCATGGGGATCCCCTATCCTTTTTGTTAAGAAGAAAGACGAATCTATGAGGTTGTGCATTGACTATAGGGAGATCAATGCTATAACAATAAAGAACAAGTATCCCATACCTCACATTGATGATTTATTCGACCAACTTCATAGACATAAACATTTTTCAAATATTGACCTTCGATCTGGATATCATCAGTTGTCTGTGAAGAAGGAAGACATTCCAAAAACAGCATTTCGAACCAGGTACTGGCTTTACAAGTTTACAATAATGCCTTTTAGGCTGACTAATGCACCCTCTATTTTCATGGATCTAATGAACAAATTTTTCAAGGAATATCTTTATGACTTTGTAGTGGTATTTATTGATGATCTCTTGGTATACTCCAAAATCTACAAAGATCATGAAAATCACTTGTACATTATCCTAAGGAATCTTAGAAAAAATGAATTATATGGGAAATTTAGCATGTGTGGATTCTGGCTTCAGGATATTTCTTTTCTTGGAAATATTGTCTCTAAGGATGGAATCTATGTTGATCCTTCTAAGATAAAGGCAATCCAAGAATGGCCAGCACCGATGAGTATAACTGAGGTACGTAGTTTTATTGTTTTAGAAGGTGATTATCGATGTTTTGTCCAAAATTTTGCCTGGTTGGATAACCCATTAACCAAGCTCACAAGTAAATGGGTTAAATTTGTTTGTACAAAAGAATGTGAAGAATGTTTTGAAGAATTTAATAGAATATTAGTCAATGATCCTCTCTTGACTCTACCATCAGGGAACGATTGGTTTGTTCTTTATAGTGATGCTACAAAGAAAGGACTTGGTTGTGTCCTTATGTAGAATGATAGAGTTTATGCTTATGAATCACGACAGCTAAAAATTCATGAGAAAAATTATCTCACTCAGTATATTGAGTTTGCAGCTGTAATCTTTACTCTGAAGATATGGAGACACTATCTCTATGGTGAAAAATGTGAGATTTATACTGATCACAAGAGATTGAATTATATTTCCTCACAAAAAGAACTAAACATGAGGCAAAGGATATGTCTTGAGCTACTCACGAATTATGATTGCACAATACACTACCACCTAGGGAAGGAAAATAAGGTGGAAAATGCTTTTAGCAGAATGGATCATGGAGTTTTGACCAAGATGAGAGTTAAAAGGGATCCTATTTTTATGGATCTAGTAAATATGGATATGGGAATAAACATGGATTGTGAAACATCAATATTTTTTCAAATAGTTTCCAAACCATCTTTACTAGAAAGGATAAAAAGTTCTCATACTAATTATGAGGAGTTTCAAAAGAAGATTAAAGCTATAAATGATGGTAGATTGAGTGACTTCGTATATGAAGATGGAATTTTGAAATTTGGGAAGAGAATTTGTGTTCCCGATATACCTAATCTAAAAAGAGAATTGTTGGATGATACTCATAGCTCTAATTTCTTTATACACCCTGGGATCACCAAGATGTATAGAGATTTGAGGGAACATTTTTGGTGGGAAAACATGAAGAGGGAGACTACTGATTTTGTGTTAAGATGTATGGTTTGTCAACAAGTGAAAGATGGAAGGCAATAGCCTGGATGAGTCATGCAACCTCTTCCCATACCTGAGTGGAAATGGGATAACATTACGATGGACTTTGCCATGGGGCTACCAAAGACTCCTAGAAGGAATGGTGCAATATGGGTCATTGTTGATCGTCATACCAAGTCAGTACATTTTCTTGCTATAAGATAATATTTACCACTTGAACGTCTAGCAAGACTATATATTAATGAAGTTGTAAGACTCCATGGTGTACCCCTATCGATTGTTTCTGATCACGATCCCTGTTTTACATCTAAATTTTTGAAAACTCTTTAGAAGGCCTTGGATACTGAACTTCGTTTGAGCACTGCCTAACACCCTCAAACTGATGGACAATCAGAATGGACTATTGAAACCTCAAAAGACATGTTGAGATCTTTCTCACTTGACTTTCAAGGTATGTGGGGTCAATATTTATTTCTGGTAGAATTTTCTTATAATAATAGCTTCCATTCAAGCATTCAGATGGCACCATATGAAGCGTCATATGGAAAAATATGTCTCCCACCAACTTGTTGGGATGATGTTGGTGAAAGAAAACTAATAGGCCCAGAACTTGTTGAAGAAACAATGGAAAAGTTTAATGTTATCCAAACCCACATCAAATCATCTCAAAGTATACAAAAGAGCTATGTAGATAATCGGAGGAAGGATTTGGAATTTCAGGTAGGAGATCATGTTTTCTTGAAGGTATCTCCATGGAAGAGAGTTATATGATTTGGTAAGAAGGGTAAATTAAGTTTTAGGTACATCGTACCTTTAGAAATTCTAGAACAAATTGGGTTTGGAGCTTACCATTTGGAAATGTCGCCAAGTCTCTCCAAAGTTCACGATGTGTTCCACGTATCATTGTTGAGAAAATAAATGTTTGGCCCAACACATGTACTCACCTATGAGGAAATTGAACTGGAACCTGATCTGTCTTATTGTGAAGATTCTGTCAAGATTCTTGATACTAGAGAACAAGTGTTGAGAAACCGGACGACTCATCTAGTAAAAGTTCTATGGAGAAACCATAAGATTAAAGAGGAAATGTGGGAACCCAAGGAACTTATGATGAAGAACCACCCGAATATTTTTATATAGTATTATTCTAGAAATTTCGAGGAAGAAATTATTTTAAGGAGAGGATAATGTAACACCTCAAGCTTCCATGGTACATTTCTCTTTGAATAATGCAATAGCTTTCATTGTACGCAAATTCGAGATTCTAACACACTGTGACCAATCAAACTAGTCGTTATGTATAGTAATACAAACTTTTTAAAATTTTATAATTTTTTTTTAAAATGGACTTAATTTTTTAATTCGTAATATCGAAATTAGCTTAAGGTGAATTTTGGGTATTTTTCTGAAAACTTTCAATTATTGAAAATTCAGATAAAACTTAATTTAACCACTTCTGTGAGTTGAATTTCAAAAATCCAAGACACAATGTTAATATCAGTAAGTAAAATGAAGTTCAATAAGATGAAAATAATTTTTTTTGTGAATAGTAACTTTTTACTCTTATTTACCACTGTTAAAAGTATATGGGGTAATTAAGGGTAAAAATGATATTATTATTACCCTGACACATGTCATAATTCTATTGGATAAGTATAATTCGACCAAAAAACCTTAGGAATAAAATATGACAACCTTTGGTCCACTTGGATTAGATTACAACATTTATTATTATTTTATTTAAAGAAGAGTTAAAAGAGTTAAATTCAAAGTTTAATAACTAAACCATTTTTAATATAGGGTTATATATAATATAAATTGGGATATAAATATTCATTATAAATATAAAAAAATTCCTACACAATGATATTTTATTTATAATTTTTGGACATTAAATAATTTAATTTATTTCTGACACAATGATGACATAGTAATTACCTTAATAATGAAATATTAAAATAATTAATATTATAAATATCCAAAAAAATGTAAATTGAGACTCTTGATGAATTACACTAATTTTTTAGGTTAATATTACATTTTATGATTGTATATATGAATTTATTTCTAATTAATAAAGTTTTTAGGACTTTAACAAAATCATTTATTAAATAATGTCAAATTTGACATAATTGAGTTTTTTAAAAAATACTATATTATTGGTTGATATAATATTCCCAAAAATATAATGTTCCTCCAAAGGGCCTAAATAATTTTATATATGTCATTAATGAACCTATTGGGGTTCTCTTGGCAGTTTTTAGTAATTTTATTAACCATATAATATAAAAATACAAATAGACATGGTAAATGTCAAACTAATTAACTAAGAGTTAAATATAAAATCTAAGGTTAATATGGTGACCCAACCCTATCTAAAACCTATTGTTTGAGTTTTTTTTGGTCTATCCCCACCTTATCCTCGAAATAAATTATTTTGGATCCATAATAGACCGAAAATGAGTTTATTATAAAATAATACTTTAATCTTTTCCTAAGGTTCCCCTCACCCCTCTTATAAAAGGTCACTTCCCATTCTCTCAAATTAACACATTAAAAGACATTTGGATGGGCCAAAATCTGCCCAAATATCCTCCCTTCATCCTAGAGGCCTTACTTTGGTCAGAAAGTCAGCCTAAGGAGCCCTTTTAATCAAATCAAAAGGAATAACATGAAGAAGATGTAAATATATCATCACCTCTTTCAAGTTCTTTTCTTCTTCCTATTCCTCTTTTTTGTTGTTTCCATTCTAAAATAATAAATCTAGTATCTTATATATACTATGAAGTTATTATAAAAATGGTACAACCATATTCTTTATTCTATCCATCCTTTAAATTATAAAGTCACCATACGTGCGTACGTATGGCTTACCGTCTCCACGTCGTGGTGAAGTTTGTTATTCAAGCACGTCATTATTTGGAGGGGTATAATAATGAGTATAACTGATGAAAATAATAAATATAACCTGAAAATGATCCTATATATATGATATAACATCCAATTATATATGATTTTAATATCAAAAGAATTATATTGTCGCTCATGCGTACGTACGGATTACCGTCTCCACGAACGCGATGAGATTCATTTCCTAATCGTAACCATTCAAGAATAATTTTCATTTGATGATTAAAAATAGTGTCTAATAAATTAATATCATTATGGATATAAATCAAATACATCCTATCCATAACAAACATGGCTTATGTTACAAATCATAAAAAGTAAAACGAATCAGTTAACACCCAAAACGATGATACTACTAAAATATTGTTAACAAAGCAATATTATAAGATCATATATGATATCATATTAATGTATAATATTCTTGTATAATTTAATAAAAATGTTTTAACACTTATACATGAGGTTATCAGACCATAGATTATGGAAAAGTACAAGGTAAGGGTTAATTTTACAATCTCTTTATTATCTGAGGCTGTTATTACGTAAGTATCTACTGGGACCTCTTTATCATCCACATCCATGCTTCTTAAAAATGTATTTCAAAACATTTTTAATATTTAATATACTATGGTTTAAAGTCATTTATACCCTTATTTGACAACATATGTTTTGAATGGAATCTTTCCTTCATTTTCCAAACAAGGTACTTTATGACCTTCGTGGAAAAATTAAGGTATGAATGCCTTTTTTAACTTATATAGCAAGTGTGGATATTTTTTGTCATTATATCATCATCAAATATTCCCATACAAGATTATAAGAATATTTTCAAAATAAATATTTTCTTTTATAATTATGTTATTTTAAATGATTTCAAAATATAAAGAGATATTTATATCAAATATTTTTCATTTCATCTATGTCAACATCCTTTGATGGAATTTAAACTTGTTTGAAGTTGATTTATTATGATACAAATATTTCATATTGTATTGAATGTTTTGTGATATGTTTGACTGTGGATGTGTTATTTTTATACCAGTCATGGTTTATGGATAATGTATTGACATTTCGTATGCTAGTTTTAATATGAATTTTTATGTTATGTTTAAACCTTTTCATATGAGGAATGCATTGGACTTAGTAAGTGACAAGTGGAGCTCTTTATAGCTCCTCGATGCATCAGTAGGTCTCATTAGACAAACTAGTGTCTTTGGCACAAGACCTTGACAAAATCTTATTTGTAGTCTTGTCACAAGTCCTTGACTATGTGGTTATGAAGTCTGGCATTATGCATTCCATCATTATGAAAGTGGATATTGATATTGCATATGATTATTAGACTAGTAGAATATCTATGTGAATAAGTAAATGTAATTATTTGATTTTATATTTTCCATATTATTCTGAAGTTTAAGTTTAAAAGGCTTTTTTTAGTCTTATACATTGCCTTAAATGTTTAGGCTTGTTTATGAAAGTTTCCACTATATTGTTATCCATACTGAGCATCTGAGCTCACACTTTTCTATGTTTTATTTTTTCCAGGATATGAAGAAGTATTTTATGGTTGACCTAAAGAGATAGGATAAGGATATAAGTGTGTTCAAGAGGGGAAAAAATTCTTTTGATGTTTTTATTTCATGATGTAATGTAAAACTTATGAATGTATCTAGTATTTTCAAGGATATTAAATTAATCAGTCTTTCGGGACATGATTCCTTATATCATGCCAATGTTATGAAATAATGCACTAACTCTAGGTAATTGGGATTGGGGCATTAAAATTTTGTTTTTGAGGTTTTTAATCATCTTCTTCAGACTCATACTCTCCAATTTTCATCCTTGGAATTTTTTTCGAAAAATTTCATTTCCATTCACAATTCCTCCATTTGAGAGTTTTATTTTTCCATTTTACTTTATTGAATTTCTTAGAAAGGAGGGAAAATTTTTATTGAAATATTCACCTTGTTCCTCTGCTTCTGAATCACTTGATTCTTCTTTTATTTATTTTTCTTTTTCCCCTTTTAATAATGACTTTAAATCCATTTATCTATCATCCTTTTTCTTTAAATCTTTATCTTTTCTCATTTCATATTCCAGAAGGATATTTTTAAGTTCATCTTAGGATAAATCTTTATGATCTTATAAAGATAAAACTGTGGAATAAAATATTTCTATAAGGATTCTCATTAGTTTCTTAACAATTGTAGAATATTCCAGCTTCTCACAAAACATTATGATGTTAATTACAATCTCATTTACACTTGTAAAGTAACTATCAATACTTTAATCATTATTCACTTTAATATCCTTAAATCTACTTCTCTAGACTTGTAACATGGTTCTCTTAACTTTCTCATTCCCGTCATAGAAACTTCTAAACTTATCCCATATTTTCTTATCTATTGGAAACCCCATAGTCTTTTTATAATCA
The DNA here is from genome assembly GCA_963277665.1 of Viscum album. Taxonomy (NCBI): domain Eukaryota; kingdom Viridiplantae; phylum Streptophyta; class Magnoliopsida; order Santalales; family Viscaceae; genus Viscum; species Viscum album. Next base: position 1,421,888,605 of record OY728123.1, on the reverse strand, counting down.
TTATCAGTAAGAGCCATCAACAAATCATTTTAATATTTTCCATAAACTTTAATAATTTTCTTATGAATATTTTTCATAGTGTATTCATTGATTGGAGGAAATATCACTATTGTTTCATCTCTAACATTAAGTCCAAATGAAAGAAGATAGGGTAAAATCCTATTCATCTGACTGTTATAGTTATTTCCATCAAAAATAGAAACAACCCTATTTTTCAATGAATTAAAATTCTTAGTTCTCAAAGACTGAGAAACCAAATTAAACCTACGATCTGATTATAATTATTGTTCCTAAGTAGGATCGAGACCACCGGGGGTGAATCAGTGGTTGCTCTTTCTTTTTTAAGAAAGTTTCTTAACTCCTTAACAAAAACTTTCTTAACCTATAACACTTTTTAGAGTTATGATCCAATCAAATATAACTCATGAACTCACCTTTTATATGAAGAAAATACAAAGAGAAGGAATCAAGCAATATTTACAAGGTTCGGTACAAATATCTACTCCTTTCCATGTTGGATAGTCCCACCAACATGGATTATTCCACTAACTTATTTCTGGAATACAAAGTTAATCGCAGTGAACAATTCTATAGTCCCAGTAGAAACTTTACTTCTATAGTTGGTTATACCCCACCAACTATACTTTTCAATATCCAATTCTAATAAACAAGCCTTTTCAGTAACTAGAATGTATCCATAGTTAAATATTCACTTTTATTATTCTTTGTTGATCCACTTCAGAAAGTATTCACTTCCTCCACAAGTAAGATGAATCAAGCTTTATCCATGTACAATCTTTAAGTACGTCAATAATTCTCTAAGGAATTTTTTTGTCTTAAAAATTATTCTGAAAAATCCATCTGGAAATATTACTCAGCAGAGTGAGTCTAGTATTCCTAGTCCAGTAACCTCTATATAATGGCCTCTATTTAATGTTCAATATGGTATGATTATCCTTCTTCTCTTCATTATTAAACTGAGTAGAAACTCCATTGGAAACTCATAATTCTTCTATCTATTAGAACTAGGTCCGATGAAATTTTCTCTAATGGATGTCACTATGATGGTCTCACATTGATAGAATTGATCTGATGAAGTGTTATTTGTTATAATTTTCATTATTTATCATATTTATACTCACTTTGATGGACTCATTTCTCTGGAACTTCTTCAACATCAACCAAAAAAACAAACTCCAGTTTGAAACTTCATACCTAAAAAACCAAATTTTAGAACTCTTAGTGCATGTTAACAATTCAAGCTTTTTTACTTTTATAAATGAATTGTGATCTCCTTTTATAGGCACCCCATAATGGAAAAGTTGGGAAAACATTTCCCTTCCCGCTCAATGAAATTCATAAATTCTGAATTTATATCCCATTTAATTCTTAATCTTTGACTTGTTTAACTCTTAATAATACTCCTGGGAGCTTTTTGAATCTACTCAAAACTTCAGACTTCTTCTAGTTTATAAGAATTTCTTTAGTACAATTCTTTAGTCTGATTATTCCTTACGATTCTTCATTATAATAGAGATGTATAAAAAACTGAAGATGTCCCATTATGATGATCTATTTAAAACACTAAAAGTCTTTTCATGCAGATGATCTGTGTCAACTATTTATCAGCACATATAAAATATCTTCAAATTATATCTTCCTTTTTTCAATACCTTAGACCAATGATCCTACAACCGATGACTTTATTATTATCAACATGCATCTGATATATCATCCTCTTTTTCACTCTGATAGACATTGGTAGTGCCAATCTGATGAGTCTTCTCATCTTCTTGAAATAGTTATTACCTTTATTCTTTTACTCTTAAGCCAATTCTAAGAGAAAAAATTAATAATTGTTGTTTAGGATGTAATTGAAATATAATTTAAACATTCTTAATCATTCAACCTATGATAGAACTCTATATCTGATGTATTAAAGATACCAAAAATTCATAAAACAAATTAGGCTTAGAATCCATTATGATGGATCGGTGTTGGTAGTGAATTCTTTACTTCAAAAAGATCAATCTTCCAACCTTCTAATATCGACACATCAATGATTCTCATATTGATGATCAAAATCCGGAATACTTCACACCTCATTCTTCTCTATTTCAAAAACATTAATCTTTTATAAACATCAGCTTTTAATCATGAATTTCTCACGAATTTGAATTTTTTTAGATTGGAATTTCATCGTATGACTTATGATGGAAATTATTGTGATTTTCCAACCTTTTAGTAAAATCTTTCCTTTCTAACAATATTTAATGTGACTGACAACACCAGATCTCACCCTTTCCTCACAAGGCTTGCATTGCAAGTTTCCCAGACCACTTATGATTTTTTTACCTAAAAACATCAAAGAATCATTAGGTTTACATTAGATCCATACAAACTCTGATTAAAATCCTCATTATGATAAATAATTCCTTTTGATAATCAAGGTGAGTCCCAATGTGACTTTTCTTCCAGAAAACCTCTTTACAATTCGATGGACTTCTTAATCTTTGTGCATTTGATACCTGATTATGATGGTGATTCTGATGATTCATGTCTTTAACTTTTCTCAACTTCAACCATATATTATCTATTGATACTTAATACAACCAAAACTTAATTGGGGACTAACAATCATTGTAGGATAATAATAGAATAAGAAGAATTCTCATATCTAGAAATGTCTAACAAGACTTTAAAACATCCATGAAATTTTTTAAGAATAGTTGTTCTTAAATACATGTTCCAATAATTTTCATTGAATACTTAATCTAGTAGTTGAAGGAATTAAATTTGAACTTAATTTTGAAAATTCATGGTAGAAAGAACAACTTGTGGTAGCTCTTCTCGAGTTAGATCCCTTTAGTAGTAGATATACATAATTGCAGAATCTCTTGAAGGTAGGAGTGATATATTGTGGCACCATTTGATCATCATGGAAGCTTATGATATTGGTGGTAGCTTCACCCAACTGTATCTCCACTTGGTGATAGCATTATTCGGTAGTAGTGATATCTTATTATGGTAGGGGTATCCACACTCGATAGAATATGTATTTGGTGGTCAATGATCCAGTGGTAGAATCTCTGAGCAATAGATAATATGATTATTGTAGTACCTCTTCTGGAAATATATCCTGGCAGATGTAGAGTTGAACTAGTGGTTTCATCTTGAAATAATTTTAACTAAGAGAGGTTGTTGAGTTTAACTAATGGTAGATACAAAAAATTAGCAGTAGATAGTCATGGTAGATCAAGACTTAGTTGTTTTTATGATTTTGGACAGAAAACACTTGACTATTATAAAACATAAAACTTATTAGTAACATAATAACCGTAATTTTAAATCATTAAAATAGTTATTTTATTTAACTAAGACAAAAAATCTATCACTTTTTGATGATCACAAATCATCGAATTTAAAACCATTAAAAACATTTTACCATATGAATAAAATGAGTACAATGTAATTAATATTCAATGTACAACTGAAATGTATATACATTAGCCATGAAATCCTTTCATTTATTTTGTACATTCATTATCCCCATTTTTTTATTATATAAAAGATAGATATAATAGTATGGTAAATAAAATACATGATTGGGAATAAAAATGAGGATTTTCATTAAGGATTAAAATTTATATAGTATATTAAGAAAGGGAAATCAAAAAGTAAATCCCTATAAAATATTAATCTGATTCTGAAGAAGTAATTATAGACTAAGTATAGGTAGGATCCATTGGTTCCTTTCCGTTACCATCAATATGAGGGGAAATAAGTGCATGAGGTTTAGGAGATCTAAATACTATAAAAGATGCAACCATACTGAGATGTGTCATTACTTCAATATGTGTAAATACAAAACGAAAAACTATAATGGAATTTTTCAACTAGGGTGTTGATAAGGGTAAATAAATGGAGCTAGTCATAAGAATGGATAGAGGTGTAATGACAAAAGCCTTATTGGTATAGGAAAATATCCCCATAAAATAAAAGAAACTAGGTAATCACCCAACCACCATACTCTATGGTTCTAGAAAATTCTATATTTTCTTTCATAAACAACTTTATTTGAGGTGAAAAATTCTTTAACTGATTCAATTTCTCTTTGATGGCCTTGTTCCTTGGAAGTATCCTTATATTTTCAGATAATAACATAAAATTAAAATTAAACTCATGCTCTGGAAAAATCCTAGAGAGTTAGTACATAATGTCCTTAGTGACTACTTCTCTATCACATCTCACTTCATTTAATCATTATCTAACAAGATTTTAAATGTTCTCATCATTTTATTTTATTTATATAATATCATCTTGATGAGAAGCAAATAAATCACCATCTTTAAATTTATCACTAGCAGCAAACACACTATATTCATCTGAAGAATACTCTACAACCTCACATGTCTCTAAGCCAGGATTAACCAAATTTCATTGTTTTTGTAGGGTTCTCTACTAGATTTAAATTTTCATAAAATTTATCATTATCTTCCACCCATATTTTCATCTAAGGGTTACAGTTAACTCTCATCATCCAACATGTGAATTGGATAAGAATAAAACCATCACATTTTGATACTTATCCCTCTCCTTCAGGGATAAGGTATATTTATTATAAAATAAAACATATTATCTTAAGGTAGGAAATAGAATTGGATATTTATTTAGGCATGTAAAACTCTATCATATGAAACATTAAATATCTGAAAAGATTAATATTGTCTCATATTTTCATAATAAATAAGAATAAAATATCTTGATTCCTAGTAATATTGAAATCTCCCTTCTAAGGACACAACAAATATTGGATGAAATTAAATAGAAATTTTCATTTTCCATCTACATCAACTGAAATTGGTCATTGAATAGTTTCATTACCAGTGAGCTCAAGAAGAGTATCCTAGATCATGAAGTTCTCAAAATTTATAGGAAAGGGACATTGATAATCCTCATGGATACCTTTGTGAGGAACTAAAAAATCATTTATATCATTGCTCCAAAGAGAACACAATATCTTTTATATCTATCATTTTTTTATAACATCATTCTTGTCTTTAAACTAATACATAGGATGCAGATTGAAATCCGTAATCAACCTAGTGTAGAATGGTCTATCTTTCCTTGAAAACCATTCTACCCATCCTTGGTCCTAAATCAAATACCAAACAAGTTACCTTATAATGGATAACCAAGAGACATATATTTCCATATCATATATAACAAATTGAGAAACAGGATGTGGATTCTTCGATTTGACAAGATGACTCGACTCTCCTCTAGAATTCATTGATTTTCACAATTCATTGGGAGATACACCAGGAAACTTCACTTGCACCATTTTATCACATGATCAAGGGTTGGAGGTTGAAATATTAAGGGTCATAGTTTGATGTGGAAAATGAAATGTTTCAAAGGTTATACATGAAAGAAATCATAATTCAGAATCTTAAATATGTATTTTTATCATTTATGGATTCTAATTTTTTTAATCAAAATAAAATAGAAATGGATAATAAAAAATTCCAGAGAAATATTATCGTTAATTAAAATGTGTTAGATATAGTAGCTCTTTAAATTAAAACATGTCTAATGGTAGTTATTTATGATATTAAACCAAAGGAAGCACAACCACAGTATCATAGCCATGATAACACAGGCACGGTAGTACATATAAGGTATCATATCCATGGTAGAATGTAGTGGTACTAAATCATGAGATCTTGTCACTATAACATTCGAAAGGTAGCAAGGAGAGGTATCTTACCAATAGTGGTAAGGAATCACTATAGCATACCTACAGTAGATCCTCATAGCAACAAGAGTTTATAACTTACCTCTAATAGTGATAAAATAAAGTCAAGAATAAACTACTACCCATAATTTATCATTCCATGTTCATGTCTGGTATGGCTTATTCTCTCTAAATTAAATAGCTTTGTGAATATGTCAGCAAGCTGATGTTCAATACCAATAAATTCAATAGTTATATCACCTTTTTGGAAAACATATTCCAAAAAGTTATATCTTATATCAATGTGTTTTGTTATTGAATAAGACATGATATTTTTGTAAATGTTTATAGCATTGTATTATAAATATTTATAGGGACATTTTGAAAATTATATCCATAGTTTAGTAAAAAAAAATCATCCATAAAATTTGTGCATATAAACTGCTTGTAGCTATATACTCATCGTTAGTAGTGTATAATGAAACATAATTTTGCTTTTTTATTAAACCATGACACTAGATACTTTCCTAAAAAGTTACATGTTTTAGAAGTTATTTTTTCTCTAACTTACAACCACTAAAATATATATATGAATAAATTACTAAATAAAATAATTATACCCTAGAATAATATTTTCCTCAGTTGGTTGTACTTTTGAGGTATTTGAAAACTATTTTCACTGTAAGTAAATTTCATCCTTTTGTATTTTCTTGAAAAACATCACACACACACACCAAATACGATATCAATTCAGATAGGATTTAAGTATAGTAAACTTCAAATAATACCTCTATAAGTGGTTTCATCAACTAATTTCTCAATTCTATCAAGATCTACTTTACATCTTGTACTCATGGGATTATCACTGCCTTTATTATTATCCATACCAAAACATTTTAAAATATATTTATTATAATTTATTTGATTTAAAATAATTCCATCATTATTTTAAAAAATCAAAAGTTCAAGGAATAATTTTCACTCACCCATCAAACTGATTTTAAATTTATTTTTCATTATCTTTGAAAACTCAATACACAAATAATTTCTTAAAGATCCAAAAATAATATCATTAACATTGATTTTTACTACTAAAACATCTTTTGAAATTATTTTAATAAATAAAGTGTGATAGAATAATATTTTTGAAAAACCTTTAGAAATAAAAAAATAATATGATCATACCATAGAAAGCTCTAGGATCTTATTTTAAATCATATAAAGCTTTTGTTAATTAAAATACATGATTTGGAATGTGAGGGTTTTAAAATCTAGGGGTTGTTCCACAGAAACATCCTCAACTGTATTACCATTTAAAAATGAACTCCTAACAACTATTTGATATAATTTAAAATCCAAATGTGCTACATAGTTAATAAATATTATGATATCTTCAAGTCTATCAACTAGTGAAAAGGTTTCCTTGTAGTTAATACATTCCTCTTGACAATACCCTTATGCAACCAATATTGCTTTATTTCTAATTATAGTTCATGAATCATATAATTTATTCCTAAACACCCATTTAGTTCCAATAGTTATGTAGTCCTTAGCTCCCTCCACTAATACCTAGACATTATTTATTTCAAATTTTTTTAATTCTTCTTACATGGACATTTCCCATATTTCATCATTTAATGCTTCTTTGATTTTCTTAAATTTAATTTTTGACAAGAAATCTTGATGTTCAACTTGATTTTTAAAGAATATCTAACTTGTTTTAATTTATCTAGGTCTCTAACAACAACATCAAAGGGGTGGTCTCTATGAGTCCTAATATTAATAGGATTTCAAGTATTTGAGACTTCCTTCCCTTATTTAGGTTCAACTTCAAATGATTCCTAAAAACTAGTATATTTTTATACAGTAGGTTTGATAGAATTATAACTATGTTTTGCATTTATGTTTAGGTTGTAAAGACCATCCTTAAGATTTTTTAAGGGATTCTTACACTCATGGGGATCTATCTCATCAAATTTGAAATGTATAGATTCCTCTACATTTTTTTCCTTTTGTTAAATACCCTGTATGACTTACTGGATGTTGAATATCTAAGGACAATTCCTTCATCTATCTTTGATGAATTTTTTTATAAATTCTCTATTGCATTGAGTGTAAATCATTTACAACCCAAAAATATAAAGTAATTGAATTTTTTTTCTACCTTCAATAACCCATATGGGGTTCTATTTAAAATTGTTTTAATTAAAACTTAATTAATAACATAGAATATTGTATTCATAGCCTCTTACCAAAAAATAAATAGAAAAATCATACTCATTGAGCATGGTATGGGAAATTTATTAAAGGTTTATATTTATTCTTTCTACTATACCATTCTGTTTGGGGATCTTAGGAGCAAAAAATTTATGAATAAATCCATGTTATGAGAATAACAATTCAAACTCTTGATTTTCAAACTCATGGCCATGATCACTTCTAAAGGTCTTTATTCTATATCCACTAATATTTTCTATATATTTTTCATACTTATAAAAATAATAACGAGCTTCACTTTTGTGAGCTAGAAAGGATAACCCAGTGTATCTAGAAAATTCATCTACTGAAACATAAGCATATTTTTTCCCATTTAATCTAGAAACTCTAAAATAGATAAACAAATTAATGTGAACCAACTCTGGGGGTTGATAATTTAAACTTTATTTAATTTATTTGATTTAGTTTTTGTGTTGTTTCCCTTTTTGAAATGGGTTACAAACTTTGTCATTAGGGAATTCTAGTTTAAGGAGATCCCTGATTAACCCTTTCTTAGTTTTCTTTCTAATAGAGTGGAGGTTTAAATGGACAAGTCTCCTATTCCAAATCCAAGTTTCTTTGTTAAATGTAGTTAAAAAAGAATTTTTTTTATTAAATAATAATTCTAAATCAAAATCATAGACATTATCATTTTTCAAAGCAATAAAAAATCACGATTAGAATCATAAACTTTGTGAGAATTTTTATCAAACTTAAAATGATATCTATCATCAAATAATTATGAAATAATAAGAAGATTATGTTTTTAATCCTTCAAAAAAATAATACTTTAGAAATTAAAACACTATTATAGTAACCAATTTGATGGAATCTAATTATTTTTCCTTTTATTTTGTCGTTAAAAGTGACATGAATTCCATCAAATTTGATAAGGTTCTTGAAGCTCAATTAGTCCCAAGTCATGTTTATGGAACATAAAATATCTATATATCAAAAGTTTTTACTAGTACTCTTCGAGAAGGTTTCCTATAGAAAAGGTTAAACCTGAAATAATTTTGGTAACCATATTTTCTTGGGTCCAAAATTTTAGTAATAAAAACATTAGGAATCCAAAGTTTTAAATTGGTTTCTTGTAAGAAGATATTAATCTTCTAAAAATAAAAAAAATTAGGTATATAAGAATAATAATTATTTATAGAATTAGAATAACTAGAACTTGGAATAATTTGTTCTTGTATATCTTCCGTTTTCCAAGTTGGTAACCAATTCTAGTAGTGTATTTTGGAGTGGTTTTATTACCAAGAATTTGAGTTAAAGTTTTCAACCATTAATAAATATTTCTAGATCTGTCATTATTTGTTCATTTGTAATTTTAAGTTAATTTTTTTATTAATAATTGAACATTTTTTAATCATATTTAAAGTGAGAAGATAAGGTTTGGTTCTTCTTTAGAATTTTTTATTTATCTTTTATTTCATTAAATTTCTCATCCATAATATTATGATATTCAAATAAATCATTAATGGATATATTTTCATCACTGTTTTTATTCTCATAAATGTTAGAAATATATTTATGAGATAGTGGGAAAAACTTTGATACCTCATATATGTTTTTCAAGAAACTCATGTTGGATCTATCATTTATATCTTGTCTAATTGAATTAGAATCAATCGAGGTGTCCTAAGAGGCACTCTATGTGGATTTAATAGACTTTTTATACCTTTTAATTTTTACCTCATAGGTTTGTTTATATTTCACCTTGGGACAATATTATTTAATGTTTCCTTTTCTTTTACACTCATAGTAGATCACTTAACTGGTGGAATCATACCTTTTACACTATTTTATCCATTTTACTTTTATGTAATTATTTCATCTATAGTCATTATTTTTGAATAATTTATCCTTCCTGTATAATTTATTGAATCATTTTCTTATGTGAGATATTTCATCATCACTATAATCAGGTAATTCATCATCACTTAAACTATTTAAGTACTAATTTCACAATATTCACTAATGAAAATTTAAGTTCATCTCCACCAATAAGGTAAGATTCATAACAAGATCATCACATGATCCTTATCAGAAATGTTTTTCCCAAGTACATGAATAGTGTTTCCTATTTCCTTAAATCGAAGATACATATCAGAAATGGATTCACCAGGATTAATTTTGAAATTATCATATTCAATAGTGTAAGTATTTCAATGTGTTTCTTTGCCATTTTAGGTTCCCTCTTGAGATATAGAAAGAGTATCACAAATTTAAAAATCATTTGAATAAGTAGAGATTCGGATGAATTTATCCTCACCTAAAGTGAAATATAAAGAATCCAAATCTTTATAATTTTATTTATATGCATCCATAATTTCTTCGCTCCACTCAAATCCAGTGGCTTTGGGTATTTCATTTTTATCCTCAACAATAGTTCAGATATCAAATACCATACTCTCTAAGGGAATTTTCATCTTAATATTTCATTGAGAATAATTTGTTCCATTAAAATAAGGAGGTAAATTAGTCGAATTTCCTTCGTATCTATTTTTATACTTAAAGACTAAAATTTAGAACTAATATAAATTTAATATTTTTAATACAACTAAATCACAAAAAAAATATTTTGAAAAACCTTTGATACCAAATGTTGGTCAGATTGGAACACTCAATAGGGGGTTAATTGACTTTCCAATTAAAAAAATCAGTTCAAAATATTTAAAACTTAAATATGCCAATTTATAAAATAACCCTGGTTAACTCAAATAGTAAATTTATATAACTTTATCTTTAAAAAAGATTCTCAAAAATTTGATCAGAACTTAATTAAAAATAATTTTGGAAAAATATTTCTAAATTTGGAAACTAAGTTAATAGTATCAATCACAATATATAACACACTTTTTAAGGAAAACTAACAAACTAGAGTTTTATTATTAGTTTTAATAAATATATTGTAATTATATTTAAAACCATGAAAACAAAATTAGAAATCACATAGTAGAATTTAAAAAGTTAGTTTAGTATTAATGAAAAACCTAAGGCCCTCCCCTTGGAAATCGCCTACTGCCAAGAATTTTTTATACAATAAACTGATCCACAGCCTGGATCAATTTTTTACAAGAAACTACACTTAGATAGTCCAGGATTATTCAAAAGCCTCTTCCACTATTCTTCATGGGATAAAAGAGTTCAGGTCCCTATCAACCTATTCCATAGTTATATATGGACTTATACATGAAAATATTTGAAAGAGAGTTTCTAGAACACTCTAGTTCAGTGCAAGAGAATTTGTTTATAAATAGATTGAATAATAAAAAACACATCTTGAAATAAATTCTTAAATAAAAGTAAAAAAAATTGGGATGTATAAGTTTAGTGCATCTCAGTATGATTAGCTTTGGTTATTTATATTTCTTTGAATTTTTCTTTGAACAGCTTCAACCAAGATTTCACAATAGTTTTGGAAAATAAAGGGTTATTAGAGGTCTAGAAAACCATGTGTTCTGTATCAGTTGATCTATTAATGTTCTTCCACACACAATTGTATATATGTATTTTTTATCTTAACATATGTATTTCTATATCACTACATCCATGTCTCTATGCACAATGGGGTTCTTCAAAATTTATTGCATTCCAACTTGTTTAATTATCTGTTGGGTGATAATAATAGAATAACCAGAATCCTCGTACTGAGAAATAGATCTGGAAAGGTCTAACTAGCCTTTAAAAATTCTATGGAATCGTTTAAGAATAATCATTCTTAAATCCAAATGCCTATGACTAGTAATGAATGCTTAATCTAGCCATTAGAGGAATTAAATTTGAACTTAATTCTGAAGAGCCATAGTAGCAAGGAATAACTGGTGGTAGATCTTCTAGCGGTAAATTCTGTTGGAGGTAGATGTTACTTCCAGTAGCATCTCTTGATGGTAGGAGTGATTGACAATATCACTATTTTATATTCATGGTAGCTTCTGATACTAGTGGTAGATTCACTAAATGGTAGCTCTACTGGGTGGTATCACTATTCAACAGTAGCGGTAGTGCCCTGTGGTAGTGGTAGTAGCACTCTACGGTAGATTTACTCAATGGAAAATGATATGGTGGTATCATTTATGAGCGGTATATAACAAAATAGTTGAAGTAGATCTTTGTGCATTAGATTCTAGTGATCTTAGAGTTAAACTAGTGGTGGCATCTTTAACTTATGGAAACTAAGAGTGGTAGTTGAGTTTAACTAGCGGTAACTAAAAAACTAGCAATAGACTAACACTCTAGATCAAAACATAGCTATTTTTATGATCTTGGAAAGAAAACACTTTACTATCATAAAACATGAAACTTATTAGTAATATAATAAACATGACTTGAGATTATCAAAATAAAGAGGTTCTTGGTCTAACCCAATATCAATGAGAAACCCTCAATTATTATCATTTAATTTTGAATTTTTCTTATGTCTTTTTTCATGTTGAAGCATTCCCAAAAATTACATAAATTCTATAATTTACATTCCATGATAATCAACATATTTTTCACATCATATATTCTAAATATTAATAAAATTAAAAAAATTATTATTCAAAAAACATATATTAAATTAAATTCATTTTACGCCTTAAAGATGTAATAAATTAATTTTTTCCAAAAATTCCAAGAAACTCAACTAATTGAAAAACAAATAAATTAACAAATTAAATAAATACTTTAAAAAATAATATTTTGAAAATTTAAATAAATATTTAAAACCACAATAAATTATTTTTAAAATGACTATAAATCCAGTAAGAAACATAAAATAAATAATTCTAAATTATCTTTAATAAAATATTTAATAATCATTTGCTGCATAATATATTTTTTCATACATAAGAATCAGAAAATGAGAAAACACATCCTCATATGAATAATATATTTCATATGTAATATAGTAATTTATATGTATAATAATTTCCATTGGTGATAATTCAATAGGAATAACATTTCAATATATAATATATATTCCTTCATAGAAAAAGTAAATGTGCAAGATATATATGTCATAAGTAAGAAATTTTACATAGCCGAAAATGAATAAAATTAATAAAAGTATTAATATTATTAAATGATAGACTTCCTTGGACGCTCAAAACCTGATAAATGACAAAATAAGGGCTCGGGAAAATATGACCCCTTATATTAGATACCTTTTAAACAATTCTCATCATAAAAAATGAAAATAAAATCTTGGAAAGGGAGGATCTAGCCTCTATAAACATTAAATACTTCTTAAATTATTATTTACTTAGAGAATCCAATCCTACTTGTAATAATAAAGGCCTAAACCTTAATAGATATGGTAAGATACCTCTCAAATAGGACATACACTCTATCATTACTCCTAAATAAGGAGTTGGTCTATGAATCCAACTGACTTTAACCATACATCTTCCATAAATCTAGTAGCCTTGGGAAATAGCTATCAAACATAAACCTATCCACTAAGGTAAACAAAAACACTATAAAGAAAGACATGTTTTGAAATATATACATAGTGAAATATACCATAAGTAATTTAAAATCATTTAAGATTCTCAAAAATAATAAACTATTAATAATTTTAAAAAAATTTAACCTTAATAGCACTTCTCACTATTTTCAATGGGGAAGAAACTCATTTATGATCACTGAAATCAACAGACACACCCTTTTTTAAAAAATAAAATTTTAGATCATCTTTAAAATAACATGAGAGTTTTGTAAAAAGTGGGTATATATGCCAACCTTTCATAGACATCGCTATCTATTCATAACTAACTACCCATTGAAGACTAAGAGACATACTGAGTCTTTGAACATTCATTTTGATAATTCCTTAATGAAAAATAATAATGACAAAATAACAAACCTCCTTTGGGACATGTTATATTATCCATCATCTTGAAGCCACTTCAAAGAAAAATAATTAGGGTAACACACACACACACACACACACACATATATATATATCATGAATCATATCAACATTACAAATAACATTTTTGGATTCATGGAAACAACATCATAATGTTATCAAGAATGATTTCCAATAAATTAGGAAATATGTCTTCAATAAATGTGTGGAAATATAAGAAAACAAGGGCTTAATATAGTTTTCCAATTTATCCATTCTAACAATATCATTATTTAATTACACTTGAAATTAATTTAATCTAATTTGAATAGGTTTTAGTAATTGATAAAAAACATTTTTTATAATACCTATAGGAGTAATAAGTATCAAATAAATATGTACAACATAGTGCTCTATCATATCGATCAATTTAGAAATCATTTACTAGAAAATGAGAAAATAAAAACATGAAATTAAATATACAATATCAAGAAACTAAATAAATAAAAGTAGGTAAATAAGTAAATTATTTATTGAAATTATCCAACAGTGGTTAGAAAATAAATATAAAATAGTTATCAAAAAAACAAACAAAAACTAGCAATAACATACTAACAGATAATGGCCACCTTCATTTCAATCCAAGCTTTACTTCTCCCTCAACACATCATCAACCATAACCCCTATAAAATATCATATCAAATATTTTGAATATGTCAACAATAAATTTATAAAGGTTCCTTTCATAATAATTAATTTGAAATAAAAATTCAAGAAACACCTTAAGGATTAAGAAATCATAGCATCAATAAAGTATGTCAATATTTAATTAGTCAAAATAATAAATTGACACATGATATTAAATTTCAATAAAAAAATATTTCATGGGTGGTGTACAAGGAATATCACATATCCAATGCTTTCATAATCATCACTTTCTTATGATATTCATATCATAGTAAATTTTTTTATTATGGTCTTAATAATATTTTAATTTATCTCTTAATGGAAAAATGATTCAATGTCATCAACAATAATTAATCAAAAATTTAATAATAAATCGTAAAGAAATTTTTAAAACATTTGTAACAATTGGAACTCGTCACTCTCAACATTTCATAAATAATAATTAACATGTTACACACTTTAGTATGCTTTCATAATAATTCACTTATAATATTTAATAATCTTAGACATGTTTTCTAGAATAATTATTTTTTTCATATTGCATCATTTATCAATTTAAATCATGAATTAATGAATTATTATATAAGTATAATATTTATTACACATGCACCAAAACATTTCATTTAATCACACATGTTAAAAAATTATGGATTTAAAACTATAGTATTATTTTAATTAAATGAACTGACACTTAAAACTAATAGTTACTTCCAATAAATCTAGCTTCACATAAAAAATAACAATTAATATTAAGAAACATAGAAATCTAAAGTATTTTTTAAAATTTTATTTCAAAATCATTTAGATTAATCTATCACAAATAATCAAGAGAATGAATAATCAAGAAATATTATAGAAAAGTTATTCTTTACTTATAACAACATTTTAGACATGCTTCACTATTAATGAAAGTACAATATCATTCTACTCATATTAATCTAAATTAAAAATCTTAATTCCTAATATGCACTTATGGGTTTATTAATTAACATGCATCAAATAATTAAATTATGAAAATGTCATTGTATCTTATGAAATGAAATTTAATATTCTCATACCTTTTAAGATAACATGTCTTACTAATAAGAATACATTTATTAGAAATAAATGTCGCATAATTATTAAAATTGAATTATAAAAATACTGGTCATTATAAATAAATACCTTAATCATATTCACAAATATAAAATAAATATAAATTTATCCTAGTAAAATGATTAATTCACCCTTCTTAAATTTACTACCCTAAAATATAATAATTTTTCACCTCCACAAGCTGAGATGTCTCTGAGAATTATTAATTCTCTAGGGTGGTCAGAGTTTAGTATTTATATCTCCCTAACTATATGTAACTATAAAAACATAGAATAGTGGTAGTGTGGGGTCAATCCAACATGGAAGAATGAATCTTAGTGACTGTATCAAGATTGATTATTAGGCCTCTATAATTTTACACTAAATTAAAAATGAAATTAAATGATATTAATTAAAAAAATATCAACTAGACATAAACTAAATGTAACGAGACTTAAAATTGTCTAGAAAGGATGAAGAGAGGGAAGTTGGTATCAAAGGATGGTTTTTCATTATTGAAAATAATTCAACTTCACTAGAGATATCGATCTAAATAAAATCACAAAACTTATTGAATTAACTATATTTCCCTATCTGAAACACATAGAACCACATAAGCTCATCAATATCTCTCTAAATGTAATCTAATTGAACCTAGTGTAGTAAATTTAATCTCAAAATTGAGATGTGGGTTTAGGTCAACTCTTTCTCTCCCACTACCCTCAATTAATTTGGGATTCATCCCGTGATAATCATCTCTCTCTCTAGGAAATTAAGTGATATAAAATGACTTAACCAAAATGAAATAAAACTAATTAGAGGGACTGAAAAGAAAATAATAATTAATAACTTGTGGCACATATATATTTCAATTAACATTTCCTTATACCATGCTTCTAGCCATCCAAGATGTATTTTACATCAATCATTGGAGAACATTAAGTCATGGTAGGAGGAATATGAGGATTAACTAAAATAAAAGTTTTTTTTGCAATGAAAATTTAAATTAATTGACTTGAAAAACCCAAAATATTAATTCATAGTTAAACAGTGAAAATTAGAAAGTGAAAATAAATACTTATTGTAAGAATAAACCTGCATGTTAATCCACTCTTTCTTATTAAACACCATACAATAAATCCAATATTAGTCTTCTAGATATCCAATTTTTAACAAACTGATCCCTGGTATTTTTTAAAATATTTGTTTTTAAAAAAATAATAATCCTAGGTTAAAATTTTAAAAAAAATACAGAGGCATCATCCACGTTAATGCCTTTCAGATTAATCTAAAATGAGTTAAGTTGTATCACACCATTTCCTCAGATCAATGGTATTTAAAGGGAAACAAAGCCATTACCATTGAAAACACCATTCACATTTTTTTAGGTGAAAGGTTATTGGATATAAAATTACTTTCCCGTAAAAAAAAGCGAAAGGTTTTTTGGGTGGTAATTCCTTTTAACCCCCCCCCCCCACCCAAGCCATTCCCTTAATTTTATTTTGGCCCCACTTTCTCTAAACATCACCCCCAATCTCTAGGTTTTTCCTATTATTTTTCTCCCTTATGTATTCAACAAACTAAACTGGGTTGACCTAACCCATCACCCAAGCCATCCCATCACACAGCTCGAAGCGCATTCCCGATCACTATGGGATGGCGACAGGCACCGAGCATAGCCAAAAATTTCTTAGGAATGGTTTTGTCCATAGTAAACTGGTATGACCCATCAATAAAATGGAACATCCACACCAGTAACATAAAATTCAATAGTAAAAATACAACATTTTGAGTGCATAATAATGACCAAGTAGAAACCACAATCAATAATATATATTAAAAAAACATACCATTTTATGACATATATAGGTGGTATCTCAAGTCAAAACACAAAACTCAAAAGAGTGGAAAATATGCCCAAAATGTCTTATAACTACATCTCAATGGATATAAAATCCCAAAATTACTCCAAATTATGCAAATTGTAACACTCAAATATTTTTATGAAATATTTCTCTTTAAATAATTTTAATTTTTAAATAGATTGTATTACATGAAACTGTGAGTTTAAACAAACCACAAGACACTATTTGTATAAAATTACCATTATAACCTAGTCATTAAATTGATGGTAATAAATAAGAATAACTAACTTATTAAATATAATTCTCCAACTCAATATGAATTTATTTGTAAGTGCTTATAGAATAATCACACAATTTTTATTAAAATCACTTTATAAATCTTATTAAAAAATGAGTTTTTCTTATTCTAGAAAATGTATTGGACAAAAATAATTTAATTTTTTAATACATCATGCCAAAATTATCTTAAAATTATTTCCTTATGAAAACATTTATTTTTAAAATGAATAGTAAAAATGCTGATTTTTAAGGAAAAATATATATTTTTTAAAGTCTTTACAAGGTCAAATTATGTTTTTGGATTAGTTTTAAATTTTAATCAGTTAATTATTATTTAAATTAAACCAATTATTTTTTAAAAACTATTTTGTACACAAACTTATTATAAAAATATTTTATGTTTTAAAAGGGTATTTTTATGAAAAACTGTTTTTCCTAGAAATTTACAGGATTTATATTAAATTAAATTCTACAACTTCTGTGTTCTAAATTTTGAAAATTGTATTTTAAATTTTGTTTCAGAAGTTATAAATTTATTAATTATGTCCCTTTTATTTTTTGGCCAATATGAATAGTAACCATATTAAATTTCGTTACCATGGTAAAGGGTAAATTAGGTAATTTAGGATAAAAATATAATGATAAATACTATAAAATGACCCTAAAAATGTCAAAAATTTATTGTATTAATGAAATTATACCCTTAACACTTAAGTATAGAAATTATGTCATTTAATGGACACTTTTCTAATAAAATGACTTATATAATATTTAAATAAAAAGAAAGAAAGAAAATGTCATTTTCTTTGTCTTTAATATCTCTTATGTGTCTACATGGGGATAAATGAATTTTATGAACGAATATGAATGTTAATTTTTAACTTAATAAATATATTTTCATGATATAAATTTATTTTGGATGTTTTGAGCCCCTTGGATGAAATTGTGATATTTATAATATTTTATTTAATAAAAATTTAAAGATGTCACATTCATGTTTTAAATAATATATCATTTTAATATAGAGATACATAATATATATATACAACTATAAATATTATTCTAAAATATAAAAGATATGTATTCCTCGTATTAATTTATTTTTAATTTTTAGTGAACAAAAAAGTATATTAAATAATTACACAACACTAATGTAGTAATTATTTTATTAATGTAAATATAAAAGAAGTATTATAAAAATATTAAAATAAATATAACTTGAGATAATTAATATATACAATAAATTTTCTATATGACCTTGACCTTTTAAGGATATAATAAAATATTTTTTCAAAGTTAACATGTTATCTTGATATTTTAAAAAAACCAAGGAATAAATACTGTCAAAATTTACACTATTGGTATTTTATCAAAATAGTGTTTTATTAAATTATTTATGTCACAACCCACCTTTGTATATTCTTTTATTTTATCCATTTTCTTGGGTTTTGGATCTTTTAGATGAGGTTCAGGTTGGGTCTGTGTTTAAATTTTTATGTTTTTGGAAGCTTTGAGAGGCTTTTTGGCCTTTGTACGGTTTGGGAGCACAGTTTGGGAAACCATGCAATCTAGCCAAGGTAACCATACGGTTGGTGTAAGGTATGAGATATAAGCTAGCACAAAATTTATGCATGTTAGGTCAAATCATGTGGGCTTGCCATGTGGTCGATCCCCTCATGGAAATTAGCTATCGCACGGTTGGCGCACAGCTTGGTAAATTGTATGACCAAACTATGTGAGCTTCCTAGTTTCTTAAAAATTTAAAAATCTAATATTTCCCTCACCTTTTTTAGACCCTTTTGGGTTTTCCTCCCCCTGGCTCATTTTTGTCATAGTAAGGGAGCCCCTTATCCCTCCTCCCTTGGTTCTCCTCCATTTAAGGATGCTCCTCCATGTTTCCAAGCTGAGTTTTTCATATTTTTGGCCCCTTTTCTCCTCTTCCTCTTCTCCTCTCTCTATTTTTTTCTTCTTTGGTGGTTTCTCTTTTGGAGAAACCCTAGATATTTGGGTTGATTTTTATTTAGTGTTTATTTTGATCTAGGATATGTGGATCATTCTTTGGGTCATATTCTTCCTTCCCTTAAAGTTTCATCTTATTCGCACATCATTGAGGTAGGTGATTCTATTATTTTTTTTCGAAAAAATCCATTGATGGTTGTGTGTTCTGAGTAATTTTTAAACATGTTTTTTATGCTTGTGCTGAGTTTGTTTATTTTTATATAGTGTTTTGGTGTTGGTATAACTTGTTAAAAATGGTTTTTGAATTGAATCATCAAATATGACTATATATATATGCACCTAATTGTTTTAGAGATTTTAGAGTAAAAATCGATTGATTTGGGTGGTGTCTGTGTTTAGGGTAGGCAAGTGCAGTGGCAGTAGGTAAGGTGAGTCATGCGTACGAAGGCCTCCTACTTATACACTATTCCACTACCATGGGTTTCCTAGGAGTCTTTTAGAGGGTCGGGTGATATTTTCTTATTAACCATGATTAGACGGGTTGGTACCCCTTGACTTATAGGGCTTAGTTCAATGTGCCACTAGATTGGTCGATTTAGGGTGGCTAGTTGGATATTGATTATTGAGATGAACCATATATTGACTGGTGACTTTGATTCAAGTACATTCAGGGATTAATCTATGAATGTTTAGTAATTCCCATGGTTTAACATCTGTATTTGTATGTTAACATTATATTGAACTTGGTTTTCTATTTATGCTACTTGTTTATTTTCAGAATAGCCTAATATTTCTTTTTTAGGATTTTGGTTTGGGTTTTGTTTAAAAATGTTAAACCATTTTAAAAATAGATATGTGGTGTGTGAGTTATTTTAAAAAGGAATGTTGTGTTTGTTTATCAAAATGATAAAACCCTATTTTTATATATGTATTTTCAAACTAGTGTTGATGGAATATTTTAGGGAAAGTAAATGTATAGATTATTTGGTGATTTCCTATTAAGTTGTGAATCTCATACCTTACTTGTACCATTCAGTGTCAGTATATCCGAGCTATTTTGTAGGGTCAGGGTTTTGGTTCGAGTTTCCTTTTTTGTAGGTTAGTTGGTGGATGGTGGTGACCATAAGGTCACATGGAGATCACATTGATAGAATTTTTCTTTTTTTGTTTGAGTTTCAGTTTTATTCAATTGCATTTGTATCTGGATCTAGTTTATATATTTATTGATATTAGTTAATGTTAGTTCTCCAAGTTGTTTAGTTTATTTTTTGAGCCTAGTTTATTGGGAAAATAATTCCTAAAGTGATTTCTTTGATGCCGGACACTAGTTCCTAGCCCATGGGGATCGATAATTCCCTTCGGGCTATGCCATGGATTGGCTTGGGTGTTGGGTTAGATGACCCTCCAACTTGGTTCTTTATAAGATGGTATCAGAGTAGGACATTGTTATTTGGGGTGTTAGGTAGTTGGAGATTAGGACTATCGGAACTCGGGAGGTAGGTACAAGAAGATCATCATGAACTCTTGCTCATTTCAACCCTCGAGTTGTTAGGGGTAGTCTAGGTTTTGAGTCCTTATTCTGTTTTTTGGATTGTTTTGGATGTGGAATGACAATGGAGGTGATTTGATGTTATGTTGTGATATCGTATAGAGTAGTGGCCCATGTGAAGTCTGAGTACATGGTTCAAGATCCTCCTAGTTGTTGATGCCTACATGGGGAATTCCCCACTACCATGTTACTTGGTTAGGCATGACTACTATTTCCTCATACCAGTATTTTGGAATGAGTCTTGTTTTGTTTTGGTCTCGGATTAAGTGAGAAAGCTTTTAAAATTAAAATTTCCTTTAAAAATTAAAATGAATTCTTTCAAATGGTTTCGAATTAGAAAAATTGATTTTTAAAAGAGAAATATATTTGGGATAAGAATTTGATAAATGCTTGATTTTGATAATGAAATGGTAAGTGTGGACCTTGGTTTTATTTATGAACATTCACATATATGAGGGTATATATATAAAGTTCATGTTTCCACATATGCATGAAAGATGCAATTGGGAGTGGATGGACACATATATGACGGTTCATAGGGTTACATGGGTGATTATTTTGAATTAAAATAGTTTTGAGATTTATTTCTCTTTGAAAAGTGGGTTCTTGTTTTTTGAAAAAATAGATTTTTTGTATTTGGAAAGTGTGCTTAGAAGAAGGAAGTTTTGAAATTAAAATATAAGTAGTGGTTTTTGAAAATATTATTTTTGTTTTCATTCGTATGTGTTTGGTTTTTGAGCCTTTGTTTTGGATCAGGATGCTCTTTTTGATTGTGAGTTGGATTGATGTTGGTTTTCAATTGGTGTTCTTTGAGTTTTTTAGAATATTCCATCTAGAAAGGTCCCCAAATTTTACAATGATTCATGCCCAGTTCCTGGTTCTCCTTGGTTGTTACCAATTATTCATGGTGATTGAGGCATGTTAGAGGTAGTGGAGTGGGTTGAGGAAGATGAGAGTTTCTTTAAATTGCTAGGAACTCCTGAATTTGTTAGGGTTCATGCTATTCTAGGTTTATTTGAGGGTCCAAGTTTATATGGATGGGAGATGTTTTCACTTACATTGATGCAAGTTGGGATGATGTGGTATATTTTTATGTTCATTTTAATTTGATGGCTTATACCTGAGTAGGTGAAGACAAATAATAAGGAAGAGATCATGAACATTCAGTAAGGCCATTGGATGGTGAAGGACTATGTTGACCACTTTAAAGATCTTGTCTCATTTTTTACATAGGTGGTGTTGTAAGATCTGATAAAGTCTTCTCTTTCCATTGGGGGTCTTCATCTTAAGATCAAGAAGAAATTCCTCTCCTCCAAGGATCTTCATTTTGAGAATATTTTAGACGAAGCATTTTTAGATGAGTTAGTTTTTGGAGTGCAGGAATTTGGAATCAGGTGTCTCGTGTTTCTCATGAGGGTTCCACATCTAGTGAGATGGTTGTTCAAGATGAAACTATTTCTGAAGAGTCTCCTCCATTAGGTCTGATTTCTAGTTCTTTCAGTCGTTTAGTTGTATCCTATTAGTGTGTCTAGTTTGATCATTCAAAGTCATCTTTTCACAATCCTCCAAAAATAGGCCATCATTATGGTTGTCTAAGTCATCTAGAGATGATTTTTACGAAGCACCGCTTGAATGAGATGTTTTGATCAAAGTATTTCAATGCATGAATGTGAAGCATAAGATGATTCAGTCATCAGGGATCCAACCAAAGGCCTTTGAGTGAAGCTCTCGCATAGTCAGGAAATGTTGGGGGTGTGTGTAAAACCATATCTCAGTTTGTATGTTGTGATAAATTGGAGACATTCAGAGCTTCCTTGTTTTAGTTTTGGTGTTGTTTTAAGTTCATCATTTTATTATATAAGTATTGTGGAGTTGTTTTATCATAACATGAGTGGTTTTATTTATCTAAATTTAGATCTTTGAATTTTTTCTTCTTCTTTGATTGTTCTTAGCCTTTGTGTGGGTCGATCTCGATTTTAGCTTTCATTTGTGCTCATTTTGGTGATATTCATGCTTGTGGAAAATTAATGGTTGTAGTTATGTTGGGGTTCACTGTTTAATTGAGCTCATTTCATGGGTTTATCCACTTTTTTTAGAGGCTTTTGGCTGGTGTGGGATTCTTTAGTTCTGGTTGTGTTGTTTCGCTCATGCAAAGGAGTTTGGGTTAGATGGGTTGGGGGTTCCTGTTCCCATTTGGGTGCCTCTTTGTTTTAAATGATGATTATGTAAGCCGATTTCTTATGGTGGGTAGAACCCTCTGATTTTATCCCATCATTCTAGTGCTTTTATTTCTTCTTGATCAGTCGGGTGTGACTTGGAGAAGAACCCTGAGGTTTGTGGTCTCTTTCAGTTTTGATCAGGCTTGGATTTGATTTTTAGTTATCTTTCTGTTAGGAAACTGTTTTGGGGAATAAAGTGTTTTTGTTGGGGAGAATTGTCATAACCCAATATTGGATATTCTTTTATGTTATACTTTTCTTGGGTTTGGGTCTTTTAGTTGAGGTTTGTGTTGATTCTGGATTTAAATTTTTAATTTTTTGGAAGTTTTGAGTGGCTTTTTGGCCTACGCACAGTTTGGGCACATGTTTTGGGAAACTATGCAGCCCAACCCAAGTAACCGTGCAATAGGTATACTATTTGATATAGAAGCTATCACAAAGTTTGTGCATGGTATGTCAAACCATGTGGGTTGGTTATGTGGTCAATCCCCTCTTGGATAGTAGCTACCACACAGTTGGCGCACGATTCGGTAAACTGTTTGACTAAAACATGCGAGTAGACATGTTTTATAAAAATTTAAAGTTCCAATATTTCCCTCCCCTCTTTTTAGAACCTTTCATGTTTTCCTCCACCTAGCTCGTTTTTGGTGCATGAAGGGAGCCCCCAAGCCCTCCTCCCTTGGTTCCTCTCCCTCCATGGATTCTCTTCCAAGTTTCTAAGGTGAATTTTTAGGGTTTTTTGACCCTTTTATCCTCTTCCTTTTCTCCTCTTCCTATTTTTTAGTTATTCTTTGGTGGTTTTCTCTTTTGTATGAACCCTATAGATTAAAGTTGATGTTTAGTTGCTGTTTCTTTGGATCTATGGTGTGGAAATCATTCTTTGGGGCCTATTATTCCTTCCCTTGAAGTTTCTTCACATTAAAAAATTTTTGTGGTAGTTGATTCCATTATTTTACATTCTTATATAATCCATTGATGATTGTGTGTTTATAAATAATTTATAAACATGTTTTTCATGTCTGTGATGTGTTTTTTTAGTTTTCCGTGGTGTTTTGGTGTTGGTATAACTTGTTAAGAAATGGTTTTCAAAGTGACTCTTCAAATATGACTATGAATATATGCAGCTAATGTGTTTGATAAAATTTCAATTGATATTTTAGAGTAATAAATTGATTTATTAGGGTGGTTTTAGTGTTTGGGGTTGGTAAGTGCGATGGCGGCAGGTAAGGTGAGTCATGCATACAAGGGACTCCTACTTACACATTATTCTAATAGTATAGGTTTTCTGGCCATATTTTAGAGAGATGGGTAAAGTTTTCTTATCAAACCTGATTAGACGGGTTGGTACCCCCTTGACTATATAGGGATTGGTGGGACGTTCCATGGTATTGGTCAGTTTAGGGTGCCCAAATGGTTATAGACTATGGAGCTACACCGTATCACGATAGGTGAGTCTGATTCGAGTACATATAAAGATCACTCTAGGGATGTTTAGGAACACCCATGGTTTACCATATGTATTTTTATGTTTAAATTCTACTGCACATGGTTTTCTATTTATACTTCTTGATTATTTTCAGGATAACCTAATATTTCTTTTTTTGGATTTTGGTTTGGTCTTGGGTTTAAAAATGTTAAACTGTTTTAAAAATGAAGATGTGGTGTGTGACTTATTATAAAAAAAATATGTGTTTTTTTTCAAAAATGAGAAAAATATATTATTATATATGTATTTTCAAACTAGTTTTAATGGAATGTTTTTTGGAATGGAAATGTATGGATTCTTTAGAGCCCACTGAGCTATGAAGCTCACACCCTACTTATACCATTCGATGTTGGTAGGCCCGAGCTGTTTTGAAAGTTCAGGTTTCTGGTTTTAGTTCCCTTTGTAATAGTTTAGTTGGTGGATGGTGGTGACCATGAGGCCACATGGAGATCGTGTTGGTTTCATTTTGGTTTTATTTTATTTGGGTTTCAATTTTGTTCAGTTGTATTTGTATTTAGATTCACCTTGTATATTTATTGAAATCAATTAATTTTGGTTCTTCATCTTATTTAGTTTACTTATTGATCCTAGTTTATTGGTAAAAAAATCATTCACATAGTAATTTATTTGATTCTTGGTACTAGTTTCCATCCTGTGGGGATTGAGAACTCCCTTCAGGCCATGCCACGGATCAAGTCGGGTGTTGAGTTGGTTGACACTCTGACTTGGTTCTTGACAATTTAAAAATCATAAAAAATCATTAAAAGTACCAAATAATTATAATATAGTCTAAATTTTTCTAAATTGGCCATTTATGGTTTAATTAACATCACATAAGTAAAATTACAACCTTTTAATATTGAATTTTATTACCTTAATTAAAATTAAAATTGGTTAAATAAAGGTTAATCAAAATGATAAGGTTTAAAACAATACCAAAACTTGTCAAAAATATATTGGTTGATTATATTACAATATTATCTCATATTATATTCTAATACATATCTTTTTGGAGGTATTTTTCTTGATATTGATTTTATAATAAATTAATATTTTTTGGAAATTCTAAAAGTACCCCTCACCTCAATTATAAAAGGGAACCTCCTCCCTCACTTCTTCACATAACATTGAGCTTTAAATATCGACCATATCCTATAAATTTACCTTATAAAATTCCCTATTAACATTATATAGGTTCTTGTCTTCTCGAAATACCAACTATTGTGTCCTTAAGAGGATATCTAGAGGGAGCTCGCTGAAGAAGGTGTAATCTCCTTTACTGAATCTTTCAAGATTATTTCTTGTTCTAATTCCTCTTCATGTGTTGTTTCTAATATAAAGTAATAAAAAATATCACCTATATTTTGATATGTTATTATGATTTTGAAATAACCATATTCCACCTTTTATCCATCCTATGAAAAAGGAAAGTACAACGCATGTGTACGTACAGCTTACCATCTGTATGTCGTGGTGTAATCTGTTTTTCATCACTAATTTATTTGGATGGATATAATATTGGAAATAATATATATATATATATAATTATTATAACATGATATTTATTCTGGAAAAAAATATATACCATCCACTTCCTTACCTTTTTACTATTAAGGGAATTATACCTTCGCGTGTGCGTACGTACGGCTAACCGTCTCCATAATGTGATGTGATTCAGTTTCCATATTCACCATTCCAAAATGATTATATAAATGTATATAATGAATAAAGATGATATATATATATATATATATTACTTTATTATAATTACGTAAATGATTGAACTATATCATATGAAAAATAATTGGGACTTATATGACAAAACATGTAGAAAAAAATGAAGTAGTTAACACTAGAAGGAAGAGTAATAATGAAATATCATTAAAAAAAATTGATAATATGATCATATATGATATCATAAATATTAATATGGTTTTAGAAAAAGTTAATAACATTTTTTAATTTATTATACATTATTATCCAATAAGTATGAAATAAATCAAACCTAAGGTAAGGGTTAATTTCACAATATCATTATTTTTTAAAATTGTTTGTATGTAAGTATTTATTGGGGAACATTTATTATCCATGTCTATGTTTCTTAAAAAAATCCAGAATATTTTTAATATTCTTCTAAAATTGTTTAAATTCATTTTTACCCATGTAATAATTTTTACTAAATGGTATGAAAGGAATATTTTTTTATATTCCTAATGAGGTAATTTGAGACTTTTCTAGAAAAAAGTATGAGGAAAATGTTTTATTTTAACTTATACAGAATGAATGAATGTTTATTGTTTCATAATGCCTTAATACCTTAAAGATTCCTTAACAATATTACAAGGTTATTTTCAAATAAAATGTTTTCTTTTAAAATTTTGCGGCATTATAAGAAATGAAAATGTTTTCAAAAAATAATGGATATCTTCCTAAATAATTATTTTTAAATGTTATATCAAAATTATTTTCTATCTACAATAACATTATTTAATGTTAATTATACTTAAATGGATATATATTTCAATTATATTATCAATATTATTCCTACATTTGGTTTATGTTTATGATGGAATGATATTTTTGAAAACCATTTATTTTCCATGGGTTATGTAATGATTGAATGATGATTATGAAACCCATTTCATTCCATGGGTTCTGATATGATGAATGATTTATGTTCTTGTGGCACAAATATATATGGTTTTCATTATGTGATGGGTGGGACCTATATCTCCCTCCAATGCATTGTGTAAATCTATATATATCATGAGATAGATAGGAATAGAAGTAGAAATGATCTCAGTTTAGTAATACCATACTGGAACAGGAAGATAACCCAATTCAGTAAGATAGGGATGGAATGAGGAGTGAACTAGGTTTAGTAAAGTACTTTGTCCACTATTATTGACGTGGAAATGAGCCTTGACTAATATGGAAATGATTTTATATGGTTATGTGTATGCCATAATTGTATGCCTTATTTTATGATCTCATGAAATGTGTTAATTATGAAATTCTATGATTTGTCCCTTGACACAACATTATGATATTTGATATTCATGATATAATTTTCCAATGTTTTTATTACATTATTATGTCTCGTTATTATGATACGATTGATATCTACCTTGTTTACCCTTATTGAGAATATTCTCTAACCATTTCTTATGTTTCTTTTCCCCAAGATATGAAGAAGGGTATTAAGTGATATGTGTAAAAAAGGGATCTAGTTATGAAAGAATAGGTGGGAGATGATATATATGTTTTATGAACAAGTTTTTTTTCTCAGTTTCTGAAGACACTGAACTTATATGGTCCTGGTGTGCTTCTTTTATATTATGTAATGAATATTCTTTTATTTAGAAGTAATATCTATGTATGAAAGTATGTTCAATTATAGTCCATATCATATAAAGGTTTAGTTAACCTTCGGAAACTAGGATGAAAAAACATTAGTAAGTACCCGAAGGAAAATTATAAGTATATTTTACAATCCTAGAGTTTCGATGATGGTCATAAATAACCTAGGATAAAAACTGAGGTGTCCTGAATTGGAATTTTATAATTAATTTCTCTTAATTATATGGTTTTCCCATTATGATTAGTGTTTCTCACACTACGATTCTTGGTTTTAGTCAATGACTAAAACTCGAAGGAACCACGTTAATGATGAATGCAATGTTAAATGAAATTATTGTCCTCATGGGTAACCAAATTTTATGGGAGAAGTAATTAAAAATCATGTTTCTATGCCCAAACAACTTTCTCAATCCGTGAATCATAAAGGACTTCCAAGCAAGGAAAGGATGGAACAAAATTCTGTTGAGTCCTTTATGAGGTAGAATCCGCCTTATTTTAGTGGGTCTTATAATCAATTAGTGGATGAATAATGGATTAGTACCAATGAAAAGATATTTTCAGTTCTCCAATTTTCATAACATGAGAAAGTAATCTTGGCATTCTATCGTTTTGAAGGTTAAGTAGATCTATGGTGGAATCTTGTCAAGAATAAAACCCAATGAGATGAAATTGAATCTATTAAATGGATGAGGAGAATAACTTATTTTTTAATAAGTAATTTCCTCATATTCTTCATAAAAATATGGGGGAGTTTCTTGATATTAAGTAAAAATATGTTGAATATGTTGGTACTTGTGAAGAAATTTTACAGGACTTGCAAGTTATGCTTCGGGAATTCTCATTCAACCTGAGAGTAATATTGATTGATTTTTTAGTGGCATAGAACCATGTATTTGGAGAGAATTATATATAAGGGACTTTATTATATATTATTAAATCATTTGATGTGTTCTCAAGGTTTATATAGAGATTGGAGTCACCCATAAATCATATTGGTTTGATAAGAAGATAAAAATAGAATTCAAGGGAAAATCCAAAAACCATAGTGAAAATAATATGATATTTCCTTTATGATCAAAGTGTGGAAAAAACCATGAAGGAAACTATCTTAAGGATACTAGTAAATATTTTAAGTGTGGGAAATAAGGTCATCAGGAAATTTACTACTAAAGTGATGGGAAAAAGATAAATAATGATGCTAATAGAGAAAATTCTACACAAAATTCACCTCTCACACTTCAATGATACAATTGAAAAGAGAATATGCATTATTCTAACCAATTAATTAATCTAAGGGTTATCTATGATGATCGAAATTATCAACCTATTAAGTCCAAAAAAATGGAAAATCATATGCGATCACTATTGCTTATGGGGAGTATGACAATAAAGTGGTGAAAGGTACACCTACCATCCACTCTAAAGTAGATAATGTTTTATTTGATTCTAGATCCACATAATATTTTATTTCTAAATAAATTTCTAATAGAATCTATATATTACCACAAAAATTATATTTTGAGTTAGCTATGAAAACTTCTAACGGCACAACAGTCGTATCACAAGTTTATAATTCTTCTCCGATTGAAGTTTGTGGGAAATTAATTCTTGTAAATATTTTAATCCTTTCTTTCGTTGAATTTGATGTGATTATTGACATAGAATGGATTTCTCTATATGGATATCATATCAATTTCCAAGGTAGAGAAGTCACATTTCATATTACGAATGAATCTATGATCATCTATCGATGAATGGTTGAATATGAACTTCTTATGGAAATTAATTCCATATTATACATCTTAATTTCTATGAAGGAAGGTTATCTATATCATATTTTTGGGGAGAAACTAACCATTAAGGATACATCTATTATATGATGGTTTTTTTATGTTTTTTGGAAGAATTTATAGGTATTCCACTTAATCTTGAAGTTTAGTTTTCAGTAGAACTCATACCAGGTATTATGCCTATTTCAAATACTCCTTATAAAATGGCCCCAATTGAGTTGAGAAAATTTGAGAAACTACTCCAAGAGAATATTTACAATGGATTCATATTCCCTGGTGAATCAACTTTGGGTTCCCCTATTCTTTTTTTAATAAGAAAGATGGTTCAAAGAGACTCTGTATTGATTATCATGAGCTTAACAAGATCACTATAAAGAAAAAATATACTCTTCAAAATATTAATGGATTATTTTAACAACTATGTGGAGCTCAATACATTTCCAAGATTCATCATTATTCTAGATATACTCAATTAAAGGTCAAGAAGGAGGATATAACTAAGACATTATTCGGTACAAGGTATGGAAATTATGAATTTATAGTGATGCCTTTCGGTTTTTCTAATTCCCCCATTGTCTTTATGGATTTAATAAATAGAGTATTTAGAGAATATCTTGATTAGTTTTTGGTAGTATTTATAGACGATATTCTAGTATATTAAAATATTAAGGAAGAACATGAAGATCAATTGAGGATTATACTAAATACTTTGATAAAGGAGAAGCTTTGTGAAGAATTCACCAAGTGTGAATTTTGGCTTCAAAATGTTTCATTTTTTGGTCACATAATCTCAAGAGAGGTGATATCTATGGATCCAACAAAGATTAAAGTTATTGAACATTGTCCTAGACCAAAAAAGATAACAGAAATCCAAAGTTTTCTTAGTTTGGATGAATATTATTGATGTTTTATAAAATATTTCTCACTATTATCTAATCTGCTTGCCATGTTAACTCAGAAATGAGTTAAGTTTATATAAATGGAAGAATGTGAATAAAATTTGAAGGATTTGAAAAGAAGGTTATTCAGTACACCCGTACTCACACTACCTTGTAGTGGATAAAGCTTTTTGATCTATAGTTATGCATTTTAGAAGGGGTTGGGATGTGTTCTCATGCTAAATGATATGGTGATAGCTTATACCTTGCGGAAATTGAAAATCTGTGAGAAAACTTACATGAATCGTGATTTGAAGTTAGTTGTAGTAATATTTGCATTAATTATATGGAGGAATTATCTTAATGGAGAAACGTTTTACATATATATTGATCATAAAAGTTTAAAGTATATTATCACTCAAAATAAGCTGAATATGTACCAAAGAAGATGGTTAGAGTTGATTAAAGATTTACACTTCTCAACACATTACCGCCCTGGTAAAGTAAACAAAGTGACAGATGCTTTGAGTTGAAAGGATCATGCTAGCCTATATATGATGAGGATCACAAAATATCCTATATTTATGGATTTTAAAAGGATAGATCTATAAATCATAATATAAGGGGATAAATATTATCTTTCTCAAATTAATTTTCAACCATATATATAAGTGAATATTAAGGAGGTGTAAAATGAATATATAGAGCTATAAAAGAATGTGAGAATGTTTCTTGAGTTCAACTTCGATTATGATAGAATAGTAAGATTTAAGAAACATGTTTATATTCCTCCAATTCAATAATTAAAGGAGATGTTTGATGATCCTCATAGTTAATCATTCGCTATTCATACAAGATGTACAAAAATATATAGTGACCAAAAATAGTTTTTTTTTTGTGGGATGGAATGAAGAAAGATATTGGAGAATATGTTTCTTGCTTCTTATTTTATCATCAAGTTAAGGTTGAGAGACTAGAATATATGGTGATGTTACAACCATTACCCATACCAGAATAGAAATGAAAAAAAATCACCATTCATTTTGTCATCAGAATTCCAAAAAAATCTAAATTCCATAATGTTATATGGGTTATAGGTGATCGCCATACGAATTCCTCATACTTCATTTCTATTATAGGATATTTCTATCTTGAACAAATTTCTATGAAATATAAAAAGGAAGTTATAAGATTTCATGGAGTACCACTTTCCATTATATCTGATTAGGATACGTTGTTCACATAGAAGTTCTTGAGAAGTATTCAGAAGGCTCTGGATACATTGTTAAGTTTTATAAATTCTTATCATCCTCAAAAAGATGTTCAGTATGAGAGGAAAATTCAAACTCTAAAAGACATGTTGAGAGCTATCTCTATGGATTTCAAAGGTTGTTGGGAACAACACTTACCTTTGTTATAATTTTCTTATAACAATAGATTTCACTAAGATATTCAGATGACTCCTTATGAATCCCTCTATGGTAAAAAGTGCAGGACTCCAACTTGGTGGAATGAAGTTAGGGAAAGAATGCTTTTGGGACCTGATCCTATTGAGGAAATTATAGAGAATTTCGGGTCTATTAAACAACCCTTAAGTACACCTTAGATTTGAAAAAAATAGTTATACTGACAATCGATGAATAGATCTATAGTTTGAAGTGGGTGATAAGGTATTTCTCTGAATATCTCCCTAGAAGAGGGTGATGATATTATGAAATAAGGGCAAGCTAATACCTAGGTATATTAGTATTTCTAAAATTTGGATCATGTTGGGAAGATATCTTATTGATTGGAGCTTCCAAAGAATCTATCTCAAGTTCATGATGTGTTCCCTGTATCTCTCTTAGGAAAGTACACACCTGATCTTTCACATATACTAAACATAGAATTCATACTACTAGAGTAAGATATTTCTTATAAAGAACCGGCGATAGAGATTCCAGATAGTAAAGAGAAAATTCAATGAAACAATTCCACTCACTTGTTTAAAGTTTTATGGTGGAACCACCAATTTGAGGAAGCTATGTGGGAAATTGAGGATGTGATGAGGCAAAGGTATCCTCATATATTTGTATCCATATGAAAAGTTTCAAGGGTTAAATTCATTTTAACAGAATAGAATGTAACACTCGAATATTTTTATGAAATATTTCTCTTTAAATAATTACAATTCTATAATAGCTTGTGTTACCCACAACCGTGACTTTAAATGAACCAAAAGATGATATTAATATAAAATGACCATTATAACCTATCCATTAAATTAGTGGGAATAAATAAGAATAACTAACTTATGATATATAATGCTCTAACTCGATATGTATTAAGTGCTTAGAAAATAATCACACAATTTTTAGTAATATCACTTTATACATCTTCTTTAAAAATGAATTTTTATTGTTATAGAAAATGGATTTTAAAAAAATAATTTAATTTTTGAATTAATCATGTAAAAATTATCTTAAAACTATTTCTTTATGAAAACAATGATTTTTTTGAAGGAATAGTAAAAATACTAATTTTTATTGAAAACTAAATTTTTTTAAAGTCTTTAGAAGGTAAAATTATGTTTTGGATTAGTTTTAAATTTTAATTTGATCATTTTTATTTAAAATATACCATTTTTTTAAAAGTATTATATATACAAACTTATTATAAAAACATTTTATGTTTTAAAAAGGGCATTTTTTTGAAAAAACAATTTTTCATGGAAATTTAGCAGCTTTATGTTAAATTAAATTCTAAAACATAGGTGTTTTGAATTTTGAAAAATGGATTCAAAATTTTGATTCATAATTTCAAAATTTATAAAATAGGTCCCTTTTATTTTTTTCCAATATGACTAGTAACAATGGTAATTTTGTTTACCATGCTAAAGGGTAAATTAGGTAATTTAGGTTAAAAATTAAAATTATAAATACTATAAAATGACCCTAAAATGAAAAAAATTATTATATTAATTAAATTAGACCCTTAACACTTAAGGATCTAAATTAAGTCAATTAATGGGCACTTTACCTTGAAAATGACTTATATAATATTTAAATCAAAGAAAGACACAAAATACCATTTTCTTTGCCTTCAATATATCTTATGTGTCCACATGTGAAAAAATGAATATTATGAACAAATATCAAAGTAAATTTTTAACTTAAAATTTTATTTTTATGATATATTTTTTTTTACTTTTTGATCCACTTGGATGAAATTATTATATTTATAATATTTTATTTAATAAAAATTTAAAGATGTCACATTCATGTTTTAAATAACATATCATTTTTAATATAGGGCCACACAATAAATATATTCTACTATAAATATTATTCTGAAATATAAAAGATATATCTAAAACATAGTAATTTATTTTTTAATCTTTAAAGAAAAAATTATGTTAAATAATTACACAACACTAATGTAGTAATTATTTTGTTAATGGAAATATCAAAGAGATATTATTAAAAAATATTAAAATAAAAATAATTTGAGATATTTAATATAGAAAACGAATTCTATATATGGTCTTGACCTTATAAAAATATAGTAAATTTTTTTTTTCAGGTTAACTTGTCATTTTGATATTTTTAAAAATATATGAAATAAATAGTGTCAAAATTGATATAATTAATATTTCATCAAAATAATTTTTCATTAAATTATTTAAAAATCATAAAAAAACTTTAATATTCCATATAATTATAATATGGTCTAAAATGTTATAAATTTTTCAATTATGGTCTAATTTACATCACATAAGTAAACTTACCACCATTTAATATTGAAAACGTTGTTACCTTAGTGAAAATTAAATTTGGTTAAGTAAAGGTTAAGCAAAATGATAATGTTTAAAATAGTACCAAAACTTGTAAAAATATATTTTTGATGATATAACATCATTATTTCATATTATATTCAAATACATGGCCTTTTGGAGGTATTTTTATTGATATTGAATTTGTTATAAATTAATATTTTCAGAAATTCTAAAATTTCCCATCACCACAATTATAAAAGTGTGCCTCCCCCCTCACTTATTCACATCACTTTGAGCCTTAAATATCAACCATAAACTTCCCATTTATATTATAAACTTCTCTATTAACATTATAGAGGTTATTTTATTCTCAAAAGATCCACTATAGTGTCCATAAGAGGAGATCTAGATGGAGTTCGCCGAAGAAGAGGTAATCTCCTTTATCGACTCTTTCAAGATTATTTCTTCTTCTACTTACTCTTAATGTGTTGTTTCCATTATAAATTAATAAATTTAGTATGAAATATATTCTGAAATTTTATTATGATTATGTAACAACCATATTCCACCATTTATCCATCCTATGAAAAATGAAAGTACCACGCGTGCGTACGTACAACTTACCATCTCCACATTGTGGTGTAACCTGTTTTTCATCACCACTTTATTTGGATGGATATAATGATGGAAATAATATATATATATATATATATCTATATATATATATAATTATTATAACATGATATTTATTTTTTAAAAAAATATACAATCCACTTCATTACTTTTTTACTACAATGGCAATGATATCATCGCTCGTGCGTACATGCAAACTAACGTCTCCCCGACGCGATGTGATTCATTTTCCATATTCACCATTCAAGAATGATTATATAAATGTATATAATGAATAAAAATGAAATATATATATTACCTTAATATAATTTTTTAGATGATGTAACTATATCATATGAACAAGAATTGGGACTTATACGACAAAACATGAATAAGAAAATGAAGCAGTTAACACCTGAAAGAAGAGTAATAATGAACTATTATTAACAAACGAGTGATAATATAATAATATATGATATCATAAATATGAATATGGTTCTGAAATAAGTTAATAATATTATTTAATCTGTTATACGTGATTTTTCAATACGTATGAATGAAATCAAACCTAAGGTAAGGATTAATTTCACAATCTCATTATTTTTTGAGATTGTTTATACATAAGTATTTACTGGGAAAAATTTATCATTAATTTCCATGTTTCTTAAAAAATCCAGAATATATTTAATATTCTTATTCAATTTTTTAAAGACATTTTTAACCATGTATGAATGTTTACTAAATGGTATGAAAGGAATCTTTTTTCATATTCCTAACGAGGTACTTTGTGACTTTTTCAACAAAAGTACAAGGATAATTTTTATTTTAACTTATACAACATGAATGGATTTTTATGATTTCATGAATTATTAATGCCTTGAAGCTTCCTTTACATGATTACAAGGTTATTTTCAATGAAAATTGTTTATTTTAAAATTGCATGGAATTTTAATAAAATAAAATGTTTTCAAAATAGAATGGATATTTTCTTGAAGAATTATTTTCTAGTGTTCTATCAAAATTATTTTCCATCTACAATAACATTGTTTGATGTTACATATAATCTAATGGGGATATATTATCAAGGATATTATCCCTATTCTTATGGTTGGTTTATTTTTAAGATGTAATAATATTTATGAAACTCATTTCTTTACCATATATTATGTTATGATTTAATGATGTTTATGGAACACATTTCATTACTTGGGTGCTAATATGATGAATGATTTATGTTCTTATGGTAGATATATGTATGGTTTTCATTATATGACGGGTGGGACCTATATGTCCCTCAATTTCATTGTGTAAAGATTTATATCTGACCTCAAACTTTCTTATGATTATTTTCCCCATGATATGAATAAGGGTATTGAGTAAGATGTGGAAAAATGGGTTATAGTTATAAAGGAATAAGCAGGAGATGATGTTGATGTTTTACAAACAAGTTATTTATGTTGAAAAGTTTCTAGAGACACTAAAATTATATGTTCCTAATTTGGTTTTATATGTTATGTAATGAATATAATTATATTGGGAATTAATATCTATTTATGAAAAGTATGGGCAATTATATAAACCCTATGAGTCCACATATCCTCCAACAACATGACAGACAGTGGTAATAACTAAGATCCACCTAGGTACATGATTCCCTTTCCATTACATGTGTCCTACAAAACAAAGTCTATATACACCCAAATCTATATATATGTTTTGATCAACATTGACTAGTAGGATACCAATATGAATATATTTATGGATTTTCCCATGAAAACCAATATATCAGTTTGAAAACAATTTTCCAAACTAAACCACCATGAATACATACCATTTATAGATAATCATTTTCAAATCCCTTTGGTTTTCCATTTAAAATAGAATATGTTTTTTGAAACATTACACAATATGGGTTAAATAATAAAACAAGTCTCAAGTCACAACATGCTCAATATATCCAACAAGGTATAATAAAAAGTGAGCTTAACTACCATCATCATCTAACCATATAAATGGAAATGGGCATTAAATATCTCAATATATAAAACATGGAACTAATAAAATTAATAAATCCTATATATCAACCTAGTAAGAGTAATTTCACTCAGTAATATAACCACAACATTGTAATATGAGTGAGTTAAAACAATGTATGCTATATAGATAAACAAATTGGAATCTCTCATGGTCTTTCTAGGGCCCAATCCCAAGAGCTCTCATGATATCTTAGAAAATCAATGGAATCTCTCATGGTTTTTCTACTCAAAGGATCTCACTATCCCATGGAAACTAAAGTGGAAGATCTCATTGTTTTCCTCTAAAAATGATCGCATAGTCCCTTAGAAATCCCCTAACTGGAACCCCAGTTAACCCATATGCTACTCCATGCCAAAAATAATTACAAAAAAGTTTAATACAATCAAAATCCATTTCAGAAACCATTTTCACAATCCAACATGACCATTTTAAACAAAACACCATTCACAAGGTAAAACCTTTTCAAAAACCATTCTATAAATCCAATTAAAACCATAATAGTTATTTGAAATTTTTCATCAAACACTTGGGGTTCATTCAAGCCATCCCCTGTTTGGAAAACACTCTTTAAATACCCAAATTTCCAATACAAGCCATAAATCATGTCAATAATGGGATACATATCAATAATAAATAATTAAAAGGTAAATTTGAGAAAAATAAACTAAAGGCAATTCAAAATTCAAAGTTAATCAATGGGAAACACCCTTAAATAGAGACAACTACCTAGAATTCATTTGCAACCTCGTTATCTTCAACAACAACCACTAGGAAGTGGTATAAGAATACATCATATACCTAAGACACATGAAAAAAAACCAAATACCCCAATAAAACCCTAGGTTTGGCCATCCTCACCAACTAGAGTACCACACTTCCATATAAATGGAATAACAAGTATGAAAAGGGGAAATAAGGGAGAAAATTCAAATAAATGAGATTACCTCAATCCAAACCACCAAGATCTAATGGATATTATACCAAGGATAAAGTGGAGAAGCTTCCATACCTAGGAGGAGGGGAAACACGTGATGGGGGAAATCAGGTCCAAAATCCTTAAAAATTGATAGGGGAA
Source organism: Viscum album (assembly GCA_963277665.1). Lineage (NCBI taxonomy): Eukaryota > Viridiplantae > Streptophyta > Magnoliopsida > Santalales > Viscaceae > Viscum > Viscum album. Next base: position 1,421,850,149 of record OY728123.1, on the reverse strand, counting down.
AAGGGTAAAATCCCACTTTTTAAGTGAGTTGTACCGACCGCGTGGTTTGGCCACACAGTTAGGAAAACCATGTGCCAATTATGTTGTTGCTACTATCCCACCAAAAATTGATTGCATGGATTCCCTTGGGATATTCATGGTTTTCCAAATCATACTCAAATCATGAATATCCCACTATCCCAACATACACCACCCTCACACAGTTAGTTTTGCGGTTATACAAACCATGAGCTAAACATGTTCATCGATATGTCTTATGTAAAATTGGGTTTTTTACCACCATCACCTGAACCTCCAAAGGAAAACCAAATGGAAAATAAAAATAAAAATTTTACATACTTGTGACCTGAAGGATGTCACAAACTCCCCACCATATAGCTTTATTCTCTTAGAAATTGCTCAGTAATTCTCAAAAGACAACGGGTGAGGCTAGTGCTCCCTCACCAAAGCTTCTCACTCTAATGTATCATACTTATTTCAACCTCATTTTTTGAGAACACAGAATAATGAGATCAACATACCATAGATCACCTTGTTATGATAATCCAGGATACAAATAGGATTCTACATGGTAGGGAAATCAGGCTCAACCTCTAAATCCTTCCACTCCAATATATGAGATGGGTATGGATGGTATCTATTTAACTAGGAAATAAGAAAGATTTTGTGTATTAAGTCAATATATGGTTGAAAATCCAACTAATAGGTTAGCTTCCCAAGAATACCGAGAAAGAAAAATAGCGAAACATAATATGGAATCATCTTTCCTTGATTTCCCAATTGGTGATGACCCAGATGAATAGATACTCATAGAAACAATTGATCACCAATGTAAAAATCTAGTGGATAATGATGATAATCAGCATATGACTTCTTATGACTCTGAGCTATCACTAACCTTTTCTAAATTATCCAAACTTGTCGAGTCAATAAGATTTTCTTTATGACTTTTCCATTCCTTCTTGTTTTGAAAATCACAAACACCTTATCTTTAAGGAAATTGCTTTTATAAGGAAAATTGCTTTTATAAGGAAAATTGATTTTATAAGGAAAAACGCTTTTATAAGGAAGTTCGCTTTTATAAGGAAAATTATTCGTATCATATTTTCATTATCTATATCCATATTTTTCTTATGTATAAGAATCGATTTCATTTCTATATTCTCGTAATCGTTTAAAACTTTGATATGAAGCATTCTGTTTTAGGCTCCGAATTCTGGATGAGAACTGTAATGAAGTTCCACTCTGAATTCTAGATACGAACTCTAATAAAGTTCCACTCCGAATTCTGGATACAAACTCTCATGAAGATCGACACCGAAATCTAATTAAAAAACCTGATTACGAATTCTCATTATGAATTCTGATGACGAATTGTCATTCCGAATTCTCATTCCGAATTCACCTATTAAACAGAATCTAATCATCTTTTCTTTATACACTCCGAATTTATTTAGACTCCGAATATTATTTTTTAGAATCCGAACTTTCATTTTGCTTACACTTTTATAATTTGTCTACGCTTTAATATTTTTACTTACACTCTGAACCTTCACTCTGAACTTTTGGGTTAGACTTAAAACGATGTCGTACTTTCTGTTACACTTGTTTTGTTATAAAATGATGTCTTCTATTCCGTTATTAACTAACTATTGGTTAAGTGACATGTGTACAGGTCCCTCCGATTTTTAAGGAAGATATGACCGTTGGAAAATAGGTCGACCGAGCCTATAAATTGGAGCTCATTTGAAAGAGCTCAAAAAACTGATCTTCGACTCATGTGATTACATGATTAAAGTGATTTATAGAGAGAGAGGCTCTTATTAACTCTCAAAGATTCATGCGACTCCGAATGTTGGTGATTAAATTTGAGGACTTTTTGGGATAGGAAGACAGAGGTGCCGACTACCTTAAAGTTCGAGGGCTTCTTTGCTGAGGAAGACAGAGGTTCCAACTACCTTGAAGTTGAGGGCTTGTGGGGATAGCAAGATAGAGATTCTGATATTCGTATCGAGGGCTTACCCTGGTGTGGGTAAGACAGACTTTCTTGAAAGTATAAATTAAGGGACCTTTATCCAAGGTTGTTGGATACCCTTCTCTTTGGGTTAAAAGACTTATATATTGTTACTTGTAGTTTTACTACTTGTTTGTTTCTGCTGCATATTGTATTGTAAGGAAAGTATAACTTTCTTATACTTCCTTACTTGTACTCTGTTCCATTTATATTCTATATGCTTTAAGGTATAATCTCATATTGTAATCTTTAGTTAAGTTTCAATTTCCAGATTCATATTTCCGGAACCTACTTTCGGAATCTCTTTCCAGTTTTAAGAAAGTACATAGAACTTGAAGTTTATAAAGTTTTCAATTGGTGATTAGAGGTGTTGTGAATTTACTTAAGTTTCATTTTGTTAAACCTAGATTTTCTTTGTCTAAGGAAAAAATAGTTATCCATAACTAACTTTAAAGGTTTCAAAGAAATTTTTAAAGTGTACAATTCACCCCCACTCTTGTATATTGAGCATCTACATCATTATTTTGATCCTAAAATTGGTATCAGAGGAGGTATCTGAAATACTTATACTCACGTTTAAGTTTTTCTTGTTCATTTTCCTTTATTCATCATACTTGCTTAGAAAGTTCTTTGTAATTCCGAACTGTATAATTCCGAACTTTGTAATTCTGAACTTTGTAATTCCGAACTTTGTCATTCCGAACTTTGTCATTCCGAAATTTTTTATTACAAACTTTTTATACTAACTAGTTTGGTTGCCCAAGTTGTTTTAGTATGGCAGGAGTCAATGTTGGTTTTATTGAAAATCTAAATCCTACAAGACCACCAATATTTGATGGTAATGACTATGAATACTGGAAAGATCGAATGAAGTCTTTTGTTATCAATACTGGAGGGGATAATTTTGTTATGCTTACTGGTGATTATAAAATTCCTGATAAGGAAGTCAGAACTTTCACTAACCAGGAAAAGCAAGAGTATCAACTCAATTACAAGGTACGCAATACCTTACCTTGTTCAATGACTAGAAATATATATAGCCAAATTTCATCTTGTAAAGAAGCTAATTGTATCTGGAAAATTTTAGAGGTTACACACTTTGTAACTTCTAAAGTGATTGAGACTAGAAGAGCTATGCTTAGAGCTGAATACCATGGCTTCAATATTCCTTATGGTGCACCAATTTGTAAAGTTCAACAGAGATTTATGACTATAGTCAATAGTTTACAGTCTATGGGAGAGAAAGGGTTAGATGATGAAGCCCTTGTGGATAAGATAATTGATATTATTCCCAATGAGTGGGAATCAAAGATAACTGCTATAGATGAGAACAGGAAGGTCACTCAAATTTCTCTTGATGAGTTATTTGGAACTCTTCTCCAACATGAAACCAGAATGAAGGGAGATGATGACAACATAAAAAGAAGAATGGAAATGGTACTTTTTCTTTTACAACAACATCAAATCATATGAAAGCTAAGACTCCTGAGAGAGTGACCAGATCCAAGTCTAAGAAAGTTATTTTCCAATCTAAATCTAGTGAGAGTGAAGTCTCTGAAAATGAGTTAGCAAATCTTTCTTGAAGGATGAACAAGATAGTTATCCAGAGAAGTTTCCAATCCAAGTATAAGAAAAAGGAAAGGAAAGATAGGAAAGATGGAGACGTCACGTGTTATGAATGCAAGAGAGCAGGACATATTAGACCAGATTTCCCTTTTCTCAAAAATAAAGAAAGGAAAGAAAGGCATTCAGACAGGAACAGAAAGAAGTATTATAAATCCAAAGCTAAGAAAGTCTTGAAAGCTAGTGATACCTGGAGTTCCAGTGGTGGTGACTCTTCGGATGAATCTTCTGATTATGAGTCTTCAGGACAGAAGAATCTTGGTCTTATAGCCAGATTACCTATTGACAATCATCACTTTATGGATAAGGTAAGAAATGCTGATTCATTGACCAATGTATCTTTAAATCTTAATGATTGTAAGTATTATAATTCCTCATATGAAGAATCCTCTTCTGATGAAGAAAATACTTTACCTACTTATGAAGAAGTTTCTAGTTTTGCTGAACTTCTTGAGATTGAGAACTCTAAACTCAAAAAAAAACTTGATAAGGAAAACTCTAGGAATTCTATTCTTACAAAAGCGATATCAGATCTTTCTAAAGATCTTGATAGGAAAAATGATGATTTTGAATGTATTTCAAAAAATCTTGAGGAATTAAGTTCTGAGAAGAATAAACTTTCTAAAGAGTTAGAAAAAGTAATTTCTATGAAAATTATCTTCGAGCCTAGATCTAATTTTAAAACTAATGATTTTGAGGATAAAAACTTGGTTATAAAACTCAAGTCCGAAATTTTTTCCTTAAAGAAGTGTTTATCAAACTTTACCCATGGTAAGGAAAATTTTGATAAAATGTATTCCCAAATACGACCTTTAAGAAATAAATCAGGATTTGGTTATACCCATGCAAAACCAATTTTTAGTAACAATTATTTTGTTCCTCAAAGTGACCCATTTTGTACCAAGTGTCAATGTGGTGGTCACTGGGCAAAGAATTGTTCCTTAAAAAAAACTCAATATCTAGGATTTCACAAAGCTTATTTCTCTAAGAAGATGTGGGTACCCAAAATTTTGTTATCTAGAAATCTCGGACCCAAACATGTTTGGATTCCGAAAGTCTAATTATCTTCTTGATTTCAGGAAAATAAAGAGAGTACTAGCAGCAACACATGGTACATGGATAGTGGATGTTCTCAGCACATGACTGGTAACAAAAGCTATTTTGAAAAGATTATCAAAACGAAAGGAGGAAAGGTAACTTTCAGAGATAATGCTAAGGGATAGATTGTTGGTATTGGTAATATTGTTATTCTAGGTAAAACTTTGATCTCAAATGTTCTTTTTGTTAAGGGTCTTAAGCACAACCTCATTAGCATAACTTTGTTATGTGATTAAGGATACCTTGTGAATTTTAGGAATGATAAGTGCTTAGTCCACAATTCCAAGGAAGAATTTATTCTCTCAGCCAATAGGTAAGAGAATGTTTACACCTTAAATTTAGAAGACCTCAGGAGCCAAGATTAACCTTGCCTAAGTGCAATGGAAGATCATTCCTGGCTTTGGCATAGAATACTAGGACACTGTAACCTTAGGAACTTATACAAACTCTCTAAGAAGAAACTAGTTAAGGATCTATCGGAGCTTAGATTTGATTCTTCTAAAGTTTGTGATCCTTGTCAATATGGCAAGCAACATAAATATAGTTTTAAATCAATCGGTGAAGTCTCAACAACTGATGCATTACAGTTAGTGCACATGGATCTTTTTGGTCCAACACAAACTGGAAGTATTGGAGGCAAATACTATGTGTTTGTTCTAGTTGATGATTACACTAGATTTACTTGGGTCTATTTTCTAGAAAATAAATCTGAAGCTTTTTCTTATTGAAAAAGTTTTAGATCTCAAGTTAAAAATGAGAAAAACCTTCCATTGAAAACTATTCATAGTGATCATGGAGGAGAATTCCAAAATTCTGATTTTGAAACTTTTTGTAGTAGAAAAGGTATTACTCACAATTTTTCAGCACCTAGAACTCCTCAGTAGAATGTTGTAGTTGAGAGAAGAAATAGAATTATTCAAGAGATAACTAGAACCATGTTGAGTGAATATTCTATAGCTAGACATTTCTGGGCTGAAGCTATAAGTACTTCTTGTTATACTATAAATTGTGTTTTGATTAGACCTTTTCTTAATAAAACTCCTTATGAGTTATGGAATGGTAGAAAACAAAGACTATCCTACATCAAGTTTTTTGGTTGCAAAGTATTCATTATGAATACTAAAGATAACCTACATAAATTTTCACCAAAAACTGAGGAAGGAATTTTCTTAGGTTATTCCACAACTTCAAAGGCTTATAGAGTTTTTAATAAAAATACTTGTACTGTTGAAGAAATAATACATGTAAAATTTGATGAGTCTGATCCTTTTGTTTTTAAACCATCCCAACCTACATCCTCGGATGTGTTTTAAAAAACTGATTGTCAACCCTTGATAGAAGATCCTTCTGATAAGGAAAATATTCAAGAAGATACTTCTGAATTATTTACCCCAGAAGACTTTCTACCCTATGTTGATGAACAGGTTTTACAAAACCCAAATCAGGTGTTTCTTAAGAATCATCCTAGTAATAGTATCATTAGTGATGTCAATCAACCTGTAAGGACTAGAAATTCCTTAAGAAATGAAATAGAACATCTAGCATTTCTTTCCCAATTAGAACCAAAAATCATTGATGAAGCTTTAGGTGATGATGATTGGATCAAAGCCATGCAAGATGAACTAAATGAATTTGAGAGGAATAAAGTCTGGACTTTGGTTGAAAGACCTAAGGAAACTTCTGTTATTGGAGTAAAATGGGTCTTCAGGATTAAATGTAAAGAAAATGGAGTCATAGTAAGAAATAAAGCTAGACTTGTTGCTAAAGGCTATAATCAGCAAGAGGGAATAGACTATGAAGAAACCTATGCTCCAGTAGCTAGACTTGAATCTATTCTCATTATACTTGCCTTTTCAGCATTCTTAAATTTTAAACTTTTTCAAATGGATGTGAAATGTGCTTTTCTTAACGGTTATGTTCAAGAGGAAGTTTTTGTTGAACAACCTCCTGGATTTGAAGATAAAAACTATCATGATCATGTTTTTAGACTTACCAAAGCTCTATATGGTCTTAAACGAGCCCCACGAGCATGGTATGATAGACTCAATGGTTTTTTACTTCAAAATAACTATGTTAAGGGAAATGCAGATCCAACCCTTTTTATAAAGAAAGATATGAAAAATGTTTTGATTGTTCAAATTTATGTTGACGACATCATATTTGGTTCAACTCAGCAATCCTTAACCGACTCTTTTGCAAGTCTAATTAAATCTGAGTTTGAAATGAGTATGATGGGTGAGTTAATTTTTTTCCTTGGTTTTCAAATTTCTCAAAAACCAGAAGGAATATATATATCTCAACATAAGTCTATTAAAGATCTTCTCAAAAAGTATGGTTATGACAACACTAAGAGTATAAGTACTCCCATTTGTAACTCAAACTCTTTAGATCTTGATGTAGCTGGGAAATCAGTAGATCAAACATCTTTTAGAGGTCTGATAGGAAGTTTACTTTAATTAATAGCTAGTCGACCAGAATTAATGTTCTCAGTATGATTATGTGCAAGATATCAATCCAATCCTAAGGAATCCCACCTAAAGGCAGTAAAAAGAATTTTTCGCTACCTTAAGGGACCATGGATCTAGGATTATTTTATACTTATGGAAATGATTTTGTTCTAAAAATCTTTTCTGATGCTGACTTTGGTGGATGTAGAATGGATAGAAAAAGTACTTCCAGAACTTGTCATTTCTTAGGAGATTCACTAGTTTCTTGGTCTTGCAATAAGCAACATTCTGTAGCACTTTCCACTGCTGAAGCCGAATATGTAGCAGCTGGAAGTTGTTATGCTCAAGTGTTGTGGATGCAACACACACTCACAGACTATGGTTTGAGTTTTACTAAAACTCAAATTTTGTGTGATAACACAAGTGACATTGCCCTTAGTAAGAACCATGCACATCACTCACGTGAAAAACACATAGATATTAGGCATAATTTTCATAGGGATCACACACTTAAAGGAGATATTATTCTTCAGTTTATCGGAACGCAAGATCAACTTGCTGATATTTTCACAAAATCTTTGCCTTTTGATAGATTTGAATACATAAAATATAAGTTAGGAATGATAACCATAAGGTAATCTTTCTTAATTAACTTTCTATTGAAAAAGTCTCCTTACAGTAATAGACTCCTTTTCATAGGGGGAGTACATTTGATTGTTAGAGTAACTAATTTTTTTTTTCAAAGTTAGTTTTTCAAACTTTTCGGAACTAAATTTCTGGAATGGGAATTTTCAGAACTAAAATTTTCCAGAATTGATATTTTTGTATAGAAAACTTCTGGAATGGAAATTTTTGTATTGAAAACTTCCGGAATGGAAAATTTCGTACTGGTGTTTCCGTAACGAAATTTTTGTACCGAGACTTTCATAATGAATTTTTTTTATTATTCAAACTTTTGTAATGAAATTTTAATGTTGAAAATATTATAATGATTTTTCGTTTTCATTGTTGATTTTTTTGTAGTGAGTTTTTCGAACTATGTCTTTTCGTAGAAAAGATTTTTCGTAGTCAATTTTTTTTTCTCTCTTCAAGAAGAATATTACCTATTACGAATAAACCTCCTAATCCAATCCGAAAGGTATCATTTCCTTACTCAAGTTTTCATAATCATACTTTACTAGCCGCTATTTTATTATATTTTGTTTTCGGATTCTAGTTTTCTTAAATCCTTGTTTTAATAAAAAACTCAAAAGATCGGATTCAAGTTTTCTTGAGAATTGGTTTTCAACCGTCAGATCAAATCAAAGTTGTTTCAACCATTAGATGGATTTGGAAGACCATCGGTCAAAATTATTTTCCTATTTAAAGGGGACCCCAAATGGTCGTCCCACATCGGTTTTCCAAGATTTTGCGTCCTGAAGCTCTGCCTCTCCGATTTAAGTCTGTTCCGATCTTCAGCAATCTCCGTTTTGAACTTCTCAGAAGTCTTCAGATCCAAAAGTTTGTGGAAGTAGCTTCTCAAGACATGTCAACCTCTAAGCCGATTTCTCAATGGTTAGTATATAGAGAAAGGTTGGTTCATCCTGATTTCTTAAACAAGTATGATTATCTTATATCCAATAACATATATCTTAACAAATGGGAAGATGTTGTTGTGTCTAAGCCTGGGAATCAAGATTAAGTATATTCAGAGTTGCTTTTAGAGTTCTATGAGACAATTTCCTTCTTTAAGGAAGATTCTAGGGAGAAATTGTCATTTAAGTCTTATAGAAAGACTTATAAGATTTCTTATGCCAAGGTAGCCAGCTTGGTAGGGCTGAACAATGAAGGTGAAGCCGAGTTCATCACTCATGTTTTTTCGGATTCAAAAGTAAGTTTCAACAAGTAAAAGGATTTGGAGACTCTCGGACTGTCAGATTACAAGGCTCTAAAGATTCCTAGTTTGTCTACAAATTTTCAGATTCTAGAATTATGGGTACAAGTCTTTATCATACTGAGAAAGGGTGATAAAGAAAGTTTTAAGAAGAGTGAGATCTTTATCTTAGATTTTTTGATAAATCTAAGGAAGTTTAATCTGATGAAACACATTCTTTTTACCATTGAGAATATTAAGAAAGAGAATCTGAGAGATCAGATCATAATGTATCCAGCAATCATCTCGAAGTTGATTGTTCAGTGCCTTGAGTCTTTCAAGGAGGCTGGCAAGTCTAAGCCAAGAGTTTCCAAAATTATGTTGGTGAGTGATGATACCCTCAAAAGGATGAATGTTGCCTTCGACAAGAAGACTAGTGAGTTCTTTGATTTACCAGTTCAAGAAGAAGTGGTTCCGAAAGTTGGTGAACCTGAATCTTCTAAGCCGGTGAAGAAGAGAAAGTTGAAAGAAGTTGAAGTTGAAACAGGGAATCCCAAATCTAAGGAAGTTCATTTTGCACCTCCCAAACCGAAGAAGAAGAAAGATTACCCTGATGAGGTAGTTGCTAAGTGGAGGGAAATCAAAGAGAAAAGAGTGCAAGGGGAGCCTCAGTTTGGCTTGGATCCTGCGGAGGCTAAGGCCATGAAGGAAAAAATAGTGGATGAATTATAAAAACAAGTGAAACAAAAGAATCTTAAGAAGAAGATGTCTGAAGCTGAGGTAGCTCAGACTTTGTTGAAGTTTAATGAGATGGTCTCCACAAACATTCTCGTTTCAAGATCTTTTTCTTTGTAATATCTACCTGAAACTCTAGGAAGAAACTATGTCACTCGGGAAGAGACAGTTGCTAAGCATGTTGAGGATGTTGAGCAATTTGAGGTGGTGCAAGAGGAAGAAGCAGTTGCTGAAGGTAGTGGTGAGACTGCAGATCTATTGAAGCAAGTAGACGATTATAAGGGGTCACCTTCGGAACATTTGTCACTCTGAACTTCAGAAGCTGAGTCCTCTAAGTTAGTTACTCCACGAAAGGATGAGGAGAAATGAGAACAAGAAGTATCTTATCATGTAGAGGAAGAACAACTTTTACATGATATTGCTCAAATGCAGAATATAGAGGATGGTGCTCAAAAATTTATTGATGATGAAGAAAATATTGTTCAAGTGTCCGGTAGTGATCAGAAAACTCCAGAACAGCAATCCATTCCGAAAAAGTAAAAGGGAAAGCAACTTATTGTTGATACCCCGAGCTTAGTGGCTGTAAAGAGGAGGGAAATTGGTGATTCTTCTAAGAAGAAGGATAAGAAATTTGAAGAAGAAAATTCTCCAAGAAAAGTCTCGGATTCGGAGTCATCTTCATTGAGGCATGACTTTGTTGTTCAGTATTTAAAGAAGTTGGTGGGTTCTATTCCGACCTTCTCAAGTATTGATTCAAGATTCCAGATGCTCCAACATACTTTGAATTAGAAAACAGACTCTGTATCCATGGTTATGGACAAATGTGTTGAGATGGAGGCTCAGTTCAAAAAAAATTTTGTCGTCTATGAAGCCCACAAAAGGTCTTGTAAGAAAATGACTAGTTGGTCGAGGAAAACTGTAGAAGAGATGAGGCTCCTGGATGATTTTCAAGATAATGTTAAAGATGTGTTTGAGAAAGAATACAGGAAGCTACATGATCTTACTTATTCCTTTGAAGAAAAGTTGACAGCTGAGAATAATTCCCGAATTCAAGAAGACAGAGATCTGAATGGGAAGTTGAATTCTGTTGCTCAAAACTGGAGTAATGAAAGGGATTTTCGGATTGAGATTGAAGAGAAGTTGTTAAATCAAGAAAAAGTTTTGAAAGCTCAGGAAGAAAATATTGAAGCTCAAAGTGCAAGAATAGTTGTGTTAGAGAAGCAAGCCGACGAAGACCATAAAGACTTGAAGAAGATAAAGACTATTCTCAAGGGTATCATAGAGAAGGAAAATGATCCAAAATAGACAAATCCGATCTTTTTTGTATCTTAGCTTCTTTGTTTTTAATCTTTCAAACCTAATGAAAATATTGCTTGCTCTTTTTTGTTGTTCTTACTAATTTTTCAGTTACTTTGTTATATTTTCCATTCCCTCAAATTCTTTTTGAAAATAACAAAGGGGGAGAAGGAAAAATAACCCTAACAAAAGGGGAAAAGGAAAAAGATCCTTAAAAAAGTGTGAGAAAGAAAAAGAACTCTAATAGAGTTTATCTAAGGGGGAGTTTTTCATTAGAAGAATACATTCTTATTCTTAATGAAATTCGATTCCGGAAATCTAGAATATGATCCTTGGAGTTTCAAAGTCTAAGGGGGAGTTAGTCGTATTCATCAACATCCATAAGCAAAGGAAGATAAGCCTTAATGTTTTTTTTCCTTAGCATTTCTTTTTCGCAAGGATGTTTGTGCTTTCCAAAAAGGGGGAGATTGTTGAGTCAATAAGATTTTCTTTATGACTTTTCCCTTCCTTCTTTTTTCGAAAATCACAAACACCTTATCTTTAAGGAAATTGCTTTTATAAGGAAAATTACTTTTATAACGAAAAACGCTTTTATAAGGAAGATCACTTTTATAAGGAAAATTATTCATATCATATTTTCATTATATATATCCATATTTTTCTTAAGTATAAGAATCGGTTTCATTTCTATATTCTCGGAATCATTTAAAACTTTGATATGAAGCATTCTATTTTAGGCTCCGAATTCTGGATGAGAACTGTAATGAAGTTCCACTCCGAATTCTGGATACGAACTCTAATAAAGTTCCACTCCGAATTCTGGATACAAACTCTCATGAAGATCAGCACCAAAATCTAATGACAAAACCTGATTACGAATTCTCATTACGAATTCTGATGACGAATTGTCATTCTGAATTGTCATTCCGAATTCACCTATTAAACAGAATCTGATCATCTTTGCTTTATACACTCCGAATTTATTTAGACTCCAAATATTATTTTTTAGACTCCGAACTTTAATTTTTCTTACACTTTTATAATTTGTATACTCTTTAATATTTTTACTTACACTCGGAACCTTCACTCCAAACTTTTGGGTTAGACTTAAAACGATGTCGTACTTTCTGTTACACTTATTTTGTTATAAAACGATGTCGTCTATTCTGTTATTAACTAACCGTTGGTTAAGTGACACGTGTATAGGTCCCTCCGATTTTTAAGGAAGATATGACCGTTGGAAAGGAGGTCGACCGAGCCTATAAATAAGAGCTCATTTGAAAGATCTCAAAAAAACTGATCTTCGACTCATGTGATTACATGCTTAAAGTGATTTCTAGAGAGAGAGGCACTTATTAACTCTCAAAGCTTCATGCGACTCTGAATGTTGGTGATTACATTCGAGGACTTCCGGGGATAGGAAGACAGAGGTGCTGACTACCTTAATGTTCGAGGGCTTCCTTGCTAAGGAAGATAGAGGTTCCAACTACCTTGAAGTTGAGGGCTTATGGCGATAGCAAGACAGAGATTACGATCTTTGTATTGAGGGATTACCCTGGTGTGGGTAAGATAGACTTTCTTGAAAGTATAAATCAAGGGACCTTTATCCAAGGTTGTTGGATACCCTTTTCTTTGGGTTAAAAGACTTATATCTTGTTACTTGTAGTTTTAAAACTTGTTTGTTTTCGCTGCATATTGTATTGTAAGGAAATTATAACTTTCTTATACTTCCTTACTTGTACTCTGTTCCATTTAGATTCTATACGCTTTAAGGTAGAATCTCATATTGTAATATTTAGTTAAGTTTCAATTTCCGGATTCATATTTCCGGAACTTACTTTGGGAATCTCTTTCCAGTTTTAAGAAAGCACATAGAACTTGAAGTTTATAAATTTATAAATTGGTGATTAGAGGTGTTGTGAATTTACTTAAATTTAACTTTGTTAAACCTAGATTTTCCTTGTCTAAGGAAAACATAGTTATCCATAACTAACTTTAAAGGTTCCAAAGGAATTTTTAAAGTGTACAATTCACCCCCCCCTCTTGTATATTGAGAATCTACATCATTATTTCGATCCTAAAAAACTATCTTGGTCCTCTCCTGGATGAGGCTTGGTCCTACTAAGGAACACACAACCACCTCAACCCAACAAAATAGAGATTAGAATGGATACCCATACAAAGCCTCAAATAGGGACATACTGATTGAGATCTGATAACTATTATTATAAGAAAAATCACTCAACCGAAGATGCCTTTCACAATAACCCACAAAATCAAGCACACATGAACACAACATATCATAGAGAGTCTAGATGGTCCACTCAGATTGACCATTCTTCTATGTATAATACACAGTTCTCAATATCATCCCAGTTCCTAAATACTTCTCAATTCCCTTCCAAAACTGACAAGTAAAATGGGAATCCTAGTCCAAAATTATCACTGAGGGAACTCTATGAAGATTAAAAACATATTAAATATACTTTAATTTTAATTCCTCTACCTTTCTTGACTCCATTATGGGAAGAGATAAGGATATTTTTTATAAACGATTGACAATCACCCATGAAAAATATTTCCTGCTCGGAGTATAATGTATCCCAATCATGAAATCCATATAGATATTTTCCCACTTTCACACTAGAATGGGTAGTTTCTTCAATAACCCAGATGGTCTATGATACTCATGTTTGATCCTCTATAGGTTCAAGAATCTAGAAACAAAATCTACAACCACACATATCATCTTGAGCCAACAATATCGACCTATAAAGGTATAGAAAATCTTGGTATCCCTAGGGTGCATGACCCAAATAAAATGATTCACCTCTTGCATAATCTCTTGCCTTAGGATGAAAAGAAAAACCAACCACTTATTGAAAAGGGGTGAACCATCAGGACACTGAGACCAATCACTTGAATTCTCGGATATATTTAAAGTACTACTAATTTGCTGGAACTTGGGGTCGGATGCCAGCTTTCTCCTAACATGATTGATAAGAGAGGGTGTGAATTGCACACTGGATAATAACACACTCTTTCCATTATCCTACACCTCCAAATTCGGTTTAGTAAATAAAATCATCGGACCCCACTTATCTATTGATTCTCAAACATCCCACATTAGAAGATTCCTATTCAAATCATCAGTGACCATATTCCTCTTCTATTGTGCATATTAAATGTCAGAATAAAATGTCTAAATATATTCTACTTAGTTTATCTACATGTGGTTTAGGTCCCTCTGGGTAAAAATGTACTTTAGTCTTTTATGATTTGATTATACTATAAAATAATCCCAAAAGAGGTAATGGCATCATGTCTTTAACACATGAATTATGGATTCCAATTCCATGTCATAGGTTGGGTAATTATTCTTATGTGGGCATAGATACTGCAATCCATAGACCACCACATAGTCATACTACATTATCAATCACCTCAACTCCACACTAGATGAATCACAATATACAACATAAGCTCTCCCAGACTTAGGAAGAATCGAAATTAGTGTGGATGTCAAATAGGTCTGTAACATTTAAAAATTAATCTAATGCTTCTCATAGAATTAAAACTTCACCCATTTTATAATCAAGGTTTTCAAGGGAAAATAATCATAAAACCCAAGAAATCCAATAAAACTTGGATCTTGAACACATTATTGGGTTACTCACAAGGAATGACCACTGAAACATTCTCTGGTTCCACTAAAACTCCTTCCTCAAAAATCATGTAGCCCAAAAACCTCACATAATTGATCCAAAACCAGCACTTATAAAACTTAGAATATAGATTTTTCTCCCTAAAAACACCCAAAACAAACTCCATACAGTCATAATGATCCTCCTTTAATTTGGAATACGTCAAGATGTCATCCAAAAACATAACCATGAAGGAGTTCAAAAATTGGTGGAATATTTGGTTCATCAATTCCATATATACTAATGGAGAATTGGTAAGCCCAAATAGCATAACCAAATACTAAAAGTGTTCATACCAACTTCAAAAGTTAGTATTTTGAACATCTTCTTCCCAGACCCTCAACTTGTGGTACCCATATCCCAATTCGATCTTTGAAAACCATCAATCTCCTCTGATCTGATCAAAGAGATCATCAATTCTAGGAATCATGTATTTATTCTTCATGGTCACTTGTTTAAGATTACAATAGTACATGAAAAGTTAAAGGCCTCTATATACCTTCTTTTCAAATAGTATTGGTAGAGCCCATGGTGAAACACTGGGATAAATAAATCCCCTGCCCTTGATATCCTCTAATTGAACTTTCAACTATTTTAACTTGGTTGGATCCATCTTATAAGAAAAGAAGGAGATCATGCTCATCCCAAGGAGTTGATAAATAGTAAAATTGATCTCTCTAAAGGGACTTAATCCTAAAAAAATCCTATAAAAACACATTTGGGTACCTTTACATGACCACTAGAATTTCACCCACTGAACTCTACATAGAAACATCAAGAAACAAGCTTGAAAACATTCATGAAATCAATATCACATCTGAAGCAACTGGTCCTTCCCTCCCTAATCATTTACCCCACTCACACTAAAACACATGAGTGATACCACCAAGAGTAAGAAACTAGACCCCAAAATGGTAACATTTTTATAACTCCTCGAAGTTTATCAACCAATCCATATTTATAATAAGGTCAAAACATCCCTGTCTAAAATAAGTAATCCCCAACTGAATTCCACATAAGCTATCAAAACCTAACACTTAAGTCACTTGAAACTTTTCACCTTACTCTTATCCAATGGGGTTTCAAATCCATAACATGTGGTATCTACTCAGCTCATATACCCAATTCATCAATACTTTTAAGAGAAATTAAGGAATGGGATGCACCCATGAAAAATAAATAAAGATTCCATAGAATAAGTAATAAACTTTGTACCTATCATGGGGGCCAAACCAAAATCTAAGTCCTCTAGAACAACCTCTTCTGCATGGAGATTCCATGGAATAGAACCACTATGTTCTTTATTTCCCTAGTGAGAATTTCCCTTACCACAAGGATGATATCCTCTATCCTGGGAAGCCTTTTATTGCACCTAAAATCCCATTCAAAAAGTGAATCCCACACCGCTCCCCTACAAATCCATATGATAGAATCCTTAAAAATGTCCCAAACATCTACACTTGAAGAATTCCCTCATATTATATGGATAACTAGGCTCTTTGAGTCCATCCTTCCCATACTATTAATAGAAAACTGATTTACACCCAAAAGAAGGCATAGGAACTTAACCTAATGACAACCAGACACTTTTTCTAATACCCCAATGAGACTCATCTCTCTTTCACTTCTATCATGATAAAGAACCATGGATACCACCCACTGGAAGAACACCATTGAAACCTATAATTCTAGTTAAATTTACCTCTTCCATATCCACCTTATCAACAACCTATGAATAAGTCAGTAGATAGAGAATAATGATAATGGATATGATCGATTGCCTCAATCCCATCTCAAAACACATATCCTTGAGGTAATAATTCATGAGTAGATCTGTAGAAACATGTACCAAATTCATAAATTAGGAAACATACTCTATCACCAAATTATCCCCTTTATCAAAATTCAAGAACTCATGGTCCTTTTCCATTCTTAAGGTCTTCAGGTAGAACTGTCGATTTAAGTCCACCTTGAAAGTGGTCTATGTAAGATCCATATGCCTCCTTGAAAGAACCATCGACTCCCACTATTTCTAACCTTCTCCTTCAAGCACATATGTGGTGAATCCTACCTTTAAGGTTATGGGGGTCTTTAAAAACTCAGTGATCAAATTTTTATAGTCCAACCACACCTCGAGATCATTGGGTCCCTTGTCACAATGAAACATTGGTGGATTTTGTCTCATAAACTCTTGAGTATGGCCCACCAGCTATGTATTCTCTCAACCACCCACTTTAATCAATGGTTTTATCATATGAATCACTAACTCTACCAAAGCTAGATAAAGAGGAGAGTTTTCCCACAAAGAGTTCTCTATAACACCCTCACTATGCCTAGATGAGGTTCTTATGGGAGGAATCTTCTAAAATACAAAAGGCATAAGCGTCATCATGAAAAATTCAATCTCAAACCACATTAAGTAGACTAAAAACAACCCAAATAAAGGGCATAAAAAATAAATCTTAATATCAAAAGTAACTCTAAATGAAAAGAGGGTGGAAAATAAAACAAATAAAACATTTCCCACTCTACATGGTTTGGAATAACATTTAGTAAAACTGTGAATCAACAATTTGGGTCTCACTGGAGTTGGAAAACAAGGCCACACTGGTTGTGCATGGGTACTAGTAACTATGTCCCTTAACCGTACACCTACTAAAGGCCTCACTATTTTCACCCCAAAATCAAAACATCCCTCGAACACACTTAGGACTTAACAGCAACTGGAAAATACCTTAAAACAACATCAAAAAAGCCTTAATTGGGTTTAAAACATTATCAAAATCCCAGAATACCCATGGTAACTCAAGGTTAGACATAGAGAATAACTCTCCAAGTACTCCCACATTTCCAACTCAAGAGTCCTAATTGTTCTAGCTCTATTCTATCACTAACACTAAAATAAAAACCATCCTATAATACCATTTTCTAATGAAATGACTTGGTTCAACCCACCCTATCACCTAAGCTAGCCCATCACATGACCCGAAGCAGGTTCCCAATCACCATAAGCTAGAAACAAGTACCGAGAATAATCAATAATCTCTTGGGAATGGTTTTATCCTTGGTAAACTAGAATAACCCATCTATGAAATGGGACAACCACACCAATAACATCAGAGTGAAAAATAAAAATAAAACATCCATATTGTGCAATAAAGACCAAGTTAATACTGCAAGAAAAAATATACATCATAAAAAAAACATGTCATAACATGACATATATATGGAATCTCAAGTAATAACCTAAAACTCAAAAGAGTGGTAACAATACCAAACAATTCATATACCTACATCCCCGTCGATAACAAATCCCAAAACAACTCCAAATGATCCAAACCCTAGGAGACCATGTCTCCTCCAACAACATGACATAATGTGGTAATAATGAAGAACCACCCAGGTACATGGTACCCATTCCTTTACATGTTCCCCACAAAACAAATTCTACATATTTCAAATGGAATATGTAGGGTGTGAGGTACATATCCAAGTAGGATACCACTATGAATATATTTAAGGGGTTTACCCATAAAAATAATAAATTTGTTTGAAAACACTTTTCAAAACTAAAACACATTGAAAACATACCATTTTGATAAAATCCTTTGGAATCCCTTTGGTTTTCCATTTCAAATAGAACATGTTTTCCAAAATATTACACTACATGGCTCAAATAAGAAAACAAGGCCCAAGTCACAAAATTATCAACATATCTAACAAGGAATAATAAATGTTGAGCATAAAAATCATCATCATCTAACCATATAAATGGAAATGAGTGTAACATATCTCATCACATCAAACATAGAACTAATAAAATGCATAAAGCATATAAATCGATCTGGAATGAGTAAGTTCACATAGGGATATAATCACAAGGTTCTAATGTGAGTGAGTCTAAATAAATTATGATAGTTGGATAAATAAATTGGAAGCTCTCATGGTCTTCCTTGGTCCCAACCCCAAGAGTTCTCATGGTCTATTGGAAAACAAATGGTGAAGTTTCCCAGTCAAGATCCAAGTATCTCTGAGAGGGTAAAGGGTGAATCAATGATATATTTTTTGTTTTATGTTCTATACATTTTTGAAACAACCTTTCCCTCTTATTAAAGATTTCTTTACCTACTTAACACAATCAAAATACACATCCATAGGAACACAATATTTACAAGGTTCACTACTAAACAAGAGTAGTTATGTCCTTGGTATGGTATCCAAACAATCCAGTACCACACAATCCACAAGAAAACAATACTTTTATGCGGAATACAACGATTAGGATAAAACCTTTCACTCGTTTAACTCTTGGAAAACCATCCACAAGTACGTGTTCACCCTCTTAGCACAAATAGGGTAAAACAAAGTTTCATTACTTCTTAATTATCTTTCATAGTTTGATATTTCAAAACAAATATTCTCTTTCTTACCTACAAGCTAGTAAGAACTACCTTACACAAAACTTACTACTTGTGCCGAACTCAAATATTTTGTGTTACCTTTTAGGTTTCTTGAACGCAACATCCATACCTCATGTGAAAGATTTTACTTTTTTCTTGAAACACCTCTTGTGAACAACTTAAATCTTGTATGAAAATTTCTTCTTGCATGCAACTTCTCCTTCTTACTCACAACTCTATTTCTTTTCCACAACTCCCATTATATAAAATTCTTCCATGCCTTAAAGCTCTGGATTTATCTGAGTTATGAGCTTCTAAAATGATAGGGGGTCACTTTTTATTTATAGACCCCTATGAAAAAAACCCTTGACACATCGCACAAGATCCTAACGCATCATGCAAAACCCCATTTGACGTCGCATTGGGTGCAAAAGTCTCTTTTGTGCCATCCTCATCTTACGTGCACTTCTTTAATATTTCGCGCACTTCATGGCTCTTCCATTTTTTTATGTTCTGACCTTGAATCATGTCTTGAACGCAACATTCCAAACTCCCTTCAATCTTGCACGCAAAACCCAATCTTTTGCACGAGCCTTTCCTTTTCCAGATTTTGATGTTCGGATCTTGGAAACCCAATTGCGTGAAACATAACAAGCCCTATTTAAAATTTCATGAAACATTCTTTTCCAAAAGCACATTTCTCCATCTTCTGATTTTCAGCCCCAAAAATTTGGCAAACACTGGAAAATGGCGCCACCTTAAAATCTACTTCAGCAAGAACACCATTGATGCTTCACTATCATCTGGTTTATTCAAAAAACACCTGCTTTCATCATGAACTGTATCTTCCAGGATTTATAGTCTTTGATCGAACACCTTCAGCATCATCATATTTTCAACTAAAAGTACTGAAACTTCCCTATCTTCCACTAGAATCTTTCCTTCCAATTAGAACTGAATATGACTAGTAGCACCTTTACTACTCCTTTACTTCATAAAGCTTTCATCAAAAGTTCTCCTAACTTATGATATTTTTAAAATACAAATCATCAAATAATCATATTATTTCATAAGTCTTTTACAAAGTGAGTTGATTTATCCTATTTGACAACAAAAGACAACACTCTGCAAAAGAAAAAGTATTCTTTCTTCCTTATCTATCCAACTTGGTCCCAAAAAATAGAATCTCTCATGATCTTCCTACCCAAAAGCTCTCATCATCCCTTGGAAACAAAAGTAGAATCTCTTGTGGTATTCCTACATGAAATCTCAAAAATTTCCTTGGATATCTCCTCTATCACACCTCAGTTAATCCATGTTCTACTCCATTCCAACATAATCACAAACAAGTTCCATACAATCAAAATACATTTCACAAAAAAAATCACAAGACAACTTTACCATTTTAAACAAAACTCACTTCAAAAGGTAAAACCATTAATTTATAAAACCATTTTATAAATATATTTAAAACCATAAAACCACTTTGATCCATTTCATAAAATACTTGGTGTTCATACAATCTACCCCTATTTGGAAAACTCTCATTCAACACTCAAGTTTTTAAGCCAAGTCATAAATTATATCAATCATGGGATAAAAATCAAACATAAAAAATTAAAAGGTTAATTTTATAAATATAAACCAAATTAGATTCATAATTCTAAGGTAATATATGTAAATATCCCTTAAATAGAGACACCTACTTTAGATTTGGTTCCAACCACATAGCCTTCAATGAATACCACTAATAAGAGTTAAAAGAAGACCTCAGACACACAAACCACATGAAAAAAAAACAAAATTCCCCATTAAAACCCTAGGTTTGGCTATCCCCACCAACAAGGGTTCCATACATACATGGAAATGGAAGAACAATCTTGAGAAGGGGGAAAGGAGGGAGAAAACTTGAAGAAAGAAGATTGTGACAAGCCAAACCACCAAGATCTCTAAGAGATTTTACCAATGATAGAGAGGAGAATATTACACACTAAGTAGGAGGGGTTTCACATGATGGGGGAGAAAATAAGGGTTGAAATACTTAAAATAAATAGTGCTAAAATGGTGAAAGACTATATTTTAACTGAGCTGGATAGGCTGCACGGTTAAGCAAACCGTGCACCAACCATGTGGGTGCAGCTTCCCCACCAAAAACTAGTTGCATAGTTTCCCCTAGTAGGAGAATGGTTTTATGATTCATGTTTAAATCATGAAAATCCCATTATACGAACCTATAGTACCCTCGCATGGTAAGATAAAAAATTAGAGAAACTATGCACCTTGGTCTATCTTCCCCAAAAATGGGTTTTTTTCGACCCCCGACACCTGAAACCTCCCAAGCTAAACCAAACATAAAATAAAACATAAAATTTGATATACCATTGAAGCATAAGGTGTCACATATGTGGATTTGTTTGTTAACTTAAAGGAGTGTGGAATTTTTTAAGCATATATTAAAGGTATATTTTCTAATTTATATTAAATTTGATTATTTATTTAATTTTTTAGTTTTTAGTTTTTTTTATTTTTTTTATTTACTTAGTTGTTTAGTTAGTTATATATGATTTATAAATAATAGTTAGTATTAGTAAGTAAATTATTATTATTTAATTGTGAATATTTAGTAATTAATTTACAATTATCCTTAGTAATGGAATTATAATTATAAAAAATATTATTTTGTATGACTTAGTAGTTTTTAAATATTAGTGACATAATTATTAACTAATTGATAATTAATTAATTAATCATTATAAAATTAAAATTAACTAATCAGTAATTACTCGGTAATTAATGATTGATATTAATTAGATGATGAATAAATATTAGTGAAATAATGATTAACTATTAATTAACTAATTATTAAATATTAAATAACTGATAAATAAAAAAGATTAACGAATGATTGATGAATCATTATAAAATGATTAACTAATTATTAACTTAGGATTAAATAATAAATAACTAAGAATCCAATAATGATTAACTAGTGATTCACTAATAAGAAACTAATTATTAAATAATGATTAACCAATATTTAAATAATGATTAACTGTTAATTAGGTGTAAATTAACTACTTAATAACTTTTAAATATGTAATTATTAACTAATGTTAAAGTAATGATTAATAATTTATTAACTAATGATTAACTAAATATTATCTTAGGAAAAAATAATGATTAGATAATGATTAACATATGAATAACATATGATTAAATTAGGATCAAATAATGATTAACTAATGATGTACTAATGATGAACCAATGGTTAACTAATAATTAACTATAAAGAATTTACTTAATAATTATTAATTAACTAATAATTACCCAGGATCGAATCCGGGAAGGGAAAAATTTCTGGGTACTGTAGCAGTACTGTAGCAGGGCGCTGTAGCAGTGGTGACTATAGCAACGGTGACACTATTGCGGAAAAAACTGTAGTAGGAACTATAGTGGTGGAGGTACCGTATCTGGTACTGTAGCAACCCATGTACTGTAGCAGTAATATTCACCGAAGGGCCCTTTGGGCCAAAAATGGGCTTTCAAGCCTTGTATTCAGACCACTTGGCCTTGGGCCTTCGTGATTTATAATGGGTCTCCCTCTACCCAAACGAAAAGAGGTCTTCTCTTTAATAATAAAAATGATACTTCGGCCCCAACCTTTTAAAAATGATTAACTAATGATTAAATAATGATTAATTAATGATTAACCAATAGTTACTTAATGATTAACTATTAATTAACTATAAAATTACTACTAAATAACTATTAATTAATGAATGGTTGATGAATGGTTAACTAATGATTAACGAGTAATTAAAGAATGATTAATCAATAATTAAGGAATGATTAACTTAGTATTATGTAATGATGAAGTAATGATTAATTAATAATTAATTAATAATTAAATATTCATTAACCATAAAATAACTACTTAATAAGTATTAATTAATGAATTCTTAATAAATGAGTAAAAATTAATTAAATAATTATTATGGAAATAATATTATAGGATTAAGTAAGGCTTAACTTAGGATTAAATAATTCCTAAATAATAATTAAGTAATGATTAATTAATTATTAACTAAGGATTAACTAATGATTATCTAATGATGAACTAAGGATTAAATAATGATTAACCAATAATTAATTAATGAGTACTTATTCATTAAATATTATTTAACTATTAGTTAATTATAAAATAACTACTTAAAAACTGTACATTAATAAATGATTTATGAATGATTAACTAATGATTAATGAAGTATTATAAAATGATTAATTAATTATTGAATTTGGATTAACTAATTATTAAATAATGGATAAGTAATGATTAATTAATGATTAACTAAGTATTAATTAGGGATTAAATAATTATTAAAATATGATTAATGTAGGATTAAATTTTGATCAAAGAGGTCTAACTCCATGATAAAGAAGCTTAAATTTCCACCTAATTTGTCACTCCCATGGTATATACTTTAGATGATTCATACCTTTTTGAAGTTTAAATTTTTTACTAAGAAACATTAGTCACATTGTTGAGGATATAAGAAAACATTCCAAAATTTCTGCAATGTAAATATTGTGTGGTTATCTATGTAATGATATCCATCTTTAGATACTACAAGTGGATGTGGCTCTAGAACAGTTTTACCTAGGGGTAATATCACTAAAAATGGTGCATTGGGCATTAACTCAATTTTCACATGGTGCATGACAAAAAGTCCTTGTTACACACTTTTTTGACACTGCCCATGGATATTATTTTGATGGTTCACATTATCTTTATAAACTAATGAACATACCTTTTGTAATATTAAAATTTTTACTACAAAACATTAATTTCATCATTAAGGATATAAGGAAATATTCTAAAAATTTGATAAAGTAAATATTGTATGATTAATAGGGAAATGAAATATGTGTTTGGATACTATATGTGGATGTGTCTCTGTTATAGTTTTACCTAACATTAATAACCTCTAAAAGGTAACATTATACATTGACTCGATTGTCACCGCATGCATGAAAAAGAGGCCTTTCTACACACCTAGTTTGACACTCCTGGGGGATATACATTAGATGATTGACATTATATATATAAATGATTGTACATACCTTTAGAAATACTAAAATTTAGACTATAAAACTTTAGTGACATCATCGAGAATATAAAAAAACATTCTAAAATTTTGGTAAGTATAGTTTTTGTGAGTATCTATGTAATTAAATCCCTATATGGATATTACAAGTGGATGTGTCTCTATCACATTTGTACTTAGGGTTAATAACCCTAAAAGGGTGCATTGGTCATTAACTTGATCATCACTTAGTGCATGTAAAAGAATCCATGTTTCACACATAGTTTGACACTCATGGGTGATATGCTTTAGGTTATTCAAATTCTCTTTATAAAAAATTGAACATACCTTTAGTAATATTAAAATTTTAACTATAAAACATTAGTGTCATTATTGAGGATATAAGAAAACATTATAAAATTTCAGTATTGTAAAGATTTTTTGGTCAATGCTACATGATTATTCCTCACGTTTAATATCATTTAAAATATTATAATTTTGATCAGAAGGAAATTTTCACATAGAAAATCATATTTACCTTTGTCTACCACTATGGGGAAGTTATTAAAATTAAGAAAGGGTCATCATATAGTACATAACTAAAATTAATGGTTAGGACATATGATTGTTTTATCCTAATAGAACTTCAAGAAAGAATTCATGATCATTTAAATCTGATACCTAATCAGGATATATAGTCTTTTATATATAGACATTAACAATTCCAGGATAGGATTTATCATATAGCTTCACCATTGGTTGATGATGAGGACTGGGTCAAAGCAAAAACTTTATTTAACTGATGATCTAATAATTCCTTGATGGAGTTATATGTGGAGGCTTCTACTATCCAGCAATAACTTCCAATTGTATAATGACATAGTCATAGAATATTCATCTAAGAAGTTTCATCCCATAAATATGTGACTATTTTATATCATGTGGAAGAAGGCAACCAAAATGATCACCCAGATATTCTTCATGATAATTTGGATTATTAGTAAGTGTTAAATGATGGAACAGATAGAGACAATGGTGATGAGGAGGAGGAAACTATAGAAGTTTGGGAGTAAGTTTCTAGAAAATAAGTAGTTGTACATCATCCTTAACACACAATTAATCTTCTACCACTCTTCACATATTATTTAGAAGTAATGAAACCTTTTCCTAAATTCGATAAGAATATTATCACACCAATAACTAAGTTTCATAGAGTTATAGTGGATAGATTTGGTAAATTTGATAGAACATTATACATTAGATGAGATTTTCCAAGAAAATATGGCATGAAAAATATAGTGAAAAGATTTCATATTGAGATACACTGTAGATATTTAAGATGTAGAGTCAAACTAAACAAAATGTATTATATGGTGTGATAAATACGATGATGGTTGTAGATTTAACTTGAGTTTGATTCATGAAATTTATCTTATAGGTTAGTGAATTTATAATATTTAGGCATATCACACTTTTATGCAACCAAACCTAAAGAATATCATACATCATTGGATGCTAAATTTGTTTATTCTATTATTTTCAAGATAATTAGGACCTAGAAATATTTTCCTATATCCCTTGGGCATGAGATGATTCAATAAAATATTAGTTAAAATATATCTTATATAATGGAATGGATGGTGAAATAGAAGGCAGTTGTCAAGGTTCATGGTGATTGGGATGAATCATATCAGGTGTTTTCATAATTTTTATCTACATGGAGACAAAAACAACTTTTCTTTCACCTTGATACAAAGAACTTGTGTCTCAAGATAAATAAATTGATAAATATCATGTAAAAAATGGTTGTTATAGGCATCAATTCTAGGTATTACCATGTTTTTTTCTACAAATAATTTATACAAATTGATGGAGAATTTCTATATGGAAATTACAAAGGCATATTACTGATTGTGGCAACCCAATATGTAACCATTCACCTCTACCACTTGAATTTTCTATTGAATTGAAAGAAAATTATGAATCATGTAGTTATTTTTTAACATGTATTAGAAACCATTTCAACCACATTTTAGGTGTATGTTTTCTATATGATTTTCATCAAGAAATCAATAACAAAATCAAGGCCAATTTTGTTATATGGAGATCCTCAAGTGCACATCATTAATACTACATAAGACACTTTTCCAGCAATGTGTGAAAGGCATGGAATGATGTATCTATGAAGAAGGAAATCATGAAGTTTGGTATACAATCTCTTTATTATATTTTTCTATATCAACATAGTGGTAAAATTAATTTAGGTGAAATTTGATCACTTTCATGTAGCATATAATCCAGATCAGAAAAGGTTTGAGTAGTATTTGGAAGGAATTCATAGGGTTAATATGGGGGTGTATGATTACATGATGTAGATTCCAAAATAGAAATAGAAAATGGCATACAAAAAGAAAAGGAAAGGAGATACGAACACATGACTACAAACATTGTAGAGTGAATCAATAAAATATTCAAGGGGATTTGAAAGTTACGTATAATTGACCTAGTTTATGTGACATTTTATCATTATGTAAAGTAATTTTTATAAAGAGGAAAGTAAACTGCTAATGGGATTCAGTAGGCACTATGGTACTGATGATACTCTTAATCATAGATTTACAAGAACATTAAAGAAGGTTCTACTTATTGAGTGTGAATTTTCAATTGAGAATATAGTTTATTTGAAGTGAAAGAGTGTCAAGACCCCATCATAGATTATAGTTTTTGAGTGCTAGTAGTATTATTTGATACAATGAATTGTCAATGTGAAAACTTACATACATTATAGTTTTTATGCGCACACACAATTACAGCATGTGCCATTACGAGCATATCATGGGAACCATATGTTGATCCAGTGTATGATCTCAAAACCATTTCTAAATTCTATAGTTCACCATAGATACCTATTAGGGAGTTTTGACATTTTACAGTGCCCGAAGACAAACTGACATTGATACATGACATCAATAGGTTACGACTGCGAAGGAGACCGAAGTGCAGTAGGATTCAATATGATATGGATTTGCCTCAAGAAAAAGGGAAACATTTAATATGTGGAATACATCATAGGGAAGGTCATAATAGGAAAAAAATTCATAAAGTTTCTGGAATGAGTTATCACTCTTAGCCATCATGATGTATTACCTCCAATGGGAACTTTTCATATTATCATTTACACATTTTTAACATAAATCCATATTTTTTTAAAAATATATGACCTTTAAAAATACTTTTATTATCAAATAATAAACATTTCATAAATTATAAAACCATTTAAAAAAATCACACACAATCTAAACATGCCTAAATTTTACACCATTTCAATAAAAAATACATTATATCACACAAATAATCTCACAATATCAAAATCCAAAGGTTTAGTTTATTTAAATATTAACTATATAAAACATCCTATTACACTTTGTTATATTAAAACCTCCCTCAAAATATCTATATGAAATTTATTCTACTCATAAGCCTACGTATACTTTTTTAGAGTAGTGGGAAAACAAAAGGAGTGAGATCATAAGCTCAATAAGGTAACACATAAGTATGACTCATAAAGGGTTAGATCATAATCATTAGGGATCACATGAGCATGGAATAAATATCTAATTAAAAGGATTATTAAAAAATAAGATATGGAAATTATGTAAGGTGATTAAAGATTAATAAAAGAACTATCATGGAAGTATATAATATATACCATAGATCACAAACATGTAAAAATAATCATAAACTATGGAAATAATTATATGATTAGACAAACATAAAGAAATTTTCTTTTCTTTTGGTAATAAAAAATTAATAAAAATTGGAATATACTAGTTATATCCTATATTATACCAGTCATAACATTCTACTATCCATATCATTATATTTAAATTCTATACTTAATATTTATTTCTTTTTTATACATATAGATAGAGGATACTAATCTAGTTGATGAGTTGTATATGCATGTTTCAAGTGAGGTGATAGTGGATTGTGAGGTTCAATGGATTAGGGTTCATAGATCACACCATTATCATCACATTCCACCTCCAACTATTGTTATACCATTCCTATTCCAAGATGGATTCTATAGCACTGTTGAATCTAATTATAAATTCATTAATCATAACCTCTTTACTGCCCTCATTGAGAGATAGAGACCTAAGACTCACACATTCCACTTTCCCGATGGAGAGATGACCATCACCCATGAGGATATAGAAATTATGTTCAATCTTCCTATATAGGGTGTTTTAGTTATAACACCACTATACAATAAGCCTTTAACAGCTCTAAAAATGGCATTTATCAGTGATAGAGAAGTGTTTACAAACATAGTGAGATTAAAAGTCCTCGTCTTTTATCATCACTAAAAAAGTGTTGTTAAATGGGACCTTTATCAATGCTAAAAAAACACTAACAAAGTGGTCCTTTATCAGTGATTTTATTTTTCACCGATAAAGGGGACCTTTATCAGTGCTTGTAGGGGAATTGATAAAGGGTAACTTTATCAGTACTTTTAAAAGCACTGATAAAGGGGATTGTTTTAGTGTGTTGTAATAGCATATTGTAGTGTGTTATAACAGTATATGGTAGTGTGCCATAACAGCACATTGTATCACAAGAAACACCACTAGATATCAAAAAAATTAAGTACCAATACATAATTTAAATGAAATGAGATTTACAACATAAGTACAAGAAAAAACAACATATTATAGACATTTAAAACATTTCTTTATATAGTTACATAAGTAAAAAATATTACATACATTCGAAAATATCAATGTTCCTTTTTATTTTGATCATAGCCTCGAACAATTCTATTTCTAAACAAAACACCCTTACTCAAGAAAAATAATGCACCTGTATAAGAAAACAATTCTTATTTTAGAAATAATATATAGAAATAATATATAGAAATAAATTAATAGAAAGTGTTAATTTTAAACTAAAATTTGAGTCATACTAAGAAAATTGTGTATCAGTTTGATTTGAGGCTAATTCCTACACATCATAAATGAATTATGAATGGGTTTTCTAAATTATCAAGAAAATTCAAGCATGTTTTCTCCGTTTTCAGTGAGTGACACTTTTTGATAAAAAATTTTGATTTTAAAATTATAACTGACACTTTAATTCATATCGGGAATATAGTGTATTTGATTGATGTGCGACTAATTCCTACACATCACAAATGACTTATTAATCATTTTTATAAAGTATAAAAATAATATGGATGTGTTTTCTTGGTTTTGAGTAGATTAGTTGTCCTTTTTACTAAAATTGATGTCAATTTTAAATAAAAAGACACATTTTGAGTCATGTTGATCACATCGTGTGTCAGATTGAGGTGAAGATGATTCCTACACATCTAAAATAACTTATGCATCATTTTTATAAAGTATAAAAACAATAAAAATTTGTTTTATTGGTTTTTAGTCTGTCACTTATCTTTTTTTCTAAAATGTAATTTTAAACTGGAAACACACATATTGAATCATACTGATCACATCGTGTATCGGTTTGATGTGAGAGAGATTTCTACATGTCAAAAATTAATTATAAATCATCTTCCTAAACTATCAAGAAAATTTGAGTTTGTTTTCTCAGTTTTTAGTGAGTGACACTTTTTGAACTAAATGTCGATTTTAAACTGATAATGGACACTTTGAGTCATATCGGGCACATCGTGTATTAGATTGAGGTGATAATGATTCCTAAATGTAAAAAAATGACTTATAGATCATTTTCATAAAGTATCAAAACAATATGAATGTGTTTTCTTGATTTTGATTAGGTTAGTTGTCTTTTTTACTAAAATTGATGTCAATTTAAAATAAAAATACACACTTTGAGTCATGTCGGACACACCATGTGTCATATTGAAGTGTGGATAATTAATATACATTTAAAATGACTTATGGATCATTGTACTAAAGTATCAAAATAATATGAAGGTTTTTTATTGGTTTTGAGTATGTCACTTTTCTTTTTTACTAAAATGTTATTTTAAACTAGAAACATGCACTTTGACTAATATCGATCACATCTTGTAATAGTTTGATGTGAAACATATTCCAACACATCAAAATTTATTTATTAATTGTTTTCATAAATTATCAAGAAACTTCAAGCGTGTTTTCTCATTTTTTTAATGAGTGGAAATTTTTGAACTAAAATATTGATTTTAAACTGATAACGGACACTTTGAGTCATACCAGGAACATCATGTATTAGATTTTTGTGTGGTTTATTCCTATACATAAAAATGACTTACGGATTTTTTACCTAAATTATCAAATAATATGAATTTATTTTCTTAGTTTTGAGTAGGTTATTTGTCCTTTTTACTAAAATTGGTGTCAATTTTAAATAAAAAAAGATACACTTAGAGTCATACTGGTCACACTATGTTTAGGATTTATATATGGATAATTCCTACACATCTCAAATGACTTATAGAAAATTTTCCTAAATTATCAAAATAATTCAAATATGTTTTCTCAGTTTTTAGTATATCGCTTGTATTGTTTACTAAAATTTCATTTTAAACATGAAACACATACTTTAACTCGTACTAATCACATTGTGTATCAGTTTTACATGATACTGATTCATACATATCAAAAATGATTTATTAATTGATTTCCTAAATTATCAAGAAAATCCTTGCACATTTTCTCAGTTTTCATTGAGTGACACTTCTGGAACTAAAATGTCGATTTTAAATTGATAACAGACACTTTTAGTAATACTGAGAACATCATGTATCATATTAATTTTATAATGATTACTACACATCAAAAATGAATTATGGGTCATTTTTCAAAAACAAATATGAATGTTTTTTCTCTGTTTAGGTTTGCTATCATTTTTACTAAAATTGTTGTCAATTTTAAATAAAAAGACACATTTAGAGTTATACCGGTCACATTGTGTGTTGGATTGAGGTGTGGTTAATTAATACACATACAAAATGACTTATAGATCACTTTCCTAAAGTGTAAAAATAATAATAATGTGTTTTCTTAGTTTTGAGTATATCACTTGTCTTTTTTACTAAAATGTCATTTTAAACTGGAAACATGCTATCTGATTCATAACGATCACATCATATATCAGTTTGATGTGAGACCAATTCCTAAACATAAAACTTATTTATGAATCTATGTACTAAATTATAAATAAAATACAAGGTCTTTTTCTTAGTTTTAATTGAGTGACACTTTTTGAACTAAAAGGTTGATTTTAAACTGATAACGTACACTTTTAGTCATATCGGGCACATCATGTATTGGATTGATGTGTAGATGATTCATGAAAGTCAAAAGAGACTTATGTATCATTTTCATAAAGTATCAAAACAATCATAATACATTTTCTCAGTTTTTAGTAGGTCATTTTTCATTTATACTAAAATTTATGAAAATTTTAAATATAAAGATACACATAGAGTCATACCAGCCGCACCGTGTTTCAGATTGAGGTGTTTATGATTCCTACACATCCCAACTCACTTATTAATAATTTTACTAAAGTATTAAAACAATCCAAATGTTTTTTATTAGTTTTTAGTATGTCACTAGTCTTTTTTACTAAAACATCATTTTAAACTAGAAACATGTACTTTTGGATCATACCGATCACATCATGTATCGATTTGACGTGAGACTGATTCCTACACATCAAATATTATTTTTGGATAAATATACTAAATTATTAAGAAAATTATAGAATGTTTTATTGGTTTTAAATGAGTGAACCTTTTTGAACTAAACTTTCAATTTTAAAGTGATGACGGACACTTTGAGTCATACCGAGCACATTATGTATCAGATTGAGGTTTGAATGATTCCTATATGTCATAAATGACTTATGTATCATTGTATTAAATTATCAAAAACAATATGAATATTTTTTCTCGGTTTGGAGTATGTCAATTTTCCTTTTTACTAAAATTGATGTCAATTTTAAATGAAAAGATGCACTTTGAGTCATACCAGTCACACCGTGCGTCAGATTGAGGTGAGGATGATTCCTTAATATCTCAAAGTCTAAAAAATCCTAACTATCAATGTTACCATGATTTCCATTATCTTTCATTTTAGAACTACCAATATTACATATTGACATGATGTTCTTAGCCGAAAAACCTTTCTCATTATTGAAATATAGAAGAGTAGAGGAAGATCATGTGCCCATTATATCATGAGAAGTCACTATAGTGGGCACATGACCTTCTTATACTCTTCTAACTTTCAGTGAGAAAGTTTTTTGGCTAAGAAAATTGACTCAATATGTAGTGTTCGTAGTCTGACAAAGAAAGTCAATGGAAATCATGGTAACATTAGAATAAAAGAACATTTTATATCTTTTGTGGCTTTTGAAGATAATTGAAAGAAAAATATGACTTCCTGAAAGATCCATGTAAAAAACTAAATAATTATTAGATAAAAAACATAAAGAAATTAACTTATTAATAGTAGATAAAATGATGAAAAAATTAATTAAATTAGTAATAATTAACCTTTCATGATGATTTTATTCTTTTTTACACATTTAATTATTATCATTATCTCAGTTGCAGGTTTGAAGTTCAATATATGATGATCATGAGCATATTTGAACAAACCACCACAAATCATACAAAATAATTCAACAATATAATAAAACAATTATTATATGAATAATACTAAAATTAAATAAATTAAACATAAATATGAAATAAATCATTAATTATATAGACAATGATTTTACTATGGAAACATCAATATTAACTCTATAATTGAGAAGTGGAGGTAATTTAATGGAAATTGATAAGTTCCAACACTGTGGGGGTGAAACATTTTCAAGGGAGAAGAAGTTTGTGGAAGTTTTAGTGCATAAATGCATGAATGTTGGACAAAACACCCTGACTAGAATAACAGAATCCACCTATATAAGAAGACAATTCTTATTTTAGTAATACTAAAAAGAAATAAATTAAACATAAATATGAAACAATACATTAATTCTATGGAAAATAATTTTACTATGGAAACATCAAGATTACATATGTGATTGAATAGTAGAGGGAACCTAAAAGAAAGTAATAAATTCTAGCACTACATGGGTGAAAAGGATTTGAGGGATAATAAGTATGTGGATGTTTTGGTGTAAAATGCATGATTATGGACATACCATCCTAACTCAAACAAAATAATCCACCTGTATAAGAAAACAATTTTCATGTGAGTAATACTAAAAAGAAAAAAATTAATCATAAATATGAATCAATATATTAATTATATTGAAAATAATATTACTATTAAAACATCAAGATTACCTATGTGATTGAGCAAAGCCAGTGTCATTGATATTCCTGTAAAGTTTTTGGGGTAACTTGAGTAAAGTGACGAATGAAAAAGTGTAAGGGTGAAAGGGTTTTGAGGGAGAAGAATTATATGGAAGTTTTGGTGCAGAAATTCATGAAATATGGAAATAAATATTCTAAAATAAATGAAATATATAATAAATAATGAAAATTAAATCAAAATTTCATTATATAATTTTTCAGTAAAATTGAGAAAGTATATTATAACATTACCTTTACATCTTCCCAAAGGGTTTTATTTATTATAGTTTTTTATTCCGAGGGATTGGTAACATCATCATGTGCATAATACATTGTGTACATGAGTAGTCAAACATTGAATTTATATTCTTTTAATGCATTAAGGAATATATAATATTATGAGGGAAAACATAGTATATTAAGAAAATTACCTTCTCATTGAACTCTATTTCTTTTTTAAAAGGTCTTACGGATTTAGTTCTACTATCGAGAATAAAAATCTACTCTTTGTATCCCCCTCTACATATAAGACATTGTTTACATTGGTACCGACATGAACTGATTATGATCTCATAGTGAAAGAGTCATCCTCAGTTTAATTTTCATTTGATCATACATTTTTTTTATTCACCAACAGGGAAATAGACCAATTCTTGTTTTCTGGATCTAAGACATAAAATACTTTCACTATTTCTGATTCCATTATGAATGGCTCATCTTTTTCCCCTTCTATACTAAAATTCTCCTTCACGAATCCCATTTCATCAACTTTCACTACACTCATATTTTCAACCCATTTTCAGTGGAAAACCTTCACTTGAAATGTTGTATAATCAAACTTGTATATCTATTGGATAATTTCAAAATATGACATATTTTCATAAATTTTATTTCTATCTTTTGAACCAGATATTTGAATCACTTCCACCAAAATCATAACACCACTATTTTTCATCATACTACAATCATCATTCTCTTTTATATAGAACATATAACCATTGCTTACAAAATTAGTGTAAGATATAACATTTTTATTCGTTCCCCTAGCTAGCCATTGAAGTCATTCAACAATTGAATTATTATTTTTAGATAACTCCTAATAAATTGGATCACAAAACCATCCTATAAACTATTGATTATGTGTATTTGATATTCATCCTTCATCCCTCGATGCATTCATATATATAGAATAATTTATTTGTGGGATTAAATGTATGGATCAACATCTTTAATACTACGTAAAATGTAAAGGTACGCTTGCTCCCAATCTGTTAAGGTATTTGTAACAACATATCTTCTAGAAATACCTTTTCTCATAAGGTGTCTACTATGATGATATTTTGGGAGACCGATGCTATCAATGTATGATAGTTAATCAGTATATAATTCAATAGCTTCTTCAACAATATATCATTCTATAATACAACCTTCTATCCATCTTGAATTCTTAACATACCCTTTCAAAATATTAATATAATGTTTAATGGGGTGAATCCATCTATAATGGATATGGCCACATAGTTGAACCTCTCTAACATAGTGAACCATCAGGTGGACCATTATATCAAAGAATTATGGTGGAAATAACATGTATAATTCAAATAATATGACTCCAACCTTTTTATTAATGATTGGAAACTTCATCGAGTCTATAACGTTACATCATATGTATTTGAAAAAGAAGCAATGTCTAGTTAATGTATGTTGTAAATTTTGGTCCAGAATGCAACGTAAAGCAACAAGAATAAAATATTTCATCAAAACATGGAATTCGTGTTATTTTAGTTCTTGTAGCTTCAAATTAGTCTTTGACATGCCATTCTTTATATTTTATGAATACCCCTATAGAACTTTTACACTATTAAAGAAAAGAAAAAATTGTAATTTTTTCTATCTGGACAGAGTATAAGCTACTCGAGGAAGAAAATTATACCCTTTACCCTTCACTATTTATAACACTTACCTTATCCCCATGTCAATCATGTCCAACCTAGCTTCGATGCCATCTTTAGTTTTTTTAGGAACATTTAGTAATGTGCCAAAAACACTACCAAATACATTTTCTTATATATGCATGACATCAATAAAATATATGACATAAAAATAATTACAATATGGTAATTCAAAGAAACTAATCTCTTCTTTCAACCTGATTTCGTAAGTTTTTTGAAAAATGGTTTATTAAAAACAGTTTCAAAATCTTTTACTTTATCGAATAGTTGATAACCCATTATTGGAGATGGTGTTGTACCTTATTTGATATTCCCATTGAATGTTG
This sequence comes from Viscum album, assembly GCA_963277665.1. Classification (NCBI taxonomy): domain Eukaryota; kingdom Viridiplantae; phylum Streptophyta; class Magnoliopsida; order Santalales; family Viscaceae; genus Viscum; species Viscum album. The sequence continues at coordinate 1,421,814,284 of OY728123.1, read as the reverse complement.
TTGTCTAGGATCAGTATTTATGTCATTGAGGTAAAAAATTTGATGTCTTAAAAGCACAATGTTTGAGAAATGTTCCAACCAAACTGATTCTATGGGTTTTTCACAAATGGGACACCCCAATATTACTTTAATATTGTATCCTAACAAATTTCCATAAATGGAGAAGTCATTTATTGTCCCGTAAAACATGGACCTCAATATGAATTCTTCGCTTCTATGAGAATCATATATTGTATCACTTATATCTAACATTAATTTTAGATCTTTGATCAATGGAGCCAAATAGACATCAATATCATTATTGGGTTTCTTTATTCCAGATATAAGCAGAGACAACATAATGTATTTGTGCTTCATGCATAACCATGGTGGAAATTTTTAATTTACCAACATTAAAGGCCATGTACTGTGAGTACTACTACTCTATACACCAAAAGGACTTATTCCATCTATAGATAACACAAGATGAAATTTTCTCAGCTCATTTCCAAATTCAGGATACTCATAATCAATTTTCTTCCAATAAGGAGAATATGTTGGATGACGTAGGTTCCCTTATTTAATTATTATATCCGCATGCCATGTTAATTGTATTTTGGTTTCCTCACATCAATATAGTCTTCTAAATTATGAAATTATATGAAATTACCATACATATTTTAAATAACTTGATTCATTTTTCTTGTATCGATTTGTGCCACACTTAGGGAATTTTATGAGTGATTTTTGGTCCTTGAAAAACAATATGCAATCATTTCTACAAGCATGTATTTTTTTAGAGATTATGCCCATTGAATGTATAATTCATTTAGCCACATATGTTCAACATGGAAGTTTATTTTCTTCTGGTGGAATTTCATTCAGAAAACTAAGTTATTCTGTAAAGATGTTGTCACTCCATCCGCTTCCATTTTTCAAATTATATAATTTCAATATATCTGGAAATGTTATGTATTTAGTAAAACCATAATACAATGGTCTCTTAGAACATCTATTTAACTTCTTAGAAAACTTCGTAGAATCGTGAAGGTCATATTTAATTGTCATTATCATTTCTTTCATGCGATCTCCTTAATCATTTACACTGGTATTCATATCAAATGATATATAAACCAAAGTATCATCCCAATCAGTATGCACATTTAGTTTTTCCCTGTGTTTAATCCAGAATTTATAGCTTTGAAAAATTATATAATGAATAAAATGTTCTTCCAATTATTCCGGACTAATTTTTCTTGAATACAAACAATGTAAATATCGACAAAGGATTTGAGAAGGGTTGTATGCATGCTCTATTGAAAACTTGATAAACTATTTAACTCCATCTCCATACTCTTTTATCAAATGACTAGTGTGCATCAATTTTTGATTCATATCCATCCTATTGGGTTCATAAAATGTCAATTTTTTATAATAAATACATAAATATACATAAGATATTCATTATCAAAAGTGAAAGTTATAGATAATTATAATAAGGGAAACCCAACATTTGATTGTTTCAAATAATTTTAGTATTCTTTGAATAAAATGGGTAATTTAATTTAAGAAAATAACTACTCCACTATGGTAGGTGTTATCCTCTAAATTATTTCAAAGGTGAAAGTTATATACAACTTTCATCATCATCATCTCATCTCCCAATCATTTATCATTGCATTTTGTTGTTTGACACACATTATCTATCTCTTGTGGACATGCACCAATGTTGCTTTAAATACTCTATGCAGTAGTCATTCATGGGATGAATAATTCTCAGAGTAGTATATGAAACATAAAAGAGATGGGGGATGAGTCTCAAGCAACAAATTATAATAATAATTGTTCGGGAGATGAAGCTATTGAGGGTGAAAATTGAATTGCATTGTGTTCTCTAAAAGGGGAAATACCTCCCATCTGTGAGAATTACACCATTAGCACTAGTTATTAACTCATGGCCTATTGGATATGAGATTTGGAAGGAATAAACAATATGGTCTATGATTTTGGGCACAAAGTATAAAATTTTAGTCATAATGAAATAAATAATAGTAATTATAGATGATATATAGGTTTTAACTTAAATACGAGATTACCTACTCTTACAAAAATAGTTTCAAAGTGAGACAGATCTATATAAGTAAAATTGGATGATGAATTTCAACCATTGAATGAAATCTATTGAACTATATTTTTATAATATATTTGAATAATATATTTTTATAATATATTAGTATAATATATTTGTATAATATATTTGTATAATATACATGTGTAATTTATATATTGTACATTATATAATATATATATATATATATATATATATATATATTTAATATATATCTTTATCTGTATAATATATATTTTTATTTTATATATTTTTGTAATGTAATATATATTTTTGTTTTTATAATATATAAATATATTATATTTAATATTTATTTATTTATATATAAATATAATATATATAAATATATAACAAATTCATATTTTTTTAATTGTATACATATAAATTTCTGTAATATTTTTGTATAATATTTTTGCATAATAAATATTTTTATAATATAATTGTATAATATATTTATATAGTATTGTTTCCCTCTATAATGGAGGATGATCTCATTGATTTAAGATACAAACATTCCAAGCGGTTTCTAACGGGTTTTTTCGTAGAACTGGAAACATCCAATGATTCCATATCCATTTGAACCTACTTTCCAAAGGTAGGCTCTCATTAGTTATAGACTGATGAGGCTTAGGAATTCACATTGGTCGAGAGGATGGGAGGTTGGACTCATCACACCTTTCTTAGGGGAATTATTGTCTACTCCATGACTCTCTTTATAGATTTAAGTTATGTTCATGAATCCTTTTTTACATTACCAAATATAAAATGAGCTTTCCTTTAGATCTGACAATCAATGATTTATATATAGGAAATTTAGAGAATCTTTTATATGTATTTGAGGTTCTTCATCGATAGAGAATCATCTGTATTTGTTTAAAGATTCTTAGTCAATGGTATCCTTTAATACATAAAAGTCTCTTGGTCATTATGATGACCATACTGGTTTTAAAGCCACTTAGTGGGGCACTTGAAGTTTATTGTCATTCAGAAGGAAATGGATTATTTCAGAGTTGGGATCGTACCTGCAGATGGGCTACCTACGTATCCTTTGTTTAGGAAAAGGAATCAAAACCCATGTTGTTCGAGTAAGGGAATATGATGTTTATGATTGATGGCTGAAAGAAAGATTCCATAACTACTTTTACACTCTAAGCTCACGTGAGTTATGCTCGGTGTGAGAAACAAGAGGTATTGGTAAAAACAGACAATTATGCCATAAAAGATGCAATCATAAGAAATGATGTGGGGATTATGTATGTATGACTGCCCAAATAGATGAGGATTAGGATTTACTTCAGGGAAGAAATCCAGGAACAGGGTCTATAAAGGTATATATACTTTATGGAGATTTGGATACTCTAATTTGGGGCTTACTCCTGAAAAGGAGGCCCAAATTAGGATAGGACTTATGATTGGGTTTTACTCCTGAGAAGGATAACCAGATCAAAAAGTAAATTAGGACTGGTTAAGTGAAATTAAGACTGGGGCTTACCCCTGAGAAGGAGGACCAGGTTAAGGGACTTGAAAAATTAAGGTAATTGGGGCTTACTTCTGAAAAGGATGCCCATATTTGAGACTGGGGCTTACTCCTGCAAAAGAAGCCCAGGTGTAAGTGTTCTCTCATCTTAAAGGATGAGGTTGAATGAATGAAATCTCAATCTTTAGTGACATAAAATTGTGTAATTCACTAGTTTTTGAGAGATATTTCACAGAATTCCTTTCAGATAAGGAAGTTAATCAAGAAAACATGCCATAAATGGCTTTGAAGAATGTCTTGAAGACTGAATCTTGAATAGGAGAGGTGAAATGGTATAAGAGGGATTAAATGGGCAAAAAGATCACCCAAAAAAGGAAGGGGTGCGCAAGTCCTGGTAGGCGCGCAGGTACTGCGTGGGCGCACAAGTCCTGGTCGCGCAGGTATACCTGCACGACACATGGGTACTTGTGCGATTGTTAACCAGTAGGGTAACACTTGGACGATCCTTGACCAAAGCCTCTAGAATTATCCTGAGGTACTTCCAGAAGAGAGGCGGGCAAATTTTGGTGAATAAGTAGGGCGGCGCGCAAGTATGTTCATTTCCCTTAAGGGTAAAACACCTTAGGCGCGCAAGTATTAGTGAATTCTAACACTTAGACCGTACTCCTCTTGTTTAGACCTTCTATTCTAGGCAAATAATTACCTTATAAGTAATCGGAAGACCTGAAGAAGAGACTTGGGTGTTCAGAGCTCTATATCTGAATTCTGGAAAAATTCCCTCTTCAAATGGGGGGCCCACCAGGTCTATTTAAAGGCTGGAGAAGACCCCGGGCAGTTATCACTTAGGGCGCGCAAGTCACTTGCGCGACCATTAGGTGGCGTGCAAGTATACTTGCGCGACAGTGAGGGAACTTTTGCGAACTTTGTGCATTTGAATCCTTGTTCATGCCTTTGTCGATTTTTGATGTTTTCTTCAAAGGATGAATCAATTTGTGCTAAGTCATTTCCCTTTCTATTATTTTAGACAATGTGATGAGAAGGAGCGTCAACAAAAGTCCCCCCTCAGAGTTGGATCCGAAAGAATAAGGATGTGACTCTGAGGAAAAGAAGAAAACCAAAGGGAAAGAGGCGTGCAGGTGTGAGTCACGCAGCTGTCATCGTGCAGGTGTGAGTCACGCAGGGCTCGAGCGCACTGGTTGTAGGCACACAGGTGGGTAGCCTAGCCTATAAATATGTGATCATTTGTCATGCATAGCACCTAGTTTATGGATTTTCAAGATCTCTCCGCGCAGGTCACTTCCTCCATGCAAGTTGCTCGTTTTCCATTGTTTCTTCATTATTGTGCTGTTGTTACGGTAATAGGACATGCGCGGTGATACTTGTGTGCCAAAAACTTGTGTGGCACATTAACACTTGCGTTATACATCCATACTTGTGCGCCAAGTTTAGACTTGCACACCTTAATGACTTTGCCATTTTTCTGAAATTCCTTCACAATTTTTATGAAAAATCAACTTACATAAGAGTTAATTTATTCAACTTGTGTGTAGAATCAATGGCTCTTAGAACCAGAATAGCTGATGAACTGGAAAGCAAACGTCTGGATGATATGATGGATATCATTGGCCATGATTATTATACCGTCAAAAGTAGCACTCTTCCAGATTTGGCTAAGTATCTAAAGAAATATCATCACGACTTCCCCCAAAGCATTTATTTGCCTTTGTATGGCTATGGTCATCTGTGAGAAGTTACTATTCCAGAAGCAAAGAACTATCTCCCATTTTCATGGTTTCAGAATTATACCAACTTTGTTTCAACAAATATCTCATGTGGAGTAGTATTTATAAGTGCTGGAACAGTGGAAAAGGCCCACATGATGCATCATAGCCATTTTACGCCAGATCTGAAACCTCAGAAGCCTGATCTGCAACCACATTTTCATCCTTCAATCTTCTGAAATGCTCAGATGGATCAATCCAAAGGCTGGAAGAAAATTTGGGACCTCCGTCCTGGGGGAGGTGTGAAGCCAACTTGGATGTGGGCATAATGGGTGCAACAAACCTGTGCAGAGTTTGTCGAGGATCTGAAAGGAGTGGCGATATATGAAGCCGTTTGGGTTGGGCAAACATATGTTTATAGAACTGATAACTTCATGATGGAGATACTCAGCCACTGGAGCCCAGAAACTAATTCTTTCCATCTAACTCATGGAGAAGTATCCATCAGTCTGTGGGATGTCCACAAGATCTCAGGGGCTCCAATTTTGGGTGATATGTATGATGAATTCATTCCTCCCAAGGTGACTTGGAAAGATTCAGAGAAAACTCCTGCTTTATCTCGGGAATTATTTAAAATCTTCCACAGGATCAAGAGTTCAGAGACCTCGTTAACTCATTCTAGAAAGGATATTCATCTAGAGGATTGGATGAATATATTTCTTATTGAGAAGAAATAGAAGGAGCCAAAGGAGAAGGAGCCGATGGAGAAAGGATCCAAGAAAAAGAAATCCAAGGATAAGAGGCCCAAACATCCTACCACCTACCCAAAACCGGAGAAGAGGGGTGCTCCTGGCACATTCTGGCCAAATCTAGAAGCAGGAGAGTTTGAGAAGTGTGGATATGAGGTGAATCAAAGGATCCCAAAGAAGACTCGTTTGGCGGGATTCTTGGCTTTGTGGCTCAGCGTTTATCTCTTGCCAGTCAGGGATTCGAAGGGAGGCGTCAGGCCAAGGAACTTCGTCATTGCGGCAATGTTGGATGAGGGAAAAATGGTTGGGTTGGCTACCTTCATTTTAGAAAATATTCATAGGAGTTTACTTCATGTCTTCATGGGTAAATATCCTTTAAGAATAGTGGGACCATTCCAAGTTTTATGGGGATGGATCGCCACTCACTTCAAGACTTACAATGTACAGAATGGATTACAAATTCCTGGGAGTTCTTTCAGGCTGTCAGTGCAAGCATTCTTGGGAGTTGCTCTATTAGATATTAATGCCTATGATATGAAAGTGAGTCTGAGCATGTTTAAGGAATTCAACTTCTTTCCCTATGGAAATCCGCCAACCGGGCGGTTTGCTGATGATGGAACAACCCACTTTGATTTGAGGGCATACATGTTATCTTGCAGAGATGGTGTGCTAGTTTCCTGGATTGACGGAGAAATTATATGTGAGGCCTATGCTTCATATAGATTTGCACGTCAATTCAAGTGTCTGCAACAAATTTTTGTATCTCCCCCAGTACATGTCAGGTTAGAGAAACATATGATGGTTGCTCGGCAACTGTGGTTGCTGACGTCAAGGGAGAAGACTAGGGTGGTATTTGATCTACCAGTTGAAAAAGCGACACATAACTTGACTACATGGTATGCCGAGCACTGGATAGCATCATACCCTAAAGGGGTTCTGAATCACCCAGTTTATCAGGTGGGTAAAAGGAATAGGACTGTAGAGAAATAAGACCTTCCTCATGAAGGTGATGCTTCCCCAACTAAAGTTGATTCTCCAGATTCCTCCTCTAGGACTGATTCACCGGATTACCATGATGGGGATGATAAGGCATAACAAGTAGAAAAGTGGCCTTGTGCCTGATATAATCCTCCGGTTAGAATCAAGAGACCTACTCCATCAACTCTGGGTGAGTTACTTCATTGTGGTAATTTAATCACTACTACTTTATAAACCAATAAGTTTTATTTACTTATTCTTTATCTGTAGTTGTAGGAGCTGGGAAGAAACTGAAATTAATGATTGTAGGACCTTCCTCGCAGCCTTCATATCTAAGACCAGAGGCTCTCCATATATGGAAGAATTTATATTGTGGTACTGAGACCGCCTGGCTGGATTTGTGTGAGGGCCTACAACTTCCTGGAATTGGGAATATTCTGGCTTCCACATCTATTCAATACGAGGATAACCCCAATGAAGTGAGATCTTACATCAGAGAGCTAGAAATGCTCATATATGCCACTGATGAGTCTGTTCCTGTCACCAGGCGGGTGAAGGAATAGATTGATCGTGGTGCCGCTGAGGGGACTGATGAGGAGTGGCACGATTACGTGGCTCCTAAAGATGTAAGTTTTCTTTCCTTATTTTCGTTGCAACTTGATTTCAGTCGAAGCTTTGTTACTTAAGGGAGTTATTTTTTTCATCTTGCAGATTGAAAAGAAAGGAACTACTGAGGTTCCTTCACCACAGTATAGCCCTGGTGGTACTGCCATCGGGGCTGCTGTTTATTATCATCATGAACCGGGTAAGATATCTCTAGGCCAGCAGGCCATGAATGAGGCGTTGGACATGGCCTTCCATTCGCCAATTCAAGTGCCAATAAGTGAGACTGTCGACACTACCAAAAATCCAAAAGGACAAAGGCGACGAAGGAGGAAGTCCACTATTAAACGCTTTATCAGTAGTGGTAAGTCCTTTAGATAATCATGAATTTTAAACCATGAAAAATATTGCTCACTTTCCTTGGGATTTCAGGAGCTTATTCAATTTCCCCTATGAGGGAAAGGATTGATCCTCCTTTAAGGACCACATAGGGTACTATAGAACAAATGAAAATTTAGGATGACTTGGATGCTTCTGAAAAAGAGCCAACATCTATTCCCAGTACTGCTCCTGCTGCTGTTATAAGTATAGAAGAACCTACACCAGAATCATTGGCAGCCGCAGCAGCTGAATCTGACACCCTTCCTGAAGAAGCTGTCTAGGGTCAGGGTCTGAAGAATGAAGTTCACCAAGAGGACACAACAAATGCTCCCACTGGTGAGACTAACTAGGATTCTGAAATATCATTGGATGAAATGATGAATCGTGTCATGTCTTTCGAAGAATTTTATGATCATTCTAAATTATCATGTGATATAGATGACCTTGGGCATGAGTGTTATCCTTCGTCCAGTAAATTTTCTAATAATTTACACTTCTAATCATGACTGAAAATAATATGCAGTTCCATCCATAGAAGCTGCTGAACTGCCAATGCCTGAAGTGGGTGTGGATTTTGATGTCAACCCTACTATTGCAGAAACATTAGCTCAAGTGGAGTTAAACCCGGTAAACCCTCAGGAGACCCATCTTGAAGATCCTTCTAAAACTGGGAAATATGGGGAGGAGTCTTCTCAAGCTACTGATCTACTGTTAGGTAATGTTTGTACTGAGTTTTCAAGATAGACATCCAACTTTCATTATTATATGAAACTAACCATACTTTTAATTGATCAAACAGGGATATCAAATTCAATGTCTAGAACTGGAGGTGAAGTCTCAACCTCCGCCCAAATAGTATTAGAAGGTGAAGAAACCAGGGTCAGGGGGAAAGAGCAGAACAGGGCACTTCCTTAAGTGCATTAATCCCAGATTACATGCCCCCATGTGATGATGATGTTGAATCAGACCCAGAGGTGATTAAGGCGCTCATCTTTTCACAACACAAGGCATGGAAAAACATATGGAAAATCATATCTGAGGTGACTTTAGAAGAGCTATCATCGAAGATCCCTCGATTGTCATCCCAATTCGTCATGCTAGGACTTGGCGGTTTTGGATACCAAGAGATCCATACCGCGGTGAAACAAGTCATCTTAAGAAGGGAGTAGGAGAAAAAGTGCCATGAAGATCTGACCAGGGTGAAGCTGTCGGCCAATATCAGCAAATTTGAGGCTGCATTATCTTGATCTGAAGCTGATTATGCTGCCGAGATAAAGAAGCTGAAGCATAAGATCAAAGAAAAAGTTGTCCAGCAGGTGCAACTCCAGCAACAGTTAGATTTTGTTACTGGGGAACTTGATCAACTCAATAATTCACTGGAGGGAGCTCAAACAAATGGTATGAAGACCATTGCGGATGCCAAGAAGGCACTATATCAGGCGAAAAAGAGTGAATTTGGTCAAGTGCATGAGCTTCAAGTAGCTGCTGATGAAGCTCGGGATGCGGTTCATCAATTGAAGACTTTTGTTGATAGTCTTTTTTAATTTCCTGAAAAAGATAAGAGGCTCCAATCTATGGATGTCCCTCTTATTCTTGTGCATCAAATGGAAAGAATGCTTTCATCTTCAACAACTTTTGCACGTATTTTCTTTCTACCTGATTTAAATTTTACCTAATCCAATGGGCCTAGTAATCATAGTTTGATTTTTACTAGGATTATTATAAATAACCCTACAAACTTTGAATCTTTTAATTGCTCAATATTACCTAAATGTATGTTTAGTGAGATGGAACTTGACTTTTATTCAGAGTTCCTTTGTATTTTGTGGGCAGTTTAAATTCATGCACGTCGGACATAAAGAGGCTAATTGTTTAAGGTTGAAATAGCTTTGACCGAATGAATTATAATTGACTCAATTCCTTGACAATTTATCTGAAAACACATTACCATACTCAAGTATGAAGGAAAATATGTAAACTATGACTTAAGAATATTTTAATCTGAGGAATGATATGAAAAAGAGCTAAAAGGAATTAGAAGAAGTAGTTCCAAAGAATGAAGTTACCATTATTTAACAAACCCGTTAGGGGGTTGAATTATGCAGGGCCACCTAAGGGCATTGGCTGCATAGTCAAATAAATAGCATCTTCTGGCTGGCAGGTCCATTATGTAGACTACTTATGCAAGGCCACCTAAGGGCACATGCTGCATAGTCAGGCAAAAGAACTCTCAGAAATTTACTTTCCTAGTGCTAAAAAGCCAGTGAAAGTTTATGGAGATTCAAATTTTCCAAAGTATAGAGTTTGCTGTATGGAAAGAGGTACTTGAATATGGAGAAGATATTTCCAAAAAATATTATCAAAGAACTAGATGGATATCACTCCTACGAAGGTCTGACCCAAACGTAGGGAAAGGGAATATAAACCATAGACCTGAATACTTTCAGATCATGAAAAAGGATATGGGACAAATATGTTAAGAATGGATATTTTTTGGGGATCCCTACATATTATCAAGAAAAATAAACACAAAAGAGGTTTTCCTCCCAAGAATGAAGTTACCATTATTTAACAAACCCATTAGGGGGGTTGAATTATGCAGGGCCACCTAAGGTCATTGGCTGCATAGTCAAATAATACCATCTTTTGGCTGATAGGTTCGTTATGTATACTGTTTATGCAAGGCCCCCTAAGGGCACATGCTGCATGGTTATGAAAAAGAACTCTCATAATTTCAGGACTTTTGTGATTAGAAGCTAAGAAAAGGGTTATGAAGATATGAAAATATTTAAGGTTAGGATTATGAAACATAAATATGGGTATTGTCCAATGTATGTAGAAATACACAGATCAATGCTAACCATAATCATGTTGTGGTTGGGTCCTGAATAGAAATGTTGGACTTCACTACGTATCCCATAAGGATGGGAATCAAGCCATACGTAGTTCTTGAACTACAGTTTAACGTCGTGTGGGACAAAAGGATTGGAGATTTTAGTTTAGGGTCATAGAGCTTGGACCATTATAAGAAATACACAGGGTGTGTTTTCATGGGGACTTTTCAGCCAGGGGACTGAAAGAGGAATTTGGGGTTAGGCCCAAAAGACTTGGGGATGGATTTGAGGGACACTCGAATGTTCCTACATATCCCATAAGGATGGGAATCAAGCCCACGTAGTTCTAGAACTACCCTCTATACAAATTAGGTTCGTACATGTGAAGGGTGAAAGGGGACTTTAGTGCAATGATGGTTTAACCCAAGATAAAAGGTTCAGGTATTGCCATGTATGCACGTAATCTTTGAAATGAATCATGATTGAAAATAAATGTAAATAATGATTCCCTCTCAGGTGAGGGTATCAAATAATATTGTAGTTTATTGTCATATTGGACAAAATTGTTGCATAGTTTAACGTCGTATAACAAGGATGAATGTTAACCAATGTAAAGATATTGATTCTAGGGGAGGTTTCATGAATCAACATCGTATGAGATGGAGGTGAACCGATGTGAAGAGATTGATTTTGGGATTGAACCTTGGGAGGTTTCTTACGTACCCAGCCTGGAAGGCAGGGATCAAAGTCCGCGTAGTTCAATTAAAGAATGAATTAGTGATCAAGTTTTCCTTGGGGACAACGAACTAAAAAATAGTGTTGGGACTTACACATAGTTAGTAACCCAGAGAGAGTGTTATGGTTGAAGTTTGATCTAAGCTCACGTGAGTCATACTCGGTGTGAGAAACAAGAGGTAGCAACAACCCTAACGATGCACAGTTTAATGTCATGTAGTAGGGAAAAAGTATAGTTTAATGCCATGTAGAACGTATTAAAGGACTTTCTGTACAGTTTAGCGTCATGTAGTTAGGACGATGGGGACAATACAGTTTAATGACATGTTGAACAAAAAGAGGATTGTACAGTTTAATTTCATGCAGTGAGGACAAAAGTGTACACCATTTAACGTCATGTTGGAAATATTAGGGACTTTTTCACAGTTTAACTTCATGTTGGACGAAAGTGAGAATAGTTTAAGGTCATATTCATGGACCCTGGATGGTGCATTTTAACATCATGCTAGACGTAAGGGACGTCTGTACATTTTAGCGTCATGTAGTTAGGACGTCACAATTTAACGTCGTGTGGGATGAAAGAAATGAAATAGTTTAAATTAATATGAATGGACCGTGGATGATGCAGTTTAACGTCTTGCTGGACGTAAGGGACTTCCAAATAGTTTAGGGTCATATGCATGGACCGTTAGTTATGCAGTTTAACGTCTTGCTGGACATGATGAGCAGTTTTAATGTCATGCAGGATGGTGGTGCATTTTATGGTCATACCAGACCAATGATGATATATTTTGTGTTTATAAAAAATACTTATTCAAAAATCTAGCATTGGTTGGAGTAGTGATGAGTTATCCATCCACCGAGATTAATGAATAAGCTCCATTGAAGTAGACCCTATGTATTGAGTAAGGCCCTTCCCATTTTGGCTCAAGATTGGGAGGTTTCTTTCCTGGTATCATTGGAGTTCTGAGAACTAATACCAATTCTCCCTGAGTGAATGAATGAAGACAAACTTTTTTGTTGAAAGCTCGTTCTATTCGATTCTGATAGAATTCCAAGTGGTGAAAAGTGCACAATATTTTCTCATCTAACCGTTCCAATTCATTCAATCGATTTTGAGATTGTTCATTTGTAGATGACTGATCACAAATAGCTACTCTGAGCAAGGGTAGTTGAACTTCAATGGGAAAGATGGCTTCCATTCCATATACTAGTGAATATGGAGTTGACCGTGTTGCAATGCGGGTGGTAGTCCGATAAGCCCATAAAGCATGAAAGGGTTTATCATACCATGATCTCTTATCTTTATCCACCATCTTTTGCAGTATATTTGAAAGAGTCTTATTGAAGGCTTCTATCTGGCCATTGGCCACTGCATGATACCGAGATGAATGATTGGATTTGATGTTGTATTCTTGATACAACTTCTTCACCTCGGATGAACAGAAGTTGGTGCCATTTTCCATCAATATGGTATGAGGGACACCAAATCTGGTAATGATGTTGGACTTGATTGTAGAGACCCGAAGCTTATCGTACATGGACATTACATTACTTTTGCGGAATACTTAGTACATAACAAAAACACACACACAAGGATCGTAATAGTTTAGTGTCTTTGGAAACTCGGAACGTAATCTTCTAAACGTGGTGAAAGATCTTCAATATATCCCATAAAGATCTTCCCCTTTTTTTTACCTAAAACCTTTCTTTATATCCTGGGGAAAAGAAAACATAAAAGGGTGAGCTCAAATGCTTAGTAAGGGTAAACAAAAGAAATATCAATCACATCATATACATAAGAACATAGCTTTTGGAAATCTTAACCTGCAAAAGAGCTCATAATATCATAACATGGGATAAATCATAGAAGTGAAAATGAAATCATAACTTAAAACATTACTCATTGTGGCATACACACATAATCATAGAGAATCATTTCTTGTTAGTCAAGACTCATTGCCAAGACTATCTTAGTGGACAAAGTCCCTTTCTGAATCGAGTAATCCTCGTTTCAGTCCTGTTTCACTGAACCGGTATAACCTACCATTCCAGCCATGTCTATCTCATGAGATATGAAATCTTTACCCAATGCATTGGAGGGAGATATAGGTCCCACCCATCTCTTAATGAATCCTTTCTTATGTGTGCCACAAAATCATAAATCATACATCATTGCATAACCCATGTAATAAAAATGGGATTCTTAAACAACATGACATCATAAAACCATTCATATAAGATAAAGGAATTCATAAACATAATTCCATCACAACATAGTCAAATCAATGTAAAAATATGGATAGAAACAGAACCCTTTATTATCTTATATGGAAAATAATTTTGATAAAACACTTGAAATGAATTCTTGAGGAAAATATCCTTTCTTCTTCAAAATCAATTTCTTTTCACAAAACATCATACAATTTTAAAAGAAAGAGATTTTATTAAAAATAGTCATGAAATATTTTGGAGGAAGGTTCATGAAAATAAGGCTTTATAAAACCGTAAAAATCCATTCGTGCCGTATAAGTTAAAAAAAACATTCTTCTCGTACTTTTGTCGGAAAAGTCAAAAAGTACCTCGTACAAAAAAACGACAAAAGATTCCTTTCATATCTTTTAATAAAAACTCACCGAAGGGTATATTTGGATTTAAACAATTGTAGGTGGATGGAAATAACATTACATATTGAGGAAACATGGATTTTGTTGATAAAATACAGCCCAGTAACTTTCAAAGTACAAACAATCTCGGATAAAAATGAGATTGTGATATTTCTCTTACCTTATGTCCGACTTGCTTTGTAAGTGTCCGAACCTCCTGTATAATGATTCAAATCATGTTATTGACTTATTCCAGAATCATATTCATTGTTATGATAGCATATATGGTTCACTTATGACATTATATTACCCGTTCTTTTGTAAATTCCATGTTAAAGAAGCGTTTTGGGTAAAATCGTTTCATTTATCGTAGGTGTTTTGACTTGTTGTTCTTGACATCATTATTACTTATATCATGATTTACTTACTTCCAGAATATAAAATATGATTTATATATCATATATATTCAGTATATATATATATAATAGATAGATAAATAAAATGAAAAACACCGTTCATGGAGACGGTAGTCCGTACGTACGCATGAACGCTGTTTTTCTTTCCTTATTGTCTTGAAATGGAAGTAAGTAGATGACATACATATGTATATATATACATAAATCCAGTAGCTTTATAATGTCATATATTTCATTATTATTTCTTATATATACATTATAATCATTCTTAAATGGTTAACATGGAGAATGAATCTCATCGCGTCGTGGAGACGGTAGTCCGTACGTACGCACGAGCGATGATATCATTTCTGTAAATATTGAATTGAATTGGAGTGGATTATAAAATATATCAGAATCAATATGATGTTGTAATAACTATGTATAGTTATTCTTTACACCATTATACCCATCCATGTAAGGTGGTGGTGGAAAATAGATTACACCACGGCGTGGAGACGGTATTCCGTACGTACGCACGTGCGGTGATTTCTTTTTCCGTAGGATGGATAGATGGTGAAATAGGGTTGTTTCATACTTATAATAACATATAAGTATATGAGTGATACTGATGTTATTACTTCATAATGAAACAACCTAAGAAGAAGAAGTGGAAGAAGAAATAAAGATGAAAGAATTGGTAACGGTAATTACCTCTTCTTTGAAGTGCCTCTTTGAGACCTCCTCTTAGGGCACTAGAATTGGTCTTTGAAGAAGACCAGAACCTCTAGGATGTTGCTAGGGAAGTGGAGAAGAGATTTTGGCAGGGTTTGGCCGAGCTTGAGTGCTCAAATTGGTGTGAGGAGGAGGGGGAGGAGGTGTCCTTTTATAGGGGAGGAGAGGGGCACCTTAGGAATATCTCAAAATATTATTTTATATTAAAGTCAAAATCGGTTTATAATGGTTCCAAAGGGTCTTATTTCGAAGCTAAAGTGGGGATGGGTCGAAATCATATCAACCAATAGAATTTATACAAGTTTAGGATATTATTTTAACCTTATCAATTAGATTTAACTCTAAGTTAAATAATTTAACTTTTACCATGTCTTTTTGTTTTCTTTCACTATATGGTTAATACACTTACTATAACATGCCAAACGAACCCCAAATTGTTTATTATTAATATATATATCCTTATCTAAGTCATTTGGCCGAACCTTATATTTTTAGGAATAAAATAACAATTAATAATATAATATTTGATTTAAAAACTATTTTGTGTCAATTTTGACACTATTTGATATATGATTTTTTTGTGAAAGTCATAACAGAATTATATGTTCGAACCAAGTTCATTAAATCAACATTAATATATCATAGTAACCTAGAAAATTAGTGGAATTCATAAAAAGTCTTAAATTACATTTATTTTGGTATTTATATTATCAATTATGTCAATATTTCATTAATAAGATAATTACTACATCATCTTTGTATCATAAATAAATTATATTATTTGATGTCTAAAAATTACAAATAAAATACCATCATGTAGGAAATCTTTTTATCTTTCTAATGAATATTTATAGTCGAATTTATCTTATGTATAACCCCATATTAAAAATGATTTACTTATTAAACTTTGATTTTAACTATTTTAACCCTTCTTTAAATAAATTAATAATAAATGTCCTAATCTAATCCAAGTGGGCCTAAATGGTCATATTTTATTCCTAAGTTTGTTTTTGGTCGAATTACACTTGTCCAATAGAATTAGGACATGTGTTAGGGTAATATTAATATCATATTTACCCTTAGTTACCCTATTTACTATTAACCGTGGTAAAAAAAGTAAAAAGTTACTATTCAACAAAAAATTATTTTCATCTCATTGAACCACATTTTAGTCCTTGATATTAACCGTGTCTCTCGGATTTTTGAAATTCCATTCACAGAAGCGGTAAAATTAAGTTTTATGCAAAATTCAGTTTTTAACCTACCACTTAGTAGTTTCACTATTCATCAAAAATTGATGTTTTTCAGAACAATGCCAAAATTTCATCCCAAGCTATATTTCATATTCCGAATTCAAAAATGAAGTCTATTTTACCAAATTCATAACATAAAAGTTGCATTAATTAATTTTATAATTAAATCCCGCTGTTAAAACAAATAGCGTGTTTTTAAGAAACAATATCTATCAAAAGATTGACACTTGTTTATGTCTAGTTTAAATGTGAAATTACATCCAATTTCCAACATTGTATTAAATTGTAAAAATATATTCTAAATATACTTTAAAACCACTCAAATTAATAATTTATAACTATTAATTATTTCGATTGAAAAAGTTGTTTTTAATTAAAATTTAGTAATTTCCACTATTCATCAAAATATGAAAGTTATCCGAAAATTACCAAAATTTCACCTTAGGCTAAATTCGATACTCCTAATCCATAAATGAAGTCCATTTTGAAAAATAAAATTTACAAAATTTCAAAAAGTGGTTATTACTATTCATAACGGCTAGTTTTAATAATATCTTAATAGCATATCGTTGTTTAACGAAACTTGGTGTTGCGTACGACACACGCTATCGTGGAAGGTCGCGATTGTGTGTAATGGAAGGAAAGTCAAGGATGCTTGTTGTGAAAGCTTCTTTTGGTGTAGCGTACAACACAAGACATTAATGAAATTAAAAAAAATATTTTTCATAAAATCTCGGGGTGTTACATTCTACCCCCCTTAAAATGAATTTCGCCCTCGAAATTCGTCGGGGTTATAAATGGTTTACTACTCGAAAGTTTATTTAATAGAAACCCACATCGTAAAAAGGAATACCAAAACCAATCTTTAAAAACAAAAGTATGAAACGTAACGGTTACCCAAATAAACTAATCACTGGGTTTCCACATAGGTGAAAATATGGATATGGAAGAGAAATCTAACAATCATGTTCTGATGGAGAGTGGTAGAGAACATGGCTATGGAAAAGCCAACAATCACAAATCCATAAATTTGTGACGATCTAAGGTACCATCTGATTAATCAGATATAAGAGCACTAGGACAACATTTTTGGTTTTCAAGATCTTTTCCCTAAAGTTGAAGAATTTGAATTAGAATAAATACTTACTTTATTTTTGTACAATCTCACTATTGTTCGTGCCTTGAACAATTTCCACTTCATATCTTAAATAAATGAAGTTGAATTTGTTATTCGTGAAGTGTTAGCAGATCATGTGATAGAATGACGGGTCATTCCATCTGTCTCAAAAGATTAGCAAAATTTATATACATAAGTCGATCTATAGTGGGATTAATCATATATGGTTCCTAAAATGGGCTTATACTTCATATATCATACTGCTTAATATAATAACACTAGTTTCTACTAAACAGGGACTTCCTGTAGGTCAGTGGTAGGCGATAAAGGCCAGTCACACTTCGGTTGTGGGTTCGATTCCTACAGCCTTGTCCGAAGCGATGGGCTGTCACCCGTCCTGCAGGTTGTCCCTTTTTCTAGAACTACGTTACTATAACATCCCATCAATAATATCGAAAATACTAACTTATGTCCAACATAATCCAGTCTAATCTTTAGGCTTATACATAATACTGCAGTCCACTCTCATAATATAGTGACAACGATTACCAGAGATTTAATACTGTCGTTGATCCCCACATATCATAAGATATGTCTTGTTGGTCACATTCCAAACATTCAAAGTCCTTAATCGTGTATTCTCTTGAATACCTTAGTGAGTGCAGTTAAAAGTTAACACTTTCCATATACCAAAATCCTCAAAATTCTATATACTCAAACCATGATATCACTTAGTCCTTATATCAATCATGAGCTCATGAACATTTCATTTTCTCGTCTTCATTATGCGCATATCATCTTATTTCCAATAAAATATCTCAATCACTTTGAATACCACATCAATAAATATTGCAATACTTAATGATACAACATTATTTTGGAATCCCATTACATAAACACTTAATCATTCCATCACATCGTTGTCATATTCAACATTTCCAATAGTGATCGCATGTGATTTCCCTTTGTCCTTTTCCTTCAGTGGTTGCTCATGTTGATCATCATTAACCCTTGGATTAGGGCAATTATTAGCATAATGCCTCATTTCCTTGCACTTGAAGCATTGAAGTGTTGGCGGTGCGTTCTCTGCAGTGTTTGCTTTATTCACATCATTAGAAACCCTTTTTCCATTACTTCGACACTCAGCTGCTCGATGACCTTCTTTTCCACACTTAAAACATTTTCTAGTCCCTTTAAGACAATCTCCACCATGCTTCTTTCCACACTTTGTGCATAAGGAAACATTCATCTTCTTTTCACCATTATTCTGAGATTTCTCCTTGAACTCCATCTTTCGTTTCTTGTCAAAACCATGAGATGGATATGTAACACCAACTTCCATTTCTACCTTGATAGCACAACGCACAATTTCTTCATAGCTACTGAAGTCTCTTATAGCTAATGCCCTTCGAAGACTTGGTTTTAAGCCACTGAAAAATCGATCAACTTTACTTTCAGGTTGGATGATAATTCCAGAAGCATACCTTGCAAGTCTTGTAAAATTTGCTTCATAGGTACCAACAGATTCATCGTCCCTTTGCTTCAGTTCAAGAAACTCTTTCTCCATCTTTGTTCGAAGAATACGAGGGAAGTACTTACTGAAAAACAAGTTCTTGAACTCGTCCCATTCCATGGACTCAATTTCATCTCTTGGCCTCGTATTCTTGATAAGATTCCACAATTGATCAGCTTCACCTTCCAAACGATATACTGCTAAGATGACTTTATCATGTTCAGAACATTGAAGAACTGAAAATATCTTTTCAGTAGTACTGATCCATTGTTCATCCACAAGTGGATCAGAAGACCCACTGAAAGAAGGTGGACGTTGCCTCATGAAGGACTCAATAGAATATTGTTCCCTTCTCTGCTCATTTGGAAGTCCAGAATGATTCATAGCTTGTGTAAGTATAGCAATAAGATTTTGCACTCCCTCTCCCATAACATTTGTTTGTTCAGGAGGGCAATCATTGCATTGTCCATTGCATTGATCAACACGGTTCCTTCGGGTTCCAGCCATCGTCTAAAACCCAAAAAGAATAGTGTGAGAGGCAAAAATCATGCTAGGGAAAACAACATAATAAAGGGGGAGTACCTTAAATATCCAACATCTTAGGTTTAATTCTATGATCGTTAGCGTAATTCTATTACTATAACCTATACGTATTCTTATCCCTAGGGACATCCCTAGACATACCTTAGAAATATCTCTAGGGATCTCACTAACGTTTTCGCATCCTAGTTTCCAAAGGTTGACTAAACCTTTCCTCTGATACCAACTGTAAAGACCCGAAGCTTATCGTACATGGACATTACATTACTTTTGCGGAATACTTAGTACATAACAAAAACACACACACAAGGATCGTAATAGTTTGGTGTCTTTGGAAACTCGGAACGTAATCTTCTAAACGTGGTGAAAGATCTTCAATATATCCCATAAAGATCTTCCCCTTTTTTTACCTAAAACCTTTCTTTATATCCTGGGGAAAAGAAAACATAAAAGGGTGAGCTCAAATGCTCAGTAAGGGTAAACAAAAGAAATATCAATCACATCATATACATAAGAACATAGCTTTTGGAAATCTTAACCTGCAAAAGAGCTCATAATATCATAACATGGGATAAATCATAGAAGTGAAAATGAAATCATAACTTAAAACATTACTCATTGTGGCATACACACATAATCATAGAGAATCATTTCTTGTTAGTCAAGACTCATTGCCAAGACTATCTTAGTGGACAAAGTCCCTTTCTGAATCGAGTAATCCTCGTTTCAGTCCTGTTTCACTGAACCGGTATAACCTACCATTCCAGCCATGTCTATCTCATGAGATATGAAATCTTTACCCAATGAATTGGAGGGAGATATAGGTCCCACCCATCTCTTAATGAATCCTTTCTTATGTGTGCCACAAAATCATAAATCATACATCATTGCATAACCCATGTAATAAAAATGGGATTCTTAAACAACATGACATCATAAAACCATTCATATAAGATAAAGGAATTCATAAACATAATTCCATCACAACATAGTCAAATCAATGTAAAAATATGGATAGAAACAGAACCCTTTATTATCTTATATGGAAAATAATTTTGATAAAACACTTGAAATGAATTCTTGAGGAAAATATCCTTTCTTCTTCAAAATCAATTTCTTTTCACAAAACATCATACAATTTTAAAAGAAAGAGATTTTATTAAAAATAGTCATGAAATATTTTGGAGGAAGGTTCATGAAAATAAGGCTTTATAAAACCGTAAAAATCCGTTCGTGCCGTATAAGTTAAAAAAAACATTCTTCTCGTACTTTTGTCGGAAAAGTCAAAAAGTACCTCGTACAAAAAAACGACAAAAGATTCCTTTCATATCTTTTACTAAAAACTCACCGAAGGGTATATTTGGATTTAAAAAATTGTAGGTGGATGGAAATAACATTACATATTGAGGAAACATGGATTTTGTTTATAAAATACAGCCCAATAACTTTCAAAGTACAAACAATCTCGGATAAAAATGAGATTGTGATATTTCCCTTACCTTATGTCCGACTTGCTTTGTAAGTGTCCGAACCTCCTGTATAATGATTTAAATCATGTTATTAACTTATTCCAGAATCATATTCATTGTTATGATAGCATATATGGTTCACTTATGACATTATATTACCCGTTCTTTTGTAAATTCCATGTTAAAGAAGCGTTTTGGGTAAAATCGTTTCATTTATCGTAGGTGTTTTGACTTGTTGTTCTTGACATCATTATTACTTATATCATGATTTACTTACTTCCAGAATATAAAATATGATTTATATATCATATATATTCAGTATATATATATATATAATAGATAGATAAATAAAATGAAAAACACCGTTCATGGAGACGGTAGTCCGTACGTACGCATGAACGCTGTTTTTCTTTCCTTATTGTCTTGAAATGGAAGTAAGTAGATGACATACATATGTATATATATACATAAATCCAGTAGATTTATAATGTCATATATTTCATTATTATTTCTTATATATACATTATAATCATTCTTAAATGGTTAACATGGAGAATGAATCTCATCGCGTCGTGGAGACGGTAGTCTGTACGTACGCACGAGCGATGATATCATTTCTATAAATATTGAATTGAATTGGAGTGGATTATACAATATATAAGAATCAATATGATGTTGTAATAACTATGTATAGTTATTCTTTACACCATTATACCCATCCATGTAAGGTGGTGGTGGAAAATAGATTACACCACGGCGTGGAGACGGTATTCCGTACGTACGCACGCGCGGTGATTTCTTTTTCCGTAGGATGGATAGATGGTGAAATAGGGTTGTTTCATACTTATAATAACATATCAGTATATGAGTGATACTGATGTTATTACTTCATAATGAAACAACCTAAGAAGAAGAAGTGGAAGAAGAAATAAAGATGAAAGAATTGGTAACGGTAATTACCTCTTCTTTGAAGTGCCTCTTTGAGACCTCATCTTAGGGCACTAGAATTGGTCTTTGAAGAAGACCAGAACCTCTAGGATGTTGCTAGGGAAGTGGAGAAGAGATTTTGGCAGGGGTTGGCCGAGCTTGAGTGCTCAAATTGGTGTGAGGAGGAGGGGGAGGAGGTGTCCTTTTATAGGGGAGGAGAGGGGCACCTTAGGAATATCTCAAAATATTATTTTATATTAAAGTCAAAATCAGTTTATAATGGTTCCAAAGGGTCTTATTTCGAAGCTAAAGTGGGGATGGGTCGAAATCCTATCAACCAATAGAATTTAGACAAGTTTAGGATATTATTTTAACCTTATCAATTAGATTTAACTCTAAGTTAAATAATTTAACTTTTACCATGTCTTTTTGTTTTCTTTCACTATATGGTTAATACACTTACTATAACATGCCAAACGAACCCCAAATTGTTTATTATTAATATATATATCCTTATCTAAGTCATTTGGCCGAACCTTAGATTTTTAGGAATAAAATAACAGTTAATAATATAATATTTAATTTAAAAACTATTTTGTGTCAATTTTGACACTATTTGATATATGATTTTTTGTGAAAGTCATAACAGAATTATATGTTCGAACCAAGTTCATTAAATCAACATTAATATATCATAGTAACCTAGAAAATTAGTGGAATTCATAAAAAGTCTTAAATTACATTTATTTTGGTATTTATATTATCAATTATGTCAATATTTCATTAATAAGATAATTACTACATCATCTTGGTGTCATAAATAAATTATATTATTTGATGTCTAAAAATTACAAATAAAATACCATCATGTAGGAAATCTTTTTATCTTTCTAATTAATATTTATAGTCGAATTTATCTTATGTATAAACCCATATTAAAAATGATTTACTTATTAAACTTTGATTTTAACTATTTTAACCCTTCTTTAAATAAATTAATAATAAATGTCCTAATCTAATCCAAGTGGGCCTAAATGGTCATATTTTATTCCTAAGTTTGTTTTTGGTCGAATTACACTTGTCCAATAGAATTAGGACATGTGTTAGGGTAATATTAATATCATATTTACCCTTAGTTACCCCATTTACTATTAACCGTGGTAAAAAAAGTAAAAAAGTTACTATTCACCAAAAAATTATTTTCATCTCATTGAACCACATTTTAGTCCTTGATATTAACCGTGTCTCTCGGATTTTTGAAATTCCATTCACAGAAGCGGTAAAATTAAGTTTTATGCAAAATTCAGTTTTTAACCTACCACTTAGTAGTTTCACTATTCATCAAAAATTGATGTTTTTCAGAACAATGCCAAAATTTCATCCCAATCTATATTTCATATTCCGAATTCAAAAATGAAGTCTATTTTACCAAATTCATAACATAAAAGTTGCATTAATTAATTTTATAATTAAATCCCGCTGTTAAAACAAATAGCGTGTTTTTAAGAAACAATATCTATCAAAAGATTGACACTTGTTTATGTCTAGTTTAAATGTGAAATTACATCCAATGTCCAACATTGTATTAAATTGTAAAAATATATTCTAAATATACTTTAAAACCACTCAAATTAATAATTTATAACTATTAATTATTTCGATTGAAAAAGTTGTTTTTAATTAAAATTTAGTAATTTCCACTATTCATCAAAATATGAAAGTTATCCGAAAATTACCAAAATTTCACCTTAGGCTAAATTCGATACTCCTAATCCATAAATGAAGTCCATTTTGAAAAATAAAATTTACAAAATTTCAAAAAGTGGTTATTACTATTCATAACGGCTAGTTTTAATAATATCTTAATAGCATATCGTTGTTTAGCGAAACTTGGTGTTGCGTACGACACACGCTATCGTGGAAGGTCGCGATTGTGTGTAATGGAAGGAAAGTCAAGGATGCTTGTTGTGAAAGCTTCTTTTGGTGTAGCGTACAACACAAGACATTAATGAAATTAAAAAAAATATTTTTCATAAAATCTCGGGGTGTTACATTGATGAAGATAACAATGCATTTAGAACTTACTTCCTTAAGAGGTATTGCCTCTTACCATTTGGAAAAGAAATCAGTAGCAGTAAGAATATACTTAAACTGCTTGGTCGTATCTGAAGGGTAAGGTCCCACCACATCCATTCCCCATGTGGCAAATAGCCACGAGTATTTAGCTATATGAAGCAACTCTGGAGGTTGATGATTGAAGTTGGCATGTACTTGGCATGAATGAAAGTTCTTTGTGAAATCAACACAGTCTTGTATCATTGAAGGTCAAAAGTATCCAAGCCTTCGAATCTGATCAGACAGTCTATGTCCAGACTGGTGGGCACCACAGACTCTTGCATGCACTTCTTTCATGACATCCATTGTCTCTTCACCATCAATGCATCTAAAGAGAACTCCATAAAAACCACGTTTTTAGAGAATTTTCTCTAGGTGATATGGGCTATCATAAAGATTAAAATTGACCACATGTCGCCGGATTTGTTCTTTCTCGACTCTATCAGGTGGAAGTGTTCCATTTTGAAGGTATTCCCTGATAGGTGACATCCATCCTATAGTATGACCATACGGTTCAGGAATGGGACTAATTTCATTAATTTCCTCTATTCTAATTTGAACATAAGGTGAAATTTCATGACGGTGGGCAATACTGATGGTTGTCTCATCCCGATTTGGATCTTCCAGAGCTGTGGCTATATTAGCCAGTGCATCAGCTTGAGAATTTTGTGATCTTGGGACATAAGAAAATGTAGGTTCCGAAGGGAATTTCTCCATTAACTCTCTGAAGTAATCATAAAAAGGTATTAGTTCTTCTTTTCTGATGGCATAATCCCCATTGACTTGTTTGATTACCAGGTATAAATCACCTTTCACCTTTAAGTGATTCACTTGTTCTTGAAGCGCCAATTCCAAGCCTGCAATGAGAGATTGGTATTTTGCTTCATTATTGGTACCACCTTCCCAGAATAAGAAGGAATAAGGTAACACTGTCTTTTCTGGAGAAATGAGCACAATTCCAAATCCAACTTTGTTGAATTTAGGATTTTCCATTTTCCTCCCTGTTGGACTTCTGGAAGCACCATCAAAATACATTTCCCATGCCTGAGGACTTTCTTGAATAGAGAAGACTTCCTCATCAAGGAGTTCAATATCTGAAGATGTGTCTTCCACTAAAGGGTGTTCAGCTAGGAAATCAGCCATAGATTGGACCTCTATTGACTTTTGAGACACATACTGAATGTCTAATTGCTCCAAAATAATTTCCCACCTTGCCAGACGTTCTGTAAGCATTGGATGACTAAGGATGAATTTGAGCGGGTTATTGTGAGAAACCAATTAGACCTCGTGATGTTGCAGGTAGTGTCTCAACTTCTGAACTGCAAATATTAATGTCAAACAGTACTTCTCAATACTTGAATTCCAGGTTTATGCTTTAAGCATAGTCCGACTGAGGTAGTAGAGGCTATTTTCATTCCCAGCGTCATTTTTTTGAGCAAGAAAGGCACCCAATGATCGCTCTAAAGCTATCACGTAGAGGATAAGTGGTCTTCATTCAATAGGTGGCATCAGTACCGGTGGACTCAAGAGGTATTTCTTGAGAATATCTAATGCTTCTTGACATTATTCAGTGCACTGGTAAGTGACTCCCTTCTTCATCAATTTGGTGAAGGGTAAACTTTTGCCTGCTAAATTGGTTCTGAAATGCCGAATATAGGCTAAGTGTCCTTGAAGTCCTCTTAATTCTTTCAAATTTTGAGGAGGTGACATACCAAGGATTGAATTTGTCTTCTCAGGATCGACTTCAATATCATGATGGCATACAACAAATCCGACAAATTTTCCTGAGGTTACCCCAAAAGCACATTTTAAGGGGTTCATCTTCAAATTATGTTGCCGAAGTTTGCGGAATATGACTTCTAAATCAGCCAAGTGATTAGAATTTTTTTTGGATTTGACCACCAAATCGTCCACATATCATTAAACAAACATCCCTAAAAAGTTTTTGAATATACGATGCATGGCACGCTGATATGTTGCTCCTGCATTCTTTAAGCCAAAGGGCATTACCCGGTAGAAAAACACACCCTGAGGGGCCCTGAAGGCTGTGGATTCCTCATCCTCTAGAGCCATTCGGATTTGATTATATCCAAAATATCCATCCATGAAAGAAAGTGGTTCATAGCCAGCTGTTGCATCAATCAGGAGTTCTGTAATCGGAACTGGAAAATCATCCTTAGGACAATGCCAATTAAGATCTCTGAAATCAATGTAAACTCTAATTTATCCATTCTTCTTTTTCACATGGATAATATTAGTCAACCACTTGGGATATTGAACCTCTCTGATGATGTTATCTTTAATAATCTTATCCACTTCAGCTTCAATTTTGGAAGCATAAGTTGGGTGTGTTCTTCTCACGGATTGCTTAAATCCTCGATGTTCTTCTGGTAAACCCAAATGATGAGTAGCAACATCAGGATCAAGCCCGGGAATTTCTGTATAGTTCCAAGAAAATATATCTCTATTTTTATTTAGAAAGGAAATATACATCTCATGCTCTTCAAGAGGCATGGCCACACTGATTAAAGTGGGGCGTGGATCTTCTTTTGTACCCAGATTTATTTATCTAAGTTCATCCACGGTGGTAGAGATACCCTCTTCAAATGATGGACGAGCATCTATGATATTTTCCTCTTCTTCCTCATCATGTGTTATTTCTTCCATTTCTACTTGCATAGTAGATGATAAAGAATAATTTCCATGATCAGAAGAGATGTTAAAATTTGAACATCTTGAAGAAGAAGCTTCCATTTCTGACCCGATTGATGATGAAGGGTCTTCCTTGGGAAATAAATAGGAGATAATGGATTGAGAATCGACATCACTATTCACCTATGATGTTGCTATAACTTCTTCTAGACTGATTGGCGAAGTATAGACTTGTTGGATTTCAGAAGATGAAATGAAGACATCACCATTTGGGATTTCATCACTGCTTGGTGGGTTACCAATTTCTCCCATGTTGTCTGGCTCGATTGTCTTAATTGAAATTATGGATCTTTCCATAAGAGTATTTTTATTTTGGTCTATCATGTCAATTTGACTGATAGGTGACACATAATCTATACTCACATGTGTAAATGGATTTACTGGAATCTTCCCCAAACCATATGGAGCATTAACTTTGGTAATCTCCCTGGTTGTGGATTTATCCTTTCCCTTCATGTGATAGAATTCCGCCTCAACGTATTGAGACTCACATGTCTTTAATGGGGCCTTATCACCATACAATGACCCAACATGACCATAGAAACAATATTTGAGACATTGATGGTATGATGAAGGGATAGCTACATGTTGATGTAGCCAGGGTCTTCCAAGGAAGATGTTGAAGGCTGAGTCTTGATCAACAACCATGAAATCTGAATTGGATACAAGATCTCCAAACTGAGTTCTGAGTGTAACCTCACCCAGTGGTTCTTGTTCATTTTTATCATATCCTTGTAACATCATGGTAGAAGGAGATAAATCAGATTCTGTGAGGCCCAATCGACGAAGTGTACGAATGGGCATGAGGTTGACTCCTGAACCATTATAAATGAAAGATCTTCGGACATCTACGCCATTGACCTTTCCAGATAAGTAAAAAGGTCTAATATGTCCATGCATGACATCACCTTCATCTTCATTAGTAAAATATATTACTGCATGGCATTCTGCAGGATTATTCTCTATGTGATAGACTTCAGCTGCAGTAATTTCAGTTTCAAACTCCTGAGGACTTGACAAAGCCTAAATGAGTGCCTCCCAAAGATCTTTTGACAAATTCAAAGCATCCAAAATTGATAACTTGGCTGGTACTTGGGCGAGGTGTTTCAATATATCATACTTTTGATCCAGAGGCCTGTGTTTCCCAACAAGAACATGTAGTTTAACAGGTGCCTTGGAAGTTGATTCTCTGTAAGTTGATGCATCTTGTATTGGGATAGGATTTGGAAATATTCCTGGCTTTGGAAGATTAGACTGATTAGATCCATTTACTTGTTTAGAGGAAGAATATGGAACCTTCAACCGGTCTTCTAGAATAACCGTGCTAGGAATGAATTTTATATTGGTGAAAAAACTTGCTTGTTCTTGTTGAGCTCGCTAAAGGGCTCTTCCATGAGTTTCTGCTACATACACAGTTCTAGCAGGGGTAGAATTGGAATAATGGCCTCTAAAAGATCCACGTCTTCCCCTGTATCCTGAGCCTTTGGAACTTCCTCTGATTCCTCTGTTTGTTACAAGGAATCCAGGCTCATCGAAATCGAAATTTTGATTGGCATATGGATCTATTAATTGAATCATATTAACATAACTAAAGATTAACTCTTCATCTGATGAAGACTTTGCCTGATTAACCTGTTTAGGTTGTTCCGTTTGGTGGGGAAGTGCCCGTTTCTTCGAAGTAGATGGCATGAAATCTTCCAGAGTCAAAGACAGCTTAGGCTTTGATAGATACTCATCTTCTTCTGATTGTTCCTCCTTGGAATTGTGTCGTTTCTTTGAGGATTTTCCCTCTAATGAAGGGGGTTTTTCTGCGGCATTCATGGAAGAATGCACAATTGGTTTCTTCAATTGTGTTCTAAAAATAGCATGAGTTCGGTTAATCGTCTTTCTGACCATACAATCATCATATTTTTGTGCATTTTTTCTTTTTAACTTCTTTCCACTCACCTTCCTCCTCTGGAACTGTAGCAGTAACACATGCTACCTGGGCTGAAGAGCCTTTTAGTTTGACTTGTCCCGAGTTGACCATCTTTTTTAGGAGGTCTTTTAAGACAAAACACTCCTAGATGGGATGCCCCAACATCTGATGAAATGGGAAATAATTGGGACAGTCTTCATCTCCTTCCTTGTTTGGCCTATTGGGCATTGGAAATTGAACCAAATTATTTTCCAGAGCCGAAATGAAATAACCAGGAACTTGTTCATTTCGGAAAGAGTAAAATTTTCTTTTCAAATCCTCAAATTGTTTTCTTCTTTGATCTCTTTGATTATCTTGATGAAACAACCTCTGTTGTTGGCACTCATGAGGTGGAGCCCTTCAGGAAGATGAATGTTTTGAAGTAGAAGCAGGTACAGGTGCTTGCTTAAGCATAACTGTAGCAGTCTTTGCTTTACCCATTCTTCTTCTTGGAGCTGATGGAATTACACGAGATTTAGACTTATTCTATATAATATAATCCTCAATCTGTTGAGCGATTGAAGTAAGGTCTCGAAACCTTCCTGCGTATTTCACAGGGATCAATGGCGTGTGTAATTCGTCACGCAGATTTTCCACGCATATTGGCAACAGTTCCTATTGAGGAAGTGCTAAGATCAGGGAATATGTTAATCCCTTCCAGTGAGCAATGAAATTAGAGACTCTTTCATTCTCCCTTTGTTTACAGTTTGTAAGATCGAAAATAGTTGTCTTTGGAAAAGTTGAGCTGAATTGAAGAAAAAATCGTTGACGGAGATCTTCCCATCCGGTAATTGACCAGGATTGCAATCTTGTGTACCTGACAAAGGCTGGTCCTTGCAAGGTTCGCACAAAGCATTTGAGTTTCACTACTTCTTATTGCTCTGAAGTTCCCATCATAGGATCGCAACAAGACACGTAATGCATCAAATGTTGTTTAGGATCGCTTGATCCATTGAAAATAGGGAATACAGGGTTCCCAAAACTTAATGGGGGAGAGATTGAATCTACCCATTCAAGGTAAGATTTATTTTCTGGTTGAACCTATGCATGCTTCCCTTCCATAGTCTCTAACCGAGCTGTTAATGACTCAATGGTAGTTATTAACTTTTGAGAAACATCCGGTTGAACTTGGACTTGGGTAGGTGTAATGACTGGAGTTTGGACAGGTATGGAAGCTGGTGCTGCAACTGATGGTAGCACTACCAACTATTGTTGTGCTTGACCCGTAGGATTAGACCTGTGAGGGTGTACTGATAGAGGAGGATATTCTTGGTCCATCTCTGTAGCTGCAACAAATTCCCTTAGCTGATTAACTATGGCATGGTTAAGAAGAAGACTACCCTGAAGTAGTTCTGCATTCAACCTCCTCAATTCCTTCATTTCTTCCTCCTGTTGTGCAAACATTTTCTCTAGTGAGAGTGATTGGCCTTTTCCAGTGGAAGGATATGTAACCTGATTCTTTCCCCTCCCTTTGTTGGATCCTTTTCGGAGAGCGGGAAGTGGGTTACTTGAAGGATTACCTAGGTTATGAGTAATCCTTTTATTTCATGTACGCACACCTTCTTAATTTGTGTCTGTGCGTACATCTTCTTGAGTAGGAACCTCTTCATCTAAATCCCCTGAGTGAGCCTCATCTAGTGGGTCAGAAACAACGGAATTGATGAAATTGATTGATGCATAACGCATCGCATCCCTTCTATCAGCATTTCTAGGATATTGTCTTCTTCCATTTCTTTGATGACACATTGCCTTTTGTTGATTCGATCCCTCGGGAACTTCTTGACAAACCGTAATTTGGAGGGAATCTCCTGATAATTTGGCTCTTCCTTCCTCCTGTGGCTTCTTCCCCAATCGAGAGAAGACCGACTTTCGCTGAGGAGGAGATTGATGATTTGAAAAAGTCCCCATTCCGGTGGACTGGGGCTGTTCCTGCTGCCTTTTCTCAACTCCTCAAATCCTATTTATTGATTCTGAGGATTGGTTTAAAAGATTCCCCAGACTGGAAAGATGGGGTGGCTCTTGACATGCTATGTCTGAGAATTTCTTAAAAGCTCTCCTGATCTTGCAGACTTTAGTCCTGAAATTAGCTGGATGCATCAACCTGCATCCACTTTTATCACCCAGTTCAAAAGACTGTTGGATGATTTCCGACACTTCTGTCACATGATGATGTTCTTTCTCTATACAAGAGGCATGTTCAATATTATTGTTCGCTTGATGCAGGAGTAATTCAACAACTTGTTCTCTATATTCTTGACTTTGAGAAGAACTATTTAAGGCATGTTCTTGGGAAATAGTTTGATTACAAACAAAACCCATTGATTGTGGCCGGCCACGGGCAATAACATTGCATGAGACCATTTTCGGCGGGCTTTGCTGACTGGAGAGCATAGTGAAATGTAGTTCTCCATGAACACCCCATCCTCTGACATGAATACCAGATGGGGGATTGGAAATTAACTGGCGCAATCTTCTTAGTGCGCCAAGGCATGAACATTGAAGGGATCTCTGCTACTTTTTAGCCTTCGGATATCGAGAGACTGATAGAGATGAAAAGTCAATTTGATGTTGTAACCCTTCTATTATCTTAACATGATTTTCATATTAATCATAAGATAATACTTTATTTTTCAACTGAAAAAGAGTTTTTTATATGTTGATATGAATATCATGAATTCCATCTTCCGTTAACATCTCTGGAATGTCATACTGAGAGTCAGCCAGTGGCTAAAACATGACTGGCACTTCACCTTTCTCCAGTTGTTTTCTCATGTTCATAATTTTCGCTTTATCATTCAATAAAGATTCTTCTACCTAATTTGACCAGAGTTGGTGATTCCTTGTTGCTTCATTGGATTAAACAAGATTGGTAGAGAAATCACTGATCAAAATAGAAGATGCATGACTTAGGGGTGGTTCGGATAATGACCTATACCTTGGGCTATCTTCCGATTGAGAAAGTATTTCACCTGCTAGCAATGAAGCATCAGAAATGACTGGTTTCGCATTTTCAAGTGTCTCAAGATAAGAGGTCTTTCTCGGCACGACATTGTCCACTATAGCATTTTCCAGGAAAGGTGCATCACTACTGTGGAGAGGACTTTCACAGCGAAATTAATCATCATGGGGAAGACCAACATGGTGGGTTATAGAAAAAGATGAGATCTCTTGCTCCTTGGTCTTCTGACCACACAGAGGGTTCCTGTGGCTCTCATCTGAAGATGAAACTTCGATATCGACCGAATTTTCATGAAGCAAGCCTTCATGAGGAAGTGTCTGTTGAAGACCTTCAGAATTAATGTTCCCATTATTGGGAAATGAGGGAGTATAATCTTGCATTCCAATAGATAACTATTTGAGGGCTTCAAGAACTCCAGTATCGAGCAAGGCCTTATTAAAAATTGTCTCTTGATTTCTTGACTGTGTTGGGCGGGTCTTTTTCTTAGATGCCTTATTACTCAATTTAGCAGGTGTGTGTGCCTGCTTAGGAGAAATGATCAGGTTAGGCTGATTATATCCTCTCAAACCAGGTGTTTGTGCCTGACTTGGTTGTCAGTATGATATGGGGGAGTACACCCAACAACCCTCTTGGACTGGAACAGATGTGTGTGTTTGTTCTGGAGTGAACTGTTGATGTGTCACTCCACTGGTAGGGATAGATTTATGTGTCTTTCCCTGAGATTTGTTGAAGCTGTTATAATATCCTGGAAAGCATCTAGAATATGAGCAGGGATTTGCTTCTGCTCTTTCACCATTGAGAGAATATGCTTGGTGACTTCAGCTATCGGAACGGGGATATACGTCTATTCCATGCTTGGAGTAGGTGTATGTGCATGCTCTTGTCCTCCTTTTCCTGTCAGTGAATCCTGACAGTACACAAGTGTAGGGGCAGAGAGTTGAATATGCCTCCTATTTTTCGTCAGAGCTTTCTGAATGACTTCTCCGAATGCTACCAAGCGAGGCTGTTGGTAGGCTTGATCAGTACTAGAAGGTGTATGTGCCTACTAATTGCACTTCGCTGAACGTGGTTGATGAGATCCATCATATGTAGTCAGACGAGCCTGCTGACTAACTAATGACGCATAAATAGGTGTATGTTCTTGTCTATAATACTCCGCCGGAATTTCCTGGTGGGATTGGCATGCTGCTGCTAGACGAGTCTACTGGACAGCGGAATTAAAACGGGCAGGTGTATGTGCCCCCTCGTTGCTTTCCACCAAGTTAGGATGGTGAAATTCTCTGGAGATGATAGAGATGAGAACATGCTAACTGTTGACCGAATTTCGCCTCTGGAGATTCATCTTGCATGATCAGGTTCGAGGAACCTCAATCGAACGCCTGGAGTCGATACCCTCGTCATGTTTAGGGTGCACTGCCGCACGAGTCTGGTGGCGATTGTTGATAGGATCCCTTGGGAAGAACTCTTGTCTGCTTGAATTAAGTCCCTTAGGGACTTACTCATTCACCTCCCCAGAATAAGGGAGCAAATGGTGATTGCGTTCTCAGGATAACAACCCGAAATGGTTGGAGACGGTGGTTAGAACCACCTGCTTCTTAATCATTGGTCGTCGTTGTCCGGACGACCAGGCTGAATTGTTTACTTTGAGGGCTTCCCGGGTAGCCTCCAGAGTTGGAATAATACTGTTTTGATGGTACTCCTTAACCAGTGTGTTTGATACCCAGCGTTGAAGATTCTGAGTAGGTGATGTCATCCTCAGAGCGGACGATGATCCAGTAGGAGTAGCAGCAGTGGCATTTGCAGGAGAGGTTTTCACAGCAGACGTATTCACGGGTGTGAACTTGAGAGCAGCCATTTCTTAAAATGCATAAAATCTTGGAAAAGAGTTCATGTTTGATATAACAGACATAATCAAGATAAATTCAGCCACTACATCTTTTGGATGAGCACACATGTCAATGATTTTGTTTGTTGGCCCTCTCATTGAGTTTTAAATAGGGGCCTAACAAATAAGCAAAGCATCATTTTAACTTTGTTAAGGATTCACGTCGGGTTCACCATTTTTTGTTTCCATCTGGAATGGGGGATGATCTGATTGATTTAAGATTCAAACATTCCAAGAGGTTTCTAACGGGTTTGTTCATAGAACTGGAAACATCCAATGATTCCATATCCATTTGAACCTACTTTCCAAAGGTAGGCGCTCATTAGTTGTAGACCGATGAGGCTAAGGAATTTGCATTGGTCGAGAGGATGGGAGGTCGGACTCATCACACCTTTTTTAGGGGAATTATTGTATACTCTAGGAATCTCTTTATAGATTTAAGTTATGCTCGTGAATCCATATTACATTACCAAGTATAAAATGATATTTCCTTTAGATCTGACAATCAATGATTTATATATAGAAAATTTAGATAATCTTTTATATGTATTCGAGGTTCTTCATCGATAGAGAATCATCTGTATTTGTTTAGAGATTCTTATTCAATGGTATCCTTTAATATATAAAATTCTATTGGTCATTATGATGACCATACTGGTTTTAAAGCCACTCCATGGGGCACTTGAAGTTTATTGTCATTCAGAAGGACATGGATTATTTCAGAGTTGGGATCGTACCCACAGATGGGCTACCTACGTATCATTTGTTTAGGAAAAGGAATCATAACCCACGTAGTTCGAGTAAGGGAATATGATGTTTATGATTGATGGCTCAAAGAAAGATGTCATAATTCCTTTTACACTCTAAGCTCACGTGAGTCATGCTCGGTGTGAGAAACAAGAGGTATTGGTAAAACTATACAATTGTTCCATAAAAGATGCAATGATAAGAAATGATGTGGGACTTATATATGTATGACTGTCCAAATAGATGAAGATTAGGATTTACTTCAGGGAAGAAATCCAAGAACAGGGTCCATAAAGGTATATGTACTTTATAGAGATTTGGATACTCTAGTTTGGGGCTTACTCCTGAATAGGAGGCCCAAATTAGGAGAGGACTTATGATTGGGCTTTACTCCTGAGAAGGATACCTAGATCAAAAAGTAAATTAGGACTGGTTAAGAGAAATTAAGACTGGGGCTTACTCCTAAGAAGGAGGCCCAGGTTAAGGGACTTGAAAAATTAAGGGACTTGGGGCTTACTTCTGAAGAGTATGCCCATATTTGAGACTGGGTATTACTCCTGAAAAAGAATCCCAGGTTAAGGTGTTCTCTCATCTTAAAGGATGAGTTTGAATGAATGAAATCTCAATCTTTAGTGACATAAAGGTGTGTAATTCACTAGGTTTTGAGAGATATTTCACAGAATTCCTTTCAGATAAGGAAGTTAATCAAGAAAACATGCCATAAATGGATTTTAAAAATTTCTTGATGACTGAATCTTGAATAGGAGAGGTGGAATGGTATAAGAGGGGTTAAATGGGCAAGACGAGCACCCAAAAAAGGCAGGGGCGCACAAGTCCTGGCAGGCATGCAGGTACTGCGTGGGCGCGCTAGTCCTGGTCGCGCAAGTATACCTACGCAACACATGGGTACTTGCGCGATTGTTAACCAGTAGGGTAACACTTGGGAGATCCTTGACCAAAGCCTTTAGAATTATCCTGAGGTACTTCCAGAAGATAGGCGTGCAAGTTTTGGTGAATAAGTAGGGAGGCGTGCAAGTATATTCATTTCCCTTAAGGGTAAAACACCTTAGGCACGCAAGTATTAGTGAATTATAACACTTAGACCTTACGCCTCTTGTTTAGACCTTCCATTCTAGGTAATGAATTACCTTAGAAGTGTTCGGAAGACCTGAAGAAGAGACTTGGGCATTCAGAGATCTATATCTAAATTCTGGAAAAATTCCCTCTTCAAATGGGGGGCCCACCAGGTCTATTTATAGGCTGGAGAAGACCCCGGGTGGTTATCACTTAGGGAACGCAAGTCACTTGTGCGACCATTAGGTGGCGCGCAAGTATACTTGCGCGACAGTGAGGGAACTTGCGTGACCTTTGTGCATTTGAAGCCTTGTTCATGCCTTTGTCGATTTTTGATGTTTTCTTCAAAGGATGAATCAATTTGTGATAAGTCATTTCCCTTTCCATTCTTTTAGACAATGTGACGAAAAGGAGCATCAACAAGTATATTTTCATAATATATTGGTATAATATATTTGTATAATATATTTTTATAATATATATTTGTATAATATATGTTTGTATAATATATGTTCTTGTGGGTCTGTGTGTGTATGTAAATATAATTATATTATAAATTTACCATTATATATTTATATATATCATTATATTGATATGTGTCAGGTGAGGTGGGCATGCACATAGCTTTCATTCCATAGACTCTATGGTTGAGTCTAACAAGAAGAGAATTTCTTGTTTGGTGTTGTCAGTGTGTAGAAGGGTGGCAGTGGTCGCTTATGTTGGCAGGATTGAGTAATTGAGGGGGGAGGTGGTCATGTGCAGAAGGAGGGAATGATGTATATGAGATTTATTCTATTTTAAAGATTTTAAAAAAATTAATAAGTTGGCGATCTCTTGAAGAAGTTTTCAGTGGCATTGTGGTGGGTTGGTTGCACAAAATCGGCAAGCGGTGAGGGTGGGGGAGGGAAAGAAATGATAGAACTATCTCATTTCAACCAAACAACCCCAATAAACATTGTTAACCATAGGTATATACCAATGGTAAAGAAAGAATGGTGTTAAAAAAATAAAAATAGATATCGTCAAACAATCAATCAATAAGTGAGGAGGAGGAGGAGAAAATAAGATACATTTGATTGAAGATTTGAATCATCTGAGAGAAAGTAGAGATATCGATGACCTAGAAAATGTTTGAGCCTTGGATTTTTTCAACCCTTGAATCATTCGAGCCTTGGATTTGAGCCTTGAAATTGTTTGAGCCTCGATTCAAGCATTGATTCAGGATTTAATTCATTGAGGAGGGGCATTGGCAGAGGGTGGCTTCCATGGAAAGATTCAGATTTGCAATAAGTTCATGACTCATTAGGGTTATTTAAATAGATCAGGACACTTTTATCAACACTTCCAAAAAATATCTGATAAATATCTCATTTATCAGGGCTAAAATAATTATCACCGATAAAGATAGATCTTTATCATCATTAACAAAGCACTGATAAAAGTCATTTTTATGAGTACTAAAGTTTTAATGTTGATAAAGATGGATTTTATCAGTGTTTTTTTTAGCACTGATAAAGCTCTATCTCTATCAGTGCTAAAAAAGCATTGATGGATATTTCTTTTATCAACACTTTTTACTTAAGTGCTGATAAAAGATTTATAATTATAATTTAAATAAAATTTTTTATAAATATATTTAATAAATATATATAAATATAAATAAAATAAATATATTATTTGTTTAAATATATTTATTATAATTTTTTAATTTTTTAAATATATAATTTTTTAATTTTAAAAAAATAATATTTATATAATAATATATATTTATAAAATTATATATATATATATATATATATAATAAATATATGTAAATATAAATATAGTAAATATATTAATTATTTAAATAAAATTATTATAATTTTATAATTATTTAAATATATATATTTATTTATTTATAATTATATAAATACTTTTTTTAAAAAATATTAATTTATTTATAATTATAAATATATAAATGTATGAAAATAGTAAATATACATTTTTAAATATATTTTTTTATAAATATTTTTTTTCAAATATATTTGTAACATTATTAATGAATATTTAATCTTTAAGTGCATGCGTGTTAAAAATGAGTGAAATTCAATAATTAAAAATGAGTACAGTTAACAATATTGAAACAATTGATAGGTTTTATTAATTAAATAAAAATTATTAAAACAGTCTTGATATATATTGAAATAAAGATGAATACATATTGAAAATATTAAAACATAGTAAATATATATATATATATATATATATATTGATTAAATTCCCAAAAAAATATTTGTGTGTGTGTGAATTTTATTTAAAAATGCATTAATTATGTATATGTGAAATCAATATAACACACATTTGATCTATGTTAAATTGAAAAATCAAATCACATTCAATTATGTCCATTACTTGATGTAATTGGTGATTATTTTTAATTCATATTAATTTCTAATTATAAAACATTATTCACTAAATATACTACTATTTAATGAAATGCATAAATATTTTTTATTATATAAATCATATTTATATACCTTCATATATATATATATATATATTTATTATATAATATTTATTAACATTATCAATAATTATTTAATTAATAAAATGTTTAATATTTTTCTCAATTAGGGTATTTTTAATTTTTATTTGTTTAATTTTCATTTTACATATATCTATCAATTTAATATATATAGTATTTATTAGTATTTATAATTTATATATTGTATAATCATTTTATTTATTTTTATCAATAATTTCTTAATTAATAATTTTTTTAATATTTTTTTAATAAAATCATTTTTTTATTTAATTATTTCATTTTATTCGGACCTTTATCAGTGCTGATCAAGGAACTGTTTATTGGATCTAAAAATAAGGCACTGATAAAGCGTCCTCTTTATCAGCCCTGATAAAAAGGGTACCCTTTATTAGTGCTAAAAAGAAAGCACTAATAAAGAGTACCCCTTATCAGTGAAAAAAATAAAGCATCGATAAAGGGGGACCTTTATCAGTGCTGATGAAATGTACCCTTTATTAGTGCTTGTTTTAGCGCTAGTAAAAGGCGCCTTTATTAGTGTTTTTTCCTAGCATTGTTAAAGTCCAGGACTGTAAAAGGAATGTTTTGTAGTAGTGTAGGACCCACCTGTGGAGACCTGACATAGCTTGTGCAACAATTGATTGGTCTTAACATTGTGGGGGATGATATTTCTATGGATAGAGGTTCTCTATCTATGATCTGGATGGATATGCACTTCCCACATTTACTCGTTAATGCTAACGAGCAGGTTGTCATGCGTTATGCCTATGCATATATCTCGTGGCTCATTGGAGGGGCATTGTGTGCTAATCACTCTGGTATATATGTCCACATGATGTATTTAGGGATATTGAAGGACTTTGATCAGGCTAGGAGATACAGTCAGGCATTTTCAGGGTTAGAATACACGAACAGAGCATTATGCACAATATACAAATCAGAACATAGTAATCCAGGGTATGTGTAGTCCTCATTCAGATGTGGGAATGGGAATGCATCCCACCCCAAGTACCTATTTTTAATGGTACAGATCTTCATATGGATGTGTTGTGTGATTATCTGTGTTGACGCTGGTATGGTCACTCGTCTTTATCATTTTCTGATGCTAATATGACTAATTATACTCTATTTCTTATTATTTATTTCTTTTAATGATGTATATTATCGGTGGTGTTAGGTACACCATTTTTCAAGACTCCAAGACACAATTTGGGTACATACTATCTCATGTTTTATTGTATACTTCTCACCAATGTAAGTAGATACATTACTCTATTGATTAATCAATTTCATAATACGATCATTTTTTGAAATTAGTAACAAATTATTTTAACAAACATACCATGTCATTTCAGATTTCATGGCTTCCATTTTGGGCTCTATTAGACTAGCTTCCTGCATACTACATTGATGGGATTCACAATGCCACAATTTTAGTGCCTCTCATTCACTTCTATATTGTTGAGTGGAACCAGCTTAACAGGGTTACATTATAGTTTGGACTTGTTCCTCATATTCCATTTCCACCCAGAAAACCAATAGTGCTATATTCCCTAAAGCTGACTAGGAGGTAGGATGTCAACTACCAAAGATGACATGCAGAGTATCTTGACCTTTGAGATATAGGTGTTCTTTCTTATATCAAGGGAATACATACTATGCAATTCCATCTATCACAGAATCTCGAGTATGAACCATTTTGTAGACTGAATTTTATATTATATCTTACACCACAGATAAATGGGATCCAGGATACGGTATGTTAGTAACTTTACATTAGTTTTATTATTGAAATTTTTTTAAATTCTATTTGAATATATGTACAGAATACTCAACTATTTCATATTATCCACAAATCTAATCCAGACGAGGGTGAGGTTTTTAGATAGGTTGTCTGCCATGTGCAGCATAAGGGATGATGCCAGCATTTCTTATTATACATGATAGTATCTTTGATCATCCACCTTAGTGATATGATCTTCCTACTTAGGGAGAAGAGGTTCCTCCTCAAGAACCTCCTCAAGTACTGCTGATGTTTAGAAGTCTTGAAGATGAATATGTAGACCACATCATTCTATAGGTGAGGCCTCACCGATTCCATAGGAAGTGGTTGTACCTATAGTATTACAAACTCATCCAATTGTGGGTGTGCACTAATAAACATGGGATCCATTTATATTGTCATCATGTCCATATTTTTTACTGGGTATAGCTGATCTAAGATCATATCAGAAGTCATTTCTTGTGCCTCCATCTTTCCGGAACGTCCCTTCATAGGCTGTATGGTTCCCCCCTTAGATTGGGGAAGGTCCTTCTACTTACGCAGTGGGATAAGGATCAAGTGCACATCATGAAATCTTGATGACACCTCCTCCCAATGATTAACAAACAGATCATCATACATTCAAGGTTCCATCACCTGGGGAAGATACCCCTCTAACTCATCACAGTCCACCCTAGCACAGAGGTTGGTGATCTTAATACGGGAATCTCAATCGCACACCGGATTGTGGGATGGTGTCGTATCATAGAAAATAATTATACTAATTCATTTATATGTTTTCTATTGACTTAAATATTTTGAAACAAAATTTTTTTCTATCATCTATATTATTGTATGTCTATTATATTGATGAAATTATTTTTAAATTTCAACTATTTTTTATATTTTTAGCCTATGTTTTAATTTTCATTTATATTATACTAATAGTTTATATTTTATATTCTTTCAAATTCGAATACTTGAAACATAGAAAAACATATTAAATTTCAAGTAGGTAAATTTAAAATAATATAAAAAATAAAACATCTAAAAAATCTAATTAAAACTTAAAACATAGCCTCAACATCTAAAAAATAGTTGAAAATAAAAATAATTTCATCAATAAAATAAACCAAAATTAATTTACATGACCAAAACATTATTTATTAAAAACATAATATTTACACATTAAAAAATATGTGCATAAAAAATATAGTATAACTAAAATTTAAATGAAATTTAAAACAATAACTAAAAAACTAAAAAATGATTAAAAATAAAATTAATATTAAAAAAATTATTAATATAAATGTAATGTTTTAAAACAATAATATTTTGTGGCTTTAAAATTTCTTTTCATTAATTTTTTTATAAAAAAATATTATTTTCAATTATTTTTTATGTGTTTATCATATCAAATTTCATTTATATTTTATTTATATATTATAATTTATTGGTTTTCAAATTCACCTAATTGAAGCATTATTATGTTTCATGTAGATAAAATTGAAAGCATATAAATTATAAAGTATAAATACAATCTAAATGAAATTTGAAAAGTTGACTAAACATATAAAAAATAATTGAAAATAAAAAATATAAATATAATGCACAAAAGCTAATATACATGTCACAAATTTTATTTCTTAAAAACATAACATTTTCACTTTAAAAAATTAATGGGTATAATTACTTTTAAGTATTATATTATTAAATACATTATTATGAAATGTTATTAATTATTTTATTATAATTAAATTTTACTAATTAAATTATTAATAAATAATAATTCTATTAATAAATATTTAAAATACTAAAAATAATAAATATTAATAATGATGTTAGTAGTATAATTATTAATTTAACTACTAAAATAATTAATAATATAATTTTAAAATAATTATTAATAAAATTAGTAATATAGAAAATTTAACTATTAATAATAATATTATCATTAAAAATTATTATAAATTTAATAATAATTTATAACAATCATAATAGTCATGTTTATTTGTATATATATGTATATGAAGAAAAAAAATAAAAAAATAAAAATTTTAAATATACAAACATATATATATATATAATTTATTAAATGAATTTGCTTCCTTTGGGAAAAGGCATTATGGCCCTTAACACCTTTTCCTAATGTTTTTAGAAAATGATTTAAAGGTATATAATGTCTTTGGCCCAAAAGAAAGAAGGACAAAGGCATGAAGGTTATTCAAGCTTTTCTACCTTATTTTTCTAAAAACATTAACCTGAGTTTATTTTCTTTTTTTCAAAAAACTTACATAAAAAATATGATCCCTATGATTTTTCTGTTTTTATACTTTTATTCCACTTTCTATTTATATGTAGAAATTCATCTATGAATTTTCTTTCAAAATCAAGCTAAGTGTTCTCTCATAAATATCTTTGGAAAAATCCTAGAAAATAGGTGTTTTAATTTTAAATCATTGACTTTTTTGACATCCTACAGTATTAAAGAAGATACCATGGTGTAGTATTGCCTCTTCAAGCACCAATCTATAAAAACATAACTATCACCATGGTGAAAGTGTGGGTTCTATGTCATAGAGATCTCAATCAATGAGATTCATCTTTTATGTATTAAATCTTTCTAAAATCATGCATTTCATCCTTTTCCTACCCTAGAATATCAGCCTCCAAAACTTCTTCATTGCATCGCACACACTAAAAATAAATTTTGGATCCCTAAATCTAAAACTCTAAGAAACTTCCAAATTTAGACTCTACATAGCACAATATAACCCTATGGTGTAACTGACTCCTTATGAGTCCTATCGTATTCTTCTATAGCTAGTTACAGCATGATCTCAATCCCCACGTCATAATCCACCACCCATTACGTAAACATTTCATGCATTAAACCATATAAAAAGATTCAAAAACCTATATTTTTATTTATTAATTTCAATGATTTCACCATTATTTATATTCCTCATAATTTCCCCTCATTTATTTTTTTCGATGCGGGTTGAGATCATCAAGTATCCTGCGTGTTTTTTTAATTACATTTATTTCATCATGATTCAAGGTGTGGAATGGGCTTCTATCGATGGTTTTTTTGAGGGTAGAGTCTTAGGTCCTTGCTTGATCACTTTCATTGGGTTTATTATTTGTTCTACATTTCCCAGAAACTCCTAAAAGTTCCCTCATCCATAGCTGTGTATGGACCAGCTTTCCAAAGGTCGACGATCATCTAAGGTTTTAGACCCAGTGAATCTTAGGGACTCGCATTGGTCAAGAGGTTGGGAGGTCAAGCTCATCACACCCATTTAGGGGGAATAATTTACTAATTTGGGACTCTCTTATATATTTAATATATGTTCATGAATCTCTTTCTAATCCCGATATGGGACTGGTTACCCTAAACAAATGACTATAGGTTAATTATCCTTCACGTGAAAAAGATCGAGGTATCTTTAGAAAATAAATCTATATGTATCCAAGGTTCTCTATCATTTTATAGTAATGGGTGGTTGCTTATATATTTTGAAGACATATAACCAATTTCTTCATAATGTGATTCCATGTAAGGAGGTGGTTAATATTCCAAGGAGGTGATTGAGCCATTATGAGGTGTCCTACATGTCCTAGTTATTTCAGGAATCAAAACCCATGTGGTTCGTTAGACCCATGCAGTTTTACATCATGTAGAAAGGAATTATATGGATGATCTAGGAAACCCAGTATTCAATATCATGTCTTGGACGGATGGCCTATGTTTCTCGAGTATAGCAATAATCGTAGTTTTTATAGTTCGTTTTATATTGGGGCTTACACACTGAGTTTTTCCTATTGATCGGGGCTTACACTCTGAGGTTTCCATTTTGATTGGGGATTACACACTGAGGTTTCACATACCATTTTGTAGGTTTATATTTCATATGTTATTATTATTTCAACTCCCTAATCCCACTTGATCTATTCTCATTGTGTGAAACAAGGGATAGAAATTAATCAATTCCATTGATTTGGATAAGGGACTTAGATGCTAGGATTTCCCTGGTTGGTCAATATGGAACTCGAACCTCGGGATAGGTTTCCTACATATATTTAATATTAAAGGAATCAGATTCATCGTAGTTCCCTCTATATTAGGGATTACACACTAAGGTTTCCCTTTCTTCTTGCCTAGAGGGTGCTTCATGACCTAGTTGGATTATCCAGGAAGTCATCGCATGGTCTGT
The DNA here is from genome assembly GCA_963277665.1 of Viscum album. Lineage (NCBI taxonomy): Eukaryota > Viridiplantae > Streptophyta > Magnoliopsida > Santalales > Viscaceae > Viscum > Viscum album. The sequence goes on along the minus strand of OY728123.1, from coordinate 1,421,770,195 downwards.
CTTGACACATATGGAGGGTGTCACCAGAGTCAGTGTGACTTGGTTCGAAGGATGTCATGTATCTTGGATAAAATCTCTAAAAGTCATCATGAGACCTATCCTTTACGTTTGGAGGGAGTCACGGGTCTCAGTTGGCTTGCCTAGAGGGTGTTGCGAGAGCCTGTTTGTCATGCCCAGATGCAACAACGATAATTAACTAATATGAGAAAAAGTCATTATATGAGTTAGGATATGTATCTGAAGGACACCTCAAGCTTTGGTTGATTGACTCAGAAGGTTTTTTGAGTCCATGTTGGTGTGCCAAAGGAGACCATTTGACTTTCTCTAGCATGTTCAGAGGATTTCACATGTCTCAAATAGCATACTGAAGGAATATTGTGAGATATTGAAAATATGTATTGATGTTGTTGTGTTTCCTTGGATGACTCATGCGAAGTGCATGAGGGCCAGCAATGAGGTATTTTGTTTAAATATTTCACTTTTGATCTTGGTTCTAGCCCCTATATTTTTAATTCCTTAGGCTTGTTTAGTATCAGTTTACTTTGTGTCTCATAATATATGGAAGACATACATTATGTTCTCTACACGCCTTGCCATCAGCACTTATCATGATCTATGAATGATCACACAAAGTACCATATGTATGGAACATGATTTCCCTGGCTATTTTCTGGTATATTATCATATGTAAGACTTGTTGGTCTGGAGATTAGCCACTCTAAGAATTCCACTCTATCCTGAGATTCCAGAAGTCGAGAGTCGAATCATCTAGATTCCAAAACTTTCTTTATATTGGGATGTGGAATTTATAGGCATCTCCACCCTGGTTGTTCATTACTTTTTATAGTGTGTCTAGCATGAGTATAGTTTCGAGTAAGTGAAGGGATCTAGTTCCACGAAGCTTCATGAGTCTCTATCATGGACCACTCCGAGGGCGTCGCCTAATTTTCAATGACTATGAGCCCCTCTCATCAATGTTCCCTTTATTGGATTATTTCCAATTAAAAGGGAATTTTTTGATCATGGAGATGAGTCTAAGGACCTATTTATTGTCATGTTGACATGTCCAAGTGCCTTCACCATATCTAAGTGCCTAATTAAAGGCATCCATAAGTTTCTTGATGACTTGTATGGGATTTTCTGTGATACAAGGATGGTTTGTCTGGGGGTCTCACAGGACCGTGCTATGGACTTCCTGAATGCATCACAAGCTTTTTATGACTACGAGTAGCTTCCAACTCCTCCCTATTTTAATCCATTTGTTTTATGTGACAAATTTTTGGAGTCATGCAATATTTCATGAGTAATTTCAAAGACAATTACTCTATTTTTTTAGTGATGCGTCGTGTGAATGATATGGGTCATATGTGGGTGCATGATCATTTTGGGGACAATTCTATCTGTTTGTCCTTGGAGAGCTGAAGATGGAGCGTGAAGCTACCTAGGCATACCCAGGGCACTTCATGTGGTGAGAATGACAAGCCAAAGGGGATTTTGAGAGATGAGGCGAACATGTCTCTAGGGACTCACGGTGACTTTCGGATTACTAGGATCATGTCACATGTCTTTCAATGACCACAAGTATCACCCACATCCCTTCGTTTTTATCTCATTTTTTTATTTTAAAAATGTTTAAGGAGTTCATTTTTTTGGTTGAATTTTACTAAGAGAAATCATTTATCCCATTAGTGATGAGCCACATGGACTTTGTGGATGCCAAAGGCTTATGAATTTTTCATATCATTCCTCCCATTTTTAGATTATTTTTGCAGTTGGATTGTTAGGAACTTATCGCTGACATCCCACGTGGTCCAGGGGAGCTCATCTGGTTGCCACCTACATAGTTATGGGTTGTCTAGAGCTCCTTCACAAAATTAGAGGGCCTTATTGTAAGGGGGATCAACAGGATCCACCATAGGTTATGCACCATGTGTGGAGCCTTCATGTGACCTTATAATGGTCACACGATCGCGAGTCTCTTAAATGTTCACACAATCCATAAGTATCGACCATTTTTGTCTTCCATTTTTTTGTGACAAAAATGATGCCCATATTTAGGTATTTCTTCCCCTGTGAATTTTTCGATGCTCATTTGGAGGGCATCGAAAAACTCCCCCCCCCCCAGGAATGATGTTCATGGGGACAAGGGGTTGGTTCTAAGGAACTTAAATGCCCTCCAGAAACTTTGGTGTTGTCAAGAATCAATACCTTGGTTGATGTTTGGTCTACTGGGAAATGCTTGGTATTCCTCAAAATTCCATGTATATATGAGGGGGTGGAGAAAAATTAATTACACTAGGCACCACCCCTCTAGAGTGCTCTCTCCTTTGTTTCTATCACTTACCTATACCATAGGCTAGGTCCACGAGTCCTGATTGCGAGCCTCTGTTCGTGAGCCTTCACCTCGAGGTCTATTTTGCAAGACCACTTCCACTCGAAAACTCATCCTATCTTAATAGAATACTACTTTTGTAATTATTTATTTGAACATTCAACCATAAGGTACTATGATCATCTTGAGTATTCTATGGGGTCTAATGGTTTGACCATTCAATTTGATAAATTCGCGTGACCATGTCCAGGTCACATGATCACGAGTCTCCAAAGTGTTCATGCAATTATGGGATCCCCTATGAGGGTTATGTGACCCGTGAGTCCTTCGAATGTATGGAATTCATAAAATATTTTATATGATTCAAAAATGACTTGTTGACTCATGTGGTGTGCATGACACTTCTAGAACTTTCATGCCTTTATTTTTGATTGGGTCTTATATTCCCTTTGTCTGACATGTGCCACTTAATTATTTTCATATGGCTTCCTATTCTAATCAAGGTCACTTAGATGTTTCCAATCAAAGGCAATGATTTCTAGGAATCATAGTTTTAATCACCAATATTGTTTATATATTGATAATGAAACCTTGAATAGGTTCACATCACCCGATATTCAGAATTATCCCTTATCACATTTACTTCCTCTGTATGGGTTTGGTTTACTAGATGATGTTACCATTCCTCTTAAATATTCTAATCTACTATCCCCCTGGGTGTTTAATTCTCTTGATTGTGTTCAGATGATGATTAATGAGGATGGATGGCTGGTTAGAGCTCAATCCCAAGGTTGGTCTTATATGTTGGCCAACTCTCCTCTAGGCCCAGACAGCCATGATTTTTTATAGAAACTTATCGCTCAGAGCTTTTCAAATATATTTTCTTCTTCTTTGAAAAATCTTGGTAGTGGATGGTACTTGAAATGGGATCTATGTCCCAGTGTCAAATTATTTGATGATTGAGTGTGTCCCTTCTAGTTTATACAACGCTAATTGGAGTTTTCTAATGACTTATATATGGTTCACCTTTATGAAGTAGTATAGAACTATCAATTCATCGTCTACCACCAGCCCAACCTCCGATAAGATATGATCATCCATTGGTGCCCTAGTACCAACACATTTCACTTGTCATAGGGGTAAGTGGGAATCAACCGATGGGACATCTATCGATTGGGTGGGATTCTTCCCCTTAGAGATATGTACGATGAATTCCTCCCTTCTACAGGTATTTGGAATGATCCTCAGCAGACCCCAGTTTTGGAGAGGGAGATGCTTATTATTGTAAGGGATAAATTGAATAAATTTTTAAAAAAAATCTTGATTATTTATTTTAGGGATTGGATCAATATTTCCCTTTGTAGAAGCGTAGTTAGGACAACTGCTATTCTCCCTCATAGGTTCCCATCCTAGAAAGTCTATGATAGTGATGGCTCATATTGGACAATATTGGAGGATCAAGATTATACCTCATGGGGGTATTGTGTGAAATATAATATCTCTTTGAACCTAAGACTATCAGGTTTCATATCCATGTTCTTGAATGGGTGGCTCTTTCCTATAGGGGACACACATTCCTGAATTTGTGTTAGAACATTGATGATGGTAGTGCGACTTATAGAAGGGAGATGACTTAACTTGGTAGTACCATTCCTTACATGCCTTTATCAAATTACGGGTTGTATTCAACAATGTAGCACCCATTATAAGATCAGTGGTTCTCACCAGTTCCTATTTGGATTGATTGGGGATCATTTCCATTATTATAAATATTACAATGCTTCAGGGATCCCAAACACCATATCCCATCATATATTGTTGTACATCTCTAGGGTTAAGGCTATGTCCCTAAACCCTATTGAGGATAAGGGTTCACTATACCATCCTGAAAGATTTGACTTTATCCCCATTCATACACCAGTTTGGATAATCATTGATGATGGTAGCTTCTCCCTTAATGAATATATATTATATAATCTCTCTTCGGGATGGTTTTCTCGCAGCCATGGTGGATGAGATAGTCATCTATGATCCCTATACACAGTATCAATTTTCTCATCAGTTTGGATATATTCAAAGGTTCTCCCCTCATCATTTTTCTAGTGTTCTAGGGGAGTGACCTCTTGGGGTTATCCACCAATTTTGGAGGATGTTGACACATGAAGACACTTAGGCTAAGATTATTCTTCCTCTTTTTGATGTTTCTTCTACTTTCCTTACCCAGTATTATTCTTAGGCTTGGGTAACATATTATCTGAATGGTGTGCTAAGACATTTGGTCTGTCATATGGATAGTAATTTCACATTTTTGATTCCTTTTTTAGAGGTAATAATTGAATTGATCAAATATTTGTATGAGACATCGAGAAAGTGACCTCATTTGGGTTATGACCACTTGGATGGTGAAACATATTCTGTTTATGAGGTTAATACTCCAACACATTCTATGGATGATGAGTCTGTTGAGAGGAACACAAGAGGATTCTTCTCTTATTTCAGTATTTATACGACTAGTTGGACATCCTTCTATCACATCTACCTCATTGGTTTTAAAGGCTCAGTCACATCATAAAATGATCTGGGAACAGACTCATTCCTTGATTACTAAGACCCCCTTGGAAATGTTCTTCAACTAAGGGGGATTTCTTCACCAGATATTTCATGAATTAGGGGGATACAGCTTCGACCGACATCTTTTTTATGAAATCATGTAGAAAATAATATTGACTTGAAGAGGCTTGGCAATGAACAAAAGGGATCTACACGATCTTTTGAATGAGGATTCCCTTGATAAGAAAATGAGGTAGGTAATGGAGGTATTGGAATGGGGTTGTGAGTTTTTATCTGAACTACAAGTTCATATGGATGTTTAGATTGTGTAGATATGGAGATATGAGGAGATGATTGGTCATCTAATATCTAACCTTCTAACATCATCATCCTCATTGGATACTTCTCATAGGAGGGTTTAAGAGTTGACTACTTTGGTTGATGTGCTCTGTCCTGGGGATGAAGATAAATAAGCGGGGAGAGAAGCACTCCAATGGTCAATTAATGCCTCTCTCTAGACTCTTTCAGATCTTTCTAGTGCAACCAACCATATTTTATCGTGACTCACCTTTTGTACTACACTCCATTTTTTGATGAATCCTCATAGATACTATAAAATGTTAATATTCATCCCTCTTTTTCATACTATGAATGGATGAATTTTCTATATTCTATAAAATTCTATTCAGTTTTCTATTTTTCATGAAGTGTATGATATCTCATTGCTCTGATATTTTTGAAATCACCCTCAATACCCATCCCTTGTTTTACATTGAATGAACACAAATGTCTGGAATTGGATGTTGAAATTCTAATATATTCCCTCTAAGAGATGCTCATTAATTCCCACTATCATGATATTCATTATTGATAATCTATTACAGCTATCTTTAAATCACATGATTTTCAGAGGGATAGTATGAGTATGGGATATGTCCCAAAGGGTGAGTGCTTTGTATTTCTACCAAAGTGATACGATTTTGGCTAGAGTAGCTTGATCATGTTAAGGTCACTTAGTGGGCCTCACAATATTTCACAAGAAAAATAATTTTCATGTACTTTAGTTTAGGGTCTTTTAGCTTGGACCTTTTATCACTTTAGTTTTGGGTATTTTATCTAGAATCTTGTATCACTTTAGTTTAGAGTCTTTTAGATCGAACTATGTATCTCTTTATTTTAGGGTGTTTTAGCTCATACCTTATGTCACATTATTTTAGGGTCTTTTAGCTTAGACCTTGTATCGCTTTAGTTTAGGGTCTTTTAGCTCAGACCTTGTATCACTTTAGTTTAGGGTCTTTTAGTTTGGACTTTGTATATGATCATGGGATATAGTTCAGACATTCCATGAATGACCTGAAACACTATGAGGTGTTTGGTTCTACCATGGTGTTGTTGAGGCTCATGAGGATTGGAAGGCATACAGAGTGACTCATTTGGTTGATGGCCATAGAAAAATATTTATAAGTCATATGCATGTATGCATAGTCAAGAAAAGGTTCACTTGAAGCCGAGTATCTTCTCCAGGGGCTATGGAAGATTTATGGAGGTAATACTAGTTGAGGATAAAATACTAGGTATACTAGGTCCCCTAGATATTTTGAGTATGGATGATGTAAAGAATAACCCAAAAATCTTGAGTCAATGGATATGGGATGGAGAAGACATGTCGGGGATGACCCGTAACACTCTGGGGTGCCGAGTTCCACCACAGTGTTTGGAGGTCTTGAAAGGATTAAATCTCATTTCTTAAAAGGATTATATGCCTTTAGTTAGAGGTTAAAGTCTCTTATGCATCGATATAATGGATAATAAAAACTGATTTACACTTATTTTCATGGGCTATGAAAGGTTTTTGAAGACCCAAATGCCTAGATTATGAAGTTGGATATGGGGAGAGAGCTATCCAAGAAGGGTTCTAGCACCCTAGGATAGTTTGGCTCTTAATGTGAAGCTCAAGCTCTATAACCTATGGTTTCAAAGCATGAGGCATGGGCCATAAAAGGTTTGAGAATGGAGTGTCACATTTCATCCTTGAGAAATGGTACAAAATATGATGACATAATGTTGAGGATGTTGAATTTGCTTGGATAGTTGGGTACGGGGATTGTAAATCATGGTCTAAATTTCTCGGATTAGGAGGAGCATATGGGAATAGTCATATTGGGAGTAGTTCAGACACACTAAGGTGTTGAGTGATTCCATGATTATTTCAGGGATCACAAGGATTGGAATGCCCTTTTTTCAGAGTAGCACATTTATTTGATGTTCATAGGCGCATATAAAGGAGCCATGGGAATTTTTTTATAGTCAAGTAAAGGGTCTCTTAAATAAAAATATATTTTCCATGGGACATGAAAGGTTTATGGTGATCTGAGGCACCAAAATCTGGAAGTGTGATTTTCGGAAAGTGTAATACCCAATAAGATTTCTAACAACATAAAGGTTGTGTTAATTCCTATTGAACATATTCTCACGATTAGGAGATGTAAAAAACATTTCTATAACTTTTTCCGAAACTACTGGGTCCAGCGAGCGTATCTTGTATTTTACTAGGGCTATAAAGTAGACCCTATGAGATTTATGCCTTTTATTTGTGCCCTATTTTTTTCCTAAACTTCTAGGATGAAGATTTTAGTAGGAAGAGACTTGAATTTTTCTCATTTTTCCCATTGCGTGTTTTCGACCTAAAAAGTTTTGTGTCTCTTTCATTAACAGTTTAAGGTCTTACGATTTAGAACATTACAGGATATATTTTAAGGTCATACAGCTTTGACTAAAGAACATGTATTTAGGTTCATGACTCACATGAACCTAATATTGGATATGTTGCACAAGATCCTAATTAGGGTACCCATGGTCAAGGGAACTCCAACATCTTCCTAAGAAGGAGATGGAAATTTTGTAAATTGCAGATCGAGTTTTCTCAGGTCATGAGTAGTGATATAGGATAGTCATACTAGGAGTATTTTAGACACACTGAGGTGTTGAGTATTTTCGCGATGGTTTCATGGCTCATAAGGATTGGAATGTAATTTTTGCAGAGTGACACATTTGGTTGATGGCCATAGAAACATATATAGAATTCATGGGCATGTATTCATAGTCAAGAAAATGGTTAATTGAATTCAAATATCCTCTCCAAGGGCCATGTAAGGTTGATGGATACCTGAGATTCTCAATACATGAAGTGTGGTATATGGATTGAGGTGATCTTAAAAGATAGTGGAAGCACCCCATGCTCTAGTTGATTGAGGTAAGTCTCTTATGGTCTTTTAATCAGGAATGAAAAATGGGAGATGGTCTGCATAGTTTATTGTCATGTAGTGGGGATGTTTTTCAGTGCAGTTTTAATGTTATGTTGTAAGGACATTTGTTGTTTAGTTTATCATCATTCAGTAAGGATGTATTCCATATAGTTTATTATCATGTGGTAAGGATGTTTTCCATGTAGTTTAACATCATGCTATAAGGATGTATTCCCATGAAGTTTATCATCATGTGGTAAGGAAGTTTGAACTGACATGAGAGGATAAAAATGTTGTGGTTGGGCCTAAGGGAGAAATTTTGGGCATCACTATGTATCTCATGATGGTGAGAATAAAACCACATGTAGTTCTTAAATGAGAAACTATATCTCCATTGGTTTGGCCCATACAGAGAGGTGGGCATTGTTTTTGTTGATTGTTATAGTTGGACCTTGGATTATAGGTCTAGAAATCACTATGTATCCTGTAATGATAGGAATCAATCCAAATGTAGTTCTTGAAGGGACCGTGCATTTTAGCGTTATGTGGTAAGGACGAATATAGACTGACGTGAAAAGTGGAAATGTTGTGGTTGGGCCTAAGAACGGATGTTCGGGCATCACTGTGTATCTCATAAAAGGTGAGAATCAAGCCATATGTAGTTCTAGAAATTGCATTTGGTTTAACTTCATATAATGAGGATGTAGGAAAACCATCATGGATTTACAAGAACATTACAATTGAGACCAAGGGTGGTAGACTAGGCATCACTACATATCTCATAAAAATGAGGATCAACCCACATGTAGTTCAGAAGAGCTATGCAGTTTAACATCTTACTGTGAGAACTGGAGCCTATTGATTCTTATACACCTTCTTCATGTAGGGAATCTTTTATCGTAATTTCTAAGACCATGTGAGCCATGCACGAAGTGATAAACAAGGAATGAAAAGGGTCTAATGATGGATAAGATAATTTTGTATCATGTGGTGGATGACCAAGATAAGATCGAGGTATCCCTACATATCTCATTGAAAATTAGAATCAATCTATATGTAGTTCTAGAAAACCCATGCAGTTTAACACCATGCGGTAAGGAAGTAGGTGACTAAATGTGAATGAATATGGTTATTATGGATTTTTTTAGTTTTACATCGTGTGGTAAGGACATTATGTCACCATAAGTGAAATAAAAGTAACCCTATGGTTGGACCCATAAATAGTAATTCGAGCATCACTACATATCTTGTGATGACAGGAATCAAGACATACATAGTTCTTAGGAAACCATGTAGTTTAACATCTTGAGGAAAGGATTTTATCCATACAGTTTAATGTCATGTGGTTAGGACAAATTATGGGGCTTAATCTAATGTGGATTCCCACACTAACCACTTATGTAAAGTATTTCTTAAGAAATATCACATTGGTGGGTGGTGTGACACGCTCTCTATCTATGGTGGATAGAGAATATGCTCCATTGTAATAAACCTTGTATATTATATATGGTCCCTCCCACTTGGGTTCCAATTTTGGGGGCTTCATTCTGAGTATCATTTGGGTTATGAGTGCCAACACCAGTTCTCTTTAGAGGAACGAATGAAGGTGAGTCTTTTTATTAAATGTCAGTGCTATCTAATTTCAATGGACCTTCAAGTTGTGTAATGTGTGTAATATTCTCTCATATAGTTTTTCCAATTCGTCCAACCACTTTTGTGATTATTCATTATCTGAGAGTTTCCCACAAATGGCTATTCTAAGTGAAGGTTGTTGGGCTTCTATGGCTAGAACTTCCTCAGTCCCATACACCAATGAGTATGGATTTTCCTATATATCGGTATGTTTGGTGGTACGGTAGGCCCATAAAGAATATATAAGTTTATCTAGCTGGGACTTCTTATCTGTGTTCACCATTTTATGAAGTATATTCAATAGGGTCTTATTGAAGTCCTCTATATATTCGTTTCCTACCGCATGATAGCATCATGATTGATTATACTCAATATTGTACTCCTGGGATAGATTTTTCAAATCTAGGGAATAGAAATTGGTGTCGTTTTCCTTAAATATTTTGTGAGGGACTCTGAATCTGATGATGATATGGAACTTCATAAAGCTAATTATATTCATTGTCCTAATATCCTTGAGGGGTATTGCCTCGTACGATTTAGAAAAGAAGTTGGTATAAGTAAGGATGTACTTGAACTGCTTAGATATGTTTGAGGGATATGGACCCACAACATCAATCCCCCAGATAGAAAATCACCATGAATATTTATCTGTATATAGAAATTCCAGGGGTTTATGGATGTAGTTTTCATGAATCTAGCATGCATGAAATTTCTTAGTGAATTCTACGTAGTCCTGTGTCATGGTTTTCCTGTAATATACCAACCTCTTGATTTGATGGGTGACCCTGGTTCCAGATTGATGGGTGTCATCGAAGCCTGCATGGACTTCTTCCACGATGCTCAAAACTTCTTATTCTACTGTGTACCTAAGGATAATTCTATATAATCCATGTTTTTAGTGGACTTTCTACTCATTTGTATCATCCTATAGATTGAAGTTTGCTTCTTGGTGCCAAATCTATTCCCTTCCAACATGATCTTTTAGGAGAATCTCATTTTAGAGATAACCAACTATGGGTTCTATCCTTTTTGGAGTGGTCATTGGTTCATCATTCTCTAGGGTGGTACTAAACTGATTGATTTTATCCATATCACAAATGAGGATTTATGAGACCATATATTGATATGTAATATGGAAGGTCGCTTCCTCCTAACCAGGGTCAGCCAAGATAGAGGCTGTATAAGCTAGTGCTTCGGCATGAGCATTTTGGGATCTGGGGATGTGATGAAATGTGATCTCAAAAGGGAACTCTACCATTGATCCCCTAACATAACTAGTGAGAGGGGCCAGTTCTTCCTTTTTAATGGCATATTTATCATTGATTTGTTTTATCAACAATTTTGAATCCCCTTTGATATTCAGGTAGGCTATGTGCAGTTGTATGGATAGTTCCAATCAAGTAATGAGGTCTTTGTATTCTGCCTCATTATTTGTGCAGCCTTCAGATAGTGAGAAAGAGTAGGGAAAAACTACTTTGTCTAGAGAGACAAATAAGATCCCTAAACCAACCCGGTTCAGCTTAGATTTTCCATCCTTGTACTGATAGGACTCTTAGAGGTGCAATCAAAGTACATCTCCCATGTTTGAGGAGTGTCATGGTCATAGAAGACCTCTTCATTGTGCAGCTTGGTCTCTTTTGGTGTATTTTATGGGGCAGTATGTTCTGCAAGGAAATATTCCAGGTCTTTCCATTTCATTGACTTCTTTGATATGAACAGAATGTCATATTTTTGAAGAATGACCACCCATCAGCCCAAGCACCCAGTCAACATAGGAAAACCAAGGATATACTTGAGCGGATCAATACGATGGACCAAGTGGACTTCATGGTGCTACATGTAATGCCTAAGATTTTTCACCACAAAGATGAGTGTAAGGCAGTTCTTTTCAAAATCAGAATATTTGGTTTTAGTACATAGAATCATCTGAATAAGGTAGTAGAGACTATTCTCACTTCCCGCATCATTTTTGTGTGTGAGTAGGGAACCTAATGAGTGTTCCATGGTGGCCATATATAAGATGAGTTCCCTCCCTTCCATCAAATGTATCAAAACTAGTGGGTGCAGCAAGTAATACTTTATACTTTTAAAGGCTCTTTAACATTCATCATCCCATTGGTAGGTGATTCCATTCTTTATTATCCTTAAGAAGGGGAGGGATTTATTTGCCAGGTTATCTATGAATCATCAAATTTAGGTGAGGTACCCTTGGATTCCCCTCAGTTATTTTAGGTTTCTGGGGGTGACATTGCTAAAATAGAACTAGTATTCTCTGGGTCAACCTCAATGATGTGGTGGCATACTACAAAGCCTAGGAACATTCCTAATGTTACCCCAAAAGCACAATTCATTGGATTCATCTTTAAATTTTGATGTCATAGCTTGTCAAATATTGTTCAGATATCCATGAAGTGATCACATTGCTATCAGGATTTAACAACCAAGTCATCAATATAAAACTTGGATATCCTTCCCAAGAATGTCTTAAAGATGTGATTCATGGTGTGATGATATGTAGCCCTGGTGTTCTTTAATACAAAGGGAATGAACTAATAGCAGAATATCTCTTAAGGAACTCTTAAGGAGGTGGATTATTCATCTTCAGGGCCCATCTTGATCTAGTTGTACCCTGAGTACCCATCCATAAATAAAAGGTCTTATAAGCTATTATTTGCATCGATCAAGAGTTTTGTGATTGGAAATGGGAAATATTCTTTTTTCAAATTCCGATTAATGTCTCTAAAATCAATGTCAACCCTAACCATACCATTCTTTTTCTTGATGGGGATGATTTTGGTGATCCATCTTGGGTATTTCACTTCTCAGACAAATTTGGATTTGATTAACTTGCCAACTTCCACCTCTACATTGGTGGAATGATAGGGTTTAATCCTCCTAGATTCCTATTTAAATCCTTGATGCTCATTGGACAGTCAATGATGGTGCATAACCACTTTTCGATTTAGTCTAGGAATTTTTGTATAGTTACATTCAAACACATATTGATGATGCTATAGAAATGTAATATACATCTGTTTCTCTTAGAGGGGAATGGTGGCAGTAATCAGAGTAGGTCACATGTCTTCTTTAGTTCATAGATTTACTTGTCTATGATCTTCTATGGTAGTGGAGACACCTTCCTCAAATACTAGAGGGGTGTTCCTGAGGTCATCTTCATCCTCTTCTATTTCTGAGTATGTTGATACATTTTTAGGTGAATATGGAAATTTGGGGGCTTCTCTGTCACTATCAGGATGAGGGAGGTTACTAGAGAAGACAACATCTTCCCTTTCTATCTAATTCATTACATAGAGATAACAGAGATCATTTTATTTTACATTATTTTTGAGGACAGGAGAGGCTTGGACCTCTGGGATTATATATGCTACTTAGATCATGTTTTGGGGGAGCACATAATCATTATTGATCATGCTCAGTGGATTCACATGGGCGGTCCCCAATCCCTTGGGAGCTAGAACCTATATATCACCATTCTTCATTGAGTTATTACCTCCCTTATTGTAGAAATTTTCTTTAGCATATGTATCTCCACAAGTCTTGAAGGGGGAATTGTTACCATGTAGTATGTCAGCCTTTCAATTTATGGGGTGCTTTAGTCATTGATGGAATGTTGATAGTACCACCAAGTGGTTATGGAATAAGGGGCTTCCGAGTAGGCCATTATATGTGGTGTCTTTCTAGATAACCATGAACTCATCATCATATGTGAGTTCCCCAAATTGGGATTCAAGTTTGAACTTCCTTAGAGGTATTTGATCAAGCTTATCATACCCCTAAATGGTTAGCTTTGTAAAGGATAATTCCCCTTTTCTATATCCAAAATGTGAGAGAGTTAGAATTGTGATGAGATTGGTCCTAGATCCATTATCAATCAGCACCCTTTTTCAATTGACATTATTGAGTCTAAACAAAACATATAAGGGCATGATGTTCCCTTGGATAGCCTCTTCCTCATCTTGATTAGTGAATGAGATGATGACATGACATTTTGAGTACATGGTCTCCACTCAATAGACCTGGGATGTAGGAACTTTTATCTCAAATTCTTGTGGACTCTAGAGGGCTTCAACAAGTGCCTCCCTGAGTTATTTTGAAAGTCATAATGCATCAAGGATTGGAATATTGGCTGGGACTATAGCTATCTATTTCATAACATCGTACTTTTGCGCCATAGGTCAGTGCTTCCCAATGTTGGGTTGCTACTGGGCATGCGGTTTAGGAGATGAATAATTTGAGGTAGATGGACCTGGTGTTTGTGTAGAAGTTGAGGAAGTATCTTTTGCCAGTGTTGCGGGTTGTGCTTTCCTTCCCCATTTCTTGGTTTGATCTAATTTAAACCTCGCTAAGAGGGTATGCAAGACAATCATATGTGGGTGACTGCTGGGGGGATCTAAGGAACCTCCTTGCCTTTTTTGAGCCTTCTGGAGTTCTTTACCATGAGTCTTATCTACATATATGTCCTTTATGGGGATATGACTGAAATATTGAGTTTGACCACGTCTACATTGTCCCTTATATCCTTAGTTTCGGTGCATGTGACCTCTCATTCCACGATTATGCATTGGAAAACCATATTTGGGGGCATATTCATTATCAAAAAAGGGAAATTCCATGTTTATCACATTGACATAACCAAATATGAGCTATTTTTTCAATGAGTATTCCATTTGGTGGGGCATTTTCCATTCTACATATGTTATAAGGAAGAAATATTCAAGAGTTAGAGATTTCTTTAGAGCTAAATATGACTCTTCCTCCTCTTTATATTCCTACATCTAATGGTCATGCCCAACTTTGCGAGGCTCATATGATGTCTCCTTGTTGGGTGGTGGAGCTATCATAAGTCTCTAAAAATGTGCCTTCAGAGTGGTGTGAACTCAATCAACTGTTTTTAAAGTCATCCAGTTGTTAAACAGTTGCGCTCACCTGGCCAAAACTTTCTTCCAACCATCCTCTTCTTCTAAACAAAAATTGGTTATGCAAGCCACCTACTCTGGGGAGTTTTCTAGAATCACATTTCCAAAGTCGAACATTCCTTGAAGGTTGTCCTTCAATATGAAACAATTCTAGATATTATGATCTAGCCTTCTATGAAAATGACAGTAATCAGGACAGTCGATGAGGTCGACCTCATCGAGATTCTTTGGTTGTAGCAGCTTGAGAAGATTATTATCCATGGATACCAAGAAATAACCGAGTAATTCTTCATTTCATAAGGAGTATGATTTTTTCATCCATTCCTCAAATCCAGGGAAACCCTGATTTTTAAGTACTTCTGGATAAGAGAGATTATGTGGATGTCGGTGCTTGACAGGAGGTGTTGGGTAGTTCGGGGCCTGCATGGGTGCTTGGATGGGCACCACTGTAGGCTTAAGAGTGAAAACTGTAGTTTCTCATCTGCTTTAATTTTTCTTCTATGTTGTAGGTATGAGTCGAGAATTGGATCAGGTTTTCTGAATAGCCTCTTCATGAAGTTGTTCCATTTCATAAAACTCTTGAAACCCACCAGGATACTTCATATGGATTAGGGGTGTCTAAAAATCATCCCTGAGATTATTAACATAGATTTCCAGTAGTTTCTCCTACAAGAGGAGATTACTAAGTGAGTATGTTAAACCTTTCTAACATTATATGAAATCATACACCCTATCATTCTTTCATTTCTTGTATTTCATCAGATCGATGATCATTGTTTTCCTCGGTGTTGAACTGAACTGGTAAAGTAACTAACTACGAAGGTCTTCCCTTAATGCAATGGATCCCACTAGATAATTGTTGTACCAAACAAAGGATGGACCTATGAGATTATGTACGAAACATCTCATCTTTATTTCATCCTATTGATCTCGAGGGCCCATCATCGTCCCACATTGGGACATGAAGTTTTTTATATGTTGTTCGGGGTCGCCTGCACCATTAAAGGTAGAGAAGTTAGGGTTTAAAATTTTGGGTGGAGGTGAAGTATCATCTATTCATTCAAGATATGGATTCCTTTCAGGTTAAATAGGTCTACATATCTCTTACATGGCTTCCATTCAAGTATCTGGGGACTCAATGATGTTAAGTACTCCGGGGGCATTTCTATCTGAGATGCCTCCCATCCACAGGGATTGGGTGGGGGCTGATGAGGTGGTCCTTCCTTCAACTCCCTTATTAATTCATCATATGACTGAATTATTACCCTGACAAGGGAGAGGCTTCCGTTGTAATGGAGGGAAGTCATAATAATTTTATACTTCCTCATTTATGTGGACTGGTTATCTAGATCCAGATCCAATATGATGATCAGATACTTCTCTTATTATAGGATCATTTATCGGAGGGAGAATATTAATCTTTGGCTGGAGAAGATACCCATTAGGAATATTTCCCATGAGTATCTCTTCATTGAGTTTTTAGAGAGGTCGTATATCACTCTCATATTGTTACAACTATTCCTTTAGGGAAAGAACTTCAATTGTTCTGGGTGGTGATCAGGATGTAGTTGTGCCTTTCCATTTTTATTTGACATAATTCCATTGAGGAGGTGGAAACTTGTTATTTAGTGGTGCCAAATTTTTAATCCTTCTCTAGTTCCAGGTGTGTGCAACCTCATTTGGGGCATCTAAATCACCCTCCTCCTAGGGTACATTTTTTTTCTTGTGGACCTCTGTGTTCTTGTCTTGATCAATGTCTTCCATATTGACAGTGACAACATTCCTGGAGGCATATCGGGATATGGTGTTTGTGTCATTACTTTCAATGAAACATGTAAATTCTGTACTTCTTTCATTGGTTTTGTTATTTAAAGCCTCTTCCATATTGGGCCATTTCATATTGTGACCCCAGTGAGTTCTGATTTCCTTTGTCATACGATCGTCCCATCTCATCCTATGAAAAATGACTTTCAGAGAGTTTTTGGTTTTGATTGTTGAGTGGGCCCCGACTAGCATGGGTTTTTCTTTCGGTGGGAGGAATAGGTGGGACAATGACCATTGATTTTCCATCCCAACCTAGAGAAGACTTATTCTCTCAATGGTGATAATGATGATAAAAATTCACCTAGCCCTATGGGGTGGGGGTTACTTGGGGCCACCATTGGCACAGATTAGTCATGTTGTTGAGCATCCAATGACTCCAGTTGGGGGTTTAATGATTCTCAGGATGGACATAAAGATATAAATTCCACCAACCCAATGGGGGGTGATATGTAATCACCAATGATTCTTCTATGACACCCTCAAGAGATATTGAACCTGGAGATGGTGATTGGGATATAAAATTCCCCAACCCAGTAGGTTGGGGTTCACCTATATCTTCCAAGGATATGTCCTGAGTTCTCTTAGGAATTTATCATCAGAGAGGTGGAGACGGTGGTGGATATTTTATTGTCCTAGGGGGGAAGTCCTCTCTTGGACGAAAGCTATGGAATCTATTATTTCAGCTTGTTTAATGTGGCGCGGCTGGGCTCGCATAAGATCTGGGTGTGATGAAAGCCCATGATGAGAATTATTCTTCAGGTGAAGTTTCTCAGATTATCAAAACTTTATTATCTAAAATTTAAATGTGTTCTCATTGATTCAAGGGGCACAGTTTGATTTCATGTTGGTTTTCCTCTTCCTCTGTTCATGATGTTTGGGAATCATCAAAGTGGGGTTATTCTATTTTAGTGACCAACTAGCCAGAGTGTTACCTGGTCCCCTAATTTTTCTAGAGGATAAAACATTATAGGACACTAAATCTGAGGGGTTCTGTTGTTCCATGGGTGTGGTAAAGTGTAATGATCTATATTATCCCCACCCTCGAATACAGATGCATGATGTGGCCTCAGAGATCAGCTTCTGAAGCATCATGATGAAATGATAGAAATCATGTTGCATATTTGTGTTGTGATTTTCTGGTTTTGGATCTCAGGCCATGTATATAGTAGCTAGGTTGAGGTGAAAATAGAATATCTTGATTATCTGAAGGTGAAACTCATATCCAGGATAAGAGAGATATCATTCCTTCAATCATTGATGAGTTTCCCATATATTTTGGCATAGGTAAGGAATGTACTCCTTTTATAGATCATTTGGGATCTCATAGATGGAAGTAGCAAGAGGATAGAACATGATGGGGAGGTTGTTTCTAGATAACTCTCTCTATAAATCAATATAGGCCTCCTCCTCATTAGACCTACATGCCTCCATCCGCTGAGACCATAGAAGGTGGATCTGATGGTCGCATGTTTATGGGAGTCAAGTGTTGCTAGAAGTTGATGGGGAACCATATATAGTTGACCCCGATGTTTTGAGAACCTCTCTATATGAAGGTGTTGGAGTTTTGGACACCTCTCTATACGGAGGTTTCTAGGAAAGGGTAAGATTTCCTTGTCCACAAGAGATATCACCATGGGTTGGTTGACCATGGTGGATGTTAGGAGAAGAGTCTCTATGATCCATATCCACATTACCATGAGGAGGACCATTATGGTAATGAACGTCTTCTACTTCCACTTCTATAGAAGAGTCGATGGACCCTCGAGGTGTTGAGAATGTGCCTCAAACAACTTGAAGGGAATTGTAATTGAGTAGATTATAAATATGGTCCATGTTCTGTGTCATGGTAGGAATATTTTGACCTACCTTTTTGGATTGTGAAGGGATATGATCATGTTGCGTGATGGTTGATGGAACATTTATGTAACCGTCTGGGGCTATAGGAGAATGAACCCACAACTGAAAAGCTATTAAAATATGTTGATAAGTTACCACATTATTAATAATAATATGATCCTTTTCTAAGGCATATTCCATTCTAACTTAGGGAGCCTAAGTCAAGATGGGAGCATGGGGACAATCTTAAGCCTTTGGGATATTTTGTTGTTCTTTCTTGGTAAGAGTATGCACCTACCTCAAGGCATGTAACAGTCTCACCTAGTGAGCCCCAGTTAGAATAGAAATATGAGCCTGGTCTGAATATTCATTCCCTGTTAGAATATTCTGATGGACCTTCGAAATGGGAGAAGAAATATAAACCTCCTCATATATTTCCTTGGAATGATGTTGGCGCAGTCACTCATCGGTAGTGGTAGGAATATTTGCATTACTTCTAGGATCTATTGGGGTGTGTTGGGAATATTCATTGACATGAATATGAGCCTATCCCAAGGCTTGTGTCATTATCACTTGGTCAGCCTTAGCTATAACATGGATATATTCCCAATATTGGGCCTTTGGAATATGTTTTTGGACTTATTTTATTGGAATATGAGCACAAACCAAGTCTTGTTCCCCTCTCATGTGGTGAGCCCCTGACAGAATAAAGATATGAACCTAATCCTCGGCCTTTGGAATATATCGCCAAAATATTTTGACAGGCATGTTCCCTTGTCCCGAGGCATGTTCCCCTCTCACATGGTGAGCCCTGATGGGAATGGGAGTATGATCCCTGTCTGATGCCTCATCCTTTATTAGAATTTTATGATAATACTCTTGGATGGGAGCAATAGTGTGTTATTTCTCTAGTATAACCACTTGTTCACAATGATCAGAGTGTTGAGTTTCCTTGACTTTAAGGATAGGAGTATGTGCTTGTCCCTTTATCTCCAACAGTGATGGAATATATCGGTGGATCACTTCAGCTATTGCTAAAATATATTGGCATTTTAGAAAAGTGTGTACAGGGATATAAGAATACACATTTTCCATATCCATTCAGCACCGGTACATATTTTTGATTAAAATGGGGATATGCACCCACTTTTTTCCTCATTGTGCCATCAGAGTATGCTGATGGACTTCATGCAGGGGGGTAGGTATATGTGCCTCCCCTATTCTTGTTGTGGGAATAATCCCATAGAATTATTTTGATATGGAAGGGGTATGAGTGTACTTGTCTATTCCTTCTAGATCATGATAGTGACATCATCAGCATGAGTGGGAATATGATCCCTCTTCTGAATATCCAGTGTCTTCCTCCCCTAATGAGACTTTCTTGTTTCCCGTGCATGGGTGTCAGAGGCGGAAGTGTGTTAGGTGGTGCCTTCAGTAGGTGATTGGTGGGTATCAATGGGATGATGCTGGAAACGATGGTTAGTAGGTTCCATCCTTGGTGGAACTTTAACCGAAAGGGATCCATATTTTGATTCCAAGTCCACCTTTAACATATATGGAAGGTGGTAGTTGTCGTGCTCCAGGGATAATCTCTCGAAGTGGTTGGTTGTAGGGATGAGGGATACTAGCTTAGCAGCAACCTTTGTTGGGTGATATGGATTCAATAGCTTCCATTCTTGGAGATCCAATTAAGAATATTACATGGTCTAGATTGTACCATGTTGGTGTTACTCCCAGACCAACGTATTTTCCACCTATTGTTGGAGCTATCAAGTAGGGGAGATCACTTTGTGCCCCGTGGGGGTCGCCGCTGTAGATTATTTACCAGATAAAATGTTGGATGATGAATACCTTTCCTTGGGTTGGGATTATATCGATGAGAGTAGTATCTAGAATCACAAAGACAACAAGGAACTAGGTTACTGATTAGTGCTATATCATAGGCATAAAAATGTTGAATCAGATATGCATAGTTAACACAATTGTCCTATTTTCTTGATTTGAACATTCTGTTCGCATGTAATTTTCAACATAAGGATGGGAATGTAAGAATATTGGTTATATAATATCATATATATTATCAACCTGGTCTTAATACTTTGTTTGTATAGTATTTCAAAAACAAAGTGGCTTAAGAGATTTACAGCGGTCTTGTTAGTATTGTTTGTGTATGGGGATAAAACAAAATGAATCAATGAATTATAACCCAATAGTTTTTTATTATATATTTTCACATCATTTTCACCATTTTCATTTCATATAGTGGGTAAACAAAATGGTCCAATGGATTATAACTTGGTCATTTTGTTATTTTAGAGATTCATGTGGGGTTCACAATTTCTTTCCTCAGGATTCATGGCATGGAATGGGTTTCTCTCGATGGTTTGGTTGATGGGAGAGTATTAAAGCCTCGCTCGATCACTTGAATCAGTTTTTCCATTTGTTACACATTTCCCAGAAACTCCCAATGTTTCCCTCGTCTATATTTGGGTACAGACCTGCTTTCCAAAGGCTAGCAGTCATCTGGGTTTTTAGGCCCAGTGACTCTTGGGGAGTCGCATTGTTTGAGAGGATGGGAGGTCAGTCTCATCGCACCCTTTTTGGGGGAATTATTTCCTACTTTGGGAATCTCTTATATATTTAATATATGTTTGTGAATCACTTCCTAATCCTGGTACGAGACCGGTTTCCCAAACAAAACAACTATAGGTTAATTCTCTTTAGTTTGCAAAAGATTGGGGTCTCTTTAGTGAATAAATCTCTATGTATCTGAGTTTATCCATCATTTTAAAGTAATTTGTGGATATTTATATATGTTGAATCCATATAACTAGGTGATTCATAATGTGATTCCATGTGAGGAGATGGTTAATATTCCGTGGAGGGGATTGACCCATTATGAGGCGTCCTACATATCCTAGTTATTGAAGGAATCAAAACCCACAAAGTTTGTTAGAACCATACAGTTTTATGTCATATGTAAAGGACTTATATGGATGCCCTAGTACCCATAGTATTCAATCTCGAGTCCTAGATGGATGTTCTATGTATCCTAGATATAGAAAGAATCAGAGTTTTCATAGTTCATTTTATATTGGAGATTACACATTGAGACTGCCCTGTTGATCGGGGCTTACACTCTGAGGTTTCCATTTTTATTGGGGATTACACAATGAGGTTTACCATACCATTTTTGAGGTTTATAGTGTATATTTTATGATTATTGAAACTCCCTAAGCCCATAGGATCCATGCTCAATGTGAGAAACAAGGGATAGAAATTAATCAATTCCATTGCTTTTGATAAGGGACCTAGATGCTGAGATTTCCCATGCTGGACAATATAAAACTTGAACCTATATAGAGGTGTCCTATATATCATGAATATGTTAGGAATCAGAGTAACCATAGTTACCTTAATATTGGGGCTTACTCACTAAGGTTTCCCTTGCTGCTTTCCTAGAGGCTTCTACATTACCCAGTTGGCTTGTCATGGAAGCCATCGCATGACCTGTCTTGACACATATAAAGGGTGTCATAAGATTCTGTGTGACATGGTTTTTAGGATATCATGTATCTTAGATAATATCCTTGGAGGTCATCATGATACCTATCCATCATGTCTAGAAGGCATCACATGTCTTAACTAGATTTCACGGAGGGTGTCACGAGATCCTAGTTATCATGCCCAAATGCAACAGTGAGACTTTACTGATATGAGTGAGAACCATTATATGAGTCGGGATATGTATCTGAAGGACATATCAAGGCTTGGTTGATAGAACCAAAAGTTTTCGTGGGTCCAAGGTGGTGTTCCTAGGAGGATCGTGTGACTTTCTCTGACATGTCTGGAGGATTTCGTGTGTCCCAAATAGAATACTAAAGGAATGTCATGAGATCTAAGAGACGTGTATTGGCATTTTTGTGTTTCCTTGGATGAATCATGTGAATTTTATGAGGTCCATTGAGAATATATTTCATTTAAGTCTCCCACTATTGATCTTGGTTCTAGCCATTGTTTTGTGAATGCCTTAGGCTTGTTCAGTATCTGTTTATTTTGAGTCTCACATGATCTAGAAGACATGCAGTATGTTTTTTGTACATCTTAACAGTAGCCCTTCGCATGATCTATGGATGATCATGTGAATTAACTTATGTATAGAACATGATTTCTATGGTTTTTCACTGGTATATTACCTAATGGAAGAGTTTTCGGTTTAAAGATCATCCACTTTGAGAAGTCTGTTCTAGACTGGGAGTCCAGAATCTGAAAGTCGAATCATCAATATTCCAACACTTTCCTCCTGTTGGGGTGGGTAATTTATAGGCATCACCACCGCTATTTTTCAGCACTTTGTAAATTGTATCTAGCATGATTCCAGGATGGGGTTGGCGAAGGGCTCTAGCACTACGCGGCTTCGTGAGTCTCTATCGTGGACTGCTCCAAGGGTGTCACCTAATTTTCACAATCGAGAGTCCCTCTCATCGACTCATCCTTTATTGTATTATTTTCAATTAATGGGGAATTTTTTTATCATGTGGATGAGTCAAAAGACTTTCTTATTGTCATGTTGACACGTCCAAGGGCCTTTTCTAGATCCAAACTCCTTTTGAAAGGCATCTACGAGATACTTGATGACTTTTCTTGGATTTTCTATGAGACAAGTATGGTTTTTAGAAAGGTCTTATGGGACTACACTATGAACTTCCTCAATGCATCTCAAGTGTCTTAAGACTGTGAGTATCTTCCAAATCCTCCCTATTTTATTCCCTTTATTTTATGTAACAAAGGTTTTAAGTCATGTGATATTTCATGAGTAATGTCAAAGACAGTTACTCTATTTTTTTAGTGATACAGAATGTGATCGATCTAGTTCATATGAGGGTGCAAGAGAATTTTGGGTATAATTCTATTTTTTTCCTTAGAGATGAAGGTAGAGAGTGAAACCGCATGGGCATACCCAGGGCACTTTGCATGGCGAGGTTAACAAGCCAAAGGATCTTTCGTGAGATGAGGCGTCCATGTTTACAGGGGAATGCCACATGTCTTTTAGAAACTACGAGTATCTCTTTCCACCCATACTTTTATCCCCTTTGTTTTATTTTACAAAGGTTCTAGGAGTTCACGATTTTTCTTGAATATTACAAAGGTAAAAATTATTCCCTTTGGTGATGAGCCGCATGAACTTTGTGGCTGTTAGAGGCCTCCATATTTTTTATATTTTTCCTCCCATTTTTAGATTATTTTTATAATTGGATTGTTAGGATCTTATCACCAACAACCCACGTGGTCAAGGGAGCTCATCCAGCTGCCACCTGCACGGTTACTGGTAGTTCAGATCACCTTCATAAAATTATAGGGGATTTTTGAAATGGGGATCTATGGGATCTATTGTAGGTTATGTATCATGTGTAGATCATTTTCATGACCTTATAATGTTCATGCAATCCTGAGTCTCTTAAAGGTTCATGCAATCCACTGGTCTCATCCATTTTCTTCTTCCTTTGCTTTTGTGGGGGAAATGATACACATATTCAGGTATTTATTCCTTTATGAATTTTTTGATGCTCATTTAGTGGGTGTAAACAATAGTGTAAATATGTTTAGAATTTGTTTTGTTTATAATTAAATGAAAATATCATTAGAAAGGTATGTAACTTTTTGGTGCACAAAAAAAATCTTGAGATCTAGTTTTTCCTTTTTCCTTCAAGGAATTCACCTTTGTTCATGGGTATTGATCGATAGGGTATTTCCAACATTTAGTATCAAAGGGAGATTTAATTGATCCAAGATGTTGTATTCAAATACCTAATCACCCTAAAACTCCAAATAATCATTATCACATATCATCTCCCTCATTAATGGCGGTAGTGCCCCTCTGGTGGTACATCGGGTTGTGAAAGAGGTCAAGGGATTAGTGACATATCCAATCCTCATAAAGAAAAACTAGAATTACTAGACCATAATGGTGAAGTTTATACTCTAGGTTTGAGTAATCTAGGATGATTTCAACACCAGTGGTGTTGAACTCTAGGAAGATAATATAGCATTAGAGGCCACCCTGCATGCTGACCCACTGTAGATGATCTTTATACTCACTGTTAAGGCATAATCAAAGTAATCATGGGAAATTTTCAAGACAATGCACATAATAATTGATTTAGTTCACAATTACAATGCTTAAAATCTCTATAATTAGTATAAAGGAATTTATTTATATAATGGTGAATTATTGGATGAATTCGTGATGTGGATCACTGGGTTGTTCAATCAACTCACAATCCTCAGTGATCTAGAGCCTTAACACATGGTCATTGAGAAGTATCTATGAATCATCCCCTATATCTTATTCAAAATTACTCTTTCAATTAGGATGTCACTCAACATATTGATTCTCTCTGTAGAGGATTTACTATGGAGACTCAAAGTAGTAGAAGACCTTTTTGATCCAGTGCCCACTATTGATACTAAAGGGAAGATCCTCCTCAATGAAGAGGAGTGGGTTGCATGAATATAGGAATGAAGGATAGAAGAGGGATCCTTCAATGACTCCAATTCTAGAAAATGGTGTTTCAAACCACCACATCGAAATACATATGACATCAAAGGTAGAAATTGAAGGTATGGTTTGGGATCTGAAGATGTCCATAGGGACCAATGATTTTAATGAGTTAAAATGGTTCATTGGGCCAAATATTGTCACAACAAGAAAAAACATGTTCATGTCCATAAAATATAGAGTGAAAATGATGGTCCTTAACTCCTTATGGAAAGGGCATGAACCATGGTGTATGATTTCCCGCCACTATAATATGTCACTTCCAATACCACACTATTGTGATGTAGTCCTCTCCGGCTAGTTGAGGTGAAGGTCATTTCACAACAGGGTCTGGAGAAAGTGTGTGATGATGACTTGTGGTACCTTGACACTAGTTCTACAATCCACATCATTATTTCTCACATTTTCTTCTGAGAGCTTGAATATGGGGTCTATGTCACCATCAAGTTTAATGATGGATATGTCTTCAATATCGAGTGGTACATGATGATCATGTTTAGCTGCAAGATCGGTGAGCACCACATACTCATGGGGGTGTACTTCATCCCTAGTCTCAAAACCGACATCATCAGCATCGAACATCTTGAAAATAATGGTTATCAACCACTAATTGATGGAGTCATCCTGAAGACCTTTGACCAGCATCAGTTACTGTTTTCTGGGGTGTATCACTTCCCCAATCGGTTGTAAAATCTTAGACTTGACATTACACAACCAGTATACGTGTATACAAGGTGCTTAGAGGAGGAATGGTACTAAAATATGAGGATCGTCCACCTGAATTTCTAGTCTCTGTGAAAGCTCTATCAACACAATATAGTGTGAGGGATTGTGTGAATTGATCGGGTGGATCAAGTTTGTGATAGCTTCCCCACTAGAAAGTAGCAGCGAGTGTCTTTACCCAAGGAATTGAAGCATCACATAGAGCATATCTTTGATCTTTTTTATAATGACATCTACGGTTTGATCACCTCGATGACACTGAGTGTAAACTATAAATTTCTTCTACTTGTGGATGAAATGATCCACTACATGTGGCTCAATCTACTCATGAGAAAGTACCAATATCCAATTGAAATTAGATGCTTTTAGGAAATAGTGGAGATGGAGACAAGGAAAAAACTAAATGTCATCCACACTTACCACAATGGTGAGTTTACTTTAGTGGGATTCAGAAAATAATATTTCATATATATTATACAAATATAACTCACGTCTCTCTATTAACCATAGAAAAATGGGATCATTGAATGCAACAACCAAACTATGGTCACCATGGATCATAACATGCTGAAGGAAATGGGTCTCCCTAATATGTTTTGTGGTGGGGTTGTCTCCACCACCATTTTCATCCTCAATCGTACACTGATATGAAGTCTTTATGGTATGATTTAATATGAGTAATATCATGGATAATGGAAAATGAATCACTATTTTCACATTTGGATGCATTGTATATGTCAATAATGTGAAGCCTCACATAAATAATTTAGATGGTCATGGTACACCAATGATCTTCTTCATGTACGAGTTCGAGTCCAAGGCATTCCACATGAATGAACTCAATGGAAATCACATTCATTTAATGTGTGATTTCATATTCAATGAGTTGTTATAGTGGGATTGGATTTCTAATGAAAAAAATGTGTATTGAGTAGTGAGGAGACATTCAATGTAAATCACATTATGGTATATATACCAAGGATAGAAGAGAACATAAACACTATTAGAGACCAAAGATCATTTACCACACCCAATATTGTGAACTCTATAAATGATTTAAAACCAAAAATGGTTGATATGATTCCCATACCATTATCTATAGTGGAGTTTTAATCTCTACCATCCCACATGGAGGAAGCACTCAATGTCGATCACGATGACACCCTGCTTCATTTTCACTCCATAAACAAACATCATTTGGCTGAAAATGCCACTTGGGTTTCCACTATTTGAGCCAAATCCAGTGAGTTACACATCAATACGACTAATGAGCCAACATCCTTTAGTGAATCAAGAAAACACACATGTTGTCTCAAGGAAATGCTTGAGGAGAATCCTAGAAAATAATTATCTTGGGAAGTGAGTAAGAAAGAGAATAAATCATTGAGTATATGGTTCAACATTGAATATCGTCATGTGTCCCTAGGTATGGGTATAAAAACGCATTCCTTTAGAGGCCAAATAGTATGTGACCATCCACCATGTCCAAACTTTTGGATTCCATGGCTGCCAATCCCACCTGCATGCATTCTATATTCATTGTAGAGAAATCCATAGTGAGCAATGATAAGGACTCGAGAGAGGAGCAGTTAATAGAAATTCTCAAAAATTTACTTTGTTGTTCCAAGTTTCAATATTTTTTTGAAAATATAGGCATTTTTGAGATCTGATGAATGTGAAAAAATAGGGGTGATATTGTTGTCTAATTTCAATGATTTCACCATTTTTTCCTCCCCACTATAATTTTTTCCTCATTTATTTTTTTTTCAAAATGGTTTGGCCTTATCATGGTTACCATGTGGTTTTTTTAATTGCATTATAAATATGCCTATATTTTTGTGTATATAATTCAATGAAAACCCCACCAGAAAAGTATCACAGTATTTGGTGCACAAAACATTTCTTGAGTTCTAGATTTTCCTTTATCCTTCTAAGGAGTTAGTATTTGTTCATGGGTATTGAACAGTTATGAATTTTCAAAAATTGAAATCTAACATTGTATAAAATAGTCGCTTTTCTCCTTGAATGTGACTGTGATTCAAGTTGGCAGACCTACGGTGCAATACAATTACCTTTTTTGCACAGCATGCATGGCAGAGACACGGGTCAAACACCAATGATGAAACTTTCTCTGTTCCATGATGTAAGTAGATATCTTTCACCATATCTCTCCTATATGATATCTTATTTCTCAAACATGAAAAATCCCATGACATGTGGCAGACTATGGAAGCATGAAGGCCTTACTCTCATCATTTCAAGCATGCATGGAACCACCTCGACTTTATAGTGGCTTCCCAAAGGTTGTATGAGATATCCAGTGGCCTCCCATGGTGATTCCAACCTTTACATGGATTCATGTAATCAATATCAATCTTCCTAGGTGTGAAAATGGATGTTATTCGATGTTTTTTGTGGCAAGGTCGAGCAGATCGTGACCAACGGATGATGGAAAGTTGTGTTTAAGGGTGGTGATATGGGTTCTATGTTAATAGTTTATATCTTTTCAAGTATAAATAGTTCCATGATAAATGGGTGTCCCACATAGGACTTGAAATTAGGTGATATCAAATTAAAATCCAGAAGTATAGACTTTCTAGATCAAAAATTTCATGTTTGTCCCCCTCCCCTTTTTGATTTTACCTGTACACCCATGCTCCGGGTTTTGGAACACTTGATACTTTGGGAGACATAAAATTAATGAATTTAAATATATATTTATGAAAATAATTAAAAAAATATAATTAGACATAAATTTCATCAAAATCAATGTAATTGTTGAGGAATATATATATATATATATATATATATATATATATATATATTGACTCATCAAATTCCCCCACACATAAATATTTTTTCATCCAAGAAAAACCTCAACCTTTAGTCACAAATGATTAGAACTCCATAAGATAAAATTTCAAAAGTATCAAGCTAAAAAAATGTTATAAGTAAGGAATTTCAAAACCATAAGACTTAACCAATAAAAAGTGTCAAAATAATTCATCATTTATAATTTCAATTTTAAAAAAAATATTCTCTTCAACTCAAATTGTTCGATCATTCATTAATTTCCATTCCATTTATTATTTACCTCACTAGAAGTACATTTCCCTCATTACTCATGATTATATGATAAGAATTTATTCTCAATATCTTGTAATGTAAACTCTATACATAGGCTTTCAAGGTTTATAAATCACTCGTTAGAAATTTAATTTACATAAATCATGAGGATGTTTTTTAGTGTGGTATGAATATTATTTTAGGAATAAGGTGTGTAGATATTGATGTGAAAATATAAGTCCATGTGTGAAAAGTAGGAAAATATTATAAAAGAAAAATGCATGATATTCAAAAATAAATCAGTAAAATATGATCCTTCGTCAACTCCTCCTCAAAATAAAACATACCACACTTCCTTATCCGCCTTTAAAATTAGGTTCACAATATAATATTTCAAGATATTGATGAAAATACACTTTTTATCTCAGAATTTTTCCTCTATTAATTTTTATTAGAATATATATAAAGAAAAAGTCTCACACCCTTGTAATTAAAACTAACTAGCAGATGAATCCACACCATCAATATCCAACCAACACAAATTGTAATAGTTTTCACATAAAGGGGGAATGTGTTTCTAACTATAAATTAATAATATATATCCCACATGTTCACCTTTTCTTCATTTATTTTTTTTTTTCTCTTTTTTTGTTCTTATTTTTATTATTTTACTCTCTCTTTTTATTTTTATTGGAATTAATTAATTTCTAATCACCAAATTTTGTGATCCTTTCATCCTAAAATCAAAAGAACATCCCCACATTTTTAAAATTTTTCATAATAATTTTAGCCAATCTATAAAAATACTTCATTCCCATTTTTAAGGTCAAGTGAATGACCATGCACTTATACTCAAAGAATAAGTTAGAACATATATATTGGCTTGAAATATGGATCCCTATTATGGAATTCTATGGTTTTTAATGGTTTTAAAAAATATCAAATGTAGGGTAGGACTCAAGGTCGAACAAGCTCAAATATAATTAATGGCGGCCTCAATCATTTTAATGAAATTCAAAAATCCACATTATTTGATAAGAAAAAATAAGAAATTTATAGTAGTTATTCACCTCATAAGTTCTATAAATAAATGTATTAAAATAAATAATATGTTAAAAGTGGATTAGAACCCTCTCTGAAATGGGAATAAAAACATGATAGACAATTAGGGTATGGTATAAACACAACAATTAGTCTAATAAATTCAGGTTTCTTAGAATCAATGTAAAGAATAAAAATAATTTTACAAGTCAATTTTAAACACTCAAAATTGGAATAATAATTTACTTTCATCAATTTCCAACAACATATTTTTCTTTTATAGGAAGGAAAAATTCAAAATTTTCTAACAAGAAAAAAATATCTCCTAAGTGAGGATATCTCCTAGGTTGGTTAATAAGGGAAAAATATAAATTTGGGGTATCAAAGTAATACTCCCCCATTGATAAAATAAAAAATTTACCATGATGTTCAACCAATGTGATGGGGATGTAAAAGAATTTTAAATTTATGTTCAAAATAAGAAAATTGATTAAAAGAAATGAAATTATCCCCTATTAAAAAAAGATTTTGTTCCTTGATACTTGGAATGTTTCCATTGGAATTGAAGCTCTTAGAATATTTATTATTCCTCTTTTATTTCTTATATCATCCTTCCTTTCATCATCTATCACTCACCTATGGACCTACAAAAATATATTAATCAGTAAAAGTGAAGAGCCCATTCATTAAAGATCAATAATTTATAAGATTCGACCTCAACTGCCAAGATAAATCCTAAAACTAAAATTAAATTTCAAATTAAAACTAAATCCTATAAATAATTAAAACCCCATGTTGTCTCACATAATTTATTTATTTTATTTATTTTATTTATTTATGGTATATCATTACCGTGAGTGTCACAAGATCAAAGTATAATAAATTGTTACCTTGTCTAGAATTGAGAAATAATTTGAAATTAATATAAATTGGGGTGATTGTTCTATTATTTTTTAGTAAGTGTTTATTGGAACTATCTTGTGGTGGAATCCATGTGATAGTCATATTCAATGAAATAATAAGGAAATAAAAATATATCTATAGATTTTATCATTCCTATTCCACCACTACAACTTCCTTATTAATGTTTAATATTGTACTTGATCTTTTAATTTAAAATTCTTGAACCTTCTTTACATGTTCAGAAGGTCCCCCTTTTTCTATAATCTCAATACTCTCCAATAACTCTTCCTCTTTGACTTCATAATTATTCTACTATTTTGATTTATGAATTTTTGCATCATTACCATTATTTCCCAATGTTGGAGGTGTTTCTTGCTTAAATATTTCTACAAGTTCACTAAACTCATGATCCTCAACACTTATTCCTTCCTCATCTAATTAATTTATATGAAAAGGCTTTGAATTTCATAAATATCCTCATCTTATTCTAGGGTTCCATTTCTTTGAAATAATTCAGTAATGGATAGGTATTCTTCTTCAATAATTAATAATTTTTTCTCTTTTTATTTTAAATCTATCATAGTTTTCTAAATTTTAGAAACCATGACCTCTATTTTAGTTGTTAGAGGTTGCTTAAAAATTACCTCAAGAATCAATTCATCCTTCTTTACCTCTTCCCCTTTGCGCACCTCTTCAAAACTTGTTTTATCCTAACACTGAATCTCTATATCTCTATTAGCCACCATTTATTTGATGAGATAATTCATGGTTGTTTCCTCTTATTTTTGTATGTGTAGGAGGGATTATAATTATGTATCATCTTCTATAATGTTAGTGAGTGAAAATAATTATTTCTCATTTTCCACCTCTTTTTTCACTATAACCATGTGCACTTCATCATCATGATTAATAGGTGATCCTTCCTCAGACATAGAGAGATACCCCTCCTTTAAAACTTCTTGATACACCTCTATGAGTTCCATGAGGGGATGATAAAATTTTAGGGCGTGGTATTCATCTTATTTAAATATTTCATCAAGTGCATAACACACATCTTCCTTTTCATCTACCACTTGAACCTCTTCTACCTTCTCTTCTCCTTCTTCATCTTCAATCCATATAGTAGGATGTAAAAACGAGTTATTCACAAGGTAATAAATAAAAATACAATTAATGGTTATTTTATTAACCATATATTCATGTTAAGAGAGAATATCCTCATGTTACTTGATTTATGCCTCTTGTATTTTTATTTCCTTTTAGTGTTTGTAGTGATTTACAAGACTACATGCATTAATTGTCTTTTACATTCTTCTCTTTAAGAATTTGAGATTTGAGTGATCCTTTTTCTTACTAATCTATCCATAGGTTTCCTTAGTGGTTCTTAAAATTGGTATATTTTTTATAGGAGTGGTATGTAGTGAAAATATACTACTGGTGTTGTAATACATCATAGTTGTCCAAGTACGAATTATTCTATATCATTACTTACTATGTTCACCATGATAATTTAGGTACTACCCATGAGGTTAGCTCTGCATGATACCCAATGTACACAAGTGATGATACAATATATTGATTCACCTAGAAATATATCCTTCACACACCACTATGAACACCAAGTATGTAAAAAAGAGATAAATATAAAAGTAGAAACATAATTAAAATCTTAAACTAAAATTAGGAAACATAAATGAGGTAAGAAAATTCTTTGGCCTAGTAAACTAATTCATTGATCATAACTAGTTTTTGTTTCTCCTCAAAAATGAAAAAAAAACATGATGTGTCCTATATATTTGTTAATTATCTCGGGTATTTAGAGTTTGAATTTATATTTCCCTAATTATCATTAATTATGAAAACATTGAATAGTAGCAATTCATGGTCGATCCCATAAGGAAATAGGAATCCTATTGACTATCACTAGGCTGGTTATTAGGTCTCTATAATTTTTCAACTAAATTTTGAATAAAATGAAACTATACTAATTAAAAAATTTCAACTAAACTTAAAACTTAAATTAACTACACTTGATGCAGGTTAGAAGATTTGAAGAGAGGGAAGATGGTAATAAAGGATGGTTTTAAATTGATGAGAACAATTCAAATTCACAGGTGAGATCACTTTATTGAAAAGTTGTGAGACTTTCTGAATTAAGTATATTTTCATCTAAACCTCAACTAAGATCAACTAAGACCATTTATACCTCTCTATAGGTAGTCTATCAAAACCAAGGTGCGGTAAATTCAACCTCAAAAGTGAGAGGCAGAGTAAGGCTGGTTCTCGCTCTCCTGACCCTTGAATTTCATTAGGAGTCATTCCCTAATCACCAACACTATTGATTGGATATTAGGGTATATAAAATTAATTAATCACAATTAAATAAAATTAATTATAGGAACTTCCTAGAAAATAATAATTAATAACATGTGGTACACATCCATTTCAACCAACTTCACCCTTTCCCATGACACTAGTCATCAATACTTGATTGTTTTTCAATCATAAAATAAATATAAATCATGTAAGAAGTAATATAATGATTAAATAAAAAAAATTGTTAATAAACAATGAAAAATAACTTTAATTTATTGTAAATAACCAAAATATGAATCTA
The DNA here is from genome assembly GCA_963277665.1 of Viscum album. Lineage (NCBI taxonomy): Eukaryota > Viridiplantae > Streptophyta > Magnoliopsida > Santalales > Viscaceae > Viscum > Viscum album. The sequence goes on along the minus strand of OY728123.1, from coordinate 1,421,736,930 downwards.
TAGTTACATAGTGAAGACTATAAAGGGAAAACAATGACCTATTCTAAGAAGAAACCTTAGTATTTATCCACTCTCACTTCTTCAACTCTAATTACATGATCCTACATGTAGAACCATTATATATATTAATATTTTTTCATTTAAATAAATATTATGTTTAATAACTTATTTCACATAAAACCCTGAAATAAAACAAAAAATGTGATACTTTAATAATATAAAACTATTAAATATGACAATTATAATGTTATCATAACCTTGATATGAAATCGATAAGTAATAATGATATAAAAATATAGTTATAAATTTATTAAATTATATATATAATTTTATTTTTCCACACTGATATATAAATGGAAAAAAATATTTTAATGTAATGATATTGATGAAATTCAATTAGTAAAGCTCAGAAACTAATAAAATAATTTTTATAATTAAAATTTTATTTTATAATGAAATTTCATTTTTAAATTATATTAATTTTCTTATGTTTAAAATATTAATATCCACACAATAGTTATAAATAATAAATTCATTTAATGCCTAAAATACATATTTTCCATAAAAAATTATATGGTTCTGTGCGTTTATAATAAAATTAATTTTTATCACTTCTGGAAATTAAATCAAGAAAAATGGATACCAAATTTTTTAATCATTAGGTATAAATTATTTAATAAGTTCAATTTAATTTTTAGGTATTAAAATATTATTACTAAGATTAAAGTTAATTACCATGATTATGGTGAAATGATTATTTTTTAAAGAATTAAATTATTAACATAGTGTAATATTTATATTATCAATTAGATTGATATGATTTAAATTATGAATTTAATATTATGTTTAAATATATATATATATATATATTCACTAATACTACATTAAATATAATTTAATTATAAAAAAATTAAATACTAACATCATTTAGGGGGGAAGGGGACAAATACCAAGAAAATCTAACTGTACTTTAAATTTATTAGAGAGACTTAAACTTGAGACTTCTCGAATTTCCCTCTAGGTAATAAAAACTATTATAGTCCTATGGAGGAAAATAAAAAAATTAATAACACTAAACATTTAAAAAAATCATTTTTCTACAAAAAACTGTTTTCTTTATATTATATGTTATAATTTAAAATTTTATTTTCTCAAATATAAAAAATTACTTTTATTAAAGAGAAGTTAAATTTAGGTTAATACAATCAAAAAAATTAGATATTTTATCTTATATATTTTTTTAAAAATTAATTAATTAAGTAAAAACAACTTAATAAGATAAAAACGAAAAATGAAAAGTTTAAAAATATATTGAAAAATAATTAAAAATACAAATTTATCTCCAAATGAGTTTTGGGGAGTATTATAGGCCCAGGAACTATATCCACTTAATTATAGATAAATTTTTATCCATTTAACCTTGAGTAGTTTCATGATATCATTGAAAAGTAATGGGTATTTACAATAATGTTGTTGCCTTCACTTTTAAAAGGGGATCACATACAACCTTACAATTCTCCACATTAACAAAGAAATTTCCATAAAATCCAACAAAATTTAAATATAATAGAATTACCTTGAAATTCCTAAATCCTCGTTTCTCAAAAATTTATCATAAGATCTTTATTTCTAATAAGGTTTTCAAGATAAAGTTCAAGGTCCCGGCGTGAGTATTACTTAATCCTTAAACTTTTCTTCTTAATAACCATATTCCAAACAAATTATAAATTTATTTATAAAATTAAATTTAAACTATTATTATAATAATATGCTATTATATTAATGGTATAACCATTATTTATTCCCCTCCAACAACAAATAAAAATGAAAATATCGTTAGTGTGTATGCGCGCGCTACTGCCTCTACAAAGCAGAATCTTCTATTTTTCATCACCACTACTCATGGATGGTTTTAATGATTGTATTTATGAAAATGTATGAAATATATAATGTAATAATAAATTTTAAAACTCAATTTTTTATCCAAGTTTATCCCCTCTCATTTTTTGAGAAATGATAATGTAAATCGTCCGTACGTACAGACTATCACTTCCATGAAGTAAAGTATTTATTTTTTATCTTGATTTTTATTAATTATTCAACCACTTAAAATATTATTAACAAACATAAAAGTATATAAATAATATCACAATTATTATATTATAATAATAGTATACTCATATTTAACTATATTAAACCAACGAGTAATATAGTGTTCTTGGTTGGGTAGGTTTGACCACCTACATGAATGATGCTATAAAACTCTATCATGGATAAGACTAAGAACCTAATTACTAATATTATTATCATTTAATAAGAAATTAAATATTTTTTATGGTTTTTAAATGTTTAAATATGTATTTTACTTAATATTAAAATATTATCTTTGATCGATAAGATTATCAAAACAAGCCAACACCAATTCGATTTTCATACAACATAACTAAAACCATTATGGAATGAGATAATAGATTTATAAATAAATATAATTTATCTATTATACAGTCTTAAAATATATATTAATGACGAAATTGGAATCAATTGTAGTGAAATAGACCCCATAATCTCAGATACGGTGTTTTCTTTATTACATTGGCATAAGATACAAGGAATCACATCACAAATGACCAAATAGTTTAGTAGTATTGGTAAACTAGATAAATATTGAATCACATTTACATTTTAAAATATAGAATAAAAAATTATTTTATTGATAATTACATTATTCCCCTTAACATATCCATTTATAAAAATCATAAAATACTTCCTGGTATCCTAGGGAAAACATAAGGGGTGAGCTTAGATGCTCAGTAAGGGTAAGCGTATAGTAGAAGATATGAATAAATAAGGAATAATAAATATATAAATTTAAATTACTAAAACATTTTTCATTTAATAAATAACTTGAGAATAATATGGCAGGAATAAATGATGATCAAATAATTCCATATAATTAATCACATGAGCATGAAACTTAACCATGTATATTCTAACTAATCAAATAATCACATGGAATATAAATAACTAAATTCACAATGATGAAATAGATAATGATGGAAATTTAAAACATACCATATAAGCCTCATTCCATGACATTTAATATCATCAATTCTTTGTTCCAAGATATCTAAAACCACCTATGTTTTGTACCAAGATATTCTAAAACTATCAAGGCCTCGTTCTAAGACATCTATATAAATGGGTAAGGCATCATCCAAAACCAAATCTAGTTTGTCTCATGAGACATACCGATTCATCATGGGGATATGGTGGGGCCCTCCTATCACTTACAAATTCCAATGAATTCCTCATATGAAACAGGTGAAACATAATGCACATAAACATTCATATTGAAAAAAACTAACATAAAAAATGTTAATAATTTCCCTAATCAATAAACATAATAATAAACCATCCATATTATTTTTTATGGTGTCAACATACTATATCCCATGTCAAATTGATAATAAACCATCCAGATAATTAATAAAGATGGTATCATTCCAACCTATAACCATTCAAGTAGGAGTAAAGGGTTTTTGGCATCAATGAATAGAAATTTCATAAAATGAACTTTAAAAAAATTCTAGAGGAAAATATCCTTTTCAAAATAAAACATTTTGAAAATCCTTTTTTATGAAAATTACTTTTAAAAAATATGAATTTATAGAATATTAGGCAAAATATTTTCATTAAAAATAATCTTGTAAACTTACAAAGGAATATTCAAAGAAATGATGACCACGATGGTGCGTAATTCCATAAATTTCATACAAGTTAAAAATAATATTTCTTTTTCACTATAAAAATGTTAGTAAAGTGCCTTGTTTATAAAACAATAAGAAAAATCCTTTAACATTTTTGGTAAATCCCAAATAGGAATTGTTTGGAAAATTACATAAGATTCCATTAAAATAAAATTAAGAAGTAAAAAATGGTTAATAATTACTTTAATAAATCATTTTTAAAAGGATAAATACTTTTTGAAAACATTTTTATAAAACATGGTTTTGGAAGAAAATAAATTTTCGTTTGAATAGAGAAATAAAGTAATATTTTCTTAAAAAAATTCTCAATTAATTTAATTACCAAAGAGTTTTGAAATGAAACTATTACTTTAAAATATCATGAATAAAAATATTATAATAAATTGAAATGGTTTTATTAGGAAATGTTCAAATAGTTTCCTTCAAATGAAATTCAAGAATGAACAATATCAACTAGAATGAGATTGTGAAATAAACCTTTACAATGATCATAATATTAAAGTGTGAATTAATAAATGAATAAATTTGTTGGTTCAACTATAAATACACATAAAATAATTTGAAATAAAACATAAGTTAATAAAAATTATTTATACATAAAATCATATAATTACATAATGAATGAAGTAGAAGTTTAACCTGATGAATGAAAATTGAGTTAATAAATACCTTACCGCATACTTCCTTTGAGTAGATTGTTATTTAATCTAATATATAGTGGTTTTAAAATTTTTATTAACTTATACTAAATATTACTATTAATAATATAATATTTTACCCTTTTTATAATGTCTTAACACCCATTCATTAATAATATTTTTTATTTCTACTGTTTCAGGTGTTAATTGCCTTGTTTTCTTATGCATATTTTGTCATTAAAGATAAGGTTCTTGAAAATATTACATATTTTAATCATATATATAATAATAATAATGAATTAATTGTCCTGGTTTTATATAAAATTTTACTTTTAAATCTAATAATGAAATATGGTTATGAAAAATGAAGTATGTTATGATCATGGAGATGGTAAGTCGTATGTAAACATGAGTAATGTTTCCATTTTCCAATGATCATTATAGAAATAAGTTAATTAATATATAATCCCTAAAAAATGATAATAATATCATATATATACCATATTATATACTTATATATATCATCCATGTGGTATGGTGATGAAAAGAGAGTCGCATCACTTCGTGAAGGCGGTAGTTCACACATACACAAATGATGTTATCATTATTAAGTGAGTGGAAAGGTTTGAAATAAAATGATATATTATCTTTAAAAAATTATACATATGTCATGAATATCATAATTATTTCATTTATATCCTATATAATCATTAAATTTATTCTTATCACCTTCCATGTAAAGCATTAGTGAAAGACGAATCGCATCATTTTGTGAGGTAGTAGTCCACCGTACACATATGAGATGTTATTATATCTCCTATGGAAAGAAATTTAAAAAAGTTATATAAGATACAATGACTCCAAAGGTATAACTATGTTATAAATATCATATATATAATTTATATATATCATAAAACCCTACCATGAAAGGTGGTAATGGAATAACAAATGACATCAGTTCATGAGGCGGTAGTCCTCCTTACACATAATTGATGATTTTATAACCCATTTGATGGAAGTCTATATGGTTGTAGATCATGAATTTTTTATAAAAACATACCAGTATACGTAATATTATTATTTTATTATTTAATAATGGTTTAATAATATTTAACGAGGTGGAGAAAGAAATATAATAAATACACTTGTTGAAGAACATTACCACTTCTTTGGGTATCCTCCTTAGGTTTTCACTAAAGCCATACTAGGTTGTATTTATCCCAAAATAAGGTTTCTAGGATGATAATAGGGAAATTATGAATTTATTTGATAAGTTATTGGAAAATGAAATGAGGTTTTAAGTAGTTAATCATAGAGGATATGGGCGGCCTTTTATAATTGAAGTGAGTGGCACACTTTTAATTTCTCGAAAATATTCAATCACACCCATGTTTTTATCATTCCAAAAGCTTCCATATAGGATATTATTGAACCTTTAATAGATTATGTAGACATATTTCCATCCAATTTCTATTTGATAATTTTTTAGTTCATTTTTAACCTTTATCTTCTTATTTTAACCCCCCCCCCCCCTCGGTGAATTCATTTTTACCTTAACTGGGGTAATTATTTTTTACTGTTTTAATTATTCATTTTGGTAAAAAACAATTAAGTTGATATTATTATAAACTATAAATTATTTTTATTTAAAATATGGAATACATTTTTCCAAATTAAATTCCCAGAATTGGAAAAAATTAATTTAAAATTTTTCCCACATATGTGATGAGAAAGCAGGTTTTCAAAGAGAAAATGTTCAAAAGTTTACATTGATTTTATATCAAAATTCAATATGAAAAATATTTAAATTACCTAAATTGGATTAATTTATATATATTTAAATAATTTCACTTTAAAATAAATTTTAAATATAATTTAACTTTATAAATAATTTAAACGAAAAGATAGTATTCAATTAAAATTTAGTATTTTTCACTATTCATCAAAAAATGAAACTTTTCAAAAAAAATATCAAAAATTTACACCAAGATAATTTTGGTATTAAAATTTCAAAAATGAATTTTTTTTTCAATATATTTTCAAAATTATTAAAAAAAAAATTTAAATTATGTGTCCAAAGCGCGGTTAAATCGTCTTTTAAAAAAATACAGTTTTTCAGAAAACATTTAATTTTATTTTCAAATATTCTTATTTTATTTATAATAAATAAATAAATAATGAACATGTGTAAACTATATATTTTAATAATTTATTTAATCATATTCATACCCTCCATTATAATAGTTGGGAAATATATTAAATAATAATGTTAATATTACATTTTTGTTTGGTAAAACTCGGTCTTGTGTGTAATGAAAGCTATCGAGGAAACTCATTGTTTCACATAGCATAAGCTATATTAGTGTTGAATTTAATTCAATATATTTAAGAGATTTAATTTATTTAAAAATAAATATATCATAAATTATTAGGATGTTATATTTTCTTCTAATCTTGGTATTTTCAATCATAATACAATGTTCTTATTTTAGAATTTTGGGGTGTTACATTATCCCCACCTTAAATAAAATTTTTTCTCATAATTTAAACTTGGTATTGGTAGTCAAGGGTTTTATATTTTAAAATTATAATTTAAAAAACCACATCATAAAAAGAGTTAATAAAATATCCTCTTAATAATAGAGGAAAGGGAGTACAAAGATCATATGGAATAATAAATAACTAGATTTTTATGTATGATAACATTGGTGGAAACTGAAAATATGTACACACTACTGGAAATAAGATCTATACCAATGGTTTTGGGAAACCTGTTAGTATAGTTCACTTATATGGACATATACCAATGGTTTGGCCAAAACTATTGGTATAGGTCACTAATTTGGAAATATTCCAACGGTTGTGGACAAACCGTTGGTATAGGGGGGACCTATACCAACAGTTTGGGGAAACCGTTGGTATAGGTCACTTATATGGACCTATTCCAATAGTTTTGGCCAAACCATTGGTATAGGTCCATAACAGAGACCCTATACCAAGGGTTTTCCCCAAACCGTTGGTATAGGTCCCCCCTATACCAATGGTTTGTCCAAAACTATTGGTATAGGTCCCAAAATCAAAGAATCAATACCAACAGTTCTCAAAACCATTGGTATAGTTACATGAATTTTTTTATAGAATATTCTTACAGAGAACATTAAATGAATCAAAATTTAAAAAATTTATGATAATAAATATATATATTTATGAAATTATGTTAACAAAAGTCAAGTTAGGTTAGTGGTTAGGTCATTAAATCATAAACTGGAGGTACTGGGATCAAAACCAACAGAATGATTTTTTTTTAAATACATATACCAACAGTTTTATGGAACCATTCATATAGATTCTTCATATTACATATACCAAAGGTTTTTCCAAAACCATTGGTATAGACCTAGCCACATGGCATACTAGCCCATGGTTCTCCAAACTATTGGTATAGGATATACCAATGGTTTGGAGGCCTATACCAATGGTTTTAAATCGTTGGTATAGGGTATTTCTCTAGTAGTGACATGGAAGAAAAGTGTAAATAATTATACAGAGTGATTGAGGTCATTAATCATAATAAACGTAATGATTAATGGAAGGTTAAGGGACTCAAAACCAAAAATCAATGATGATTTAAAATTCTATTTGATTTGTTGTATATGAATGTAATAGGATAACGTTTTTGTTTCAAGATCATTTTCCTAAAGTTAAGGGATTATTTTCTTGTCAAATAATATAAGTAAATATACTTAATTGATATGTTTCTATTTCATAATCACAATTTCATCCTTTGGTTATGCTTCAATCAGTTTCCAATTCATCCATTACTCTATGAAATACATATTAAAAAATGGATTTTTTATTCCTAAAGCACTAAAATTTACTTTTAATAGATCGTAAGATTCATAAAAGAGTGAAAACTATTTTCATCTATCTATAACTATTTTCAAAAACCAATATAGTTCACAAAAGTTATCCAATATAATAAATTAATCTATAAAACCCCATCCAATGTTTAACTTAAACCATTTCATAAATTTTTAACCTTATAGACCTTCCAAAAGACTAAGATCCATAAATTTAGAAAGGATGTCATTGAATTTTCAAAATAAACTTATCATTAATCAGTTCTAAGGTAGTAAGTACTATCCAATTTACTTTATCTATATCAATCATCTATTTATCTCAAAATCATTATCTCAACATCATGAACATATTAAGAGTTATCTTTCCATCAATCATGTATTTTTCAAAAAGTTCAACTTTTCACTGAATAATTTTTCTTAGTCACTGCTAATATTCAAAATATACTTTCAAATACTTAATTAAAAAGTACTATAGTACAATCCTTAAACATTTTATAATTCTTATAACTAGGGTACCATTTATAAAATACTCAAATGAAAAAATTCTTGAATCCAGACACAAGCACATTAATAATTCCTCTTCATATATGGTAATAGAATAAGCTTGACCATGATCCATTTTCTCTATTGAGGTATATTTATTTGATTCTTAAGACATTGATTTGTGTACTGTTCAATATCCTTATAGTGAATCATTGTAAATTGGTAATTTTTTCTTACCCTTATAATCACAAGCATAGTGGAATTTCTTACCACACTTGTAACAAAATCATATTCCTTTTAAGAAAGCACCATGATGTTTATTTCCACAATTATAACATTCTATAAATTCATTATTTCCCTTGTTTCCTTTATCTATAATTATACCTATCATCATATTCCTCCCTTTCTTCCCTTTGAATCCATCATACTTAGATAATTCTTTATCTATCTTGTTATCACATGATATTATGTCCTCATATGATGAGAATGGTTAGGAGACTAGTTCCCTTAAAAATATTGGCTTATTCCCATTAAATAAATGATCATTCTTACTCTTTAGATCATGTGCATTCATGAGGTTCTCATTCCTTATTCTAGGATCCACTTATAAATTATGGAATGATCTAAATTATATCATATAATTATGAAACATAATGTATAATCCAAAAACTAGTGAAATACATAATATAAATTAAAAAATTTATGCACAGATAATCTCATAATCATAAATAAATTTTATTAATTAATATCTATATTTTCAAATCCTTCATAATGGTTTGTAAAGAAAAAATTAAATTATCCTAAGAATATACCCTAGGGGTGTTAAACCATGTGTGCATTAAGGATCGTTGTTGTGCACCAGGTGACGATCAGTTCAATCCCAATTCACCCTTTTTAGAGTTATTATCCCTAGGTACATCTTTTCTAGAACCATGTCCTCTTATAGTATCCATACATGGATTTATTATAAAAAAACCACATAATATCTACCTCAAAAAACTTTATGATGTTCTTATATACTTATCCTCAAATTTTAGCATAGGTTTATTTTCCCTAATTTGTATTTTCTTAAATCTAGATCCCAAGATTTATACAAAACTTCCTCTAATGCCAAATGTAGCAAACCCAACCCTAGAATCTAGGAATCAATGTCTTATTTATTACATTTTCATAAGATACAAGTAATCTCATCCCAAAGGACTTAATAGTTTAGTAGTCTTGTTAAAATAGATACATACTTGTATCACATTTAAATTTTAAAACATATAATATGACGAAGTATATTCTTGAAAATACCATTATTCCCCTTAGCATATTCTTATTTATCAATAATTAAATATTTCCTAGTATATTAGGAAAAAAATATAATAAAGGGGAGATCTCAGATGTTTAATAATGGTAAGAATATAGTGGAATTTATGAATAGATAAGGCATAATCAATATGGAAAGTTAAATAATTGAAACACATCCTATTTAATCAATAACTTGAGCATAATATGGATGGAATAAATAATGATCAAATAATTCCATATAAATAATCACATGAGCATGAAGCTTAACCATGAATATTATAACTAATCAAATAATCAAATGAAATATCAATAAATGAATTCTTAATAATGAAATACATAATTGTGGACATATAAAAAAATTGTTGATGCCTCATGCTAAGACATATAATACTATCGAGGATTTTTTCCAGGGAATTTAAAACTATTGAGACTTTGTTCTAACACATCTAAAACTATCTAGGAATTATGTTAAGACATATATATAAATTTTTAAGTCCTTGTAAAAAATTATATATAATTTGTCTCATGATACCGACCAATTCATTAAGGGGTTATAGCGGTCCCTACTTGTCACTTACAAAGTCCAATGCATTCCTCATATGAAAAGGGTGTAGCATAATGTACATAAACATTCATATTGAAAAAAACTAACATAAAATATTTTAGTACATTCCCTAATCAATAAACATAATCATAAACTATATATATTAATTTGGATGGTGTCAACATAGTATATCCTCAATCAAACTATTAATAAACCAAACAAAGAAATAATAAGGATGGTATCATTTTAAACAATACCCATTATAGTAAGAGTAAAGATTCATTTTCTTTGATTCATATAAGTACCATAAAATTATATTGAAAAATAATTCTTGAGGAAATATTCTTTTCAACATAAAACATTTTTAAAATCCATTTCTTTGAAAATCACTTTTAAAAACTAAAAATTTACAAAATATTGAGAAAAAACATTTTATTTAAAAATAACCTTATAAAAATTCAAATTAAGCTTCAAATAAATAAAAGTCATGATGGCGTGAAATTCCATACATGTTATACGAACATTCCTTTTTCACTGTAAGAATGTTAGGAAAGTGCCTTGTCTATAAAATGAAAAGAGGATTCCTATCACATTTTTAGTAAAATCCAAATGGGTATTGTCTTGAAATGGAAATAAGATTCTTTTGAAAATATTTTTTAATAATTAAAAATGGGTAAAAATTACCTTAATAAATCATTTCGAAAATGTTAAATAAATTTTTGAAAACATTTTTAGAAAACATGATTTTAAAAGAAAATAGATTTCTGACCAAAGAGAGAAATGATGTTGTATTTTAATAAAAATATTTTCCCAATTAATTTGAACACCAAATATTAATAAAATGGTGTTATTACTTGAAAATATCATCAATATACAAAGGATAGGAAAATGAAATGTGTTTATTTTGAAATGGTCAAATAATTTCCTTCAACTAAAATTTAAGAATAAATAATCCCGATTATAATGAGATTGTGAAATAAACCTTTATAAGGATAATAACATTGAAGTTGGAATTATCAATGAATAGATTATGTGTTTCAAATGTAAATCCAAATAAAACAAGTTTAAGTACAAAATAATGTAATAAAAATTCATTATACTTATAATCTTAGAATAACGTAATCAATGAAGAATAAGTTTTAACCAATGAATGGAAATTGATTTAAAAAATACCTTACCTCACAATTACTTTTGATAGAATGTTATTTAACCTCCTATATAGTTGTTTTAAACAAGTTATTAACTTACACCAGAACCATATTACATTTTATAATATCATATTTTATTATTTATATAACATCTTATCACCCGTTCATTAATAATATTTCATTATTTCAGGGGTCAATTTCTTTGTTTTTATATGTTTTTTATCATTAAAGATATGGTTCTTGAAAATATTACATATTTTCATATTATAAATAATAATAATGATATAATTATCATATTTTTCATCCAATTTACTTTTAAACCCAATAATGAATGATGGTTATGAAAAATAAAGTACATTATTGTCATAGAGATGGTAGATCATATGTACACATGAGTAACATTTCCATTTTTCAATGATCATTATGGAAAGAAGTTATGTAATATATAATATTTCTTAAATTATAATAATATCATATATATAATATTATATACTTATATATATCATCCATGTGGTGTGGTGATGGATATAAAGTCACATAGCTTTGTGAAGGTGTTAGTCTGCACGTACATGAATGACGATATCATATTTAAGTCAGTGGAAAGGTAAGAAATAAAATGATATATTATCATTATATAATTATAAATATTTCATTAATATAATAATTATTTCATTTATATCCCATATAATCATTAACCATATCCTTATCACCTCCCATATGAAGCGTTAGTGAAAGACGAATCATATTGCCTCGCGAGGTGGTAGTCTATTGTACACACGAGTGATGTTATATTATCTCCTATGGAATGGAAGGTAATATATATGTATATATATATATTATAATAACTATATAGGTATAAATATTTTATAGATAACATATATATACTTTAGATCTATCATCATGCCAAACTATGAAAGGTGGTAATGGAAGAACTAATGACATCAGTTCATGAGGTGGAAGTGAATATGGTTATAGGTAATTAATTTATTATAAAAACATCTCATTATATGGAATATAATTAGTTTTTTATATCATCATGGTTTAATAATAATGGAAGGAGGTGGAGAAAGAAATAAAATAAAGTCTCTTGTTGAAAAACATTACTTCTTCTTTGGGTATCCGCCTTAGGTTTGCACTAAATCCTTCGTATGTTAGATTTATTCCAAAATTAAGGATTCTAGTATGATATTAGGTAAGTTGGGAAGATATTTGGCCATTTATTTTTAGAACCAAATTGGTTTTAATTTGTCAATAATAGAGGAGAGAGGGTGGCTTTTATAAATGAGATGAGTGGCACACTTGTAATTTTTTTGAAAAGATTCAATCATACCCACATTTCTATAATTCAAAAAGCTTCAAAAAATGGAAATTATAGAGAATATTATAGATAAGTTTTAAATATGATCATAAAATGGGTTTTGGAAATGTTATTGGGTAATTTTTAATTGTTATCCTCTTAGTTTAACCACTTAGTGGATCTAATTTTACCTTTATTGTGGTAATTAATTTTTACTGTTTTCATTATTTATTTTGAAATAAAATTAAGGTAAAATTATTAGAAATTATAAATTATTATGATTAAAAATATGGAATACATTTTTTAAAATTCAATTCAAAGAAGTGTAAAAAATTAATTTAAAATTAATCTCATAAATGTGATGAGAAAATAGGTTTTCAAAGAGAAATGTTCAAATGTTTACAATGTTTTTATATTAAAAATCAATATTCATATGATTCCATTAACCTAAATTGGATTAATTTATATAAAATTGAAATAATTTTACTTTAAAACCAATTTAAAATATAATTTCAATTCAAAAATAATTTAAATTAAAAGGCAGTTTTCAATTAATATTTAGTATTTTTCACAATTCATCAAAAAATGAAACTTTTCAAAAAAATCTCAAAAATTCACCCTAAATTAATTTTGTTATTATAATTTCAAAAAGTAATTTTATTTTTTAAAAAATATTTTCCAAAATTGTTAAAAATTAATATTAAATTATGTGTGAAAAAGCGTGATTAAACCGTCTTTTAGAAAAAATACAATTTTTTTAAAATATTTAGTTTTCTTTTAAATGATTCTTATTTTATTTATAATCAATAAATAAAAAATGAACATGTGTAAACTATGTATTTTCATAATTTAGTTAATTATATTCAAACCCGCCACTCCAATGGTTATGCGATATATTAAATAATAATATTAATATGTATATTATTGTTCAGCAAAACTCAGTCTTGCATGTAACGTAAACTATTGAGGAAATTCATTTTTGCATGTAACATAAGTTAACTCAGTGTTGTTTGTAATGAAATTTTTTGGATAAATTGAATTAATATAAAATAAATATATCATAAAGTCTCATGGTGTTATATTTTCTACTAAGATTGGTGTTTCCTATCATATACGTTATCAAATACAACGTTCTTATTTTATAATTTCAGGGTGTTACATCAATCAATGAGTACTGAAATTGACATCATAATCCATGTGTGAAATAATTAAGATTACAAAAACCCAATGGTAAAAATAGTCTATAACTAGATAATATATTCATAATAAATGATCATAAATAAAGTATATAAAAGTTAATTTATTTAAATAATTTTATTAAATAAAATATTGAGATAGTTATTTTTGTTTTATAGGAGTTTATAGAATGTATCACTAATAAATGAAACAAGGTAAGGGTTTTTATTAACTCAATTTATTTCCATTGAGTAAAAAAAATTATTATTGAACTCTATTATTTCAAGTTTGGCGTATTATGTCTAATTAATATTGTATAATTAATTTCTATGTTCTTTTCTTAATTTTTACATTTCTTTCCTATAACCTCATTTTAAAATGATTCTTACCTCAATTATTATGTTACTTGCAAGGTTTATCAGTGTCTATTTTCAATTCGATACATGCTTGATTTTTTGTACCATATTTTATTTTATATGGTGTATGAACTACCCTATTGATATTTTTTATCATGAATTGTATTTTATTCATGATATTTTAAGTTCAATTCTATTCTCTTTCACCTTAAAGGGTTTTTTAAATGTTACTCAATTAGTAAGGTTTCTATTCCCAAAATCATTTTAAAATAGAGACATATCAAATTTGATAACCCATCTTGGTAACTTATATATTCTTTCTTACTAATATCACAATCATTTAATTCTCCTCTGTTTATCTATGGAGGGTTTAATTTTCTCATTACCTTATTTTAAACTGGAAGTTTTATAATCTTTATAAGCAATGTGGTTTTCAAAAAAAAGTATATTAAAAATATAAAAAGGTAATTTCATTTAATGCTCATTTTTTTGATATCCTTATATATATTTCAAAAATTTAAAAAGGTTGATTTTAAATTACTTTAATTTTATTAAAAATATTTTTTAAAAAATCATTTTAATGTTTTTTTTTGGTTATTTTTTACAAAAATAATCACTTTTATAATTTCAATGTGAATGTATCTTTCCAAATCCTTTTTCAATTTATATGAAACCTTCTCCCTATATTTTCAAGGTTTATAAAAGAAAATATTTTTCTCCTATTTTATAAAATATTCATTTTAAAATTATTTCAATGATCAAGGATATTAACTATTTCAAAATATATTTTTAGAAAAGTCCTAAAAAGTGTTTTTCATATAAGTCAACATTAATTCACATATTTTCTTCTTGATTGAGGATATTACTTAATTAATACCATCCACCTTATTTTCAAGATGTCTTATGAAATGTTTTATAAAATAAATTATATGTCGATATTTTTTCTTTCTCAATCATCCACTACATATAGGAATGATTTTATTCAAATGTATTTCTTCTATTAATAAACTGATACTAATTCCTTGATTGTGGATTTTCACTTAGATTCATACATATTCATTGAATGGGAAAATTATTGAATAATACATATTACCTTTTTCTATACAATTAAAATACCATATACTTCATTACCTCATTGAATGAAATTTACCTATAAATTTTCTCGATGTCATTAGTTACCCATTTGTTTTCTAGTGGTTTATCATGTTATGATTATTGGCAGAATTATTACTATTTTTCTTATGTGAATCCATTTTAAAATTATTTTAAAACCATTTTATTTCCATGGGTTCATTATAATATGATGAATTAATGATTTCAAGTGGCATTCATTTGTATGGAGGATGATGGGTAGGGTCTTATATTTCCCTCTAATGCATTGGTTAATGTTTCATATCTCATGAGATAATAAATCATAGACATACTTAGATTTGTTCACAATATACATGGTGGACATATTTGGATTTTTTTTACAATATACTAGGTGGATATAATTTTATTTATCATAATTTAAATGTTGTACATACTGGTATTTTTTTCACAACATTTTCCTATACTTATATTTATGCCATAATCTAATGCTTATTCTTATGACAATAGTATTATCTCATTGATTATGTTTATTGAATCATGTTTACGCACACTTTTTATTCATGTGTCAATGTTATTTTATGCCTTGTGCCATGACTCATTACTATTTATCTAAGTTTTTTTGGGTATGATTTCTTATGTATATTTATTATACCCATATTCTCATCTTATTCTCACTTATTATCTTTGATTATTATATATTATGTTTACCTGTACTGAGTGGCTAATATCACCCCTTATTATGTTTCCATTCCCTAGGTTATAAATATGAGAAGAACATAGAGGGCATCAAGAAGAGTTTATGAAGTGGTGTGATTATGGATAAATGTTAACAAGTGTTAAAAAATAATTTTTTTTATAGTTATTACTCAAAGACACCAAAATTTTTATTCTATGGTTTCTATGACTATTTTTGAGATAAACTGTTAAAGTTATTAAAATGATATAAAATAGAGTCATTGTTAACTTGGGTTATCTCAATTGTTATCAGAGTAAGGTTTGGTTATTTTTTGGGATTAGTTTAGTTATTTTGGGAATCGAGAGAGAGAAAATTCATGAAAACATTAAGGATAAGTATAAGTATGGGATAACATCCTAAAATTGAGGTAAAATCTAGATTTTATGATTTCACAAAAAAGTGGATATAGACTCTGGCATAGATGCACTTAGGGATAATAACCCTTAAAAGGCATGTGGGGAAATAACTCAATCTCCACCTGGTGTATGAAAAAGAGTCCTAAATACATTCTTGGTTTGACACTCCTTTGGGATTTTATTTTTTTTATATCACATTATATTTATGGAACATTATGAGGGATTTAAATATATTTAGGTTATAGGACCTAATAGGAAAAGGAGTATGGATAACATCGGTTGAATAGAAAGAGTTATAGGATGAACCAAGTGTGACATAGTTGAAAAAAAAATCATAGATAGAAATTAAGGATTCATTTGATAATAAATATTAGGACATATTTTTATTATTCATATGTTCATTTACTATGATTTAATTATATATTATCATAATCATTTTGGTCTTAGTATTTTGTTGGTAACAGGGTCTTAAAATTAAACCTATGTAAGGTATGTCTCTAGAAACTCATAAGACTTATATAAGGAGGTATATTTGTGAAAAAATGGTTGGTAATATAAATATATTCCTGTTATGTAGGAAAAATGAGTTTTTGATTATTACCTAATAGAGTAAGGTATATATTTTATATAGAATTATATCATGATTCATGTTTATCTTTTAGATACCCTTATCTATTTTATTATAAAGTGAAAATTAAAATTATGGGGATGAAATTTATTTATGGGGGGATAATTTAACACCCTAGTATTTCATAGTATTTTTAATTGAAATAAATACTATTTTTAAAAACTTCCTTTGCATGAAACACTAAAATAAAACAAAAATTTTGATACTTTAATAGTATAAAACTATTAAATATAACCATTATAATACAGTCATAACCACATTATGAAATCAACATGTAATGGTGATATAAACATATAATAATAAATATAGTAAATTATATATATTACTTTTATTTTTCACACTTATATTTAAAGAAAAACAATGGTTTATTTTTAATGTAATGAAATTGATGAAATTTTAATTAGTAAAGCTTGATAACTAAGAAAATAATTTTATAATTAAAAATTTATTTTATTAAGAAATTATATTTTTAAGATATATTCATTTTATTATGTTTAAAATATTAATATACAGTTTATAGTTATGAATATTAGATTTATTTAATGCTTAAAATAAATATTTTCCCTAAAATTGTTTTTATATGATTTTACATGCTTATAACAAAATTAATTTTTATCACTTCTAGAAATTATATATTAAAAAGTGTATTGCATATTTTTGAATTAGTGGGACAAAATTATTTATTAATTTAAACTTCATTTTAGTCATAAAAATAAGATTACTAGGATAAAAGTTAATTATAATGATAATAGTGAAATAGTTATTTTTTGAGAGAATTGAATTATTAACATTGTGTATTTTTTATCTAGTCAATTAAATTTATCTAAATTAAATGATGACTATAATATGATTCTTAAACATATATATATATATATTATAACTCATTTAATTAGTATTTAATACTAGAAAAACTAAGAACACTTAAGGGTTAAAACATCATTTTTCTACAAAAGATGATTTTCTATATATTATATATTTTAATTTAAATGTTGATTTTTTTAAAAATAAAAAATTTATTGGATTAAATAGAGGTAAATTTTAGTTTCATAAAAAACAAATTTTATTAGAGTGGTTATCTTATATATTTAGTAAACTTTTAATTACTCAAGTAAAAACTATCTACTAAGGTAAAAACTAAAAAATAAAATTTAAAAGGCTAAGGGAAAGGCATTGAAACACTAAAAATGTGTATTTAAAAGGAGGAGTGGAGAGAATAATTAGACCAAGAACTATATAAAATACATTATGGATGAACTCTATTCCATTAATCCTTGAATAGTGTCATGATATCATTGAAAAGTAATGGGTATTTACAAAAAATGTCAGCACCATCATTTATAAAGGGGGGAACTTCAACCCTTTAAATGATTCACATTACCTTATAAATTTACTATAAACCCTACCAAATTTTCCTCTACTAGAAGTTAATTTCACTTCTTATCCCCTGGTCACCACAATTTAGCCCAATCCCTTCATTTCCAAAGATACTTTCAAGAGAGAGTTAAAGGTCTTGACATGAGTATCACATAATCCTTAACCCTTTATTATTAATATTCCTATTACAAACCTCTTATATCCATATTTATATATTTAAATAAGTATAATTAGTATACTGATATAATATTATAATAATGGTATGACCATTATTTATTCATATCCATCCGCTAAGAAAAATAAAAAATTTGTTAGTGTGTATGCAGTGACTACCACCTCCACGAAGCTACGTCTTCCATTTTTTATCACTACCTCAATTGGATATTTTTAATTATTGTATTGATGAATAAATATGATATATCTATATAATTTAATTCTTATGCTGAAAATATAATTTATTATCTACCTTTAACCCCTCTCATTTATTGTGAAATGATAACTTCAACTGTGTGTATGTGTAGACTATCACCTCCAGGAGGTAATATTATTCATTTTTAACTTGATTTTAATTCTTTATCCAAACTCTTAAAATATTCTTCAGAAACATAAAAAATATAAATAATAACATTATGATTTCATTATAGTGATATTATAAACTTCCTTTACTATACTCACCCATCGTGCTATAGCATATTCTTAGTTGGTTCTGTTTGACCACCTATAAAAAAAATTTATAATACTCTATCGTGGATGAATATGGGAACTTAATTAATAATATTATTATAATTTTACAATAATTCATTATTGTTTTATGATTATTTAAAGGTTATATTAAAGTTACCAAAACAAGTTGACATTGATTTCATTTTCATGAAACATAACTAAAACACTAAGGGAATAATATAAGAGATTTATAAATAAATATAAGTTATCTATTATATCAAATTAAATGATATAGGAATTATGAAATTGGTATCAAATAATGGTTCCTGAAATTGACATCATAGATCACGCATGAAATAATTAAAGTTACTAACACCCGATGGTAAAAATAAGTTATAGCTAACTAATATATTCATAATAAATGATCCTAAATAAAGTATATAAAATACAATAGATATTAATAATAAAACTAAATAGAATATTAAGATATTTATTCTTGTTTTTTATGAGATTAAATCACATCCTACAAAGAAAAGAAACAAGGTAAGTGTTTTTGTTAACTTGATTTCTTTCCATTAAGATAAAAACTTTCTTATTGAACTCTATTATTCTAAGTTTAATTTATTATACCTAAGGAATAAATTATAATTTATTTCAACCGTCTTTTGGGGTTTTTAAACTATTTCCCATAACCTCATTTTCCAATGATTTTTACCTAAAATATTATGTTACTTGTAACAGTTATTTGTCTCTATTTCAATTCCATGTGACATGTTTGATGTTTTCCACCATCATTTATTTTATATGGTGTATTCACTTACCTATTTATATATTATATCATGAATTATCTTTTATTAGTTATATTTTACTTTAAATTTAAATATCTTTATCTTCTAAGGGTTTTTATTTTAATGTTACTCAAAACATATGGTTTCTATTCCAAACCCCATTTTAAAATCAAGACCTCTCAAATGCGATAACCCATATTGGAAATTTGTATAGTCTTTATTTCTAATATCAAAATGATTTTATTCTCCTCCTATTTTCCTTAGTGAGCTTTTTTTTCATTGACTTATTTAAAAAAATTAACTTTTATAATCTTTTAAAGCGATGTGGGTTTAAACAAAATTATTTTAAAAATATATAAAGGAAATTTCATTTTTTTCTCATATATTATGGATATCCCTATATTTGTTTCAAAAATTGAAAAAGGTAATCTTAAAATAATTTAAATTTTTTAAACATGTTTTAAAATAAACTGATTTATTTTTTTATATGGGTAATTTTTTATAATAAAGTATCTCTTTTATCATTTCTATGTGAATAAATATTTCTATTACTTTTATTGTTTTATGTGAAACTTTCTCCCTATATTTTCAGGGTTTCCCAAAGAATTTATTTTTCTCATAGTTTTATAAAATATTCCTTTTAAAATGATTTTAATGATCAATGATATTTCTTATTTCAAAATTAATTATTCTAAAACTCTAAAAACCGTTTTTCATCTTTTCATTATCCCTTGATATATCTTACACTTGATCAAGGATATTATTCATTTAATACCATCCAACTGTTTTCTTAGGATTTCTTATGAAATGTTCTATCAAAGAAATGATTTATCACTACTTTTTTTATGCTTAATCATCTACTACATATTGGAATTATTTTTTTATAATGCTTTTATTCTTTGAATACCCTATTTTTTATTACTTGATTTTGGGATTTCACTTAGATTCCCATACATAAATTTATTAAGGAAATGATTGAATAAATTGTATTTCCTTTCATAATATAGTGTAAATAATATATAATTAATTATCTCATTGAACATTATTTACCTAGAAATCTAATTAATGTGATTGGATACCCATTTATTTTTTATGGTTTTATCATGTTATGATTATTGATAGAATTATGAGTGTTTTACTTCTATGAATCCATTTAAAATAATTTGAAATCCATTTTATTTACATGGGTTCATTATGATATAATGAATGAATTATTTCAAGTGGAACTAATATGTATGGATAATGATGTGTGGGGTCCTATATCACCCTACAATACATTAGTTAAGGTTTTATATCTCATGAGATAATAAATCATGTACATACATTGATTTCTTAATAGTCTATAGGGTGTACATGCTTGGATTTTTTCACAATCTATAGGGTGGACATATTTTTCATCTAAGTTCTTTCTAGTTATGATTTTATTATATATATTTATTATACCCATATGATCAACCTATACTCACTAATGATATTTATTATCATTATGTTTTACCCTTACTAAGTTATTGAGATCACCCTTTATTATTTTTCCATTTACCATGTTATAAAGTTGATAATAACTTAGGGGACATCAAGTAGAGCGTCAAGAGTGGTGCAATTATAGAGAAATATTTATAAAATAAGATTATTTTATAGATATTCCTCAAAGACACTAAACCTTTGATTCTTGGTATTTGATACTATTAGTGAGATTTATTATTTAAGTTATGAAAAACGATGTAAAATGAAGATATGGTTATCTTGGGTTACCTCACTACATTAGGCTCCAAGATATACAATTGGTAACCAGTTGATCCCTGTCATTGCTCTATGTTTTTTCATTATTCCTCTCTCTATTTCTAGGTGAAATTCATCCATTTTGTTTATTTCAAAATAAAACCAAGTGTTCCATCAAAAATATCTTCAAAAAATTCATAAAAAAGAGTTTAAAATTTTAATCACCATATCACGTGAGTAGGAACTGGGTTATGGATAACTTAGTCATTGAGATCCAAATTTTATAGATTAAATATTATTAAAATATCACATTCTATGATCTTCCTTCCCAATAATTGTAGCCTCCAAAACATCTTCCTCATAACCACACTACAACATGGAGACTAGTACTATAGTGTGGATCACTTAAGCCAAAGCTCCAAGCCACTTCCAAATTGAGACTCTCCATGACATAATGTAACCTAATGGTGAAATTGACTCTATAATAGTCCTCTCATATTATTTTATAGGTAGTTTCAGTTCAATATTAATCCCTATATTTCAATATTCCACACATGTCACAAATATTTCATTCATATACCCGTATTCATAGCTTTAAGAACCCATAATGTGATACAACCTTCTTCGGCATAGTCTCCTTCTCATTGCATGTAACTACAGTGTAAAGTTATAAGACTACTACATAATATCATCTCTTTATTCCCATCACATGCATGTCTATATTATAGGTAAAACTCTAGTAGCACAACCTTCTACATTCCATAGTGCAAGCAGATATTTCCTCATTGCATATCTTCTCCATGCAAGATTTTTATTTGCATGCGCACATATCCACAACACAAGGAAAACTCTAATGGTGTGAATCTCTCGCCCGCATCACTGCATGTATGTATTTAACCTTGTTGGATTAACAGTGGTTTTACAAATGTTTTCTATAGCTCTTATGTGGAATTTTATAGTGATTTATTCCTTTACAGGGAATCATGTTCACATGAGCCTCAGCTCGGTTGGTGAGGAATCGGAAAGTGCATCCGAGTGATCTAAGATCAAGTCCTGGTGGACACATATTTTTTTGGGTATTGTAGTTGTCACTGTAGCAAGCATTGTTACAAGTACTATAACAATTATTGTTCTGTACTGTAGCAGCCAGAATTATTCATCCATCTGGGCCATTGGACCACCGATTTGGTCCATGGGTCCTGCAAGGCATTCGGACCACCCAAGTCCTTCGGTCCAGTTGAATCTCAAAGCCTTTGGTCCACATCAAGGCCTTCAATCCACTCCAAGGCCTTTGGTTCACATGAATTTACAGACGTACCAGGCAGACAAAAACTAGATAAGGCTCTATATGAGGATACGAAGCAGGCACATTCACCAGAACAGAGCTAACCGGATTTGAAGAATGAGAGGTTATGGATTTTACGTCGGTATTGGGCCTATGTAACTCTGCACATGATAGCTAGCTGACCAGCCCTGTGAAAGGTGGAGTGTTGATTCATGGTATGTTTTGGGGAGGAGCAATTCCAAGTTTTCTTGTCTGGGTGATTCCCTCTAAGACCTATGGGTCATGTAATTGTCTCTAAGCCTTCGGGCCTTATAAGTGTTCCACCACACCCCTTGAAAGGTGGATTATCAAAAAAAAAATGAAGGCCTTCGGGCCATTTAGTATAGGGAATCATGCATTCAATCCTAAACTTCACAAGTGTGGGAATGGAGGTTCTTCAGTGGTTTCATTAATGGGGTCGAGTGGAAAAGGAGATGTGTCTAAGGAGGTTGATGTGGGTTCCAAGTGAAGTGGTGTCATTTTAGAAATTATGAGAAGTGTCATGCTAAATGGATATCCCAAATCAGATTGGTTCTCAGAAATCTCCTCTTGAAATATAGAAGTAATATTTCATTAGATAAAAAAATAGTTATGGACCCTCCCCATGTCATGACTTCCTTTGACCTGTGCCAGCCTGCATGGGCTCAACACTTACATGTGCTAGGATTTTCCCCACTTGACACTCCATAACATGAATCTTCCACTATGTTGACCCATGAAGAGGATTTGTCACACCATGTTGTTAGCCTTTCCATTAGGATTGGTCAGCCACCCCTTGAGTAGCTATGTGGCTTTCCCACTAGTTGAGGGATGGCCTTGGTGTTGGTCTAGTTTTTTTTTCCTTTCCTTTGTAAGTGTTTTCAAACTTCAACCTTTACTTATAGACTTCCAAATTGTAATATTCAAGTAGATTCACCCTCATTTCACCTAAAAACAACTAAAACACTATTAAACTCAATTAAGACTTTTTTTATTCAATAAACAATTTAAAAATTATAATTTGACATACATTCCATTAAAATCAATGAAATTTTTGAGGAAAATATTTATATAATTTAGACTCATCACAAGTTTTATTGGTTGTCATAGTCCTTATGTTGGATCACAAGGGACCATAATACCTTGATCTGAGTTGGTATCCATGAATTTAAGGGTTCTAGTTTTATTCACAAGAGTCCCTAAATATCTATGTTCCATTCACTCCCTTTCATATTTCACTATTTAAGTTAATTGAAATTATTTCCCTACAAAACATAGGAAAATCCTCACTTATTTATAACTACAAACTATACCCTATCTCTTAAACAAAGTATTTTATATAGTTATGTCATGAATTGACCCCATTATAACCTAACTCGAAGAGGTAGTGAATACAGGTGTGAAACTTGAATCCCACATCCAATTTTCTATGAGATTGAAACTAAAACCATGGTTATTTATCAAATGATTGGGAGGCATTACTCTCTTAGTTTTCAATTAATAAGAAAATAGAACCACCAATAAAATCTAAATACATATATATATACACACTAAAAAACGACAATCTCATTCTCAAAATGTAACCAAATTCTAATGAATTAAAATGAATAAGGATTTTACAAGGCCACCAAGATTCCACTATAGCTTCCCAGACAATAGAATCGCCAATATTTAATGAAAAACCTACAAAACAACTCTATAGAAATATATAGGGGTGAGAACTTATAATAAATCAGTAGGATCATATTTATAAATAGTTCTATATCTAAGTGGAATAAATGTACAAGGATAAATATACAATAGAACAACTAATAAAGAGTAAGAGTTAATCAAGGTTTTCAAAGTAAGAAAAGATAAAGTAAATGTAACTTTGTAGATTCTATTATTATTTACATTTTGTTGTGTCACCTTCATCATATTGATAACTTTATACAAGAATAATTAAATGGTGAATTTTTCTAATTTCTAGTTTCATATAACAATTTAAAGGATAAATCCAAGAATCATATCATTATCAATTGATTAATCATATAATGTACAATTAATATTCCATAAAAATAAATACAATATGGTAATATCAAGTTTCTATAAATATTAATCATAATAGATCAGGACAAAAACAAATATATAATATTTCAATCTTCGTATCATTATAAAAATATATGTCATATCATTCCCAAAAATGATCATAACTGATCAATTATATAATTATATCAAATCCATTATCATATCACCACATTGACCTCAACACTACATACACATATAACCATATCCACATCCACATCACACCAGGCACATAACCATAACCACAGTTGCATCAAAACCACAAAATCACCACATTTTGATCGTATTAACTTTTGTTATAACCTTAACCCATCATAACTGAAATACATGACATGACCCTAACACATCATATCCCAGGGATATGTTTATATGTTGATCTAAATCTAGTATATCCCATAAATAGATGCATGTGTCAAAACCTTGATCCATTACAACCAGTACACACACACACATGTGCACTTCACTATAATCCATTACAACATATTTAAGTATATATATGAAAGTCACAATCATAGGCCATTATTTCCTATAATACTACAAATGTGAAAACCTTGATCTATTACAACCCATGTGTAGGTGTACTATTCCTCAAAAAAACATATCCCATGAAAGTATAAATATATCTAAAATCCATTATAGATTATATATAGTAACATGGAATCATAGAGAAATAATAAAGCAAACAAAAATATATATAAACAATCCTTAATAATAAATAAGAAAAAAATTAATCAAATAAATATACATAAATACTGATATTAAACTATAAAATATCATATGATCTTATACATAAATATCAACAATACATAAACTAATAAAATAACCACATCATTTATGATATTACCGCTAAATATAATTATAATACTCATAGTTAATTTTCAAATCATCCATCAATTATTTGAAATTTACTTATTTAATTATCACTTAGTTAATTAAAAATGGCCATATATTTATAATTAAATAAAACACGGCCATAAACTAATATAATCTCACATATTCACACACCATTCCCTATGACCATGCTAACCAAATAATAGTGGTTACCCAACTCTCATAGCCTAAATAATGTAAACAATTCTAAGACATACCCAACCCATTTCTTCTATCATATAATAAAAGCCTTAACATTATAATAATCCCACTCACTTAAGGTTCCACACCTAAATTACAGCAATTTAAACATTACTCGTATTAATTAATATTAATTCATGATTACCTACTTATTCATATTAATTATAGAGGTGTATTCTATTATGTTTATTATAATTCTAGGTCTACATGTAATTATTGTATTCATATGACTTCCCATTTACATGTATTATTTCAGGATAGAATTCTTAATATAAATCTCTAACATTTTCTTAAATGATATTATCATTGATTAATCATAACAACATAGATTTACAAATATGACTCAGTATATTATCAACAAAAAATGAAGTGGTGAATTAATAATTAAAATAAGTTTGTACAAAGATATATCATATCCATTGTTTTATATTTCCATTGAAAATATCAATTTTACCATCCCAATTTGATTTCAGTAACACTTCTCATTTATCATGGGAATTCAGGGTAATTACAATAAATATATATCACTTAATTATCATAACTTCATGACATAATAATATTATTATTCTAAAGAAAAAACGTAAGATTAGGAAAATAAATATAATAAAAAAGAATGAGAAAACTCAATACATAAAATTTAAGGAAACAAGAAATGAATAATAAGTCCTCCCCTTGAAAAAAAAATAATTATAGCTCAAGTAAAGAGTGTAATAATTAAATGTAGAAACTAAAATATAGTTAAATAAAAACTTCCCTCCCTAAACAATCCATCTTAACCAACCCAAAAAATAGAGATTAAACATACCTTTGTCTCTAGGGTTTGAAAAATGTGGGATAATATTTTTTGGAGTAGTATAATAAATTACATTTTATAATGTTCACTAGTTTTATTTCAAGAAAGGGGAATGATGGTAAATTTAGTTCATTTATTTCGAAGTGAAATAATCGAAGAAGAATTGATGATAATTCCAAATATCAATTTTCAAGGGCTATCAATTGAAATAAATAGATGGAATGAGGTAGTATAGAGGGATCCACAATACAACAACTAATAAGTCATTTTAAAATATTTTAGAATGGTTTAGAAATCCCTAACCTTAAATAATGATAATTCATTTCCAATGTTTATTCATCATTCACCAAACACATTTTCCTGAGATATATTCTTCATTCAACACATATATTTACTTCCATGAAAGAAAAAAGTAAAGATATGACAAGAGATACATTTTTTAGGTGTGAAGAATTTTGATCACCAAGAACATAATTTATACTATAAATATAATCCCCTCATGTCAATTTTACTAAAATACGTTTCTCATAAAAACTTGTAACATCCCTCCATAAATATGATGAATAAATTAAATAATTTAATTATATTAATTAATTATTATATAATTTTTTTACTTGAATTTTCTAAATATCAAAAAATGCTTATTTAATTATTTATAATATTTTTTATTAATAAAATGTTTGTCATTTTTTGTATTTTATGACAGTTTTTAGTTAAAATTTTTCATTTTAAACTTTTTTTCAAAAAAAATCAAACAATTTTTGTATATTAATGTGGAATTTAATTTTTTTCCTTGCTTTTATGCAATTTATTTTTATAAAATTGGGTGTTTACCTATTATAAATCATTATTTACAACTAATATATATATATATATATATATTATTTATTTTATTTTTTAATTATAAAAAAATATATTTACTTTTTATTTATATGTATTTTTTCATATGTTATATATAATGACCTAGTGGTTTTGATTTCAATCCCTCCTCAGTTTTATCATTACTTCATGTTTTATTCTTCCATTTTATGTTTTTTATTATTCTATTTTTCCCTTAATATGTGTTTATTTACCAACTTTATGACACTTGAAATCATATAGAATTATTTAATTTAAAAAAATCATGAAATCGCATTTTAAAATACCCCATCAATCCTTTTAGTTTTTAATTATATTTAATTTTGTTATTATTTTAATTTCTAGTGTTAAAAGAAAACTCCCCATTATTATTATTCAATTTTTAATTTTGTATACCCTTTTTCATGCATTGAATCATTTCTATAAATTACTTAAATGTCGTAATTTTCATTCAGTAATATCACATACCTATCTATTGGCTTGGAAAGAGCTAAGGTGCCACTAACCTTAGGTGACATCCCCTAGACACCAAAGTTTGGTAATAAATTCCAAGGACTTATTAAATCATTATGAGATGATTTTCCCTTTGAACAAATACAAACTGTCAAGATGATAATAAAAACAAACAAAACAAAACTATATGTTGTATGAAATGTAAATAATATAACTAAAAAATTCAAATAACCAACAATATCATAGTAAAAGAAGAAAAAATAAAGTAGAATAACAAAAAACCAAAATAAAGAATGACTAAATAACCAAGGTTACATCACTCTAGACTCAAAAGACATGACCAAATCCAAAGCTCCGACTCCAAATAGCTATATCAAGAATCACCAAAAGAGAAATATGAAATCTTCCCCTTTCCTTTATAATATAAAATAAAATATTTGTATTCAACAAAGATTATATGTAGTGGGTGAGTAATCATACCCGGTAGTAAATACTCCAAAAACATCCCACACATTCCACTAGAATAATAATAAGTTATCTCATAGTTAATAATATAAATAAAACATCATAGATAAAATAAAAATAAGTTTAACAATTTAAATTAATTAAGCTTAAATAGAACAAATATTTTATCCACTTAATCCACTTGGAATACCCATTCCACATTCATGCACAAAAACACCCATATGTATTCTATGATAGTCCCAATACTAATAATAAGTAACTCATCCCTCCACCAAGATATACATTGGTGATAATTTTCTAGGTTCCCCAAGTGTCATCGGGTACCAAGTCAGAACCAAGAATGATCCATACAATGAAAATGAATAAACACCATTTTTTATAAGCTAAGTACTCGTTCAAAAAATTCCTTTTTAGAATTATTTTTATTTTAAACATTTTATCAAACACGTATTTATTATCAATGAAAACTATTTGTTTAAATCAATAAAAAAACGGTTTCCTTTAAAATTAATTTCACAATATTTTCCATTAAAAATAAACACATAAGAAATTAATTTTAAAAATACAAATCATTTATGTTATAGAAAAATAGGATAGTGTAAAAATACATCATCCTCACAATGGATATTTTTCAACATGGATAATTAATACATGATCAAGATTAATTGTACTTCCTTTCTCATTCCATCAATAAATCCCAAAATGAACTTTTTAAAACATGACTAGCCCAATAGAACCAAGAATAAAAATCTTGATATAAGGTTTCATTCATATGGAAATGAGTGTATCTATAAGAGAAATAATAATTATGATATGGTGGAGATGTTACCTTCAATATCCTAGATCCAATACATTTTGATCCATTGAAATTCGGTTCTAGAGGGAATAGAGTTTCCAAAATCACCTAATTGAAGGATGGGGTTGAGAGCCTAGAACAAGGGATAAATAATTAGAGTTTTTTTATAATTGGGATAAAAATATAATTTTGGGGTGTTATTAAAGTCATCGCATAGTTAGTTCATATGTTTTAACAAACTATGCACCAAATTTGTGACTATTACTAGGAAAAACCCAGGGCCACACAGTTGTTCCACATGGTTTATTAAACACTATGCCAACCATGAAAATTTCATTTATTCAAAAAATTAATAATTCAAGCAGTTACCATATGGTTTGGCCAAACTATGAACTAATTTTGAACTTTCCCAATGACTCTCATATTACCTTACATGGTTTCCTGGAGAAGCTACACAATTTTCCTTAATCGTGATCAAGTCGTTCACCCTTGAAAACACATCCAAAACATTGCAAAATCATCTAGAATCTCCTAAAATCCAACCTAAACATTATATAACTTTAAAATACATAATAAAAGGGAAATTTTCCTTAAATATAGGGTGTTTAATTCTCCCCACCACTAGGCTCTCCATCCTTATAAATCTCAAGATTAGTGGTGATTTGTAATAGTTTCATCCATTACTCTAGTATCTCTTTCTATGGATCTCATGTCACCTCTTGAATTCCACCATGTTACCATAATACTGAAACCAATGAAATACATTTTCCATGGAAAATTTTATATTTTATATCCATTATATGAATCATTTCATAAAAAATGTTGCATCTGGTTCAAGGTCAACATGATCCCATAAAATTACATGGCTAGAATCGAGTTGGTATTTCATTAATTTCGATACATGAAATACATTATAAACAAAACTAATCTATGGAGGTAAATCTATATAATAATAAATAATACCAATGTGTTCAAGTATCTCAAAAGGTCTAACATACTAAGGAGAAAACTTTCCTTGCTTACCCAATTGATTGTCTCTCGGCCTTGGAGATGCTTTCAAGAATATATGATCTTCCACCATAAAGGATAAAGGGTAATGATGATGATCTAAATAATTTTTCTAATTAATTTGGAAAAAAATAATCCATTTCTTAATATTTTGAATCTTTTTATTAAACTAATGAAAAATTATAGGTCCTAATAGTAAAGTGTCTTCTATCTCTACCAAAAAAAGTGGAGAGTGACAAGGTCAGACATACAATTATTTAGTAGATCCAAATTTATCATGGAATGATAACTATTTTTATATGATAACTCCACTTAAGCTAAATGATCCTCCAATAAGCCACTAAAATTTATAACACAAGATCTGAGCATGTCTTCCAGTGTTTGAATCGTTTGTTCTGACTACCCATCTATTTTAGGATGATACCATGTTCTCATGGTCATCTAGGTTACCAAATATTACTAAAAAGATCTCCAAAATTGAGAGTTAAATTAGGGATCTCAGTTGGGGATGATCTAAATAGTTATTCCATGAAATTTTAACACTTTCCAAGTGTAGATATTTTCCAATTCTTCTTGATTATTTAATTCAAATATTAGAATGAAGTGGGATGAATTTATAATTCATCCCACAATAACAAAGATTGAATCATTATTCTGAATAGGCATTAGTAAATCTATGAAAAAATCCATAATAATCTATTCCCATTTCCATACAGGTATAGGTAAATATTTCAACATGCCAGATGGTTGTTGATGCTCTGCCCTGACCCATTAATAGGTGGGTCATTTCACAAAATACTCATCCACATTCATTTCATACCAAAACACCAAAAATGGGTTCTTAGATCCCTCTATATATTTTTTATGCCTAATTCAATCACCCATTTATAATGGTGATAAGCAGTAAGAATTTCTTTCTGATAAGATGGGAGGACCAAATCCAATCTTGAAAATGAAACACCAAGTTCGTATCATATTTCCATCCACTAATGGTCTCCCCACCATTATGGTTTATCATAATGTTAAGAAAATTAGGATCTGATCTTTGATCAACCTTAACTTTCTTAACCAAATCAGGTATAATATTCATCAGAAAGAATAATAAAACTTTATTATGATTAGTGAAATCCAAATTCATATCATTAATCATACACATCAATTTCCACAAATATGAGCTTCTTTGGAAAGTTGATTGTATGACTTTTTTCTTAATGCATCATCCATGGAATTTCCTTTTATAGGTATATAAAATAACTCTACATTGAACAACTTGAGATAATTCATCCATATTGTTTATATTAGGTTCAAATACCATTGATAAAATATTTGTTTCGGGATTTTATGATTGGTGAATATGGTGAACCTCCCACCAAAGAGATAATGATATCATGTTTTCAAATAATGAACCACCACAACCAATTATGAGTCTAAGGTTAGATAATTTACTTCATGAATTATCAATTGTCATGATTCATAAGTTATGATATGGTCCCCTTTCATGAAAATACAGTTGAGTCTAGATTCAGATGCATCACAATAGACCCCATAACATTTAAAAGGTTTTGTAAGGATAATAAATTGCGTCAAAGTGAGCTAAACCTTGATCTCGAAAAAGGATTTTTTACATTCATCACTCTACTCTAATGAAGTTCTCTTTCTTGTCAGCATTGTCATAGGTGATGTGATATATGAGAAGTAATGAATGAAGTGTATATGGTGTCTTATTGAACCTAGAAATACATGTATATCAAATATGTTATTTAGTGGTTACCAATAGATATATGCTTATATCATTTTAGGATCTACTAATACTTATTCATCAAAAACTATAGTCCCAATGGAGAGATATTATCATATACAAAAATCACATTTAGAGAATTTTTCATACCACTAATGCTATTTAAAGGCGATAAACACAATATCTAAATGTTCCTCATGGTCTTCATAAGTTCAAAAATACACCATAATGTTATCCAAAAATACCACAATGAAGGGGTCAAGGTATCTTTGAAAGACAAAATTCATTTAAACCATGAAAACTGATGATGCATTTGTAAGACCAAAGTGAATGAGTAGATATTCCAAATGACCATAGAGGATTCTGAAATCTATTTTTTGAATATCCTATTTCTTCAGTTGGAGTTAGTTGTAACACCCCGACCTCAGTTACCCAGAGTCGGTGCATTATTAAATAACATTGGCATGATATAAGGAAATCATGTCCCGAAAGACCGATCAGTTTAGAAGCCTTGGAAATACTAGATACATTCATAAGTTTTATATTAAATTATAAAATGAAAAACTACAACAACATTGTTTCCATAGACCACACTCATATCCCCTCAGACTATCCCTCCAGGTCAGTCATAAAATACTTCTTCGCATCCTGGGAAAAATAAAACATAGAAAGGGGTGAGCTCAGATGCTCAGTAAGGATAACAATATAGTGGAAACTTTCATAAATAAGCATAAACATTTAAGGAAATGTATAAGACTAAAACAAAATCATTTTAAACTTGAACTTCAGCATAATATGGAAAAGATAAAATCAAATAATTTCATTTACTTATTCACATGGATATTCTACTAGTCGAATAATCACATGTAATATCAATAGCCACTTTCATAATGATGGAATGCATAATGCCAGACTTCTTAACCACATAGTCAAGGCCTTGTGCTAATACTACAAATAAGATTTTTTCAAGGCCTTGTGGCAAGACACTAGTTTGTCTCATGAGACCTACTGATTCATTAAGGAGCTATAGAGGTCTCCACCTGTCCCATACTAAGTCCAATGCATTCCTCATATAAAAAGATTTAAACATAACATAAACATTCGAATTAAAACTAGAATAGGAAATGTCAATACTTTATCCATAAACCATGAATGGTGTAAAAATAACACATCCATATTCAAACATATCACAAAAACTTCAATACAATATGGAAGTTTTGTATCATAATAAATCAACTTCAAATAAGCTTAAAATCCATCAAAGGATGTTGAAATAGAAGAAATCAGAACCTTTTTTAGAGAAATATCTCTTTATATTTTGAAATAATTTAAAATTCATATAATTATAAAAGAAAAATATTATTTTGGAAATATTCTTATAATCTTTTAAGGGAAGCTTTGACGATGTAATAACGGTGGAAAATATCTGCACCCTCTTTATAAGTTAAAGAAACATTCTTACCTTAATTTTGTTGAAAGGTCATAAAGTACCTTGTTTGGAAAACGACAGAAAGATTCCTTTAAAAACATATAAGGTAAAATAAGGGTATAAATAACTTTAATAAATTTTCTAGTAAATAGTAAAAATGTTTTGAAATACATTTTTAAGAAGCATGGATGTGGATGATAAAAAGGTCCCCGTATATAATTACATATAAACAACCTCGGATAATGAAGAGATTGTGAAATTAACCTTTACCTTGTTCTTTTCCTTAGTAGAGGGTAGGTTAAACTCCTGTATAATGGTTAAATCATTGTTATTAAATTATACAATAACCATATACATTAATATGATATCATATATGATCTTATAATATTTTCTTTGTTAATTATATTTCATTAGTATCATCATTTTGGGTGTCAAATGATTCATTTACCTTTATATGATTTGTTATGTAAGTAATGTTTATTGTGGATATGATGTATATTATTCATATTCAGAATAATATTAAGTCTTTAAACATTATTTTTAATCATCAAATTAAAATTAGTCTTGAATGGATACGATGGGGAATTAATCTCATCGTGTTCGTGGAGACGGTAATCCATACGTACGCACGAGTGACAATATCATTATTTTGATATTAAAATAATATATAATTGGATGGTATATCATATATAAAGAATAATTATCATGTTATATTTATTATTTACATCAATTATACATCATTATTATACACATCCAAATTATAATGTATTGAATAACAACTACACCACGATGTGGAGATGGTAACCTGTACGCACGCACGTATGGTGACATGTCCTTCAAAGGATGGATAGAATAATGAATATGGTTGTACCATATTTATAATAATATTGAAGTATATAGAAGATAATGGAGTTATTATTTTATAATGGAAACAACAAGGAAAGAGGAAGTGGATGAAGAAATGAACTTGAAAGAGGTGATGAAATATTTACCTCTTCTTCAGGTTCTTCATTTTGATTTGATAAAAAGGGCTCCATAGGTTGGCTTTATGAGTAAATTAATGACTCTAGGATAAAGGGAGGATATTTTAGATGATATTTATTCAGGGTTTGGCTGAGCCAAATGTTTTTGAAGGTGTGAATTTGAGAGAAGGTGAAGTTCCCTTTTAAAAGAGGGGTGAGGGGCACCTTAGGAAAAGCTAGAAATATTATTTTATAAAAAAATAATTTTCTGTTTCTAATGGATAAAAAAGAATTATTTAAATTATAAGGTGGTTATGGGTCAAAAACCACTCAAAAAATAGTTTTTAGATAAGTTTGTGTCACTATATTAACCTTATCTTTTAGATTTAACTCTTAGTTAAACAGTTTGACATTTACCATGCCTCTTTGTATTTTTATATTATATAGTTAATAAACTTACTATAAACTTCTAATAGAACCCCAAGTGGTTATTAATTAATATATATAACCTTATATAAGTCATTTGGATGAACCTTATATTTTTAGGATTATTTTATCAACCTATAATATTGTATTTGTTTTAAAAACTCATTTATGTCAATTTTGACATTATTTAATAATTGATTTCTGTTAAATCCCTAAAAACTTTATTACTTCAAACTAAATACATTTAATCAATCCTAACATGTCATAGTAACCTATAAAATTTTTGTATGGCATCAAAACTTTCAAATTATATTTATTGTAGAATTTATAATATCATTTATTTGATTGTTTCATTAATAAGAAAAATATTGCATCATTATTGTGTCATATATAAATATATTTATTTTATGTATAAAATTATAAATAAAATATCTTGAGGTAGGAAATCTTTTTATATTTCTAATGAATACTTATAGTCGTATATATCAATTATATAACCTCATATAAAATTTTTTTACTAAAAGATATTTGCTTTTGTTATTTTTGTGTTTACTTTAGATTATTTAATATAAAATGTCACTATCACTCCATAGTGGCTAAATGGGGTACCCAAATAATGCCAATGATGCCCATGGTCGGAAATGTATCATCCAATAGTTTTATGTCATATGTTAGGCTAATTTAATATTATTATAATATTATTTGTTTTACCCTTATTTACCAGATTTACCATTTACCCATGGTAAATAAAATATTTACGGAAGTAATTATTCAAAATGGATAAAAATAAAAGTTACCTATTTATACAATTTGGACCTCCTGATTATAAATATGGAATCCATGTTTCTAAATTCAAAACACATAAGTAGTAGAAATTAATTTAAAATTAATTCCCATTGTCAAAACAAAAAGTGTGTTTTTAAGAAATAATAACTATCAAAAGATTGACACTTGCTTATGTCCAGTTTAAATGTGAAATTATGTCCAATGACCAAAATTGGATTAAATGGTAAAAATATAATCTAATTATACTTAAAACCCACTAAATATTATAATATATAACTATAAATTATTTTTATTAAAAAGGTTGTTTTTAATTAAAATTTGGTATTTTCCACTATTCATCAAAAACTGAATTTTTTCAGAAAAATACAAAAAATTCACCCTAATATAATTTTGATATTCTGAAACCAAAAATGAAGTCCATTTTGAAAGATAAAATTGATAAAATTTCAAAAGGTGAGTATTACAATTCATAACGGTTAGTTTGATTAGTCGCGATGTGTTAGAATTTCAAAGTTTCGTACAATGCAAGATATTGCATTATTTAAAGGGAAATATACCGTGGAAGCTTGGGGTGTTACATTCTACCCTTCTCCAAATAATTTTGTCCTCAAAATTTCTAGAATATTACTGCATAAAAATATTCAGGTGGTTCTTCATCATAAGTTCCTCAGGTTCCCACGTTGCCTCTTCCATCTTATGGTTTCTCCATAGAACTTTTACCAGACGAGTCGTTCGGTTTCTCAACACCTGTTCTCTTGTATCAAGAACCTTGAAAGGCTCTTCATAATAAGACAGATCGGGTTCCAATTCTAATTCCTCATAGTTAAGTACATGCGTTGGATCAGGCATGTATTTTCTCAACAGTGATATGTGGAACACATCATGAACTTTGGATACACTTGGCGGCATTGCCAAAAGGTAAGCTACAGCCCCAATTCATTCTAGGATTTTTAAAGGTTTGATGTACATAGGACTCAATTTACCCTTCTTACTGAAACGTATAACACCCTTCCATGGAGTTACCTTCAAGAAAACATTATCTTCTACCTGAAATTCCAAATCCTTCCTTCAGTTATCGGCATAGCTATTCTACTTACTTTGAGCTGCTTGGATGTGGGTTTCGATTACCTTTACCTTTTCTATCATTTCCTCAATAAGTTCTGGGCCTATGAGTTTTCTTTCACCAATATCATCCCAACAAGTTGGTGTGCGACATCTCTTTCTGTATAATGCTTCATATAGTTCTATATGAATACTTGAATTGAATCTATTGTTATAAGAAAATTCTAATAGAGGTAAATATTGATACCACATACCTTGAAAGTAAAGTGGGAAAGATATAAAGATGTCTTCTAAGGTTTGAATAGTCTATTCTGATTGTCCATCAGTTTGAGGGTGGTAGGCAGTGCTCAAACGAAGTTCAGTCTCTAGGTATTTTTGAAGAATTTTCCATAATCTTGATGTAAAACAGTGATCACGATCAAAAACAATCGATAGGGGTACTCCATGAAGTCTTAAAACTTCATTAATATACAGTCTTGCTAAACGTTCAAGTGGTAAATCTTCTCTTATAGAAAGAAAATGTGTTGACTTGGTAAGACGATCAATAATGACCCATATTGCATCATTCCTTCTAGGAGTCCTTGGTAGCCCCATGACAAAGTCCATTGTAATATTATCTCATTTCCATTCAAGTATGGGAAGAGGTTTCATGACTCCTTCATGTTGTTGCCTTCCAGCTTTCACTTGTTGAAAAACCATACATCTTGACACAAAAGCAGTAATCTCCCTCTTCATGTTGTCCCACCAAAAATGTTCCTTCAAATCTTTATACATCTTGGTGCTCCCATGGTGTATAGAGAAATTGGATCTATGGGAATCATCCAAAAATTCTCTTTTTAGATCAGGTATATCAGGAACACAAAGTCTCTTCCCACATTTCAAAATTACATCTTCATATATGAAGTCACTCAATCTCCTGTTATTCGCAGCTTTAATCTTCTTTTGAAACTCCTCATCATCAGCCTGAGAACTTTTTATCCGCTATAGTAAAGATAGTTTGGAAACCATTTGAAAAATCATTGATGTTTCACCTTCCATGGTTATTCCCATATCTATATTTACTAGTTCCATGAAAATAGGATCCCTTTCAACTCTCATCTTGTTCAAAACTTCATGATCCTTTCTTCTCAAAGCATCTTCCACCTTATTTTCCTTCCCTGGGTGGTAGTGTATTGTGAAATCATAATCCTTGAGTAGTTCATGCCATCATCTTTGCCTCATTTTGAGTTCTTTCTATGAGAAAATATACTTCAAACTATTATGATCGGTATATATCTCACATTTTTTACCATAGAGATAATGTCTCCATATCTTCAAAACAAAGATTACAGCTTCTAACTCAATATCATGAGTATGATAGTTTTGTTCAAGAATTTTTAGTTGTCGTGATGCATAGGCAATAACCCTATCATTCTGTATAAGGACACAAGCAAGTACTTTCTTTGATGCGTCACTATAAAAAACAAACCCATAATTCCCTGATGGTAGAGTCAATATAGAAGCATTGACTAATCTTCTCTTCAGTTCTTTAAAAAATTCTTCATACTTTTTTGTCCAAACAAATTTAACCCCTTTATGTGTGATCTTGGTAATGGGTTAGCCAATTGGGAAAAATTCTGGATGAAACATCGATAATAACCTGCTAAACCAATAAAATTGTGTACCTCAGTTATACTCATAGATGTTGGAAATTCTTGGATTGCCTTGGTCCTTAAAGGATCAACAGATATTCCATCCTTAGAGACAATATGGACAAAAAAATAAATCTCTTGAAGCTAGAATTCACACTTTCTAAACTTCCCATATAATTCATTTCTTCTAAGAGTCTTCAGGATAATGCGCAATTGATTTTTATGATCTTTGTAGCTTTTGGAGTATACCAAGATATCATCAATAAATACCACTACAAATTCATCAAGATATTCCTTGAAAACTCTATTCATTAGATCCATAAAAACATAGGGTTCATTAGTCAGCCCAAAAGGCATTACTGTAAACTCATAATGCCCATACCTGGTTCAAAATGTTGTTTTCGGAATTTATTCCTTTTTCACATAGAACTGATGATATTCAGATCGATGGTCAATCTTTGAAAAATATTGAGCTCCATGAAGTTGATCAAATAAATCATCAATGCGAGGTAGGGGATACTTTTTATTTATTTTTATAGCATTGATCTCCCTGTAGTCAATGCACAACCTCATAGATCCATCTTTCTTCTTAAAAAAAAGAACATAGGATCCCCATGGAGAAACACTTGGGAGAATAAATCCCTTATTACTCAATTCCTCTAGTTGTTTCTTTAGTTACACTAATTCCACAATGGCCATTCTATAAGGGGTCTTCGATATGGGCCTTGAATTAGGAATTAATTCAATGGAAAACTCAATTTCTCATTCTGGAGGATGTCCGGGTAAATATTCTGGAAGCACATCAACATATCCTTGCACAATATGTACATCCGCTATTTGAACATTATTTTCCTCACCCATAGATATTTCATTCTCTTCCTCTCCAATAATTGAATTTAGTTGAGCTACTGGGGGTGGATCTAGATAAGAATGAGGTGGTGAAATTTCTACTCTAAAGATAAGGTTTTCTTTATCAACATCATCAAAAATTGTAACCTCCTCCTTTTTACAATAAATTTTTGCATCATGGTCTAAAATCCAATCCATACCGAGGATTATATCAAATAAAATCGTAGGTATGATGATGAGATCAGCAGATAAAGAACATTTATATGCCCTAATGGGGACTGATTCACAAAACTTTGTTGCAATGATACTTCCCTTAGGAGTTTTAATTGATAAATCTCTTGTTAAATAAAATTGGAAATATCTGATTTTCTTAGCAAAATGGGAATATATGAAACAATGTGATGATCCAAAATCAAATAAAGCATTTGATAATCCTGAGGAAACCATTAAATTACCTGCCACCACGTCTTTCGGAGCTTCAACCTCAGTAGTAGTGTTAGAATAATCTTGGCCTTGATCCCTTGGCATGTTCTAAGGTAATTTTCCTTGGCTCTTAGAACATGCATTTGCATAATTCCCCCTTTCTCTACAATTTTAGCATTCAACATTGACAGCCTCTTTCTTCCCCTTGCAATCACGATCTTGGTGTCCTTTTTCACCACACTTGTAACAGACTCTCGTTCCCTTCAGGAAAGTACTGGGGTGTTTATTCCCACATTTACTATAGGATGGATATTCAACTTTTCCCTTCTTCCCCTTATTTACATTTCTAGAGTGTTCAGCAGATCTCTTCTTCTCTTGCTTCACTTTAAAGTCATAAGACTTAGAGAATTCCATTTATGTCTTGATAGCACATGAGACAATGTCTTCATATGATGAGAAGGATTTTGAGACTAATGCTCAATGGAGAAATGGTTTTAACCCATTAAATAAACAATCAATCTTACTTCTTGGGTTACGTAAATAATCAGTTGCATTCCTCACTAACCTTGTAAAGTTAGCTTCATACTTTGTGACACTCTCATCCCCTTTTTGCCTTAGACTCGGAAATTGCCTTTCCATATCTGCTCGATGGTCATGAGGAAATTATTTTTCTAAGAAAATCTCTTTAAACTCCCTCCATTCCATATTTGATACTTCATCATATTCCTT
This sequence comes from Viscum album, assembly GCA_963277665.1. Lineage (NCBI taxonomy): Eukaryota > Viridiplantae > Streptophyta > Magnoliopsida > Santalales > Viscaceae > Viscum > Viscum album. The sequence goes on along the minus strand of OY728123.1, from coordinate 1,421,696,166 downwards.
TGTGTTTTGAATCAATGACCACCATTGATCAGCATCTTCAGTGAGGCGGTAAACTACCATGACAACTTTTTCCCTTTTACTACTCTCCAAGGTGTGGAATATTTTCTCTAAGGAATTTATCCATTGCTCAGATAATAATGGATTTGTAATCCCAATGAATGTTGGTGTTTGTTTCATCATGGATAGGTCTAACATTGATCCTCCACGTTGTAGATCAGGGTGCTCTATACGGGTAAGGTTATTATTCATAACCTGTGTGAGTTGTCCCAGTATGGTGATAAGTTGATCAGCACTAGTTTCATCACCATATCCTATATAATTATCTTTATTAGGATGTAAATATCTATATGGATTATGTGCATTGATACGGTTTCCATTCCTTTCACTAGGCGCCATTTCTAAACAATGGCATAAACTAGATTAGTTTACGAATCGAAATACATAATTCCAAACTTGTAAAACACTTAACATGAATTGAACAGTTTATGGATATCATCCATAATCATAAAAAATGTTTTCTTTGAGGAATTATATACTCATAAAAGCTTCATAATGGTTTTTAAAGAAAATTATAATTATCATAAGCATATCCCCTAGGAGTGTCGTAACCAAGAGTGTAGTAAGGCTCGTTGTCATGCACCAGTTCCCGTTCGAGTCTAGCTCAAAGCGGTGTTTTTGGGTTTTACCTCTAGGTACATCTGTTCCAGAGCTGTCTCTACCTTCTCGTATCCAGACAGGGATGTATTTCTTGGAAAACACACAAAATCTCTACAGTACAAAAATTCTAGGAAGTTCTTCTATACTAATCCTAAAAGTCTACCTTAGGGTTATGTGCTCTAATCAGAGTTTATCTAAATCTAGTTTCCAAGGTTTGTACTAAACCTCCCTATAATACCATCTGTAACACCCTGACCCCAGTTACCCAGAGTCAGTGCATTATTACATAACATTGGCATGATACAAGTAAATCATTTCCCTAAAGATCGATCAGTTTAGTAGCCTTGGAAATACTAGATACATTAATAAGTTTTACATTACATTATAAAATGAAAAACTAAAACAACATTGTTTTCATAGACCACACTCATATCCCCTAAGACTATCCATGAAATTCAATCATAAAATACTTCTTCGCAACCTAGGAAAAATAAAACATAGAAAGGGGTGAGCTCAGATGCTCAGTAAGGATAAAAATATAGCGGAAACTTTCATAAATAAGCATAAACATTTAAGGAAATGTATAAGACTAAAACAAAAGCCTTTTAAACTTGAAATTCAACAGAATATTTCAAATACAAAATCAAATAATGTCATTTACTTATTTACATGGATATTCTAGTAGTCGAATAATCACACGCAATATCAATATCCACTTTCATAATAATGGAATGCATAATTACAGACTTCTTAACCACATAGTCAAGGTCGTGTGCCAAGACTACAAATAAGATTTTTTCAAGGCCTTGTTCCAAGACACTAGTTTGTCTCATGAGACCTACCGATGCATCGAGGAGCTATAGCGGGCTCCACCCGTCACATACTAAGTCCAATGCATTCCTCATATGAAAAGGTTTAAACATAACATAAACATTCGTATTAAAACTAGCATACGAAATGTCAATAATTTATCCATAAACCATGAATGGTGTAAAAATAAAACATCCATAGTCAAACATATCATAAAACCATCAATAAAATATGGAAGTTTTGTATCATAATAAATCAACTTCAAATAAGATTAAAATCCATCAAAGTATGTTGACATAGATGAAATCAAAACCTTTTTTAAATAAATATCTATTTCTATTTTGAAATCATTTAAAATTAATATAATTATAAAAGAAAATATTTATTTTGGAAATATTCTTATAAGATTTTAATGGAAACTTAAACGATGTTATAACAGCGGAAAATATCCGCACCTGCTGTATAAGCTAAAAAAACATTCTTACCTTAATTTTGACGAAAAGTTCATAAAGGACCTTGTTTGGAAAATGACAGAAAGATTCCTTTCAAAACATATAAGGTCAAATAATGGTATAAATGACTTTAATCCATTATATAGTAAATAGTAAAAATGTTTTGAAATACATTTTTAAGAATCATGGATGTGGATGATAAAGAGGTCCCAATAGATAATTACGTATAAACAACCTCAGATAATGAAGAGATTGAGAAATTAGCCCTTACCTAGTTATTTTTCTTGGTTGAGGGTAGGTTAACCTCCTGTATAATGGTGAAATCATTTTTATTAAATTATACATGAACCATATACATTAATATGATATCATATATGATCTTCTAATATTTTCTTTGTTAATGATATTTTAGTAGTATCATCGTTTCGGGTGTTAACTGATTCATTTTCCTTAATATTCTTTGTTACGTAAGTAATTTTTTTTGTGGATGTGATGTGTCTTATTCATATTCATAAGGATATTAAGTCTTTAAACATTATTTTTAATCATCAAATTAAAATTATTCTTGAATGGATACGATGGGGAATGAATCTCATCTCGTTCGTGGAGATGGTAATCCGTAGATACGCACGAGCGACAATATCATTCTTTTGATATTAAAATAATATATAATTGGATATTATATCATATATAAAGAATCATTATCATATTATATTTATTATTTTCATAAATTTTACATCATTATTATACCCATCCAAATAATAATATATTGAATAACAACTACACCACGACATGGAGACGGTAAGTCATACGTACGCACGTATGGTGACATGCCATTCAAAGGATGGATAGAATAATGAATATCGTTGTACCATATTTATAATAACATTAAAGTATATATAATATACTGGATTTATTATTTTATAATGGAAAAATCAAGGAAAGAGGAAGTGGAAGAATAAATGAACTTTAAAGAGGTGATGAAATATTTACCTCTTCTTCGGGTTCTTCATTTTGATTTGATACAAAGGGCTCCTTAGGTTGGCTTTATGACTAAAGTAAGTCCTCTAGGGTGAAGTTAGGATAGTTGAGAGTATATTTAGGAAGGGTTTGGCCGATCCAAATGGCTTTGAAGGTGTTAATTTGAGATAAGGGGAAGTGAACTTTTATAAGAGGGGTGAGGGGCACCTTAGGAAAAGATAGAAATATTATTTTATAATAAAATAATTTTCGTTTTATAATGGATATAAAATGGATTATTTAAAGGATAAGGTGGATATGGGTCTAAAACCACTCAACCAATAGGTTTTAGATAGGTTTGGGTCACTATATTAACCTTATCTTTTAGATTTAACTCTTAGTTAAACAGTTTTTCATTTACCATGCCTCTTTGTATTTTTATATTATATGGTTAATAAACTTACAATAAACTTAAAATAGAACCCCAAGTGGTTCATTATTAATATATATAACCTTATATAATTCATTGGGTTGAGCCTTAGATTTTTAGGATTATTATATCAACCAATAATATTGTATTTGTTTTAAAACTCATTTATGTTAATTTTGACATTATTTAATAATTGATTTTTGTTAAAGTCCTAAAAACTTTATTACTTAGAAATAAATAAATTTAATCAACCCTAAAATGTCATAGTCACCTATAAAATTTGTTTATGGAATCAAAACTTTTAAATTATATTTATTTTAGAATTTATAATATCATTTATTTGATTGTTTCATTAATAAGGAAAATATTGCATCATTATTGTGTCATATGTAAATATATTAATTTTATGTCTAAAAATGATAAATAAAATATCAGGAGGTATTAAATCTCTTTATCTTTCTAATGAATATTTATAGTCATATAGATCAATTATATTACCTCATATAAAAATTTTCTTTTACTAAAAGATATTTACTTTTGTAATTTTTGTCTTTATTTTAGATTATTTAATATAAAATGTCATTATCACTCCCTAGTGGCTCCTTGGGGTCCCAAAATTGACCCAAGGATGCACATGGTCGGACATGTATCATCCAATAGGGTTAGGACACGTGTTATGCTATTGAAGAGATTAAATTTATTTTAAAAAGATATATATGATAAGATATTGGGGTATTACAACCCAAATTTCACACAATTTAGTCAAGGAATTAATATATTAGATCTTATATACATGGAATCAATTATTTTTATCATACAAATTTAAAGGGAAAAAATTTCCATACAACCAAGTATTTGAAACCTTTATAAAGAACCGGGCTCAATCGACCCCAAAAAATTATATTAGTATATAGCCATTTTATTACAATATTAAATTAGCTTATTAATTATGAATATTTTATTTTCACAAGAAACCCAAAATTAAAAACTATCAATATATATCAATAACCAAATCATTTTTCTATGGAATTTTCCAAATTTTATCATTTCAAGAAGGAATAGTAAATAAATTACATGTATCTTCCATTAAATTCTTTACAAATTTACCTTCTATAAGTTGTGTAACCAATTTATCAGGAACACCAACCATGAAAATAGAAACCAAGAAATATATAGCATAATATCTATTAAAACAAGAGGCAATAACAAGTATAACCACATAAGATCACAATATCCCCTTCCAATTTATTTGATTCTAGTTATTATCTTTATTAAGTTAATTCATACTATTCAACCAAGGGAAACATAAGAATGATAATTCCACAATTTAAATATAAATAAGAGATTTATAAAATCCCCTACCTCAACCAGTGATTTCCAAATCATTGCGCATAATAGGGAGAAGAATAAAAAAACTGAAGGGCCAATTCCACAAAATTAAAACTTGAATTATCCTAGATCATATTAACATGTCATAAAATTTGTAGCCATTGTCGTACTATAACTAGATCAACACCACTATATAGGATTACTAAAGAAAAATGGAAAGTAACCAAGGATGGAAGAGGGAAAATTCACATTGGATCACCAATATCTGATCACCCTCAGCTAATAATTAGAGTCAAGGATCAAGGGTTGAGGGAACTTCTAAAATTGCTTGGGAATTTTCTGAATATCGAGAAGAATGATAGGTAAAATAAGGAAATAAAAGGGGCATTATAATTTTTAGAAAGTATGGATAGAACTCCATTAATGGTGTAATGGGGGAATTCATGTTTTGAAATCCTTGAGCAATCACTTATTCATGATGTGAATGACTCTTCATGCTAAGAACTATACATCCATTGAAATTCAAGGAACATCAATCTCAAAATAATTGATTCCATTCATGTCATGAACACATATTTAATTCATTGAAAACTACCCAGGAATAACCAACAAAAAATACCCTAAAAACTTTTAAGCCATGAACCACCCCATGAAACACACCTTTACACTGTGAACAGTATTTCAAGCCATGAATCACTACCTGTAGTTGAATTTAAACTCTAAACTCTTCTAAACCTCCCTCAATCTAGTTTGAAAAAATCTAGTACCCAAATATCACAAAGTAATTTCCCAATATGACACAAACTGTTAGATAATATACCCATTAAATGATTCCAACCTCAAGAATCAAAACCGACCCAAATCAAAGAAACAAAATCCAAACCATCAACACTCCCTTGGGAGATACCTCTCAAATAGAACAACACTATCAACTCAATCATAATAGAAGGGGAAACAATTCACCACCTACATAAACCTAAATCAAACCATTATATCATCAGATTAAATATGGAGAAAAAATTTCAAGATACTGAGCATGAATCTACAACTCATGTTCTCATGTACACTCCTCTAGACCATTGTGCCTCCATAGGACACGAACCAACAAAATAACTCACCCACACAGCTCATTTTCTCAATGTTCTTGAATCTATACTAGATTCTAAAAATAAATTGAATCATCCTTGATATCCAACCCTCTTGAGTTAATGGCATCCAATTCATCGGGAATATACTGATAAAGCTTCATAATGTAAAAGATTTCATGAATCCTACTCAACCATAGAGGAAGCACCAACCAATATTCCACCTCAACAATATGCTCTAGTACCTCAAAATTTATAATAAACCAATTATACTTCTTACTCCCCAAACTGAATATTCACTACCCATTATAAGGGGAGACTATAAAGAAACCATGATCTCTAAACTCAAACTCTATAGGTATACTCTTCTAATATGTATATTACTTTTTTGTGTCCTAAACTGCCTTCATCCATTCTCAAATTAGTTAAATCTTCTCATTCATACTATGTACCACATCCAATCTAAAATTAATTGAATCTCTAAACTCGATCCATCACAATGGTGATCAATAAGGTTTCCCATATAATTCCTCAAAAATAGTAATACATGTGGAAGAGTAATAGTTGTTATTATAATAAAAAATATCCAAGGGTAAGTACTTCACTGAAAATCCTCTAAAATCCAGTATGTAAACTTAAAATATATCCTCCATCATTTGAATGGTCTAATTGGTCATCCCATCCATATGGGGGTGAAATCAATGTTAAGGCATAGCTGGTATCTAAAGGTATGCTACAATACTCTCTAGGATCATGAGGTAAATGGAGTATCATGTTCTAAGATGTTGGACTTTGGCACCCATGAAGCCACACAATATCATCCACATGATGCCTCACCAAAGCATTCACTGAACTCAACACCCTGATCACCAAAAAATGACCCAAACTCATAAATCAATCCCTAATCACCCAAATGGCATCATATCCTTCCTATACCTATGGAAAAACAAAAAAAAATCCCATCGATATGTCCTCCCACATTACCTTGAAGACATCTAAGGGATACAATGATAATCCTAGGACACTGTTCTTAGTCTTCACCTGTTGGTATACCAAAAATTACACCAAAACTTCCACCATGGACAGCTTCATCCTAGGACACCAAAAATTGATCCTGAAATACATGATATATCTTATATACACTTGGATACACAGATGATTTTGAGCTATGTAAATCATAAAGAATTTCCTTATTCACTAATAGCAGGATGGATAACCTCCCTATAATAAACTGGCTCAGGCTTCCAACCAGAATGGTGCCCAAGATGATCCTCCACTAACCCGAGTGTCATCCCTAATCCCCCCAGATTGACGAAAAGTGTCAATGGTAACAATCATAACCATTGGAGATAGTTTCACCCTCAAGAACCTAAACATAAATATCCAAACATTTTATAATAATACAGAAATAATAATAAATGGGAAAAAATTTATTTCTAATAAAAACAATATAATATAATATTAAAAAACTAAAAACTGAGATTGAAAGAAAAATAATGAAATTGTAAATGGTCCAAAACATAAACCAAACTAACATGTTTCATGAAACTAAAGGCATGTCCACCATCACCATGTAACTCTTAAATCACTGACACAATCCCAACAAACCATATACTTCCCAGGGAAGATAACACCAAATCAAACCCAAAATCCAAACATGAATAAAGAAGTAGAATACATGAAGACTACATACTAAACAACATGAGTATTTAGGGTGTGTTCCAAAGGCTAGTATGATACCACCATGCTTCCAGTTCAATCCTTTAATAAAATAAACAAAAACTTCTAGTTTGAAAATAATATAAACAAATTGGTTTTCATTTCCTTTACATGATATTAGAATAAATAAAACATAAAACTTTTACTTTATCAAAGCACCAAAATTATAAAACATAGAATAAATATTTTTTCCCAAAAAATTCCAATCCAAAACGCATTCATATATCTTTAAAACATCACATTTTAAATAAAAACGCTCACATGGTTTAAAACTTTTTAAATGAATTTCCAAAAAATACTGTCACTTTGAAAAAAAATTTCCCCTTTCCTTTAAAAGATTTTACACACCCAAATAAAAGGTAGTAAAGTAACAAGGAAAGACTATAATAAAAATAGAACCAATTCATAAAGATATCCAATAAGTAGATAAGATAATACTAGTTAATATAAAGACTAAATCACAAGAGGATAAATACAACAATGATAGTCCATCCAAGAAATAAGAAACACATATTCCAATAAATAATGAAATCCATAAAATATGATACATATTAAGATGAAACTTTATAAGGACTAAGGAGAAAACTAAAAGATGCACAAAAGTGGACCACATTTAGGAAGGTTAATGGTTACACATCCCATCAATCGAATCTCTTTTACCTAGTCTCATCGATGACCCTCCCACTAGTCAGGTATTATGTACAATAAGGGTGACTAGCCAATTCATAATATCAACTAGCTTAGAAACATCCCATAACTTCTCACTTAGTATCCTAAGGTTCCTCATGAAATAACTAAATGAGGTGAGCCACTTTCAAAACAAATGTCATACCATGATTATAATAAATCATAAAGGAAAACACCACAATCAAATTCTTCCCACCTCACACACATGCCTTATAAAGATCCCCAAATATTAAGAACATCATGAATCAAAATCAAGCATCCATTACATGGATATACAAAAACATTGTCACAAATATAAAAGGGGATCAATAAGGGAATAATAAAACAATAAATCAAACATCACTTCCCAAGGTTCCAACTAGGACTCTCACTTATCACATATAGTTTATACATTTGGAAATACCTTTTTAAAATAATTATGAATCCAATCATTAATCTAATAGAAATCATAATAACACCAAAACACAACCAATAAAACCCTAATGAATCACTATTTTCATAAAACACTACCACCCTTTGAAAAATGGGAACCCTTTAAACCTAGAAGGGAACCCCACTTTGATAATAAAATTTGGATTAAAACCCCATGGACAAGTGTTTTTATTATATAAAACTATCCTTGGAATTTTATCAAACATTTAGAATACATAAAATACCAATTTACTTAAAAATCCATTTAAAAATGAAATTCTAACCTTTAAACCATATGAAAACCAAGTAAATTTAATTAAAGATTTGATAAACCAAACCTTGATAACACACACCATAATTATCTAAATTAAAAAATGGATTTATAAATATAAGCATCCATGCTACTCTTAAATAAAAGGAAATGAAATGTAAACACCTACCTCGTGTGGTGGAATCATATCGCCTTCAAATAAAACCATCGGTTTATATCTGAAAGGATAGATTACAACCCCTAGAAATAAACACATCAATTTTAGAAAAATCATAGATATATAAATAATCCAACCATGGCCACTAGGGTTATAGGAGAAGGAAAACATTAGTGAAAACCCAAGAGGAAGGAGAATGGAAGCCTAACCATTCAATTCGGGTGAATAATCACCAAGAAACCAATTCTAAATCCATTTTGAGGAGCTTGGGAGAGGGAGATAACCCAATTAAATGTTCTAAAGTCATGGGAGAATAAATGGGGAATACATTAGAGAAAATCCCAATTAAAAATAATACAAAAGGAAAAAAAAATACCCCTCTTTTAGTGGGTTTTATGGTTTACCTGCACATTTGACTAAACCATGTAGAAAACATGCATATTTTTGTGGTCAAAAAGTGTAGAAAGTTTCACACTTAGGATACTTAGAATATAATTATGTGACTAAACTTTATTCCCATGAAAAATTCCCTGACATTTCATATTTTCTTCCCAAAACACCTCTAACCCCTGGGGCTAATCATCTTCCAACCATCCTCTAAAAATAGTTGATGCTAATCATCCTCCAATCATCCATCAAGAGCATTATTGTAAATAACATGGTCCTGCATCACCTCTTCCTCATAGACTCACCACTAAGACTCTAATACCCACTTTAATAAGAAATACTTTACTAAAATATAAATAATAAACCACTTCCAATATCCTTTACCATATCCGGATGCATCATTTCCATCTCCTCAATCGCTCAACAAGAATCTCCAAAATCCACACAATATCACCATGTGACCTTCTACTTAGAATGATATACACCATATTTTCTTTTCCTTAGGTATAGGAGATCTAAAATTTGTATCCTAAGAGAAAATCCATCCACCTCCATTACCTCATATTAAAATCCTTCTAAAAAAAACATACCTTAAACTATTTCTGTTTGTAAAGACCATAAAGAAATTACTAATGAGATAATTTCACCATAGCTTTAGGGGAAATACTACTACTTATAATTCTAATCCATAGGTGGAATAGTTACACCACTACAACAGAAACGCCGTTTAGTAGTGGTTATTTTTGCGTTTAGCAGCGGTTTAAACCGCCGCTACATGGTTTGGCGGCGGTTTCTGTAAATCGCCGCGTAATACGGCGTCGCCAATCTATTAGCGGCAGTTATTTCTGTTTCGCGAAAGTTTATGGAAAGGGTCATAGATGCCTCATTTTGCAGAGGTTTTACTAAGTTTAGCGGTGGTTTTTACAAGCCCTTGACATTAGTTTATTTGCGGCGGTTATAACCTCCGTGAATAAACTCAAAACCAGCGGCCGTAAAACCACCGCTGAAGTCATGAGAACCGTCGTGGAATGAGTAGCTACGATGCGACTATGTAATGGCGGTTAAAACCACCACGAAACGTAATTTTTTTTTACATTTCGTTGCGGTTTTCACCATTTAGCGACGGTTTAAACTGCCGCCAATGTATATTTCATAGCGGTTTAAACCGCTGCTAAAAGCTGACCAAAAAAAAATCTTCCGCTACACCAATACCCTAAAATACAAATCAAACCAGAAATACCATATTGTAAATACCAATAGAAAACAAGAAACATCAACTTAGGAAATCGGTATATAATAAATTGAAAAAAAAAATAAGTAAACATTAACATGCTATATAAGAATGAAGCATATTGTACATACCAACATACAACAAGAAACATTAACCTAGGAAATCAGTATAGAATAAATTGAAAAATATATATGATAGAATAAACTATAAAACATAGGTCCATTATTTGACTATGCTCCAAAACATACATCTGGTCGATCCTTCTTCATCCCCCATAATATATATCACTTGAAAATGAAACATTAGATCTACATGTGTGTCGGTGTTCCCATATAGGGAGTGAGCGTAAAACACAATTATATTTACCATGTGTGGGCCTCCTACTTGGTTTAATACCCCAAATATACCATCACCACACACATCTACTATACCAAGTGTCTTAGAGAAGCTCGTGTGTTATCCTCACTCAATACCTTATTGTGCACTTTTATATAACACAACTAATCTTCTATTAACTTATTTCTTAAAAAATCATGATACACAAAAACATTATGTTCTATTTGATCATAATTTAAAATAATTATTGATATAAATTATAGTAATCACCTTCTAAACCTGGTAGGACAACTCTAAACTTCATTACACGTGTCATTTCAATACAATTGTAATCTATAATGAATCATGTCACATTACCTTAAAATTCATGCCTTCAATTATATTGTATTTTATTCCTCTTAACTAGGATACAATATATTCCCCTCTGAGGTTCAATCCCAACATCAAGAAACATGCTATTATTCTTATGCAATAAGAATAATATGAATCACTTTTACAAAATACCATAGTTAAAGACTCTATTATTAGATTCTTTATATAGTCCTTAATTTTATATACCCCTCCTAGTATCACGATATCATCTCCACCTTCAAGTTGTATTCCCCATCCTCTTAAGAATTCATCCATTATCATCATACCAACATATATGATATTGAAAACAATATATGGGCCCTATAATAGGTGTAATACACAACCATACCTTCTCCAAATTAGTCATTGAAGAAAAAGATGAAACTGAAATGGAAACTTATGATAAATTCAAATACTATCTATTTCTAGGTACCTTTCACAAAGTGTTACCCTTTACAAAAAGTTAAGTTTCTAAAATATTTCTATTTAAATTGAACATAAATGGTATGATGTATCCCACTAATCACTAATAAACTATGTGCGTTATGATTCTATTTATAGATATTCATATGATTCTCATCACATGGGCCTGATCCCAACAATGTAAACACCTATGACCTCTTTGTATGGCGAAAAATGAATAATTTCCTAACTATGTGGCCTTAAACAAATGAATAATAAACATGTATTATATGTATTATTAACCTAAAAAACATATATTTTCATATCTACACAGATTCAGAGAGATCATAGGAGTAGGGGTAACTCGTTAAACACTAGTATTTTGATATTATTCATTAAAAAATCATAAATCTATAAGGGAATCCAATAATTCAAATGATTCCACCCAAAGAATATTTGATGATCCCAAAATCTCACACCTTTTACCAATACCTATTTTGAAGAATCTATAGTATGAATCACTAGTGAACACCTTTCATTGTAATTTAGTTCTAAAAGGACATCCATACCAAATATTCATATACATGGAATCCCATTGGAGGTTCTCATTAAAAAATAGATAACCTAATGTGAATACATTAACATGGAATTGGATTGATAAACTATAAACTCTTACATTTGATGATGTATTGATGGTTTTCTTTATTTTGTTTCCTTTTAAATACCTTTATCACATCCTTCAATTAAAATTGAATCACCAAATGCACCAATTATGTTCAAGACCAAAAACAATCTGATAGTACCCATAAGTAACACAATGGCGAGGCATGAAAATAATTGTTATGTCATACATAGGAATGAATTTCTATGAATATATGTTCCCCATACCCTAACATACATTGTCTCCTACCCTTGTAAAATGAGTGCATGATGGTTCACACCTTATTTCAGGAATACCATCTAAATAGATCTATCCTGACATTATATGACACTCATGGTAATATATAGGGAATAATGTCCCACAGGTTGTCCAACTAAAAATATTCTATGGAAAAACCATTGGTCCATAATTTCACATCCAACCTTTTTGTATCCTTTCAATAGATCATGAGAACACGTTCTTCTCTTATCATATTGATTTGGATAAATATGTCCACCATAAAGTAGAAATCACCTTAGAACTTCATTATGAGTATCATGTTCACTATAGTCATTTTTATTAACATGTGACCTTGAGTACTCAAGAAGATATATATGGTGTTTTTCCCTATTTTCTATACTCAAGTATCTAAAAGTTGATCCCAGTGGGGATATCCAACCACTGACACTCAAGAGTATATTTATACCCCTACTAGTTTAAACACCCTTGAGGCCCATTAGAATATCTAGATAATATACTAGGGATGGTTATAATGCTCTAATATCTAAAAGCATCAGAATATATCCTAAGTGGCCTTCGTGACTATAAAATTACAATGGAAAACATAACCCACATGGGTGGGGGAATTTTTTATCATTTTTTCCTCATGGTCATCTCTAGTATCATTCATCCTATGGGATCACACCCAAATTAATGATATCCCTCTTACAATGTAAATATGTGTTTCCTATTGGTGGTAACACATTAGTATATTTCTTCAATGTTAACCCAATTGATGTTGGGAAACATGATTCTATTGAGTATGAAATAGGTGTGGATGAATCCACTACCCCCTCACCACTAAAAAATAGTAAAACCATCTCAACATAAGAGAATATTACTTAGTTCAAATTCAAAAATAGTATAACATGTGAAAATAAATATTAAATTTCTATAGTGAAAAAGCCCATTATGTATGGTGATTTGGTTGATGTTATCATACCTCATTTATCTAATATTATATAATAATAGTAGATTAATCAATCAAAAAAGGTTGATCTGATATGTCCAACTTGATTAGGATCAAATAAATTGATGCAAATTACCACAACATTAATGTTTTATCTATAGTTACCTTCATGGGGTATGTATCTCAATCAATATAAGGAAATTATCCCAATGGTATTTTAGGATGTATTATCTTAAGAGTCAGTGGATTCCTTCACTTCTCATATGGATTCCATTGATTTTTGATGTGAATGAGTACAACCTTATTGTAATTCATATCTTGAGTGTGTGGATTCAAATCCTATACCACCCATATTTGGAACCTCCATCTTATTGATATTTGATATAATGGCGGATCTATATAAGTATATTAGGTGTTTTTAATCCCAATGTGTCGCAATGTTTGGTTCCCTAGAACAAAGACAGGATTCAATACAAGAGAAATGCCATTTAGCGGCGGTCAATTACCACTCACAAGGGGCTCCCAATAAGACAAATTACAAGGGCCTCACCAAAGTGTCCACAACACTATCCCCTTGATCACTATGAAATGACCCAATTTGTTCAACACATCAACAATAGGTTTAACTCCTAGTCATCCAAAATATCGACTACCAATTCAAACATAGGCCTAAATGGAATGATTTATACCACACTCAAGAAATCGAGACATAAAAAAGAAACATCAGAAATAAATAAAACGAATAAAAGGAAACATGAGAAATCAAGGAAATTTTAGGACATGAAAATGTTTGGTGGAAACTATGTGCCGCAAATGTTACATATACAAATCAATTATTCCCATATTTGTTCAAGACATGAACAATACAACTACTCATGGTCCGATGATGCATCTTCACCCTCATAACCTTCATCACCACTTTCTGATATCACCTATAAGAACATTATATTGAAAATAAAATATGGTTGCATATTTATATTAAAAATTAAAACCAATGAAAGTTAGAAAACTAAGTGATTTTAATTTTTTTTTGATTTATCTGATTACCACCAGTTGATGCACTACCACTGGGGGCATATCTGCTCATATGCTGATGTATTTCAATCAACTCTTTCTGCAAAGCAGATATCTGATCCCCCTGCTGGTGAACTGTGTTTCGTAGAGAAACAATCTCTTTATGAGCATCTCCAGATATGGGATGAATAAAGCCAAGAGTAGATGTATCTGCCATCCCCGATGGCCTGCTAAAAACCTCAGATGGCACGGGTCCCAAACCCATCCTGCGCACTCTCCCAGAATGCTCCTTCCCAAGGACTTTAGCAATCGGGTCATCCTGGGAGACTGAGTAGGACTGCGCAAGATTGGCAACCCATAGTTCTTTAATTTTTACCTATAAATAAAATATCAATATATATTAACATAGTAAAAACTGATAATAAGTTATTATAATAAAAAATTGACTCCACAACCCAACTTCTTTAGTAGGCTCATTAACAAAACTTCCATATGATTTCTTGTGAACATCCAACCACAGTTCAGTTTGGGATGCTTCGTGCCCTAAACTCTGTGACTGCATTAAGCAAAGATAAATCAAAAATTCAATATATTAAACAGATAATACTATCTTATAAATATTTAAACTAATTAAAATATTACCAATGCCGTTCGGCTACTAGAAGAGCTTTTTGAGCCCGCAATGTGAGGGATGACTTGCTTAGCCTGGTTTGATGCATTCTGTCTTGAGAGATCCTGAAATAAATAAAATTCAATTTAATAGTAATGTATTCAATGTCATTTCCTCTTCATATACATGTATAAATGTAAAATGAGGATAATATAATAATATATATTTCAATACCATCCACTTCTCATCACGATGTCTGTCAACAAAAACATTCCACTGTTATTCTAGTACCCCACTGGGTAGCTTCTCATACATTTGTTGCACGGTCAACGAGGTATCGTTGACATCACACCACAATCTCCATTTGAAATCTTTCCATTTCTTACCAAGATTTTTCAATGTCCACTTCTGTGCTATCACATCAACAATTGTAAAGTGGAATAACATCTGTATAAAGAAATTCATTTTGAACATATTAGTAACATTACATTCAATTAAACCATAATGTAATAAATTTACCTTTATTTGAGAATCAAAAACTTCATTTTTCCATCTTGGAGGAATATGTCTCCATTAATCATATGAAATAGGAAGGGAAATGGGCTCCACTGCCAGTTGGCCTAGAATCTGGCCATGTAACCCTGTGGCGTCATCCGTCGGGACCCCATAAGAATCAAATGGCATGACTATCTTCTTGCCAGTCATATTCCAAACATCTTCACTTTTTATGTTTTTCTCCACGGTTGAATTTTTGTTATCTTTAATGAGCAAACAATTAGTATGAACAAAATGCAATAAATTTATTTAATTAAAATTTGTACCTATGATAGTGACACTCCAGTATGCCTGTGATGAACTAGAAGGGGCGTGTCACTGCCCCACTGCTGAGGCTCCTGAAGGGGGAGTCGATGACTCACCCTCTAATGGGACATCCAAATATGGTGTGAGAGATGGTGCAGGGGGAGATGGTGCAGGGGTGTAGGCATCTGGTGCCTCAGATGTCGTGGGGAGGGAGCCAGATGGATCGTCATCTGTTGCAGAACTAGATGAAATAGTGTACCGCTTCCTCCTTGGAATTCCTATCATTTAAACAAATAAAATTAAGTTCAGGATTTATATTTCAAAAAAATTATGTAGAAAAAAAATTTAAAAATGATAATAGATGCCCAGTACTAACATAAAAAATATATATAACAATGATAATGAATGACTGCAGAAATGAAACAATTTATTGTTGAATAAATAAATCATTATACATACAATCATTTTCCCCTTCAATCATGTTGGTTTCCTGCTCCCTTGCTTCATCCACTTCATTCATCCTTGATATAAAAATATTTTCAATATCATGATGGACAAATAATTCTTCTTCCTTTTATTGATTAAATTCAATTTCAGAGGTCAAATTTTCCACTTCATCACCCATATCATAAAAATCTCTTTGTATTACGTGAGCAACTACACTCCACCCTTCATCGACAACATCATTCACATAATATACCATTTTTTCTTGTGATGCTAAGATATATGGATCATGCAGTTCACGATCACCAATATCCATCAAGCGAGAGAAGTTCACAGAAGTAAATTGTAAGGAATATATTTTAACACCTCTGATAATATCAACCCATTTGCATTTCAATAAAACAATAGAAAAATGTTTGTGGTATTTTAATTCAATAATATCATGCATCTTTCTATAGTATTCCACTTCATCAAATTTAAATATATCACTATTCTATATTTTCAAACCCACTTCTCGATCGACTGTACGAAATCTAAATCCATTCACATTATAAATGTCGAACTTTTTAACTTGTTTTAGAGGACCTCTAGCAAGAAACTTCAAATCTTCTGACACCTCTGCTTGAGTATCAGTATTCATGATCTAAAAAAAGAAATATACTTTATTAGATTTAAAAAATGTATGTGTCAAACTAATATTCGTATTTATTGCAGTATTTATGAACATACACGTCGTGCAAACCATTCTACAAGCTCTTTATTAACAACTTTCGTTATATCTTTCTCATTTCGTGTTTGGCCTCTCATTCGTCTCTTTGTTTGTATCCTCAAATATTCAATAAATGGATCTGAAATTTCACTATTTAGCAGCACATATCTATGTTCCTATAATAATTCCAATTCAGTCGGTGTCACATTTGAGGTCCTCCCAACTAATCGGCCAATAGCAGGAAATATTTTGGATTTCTGATGTATTTGAGATTGAGTCGATGTGTCGTCAACATGTCCAACTCGATTAAATATTGTCTCAATATCATCCAAGTATTGAGAACAAAAGGTAAGACACTCCCCATCCAAATAGCCTTCAGCAATAGAGCCTTCTGGTTGAGCTTTATTTCTCACGTATGATTTCAAATGCCCAAGATATCTGTGAAATAAAATAAAAATAATTATTCATTTAATTAAGTACCAAAATTTGTTTAATTAACTGAAAAACATATAAATAAAGTACCTCTTAATTGGAAACATCCATCGATAATGAACGGGGCCTCTTAATTTAGCTTCCTCAACCAAATGCACAGTTAAATGCATCATTACAGTAAAAACAACGGAGGAGAGATCATCTCAATTGCACAAAGGGTCAATAAAAACCTCTCTTGGAAGTTGTCAAGATGAAATGGATGTAGAGATTTATCACATATTTGTCTGAAAAATATGCAGAATTGGAGTACAATAGCAGTAATTTTTTCAAGTAATAATGTACGCAATGCCAATGGTAGTAACTGTTGTAACAAAATATGTCAATTGTGACTTTTCAGTCCATGTAACTTATGATTATTCAAGTCAACACACCTCAAGATGTTACTTGAATACCCATCAGATACCTTAAAATTATTTAACATTTGAAGGAATGTATATTTACCCCTATTTTTCATTGCAAAAATTGTCAGAGGATACTTTTCATTCTCATCTGGCCAGAGATCGCGTTTTATGTTCATTGCTTATAAGTCTTTGCGAGCATTGAGATGATCCTTTGACTTTCCATTCTCATTAATCAATGTGAAAATCAAATTTTCACATAAATTCTTCTCAATATGCATCACATAAAGATTATTCCACAACAAATTAAATTCCCAATACGGAAGTTTGAAGAATATACTTTTTTTCTTCCATTGTTGCATTCCGATTTCACTTGATGATGCACTTCGGACCTGTTTTCTGCTATCATTCAAATGATGAACCTTCCCAAATTTTGTTTCAACATTTTCAAGCTTTTTTAATATTTCATAACCAGATAACAACTTTGGAGGTGGTCTACAATCAATGGAACCATTAAATTTTGATTTGTTCAGTCGAAATCTATGAGATGCATCGAGAAATCTTCAATGACACAAGAAGCAACATTTTCTACTGTGAGGTAGCCATTTGGGATCAAAATCAATGTTAAAAACGGGACAAGCCAAACCCATGTAAGTGTTCCAACCAGATAAATTCCCAAGCCCAGGGAAGTCACTAATGGTCCACATTAAAGCAGCATGCATTTTGAACGTTGTTTTAGAAGAAGCATCAAATGTCTCAACACCGTTTCTCCATAACTCCTGCAATTAGTCAATCAAAGGCTGCAAGAATACATCAATATCATTTCCATGCATTTTTTTTTCAAGAATAATCATCGAAAGGATAAAAGAGGTTTGTTGCATACACATCCACGGAGTCAGATTATAAGGGATCAAAACAACTGGCCAAATGCTATAACTGGTACTCAAAGTCCCAAATGGGTTGAATCCATCGGAAGACAATCCCAATCGAACATTCCTAGGATCAGCTGAGAAATATATATGTAATGAATCAAATGTCTTCCACAATTGGGAATCTCGTGGGTGTCTCATTAACCCATCATTGTTATTATCTACAGAATGCCACTTCATGTATTCAGCGGTTTTCGATGACATGAATAATCTTTGCAATCCAGGCTTCAAATGAAACCTTTGTAGGTGTGTTCCTTTTATTCTTCTCCATGAAATTACGTTCATTCATACTTCCAACATCACCCTTTGTCTGCCATCTAGAAGAAGAACATTTCTTGTAATTCTGTCTACTTGAATCCTCTCCCAAATAAAGCATACAATCATTGGGACACGCATGTATTTTTGTATAATTCAAACCAAGCTTGTTAAAAACTTTTTTCATATCATAAAAAGATTTTTGGATTTTGGATTTAGGAAATTCATCACAAATCAATTCCAATATCATAGACATTTCCTTATTTTTAATTCCACATAGACATTTGATATGGTAAAACTTAAGTAGAAATGAAAGCTTTGAATATTTCAAACACCCACTATACAACTCTTGATTTCCATCGTCAACTAAATAATGAAACGCATTTTCCTCAGTGAAATTTTCTCTTACATTTGGCTCCACAGAATCAAAAGAAGGATCCAATGATATGTTACAATCTTGATCTTCATGTGTTACAGTCTCAAAAAACATTACTTGTCACGTCGTAATTTGTAGCACCCTCTTCTGGTTGTTCTGATATGTTTTGATGCTTATAGTGGTGTCTTGCAATTCCAAATGCATCATTTATGAGGTTTTTCATTTCATTTTCCATTTTCGATGAACTTGGGACCTCATTCTGTGGATTAACATCAGTGCTCAATCTTTCTGTAATGTTCAATTATCCATGCCAAATCCAACACAAATATTGACCAGGGAATTTCTTCAGTATTAAATGTTCATAAACTTCATCTCTCTTCAACCATGTTCTAAATTTACATTTAGCACATAGACATTTTATTCTCCCTTCGACGGATCGATTAGAAATTGAAAAATCTAAAAACTCATTCAAACCCTTAACATACTAAGGTGTGTTCCTCGGTAATGTGATCCAGCTTTTATCCATGTATATCACAATGTGCCTACACAATAATAAAAAAATTAAAACACATAGTTACTACTAAATAGAGAAATAGATTAATATATACGATAGTGTAAGACTACAGAAACATAATATAATAAAGATGATCCTCTGAGTTAGATATGAACCCTCTAGTGTTTGGGATAGGGGAAGTTTCTTTGGTAAAGAGAAACAGTGTGGTAACAACGTGGTAGCTAATTTACCATGAAAACTAAAGCACATTGTTAATTTGGAATAACCCCAACCTAAGTTCTCTATAGAGTCTTCATATAAAACTCTAATATCAAATAAATCTATTATAAATAATGTTTAGGTAAAACCTTATGATGCTTACAAAACTCAACACATTGTTAATTTGGAGTGGAAAGAACCACGTGAGGGATGGTAGTCTTGAGGCATGATAAGTGGTGGTGTTCATGGAAATGCATGATGAAATAACTTGGGATATTTAGTTTTGAGGTTCTACGAACCTTGTGTGGATTGAATTCCTAGACCTCTCTTTGGTGTATTCACATAGAAAAGAGTGGTGGTGTGAATTGAGGGTGATTTGGATCATATATGTGTTAGTGCTCATGAGTGGAGAATTATGGTTAAATGGGACGATCGAGGATCAGACCATGGAGTTGAACTAAGAGTCAGATTCAGACTTCGGTGTGGGCATTGAACATTTTTGTTATTCCTTGAGTTTTAAGGCATCGTGGTCGGGATATTATAGCTCATTGGTGGGTGGGATTGAGCGTCTTTGGTATAATTAATCTAGAGAAGGACTTACTAGTGTTGTTGCATAAAAATTGATGCGGTAAGGTGGAGACTACATCAGAAATGGAATTCAGGATGCGGCTGATGTGGTTTGGGGATCAAACTAGGGTATTTAAAGAATAGTTGATGTGTCTGGGCTTAGTGTTTGGAGTTTCATAGTAGAATCATGTTGGGAATTTGGAGATGAAATGTGTGGTGTTGGTACTATCATCCAGGACAAATATTGATAATGTTTCAGTGACAAATATTTAGTTTAATATAAAAAAAACATGTTAACACACATATCATACATTATATCAAAACATGGAAAGCATCAAAACTTTTTAACCAACCTAGAATTGGGTTCCAACATTAAATCACTGAAAGGGATCTATATTTCAAATTATATGGAAACAAAAACTCAACACGAGCATAAACTAATTAAGCACCCAATAAACATGTTCAAGGTAGTGTTCTATCACATCAATAAATTCAACAACAATGACTATAAATTAAGAAGGTCACAAATAGAAATATAAAACAACTCCCAATAATTAAATAAACTACAGCTAGCGAATGATACAACCATCACTTCATCCCAACCATTGCATGATTCCAAACTCATTTTCACAGCAACCATATCTTCCATATAATTTTATCTGGAATCCTCCCAAGGATATCAATGAAACCACCAAAAAAACCAAGATCATAGATTTAAGAAAACATTTCATCAACATGGAATGGAAATATTTAATCAATAAACATTATATAATATCAAAATAAGAAAAAATTTAGAAATCAACCCTTAGGGTTCGTATAGGTTGCTGGGGAAGCAGGGTCACCGGGGTCGCGGGGTCACCGGGTTCGCGGGGGGCCAGGGTCGCTGGGGTCGTGGGGTCGCCAAGGTTGCGGGGTCATCGGGGTCGCGGGGTCACCGGGGTCACGGGGGGTTGGGGTCACGGGGGAAGCAGGGGGCCAGGGGAAGCGGGGTCACTGGGTGAGAAGGAGGGTCGGGTTGGGGGGGGAAGGGTCATCGGTGTAAAAAAAACTTTGTTTCATGGCGGTTTATTATAAACCGTCGTGAAACCTTTTTTTAAAAAGGTTTAGCAGCGGTTTCTAGAACCGCCACTAAACAACTGCCGCTAATGGAAAATTCTATTGTAGTGCACTCATGGGGATGTAACTTCCTAGACCCATATGAGCTCAATAGAAATTTCTATATCATAATAAAACCTAGAAAAAAATGGGAAGAATCATAGAATACCTAGAACATCACTCCCTCCATAGGAAACCAAAGTATCAGTTCACTAATCATCTTATTTTTAAGAAAATCTTAGGCTAATAAACATTGATAAATCTAAAAGAAATATTTATCCTATAATTTAGGAATTTTAATGGGGATGATAACTAGGAGAATTTAGACAAAAAAACATTTCTAATTAACCACAAGATTAATGAAGTTGTGAACCTCTACCACGTTCTTCAAGGCATCCTAAGAAATGACTATCTCAATCATTGATTGATCAGCCGTAAATCCCTACTGAGGCACCACATTCCAAATTAAATTCACCTCCCACATCTATAACAAACACATAGATATCTTTCCATAGATCTATTAATGTTAAATAATTTTAAAAATAGCTCTATGGTGATCAGTGTGCTCCTCATCTAAATTCAATTATATGAGGATGTCATTGTTGAACATGACTAAAAACGGGTCCAAGTACTCATTGAACACAGATTTCATGAGTCCTATGAACACATATGGAATGTTTGTGACATTGAATTATGTGACTATGAACTTGAAGTTTTCATAGAATCATTAAAAAGTAGTTTTCAGAAATTCATCCTCTTTATCCCTCATCTGATGATATCTAAACCTCAAATCAATCTTCAAAAACTAGATAGATCCTTTCAAATAGTTAAACAAATCATTTATCCTTGGAAATGGTTAATGGTTCTTAAATTATACTTGATTCAAACATTGGTAGTCTGTATAAAATCAAGGACTACCATCCACCCTCTTGGATAATAACACTAGAGAACCCCATGATGACACACTCAACAAAACAAAACCTTTCTATATCAAATCATAAATATTAATCCTAAACTCTTGTATCTCAAAAGGTTTTATCTAATAAGGATCGATTGAAATAGAAGTATAATGGGAATGAAACTAGATTTAAAACTCAATTTCACATCAAGGGGTAAGGTAACAACCTCATTTAGAAATACATTAGGGATATCCTCTATAACCCTCTGAAAATTGACCACCTACACCTATTTTTAATCCAATATTAAAGATAATAATTGAGATATCAATATCCTTGAAGATCCATAACCCATCTGATGATCCTACTCACCAATGAAAACTACACACTGGCCTTCCTCATTACAAAATTAAACTCTCATTTAGATGAAATCAATAACCACAGGGATATAATTCAACTAGTTGATACCAATAATGACACCATACAACTGTATCTAAAATAGACTCATGATGCCTTATAGTCATTCTATATCCTCGACACATATCAAACAAGTAATATTAACCTATAACTAGCATAGATAACACCAGAGTAACTAGAATCCTCTCTACCTTTTGTTCCAAGGCACAAATATGGGTGGGGGAAATAAATTATTATGATGCTTCAAAATAAAACAAATAATAAACCATGGTAGTAGAAAAACAAATGGAACCTCAAATGATATTTTTCCACATTGTTGTTGGCACATACATAGCATGAAGTTATCTATGTCTGACTCCCCTAACTCACTCCTAAAAACCACCACTGTAATTTTACTTAGGTCTAGATCCCAAGGGATGAGGGACATACTCGGGTTGAACTCTACCAGCTCTATCTTCTATCAATGGATAATACTTTTACTGATCATACAATGGAGTTTTCTAATGCTGATATAGCCTCATAGGAAACTTCTACTAGGTCTAAAACTAAAATTGACTATATACACCACACTACTCTTTAGGAAGGGATGGGAACTAAAATCAATGATGAATTGTCTTCCCATAATCATAACACATTGGACCAAATCTATTAGTAGATTCATTTTAACTACTTTACTAGGAAAAAAATAACCAAGAATATTATGGTTGACTCCCTACTAATCAAAATTGAAACTAACTTAGAGTTAGAGATCACCCATCTAATTTTTCCCCTCAAAGAGATCTAATAACCTCCCTGATGATGCAACCTCTATATGAAATCAACCTTATTATAAACCTCTAAATACATAGGCAATGTAAATGGAAAGATTTCATACTAAATTTTTGAATGCAATTCCTCCTCAAGATTCCTTTATTGAGAATCTTCGTCAGGAAAAAGATCTATAGAAAATAATATAATATCCTAAAACTTATTCCCAAGATCCCACATGATCATACTCCCATAATAAAGGAAACTTAGTTTCTACATCTTCACATTATTCATCATAGAAGATAGATTCTATACCTAGAAATATTTTGTAAAATCAGCTGATGAAACATTTTCCTCCTTCCAATCTCCCAGATACAAAATCCACCACCAATTGGACACCCATCTCATCTGACTAATGGATAATGGGGCCCAATAATTTGTTCAAGATTGAATAAAATTGAATGATATATCTAGATACTTCCTCCAAAAATTCATCTCAAACTAATATACACTTCCCTAATACTTCCCAAGACTCTACTACTATAAATAAAACAACATCCCATGCCACCTATCATCCTTCTAAACTATATCAACTCTCATATGATTAATCAGATCTTCTTGTTGAGCCTAAAAATCTAAAAAATGTATAGAAGACACCCAAGAGACATCATTACAAACATATAGGAAACTAAAAAGTATGATACCATGGAATTAATTTAGATTCATTTAATTAAATTCATTTTAATTTCCCAAAATCACCCTATTAAATCACAAACACAATAGATAATTATGTGTGTACCTCTCCAAGGTCGCTACCCTTCAAGAAAGACCAATTTTATTAACATGTTCATAAATATTAGGGACTTTGATTCAGATCATAGGGGGTCCTAAAACCCTGTTTCTTGACCAAACTCCCTTGTTTTATTCCAAACTAAGTTTAGCTAACATTGTTTCCCTACCAAAACCATGCAGTCCTCACTAGTTTCTAACTCTAGTCTCCATCATAACTCTTAACCAAACCTATATTTGAAATAAATGATATGATTCTACTCTATCATGACACACCCCCACTGAGAGCCCCTCTTGTTCTAGAAATAAATATGAGTTTGACCCACAATTCTTTCTTCTATTAGACCCCAGGTTGATAACTAGCAATGAGGGTGTAAAAAACACATATGAGAGGCATTACCCTCAATATAGTGAAATTATTGAGTGATAAGGTAAGAAAACACAAAACCAACTACATGATAATAAATAATCAGAATCCAAAAATATCCCATAATTCATAAACAAATCATACATATTGAAAAACTAAAAAAACAATACTAAACCATTATGGCAACAACACCTCATAAACTCCAATCCAAACTAGTAATGTGAAAATTGGTCCCTAATGACCTCCTATAAACCTATAAAATATATTTATATATATATATATGTGGGTGAATATAATAGGTATACTTAGTAGGACCATACTCAAGACCTGTCATGTAAATATGTAAGAAACATACTAAGGATCTAGTGAATAAATAGTAGATTCAACTAACACCTACAAGGTCAACCAACCCCTAAACCTCACCAAGTCTCAATCACCAAATATCATATCCAAAAAATAGTGATATAATATCAAGAAGTATAATAAATGTACCTTTTAACTTATTCCCCACTGTATTTTCACTCTCTTTCACCAACATAAAATGTCATGCTACTCTTAATGCCTTATCCAATTATGTTGCAACATAATTCATCACATATCTCAGTCCATATATAGTATAGTAAAGAGTAAATTTGAAGGAAATAAACCCCATACCCTCATCCTACCATGCACAACTGCCACCATTATATCCTAATATCATCATCACCATATCTCATCTCATCAATACCCCTAAGGGCTGTCTAGTGCACCAAGTATCACACCGATACCCCATAGGGTATGATAATACATCACATAAAAATAAATATCTCATAGGTTCTTCTAGTACATCAAGTACAACTCAATACCCCATAGCATCTTCCAGTGAATTATTACCCCATAGGGTATTCTGGAACTAATACCACATACAACTAACCATAGCTATCTATATACCACAAATGGACATCTCTATGCACTATACCATAATATTCATAAATTTTAAGGTCACCATTAACAACCACATTTAATTTTTAATGTAATCCATTACCATGTTTACTTCCAAACCAAATCCCATTCATTCCTGGTTTAATTTATCATTTATATTTCATTACTTCCCACATGGTTTTCCATATTACCAATATGAAGTTATATTCCATGGATACGGAACTACCACCAAAGAAACCTAACAATTTTCATTTTTCATGACCCAATAATTTCTCTTAACAACCATAGAAAGGTAACTATATCCCTTAATACACTAATATAATCCACTTCTCAATCTTATTCCACTCTTGACATCTATCATATCCTAGGATTCACTAATTCAACCCATGGTCATAACCATGTTCCAACCATGGCATCTGTCACAACCCTTATTGTACTAATACAACCCATGATCAAAATCCCATACTAATCATAGATCTTACCACATTCCCTATAGTACTAAAATACTATCCACCCCAATCTCACAAAATCAAATCAAGGATCTAATATCCTAGAGTGCACATTCATGTAAATAATTTTCTTCAGCATGCAAATTCATGGGGAAACTAAGTCCAAAAAACCAAATCTTCCAAGCCTTTAAAAACAAACGGCTTTCTCAAACCTAAATAATAATCTTAGTATATATTCATTTTATTAATATCTTTAATTATTTGTTTCATTATGCATAATTTATTTTCACAATAAACCCATAATAAATAGTTATCAATATCTAACAACAACTAAATCATGTTTCTGGGGTAGTTTTAAATTTTCATCAATTCAAGGAGTAATGGTAAATAAATTTCATTCTTATTCCTTTCAATTATTCACAAATTTAATATCTATAATTTATTTAACCAATTTCCCAACCACGCTAGCAATACTAATAACAACCAATAATCATATAGGACATTATCTAACAAAACAAGAGGCAATAACAAGAATAACCATATGCAAAAAAAACATCCTATTCCAATTCATTTGATTCTGATTATTATCATTATTATATTAATTCATATTATTCACCCAGGGAAAAATATGAATGTTAATTCCATAATTTACATAAAAATAAGAGTACTCTTCAATCCCCTACCTCAATCTACACCTTCTGAATCGCTACACACAATACTGTGAAGAGGAAATAACTAAATGGATAATTCCACATGGGGAAAACCTGGATCATCCTATATCACATCAATATCTCATAAAATTTGCATCCATTATCATACTCTAACCAAATCAACAAAAAATTCTAGGATTAAAAAAGAATAATGGAAAAGAACCAATAATGGAAGAAGGAAAACTCACCTCAAATCATCAATATCTAATCTCCCTAATCCAATAATCAAAGCCAAGGATCAAGGGTGTAAGGACCTTCCCAAATCTCCTAGGAATAATCAAAAAAAATTTGAGGAATGATAAGGGATAAAGAATAATTAAAGGGAATATGGATTTATTTATAGTATAGATAGAACACAATTCATGGAATGATAGGTGAATTTTTACAATGAAATCCTTGAGAAATCACCCATTAATGATGAGAATGAGTCTTCATGTTGTGAATGAGACATCTGCTAAAATTAATGGTGCATCGGTCTCGAAATCCTAAAACCCATTCATTCCATGAACATATCCTTCACATCGTGAATTATATATAGGAATAACCACTCAAAAATACCCTCAAAACCTTTAGGCCTTGAACCACACCATGAGATACACCTTCACATCACGAATGGAATTTCACATCATAAACCACCACCTACTAAAAAATTTCAACTCGAAATACCTCTAAACCTACATCAAACCAGTATGAGTACCTCCATACTCAAATATCACAATGTAATAGGTTGAGAAGACACATACCATTATAATTTCTACTTATCCAAAGTTCTTGGATTCGCCCAGGTCACCTTCTCCCATGTTTTTGGCTTCACCTAGGTTATATTTTCCCAACTCTCTAACTTTTCCAAAAATGACTTCACCCAATTACCAGAATTTTACTAGGTATGGTTCACCTAGGTGTGATTATCTCTAGTTAATTTTATATAACTTCTTTTCTTAGGTATTCTCATATAAATCCCTTTGTGCTACTACCTTTTCTCAGATCTATCCATGAAACTATGTTTTCTCATGTCTGCATCGATATTCCATGTTTACACTCATGTGTTCATGCTACCTTATTTTCTTATATTTTTTTCCAAGATAACATTTCTCATGTCTATTTCATGAAAAATTATTTTATATACCCCTTTCTCCTAATTTATATTGCTCACATTCCTTTTCCCTTCTTCCATCACTTAGGTTTTTATGGTTGGATTGTTTCTATTAAGTCCACTTTGCTTGGTAATATTTGCGTAGGTGGGCCTTATGATATGAGTTCATATCTTAATTCTTATCCTAATTTTTCATCAACCCAAAATGAGGGTATTTTTGGGTATTTATAGGAAAAACAATTGGATTTCACTTAAACTTATGCTCCACTAATCATGCCTCTTCATTCTCCCAGCCCACGCCTATACAATGCTTGAAAAACATGAAACTACCACCCAAAGTGATACTCTAAAATCATTAAGAATAGAACATGGTTCTTAGAACCACTAGCATGAACATGCTCAGCCTCTACTAAGGTGAAAGTTACCCCTTTTCTCTAAATTTATTTTTGTTCTTTTGTTAACAAACATTTTACCTTTCTTGGAAATATGTGGACACAAAAATTTGGCGAACAGTTGGAAAATATACCACATTCTATAATTATACTCTAAATATTTCATGGATTATTTTATTTCATCATGGTAAATCCTTTATTATTAAAAAAATTTCAAATATCTCCAATATTCTCCCCCTAAATCACAATATCCTTCTCCATAATGACCTAATTTCCAACAAACATATAAAAAACTTTTTTTTGAGTCACCTTGGTTAAAACTTCTAAGTTTTCCCTTTATCTATATCTATTTTCCTATAAAACCTTTATAATAATTCTAGGTATCTCCTAAAACATCTTATTAATTCTTTTAATCCTCATAAAAACATTAGGAGTACTTCCTAAATTTATTCTAGAAGTTATCCTTTTCACACAAATTATCTCACAACTTTAAACTCATAATTTTCTTCAATTCTTCTAATGTCATATTCAAGCACATCACATGGTTAAAAGAACTCTAAATTCTATGTATATCCTATTTAAACTATGGAAATATATTTATGTTGATTAAACATTCTATATTTATGAATGATTATCTTCCATAATTTCACTATCTTCCATAGAAAAACTTTTATGTAATTCATATATTCAATACCTTATTAACTATTAGTCACTATAAATCCAAAACTCCCCTTTAATCTATCCACACAAACTGAATAGAAAAATTCTTCCTTATTGGTATCTTGGGTAACTTATAAGGTATAATTTCTGAATAAATAGAAAAAAATCACTAGTTATTATCAATAAATCCAAAAACTAACCTCTAGGTTGCAACATTCTCAACATTTGGATTTTTTTTACAATACCTCTATAAAATCCATGAACCATTTTCAAGTCTCATATTCCCATTTATATTTCAAACAAGGACTCCTTAAACCTTCAATATTTTATATTCTCATATCACTTTATTTCTGCCCTTTTTTCAATAAAATATAAAGGGATATCTAATAAATTTATTTCCCCTTTGACATTAAGAATACAAAGGGTCATTCTGTTCAAATGATCATTTTCATGTTCTCCCCCTTTGTTACCAATACCATAGAGATCCCCTTATTTTCTCCCCCTTAATATGAGGGCCCAATATTAAATCCACCTACAATAAAGAAAAAAAATCTCTCAACCATTTTCTCAAATCATCACTACTGAAAAATTAATCATTGAATTTCTCAAATTCACCCACCCCAGTTAACCATACACAACTTCATATAAATTATCCAAAAAGGTCTTGCAAGAATAGGTTGAATCTTCTAAAATATATCATTATTATTTAAAAATATCTAACCTTTTCTTATATAATCCACTACACTTTCACATATATATTTTAGTGAATAAATTTAACACTTGTAATTTGAGTCACCAACAAATCCTCTAAGCCCACTGAGCTAGATCTTGAGGTTGGAAACAAGATTTTAAGTCAACAACCGCAAAGTATTCCATGTCACTCAATTAATTCAATAAAATGTTAGTAGATTGATATTTTTTCATCTCTAAATAGAATCTTGTGGCCTCAATCACACTTTTAAAAACCCATAAGTAGATAAACAATATGCCATAAATTATGTGATACATGCCACAAATTTAATCAACTAATGTAACTTTTTCATTATAAACATTTGGTATTACTTGAATTCTGTGTTAGATTTTTCTTCATACAGATTTTCTTCTTTGGATAAGTGTATAAATACCATGATTGTGCATTATTAACTCCCCTTTAATACATATATTATTTGGAATGATACTAATTTTTTGACTAATATTCCAATTGGGGAAACCTTCTACTAGTTGAAATATTTTTCCAACGGCTTCTGGGAATCCTAAAAATAGTCAGTTGATACCACAATGTAAGAACATGAATAAATAATCTTGAATTTTAAAATATTTTTTACTCCTATTAAACAATCATAATTTTATTAAAGTGGACATATTACACTTATAATATAGCCTATAAAAAATTATTGAATACCCACTATTTTTATACACCAATAGTTTTTACAAATACATATTTGAAACCTCTTTAACTTTAATTCAGGTTCTTTATCATTTTATCCTCTTATTAATAACATGAAATTTCAAGATTTAGTATTAATTATTATATTTCTTTCTTGACACAACTTATTTATTTAAATAAAAATTGGAAATTTCAAGAATTTTAACTCTTCTTGTTTCTCATAATACCTTTGACTCCAATTATTACATGCTCCTATATCCAACTTGAATATATCTTATTTTAGCTCAATTGTATATGATTCTTCAGGAAATTAACCCCATGGATCATATCTCCCCATTAATTTATACCTCTTTAAATAAAAACAATAAATATTTTAATGCATTGAGATAGGGTTACCTCTAGAATCCTCAATCATAGTATTTTGGTCAGTCATGGACCAACCCTTTACGCAACACATTCATCCAAGCCTTAACTATGGGGATTATTTGTATAAAACCACCTAAATAACCTTAATTATGGATTAATTATTTCAAATTCATGTTTCCTGGATTATGATTCTTAAAAATATCAAGTAATAACCTTTATTCGTTTGTACTAGATCCATATTCCATGACAATTCCAATTGAATTAGTCATATGATTAAGTATCCTTTAGTCACATGCACAATATTTCTTCAATGTAAAGGTTCCTTCTTAGGTTTTGTCTTCCTCTATGCATGTCATAAACCAATCCAAGCCATCCATCCACTAGACACCTAGTTCGGTCTATAGCAATGCCCAAAGGGAATTTCCAATCCCCATGGGATGGAAACAAGTGATAGGGAATCTAAATACATATAAATGGTAATTATATTACCAAAATAAATAATAACCAACACAAAGCTTCCACATTGTATCCCTACATGAACAATCTATAAAATAGATATATATGTATAGAAATATAAATAAAAACAAATCCTAAAACAAAATTAAATAGGGTATTTCAAAAATAAACATCCAACTGATTAAACAATAAATAAACTACTATGAGGTCTTCAAATAAAAAGGCAAGACTGGATTTGATGATAAATACATAATGAAAAATAAAAAAAAACCAAAACCAACTTGAGACTCAAACTGAGATCTCCACATGACCTCATGGTCACTGTTAATCCATAAATGAACCTACTCCTCGATCGAGCATAACCAAACTTGATCTTGTAAAACAAACTCAGGTCTTCCAACACTGAGTGGCACAAGTAAGGTGTGATCTCAAAATCCTAGTAGGATTTCATAAATTATTAATACATTTAAATTCCCAAAATAAACCATGTGTACTTGTTTTAAATAAATTTACTCAAAATAAGGTTTTACTCATTTTATGGAAAACAAATCACTAGAATTTCTAAAATATCTCCTTTCCAAAACTCAACACACTTAAGAAAAAAAATAAATTTTATTAAAACAATAACTTCAAAACATGACATAAATATATTCATTTTAAAACAATTTTTAAAATATATTTAGATAAAACTAAATGTAACAAAAGGAGACACCAACCAAATAAACAAGAAAATATAGTAATGGAAAAAAACAAATAAGTAAAATATGTTAGGTAGAATAGAACCATAATATAAACATAAATCTTGGGAAAAATATAAAATGAAAAAAATATTATATTATAGGTAAAAAAGAACAAAAAACTAAGGCACAAGTAAATATTATGATGTCAATAATATTTAATCATGTGAAATTATTAAACATCCTATGAGGTGACCATATACATACTCAGGTTGGAACCATCTTTTGGTATATCAATTCATTCCTAGGTCTACAACCAACCAGTAACTCTCAACTAACCTCATCATTGGAACTCTCTCTAGTCTATCTAATTGGGACTAGATATTATTAATCTCTTATCACTTACTAATATTCTTGGGATCCTTATGATGATTATAATTTTAGGTTAGGTGTATTTTTTATATAACATATCAAACATGAATCACCATAAACTAAACACATATCCGCATCCCACATCCCCACACCTACCCATTTGAAATCCCTCTCTAAAGATAAATAGAATATAGGGATTCATGGATTTTCACACATTTCATAAAAAAACTTTTTAAATCACTAATTGTACATAAAAAATTAAAACTAGTAATAATTTTATATTAAAATATCCCTCATTTTAATACCACTCAAAAAAACAAAGCAAGCATCAAACCATTTTCTCAAAGTTCCAAACGAGAATACAATTCATGCTTTAGTAAATAACACATTGATAACCCCCTTTGGAAATAATTTTGTAAACCAAAAGAGAACTTGAGTTTAATAGTGCAATCTATGAAATTATATATATATATATATATATATATATATATATACTTATGCACTTATATATATACACACACACAAGCATATATGTAATTGAATCTTCACCCTTATATATATACATACATATATATATATAGAAATTTATAGTATGTACCAAGAAGGAAAGAAAGGATATGTAATTTAAGTTACTTATCAAAATATAAAAACATCCAAGTAAATCTACTAAAACTTTGAAATAGAATACCCTATTTAAACTAAAATTCAACTTTTAAGAATCTATTCCCATAAAATATTAAAGAATAATCACTATTTAAAAACAACCAAGTTATTTGAAAAAGGAATCTTAGTCATTTTTTTAAAAAATTAGTGTACATATACTTTCAATTTAAATCCTAAGAATTAGAAACCTTGTAAAATGAGTTTATAAAATTTCAAGCATCTAATAGTGTTTTATATAAAAAAGTAATGGAAAAACCAACCTCAATCATGTGATTATGGAATGAAACCTTTGAATAAAGGAATAGGTAGACCTGAAACTTGATATTCACACCCTATATCAAAATCTACAATGATATAGGTCAAAACCATAGCCTAGATTTTGTTCAATAAGGAACCAAGGAAAGAGGAAGGAAGAAAACAAGATAAAATCTAGAAGAGATGTAAAATAGTTCTTATCTCATGAAGAATCATCAAGAAATTGAATAAGAAAGCCTCAAAAATAAAGGATTCAAGGAAAGTCGCCTAGGATGTCCCTCCCATTCATCTTGGCCAAATGGGAGAGGAGATACCTAAGTTGGGGTCTTATTTCACAATGGAAAAAGGGGGTAATTTAAGAAAATTGGAAAATTCGCATAGTTTAGCCACAAAATTTTCCAAACTGTTTGCTAACCATGTGCCTCTAATCGAATTTAAACCTATGTTAGGGGTATTATTCATGATTATGGATCATAATGTTGGAAAAATTATGCACCAACTATGTTCCTCTCACTGAGTGACCCCTTGCATAAGGGTCACACCACACAGTTGGGTCACATGGTTCCTCCTAACCATACTCCAACCATGTGAGTCATACTTATTCCCTAAACTAATACACAGAGATAAAATAATATCCTTCATGTTTTAATAAACCATTCACCAAATATGTAAAACTAATATATTAAAAATTGAAATTCACCCACACAGTTTCCATGCATTATAGTTCAACAAGAAAATTCACTCGAAAGGACCACCACTAAATATGGAATGAGGTACCCACCCAAAGAACTAAAACCAATCATATAATCAAAACACAGTACATAAATCCATTAGACATATATTTCTCTAAACAAACATAAGATATAAAATCACCCAAAATACAACTCACTAATCAATGATAGGTAAGGAAACATAAAAGGAAAAAAATACATGATAAGGAAAAGATACTAAGAATTACCTAAAAAGATTAGAAAAAAACTTCTATTGATATTTTAGAGTTGATAAGGACTTCTTATTGTTATTTTGATATCCCAACTTATATATTTTTTGAATTTTTCCCAATCATCCACATAAATGGTAGGTCCTTGGATCACTTGAGAAAGAGGGATTGAAATGCCTAAATTAACCATGCTAGAAACATATGATTGAATTATTCCTCTTAGAATAAGTAACAATAGATGAAGTAGAATCATATAAATAATATTCCCCTTAATTATACTCCTCATTAAATGGGTAATCTTTATTAGAAACATGGTTAAAAAGGTTACCATCTGTCATGGGTCACCTTCTAGAAATTAACTTGTCCATAAATGCCTTGTCCATGAGATCTCTAAATTTGGTAGCCTCGAATAAAAGAAATTGATCATTGATATTAATCTTAATAACTTTTAAAAAAATATGATCCTTCAACAAATCACTTGACACAATATCTAGAGGAAAATTATTTAACTCATTAAAGTGGTCAATATACTCCTTCATCATCTGCTGGCCTTATTGAATATCCATAAGATCTACTAATCACTTCACATTTACTTCCTCAATAAGAAACCAAAAAAAAAAATTTCCTTAAATAATTATAATTTCATTCCATATTTAAATGAGTATGGAATGATGATCCTCCACTAATCTATACTCGGTCCCTTGATCAGAACAGAAATAGCTATCATCCTCAAGTCTTCTAGAGTTCCTAGGGACCTAAAATTTCCCTCAATTTTCTCTAGGAACTTCATAGATTCTAGTGTACCTCTATCAACATGAAATATATGCAATGGATAAAAATATTCTCTATCTACCACTCTATTAGATTCTATTTAGAGTTGACTTCTTGAAGAGAAACATCAAAAATCTAGGAGACCGACCTCTCATGATCCATCAATACTTTTCTGGGAAACATACACTAAATTACATGGGAATAATAAAACTCAATCAATAATAAACCAAATCCAAATAAAAATATCTATAAAAAACCAAATAGAAACTCTTGATAATAAATAATAAGGCATCCCACAAAATCATGTCATGAAAGAGATAAAAAATTACATAACCTAATACAAAATCAAAATCTCCATTTAAACCACTTTTAAATTCCTACTTTTCAATTCAAAATTGAAAAAATAATTTAAAAAATTAAAAACAATATTATAAAAACAACCCCTTTTTCAAATCCTAAAATCTTACTTTTACAATAAAATAAAATTTCTATCAAAAAATACCCTTCACCAATTTCCAAAACCAAAAAAAATATCTTTAAAACCAACCACTTTTTAATAAAAAAACACCCACAAAACCCAATAAATAACACTACACCACACAAAAACTTTCTGAAGAGGGACTAGTGGTTGTGCATGGATTGGCTAAATGGTTTAGCATATCATGTGACACCCCTTCAACTACCACTAGAAGTCATTCTGAACCATGCACCCATGCTCCACGTGGTTTTCTAGGCCATGAAATCTCACTGGGTGACGGTAGTTCAAAACTTGTTACATTCCTAGAAATGTAAAAATATTTTAAAAAACCATAATACCAATAATATAAACTAAAAAATACCAAAAATCATAATCCAAAACTCAAAACCTAATTTCACATGGTAACTCGAGGTTCAGTTTGGAAAAAATATTACTTGACTATTCCTGAACCTACCTCTCAAATCCTGATAGCCATATCTCCAATCTACCAAACACCCCCAAATAACATGTTCACTCTGATAACATTTTCTCACAAACCAACATGGGTCATCCATTTATCGGATTCCCTAGTTGGTCTATAGTAATTTATAAAGTGAATTCCTAATCCCCATGGTCTAGGGATAAGTATAAGGAATCAAAAATATATATAAATGGGAATGATTTCACTAATATGGATAATAAAAAACATGGATCTTCCACCCTAAATCCTAATATGAACACTCCATACATAATATAGCCATGTGCAACAATAAAATAGAAACCAATCCTAAGAAAAAACTAAATAGTTCATATCAAAAACAATCATCCAACTGATCACAAAATAAATAAACTAAAATGAGTTCTCGAAATACAATAGGCAGGTTGGATTAGATTATACATCAATGAGGAAAAATAAAAACCCAAAACCAACCAAATACTTGAACTAAGAAATCTATGTAACATTATGGTAACTATCCATCCATAAATGAAACCACTCCTTGAGTGATAATAATTAAACTTGATCCTATAAAACAGACTCATATCTACAAACTTTGAGTGGCATAAGTAGGGTTTGTTATCAAAATCCCAGTAGGATTTTATTAAATATTACATGAATTTCTTTTACCAAATTAAACCATGTATTATAATTTGAAATAAATTTACTCAAAATGGTTTTACTTATTTTAAGGAAAACAAATCACCAAAATATCTAAAATGCCCATTTTTCAAAACATAATGCACTTTATGAAAACCATTTCAATTTCCCTCAAACAACACCTTTAAAAAAATTACTTATAAATATATATTTTAAACCAATTTTAAAATATATTTATAGAAAAAAAACTCAATAAAAGGAAACACCAACCAAATAAACAAATATAGATATCAATGGAATGCAAAAAAAATAAGAATAATATGCTTGGTGAATTGAAATAATAACATAAACATAAATCTAGAGGAACATATCAAAGGGAAATAATAATAGATGAGAGTAAAAAATAAATGAAAATTATTTCATGAGTAAATAGTAGAAAATACAAAATATGCAATCATAGAAAATTCCTAAACATCTTATAAGGAATCCCTTGATGTTCTTGGTTTGAAACCATATATTGGATTATCGGTGTATTCCTTTAGTAGATAACTAACTGGATACTCTCAATTATCATCACTAGTGGTCTTATATCATTCCTAAGGGGGTCTAGTTTATATAATTATGATTAGATATTAACCATCTCTTATCACTCACAAAGACACCTAAGATCCTCATTATAATAATATGGGAGGTGAGGTAGCCTTTTCATGCAACATATCAACCATGGATCATTATAAACTAAAAACATATATCAATACCACCTCCCCACACCTACCCATTTTAAACCCCTCTCTTAATATAACTGAAATATAGGTATTTAATGTAGGTGTATAATTTTCATGGAAACCCATTTTGAAGAACCAACTGGGCCTCAACATTTGAAACTAGTGATATTTATTTCCAAGAAAAGATCCCTTATTTCAATGGCACTAAAAACCCCAAAGAAAGAATGAATCCATTTTTTAAATGTTCCAAACTGGCCTATATCTCATCCTTTAGTAAAACCCACATTGAAAATTCCCTTTAGAAATAATTTTAGAAACCAAAATAGAACCCATGTTTAATAGTATAGCCTGTGAAATTATATATATGTGTGTGTGTGTGTGGAAATATTCATATATATAATTGAATATTCACCTATGTGTATGTGTGTGTGTGTGTATGAACATTAATAGTAGGTAACAATAAGATAATAAATGGGATGAAATTCATTTTTATTATCAGAATATAAGAACATCCAAGTAAATCCACTAAAATATTAAAATGGAATAACCCATTTAGACCTCAATTAAACTTCAAGAACTAATTACCATAAAATATTAAATACTAATAACCATTTGAAAACACCCAAATTCTTTTAAAAATTTCTCTTATTCATTTTTTGGGAAACACTTTGTGTACATATACTTTCAACACAAATCCTAAGAATCCAAAATCTTGTAAATTATCATTCTAATTTAACCTTTATATCACAAGAATTTAAATATAAATTTATAAATTTATAAACATTATAAATTAAATTAAAAGATATTATAGAACCTCAATAATATTATGGTGAGTTATGGAAATGAAAGGAATAGAAATATATGCATCAATCATGTACAGATGGAATGAAACCTTTGAATAAGGGAAGGGAAGGACTTGAAACCCAATCCACACACCCTAATATTGCAATCCACAGTGATCTAGGTCAAAAATACACCATAGGGTTTGTCTAAGAAATAACCAAGGAAAGTGGAAGGAAGAAAATAATAGAAAAGTAAGAAAAGAGGGAGAAATAGGGCTTACTTCATGAACAAACCCCATTAAATTGAGGAATAAAGCCTCAAAATGGAGGAGGATGCAAGGAGAGTTGCCTAGGATATACCTCCCATGCATCTTGACCAAATGGGAGAGGATAGATCCAAGTTGGGGTCATATTTCATAAATGAAAAAGGGGGGGGGGAATGAAAATTTATGACACATGGACAGGTCGCATGGTTTTCCAAACCATGCACCAAACATGTGCCTCTTACTAAATGTCACCATATATAAGGTCATGCAATATGTTTAGGGTACACACAGTTAGAAAAACCATGAACCAATTGTGCACCCTTCATTGAGTGACCCCCTGTATAAGGGTCCCAGCACACAGTTGAGCCACACAGTTCCTCCTAACCATGTGCCAACTGTGAAAGTCAACCTTACACACCAAAATAAGCCACACCGCTACTTTTAGATCCTGAATGGTTTGATAAACCATGAAACAAACATTTAAAACTGATCTTTTAAAAAATTTAGGTCACCTTCATGGTTTTTTCATCGTTGGTATTAACTGTGTGCCTAACCATGCGGCTAACCATGCACCCTACACTAAACTTTAAAAATTCAAAATTTTGAATGGGTTTCACCAGAAACTAAATGGAATGGATGAGTACTAATAAATAAATTAAATAATACTAAAATAAAGGGTTAGGGTGTGATAATGTAGATGTGTCTCCAAATATATTCTTTTTATTCTTCCAAATTAACTAGGGGCTCTTTCTCTTTCCTTAATTTCTTACCTTGTGGTATAACTTGTGAAGATACTAAGGAATTATTTATTCATTTTCCTTTTATAATGCATAAGATTCACCTATCACTTTTTTTCTTTAGGAGAGTCTTTTATTGAGAGTAAAAACATATGAATCAAAACTATAGAAACATTCATTTTTTTCTTTAATATTATCATTATTTATTTCCAAGAGGGCTGATGTGGGTAAACTTATCTTGGTGACTGATTCACCCTTTATTGAGTTTCATGTTCTTCCTCTTGAATATTTTAATGGTTTTAAATCATAATATAATTCTTTCTAGGATAATTTCCTTCCTTTTATGTCATAGTAATAGAGGTGATGCTTATGGAATATTTTTTATTCATTGTAACCTTCTAGTAATAACTCCTTGCCAAATGACCAATACTTAAACATATAAAACATCTCCCATTAAAATCATACCTTGACTAGTTTCTTAGTTGATATGTTGATGAATCTATTATCCTTTAAAAATTGTGCCTTTGGGCCTCTAGACAAACACTCATGGTGTGTACCATTCTTCTAGAATAGTAACATTTTATTTCTATATTCTTCTAAGGGATCATGTCTCCATATTTGAATTTATTTCTCTATTTTACTTATAATTATGGATTTTAACTCCCATTACTTCCATTTTTATTTTTATATTAGGATCCACACATGGTCTACCTATATAATACTCTTTAGATGGTATTTTAAATTTTTTATTTCCTTTTGAGGATTTGAGCTTCAATATTATATCCTTATTCTTATCATCCTTCTCCTTTGATTTGGGATATCATCGTCTTTAAACTTGAAACTACATCCATTTCAGATTGTGTACTCCTCTCATGTTGAGTCTTGATATAAATGATACTTTCCTTAATATCATTCTCCCTAATCATCCACTTTTTAATTTATTAGGATAATTCTTCAAATAAATCACCTAGATCCTTAATTTTATCTCCAATTTTAATTATATCCAAATTTATGGATGCCTCTAATTGCCTCAACCTTTTTTATGGGTACATATTGACTAATAATGTATAGTCCACTTCCTACATAATCTATAATTGATACACCCTCTGTTATTGGTATTATATCTTTTCTAGGTTACTGAATCAACATTCAAAAAATTTGCGACCAAATTTCATTTCAATATCTATAGTGGAATCCACTATGATACCCTTCATTAAAACTAGGGTGACCTAAGCATCACTTACATGCATATTACATCATTTTAGATGAATATTCATTAAATTTCACAATAATACATGCTTAATGATCTATAGGTTTAGTGTATTTAGATATCATATACATAAACAACTTATTTTATGTCATATTAGACATTTACTACTATATTATTAGCACATGGTATCCTTATATACATATCATACTTAATACCCTTCTTTATGAAATCAGGAAAATGGAAACATAAGAAGGGTTGATCTCATATGATTATTAAGGGTAAACATGGAAGATAACAATTTAAGATCATAAGTGAGAATTAAATGAGCATAAGGGTATGAGAACACAATAAAATTA
The DNA here is from genome assembly GCA_963277665.1 of Viscum album. Lineage (NCBI taxonomy): Eukaryota > Viridiplantae > Streptophyta > Magnoliopsida > Santalales > Viscaceae > Viscum > Viscum album. Next base: position 1,421,655,363 of record OY728123.1, on the reverse strand, counting down.
TATAAACATAACATAGTAGATTCATACCCAATAAAAAATAGATCAAAAATCAAGAGTTGTGGCATAAGAAAAATTATAAGACATGAATTATAAGAGTGTGAAAACACCAATCAATCATTACTCATGAGAGTATAACTTGGGAATGTGAATAGGGAATAAAAGTTTTTCATACACATAATTATATAAAATAATTTCCTTTTTCAATGATTGATACCATGACTATCATCACTTAGTGGAAAGATTACTATAGTGGATTGGGTTCACTTCTCATTCCCATAAACATAGAGTAAGAGTCCCTTGGTGGATTAGGTTCACTCCCCATTCTCTTAGATGTAATCTCGTGATATATAAATCTTTAAATAATTCATTGGAGATATATATAATACTATTCCCACCCATCATATAATAAAAACAATATTTTTGTGTGCTATAATAACATAATAATATTCATAATTCCATCATAGTTAATTAACCTATGGGAAAGAAATGGTCTTCGTGAAAAATTATATGAAGAATAATCATATTCCATCCAAAGAATCAATATGGATGGTCCTATTATAGGTTATACCCCATGAAGAAAAATAAACAATAAAGGATATGGTCATAGATGAAAAACACCTTTATAAAAACATTAGAAGTATTCTTTGAAAAACCAGAAGAAATATCATTATCTTTTGGTAACTTTTTTAATAAAAATAAAAAATTCAAAAAATAATGGAAATTGTATTTTTTTTAAACCATCAAAATATATATATTATTTTAAATAATGAAGAATTTTCATGGAGGTGTAAACATCCATTCATGTGTTAAAAGTTAAAAAAAATCTTTCAACGCTTTTGTAAAGAAAGTGGAAATAACTTATATATAAAACATTTAAAAGATTAATATTTAAAAAATTTTAAATAAAATTAAATATAGTTGAAAATTTCCTTAAATAATCATTGAACTATATGGAATAATATTCTTGAAACGTTATAAATAATATGGATTTAGAAGAAAAATATTCCTGACTAAAACAAGATAAGTTCAATATCACTTATAAGTGATCTTTCAGTTGATTTTTAAACTATAATTGGAGGAATTTTTAAAATTTAATTTAAACCCAAAAAATTAATCTAGGAGAAGAAATTTTATGGAGTTTATGCGAGAAAGAGAAAATAATTCCCCTAATGAAAATTTAAACATAAAAATTTTCTAATAAAAGTGAGATTATAAAATAAACCCTTACCTCAGACTTCCACTTCTTTGGAAACTCTCTAATTCTCAATAAAATAAATTTAAATTTATTAAATAATTTATTATTAAACTTTTTCATAAATATTTTATTTTAAATGTTCTTTTTTTATCATATATCATCTATTTATCGTTTCCTTATGCCGACCACTTCAAGGTTATTCAGTCAATTTCTCTAAAAGAGTTTTGGTATGTTGACCATATTCAAATGAGTTTTAAAATAATTTATTCATATCTAAAATTGTAGAGATGTATTTTTTATCACTAAATTATAAAAAAAATTATTGTTCAATCAGTTGTTAAAAATATATTCAAATTGTGAAAAGCATCTCAATATGCTTATTTTAAGTGGTTAAATTTTATGATGACCATTTAGAATAAATATTATTAATATAATGAGTAAAAAATATTTACTAAATATTAATCCTAATATTAATATCATATTTATTTATTAAATCCATTTTTATATCCATCCATTTAAGGTGGTGATGAAAAACGAAATACATCATTCATGGAGGCGGTAGTCTACATGTAACATGAGTGACGTTTTCATTTTCCAATGGAAAGAATGTAAAGTATATAGTGTTCATTAAATCAATATGATATAATTTAAATATACTAAATATACTAATTTCATTATATTGGGATGGTTATAGAATATTTTTATGATGTGGAAGAAAAAAGAAACTTGAAAATAATTGATTAAAATAATTACCTAATTCTTAGATATCCTCATTTTAATCACTCTTTAAGGTTTCTTGGATTGGTCTTCTAGTGATAATATAACATATAAGACATTTATAAGGATTTTTAAAGTAATTTTTGTTGATATTGGTCGATCTATGGTGCTAATTTTTTGTGGGTAAGTGAGGTGTTGAAGGGATCCTTTTATAAGTGAGAGGAGTGTCCCTTTTGTAATTACTCATTTATTAAAATAATACTAAAGACACATTCAAAAAACTGAATCAAAAATAATTAAATTTAAAATATAATATGTGTTATATGATAATCAACTCATCCGATCACATAAATATAGGGTTTTTGGGACCTTATCCCATAATTTTAACCTCCTTTATCCATTTTAATCTTTACCGTGTTGACAAACTTTTACCATTGTCACTAATTTTTATGATCAAAAATAAAATCCAACTTGGAAAAAATTAAATTATGATAATTCCAAATATTAAAAAAAAATATTATATTAAATTTATAAATATGGTAAAAATTAATTTTAATCTTAGCTCACATAATGCAAGAAAATCATTTTTTAAATGTATATTTAAGCATAAAAATGAATTTATCATCATTTCATGCCTAGTAAGAACCATTATATTAATTTAAATTTTTTTTATTTAATATATTCTAAAAAAAAAATCATTAAAATAATTATTTAATAGTGATTAATTTAATTTATTAAAATAAAAATAAATTTTATACATAAAAAACAATTTTCTGAAAAATATCTCTTACTATCATCAAATGATTTTATCTTCGTTTATAACCAATTGATAAAATATTTATGAATGATTATTCAATTATTTATATTTATAAAAATTAAATTTTAGTATATTTAATACTCCAAATAAGAGAAATTTATCTCTTAAAATAATAACAATATTTTTAAACACAACATTTTTTTTATCCATGAACTATCCAATTAGTGTTCCTTATAGTTAGTTAATTATTTATTGGATGTTATTAAATCATTTTAATAATAATTAATTTTATTTTATAATTCCATTTTATTGATACCATATTTTAAATAAAAAATAATATTTTATAAAATAAATTTTCTTATAATAAAAAGGTATTTTAAAAATGGATTTTCATCTTTTTCACTATTAAAAAATAATTTATTTTTCTAATTTCACTATCTCATAATGTATTTAATTTTTTTTTAATATTTATCATTATAAATAACTATTCACTTTATTTCATTATTTTTTGTATCCCAATCTATTTAACACACAAAGTTTATTTAAAGGAAAACACTTACTAAAATCTTAGGGTCTTGTATTCTACCCCCTTAAAAATAATTTCTTCCACAAAATTTTGTTAATTGGATAAAAACATTATGAAAATTATATCTCATTAAATCATCAGGTTCCTATTTAGATTCTTCAAACTTATGGTTTCTACAAGGAATTTTGACAATATGGGTGGTCTTGTTCTATAGTAATTTAACTCTTCGATCAAATATCTTCACTAATTATTCCACATAAGGGAGATCATGTTCCAATTGCATAGCATCTGAGTTTAATAAATTTTATGTGTCTAGTGTGTTCTTCCACAAAAGTGATACATGTATTACATCATGTACTTAAGATAGTTCTATTGAAAGAATGAAACTTTAAGCTACTATTTGAATATGATCAAGGATCTTGAAGGGATTGATTCATATAGGGATCAACTTTCCCTTCATTCCAAACCTTACAACTCTTTTCCAATGAGATATTTATAGGAACATTATCACTAAATTCAAACTTATAATAACATCGATGGTTATCAACATAGATTTTCTTTCGACTTTACATTTCTTTAAAATTATATTGAATGGTTTTAAACCTTCTCCATCATTTCATGGAAAAGATATTGTCCAAAAAAATTCCACTCTCTATATTCCTACCAACATGTTATAGTTCTACATATATTCCCATGTAAAACCTTATATGGTTCTATTTGAATGCTATAATGGAAACTATTGTTATATGAGAACTCTATCAATGGAAGGTGTATCTCCCTATAACCTTTGAAATCTATATAATAGGATCTCAATATATCTTCTAATGTTTTAATTATCACCTCAAATTGGCCCTCTATATAAGTATGATATACAATGTTAAGGCTTATCTTTATATTCAATACATATTAAACACTTCTCTAAAACTTTAAGGTAAACCTTGTATTAAATAAAATACAATTTAATGTGGTACTCAGTGTTGTCTTGCCACTTCCTTAATGTATATCTTGAAAATTTTATCAAGTGATAAATCTTCTTTGATAACAATGAAATGTGTCTACTTCTGAAGGTGATCAACTACAACCCAAATGGAATTATGGAATTTAGATATTTTGTGGAGTCCTATGATAAAATCCATGGTGATGTTTTCTTATTTAAATTTTAGTAAGGGTAACGGTTACATCATCTCCTTATAATTTTTATATTAAACCTTAACATGTTGAAATTATAAGAATCGTGATACATAATCCACAATCACCCTATTCATATTGTCCCGTCATAAATTCTCTTTTAGATATCTATACATATGTGTGCTTTGAAGATGGATAGAGAATGATTAGCTATGTGTTTTATCCAATAGCTCCTTCTTTGACTCTAGTATTAATGAAAAACATATTCATAACCTAAATCTTATCATTCCATCATGGTTAAGGTAGAAATTTGGAACATCCCTTACCTTTTTTCCACTTTATATCCTCTTGTGCTTACTTGATATTTACATAGATGGATGGTTGAGTGTCCATTTGAGTAATATAGTATTTATCCACTTTACTTTTTATTTTAAGGTCCATACATTGTAAATATATGAGTATTGGATCTTTTTCCATCCTTATCATAGATATGGTAGTCTGATCATTTCTACTCAAAACATCATCCACCTTGTTTTCATTCCTAGGGTGCTAATTTACTATGAAATCATAATCCTTTATTAACTCTAAAAATATTATTTAGATCATGTTCAACTACTTTTATGTGAATATATACTTTAATAATTTATGATCAGTGTATATATCACACCTTTCACTGTAGAGAAAGTCCCGCTATATTTTTAAGGAAAATCACCTTTTTATCTATAAATTATGTGTTGCATAATTTTTCTCAAGAACTTTCAATCAGCATGTGGAATATTCTACCACAATGTCAATTTTCATGAGAAAACATACCAATCCATTATTTTATGCATCACTTAATATCATATACCCTTTTACACTACATGGTAATGTAAATACAAGTGTAAATACCAACCTTATCTAGAGATCCTTGAAATTTTATCCACATTCAGTTTTCTAAAGTATCATGTATCCCTTTTTAGTTAACTTGGTTAATGGATTTGATAGTCATAAGAAATTACTCACCAAAAGTCAATAGTATCTAGTTAAACCAAGAAAACTATTAATTTTGGTCAAATTAGTAGGTCAAGGCCATTGCTCAATAACCTCCCTCTTATAAGAATCTATAGGTATACCCTCTACTATGATTAAATTATATAGGAATGATAAATTCTATAGCAAGAATTCAAATTTACTAAATTTTGAATACAATTTATCCTTTCTCGTGGACTTTAACACAATCCCAAATTGATCTTTATGTTCTTACTTGATCATGGAATATATAAGAATACACTATATAAAGACTACCAGAAATTTATTGAGGTAATATTTAATGAATTTATTCATTATATTCATGAAGAGAATGGGGTAATTTGTTTATCTAAATGGAATAACTATAAATCCATAGTGTACATACCTTGTACAAAAGGTATTATTGGATATATCCACTCTTTTCACCCTTAATTGATGATATCTATAATGAGAGAAAATATTCAAGATGTATTGATCCCCTTATAGTGGATTTAAAAAGTCAACTATATGTGGTAGAGGGTACTTTTTCTTGATCTTGATCTTGTTAAATTATAAAAAATTAATTCAAAGATGTAATAACCCATATTTATTCTTAACAAAAAGAAATAGTTCACCCCATGATGAAGCATTAGGTAATATGAATTCAATGTCAATATTCTCCAATAGTTTCTTCTTCAATTCTTATAACTCAATTGGGGCCATTCGATAATAAGTCTTTGATATAAGCATAACACTGGGTATGTGTTCTATTGAGAACTGAACTTCATAATTTAGGGGAAGACTAGGAAACTATTCATAAAATACATCAGAATATTCCCACACAATATACATATCTTCAATATTTAGTTTCTCCCCAACTATTTGAGATATATACTCCACATGAGGAGGTATTAAGACCCATATAATGGAAGTAATTTACATTTCAAGTTCATAGTCATCCTTACACTGATATATGATCATAGGTTGATTTAGGATATGAAATGTGACTTATCTTATTTAGAAATTGATATGTTATCTATATTGAGAGAGTCGATCCATAACCAAAATCACATTAAATTCAAATTTACGGAGACAATAATATTTACAAGAATAACATCCCATAAATTTCTATCAAAGATGAGATATAGACATGAGATACATTCATCATACCTATAGCACCCCAAATTTTAGGTACCCCATTATTTTATTATTTTTATCTTGTCTTTAAAGTCTTTGGGTTATATTTTGGAAGTATTTGGAGGTTTAAAAAGAAAAGAACCTGCAGCCGGTTGCTGTAAAAATGTTCAGGAGCAATTTATGCCATAAATTATGGTTTTATAATGTAAATATTTCAAGGAATATGTTCAGGGTGTAAAATCCATTTACATCGAAAAATGGTTTTACACCATAAAATGGTTTTTCCTTAGAAAAATAACTGAGGTAGTGGGTATTTTGATATAAGTGTACCTCGGTGTATTTACGATGTAAATTCTCAATTTATGTCTTAAATCATTTGGGCCCAGCGATTTTTATTATGGCCAATAGTTTTAAATACACATATGTTTCCTTTATTCTTTCTCTTGATTTATGGGAGTAACTTAGGTGATTTTTGGTGATCTTCAACATCTGGAATCCTTGGAAAATTAATCTTTGAGTGTGTTTTTTTTTAAAGGTTATGGTTCCATTCTTCCTTCTCATTTTGGATCTCTTTATTTTGTCTTGATCAAATCATAGATCAATGTATGATACCCAGATCTATGAATTTAGATTTTTGGTGATGTGATATTATTGGGTTTTAATAGATAAATAGAAGGAAATTTTTTGATATTTAGAATCATCTTGGATCCTGTGTGTAAACTTTTTGAGGTAGGTGTATTCTCTCTCACTCTAATTTTTTGGAACTAGTTATCTTGGTATTTGATAAATTGTGTGTATTATTTTTTGGAAATATCTTATGAAATTAAAATATAAAACCCTAGTTTTATGTGATTTAAAAAGGGTTGGTTTTAAAAGATGGGGATTCTATTTAAATAAATTGATTATTAGAGATTTTTCATAAAGGTATTGGTATGTTTTCATATTCATGTGGAATGAATAATGGGAATAATTATCACCATTTAAGTTATTATATGGACAGATTTTGGGAGAAAGTACCATTGTTAAATGGGTTCACCAATTGATAACTTGGTGAAAGGATGAATCACCAATCATGAGTATAGGGATGTCCATGGTTGCATGCATAGTGTGTGTAGGTTTGGAAATGGAAATTAACTCAATAATAAGAAATGAAAGAAAGGTTTTTTTAATGTTTTATTATATGAAACTTTCTTATTGTTTGATATAAACAGTTTATCTATTTCTCTTCTATTTTATATAAAATGTGAAGAAAAAAATTCTTATCCACTTGGAATGTGTGTTAAGTTTTTAAGGAAATCCTATTGAGTGATATACTCACCTCTTGTTTAGGCACTTTGTTTCATTTGTAGATATCATCTACCAAGACACAGGGAAGGGTCATGTTTTGTACTTCTCTAGTAGTAATACTTCATGTCCCAGTTTGTTTTTTGAAGCTTTATTTGGGGAGTTTTTTCATATTCTAGGATAGTTACACTTTGGTTTCAATGTATTTATTTTTTGGATTCTTATCCTTGAACCTTTATTCTTTGTCTATTTTTACTCTGATATTTTTTTATATTGGTATTTACTTGAGTTATTTAATTTTTTAGTCATGAATCTTGTATTTGGGTTTTATTGTTTTCTTCCTTTTCAATAGGTCATGTATTCTTCAGGTAAAATCATCCCCTAATGATTTTTTTATCCCTTGGTATTTATTTCTAACCTTTGGTGTCCTGGGGATGTTGACTAATGTCAGTATCACCTCCACTTATTCCTAAGACAATGGGTGAGGAGTAGGATGTTACAAAAGGTATCAGTTGTGTTTTTTCCTTGAGTTGGGTTGGTAGCAATGAGATATGACTATAAGAACATGAAAAGCATAACATAAAAATATGTAGCTAACCTTTTTATATTTAACTTCAAGTTACCATGGTGTCTGGGTAAAAAGTGTTCTATGAGACTTCTAGGAAATTTTACATCTCATTATCATAGTTTTAGGTAATGAGTGTTGTATATCATGCTTTGATGATGAGATTTCATAATAGGAATGCATTGTTCATTTTGAGTTAAATGATTTATAAAAATGAGAGAAGTATTGATTTTTTAAAATTATTAAAATGATAGGTTTTTCAAAATAGAAATATTAATGATGGTTATTAAAAAAATTGAAAATTTTAAATCCTTCAATTCATGTAGAGTGATAACTAATAGTGTTTATTATATTTATACAAATGGTACTTGGTATAAATTGTATAAATTAACCAGAAGAAGCTACTAAAAATATAGTTTCACCTAAGCCATAGGTGAATTATTAGCTTGTATAGATTATTGTTCAATATTTTCAAGTTGTTGATAGAGGGAATAAAAATGATGATCCAAAGAAAGTGGATCATTCATTATAGTTTCACAAACAAAACCCACCTTATTTTCAAGGGTATTCTTAACCTAAAAAAGTAGAAGCATGGATTAAATAAATAAATAGAATATTTTATTTTATTATAACACTAGAAGAGCTGAAGATTAATTTGGTGACCTATATATTCAAATATCTTTAACACCAATGGTAAGATTTAGCTATCAAGGATAAATACAACAAAGGAATTATGTGGGAGGATTTTTAGTAATTTTTTAACAAATAATTCCATCCCAACACTTTAAAAATATCAATAATATTATACTTTTTCATCTTAAAGAAATAAAACTTATCTATCACAAGTATAAATCTAATTTTATAAATTTGGTTCATTTCGCTCGGGAATTAGCTACTAGTGCATCCTTAAAGGCATGTATATTTTATTGGAGATTATGAGAAGAGATTTGATCCAATATAGTTATCCTTTATATTACATATTATACAGAGTTGGTTAATAGAGTAGTAGTGGTAGAAAGATATCTTGTTAGGAGTCCCACTAAAGGTAGCATGTTTATTTCCATGGGAACAGGTGGGAACTATAGTGCTAGAAATAAGAGGAATAGAGATGTATATTCTTAGGGAGGTGGTGCACCACATACTCAGCCCTCTAAATTAGTTAACTTTCCTAGAAGATCAGAAAGAAAATTAGGATGTTTCCAATGTGGTTAGTTTAGGCATATGAATAAGGAATGCACTACACCACCAAGGAATTTCCACCATTATGAAAAGAAAGTGAATCTTAATAATTATTTTCATAAACATTTGAGATCATCAGGTGAAACAAACTCAACTCAACCACATCTTTCATATTCTCATATGGAAATCACATCAGACTAGTTCACATCCATAAACACTGGTGAACCAGTACGTTTCCAAGAACACTTAGGTTTTTTAGTTGATACCTTAGTAAGTAAGCAAGATTTGTCCCATGATAGTTGATCGGCAGTTATATAGAGCAGAACAGGCTATTTTGAGTGATAAACTAGGTCCCTTTATTGTGTTAGTTACCATTCTTCTAAAATCCACTACTATGCATGTCTAGTTTGGTACGGATTCATCACATTATTTCATTTTTTATTCTACGGTTAAATAATTGGGATTTCATGTAGAAAACATGTTTCATATCATGAGTATCAAGCCACCCCTTGGACAGTGGGAATATAGAGGTTTCAAATTCCCATCATGTTATATTACCATTGATGTGGTGTAGTTTCTATGGGGTTTTATAGTCCTGGAGATGGATGTTTTTTATTTAATCTTTGGTAGGGGTTGGTTGGTGGGATTTAAATCCCTTATCGACTACTACGCGCATCATGTAATGTTTATATCCTCAAATGGAGTCCTTCTCCTTTTCAAGGGGTGTTGGGATATAAATACAGAAAGATTATGACCTTTAATGATAGTTTACGAAACCATATATAGATATTTTGTAGTAATAGACTTTAGTGAAATTTTTGAAATAGGGTATGGGACTCTTCTTAAAATATTGGATCAATACCTTAATGTTTTTCTGAACAATTTCTCTAGGTTACCAACCAAAAGAGAAATCAGATTTTCTATCAATTTAGTCCTTGGATCAAACCCTATTTCACTAACTTATTATAGAATTTATTCGACTTAGTTACAGGAATTAGAGGTTCAAATAAAGGAGTTGGAAAGTAAAGGCTTTATTAGACCTAGTATATTGCCTTGGGTTGCACCAGTTTTATTCATAAATAAGGCATATGGTACTCACCACTTATGTGTTTATTATCATAATTTGAATCAAGCTATGATTAAAATTTTGTATCCTATTTTTCAAATAGGTGATTTTTTTATCAATTAAATGGATCTGAGTGGTTCTCCAAGATTGATCTACACTTTGGATATCATCATCTTAGAGACAGGAGAGTGGATATTCTTAAGACAGCATTTTGGAGTCACTATGGCCATTATGAATATATTTTCATTCATTTTGTTCTGATGAATGTACTGACATTGTTCATGAAGTTTATGAACCATAGATTCCACATGCACCTTTATTAGTTTTTTTTTGTATTTTTTTATTATATTTTGGTGTACACTAGAAACAGGAATGACTATGAGGGGCACTTGGAAATTGTACCAAGTACGTTGCGGGAAAATTTTTATATGATAATTTTTCTAAGTTTGAATTCTAGATCCATGAAGTATATTTCCTCAAGCATGTCATTTTAAAATAAGGAATATCATTTGGCCCTAGAAAGATAGAATTAGTAGTCACTTGGAAGACACCAAAAAATGTTTTTTATGTACACAATTTTCTAGGATTAGATGGCTATTATCGTTGCTTTGTTTGGTATTTCTCAAGACTTGATTCTCCCATGAATGATCTAATAAGAAAAGGTTTTTCATTCATACGGAATGATGAATTTCAAAAATTATTTTTTAAAATTAAAACTTATCTCACCTCAACACCCATCCTAATATTTCTAGAATCAGGTAAAAACTATATGGTATATTGTTATACATTTGAATCTAGTCTTGGTTGTGTAAGCATTCAGGGATACCATGGTGTGGCCTATAGTTTGAGGCTATTATGAGTGCATGAGAAGAATTATCCTATGAATGACCAGGAATTAGTTTTATTTATCCATACCTTAAATACTTGGCAACATTATCTCTTTAGAGAAAAGTTCACAGCTTTTACTAACAATAAGATTTTGAAATACATCTTTTCATAGTAAGGATTGAACTTGAGGCAATTAAGGTAGATGGATTACCTCTATATGTTTGATTTTGACTTGGTATATACACTCCGTAAATGGAATAATAGGTAAGATGTGTTGAGTTAAAAATCTTATTAAAAAGTGGTCCAAGAATCTCATTATCAATATAAGTTGATGAGTATGATAGCAGATATACATTTAGATTTTACAGCATAGGGTGAGCATGAATTTTTCTTTCCAATAATTCTTGTTCCAGACTTGATAACTTTAGTAAAATAATCTCAAACATCAGATCCTGATTGTACCAAAAGTAGGTCAAAACTATATAGTGGTGATATTTTTTATGACTAAATAGACTGACTAATAATTACCTTTTTATTATTTTCAAGCACTTTTGAAGAAAAAGTGAGAAACCTCAAAAAGTAAACCACAAAAAAAACATGAACTAAAAGATATATATGAACCATTAAAACTATTTGTTAAACTTTTGAAATTGAATTTTAGTTCCTCAATCTTACTAGGAATATCTCCTTTTATCATACCACTATTTGAAATAGGAAATTCATCTAGGTGTTCAAAAAATGTACAATGTGATAAAAGTGAATTTCTGGTGGGTAGGTATGGAATGAGAGATTAAAGACTATGTAATGAAATGTCTGGCATGCCAATGGGTAAAGTCTAAACATAAAATATCAACTAGTATGATGCAGTCTATGCCTATACCTGTATATAACTGAGAGTAAATTGTAGTGTATTTTTTCATAGACCTACTAAGAATATTATGGAAACATGTTGCTATATGGGTAATAGTGGATTGACAAACCAAGTCAGAGAACTTTATTCCTATCATAGAATGTAACATGGTATAGGATTTGATAAAATTGAATATTCAAGAATTGGTTGGGTTATATTGAGTTTTAACTTCGATTGTATCTGATAAAGACCCCCATTTTACATATCGCTTTTGGAAATTGTTACAATAGGATCTTGGAGGTCAATTAACTATGAGAATAGAATATCATCCATAGATTGATGGGTAGTCAGAATACATTATTCAAATATTGAATGATATGATCAGAGTGTATGTCATGGAATTTAGTGGTTCATGGGAGGATAATATGCCTTTGGTTGAATTCTCTAATAAAAATAGTTATCTTGAAACAATACAAATGCCACCATTTGAGGCTTTGTATGGTCTTCCTTTTCATTATCCTTTATTTTAGGTCAAAATAGGATATACATATTTGATTATACCAAGACATATCTATGAGGCTGATGAGAAAATCCAAATGATTCCAAAATTAATAGTTATGGAACAAAGTAGACAAAATTTGTATGCTTATAATCATCACTAGACTTTATCTTTTTATTTGAGTGACCAAATATTTTTTAAATTTTCACTGATACTTGGTCACCAATTCTTGGGAAAACAATGTAAGTTAGAACCATGGTATATGGTAACATTAGAGTTTATATAATGGATCGACACTATTGTATACCAGTTAGCATTTCCACTAAGATTCAGTGATGTTCATAATGTCTTCCATGTTTCTCAACAAAATAAGTATCACTCGGATCCTCATTATGTAATAAATTGGGATCATATTACTCTTAATCCATATGTGACTTTTATTCATGAATCAGTTTGAGATTTGGAAAAATAAGAAAGTACCCTAGGAGGGATATTCATTTCCTTGGTTTGAGTGTCATGGAAGCATATTCAATTTCATTAAGAAACTTGGGAATGGGAGAAGTTTATGCAGGAGAAATGGCCTGAGTTGTTCAAAGGGGACATTGATATACAACTTCCCAAGGATGAAAATCCTAATGGTGGGGGGAATGTTTCACCCATATTTTTAGTTATGCCATAGTTTTATTCTTTTTTTCTTATCTTTGGAGCCTTTGGGATAGATTCTAGAAGTGTGTGGAGGTTTAAAAAAGGAAGGAATCTGGATTCAAATACTAGAAAAATCAATATAAAAATCAATATAAAAATTTTATTCCATAAATTATGGTTTTATGACATAAATAGTTAAGGGTATATTTTTAGGGTGTAAAATCCATTTACACTATATAATGGTTTTACGGTATAAAATGGGTTTTTCTAGAAAAATAACCGAGGCAACAGGTATTTCGACATAAGTGGACCTCGATGTATTCACAATGTAAATTTTCAATTTATGTTTTAAATCATTTTTATCCCATTGATTTTTATTATTTCCAGTAGTTTTAAAACCTGATATGCTACCTTTCTTCTTTATCTCAACTTCTACGCTTAACCTATGAAATTTTTGTTGATCTTTGACATCTGAACTCCTTAGAAAATTAATCTTTGAGTATTTATTTTTTGAAATCAAAGGTTATGGTTCTATTCTTCCTTCTAGTTTTGGATCTATTTATGTTGGCTTGATTAGAACCATATATTAGTGTGTGATACTCGGATCTATTAGTTTGTATTTGTGGTGATGATATCTTCTCGGGTTTTGATAGAGAAATAGAATCATGTGTTTTGTTCCACAAAATATTCTTGGATCCTTTGTGAAAACTTTTTGAGGTAGGTGGATTCTCTCTCACTCTACTATTCTGCAATTAGTTTTCTTGGTCTTTGATAAATTTTTCTTGTGATTTTTTTGAAATATCTTGTGAAATTGAATTGAAAAACCCATATTTTATGTGATTTCAAAAGGTTTGGTTTTGAAAGATGTTTTTTATATTTAAATAAATGTTTTATTATAGATTTTTAATAAACGTTTTGGTGTGGGTTCATGTTCATGTGGAACAGATAATGGGTGTAAGTGAAACCATTTAAGTTATTCTTTAGATAGATTATGGGAAAATGTACCACCATCAAATGGGTTCACCAAGAGATAGCTTGGTGAAAGGATGACTCACCACTCATGAGTGTACGAAGTTCCATGGTTACATTCATAGGGTGTGTGGGTATAGAAATTAATGTTGAGAAAATGATAATAAATGAAAGAAATATTTACTTAGTGTTTTATTATATGAAACTTGCTTACAGTTTTGATATGAACTATTTATCTACTTCTTTCCTATTTTATATAAAATGTGCTAACCTATTCTTGTCCTAGTGGAGTTTGTGGGAAGTTTTTATGTAAGTTCTTCTAAGTGATATACTCAACCCCTTATTAGGAACTTTGGTGCATTTATAGATGTCATCTATTGAGATAAAGTGAAGGGTCATGTTTTTTACTTATCTAGTATTAATACTTGATTTCATGGTTTGGTTTTGGAAGCTAGAGCTAGGGAGTGTTTTTATATTAATTTGGGATGGTTACACTTTGGTTCCAATGTATTTATTTTTGGATTCTAAGCCTTGCACATTTATTATTTGTCTTCTGTTACTCTAATATTGTTCTATATTGGTATTTATTTGAGTTATGTAATTACTTATTCATGAATCATGTAGTTGGGTGTTATTTTATTCTTCCTTTTTATCAAGTCATGTGTTCATCATGGAAAATTTTCCCCCAATGATTTGTTTATCTCTTGGCATTTATTTCCATCCTTTGGTGTCCTGGGGACGTCACCTGAGGTTAGTGGAACCTCCACCTCTTTCCAAGCCAATTGGTAAGTGCAAGATGTTACAAAACCACTGTTATTTTTCAATAATAATTCAATATATAATTATTAACGAGGTGATGTAATACCCTTAACAAATTATCAAGATATAAAAGAGTATATTTGTACATATATAAATAATACATTTAAATTCCATCAATTCATAATAATTTTGGCTTTTACTATTTTATTCTTGTTCTCATAATCTACTTACAAACAAATGTTAATGTGAGTATTAAGAAATAATAATCAGAGTGAGAAATAAAATTAAAATCATTCCTAATATGATATAAATTATTACACATTCTTTCAATCCATGGCAATTTAGGTTCATCCTATATCACCTTTGATTTATCATAGATTTTTTTATGTTATATACTCTTATTCATCATAACCAAATCCACAAAAAATAAGTAAACCCTACTTTTATACCTAATGAGGTGACCCAAGAATCGATTAAATATATATTAACTCATTTTAGATGAATATTCATTAAGTTTCAAAATAATACATGCCTGGGGATCTATAGTTTTAGTGTATTTAGATATTATATACAAAACCAATATATTTTAAAATATCATCGACATATACCACTATATTATTCCTACATGGTACCCTTATATTAATATCATACTTAATACCCTTCTTTAAGACCTAGGAAAAATGGAAACATAAGAAGGGGTGAGATCAGATGCTCAGAAAGGGTAAATAAGGGAGACAAAAAATAGAAGATCATAAGTGAGAATTAAATGGGAATAATGGTATGAGAACATAATTAGAGTACATAAAGATAAAAAAATATATTCATACCCATCAAAACATAAATCATCAATCATGATTCATTTCATAAGGTATATCATAAAACATGAATCATAATAGTGTGAAAATACCAATCTATCATGATTAATTAGAGAATAATATAGGCATAAGAATAGGACATAAAAGTGTGGCATATACAATATAAAATAAAACCATTTCCTTTTTCAAGGCCCATTTCTAACACCATTCTCACATATTAAATAGAGTCCCATAATGGATTGGGTTTAATCTCTATTCTTATAAAAATTGTGGACCGAGTCCCATGATGGATTGGGTTCACTACTTGTTCCCTTATATATTATCTCCTAAGATATAAATCTTTACCCAATGAATTGGATGGATATATAATTTTTGGCCCACGAACCATCACATATTTAAAAACCATATATATGTGTTCCATAATAACACAATGACATTCATAATTTCATCATAGCTTAATTAACCCATGTAAAAGAAAAAAGACATAAGAAAAATTTTATAAAGCATTATTATATACCATCCAAAGAATTATGATGGATGGTTCCATTAGTAATTATCTCCCATATAGAATAATAATCAATAAAGGATGTTAACATTTATTAAAAACACCATTATCAAATCATTATAAATACACTTTGAAAAACATGAAGAAATATCCTTCCCTTTTGGTAACTTTTTTAATAAAATAGAAAAATTCAGAGAAAATTAGAAATTGAATTTTCTTTAAAAACCATGGAAACTTGGAGAGTAAGTAAAATAATAAAGAATGGTTATAGTTTTTGTAATATTCATTCATTCGATAAACATTAAAAAAATTTCTTTTCACACTTTTGTAAAGAAATCCAAAATGAATCATATGAAAAACATTAAAAAATACATTTTAAAATTTTTTAAATAAATTTGAATATAGTTCAAAATTACCATAAAAATCAATATTGTATAGGGAATAATATTCTTTAAATAATATAAATAATACTGATATGGAAGAAAAAGATTCAAATCCAAAAAGAAAATATAAGGTCATTATCACTTACAAGTAATATTTTAGTTGATTTTTTAATAAAAAGGGAATTAATTGGTAATAAGGCTTGTAAATCCCATAAATAACTAGATTATAATAAAATAAACTAGGTTTAAGAGGTAAATATTATACATTTCCACCAATTTATTTTTAAAAAATAAACAATCTCTAATAAAAGTGAGATTCTAAAATAAACCCTTACCTTGGACTTATACTTGGTTAGACACACTATAACTACATATATAAATAATTTATATTTAATAAATAATTACTTAAGAACCTTTTTAAAAATATTATATTTTTATGGTTTTTCTGTTATCATATATCATTCATTTATATTTTTCTTAGGCTAACCACTTCGAGGTTGTTTAGTTAATTTATCTAAAATTATTTAGGTATTTTAACCATAGTAAAAGGAATTATAAAGTAATTTAATCATATATATAATTTTAGAGATATATTTTCTATATAATTCCAGTAGAACAAAATTTTTACACTTTAATTAGTTGTTAAAAAATATATTCAAATTAAGAAAAGTGTCTTGGTATGCTTATTGTGCACTATTAAATTTTATGATGGCCATTCACTATTAATATTAATAATAGAATGGCCAAAATATATTTTAAAAACACTAATCATGATACAAATATAACATTTATTTATTTAATATATTTTTAAAACCATTCGTATAAGACGATGATGAAAAATAAAATACATCGTTCATGGAGGTGGCAGTCCACATGTAACGCAAGCAGTGTTTTTATTTTCTAATGAAATATAAGGAAAGTAAACAATGGTTATTACATAAAAATAATAACATTTTATTATACTAATAATAATTATTTCATTATAATATGATGGTTATAGATGATTTGGGGGAGGTGTAAGAAGAAACAAACTTGAAAGGACTCAATTAAAATAATTAACTCCTTCTTGGATATCCTCCTTTGAATCGCTTCTTAAGGTTTCTTGGATTGGCCTTTTGGTGAGACTATAACATCAAGGGCATGGATAAGGGTTTTGTGAATTTATTTAATTATATATTGGTAGAGTTAAGTTTCTTAAATTTTTTGGGTGAGGGATGTGGTGATGGGCTTCTTATATAAGTGAAAGGAGTGAAAAAAATTTAAATACTCATTTATTAAAATAATATTAAATTAAAATTCAATAAAAATGGATCGAATATATATATATATATATATATATATATAATATAACGGAGACATCCAATCACATAAATATAGGGTTTTTGATGCATTATCACATAATTTTAACCTCCTTTAACCATTTTAACCATTATCATAGTGATAAAATTTTACCATGGTAACTTACTTTTGTAACCAAAAATGAAAATTAAATTATTAAAATACCTAAATATACTAATTAAAAATGTAAAAATAATTTTATTATATAAAATTTATAAATTTAGTAAAAAAATTAATCTTAGCACACCTTATGCAGAAAAATCATTTTTTAGAAAGATGCATCTTGAAGCATAAAATTGAATTTATTTTCATTCCATAACTAGTACAAATAATTCTATGGATGTTAATTTTTTTATTGAATATATTACCAATATCTTTCAATAAAATAATTCTTTAATATTTTTAAATTTAATTTATTAAAATAAAAATATAATTTTCACTTAGAAAACATTTTTTTAAAGAAAAAAATATCTATTTATAACATAAAATGATTTTATCTACATTTCTAACCAATTTATAATCAATGTATAAATTATTATTCATTATTTAATATATATATATATATATAATATTTTAGTATTTTTAATACTCTAAATGAGAAATTTTTCTTTTAAAATAAAAAAAATGTTATCAAAAAAAATATTTTTACCCATGTATTATCAAATTAGTATTACTCATAGTTGGTTAGTTGTTTCTTAGATGTTATTAAATTATTTTAATAATAATTAATTGAATTTTTTTATTTCATTTTATTGATATAAACTTTTAAGTGAAAATTTCATATCTTATAAAAAAAATTACTCTATAATAAAAATTTGTTTTCAAAAATGAATTTATAGCTTTTTATATATTATAAAATAATTTATCTTCAAAATTTAACTATCATAGAATATATTTAATTTTTATTTTAATAGTTATAAAAATAATGAATTATTAACTTTATTTTTTTATTGAATTTATCAAAATCTATCGAACACACAAAATTTATATAAAGGGAAATACTTACTAAAATATTGAGGTATTACAAAAATCATTGCCAATTATTCCTCAACAGTATCTTTATCATATGCATGTGGCCCATATTAATCACTAAATCCTAAAAAACTTTTCCATACATCATGTTTATCCTTTAAGGGACCTAAAAATTTATTCCCTTAAGAAATGGTAACTTATTCTTCAAGTGACTCAGTATTGTGATTTTCTTCTTCAATGATAGAATTTAAATTATCAATCACCTTGGATTGTCCTTTAAACTTTAGTTTCTAATCACTAATTCTTCTAATTTCATTGGACTTACTGGTTGAAATTTTAACCCTCCTTCCATTTAGTCAATATTTGATTTAATCTGATCCATATATACAAATGATTCTTTTAAAAACCCAATAATATTTTGATTTATCTTCCTTTGAACTTGTAATTCTTTTAAATCACCTTCAAGTTCCACTTAAAGATTTAAAACTCCACCAAGATTAATCTTTTATTAAATTTTAAACTTTACATTTTTAGACTAATTACCCATATAAATTGATTTAAAATCTTTAGGATTTTCTCAAATATAATGAGTGGGTTAAACACCAAGTCAGAACCATTTTCCCTGATACTAATTTTTACCACTAGAGACACCTTGAGTGGGGTCTGGATTAAAGTGTTTTCTAATTTAAGATTCTTACTTATTTAATTTAGATCCTTTATTAGATCTTGTTACCTCATTATAAGGAACATGTTAAATCTACCACACTATATATTAGTCTCTTCAAAACATTTACATATATATAAGAATGTAAAACATCCACAAGATAAAAGGATTTTTACTTGGTTCACTACTAAGGGTTGTGTCCAAGGAGAACTCACCAATAGTGTGTCGATGTGCCAAAATTCACTATCATTCACTAATTCAATGGATTAAAATTATTTAAATATGGTCACTCCATTATGAGATCACCTATAACACCCTGATATTGTTTAGTATATTTCTATTTAAATAAAATATAAGTGTTGGGTAACTTGCATTACATGCAACCCCAAGTCTATATAAATCGCGACATAGTAAAGTATTACAATCAAGCCCTTAATTGGAATATGTGAATACTAATAACCACATTATGAAATATATTTATAAATTTTTTAAATAATGAAAATGTATTGATTAATTTATAATTAATAAGTACTCATTTTTCTGTAAAATTAGTTTATGCTTTAAAAATGTGTTATCCTTAGAAATGGTTTTTATTACATTTTATGCAAACAAACATCATAATTAATTTATAAAAATTTCAGAAATTTTATTTAAGGAAATTAATATCATTTTTTAAATTATAAATTCAATATTATCTTATAGATATTTTATTATGATTTTTCAAAAATATTTATTTTTCAATAAATAGTGAAAATACTGATTTTTGTAAAAACTATCATTTATTTTCAATTAAAATTAAAATTTTGTTTTGAATTTTATCTTAAAGTAATATAGTTATAATTTAATTATAAATATTATAATTAATTATATAATTATAATCATTATACTTGATTTTGGTATAAGTTTATTTTTGGGTTTAAAATCACATTTTTATAAAAAACTGTTTTTATGTGTGCAATATGTTTTTATCTTAATAAATTAAATTAATCTATATTGATAAATTATTTTAATTAAATTTATATATTATATATTTAAACATATATTTTAACATTCATTATATGGTTTTTACAAGGAAATTAATTAAATTAAATTATTTTTTGTTCTTAAAGATTCAATTTTCTAAAATGGGATTTCATTGCGGGTTACATGCTTATTTAAAATTAATTTCTGACACATCTAGAAATTGAATATGGTAAAATAGATTAAATATTTAGAATAATAATAAATAATATATTCTAATATGGTCAACTTAATTTTTATTCATTTTGAATAGTAAAAATAATAAAATTTGGTTACCACAGTTAAGGTTAAAACGGGTTTATCGGGGGTTAAACCAAGTGATAAGGGTAATAATTCCACCCACACTGGCATAATTCTTATTGGTTAAAGATATTTCAACCTTATCCTATACTACCATCAAATATTTGTCTATTTGGATCCACTTTCCCATTAATGTGACCATATATCATAGAAATATTTCAAGAAATTTCATGTTTGTCCCTCTCGTCACTTATAAAAGGGAACATCTTATCCCCCCTTATTGTCATGAACCCCTACACGAAAAGCGTACCCCTATTGTGCTAGAAATGGGGGAAGAGAGATATTGAAACCCAAGTCTCTCATTTAGTTGGCCTTGGGTTGGTGACTAGTACTGAGGGTATAGTAAACACGGAGAAGGGAGGCATTACCCTCTAAGAGAACACATGAGAAAGAGAGAGATAAGATAGACACCAACTAAATCCTATTAAAAATAAAATATAAAAGAAAACCAAAGTTCATATATGTAATTACATGCAATAACTACTACAACTGAAAGGAAAAAACTATAAGTACCAAAATAAAGTAAAGACAGAAGCGACTACAAATCCCAAATAGTTCCTGCAAAACCCACAAGCTAGTAGTAACCGATTTTATTTTAAACTTGCTCCCACTGACCTAAAAAATATTTATAGATACATAGGGTGAGCATAATAGTATACTCATTAGGATCCTCCCTAGATCCTCCCATTTAAAAGATAAATAAATCATGCTAAACCACATTGAACAACAAGTGAGAATAACTCATCACCTAAATAGGTATACTAAGTTCCCAACCTCACCAAGGATGATCTTAATAAATATCACATACAAGATCATATAATATTATGATAATTCAAGGTTACCCCACTACTACTTCCCCACTGGTTTTCTGCTCTACCCCAACATTGCACGTCCTGAGCATCTCTCTCCAAAAATGCTTTCCCACAAACACATGGGTAAAGTTCCACAACATACACCTCATGAAACACACCACCACATCCACATAACCAAAATTAAATAGGTAGTTTCCGGGAGCCAACACATCCTATATAATGTGTATCATACATTGAGTATTATACCTCAAGCCATCGCATCCCATACACTGAGTAAGGATCCTCAAGCCATCATAGCATATACATGTTATGTTGGAGTTGGTGCCCTAGAACCAACTTATGTATACTTTATGATAACTTGTATTCATGGTTTTGAATATTAATAAACTACTTATCACATCATGATTATTTTTCTTCATGACATAGTATGTGATAATTCTCTAAGAGTAGTTGTCTCACTAAAAGGTCATAGTATTTCCCCTCTATGATGAAAACCCAGAAGTGTTATGACACTATTCTTGAATATATGTTCTATAGACAGATTATATCATTTGAGGGAAACAAATGATACCGGATATTAGGGGTAGAGACTCATAGGAATTTGAGGCACCTTTTCATGGTATACGCCCTTGGTAATATCCAGTGGGATATTATGAGAACAAGACCCACTGGTAGGAAATACACATTTATATGTGTCATTGGATGTTCCTATCTGTGGAAATTTTTATTAGTCCTTAGAATTTAAGATTATTATTAATGATTATTATAAGACACGCACTTATATGTATTGATGAAAACTGTGACGATAGATGTCTGTGGAAAAGTAGGTACATTAGGTGTGTCATGAGTAATATTTCATTAATGAATAATGATAGAAATGATTTATCCCATCTATACTTTAACGAAAGTTAATATCTTAGGATCTTTGATAGAAATGATGTATCCTAAATGAATATATAACCAATGGTATTCTAAAGGAAGGTTCAAATTCTGGGAAGTCAAAGAAAGAGACATCGAGCGCATGTGTTGATGGCACTAGCATGCAACCTGCTTGATTTAAGATATCGTGATAAAGGGATTATATTACATAGTAAGCATCCATATGAGGTGATATGTCATAGAGACATTAACGTCTTTCTCTATGGGTTCCTTAGTGTGTTTTTAGATGCTAGCCTTGGACTTTAGACTGATTCACTTAATTCCATTGAGAAATATGTCTAAAGGGTTACACACTAAGTATATCCAGAATATCAATTAAATAATATACTATTATTTATTATTTAACAAGTTGAATAAATATTATTCTCGCACGTGGTTTAATAATTATTAATATATTCTTGATCTCATATAAATATTTATTTTCTATTTAGTAAATATAATATTTATTTATTTACAAGTGAATAATGCATTGATATTTATTTAGTAAATAAACATTCACTATTCAAGGCCTGATAAATATTATGGAGGAATGGCGGATCAAGTTTCTAGCTCTAGTGAGAAATAATAAATATTGAATATTATTTGATTGAATAATATTTAATTATAATTTTCAAGTTAAGTACATGTTGAGAAATAATGATATTATTATTATTATTTGACATGGAGTTTTTCCAGGATTAAATAAATAATTAAGGGAACTTGTGAAATAATTTTATTTTAACCCTAGTGATATATAAAATCAATTATGTTATTTTCTCATTAAGCTAATTCCTTTTTCTTGGTTGTGCACAATGGATTTGGAGAATCCTATCAATCTTAGAGACCTCACTTCTCCAAGAACGCTCCCAAAAACGAAGACCAATCCTCCTTTTCCAAATCAAGTAGAACACATTGGAAGTAGTTATTGAAGCAATCAAAGGAATACGGGACAAGAATAAGGATCTGTTGTGCTAGAACCTAGAGATTCCTTTGGCAACACCTGAAGATTCGTGGAACACGTGTGGATCACTGCTATAGGAAATCTACACTTGGTTTCTACAATTTAACAATGGTGCATTGCAGATCTATCATCGGATCCATCAATAAAGAAATAATTCCAAAAAAAATATTCTTTGTTTAATTAAATTAATTATAAATAATATGTAATGATCCTCCCTTTGGTTCTGGTGTGATCTCCCTTGTATGTTTTCTTTGATTGAATTCTGTAAATCTAAGCATTTATTGTCATTTAGATCTTAGATTGAACATTGATCATGACAAAAATAATGTTAGCCACTGCCCATCGCATGCTTACACTCTTCCTGGAACCTACACAATATACATATAGTAGTATTTAAGAAACTATATCCAGAATACATGTGTGTGAAATAACCACAATCCATTATATCCCTCTACACACATATATGGGTAAAAATAAACACCGTGAATACCAATACAAGTAAATACTAAGATAATAGAGTAGGGCCACATGGGGTAGTCAGTCATTCATCCTCCCATTGAGATGTTGGGGAAAACACCCCACATGGTTTAGAATCCCTGGGGTGTCAGTTTCCCTAACCGATAGGGTGGATTAGCATATAAAAATAAAAAATGTAAATGATATAATATAGATCACAACCACACTATGGGTATAACCTAGTATCAGAATCAACTGTAGCTAACATCTCTCAAACTCCTGGATGCCACTACTAAGACCAGATATCCTATAAGCACACAACCATTAAAAGAGATACATTGAATTATTTTATTCCTTTTCATCAATTTCACTTTACGTTAATTAATAATTTAACCATTAATTTACCATTAACATTTTAGACATTAAATTTCATTAGCATCACAATAAAGTCCCATTCCCTCCAGGCATAATCAAACTAAGTCCACAGATTCTCAGAATTATAACCTCAGTATTGCATCCCAGTAATCTCTGAACCCATGGGTTAAACATGTATTCATTTGTTAACAAAATTACTTTCCATATTACCAAGTACTCTAGGAAAACATCCTAAGATACCAAACAAGGTATAAAACCAAGAACATCAATCTACCTCAAGCAGTGGGGAAAGGAAAGTAGAAGAACAAACAACATGGCCTTTATCCAAACAACAGATTCAAATAAGCATCCAACTTTCATATCAATGGATAAGCCCAACTCCAACCCCTTTCTTAATCCTTGGTGTCCTCCCCAACACCCATATGCATATCTGGATGCATCCCGTCATCACAAGAGTCAACTACTGCCACAACAACTGGGCATCCCCACCCCACATACCACAATAGCCCTCCAGGCTCATCCGTCTCAGGCTCACATCACATCCAGGCATCCTCAACCCACATACCACAACATCCCTCTAGGATCATCCATCCTAGTCTCACATCACATCCAGGCATCCTCACCCCACATACCATAATAGCCCTCAAGGCTCATCCATCCTAGGCTCACATCACATCACAGGAAATAGGAAACAATCATATAAACCGGGATCTTGTCCAAAAAGTAAGGCATCTGTCCTTCACACACAACAAGCCCTCACAGCTCCAAAACACAAGGCACTCGGCCTTTACAAGTAAGGGGAAACTCAAGTCGTAAAAGGCATTATATTTTATCACACAACTAGTTGTTATTCTATCTTGAATTAATTGATTCATTATTCATAGGTTCCAACTACGGGAAACCTAAGCAATAAGCTATCACAGGCTATCACAAAATAATTAAACAATTAATTTAAAATGTCTTTAATTCCTTTATCAACAAGAATAAACAAGATCCACATATTTATTTAATTTCATTAACACATGGAAGATGAGTTTATTTAAACATGATTTCAGAATTAAGATTACAACATACTAGATTCATTAAACATGCCTCTTTAATTATTTTATCCAATTAATTGTCAATTAAATCCAGCTTTGCATTCTTTAGAAATTATATATGCTAAACCAAGAATAAAAGGCACAACATAGATATCACACTATCTATAAAAATAGGAGGCAAACCATTATCATGGTATAAAACACCAACATCGTCATGCGATCAATACTAATTCTTTAATATGATTCAAGTAATTATTAGGTTAATTTCATTGTGATATAAGGGGATAATTCATGTTAGCTCTATAATTGCATGAAAATATAGAGAAGCAATGTATCCCCTACCTTAAAAAGGGTTTCGATGTTCTTTTAATGAGAACAGACCAATGTTGTGGATCTCGGTCACCTCTCCAGCAAGAATTGCATCCACCCAAGGATGTCACACCACAACTTATTCTTATTCTATCTTGAATTAATCGATTCATTATTCACAGGTTCCAACTATGGGAAACCTAAACAGAAAGCTATCACAAGCTGTCACAAATTAATTAAATAATTAATTTAAAATTTATTTAATTCCTTTATTAACAAGAATCAACATGATTCACATATTTATTCAATTCCATTAACATGTGGAAGATAAATTCATTTAAATATACTTGCAGAATTAAGATTAAAACACACCAGATTAATTGAACATGCCACTTTAATTATTTTTTCCAATTAATTGTCAATTAATTCGGGATTTACATTCTTTAACAATTATAAATAATAAACCAAGAATAAAAAAACAACATAGATATCACACTATCTATAAAAAAAGAGACAAACTTTTATCATAGTACAAAACACCAACATCGTCATGTGATCAATATCAATTCTTTAATCTAGTTCAAGTAATTACTTGGTTAATTTAAATTCTATACAAGTGGATAAATCATGATAACTCTATGATTTCATGTAAATATAGAGAAGTAATGAATCCCCTACCTCAAAAAGGGTGTCAACGTTCTTTTTATGAGAACTGACCAACGCTACAGATCCCGATCGCCACTCCCGTGAGAATTACATCCACCCAAGGACACTACACTACAATTTTTCCAACAAAAAACCAAAAAAACTCCGTTAGAAACATGGAGATCAAGCTCCATCACATGGAAAAGAGGGAAGAGAGGGAACAGATCGAAGAAACTATAATAATGGAGGTAGAACATACATTGGATTGAAGATGGATCGAAGGAGGGAAACTAGAGATCGATCCTTGATAAAGGAATCCCTAAAACATCAAATAGAAGGATGTCGGGTCACTTGGAATTGGGAGAGAGGTTATATATATGTAGAGTTCGACAAACCTAAATGGATGAAAAAATTTAAAACATACAACATCAGGTATTTACATGACATGTAATCCTATTTCACATCATGTAATCCTCGGGGTTTGGTTTCTACCAAAAAATGCATCACCTTTTTATTTTATATATTTTTTTAAACCTAGATTTATTACATGTTGTGAAACCTAATTCCACATTATGTGAATTTTTACACATGATGAAATCTACATGCTTCCAACTTTTAGTAGTTAAACTCCTCTATACTTCCTTCAATCCTCCTCTAAGAACATCGGTCAACAAAAAATCGCAAAGCATCGATCCACAAGGATCTAGACCCTTACATTAGATACCTATCAAAACATTGTCATCCTTTAGAATCCAAAACCAACCCAGAGAGGAAACAAAAAAGGTTTGTCTAAATAGCCACCCCATGAGATACCACTCAAGGCTCTCGCCACCACAGGAGCTCAACCACCTCACCAAGGGAACAACATGAAACCATGAAATAACCACAACCATCTCCTAAACACTCTCCTAGGGTAGATACCTCTCAAAAGAGATCAATACACAACAAAAAACAAGATAAAGTCATCTCATTAACCATAAAAGGTCTACAACCACAAAATAAACTACATTACAATAGAAGATCTAAACATCAAACAACTTGGGATACTAAGCGTGTATCTATGACTCACATTCCCAAGTGCTCTCCTCTCTGCCACTTTATTGCCACAAGACATGAACCAAGGGGATAGCATGCCTCTGAAACACCTTCTTATAGTAGTCCTGGATCTCTATAGGTTTCTCCTTGAAGCTCGCATCATTGTCAACATCGATCTCGCCCTAATCGATGACGTGTGAGTCTCCTTGAAGATAATGACAGAGCTACAACATATGAAAAAATCATGTATCTAGATCATCTTTTGGAGAAGTTCTGACCAATATTCCACAGCTCCAATACAAGATAATACCTCAAAAGGCCCAACAAACTAGGGAGAAATTTTACTCCCCCAACCAAACCTTCGCTGCCCATGATGGGGAGTAACCTTCAGGAACACAAGATCCCCAATATCAAACTCCAGAGGTATCCTCCTATGATCGGCGTAGGATTTTTAACAATCCTGCAGTGGTTTCATCCTCTCACAAATCACCTAAACCATATTTTTCATATTCTATACTAGTTCCAGCCTAAGAATTGCTGACTCTCTGACCCTAGTCTAGCATAATGGTGGAAGGAAAGGTCGATCATACAAGGTTTCAAACTATGTCATATCAATGGTGGAGTGAAAACTATTTTTTTAATAAAACTCTACCAATGGGAGGTGACTCAACCACGAACCTTCAAAATCCAGGACACAAGAGCACAACATGTCTTTAAGAGTCTAGATGGTCTGCTCTCTCTCACTATCTGTCTACGGATGAAAAGCATTGTTAAGGCATAGTTGAGAACCAAAATCAAACGGAAACCTATCCACACCCTAGAAGTAAAATAGGGATCTTGATTGGAAATGATCATCCTCAGGACTCCATGGAGTCTCACCACCTCCTACAGATACTACCTCGACAAAACCTCCACTCAACTCTACTCCTTAATCATAATAAAGTGGGATGATTTCATCAAAAAATCCACTACCACCCATATAGCACCATAGAATCCCTGAGATCAAGGTAAACTAGTAATAAAGTCTATCGATATGTCCTCCCACTTCCACTGAGGAAAATCTAACGGTTGGAGAAAACCACTAGGAACATGTTGCTTGGCCTTCACCTTCTGATAGACCAAATATTGAGACACAAACTCTGCAATTGCATGCTTCAACTCAGACCACCAAAACTGACCCCTCAAAGCTTTCACTACTGTAAATTGGTGCTTTAACAGTGCTATTAAATGATTTTATCAGTGCTTAAAAAGCATTGATATTTTGAATTATGTTAAAAGGGGGTCTTTAACAGTGCTAAAATGGCACTGTTAAAGGCACCCTTTATTAGCGCTTTTTTAGCACTGTTAAAGGGTACCTTTAACAACACTTTTTTCAGCACTGTTAAAGGGTGTATTTTAAGAGTGATAAAAAAATTGTTAAAAAATATGAATAATTAATTAATTTTTCACAGACCCCCTGACCCCCTTTCTCAGTTCTTACATCCCCCTTTCTTAGTGCTTTCCACTACCCATCCTCCTCATGTACCATGCTTCCCTTTCTTAGTACTAGAAGGCTACACCAAATAATTATGTGTGCCTTGATTTGAACACACGACCTCCCTTATGAAAATGAATGCTCTTTATCACTGTGTCATGCGTATTTTATTGTATATTTAATGAATTTTCTATTTATTTGTATATATTTTAAAATGTATGATATATATATATACACAATTATATTTATTTAAATGTATTATATACTAATATTCATTTTTATATATTAGAATATAAATATATGTGTGTGTATGTGTTTATTAATACACACAAATATGTATATATAAAAATAATATATACATATGAATGCATTTTAATAAGGTAAATAAAATGGATAATTTTTTAATTTAAATAAAATGAATAATAAATATTTATTTTATATATTTAAAAATACATTTATACATAAATATGTTGATATACGAATTTATACAAGTGACTTATTATAAGTAAATATAAAAAAATATGCGTATATTTAATTATAAATAAAACTACATTATGAAAAATTATAAAATTTCAAAAAAATAATATCAGTATGAATATAATCCCTAGAAATAAATTCAATCCCTACTAAAAATAGGCAAAAATATTTCCTTAAATGACGCTAAAATTCCATCAAATGTTAAAAAATTGGGGTACCCTGAATAAAAACTCAATTTTGGAGGAATTATGAGCCTTTTTGGGCCTTGAAAATTGTGATAGAGGCTTACCTATATAACTAAGGGAATATATCTCATCAAAATATTTTATTTTATATGTGGTAGAGATCAAACGGACACTCGAATCAAAAGTTATGGTCTTTTGAAGTTCGAGTTATGTTTTCAACTTATTTTAGATCATTTAATAATTTTTTGATTTTTTTATCTTCCAATTGATATTAAATGACCATTACTCTATAATAATTAGAAAATTATTTATTAAAAATATTTTTTAAAAATATTTAATAATCCATTTTTCCAAAATATATTTTATATTAAGTATAAATGCCTATTTACCTTATCTAAAACATATTTTAAAAATATATATTATATTTATATAAATAAAAATATATTTATATATTAATATATTATTTTTAATGAAATATTTTTTTTTTTGAAATATACCTTATATCAGTGATAGTAAAAACACACTGATAAAAGGGAGTCTTTAATGGTGCTTCTTTTAGCACTGTTTAAGGGGACCCTTTATCAGTGATTTTTCTAGTGCTGACAAAGGGTGTCTTTAACAGTGCTTTTAGCTAGTATTGTTAAAGCCATAGCACTGGATAAACCCAGTTTTATGGTAGTTTTGATACATATTTATCATTCTAGGATGTACCACTAAGGGATAACTATGTAACTCTATGAGAATCATCTCACGCATCACCAAAGGAATGAAAATACTCCTATGAAACAACACTCATTGATGTTCATCTTCAGACCAACCATCATGGGCCTTGCCACAAACAACTCAGACCCTCCAGAACTCCACCTCAAGATCCCCCAACTGGAATTCCTCCACTTGTTGTACCAGAGATGACTACACCGTCATCTAAAAAAGACAACCCCTGTCCCCAACTTCAATGCAATGTTTAAGGTTCTTCTAACACTCTCTAGGAATCACTAGATTCACACACTATATTACTACATGATTGTGTGCTCAAAGCATAGACCATGACATTCCCCCTTACAAGTGTATACAAAATATTAAAGTTGTATTCATGTAAGAACTTCATACACCGATGTTGGTGCAATTTCAAGTCGCATTGGGAGAAAACATACCTTAGGCTCTTATGATTTGTGAAGACCACAAAGCAATCGCCAATGAGGTAATGTCTCCACAACTTTTGGGCAAACACTACTGCCTCTAACTCGAGATCGTGGGTGGAATAGTTATGCTCATGGGGACATAATTTTTGATACCCATAATAAATTAATTATCTCTACTGTATCAGAACATAGCCCAACCCAATATGTGAAGCATCACTGAAAACCTTAAACTAAACTCCTTCCATTGGAAAAAAACTAGAGCACTGACCAACTTCTCCTTCAGATACTCAAAATTTGTCTAACACTAATTAGTCGATAAGAATTTCTGATCATTTATGGTCAACACTATCATAAGAGTTGTAACTCAAGAGAAATCAGTTACGAACCTCCTATAATAGCCTGCAAGATAAAGAAACTTCACACGTATACCACTATCTTAGGGGATTCCCAAGACACAATTGTTTCTATCTTCCACAGATCCATAGCTACTCCCTATCGGGATACAACATGCCCCAATAAATAGACTTTTTAATCCAAAAACTCACACTTCGGAAACTTCCCAAACAACTTCTCATGATGAAGAACTCCCAAAATGGCACACAGATACTCTGCATGCTCCTCCTCATATGTTGAGTACACAAGGATGTATTAGATAAAAACCACCATGAACTTATCCAAGAAATCATGAAATATAGTGTTCATTAACCTTATTAACATAGATGGAGCATTTTTTTCATCGAACGGAATCACAACAGACTCAAAATTCCCATGATGATAGTGGAAAGCAATCTTCAGGATATCCTCATCCTTTATACACATATGATGATATCTTGACCACAAATCAATATTTGAGAACCAACTTTAACCCTTTATTTGATTGAATAAATTATTAATCCATGGAAGAGGATAGTGTTTATTCATTGTCACTTGGTTCAAGTGATGATAATCGACACATAACCACAAACTTCCATTAGCCTTCTTTATAAAAAAAATTGGTTCACCCCACAATGACACACTTTTCCAAACAAAACTACACTTCAACAGACCATAGAGATATATATGAAACTCTCACAACTTAGAAGGTTCCATACTATATGGATACATTGATTTAGGAGACACTCCTAGATATAGTTTGATCCCAAAATCGATCTCTCATCGAAAGGGTAATGCTACAACCTCCTCCAAAAAGACATCATGGTACTCTTCTATGACCCTAGGAAACACCAATATATGAGCCTCTGACGAACTCAAAATTAGCTCATCCATCAAGGATGACAAGGATAGAACACACCTTTGACCCATATGAGGGTATCACTCTCTAAAAAACACTATTGTCTCTTCATCATCATTGAAGAACACAAACTAACTCCTGAATCAATCCATGATATCCTGCACTAAATACAACCAATCCATACCGATGATGATTTAATATGGTTGTATTTGTAAACATAGGAAATATCCCCAAGTGCAGTTCTACCCTAGAATTATCTCATTGTCTCTACATACATCAAACAATTCATCCTGATCTCCAACTGTCATAGTCAATGCCAAGGGCACTGGAAGCCTCTCTAGCTCAAGTCCTAAATCATAGATAGGGGAAGGTGATATGAATGAGCGTGTCACTTCTGGATCAAAAAAGGAATTCAACCAAGTATAAAACAATAAAATGGAACATCAAAAAATGTTTGGCTCACCTGGAGCTAGAAACGCTAAAGCATGAAGCTAACCACGACCTATTCAACGGCTTCTCTAACCATGTGGAAAACCACTTACATGGTCACACTCCACTCTATAGGTATGGGGATAATCTTGGGGTTGTCCTCTACCTAACCCATCTACTCTCTTATAATCCCAAACAAGAGAAACCTACTGCTTCTTCCTCAGCTGAAACTGCCATAGTAGAGGACCCTGAAGTGGAATAACTGGCGCACGCTGACTGCTTAGAAAAGTTGGGTACTCTCGCCACTGATGAACTCATCCTACACAAGAAAAAACATGCATATGATTCCTTGGTATAGGCTTGAGATCCACCAACCCTAGATAAATGATACATTGAGGGCTCAGACCCACCACTGAATGATCAAAAGCTCTTCTATCCTGACAATTAGGAACCTCGTACCACAGCTCTACTTCACGAGGAATCCTGATGACTCCCCTATCATGATAATATGGTGCCGGATAACATCCTCTCAATGACCTCTAATCTCACCAGCACCTCGAGATACATTTTTAGCATAAATGGGGTGACTTGGCACTGGATATTTGGATGCAAAGCCTTCTTGAAATGCCTCACCCTGGCCTCCTCATCTGGAAATAGGTCTGAAGTATATCACAAAAGGTTCTTAAAATGGATTTTGAACTCTCACACACTGGATCTCCCCTACCGAAGGGTAAATAGCTCTTGGTGACTGGTCGTATTAACGGTCAAAGAAATAAACTCAGCTTTGAATTGATCTTGGAACTCCTCCCACAAGACTTTAGACTCCTCAAGATCTCCAAGGAAAAAGAACCACCATTTCCTTGTTGTTCCACATAGCATCATCACAGCCAATGATACCTAGTGCTCTTTCTGAGCACGGATCAAACTGAAGGATATCTCAACCCCCTCTAACCATTCTTTCATGACGGCATCTAAAATGAAGCACTCATGCCTCTACAAACTCTGGTGTTGAAACTCTTGGAGTGTCCTCCTCTATGTTTTGTCGCCGTCAACCTCCACTCTACAATGATATGTTGGTGCAACCTACTGAACATATTCTGTGCGAACTCGGTGAGGATGTCAACATAGATCATTGCTTTAAAAATAAAAATAAAAGTTAGAGCTCCCAAAACTTGAATATGGAAGACCTTAACATCAATTAATTGTTTTCTTTTATTCATTTTAGGTTAACCTATCCCAAGGTCTACTAATTTCAAACACAAGAGCAAAAAACAATGATGTGTGATCCTTTTGTAGGTCTCTACCCTGCAACTAGCATCAACTCATTTATTAGACATTATAAGATTAAAGGTTTGTGCATCAGATTATAGGGCGCCCTAAATACCCATGTCTAAACCGGTATCCTGTGTTTACAGTGCTCTCTAAACTTAGTTGACATTGTCTACCTATTATCCCACACAACCTCACATATGCCTATCTCCAAACTCCATCATATCTGTCAACCAGAGCTCTGATACCACACTTTCATGACCCCCTCCCCAAAAATTATACCCATCCTAGGCTGGAAATGGGGGAATATAGATAGTGACACCCAAGTCCTACCTCCAGTAGGCCTCAGGTTGGTGACTAGAAACAAGGGTATAGTAAATACAAAGATGGGAGGCATTACCCTCTAAGAGAACACATGAAAAAGAGAGTGATAATATAGACACCAATCAACTCTAGCTCATAATACAATATAAAATAAAACCTAAGTGCACATATATAATGACATGAAAGAACTACTATAACTAAAAGGAAAAACTTCAAGTGCCAAAATAAAGTAAAGAAAATAGAGACCACGAAGCCCAAACAGCTCCTACAAAGCCCACAAGCTAGTAGTAACTAGTATAATCTCCAAAATGCTCCCATGTACCTAAAAGAAAATATTTACATATACATAGGGTGATTATAATAGTATACTCAGTGGGATCCTCCCTAGAGATAATTAAATCATGATAAATCATAGTGAACAACAAGTAAAATGAACACATCACCTAAACTGGTATAATAAGTTCCCAACCTCACCATGGATACTCTCACCAAATATTGCATACAAGAGCATATAATATAATGATAATATCAAGGTTACCCCTCTACTAATTCCCCACTAGTTTTTCACTCTCCCAATATCACACATTCTGAGCATCTCTCTCTAAAAAATCTAGCTTGTAGACACTTGGTAAAAGCTCCACAAAATGCACCTCGTGCAACACACCACCATGTCCATGTAAACAAAATTAACCATATAGTTTCTCGGAGCCAATACAGCCTATATAATGCTTATCATACATCAGGTATTATACCTTAATCAATCATAGCCCATACACTAAGTAAGTATCCTCAAGCCATCACAGCCTATACACATTGTACCTATAGTAGTCCTTAGGAAACTATATCTATAATACATGTGTGTGAAATAACCATAAGACATTACATCCCTCTACACACATATATGGGTAAAACTAACCATCATGAATACCAGCACAAGTAACTACCAAGAGAAGAGAGTGGGTCCAAAGGGGGTAGTCATCCATCCATCATCTCACCAGGATGTTGGCAAAAACACCCCCCCCCCAAGGCTCAGAATCCCTGGGGTGTCATTTTCCCTAACCAATAGGGTGGGGTAGGATATAAAAACACAAAATATACATGATATAATATATCTCATAACCACACTATGTTCATAACTTAGTCTCGGACTCAACTTCATCTAATGTCTTGAAATATCAGTTGCCACTATTAAGACCAGATATCATATAAGCACACACTAGTATAAAAACTTTTTTTACATTAGTTTTTTTATCTTTTTAACATCTATTTTGAGAAGAAGTTATTATGAGCGACATAAAAAAATATGATTTTTTACGTCATTTATTTAATAACCAATGTAAAAAATGGGTTTTTATGATTTTTCATATCAGTTTTTAAAAAATAGATATGAAAGACCTCCTAGAAATGACATTAATAAGCCATTTTTTATGTTGGTTTTTAAATAAATGACGTAAAAAATAACTACCATATTGTATATAATTTCATAGTATTTGATTTGACAGGTTGTACAGCTCAAACGGGGTTACAATTCAAAAGTTATGACCATCATAAGTTTGATATATTTTTTTTGAGGAAAGATCGAATGAGCCAACCGTAGCTTCATATTAGAACAAATTTAAGAATACGAAGGAGGATTTGTAGTTCTACCATGATATAAATAATTATACATCATTATAATAAAATAATAATTCTTAAATGGTATATCAATTAAGAAGTTTTATTAGCAACATTACTTTTCATATTACCATGTACTCTAGGAAAAAATCCTAAGCTACCAAAAAATGTATATAACCAAGAACATCAATCTACCTCAATAAGTGGGGAAAGGAAAGTAAATAAACAAACAACATGGATGTCATACAAACAACATATTCAAATAAGAATCTAGCTTTTATATCAATGGGTAATCCTAGCTTCAACCCATTATATCATCCTTGATGTCCTCCTTGACAGCCAAATGCATATACTGATGAATCCTTCCATCACAAGAGTCAACTGATGCCACAACAAATGAGCCTCCCTGCCCCACATACCAAAATAGCCCTCTAGGATCAGTCATCCCAGGATCACGTCGCATCCGGGCATCCTAACCCCATATACCACAACATCCCTCAAGGATAATCCATCCCAGGATCACATCACATTCGGGACTCCTCACCCCAATACCACAATAGCCCTCAAGGATCATCCATCCTAGGCTCACATCACATCGCAAGCAGCAGGAAACAAACATAGAAACCAGGCTCTTGGACCAAAAGCAAGGCATCCAGCCTTCACACACAATAATCCTTCACAGATCCAAAACACAAGGCACTCAGCCTTTATAAGTAAGTGGGAAACTCAGGCCCTACAAGGCATTATCTTTTATCACACAACTAATTGTTATTCCATCTTGAATTAACTAATTCATTATTCACAGGTTCCAACTATGGGAAACCTAAGCGGTGAGCTATCACAATCTGTCACAAATTAATTAAAAAATTAATTTAAAATGTATTTAATTCCTTTATCAACAAGAATAAACATGATTCACTTTTTTATTTAACTCCAATAACACATGGAA
The DNA here is from genome assembly GCA_963277665.1 of Viscum album. Lineage (NCBI taxonomy): Eukaryota > Viridiplantae > Streptophyta > Magnoliopsida > Santalales > Viscaceae > Viscum > Viscum album. The sequence goes on along the minus strand of OY728123.1, from coordinate 1,421,618,627 downwards.
GATAAATTCATTTAAACATGCTTAAAACATTAATATTACAACACACCAGATTCATTAAACATGCCTCTTTAATTATTTTAGCCAATTAATTGCCAATTAATTCTAGATTTACAATATGAATCAATTATACATGCTAATCCAATAATAAAAAAGCACAACATATATATCACACTATCTAGAAAAATAGGAGGCAAACCGTTATCATGGCACAAAACACCAACATCACCACACGATCGATGCCAATTCTTTAACCTGGTTCAATTAATTATTAGGTTAATTTCATTGTGATCCATGGGGATAATTCATGATATCTCTATGATTTCATAAAAATATAGAGAAGAAATGAATCCCCTACCTCAAAAAGGGTTCTGATGTTCTTTGAATGAGAATGGACCAATGTTTTGGATCCCGGTCACCTCTCCCACAAGAACTACATCTACCCAAGGACATCATACTACAACCACACCAATAAAAAACCAAAAAAACTCCTTTAGAAACATAGAGATCAAGAGCCATCACATTGGAAAGAGGAACACGAGAGAACAGATCGAAGAAACCACAAGAATTGAGGTACATTATACCTTGGATCAAAGATGGATCGAAGGAGGGATGTTAGAGATCGATCTTTGACAAAGGAATACCCAACACATTGAATAGGGGGATGTCGGGTCACCTGGAATCAGTATATAGGTGTTATAGCCATAGGTTTTGACAAACTCGAATGGATAAAAAAATTTAAAACATACAACATTGGGTATTTACATGATGTGTAATTCCATTTCATATTGTGTAATCCTCAAGGTTTGGTTTCCGCTGAAAAATGAATCGCCTTTTTATTTTATTTTATTTTTTTAAACCCTAATTTATTACACATTCTGAAACCTACTTCCACGTCATGTAAATGTTTACACAGTGTAAAATCTCCCTATTTCCAACTTTTAGCAAACAAACTCTTCTAGAATTCCTCTGAGCCTCCTCCAAGAACCTCGGTTTTTGAAAAAATGCAAAGGGTCGGTCTACACGGATCTGGAACCTTACACTTATTCACACATTTCGATCCTTCTAGATTAGCCAATACCTATAAAAAAACCTTCATAGAATCCTTCCCTTCATCCTAGATCTTCTAGTCTTATCCTAATACAAAATATTCAAATCTTACAGTGTAATCCAAAGGAGGTATCTCAAAGAAGAGGAGGCTAGAGAGATTACAAATCAAGTCATATATAAGGTAAGGGTTTCATCTCAATTTATCTTCATTAAGACATATTTTAATGTTATTAACCAATTTATTATTTAAATTGTGTACATAATTCTCATGAGTTTATTTTAGAATACTCCATAATTTAATGAAAGGAATTTACAGAACCATATGATTTTTGAGCATCTAATGAATTTTGATTCAAAAATTACTAAAGTCATAAAGGTTATTCATCTCAATTTTATTTCATTAAGACATTTTGATATTATACACCTATCTTTCTTTATGAGGTGTATCTAAATACCCATTGATATATTGTATCATAAATATCCTTATATACATGGTATTTAAAAGCTTCATTTTATATTATTTATTTCATGGGGGTTATGATCAAATGTTACCATGGTGGTAAGGATTTTATGTTATAATATAATTTTTCTATGGGATTTTTTATGTTTAATTTTAGATGATGAAAATATATTTTTATCTCAACTAAATCTTATGAATTTTATTCTCCTTTTTTTATGTTCAGAAATTACATTTTTTCCATTCATTTTCCTCTCTCTATGTATTAAAGAGACCAAAAGACTGTTTTAAGGAAAACATTGTTTTCTCTTTAGTTGTGAATATTTTATTCCATGTCCATATTTTCTTTAAAATGTTTTCAATAATGTTTTTTTATTCTCTAAATATTATTTAATGTTATTTTTTAGCTATATTTTACTATATTTACCAAGGTTTAAAAGGAATATTATTATCATTTTCTAAATATGATATTTTGACTTTTATTAAAAATGAGAAATGAATTTTTGTTTTAACGTACACCATAAGAAAAAATTTCCATAAAATCATGAATACTCTTTTATTTGAAGCTTAATTTATAAGTTTCCTTGTTTATTTTCAATGAAAATGTTTTTCTTAATATTTTTTAAATTTTTAGATTTTAAATAAATGATTTCAAAATGAAAAATTTATTTTCCTCATGAAGTATCCTAGTAATATTTTAATGGTATTATCATATATACCAATATATTTTTATATTTATTATGATTTACTAGGTTTATGGTCCAATGATACCATCTTTATTATTTCTCTATATGGTTTATGATTATCATGATGAAATGTTTATGAAACTCGTATCCTTTCTGCAGGATGTGATATGGTGATATGGTGATTGTTTATGATCTTATGGAAACATATGTTAGGTTTTCATTATATGATAGGTGGGCCTAAAATTATATATATCTCTAATTAATTAGGTAAATATGGATATATAAAGAGATAATGAGCACTGGAATAGGGTGTGAACCCAGTTCAGTAAGGGGCTTTGTCCAATAATATTGTCCTGGAAGTGAACATAGACTAAGGAAATGATGGAATGGGGAGTGAATTCAATCCATTATGATAGTATTGGAAGTAAAATATGACTAAGGAAATGATTTTATATAGTTATTTATATACCAAAAACTTATGTCTTATTCTTATGATATGTTCTTACAGCTCGTGATTTATTATTGATGATTTTTCACTCTTATATCTTATGTATTATGTCTTTTGATTAACAAGTCCTTATTCAATGATTCATGTTTAAAGATATTTGATTGATTATGTATGATTAATATAAGTCATAATCATTTTCCCATGATCTTATTCTTATCTTACTCAAAATACTTTTTTCATTTTCTGAATAAATCACTTTTTGGTTGATTGAGAACCTCACAATAAAAATTCAAACAAAAAAACCAACACAAATACAAAATTTAAAATTCAAACACAGATAACAAAAAAATGGGTGTAGGTATCTTGCATAGGATGTCACCTCGAGCCCACCAAAAAATAAAAAACATCAAAACCACCTCAATCCACATACCACCTTTCAAGATTCAAAATTAAAATTTATTTGTCAAACAAATAATAGTCACAATTTCTTAATAATAAAAATATCTCGAACCGCATGAGAAGATGGAACCTCGAGCCTTAAACCAACCAGAACATCCCTCACATCACCGCCAACACATAGTTACTAGCACGAATGTTGGCTGTCATCAAATCCTCTAGGACATAATCACTATAACACCTTCAAAGGACCTCTCTATCGAAACAAGATCCCAAAAACTAAAAAAAGAACATCTCGCCACCTTCGTCATCACCAAATAAAAACCAAAAATACCATGCCTTAGAAGAAAAAAAATGAAGAACCAACACTGAGGGAATCTGGAGAAAGGAGGAATGACATCACATGTCGCACCTCCTAGAACACCCTATCGCTCACACAAACACATCCCAAGACCTCCTTGGGAACTATCACACCCAACTAACCTGGAAAGGAGTAATGAACCTAGAAGCCAGAGAAGTGTAAGAGTGGAAAGAACCTCCACAGTGATCTATGATAAATCCATCACCATCAATCCCACAAAAATCATCATCATTGAACTATCACTACCAAAATAGTGAGAGCAATTCCATAAGAAATCACCATCAAAGGACTAGAGAAACCATCATCTTCACTGTGATGAAACAACCAAAAAACAAAACCTCAGACCATCTGATTGAACTATAAACCAAAGCGGTAGACATCACTAGCTGAGATGATCCCCCAACACTGACTCGCTACCACTGACACCATCCCAAAACCACCTAAAAGACCCTCATACCAAACCGAAATGTGGTCAAGCACAAGAGGATGGGTAGAAAGAGAAAATTAGGGTGAATAGGATAAGGAGGAAGTTGTTGAACCTCACACCAACATAATCCAAAACCCCCAGAGTGCCTTCATGACAAACCAAGATGGAGTTTAGCATGAATTTTTAAGTGATAAGAGTAGAGGTGGAAGTGTAAGACATCCACAAATCGACAAATAACAATCCACTAAAATGGAACTAGCTAAAGAAGATGCTAAAATAAATATAAAGGCCACCATGAGAGCTAGTAACAGATAGGAGGATCGGGAGCACCGTGTATATAGAGGAATAAGAAGGTGAAGAGGTGGAAATCCTAGGTTTATAAAGAATAGATAACAAACTAAGAAGGAAGAAACAGGCTCAGAAAGTGAAAGGAGTTAATCACAAATATAAGGAATGAGATAAAGAGGTGAGTCACTATATTTCTAGGGGAAGAACCCTAGATGGAGGAGAAGAACACTCGAGAGAGTGCATTAGGAGATAACTTATCCATTTCACTTATGGTTATCTTATTCTCACTTATGATCATTGATTTATTTCTTGTATGTTTACTCTTACTAAGCATCTGAGCTCAACATTTCTTATGTTTCCAATCCCCAAGTTATAAAGAAATGTTTTAAGTGTGAAATTTATAAGAAGGGTTCTAGTTATGAAGAATGTAATGGGAAATTATGTATATCATTAATATTCTAGTTGTTTATGTATCCAAGTTTCCAAATTCACTAAAACTTTGGTGTTATATCATGGATCATATTGATATTTATTTAATATTTCATTAATAAGATGTATTATTTATGTAAGAAAAGTTTGGGATACTATAGTTGGTATTAGAGAAAGGTTTATAAATTTTGGAAACTAGATTGAGGAAAATTTATTAAGAAACCTTAGTAAATTCTTAAGTATATGATAACATCCAAAAGTTTTGGTAAGGTAGACATTATGTGGTTTTCCTAGAAATACATACTTGTTTGGATACTACAAGTGGATGTGTATTTAGAAAAGATGCATCTAGGTTTAATAACCCTAAAAAGAGTTGTTTGAGTATATATCAAACATTAATGATCCCTTACTATGAACCGGTTTTGACACTCCTAGGGAATATACTTATGTTAAATAAAATTTTCTTTAATAATCATTATGAAGGATTTGAATAGATAATGACCATGGATGACCTGGGTTAATTATAAGGTTTCATAAGTTAAAAATAAGGTCTCATGGTTTAGACATAATATTAATGATTTTTTATTATTAGATAATTATTCATTAATATCTCTCATACCATGATTTTGGTTTTAGTTAATGATTGTAACCAAGAGGAATTATGTTAACATTTAATGTGACGGGTGATGAAATGATTATTCTTATAAGAAGATAAATGAAATAGGAGATGGAATGCAAAATATCTTGATTATTCCTAACCATATATCTCGATATATGATTAAAAAAATGAACATAGGTGATTTTCTGAATGAACCAAATAAGAGAAAAATGGAATTTCATGATGGTCATGAAGGAATAAATATTCAAATTCCTATATTTCAAGAATATGGGAATAAGAACTTGGGTAAATGTATCAAAGTAATGATAACATGTTTTAGTTGTGGAAAAGAAGGATATAGAGTAAGTGATTTCCAAGGAAAAAAGAAAATTTTGGTTAACTCAATAGATAGGAATAATGGTTTCAAAAGGTATCAGCTAAGGTTGAATTTTTTAAATATGGAAAGTATGGTCATTATATAAATCAATTTCCTAGGTGGAATGATTGATAAGAGGATACACAAGGTTTTATGAGTAAAGGTTTTACTATTGATAAAGAAGAGACTATGAATAACATGTTAAAGGTTTGAATTATTTTAATAGTATTACATAAGTTAAAAGTAAAAAACAAGATTAAATTGATATTGATTAATCTTAATACATGATTCATATTTCATATTATAGGAAGGAAGTATTACGTAATAAGATGAAAAATTTGGGTTAATGGTTTATGAATGAAGTGGAATGATTGAATTATTGATGTATTGGGATTTAATAATTATGTTGTAAAAGTGTTTTATCAATGATATTATGGTTATAAGATTCATGAAACCTATAAGGAGTATTCCACAATATTTTTGCTTTAATTATTTTCAATCATATTTTGAATGGTACCGATGACCTAAAAAAGTGTTGTAGTGGTAAAGTGATATTTTTAGAAAACACACAATTAAGGGATAGGTAAGCCTTAATATGTGACTTAGGTTGAGATAATGATGTTTATTTGTGATAAATAGATTATTTATTTTGATAAAGTACATTGGATAGTATTTTTTACCTTGAAATTAATTAGTGATTTGATGAAAATGTGATTTATGTTATCTTTGATGTAGTTTATTAGATTTTAGATTTATAGAATATATTTGATTGTCTATGAATTTATTTAATGAATAAGGATAGAGTTTTTTTTAATAATATGTATTTTTATTGAGGTTTTATGGTGATTCGGGTTATTTTTTGAAAGTATTGGATTATTTTAAGAGAATATATGATCATAGTATTCACATGTTTGGTATGTGACATTATGAGGTACTTTAAGTTAATTGGGGAGTAAATTTATGTTGATTTTGTAAATTTAGTGACCTTTTCCCAAATTCTTTGGTTTTTAATTTGTTCAAGCATGTTTTATAAGAGTTATAAAGTTAACTATTTATGTAATGGTATAAGTTGAACTTTAGGGGTTATTTTTTAGGTTTTATAGATTAATTTATAATTTTATCAAATGAAGATTTATCCATATTTGATAATGTGTGCTAAACATTTTGGTTTTTTAAATATATAGAGATGGAAGGAATGTGTTTTCATTATTTTAAAGATCTTATGATCCATTAAATGGTAATGTTAGTGCTTTAGGTATGAAAATAATTCATTTTGAATAATCATTTCTTAGATTAAGATAATATATAAAAGTAGAAATTGATTGAATAGAAACTTAAGGATGAAATTATTCTTATGAAATGGAAATAAATAAAGTAAGTATATTTTATCATATTACATTGTAAATTGATTCCTCAACTCTAGAAAAAGGATCTCTAAAATGTATATTTTTTCCTTTTTATAGTTATTTTTAAGGAGGTAATGGTCATTTTCACCCCTTTCTAGTTTATGGTTTTCTGGTCATTAAATTTCTCCTGGTCATGTTCTATATCACTCTCTATTATTATTTAGATATTATAATTCTCCTCTATGTCCATATTTTCACTTTCTTCTAATGTTATCCTTATTTGGGAACCTGGTTATGTGTTGTTTTAGTTAACCTTTATGTTTCCCACTTCCTATTTTCAAAGGAAGTTTTATTGTCACTCTATACAATGTGGGTTTTCAACAATAGTATTTTCAAATATTAAACCTTTGATTACCAAGATAAAAAATTAAAAGTAAAATTTAGTTAAGTGGGGTAATGTTACAACGTGATATTTCATAATATATTTTTCATTAAATATAATGTAAGTGTTCGGTAGCTTTCATTACACGTAACCCTGAGTCTATATGAATTACGATCTAGTAAACTATTAAAATATTTATATTAAACAGTAAGGTATGAATATTAATAACCATATTATGAAAAAATATGTATAAATTTTTCAAATAATGAAATTTTATTGATTAATTAATAATAAATAATCACTCAATTTTTAGTAAAATTATTTTATGCTTCTAAAATATGTTTTCTTCAAAAATGGTTTTATTGCATTATACACACATAGACATTATAATTAATTTATACCATTTTTATAAATTTTATTTTGGGAACTAAATATAATTTTTGAAATTATCATGTTAATATTAGGTTAATCTAAATTTTTTGTATTTTTCTAAATATATTTATTTTTCGGTGAATATGCGAAAATACAGATTTTTGTAAAAACTATCATTTATTTTCAAGTAAAAGTACAATTGTGTTTTGAATTTTATATTAAAATAAAATAATTATAATTTAATTATAATTAATATAATTAATTACATAATAATCATCATTAAACCTAATTTTGGTATAAGTTTATATTTGGTCTTAAAAACATGTTTTTCTAAAAACGCATTTTTCTAAAATCTATTTTTATGCACGTAATTTATTTTTATATTAATAAATTAAATTAATCTCTATTGATTAATTATTTTAATTAAATTTATAGATTATATATTAAATAAAATATTTTAAAATTTATTTTATGGTTTTTAAAAGGAAGGTAATGTAATTAAATTATGTTTTATGCTTAAAGAATCATTTTTCTAAAACGGGTTTTTGTTGCGGGTTGCACTCTAATTTAAAACTAATTTCTTCCACTTATAGAAATTTAATATGTTAAAATGGATTTCATATTTGGAATCATAATAATTAAAATAATATAATATAGCCAACTTAATTTTTTTTCATTGTTAATAGTAAAAAATAGTAAAATTTTGTTACCACGATTAAGGCTAAAATGGTTTTACCGGTGGTTAAACCAATAGATAAGGATATGATTTTCACCCATAATTGTCTAATTATTATTAGTTAAAGATAATTCAACATTATCTTATCTTAAATTATATTATTTTTCTATTTTTATCTACTTATCCATGAAAGTGATCGTATATCATTGAAGACATTTAAGAAGTTCTATGTGTGTCCCTCCTCTCACTTATAAAAGGGCGCTGCTTATCCTCCCTTATTTACACATTTTGATACTTCTATCTCAACCAATATCCATTCTCAAAAACCTTCCAAGAATAATTCCCTTCATCCTATGCTTAAGGTATTCTCCTAATACTAATTTTTCAAGGATTAAGGTGTAATGAAAAGGAGGTATCTCAAAGAAGAGGTGGTTAAAGTGCTTATAAATCAAGACAGATATAAGGTAAGGGTTTTGTATCAATTTCTCATCATTGAGACATGTTTTAATTCTATAAACTGATTTATTGTTTTTATGGTGTATATAATTCCCAAGAATTTATTTTTTCATGCTCCATGATTTAATTCGATGTATTTACATAACCATATGATTTTCAAGATTCTAATGATTTTGTATTAAACAAAAACTAATGTCGTAAGGGTTATTCATCTCATTTTTGTTTCATTGAGATATATTTGATTTCATATGCCTATATTATTTTATGAGTTGTATATACTACCTCACTGATATATTGTATCATTAATATCCTTATGTTCATGGTATTTAAAGTTTCATTTAATGTTATTTCTTTCATAGAGGTTATGATTCAAAAGTTACTACAATGGTAAGGGTTTTATGTTACAATCTCATTTTTCACCAAGATTATTTATGATTAATGTTTTATGATGAAACTTTTATAATATATATCTTCTAAATATTATTAATTTTCTTATCCTATAGTGATTTTTTGAGGTTACATGTTTTTATTTCATTTTCCTTTCTTTATATACTCAAAAGACTGAATGAATGTTTTAAGGAAAACTGACATTGTTTTTCTCTTTGGTCGGGAATATTTTCTTATATGTACATATTTTCTTTAAAATGTTTTCAATAATGTTTTTAATGTTCTCTAAATATTATTTATATTCATTTCTTGACTATATTTTACTATCTTTACCAATGTTTAAAAGGAATAATCTTATCATTTTCCAAATGTGGTACTTTTTACTTTTACTGAAAAATGTGAAAGGAATTTTTGTTTTAACATGCACCGCATAGATGGATTTCCCTAAAATCATGAATAATATTTTATTTGAAAATTAATTTATAATTTTACTTGTGAATTTTATAAGAAAACTTTTCTTCTAATATTTTGGAGATTTTTATATTTTAAATAAGTGATTTAAAAATGAAAAGGTTATTTTCATCAGGAAATATCATCGTGGTATTTTAAATGTATTATCATCTATAACAACATACTTTGATTTTTATTATTATTTACTAGGGATATGGTCCAAATTTACTATATTTATTCTTTATATATATGATTTATGATTATGATGATGAAATTTTTATGAAACCTGCATCCTTTCTACAGGTTATGATATGATGATATGATGATTGTTTTATAATCATATGGTGCACATATGTATGGTTTTTATTATGTGATTGGTGGGATAATAATTATATAGTACTATGGTGAATTGGATAAATATTGATATCTCGTGATATAGTAAGGATTATAATGGGGAGTAAACCCAATTTAGTAAGGGACTTTGTTCAATAAGATAGTCTTGGGAATGAACCTTAACTAAGGAAATGATGGAATGAGGAGTGAACCTGGTCCACTATAATAGTATTAGAAGAGATCCTTGACTAAGGAAATGATTTTCTATGCATATGTTTGTTCCAAAAACTTATGTATTATAATTATGATATGTTATCATGGCTCATGTTTAATTATTAATGATTTTGTACTCATATTTCTTATGTCTTATGACTTTTGATTGAAAAAACCTTATTCCATGATTCATGTTTAAATATCTTTGACTGATTTTGTATGATTATTGTAAGTTGTGATTATATTATCATTCCCTTATTCTTATATTATTCTCACTTTTGATCATTGATTAATATCTCTTGTGATTACCCTTTCTGAGCATCTGAGCTCATTCATTGTTATGTTTCCCTTCCCTGGGTTATGAAGAAAGGTCTTAAGTATGAAATGTCTAAGAAGAGTTATAGTTGTGAAGAATGTAAATAGGAATGATGTACATATTTTATGTATGAGTTTTTTATTCATATAAGTTTCCAAAGTCACTAAACCTTTGTGGTTATGTCATGGATCATATTGATATGTATTGAATATTCTACTAATAAGGTGTAGTATTTATGTATGAAAAGTTTGGGTCGTAGTATCACCACCTTTACAATGTTTAGGGTTTGGTCACTCCTCACCCAAGAGACACTCACTCTTCATCATCTCCACTCACTGTTATGATTAAGGTCACCTTAGTTTAACAACTTGAAGTTCACCTCATAATTAGTATAAATGATGCTTTATAATTGAATCATGAAAGTGTGAATATCATGATCTATTGAAGTCCCTATCCTTTTCTAAAGTATATTAATTTACCCAAGTATTTATTAACCCATGTAACTAGATTATCTAATTTCTTATTCACCCAAGTCTCTAAATTCACCCAGGCCACCTTCTCCCAAGTCCTTGGATTCACTTAGGTTTTCTTAACCTAAGTCTCTGGATGCACCTAGGCCAGCTTTATCTAAGTCATTTGCATCTCCCAATTTTGGTTTTACTAGGTGTGGTTAACTATAGTTTAATTCACATAACCCCTTCACTCAAGTTTACTTACATAACTCCATTCTCACTAATTCTTTTGCATAGCTCTGTTCATGTAATTGTGTTCACTTTAGTCTACTTCTCTTTGCCCTATTCACACTCATGTGTTCATGCTACCTCTTTTTCTCAGATGGATTTTCCTATATGGATTTACCAAAATTATATTTCACATAATTTTATTTTCTCTACCCCTTTTGTGAAATTTATCTTGATCAATCCCCTTCACCCCACTTCACTCAGGTTTTTATGGCCAGATTGTTTTTTTTTTAAGTCTACTTCGCCCAGGTATCTTTACACGGGTGAGCCTTGTGTGATGATAGGATCTCTTAATCATTCTCCCAATTCTTAATAAACCCTAAATGAGTGTATAGTGGGTTTTATAGGTAAAATTATATCCTTTTATCAAACCTATTCTCCCCTAATCACACCACAACATTCTCTCATCCCTCACCCTCACAACATCATACCAACGCATAACCAGCATGTGGTGCACTACTCTATAAGCATGATTGACTAGCATGTGGTGACAATCCCCATTAGTGAAAATTTTCACATCCGAAACTAGGGTGAAATTTAAACCTTTAATTTGTAATGATTATTTTTCATCCTTCAAAAAAAATTTGACCATCCTCTGAAATTTTTGGACATAAAATTTTGGGAAACATTGGGAAACTATGCCACCATCTATAATTAAAATTCAAGCATTTCACAGCTCATTTTATTTTTTTCATGGGAACTCTTTAGTTATTAGAAACCTTCCAAATATCTATAACATCCTAACTTTAATCATAGTAGACTTCTCCATAAATACCTGATTGTCAATAAACTTAATATTAATCTTCAACTTGGACCACATTGGTTCAAACTTCATAGTTTCCACTTTTTGCATATTTAGTTTCCTCCAAAACCTATATAATGTCATAAGGTATCTTATAAAACATTTCATTATTCATGGGATCCTCATATCTTAATATCATGAGTTCTTCCTGAATGTATTCCAAAACTCATTCTTTTCCCACTTACTAACTCACAACTTTCAGTTCATTTTCTTTAGTTCTTCCAATGTAATATCCATGAACATAACCTTGTCAAAATAACTCTAACTTCTAGGTATAACCTGAGTATCCTATGAAAATATGGACACATTATATCACTCTTCTGAATTCAAAATTATTATCTTTTAGAATGTCACTAACTTCCATAGAACATCTTCCTAGTAATCCAGATATTTAATACCATATTAACTACGAGTCTATGTGAATCTAAAAGAACCCCATAATATTACCACACTAATTAAATAGAAAAATTATAACTTCTCAACATCCTAGGAAGCTACTCTAGTAGAACTTGTGAATGTATCCAACAATATGACTAGATATTATCAACAAATCCAACAACCAACCTCTAGGTTGCAACATTCTCACCCTTTGTATTTTATTGAAAATACCTCTATAAAATCCATGAGCCATCTTCATAATTCATATCCCCCTTTCTAATTTAAACTAATAATCCTTTAACCTTTGGGATATTATATGATTAACTCCCTTTCTTTCCTTCCCCTTTGTATAAAAAATACAAAGGGACTTCCAATAACTTTACTCCCTATTTTTTATCAATAATACAAAGGGTTGTTCAACTTAAATTATCCTTAATGTGATCCCTATTTGTTATTAATCCCATATAGATCCCCAGCTTTTCTCTACCTTAATATGAGGGCCCCAATTTAAATCCACCTATAAGGAATAAAAATGTTATCTCCCACTTTATATAAAATAATCACCATTGAAAAATAAATCATTGAATTTCATAAAGTAACCATCCCTAGTTGAATATATAGGAATTAGTCGAAATTATCTATAAAGGACATGCTAAAATTGCCTGATTGTAATGACCCAGTGTTTTTTGTAAAAAAAAATTCTGAATAAATTTGTGTTATATAATATTATACACATAAAAAGTATAGAGAAACCAAAAAATACTTTATTTAATTACTAAATATTATTACATTAATTATAAATTAAAACAATTAAAATTACAAACATTAAAACTAAAAAATATATATATAATAGAAAATCTAAAATGGGAAAATAGGTATCACCCCAATCTACTAGAATCATCACCCCCTCTGCAAAAAATATAGAAAAGAAAAAAAATATTAGTAAAACATACAACATTATATAAAATGGAAATATAGAACCTCGAGATTAAGTGAGTTGAATAATGAATAAAGAAATTTAGAGGTATTTATAGGAGGTAATGTGACCATTGGAATAGTAACATGGTCGTTGGAATAGTAATTTTACTTAAAAATAATAAATTTCGATATAAATAATATTTATCAAGATTAAATTATGTAAATATAAATTTTATAATTTCAAAAAAAAATATCCTGATTATGAAATTCAAAGAATATATAAGCATGTTCTTAATAAACTATATTTTAACGTATTTTATAATTTTGCATAAAAATAATAAATGTTGATATAAATAATATTTATCATGATTAACTTATTTAAATATAAATTTTATAATTCTAAAAAAATAAATATCATGATTATGAAATTCAAAGAAAATATAAGTATGCTTTCAATAAACTATATTTTATATTATTTTGTAAAAATAAACATTTTTATATTAAAATTTAAAATTACATATTTTAGAAATTTATTTTTATAAAATTAATATCATTTTTTAAATCACCATGTTAAAATTATCCAACGGTGATTTTTTGTAATTTTTTGAAATACTTCAATTTTCAGGTGAATAGTAAAAATAAAAATTTTCACATAGCATGTGTATCTTAAATTACATCATTCATGAAGTAATTGTGACATAATCCTTTCTATAAATTTAGTTTCAGCCATGGTATATTTAATTTCATAAATGGTTCATTAAAATACAATAAACTCAATTTTCAAAACTAAAAAGAACTTTCCAAAACCTAAAGTCAAAATTAATTCCTTAAAATATCAATTTTTATTTTTTCCACTTTACTTTTTAGTAATTTAATTAATTATAATTATAAATGGGATTTAAAGTATTAAAATAATTATATTATATTAATATATGATTTAAATTTAAAAAAATATTATTGCAATTTTTACCTTTGATATGTTATTTTATTCAATATTTTATTCAAAAAATACCCCTCTTTGTATAAATAACCCCTCTCCATCCCCTTGGAAAACCACTCCTCCCACCCATTAAAAATTCTAATCTCTTTCCAAATCCCCCTATCAAGCCCCTAAGAATACTTATGGAATTTATGGAGCAATCCAAATCCAATCATCAAGGAGTTATAGTGCCATACAAGAGAAGCTACATTGAAGAGAGAGTAAGTCTCTATTAAGTCTTCCCTATTTTCTTCTTCTCTTCCTTCTTTTTACCCTCTTACTTTCAAATTAATATACTAAAAAATTAATTATAAAGTAATTTAACATTATATTAATGATTTTAACCTACTGTAATTATCATATTTATGACAAATATAAATGTCATACTTCCCTTTCCCGCTCTCCTGACAATGTCTCATGAAAGGTCGGTTAACCACCTACGAAGACATCACCATGTAAACACATATAACCATCATCAAGGATGGATATTATAAACTATATATAATATATAAACATGCATTTATATTCATTATAATCTTTTGTAATTAATTATACTAATGTATAAATTAAATTTAAGAAAATAGAGAAATCAAGAGAAATGGGAAATGTTTAAGTAAGATATGATATCAAAACACTTCAATTTCATCAATGGAAACTAAGAAATATAAAAAAATGGTTATAATTGATAAATAGTTTTATAAATGACTATAATTCACTTATTCGTTAGTTTTTTAATAAATATAATTTTATTATTCAAGAGGTGAAAAAGTGATGAAATTAAGAGGGAATTAAGGTAAGGGGACTCTAGAACCCAACTCCTTTTCTTTGGGTTATTCCTCTTTCATGATAAATTTTAGTGTGAATATTATTTTAATATTCTTCAAATATAATTTCATTTTCCATCCATTTTATTTTCTAGGATATACATGTTTCCAATATTATTTTATGATAAATATAAATATTTTTCCAAAAGAACTCTTCTTTCTAAAACACATTTTAACTTCTCTTGAGTTGTTTCTTCTTTACTCGAGAATGATAAATATTATACCAAATATGTTTTCCCATTTCATTAAGGAACACCAATTTTATTCAGGGTTGATTAAATCCTTATGAAACTCATTCCTTTACATGGGTTACTTAATGTATTTAATTGATATATGTTTTATGTGGCATGCATGATTATGTAAATGTTATGATGTGACAGGTGTACCCGGAATTATATAGTTCTCCAATTAATTGGGTAATGTAATGTATCAAATGAGATAATTTAAAATATGTATGAACATGGTGCTAGATTTGATCACAATGATTATATTGTGATTATAAACATATGTTATGTGTGAACATGATGCTACCTTTTTTCAAAATTAAGTGTGGTATTTGACCACAAAGACATGATGTTTCATTTTTATGAATTTCTAAATTCTATGCCTTTATCTAATGCTTCCTATCATTATTATGATGGTGATACAATGATTATGTTATTATGATGATGTTTATTCTCACCCATGTTATATTTATTCATGTCCCTTATTTATCCTCTTACTGGGATTTTAGCTCACCCCTTTTATTGATGTATATCCTTAGGTGATCACTTATAATAAGGAGAATATGGGGGCCACTAAGAATCTAGAGAAAAAGGAATTAAATAATTTTTATGTTTTATTATGTAAAATTTATGCATAAACCTAATTTTCTAAAGACACTAAACCATTAGATCATGTATATGTAATGATATTATGTTTCTTATCTTTAAAATGATGTAGTATTCATGTAAGAAAAAGTGGGGTCACTATAATTAGTATCAGAGAAAAGTAAAGAATATGATCCTTGGGAACTCTCACGTGTGAGCATTGGATGAAGCATGGATCTCTACCCAAGGGCTTCATGAGGAAAGGGACACCATTGGGGATAGTTATGTGTCCCACCCAGGAGGTGTAGCCACCCATGGAGTGATTTGATAGGTATTAATTATATTCCACTGGAAATAATTCCAGATTTCTATAGTTGGTATTAGACCACGGTTTAGTTAATTTTGGAATTAGTATTATAGAACATTATTGAAAACCCTTAGTATGAGACTAAGTATATATAAGCACCCAAGAATATTTGTTTTAGAAAATTCAAAACAAATGGATCCCACAAGATAATCTTTAAGATTTAATTGCATAAAGTAATAAATTATTTATTCATGACTTATTAACTTACAATTTTTTCAAACCTTTTTTATTTTAGAAAATGGTGGGAACCAGGAGAAACTAGACCAAAAACCCATGTGAGGGATAGTACAGCAATTTCCCAAATTATGTCCCCAATGCCTTGGGATGTGGAGTTCAAAATTTCATGGAATTATTACCCAATAGTCTTAATCTATTCCAAATAACCTGAAAAATGTGGAATTTCCACCTTCACCTAAGAGGGAGAAATTTTCTATTTAATCTTTTATGCATCAACAAACACTAACATTTAGTGGATCTTTTGATCCACTTATTATGGAACAGTGGGTTAAATCAATGGATAATAATTTTTATGTGCTCTATTATTCTGAGAAGGAGAAGGTGACTATAGTCATATATCATTTATATGGAGAGGCCGATCAATGGTGGGCATTGGTAAAGAACACCAATCCAAATGATGAAATAGAAGAGATGGGGTGGGAAGACTTTAAGAAAATATTTATTAATAATTATTTCCCTCAAACTCTTCGGAGAAATATGAAGAGAGAATTAATAGAGCTAAATAAAAAGGAAAGTGGATTTGTCATGGATTATGAGGAAAACTTCAAGTCTTTCAAGGTACACCTTGGGTTTTGTTATCAATAATGATAGTAAAATTGATAGGTTTTAGTGTTTTAAACACAAAAATTTAAAAAGATATATCTATCCAAGACTTTGGGAGTTATGAATAAGTTTTTTGATGTTCTCTTAAAGTAGAGATGGAGTTTTGAGAATGGTCCCATGGATATGGATATAAGAAATGAAAGATGGGGTTTCAACCTGAAGGATCTAAGGAAAAAGTTGTAAAGATATATCAACCACTCACATGTAAAAAATTTAGAAATAATTATCATGGGAATTACCTCAAAGGGATGGGTAAATGCTTAAAGTGTGGTAGAGAAGGTTACCAAGCTCATGAATGTGGGAGAGACATGAAGAATTTGTCCAATATGATAGAGGAAAAGAGAGAACCACCCATGGTTCAATGATTCAACTATAGAGAGAAAGGGAACTATGAAAGCCAGTTCACTAAACCTTGAGTCCTTGAGGATAATCAGCTTCATCAGCCTCCAAAGCCAAAGGAGAAAGGGAAAGCTTATTCCATCTCCATTGATGAATTTAAGCAAGAGAACGAAGTCATACAAGGTACACTTCCTATTTACTCAATAATGTAAAAAGTCTTATTTGATTCTAGTTATACGCATTCCTTTATCTCTTTAAAGTTTTCTAAAACTATTGAATCAAATCCCTGAAACCCTGAAGTAGAGATATCTGTAAAAACACATAGTGGTGAAATAATTGTAACCCAAGTTTTTTACTCTTCTCTTTTTGGCGTATGAGCAAAGATTCTTCTAGTGAATCTCATAATACTTCCCTTGGTGGAATTCAATGTTATAATTGGGATGGATCAAATCTCATTACATAGAGTACACATCAATTTTTAGGAAAAGGAAATCTCTTTTCATATTCCAAACCATCCAATGATCCTTTATAAATTCAAGGAATATCATGAACCTCCTTTGAAAAATCCCTCAATGGTTTGGGTATTCATACCCTGTGAATAATCATACCTTCTTCAAAAGATTGATTCAAAGGAAGGTATCAACCTGGAGGAAATTCCCAATGTTAAGGAATACATTGATGTATTTCCCAAATATTTACCCATACTTCCCCCATATAGTGAGTTAGATTTCTCAATAGAGCTCATACCCAAAGCCACTTCTATCTCAAAATTCCCTTACAAGATGGCATCGATCAAACTGGAAGAGTTAAAGAAAAAGTTCTAAGATCATTTGGACAAGGGGTTCATATACACTAGTCCATCACCTTGGGGTGCAACAATGCTCTTTGTTAATAAGAATGATATATCAATGTATATATGTATCAATTATCGAGATCTCAACAAGATCACCATAAAGAACAAGTACCCTCTTCCAAGGATTGATGACTTGTTCGATCAATTGTGAGGATATCAGTATTTATCAAAGGTAAATATTCATTATGGGTATCATCAACTGAAGGTGAGGAGGATGATATTCATAATACTACTTTACATACAAGTTATGGGCACTATGAATTCATGGTGATTCCCTTTGGACTTACTAATTCCCCATAAATATTCATGGATTTGATGAATATAATATTTATAGACTACCTTAAAAAAATTGGTAGTGTTTATTGATGATATTATCATTTACTCCAAGATAAAGGAGGAACATTAAGAGCATATAAGGATTGTACTAGTGACATTAAGGAAGAAGAAATGTGTGCTAAGTTTATAAAGTGTGTATTTTGGACACATCAAGTCACATTCTTGGGGAACATGATCATGAGTGAGGGAATTTCTGTGGACCCTTCAAAAAAAAGAAAATTGAGGAATGTCCCAAACCCATTAGTGTCATGAAAATTTGTAGTTTTCTTGGATTGGATGGGTACTATCTAATTATTGTGATAAATTTCTCATGATTATCTAGCTTGATAACTAAGTTAATAAGTAAAGGGTTAAAATATATCAATATGTAATAATGTGAGGAAAGATTTAAGGAGCTTAAGAAGAGGCTAGTCACTACACCTTTACTCACACTACCAAAAAGTAGAGAATGATTTTTGATATACATTAATGCTTTAAAGAAAGGATTGGTTTGTGTACTCATGAATAATGATAAAGTGATAGCTTATTCCTCACGATAATTAAATATCCATGAGAAAATCTACCCGATTCATGATTTGGAGTTATCAGCTGTAATATTCACTCTAAATATTTAGTGTCACTATATATATGGTGAGAAGTGTGATATATATACTAATCATAAGAGTCTAAAGTATATATTCACATAGAAGTAGATCAACATACATCAAAGAAGATGGTTAGATCTAATCAAGGACCATGATTTCTCTATTCACTACCATCTGGGAAAGGTTAACAAGGTAGATGATGTTCTTGGTAGAAAAAAACCTACTACTCTATCCATGATGTAGATTGATAAAGGCCCCATCTTTATGGATATGCAAAGGATGGTTTTAGAAATCATAAAAGTAGGGAATACTTCCTACCTTTCCCAAATGATTACCCAACCATCCATCCAATATAAGATCAAGGAGTCACAAAGGGATGATCTGGAGCTACAAAATATGGTGAAATTAGTAAAGGAAGGGAATCTACATGATTTACATATCGATGATGATGGTGTGATTTGGATTAGAACAAGGCATTGTGTGCCTTCATCGTCTGAGATAAATAAGGATCTATTGGATAATGAACATATCTAATCTTTCTCTATCCATCCTGGAAGCACCTATATGTACTATGATATTTGAGAACACTTTTGGTGGGACAACATAAAGAAGTATATTGTTGAGTACGTCTCAAGGTTCTTGTTATGTCATAAAGTTAAAGAAAATGAAAAAATTCCAAATGGATGATGTAACCATTGCCTATAACCATGTGGAAATAGGAGAATGTCATTATGTAATTTGTCACTAGTCTCCCAAAAAAATCTAAAGGAAACAATTCAATATGGGTTTTGGTGGATCAACTCACCAAGACTACCCACTTTATCATTATTCGGTAATATTTCTTTCTTGAACAACTTGTAAATATAAATGTGAAGGAAGTGGTGATCCTGCATGGGGTACCACTTTCAATTGTCTCTTATTTTGATCCAAGTTTAACCTCTAAATTCTAGATAAGTCTCCAATATTCTTTGAGCATTGAATTGAATTTCAGAATGGCCTATCACCAGCAAACTGGTGGTCAATCTAAAAGGACTATTAATACACTTTAGGATATGCTAAGATCCTGATCAATGGAATTTAAAGGAGGATGGGATAAACATCTCTCATTAGTTGAGTTCTCATATAAAAATATATTCCACTCAAGTATTCAAATGGATCTATATGAATCTTTATATAGAAATCGATGTAGAAATCGAACCTATTGGGATGAATTTGGAGAATGAAAGCTACTTGGACCTGATCTTGTACAATAAATGATAGAGATGGTTCGAGCCATCCAAGAACATATCAAAGATGCTCAAATTTAGAAAAAGATTTATGTCTACAACCATAAAAGGGACTTTTATTTTGATGTTGGAGATAAATTATTCCTTCAAATATCACCATGGAAGAGATTCATATGGTTTATAAATAAATGGAATCTTATCCCAAGGTACATTATCCCCTTTGATATCCTTGATTGTATAGGAGAAGTATCCTATCAGCTTGAACTTCCACCAAGTATGACTCAATTTCATGATGTGTTCCACATATCACTACTTAATAAATATATACTTGATCCCTCACATGTACTAAATCTGGATGTGGTTCAACTAGAGAATGACCTCTCATATGAAGAGTAGCCAGTTAAAATATTGGACCGAAGAGAAAAATTTCTACACAACAAGACAACTCACCTTGTAAAAGTGTTGTAAAGGAACCATAAGTATGAATTAGTGACTTGGGAACCAGAGGATATAATGAAATAAAAATACCCTTACCTATTCTCAACTGAGAATGTGAGTTGAAATTTCGAGGATGAACTTTCTAAAGGGGGAAGGGTGTAATGACCCAGTGTTTTTAGTAAAATTTGTTTCCTTAATAAATGTGTGTTATATAATATTATACACATAAAAAATATAGAGAAAACAACAAATAATTTATTTCATTACTAAATACTATTACAAAAATTAGCAATGAAATCAATTAAAATTCCAAACATTACAAATAGAAAAAATATATAAAATAGAAAAGCTAAAATGGGAAAATAAGGATCACCCAAATATACTAGAATCATCACCCACACTTAAAACACTATAGAAAAGAAATAAAATATTAGTAAAATATGAAACATTATAGAAAATAGAAATATATAACCTTGAGAGTAATTTATTTGAATAATTAATTAAGGAATGTAAAGGTATTTATAGGAGGTAATGTGACAGTTGGAATAGTAACCTCACTATTGGAATTGTAATTTTACCTCAAAATAATAAATGTTGATATAAATAATATTTATCATGATTAAATTATATAAATATAAATTTTATAATTCCAAAAAAATAAATATCATGATTATGAAATTCAAAAAAAAATATAAGCGCGTTTTTAATAAACTGTATTTTAAAGTATTTTGTAAAAATTATTATTTTTATATTAAAAATTAAAATTACCTATTTTAGAAATTTATTTTGATAAAATTAATATATTTTTTTAAATCAACATGTCAAAATTATCCAAGGGTTACTTTTTGGTACTTTTCTGAAATACTTCAATTTTTGGGTGAATAGTAAAAATATAGTTTTTCACATAACCGGTGTATCTTAAATTACATCATTTATGATGTAATGGTGACATAATACTTTATATAACTTTATTTTCTTCCATGGTATATTTAATTTTATAAATGGTTTATTAAAATACAATAAACTCAATTTCTAAACCTAAAAAAATTTCCAAAACCTAAAGTCAAAAGTGATTACTTAAAATATCAATTTTTCTTTCTTTCCACTTTCCTTTTTAATAAATTAATGAATTAAAATTATAAAGGGGATTTAAAGTCTTAAAATAATTATATTATATTAATATATGATTTATATTGTCAAAAAATTACTATTTCAAGTTTTACCTTTGATATATTATTTTATTCAATATTTTATTCTAAAAATACCTCTATCCTCAAGTATAAATAACCCATTTTCCCCCCTTGAAAACCCACTCCTCCCATCCATTAAAAAGCCTATGATATACCCAAATCATTCTTATAAATCCCATTATAATAATTAAGGATGTTCTAGATCAATGAAACTCCAATCACTACGGATTTATAGTGTCATACAAGAGAAGATACATCGAGGAGAGAGTAAGTCTCTATTAACTCTTCCCTCTTTTCTTCTTCTCTTCCTTATTTTTACCCTCTTACTTTTAAAATAATATACTAAATAATTAATTATATAGTAATTTAACATTATATTAATGATTTTATCCTACTGTAATTAGCTTATTTATGACAAATATAAATATCATACTTCCCTTTCCCGCTCTCTCGACAATGTCCTGTCAAAGGTCGGTTAACCACCTACGGAGACATCCCCATGTGAACACATATAACCATTATCAAGGATGGATATTATAAAATATATATAATATATAAAAAATTAATTATATTCATTATAATCTTATGTAATTAATTATAATAATGTATAAATTACATTTAAGGAAATAGAGAAATCAAGTGAAATGGGAAATATTTAAGAAATATATGATGTCAAAACACTTCAATTTCATCAATAGAAATTAAGAAATATAATCCAATAATTACAATTGAAAAATAGTTTTATAAATAATTATAATTCACTTTTAGATCAATGTTTTAATAAAAGTAAGTTTATTATTTAGGAGGTACAAAAGCAATGAAATTAAGAGGGATTTGAGGTAAGGGGATTCTCAAACCCAACTCATTTTCTTTGGGTTATTACTCTTTCATGAAAAATTTCAGTGTGAATATTCTTTTAATATTCCTCAAATATAATTTAATTTTCATTAAATTTTATTTTTAGGTATATACATGTTTCCATTCTTATTTTATGACAAATAAAAATATTTTTTCAAAATAACTCTTCTTTCCAAAACACATTTTAACTTCTTTTGAGTTGTTTCTTCTTCACTCAAGAATAATGAATATTATAAAAAAATATTTTCTTACATTTTTCATTTGGGAACCCAATTTTATTCATGAATGATGAAATCCTTATGAAACACATTCCTTTACATGGGTTACTTTATGAATTTTATTGATATACATTCTATGTGGAATGCATGATTATGTAAATGTTATGATGTGACGGGAATTCCTGGAATTATATAGTGCTCCAATGAATTGGGTAATGTGATATATCTCATGATATAATGTTCAATATGTGTTAACATGATTCTATATTTTTATAAATGGTGATATTATTATTATGAATATATTTTATGCGTGAAAATGATGCTACCTTTGTTCACAACTATGTGTGGTATTTGACCACTAAGACATGATATTTCATTTTTATGCGTTTCAACATTCCATGCCTTTATCTAATTCTTCCTCTCATGATTATGATGGTGATACAATACGTATGTTATTATGATGATTTTTATTCTCATACATGTTATATTTATTCATGTCCCCTATTTATCCTCTTACTGGTATTTTAGCTCACCCCTTTTGTTGATGTATATCCTCGGATGATTACTTGTACTGAGAAGAATGTGAGGGCCACTAAGAATCTATAGAAGATGGAATTAAATAATTTTTATGTTTTATTATGTAAAATTTATGTATAAACCTAATTATACCAAGACACTAAACCTTTAGGTCCTGGATGTGTAATATTATTATGTTGTTTATCATTAAAATGATGTAATACGCATGTAATAAAAAGTAGGGTTTCTATACTGATGATCCTAAAATATAGATTTTTTATTCAGTAAATTATGAAATTTTGTTCTATACCCCCACTTAACTTTCCCATATAAATTTCAGCGATTGAATTTACCACTTGGAATTTTATTTATCAAGAAATACTCTAAGTCTACTAAGCCAGATCTCAATATAGGAAAAAAGAGTATAATTCAACAATCTTAAAGTTTTCCATGTCACATGCTCAATTTAATGAAATTTTAATATATTTATGTCTAACCATATCCAAAAAAAACATTTTGTGACTTTAATCACACTTCCACAAAACCATCACTAGATAAAAAAGAATCCATAAAGTGTGAAATACATGACATAAATTGAATAAAATAATACCACTTGTTCACGATAAACTTGTGATTCCACTTGAATTCCATGTTAGTTATTTCTTCATAGGTATTATCTTATTCAAATAAGGATATATAGAAATTGAGTGTTCATTATCAACTCCCCTTAAATACATTCAATATTTGGACTAATATGAATTATTGGACTAATCATCCAAATGGGGGAACCTCCAGTTGGTTGAAATATTTCTCCAACATATTCTAGAAATCCTAAAAATAATTAGTTGATACCATAATGTTCAAACATGAAAAAATGAACATAAATTCCAAAAGCATTGTTTCTTCTACACTTTAATTATCATCATATTCTTAAAAAGGACATATTGCTCTTAGAATATAGCCTAAAACCAATTATTTAAGACCAAATATTTTTAGAAACTACTAGATATTCCAAATAAAGATTTGAATCCTATTTAACTTTAATTTAGTTTATTTATCATTTGATCTTATTCTTAACAACATGAAATTTATAGATTTAGCATTGAAGTTCAGAGTAGTTTCATAACACCACTTGTTGAGTCCAATAAAAGTTATTAATTTCAAAAATTATTACACTTTTTGTTTCTTGTAATTCCTTTGACTCCACTTGTTTCATGCACCTGTATCTAGCTTGAATATGAATTTTTTCAACTTGGCCGTATGTGCTTTTTCAACATAGTTAACCCATTGGTCTTATTTCCCCCTTAATTCTGCACTTATTTCATCAATAGTAAGAAAATTTTAAATTCACGAAGATATGGGTACCTATAGAATACTTAAGTAGATTATTGTGGTCGGTCATGGACTAACCCTTTGCATGGTACTTTATTCCAAGACTTCATGGAGGCACTTCTTTATATGTCACCACTTTCACAAACTTCTTTCCCAATTCCCTTTTTCAAATCCATCTTTCCCGGTTTAGTCTTATTCATTATTTTAAAAAAATAACATTCTTTACTATATGATTTTTATATATTCATAGGAAATTCTAGTATATTTAAACATATGATTAAGAAATATTTAGATATATGCTTAATCTTTTTTTGTGTTGGATCCTTCTTAGGATTGGTATTTATCCATACAGATGCATCACAACCAGACATATTTTCATTCTTCCTCCTCTACTATGGGGATATTTGTAATTCCTTTATTTATTAACTTGTGTTATAACTTGTGAATCTACCAAGGATTTATTAAATCCTTTTCCTTTTAACAGTTGTAAGAATCACTATAACGAACCAACCCTGGCTAACCTGAAATATCACTTGAGTTGTTCCACCATAAGGCTCGAGGTGATTTCTCGATCACCCCAAGATGAAAACAGGTTCTAAGGTATCAAAAGTGAACACATGTGAATGGTTTAACCCTTAAAAAGAATTGGTATCAAAAACATATTCCAATAGAAAACCCAGTATCTAGTGAGCATGGATTGGACAACCATGCCAAAATAAATTTAGTGGAACTAAAAATGAATTCTAACCAAACATGGTATAAAGATCAAGATAAAAAAATATTTTTCCAAATGTTTTACCAAAAAATTGAAACCATTTTCTTTTTTTACAAATCTTTTAAATTTATAGAATAATGAAACAAAACTAAACTAAAATAAAATCAGGAGGCCTAAAAGGTTGATACATCACATGACTTGAAACTAGTCAAATGAAACTGAGAGATAACCCCAACATCATCATGTGACTCTCAAGTCACCACCATAACCTAAACATCATCAACTTATAAATGGTGAGAATTGGGAAACTAACTTGCAAGCCATAACTTGAATGACCAATAGAAAACATAAAGATTACATAACCACTAACATGAGTAGGTAGGGTGTTAGGTTCTGGAGAGGTGATGGAAATGGACAAGAGGGGGTGAATAATCTTTCTTTATAGAATTAATCAGAGTTTAAAATATATAAGAGTAGAAAGAGGTTGGTCCAAATATTAAACAATTCAAGCACACTGATATATAAAAATATATAGAAAAGAAAATACAAGAAAATAGAAGATGAAAACAGTAGATTTTTATAATAGTTCAGATCTAAATGATCCTACATCTAATCTTTACACACCAACTTGGTGTATGAAACCCACTATGGTATATCACTTTTGAAGGAGAGTGAAAACTATTTACATCCACCTTTTTTACACCTGGAGGATCAACCCAATTCCCTTTTCTTTTACGAGTCCATAAAAAACCCATCCTTTTACAAGTGAAGACCCAACATAGACTTTTACAAGATCAATCCTAACCTCTTACCTTTTTCAGGTTTAGATAGAACCTAGTATTTTATGGGATAAAACCTATCCCATTATTATATAGTTGTAGAACTAACCTAGACTTTCATAGGTTCATTCCTAACCTCTTCTATGTTATGGGTCAAGAGGATCCCATTATTCTATGGGGACAGACTAAACCTATACTTTTATAGGAGAAGTACATTCCTCTTCTATTTTATGGGTTAATCAGAACCTGATATTCTAAGGGGGTAGAATAAACCCAGTCTTCTGAGGGGGAAGGACAAACCTAGATATACCTTCTATTAGGGTAGTATAACCTCGTGCAGGATGCACTAAGTGTGACAAAATAGCCCAAACTATTACAGTACAAGGAATGAATAAAACAATTTCACCTGATAAATGATAGTCAATAAAGATGTTTTTATTTGTATCAATTAGAACTTAGGCCCATCAATATGTTGAAATGGTGAATCTGGGGCATCTAATAGTGTACTTCAACAAACAGATGAACAACGAATCTCTAAGACTCAGTTGTGAACTATACAGCATGAATGAGCACAAGCAGAGTCACTTCTCTTTTATATTTACTACATGCTTTTCTCTTTTTATACACCAAAATATTAATGGATATTTTCTCTACTTAAATTCAATGAATATATTTCATAAATTTAGAAAATAAAAACTTCATGTGGAGTAATATTTTAATTAGAATCGATATACTATAAAATAAAAAACATGTTGTACACCAAAATTTATTATAAGAATAAATAAAAAATAAATATAGTAATGAATGTATCTATAAATTTTGATACTAAATATGTTGTAATAATCTCATAATTTATGTGATGCTAACTCTCTATTTTCTAAAACAATTCTAATATAAACATTTCACTTTTTGGGTTCTCTTGTATAGTAAGAAACAAATTTAGAACAATTAATATAGTAGTTTATAATCAATATTAATATCCTTCAAAAACTCCCAGAAAATATTCGAGAGAAACTCATCACATATCAAAAATTTGAATTTGGGTATTTCATGTTCAAAGTTTTTAGTGTCAATATTAGGTCATACTAAATATCATGAAAATTGCATTTAATTCATCACTAAACAACTTAAAAACTATTCTCATGGATTTTATTTAATTAATGAGTAATTAAAGAAAAAACAAAACACTAATTATATCTATAATAAACATGCAACAAAATGAAATATGAAGTATAACATAAAATAGAGCATGTTTCCAAGTTTTAAAAAACCTATAGAAACTTGAATATTCACATAGGAAAATCCATGATAGATTCTAACATATCCATTTTTTACTATGTAATCAAATCTACATAGTCGAATCTATATAGGGGAATTCATGTACCCGATTTCACGTAAGCGAAATCATGTAGGTGTTTCACATACCCTATTTCACGTAGTAGATTTACATTAGGGAATTTACGTAGCCATTCATGTAAGAAAATTCACATAGCTATTTCTCACTACATAGCCAATTTATTCACATTGGAAATGGTTTTCACATATCTTAATATCCATGTATTTGTTTCTCTCATAATAAAATTATTCACGTATCCAAAAATCAATGTAGCCGAATTATGAAAACTATAGAAAGATTTACTTATAAAATTTTATAATTAAAACAGACCTTAAAAAAGACATAATAATATTTTAATCCTATTGAATTATATTTATATAATTTCATTATATTTTTATATAATCAAGAATCACTTTAATTTTACTTCTATATCTCAAGTTATCATAAAAATAAAGAAGAAAATTATTTCTAGAAAATTGAAAAATTTAGACAAAAAACATGTAGTGAATTATAACCTAATTTATGACATGATAACAATTGATTTAGAATTTTATTGCTTCTAATGAAATGTATAAAAAATTTGTTATATTTATAAATCAATAAGAATCACTTAATTTGGAGTTCTGTAAGACATGTTATGATCAAAATATAGAATTTACTCAATTCTAGAAAATTGGCTACATGGGAGAATCGACTATGTGAATCCCTTACATGGGAGACTTGGCTATGTGAATCCCTTACATGGGAATAGTAAAAAACACTCAAAAATGATATTTTAAGGTCCCAAAAAACTTATTTGGCCTAAGAACACTATATGAAACTTGTAAAACATGTCATGAACAAAAAAACATGAAATTTAATGATATTTTAAGCAAAGAAATATTATAATATAATAAAATTTAATCATACTTTATTCAAAGCATAATACAAAGTATAAATACTCTAAAAGGAAATAAAATAAATATATTATCATAATTATCAAAATAAAATGTGGTACAAGGTGAAACTCAACATTCTCCCACTTTTTGATAATTAAAAACCAATGTACAATTTCAAAACTTCACCCCCTTTTTGAAATTATAAAAAATATAAAGTTTCAATAAAAAAATCTTTCTTTGAAATTAATACTCAAAAAATAATTCCCTTTAAATATAAACATAATGATAAAACACATTATATTTCATAACTTTCTTAAACAACCATATTTCAAAAAAAAAATTGATGATCCACTTTAAAATATTCCAATACTATAAGATTAGTATAATTTTACAAGTTGTTTATGAAGATAATAATAAAACCTTCATAAAACATCCTTTTATGAAAACTAAAAGTTTTAACATTAATTTAACATAATTTAGTATGTATGGGAAGTCTTAAATTAGTAATATAATAAAAAAATATGTATAGAAATAAAAATTGGTATACTGAAAAATAGTTTCCATATTTGAATAAATTGTATGGAAATATGAAATTTTCAGTATATAAATAATCATACTCAAATGCCCCCTAAATTTAAGCACCAAATATGATTATCCATGAGTGTAATGGAATTAAAAAAATTCTATAAAATAAAACTAAAGTTTTTTCAACATACACAACCAGACATTAAAAATGAAAATCTGAACATATTTTAAGACCATGATAGTTGATGATTAAACTTATTTAAAAATAGATTTTATAAATTGAAAAAATAACTTGTTAATCATGCATAATTGATTATATTTAGAAGTCACTTAAAATTTAAGCATGACCAAAAAAATACACATTATATTCCAATATTCTTAAAATAAAATAATTTTCCCAGAAAAATTATAGAATTAAAATAATTTTTTATCCCCCTTAATTGATGCATTATATGTATCAAATAAAACAATTTAAATTTCAAATGAGAATATCCACCTCAATTCCAACTTAGATAAAATCTTGAATACATGTTTTATGTGAACATATTTAAATTTATAAATCAGATTTAGAAACATGTGTAACTCCCCCTAAACTAATTCTCTCTTTTAAAAATGAAAAAAAATCAAATAATTGTAAGCATAATTTTAATTCCAATTGTGAACACTCATCCAAAAATATAATTTAATATCACAAGGAATCGAGAAACATTCCATAAGATATTCAAATAATTTTAAAAGTAACTAGATGATAAGTAAATTATAATTTAAAACCAAAATACCATATTCACTATCCATATAAAGGCGTTAATTATATTCTAAAAAATATGGTAGCATCCAAAAATGAAATAGAGTAGTCAAGATTATCCAAAATGAAATACTAAATCTAATGAGGAATATTTCAATATACTAAGAATAAAATTATAATGACATGACAATCAGAAAATACACATTACCTAGGTATAAATAATGGATTGATTTTACATGAATATGAATACATACCATTAGGTACCTAAGGAGTGGATGGTTTTGATAATTTTTCCTTGAAATAAGATTTATAAATAAAATAAATTTTATGACCAAAATATTGAGTATACTTCAAATGGAAATCATAATCATAATTACTATAAGATCCACATTTAAATTAATTAAGTGAAGAAATTCCAGTAGATTTTCCTATTACAAAATTACTTTTAAACATAATAAGAACAAAATAATTACAATCAATATAATTCCTTTTATCATTACATTTATTAAAATAAACAATCTTTCCAAAATTAACATTTGAATCAAATTTATCATAAATTATCCTTTTTAAAGAAACATTTTTCATTTATAACTTTTCTAATTCATACTTAAACCTTTTATTTTCATTTTGAACAAATTCTAAATCATTAAAAACCTTTTCATGTGAGGAATAAGTTGTGTTTATAAGCTTTTTATTTTCATTTTTTAAGATTCTTATATTGATCCTAATCTTTATTCATATCATCCAAAAATAAATTAAATATTATTTTTTTTTTATTCTTAAAAATAAAATCTTTAATCATATCATTTTAATATTTAAGCTTTAAAATTTTACAATAAATATTCAAGTTTCTCAAATTATTAGTTTCAAGAGATAAAACCTTCTTATCTTCAACAACTTTATTAAATTTATAAGATAAGATAATTTTAATTTCCCAAAATATTTTATATTTATCTTTGAGTGATTCATGTATAGAAGTCATTTATTTTATTGATCTTCATATGAATCAAACATTTACTTTAGAACTTAAATACTTGGATTATTATTTTCATAATTTATATAATAAATTGAATCAGAACTATAATCACTATACTTAGTTTTATTTATCATACATATATTTTCATCTTTTATAGCCTATGAACCAAGGTATCTTGAAATAGAATGTGTAGGTGAAAATGTTACTTTAGAATATTTTATAATAAATGAAACATTATTAGTTTCTTTGGGACTTTCAACCTTGTTGTAAGAGCTTTCAGAATCAATCCAAGTAGTTATATATTTATTTTCTTTCTTCTTGACATTCTTTGAATTTTTAATATTTGAAAAATTAGGTTTAATATGTCCTCTCTTCTTGCAACCATAAATAATAATATTTTAAAATCTAAATTCAAATTTGAATTAACTTTAATGATATCCTCTTTAGAAAAATGATGTTTTCCATTTTCATAATTGGATGCTTCTTTTTCATGATTCTAAATTTTTTATAATTGGATCGAACATATTTCATGAAACATCCATCTTCAAAGTTATTCGCTTTAAGATGTTTCCAAATCTTATAAGTAGTTTTGCAACTAAATTTTTTTTAAATATTTTTCTAGAAAAATAAAAATAAATAATATTCATGAAATTATAATTAATATCATATTTAATAGCATCTTATCATTTCAAATCAACTGGATTAGATTTAGGTAAATCAAAAGATTTAATCACAATATCCTAAAATAGAATATCAATACTCTTTATATAATCTTTCATCTGGGTATTCCACTAATTATAATTACTACCATTAAAATATGGTGGAAATTTTGAATTCAAACCACTTTTATTCTTCAAATCATTTATCACTGAAAAATATCTTTCACGTAGTCTTGTTAAGGACTAGGATAAAAAGTTGTCAAAATCAATATAAATTATCAAATGAAGTAAAATATTTCCAAAATGATACAAACTCAAATATTAATTATGAGGAATCAAACAATGTAACAAATTAACTTATCCTAAAAGTTTTCTTCTTTGATATCAATTGTTAGGTTTCGAAGAGGTGATGGAAATGGAAAAGAGGGGGTTAATTATCTTTTTTTAATAATTAGAGTTTAAAATTTATAATAGTAGAAAGTGATTGGTCTAAATATTAAACAATTCAAACACACTAGTATAAGAAAAGAGAGAGAGAATAAAAATGAAAGAAATTAAAATATGAACATGAGATATTTTTATAGTATTTCGGATCTAAATAATCCTATGTCAACTCTTCACACACCAAACCAGTGTATGAAACCCATTATGTTATATCACTTTTTAAGGAGAGTGAAAACTCTTTATAACTACCATTTCAAACATATAGGCTCATCCCAATTCCCTTGTATTTTACAAGTTCAAACAAAACCCCAAGATTTTACAAGAGAAGACCCCAACCTAGAATTTTATAGGCTCAATCCTAATCTCTTTACATTTTTAGGTTCAGTTAGATCCCAATATTTTATGGGAGAAAACTTAAGTTAGCCTTTTATAGGTGTATAACCAACCTAGACTTTCACAAGCTTAGTCCTAACCTATTTTATATTACAGGTCAAGAGTAACCTAGTATTCTAAGGGGATAGACTAAACCCAGACTCTTATAAGAGAATTCATTTACTCTTCTATTTTATGGGTTAAGAATAACATGGTATTCTAAGGGGATAGACTAAACCCATTTTTATAAGGGGACAAACCTAACCTAGACATACTTTTTGTTAAGGTAGTATAACCACATCCAAAATTCACTAAGTTTGGAAAAATATCCCAGATAGTTATAACACAAGTAATGAATAAAAAAATTGCTTATTGAATGATAGTTTATGGATATGTTGGTGTTAGGATCGGGTAGATATCAGGCCCTTAAAGATATTGAAATGGTGAAGCTCGGGAATCCAGTGGTGTACTTTATCAAGTAGATGAATAATGAAGCTCTAGGACTCAGTTATGAACTATATAGAATGAATGAGTAAAATTATAGTCAGGTCTCTTATATATTTATTGCATTATTTTGTATTTTTATGCACCAAAATAGTAAATTCTATTATCTCCACTTAAATTCAATAAATCTCCTTCATATATTCCAATAATAAAAACTTCATAAGGAGGTAGCTTTTAATTATCTTCGATATACTGTAAAATAGAAAATATGTTATACACCAAAAATTATTATAAGAATAAATAAAAAAATAATATATCAATGAATATATCCATAAATTTTGATAATAAATATGTTGTAATAGTCCCATGATTTATGCGATACTGACTCTCTATTTTCTAAAAAAATTATAATATAAACTTTTCACTTTTTGGGTTCTCTCTTGATATTCTATAAAACACATAATATATAGAAATAAAAAAAATAGAACAATTAATATAGTAGTTAATAATAAATATTAATATCCTTCAAAAACTCCCTAATAATATTCGAGAGAAACTCGTTATATTTCAAAATATTTGAATCTGGATATTTCATGTTCAAAAAATTTAGCATCGATATTAGTTCATGAAAAATCCCATGAAAATCATATTTAATTCACCATTAAACAACTTAAAAATTATTCTCATGGATTATATTTAATTATTTAGTAATTAAATAACAAAAAAACAAAAAAACATATCTATAATAAGCATGCAGTAAAATAAAATGTGAAGAATAACGTAAAACAGATCATATTTTTAGGTTTTACAAAAACCTGTAGAAACTTGAATATCCATTTAGGAAAATCCACAAGGAATTATCATGTATCCATTTTTCACTATGTAAGATAATATATAGAGAAAAATCTATATCATGTATTTCACATACCCGATTTCACGTAAGCGAAATCACATAGGCATGTCACATACCCGATTTTACATAGTAGATTTACATAAGGGAATTTACGTATCCATTCATGTAATCAAATTCACATAATATTTTCTCACTATGTATCCAATTTATTCATGTATAAAATACTTTTAATTTATATTAATATTCACATATCATTTTTTCATATAATAAAACTACTCACGTATCCAAAAATCACTATAGCCGAATTTTAAAAAGTATAGACAGCTTGACTTATAAAATTTAAGTCTTAAAATAGACCTTCAAAAAGGTATAATCATCTTTATATACTATTTAATTATATTTATATAATTTCACCATATTTCCATATAATCAAGAATCACATTAATTTTACTTCTATATCTTAATTTATCATCAAAATATAGTAGAAAATTAGTTTTATAAAATGGCATAATTCAGACAGAAAACATGCAGTGACTTGTAACCTAATTTAGGACATGATAATGATAAATTTATAATTTTATGTATTCTAATTAAATGCGTAAAAAAATTATATTTCCAACTCAATAATAATCACTTAATTTTGAGTTCTTTAGACCAATTTATGGTCGAAATACAAAATTTATCTGATTTTGGAAAATCGTCTTCATAATGAACAGTGAAATAGTTATGTGGGAGAATCGGCTATGTAAATCCCTTATGTGGGATATTTATATATGTGAATTCATTGCATATGAATAGTAAAAACATTCCAAAATGATATTTTAATGTCACAAAAATCTTATTTGGCCTAGGAACACTCTATAAAACTTGTAGAACATTTTATGACCAAGAAAACATAAAATTTAAAGATATTTTAAGTAAAGAAATATTATGATCTAATAAAAGTTAATTATACTTTATTTAAAACATAATAAAAATTATTGAGACTCTCAAATAAAATAAAACAAATATATTGTTATAATTATCAAAACATAAAGTGGTTCAATGATCCACTCAATATGGGGTGTGAGATAAAGGCTAGTAGGATGCCACCATGAGCCCATTACATTCCTTTTATAAAGAAAACAAGAATACTAGTTTGAAAATAAATCATAGAGAAATAGTTTTTCATTTAATTTACACTCTATAGAGTCTAAAAAATATACTACACATGCTTCTTTAAAACACACTATTTGTAAAACATGAAACATGGATTTTTTTTCTAAAACAATGCCATTTAAAATCCCAACCACTTATCTTTAAAAAATATTCTTTTTAAGAAAGTAGGTTATAACTATATTTTTCATTCAAATCATCACTTTTTAAAATTAAATCATCTTATGGTTTAAAAACATTTTCAGATGAATCTTTTCAAAATGGGTTTCATTTAAAACCACCACCTCCTTTCCCTTTTTAAAACATTAACACACACACTCCCAACAAGTGTAAAGAACAAGGGAAATAATAATAAAATGAAAATCCATAAAGTTATAAATAAATCACAACAATCACATAAGGTATGCCTCACCCCCATGATGCTTAATCACAAATGATCAAATCATCAAAGTAGGCACATACCAAGTAATAGGCAACTCATATGACAACAACAATAAAAGATCATAACAAAAAGATACATAACATTAGGAAATACTCTAGGGATTTATGAAACAAGTACTCAATTTGAATTTGTGGAACCAAATTCCATTAGGTTAACGATCACACAACTCATCACCTGAATCACTCCCACACTAGCCTCATTAGTGACACAACCCCTATCCATGTATAACATTCAACTAGGGGTTACTAGTCAGGGTATCACAGTCAACTAATAAGGAAATGTCCCTAACATCCCACTTAGTAACCTAGGTTCCTTATGTCATAGGTAAAGAAGGATGTTCATTATCAATACAATGTCATCACATGACAAGAACAAATCCCAAAGGCAATATAACATAGTAATAAAATATATCCTACCTCAAAAATGCCCCCTTTAATAATGATCCCCAACCCAAACATAGAAACATGAATCATAATTCATATAAAAATCTTCACATTCTCTCAAGAATAAACAATGATTGACAACGGGGCTCAAATAGGGTGTAAACAATATCCAATGAAATGGGTTCACATAAGGTTCCAACCATGCCTTCTATTTATTCATAATAATTATATGTTTTTTAAATCCCTTTTTAAAAATATTTGGAATAAAAATACAACCCAATAAGCATGTAAAAACTTTGAAAAATAAAACAAGACATAAAATACAATTTTAGTTTAAATAAAGAGAACATTTTAAACACCAAGAATCCATGGATCTCTTTAAAAAAAGGAATCGTAATGGAAACACCTACCTCAAGAGACAATACCATGACGTCTTAAATGGAAACCAATATAATAGGTATCCTAGGATGGAACATAACCTTTAAAACCCAAAATCTAAAATTTAAAACAACCCTAACTATGATAATTTTCTCACATGGCCACTAGGATTAAAGTAAAGATGTAAAAGGTGAAGAAACTTAGAGAAGATGGAAGAAGAATCCATTTCCCTTCAATCTGTATGGAAATATACCAATAAACCACTCCAAATACACCTTATATGATCTTAGAAGAGAAAAATATGGGTTTTGGAGGCACCTAGGATGGGAGAGTTTGTAAAAAACCAAAATTTTAAAAAAAAAACTTAAAATGAAAAAAATAACCCAACTTGAGTAGGTCGCGTAGTTATATCATGTAGTTTACCAAACCATGCACAAACCATGTGATCACCACTTTCCCAAAACTACCCAAGTTACATGATTTCTACTGCATGGTTTCCCAAATGGTGTGCCTAACCATAAAACCCTATAAAAGCTTAAAATTTTCAAAATTCTAACCTCGGGACACCCTGAACCTAGGGGATAAATCAACCGCATAAACATGAACATGAAAGTGACATTTTAGGGTGTCATTATTCTCCCTACAATGACAATTTATGGCCATAGAAAGTTCACTCTTATAAAATCATTGATAACTTGAGTTAATAGAAAGGTCAAGTCCAACTCACTAATGGAAAGGACCTAATCAAAATTACCATGTCCAAACCTAAAACCAAAAACAGTGGACCCTAACAGCTCGCTTCTAGATAAATACTCTTCAAAAAATCTAGTGATTACTAACCACTAAAGAACTATGAATCTTAAAAGTGGATATTGCACACCATGAAATGTTTATATGACCTCTACTTTGGTCTAATTAAAATTTGGGAAATCCAAGGAATGCACAAACCCAATGCTTCCATAGTCCTGGTCCAAAACAAAGGTCAAAACAAAAACAAAACCTTTAAAAAAAACTGAGTCCTCAAAATCTAGATATAATAGTATATCCCAACCAAAATCATCCAAGAAGATGAAACCCATGAGAATGATAAAGAACATGTATACTAGATAATGTAATCCCAACTATTTATAATTAATCTAAAATGGTGAAATACTAGATAAGTTCACCTAAGAGGAAAAAAACTCCAAGAAACCATGAAAATACAAACTCCAAAAAACAAGATCGAAACACCATAAAAGATAACATACTCAAGAAACACTAAAAATATCATTAGACCAAAACAATAAAATAATGTATTATACTAAAATAGTATTAATACTCCAAACATGAACATGCCAAAAAAAGTAATAGTGTGGTTCTAACTTTAGGTCTTGAGACTTTATGAAGGATAAATTGGGACCAAACTCATAGAATACCCACCCAAGGTGATCCTAAAATAAATAACCATCTCAGTAGATCCCACTATCCACCTGAAAACCAAAGTAAATCCATGATATCATAGCTCACACTTAAGTAATTCCCACATAATTCATCAAAAAAAACTCAAAGCATGGTCGACACCATGATAAATTAAAATGAGCATCAAAATAAATAAGGAATGATACTTTAAAAATGAATAAACACAAGGAAAAAAATCAATTTCGTCCATTACAACAAGATAATCATAGTGTACATAATAAGTGGAACAAGGTCCTGCAAAAGTAATATCAAAAAATATGAAACTCCCAAAACCAAAAAATAAATTTCAACTCTCAAGGTGGAAGAAACACCACATATCACTACTTAGATCAAAGTTGGGGCTGAGTCTTTTTATTCTTATAATGTCCATTTAGTATTCAAAACCACTTAATATGAATGATAAGGGCACCCCAATTTCAAGTTATCAGAGTTGTTGGACAATAGAAAGTAGCATTCCCATATTTTCCACACTAGAATCACACAAATAGATTCCACTTTCTGCTAGTAGAACTGGTCTTTCTAAAACCAAATGGGGTTGTAGCATCACATACTATAGGATTCCCTACTAAAAATTACTCCATGGTGATGAGCTTATACACCACTTCCATGAAAGTAGTCTGGATAGACTGAATCACTAGAGAAATAAGATCTAGATGAAGGTCTCTTGAAAAGATCCAAGTATTCTTCAAATCATAAAAAAAACACTTCAGGGGATAAAGAAACCAATCCATTGAAACATCCAATATAGTTCTTCATCAACTAATCCTTAATTAAGACCTAGTAATTTCATCACATTTGAAATTATCATCTCCACAGGATGGTACTATAGTATGAAAGAGTCCTTGAAATATCCCCAGTACAACACTTCAAATATTTGGGCATAGATTGTTCTTCCACCAATCCAAACACGACCCTTGAAACAAAGGAGTAGTTCATCTCACCCTAGAGGTTTCTATATTCCCTAGTATTTGAAATATATCTTTGATCTTAGCTAGACACTTCATCACCTCATGGGATCCTTGATCACCATTAAACATGAGAAGATACTGAATTATAAACTCTCACCCATGATCCAAAATTTGAGAATAATTGGTCATTTCCACTCTATAATGAGTTTGGGGAGAGTCACATAATAGGAAGAATGATTCTAGATCAATGAAATAAACACCTAAGATATTACCTTTTAGAATTTTTGATTCCTTTCTAGGGGTCACATTCTAAAACATTGCCAAAACACAAAACTTAATAAAATCACCATAAATCCCAACACAAGGGATACAAACACACATACCGCGTGAAACGAGATTAAAAAATACTCTTTGAAACCTCATTTCAAAATACCCATCAATACCTTCATTCCATTTTAAAAAAACACACATGGGTTTATAAAAATCCTTAGAACCATCTAATATCAACAATAAAATAACTCATTTCATGAAAACCAATTTCCCCTCAAACCACGCACACCAAAATCATTTCAAGAATTTCACCACTTAAAACCCATGATATCCCTTCCTTTAAAACCATCATCACCCAAAATTTATTTTCTAGAGTCAAAAATTTTTACAAGAAATAAGTTTTAACATCTAAAACATGGTTTTAAAAATAAGCTCAAATTACTAAAGCAACAAAAAATTACTTTAAAATTTTATAATACATACTTTAAAATCCTAAATGATTCACTTGATTACTCACAAACAAGCCTCATAAAATTTAAGAGGGGATGAAATCCCTTAAGGACTGAAAATAGAAAAAATTAAAACTTTATCCACTGTGAATGGTTTGGTGACATGCTTTATCAAACTATGTGCCAACTATGCAAGTGATACTGGAATATATATAGAATAGTTAGCACAGGTTTTGTATGGTTTGATAGATAGTGCACCTTAATAGTGCACCCATGGATTTCCTCTAGTTTCACTCCAAAATGAAGAGTTACTCATGAATAATCCTGAGGTCTTACTATAACTTAGAGTAGTATCAACCCACATTAAAACATCTCAAGAATAAACATCCATAAAACCCAAACTCAAGATGAAAATACTGACCACCCATGGAAACTTGAGATCAAACACAAGGAGAGTTGTCCAAGTACTTCCCCAGACCTACCACCCGAGTTTCAACGGTCCCAACTCCTATCTACCATAAACCCCCAAATAACAAGAGAACTATAATACAATTTTGTAATGAACTAACCTAGACTAACCTGACATTTCACCCAATTCATTCCACCATAAGGCTTAAGTAATGTTCATGGTTTCCCCAATATGTAAAAAATTTCTAGGGTATCACAAATGAACACATGGGAACTATTTCACCCTCAAACAGAATAAGGATCAACAACAAGTTCCAATAAGAAACCCTATATTAGGTCTTAATGTATTGAATAACCATGAAAAAATAAAATAATATAATCTAAAAAAGAACACCAATAAAACATGGAATAAAGTACAAGATAAAAAACATTTACAAAAATTTTTTCCACAAAATTGAAACCATTTTCTTGTCTTAAAAAACTTTTACATTTCCACAACATGAAAACAAAACTAAACTAAATAAAATCAAGAGGCCTAAAAGTTTGATACATCACATGACTTGAAACTGGTGAAATTAAACTGATCAAGAACCCTAACATATCCATGGGACTCCCAATTAATCACTATAACCTGAACATCCCCCATTTCCTAATAGTGAGTGGTAGGAAACCAACATACAAGACATTACCAGAAGGGCCTATAGAAAACATTAAGACTAATTACCCATCGACATGAGTATATAGGGTGTGAGACAAAGGATAGGTGGATATCACTATAATCCCTTACATTTGTTTTATAAAGAAACCAAGAAGCTTATTTTAAAAATAAAGAATAGAAAAATAGGTTTTCATTTCCTTAACATGATATAGAAAGTAACAAAATATACTATACTTTATTCATTAAAATGCACAATTTTTAAAACATGAAACAAGGATGTTTTTAAAAAATAATTCCATTTAAAAACCCATCCATATATCTTTAAAACATATCACTTTCAAACAAGTAGGTTAGACCACTCTTTTTTGTTTAAAGCGTTAATTTTTAAAAACAAACCATCTCATGGTTTAAAACCATTTTCAAAAGAATCATTTCACAATGGATTACATTTAAAACCATCACCTCCTTTCCCTTTTTAAAACTTTAATACCCAAACACACACCCAACATGATTAAATAATTAGGTAAATCATAATAAAATTCAAATCTATATAGTCATAAAGAAATAAAAATAATCACACAAGACATGCCTCAACCTCATGATGATTAATCAAAAATAATCAAAGCATTGAAGTAGGTGTATATTAATAAATGGGAAACTCATATGCCAAAAACAATAAATAATAATAACATAAAGATACTTACTATGAGGAAACACTCTGGGGACTAATGGTGAAAGTAATCAATGTGCGTAGGTGGAACCAACTATTAGGAGGTTAACAGTCACACAACTCATCACCTGAATCGCTCTCTCACTATCCTCATCAGTGAAACATCCCCTAACTAGGTATAATATTCAAATATGGGTTACGAGTCAGGTTATCACACTCACCTAGTAAGGAAACATCCCTAACTTTCCACTTAGTCATCTAGGTTCCTCATGTCATGGATAAATGAGTTTAGTCATTATCAATCCAACATCATCACATGACAAGTACAAACC
Source organism: Viscum album (assembly GCA_963277665.1). NCBI lineage: Eukaryota > Viridiplantae > Streptophyta > Magnoliopsida > Santalales > Viscaceae > Viscum > Viscum album. Next base: position 1,421,577,399 of record OY728123.1, on the reverse strand, counting down.
CAAAAGGAAATATAACATATAAATCAAATATATCCTACCTACAACACACCCCCTTAAATAATGATCTCTAACCCAAACATAGAAACATGAATCATAATTCCTATAAACATTAATATGTGATCTAATTTATAAACAATAGGTCACAAAGGGGCTTAACTAGGGTGAAAATAATAGCTAATCAAATAGAATCACATAAGGTTCCAACCAGACCTTATCTTTGTACATACCAATTATATGTTCTATAAATCCATTTTTAAAACCATTTTTAATCCAAATACAACTTAAAATTCATGAAAAATATTTTATGATTCAAAATATACATTAAATACTACTTTAATTTAAATCATGAACACATTTTAAACACCAAGAATCCATTGAACTCTTTAATGAAAGGAATCATATTGGAAACGCGTACCTTAAGAGATGATAAAATTTACCATTTAATGGAAACCACCAGAATAGGTCTCCTAGGATGGATCAAAAACTTTAAAAAAACAAAATCCATGATTTAGAACAACCCTAACCATGAAAATAGGACCCCATGGCCATCAGGGTTAGAGGAAAGAGGGGAAAAGGGAATAAGATTAGAGGAGAATAAAGAAGAAACAGTTAGCCATCGATCTGGATGGAAATATACTAAGAAACCACTCTAAATTCACTTTGTATGAGCTTGGATGAAAAAAATAGTGGTTTAGGAGGTTCCTAGGACAAAATCTTAGACTGAGGGAAGTGTCTAGGTGAAATCCCAAATAAAAAGAACTCAAAATAACAAAAATGTCCCAACTCGATCAGGTTGCATTGTTGTCTCTAACCGTGTTGTCATGAAATGTCAAATTGAATTGGTTTTATATGATTATATGTAGTATAGGTAAAACCATAGGTCATCTCTAAATTGGTTTGGTGGTTTATAGTGTGTATTTTCACTAAAAAGAACTAAAAAGTGGGGTTGGTTTGAAAACAGTTTTAAGAAAATAACTAAATTTAAAGAGTTGAATAGTTAAAAAACATAGTGGATTTTGAAAAATATGAGATAAAGGGGTCATTTTGAGTTTACTACACACATTTAAAGTTCATTTTTATTAGATATTTATTTAGTTTTTGAGTAAATCTTTGGTTGAAATTAATTTAAATGCTGATTAATTTCTAAGATTTTACTTAATACATGTAGAACCAAACTTTAACATGAAAATAATATTGCCAAGGTCCAGACATTATTCATGGTATAAGAGCTTTCAAATCATATTGAAATATAAATATAAGTGAGTAAGAAAAGGATTCTTGTGTTGTATAATCAAAACAACACAAGTCACGCACTCAAAACCTCATACCAATTTAGTGGAAATTAAGAGCATACCAATCACATACATCAAAACAAGCATTAAAATATGAAATAATGTAATATACATGGAATTAAATGTTTTAAAACCCAATTGTATCCAAACCAGTAGCTAATATAAGTTTTGTAACTCCCTTTACATGTGTTTATATCTCTCACAATGAATTCCCATAGTTTAGAATTCCATTGAGAGGAGGAAGCTTGGGTGGATCTACTTATTCATTTCAGCTCTCCCTATGAGGATAGGGAGATATATAACCTCCAATGTGATGAGAGGAATCCTCTGTAACACAAAAATTACATCACTTCACTCCTTTCTTGAAATTGAAAATGATGTTCCCAAGGTTCCCTTTTATATCCAAAATGGGATGTGGTTTTGAGCACCCAGATATTGAAATACCATTTAGCCCATGGTTTTGGGAGGGTATACAACCTTATCTTTCTTTGGAAAAAACTAAAAAGTTATAAACCCACCTTTTGAATATATCCTTGTCAATTTTGGAAGACATTTGATGTATAAAATGGGATATATTTTAAAAATACATAACCAAACTTTTGACTTTGATTAGATTTTTTTTCTTGGATATATTAGTTTGGTTGGTCCCCTTTATGGATGAATTGGGATTGGGTGTATTCAGAATAGTTGTATACCACTGAATTTTGGATCATCCCACAAAATTTCATCTTAATTGGATGCCTTTTTTTCTCGTAATATGTAAAATAGTGGACATATGTCCTTGGGATTCCATGTAGTTTAACACATTTTCTTTCTACATCATCTTTGGTCCTCCAAATCACCTCCACATATGATGTAATCATCAAAACATGTAAAATTGACCATTTTAAAAGTGATAAAAATTAAATAATTTAATCAAATTCAAAATTCAATTTTTTATTATCTTTTGAATTTTCAATAAAAAACTAGTTTAACACTGTGATATAAGGGTAAAATAAAATGGTGAATCACAGTGTGATCACACCCCCACACCTAAACATTTTCACTCCTAATAAAATTCATATTTCCAAAAATTATTCATGGATATATTACCAACTTCATGAAGATTTAAAATTCAATTAAAATTTAATTATTGATAGAAATGTGATAAAATAAAAAACCATGCCAAGGAGTTATTCTCAGTGATCATGGAAAAATATGTCTCATAAATTATATCAAAACAAAATTCAAGTAGATATATGATGTTAGTCTGAGAAAGGAATTCACAATTCAACCATGTCACTAACTCTCCATGTGTGTGTGTGACAACCATTTCATTCTATTCTTTCTACTTTTTATCCAGTAAATATAGGTTATTTTAAAAAAAATGCTTACTTGATTCTTTCCATTGAACCTTCCCTACATCCTTTGTAATCAAATTTCAAGACTTTCTCACTTAAGCATTCCTGAAAGTTAAACCATAAGTTCCCAACCTAAATATCCCCATATGTTAAACATTTAGTCACTATGATCATTATTTATTTGTTTTTTTAGGGCATACAATATTCAGATAATAGGTACACACACGTAGGTAAATCTGATACAGTAATGAAATAGTTCAGATAAAGAATGAACATATGGAAAAATAATTTTGGAAAGCTGATAAATATTGAAATAACTTATATTTACCTTCTGTTGAGTAAGAAATGTTCACACTTCATGGTTAGGTGAAAAGATGTATGGAGATGTTAAGTGACATTATTAACCGATAAACTACTTATGCAGAGGTTATAAATCATCTAAAAGGTTTCATAGAGATACAACCATTTATATCATTGAAAAACAACCAGTTTACTAAACAAATCACTCCTCAATGTTAAATTCTTACTCAAAATCGCATTTCATCGGTGAACAAAGATTTAGTTAAATGTTAAAACAAATTGAAATGGGTAAATTCATCATGAATTTTCAATAATTTCCTTGATTAGTAAGGCATAAAAAATGAGTATTCCAAAAAAAAAATGGGGGAAGGTAAAAAATACTATGCAGTAAGTGAAAAAGAGAAAAGGACGAAAGATGATGAAAATCCTAATGAACTTAGGAAAGTGGGGAAAGGTAAAAATACAATACAGTAAGTGAGAAAAAGATAAAAAGAATAAATATTATGAAAATCATAATAAAATTAGAAAAGTGGGTAAAAGTAAAAATTCTATGTATTAAGTGAAAAGGAGAAAACGTAAAAAATATGATAACAAATCCTAACTAACTCAGGAATGTACCCATCCCCGTACACCTAGAGTGTGTAGTTTCCTCACAATAAGAAAATACAATGTGGGGAGGAAGGATAAAACTTGGTAGGTGTCGTTGGTAAGTTGCTTCTTTAATGTGGAGTTCCTCTATTGGGGACTCTGGAATGGTTTTATGAAAGTGTTTTAGCTATTGTCCATTAATAGTGAATATTTGTTTGGTTTTTCCATTCTGAAATTGTAAAACACCAAATGAATAGGCATTAGTAATATAATATGGTTCAAACTAGCAGGACTAAATCTTACCTAAATATAACTTTAGCCTTGTATTGTAAAGGATGACCTTCTGCCTAATGTGGAATTGACGATGAAGGATGAGGCGGTCATGGGAAGTCTTGCTTATCTCCTTATAGATCTGAGAGTTCTCATTTGAGCCTCTTTGAATTTCATCCAACTCCTAAATCTGTAACTTCCTATACTCACTTGTATTTGATAGGTTCATATTACATTATTTAACATACCAATATGCATGATTCTCTACCTCCATAGGGAGGTTACAAGCCTTTATAAACATAATATGATATGGTGGAATTCTTATTGGGGTTTTAAAATTTGTACGGTATGCCCAAAGTGCATCATCAAAGCATAAACTCCAATATTTTCTATTAGGTTGTACCTTTTTTCCAAGATTTTCCTAACTTACCAATTTTAAATTTCTGATTTTCTATTAGTTTGGGGGTGACATTGAGTAGAGACTTTATACACAACCCCATACTTAAGGAGAAATTTTTTTAGATTTCAATTACAAAAATGTGAGCCTGAATCACTAATGATGAATCTTAGAAAACCAAACCTACTAAAAATTTGATATCTCAAAAAATAAACAACCACTCAAGAGTCATAAATCCTTTTATCCTTTACTACCACCCATTTGGTGACATAGTCAACATATAATAATATATAAATAAATAAAAATGAATTTGGAAAATTCCCCATGAATTCAATTCCCCATGCATTGAAAATCTCACAAAATAGCATGGGTTTTTGGGGAATTTCATTCCTCTTAGAGATATTCCCAATAAATTGACATCATGTTCATGACTTACAAAACCAATGGGCATATCTATGTAATTTTGGCTAATAAATTCCAGATTAAAGGACCTTTCAAGCTATATATTGAAAGCCAAAGTGGCCCCCACATTCCAAAGTGTGGTAGAATCTTAAAATAGAGGTGAATTCATGGTCAAGGACACACCGATGAATAACTTTGTCACTAAAAATTCTCTAAATTGTGGGTTATCCCAAATATACCATCATGAATCGTGTTTAAATATTTGGGATTATAAAGTGATAAAATATGTGGGGACCCTAGATACTACCAAAAAATTCACAATATCTATATACCAAGGGGTAAGGTCCACTACATCACAAAGGTACTCAACAAGGAGGAATTATACAATAGTGAGGGATGAGTCAACATGGTATTACAATGTTGGAAAAATCCTATTAATATGGTATGTTACCACATTCTCTACTTCTTTTTTATCCTTAATTTCTAGATTAAATTCTTGAAGTAGGAGCATCTAGTGAATGATATGTAGTTTGGATTCTAGTTTCTTAAGGAGATACTGGAGAACTGCACGGTTTGAGAATATAATTACTTTAGATTGTAAAAGGTATGACCTGAATTTATCTATGGTAAATACAATGGAAAGGAATTATTTTTCATTTTTTGTGTATTTTTATTGGTAAGACTTTTCATGACCCCCTCCCCACAAAGTGTACCCCTCTTGGGCCGGCAATGTGAGAAGGGAGATAATAACCCCTGAGTCCCGCCTCCAATAGGCCCCAGGTTGGAAACTAGCACCGAGGGTATAGTAACACACAAATGGGAGGCATTACCCTCTAAGAGAACACATGCAGAAGAGAGAGATAATATAGACACCAACCAAATCCAACTCAGAACTGAAGTATAAAAGAAAACCCAAGTGCACATATGTAATGTCATGAAAAATTACTACAACTGAAAGGGAAAACTACAAGTACCCAAAAGAAAGTAAAAACAGCTGCAACCACAAGCCCGAACAGCTCCTACAACCCCAAGCTAGTAGAAACCATCTTGATATCCAACCTGATCCAAGTGACCTGAAAAACAGTTTATATATACATAGGGTGAGTATAATAGTATACTCGGTAGGATCCTCCCCGAAGCCTCTCGTGAAAAAGTAAAGAAAGCATGCTAAAGCCCAGTGAACAACAAGTGAAACCAACTCATCACCTAAACAGGTATACTAAGTTCCCAACCTCACCGTGGATACTCTCACCAAGTAACGCATACAAGAATATATCATATAGTAAATAATATCAAGGGTACCCCGCTACTACTTCCCCACTGGTTTTCCACTTTTCCCCAATGACATACGTCATGTGCATCTCTCTCCAAAGGCTTTCCTGCAGACACCTGGGCTAAGCTCCACAATCTTCACCAAGTGCACCATAAAGGCTTGCCCATAGACACCTGGGTGAAGCACCACACCATCCTCACAACCAAAAGTAATCAGGTAGTTTTTGGGAGCCACCACAGCTCGCATAATGTGTATCATATGTCGGGTATTATACCTCAATCTATTACAGTCCATACACTGAGTAAGGATCCTCAAGACATCACAGCCTATACACGTTACACCTATAGTAGTCCATAGGATACTATATCCATAATATATGTGTGTGAATAACCACAAGCCATTATATCCCTCTACACACATATATGGGGAAAACTAACTGTTGTACCTAATGGCACTAGTATCTACCAAGAGAAGAGATCGGGGTCAAAGGGGGTAGCCAGCCATTCATCCTCCCACCAGAATGTTGGAGAAAACACCCCCCCCCCAGGGCTCAGAATCCCCGGGGTGCCAGTTTCCCTTACTGAAAGAGTGGAGTAGCGTATAGAAACACAAAAAGTACAGGATATAATATAACTCACAACCACACTATGGGCATAACCTATTCTTAGACACAACTACAGCTAACGTCTCTCGGACTCTAGGATTCCACTTCTAAGAATAGGTATCCTATATGCACATAACCATTTAAGGGATTTATTAGATTACTTCATTCCCTTTTTATCAATTCCACTGTATGTTAATTAATTCTTCAAACATTAATTAACCATGAATAATTCCACATTAAATTACATTAACACCACAACCAAAAATTCCATTGTCCCTTAAAAAGTTCTCAACATCATCATTAAGTTTCAAAATACTCAAACCCCATGGGTTAACATCATTTATTCAAACATTCATTACATAATTACTTTCCCATATTCCCAGGAATTCTAGAAAATCATCCTATGCTACTAAACATAAGGGGGCTCAACACGGTGAGTAGATGTACTGCCTGTCGAGTCTTTTCCTCCTATAGCAAGAGCGTAGACCCATTCTCCCTTGAGAGGCTAAACACAGAAAGCACGTGTCATACCCCACGTGTCTTCTCCTCTTTCGGAAGAAGGGTAAGAAAGACCAGCTACCTTGAGTAGTGGGGAAAAGTAAAGCAGATAAACAACCACAAGAAAAAACAAGCATCCATCACATCCATCCCAATCCATCATCCCTGGTATCCTCCCCTACACCCACATGCATAAACTGATGCATCTCGCCACTCTAGGCGTCATCCGCTGCCACAACCAAAAGGCCTCTATGCCTCCACATATCACAACATCCATCCAAGATCACATCGCAGTACACGTGGCAGGAAATAAAACATCACATCAACTGGGATCTTGGCCCTTTAACAATCAAAAGGGTAACTCAGAACCCTTCAAGGAATTATCAAACAATAAAATATTTAAACCATCTTGAATTAACAGATTTATAATCTGTTGGTTCCAAATTCGGGAACCTAACCAGTAAGCTATCACAAATCATTAAACATGCTTACTACACCAATTTGATTAACATTAAGTTACAAAAAGAATCGGATTCGTTTTCATGCTTCTTTATCTTTAGCCCAAAAATTATCAATTAGTCCCGATTTATGTTCTTTACCAATTTCCATCAAGGACAACAGCTAAGCAAATCAAGCATAGATATCACGCTATCTAGAAAAACAAGAGGCAATAACGTACGATCGATACAATTTCTTTATCTAGTTAAAATATATTTATTAAGTCAATTCCATTTTCATCCAGTGGGATTAAACATGCTAACAATACAGTTTCATGTAAAAGAAAGAGAATCAACGAATCCCCTACCTCAAAGGTTTTTGACAAAAACCACAACGGTCGAAGAACGCCAAATAAAATCGGGCCGATTCACCAAGGATCCACCTTAGATCTCTCCTCCTAACACAACCAAGACAAAATATCATCATATTTGGCATCAAAACACATAGATCTACCCTTAACGGGCATAGATCTAAGAAATAGAGAGAATAGGAGAAGTAGATCTAAGTATATCTAAGAAACCAAACAAGAATGATCACATACCTCAAGAAACTGGCTTCGATTCACCAATAAAAGCCTTCGGATCGACTCCAAAACACTTGGGAGAAGTTCTATTACCTTTAACGAAGGGTAATACCAAGTTATGGCTACTTAGGGGCTTAAATGAGAAAGATAGAGGCTAAACGGTTGAGATCCTAAATTTTAGGATCTAATTTAAGTGCCTGCATGGCTTGGTCGCACAGTTAGAAAAATCGTGCGCCAACCGTGCGGTCTCTACTACCTCGACCACCCATCTCGCACGGTTTGGCCGCACGGGTTAGAAAAAATGTGCACCTCCCATGCGAAAGTTACTTCCATCAAGGCCAACTACACACAGTTTGGCCGCATGGTTAGACAAACCGTGCGTTGCCCGTGCGAAAGCTACATCCCTTTAGTTTTCCTTAAAAGGTCCACCCAAACGCATCCCCAAGTCACCTTGATCTCCCAAAACACCTCTAACACCAAATTTACACAAAGTAATGGACTGGAGAGGTCCGTGCCATTACAAGACTTCCCCAACTGTATAGTTATAGGCATCACACATGAGCTCAATTGTTAAATCACACCGAGGTGGTTGGATTATTGGGGGTGATGTGAGACTCCATTTTAATTTGTTAAAATTATCCTCATAGTCTTTATCAAAATCAAATTCTTTTTCTATTTGGAGTAAGTGGGAGATGGGAGTTCAATCTTCCTAAATTCATAAATGAAATGATGATAAAATCCATTATGATTTAAGAAAGACTACATGTCCCACGCATTTTTAGGGAATGGTAGGGAATAAATGATTTCTAATTTTGATTTGTCTACTTGGATACCATCCCCATAAATGGCATGTCTAAGTATTATACCTTGTCACACCATGAAATGGAATTTCTCATAATTTAATATAATATTATTTTCAATATAACTACTTAGGAAAAAATCAAGACTACTCAAATACTCATCAAAAGAGGATCCATAAATAGTGAAATCATCCATCAAAACTTCCATGAAATTATCTAGGTAATCTGAAAAAAATACAAACCATGCATTGTTGTAAAGTACCTAGAGCATTGAACAGACCAAATGGAATCCTCCTATATGTAAATGTTCTAAAGGGTCAAGTAAAGGTTGTGTTTTCTTAATCCTTGGGGAAAACATGGATCTGAAATTATCCAGAATACCCATCAAGAAAATAGTAGTGGTACTTCCCTGCTATCCTCTCTAGCATCTGGTCAATGAATGGAAATGGGAAATGGGTCTTCCTAGTTTGTTGGTTTAGTCGACGATAGTCTATATGGACATTACAACTATTATGCACATGGGTTGGAACCAATTCATTGTTTTTATTTTTTATTATTGTAAGGCTAGTTTTCTTATAAACTACCTGTATTGGACTAACCCATTTGTAATGACCCGAGTCCAGAGCCGCATAACTGGTGCCCCGTACCTGGTTCGCCACATGACCTCAAGCGCATTTCCCCAAACACCAGAGGCTGCCGACTAGCAGCGAGGGCCTTGGGGAGTCAGTGGGGAAATTATGCCCTCATTTGGTAAAGTATGCAGTGGAAGAATAAGCATAAACAATAGCGGAAGCAGTAAATAGCATGCAACAACTGAACTGAAAGTAAAAGCAATGTCTGATATAATAATGATGCAGAATGGTACATGTATCTATGGAAAGCAGTAAGCAAAACAACGTGTTGAAATACAACTGAAACCAAAGTAATAAATTTAAACAGCAACTCCAGTAGCATCGCGGGCCAAGGCCCAGTCCCATTCTCTCTAGCTCCGACCAACAATAAAGTACCTGAGGTGGAAGGGACACAATCCCTACCTATACCTGCAACCATATAATCTGTTTGGGCTGAAAAACAGGACCCAAACAGGGTGTGATACTAAACCCAGTAGGCAACCACCACAAGATTTTTTCCCTGCTGTCAGTGAGTGATATAGAAAAAGTAAAGGTAAATAAATACAGTAAACAATTATACCAATTACCATTCACATTCATTCAATTACACAACCAGGGAAAACCAGCAAGGTTTCTATTCCAAGATAAGCAAGTAACACAACAGGTATCTAAAAAGACTACCTAACACAACCAGTACAAAACCCAAGCTTGTTCTTTGGCTTGGTGGACTCGTCACAACCAACCATCAAGAATACACACACTGACTCTCTGGGTGGCTAAAACTAGCAGACCCCTACAGTCCAGTCAACAAACAAGGCACAAGCACTCTGGGAAGCTCTTATGTCAATTCCCATATGGTCTTGCAACGATAGCTATAGACTCTATGAGGAAGCACTTACGTCTAATTCCTCCTGTGGTCTCAATGCATAGGTAAACTAAGAACACTCTTGGGAAGCACAAAGTCTTATTCTCATAGGTCCTGCATAGGAAACTAAAACCAACAGACCCTCTAGGGAAGCACTTAATCGTCTATTCCCTCTTTGATCTCCCGCACTAGGTTCTCACAGCCCTGAGCAGTCCAGTCGTGCATAATCGACTGTTAGCAGCCCTAAGTAAGTTAAACAACTACTTGGATAATAGCTACCATACTTTAAAACCATTCCAACAGCAGGAAACATATGCAATCAGTGATAACAAGCAACTAACAATTTCAATAGGGTTTCCTCACGGCAACGGTGCCAAACGGTGATAAACAGCCGAATGGGAGAGGTAAACACCCATGGGGTGATCCTCAAACAGGCAACCAATCATAAATTAGTAGCAATTCATCATAAGATAACAAGCAATCTAGGGAAGATAAACAATAGGAACAAAATCATAAACTCGGGATACCCGATACATGGGTATCCGACACTTTTGCAACCAAAACTCAAAGAACTTCAATGTAGGGCAACAAACCACCTACCTCGATCCTCGGAGATCGATATACTTGAACCTCAGCCCGTGAATCGACCTAGAATGGATTAGATCTGCAAAAACGTCTAAAACTTTCAACCTCAGATAACTTACATGAGAGGAAGAATCAGGAAACGAGGCTAAAGAAGAACCAAGAACTCACCACTGCGATTCTTCTGCAACCGACGGAGTTTGATTCGGACAACCGGTGACGGATCAGTGGATCGAAGAAGAATTGTCCTTCTTGGACGTTCTAGACGGGATTAGGCAGAGAAGAAGATTTTTACGGTCATTAGCCGCGACCCCAGGTCAATTAATTAAATAAAAAAAAGTACCCGACGTGTACTCTTAAAGTACACAGCATGTAGTGGGTTTTTTCGTACTCCGCCAAAATCGGCCTCCACGTCACCCCTACACACCATGTGTGTGGCCCGGTCTCGGCCAACACACAGATTCGAGTGGATGAGGAGTACACGGCGTGTACTCATAAAGTACACGGTATGTACTCTGAAAATTTCCAAATTCTCCATTTTTCCTTTAAAAGCCCGTAAAAGAGATCTGTACCTGAAACCAAAGCTCTGGGTTCTTACAAACTTCACCCCTTAAAGAAATTCGTCCCCGAATTTCCCTAGAAAGGCGTAGAAGAAGAAACCTCAAACAACACTGGCCACTGTGATCGCATATCAGCCTCCCTCTCCCAAGTCTCGTCCAGTATACGGTCGTGCTGTCATAGTACCCATACCATAGGAACAGACCGGCCACGAAGTACTTTTGCACTACGATCAACTATCCTAATAGGATGCTTATTGAAAGATGCATCCTGCTCCAACTCAACCTCCTCGGGTTGAAAAACATGAGACGGGTCTGAGAAATACCGTCGAAGCTGAGAAATATGAAAGACGGCGTGCATAGCCTGGTACCTATGAGGTAACTGAAACCTGTAAGCAACCATCCCGACTCTCTCAAGAACCTCAAACGGCCCGACGTATCTCGGTGAAAGATTAACCTATCTCTGAATCCTCTTGTGTCCCAACCTCGGTGCGACACGCAAGAAAACCTGATCCCTGACCTCAAACTCTAGAGGTCGTCTCCGCTGATCAGCATAAGACTTCTGCCGAGACTGTGTTGTCTCCATCCTCTTCCGAATCAACTCTATCTGTTCTGAGGTCTCCTGAACAAGACAAGGTCCCAGCAAAGCTGCCTCTCCTGCCTCTAGCCAGCATAAAGGTGATCGGCATGGCCTACTGTACAAATCCTAGTAAGGTGCCATCTGAATAGTTGCCTGAAAATTGTTGTTGTAGGAAAACTCCACCAGAGGAATATGCTTCTCCCAAGAACAATGCAAGATCAGAGCATATCCTCAAGCACCTAGATTGTACGGTTGGACTGGCCATCATTCTGGAGATGGAATGCTGTACTCAAAAGTACCTGTGTACCCAACGCCCTCTGTAGCCCCTTCCAGAAGTGAGAAGTAAAATGTGCATCCCTGTCTGAAACAATGGAGTGTGGAACTTAATGTAGATGTACAATCTATCGGATATAGAACCGTCCCAGCTCATCAACACTGAAGGTCTACTTGATCGGCAAGAAGTGTGAAACCTTCGTGAGTCTGTCCACTACAACCCAAACCGCATCATTTCCTTGAGGCAATCTCGGTAAACCTGTCATGAAGTCCATCGCGACATCATTCCATTTCCACTTAGGAATGGGTAACTGCTGCAAAATCCCTACTGGTCACTGATGCTCTGCCTTCACCTGCTGACAGGTGGAACACCGCATAACAAAACCAGCCGCATCCTTCTTCATACCTAGCCACCAATACTGACGGTGCAAGTCTCGGTGCATTTTGGTGACACCAGGATGAACTGCCCAAGCTGAAGCGTGGAACTCCCGCATCAGCTCCTCCTGTATGTCCGCTGAAACCCATACGCGGCCATGAAAACATAGCACCTCGTCATCGCCCACTGTCCACCCCGGAGTAGGGTCTCCATCTGACACACCCTCTCATAGGACTAGGCCTTCAGGGTCTGATAGTTGCCTCATTAGAACTCGATCAAAAAGGGTATAGGTAACAGCTATAGAAGAAAGAACCGTCTGACCCTGTTTGCCATGAACCTCCAGATGAATCTCAGAGAACAGATCCATGAGCTTCCACTCACTACTGGCCTCCTGAACTGTCTGAATTTGAGTCCTCCTGCTCAGTGTGTCTGCCACAGCATTGCCTTTCCCAGGCGTATAAGCAAGCTTGAAGTCGAAAGATTGTAGGTACTCGACCCACCTCTGTTGTCTCAGATTCAAGTCACGTTGCGTGAATATGTACTTGAGGATTTTGTGGTCAGTATATACCATGAAATTCCCTCCCATGAGATAGTGCCTCCAACAACGCAAAGCATGAACAACAGCAGCCAACTCCAGGTCGTGCGTAGGATAGTTCTTCTCATGTGGCCTCAACTGCTGAGATCCGTACACGACAACACGATCTTCCTGCATAAGCACTGCTCCAAGAATGATGCCAGATGCATCACAGAAAATTGTATAACTCTTTCTCGGCTCTGGCAGAACTAGAATCAGTGCTGAATTCAATCTCCCCTTCAGCTCCTAGAAGGATGAGTCACGGGCTTCTGACCAAACAAACTTCACCCCATTCTTAGTAAAGCCTGTCAACGGTGCTGCTAAGCATGAGAAGTCCTGTATAAACCACCTGTAGTAACCAGCCAGCCCCAAGAAGCTCTGTACTTCGAAGACGTTCTTCGGCTGCTCCCAAGTAACTACTACTCTCACCTTCTCTGGGTCTACTGATACTCCTGTCCCTGAGATGACATGACCCAGGAAGTGAATCTCGTCTATCCAAAAGTGGCACTTTGAGAGTTTATCATAAAGCCAATGCTCCCTCAGTGTACTCAAAACGATCTCAAGATGGGTTGCATGGTCGTATCAAGTGTGAGAGTACACCAATATATCGTTCATGAAGACCATGACGAAGGAATCCAAGTAAGGATGGAACACTCAGTTCATCAGTGCCATGAAAACTTCTAGCACGTTCGTAAGTCCGAACGGCATAACCGTATACTCGTAGAGGCCATACCTGCTCCTGAAGGCTGGTAGAGGTATATCTGAAGGCCTAACGTGCAACTGATGATAACCAGACCTCAAATTGATCTTTGAGAACACCCAAGCTCCTCAAATCTGATCGAAGAGATCATCAATCCTCAGCAAGGGATATTGGTTCTTGATCGTCAACTGGTTCAACTTCTGATAATCCACGCAAAGCCTAAGGTTACTGTCTGCCTTTTTCGCGAACAAGACAGGCGAACCCCAAGGAGAAGTACTAGGTTGGATGAAACCCTTTGTCTGCATCTCCTCCAACTGCCTCTTGAGCTCCTACAACTCAGGTGTAGCCATCCGATAAGGAGGAATGGACACCGGTGCTGCTCTTGGCACGAGCTCAATCGAGAATTCTACCTCACGCTCCAGAGGAAAACCTGAAAAGTATTCTGGAAAGACATCTGAAAAGATATCAACCACTGGAGGAAAATATAACTATGAAGTCCCCTAGTCATCCAGATAAAGACTAGCAATCTGGGCCATAACTCCTCCAAACCCATGATGCTCGAGTCCGGCTCGACTCGCCTAAACATCCCACTCACCCTTATGAAGGAAAGATTTACCCTCTGGTGATACAAAACTCACCATGTGGCAATAGCAATCGACAACTGCCTGGAAGGGAACCAACTAGTCCATACCGAGAATGACGTCATAACCCATCATCTCTAGGACATAGAGGTCCCATAGGAAATGATATATTGCAACCTCAAGAGGGAACTCCTTGCACTGGCGTACGCTATATGTCCTCGTTCCCAAGGGCAGGTCGAGAGTCAACATGTCAGCAGACAAAAAGACACAGAGCTTCAGACTTTCCACGATAGCAACAGAGATAAAGCTATGTGAAGCACCAGTATCGAAAAGGGTTGAAGATAAAACTGAGGCTACTAAGATCATACCTTGAACTGTGGAAGGTCCAGGATCCTGCTCCCTATGGATCTCCTCTACTGGAAACGTCTGGCCAGTACCGCGGCCCTGTGTAGCAGCCTGATATCCCGGAGCTGATCCCCCTTGAGCCTGACTACCGCGTCCATGACCTCTACCTTGGCCTGCACGACCCGAAGAACTCCATCCCCCAGTCTGCTGTGGGACTGGTAATCCTGCTCCTGAACGAGGGGTAGAAACAGATCCTCCTTCACTAGCCGCTGGAAGAGGAACCCTGAAAAAACGTTGTAGATGACCCATCTTGCCACAAGATCGGTACTCCACTGGATATCTCGGGCACTGAGGCTTCTTATGCCTGCTCTTTCCACACTGATACCACACCACCGGGTTTCCAGAAGGAAGATCCCATCTACCAGAAGATATACCTCGCTTCCTCGAGTCACCTCGAGTAGACTCTCGGTGGCGCTTCCTGATGTCAGTATGAAATGAATCAGCCTTGGATACTGAACCACCCTGGTCAACTTCTCCAGTCTCCCTCAAATTTCTTTCGGTGATCAGTGCCTGGTTGACTATCATAGTAATATAAGTCAACTGGAAAACGTTCACCTGCGATCTGATCTCTGGTTTTAGGCCTTCCTCAAACTTCCTTTCCAAAAACAACTCGTAATTTCCCAGAACGGGAGCGAAACGTTGTAACTCAGTGAAGCGGGAGGAATAATCCATAACTGAAAGAGTACCTTGTTGCAGGTTCATGAACTCCCTAGCCCTATCGGCCCACAGCGTCGCTGGATAGAAGTAGTCGTAGAACGTACGCTGGAATTCTTCCTAAGCCATAGTCCGTTGGTGCCCTACCTATGAGACTACATCCCACCATCTCTTGGTAGAATATCACAGCATGTAAGTAGCAAGATTCACCCTTCTGTCTGGGGGTGTATCTAGATGCTCGAAGATGGAAAGCATGGTTTCTATCCATGACTTTGCAACCTGAGGTCCTCCATCCCCTGTGAAAGTGGGAGGATGCTGCTGCTGGAAGACTCGCGTCAGCTCTTCCATAGATGGGGAAGGATGCTGAGCTCCCTAGAAGGTCTGCATGAACCTCATGAAACTCTCTCTGAACTGAGTGTCCACACCAGTGTCCGAAATCACTGCAGGTGCCATATCCGGAACAATCGGCGGAACTACTGGTAGTCCCTGGTCTGCCGTATCAGGCGTACGGTCACCGCCTGGTTCCTGACATGCAACGGGAGGATGTCTTGGTGCCATAGCCCTGAAATATCAAAAGCACACCTCTGATTTAGGATCAACAAGGACAGAAAACACAAGAGTACAAAATGGGAACAGGAGAGAGAAACACTTAAATTTTGAAAAACTGAACTACATAGTGTGTATTTTAACTACACGGTGTGTTTGTTAAAGCCATTTACATGGGCATGTAATTCTTCCACCATTGGTCATGTAACGTTCCAGAATACACGACTTGTTGTCCCAAAACACGGCGTGTACTTGAACTCCACTCCCCTGCCCGAGTCTCCTTGTACGGCTAACCTACACGGTCCTCCTAAGTCTAAACTACACGGCATGTTCACTAAGGACACGGTGTGTATAAGCCAGGCTTCGGTGACCCGTGTAGCAGGTTACACGGCTGGCCACACAGCTAACCCCTTACACGGCGTGTTCCTAACAAACACATCATGTATCAGAGAAGATAACACCAACCCGTGTTGTTCGTGACACAGCCGGGTACCTAGAAGAAACTACACAGTGTGTTATTATAACACACGGTGTGTACTACACGAGTTTCCCCGACCCGTGTTGTTAGTGGCACGGCCGGGTACCCAGGAGAAAACTACACGGCGTGTTCTTATAACACACAGCGTGTACTGCACGCGTTTACCCAACCCGTGTTGTTAGTGGCACGGTCGAGTACACGGTTGACTACTACACGGCGTGTCCCTATGGCACACGGCATGTCCCCGAAGACTTTCTGACACCCTGTGTTCTTGTTTACATAGATAGTAACACAATTCAAAAACTACACGGCGTGTATGAATAAAGTACACGCCGTGTATTCTGGGTTTTTCCGGGCAGTAGCTCAGAAACTGCTCCGAACGCCAGAAACACTGAAAAACAACTAGTTATGTTCCAAATTCCGATCCGTGGGGGCCCATACTCCCCGCGAATCAAATATTGGCATAATAACAATGCATACAACAAGTAAACAGCAAAACAAACAATGATCCGCCAAATTCTGATCCTCAAGGGCCCATAACACCTCCAAGACCAGAGCTTGACACCCATTCTAAACAGGTTGTAAAAGAAGTAATACTCTATCAGCGCAACAAGTATTTCTATCACAGCAACTACCATAATGGCATGCATAATCTATCACGGCATATATCATAGCAGCATGCAATTCTAATACACCCTAGATGGCATGGTAAAATGCATGACAAGTGATTTCCTACCCAGTGCCTATATGATGCATGAGATGGCACACCCTCATCTCATCGGGTTGCAACCAAATAGAACCATAATCATATAAACTGTAACAACACAAAACATGTGCATCACCCAATGGTGAAATATAATAAATTGTAACACTTGAAAAAAATGAGAATTTCAATTATGAGGTAATATAGCTTTTCCCTGTACATGGGTTAATTACTCTCGGGCACAGTTAAGTACTAACTACCCATTTCTTCATATCCCTGTCTATGGTCACAAAATAGTAAGGCAATAGAAAGGAATAAAACTCCTATGATAGCACTTTGTAACGACCCGAGTCCGGAGCTGCATAACTGGTACCCCGTACCCGGTTCGCCACATGACCTCAAGCACATTTCCCCAAATGAAAAAGGCTGTCGACTAGCAGCGAGGGCCTTGGTGAGTCAGTGGGGAAACTATGCCCTCATTTGGTAAAGTATGCAGCGAAATAATAATCATAAACAATAGCGGAAGCAGTAAATAGAATGAAACAACTGAACTGAAAGTAAAAGAAATGTCTGATATAATAATGATGCAGAATGGTACATGTATCTATGGAAAGTAGTAAGCAAAATAACGTGCTGAAATACAACTGAAAACAAAGTACTAAATGTAAATAGCAACTCCAGCAGCATCACGGGCCAAGGCTCGGTCCCATGCTCTCTAGCTCCGACCACCAATCAAGCACCTAAGGTGGAAGGTCCACAATCCCTACCTATACCTGCAACCATATAATTTGTTTGGTCCGAAAAACAGGACCCAAACAGGGTGTAAGACTAAACCCAGTAGGAAACCACCACAAGATTTGTTCCCTATTGTCAGTGAGTGATATAGAAAAAGTAAAGGTAAATAAATACAGTAAATAATTCTACCAATTACCATTCACATTCATTTAATTACACAACTAGGGAAAACCATCAAGGTTTCTATTCCAAGATAAGCAAGTAACACAACAGGTATCTAAAAAGACTACCTAACACAAGCAGTACAAAACTCAAGCTTGTTCTTTGGCTTGGTGGACTCGTCAAAACCAACCATCAAGAATACACACACTGACTCTCTGGGTGGCTAAAACTAGCATACCCCTATAGTACAGTCAACAAACAAGGCACATACCCTCTGGGAAGCTCTTACGTCAATTCCCATATGGTCTTGCAACGATAGCTACAGACTCTCTGAGGAAGCATTTACATCTAATTCCTCATGTGGTCTCGATGCGTAGGTAAACTAAGAACACTCTTGGGAATCACAAAGTCCTATTCCCTTAGGTCTTGCATATGAAACTAAAACCAACAGACCCTCTAGGGAAGCACTTAATCGTTTATTCCCTCTTTGATCTCCCGCACCAGGTTCTCACAGCCCTGAGCAGTCCAGTCATGCGTAATCGACTATTAGAAGCCCTAAGTAAGTTAAACAACTACTTGGATAATAGCTAAAATACTTTAAAAGCATTCCAATAGTAGGAAACACATTCAATCAGTGATAACAAGTAACTAACAATTTCAACAGGGTTGCCTCACGGCAACGGTGCCAAACGGCGATAAACAGCCGAACGGGAGAGGTAAACACCCATGGGGTGATCCTCAAACATGCAACCAAGAATAAATTTGCAGCAATTAATCATAAGCTAACAATAAATCTAGGGTAGATAAACAATAGGATCAAAATCCTAAACCCGGGATACCCGATACATGGGTATCCGGCACTTTTTCAACCAAAACTCAAAGAACTTCAACGTAGGGCAACAAACCACCTACCTCAATCCTAGTAGATCGATATACTTGAACCTCGGCCCATGAATCGACCTATAATGGAGTAGATCTGCAAAAACATCTAAAAAGTTCAACCTCAGATAACTTACACGAGAGGAAGAATTAGGAAACAAGGCTAAAGAAGAACCAAGAACTCACTGCTGTGATTCTTCTACAACCGACGGAGTTTGATTTAGACAACTGGTGACAGATCAGTGGTTCGGAGAATAATCGGCCTTCTTGGACGTTCTGGATGGGATTAGGCGGAGAAGAAGATGTTTACGGTCATTAGGCGCGACCCCGGGTCGATTAATGAAATAAAAAAAAGTACACGGTGTGTACTCTTAAAGTACACGGCGTGTAGTGGGTTTTTCTGTACTCCGCCAAAATCGGCCTCCATGTCACCCCTACACACCGTGTGTGTGGCCCGGTCTCAGCCAACACACGGCTTCGAGTGGCCGAGGAGTACACGGCGTGTACTCATAAATTACACGGTGTGTACTTTAAAAATTTCCAGATTCTCCATTTTTCCTTAAAAAGCCCGTAAAAGAGATCCGTACCTGAAACCGAATCTCCGGGTTCTTACACCATTGTCTTTCAGAGATGGGAAAATGGTTCTAGTAGATAATAATTTGGCTACCTCATTTTTAACAACATCAAGGTGGTTTGGGTTCAGTCGATGTTTTATTTGCCTCACCAGTTTAGCCTCATAATTTAATAATATATGGTGCACCCAAATTGATGTGATGATATTGATAATTTTAGAAAGTTTTCATCTAAATTCTTGATTATAATCCCTAAAAATGTTAAGAAATCATCATTAATGATCTATAGGGAGTGAACTAGCAATGATGATAGGCAAATTGTTTATACTCTCAAGATATGAATATTTCAAGTTTTCAGGTAGTGGTTTAAGTTCCAAGTTAGGGGGATTTTGGATTGATGGGAGTTAATGTGAAATTGAGAGTTTAATGATCTCATCTAAATGATCAATGGTAACATCCCTATATGAGTAATAATATTTTACAAGATGAGCAGTGTCATAAATGGTCATAGGATCCTTAGTTCTTAAAAAATCATCAATTAAAACACAATATTTACACTTTTCAAAACTCACACAACACTCAAAAGATGAATCCCAACCCAAATCATCAAAGGGTGAAGAATATGAAAACACATCAAATTATGGTTCAAGGAGAGAATTTTTTTTGTGTGCATCATTAGAGAGAACTTCCATCGAATAGACAGGAAGAGTATATTTCTCTTCAACAAGGTGTTTTATAACATCAAGGATATTGAAACTTATCGTTTCTCCTTCAAAATCCATGGATAGAATACCATTATAAACATTAATGATTTACTTTGTTTTTTTAAGGAAATTCCTTCCAAGTATGAGAGGATCATGTCCTTGGTTTTGATTATCTTTCATATCAATAACGTAGAAGTTAGCAATGAAATTATTTACAAACATGAGGATGTCATTAATCACTCTTATTGGGTTTTTTATACTCTGGTTGGAAAGTTTCATAATGATTCCCATTGGTTGAAGATATCTAACCTATAGATAAGTATACACATAGTGAGGCATCACATTAATCTAAGAACCTAAATCAAGCATTACATCAGAAAATAAATTCACCCCTATAGTGTAAGGTATCATAAAAGTGCATGGATCCTTGTATTTGGTTGGAATTACTAGTTATATCAAGGCTGAGACATTCCTTCCAAGTTTTACTCTCTCATTCCCCTTTTAGTTTCTGCCTATAGTTGAAAAGTTCTTTAAGAAATTTTTCATAGTAATAAATTTTTTTAACTGCATCCAAGAGAGTAATGTTAACTTATACCTTGTTAAATGTATCCACGATCTCTTTATCAATTTCATTATCAAAAAATTCCTTGGATTTAGAGAGTCTTTGGGGAAATGGAAGAGGAATATATTATTCATGGGAATCCTCATTGATAACATTTTTACCTTTTTTTGTTTTTAATCACTTGAATATTTTTAGGTTAGAGAAAGAGAATTTTTTAGAGGAGGACATACATGATTTATAGAATCACTGTAAGGAGAAAATTCTTTACCACTGTGAAGTATGATAAAATATACATTACCTTTATCCTTGAGATTGGAAAAAGTTTGGGATGGTAGTTTTCTATACCCTTGACTTTGTATTTCCTCCATGGATTTGCAAAGTTTTCCTAATTTGGTTTTTAGGTCTTTTATGGTTGATTGGGTAGTTTTTTGGAGTTGGTAGTTATTTTTAGATATTTTTTTTATCATATCCTCAAGGATGGGCTTAGGTTTTTAAGGGGGTTGTTGGAAAGGACTTTATGGTGGTTAAGGATGTCCAGGTGGTGGTTGGGGTTTACTACCCTACCCTTTATGGTTCCAGGACTTTTGAGGTTGGTTATATACCCCCTTTCCTATAGGATTGGTTATCCTTCCATCCAGAGTTGGATGGATAGTATGGATCTTGCCTAATAGGTTGGTTATAAGGGAGAACACTGGAAGATTGTCACACAACACTTAGAAGTTTCTCTTAGTTGAGGTCATTGTTCATAATAGTGGGTGTTGGTGACATAGATACAATAATTAATTGGAGTAGGAGGTTGATATTTCCCTTTGGAAAGAGAAAGTTTTCAGAGTAGGTTACTTACCTCTTCAAACTTTATGTCCACCTTTTTCTCAAATTTAAAACTTTGTACCTCTTGGATACCTTGAATGGGTATACTAGACCTTGTACCAAATTGTTGAGTATTTTTTTCCATGTTTTCAATGATATTAATTACAGCAATTGAGGTCTTATCCACTAGGGAACTTCCAATAGCAGCATCAATCATTTTATGATCGATTGGAATTAAACCTTCATAAAAGTATATTATTAAAAGTTTATCCCTTATTTGATGGTGTGGACATCTTGAACATAAAATTTTGAATCATTCCTAGTATTCATGAAGTTTTCCCCATTTTGATTGTCTTATTCCACAAATTTCATTCTTTATAGTTTCAGTTTGAGAGGATGGGAAGTATTTTTCAAGAAAAATGAGTTTCATGTTCTCCCAACCTCTAATTGTGGAGTTAAAATAATATAACCAGTATTTTGTGGTGTATTTTGTTGGGGAAAATTTGGTGATGAAGGTGATGAAGGTTTCAAGAGTTGTCTTTTTTTTGTCAAGGTATATTTTGGAGAAAGGAAATCGCTTCACTTTATCTTATGGAAACAATTGTTTTGGGTTTATTTTGAAAAGAATTATACCAATGTTAATTATGATGATACTTTGCTGGTTTTTATTTCATATAAATCATAAGTTGGATTGAGAACTTGTGATAAAAGCTTTATGGAAGAAAGGGGAGTTAAAGAGATGCTTCTGATCTAAAAATAATTGTATTTAGATTGTTTTTTAAAACAATCGGAAAAGAAAGCATTGGTGTCGATTGTTTTTCAAAACAATCAGAAAAGAATTGTATTCAGATTTATCATATTTTGATATAATGGAGAAAGAATTGGTACCAATTTTTTTCAAAACAATCGTATCCAAATTGTATCGATTTTCTTTCAAAACAATCTTATCCAGATTGTACCGATTTTCTTTCAAAAGAATTGGATTCTGGATGAAAGTAAGAGAAGTGATACTGATTGTGATTCAATACAATCGAAGTGGTTCCGATGGAAGAGGTGATTCTGATAGAAGATGAGACAACGATTGTTTTTCAAAATAATCATTTTAAAGTAGAACAAAAGGAATGAGATGGTGTCGATTGAGAATGATTCATATCAGATTGTTTTGTATCGTATCTGGGCAGATCATCCTTATCAGATTGTATTGTATCATTTTTGGGTAGATCTTTTTATTTAGATTGTATTTGATTGTATATAGCATGATCATAACTAGAATTATCATATCTAGAAAGATCATAACTAGGATAATCGTATTCAGTATCATTGTAACCAGAATGATCGTATCCAATATGATCATAACCAGGATAATCGTATCCAGCATGATCGTAACCAAAATGATCATAACCATACATGATCATATTCAGGATAATAGTATCCAGAACATTTTTATTCAGAAAATATCATGCTTGGGTTGAGATGAAAATAAATAAGTAGTAATGAATGGAAAGTTATAATACTTTCCAATTGAATTCAGATAATGTTAAAGTTGATCCTCAATGATTTCAAAGTCATGAAGGTAGTCATGACACAAGCACATGTTGTTGAATGAAGTGTATTTTCTTATGTGGGTAAAGAGAAAAGAAAAGAGAAGGATACTGATGAATTAATTGTCAAAGGGGGGTCTTTCATTTAGAAGAATGATTATATCTCAAGTGGAGAAGTAGATTTCTTCAAACACATTCAATTGGAATGGTATCAAGCATTGTTTTAAAGAAATTGGTATGAGAGAATCGGATTCAAACCCATGTATTTCTCATCAATTGTAATTATATTGAAATTTGAAATGGGAGTCTGGAAGAGAGGGGATGAAGATTGTAGAAGATTCGAGAAGAATTGAGAAGTCTTGATGAAGTCATGATTACTCCGAGATTTCAAGAGAAATTCAGATTTGGGTGAATTTAAGTGAGTGGGAAAGTGTTTTGGGATTCCCGACTAAACATGTTTTCAGTCACCTATAAAAGGAATGAAGTATAAAAGGCATGACTTATAGAAGATAGAGAAGATTCGGGTTTCTAGAGAGAAGAAGAGATCAATTCCATTTGAATTGACAATTATTTTGAATGGTGCTGATTCATTCATATTCTATTCGGCTCAACAATTGTATTCAAGAATTGAAGTGGTGCCAATTATAATCTATTGTTTTCTATCAGAAAATCATAATGGGAGCTTTGTTTTTAAAAAATCAGAATGGGATATTTGTTTTTGAAAGAATCAGACCGAGAGATTTGTTTTGAAAGAATCAGAATGGGATCTTTGTATTGAAAGAATTGGACTAGGAGCTTTGTATTGAAATAATTGGATTGGTAACTTTATTTTGAAAGAATTGTACTTGGAGGAATCAGACTCAGTGTTTCATAACAAATTTTAGGTAGTTCTTACCTTTCTTCTAGGTAAGGAATTGATGAATTTTATTTTAATTGAATACATTTGTTGAATTGAAAAGAAGCACAGGTATTATGAGTTGTTACAAAACAATTGTATTTCTCTATTGTTCTAAGAGGGTGCACATGCACTAGTGGGATTGTTTCATAGTGCTATATGAGTGAAAGGGTACATCCTATTTTTTGTAATCCAAGGATTGTTTTCTTAGTGGATTGTATGGTATTGTATCATTTCCAAACCATACCAAGGACATCGCTATTCTTATTGAATAATGAACCTTGTAAATATTTGTGTTCCTTTGGATGTGTGTTGATTTTTTTCTCATCAAGGAATTGAAATCCTTAACAGGAGGCAAAGGTTGTTTCAATTGAAAAGAAACATAAAAGAAAAAGAGTATCACTAATTCACCCCCTCCCCCTCTCAATGATACAATACTCCGACTTGTCACTTTCAATTAGTATCAGAGCGATGGTTACCCTAATTTTTCTTTGCTGATGGAGAATGTGAACTGTGTGAATAGTAATGTTATTTCGGTCTTTGATGGAAATAACTATCATATCTGGAAATATATAATGCTTCAATACCTTATTTCTATCAGTTAAGATGTTCTTGAAGCTACAATAGTTGGGTTTCCTCCCATTGATGATAGTGCTCCATTTACACCTGTTGACAAGAAGTTTCTTGAGAATGATGGAAGGGTAAAGAATGTTATATTATCATCACTTTCTGAAGGTGAATTCTTGAGAGTGAAAAGTGTTTCCACAGCTAAAGGTATATGGGATAAATTGAAAAACATATATGAAGGCAATAAAAAAGTGGAGAAGGCAAATCTAAAAATATGGAGATTGAAGTATGAAGATTTGAAGATGGGTGAGCATGAATCTGTTGGGAAATTCTTTACCAGAGTGAATGATATTGTGAGTACTATCAGATGTCTTGGTGAAACTTTAAAATACTCTACAGTTTTTGAAAAGATCTTGAGAATCCTACCTGACAAATTTGATGCCAAAGTTTCTTCATTAGAATATAGAGATCCTAAAACATTATCTCTTGATGATTTACATAGCACTCTTATTACCTATGAAATGAGAAGAGAGAATTTTATGAAGAGAAAAACAAAGGTTTATAGATAAATTTATTTCAAGTCTATGAATAAATAAAAGTCAAATAAGATTGTTATTAAAGATGAAGCTGGTGATTATGACTCTGAAAATGAGGTATATAAAAATCTCAATGAAATCCTATCCTTGTTTTCTAACAATGTGAAAAGAGGTATAGGAAAATACAAAGGGAAACTTCCCTTGAAATGTTTTGAATGTGGAGGTGTTGGTCACTTTGTGGCTAATTATCCTTGAAGAAAGAAAGAAGAGGATAGTGATATTAAAGAAAGAAAGACAAGAAGATCATGAAATAAAAATGGAGACAAAGGAAAAGAAAATAAATTATTCTAGCTAGACCTATTTGGCTTAAACTCAGAAACTACACCTTAGGGTGGGTTGTTTTGTCCTTGGAGGGAAAGGAGTAGGGGGTGGAGCCTGGATGTAGGACAAATAAATGTTGTGTATTAAATACAATATTTCTATTATTCTAGATAGAACTATTTCATGGTGTGTAATGGTTTTTCCCTAGAGGGAATAAACCTGAACATTACATGACGTGTGAAGTTTACACTCCATGTAAATTCCTAGGGCTAGTTATTTTTTAAAGGGAGAAAAGGCCTCTTTTTTTACAGAAGCCCTCATTTCTCTCTCGCACATCACCTTCCTCCTCTTGAATCTCCCTTAAATCCTAAAGTTAGTCTTTGAATCCGA
This sequence comes from Viscum album, assembly GCA_963277665.1. Taxonomy (NCBI): domain Eukaryota; kingdom Viridiplantae; phylum Streptophyta; class Magnoliopsida; order Santalales; family Viscaceae; genus Viscum; species Viscum album. The sequence continues at coordinate 1,421,551,455 of OY728123.1, read as the reverse complement.
TCATATGTTCGGACTCCAATTCAAGAGGAATCTATTGCATTGGATATCCACCAGTAAGTTCTTAAATCCTTAGGTTCCTTTCATCATTCTTATTTATATCAACAATGTTATTTTGGTGTAAGATCTTATGCCCTATTTTTAAGGCATTCATTTTTTCTTCCATTTTCTCATGATTCATAACAAACTAAGATCCAGTGCTGGATGAGGAATCTACTAAAAGCATAAGGTAGGCGTTCTATGTATCATCCTTAAATTCTCATCATCTATAAATTGTTTCTGTTATACGTACACTGGTTTATCCAGGTTTTTCTCCTTAAATTCATCTGCCTTGATTTAAATTATCTAAAATGTATTCTATGGACCTAATTAATGTCACTTCATACCTTTGAAGGTTGATACCTCAACGTGGGATACCCATTTGGAGTGTTTTCTTCATTTATGCCTCGGTATCCTATATTGGGATTATTTGGGTCACTGTTCAGGTGTGTCTAGCTTGACCTTTGATAAGATAAGTGTTCCTTCATAATTTATAAATCTATAAAATCATGAAATGGAAAGTATATTTATAGATATCACTTGGAATAGTTAATTTTAGAATTGAATTGATATTTTTTGCATGTCTTTAGCACACATTGTCATGTTTAATGAAAGGTACTAGAATAAAACTAATTAAATGATTATAGAATTGAATTGATAATGGTTGAATGTCCTTATATCACCTTGCCATGATTAATGAAAGGTAATGGAATAAACCTATTAAATCATTAAATATAATGAGTATTACATTGCCTATGATTATATATGATATAAATGGAATTAGTATAAGGTGACTATTACTTTGGACCTTTTTCATCTTTATAGGAATGGTCAGATTTGAGCTGGCCATGGATTCCTGTGGGAATGCCTTGAGCACACAGTGGACTCTATTCTGATTCATTGAACCAATTTCCATGGGAGATACCCACCATAAAATCTGTTCTATATCTTATTATGTGAATTTCTTTACATTGTACCGATAATTCACTTGACATATTTTATGGATATTATAATTCCTTGGATAAACTCCTTGGATTCCACTTGATATCTTCGGACATGTGGCACCATGAATTCACACCATTGGGCCTAGTCATGCTTAGTCCAAGATTACCATGGATGCACTCCATGGACTCGGTTAGACTCATTTGTAGTGGAATAACTTAGGAATTACCCTTGTATTACACTCAAACCCCTTATATCCAGACTACATGAGTTACTAATATGAGTTGGATTGACCCCTAAGGTCAAGGATGCCTTAGTTTCACATTGGATCCTATTTTATTATTATTATGATCTACTTCAGTGATGTTGATTCCTTCCCATTATTTATCTATATAAACTGAAATTGAATTAATTAATTAAATGAATGCATGTTAAGATACCAACTAAGGCTGAAGTAGTTATATGATTTTTATTTGTACTATATTTATTTTATATACCTACGAATTGTTTCAGTTCATATACACATATTGGATTTGTATAAACGTCATTGGTGGTGGCCTACTAAGATTTATCTCACACCCTATCCAGGTCATCATTGGTACCTTGGAAGATTATATGATCACATGTGCGGACAAGGGGAATCATCTCGCTTGGACACCTGACTTTCTTGATTTAGAATGGGAGTTGGGTAGCAGATGACCAAGCCAAAGATCAGGATGCTTAGATATTTTTTTTCATCTTTTTGTTTCCTTTTCATAACATGTATTTCACTATCTATCTCCTATCATATATGATTTATTTCCTTTTTTAGAGACATTCCATAATCATCTTGTATATGATACAGTTTATAGTTATTGATTTGATTATTATTATTGGATGGTTATATTCATTTCCACTTATAATCTTATTCATTATTATTCTTTTGATATTTATTCATCTATTTCACCATTATGCTCTACTTTGACCTGAGGACATAGTCTCCCCATGGACGCACACTAGGCCCTCATTTCTATTCAACTGCCTCTAACATATGGGGAGGAATGCTTGAGGCCTTATGGTCGACCGTGTTCAGTTACTCTAGAGTGAACCGGGTATGGGACTTCACAAAGTGGTATCAGAGATGTTTCTTTTCTTGTCTTATTGTTTGAGAAATTTAGACAAGAGATTAGGAACATGTTCAAACTTGGTCATAAGCTATGATTAGGAGTAACTAACCCATTTTCATGGTAAATACCAAGTTTCCTGAGAATGGGAAATTATTGTTTGGTTTTTAGCTTATTACAGTTGATATACTTTCATCGTTGGGTGATGCACATGAATTATGGTCTTTGGTATACTTTATGAATATTCTTACTTAGCCTAGTACAGTAAGGAGAATTGTTACATGAATCATTATAGGCACCTAGGACTCAAATTCCATGCATATGACATGCCATATAGGTGCATTTCATTACTTTCATTGCTTGTGTTTCATGTGATTATTGAGTGATCCATAGTTGTTATATATTTCTATGCTACCAATGTATTTTTTAGGGAAAGGAAGTTAGTTGTTTAAAATGTTATCATCAATCTAAATAGTGTTTTCCTATATAGATTGATGGTGGCATCTTAAATATCCAATTTCAACCATGTAAGTTATGTACCCCTAGCTACATGAGCTGGGCTTTGGATGTGATTACATGGGTACCAATTTCAATCTATAAAGTATATATTCCTTTATAAATTGGAATTGGTATTTAATCGAATCAAGACATTGTATCTTACCCATTATATTCTAAGACTAAATTTAAGGTAATTTGGTTGTAATTAAATAGGAATAAATTTCAATTATAAAGTTTATAGGATTTTATAAACTGGGAATGATAGGCCATTTAATAGAACCTTATGTTATATATAAATTCATTTATGAAATTAAAATAGAAATTTTGTATTATAAATGAAATAGTTTCTAGTAAATGAAGAGACCAAGTGAGATCTAAAGAGTTTTTTCCTCCTTAATTTTCAATTAACCCTCCATATACTGAAACCCCTTGTAAATCAAACTTGAACACTTACCAATACCTCAGCCTTCTAAGTGGGCAGTTAGGGTAGTATGTCGACTATTGAACCCTTATTCTTTGGTATTATTTTTTTAGAGATTATATCTGCTTTCTAAACTTGTTATAAGGCCTATTCTTGGTATTTATATAACTATTCCACCATGAAATAATTAATTCGTGCACTTGGAGGGTGGCGACGACCATGCTTCAAATATGTTCGGCCCTGAGCCACCTATCTTACTGCCAAGAGTTCCACTTAAAGCGCCTCCTTCTATTCATGAACTAGGTACTGATGCTTAGATTCAAAAGGGTTTCCTATGATTGATGCAGTCTATGCATGGTGCTCCATGACCTACACCTATGATGTATGATCTAACTCATGAGTTCCAGTAACATCATCCTCTTATCTTTTAAAATATGGTATTCCTCAAGCTATTCATTCATGGATAGAGGTCATATTATATTTATTATAGTATTTTGAGACACCTCTAAAAAGTACTTTCAAGATCGATACCTATATATTGTGTGATTCTACCAAGTTTCAGTGGGATATGATTACCCAGGCTGCTCGCCAACAGGGCATGGTCTTGGCAGACTTCCAGACTTCTTTATATGATTTTTTTTCTCTCAGACACTAAGAGAAAACTGATCTAGAGAGTTTATACACCTAGAGTAGGGTGTTATGTCTATCATGGACTATTCAGTGCATTTCACTAAGTTTCAATGTTTCACACCACTTCTTGCTAGTGATGTGCTATCACGAGCAAGATGCTTCGAGGATGGGCTCAAGTATGCCATCCACTCATAGGTTAATTTATTTTGCATATCTACCTTTTATGATATCATAAACCAGGATCTTATCACCAAGTAAAACTTGAGGGAAGCTGAGAGTACTATTCAAAAAGTTTTAGTGTCAAGACAGGGTAGTAGTTCTTCTGGAAGCAGGAAGTACAGCCTTGAGGTTTCTCGTTAGAGCAATGGAAGCCAGAGTATCTGCACTAGCAGCTCTGTTATATGCCATCATTTTGGATGAAATGGGAATGTGAATCCTTAGTGTGATAGATACCTACTTTAGTTCCATGTTTATGGTTATATGAGTCATCTTTAGAGGTTCTTATAGAACTTTCTTCTTGTTTCTAGTGTAAGAGGTCTTGCACTAGCTCCACCTTCAAGAGTATGATCAATTATGTCGTTTTAGGTAGGAAGATGGAGTGGCATCATCCGAATAGGCTCAAGAGGAGGTCATGGTTGTGGTATCCAGACTTTTAATTATTAGATTCAACAGAGTAGACCTTCTCAGGAGAGTCTAGTTGTAACTCAATGTCATGGATCAGGCCAGTTGCATAATTTTCAGCCAATACCTAAGGATCAGAGTACAGGATTTTCTATAGTATGAGGTTTTATTCTAGTAGCCTAGATTATTGTATCCCCTTTATTTGATATTGTTGAATCACACTCCTTTATCTTTTTATCGGTCATGGAAAGTCTCAAGCTATAAATTCAATAATTCTATGGGGTTATGACCCTAGACGCACCATTGGGTGTGCGGTCGGAGGGTATACACCAATGTAGGGACTTCCCCCTTGAGTTAGGTGATATCAGTATTTTATGCATACATTTTATAGTGTTTAAACACATTAATTTAAGTAATTAATTGATAATTCATTCTAATGTTGGATAATTTTACTTGTTATGTGTTTTATGGAAGGATACAATGAATCTTTAGAAAAGGAATGAAAGGAGGTGGATATTGGAGCTAAAAGACACATTACACCACAAGCGAAGTGAAGCAACATGACACTAGATTTTTTAGGATGCAGCGGAGCTGCAGAACTGGGGTAGAAAAATTTCATGTTGTGTATTTCATTACATGTAATGAGATTTAAGATAAGTTTTTTCTGCTCAGGACAAGTCATGAAAGAATACATGATATGAAAATTCATTACACGTCGTGTACACAAATACACATTATAAAAGTTCAGGACAGGAAAGATACAGGAGAGTCACTACTGACACGGATTACATTCCATGTAAAACTTTACACATCGTGATAGTTTCAAGAAACAAAAAAATAAGATATGTGAGATATGAATTTACGAGCCTTTGGCTTATAAAAATCTATGGTCGGTCACTACTTTGAAAAATAGAGGAAGGAGGGATGGATGAGGTGAGACGACTCGGACCGAGGCGTGTCCGCAAAGCCCTATTGCTGCCACTTTTTTGTAGGGTTTCATTTATTCTTTTCTACACCCTCTCATGGAAAGTATGGGGGTGATTTATTTGTGTTTTGGCATGCATGACGAAAGAGGATTGATTTTATGAGGCATTTTATCTTTGATTGCAATTTATATTGGGATTTATTATTTTCTCTTCATTTCTTTCTCTTTCTTGATTCTTCTTGCATGGCCATTGTGATCAGGGTTAAGAAAAGGGTTTAATTTATTTCTTTATTTGAGCATAACCATTGCCTGAATTAATTGAATACCATTGTTTAATATGAGGTCTAGGGTTTAGGCTTCCGCCATGACCATTGGGTTTGTCTCTTTCCTATGTTTAAATTAGGTTTTGGGTTACCCATCCTTTGCAATCCGAAGTACCTCACCATGAGAAAAGGATAGGTTTGTATGGAGAGCATTTACCATGACCATTAGTGTGAAGACCCAAACCCACACTTCTGGGTTCAACACATAAAAATGTTGTCTATTTTTATTTTATAAAAGAAAACTAAAAAATATATAAAATAATTTTATATACCATAACCTTTTCCGGTATAGGTTTTGGAGAATTAGACATAAATATTTCAATTTAAACAAATGATACAAAAAATTCTTCACATGCCCTTCCTCTTTATATGAAATAATCACCAAGTAAAAATCTACTAAACCTATGAAAAATAATTAAAAACAAAGGGTGAGCATTTAATTTTTCCAGTAAGGGTCTTCTAATTAGTTAGTGAAAAATACTTTGTAAAATACCTTTATAAAATATTATAATACTTTGAAAATAATTATACTTTGAAAATGATTTAAAAATAATCCAGTGATTTTTGGAAAATATTAAGCAAGCTTCTAAAAACAAAACCATGTGGCTATTTAAGGTTGTATGGGCTACCCACTTTAATGAGGGACGAGTTCACATCTCACTCCCTATCATGTTTACAATGTCCAAATTCCAATATTTTTAAAAACATTTTTAGCTTTCCTTACATGTGTGTGTGTGTGTGTGTGTCTATTTTCACTGGAGTTTTAGATTTAAAAACATGACAATGCATTAAATACCCATACACACTTATATTTATATATAATTATATAAATATTAACTTCCTTAAGAAACTAATTATGAGTTTTGATATAATCCAAAACTCATGTCATTAGAATTTTCATAGACTTTTAATAATGGACATCCATGTATTCAAACTTTTCATTCATCAATTCATGAAATTAATTTTATATAAGTGATAACTTTTATCATTTAAAACTTAATCTTAAATAAAAATATATTAAAGACCCAATTGCTTAATTGATTCTAGATATAGTATAATCATAATCAATAAAAAATTATGTATCACACATATATATATACATGTGTGGAAAAGTATGAGAATACTTATACACAAAATATCATGGATTTAAGTGAAATCCATCATGTTGCATAATTTATTAAAATGAAACTATACTTTCATGAATGGAATCTCCCTATATAATTATAAAATTGAGAATACTTCTATAATAAATAAGCTTGTAATTTAAAAATACATGTACATAATTTTTGAATAATATAAACATTAAGATGTACGTATGTGTATACATATATACATAATTATAAGATTGAAATTAGAAAATAATGATCTTGAAAAAATGTGTGTGTGTGTGTGTGTGTGTGTATAAAACAAACATAAAATCATAAATCAATATATACATATATATTAAACATGGAATTTGAAATAAGAAAATTCCCCTTACACAAACATTAAAAACATTTTCATTCATAATAAGAATATTTACAAATAATTTTAATACCTAAACTTGAATTTATAAATATATACATGAAGAGGCAGATGTTAAATTAAAAAATAGTTCATGCATAATAGTTTTAAATAAATAAATTCCCCTTAAATATAAACTTAAAACATAAAATAAAAATAAATAAATTGATACCTTACCATAAATTGAAAATAAAATATTTCCCTTATTATAGAATTGACTTGAATTCAATTAAAACATAATCGGACAAGTTTAAAATAAATACACATCCCTTATAATTTTTTTAAAAGTGTTTTCAATTATAAAAATATTTTGATGAAAGCACTTACAATAGAATAAATTCATACTTAAACATAATTTTGATAAATATAATCCCTTACCATAAATTTGAACTAATGGCCCTTTTTCTTGAGGCTTGGATGCACCAGAAAGATGAATAGAGAAGTGAAGAAGACATCGCAAGTGGTGTAATGCTCAAGCAGGGTGTGAAACACCCCCAGTAGTGAGTGCATCACTTAATAAAGTTAAAAAATGGAATGGAGAGGCAATGTAGAAGGAAAATACCTATTTAAAGACTCAACTTCTCAGTATATGGGTATTTTATTATACAAAAGGTTCAATATCCAGCAGTGGTTATCTATCAATTTTGACAAATAGTAGAGGAAAAAATTGACACAATTGTCCACTTGTGCATAAGTCAAATGAATTTTACATGATTGAGACTATAAGCAAAGAAAATTCAAGCTTCATCAGGAAGCATTATACCACATCCAAATAAAAAATTAATACATTCAAGGAGTCAATTACAGGAAAAAATTCATTGTTAATCCAAATCCAAAACCAAATCAGGCATAAAGATTGAGCGGACTAAAAAATACATAGAAAAATGAAAAATAGAGAATGATAATCCAAAATAGGCCGACACAGATGGAAAAATGGAATGAAAAACACCACACTATTATCCAAAAATGATTTTGGAAAAAAATACTAAAACACCTAGAAATAAAACAAAAAAAACTACCTCAGATCTGAAGAATGAAGAACATAAGGAGATGATCCACATTTGAAAATCCTCAGATCTAGATTTAGACACACTGCACTCAGATTCCACATTGTTTGTCCACCCAAGGTGATTCAAACCCTTCGATCAACTTCCCTCATTGTGTTCAACCCTCATCTGGTAGTCGACCTCCTTTGATTGAGCCTCAAATCCCTTATCCTTGTTTAGTGTGTTGGAAACAACCCTCGGACCTTGGATTCTCGAAGCCCCAATATGCTCGACCTCTCCTTTCTCAAAACTCTCAATGCATCCCCCCCCTCCCTAGTTATCTCTTTTTCTTTGTTTTTTATTCATTTTAAACATTTATTTTTTTTGTTACTTTTATCATTTATACAAAAAATTAATAATAATTCTGTTTTTAATTTAAAATAAAATGTAATCCATATTTTTAAATAATAATAATTTTCATAATCATAATAATTATATTTATAAATTAAAATAATTATTTTATATTTAATAAAATATATTGTGTTATAAAAAAAATCAAATATAAATTATATTACCTTTAATGAAAACATAATTCATAATGTTATGTTTAGTTTTAAATTATTATAAATTCTGTTTTTATAATTAATTTATATAAATTTAAGTATTTATAAGATATGAACCATTAAAATAAAATATTATTTCATAATTTAAAAATATTAACCAAAATCATTCTAGTTTTTAGAAACGTGTTACTAATAAATCAAAATTTGTTTTGATTATCAATTAAAAAATATTTATAAAAAGAAAAATAAGATTATAGTTTTATGAGATTTACAATTGGACTCACTAAGACCCAATTTCGATGACTGCGTGATTGTTAATTGATTATTTTATATCTTTTCATCCCATGAACCTGGATTCATTACTACTTGGCACCCATTTTATATTTTATTCTCCCACTTTCTTCACCAATCCAATTCTCAATAGCTTAGATTCAATTTCTGAAAATCATAAATAGTTTAGGTTTATTTTATTTAATTAATAATTTCTTCAACCCTGTCTCTATGGGTTCGACCTCAAACTTCCATATCCTATACTACTCTATAGTTTAGTGGTTTTTTTGTTTTGTGTTTATAAATTTCTAAAATCAGTAACCATGTAGGAAATAATGATTCCCACGAGGCTATCATTTAGCAGTTATCGTTTCTTATGAGACCTCGTCATCCTTGAGATGATGGGATTCACACTAAAAAAATAGGCATTAGCGGTAGTTTTTTCTTCAACTAGCAGTGGTTATTAAAACCACCATGTATTGCACGATTCCCAGTTATTTCACAGTGGTTGTTTTCATTTAGTAGTGGTTTATATATGTGCCATTTTTGGAGCATTTAGCGGAAGTTTCAATTTTATTTAGTGATATTTTAAAAAAAATAACCTAAAAATAAAATAGAAAATATGGAGCTAACTGTCGATAATATATTTAGTGGAGGTCATGTTTAGAGGTGGTTAATAGTAACCACTGCTAATTAGGATTTTCATTAATTTATTTAGTGGTGATTTTTAGAAACTGCCACTAAATATTTCTTTTAAAAAAAAAATTTAATATTTAATAAAAAAATATAAACATAAAACCTCTAACATGTAATAAACTAAAACATAAATGCATGATAAATCCATTATACATCCACATTCATATATACATACATCCAAAGTCAGCATAATTTCAGTCACTATAACCTCAGTCAATTGATAACCTTAGTCAACCCATATACCAGTCATCGAAATATACATAAAATATATATTCAACAATAACTCATGTCTAATATACGTCCACCCCATGACCTCCACTTCATTCTTCTACCTCCACATCATCTCATCAACTAAAACTGACCACGTCATCTCATCAACTATAACAAAAAAGAAGATAGAAATTAAAACTAAACATAATAAATTATAATTACAGTAGAATCATTAATAAAAATTAAACATACCACAAAAACTAAGAACCGCCATGATTGTCTTCTAAATAATTTCATGGATCGGAATTGTCAACCTCTTGCCTACTATTGGAATCTATCACCTATAATAAAAACCAAAATATTTAAGAAAAGAAATGTGAATGAGAAAATACACAGAATATATTCAGAATGTTTCACATAAAATTTGTTATTTTGTTAATAAAACAAAATAAATTTTAACATAAAACAAATAATATATCATTAAAACACTTTTAAAACATAAAATTTCCTATTTAAGATACGATTCAACACTTGAAAATGAAAATGAATACGTATATAAATTCAAAATAATTTTTAAATCGACGTACGATGTGCTTGGAATTTAATTAATAAAAAAATGAAAGAATTTGACATCAAAAAATTTCCTATATTTAAGAAATAAATCAACAGTGGTTTCCCCATGATTTCATGTTAATCTGAGTTCTTTTTCTATGATTTTGACCGTTACACGCGCGTTTTAGTGTTTTAAAACACTAAAAATACATTTATGGGAATCCTGGGAAAACTGTAACTCAGAATGAAATTTTTTCAGTTCCTACATTTCAAAAATCAATCTACAATCATATTCCTCTGATTTCATAATAATCCAATGAATTTTTCCTAGTTTTGACCCCCCGAAACACGTTTTTAAAGGCTTCATTGCCTTTAAAAATTGTTTATCAAGTCATTCTGTCCACACTGCAGATCGTATTAACATTTTTTCTACACATACACATCAAAAATAACTCAACAGTGGTTTTAAAATGATTTCACATCAATTTGATGTGGTTTTCTATGGTTTGGACTGTTACACGTACATTTTAGTGTTTTAAAACACTAAAAATGTGTTTACGGCATCCTAATAAAATAGTAACTCAGAATGACATGTCCTTAGTTCCTATATTTCAAAAATCAATCAACGTTCATTTTCCTATGATTTAATATTAATATGATGTCATTTTCCTAGTTTTTACCCCCTGAAAAATGTTTTTAAAAGACTTTAGTGCCTTTAAAAACTGTTTATTGAGTCATTCCAACCACACTGCATGTTGAATTAACATGTTTTATATGAATACACATCAAAAATAACTTAAAAGTGGTTTTCCTATGATTTAATGTCAATATGAGGCCGTTTAATATGATTTTGACTATTGCATGCACGTTTAGGTGTTTTAAAACACTAAAAACGCATTTACAGACATCCCGAGAAAACCATAACTCAGAATTATATGTCGTCAGTTCCTACATTTCAAAAATAAATTGAAGGTTTTTTTCCTATTATTTCATGTAGATCTGATATTTTTTTTACTGGTTTTGTCCCCCGATACATGTTTTTAAAGGCTTCGGTATCTTTAAAAACTATTTACCAAGTCATTCTGACAACACCGCATGTCTGATTAATTTATTGTTTGTGTATACACATCAAAAATAACTCAAAGGTATTTTTTATATGATTTCATGTTAATATGTGGTCTTTTTCTATGGTTTTTACCATTACACACACATTTGTGTGTTTTAAAACACTAAAAACATGTTTATGGGTATCCCGAGTAAACTATAAATCAGAATGACGTGTTGTTAGTTCATAAATTTTAAAAATAAATTAATGGTCATTGTCCTATGATTTCATATGAATCTGAAATTTTTTTCTAGTTTTGACCCCTTGACACATGTTTTTAAAGGCTTTGGTACCTTTAAAAACTATTTAATAAGTCATTTTGGCCACACTGCACATCTAATTGATGCTTTTTTTACACGTACACATAAAAAATAACTCAATAGTGGTTTTCTCGTGATTCCACATCAATATGAGGTTGTTTTCTATGGTTTGGATCATTACAAGAACGTTTTAGTGTTTTAAAGCACTAAAAATGCATTTATGGGCATCCCGGTAAAACTGAAACTTGGAATGATGTATCGTTGATTCCTACATTTCAAAAATAAATCTATGGTCATTGTACTCTGATTTCATGGAAATCTGATGACATTTTCCTTATTTTGACCCCTCAACGCACTTTTTAAAAGGCTTCGGTACCTTTAAAAACTATTTACCAAGTCATTCCTACCACACCCACTACTGGAAAACTACCCTATACCCAAAGTTATAAACTATGGGTATAACCCCTAAAACTATGGGTATAGGCTATACCCATGGTTTTAGGGACTGTGGGAGTTAAAGGCATTGGTATAGATCTGTGTTATACCCACGATTATGAACTTTGTGAATAGGTGTATGGGAAATTATCCATCGTGTCAATAACCCTATACCCACGGTCCTCAAACTGTGGCTATAGGATTTTAAAAAAATCTGATGGCCAAATTCAAACCCTGTACTTCCACTTCACGATCAACATTCCTAAACTTTGACCCACATAATTTTATGCGTATATAAATATATATTTACTTATATATATTTTTACAAACTGTGGCTATAGGTGGAAAACTATGGGTATAGGTTTTCCTGCAGATTTTTGTTTGTTCCCACAAAAAAATGTTTCTCGCGCTTACGCGGGAAAGCTATACCCACAATTCTCAAGAACCATGGGTATAGGGTTGACCTATACCTAGGGTTTTTGGATAATTATGGGTATAGGTTTTTAACCAAAACCTATACCCGTGGTTTTTTTGAGAACCGTGGGTATAGGTCTTGAACCAAACCTTATACCCACGGTTTTTCAAAAATTATGGGTATAGGGGGGACCTATACCCATGGATTTTGAAGAACCAAGGGTATAGGTTGGAATTTTTAACCTATACCCACATTTTACCAAAAATGTGGGTATAGGTTTTAAAACAATACTTATACCCATGGTTTTTGGAAAATCATGGGTATGGGGGTGATCGATACCCACGATTTTGTCCAAAATTGTGGATGTAGGGTCATTTTCCAATAGTGTTTGTACATCATATTGATTTTTTTTGTGAATACATGTCACAAATAACTCAAAAGTGGTTTTCCCATGATTTCATGTCAATATGAGTTCATTTTATATGGTTTTGATCGTTACACGCACGTTTTAGTGTTTTAAAATACTAAAAATGCATTTATGGTCATCCTGAGTAAACCATAACTCAGAATGATGTGTTGTCAGTTCCTACATTTCAAAAATCAACTAGTGGTCATTGTCCTATGATTTCATGTAAATCCAATGTTATTTTCATAGTTTTGACCCCCCCCCCCCCCGACACACATTTTTTAAAGGCTTCAATACCTTTAAAAACTGTTTGTCGAATCATTCTGACCACACCACACGTTGGATTGATGTGCTGTCTATGCATACACATCAAAAATAACTCAACAGTGGTTTTCCTATGATTTAATCTCAATATGAGGTCATTTGTTATGGTTTGGACCGTTATAAACACGTTTTAGTGTTTTAAAACACTAAAAATGCGTTTATGGGCATCCTAGGAAAACCATAACTCATAATGACATACCATCCCACTACAAAAAAACTGTAATTTAACGATGTTTTTTTAGTAATGTTTTTTAGGAAATATCGTTAATTTAGTGACGTTTTTTAGGAAATGTTGATAAATATATATATATATATATATAAACACACACACGCATATAAATATATATATATATAAATATATAAATAAATATATATATTTTTAAAATTTAGTCTCATTTTTAAGGAAATGTGGTTATTTTAGTGATAAAATGTGGCTAATTATATATATATTTATATATTTATTTATTTATTTATTTATAATTATAATTATATATATGCATATATACACATACATATTGACACACCCACATATATAAACATATATTTATATATATATAAACACACACACACACACACATATATTAATATAAACATATAATATATATATATATATAATATATACATATATATATATATATGAACACACATATATATAATATAAACACACATGCATCTATATATATAATATAAACATATAAATAAACATAAAATATAAACACATATATATATAATATAAACATAAAATATAAACATATATATATATTATAAAACATAAACATGTGTGTGTGTGTGTGAACATATATATATAATATATAAACACATATATATATATATAATATATAATATAAACATATATATAGATATAATATAATATAAACACACACACACACACATATATATAAACGCAAAATATAAAATATAAGCATATATATATATATTGATATATGTATATAAATATATAAAAAATATATATATATATAATATTAAATTTTAAATAATAAAATGTATTTATATATATATAACATAATACAATTAAATATTTTAAATTTAGTCACGTTTTTATGAAAACGTGACTATTTTAGTGACATTTGTACGTTTTAAAACGTGGTTAATTACACACACACACAAATATATATTTATACATGCACACATATATTTATAAACATATAATATATATAAACATATAAAATATATACACACATATATATAATATAAACACACACACACATATATAATATAAACATATATATATATATATATTATAATATAATATAAACAAATAAATAAACATAAAATATAAGCATATATATACAATATATAAACATAAAATATAAACACATATATATAATATAAAACATAAACATATATACATATAAACATATATATGTATATGTATATATAAACATAAAATATAAACATATATATATAATATAAACACACACACACATTTTTATATATAAACCTAAAATATAAACATATATATATTAATATATAAAGTATATATATATATAATTAAATTTTAAATTCTTAAATGTATTTATATATATATAACATAATACAATTAAATATTTTAAATTTAGTCACGTTTTTAAGAAAACGTGACTATTTTAGTGACATTTGTATGTTTTCAAACGTAGTTAATTATATATATATATAGAGAGAGAGAGAGATACACATGTATATTTAGACACACACACACACACATATATATATAATGTAAACATATAAATATATATATAAACATAAAATATAAACATATATATAAACACACACACATATATATAATATAATATAATATAAACATATATATATATAAACATAAAATATAAAATATATATATATATATAATATAAACATATATATATAATATAAACATATATATATATATAACAAAATACAATTATTTGATAATAACTTAATTGGCTGAGTTGAAAGGTTCTTTTCTTGTGAATCAGTAAGTCGGGTGCACGAATTTTGTTGGCCCCCATTTTACACTATGGGGTGAGGGAGGGGCTGAGGGGGAGTGGGAGGCAGTGGGGTACTAGAGGGTGAGTGTAAAGACCCCGACTTGAGTAGCCAGAAGCTATTGCCTTACTTTAATACATTGGCATAATAAACAAGTCACATCCTGAAGGATTGAATAGTTTAGTAGCTTTGAAAAACATGATACAAAAATAACTGTTACATTACAACTTAAAATGAAATACAACATAGAAACTCCTTTAGAAACATCCCTATTCTTTTAGATTATCCCTACATGTCAATCATAAACATAAGAAAGGGGTGAGCTCAGATGCTCAGTAAGGGAGCGGAAGCTATCATAAATAAACTTAAACAATAAGGCAAGGTGAATAACTAAAAACACATGTCATTAAAACATAATCTTAAGCATAATATAGTAGGAATAAAAGATGATAAAATAATATCATATAAATAATCACATGAGAATGAAACTTAACCATGGATATTCTACTAGTATAATAATCACATGGGTTATCAATTACTAGTATCATAGTGAGGGAATGCATAATGCAGGACATCATAAACATATCGTCATGGCTTCGTCTAATACACCATACTTAAATGGATAAAAACCTGGTCTAGTTTTTCTCATGAGACCTACCGATGCATCGAGGGGCCATAGAGGATTTCGCCCGTCACTTGATAAGTCCAATGCATTCCTCATATGAAAGGGGTGAAACATAATCAACATATGAATTCATATTGAAACTAGCATATGAAATGTTAGTAACTTTCCCCAAACAATAAACATAATCATAAATCATCCTGAATAATATGGAAAATGGTATCAAGATAGTACATCCCCAATCAAAATAATCATAAACAATTCAATAAAATATGGTAGATGGTAACATAAGAGATAAATTTAAATAAAACATAAGATTAAAAATAGGGTGTTAAATTTGATGAAAATACTCTAATAAAACCATTGGGGAATTCTTGAGAGAAATACCCTTTTTACTTTTAGAAAGAAGTATTCTTTTGGAAAATCATTTTGTATTTGTAATAAAATCATATTATAAACACGTATATCATAGAAAAGAAAAGGTAAGAACAATGAAATTATATTTGAGGAGTATTAAATGCACATCCACACTAAAATTTGGCATGAAATAGGAATCACCCAAAGAAAGGAAATTTGGTTCAAGAATTCCCTTACCACTTAGCAAACAGTCAAGTTGTATGCCCCATAAAATTAATGATAATAAAATTAAACATTTAATACCATAAAGATAAAGATATTAATGGTATTATACATAAAATGGAATTATAAATACACCACATGCAATAAAATAGTGGTGAATAAGGCATATCTCATAGAAATAAAGGTGAGATGAGAAAACTCTTACCTTATGTCTGAAAGTGTTCTGAACTTGCACTTAATGTCATAGATAATGAAATTAGATTCATTAATAATTTAAATAAAAACCTATTAAACATGTATTTTATTTAGTATAATTTTATTAAGTTCATTTATATCCTTTTTTATGAGTTATAAGATTCAATTTTTTCATTTGGGGGTGTTCGTTTCCTTGGTTTTCATGATTGGTTCACTTGTATACATGTATGAAAGATCATGTAAAATGGGAATAGTTATCCAGAATTAAAATTATATGTTATTAATGAAATTAAAAAATATTAAATGGTATTATATATCATTTTTTATATATGATGATGATTCATTAGATAAAGTGTTGATGATAACCATTCAGATTATTTTGGCGTTTTTTTTATCATCATGAACTAGTTTTATCTTATTAATTGATATTATGTATATATACCAGTTTCAGAACACTAAATAAGTTGAAATACACATATTATAATTTGTTTTAAAGATAAAAATGGTTTTATGACCATACTTGAAGGCATTAATGAAAACACATCGTCCATGATGGCTGTAAATTGACACATCACGGACAATATTTTCATTTTTAGAATAAAAGGGAGAGGAGAATGGGTTTGATGATGAATATTTCATTAACATAATAAAATTTCAGTATATATAAGACATTGTATTTATCATTCATTTTTGGATAGAGGAGGTAAGGAAAATATGAGAAAAGAAAATAAATTAAAATAAAATTAAAAGAACGAAAAGGGATTTTACCTCTTGGATTCTTTTCCTTGAGAACCACCTTAAAGAAACTTTGAAATGGTCTTCTGGGTGAGACCAGCAAGACAAGAATGTGGGGAAGAGGTTTAGGAGAGTAAATGGGTAGAATATAATCAGGATCCAAGGCTTATAAGGTGTGAGGAGAAGAGGTGGCGATGGTTGTTATTTATAGTGGAGGAGATAGGTGTTTTTTATTATTTTATTCATTAGTTTATTATTTTGGATCAAGACTATCAATAGTATTGATTCTTATGACTAAATATAAAAAAAATAGAGAATGTGAGTTCAAACTAATGAGTTCTTACCTCATACCTACATCATCCATGATTTAATAATTCGTTTATTTACTTATAATGTTAAATACTGTAAATTACCATATTTCACTATTCACTAAAAATTCCACTATTTTAGAAAAATAAAAAATATTAACACTAACCATTTAATGATGTGTAGATTTAAAAATGGACTCTATTTTATGAAAATATCTTTATAAATATGAGAAATTTAATTTTTAAATAAAATTTTCATTTATTCGAAAAATATAGATTTTAATATTATAACTGATTTTATGACACTTTGAAAATTTAATTAGGATCTCATGAAATTATCTTATCATCATAATACAATAAAATATTAATTTATGAATCTATTTAGTGAAATTAAAATTTCTTTTAAAACATTATATTAATTATAAAATTGTATATAAACATTTACACTTTATAAAAATATCAACACTTAATTTATCATTTTTAAAACATTTATTTACTTATTCCATGATGTAAATATATTATATTATCATTCATAATATACCCAAATTTTAGTTGCACTTTCATATATGAGGTTACTATTCAAATCATA
This sequence comes from Viscum album, assembly GCA_963277665.1. Taxonomy (NCBI): domain Eukaryota; kingdom Viridiplantae; phylum Streptophyta; class Magnoliopsida; order Santalales; family Viscaceae; genus Viscum; species Viscum album. The sequence goes on along the minus strand of OY728123.1, from coordinate 1,421,533,238 downwards.
AATAGACTACTAATATAAAAAATGAAAGTTTTATAAAAATTGGGATTTTTCATCATTCACTGGAAAATAAATATTTTCAGAAAAATACCAAAATTTCACCCTAAGATAATTTTGACATTACAATTTTAAAAATGAATTTTATTTTTTCCAATATAATCTAAAAAGGTATCAAGATTTAGTTTTAAAATAAGTGCGTCATTAAAAGGCAGTAAAATCGTCTTTAGAAAAAATAGGCTTTTATGCATAAAATTGGATTTATTCTTATATTAAGTCTATCAAACTTATTAGTTGAATTTAAAAACAATTGATTGAATATGTAACATATAAATTTAATTAATATATTTCAATAATAGTGAATAATTTAATATAAAATGTCATTGTGGTCATACAAATATTTTTTTTATAAAAATGCATTCTTTATGTTCAATTGATTTTTATTTTAATTTATAATTAATTATTAATGAAGGAATTAATTTTATAAACATGTGTAAAATATATTTTCATAATTTACATAATCACTTTCATTACCACCATTCCAACAGCTAGTTTATAACAATAATAATATTTTATTGTTCGTTTTAGTTCGGTGTTGTGTGCAATGTAATCCATCAAAGATGTTGAATTTATTTAAGAAGAGACATATCATAAAATATTGGGGTGTTGCAATGAGTGGGCATAGGTAGTGGGGGTATTGGATGGGGTGAGGGCATGGGGTATGGAGGGCGAGGGGGCATGGGGTGGTGAGGTAGGGGCTATTGGAGGAGGGGCAAGGGTGAGTCAGGGGGTACTGGAGGGTGTGGGGTTTGGGGCATGGGGTAGTGGGGGTGGGGGTGGTGAATTATATAAAAAAGTTATAAATTTAAAAAAAACATGTTTTATAGAAAAAAATTATAAATTTCAAAAAACAATTACCGATATTTTCTAGAAACGTCGGTAAGTCATTTACCAAAGTTTCTAGAAAACTTTGATAACTGAGGTTTCATTAAATAGAGATGTTTATAAACATTGATATTTTAGTAACGTTTATTTACCAACGTTTATAGAAAACATTGGTAACCAAGGTGTCACTAAATAGAGATGTTTATAAACGTCGCTATTTTAGAGACATTTATTTACCAACATTTCTCAAAAATATCAGTAAATGAGGTGTATCTAAATAGATATGTTTATAAACATATCTAATTTAGTGACATTTGTAAACATCTCTAAATTAACGACACCTCATTTAGCGATATTTTTGAGAAATGTTGGTAAATGAATTAATGACATTTTAAAACATCGATAACTTAAAAAAATGTCACTAATTATCATTTTTTCATAGAGTCAATTCTTACATTTCAAAAATTAATCTATGGGTATTTTCTTATTATTTCATGGAAATATAATTTCATTTTCTTAGTTTTGACCCCCCGACACACGTTTGTAAAGTCTTCGGTGCCTTTAAAAACTTTTTACCAAGTTATTCTAACCACACCGCACATCATATTGACATGTTTTTTTTTACGTACACATAAAAAATAACTCAAAATTGGTTGTACCATGATTTCACATCAATCTAAGGTCGTTTTCTATGGTTTTGACTATTATACGTATGTTTTAGTGTTTTAAAACACTTAAAATGTGATTACAGTCATCCCAGGAAAACCATAATTCATAATGATGTGTCGTCAATTCCTACATTTCAAAAATAAATTTAATGGTTTTTTACTCAGATTTCATATTAATATGACATCATTTTCCTAGTTTTGACCCCCTAACACATGTTTTTAAAGGCTTCGGTACCTTTAAAATTTGTTTACTGAGTCATTCCGACCACACTACACATCAAATTAACATGTTGCTTATGCGTAGATGTCAAAAATAACCCAATAGCAGTTTTATCATGATTTCACATCAATATGAGGTTGTTTTCTATGGTTTGGACCATTACACGCACATTTTAGTGTTTTAAAACACTAAAAACATGTTTATAGGCATCTTGTAAAAACCGTAACTTGGAATGATGTTTCGTCAGTTCTTAAATTTCAAAATTAAATCTATGGTTGTTGTACTATAATTTCATGGAAATATGAAGATTTTTCCTAGCTTTTGACCCCTCGAAACATGTTTTTAAAGGCTCTGGTACCTTTAAAAATTGTTTACTGTGTCATTTCAACCACACCACATGTCAGATTGATGTTTTGTCTATGTATACACATCACAAACAACTCAAAGGTGTTTTTCCCATGCTTTTACATCAATATGAGGTCATTTTTTATGGTTTTGACTGTTACACACACATTTTGGTATTTTAAAACACTAAAAACGTGTTTACGGGCATCCCGAAAAAACTATAACTCGAATTATGTTTCATAAGTTCCTACATTTCACAAATATATCTATGGTTATTTTTATCTGATTTCATGTCAATATGATTTCATTTTCCTAGTTTTACCCCCCCCCCCCAACACATGTTTTTAAAGGCTTCAGTACATTTAAAACTATTTACCAAGTCATTCTTTCCACACTACATGTTAGATTGATTGTTTTGTCTATGAGTACACATCGAAAATAACTCAATGATGGTTTTACCATGATTTCAAGTTAATTTGGGGTCATTTTCTATGGTTTTGACCATTACATGCACATTATGTGTTTTAAAATAGTAAAAATACATTTACGGGTATCTCGGTCAAACCGTAACTCGGAATTACGTGTCAACAGTTCTTACATTTCAAACATTGATCCATAGTCATTTTCCTTTAATATCATGAAAATCCTACATTGTTTGCCTAGTTTTCACCCCCCCCCCCAACACAAGTTTTTAAAGGCTTCGATGCCTTTATAAACTGTTTACTAATTCAAAACCAAGAAAACAAGCTTTAATTATTTTCAAACTTAAGGATAATGATATATAAATCATTTTTCATTTGTAGAAATCAATCACATGTCAATCTGGCACAAGATGTGGTCATTATGACTTAAAGTTCTTATTTTCAATATAAAAGTGTCATTTTAGTTTTATTTATGGAAGTTATATGTGTTCTATGAAAATGTGTGAATGATCTATGAAATTTAGAATTTACCTTAGTAGGATGATCTATAAGACTAGAGATTTCCTCAGAAACTATACAGATCATCTGCTGAAATATAGAAACTAAAGCATTTTCCATTTTCAACCGCCACTACTCCTGTGTTTTCCTATAAGATTCTTGTTCCTGCACTTTTTCTTTCAACCTTTCAATTTCTCTTTGTGATTCTCAATCAACAGCACTACTCGAACCCCCACTAGGTGTAGAAGTAACTGATGATGACACCCTACCAAATACAACTGATGGAGTATGCCCAAAAACCCATCCCTCATACATGTTCGGGATGCTCCTTCCCTAAAACAATTTCAACTACATTGTTCTAGGAAACTGATCATGATTGTGAAGGGTTCACATCCCAAACTTCTTAAATTTTAACCTGATAATTCAAAAATATTAACATTGATTTTTTAAAATATCTAAACTTTATACTATTATATAATTAATAAATTTTTCATTACAATTTATTGTTATTTCATTACTATAAAAATATAATATTGAAAAATATATTAGAACAATAAACAAGCCTTAAACCCAATTAATTGGGGCTGGATAGATGTATCAAAGGATGCTAAATTGGCATTATTTCACCCATGTAACTGGCCCCATTTAATTTGGTTTTAGGATTATTTGTTTTTATAATATATTTTACATTATTATGTTTTTATAGTAATGAAATAACATGAAATGGTAATGAAAAGTACTTACTCCAACATCTTTGGTAGGGCCATTTACAAAAATGTCATCAGGTTTCTTGTGCACTTTAAACCACATCTTTATTCAACCAACACAGTGACCTAATTCATTAGACTTTATAAATAATATAAACAAGTTAAAAAAACCTTGACTTATAAAAAAATGATATAAATAGTATTGAATAAAATACAAACCAAAATTGTTCTTTTTCTTGAAAAACATTGAGACCCATTGATGTGAGGAATGACTTGTTTCTCATGATTCATAGTATTTTTTTAGATAATTCCTATAAAAAATATCAACATTAATAAAAATTATAATTTTATTGTGTTTATGTTATTAATATACTGCAAAATATACAATTCCCTCATGGGATGAATCTTTATTAATATCAATAAACAACTTATATTGCTCATGAGAAATGCCTTCAGACACTTTCTCATACACCTTTCATGAGATCAGAGATGTTTTATTGAACTCATTTCATAATGTCCATTTAAAATCTCTCTATTTATTGGCCAAAATTTTCAGAGCCCATGGGCATGAAATGGAGTCGTGGACATACATATGTCCACGAACTCATCAAATATAATGATAATATTGAATCCCTTCATGTATCATACATATGTCATGTTCATATTTATATCCCTTCTATTATTATCTTTATCTGTTTGACAAATACATTAAATAATTAATAAAATATATAGTTCTTTTGTATAATGACATACATACGAGTAACGGTAACTTTCTAATGTCCCCTAGATGAAGGGGTGACCAACTACTCCATCATCAGATGTGAATCAGATAGTGGGATACCAACAATGTATGAGGGAACAGTTGGCTCACTAGTAGTCTTGGGTAAAACAGAATCACTCAAATCCACTGAAGCCGACGATAGTGGTAACATGCTTCGAGATTCTGATCAGTTAGGATCTTGAATTTTTTTTTTGTTCTCAACATCCTTTAATTCAAATAGTTTAGATATATTAAATGTATAAAAATGTAAAACTAAAAAAACAAAAAAAAAAAAAAACTATAACAATGTATATATATGTATGAAACACTTATCAATGGGAAATTTTAATACATTTTAATTACCAATTTTTACATTTAATTGTCTCCATATTCATTGTCTTCATTGTTATCAACCTCTATTGTGAAGAGTGGTTCATTTTCACCCTTTATTGCAATTTTTATTGTTTTAATATTGTTAGGAAAAAACTGTTCAATGTTTTGTAGTTGTTGAGGTTCACTATCACCAAGTACCAATTGATCTTCATCACCCATATCATATAAATATCTCCACCTTAAGTGTACAACAACACTCCAACCTTCATGTATTTCATCATCTACATAATAACCCATCTTTTCTTATGAATTCAAGATAAATAGATCATGTTCTACATACTCACCTATATAGATCAATAAAGAGAAGTTGACATAAGTAAAATATAATGAATCTTTCATTATACCCCTATCAATGTTGACCCACTTGAATTTGAATAAGATAACTGAAAACTGACCATGATAGTTTAATTCAATTATATTATTCATCTTTCCATAGTATCCCACCTATGTAAGTGTAAATACAACACTATTTTGGGTTTTTAAATCTTTTTCACAATAAATTGTATGAAACCTGAAGACATGAATATTGTAGCCATCAAATCTCTTAGCCTTCCTTAGAGGACCTTGATCCAACAACTTCAAATCGTTTGATATTTCAACTCGATTTTCAGCATTTATTATCTAGAAAAAAAGATATAAGGTGTCACTTTTAACATAGAAAAAATAACTACATGTCAATAATATGAATATGAGTATATACTTACATGATGGGAAAACCATTCGGAAATCTCCTTATTAACATATTTTGTTAATTCTAGGTCATTTCAAGTTTGAACCCTTAGTCGCCTCTTTGTTTTCAATTGAAATTATTTAATAAATGGATCTAAAATAAGACTATTAAGTATCAAATATCTATGTACTTGTATAAACTCTAATTCAATTAGTATAAAATTTGACCCCTTTCTGATTGGTCATCCAATATTTGGAAATAACGATGACTAGTTTTCAGAATGAGAATTAGTGGGGATGTCTTCAACACATCCAAAATGATTGAATCTAGTCTCAATCCCATCCAAATACCTAGAATAGAAGGTCAAACACTCTTCGGTTATGTATCCTTCACTAATAGATCCTTCTGGTTGAGATTTATTCCTTATATATGATTTCAAATTACCCAAGTACCTAATGAAAAAAATAAGAAACACATGAAAAAAAATTACACAATGATTCGATAAAATTGAATTCACTGATGAAAATAAAAATAATATCAATGCACCTCTTAATTGGATACATCCATAAATAGTGTTTTGGTCCAGCAAGTTTAGCTTATTCAACCAAATGAATAGTTAAATGAATCATGATTGTGAAGAATTAAGGGGGAAATATCATGTCCAAATGAAAAAGTTTCAAAACAATTTTTTCTTGAAGTTCATAAAGATTAGTTAGATTTAGATTTTTTTCACAAAGATCCCTAAAAAGGTACAAAACTCAACTAAAACCACAATAACTTTTTCAGGTAATGTATTACGCAATGCCAACGACAATAACTGCTCCATCAGAATATGTGATTCATGACCTTTCAATCCACATAACTTTCAATGTTTTAAGTCAACACACCTTGATATGCTACTTGAATATCTATCTTACACTTTTATATTCTTTAAAGTTCAAAGGAATACGTCTTTCTTGTGATTTTTCATTGTAAAAATATCCAAAGGATACTTACCATTCTCATTTTCCCCCAAACCATGATTTATATTCAATGACTCCAAATCCTGATGAGCATTAAGGTGATCCTTTGATTTACCCTACTCATTAAGCAATGAAAAAGTTACATTGTTATATATGTTCTTCTCAATATGCATTACTTCAAGATTATGGTGTATCAAATTAAACTGGTTACATTTTCCAAACTGGTTACATTTTCCAAATTCTTCAGTGACATTCATTAATTTTTCAAAGATTTATGAACTAGATAATACCTTTGGTGGATTTCTTAATTCAATATCTCTATTGAATTGTGTCTTGTTAAACCTGAATTTATGAGAAGCATCAAGAAATTGAAAATGACACATAAAACACCCTTTTCTACTATGAGGTAATATTTGAGGTTCAAAATCAAAATTACAAACTGGACAAGACAAACCAGTATGATTGTTCCAACCAGATAAATTTCCGAGTCTAGGAAAGTCACTAATTGTACACATTAAAGAATCATGAATTTTGAATAGTTTTCACATTGATTCATCATATGTTTCCATGCCATCATCTCATAATTCTCACAATTCTTTGATTAAATGTTGAAGGTATACATCAATGTCATTCCCATGTATTTTCTTTCCAGGAATAATCATCAAAATAATGAAAAAAATCTTCTTCATACACATGCATGTAGGTAGGTTATAGGGGATCAAAACAAATGGACAAATTCTATAGTTAATACTTAAAGTACCAAAAGGGTTAAAACCATCAGAAGCCAATCCCAAATGTATATTCCTAGGATCTGAATAAAAATCTGGATATAATGAATCAAACATATTCCATGATGTTGAATCTTTTGGATGTATCATAAATCCATTGTTACTATCTTGAGCATTCCACTTCATGTCATATATAGTCTTAGATAACATAATAATCTTTTCAGACATAGTTTCATAGGAAAGTAACATAGTACCTTTACAGGAGTTTTCTTCTTTTGTTTCTTCCTAGGGTTACATTTATTTATACTATAATTGTTGCTTATTGAATTTCATATACTTGTATGACATATTATGCATTCTTCTTTATCAGACTCTTCTCCCTGATAAATCATGCAATCATTAGGGCATGCATGTATCTTTCTATAATCAATTCCAAGTTTTTTGATGACTTTATTCATCTCATAGAATGATTCAGAGATCTTAGCTTCACTAAATTAATCATGAATAAACTCTAAAATCATTGAGATTTCTTTGTTTGTAATTCAATAGAGACACTTTATATGATACAACTTAAGTAAAAAAGACAACTTTGAATACTTGGCACACCCTTTATATAGTTCTTGTTGCACGTCTTTAGCTAATTCATAAAACTCATTTTTTGTCACTAAAGTTCTGAGAAATATTAACCTACTCAGGATCAACTGAAGGTTCTATTGATCTATTAAAATCTTGGGTATTGTATCCTGCAAATCCAAATGCATCATTTATCAAATTTCAAACTGAATTCTCCTTTAGCGGGTCACTTTGTATTTCATTGATAGGATTGTCATTGTTTTTAATTTCCATAACATTCTATTCACTATTCCAAATCCAACATACATATCAAGCAGAAAATTATTTCAATATAAAATGATCATATACTTTTTTATATTCAACCATCGCTTGAATTTTCAATCAGGACACTGATATTTTATTCTACCATCCATTGATCAGTTTGCAATCACATAATATAAAAATTCTTCCAAACCCTTAGCATATTGAGGTGTGTTTCGAGGAAAATTAATCCAACTTTTATCTATATGTATTAGATTTTCACTATTCTCCCTATACATTCAGATATAAATATATAAATGGTTAATCAAGAAAGTACAATCAAAATTAAACATCACCCAAATTCTTCTAGCTTGATCACCAACTCTATCCTATAATTTTATAAATATAGTATATAAAATCATGATAAACATATAAGTGCACTCAGTATGTTATTAGAAACTCTCATTCTAGTGTGGAATAATCATACTAAAACTTTAGTGAAAAATCAATAAAACCAACCAGTTGCCTATCCTCATATCAACCATTATCCTAAACTCACCAAGGATTACTCACCAAGCATCCATGAGTGATAGATTAATCATATGGTTACAACCTATTTATAACCCCATGGATGAACAAGCATTCATCATATAAATTAATCATCATCCTCATTTGTAGTAGGAATTAATGATAGCTATGTGTATAGGATTCCAAATTGATAACATTTATCATTTGATTATAAAATATGATATACCACATAATGATATAGCCAAAGTAATCATACAATATTAAAAAATTATACCTTACAATTAGGGATCACACTCATCGGGAAAAGAGTAAGATGGGTTGTTGTTAGGGATATCCATCAAGGAGTAGGGGGTTCGTTATGGGGTTGTCGTTGGGAAGCAGGTGGGGTCGGGGTCACAAGGATTATAGATGAGGGAGGGGAGAGGGGCGGTCATTATCAGGGCCGAGGGGTGAGCTGTCGAGGAGAAGGGGGATCGGGGGGAGGGGTTAGCTGTCGAGGAGAAGGGGGATTGTTGTCGAGGAGATGCATGACCAAAGAGTAGGGGCGGTCATCGGTGTCAGGGAGAGGCACGACCAGGGGGGGATGATCACCAGTGTCAGTGAAAGGTGCAACCGAAGGGGATGGTCAACCACCAGTGTTGGGGAGAGGCATGACCGAGGGGGAGGGGTGGTCTTCGGTATTGGGGAGAAGTGAGGCTGGGGGGGATGGGAATTTTTCAGCATTAGGGAGAGGTGAGGTCGAGAGGTGGTCACCGTTGGGGATGAGGTATTGGGGGGAGGGGGGGTCTAGGGCTTCGAGCATCAGGTAGGGGGTCAAATATGGGTTAATTTTTAAATCTTAGCGATGGTTTCATTGAAACCTTCCCTAATTATTAATTATATTTAATATGATTTGTTTAGTGGTGGTTATTTGAACTGACGCTAATAAATTTCTATCAATACCTATTTTTTAGTGTCGATTTCATTCTTGGGATGGACTAGTTGGTTCCATATCAGGCCTATGTGGACTTATATCACTATAGGGTATCATTTACATCACCAGAAGGTGATAGTTATCTTCACAAGGGTGAGTGGAATGTCTAGGAAAGTAGATATGGACCGGAGCAATGTGGGTTGGGTGGAGTGACATCCCATATTACCAGTCTTTTCTTGGATGATCAAACAGTGTGTCTGGTAGATTTTCCTCCCATTCTGGATCATTTTAGGGATATTTTTTCAGAAAAATTCTCTAGAATTCCTCCTGAGAGGTAGGTATAGTTTATGATTGTGCTTGTTCCAGGAGATTCTCTAATATTCATTCCTCTGTACAGGTTGGCACCTACTGAGCTCCATGAGCTCAAGAGATAGTTAGATGAATTAGAATTTAGGGGTTTTATCTAACCTAGTACTTTATCTTGGGGTCCACCCATGATTTTTTCCAATAAGGCAGATGGGACCCTTACGCTATGCATGGATTACCAGATATTGAACCAACTTATGGTTAAGTATCGATATTTGTTTCCTCAAATAGATTATCTCTTAAACCAGCTCTACAGAGCCAAAGTGTTTTCAAAGATTTTTCTAAGATCGGGCATCATTAGGTGCATTTCAGGCCTTCAGATATACCATATACATATTTCTGAAGTTGGTATGATTTATATGAGTATCTGGTTATATCGTTTGATCTTAAAAATGCACCCTCCATTTTCATGGACTTCATGAATATGGTTTTCCACCCATAATTGAATTCCTTTATCATGGTTTTTGTGTATGACATCTTTGTGTATTATTATAATCAAAGAGTTCATGCTAAACTTCTTGATATCATTTTGAATCCACTAAGAGAGTACCAATTATATGTTAAGCTTGCAAAGTGGAACTTCTAGATCTAAAAAGTTCACTTCTCATGTCATATTATCTCAAAATCAGTAGTATTTGTTGAACCAAATAAGGTGATTGTTGTTGTTTCTTGAGAGTATCCTAAGAATGTCTTTGATGTATAGAGTTTCTTGGAGTTGGTTGGATATTATAGGTGTTTCATATAGTACTTTTCATGCCTTGTTTCACCTCTTATCGGTTTGACTAATAAGGGTGTGAAGTTCTTGTGGTCTAAAGTATGTGAGAAGCACTTTTAAGAGTTTAATTCTTACATCAGCACTGATTCTGATTCTACCAGAGCCTGGAAGATGTTATACCATGTTCTATGATGCATCAGGCATTGGGTTGGGTGCGGTACTAATGTAGGAGGATTGAGTCATTGTATATGGTTCTTAGTAGTTGAGACCTCACGAGTGTAATTACTTGATGCACGACCTTGATCTAGAAATAGTTGTCTATGATTTGTGTTTCTGTGAACATTATCTGATGGGATAGAACTTTGTGGTATATATAGATCACAAGATCCTCAAATATATCTTTATGCAATGTGAATTGAATCTTAGGTATCTAAGATAGGTCTAATACCTCCAGTACATTGACTTTGAGATTTTCTATATGTATAGAAAGGGAAATGTGATTGTTGATGCGTTGAGTCGGAAAACTCAGGCATAAGTCATTCAGGAAGCCAGTGATGAGTAGAAATTGATGAACCTTCTTTCTGATATGCATATGGAGTTTCAATAGAGTGGATAGATGCATTTTCTTGTAGCCTTATCAGTTACTTATTCACTCCTCAATAGGGTTATGAGAAGATGTTTTTCAAACCCCTAAGGGGTTAGTTATATGAGAAAGTATATTTGGTGAGGAATCTCTTTTGGATTGGTCTATCAATGGAGATAACATCCTATGTATACATGGGGGTATCTGGGTCCTTAAAAACATGAGAGTGGAGATGATATGAGAGTCTCATGCTTCTTAGTAGGCAGTTCATCAAAGTATCTCCAATATGTATCAAGATATGTGTCACCAGTATTGGTGTCCAGGAATGAAACATCAGATTGAAGGTTTTATCACTAGGTGTCCACGTGTCAGCGGGTGATGGTAGAGCACCAGTGGCCTACTAGATTGTTACAACCATTACTAGTTTCAAATTGGAAATGGGAAGACATTGAGATGGATTTTTTAGTTGGATTACTAAGGTTGCCTCAAGGTAGCGATGTGGTTTGGTTAGTTGTGGATCGACTGATGAAGGTAGCCTACCTCCTTCCTATCTAAGAGACTTTCTTAGTTGATGATCTGGGAAGACTATATGGTAGTAGGATTATATGCCTATATAGGGTCCCTCATACTATCATCGTGGATAGGGACGCTCATTTCACATCAAGGTTTTGGAAGGGGTTATAGAGTGCTTTGGGTATACAGGCACTTTTGAGCATAGTCTTTCACTCTCAGACCGATGACCAATTGGAATGAACCATACAAGTGTTGGAGGATATGCTATGAGAATGTGTTCTCAATTTTGACATTTCTTGGGAGAATAATATCTCTCTCATTAAGTTTTCCTACAATAACATCTTTTAGGAAACAATTCAGATGTCTTTATATGAGGCCTTATATGGTTGGTCATGTTATTCACCCATGTGTTGGTTAGAGGAAATAGAGGTAGTGCTACTAGGTCCTCATATTGTGTAGGAGACTTTGAGGTAGGATAAATTGATCAGAAATCTTATGTCTACCACTCATTCTAGACATAAATTGTATGCTAATCGATGTCGACGACCTCTATAGATCGAGGTCAGAGATCGTGTTTTCTTGCGGGTATCACCCAAACTTGGGCATAGACGAATACAGAGGAAAGGGAAGTTGTCACTTCATTTTTTCGGGCTATTTGAGATCTTGGATATAGTCGGGTCAGTATCCTAATGATTATTTTTACCTCATAGGTACCATGTCATGCACGACATCTTCCACGATTCACAGCTTTGTTGTTACCATGTCGACCCGTCTCATAATTTTGATCCTAATAATGTTGAATTGTATGTTGATGATTCTTTTGAGGAGTATCCCATATATATATTTGATCATAGAATGAAGGATTTTTGAGTCTGGTCTATCCCTTTAGTATGGGTGATGTGCTAACATGATTGTGTATAGGACGAGACATGGGAGTGAGAGGCATACATATGTGCCCAGCAGCTAGAGTTATTCTCAGATAGCATTTTACCACCCTTATAAGGGCAACTTGGGGATGAGTTTATTTAAGGGGGGAGACTGTAAGAACTTAGTTTTTCATATCAGGTACGGATTCTTTTAATTTTTGGTTATAGCTTTGTTGTAGTTTCCTTCTAGCTTAAACCCAAAAAACCTCACCTTAGGGCAGGTTGTTTTATCCTTGGAGGGAAAATAATAGGGGGATGGAGCCTATATGTAGTCCAAATACACAATGTGTATTTAAATACATGGTGCAAATTGGTATTTCTAAACCTCTTTCACGGCATGTAATGGTTTTTCCCTGGTGGGAAAAAACCTGAACATTACACAGCATGTAAAGTTTACACATTGTGTAAATGCCCAAGGTCAGTTTTTTTAAAAAAGGGAGGCAGGGTCGCTTATTTTTTTTTTGACAAGAGACCTCATTTCTCTCTCACACAGTGCCTCCCTCCTCTTGAAGCTCTCTTTAATCTTACATCTATCCTTTGAGGTCGATCGTTCATATGGACCCTGATCTGAGCATCGTCTATTATGTTGGATATGAAGGTACCTGGAACATAATGAAATCCCTGAAAATGATATTTTAAAATGTTCCACCAACAATCGATATGAACTCATCAACGTTGACGAAACACTGCCTGGATAAATCTGAGAATCTCATGTGAAGAGTTTTAAGTACAAAATTAAAACCATAAAATACCTGGTTTAGATTTGAAGTTGTGCATGACGTTTGATCATCGTCGGCAATCACTAATCAAAGAATATGAATATGAATTCCTCAAGATCTTTCACATATGCTTCAAAATCTATAAGAGCATTGATCGTCAAAATTTGGGTGCTAGCGCAGAGTTTCGACGATGTCTTCAACGCTTCAACGATCACTGCATCGCCTTGCTTGCGATGAAAGAGAGGGAGTTTGATCCAAACTCCTTGGATCTAGATCCTCTCTCTCTAAAATAATGGAGAGAGAATTAGAGAGAGTGTGTTCATGCATAGTCCTTATCAAATCCCTTTTCTCCTCTATTTATAGTGTGAAATAAAATTACCCAGAAATGTTATCCTGACCCCTGAATAATTAACACACTATATAAATAATATTTTGACTACTAAACTAAGTCAAAAATATCATTTATTATTATTATCACTTACCTATAATATAATAAATATATTACGTGATAATAATTTATCTATTAACTTGGCTCGTACTTCCCATAAATATTAGATGAACCTTGAATATTTTAAACTAATATTCGTTCAAATAATATTTCCATGTATTTGCCTAAAAACTTGTAAATACATTTAATAAATAAATTCAATAAAAATTATTCTTAACTTGAATAATATGAATTTATTTATTGCATTGGTGATCGTATCTCCTTGGAAAAATCCCAGACCCCATTGGTGGGGCCCACTATGTCCAAAACACCTATTCAACTAAATAGGGTAGATTCTTGAATATGCTATTATGTATGACCCTCTAGACCCTTATCTTGATAGAAGTGACTATTATTCATAGACCAAGAGTGGGATCTAGAAATCCATCATGACCCCTAAGAGGTCAAGATTGTCACAACAGTGATAACCAATCTACGAACACTCACTATGTAATATAATCTCTTTGTCTTTAAATATCTCATAAAGTAGGATGCACACCCATGTCATCTCTCTTTCTTACTTTATTATTTGTTGATAAAACTGGATGGATTTACCTTGGACTACCATGGACATGGATTTATCAAGGTATTACCATCCTGATCAACATAGCCCAAAATATAAATAACTTCCTTGACCTAGAAGCGATAAATCCTTTCTTGACTATTCAAACAATGTCATGCCATTAAAGACGCACCCAACACAAACTACCTCACCGTGATTTCATCATCATGGTTTTCACCTTGCATCAAAGTACGCGATCAAATGGAACACATTGGAAATGATCTCAAGTCAAGAGACCATTACACATGTCTGTAGATAGGAACATCCAATGACACCCAAAACATGTTGTGTTCCTATTGGCGGGTCTTTCCTCATGATCTCACTACTTGATATCATCAAGTGTGAACTTTATGAGAAGAAATACCAATGCTTATGATCCCCTATCACCTGATAGTCAAACATATAATATGTTTAGTCAATACGATGCATCTAGACCATAAGACCTTTATTTAAGATTAACACCATAGTATCTTTAGGTTCTCATTATAGACTGGGATCTACTATAACCATTTGATATGACAATTAATCTATGAACATTATTATTAAATAGTGGATGCAGAAAATTTTACACTGTAATGGTAAGAATACATCATATATAACTAATTGTATACATGATATGGTAATCAAAAGCACTAAATAGTTAGGTCCAGGGTACCCACTATTATAATAGGATAACCACTCGTAAGATCTCCAATCCTTAGGTTCCTTTTTTTTTATTCTTTATATCGATGATGCTATTTTAGTGCAAGATCTTATGCCTTATTTTCAAGGAGTTTGTATGTTATTCTATTTTCTTCTAATCTGGGTCAAACTAAGAGCTGATTCTAGATGAGGCATCTACTATAAGCATAAGGTAGGTGGTTTATGAATCATACCTTAAAGTTTCATTGTCTATAAAGTGTTTTTTTTGTGCACACGCCAGTTTCACTAGGCGTTGCTCCTTAAATTCATCTTCCTAGATTTAAATTGTCTAGAATGTATTCTATGGACCTAATTAATGTCACTTAATACCAATGTAGGTTGATAACTTAGCACGGGCCACCCATTTAGGGTGTGTTCTTCATTTATACCTTGATGACCTGTATTGGGATTATTTGGGGCATTGTTCAGGTGCGTCTAACTTGACCTTGATAAGGTAAGTGTTCCTTCATAATTAATAAATCTATAAAAGCATGAAATGGAAAGTATGTTTATAGATATCACTTAGCATAGTTGATTATGTAATTGAATTTATATTGATTTCATGTCCTTATCACACCTTATCATACTTAATGAAAGGTAATGGAATGAAACTAATTAAATGATTATGGAATTAAATTGATAATGGTTTCATGTACTTATATCACCTTTTCATGATTAATGAAAGGTAATGGAATGAACCTATTAAATAATTAAATGAAATGATTATTACATGGACCATGATTACATATGATATAAATGGATTGATTATAAGGTGCCTATTACTTTGGACACTTTTCATCTTTATAGGAATGACCATGCTTAATGAAAGGTAATGGAATGAATCTATTAAATCATTAAATGTCATGAGTATTACATGGACCCAAATTACATATGATATAAATGAAATGATTATAAGGTTACTATTTCTTTGGTTCTTTTTTATCTTTATAGGAATGATCAGACTTGATCCAACCTTGTATTCTTGAGGGAATGCCTTAAGCACTCAGAGGATGCCATTCCAATTCATTGAGCTAATTTTCATGGGAGATACCCACCATGGAATCTGGTATTTTTCTTATTATTTGAATGCCTCAACATTGTGTCGATGATTCACTTGACATATTTCTTTGATATTATAATGCTTGGGATACACTCCTTGGATTCATATTTATATCTTCAGACACGCGGTGCTATGGATTCACCCCATTGGTCCCAATCATGCTTAGCCCAATATTACCATAGATGATCTCAATAGAATCAGTTGGACTCGTTTAAAATGGAATACTTTGGTCATTCCCCTTGGATTACACTTAGATCCCTTATAGACAGACTGCACGAGTTACTACTATGAGTTGGCTTGACCCCTGAGGTCAAGGATGCCTTGGTTTCACCTTGGATACTATTTTATTATTATTATGATCTACTTCAGGTTTTTTGATACCTTTACATGATTTATCTATATAAATTTAAATTGAATTAATTAATTAAATGAATGCATGTTTAGATACCAATTGAGGTTGAAGCAGGTATAAGTTGTTTATTTATACTAATTTACTTTTATATACATGCACACTAATTCAGTTTATATACACATATTAGATTTGTATAGGAATTGTTCATGGTGTCCTACTAAGATTTATCTCACACCTTATCTGGGTTGTTGTTGGTACTCGGGAAGATTATATGATCACAAGTTTGGACAAGGGGAAGCATCCCACTTTGGACACCTGACTTGCTTGCTTTAGGATGGGAACTGGGTAGCAGATTACCGAGCCAGATCTCGGGGTGCTTGGATAGTTTTTTTCTTGTTTTTTATTATCTTGTATATCATGTATTGCAATATCTACATGTTTCCATATATGCATGCTTTCCTTTTTGTAGATACATGCCATCATCATCTTGTATATGATATGGTTTATAGTTATTAAGTTGATTATTATTGTTGGATGGTTATATTCATTTTCACTACCAGTCTTATTCATTATTATTATTCCTATATTTATTCATATATTTCATCATTGTTCTTCACTTTTACCTAAGTGTATAGTCTCTCCATAGACACACCCTAGGCCCTCACTACTAGTCGATAGTCTTCGGCGTACGGGGAGGCATGCTTGAGGCCATGTGGCTAATCAGGTTCAGTTAATTAGGAG
This sequence comes from Viscum album, assembly GCA_963277665.1. NCBI lineage: Eukaryota > Viridiplantae > Streptophyta > Magnoliopsida > Santalales > Viscaceae > Viscum > Viscum album. The sequence goes on along the minus strand of OY728123.1, from coordinate 1,421,516,027 downwards.
TGAATTGGGTCCAAGACATCATAACTGGACATCATAAACATATTTTCAAGGCCTCATTCCAAGACATATTACATAAATGGTTAAGTCCTCATCCAATGCCCAAACTAGTTTATCTCATGAGACTTACCGATACATCGAGGGACTATAGCAGACCTCTCTCGTCACTTACTAAGTATAATTCATTCCTTATATAAAATGGGTGAAATATAATCAACATAAACATTAGTATTAAAACTATAATATGAAATGTTAATAATTACCCCAATCAATAGACATAATATAAAACCATCCAGAGTAATATGAAGAATGGTATCAAAACAATACATCCTCAATCAAATTGATCATAAACCATCTAATAAAAGATAGTAGATGGTATCATAAGAGAATAACTTTATTAAATTATAAGATTAAATAAATGATGTAGAAATTTATGAAAATACTTTAAAAATATCATTGAAAAAATATTTAGAAAAAATACCCTTTTACTTTGAAATCACTTATTTTTAAAACTTTTCAAATAAGAAGGAAAAACTTTTCATTAAAAATAACCATGTAAACTTATAAAGGAATATTAAAAGAAAATATTATTCATGAATATGAGAAAATTAGTTTATATTTTATATTTAAAAAAACATTCTTTCACACTATTGTAAAAAGGTTAAAAAGTGCCTCATTTGGAAAACGACAGAAAGATTCTTTTCAAACCATTTTTAAAAAAGTAAAATATGGGTAAAAATGAATTTTAACAATCATGGGATGATAGTAAAAAAATTGAAAACATTTTTAGAAAACATGGATATGGAATATAAATATTCCTTAATGGAGATTTAAACATAAACATTCTCGAATAATGATGCGATTTTGAAATAAACTCTTACCTTAGGTTCGACTTCCTTTGTATGTGTCTGGAACTCTTGTATATTAAATATAAATTTATTATAAAACTATTCCATAACCATAATCATATATATAATAACATTTATTAATTACTTATAATCTTTTATCAATCATTTATTAACAATTCATCGTTAAACATCTTTGTTTCAGGTAATAATTGCTTTGTTTTTCATGTATACATCGGTTTGGTAGTTTTAGTATTTATACTTTTATCAAGGTTACATTATATTCAGAATTTTAATAATGATATAAATACAAAATAAATTTTTTATATTTTTATTTATAGTAAATCATAAAAGTTATAAATATAAAATGAATTACACTGTTGATGGAGACGGTAGGTCGTACGTACACATGAACACTGTTTTCACTTTTTGATGGATGGAATAAAAGAAAAGTAAATAATAATTCAAATTTAAAGAATTATTATTTTATCATATATATAATATATATTCATTAAATTAATCCTCATTGTCATCCATGTAAAATGGAAATGAAAAACTGAATCACATCACTTCGTGGAGGTGGTAGTCCACATGTATGCACAAGCGATGTTATCATTTCCCAACAGATTGGAAGGTAAAAAGGTATATAGATTATTATCATTTTATAATTATTATTATGTTTTAAATATAATATATAAACATTAAACCCACCATAATTCTCATCTATAAAATATAGTGATGAAAAATGAATTGCATCGCTATGTGGAGATGGTAATCCATACATACGCATGAGCAATACTTTGACTTCTCATTTAATGGTAAAGAGGGTGGATAATGGTTGTTTCATAATCATGATAACATTTAAGTGTATTTAGTATAATTATGTTACCATTTTATTATATATACCATATATTTATAAGTGGTGGATGAAGAAGTAAAAAAGAAAGTGATCGGTTAAGGCGGTTACCTCTAATTTGGAAGAACTCCTTTGGATCTCCTATTAAAGATCCTAGGGTTCATCTTTTCAGAAGAATAGTGCATAACAAACTTATATTAATATGTTTATAATATAAATGGGTATGTGTTGTTCAAGATATATGGCTCAAAGTGGTTTAAAGAAGTGAAGGAGGAGGTTTCTTTTTATAATTGAGGTGAGGGGCATTTTGGAATTTCTTAAAATATTAAATTATAATAAAGTCATTATCTAGCCCAAATGCCTCCAAATTGTCAGGTATTTGAACATATGGTATTATATGGTTGAAATATCATAAAACATTAAAATTTGGATAGGTTTTTGTGGTGGTTTAAACCTTATCTTTTTTGTTTAACCCCTTAGTTAACCTATTTTAACATTAACCATGGTAACATCTTTTTCACTCTTAAAAGTCTATAATTTTACATATGATGTGAAAATGTCTCATAAATGGAAAATGGATAACATTTTCGACAATATATTATAAACCTTTTCCTCTTTAAATATTTTAATTATTTTTATATTATTTAATAAAAATGTATTTTGATAAATTATCATTAATGTAAATTTTGACACTACTAACTTAATTTGACTTGAAATACATAAAGACAAAGGATAAATTCGAATATAATGATTTAAAACCTCCCTAATATGTCAAAAATATCTATAAAATTTGTTTTTACATTAAATCATTCAAATTATATCACTTTTAATAGTTTTAAAATCATTTACTATATTAGTGTTGCTTAAGCATTTAAGGTAATTGTATAATTTCTAAAAATTAGAAGAAAAAAATATCATGAAAATAATTTCATTAAGATCAAAATAGACATTTATTTTCATTAATATCTATCATTTATCCCTATCTTGACACATAATAGATATTTAAAACTAAGAGAGTGGCATTTTATAACTTTCTTTGATTTAAATATTATATTGGTCATTTTCATAAACAAGTGTCCATTAAACATATCAATTTTTATTATAATATGATAATATTCAAACTAAATTCATCAAATAAGAATTAATATGAAATATTGTGACCTTATCACTTAGTTTTATCCTAGATTAACCTAATTTACCCTTTTTCGAGGTGATAAATTTTACCGAGGTTTCTATTCATAATGCCTAAAAATAAAAAGGGTCAATTTACCAAATTTGACTCTCCTGATTCCAAATATAAAATCCATTTTATCAAATTTAGTATATATAATTGGTATAAATTAATTTTAAAATAAGTGCGCAAAATGCGACGAAAACTGCTTTAAGAAAAACAAAATCTTTAAGCATAAAACATGGTTTATTATTATTTGATGCTTAGAAAATTTATTAAATAATTTTAAAAATATTTTATCGAATATAATATATTCATTTCATTAAAATCATTCACCATTAGTGATTAAGTTAATTTATTAAGATAAAAATATATTGCACGCATAAAAACATTTTTTCAGAAAAAAATTCTTTAATGTATAAAAAATGTTTTTATGCAAAATGTAAACATAAAATTGATTCCAATGAATTTAATGGATTATTAATGATACAATAGAACTAATTTTAATTTGAACTCATTTTAAAACAAATCTTTACTTTGTAAATATTTGAAACAAAAATACAATTTTTAATAAAATTCAATATTTTTCACTATTTACTGAAAAATCAATCATTTCCAAAAAAAAATCCAAAAATTTACCATAAGCTAATTTTGATATGATAATTTCAAAAATAATATTAATTTTTATTAAATTTAATTTCTAAATATTTTATAAATTAATTATAATATTTTCTCATAAAAATCATTAAAAAACATTTTTGAAGAAAATATATTTCTGTAGCATAAAATAACTTTACTGCAAACAGAGTAATTATTTCCTAAGAATTAATAAAATAAATTTTATTGAGTATGTACTTTATATATATTTTATAATTTGTTTAATGTAACACCCCAAGATTTCACGGTATGCTTCTCTTTGAATAATACAGTAGCGTGTGTTGTACGCAACTTCGAATTCTAACACACACCACGACCAATCAAAGTAGCCGTTGTGAATAGTAATACCCACTTTTTGAAATTTTATAAATTTTATCTCTCAAAATGGACTTAATTTTTGTATTCGGAATATTGAAATTAGCCTAAGGTGAAATTTTGGTACTTTTCGGATAACTTTCATATTTTGATGAATAGTGAAAATTACAAAATTTTAATTAAAAACAACTTTTTTAATCGAAATAATTAATAGTGATAAATTATGAATTTGAGTGGTTTTAAATTATATTTAGTATATATTTTTACCATTTAATCCAATGTTGGTCATTGGACATAATTTCACATTTAAACCGGACATAAACAAGTGTCAATCTTTTGATAGTTATTGTTTCTTAAAAACACGCTTTTTATTTTAACAGCGGGAATTAATTTTAAATTAATAGATGAAACTTCTATGTTTTGAATTTGGTAAAATAGACTTCATTATTGAATTCTGAATATCAAAATTAGCTTAGGGTAAATTTTTGGTATTTTTCTGAAAACTTTCAATATTTGATGAATAGTGAAAAACACTGAGTTACTGTTCAAAACCAACTTTTTATTTAAATAATTATTTATATTATTTAAATTTATTTTTGGTAAAAATAGATACATAATACCTATATAAATTCAATGTAATTCATTGGAGTCAGTTTATAATAATTTTAGATATATAAACATTTTATTGAACTTTTTCACCGTCTTTTACCCACCTCCTAGGAGAATTTGTAAATTCACATAAAACTTAATTTTATCGCTTCTGTGAGTGGAATTTAGAAAATCCAAGAGACACGGTTAATATCAAGGATTAAAATGTGCTTCAATAAGATTAAAATAATTTTTGGTAAATAGTAACTTTTTACTTTTATTTACCACGGTAAAAAGTAAATAGGGTAATTAATGGTAAAAATGATATTATTATTACCCTAACACATGTCCTAATTCTATTGGATAAGTTTAATTCGACCAAAAACAAACTTAGGAATAAAATATGACCCTTTAGGTCCACTTGTATTAGATTAGGACATTTATTATTATTTAATTCAAAGAAGAGTTAAAAGAGTTAAAATCAAAGTTTAATAACTAAAACATATTTAATATAGGGTTATACATAAGATAAATTCGATTATAAATATTCATTAGAAAGATAAAAATATTTCCTACATAATGGTATTTTAATTATAATTTTTAGACATTAAATAATTAAATTTATTTATCACACAGTGATGATGCAGTAATTACCTTATTAATGAAAGAATCAAATAAATGGTAATATAAATATTAAAATAAATGTAATTTCAAAGTTTTTATGATATACACGAATTTTCTAGGTGACTATGACATGTTATGGATTATTAAATGTATCTTGTTCAAAGTAATCAAGTTTTTATGACCTTTACAAAAACAAAATACCAAATAGTGTCAAAATTGACATAAATTAATATTTAAAACAAATATTATATGATTAATTGATATTATATTCCTAAAAATATAAGGTTCGGCCAAAAGACTTATATCATGATATGTGTATCATTAATGGACCACTTGGGGTCTCTTGGAAGTTTATAGTAAGTTTATTAACCATATAATATAAAAATACAAAGAGACATGGTAAATGGAAAACTAAGTAACTAAGGGTTAAAACTAAAATATAAGGTTAATAAAGTGACCCAAACCTGTCTAAAACCTACTGGTTAAGTGGATTTCTACCCATAACCACCTTAGACTTTTAATAATCCACTTTTGATCCATTAGAAACCGAATATGAATTTATTATAAATTAATACTTTAAGTTTTTCCTAAAGATCCCCTCCCCCCCCCCTTATAAAAGAACACCACTTCTAACCAATTTATCACACCTTTAAAGCCTATTGTTTCATCCAAACTCTATCCAATTAATCTCCCTACATCCATCTACTCATCTTAGAACCCTCACCTTAGGCAAAAGGCACTTCAAGAGTCCTTTTTGGTTCAAACCAAAGGGAGTTTCCCAAATTTAAGGTAACGATTTCTCTTAGCTTCTTTTCTTTTATTTTACTTATCCAACCCCTAAACTCTTCTTATTCTTTTATTTTGTAACAAAAATAGTATCCTAAATATACTAGTATATGTTTATGAGAATTATTCAAACTACACTTACACACACCTTCATCTAATGGGTGAAGAACATAATGTTTCTGTGGATGGCAACCAAACGCCTCACGAAACGATGATTGTTCAATTATCTCCTACCGCCTCTCATGGTGGCCATTATGATGGAAATATAATTAAATATGATATTAATTATATTTATTTTATATATAATCTTCTGTAATTCCATTTTATATCATACAATTATTCATTTCATGTTGTATATATATACGATAATTTTCATTTGAGGAAGTGCGGACTACCGCCCCCTCAAAGTGATATGACTCGTTTATACCATACATGGAACATATAAAGTATGGTATTAATGAACTTAAGTAACACATATAAGATATTATATTATACTGTAATAATAATATACCTATGTATTATTTGGTTTTTATTCCTTTTAAAATGAAAAATGAAATGGAAGTAGTGTTCGTGCGTACGGACGGACTACTGTCTCAACGAACGCGATGAGATTCATTCCCCATCGTATCCATTCAAGTATAATTATCATTTTATGATTAAAAATAATTTTTAAGTAATTGATATCATTTTGTATATGTATAATATACAACCTATCTATAACAAACACGGCTTATGTAACAAAACATATAAAATAAAACGAGTAAGTTAACACCCAAAACGACGATAATACTAAGATATTATTAACAAAGCAATGTTAAAAGATCATATATGATATCATATTAATTTATATTATTCTTGTATAATTTAATAACAATCATTTAACCATTATACAGGAGATTACCCTACCCTCAAAAAAGGAAAAGTACAAGGTAAGGGGTTTTCATCTCACTCCTTATTCCCGTGAGATTCATGCCATATTTCCACTATTACCTTTTGTGTGGTGTATGTATTGCCCATAATTGTATTCTTTATTTAATACACTTTAATTTATGTGTATTTACATATTCATTGTATGATACCTCTTTCATGGGGTGTATGTTTCCTAAGTTACCAAATTGGTAAGGGTTAATTTCACAATCTCTTTATTATCCGAGGTTGTTTTTACGTAAGTATCTACTGGGACATATTTATTATCCATGTCCATGTTTTATGAAAGAGTTTTAAAAGGGATTATTTTAAGGGAATTTTTACTAAAAAATCATTTCAAATGTTTTAAATATTTATTCTTCTAAATCTTTCTCATTAATGTTCATGTCTTCAAAATGGTTTTTAAGGATTTATTTATATAGACATGAATGTTTTTAAAATTTTAATTCCTTTCAAAAGTTTCAAAGTGGTATGGGACAATTTGATTCAAAAATTTATTTAAATGAATTCTTTTCCAAATTGTGTGAATTTTAAATGTTTTCATGAAAAGGGGGTATTTCTCTCAAAGAGTTTTACAAATCATTTTTATCAACGTCAAAATTCTTTAATGGATTTTAAACTTGTTTTGAAGTTGATTTATCATGATACAAATCTTCCATATTGTGTTGAAGGTTTTGTGATATGTTTTACTATGGATGTGTTATTTTTATACCATTCATGGTTTATGAGTAAAGTATTGACATTTCGTATGCTAGTTTTAATACGAATGTTTGTGTTATGTTTAGACCTTTTCATATGAGGAATGCATTGGACTTAGTAAGTGACGGGTGGAGCCTATTATAGCTCCTCGATGCATCGACAGGTCTCATGAGACAAACTAGTGTCTTATCATGAGGCCTTGACAAAATCTTATTTTTAGTCTTGGAATGAGGCATTGGCTACATGGTTATGATAGTCTGACATTATGCATTCCATCGTTATGAAAGTGTTTATTGATATTGCATGTGATTATTTGACTAGTAGAATATCCATGTGAATAAGTAAATGGAATTATTTCATTTTATCTTTTCCATATTATGCTTAAGTTCAAGTTTAAAAGGCTTCTGTTTTAGTTATACATTGCCTTAAATGTTTATGCTTATTTTTGAAAGTTTCTAATATATTATTATCCTTACTGAGCATCTGAGCTCACCCCTTTCTATGTTTTATTTTTCCCAGGATTCCAAGAAGTGTATTGTGATTGATATGCAGGGTTAAGATAAGGGAATAATGGCATTCATAAAGGATTATTTATGTTGTTTTGTATGTTATGAAGTGTAATGTAACATTCATGTATGTAATCTATTTTCCAAGACTGTTAAACCGATCGGTCCTTCGGGACTTGATTCCTTGTAATCATGCCAATGTATTAAAATAATACACCGACTCTGGGTAACTGGGGTTGGGGCGTTACAGTTAGTATCATAGGAAGTTTAGCAATAACCTTGGAAGCTAGATTTAGATAAACTCTGATTAGAGCACATAGCCCTAAGATAGACTTTGAGGATTATTAGAGAATAACTTCCTAGAATTTTGATATTGTAGAGATTTTGTGAGTTTTCCAAGCAATACATCCATGTCTGGATACAAGCAGGTAGAGGTGGCTCTGGAACAGATGTACCTAGGGGTAAAACCTGAAAACACCGCTTTGAGCTAGACTCAAATAGGAACTGGTGCACGACAACGGGCCTTACTGCACTCTTGGTTACGACACTCCCGGGGGATATGCTTAGGATAATTCTCATTTTTTTTATAAACCATTATGAAGGGTTTATGAGTATATACTTCCTCAAAGAAGACATTTTTATGAGTATGGATTATATCCATAAACTGTTTAATTTATGTCAAGTGTTTTATAAGTTTGAGATTAGGTGTTGTTATTTATAAACTAATCTAGTGTATGCCATTGTTTAGACATGGCACCCAGTAGAAGGAATGAGAACTCCAGCAATACGCATGATCCAAAGAGTAATAAAGATCATATCTTTCATGGTCTTAAGCCAGAATTTAGAAGGGAAATAGTCTCCCACTTATTATCATCATATGAAGAAGTAGTATCATGTGTTGATATGATAAGTAAAGAATTCTCGAAGCCCTATGGCTTTGAAGGGAAGCCAGAGAAGGAAAGGATAGTAGAGAGAAGGATAGATAAAGGGAATAAGGTAAAGAAGGATTTTTCCCATATGTGATAACTATAGAAAGAATCACCTTGCAAAATACTTGAAGGGAATGGGAGTATGTTATAAGTGTGGAGAGAAAGGACACCAAGTACGTGACTGCAAGGGTAAGAAAAAGGTTTCAAATGTACAATGCTTCATCTGCAAGGAGTTTAGACACTACATGAACCAATGTCCCAGTCATCAAACTATGCCGCAAATGATGCTATTGGATAATAATCAAGTTATGATACAACCACAGATGAAGTGGAATGACTAGTGTTATTATGTTTTTATTTTTTAATTATTTCATTGAAGTGTTGTATCAATGATGTACTAGAAATAAATAAGGATTGTACTGCAGTACTATTTCATTGAGGATTTGAGATTTTTGACTCTACAGTGAGTTAAAATTTTTGGAAATTACATGGTTGAAGGAAAGATAAACCTTAATATGGTCCTAATATTGAGGTATTGATTTTGGAATAAGATATGGTTGATTTGGGTAAATAATATTGGATATTCTTGACTGCCTTGAAACTGATTAAAGATTTGTATATTCCATCATTATTGGAGTTTACAACATTTTTGGATGGATGAAGTATATCCAGTATTCTATAAGGAATAAGGGAGCATGAATGTAATCAATAAGGTTTTATGGTAATTTAGGATGTTTCAGTGTTTTAAAAGAATACATGATGAAGGTATTCACATGCTATTACGGGGTAAAAAGGATCTATATTACGTTTAAATTTCATATAAATTTTGGACTGAGGGTTTACAGAAGTATTTTGGATAAGTCTAAAGGTTGGAAGGGATTAATTTTGAAAGGTTATTTTTGGATTTTTATAAAAGGAAAACACGCAGACCGTGTGACGACTCGTCGCGTCGGACAAAGCTGCGGGAATCGAACCCACAACCATAGTGCAATTGGGATTTATCGTCTAACACTGGACTACGTGAAGTTCCTGGATGGTATAATGTAGTTTCTTTTTTTAAAAGGTCTGATATGTGAATTATAAATTCATTATATTTGGAACCCTATACGATTAGGATAAATAGAGTATTTTTGAGTTGTATTATGTTTTGGGGTGAAAGATGAGTTTGTGGTAGAAATTTATTAATGGATAAAACTCTAATTATAAAGTAAGTATTTCTCCTTATGATCTTAGCTAATCTCATAAATAAATTCCTCAAAATTAAGAAAAGGAACTTAGAACAAAAAATTTGTCCTAGATAGTACCTTAGATCATCACAAATTTATGGCTTTGGGATTGTTGGCCTTTTCATAGCCATGTTCTTTACCACTCTCCATCAGATATTGATGGTTAGATTTCTCTTCCATATCCATATTTTTCTATATAGAACCCTAGTATGTGTTATTTTCGGTAACCTTCATACTTACCACTCTTTATTTTAAATAGAGGCCTCATTAATCCATTTTTCAATGTGGGATTTCAACTAAGATATTTTGAAATGTCAACCCCAAGTTTCCAATACCGAGCATAAATTGTGAGGACGCAATTTATTGAAGTAGGGGAGAATATAACACCCCAAGCTTTCACGGTATGCTTCTCTTTGAATAATACAGTAGCGTGTGTTGTACGCAACTTCGAGTTCAAACACACACCATGACCAATCAAAGTAGCTGTTATGAATAGTAATACCCACTTTTTGAAATTTTATAAATTTTATCTCTAAAAATGGACTTCATTTTTGGATTCAGAATATCGAAATTATCCTAGGGTGAAATTTTGGTACTTTTCGGATAACTTTCATATTTTGATGAATAGTGAAAATTACAAAATTTTAATTAAAAACAACTTTTTTAATCGATTTAATTAATAGTGATAAATTATGAATTTGAGTGGTTTTAAATTATATTTATAATATATTTTTACTATTTAATCCAATGTTGGTCATTGGACATAATTTCACATTTAAACCGGACATAAACAAGTTTCAATCTTTTGATAGTTATTGTTTCTTAAAAACACGCTTTTTGTTTTAACAGCGGGAATTAATTTTAAATTAATAAATGAAACTTATATGTTTTGAATTTGGTAAAATAGAATTCATTATTGAATTCGTAATATCAAAATTAGCTTAGGGTAAATTTTTGGTATTTTTTTGAAAACTTTCAATATTTGATGAATAGTGAAAAACACTGAGTTACTGTTCAAAACCGGCTTTTTATTTAAATAATTATTTATATTATTTAAATTTATTTTAGGTAAAAATAGATACATAATACCTATATAAATTCAATGTAATTCATTGGAGTCAGTTTACAATAATTTTAGATATATAAAAATTTTATTGAACTTTTTCACCGTCTTTTACCCACCTCCTAGGAGAATTTGTAAATTCACATAAAACTTAATTTTACCGCTTCTGTGAGTGGAATTTTGAAAATCCGAGAGACACGGTTAATATCAAGGAGTAAAATGTGCTTAAATAAGATAAAAATAATTTTTGGTGAATAGTAACTTTTTACTTTTATTTACCACGGTAAAAAGTAAATAGGATAATTAATGGTAAAAATGATATTATTATTACCCTAACACATGTCCTAATTCTATTGGATAAGTTTAATTCGACCAAAAACAACCTTAGGAATAAAATATGACCCTTTAGGTCCACTTGGATTAGATTAGGATATTTATTATTATTTAATTCAAAGAAGAGTTAAAAGAGTTAAAATCAAAGTTTAATAACTAAAAAAATTTTAATATAAGGTTATACATAAGATAAATTCAATTATAAATATTAATTAGAAATCTAAAAATATTTCCTACATAATGGTATTTTAATTATAATTTTTAGACATTAAATAATTAAATTTATTTATGACACAATGATGATGCAGTAATTACCTTATTAATGAAAGAATCAAATAAATGGTAATATAAATATTAAAATAAATATAATTTCAAAGTTTTTATGAAATCCACGAATTTTCTAGGTGACTATGACATGTTACGGCTGATTAAATATATCTCGTTCGAAGTAATCAAGTTTTGATGACTTTCACAAAAACAAAATATCAAATAGTGTCAAAATTGACATAAATTAATATTTAAAACAAATATTATATGATCAATTGATATTATATTCCTAAAAATATAAGGTTCTGCCAAAGGACTTATATCATGATAGGTGTATCATTAATGGACCACTTGGGGGTCTCTTGGAAGTTTATAGTAAGTTTATTAACCATATAATATAAAAATACAAAGAGATATAGTAAATGTCAAACTAAGTAACTAAGGGTTAAAACTAAAATATAAGGTTAATAAAGTAACCCAAACCTATCTAAAACCTATTGGTTAAGTGGATTTAGACCCATACCCACCTTATAATTTGAATAATCCACTTTTGAGCCATTATAAACCGAATATTAATTTATTATAAATTAATACTTTAAGTTTTTCCTAAAGAGCCCCTCCTCCCCCTTATAAAAGGACACCACTTCTAACCAATTCCTCACACCTTTAAAGCCTTTTGACTTGTCCAAACTCTGCTCAATTAAGATACCTACATACCTCTCCTCCTCCTAGAAGCCTCACCTTAGGCATAAGGCACTTCAAGAGTCCTTTTTGGTTCAAACCAAAGGGAGTTACCCAAATTAAAGGTAACGATTTCTCTTAGCTTCTTTTCTTTTATTTTACTTATCCAACCCCTAAACTCTTCTTATTATTTTCTTTTGTAACAAAACCAGTATCCTAAATATACTAGGATATTTTTATGAGAATTATTCTAACTACACTTACACACACCTCCATCTAATGGGTGAAAAACATAATGTTTCTATGGATGGAAACCAAACGCCTCACGAAACGATGATTTTTAAATTATCTCCTACCACCTCTCATGGTGGCCATTATGATGGCACTATAATTAAATATGATGTTAATTATATTTATTTTATATATAAGCTTCTATAATTATATTTTATAGCATACCATTATTCGTTTCATGTTGTATATATATACACGATAATTTTCATTTGAGGAAGTGCGGACTACCGCCCCCTCAAAGTGATATGACTCGTTTATACCATACATGGAACATATAGAGGATGGTATTAATGAAATTAAGTAACACATATAAGATATTATATTATACTGGAATAATAATATACCTATGTATTATTATTTTTTATTCCTTTTAAAATGAAAAATGAAATGCAAGTAGCGTTCGTGCATACGTACGGACTACCGTCTCCACGAACGCGATGAGATTCATTCCCCATCGTATCCATTCAAGTATAATTCTCATTTTATGATTAAAAATAATGTTTAAGGACTTCATATCATTCTGGATATGTATAATATACAACCTATCCATAACAAACACGGCTTATGTAACAAAACATATAAAATAAAACGAGTAAGTTAACACCCGAAACGACGCTAATACTAAGATATTATTAACAAAGCAATATTAAAAGATCATATATGATATCATATTAATGTATATTATTATTTTATAATTTAATAACAATCATTTAAACATTATACAGGAGATTACCCTACCCTCGACAAAGGAAAAGTACAAGGTAAGGGGTTTTCATCTCACTCCTTATTCCCGTGAGATTCATGCCATATTGCCACTATTACCTTTTGTGTGGTGTATGTACTGACCATAATTGTATTCTTTATGTAATAAACTTTAATTTATGTGTATTTAAATATTCATTGTATGATACCTCTTTCATGGGGTGTATGTTTCGTAAGTTACCAAATTGGTAAGGGTTAATTTCACAATCTCTTTATTATTCAAGGTTGTTTTTACGTAAGTATCTACTAAGACATATTTATTATTCATGTCCATGTTTTATGAAATATTTTTCAAATGGATTCTTTTAAGGGAATTTTTACTAAAACATCATTTCAAATGTTTTAAATATTTATTCTTCTAAATCTTTCTCATTAATGTCCATGTCTTCAAAATGGTTTTTAAGGATTTATTTATATGGACATGAATGTTTTTTAAATATTAATTCCTTTCAAAAGTTTCAAAGTGGTATGGGAAAATTTGATTCAAAAATGTCTTTAAATGAATTATTTTCCAAATTGTGTGACTTTTAAATGTTTTCATGAAAAAGGGGTATTTCTCTTAAAGAGTTTTACAAATCATTTTCATCAACATCAAAATTCTTTAATGGATTTTAAACTTGTTTTGAAGTTGATTTATCATGATACAAATATTCCATATTGTGTTGAAGGTTTTGTGATATGTTTTACCGTGGATGTGTTATTTTTATACCATTCATGGTTTATGGGTAAAGTATTGACATTTCATATGCTAGTTTTAATACGAATGTTTATGTTATGTTTAGACCTTTTCATATGAGTAATGCATTGGACTTAGTAAGTGACGGGTGGATCCCGTTATTGCTCCTTGATGCATCAGCAGGTCTCATGAGACAAACTAGTGTCTTGGCATGAGGCCTTGACAAAATCTTATTTGTAGTCTTGGCACGAGGCCTTGACTACGTGGTTATGATAGTCTGGCATTATGCATTCTATCATTATGAAAGTGGTTATTGATATTGCATGTGATTATTCGACTAGTAAAATATCCATGTGAATAAGTAAATGGAATTATTTCATTTTATATTTGCCATATTATTTTGAAGTTCAAGTTTAAAAGGCTTGTGTTTTAGTTATACATTGCCTTAAATGTTTATGCTTATTTTTGAAAGTTTCTGCTATATTATTATCCTTACTGAGCATCTGAGTTCACCCCTTTATATGTTTTATTTTTCCCAGAATTCCAAGAATTGTATTGTGATTGATATGGAGAGTTAAGACAAGGGAATAATGGAGTTTATAAAGGATTATTTATGTTGTTTTGTATGTTATTAAGTGTAATGTAACATTGATGTATGTAATCTATTTTCCAAGACTGCTAAACCGATCGGTCCTTCGGGACTTGATTCCTTGTAATCATGCCAATGTATTAAAATAATGCACCGACTCTGGGTAACTAGAGTCGGGGCGTTACATTTAATACTATTTATACTCATCAATTCAATGATTAGGTTATGATGGTCATATTTAAATAATAATATTTTGTGGTTTGTTTAAGCTCGGTGTTGCATATCGTGTACACAATCGAATTTAATTTTCTTATTTTAAAATCTTAAGATGTTACACCTCACCTACGTAATGACTGACCAGAACACAGTATTGTACAAGCACGCATGACTAGCATGTGGCACTTAACCCCTCTTACGATAACGTACTCAACCACCATTAGGGTGAAAGTGCCCCTTTTATCTATAATGATTTATATACTTTTGCCAACAAAATTCTGATCATCCCTAAATATTTTTAACCTAAACATTTAGCAAACAATGGAAAATTATGTCACCTTCTATACTTAAACTCCAACCATGTCATGGCCTACTTGCTTTTTTCATGGGACTTCATTCATAAAAACCTTCTTGATGTCTCCAACATTCTCCACTTCAATCATAATAACCTTCTCCAGCAAGAACAAAATGTCAACAAACACAACAATAATATTAATCTTGGATCACCATGGTTCCATATTCCAAGTTTTCACTTTCTACATATCCAATTTCTTGTAAAACCTTCATATTGTCACTGGGTATCTTCTGATAGGTATTTTTAATTTTTGGGCTTCACAACAGGAGTTTTCTACTACAAATCATGTGAAATTTACATTGGCCTTTATCAATGTTGATAAAGGGTGTGCCTTTATCAATTCTTGCAAAAAGTGATGATAAAGACTCTTTTTTATCCATGCTAAAAAAATACTCATAAAATCACACATTTGTCGGTGTTTTTTTAGCACTCATAAAGGATACCTTTATTAGCGCATTTTTAACGCTGATAAAGGGTGGTCTTTATCAGTGCTATTTTAGCACTGATAAAAGTACCCTTTTATCAGTGTTTTTTTAGCATTAATAAAAGGAATATTTCATAAAAAATAATTATATATCATTAAAAATCATATATTAATATATAAATATATTTATATTGATATAAATATAATATATTTTATTAAATATGATTTATATAAGACTAAATATTTAATTACACTTAATATATAAAATATTTAGTGAAAATGGCTTATAAAATAATTAAAAAATAATATTAATTAATAATTTTCTAATTATTATTGAGTAATAGTCATTTAATAACAATTGGATGACATAAAAATTCAAGAAATTAATGAATGATTTAAGATAAGTTGAGAACATGACTTAAACTTTAAACGGTCATAACTTTTGTTGCAGGTGTTTGTCTGAGCTCTACAACATATCAAATTGAAGATTGTGAAGACATCTACATTGTATTGATCGAGTGGACCTAATTAGCTATTTTTTTAAGGTAAAAGATGGTCTGGAAGGTCTCCAAAATTGAGTTTTTAGTTAGGATACCCTAATTTTTTAATATTCAATGGGATTTCACCTTCGTTTAAGAGGGTATTTTTTTTCCTTTGTTAGTGGAGACTGGATTTATTCTCAAGGATTATTTTCATATAGATATTATGGTTTTGAAATTTTATCATTTTTCTTATTGTGGTTTTATTTATAATTAAATACATACATATTTTCTTATATTTACATATAATAAATCAATTGTACAAATAAATATTTAAACATATTTACATAAAAATGTTTTTTTAATATATAAACCATATGGAAATAAATTTTTATTATTCAATTTTTTTAAAATAAAAAATTATCCATTTTATTTACCTTATAAAAATGCAATAATGTGTGTGTGTGTGTCTGTATAAGTAATGTTTATATATATGTGTGTGTGTCAATAAAAAAATATTTATGTGTATATTCTAATATATGTTAATAAATACATATATATAAATATTTGTGCATGTATGCGTGAAATATAAATGTGTACGTGCGTGTGTAAATATGTGTGCATGTGTGTGTATTAATATTGTGTAAATGCATCTTATATAAATGTATTTTTATAAATATATCATTACCATTAAATATAGTAAATAAATGTATTTACCATAAATATTTATAAATCATTGTAAAAAATTATATCTAAATATACAATTATATGTAAATATGTATAAATATATTTGTCAATATATATACATATAAATATATATGTAATGTATAAAATTTATATCCAAATATACAATATATATACATATTTTAAAAATGTATTTAAAAATAATTATATAAATTATATGAAATTAATTATTATCCATTTTATTTAAAACAATATCTAACCATTTTTTATATTATAAATATATATATATATATATACTTATACAAATGTATTTATAATTTTTATATATACATATGTGTGTGTATTGATAAGCAAATATATATTTATATTTATATTCTAATATGTGTAAATGAGCATTAATATATAATATATTTAAATAAACACAAGTATATATATGTATCACACACACACACAAACATATATTTTATAATTTTATTTAAAAAAATTATATAAATATATATAAATAAAAAATATGTATGTAAATATATATATATATATATATAAATAAAAATATCATAAAATATAGAATAAAACAAGTTTGGGATAATGGTAAAGGGGTTAAAATTTCACAAGGAAGGCCACATGATCGAGTCTAGGTGTGTAGACGGGTGAACAGGTAACTGGACATTGGAAAAGCACTGACAAGAGGGTGCTGTGAGCAGTGACAAAAGGGGATGTGTGAAAGTGGGGGAAGGGGTTCAAGTGTTTGGGTGAGGGGAGGGCAAGTAGTTCAAAAAATATATTTTTTTACAAATTTTATCACTACTAAAAATGTTGATAAGGGTCACCTTCATCAGCGCTAAAAGTGTGTTGATAGCGTTATTAAAGACCCCCTTTATCAGTGCTAAAAAAATCGCTAATAATGGGTGTCTTTATCAGCGCTAAAACAAAAGTGTTGATAAAGAGTGTATTTATCTACACTTTTTTTAGTGCTAATAAAGGTCATGAATTTTAAAGACGCTTAGTATGTTATCACTTTTTTAACATTGATAAAGCTAATTTCTAGTGCTTTTAAAAGCGTAATCTGCAGTAGTGGTATTTCCTAAATGTCTTTCAAAACTCATTTTTTCACACTGTCCAGATCACAACTTCCAACTATTTATATTCTTCAATTATTCTAATGTTATATTCAAGCACATCACTCGATCTAAAGAAATAAAACGTCAGGGTGTGACCTAGGTACCTCCATAACTCTGGCCACATCAGTTCACCCTTCCAGATATTTGAATAAATATCTTCCAGAATGTCACTAGCTTCCATTAAACAACTTCTAAGTGATCCAAATATTCAACGCCTTCTTAACTATCGGTCTTTGGGAATCTAAAACCCCACCTAATTTGTTCACACCAACTGAATATGAAAATGCTTCCATCTAAGCAACCTAGGAACCTTCCGGGGAAGAAATTCTGAATAAATCCAACAATAACATTGGTTATTGTCAAAAAATCCAATAACCAACCTCTATGCTGCAACACATATATTACTTCATACATGAGATAATTTACTTTGTAGAAAACTCAACACAAAAGACAATTTAATAAGTAATATATATTTCTTTTGTGAGAAATTCGATGCGTAAAAAATATATTTTGTGCATAAGATGGTTTACTTAGCAAAAAATGATGAAAATTATTAAATTCCAACAATTATTAAATGATAAAATTCCCCAAAAACCTTAGTACCTATGAAATGAAAAATTAAGGGCTCTGGAAAATTTGGGCCCTTACAAACTGAGCATTGGGAATAATAACAAACCATTATGAATAGTAGTTGACAGTTGGGAATTAAAATTAGTTGTAATGCCCCGACCGCAATTACCCAGAGTCAGTGCATTATTTTAATATATTGGCATGATTACAAGAAATCAAGTCTCGAAGGACCGATCAGTTTAGTTTTCTTGGAAAATAGATTACATACATGAAGTTCAACATTACAACTTGAAAAGAAAAACAACAGTAATTTATTCCATTAGAAATGTCCAAGCCTCCTAGATTATGTTTGCAAGTCACTCATAACTAACTTCTTCATATCCTGGGGAAATAAAACATAAGGGGTGAGCTCAAACGCTCAGTAAGGGTAAACAATACTGCGGAAGATAACATAAATATTAGGCATGATGAATAATTGAAAACACATGCCTTTACAAATAATAAACATGAACACTTTTATGGCAGGAATATGAGCTGAGTAAATAATGTCATAATAAAACATAGTCATGGGTATTCTACTAGTCGAATAACCACATGAACCATCAATATTATTTTCATAATGAGGGAATGTATAATGTCGGACATTCTGAAACATTTTGTTAAGGCCTCGACCAAGACGTCTAAAAATGATTAAGGTCTCAGCCAAACCCATATATCCAATTGGGAAAGGCCTAGACCGATTCCACGTCTAGTTGTCTCATGAGATCTATCGATGCATCGAGGAGCTATAGAGGGATCCACTCATCACTTACTAAGTCCAATACATTCCTCATATGAAAAGGTTGAAATATAACATAAACATTCGTATTAAAACTAGCATATGAAATGTCAATAATTTAACCATAAACCATGAATGGTATAAAAATAACATATCCACGGTTAAACATATCACAAAACCTTCAATACAATATGGAAGATTTGTATCATAATGAATTGACTTCAAACAAGTATAAAATCTATCAATGGATGTTGACATAGATGAAATCAAAACTATTTGAGAGAAATATCTCTTTTTTTTTTAAATCATTTAGAGTTACTTAATTATAAAAGAAAACATTTATTTTGAAAATATTCTTATAATATTGTAAGGGAAGCTTTGACGATGTTATAACGGCAGAGAATAACCGCACCCGCTGTATAAGTTAAAAAAGACATTCTTAACTTAATTTTTTCGAAACAGTTGTAAAGTACCTTGTTTGGAAAACGACTGAAAGATTACTTTCAAAACATATAAGTTCAAATAAGGGTATAAATGAATTTAACCCATTTTCCAATAAATAGTAAAAATATTTTTAAATACATTTTTAAAAAACATGGATGTAGATGATAAAGAGGTCTCAGTAGATACTCACATAAAAACAACCTCGGATAATGAAGAGATTGTAGAATTAACCCTTACATTGCACTTTTCCTTGGTTGAGGGTACGTTAACCTCTTTTATAATAGTTTAATAATTGATATTAAATTATACAAGAACCATATACATAAATATGATATCATATATGATCTTTTAATATTTCTTTGTTAATGATATTTCAGCTGTATCATCGTTTCAGGTGTTAACTGATTCGTTTTCCTTTATATGATTTGTTACGTAAGTAATGTTTGGTATGGATAGGATGTATCTTATTCATATTAAGAATAATATTAAGTCTTTAAACATTATTTTAAATCGTCAAATGAAAATTATTCTTGAATGGATACGATGGGGAATGAATCTCATCGCGTTCGTGGAGACGGTAATCCGTACGTACGCACGAGCGACAATATCATTCTTTTGATATTAAAATAGTATATAATTGGATGGTATATCATATATATATATAATAATTAAAATGTTGTATTTATTATTTATATCAATTATACATCATTATTATACCCATACAAACAGTGAAGTGTTGAATGACAAACTACACCACGATGTGGAGACGGTAAGCCGTACGTACGCACGTATGGTGACTTTGTAATTTATATGATGGATAGAATAATGAATATGGTTGTACCATTTTTATAATAACATCACAGTATATATAAGATACTGGAGTTATTATTTTATAATGGAAACAACAAGGAAAGAAGAAATGGAAGAAGAAAAGAACTTGGAAGAGGTGATGAAATATTTACCTCTTCTCTGGGTTCTTCCTTTTGATTTGATCAAAGGGCTCCTTAGGTTGGCTTTCTGACTAAAGGAAGGCCTCCATGATGAAGGTAGGACAGTTGAGAGGATATTTGGGTAGGGGTTGGTCGATCCAAATGGCTTTGAAGGTGTGAATTTGAGAGAATGGGAAGTGCCCTTTTATAAGAGGGGTGTGGGCCACCTTAGGAAAAGATTGAAATATTATTTTATAATAAAATCATTTTCAGTTTCTAATGGCTCCAAAATGATTTATTTTGAGGATAAGGTGGGGATGGGTCGAAATATTCTCAACCAATAGGTTTTATACCGGTTTGGGTCATTATATTAACCTTATATTTTAGATTTAACTCATAGTTAATTAGTTTAACATTTACCATGTCTCTTTATATTTTTATATTATATGGTTAATAAACTTACTATAACAAGACAAGAAAACCTCAAGCGATTCATTATTAATATATATAACCTTATCTAAGTCATTTGGCCGAACCTTATATTATTTAGGAATAATATCAATTAATAATATAATATTTGTTTTAAAAACTCTTTTATGTCAATTTTGACACTATTTGGTATTTTATTTTTGTTAAATTCATAACAGCATTATAAATACCCAAATAAATATAATTTGAGAATTTTAATAAAATAACATTATGTAGTAAATCTTTTTATCTTTCTAATGAATACTTATAGTCGAATTTATCTTATGTGTAACCCTATATTAAAAATGGTTTAATTATTAAACTTTGAATTTAACACTTTTAACTCTTCTTTGAATTAAATAATAATAAATGTCCTAGTCTAATCTAAGTGGACCTAAAGGATCGTATTTTATTCCTAATGATGTTTTTGGTCGAATTACACTTATCCAATAGAATTAGGACATGTGTTAGGGTATTACTGATATCATTTTTACCCTTAATTACCCTATTTATTTTTAATCGTGGTAAATAAAAGTCAAAAGTTACTATTCACCAAAAATTATTTTCATCTCATAGAACCAAATTTTAATTACTGATATCAACCGTGTCTCTCGGATTTTTGAAATTCAATTCACAGAAGTGGTAAAATTAAGTTTTATGCAAATTCGTAAATGCTCCTAGGAGGTGGGTAAAAGATGATAAAAAGTTCGATAAAAGTTTTATATATCTAAAATTATTATAAAATGACTCCAATGAATTACATTGAACTTATATAGGTATTATGTATCTATTTTGACCTAAAATAAATTTAAATAAAAAGTCGGTTTTAAACAATAACTCAGTGTTTTTCACTATTTATCAAAAATTGAAAGTTTTCAGAAAAATGCAAAAAATTCACCCTAAGCTAATTCCGATATTCCGAATCCAAAAATGAAGTCAATTTTGAAAGATACAATTTCAAAAAGTGGGTATTACTATTCATAACGGCTAGTTTGATTTTGTTGTGGTGTGTTTGAACTCGAAGTTGCGTACAACACAAGCTATTGTATTATTCAAAGGGAAACATACCGTGGAAGCTTGGGGTGTTACACTAACCATTGAGAATAATGAAACATCTAACAAACAATATTTAAAGATGGATAAAACAGGTCTATATAAATATTAGAATAACATAAAATGATTTCAAAAAATATACAACTCAAATATATATAATTGTAAGTTTCTATTTTTTTTTTGTATTTAGTGAAAACGTTAATTTGTATATTAATATCTAAATAATAAAATTACCTATTCTATAACTTTATTTTGATAAAATGGAATTCATTTTTAGGATGATCACATTGAAATTACTTTATGTTGAGTTTTTGGTATTTTTGAAAAATTTGACTTTTTTATTAATAGTAAAAATACTATTTTGTATACATCGTATGTTTTATGACATCATATTGAAGTAAGATTAACTCAATAATTTCTAAAACAATTTCACCACTTAAAAACATATCTATTAAGTGAAATGATGCATTTAAAAATAATTTTTTTTAATTAATAGACATATATCAGAAATTTTTAAGACTAAATTATATTTTATTCTAGTATTTTTTTGGATTTATTACTTTAAATAAATTATCCCAATGATATCATTCAATTTTGAAAGTGTTTAAATGATAAAAAATATAAATTTTATAATCAAACGCCATTATTAATCCCTGGAAACATTATTGTTCATAGTCTTGAGCTAACATGAGAAAACATCCAAAATTTAATTTAAAAAACACCCCCACCTTCATCTACGGATACACCCCTCCTCCACCAATTCATCTTCGCTTAAAAACTATCCCCTAAGCCAATGATCTATCAAAATCCCTCCCCAAACTCCCCACACCATGTCTTCTAAGTTTTGTTGTAATCAAAAGACTACTCCAATAATCCTTATGGAGTAGTCGAGGGAATCATCCCCAATGAAGGAAAATTTTCTCATCACACTTCATTTCATTTTTCATTCACATCTTACACGTCCGGAACCCATAGTAAAACTCTAATAACATGACTCTTGTATATTAATTCTAAAATAATGATACTTTATTAATAAAGCCTCGATTATTTAGGTGCTATGTACTTTATTCTAAAAAACACCACTAAGACAATGGCGACCTTATACTATGGGCGGGTAATTGGGTGGTTAACTAAATGGGTATCTAAAAACCGAATTTTTTAAAAAAACCAAACAGGTATACTAAATTGATTTTTGATTAATAACATTTTAATTTAATTAATAAATAAAATGCTTTTTTATTGGTTTTGGTTATTAATTTTAATAACCAAAAACCCAAAAAACAATGAAAACCTAAAATAACCCATTTTATTTTATTCTATTATATTTTATTTAATATTCAAAAGATTTAAAATATTAAGAAATTTAAAAATTAATAAAAAAATCATTGGATAAATTATTTTATAAACATATTGCCCCCCGCGCTTGTCTGGGGTGGTAAGGATGGAGAGGGTTTTGGGGTGTGGTTGCGGGGTCAAGTCCCCCGAACCAGCGGTTTATTTGTATTTTATTCCTTGCACCCTTTACCGATTTCGCAGTTGTGTCCAATTTTTATATACGTGATAAAATATTTATTTATATATTTGTTTAACAGTTCAATTTTATATTAAATTTAGTTTTTTGTTCCGTCGTTGTGCAGTAATTGACCATCCCTACTCATGAAGTCTCGCCCAGCCGCCCCGCCTCCATTTCGTGTGTTCTATTTCCATTCTGTCGTCCACCGCCCCCATTTCGCGCCTCCTCCATTTGCAGAGCGTACACCGCCTACCATTCGTGCAGCCTCGCTCGCCTCTGTCCATCACCCATCCCTAATTTCCAATCCCTAATTCAGTTTTATTTTACTAGATTTAGGATTTCATTTATCGTTTTTATCCTCGCAATTCATGCTTTCCCTTGAGTTGCAGCGTCCCCTGCCTCCCCGCCCTTCAGCCCTCGTTATAAACAATGATCCTCCCGAGTTGTAGCCTCTCTCACCTCCGACGCCGACCCTCAATCCCCCCCCCCCCCACACACACACCACACAAACACCCCATTGCAAATGGCGACCCTCCCCTGCGTTGATTAAATTCTATAAAAAAACCTAGAACCCGGCCCTTCACCTCTGGGAAAGCTCCTCCTCTAACACCGACACCTTAGCTGTCCCCACCCACGAGATTCGTGGTCTGCTGGTAGGCACTCTACATTGCAACATCTATACAAAAAAGGTATGTTAATGTTTGAATATGATGCATTCTTCTTACATTGCTCAGTCATATATATTGTCTTTCAATCTAATTTCAGTGTTAATTTTATATTTTTTTTATGAAAATAGTGATGCATAGTATAGTTCACTTTATATGATACTTGTCCCAAACTTCATTGCGACTAACAATGATAGTTCACTCGAGTCTTATTTCAGTGTTAATCTTTGTATATATTGCGATGGTAATTATTATATTTGATTTTAAATTTGTGATTATTTTTCATAGGTTGTGATTTTACCATACACGTTGCGATGGTTGATAATTTGGGTTCCAAGAAATCATGTCATCTATCAGATTTTGGAATAGAAAAGGGAAAAAATGGTGTTGGTTTTAAAAGGAAAAAAAAGTAATCGTCCAATGTTCAAAATCACTTTATTGATTTTGTTGACAAGGATGGAAAGGATAAATCCAAATATAAATATTGTGATAAATTTCTAACTTCAAATACAATAATGGGACCTAATCCTTAAAACTCATTTGTTAAATTGTAGAACATATGTTGGCACTAGTAACAATCGAAAATTCCTTAATTTTTCTTCCATTGATGGAGTTAGTGGCATGCATATACCTCAAATATGGATGTTTGATTCTAATTTAGCGAGGAGAGTTTTTGTTGAATTTATTATCATGGATGAAGTGCCATTCAATTTTGTTGAAAAAGAAGGCTTTAAGAAATCTTGTCTGTATGTGTAGACTGTTACAATTCCTACCTCAAAGTGAGTTGAAGACTTTCATTTATAGATAGAGGAAAATAAATACAAGTAGGAGGAAACCGATGTGGGACTCGAAAATACACTTAACCGGGTCTAACACTCCCCTTCAAGCTAGAATAGGTATAGCTTGGAAGAAGAGTCCCACAAAAAAGAAAGTAAGAAGACACCAAAAAACAAGACCGCACCCCCCCCTCAAGCTGGGTCGCTGATGCTGTGGATGTCCAGCTTGGTGCATAGAGAGTCTAGTCGAGCTCCCGACAAGCCTTTGGTGAAGTTGTTGACAAGCTGATGAGGTGTTGGAATGTAGCTAAAACTGATATGGTTTTGCACAAGGTGATGACTAAGAAAGTGATAGTCAATCTCGATATGCTTCATCGTTAATGGAAGACTGAATTAGAAACAATCTTCATGGCTGTCTGATTATCACACCAAATATGAGCAGAAGTCTGTGGTGGGAAACCAATTTCATGAAAAAGTTGACGAAGCCAAATAATTTCAGTAGTGACCATGGTCATCGCACGATATTTAGATTCAGCATTGAATCTGAAGATGACAATTTGTTTCTTTCTTCGCTAGGAGATTAGGTTACCAGCCAAGAAAACGACAAACCCAGAAGTAGACTTCTGGGTAGCTAAACAACCAACACAGTCAGCATCACAGAAGACCTCAATATTCAGATGATCGTGATGTGAATACCAAAGACCACGGACATGGTCTTTCTTAATATACTTGACAATGCGAGGGACAACATCTCATTGGGATTTCATCAGATATTCTATGAATTGGCTCACTTTGCTGACAGCGCAGACAATATCCGGACAAGTCATAGTAAGATAATTGAGTTTGCCCACAAAACGACGATGCCTTTACGTGTGAGAATATGGGTTCGTGACAATATGTAGAGACTTTTCCCCGAGTTCAAGAGCGTCAACGACTAGTTAGTATCTTGCAAGATATCCAATGCAAGTTTTCGTTGGGAAAGAAAGATACTGGTTGGAGAACGGGTGACTTTAATGCCAAGAAAATAAGTACCCAGGTCTTTGGTTTGAAATCGTTGTTGAAGATGAATCTTGAGATGAGCAATGTCATGCGAGTCGCTACCAGTAATAATGATATCATCAACATATACAACCAACAAAATGCATCCAAAGGACGTTTTGCGGTAGAAAACAGTGTGGTCCTTCATATTCTGAGATAGACCAAATGTAGTGATGACACTGCAGAATTTGGTAAACCATGCACGATGAGACTGCTTGAGCCCATAAAGAGAGTGACGAAGCTGACAAACCTGAGAATCGGCTCCTGAGGCAAGGAAGCATGGTGGTTGTTGCAGATATACTTCTTCAAAAAAACAATGTAGAAATGCATTCTTGACATCAAGCTGAAGAAGATGGTGCAAGAGGGATGAATAATCAAACAAATGTCATTTTAACAATCGGGGAGAATGTATTGAAATAATCAACACCATATGTTTGGGCGAAACTTTTTACCACGAGACGAACTTTAAGGCGATGAAGAGTGTCATCTGTATTTAGACGGACCGTATAAATCCATTTGATGCCAATAACCTGTTTACCTATGGGAAGGGGGATTGAATCTCAGGTGTGATTGTCGTTTAAGCCCTGTAATTTATCCCGCATTGCTTGAAGCCACCCAGGGTGAGATTTAGCCTCAACAACTGTACGGGGAACAAATATCGTCTTCAGAGTAGAGAAGTCTTTGTATTAAGTTGTGTAAAGAGGATTATTCTGGCAAGAGCGAGTACCTTTTCACAATGCAATCGACAAGTCATCGGTGCCTGTAACAGGGGTGACAGACGAAGTTGGAGAAATGGTGTCCTCGGTCGGGACAAGGGGCATGTTCGATGGACGATCGAGTAGACAGAGTCAAAACGAAGACCATTTGATTGGGTCAACGGAGACAGGAGTGGGTAGATGGTGAGAGAGAGACAGTCATTGATAGTGGGCTCAGGATGAGGAGAGGCTGAAGAGGGTAACAATGGAGAGTTATCAATGAATAAGACATCGACAATGATGATATAACGTCCCAAGTTAGGAGAGAAACAACGGTAGCCGTGTTGGGTACGGGAGTATCCCAAAAAGATGCAACATATGACCTTTGGGAAAAATTTAGAGAGGCGAGAGCGAGTGTCACAAACATAACAGACACTCAAACACGCGAAATGGGAGGAGGTGAGGATGAAGAGAGGGAAACAGAGCTGAAAACGGGCTCTCCCCCTGAAGGATAAAAGAAGGAAAGCGATTGATAAGATAAGTGGCCATAAGAATAGCATCCCCAAAAAGGAAGAGGTACCTTCATGTGAAATAACAAGCCCCGAGTAGTTTCTCGAATATGATGATGTTTACGCTCGACCACACCATTCTGATGAGGGGTATCGGGGCAGGAAGTTTGATGGAGGATACCGCGATCTTTGAGAAATTGCTGAAGAGCAGATGATAAATATTCTCGACCATTGTCCGAGCGAAGACATTTAATAGGCTTGGAGAATTGAGTGTGAACTTCACGGTAAAAAGTTATTGAAAATATCACACGCCTCTGAACGATCACGAAGGAGATATAGTCATATCATCCGAGAGAAATCATCAATAAATGATACATAATAATGGTACCCTGAATGACTGAGAACTCTGCAAGGACCCCATACATCGGAATGAACTAAGTCGAATGGATTCGCCGCACGTGTCACCAAACGAGGAACATACGTCGCCCGATGATGTTTAACAAACTTACAGGATTCACAATGGAAGGAAATGTGTGGACTGAAATGGGGGCAAAACTTATGTAAGATTGAAGCCGGTTGATGACCATGGCGAAAATGTAGGTAGAGGGCACGAGCAGAGGTGGATGAGCAAACAAGAGATGACGGGGTATCGAACATGTGCACTCCATCATTAAGACAACCTCTATCAAGTTCCCGATTCATCGACCGCTCCTGAAAAGCAACACTAGAAGATGTAAAAATAGCCACACAATTTAAGTCCTTTGTGATTTTACTGATGAAGAGAAGATTAAAAGTATTGCGAGGAACATGAGCTACTAAAGCTAGGTGAATAAAATAAGTCAAGGAGCATGTGCCAAATCCTGCAATAGTGACTGTAGATCCATCGGGAACAGTAATTGCACTGGCACCGGTATACAGATGATAGGTAGTAAGCATACCTGAATCACCTGTGAGATGATCAGAAGCACCAGAATCAAGCATCCCAGCTGTCGGTCGATGAAATACACAAGCGGTAGGCCCACCAGTCTGAGCAATATAGGCCGAAGAAGAGGCAAGCGGCAAAGCAGCTCGATGAGAGTGTATAAGCGCAATCTCATCCATAAAGAGTGCCAAGTTGTGATGAATACTAGATGGTGGTGAGGATGTTGCCATGTCTAGAAGAAGATGCAGAATCTAGCCCGGGCAGCGGAAGACTGATATAGATAGTTGGAAAATGCCTCAGTAGGAATAACCGAATCAATTGTATCAAGGTGTGTAGGAACAACATGCAGCCGGACACTAATTGAATGAATGGCAGGAACAACCGGAGTGTATCAATGATGTGGCGAGACTACAACAGGGGCACGTGGGAACCGGTGTCGCATTACAAGCGGCGTCAGAGGAAGGGGCGGCTGGAGGTGCTGTGATAGGATCCAACGACTCCTAAACTACTTCCTTGGATTAACAAACAAAATTACAAACAAAAATAGACAACAAATGGATGAAACAAGGAAGAAGAAAAATGGAGAAAGAAGAAGACTCAAGCGACCTAGGTCCACTCGCCCAAGCCAACGGCCGAACTAACAGAACTCTATTCCCCTCTAACTCCCCTATTCTCCAGCCCCTTCTCTTTATTTATAACTTCTGTCAGCTGTACAATCCCCTTTTAGAATATTCCATTACTTTGACCCACTTATTTCCTATATGTCCAGGTCTGTATCATGCTGCCTGGGGGCACTGGCCGCAGTCGACGCATAGGTGTGCGATAGGGATTGCAGATCGGAAGTGTCGCCGCGTGACGGGAGAGTGCAGCGGTCGTCAGGGGATGTGCGCAGGATGGACCGATGTCAGCAGTGGCGTCGGGGTGCGCGTGGGTAGTCTGACGCCATCAGTGGTGGCGGACTGGGGTGCAGTTTCCAGGGGAGCCACATGGGTGGCTGGGCGCATCGAGAGGAAGGCACCCACAGGGAGGGCGCACTGTGAGGAGCGGGGCTAGGGTGGCATTGATGAAGGCTGTCGCGGGGGGGGGGGGTCGGAAGGAGTGGTCGCGTGGGAAGGAGCGATAGGCGGAGGCATAGGGAGGTGCTCGCGCAGGAGAAGGGCGGCGCTCCCGCAGGGTGGTCGCGTAGGGGCGCAACCGAAAGAGGACGACACGCAGGAATGCCGGCGGGGGGCGGTCGCGACCGACAGGGTGAGGTGGGTCTAGAGGAGGTGGGCCTCGGGGGCTATCGCGACTGCTGGAGAATGGCGGCGCAGGGAACAGACGACAACTGAGCGCAGTGGAGGAGGAGAAAAAAAAATCAGGGCGGGGCGCAGCAGATAGAAAAAATTATCGAACGTAGCCCTCTGATACCATGTAGAATGGTACAATTCCTACCTCAAAGAGAGGTGAAAACTTTCATTTATAGATAGAGGAAAATAAATACAAGTAGGAGGAAACCAATGTGAGATTCGGAAATACACGTAACCTGGAAATACACTTAACTGGGTCTAACAGTATGCATCGCCTCCTTATTTTATCGAGAAGATCAATAACAGGAGATTGTTTTGATATATATGCCGAAGAAATGTTGAAGGTCAAAAATTATTTTGGAGATTCAAGTAAAAGGGTATCACATGAGATGTGAAACTCATATCATTAATCTAATTGTTAGTGATATAACAAAAGAAAAAGTTGTGAACAAGTCAATCGCAGTCGTAAGAGGTGCGATAAAATATGCGGGACAAAGCCCTCAAAGATTGACGAAATTTAAAGAAGCCGCCATGTTTGAAGAAATTGACTGTAAAAAAGTATTTTGTTTGGACGTTCATACGAGATGGAACTCTTTGTACTTGATGTTGGAAACTGTTGAGAAATATGAAACAACATTTGAGTGGGAAATTTTAATTTTTTTTATTAATTCTTTCTTTATTTTTTCTTTTTAATTTTAATATATATTAGTTTGTTAATTTATCATATTTTGATGTTGTTTTATCTTTTATAGATATGCTAGGCATGAGAATTACATGAGGTCAGGATTGAATTATGGGCCTAATGCAACTGGATTTCTATCTTGTATTGATTGGGAAAATGTGAGATTGTTGGGTCGGAAAAAACGGGGAAAATGGCAAGAGGGGGTGAATTGCCTTTTAAAAATTAATTAACAAATTAAAAAACAAAGTTGAATGCAGCGGAAATAAAGGAGGCAAGACACACGAAATTGATAACGGAGTTCGGCCAAAACCCGGCCTACGTCTCCGCTCCCAACTCAACCGTTGAGAGATTCCTACCGCTTGCTTTTCAATGGTTTTAGCAAGAAACCCACTAGACTTTGAGGTAGCACTAGGACCTATTACAGCTTGCTTTTATTGGTTGAGCAAGAACCCACTTACTTTTAATGGTTGAGTAAGAACCCACTAGCCTTTTTAACGGGTGAAGGCTAGCTCACCGGTGACACAAGCCTTTTAAAGGAAAAGCTTGAAGAAACCTCTTCACACCTTAGTGGTGGTGTGAGAACCCAAAAGAAAGAGGGGATGAGAAAGAGTTTGGAGTTTGTAGGCACAAACCCAATATTAAAGCTCAAAATAAATAAAACAATAAAAACCGTATTTGGAGAAGCCTTGGGCGCCAATGGATGATTGGAGTTGAAGACGTGCACTCCCAAGCTTCTTTGATGGAGCTCCTTGGATGTGGAAGTTGTTGGAGCTATTGGGGTTCCCTTGGAGGAATGCGCCGGAGGTACGCCGAATGATCAACAAGGTGTCCGTGGGCTTCCGTATGGTTCCGGCAATGTTCCTTGGGCTTCCGGGGGATCAAGGTCCTTTATTTATAGAGGGGGAACCCTCATATGGCCGTTGGAGGCCTTTGGAGCCGTTGGAAAGGCTTTCGGAGCCGTTGGGAGGCAAGTGGAGCAGCCTGGTCAAAGCCCCAACGGCTAGTTTGACTGGCTCCACCGGCTGGCCGGTACAGTCCCACCGGCTGGCCGGTGCTTGAGGAAATTGGGAGATTTCGAGACTAGGCTCCACCGGCTGACCGGTGGATGGGCCACCGGTTGGCCGGTGCCTTGGATGTTGAGAAGGAGGTTGGTCCAGGCCCCACCGGTCGACCGGTGGAGGAGCCACCGGCTGGCCGGTGGAAAGACAGTAGGTCTCACTATTTGTGCTGGGTGCCACAGGTCGACCGGTGACAGAGCCACCGGTCGACCGGTGGGGAGGCAGTAGCTTCCCTTTGAGTGCAGGTGCCACCGGCTGGCCGCTGGTGTTCCACCGGTTGGCCGGTGGACTGAATTTCAGTCCATTTCTTGTCCATTCTTGGGCCAATCCTTTGGCAATCTTTTGCCTATCATCCACAACACTTAAAAACAATGTTAAACACATATGAAAGTGATTGTGATCATGAAAATCAAAGAGTGTGGGGTACAACAATCTCCCCCTATTTTGATGATCACAATCACTTATCTAAGCAAAGAAAAAACTTAAATGAAGGCATGCTTTAAATGAGTAAATTGAAAATAAGCAATGCATGACAAAAAAGATTCTCCCCCAATCAATCAAGAAATTTCTCCCCCTTTGTGATTATCAAAATAGAATGGGGCATAAAACTTGATTGAGGGAAAGTTTGAAAAACAAGATGGAGATTTGAAAAATCAATTGAGATTTTTGAAATTGAAAGATTGAAAAATTGAATAACAGTTTAAATTGAAAGTTTTGGATCAAAATTCGAATTGAATATTTTGAAATTTGAAACCAAATGAAATTTTTGAAATTGAGAATTTTGAATCAAAAAAGAATTGAAAATTTAAATTGAAAAAAGAATCGAAAATTTGAAACCAAGTGTTGAAATTGAAAGTTGGAATCGAAAATTTTGAATTAAAAAACATCTTAAACGAACCTAACTCCCCCTAAATAAAAACAATAAATCACCGGGGAGAGGGATTTTGAAAAGAGATGATTTTAGGCCCGGAGAGACTCGCTAGAAGGGATTTTTCAATCCACACTTGCCTTGTAGCGGGTCTTCTCCTATAGAATTCATCCGAAAAGAAAATAGACTTTGGTTGGCCGTACCGGGCATTTTTGCAATCACACTCATAAATGAGGTGCCCGGGTTTTTTGCAATAATTACAAAATTTAAAATCGGAGCTCCCCCTTACAAAAATAGTGGGTGCATGGGAGGAGGAAGCTTGGTTGGTGTAGCCAAGTCCATTGTTGGTTCTAGATACCCTTTGAGAACCCAATATTTTGGTCAAATTTTGTTCACCTTGGGTGAACTTGGCTAAGGATTCTCTAAGGTCCTTGATGGTTGATTCCATAGAATCAACATTCGGAAAATTTTGGATTTTAAGGGTCAACTCTTCCTTCTCTTTAAGAAGTTGTTCTTTTTCGGAAGAGAGTTTTTTGAAATTCTTTTTCAAAGAAACAAATTTTGAAGATAAAGCATGAAAACCTTTTTCTAGTTGGTCTCTAGCGTGTGAGAGTTCTTCATAAGATAAATGATTCAAAGAATTTGAAGAACTAGAAGACGAGGAGTCGGAAGAGGAGGAAGATGATACCTCATGATTTGCCATTAGGCATTTTTTACCTTGGTCGCTCGAGGAGAATGAGGAGAAGGAAGAGGTGGAGATATCACTCCATGTTGCCTTTGAAGCCTTCTTCTTTTTCTTCTTCTTGGCCCTTTTCTTGAGAGGTGGGCAAACGGGCTTGATCGTTTCGTCAGGTTCAAGCTTTTTGACGGGTTCTTGCTTTTGATCGGATTCTTGCTTTGGAGCCTCGCTAGTACCTTCATAGGTGAGTTCTAAAAACTTCCAAAGATCGTAAGAAGTAGTGCAAGAAGAAATACAATTAAAAACATTTCTATCTAACCCGCAATGAAGAGCATTCATGGCTTTGCCATCAAGCTCGAAATTTGCAATGTCGGCGGGGGTCCATTTGGATTCGTCGGGGGTAGACAAAGTGTAACCTTGCATGGCAATTTTGTAAATGGGATAACCTATGCTTCGTAAAAAGGTGGTCATGCGGGTTTTCCAATAATTATAGTCGGTCCCATCAAAAAATGGAGCCCGACCCAAAGAGTAGCCCTCGGGGGCGAAAGAGGTAGATGCCATCAAAAAAAGATCTTAACTTTGAAACCGGGTTAAGGAATTACTCAAAGGTCCCTCTGATACCAATTGAAATTCGGAAAAAACGGGGAAAATGGCAAGAGGGGGTGAATTGCCTTTTAAAAATTAATTAACAAATTAAAAAACAAAGTTGAATGCAGCGGAAATAAAGGAGGCAAGACACACGAAATTGATAACGGAGTTCGGCCAAAACCCGGCCTACGTCTCCGCTCCCAACTCAACCGTTGAGAGATTCCTACCGCTTGCTTTTCAATGGTTTTAGCAAGAAACCCACTAGGCTTTGAGGTAGCACTAGGACCTA
This sequence comes from Viscum album, assembly GCA_963277665.1. Classification (NCBI taxonomy): domain Eukaryota; kingdom Viridiplantae; phylum Streptophyta; class Magnoliopsida; order Santalales; family Viscaceae; genus Viscum; species Viscum album. Next base: position 1,421,482,150 of record OY728123.1, on the reverse strand, counting down.
TTACAGCTTGCTTTTATTGGTTGAGCAAGAACCCACTTACTTTTAATGGTTGAGTAAGAACCCACTAGCCTTTTTAACGGGTGAAGGCTAGCTCACCGGTGACACAAGCCTTTTAAAGGAAAAGCTTGAAGAAACCTCTTCACACCTTAGTGGTGGTGTGAGAACCCAAAAGAAAGAGGGGATGAGAAAGAGTTTGGGGTTTGTAGGCACAAACCCAATATTAAAGCTCAAAATAAATAAAACAATAAAAACCGTATTTGGAGAAGCCTTGGGCGCCAATGGATGATTGGAGTTGAAGACGTGCACTCCCAAGCTTCTTTGATGGAGCTCCTTGGATGTGGAAGTTGTTGGAGCTATTGGGGTTCCCTTGGAGGAATGCGCCGGAGGTACGCCGAATGATCAACAAGGTGTCCGTGGGCTTCCGTATGGTTCCGGCAATGTTCCTTGGGCTTCCGGGGGATCAAGGTCCTTTATTTATAGAGGGGGAACCCTCATATGGCCGTTGGAGGCCTTTGGAGCCGTTGGAAAGGCTTTCGGAGCCGTTGGGAGGCAAGTGGAGCAGCCTGGTCAAAGCCCCAACGGCTAGTTTGACTGGCTCCACCGGCTGGCCGGTACAGTCCCACCGGCTGGCCGGTGCTTGAGGAAATTGGGAGATTTCGAGACTAGGCTCCACCGGCTGACCGGTGGATGGGCCACCGGTTGGCCGGTGCCTTGGATGTTGAGAAGGAGGTTGGTCCAGGCCCCACCGGTCGACCGGTGGAGGAGCCACCGGCTGGCCGGTGGAAAGACAGTAGGTCTCACTATTTGTGCTGGGTGCCACAGGTCGACCGGTGACAGAGCCACCGGTCGACCGGTGGGGAGGCAGTAGCTTCCCTTTGAGTGCAGGTGCCACCGGCTGGCCGCTGGTGTTCCACCGGTTGGCCGGTGGACTGAATTTCAGTCCATTTCTTGTCCATTCTTGGGCCAATCCTTTGGCAATCTTTTGCCTATCATCCACAACACTTAAAAACAATGTTAAACACATATGAAAGTGATTGTGATCATGAAAATCAAAGAGTGTGGGGTACAACAATCTCCCCCTATTTTGATGATCACAATCACTTATCTAAGCAAAGAAAAAACTTAAATGAAGGCATGCTTTAAATGAGTAAATTGAAAATAAGCAATGCATGACAGAAAAGATTCTCCCCCAATCAATCAAGAAATTTCTCCCCCTTTGTGATTATCAAAATAGAATGGGGCATAAAACTTGATTGAGGGAAAGTTTGAAAAACAAGATGGAGATTTGAAAAATCAATTGAGATTTTTGAAATTGAAAGATTGAAAAATTGAATAACAGTTTAAATTGAAAGTTTTGAATCAAAATTCGAATTGAATATTTTGAAATTTGAAACCAAATGAAATTTTTGAAATTGAGAATTTTGAATCAAAAAAGAATTGAAAATTTAAATTGAAAAAAGAATCGAAAATTTGAAACCAAGTGTTGAAATTGAAAGTTGGAATCGAAAATTTTGAATTAAAAAACATCTTAAACGAACCTAACTCCCCCTAAATAAAAACAATAAATCACCGGGGAGAGGGATTTTGAAAAGAGATGATTTTAGGCCCGGAGAGACTCGCTAGAAGGGATTTTTCAATCCACACTTGCCTTGTAGCGGGTCTTCTCCTATAGAATTCATCCGAAAAGAAAATAGACTTTGGTTGGCCGTACCGGGCATTTTTGCAATCACACTCATAAATGAGGTGCCCGGGTTTTTTGCAATAATTACAAAATTTAAAATCGGAGCTCCCCCTTACAAAAATAGTGGGTGCATGGGAGGAGGAAGCTTGGTTGGTGTAGCCAAGTCCATTGTTGGTTCTAGATACCCTTTGAGAACCCAATATTTTGGTCAAATTTTGTTCACCTTGGGTGAACTTGGCTAAGGATTCTCTAAGGTCCTTGATGGTTGATTCCATAGAATCAACATTTGGAAAATTTTGGATTTTAAGGGTCAACTCTTCCTTCTCTTTAAGAAGTTGTTCTTTTTCGGAAGAGAGTTTTTTGAAATTCTTTTTCAAAGAAACAAATTTTGAAGATAAAGCATGAAAACCTTTTTCTAGTTGGTCTCTAGCGTGTGAGAGTTCTTCATAAGATAAATGATTCAAAGAATTTGAAGAACTAGAAGACGAGGAGTCGGAAGAGGAGGAAGATGATACCTCATGATTTGCCATTAGGCATTTTTTACCTTGGTCGCTCGAGGAGAATGAGGAGAAGGAAGAGGTGGAGATATCACTCCATGTTGCCTTTGAAGCCTTCTTCTTTTTCTTCTTCTTGGCCCTTTTCTTGAGAGGTGGGCAAACGGGCTTGATCGTTTCGTCAGGTTCAAGCTTTTTGACGGGTTCTTGCTTTTGATCGGATTCTTGCTTTGGAGCCTCGCTAGTACCTTCATAGGTGAGTTCTAAAAACTTCCAAAGATCGTAAGAAGTAGTGCAAGAAGAAATACAATTAAAAACATTTCTATCTAACCCGCAATGAAGAGCATTCATGGCTTTGCCATCAAGCTCGAAATTTGCAATGTCGGCGGGGGTCCATTTGGATTCGTCGGGGGTAGACAAAGTGTAACCTTGCATGGCAATTTTGTAAATGGGATAACCTATGCTTCGTAAAAAGGTGGTCATGCGGGTTTTCCAATAATTATAGTCGGTCCCATCAAAAAATGGAGCCCGACCCAAAGAGTAGCCCTCGGGGGCGAAAGAGGTAGATGCCATCAAAAAAAGATCTTAACTTTGAAACCGGGTTAAGGAATTACTCAAAGGTCCCTCTGATACCAATTGAAATTCGGAAAAAACGGGGAAAATGGCAAGAGGGGGGTGAATTGCCTTTTAAAAATTAATTAACAAATTAAAAAACAAAGTTGAATGCAGCGGAAATAAAGGAGGCAAGACACACGAAATTGATAACGGAGTTCGGCCAAAACCCGGCCTACGTCTCCGCTCCCAACTCAACCGTTGAGAGATTCCTACCGCTTGCTTTTCAATGGTTTTAGCAAGAAACCCACTAGGCTTTGAGGTAGCACTAGGACCTATTACAGCTTGCTTTTATTGGTTGAGCAAGAACCCACTTACTTTTAATGGTTGAGTAAGAACCCACTAGCCTTTTTAACGGGTGAAGGCTAGCTCACCGGTGACACAAGCCTTTTAAAGGAAAAGCTTGAAGAAACCTCTTCACACCTTAGTGGTGGTGTGAGAACCCAAAAGAAAGAGGGGATGAGAAAGAGTTTGGGGTTTGTAGGTACAAACCCAATATTAAAGCTCAAAATAAATAAAACAATAAAAACCGTATTTGGAGAAGCCTTGGGCGCCAATGGATGATTGGAGTTGAAGACGTGCACTCCCAAGCTTCTTTGATGGAGCTCCTTGGATGTGGAAGTTGTTGGAGCTATTGGGGTTCCCTTGGAGGAATGCGCCGGAGGTACGCCGAATGATCAACAAGGTGTCCGTGGGCTTCCGTATGGTTCCGGCAATGTTCCTTGGGCTTCCGGGGGATCAAGGTCCTTTATTTATAGAGGGGGAACCCTCATATGGCCGTTGGAGGCCTTTGGAGCCGTTGGAAAGGCTTTCGGAGCCGTTGGGAGGCAAGTGGAGCAGCCTGGTCAAAGCCCCAACGGCTAGTTTGACTGGCTCCACCGGCTGGCCGGTACAGTCCCACCGGCTGGCCGGTGCTTGAGGAAATTGGGAGATTTCGAGACTAGGCTCCACCGGCTGACCGGTGGATGGGCCACCGGTTGGCCGGTGCCTTGGATGTTGAGAAGGAGGTTGGTCCAGGCCCCACCGGTCGACCGGTGGAGGAGCCACCGGCTGGCCGGTGGAAAGACAGTAGGTCTCACTATTTGTGCTGGGTGCCACAGGTCGACCGGTGACAGAGCCACCGGTCGACCGGTGGGGAGGCAGTAGCTTCCCTTTGAGTGCAGGTGCCACCGGCTGGCCGCTGGTGTTCCACCGGTTGGCCGGTGGACTGAATTTCAGTCCATTTCTTGTCCATTCTTGGGCCAATCCTTTGGCAATCTTTTGCCTATCATCCACAACACTTAAAAACAATGTTAAACACATATGAAAGTGATTGTGATCATGAAAATCAAAGAGTGTGGGGTACAACAATCTCCCCCTATTTTGATGATCACAATCACTTATCTAAGCAAAGAAAAAACTTAAATGAAGGCATGCTTTAAATGAGTAAATTGAAAATAAGCAATGCATGACAGAAAAGATTCTCCCCCAATCAATCAAGAAATTTCTCCCCCTTTGTGATTATCAAAATAGAATGGGGCATAAAACTTGATTGAGGGAAAGTTTGAAAAACAAGATGGAGATTTGAAAAATCAATTGAGATTTTTGAAATTGAAAGATTGAAAAATTGAATAACAGTTTAAATTGAAAGTTTTGAATCAAAATTCGAATTGAATATTTTGAAATTTGAAACCAAATGAAATTTTTGAAATTGAGAATTTTGAATCAAAAAAGAATTGAAAATTTAAATTGAAAAAAGAATCGAAAATTTGAAACCAAGTGTTGAAATTGAAAGTTGGAATCGAAAATTTTGAATTAAAAAACATCTTAAACGAACCTAACTCCCCCTAAATAAAAACAATAAATCACCGGGGAGAGGGATTTTGAAAAGAGATGATTTTAGGCCCGGAGAGACTCGCTAGAAGGGATTTTTCAATCCACACTTGCCTTGTAGCGGGTCTTCTCCTATAGAATTCATCCGAAAAGAAAATAGACTTTGGTTGGCCGTACCGGGCATTTTTGCAATCACACTCATAAATGAGGTGCCCGGGTTTTTTGCAATAATTACAAAATTTAAAATCGGAGCTCCCCCTTACAAAAATAGTGGGTGCATGGGAGGAGGAAGCTTGGTTGGTGTAGCCAAGTCCATTGTTGGTTCTAGATACCCTTTGAGAACCCAATATTTTGGTCAAATTTTGTTCACCTTGGGTGAACTTGGCTAAGGATTCTCTAAGGTCCTTGATGGTTGATTCCATAGAATCAACATTTGGAAAATTTTGGATTTTAAGGGTCAACTCTTCCTTCTCTTTAAGAAGTTGTTCTTTTTCGGAAGAGAGTTTTTTGAAATTCTTTTTCAAAGAAACAAATTTTGAAGATAAAGCATGAAAACCTTTTTCTAGTTGGTCTCTAGCGTGTGAGAGTTCTTCATAAGATAAATGATTCAAAGAATTTGAAGAACTAGAAGACGAGGAGTCGGAAGAGGAGGAAGATGATACCTCATGATTTGCCATTAGGCATTTTTTACCTTGGTCGCTCGAGGAGAATGAGGAGAAGGAAGAGGTGGAGATATCACTCCATGTTGCCTTTGAAGCCTTCTTCTTTTTCTTCTTCTTGGCCCTTTTCTTGAGAGGTGGGCAAACGGGCTTGATCGTTTCGTCAGGTTCAAGCTTTTTGACGGGTTCTTGCTTTTGATCGGATTCTTGCTTTGGAGCCTCGCTAGTACCTTCATAGGTGAGTTCTAAAAACTTCCAAAGATCGTAAGAAGTAGTGCAAGAAGAAATACAATTAAAAACATTTCTATCTAACCCGCAATGAAGAGCATTCATGGCTTTGCCATCAAGCTCGAAATTTGCAATGTCGGCGGGGGTCCATTTGGATTCGTCGGGGGTAGACAAAGTGTAACCTTGCATGGCAATTTTGTAAATGGGATAACCTATGCTTCGTAAAAAGGTGGTCATGCGGGTTTTCCAATAATTATAGTCGGTCCCATCAAAAAATGGAGCCCGACCCAAAGAGTAGCCCTCGGGGGCGAAAGAGGTAGATGCCATCAAAAAAAGATCTTAACTTTGAAACCGGGTTAAGGAATTACTCAAAGGTCCCTCTGATACCAATTGAAATTCGGAAAAAACGGGGAAAATGGCAAGAGGGGGGTGAATTGCCTTTTAAAAATTAATTAACAAATTAAAAAACAAAGTTGAATGCAGCGGAAATAAAGGAGGCAAGACACACGAAATTGATAACGGAGTTCGGCCAAAACCCGGCCTACGTCTCCGCTCCCAACTCAACCGTTGAGAGATTCCTACCGCTTGCTTTTCAATGGTTTTAGCAAGAAACCCACTAGGCTTTGAGGTAGCACTAGGACCTATTACAGCTTGCTTTTATTGGTTGAGCAAGAACCCATTTACTTTTAATGGTTGAGTAAGAACCCACTAGCCTTTTTAACGGGTGAAGGCTAGCTCACCGGTGACACAAGCCTTTTAAAGGAAAAGCTTGAAGAAACCTCTTCACACCTTAGTGGTGGTGTGAGAACCCAAAAGAAAGAGGGGATGAGAAAGAGTTTGGGGTTTGTAGGCACAAACCCAATATTAAAGCTCAAAATAAATAAAACAATAAAAACCGTATTTGGAGAAGCCTTGGGCGCCAATGGATGATTGGAGTTGAAGACGTGCACTCCCAAGCTTCTTTGATGGAGCTCCTTGGATGTGGAAGTTGTTGGAGCTATTGGGGTTCCCTTGGAGGAATGCGCCGGAGGTACGCCGAATGATCAACAAGGTGTCCGTGGGCTTCCGTATGGTTCCGGCAATGTTCCTTGGGCTTCCGGGGGATCAAGGTCCTTTATTTATAGAGGGGGAACCCTCATATGGCCGTTGGAGGCCTTTGGAGCCGTTGGAAAGGCTTTCGGAGCCGTTGGGAGTCAAGTGGAGCAGCCTGGTCAAAGCCCCAACGGCTAGTTTGACTGGCTCCACCGGCTGGCCGGTACAGTCCCACCGGCTGGCCGGTGCTTGAGGAAATTGGGAGATTTCGAGACTAGGCTCCACCGGCTGACCGGTGGATGGGCCACCGGTTGGCCGGTGCCTTGGATGTTGAGAAGGAGGTTGGTCCAGGCCCCACCGGTCGACCGGTGGAGGAGCCACCGGCTGGCCGGTGGAAAGACAGTAGGTCTCACTATTTGTGCTGGGTGCCACAGGTCGACCGGTGACAGAGCCACCGGTCGACCGGTGGGGAGGCAGTAGCTTCCCTTTGAGTGCAGGTGCCACCGGCTGGCCGCTGGTGTTCCACCGGTTGGCCGGTGGACTGAATTTCAGTCCATTTCTTGTCCATTCTTGGGCCAATCCTTTGGCAATCTTTTGCCTATCATCCACAACACTTAAAAACAATGTTAAACACATATGAAAGTGATTGTGATCATGAAAATCAAAGAGTGTGGGGTACAACAATCTCCCCCTATTTTGATGATCACAATCACTTATCTAAGCAAAGAAAAAACTTAAATGAAGGCATGCTTTAAATGAGTAAATTGAAAATAAGCAATGCATGACAGAAAAGATTCTCCCCCAATCAATCAAGAAATTTCTCCCCCTTTGTGATTATCAAAATAGAATGGGGCATAAAACTTGATTGAGGGAAAGTTTGAAAAACAAGATGGAGATTTGAAAAATCAATTGAGATTTTTGAAATTGAAAGATTGAAAAATTGAATAACAGTTTAAATTGAAAGTTTTGAATCAAAATTCGAATTGAATATTTTGAAATTTGAAACCAAATGAAATTTTTGAAATTGAGAATTTTGAATCAAAAAAGAATTGAAAATTTAAATTGAAAAAAGAATCGAAAATTTGAAACCAAGTGTTGAAATTGAAAGTTGGAATCGAAAATTTTGAATTAAAAAACATCTTAAACGAACCTAACTCCCCCTAAATAAAAACAATAAATCACCGGGGAGAGGGATTTTGAAAAGAGATGATTTTAGGCCCGGAGAGACTCGCTAGAAGGGATTTTTCAATCCACACTTGCCTTGTAGCGGGTCTTCTCCTATAGAATTCATCCGAAAAGAAAATAGACTTTGGTTGGCCGTACCGGGCATTTTTGCAATCACACTCATAAATGAGGTGCCCGGGTTTTTTGCAATAATTACAAAATTTAAAATCGGAGCTCCCCCTTACAAAAATAGTGGGTGCATGGGAGGAGGAAGCTTGGTTGGTGTAGCCAAGTCCATTGTTGGTTCTAGATACCCTTTGAGAACCCAATATTTTGGTCAAATTTTGTTCACCTTGGGTGAACTTGGCTAAGGATTCTCTAAGGTCCTTGATGGTTGATTCCATAGAATCAACATTTGGAAAATTTTGGATTTTAAGGGTCAACTCTTCCTTCTCTTTAAGAAGTTGTTCTTTTTCGGAAGAGAGTTTTTTGAAATTCTTTTTCAAAGAAACAAATTTTGAAGATAAAGCATGAAAACCTTTTTCTAGTTGGTCTCTAGCGTGTGAGAGTTCTTCATAAGATAAATGATTCAAAGAATTTGAAGAACTAGAAGACGAGGAGTCGGAAGAGGAGGAAGATGATACCTCATGATTTGCCATTAGGCATTTTTTACCTTGGTCGCTCGAGGAGAATGAGGAGAAGGAAGAGGTGGAGATATCACTCCATGTTGCCTTTGAAGCCTTCTTCTTTTTCTTCTTCTTGGCCCTTTTCTTGAGAGGTGGGCAAACGGGCTTGATCGTTTCGTCAGGTTCAAGCTTTTTGACGGGTTCTTGCTTTTGATCGGATTCTTGCTTTGGAGCCTCGCTAGTACCTTCATAGGTGAGTTCTAAAAACTTCCAAAGATCGTAAGAAGTAGTGCAAGAAGAAATACAATTAAAAACATTTCTATCTAACCCGCAATGAAGAGCATTCATGGCTTTGCCATCAAGCTCGAAATTTGCAATGTCGGCGGGGGTCCATTTGGATTCGTCGGGGGTAGACAAAGTGTAACCTTGCATGGCAATTTTGTAAATGGGATAACCTATGCTTCGTAAAAAGGTGGTCATGCGGGTTTTCCAATAATTATAGTCGGTCCCATCAAAAAATGGAGCCCGACCCAAAGAGTAGCCCTCGGGGGCGAAAGAGGTAGATGCCATCAAAAAAAGATCTTAACTTTGAAACCGGGTTAAGGAATTACTCAAAGGTCCCTCTGATACCAATTGAAATTCGGAAAAAACGGGGAAAATGGCAAGAGGGGGGTGAATTGCCTTTTAAAAATTAATTAACAAATTAAAAAACAAAGTTGAATGCAGCGGAAATAAAGGAGGCAAGACACACGAAATTGATAACGGAGTTCGGCCAAAACCCGGCCTACGTCTCCGCTCCCAACTCAACCGTTGAGAGATTCCTACCGCTTGCTTTTCAATGGTTTTAGCAAGAAACCCACTAGGCTTTGAGGTAGCACTAGGACCTATTACAGCTTGCTTTTATTGGTTGAGCAAGAACCCACTTACTTTTAATGGTTGAGTAAGAACCCACTAGCCTTTTTAACGGGTGAAGGCTAGCTCACCGGTGACACAAGCCTTTTAAAGGAAAAGCTTGAAGAAACCTCTTCACACCTTAGTGGTGGTGTGAGAACCCAAAAGAAAGAGGGGATGAGAAAGAGTTTGGGGTTTGTAGGCACAAACCCAATATTAAAGCTCAAAATAAATAAAACAATAAAAACCGTATTTGGAGAAGCCTTGGGCGCCAATGGATGATTGGAGTTGAAGACGTGCACTCCCAAGCTTCTTTGATGGAGCTCCTTGGATGTGGAAGTTGTTGGAGCTATTGGGGTTCCCTTGGAGGAATGCGCCGGAGGTACGCCGAATGATCAACAAGGTGTCCGTGGGCTTCCGTATGGTTCCGGCAATGTTCCTTGGGCTTCCGGGGGATCAAGGTCCTTTATTTATAGAGGGGGAACCCTCATATGGCCGTTGGAGGCCTTTGGAGCCGTTGGAAAGGCTTTCGGAGCCGTTGGGAGGCAAGTGGAGCAGCCTGGTCAAAGCCCCAACGGCTAGTTTGACTGGCTCCACCGGCTGGCCGGTACAGTCCCACCGGCTGGCCGGTGCTTGAGGAAATTGGGAGATTTCGAGACTAGGCTCCACCGGCTGACCGGTGGATGGGCCACCGGTTGGCCGGTGCCTTGGATGTTGAGAAGGAGGTTGGTCCAGGCCCCACCGGTCGACCGGTGGAGGAGCCACCGGCTGGCCGGTGGAAAGACAGTAGGTCTCACTATTTGTGCTGGGTGCCACAGGTCGACCGGTGACAGAGCCACCGGTCGACCGGTGGGGAGGCAGTAGCTTCCCTTTGAGTGCAGGTGCCACCGGCTGGCCGCTGGTGTTCCACCGGTTGGCCGGTGGACTGAATTTCAGTCCATTTCTTGTCCATTCTTGGGCCAATCCTTTGGCAATCTTTTGCCTATCATCCACAACACTTAAAAACAATGTTAAACACATATGAAAGTGATTGTGATCATGAAAATCAAAGAGTGTGGGGTACAACAGAGATGGCTTGTCAAGTTCTTAGAGAACTTATACTACTTAATTGAGAAGATTTCTAGTAGTCATTGTAATACTAGCAATTTATACTTACCAGAAATCAGAGAGGTTAATTTTTTTAATTGAATTTTTTTATGCATAAATTATTTGTTGAAGACAAGATGATACATTCATTTTCTGAAATTCAAGACGTGGTTCAGGCAGAAAAAGGAAATGATTATTTTGATGTTTCATTTGAGAGTGAGCCAAAGAAAAGGTTACAAGAAATACAAGACAAATTAGGGTGTTATTTTTGAAAAAATGGAGTTAGATAAGTATTTGGGAGAAGACTCTGTGGATGATTGTGAAGATTTTCATATTCATCAATGGTGGAGGATGAATGCTCCAGGATTTCCATTCTTAGCAGCTATAGAAACAAATGTTCTAGCTATTCCTATCATGACTATAGCTTCTGAGGTTACTTTTAGTACCAGAGGAAGAGTTTTAGATGCGTTTTGGTCTTCATTTCATGCTCTTATTTGTGTACAAAATTGGTTGAAAAATAAGTCTGAAATAACTAATGAAGAGGAAAACTTAGATGTGTTAAATAACATGAAGCAAGGTCTGGTATTATATTATGAAGTTAAATTTCAATCTACATATTTATAATATTTAACATTTGCTGAATTTGAAAATTTACATTTGAGGAAGACTTAGATGTGTTAAATAACATGCTTGCTGAATTTGAAAATTTACATTTGGATTCCTCCATTATATCATTAATGGTAAGTTTGTAAGGTTTTTGATATCATTAATTTGTTAATTTTTAGTGCATTTAGTTTTTTAATTTGTTCTCTTTCATAATTATAATCTTTTAAAATTTGTTCACTTCCATGGTTGGGTTGGTTTTCTTCTATTTGTTTTTTATTGCTTGACAGTGTGTGCAATCCACATTGCCCAGTTTTTGTGCAACAGTGGCTGGCTACATTTTTGTAACTTGTTTTATTTTATTGAAGTATCTCATCTGACCTTTTTTGAACTATACAGGCGGCGCTGTAATCTTTGAGTCAGATTGTTCACAATGGCACTTTTGGTTCATCTTCCTTGCAGGTGAAAAATTGAGGATTACATCTAGATTCTTTAAGAAAGAATTTTTCATTAATTCATTTGTCATGTATATAATTATAATTATTAATTATTTAACAAGTATTTAAACTTTCATCTTTTATTGTTTCGGTGATTGAAGTTTTTTTCCCTTATCTTTTATAGGTGGCGAAATATTGACAATTCTACCACTTCATTTTCTATAATGGTCGATCATTAGTGTTTTTTTCTCACTTATACTTGTTGTATCCCATAAATGTGGGAGGGCATGGTGTCATTGTATTTTGAGTGAAATTTAGTTTTATATTTTAATATTGAAATTGTGCATTTTTTTATCGCCCGACTCACTCCGAACATTAGCCGATCCGGACCACCATGTGACCTCAGGTGCACCTCGTACACCAGAGATCGTCGACGAGCAGCGGAGGTCTCATAAGGCATCATGGGGAGACTATACCCTCGTATCAGAGTGCACGATAGAAAATAACCAAGCATTACAAGCATCAAAGTATGGAGAACAATAAATACTGGACATGCCAAATAAATAAAATGGTGACATACAAGAATACGAGACATACCGCCCACTGGGTTTTTAAAATATACGACAATAAAATATACAAATAAACAAAAGACAAAAAAGAAATCCATAGGAGGCTCCACTGCATCCTAAGCCACACCTCATCTCGATCTTCAAACTCCAAGCTATCCTGCTCAATCATGCAAAACCTGATCCCGGGCCTCGGTTCTACCTGTGCCTACAATAGCCATGTGGGAGCTGCTTGGGTACTCATGTGCAATGGCGACCCAAACTGGGTGTGAGTACAAAACTCGGTAGGGCACCACCAATGCGGTTCCACACATAACCGAAAATGTTGTAATATGTGCATGTGACGTGCTCAACTGAAATAAATAAACAACCACAAAACAATAAATAAATAAATCACCCATAATTCATGCTTCGCCTTGATTCCAGAGTGTCTTTGAGCACATCATGATGACCGTGCCTCCACAGTAATACCATCGCCCCATGAGCGCACACACATAACTCGGGCCATGCCCAAATACCGCCGTCGATCCTCAGGTCCACGACCCCGACCAACCATACTCGCTCCAAAATGTCTGAGCATGAGCATCACATCAGGGGAACTATGTCCACACTTTGGGGATCCCTTGCTAACACCTCCACCGATGAGTAGTGGAACCTGGGGCGTCGCTAGACATCCCTCATCCCCCATGGTAATACCTGGGCGCCCTCGATGTTAGGTAGACGTCTGATTCCTAAGAGGGGGAGGACCTGGGCAATCCTATACATTTAGGCGTGACTGATTCCTGGGCGACCCAGATAATCAAAGGGAATACCCTTCCCGGATCCCATGGTCAGAACCCTGGGCATCCAATATCTCGCGGCTCCTCAGCCGAACCATCACCGGTGCATCCACCTGATCCCAGGGGTATCCTAGGCATCAATCAAGGGGATCCAACAGTCACCCCCACGATGTCCAACATCCGTGCTCGGGGATATATACTCACCCAACACCTCATGCTGCCTTTCGAATCCTGGGCATCCCATACATTTGTAACGTTCTAATGCTAGATCCTCAGTACTACCTCTAGGTAACCACTCCTGCATCAACCATATCTCAGGATGCTAGCCATGCTAGGCATCCACCCCCAAATAAACCGTGAGACCAGATCCCACAACACACCAGGCATCCTAGGGTCTCATCCATATCAATAGGTGATTCTCGGACATCCCGGGCAATTACATCAGTGTCAGGCCCAATGATTGATTCCCAGACATCCTGGACAATCACATGTCATCAAACATAAACATAAACCAATATTAACATGCAACAAGGGCTGGCCGAACGCTCTCGCCCGCCATCATAATCTCATCCCCATCGAGCTTCTACGTCGGTTCAAGTTCCAAAGTGATACCCGCAACCATTACTACCCAACACACACACTCGCTTAGGGTCTGTCAATCAACCCACTCGGGTCCTTTGTGTCAATATGTAAGTGGAGGCATCCCTCTTGGGATCCTCTAAGTCAGAACATATGCAAAAACATCCCTCTTGGGATCCTCTAAGTCAGAACACAAGCGGAGGCATCCATTTTAGGATCCTCGGTCACAATCCAGTCTCTTGGGTCAACGCCTGTCTCTCAAGGAAAACACGCCTTCCTAGCAGTGTCAACACATGAGCGACCTCTTGGCCTCAAGGGAAAACCAAAAACACATTGGTCTTTGGAGAGATGACGCATGACCCATCTCTGCTCCAAGGTTCCACTCGGTTGGTCACTCACCCAACCTGATCCCAGCCTACCTAAGGTCTCTCTACCTAGGCCTGATCACATCAAACGGGGGAAGGTCGCTCGCCCTAGGTTAACACTATGAGTCCAACGACTCTGATGTATCATGAGGGGTCATGCCATGGACTACTAGGCCAAGCATCCCTAATATGAAACTCACCTCCTCCTGGAGGTGTCAAGAGACTCATAAGAAAGGGCCATTAGGTCTCTCTAAAACCATTCACACCCCTCAAAGGGGTCTAACATTCCAAGGCATCCACTTAGCCATTTACGCTTTCGGTCATCGATGGTTGAAGCAACCAGTCAGTGTCTAAGGATCCATGGTGGTCCTGGACACTATGTTCAGTTGGTCTGTAGGCATTTCTCTATAAGTAACATCAAACAATTGGATTACCAATTTATTTAGCATTTTATTTTATTTTAATGGTTACCCACCCTCTCGGGCAAGACCGCATACCACATACCACATAAAGAAGGATGTATAAAATAAAGCGACATGTACCAAGGGCTGCCTGCCTCTTTCCAAAGCCATTTTCCATTTTTTACATCGCTTGATAACTCGCTACCTGGCCTCACCCAAACTCACCTTGGCTCATCCGGTCATCGCCCACACTCTCATTCACATACATCACACAAGGGCATCACACATAATTTATTATAACCATTTATAATTAATTATACCATTTTAACCAAATAGGCATAATGCACAATTTCTCATCGAACGTTGTCGTCGCATCGAAACCACATCCAACGACACCTCAAAGGCCTGTATCACATCCCCGACCCTACGTCGAGTGAAAGCCCCAACAAGAAACACCAAATCGGAAGGCAATTTCATTTAATTAAGGAGAGAACCCTTGAAAAATTCACACGACGACACACCTTTGAAGAAACGATGAACAAAGGCACTCGGGGGTCTTCTCGGGATGTCCTTAATGGTGGAGGGTGAATAAAATCCCCAAGAGAATTGGGCGATTCCACCATGCTCCAGTGGAATTGCCAATGAAAACCTAAATCGGAGAATGCGAGAATTAGAACGGGAGGAGAGGGAGATTCATGGGGTCTAACGGAGGCAAAGGCACACCTTAAAACGTCTGTAAAAGGCCATGAAAAACCTCCTCTTGAAGGGGTTGAAAAAATGAACCAAGGGGGGGACACCCTACTGTGCGAGCAACAAAGGTGGGAAGAGGGGATGCCCTCTTATAAAATCTCAGGGGAAAATGGTAAAAATAAACTTTAATTAGTGGCACGGTTGGCGGCACGATTGGTAGGATACGAAATCGTGCACCAACCGTGCAGAACAGTGATAAGTTTATTTTATGCATACATTTTAAGGTGTTTTAGTACATTGATTTTTGTAAATAAATGATTAATCTTTCCAATTTTTTTACTGTTTGACTCGTTTTGTGATATTTGGTAGGATACAACCGATATTTGGAAAAGGAACAAAAGGAGGTGATTTTTGGACAGCGCTACACCGGAAAATTGAAGATGCAGCGGAGCTGAGAACCTGGAGCAGGACATTTACACGTCGTGAGTGTTTCGAGACAGAGAAGATTTGGAGATGTCGTCGCCGCCGCACATTGCACGTCGTGTAGTCCTTACACGACGTGAAAGTTTCAGGACAAACCCAGTTACGATTGTTTTGACGGGATTTTCAACGGGGCAACCCAAATTATGACCTGAACGACCATTAATGATCGAGACCGACCCGAGGGGATATAATATTTATGGCTAATTAAAGCTGCCCCGAGCATCGCCAACCCCTATAAATAAGTGGCCAAGGGTTCCGCCCAAAGTATTCATTCGGGAGACACGGCCACTGGGATCAAGGATCGCTGTTGCCATGATGCCTGAAATATATTTTTTATTTTCCTACCCCCTTGTGACTAGCATGAGGGGGTGGACCTTGTGTGAAACAACTGTAATGGAGGGGGATTTATTGACTAATGTATTTTATTTTTAAATGCAATTTATTGGGGTCTTTTGGTGCAACCCTAATTTTTTAAATCTCTTATTTGCTTTTTCATTCATGACCACTGTGTGATCGGTGGGAGAGTAATTCTTTTAATGCATTGACTAGTGAATGATTCACCCAATGACCATTGGATGAATTATTTTTTTATGTTTAAATATGGTTCCGAGTTACCAAGTCATTGAATACTTGAAGTAACATGACCATTGTAAAAAGGGAACATCGATGATTTTGGAGGTTGTCTTCCATGACCATTGGATTTGCCTTAACTCGATTCCGGTACCGATGATTGCTATTTCATTATTTTATCCCCTAATCATCATGAACCCGAATTTGCAATTAACGAACACATTTTTCTATTTTCTTAAAATCCAAATCAATCATCATCTATTCTTTTGATAGATTAGTTTAGGTTTATTTCATAAAATAGTTTAGGTTTATTTTATTAAATTAATGTTTTCTCCAATTCTATCTTTGTGATTTCGACCTCAGACTTGCATATCATATACTACCCTTTAGTTTAGTGATCTGTTTGATTCGTGTTTTTTAAATTTCTAAATTCGGTAACCTTGTGGGAATTAACGACACCCCACGAGGTGTCAAACAACTTTTACCCCTCTACTACTTTTTGCATGGTTTTCTTTGTAATTTCGCATGGTTTGCCCTTAACCATGCATTCAAGCTGTGCTCAATAGAAAATGAACTAAAAACTCCTCGAGCTTCAGGGCGCCGCACGGTTTCCTCCAAACCGTGCGCCCCAAACTGTGCTCCCCGGACAAAATCCTCTAAAACCTCTAAAACGTAACTCAAAGCTCCTGAGGCCCACCCGAGCACCGGAGCTACTTTCCAAGCCTCATTCCATGTCTAAAAACATCACTTTAAGATGTTCTCACTCTCAGAAATCCGTTCTGAATCTCTGATCAAAATTCAACTCGTCTAGTAATCGAAAATTCAGATTCCCTTTGGAATTTTCCAACCCGTTCAGACAAGGGTACTTAACCCCCCCCCCACGATAACACTTCTCATCCTCAAGAAGTTTTGGTGGTCCTCTAACTATTCATCCCAACCTACCAGGGTCGTCAATTGTCGTTCAAACGATTGTTTTCGAGCTTCGAAACACAAAACATGCTTTTGAGGTACAACCCCAAAACTACAACGTTCAAAACACCAAAAATCGAGCCAACACTCACATTCTGCATCAAATCATTGAGATAGTACTTTACGACACCCATCTATTTCGTGACACAACCATGTCATCGTCCAATTAACCATCTGGTCCATGGCGCTTTCCGCCACAGGACTTAGCCCTAAGAGGCCAATTTCAAACCACAGTGCTTCCCACCATTGGAATTATTTGTCGAATCAAAATTCTAGCGCTATAAAAACGCGTCTAGTGAAAGTCCCCATCATACCGCACTCAAACGTACATGAAAACACTGGCCCCACACCGGTAATGCTCCTCATTCTTGTGGGGGCCACTCCCTTCTTTGGGCGAAGTCAGCGGAAGGAAACAGGATTGTCGGTAGGGCAAGTCGGCAACAACGGCTGTGGGTCTTCCATGGTGGGCAGCTGCTGACGTTGAAGCAGCCGGCAGTGAAAAGTTCTTGGGTAGATAAGCTACCCTAACAACAGGAGAAATATGAATCTTGCTTCCTCTATTTAACGGGAATCATTCCCTGAGATGTAAGGCGTGAGATCTGTGTGTGTATCTGTAATCCTCGAGTGATCCTCCAACGAGAACGGAGAGAATAAAACACCCCTTGTTTTCTCCCGTGGATGTAGGCAAATAGCCGAACCACGTAAAAATCCTATGTTGCTCCGTTTGCTTCTTATTTTGCGTGTTTGAGGTACCACGCACCTCCGCTGCGCCCCAACAAGTGGTATCAGAGCCGAGTCAGAGCGAACGGAGGTGAGACGGCGAGCCCGCAACAAATTTTCCGGTGGTCGGAAAATTGAAAGTGGTCGGGAAATTTTTCCGACAACAGATTCGTGAAGAGGACGACGAGACTATTCCAACGGCGCAAGCGGTGATGAAAACGAAGTTGAAACGAGCATGATAGACTCGGTCAAAGTTTGGTCAAACCCGCGGGTGAACAGTAACCTCGTGCCGGAGAAGACGACATTGTTCACGCCACCCGCGACAATTCCGGCGAGATTCCGACAGGAACTCCGGCGTGCCACGTCAGCGCCACGCCAGCGGGTGATTTGGACCGTTGAATGTGTTTTGACCATATCTCGGTCAATTGGCGTCCGATTTCGGCGATCTAGGAGTCAATTCCGACTATTCCGACCGTTCCGGACGCATCCATATGGTTAGTTTTTCAAAATTCGCACTCTATCAAGCGGTATCAGAAAGGTGCGACATCGACGGTGGTGATCACGTTTTGCGATATCGACGATGACGGGTGGCAGAGCACTACCAAGATTTGATATCGAGAAGTTCGATGGTTGAAATAATTTCGACTTGTGGAAAAGCACAATGAATGATCTTTTGGTGCAGCAGGGCATGATCAGACCGTTGATCAGAGAAAAGCCCGAGACAACTAGTGTTGATGATTGGGAAGAACTCGAGATACGAGTCGTCAGCACAATTCGGCTATGTCTGGCGAATGAGGTAAAATACTTGGTGTTGGACGAGACATCATCGAAGGAGATCTGGAAGAAGTTGGAGCAGCGATATATGGCGAAGTCGCTGACCAACAAGTTGTTCCTGAAAAAGAAACTGTACCAGTTGCGAATGGACGAGGGGGGGGGGGATTTGTTGGATCACACCAACGAATTCAACAAGATCCTGACGCAGTTATTGGGGTACGGTGTGAAGGTTGGAGAGGAAGATAAAGCGCTTTTGCTTTTGTCATCCCTACCAAGCTCATTTGATGGGCTTGTGACTGCATTGCTCGTGGGAAATGAGACATTGAAGCTGAACGAGGTGATTGCATCACTTCAAGATTCAGAGGCATTCCAAAGACCCGTGATGCATTCAGGCAAGCAAATCATGGCGATGCAAGATGATCAACGTGGGAGGAGCCGACATTGGAAGTCAGGAGGTAAAGAATGGCGACCAAAATCCAGGGGGCGTGATCCTAGCGAAATCACGTGTTTCTGGTGCAAGAAAAAGGGTCACTATAAAAGTGATTGTGGAGAGCGCAAACGGTACGTTGCTGGGAAGAAGAAAGTTGAAGAGAAGGATGTGAACATCACAGGTTTATCAGCAGATGATGAAATCTACGTGACAACGGGAAGCGTGCACTCAGATGAGCGAGTTGAACGGGGAGAAGTGCAGTGTCATTACTGCAAAAGATTCGGGCACATGAGCGGGAATGTCGTTTTCTGAGAAGGAAGAATGAGCGGGCTCAAAATCCAAAGGAAGACGGATGAGTTCTGGATTCGGGGAGCTCGACACACATATGTACGACGAGAGGAACATTTGATACTTTTCAGCAGGTGCGAGACTCGGTGGGACTTGGTGATGGGTCAACATGCGAGGTTCGAGGTGTCGGGACGGTGAAATTGAAGACACTTGATGGAGCAGTTCGTAAACTGGCTGACGTGAAATTCGTTCTGAGGATGAGACGGAACTTGATATCATTAAGCAGGCTCGATGCAAAAGGGTTCAAGATTTACATAGCAGATGGAGTGTTGGAAGTCTCACGTGGGGATGCAACGATGTTTACTGGGAAGGAGTTCCAAGGGTTATATCATTTGACGGGGACCGCAGTCAGCCTGAGATCAAGTGAAGATAATGGAAGTGCCGCGTCATCTGGCGTGAAGAAATGTGTTCGATTTGGTGATGAAATTTTCGAAACCTGCAAGGAGACTCCATATCAAGCTTCTACCCCAAATTGGTCGTGAGGGGGAGATTTGTGGGGGCCACTCCCTTCTTTGGGAGAAGTCAGCGGAAGGAAACAGGATTTTCGGTAGGGCAGGTCGACAACAACGGCTGTGAGTCTTCCATGGTGGGCAGCTACTAATGTTGAAGCAGCCGGCAGAGAAAAGTTCTTGGGTAGATAAGCTACCCTAACAACTGGAGAAATATGAATCTTACTTCCTCTATTTAACGAGAATCATTCCTTGAGATGTAAGGCGTGAGATCTGTGTGTGTATCTGTAATCCTTGAGTGATCCTCCAACGAGAACAGAGAGAATAAAACACCCCCTGTTTTCTCCCGTGGATGTAGGCAAATAGCCGAACCACGTAAAAATCCTGTGTTGCTTCGTTTGCTTCTTATTTTGTGTGTTTGAGGTACCACGCACCTCCGCTGCGCCCCAACAATTCTCGATTCCGAATTGAAACCAATGAGTCTCACCGCCCATGAACAAGGGCTCAAACACTTCAGCTTTTGCTAAAAAAGTCCCAGTCAATCCCCGAAACACACCCATCGTATCTAAAACAATGCGCCTAATGCGGTTCTTGGCTCACCGCATCTAATCATACACAAGATCGCATGTCGAACCTCCTTAGGTCGACATTCCTAAAAAACGTCCAGTTTTACCGCTGTCGCGCTTATCCATTTACCTGATCATGATGCCTTAAAACCCAAAGACATCTCCTAATCATTCCAGACATGCTCACTCAGGTCTATACCCAACTCTTGGTGTAATTCAATGGTTGGATCCTCAACCAAAAAAATCTTATGTCATGCTCTAAAAGCGATCACCAATGCGTTTTTGATCCGAATCACACTTAGACCTTCTGAATTTCATCTTGAGCCCGACACGAATGCTCAAACTCTACCCAACATCGCATTAAAATTTACATACAACATTTTCTCAGGAATTTAAATGTGTCTCATCCATTTTCTCATCGGTATTAAAATTCCATAATGACCGTCTAATGATCGATCACACACATCCACACCCATTTTACACGAGGGTTGTGTTACTTGCAACCAACATCATGCTCTTCTCGACAGGAGTGTCCTTTTTATCGCTTTACTTGGTTAAAATCTCAACTGTGATGCCCTATGCTTCGTCCATCCCCACACACAATGACTGGACTGGGCTGAACCTGGTCATACCCGAGCGACATCAAATCATCAAAAGGCTTGCATTCCTGGCTTACAAGAACACTATCCCCGACATCCGCTAACATACCATCATGAACGGGGGTCATGCCCTCAACAACCAACCCCACTATATGGGTTCACTTATCCTGCTCCTCGGGTGCAATCTCAACAGACTCCATCATCAAACACGCATGCCGCTCCTCACGAGCCACGCTCACCAAAATTACCAGGCTACTAGGCCCATAACAATTCGCAAAATTCCATCAATCCTTGGCCCATTCATGATCGTCGCTGATTTCCAATTTAAATAGTTCCATGTGTATTCAACGTGCACCACCCCAATCTCATCTGCAAACGAATGGGAATACACTTACCCAAGAGCCACACATCATTAAACCTAGGCTCTCGCGCCTAAACCCACTGACCATGCCCTCCTGCATGTTAGTCTTACTTAACCATGAGTTTTCTTGGCACTCCACTTTGAAATCGGGTACCTCACTTGTGCCAAGACCCATCACACGATGTTGGATTAGTGTAGACTGATTCGTTTGGATGATGTTGGGTCAAATGCTAGCGGCTCATATTGCACACCAGACCGCAAATTTCGTGGGTTGAGCTCTGCGGTGAGCTCATTGGGGGTTGCAATAGGCAACGCGCTACTGCTCCGGGGGTCCAGGGGATGAAGAATCCATACCCAAATTTTGAGGAATTGTAGCATCTATGACCAACTGTAGCAAAACTGACCGACAACACCAATAAGGTACTGTAGCAGCACAGAATTACTGTAGCAACATCCGACATGTCACTGTAGCTCAGCGGACTTCCAGCCACTAGTCACTGTAGCTCCATGAACTTCTTGTCACCGACAATGTAGCGGCTTGGACTTGCCTGACCACAACATTGCACCAGTGTGGACTTCCAGTCACCGGTCACTATAGCACCGTGGACTTATTGTGCTGTTGGTGGAATATTGTTTCATTTTCTTTATTAGCTCGCTGGAGTTAGGGTTTCTGGGTGTGAAATTCTAATCTCTTTGTAATTGTGCTTCCGAATTATAGTGAATTGATTCTACATCTTCGTGGACGTAAAGATTTTTCCTGAACCACGTAAATCATTGTGTTCGTGTTCATCATCTTCTTTTTGTTTATGTCTTTTCTTCATTTGCAAACCTCTGTCGCTGTGACTCCCGGCATTTCCGCAACACATAGAACGTTATCCGATCATAAAACTATATTTAAGAATATTGCCATAACATTTCAAGATTCTCATCATAGAGGGAAATTGCTGCGACCTTATCAATACGACTGATGTTTTAAGTCATTATTACATTAATGTCACTCAGAACAATGAGCAATATGTAATAAGATATTTTATTAATATTCAAATCATCAAATATACATGTAATCAAAATATAAACAGTTGTCTTAGGATACCAACTCAAACACAGTAATAAAAAATTCAAATTCTCTTTGGAATTTTCCTACCCGTTCGGACAAGGGTCCTTACATTATGCATTTTAGATGTAAATTTATATTTTTTAGAGTAGGTTAACTGAATGGTTCCTTTATTTGGTTGGAGTTTCAAGAAAACTAAAATAAGAGTTTGTGTCTTTTTATTATTGATCTAGAGATGCGATTTCTTGGGCGTGGTGTGGATCCGCTCTGGTTATTGGTTTGGGCACAACAGTTATCAATCGACAACTGATCAAAGCTGGACTACTACTTCAGTAGTCCAAAGGGTGGCGGTATCTGGCTTGGTCCAATTTTTTTCCTTCGTACATCTACTTATTTGCATAATTTTCCTTCATTGCTGCTAGATGAATTACCTTCAAGGAGAGATGCAGTCCGTGAGGTAATAGGAAACAAAATTCATTAATAACAATTTATATAAGAGAAAAATAATATAAACCAGTTCATGATTTTTCAACTGTTGCAAAATGCCGAGTGAACATATTATCAGATTAAATTCAAAACAGATTTAAATATGAATAGTTGTTTCATCACTAATCCAAAATATACACTAGTTCATGATCGAAACTGAAAAATAAAATAAAATGGTTATTGGATTTGGTTACAAAAATGATAACTGAAATGATACAATTATTTAAATATCAGAAATGGTTATAATTGAAACAGTTTGCCCACCCCTACTTTATACCACCTGTATGGGCGATGTTTCTAATCACTATCTTTTTATCTCCTGATTTTAAGTGGTTTTCGAGCATAATGATAATGATAATAATCAAATTAAGTCATTTATAATATTCTTGACTTTTAAAATAACCTTAATTTTAATAATATTAAAGGAAAAACTTCATAATCTGTTTAGTTGCATAAAAATAGATGTTTACAAAGAATCACTTTAATGTTTGAATCTATTTTAAGTATCAACATAACTATTGATACATTATTCTATTGAGAAGAGATGGAGCTTTATTTTGACATGCTTTGAAATCATGTAACCATGGGAGATGCACTAAGAACTTATATCATCCTATTGATTCACATTGAGGACTGATATCATCCTACTGATATAAGTATCAGACCATGAAATAAATATTTTGATGATTCACAAATAAAAACAATATAAAAACTAATAAGGGAATAGTTTATGAATAAAAAGGAATAAAAATATTGAAATAAACATTAAATTGGTTCAAAATCAATTAATTAATAAACTTAACCTAACTAATCAAGTGGTTTTAAGGAGGGATCTAAAGTGTTTTAGACTCGAGGTAAAGGGTTCTTTCTGGGTTCAAGTTTTGTTTCCCTTATTGACTTCGCCTCCCTTTTTCTACTATAATACTCTATTTTTACCATTATCCCTTTCATTTAACCTCATTCTTCTAAGGATGTGCATTTATTTATATTTATCTATATATCCATGATAAAAAATACTTTATTCCATGTTGGTCATCACTATGAATTTACATTATGAAATGGTACTTCTTATTTTGGGTACATTATGATTCGTCAATTGATTATGCTTTATGACACCACTGTGTTCTCCCTTTTCTTTATGTGGGTTTATTTTAGGCTTTTGCTCCATGATTGATTTATGTTTCCATTTGGAACATATAGACATGATACGACACATACAAATATGCTCTTTTACAGTGCACAAAAGAGCTTTTAACAGCGCTGATAAAGAGCTCCTTTATTCGTGTTAAAAAAAGTGCTGATAAAGGCTTAGCTTGCTGCAGTGTAGTGTTAATATAACAACACACCCAACAAAAACTTGTAACATATCAACACAAAATATTTAATTTAATTGAAATAAATTTGAAATAATGAATACAAAAAAACACTACTATATACATTTCAAACAATGTTTTATATAATTACATTTATAATTATTCAACAAATATTTAAAAACATTAATGTTTCATCTTTTGACGCTCATGATCCCCTTTAAAGAATGTTCGGCCATGGTAACAGTTATCGAACAAATCATTTAATCAATGCAAAAGATTCTTCCTATATAAGAAAAAAAATATTATGTTAGTAATACTATAAAGAAATAAATTAAACATTAATATGAAACAATACATTAATAAAATGTCAATTTTTATTAAAAAAACACATTTGGAGTTATACCAGTCACACTGTGCGTCACAAATGAGTTATGGATTGTTGTTCTAAAATATCAAAACAATCCGAATGTGTTTGCTCGATTTTGAGTATATCACTTGTTCTTTTACTAAAATCAATGTCAATTTTAAATAATGACATAATTGGAGTTATATCGGTCACATAGTGCATCAGATTGATGTGCGATTGATTCTTACCTATCAAAAATTACTGATGGATCATTGACCTAAAGTATCAAAACAATTCGAATGCATTTGCTCAGTTTTCAGTATATCGGTTTTGTTTTTTTTACTAAAATGTCATTTCAAACTGGAAACACACATTTTAAGTCATACGGTCGCATCGTGCATCGGTTTGACTTGAGACTATTACATACACGTCAAAAATGACTTATGAATCAGTGTCTTAAATTATCTGGACAATCAGAGCGTGTTTGCTTAGTTTTCAGTGAGTGACGCGTTTTGAACTAAAATGTCAATTTAAATTGATAACATACACTTTTAGTCACACCAGTCACATCGTGCGTCAGATTGAGGTGTGGTTGATTTCTACATGTCACAAGTGACCCATGAATCGTTGTCCTAAAGTATTAAAACAATCCGAATGTGTTTGATCGGTTTTCAGTGTCACTTGTTCTTTTTGCTTAAATTAATGTTAATTTTAAATTAAATGACACTTAGAGTCATAACAGTTACACCATGCATCAGATTGAGGTGTGGTTGATTCATACACGTCACAAATGACTCATGGATTATTGTCCTAAATCATCAAAATAATTCGAATGCGTTTTCTCGGTTTTCAGTATGTCACTTGTTCTTTTTGCTAAAATCAATGTCAATTTAAAATAAAAATAGACAGTTTGAGTTATACCGGCCACACCGTGAATCATATTGAGGTGCGGTTGATTCTGACACATCACAAATGACTTATAGATCGTTGTTCTAAAGTATCAAAATAATTCGAATGTGTTTGCTTGTTTTTCAGTATGTCAGTTGTGTTTTTTACTAAAATATCATTTCAAACTGAAAACACGCATTTTGAGTCATACCGGTCGCATCGTGCGTCAGTTTGATGTGAGACTGCTTCATACACATCGTAATTGACTTATGAATCACTGTTCTAAATTATCAAGACAATCAGAGTACATTTGCTTGGTTTTCAGTGAGTGACACGTTTTGAACTAAAATGTCAATTTTAAACTGATAACAGACACTTTTAGTTATACCGGTCATACCATGTGACAGATTGAGGTGTGGTTGACCTACACGTCACAAATGACTCATGGATTGTTGTCCTAATGTATCAAAATAATTCGAATGCATTTGCTCAATTTTTAGTATGTCATTTATTCTTTTTACTTAATTAATGTCAATTTTAAATAAAAAGACACACTTGAAGTCATAGCGGGCACACCGTGAGTCAGATTGAGGTGAGATTGACTCATACACGTCACAAATGACTCACGAATCATTGTCCTAAATTATCAAAATAATCCGAATGAATTTGCTCGGTTTTCAGTATGTCATTTGTTCTTTTTACTAAAATTAAAGCCAATTTTAAATAAAAAGAGACACTTTGAGTGATACCGGTCACACCGTGCATCATATTGAGGTGTGGTTGATTTCTACACGTTAAAAATGACATATAGATCATTGTTCTAAAGTATCAAAACAATCCAAATGCGTTTGATCAGTTTTCAGTATGTTACTAGTTCTTTTTACTAAAATTAATGTCAATTTTAAATAAAAAGACACACTTAGAGTTATAGAGATCACACCGTGCATCAGATTGAGATGAGGTTGATTCCTACATGTCACAAATGACTTATGGATCATTTTCCTAAGGTATCAAAACAATCCGAATTCGTTTCCTCATTTTTCAATTTGTCACTTGTTCTTTTTACTAAAATTAATGTCAATTTTAAATAAATAGACACACTTGGAACTATACAGGTTACACTGTGCATCATATTGAGGTGCAATTGATTCCTACACGTCACAAATGACTTATGGATTATTTTACTAAAGTATCAAAACAACTTGAATGCGTTTGCTCTGTTTTCAGTATGTTACTTGTTCTTTTTACTAAAATTAATGTCAATTTTAAATAAAAAGACACACTTAGAGTTACAGCGGTTACACTGTGCTTCAGATTGAGGTGATGTTGATTCATACACGTCACAAATGACATATGGATATGTTTCCTAAAGTATCAAAACAACCCGAATATGTTTGCTCGGTTTTCAGTATGTCACTTGTTATTTTTACTAAAATTAATGTCAATTTTAAACAAATAGACACACTTGAAATTATACCGGTCACACCGTACATCATATTGAGCTGAAATAGATTCCTACACGTCACAAATGACTTATGTATCATTGTCCTAAAGTATCACAACAATCCGAATATATTTGCTTGGTTTTCAGTAAGTCACTTGTTCTTTTTACTAAAATTATTGTCAATTTTAAATAAATATACATACTTAGAGTTATAGTGGTCACACTGTGCGTCCGATTGAGGTGCGGTTGATTCATACATGTTACAAATGACTTATGGATCTTTTTCCTAAAGTATCAAAACAATACCAATGCATTTGTTCGGTTTTCAGTATGTCATTTGTTTTGTTTACTAAAATTAATATCAATTTTAAATAAATAGACACACTTTTAGTCATACCGGTCACACCGTGCATCATATTGTGGTGTGATTGACTACCAAAAATCACAAATGACTTATGGATCGTTGTCCTAAAGTATCAAAACAATTCAAATTTATTTTCTCTGTTTTCAATATGTCACTTGTTCTTTTTACTAAAATTAATGTCAATTTTAAATAAAAAGAGACACTTTGAGTCATACCGGACACATTGTGTATCAGATTTAGGTGCGGTTGATTTCTACATGTCACAAATGATTTATGGACCGTTTTCCTAAAGTATCAAAACAATCTGAATAGGTTTCTCGGTTTTGAGTATGTCGGTTGTCTTTTTTACTAAAATTTATGTCAATTTTAAACAGAAAGAAGCATTTGGAGTCATACCTGTCACACCATGTGTCGGATTGAGTTGCGGATGATTCCTACACATCCCAATATCTTGAAACAAACCTCAACTACCAATGTTATCACGATTCCCATTGCATTTCTTTGTCGAAATGTCAACACTACATATCAACTCGATATTCTTAGCTGGAAAACCTTTTTCGTTGTTGAATTCCAAGAGAGTGGAGGAAGCTCATGTGGCCATTATATCACGAGAAGTCACCACAATGAGCACACGAGCTTCCTCCACTCTTCTGGTTTTCAACGAGAAAGATTTTTCAGCTAAATAACATCGACTCTATGCAGTGTTGGCAGCTCGACAAGGAGAAGCAATGGAAAACATAAATATTTGTGAAAAAAAACTAAATAAGTGTTGGATAAAAATGAGCAGGAAATTAATTTAAAAATAGTAGATAAAATGATGACAAAATGAATTAAATAAATATTATAAATTCACATTTTCATGATTATTGGATACATTCTTGACCTATTTCTTTGTTGTCATTATCTCAATTGCAGCCTCGAAGTCCAATCTCTCATGAGCATGAATAGTTTCGAACAAACAACCCCAACTTGAACAAAGGAATTCACCTGTATAAGAAAACGATTCTTATGTGAGTAATACTAAAAATAAATAAATTAAATATAAATATGAAACAATCCATTACTTCTATGGAAGTCACATCTTCATGTTATTTGTGTACATTCTTCCATCAGGTATGTTGCCCATTCATTTCTAAGCAAATCTATGTCGTCCTGTGAATATGAGTCTTTTCGATAGTCATAGTAGTACTGAAAAAATATAAATACACAAAGAGAATATAAATTATATAACTTGAATTTTAGTTCTAAAACATTGGATGTAGTGTATTACAAATTGACAAACGCCATCATGTGTGGTCGGTTTGTTGGGTATACATGCAGTGAATCCAGAAAATAAATATTTGGAGTATCTAAATTGATCACAATGAGCATCCAATGTTTCCTAAAAACACAAAAAGGAATAAGTAATGAAAGAAATAAAAATATATTTGACATGATTAAATTATAGAGTTTTACCCCTGTAATGTTGGTATTAAGAAAAGTCTGTCATTCGAAAGTTTACTTTCAAACGATTTGACCAGGTCTGCCACTATTTCATAGGGAAATACCTTCAATTATTTTTGATATATACGCCTTCCAAAAATATGAAATGTATTTAGTCATAATTAAAATAGTATATCAACTTTTGGAAAATCAAATCATGAAAACATACCTCATGTATACATTTACAA
Organism: Viscum album; assembly: GCA_963277665.1. Classification (NCBI taxonomy): domain Eukaryota; kingdom Viridiplantae; phylum Streptophyta; class Magnoliopsida; order Santalales; family Viscaceae; genus Viscum; species Viscum album. The sequence continues at coordinate 1,421,453,611 of OY728123.1, read as the reverse complement.
CTGAGGCGCCTAGCGAATCATAGTCGATGATTTCATTTACATTCTCAACACCAATGTTGTCTTCACCTTCCTCTCTGTACATATTTTCTTTAAAATCAACTATGTGACTAATACCATTTTTTTAACTTTGTATACACATGAACTTTCAATGTTAGTAAATGTGGATATGGAACGGGCGGGGTAAAGGTGCTTTCAGAAGATCTTTTTGATTAGTTGGTCGATTCTTTAGATGGTTTTGAGTCGGTCTTTCGTTTCACCCCCTTCCCTTTGTCTGACTGTAATAATATTCATCGGTTCAGACCTTTTTTCATTAATTGTTAAATATTTAGCTTGAAAAATAAATTGGAAATGAATACCTCCTTATCGACATGTTTTTTTAAAAGATGTGATGAACATGAAGTGAATGTTCTAACAGCTCGGTTGATCGTATGAATATCATCATCATCAAGTGAAACAGGTAGCTCAGCGCTCAGCTCATGAGCTATGCTAATCGCCACTCTCACATGACCTGTTGGAAATGGTCTGTTGTGTAGAAAATCGTCTTGGATATTGAACACCGTAGCCCTCACTACAAGACAATGAGTGAGTGTTGATAGATATAAATCACAGTTATTTTCACCATGTAGAATATCAGTATTAGAAAGGTATCAATGTTTGTCTGATTCACATTTCATAGAAACAATTATTAGAATATTGATTACCACGACTAAGACACCTTTTTGAGGGGAATGACTCACCTCAAAGCTGGTGGGGGGGGGGGGAGATCTTCACACAATGACTGTTCTTGAGTTACTTCTTCTCTTTGCTTCCCCCCATAACAGTTTCTAGAAACTCCCTCTGCCATTGGAATTGTTCTTCAAGGGTAGCTATTCTTTCTTTCATCTGTTTCATTTCTTTATCTTTATCCTCTTGTTTTTTTCTCAAAATATGTTCGGTCTGTCACCCCAAAACATGCATCTTTGACACGACCATACTGTTCTAGCCGCTTCAAGGAAACCAATAGTAGGTGTTTATCTGGTACAGGTGTTGATGATTCCTGTGACGAAGTCAGATAAAAAATATAGGAAAATAAGTAATCATTGTTATGTAATAGCTATTTAAAACAATTTTTTTATTATGTCATACTTACACATGTTTCCCACACTTTTTGCGTGTTTTCATTTTTTAATATCTCATCTTTATTTACACGTGCCTTCTTTCATAGCATATGGCGTGCGATGAAAGTGGTTTTGAATTTGGATTCATCAATCTACATATAAATAGAAAAACATAATTATGTTGTTGTTTCATGTCACATAAAAGTATTAAGGTAGATTTATAATACGTACCAATTTTTTTTCAAGTGAAGCGTACCCTATCCTTGCTTTACGGTAGAGGTATTGGTTTTGCTGTCTGTCCCTTATTTTCAGCACTCAGTTGTAGTTTCATAAATAAAAAATTGTTAATTAAATTGATGAATATATGTATTTTCAAACGTATTACCAGCCACAATATATCTGAAAAGACACATCCGCACGACGGTCAGTAAACGCACCCCACACTTCTTGGGTTATCAGGTGTGCATTAATAAGCGGTGGGTGCGGGTTTATTTTCTCTTCAGCATCTTTAAGATGATGTCTCATTAGAATTGTGCAAAAGCCTCTGTGAATCCTTTCAGCAAGCATTGATACATATTTCTTGTGAGAGTCTTCTATTATAAATGCATTCTCCAAGGGATGATGAAGAGTAAGTCAATGTTTCATTATTTTATTTTTTAGTAAAATAAAAAAATTATATCATAATGTTACCATAATATCTTCCCACATTAGTGTCTTAAGCACGAGCACAACATGATGCCACAAATCTACATCAATTGACACACATTTTCGAGTGACGATTCTAATGTAACTACTGAACATGAGATTGTTGGAGTTAACATGCTGGCCCAACGCACTTCATCCGACCTCATATTTGATGCCTTTGATTTTCACCTTAATGTTTTTTTCTAACACCATAAAACTACGAAGCCCCTGTTTTTTCTGCATCGTCAGTCCTTCGTCGAATACCATTTCCTTAGATTCAACATCATCAATATGTTGTTCCTCTGGAGCGGTAACATTGGTATATGCAAATAGTCAGTGTAACTTTGTACTGGGAGCAACAACAGGTTGAAAAACCTATTGTTCATCAGGATTGGGAGCACCAACACATGCAAAAGGTCGTTGTTCCTCTGCACTGCGAGCAACAACAAGTTGAGAGACCTGTTATTCCTCAGGATTGGGAGCACCGTCACATGCAGAAGTCATTATCTGCAAAAGTGGTTTAACATTTAATTTAGATTACATAAATGCAACAACAAACAGATAATAATATGAGGTAACACAATGTATATTATAAAAAAATATAACTTGATTATTGAACTCTTTTTTTAAAGGATGAAGGGATTTGGCCCCTCTATTGACTATCCAAATCCCTTCATTATGATCTCCTTTGATATAGAAAACTTCGTCTACATTGAGACCACTGTGAAATGATTATGACGTCCAAATGAAAGGGTCATCCTCAGTTGAATTTTCATCTGACCCTTCAGTGGTTTTGGTCGATAATAGAACAATTGACCACTTTCGGTTTGTGGGATCTGGAACATAAAATACTTGTACTACCTGTGATGCCATTATAAACGATTCATTTTTATACCATTCCTTATTGAAATCAACTTTCATGAATCCCAATTCATCTATTTTAACAAAACTCCTGTTATTAACCCACTAGCATTGAAAAATCGACATTTGGAATATTATATAATCCAACTCCCATATTTGTTTGATGATTCCAAAGTATGAAATATTTGAATGAATTGAATATCTGTCCTTAGTACCAGAAACATGCATCACTTTAGCCACAAGTGTAACTCCACTATTTTTCATGGTACTGTCTTCATTAGGTTCATCTGTATAGAACATATAACCATTAATTACATAACCATTGTAATATAATACATACATACTTGGTCCTCTGACTATCCATCAAAGTCGTTCTGAAATTGAATTGGGGATTTTCATCTGACTCCTTAAAAATATGGTCCCGAAACCATCTTATCAATTGTTGATTATGTTTATTTGATATCTATCTTTCATCTATTGATGGATTCAAATACCTAATAATTTCTTTATGGGTTTCAACATATGAGGCAACCTCCATACTATTATGTAAAACGTAAAGGTGAGCTTGCTCCTGATATGTAATATTTATTGTGACAACATCTCTTCTAGAAATTCCTTCACTCGCAAGCTGCCCAATGTGATGAGATTTCAGTAGACCAATGCTTTCCACACCAGATAGGTATTCGGTACAGAATTCAATGACTTCCTCAACAATATATTGCTCCGCAATATAATCCCTTGGCTGATTTTGATTTTTGACACACCCTTTCAAAATATTCATATACTGTTCAATGAGGTACATCCATCTATAGTGTACATGACCACATAGTCAAATCTCTCTCACCAAGTGAACCATCAAATGAACCATCATATCAAATAATGTTTGTAGGAAGAACATTTCCAATTCACATAACATGATGACAATTTCTCTTTCTATAGTTGGAAATTTCGTTGGGTCTATAACTTTGTTGCATGTAACTTTGAAGAAGAAACAAATATTGGTTATTATATGACAAACATTCTTGGAAAAAATGCAACGTAAAACTATAAAAAATAGATCTTTCATCAAAACATGACAGTCATGTGATTTCAGACCCTTTAACTTTAAATCGGTCATTGACACGATATTCTTGACATTTGATGAATATCTCTCTAGAACCTTTACGTCATTCAAGAAGTTACAAAACCGATTTCTCTCTTGCTTGGAAAGAGTGTAAGCAGTTGGAGGAAGAAAAGTTCGTTTTCCACCCTTCACCAACATCAAATCTTCTCATATTCCTATATCTACCATGTCTAACATAGCCTTAATCCCATCCTTTATTTTGTCGGGTTCATTTAGAAGCATGCTGATGATACTATCACATACATTTTTTTCAACATGCATAATATCAAGAAAATATTTGACGTGTAGACAATTCTAGTATGGTAATTCAAAAAAAAAATCTCTTTTTCCAACTGGTTTTTGTAAGGTTTTTCGAAAACGATTTACCAAAAGTAGTGTCTAAATATTTTACTTTCTCAAACAGTTGATCACTTGTTTGTGGATACAGTGATGTATGTTCTTTTGAACTTCTATCGAATGATGTTATCTAAGATCGTTACTTATGCCATCAGGGTAGAAATATGCGATGTCCTAGAAACACAATTTTCAATGAATGTTTCAACCTAATTGATGATGTACTTTGTTCGCAAATGGTACACCCTTGAGTTCCTTTAATGCTATATCTTGACATATTTTCATAAACAAGAAATCCATTTATCGCCCCGTACAACATAACTCTCAACGTAAAATCTTCATTTTTGTAAGCATCATACAATGTAACACCTGAATCCCACAATAATTTCAACTTGATCAATAGAGCCAAATAAAAATCAATATCATTACCTGATTATTTTGGTCCTGATATAAGCATAAATAACATGATGTATTTTCATTTCATGCATAACCATAGTGACAAGTTATAATTTACCAACATAACTGACCAATACTGTGAGTGCTATTTTGAAAACCAAAAGGATTCACTTCATCTGTAGATAATGAAAGATACATGTTTCTCTGCTCGTTTCCAAATTCAGGATACTCATGATCAATTATCTTCTACTGAGGAGATTCTGTCAGGTGACATAGTTTCTCATCTTTATTTCTTGTATCTCTGTGCCACGTCAATTGCCCTGCAGTCTCCTCACTTCCATATAGGCGCCTAAACCTTGGAATAATTGGAAAGTACCATACAAATTTTGTAAGACTGGATTAATCTTTCTTTTATCGAGAAGCACCACACTTTGGACATTCTATAAGTGATTTGTTATGACATCCCACCTTTTTATTACATAACTGTTCATTGTATTGTACAAACAAAGTATCTTTTAAAGTTTAGTTTCTTAGAAAAAAGTACATAATACATGAAAACTTAAAACATTATTCTATTACACTTGGAATACTTATTCAAGGTTCATCCTAAGTACATTTATTCCATCTCATAACCCGGGGACATGCATCAAAGGAAATGGTGAGCATAAGGCCCGGTAAGGGAAAAGAAAGGAAATAATTTACATGTGATCTTGAGGAAATTCAATAAGAACATAAAGAATATCATTGTGGCATGGAAAAGAGAACATGATACATATCATAAATAAAATAACATTAATCATAACTTGTAAATGTGGCTATAACATTTATTTTAGATATTCATAAGCATATCACCAAGGTTTGTCACCGAGGTGTCATAAAAATTACCAAGGTATCGTAAAACATGTCATCTTTATAGATTAAATTCATTACCGAATGCATTGGAGCGCTATCAGGGAACACCATTCATATGTCTTAATTAATGTAAACCACATATATCATAATAAAACATTTCATAAATAACCCGTGTAGAATAAAAGAAACAGTTTCATATCAAAATCATGGCGTTTAAAAAAAAAAAAAGATTAAAGACAAGATCTTTATATCACTATTAACCCACTAAAAAATAAGGTGGGTTTCATGTATGTTAATCCCAGAATAAAAATATATCATTTTTTCATCTAAGTGAATACCCTTGGAGAATAAAGAGGTTTGGGTATTCATAAAAGAAAATAAGATAATTTATTGAGAAAAAGAGAGAAATCTTGAGAAGAAAATCTGGCAGCATAACAGGTATGAAACATGGTTTTAGAAAATATTAAAAAGAGAGGGGATACATTCCTCCCATTAATAAAAGACTCTTAATATATTAAATGGATAGAATAAAATGGATAGAAGAACATATCTTGGAAATTTGAAAAACATACCACATAAAAAGGTAACCAGAAAGAAAAAGAGAAGTTGAGATTTCACTTACCTTGAAGAATAACTCATAAAACTCAAAGATTGAGACATTTGGGGCTTGAGGACACCTTGAGAGGACTCCTTGGGAGATATAAATATCATAAATTCATGGAGTATGAATTAGTAATGAAAGTAAATAGAGAAATGGGTAGGTATTTATAGCAAAAGAGGAGGATTTGTTTAATAATTTCCTTGAACACCTAGTTAGTGGTAAATTCAAAACCATGGGCTTTCCCATGATATTTGCCCATGATATTGGACACATGGGACACCTATTATGTTATTATAATCCACAAGAGTTTACTGGTATTATATATTGCATATTACATCATTATGATGTCATTAAACATACCAAAAAACTCAAACTGTATTTTTATTATTCATCAAAAAACAAAATATTTTAGAAAATTCTCAAAAATTCAGGCTAAAATAATTTCAATGTTCTGATTTCAAAAATGATGTTTATTTTATCATAAAATTTTTCTAAGTATGATAAATTTAACTTTTAAATATAAAAAACCTTATTAAAAATAATAGCAGATAGAAAATGCATAGTAAATTTTCTAACACTTGAAAAAATAAAATAATTTTATCATTTAAATTTAAATAAGAGTGTTTTAATCATAATATTTAATTGAAATAATTATTATTCATAATATATTAGTTTATTATAAATATTTATATCTTCTCTGAAAAGTACAATTTCTATCCGAAAAAATCAATCTATCAAATTCGCTATATTTTTAAGAAAAACTATTCTCAAAACGGAAATGATTGAATAACAATTTTATTTAAACAAAGGTATTACACATTAAGTAATTAAGGTATCGAAATATAATTCCTTATCACACCCACATACTCCCTAAGAGTAAGGTGTTCAATGGTGGTAGATTCGTGGGGTGTCTCGGCTAACATTAATCGAGTGGTAATTTCCACTAATTTGAACTTATCCTGTGTGCGATTTTGTTCAAGATTCACTTATTGAATCTCAGCTTGGGTTTGTTCAAGAGAAAATCTCAGTGATGAAACCTCCCTCCCAAGCTCTGGAAAATGAGCTTCAAATGGAACGACTTTACCGGTTGAGGTCATCAACTCTTCTTTCTGTAACAATTTTCCTTTGTCAAAATTTTACTTATAAACTCTAATGGTAATGTTAAAATTATTATCGACAGTATAGTTCCCAACGATCATATTGACCAAAGATCATATAATGGTCGAAACTCCATGATCACATTTCAAATTATACTCACTTTATTTTTAAAGAGACAATTATGTTGAGTATAAAATAATATTACATACATTTTCAGGAAACATTTATTATTAAAAAAGTTCGGGTCGTTGCCTTTGTGGTCCTTGTGAAACATTATACAGTCATTCGGCCAGGCATGTATTCTTTCAGAGATCATACCCATCAAACATAGTATTCATTTAGAATCATATTGTAACACCCCAGAATGATAAAGAGTTAAATGGATAAATTATACAACTCATGTCAATAAGGTGCACCTTCCTTTTTGGGAGTCTACCTAATTAGAACTCCACAGTTAAGCGTGCTTGGACTAGAGTAGTGATCAGGAAGGGTGACCTTATGGAAAGTTTCCCAGAGTTTGTGTGAGTGAGGACAAAGAACACTAGAAAGGACATGTGTTGGCCCATGGGGAAAATCATTAGTTAGATAACCCGTTCGGGTATGTGGGGGGGCCCAGGGTGGGGACCACGTGTCTGCGAGGCAACTGGTGGTACCTGGTGGGCCAGAACCCGACGATCGTGTTAAGGTAGGGTGTAACACCCCAGAATTATAAAGGGTCAAATGGATAAATGATACGACTCGTGTCAACAAGGTTCACCTTCCTTTTTGGGATCCTACCTGATTAGAACTCTACAGTTAAGCGTGCTTGGAATGAAATAATGATGAGGATGAGTGACCTTTTGAGAAGTTTCCCAAGGTGTGTGTGAGGAAAAAACACACTGGAAATGACATGTGTTGGCTCGTGTGGACAATCATTATTAAGATGAACCGTTCGGGTACGTGGGTGGGCCCCAGGGTGGGAACCACATGTCTACGGGGCAACTGGTGGCACTTGGCAGGCCGAGACCCGATGACTATGTTAGGGCGGGGTTTCTGTGCTGTCAACGGGGCCCAGAAGGTCACCCATCCTGATCACTACTCCAGGCCAAGCAGACTTAACTATGGAGTTCTAATCTGGTATACTCCAGAAAAGGAAGGTGTACCTTGTTGACATGAGTCATATCATTAGTCAGATGACCCCGTTCGAGCACGTGGGGGGCCCTAGGGTGGGGACCACTTGTCTGCGGGGAAACTGGTGGTACCTGGTGGGCCAGGACCCAACAAACGTGTTAAGGCGGGGTGTAACACCCTATAATGATAAAGGGTTAAATGACTAAATTATATGACTAACGTCGACAAGGTGCACCTTCCTTTTCGTGAGACTACCTGATTAGAACTCCACAATTAAACATGCTTGACATGGAGTAGTGATCAGGATGAGTGACATTCTGAGAATTTTCCCAATGCGTGTGTGAGTGAGGACAAAACACTTTGTAAAAGACATGTGTTGGCCCGTGTGGACAATTATATGTCAGATGAACCATTCAGGTATGTGGGTAGGCCCTAGGGTGGGAACCACGTGTCTACAGGGCAACTAGTGGCACCTGGCGGGCCAGGACCCGACGACTGTGTTAAGGCGGGGTATCTGTGCTATCAGGGGGGACTAGTTGTCACATTTTTTATCAGAGGTGGTACCCAGCCTTAAGTGCAGTGTACTACCTGAGTTGAGATTTAGGGCCCACAATGAAGACGTTGTGCTCTAAAGGGGGGGGGGGTGAATGTAACACTTCCGAATGATAAAGGGTTAAATGATTAAATGATATGACTCATGTCAACAAGCTGCACTTTCCTTTTTGGGAGCCTATTTGCCCTGGAGTAGTGATTATGATGTGTGACCTTCTGGGAAGTTTCTCAGGGTGTGTGAGAGTGAGGACAAAGCATACTGGAAAGGACATATGTTGGCCTATGGGGACTGTCATTAGTCACATGACCCATTCAGGCACATGGGTGGGACCCATGGTGGGGACTACGTGTCTGTAGGGCAACTGGTGGAACCTGGCGGGTCAGGACCCGTCGACCATATTAAGGTGGGGTGTCTGTGCTATCACTGGGGCCCAGTTGTTACACGGGGTGTCTGTGCTGTCAGCGGGGCCTAGTTATTACATGTATGTTTGGCTCAGGAGCTCATTATCTTTTGGGAACATGTCATTCAAGAGAGCAATTAGTTCCATAAAACTTGCGTCACTCCATCCATTGCCTGATTTCAAATTATACAGTTTCAGTACGACTGATAATGCTGTATATTTAGTGAAACCAGCATACAATGACATCTTTGCACAACTCTTTAACTTCTTAAACAATTTTGGGCAATCACGAAGTTCATCTTCAACTATCCTTGTTAATTCTCCAATTTTATCTTCATCATTATTTACATATATAATCACATCATCGATATAGTATTCTTCATTGTCCACACTTGTACTCATATCAGATGATCCATAAAATGTAGTTCTATCTCATCCACTAGCTAAATTTGCTTTTTCCCCCTGTTTATTCCAACATTTATAACTCCAATCTATTCTGTGATAGATCAAGTGTTCTTTCATCTCCTTCGGACTAATTAGTCTTGAATAACAACACCGTAAACACGAACAAAGGATTTTATAAGGGTCATATGCATAATCTTTTGCAAACTTGATGAACTCTTTCACTCCATCTTCATACTCTTTTGTCACACGATTGACATCCATCCATTCTTTATTCATATCTATCCTATTTGATTCGGTAATATTAATATTTAACAAAATAAATACACAAAAGATGTTTAACTAGGGTCACCATCCAACCATATATCCCTCTCAGAAGATCCAAAGGAAGGGAAACAAGCCAGAATAAACCCAAACTTATAAAATATAGGCGTGATCTAAAAGTCCAGTATGTCACCACAACCTACCAAATCTAAGAGATCACTTTTGTGTTACATCCTAAAAAATCTAGTTTAAAATACATTAGAAAAATAAACATTTTCTATAAAGTTAAATCAAATAAGTAGTAACAGATAAAAGTGTGTTAAAACTTTTTTTCTAAGTTTTTCATTCAGTGAAAACAATCACTTGGAGGACATTTTTCCTCAGCCAATACCTCTTGGTAAAATCACCTTTTTAAAATCTGACATTAAATTATTTCATAAACACCCATTTTTGAAACACACATTTCAAAACTCAAAGAGGTTTCTAACTATCATACAATTTTCTAAAACATGTTTGAAAACCAACCTTTTCCATAAAACTAGGCATGGTGGCCTAAAACCCATTTTCAAAACTCACACATTCTTAGAGTTTCAAATACAAACCATTTTAACTTTTCTTGTCACACCCAGGCTTTTAAGTTTCACTTCGTTCTGATTTGGGTCGGGTTCTTGGTCGTTTTCTCGGGAGCCGGGTGTGACAGGTTTGAAATTTTGGGCCATTATTTCTCTCCTATTATTGTCCTATCTTTCCCACTAGGTTCCCTCTAGCCCCCCTTGAATTTGGAAGAAAATGGACAAATTTTGGGTGGCCAGAACAGGCCCCACGGTTTGGTCGCATGGTTTACTAAACCATGCGGCCAAACTGTGCACAATGTACAGATCATTAAAAATATTTTTGTAATTCCATTTTTTCTCTTTTGGGCTTAACCCTAGTGTGCCCCTTTCTTCCCCCATTCGACCATTATATCCATGGAAAGCTCCCAAGCCCCCCCAATCTCATTTGGAACCCAAATTTGAATGGGTTTTTGGTGGTGAAACTTCAAGATTTCTTCAAGTGAATTCCTTCCCTGTTTCTTCAATTTCCTTAGGGATTCTTCCCTCCTTGAAGTTCCAAATGTCTAGAAACTGGGGCTTCTTACCTAGGGTTTAATTTTGAGTTTCTTGGTTCAATATTCTTGGTTAGGGTTCGTTTTCTTTCCCTTGTGGTGCGGCGGTGGTGCGGTTGAAGTTTCACACAATGATTTGGGATTTTGGCATCTAAGGTAGATGATTCCATGTGTAATCATTCTTTGATGAGTTATCTTTTCTTGATTTACTTGTTTAGAATGTTCCTCATATGTTGTGTGTGGTGCGAAAACCATTTTTGATGTAATTGGTTAAGCGTTTAATTTTAAAGTTTCATTTTTTCTTGAAAATATGTATTTTTCATGTGTAACTCATCTGGTATCATTTGAGGTCATTTTATAACACATGAAAGTGGTTTATTAAATGTTTCTAGGGATTCCAATTCTATTTTGGTTTGGTATTGGTGTGCATTTATCCTTAAAAGAGTTTTCGAATGCATTTTGTGTGAAAAACCTTGTTATACTCCTTGGAGTTGTTTTGTAAAAATATCAAATGGTTTATTGAGTTGCACAAAGTGTGCAAAAAATGTTTAGGCACTGTTTTGGTGGGTGTATGTTTTTAAAATGAGTATTTGAAATAGAAAGGGATTATTTGTGATTTCAAACGTTTTGATAATGTTTTATAAATGGTTGGAATGATTTATTAAATTGTGATAAAGATGCGAGACATGATTGTGGGATGTTTTGATGTGAGTGTGACCTTAAAATGAATTTGAAGGTGAAAAGGGAATTATATGACATGTTTTTGGGATTTTTGGTGTGTATAATTTGAAAATGGCATTTTTATGTGCAATTTATATTTTATAACATGTGGAACTTGATTGAGCACAAAGTGGGAAACCTGGGTATCTAGGTGGGTGGACTAGGACCAATATACTAGTGATCCGATAAAGGTTTCATCCCTATTTCACTTAGCAAGTTTGACGATGACAACACTAACTAAACTATGATGATATTTGGGACCACTAGGCCATTGGGGTTTCCCCTCCTAGTGGCACGTGCACGAGAAGGTTATTTATTATGGTTACTTTTACACTGAGATAGGATGTTCCTAGAGTCCCACAACTAGCTAGTGCCTAGGGGTGTTCCTGTGACTAGTGCTCATTGGCTATATTGCACTTACCGTCGACATACGATGGGTTTGGTTGGTAAATTTGGTATCATGCATGTTTTATTTAGAAGTGTTCATTATTTAATTTTTACCTCTTGAAAACTATTTCATTTAAAGTTTCATCTTTCAGAAATTGTTAATAGCATTTCTTGTTTATAAAAACTTGCAAGATTTTTGTCTTTAAAATGTTTATCACATGAAATATTTTTGGGTGGCATCCTACTGGTCCTAGGATCACACCCTACTTACACCCTTGGGTGTAAGTAGAATTGGTAATGTTTGTCACATGTTTGAGAAATGTTTTTGGAGACGACAATTTGGGTTGCTTGTGGTCTCTTGGTGTAGTGTTTTGGAGACAACTTGAGGGAGATTCCCCCTTGCCATGTGGTGGTTTTTGGGGTAGATTGCTGCTCCCTTTTGTTATGGTCCTTTTGGGTTTTGGTTTTAAATTATGTAATTCAATTCTATTTTTTTTTGTAAATGATATTTTGGTTTGAAAAATTCAGATTAGTTCCATTAGCCCTTCTTTGATGTTTTACGATTATAAACTAAGGTGAAATCGTTCCCAAACTTTATTTATGATACCCGGGCACTTGTGCCAGCCTGTGGGGATTGAGAATGCCTTTTGGGCCTTACCACGGACTGGGTCGAGAGACGATTTTGATGGTGACCAGATCTGGTTCGTGACATTTATCATTTGAGAACATTTTTCAAACTCATTATTAAAATAGTTTGAAAACACTTCAAAATCACACTTTCATTTTTTTCCTGCTTTAAAAACCTTTCATAATCCCTTTTAAAAAAATCTGAAAAGCAAACCATACAAAGAAGAAAAAAGTACGATCAATCACCACTATGTCAAGTCACACAACATGGGGAAAACGATAAGAAAATATGTACCAAACAATAATATAAATAGCAAGAGATACAATAGAAGCAGAAAGATAAAGCCCCTAAATGATCCTAAAAAGGATTCTAGTTTCATGGACATCGTCACTAGGCTGTATTAATAAAAGGAATTGAACAGGAGATAAGGAAACTAGGTCATCACTACTAAACCTATCCACACCCCCAAAAGTCCCATCAAACTAGGTCATTAATAATAAACATCCCCACATAGGATCGCAAGCTACAATGGTCATACAAGAATCAAAGGGGCTTAAGAGGGTATCGCACCTTTTATAAAAACTCATTTTTTTTATAAAATTTCAAATGTGCCTTCTCTTTTCAAAACATACTTTGAATGACAAGCCATTTTATCATTTATAAAAGTCATCCCAATCTACTTTTCAGACCAATTTTATCCAAAGACCTTTGAAACTCAAATGAGAATTTATACTACCCTTTAAATGACTATTGAAAAAAATTCAAAGACATAATGAGTTTCAAAATCCAATCTGCATGGGAAAACACACCCTTTTGAAATAATCCATCTCATTTGGAAATCTTAAAATCTTTAAACGCCCCCAAAACGTTGATATAAAAATTAACTAAGGCTAAAAAAAGTGGTTTTAAATATAGATCACAAGGGTTAACTCGCCACTTTAAAAATAAAACAATATTTTCCAATATTTTCAATACTTTCAAATCACCTAAACTCTTGGTTTGAAATCCAATTAATACAATAATAATTTTTAAAACATCAAGTCGGTGATTACCACTGATTTTAAAACCAAAATAATTCTTATAAAAAATTCATTCAGGCATTTTCCCAAACACTTTTCATCGAATATCATTCCATAACAAGAGATAAAACCACTTGGAAAACACTATTTATCCCTCCCGGTCATTCATATAGGCATAGGTATAATAAGGAAACACTTTCAAAACAACAATCATTTAAAGATAAAGAAAATATGAAGGGGAATTAAAAAGAAAAGGAACATGGTATATAAGAAATCTATTCAAAATAAGATGATGTAGCAAGGACTGAGGACACATAAAATCTAACCAAAGTATATCCGTAAATAAAACATAATCCCTTTATAAAGAGGATGACCCATAGAATGAATTAAGAGTAATATAAAAAGTTAATGGAAATGTTAAATCAACAGTACATCAACATCCCATTCGCCATTGAAATCTCACAAATATCGTCATGTGCCAAGTTCCTTAAGGAACTCATTTATAATAAAAATAAATGAGAAGATATAAGAGTGATTTTTCTAAGAGAGGATTTATTAGTTATTATTCAATGAAATCTTCCACTAAAACTTCAATATCCATGTAGCTTTTCTATTCCATGCAATATTTGTGCTTGAACTTTCTAGAATGCCCTTTTTGATTTATAGTGGGATATCTGACCTATGATGCTAAATATTTTCAAGAAAAGTAATCCAAATACAATAGATGTTATTCTTTAACTATAAGAGCAGTCCATCGAGTACGTCATTGGAATTTAGGATGAGGTCTTGGTCTATGTAGGGAAATTAATCATTCCCTTTGATATTATCATTCTAGAAATTATGGGAATGGGAATGAGGGTTCCACTTCACGGACATAAACTGTAACATCCCATCATTTTATAATTTCAATATTAATTAATTTCATAATTAATTCAAACATTCCTAATTCTGAAAACTCATTGGGCGCTCTCAGTACATCGTAACCACAACCAAACACCCATAGGAGGTCTAAGACACACTCCCAAAACTATTTTAGGCAGAAGACCTAACAACCAACAATGATTTGATCATAAATTTAACTTAATTTAGGATAATAGACTTGAAAACAAACAAACAACAACATATCTTCTTCGAAACAACATGAATACATCATCTCAGGTCCTCCTTTACACAATTTGATAAAAATCCCCATTGATTGGGATGATTTCCTCCATGATTCGGTGGAAATCATCAAGAAAATATAACCAAAATTGAAATGAAAACAATAAAAAATTAAGGTGATAGTGAGTGGTGAGATATGAAAGGGGATCACCTTTTAAGTAGCGATGATGACAGGAGAGACGACGACAAGGCATGGAGCAACGATGACAATGACGACGAATGTGAAGGAGAAGGCGAGGCAAAGAGAGAGGACAATGGGGCAGGTAGAGATGACGAAGGGGTAAAGAGATAGTTCTACAAAAGCTTTGAAGACGAGATGGAAGAAGACTGTTAGGGCTATTTTTATGACATTAGAGGAATACTTTTATTAACACTTTTAAAAAAGCACCGATAAAGGTCTGTTTTATCAATGCTAAAATAGAAAGTGCCGATAAAACCTACCTTTATCAGCGTGAAAAAACATTGATAAAGATATAATGTTAATAATTTATTTATTTATATATATATATATATATTAGGTGATCAGGGGTACAATTACATTTAAACACACACAGGCTAGAAAGACAGTCCATATCCCCCTCAAGGGATAACCCACCCATCAAGTCTTATTTATTCAGTACATGACCTGTACGCCCAGTGGGCATGAAGCCCATTAATATATTTTTATAATTTTATAATTATTTAAATATATCTATAATTATTTATAATTATAATTATAAATATTTGTATATATTTATAAATATATTTATTTAATTATATATATTTATAACATTATAAGTATAATAATATTTTTTTTATAATTTTATAATTATTTAAATATATATATTTATAATTATAACTATAAATAAATATATATTTATTTTTAATTAAAAAATTATAATAAATATATATTTATTTATAGTTATAATTATAATATATATATATATATATACTTAAATAATTATAAAACCATAAAAAATATATTTATTATATTTATAATTTTATAAATATATATAATTAATATATTTATTATAATTTTATAATTATTTAAATATATCTATATTTATTTAGAATTATAATTATAAATATATTTATTTATTTATAAATATTTGTATATATTTATAAATATATATATTTAATTATATATATTTATAAATTTATAAGTATAATAAATATATTTATTATAATTTTGTAATTATTTACATATATATATATATATAATTATAAGCATAAATAAGTATATTTATAAATATTTGTATATAATTATAAATATATATATTTATAAAATTATAATAGATGTATCTATTGTAATTTTATAATTATTTATATATATATATATAGCGAAGTGGGTCTAGTCAAAATTCAAGGCTCCTGACTATTTATTAAAATAAAAGAAAAAGGAAAGTAAACACAAGAGAAGATGGATGAGTTCAAACAAGGAATGCCCACATCCTTGAAAACTGCAAATCTAGTAAAGCGAGATCACTCCCAAACTCATGATTAGGATCACTGTCTTCATCGAAAGACTCCCACTCTGATTGAGAGTTCCCTTGATTGAAAATCACAGAATATTTCTCCTTGATCTTCTCCTACTCTGGGGTTAGATGAATCTCATGTTCCTTGGAACTTCATCCATGCCCATTCATCGCAACCACGTCCTCGGTCATGACCTTCTGGATGCTTACCCCATCTCCAGGTTTTTTTGGGGGAAAATTCTTTACAATCTCCCTCCTCAATACCCAAATTATCCTTTGAGCCATGACTTGACTCCTCATTGAGAGATTGTATTACTCCAAAGCTATTAACAACTGTTATCTTCAATGGTTGTCCAATATTTTGCTTAGAAGACTTAATTGGCTCATGTTGAGAACCGCTCTTCCTTGAGATCATCTAAAAACCTTCATTGTCCACCAAGGCATTGTTTTTCCTCTTCTCATTATAATTAATTGAGGAATTGAAACTCGTTTTCTTCTTACCTTTATTGCTTGAAGCCAACTGCTCATTCATGATGAGGTCATCTCCCACGACTTACGAATGAATTTCCCTTATGTCTTCCTCAAGAGTCCCCATTCTATCCACCAAAGGAAAAGTAGAATCTAAACTAATATTATTTTGTGCATTCAAGGTGGGATTATCACTTCCCTCCCTTACATTCTGTTCATTTTCAAAAATAATATCTGACCAAAGTTTTCTTTTTTCAGAGCACTGGAAAAGTGTTGTAGACTGATTGCATTCAACATTTACAGCCCCTACCTGCCGTCCATCAGAATGTACATCAATCTGCCCCGCATTAACATTTATTGGAGAAATCTGCATCTGTCCAGAGCTACCACCTTCATCAGCCTGGTAAGACAAAACAAAACCATCACTATGCCTTGTAATATCATTAACAAGCGCAGTCTTCAATTGCCCAGAAACAATATTCTAAATAGGAAAGTCATTACTTACTGGTTGAACTACAACATAACCAATGGACTGCTACCCAGAAACACCACCATTCACATCCTGTTTAACCAAATCGGAGGGAACTGATTTCTTGTAAGAGTTAG
This sequence comes from Viscum album, assembly GCA_963277665.1. NCBI lineage: Eukaryota > Viridiplantae > Streptophyta > Magnoliopsida > Santalales > Viscaceae > Viscum > Viscum album. Next base: position 1,421,436,289 of record OY728123.1, on the reverse strand, counting down.
TGTCCTAAAACCAACTATATGTACTTTGATTACATGAATATTTAATTTATTAAATATTAAACATCTTATTACATATTTTTAATTGTTCTCCATGACTATAGTGTAATAATGTCCTAGAATATTTGTCGCATTGATAAGGTTATATCAGTTCTCTGCTATGATAAGAACCTTGAAGTGATATGAAAATACTTGTAATATTGTTCTGCAGTTGGATGACATACTATGATAGGACACATAGTATACAGACTGCCAGGTATGAGTACTCATAAGCAGACAAGACTTCTTCTCATGAAGTTCACACTTTGTAATCTTCAAGATGGGAAATTATGAAAACAAAACCCGCCAGTAAGAATTCCGCTTGTTTTGGTGTCATCGGATATTCCTATCTGTGAGCGTGTGTAATGGTCCTTATAATTTAAGATTATCATTAATACGTTTCACAACTCACGCACTTTAATTTACTGATGAAAACCGTCACACTATATGTTCGTGGGAAGTATGGTACGTTGGGTGCGTCACGAATGACAAGTTATTAATGGATAAGTTGATGAAGGATTTGTCCCTTCCATTTATGGAAGTTGATATCTCAACCCTTTGATTGAAATAGAACCGTCACCCTAAATTCTATGGCCATGGTGTAACGATGAGTTTATTTCAGGTAGTCAAATAATGATGTATCAAACATATAGGTTGATGACACTATCATGAAACCTTATTGATGAGATATTGAGACAAAGGGATTATATTACATAGTGAGCGTTCGTATGTGGTTGTTGTCATTGCGACTTAAATTTCTTTCTCTTGGGTGCCTTGACCCGTTGCTAGACAGTAATCTTGGAATTTAGGCAAGCCTGCCTAATGCCGAAAAGAAAGAATCCTAGATGGTCACACATTAAGTGATTTTGGTGGTTTCGGTTAAATTCTTTTTGAATTTAATTAATGGAATAAATATTATTCTCCAGACTGAGGAATAATTTTATTCAAGTTAAAATGATCGCATAAATTAAATAAATATTTATTCACTGGATTGTGAATAAAATATATTTATTTATTTTATTGAACATTTAATAAATATTTATTTATTAGTTTGTGAATAAAATATTTATTTACTAGTTTGTGAATAAAATATTTATTTAAGAGAATAAAAATATTATTCAGGTGTTCAATAAATAGAAGTGGAGTTCGAACAGATCAAGACCGTGTCCGGTGAAAAATTAATTATTTAGTCAGTAAATATTATTTATCCATGTGGCACAAAATAATAATAATAATGTTATCATTATGTGGCTCAGGATTTCATTTATGGTTCCGTTTTGTGCAAGTTGGCGCACCAAAAATAATGATGTTGTTATTGTTATTAAGTGGCATGAGTTTTCTCTAATGGTTATATTTGTATTTAATTGCTATTTCACAATTAAATATTGTAACTGAAACCCCATGTCAATGAATAGACGAGTACGTCTATTGTGCCGACAACCAGTGAAACTAGAGATTTGTTGAGCTAAATAATTTTCTCTCTCAACTCCTCTGCTCTCTCCCTTTCAATAATGAGAGAAGTTCTTCAAGACCAAAGAATGAGCGATCAAGAATGATCAACAAAAGGCATTCGCTTCACTGTGCTAACACCCAGAGAATGAGTGGTGTTGATCGGAGACCGTTGGAGCATGTGTGGATCACTTCTAGAGAGATTTTACTTTGGATCTTTGCAAGCGCAACAAAGGAAATCTGGAAGGGTCATTCGGGATGATCAACAATCATCAACGAAGAAAGTACTGAAGACCTAGGTATTTAATTTCTTTAGAAATTAATAAATTAATTATAAAAATGATATACACGATCCTCTTTCTTGGATCTAGTGCTTTTCCTATCTTTGTCTAAACCTTTGATTTAAATATTTGGATTCTGACGTTCATCGTCGTATTGATCCCGAATTGGTCATCGATTACGGCAAAAGCAAAGTTGGACCCTTCCAACCACCACGCTTCTGTTGTGCCCAGATCCTGCAAGTGGTATCAGAGAGGGGTTATCATTTTTTATAATTATTTAAATAATTCGTTGATGATTTATGCTTTAATAATTTAGTTTCACAATTCAAAGTTAATCATTATTGTAACCTGAATTTAGATATCTATTCATCCTCTTGTTTCTTATAGATCTAATAGAAACATTTAATTTTATAATTAAAATTAAAATTAGGATCTCATCAGGATGCACTGATGATTCTGTCCAGATGACACGACAGTACACGCCGTGTATTCGGAGTTACACACTGTGTAATCTATCACACACACCGTGTATTCTAGATTACACACTATGTAGTTGTGTTCAACACATCAGGAGTAATTCTGCAATTACTAAAGCCATGTGCATTTATTACATGTGGTGTAGTTAATTATTACACAGTGTGTTGATCAGGATAGATAGACACACAATTTTTGGATTACACGCTGTGTGACCCACTAGACACGACGTGTAGTCCCTTTGGGTCAAGGGCCAAACTGTGTATCCCTTACATGGCTAAGCCGACTGATAATCATGTAACCTAGAGACAACACAACATTTGGCCCACTAGACATGCTGTGTACTCCGATATTTTCAAAGTACGCTTCACACGTTGAGTCCATAGGCATGTACTTCGGATAAGATGATGAAGGTAGTACACGTCGTGTAGTCGGAACTACACGCTATGTACTTTACCAAATTACACAGAATTAAACCATTAATCTTTGTGTAATGTTCAGATTTACATATCTTGTATAAATCGTATTACATGTTGTTACTTTATGCATTGAATCATAACACATTGCTGAAAAAATCACGTGATTCGTGTAATCATCAGTGAGGTACACATTTTGATAGTACGCATAAATTGTGTATGACATATGTCACAAGAGTAAAATAGTATACGAATATAATACATGTTGGGTAGATTCGAATGGATGTTCACCGTGTTACCTCCAAGGTACATTTATGTACAAGGTTAATTTTAAATGAATTTATTTTGTTTAATATTAAATGGATGAGAATCTCAAGGAAATTCATAAAAAGATTAAGATAAAAGGATTGATTAATTAAAGATAATAATTAATCGATTCGAGCACGATTTATCTTAATAAGAATGATTAAATAATTGAATTATAGTTGTATTAAATGCGTAATTCGTTGCATGTATGTGGATGATCATGATCTAGACCAAACCTTTGTATGTGATTAGTTTCCTTTTAATTTATTTTAAATTGTTGGTCTGTGTGTCGTCTGTCCTCATTAATATGTAGGGTATACGTGCCCATGATTTATTTTACATAAAACCCCTTTTACCTATCACCTGCGTGTGCGTGTGAGTTAAAAAGAATATGTAATGGATGAAGCTCCCAAGCTTGAGGAGGCGGTTCAAGTTGGAGCCAAGGTGAAACCAATCTAAGGAGATACAAAGGTGGACAAGTGGAAAGATGTAAACACAAGATTCAGATTGGTTCAAGATGTTTCTCCCCTAGGTCAGGGTTAGTTTATCAACCACTAAATAAACTAACCATTAGAAAATCTCATGATCATGCCCTTTACTTTATTTTATTTCTGTCAGTTTCATGGTTTTTCATTATGGATGTGTTGTTGAGATCACATAATTAATGAATTAACAAGCATGGAAGATGGAACTAAAATAAACCTAGATTATGCGCAAATATTATCAAGACATGGTTAATCACTTAAGTAAGTTCCACTTAATATTATCAAGCATGTGATAAATATAATAAGGCAATTTACATATAAAAGATAAAAAAATACCTCAATAAAATATTAAGTCAAACTAAGCCTTATGTTACTTGATTAAGGGCAAGACTCAATAAAAACTATGTGTTTGACTAACCCTTTTTGGGACACTTACTTTTATATAGGAAGCTCTTATGAAAGGTTTTGGGTTGAATTAACCATTTTTCATCAAGAGGAGTAACCCTTTCTAGACTTGATGTAAAATTGGATGCAAGTGTTGAGGAAATCCAAGTCAGGATTTTAGGATTGTGGAGTCCACTCAACGGATCAAGGAGCTGCAAGCCCACAGTTGGCAAAGATATGACTATCTAAATATGTTTAAATAGCTTGACAAACCCTTGTTGGGGTTATGTGAAGGGGAATATGTATCCTTGCCATTAGAATGTCCTAGAAACTAGACATGCTGAGTTCAATGGTGATGGCCATTGAGACTTGATAAAATAGTGGAAGACTTAATAAAATTAATTTATTATTTCTCATAAAATGTAATTAAGAAAGTACTAATTATCTGCTCTTTTAATTGTAGAATAAAAATGACAAGCTCATTAACCACACTATCCCTGTGATCAATACTGGATAAAGACAATATCCTCACCGACAGTAACTTCCAGGGATGGTTTAGACACCTTCGGGTCATTCTATGCCATGAATAGAAATATTACGTGCTGAAGTCCTCATTACCTGATCTGACTACCCAAGAGGTGAGTGATGAAGGGTTTATGGTCTACAAGAAACATATGAATGATGCAGTCTATGTTCAATGTTTGATGTTATCATTAATGTCTAGTGAACTCACTAAGTCTTACGAAAACATGGATGCTTATAGCATGCTTGAGCTTCTCCGTGGTCTTTACTAGGAGAGAGAAAAACAGAAATAGTTTGAGATCTCCAAGAAACTATTTTAGAGTAAGCTTGGAGAGGGTGCTCCAGCTGGGTCTCATGTAGTCAAGCTCATTGGCTACATTGAGCGCTTAGAAGTTTTAGGGTTTAAAATCCCCGAAGAACTGGGTACCGATCTCATTCTTGCATCACTCCCTCAGATCTTCTCTAATTTTGTTGTGAATTTCAATATGAACAACATTAAGAAGTCTCTACCAGATCTAATTATCCTCCTTCGCCAAGTGGACAAAGACATGAAGTACAAAAAGTCTTATGTCCTTATGGTGAATAAGAGGAAAGGGAAGACAAAGAGATTTAAGCCCAAAGCTTATTCACACCCTTTCAAGAAAAGGAATATCAAAGGAGAGACAAGGGAACATGAAGTTGTGTGTTTCGCATATGACAATTGATAATGAAGTTACTTCACATGACTCATACCACACCCAACTTTTGAATCACCTTATAGGTCATGTAAATGAGAAACAGCTGAAAAAATTACATCAAGATGGATATTTAGATTCTTTCAATCTAAAACCACATGTCGCATGTCACGCATGTTTGCAAAGTAAAATGACCAAAACCCCATTTAGTTGGAGAGGTGAAAGTACTAAAGAGATTCTTGAATTAGTTCATACCGATATGTGTGGACCATTTCCAGTTGAAGCAAGGGGTGGGTACACATACTTCATAACTTTTTCTCATGATTTCAGTAGATATGGATATATTTACTTAATGAGGTATAAGTTGGATTCTTTTGATAAATTCAAGGAATACAAGAATGAAGTTGAGAATCAACTTGGTAAGAAGATTAAGAAACTATGCTCAGAATGAGGTAGAGAATATATTAATCAAGACTTCATTGATTAATTACAAGAGTTTGGGATCTTATCCAACCTCACTTCTCCTTACATGCCCCAGTGGAATATTGTAAGAAAAAGGAGGAACTGAACCTTGTTAGACATGGTGAGATCAATGATGAGTCATGCAAGTATTTAATTATCCTTTTGGGGATATGCGTTACAAGCAACAACACACATACTGAACCAAGTACCAACTAAATTGATAAATGGTATTCCATATGAGTTTTGGAGTGTAAAAAAAGACACGTTATCGAATTTACATGTGTGGGGAAGTGAAGTGTTTGTTAAGGCCTCTTCAGGTAACAAACTTTCATCTCAAGGCACAAAGTGTACCTTTATAGGATATCCCAAGGAAATAAGGGGATATTACCTATACAACCCCTTATAATTTTTTTTATAGTGTCAAGACATGCCATATTCCTTGAGAGGGAGCACATCTTCAAAAGAGATAGTGGGATCGAGATAGACTTAAATGAAGTTGAGGCTCAAAGCACACAAGAGTTGGTATAAGAGAAGATTCCACAAAGCCTCATGGAAGAAGAATCTATTCTAGAGACACAAGAACTACGTAAGAGTACAAGAGAGGTTAGAAAACCGAAATGGTATAATTTTCTAGTTACCGAGGATGGTGACTCATTATTAGTTGATAATAATGATCCTATAACCTATAAGGAAATAGTAAGTGGAACAGATGTTTCCTTGTGATAAGAATCCATGAATTCTGAAATAGATTCCATGTACCAAAATCAAGTCTAGATTTTGGTAGATTTTCCAATAGATGTAAAGCCTGTTGGTTGCAAATGGGGATTCAAGAAGAATTTGGACATGGAAGGAAAAGTCAGTACCTATAAAGCACAAGTGGTTGCAAAAGGTTTTAAACAGAATCAAGATATTAACTATGACGAAACCTTTTTAGCAATTGCAATTATAAAATCCATCAGAATTCTACTAGTTATTTTCACTTACCATGACTATGAGATTTGGAAAATGGATGTCAAAACATCCTTCCTTAACAGGAACCTTCAAGAAGATGTCTACTTGACACAACCTGAAGGGTTTGTGACTCAAAAGGATGCCAATAAGATATGCAAGTTATAAAAATCCATTTATGGATTAAAGCAATCATCTATGTCATTGAACATTAATTTTGATGAAGGCATAATAGAATTTGGTTTTATAAAGAACGAATGTGAGTCTTGTTTCTACAAACAGTTTAGTGGGAGTGTAGTCATTTTCCTAATATTATATGTTAATGACATATTACTTATTGGAAACGAGATACCATTCTTACAGTTTTTTAAGGTATGGTTGAACAAATGATTCTCCATGAAAGGATTGGGTGAGGCAATATATATTCTTGGGATCAAGGTTCATTGCGATAGATCCAAGAGAATGTTGGGCCTAAATTACATACATTAACAAGATATTAAAGAGATTTAGTATGGAATAATCCAAGAGGGGATTGTTGTCAGCGTCACATGAAATTCATCTTTCCATGACTATGTGACCTCAAACGCATGAGAAAATAAAGAGAATTGAAATGACTCTATATGCATTAGCGATTTGGTTAGTTATGTATTTCATGCTATGTACATGGATAAATGTTTCCTACACATTAAGTGTGGTATACAGATATTAAGATGACCCAGGTGACTGCCATTGGATGGAAGTCAAGACAATCCTTAAGTATCTGGAGCACATACTTCAGGAGTATCATCTCTTGAGGGATTATTCTCAGAGAGGTGAAGTTGCAATGAGCAGTAATTCTACAAAAGACAACGTGACAAACCCCTTGACTAAAGCCTTGACTCAGCAGAAACATGATCATCATGTGAGGTCTAGCGGACTAAAAGTCGTAGACAGTTGGCTCTAGTCCAAGTGGTAGTTTGTAAGAGTTTGTGTCCTAGAACCAACTATATGTACTTTGATTACATGAATATTTAATTTATTAAATATTAAACATCTTATTACATATTGTTCATTGTTCTACATGAATATAGTGTAATAATGTCCTAGAGTATTTGTCACATCAATAAGTTCATAGCAGTTCCCTGCTACAATGAGAACCTTGAGGTGCTATGATAATACGCTTAATATTGTTCTGTGGTTGGATGACATACTATGATGGGACACATAGTATACAGACCATCAGGTGCGAGTACTCGTAATAAGATGAGACTTCTTCTCATGAAGTTCTCCCTTAGTAATCTCCAAAATGAGAGATTATGAGAACATACCCAACAGTAGGAATTCTACATGTTTTGGTGTCATCAGATATTCCTATCTGCGAGCGTGTGTAATGTTCCTTAGACTTATCATTAATATGTGTCACAACTCACGCACTTTGATTTACTGATGAAAACCGTCACACCATATGTTGGTGGGAAGTAGGGTACGTTGGGTGTGTCACGGATGACATGCTATTAATGGATAAGTTGATGAAGTATTGTACCTTCCATTTATGGAAGTTGATATCTCGACCCTTTGATTGAAATAGAACCATCACCCTAAATTCCATGGCCATGGTGTAATGACGATTTTATTTCAGGTAGTCAAAGAATAACAGATCAAGTATATAGGTTGATGATACTATCATAAAACCCACTTGATGAGATATTGAGACAAAGATATTATATTACACAGTGAGTGTTCGTATGTGGTTGTCGTAGTTGCGACTTAAAGTTCTTTCTCTTGGGTGTCTTGACCCGTTGCTAGATAGTAATCTTGAACTTTAGGAAAGCCCACCTAATCCTGATGAGAAATAATCATAGAGGGTCACACATTAAGTGTTTTTTGTGGTCTCGATTAAATTATATTTGAATTTAATTAATGGAATAAATTTTATTCTCAAGACTGAGAAATAATTTTATTCAAGTTAAAATGACCGCATAAATTAAATAAATATTCATTCACTGAATTATGAATAAAATATATATATTTATTTTATTGAACATTTAATAAATATTTATTTACTAGTTTGTGAATAAAATATTTATTTAAGAGAATAAAAATATTATTCGGGTGTTCAATAAATGGAAGTGGAGTTCAAACAGACCAAGACCGTGTCTGGTGATAAATTAATTATTTAGTCGGTAAATATTATTTATCCAGGTGGCGCAAAATAATAATAACACTGTTATCATTATGTTGCTTGGGATTTCATTTATGGTTCTATTTTGCACAAGTTGATGAACCACAAATAATGATGTTGTTATTGTTATTAAGTGACATGAGTTTTCTCTAATGGTTATAATTGCATTTAATCATTGTTACACTATTAAATATTATAACTGAAACCCCATTTCAATCAATAGACAGGTATGTTTATTGTGTCGGCAACCGGTGACGCTAGAGATTTGTTGAGCCAAACAATTTTCTCTCTCGACTCCTCTCCTCTCTCCCTCTTAAGAACGAGAGAAGTTCTTCAAGACCAAAGAACAAGCAATCAAGAACGATTAACACATGACATTCGCTTCACCGCGCTAGCACCCGAAGAACGAGTGACATTGATCAGAGACCATTGGAGCATGTGTGGATCACCACTAGAGGGATTTTACTTTGGATCCTCACAAGAACAATGAAGGCAATAAATAAGGGTCATTCCGGACGATCAACAATCATCGATGAAGAAAGTACCAAAGACCCAGGTATTTAATTTCTTCATAAATTAATAAATTAATTATAAACTTGATGTGAAAAATCCTCTTGCTTGGATATGATGATTTTCCTCTCTTTATCTAAACCTTTGATTTAAATCCATGGATTCTGGCATTCATCACCGTATTGATCTCGGATTGGTCATCGATTATGAGAAAAACAAAGTTGGGTCCTGCCAACCGCCACGCTTCCACTACGCCTGGATCCTACATTTATTACCTCCCTTAGATCATGCGCTCTTGTCATGACCATGAACATAACAATTCTCATAGACCCTCAATATTCTACAGCTTGCTTGGTCATGACAAATTACATTGCATTCCAAGCAGAATTTTGGAATACTCTCATAAACAATCTTCAATTCAAACTCCTCATCATCAGTGGAAAAAAACACTCAATCTATAAGAGTTGAACATAAGTCAATCTCAACCAAGTACCAGAAAAAATGTCCATACCTTGCATCAACAGTCTCTTTATCCATCTTGATGGGGAGACCAAACGACATTACAATATCATGAATAATTCTTGGGTGCCATAGCATCCTGTGAAGCCCATAAACCATAACCCAAACCTGCATAGAAGAACTCCCAGTATTCATCGAATCAAACCTCCTTTCCTATTCCTTTATATGAATAAAACCAGACTTCAAAGAAATAGAACCAAAGACCCATGACCGTGACTTCATCTCTTCAGAAGGGAAAAAAAGTGAAAGAACCCATGTCCTAGTGAAACACAACGCCAATTTGAGAATCCCCAAATCCCTGATAGTCATTCAACCAATTCATCGACCTTTAACAGAATGAAGCCTTTAGGTAGAATAAGGTGAGCAATAATGGAGTGCTTACTAGATTCAAGCCTCTCTGACACCACAACTTGATCCTCTTTAACGTGAACACACCCCTTGCGACAGATAACAAAGGAAAACAAACCTTTAAAAAAGCGAATGAACGCTTCACTGATCCTTCATCACCCTCAAAAATCTCATCACGAAGGTGTTTCTTTGAAGTGGATTCGGCATTGAAAGGCTTGTAAGCATCAAATCGTCCATGCGTGAGATAAAGACCCGCCTAGTAAAGTATATATCATAAAAAATGAGTCATAACATATATGAACAACATGAATAATAATAAAGGTGTAATGTACAGATGGATATTCCTGATGAATACATAACATATGCAGGTTAATTATACTCACGCATCAATATATTTATTCACCAAATTCATTAGAAACATATATTTATTTAAATATATATATATATATATATTTATAATTACAATTATAAATATATATATTTAAAAAATATTTATATATAATTATAATTATATAATTATAAATATAATAAATATATTTATTATTTAATAAAATTTATTATAATATTATAATTATTTAAATATATATTTATTTAATTATAATCTTATAAATAATTTTTTTAAAAGATTATATATATATATTGAAATTATTAAAAAATATATATTAATTATAAAATCATGTTTTTTATTTAATGTAGATAAATAAATATTTTTTTTGAATATAGATACAATAATTTTATATAAAATAATAATATTTTTTATTAAAAACTTTTATCAGTGCTAATAATAGCGTTGATAAAGGCCCCACTTTTAGCAACGTGTTTTTCTTAATGCTGATAAAAATCGGCGCTGCCCTTACGCCGATTTGTGGTAGTGTGATATGATATGACAAGAAGTGCTAAAATTATATAATGTAATGGTACACACCTTTCCATACAATTACCTAGTTTCTTTCACATAGAGCCTGAAATTCATAGTTCAATGTTTGTTGAATTTTAAGAATTGTAATATAATTAATTGTTTTGTTAATTTTGTAATATTTGTATTTAAATTTGATTTTTAAAATTTAGCTAAGTCATGTATATTTTTCAAGGAATTTTTGTTAAGTGGAAAATATAATATATCTTAAAAAAATGCTACGAATTGGAGTAGTTTTGAAGAAATCTTCTATGTATTTATAAATATTTATTTTTCATCTACTTCACAAAGTAAAATTTTATTATGTACTGGGAAATATCTTACGTATGAAATTTTATTAAAGTGGAAAATATTATGCATTTCAAAAAAAAAATGATTTTATTTCTATTAAAGTATAAAATTTTATGATTTGAAAATTTCTTATGTATCAACATTTTTATGATATATATATATATTACGTGTTTCTTATATTTTATTTCTTATTGAATATTTTACAAATTGAATGATATTGCATAAATAAAATATAATAGATATCATAAATATTACGTATCAGATGTTTATTAAATACTTAAATAATTTTATTAAAGAAACTTTGATATTATTATGTTTTTATATTATTGGATTTATAATTTTATGAAAATTACCACTAGTGGGTGAAGTCTCTGACGAGATCCCAGTATGGGAGTGCAGAAAGGCTACAAAAATCACAAACAGCAACAAAACATTATCCACGAAGAGGATAAGGGGACTACCTATCATCGACTTTGTAGGATCGTTTTTGGGAATTGCTTCACACGAAGAACACAAAGGCTTAGAGAGAAGGTAGAGAGAGAGTTTCTAAAATCATTCTGATTTCTATTCAAAATCACTTCTCAGAACAAATGGGTTGGAGGTCCCTTATATAGGCCTCTGGGCTCAGCTTTCCCGAGAAGTTGACTCGATACAAGACACACAAAGACAACAAAAGAAAAAGCAAAAAAAAAGCAAAAACAAAAGGTGGGACGCACTTCCACCACACACTTCACAACAAATAAAAAAACATAAATGACATGTACGATTTGATCTGATCATCCATGCCGGATATGATGCGTGTCTGGATTAGCGTCTAGAATCCCTAGAAATCGTATAGAGCATCAATCATCTCTACAACTGAGACTTCCTTCTCTGACTCCTTCATTTTATCAATTCTTTGATGGTGTGTTGGATTTGATCTATGACAATAAAGATATCTTCTTTATGTACCTTCCATGTCTTGAGTTCTTCAATAATCGTGTCTGCCTCCACTGCGAAGTCTGTCAGATGTGCAATCTCTGTATGCTACATGTATCTAGAGTTGATAGAGACCAATACATTGTCTCCTGCAAAGTATATAAAATCTTTTCTTGTTAATTTTGATTCAATCAGATAAATACTCCAGGTGATTTGGATATGTTCGTAATGACTTTTATTCAAACTGAACTCTATCCAATCTTCATCGCTAAACTGCGAGTCTTCGAATGATTTCTGGACAGATCCTTTAGTCTAGTACCCTGGGTACAAGTTCCATAGCTTGATCACTCTGTCTTCTAATATGATAGGTTCAATATGTGCAACCCACCATAACAAACTTGGATATGCATTGTTCGGAACTGTTCTCACCATCCTGGGTACCCAATTGAATATGAAATTTATTTTCTTAAATCCCCAAAACTGTACTGCTCCCATGCTGAAAGCTTTCTTGCATTCAATGAAATCTTCTGGTTCTAATGTTGTATCTGTTATATGGAGTTTTGGAACCCCTGGTCCAAAAATTCTCCAAAACCTCTTCAAAATTGGATATTCTTCCATGCCTGTCTTCTTGATTCTCCTAACTTTTTCAAGGAGACCAGAAACTTAGATCTTCAGCCTGATCTCTTCAGTGATGATCATACTAATCATATATCATTTAATTTTTTTATAATCCTCCATAAGATCTTCAGATTCTTCAAGCATGTCCATAACATGGTTCATATCTCTTTTGAATATCCGATCATATTTACTTTTCTGGCTCAGATTATAAACGAATGTGGATTTATTTCTTTAAATATTTGGAATCCTTTGCAAATATTTCCATATCTCTTTTTCTGGATTGAGATCTTCATCTATATCATCATCCATTCTTTCTTGATCTTGTTCATCCGGAAAATTCTGTTGTTGAGGTTTTTTTGAGACCTTTGATGCTTTTCAAGTTCTTCTTCTACATGATCATACCAACTCTTAAAGGTTTTTTCTTTTCCTTTAGAGCTTCTATTCGTGTCAACCTTCTGGTTCTTCCGAGCCTTTCTGTTTCTCGGATTATCTACACATTGAGTGCTGTAATGGCCTTTATGACCACATAAAAAGCATTCAATATGACTTTTATCCTTAGACTTGCTGTCTAGAGGTCTCTTTGAAGCATTTCCTGGTTTTTCAACCTTTTTAGCTGAGGAACATGTTCTTTCTTATCTTTTAGCCTTACTGGATGAAGATCCCTTCTTCTGAATGTGATTCTCTGCCAGAATCCCCTTTCTCTGTTCAATTCTATCAACCCTTTCATTCATTGCTTTGATAATCGGGCATTCTTACACAGAATGATTATCAATGCAAATGGGGCATCTTCTTGATTTTCTACTTTCTGCCATTGCACCTGTAAGAGTCAAAATAGCATGTTAGTACATCTGGAATGACATTATCTTTTCTTTTAATATTTTCTATATTAAAGTTATAGTATTTCAATTCATTCTTCCACCGTACAAGTCATACCTGGGTAAACCTTTTTAATTAATTCTCATAAAATTATTTATATAAGAACTATCAGTTATTATAGAAAAAGGTTTTCCCAAGAAAAGCTCATTAGACCTAATTTATTTAAGGACTGCAAGAAATTCTCTTTCATGGGCAGGATAATTCTTCTCTGCCTTGTTAAAACATCCACTCCAGTATTTACTGATACCATAATTATGGTTTTTCCTTATCTTTATAATATATCCCCATGATGATTCTGATGCTTCTGTTTCTAATATTAACTGATCTTCACTCCCATCTGGATACTCCAATTATGGGAGATTCTGTGCTTTCTGCTTCAAAATTCTGAATACTTCAGAATCTTTTTCTATCCAATCCCAAGGTACCTTACTGGATACATTTTTCTATATTGGAACTGATATTTTTGATAAATCTATGATGTATGCTCTGGAATAACTTAGTATACCAAGAAACACCTATATTTTCTTACGATATGTAAGCTCATCGGGGAATGTTTGTAGCTTTTCTGCAATATGCAGTTGAAACTTTTCTATACTTCCTTAGATCTGAAATCCCAATAATTATATCTTTGGTTGCATCCAAATGATCATTCTTTCTGAATGTATCATCCCTTATTCTCTAAAAACTTCAGCAACCAACTGCATATGTTTTATATGCTCTTCTGTATCTTTACTAAATACAGGAACATCATCAATATAGACTAACACGAACCGTGCTAATCTACTTAAGGCCTTATCCATTCTTCTCTGGAATATTCCTAGTGCATTCTTGAGTCCAAATGGCATAACTAGCCATTCAAACAAGCCAACTGGTGTTGTAAATGCTGTCAATGGTACAACCTCTTCTTTGATCTTTATTTGCCAATATCCTGACTTGAGATAAAACTTAGAATATACCATTGGTCTTTCATTCCTAATCCTACATATCAAAGCTTCTTGGTTAGGAATATTGTATCCATAATCCTTTGTAGCACAATTAAGATCATGATAATCTATAACCATTCTGGCCTTACCACGCTGTTTTTCTGCATGATTCATTATCATGAATGCCTCACTCCTGTGAGGACTTTCTCTGTGCCTAATTAATCCAAGATTGATTAATTCTGGATTTTTTTCTCAAATTCCTTAACTATCTCATTTGGATAGGCAATTCCCTTACTTATGATCACTGTACTAGGATATTTTATGGTGATTGTAGCCTCTAGAATTTCCTTATATCATGGTTTCAGAGGGTTTTTTGACCAATTTTCTGATAAGTAATCTTTTATCTTAGCTAATGCCTCTTATATATTAATCCTCATAACTTTCAATACAACTAGTTCTTTCCACTACTCAATATTTCTGTGGTATTCTCTATCTTCATCTGGATAGTTTTCCACTTTTAGAGTAAATACTTTCTTCTCTGGAACCATTCTGGTTTTTCCAGAAGTGGTTGGAATCAAATAGTTCTCAAGGATAATTCCTTCTGAAAATATCGTTACAGGTTGATATTTTTTAAGGAACATATTTCCAATCAAGAAGTCATCTGGAAATTGAGGAATAAAAAAAATTATTTACTCTATAAATATCCTTCCATTGCGTTCAATCTGAACCTACTTGGATACTTCTTGAATTAGAACTATTGCATTATTACCAACTGTAACTTGCAACTCTGAAGATTCCCAGGTTACTCCAGAAAATTGAATTCTTGTACAAGAGAATGTACATCCTGTATCAACTAGGGAAATGCATGCGGTTTCATTAATACTTAATTTTACTAATGTATCCCACTCCCCTATATTTTCATTGAGTAATGAAGATCCCATATATCCTACATGAGTTTCTTCATCCTCATAGATAGGTAGCCGAACAGTACTTTTCCCAACTATAATTCTGGAAATTGATGTTCTAGGTGCTTCTACTGAATTACCTTCATCTTTTCCAATTGAGATCCTTGGATTTTCCAAAGGGTTCTCCGGTATTTCTGATTTGAAGTCTTCTATCTTCAAATTTGATCTGTCTGATCTTGATCCTTCTGATCAAAGATCATCTTCTTTTTCTCTGACCTCATCGATGACAAGTCTATTTCCAACTTGTTTAATGACATCTGGAATAAGTAGCTTCTTCCTTCTTTCTTCCTCTAGATCTGGTGAAACCCATTCTCTAGGCCAAGTTATCCTCTTGGGGTTTATCACCTGTAGTTTCATTGGTCTAATTAATGTTCTTCATCTTGAAAAAGATATGTAAATATTTCCACACCCTTCTTTAGAGCTGGTCTTCCAGTATTATAGAACTTTACATAGAGGCAAGTAATTACTCTGATACATCTCATTTCGGGTGTACATCCCAATGTCTTCTTCCAGTTCCTCATTTTTATCTTTACTTATAGAGTTCTACTAATAATTCCATCCATAAGAACTACATGAAAGTCTGGTATCACCTTTACCCATGCTTCTCCTGCATGCAGATTTGCTCGTGCTTCTCCTAATAGTGCATTGGAGAAATTTTCTAAACTACCATCCACAACTTCAATTAGGACTAATAGATCTTGTCCTTTTCTGACAAGAGGATCTAATCTTATTTGGATTATTCCAAAATGCACATACTTAGCATTTTTCTGGATTTCCT
Organism: Viscum album; assembly: GCA_963277665.1. Lineage (NCBI taxonomy): Eukaryota > Viridiplantae > Streptophyta > Magnoliopsida > Santalales > Viscaceae > Viscum > Viscum album. The sequence continues at coordinate 1,421,420,029 of OY728123.1, read as the reverse complement.
TGTGAAACCTTTTTGGTTTTAGCAATGACATTGTAAATAATCCTCTATCTATTTTATATACTTTAGTTGTCTCTTCATCTTCAAAGATCTTGGTCATTTCTCGATATGGTACCCAAGACTTCTGGTATACCTTGGACCAATCAACTCAGGGCATCTTCCATTCTTGACAATCTATTCCTTCTGAAGGGATTTCAGTTTCGGAATAATGAACCAGATCTCCTTCCATCTCTTCAAGTTTTACTAGTTCTGGAGAGTCTTCACATGCACTAGCCCCTGTTCGAATCATGGCTATTCGAAGCTGGCTTAAAATAGGGTTATTTCATTCTTCCTCATATGAAGTAGAGTCTTGCTCCTCTGAGCACTCTGAATATAAAGAATATAAATATAAATCACCTGAGTCTATATCTTCTCCCTAGATAGGATCAAACAATATCTCTGATGAATCTTCCATCATTATTGTTTTGAGAATACCCCTTCTCTTATCTGCATCTAGGAAACTATAATCTCTATGAACTTTCTTTCTACAGAACCAACAACAATCACAACTGGATAGAGATTTTCCTTTAGGGAATCTAGGATACTTCCCATATTGGCCTTAAAGTTTTCTCTCATATCCTTCTGTATTATATTTTTTCTAAGAAATCTTTTAGATTTTTCTAGATTTCTGCCTGAAAATCTACTTGATGATTTTCTTTTTCCAAATCATTTCCAAACCTTCTTGAATGATTTCTTTCGTTCAAACTGGCCATCCTGGCACTGTGTTTTGAATGTTATTTGTTGGGTTTTTCAAAGATCCTTCTTGGTTGGACCACAACCATATCTTCCCACAACACCCTCTACTTTCAGGCAATAATCAGAACTCATGTATGACATATTTCTTACATCCTGTAAGACATGCATCTGCATACAATATAGTCTTATCACCTGCCTTATTGTTTCTGCTCGAACTCCGAGAGTGTCTTGCTGATCTTCACTCTGGGAAAGACGAGTCTTCAACACTTGTTGAAAAATTTCAGGCCAACTTCCTAGAAGATTTTGAATAAATTCATCTAGATCATATGCTTGATCTCCTGGTCCAAGAAGATAATTCCAATTATGAAACTCACAAATATATTCTTCAAAGTAACACATTTCACAAATTTGGATCTTGGTTAAATTTGTTCTATATTTTTCTACCAATTCTCAATACCGATCTACCAGTGAATTTCCTATAAAATTCTATTTAAGGAAATCAGCTACTGCTGGTATAACTTCAATTAGGAATGTAGCATATTCCTAGAAATTTGTTCTCACTTCTGAGTGTCTGAGCAACATATCCCAAAATATCCCTGCATTACCTCTCAAGGTAGCTCCAGAAAAATTAAGTGCACTATCTATGGTCCACGACTATAAACCAACTGATAGCATATAATATCAAAGGTCTAGAGCCCATTCATCTATGGCTGCTCTCAGATCCTTTTTACAGTCTGGATTTAGGATTGTCCCATGTTGAGGAACACCTTCCAGATGTGTTTTCTTTAGCCTATATTCTTCCTGAATATAGCTGGGATATGAGGGATTGGCGTCCCTGTTGATATTTTGAAACAAATCCTTGAACGATCCTTTCTGTCATTCCCAAGGAATTGGTTTTTGGGTGATCGCCTTCCATACTAGCTTGGCTTCCCAAGGTTTTACACCAAGTCTTTCGGTGGGAGATGACTTATTCTATTTCTTTTTTCTCTTCTCTTTGAGTTTGGATTATAGGTCTTCAAATTTCTTGAGCTTTTCATTTGGGTTTTTGGAGACACGTTCTATATCCCCAAGTTCCCATTTATCTCGAGTAATAATATCATGGATCTATTTCTGGTATTCCTGGATACTTTGAGGAATACTCGAAACTTATTACTAATATTCTTGAGCTTCTCATGCTAAAGTCCATGTGTAATCTTCTGCAGTATATCATCCTGATAAACTTCTCTTTTGGAATTTTTGTGTGGATTTGTATCAGAGACAGTAGCATCGGGCTGATTGGAAGCTTCTCCTGAAGCTTTCCCTTCTATCATTTTATAAATATATTAGATATTTGGTCCGACTCCAGATCCTCTTCCGACCATATTTTACTATTCAAAGAAAAATACTTCTTGTTCCGGATCTCCTAGCGTTCTTTCTAGGTTTTGGACTAACCACTTCACTTTTCGAAGCCAATATTCTGTACGCCAGATTTCTGCCTTCAATTTCTCAATCTTATCACGAGTTGCCATGACTTTCTACCCTAACTTGATTATTTCAGGTTTTTTTTCAAAATCCAATTTGGATTCAAGAATTTAACGATGATTTTAAGCCAAATATGACTGGATTTGTTCTTGTAATACTGTACCCTTCCTTCTAAACGTTTCTGCTCATAATAAAGACATTTAACCATGGGATACGAAAATTCCTTACTAGAAAATCTGTTGAAGCAGTGCTCTAGATGACTTTGTTCTCCCACCACACTCTGATACCACTAATGGCTTTGTTCACCCACTAGTGGCATCAGAGTGCGGGGGGGGGGGGGGGAGAACAAATCCATCCAGAGCACTGCTTCAACATATTTTTTAGTAAGGAATTTCTGGATCCCATGGTTAAAGGTCTTTATTATGATTAGAAACATTTATAAGGAAGGGTGCAATATTATGAGAACAAATCTAGTCATATTTGACTTAAAAAGTATCGTCAATTTCCAAAAGCCAAATTGGCTTTTGAAAATGAACCCGAAGTAATCGATTTAGGGCAGAAAGCCCAAGAAAATCGTGATAAGCTTGAGAAATTGAAGGCAGAAATTTGGCATACAGAATCTTTGCTTCGACAAGCCAAGTGGTTTTTCCAAAACCTAGAATGAAAACTACGAGATCCAGAAGGAGAAGTATTTTGATTTGAATAGTAAAATATGGCCGGAAGAGGATATGGAGTCAGACCAAATATCCGAGATATTTGGAAAAGGCTAGAAGGGAAAGCTTCAAGAGAAGCTTCAAATCATCCCTATGCCACTGTCTCTGATACAAATCCACATAGAGATACCGAAAGTGAAAGTTTATTAGGATGATATACTATAGAAGATTATGCATGGACTTTAGTAAGAGAAGCTCAAGAATATCAGGAAGAAGTTTCGAGTATTCCTCAAAGTATCCAGGAATACCAGAAATAGATCCATGATATTATTACTCGGGAGAAATGGGAACTTGGGGATATAGAATGTGTCTCCAAAAACCTAAATGAAAATCTCAATAAAGTTGAATACCTACAAGCCAAACTCGAAGAGAAGAGAAAAAATAAAGAGAATAAGTCATCTCCCACCGAAAGACTTAGTGTAAAACCTTGGGAAGCCAAGCCAATATGGTAAGCGATCTCCCAGAAACCAATTCTTTGGGAACGACAGAAAGGATCGTTCAAGGATTTGTTTCAAAAGATCAATAGGGAAGCCAATCCCTCATATCCCAGCTATATTCAGGAAGAATATAGCCCAAAGAAAACACATCCAGAAGGTGTTCCTAAACATGGGACGATCCTAAAGAAAGACTGTGAAAAGGATCTGGGAGCAACCATAGATGAATGGGATCTAGACCTTCGATATTATATGCTATCAGTTGGTTTATAGTCGTGAACCATAGATAGTGCACTTAATTTTACTGGAGCTACCTTGAGAGGTAATACAGAGAGATTTTGGGATATGCTACTGAGACACTCAAAAGTGAGAATAACTATCTAGGAATATGTTACATTCCCAATTGAAGTTATACCAGTAGTAGATGATTTCATTAAATAGGAGTTTTTGGGAAATTCATAGGTAGATCTGGATGGATAATTGGTAGAAAAAGCTAGAACAACTTTAACCAAGATCCAAACTTGTGACATGTGTTACTTTGAAGAATATCTTTGCGAGTTTCATCATTGGTATTATCTTATTGGACCAAAAGATCAAGCATATTCTCTAGATGTCTTTATCCAGAAGCTTCTAGGTAATTGGCCTGAAATTGTTCAAAAAGTGTTAAAGAATCATCTTTCCTAGAGTGAAGATCTGCAAGACACTCTAGGAGTTCGAGCAGAAACAATAAGGTAGGTGATAAGACTATATTATATGCAGAGGCATGTCTTACAGGATGTAAGAAATATTCCATACATGAGTTTTTATTGTTTCTTGAAAGTATAGGGTATTGCAGGAAGATATGAGTGTGGTCCAACCAGGCAGGAGCTTGGAAAAACCCAACAAAGAACATTCAAAACACAGTGCCAGGATGGCCAGTGTGAACGAAATAAATCACTCAATAAGGTTTGGAAATGATTTGGAAAAAGAAAATCATCAAGTATATTTTCAAGCAGAAAGCCAGAAAAATCTAAGAGATTTCTTAGACCAAATAGAATCCAGAAGGATATGAGAGAAAACTTTAAGGCCAAATATAGGAAGTATCCTAGATTCCCTAAAGGAAAATCTATATCTAGTTGTGATTGTTGTTGGTTATGCGGAAAGAAAGGTCACAAAGCTGATAGTTTCCCAGATGTAGATAAGAGAAGGGGTAGTCTCAAAACAATAATGATGGAAGATTCATCATAGATATTGTTTGAGCCTATCTAGGGAGAAGATATAGACTCAGATGATGAAAGTTTATATTCTTTATATTTAGAGTACTTAGAGGAGGAAGAATCTGCCTCAGATGAGGAAGAAGGAAATAACTCTATTTTAAGCCAGCTTCAAATAGCCACGATTCGAACATGGGCTAGTGCATGTGAAGACTCTCTAGAACTAGTAAAAATTGAAGAGATGGAAGGAGATTTGGTTCATTCTTCCAAAAATGAAATCCCTTCAGAAGGAAGAAATTGTCAAGAATGGAAGATGCCGAGATTTGATTGGTTCGAGGTATACCCAAATTCTTGGGTACCATATTGAGAAATGACCAAGATCTTTGAAGATGAAGAGACAACTGAATTCTATAAAACAAATAGAGGATTATTTATAATGCCTTCTCTAAAACCAGAAAGGGTTCACAAGGAAATCCAGAAAAATACTAAGTATATGAATTTTGGAATAATCCAGATAGGAGTAGATCATTTTCTTAGAAAATGACAAGACCTACCAGTCCTAATTGCAGTTGTGGATGGCAGTTTAGAAAATTTCTCCAATGCACTATTAGGAGGATCATGAGAAAATCTGCATGCAGGAGAAACATGGGTAAATGTGATATGATACTTGCATGTAGTTATTATGGAAATAAGTATTAGTAGAAATCTAAAAGTAAATATCAACATAAGGAAATGGAAGAAGACATTGGGATGTCCAACTGACAGGAGATGTGTCAGAGTAATTACTCAGCTCTATGTAAATTTCTATAATACTGAAAGACCAGCTCTAAGTAAGGAACATTCAGCCCTATTTTTTTTTATTTTCAAGATGAAACCACTTTTTGGGGGAGTGGGAACTGTACAAAAAATCATCAAGAAAATAAGACACCAATCAAAATAGACCACCCAAAGACAAGGAACACCAATTAGAGCAATGACACTACAGGTGATAAACCCCAAGCGGCTAACTTGACCTAGAGAATGGGTTTCACCAGATCCAGAGGAAGAAAGAAGACAAAAGCTACTTATTCTAGAAGTTATTAAACAAGTTGGAAATAGAATTGTCATCTTTGAGGTCAGATAAGAAGAAGATGATCTTAGATCAGAAGGATCAAGATTATATAGATCATATTTGAATATAGAATACTTGAAATCAGAAATACTGGAGAACCCTTTGAAAAATCCAAGGATATCAATTGGAAAATATAAAGGTACTTCAGTAGAAGTGCCTAGAACATCAATTTACAAAAGGATAGTTGGACAAATGATTGTTCGACTAACTATCTATGAGGATGAAGAAACTCACGTATGATATATGGGATCTTCATTACTCAATTCAAAGATATAGGAGTGGGCTACATTAGTAAAATTAAGTATTAATGAAACTGCATGTATTTCCCTAGTTGATAAAGTAAGTACATTCTCTTGTACAAAAATTCGATTTTCAGGAGTAACCTGGGAATCTTTAGAGTTGCAAGATACAGTTAGTAATAATGCAATAGTTCTAATTCAAGAAGTAGCCAAGGAGTTTCAGATTGAACTCAATGAAAGGATATTTATAGAGCAGATTCTTTGTTTTATTCCTAAATTTCTAGATGACTTCTTGATTGGAAATAAGTTCCTTAGAAAATATCAACCTATAATGATATTTTCAGAAGGAATTATCCTTGAAAACTATTTGATTCCAACCGCTTCTGGAAAAACCAGAATGGTTCTAGAGAAGAAAGTATCTACTGTTAAAGTGGAAAACTATCCAGATGAAGATAGAGAATACCACAGAATGATTGAGTAGTGGAAAGAACTAGTTGGATTGAAAGTTACGAGGATTAATGAAGAAGAGAAATTTGCTAAGATAAAAGATTAATTATCAGAAAATTGGTCAGAAAACCCTCTGAAACTATGGAAGAAGACAATTCCAGAGGATACAATCACCCTAAAATATCCTAGTACAGTGATCAGAAGTAAGGGAATTTCCTATCCAGATGATATGGTTAAGGAATTTGAGAAACAAATTCTAGAATTAATCAATCATGGATTAATCAGGAACAGCGAAAGTCCTCACAGGAGTGTGGCATTCATGGTAATGAATCATGCAGAAAAATAGCATGGTAAGGCTAGAATAGTTATAGATTATCGTGATCTTAATTGTGCTACAAATGATGATGACTATAATCTTCCTAACCAAGAATCTTTGAGAAGTAGGATTAGGAATGAAAGACCAATGGTATATTCTAAGTTTGATCTCAAGTCAGGATATTGGAAGATAAAGATCAAAGAAGAGTTTATACCATTGACAACATTTACAACGCCAATTGGCTTGTTTGAATGCCTAGTTATGCCATTTGGACTCAAGAATGCACCAGGAATATTCCAGATAAGAATGGATAAGACCTTCAGTAGATTATCACAGTTCATGGCAGTCTATATTGATGATGTGCTTGTATTTAGAAAAGATACAGAAGAGCATATAAAATATTTGTAGCAGGTTACTGAAGTTTTTAGATAAGAAGGGATGATACTTTCAGAAAGAAATATCATTTGGATGCAACCAAAGATAAAATTCTTGGGATTGCAGATCTATGGAAGTAGATAAAAACTTCAACCGCATATTGCAGAAAAGCTACAAACTTTCTCTGATGAGCTTACAGATCGTATGCAGATACAAGTGTTTCTTGGTATACTAAGTTATACCAGAGCATACATTAGATATTTTGAAAAAATCTCAGTTCCAATACAGAAAAAGGTATCCATTAAGGTACCTTGGGAATGGATAGAAAAATATTTTAAAGTAATCATAATTTTGAAGCAGAAAGCGCTGAATCTCCCAGAATTGGAGTATCCATATGGGAGTGAAGATCAGCTAATCTTAGAAATAGATGCATCATACTCAGCATGGGGATGCATTCTAAAGATAAGGAAAAACCATAACAATAGTATCAGCAGATACTAGAGTGAATGTTTTAACAAGGCAGAGAAGAATTATCCTTCCCATGAAAGAGAATTGATTGAATTACTTAAAGGAATTAGGGCTAGTGATATTTTCTTGGGAATAAATTTTACTATAAGAACTGATAGTTCTTATATAAATAGTTTTATGAGAAATAAGTTAAAAAGTTTTACCCAGACATTACTTGTATGGTGGAGGAATGAATTTCAATGCTATAACTTTAATATAGAAAATATGAAAGGAAAATATAATGTCATTCCAGATGCACTAAAACACTATTTTGACTCTTGTCGGTGAAGTGAAAGAAAGTAGCAAATCAAGAAGATGCCCCGTTTGCATTGATAATCATTATATGGGAGAATTACTGATTATCAAAGAAATGAATGAAAGGGTTGATAGACTTGAATAGAGAAAGGAGATTCTAGCAGAGAATCACCTTCAGAAGAAGGGATCTTCATCCAGTAAGGTTGAAAGATTAGAAAGCACAGTTTCCTCAGCTAGAAAGGCTGAAAAACCAAGAAATGATTCAAAGAGACCTCTAGACATCAAGTCTAAGGATAAAAGTCATATTGAATGCTTTTTATGTTGTTAGAAAGGACATTATAGCACTCAATGTGCAGATAATACGAGAAACAGAAAGGCTCAGAAGAACCAGAAGGTTGACATGAATGGAAGATCTAAAGGGAAAGAAAAAACCATTAAGATTCGGGCTGATCATGTAGAAGAATAACTTGAAAAGCATCAAAGGTCTCAAAAAGAACCTCAACGACATAATGTTTAGGAAGAACAAGATCAGGAAAGTCTGGATGATGAGCTAGATGAAGAGCCCAATCTAGAAAAATGGATATGGAAATATTTGCAAAATATTCCAATTATTTCAAGAAATAAATCCACAACCATTTATAATCTGATCCAGAAAAGTAAAGATGATTGGATATTCAAAAGATGTCTGAGCCATGTTCTAGACATGCTTGAAGAATCCAAAGATCTTATGGAGGATTATAAAAAAATTGATCGAGATATGATCAATATGATCATCACTGAAGAGATCAGGCTGAAGGTTGATGTTTCTGGTCTCCTTGACAAAGTTAGAAGAATCAAGGAGAAAAGCATGGAAGAATATCCAATTTTGAAGAGCTTTTGGAGAATGTCGGGAACAAGGATTCCAAAACTCCATATACCAGATACAGAATTAGAACCAGAAGAGTTCATTGAATGCCAGAAAGCTTTCAGCATGGGAGCAGTACCATTTTTGGGATTTAAGAAAATAAATTCCACATTCAATTGGGTACCCAGGATGGTGAAAATAGTTCTGAAGAATGCATATCCAAGTTTGTTATGGTGGGTTGCACATATTGGACCTATCAGATTAACAGACAGAGTGATCATGCTATGGAACTTGTACACAGGGCACCAAACTAAAGGACCTGTCCAGAAATCATTCGAAGACTCGAAGTTTAGCGATGAAGATTAGATAGAGTTCAGTTTGAAAAAAAGTCATTACGAACATATCCAAATCACCTAGAGCATTTATCCGATTGAATCAAAATCAACAAGAAAAGATTGTATATTCTTTGCAAGAGACAATGTTTTGGTCTCAATCAACTCTAGAGACATGCAGAATGCAGAGATGGCACATATGATGGACTTTGCGGTGGAGGAATACACGATTCTTTAAGAACTCAAGATGTTTAAGGGACATAAAGAAGATATTTTTATTGTTAGAGATCAAATCAAATGCGCCATCAAATAATTGATAAAAATGAAGGAGTTAGAGAAGGAAGTCTCAGTTGGAGAGATGATTGATTCTCTATACGACTTGGAGGGATTCTAGATGCTGATCCAAACACACGTCATATCCGGCATGGACGAGCGGATCAAATCATACATGTCATTTATGTATTTTGTATTTGTTGTGAAGTGTGTGGTGGAAGTGTGTCCTACCTTTTTATTTTGATTTTTATTTTTATTCTTTTGTTTTTGTTTTTGCGTGTCTTGTATATAGTCATATTCTTGGGAAAGATGAGCCCAGAGGCCTATATAGGGGACCTCCGACCCATTTGTTCAGGGAGGTGATTTTGAATAGAAATCAGAACGATTTCAAAAGCTCTCTCTCTACCTTCTCTCTAATCCTTTGTGTTCTTCATGCGAAGTGATTCCCAAAAATGATCCTGCGAAGCCGACAACAGGTAGTCCCCTTTTCATCTTCGTGGATAATGTTTTATTACTATTTGTGTTTTTTGTAGCCTTTATGGACTCCCATACCGGGATCTCGTCAGGGACCTCATCAGAAACTTCACCCACTAGTGGTAGGGATGTTTTATATTTATTTAAATCTTGGAAAGATTATTTAATGGTGTTTTCATAGTCAAAGTTTGTATTTTCATTTTATTTGGGCTATAATTAAATTAATTTTAATATTTTTAATATTTTTAAGTCAAATTACATTTATGTGAATAGTGTGATAATTATAATGAATTTGAGTTATGAATTTGATTTTAATTGTTGGGGAAATTTATGGTGATGTTATCTAGTAAAAAAGGGAATTGGGAGGTTTGGCATTTATTGTCACGACCCGTCCTCGAGGCCCGTGCCGTGACTACCCCAAGCCCGTCTTCCATAGGCCAGGGGATGGCGACTAGCACCAAATGCATAAATCCCAAAAAAGTAAAGGCATTACCTTTTTATAAAGTAAACAAAAACACAACAGAGTACGCAAGTGAAGTAATCACTAAGTAAAACTGGGTACAAGGTAAGTGCTGAAAAGTAAAAGGGCCAGTATACAAACCCAACTGAAAGTACAGTACAACTGAAAGGAAAGTACAAAAACAGTAAGTAAAACAGCAACACTGAGTCGTCCTTCGGAAATCCCACCTGAAGGGTGGGTAAAGATAGTCTCCTCAGCTCCTTGGGTCTGACCGTCCGCTCTGTGTACGTCCCGCCAAGTGGTCCACCTCTGGGTACCGCCCAGCTCCACAAGCCTCCACCTCGATCAGTGCTGTCCGTCGTCTGCATCCAACACAACATAGTGTGGGCATAGCCTATGCAGGGGTGAGTATATGGTACTCAGTAGGGACCCTGAGACCCCCGAAGGTCTCTCAGAATCCACGAAGGATAAAACACAAAGGAAAGATACAATCACGAAGTATCAACCGACTTTACTTAGGTATATGCCCATTCATATACCTAAGTCATCAATTACAAATGACTCCAACTCTCGAGCCCAAGCACAACCCAGTCCACACAGGAAAATACAACCCATTCCACACAGGAAAACACAACCCAGTCCACACAGGAAAGCACAACCCAATCCACATAGGAAAGCAAGTCAATCACATCAATGATAATGATTGAAAATAAAGACTCAGCTCACACATGTATACATATTTCGTATAGAGATAGAGATGATCAGATGTAGCCACTGAATCATCTAATCTGTTGGACTCACATAGGATACAAGACCAGCTAAGCTGTCGAACCCACATAGGATACAAGACCAGCTACTTTACCGGACCCACTTAGGATACAAGTACAGATGTCAATACTGCCGGACCCACGTAGGATACAAGAACAGTAGTCATCGCCGTCAATGCAAAGACCCGTAAATTTCAAGGAATTTTTTTTCTTAATTTCTTTGGGATTTTACAAGTACACAGTTTCTGACGGAGCCTGATTCCGAGGCCCGGTGTGCCCAGAATCAATTTCTGAAGTTTAGCTTGGGTACGTTCAGTGAACAGACGAGCGGGTTTTTCTAAATTTTGAACCGGTACTTGGAATCGAAATCTGAGGGCACCGATGAAACCGTAGCACCGATAATTGCTTAAGATGACCTTTACTGGAGTTGCGTTTTCTTGGGAAGAGTTGTTAAAAATTGTGGATTAAGTATAAAGAGAAATAAAATTGTGCTACAAATTTTATTTCACTTAAGTGGTTAAACCCCATGTGTGGGAGTTGGGGTGGGACCCACTAAAATTCTAACTCCTCTTGATAGGATATTAGTGAGGTGGGGCCCACACGAGCCCCACCCCTTCAAATTATCTAACCCCTTCCACATGAGTGATGTAACTCTTCCACATTTATGAAGACAACTTAACATTCCTTTTAATTTTTGACAACTCTAGTTTTAATTAATGAAATGAATCCAACTTTTGAATTTTTAAAGGTTTGGAAAAGTAAAAATAAAATAAGGGGTAGCTTATTTTATTTTAGGGGTTGTTGTGTTGTGTGGAGGATTGAGAGAAGGATAGTTATACACTTTGAAGAACTTCATCTTCCTCCTTGAAGAATGTGAAGAACACCGACACGCCGTTTCATCTTCTTCCCGCGTCGAAGAAAGAGAGACGTCACTTCTTCCACGGACATTCACCGTCAACGTACACGGAGCCTCACCCGCGACGCTGTATTCCGCGACGCGAGATTCCTCAAACATCTTTGAGGTAGGGGTTGTTTCATCGTTCGAGTTTTATTTAACAAATTTCATTGTTAAATAATTAGCTGCTTAATATCGAAATAACGGGAGGAGGCCGGACCATACAAACACGACCGATCCTCATCCCCTTCGTTGTGGATCTTTATTGTCGCTTGAAATGGAGGCAACGCGGTGCCGTCGCACCGCACGAGAACGAGGGAACCGCGACTGGAGCAGGCTGCGGTGAAGGAGTGCGGTGCCGTCACGCCGCGCCGGTGAAGCCAAAGGAAGCCGCGGCCAAGGGAGGGTTGTGGCGGAGGGGCGTGACGCCGTCGCGCCGCGCTGGAGCACCATGGAAGGCCGCGACCGGGGCGGAGGGGCACGGTGCCGTTGTGCCGCGCCGGTCGGACAAGGGCCGCGGCCTAAGGCCGCGGCAGTGCAGAGGAGGGAAAACAGACTCCGCTGGCCGCTGGCGCTCCAAGTGGCGGGACCAGCAGGTCCCGCGGCAGCTCCGGCCGGCCATTACGGCCGGCCGATTCGGGAAGTCCGGAGGTCGTAACCCCTGGCCAGCACACCTAGGGCGGACCCCACAGGGGTCCGATGTTTCAGGAAAACAGGGGGGCAATGCCCCCCTTCTGCGTCCGCTCAGCGCGCGGGCGCCCGCACTGGGCCGAACCGGCCGCGTCGGGCCGGACCGCCCGCGCCGGGCCGGACCACCCGTGCTGGGCCGAACCCCCGCGCCGGGCCGGGCCGCACCGACTGGGCCGGGCCGCTCCAGCCGGGCCGGGCCGCACCCAACCAGGCCGGACCCGGACCCGGGTCGGGTTGACCCGGTTCGGGCCAACCCAGGGGGTATTGGGCCGGGTCGGACCGGGCCCAAACCCCCTGTTTCCTGACAGATCCGTTCAAACGCCCATAAATTGGGCTACGGACCTCCGATCGACGCACCGTTAGTTTCATAGTGATACTTGGATCGAGAAGGTCGTTTCAGTATATTACGCTTAGGGTTTCGGAGAACTTTGGGTATGTCCAGGTTGGTTCGAACACGAAACCAACCGGGTCCTCAGAACGGAAACACTTATAACTTGAGCTCCGGACGTCCGATTGACATGCCATTGACTTTGTTGGATTCCTATTAGTGAGAAGGTTCTTTTTTCTTACTCCGCTTTAGGTTTGGACGCAGTTGGATTACGGTTGGGTTGGTTTTAGCTTTAAAACCAACCGAGCCCCGGGGATGAAAAAGGTAATAACTCTAAGACCGGGCCTCCGATTGACGCGCCGTCTGTCGCATTTAGTTCCTATTGACGAGACAAAACTTTGGGATATATAAACTCTGGACTTCGTGTCAGTTGATGTATCAACCCAATTGGCTCTTGGAGCGGACCATCCCGGAATCGAGCATACTATGTGCGGGAACCCTAGAGCTGGATGCGACTGCGACGACGATGACGACTGTACTGGGATCCTCCGTGGGTTCGGCAGCGACGACGACCATACTGGAATCCTCCGTGGGTCCGACAGTGATGACTACTGTTCTTGTATCCTATGTCGGTCCGGTAGTACTTGACTCTGTACTTGTATCCTATGTGGGTCCGGCAGAGTAGCTGGTCTTATATCCTTTGTGGGTCCGACAGCTTAGCTGATCTTGTATCCTATGTGGGTCCGATACCTTAGATGAATCAGTGGCTACATCTGATCATATCTATTGTCTTACGAAGTGTATACCTGTGTGATCTGAGTCTTGAATTTCAATCATTATCTTCAATATGATTTACTTGCTTTCCTGTGTGGATTGGGTTGTGCTTTCCTGTGTGGATTGGGTTGTGTTTTCCTGTGTTGATTGGGTTGCCTGTGTGGACTAGATCAAACTTGGGCTCAGATGTTGGAGCTGAACTAGAATTGATGACTTAGGTATATGTATGGGCATATACCTAAGTAGAGTTGGTTGTTACTTTGTGATTGTATCATTCCTTTGTGGTTTATCCTTCGTGGATTCTGGGAGACCTTCGGGGGTCTCGGGGTCCCTACTGAGTAGCGTATACTCACCCCTGCACAGGCTATGCCCGCACTACGTTGTGTTGGATGCAGAAGAGGGACAACGCTGATTGAGGTGGGAGCTCGTGGAGCTGGACAGTACCTGGAGGTGGATCACTGGACGAGACGTGCTCGGAGCGGACAACTAGAGCCGAGGAGCAGAGGAGACTATCTGTACCCACCCTTCAGGTGAGATTTCTAGAGGACGGCTCAAACTTGCTGCTTTACTTTCCAGTTGCTGTACTTCCATTTCAGTTGTACTTTACTTTCAGTTGGGTTTGTATTCTGGCCCATTTACTTTCCAGCACATACTATTGTACTCAGTTTACTTAGTGTTTACTTCTTCTTGCATACTCTGTGGTGTTTGTTTTCTTACATAAAGGCAATGCCTTCCCTTATATCGGGATTTACGCCTTTGGTGCTAGTCACCATCCCCTGGCCTATGGAAGGCGGGCTTGGGGTAGTCACGACACAGGTCCCGAGGACAGGTCGTGACAGTCGAACCCACAAAGGATCCGAGTACGGTCTTCATCGCTGCCGAACCCACGGAGGATCCAAGTACAGTCGTCCTCACTGCCGAACCAATGGAGGATCCAAGTGCAGTCGTCATCGTCGCATCACAGCCAGCTCTAGGGTTCCCGCACACATCATGATCGATTCTGGGAGGGTCTGCTCCTCGAGAAAAAGAGTCAATACATCAAATTTCACTAATTCTAGAGTTGATGTATCCCAAAGTCCCGTTTCGTCAAAAGAAACCCAACGCGACAGACGGTGCGTCAATCAGACGCCTGGTCTGAGAGTTATTGGCTTTTCCGTCCCAGGGGCCCAGTTGATTTTTAAGCTAAAACCAACCCGAGCGTACTCTAGATACATTATAACCTTAAGAGGAGTGATCCAAAAGGACATTATCATCAATAGGAATTCAACGCAATTGACGGCACGTCAAACGGACGTCCGGTCCTTAAGTTATAAGCGTTTCTGCTCCAAGGGCCCTGTTGGTTTCGGGTTCGAACCAACCCGACCATACCCAAACTTTGCCGAAACCTTGAGTATAATATACCAAAACGACCGTATCGATCCAAAGATTCCTACGCAACCAACGGTGCGTCGATCGGAGGTTTGTAGCTCAAGTTATGGGAAAAAGACCGAAAACGGTCCTAAGTGGGGGGTATGGGCCCGGTCCGACCCGGCACAACCCCCCTGGGTCGGCCCGAACCGGGTCGACCCGACCCGGGTCCGAGTCCAGACCAAATCGGCTGGGCATGGCCCGACCGGCGTGACACGGTCTGCGCGACCCGCCCCGGCCCGGTCGGGGGGGGGGGGGGGTGCGCTGGCTCGGCCAGTGAGCCGAGCGGGGGGGGGGGGGGCGTCCCCTTTCTGTTCCGTGGATGCGGCGCCTGGCGCCGTGTCTCCCCTGGATCCCACGCGGCCACGGGATCTGGCCCTCACCACCGTGGCGGGATTCTTCCTGCGGCACGCCAGGTCGCCACCGCTTCCAGGCGGCCGACCGGTGCCGGCTGCCGCCTCCGGCCGCCGGCGACCTGCACTGCCGGGGGCTTCCACGGGCCTCCAGAGTCATTCCGGTGGTCCGATTTTACTCCCGTCTGCGCCTGCGGTCATCTCGGGACCTGTACGTCACTTCGAAGGCCTCCAATCGCCATTTCGGTCCCGCTTCGTCGTCTCCAAATACTCCGCGCATCAAGAACAAAATAGCGGTGGGTTCAGGCTTGTTCGTTAACCCGCACCCACCGCGTTAGAGGTTCAGAACACCGCCCAACAATTTAATCACCAAGCACAAGGGTATAATTCTCATAAAAGAAAGAATATACAAATTTTTCCCTACCTCAACAAACAATGTCGAACGTCGACATCACGGGGAAAGGGATCATAGGCGACGTCGGAGTGCACCGATGAGGAAGCGGTGTCTCCTCTTTGTCGCGAAGAAGAGAATGGGTGGCGCGTCGTCGATCTTCGAGGAACCGGCATTCTTCTAAAAGCTCAAAATCTCTCCCGATCTCTCTCGCACAATGAAAGCTCTTCCCCCAAAATTAAATAATAGGATCCTACTATTATTTAATTAAACATGCAAAGAAACTTCCAAAATTAAATCACCACATTTAATAACGTGTTGACCATTGATTAAAGGAAGGGAGAGGGAAGACCCCCATTAATTATACGCACTGGCAAATAAAAAAGGGGGTTTCCAAATTTAAGAGGGGTTTTTAATGAGTTTAGAGGAAATTAAAATTTTGGGGCTCTTGTGGGCCCCACCTCTCTAACATCCACCCTTGGGTAGTTAGGTGGTTGTGGGTCCCACCCTTAACTACCCATGGGAGCAATTAAACTCTCTAGATATAAAATAAAATTGTACAACAATTTTATTTACTTCTCAAATAAACCCAAAAAGAAACTCCAAACCCACATAAAATGCAACTGCAGTAAATGTACCCTTAAGCAATTACCGGCGCTGCGAGTTCATCAGTGCCCTCAGATTTTAATTCCGAGCACCAGTTCAAAAGTTAGAGAAACCCGCTTGTTTATTTACGGAACGTACCTGAGCTAAACTTCGGAAATTGATTCCGGGCACACTGGGCCTCGGAATCAAGCGCCGTTAGAAGCCACATACTCGTAAAATTCCAAATCATTTAAGAAAAAAAATTCTTTGAAATTTCCGGGTCTTTACATTACTCCCACCTCAGGGCTTTACATCCCTGTAAAGCTACATCACAAACTAGGGAAACAAATGAGGGTACTAAGCACGCATCTGAGCCTCCCACTCCCATGTGCCCTGTAACACCCGAGACTTTTATGTGAAATATTTTGTTTTTATGTTATATAAATCATCAAAGGAATCTTTCACTACACACAACACTAGCTTGACTTGCTTTAGACGCAACCGCGACCTTCCTCGACAGCTTGCGTCGTACGCAATACCGAGTTTCACTAAACAATGATATGCTAATAAAATATTATTAAAACTATCCGTTATGAATAGTAATAACCACTTTTTGAAATTTTATAAATTTTATTTTTCAAAATGGACTTCATTTTTGGATTCGGAATATCGAAATTAGCCTAGGGTGAAATTTTGGTATTTTTCTGAAAACTTTCAATTTTTGATGAATAGTGAAACCACTAAGTGGTAGTTAAAAAACTGAATTTTTCATAAAACTTAATTTTACCGCTTCTGTGAGTAGAATTTCGAAAATCCGAGATACACGGTTGATGCCAGTAAGTAAAATGTGGTTCAATGAGATGAAAATAATTTTTTGGTGAATAGTAACTTTTTACTTTTTTTACCACGGTTAAAAGTAAATAGGGTAATTAAGGGTAAAAATGATATTATTATTACCCTAACACATGTCCTAATTCTATTGTACAAATTTAATTGGACCTAAAACAACCTTAGGAATAAAATATGACCATTTAGTCCCACTTGGATTAGATTAGGACATTTATTATTAATTTATTTAAAGAAGGGTTAAAATAGTTAAAATCAAAGTTTAATAAGTAAATCATTTTTAATATGGGGTTATACATAAGATAAATTCGACTATAAATATTCATTAGAAAGATAAAAATATTTCCTACATAATGGTATTTTATTTGTAATTTTTAGACATTAAATAATTTAATTTATTTATGACAAATTGATGATGTAGTAATTATCTTATTAATGAAATATTGACATAATTGATGTTATAAATACCCAAATAAATGTAATTTTAGAATTTTTATGAATTACACTAATTTTATAGGTTAATATGACATGTTAGTATTTATTTAATTAACTTTTTTGGAACTAATCATTCTGTTATGATTTTCACAAAAATCAATTACTAAATAGTGTCAAAATTGACATAAAATAGTTTTTAAAACAAATATTATATTATTAATTATTATTTTATTCCTAAAAATCTAAGTTTCGGCCAAATGACTTAGATAAGGTTATATATTTTAATAATAAACAACTTGGGGTTCTTTTGGCTTGATATAGTAAGTTTATTAACCTTATAGTGTAAGAAAACAAGAAGACACGGTAAAAGTTAAATTATCTAACTTAAAGTTAAATCTAAATGATAAGGTTAAAATTGATACCTAAACTTTTCTAAATTCTATTTTATGAGATTATTTCGACCCCTACCCACCTTATCTTCGAAATATATCAATTTGGAGCTATTAAAAACCGAATTTGACTTTATAATAAAATAATATTTTTAGTTATTCCAAAGGTGCCCCTCTCCTCCCTTATAAAAGGGCACCTCCTCCCCCTCTTCCTCACACCACTTTGAGCCTTAAAGCTCGGCCAAACCCTGACACATTCTCCTCTCCACTTCCCTAGAGACATCCTAGAGGTCCTGGTCTTCTTCAAAGACCAATTTTAGTGCCCTAAAAGGAGGTCTCAAAGAAGCACTTCAAAGAAGAGGTAATCTCCGTTACCGATTCTTTCATCTTTATTTCTTCTTCCACTTATTCTTATTTAGTTGTTTCATTATGAAGTAATAACATCAATATCACTCATATACTTATATGTTATTATAATTATGAAACAACCCCATTTCACCATCTATCCATCCTACGGAAAATGAAATCACCGCGCGTGCGTACATACGAAATACAATCTCCACGCCGCGATGTAATCTATTTTCCACAAACACCTTACTTGAATGGGTATAATGGTGTAAATAATGACTATATATGACTATTATAAAGTGATATTGATTCTTAAATAGTATACATACACTCCAATACAATTCCACGTCCATAGGAACGATATCACCACTCGTGCGTACGTACGGAATACCGTCTTCACGATGTGATGCGACTCGTTTTACATGATCTTCATTTCATAATGATTATATAAATGAATTGAATGAATGAATATGATATATATTACACTAATACCATTATGGAAATGAGGTATCTATAACCTAAAGAGAAGAATAAGAATTTATTCGACAAAACACGCATAAGAACAAAAAGTAATAAACACCCGAATAACAAGTAGTAATGAAATATTACTAATAAGAAGCTAAGAATATGACTATATATGATATAATAACAATAATTATGATTCTTTAATAAGTAAATAACATTATTTAAATCATTATACAAGAGGTTCGGACACTTACGAGGAAAATCAGACCTAAGGTAAGGGAAATATCACAATCTCATTTTTATCCGAGATTGTTTATAATTTGGTATTTACTGGGGTGTATTTTATCATCCACATCCATGTTTCCTCAATATGTAATATTATTTCTATCCACCTAAAATTGTTTAAAACCTATTTTACCCTTTGGTGAGTTTTTAGTAAAATATATGAAAGGAATCTTTTGTCGTTTTTCGTACGAGGTACTTTTTGACTTTTTCGACAAAAGTACGAAAATAATGTTTTTTAACTTATACGGGATGAATGGATTTTTAAAACATTATTTCCAAGAAGCTTCCTTTACAAGTTTTCAAGTTTATTTTTAATCAACTTCTTTTAGTTTATAATTGTACGACATGTTAAGAAAGGAAAAGTGTTTTTGAAGCAGAAAGGATATTTTCCTCAAGAATGGAGTTCAAGTGTTTTATCAAACTTATTTTCCATCTAAGATAATAAAGAGTTCTGTTTTTATCCCTATTATTACATCGATTTTATTATTTTGTGATGGAATTATATTTTTATGGATTCTTTTATCTTATATGAATTGTTTTATGATGTCACGATGTTTAAGATTCCCATTTTTATTAAATGGGTTATGCTATGATATATGGTTTCTGATTTTGTGGCACACATAAGAATGGTATCATTATGAGATGGGTGAGACCTATATCTCCCTCCAATGCATTGGGTAAAGATTTTATATCTCATGAGATAGACATGGCTGGAACGGTAGGTTATACTGGTTCAGTGAAACAGGACTGAAACGAGGAGTGAACTCGGTTCAGAAATGGACTTTGTCCACTAAGATAGACTTGGAAATGAGTCTTGACTAATAAGAAATGATTCTCTATGATTATGTGTGTATGACACAAATTTTCTTGTTTTATGTTATGATTATTGGGATTCCATTTCACTACTATGATTTATCCCATGTTATGAAATTATGCTCTCTTTTGCAGGTTAAGATTTCCAAAAGTTATGTTCTTATGAATATGATGTGATTGATATTTCTTTTGTTTACCCTTACTGAGCATTTGAACTCACCCTTTTGTATGTTTTCTTTCCCCAGGTCAGGAAGAAGGTTATTAAGTAAGATATGCCAAAAGGGACTATAGATATGATGAAATAAATGAGAGACAGTGTAGACGCTTTATGAACCAGTTGTTTATGTTTCCCAGTTTCTAATGATACTATAACTATACGGTCCTTTCATGGTTTTTTATATGTTGTAATAAGTATGCTTCAATTTTTAAGTATTAACAATGTATTTAAAGTATGGGTAGTTATAGTTGGTATCAGAGGAAATGTATAGTCAACCTTTGGAAACTAGGATGTGAAAGCCTTAGTAAGAACCCTAAGGATAAGTCTAAGCATAGAACACAATCTTAGTGTTTTAGAAATGGCCATGAATAACCTAGGATAAGACCTTAAGTGTGAAATTTTATTCTTGATTATGTGGTTTTCCTATTATAATTAGTGTTGCTCACACTATTATTCTTGGTTTTAGTCAATGGCTGGAACCCGAAGGAACCGTGTTAATGCAGAATGCGACAGGAAATGCAATGATTGTACCCCTGAGCAACCAAATGTTATGGGAGCTGGAATGAAAAATCTTGTAGCCATGCTCACACAACTTTCTCAAGCTATGAATCATGCAGGACTTCCAAACGAGCAAAGGAATGAGCAACATTCTGTTGAATCCTTCATGAGACAACGTCCACCTTCATTCAGCGGGTCTACTGATCCATTAGTTGCTGAACAATGGATTAGTACTACTGAAAAGATATTTTCAGTTCTTCAATGTTCTAAGCATGATAAAGTCATCTTAGCAGTGTATCGTTTGGAAGGTGATGCTGATCAATGGTGGAATCTTATTAAGAATACGAGGCAAAGGGATGAAATTGAGTCTATGGAATGGGACGAGTTCAAGAACTTATTTTTCAATAAGTACTTCCCTCGTATTATCCGAACAAAGATGGAGAAAGAGTTTCTTGAACTGAAGCAAAAGGATGATGAATCTGTTGGTACCTATGAAACAAATTTTACAAGACTTGAAAGGTACGCTTCTGGTATTATTATCCAACCTGAGAGTAAGATCGATCAATTCTTTAGTGGATTAAAACCAAGTCTTCGAAGGGCCTTATCCATAAGGGACTTCAATAGCTATGAGGAAATCATTCGATGTGCTCTCAAAGTTGAGATGGAGATTGGAGTAACCCATCAGTCATATGGGTTTGATAAGAAGAGGAAAATGGAATTCAAAGGAAAATCTAAAGAGCACACTAAAAAGAAGATGAGCTTTCCCTTATGCTCAAAGTGTGGAAAGAAACATGGAGGGAGTTGTCTTAAAGGGACAAGTAAATGTTTCAAGTGTGGAAAGGAAGGTCATCGGGCATTTGAATGCCGCGATGATGGGAAGAATATGTCTAATGATGCAAACAAAGGAAGGGATACACAGAATGAACCTACTACACTTCAATGTTTCAAGTGCAAGGAGATGGGAAATTATGCCAATAAATTCCCTAATCCAAGGGTTGATGATGATGGTCGATGTCAACAAACTCTTAAGGCTAAAGACAAAGGAAAGTCACATGCAATTTCTATCAGCGATGTGGAGTACGATAACGATGTGGTGAAAGGTACACTTACCATCCACTCTAAAGTAGCAAATGTTTTATTTGATTCTGGATCCACCCACTCTTTTATTTCTGAAGAATTTTCTAAGGATATCACCGTATTACCTCAACAATTAGATGTTGAGTTAGCTGTGACAACACATAATGGCACAACAGTCGCATCAAAAGTTTATAATTCTTCTCCGATCGAAGTTTGTGGGAAAGTGATTCCTGAAAATCTTGTGATCCTTCCTATAGTGGAATTTGATGTGATTCTTGGCATGGATTGGCTTTCTTTATATGGAGATCATATCAATTTAAAAAGAAGGGAAGTCACATTTCATATTCCAGATCAATCAATGATCGTCTATCAATGCAAGGATGAACATAACCTTCCAGTAGAAATTCCTTCTACCTTATGGGTCTTGATTCCACTAAATGAAGGTTATTTATCTCAAATGGTTAGTGAGAAACTCACGATTAAGAATATTCCCATTGTACGGGAGTTTGATGATGTCTTTCTAGAGGAATTACCGGGTCTTCCACCAAATCGTGAAGTTGAGTTTTCAATAGAACTCGTACCGGGTGCTTTGCCTATTTCAAAGACACCTTATAGAATGGCCCCAATTGAGTTGCAGGAATTGAAGAAGCAACTCCAAGAGAATATTGATAAGGGATTCATACGCCCTAGTGCGTCACCTTGGGGAGCACCTGTTCTATTTGTTAAGAAGAAAGATGGATCAATGAGACTCTGCATTGATTATCGAGAACTTAACAAGATCACTATCAAGAACAAATATCCTCTCCCACGCATTGATGACTTATTTGACCAACTACGCGGAGCTCAATACTTTTCCAAGATTGATCTTCGTTCAGGGTATCATCAATTAAGGGTCAAAAGGGAGGATATACCAAAGACGACTTTCCGTACAAGGTATGGACACTATGAATTTATAGTGATGCCATTTGGTCTTACTAATGCCCCTGCTATCTTCATGGATCTGATGAATAGAGTCTTTAGAGACTATCTTGATCAATTTGTGGTAGTCTTTATAGACGATATTCTTGTCTATTCAAAGAGAAAGGAAGAACATGAAGATCACTTGAGAATTATATTGAAGACCCTAAGAAAGGAGAAGATTTATGCCAAATTTACCAAGTGTGAATTTTGGCTTCAAAAAGTTTCATTTTTAGGTCACATAATCTCAAAAGAGGGGATATCCATGGATCCAGCAAAAATAGAGGTTATCAAAAGATGGTCGAGACCAACAACAGTAACTGAGATCCGAAGTTTTCTTGGTTTGGATGGATATTATCGACGTTTTATGAAAGATTTTTCACGATTATATAATCCACTCACCAAGTTGACTCGGAAAGGAGTTAAGTTTGTTTGGACAGAAGATTGTGAAGAGAATTTCAAGGAGTTGAAAAGAAGGTTATCCAGTGCACCTGTGCTCACACTTCCTTGTAGTGGAGAAATGTTTGTGATCTACAGTGATGAATCCAAGAAGGGTTTGGGGTGTGTTCTTATGCAAAATGATATGGTGATAGATTATGCCTCATGACAGTTGAAAATACATGAGCAAAATTACCCAACTCATGATTTGGAGTTAGCTGCGGTAATCTTTGCATTAAAGATTTGGAGGCATTACCTTTATAGTGAGAGGTGTGATATTTATACTGATCATAAAAGTTTAAAGTATATTTTCACACAAAAGGAGATGAATATACGCCAAAGAAGATGGTTGGAGCTGATTAAGTATTACGACTGCTCAATTCATTACCACCCTGGGAAAGGAAACAAGGTGGCAGATGCATTAAGTCGACAAGACCATGCTAGTTTATCCATGATGAGGATCACAAAAGATCCAATATTTATGGATTTACAAAGGATGGATCTTGGAATTATAATGAAAGGGGAAAATCGTATCTTTCTCAAATGAATGTTCAACCATCTATACATGTGAAGATTAAAGAGGCACAGAAAGAAGATGTCGAGTTACAAAAGAAGGTGAGAAATGTTCCTGAATTCAACCTTGATTGTGATGGGATAATAAAGTTCAGGAATCGGGTTTGTGTTCCTCCCATCCCCGAATTAAAGAAGGAGCTGCTGGATGAGGCTCATAGTTCTTCATTCTCTATTCATC
This sequence comes from Viscum album, assembly GCA_963277665.1. NCBI lineage: Eukaryota > Viridiplantae > Streptophyta > Magnoliopsida > Santalales > Viscaceae > Viscum > Viscum album. Next base: position 1,421,396,154 of record OY728123.1, on the reverse strand, counting down.
CTGGAAGCACGAAGATTTATAGGGACCTGAAAGAGTACTTCTGGTGGGATGGCATGAAAAGAGATGTTTCTGAATATGTCTCTCGATGCTTGGTTTGTCAGCAAGTTAAAGCTGAGAGACAGAAGTTTAAGGGGATGTTACAACCATTACCCATACCCGAATGGAAATGGGAAAACATCACTATGGACTTTGTCACAGGACTTCCTAAAACGTCCAAAGGCAATAATGCTATCTGGGTCATAGTTGATCGTCTTACCAAGTCTGCACACTTCATTGCTATTCGAGAGGATTTCTCTCTGGATCAGCTTGCCAGGATATATGTAAAAGAAGTGGTAAGATTGCATGGAGTACCACTTTCTATTATATCTGATCGGGATCCGAGATTTACCTCGAAGTTCTGGCGAAGTCTTCAGTATACTCTGGATACATAGTTGAGTTTCAGCACTGCTTATCATCCTCAAACAGACGGTCAGTCTGAGAGAACAATTCAAACTCTTGAAGATATGTTGAGAGCTTGCTCTATGGATTTCAAAGGTGGTTGGGATCAACACCTACCTTTGGTGGAATTTTCTTATAATAATAGCTTTCACTCCAGTATTCAGATGGCTCCTTATGAGGCTCTCTATGAAAAGAAATGCAGGACTCTAACTTGCTGGGATGAAGTTGGGGAAAGAAAGCTATTAGGACATGATCTCGTTGATGAAATGGCAGAAAAGGTTAGATTTATTCAACAACACATAAGAGCAGCTCAGAGTCGACAGAAAAGTTATGCCGACAACCGAAGAAAAGACCTAGAGTTTGAAGTGGGTGATAAAGTGTTCTTACGAATATCTCCCTGGAAGAGAGTCATGAGATTTGGAAAGAAGGGGAAGTTGAGCCCTAGATATATCGGTCCTTTCGAAATACTGGATTGTGTCGGGAAGGTAGCTTACCGATTGGAGCTTCCACCGAATCTCTCTCAAGTACACGATGTGTTCCATGTATCTCTCCTAAGAAAGTACATACCTGATCCTTCACATGTACTCAGCTCAGAAGTTGTACTGCTGGAGCAAGATCTTTCTTATGAAGAACAGCCGATAGAGATTCTGGATCGTAGCGAAAAAGTCCTACGAAACAAGACCACTCTCTTGGTGAAAGTTTTATAGAGGAACCACCAATTAGAAGAAGCTACATGGGAGCTTGAGGATATGATGAGGGAGAGGTATCCTCATCTATTTGTTACAAAGTGACGAATTTTGAGGGAGAAATTCATTTTAAGGGGGGTAGAATGTAACACCCGAGACTTTTATGTGAAATATTTTGTTTTTATGTTATATAAATCATCAAAGGAATCTTTCACTACACACAACACTAGCTTGGCTTGCTTTACACGCAACCACGACCTTCCTCGATAGCTTGCGTCGTACGCAATACCGAGTTTCACTAAACAATGATATGCTAATAAAATATTATTAAAACTATCCGTTATGAATAGTAATAACCAATTTTTGAAATTTTATAAATTTTATTTTTCAAAATGGACTTCATTTTTGGATTTGGAATATCAAAATTATCCTAGGGTGAAATTTTGGTATTTTTCTGAAAACTTTCAATTTTAGATGAATAGTGAAACCACTAAGTGGTAGTTAAAAAACTGAATTTTTCATAAAACTTAATTTTACCACTTCTGTGAGTAGAATTTCGAAAATACGAGAGACACGGTTGATGTCAGTAAGTAAAATGTGGTTCAATGAGATGAAAATAATTTTTTGGTGAATAGTAACTTTTTACTTTTTTTACCACGGTTAAAAGTAAATAGGGTAATTAAGGGTAAAAATGATATTATTATTACCCTAACACATGTCCTAATTCTATTGGACAAGTTTAATTCAACCAAAAACAACCTTAGGAATAAAATATGACCATTTAGTCCCACTTGGATTAGATTAGGACATTTATTATTAATTTATTTAAAGAAGGGTTAAAATAGTTAAAATCAAAGTTTAATAAGTAAATCATTTTTAATATGGGGTTATACATAAGATAAATTCGACTATAAACATTAATTAGAAAGATAAAAAGATTTCCTACATAATGGTATTTTATTTGTAATTTTTAGACATTAAATAATTTAATTTATTTTTGACAAAATGATGATGCAGTAATTATCTTATTAATGAAATATTGACATAATTGATGTTATAAATACCCAAATAAATGTAATTTGAGACTTTTTATGAATTACACTAATTTTCTAGGTTAATATGACATGTTAGTATTGATTTAAGTAACTTGGTTAGAACTAATCATTCTGTTATGATTTTCACGAAAATCAATTACTAAATAGTGTCAAAATTGACCTAAAATAGTTTTTAAAACAAATATTATATTATTAATTGTTATTTTATTCCTAAAAATATAAGGTTCGGCCAAATGACTTAGATAAGGTTATATATTTTAATAATAAATAACTTGGGGTTCGTTTGTCTTGATATAGTAAGTTTATTAACCTTATAGTGTAAGAAAACAAGAAGACACGGTAAAAGTTAAATTATCTAACTTAAAGTTAAATCTAAATGATAAGGTTAAAATTGATACCTAAACTTGTCTAAATTCTATTTTATGAGAGTATTTAGACCCCTACCCACCTTATCTTCGAAATATATCAATTTGGAGCTATTAAAAACCGAATTTGACTTTATAATAAAATAATATTTTTAGTCATTCCAAAGGTGCCCCTCTCCTCCCTTATAAAAGGGCACCTCCTCCCCCTCTTCCTCACACCACTTTGAGCCTTAAATCTCGGCCAACCCCTGAAAATTTCTCCTCTCCAATTACTTATAGACATCCTTGAGGTCCTGGTCTTCTTCAAAGACCAATTTTAGTGCCCTAAAATGAGGTCTCAAAGAAGCACTTCAAAGAAGAGGTAATGTCCGTTACCGATTCTTTCATCTTTATTTCTTCTTCCACTTCTTCTTCTTTAGTTGTTTCATTATGAAGTAATAACATCAGTATCAATCATATACTTATATGTTATTATAAGTATGAAACAACCCTATTTCACCATCTATCCATCCTACGGAAAATGAAATCACCGCGCGTGCGTACGTACGGAATACCGTCTCCACGTCGTGGTGTAATCTATTTTCCACCACCACCTTACTTGAATGGGTATAATGGTGTAAATAATGACTATATATGACTATTATAAAGTTATATTGATTCTTAAATAGTATACATACACTCCAATACAATTCCACTATCATAGGAACGATATCATCACTCGTGCGTACGTACGGAATACCGTCTCCACTTTGTGACGCGACTCGTTCTACATGATCTTCATTTCATAATGATTATATAAATGAATTTAATGAATGAATATGATATATATTACACTAATACCATTCTGTAAATGAGGTATCTATAACCTAAAGAGAAGAATAAGAATTTATTCGACAAAACACGCATAAGAACAAAAAGTAATAAACACCCGAATAACAAGTAGTAATGAAATATTACTAATAAGAAGCTAAGAATATGACCATATATGATATCATAACAATAAGTATGATTCTGGAATAAGTCAATAACATTATTTAAATCATTATACAGGAGGTTCGGACACTTACGAGGCAAATCGGACCTAAGGTAAGGGAAATATCACAATCTCATTTTTATCCGAGATTGTTTATACTTTTGTATTTACTGGGGTGTATTTTATCATCCACATCCATGTTTCCTCAATATGTAATATTAATTACATCCACCTACAATTGTTTAAAACCTATTTTACCCTTTGGTGAGTTTTTAGTAAAATATATGAAAGGAATCTTTTGTCGTTTTTCGTACGAGGTACTTTTTGACTTTTCCGACAAAAGTACGAAAAGATTGTTTTTTTAACTTATACGGGATGAATGGATTTTTAAAACATTATTTCCAAGAAGCTTCCTTTACAAGTTTTCAAGTTTATTTTTAATCAACTTATTTTAATTTATAATTGTACGACATGTTAAGAAAGGAAAAGTGTTTTTGAAGCAGAAAGGATATTTTCCTCAAGAATGGAGTTCAAGTGTTTTATCAAAATTATTTTCCATCTAAGATAAGAAAGGGTTCTGTTTTTATCCTTATTATTACATTGATTTGATTATGTTGTGATGGAATTATATTTTTATGAATTCCTTTATCTTATATGAATTGTTTTATGATGTCATGATGTTTAAGATTCCCATTTTTATTACATGGGTTATGCTATGATGTATGGTTTCTGATTTTGTGCCACACATAAGAATGGTATAATTATGAGATGGGTGGGACCTATATCTCCCTCCAATTCATTGGGTAAAGATTTTATATCTCATGATATAGACATGGCTGGAACGGTAGGTTATACCGGTTCAGTGAAACAGGACTGAAACGAGGAGTGAACTCGGTTCAGAAATGGACTTTGTCCACTAAGATAGTCTTGGAAATGAGTCTTGACTAATAAGAAATGATTCTCTATGATTATGTGTGTATGCCACAAATTTTCATGTTTTATGTTATGATTATTGGGATTCCATTTCACTACTATGATTTATCCCATGTTATGAAATTATGCTCTCTTTTGTAGGTTAAGATTTCCAAAAGTTATGTTCTTATGAATATGATGTGATTGATATTTCTTTTGTTTACCCTTACTGAGCATTTGAGCTCACCCTTTTGTATGTTTTCTTTCCCCAGGTCAGGAAGAAGGTTATTAAGTAAGATATGCCAAAAGGGACTATAGATATGATGAAATAAATGGGAGACAGTGTAGACGCTTTATGAACCAGTTGTTTATGTTTCCTAGTTTCTAAAGATACTATACATATATGGTCCTTTCGTGGTTTTGTTATATGTTGTAATAAGTATGCTTCAATTTTGATGTATTAACAATGTATGTAAAGTATGGGTCGTTATATGCTCTCTTGGAGGTTCCCGTGCTACCAACGAATGTGCACCAGAGGAATCGACCATCCACGTAGGACCCGCTCCTATCGATCCTCGATCTCCACCAGGACCTCCAAAAAAGTCACCCCGTCATTGATGTCTAGCTCCCCGTGGTAGATGATATGCGTCAGGTCATGCACATATCTTCTCAACTGAGATACGTGGAAGACGTCGTGAAACCGGTGCAACTGAGGTGGAAGGGCTAGGTGGTAAGCCACCTCGCCTACTCTATTGAGGACCTGGAATGGTCCGATAAAGCGCAGAGATAACTTGTCGCCCCGACCAAATCTTCGAAATCCACGTCGAGGTGAGAACCATAAGAAAACGTGGTCACCATCCTCGAACTCCAGTGGTCTCTGTCTCCTATCAGCATATGACTTCTTTCTACTCTGTGCAGTCCTCATCCACTCCTGGATGATCTGCACCTTCTCCGTCATAGCCTGAACCATCTTTGGTCCCACGAGTGCTGACTCCCCAGGGTCAGTCCAGCATAGAGGTGATCTTCAAGGTCGGCCGTACAATGCCTCGTATGGTGACATCCCAATGGTGGAGTGGTAGATGTTCTTATATGCAAACTCTACCAAGGGTAGGTGATCCTCCCAGCTGCGACCAAAGTCAAGGACACATGCACGGATCATGTCCTCGAGTGTCTGAATGGTCCTCTCCGTCTGGCCATCCATCTGAGGGTGAAAGGCAGTTCTCAGGCGTAGCTGTGTCCCAAAAGCCTCCTGAAACCCCTTACAAAGCCGGGAATTAAAACGATCATCTCGATCAGAGACGATAGATGGTGGCACACCATGAAGCCGTACGATCTTCTGAATGTAGAGGCATCCCAATCTCTCTACTGAGCCCTGCTCTCTGATCGGTAGGAAGTGGACTGACTTGGTGAGTTGGTCTACGATCACCCAGATGGTGTCGTGTCCTCTGGAAGTACGTGGGAGCCCCATCACTAAATCCATGGATATCCCGTCCCACTCCCACTCCAGAACCTCTAAGGGCTGTACCAAGCATGCTGGTACCTGATGCTTCGCCTTTACTTTCTGGAAAGTGAGGCATCGCGAAACAAACTCTGCTATTGCCCTCTTCATACCCGACCACCAGTACTGTCGTCTGAGGTCCTGGTACATCTTCACTACTCTAGGATGTACCGCTATAGGGGAAGTGTGAAAATCCCTCAGCACCTCCTTCTGTAGTGAAACTGGTACCATGGTAAGTCCCTTGAAGAAGATGACGTGCTCACCGCCTTCAGAAAATCCATCGGGTGCTAGCCCTGAGGATATCTGAGCACGTCATGCCTCACAGTCAACATCCCCATGCTGTACCTCTCTGACCCGCTGAAGTAGTGGAGGAGTGACTGTGAGGGACTGAAGATAGGCTGCCCCATCTCTATCCATGAAGGATATATGCAAAGTGGCTAACTGCTCCATCGACTCTCCAAGTAGCTGAATGCCCGATCTCCTGCTGAGAGAATCAGCCACAACGTTCCCCTTCCCAGGAGTATAGACAATCTCAAAGTCATAATCCTGGAGGAACTCGAGCCATCGCCGCTGTCTCAAGTTCAGGTCCTTCTGCGAGAAAATGTACCTGAGACTCTGGTGGTCAGAGTAGACTGTAAAGCGCTCGCCCATCAGATAGTGTCGCCACATCTTCAGGGCGAAGACCACTACTGCTAACTCCAGGTCATGGGTAGAGTAGTTCTGCTCGTGCTTCCTCAACTACCGTGAACCGTAAGAGATCAATTCTCACTCCTGCATCAGGACGCACCCGAGTCCGGTCCCTGATGCGTCGCAGTAAACTACGTACCCTACTCCCTCCTCTAGCAGCCTCAAGATGGGTGCACTGGTCAATATCTGCCTCAACTCCTGAAAGCTCTGCTGACACCTGTCTGACCACACGAAGGGTTTCCCCTTCTTCGTCAAAGCTGTAAGTGGTGTTGCAACTCTAGAGAAGTCGGGCACAAATCTCCGATAGTACCCATCCAGACCTAGGAAACTTCATACCTCCGTCACACTCCTGGGTGGCTCCCAAGTAAGTACCAGCTCGATCTTCGCGGGATCCACTACAACTCCCGCCTTTGAGATGACGTGCCCCAAGAATTGAACCTCTCGAATACAGAACTGGAACTTCGAGAGCTTACCATAAAGCTGGTGCTCTCGGAGTGTATCCAGTACAACCCGTAAGTGGTAAATGTGCTCCTCCTCAGTAGTCGAGTAAATCAGTAAGTCGTCAATGAAGACTACGACAAACCGATCGAAGTAGGGCTGGAAGGTCCTGTTCATGAGACTCATGAACACTGCTGGAGCATTGGTCACACTGAATGGCATGACCAAGAACTCATAGTGGCCATACCGACACCTGAAGGTCATCTTCTGCACATCCTCATCCCGAAATCAAAGCTGATGATAGCCCGACCCGAGGTCTATCTTCGAGAACCATCGTTCCCCCTTGAGATGATCAAAGAGGTCATCAATCCTCAGAAGTGGATACTTGTTCCTCAAGGTCACCTAGTTCAGGAGACAGTAGTCGATACACAGTCTCAATCCCCCATCTGCCTTCTTGGAGAATAGAATCGGAGAAGCCCAGGGTGAAGCACTGGGTCAGATGAAACCTTTCCCCTGTAAGTCCTCCAGCTGTACCCGCAACTCATGAAGCTCGGCGGGAGCCATCCGATATGCTGGAGTAGATATCGATGATGTCCCAAGGTACAGGTCTATGTAGAAGTCTACCTATCTGTGAGGAGGTAGTCCTGGAACGTCATCAGGAAAAACGTCCGCATACTGATCCACCACAACAGGAAATCTCGGACTCCGCACGTCAACTGCTCCGAGGATGAGACTAGCCAACTGATGTGTGATCGGCTGCCCTCTCCTCTACGTAAGTCCATCCTATGCTGCGAAGGTTCCCTTCTCGCCGGTGAAGGTGAACCTGGTCCCATCAGTGCAGACACACCGCACCTTGCGCCTAAAACAGTCGATCTGGGCATGAACTGTAGATAACCAGTCCATACCCAAGATGACGTCGTAAGGCCTCGACGCCGCTACAAGATGATCCCAGCCAAAGATCTCGCCTCCTAGAGTAAGATCACACTGCCGACACTAGTGTGTAATTGTCGAGTCTGCTCCCGTAGGAATCTCTAGCTGTAAGGATCTAGCCAACGACTCCATCAGAATCTCCAAGCTCCGAACAAGGGAAGTGACAATAAAAGAATGACTCGCACCTGTGTTTATAAGAATTGCAGCAAGGGTGGAGTAGACACAGATAGTACATCGAATCATCTCAGGTGTGCCGTGGTCATAAGACTCCGCTGCCTGGAGCTGAGCCTGCCTCTGCCCGCCAGCTCCCTATGGTCGGGGTGGACCAACTAGGGGTGGAGGTGGTAGAGCCTCGAAGCATCGTCCACCACCCACTGCTCGGACAGCTCCTCTGCCTTGTCCGCCTACTCCCTGCGGACCGCCATGGTCGAACCTCTGCCTCTTCCTAGGAGGTCCCTCCAATGTCTGCTACTTGTCTGCATGGCGGGTTGAGTAGTCACGAGCCATGTGGCCCTCCCCACCGCATGCATAGCACTGTCTGCTCCTCGTAAGGCTGGCTCTATGCCGTGTGCCCTGCATAGCCGAACCTGTATCTTGAGGTCACCCACATGATGGCCTAGTCCGCTTAGACCCCTGTGACATCTGTCGACTACCGACTATAGAATACTCCGCTCCGTGCCGTGCTGCGGTGGGTCTCACTGCTGATGGCTGCTCGGCAAGAAAACTCTCCTCTAAGAGGGATCGCTCCAGCACCCCCGCCTGCGTCGGGATGCTGAGGGGAATCGTCGAAGCTCTGATCTCATGCCTCAGTCCCTACTCGAAGGTCCTGGCCCGAAAGAATGGGTCCTGTACCATGTCCGTGGAGTAGCACGAGAGGTCGGTAAATCTCGTCGAGTACTGGGCTACTGACATGCTGCCCTACCGCAGCTGTAGTAACTCCTGGATGCGCACCACACAGAGGGTGCATGGAACAAACTCCGAGAAGAATAGGCTCTTGAAGTCCATCCAAAGTAGAGATTCCTCATCGTGCACCTGGAGTATCAGGCTCCACCATCTACCTGCTGCTGCGTGCAAGAGACTCGTGGCAAGGATCACCATAAGATCTGCTAGTGTCCCTACCAGTCTGAAGACTCTGAAGATAGCCTCTAGCCAATCCTCGGATGCCTGAGGATCCGTCTCTCCGTGGAACCTGGGCGGCCTCTGTCTCTGAAACCCGTGTAACACACTCAGGCGGCATGCAATCTCCGCCGCTAGGGCTGGTAGCATCGGTGGCTCAGTGGGTAGTGGTACCACTGGTGCCTCCGCTGTAATGGGGCCCTGCACCGAGGCCTCGTCGCTCGGTGGGATGCCATCCCGCACGTAACTAGGAACCCTGGCTGGCTGCCTTCGTGGGGCCATCCTGAAAAGAAACAGGTGCGCCACGATCAAATAGTATACCTGGTGAGCTGACACAAAGTAATCACAAAGAATTTTTTTGAAAGGAAACACACATGCAATCAATGTTTTCGTGCACTGAGTCGGAAATCATAGGTTAGGGTTCTAGTGTATGGATACGTCGGCCACTGCGCCAACACTGGACTCCCTGGACTGAGAACCACACTCAATACTCTTAACACAATTGCTTCATAGAAAATAAAGATCAGAGTCCTGAGTTCTATAGTAGAACCGACTCCTCTAATACCAATTTGTCATGACCCGTCCTCGAGGCCCATGATGTGACTACCCCAAGCTCGCCTTCCATAGGCCAGGGGCTGGAGACTAGCACCAAAGGCGTAAATCTAGAAAAAGGGAAGGCATTGAATTTTTATAAAGTAAACAAAAACACAACAGAGTACGCAAGTGAAGTAAGCACTAAGTAAAACTGGGTACAAGGTAAGTGCTGAAAAGTAAAAGGGCCAGTATACAAACCCAACTGAAAGTACAGTACAACTGAAAGGAAAGTACAAGAGCAGTAAGTAAAACATAAAACCAAGTCATCCTCCGAAAATACCACCTGAAGGGTGGGTACAAATAGTCTCCTCAGCTCCTCAGGTCCAGCCGTCCGCTCCGTGTACGTCCTGCCAAGTGGTCCACCTCCGGGTACCGACCAACTCCACAAGACTCCACCTTGATCAGTGCTGTCTGTTGTATGCATCCAACACAACGTAGTGCAAACATATCCCGTGCAGGGGTGAGTATATGGTACTCAGTAGGGACCCCGAGACCCCCGAAGGTCTCTCAGAATCCACAAAGGATAAACCACAAAGGAAAGATACAATCACGAAGTATCAACCAACTTTACTTAGGTATATGCCCATTCATATACCTAAGTCATCAATTACAAATGACTATAACTATCGAGCCCAAGCACAACCCAGTCCACACAGGAAAACACAACCCAGTCCACACAGGAAAACACAACCCAGTCCACACAAAAAAGTACAACCCAATCCACACAGGAAAGCAAGTCAATCACATCGATGATAATGATTGAAAATCAAGACTCAACTCACACAGGTATACATCTTTCGTATAGCGATAGAGATGATCAGATGTAGCCATTGAATCATCTAAGCTGTCAGACCCACATAGGATACAAGACTAGCTAAGCTGTCGGACCCACAAAGGATACAAGACCAGCTACTCTGCCAGACCCACTTAGGATACAAGTACAGAGGTCAATACTGCCGGACCCACGTAGGATACAAGAACAATAGTCATCGCCGTAGAACCCAAAGAGGATCCCAGTATGGTCATCATAGCTGCCGAACCCACAGAGGATCCAAGTACAGTCGTCCTCACTGCCGAACCCACGGAGGATCTAAGTGCAGTCGTCATCATCGCATCGCAGCCATCTCTACGGTTCCCGCACACAACATGCTTGATTCCAGGAGCGTCCGCTCCTCAAGCAAAATATTCGATACATCAACTGTCATTAAATCCAGATTTGATGTATTCTGAAGTTCCATATCTTCAAAAGAAACCCAAAACGACAGACGATGCGTCAATCGGACGCCCGGTCTGAGAGTTATTGTCTTTTTTGTCCCAGGGGCCCGGTTGGTTTTTAAGCTAAAACCAACCTGACTATACTCCAGCTGCGCCCGAACCTCAAGAAGAGTGATTCAAAAGGACCGTCTCATCAAGAGGAATTCAACGCAGTTGACGGCACGTCAAACGGACGTCCGGTCCCTAAGTTATAAGCGTTTCCGCTCCAAGGGCCTGGTTGGTTTCGGGTTCGAACCAAACCGGACATACCCAAACTTTTCCGAAACCTCGAGTGTAATATAACTAAATGACCTTCTCGATCCAAGTATTCATATGCAACTAACGGTGCGTCGATCGGAGTTTCGTAGCTCAAGTTATGGGAAAAAGACCGAAAACGGTTCGAAGTGGGGGGTATGGGCCCGGTCCGACCCGGCCCAACCCCCCTGGGTAGGCCCGAACCGGGTCGACCCGACCCGGCCTAGCGGGGCGTGGCCTGGCCTGATCGGCGTGGCTCTGTCCGCGCAACCCGCCCCGGCGTAGCCGGGGGGGTGCGCTGGCTCTGCCAGCGAGCCGAGCGGGGGGGGGGGGCTCTGTTCCGTGGACGTGACGCCTGGCACCGCGTCTCCCCTGGATCCCGCGTGATTGCGAGATCCCGCCCTCTCCGCCGTGGCTGAAGCTGCGGTAGGCTTATTTTGGCGGCGCGCCAGGGTGCCACCGCCTCCAGGCGGCCAGCCGGTGCCAGCCGCCAGCGACCTGCGCCGCCGGGGGCTTCTACGGTCCACCAGAGTCATTCCGGTTGTCCGATTTTACTCCCGTATGTGCCTGCGATCATCTCGGGACCCGTACATCACTGCGAAGGCCTCCAATCACCATTTCGGTCCCACTTCGTCGTCGCCAAATACTACGTGCATCAAGAACAAAATAGCGGTGGGTTCGGGCTTGTTCGTTAACCCGCACCCACCGTGTTAGAGGTTCAAAACATCGCCCAACAATTTAATCACCAAGAATGAGGGTATAATTCTCATAAAAGAAAGAATATACAAATTTTCCCCTACCCCAACAAAAGATGTCGAACGTCGACATCGTGGTAGACAGCATCGCGGGGAAAGGGATCGTAGGCGATGTCAGAGTGCACCGAGGAGGAAGCGGCGTCTCCTCTTTTTTGCGGAGAAGAGAATTGGTGGCACGTCGTCGATCTTCGAGGAACTGGCGTTCTTTGTCATTCTTCGTCGGAGACCAGCGTTCTTCTAAAAGCTCAAAAGCTCTCCCGATCTCTCTCACACAATGAAAGATCTTCCCCCAAAATTAAATAATAGGCTCCTCCTATTATTTAATTACACATGCAAAGAAACTTTCAAAATTAAATCACCACATTTAATAACGTGTTGACCATTGATTTAAGGAAGGGAGAGGGAAGATCCCCATTAATTATACGTGTTGGAAAATAAAAAAGGAGGTTTCTAAATTTAAGAGGGGTTTTTAATGAGCTTAGAGGAAATTAATAGGCTAGGGCTCGTGTGGGCCCCACCTCTCTAACATCCACCCTTGGGTAGTTAGGTGGCTGTGGGTCCCACCCTTAACTACCCATGGTAGGAATTAACCTCTCTAGATATAAAATAAAATTGTACAACAATTTTATTTACTTCTCAAATAAACCCCAAAAAGAAACTCCAAACCCACATAAAACGCAACTGCGGTAAATGTCCCCTTAAACAATTACCGGTGCTGCGAGTTCATCGGTTCCCTCAGATTTTAATTCTGAGCACCAGTTCAAAAGTTAGAAAAACCCAATCGTTCATTTACTGAACGTACCTGAGCTAAACTTCGGAAATTGATTCCGGGCACAACGGGCCTCAGAATCAAGCGCCGTTAGAAGCCACAGACTCGTAAAATCCCAAATCATTTAATAAAAAAAATTCCTTGAAATTTCTGGGTCTTTACATTTATGTATAATAAAAAAATATAAAACTAATAAGATTAAATGGTAATAATGAGGAGATTGTTTAACATACAATTTAATATAGGGAAAAAACATGAGATATATGAATTAAGAAAAATTGGAATTGATATTTTAAATGGGGATTTGAATTCATGAATTTATGAATTATGGGGAAAATTGTTTTTAAAAAATATATAAAAATGTTTTGACAATATATATATATGTGTGCGTGTAATTGTTTAAATCAATGGTATAAAAAAATAAAAACAAATAAAAGAAGTGGAGTGAAATGAAATAAAGCGGTGTAGAAGGGCGTGATCCTCGATAAAAGAAAAACGTGGCTCTTAAAGCTAAAAAACATGGAATTTAATTAAAAAGACAATAAAAATGGGGAGGAGGTGGTGGAACACAAGTAGATAAAAAAATAATGCAAGAGTTAAAAACATGTTAAAAGTTTATGTAAAAAAACGTTGAAATTTTTTATAGTAAAATAATAAATGGAGATTTTCTTATAAATAAGTAAATTAGTAAATGTTATATATATATATAAACATTATTATGAATGGGTTATTTAAATAATTAAGTTTTTAGAATTTATTAGTACAATTTATGAGGATTGTTGCGTGCAGTACTGCGCGAGGCTGTTTTTATTCAACTACGATGATCCACCTGGGTTAATTTGGTTCGTAAAATCTGAAATGGAAAACTATATTTATCTCTAATTTACAATATATAAATTAGTAAATAGAAAAACATTTTCTCATTGCATTTCAAACATCATAAAAATTCAAATGATTGCAAGAGTGAATAAAGTTACACATGCAGTGACAATTACAATAAGCGAGATTGCAAGAATTCTCATGACACAAAAACAAAGGCTATGCAAGTTATTCTCATTACAATAGAAATTAAAATCTGTATAGTACGATTCAAGAAAACAGAATCATAAGCATGAGAATAAGATTCTAAATTACAATATGTATGCATTTCCAGAATAATCAACACATTCTTGCATATAAACAATAAAATATAGCAAGTTATAATTAATACAACAAAAACAACATGGACTAACCGAGTAGAACATACATGCTCATAAGACTTCTTTAAACAACCAAATCCAAACCAGACATGAATATAACACAAGACGATGATAGATTTGAATCAATTCAAGAAGAAAGGTGGTAGTCAATGATTACAAGTTGACAAATAACAAATAGAAAGATGTAAATGGATATAGAAATTTACATGCTTTGACCAATTGGTCTATGCACAAGGTAGGATCATCATGAGTTTCTACTATGCAATAGGAAAATGTGTACAAGAAATATCAAAGACACAAACAAAACAAGTACAAGATGCATACTACTAAACAAAATTCACCAGATACAAGATTTCCAAAAATCGACAAAGAAAAACTGAAATAGGATGAAGACCCTCTTACCGGGGTTTGGTAAAACCTTTGTTGAAGAAGAATATTTTTGTAAGGCTTTGAAATCGTTAACATCGAGTGTCAAGATTTGTCTTTTTTGTCCAAGTTCATCACCATCCAAGATTGCATACAACGAGCCACCAAGGGGTCGCAACACCTCTGAGATCCAAGGGCGAGATCCACAAACCAGCCATCACTCGACTTCTCCTTTAAAGAGCCAAGTTTTGGGCACAAGATGTCAAAATGAGTTTTTTGAGGTTATTGGATGTAAAGACCCTGACCCTAGTAGTCCAAATCCGATGGTTACTTTACTACATTGGAATAAGATACAAGTGATCACATCCTAATGATTGAATAATTTTGTAGTATTGGTAAACTAGATACATACTTGAATCCCACATTACATTTTAATGCATTAAATACAACATAGTGAAAGTAATAATTCTGAATCCTTGAACTCATTCAAAGATTCATTCTTCATATCATGGGAAAATAAAAAAAAATAAGGGTGAGCTCAGATGTTCAATAAGGGTTATGTACAATGGAATATATCATGAGTAGATAAGGCATAATCAATATGAAAAGGTAAATAAATGAAAACACATGTCATTTAATCAATAACTTGAGTACGAAAAATAATATAATAGGAATCAATGATATTCAAATAATGTTATATAAATAATCACATGATCTTGAAGCTAATCTATGAATAATATCAATGCAGTAATCACATGGATAATAATAACTGAATTCTCAATAAAGGAAATGATTAATATTGGATTTCATGATCTCAAACATCATGATATCTATACCGTCAAGTCCTTGCACCAAGACAGTTTAAAACTATATGTAAAGACCCATTTAATGACAGCTTACTGATTTTCCTCATGAGACCTGTCGATGCATCTATGAGCTATATAATTTCAGGCCTTATCCGTCACTGCATGTCCAATGAATTCCTTATATATTAAATGATTGATTTAATTCAAGAACAATATACCTTATCAATAAAGGTCTGTATTGAATAAAGAATATGAAATATCAATATTTCATCAGTCAATCAAATGACATTCAAATTAAAACACTATATGTAGAAATGATATACGGTTTAGGTAAAAAGCATATCCATGATAAATAATATAGATATTTAAGGGAAATGTAATATAAACTGATCACAATAAAGTGAATGTTTCAAGGGAAAGTTAATGAATAAAAAATTAATCAAGAAAGTGAATGTCAATAATTTACTTGGTCAAACTGATCATAAAACATCCAGATAAAAAATAAAGATGGTATCATTACAACATATCTGTCACGACCCATCCCCCGGGGCTCGTGCCGTGACTACCCCAAGCCCGCCTTACATAGTCTAGGGGTTGGCAACTAACACCGAAAAGGTGTATCCCTAAAATGGGAATGAATTGCCTTTGAACCTGTACACACACAGACTAGGTACACTACAAAAGTAAACCAAGTAGTAAAACTATTGAAGTAAAAGTGAGAACTGAAGGTAAAGGGGCTAGCGTACAAGTCCAACTGAAAGAGATAATACAATATAAATAAAAAACAGCTCTTGAGATCATCTGCTAAGGATCCTACCTGAAGGGTAGGTACAGCTCGTCACTGCAAGTCTTCACGTCAACTGGAAACCTCCATGGACTGTCTAGTCCTAGCTCCTTAACCTCAGTCAAAGCTGTCTATCGTCTGCACAAGACACAATAAGGTGTGAGTGAAGCCCGTGTAGGGGTGAGTATAACAATACCAAGTAGGGACTTCGAGACCCCCAAATGTCTCCTAGAATTCCACAAAGGAAAAACCAAAAATCAAGATCTCAATCACAAATCACAAGGAAAGACTCAGCTCAAATCAGGTATACAACTTAAAGAATAAGAATAAGGATGATTAATCATAAAGCTAGATCATCTTATTCTGTTGAGAGGCTTTTGCTGCTGAACTGCTCAAGGTCACTAGGTGCTGACCCAAAGAGGATCTCTAGGTGCTAACCCACATATGATCGTTAGGTGCTGACTCATAGAGGATCGCTAAGTGCTAACCCATGGAGTATCGCTAAGTATTGACCCATAGAGGATCGCTAGGTACTGAACCACGGAGAATCGCTACGTGCTGACCCATGGAGGATTGCTAAGTGCTGACCCACAGAGGATCACTAGGTGAGGAACCATGGATGATTTCTACATACTAACCCATGGAGGATCGCTAAGTGCTGACACACAAAGGATTGCTACGTGCTGATCCACATAAGATTACTAGGTGCTGACCCACAGAGGATTGCTATTCCTTCATCACGTCACAACCAGCCACTGGATTCCTACACTTAGTATGCTTGATTCTAAAGGATCCACTCCACAAGAAATCATCCATATTTCAACCACCATGATGTCCCATGAAGTGGTAACCTGATGAACCACCATGTCATATGGATTATAATGCAACATACAACGCATCAATCGAATGTCCAGTCTGTAAGTTGTAGGCATTTTAGTACCCGGGGCCCGGTTGGATTCGAGTCCGATCCAACCCGACCATACCCCAAATTTCTCCAAAACCAAAGTGGAGTATCTCAAAAGGAACGCCTCACCCTAAGGGTTCCATCACCGCAAATGGTTTTTCAAACAAATTCTTGGTTTAGAAGATGTGCCCCTTTAAGTGAAACTAGGCCGTAAGTGGCTCCGGGTCCAGTCCGACCCGGCCTGTTGGGCCCGACCTGAAGGGGATGGGCTTGGCTTGGTTCAGCTGGGCTCATCCAGGTTTGAATGAGCCTAGCCCACCCAGCTGGGCATGGACCATCGGTCCGCTGGACCAACCCATCCCGCTGGCTGGGCGCAGCCCGCTAGCTGGGCGCAGGGGTCGACTCCCCTCCCGAATGGACTTAGTCTGTTCAGGGTCTTCATTTAGCGGTGCCAATTGGTACTACTCCAGCTAGACGATCCACATGGACTAGTCAACAGCGGAACCATGGGCATGGGTCCACCCTTCGCCACGGCTCGGAGCCGCGACCCTCCTCCGCAGCTCGGAGTCGCGACCCTCCTCCGCAGTGCATCGCTACCATCAATGCGGCCAGTGTCGGATGACCGCACCTGTTCGCCACTTCCTAGCAGTCGGCGAGAGCCGGCCACCATCTCCTCCAGTTGTTGGCACCGCTTCACCGGTGGAGCTTCCACGGGCCTCCGGTGATGCTCCAAAGGTCCATTCCTCTTCTCGTCTACATCTACAGGCCTCCCAGGACGTCACCTAAACTGCACAACCCTCGGTTTCAACTTGCCACCACATTTCTTGGTCTCCCACAAATAACACAACCAAATAAAGTTCAGTGGAGGGTCCAAGCCTTGTTTGCTTGGACCACACCCTCCGCGTTAGCATTATTACAAGGAAAGAATTTAACATCGTCTCAGGTGGATGGATTTATAAAAATCATTGAAATAATTCAAGACAAACCCCTACCTTGAATTTTTTGGAAGGCTCTATAGATGAGGAAGAAGGGTCCACGTCCTAAGGTGTTCACCGACGTTTTCCATCGCCCGTCAATTCCTCCAATGACCATTGCTCGATCACCGTTCTTTATTAGAGCGGAAAGTTTCCAGCATTTCGTCAGAGCCTCCTCTCATAGCTCTCCCAAGACCCATGCCCAAGCTTTGATTAAATAGGAGAATAAACTCCCACATTGTGTTTAATATTATGGATCATTAATTAACCGTAATTAATGAGTCAATTAAATACACAAACATTGTCATTACAAAACCAAAGAAATGAGAGGTTCAAGACATTAAAAGTCTCTTATTTAATGTCTGATGTTGCACTACGGTCTCACCATATTCCACTCAACTGTTGAAAGAAAAATAAAATATATCATGGAGTTATTTTTTTTTGTAAAGTAAAAAAATTAACCTTTTCATCTGACCCTTTTCGGTCAAAGTTAAGATTTTATTAAATGAATCCCGATGCTGTGAATTCAACGGTGCCCTCAGATTCTTAATCCAAACACAGGTTTAAAAGATAGAAATCACCACTCGCACGTTTACTGAACGTACCTTAAAAAAGTTCAAAATTCCATTCTTGGCACACCTGGCCTTGTAATCACGTTCCTTAAATTTTCAAAGGCTTGTAATAATCCCAAATAATTTAAAAAAAATTATATGGAATTTACGGGTCTTTACAGTATCTCCATTGAAGTATAAGTAAAGTAAATGGCCATTGTCATTGATGAATAGAAATACTATAAAAAGATCATTACAAATTTTCTCAAGTAAAATATCCTTTTAATTTTGAAAATAAATTTAAAAAACTAAACATTTATAGCATATTAAGAAAAACATTTTCTTTGAAAAGAATCATGAAAAATTGTGAAGGAAGCTTCAAAGTAATGAGTGATCATGATAGTGGGAAAGTTTAGTTCATACCGAGTACATTAAAACAAAGATTCATTTCACATTTTTATAAGAAAATTCAAAAAGTACCTTGTTTGGAAAATGATAGGAAGGTTCCTTTTAAAACTGTAACATCCCGGCTCGACTAACCACTAGGACGGTAGCCATACCAGTGGGTCACATGGCCTTAAGTGCACCTCTCCGTACACTAGAGGCTATCGACTAACAGCTAGAGTGTAAAGGTGGTACAATGGGGAGACTATAACCTCATGTCAGAGTATCACAACAGATATAAACAGTGATAAATAGTAGAATAAGCATGTGTAAACAGACAGATACAACATACCACATAATCATAAAAAATAGACAGTATAAACAAATAACAGCGGAAGACTGGATAAACTAAAAAACTGATAATATATAACAAAATCCTCTATGGAAGTGTCTGGTATATGATGTAGGACATGCTGTAATACAAAAAGGAATATGGGATCTAGCATACATTCATGCTATACAAAAATTACAAAAAGAAAAAAAAGACAAAAGATGCTCCATAGCATCTCGAGCGTAGGCTCGATCCTCTACTCCTAAATTACAACTAATGGTAAGTATATCATGAAACTAAAAAAGCACGCTTTCCCTTATCCATACCTGTAGAAATATAATCTTCTTGGGTGCCAAAGGAAGCTCGAGTAGGGTGTGAGATAAAATCTCAGTAGGCCACCACCAACGATGTCTCTGCGGCCTCAGTCGCATGGTTAAAACTAACCATGTGGCCCAGTCTACAACCCAATTTTTAGGAACCTCAGGCTCCAAACAAGCCCTAGATGCTCCTCAAAACTCCCTTAGGTTGTAGTACACGTTAACCATGATTAATTAAAGGTTTCTAAATGAAAAATAAATGATCCTCACCTTTGTGAAAAGTCAAGCCATTACAACCTCCCCTCCTTAAAGAAACTCGTCCCCGAGTTGGACTTATGAGGGTAAAGAGGTACTGTTAGCAAAGAGTTCCATCCACTAAGATTGTATATCAGCTTCCTACTCCCAGGTCTCGTCTTGTACTTGTTTATGCTTCCATATCACCCATACTAGAGGGACATACCTACTTTGGAGTGTCTTCATGCTCCAATCCACTATACACACTGGGTACTCCTTAAAGTATGCATCCATTCCAATTCAACCTCATCAGGCTGAAAGACATGTGGCAGGTCTGGATAGTATCGACAAAGCTGATGTACATGAAAGATGTCATACATGGACCAATATCTCTGAGGAAGTTCCAACTAGTAAGCTACTAGCCTGATCTGCTTCACGACCTGAAGGGTCCAAAAAACCTCGGTGAGAGCTTACCCTGCTTCCGAATATGTTTATGGCCCAACCTGGGTGAGACTCGCAAGAAAATCTAGTCTCCAACCTCGAACTTGAGAGGTCACCGACGTCTATTGGCATAATAATACTATCTAGACTGAGCTTTCAACATGCACTTCTTGATCAGCTGGACCTGCTCTATAGTCTCCTGAATGAGATAAGGCCCAAGCAAAGCTGCTTCCCCTACCTCTAGCTAATACAGAGGTGAGCGACAAGGCCTACCATATAAGGCTTCATAAGGATCCATCCTGATGGTAGCCTGAACTTTTTTGTTATATGAAAACTAAACCAGAGGAATGTGTTTCTCCCAAGAACATCCAAAGTCAAGGACACATGCATGGAGCATGTCCTTTAGCATCTTAATCGTATGCTTCGTCTGTCCATCAGTCTGTGGGTGATAGGCCATGATCAGAAGTACCTGTATACCCAAGGCCTTCTGCAAGCTCTATCAGAACCATGATGTGAAATGAGTCTCTTTTAGAAACGATAGGATGATGATCTCCATGAAAACGTACAACCTCTCTAACGTACAACCTTCCCAGCTCATCTAATGAGAAGGACTCTCACGTAGGTAAGAAGTGTGTGACCTTCTCTAGGAGATCAATGATAACCCACACTGTATCATTTCCATGTGGTGATC
This sequence comes from Viscum album, assembly GCA_963277665.1. NCBI lineage: Eukaryota > Viridiplantae > Streptophyta > Magnoliopsida > Santalales > Viscaceae > Viscum > Viscum album. The sequence continues at coordinate 1,421,375,447 of OY728123.1, read as the reverse complement.
TAGGTAGAATAGTAATGAATTCAATCGAAACATCATTCCATTTCCACTCCAGAATGGACAATGGCTATAAAAGCCCCGTTGGATGCTGATTCTATAACTTCACCTAATGACTGGTGAAACACAAAGTGATGAAACTAGAAATCTCATGTTTCATTCTAGGCCACCAATACTAGTGGCATAAGTCTTGATACATTTTGGTGACACCATGGTGAACTTCCCATGTCGAGGTGTGAAATTCTTGCATCATCTCATCTCTGATGTTTTTCGGGACCCATACACACCCATAGAACAACAAGGTATCATACCCATTCATGATATAACCTAAATATGTAGAATCATTTTGAAATTATTTACCTTAGGACAAGGTATTCAGTGTAACATAACACCCATTCTCATTGGCTTGATAGAGCAGTGTGATATTACTAGGACTTAAGAGACATCCCCAAGATACCAAAGGCTGGAAATAAATGCTGAAGGATTTCAATACATACAGGGGATGATTTTCCCTTTAATAATAAAACAACTAACCAAAGAAACCCTATCCAAAAAATCACTATATGACACGTGATCATGATGAAAGACAACTCAATATTTCATCTATCAAGATCAAACTAAAATTAAGTACCACCGTATAAGACTACAATATCAAAATAAACAGTGGAAGAAAAACTATCAAACTCAAAGACAATGACAAGACTCCAAGATCCACAAGCTCCATGCTTCAACTTCATCAACCAGCCTAAGTATCAAAAAGTAGTGCTAAAGACGTGTGATACTTTAACTTTTCCCATGTCTCATTAGATGACATTTGAAAAAGCACTAAAGTGCCAAAGTAGGGGTGAGTACTAAAACTCAATAGGTTTTCCCCAATGACTTCCCTACTCACACCACTAAGATAAAAAATTTAGCAACATTTATATAAAAAAATTTATATAAAACAAATTCTAAAAAAATTTATAACTCAATATAAACAAGTGTCATATCAACCAGTTTTCCAATAAAATCCATTTTTCAAAGAAAGTAACCAAACAATACTTTAAAACGATTTCACAGGTTCCATTTAGAATAACCCTCCCAATCCACATATCCAAACTACCAACCATGCATGATTTGTTATTAAAGTTCCATACTCATGAGCGGTCTCTCTTAGATCTACCAAGTCGTCACAATGAAATTATATCCCATGTTCCATTACAAATTTGGCACTGAGCACAAGGCCATATTTCAACCAAGCTTCATAAATTCAATATGAACCACCAATTTTTTTTTTGATTTTATAAAATAAATCATTTTGAGGCATAGTGAGAACCACAAAACATACAATAACACTATAAGGATCCATTTCTGAGATGGGTAAAGAACACCATCCAGGACCAGACCCTCCCAAAAAACACCATAAAACAACCTCTGAAAATAGCAAGAAAACCAAAAATGGGATGGCCAAGGAGGACCGACCTGCCCAGAACCAACAAAACATAGCATGTCATTCACTCACCTCCCTACACTGCATCCACATTGAATCCAGTGCACACATCATCCTTCCTTGGGATGTAGCGCCACCACACTAGGGACCACCCATCCATGATCATCAGAACACCAACTCTGGGAGCAAGGAGAATCATCAGATCAAGCCAGACCACTAGGAGAACCGCCACCACCAGGACCGCTAGCACCATCCCAAATCTCCAAAGAAACCCGCAAATAAGACCAAAATGGATTCGTGTGTAGGGGGACAGGGAAATAAGAGTAGAGGAGGATTTCCAGAGATGAAATCAAACCTGATTAGGCAAAGACCAAACCAGATCAAACACAATAAAAACACCAAACCACACCAGATCCATGATGGAGAATGACTGACATAAATATCTTCATCAACATCACTACAGAAGCACAAATAATCTGAAACCAAGCCAAAATCGGAGAGCATACCCAACCATCGCACCACTGAGAATTCTACAAGGTAAGAAAAAACACTGGAGTAGTGATAAAGATAAACCAGAATGTGGAATCCCTCTAACGCAGAACCGATAAACCAAGAAGCCTACAAGATGCACGCTGTTGCGCCCGAATAGTCAACACAAATACCACGAAGTAAACCTGAAAGATTGAGAGGAGAACTAGGAAGGGGATACCACTAGATCTGGGATTTCCTAAGTCCTCCACCTTTGGACTTGTAGTGACCCGATAAGGATATGAGTGACCTTACACATTCTGACTCCATTGAATCTAATCGACTGAACACCTGATCTTTGAGCACAACTAGGAACACAATTGAACAGAAGAGAGGGGGAGACGACGGGGAAATCAGTCGAGGTCTTCATAGGATTGGGAGTTTAGATCCCTAAACTAGATCATCAGAGGAGGTTGAAAAGCTCTGGATCCATGAAACCATGGGTCAATCAACACCCTCATGCCAAACCACATGGACCAACCCTTGACGGTGTGCCCAACAGAGGAAGAGGGGGGGGGGGGGGTAGGGAGGGGGAAGACGATGGCAAAAACCTAATCGAGAGCTCCCGTGAGGCATCACTCTTTTAGTGAAAACCTTTTTACATCAAACCATTTTAATTAAAACCCATTTCAATGAGCAAACCTTTTATTGAAAACCTTTTTCCATCAAAAAATTTCAATTACAACCCATTTCAATGAGAAAACCTTTTATTGAAAACCTTTTTCCATAAGACGAATCAATAAACCAAGAAAAAATCTAATCATATTTGTCATCCACAACCTTATATCTACCCACAACGAGTGTAGATCTAAGAAAGAAAGAGATAGAGAGAAGTGGATCTAAGAAAAACATCAAGAACAATCAAGAATGATCCCTTACCATGAGGAATCATCTTCTAATCACCAAGGGAAGCCTTCATATCACTTCCAAATCGATGAGAGAACCTTCCTTGAACTTTGAGAGAGAAAAATACCGATTTAGGTATATTTTGGGGTAAAAATGAGGCATTAAAACCCAAGGCCGACTTAGATCCACTTTTTTAGGATCTAGTTTTTAACCATGCATGGTTTAGTTGCATGGTTAAGCAAAATGTGCGTTAACAGTATGCAAGCCACTGCCTTAAGGATGAACCTCGTATATTTTCCTCACATGGTCCCCAAACTGTGCTGAAGACACTGCCTCAAAAGGACAAAAGCCACACTTCAAAGTGCACAATTTCTAATAGGCAGCCACACTGTTTGGAAAAACCTTGCATCACCCATGCACATTATCTTTTTCCCCTATCTTACCGTGCACAGTTTTCTTCAAGTGTTACATGGTTTCCAAAAATCGTGTACCACCCGTAAACCCATATAAAATCCCAAAAAACACATTAAAAGTTTCCCAAACTCTCCCAAACTTTACACAAACACTTTATGTACTTAAAAATCATAAAGAAAGGGTTACTTACCAGAAACTGGGGGTACTAAATTCTCCCCACCATTAGAATTTCTGTTCCCGGAAAGTAGAAAACCATCATTTCCCTGAAAGAGTTCCAACCATTTCTCTTTAATTTCATACTTATGTTCCCAAGTCTCTTCCTGAATATGACCATATTGCCACAAAACCTGCACCAGACCTATACTGTTTCTACACAATACTTTCTCTTGTTCATCCAAAATCTACACCAAGATACGTGCCAATGAATTATCCAACTCTAGGTCAATGTGATCACATCTGATCACATGGTCAGGATTAGGTTGATACTTTTTCAACTGAGATATGTGAAACACATTGTGCACCGCATTGAGCTATGGTGGAAATTCCAACTAATATGCCACTTCTCCAACCCATTCTAGTATCTCAAAAGGGATTATATATCTAGGAGATAACTTTCCCTGCTTCCCAAAATGTTGATGTCCAAGCCTTGGAGAAATCTGTAAGAACACATGATCACTCACTATGAAAAACAACGACCATCAACGATGATCCGCATAAGATTTATGATGACTATGATCTGTCTCTATCAATTTCCTGATCAACTAAATCTTTTATGTTGTTTCTTGGACAAGGCTCAGACCAACTAGCAAAGTATCACCTGTTTCAACCCAAAAAAGTGGAGAATGTCAAGGATTCCCATACAAAGCTTCAAAAAGAGCCATATGTATCAAGGCTTGGTAGCTGTTGTTATATGAGAACTCTACTAAGGGTATGTTCTCTTCCCATGAGCCACCAAAATCCATTACACAAGCCCACAACATATCTTCCAATGTTTTTATCGTCTGTTCGGATTGTCCATCCGTCTAAGGATGATACGCCGTACTCATAGTAAACTGAGTCCCAAGGGATTTCTGTAAGGATTTATAGAAACAAGATGTAAATCTTAGGTCTCTATCTGATATGATCGAAAATTTTATGCCATGCCTCTTTACCACTTCTCAGATATAGATTTTGGACAGATCCTCCACCAAATGAGTTTCATGAATAGGGATGAAATGGATCGACTTTGTGAGCCGATCTACTATCAACCATATGGAATCTTACTTCCAAACCATTCTTGGGAGACCTGTAACAAAATTCATAGATATCTACTCCCATTTACACACTAAAATAGGTAAAGACTATAACATACCCACTGATCATTGTTGTTATACCTTAACTTGCTGTCAATTTAATCATCTTGAAACAAACTCATCCACCTCCTATTTCATGCCGACCCACCAAAACTATGCATTCAACATCTTATAAATCTTTTGTATTCCAAGATGGATAACCCATCTTGAATGGTGGTAAGCATGAATAAGTTATTCCTGAAGATCCATAGGTGCAACCATCCTATTCCTAAACAACAAAACTAAACTCTCATGCAGCTTCAATCCCTCAATGTTCTCCCCACCATTAAGTTTTAAACTCATTGCAACACATTCTATATCAGATGTCTATTCTTACTTTCCCATATTTACCAAATCAGGAATAAGAAAAACTAGAAAGAAAACCACAACATCCCCTTGATTTTCACATTCCACACACATGTTGTCTAGGACCGATATCAACTACCACTCATCTAAAGCTTCTTTCATAGTCTGAGCATACGAATTTATGCTTAATGCATCGGCCACTGAATATAACATCCTGTCTTTTTATCACATTAAATTTCATTACATTATACAAAACCGAGGATCTTTATGGTTTAGTGTATTGGAAACCAGGAAATTAATACATGACCACATAAAAAATTCTTCTTAAACACCTGAAAGGCTTCTTCATTGTTCATCCTAAGTTCATTACAGTATCTCATAACCTAGGAGTATACATAAAAGGAAAGGGTGAGCAGAATACCTAGTAAGGGAAACAAGGGAAACATTTTACATGTGAACTTGAGATACATCAAAAAGTCATGAAATATAACTTTAAGGAATGAGAAAGATATCATGAGGCATATCATAATAAAAATAATGTGTTTCATAACTTGAATATGTGGATACAACATTTAACTTAAAAAATCATTTCTGTTTCACCAAGGTCCATCCCCAAGGTGTCATTAAAAATTACCAAGGTTATTCACCAAGGTATTGTTAAAAATGGTCATCTCTAGAGATTAAGTATTTACCCAATGCATTGGAGAACTATCAGGGTACACCCTTAATTTGTCTTTTTTTATCATGTGAGACACATATATCATCATCAATCATTTTATAAATAAACCATATAGCATAAAAGAAATGGGTTTCATTTCATAGTCATAACATTTTAAAAATTGCTTTGAAGACATGATCTTCATGTCACTTTAAACCCATGGAAAAGGAAAGCGGGTATCATGTATGTAAATACCATAATTTAAAATAAATTTTTTGATATATATGTGAATAACTTTATAGAATAAAGAGTTTTGAGTATTAACTTAATAAAATAAAATAATTTGAGAAAAAGAGAGAGACACTTTGAGACGAAAATTCCGCAGCATAATGGCTACGTTACAGGGTTTTTAGAAAACATTGAAAAGAGATGGGACATGGGTCACCCACTCACAAATGATCCATAAAATAGTAGGAGGACAGAATATAAAGGATTTAAGAACAAGGTAATGAAATTTGAAAGATATACCATATGAAATGAAGAACATGAAAGGAAGACAAAAATAATATTTCTCTTATGAAAATTTGATAGCCTAACGATGTCACTTAAACTTCAAAAAAAAATAAAATGAATTAACGAGATCAAATAGGGTCTCTCATAATATGAACATAAAATATCAGTATGATATATATATAGATCATACCCCAACATAATAAAAAGAAACTTTAAAGACTTGACATGAAAATAGAACTTGAAAATGAGAAGGGTGAAAGAATCTCTTAAAAATTCGGCAGCCTAACGATGCCACTTAAACATTATTAAAATGAATTGATAAGAAAAAGAGAGATTATATCATCATATGAACATGAAAAGGATAGTAGGATGAATATAAAATAACATTCCCAACATAAGAACATGTAGCATAAAAGAAATGACATAAAAGAGAGTACATGGAAAGAGAGAGAGAGGTAGGATCCCTTACCTTAAAACGTAACTCTTAAAACTCAAAGGTTGGGACCTTGAGGGATTGGGGGCACCTTGGGAGGACTCCTTGGGAGGTAAGGAGACCAGAACTTCTTTGAGAATGATTTTGGAGTCGAAAGGATGAGATAATGGCTTGGTATTTATAGGGAAATTGAGGGGACAAGGCATTAATGGCCAAGGGACAGCTCATTGGTGGTATTGGAAAAACCATTGGCTTGAACATGGTATTTGCCCATGGTATTGGCAACTTGGGAAACCTCATACCTTATATTACTATTCATAAGTTGACCAGAATTATTGCATAATTATTACATCCTTAATGATGTCATTAAACACCCAAAACTCAAAAACTGCATTTTCACTTTTCACTGAAAATTCAACTTTCTTAGAAAAATCCCAAAAATTTAACTTAACCAAATATCGATGCTCTGATTTCAAAAATGAACTCCATTTTATGAAAATAATTTTCTAAATATTTTTAATTTAATTTTTATATAAACACTATTCATTGAAAATTCATTTTTTTTCAGAAAAATCCCCAAAAATCACCATAACCTAATATCGATTCTTTGAATTAAAAAATGAACTCCATTTTATAAAAATAATTTTCTAAATATTTTTAATTTAATTTTTAATTAAAAACACTATTCACCTGAAAAAACTAATACTTGACTAATAATTTCTGAAACAGTTATTTACCTATTTTATTGAATCACATTACTTAATCAAGGTGCCTAAATTATATTAATACTTTCTTTAAGTGAGATTATTAATCCATTTGGTCACATTACTAATCCTAAGCATAAAATCACTATTCATAATTTACTATTCATCAAAAATTATGTTAATCTTATTAGACTCTAAATTTCATTCTGAACACATTTGTAGAAGAGCATTTTTCGAAAATCATTACACATTATTAATTATTTAAGGTTTATATAAATATTTTTAAAATATCCTTTTTCTAAAATTCAACAATAATATGCATACTATATTTATCCGGACATTTAAAAATTCTCAAACTTCACCATAAGAAAAAATAAATTTTTTATTTATCTCAAAGGATTACATAAAGTAGCTACGGTCTCGTTACATAAACCCTTATAACACCAGAATAAGACCTAAGAGTAAGGTGTGCTAGGTTGATAGAATCTTGGGGCAGCTCGACCAACATTGCCCGAGTAGTGATTTCTACCAGCTTGAACTTCTCGTGAAGGTGATTTCGTTCCAGCTTCACACAATGAAGTTCGGCGTGGGTTTGGTCCAGAGAAAATCCCAAAGGTGCTACCTCCTTCTCAAGTTCCATCAGATGGGCTATGATCAGCCCGAGACTACTGGATGGGGCCATCGAATCTTCTTTCTATATTAATTAATCCAGATCACTTGTATTTATAGAAAATAATCACAACATTTAGTTTCCAATGGTCATATTGACCGACAGTCATATAACAGTCGAAACCCAATGGTCTTATTTTAATTATAATCATTTTATTAAATGAAATAGTTTTGTTGAGTATAAAATAAAATAACACACAAAGTTAAGAAAGAAAGTTTTTTCAAAAATTTTGGGTCGTTACATTCTTCCCCCCTTAAGAAATTGCGTCCTCATAATTTAAAAAAATTGGGCTTGGAAGTTTCATTTAATGCCCCACATCGGAAAAAGAGTCAGTAAAACTATTACTTTAAAAGAAAGAAATAGAAGTACAAAGGTCACCCGAGTTAACCCATACTAGGATTACATGTAGGGAAACATGGATATGGAAGAAAAAAAAAGGTTCATGTTCTGATGGAGAGTGATAGAAAACATGATTAGGAGAAAGTTAACCACAAGAAAATCACAAACTTATGATGTGTGTAAACGGTCTTTGATTACCCAGTAGGAAACATAAACCAACAACGTTTTTGTTTTACGTTCCTTTTCATAATTTTGAGGAATTCATTTACTACATAGAATAAAAACATAAGGAAATATACTTACCTTCAAGCATAGTTTCATCCTTTAATAAGTTTCTACCAAAACTAATCTTTTCTCCAAATGATGAGCATTCAAAAAGACTTGGTCACATCAAAAGCACAAGAATCATCTTCTAGAGAATCACATAATCCACAAAAGAATAACTATATTTTTATCTTGTCTTTAGTCATCAACTAAAACTAAAAAGGTTAGTACGAGATCATATAATCCCCAAAAAGGATAATCCTTTATAAAAATAAAAATGACTATTAATCTCCAAAATTCAACAAAAGTACCCAAAGTTCTAGAAAGACCATTCAATATACAATCATCCTTAAAATTCTTCAGAATAATCCAAACTAAGATTGGAACCCAAAACTCAGAAGGATTTAATCGCATAGTCTCCCAATAAATCTTAACACTTATCTCCAAATAAAATCGACTACTATTAAAGTCTCATACTAATGTGTAATTATCCTATTCACATATTCTCTATACTAGGTTCATCATTTTCCAGAAATAACCCAAATCACCATATATCCACAATAAATACATAAATTCTTACAAAAAAAATCAACCATTCCTCCTCAATTTAAATCCTGTAGTATTTTATTTCCCTTAGGCATATAGTACTCCAAAAGATAAAACATCATCTAAAATAACCTTTATCATTTAATCACCAAATCATTTTACTATACAAAGGATATACATTTGAAAAAACATAAGTTTCCAAAATCAACTTATTCTTGATCTATAAAAATAGCAGGTGCATTAGTCCGAAGGGCATAACAACAAACTCATAATTCCCATATCTTGATTGGAAGACAGTTTTTGGAATATCATCATTCCTCACCCTCAATTGATGATAACCAGAATGAAGATCAATCTTAGAGAAGAATTGATCCCCATGAAGTTGGTCAAATAAGTCATAAATTCTTGGAAGTGGGTATCTGTTCTTCACTATGATCCCATTCAGTTCTCTATAATCAATACATAGCCAAATCGATCCATCCTTCTTCACAAAGAGAACTAGTGCTCCCCAAGGAGACACACTTAGTCAGATAAACCCATTCTCCAAAAGATCTCGGAGTTGTTTCTTTAATTCCTCTAGCTCCACATTTTCCATCCTATAGGGGGTATTTGACATCGGATAAGATCCAGGTACGAGTTCAATGGAGAACTCTACCTCTCTTTCTGGGGGAGGTCCGGGTAACTCCTCAGGAAATACGTCAACGTATTCCTAGATGATGGGGAAATTTTCTAAAAGAATAAATCCTTCGCGAGAAACTTATTTAATTTATGAATATTTTAACTAAAAAGGATTTTATGTCTTAAAACATCGTGCTTATACAATTACATTTTTCTATAATTCCTTTATAATGATTAATAAAAACCTTGATATTAACCAAACATATCCCCCGAGAGTGTCGTAACCAAGAGTGCAGCAAGGCCCATTGTCATGTACTAGTTCTCGTTAGAGTCTAACTCAAAGCGGTGTTTTCGGGTTTTACCCCTATGTACATCTATGCTAGAGCCACCTCTACCTGCTCATATCCAGACAAGGATGTATTTTTTTGATAAACCACTTACTCAATACTCACCAAAATACCAGGAAGATTTCCTATATTTAAAATTTTCTATAGGGTTATTCCTAAAGTTTTCATATCCTAATTTCCACAAATAACTAAATCATCCTTTGATACCAACTATAATATCCCAGCTTTTTATCACATTAACTTTCATTACATTACACAAAACCGAGGATCTTTAAGGTTTAGTGTCTTGGAAACCAGGAACTTGATACACGAAAACATAAAACATTCTTCTTAAACACTTGAAAGAATTATTCATTATTCATCCTAAGTTCATTACAACATCTCATAACCTGAGAGCATACATAAAAGGAAAGGGTGAGCAGAAGACCCAGTAAGGGAAACAAGGGAAACATTTTACATGTGAACTTGAGATACATCAAAAAGTCATGAAATATAACTTTAAGGCATGAGAAAGAGATCACGAGTCATATCATAATAAAAATAACGTGTTTCATAACTTGAATATGTGGCTAAAATATTTAACTTAGACAATCATTTCCGTTTCACCAAGTTCTATCCCCAAGGTGTCCTTAAAAATTACCAAGGTTATTCACCAAGGTATCGTTAAAAATGGTCATCTCTAGAGATTAAGTCTTTACCCAATGCATTGAAGCGCTATCAGGGCGCACCCTTAATTTGTCTTTGTTATCATGTGAGCCACATATATCATCATCAATAATTTCATAAATAACCCATATAGAATAAAAGAAATGGGTTTCATTTCATAGTCATAACATTTTAAAAACTTCTTTGAAGACGTGATCTTTATGTCACTTTAAACCCACGGAAAAGGAAAGCGGGTATCATGTATGTAACTACCAGAATTTAAAATAGAAAATTTTGATATATATGTGAATAACACTGTAGAATAAATAGTTTTGAGTATTCACTTAAAAAAATAAAAGAATTTTAGAAAAAGAGAGAGACACTTTGAGACGAAAATTCTGCAGCATGATGGCTACGTTACGAGGTTTTAGAAAACATTGAAAAGAGAGGGGACATGGGTCACCCACTCATAAATGATCCATAAACCAGTAGGGGGACAGAATATAAAGGATTTAAGAACATGGTAATGAAATTTGAAAGATATACCATATGAAATGAAGAACATGAAAGGAAGACAAAAAATAAGATTTCTCTTATGAAAATTCGGCAGCCTAACGACGTCACTTAAACTTCAAAAAAAAAAATGAATTGACGAGATAAAATAGGGTATCTAATCATATGAACATAAAATATCATTATGATAGATATAGATATAATACCCAAACATAATAAAAAATAACTTTAAATACTTGACATGAAAATAGAACTTGAAAATGAGAAGGGTGAAAGAATCCCTTAAAAATTCGGCAGCCTAACGACACCACTTAAACATTCATAAATTAATTTATGAGATCAAGAGGGGGTATCTCATAATATGAACATGAAAAGGAAAGTAGGATTAATATAAAATAACACCCCCAACATAAGAACATGGAGCATAAAAGAAATGAAATAAAAGAGAGTACTTGGAAAGAAAGAGAGAGGTAGGATCCCTTACCTTAAAACACAACTCTTAAAACTCAAAGGTTGGGACCTTGAGGGCTTGGGGGAACCTTGGAAGGACTACTTGGGAGGTAAGGAGACCATAAATTCATTGAGGATGATTTTGGAGTCGAAAGGATGAGCGAATGACTTGGTATTTATAGGGAAAGTGAGGGGACAAGGCATTAATGGCCAAGGGACACCTCATTGGTGGTATTGGAAAAACCATTGGCTTGACCATGGTATTTTCCCATGGTATTGGCCAATTGGGAAACCGCATACCTCATATTACTATTCATAAGTCGACCAGAATTATTTCATAATTATTACATCCTTAATGATGTCATTAAACTCCCGAAACTCAAAAACTGTATTTTCACTGAAAATTCAACTTTCTCAGAAAAATCCCAAAAATTCACCTTAACCAAATATCGATGCTCTGATTTCAAAAATAAAATCCATTTTAAGAAAATAATTTTCTAAATAATTTTAATTTAATTTTTATATAAAAACACTATTCACTGAAAATTCATTTTTTTCAGAAAAATCCCCAAAAATCCCCAAAAATCACCATAACCTAATATTGATGCTCTAAATTCAAAAATGAACTCCATTTTATAAAAATAATTTTCTAAATATTTTTAATTTAATTTTTAATTAAAAAACACTATTCACCTAAAAAAACTAATACTTGACTAATAATTTCTAAAACATTTATTTACCTATTTTATTGAATCACATTACTTAATCAAGGTGCCTAAATTATATTAATACTTTCTTTAAGTGAGATTACTAATCCATTTGGTCACATTACTAATCCTAAGCGTAAAATCACTATTCATAATTTACTATTCATCAAAAATTAAGTTGATCTTATTAGACTCTAAATTTCACACTGAACATATTTGAAGAAGACCATTTTTTGAAAATCATTACACATTATTAATTATTTAAGGTTTACATAAATATTTTTAAAACATCCTTTTTCTAAAATTCAACAATAATATGCATACTATATTTATCTGGACATTTGAAAATTCTCAAACTTCACCATAAGAAGAAATCAAAATTTTATTTATCTTAAAGGATTACATAAAGTAGCTACGGTCTCATTACATAACCCCTTATAACACCAACATAGGACCTAAGAGTAAGGTGTGCTAGGGTGATAGAATCTTGGGGTGGCTCGGCCAACATTGCCCGAGTAGTGATTTCTACCTACTTGAACTTCTCGCGAAGACCATTCCGTTCCAGATTCACACAATGAAGTTCGTCTTGGGTTTGGTCCATAGAAAAGCCCAAAGGTGCTACCTCTTTACCAAGTTCTGTCAGATGGGATTTGATTGGCCCGAGACCACTGGATGAGCCCATCAAATCTTCTTTCTATATTAATTAATCAAGATCACTTGTATTTATAGACAATAATTGCAACATTTAGTTTCCAATGGTCATATTGAACGACGGTCATATAACAGTCAAAACCCAACGGTCTTATTTTAATTATATTCATTTTATTAAATGAAATAGTTTTGTTGAGTATAAAATAAAATAACACACAAATTTAGGAAAGAAAATTTATTCAAAAATTTCGGGTCGTTATACTGAATTTCCTTTACCCAATGTATACATCAAGTAAAATCTGAACATCTGGAGATATACCATCCATATTATTTGCCACATATTCAAATATCATTGTGAGAAAATATGTTTCAAGCTCTTATGATCCATGAACATAGAAATTTTTTCACCAAATAGATAATGAGGCTAAGTCTTTAAAGCATGGATGACTGCAACTATCTCCAAATCCTATGTTGGGTAGTTCTTTTCATGTACCCTAAAATTGATCTATAAGCAAAAATATGGTATCCTTGCATGATAACACACCCCAACCTAGATCCCGAAGCATCACAATACACTATGTACCCTTCTCCTGATTCTGGAAAAATCAATATTGGTGCAGATGTAAGGAAAACCTTTAGCTCTTGAAAAGACTTATGATATTCCTCAGTCCATTGGAATGGAACATTATTCTTTGTCAAAACTATCATGGGAGAAGCTATCTGTGAAAAATCATGAAAAAATCATCGGTAATACCCATCTAGACTAAGAAAACTTCATATCTCAAAGACATTATTTGGAGGTTTCTAAGAGATAACAACTTCTATCTTCTCCGAATCCATTGAAACACCTATTTCCGAGATTACATGTCCAAGAAAGGGTACCTATTATATAAAAAAATTACACTTTGATAGTTTTACATAAAAATGATGGTCTCTCAATATTACCAACACTGTCGCTAAGTGTTGCTCATGCTCATCCCTTGTTCTTGAAAACACCAGTATGTCGTCCAAAAACACCATAATAAAAGAATCTAGATATCACTAAAATATCCAATTCATCAATTACATGAATATTTTTGGTGCATTAATAATACCAAAAGTCATTACCACATATTCATTGTGTCCATATCTGCTTCTGAAGGTTGTCTTTGGAATATCCTCCTTCCAAACTCCCAATTGGTGATATCCTGATCGCAAGTCAATATTTGAGAACCATTGGGATCCTCTAAATTGGTTGAACAGATCATCAATGCGTGGAAGTGGATACATTTTCTTTATTTCAACTTATTTAAGCTTACGATAATCCACACATAGCCTTAGTGTTCCATCTGATTTCTTCATGAACAAGACTGGTGCTGCCCACAAAGATGTGCTTGACCGAATGAAAACCTTGATTTCCATCTCTTCTAATTTCACCTTTAGTTACCTTAATTCTATTAGTTCCATTTGATAATATATAAGTGATATATGAATGGTCCCTAAAAGGATATCAATTGTAAACTCCACTTCCCTTACCGGTGATAAACAAGATAAATATTTGGGAAACACATCAGGGAACTTGTCAAAGACTATTAGAAAACTTCTATTCTCTATCTCTTCCATTGATGCTAAGGTCAAAAACACAAAATGGTAAGAGAAAATTCCCACTACTGGTGAAAAAAAAACCTATTCTCACCCAAAGTTACCCAAGTTTTTAGGGTTAAGCGGTCTCTTGTAGCGTAGCTTGGGTTATCGAATCCCTAGAGACCTAAGAAGAAACCTCTAGACACATACATTCTATGGATTATTTTTGGATATGAAGTGGCCAAATTTGGGTTGATTTTAGATAGGTTTAAGTGAAAACTAATATACTTAATTTAATTCAATTTAAAAGAATGATTTTATCCTAGGTTATCACTTGGGGGTGGATTGGATGAATTCCTTTTTAAAATATTTCAATTTCATTAACTCAAGAAGGATTCATTCAATGAAATCAATGTAACCTCATAACTTACTATTTTAACACCTTAAAATACACATTCTAATCACCTATAAACTTGGAGGATAATATTCATGATCACTCCTAGATAAAGGATCTTACTAGCACATGAAAAATGCGGCGATAAAATTCAATAAGGAAGAGGAAGAGCAAAGATCATTGAATGAAAAAATAAAATATAAGGAATTGTTAAAAGATTATTGAGTATGAAATAAAATCCAATATATCCTCTTTCTACTCCCTTGGATCAAACCATAATAGGTTTATCCCTCCAATAAATCTATTCTATCAATGGAAGTGGGAAGTATACTCATGAGGGAGGAATTGAAGAAGAGAAAAATAATAAAAAACAATCTCTCTTCCATTGTGTGAATAATTTCACAAGGTTTGGTGTGAATAAGTTCACACCTTGAGACAAAAGTATCAATGTGATAAGAATAATAACATAATAATAATATATGAAGAACTTTTATTAATAATATAAGGTAATTTAATAAACTTACAATTGGAGAAATGTGATTACAACATCAAATTGGAAGCATAACATTAAAATGAAACAATGCTCCAAATATGATCAAATACTTCAACAAAATTGACTTAAATAGTCATTTTTAATCCTTGGGTCCATACCAAAACAGTACAAGTATCCTCAATTAATGTTGGTAGGCCTAGGTGGGTGGAAAGTTAAGGGAGAGTGGACTTTTCCACCCTCGACAAAAAATCCGAGTCAACTTGCCGCCACCAAATAGATGCACCGAATTAAGCTTCTAGATGGCCTAATTAGAGTGAGAAATATAATAAGAAAATGAATCTAATTATGTACTATAATTTTATGTAAAATTTCATCCCAAAATAGTTTCTTTTTTTCAAGATATAATTTAAATAGTGGGCTGTTTTTCTGTGCTATAGAATCTGGACCATAATTACATCTTCAACTTGGGCCGCCTAGAACTCCATTAAAACATCAAAATTATCTTGGTAAAATATTGAATGAAATGTTCCCCATGATTTATTATATCTCCAGTTCAATTTTTAGAATCATTAGTCTTATATCTTGGCTGATACAATACTTTTATTGGGAAGCAATCCAGTTCACTTTTCCCAGAATGTTCTTGGTTTAAGGCCCATTTTGGTGGTCTTCCAATGTGAATCTTCAAGTTCTCCAAAATCATGAATTGTTTCTTATAGAATGGGGGACCTGAAAATAAAATATAAAAATAAAATCAATAATTTTTTTTCTTTTATGTGGTGTTTAAAAATTTACAATGTAATAGTGAATTTTAAGAAGGAATTACAATCATAATGTGAATTAATGTTCAATTTGTAAAATATACTAAAAATGGTGTTTATGAATAATGAAGCACATGAATATTATAATATAAACAATGAATATTAGAATCTTTTAGTGGCTACTAAAAACCTGTTAAACCTATCTTCAGATTGCTTTCTCCTTTAAAGAGATGGTCGATGCCATCCACAATATCAAAACTAACTGTTCTTCTATAACAATCAATGCGATCCTTAAATGATGTAAACAATCCATTCCTTGGATTACATCATAGACATACATGTCTAACATAGGGAAATATCATTTCATATCAGCTCCATAAATAGTTATAGAACATTATGTACACATGAAGGCTTGGCATTCTCTTTCCCTAAGAGGAGTTTTGAGTGCTATCATAGAAGGCATCATCTCAAGTTTTAAACTCAGCAAATCAAAAAAACCAAAAGCAATATAAGAATTAAATGCACCGATATCAAAAAACACTTAAATAAGGGTATAATTCAAAATAATAATACCTATCGCTGTATATAATCTAACCTGATCATCCACAATCACCAACTTAGCTCTATATAATTTCCTCATCACTGCGCTTTGTTCTTTGTTTCCTTGTTGAGATTTTCCTACCTAAGGAGTCATGGTATTCCTAAAATCTCTAAGGATAGATCTATTTTTCTGATGAGTTTGGTTATCCTACTCTCTCCCCATCTAAAAATATAATGCCTATGACACCTAAGAAGTGTCCTGAAGATTCCCCATCTTGTTGCAATTATGGCATTCTATTGGTGGTTTTGTACACTCTTTCTTCATGTGGTCGAGAAAAACACATTAAAAACATCCATCTTGGATCCTTGTTCATGGAGGAAGGTTTAATGATCTAGTCGTTTGATTCTGATTCATGCTCCCACCTTGGAATTTGGTGTCCCTCTTTCACTTGCTACCAACATTAGAGTTCCCACTGGTTCTCATGGGTGTCAACATAATTCCTCCTCCCATAGCTCCTGAGATGTCACGTTCATCCACCATCACTCTATTAATGATCTCTGTATAGTCTGTAATACATATCACAATAATCTTCAAGTGAATCTCCTGTCTCAGACCTAATTCAAAGATGTGTGCCTTCAAGGACACACTAGAAGCGACTTCAGGTGAGAAGAGGAATAAATTCATGAATTTAGCCACATACTCAGTGATAGAGAGATTCACCTGCTTCAGGCTAAAGAAGTAGACCATTATTTGAATCTTGAACGTGTGAGGACATAATTGTTTGTAGAACAATTCCTTAAAATCCTCCCAAATAAGGCCTTGATCCACTTTAGCCTGCACCACTAGATACCACCACTGACATGCAAAATCCTTGAGAATATACATCCCCAGCTTGACTTTCAGCTCCGCTGATGTGCCGATGAAATCGAAGATACAATTAATCCTGTTCATCCACACCTTTTATCTTTCTAGTTCAGAATCACCTTGGAAGATGGGTGGATTCTACTTCTGTAACTGGACGGAATGATCCACTCGTCTTGGATCATTCCTCTAGTTTCTTGTATCCATAGTATAAAATGCTTGGATGATACTTTAAACTAGTTATTGGTTCACCTGTGGCTCAGGTGAACCACGTTCTCTGTAGCTTCTTTAGATTAGTTTCTATGACACCTACCAGGTTCCATTTTCTATATGAACAAAAAATTCCATAAGTCTCACTCTCTATAAACTTAATTCTTAACATTTTAAATTCTATCACATCAACTATCAGACATATGCTTTCCAAATCAACCTTTTCCACATTCAATCATTTTGAAAAATATTTACTTTATTTTGAAAATAAAACTATTTTTAAAATACCATAATCACGCGCTTTTTCAAAATCTTTCATTTAAAAATACTTTCAAAATTTTTAAAAAATCAGCACATTGCACCAAATCATATATCATTAGTCAAAATGAGATATTCACGCCTAGTGGGAAGTCATTCCTCTAATGCATGTCATGCTCGTCTCATCAACAAAACCCATGATAATGAGATTTAAAAATCATATAAGTGTCTCCAAAACACTTATGTACCCAACTCCTTGGTAACTTGAAGTTCAACATAAAAAGGTTAGCTATGTCTTTTTATGCTCTACATTTCAGGTCCCGACAATCTTACTCCTTGATACCATCCCAAATCAAGGAAGAAACCAAGAATGAATTTCAACTCCAAGACCGAAAACCAACTCCAAAGTACCAAACAAACCATTTGTAAGTCAACTACCAAACAAACTATCTATACCTTACCCATTCTAGAAGAATAGAAGTCACTATTAAGGTTGAGAGGATAGTCTTACCATGGTACTTATGAACCACAACATGTATCTCTGAGAATAAGTCCATAAACTTCCATTCATCGATGGATTCCTGAACCGCCTGTGTCTGAGTCTTCCAGCTCAGAGCATTGGCTGCTGAATTCCCCTTTCTAGGTGTGTAGGCAAGATTGAAATCAAACAATTACAGGTACTCAACCCACCTACACTTCCTGAGATTCAGATACCGATGTGTGAAGATGTATTTAAGGATTTTTGATCAGTGAATACCAAAAAATTCTCTCCCAATAAATAATGCCTCCAATAGTGTAATACATGAACAACCAAAGTGATCTTGAGGTTGTTTTTTGGGTAATTCCGCTCCTGAGGCCTCAACTAAGAAGACCTGTACACAACAACTCACTCATCCTGCATCAGAACAACTCTAAACCTGATACTTGATGCGTCACAATATATAGTTTAACTCATTCCTAGATTTGGCAGAATCAATATCGGTGCTGAAGTTAGTCTTCCCTTAATATCTTGAAAGGATGATTCAAAAGCTTCTGACCATAAAAATTTCTCACCCTTCTTTGTTAAGATCATAAGCGGTGCTATAAGGCATGATATATAAGGACCCAGACTTATTATATTATATAGTCTTGAATTTAGTCAAGAAATAACTTCTTTTTTATATTGAGGATCTTTTCAAGTTTATAGATTTAGAGAATTGGGATAATACATTCACAACATTACACATTATTACAGAGTGGATACCATACAAATAGTACTCATTCCTTCCAAAATTTAAAAATTTCTAAATAAAACATGATTTCTCTGATAGATCTTAAAACATTTAACTTGGATTCCTTCACTTTCTTAAACATCCTTATAACCTGGGAAAATCATTGAAAAACTTGGGATGAGCACAAAAAGCTCAGTAAGGGATATAAAATAACACATTATTCCAAGAATACTTGTAACATATGAAAACACTTTCAAAATACATGCTTGTCACCCATACATACTTACTTTGTAAAACATGAGATTTCTACAAGATCCAAACAAAACACGTGAACATAAATATAATAATAAAGGTGTAACACCCTGATATTTTATGAGAAGTATATTTTTTATGTGTTATTTTATACGCAACATCAAAGGAATCTTTCACTACACCCAACACTAGCTTGACTTGCGTTATACACAAGAGCAACATTCCTCGATAGCGTGTGTTGTACGCAATATTTAGTTTCACTAAACAACGATATGTTATTAAAATATTATATAAATTAGCCGTTATAATTAGTATTAAATAAATTTTGAACATTATTATTCATCTTACATATTTTTTAAAACATGGTATGTGAACAAAATAATTTTTTCGGGTAAAATAATTATTTATCAAAAAATGCAGTTTTGCTGCCTTTTGATGGCGCACCCACTTTAAATCTAGTTTTTTACAGGTTTATAAGTTCAATTTGGAAAAATAAAATTCTTCTTTATAATCAGGATATAAAAATTTACTTTGGATAAAAATTTCATATTATTCTGATAACTTTCATATTTTAATGAATAGTAAAAACACGCTATATTTTAATTAAAAACAACTTTTTTTATCACAATAATTTATATGGTTAAATTATATTATTGAATGGTTTTAAAGTAAAAATAGAATATATTTTTACCATTTAATATAATTTATGTCATTACCATTAATTTTACATCGAATGCATAGGTAAAAACATTTCAATCTTTGGCAATGATTTAGCTTTTAAAACCTGTTTTCTTAACAACGGGATTAATTTTAAATTAATTACTGAAACTTCTATGTTTTGAATTTTGAATAATGTATTACATATTTAAATTCAGTGGGTCCAAATTATGTTAATAGGTTACTTTTATTTTTTTGATATTATGAATTGTAACTACGGTAATTTTTATTTACTACAGTTAAAGGTAAATCAGGTAATTAAGGGTAAAAATAAGATTATAAAATTACCCTAACACCTTACAAAATTCTATTGGAAGACTAAAAGTAGACCCATATCACCTAAGGGTCAGAATAGATTAATTTTATGGACTTTTTACTATGAAAATAATTTAATTATTATTAAAACCAAAGAAAGTGACAACATGTCAATCTCTTAAATATTATAAGTATAATAATTTTAATTTAGTGATAAACTTCATGAAACTTAGAAACTTAATAGTCTACATAAAGATAATAAAATTATATACATCATGTGAATTTATTTAGAATTTTTAGGGATTAAATATTTATCATTAAAGGTGTCACAATAGTGATGTTGAAATTATTTTATTGATTGAAATATCAAATAAATGGTTTTAAAAATATTAAAATAAATATTATATAAACTATTTAATGTGAACCACTAATTTTATAGATAAATATGACATGTTATGAATCTATTAAAACTTTTAGTTCGAACATATCTTCTGTGTGGATTTTATTTAAATTCAAATAAATGAATAGTGTCAAAATTGACACTATTATTATTTTATAAAAATAACATATTATAAAATTGTTTAAAAATCATAAAAATATTTAAAAATTAAAATTTATATGGTCGAAAAGGTCATAAAGTATAAAATTATGGAAAATTAACAACATATAAGTAATTATTTATAATTATTTAAAATTTAGAATCTTATTACCACAAATAAAATTAAATAGATTAAATAAGGATAAATCAAGTTGATAATGTTTAAAATAAATTCCCAACATGTATAAATTTTATTGGTTGATGAAATTACAACCCTATCTAATCTAATATTTGTATTTGAGTCATTTTTGAAGTTTTTATGTAGGGTTTGAATTTATAATAAATTAATATTTTTGAGGATTCCAAAGGTGCCCCTCTCCTCTCTTATAAAAGGGCACCTCCTCCCTCTCCTCCTCACACAATTTTGAGCCTTAAAGCCCGGCCAACCCCAGACCATTTACATTCTCAACTTCACTAGAAACATACTAGAGGTCCTGGTCTTCTTCAAAGACCAATTTTAGTGCCCTAAGAGGAGGTTTCAAAGAGACGTGTCGAAGAAGAGGTAATATCCGCTACCGATTATTTCAAATTTATTTCTTCTTCTACTTACTATTATTTAGTTGTTTCATTATGAATTAATAACATCAGTATCAATAATATACTGATATGTTATTATAAATATGAAACAACCCTATTTCACCTTCTATCAATCCTACGGAAAATGAAATCACCGCGCGTGCGTACGTACGAAATACCGTCTCCACGCCGTGGTGTAATCTCTTTTCCACCACCACCTTACTTGGATGGATATAATGGTGTAAAGAATAACTATATATGATTATTGTAAATTGATATTTATTCTTAAATAGTATACATACACTTCAATACAATTCCACGATCATGGGAACGATATCATCGCTCGTGCGTACATACGGCCTACCGTCTCCACGATGTGATGCGACTCGTTCTACATGATATTCATTGAATAATGATTATATAAATGAATTGAATGAATAAATATGATATATATTACACTAATACCATTCTGTAAATGAGGTATCTATAACCTAAAAATAATAATAAGAATTTATTCGACAAAACATGCATAAGAACATAAAGCAATGAACACTCGAATAACAAGTAGCAATGAAATATTACTAATAAGAAGATAAGAATATGACCATATATGATATCATAAAAATGAATATGATTCTGTAATAATTCAATGAAATTATTTAAATCATTATATAGGAGGTTCAGATACGTACGAAGAAAATCGGACCTAAGGTAAGGGAAAATCTCGCAATCTCATTTTTACCCGAGATTGTTTATACTTCAGAATTTACTGGGGAATATTTATCATACACATCCATGTTTCCTCAATATTTAATATTATTTCTATCCTCCTAAAATTTTTTAAATCCAATTTTACCCATTGGTTAGTTTTTAGTAAAAGATATGAAAGGAATCTTTTTTCATTTTTAGTACAAGGTATTTTTTGACTTTTTCGGCCAAAGTACGAGAAGAATGTTTATTTTTTAACTTATACGGCATGAATGGATTTATATAATTTCATATAACATTATTTCCATGAAGCTTCCTTTACAAGTTTTCAAGTTTATTTTCAATTAACTTCTTTTATTTTAAAATTATATGACATGTTGAAAAAGGAAAAATGTTTTTAAAGTAGAAAGGATATTTTCCTCAAGAATGGAGTTCAAGTGGTTTATCAAAATTATTTTCCATATAAGATAATATAGGGTTATGTTTCTATCCCTATTATTACATTGATTTGATTATGTTATTATGGAATTATTTTTATGAAGTCCTTTTATGGGTTATTTTATGACGACATGATATTTATGAATCCCATTTTTATTACATGGGTTATGCTATGATGTATGATTAATGATTTTATGGCACACATAAGAATGGTTTCATTATGAGATGAGTGGGACCTATATCTCCCTCTAATGCATTGGGTAAATATTTATATCTCATGAGATATCCATGGCTAGAACGACAAGTTAATCCGGTTCAGTGATACAGGATTGGAACAAGGAGTGAACTCGGTTCAGTAATGGATTTTGTCCGCTATGATGGTCTTGGAAAAGAGCCTTGACTAATATGAAATGATTTTCTATGATTATGTGTTTATTCCCCAAAGTTTCATGTTTTAAGTTATGATTATTGGGATTACCTTTCAATATTATTATTTATCCCATGTTATGATATTATGATCTCTTTTGCAGGTTAATATTTTCAAAATGTTATGTTCTTATGAAAATGATTTGATTGATATTTATTTTGTTTACCCTTACTGAGCATTTGAGCTCACCCTTTTTCATGTTTTCTTTTCCCCAGGTCAGGAAGAATGGTATTAATTAGGATATTCCAAAAGGGACTCTAGATATGATAAAATAAATGGGATACAATTTAGATGATTTATGAACCAGTTGTTTATGTTTCCCAGTTTCTAAAGACACTATACCTATACAGTCTTATCATGGTTTTGTTATATGTTGTAATAAGTATGATTCAATTCTGAAGTAATAACAATGTATGTAAATTATGGGTCGTTATAGTTGGTATCAGAGGAAAGGTATAGTCAACCTTTGGAAACTAGGATGTGAAAGCCTTAGTAAGAAACCTAAGGATATGTCTAAGCATAGAACACAAAATTAGTGTTTTAGAAATGTCCATGAATAAAATATGATAAGACCTTAAGTGTAAAATTTATTCTTGATTATGTGATTTTCTTGTTATGATTAGTGTTTCTCACACCATTCTTTTTGGTTTTAGTCAATGGCTGGAACCCGAAGGAACCATGTTAATGCTGAATGCGATGGGCAATGAAATGATTGTCCCCCCTGAGAAACCAAACATTATTGGAGCTGGAATGAAAAATCTTGTAGACATGCTCACACAACTTTCTCAAGCTATGAATCATGTAGGACTTCCAAACGAGCAAAGGAAGGAGAAACATTCTGTTGAATCTTTCATGAGGCAGCGTCCACCTTAATTCAGCGGGTCTTCTAATCTATTAGTGGCTTAACAATGGATCAATACCACTGAAAATATATTTTCAGTTCTACAATGTTCTGAACATGATAAATTCATCTTAGCAGTATATCGTTTGGAAGGTGAAGCTGATCAATGGTGGAATATTATTAAGAATACGAGGTAAAGGGATGGAATTGAGTCCATGGAATGGGAAAAGTTCAAGAACTTATTTTTCAATAAGTACTTCCCTCGTATTCTTCGAACAAAGATGGAGAAGGAGTTTCTTGAACTGAAGCAAAAGGATGATGAATCTTTTGGTACCTACGAAGCAAATTTTACAAGACTTGAAAGGTACGATTCTAGAATTATTATCCAACCTGAGAGTAAAATCGATCGATTCTTTAGTGGCTTAAACCAAGTCTTCGAAGGGTGTTAGCCATAAGGGACTTCAATAGCTACGAGGAAATTGTTCGATGTGCTCTCAAGGTTGAGATGAATATTGGAGTAACTCATAAATCATATGGGTTTGATAAGAAGAGGAAAATGGAATTCAAAGTAAAATCTAAAGACCACACTGAAAAGAAGATGAGTTTTACCTTATGCTCAAAGTGTGGAAAGAAACATGGAGGGAATTGTCTTAAAGGGACAAGTAAATATTTTAAGTGTGTAAAAGAAGGTCATCGGGCAGTTGAATGTCAAAATAACGGGAATAAGATGTCTAATGATGCGAAAAAAGAAAGGGATACACAGAATTCACCTCCTACACTTCAATGTTTCAAGTGCAAGGAAATGGGGAATTATGCCAATAAATGCCCTAATCTAAGGGTTGTTGATGATGATCAACGTCAACAAACTCTTAAGGCCAAAGACAAAGGAAAGTCACATGCAATTTCTATCGGTGATGTGGAGTATGATAACAAAGTGGTGAAAGGTACACATACCATCCACTCTAAAGTAGCAAATGTTTTATTTGATTCTAGATCCACCCACTCTTTTATTTCTGAATAATTTTCTAAGGGTATCACCATATTACCTCAGAAATTAGATATTGAGTTAACTGTGACAACCCCTAATGGAAAAACAGTCGCATTAAAAGTTTACAATTCTTCTCCGACTGAAGTTTGTGGGAAAGTGCTTCCTTCAAATCTTGCGATCCTTCCTATAGTGGAATTTGATGTGATTCTTGGCATGGATTTTCTTTCTTTATACGGAGCTCATATCAATTGCCAAAGAAGGTAAATCACATTTAATATTCCCGATCAATCTACTATCATCTATCGATGCAAGGATGAATATAACCTTCCGGTGGAAATTTCTTCCATCTTATGGGTCTTGATTCCAATAAATGAAGGTTATTTATCTCAAATGGTTGGTGAGAAAATCACAATTAAGAATATTCCCATTTTATGGGAGTTTGATGATGTCTTTCTGGTGGAATTTCTATGTCTTCCACCAAATCATGAAGTTGAGTTTTCAATAGAACTCATACCGGGTGCTATGCCTATTTCAAAGACACCATATAGAATGACCCCAATTGAGTTGCAGGAATTGAAGAAGCAAATCCAAGAGAATCTTGACAAGGGATTCATACGCCATAGTGCATCACCTTGGAGAGAACCTGTTCTGTTTGTTAAGAAAAAAGATGGATCAATGAGACTCTGCATTGATTATCGAGAACTTAACAAGATCACTATCAAGAAAAAATATCCTCTCCCGTGCATTGATGACTCATTTGAACAACTACGCGGAGCTCAATACTTTTACAAGATTGATATTCATTTAGGGTATCATCAATTAAGGGTCAAAAAGGAGGATATACCAAAGATGGATTTCCGTACCAGGTATGGACACTATGAATTTATAGTGACGCCATTTGGTCTTACTAATTCCCCTGCTATCTTCATGGATCTAATGAATAGAGTCTTTAAAGTCTATCTTGATCAGTTTGTGGTAGTCTTTATAGACGATATTCTTGTTTATTCAAAGAGCAAGGAAGAACATGAAGATCACTTGATAATTGTATTAAAGACCCTAATAAAGGATAAACTTTATGCCAAATTTACCAAGTGTGAATTTTGGCATAAAAAAGTTTCATTTTTGGGTCACATAATCTCAAAATAGAGGATATCTGTGGATCCAGCAAAAACAAAGGTTATTGAAAGATGGTCGAGACCAACAACAGTAACTAAGATCCAAAGTTTTCTTGGTCTGGCTGAATATCATCGACTTTTTGTGAAATATTTTTCAAGGTTATCTAATCCACTCACCAGTTTGACTCAAAAAGGAGTTAAGTTCGTTTGGACAGAGGAGTGTGAAGAAAATTTCAAAGAGTTAAAACGAAGGTTATCCAGTGCACCTGTGCTCACACTGCCTTGTAGTGGAGAATGGTTTGTGATCTACAGTGATGCATCCAATAAGGGAATGGGGTGTGTTCTGATGCAAAATGATATGGTGATAGCTTATGCCTCACAATAGTTGAAAATCCATGAGCAAAATTACCCAACTCATGATTTGGAGTTAGCCGCGGTAATCTTTGCATTAAAAATATGGAGGCATTATATTTATGGTGAAAGGTGTGATATTTATACTGATCATAAAAGTTTAAAGTATATTTTCACACAAAAGGAGCTGAATATGTGCCAAAGAAGATGGTTGGAGTTGATTAAGGACTATGACTGCTCGATTCATTATCACCCTGGGAAAGCAAACAAGGTGGCAGATGCATTAAATCGACAAGACCATGCTAGCTTATCCATGATGAGGATCACAAAAGATCCAATATTTATGGATTTACAAAGGATGAATCTTGGAATTATAATGGAAGGGTAAAAATCTTATCTTTCTCAAATGAATGTTCAACCATCTATACATGTGAAGATTAAAGAGACACAAAAATAAGACTTAGAGTTACAAAAGAAGGTGAGAAATGTTCCTAAATTCAACCTTGATTGTGATGGGATAATAAGGTTCAGGAATAGGGTTTGTGTTCCTCCCATCCCAGAATTAAAGAAGGAGCTGCTGCATGAGGCTCATAGTCCTTCATTCTCTATTCATCCTGGAAGCATGAAGATGTATAGGGACCTAAAAGAGTACTTCTGGTGGGATGGAATGAAAAGATATGTTGCTGAATATGTCTCTAGATTCTTGGTTTGTCAGCAAGTTAAAGATGAGAGACAGAAGTCTAAGGGGATTTTACAACCATTACCCATACTAGAATGGAAATGGGAAAGCATCACTATGGACTTTGTCACCGGACTTCCTAAAACATCCAAAGGCAATAATGCTATCTGGGACATAGTTGATCATCTTACGAAGTCGGTACACTTCATTGCTATTAGAGAAGATTTCTCTCTGGATCAGCTTTCCAGGATATATGTAAAGGAAGTGGTAAGATTTCAGGAAGTACCATTTCCATTATATCTGATCAGGATCCGAGGTTTACCTCGAATTTCTGGCGAAGTCTTCAGCATAACTTAGATACAGAGTTGAGTTTCAGCACTGCTTATCATCCTCAGACAGATGGTCAGTCTGAGAGAAGAATTCAAACTCTAGAAGATATTTTAAGAGATTTCTCTATGGATTTAAAATGTGGTTGGGATCAACACCTACCTTTGGTGTATTTTTCTTATAATAATATCTTTCACTCCAGTATTCAGATGGATCCTTATGAAGCTCTCTATGTAAGGAAATGCAGGACTCCAACTTGCTGGGATGAAGTTGGGGAAAGAAAGCTATTAAGACCTAATCTTGTTGATGAGATGGCAGAAAAGGTCATATCTATTCAACAACACATAAGTGCAGCTCAGAGTTGACAAAAAAGTTATGCCGACAACCGAAGAAAAGACCTAGAGTTTGAAGTGGGTGATAAGGTGTTCTTACAAATATCTCCTTGGAAGTGAGTAATGAGATTTGGAAAGAAGGGAAAGATGAACCCTAGGTATATCGGTCCCTTCGAAATACTGGATCATGTTGGGAAGGTAGCTTACCGATTGGCGCTTCCACAGAATCTCTATCAAGTTCATGATGTATTCCATGTATCTCTCCTGATAAAGTACATACCTAATCCTTCACATGTACTAAGCTCAGAAGTTGTATTGCTGGAGCAAGATCTTTCTTATGAAGAACAGACGATAGAGATTCTGGATCGTATCAAAAAAGTTCTACGGAACATGACCACTCACTTGGTGAAAGTTTTATGGAGTAACCACCAATTAGAAGAAGCTACATGGGAGTTTGAGGATATGATGAGGGAGAGGTATCCTCATCTGTTTGTTACGAAGTGACGAATTTCGAGGGAGAAATTAATTTTAAGGGGGGGTAGAATGTAACACCCTGATATTTTATGAAAAGTATATTTTTTTATATCTTATGTTATACGAAACATCAAAGTAATCTTTCATTACACACAACACTAGCTTGGCTTGCATTATACGCAAGAGCAACCTTCCTCGATAGCGTGTGTTGTACGCAATATTAAGTTTCACTAAACAAAGATATGTTATTAAAATATTATATAAAGCATCCGTTATAAATAGTATTAATTAAATTTTTAACATTATTATTCATCTTACATATTTTCTAAAACACGGTATGTGAACAAAATATTTTTTTTGGGTAAAATAAGTATTTTTCAAAAAATGCAGTTTTGCCGCCTTTTCATGGCGCACCCACTTTAAATATAGTTTTTGATAGGTTTATAAGTTCAATTTGATAAAATAAAATTCTCCTTTGGAATCAGGATATAAAAATTTACTTTTGATAAATTTTTCATATTATTCTGATAACTTTCATATTTTAATGAACAGTAAAAACATGCTATATTTTAATTAAAAACAACTTTTTTCATCGCAATAATTTATATGGTTAAATTATAATATTTAATGGTTTTAAATTATAAATATAATATATTTTTACCATTTAATATAATTTATGTTATTACCATTAATTTTACATTGAATTCATAGGTAAAAACATTTCAATCTCTGGCAATGTTTTAACTTTTAAAACCCATTTTCTTAACAACTGGATTAATTTTAAATTAATTACTTCAACTTCTGTGTTTTGAATTTTGAAAAATGGATTCCATATTTTAATTCATCGGGTCCAAATTATGTTAATAGGTTACTTTTATTTTTTTGATATTATGAATAGTAACTATGATAATTTTTATTTACTGCAGTTAAAGGTAAATCGGGTAATTAAGGGTAAAAATAAGATTATAAAATTACCCTAACACCTTCCAAAATTCTATTGGATGACTAAAAGTTGACCCATATCACTTAAGGGTCAGAATAGATTAATTTTATTGACTTTTTACTATGAAAATAATTTAATTATTATTAAAACCAAAGAAAGTGACAACATGTCACTCTCTTAAATCTTATAAGTATAATAATTTTAATTTAGTGATAAAACTTCATGAAACTTAGAACATTAATAGTATCTAGAAATATAATAAAATTATCTACATCATGTGAATTTATTTATAATTTTTAGTGATTAAATAATTATCATTAAAGGTGACACAATAGTGATTTGAAATTATTTTATTGATTGAAATATCAAATAAATGGTTTTAAAAATAATAAAATAAATATTATATGAACTATTTAATGTACATGACTAATTTTATAGAAAAATATGACATGTTATGAATCTATTAAATCTTTTAGTTTGAACATATCTTCTGTGTGGATTTTATTTAAATTCAAATAAATGAATAGTGTCAAAATTGACACTATTATTATTTTATAAAAATAACATATTATAAAATTGTTAAAAATCAAATAAATATTTAAAAATTATAAATTAAAAATTATATGGTCTAAAAGGTAATAAAGTATAAAATTATGGAAAATTAAAAACATATAAGTAATTATTTATAATTATTTAAAATTTAGAATCTTATTACCACAAATAAAATTAAATAGATTAAATAAGGATAAATCAAGTTGATAATGTTTAAAATAAATTCCCAACATGTCTAAATTTTATTGGTTGATGAGATTACAACCCTATATCATCTAATATTTTTATTTGAGTCATTTTGGAAGTTTTTATGTGGGGTTTGAATTTATTATAAATTAATATTTTTGAGGATTCCAATGGTGCCTCTCTCCTCCCTTATAAAAGGGAACCTCATCCCTCTCCTCATCACACAATTTCGAGCCTTAAAACAAGGAAAAACCCTGAAAATTTCCTTTCTCAACTTCCCTAGAAACATACTAGAGGTCCTGGTCTTATTCAAAGACCAATTTTAGTGCCCTAAGAGGAGGTTTCAAAGAGGCGTGTCGAAGAAGAGGTAATATCCGTTACCGATTCTTTCAAATTTATTTCTTCTTCTACTTACTCTTATTTAGTTGTTCCATTATGAAGTAACAAAATAAGTATCAATAATATAGTTATATGTTATTATAAATATGAAACAACCCTATTTCACCTTCTATCCATCCTACGGAAAACAAAATCACCGCGCGTGCGTACGTACGAAATACCGTGTCCACACCGTGGTGTAATCTGTTTTCCACCACCACCTTAATTTTATGGGTATAATGGTGTAAAGAATAACTATATATGATTATTTTAAATTGATATTGATTCTAAAATAGTATACATACACTTCAATACAATTCGATGATCATGGGAACGGTATCATCGCTCGTGCGTACGTACGGTCTACCGTCTCCATGATGTGATGCGACTCATTCTACATGATCTTCATTGAATAATGATTATATAAATGAATTTAATTAATAAATATGATATATATTACACTAATACCATTCTGAAAATGAGGTATCTATAACCTAAAAATAATAATAAGAATTTATTCGACAAAACATGCATAAGAACATAAAGCAATGAACACCCGAATAACAAGTAGCAATGAAATATTACTAATAAGAAGATAAGAATATGACCATATATGATATCATAACAATGAATATGATTATTTAATAATTCAATGACATTATTTAAATCATTATATAGGAGGTTCGGATACATACGAAGCAAATCGGACCTAAGGTAAGGGAAAATCTCACAATCTCATTTTTACCCGAGATTGTTTATACTTCAGAATTTACTGGGGAATATTTATCATCCAAATCCATGTTTCCTCAATATTTAATATTATTTCTATCCTAATACAATTTTTTAAATCCAATTTTACCCATTGGTTAGTTTTTAGTAAAAGATATGAAAGGAATCTTTTTTCGTTTTTAGTACGAGGTACTTTTTGACTTTTCTAGCCAAAGTACGAGAATAATGTTTTTTTTAAAATTATACGGCATGAATGGATTTATATAATTTCATATAACATTATTTTCATGAATCTTACTTTACAATATTTCAAGTTTATTTTCAATTAAATTCTTTTAGTTTAAAATTATATGACATGTTGAAAAAGGAAAAATGTTTTTGAAGTAAAAATGATATTTTCCTCAAGAATGGAGTTCAAGTGGTTTATCAAAATTATTTTCCATATAAGATAATATTGGTTTCTTTTTTTATTCCTATTATTACATTGATTTGATTATGTTATGATGGAATTATTTTTATGAAGTCCTTTTATGGATTATGTTATGACGACATGATGTTTATGAATCCCATTTTTATTACATGAGTTATGCTATGATGTATGATTAATGATTTTGTGGCACACATAATAATGGTTTCATTATGATATGGGTGGGAAATATATATCCCTCCAATTAATTGGGTAAATATTTATATCTCATGAGATATACATGGATAGAATGACAAGTTAATCCAGTTTAGTGATACAGGACTGGAACGAGGAGTGAACTCAGTTCAGTAATGGATTTTGTCCGCTATGATGGTCTTCGCAAAGAGCCTTGACTAATATGAAATTATTTTCTATGGTTATGTGTGTATGCCACAAATTTTCATGTTTTAAGTTATGATTATTGGGATTACATTTCACTACTATGATTTATCCCATGTTATGATATTATGATCTCTTTTTCATGTTAAGATTTTCAAAATGTTATGTTCTTATGAATATGATATGATTGATATTTCTTTTGTTTACCCTTACTGAGCATTTGAGCTCACCATTTTGCATGTTTTATTTTACCCAAGTTAGGAATAAGGGTATTAAGTAGGATATGACAAAAGGTACTCTAGATATGATGAAATAAACGGGAGACAATGTAGATGATTTATGAACCAGTTGTTTATGTTTCCCAGTTTCTATAGACACTATACCTATACGGTCCTATCATGGTTTTGTTATATGTTGTAATAAGTATGATTCAATTCTGAAGTAATAAAAGTGTATGTAAATTATGGGTTCTTATAAAAGGTATCTTGGGGAATTACTTACATAATATTGTAACCCTCACAACTACCTTATAATTTGTAACCCTCACGACTACCTTACAATTTGTGTAACCATCACAGTTACACATGGAGTAACCATACGGACAACCACCAACTTAAACATACCCAATTAATTGGAGAGATATTAGGTCCCAAACTTAATCATAAAAAATTACCAATATCCATAACATAATCGTACAACATGAATATTATCATAAAAACATTACTTTTGAATTTTGTAAAATAGAATTTTAAAAGAGGATTTTAAAAGAAAAGTCCCTTATAAATATCATATAATTTAAGTGAGATTTAATATAGTGGATGGAATATGTATATAATATTTAAATATACATAATTAAACATATTATAATCAGAATTCATCAAACAAACAATTTAAATACCACATAAATAATGAAGAATAAGGTTAACCCAAAGGATGGAAATCGGGTTAAGAATTCCCTTACCTTAGGCTTGTCTTACTTCAAACTAGTTTAAAAATACTGTATAATGGTTAAAAGAGTGTTATTAGTATTTTAAAAAAACATTTTCATATTTATAACATCTTATATAATCATTTCATAACATCATTTCACCCTTTAATTATTAGTATTTTGCTTCCTGCACTATTTTTGGGTGAGTTCTTTACATGATTTCCATGATTGGTTCATGATGGATGTTCTTGTCGATTGGAAGTGAAACTATATAATTAGAATGGAGTAGTATTTTCATATTTATAGTAACATAAATTATACCATTTATCATTTTGAATTCTTACATGAGGATGATTCATAAGTTAAAACATTAATGATGTTCGTTTAGATCATTTTAGTGGTTCTTTGATAATAACGACATCATTTTGTTTTATAAATTAAAACCATGTGTACAAAATAATTACAGAACCATGGATGAGAAATAATACATATATTATAATCTATTTCAACCATAAAAATGGTTTCATGACCAGAATTTAAGGATTTAAAGAAAAATGAAATCATATCGTCCACGATGTCGGTAATTCGACACATCATGAACAATGTTTTTATTCCTTGAATAAGTGGGAGAGGAGAAGAAGAATGATGAATAATTTTCCATGAACATGAGAAAATACTTAATATACATGATTCATGGATCTTTCATGCCTCTTGGTTAAGAGGAGGTGAGGAAATAATAATAAATAAAATGAATCTTGAAATAAAATAAAACTTGAGAAATTTCTCATGAAAATTCGGCAGCCTAACGACGTCTCTTAAAATTTCATAAAAATAGTTTGATGAGAGAAAGGAGATATCTAATAACTTTTAAATAATATGTATATTAAGGGGGGATATGGAATGAAATATCCCAACATAATCCAAAGGGAAAGGAAGAGGATAACATAAAATGAAAGAAACGAAAGAAAATAAAAGAGGATGTTTACCTCTTGATCTCTTCTCCTTGAGATCCTTCTTAAGGGCTTTGGTTTTGGTCTTTTGGTGATACTAGCAGCTCTAGGACATGAGGAAGAGACTTGGGAGGAGTATTGGGCAAAACTTAGGTATGGATCAAGGCTTGATAGGTGTGGGAAGAATAGGGGAGTGAGGGTGGTATTTATAGTGGAAGAGAGGGGGTATTTTTCATTATTTTAATCATTATTATAATATTTTTGCCCAAGATTATGAATAGTATTAGTTTATGTGACATAAAATAGTAATAATGGAATTTGAGTTCGAACCAAGTGGCCTTACATCAATTATGATGTTATAAATAGTGTATTTTACCGATAATTTGATTATATGGTATTTTATCGTATTTCACTATTCATTGAAAATTCAAGAATTTCAGAAAAATCCCAAAAATTTATCCTAACCATTTTTTGATGTGTAGAATTAAAAAATTAACTCCATTTTTTGAAAATAATTTTCTAAATATTATTAATTTAATTTTTAAATAAAAGCATACTTAATTCAAAAATTAACAATTCTAATTCTATAACTACTTCTATATCACAATGAAAAATTAACCAAGATGTTATTATCTTAAATCCTTAATAAAATAGAATAATAATAAAATTTACTATTCAGTAGGGTCATATTACTATTCATAAGGGTATGTTACTATTCACAAAAAAAACAAGTTGGTTTCATCAGACTCTAAATAACTTACTGAACACAATTGTAGACGATAGTTTCTTTAAATTCAAAACATAGAAGTGGGAAAATTATGTTTATAGGATAGTTATAAATATCTACTTAAAACAAAGTTCCATGAATTTCTATTTATTTCTAGAAAAATTTGGGGTGTTACATGATAAATCATAGATGAAGTGTCTGTAATATTCATAAATATCTAAGAAACTCTGAATTTCAAAGATGTTATTGGTCTGTTCCTAGGAAACTACAAATCTCACTTTCTCTAGGTATACTGAAACTCCTAACTCTGAGATAATATGACCTAGGAAGTGGAATTCATCTATCAAAAAGTGGCATTTACTGAGCTTAGCATATAGCTGATGCCCTCTCAACGTATTAAGAATGATCTCAATATGGGTTGCAGGGTCGTGTCTGGAGGATGAATACACTAAGATATCACCAACAAAGAAAACCACAGATGAATATAGATATGGGTGGAAAACCTGATTCATAAGTTCCATAAAGGCAACATGTGTGTTCATGAGTCCGAACGACATAACTAGGTACTCATATAGATCATACCTACTCCTGAAAGCTGTGCAAGGTATGTCTAAATTTTGAAATTCACCTAATGATAGCCTGACCTCAGATCTATCTTTGAAAACACTTTCTTTCCTTATAGATGATCAAATTGGCCATCTATTCTTGGCAGTGGATACCAATTCTTAATAGTGAGCTGATTCAAATGATGGAAATCCACATAGAGCATAAGGATACCATCCACCTTCTTGGCGAGAAGGATCGATGAACCCCAAGGAGAAGTGATGGGGCATATAAAACCTTTTAACTCCAAATCCTCCAACTTCTTCTTGAGCTCCAAAATCTCCTTTGGTGCCATCCTATAAAGAGAAATGGTCATAGGTGATACTCCTGGCACAAGCTCAATCGTAAACTCTACCTCTCACACTAGAGGTAGACCATAGAATTTGTTAGGAAAAACGTCTCTATAACGCTCCACTATGGGAGGAAAGATATCAGGTTGTAACCCCTGGTCATCGAGGAAAAGACCGTTGATATGAGCTATCACACTACCCATCCTCTTCTACTCGGGTTTTGATCATGTAGCTTGAACATCCCATTCTCCCTTATGCATGTTATTTCCACCCTCTGGTGATGTCAGCATCACCCTCTGACGATAGCAGTCAATATGAGATCTGTAGGAAACCAACTAGTCCATCTCAATGATTACATAAAATCCAATAATTTTGTGTATGTATAGATTCCATATAAGTAGGTAAACTTTTATATTAAGAGGACAATACTTATAATTATAAACACCCTATGAACAGATTCCTAATGGTGTATCTAGCATCATAATTCCATGGAAGTGCTCGACATCAAGGCCTATACTCTCAGTGATTGCATCAGATATAAATGAGTGAGACATGCCTATATCAAACAAAGCAGACACTAAAGTGGAGGATACTAGAATAATACCTCATACAATAGATGGTTCGGTGCTATACTCCTCCGACGTAGGCTGGATTGCATGTAACTGACATGTTCCACGGCCCTGAGTCACTGCCTGACTACCCTGAGCATGCCTGCTCTACTAGTGTTGAGAATAATAAGTCTAAATGCCTCTGACTTGACCGCCACCTTGGCCTAAACGATCAATAGTATTATAGCTACCTACCTTTCATGATCCTACTAGTCCCACTCCTGACAGAGGAGTAGGTGAATATCCCTGCTCACTAGGCACTAAAGGGAAAGTATTGCATAAATGCTGAAGATGTCCCACCCCCCCACAACCTCTACGCTCGACTGGATCCTGAAAGCACTGAGATTTAGCATGAACATGCTTCCCGCACTACTGACAGATAAGAGACCTATCTGCATGAGGTGCCTGAATACTACTACCTCCGTGAGAAACATCAAAACACATCTTTTACCCAGAAGAAGAACCACTGGAATATTTGGGTTCCAAACTACCCTGATTTGCACCATCAAATTATCTTAAATTTCTCTTTGTAATAAGTGATTAGTTGATGATTTCAGAGATAATAGTCAACCTAAAGATGTTGACCTACTATCAAATAACATAAACCAACCCATCCTCAAATCGCCTAGCAGTCATCAGATCATCAACATCTAGAGAGGGAACAAAATTCTACGACTCAGTGAAACAAGGAGAGTCTTCCATAACTGACATACTCCTCTACTACAGATTTATGAATTCTCTAGCTCTGTCAGCCCTCAAAGTTTGGGGAAATAAGAAGTCGTAGAAGATGGTCTAAAAATCTTCCCAGAACACGTCTCTATGCCATTCTGCCTAAGTGATGACATCCCACCACCTCTTAGATAAATCCCAAAGAATATACCTATCTTGACCCTCCACTCTGGAGGAATATCTAGATTCTTGAATATTGATAAGACAGCCTCGAGCTAAGACTCTGCAGCATGAGGTCCGCCATCCCCCAAGAAAGTGGGAGGATGATGCCACTGAAACTCGTGAGTAAACTCTTCCATAATCATAGAAAGTCAAGCTATGACTTGCATGTTATAAAGAATAAATAGAAAACCATCTCAAAATTGGGCATTAGTTCCCATATCTATAACAGGAAGAGGATCCCCAAGTAGATCTATAGGTGGAATGGCTGGTATCTCACGACCCGCCACCTCAGGAACATGATCGTCACTGCCTTCAGGGCGTATGACAGGAGGACATCATGGATGCATGGAACTACAAATTCCAATCACATGTCTTAGAATAGATTTAAGAAATTTAAAATATTTCATTCAAGAAACTAGGATAATTACTAATCCTTCCTATAGAAAACACCACACCTATCTGCCTACTCCAAAAGCTAGGTCTAGATGGTTAAAAAGACCATAGCAGACCATAATAACATAGAAACACCCACTCCACACTACTAAGTATGAGTTTGGGTCTAAGTATCTGAGTCATATATATATATATATATATAAGATGACTGTTTTCACTTTAGAAGTCATAC
Organism: Viscum album; assembly: GCA_963277665.1. Lineage (NCBI taxonomy): Eukaryota > Viridiplantae > Streptophyta > Magnoliopsida > Santalales > Viscaceae > Viscum > Viscum album. The sequence goes on along the minus strand of OY728123.1, from coordinate 1,421,338,019 downwards.
AATTTGAATTTATGTTTGTTGAAACATTTAAATATCTTTAAAATGGTTGAATCAGATGATTTTCCATTTTCCGATCCATAAGGACTGATAATCCTTATGAACCAAAACATGAAATCCATTCATCTCATGCCATAACACGTTCCAGCTCATGATACTGATGGTCTATAACTCAAATTTCCATAATTTACCACTTAAGATGTCTGCTTTAACCTATTCAGGAAAAAATTGTTAGATCAAGGCAGACACTCTAAGTATTAATTATGTTTCCAAACACTATAAGAAGTGTCAGTAAAATTTGATAAATATTCATGGCACACCAATAGGTAACAAGAGAATTCATGCTGAAAATAAACATGTCATGGAAAGAATTCATGTCTTATTAATCATACTATTCCTATAGTAATGCATGATCTAATGCAGATCCCTCATTTAATCAGGTAATAATAAGGAAACTATAATTTCAATGACATCAATATCAATAACATCACAAGTCATGTGAATCACTCAACAGTGAAATGATATCAACAATAAATAACAAAAGAAGAAGAATAATTTAATTCAGGAAACTTGGCCTTTACCCTGAACATGGGTTCGCAGTGCCCAAGCATGACTTATGACCAAGTCCCTAGCATTCCCAATCTCCAATCTATTTTCTCCAAATATTAAGTCAAGAAAGTAACCACTTTGATACCACTTTGTAATGTCTCAACCTGAATAACCACTAGGATGGTAGCCAAACCGGTGGGTCATAGGGCCTCAAGCATGCCTATCCGTATGCCATAGGCTGCCGACTAGCAATGAGGGTGTAAAGGTGGTATAGTGGGAAGACTATACCCTCATTTTAGAGTATCACAATAGATATAACTATTGATAAATAGTAGTATAAGAATGTGTAAATAGACAAACACAACAGACTACAGAAGCATAATAAACATATAATATAAAAAAATAACAGCGGAAGACTGAATAAACTAAACAACTGATAATATATAACAAAAGTCTCTATGGAAGTGTCTGGTACATAATTCATGACATTTTTAATACAAAAAGGAACATGGTAGTTGGCATATAGTCTTTCTATACAAAAATTAAAAAATAACAAAAAGACAAAAGATGCTCTATAGAATCTTGAGTGCATGATAAATACTCTTCTCCTAAGCATAAACTAATGGTAAGTATATCATCCAACTGAAAAAGGGTGATTTCCCTTACCCATACCTATATCAATATAATATTCTCAGGTTCCAAAGGCATCATGAGTAGGTTGTAAGATAAAATCTTAGTAGACCACCACCAATGGTGTCTACGTGTAATCCGAGTAGTGCTCGTAACTAATCAACATGCAATTAAAATAGAATAAGTAAAGTAATGCTATAATAAATAACCAGCTCACTTAGGTTCCTATAGGACACCTGGTGAGTCTACCTAATTTGGATCATTTTCAGAAGGAAATGTCTAAACTATCACTATATATATATATTTCATCCACCTAAATGAACCAAGTGCATGCCGACGCCTAATGGTCATATACCTAGAATACTAGTGCTGGCTGGACTAGGATGTAACACACATGCATTCATGACCAGTCTTTGATCCTAAAAGCTCCAACAATAGGGTACATGCCCTATATCCCAATAGAGTGAGAAATTCCATACTACAACACTCAGGATGGAGAGTGTGCTACCACGAAATACTCTAAGATGGAACATGGTGCCTCAGCCCATCGCCCATATAGTAGCAATAGTGTGAGATTATATACTCAACACCCGATGTAAGGGTGAGTGGTCTTTTACTTATCTCACATTCCTTACCATCGTAAAAAACCTCTATAAAGGTGTATCACATGTATATTTATAAGGCATGAGGCATACACCTATCATGCAACTTAATAGTCCAATTCATTTATAATAAGGCATATTCATTCATCACATAATACATAAGGAAATAAATCTTATACATTTAAATTAACACACTATCAAAGGCATGTTCACATCTACAATTCAATTCATCAGGCAAGGACCTCTCATGCATGTTATTATCCATATTCAATTCCATTTAAAACATTACAATTAACATAAGTAATTTAATAATCATAATCAAAAGGAATGGTTTAAACCATATTATATATTTCAATTATATTTAATTCATTTCAAGGAAAATCAATCCATCATGTGTGAGCCATCCTATACAAGAAAAATCATTCAATTTTTCTAAGCATGGAAAATTAATTTATAAGGCACATGTGTCAAGGAAAGTGTCTTGGGAAATAAGTCATATTCCCACTTGGGAAATTCCAAGTCTAAGAGGTCCAAACACCTATGAGGTGTCTTGGGTTTAATGAAACACACATGTGTCAAAGGGTATTACATTTAAAATACAATCCGATAGCCAATTGGGAGTTTCAGAAAATTTGGACTAATTGGCCAAAAAGACAAATTCTAATTGGCGCACCCATGGGTGTCCATGTAAGGTATGTGTGATTTATAAACCACTAAACAAGAGAAAATAGGTATAAACCAAGGTAAAATATTCAATTAGACATGAAGGGATCAACACAATTAAGATGCTCGGTAAAGGTCGGCTTATATCATGATGGAAATAGTTATGAAATGATGAAACTCAATGGAAAAACTATGTGACCACCTATCTCTCAGTCGTAGATGACACCTCACTCAATATCGGCCTTAGATTCAGAGTAGGTGGGAATATATCTGAGAAAAGTCCGACTCCCTAAAAATAAGGCATATAAGCCTGCATCCAAATAGCACAATGGACGTGAAGGAAAACTTAGATAATAATGGAGAGTGAGGTTATCCTTAACTTGAGCTATCCAAAGCTTCCTTTAGATCTTGAATTAGGTTCCGGATGAAGGAGTTATAGATGAATAAATCTTGAGAGAGTTTGAGCTCAAAGAGATGAGGAACCCACTGGTTTGGCCATTGGAAAACAAGGGAGAAGAAAAATAGAACTTAAGGTTTAAGTAGGGGTAAAATGGTAATTTTACCAAAAAATAACGCTGTTCACGGTTTGTCCACACTGTTTGTCTAAACCACACACAAACCATGCACATGATAATTTATATAGGATTACTACACACAGTTAAGGCACACGGTTTCCAAAACCATGCACTAACCGTGCGAAAACCCACTGTCTGAAAACCAGTAGATGTCGCATGACCATGCACCTCATTACTTATGGTTTCAGACAAACCGTGTGGACTATAGATGCCTTTGTCTGCAACGACATAGTTTCAGAAAAACCGTACGGCCTGAGCTGCATGCTTAAAGATAACTATGTGTCCCAGTATACAACCCACCTTTCCAGAACCTCGGGCTCTGAACAAGCCCTAGACACTCCTCAGAACTCCCTTAGGTCATAGTACACATTTACCATGATTAATTAATGGTTACAAAATTAAAAACAAATGATCCTCACCTTCATGAAAAGTCAGTTCATTAAAAAATCATTTTGTGAAATGACAATCATAGGTAAAAATGGATTTAAACAATCATAGAAGATTATTAAAAAAATTCTTGAAAACATTTTTAGAAAATATAGATTTGGAAGAAAAAATATTTTCGATCGAAGAGTGAAATAAAGTCATATTTTTTTGAAATTTTTTTCTCAATCATTTTAAATACCAAAGATAGGAAAATGGAGCTATTACTTGAAAACCTCATGAATGACCAGAGTATAAGAAAATGAAAGTGGTTTATTATACAATGATCAAATAATTTCCTTTAATGGAAATTCAAGCATAAATAATCCTGATTAAAATGAGATTGAAGCACAAGCCCTTACCGCTTCGGTAAATTTTGAATCATAACCCTCATGAAAGAAATAAATTACAATAAAACATTAAATACCATGAATATTAATAGATTAATGATATAACATATCAAGGGGTAGTATATACACCTCATAGAAATAAATAAGTGCCTAATAACAAATATGTCTCAATGGAGAGGAAATTGAGATGAAATTTCTTACAAAGATCATACCTTTGAAGTAAGAAATAATAAATGAATTGATCATGTGAATCAAATGTAAATCCACATAAAAGAAGTGGATATAAAACATAAATTAATCAAAAGTCATTACACACATAATCTTAGAATATCAAATACAATGAAAAATTAATATAACCCAATGAAAAGAAATTGAGTTATGAAACTCTTTTACACTTGGTAACTTTCAATTCAAATCCACTTAGATTAAATAATTAAAATTGAAACATAAAATTCCATGAATTATGAAGGATTCATGATATTATATGTAAAAGGGGTAGTGTATACACCATATAAAATATTTCATAACATTAAAATATGCCTCAATGAAGGGAAATCAAGACAAAGTCCCTTTCCTCACATTTCTATTTAGTTTAACATGTATCAAACTCATGTATAATGATTTTAAATATGTTATTTATTTATATCCGAACCACATTAATATTTATAATATCATATATTTTCTTCTTAGGACATATTATCACCTTTTTGTTAATAATATTTCTTTATTACCATTGTTTTGGGTGTTAACTGCTTAATTTTCCCATACATGTTTTGTCATATAAGTTCTGGTTCTTATTTATAGGATATAAATCCATAATATCCAAAATTATATTAATGTTATAAATATAATATTTATTAATTTGATATATTTTTAGAACCATTCTTGAAATTTGGACATGGAAATTAATCGCATCGCTTCATAGAGACGGTAAGTCATATGTATGTACGCACGAACAACGATATCATTCTCTTAATGGGTGAAATGTTAAGGAAGTGAATGATATGTTAATTTTAAATAATTAATAACATTTCATATGTATCATATATATTCAATATTTCTATCATTATGACTATCCATGTGATTTGGTGATGATGAACAAATTACATCGGTTTGCGAGGTGGTAGTCCATCGTACACACGGGCGATGACTTTTTTTCCCATTCGATGGAGAAATAGATTGATAAATTTCCATCAACATAATAACATATTGATATATGAAAGACACTTGTTTTATTATATTTCAACTTTTAATACATAACTGAAGGTGGGAAAAGAAGATCTAGAAAGAAGGAACTTAGTGAACATGATTAGCTTAACTTAGAAAAACCTCTTATGAATTTATTATTAAGGACCCTAGGATTGGTATTTTGGGAATAAAATAACCTCTAGTATATGGATAAGGATTTTGAGGAGATATTTTGGTAGGGTTTGGTTGAGATAAATGGCTTTATAATCGTGAATATGTGAGGGGAGAGGGTTCCCTTTTATAATTAAGGATGAGTGACATTTTTGAAAATACCAAAAAATATTCAATAACAGGAAGTCACTCTCAAACTAAGTGACTCAAAAATTGATAAATAATATATTATAGTAAATTTATGGTCAATACACACATAAAACACAAAAAAACCTTTTTTTAAACATGTTATCCCCTTATCCTCTAAGTTTACTTTTACCATTTTAGTTTTCACCATGATAATTAGTTTTTTTATTTACCTACATAATTTATCCTTTAATAATTAAAAATAATTGGGCCTTATTATATATTTTTAACCCAATTATTCTAAATATTAAATCCAATAAAAATTTTATGTGTGTGGATGATTAATTTTAACACAGACACATGTAACGTGCAAAACCTCTTTTTAACTTTAATCATGGTAAATGAATTTTACTATCTTTACTAATCATTATGACCAGAAATTAAGTTAAAATTATTATATAATATTAATTATGATTATTAAAAATATTTAATAAATTTATTTCAAATTCAATTCATATAAGTGGTTGAATTTAATTTAAAACTAAACCCGTAAGGGCGATGAAAATGTGCTTTTCCAAAGAAAAGTTTTCTTACATATAAAAAGTTTTTACATAAAAATTCAATATTAAATTGATTATAATGATATAAATTGGATTAATAATAGTATAAATTAACTAATTTTACTTTGAAAATAATTTTAAAACAAAATAAAACTTTGTAAATTCTTTAAATGAAAAGGCAGTTTTAAAAAAATCAGTATTTTTCACTATTCATCGAACAAATAATATTTTTTGAAAATTGTCAAAAAATAACTCTAATATAATTTTTATATATTTATTTAAAAATTAAAGTCAATTTTTTCAAATAAATCTTCTAAAATTGGTAAAAATTAATTTCAAAATAAGTTCGCAAAATGTGACAAACCCTCTTTTTAGAAAAAAACAATTTTAAGCATAAAATTAGATTTGTTCTTATCTCATGCCTAAAAATATTAAATGAATGTTAAAAAATTATATTGAATATATAATATATAATTTTATTTAAAATTATTCACTAATAATGATTAATTTAATTTATTAAGATAAAAAACACATTGCGCACATAAAAAAAAGTTTTTAGAAAAACATTTCTTTTACTTTCAAATAATTTTTATTTTCATCACTAATAAATTGATAAACAATGAATTTATTTTATACATGTGTAATCCATATAATTTTCATAATTTATTTCTTCTTATTCATAGACACTAATTTAATGACTAGGTTATAATGGCTATTTTAAATAATATATTTCACGAGTCGTTTAAGATCAGTGTTGTGTGTCGTAGACACTATCAAACATAATGTTTTTATTTTAAAATCTCAAGGTGTTACATTCTCCCAAAATTCTATCAATTTCTTCCTCACAATTTGAATTTACACTAGTAATTCAAGGGTTTGATATTTGATAAATACCTTTATATAAAACGCACATTGTAAAAAGGGTTAATAAAACTTCCTCTTAAAAAATGGAAAGAGAAATATGATGGTCATCTAGAATAACACATAACTAGGTTTCTAAGTAGGATAACATTGATAGGAAGTGAAAATATGGACTTGTAAGAAAATAGTAAATAATTATGGAGAGTGATAGAGATCAATTATCATAATAAAGTGAAAGATCAAGATAAATTTAACGACAAAAACCATAAATTTTTGATGAGTTTAAAGACCATTGATTCATCAAATATAAATGTAATACGATAATTGTTTTGTTTCAAGATCATTTTACCATCTAAGAATGTAAATAAATATAATTACTTGATGTATTTATATTTTATACACACAATTTCATCTTTTAATTATGCTTCGATCAATTTCCACTTCACCTATTATTCTAAGGAATGAATATCCAATATGAATTTTTTTATGCTTTAAGTACTAAAATTATCTTGTAATGGATCATAAGATCCATAAAAGAGAAATAATTTCTTTTGTATGTATCTAAATATTTACCAAAACCAAAATATTTATCACAAGTTATCTAATATAATACATTAATCTCTAAATATCAATAGTAACATCCAAAGTTCAACTTAATAACTATCCATCAAATTTTTTAAGTAAAAACAATGTCATATTAACTAGGATGTCAAGTAGACTAGTGGTAGGAGCTATAACTTTATCACCCTTCAGCTGTGTGTTCAAGCCCCATCTCCTTTCCATATGTGATCGTATGTCACTTGACATGCATTTTTTCCTTTTTCTAAAACCACATTAATATAATTCCAATAACATTCCCAAAAATATGATGAAAATCCTCAAAAACAACATTAATCATCAAATAACTTTTTAACCACTAAGGTTTTCTATACAACTTGATTTTTTACAAACTAAAATAATCTTAATTGGATATTATTACCTTAAAATCAATGACCACATTAACCCTAAAGTCCATCAATACCTTTAACCTTATGAAAAGATAATTATTCATCAAAAAATACTTCATATTGAACATAAGGGTTGAATATACCTTAACCCAATAAAATGTCTCACAAAATTTCATCAATAAAATGAAAATAACACCACTTAAAACATAAAAAGGGATGTATAAGAATTTGAAGTTATGATCAACCTTAAACTCATAAACCCATGAAGGTATCCATAATTCTTGAGTTAATCTTATATGAAGAAAATTTTATTCAAAATAAATAAAGAAATAAATTAACACAATCCTTAGATGTTTCATGATTATTATTACCAAAATACCATTGATAATAATACTTCTATAATATAATTCTTGAATCCTAATAAATAAACAATTCGACCATTTTACTTCAATATAGGTCTTTCCTTGGTCTAGGAGATAACTTTTAAGAGAGGGCATTGACTCGGATAATGCTCAGGTTCCCCACATTCAAGACAATGAACTATAAATGGATTTATATGATGAAATTTATTTCTCTCCATTGAAATACTCACTTTTCCTTGTAAATTCATCACTATATGCCCTTATTTTCCATATATAAAACATTTTACTATTTATTTGAGACATTATCTTGGGTGTATATTTCTAGATTTCTAACATGAATGAAATCTAGAATTATTTCCTCCATTGTCTCCACCACTCAAGATCTTAACGAACTCTATCCTTCTCTTATTTGGTGATCTCAAGAGTTGGTTAAGGTGTAATTTGTTAATAATATATCATGATAACTAATTAGGAATAATCACAATATCTTTGAATCCAATCATCATTACATTTTTTTTATTATAATCACTACAATGTGCATCATATTCAATGTTAACACAATTCCTTCAGGTTCCATCCATTGACTAAAATAAAAAATAATAGCGTGAGAAACAATAATAATAGTGGGAAACCATATAATCATTTATAAGATATCTAAATCATGACATATTCTTTTCATTATAATACACCTTAGGTTTAACCTAGGTCAGTCATTTTCATAAATAAATTTTAAATTAACCCAAGCATATCCCTCAGGAGTGTCAAACTAGGAGTGAAGTATAGTGACCCCAGCTTAACATACATGAATATTACATTATTTTATAAGAATATTCAACATATTAAAAAATTAAATGCCTGAGGACTGTAATAGTTTAGTGTCTTTGGAAACTTGGAATCATAATCTTCTATCTTGGTGAAAGATCTTCAACATATCCATTAAATATCTTCCAATTTAGTGCACTTACTTAAAATATTTATTCATAACCTGGGGAAAGAAAACATAAGAAAGCGTGAGATCAAATTCTCAGTAAGGGTAAATAAAGGATATACATAAGCATAAATTGATCATAAGGGTATGAAAACATGATTATAACATTAGAATATCATACTCTTCATATCAAAGATCATAATCAAGATTCATGACATAAATATTGGTAGTTCATAAGACATGAATCACAAGGTAATAAAGAGTATAAGACATGAAATAATAACACATTACTTATACATAAAATTTGAGGCAGACAAATAAGAATATAAATTCATTACCTATAAGTCAATGCTTATTGAAAAGACGTATCAGGCCACTTCATGGGGACTATACCTATTGGGTGGGACACACCACCATCCCCAGTCATAGCCCTTTTCTTATAGTGGATCATATTATACCTTCTTCCCATAGTGAATAAAGACCTTTGACTTATTCCCATCAATATCTTATGAAATATAAATCTTTACCCAATGCATTGGAGAGTTATAACAGGCTCACCCAGTGCTATCTGGGTTGGCCCATTGTATAAGCTGTAATGGGATTACCCGATGCTATCTGGGAAACCCCATCATATAAGCTATAATGTACTTACCTGATGCAATCTGGGTCACCCCTTCATATAATCTATAACGGGCTTACCTGATGCTATTTGGGCCACCCCATCATATAAGCTATAATGGGATAACCTAGTTCTATCTCTGTCATCCCATCGTATAAGCTATAATGGGATTACTCAACACTATTTGGGACACCCCATCACATAATCTATGTCCAAGAACCACAACATGAATAAAGTTCAAAGAGATTTCATATCATCATAAAACTAATAAAAACAATTATTCTTTTATAACTTGATTAAACCATGGAAAAGAAATGAGTTTCATGTCAATATCTTTGAAACATGATTATCTCTTTGAAAAGAAATGAGTTTCATAAAAATCTCTTTGAATCATGATTGAACCATGGAAAAGAAATAGGTTCCATAAACATCATTCCATAAAAACATAAGTCATTCAGATAAATAATATGAATGGTATCCTTGTATCATATCCCTAGTAAAACATAAACTATATCAAAGGACATCATCTTAGATGGATAAGGATTTTGAAATATCCCTTGGAACATAACCTTTATTTGAAAATTCACTTTTTAAAACATATAAAATTTTAAAAATCATTTTCTTTGATAACCACTTTGAAAACATATAAAGGAAGCATTAAAATTCATTTAAAACATTTATTTGGGAAAATATAATTTCTGCATTGAAAAATGATTTTTAGAACATAAAACATTTTAAAAACCATTTCCTTTGAAACTAACCTTGAAAACTTATAAAGGACTATTTGAAAAGCATTTAAATAATTTTTAAAACATATTTTTTAAAAATTATCTTCCTTTAAAATCAGCTAAAAGGTCATTTAAAATATTTTTTAAAACATTTTTATGAAACATTATCTTGAAAGAACACAAATTTCGACCGAAGAGAGAGATAAGGTCAGATTTTCTTAAAAAAAATTTCTTAATTATCTTGAGTACTAAAGAGTGTAAAAATGGTACCATTTCTTGAATATATCTTTAATAATCATAGGATAATAAAATTAATGACATTTATTAATATATGAATCATAATATTTAATCAATGTAATCATAATCCTCAATAATCCTGATAAAAAATGAGATAGTAACAATAAACTGTTACCACTTTGGTAACTTTGAATCATAATTACCATGAAATAAAAAAATTAAAGAAAGCTTAAAATATCATGAATATAATTTTATTCATGATATTATATGTCAAATCATAGTATATTCACCTCTTAGAAAAAAAATAGGTGCATAACATGGCATGTGTCTCAAAGAAGGCAAATTAAGACAAAATTAATTTACCAATTTGGTAAATTTTGAACCATAAACACCATGAAAGAGATATAATAAAATGGATACATAAATAGACATAAATTTAATTATAATAATCATATAATTCATTCATGGGAATTATATACACCACACAAAATAAATGAGAGGTGAATATGACATGAGTCTCGTAGAAATAAAAGTGAGACTAGAAATCTTCTTACCACTTGTGTAACTTTTGAATCATGAGATCCATGAAAGAATAACATCAATTGAAAATTTGAATATCATGAATTAAATTAAATTCATGACATAACATGTCATATTTTAGTATATACATCACACAATAATAATAAGTGGTGAATATAACATATATCTCACAGAAATAAAAGTGAGATGAGAAAACCCTTACCTTAACTCTTGACTTTCTTCGTACACGTTAAAACCTTCTGTATAATAAATATAATTTTATAATACATCTACCACAGAAAAATATTATTATATATCATAACATATGTTATTTTATTGATACTTTACATTACCCTTTTATTAATAATTTCATGTTAAAGTTGCGTTTTAAGTAATAACCGCTTTATTTTTTTGTATATGTTTTGACTTGTTATTCTTGATCCTATTACTTTGATCATGATTTAATTATTTAAATAATGTAAAAAAATATGTAAATATAATATATATTCAATATATAATTATTTATAATAATCTATAAAATATATAAATATGAAATGGAATACACTGTTCATGGAGACAGTAGGCCGTATATAGGCATGGATGCAATTTTTGTTTTATTGTCGCATTGAAAGAAAGAAAGTAAATGAAATATATGTATATATATTATAATTATAGTATAATTATTATTTCATATATATCATATAAGTTTACTAATATCATCCTTAATACATTCTATGTTAAGTATGAATGAATCACATCGCTTTGAGGAGGCGGTAGTCCACACATCCACAAAAAATTTACCGTATTCCCACAAAATAGAAAGCATGAAGGTATGTGTTATATTATAATTAAAAAAGCATAAATACATCATAAATATCATATATTTAATATAAAAAATTTTAATTACATCATTATTACCAACATTTAAAGTTGGTAATAGAAGAACGAATGACATCGATTTGCGAGGCGGTAGTCCACTGCACACATGAATGATGATTGTGTATCCCATTTGATGGAAGTGTGTGTGAGTGTAGGTTGAAAAATTAACATGAAAACATATCAGTATATTTATGATACTGATTTTATTATATAATAATTTAATAAAAATAATTGAGGGGGTGGAGAAAGAAATAAAACAAAAGTGCTTACGAAAGAATGCTACTCATTCTTTGTGTAACTCCTTTTGGTTTGCACCAAAGGGCTTCCTTGGTTGGATTTCTTCCCAAATTGAGGCTTATAGTATAAAGGGATTGATTTTGGAAGGATATATTGGCATGGTTTGTCTGATAAAAAGGTCTTGAGAGGTGTGTATAAGTGAGGGGGGTGCGTTCCCTTTTATAATGGAGGAGTGGCATCAAGTAAATATAAAAAGGTAAAAACTATTGAGAGGTCTCCCTTACATCATGTGCCTCTAATAATCATTTATTTTTGAGAAAAGGGATGATATGGTATAAATATTTCCATAAAATGTATTTTGGACAAGTTTCTAGGTTAGTTGGATTCTTAAGTTAAAGTTTAACCACTAAGTAAACTTGTTTTTACCTTAATCGTTGTAATTAATTTTAATTAATTTCACTAATTATTTTGGTAAAAAATTATGTTTTCCATATTATAAATTAAAAAAAATATGATTATTAAAAATATGTAATCTATTTTTATAAATTATAATCACATAATTGGTACAAATTAATTTAAAATTAATCATACAGACAGGATGAGACAATGTATTTTTAAAGTGAAAAATTTCAAAAGATTGAAATGTTTTTATATCTTATTTCAATGTGAAATTGGTTCTAATGACCTAAATTTTATTAATAGATTTATAAATGATATAAATATACTTTAAAACCAATTTAAAATATAATTTAACTATATAAATAAATTAGAATAAAATGTAGTTTTCAATTAAAATTTATTGTTTTTCACTATTCATCAAAAATGAAAATTCTCAGAAAAATATAAAATATTTAACCAAAGTAAATTTTGATATTATGATTTAAAAAATTAAATTTATTTTTTAAAAATTTATAAAAGTTTCAAAAATTATATTTAAAATAGTTGCGTGATTAAAAGGTAGTAAAATTACCTTTTAGAAAGAATATATTTCATTATACAAAAAATTGGATTCATTCTTATCTCTTATCTAGAAAACACATCATATGAATGTTAAATATTTAAATAAATAATATATATATATATATATATATTCATATATTTCATTAAAATAATTTATCAAAAGTGGTTTAATTAATTTATTTAGGTAAAACATGTTTAGTTTCATAAATATAGTTTCCAGCAAAAGATTTTCTATATTTTCAAAAGGGTTTCATTTTCTTTTCTAGTTAATTGTTCACAAAATAATTCTTCTTATTTAAACTTGTAAAACATATTTTCATAATTTAATTAATCTTATTCATAACCACCATTCCAATAGCTAGGTTACAACTATAATGATTTTTTAATAATAATATTAATAGTACATTGTAGTTTGGTAAAACTAGGTCTTGTATGTCACGCAAGTTATTGAAGGAAATCAACATTGTGTGTAACACAATACAAACATAGTGTTATGTATACCAAAATATAATCTTAGTATTGTGTGCAGTTAAATATCGGCTTGGTGTTACATACAAATCAATAATAACTTGGTGCTTTTATATAACATAATCTATATTCTGTGTTGCGTGAAATGAAAAATATCAAATAGTTTAAATTAATTATAAAAAAATATTTCAAAAAATCTCAGGGCATTACATTATACCCCCCTTAAAATGAATTTCTACCTTAAAATTTTTCTGGGTTATCAAAGGTTTAAAACTTGGAAGCTCCTTTCATAGAAACCCACATCATAAAAATAAATACTAAAACTTCCTTTAAAAAAAAGAAAATTGGAACCATAATGGTTACCCAAATTAACTCATAATTATGTTTCCACATTGGAGAAAATAGGTGATAATTGAAGATTAAACATGGAAGAAAAGAATAAATAATTATCGATAGTGATAAAGATCATTAATCACAAGTAAGTGAATTATCAATGTAAAGTTAAGGTCCTAAAAACCATAAATTTGTGATGATTTATAAGACCATCAGTTAAATATAAATAAAGGTATTAAGAAAAATATTTTTCAATATCTTTTTATTAGAGTTGAAGATTTTTTCACAAGAATATATACTTAATTTGTTTCATTCCATTCCATATGCATAGTCTTACCCTTTGGTTGTGCCTTGATCAATTCCCACTTCATCTCTTACTCCAGGGAATGAAGGTGAATTTTTCATTTTTGAAGAACTAAAAAATAATGAGATCCTTAAATAGAATGATAATTTATTACATATGTATTTAGTTAAAATCATAGTAAAATGGTTAGCATAGTTTATCCAATGCATAAATCCTCATATGGTGATATAATACTATAATCTCTAAAACCTCATCTGAAGTTTAACTTAAACCATTCCCTAAATGGTTAACCTTGTAACCCTTCAAAAAACAAAAATCCAAAACTTTAGAAAGAAGGTCACTAAAATTTCTCAAAATAAACTTAACATTGATCCCCATATATTATAAAGTAGCTCTTGGTTGTCACATTCCAAACATGTGAATACCTTTATCATGTATTCTCTTGAAACATGGTAATAACCTGAATTACCATAAAACCTTATTGAAAACATGCATGTTTTCATATTCAAAAGATTATTGGATATATTCCTTAAATTAAAAAAAATGTTGTAAACTTCATCCATGATAAAATAGAACACTTTTTCAACAAATCAATAATTAGTTCCAGGGTAATCAATACTATTCAATTTAATTTATCTGTATCAATCATATCTTTATCAAATTTAAACAAAATTTTCTCATAATCAGGGACACATTAAGGGTTAACTTCCCTAAATAAAAATATCAACTTTACATTAAATCCCTTTTATAGTTCATCAAAACCATTCAATATATTTTTTCAAATACTTAATGTAAAACATATACTTCATGATTCATATAACATAATTCTTGAATTCCTATAAATATACACTTCAATCATCCAACTTTAGTATTAAACCATTAATTATTCTTCACCATATTATTTCTTAATACCCCTTTCATATAATATGAAATATGAATCATTTATTAAGGTTCTCAACTAAAAGATCAATTTTTATTTAATTTTCAAAGAATCCACTTTTATAGATGAATGGTAACCAGTAAGATACAAATATGACCAATTCAAAATTTAAAAATAAAAATCCATAGAAGCTGAGAAGATCACACCCTAGAGTTACACATGTCAGCCAAGTCTCATCACCTACAACCATCATCGTCAATCCAAAGTCATCATCTCTATCCAAACACCAGTCGATGTTGCCGACTGAGCACCACACTAGATCATCAGAAACCACTGGAGTCCATAGAGTCACTATAAAAAATCATCACCATGTCGTCGTCTTCCCCCACCGATCTAGAAACAACCAAAAAACCCTAAATAACAAGCACACCACATCAAACAAAAAAACCTTAGCAGACCATCACTGTTATGAACAACACCAATGATCATTGAAAAAACAGACCATAACCAAACCAGAACGAAACCAAAATAGAAACAAAATAGAACCATGTCATTTCCGTTTCCACCTATGAAGGCCATCCCACAACATGTGCAAGGAGCACCATCATCCACCAAACCCCATATCCCAAAACCGCTTTGTACCATAAATCCAGATCTGACCGGGATAAGAGTAGAGGGATTAGAGGTTAGGGTAGGGAAAGTAATAACCAAGGTATCCGAATGAGACTAAAACAGAAGCCATAACCAATATAAAGTCGACTCAGGAGCACTGAAGAAACCATCAACCACCCAACCACAAATCCCAAAACCTTAGAGTACTATCACTCCAAATCTAACTCAGATATGTGTGGTGGAACATGAGGTTAGAGTGGGGTTGGAGCAACCTGGGTCTTCAAAAATGAACAACCTTCATCGAGGACCTCCAAAACACCCTTTAATACTTCCACCAAAAAGAAGCACCACCTAAAATGCGACCCCATCCAGGAGCACCAAAGAAAGAAAACTGAAGGGAGAAGGCCCAGACTAAAGGAGATCCTATGAAACATTCAATGTTAACCCAGTTCTTTCTAGTTCCCACCATTTAATAAAACCAAAAATCATAGTGTGAGCAACACTTATCATTGCGGAAAACACATAACCATGAAAAATAACTTACAAGATGTCTAAATTATGACACCTTCTTTAATCTATGACACATTAACCTTATCCGTAGATACATCCATAGAAATATCCTTATAAATATCCCTAGGGATATCACTAAAGTTTTATCATCCTATTTTCAAAAGGTTGACTAAAAATTTCCTTTGATACCAACTATAGAGAACCATGATTAACATACATGGATATTACATCATTTTAATGGAATATTAATCACATTAAAAAGTACATGTCTGAGGACCATAATAGTTTAGTGTATTTGGAAACTTAGAAACATAATATTCTATCTTGGTGAAAGATATTCAACATCTCCCTTAAAGATATTCCCCTTTATTACTCCTACTTAAAACCTTTATTCATAACCTGGGGAAAGGAAACATAAGAAATGGTGATCTTAGATTCTCAATAAGGGTAAATAAAGGAGATATGTAAGAATAACATGAGAATAAGGGTATGATAACATGATCATAACATTAGAAGATCATAACCCACATATAAAAGATCATAATCAAGAGTCATGGAATAAAGATTGGCAGTTCATAAGACATGAATCATAAGGTAATCAAGATCATAATCCATGAAAGCATAATATAGGAGTAAAAATAGAATTTTTTTCAGACACATAAGCATATAAAATCATTCCCTATAAGTCAAGGATCATTTCCAAAACTTATCAGGGCACTTCATGGATACTACACCTACTGGGTGGGACACACCACCATACCCATTCACATCCCTCTCCTTATAGTGGATCAGGTTATACCTTCTTCCCATAGTGGATCAAGCATGTCAACTTGTTCTCATCATTATCTTATGAGATATAAATATTTATCCAATGCATTAGAGAGCTATAATGGGCTCACCCAACACTATCTGGGCAACTCCATCATATAAGCTGTAATTGGATTACTCAGTGCTATCTAGGACACCCCATCACATAAGCTGCAATGGGCTTACCTGGTGCTATCTGGGTCACCCCATCATATAATCTCTAACTGGATTACCTGGACCTATCTAGGCCACCCCATCATATAAGATGTAATGAGCTTACCTGATGCTATCTGGGCCACCCCATCATATAAGCTACAACAGGCTTACCCAATGCTATCTGGGCCACCTATCATATAAGCTATGTCTATGAACCACAACATGAATAAAGTAAAAATAGATTTCATATCATAAAAAACTCATAAAAACAATTATTCTTTTATAAATTGACTAGCCCATGTAAAAAAAGGATTTCATGTCAATATATTTAAAACGTGATTATCCCGTTGAAAAGAAACATGTTTCATAATAATATCATTGAATCATGCTTGTCCCTTGGAAAAGAAATGGGTTCCATAAAAATCAAGCCATAAAAATATAAATCATTCAGAGAAATAATATGAATGGTATCCTTGGATCATATACCTAGTAAATCATAAACTATATCAAAGGACTCCATGTTAGTTGAAGAAGGATTTTGAAAGATCACTTGGAACATAAACTTTCTTTGAAAAATCTATTTTTAAAACATATAAAATTTTAAAATAATTTTATTTGAGAACCACTTTTAAAATAGATAAAGGAAACATTAAAATTCATTTAAAACATTTCTTGATGAAAATATCCTCTCTTATTTGAAAAATTATTTTTAAAACATAAATTTTTTTGAAAACCATTTCCTTTGAAAATAACCTAAAAAACTTATAAAGGTAGATTTGAAAAAAAATTTAATCACTTTTTAAAACATAAAACATTTTTAAAATTATTTTCCTTTAAATTGATCTTAAAATTTCATTTAAAACATTTTTAAAACATTTTTATAAAACATTGTTTTGAAAGAACATATATTTCTAACTGAAGAGAGAGATAAGATAATATTTTCTTAAAAACACTTTCTTAATTATTCTAAGTACCAAAGAGTGAAAAAATGGTACCATTACTTGAATATATCATGAATAACCATAGGATAAGAAAATAAATGACATTTATTGTGGTATGTATCATAATATTTCATTAATAAAATCATAATAATAAAAAATCTTGATAAATAATGAGATTTTAGCAATACACTATTACCAATTTGGTAACTTTTAATCATAATAACTAGGAAAGAACAAGATTAAATGAAGTTTAAAATATAATTAAAATAAGTATATTCATTATATTACATTTCAAAGGGTAGTATATACACCTCATAGAAGAACATAGGTATATGACCTGATATGTGTCTCAAAGAAGGAAAATTGAGATAAAATTACTTTATTGATTTGGTAACTTTTGAACCATAAACCCCATGAAAGAGAGATAATAAAATGGATATGTAAATACCCATAAATTTAAGTATAATAATCATATAATACATTCATGCTAATTATATACACCACACAAAAGTAATGAGTGGTGAATATGACATAATTCTCGTAGAAATAAAAATAAGACTAGAAATCCCCTTACTACTTGAGTAACTTTTGAATTGTGAGATACATAAAATAATAATACCAATTGAAAATTTTAATATCATAAAATAAAGAAAATTCAGGATATAAAATTTAATAGTATAGTATATACACCACACAATAATAAATTTTTAATATAACATATATCTCACAGAAATAAAAGCGAGATGAGAAAACCCTTACCTTATGTATTGACTTTATTAATACACATTCAAACCTATTGTATAATAAATATAAGTTTATTATAAATATACTAAAAAATAATATTATTATATATCATACCATATGTGATTTTATTGTGACTTTATATTTCCCATTGATTAATAATTTCATGTTAAATTTACGTTTTAGGTAATAACCCCTTTGTTTTTTTGTATTCATTTTGAATTATTATTCTTGATCCTCTTACTTAGATCATGATTTAATTTTTAACGGAATGTGAAAAATGATTTAAATATAATATATATTCAGTATATAAGTATTTATAATAATCTATAAAATATAGAAATATGAAATGGAATACATCGTTCATGGAGATGGTAGACCGTATGTACGCACATACGAAATTATCATATTCCCACAAAATGGAAAGCATGAATGTATTTGTTATATAATAATTATAGAAGAATTAATAAATCATAAATATCATATATATAATATAAACATAGTAATTATATCATTATTCCAAATCATTAAAGGTGGTAATAGAATAATGAACAACATCAATTCACGAGGCGATAATGCACCATACACATAAATGATGATTGCGTATCCCATTTGATGGAAGTGTGTGTGAGTGTAGGTTGAAATATTAATTAAAAAAATCTAATTATATTGAGGATACTTATGTTATTATAAAATCATGGAATAATAATAATTTAAGGGGTGGATAAATAAATAAAACAAAAGTTCTTATGGAAGGATGTTGCCTCTTCTTTGGGTAACTCCTTTCGGTTTACACCAAAGGGATTCCTTGGTTAGATTTATACCAAAATTAAGGCCTATAGTATTAAGGGATGAAATTATTCAGTATATTTGGGAATATTTTTTCTAATATATATGGCTTGATATGTGTGAATAATTGAGGGGGGTGAGTTTCCTTTTATAGTGGAAAAAGAGTGACATTCTTGTAAATATAAAAAGGTAAACACTATTGAGTCTCCCTTACACAATGTGCTTCCAATAATGATTAATTTTTGATCCAAGGTATTATATGGTCAAAATATATCAATAAAATGGCTTTTGGATATCTTTCTAGGTTATTTGGACCCTTAAGTTAAAGTTTAACCACTAAATAAACTCATTTTTACCTCAATCGATGTAATTAATTTTAATTACCTTCACTAATTATTTTGGTAAAAAATTAACTTGAAATTATTAGATATGAAAAATTATACTTATTCAAAATAAAGATTCTATTTTTCCAAATTATAATCACAGAATTGGCAGAAATTAATTTAAAATCAATCCTGTAGATGGGACGAGACAACGAGTTTTTCAAGTAAAAAAGTTCAAAAAATTGAAATGTTTTTATATCCAGTTTCAATATCTAATTGGTTATAATAACTTAAATTGTATTAATAAAGGTATAATTTATCTAAATATACTTTTAAAACAATTTAAAATGTAATTTAATTATATAAATAAATTAGATAAAAATGCAGTTTTTAATTAAAATTTAGCATTTTTCACTATTCATCAAAAAATAAAACTTCTTAGAAAAATTCAAAACATTTACCCAAAGTAAATTTTGATATTACTATTTCAGAAATAAATTTTATTTTTTCAAATAAAATTTATAAAATTTCAAAAATTATATTTAAAATAGGTGCACTATTAAAAGAAGGTAAAATTATCTTTTAGATAGAATATATATCTTTATGTATAAAATTAGATTTATTCTTATATATTTTATAGAATACACATAAGATGAATTTTTAATAGTAAAATGAAAATAATATATACATATATTTCATTAAAATAATTTATCAAAAGTGGTTTAATTAATTTATTGAGGTAAAATGTTTTTGATTTCATAAATATAGTTTTCCAGAAAAAAATTCTTATATTTTCAAAAGGATTTTATTTGCATTTATAGTTAATTGGTCACAAAATTATTCTTCTTATTTACATGTTTAAACCATATTTTAATAATTTAATTAATATTATTCATAACCACCATTTTGATAGCTAGGTGACAACTATAATAATATTTTAATAATAATATTAATAGTACATTATAGTTTGGTAAAACTAGGTCTTATGTGTCACACAAGTTATCAAAGGAACTCGGAATTGTGTGTAACACATGAAGGAACCAGACATACAGAGGAAGCCCCAAAAATGAGATTTTAAATTTTTCACTGATGATCAACATGAACTTATCGACTTTGACGTATTGCTTCCCAATGACCTCTTCAAGATCTCACACGAAAGAAGTTAAGCACAAAATTAAACCATAAAATACCTGGTTTAAATCCAAATCTGCGCATGATGTATACTCATCGTTGGAAATAAATTATCAAAGAATCCAAATTCAAATTCCTCTAGATCATCCACACATGCTTCAAAAATCTGAGAGAGCGTTGATCGTCGAAATCCAGGTGCTAGCACGAAGTTCCGACAATGCCTTTGATGCTTCTATGATCACCGCATCTCTCTGCTTGCGATGCCTGAGAGAGATCTCAATCTAAGCTCCTTGGATCTAGATCCTCTCTCTCTAGAACACGGGAGAGATGATAGGATATAGAAATCCCATGAATAGTCCCTGGCGGGAGGCTCTCCTCTTCTATATGTAGTGTGTAATTACAATATTCGGTATTACCTCTCCGACCCCCAAATACTTAACACACTATAAATGACATGTTATGACTACTAATATATGTCATAAATATTATTATCACTTTCCTATAATACATTAAATATATTACATGATAATAAATGAGTCATTAACTTGACTCTTCATTCCCCCAAATATTAATTAAACCTTGAATATTTTAATATTTGTTCAAATAATATTTCTCATGTATTTACTTAAAACTTGTAAATACATTTAATAAATAAATTCAATGCTCATTATTCTTAACTTGAATAATATGAATTTATTTATGGAATTGGTGATTGTATCTCTTTGGAGAAATCTCGGACCCCAGTGGTAGGGCCCACCATGTCCAATATACCTATTCAACTGAATAAGGTAGATTCTCAAATAAGTTATTACGTGTGACCCTCTAGACCCTTAACTTGATAACAGTAAATAGTATTCACAGACCAAGAGTGGGATCTAGTAACCCATCATGGCCCCTAAAGAGACAAGGATTGTCACGACAACGATAACCAACCTACGAACCTGTACTGTGTAATATAATCTATTTGTCTTTAATATCTCATAAAGAAGGACGCACACTCGTGTCATCATCCTTTTCTTGCTTTATTATTTATTAATATAAGTGAATGAATTTACCTTAGACTACCATGGACATGGATTTATCAAGGTAATACCATCCTGATCAATATGGCCTGAGTTATATTACTTCCATAACTCAGAAGTGAAAAATTCTTTCTTACCCATTCAACCAATTTCATGCTACTAATAATGCACCCAACACAAACTAACTCACCATGATTTCAATATCACGATTTTTATCTTGCATCAAATTATGAAATCAAATGGCATACATTGGTAATGATCTCAAGTCCAGAGACCATTACACATGATTGTAGATGGGAACATCCAATGAAACCCAAAACACGTCGTGTTCCTATTGGCAGGTCTATCCACATGATCACACTACTAGAGATCACCAAGTGTGACTCTCATAAGAATAAGTCTCAATGCTTATGAGACCCAAACACCAGATAGTCAAACATCTACTGTGTCTAGTCAGTAAGATGTATCTAGACCATATGAGATTTCTTTAAGATTAATGTCATAGTATCCTGAGGTTCTCATTATATCCTGGGATCTACTATAACCTTTCAATGTTATAATTAATCTACAGAGATTACCATTTTAATAGTGGATGCAGAAAAATATACACTATAATGGTAAGAAAAAATCATGTATAACTAATTATATACACGATATGGTAATCAAAATCACTTCATAGTTGGGTATAGGGAACCCACTATTTCAACACACCCACTCGAACTAGATCCAACTTACTAACCAAAATAGTTAATTACTCACATGATAATGATTATGTTTCTGTAGAGTCATGACTTTAGCTACTGGCCCTACCATGGTTCTATAGTGTGGTAATTCTACTATAGAGACCTCATCTCCTTGATTAAAACTTCTCAAGAGATGGTATCTCTGAGTATATCCTTTTTGTCCACTTTCAAATCTTGACATCTTGGCTAGTAAGAATATCATAATTTATATTATGAAAATGCTTTTATTACTAGATGCTATTCCAAGAACTGGAACAAAACATTGCATTTAACTACGTCTTAGCTTCCTTAGAAGCTGAAATGTACTCAATATTTATAGGTATGACTAACACTGGATCATATGATCTTGTATTTCTCATCACCTTAGCCTAACTGTGATACTAGATCACATTGATCTAATGAATACTAGTTTGTGTCCCCTAAAAACCAGCATCCTTTCTTCTCCACTTACCAGGTACATATCTTTTTTACTTGATGAAGTACAATTAGATAGTTATAACTGATACTCTTATAGTACTCTTGAATATAACTGATATTTTCCTAATATAAAGTATATCCTATAAATATAAATTTTCATACATATAATGGCACACGTGATTGATCCATCACTTAAGCTTATGGATTTTAACTCACCACGTTAATCTCCTCCCATGTCCTGGACATGTCAACCTAGATAGATTATGCCATGTGACATTGGTAAAAATTATCTCTTGAATTGTTCTATCTTGTATTTTTTTAAATACCATGTCAATACATGTACGATTGACTAGGTGTAATAAAACTTTAGATCCACCTTAGTAGATCATGTTCCCTAGAACACATGTTGCTACTTTAAGTCAATCACTGTATAATAAATTTTATCTTGGTCTTAACTAACTCGAAGACCAATCTATTTTCAATATGTTTCCAAACATATTTTACATGAAAAAACTTGGAGCTCCCACTAACCTATGGTATACACATGGAAAACATTCATTACAAATTAATATTCTATGATCCTATTGTTTACTTCAATCCTAAACCAGATTTCAGTAAATTACAACCTTTATTATCATTATGTGACATGACCATCCCTTTCTGGTCACGTCGTATAGACACCATCCATGATTGGTGGTCATGAAATCAAATGCTCAATATAATTATCATATAAGTTAGCTATGAAAAGTAAAATTCTAATGGATTTAGGCAGAACAACTTGGTATCACCAATTGAGCCATATTGGTACAACACTTGTAATATCCATGTATTAAATCACTTGAATAACCATCGTAGTATTCAAAATAATAATCCCCTTTTTCACTTTGATACATGGAATCCATTTATTGAATTTTAACTGGTCTTGTCAATCTTAGGTAATGGCTATATACTACTTAACTATAGGAAATATTATTCACAATAAATAATAGATCATCAACTTTAGTGAATACTAAAACCATCACCATGGTTTTATTCTTCCTACGTAGTATGTTCCTCTGGAACATACTCTATTCCACATGCACCTGTGGAACAAGTTCTTATTACAACTACATGTAAATCTATATTATTGACTAAAACCAAGTCAATCTGGATCCTACTATATCTAAAGAGATGTGAGACCTTATATAAATATAGTAAATCACTTGACTACTACTTTTCTATATTAAGAATTTAGGTAATTTCCTAAGAAACTATTAGGATAAACTGTGCATTTAGGAATTTATCCACTCTACATTTTATTAATCAATGTTGACATGTAAGAATTCATCAATGATCCTCATAATTAACATTAATACTGTGATTTAGATACGGTAATATGTGTTTAGGAATTACTCCATGCTACATTATTATGACCGATGATTGAATAGTCAAGATATTCTTTAGCATGCCGTCTTGAAGCAACTCATACATTCTAACCATGCATATACTTCACTTTTTAATTCCTTAATTACTTAAAGGAATCATATGAAGTATATTTACCACTAGATTTCCCTTGAAATAGTTCATTCTCACTTATTGAACTAATTTCAAAATCTTTGTGACATACCTTTATATCTAAAGGTTTATTTGTCCAAACTGAAGGCATAGATAATACCAAAGGTGTTTAGCTGTGCCGAGACTAAATAACATACTAGGTATATTCTTAATGTCCACTTTTAGTGTTTCTTGACAAATAATGACATTTCCACAACTAGGTATAAATCTTACATTTTTATATTCATCACTCATTGCCTATGATACATGTATCACTGAACTAGTGATTGAGTATTAAATACCAAAAACAATATTCATTCTGGAACCTATAATAATGTCTCCTTATGTCTAAGAAAACAAGAGATTAATGTTTTGGTTATAATTAATAATAGTTTTACATGAATCATTCACTTAGAAATAAAGAAGTCATGTACTTCTCATCATTGGCTTAGGTATCACCCTTTCTCATCTAGTTGGAGAATAATCCTGACATCTAGTAATGTTTTTATACTTACCAAGTTAATTTATTTCAATACAGATAGGTGATAGTCATATAATATTAAATACCGAAGAAGTAAAACTGAAACATTACAATTTACTTTGATGAATAAACCTAAATAAGAAGCGGTAACTTTCTTTTTTAATTCAATTAATTGCATTTAAACTTTCATTGTTTTATTTTATGATATGAAAAACAAATAAACTATGTTAATACCTCTTCCAATGAAGGATGTTGCAAATAAACTTCTGGAATTACTTTCTATAAGCCCTTTTGGATTTTCTTTTCAATTTTTTCGCCATAAGAATTAAATATTAATAAAACTTTTATATTTGTATTTACTTAGAGATCCTCACCTAAATAAGTAATGAAGCATTTACTCAATACTTATTAATTTTTTAACTTAAATTGAATCTTGAGTAATGGGGTGAATATGATATTAGAATATGATGTACTGAAAGATCATAACTCTCCTTTCAATTTACACAGATCCAGTGTAACCATTACCTATTCATATCATTGCTTCACTTTCTCTGTGCAGACTTCTTGGAGATGAGACTTCACGTTATTTCATTCATGTCATGATGTAGCGTCCAAAACTGACATAAAAAATTGATGAAAGCATAATGAAATAACCATCATATGCTTTTTACATCAGTCTCCTGTAATCAATTTCACCCTCGCTTCCTGAGGTAGTATAACAAGAATAAGGACACTAGTACCCTAAGTTTTCAATAGTATTGTGCACAAGTGCCTATACTATTCTTAGATACTCGTACCAGTGTGGACATTGAATTTTTCCAATATTTATCACAGTTTTTAAACTTGTGGTATAACTTTCCATTTTTCTAAAAAAAATTAAGTAGATTAGTACTTTACCATGATTACCAATTTAGGAATTTGGATTAATTAATTAAATAAATGTATCCCACTATTTTATCGAATTCTAGGAACCATCATAGCTAGAATCAGAATACTCTGTCGCATGAGTATTCTAGTGGAAAGGATTCTTGAACCTCACCTCATAGTCTATAAGCTATTGCCACACCACTACTTGGAGGGTTAAAGGTAGGCATTTGGATGGCAAACCACATGAACTCATGGTTCCTTAATCCTTTGAGTGAAGTACCAACTTCTAAAATCAGTTCTTGATTTACTCAATGTCTGCCTCTAAAATGATAGAAAGTTATCTATGGATAATATTTACTACCACTTTAGTTAAGTCAACCCACCACTGTCATAAGAACTCCCCTATAGTAAGAGGCACCCCTAGCTATGGTATGACCAACACCCCAAACACCCGGTTTTTTCCAAATTTGAATGGTGGAAGGCAGTTTAGACTTAATATTTCTTTGAGGGTTTTATATTTTATTAATGTGATGAAATAAATAATTTTATATATTCTTAGAATATACTATGTGATTTCACTCACAATTTATCATGCATTAAATAGAAAAATGCATCACGCTAGATGTTCATTTTATATGTGCATGCTTGTTTATTATTACTCTATGTGATCATACGATAACTACACATACAAAAAAATAATAAACCATGCAAAAATAAAATGACTACCTAATCCTGAGATGGTACTAATGGTTGATTCATTGAGTGAATAATAGATCAACCTAGACCCCAAGGGATACACCTTGATTCACGTCACCTATGACTCGAGTTGCAGCACCTATCATCCAATGCATCCAACTCATGTCTGATGCATCACCATCACTCGGCGTAAAGTGCATCACTTGTCATCTCGTCATTATACAAAAAATAATCGCACGCAAGTGAGGGGAACTGGGGAGTAAAAATACAATTTTGAAGTGGATGCGCAGAACCTTATACATATAATGATTGAGAGATGATACACATATCACCATTTTATTAATTAAAAAAAAATTATTACAAATAACCATTGAAAAAATTAAATAAATTAAATAAAACACGCAAAAAACATGCATTTGTAGATCCATAGCTCATGACCAGTCTAATACACATTAACTTGCATATTTTAAAACAATAAATGTAGAATTAAATTAAATTTGCTTTAAAATAACCTAAAGAGAATTTAATTGAACTAAAAATTCACTCATATTTTTAATTCAATATTTACATCGTCAAGTCCTGATTAATTAATTTAATTTTAAAAACTAAAAATTAAATTAATCAATTGATTTAATTAAGAACCACTTAATTTTTAAACAGAAAAATTAATTAATTTAAAACAAAATAATATTTAATTAATCTAATTTTCAACCAAAATTAAATTAATCAATTTAATTATTTTGATTATATTAAATTAACCGAGCCCCGTAAACCTTGGGTAGAGCTGTACGGGTTGGGCCGAACCAGCGTAGGCCCATCTCGGGCTGTACCAACCCCATGAAAATGCGTTTTGGGCTAGGAGGGTTCACCCATACCCATTTCAAATTGGGACGACCTGCCGATACTGGTTACTGACAATATCTGTCCAGTAGGTGTACCTTGGGGTGCCGACAGGGTATAGAAAGACCATATTGGGTCGATCACGACTGTGGACTGCCGGAAATGGCCATAAAGGTGGGGCGTCATGAGGAGGCACTGAGAAGGAGGGAGGCGGCTGCTGTGGGGTGCTAGTCGGAGGCGGTGTGGGGTGCTGATGTGGTCAGGTGAGGTGCACGGGATGACAACAAGGAAGCAGGGGCTCCGACGAGGCAGCTCGGTTGTAGATCTGGGCATCGGTTCAGTCGGCCGATGGGGAGCGCCACCATTAGGAGGCCGATCTGGGTAGATCCGGTGTGGTGGAGGGAGGTTTCCATCGAGGGGGGGGGGGTGCCACTATCTAGGGTGGAGGAGCATGGTGGAGGAGGTATGGGGTATGGTGGGGGTTGTTGGACCCAAGTGGAGGCACGACAGTGTCAAATCTAAGGAGACTGCTGGGATAAGAGAGTGAGGTGGGAGGAATCACAACCGGTAAAGCACATCCCTGCATGGTGGATGCAAGCTGGCGGTCGAGGCTGGTCTACTGGACTAGAAGGGAGAGCTATGCCTGGGTGGGAAGAAGAAGGGAGACAGGGGGTCCACTCAACCCCCCCCCCAAGTTGACTTTTTTTTTTGTTTTTTTTACTTTATTACTTAGACAAATCCAACCCTTAACATTTTCCACATGCCTTCTTCTTATTTTTTTGTCTCTTTATCATGTGACCCATCCCAAGTCTACCCCCTTTTGTTTTTTTCTTTGTTTTTCAAAAGTTATCACAAAAATTATCAATCATTTAGTTTTATAATATATAAAATTATAATGATTGATAAAACGTTGGAAAATTAAGGTTGCTGGAAATTACTGTTATGAAAAACTTAATTTTCACCAAAAAATTGAGTATACTTGTAAACAAATTAAATATGAATTCAAAACTTCGAATGGATATAGACTGGCCATCCGATGTTTGATTATGATTCCATCTGTGGCGTTGGAACTGTAATGATTCCCTTTAATATATTTAATGAAAATTAAATTTTTTTATTTGGATTAAATTCTTCACTCACTCCTCTGATACCACTTGAAGGAAACATGAACGCATTAGAAGCCCCAAAAATAGTATTTTAAAATTTTTCCCTAAAGATCGACATGAACTTGTCGACTT
The DNA here is from genome assembly GCA_963277665.1 of Viscum album. Classification (NCBI taxonomy): domain Eukaryota; kingdom Viridiplantae; phylum Streptophyta; class Magnoliopsida; order Santalales; family Viscaceae; genus Viscum; species Viscum album. The sequence goes on along the minus strand of OY728123.1, from coordinate 1,421,309,076 downwards.
CGGCATATTTTTGCCCGATGACCTCCTTGAGATCTCACATGAAATAATTAAATAAAAAATTAAATTGTAAAATACTTGGTTTATATATGAAGACATGCACGACGTCTACTCGTCATTGGCGATCACTACTAGAATAATCTGAAGTTGAATTCCTCTAGATCGTCCACATGTGCTTCAAAAATCTGTGATAGCACCGATCATCGAAATCCAGGTTCTAGTGCGGAGTTCCAATGACGCCTTTGATGCTTTGATGATCACCGTATCGATCTGCTTGCAATGCTTGAGAGAGATATTGATCCGAAATCCTTAGATCTAGAGCCTCTATCTCTATAACATTGGATAAAGGATAGGATAGATAAATCCCATGAATAGTCTCTGGTGGGAGGTTCTCCTATTCTATATATAGTGTGTAATTAAAATACCTGGTATTGACTCTCCGACCCTTGAATACTTAACACACTACAAATGACATGTTATGAATAATAATCTGAGTCATAAATATTATTATAAATTTCCTATAATATATTAAATATATTACATAATAATAAATGAGTCATTAACTCAACTCATCATTCCCACAAATATTAATTGAACCTTGAACATTTTAATATTTTTTTAAATAATATTTTTCATGTATTTACTTAAAACTTGTAAACAAATTTAATAAATTAATTCAATGCTCATTATTCTTAACATGAATAATGTGAATTTATTTATTTCATTGGTGATCATATCTCTTTGAAAAAATCTCGGACCCCAGTGGTGGGCCCCACCATGTCCAGTATACCTGTTCCACTAAATAGAGAAAATTCTTGAATACACTATTGTGTGTGACCCTCTCAGCCCTTAACTCGATAGCAGTGAATAATATTCATAGACCAAGAACAAGATATATAAACCCATAATAGACCCTAAAAAGATAAGTATTGTCACATCACAGACAACCAACCTACAAACATGTACTTTGTAATATAATCTCTTTGTCTTTAATATCTCATAAAGCATGACACACACCCATGTCATCATCCTTTTCTTGATTTATTATTTGTTGATATAGCTGAAAAAATTTACCTTGGACTACCATGGAAATGTATTTATCAAGGTAATTCCATATTGATCAACATGGACTGATATATATTACTTTCATAACCCTAAAGCGACAAATTCTTTATTGACCATTAAACTAATGTCTTGCCACCAATAACGCACCCAACACAAACCATCTCGTTAGGATTTCAATATTATGGTTATCATATTGCATCAAAGTATGGAATCAAATGGAATACATTGATAATGATCTCAAGTCAGTAGACCATTACACATGATGTAACACCCCAACCTTCCATGGTACATTTACCTTTGAATAATACAATAGCTTGCGCTGTATGCAACTTCGAGTTCTAGCACACCACGACCAATCAAACTAGCCGTTATGAATAGAAATAACCACTTTTTGAAATTTTATAAATTTAACTTTTCAAAATGGACATCAGTTTTGGATTCGGACTATCAAAATTATCTTAGGGTGATGTTATGGTATTTTTCTGAAAACTTCCATTTTTTGATGAATAGTGAAAAACACTCCGTTATTGTTTGAAACCAAATTTTTATTTAAATAATTATTTATTTTATTTAAATTCATTTTAAGTCAAATTATATACATAATACCTATATTATTTCAATGTAATTCATTGCAGTCATTTTATAATAAGATTATATGTATAAAATTTTATTGAACTTTTTAACGTCTTTTACCTACCTACTAGGCACATTTGAAAATTTGCATAAAATGTAATTTTATTGCTTCTGTGAATTGAATTTAAAAAATAAGAGAGACACAATTGATATTATTAAGTAAAATGTGGTTTAATAAGATGAAAATAATTTTTGGTGAATAGTAACTTTTGACTTATTTACCACGATTAAAAGTAAATAGGGTAATTAAAGGTAAAAATGATATTATTATTACCCTAACACATGTCCCAATTCTATTTTATAAGTGTATTTTGACCAAAATCAACCTTAGGAATAAAATATGATCCTTTTGGTCCACTTGGATTAGATTAGGACATTTATTATTATTTTATTTGAAGAAGAGTTAAAAATGTTAAATTCAAATTTTCATAACTAAAACATTTTTAATATAGGGTTATACATAAGTTAAATTAGACTATAAATATTAATTATAAATATAAAAATATTTCCTACATAATGGTATTTTATTTACAATTTTTAGACATTAAATAATTAAATTTATTTATGACACAATGATGATGCAGTAATTACCTTTTTAATGAAAGGTTAAAATAATTAATGTTATAAATATCCAAATAAATGTAAATTGAGACTTTTGATGAATTACACTAATTTTATAGATTAATATGACATTTTAGGGTTGATTAAATGTTTTTTTGAAGTAATCATTATGTTATGACTTTCACAAAAACCAAATACTAAATAGTGTCAAAGTTGACATAAATGAGTTTTTAAAACAAATACTATATTATTAAATGATATAATATTCCTAAAAATATATGGTTCATCCAAAGGACTTATATAATAATAAATATTTCATTAATGAACCACTTGGGGTTCTATTGTCTTTTTATAGTAAATTTATTAACTATTTATTATAATAATACAAGAATACATGGTAAAAGTTAAACTATTTAACTAAGAGTTAAATCTAAAAGATAAGGTTAATATGGTGACCTAAACCTGTCTAAAACCTATTGGTTGAGTTTTTTTCGACCCATTTCCACCTTATCCTCAAAATAAATCCTTTTGGATCTATTATAAACCAAATATGATTGTATAATAAATTAATATTTCAAGCTTTTCCTAAAGTGACCCTTACCTCTCTTATAAAAGGGTACTTACCCTTCTCTCAAAATCACCCCTCCAAATCCATTTGGATCAGACAAACCATACTCAAATATCCTCCCAAATACCATCACTTCAACCTATAATCCTTACTTTGATCATAAATCCATCCTAAGGAGCCCTTTTGATCAAATCAAAAGGAAGAACCCGAAGAAGAGGTAATAATTTCATCACTTCTTTCAAAGTTCTTTTCTTCTCCCACTTCCTCTTTCTTTGTTGTTTCCATACCAAAATAATAAATATAGTACATTATACATACTATGATGTTATTATAAATATCTTACAACTATATTCATTATTCTATCCATCCTATGAATGGAAAAGTCACCATACGTGCGTACGTACGACTTACAGTCTCCACGTCGTGGTGTAGTTTGTTATTCAATACTTAATTATTTTGGATGGGTATAATAATGAGTATAATTTATTTAAATAATAAATATAAAATTTTAATTATTATTTATATATGATATACCATCCAATTAAATATGATTCCACCATCAATAGAATGGTATTGTCGCTCGTGCATACATACGGATTACCGTCTCCACAAACGCGATGAGATTCATTCCACATCGTAACCATTCAAGAATAAATTTCATTTTATGATTAAAAAATAATGTTTAAGAACTTAATATCATTATAGATATGAATAAAATACATCCTATCCATAACAAACATGACTTATGTAACAAAACATATAAAGGAAAATGAATCTGTTAATACCCAAAATGATGATACTACTGAAATATTTTTAACAAAGCAATATTATGAGATCACATATGATATAATATTTATGTATGTTGCTCTTGTATAATTTAATAACAACTATTTAACTATTATACATGAGGTTAACATACCCTCGACCAAGGAAAAGTACAAGGTAAGGGTTAATTTTACAATCTCTTTATTATCTGAGGTTCTTAATACGTAAGTATCTACTGGGAAATATTTATCATCCACATACGTGTTTCTTAAAAATGAATTTAAAAACATTTTTACTATTTACTAGACTATGGGATAAAGTCATTTATACCCTTGTTTTACTTTTTATAAATTTTTTTGAAAGTAATCTTTCCGTCGCTTTCCAAAAAATGTAATTTATGACCTTTTCGACAAATTATGGAAAAATTGTTTTTTAACTTATACAGCGGGTGTGACTATTTTCCTCCATTATAACACCTTAAATTATTCCCTTACAATATTATAATAATATTTAAAAAATAAAATTTTTCATTACTTTTGAATGATTTTAATGTAGAAATAAATATTTCACTCAAATAGTTTTTGGATTGATTTCATCTATGTCAACATCCTTTGATGGGATTTTACACTTGTTTGAATTTGATTTATTATGATATAATATTCCATATTGTATTAAAGGTTTTTTAATATGTTTGACTATGAATGTGTTATTTTTATACCATTCATGGTTTATGGTTAAAGTATTAACATTTCATATTCTAGTTTTAATATGAATGTTTATGTTACGTTTCAAATCTTTTCATATGAGGAATACATTGGAATTAGTAAGTGATGGGTGGAGACCGCTATAGCTCCTCGATTCATCGATAGTTCTCATGAGACAAACTAGTGTCTTGGAACAAGGCCTTGACAAAATCTTATTTTTAGTCTTGGCATGAGGCCTTGACTATGTGGTTATGATGTCCAACATTATGCATTCCATCATTATGAAATTAGATATTGATATTACATGTGATTATTCGACTAGTAGAATATCCATGTGAATAAGTAAATATAATTATTTTGATTTAAATTTTCCATATTATGCTGAAGTTTAAGTTTAAAAAGGCTTTTTTTAGTCTTATACATTACCTTAAATGTTTATGCTTATTTATGAAAGTTTCCACTATATTGTTATCCTTACTGAGCATCTGAGCTCACCCATTTCTATGTTTTATTTTTCCCAGGATGTGAATAAGTATTTTATGGTTGACCTGTAGGGATAAGATAAGGGATATAAGTGTGTTCAAAGGGGACACAATGTTGTTGTTGGTTTTATTTCACGATGTAATGTAAAACTTATGTATGTATCTAGTAATTACAAGGCTAATAAACTAATCGTTCTTTTGAGACTTGATCTCTTGTGATCATGATAATGTTATGTAATAATGCACCAAATCTGGGTAACTAGGGTTGGGACATTACATTTGGTATCAGAGGAAGTTTAGTACAAGCCTTGTAAACTAGAATTAGAAAAACTATGATTAGAGAACATTACCCTAAGATAGATTTTGAGGATTAGTATAGAACAACTTCCAAGAATGTTGGTAAGGTAGATATTTTGTGAGTTGTACAAGAAATAAATCTCTGTCTGGATATGAGTAGGTAGAGGTGGCTTTGGAACAAATGTACCTAGGAGTGAAAACTCCGACATGGAGTTTTGGGCTTGACCTAGGGTATCTTGGTACACAACAACGGGCCTTGCTGCACTCTTGGTTACGACACTCCCGGGGGATATGATTAGGATAATTCAAATTTTATTTACAAACCATTATGAAGGATTTATGAGTATATACTTCCTTAAAGAATTTTTTTATTATTATGTATTATATCTATAAACGGTTCAATTTATGTTAAGTGTTTTACAAATTTTGAATTATGTATTGCGATTCATAAACTAATCGAGTGTATGCCATTGTTTAGAAATGGTGCCTATTGGAAGGAATGGAAACTGTATCAATGCACATAATCCATGTAGGGAATTCCATCCTACTCAAGATAATTATAGTGATGCTGGTGAAGCAACTAGTGCTGATCATCTTATCACCATACTGGGACAACTCACTCAGGTTATGAATAATAACCTTACCCTTATAGAGCACCCTGATCCACAATGTGGAGGATCAATGTTAGAACAATTCATGAGGAAACAACCACCAACATTAAATGGGACTACAAATCCATCTGTAGTAGAGCAATGGATAAGTTCCTTAGAGAAAATATTTCATGCTTTGGGGAGTAGCGAAAGGAAAAAAGTTTTCATGGAAGTTTATCTCCTCACAGGAGATGCAGATAAATAATGGTCATTAATTAAATACACAAAGGAGGATGAAGAGGTATAAAATATGGAATGGATGGATTTTAAAGGTATTTTATTATAAAAATACTTTCCTCGTGACCATTGAGTGGATATAGAAATACAATTTCTGAATCTATGGAAAAAGGAGGATGAGAATGTTGTAAAGTATGGGGCTAACTTTACAAGGTAAGCAAGGCATGCTACAGATTATATACATAACCTAAGGAGTAATATTGATTGATTATTTGATGGGTTAAAACCATTTCTCTGTTGAGTATTAGTCTCACAATCCTTCTCATCGTATAAAGATATTGTCTCAAGTGCTATCAAGATAGAAAAGGAATTCTCTAAGTCTTATGACTTTAAAGTAAATAAATAGAAGAAGAGATCTGATGAACACTATGGAAATGGAAATAAGGGGAATAAGGGAAAAGTTGAATTTATATCCTCTATTAAATGTGGGAAGAAACACCCTGGTACTTGCCTAAAGGGAATGAGAGTCTGTTACAAGTGTAGTGAAAAAGGCCACCAAGCTCATGATTGCAAGGGAAAGAAAGAAGCTTTCAATGTTGAATGCTATAATTGTAGAGAAATGGGGAATTATGAAATTTAATGTCCTAATATCCAAGTAAACTTACCTCAGAAAAGGATAAGGGAGAAAGACCAAGCTTATGCGATCACTACTACTGAGGTTGAAGCTCTGAATGACGTAGTGGTAGGTAATTTAATGGTTTCCTCAAATTTAGCCAATGTTTTATTTGATTCTGGATCATTTCATTGTTTCATATCTTCCCAGTTTGATAAGAAAATTAGATATTTCCAATTTTATTTAACAAGAGAGTTGTCAGTCAAAACTCCTAAGGGAAGTATCATTGCAAAAAAGTTTTGTAAATCAGTTCCCATGATGTCATATAAATGTTATTTATTTGTTGATATCATCATCATACCCATGATTGAATTTGATATAATCCTTAGTATATATTGGCTTTCATACCATGATGTGAAAATTTATTGTAAGAAGAAGGAGGTTACAATTTTCGATGATGATAAGGAGTACCTTATATTTAGAGCAGAAGCATCACAATCTGATTCTTATCTAGACCCACCCCCTGTAGCTCTACTAAATTCAATTATTAGGGAGGAAGAGAGTAAAATAACTATGGGTGAGGAAAGTTATGTTCAAATAGAGGGTGTACCTATTGTGCAAGAATATGTTGATGTGTTTCTAGAGGATTTACCTGGACATCCTCCAGAATGAGAAATTGAGTTTTCCATTGATTTAATTTCTAGTTCAAGGCCCATATTGAATACCCCTTATAGAATGGCCACTATGGAATTAGTGGAACTAAATAAACAATAAGAGGAGTTGAGTAATAAAGGATTTATTCACCTTAGTTTTTCTCAATGTGGAGCCTCGATTATTTTTGTTAAGAAGAAAGATGGATATATGAGGTTGTGCATTGACTACAGGGAGATCAATGCTATAACAATAAAGAAAAAGTATCCCCTAAATCGCATTGATGATTTATTTGATCAAATCTATGGAGCTCAATATTTTTCAAAGATTGATCTCCGATCTGGATATCATCATCTATGTGTGAAGAAGGAAGACATTCCAAAGACAACATTTTGAATCAGGTACAGGCATTACGAGTTTACAGTAATGCCTTTTTGACTGACTAATGCACCCTATGTTTTCATGGATATAATGAATAGAGTTTTCAAGGAATATCTTGATGACTTTGTATTGTTATTTATTGATGATATCTTGGTATAATCTAAAAGCTATGAAGATCATGAAAATCACTTGCGCATTATTCTAAAGACTCTTAGAATAAATTAATTTTATGGGAAGTTTAGAAAGTGTGAATTTTGGATTCAGGAGATTTTTTTTCTTGGACATATTGTCTCTAAGGATGGAATCTATGTTGATCCTTCAAAGGCCAAGGAAATCCAAGAATGGCCATCACTGATGAGTATAACTGAGGTACGCAGTTTGATTGGTTTAGCAAGTTATTATCGGTGCTTCGTCCAGAATTTTTCTCGATTGGATAACCCATTAACCAAGCTCACACATAAAGGGGTTAAATTTGTTTGGACAAAAGAGTGTGAAGAATGTTTTGAAGAACTGAAGAGAATATTAGTCAATTATACTATATTGACTCTACCATCGGGGAATGACGGGTTTGTTATTTATAGTGATGCTTCAAAGAAAGGACTTGGTTGTGTCTTTATGCAGAATGATAGAGTTATTGCCTATGCATCACGACAACTAAAAATTCATGAAAAAAACTATACCACTCATGATCTTGAGTTAGCAGCTATAATATTTTCTTTGAAGATATGGATACACTATGTATATTGTGAAAAATGTGTGATTTATACTGATCAAAAGAGTTTGAAGTATATTTTCTCACAAAAAGAACTCAACACGAGGCAAAGTTGATGGCTTTAATTACTCAAGGATTATGATTTCACTATACACTACCACCTAGGGAAGGTTAATAAGGTGGCAGATGCTTTGAGCAGAAATGATCATAGAGTTATGAACAAGATGAGAGTTGAAAGGAATCCTATGTACATAGATCTAGTAAGAATGGATATGGGAATAATCATGGAAGGTGAAACATTGATACTTTTTCAAATGGTTTCCAATCCATCTTTACTAGAAAGGATAAAAAGTTCTCAGAAAGATGATGAGGAGTTTCAAAAGAAAATTAAAGTTGTGAATGATGGGAGAATGATTGACTTCATATATGAAAATGGAGTTTTGAAATTTGGGAAGAGACTTTGTGTTCCCAACATACCTGATCTAAAAAGTTAATTGTTGGATGATGCTCATAGCTCCAATTTCTCTATACACCTTTGTAGCACTAAGATGTATAGAGATTTTAAGGAACATTTTTGGTGGGATAACATGAAGAGGGAGATTGTTGATTATGTGTCAATATGTATGGTTTGTCAATAGGTGAAGGATGGAAGACAAAATCCTAGAGGATTCATGAAACCTCTTCCCATACCTGAGTGGAAATGGGATGATATTACGATGGACTTTGTCATGGGGCTACCAAAGACTCCTAGAAGGAAAGATGCAATATGGTTCATTGTTGATCATTTTACCAATTCAGCACATTTTCTTGCTATAAGATAATATTTACCACTTGAATGTTTAGCAAGACTATATATTAATGATGTTTTAAGACTTCATGGAGTAACCCTATCAATTATTTAGGATTGTGATCCCCATTTTACATCAAGATTTTGGAAAAGTATTCAGAAGGTCCTGGATATTGAACTTCGTTTGAGCACTGCCTACCACCCTCAAACTGATGGAAAATCAGAATGGACTATTCAAGCCATAGAATTCATGTTGATATCTTTATCACTTGACTTTAAAGGTATGTGGGATAAATATTTACCTATGGTAGATTTTTACTATAACAATAGATTCCATTCAAGTATTCAGATGGCACCATATGAAGTGTTATATGGAAAGAGATGTCGCACACCAACTTTTTGGGATGATGTTGGTGAAAGAAAACTCTTAGTCCCGGAACTTGTTGAGGAAACAATAGAAAAGGTGAAAATTATCCAAACCCACATCAAAGAAGCTCAAAGTAGGCAAAATAACTATACTGATAACCGAAGGAAGGATTTGGAATTTAAAGTAGGTGATAATGTTTTCTTGAAGGTATCTCCATGGAAGGGTGTTATACGATTCAATAAGAAGGGTAAATTAAGTCCCAGGTACATCGGACCTTTCGAAATTCTAGAACGAATTGGAGTTGTAGCTTACCGTTTGGTAATGCCTCCAAGTCTTTTTAAAGTTCATGATGTGTTCCACGTATCGCTGTTGATAAAATACATGCCTGACCCAACACATTTACTCACTTATGAAGAAATAGAATTGGAACCCGATCTATCTTATTATGAAGAGAATATCAGGATTCTTGATACCAGAGAACAAGTTTTGAAAAACCGGACAACTCATCTGGTAAAAGTTCTATGGAGAAACCATAAGATAGAAGATGCAACATGAGAACCTGAGGAACTCATGATGAAGAACCACCCGAATCTTTTTATACAGTAGTATTATAGAAATTTCTAGGATGGAATTATTTTAAGGAGGGAATAATGTAACACCCCAATCTTCCACGGTACATTTCCCTTTGAATAATACAATAGCTTGCGCTGTACACAACTTTGAGTTCTAGCACACCACGACCAATCAAATTAGCTGTTATGAATAGTAATACCCACTTTTTGAAATTTTATAAATTTTATTTTTCAAAATGGACTTCATTTTTGGATTCTTAATATCAAAATTATCTTAGGGTGATTTTTTGGTATTTTTATGAAAACTTTCAATTTTTGATGAATAGTGAAAAACACTGCATTATTGTTTAAAACCAAATTTTTATTTAAATAATTATTTATTTTATTTAAATTTATTTTATGTAAAAATATATAAAAAACACCTATATTAGTTCAATTTATTTCATTGGAGTTATTTTATAATAATATTAGATGTATAAAATGTTATTGAACTTTTTAACGTCTTTTACCCACCTACTAGGCACATTTTAAAATTTGCATAAAATGTAATTTTACCACTTCTGTGAATTGAATTTCAAAAAACCAAGAGAAAAAATTGATATCAGTAAGTAAAAAATGTCTTAATAAGATTAAAATAATTTTTGTTGAATAGTAACTTTTGTCTTTTATTTACCAAGGTTAAAAGTAAATAGGGTAATTAAAAGTAAAAATGATATTATTATTACCCTAACACATGTCCTAATTCTATTGGATAAGTGTATTTAGACCAAAATAAACCTTAGTAATAAAATATGATCCTTTTTGTCCACTTGGATTAGATTAGGACATTTATTATTATTTTATTTAAAGAAGAGTTAAAAGTGTTAAATTAAAATTTTCATAACTAAGACATTTTTAATATAGAGTTATACATAAGATAAATTTGAATTTAAGTATTAATTATAAAAATAAAAATATTTCCTACATAATGGTATTTTATTTATAATTTTTAGACATTAAATAATTAAATTTATTTATGACATAATGATGATGCAGTAATTACCTTTTTAATGGAAGGTTAAAATAATTGATCTTATAAATATAAAAATAAATGTAAATTGAGAATTTTGATACATTCCACTAATTTTATAGATTAATATGACATGTTAGGGTTGATTCAATGAATTTTTTTCGAAGTAATCATGCTGTTATGACTTTCACAAAACCAAATACTAAATAGTGTGAAAATTGACATAAATGAGTTTTTAAAAGAAATACTATATTATTAAATAATATAATATCTCTAAAAATATAAGGTTTATAAAAAGGACTTATATAATGATAAATATTTCATTAATGAACCACTTGAGATTTTATTGGCTTTTTATTGTAAGTTTATTAACCATTTATTATAATAATACAAGAATAAACGGTAAAAGTTTAACTATTTAACTAAGAGTTAAATCTAAAAGATAAGGTTAATATGGTGACCTAAACCTATATAAAACCTATTGGTTGAGTGGTTTTAGACCTATTTCCACCTTAAACTCGAAATAAATCCTTTTGGAGACATTATAAACTGAATATGTTTGTATAATAAATTAATATTTGAAGCTTTTTCTAAAGTGACCCTCACCTCTCTTATAAAAGGGTAATTTCCCTTATCTCAAAATCACATCTCCAAAGCCATTTGGATCCACCAAACCCTGCTCAAATATACTCCCAAATACCCTCAATGCAACCTAGATTCCTTACTTTGATCATAAATCCAACCTAAAGATCCCTTTTGATCAAATCAAAAGGAAATACTCAAAGAAGAGGTAATAATTTCATCACCTATTTCAAAGTTCTTTTCTTCTTCCACTTCCTCTTTATTTTTTGTTTCCATACCAAAATAATAACTCCAGTAACTTTTACATACTTTGATGTTATTATAAATATGGTACAACCATATTCATTATTCTATCCATCCTATGAATAACAAAGTCACAATACGTGCGTACGTACGACTTACTGTCTCCACGTCGTGGTGTAGTTTGTTATTCAACACTTAATTATTTTGGATGGGTATAATAATGAGTATAGTTGATGTAAATAATAAATATAACATGTTAATGATTCTGTATATGTGATATACCATCCAATTACATATTATTCTACCATCAATAGTGTAATAACCCATATCTTATTTTCAGGTATGTTATTCCTTTTCTGGTCATTTTTGGACAAAAGAGGAAATTCCGGAAATTTTCAAAATACACTCCGTGTACTTTATGAGTACATTCCATGTACTTCTTTTCCACAGAAGCCCATGTGCTGGCCATGTAGTGGCCACAAACACAGCCGTGTCGGAGTGATTTGGAGTCCACTTAAAGTGGAGTAATAAAAAGGCAAGTACACGTCGTGTACTTCAAAAGTATACGCCATGTACTTTTTTTTTCATTAAATGCATCAGGGTCACATCTAATCGCCAGAAGACTCTTCATTTAGGTCCCTCTCCAGAAGACTCGTCTTTTAGGTCCTGTTCGACTGAGAGAAATTTACAGTCACAGATCTTTGAAGAACCCCCAAGCCTCCATCCGTCCTCAGATTCGAACACCGCCAGTTGTGTTGGAATTGCATCTTTGAGTTCTCTCTTCTGTTGGAGACTCGTTTCATGATTCCTCTTCTTTTCCAAGTTATCATGGGGTGAATGTTTTATATGTTTTCTTAGATCTATGAAATTCTAAGGAGACTAAAGCTTCAAGGTTCATATATAGCGATCTCTTAATGTCGAGGTAGGTGTTTTGTGCCTTTTTGTTAAAAGTATTTGAGTTTTATGTGCAAATTTTTCCAATACCCATGAATAGGGTATTGCGCGTTTACTGTTTCAACCCTATTGTTTCTATGTTATTCTAGTATGCCTGAGTAGATGATTATTTATTGTGAATAGGGTAAATTTTTGTGCTTTGGATGTATTTCCCATGCATGTTTTTCCTATTTTGAACTTTGGGTCTTGGTTGCATGTTAGGCTGCTGTTTACTTTCCCACGCCAAGTATTATAGAATGGTGTGACTGTTGTTCTGTTATGTGGTGGTTCTATAGAATTCTAGCCAAGTAGTTCTTGAGGTTTACGTTGGCCGTTACACACTGCTACACTTTCTTGACTTACAGAGGGACGTGAGAACCTGGTGTATAGACCATAGGGAGAATGGACGTTGATGGCTTTTCTAGAGTGTCTGTTTACTTATGATGCGAGAACACAAGGGGAATTGACATTGAGTGATTCTCGAGAGTGTCTATTTTTCCTCGACGCGGGCCACATGGGGAATGAGACGTTGAGTGCTTCCCTAGAGCACCTTTTGTACTGTTATGAGACTATAGGGGGAATTGATGGTGAGTGATTCCTCAAAGAGTCTATGATTAAGCTAAAATAGAGGGGTTAGACCGAGTGTACTGCCCAGAGGGTTGCTTGTATTGGTTAGGTAGGACCAGAGGGGATAGGCTGTGAGTATTTCCCAGAGGTTTACCTTGTGTTTAGTTGCTTGCTTGTGTTTCTAGGTAGGACCAGAGGGGATAGGCTATGGGTACTTCCCATAAGGTTACCTATTATGTTTATCTTATTTGATTAGCTGTTGCATGTTTTGTGGTGATTTGAATGCTTTGGACTGTGGATTATTTACTGATGAGTACTTCCTTGTTTTACAGCCTTCTAGATTTTACCTGCCATATATTCACTGACTGTTAGGCACAAATCTTGTGGTGGTTACCTACTTGGATTTAGTCTCACACCCTATTTGTGCCATGCTTTTGGGCCCAAATAGATTATATTGTTGCAGGTATAGACAAGGGAAAGATCCCTTCTACTTCAGGTACTTGATTTGTTGTGGAGATGGAGAGCATGGGACCAAGCTATGGCTTTCGATGCTGAAGATTTTATCTATTTTTCTTTTGTACTTGGTTTATTACTGTATTTCAGCATTGTGATTTGTTTTTATGCTTTCCTAGACATATGTATCATGCATCATTTTATATATGTGATCCAGTTTATTTTATTAGTCTTCTGCTGTTTATTTTGTATGATATTATTACTGCTTCCGCTCTTGTATGTATTTGTTTACTTCTATTGTGTACTCTTCCAATGAGGGCATATTTTCCCCACTGTCACACCCAAGGCCCTCACTACTATTTAGCAGCCTCTGGAATTTAGGGAAATGTGCTTGATTCCATGTGACCAATCAGGTACAGGGTGACTCTGGGTGGCTTCCAAAACTAGGATGTTACAAAGTGGTATCAGAGGTATTCTTTTCTCTTGATTTACTATTTGGAGCCTTTATCTAGGGATATGAAGGAATAGGTACTTGGTAATAAGTTGTGCTCAGGAGTAGATAACCCGTGTATAAGGGAAATCCAATCTACCTCATTAATGGAAATTTTTCTGGTTTTGAAATTATTACAGTTGATTTGATTTCACCTTGAGTGATTCGCATGATTGTGTTGTTGTTGTTGATATTATCGAGGTTCTATTTCTGTTGCAACCTGATGAGATGAGGGTATTCCATCTCATGCATTATATATTCACTTTCTAGAAATAACATGTCATGCATATTTTCCATTCCATCTAGGATGCATTAGTGATTGCATGTTGTTGTGATAGATGATGTGTAAAATATTCATGATGTTGTGATAGTTGCCTTGATAAAATACCTTTTGTTTGATAGGGTATTGTTTTGTGTAAATTTTTTCTTGATTGGATGCCAAAATTTGGTTCTTGCGGTGTTATGGTCCCTCATGGACCGGAATTTGGTGGATCATTTCCTTGTTTTCCTTGTCATAATGTGTACAATATGCCAAACTTTGATTCACGGGGAGTATGGGCCCTCACAGATTGGAATTTGTCACTTTAAGTGTTCGTTTCAGTGTTTTATGGGTTCCATAGTAGTTTTTGAGGTTTAATGTCTAGAAAAACCCAGAATAAACGCCGTGTAGTATTAAGTACACTCCATATGTTCTTCTGTTCAGGAAGAAACTATTTTTCTTAAGTACATGCCATGTACTTTATGTACACGCCATGTAGTCTTTGACCGTGTCGTAGGTCATGTGGGAAGAGAAACAGTATGGGGAAAGTCCGGTGGGAACATTCCGTGTACCATAAGAACACGCCGTGTAGTGTCGAACCTATGTCCTCTTGTGTAACCGAAAACACAGACAGATAAGACCTTAAGCTATACAGGCCGTGTCCGCGTTGAACACGCTGTGTAGTCTGACCCAGGTAACCAACCGTGTCATGAACAACACGGTTCAGTGTAATCCTTTCACGAACACACCATGTCCATTCGGAACATGCCGTGTAGTGTGAGCCATGTGTCGGGCCGTGTCACTAACAACACGAGCCAGGTGAAGCTTGTCTAGTACACACCGTGTCTATCTTGAACACACCATGTAGTCTTGTCTTAGGAGAGCCGTGTTGCTTAGCCGTATAGAAGAACTCGGGCAGGGAAATAGGATTCAAGTACACGCTGTGTGTTAAGACAACACGCCATGTGTCTGGGGTGTTACATGACCAGTTAGGGTAGGAGTACATGCCCATGTGAATGAATTCAGGGAACATGCCGTGTAAGAATTGTACACGCCGTGTAGCCATGTTTTGTAAAACTTGAATGTTTTCTTTATCTTTTTCTCTTCTTACACTCCTTTTTTTCAGTCCTTGATAATATTGATCTAAGGTGTGAACTTGACTTTGTAGAGTCATGCCACTGAGACATCCTCCAGTTGTATGCCAGTTGCTAGGTGGTGATCAGACTCCAGACATGGCTGATCAGGGACCACCTGCAGATCCTCTAGTTGTGCCAGCCTTGTCACCAGCTGTTGTACCTGACATGGGTGCTAATGTACAGTTCAGGTAGGGCTTTCTGAGGATGATACAAACCTTTTAGGGAGCACCGCCTCCTGCCCCGTCGATGGATGATTTGACGCGGGTTTTCCAACAGCAGCATCCTCCCACTTTATCAAGGGAAGAAGGACCTCAAGATGCAGAGTCGTGGATAGAATCCATACTGACGATCTTTGAGCATCTGAAGACACCTCTAAAGAGGAGGTTCAAGCTTGATTCCTATATGCTTCGGGACTCCACCAAGAGGTGGTGGGATGTGATCTCACTGGTGGGATGCTAGAAGGTTATGGTGTGGGATGAGTTTCAGTGCATCTTCTTTGATTACTTCAATCCGGAGACCCTGAGGGCCGATCAAGCCCGAGAGTTTATGAGTATGGAGCAGGGTACTATTTCTATTATTGAGTAATTCTCCCGCTTAACTGAGCTGCAACACTTCACGCCTATTCCGGGAGTTGATCAGTTGTTCATGGCAAGGAAGTTCGAGGATGGTCTGAGGCATGAAATCCGATCATAGGTGAACATCTTCCAGTTGACTTCTATCACTTCTATAGTCAACCAGGTGCTAATCACAGAGCGCAATATGAGGGATTATGGAGTTGTGATCCATGGTGACTTGAAATTTGGGGATAGTATTCCTCCTGCTGATAGCAAGAAGCGCCACAGGGAGTCTTCACGCGATGATCCGAGGAGGCGATACACTTCTTCTGGTATCCAGGTGGTGTGTTACCAGTGCGGAAGGAGCGGGCATACGAGGCCACATTTCCCGAGAGACCTAGTGGAGTGCCGATCTTGTAGCAAGATGGGTCATCTTCAGTGCTGCTATCAGATATTTACTCTAGCAGCTTGTGATAGGGGTTCTTCTATGACTCCTCATTCAAGAGCAGCACCACTAGTTTCTCACCAGTCTGGGAATTGGAGTTATTCCGGCCGTTCAGGACGGGGTGGAGGTTATGGCTGTGGTAGCCAGTCGCCCGGTTTTCAACGACATTAGGGTAGATCATCTTAGAGTGGTCAGGCAGGGTCACAGGGCCATAGTACAGGCCAGACTATTGCAGTAGAGTAGACCCAGCAGGAGCAGGATCCCGAACCTTCTACCGTTCAAGGTACGATCTTAGTAGGCTCAGTTTTAGCTTCTTCTCTTTTTTAATACAGGGGCTTTCCATAGCTTTATATATGTTGTTGTCGTGGAGAGCCTTTATCTCTACATCTTTTCTTCTGCTGATATCATGATGATAGACACTTCATTGGGGACTAGAACGACTAGTGTACGTCAGTGCAGAGAATTCCCTCTATAGGTTGGTGGGTGTCACTTTTTATGGGACCTCTATATCCTAGAGATGACAAGCTATGATTTCATTCTTGGAATGGATTGGCTAGTTCCCTTCCAGGCATTCGTCGACTGTTATTGCCACAAGGTGAGTTTCATATCACCATAGGGTGGATCCTTTCTTCATAGGGGCGAATGGGATGTCCAGGTGAGTAGAGCGGGTCCAGAGCATCATGGGTTGGGAGGAGTTACATCACATATTTCTAGTCTTTACCTGTATGACCAGGGGACTTCACAGTTATACTTTCCTCCAGTGGTGGATCATTTCAGAGATGTCTTTCCAGAGGACTTTTTAGGTTTGCCTTCGGAGCGTGACGTAGACTTATCGATTGGGCTTGTGCCAGGAGTGGAATCAGTGTCCATTCCTTCTTATAGGATGGATACACTAGAGTTACAGGAGCTCAAGAAATAGATAGAGGAGTTGTATGAAAAGGGTTTCATTCAACCCAGTACTTCTCCTTGGGGTTTGCCTGTCCTGTTTGCAAAAAAGGTAGATGGCACCCTCAGGCTTTGTGCAGACTATTGGAAGTTGAACCAGTTGATGGTCAAGAATCGATATCCCTTGCCTAGGATTGATGATCTCTTTGATCAGCTTCGTGGAGCCTGGGTGTTCTTGAAGATTGACCTAATATCCAGTTCTCATCAGTTGTGAGTTAGACCATCATATGTACCACTTACAGTCTTCCGGATCAGGTATGGTCTATACGAGTACTTGGTTATGCATTTCGGTCTCACAAACACACCTACAGTTTTCATGGAACTGATGAAACGAGTGTTCCATCCATACTTGGATTCCTTCGTGGTGGTCTTCGTGGACGATATCTTGGTGTACTCTCAATCAAGACATGGCCATTCTACCCATCTTGAGATCGTTTTGAGTACACCGAGGGAGAATTAGTTATATGATAATCTCACAAAGTGCCACTTTTGGATGGATTAGATTCAATTCTTGGGTCATGTTATCATAGAGGAAGGAGTATTAGTAGACCCAGAGAAAGTGAGAGCTATAGTTTCCTGGGAGCAGCCGAAGAATGTCTTTGAGGTGTGGAGTTTTCTAGGGCTGGATGGATACTATAGACATTTCATACAAGACTTTTTACGCTTAGCAGCATCGCTGATGGGTCTGACTAAGAAGGGTGTAAAGTTCTCATGGTTAGATTCTTGTGAGTCAGCCTTTCAGAATCTGAAGGGGAGGTTGACTTCAGCACTGATACTAGTCATGCCAGAGCTAGGAAAGAGCTATACATTTTAGTGTGATACATCAGGTATCGGGCTGGGAGCTATGCTTATGTAGGGATATGGAGTCGTTGCATACAGGTCTCGGCAGTTGAGGCCACATGAGAGGAATTACCCGACGCACGATCTGGAGTAGGCAGCTGTTGTTCATGCCTTACGCTGTTGGAGAAATTATCTTCTGGGATAGAATTTTGTGGTTTTCATCAACCAAAAAAGTCTCAAGTACATCTTCACTCAGCGTGATCTGAATTTGAGACATCGTAGGTGGGTTGAGTACCTACAGTTCTTTGACTTTGAGCTTGTATATATGCCTGGGAAAGGAAACGCAGTGGCTGATGCATTGAGAAGGAGGACCCAGATATAGACAGTTTAGGAGGCCAAAAATGAGTGGAAGCTTATGGATCTATTCTCCAAGATTCATTTGGAGGTGCATGAAAGACAGGGGTAGACTTTTTTATCTTATGTAGCTGTTACCTCTACTCTTCTTGATCGAGTTCGAATGAGGAAACTATCAGATTTTGAAGGCCTAGTCCTAAGGGAGAGTGTGTCAGGAGAGGACCCTATTCCTTGTTGGACCAAAGGTGAGGATGAGATCTTTCATTTCTCGGGGCGCGTATGGGTTCCAGTAGACATACGTGAGGAGTTGATGCAGGACTTTCATTCCTCTATTTGGGCAGTTCATCCTAGCGTCACCAATATGTATCGTTATCTACACCGTCAGTATTGGTGGCCAGGTATGAAGAGGGATGTTGCTGGTTTCTTCATGAGGTGTTCCACTTGTCAATAGGTGAAGGTGGAGCATCAGTGACCATCAGGGCTTTTACAGTAGTTACCCATTACTGAGTGGAAGTGGAATGACGTCGTGATGGACTTCATGACCGGTTTATCGAGGTCGCCTCAAGGGAATGATGTAGTTTGGGTTTTCATAGAAAAACTCACAAAGGTTTCTCACTTCTTGACGATCAAGGAGACCTTCAGTGATGATGAGCTGGGACAGTTGTACATCCAAGAGATTTTACGTCTTTATGGAGTTCCACACTCCATTATTTCAGACAGGGATGCACGTTTTACTTCTTGGGTCTGGAAGGGGCTTTAAAAGGCTTTGGCTACACAAGTACTTTTGAGTACATCATACCACCCCCAGACAGATGGCTAGTCCGAGCATACTATTCAAGTGCTTGAGGACATGATCTAAGCATGAATTCTAGATTTTGGAGGTTCTTGGGAGAAGCATATACCTCTTGTGGAGTTTTCCTACAACAATAGTTTTCAAGAAACTATTCAGATGGCATGTTATGAGGCCTTTTCCGGTAGGCCATACCGATTAACCTTATGTTGTCTAGAGGAAGGAGAGGCAGTTTTTCGAGGACTTCGTCTTGTTCAGGAGACAACAAAGAAGATAGAGTTGATTCGGAAGAGGATGGCTACTGCACAGTCTCAACAGAAGTCTTATGCTGATCAGCAGAGACGACCTTTAGAGTTTGAGGTTGGGGATTAGGTTTTCCTATGTATCACACCAAGGTTGGGACACAAGAGGATTAAGAGATAGGGTAAGCTTTCACCGAGGTATGTCGGGCCATTTAAGGTGTTAGAGAGAGTTGGGACGGTTTCCTACCGGTTGCAGTTACCTTAGAGGTACCGAGATATTCACGACGTCTTCCACGTTTCTTATCTTTGACATTACTTCTCATACCCATCTCACATCTTCCAAACCGAGGAGGTTGAGTTGGAAGTGGATGAATTCTTTGAGGAGAATCCTATCCGGATCATCGATCGCAGTATGAAGGTTCTCCGTGGCCGGTCTATTCCTCTGGTACGAGGGCTATGATAGCACGAGTGAGTACAGGATGAGACTTGGGAGAGGGAGGCAGACGTATGATCTCAGTGGCCGGAACTGTTCGAGGTTTCTTCTTCTACGCCGCGCTAGGGAAATTCAGGGACAAATTTATTTAAGGGGAGAAGTTTTTAAGAACCCATATCTTATTTTTTGGTATGTTTTTCCTTTTCTGGTCATTTTTGGAGAAAAGAGGAAATTCTGGAAATTTTCTAAGTACACACTGTGTAATTTATGAGTACACACCATGTACTGCTTTTCCGCAGGAGGCCGTGTGCTGGCTGTGTAGTGGCCACACACACAACCGTGGGGGAGTGATTTGGTGGAAGCTTAAAGCAGAGTAGAGAAAAGATGATTACATGCCATTTACTTCAAAAGTACATGACGTGTACTTTATTTCTTTTTATTAAATGCACTGGGGTCGCGTCTAATCACCATAAGACTCTTCTTTTAGGCCCCGTTCGACCGAGAGAACCGTACGACCACATATCTTCGACGAACCCCCAAGACTCCGTCTGTCCTCCGATTAGAACACCATCGGTTGCATTAGAATCGCATTGGTGAGTTCTATCTTCTACCGGAGCCTCATTTCCTGATTCCTATTCTTTTCCAAGTTATCGTGGGTTTAACGTTTTATATGTTTTCTTAGATATACGATGTTCTAAGGATATTCAAGATTCAAGGTTCACATATAGTGATCTCCTAACGTCGAGGTAGGTGGTTTGTGCCTTTTTGTTAAATGTATTTGAGTTTTATGTGAAAATTTTCCCAATACCCATGAACGAGGTATTACACCTTTACCGTTTCAGCCCTATTGTTTCTCTGTTATGCTATTATGTCTGAGTAGATGATTATTTATTGTGAATAAGGTAAATTTTTGTGCTTTGGATGTATTTACCATGCATGTTTTTTTTGTTTTGACCTTTGGGTCTTGGTTGCCTGTTAGGCTTCTGTTTAATTTCCCATGCCTAGTATTATAAAATTTTGTGACTATTGTTCTATTATATTGTGGTGTTGTAGAATGCTAGCCAAGTAGTTATTGAGGTTTACCTTGGCCGTTACGCGCTGGTACACTTTCTTGACTTACACGGGGCCGTGAGAACCTGGTGTATAGACCATAGGGAGAATGGACATTGATGGATTCTCCAGAGTGTCTGTTTACTTATGATACAAGACCATAGGGGGAATTGACGTTGAGTGCTTCCCAGAGTTTCTGTTTTTCCTAGACGTGGGCCACAGGGGGAATGATATGTTGGGTGCTTCCCCAGAGTTCTTTTAGTACTGTTACGAGACTATAGGGGGAATTGACGGTGAGTGATTCCTCAGAGAGTCTATGATTAAGCTGAACCATAGGGGTTAGTTTGAGTGTACTGCCCAGAGGGTTGCTTGTACTAGTTAGGTAGGACCAGAGGGGATAGGCTGTGAGTACTTCCGGGAGGGTTACCTTTTGTTTAGCTGCTTTCTTGTGTTTCTAGGTAGTACTAGAGGGGATAGGCCGTGGGTACTTCCTAGAGGGTTATCTGTTGTGTATATCTACTTTGATTAGTTATTTCATGTTGTGTGGTGATTTGAATGCTTTGAACTATGGATTGTTTACTGTTGAGTACTTCCTTGTTTTTCTGCCTTTTGAATTTTACCTGCCATATATTCACTGACTGTTAGGTTCAGATCTCATGGTGGTTGCCTACTGAGATTTAGTCTCACTCCCTATTTGTTCCATGATTTTGGGCCCAAAAAGATTATATTGTTTCAGGTATATAAAAGGGCAAGTGCCCTTCCACTTCAGGTACTTGATTTACTGTGGAGCTGGAGAGCATGGGACCAAGCTATGACTTGCGATGCTGAGGAGTTTATCTATTTTTCTTTTGTACTTGGTTTAGTACTATATTTCAGCATTGTGATTTGTTTCTCTGCTTTCGTAGATATGTATCATGCATCATTTTATATATGAAATATACTTTATTTTATCAGTCTTCTGCTGTTTATTTTTTATGATATTATTACTTCTTCCGCTCTTGTATGTATTTTTTTACTTCCGCTGTGTACTCTGCCAATGAAGGAATAGTTTCCCCATTATCACACCCATGGCCCTCGCTTCTTGTCGGCAGCCTCTGGAGTTCGATGAAATGTACTGGATGACATGTGTCCAACCGGGTATGGGGATCCTCTGGGTGGATTCCGAAACCAGGACGTTACAATAGAATGATATTGTTTCTCGTGCGTACGTACGGATTACTGTCTCCACAAACTTGATGAGATTCAATCCCCAACCTAACCATTCAAGAATAAATTTCATTTTATGATTAAAAAATAATATTTAAGAATTTAATATCATTTTGGATATGAATAAAATACATCCTATCCATAACAAAAATGACTTACGTAACAAAAAATATAGAGTAAAATGAATCAGTTAACACCAGAAATGATTATACTACAGAAATATTATTAACAAGAAAATATTAAAAGATCATATATGATATCATATTTATGTATGTGGTTCTTTTATAATTTAATAACAATTATTTAACTATTATTCAGGAGGTTAATATTCCATCAACCAAGGAAAATTACAAGGTAAGGGTTAATTTTACAATCTATTTATTATACGAGGTTGTTAATACGTAAGTATCTACTGTGACCTCTTTATCATCCACATCCGTGTGTCTTAAAAATTCATTTCAAATTTTTTTTACTATTTACTAGACTATGGGTTAGTCATTTATACCATTTTTTTAATTTTTATAAAATGGTTTTAAAGGAATCTTTCCATCACTTTCCAAACAATGTACTTTATGACCTTTTCAACAAATTAAGGAAAGAATGTTTTTTAACTTATACGGTGGGTGTGGATATTTTACTTCGTTATAACACCTTCAAAGCTTCCCTTACAAGATTATAAGAATATTTTCAAAATAAATGTTTTCTTTACTTTTGAATGATTTCAATGTAGAAAGAAATATTTCACTCAAATAGTTTTTGGATTGATTTCATCTATGTCAACATACTTTGAAAGGATTTTACACTTGTTTGAAGTTGATTTATTATGATACACTCTTCCATATTGAATTTAAGGTTTTGTGATATGTTTGACTATGGATTTGTTATTTTTAAACCATTCATGGTTTATGGTTAAAGTATTAACATTTCATATGCTAGTTTTAATACAATTGTTTATGTTAAGTTTCAAATATTTTCATATGATGAATGCATTAGACTTAGTAAGTGACTGGTGGTTCCCACTATAGCTCCTCGATGCATCGGTATGTATCATGAGACAAACTAGTGTCTTGGCATAAGTACTTGACAAAATATTATTTGTAGTCTTGGCACGAGGCCTTGACCATGTGGTTATGATGTCCGACATTATACATTCCATCATTATGAAATTAGCTATTGATATTACATTTGATTATTCGATTAGTAGAATATCCATGTGAATAAGTAAATGGGATTATTTTGATTTATATTTTCTAAATTATGCTGAAGTTTATGTTTAAAAAGGATTTTGTTTTATTCTTATACATTGCCTTAAATGTTTATGCTTATTTATGAAAGTTTCTACTATATTGTTATCCTTATTGAGCATCTAAGCTCACACCTTTCTATGTTTTATTTTTCCCAGGATGTGAAGAAGTATTTTATGGTTGACCTCTAAGGATAGGCTAAGGGATATAAGTGTTTTCAAAGGGGACAAAATGTTGTTGTTGTTTTTATTTCATGATGTAATGTAAAACTTATGTATGTATATAATACTTCCAAGGCTACTAAACTAATAGGTAATTCGAGACTTGTTCTCTTGTGATCATGCCAATGTTATGTAATAATGCACCGACTTTGGGTAACTAGGGTCAGATCGTTAGAATGATCCTAGATAAGAACATCCAATAACACCCAAAACATGTGGTGTTCCTATTGGTGGATCTTTCCTCATGATCTTACTATTAGAGATCACAAAGTACGAACTTTATGAGAAGAAGTCTCAATGGTTATGATTCCCCAACACCTGATAGTCAAATATCTACTGTTTCTAGTCAGTAAGATGTATTTAAACCATAGGAAATATGTTTAAGATTAATGTCATAGTATCTCAAGGTTCTCATTATAGTCTGGTATCTACTATAACCTTTCGATATGATAATTAATCTATGGACATTACTATTTCAATAGTTGATGTAGAAAAATATACACTATAATGGTAAGAAAACATCATATATAACTAACTTTATACATGATATAGTAATCAAAAGCACTGCATAATTGGGTCTAGGGCACCCACTATTTGAACAACACAAGTCAAACATAGTGTTTAATGTACCACAAGCTAATCTAAGTGTTGCATGTAGCGCAAGATCTACTTGGTGTTGATTAAAAAGAAATAATAACTTGGTGCTTTCATATAACATAATCTATATCCAGTGTTGTGTGAAATGAAAAATATGGAATAGTTTAAATTAATTCGAAAAAAATATTTCACAAAATCCTAGTGGGTTACATGCAGTAAGGCTCATTTTCGTGCACTGGGTGATGAACGAGTCAAAGCACAATGTTCCATTTTTAGAGTATTATCCCTAGGTACAACTGTTCCAAAACCACTTCCACTTATAGTATCTAGACAAAGATTTATTTCTTGGAAATCTACATAATCTCTACTTTATCAAAACTTTAGGATGTTATCCTATAGTTAGAATTATCCTCAAAGTCAATCATAGATTTATATTCTATAGTATATGTTTTCCTAAATATATTTTCCAAGGTTTCTAATAAACTTCTTCTAATACCAACTGTAAAGACCCTGACCCCAATAGCCCAGATGCACTGGTTAATTTACTAATTTGGCATAAGATACAAGCAATTGTATCATGAAGAACTGAATAGTTTAGTATTCTTGGTAAAATATATACATACTTGAATCTCACATTAAATTTGAAAACATGAAATACAATATAGTGAAATTAAAAATTCAACATCCTTGACCTCATTCAAAGATTACTTTTTCTTATCCTGGGGAAAGGAAACAAAATAAGGGTGAGCTCAGATACTCAGAAAGGGTTACATACAACACAATTTATCCTGATTAGATAAGGCATAATCAATATGAAAATGTAAATAATTTGAAACACATATCATTTAATCAATAACATGATCATGAAAAAATAATATAAAATTAATAAATGATGATCAAATAATGACATATAAATAATCAAATGATCTCAAAACTAATCCATGGATAATATCAATGTAGTAATATCATGGATAATAATAACTTAATTCTAAATGATGTAAATGATTAATATTGGATTTCATGATCTTATACATCATGATATCTCTACCATCAAGACCTTATAGAAAGATAGTTTAAAACTATGGGTTAAGATCCATTTAATGATAGATTACTGATTTATATTATGATACTTGTCAATTCATCGAGAGGATATATAAATCTGGGCCCTAAGCATCATTTCATGTCCATTTCATTCCTCATATATCAAATGATTGATTTAACTCATGAATAATATTCCATATCAATAAAAGTCTGTATTGAAAAAAGAATGCAGAATATCAATATATCCCCATTCAATAAAATAACTTTCAAAGTAAAACACCGTATATATATATGATATATTTTTTAAGAAATAAGTATATCCATGATAAATAATATAGATATTTAAGGTAAATATAATGTATAATGATCATAAAAAAGTGAATAATCAAGAAAGTGAATGTAAATAATTTCCTTGGTTAAACTAATCATAAAACATACAAATAAAGAATAAAGATGGTATCATTATAACATATCACCATTGGAGTATAAGTAAAATATAGGTATGTTTTCATTGATGAATATAAATACCATAAAAAGATCATTAAAAACATTCTTGAGGAAAATATCCTTTTAACTTTAAAAATCACCTTTAAAAACTAAAAATTTCCATCATATTAGGAAAAACGTTTTCATTAAAAATACTCATGTAAACTTGTGAAGGAAGTTTCAAAGTAATGAGTGGTCATGATTGTAGGAATGTTCCGTTCATGCTAAGTACGTTAAAACAAAGATTCCCTTAATTTTTTTAGAAAAGTCAAAAAGTACATTGTTTGGAAAATTAAAGAATATTCCTTTTATAAAATTTCATACAAATAAAATCATGGGTAAAAATGAATTTAAAAAATAATAAGATAATATTAAAAACATTTTTGAAAACATTTCTAGAAAACATAGATTTGGAAGAAATAAGATTCTCGATCGAAGAGAGAAATAATATGATTTTCTTGAAAACATTTTCTCAATAATTTTAAGTACCAAATAGAGGAAATGATAATATTACTTGGTAACTTCATGAATAACTATAGAAGAATAAAATTAAATGGTTTTTTATATAATGATCAAATAATTTTCTTCAATGAAAATTTAAGCATAAAAAATCTTGATTAAAATGATATTGAAGTATAAACCCTTGCTGCTTTGGTAACTTTTGAATCATAAGCCTCATAAAATACATAAATTAAAATAAAACATTAAATATGATGAATGTTAATATATTAATGATATAACATATCAAGGGTAAGTATATACACCCCATAAAAATAAATAGGTTCATAATAACAAATATTTCTCAATGGAGTGAAAATTGAGATGAAATCTCTTACAACGATCATACCATTGAAGTAAGAATTAATAAATGAATTTATTATGTGTATAAGATGTAAATACAGAATAAATAAGTGGAAATAAAAAATAAAATATTCAAAATTAATTATAAACATAATCTTAGAATATCAAAGACAATAAATAAGTAATATAACCTAATGAAAAGAAATTGGGTTATGAAATTTCTTACCACTTAGTAACTTTCATGTCAAATCCACATGGATGAAATAATTTAAATTGAAACTTAAAATTACATTAATTATTAAGTATTAATGATATTACATGTAAAAATGGTAGTGTAAACACCATATAAAATAAATTAGATGTATAACATTAAAATATGCCTCAATGAAGGGAAATTGAGACGAAGTCCCTTTCCCCAGGTTTCCTTGTGGATGAGCGTGATTTAACCTCATAAATAATGGTTTTAAACTTGTTATTAATTTATAAAAGAACTATATTTATATTTATAATATCATATTTGATCTTCTTATAACATCTGACCACCCGTTCATTAATAATATTTATTTATTACCATTGTTTCGGGTGTTAACTGATTTGTTTTCCCATGCATTTTTTATCTCAAAATTTTCAGTTCTTGTACATAGGATATTGAACAATCATCTAAAAATTATATTAATGTTATAAATATCATATTTATTAATTGTATATATTTTTAGAACCATTCTTGAAAGTTGGACAAGGAAAATGAATCGCCTCGCTTTACAGAGATGGTAGTCCATACGTACGCATGAGCGATGATATGATTCCCTTAATGGGTGAAAAGTGAAATAATTGAATGATATATTAAATTTACATAATTAATAACATATCATATATATCATATAAATTCATTATTTATATCATTATTACAATCAATCTGAGTTAGTGATGGAAAACAAATTACAACGGTTTTTAAGGCAGTAGTCCATCGTGCACATGAGAGATGACTTCGTTTCCCATTTTATGAAGAATAATATAGATAAATATTATGTAATAAACATAATAATATCTCATTATATGGGATATAATGGTGTTATTATATTGAAATTGTTAATACATAATTAAAGTTGGAAAAATAAAAAGTAAAAAGAAGGATCTTAGTGAAGAAAATTACTTTCGCTTAGGCTAACAAGTAATTTTTTTATTTGAGGAAAAGGAAGAACAAGAAAAAAAAACAGGTCAGCCCCCACCAGCCCTCACCAAGGAAGTTAGGGAGGCCAGAAATAATGTAGACTAAGGGTATCCCATCTAATCAAGTTCACCCCCTTTGGAATCATGGTGACCACAGTATGAAACAGACACCCTCTGGTCTAGAGATATCAAACGAGGCCAAGTGGTCCATAACTTTGTCCCCCTCTCGCCATGTGTGTAACACTTTAATTTTACTACTAAGGATACATCGAAACTATATAATAATATAGTTAATTTACCAAGTAGAATCTCTATATCCATTCAGGGAGTTTTGCACCACCAATGAATCTATTTCATCTTCAATGACAACCAAGACAAACTGGTTGCAAAATCTAAGCCCCATGAGCATTGCCATGGCCTTTTCTTATAGAGAAGAACCATGACCTATCCTGACAATAAAAACCATGTACACTGAACCAAATGCATATATAACCACCCCTCCACCACTCAGGACATCAAGAGAACATGATCCATCCATATTAAGTTTTAAACCCCTTGAAGGGGCCTTCCAACTGACCCAATTTCCCCCATTCTGATACTGTTGGGAAGATCATTCCAAGGTCCATCTTTGAACCAAGAAAGAGAAGGAGCTTCCCTCTAGTTTCTCACCACACTGGCCAAGTTTATTAAAAGGTTTTTCATCCTGACAATGATAGAAAGGGATGATGTGGAAACCTCTTCATGGAGCACCTTGTTCCTAACCTAATAGATACTCAAAAAACCTACATGCAACACCATTGTTCAAGACAACCTTTTCGGGCCACCCCCTCCCATGTTATGGAACGATATTTCCAGGTAGGGGTGTCTATCCATAAATGAGGTGGAGAAAACAGTGAGCTCCCTAAAATAATTCCACACCTCTCATGACCATTCACTCTCAAATAATAAATGGTTCATTCTTTCCTTAAAATGGGACTTACAACACACACACCTTGAAGCCATATTTATGCCACAACACATGATACTATCATCTGTTAGAACACCCCCTTCCTAATCCTCTAGGTGAGGAAATTAAATTTGGTGGGGATACTCTTAAACCACAAAACCTCATCCCACATATCTACCTAAAATGTAAAATAGAAGAGAGAAAAAAAAATCTTTTGATGTAAAGTGCCCTGATGAGGATGGAGTGAACACACAATAGTCGACCTCCAATATTAGTTCAATGAGATTGAACTGGTCCTGTTTCACCTTGTCTAAAACCACATTGATAAAATCAGGGGAAAATGTCTTCTTTAAAGGAGATTTTGGTGAAAGGGTACCCTAGAAATCCAAGAACGTCCCCACACCAGTTCTCATGCCATAAGGAAGGGTCACCTATCCCAGCAATCCATTGAGTCTATGGGCGAAGGGCTATGACCAGAGGACCAACCACCGACTAGAGAGGCAAAGAATAACCCTCCATAGAATGTGTATAAGGATGTGTATAAGGATTATATGGAGGTATTTTGGCATGGTTTGGTAAATATAAATAGATTGAGAGGTGTGAATAAGTAAGGGGATCATGTTCCCTTTTATAATTGAGTAAGAGTGACATTTTTTTTGTAAATACCCAAAAACATTCAATAATGAGAAGTCACTATCACCCCAAGTTCCTAAAAAATTGATAAATAATATATTTAAGGGAAGGTATGGTCGATTCACAATTCCAAAACAAAAAATAAACATGTTTTAAACATGTTATTCCCTTATCCCTTAAGTTTAGTTACTTTTATCATTATAGTTTTCACCAAAGTAATTAGTTTTTTTATTTACCTATGTAATTTATCCTTTTAGACTAAAAATAAATGAAACTTATTACATAATTTGGAATCAATTATTCTAAATATGAAATCCAATTAAAATTATATGTGGGTGGGAAATTAATTTTAACACAGATGCATGTAACGGTCAAAACCCTATTTTAACCTTAACCACAGTAAATAAATTTTACCGTCATTACTAATAATTATGAATTAAAATTAAGTTGAAATTATTTTATAATATTAATTATAATCATACTAAATATGGAATCCATTTTCTCAAATTAAATTCATAGGATTGGAATAATTTAATTTAAAATTAAACTAGCAAACGCGATGAAAATACTATTTTCCAAAGAAAAGTTGTCTCAATATATAGAATGTTTTTATATCAAAATTAAAAATTAAATTTATTATAATGACCAAAATTGGATTAATAATAATATAAATGAACTTATTTTACTTTGAAAACAATTTTAAAACAAAATAAAACTTTGTAAATACTTTAAATGAAAAGGAAATTTTTAATAAAAATCAGTATTTTTCACTATTCATCAAAAAAATATTTTTTTTAGAAAATTATCAAAAATTAACTCTAAGATAATTTTGACATTTTTATTTCAAAAATGTACATTATTTTTTCAAATAATTTTTCTAAAAGTGTTAAAATTAATTTTAAGATAAGTGTGAAAAACATGACGAAACCTCTTTTTAGAAAAATATAGTTTTTAAGCATAAAACTAAATTTATTTTTATCCCATGACTAAAAATATTAGATGAATGATAAAAAATTTTATTGAATTTATAATATATTAATTTAATTAAAATTATTCAACAATATCAATTAATTTAATTTATTAAGATAAAAAACACATTGTGTGCATAAAAATAGTTTTTCATAAATACATTTATTTTATTTTCAAATGATTTTTATTTTTGTCACAAACCATCCTGGGTCGACTTGAACCATCACCCAATATGGATTGAAAAAAGGTCTCAAGAATGCATCCCTATATACCATAGGTTGTCTACTAGTGTAAAGGGCCTAAAAGAATAAAATGGGAAGACTATGCCCTCAAGCCAGAGTGCGTCAACAACGAAAATGAACCAAGAACATACACATCCAAGAACATCAGAGTGAATATAAATAAACTAAAAACCAAATATAATAAATGGATATTGATTTAAGTAAAAAAAAGACACTAGTCTCCCAATGGTATTTCCATATATAGAATAAAATACAGAAAATAAATACATAATGCTCTACTAATACACCGAGCCAAACCATATTCCCAATCTCGATGACTGTTGAATAGCTCCATCAAGATCCTTAGACTCTACACGAGTTGTCCCACTTGATCATGAAACCCTGGGCCTCCACCTAGTCCACCAAATCCTATGCTCAACCGTAAAGTAGACATGAGTTCTGCATGTACATTGAGGTGCATGTACAGGGGTGAGAAACAAATCTTAGTTGGCCACCCCTAATGGTGCTCCTAACATTTTCTATCATAACATTTGTATAAAACACATGATATTAATAGAATAACTGACCAAAGACTATTGAAATAAAAGGAAATAAAAAGGTCTAAATAAAAGGAAAACAACCAACTATGGGTTCTAGCCTGACACCAATGGTAAATCTACCCTCTCTCTGGCCCAGCTAGAGGAGTTAAGAAATATGGATAACCTAGCCAAAATATCAAGTGTTTCCACCTAATCAGGAGGGATCTATGAAGTCCAATGCAAGGATAGGCATGAAATATATACCCTAGGTTCTCATCCTAGGCATCAAAACACTATAATGCATTTAAAAAGATCTAGGACTTCAATGACATGATCTGAAATGGTGGTAGGGACTCCCTTTTGTCCTCAGGAGGATACTACCATGCTCCATAAGTCCTAAAAAATAAATTGGGAAATTAAGAGCTTATTAGTGAATCTTCGAGATTCTTGACCAAGCCCCAAACCTCATATAACTAGGCTCTGAGAGCACCAAATTCCTCCATGGTCCATAAACCCTAGTAAGGGTGATACTTGCTAAACTAGGGTGGTTACAATCAACCAAATAATTCATTAGCTCCATATCCACACCTCATAAAATCAAACTATCCAAAATAGAAGAGTAAGACCATCTATCTCAGGTATAATACACGATCAAGTAATACGTCAAATGTCTCCTCTCTCATACAGTCCTGAACAAGAACAACCTCAACCTCTAATCCCATAAGCTCAAGCACTAGGGTTGGATGCACCCAAACCCACTGAATGGAACTATTCAGATCATACTAGAATATATCAAAGGAAAACAAGCATGGGGAACCCTCCACAGTCCCCAAACCACAACTTAGGAAGGACACCCTACAGGGGAATCCTCCACCAAAATCAAACCTTAGACCAAGCTCTCCATAAGAAACCATAGCTGGAATCATAGCTCACAACCCGTATATCACCACACCTAGAAGGGAAAAATCAAATAGGACCCCACCTAGAAGGGAAAAATCAAATAGGGCCCCACCTATAAGGGAAAACTCAACCAGTACCACACCCATAAGGGAAACCTCAAGAAACACCTCACCCAGAAGGGAAACCTCAACCGACACCACACCCAAAAGGGAAACCTCAAGATTCACCTCATCTAGAAGGGAAACCTCAAACATGCCACTCAGACCAATTTGAAACTTAGATCAACAGCACCCGACTTTACTCGATATCCTACAATGTCATCCCAACCAGAAGGTTCCTAATAAGCCACACCTCAAGAAAAAACTAGCAAAGCTCACCCAAGAAGCCACTCGATATCGCTTTCCAGAATCTACCCAAAAAAACCTCAAATGAACTCAATCAAAATCCTTAATCCAAGGTGACTAGAAAGTGAACACCATTGTAGGGGCCTCACAGCTTACAACCCAACCCCTAAAAGGTTCCTAGAATAACCACCTCAAAGGAAACCTCTCAAAAAAATATCTCAGTCCAAAAATCCATCCATACAATATTTAAATGCCGAAAGGGTTCCACCACCACAATATATTGTAAAAAAAATCTTAGAATGGAGTAATCACAAGTATCATTATGACTATGAGGCACAAACACACCCAAAACCCCTTTCTAGAAAAAGTACATGATGTGTACCCTGAAAGGTGCACCTGGCCATGTACTTCTATATGGATATGGAACAATCAGGGTATTTATGTATACTAGTATATATCCAGGTCATGCATGGGGTCTTCCCGTGTACTTCTACAAGACCAATTCCCCTCACACAGGGTGTACTCACAAGTACCCGACCACATGGAAAAGTACCACTATACGACGTGTACTCTGAGTACACATCATGTAGTTCCAAAATGTCTATCTACCCACATAATTGGCTACATGGACAAGTACAACTACACACCATGTACTCTAGGTACATGATGTATATTACCAAACACTCAATCTACCCAAGTACTTGGCAACATGACCAACTACTACTACATGACATCTAATTAAATTATATTGAATGTACTTATAAAAAGTCCATATCCTCAAAATAAGAAGAACACATGACATGTGTCCATAAAACCACATACTGTGTAATTGGGATTTACCAAATAAAAACTCATATAGACCTCCCAAACCCCCCCAATTCACTTGAAAACTACTTGATTCGATTCATGATCCACAACTACCACATGACTATCTGGTTCCTCCCGAGCTCCGTGGCAACACCTCATACTCCTTTTCTCTCTCCCTCTCTGTATATATATAGAGATATATACCACTCCCTTTATTATTTCTCAAATAGAGATCCTAAATGGGATATCCCCTGAGGCTTTCATGAAAATCCAAGGGAGAAATAAGAAGAGAAAAATAGAAAATGAAAAAAGGGGAAAAAGAAAAGAAAAAGAAAAAGAAAAGGGGGTCTGTATTTGGCCTCGACACCTGACACAATTTTATACCTCACCTAGAAAGAACCCCCCATATCATAATCAACCACAAATATAGAATTTAAATATTATGCATAAAATAGAATATATCACTAAATGAACATGCGTGAATAAATAATATTTAATTTAATTAAATATTAAATATTCCACTGAAATTTGAACAACTTGGAATTCCACCAAAATAATTTCCTAGAGTAAACACCCTATTACAGGATGAATAGAGTTGTAAAAAAAATTACATGAGATCCACTAATAGGATAAATTACCATTTCCCCTTGAAAACCACCCAAGAGAAAAAAATTCAAATTTCCCCTATTTTCCTTAAACTGTCATGACATAGTTCATGACAAGATCTCCACTATAAATGCTTCTAACCCCCTGAGAAGACTTATTATTTAAACAAATACCAAGAATGACCTTAATAACCACCACTTTCAATGCTAAAATGACCATTTGTTCATCGGTATCATAGCACCGGTAACTGCCAACAAGAGGGACATTCAACCATGACTGATCAGATGCTCTCTTCCATAGGAGTATGCTTATCATCACTACTCAACTAGACAAAATATTACACATCCCATGATCAATACACTAGAAAACACAATGTATGGATGTGTCCAAATTGCTCACACTAGAGAACCAACTCCGAACACCAACCACTGCCCATTCCCGAACCTCATAGAACAACACCCCCAACACTCAATGAACCTCTTAAAAAGAGAGCCACAACCCATGATGGACTATGGTGCAGTCCCAACCATAAGGATTACCATACACTACTCCCTAAGAACCAACCTCAATAGGTCTACCGGGACTATGATTATTGGGGTTCCTCAAGACCCAAACAACTCTCAACGGACCCACACACACAACTTAATCAGAATTATGCATAACCTGCATGTATATGACTTTACTCAATAAGGATTTTTATCAAAATTCCATTCCAACCACCACTCTCCTTTTCAAGGTAGAGTGATTATACAAAACCATCTCACAAACTCTCATGTTCAAATTATCCACAACCTAAATAACATATCCTAACATTCCTACAACCACTAACCGTGTTCCTCATGAAGGCCAGTTCTAACAAACTAGATAATCCTAGACAATCCTCTTAAGTAAAGGCATTTCACTCATGATAAGATTGACCACACAACAAATATCTGCACTAGAATTGATCTAAAACCATGAGTGCCAACCATGATCCCACTGCACTACCCAATGCACAACTAGAAACCAACTGTAACAACCTGAACTGTTATAAATAAAATTTCCCTTTTTAGTCATTTAAATGTATTATTATATATGGTTATAGAAATCACATGCACTTATTTTGTTTTATTATATAAAATTGGATTTAAATTACCATTAAGTATCATTATAGTTGATAATATATCTATTTAAAAATGATAACATGACTAGTATAAATATAGGTTTAAAAAAAAATCCATTTGTGACAGACAAAGGAAGTGATGGCCTCAACCAGTGGGATCATACCCTATAAAGCCCATTTATTAGAGCTTTCGTGGGTGGTAGTATTTATAGGTTTTTCACAGACCATGCCCAAGATATGATCCAATAACTTAATCATGAGCAAAACTATTTATAGGATAAGTTCAAGCTCACCGAGATCACAGCCCAAACCATGTTCACTAAACGACCCCATGAAAGACCAACCATCACACACCTTAATCGTAAGGCATATGCTGGTGTAATAAAGGGATATGTATCAAGAAACTATAATTATTAATATATACATTATTTTTTTTATAAAATAATGAAAATATTTTCATCCTATTATTTTCACTTAGTAAATAATTTTTAAAGCACAAATAATATTTTTGGTTAATATTCAAATTCAATTAAGAAATTTATTTTGAAAATTTAATGAATTTATGAATTAACGGATTTTTGAAATAAATAATATTTTAATGGAATATTATTATTAGATAATATTTATAAAATATAAATTATCATATAATTTTTATGGAGTCAAATGTAATTTTTATAAGGGTTCAAAACGGAAATTTTTCAAAAACCCGTCATTTTCAATAAATGTCAGTTTTTATTTTTAAAAGTGAAAATTAAAATATTCATAAAATTATTTATATAAAATGGTTATTATTTTTGAAATCAATATGTCTAAATTATTTAATGGTGAATTTGTCATAATTTTCTAAGACAATTGATTTTTTAGGTAAAAATTAAATACCGTATAAATATACGGTGTGTTTTATGACACCATAAAGACCCAATAGCGATGTAATAAATACTATTAAAGGTATAATTGAAAAAATATATATTTTAACTTTAAAATAATTTTATTTTAATTTTATTTTATTTATTTTATAAATACTTATTGAATCCTCCAAAACTTATAATATATTTTAATATTTTAAAATCATTTCTTTGAAAGTGAGACTCACCTATACATAAGAAAGAGAAATATTTTACTATATTAGTCCCTTTAAATTATAAAATAATTTAATCCAATCCCCTTTTTTAGAAAGCATGGGAAAAAATCAAGGGATGGTTTGTGGTTTTGAATATTTTATTATGTAGTGTCCAAAACCAAAATAATAAAGAAATCCCCCTCCTTTCCTATATAAACCCACCCAAGATCCCATTTACCTTAACTAAAAATCCTCTAAGAACTTCAAAAATCTTCAATATACTTCATAGAGCCCTCCCAAGGCACCCCAAATCTCCCAATAAGCCTCTCCCAAGCCTTTGGTGTCACACATTTAAGTAAGGGATCTTTCACCCTCCTCTTTTATCAAGTATTCCTTTTATGTTATGTCTTTTAATTTCTTTTTGACTATGTTGGTGTATGTTCTTAAATATCCCCCTTACTA
Source organism: Viscum album (assembly GCA_963277665.1). Lineage (NCBI taxonomy): Eukaryota > Viridiplantae > Streptophyta > Magnoliopsida > Santalales > Viscaceae > Viscum > Viscum album. The sequence continues at coordinate 1,421,272,474 of OY728123.1, read as the reverse complement.
TAAATTGGATTTATAAATGATTATATCCCATTTCAATCTCATTTAACCCTCTTAAGAACCTTTATGTACACCTGTCACCATGTCAAAATTTTGTAAGGGTTCTTTCCTTTCTCCTCCATCTTCAAGTTTCTTTATTATGTTACGCCCCTCTATTTCTAATTAATTATGTTAGGTAATGTATTTACACATACCTATTACTTTATATTTCATGTATAAATTATTATATACTACTTTCACTCTCATAAAACCATTTTATGAATTTATAAATGACATCGTTATGCTGCCAAAATTACACCGTAATTTTTTCACGCCAAAATAATTGTGTAGTGGATACCATACCCATTTCTCTATCAAGGTTATTCACCTTTATGAAAATATAATTATTTATTGTGGACTTAAATTTATGTATTCCAAATTCCTTGATTGTGGAATAAATTATGTTGTTGAATGAATCCATGTTATTTAACCTATGTGGCACACTTAAGCATGAGAATGAAATGATTATGAAGGGTGTTCCCTAATAGCGCTCCAATACATTGGGTAATGTTTAGTATAATGATACATCATGTTAGTATAGGGTTATACCTGATTCCTTTATAGTATTTTTTTCCACCATGATGTCTTGGAATATTTATCCTTGACCTATGTTTATGATGCAGTGTTTTAAGTTGTTTCCACATTTCCCATGTTATGATTATCATGCTATATCATAACTTATTATTCATGTTAATTTTATGATCCATTGATATGACTATTGTATAACATGTATTTTCTTCCCCATGTTATAAGTAATTTATTCCTTTACTGGGATTTATATCTCACCCCTTTCTTATGTATGTCCTTAGGTTATTCCATACAGTGTTAAGTACGAAGGAATTTTTTGGTCATGTTAAAAAAAATTTCAATAAATATGTTTCATTTAATGTTTTAAGTTGTTATGTAATATACCTTATTTTCCAAATGAAATATACTATTGATATAATGAGTTATATTAAGTGAAATTTTATATAATAAATCATGTTTAAATATGAAATAAAGAGCAGAGTTGTTATAGTTGGTATGAGAGGATAGGTTTAGTTATTTTTGGGATTAGGATTAGAAAACCCTAGTGAAAACCCTAAAGGATAAGAATAATTGTAAGAAAACATCCCTAATTTTTTTAAGTATAGAGTAACTGGTTTATAAATCAAATAAATCCCTATTTGGATACTACAAGTGGAAGTGGTTCTGATACAGATGTACCTAGGAGTAACAACTCCAACAAGGTATTACAGGCCTGACTTGGGGTAACATGGCGAGCCTTACTATGCCTCTAGTTTGATACTCCCAGGGGATATGATTTGGTAAATTCATAATCTCAATATAAAACATTATTAAGGGAATAAAAATTCCAATAAGAATATATGTTAGGAAATATAGCATGAATAACATAGATTGAAGCCTAGAAATTCATAAGTTAAAGAGATAAAAGTAATTTATAAGTTATCACTTTAATTTCATTGGATTACCCTTTATGTGTTTAAATATTTAAGATACTCATCCCTAATTTTCCTTTTTATTCTAGAAAATGGCTGGAAGTAGGAGGAATTGTGCTAAAAACCGATGCGAAGGGAAATGTGATGATTTTTCTAATGAGATTCCCAACCTGATAAGAGCAGGAATCAAAAACTTTATCATGATACTCTCTTAGATAACTCAAGTTTTTAATAGAAAACTTGACCAGGAGGAGTGCCCAAACCTCCCTATGAGAGAGAAACCCACAATCAAGAGATTCATGAAATAAAAACCTCTTAATTTTAATGGATCATATGATATCTTAATCGCGGATTAATGGATCAAAACAATTGAAAATATCTTCTTCATACTTTAATGTTACAAACAAGAGCAGGTTCTTCTGGCTGTTTATCATATGGAGGGTGAAGCTGATCAGTGGTGGACATTGATTAAGAATACTAATCCTGAGGAAGAGATCGAATAAATGGAGTAGAAGTAATTCCCAAAAATATTTTTTGATAAATATTTTCCCCCAACCCTTTATCTTAAAATGGAAAGAGATTTCCTTTATCTCAAGAAAAAGGAAGATGAATCTATTGGTTCATATGAGGAAAACTTCACATGACTTGCATGATACGCCACCAGTTTTATTTTTTCCCTTGAATTCAAGGTTTTATGCTTCTTTTGGGGGATAAATCCTAGTATATAAAAAGCCTTAGAAATCTATGTATTTGATAGCTATGAGGTAATTGTCAGATGTGTCCTCCAAGTCAATATGGAGATTGGTAAATCTTAGGGGTATCATGGAGATAATAAGAAAAAAGTGGACTTTAATTCTAGTGTTATGATGTATAAATCCAATGGTGCTAAGAAATTTAAACATCCCACTTTTCAAAGGTGTGGAAAGAAGCACCCCAAAAATTTCCTAAGGAAAAAAATGAAATACTTTAGGTGTAGAAGAGAATGGAACCTAGCCAATGATTGATGAAAAAAAAACCCACCAATGTGACAAAGGAAAGAAATGCTCTGGTCAACCCTCAATTCTTGGTTCACTACTTAAACTACAAGGAACTAGGGAACTTTATGAACCAGTGCACTAAGCCAAGGGTTTTTGGAGGCAACCAAAAACCTCCAAGGTAGTAAGGGTGATCTTTTTCCATCACTACTGCCGAAGTGAATCCCAACAATGAAGTGGTGACAAGTACACTAATTATTCATTCAATAATAGATAATATACTTTTTGATTCTGGTTTTACTCATTCCTTTATATCATGAAAGTTTAGTAGAACAATCCAAACACCACCACAAATCATGCAAGTAGAGATGTCAGTGAAAACAGAAAATGGGGAAATTATTGAATCCCAAGCATATAACTCCTCCCCTATCAATGTTTGCGGGATGAACTTCCTAGTGAATCTCATCACACTCCCTTTGGTGTAATTTGATGAAATTATTGGAATGGATTGGCTTTTACCTATATAGAGCCAACATAATTTTCCGCGATAATGAAATCACTCTTCATATGGAGAATCAAACTTTGATTACATACAAGTTCAAGGAGGAGGATGAATCTTCTTTTTCACCATCATCTGAAGCATGGATATTACTACACTATGAGAAAGCATATCTATCTCAAATGATTGAGTCTAAGGAAAGGATAATCCTTGAAGACATGCCTATTGTGAGGGAATATGATGATGTGTAACCCTGAGGAATTTTCTAGTCTTCCTCCTGGCTGAGAGGTCAAATTTTCAATCGACCTTATACCCATGGCGTTTCCAATATCCAAGTTTCCATATAGAATGGCCATTGTGGAACTTGAGGAACTTAAGAAATAACTATAGAAGAATATGGATAAAGGGTTTATACACCCATGTTCTTCACCATGGGGTGCACCAGTCCTCTTTTTAAAGAAGAAGGATGGGTCAATGTGCCTTTACATTGATTATCATGAGCTCAACATGATCACGATAAAGAACAAGTATCATTTTCCATGAATTGATGACTTGTTCTATCTGATATGTGGATAAAAATACTTCTCCAAGGTAGATATATGGTTGGGATAGTACCAAGTTAGGGTGAAGAAGGAGGATATCCCCAAGACTGATTTTCGTACAAGGTACGAGCACTATGAGTTCATAGTGATGCCTTTTGGACTCACTAATTCCCCAAAAATTTTCATGGAATTGATGAATAGATTCTTTATAAATTACCTCAACAAATTTTTGGTAGTTTTTATATATGATATTCTAATATACTCCAAAACCAAGGAGGAGCATGTGGAGTATCTGAGCACCATTCTAAAGAACCTGAAAAAGGATAATCTCTATGAAAAGTATAACAGGTGTGAGTTCTGGTTTAAATAAGTATCATTCTTGGGGCATATCATGATAATAAATTTGATATATATGGATCATTCAAATAGAAAATAAATTGAGGAATGGTTGAGGAAAACATCTATGATAGATATCCATATATTCCTTAGGTTAGCTAGATATTATCATAGATTTGTGATAAATTTCTCACAATTGTCAAACCCTCTTACCAATATAACTTAAAAGGGAGTAAAATTTCAGTAGAATGATGAATGTGAAGAAAGATTCATGGAGTTGAAAAGGAGAATTATCACTACCCCTATGAACACATTACCCTCAAGTGGAAAGATTTTTGTAATTTTTAGTGATGCTTAAAAGAAGGAATTGGGCTGTGTGTTGATGAAAAATGACAAAGTCATAGCCTATGATTCTAGGTAGTTGAAAATTAATGATCTGGAGTTGGCGGTGGTGATCTTTGATTTGAAAATTTAGCATCATTATCTATTTGGGGAGAAGTGTGAAATATATATAGATCACAAAAGTCTTAAATATATATTCACACAGAAAGAGATTAATATGCTCCAATGAAGCTGGTTAGAGCTCATTATGGATTATGAATTCTCAATCCACTACCATCTTGGGAAAGAGAACAAAGTGGAAGATACTCCAAGTATAAAGGATCCAAAAATTATATCATCAATGAGAATTGAGAAGGATCAGATCTTATTAGATTTGAAGAGAATGAACATGAGAATCATAAAGTAAGGAATATCATCAATCCTTTCAAAAATTATTTCTCACCCATCTCTTCTTGAAACGTTAAAGGATGCTAAAAAAGATGATGTGTTAATTCAAAAGATAGTGGAAACTATAATAAAAGGGAAATCATAAAAGTTTAATGTTAATGAAGAAAGAATTGTGATATTTGGTTCAATACTATGTGTTCCATAAAATACTGAGGTAAAGAGGGAACTTTTGGACGATGCACATAGTTAAACTTTCTCCATTCACCCAGGATATACAAAGATGTATCGAGATATATGAGAGCACTTTTATTGGGATAACATGAAGAAGGACATCACTAATTATACATCAAATTTCCTACTATATCAACAAGTGAAGGATGAAATGAATAAGTATAAGGGGATGATGAAACCATTACCTATACCAACATGGAAATGAGAAAACATCACCATGGAATTTTTCATCAAACTTCCAAAATTATCCAAGGGAAACAATGCTATCTGGGTTGTTGTGGATCATATTACAAAGACTGTGAACTTCATTGAGATTTGAGAGGATTTTTCACTGGATCAATTGGAATAGATATACATTAGAGAAGTGGTAAGGCTTCAAAAAGTACCACTATCGATTGTATTCGATCGAGATCCAAGGTTCAACTCTAAGTTTTGGAAAAGTCTCCAGTATTATCTAAACACTGAGCCGAATTTCAGTATGAATTATCATGATCAAACTAATATCCTATCTGAGTAGAATATCAAAACACTTAAGGATATATTAAGAACTTTCTCAATGGTCTTCAAAGGCATATGGGACCAACATCTCCCTATGGTTTAGTTTTCTTACAAAAACAATTTCCCCTCAATCATCCAAATGGATCCAAATGGATCCCTATGAATCCATTTATGGGAAGAGGTGCAGAACACCGACATGTTGGGATGAAGTTTGGGAACAAAAGCTTCTAGGTCCTAAAATGGTTAAGTAAATTATAGAGAAGGTTAAAACCATTCATCAACATATCAAATCTGTTCAGAGTCAACAAAAGAGCTATGCTGACAATCTTCGACGTGACCTAGAGTTTGATGTTGGAGACTTGGTATTCCTCTGTATATATCCCTGGAAGAGAGTTATGAGAAGTCCGTGAAGATATTAGATCATAGAGAAAAAATTTCTACAAAATAAGACTATGCCCCTCATCAAAGTGTTTTGGAGAAACCAAAAGTTTGAAGAAGCAATGTGGGTATCAGAGGAAGTGAGGAATCAGAGTTACCCTCATCTGTTTTTGAGTGGGAAAATGAACTTTTGAGTGAAAAATTTCTAAAGGAGGAAAGATTATAATGACTCGAGCTGTTATAAATAAAAATTACCTTTTTATTTCATTAAATGTATTATTATATATGGTTATATAAATCACATGAACTTCTTTTGTTTTATTATATCAAATTAGATTTAAATTACCATTAAGCATCATTACCGTTGATAATATAGCTGTTGAATAGTGATCACATGACAAGTATAAATATAGGGTTTTAACAAATCCATTTATCACAAACAAAGGAAGTGATGACCTCAAGTAGTAGGATCATACCCTAGGAATCCAATTTATCAGAGCTTCTGAGGGAGATAAAATTTCTTGGATTTTCCCAAGACCAAGACCATGCTGAGATCCAATAACTTAAGCATGAGAGAAACCTTTTACTGGAGAAGTTCATGCTCATCGAGATCACGACCCAAACCATGTTCACCGAACGACTCCATGAAAGCCCCACCGTCGCACACCTTACTCTTTGGGCATACGATGATATAATAAAGGGATATGTATAAAGAACTTATAATTAGGAATATATACATTATTTTTTTGTATAAAATAATGAATATTTTTTCTTCTTATTATTTCCACTTTTTAAATGATTTTTAAAGTACAAATAATATTTTTTTGTTAATATTCAAATTCAATTTGGAAATCTATTTTAACGGATTAATGAATTTATGAATTAACGGATTTTTGAAATAAATAATATTTTAATGGAAAATTATTATTAAACAATATTTATTAAATATTAATTATCATACAATTTTTATGTTGTCAAATGTAATTTTTATAATGGTTCAAAAACTGTTATTTGTCAAAAACCCGTTATTTTCAATAAATGTTGTTTTTTATTTTTAAAAGTGAAAATTAACATATTTAGAAAATTATTTAGATAAAATGTGTAACAACCCAAAATTTTTGAATAATAATTATTTCATGAAAATGTATGTTTTTGTACTCAAAAAAACTATATCTCTTTATTAATGAAGTGAGTATAATTGAAATGAGACCGTTGGGTTTTGACTCTTATACGACCATTGGTCAATATGACCATTGGAAACTATACACTTAACATTAAGATTAGTGATTAAAAATGGAAATGAAAATGGTTATTATTGAATAAAGAAGAGTTAATGGCATCATCTAGTAGACTCGCGCCACACGAAGCCCATTTGTTGGAGCTTGGGAAGGAGGTGGCGTCGCTGGGCTTTACTCTGGACCGAGCCCAAGATGAACTTCAATACATTAATCTTGAAGGGAATCACTTATAGGATAATTTCAAGTTGATAGAAATAACCACTCAACAAATTTTTTCGGATCCACCCCAATATTCTATCACCATTGCACACCTTACTCTTAGGTCCTATGCGGGCATTATAAGGGGTTATGTAATGATTCCTTAGTTACTTTGTGTAATCCCTTGGTATAAATAAAATTTTTATTTCATCATTCCTATTTTAGGAATATATTTTCTTAATAAAGTATATTTTTAATTAAGAAAATTTTTATAAATTGATTTTAGAAATAAAAATTGTACTTTTCAGAGATTTTTCATACATAGAGAATTATTATGGTAAAATAAACATCATTTTTGAATTTCATATTTCAAAATTAACCTAGGATGATTTTTTAGAAGTTTTCTAAGAAGTTTAAATTTTATGAATAATATTTTAAGAATAGTGTTTTTTTGATGAATAGTATTAGATGAATAGTGTTTTTTTGATGAATAGAAAAAAATATTTTATTATTAAATAACTCTTTCTGTGAAATGATTTTAAAAAATATGACATACTTGGTTGTAATTAGGGTGAAAAATGTGGTTCAATAAGATCAATATAATTTTTTGGTGAATAGTAATTTTACCCTTTGAAATAGTAATTTTACACTTACAAATGGTAATTTTATCAATGCAATGGTAACATCACCTAAGGAGGTACAAATATGTTTTAGTCATCTTAAGTGGTAATGTGATATAATTATATCATAGTATAAGTAAATAAATGATTTAGAAATTATTAGTCAAGTATTAGTATTTTATTTATTTAATTTAATTTTAAATGAAATTAATTTTTATAAAATGGTGTTCACTTTTGGATTCTATACGTCGAAAAATGGTTAGGGTGATTTTTTGGGGTTTTTCTGAAACATTTGAATTTTTGGTGAATAGTAAAAATACAGTTATGAGTTTTTGGTAAGATTAATGACATAATTAATGATGTAATAATGATGTATTAATGATGGTAGAATATTGAGAAATAAAATATTTTATGAGGTGTCCCAAGTGTCCAATACCATGGGAAAATACCATGGGCAAGCCCATGGTTTTGCAAATACCACTAATGAGGTGTCCATTGGAAATTACTAAAATATTCCCTCACTTTTTCTATAAATACCAACTCATTCCTTCATTCCATTAATTCCAAATTAATCCTCAATGAAGATATGGTGTTCTTACCTCCCAAGGAGTCCTCCCAAGGTACCCTCAAACCCATAAAGGTCCCAACCTTTGAGTTTTTGAAGTTACTCTTCAAGGTAAGGGAACCTTTAACCCTCCTCTTTTAGTCAAGACTTATTTTATGTTATGTATTTTAAATTTACATTTTCTTATATTGGGGTATGTTATTCTGCATCCTTATTGATTTTCATTTTATGTACAAATGGTGATATACCCTTTCCGTTCTCATCAACTGATTTTTTGAATTTTTAAGCGACGCTGTTAGGCTGCCGAATTTTCATAAGGGAATTCTCAACTTCTCTTTTTTTCCATTCAAGTTCTATTTTATGTGCTATGACTTTCAAGTTTCCATACCATGTTCTTATTAACATTTTATTATATCCCTCTACTATATTATGCATCATTTATGAATAGGTGAACCATGTTCCCTCTCTTTTTAATGTTTTCTAAAACCATGTTGCATAGCCGTTATGCTGCAGAATTTTTATCTCAAATTCTATCTCTTTTTTCTCAAGAAATTATCTTATTTTATTTATGTGAATACCCAAAACTATTAAATTTCTAGAGTTATTAATCAATAAATAAAAATTATATATTTGATTCGGGAATTGACATACATAAAACCCTCATTCCCTTTCCGTGGGTTATAAATGACATAATGATCATGCTTTTAAGCACTTTTTTAAAACGTCATGATTTTGATATGAAAACCATTTATTTTATTCTATTTGGGTTATTTATGAAATTTTTGATTATTATCTATGTGGATCAGATAAAAATAGAGAAATATTAAGGGTGCTCCTGGATATCACACCAATGCATTGGGTAAAGGAATTAATCTCTAGAGATGATAAGTTTTATGATACCTTGGTGAATAACCTTGGTAATTTTTATGACACCTTGGGGATGAACCTTGGTGATATACTTATGAATGTATAAATTAAATGTTTTAGCTACATTTTCAATTTATGTTTCAAGTTATTAATATTATGATATTTGTAAGGACCCGACCTCAGTTTCCCAGAGCTAGCGCCTTATTTGATTACGTTGGCATACATACAAGGAATATGAATCCCGAAGGACCTAGTAGTTTAGTATTATTGGAAACAAGTTACATACATAAGTTTAACATTACAAAATTAAGGTAAAAACAATACTAATTTATTCTACTAGAAACATCACATCTCTTAGATTATGCTTGCAAGTCATTCATAAATTACTTCTTCATGTCCTAAGAAAATGAAAAATAAGAAAGGGGTGAGCTCAAACACTCAGTAAGAGTAGGAAATATAGTAGAAGATAATATAAAAATTATACATGGTGAATACATGCCTTTAATAATAAACATGAACACATTATGGTAGGGATATGATATTTGTAAATAATGCCATAATAAAACATAATAATGGGTATTCTACTAGTCGAATAACTAAATGAACATTCAATTACTAGATTCATAATGAGGGAAGTGCATATTCCAGACATTCTGAAACATTTTTTCATGTCCTCGGCCAAGACGTCTAATGATTAAGGCCTCGGCCAAAATCCATATCACATTGGGAAAAACCTCAGCCAATTCCACGTGTAGTTGTCTCATAAGACCTACCGATGCATCGAGGGGCTATAGCGAGCCCCACCCGTCACATAATAAGTCCAATGAATTCCTCATATGAGTAGGGATAAACATAACAACATATACATTCATATTGAAACTATTATATGAAATGTAACTAACTTTCCCCAATCATTGAACATAAACACCGACCATTCAGAATAATATGGTGAATGGTTTTAGGATAGATAATCCAAAATAAAGTTATTTATAACCCATTCAATAAAATATGGTATATGACATCATAAATTATTAACCCCAACAATACATAATAATCAATAAGAGTATTGAATCAAACTAGAATACTCTTATAAAATCATTAAGCAATCTTGAGATAAATACTCTTTTATTTTGAAAAGACGAGTTATTTTGGAAAAATATTTTCATAAAACCAGAAGTGAAGTAAGATAGTATTTTCATACTAAAATTAGTGATTTTATAAATATAATGGTTTCCAAAAAACATATTATAGAGTGCCCTTGAGAATAGATATGAATTTGAGAAATTCCCTTGAATCAGGCTTGTATTTTGGAGATAGTTTTTAAAGTTTCTTTTAAAACATGTAACAATCCATAAAATAAGTAATGGTTCTGGTTTGTAAACACATATATAATAATCACACAGAATATATGTGGAGTACATAACAATACATAATAATTTCATTGAGGTAATTAGACAATGAAAGTATCCCGAATGAAAATGGAAGTTCGGGTGGAAAACCCTTACCTTAACTCCAAACGTGTTCCTCTATCGAACTTAATATTCAGGAATATGAAATTATACTTATTAATAAATTATTTAATAACTTATTAGACATTTATTTAGTTTATCATAGTTCTGGATAGTTCATTTATGTTCTTATTGATAAGTTATTGTATTGAATTCTGTCTCTTCGGAGTGTTCATTTTCTTTATTTTCATCTTCGGGTCACTTGTTTTTAAGAATGTGGAATGGATGTAAATATCCAGAATTGAAACTATATATTATTTATGAACATAAATAGGTTTTATTGGTCATTTATATAACTTGGTTACATGTAAATAAGATGAATTATTATATAGAACTTTAATGATAATTGTTTCGGTTAATTTGTGGGATTTCATTACAACAAACTCATTTTTCTTTATAACTTAATACCATTTATACGAAGGGATTACAGAATATTAAATAGGTTATATTATATATAATAATCTGGTTCAACCATAACAATAATGGTTTCATGACCATAATTTTGAATGATAAAATAAATCGAAAGTCCATCATCCTTGAATGTGTAAAATTGACTCATCTCGGATGGTGTTCTTGCTACTAGTATAAAAGAAGGTAAAAAGGGAGAGATGATGATTAATTATTCAAATATCATGAAAAAAATTCCAGTACATACAAGGTACTGGATTCATCACAAAATTTAGATAAGGAGAGGTAATATAAAATGAAAACAAGTGAACTTGAAAGGAAAGACAAAGAATTGAAAAAGGAATTTACCTCTTGAACCAATCTTCCTTGAGAACCTCCTTAAGGAGAGGTTTTGGTCTTTTTATGAGACCAAGGCTTTCTGGACGTGGGGGAGGAGGTTGGGAAGGTATTTGGAAATAATTTGGAGAAGTCACAAGGCTAGAGAGGAGTGAATGGAAGGGGGGGGGGGTGAGAGGGAGTTTTTATAGTGGAGGAGAGAGGAGATTTCTTAATATAAAACTCATTAATTTATTATTTCTCCTCAAGACAAGGAATAGTGAGTATTCCATGACCAATAATAGTAATTGTATCATGTGATCCCGAACCAAGTGGTCTTACATCAGTAGAACATCACACATGACTCTATAATTAGTGTATTTATCTTAATTTTGCAATTTATGGTATGTCACTATTCATAAAAAATTCAAGTATTTCAGAAAAATCCCAACAATTTACCCCGACCATTTTTCGATGTGTAGAATCCAAAAATGAAATCCATTTTTCAAAAATAATTTTCTAAATATTATTAATTTAATATTTAATTAAATCATAATTTATTCTAAAAACAAGAGTTTTAAAACATTTTTTTACTTATTTTAAAGCATAGATATATCATGCTTACACTTTAATATTATTTATATACTATCATAAGTAAGGTTACTATTCATTAAAGTATATAACTATTCATAAGGGTATGTTACTATTCATAAGGGTAGGTTACTATTCACCAAAAATTAAGTTTTTCTTATCAGACTCTAAATAACTTACTGATCGCAACTATGTATGTTAGATTTTTGAAATTCACATCACACAAGTGACAGACTTATGTTTTAAGGTTCACATAGCACTTAGTAGTTAATTATGTTGTGATTTCATGTGATTATGACATATTTATAAGAAAGAAATTTCCTTTTAAAAATATTGGGTCATTACATTCTCCCCTCCTTACAAAAATTTCATCCTCGAAATTCACATAATATTACCTGAAAAGATTTGGGTTTGTCTTTAACATAAGCTCCTCAGGCTCCCATGTTTCTTCCTCCATCTTATGGTTCCTCCATAGAACCTTTACCAGACGAGTCATCCAATTTCTCAATAATTTTTCTCTAGTATCAAGAATCTTGATTGGATCTTCACAATAAGATAGATCGGGCTCAAGTTCTACTTCTTCATAAGTGAGTACATGTTTTGGGTATGGCATGTACTTTCTTAACATTGACACGTAGAACACATTGTTGACCTTGGAGAGACTTGGAGGCATTGCCAAATGGTAAGCTATGACTCCAATTCGGTCCAGAATTTCAAAAGGTCCGATGTACCTGGGACTTAATTTTCCTTTCTTACCGAATCGTATAATACCCTTCCTTGGAGATACTTTCACGAAAACGTGATCACCTTATTGAAATTCCAAACACTTTCTTCAGTTATCAGTATAGCTCTTTTACCTACTCTGAGCTATTTTGATACGGTTCTTGATAATCTTCACCTTTTCCATTATTTCTTCAACAAGTTCTGGGCCCACGAGCATTCTTTCCCCAACATTATCCCAACAAGTTGGTGTACATAATCTCCTCCCATATAATGCTTCATAGGGTTCCATCTACATACTTGAATGGAAGCTATTGTTGTAGTAAAACTCTATGAGAGGTAAATACTGATCCCACATTCCTTGAAAATCAAGTGAACATGACCTCAACATGTCTTCCAATGTTTGAATAGTCCATTCTAATTGTCCATCAGTTTGTGGGTGGTAGGCAGTGCTCAAACGAAGATCAGTATCTAGGGCCTTCTGAAGAATCTTCCAGAATCATGATGTAAAATGGGGATCACGATCAGAAACAATTGATGAGGGTACACCATGAAGTCTTACAACTTCATTAATATATATTCTTTCTAAACATTTAAGTGGTAAGTCTTCCCTTATAGAAAGAAAATGTGCAGATTTTGTAAGACGATCAATAATGACCCATATCGTATCATTATTTCTTGGAGTCTTTGGTAGCCCCATGACAAAGTCCATCGTAATATCATCCCATTTCCACATAGGTATAAGAAGGGGTTGCATGACTCCACCAGGATATTGTCTTCCTACCTTCACCTGTTGATAAACTAAACATCTCGACACGTAATCAGCAATCTCCCTCTTCATGTTTTCCCACAAAAAATGTTCCTTCAGATCTCTATAAATCTTGGTGCTACCCGGGTGTATAGAGAAATTTGAGCTATGATCATCATCTAATAGTTCCCTTTTTAGTCTAGGTACTGATGGAACACAAAACCTCTTCCCAAACTTCAGAACTTTTTTTATACACGAAGTCAGCCAGTCTCCCTTCCTTAACTACATTAATTTTCTTGTGCAGATTCTCATCATCATATTGAGAAATTTTTATCTTCTCTAGTAAATATGGTTTAGAAATCATTTGAAAGAGGAGTGATGTTTCCCCTTCCTTAACAATTCCCATATTCATCTTCAGTAGATCCATGAACATATGATCTCTTTCAATCCTCATTTGAGTCAGAAGTCCCTGATCTTTCCTGCTTAATGTATCTGCCACCTTATTCGTCTTTCCTGGGTGGTAGTGTATTGAACAATCATAATATTTGAGTAACTGGAGCCATCTTTTTTTCCTCATGTTGAGTTCTTTTTGTGTGAAAATATATTTCAAACTCTTGTGGTTCGTATAAATCTCATGTCTCTCTCCGTAGAGATAATGCTTCCATATTTTCAGAGAAAATATTATAGTTGCTAACTCAATATCATGAGTTGGATAATTCTTATCATGAGTCTTCAATTGTCTTGATGCATAAGAAATAACTTTATCATTTTTCATAAGGATTCAACACAGTCCATTCTTTGATGCATCACTGGTTATTACAAATCCATCACTTCTGGATAGAAGAGTCAAAATTGGAGCATTGAACAATCTTCTTTTCAATTCACCGAAGCATTATATACATTCTTTTGTCCACACAAACTTAACTCCTTTACATGTGAGCTTGGTTAGCGGGTTAGCCAATCAGGAAAAATTCTGAATGAAACGCCGATAATAACCTAATAAGCCAGTAAAACTGCGTACCTCAGTTATGTTTTTTGGCATGGGCCAATCTTGGATTGCCTTTGTCTTCACAGGATCAACTAGGATTCCATCATTAGAGACAATATGACCCAGAAAAGAAACTGATTGGAGCCATAATTTGCACTTGCTAAAATTCCCATATAATTTATTTCTTCTAAGAGTTCTCAGAATAACCCGCAAGTGATTCTCATAGTCTTTATAGATTTTTGAGTATACAAGGATATAATCGATGAATACCACAACAAATTTATCAAGATATTAATTGAAAAATCTATTCATTAAATCCATGAAAATAGAGGGTGCATTTGTTAGTTCAAAAGGAATCACTGTAAACTCATAATGCCCATACCTGGTCCAAAATACTATCTTAGGAATATATTCCTTTCTCACACGCAACTGATGATATCTGGATCGAAGTTTAATCTTCAAAAAGTATTGAGCTCCATGAAGTTGGTCAAATAAATCATCAATTCGGGGTAGAAGATACTTATTATTTATTGTAATAGCATTCATTTTCCTATAATCAATGAAAAACATCATGGATCCATCTTTCTTTTTGACAAAGAGGACAGGGGATCCCCATGGAGAAACACTATGTCGAATAAATCCTTTTTCACTCAAATACTCTAGTTTTTTCTTTAGCTCTACTAATTCCACAGTGGCCATTCTATAGGGAGTCTTTGATATAGGTATAGATTCAGGAATTAAATCAATAGAGAACTCAACTTCCTACTCTGGAGGATGTCCAGGTAAATCCTCTGGAAATACATCAATGTACTCTTTCACTATGTGAACATATTTAATTTGAAGATTTCTTTACTCGCCCATAGATATTGGTTTATCTTCCTCTCCAAGTATTGTATTCAGTATAGCTATAAGGGGTGGTTCTAGATAAGAATCAGGTGGCGAAGTTTCCTCCCTAAAGACAAGGGATTCTACACCATTTTCAAAAATTGTAACTTCCTTCTTATTACAATAAATCTTCGCATCATAATTTGACAGCCAATCCATACGGAGAATTATATCAAATTAAGTTATTAGTATGATGACAAGGTTAGCAACTAGAGCACATTTTGGTGTCTGGAGGGGGACTAGTCGATATGCCTTGGTTGCAATGATACATCCCCTAGGAGTTTTGACTAACAACTCCTTTATTAAATCAAATTGGACATATCTAATTTTCTTGGAAAACTGGGAAGATATAAATGAATGCGATGATCCAGAATCAAATAAAGTGTTGGCTAAGTTTGAAGAAACAATTAAAGTATGTGCCACCATGTTATTAGGAACTTCAACCTCTATAGTTTTGATTGTGTAAGCTTTTCCCTGATCCCTTGACCTTTTCTGTTGCATATTTTCTTAACTCCTTGGAAAATAATTAGCACAATGTCCCATCTCCCGACAATTATAGCATTGAACATCATTGGCTTCCTTCTGCCTTTTGCAATCACAAGCAAGATGGCCTTTCTGACCACAATTGAAGCACACTCCTTTTCCTTTTAAGCATGCACTAGGGTGTTTCCTTCCACAATTGTCACATGGTGAAAATTAAACTCTTCCCTTCTACCCCGTTTCCTTATTTCCTTTCCCAGGGTTTTCAGCAGCTCTCTTATTTTATTGATTTCCCTTAAAGTCATAAGACTTAGATAATTCTTAATCTGTCTTGATAGCACATGAAACTATATATTCATATGATGAAAAACTACATCCCAAGGTGAGAAATATCTTCTCAAGGGAACATACCCACTGCTCTGCTACAAAAGGGTTTGTAGTCCCATTGAATGATGAAGTCTGTTGTCGCATAAAGCGATCTAGCATAGCTCCTCCACAAGGTGGATCTGGATGCTCCATGTGGGTAAGGTTATTATTCATAACCTGAGTAAGTTTTCCCAGTATAGTTATGAGTTTCTCAGCACCAGTCACAGCACCAGAGCCTTCATCATTATCTTGCATCAGAGGAAAATCACTATAAGGTACACGTGTGTTCATGTGGTTTCCATTCCTTCCACTTGGAGACATCTCTAGATAATGACATACACTATATTAGGTTATGAATCATAATCTATAATCTTAAATTAACAAAATACTTAGAAAAAATTGAGATCCTATGAATGGCTAATCCCATATTCACAAATATGGTTTCTTTGAGGAATATTTTACATTTCAATCCTTCATAATGTCTTGTAAAGAAAATGTGAATTATCCTAAGCATATACCCCAGGAGTGTCATAACCCATAGTGCAGCAAGACCCATTTTCATGCACCAGTTCCCATTTGAGTCTAGCTCAAGCGGTGTTTTCGGGTTTTACCCCTAGATACATCTGTGCTAGAGCCGCCTATACCTACTCATATCTAGACAGGGATGTATTTCTTGAAAGATCCACATAATCTATTCCTTATCAAAATACCAGGATGTTATTGTATGTATATCCTCAAAGACTAACTTAGGGACTCTTCCATAATTCTACGTTTTCTAAATCTAGTTTCCAAGTATTCTACTAAACTTCCTCTGATACCAAATGTAAGGACCTGACCCAAGTTTCCTAGATCCGACACCTTATTTGACTATGTTGGCATACATACAATGAATATGAATCTCAAAGGACTGAGTAGTTTAGTATTATTGGAAACAAGTTACATACAGAAGTTTAACATTACAACATGAAGGGAAAAGTAACACTAATTTATTCCACTAAAAACATCACATCTCCTAGATTATTCTTGTAAGTCATTCATAAATTACTTCTTCATGTCCTGAGAAAATGAAACATAAGAAAGGGGTGAGCTCAAATTCTCAGTAGGAGTAAGCAATACAATGGAAGATAATATAAACATTAGACATGGTGAATACATGCATTTAATAATAAACTTGAACACATTATGGCAGGGATATGAGTTGAGTAAATAATTCCATAATAAAACATAATCATGGGTATTCTAATATCCGAATAATCAAATGAACATTCAATTACTAGCTTCATAATGAGGGAAGTTCATATGCCGGGCATTCTGAAACATTTTGTCATGGCCTCCGCCAAGACGTCTAATGATTAAGGCCTCGACCAAAATCCATATCACATTGGGAAAGGTCTCAACCAATTCCACGTGTAGTTGTCTCATGAGACCTACCAATGCATCGAGGGGATATATCGGGCCCACCCATCACATAATAAGTCCAATGCATTCCTCATATGAGTGGGGATAAACATAACAACATATACATTTATATTGAAACTATCATATGAAATGTAACTAACTTTCCCCAATTTTTGAACATAAACACCAACCATTCAGAATAATATGGTGAATGGTTTTAGGATAGATAATCCAAAATAAATATAGTCATAAACCATTAAATAAAATATGGTATATTACATCATAAATGATTAACCCCAACAATACATAAGAATCAACAAGAGTATTGAATCAAACTAGAATACTCTTATAAAATTATTAAGCAATCTTGAGATAAATACTCTTTTATTTTGAAAAGATGAGTTATTTTGGAAAAATATTTTCATAAAACCAGATGTGAAGAAAGATAGTATTTTAATAATAAAATGAGTGATTTTAGAAATATAATGGTTTCCAAAAAATAGATTATAGAGTGCCCTTGAGAATAGATTTGAATTTGAGAAATTCCCTTGAATCAAGCTTGTATTTTGGAGACAGTTTTGAAAGTTTCTTTTAAAACATGTAACAATCAATAAAATAAGTAAATTTTTTGGTTTTTAAAAATATATATAATACTCACACAGAATATATGATGAGTAAATAACAATACATAAGAATTTCATTGAGGTAATTAGACAATGAAAGTATCCCAAATGAAAATGGAAGTTCGGGTGGAAAACCCCTACCTTAACTCCAAACGTGTTCCTCTCTCAAACTTAAGCTCCTGTAATATGAAATTATACTTATTAATAACTTATTTAAGAACTTATTATACATGTATTTAGTTTATCATAGTTCTGGTTAGTTCATTTATGTTCTTATTGATAAGTATTGTATTGAATTCCGTCGCTTCAGAGTGTTCATTTTCTTTATTTTCATCTTCAGTTCACTTGTTTTTAAGTATGTGGAATGGATGTAAATATACAGAATTGAAATTATATATTATTTATGAACATAAATATGTTTTATTGGTCATTTATATAACTTGGTTACATGTAAATAGGCTGAATTATTATATAGAACTTTAATGATAATTGTTTCGGTTAATTTGTGGGTTTTGATTACAACAAACTCATTTTTCTTTATAACTTAATAACATTTGTACGAAGGGATTACAGAATCTTAAATAGGTTATATTATATATCATAATCTGTTTCAACCATAACAATAATGGTTTCATGACCAGAATTGAGAATGATAAAAGAAATCGAAAGTCCATCGTCCTTGAATGTGTAAAATTGACACATCTCGGATGGTGTTCTTGCTACTAGTATAAAAGAAGGTAAAAAGGGGGAGATGATGATAAATTATTACACTATCATGAAAACATTCCAGTACATATAAGGTACTGAAGTCATCAAAAAAATTGGATAATGAGAGGTAATTGAAAAATAAAACAAGTGAACTTGAAAGGAAAGACAAAGAATTGAAAAGAGAAATTTACCTATTAAACCAAACTTCCTTGAGAACCTCCTTAAGAAGGGGTTTTGGTATTTTTATGAGACCAAGGATTTATGGACGTGGGTGAGGAGGTTGGGAAGGTATTTGGACAGAATTTTGAGAAGGAACAAGGCTTTAGAGGAGTGAATGGAAGGGTGGGTGGGGGGGGGGTGAGAGGGGGTTTTTATAGTGGAGGAGAGAGGGGATTTCTTAATATAGAACTCATTAATTTATTATTTCTCCTCAAGACAAGGAATAATGAGTATTCCATGACCAAGAATAGTAATTTTATCATGTGATCTTGAACCAAGTGGGCTTACATCAGTAGAACATCACACATTACTCTATAATTAGTGTATTTATCTTAATTTTGAAATTTATGGTATGTCACTATTCATCAAAATTCAAGTATTTCAGAAAAATCCCAAAAATTTACCCCAACCATTTTTCTACATGTAGAATCCAAAAATAAATTACATTTTTCAAAAATAATCTTCTAAATATTTTTAATTTAATATTTAATTAAATCATAATTTATTCTAAAAACAAGAGTTTTAAAACATTTGTTTACTTATTTTAAAGCATAGATATATCGTACTTACAATTGAATATTATTTATATACTATAATAAGTAAGTTTACTATTCATTAGGGTATATCACTATTCATAAGGGTATGTTACTATTCATAAGGGTAGGTTACTATTCACCCAAAATTAAGTTTTTCTTATCGGAGTCTAAATAACTTACTAATCACAACTGTGTTTGTGGGATTTTTGAAATTCACATCACAGAAGTGACAAACTTATGTTTTAAGGTTCAAATAGCACTTAGTAGTTAATTATTTTGTGATTTCATGTGATTATGACATATTTATAAGAAAGTAATTTCCTTTTAAAAATATTGGGTCGTTACAATATTCCTCTTTATCACGCCTTTATGATATTACCCATGTTCTTATTGATATCACTCAAGTTCACATGTAAAATGTTTCACTTGTTTTCCTTACTGGGCGTTATTCTCACCCTTTACTTTGATGTATATCTCTAGGTTATGAAATGTAATATTTTTACTTAGGATGAACATTTCAAGAGGCCTTTCAAGAGGATTAAAATAATGTTATATGTTTTCATGTATTATGTACCTTTTTTCCAAGACACTAAACTTTAAATATCCTCTGTTTGTAATGTAATGAAAAGTTATGTAATAAGAAGGTGGGATGCCATAGTTGGTTTAAAAGGATATTTTAGTTATTTTTGGAAATTAGGCTATGAAAAATTTAAGTAGAACCCTATAGGAAAGTTTAAATATAGGAAAAATTCCTGGTATTTTGGTGAAATATTAAGTAAGTGGTTTTCGAACAAATAAGTCCCTGTCTAGATACGAACAAGTGAATGTGGCTCTCTCACATATGTATCTAGGGGTAAAACCCAATAAAAATGATTTGAGCTAGACTCGAACGAGAACTGGTGCACGACAACGGGCCTTACTACACTCCTGGTTTGACACTCCTGGGGGATATGTTTGATTAATACCAAGATTTTTCTGAATCATTATGAAGGATTTATAGATAAATGAAATTTTTGATAAAGAATAATATGTTTAAGCACTAAGTTTTAAAACATAAAAATCCTTTACAGATAAACGATTCATAAATGAAATAATTTTCTTGATAATGTTTTATTATTTTAGAAAATGGTGGGAAATAGGAGGAACCATGAAAATGGTGACCGCAATGGACCATGCGCTGATGTCCCTCTGATAGAAGTCGGAATGGAAACTTTCATGAGAATGATGAACAAATTGACTCAAGTTATGGGAAATAACTTGAATCAAGCTGAGAGACCAATGTCACCATGAAGGGAACAACTTTATATTGAGTCCTTTATGCATCAATGACCACCAATGATCAATGGATCTACCAACCCATTGATTATTGAACAGTAGACCGACTCTATCAAAAATATCTTTTCAGTACCCTACTATTCAGAATAAGAGAAGGTCACCCTAACTGTTTACTGCTTAGAGGGATAAGCTGAACAGTGGTTGGAACTGATTAAAAACTTGTGTCCAAGAGTGGAGGTTTAAGATATTGAGTGGTAATAGTTTAAAGGGATCTTCCTCAATAAGTATTTCCCTCACTCGATGGAAACAAAAATGGATAAGGAGTTTCTCAAGCTGAAGCAGAGGGAGAATGAATCTGTTGAAAGCTACGAGATGAACTTCAAAATAATTTCTTGTTACACCTCAAAATTTGTCATGTATCCTAATGTTAAGGTTGATATATTCTTTGGTGGACTAAGACCTCATATACAGTAGAATCTAGCCAACCGAGACTATGATAGCTATGAGGAGATAGTACAAAGTGCTATGAAAGTCAAACTGGAGTTCGATGAGATGCAGTGGTATCATAAATCCAATGACAAGAAGAGATCAATGGATCTAAGATTAGAGAGGATATTTGATCATGGAAGAGGAGGTAAGAAAGTACAACATCCCACGTGTAATAAATGTGGGAGAAAGCATTAAGGGAACTGCCTGCTCGAGAGCGGGAAGTGATACATGTGTGGAAGAGATGGACACATCACGTGGAATTGTCATAGTGAGGTGAAGTCTCAACTTCCCAATACTAATGAAAAAGGGAATATGGTGTGGGAACTACATAAAGTTCAATTATATAAGTGTGGACGACTTGGTCACTTTTCCAATCACTATCCAAATCCGAGGGTAGTGGAGGGAAATCACCATCAGCCTCAACAAAGGCCAAGGGAGTAGGGTCATGGTTTTTTTATCACAACAAATGATGTTGAATCTCCAAATGATGTGGTGGAAGGTAATATTGTTGTTCTATCAAAGATATCAAGTACTTTGTTTGATTATGGTTCTACGCATTCCTTTATTTCCTCCAAGTTTACAAGGAATTTAGAATCAACCCCCAAATTTCTAAAAGTAGAGTTATCAGTCAATACTCTTGGTGGGATTATCGAAACATCAATAGTATTTCAAAACTCAAGTATTTACTTTAGTGAGAAATATCTTATCTAAAATCTAGTAGTCATTACCATGTAGCAATTTTACATTATACTAGGGATGGATTGGCTCTCAAAGTATAATTCTAAGATCAAATGTAGAAGAAAGGAAATCTTAATAGTCTTGAATGGGAAACCTACAATTATCTTCCAAGGAGAGATATCTCAATCTGGCCTTTGTCTAGAAGAACCTCCTATATCCTTATTTATGGGGTTGATAGATGAAGAAAAATATGTAAATGATAGTATAATTATTGAAAATGTCCCCATCATCCAGGAATACATTGACGTATTTCTTTAGGAGTTACCTGGACCTCCCTCGGAAGGAGAGGTAGAGTTCTCCATTGAACTCATACCTGGATCTAATCTGATATCAAAGAACCCATATAGGATGGAAAATGTGGAGTTGGAGAAATTGAAGAAACGACTCCAAGATATTTTGGAGAAGGGGTTTATCTGATTGAGTGTGTCTCCTTGGGGAGTACCTATTCTCTTTGTGAAGAACACGAATAGATCAATGTGGCAATGCATTGATTATAGAGAACTAAATGAAATCACAGTGAATAAAAAATACCCTCTTCCATGAATTAATGAATTATTTGACCAAATTCATGGGTCTCAATTCTTCTCAAAGATTAATCTTTGATTTGGGTATCATAAATTGAGGGTGAAGAAAGTAGATATTCCAAAAACTACCTTTTGATCAATATATGGGCCTTATGAGTTTTTTGTTATGCCCTTTGTCTTGACTAATGCTCCTTCTATTTTTATGGATTTGATTAATAGAGTCTTTAAGGACTACCTTGATTACTTTTGTGGTAGTTTTTATTAATGATATTATTATATGTCCCAAAAGTCGTGAGGTGGATGAGGATCATCTAAGGGTTATTTTTCTAACACTTCGAAAGGAGAGGTTTTTTGGAAATTTTAGAAAATGTGAATTTTGGTTACAAAAAGGTTCTTTCTTGGGGCACTTTGTAACCAATGAAGGAATCACAATTGACCCTACAAAGAAAAAGGTTATGGAGGAGTGGCCTTAGCCTACAAAAATAACTGAGATTCTTAGTTTCCTTAGATTAGCGGGATATTATAGGATGTTTGTGAAAAACTTTTCATGAATTTCTAATCCACTAACCAATTTAACTCGAAAAGGGGTTAAATTTATCTGAAAAAAGGATTGTGGGGAAAGTTTCCAAGATATGAATAAGATATTGGTTACTGCACCTGTTCTAACTCTGCCCTCAAGTGGATAAGGATTCGTTATTTTTATCAATGCATCTATAAAAGGTCTTGGATGTGTCCTTATGCAAAATGACAAGGTGATTTCTTATGAATCTTGATAGTTAAAGACTCATGATCAGAACTATCCTATGCATTATCTTGAGTTGTATGTGGTTGTTTTTTCTCTGAATATATGGAGGCACTATCTTTATTGGGGGAAATGTGATATATACATAGACCATCAAAATTTGAAGTATATTTTCTTACAAAATAAATTGAACATTAGACAAATTAGATGGTAGGAAATTATTAAATACTATGATTGTTAAATTCATTATCATCTTGGAAGAGAAAATTTTTTTGTCAATGCATTAAGTAGGAAATACCTAGTTTTTTCTATCCATGATGAGGATTCAAATAGATCCTTTGATCAATGACCTAGTAAAGTTGGACATGGGAATTGTAAGGGAAGGGAAATCATCAAACCTAACCCAAATGATTTATCAACCTTTATTACTATAGAATATCAATAAATCTTAGAAAGAAGATGCTTTGTTATAGAAGAAGTTTGAGGCTGTGAAGTATGTGAAGTTTCCTGAGTTCAATATTGATCAAGAAGGTGTACTGAAATTTTGTACAAGACTATGTGTTCTATATGTTCTGAAAATAATGAAGGAGCTAATGGATGAAGCTCATAGATCTAATTTATATATACATCCTAGAAGCATAAAAATGTATAGGGACCTTTGTGATCAATTTTTTGTGGGATAATATGAAATGGGATATTGCTGACTACACTATAAGGTTATTGGTATGTCAGAAAGTGAAGGAAGAGCAACAAATTCTTAAATAGGTATTACAACCACTACCCATACCAACATAGAAGTGTGACAATATCACCATGGACTTTGTCACTGGTCTCCCAAGAACTTCCAAAGGAAACAATGTGATATGAGTTATAGTATATCATCTCACCAACGCTGCCCATTTTATCTCTATTTAGGAATATTTCTCTCTTGATCAAATTTCCAGGATTTATGTAAAGGAAGTGGTAAGGATGCATGGAGTTCCAGTTTTAATTGAATCTGATCATGATCCAAGGTTCACATCAAAATTATGGAGAAGTCTTCAACATGATTTGAGTACCGAATTGAATTTCAGTACGACCTATCACCCCCAAACTGATGGAAAATCTGAAAGAACTATTCAAACAATCGAGGAAATTCTAAGAACATATGCACAATGGAATTTAAAGGTGGATGGGATCAACATATCCCATTATTTGAGTTATATTACAACAACAACTTCTACTCAAGCATTCAAATGGAACCTTATGAAGCTATATATGGGAAGAAATTTAGAACTCCCATATGTTGGGATGAAGCTGGTGAGAGAAAGTTTCTTGGACCTAATCTTGTCCAAGAGATGACAGAAAAGGTTCATGCTATCCAACAACACATTAAGGCTACACAGAGTTGGAAAAAGAGCTATGCCAACATCCATCAAAGGGACTTGGATTTTGATATTGGTGAAAAATTCTTTCTTCTAATTTCACCTTGGAAGAGAGTCATGGGGTTTGGGAAGAAAGGGAAACTTAGCCCTAGGTATATTGGCCCCTATGAAATCCTTGATCATGTAGGAGTAGTGGACTATCGGCTTTCACTTACTCCAAATATAGCACTAGTTCATGATGCCTTCCACATATCCCTCTTGAGGAAGTACATACCTGACCCATCACATGTACTAAATCTGTAGGTGGTATAACTAGAATATGACCTCTCTTATGAGGAGAAACCAGTAGAGATATTGGATTATAGAGACAAGGTTCTATGAAACAAGACAACCAACCTTGTTAAAGTGTTGTGGAGGAACAAAAAATATGAAGAAACCATGTGGGAACCAGAGGAGTCTATGAGGTAGAAGTACCCACACCTTTTCTATTCTAAGGGAAAGAGTTGAAATTTTAGGGACAAAATTTCTTAAGGGGGGATAATGTAACGACCCAACCTTTTTTAATAATAATTGTTTCATGAAAATGTATGTTTTTATACTCAACAAAACTATATCTCTTTATTAATGAAGTGAGTATAATTGAAATGAGACCACTGGGTTTTGACTGTTATATGACCATTGGTCAATATAATCATTAGAAACTATACAATTAATGTTAATATTAGTGATTATAAATGGAAATGATAATTTTTATTATTGCAGAAAGAAGAGTCAATGGCCTTATCTAGTAATATCGGGCCATAGTAATCCCATTTGTTAGGGTTTGGGAAGGAGGTGGCGTCACTGGGATTTTCTCTAGACCAAGACCAAGCTGAAATTCAACATGTTAAGCTTGAACGGAATCACTTACAGGAGAAGTTCAAGTTGATAGAAATCACCACTCGGGCAATTTTGTCTAAGACACCCCAAGAATCTATCACTATTTCACACCTTACTCTTAGGCCCTATATGGGTGTTATAAGGGGTTATATAATGAGGCCTTAGTTACTTTGTGTAATCCCTTATTATAAATAAATTTTTTATTTCATCATTCCTATTTTAGGAATATATTTTCTTAATAAAGTATATGTTTAATTAAGACAAATTTGATAAATTGATTTTAGAAGTAAAAATTTTACTTTTCATATATTTTTCATACATAGAGAATTATTATGGTAAAATAAACATCATATTTGAATTTCAAATGTCAAAATTAACCTAGGCTGAATTTTTATAAGTTTTCTAAGAAGTTTCAATTTGATGAGTAGTATTTTATGAATAATGTTTTTTTGATGAATAGTATTATATGGATAGTGTTTTTTTGATGTATAGTAAAAATATTTTATTATTAAATAACTTTTTATTTGAAATGATTTTAAAAAATATGACATATATGGTTGTAATCAGGGTGAAAAATGTGGTTCAATATGATCAAAATATTTTTTAGTGAATAGTAACTTTACACTTTGGAATAGTAATTTTACACTTATGAATGATAATTTTACCAATGTAATGGTAACATCACCTAAGGAGGTATAAATATGTTTTAGTCATATTAAGTGGTAATGTGATATAATTATATCATAGTGTAAGTAAATAAATGTTTTAGAAATTATTAGTCAAGTATTAGTATTTTATTTATTTAATTTAATTTAAAATTAAATTAATTTTTATAAAATGGAGTTCACTTTTGGATTCTCCACATCGAATAATATTTAGGCTGAATTTTTGGGATTTTTCCGAAATAGTTGAATTTTTAGTGAATATTAAAAATACAGTTTTGAGTTTTTGGTAAGATTAATGACACCATTAATGATGTAATAATGAGGTAATAATTATATTATACTATTTAGGAATAAAATATTTAATTAGGTGTCCCAAGTGGCCAATAACATGGGCCAATACCATGGGTAAACCCATGGTTTTTCAAATACCACTAATGTGGTGTCCCTTGGAAATTAATTAAATATTCCCTCACTTTTGCTATAAATACCAACCCATCCCTTCATTAATTTCTTTCAAAATTCCTCCTCAATGAAGCTATGGTCTTTTTACCTCTCTATGAGTCCTCCCAAGGTGCCCTCAAGCCCAAAAAGGTCCAAACCTTCTAGTTTTTGAAGTTACTCTACAAGGTAAGGGAACCTTTCACCCTCCTCTTTTAGTCAAGACTTCTCTTATGTTATGTCTTTTAAATTTCCATTTTCTTAGGTTGGGGTATGTTATTATATATCCTTATTGATTTCAATTTTATGTAAAAATAGTGAGATACCCTTTCCAATCTCATCAACTAATTTTCTTAATTTTTAAGCAATGCCGTTAGGCTGCCGAATTTTCGTAAGGGAATTCTCAACTTCTCTTTTTTCCATTCAAGTTATGTTTTAGGTTGTATGACTTTAAAGTTTCCATACCATGTTCTTATTTAATTTTTATTCTGACCCTATACTATATTATGATTTATTTATGAACGGTTGAACCCTTTCCCCTCTCTTTTTAATATTGTCTAAAACCATGTTGTATAGCCGTTATGCTGGAGAATTTTCGTCTCAAAATCTATCACTTTTTATCAAGAAATTATATTATTTTATTTATGTGAATACCCAAAACTATTTCATTTCTAGGGGTATTCATCAATACATAAAAATTATATATTTTATTCTGTAATTGACATACATAAAACCCTTATTTCCTTTCCGTGGGTTATAAATGACATAATGATCATGTTTTTAAGCACTTTTTAAAACATCACAATTTTGATATGAAAACCATTTATTTTATTCTATTTGGGTTATTTATGAAATTTTTGATTATGATCTATATGGATCACATCAAAATAAATACATATTAAGGGTTCACCCTGATAGCGCTTCAATGCATTGGGTAATGGAATTAATCACTAGAGATGATAAGTTTTATGATACCTTGGTGAATAACCTTGGTAATTGTTATGAAACCTTGGGGATGGACCCTGGTGACATGCTTATGAATGTATAAATTAAATTTTTTAGCCAAATTTTCAAGTTTTGTTTCAAGTTATTAATATTATGATATGCCTCTATATTATTCGTTTATGATATTCCCCATGTTCTTATTGATATCTCTCAAGTTCACATGTAAACCATTTCACTTGTTTTTCTTACTGGGCATTATTCTCACCCTTTCCTTTGATGTATGTACCTAGGTAATGAGATTTAGTAATTTTACTAAGGATGAACATTTAAAGAAGCCTTTCAATAGGATTAAAATAATGTTATATTTTTTCATGTATTATGTACCTTTTTTCCAAGACACTAAACTTTAAATATCCTCTGTTTGTAATGCAATGAAAATTTATTTAATAAGAAGGCAGGATGCCATAAAATGAATATTATTTTTTAGAATCAGGATATTGAAATTATCTAATTGTGAATGTTTCATAATTTTCTGAGACAGTTGTATTTTTGGGTAAAAATTAAATACCGTATAAATATACGGTGCGTTTTATGACATAATAAAGGACCAATAGTTTTTTAATAAATACTATAAAAGGTATCTTCAACCAAATATATGTTTTACCTTTAAAATAATGTGATTTTAAGTTTATTTTATTTATTTTATAAAGCCTTAGTTAATCCTGCAAGACTTATAATATATTTTAATATTTTAAAATCATTTCTTTGAAAGCGTGACTAACCTCCACATAAGCAAGGGAAATATTTTATTATCTTAAACCCTTGACCTTATAAAGTATTGTAATCCACTCCCCTTTTCCAGAAACTATGGTAAAAAATCATGATATGGTTTGTGGTTTTGAATATTTTATTATGTATTATCCAAAACAAAAATAATAAAGAAATCCCACTCATTTCCTATATAAACCCACCCAATATCCCATTTATATTCATTAAAACGCCTTTAATAAATTCCAAACTCTTCCATCTACTCCCTATATCCCTCCCAAGTCACCCCAAGCTCTCAATAAGCCTCTCCCAATCCTTTGGGGTCACACATTCAGGTAAGGGATCTTCCACCCTCCCCTTTTATCAATCATTCCTTTTATGTTATGTCTTTTAATTTACTTTTCACTATGTTCGGATATTTTCTTAAATATCCCCCGTACTATCCATTTGATTTATAAATTATGATATCCCATTTCACTCTCATTTAAGCCTCCTAAGAACCTTTATGTACACCCGTTACCATAATGAAATTTTGTAAGGGTTCTTTCCTTTCTCCTTCATCTTCAAGTTTCTTTATTATGTTACACCTTGTATTTACAATTCATTATATTGGGGAATGTATTTATATGTACATATTACTTTCAATTTCTTGTATAAATTATGAGATACCCCTTTCTCTCTGATCAACCTGTTTTATGAATTTCTATATGACACTGTTATACTGTCGAAATTGCACCGTGATTTTTCCATGCCAAAATAATTGTGTAGTGAATACCATACCCATTTTTTTATCAATGGTATTAAACTTTATGAACATATACTTATTTATTGGTGATATAAATGTATTTACTACACATTCCTTGATCATAGAATAAATTATTATGTTAAATGAATCTATGTTATATGATCTATGTGGAACTCTTAAGCATAAGAATGAAATGATTATGAAGGGTGTACCCTAATAGCACTCCAATAAATTGGGTACTGTTTAGTATCATGATATGTCATTTTGGGATTGGGGTGTACCTGATTATTTTATGGTACTTTTTTCCACCATGATTTATTGATATCTTTATCCTTGACCTATGTTTATGATTTAGTGTTTTAAGTTGTTTCCACATTTCCCATTTTATGATTATCATGATATATCATGCCTTATTATTCATGTTCCTTTTTATGATCCATTAATATGCCTGTTGTACAACATGTATTGTCTTCCTCATGTTATTCCTTATCTATTCCCTTACTAGTATTTATAGCTCACTCATTTCTTATAAATGTCCTTAGGTTATCCCATACAATGTTAAGTATGAAGGAATGTTTTGGTCATGTTAAAGAAGTTTTCAATAAAGACATTTCATTTCATGTTTTAAGTTGTTATGTAATGTACCTAATTTCCCAAAGATACTATACCTATTGATCTTATGAGTTGTATTAAGTGATATTTTATGTAATAAATCATGTTTAAATATGAAATAAAGAGAATAGTTGTTATAGTTGGTATCAGAGGATATGTTTAGTTATTTTTGGGATTAAGATTAGAAAAATCTAGTTAAAACCCTTAAGGATAAGACTAAGTGTATGAAAAAATCCCTAAATTTTGGTAAGTATAGATTAAGTGGTTTATAAATCAAATATATCCCTGTCTGGATACTACAAGTGGACATAGTTCCGGCACAGATGTACCTAGGAGTAATAACTCTGACAAGGTGTTCTGAGCCTGACTCAGGGTAACTTGGTACATGAAAATAAGCCTTACTGCACACCTAGTTTGACACTCCCAGGAGATATGATTTGGTAAATTCATAATCTCAATATGAACCATTATTAAGGGAATAAAAATTCCCATAAGAATATATATTAGGAAGTAAATCATGAATAATATAGATTAAATCTAAGAAATTCATAAGTTAAGGAGATAAAAGTAATTTATAAGTTATCCCTTTAATGTCATTAGATTCTCCTTTGTGTGTTTAACTATTTAAGATAATCATCCCTAATTTTACTTTTTATTCTATCCAATATACAGAAATAAGAGGAATCTTGTTAACAACCAATGCAAAGGGTAGTGTGATGATTTCTCCAATGAGATGCCCAACTCGATGGGAGCGGGAATTGAAAACTTTGTCATGATACTCTCTTAGCTAACTCAAGTTATAAATAGAAACCTAGACCAAGAGGAGTGCCCAAACCCCCCTAAGAGAGAGCAACCCACAATCTAGAGATTCATGTGACAAATACCTTTTACTTTTAATGGATCACCTGATCTCTTAATCACAGATTAATGAATAAAAACCATTGAAAAGATTTTCTCCATCCTTAAATGTTCCTAATAAGAGAAGGTTATTTAGGATATTTATCGTATGGTGGGTGAAGATGATCAGCGGTGGAAATTAATAAAGAATATAAATCTTGAGTAAGATATAAAAACAATGGAGTAGAAGGAATTCTGGAGAATGTTTTTTGAAAAATATTTTTCCCGCACCCTCCGTCTTAAAATGGAAAGATATTTCCTTGCACTCAAGAAAAAGGACAACGAATCTATTGGAGAATACGAGGAAAAATTCACAAGACTTGAATGATATGCCTATAGTTTTTTCATTTCCCCTAAATGCAAGTTTGACCACTTCTTTGGTGGGATAAATCCTAGTATATGAAAATCCTTAGAAATTTTTGACTTTGATATCTATGAGAAAATTGTCTGATGTGCCCTCAAAGTCGAGATTGAGATTGGTAAATCTCAAGGGTATCATGGGGATAAGAAGTGGAAAGTGGAGTTTAATTCTAGAAGCCTTATGGATAAATCCAACAATTCTAAGAAATTTCATCATTCCACTTGTCAAAGGTTTAGAAATAAGAACCTTGGAAATTACATAAGGGGAATAAGGAAATGCTTTATGGGTAGAAGATAAGGGAACCTAACCAATGATTACTAATTAGAGAAACTCACCAATTTAAAAGATGAAAGGAATAATCCGATCAACCCTCAACTCATGGTTCACTGCTCCAACTGTAAGGAACCATGTAACTTTGCGAACTAGTGAATTAAGCCAAGGGTTTTCAGAGGCAACCAACAACTTCCAAAGTAGAAAGGTTGAGATTTTTCCATCACTACTACCAAAGTGAATCCCAACAACAAAGTGGTGATAGGTATGCTAGTTATTCATTCATGAATAGTGAATGTAATTTTTGATTTTGGTTCTACTTATTCCTTTATATCAAGAAAGTTTAGTAGAAAAATATAAAAACCACCACAAAGAATAGAAGTAGAGATGTTGGTGAAAATGGAAAATGAGGAAATTATTGAATCCCAAGTATATAACTCCTCCCATATCAATGTTTGTGGGATGAACTTCTTGTTGAATCTTTTTATACTCCCTTTGGTGGAATTTTATGCAATTATGGGTATAGATTGGCTTTACCTATATAGAGCCAACATAAATTTCTGTGAGAAGAAAATCACTCTTCATATGGAGAATCAACCTTCCATTCTATATAAGTGAAAGGAGGAGGATGGATATTCTTTAGAACCATCATATCAAGAATGGATATTAATGCCCTATGAGAAAGCATATATTTCTAAAATTATTGAGTATAAGGAAAGGATCACCCTTGAAGACATGCCTATTGTGAGGGAATATGATGATGTATTTCTCAAGGAATTTCTTAGTCTTACTCCTATCTGAGAGGTTTAATTTTTAATCGAGATTATACCTGGGGAATTTCCAATATCCAAGAATCTATATAGGATGGATATTTTGAAACTTGAGGAATTGAAGAAATAACTACAATAGAATCTAGATAAAGGGTTTATAGGTCTAAGTGCTTTAGAATGGGGTTCACCAGTCCTCTTCATCAAGAAGAATGATGGGTCAATGTGCCTTTGCATTGATTATCATGAGATTAAAAAGATCAAAATAAAGAACAAGTATCCTTTTCCATGAATTGATTACTTATTCAATCAACTATGTTTAGAACAATACTTCTCCAAGGTGGATATGTGGTCGGGATATTACCATGTTAGGGTGAAGAAGGAGGATGTCCCCAAGACTGATTTTCATATAAGGTATAGGTACTATGAGTTCATAGTGATTCCTTTCAGACTCACTAATTCCCCAAAAATCTTCATGGACTTGATGAATAGAGTCTTTAGAGATTACCTTGAAAAATTTATGGTAGTTTTTATTGAAGATATTCTAATATACTCCAAAACAAAGGAGGAACATTAGGATAATGTTAGAACTATTCTAAAGAAATTTTTAAAGAAGAATCTCTATATAAAGTACAAAAAGTGTGATCCACAAGCACAAACCCTCACATGGGTCTCATAGCTCACAATCTAACCCCTTAAAGGATCCTAGAACAACCACCCCAAAGGGAACCTCTCACAAAACACTCTCATTCCAAAATTTCATCTAGAAGGCCTCTAAATACTAAAAGGATTACACCACTATGATCAATGTGGAAAAAATCTCATAATGGACAACTCACAAGTCCAATTCTAACTTTGGGGGTACAAAGACACCCAAAACCCCTTACTGGAAAATGTATGTGGTGTATACTACAAAAGGTAAAGTTGGCCACATACTTTTATATAGTTATGGAACACCTACTATCTTCCCATATACTAGTACACTGATAGAGCACACATAGGGTCTACCTGTGTACTTCTACATAACCAAGTTCCCTCACACAGGGTGTCCTCCCAAGAACCTGGCCACATGGACATGTACCACTACATAGAGTGTACTCTGGGTACGTGACATGTAGTTACAAAACATCCATCTACCCATGTATTGGGTATATATCCAAGTGAAACTACACAATTTTTACTCTAGATACATGGAATGTAGTCCCAAACACTCCATATTCCCAAGTACTTGGATACATGGCCAAGTACAAAAGCATAGAGTGTACTTCTAAAAAGACCATCTTACTCAAATAGAAAGAACACATGACGTGTAATGACTCTATTTTTTTGTTGTAAGGATTTCTAATATATTAAATAATATTTTCAGATCTAGGTACTGAGTCGATGTGAAATTATAGTGTTTGGTGAGCTTGGTATTGATATTATAAAAATATTAAATATATTAATATCATACATGCACAATTTTCCTTAAAAAGTGGAATAACTCTTTAATGGAGTATTGGATCAGAAATGTAAGACCACAGTTAAATATAAAATGCATGGTTTACACTAGGAATGAACTATGGTTGGTTGGAACTAGAAGTCTGGTTGAGGCAACCATTTTTAGTGAATTTAATTAAAAATAAATAATTAAATTTATTTATTTTATATTAAACGACCTAATGTAAATTCCTATATAAATACACTAATATAAAATTCTCTAGGTTTAGCTGTATAACCCTAGGAGAATTGAGAGGAGACTTGGGTGTTCTTCTTTGGTAGAACACATCAAAGGATGATGAGAAATCAGATTTAGGTGGATTTAGTGGCAAAAAATGTAGTAGATCATCTTCATCACTATAGAATACATTCTTTACTAACAATCAATCCAAATTAAAGGTGGAATCATCGATTATAGTTTCCTACCTCTTATTTAAATTATTAAGGCATGAATTGTATCTGGTTTAATTTTTTTTGGAGATTTCACATTATTCACATGATCTCAATGGATGAATTTAATTGTTACATCAATTAAATAATTTTTATACCTTTATCTCACCCTTATTTCACCTTTTATGTAATCATTTTCCAAGAACTCTTTCCTAATGACAATTTTACCTCTGTTCTTGTGATTTACCCACTTCTCATCTTTTTTTATTCATAATTGGACATAAGGGTCATGATTTTACATTTATGGGGTAGGTTCGAGCATGATCGAACCCCCAGATTCATGATAGTGGTGTAAATGATGAAGGATCAGTGATTTTTGTATGGATTAGGGAAGATTGTGGGTGATGATTTGTGGATCCAGGATCTAGAGAGATAAAAAGTGATGGGGCATGATGCATGCTTCAATAAGATGATCAAATTCTATTTTCTATCCACCATTGGTCAGGAAAAAACATTTGGAGGAATTTCATATCAATCCTAGGTGGTCAAATAGTGGAAATCGTGGTGGAAAAAGTGGATCTAGAGTCGTGTGAAAAATAAAATGTCCAAACTATGAAAAACTCAACTTCAGGGTGTATATTTTTGAAGAACACATACCATATAGTACCCTTAGCTATAGTGATAGGGTTTCAGGAAGATTTATGGATCACATGACATCTGGATGAGCCCACATGCCATGTAACCCTCCTAAGGGTGGCCAAGACATGTTCCAACTGACACACACTCTAGACATCATAAGGGGTGGAATGCTGTGTACTCTAAGAGTACACAAGCTTGGGATGACACTATGGAACAACCATATAAAAGGCCAGGTACACATGCATGGAGTGAAGTACACGAGCATGGTTAGGAGAACATGAGTAGGCCCTGAGTGGCTCAGACATGCTGTGTATAACCTATACACGCCATTCAGAATGACATTACTTCCTGAGAAATGTCCAAAAGAGAACAAAACCAGACAACGAGGCATGTTAACATGCTATGTGGACCCCCATACACATCATGTATTCCCTCTAGAAACTTCTTCCTCTCATATCTTCTTCTTTAGAACTCAGATTTTGACCTCAAGTATCCTATATTAAGTGGATTTCTATATAGAACATGATGGAGACCTTCATTGTGGAATAAAAGATTTTATGTTGGGTGCTTTGAGTGTGAAACTTATTTAGGTGACATTTGATGATGGAATTGATCAAGGAAGAATCATCGGAGATATACTGGGGCTGGAAGTCCCCCATCAAGTAGTGAACAGTTCCCCCAAACTCTTTATATAGATAGAGACGACACTCCCCTACACTAGGTGTGATACCTCTATCTATCGAGTGATACACCCCCATAATTGAACTCTAGTGGTTTGAAGGTCCTCCATGGGTGTTTTGGATACCTAGATAGTGGAGTATTGTAGAGAGGAGTGGGATCATCCTCATAGATTTTGGTGAGTTTATATTTGATGTTAGGCATCAGAGATGGACTTTTGGAGCTAATGGAAGACTCATTGAATTTGGATGGGTTGTGAGATGGAGATACCCTTTCTCATTCTATTGGGTTTCTTTATGAGTATATATCTATGATGGGTTTCATTTACCTTTTGTTATGTGTTGAGTTGATTACTTATATCTCATCTTTCTATTTCCCACACTTTAGTTTTTGGGGTGTCCTACTAGGTATCTATACACTCACCCCTGCATGGGATTTTCCCTCATGTGTTGTGTTTTATAAAGATAACCAAAAGATCAAAGGTGACTTTGGTGAATCTTAGGAATACTTGGGTGCATTGAAAGAATATGGTGGTTGAGACTTGGAGGTCAGGAGTTGGGCTCTCTTAGTTTTCATTTATTCCTGTTATTATCAGGTTATGACTTCATTTCTGGTTGGGAATGTATTTTTATCCTTTCATTTTTGGTTTATAATATCGTGATATATTGTACTTTTTATAGAGGTTATGTAATGCATGTTTACTCTATAGATGTTACTATATTTTATATCCCTCTACACTATTTCGTGGGATGGTTGGGTGTGTGTGTATAGGCACATTAGGAAAAGGCCTTCCATTTCATTAATTCCTTCTTAGTTCTTGTTTCCAGCTCCTAGCCTATTAGAGGCATGCTTGGGTTGTCATATCTTGGTTTTCCACCATCCAGGTAGGGCCCGATGGGTATGGTCATGGAATAGTGTGTGTTCATCAAACCACATGCTATTTAATCAGGATTTCTCAAACATAAATCCCTTCAGACCTCCTGAAACCCCCCCTGATTCACTCGAAACCACCAAATCAACCCTCAAGGGGTCCCTAACAACCCAAAAAATTATAAAAACTAAAAATAAATACTATATGAGGATTTAAGACAAAAATATTATAAGGACTACCTCTAGGTGGAAACCGCTGAATATTTGATCTGATTTTTGATCCACATCTACCAGATGATGATCTGATTCCTCTCCAGCCTTGCCACAACACCTATTTCTCCCTTCCTCTCTCCCTCCCTCCCTCCCTCTACTCTATTATATCTTGGAAAAATACCCCAAATGGGAGATACCCATTAGGATGTGTGATAAGACAAGGGATAAATAATAAAATAAAAAATAGAAAAAGAAGAAAAACAAAAAAAGAAAAGAAAAAGAATAATAAAAGGGAGCCCACTTCTATCCCCAGTTCCCGATGCAAGGTTATTCCTCTCCTAGGAAAAAAAACCTATATCAAACTCATCCAAAAAGTAATTATTGAAATATGACACTATGAATAGAATATATCACTAAACAAACATAGACAAATAAATAATATTTAATTTAATTTAATATTAAATATTCTTGCAAAATTATAAAGTTTTAAAATTCCACAAAACTCCTGTATTAGAGTAAACACCCAATCACGGGACCAATAAAGTAGTCAAAAAAATTATATGAGATATTTTGATAGGATAAATTACAATTTCCCACTTAAAAACTACCTGAGAGAAAAAATTGATCCTTCTTTTATTTTTCTTAAACTGTCATGACATGATTTATGATGATTTTCATTACTAATAAATTGATAACCAATGAATTTATTTTATATGTGTGAAAGTCATATACTTTTCATAATTTAGTTATTCCTACTCATAGTATCTAATTTAATGGTTAGGTTATCATGATATATTTAAATAATATAATTCATAGATAATTTTAGCTCAGTGTTTCATGATGCATATTATATCAAACATAATGTTCTTCTTTTAAAATATCAAGTTGTTACACTGAAAACTGTTATATTGAAGTTTGGTTGGATTGGTTTTAAAAAATGAAATTTTATAGAAATGGTTTTCGTTTATTGTCTTCACAAAAATAACATCACTTTGCAATGTTTTATAACAAAATAAATAAGATGGAGAGGATTGGAAAATGGTTTCCTAACCAAATTACATCAGACAAACTTTTTGTATTTATGAATTTTATAAAAAGTTTTGTGTTGAAGTTTTGTCTCTTAAAATTTACAAAGTTTCTATTGAATGGAATGATCGATAAAAAATATGGTGATGTTTTATAGTTATGATAATTTCCAACATTATGAGTTTCAAAGATCTCATTATCTAAGTGTTTTGTAGAAAAGGGGATAAAATTGTTCTAGTGAATTTCTTATTATGAAGTTCTTTGGAATTTTCTGTAAAAATAATACCAGAAAGAGGAATGGTTGAGAAGTGGTTTTTTAGTTGAGCTATTAAAAATTTCATGAAAATTATATGTCATGAAATTATTCAAATGACTTATAAAGGGTACATTATAAGTTTAAGAAGTTTTTAATCTAGGGATTTATGAAGTTTGTGACGGATATTTGTGAAGTCTAGTAGACAGAGGAATGTTGGTAATGTACAAAGGGAGATGCTGAAGAATGTCATCAAACAAAGTCTAAATTGGACA
Organism: Viscum album; assembly: GCA_963277665.1. Classification (NCBI taxonomy): domain Eukaryota; kingdom Viridiplantae; phylum Streptophyta; class Magnoliopsida; order Santalales; family Viscaceae; genus Viscum; species Viscum album. Next base: position 1,421,234,529 of record OY728123.1, on the reverse strand, counting down.
AAGTCCAAATCAAATGAGGTCAAATCATAAAAATTCTTTGGACAAAGTGAATCAGATGTACATATTCGGTGTTGTGAAGTTGTGAAGTTTAAGATTCTTATAATATGATCAGATTAACTTTTTTTTATAAAGATCATTAGGAATAGGTTGGAGAATGAAGGCTTTGATTCAAGTCATCATATTGAAGAATATTATTGTAAATTATTTTGAGTAGTTCTTATAAAGTTCATTAATAAATAATCAAACATATATTATCATTAGATAGAGATCTTAATTGAATAAAAGAGTTGTTATAAGGTTTATTACTTGGAAAACTTTTCAGTGATTTTATATTCTTTATGGTTCGAATTTATTTATGAAGTTTTCATAAATATATAAAAATTGATGATAATGAGATGGTATTTTATAGTTACAAATATCATAGAGGAAAATCATGATACCCAATGAGTTTTAAGTAAATTTTAAGAAGGGTGAAGTCAATGAAGGTTCTCATATGTGTTTAAAATCATTATAGAATTTTTGAGAATATTTTTGGTGAATTTTTTTAATAAAGAGATTTAAATTTCAAGTATTAATTAAGTTGGAAAATAAAAATTAGAATCCCGCCTTTTCTCCCATTCATGAATCTATAAATTGGATGCAAGTACCATTTATGGTGGGTTTACTATTCACATGTGTAAAAGTGAAAGTGCTACAGAATTGGTTTTAGATAGAGATACTAGACAAAATTTTGTAAGCTAAAGTTTGAGTAGGAAGTTTTAACCAAGGAATCTCTTGGTTGAGGTTGAAGAAAAGTGAATATTGATCAGAGGTTTTGTTATTAGTGAATGAAAAAATTTTGTTTAACATAAAAAATTTTCTATTAGGAGGAATCATATGTAATAAATGGTTTAATAAAGCAGTGTCGAATATCAGAAATAACCATAAGAGCATTTTAGATGATCATTTAAGATGGACTTATCAGATAGATAATTTATGTGAATAATGAATGGATAGAGGAAGTTCTTACCTACTGCTGGGTAAGAAAGTGAAGAAGAATTTTTGAAATAAGTGAAAAATTAAATAAGTATAATAATCACGATGACAAAATTATGATCCTATTGGTAAAGGTTTATAAAGTTGTTATGAAATATCTGTTATATATTTTATCTCTATAAAAAGAATATACCCTACTGTTTTGTTAAAAGTGTGACACAAGTGTAAGGATATTCCTTTCTTACTGTAACAACATAAAAATGATTATTTTTTTTATGGATAATGTGGTATTGTATTATTTTCAAATCATTCCAAGGACTATCTACTATCATTTAGTAGTGAACCCTATAAATTCTTGTGTTCCCATGGTATGTTCTTGTGTGCTTTTTTTAGAAAAGTTATAACTCTTTAATAGGAGGCAAATGTTGTTTCATAAGAAATAAATTTTAAAAAGTGAAGATCATTGATTCAACCCCTCACCCTCTCAGTGATCACATATATCATTTTGGGTCCTTTAAATTGGTATTGGGGAAATGGTTTCCTTCATTTACTCTTTTTTCAAGTTTGAAGAAAAAGAGAAGTTCCTACAGATGTTCAAAATTTTGTGAATAGTAAGGAGATTCCTATTTTTGATGGAAAAAACTATCATATTTGTAAATATTGAAGGTTTCCATATCATATATCCCTTGATTATGAAGTTATTAAAGACATGATAGACGGTTTCCCTCCCCGTTCTGATAATGGACCCCTAACAGTTAGTGATAAGGAATTTTTTGAAAATGATGGGTGATCCAAAAATGCTATACTTTCATCACTTTATAAAAATAAGTTCGTTAGATTTAAAGGAGTTGGAATTGATAAATTAATTTGATAAAAGTTTAATAACATCTACAAAGTAAATATAAAAGTTAAGAAATCAAATTTAAAAATCAGGAGGCTGAAGTACAAAGATCTTAATATGGGTGATTTTGAAATTGTTAGTGACTTCTTTATAAAAGTTAATGACATTGTGAGCACCATAAGATATATTTGTGAGAATTTATAATATTCAACAATTTTTGAAAAGATATTATTAATTATTACTAATTAATTTTATGTGAAAGTTTCATCATTGAAAGATAGAGATTCTAATACTCTATCTATGGATGATCTATATAGTACTATCATTATTTACAAAATGAGAAGAGGAAAGGTTATAAAGAATAAAGAAAATTCTGACCAAGAAATATCCTTTAAAGTTTCTAAGAAAGTAAAATCTAAGAAAGTTCCCATAGATGAATAATTTTGTGACTTTGACACTGAAAACGAGGTTAGTACAAATTTTGATAAATTTATGACATTATTTTCTAAAAGGGTAAAAAGTGGAGAAAGGAAGTACAAAGGGATGTTACCTTTAAAATTTTTTCACTATGGAGATATTGGATTTTTTTTCAAATTGTCCTCAATAAATGGAAGATGAAGAACGTGATAAAGATTCCAGAAAGTAGAGAAGATCCTTTAAGAAGAAAGAAGACAAATCAAAATCCTATCATAGGGGAAAGGATAAAAAGTTATAAAAATACCAATGTAGAAAATATTTTTATAAATATGATAAAGATGATGAAAGTGAATAATAATATGATAAATTCAGTGATGATGTTGTTCAAAATAGATTTATTACAAAAGTTAATGATGAAAAGTTCACTAGTGATAAAAGTAGCAGTTCAGAAAAAAAGATTCATATGGAGTTTATTTTGAAAATAGAGTTAAAAGAATATATTTGAAAGATTGTAAGAATTTAAAGGGATAATAATAAGTCGAATAAAGATATTGAAAATATAAAAAAGTTGTATGAAGAGAAGAAAAACCTCAACATTGAAATTGAAGGAAAGTTGAAGGTGAAGTAGGAAGAGTTCGAACTTGTTCAAAAAAAACATTATAAACTTAAGAAATGAGCTAAAAACTTTGAAAACATAGTTAGATAGGTTGAGGAAAGTTATGAGAAGATTAAACCTAATAAGGATCAACAAAATTTATTTTTAGAGGTTGATGAGAATAATGAAGAAAATCAAAAGGAAAAGGAATTTAATAAAACAATGTATGTAGCTAAAATTAACAGAGTTGAAAAACATAAAGTTTCTAAGGTTAAAAATTATAAAACAAAATTTACTCCTACAGGTGATTATTATGAAGTTGAGAATACATCTAAGCTAAAGAAGAATATTTAATATGTAAAAAAAACTGTGGTGTGCAGTAAAATACCAAAGTGTAAGGTAATAATGTTAATGGAAAGAAGTAACCAAACTTTGAACAACATGAAAGTTACAAAGAGAGATATGATTTATATGGTTAGTACTAGAATTGTGGTAGATTTGGGAATAAAAAATATATATGTTGGTTTAACCACCAACATTTTAGTGAATCCATAAGAATATTTTAGGCAAAGTTTGAGGGGGAGTCAACCAACTCAAAATAAACAGACTGAGAAAGTTAGTATGATGGTTGAAAATAGATTTCAACCTTTGAAAACTATTTGTGAAAGATGTGATCGACCTAAAATCCTTTAAAAAGGATGTCTTATTATGAAACTAGCACAACAAAGGTTTTATAATAAATCTCAAAATCCATATGTGAAGAAAGAAAAAGGAAATAAAAATTTTCTTATTATTAAAACTGCTCTAAAAGCTAAAAAAGGAGAATAAACTTGGATTTTGTATAGTGGGTTCTCTTCACATAGTATAAAGGATTTTGAGTTTTTAAAGAAATTGAATGATTTTAAATAAGGTACAGTGACTTTTGGAAATGATGAGTCACTTAAAATCAAAGGTGTTGGATCTTCTATAATTTGGGAAAAAAAGTAGAAACAAAAAAGATCCTTGTTTGTTGATGGGATGAAGCACAATTTGTTAAGTGTTTCATATCTATGTGATAAAGGTAATAAGTTATTTTTAGAAAATATGGTTTTTTTCATAAATAGAGTTGAATATCTGAAAGTTTTTATGAAAGGACAATGAATCGAGGGAAACTTATTTAAATTTGGTAGTGTAGAGAGTTAATTCTATCTGAGCATGTTGGAAGAAAATCAGCTATGAAATAAGAGTATAAGACATATGTTTTAGAGTAATATGAGGAAAATAAAAAATAGAGATATTATTCATGATATTCCTGACATGAAAATAAGTAGATATTGGTGTTTTTAAATTTTTCAGAAAGGGAGGATTACAAAATCAGTACATAAGAAAGTTGAGATTTTTTCAACTTGTCCCTTGGAGCTAATACATTCTGATATTTGTGGGACAATGAGTAAAAAAACTACACACATATATAATTAATTTATTTCATTCATTGGTGACTTTAATTTCATTACAAGTATTATATATTTTAAATATAAATCAAAGGCCCTAAAATGGTTAATAATTTTAAGAGAATCACAGAGAAACAATATGGACATTCAGTTAATAAGTTACAAAATCAATATAATGGTGAGTATAAAAATATGGATTTAATGTATTATATTGAAAAACATAGAATTATTAATGAGTTTAGTGCACCATACACACCATAAAAAATGGTTTTAATAAAATAATAAATTGAAGTTTAGTGGAAATGGTATGAAAAATGTTGATCGAACATGATATTTCTCATTATTTTGGAGGAAAGATACTAGTAAAATATTTTATATTTAAAATTAATTTTTCTATAGACCAAAATATAATATGACTCCTTAGGAAATTTTTTACAAGGAAAACCCATGTTTTAAGAACCTAAGTATATTTGACTGTCCTTGCATTATAAAATTCATGGGTGGAAATATTGGGAAGATTGATAAGAGAGGTGTTAATGGAATATTTCTTGGATACTATATTAACGTTAGGGGATACATATATTTTAATAAAGAAACATAAAATATAGTTGATTCTATAGAAGTAAATGCTCTTTAAAAATCTGATAAGAAAGTTTCACAAACAGATGGATATATAGTAGACGAGGAAGATAAGATGGCTATAGATGATCAATGTGAAAAAGTTATTAACTATAGTAACAATGTTGAAGCTGCTCAAGATGTGGATTTAGACTCACCTATATCAAATGGTGAGGAATAATCATCTAATCCTAGGATAATGAATCAAGTGAAATTTTATAACATCATCTGAGATCATTGAAAATAAGTTCAAACCAAAATAGATTAAAAGGTAGTATCACATACTTCATTATTATCACAAGTTTAACAAAAATATGTTAATGAATCGTGGGAAAATTAAGAGTGGATTAATGCTATGAGTGAAGAGATAGATACAATTGATAATAATGACACTTGAAAACTTGTACCCAAAACAAACAATAATAATGTTATTGGTATAAAGTGGGTGTTTCAAAAAAAGTTAAATGAAAATGGTGAAGTAATAAGAAACAAGGTGTAATTGTTATTTAAAGGTCACTCACAAATTTAAGGAATTTATTTTGATGATACACTTTCTCTAGTGTTAAGATTAGAAACTATTAAAATCTTTATTTCTATTTATACACACCTAGATATAAAATTTTCTAGATGGATGTAAAGTCATCTATTCTTAATAGAGAAATCGATGAATAAATTTATATTGAACAACCGCATGGATTCATGATTTGGAAAGATGAAAGTTATGTGTGTAAATTGAGGAAAGATTTATATGGGTTAAATAAAGCTCTAAGAGATTAGTATTCCAAATTGGATATTTTCATAAGGAAGTTAAACTTTAATAAAGTAAGAGTTTATAATAACTTCCACGTCAAAGAAAATCAGAAGGTTTCCATCATTATGATTGTTTACATTGATGATATTATCTTTTTTTAGGAATGATGATGAAACTTGTGAAAAGTTTTATGAGGAAATAGATAATTTTTTTGAGATTTTTAATTTGGGAGAAATAAAATAATTTATTGGATTACAAATCCCACAAAAGAAGAAATATATTTTCCTATCTCAAGATAAGTATGCTACAGATATTCTAAGGATGTTTGGAATGAAAGACTCAAAACCTATTTCTATACCAATCTCAACGGGGAAAAATTTTCAAATGATTATTAAGGAAAATATATAGATCCTAAAGAGTTTAAAAAGTTGATTAGAAGTATGTTATATATAAAAATCTCAAGTACATATACAGTGTATAATGTTATATTTTGTGTAAGATATCAAAGTGAACCTAAATAATATCATATCTTAGCTAGAAAATGAATTCTTAGATATATAAAAAGAATAAATAATTTTGTATTGAAATATGATAGTATAAGAAAGATTGATGTTTTTTATTATATAGATACATATTGATCTATAAGTGTTGATGATAGAAAATCCACATCTGGTGGATTGTTTTTCTTAGTAGATTGATGTGTTATATAGAATACAAAGAAACATAATTTAGTAACTATCAGTACAAAAAAATATGAGTATATTATTTCCACTCAAGCCGTAACACAACTTTTTTAGATAAAGGCATAGTTGGAAGACTTGTTTATTGACATGAAGTTTCCCCTACTCATGGGATGTGATAATTATAGTTCTATAAATCTTACTATAAATCTAGTGCAACATTATCATTCAAAGAACATTGATATAAAATATCACTTCATTAAAGGGCATGATAAGAATAATGAACTAATGTTGGATTTTCTTCCTACAATGGAACAAGTTGTGAATATCTTTACAAAACCATTTCTGAATGAAAAATTTCATACAATGAGGTTGATAATGGGTGTTCAACCTCCCTCTATTCAAGGATAATAAATGTGGTATCCTTCCCCTCTCAATCTTATATCTAGATAATTTTTTCAAGGTGGAGAATTTTTTTTTTCATTCAAATCTATCTATTGGTATGCACTTAACCATCTAAAGAAAGCATGTATTTTGGTGTAGTTTTTAAAAGGGGAAATATGTGATTCCAACTAGTGCGAACTATTTTAATAGTTTTTTAAAGTGGATGTAAGAAAGTATCTCTTACAAGAATTTTTTTTGATGAAAGTTTCAAGTGGAAGAAGAGGTGTAATAAGAAGTTTTATAAAGTCACTACTTTTATACAACATGGTTTTTCTGTCCAATGATTATTGTTTCCTATATCAAGTTATCTCATGTAGATTATAATTTTTGGATAAGCAAACCATATATTGAGGTAAAACATTTCAGTAATCTATGTTTCTTGGTTGATAAGAAAATACAATGGGGGATATTATTGGGACTAAGGTGCTTAAAATAGTTTTTTAAGGATTTTGGAAGCTGTTATATTAAATTTCGATTGGATTGGTTTTAAAAAAGAAGGTTTACTGGAAATGGTTGTATTTTTTTGTCTTAAAAAAATCACTTCACTTTGTAAATTTTTCTAACAAAGAAACCATAAAAATATGGAATCAAATGTATAGTATTAGAAAAATGTTTCCAAAATTAAGTCCATTGAATTAAATTTTTTCATATAAGAATTTCGGATGAAGTTTTCTGCTGAAATTTTATCTCTTAGAGTTTCTAAAGTTTCTATCATATAGAAAGATCAATAATAAATATGGTGATGATTTTCTTTTATAGAAGTTTCAAAAATCATGAGTTTTAAAGATCTCATGATCCAATAATTTTTTAGAAAGGGGGAGAAAATTGTTTGGGTGTACAATGTTCTTATTATTAAGTTGTTTTGGGATTCACCAGATAAAAAAAATAGATAGAGGAATGGTTGAGAGAAGTTTTTTTATTGAGATATGAAAGTGTTATTGAAAATTATGTATGATTAAATTATCAAAATAACTGAGTAATGGTATATTTTATGTTTAAGAAATTTGGAAGATGAGGATTTATGAAATTTGTGATGGATATTTGGGAAGTGTAGAGAATAGAGGAAAGTTTCTGAAGTACAAAGGGAGATGCTAAAGAATTTCATAAAAAAGGTCTAAATCAGAGAAAGTATAAATAAAAAAAGTAAAAATATACAATTAATTATGAAGAGTTATATCATACATACATATTTGATGTTTTGAATTTGTGAATTTAAAGTTTCATATAAAATTATAGAATGAAACTTTTATAAATATCATCAGACAGAGGTTGGTGAATAAAGGATTTTATGTAATTCATCGGATGAAAGAAGAGTTTGGGAAAGTCTTTTGAGAAGATTATATGTAGTTCACTAAAAAATAATCAGAAAAATATTTTCATCAAATGGAGATCTTCATTTTATGGAAGAGTTGTTACAATGTTTCTTATCGGGAAAACTTTTCAGTGGTGTTATATTCCTATTGGTTCAAAGTTCTTTATGATTTTTTTAAAGTTATCAAGAGTGAATATGATGAGATGGTATTATATTTTTCCAAATATCATAAAGGAAAATCATGATACTTTCCAAGTTTTAAGGAAATTTGAAGAAGTTTAAAGTCACTGAAGGTTCTCATATGTGTTTAAGAACATTCTATAATTTTTGAGAAGATTTTTGTTGAATTGTTTTAAGTGATAGATTTGAATTTCAATTTTTTATTAAGAGGGAATGTAAAAATTGCAATCCCACCTTTTCTCTCATTACTATATCTATAAATAGGATGAAAGTACAATGTACAGTGGGTATACTATTCACATGTGTAAAAGTGGAAGTGCTGCAGAATTGGTTTCAGAAAGAGACACCCAAAAAACTTTTGTAATACAAAGTTTGATCAAGAAGTTTACAACCAAGGAATATCTTAGTTAAGGTTGAAGAAGAAGTTGATATCAATTAGTGGTTTTTTGATCAGTGAACAGATAAAGTTTTTATACACCAAAAAAACTTTTTTTATCAGGTGGAATCAGACATACAAAGTGGTTTAATAAATTGTTGTCGATTATTAGAAGGTACCAGACAAAATTTGACAAATGATCATTTCAGATGAACTTATTGGATGGAAAAATCAGATAGAGAATTTTTATGAATAGTGAATATATGGAGTAAGTTCTTACCTACTCCTGGGTTAGAAAGTGAGGAAGAAGTTTTAGAAGAAGTGAAAAAGTAAATAAGTACAAACAACACAGTTATAACATTCTAATCCTATTGGTGATGGTTTCTAAAGTTGTTATGAAATATTTTTTACATATTTTATCTATGCGAAAATTACATGCACTTTATTTTGATAAAAGTGAAATGAAAGTGTAAGGATATTTCCTACTTTCTATAACCATTTTAAAATTATTATTTTCTTTTGGATTGTGTGGTATTGGATTATTTCCAAACCATGCCAAGGACTCACTACTCTTATTGTGGAGTAAAACTTGTAAATTCTCATGTTCCTATGGGATGTTCTCATACGTTTGTTTCATCAAAGTTATAACTCTTTTATAGGTGGAAGATGTTGTTTCATAAGAAAGAAATTGTAAAAAGAGATGATCATTAATTGACCCCTCCCCCTCTCAGTGATCACACAGAACCTATTGGGTCCTTTCATCAAGAACCAGGGTCACTAGACCTCTTCCTTCTCACCGCTCTCCCCCCCTTTCTCTCTCTCTCTCAGCATGGTATAGAAGCCTATGAATAAATACATTGATCTCTCCAAAGGCAATTCGTATTTAATATAGAATAACTGGGCTAGAAATACCCATGAGAGTTGATGGGTGTTGAAATGTGTCAAAGAAATTGAGAGAAATGGAAGGATACTAATGAACAAGCCCCAAAAACCTAAAAAACCAGAAAAATAGAAAAAAGATTCTTAAAGTTAATAAAAACTATTCATAAAGGTTAAAAATTTGACCCCCACTGTGTAAAGGTAAACAAACTACTACATAAGGGTCACATCCACTACATAAGGGGTACACCAACTATGAAAGGGTACACTGTCCCTTGTTCAGCCTTCACATAGCTTCTTAGTAATTCCAAAATATTATTGAAAACACTATTACAGATCATGTGATATTCAATGCAATTTTTTATCAGAACTCAACAAAAAGTATTAATAATGGGGTTACTTTTATTAGCGTTAACTAAAAGTGATGATAAAGATATCATTTATCGATGCTAAAAAAGTGCTGAGAAAAGGGTACCATTTTTAGTGATTTTGTTAGCACTGATAAAGGTTTCACTTTATCATCACTTTTCTTATCACTGATAAAATATCCTCCTTTAATAGTGTTAAAAAATCACTGATAAATGGAACAAAGAATTATTTAATTTATAAATACATATTTTTTGGTATCGGAAAACTCATCCATGTAATTCATCAAATGCTTCTATATATGATACCAGAGTGTAGCTTGTTACGCAATCTTAGATTAGATTGGTCATGGAGACCAAATGGAGTTACAGATCAAAATTTATGGCCGTTCAAAGTCAGGCTACTAGAAATGTCCATTCGGGATGATTTTGGGGAAAAGTACAGTTTGCGAGCAAGAAGTGAAATCTTGCGTGCAAGAATGATGATTTTTCATGTAAGAAGTGAAATATTATGCGTAAGAATGGATGTTTTGTGAACAAGAATGGAATATTTCACACAATAGTAAAATCTTGCACGCAACATATCGCACAAACTTTTTACGTGACCAATGAGATGTCATCTTCCACCCAGGCTACCCGAAAAATGTCTAAGGAAGGTGCTCACATGTTTTGAAAGGTGCGCGCAAGAGGGCATCTTCACACAAGATTCTTCCATGCCAAAGGCGACGTCAAACGCCCCTTTGCATGGGTGCCCACTCTAGGTCGCGCAGAAAACAACTTGCGCGTGTGGAAGTTTATGTGCACCACCTCGCGCAGAAAACAACTTGCGCACGCAGAATCATACACGCAACCACTCCCGGGTTTTCCGATAAATACAAGTGCAGCCCCCACCCCTTGCGGGAGGTCTTCGGAGGTCATCCACTGCTCTGCTGCGCGTAAGACCGCCTCTTTCGTGCCTGTGTGAAAGAATGGGACCCTCCATGTGAGATATTTCTCAACAGGTCCTATATGGGTCCTCTTTCACGTGGGCCCATAGTGGTTTGATCCTCTCCGGAGAATTTTTTTGCCCAAGTCATGTGCATGCAAGATTCCATGATTGCGTGCAAAAAATCCAATCTTGCGTGAAAAACTTCCAATATTGCGTGAAAATCTTAATTATTGCGCACAAGACTTCTATCTTGCATGCAAGACTTCAATATTGCATGAAATAGTACCAAGGCACCGAATCTTGCGCGCACCTATACCACACAGTCCAATCTTGCACGTAGCCCATCCTGTGCGTAGGCCATCTTACGCGCAACAGTGCCCAGGCCTGTGCCCATCGGTTTATACCATGTGGGCTATGCCCCCACACCCCCACTCGTGGTTAATTCCAGGCTGCGGTCCCAGCCCTCCGGACCGGTCCCTTCGCTACCGTCACTGACCCCCATAAAAAATGGAGAGTCACACCGTAAAATTTTTGGGCTAAGATGTCTGGATTTTCCATTGCACCCTTATGTGCACCCGCCTTCTACCTATGGAATACCATGATTTGAGATACTCCTCCACACAACATTAAGCACCTTGAGTCGACATATTCCTCTTGGTTCATTTCCCATGTTGTGAGTTGAGATTATCATCATAAATTCCCCAAGTACCTTAAGTCGAACCATTCCTAAAATAACTCATCCAAACCCCATCGCTTGGCTCATATTCTAGGTTGAACCAGAAAGGGACGCCCTTGCATAAGTCCCAACACCATCCATTGTTAGAAACCTTATGCCAAATAGTCCTCTCTACATGACTATAAACTGTAGTACTCCCTATGTTCCAAACATAGGATGCCTTTTAATCAATATAAGAGATTCATTATGTTCCAAGCATGAGATGCCAACAGTCCTCTCTATATGACTTTAAACTGTAGTGCACCCTATGTTCCAAATATAGGATGACTCTTTATCCAAAAATGAGATGCCTTATGCTCCAAGAATAAGATGCCAACAATCCTATCTATATGACTTTAAACTACAGTGCACTCTATGTTCCAAACATGGGATGACTCTTGCACCAAACAAGAGATGTCTTAAGATTCAAGCATAAGATGCCTAATATCATGATTATAGTGGCATAATTTCAAGAGCATTGTAATCCATTAAAAAATTCCATCACTCCACCTCACGCTTTGTGTGTCCTTCAATCAGATCTCCATCCACTTCCATGTATGAAGGGACACCCTAACGGCCTAGTCCCATGCCACATCGGCTTACCTATTGTCCTGGACCAACACCCCAGAAGACTTTGGATGTCGCTTTGAGTCAGGTACTTTGTTTCGAACACGGTCAACAGTCGACCCTCATTTTTTTGTCCCCATTTCAGGCTAACACGATATGGATGTTGTGTTTCGAACACAGTCAACGATTATCCTTCATCGCCACGCCACCCTCACTACATTCCGAATGTCAGGCATGTGATTCACATTTTTTCATCTCCCATTGTTAGAACTGATTCCAAAACCCTTGGCATTGTCCCTCTTGTGCACTAGCACATAGGTGAAGGACTCAACCCACCAGTGGGTTGGGATTCCCTCATGGCCAGACATGAGGAAGATGTTACGGGAACTACCTTGCGTAAGCCCCATTCACCATTGTCACTCCATAACGACACCCATGAATCTCCCTTGTGTAAGCCTCATTCACCATTTCCGCTCCATACAAGCACCCATGCAACTTCTTTGCATAAGCCCCATTCACCATTGCCACTCCATAACGGCACCCAGGAAGCTTCCTTGCGTACTCCCCATCCACCATTTCCGCTCCATAGCAGCACCTAGGTAGCTTCCTTGCGTAATCCACATCCACCATTGCCGCTCCATAGTAGCACCTGGGCAGCTTCCTTGCGTAAGCCCCGTCCACCATTGTTATTTCAAAGAGGCGCCTGGGAAGCTCCCTTGAGTAAGCCCCATGAACCATTGCTGCTCCATAGTAGCACCCATGAAACTTCCTTACGTAAGCCCCATTCGCCACCCTTCATGGATGCACCTTTGCGCCATGATCATCTGGTCCTTGCTAACTCTTTCTTCTCACACCGAGCACGACTCACATGGGATTAGAGAAAGCATCGACCATGACATCCTCTATGGGCAGCCCAGAGCATAATCCCCAAACACCATTACGAACAATGTGGAATTTGATCCTTTCCAAGGTAAGGTACGTAGGAAACCTCCCTGAGGTTCAAGACCAACACCATCCATTAGTTCTGACCCCCTTCACGTCAGAACCCACTCCTCCTGAACTACGTTTTCTTTGATCCTTTCCAAGGAAATGTATGTAGGAAGCCTCCCTAAGGTTCAATCCCACCACCCATTGGTCCCGACTATCTCCACGTTGGCACCCAATCCACCTGAACTACGCATTCTTTGATCCTTTCCAAGGCAAGGTATATAGGAAGCCTTACTGAGGTTCAAGCCCACCACCCATTGGTCCCGACTATCTCCACGTCGGTTCACTAAACACTCCACCCAAACTATGCGGTCTTTGATCCTTGCCAAGGAAAGGTACGTAGGAAGCCTCCCTGAGGTTCAATACCACCATCCATTAGTTCTAACCCCCTTGACATTGGTACACCCCCGTCCTCCATGATGTTAAACTGTACGCCCCTTTGTTCCTCATGACACTAAACTGTCCCATATCCAGCAGTAAGCTGTTGTCAATCCCCTATCCAGTGTTAATCCATTGTCAATCCCTTATCCAGCGGTAAGCCATTGTAAATCCTCTATCCAGTGTTTAGCCATTGTTGACCCCATTCAGTGGTAGGCCATTGTCAACCCCATTAACCGGTAAGCCATTGTCAACCTCATTCGGTGGTAAGCCATTAAAGTCCCCAATCGACGGTAATCCATCGTCAGATGAACTAAGCAGACATTGATTCCCTGCCAAGGGGATACATAGGATGCCTCCATGTGGTTCAAGCCCATAACCCATGTATCATACTGATTTATCCCTCGATCCCATGTGTTCTGGGAAGATCATTCCCCAACCTGGAGGTTCCATTTCCTCCTGATCCCATCCATGCATCCATTCTCACGGGCCGCCTCCTCAGGTGTCCCATCACCCATAGAACTATGAAGACTTTGATTCCCTGCCACGAGGATATGTAGGAAGTCTCTTCGAGGTTGAATCCCAACACTACCATCACCTTCATGATGGTCCCATATCATTCCCCCTCAACTTCATTCAACTCTCCTTCATCCATCATGATTCTAACCCAGTGCACCACATACCGGTGGGATCATGTCATCCTCCTCCTCACTACTCCTAGCAGTACTTGGGCCACTTTCCATACTTAAGACTGAGCATGTATCCGGGTTGCTGTACTTTCTGTACACCCGATTCATCACCCCTTCAAACTACATGGGTTTTGATCCTTGTCGTCTAAAAAGGGTACATAGGAAAACTCTATGAGGTTCAATCCCAGCCAAAGGTAAACCTTGTTGTTCCCCCATTCTAGGGTGTACACTCCCCGATTCACCCTCATTGGTGTCTAGATCAGCCTTCATAGTGTGACATATTCCCTTTATGGGACACACCATCTCGGGTCTTCTCTTATTGAGTTTTCTGACCCACCTGCTTAGTAAACACTCATGGATCTCCCTCCTAGGGATACACCAATATGATCCATATCTATGGGATGTTTTGATCACCCTAATTTCATCTTCGCAAGATGTTAAACTCATGGCCTACCTTGTTTTAAACATGAGATGCCTGATGAAAACATTGGAAGACACACATTTTGTGTAACCGTCTTCGCTAGACGTTAAACTCATGACACACCCTGTGTTAACCATGGGAAGCTAAGGAAAACCTCAGAGGCATGCCTCCGACATAAGATACCCCGCAACTGATGTGGGATGCCTCGAGTTTTGCGCCCTTGAGATGCCCTCTTATGAGGAAGAATACATTCTCCCCAGTGTCCACGCATCCAGATATGCCCCGACATGCTTGATGATACCGTCTACTCCGACCGAACGTTACTACCATGTCATGACCCCATGGAATGTCCTGATGGAAGTAGTATATTTAACCAGCATAAACAAAGATAGGGCACCAGAAATGAGATTCACAAACCAAAAATTAATCTTTAAGTGATACCCAAACTAGGTAACGAGTTCTGAGGAGGAATCCATGGAAGGAAGAACCGACATCTCATCATCCCATTTCAATCAAGGAGTAAACGTACCTGAATGAGGAATGGATGCCACCCGCCTTTGGAAAGCGGGAATGCGGGGCAACAAACAACATCGTCGACCTCGAACATATGGACGCGCGTGCCCCGATGAAAGTGTCAGAAACAATATTTATATATTTTTAAATAAGATTTATATTATAATAAGTATAATAATAATATAATATATAAATATGGTTTATATAACATATAATAAAAGATTATTATAAATCTTATTTTCATAATTTTATATATAAAAAATTATCAAATTTATATTAATAAATAGAAATGTTTAATATTATATTAATATATATTAATATATATTAATTAAAAAAATATAATTAATATAAATATGATATATTAACATTTTATTTAAACAATTATAAAATTATATAAATGAATATATTTATTTAAATATGTGATTTTTATTCAAATTTATATATTTATATTAATATTAAATAATTTAAAATATATGTACATGTATTTATATGTATATGTATGTATGTGTATGTATGTGAATGTAAGTGTACATATTTATGTGCATGTATGTATGTGTTAAAAGTGTATACACGTGTTGTGTTGTGCATGTGTGTGTGTTTTGTGTATGCATATGTTTATGTGTGTATGTTTATGTATATATGTGTGAATATATATGTGCATATGTATGTGTATGAAAGTATGTGTGTATATGTGGATGTACATGCATGTGTATGTATGTGTATGTGTATGTCTATGTATGCACACTCGTATGTAATTGTATATATGTGTATATATATGCATGTGTGTATATGTATGTGTATGTATATATATATGTACGTGTATGTACATATATATTTACATATGTATATCTATGCATATGTATGTGTGTATGTGTGTGTTGTGAGTGTGTTATGTTTATGTATGTGTACATGTATGTCCATGCGTATGTATGTGTGTATCTGCATGTGTATGATTATGTATGTTTATATAGTATGTGGATGTATGCATATGTATGTGCATGTACATGTATGTAATTGTATGTATGTGTATGTGTGTGTGTATGTAGGTGTACATGTATGTCTATGTATATGTATGTGTGCATGTAATTGTATGTAAGCGTATTTGTCTATATATATATGTATATGTATGTGTATATATATGTGTGTATAAAACAAGGGAATATGACTCTTCTGTGTGCTCTCAAGAATACGCTCCATGAACCTCTTAGTTTTCAAAATCTTCTTACCATTGCTCTGGCTCCACCCTCCCCAACAAAGGTGGAAGATCCCTCCTCGTTGTATCCTAGGCCTTCTCCTCCCTCTTCTCCCCATCCGCCTATGATATTTTTGGCTCCTTTTCCTGAGCCACTCCCTCACCCACCCAGTGGATATGTGCAGGCTGGATCCTTATGGAATGACGTTCTCCTCCGGATAACGTGTTATCTTTTCAATTCTCTCCTGCAAATTCCTAAGATTCCTTTGGAGAAACTCCACTCGATATCAGTGAAGGGGCCTCTGATGACTTTCTTCCCTAAAAAATCTTTCAAGGCTACATCTTATTTCCATAAATGGACCTTGATGGCTAGGTTTGGTCTAGACAGACCTCCGCTTCCAATGTTCAAAGCCTTCATCAGATCCTGGGGGATGGACTCTCTAACAAGGTTCTCGATGCCTAATTGGAAAGAATTATGTGTGGTGATCTAGTCCATGGAAGAATTTGTGAAGGCATGGACTTGGAATTATATATCATGTGGTAAGTGGTGCTTTAACCTCTTCTTATGGTCCATGAGAGTCTACTAGGACTACAACCCCCCTCAGGTAGTGGTTTGGTTAAATCTTCCAGGCCTTACTCTTCCATTACATAGTGCCTCATTTCTTTAGAACATTGGTGATGTTGTTGGGTAATTCTTTTGTTTAGATGAACATACTCTTCAGATTCTCTATGTATCTATATCCTATCTATGCATTGAAGTATATCTCTCTAATCCTCTTCTAGAGTGCATCATCATCTAGGATGGAGACTCCGTCTCATGCTGGCAGAAGATCTTCTACTCCACCTTGGATCTTTTTTCTTTGAAATGTTAGCTTCAAGGGAACTCATATTTTTATTTAAAGAATAAGTGCTTTGACTTCAAGGTTTCTCATACAGTTTTTGGAATAGACCTAAATCTACCATCCTCACCTCTGAGGGGTGACGTTCAGGTTAGCTTGGTACAGAAGGACCTGGTTTCTTCTTCAAGTGTGGATGCTTCCATTCCTACTTATTCACCACCTCCGGTGTCCCTTTCTACCTCTCCTGATATTCCCCCCTCCCAGCATCCTAATGAATCACCCTTTTTGGACTTGGTGATATATATTCCAAGTGTGGTTCCGAGTTTCTTAGATGTTTTTTCCTTGGATGATAAGATTAAAATGCTCTATTTTCATGGAAAATAAGTTAAGGATCCTACAACATCTCCTCCCGATCCCTAGGTGAGAGACACTATCCCCTCAAACATATCTCCACTCCCCCTCTCCAATGGATTTTTTGTATTATCTAAACCCCTACAGTTTCTACTAGAATTATTTGATACTATTCAGTATTCACACACACCATATTATCCTCCCAGTGGATTATACACTCACTCCCATACCAAGTATGAGTTAGCTATTCCTTCCCAAAAACCTAAATCCTCTTCAACATTAGAAACCAAAGAAATACATCCTGCCCTACAATGATCTTAGTCATTATTTAGAATTCCCATGGTCTGGGTTCCCAAATGAATATTGAATTCATCTCTAATGAGTTCCATATCAACATAATCTCTCTCATAGTGGTTCTTGAACCAAAGTATCAATCAAATAGAATTTCCAAGTTCGGTCATAGGATGGTTCTATGTTAGTTCATGTATGGTGACCCATATAACTAGCATATATGGTTTTTTGGAAAACCAACTTAACTGTGGATAAGGTTGAGGTCTTAAAAAAATTTATCACTACCAAAGTCATTTATGGAGTTCTAGTTTCTTCATTTCCTTTGTGTATGCCAAGTTTGAGGTGCTGAATCGGGAGGCACTATGGAATGATATTGGTTTCTTTAACTCGGGAGACTGAGTGTGGCTCATTGGAGGAGACTTCAATGTAATCATGGATCCTTTAGAAAATTAAGGAGGATTATAACCTAGGAAGGATAGAAAAGGATTTTCCTCCTTCATGTCCAATAACAGCCTCCTAGACATGGGTTTTTCGAGAGACAAATACACTTGGTGAAAAAATAAGAATGGAATTATCCACACCTAGTTCCATATCGAATAATTATTTTCTAATCTCCAAGCCTTATCCTCCTAACTAAATGCAAAGTTTTATCATATTTTTCGAGCCCCCTCTGATCACTCCTTGATCCTAGTTAATCTGGAACTTAGAAGAGAAGGCAGTGGCCACTTTTTATTTTCTAGATGATGTAACTCCGATCCTAACAATCACTAGGTGGTTCACTCATCTTAGTCCAATTATATATAGATAATAAAGTTGTCCAATTTCTAAAATAAGATAAGGTGCTTAAAGGGGGATCTGCAAACATGGAATAATAAATACCCCCTCTCTATATGAGGGGCCATGTAGACCTCTTTGATTCTATTTTTCATGTGGTGACTGATTAAAACAACTATTTATTCAAAAACATCCCAGAGGATAAGGATATTTGGGAGGATGTTCTCAAACTTAACCCTAAAATCTATCCTATCCCTGATGGATTCCTAATATCTTTCTATATGGATTTTTGGGACCTAATTAAGGGAGAACTCATTTAGGTAGTGTAATATATTTTTTTTCTGTGGAAGTGGTATCCCTCGTGTGTCTTATTATATCACCCTCATCCTCATACTGAAAGTTTAAAACCCCTTGTTGAGGCAGTACTGACCCATTAGTATGCAAAATTTCCCATAAAAGGTGCTTTCTAACATTATCAATAGGAGAATCTCCATGAACCTTCACAACTGGATTTATAAGGAGAATAATGATTTCATTAGGAGTAGATCCACCTTAGGTGATATAGTATTATCTCAAGAAATGGTTTGATACACTAATAAAAAGTATCCTTGTTCTAGCATTTCTATAAAAGTTTACATGGACAAATCATATGACAGGTTGGAGTGGAATTTTATTCTGAAGTTGATGGATTTCATGGGCTTCTCCACTTGGGATACTAAATTATTTTTTAGATACTAAAACCCCCTTGGATTCCTATTACCTTTATGTGGATGAATTATTTCTTCTTCAATTCGGTTCAGGTTCGGAGGTAGGGGGACCTATTTTCACCGAGTGTGTTTATTCTAGCTCAAGAGTCACTAAATAGATACCTCAATAAGAATCTTGAAAATATAAGTATACTCTATTTCTGGTGTAAGACTCACTTTCATAGTTTCTCCCATATAATTTTTGAAGATGAAATGGTTCTCTTAGCTAAAAAAAGAAGAAAATCCATTCAAGGCATTAACAAGACCCTGAAAGAGTATTGAAAATGGAGTGTATGGCATATGAACCAAGAGAAGAGAAATGTTTTTATCTCAAAGTTATTTTCAAAGATATCTGAAAATATTATAGAGAGAAATTTAGGAATTAATAAGAGGATATTTCCTATTGATTACTTGGGATCCCCAATCTCTTATAGAATACTACATATCCATCATTCCAAGGGGTAGTTGATAGAATATCTTATTGCATTAACAACTTGAAGGATTGTTTTCCCTATTTCATGGGTAGAATTACTCTTGTCAATTGAGCACTCACTTCCATTCCCATGTATATATTCTCAGTTATCAAGGTGCTAAAGGTATTCCTAAGAGACATAGAGAAACTCATGACTTATTTCATTTGGGATGCTCACTTGGATGGAAGATGTCACTGGGATTCATGGAATATGATGGATAAGCCAACAGATGAAGGCGATATTAATATGAGGACTTTATCTGACATAATTCATAGTCTACATGCTAAGATGGCATGGGAGGTTATTGAAGGATGGACTCTTTGGGCTAAGTTTATTATGGAAAAGTATGGGAAGGACTTGGTTTCACTAAAAGAGAGAGTTTCTATATTATTTCATATGATCTAATGATATATCTCTATTCTTTATAGCCATGCACACTGGATTGTTGGATGGGGAGATATTAGCTTCTGGGATCACAATTGGGTAAGAGTTACTCTCAGATTCCTAGGGTGACCGACCCCAGACCTTACTTATAGGAATGTGAGTAAACATCCCTCATTCATCCATTCCATCCTGAACTAAGAGAAAAGTTACACCTTCAATATTATCATGATGGTAGATGATCATGAAAAAAGCATATTCACAAGATCACCCTTGGGGATGTTCTCGAATAAGGCATGACATGATGTTTTGAATACATCCCAAGGACTAGATAATTGGGGTGCTCTTCTCTGGTGCAAGGAAATCCTCATGAAGTACAACTTCTTAGTTTGGTAGATTCAGAATCATGAAATATCAATAGATAAGGAGGTCAAATGTAAGGGGAGAAAGATCGCATCCTAGCACCTCTATTTTAGGAGTCATAGAGAGGAATCAACCACTCACCTATTCTTTGAAGGGGAGTGAGATACTTCAGTGTGTTGATCCTTCAGTGAGTTCACTAGGTTAGTGGAGTAGGATATCATGACAAAAAACATTCTCCAAATTTGGTTTCATAGTGTGGGTAGAAACAACCATGAAACGAAGGCACATGATACGCTCCTAGAAGTCGATTGTTAGAATATATGGAATGCAAGGAATAAGCTGTTAATAGATGGAAACCCCATCTCAATGATAGATTTGATAAACTAGACCATAAGTCTGGAAATATAATTATCTATGGTCTAGAAATTAGTGGAGAGAACAACCTCCTTAAAGAATATCATGGTTAATAGGAGTCCTCCCTCATCTATCTTGAGGCCCTTCCACAAGGCCAATGGGTTTTTTGGAATCCCCCAAACAGTGACATCAAGATTAAATTTGAAGAATCTTGAAATATATGTATAACATAGGGTGGGGGTGGAGGGAGGTGTCATTTGTGACCCTAGAAGCTCAATTATAATAGAATTCTTTACTTACTATGGGAGTGATGACTCCCTCCTTTTAGAGGCATGCATAATGCTAAATGGGACTAAGCTTTGCAGTTCAAACAATATTGTGCTGAACATGGTTGAAATAGGCTCTCTAGCCATCCATAATTCTATCAAAGGGAAAATATCCATTCCATGGTCTAATTCCTACCATATCTGAAGATTCATGAACCTTATCAACAACGAGATAGAGTTTCTTCACATGTGGTGTGAGGGGTCTAAAGCTGCAGATTTTATCGCTTCAAGGGCTACTCAAGTTGGTAGGCTTACTTCATTTTCTTGTACAAGTTCATTCCCCCCATTTGTATGGATCTTATTAGAGGGGACACTCTTGGATTATATTACTATTGACCCCCGTGATTCTTAGGTTCCTTTGTATTTGTTTTTGTGATTATTATGGTCCTTTTAATAAAATTCTTAAATTTGGTGGTGATATATGTATATATGTACTTGTATGTATGTGTATGTACGTGTATGTATGTGTACATATTTATCTATGCATATGTATCTATGTATGTGTATGTCTCTTTATTGATTTAATATTATTTATACATTTTTAATATTTATACATTTTTAGTATTTTATGTAATTTATTCATTTTTAATATTTATTCATTTTTAATATATATTAATTTATTATTCTTGTAATATATTTAATTTTGATAATTATTAAGACATTTTTAAATATTTATGCATCCAATTAAATAATTATAATTTTAATTATTGTTAAAAATTCTAAAGGTTAATAATTAATAATATTTTTTATATACAATCAATTCAATACATACATTAATAATTCGAAATAAAGTTATTATTTATTTTATTTATTTTTTATGTGTTTTCAATTCATGTAATTAATGTCATGAATTCACTTTTTTTAAATATTTTTCTAATTTATTTAATTTAATTTATTCATTTTTAATATTATTTTATTTAATATATATTATTTCATTTGTGATATTAATTTAATTAATTAATTTTTAATTATTATTAATTTATTTATTTTTTTAATTATATATATATATTTTTAATTTTTAATATTTTCAATATGCTTGTAATTTAAATGATTAACATTTATTAATTTTTTATTTATTAAGTTTTAATATTTTTAATATGTTTTCAATTTATATAATTTATTTCTATAAATGAATTTTAATTTCAATACTTTTTTAGTCAATATAATTCATTTTTAATAATTTTTTATTTATATGATCAAAATTTTCTATTTATTCATTTTTATTCATTTTTATGTGTTTGTAATTCATGTAATTAATGTTATGAACTCACATTTTTAAACATTTTTTTAATTTTTTTAATTTTTTTAATCCTTTTTAATATTATTTCATTTAATATTATTTATACATTTTTAATATTTATTAATTTTTAATATTTTTGAAATTTATTCATTTTTAAATATTTATTTATACATAATTATTTGCCAAGTTATAATATTATCAATATGTTTGTAATTTATATGATTAATATTTATTCATTTTTTTATTTAGTTGGAATATTTTAATTTTTTTTAATTTATATAATTAATTATTTAAATTAATTATTTAATATTTTTTTTAAATTTAAATAGTTAATACAATTCATTTTTAATATTTTTTTATTTATATAATTTATTTATTCATTTTTATTCATTTTTATGCATTTAAAATTCATGTAATTAATCTTATGAATTCAGTTTTTTAAATAGTTTTGTAATCTATAAATTTTATTAATTCATTTTTGATATTCTTTCATTTATTATTATTATTATTATTATATTTAATAATTTTTTATTTTTTTTTGAAATTTAATCATTTTTTAAAATTTCTTTACTATTTTTAATATTATCAATATGTTTGTAATTTATTTGAATAGTATTTATTCAATTTTATTTATTAGGTTTTAATATTTTTAATATGTCTGAAATTTGTATAATTAATTTATTTAAATTCATTTTTTAATAATTTTTTTATTTACATAATCAATATTATTCATTTTTAATAATTATTTATTTATATAATTTATATAATTTATATAATTTATTTATTCATTTTATTCATTTTTGTAAGATTGTAAGTTATGAAAATAATGTTATGTATTCACTTTTTTAATATTTTTACAATTTAGTCTAAATTTTTTATTTATTTTTTATTTTATTTCATTCAATATTTTTTATTATTTTTGAATATTAATTTTTTTATTATTTTCAAAATTTAGTCATTTTTAAATATTTATTCATACATATTTATTTATTAAGTTTTTAATATTTTCAATATGTTTGTAATTTATATAATTAATTAATTTAAATGAATTTTTTTATATTTTTTTAATTTAAATAGTTAGTGTATTTTATTAAGTAATTTTATTATTTATATAATTAATATTATTTAATTTTTCATTTTTTTCATTTTTTTACATTTTTGTCAATTCTAGTTTAAGCACTAATAAAAGTGTCTTTTATCAATGTTAAGACGTAAGTGCTGAGAAATAATACTTTTGCCAACACTTTTTTAGTGATGATAAAAGTGATGATTTATCAGCATTAAGAAAGCACTGAAAAAGTAGTGTTTTTTAGTGTTTATGTTTTTAGTGCTTATAAAATACACTTTTATCAGCACTTTTTAATAAGCACTGATAAAACCCTTTGCTCACTTTATAAAAGAACACTAATAGAACACGTTTTCCTCATGCTGCACTCAAGCTATCATAGAATTGATAATCTGTTGCAGCAAAAGTTGATCATTTTAGACAAATCAATCCTCAAAATTGAAGGTATGAAATTCCAAACTTGTTTTTAAAGGAATCACAGTTGATCTTTCATGTGTTTTGAATTTATTTTTTTAATCCTTCCCAATCCTTGAAAATGTGATTAAATATCATGAGTGAATCACAAATAATTTACGGGAGTGTGTTTGATATGATGTGAGGCATCCAAAATCACTTTAATCACAAATGAGTATAGATTTCTCATTTCATTCATTTACAACCCATGCAATTCCCAATAAATCATATTTAATAGCACTTTACACTATAAAATCAATGAAAATCACGTTTTTAATGTGCATACTTATATAAAAATTAATTCTAAAATTAATAAAACAATTTAAAGCATAAAATTAATCCATTGGAAAATTTAATTCCAAAATATTCTAAAACACCAAAAAATGTTATAAACTAATGAAAATATTGGGGAATATTTGGAATTAAAATCAATTAAAAATCCATATTATATTTAAAATACTTCACCCAATATTGTTAAATAAGGTTTTTTATTTTGTGAATTCCATTACTCATTAAAATTATTTTTGTGATTAAATACACCCTCTTTATGGCTTTAAAATTTCAAAATTTGGATTATTTTGGTTGAAGCATTTATTTTTCCCATTCTACCCACAATATTAACTATTTTAAAAATCTCATGGCATATTAAAATTATTAATTTGATTATTACCAAACCATGAATTTGAATATGATATATTTCATAAATTTATAAATGTAATAACCATAATTAGTGTGATTACTTTATTTCAATTACTACATAAACATTGTAAAAAATAAGCTATTTCTTTTGATATATATTTTGATAGTGAAATCTAATTATATACACCCTAATACTTATCCACTTGTAGAAATCGACAGGCTTCTTGTGGAAATTGATAGTGATAGGGAGTGAATTAACTCCATTGATGAATCCATTTTAAAAAAAGAATAATTTATGTCATGTGAATTCTTGTAATAAAAATATAAATGTTATTATACTTTAAATTAATACAACTCTTGGTCTTTATATGTTCTATAAAGTTTTTGATGTAATGAAAATATATATCAAATATGATGACTACACGTGTTAATATGTAAAGAATATCCTTTTAGGGTTCTAATATCATACCTTATGTGTTTTTATTTACTTTTTTAAATATAAATATTACCAAATCGAATAGGGTGGATATGAATCGAAAATGGATGGATTTCAGTTGCATGATAAAAGAGTATGAGGATGAGGTGAAATAGTTCATCAATTTTGTAAATGATCAGGCATACGGCCCTTCTAAAATCCTTTATCAGTATATATGTTGTTTTTATTCAAGACCTATTAGTCGAGAGGAGTTAAAAGAACACTTGATCTATCACAAAATAAATCAAAGTTATAAATGTTGGACTAAACACTCGGAAGAACTGAATGTAGATAGTGACTAGGATAACACTGTGTTTTATGGATCGCCTGATATGATTACAAGTGTGAATATTGACGAAGACTGTATCATGGATATGATTATAGTTGTGAATGATGATAATGATTTTTATTGAGGAAATAGAAATGATAGTTGAAGATGAACTTCATGATTGCTCAAAATTGTTTTAGAATTTAAATAATTGTTAGCCATACTGAAGCTATATAATGTAAAAGGTGACAGTAGATGGAGTGAAACTAGATTTACCAAACTTCTTTCTCTCTTGAATAATATTCTAATAGAAGACAATGAGTTTCCATGTCAAATATATGATTCTAAATGAATGCTGTATTCAATGATTATGATCTATAAAAGAATACATGATTGTCCAAATTATTGTACAATATTTCACAAAGACCATGAATCACTTAAAAAAATACCCAAAATGTGGTGCCTCTTGATACAATAAAGATTAATCAATTCCTTCAAAAGTTTTATAATACTTTCCAATCATTCCAAGCTTTAGACACCTATATATAAGCAAGGACACAACATGGTAGTTGATGTGTCATGAAAATATATGAAATCAAGATGGGAAACTTCATCTCCCAATAGACTCTCCTCAGTAGAAGAAAATTGATCACGCGTATCCTGAATTTGGAAACAAGTCGACAAAGCTTCATCTTGTTCCATCTATAGATGGAGTGAATCCTTTTGGTTTACAAATCACCACTCATAGTAAATGACCAGTTATGTTAGGAAATTATAACATTTCACCATGGTTATGTAAGAAATGAAAATACATTATATTCTCTCTACTTATATGAGGACCAAAACAACTGGGTAATGATATTGATTTTTATTTGTATCCATTGATTGGATATTTTAAATTAATGTGAGATTTAGGTGTTATATTTCATGATGCTTACATAAATGAATATTTCATGTTAATAACCATGTTTTATGGGATGATAACTAACTTTCATTCTTATATAAAATTTTCAGGATATAAAATTAATGGAACTAAAGGGTATTCTATTTGTGAACATGGTACATACTAAATTAGTTTGAAACATTCATCAAATACTATGTTTCTATGACATCACATATTTCTACTCTAATTCCATAAATACTAATCTTGGAAGAAATCTTTTGATGGGAATTCAAAGGATGGTACAACCCCATGTCCACTATCGGGAGATAAACTATTTCATAAAGTAAAGGATATGTCCACCACTTTTGGTAAACCTTATTTGAAAAACCTTATGAAAAATGGTTAGAAAAAGTGATAAGATTTTTTTGAATTACTGTATTGGAATTGTTTTCATATTAGACATTTTATTGATGTCATAAGTTTGGAAGAAATGTATGTGATAGTGTCATTGTAATATTAATAAATTCACCCAAAAAAAGTATGGTATTAATACTAGGCTGTAGATGATTTACATGGGGATAAGAGAAGAGTTGACACCAGTGAAGGGTGAAAGACAAACTTTTCTTTCTACAAATACTTACACTCTTTCCAGGAAAGAGAGATATCTATTTTTCAACTTCCTGAATGATGTAAAGTTTCTAGAGGGGTATTCATCAAATATCAAGAACATTATTTCAATTACTGATTTAAAGTTTAAGGGATTGAAATCACATAATTGACATGTTTTGATGAAATATCTAATTCTTATAGCTTTATATTTAATTTTTCCTTGGAATGTTCATCATATATTAACCAAGATTTATTTCATTTTAAAAGTTATATGTAGTAAAGTTATAAACCTAGAAAAATTACCAACTATAGAAAAGTAAATTTCTCTCATATTATATTAATTGTATATTTTATTCTCTCCTTCATTATTTTATATTATGGTTCAATTTATGATTCAATTAGTTAGATATATCTAACTACGCGGTTCTATGCATTATAGATGGATATACCCCATTAAATGATATATGAAGATTTTGAAAGGTTATCTCAAAAAAAATTCATCTATAAGGTTGTATTACTGAGTGATATATTATTGAGGAATCCATTGAACTCTGTATAAACTACCTATTTGGTGTGGAAAGCATTGGTCTACCAAAATTTCATCATAGCGGTCGAATTGTGGGTTAAGGAATTTCCAGAATAGATGTTGTTGCAATTACTATTATAGAGTAAGAACATTCTCACCTTTAAATATATTATAACATTTTAATGATTTCACCATATGTTGAAACCCAAAAGGTAATTATTAGGTATTTTAATACATCATGGTCAGGAAGATGGATATAAAATATACATAATCGAAAGTTTATAGGATAGGTCCAAGACAATATTTTTAAGGAGTCAACTAAAAATCCAAATTCAATTTTATAATTACTTTTATGGATATCTAGAGGACCAAGTGTGCATGTAATATCTTATAATGGTTATTTAATTAAGGGTTATACATTATATATAAAGGAACATGATAAATGTAGTACCATGAAAAATAGTGGAGTTACACTTGTGACTGAAGCGATGCATGTGTCTGGTACCAAGGATATAAATATAATTTATGTGAATATTCCATAATTTTAAATCATCAAAAAAATATGGGATTTGAATTATACAACATTCTTGTTGGATGTGCACTAAAATGTACTTGCATGAGATGCATGCACAATTCATGAATGATGCATAAGAAATATATATATATATATATAACATGATATTATATATATAAGTGTACATTTAATATGTGAATATGATGAATGAAATGCATGAAATGCATGAAATCTAAATCTAATATATATATATATATATATGATATATATATTTATTATGAATGAAATTCATAAGAATAATAATTAAATAAATATATACATATGATATATAAATTTAATATTATTTGTTCCTAATTGTTTCATCATTTACAATCCATTTATGAGTGGATTAAAGGCTTTACTTTAATTCATTGAAACCATTCAATAAATTATACCTAAAATCTTGAAACATATTTAATGCAAGGAGCCAAGTGATTCAACTATAAAAGAGGATGAGGGTATATTCTGTTGGTGGTGGTAAATATTGCATGATCTCTTCCTCTCATACTTCTATTTATCATTTCACTAACGAAGGTGATAACACCCCTTAAAAATTTGGGTATCCTCATGATATGATTAGGGATCCAAGTTATAGGTTTATTTCCTTAGAGGCAGGGTTCTTACATTCACTGCTCCTAATAATCTTCTTTAAACATTCTGTGCTGAAGAAGATGTACATCACTATTATAAACGAATTCTAGGTACTCTTTTTTTAAAATTTTATTTCTTTAGTTATTCTTTTGGATATATATCCTATCATTTTACATTGGATTATATTATTTATGATCATATTATGTTCATATAAAACTCATCAGTGGTATCAACACAAGTTTCTTCAAGTTTATAACTTGTTTGATTTAATGGTTTTCAAAGAAAAATGTAATACAATATTTTCATGAAATTGGAATTGAATAATAGAACCTTACATGACTTGTGTAAAGTTAAATTTTATTTATCCTTACATAGGTTAGATTCATAAAGATAATACCCTTTTGTATATGGTCTGTGTAAGGGTAACCTCTATGGAACCTTTATGAAAATGAGTTTCACAAAGGTAGTACCCTTATATAGAAATGTAGTGGGTTGAATAAAGGTAGTTTTTCCTTTACCCTTATGTGACACCCTTACACAAATGATCTGTGTAAGTGTAACCTCACTGATTACTTTTACGCAAGTGTGTTGTGTAAAGGTAATACCCCTATGAAGAATAGGGGTACTACGTAAGGGTAAGAAGAAAATTGTTTAAAATTGTTTTTGACATATTCCATGATTTTTATGGTTTATAAATTATTTATAATCATGTTAAAAGGTATTTTTGGAGAAAATTAATTTTTAGGGATTTTATATATAAATAAATTAATTATAAATTGTTTATAATTAATTGAATAAATTTTTATAAATAATTATTCACAAATATTAAATGTTAAAATTTTAAAATACATTTTAAAAAATTAAATGGAATGCCTTATGACATAGAAGTAAATGGTTTATTTATAAATCCTAAGAGGTTATTTTTAAAGTATTTATATATTAATATATATATATATATATATGTATGTATATATGATATTTAGATTATTTAAAATTTTTATATAATAGATATTGAATTATAATTTTTTTATAAATTATAACATATCACATAAATTCCATTTAATATAAAATATGAAGGGGTTCATATTGAATTTAATATAATTTTTTTATATTCATTTTAAATTAGAAAACATTTATAATTAGCATTAATTTATGAATAATTCATAAATGTCTCAATTTTTGGAAAATAAATAAATTGTTTATTTATTTATTAGATTTATTTGATATTACTATTTAGTAAATTTTTTATGAAATATGAATATTGTTCATGCCCATTTATATGATAAATTTATTATAGGATAGATCCTTTCATATCATTCTAGGTTTGGTATCATAAAATTTACTATTCATCTACATTAACCTCAGTTTGTATTTTTAGTTATGACCTTGAGAATAGTTTTTGTGCATAGTTTGTATATATTAGGTGTTAGAGTTTTAATAAATCTAATTCTCTCTTTTTTAAAGTCTACCTAGGTAGAGTAACTTTAGGTTTGACCACCTACTTTTCGAAAGGCTTTCCTTGGCTAGGAAATTGAATGAGGATGGCTATCTGTTACTTTGGACTTACTCATGTGTAGTTTATCAATATCATATAAATCTATTACTTTATATGTAGCATTCATGTACCTTATTCATATGAAGAATTTTCACATGTAAGAATATACTTGAATTCTATTTTTGAGTGATTAATACAGACTTGTGGTTTGTGTAAAGAGTTACACATTAATGAGATGTATAAGATCCTAGTTTTTATACAAGGTTCAAATCCTTTAAATTTCAGTTTAAATATTTTATTTTACTCTAATAACAGTTTCAATGGTTTAAGGAAGGGTTCAAGAGAGTTTGAGGCTTATTTGGAGCCCATAGATCTAGTTTTTTGTAGAAATATAGTCAAGTGCACGATTGGAACATAGATAGAGCTAACCATGTATCACAAATATGTAACCTAAATAGGAGGATAATAGTTTGTTTAATCATGTGAGGAAGATTGTATTCCTATGAAAAACCTACAATAAATTGTAGGTGTATTGTATAGGGTTGGCACATATTTTCTCCTAACCATGCACCATGTGTGTAAGGGAATGATCCTTTTGGGAAGTGACACCACACTGGCCGTGCACAATTTGGCTAACCATGCACCTAACCATGAAAGGGGGTGTTCCACTTAGATAGTGGAGGCACACAATTGGAACATGGTTTGTTCAACTAGGTAGACAAAATGTTTACCCATTTAAATTGGTGGAAAAGTCTATTTTTCCCTTTAGTCCATTAACACTTAAACCCACATTTCATTCCCTCAAATGTACAACCGCCTCTCATGTTGGGAGATAACCTTCTCCATTTATCTAGTATTTGAGATAAATCCTCCTTACAGTGTTCGATTTAAGCATCGTTCATCACGTTGGATAACCAATGGTAATTCTATGATTCCTCTGGGTTATTTTCTTATTTTTTCTCTCTATATTAGATGATATTTCCATACAAGATAATATGCCCTATTTTTAGGGTGTTTGTATATTTCTTAGATTTCTTCCATTCTAGCCCAAATTAGAGGTCTATAATGGATGAGGAGTCGACTAATGGTATAAGGTATTTGGTCTAGCTCTTTTCCTTAATATTCTTGATGTCTATATCATGAACTATCATTCCGCATGCCATAATTTCCATGAAACAACTCTAAAATGTGAAATTTCTTTAATTAAATGTCTAGAACTTGACGAGATACTCCCTTGGACACCTAATAATTTTCAAAGGCTGTCTACCTTGACTAGTTCCACCCCTTAAGTTGTGTTTATTATATGCCATCAACACCTTATAAATTCATACGAGACCAAAACACATCCTAAGTAGGTTTGGTTTTTTTATTATGATTTAATTTAATAAACTAAATAAATTTATTTGTAAAATGAAATGGATGGAATGTGAATTAAAAGGAAATGTCACTTGAACCTGGTTAAACTGTGATTTATACCCATGAATAAATGGTAATAAATGAAATTTTAGTGGAATAAACATATCATATATCCATATTTAATTATGAAGAATGATCATGGCTATAATTATGATTATGAACACTCGAATAATTATTATTTCATTCTTGACTATAGTCACTAACCTTTATGTACATTATAGGTGTGGCTTTCCTTGAGTGATACTTAAACTCCCATTGTGGTTTTACTTAGATGGGATCATGGGACACCAATCGATTCATTGGTGCATTTTCCAAGTAAAATAATACACTTGGATTCATTATTTTTATTATGATTGTGAATGATCTAACTTGGCACTGAAGGTTCACATATATTTACAAAAATTTAAATTGAATGAATTAGATGATTATATTTGGATTTGGATTGATGTTACAAAACACCTTGGATTATTCCTTGTGATCCTTTCAATTATAACAATGAGTCCACCTAGGAAATGTTCCTAGGGCTGAGGTAGAACTTCCACCTTAGGGTGAATTTCCAAGGGTACACCCATGTGTATTTCACCAAGCTTATAAAATTTAAATTCCATCGAAATTATAGATCCTTATATGATTATCACTATATATGGAATCCTTGGTTGTATTCATTGGGCCTCAACATTGTAAATAGAAATTAAAAATGTAAATGATCAGAGAAATTATGGATTGGGATAAATAATGTAGTATTAGATGGGTATCTCATGAGGAAACCAGATCAACATTGTCCATTTATTTGTTATCCCCTTTTATTATACCCACACATTGCCTTTTTATATTCACAGACTAGATAGTGCTAGACACCATTGGTGGTGGCTTACTAAGTTTTTCTCACACCTTGTTTGGGCCACTGATTGGAACCTGAAAAAACTTCATGGATACAAGTAGGGATAAAGGAAATCACCCAGCTATGGAGGCTTGATTTTTTATATTAGGATAGAGTACAAGATAAGAGTACCGAGCTTGTTCTCATGATGATATTAGAGATAGATTTTGGTTTTTTGTATGTTTTGTATATAATGTACATATAATATGCCTACTACCCAGTTTCCCTTGTTTCTGCCATTTTTGTATAGTATCATAAAGTCATCATCATTTTATAGATGATACTTATTATGGATTTGGGATATTTATCCTTATCAGGATGTTTACTTCTGCTACCATATGATTTTTTGATGTTCATTATATTGCTTCCACTATTGTTTTATTTTTATATCATAACTATGTTCTACTATGATAAAGAGGGTATAGTCTCCCCACTATAATATCATAGGCCCTTGCTTCTTGTAGGCAGCCTCTAGCATATGGGGAGGAACACTTGGGGCCATGTGGAAAATCGGGGTTTGTTACCTATGAGTGAGTTGAGATTGGGATGTCACAAAGTGGTATAAGATCCTATTTTCCTTTGTCTTACTATTTTGGTATGGTAGAAAAAAGATTAGGAAGTGTTAGAATTTTTTAATGAGCTTGTTCTTGGGATTATCTTACCCAGATACAAGGAAAAAACCATGTTTACTGGGATGAGAATTATTATTTTTGGATTCCTCTTATTAATTTTCTATTATTTTCATTGTTGGGAAACACCAATTATTTGTGGTATTTATTATTATTACTATGGATTCAATTTTACCCTTAGACCAGTATGGAAAGGAAATATTGTATCATTCTTCATTATAGGCACCTAAGGATTCATGTGTCATGTATATGTCATACCATGTTTATTTTATTACGTGCATTACCTGTTGCTTGTGACATATGCCTTGATTGCTATATCTATAAAATAACTAACATTTTTTTATGAAGGAAAATGATTTTATACTTAAAGTTTCTGTATCAACCTAAATGGAGTTTTCATGTATAACTTGACAATGACACCTTAATTGTCCAATATTCAGCTAATTAAAGATGTGTGACCTTGGATACACAAAATAGAACTTTGGTTGTGATTACATGGATTCTAATTGTAATTTATAAAGTTTCACATCTATAAATTAGGAATGGTGATTCATCTAATCGATCCATATTACAATGACTGGTTACATTCTAAGGATGAATGTAAATGTCTAGTTTTAGTTACATGAAGTTTTAATTATAACTTATAAATATTAGGTCTTTATAACTTGTGAATGATCACTCTTATAACTAGATCACAATATATATATATATATATACACACATATGAAATTATTTATTTTCTAAAAAATTGGAAAGAAATGGTTTTTGTAAAATGGGGATGCCAATCAAAACATAAAGAATTTTTTCCTTTATAACTTTAAATTGAAACTATATATACCAGGACCTCTGTTATAAGATATGAGATGTTGACCCAAGCCTAACCTTAGTAGTGAGTGGTGGGAGTGTATCTTGTATTCCTTATGATCTTTAAAGTTTTCTAAACCTGGATTTAGGTGTAGGAAAATGGATATTTACCTTATATAGGAAGGATTTGTAATTTTCATATTCCTTAAATAGAGATATTTCCTGATATTGAACTTATTTTGAGGCATGCATTTGGAATTGTAGATATATGTCTCCACGACGACCTTGGTTTGAACCCTAGGAAGGTGGCGATGACCATGCTTAGGAAGTGGTGGGACTAAATCTTCTAGAAGTTCCACCTATGAAACATCCTACTATTCCTAGATTGGGAATCTAATCCCATATTTGAGAGGGTTTCTTACAGTTAGTATATTTCATGCCAGAATGTCAATGGCATTCATATATTGTTTCATATCTAACACGAGAAGTTTAGCAACAAAACTCTCCTACCTTTTTGGGGGGAAGGAATCCCCCAGGACGCTAAGTCATGACTAGAGTCTATGATTTCTATCTTTGAAAATCTAGAGATTCCCACAAATAGGAGAGTAAATCTTATAACATATAAGATAAAAGGGCCTTCTAAGAGATGGAGGGATGTTTTGACCCAATCTAATCAATATCAGATGATGGTCTGGAGGTATTTCTAGATCACCTTATATGATTATTTTATTCCTAATACATTAAGGGTTGAATGAACTAGAGAGTTTGTGCACCTAGAGTAGGGAAATTTATTGGTTATGGGATACTCTGCACGTTTCATAGAGCATTAGTGTTTTGTTCCTTCTATCATTGGTGATGAATTGTCTAGGTTTAGGGGATTTGAGGATGGATTCATGTATTCCACTTGAACTTTGGTGAATGTGTTTCACTTGACTACTATTACTGAGATAGTGAACTAGACCCTCATCTTAGAATATAACCTAAGGGAAGCTGAAGGTGCAGGGCATGGTGGTTTAGTACCTCAAAAAGGAAGCAATTTTTATAGTCGGAGGAAGCACCATTTTGAACCTTTTCTAAGAGGAAGCGGTATTAAGAGTGTGACCTCAGGTAGCCATGTGATATGTCACCAATGTGGTAGGCTAGGACACATGAATCCCCACTATAGTAAGGATCAAGTTGAGTGCTGATCTTGTGGTATGATGGTTCATCTTCAGAGATTTTATAGAACACTTCCTCTAAGGGATAGTGAGAGAGGATCTACATTGAATCCATGTTTTGGAGAAGGTTTAAATCTCTACATCAGGAAAGGAGTTGGAGTAATACAATATGATTAGGATAATGATGTAGTCATTGATGAGTAAGTCATACACCAATTGTGTAACACCAACAAAGTATACCTACTCAGGGTAGTCGGGTTGTAGCTCAGGGCTATGGATTGGGATAGATATATTAATTAAAACAAAAAACTGAGGACAATAGTTCCATTTTATCTATGTTTTGAGGTATTATTTTAGTATCCTAGACCTTAGTGTCTATTTTACTTGATATAGGTTCTTCTCACTCCTTTATATCTGTGGGTATCATGGAATTTTTAAGGCTTGAAATTGGGTATTTCTATGGAGTGATGACTCTTGACACTCAATTGGTAATGAAATCATAAAGTGTATTACAATGTTTGGGGTTCCCCCACAAGATTGGTGGCTATTATTTCATATGGAATCTTTTCATCCTCAAGATGATAGGATTTGATATCATTCTCAGGATAGAGAGGTTAGAGACTTATCATTCTCATATTTATTTCTATCATCAGAGGGTTTCCTTCATATCACCCAAGGGTGGTAACTATTACAAAAATGGATAATGGGATGTCCAAGAAAGTTGACATAGACCTAATAATCATGGGTTAGGTGGAGTGATGACCTAGATTTCTAGTCTTATTTTTGAGTGATCGAGGAACATGTTAGATATATTTTTATCCCATGGTGAATCATTTTAGTGATGTTTTACATGATGAATTTTATAGGTTAGCTCTTGATATTAGGTTGAGTTTACTATTTACCTAGTTCCTAGAGTAGAACCAGTATCTACTTCTCCTTAAAGGATAACTCCTTCTGAGATTTAGTAACACAATATACAGTTAGAGTACCTTGAAGATAAGGGGTTTATATGAACCGTTACTTCACTAAGGGGTTCAACTATAATCTTTTCCATGAAGGTGGATTGGAACCTTTAACTATTCATGGATTATTGGAAACTTAATTAGATTATGGTTAAGAAATGTTACACTTTACCTCATATAGATGACTTATTTGGCCAAGTCTAAGTAGTGAGGATATTATCAAAAATTTATTTGAGGTTGGGCTATCATCAGGTATGATTCAGACCTTCATAAATACCTCATATATATTTTCTAAGAGGATAAGTCCTTTATGAGTATTTGGTAATATTGTTCATTATAATGAAAACATTGATACATTTTATAGCCCTAATGAATTGGGTTTTCCACCTGTACCTAGATTATTTTATTATGGTTTTCATGGATTAAATTTTGGTGTATTCACATACTCAACACTATCATTGAAAACACCTTAACATCATATTAAGTACACTGAGAGAGAAAAAGGTTTTATTCCAAGATCACTAAATGACACTTCATTATTGATAAAGTCCACTTCCTGAGTCACATTATCTAAAAGGCATGAATATCTATAGAATTAGAGAAGGTGAGATCTGTTGTTTATTAGGATCATCCCAAGAATGTTTTTAATATACAAAGTTTCTTGGGGATAGATAGATACTATAGAAATTTTATTCAAGATTTATCACACCTTGAATATTCTCTTACTGTCTTGAAAAATAATAGTGTAAAATTTTTATGGTCTAAAATTTTTGAGGAATACTTTCAAGAGTTGAAGGGAATACTAACCTCAGCATCAATCCTAAATTTTCCTAAGACTAGTAAATTCAATATGGTTTATTATGATGCATCATGCACCGGTCTAGGTATAGTTTTGATATAATGGGATTGATTAATGGAATATGGGTCTCTTCAATTAAGTCCTTGCGAGAAGAATTACCCAATGCACGACCTCGAGTAAGTAGCTTTGTTTCATGTTTTTCATTATTGGAGGAATTATCTATTAGGGGAATGGTTTTTAGTATACATGGATTAAAAATTACTTAAATACATATTCACTCAGTGTGATTTGAACCTTATATAGTGAATATGGGTTGAATAAATAAAATATTTATATTTTCACTTGATTATATGTCCGGGAAAGGAAATGCAGTTGTTGATACTCTGAGATGAAAAATTTAGACACAAGTAGTTCAGGAGGCTAGTAGTGGGTGGTAGTTAAAGACTCTCTTTTCTGAGATGCATACAAAGATTCAAGAGTGTCACATGCAACTTCTTATTATAGTTTAATATGGAATTTTTAATTTCTAGATCAAGTGAATATGAGACAACTTTTTGATCCCAAAGTCTTAGTCCTAAGGGAGAGCATTTTAGGTGATGTCCTAGTTCCTAGATGGGTCATTAATAGAGATGAGATCTTGCACATCACATGAATGTTTGTGTTTTGAATATGCACATGAGTAGTTGATGCATGAATAATATGCCTATAAATTGTGAATACAGAATGGAATCACCAAGATTTATCATGACCTATGCCACTAGTATTGGTGGCCCATTATGAAGAGGTAGATAATGGTTTTTGTTACTCCGTGTTCTACTTATCAGTAGGTGAAGGAAGAACACTAGTGACATGATGGTATCTTATAGACCTTACCCATTTTAGAGTGGAAATGGGATGAATTCACTATGGATTTCGTGATAGGCTTACTTAGGTCAGCTCCAGGATGTGATGCAGTATAGGTGATCATGGATAGGCTGACAAAGGTCACCCATTTATTACTTATCAAGGATACCTTCTTAGTGGATAAGCTTGGGAGGCTATAAATCCACGAGATTATACAACTTCACAGGGCCCCCTATTCTATTTTATCTAAAAGTGAATCTCATTTTATGTTGTGGTTCTAGCAGGGGTTGTAGAAGCCATTGGGTTCATAGGTATTACTGAGTACAACCTATCACCTATAAACCGCCAACTAGTCTGAGCATATGATATAGGTGTTAGAGGACATGCTCCAAGCATGAATCCTTGATTTTGAAGGTTCTTGGGAGAAACACTTACCACTTTCTGAATTTTCTTATAGTATCAACTTTCTGGAAGCTATATTGTTGGATACTTATAAGGCCTTATATGGTAGGATGTTCTGCTCACCCCTATGCTAGTTAGAGGCAAGATAAGTAGTGGTACTGGTTCCATGTCTCATACAAGAGACATCAAAGTAGGTCAAAATGAACAATAAGCTATGGATACCTCATAGTCTAGGTAGAAGTATTATGCCAATCATCCCCAGAACCTCTAGAGTTTGAGGTCGGGGATCAAGTCTTCTTGTGTGTTTTGACTAGACTGGGCCATCAACGATTTAGGAAATAGAGTAAGCTATTACCTTGGTTCATCATACCTTTATATATTTTGGATAGGGTTGGACTGGTGTCTTATCAGATAAAACTTTCTATGAGATATAGGGATATACATGACATATTTTACATTTCTCAATTACGTTTTTATCATTCATAACAATATCACATACTATAGACTAAAGAGTTTGAGTTTGATATTGATGCTTATTTTAAGAAGTATCCTATTCATATCATTGATTTTAGCATGAAGGATCTCTGAGGTTGGTCTATTTTTCTAGTTTAGTTTCTATGGTAATAAAACCATATATAGAATAAGACATAGTAGAGAGTGGCTGATATAAATTCTCAGTGGCCAGAATTATTCTCAGATGATGATCAACCACCCTCAAGTAAACTGAGGGATGAGTTGTTTTAATGAGGGGAGGTTGTAATATCCTGGTTTTTTACATGGTAAAAATCCTTTAAATTTCAGTTTAAATATTTTTTTTACACTAATAAAATTTACAAGGGGTTAAGGAAGGTATTGGAAGAGTTTGAGGATTTTTTAGAGTTCAATGATCCAGTTTTTAGAGAAGAAAAGTGAGGAAAATGGTTGGCATATGGTTAGTGATAATCATGAGGCTCAACCATTCTGAACAAATAAGAGGATCATGGTTTGTTTAACCATGTGATAGAGGTCACATGGACATGAAAAACATGTAATAAATTTCATGTGTATTGTGCCTAATTGGTGCATGGTCTCTCCTAACTGTTCCATAAGCATGAAAGAGAGTGGACCTTTTGGTAAATGGAACCACATGGGATACACATGGTTTGTCTAACCATGTGGCTAGGTATTCGAGGGGGTTTTCCACTTAGACAGTGGAAACACATGGTTGGTGCATAGTTTGGACAACCATGTGACCAAACCGTGTGTAAAATACCATTTTTTCCTTTGGGACTTTAAACCTTAAACCCTCTTTTACTTACCTCAAATTCACAACAACCCCTTACATTGAGATTCATCCTCATATATCAATATAGGAATTGAGATAACTCATTTGATTGACATCCAATTCAAGTGATGTTTGTCAAGTTGGATAGCCAATGGTAATTCTAAAATTCCTCTTGGTTCTTTTCTTGTTTTCTCTCACCATATTGAATGTTATTTCCATGTGATATAACATGACTTATTTTCAATGTGTTTGCTTTTTTTTGATTTAGTTAGTTCTAGACAAGATTAGAGACCGATACTTGATGAGGAGTCGATTAATGGTGTAAGGTAGGTGGTTTAGACCTTTTCCATAAAAGTCTAGATGTATATATAATGCATTGTAAAACAACTCTAAACTTTTTATGCG
The DNA here is from genome assembly GCA_963277665.1 of Viscum album. Classification (NCBI taxonomy): domain Eukaryota; kingdom Viridiplantae; phylum Streptophyta; class Magnoliopsida; order Santalales; family Viscaceae; genus Viscum; species Viscum album. Next base: position 1,421,195,019 of record OY728123.1, on the reverse strand, counting down.
ACACCTATAAAATTTGAAATTTATTTAATTAAATGTATGGACCTTAACATGATACTCCCTTAGACCCTGATAATTTTAGGAGGTTGTCTACCCTGACTAGTACTAACCCTTAGGTTGTGTTCATTATATATCCATGAAACCTTGTAAATTATTATGACACCAAACCACCTTCTAAGTGAGATTAACTCATTTATTATGTTATAAATGAATGAACTATATAAATTGAAGTGTTAAATTAAATGGATAGAACATGAATGGAAAGGCTACATCACTTGAACCTAGTTAAACTGTGAATTATGCCTATGACTAAATGGGAATAAATGAAAGGTGAGTGGCATAAAAATGTCACCTATCCTTGTTTAATTATGAAGTATGATCATGAATATCATTATGATTATGGAATATTGAATAGTTATTATACCATTCTTGACTATAGTAATTGAAAGTTGAAGTAATTTACTGGTGTGGCATGCCTTGAGTGATACTTGGATACATGCTTTGATTTTCCATGGATGGTCTCATGGGATGAAACCGATTCATTGATGCATATTCCAAGCGAAATACCACACTTGGATTCAATATTTTTCTTATGATTTTTAATTCCTTGACTTGGCATAGAGGGTTCACCTATATTTCTAGAAATTTAAATTGACTTCCTTGGATGATTCTCCTTGGTTTTGAATTGATGTTATAGACTGTATTGGATTATCCCTTAGGGTTTTTTCAAGTCTAGCACCTAGGATACTTATGAAATGTTCCTAGGTCTTGGGTATAACTTCTCCATAAGGTGAATTGCCAAGGGTACACCCCTGTGGATTTCACCCATATTAAAAAATTTAAATTCCATGGAAATTATATAACCTTATATGACAATCACTATATATGGATTCCTTGGTTGTATGCCTTGGGTCTTGACTATATTAATATAAATTAAAAATGTAAATTCTTAAAGCTATTCTAGCTTAGGCCGAAGAAGGTAGTATCAAATGGGTATCCCTCAAGGAAATAGGTCCGACAAGGTTTATTTATTTACTGCCCTCTTTTATTATACTAGCAAACTTCTAATTTTATACTCACAGACTGGATAGTGTTATAAATCTTTGTCGGTGGCCTATTGGGTTTTTCACACACCCTAATTTTTCCACCTATTGGTACCTTAATAAACTCCATAGATGTAGTTAGGGATAAAGGAAAGAACCCAACTATATATGCTTGATTTTCTATACTAGGATTGAGTACATGAGTATAGGATTGAGATTGTGTTCACAATTCTATTAGAGATAGATTTTGATCTTTTTGTATGCTTTGTATATCATGTCGATTTCATATAACTACTTCTTAGTTTCCCTTATATCCCCCATTTTTTTTATAGAATCATGAAATCATCATCATTTTTATATGATAATACTTATGAATTTTGGATTTTATTCTTATTTAGATGTTTACTTCTACTTTTATATGATTTTCCACTGTTCATTATATTTCTTCCACTATTGTTTTATTTATATATCACCAATTTTATCCACTATAATAAAGTGGGTATAGTATCCCCACCATACCATCATAGATACTTTCTACTAGTTTGAAACCTTTGGCATACAAGGATTTACGCTTGAGGCCATGTGACCAACCAGGTTCAGTTACTTATTAGTGATCTGGGATTGAGATGCCACATGGTGTTTACAAATTAATTTGGTGGTTAGAATAGGGATTCCAAAAATAAATATTTTAAAGCATGCATACACAAAAGAAAATAAAACATTAAAATATAATGATTACCTATGATGTAATAGTTATGAATTTAATATGCATATAATGTATATTAATTTGATGGGACTAAAACACGACTAATACTAAGAGTGAGATTCCTTCCAAAGATATAGTTATCAAGATATCAATCATCCAACCAGGTAGATCATGTCATAACTAGGTGACCATGTATTATCTTGTATAGGGAAACCAAGAAATGGGTGGCACTGGAACATAATTGGGTAGATAATTCCATAGCTTGGTAAATGTTTTTCAATGAAAGACATGGGATAAACATCTTACATACTCGGTATGAGGATCAATAGAGATAGATATAAGAGGTTACTTGGACTGAGTTATAACACATATATTGGTAAATTAATACAGTGGATTAGCATGGAAAACTTCCAGAAGGGGTATTTAAGAGTGTTTTATGGAAAAAAGTTTAGGAAGATTCAAGATTCTTATAAATATTTAGATAGTATGGATATGAATCCTTATGCATCTACCATAAGATATATCATGTATTCCACATTGTGTAATCAAACCGATTTCTCATATTCTTTGATCATAACAAGTAGATACCAATCCAATCCTAGTGAGAGTCACTATAATCCTATGAAGAACATACCTAAGTACTTGAAAAGGACTAAAGATATTTTATTGGTCTTTGTAGGAGAGGATGAGCTCTGTTTAAAGGGTTACACATACACTAGTTTTCAATCAGACAAAGATGATATGAAATCTCAATCTAGATTTTTGTTTTTACTAAATAGTGGACCAGTTTATTAGAATAGTTCCAAAAAATCTTCCATATAGGACTCAAAAATAGATTAAAAATAAATCAATGCATCATATATAGATAAGGGAGTTATTTGTATCAATAAATACATTTATGAACTTGGAGTGGTTCCTAGAATAAAGGGGGAAATCAATCTATATTGTGACAAAAATGGTTTTATTTATCAGGATAATAAACCCCAGTCTTATCAAAGGACCGAAAACATCCTTCACAAATAACATATCATACGGGATATCATTTAGAGGGGTAATTTAAAAGTCATTTTGGTGGATATATAGGAGAATGTATAAGATATATTGACAAAACCATTATTGTAGAAACAACATGAGGGTCATGTAGAATCTATGGGTTTTAAACACATGAGATATTGGTTGTAATGGTTTTAAATGTATCATGTTATTATAATAAAATAAAAAATATTATATTACCATTCATTCATGTGAGATTCTATTTTATTTTACATGAATAGTCAAATGATAATATACCCTCAAAGTACGACTTTAAGTTGTCACTAATCAATGATCATTATGGAGTATTAGGGGTTGTAATGATATGATATTGTTAGAATAAATAAAATCTTTTATTTATTGAAAATATTTTCATATAATATATGAATAATAGATTCATGAGGAAATAAGTAGAGACTTACTACTTGGATTGACCCACTAAAGTATATATCATGGAATTTCATACGGTCATAGATATACGTAGTGGTGTATTCTTATTATCAATCTTTCTTACTTGAGGTTTGAGAGATATCTAGAATAAGAAACTTTATAAATTAATACCATACTTACAATAGTCAATATATAAAATTATATAATTAGGGATTGTTTGGGTATGTTTCTTACCATGCCATCGGTTGGAGTGAAAGCAAGATGGAATTTGTTAACTTATATGAAAAGAAAAGACATATGGTCCTTGATTGAATTAGACTAAGGAAATTCATGGCCATGTTTAGTTGTTTCACATATTATGTGTTAAACTACTTAGATATGTGACGTGGGATGTCATTATCAGATAGGTGAATGTATTCAACCACTTAGCCAGTCTTTTTTAGAGAATCAAGAAATAATGAGAGGCCAATAATAGAATGACTTGTTCCTTGTCTAGTGGTCACTTAATTTAATAGAAAAAGGTATTATATAAGATACATATAATCTATATGATAAATATTTTGGTGTAAATATTTTTATAGATATAGGAGTATGTTTGATGGAGATCAAAACAGACATCTTAGTAGCTCGAGTAGCACTAATGTTTTTCTAGAGGCTACCCTTTTTCTTACATATAAGAAATAGGGATTTCATAGTTACTGTCAATGTTGTTAAGGCCTGTTGGATCACATAGTTTAGACCATATATAAGGATAAAATTTTGGACAAAATTATTATTCAAAATGAAGAGATTTTGATAAAAAAACACATCCAAAATATTTTGGATGGATTCACAAATAATTATGAAGTTTTTCACAAAATCCTAATGGGGTTTTAGTAAAAGTGGTAGATTGTTGGATGTGAAATAAAATGTACTTGAATGAGATTCATGTACACATGAATGAATGATGCAAGAGAAACACACACATATATATAATAAGATATTATTTATATAGGTTTACATTTAATATGTGCATATGATGCATGTATTATTCCATGTATATGATGCAAGAAATATAAATATAAATATAAATATAAATATAAATATAAATATAAATATATATATAAATATATATAAATGATATATATATATATATTATGAATGTGATGAAAAAGAATAATAAATAAATAAACAAATATATATATTATATGTATATTTATTATTATATCTATTGAATGGTTCTATCAGTTACAATCCATTTATGAGCGGATTAATGGATTTACCTAAATTAATTGAAACTATTCAATGAATTATCCCCAACAGTCTAAAAGGAATTTGATAAAAGGAGGCTCAAGATTTAACTATAAAAGAGGATACAATCCTCTTCTATTGGCGGTTGTGGATATTACAAGCTACCTTCCTCATGTACCACTATTTATCATTTCAAAAATTAAGGTTATAGATTATTTGGGTATCCTCACGATATGATTGGGGATCAAAGTTATCAGTGAATTCTCTCAGAGGAAGGGTAATTACATTCACTAATCATAGTGATTTTCAAACATTCTCTATTGAAGAATATAGAAACCCTTGTTGTAAATGAATTCTAGGTACTTTATTTTTACAATATTATTTCATGAGCTATTTTTGAAGATAGATAACCTACGGTTTTTTGTTTTCTATTGATATTTATGATCATGTGATGTTCATATGAAACCCATCAATTCCAATTACTATTTTTTTGCACAAGTGGGTTGATAACAGTAGTGTAGTTAAAATCAATGAATTGGGATTTGTAAAAGTGTATTTTTTTAAGGAAGGGTACATGTATGAACCGTTAATAATGTAATTACATTAATTACATGTATTTTATGTCTAAAATACTTCAAATAGAAAGTGTTCAATTTTTCTTTTATCGACCAAAACCACTGTAGGGTCAGATGTCAATTCAGATGAGGATGACCCTTTCATTGGGTCATCACAATCATATCTTAGTGGTCCCAATGTATATGGGGTCTTTTATGTCATAGATGACCACAATTAGGGGATTTGGATACTTGATAGAGGGGTAAAATCCTTTCAACCTTTATAGAGAAAAATTCAAGTTCAATAACCAGGTTATTTTTTTTGAAATATACATTGTGTTACCTCATAGTATTATCTTTTCACTACTGTATTTATGAAATCTATATTAAAATTTCAACCACTTTTATAAATAATGGATTGTGTATATACTAATTATACCAATCCTGAGGAACAATATGTTTTTCAACATGCCAATGATCCCAATATAGTGGAATAATAGGTTTCTCCATATGTCGATGCTACCAATCCTAAGGAATAACATATTGATGATATTAAAGCTAAGGGAATGGTAGAAGAAGAAAAAACCTATGCCCAAAAAATAAGATCATCATATAATGTTGATTTTAACAAAAATTATTAAGGTGAGAAGCAAAGGAATCAAATTCTTGGTTGGATGGAATTCACATAGATAACCTATTAACACAAATAAGTCCATTTCCATTAGTTTCATTAGGGTAACCACTCAAATACACATGCTGATTTATATAGATACGTGGAATAATATTGTGCCTATGAATAATTCACTAATTTGGGAAGATATTAGGGTAAAATAATGATATAAGTTATTTATTTTACTAAAAAAACAATGAAGCGTTGATTTACTCTTCATTATCCCTTATAGAGTGCATTTATACTATATGGCCATCAAATAAAATTTGTATTAGTGGAAAATAGAAAGAATCATAGAGGATTTTAGATAATTATTATGAATCATTATCTCAGGGATGGTGAATGAAAATTAAACCCATGACCCCCACAGATGTATTCACACATGATAAACCAATAAATATGGAATACATTTATTGGTAATCATGAGGAGATATCTTTTTAGGTTCATTGTGATTGGAAATACATCACTTAATAATAAGTGTATTAATCACTTTTATTAAGAATTGTTAATTTATAAAACAACAACTGAGTAATGGAAATAAGTTGTATACATCAAAACCAATGTACCCCTACCATAAATAAAGGATGGGGTATGCTTCAATTGAAAAAATGGTATGTGTTTTAAATCTATAGTAATACTTTTATGTGGAATGAAACAACCACATAATTATATTCCATTGTTTATATGAATATTGATGAATCAAAATCAAAATCCAATTCCATACCACATCACATGATATGGAAGGAGGATCATGTAAATAAATATAGAATACTACTAGATGAAAACATATAAAAGTATAGGAATATTGTGTAAGTATTACATAATAATTTTTTTATGCATTTAATTAGTATTACATAACAATGACTATTTATTTTCCTATATTTTTCATCTCGTTTATACATACGAATCCTCACCGACTGAACTCAATGAATGACTACTTTCAATGGACTAAAAGTAGCCAAAACAATATGGTAGAATTAGAGGAGCAAGTTTTGGATTGTTACCCTAAACATATTTTGAGAAATGAAATGCATAAGGGGATAGAGATAACAAAATGTAGCATATGTAGACACAAATAACTACTCTAGAATAAAAACCTAATTGTAAGTTTGAGTTGCTAGAGAATGTTATGGGAAGGTATTAAAGAGAAAAAATAACACAAAAACAACCACTACAAGAAGATAATCCCTCATCATTTAAACAATACATTCCCCTAAAAGGTCCACCTTACCATAGGTAATTGATTTATCCTAACATTTTCTATGAAATTTAAATCATGAAGACACTGATACCTTTCATTCACTAATATTCTATATGGTGAAAATTATTTTGATTTATATTTATCAACACCCATCCATCACCTTGTTGTAATAGGTACAATGTGTAATATATAAGGAGACAATATACACACCAAAAAACTTATAAAAGGTAATGTGAGAGTGAGGATTCATATATCTCATGAGATGAGTTCTGAGCTACATGTACTCCTTGATGATCTAGATGCTTACATGGTCAAAATTTCTATTTTAACTTTCATAGCATGGACATTTGATCTTATAAAGACACATTTTTATAAAGAGGTATTCCTTTCCAATTTATTTTTTATGTAAAACATTTAATAATTAATTAAAAAGGATTGTACTGAGGAATGTTATTAAATATAGGGAAAAGGAATGGGAAACAAAAGGTCAAATAAAAACAATCTAAAGGATCAAATAATCGATTAAAAATACCTTTAGAGAGTGTATTTACCCCACTGGATCAACTTCTACATTCACTAATATTACTATTTCATATAAACAAAAAATTAAAATATAGTGATATGGACATCATTTATTTTGAATAAAAAATATACAGAGTAAATTACCTAATTTCTTGGTCTTGAGAATGTAGATGAAATCCTATAACATGGATGCCTAGGTGTCTTAGTTGTAAATGTATACATTAGGTGTAATTTCATAATATTTTTATCTAATAGATAATCTACTATGTAAATTATAGTCAAATACTATTCATATTTTTTACAAGAATATATATCAATACTATTTTAAGGGAAAACCATATGAAAAAAATTCAGACTCATTAGTCTTCACATAACTTTTACATAAATATGTAATACATTACCTGAAATATTTTCAAATAAGCTTCAAGTTATATGTTTTATATTATGTTTTAATATTTTTTTATAATAGGGCAGTGTTTAAATATCATCGAAATCATGGTATGAGGATGGACCATGAGTAAAATAATCATATTATATTCTATAAGTGGATAAGTATTAGGGTATATATTATAAAATTTTACAATCAATACATATATAAATTAAAATTATTCATTTTCTCAATGTTTCTATAGTGTATGAAAAAAATAATTTAAAAGATTATGGTTATTAAATTTTTAAATTTATGAAAGATATCATATTCCATTAATAAAATTGCTTCCCTGAAGAGTTATTTTCAATGATAATCAAAATCTCATATAAAATATTTATTAATCATTTTTTTATTTATATTTTTATAGTATTATTAGGACTATCAACATTCCACATATTCAAAATAGGAAATATTTTTTTTATAAATTAATAGGTAGAATACATAGTGTCAGAATGTATGCATACATTTTGAAGAGGTGAATTCATATTAATTATTTAGTTAATTTTATCTACTTATTTTAGGTAATTTTTAAATATTTTTTATCTTTTCAATATTTAGTTAATTTTATCCAAGATCATGAAGAGGTGATTTCATCGATATTGGATTATTCTCCATCTATTTTTCTTAATAATGAGCCCAAAATACTTGGATAAAAATCAATTCTCAACAATGTCTTCGGAAAGGACATTTCACTCAGGTACCATTTCTTCTCTTTATAGAGATATTTGTTAATTATTTGATCTGTTTATGTTTATTAGTGTGTCTGTTTAGTTTTAAAATGACTCAAAGTTCATGTTTTTAGTTTAAAATTATATTCTATTTAAAAATATTATTGAAATACACAAAATTGAGAAAACACTTTCATATTTTTTGAAACCATAGGAAAATGATCCATAAGTCATTTTTGACATGTAGTAATTAGCTGCACTTCAATTTGAAACATGGTGTGATTGGTATGACTTGAAGTGCGTGTTTTTATTTAAAAATTATATTTTAATTAAAATACCTTTTACATAACCAAAATTAATAAAACACATTCAAATTGTTTTGATGCTTTTGGAAAGCAATCCATAAGTCATTTTTGACATATTGGAACTAGCCACACTTAAATCTGATACATAACATGAATGATATGTCTTAAAATGTGTGGTTTCACTTTAAAAATAAAATTTTTGTTGAAAAGGCATGTCACTCACTAAAAACTTATAAAACAAGCTCATATTGTTTTGATACTTTAGGAAAATGATCCATAAGTCATTTTTGACATGTAGGAGTCTACTTCATGTCAATCTGACACATAGTGTGACTATTATGACTCAAATTGTGTGTTTCCAGTTTAAAAATATGATTTTAGTTAGAAATTTGTGTCACTCATTAAATTTAACGCCCTGATATTTTTAAAAAAACCTTACGTTTGATAGCATATACAACATGAAACATCGATCTTAAATGAACCATAAAATATTATTATTTTAATATGACTGTTATAACTTAGCCATTGAATTGATGAGTATGAATAGTCTTAAAAAATTTATATATATATATATATAAAGTTAATAATAAATAAAAATATATTGATTAATTGTTAGGAAATAATCACTCAATTTTCTAGTAAAGTCATTTTATGCTACAAAAATAAGATTTCTTCAAAATGAATTTTATTGTTTTTTTGTGAGTAAAAATTCTATTTTTTTAGAAAATTTTGAGATTTTATTTGAGAAAAAGGATATAATTTTTTAAATCATCACATTAAAATTATCTTAGGGTCAAATTTTTATAATTTTTTGAAAAAATTGATTTTTCTATAAATTGAGAAAATACCAATTTTTGTTAAACTATCATTACGTTTCATTAAATAAAGTAATTTAAAAGTAAAAAATGTTACTTGAATTTAATCTAAAATTAAAATAAGATTTATTTAATTTTAAATAATATAATTAATTACATTTTAATCATCTTTATACCCGATTTTGTTATAAGTACATTTTTTGTCTTAAAGAACGATTTTTTCGAAAAATTGTTTTCCGTTCCATTTTGCGTTTCAATATTAAATTATTTTTTATAGAAATTTAATTTTAAAAAATGGATTTAATATTTGGAATCAAGTGGTCTAAATTTATTTAATATCTCCCTTTATTTTTTGGTTATTATGAATAGTAACCATAGTTAATATTTGTCACCTCGGTAGAGGTAAATTGGGTAATTAAGTTTAAAAATAATGAGATAAGGCCTAAAAATATCCCTATAAATTGTATTTATTTTATTTTATAAGTGTTATTAAAAATTTACTATCTAATATTCTAGATTTTTTAAATTTCTATCCACTTTCCTTTGATTATAACATTTATATTATTTTTAGTAAATATAATGTTAAAAATGTCATTCTCTTTCTTTAAATATATATAATATTTTCTGATAGGGATAAAAGATTATGTATGGTTATAATGGTAATTTTAAATATAAATGATTTTTTATCATGGTAATTTTTTATTAATTTTCAGTGAATAAATAATCATCTTAAATACTTATGCAATACTGACATGGTATTTATTCAATTAATTGAAAAACAAAATTAATGATTTTAAAAATATTAAAAGTAATATAATTTGAATTTATTATTATGTTACATGAATTTTTTAGATAAATATAACATGTTATGTATGTTTTAAAGGATTATATTCTAATTTCATTGGTGTCAGGTTGTTTTTGAAGTCAAATTAAATGAATATTGTTAGAAATAACATTAATGATATTTTATATTAAATAATATTTTATTAAATTATTTAAAAATCATAAAAATATTTAAAAGGGAAAATTATTATGATAAATGGTAGAAAATTTCACCCCTTTTCCATTTATGGACAAATTTACAGCTTATAAGTAAAATTATAACCATTTAATATTGAAAAAGTTATTACCACAATTAAGGTACAAATTGGATAACCAAGGGGTTAATCAAAAAATAAAAGGTTTAAAATGATATAAAAACATATAAAATTTTTATTGAATTATTATATTAATACCATATATTACTTATCTATAAATCCATTTAATTTTTATCCATTTTACACGAGTTGGAAACATATTATATTATAATATTTCATGTATTTCCAAAAATTATATAAATGATATTTTTTAATAAATAATATTTTATTAAATGATTTAAAATTCATAGAAATATTATATTAAAAAAATTTAATGGGAGATGGTTCAAAATATCAAATGAGGTCTATTTATGGTCTACTTGTCCTTTTATAGTAACTTTCTTGAATCCTTTAGTTTGAAAAACATTGATATCATAGTAATCATTAAAAGTGTTAACAAGGGGTTAAAATAAATAAATAAGGGTGAAAACATACTCTAAACTTATAAAAAATTTATTATATGAGTTAATTTAAACTCATACTCATACTATATTTTAATCATATCTATATTTATCCACTTTAACAAGAAAATTAATTTATATTAATTTAATACTTTAAGTAATTCCAAGTTTCCCCCCTTACTTATCAAAGGGAACCTCCTCTCCTCTCTTATTAACACCTTTTGATCACATTAGTTCATAAAATACCCACCCATATCAATTATAAATATCCTTATCCAAAATTTATAGATCTTATTTTTAGAATAATACCAACCTTATAGGGATTAATGTGTAATGCGATGGAGGTTGTCTAAAGAATAGGTATAGCTTTTAACCAAATGTTTTAGTTTTATTTATTCTTATACAACCTTCAAATATTCTTCAAACATTATGAAATAATAATATATATATTTTCCATATACTAATATGTTTTTGATGTTAATGTAATTACTAATATCCATCTCTTCTTCTATTAAATGGGAAACAAAATTGTCGCTCATGTGTATAGTGTACTACCACCTCACAAACTGATGTAATTCATTTTCCATCACCACCTCTCACGAATGATTATAATGATAGATTTAATATATATGTATATATGATATTCATGAAATAATTATCATTATGTAAACATAATATATTATCAAAAACTAGCCTTGGTACCTTGGTAACCCGATAACTGAGCCGGTCTTGACATAGACCGAATGGTGTTCCCGACCCCCATGGGTTAAACACAAGCACCTAGAATCATACAATATTAATGTGGGAATTTTTTTTCCATAAACACAATGGAAGAAATGCAAAAACTTTTGTATGAATACAAGAAAAAATCCATTGGGATAAGTTTACTAGAAGTCAAATAGGTATAAACAACCCAAAATACTACAACAAAGTACCAGAAAAATAGGATAACTTCCTAAGTCCCAATGGACGCAACTCACCAATCTCAAGGATCAATAACTACTACCAACTCTAAGTGGTTCCTTACCCTTCCTTGAACCAGGAATAAGATAATCTATAAACACTCAAAGTCATAGGTAGGGTGTGAGCTAAAATCCCAATAGGGTCTCACTAAGGATTCCATAATAAGATTACAACATTTTATTAACAAAATAAAGCTTTTAATTTTAGATAAACATGAATGGTAGATCAAAATAATATCTAAGAAAAACTATGTTTTACATTTAAAAATATGGAAATACTTTAAAAAATAGATTAACAAACATTTTATATAAAAATTGTTTATATAAATTCATAAGTCATGTTAAACAATTCACAAAAAAAAATTATCATATATTTCAAATACAAACAAATGAGCAACATGGTCATGTGACAAAAGGTAAAATAGTTCCAGGATATGGGAATATACCACGCTAAAATAGTTTTCATGACAATATGTGTACACATGTCCCTCTAATATTGACCAAAGAAGAATCATCACAATCCCTTTGGGGACGAAACAAAATTCATTTATGTATTGTTAGTGTTTTAAATCGTAGAGTGTTGTCCCAAATAACTCACAAACCACCTATTATTTCATGTTCTCTAATAAAAAAATCAATGGTTGGCAATTTATTTTTATACTGATTAAAATAAAATTCATCCCATTCCCCATTTCAAATATGAAAAATTTCCATTTAAAAACCAAAATAGGGTTTTTAATTAAATCATGCATTTTTATAAGATAAAACCAATGGGTTTATATTAAATCAATTTTAAGACATGTTTTTAAAATAACAATTTGAAATCAATTTCATCAAAATAAATTTTAAAATTTAAATTAAAAAATTTAATTTTCACAAAATTTCATCAATTTCAAAAATACACCCTAATTCAATGGAATTGGGGTTTTTCACAAATTCATTCAAAAAATATATTTTCAAAACCCAAATTCAATGGAATTGGGTATTTAATTAACAAATCAAAAGTAATTTTATTTATATCAAGAAATTTAATTTAAATTAAAAAATTTAATTTAAATCAAGCAATTTAGGGTTAATAAAAATTGGCCATCATAACAGATCCACCTACCTCAGGATCAGGGGATCTCATAACACAAATCCATAATTGGGAAAATCCAATGAAGAACATTGAAAATTAAGATATAAGAATAAAACCTAGATTCAAGATCTAAAAAAATGAATATTATATCCTTCAACAATATAGAGATCTATAAAACCCAATGGAGGAAAGAGAAGAAAACGGGAGAAAGAGAATGGGAAGAGGAAACCTATCGAGTAGAGATTGAATGGAATTCTCCAAGCTTTGATCCCTTCTAGAATGGTATAAAGGGTAAAAAATTACCTCTAGAGAGCGTCCAACGAAGAATAAAATGTAGGGGGTTGAGTTAGGTCCATCATGCACCTAAAAATAGGGTATTGAGATTTTAAAAATAGATTTTCAGATTAATTAAAACCCAAGCATGGTTTCCTAGGTAGGACTGCACATTTAGAAAACCGTGCACCCTAACCGTGCATATCTTTTAATGGGGTTTCATGGTTTTAAATAGGTGGATGCATGATTTCTCAAACAATGTACTGGACATGAAAAACCACACTGTATAAGTTTTCATGGATTCCATTTAGAGGGAACACTGTTTGGGCAATCGATTCACCAACAATGCACAACCCATAAACTTTCAAAATTTCCAAAATTTATCCTGAAACAAACCCCAAATGAAACCCAACCAAATAATGATTAAAATAGGATTTATGAATACCTAAAAATACTAATAAGATATTACAACCTCCCCACCATAGAAAATTTCTATCCCCAAAAATCTTACTCATAAGCTTCCATGCTAAAAAGATGAGGCCACTGCTCTCTCATTAGTTCCTCCCTCTCCCAAGTCTAATGAGAATTAGATCTGTGATGCCATATCACCCGAACCAAAGGTATATTCTTTCCACAAAGTACCTTTCTTTCATAATTGTTTCTGATGCTTTCTTCAGGGCACTCACATCCATCTTGTTGGAGGACGAAAGGCATAGTTTTGTTGCAACACATTCCCGCTTTCCAAAGGCGGGCGACATCCATTGCTTGTTCAGGGACATTTGCTCCTTGATCGAAACGGGATGATGGGATGTGAGTTCTTCCTTCCATGGATTCCTCCTCAGAACTTGTCACCTAGTTCGGGTCTCCCTCATAGATTTAAGACGTTGTTCGTGAAACTCTTCCTACTTCCATATCTTCATGGACACCAGTTAATTACACTACTTCTCTCGGGACATTCCAAAGGGGTTGGTGAGGGAAGAAACCTTTGGTCAGGGGAGTAGTCACGTTGTACATCACTGGCATGTCTGGATGCTGGGACACTGGCACATCTAGGTTTCTTCCCCTTAATATAGGGCTTCTCGAGGGCACGAATGCCCGAGGAATCCCACATCGAACATAGGGAATTTCATGCCACAAGCATGTATATGAGGTTTTCCTCAGCTTTCTATGTTTAACACAGGGTATGTCGCAGGTTTAACGTCTAGCAGAGGTGAATCAGACTAATCAGAACACTGATTAGAGTGGATCAGATGGGTGAAACCTCTAGAGGGAACACCGATGTTGGGGCCAACATGTGGTTAACCTCCCAATTGTTGTTAAGGGGAATGGAGAATGAGGTGGCATGATCCCACCGGGATGTGGCGGCCCGAGTAAGAATTAGGATGGATGATTGAAGGTTTAATGAAGTGGATGAAGAATGAGATGGAGTCATCTCGAGGACGATAGTGATGTTGGGATTGAGTCTCGAAGAGGCTTCCTACGTATCCTAGTGGTAGGGAATCAAAGTCCGCATAGTTCATCTGACAAGGACTTACTGCTGATTGGGGATTTCAACGACTTACCACTGGATGGGGTAACAATGGCTTACCAGTGGATGGGGTTACAATGGCTTATCACTGAATGGGAATGTCAATGACTTACCGCTGAATGGGGTCACAATGGCTTACTCCTGGATGGGGATGTCAACGACTTACCACTGAATGGGGTTGAAAACGGCTTACCACTGATTGGGGTCACAACAGATTACCACTAAATGCATTCACAATGGCTTACTTCTGGATGAGGTCACAACAACTTACTACTGGACGAGGTCACAATAGATTACCGCTGGATGGGGTTGAACCTCATGAAGGATTCCTGCGTACCCTATCTAGGAGACAAGGATCAAAGCCCACGTAGTTCCGGATGGGGTGTGATCTGACGTGAAGTTGTCCGGGACTGCTGTGTGTTGGGATTGAACCTCGTGGAGGCTTCCTACGTACCTTACCTTATTAAGGATCAAAGTCCACGTATTTTGGGACATGGGGGCATTTGGGGGTTATGATCTGAGGTAGCCCAAGGTGTTGGTGAACTAACATGAAGTCGGTTGAAGCAAAAAATGGATGGCAGGCTTGAACCTTAGGGAGGCTTCCTACGTACCTTGCCTTGGCAAAGATCAAATACCTCATAGTTCAGGTGGGGTTGGCGAACCGATGTGAAGGGGGTCGGAACGACCCATGGATGGTGGGCTTGAACCTCAGAGAGGATTCCTACGTACCAAGCCTTGGAAAGGATCAAAGTCCTTGTAGTTCAGTAAGGTGCGGTGAACTAACGTGAAGATGGTTGGGACCAATGGTTGGTGGGCATGAACCTCAGGGAGGCTTCCTACGTACCTTTCCTTGGTAAGAATCAAAGACCTCGTAGTTCAGGTTGGTGTGAGGCATACTCTCTAGGCTACTCAAAGAGGATGTCATGGTCGATGCTTAATCTAAGACCATGTGAGCCATGCTCAGTGTGAGAAACAAGAGATAGAAAAGACCTGACGATCACGTCGCAGAAGGTGCATCTGTGGGAAGTGGAGTATGAGCTTATGCGCAATTAGCGGCCCAAATAGGAAACAGAGGCTTACACTTGGTTAGAAGCTTGTGGTGATGGGGATTAGGACTTACTCTAGGATGAAGGCCCTAATGGTGACAGAGCTCAATGAGAGAGGGACTTGGCACCCAGAAAGAGAGTAGGAGTAGGGGTGCTACCTCCTACAAGAAAAGCAAGGGGCTTACACCAGGGTGGTTTCCTTTTCCCCACAGACAGACGCCACTATGATAAAGAGGATATCATTCCATGTGAGGATTGATCTCACTCCCGTGGAGACCAGTGGGCGTGCAGAATGTCCAAGGTGGGTGAACCCCGCATCTGACGGACGGGGCATGGTCACAGTTTAACATCATGTGTTTAGGACAACAGTGCTTGGAAGTTTAGCATCATGTAGTTCAGATGATGCGGGTTCACTCCTCACCCCTAGTACTTACATAACTGATACCCATTCCCCCTCTAGGGAAGGAGGGAATTGGTAATGTCGTATATAGGGGGTGTCGAGAGGTGATCCCATTGGGGGTCCACATTAGCATGGCTATAGGAAGAAGCAATAGTCGTTAGCGTTCTTATGAGAAGAAGCATGAGGTGAAGCAATGCAACATGCAGTATCGTCTAAGTTACTTTGAAGTTACTTTGTGAAAACCTGAAAGGCCACATGCAAAAAGGAGTTGTAGAGCAAAGGGGTTTATAGGAAGCCTTGTGAAGCTCTGGCACTCCATGAAGTGGAGGGGCTTTGTGAAGGAATGTGCTTCACGAAGTGAAGTTTCTTAGGCTAGTCATAGAGAATAGGTGCATATGGGAGGATCTTCGTGAAGTGGAAAGGAATTCGTGAAGCAATTCCGTGCGAAATAGGGGTGCCTTGAGAAATAGGGGTGCCTTGAAAAGTAAGGTGTCGTAAAGCAATATGCTTCGCAAAGCATAGTAACCCTACCTTAGCATGTGGGTTATGTGTGTGTGGAGGGCGTTGCGCAAATCATAAATGGTTCATGACAACCCGAGTCCCCGTGGGGTACTCCTTCCTTCGTGAAGGCCCGTGGGCTTTGCGAAAGGCATCCCTATCGGAAGAGGGGTTCAATTAAGGCAAAGGGTGAGGCACTTCAAAAAGAAAAATTACCTTGGGGAGCTCATGGTTTGCAGAGCAAGGAGTGCTTCATGATTTGAGAGCTTAGAAGGTGAAAGGTCAGATGATATGTCTTTTGGGTTCGATTGGAGCCCTGTATTTATAGGTAAGAGGTGCTGCGAAGTAGAGATTTCTTGGAACGAAGAGAGATGTTGCTCTGCGGTGGGCCGCGAATGTCAAATTCGGCTGTAGAGCTTACTGCCTGCTTGCTCTGCGGTGGGATCGAGATTGTTTAAGGGGTTCGTGGGGCGTCCCAGCTTCTTGCTCCATGGTGGGCTCATGAATTTCAAAGGCGTTCACGGGACGTCCTACCTCCTTGCTCCGAGGCGGGCTTGCTAACGTCAAAGGGGTTCGCGGGGTGTCCCGCCTTCTTGCTCCGTGGCGGGCTTGAGAATGTCAAATGCGTTCGTGGGGTGGCCCGTCTACTTTCTCCATGCGGGCTCGTGAATGTAAAAGGGGTTCCGCTCCATCCCGCCTCCTGGATCTGCGATGGCCTCGCGAAAGTCAAAGGGGTTCATGGTGCATCCCGTCTCCTCGCTCCATGGCGGGCTCGCGAATGTCAAATGCGTTCTCAGGGCAGCCCACCTCCTTGATCCGTGCCGGGCATGGGGCCATGGGGCTCCACGAAAGGGCTTCGGGAGGCAGCCCCAAAGACTTCCCTCTTGTTCTTATTTTCCCCAAATTTTTGAATCAAAAAATTCCCCCCCTCAGACTTGGATCCACGGAGAAATAAAGGGTCAAAGTCTGAGGGTCAATCGCCAAAATCCAGCGGTCTTCCGTGAAGCTAGTTCACAAAGAAGGCTCGTGTAGCAGATAGACGACATGCAGGCTGAGCACGCCATGAAGCTTGGTGCGACATGGATGCACCGTGAAGCTTCAAAGGTCATATCCTATAAATAGAGGAGATGAACTCTCTTTTTTTCCTTTCTTTCCTCTACGAATTTGGCTTGTAGCACTCTTGATTCGCGAATCTCTACGTACTTAGTGCTTTATCTCTGCGAATTGGGGCTTCTACTTTGTGGAACACAGTGAGTCTTCAACTTTATGGCAATGATTAGAGACTTTCTTTGGGAAGGTCGGGGTAGGGATCTGCAGATATTCTTCACGAACGAGCTCCGCGACATTGCTTTGTGAAAGTTCTTCGTGAACCGACCACAGGAAACACCCAAACTTAAAATTGAATGACTCATCTAGAGGCCACCAGGGGGTTTCTCATGGACACTGCCCGAAGGGAGGAGATAGCGGACATCTTGGGCATAGAGGAGTTAATACGAAGCCATTATGACCACAACTCATTGGTGGAGCTGCTATCAGAGATCCAAAGAAACTATCCACTATGAAAGAAGCTGCCTTTGTATGGCTTCAGGCTGAGGGATGACGTCTTCATTCCTGAAGAAAGTAGGGACGAGCCAGCTTATGGGTTCAAGAGTATGCCGTGTCAGCGCCAATGGTTCAGGGTAGCTGATAGCGATGACCGAGAAGACTCCACGCCTGTCGATTCTAACTTCCTGTATAACCACCTGAACAATGTGTATGGGAAGGCATTGCAGCCAGAGACGTCCCTCCCTCTATACCATACAATCTTGAAGGTGACCTTGAGGAACTCGGGGAAGGGATGGTCCGAGGAGTGGGACCTGCGCCAAGGCGACAACTTCATAGCTGATTGGGCTTGGGCCTACTAGGTAGGTGCCTCATGTGAAGATTTTGGGGCTGAGCTGAGGAGAGTGGGCCTTTATGAGGTAGCTTGGGCCTCCCAATTTCACATCTATCTACCGAAGCAGCTAATGCTGTAGTTTCTGAGTAGGTGGTCATTGAGGACCAACACCTTCCACCTACACCACGGGGAGGTTGGTATCATCTTGTGGGATGTGCACTAGATCTCATGGGTACCAATATTGGGGGAGATGTATGATGAATTCCTCCCCTTTATGGGTGCATGGGAGGATCCGGAGAAAATTATGTGGCTGACGATGGTGTTGATGGAGCTGGTTCTGGGAGAGGACAAAGAAGTCTCAAGGGATTTCCATTTTAGGCGGTGGTTCACGCAGTTTCTGAACTTCCTGGAGGATAGGAAGTTTCCAATGAGGCCTCGTACTTTCCCAAAGGGGGCTCAACGAGGCAAGGATCACTCGTACTAGCAGCTCTTATAGGAAAACCAATGGAAAACCTGGGGATTTAGCGTCAGCACCGAGCATCAGCCGATAGTCAGGCTGGAAGCATTCATCATGACTCTCATTTGAAGTTGGATCCTACCAGTGATGGACACAAACATGGTCGTGAGACACAGAACATTTATCATGGAGTCCATGTTGGCTACATGAAGGTGAGTGAACCTCAGGATCCTGATGCTCTCCAAGCTATACAAGATGTTATGGCACGTTAGTGAGGGGAAGAGGCCACAAAGAATATGCGGGCTATTACACCTCTTGTATGGGTGGATAGTAGTGCATGTTAGGGGGTTTATGAGTACCCAAACCCCATATTGCCTCCGGGGTCGAAATTCTGCCCCTCTATTATGAATGCCACAGATAGCTTTCTGGCCAAGCTGACCACACTGTTTGTACTGAACCGGGTGTGGAAGGTGGAGGAATTCAACTTTCACCCATTTCTGTTGCCAACGGTTTCTCTTGCTGATGATGGCCAAGGAACGAAATAGCACCAGTCCTATATCCTAGCCTTTCGAGGTGGAGTCCTAGTGACAAGGGTGGACCGTGAGCCCCTCTGCGAGCTGTACACCCCACAACGATTTGCCCGGTAATTTCAGTGTATGCAGCGACTGACCCCACAATTATATCTAGGGGTGCGCCACGAGGAACACCCGTGTGTGATGAAGCAGATGTAGCTCATATTCACACGGGAAGATAGGAAGATGTGGAATGAGATGCCTCCACCTACTGCTATCTTTGGATTGGTAAAAGAGTATGCCCAAAGCTGAGAGGAGGCCAACTTGGGGGAGATGCTGAAGCAGCCAACCATTCGGGTCGGTGATAGTGAGCCTCCCCAATCTCGAAGCTGGGGCTGGAAGGCGGCAAGGGAATCTCGTGGTGGCGAGGATGCCATGGCGGTGAGACCCGCACCAGTTGAGGGTGAGGTAGCATCGATAGATCCAAAAACAGTAGCGGACCCGATGGTTCTAGAAGAATAGAGTCCCCCAGAGGGGAGGCCACTGAGTGGATTCCGTAGGATATCCATCTAGGCTCTGGGGAAGCGGTTGCACCATATAGATATGTTGGAGAATGCTATCTTCCCGAAGGCTTGGGACATCTGGGAAGTAAACCGACAATTCCTAACCCCATCTGAGATGTGGCAACAGTTGCACAGTCTTAGGATGGATTTTCCAGGGATAGACACTAACATGGATGGCTTTGCGGTGTCTCGGGTGGAGGTGGAGCAATATATGACAGAGATGGAGGACGTTTTGCATTATCAGGGTGTCCCGCATCCAATGACAGACTGTTTCAAGGTGTTGGTGGATCGTACGGTCCCTCCACAGTTGTTGGCTGCTGAACTGAGAGAGAGCTTCCCTTTACTAGAAGAATTATATGAGTCCTCTTGGGAGGAGGAAGCTAGTAGAGGGAGCCCATTGGAGAAGGGCATAGTTGGCGATCAAGACTCGGATCTTGAAGATTTCATAGAGGCCCTCAAGGTAAAATCTAAAACCGATTACTTAGGGTGTGCTTCCCTATCATTTTGGACTCCTCACTAACATCAGAACTATGCAGAAGGGCCTCATACATAGAAATCATTCTCGTCCCTTAATGGATGTGGATGCGGGGCCTTCGGGACCCACACCTGTGGCTACATCAATTGCTACATCCAGCGAGGCCAGGACACCAGAGGTGACCCCTCCGGAGCTTTCAGACCTTCCGGCCATATATAGGGGGGCCACACCTCAGGGTCCCGATAACATCAACCGAAGAACGAGACCAGGAATTCGATCTTTGTATGTTTTTTCTACCAAATTTATGGATGTCACCCATTGACCATGTCAAATAACGTACAAGACCATTTTTGGTTTGCACAGTTCTTTAAATGGCATGGGTTGCCTTAGTGAGGTTGGTCGGGGCATCTGGCGGCATCTTTCCCAGAGGAATGCCAGTGATCATGGAGGCAGATATCCCGAATGACCGAACTGCGGTGCTCCCGATCGCTGGTGGGACTGCTCGTGGGGCTATGCCTGAGATTATTGAGGCGGGATCCAATGATGAGGATTGATCAGATAGACCAGATCACACTTTTAATGATCAAATGCCAGATGCGAACCCTGTTGACGAGTTCCAGAGGGCGTTCCCGACATATGAACCTACCAACCACGATGACTGGGACAAGAAAACCTCGGATAAAGAGGATAACAAAATATTCTATTTCCGATCATGGAAGATGATCAAATTCTTCATTGATGACACCCCCAACCACTATGGCAGGATGATATGGACAGAATTCTCTCACGACTGCGTGAACTGTGTGCTGGGGGAGTGGACGCCCAACATCCTCACATGCTCATCTGAGATATTATGGCGAAGAAGATTTGGGAGTATGACCGTGGCCTTGGTGTGGGATGTTAGCGGAGGAAAGCAGTGAATATCAAGAAGCTCCGAGAGGCTGATAACAAAGTTAAACGGCTGCAAGTCTGGGTAGATGATCACTCAACCACCCTTAACGCACAATCAGGGCTGATATTGCGATTGAAGGCCCAGCTGGAAGTGGTCGAAGAGGGTCTGAAGTGAGCCTCTGAGGTGACAAACTTCATCTGGAATGATGTAGAGCAAGCCTAGATTGCAGCCAATTAATTACACCCCATCGCTACTGAGGAGGAGCTGGGACTGAACAGGTGACAACAAATCTTGGATGCCACAAGCCAGAGGGTGGTGGAGCTCAACTTTCCTTTGATGGGATTAACCTGTCCATGGGAGGGATAGACCCTCGGGTGTTGTAGAGATCACAAAACCTCTAACATACTTTCATGCTTTTATTATTTTGTTTCCATAGCATGCATGAGTCCCATGATTAATGTTGGTTTTACACGTATCTGTCATATTCGTGAAACACCCAGTGATCAATCCCTAAGCTCACACGGGTTGAGCCCAATGTGAAAAATAAGGGATAATCACTATGTTATTCCATCTGAACATAAGAGTGCTAACCAAGTTTTAGGTATCCAAGGTTTTAACCACCAACCCAGATTTCTAAGAAGAGAAGGGGGAGACTTGACTGGAGAATGAAGCTCTTAGAATAGTCAAATTACCATTTTCCCAGTGTTCGCTTATGCACGAATGGGGTAACGCCAGGGGCGCTGGAAATCATCCTGAACATAAGGGAGTGGAAAGTGTGAATCACAATACCTCATATTCGGAACACTGTGGGGATGGAATGAAAATTAAGAATGACTGTTGACCATGTTTGAAACACAGTATCCTTATTGCGTTATCCTGAAATGGGGATGACAAACGAGGGCCGACCGCTGACCATGTTCAAAACATGAGGCCTAACTCATAATTTCATCCATTATTCTTCCAAAACATTAGCCTAGGATAGTAGGCGAGCCATAGGCCGAGCATTCATACTTTTAGGAGGTTCCTTTAGACATGAAAGAGGACGAGGGTCTGAATAAAGGGCACACAAAGCGTGGAAGGTGGAGTGGTGGTTTGTTAGAATGGAGTCCAACACTCATGAAATTACGCCACCATGATGGAAACACATTAGGTGGGAATATCGGTCTGATCATAGATCATTACTAATTCTAGACATGACCTCTCTGGTGAGGAAGTTATCACATCCCAACATTGTCGTGGGGCATCCTGAACTTGTTCGGGGTAGAGCAACAATTTAATGGTTACCCAAAAGAGTCCAGGCTAAGGGATTGAAATAAGAGGGGGAACATGACCTATGATTCATGGGGATAGACTTGGAGACGAGATGTCTGGGCATTCCTATGTATCCCATAAGGATGGGAATCAAGCCACACGTAGTTCTAGAAGATGTCGTGCAATTTAGCGTCTTGTGGCAAGGATGAAAAGTAATCTTAGTTTATGGTCATAGAGCTTAGACTAGATGGTAGGGAACATAGGAGAAACATGGTGAGGTAATTATGTAACTCGATGTAAATGAGGATTTGGAGTCCAGATCACCATGTGTTCCTTGGGGAAGTTTTTGGTCGAGGGACCGAAAATGAAAGTTAAGCTGGGCTCGATGAAAGTGCACGGGTGTTCCTACGTATCCCATGAGGATGGAAATCAAGCCACACATAGTTCTTGGGGTGGAAAGGTAATGTACCAGTACCAGGGATTATGAGGTCGTGCAGGTCTGGCTCTTCCACCAAAAGAAGCGGTATTTGATAGATCTTGTTTGTCCTTTAGGATGAATGTGTTTTTTAAGCGATGGACCTAGGATAGAGTATCTAGAAATCGCCATAGTAATAAGGCCGTATGAGGCATTGAAAAATGGAACGGTGTGTGACTGATACCGAACATGATTCCCCCTCGAGTGAGGATATCATGGTGCAGTGCCGTTTTTCATCGTACAACTAGGACGATAATGTCACCGTTTAGGGTCATGTGATGGGACCAACCATGCATTTTAACATCATGCAATATAGATGCAACAGTTTAAAGTCATGTGGGAAAAGGAATCATAGTTTAAAGTCATATGGATCAGACATATGTGAGAGAAATGGGGTTCTAGAGGGAATATGCACAGTGTGATAAAGCATACCTGACATGAATGGGGATGAGGTCCACATCATACCGTGAAAAATTCCAAGGAAGAAACCTCAGGCCAAGGTGCTTGAAAAGGTCAAAGGGTATGGGACAGGAGAGGCTATCCCCCCTATTGAGATGGACCCGAAGACGAGGTGTCTGGGTGTTCCTACGTATCCCACGAGGATAGGAATCAAGCCACACGTAGTTCTTGAAAGTTCCTTTTAACATCATGCGGGAAAAAATATAGTTTAATGTCATGTGGGATAGGAAGTAAGGGGGCGAACTCCTAGAAAGGGGAATACGTGGAGGGGATATTGAAAACCCGATCCCTAAGCCCACGTGAGTCAAACTTGGTGTGGGAAACAAGGGTGGAAGAGGTTTTTGCAATACCTAGAACGCACGCCAAAGGGGAGTCAGTGTGAATCCCCAAATGATGCCTTTACTACAGCTTTGGTCCTCCTAACGTGAAAATGCACATTGAGGGATAGTTTCAAGAGTATCGAAATTCCATTTGGACATGACGGGGTGGAAAATAATTTGAATCATGTAACCAAAATTCAAGGATTAAAGGGGATGGCATGAAAATGGAGGATAATTGTGTTCGAAACATAGCATCCATATCACATTATACTAAAATGGGGACAAACAAATGAGTGTCGACTGTTGACCATATTCGCACCACGGGACTTGTATCGATTTTTTGTCTGAAACCCTTGAGGACGTTAGCCCGTAATGGTAGGAGAGCCCTTAGGCCTAACATTCATTCCATTTGGGGGTCCCTTCGGGTGTGAAGGATTATGGAATCTCAAATGAAGGGGAACACGAAGCCTGAAAAATGGGCGAAAGCATGTCTACGTAGAATCTGACAGTCCAGGCGCTAAACCAGAGTACTCTTGGGCACATTGGTGAACCACCGTAGAGGGTCAAGGGGATCAACTCGAGAGCATCTAATTTGAAAAGATGAGTATAGAACAAAGACATGAATAAATCTCAGGAGAAAGAGGTACATGGAAAGGTTGTTACAGACCCGACGTGAATGAGGACATAATCCCATACCACACCATATATCCCTCTCATGGAAAAGCATGGGCCAAGGGGGCCAACACGGTAGGGAGGTTTTTAAGAAATGGGGCTGGACCCGAAGTTTAAACATTCGAGCAGTCCTAAGTATCCCATGAGGATGGGAATCAACCAACACATAGTTCTGGGGGTATCGTGCAATTTAAAGTCTTGCGGTAAGGACAGAAAGTAGGGGCAAGGTATCTCAACAAGGGATGTGTACGGAACGACGAGTAACCCAACATGAATGAGGAAATAACCCCACACCACATCGTAGCATCCTAAGTGAGACCATAGACTACGGTCTTGGAAAGACTGAGGGGACCGGAAAGGCCAAGGGGCCTGAGGCTGGGCCATGGAAAGAATGTCATGTCCATCTTACAGTTTAACGTCTTGTAGTGAGGACAAAGGTAGGGGTAAGAAACCTTATAATGGGATGTGTATGACACGACGAGCAACCCGATGTGAATGGGGACATAATCCCGCACCACACTGTACAACCCTAAGTGAGAATCTGGGTGAGGGGCCCGAAAAGGCCAAGGGACCTGAGGCTGAACCTCAGACGGAAAGTCCCGACCAGTTTGCAGTTTAACGTTTTACAATGAGGACGAAGGTGATCTTATTTTAGGGTCATATAACTCGAACCATATATTCCTAGTTTGATGTCACATGTGTGGGATAGATAGGGTGAATCATCATTCCTAGGGAAGACCACAAAATGGCGATGATGATAGAGGACCACCGTTGACCAGGTTCACAGCACAATATCCACCCTTGTGTGACCAGAAGGGGGGGGGGATTGAGCATCGATGATTGACCATATTCACAACACAAGACTTGTATCAAATTTCCACACACAATCCTCGAGTATGTTAGCTCTTAATGGTAGGAGATCCCTTGGGCCGAGCTTCCATGCCATTCGGGGGACCTTTTGGGATACAAAGGGTGATGAAAGCCCAAATGATGGGACTCGTGAAGTATGGTTGGGCCTGTACTCGTGGGATGGACCATAAATTAATGGATTCATGCCTCAGGGATATATGTGTGGCATGGAGAAATAACCCGATGTAAATTAGGATGGGAGTCCATAGCGTACCACACAATCCTAAATGAGAACTCGGGCCAGGGGGCCGAAGGGGTCAAAGGACCTGTGGCTGGGCATCACAACCAACTATAGACATATAGCCTCTCATGCAGGCATTGCCTCATCATAGCTGCTATGACCACATGAGCAATGCTTGGTGTGGGAAACAAGGAGTAGGATTAGGCTCTCCCCATCTCATAAGGTTCAGACAGCTGGTATCACCCAAGGGAGACCACGACATGAAGATATAATGGGCCATAACGAGCCACTACCCCCAATATTTGGGACCTATGGGAGTGGTGATAATGACAACGGATAGCTGTTGACCATTTTTGAAACACAGCGTCCAAATCATGTGACCTGGAATGGGAACAAAAAACGTGGATTGCCCACTGACCATATTCGCAACGTGGAGCTCGTGTCAATTTGTTGTTCAAAATCCTCAAGGACATTTGCACATAATGGTAGAAGGGCCCTTGGGCCGAGCATCTATGCCGTTAGGGGGCCCTTTTAGAAATTAAAGATGATGGAGTCCCAAACAAGGAGCATGAGTGAAGCATAAGTATGACTATGCATTTCAATGTCAATTAGGACAGTGAAAGAAGTGGAAGTATCTGGGGAGTGGAACACATGGCGGGGCTATGATGAACTTGAGGTGAATTGAGGAAAAATCCTACACCACACCATATTTCTTGACCCGAGGGGAGATTCTAGAGTTTAGGGCTAGAGCAATAGATGAAATGTCTGGGTATTCCTACGTATCCCATGAGGATGGGAATCAAGCCATACATATTTCTTGAGGTCCATGCAGTTTAATGTCGTGCAGTGAGGACGTGGGAGTATAAAAAAACAGGGAGGGGGAACATGGTGTGACCGCCGTAATCTTGAAATGAGTGGGGCTAAAGAAGCCTACACTATACCATGCAAGGACCCTCCGAGAGAACTATACCAAGGGGGGATACTTGAAGAGAAGAGTCTGGGGGCTGGACTCAGGGCCGAGCGTCTGAGTGTTCCTATGTATCCCATAGGGATAAGAATCAATCCTTACGTAGTTCTAAAAGAGCCATACAGTTTAACGTTTTTCAGGATGATGAACAATTTAATGTCATGCGAGACAAAGTAGTTTAGGGTCATGCTGGACCCACCAGTTTAGGGTCATGCAGGACCAGGCAGTTTAGGGTCATGTAAGACCATAATGCAGTTTAGGGTCATGTGGGACCGTCATGCAGTTTAGGGTCATGCTGGCTCATCCAATTTAAGGTTTTGTAGGACCATCATGCAGTTTAGGGTCGTGCGGGACTGTCATGTAGTTTAGGGTCTTGCGAGACCGTCCAGTTTAAGGTCGTGTAGGACCATACAGTTTATGGTCATGTGGGACCCTACGACTCAAAAAAATTATTGCATGAAGAACTTGGAATTTGGGGGAGGGGTTACATGCTCACCATCCATGGTCACCGGTGAGTATGCACCACTGGGGTAAACCCTGTGAATTATGTAAGGTCCTTCCCATTTGGGCTTTAATTTCAGTGGTTTCCTACTAGGTATCATTAATGTCCTCAAAGCTAGGACTAAATCACCTTACAAGAAAGAGTGGAGGAGAACCCTCTTGTTGAAGGCTCTAGATATCTTATTCTGATGCCTTTCCAGATTGTGCAGGGCACAAAGCCTATTTTCATCAAGTGCTTCCAACTCGGCCAGGAAAATTTCAGCTACTTTATCTGGCGCCAGCTGATCATAGACCACCATCCGTAATGAAGGAAACTGAATATCGATAGGCAGGACAACTTCTATTCCATATACTAGAGAATATGGGGTCACCTGTGTGGAATTATGAGTCATTGTCTGATAATCCTAGAGGGTGTTGGGGAGCTTATTCGGCCAACTCTTCTTGTTTTGAACAACCATTTTCTGAAAAATTTTAGAGAGGGTCTTGTTGAACGCCTGATCTGCCCATTTTCTTACACATGGTAATGGGAGGTATGGTTAGAACAGATGTTGTATTTGGTGTACAACTTCTTCAACTTATCTGCATGAAAGTTAGTTCCGTTATCAGTGAGGATGACATGATGGACTCCAAATCGGTAGATGATATTAGAGCTCATGAAGTCAAAAATGGAATGGTCCTTGAGCTCCTTGAGTGGAACTTCCTCCACCCACTTGGAGAAGAAATATGTAGCCGATATGATGAAACTATACCGGCGAGCTATCACCGGTGGATATGGTCCCACGACATCGAGTCCCCACACCGCAAATGGCCCAGAGTACTTGGTGGAGTAGAGAGGCTCTGGCGGCCGATGCATGAATTTGGCATGAACTTGACAAGCATGACAACTTTTGGCGAACTCGTTGTAGTTGTGGATCATGGAGGGCCAAAATTACTCCAGCTTCTAGATCAGATGGGACAACTTTGGCCCGGTCTGATGAGCCCTGTAGGAACTGGCATGAACCTCTTGCATGACCTAAGAAATCTCGAATCCTTGAATGTAATGGAGGAGAACTCAATTGAACCCATGCTTGTAGAAGATCCTCTCATGGCCAGGGCCATCCTGGAGGGTGAACAACAATGTGCGGTGTCAGATTTGCTCGCGTTCGGCCCAATCAGCCGGGAGGTAACCATTTTGGAGATACTCGAAAAAAGGGGGCTCTCCATTTTGGAGTCACTTAAACTATTTCATCTGGGGGTCCTGGTGTGGAGGATCCGATGGTAAGATGGCTCACCTGTAGTCCGTCATCATCATCTGGGGTGACGGGACTAATGACTCTTCGTTGTGCCACGTGGATAATCATATCATCCTGCTCTGGTTCTGCAAGTGATGAAGCCAGGACGACTAGGGAGTCAGATCGACTGTTCTGAGATCGAGGGACATGAGTGACTTTCGGCCGAGATGGGAACTAGACCATTAGCTGGAGAGTGCGCTCCAACAATGGTACTATCTTTGGCTTTCTAACGACATAGTCACTGTTTATCTACTTGATGACTAGTTTGGAATCCCCTTTCACATGAAAATGGGACACATCAATCTCGAGGACCAGCTCGAGGCCAGTGATAAGTGCCTGGTACTTTACCTCTTTGTTGGTGCAGCCTTCTGACAACAGGAATGAGTACGATAGAATGTATTGTGCCGAGGTAAAAAAATGATACCCAATACTACCCTATTGAGCCTAGGATCATTGAAACTCCTACTGGTGGGGCTTTGGGAAGCACCATCTAAGTGCATCTGCCAACAGGACATGACTTGGCCTACCGAGAGGATCACCTCATCGGGGAAATCAAGATCCAAGGACTGGTCAGCAGGAGCCGGATGGGAAGCAAGGAAGTCTTCCAATGCTTTCCCCTTAATAGTTTTCTGAGGGAAAAACCTGATATCGAACTTTTGAAGAATCACTGCCCACCGAGCTAGACGACTTGTTAACATGGGGTGGTTCAGAATGTACTTCATTGGGTCTACCAGAGACACTAGCTATAACTCATGGTGCTGCAAGTAATGTCGCAATTTCTGTACTACAAATACCTGTGCAAGGGAGAACTTTTCGATGGGGGAGTATCTAGTCTTCGTATCGATGATCATATGAATGAGGTAGTAGAGGCTGTTTTCCATCCCCTCATTGTTCTTCTGGGTGAGAAGGGTGCTGAGAGATCATTCCAGGGTGGTCACATAAAGGAACAATGGATTTCCAGATATGGGTGGCATTAAGCCCGGAGGTTGGAGTAGATACTGATTGATTTCATTGAATACAGTCTGAAACTCTTCTTCCCACTCATAGGCGGTGCCTTTCTTCATGATCCGAGAAAAGGACTTACACTTGCTGGCCATATTCTTAATGAATCAGCATATGTTGGCTAAGTGGCCTTGAAAACCTCAAAGATCCCGATGGTTTCTTAGGGGAGAAATCTAGATGATGGCCTTGATCTTCTTAGGGTCAATCATGATATCCAGGTATCTGACAACAAAGCCGAGAAACTTCCCAGAGGTGACCCCGAAGGCACATTTCAATGATTTCATCTTCCGGTGGCGAGAATGGAGGAAGACGAACACTTTCTCAAGGTCCTTGAGATGGTCCTGGCCCCGACAAGATTTGACCACCAGATCATCCACATAGCATTCCACCAATGTCCCAAGGATTTTCTTGAATATACGATGCATGACCCGCTGATAGGTGGCACCTACATTCTTTAAGCCAAAGGGAATGACCTGGTAACAAAACGTACCTTGTGGCCCCTTGAAAGCTGTAGACTCCTCCTCCTTAGGGGGAATTTGAATCTGGTTATACCTGTAGTACCCATCCATGAAGGAGAGGGCTTCGAATCCAGTTGTAGCATCAATCAACAACTCCGTCACAGGAAGGGGAAAATAATCCTTTGGACAGTGACGATTGAGATCCTATAAGTTGATGCAGACTCTGATCTGTCCATTCTTCTTACTAACTAGCACAATGTTGGCTATCCATTTGGGGTACTGGACCTCCTTGATGAAATTGGCCCTGACGAGATTATCAACTTCGGCCTCTACCATGGCACCATGAGAAGGGTGCATATTTCTGGGAGGCTGCTTGAACCCGCAATGATTTGCAGGGAGACCGAGGTAGTGGATGGATACCTGAGGATCTAGTCCTGGAATCTTGTCTTAGCTCCATGAAAATACATCAAGATGTTGTTTCAGGAAGTCTATGTACCGCTTCTTCTCCTTGAGGGACATGTCATCACTGATCAATGTGGGTCTCGGGTCTACCTCGCTGCCAAGGTTCACCTGTACTAGTTCATTGACCGTGGTAGATATTCCCTCCTCAAATATGGGGGGAGCATCCTAAAAATACTCTTCTTCGCTTGATAAGGATGGATACCCAGTGGGAGGATATTTCTCTAAGTCAACATACCCCAAGGAGAGGCTGGTACCAGCCTGGGCGGTAGTGGTCACTACATCGGGAGATTTCGGTGCTGCCGAAACCATAACAATGAATGATGTCAACCTGATCCCATCTGGTCTTCGGACCAAGGGGATACGCTTGATGATATCAAAGTAATAGTGGCGCGTCATCTTGAGCCGGTTGATTCCGTCCTGGAGAAAAAAAAGTATGACTTATTGTCGTTGCCATGGAGTGAACATCTCAATACCTTATGGGAGTAGGGGGATCAGGGATCACCGAGGATTGATTTGTATAAGAATACAAAGTGATCTTCCGATGTCACTTGGACATGAGAATATGCTTCCCCTTTGTACCAGAGACAACAAAACATTGCCCCATATCAGGGGTCGTGGCCTCCAATCGATGGATTAGGAAGACACAGGCGTCATCCAGACCTGCCTAGGGGTCGGTTGCAACTGCAGCATTCTCGACCTCATTATTCTGAATCTACTTGTCCTTGATCTTATAATAGTTGGAATCCAGGTAGTAAGATTCAAAAGAGTCAAAAGGAGACGCGTAACCTTAGAGTATTCCCACTCTACCATTGAGGGTGTACTTGAGGCATTGGTGATATGATGAGGGAACCATCGTGTGCAGGTGGAGCCGTGGTCTTCCCATCAATGCATTGTATGCGGTGTATTGGGAGACAAACATAAACTCTATGCTAGAAAATAGGCCCCCGAACTGGGTATTCAAACAGATCTTGCTGACTAGGGTCTACTCTATCCTGTCGTATCCCTGGATTTTTAGGTCGGAGGGAGTCTAGTCATCTTCGGAAAACCCCAGCTTCCGAAGTGTCCGTGTCGGGATAAGGTTAATCCTAAAGCCCGTGTCAACAAAATAACGGTGAAAATCCACACCATTGAATTGGTCGGTGATGTAAATTGGGTGAATGTGCCCCTATATTGGAGAGACTTCATCTTATTTGGAGAAATAAATGATGTCCTGACATTCATCATTCTCGATCACCTATGCATGAAAGGCTTCTGCGGTTGCTACATCCATCTCAAACTGGAGGGGCTTCTTAAAGCCTCGGTAAGGGCCTCACGCATATCTGATGATAGGCGAAGGTACTCAAGGATGGAAAGCCATGATGAAATGCTGGAAATATTCTTAAGAAAATCGTACTTCGTGCCAGGTGTGAAATTCTACTTGTAGGAGGTCTCTCTATGATAGGAGGTATGGTGGACCCTGCTGGCTGGATCGATGACTGAATGGTGCTGGGCATATCCTGTTGCTCACTAGTCGAAGCCTACAGGGTATCTATCGTACTAGGGATAGCTAACTAAAACTAGTCTGGGGTGGTGTGTGGATGATCACGGCGAGGCCTAGGTGGCTTTTCTTGGTCTAGCAGCACAAATGATGGTGGAGGCGGGCCTGATGACACCAGATAAAGAGGCTGGACATGCTGAGCTCTATGCTGGGCCTTCTGTCAGGTCTCAGTGGCATGCACGACTTGACTAGAAGTGCCAACTGATGTGCCTCAACGACCCATATGGTTGCGGGTTCGTCGACGTTGGCATCAGCTGGGGACGTTGGGGAGATCTGCCTGGCGGTCCCCGTTGTTGGGAGTCATATAAGGGTTTACCAGCTCCACAGTGTTAACCGAAGTGTACCCTTGACTGTCACTCGAAGAGTCATCCACTACTGGGAAGATTTTTGGAGGAATCCCCATCTCCAGGGGCATGAAGTCGCCAAGATTATAGGTCGAAAATGGAATTGGCGGGGCGTGTTGCTTTCCCTTGCGTTGTCGATACTTGCTCTTTCAGGAAGGGGATGGCTGAGACGATGATGTAGAAGTAATATATGTGGCTTCTGAAGGATCTAGACAATTTAGGCATGCATGGATGATACCATGGGAACGAGCGACCATTTTTCGAGCCATCCAGTCATCATACTTCTGGGACCCATGGTTAGAAACCTGCTGCCACTCACCCTCGCTGTCGTTGCTGCTGTCTGGCCTTACAACGATGTATACCACTTGTGTCGGGGCTGGCCCAACCTGACTATGTTGTTATCAACCTAGTCTTGAATCCAGTCATTGAACACATAACATTGTTTGAGAGTGTTCCCCAGGATCCAGTGATAGGGGTAGTAGTTGGGGTAATCACTGAGGTTTGCCTCTTATGGCCTTATGCACTCAGAAAAAGGCACAATCCTCTGTTCCAAGGCACTCTAGAAATAGTTGGGAACATGATTCTCATTGAATGAGTAAGTCCAGTTTCTTCTGTTCAGAATGGGGGCCCTTGGAGCCTGACCCTGATGAGGGGATGGAGCAACCTATCGAGGAGGCGAGGCCTAATTATCCCTCCTAGGAAGTAGAGGCACATTATGTGGGGGAACCTGCCGATTTTGAGGTGCCACTACCGGGCAGGAGGTTGTGCCTGTAGTGGAGGGCCTCTATGAGGTTGCAGAGGCATCTCCTCCAGTAATAATTCCAATTATCTAGGGGCATCTATTTGGGCCACTGCGATAGGTTTGGTTCTAGCAGCCCACCTTGCGGGAATTACAGGAGGCAACAGAAGTGCCTGACTAGCCTGTTTCAGGGCTTCCTCTAGGCACTAGGCCTTATCATAGAAGTCCCAAAATCCCCCGGGATAGTTCTGGGTGATCAGAGAGGGAACCAATTCCTTCTTGACGTTCTCTACGCACATCGTCATTAATTTCTCCTGAGTCAGTGTAATGTCAAGGGAATATGTGAGTCCTTTCTACTGGGTGAAAAAGTCGGTGATGCACTCATCAGGACTCTACTTGAACTTGAAGAGGTCCATGATATTTGTCTTCCACGTGGTGGAACTGAACTAGTAGAGGAACTACCTAAGGAGGTCCTTCCAGCTAGTTATTGATCCGATGGGGAGCTGGTTGTACCAGAAAAACACAGGCCCTTCCAATTTCTGTACAAAACATCGGAGCTTCATGGCTTCTTACTGCATTGAAGTTCCCAACATGGGGCCAAACCTTGAGGTAAAGTGGCCCAGGTGCTGCGGCGGGCCCCCTGTCCCATTAAAGGGGGAAAATGTGGGATTTCCAAAACCTAGAGGTGTCAGCATATCATCCACCCATGCTGGATATGTCTTTCCATCAGGCAGGAGTTCCACCTATCACGTTTCAAATGCCTCAAGGTGGGAAATGAGTGCCGCCATAGGATCATCCGGGCGGGGGTCCTTTTCTTGATGGGGATCCCTAACCACGAGTACGTTGGCGGGTTCTTCAACATGATAAGGCAGCTCAGCGGCTCGTGGAGCGGATGATGGAGCACCTGCGAGGCAGTTTGGGGAACCCGAGCTGGGTTCTTGGGATTGTCATTCTGTTCTGGAGGGTTTGGCGAGACATATCGTGCCCTCTTGCCATAAGTTCTGACTTCAACCCTATCTACTGAGGCAGGATAGTCAGGGTCACCTGGAGACAGTTCACTAAGGGGAATTTGTTCCTGCCCCTACTGCACTAGTCGCAGATCCCCATAATTTGGATGTGGTTCCGCATCGCGTTCAGCCAGGAGGTCTTCAAACAAATTTTTCTATTCAGTAAGTTGTTAGCACAATGAAGCCTTCTTAGGGTACTTCTTCTTCTATACTAAGGTAGACAGTTCGGTGTGTTTGGTAGCTCTAAGGTGTTCTTTACCCTTACTGAGATTCCGACTGAGAACCAATTTCTCGGTGGGCACAGGGAGCCCCAGTAGATTCTTCTTCCGAAGAGTAACTCTTTCCAATGGATCTAGTAGTGGTGGCACGCCCTTGGGGGGGTAAGTCCCTGTCAAGAAGTTCCAGCTCGTTCTCCTCATCCAATATGTCATCCATGTTGACCGTGACCCTTTCTGGGGGCATATCCTCAATATCGCCGCACGAGTCGAACTACCGTCAGATAGGATCTAAGAGGAGGGCAGCATACTGCCCCTAGCCATAGATTTTCACATGGGGGGAAGACTCCTTGATAATCTTGTGGAGTACCTTGAAACTCTGAATGCATTGTTGTTGGAGGGCATTATGGCGGCCTAGTGACTCAGGGCACTGGGCCATAGGGAGTGCAGCCAGGTCAACCAGACGACATTACTTTCCAATTTATTTGAAATGTTCTTGGCTCCTGGGATAAACCACTCACTGATGACGAAGGCGAAAGTGCGTCACCTAGAGGGTTTTACAGAAACACTCAACTTACTATGGGGTGAGGTATTCTGGTGCATAGAAATTTGGCGCTTCCATTGGCCAAAACACCTTAGGGAAGTGGTCCGCTACAAGGATATTCTAGAAGCTACTTGACTTAGATTCAGGTTCTGGCCCTTGATTACCCCACTCATCAACCAGAGGTGGCTGAGGAACCAGTAGCGGTACCGAAACAGACCGCTGGGATGGTAGGCTAGCCGGTGGATAGTATAACGAGCGAGCTGACAAATTTCCACATCTCAGGCCGTAGTTCCTGGCGCAGGGGATAGGGCTACTTGAGAAATTCTGTGATGCTACTCGCCTACCATTGTTCCCCAGAATAGCTCTCCATGATCCCTAGTCAAGGTAGAGAGTTCTTCTGATGACGACTATTGTGATTTCACGACCATAACCTATGGGGGTTGCCAAATTTTTCTCTCCCTTTATATACCTATAGAGGGAGGAGGGAATCTGATGTACCTCACATTATGGCAGTACTAGGACGATGCGCCTCATTCTTGCCCAGCCCTTGACTCGGATGAGTGAGAGGAGGGTTCCCGCGCTGAGTCATACTCTGCTTCGGAGTTTGAGAAGCGTACTGGTTTGATATCTATCTGGACCTTACCAGAATTCTTCTTATGGTGGCGATGGCCTGCCTTCCTACCCCTGGATGGATCTTCGGGATATGGTAGATTTTTGGAATGAGGAGGTCCTTCGGCCATACTGGTGCTGGGGCGGAGAGGGTCCCCACCTGAGTAAGCCGGGGTGCGAGGAGAACCAGGATAGATATCAAAGGAAACATGGGGATGACCTCCGTGGGTAGTGCTGGAGAAGGTAAGACCTCTGATGGAGCTGGTAGGAGCATGAGGAGGACCTCCATGCTTATTTCCCCTGGTGACATCAGTATGAGGGGTGTCCTCGTACTGGTCGGACTGAACATGGTAGGAACTCTATGCTGGGCGTTGGTGAAGTGAAGCCGGCCCTCACCCCTCTGATTTCTGGGGTGAGGAGGACCTTCTCCAGCTTCTGCAATGACACGGGGAGGGTCCCCATGTTGAAGAGTGACCATATTTGCAAAATCCTCATACCAACAGTCTGTGTTGGTAGGAATGACTCCATATCTAGTGTAGTGGGCACGAGAGAGACTTACATACTGAGCATCACCGCCACGGGGAGGATCCTCATTTGGATTGAAGGTGGCATGGTGTAGACCCCCATGCTGATCCTGGAAGTGGGGAAGTCCCGTGTTCTCCATGGTAGAGGTACGAGGAGGAACTCTATACTAGGTGGAATCGCTTCGGGTTAGTCCGCGACAACCACTACCTATGCCGACAACAAAGAGAGTCAACCCAGCCTACCCGTGGGGAATTTGGGGCCTCAATCCAGGTTGGGCATATTAACTTCCCTGTCTAGAATACACAGGGAGTTGGTGATATGAATCAGTGGTGGCTCGATCCATAGTATCTGCTGACATCGACACCCCTTGGCGTACGTACTCTTCGGGTTGCACCTGATGCTGGCGTTGAGTTAGATGGACCAGAGCCAGTGGTGCAGGTACATGGATTACCTGCTCTTCAGCCAGTAAGACTAGGCGGTGGTGCTGACGCACCCTAGTGGGAGCCCTTTCTCGGAGTCCCTGGAATGGGAATCTGACCGGGCTATCCCGAAAATCCATTACCTCGTTGGCGTAGGGTAGGGATTCATCGAGGAATTCCAGGGACATGATCCCAAAATGGTTATATGTTGGTGTGGGGAGCAGTGGCTTCCTGCACAGCCCTCAGGGGTAGCGTGGATGACGAGGCGCATATGCCTCTAAATCAAGGTGGTCCATATCCTGAGTCAGGATAATACCCTCTTCCTCGTACCAGCGTATGGGGTCATTAATCACCCTTCGTTGGATGAACTCTGAAGGAGAGATGTGGTGGAGGCACCCATCGGTTATTGCGGTTGAGACCATCGCAAAAGAGGTAGAACTGTGTGGGGATGCCATGTTGGTATTGCCCCTTCCCCTGCGTCGGTGGGTAGGTGGTGATCGAGCTCCAGGTGCAGCAGATTGGTTCCTGAAAGCAGGGATATTAACATATTAGTGTTGAAAGAAAAAGGGAATTGATGACCATTTCCCCAACACCATTCCATCTTCCATGACCAGTAAGAGGGATTCACACTGACAACGTCATAGACCAGGATGCTCAAGGTTCTACTGCCCCAAATTCTGGTGAGTTTCCCACCAGGCCCACTATTTTCTTGGTGGGACCTGACGCCGGATATATGGATCCAGTGACACACTAATCCAATGATGTCTCAAATTATACTAATCTCTATATTGAGGAGAAAAGTTTCACATCGGGTTCACCATTTCTGTTTCTGATTCTTTTTTCAGGGCGCACGTGTCTGTCTTGTTGGAGGACGAAAGGCACGATTTTGTTGCCCCACATTCCTGCTTTCCAAAGGTGGGCGACATCAATCGTTTTTTATGGATTTTTTCTCCTTAATCAAAATGAGATTATGGGATGTGGGTTCTTCCTTCCATGGATTCGTCCTTAAAACTCGTCACCTAGTCTGGTTCTCCCTCATAGATTTAAGACGTTGTTTGTGAAACTCTTCCTAGTTCTATATCTTCATGGAAACCAGTTAATTACACTACTTATATCGGGACATTACAAAGGGTCTAGTCAGGGCAGTAACCTTCGGTCAGGGGAGTAGTCATGTTGGACATCACTGGCATGTCTGGATGCTGGGACACTGGAACGTCTGGGTTTCTTCCCCTTATTATAGGGCTTCTCGAGGGCGCGGTAGCCTGAGGCATCCCACATCAAATGCGGGTAATTTTATGCCATAGGCATGTATCTGAGGTTTTCCCCAGCTTCATATGTTTACCATAGGGTATTCCGTAAGTTTAATGTCTAGCAGAGATAGATCAGAGTAATCAGAACACTGATTAGAGTGGATTAGATAGGTGTAACCTCTAGAGGGAACACCGATGTTGGGGCCAATGTTTGGTTAGCCTCCCAATTATTATTAAGGGGAATTTGGAATGAGGTGACATGATCCCACCAGGATGTGGTGGCCCGGGTAAGAATCAAGATGGATGATGGAAGGATTAATGAAGTGGATGGAGAATGAGATGGAGTCATCTCGAGGACGACGATGATATTGGGATTGAGTCTCAAAGCGGCTTCCTACATATCCCAGTGGAAGGGAATCAAAGTCCTTGTAGTTCATCTGATGATGGATTACTGCTGATTGGGGATTTCAATGGCTTACCACTCGATGGGGTCACAATGGATTACCGCTGGATGGGGTCACAATGGCTTACTGCTGAATGAGAATGTCAATGGATTACCACTGAATGGGGTCACAACATCTTACCACTAGACGGGGATGTCAACGGCTTACCGCTGAATGAGGTTGAAAACAACTTACCACTGAATGGGGTCAAAATGGCTTACCATTGAATGGGGTCACAACTGTGTACTGTTGGATGAGGTCACAACAGCTTACCGCAAGACGAGGTCACAACGGCTTACCACTGGATGGGGTTGAACCTCATGGAGGTTTCTTACATACCCTATCTAGGAGACAAGGATCAAAGACCACGTAGTTCAGGATGGGGTGTGAACCGACGTAAAGTTGACCGGGACTGCTGGGTGTTGGGCTTGAACCTCATGGTGGATTCCTACATACCTTACCTTAGCAAGGATCAAATTCCACATAGTTCGGGACATGGGGGCATTTGGGGGTTACACTCTGAGGCAGCCCAAGGTGTTGGTGAACAAACATGAAGTGGGTCAAAGAAACCAATGGATGGTGGTCTTGAACCTCAGGGAGGGTTCCTACATACCTTACCTTGGTAAGGATCAAAGACCTCGTAGTTCAGGTGGGGTTGGAGAACCAACGTGAAGGGGGTCGGAACGACCCATGGATGGTGGGCTTGAACCTCAGAGAGGCTTCCAACGTACCTAGACTTGGTAAGGATCAAAGTCCTCATAGTTCAAGAAGGTGTGGTGAACCGACATGAAGATGGTGGGGACCAATGGTTTGTGGGCTTGAACCTTAGAGAGGATTCCTACATACCTTTCCTTGTCAAGGATCAAAGACCTCGTAGTTCAGGTTGGTGTAGGGATTACACTCTAGGCTTCCTGGAGAGGATGTCATGGTTGATGTTTACTATAAGACCATGTGAGTCATCTTGGTGTACGAAACAAGAGACAACAAAGATATGATGATCACGTCATAGAAGGTACATCCGTGGGAAGTGGAGTAAGGGCTTACGTGCGGTTAGCGGCCCAAATAGGAAATAGGGGCTTACACCTGGTTAGTAGCTTGAGGTGATGGAGATTGGGACTTAGTATAGGATGGAGGCCCTAATGGTGACAAATCCCAATGAGAGTGGGACTTGGCACCCAAGAATAGAGGAGGAGAAGGGGTGCTTCCTCATGCAAGAAAATCAAGGGGCTTACACCAGGGTGGATGCCCTTTCCCCACGGACAGATGCCGCTCTCATAAAGAGGATCTCATTCCATGTGAGGAATGATCTCACTCTTATGGAGACCAGTGGGTGTTTAGAATGTCAAAGGTGGGGAACCCCACATCTGACGCACGGGGCATGGTCACAGTTTAACTTCATGTGTTGAAGACAATGGTGCTTGTCAGTTTAGAGTCCTGTAGCTTAGATGAGGTGGGTTCACACTACACCCCTTGTACTTACATAACCGATACCCATTCTCCCTTGAGGGATGTAAGGCATTGATAATTCCATGGATGGGGGGTGTCGAGAGGTGATCCCATTGGAGGTACACTTTAGCATGGCTATGCAAAGAAGCAATCATAATTAGAATGCCTATGAGAAGAAGCATGAGGCGAAGAAACGCAATGGGAAGTATCATCCAATGGAATTTAAAGTTACTTCGTACGAACCTGAAAGGACACACAGGAAAAGGAGTTTCAGAGCAATGGGGTTCATAGAAATCCTTGTGAAGCTCTGGAACTCCATGAAGTGAAGGGGATTAATGAAGGAATGTTCTTTGTGAAGTGAATTTTCCTAGACTAGTCATAGGTCAGAGGTGCATATGGGGGGATCTTCGCAAAGTGGAAAGGCATTCACGAAGTAATGCCTCATGAAGTAGGGGTGCCTCATGAAGCAAGGTGTCAAGAAGCAATGTGCTTCGCGAAGAATAGTAACCCTACCTTAGCATGTGGGTCATGTATGTGTGGAGGGTGTTTCATGAAGTATAAATGCTTCGCGACGACTCGAGTCCCCGTGGGGATCTCCTTCCTTCACGAAGGCCCATGGGCTTCGCGAAAGGAATCACTCTCAGAAGTGGGGTTCAATTAAAGCAAAGGGGAAGGCACTTTGCGAAGCAGAAGTACCTTGAGGAGCTCATCGTTCGCAGAGCAAGAAGTGCTTCGTGATTTGAGAGCTTAGAAGGTGAAATGTCGGATGATCCATCTTATGGGTTCTAGCGGAGCCCTATATTTATAGGCAAGAGGCACCGTGAAGCAGAGCTCCCTTGATGCGAAGAGAGAGGTTGCTCCGCGACGGGTCGCGAATGTCAAATTCATCCATGGAGCCTGCTGCCTACTTACTCCGCATAGGGCTCACAAACATCAAAGTGGTTCATGAGGAGTCCAATATCCTTGCTCTGTGGCGGGATCACAAATGTCAAAGGCATTCGCGGGGTGTCCCACCTCCTTGATCTGTGGCAGGCCCACGAACGTCAATGGGGTTCACGGGGTGTCCCGCCTTCTTGTTCCGCGGTGGGCTCGCGAATGTCAAATGCGTTCGTGGGTCAGCCCGCCTCCTTGCTCCGCGCGGGCTCGCGAACGTCAAAGGGGTTCGCGGTGTGTCCCGCCTCCTTGATCTGCAGTGGGCTTGCAAATGTAAAATGGTTTCACGGTGCATCCCGCCTCCTTGCTCTGCGGCAGGCTCGCAAACGTCAAATGTGTTCACGGGGCGGCCTGCCTCCTTGCTCCATGCCAGGCATGGGGCCATGGGGATCCAAAAGGGTTTCACGGTGCGTCCCGCCTCCTTGCTCTGCGGCGGGCTCACGAACGTCAAATGTGTTCATGGGGCGGCCCGCCTCCTTGCTCCGCGCCAGGCATGTGGCCATGAGGCTCCACAAAAGGGATTCACGAGGTAGCCACGCAGACTTCCCTCTTATTCTTATTTATCCCAACTTTTGGAGTCAACAAGAATAAAATATATTGACTGGATGCTCAGTCAAAAATAAATCAGGTTCAACCTCAAGATCACTCCAACTCGGGACATGATATGGATTAGATAGATAATTTCACAGCTAAGATACGTGGAACAAATTATGTATCAATGTCAGCTATGTTGGAAGTGATAAATGGTAATCCATTTTCCAACGTGATCAAAAATCTCAAAAGGATCCACAAAACATGGAGAAAGTTTTTTTTTCCACCTAAGCTATCAAGGACCCAACCTTTGTGAAACTTTTATGAACACCAGGTCACCAATTGTAAATTAAAATGGTCTGTGAAAAAGATCAGTAGAATAATTATACCGACCCTCTACCATCAAAATTATATGATGAATCAAATGAATCTTTGTTATCATCTCTTGAACCAATCTTAGTCCAACCAAGGAACTTTCACCAATCTTCGACCAACATAATGGAGATCTGCAAGGCCAACCATATAAGGACTCAAAAAGAGCCATTCCGATCAATGATTTGTAACTATATTTATAAGGAAACTCAACCATCACCAAGTGGTCATCCTTAGATCCACTAAATTTAAGAACGTAGGCGTAAAGCATATCTTCAAGTTTTCTTGATCATATATATTCCATCACCAATTATTTGAGAGAATATTTTGTTATTAGAATATTTAATAAATATTTATTTTATATTTAGTGAATATAATATTTTTTTATTGGTGACTAATATAGTAATATTTATTTATTAAATAAATAGTCATTATTCAAGTCCCAATAAATATTATACAGGAATGTAAGATAAAATTTAATGGTTTTATAAAAAATAATATATATTGAATATTATTTGAATAAATAATATTTAATTTTATTCACAAGTTTAGTGCATGTCAAGAAATTATATTATTATTATTATTATTACAGACATGGGTTTCCATAGGGAGTAAAAAAATTAATAAGGTCACATGTGAAATTATTATCTTCTAACCCTAGAGGTATACAAACCCAATTGTATTATTTCCTTTGTAGGTTTCCATTTCATTTTATTGTGAACAACAACTTCTATATAGAATCCTATTGAATATCTAGAGAGATAACTCTCTAATAATGATCTAAATAATAGAAATAAATCCTTATCCTTCACCACTCTCAAGTCTAGAGATATTTAATAGAACCATTACTTTAAGAGATTCTTGGGGTGATCAAAGGTGAACGATGCATGCACTGAGATCTACTGTTCTAGCACTCAGAGATTCCTATGGAAACGTTTTTTGGTTTGTAGAACACATCCGAATCACCGATGGAGGGAGTCTACACTTGATTTTTACAATGTAAGGACAATAGGATGTAGAGATGTTAGAAGATTCATTAATGAAGAAATAATTCATTGTAAGATAATTATTTAATTTTTTAAATTAATTACAAATAATATGAGATGATCATGTGTCTTGGTTATGATGTTCAATCATCAATTGATATTCGATTCAATTCCATTGATCATGGAATTTATCATCATGTAAATCTTGGATTAATCCTCAATAATGATAAAAATCCAATTTGGTAATACCCTATCAGACGCTTCTACTATGATCAAAACCTACATAATTATCTTTTGTTAACATATATTATTTTGATGCGGCTTTATAGTGATTCAAGTTATTAATGGAAATTATTAACATATCTTGGATAATATATAATTAGGGAATATACATCTGAGGTATGAGACTTTAAGAGTGATTGAGCTTATTTGGAGATATATTTTTAGTTTATCTTGGAATAATATGCGATCAAATCCTTTTATTTTTTTTTCAAACTTGGTTGGGAATATTTTTAAGAATTTCAAGGATAGTTATTTGAGGAATTATTTAGTAGAACTCTGGGAATTACTATTGAATTTTGGAGAATAATTTATTTTTACTTCTTGTGAAGGTTTATTAATTTTGGGTATTATCTTACCTAGTGATAATAATTTTTTTTGTTTAATGTCTAAAGAGATAAATAATAGCTCATAATCCTTTAATATACCTTTAGGTCAATTAGAAGGTGATTTTAGTGCCACAGGCATGAAAAATTCATCTTGAATACTCATCATTTGGTGTAAAATATGAGATTGAGGTAGAAATTTATTAAAGAATGAAATTATAGTTTTCAAGTTATTATATTTCCATATTTAAGTATTATATATGTTTAATTAATTTATCAACTATAGTAAAATAATTTTGAATAAAAAACATTGTCCTATTACCTTCTTTTATGATGAATCGATTGTCTTTTGTATACCTCATTGGTTTATGTTTTTTTAGTAATTGAATTTATCATGATCATTCAAATTATTGTGATAAATGTTCTATATAACTCTCCCACATTTTTAGATTACATTCCCCCATGTCCATATTTTCACTTCCCACTAATGTTCTTAAATTTGGAAACCTTATTATATGTTATTCCATATGATCTTCATATTTTCCTTTCACTATTTTCAAGAGTAAACTTTATTAACCATTTTTATGAGATGGGATATCAAAAATGGTTTTTTAAATGTCAAAAACTTGATTGTTGAACCTAATTTCAAATTGCAAGTAGGCAATTTGTTAAGGTGGGATGTAACACGCAAGAGCAAGCTTAAATGAACCATGGAATATCATTATTTAAATATGACCATTATAATATAGACTTGAATTG
The DNA here is from genome assembly GCA_963277665.1 of Viscum album. Taxonomy (NCBI): domain Eukaryota; kingdom Viridiplantae; phylum Streptophyta; class Magnoliopsida; order Santalales; family Viscaceae; genus Viscum; species Viscum album. The sequence goes on along the minus strand of OY728123.1, from coordinate 1,421,151,166 downwards.
GTGGATATGGATATGATTAAGTATAATATAAAATAAATATAAAGGTTATATATAATAATTTTTTTTAATTCTTAGGAAATAAGCACTCAATTTTCCAGTAAATTCATTTTATGCTTCAAAAATAAGTTTTCTTCAAAATTATTTTTATTGATTTTTATGAGATAATATTATAATTAATTTATATAAGTTTTAAAAATATTATTCTATAAAAAATAATTTATTAAATAATAATATCAAAATTACCATAGTGTAAAGTATAATGATTTCTCTAAAAATATTGGTTTTCTATAAATATTAAAAATTACGATTTTGGTAAAACCGTCATTTATTTTTCCATAATAAAGTAATTTAAAAGTCCAATTAAAATTTTAATTTTATCTCAATGTAATATACTTAATATTTAATTATATATATTATAATTAATTATATTTTAATCTTATTTATACCTGATTTTGGTATAAGCACTTTTTTTATTAAAACATGCATTTTTCTAAAAACAGTTTTCCATTGTATTTTTCATTTTAGTGTTAAATTAATTTCTTCCAATTATAGAAATTGAATATTGAAAAATGAACTGAATATTTGGAATTATTGGGTCAAAATTTAATAAATAGTTCCCTTTCATTTTTGTTCATTATTAATAATAATTATAGTAAATATTTTTTAACTCTATAAGGGTAAATGAGGTAATTAAGGTTAAAAATAATGTGATAATACCTAAAAATCTCACCAAAAGATATATTTATTTTATTAGATATTTATTTTCAACATTTAATATCCTAGATTTTAAAATTTATAAATTTCTAGCCATTTTCTTTTGATTATAACATTTATATTATTTTATGTAAATACAACGTCAAAAATTACACTCTCTTACTTATAATATCTATAATATTTTGTGACAGGGATAAAAATAACTCATATATGGTTATAATGTTCATTTTAAATATAAAATATTTTTTTATCATGGTAATTTATTTCTAATATTTAGTGATGAATAATTAACTTAAATTCTTGCGTAATTCTGACATGATATTTATTCAATTAATAAAAAAATAAAATAAATGATTTTAAAAATATTAAAATTAATATAATTTGGATTTATTATTGTGTTCATGAATTTTTTAGATAAATATAACATTTTGGGCATTTGTTAAAAGATTATATTTCAATTCTATTACTTTCAAGTTATTTTCAAATAATATTTAATGAATAGTTTCAAAAATGACATCAATGATATTTTACGATAAATAATATTTTATGTTAAATAACATTTTGTTAAATTATTTAAAAATAAAAAAATATTTGAAAAAGGAAAATTATGATTATAAAAGGTAAATAATGGAATCCATTTTACATTTATGATTCATTTTTACCTTATAATTAAAATTAAAACCCTTTTAATAGTGAAAAGTTATTACCATAATTAAAGTTAAAACTGATGAAGCAAGGGGTTAATCCAAAATATAAGGTTTAATATTATATAAAAAACTTTCAAAATTTTATTTTATGATTATATTGATATCATATGTTCCTTATATTTAAATAATTTTCATTTTAAACCATTTCACATGATTTAGACACATATTATATTATAATATTTTACGTATTTCCAAAAATTACATAAATAATATTTTATAACAAATAATATTTTGTTAAATAATTTAAAATTTATAAATATATTACATTCATCCAAGTGAATATAATATGGTTGAAAATATCAGCCTTTTTCCATTTATGGGCTAATTTTCCTTTTATAGTAACTTTCTTGACTCCTTTAGTTTAATTTTTTTTGATATCACAGTAATCATCAAAAGTGTTAACATGGGGTTAAAACAAATAGATAAGGGTGAAAGAATAATATAAATTTGTAGAAATTTTATTATATGAGATGATTTAGACTCATAATTATCCTATATTTTAATTATATCAATATGGATCCAATTTAACATGATAATTAATTTTTAATAATTTAATACTTTATCTAATTCCAAAACTGCCCCTCTACTCACTTATAAAAGGGAAAATCCTCTCCTTTCCTCCTAAAACCTTTTTAGATATTTATTTTATACAATAACTGAAAAAATATATTAAAAAAATCACTAGCCATATTCTATATTTATTATTTTGGGAACACATCTAACCATATAGGGATTGAGGTCTAAAGTAAAGGTGGTTGTCTGAAGAAGAGGTATAAATTTAAACCAAATGATTTAGTTTTATTTCTTCTTATACTAGCTTCAAATATTCTTAAAACATGATGAAATAATAAAAAGTATATTGCATATACTGATATGTTTTTATGTTAATTTTATTATCTATATCCATCTCCTCTTTTATCAAATGGAAAATAAAACCTTCGCTCATGTGTACGACGCACTACCGCCACATGAACTGATGTAATTAATTTTCCAACAATATATCTTATAACTAGTTATAATTATGGATAATATATATATATATTATATTTATGAAATAATAATAATTCTATAAACATAATACATAATTTATTTCCTTACCTTTCCATTCATTGAAAAATGATAAAGTCGTTCGTGTGTACGTGTGAGCTACCACCTCCATGAAGCGATGTGATTAATTTTTCATCACCAAATAACATATATGATATATATAATTTTATTTAAATAAATAATATTATATTTATTATATATACATATATCATTATGTAAATATAAAATAATACTTAAATTCTTTCCATCATGATCGTTGAAAAATTGAAACGTTACTCATGTGTGTGTAAAACTTACCATCTCCATGATTTTAATATAGTTAATTTTTCATAACCATCATTCATGGTTGATTTTATAATTATAATTGATGAATAATAATGATATTTTTTAGATATTATGTTATAATGATCTTTTTGACCATAGTCAACCTATTGAAGTAATTTTGGATATATGAGCTGAATATCATCAAATTATTTGACATGAAATTAAATGATTAAGTAATTGAATATAAAAAGATAATAAATAAAATTAAATGAATAATAAACCTGAAAAAGGTTATTACTGAAGAAAATAATTAATATAAGTTTATTATTCAGGATGATAAATAATGTACGTGTTGAGTCAGACTCGAGGTAAGGGACACTTTAACTTAAAACCTCATTTTGATTTTTTTAAGATTTATTTTATAAATAATTTTCTTATATATCAATATTCATAAAAATATTTTTAAAATGTTTATATATCTACATATTTAAATTATAAAGGATATTATATGCCACTTTTTAATTTCTTTCAAATGTTTTCAAATGGGAATATTTTTATAGAAGTTTTAACAAAAGAAAAAAGGAATGTTTTATTTTAACATGTACGAAGTCACTGGTTTTTACTATCAATATAATCATTATTTCATTTTGGGATTAATTTATAAGATTTCATGTTTTCTTCAACCAAAAAATATTTTTCCTTAGTTATCATATTTTGGTTTTGAAAATGGGGTTTTAAACAGAAATGGTATTTTGGTATCTGAAAGTGTTTTACATACAAGTTTAAAAGAGGTTTTAAAGGGTTTTATGATTAAAATGTACAAGAATAAATTCTTTTATTCATGATCTGGTACATGAGGTTTATATATTATGAATGGGTAATATTGATATATATTATACAATGGGTTAAGCCTATTATATCTATCCACATCATTGGGCAATGTTCATTGTCTTCAACGTCAAGAAGGAGGGGGTTAACCAAGGTGGTTTACCCTATGGATTTATTTTTGAATCTATTATTTATGAAACGAGATTTATATGGGTTATACATATAATTATCTAAGTTTCCAAAAAAGGTTTTCTGTTTTCTTTCTATGGGATTTAAAGGTTTTCCTTGAGAAAAAAGTGTGTGTTTTTCATGTGGATATGATTTATTTCATATGATCAAAGAAAATTGTGATAAAGGTAAATTTTTTATAAGATTTCATGTTATTCAACAGAAAAAAATATCTTAATTTTTATTTCTCTTACTAATAATTTTTTTTCTCATTCCACATATTCAAATGTTTTTCATAGGTTTTAATGTTGAGTGAGAAAAAAGAAGATGTAACACCCCAATACCTTATTTCAGGTACTTCTTGACCCTCTTTTTGATCATACTTTGTTTGGGGTTTGCCTTGGGTTGTTTTAAGTGAAGTTTGAAAGAGTTTGGAGGTTTTTGGGAAGTGAATGGTTGGATAATGGTTAGATAAAACCATATAGTTTGTCCTATAAAACTGTGCACCCTATGATGATCCATTGGAAGGGGGCACATGGTTTGTCCAAATAGTGTAGCCACCCCTCCAAAAAGGTTCACCCATGTAAATAAAGGGTTTTAAAGATTAGTAAATGGTTAATATGACTATGTGGACTAACTTTACACCCCATTTAGAAGTGAAGTAAGGGTGCATGGTTAGGGAATACAATTAATACTAACCATGTGAACCACCCAAGAAACTGTGCACATAGGTTTTTGATCCCCAGAAAATTTAATTAAAAAACTTAGGGCCCCTTTTAGGAAACCTAAAACCCGAAATTCGACCCTAACTCAACCCATTGGCTTTTTGAGGCTCCTAAGATGATTTATTATCTCCTCCAACCTATTCTCTTGTGAATAAAAGTGTTTTTGGATGATCTGATCCCTCTATGGTATCTAGTTTCCCTCTTATTTTTGATTTTATCACTCCACATTCCTCTCTATTTTGAGAGAGTTAAATCATCCTGTTTTTTGATGGATTATAACTATGATATGATATATCTTTATTTTATGGTTAATTCCTTGATCTACGTTTCCTTTTTCCTTCATTGGGGTTCCCTATTCAGGTGTTTATTTGATTGATAGTGTGATTTATGGTAGGTGGTTCCATAATTCTTTACCCTAAAATTGAAACCCTAATATATTGATTGATTTAAAATAAGTTTTTAATTGATTTTAAAACCCATATTTGAGATAATTTGATGCGTTATTTTAAAAGGGCATATAAATTCTGAGAAACCCCCAATTTCAACAGAGTTGAAATTATTGGGTGGATTTTGAGAAAAATGATGGCTTGAATTGAAATTTGATTGGATGAAATGATTTAAAATCGATTCTTGAGAAAATTGGATAAAAATGAAATATGATTTTAAAAGAAATGAATTTGATGAAAATATAAGATTAGTTTTGAAATTTAAAAATTAATTTTGAACATGAAATTGGGTAATGAAATTGTAAATGATGAATTGATTTGAAATGAATGATTTTAACATGAATGGTTGATTCATTTATTTAAGAAAATGTGATCTTGAGTAGTTAGTGGGTGACTAGTGTAATAATTATAGGACTCTTAATCCCTTAATATGGTTTTGACATAGTAAATACTAACTAAACCAATTTTGGTGTGATTTTCCCTTGATGGGTCCTGTAATGGGGTGTTGATTGATTATCCAAATCTACTAAGACTTAGGGAGTATGCACACATACTTGATTCATGATGATTATTGAGAAGTGTGAGGATCCTATAGCTATAATTTCACATACCCTAGGGCTTATGAGAAATGTGATTTGTTTTTTTGAATTGATTATACATTCCTTTGTTTACAGAACTAATTTATTCATGCTATCTGCTTTATTTAAAGGTTTTATATAAAATGATATTTCAATCCTATTTTGATATATATTATATATATTTTTTGAAATCATGTTTTATTTTAAAATATTAAAATGAATTTCCATTCCCTATTTTATTTAAATTGAAAGAATAAATGGTTTATTGTTATGGAATTTCTTATGGAACATTGGGTGAGACCCTAATATTTTGTTTATCGCACACCCTACCTTTTCCTTTAGGAATTTTTAGATTATGTTTTGCTAGGTCCAAGGAATGGTAATTCACTACTTGGAGATGGTAGTTTTTTCTTGATCCACGGGACTTTAGAGTGATGGAGGTGACTGGTGGAGTTATGGTCCACTTGTTAAAAATGGTTTTTAAGAGTTTTTCTTGATGGAAGTTGTGTTGTCCTTTGGTTTATTATTTACCTTGGGATGTTTATCTATCTTTTTTATTGTAATTTTATCCTTGAGAAGCATTTGGTGTATCAAATTTTTTTCTTTTACCTTTCATTATTATGTATCGATGTTTTATTCTTATAGAAAAACCAATCCCTTTGATATTTGATATGATGTCAGGTGCTAGTCACCAAACCATAGGGATCAGAAATGACCTTCAAACTATGTCCGGACTGGATCATGTATAAATATATTAGGGTATCTAGGATATTTTTTGATAAAATGGAATCAAAGAGAGGTTGAACTTCTTTCCTTGATGTAATTATCTAGTCTGGGTTTTCCTGGTAGATAGGAGGCATGATTATTGGGACTTAGGAGGTAGTTATGAGTGAGTGACTGAATATATATCACCGTAACGGGTCATAAGTCACCAAATATATTTGGGAAAAGTATATTTGAGGAGTAATTTGATCAAATTATAGTATTTTAATTAAATTTTATTTGGGTATTTTGAGATACTAGACGGTTAAATTCTATTTTATAGAATTTAAATTCTTGTATCTCTTGATTAAGTTGACGGTCAATGTATCCTTACTGATATTTAAATGTTGAATATTTATGTTTTTAGTATCATTCCCTCAAGAAGTTTTTTGAATAGGGAATAGGAGGAAGTTCCTGGTGAACTAAAGCGATTAAATCCTCTAGTGGATTAAAATCTTGTTGAGATAGTGGCATGTGTAGTCTATGCTCTGGGATAAGTAACTGCACCCATTCCCATTCAATATCAAATAGTGGAACCTTAAAGTGATTAATTTAATGATTATTCTCCAGATTTTATTTAGTATAAACCACCACATTTATAATGATCAAATGATCTTCAAGAGTATGGGGATTGTTTGAAAAAGATTTGGATTCTTTCTGTGTTCATAGAAACACCTGATTCTATTAAAGTAAAATATTCCACCTTCAATATTGAGGGACCTAGAAAAAGATAGTGGGATTTAATGGTGATAAAAAATAAACATGAGGTCTTAGAGTAGAAATATTCCAGATTTATTTTCTCTAATAAATTATATCTATAATCGGTGGTATTATAAATGTCCATGGATTTTATTAGCCTCCAGAAAGGTGACCGAACTGTGACTCAATATGAAAAATGTTTTACTATACTTTTTCAATTTTATCCTGAGGTATTGATAAATGAAAAACTAAAATCTCAAAGATTTGATATGGGTATTTGATATGATATTCAATCTCATGTTTTCATATCAAAGCTCACTTATGATGAGGATGATCTAGATAGAGCATCGATGGCTGATATTGACATGTATAGTAAGTCAGGGTTGATAAGAGTTCCTATTTTTCACAATGGTAGTTATGTTAGTTCCTTTAAAGGAAAGAGAAAATGTGATGAGTCTCATGGTATTTCTAGATATCAAGTATCATCCAGACCACCTGCAGTTCTTGAAATAGGCCTTATAAATTTCTTTTAGTGTGGCATGATTGGGAATTCTAAATGGTTTTACACCAAGGAACCAAATATTTATGGTCCTTAGGGATGCCCAGTTCACCTTTATAAGTTTTTTCACATATTTTCTACTCAATACAGTGGCATGTGCTTATCAAATTCTAAAATTTCTACATTTCAATCATATTATTTAAGAACTAAGGGGTTCTAGCCATGAGAATGTAGAATGAAGATTATTTATGCAGTGGAAGAGTCTCCAGAGGAAGCTGATGTGGGTACAGTGACTGTGAGAGGTACCATCACTATAGATTCATCGTTAGTGACTTCTTTATTTGATACTGATGTATCTCATTCATTCATATTTACTCATATTGTTAACTTGTTGAATATTAATTTTGATATTTTGTATTATGTAATGGATATTACTACTCCCCTTGGAATGAAGAGAGAGAAGGGTCTCCAATGTCCCTCTTGTGTTTTATTTTTTATCATAGATTGAGGTCACATGAAATTTTATGGTTCTCTATATCAAACCTCTTAACATCATTTTCAGGATGAATGGATTATTGCTTATAAAGTTCAAAGAGAAAATTACATTTTGTATATCCCATTTATTGTTCTTTATGAGGTGTTCCATGATTTTCAATGAGAATGAGACCTGAGTTCAAGTAGATTCATACTTTATTTTTTAAAGTTGTGTAAGTTAATATCAATGTTTGATTTTGACTTGGAGTGAGAATATTTGAGTGGTGTATCCCTCTAGTTTTAATTGAGTTTCTTCAAAATTTTCCATCTAAATTTTTTATCTTTCCACCTTTAAGGGAGGCGGGATCCTATATTGATTTTGTATTGGATACCTAACCCACCTATATTCATTATTACTATAAAGTGACAATGGAATTGAAAGATTTGATGTTCCGGTTGGTTGATTTTATTGAAAAGGCTTTATACACCCAAGTGTGACACCTTGTGTGGATCCTGTACTTTTCACAAAGAAGGATAATATAACACTTTTCCTTTGTGTTGATTACCAAAAGGTCAATTGAGTTATGGTAAAGAAAAACTATTCGATTCCATAGATTGATGATATTTTCGGCTAATTGAAAGGGGTGAAGTGGTTATCGAAGATTAATCCATGATATGGTTATCACCAGATGATAATTAAAGAATCTTACATCCTGAATATTTCCTTAAAATGTAAGTATGGAAATTATGATTATATTTTTATTCCTTTTGGTCTAACTAGTTCTCCTTCAATTTTTATAGAACTAATGAATAGGAAATTCCATGAATACCTTGACTCATTCATGGTAGTATTTTGGGATGCCATTTTGGTTTACTAAAAAACTGATTAAGATCAATTACGTCATCTGAGATCAGTTCTATAAATCTCGAGACATCATTGAAATTACATGAAGATTGAAATGTAAAATCTGGATCTAGGAAGTGAATTTCTTGGGACAGATGATGTCAAAACATAGTATTTCAATTGATCTTGAGAAGGTGAATGATGGTATGAAATGGGAGAAACTATGTAATGTTTTTGAGATTCAGTGATTCTTGGGCTTGGTAGGGTATTACCTCAGGTTTGTTAAATATTTCTAAAAGATGGATTCTCCAATGATCTCCCTCATTCAGAAATGGGTGAAGTTCATTTGGGTTTCAAAATTTCAGAATAATTTTGTTGGGTTGAATCATATTTTGACTTCTACACCAGTGTTGAATCTTTTTGAGGTTGAACAGGGCTATGTGGAATTTTGTGACGCATTAGGTTTGGGTTTGGGCAGTGTCAATTTATAGGTTAATCATGTGGTGGATTTTGGTTTCAGACATCTTAGGTCATATGATATGGACTATCTATTTCTTGATCTCAAACTAACAACTATGATTCATGCTCTCAAGATTTGGAGGAATTAAGTTTTTAGAGAAATTTTTACCATCTATTATAACCATAAAAGCATGAGTTATATCTTCTATCAAAAATATTTGAACCTTTGTAAGATTCATTGGGTGGAGTACCTACAATCCTTTGATTTCAACATTTCTACACCCATGGTAAGGGGAATTTCATTACTGATTCTTTTAACATGAAATGTATGATCCAGGTCATGAAAGAATCATTAGAAGAGTGAAATTTGATGGATCCTTTTTCTCATTTACATTTAGGAGTCTAGGAGGATGTGATAGATATTTTTATGAAAAGAATTATGTTAACCTATTATCTTCTTGAGATTATTCTCTAGGAGAAGCAACTTGATGATTAATTCTATGATATCAGGTACACTATTTATAGTGGTGAGACCATAAGTGAGTGGTTGTTCTCTTCTGAGGGTATCCTATGTTTCTGTAACATGTATATTGTGACTTTAATATAAATAAAGGATTTGATGGGGGATTTTTGTAATTCCTAGTGGGAAGTACACACTCGAACCATGAAGACGTTTTATGATATGAGGTGATAATTCTAGTTCCTGAGTATTAGATAGAACACTACTGACTTTTTCTCTTGTTATACTTTCCAACTAGTTAAGTCTAAGAAACATAAACCTGTGGGTTTTCTTCAAACCTTTCATATATTAACATGGAAGTGGGATAAGGTTTATATAGATTTTGTGGTTGGGTTTCCACATACCCCATAAGGGAAGAATGTGATATGGGTTGTGATCAATCGATTGATCATATCGGCTCACTTCATATACATTTAAGATATAAGAAAAGTTAATGATTTAGGAAGTCTCTATGTGAAAGAGGTTGCTAGATTGCATTGAATTCCATATGTTATAGTTTTTGATGGGGATATTGGGTTTAATTCTCATTTTTGGAGAGGCCTCATAGAGGTGATTAGTTCCTAGGTTAGATTGATCATGGAATATCATCCAAAGATGGATGGATAGATAGAACTATCTATACAGATCTTGGAAGACATGAAATGTGCTTGCATTATTGACTTTGGTGGAGCTTGGGATAACCACTTGGTATTGGTTGTGTTTTTCTGTAACAATAGTTACCAGTCCACAATTAGAGTGACTTATTTTGAGGCCTTGAATGGTTGGACTTATAGATATCCATTGTGTTGGATGCATATTGGTGAATATTTCTTGGTTTGACCAAGTTTAATCAAAGAAAAAACAGAGAATATATAGTTGATTCATCAAATAATGGAGACGATACATATTTGGTACAAATACTATACTGATTTTCATCATATACCATTGGATTTATCAGTTGTTGACTATGTGTTTTTGATAGTTTCACCTCATTTGGGTCACCTAAAGATTGAGAAATATTGAAATATTACACAAATATTTGTGGTTCCTTTTAAGACTATTGAGAAGGCTAGCATTGTGGCTTAACATTTATCCTTTCCACCATGGTTGAATTCGATCAACAATACGTTTCATGTATTATAGCTTAAGAAGTATCTTTCTAACCCTTATCATATCCCAACTTGGGATGATCTTGATGTTGAAAATGATTTATCCACTACTGAGAATCTAGTCAGGATTCTAGATTATGTGACAAAGGTTCTTCATGGTGAGTCTATACTTTTGGTCCATGTTCAATGGAAACATTATTAAGTCCTAGATTTCATTACCCCTTCCCTTTGTGATTTTTGGGTGTTGGAGGAACCTATAAGAGGTTATAAGATATTTGGAGGATTTTTAAAGCAAAATAGGTATTCGATATCAAAAATGGAAAGGATTTGGTGTAGAGAGGTGTGATGTACCACAGTGCAGGTGACATTGAAATGGTGGATCCTAAATACAGAATAAGTGGAGATCAGGGTGATTTCAAGTCTATTTCCTTTTTAGGAGTAGCTGTGTCAGGGGCTGTATGTTGTGGAGTTGTCCCTTTCTTGGAAGAGGTGGTCCTATGGCATGGTTCTTAATGATATACCATAGTCACCATATCCCATTTAATAGGATTTAGCCATCAAACCTAGAACCACATTTGACCTAGGGTGGCTGTGGCATGGTCTCTCAGGCTATTCCATTAAATGCCCTATATTAGGTAGTACTGAAACATAGTCTATGTGGCTCTCTGTGGTCCCTGAAGTTTTTTTACCTTCTTATAAATACTCAACCCCCATTCAACCCCCATTCATTTCCACTTCTCTTCCTCAAACCCCAAACAACCAAGGGTTCTTTTTGAATTTCTTCAAAGACCCTTTCAACAGACTTCTATCTCAACTTCCCATGATTGATCCCTAGTGATCCAAGGTAATACCTACCTCATTTTTCTAGAGGATTCTCTCCATTTGATCTTGATTCCTCCCATTTAATATTACCATGAAATGGAAGTTTCTACCAATTAATATAATGAGGTTTTATTTATTTTTATCAATGCATTTTGGTATGAAATATTTTGTAGATCGTAGTTTCTTAATGGGAGAGGTGATCAGAGATCCCTGACATTGATCCATTATCATGTGCAAAACATTGACACTTTTGAGGTAAGGGATTTTTTGCTTCTTTTTATTTACATGAAATCATAAATTTATAATGGTTTACCCCTTTAGATGGTTGATAAATTAACCTAGTAAATATTGAACAATATTAATAAAGAAATGGGATAGTGATCACATGTTGATGTTTTATACTGTGATAACGGTTTGCCTCTTGATTTTATAGATAGTGTTCTATCTATAATATTCTTGTTATATTTTTTTTATTCTTATTTATCCATGTTTAATTTTATGAAATTGGTAAATAACATAAATCTGTATAATTTTTTAATTATCTTATGAATTAAAGGAAGATTTATGTTTGTAATCTGACGTTTCTAGTGATTTGATGGTAATAAAATTGATTCAAATTACTTTTTTAATTGAATATGGTATTCCATGAGTTGATGTAATTTATAATGAATGTAAATCATGTTAATTCTGGTCGATAATGATAATAAAAAGGTATATTAATTGAGATTTTTTCCTCACATAGTTTAGTGAAAGTATTTTTATAATAAAGGGCATGTTTAATTTTTTGATAGCTTGTTATAGCTGATGCCTTAGGATGCTGGTAGTTAAAACCTATGAATAATGAATTAGTTTATTAAATATGGAATAAAACTAGTTTTTTGGTAAATATAAGTCTTTGGGGTTGAGATTTATCAGTTTTTTATAATGGATGGATGCCTCGGGGTAGAGTGATCCCATTTTCATGTGAAGGATGAATGCCTTGTTTTTATGGCTTAGAATTCCTTATTGACTATGATTGAATTCTTTCTTCCTTATTATGTGCACTGGATATGAGCTTTCTATATTATATGATTCAGAGATGGATGATATTGTGATGATTGAGGTGATATGGGGAGGGGAGGCTTGGATGATGTGGCAGTAGTTGGCGGCTATTATGATGAGATGTATGGGGATATGTATAATGGTGTTAGGGATAGAACCATTTTGGTTAGAATGGGTTGAAGCTAGGATTACCTGTTTATGTGTTGAGATATGGCATGGATGATGTGGGGAGGGGAGGCTTGGATGATGTGGCAGTAGTTGGCGGCTATTATGATGAGATGTATGGGGATATGTATAATGGTGTTAGGGATAGAACCATTTTGGTTAGAATGGGTTGAAGCTAGGATTACCTGTTTATGCTGTCTGGATATGAATCTATTTAATGGATGATGGATGAGTTTTTAGTTTATCTACATTCCTTTCCACACTACTTGAGATTTCTGGATGTGCTTGGTTTCATATCTTGATGGTAGCTTAGGATTTTTTTCTAGAGTACATGGAATTATGTATTAATGTTAATAATGATAAATAAATTATTTAACCTATGGGGTTGGTGTTATTAGAATAAAAATGATGTGATATTGAGAAATTGGGTACTCGGTTTGGATTATTCCTGGAGGGCATGGAATTCACCTTGATGGAATATGAAATGTATAATGTGGAATAATGTTAACATTTATTTAATGATTAATGAATTAAATAATGTAAAGTAAAGATAAAAAATAAAATAAGTAATTTAATTCAGCTCCTTTAAATTCTTGTGTGTTTATAGGATACTTAGTTCTTAGTAGTGGTAGCTGGGAGTCCAAGAGACATTAGTTATAGTCGAGTCTGAGACTAGGTTATTCCCATAGTCTGGTTATGGGATATATTATATTTGGCATGTTCTGGGGTTTCATACACTACCACACACATGTTGGTTAGGGAAACTATCACCTAGTGGACTCTGGGAGGGTGGTTTCCCCAACATTCTTATGGGAGGATGGATGGATGACTACCCCATATGTCCCCCCTATCTTCTCTTGATAGTTCATGTGCTGGTATGCATGGAGGTTAGTTTCATTATATATATGTGTATAGATAGATCTAATGTTTTGTGGATATTTTGAACACATGTATCTTCAGATATAGTATCCAAATGATTATTATATGTATGATGTGCATATAATGTGATTTTTTGAGGTACCTTACTTGGTGTATTGGCTGTGATGGCTAGAGGTATAATACCTCATGTATGATACACATCATATAGGTTGTAGTGGCTCCTAGAAACAACTTGGGTACTATATGAGGATGAGATTTGGGATTCTGTAATGATGTGATGTACAAGGTGTATGTTGTGATACTTAGCCCAGGTGTCTACTGGATGACTTACTTTTGGAGAGATATGGATCAAGATGTGCGATGTTGGGGAAGAGTGAAAAACTAGTGGAAAAGTGGTAACGAGGTTCCCTATATGTTTTATTATTATAATACAAGATCTCTTGTATACAATAATTGGTTATTGATAACCATGGTGAGGCTGGGAACTTAGTACACCTATTTTGGTGACAAGTTAATTTCACTATTTTTTACTATGTTTTATCATGCTTTCTTCATCTTATACAATAGAGGATCTGGAAAGGATACTACTAAGTATAATATTATGCTCACCCCATGTATATGCAAATTGTTTTTAGTTTATTGGGAGAATGTTGGATATCATGATAGATATTACCAACTTGTGGTTTTTAGGAGCTCTTTGGGATTTGTTCTCATTGTAGAGTTTACATTTTTGGCACTTGTAGCTTCCTTTTAAGTTTTTAGTACTTTATGAGATTACATGTATGCACTTGGGTTCTATTTTATTTTTATGAGTATGCGTTGATTGATGTATTTGTCTTATCTCTCTCTCAATCATGTTTTCTTAGAGGGTAATGCTTTAATATGTATGTTTATTATATCCCCAGTACTACACACCAACCTGGGTCCTACTGGAGGTGGGACTCGAGTAGCCTCCATCCTCCTTCTCTCATTTCCATTCTAAGAGGGGTATTCATTAAGGGGAGGGGGTCATGACAGATTGGTATCAAAGGTTCAATCTAAGGGATAGAATGGAGTTTGGAGTTAGACATAGGTGAGATTGCATGGGTTGGTAGGGAAACAATTTTAGATAATTTTTGTAAGCAATGTAAACACAAGATACCATCAAAGACATGAGTATTAAGCCCCCCTGTGATCTGATGCATGATCCTTTAAGTTTAATAAGCCTACTAAATTAAGTAATACTTGTTATAGGGTAGATACCTAGGAAAAGATCATACATCATTCTTGTTTGTGTCTTTGTTTGAAATGGGTTGACCTTGGGATAAGTTAAACCTTAAATAATAAAATGAAACAATTAATTAATTAATATTAATTATTACACATTATAAGTTTAGGATTCTGAAAAGTTCTTCTTCTTCCATGTATGGATCTGGGTTGATGTAATCATCAGGTTCAAGATGAATATGTTCAGTAGGAAGTGCCAGAAAATCACCGTAGAGTAAAGGTTGATAATGAAAATACTTATATGAGGACACTTAGAGAGTTTTGGAAAAATAGTTTAAATAAGTATGAGGGATCCATTTTATATTAATTCATAGAAGACTAGTTAGAGGAGGTCGATATTTATCTCAGTTTGATCCATGCTCAGAAGGAGCACTAGGATTTGTTGGTTGTGACGATGCTGTATGGAGCAGTGAGGCAGTAGTGGATCTTGTTCCTCAGGGATCATGAGTCAACGGTTTCATGGGATAATTTCCAATTCTAATTCCAATAATAGTTTCTTTCTTTGACCGTGAAGGTGGCCAATCACCAGTAGGTTCTTACTCTTTTAAAGGGGAGCTCCAGTGTGTGAGAGTTTGGGATCTATTTCCGGACCCTTTTACAATATGCTTCAGAACTATTATTGAATGAGGATTCTAGGGAGAGGAATTTTGAGGAATATTTTCATTAAAAGATCTAGTTCCAGGACACCCCATTTATTTTTTAGACTTATCTTTTGGTGTTGGTGAGAGAAGAGGTTTTGAGAGGACACTAGCCCAAACTAGATCATTAAAAGCGGGGAGTCATCAGGATTTCTCATGAAGTAGAGCTATGGTTTGGGGTTCCCAGTTTCCCAGATAGAAGTGTTTTCAATTAGCTGGGGGTAGGTCACATCTCTAATCATATAATTTATCTAGGGGTGGTGTCTCTTAGACTTATTCCAAGGGACCAAACACATGTTTTTATTATGGATGAAGAGGCCATCATTAGTGAGAGTGCCTGAACTTTTTGAGCAATCAATATGCACTAGGTTTTCCAATTCATGTTCTTATGTTGAGTTAGTTTCAACCAAGGAAGCAACAACATGGTGTTCTAGTTTGGGATCAGTAGCGAGGATATGGTGTGAGAAGAGGACATCCTTGAGATGCTTCTTGTCCTTATAGGAAAGAGAACATATGAGCAGGTGGTTGTTAGAAGGGTAAGAGAGTCCATGGCACAAGTTATGTTCAGCTGTATGATTTATCATTTCTTTTACTAGGTGATACATATGTGTTTTAAGGTACCCTTTTCTTATTTTCTATATGGGTTCATGATTTATTGGATTTGGGAGCTAATAAATCCTTTACATCTCTTTCCCTTTTCAATGTTTTGGGACTTGAGGTGGAGTGAATTCCAGTTCCCTTGGGGTTGACTACACCAGTTAGAGGCTGACATGACTTGTTTGAAGTATGTAGAGACTATTAGAAAGTTTTGGGGAAGCACCACTCTTTGAGATACTTCCTATGTTTTTGGAAACATCCATACAACATCATCCTCAACATGAATTAGATGTATTAGATGTAGGATATGGTGAATTTATTTAGGATATTGGTTGATTTCTAGGATACTAATAGAGATCCTTTAGTGTTTTTTAGTGAGAGAGACCCTAACATGGGTCAAATGTCTGTTATGTCCTCATCATCTTTAATGGATGAGTTGATGCTGAGTATGTTGGAGGTTTAGTTGAGAGTGTTTCCTAGGGTTGTAGAAGAGTATCCTGATGTATTTCAAGAGGATGTTGTAGTGTTACCCCCTCAATGGGAGATTAATTCTGGGATAAAGCTATAATTAATCATGTCTCCTATCTCAATTTCTCCATATAGGATGGAACCTTATGAGTTGTGAGATCTGTAAGTACATATTGATGATCATTTTCATTGAAGTTTTTTTAGCTGAGTGTGTCACCTTATGGTTCACCCATTTTGTTCATAAATAAGGAAGATAGTAGTTTGTTTCTCTATGTTGATTATCATTACTTGAACTAGGTGATAGTAAAGATCCACTATCCTCTTCCATGGATTTATGATTTATTCGATCAAAATAAGGAAGAAATCTAGTTATAAAAGATTGGTCTACAGTCAAGATATCATTAGATGTGAGTGAAGGATGAGGATATTCCAAAGACTACTTTTCAATGTCTTCATCATCCATATGAGTTCATTGCGATGTTGTTTGGTGTGATGAATTTTCCAGCCATGTTCGTGGGTCTGATGAACATAATGTTTAGGGAGTTTTTGGATAAGTTCATGGTGTTTTTAATCAATGATATCCTCATGTACTCCACATCTAAGTAGGAGCATACAGAGTATCTACATTGCATTTTGGGATTTATTCATCATCAATAGCTATTTTGTGAGTTTTTGAAGTCTTGGTTATGGGACCATGAATTTCATTTATTGGGGAACATGGGATCCCAAAAAGGAGTAGATGTGGATCCTTTGAATATAGAGGCAATTGTTTCTTGGGAATCCCCCCAAGCAAGGGGATTATAATGTTCCAGTTATGGCGTATTATATATCACTTTTCCCATAGATGATCTAGATACATGATGTTTTTCACACCTTGCTTCTCCTTCATTACCTTCAAGATGACTCTTACCTAATTTATTAGGGTGATATCGACGTTGATGATGATGAAACATTCGAAGAGAGGCCTATTGAGATCCTAGACTGCTTGGAGAAGGTGTTATATTCCCTTGGTTCATGTATTATGGTGTCATGGTAGTATGTTAGAGATTACATGGGAACATGAGTCACATATACTCACAAAAAACCTATGCTATTTTTTGTTTATCTCTACTATTGGTGTAACACTTGTTGTGGTTTTTGAACCTTTTTTACAGTCTATTAAATGGTTTCCTCTTGTTTCTTATTGTGGATATACTCTAATTTTAGAGGTATCTCTCCTAGAGAGTTTTCAAGATCAAGTTATTACTATTGTGTGGTTTTAGTTTTATTCCTCTAATGAGGTGGTTGATGTCCTATGATGGTGAGATCCTTGAGAGATATCTCACGAGGTGGCTGTTCGGATGACCCCTTTCTATTTATTTATATCTGAGTTTGATTTTTAATTCTTGAGGATGAGATTAGTTTGAGATGTATCTTATGTATGTTATTTAATTCCTATAGACCTTCCCTTTGTGAGTTTTGGGAGTTAGAGGCACTCATAAAAGGTTCTAAGATGTTTGGAAGAATTTTAAAAGAAAAGGGGGTACCACTGCCAAAAATGGCATTGATATGGTGTGGAGAGGCTTGTTGAATTGTATTTATTGTGGCTATGGAATAATTGATCCCATATATTATGTGTGTGTGTGTGGGGGGGAGGGTGGAGTGATTTTATGATTAATACATTTAGAGGGGTAGTTGTTCCATGGAATGTATGCTGCAGTGTGGTCCCTTTCTTGGTAGAGGTGCTCCTGGGCATGGTGTTTAAGGCTACATCATAACCTCCAGATCCCCTATAATAGGGTTTGTCTATGGAACTCAAAACAACATTTGATCAATGGTGGCTACGATGTGGTGCCTCAGGCTACACCATAGAATTCCGTAAGTTGGGCAGTGCTATGGTGTGGTCTATTGGGTTTTGCTGTGGTCCCTCAAGTTTTTTTCTTCCTATAAATAACCAAAACCCATTCAAAAAAATTCCTTTATACTTATATCCCTCGAACCCCAGGTGACTAAGTTTTATTTTTTAGGTTCTTCAAATCCCCTTTCAAAAGGGTTTGATCCTAGATTCTCATAATCAATCCATAGTGATACAAAGTAAGATCTACCTCTGTTTTCTAGCAGTTTCTTTTTGTTTGATATTATTTAATACTATTTAATACTACCATGTTATGGAAGATTATATAAATTGATCAAATGGGGTTTTATTTATTGTTTCCGATGTGTTTATAGCATGAAATTTTTGGTAGATTTTAGTTTCCATACAGGAAGGGTGATCAATGATCTGTGATGTTGTTCTATTCTCATACGAAGAAAATTGATAATTTTTAGGTAAGTAATTCATTTATTAAATTTTTATTTATGTAAAATAATAAAATTATAATGGTTTAACCCTTTTTATGGAAGTTAAATTATCCTAATAAATATTGAACTTTATTAATAAGGAAATTGGATAGAATTTTCATGTTGATGCTTTATACCATGATAATAGTTTACCTATTGATTTTATATATAGTTTCATATCTATAATATTCTTTTTATAATGTGTTTATTATTTTTTTAACATATAGAAATTTTTGAAATTGGTAAAGTTCATATGTGTAAAAAATTTGTTAATTGGATTAAGAATTAAGGAAGTGATATGTTTGTAAGCTGATGTTTTTGGTAATTTTATAGAAACAAAATTAATGAAAATTTCATGTTTAATTGAATATGTTATTCCATGTGTTGTTGAAATTGATAATGTAGATGAATAATGTTAATTAATTTTTAGAAAGATAATAAAAATTCATATTAATTGGGAATTATTCTTCTCACAGTTTGTTGAAACTATTTTTATTCTACTGATCATGTTTAAAATTTTGATAGCTTTTTATACCTGATGACTTAGGATGACCATAGTTAGAACTTCTGAATAATTAATTGGTTAATTAAATATGGAATAAAACTAGTTTTTTATAAATATAAGGCTTTTTTACAAGAGAACTTATTTGTTTACAAAGGCTATATGCCTTGTGTTTGGGGATGAGTGAGACCGTTTTCTTGTGAAGACTGAATGCCTTGTTTTTAGGGTCTAGATTTTCCTATTGAATATGCTTGTTTACTTTCTATCTTGTGATGTGATTTAGATGTGATATTTCTATGTGATATGATACTATCATGGATGATGAGATATGGGAAAAAGAGGACTAGATGCTATGTAAACATTTGATGCCTGTGATAGTGAGATGCATAGGGATATGCATGATGGTGTCAGGGATGGAACTGAAATGGTTAGAATCAGTTGAAGCTGGGATTACCCATTTTTGTGATGAGATTTGGGATTCTAACTTGATATGAATCTTTTTAATGGCCAATGGATGGGTTAATTTTTTATATACATTCCTTTCCCCACTGTTTAAGCCAGCTGGATGTTCTTAGTTTCATCTATTGATGGAATATTGGGATCTTTTCCTATAGTATATGGAATTATGTAATGATGTTAATAATTCTTTATAAATTAATTAAACCATGTGGTTGGTGTTTCTATAATTAAAACAATATGATCTTGAGAAACATTGGTCTTATTTTGGATTATTCCTAGAGGGTATGGACTTCTCCTTGATGGAAGATAAAATGTTTAATGTGGAATAATGTTAATATTAAGTAATGGTTATGAATTAATTAATGTAAATAAATGATAAAAAGGAAAATAATTACTTTAATGTACCTCCTTTAATTTTTTTTTGTGCTTATATGATACCTAGTTCATAACAGTGTTATCCGGGAGTCTGAGAGACGTTAGATACAGTAGATTATGAGACTAGGTTATGCCAATAGTGTGGTTGTGAGATATATTAAACCCTATATATTCTATGATTTCATTTACTACCCCACCCATGATAGTTAGGGTGACTGATACCCAGTGGACTCTAGGAGGGTTTTATCCCTAACAATCCGGTGGGAGGATGGATGGATGACTACCCCCTCTGTCCTAGCTCTATTCTCTTAGGAGTTAATGTGTTGGTATGCATGAAGGTTAATTTCTCTATATATATGTGTGTATAGGTATGTGATGGTCTATGGATATTTCACACACATGTATCTCCAGATATAGTATCCAAAGGATTATTATAGGTATGACATGCATAGGTTGTGAAGGCTTGAGGTACCTTAGTCGGTGTATGTTCTGTGATGTCTTGACGTATAATACCTGATGTATGATACATGTCATATAGGATTTGGTGGATCTTGAGAAATACTTGGTTACTATATGTAAATGTGATCTAGTATGATGTGATGATGTGATACATGAGGTTCATGTTGTGATACTTAGACCAGGTGTCAATGAGATGTATTACCTTTTAATAGAGATGGATTAGGATGTGAGATGTTTGGAAAGGGTGAAAAACTAGTGGGGAAGTGGTAGCAGGGTACCCTTGATGTTTTATTATTATAATACATGATCACTTGTATGCAATACTTAATGAAAGATATCCATGGTGAGGCTGGGAACTTAGTATAGTTGTTTAGGTGATGAGTTAGTTTGACTATTGTTCACTGTGGTATAACATGCTTTCTATTCTATTGCATGAGAGGATCTGGGTAGGATCCTCCTGAGTATACTGTTTTTCTCACCCCATGTATATATAAAATCTTTTCAAGTTAGCATGTGTAGGTTAGATATTGGGTTGGATATTATCATCTTTTTGTTTTCAGGGTCTTTTTGGGCTTCGTAGTTGCTGCCAAGGTTACCTTCTTAGAACTTATAGTTTCCTTTTCAACTATTTTAGTACTATATAAAATTTATATATAAACTTGGGATATATTATATATTTATGAGAAGGTGTTGATTGGTTTATCTATATTATATACCTCTTAAGTATGTCTTTTAGAGGTTAATGTCTCCCGTATGTTTATTATATCCTCAGTGCTAGTCGCCAACCTGGGGCCTCCTGGAGGTGGGACTCGAGTGGTCTCCAACCCCCATCTCTCATTGTCATCCTATTAGGGGTACTCTTGGGGGTGGGGGTATCATGAAAATCATGGTTTTGATTCTCATGATAATTGGGGGCATGAGGAACTAATTAGAGATCCGTGGCCTCATCTCTTTGATATGGAATCTTCTTGATAGTCTTTTAGGGGAAATAAAGTTTTTATGATGGGGAATTTGTAACATCATGTTACCTTATTTCAGGTACTTCTTGACCCACATTTTAATCATATTTTTTTGGGGATTTCCTCAGGTTTTTTGGGTAAATTTTTGAAATTTTTTAGAGGATTTGTGGGTTGTGAAAAAATGGCATATGGTTAGAGAAAACCATACGATTTTTCTTAAAAAATCATACAGTTTGTCCCAATAAATGGTGTGCCATGTGATGAGACACTAGAAGGGGGAATATACTTTATCCAAACTATGTGGCCACCCTTTCAAACTATAAACCCTTAGATAGTGGGGGTTTTTATGGTTGGTGCATGGTTAAACTAAAAGTTTGTCCAACCCATGCACCTCATCTAGAAGCCCAGGGAGGGCGTAGAGTTAGGGTGCATGGTTACTACTAACTATGTATCCCAACTAGGAAACCGTGCATGTGGGTTTTTAGTCCTTTAACAATTTAGTTAAAAATCATTACACCACTATTTACGATACCTAACACCCACCATTTGACCCTAATTCATTCCTTTTGATTTTGGAGGATCTTAAGAGGATTTATTAGCTCCTCTAACCTCTTATCATGTGAATCAAAGTTCTGATGGAAGATCTGATCCCTCTTCAGTTTGTGGTTTCTCTCTTCATTGGGGTTTTCAATCTCCTATCTTTGTCCCCATTTTGAGAGCAGTGAATCCTCATATTTTTGATGGATTAGATCTCTAATTTTATGGATCTTGATTATAGTAATGATTTCTTGATTTAATTTTCCTTCATTCTTCATTGGTGTTTCCCCTTGTGGGTATTGATTTGATTGATCACGTGATTGATGATATGTGGTTATATAATTATTTATCGTGTAATTGAAACTATAATTGATCAAATGATTTGAAATGAGTTTTTAATTGATTTAAAAACCCATATTTGAGATTATTTGATGTATGGTTTGAAAAGGGAATGTAAATTTTGAGAAACCCCCAATTTAAATGGAGTTGAAATTGCTTGGGGGATTTTTGAGAAAAATTATGGAATAAATTAAAAGTTAATTTGATGAAATTATTTGCTATTGATTCTTGAGAAAATTGTCTTAAGATGAAATATTCTTTTAAAAGGTGCAAATTTGATGAAAACTTATAATTTTGTTATGAAATTTAAAAAGGAATATTGAACTTGAAACTGAGAAATTGAATTGTGAATGATAAATTGATTTTAAATGAATGAATTTCCCAAGAATTACTGATTTATTTATTGAATCACATGTGATTTTGAATAGTTATATGGTGACTAGGACATGAAATATAGGACTCTGACTCCCTATCAAAGGATTTGATGATGAAAACACCAAATAAACCTTGTTTTTCCTCATTTTCCCATGATGGGTTCCCTATTGGTGTGTTGATCGATTATCCTGATGGCTTGATCCTTAAATATTGTGCATAAATACTTGATCCATGATAAGGATTGAGAAATGTGAGGATCCTATAACTTGAAACTAATGTACCTCAGGTCTTGTTAGTATTGTTCTTTGTTAGTTTAACTTGATTAAAAATGCCATTATTTATATAACTAATTTATTCATGATAACTGCTTTATATAATTGTTTTATATAAAATTATCATTTAAGGATGTTTTAATATAATTTATATCTTTTGTTTTAAATAATGTTTTGGTTTAAAATATGAACATGAATTTCCATGGTGTGTTTTATTTAAATTGAAAGAATAAATGGTTTATTGTAATGTAATTGATTATGGAACACTTGGTGTAACCCTACCATGATATTTATCTCTCACACCACCTTTTCCTTTAGGAGTTTATAGATTTTGTTATGGAAAGTCTAGAAAAAGGGAATGTTCCACTTGGAGGTTGTAGTTGTGCTTCATCTGTAGGACTTTTTAGTGATGGAGGTAACTAGTGGAGTTATGTTTCACTTCATTCATAGGGTTTGTGAGACTTGTTCTTGATGGATATTGTGTTACCCTTTGGTTTATATTATACATTTATGTATTTATATATCTTTTGGGGTTCTTTTCTACTTGAATAGTTTTTGACATACCAACTATTATTGTTTTATCTTTCACTGTCACATATTGATGGTTTTTTCTCATGGGAAAACCATTACATTTGATCTTTGATATGAGGCAGGGTGTTGGTCACTAACCCATAGAGATCAATAATTCCCTTTGAGATATGTCTAAACTAGATTGGGTATAAGTTTAGTATGTTATCTGAGATGGTTTGTAACAGAATATGTCAAATTGAAAATCATAATATATTTTTCATGAAAAGAAAATGTTTTTTATTTTAAAAGTCTTTTATTATGAAAAAAATGGATACTAAAAGGAAGTGTAAAAATCTTAATGTATGGGTTTGTTATATAAGAGTTATGACATAATTCTCTAAAACTCTAAACTTGGGAAAATATTTGGGAATAGAAGAAAGAGAATTCTTATCTAAATACACTATATTATGTAATGTTTAGGGCCATGTCATTATATTTAAAACCTAACAAAAGCATTTGTATTGTCTTGATACTTTAGTAAAGTGATAATTAATTTATTTTTAATCTATATGAATAAACCACACATCAATCCAATACACAATGTGTCTAGTGTGACTCGAACTGTGTGTTTTTAGTTAAAATCAGCATTTTTGTTCAAAACACACATCATTTAGTCAAAATGGATCAAATACATTCAGATTTTTTGATACTTCAGAAAAATGATCTATAATCCATTTGTGATGTATAGGAATCATCCATACCTATATACGATGCATAGTGTACTCAGTATGACTCAAAATGTATGTTTTTAGTTAAAAAAATGACATTTTAGTTAAAAAGGCTCATGGAAAACTCAAAACCAAGAGAACACAATAATATTTTTTTGAAACATTAGTAAAACGATCCATAATTCATTTTTTATGTGTAAAAATCATCCACACCTCAATCCAATACATTGTGTGACTGGTATGACTTGAAATGGGTGTTTTCATTTTAAACATTACATTTTAGTTAAAAATGTGTTTCAATAAATAAAAACTAAGGAAACATGCTTTAATTTTCTTGATTTTTTGTAAAACTATTCATAAATCATTTATGACATGTAGGAATTAGCCACAGGTCAATCCGACACATGGTGGGACTGATAAGATTCAACATGTGTGTTTTTAGTTTAAAATGAAATTTTATTTAAAAATGTGTTTCACTGACTAAAAACTAATCTAACGTAGTTAAATTATCTGGATACTTTAGAAAAATAATCCTTAAGTGATTTTTTATTTGTAGGAATCAAAAACACGTCATTACAACACATGATTTGACCGATATGACTCTAAGTGTGTGTTTTTATTTAAAATTGAAAATTTTAGTTTAAAAGACGTATGATATAAATAAAACCAGTAGAAAACATTCATATTGGTTTGATACTTTAGAAAAATGTTAAATCATTCATTTTTAATGTATAGGAACTAGCCTCACCTCAATCTGATACACGGTGTGACTGGTATGACTTGAAATGTGTGGATTCAATTTAAAAATGATATTTTAGTTAAAAATATGTGTGGAATACTAAAAACCTAGAAAAAACATTCATATTAGTTTAAAACATTAGGAAAATAATCCATAAGTCATTTTTGTCATGTAGGAATTAACTGACCTCAATTCGATACATGGTGTGACTAACATGACTCACAATGTGTGTTTTTAGTTTAAAAATGAAATTTTTGTTAAAAATGTGTATCAATCACTAAAAACCAATAAAATTGATTTTCTTGTCTTGATACATTAGAAAATTGATCCTTAATTAATTTGTGATGTGTAGGAATCATCCACACATCAATCTAATAAATAGTGTGACTGGTATGACTCAAAGTGTGTGTTTTTAGTTTAAATAGTTAAAATCATGTTCCAATCACTGAAAAATTATAAAACACACTTATATTGTATTTATACATTAGGAAACTTATCCTTAATTCATTTTTGATGTGTAGGAATAAACCTCACATCAATTTAACACATGATGTTATGAGTATGACTCAAAGTGTGTGTTTTTATTTAAATTGACATTTTAGTTCAAAAGACACATAACTTACTCAAATCTAAGTAAATGTTGTTTAATTATCTTTATAATTTCCTAAAATGACACTAAATTCATTTTTGATTTGTAGATTTCAACTGCACATCAATCATACACATGATGTGACTAATATGACTCAAAGTATGTTTTTATTTGAAATTGACATTTTAGTTTAAAACAACATCACATATTGAAAACTAAGAAAATTCACTCAGATTGTATTGAAACTTTAGGAAAATGATCCATAAATAATTTGTGGCATGTTATAATCAATCAAAAATTAATTTGACACATGATGTGTCCATCATGGATTGCAGTGGATGTTTTTATTTTAAAATGTCATTTTAGTTCAAAACACACATCACATACATAAAACTGAGAAAATAAGATTGGATTTTCTTGATACTTTAATAAAATTATTCATAAATAATTTTTTATGTTTATAAAATAACCATAAATTAATCTAACACATGATGTTCCTTGTATGACTCAAACTTTATGTTTTTATTTTAAAATTAACATTTTATTAATGCATTACTTCATAATTATGTTTAATTTATTTCTTTATAGTGTTACAAACATAAGAATTATGTTTTATATAGTTGCAGTATTTTTTAAAATATGGGGTGGTTTTTTTTGGAAACTAGTAGCATGATAAGGATATTTTTAGACGGGGTTAGGGTCCAAAGATAATAGAAACATTAACATTTTAATTTTTTTTTTAATTTTTGTGATAAATTATATATACCAATGTAACTACACAAAAAAATATTTGAAATATTTTTGATATAATGTTATTTTATTTTATTTGGGTTATAACTTTAATTTAAATTTTTTATTTATTTTTTGCTGTAGTGTGGTATAATTTTAGCAACACACTAATGCAATATGGATTTTATCATTTCTAGGAATAATGATAAGAAAATACCACTTTATAAGTGTTAAAAACATGTTTATAAAGTGTACCTATTAGCATTGATTGAAAAATCACTTATAAAGTTTCCCCTTTATCAGTGCTAAACTAGAATCGATAATGGCCCCATTTATCTATAATTTTTTAGTGTTGATGAGGGCTATTTTATCAGCACTATTTTTTTCACTAATAAAATCCATTGGATTTTAAAGGGTATTAACACATTAGTATTGTTTTAGCACATATGAAGTATTTTTTCAAGAAATGTTAAATCCCATATATGAAATAATTAAATAATCTATATTGGTGTTTGTGTAGGTATTTAAATGCGGTCTGATGTGAAATGAGTTAATGGAAGCTTCTCACAGACTTATTGGTCCCTAAATTTGATCAATCTAATATGGGATAACTCAACATCTTATATAATTATCCAATATTATGGAATATAAGTTCTTTATATATTATAAAATATTCTAAGCCTTTGATAAGCCTTAAAAATTTGATTGATATCCAATTAAAGTCGATGAATGAAATTATCATCAATTTACTTCGATTGTTAACCCTTCATAATTGATGATTGGATTTACCATAATATTCTTAAATTTTTAGTCTATCCAATAAACCTTAAAGTTATTATTTCTTATAAAACTTAAACTTTCAAAAAATATACCCCTTACCAAACCTTTAGATTTGATAAATATTTTATCACTCTTTCTATGTGTTATTTTCTTTCTTTTTATTTTAGTATTGTAACATGTTTATATTATTTAGTTATTCCTTAGTTTATATTCAGGATTAATGATAATATTTTTATGCCATGTTACTATAATAATTGAGATAAATTTTTATCCTATTAATAATATGTGATATTGCATGAGAAAAAATGAATTACTTTGGAAAATAAATGTTGAGAGGAATTATGGAATGATAGATAGGAATTTGGAATGATGAACATATTTTATATTCCTTGTTATACCACCATGATTAAATTCTTAATTTTATATACACATATATATATATATATATATGAAGATGAATTTAACTATTTATACTTTTCTCAACCATTTTTGTGTGGTGTTTCATTATATTAAAGAATCTATAGTGAAATTAGACATGTTAATTGAAAATATAGTAATAACATGAAAGTGGAGAATTTTAAATAATAGGAAAGGAAGTATCTAAAAATAATAATATTAATAAAATTATAATATGAAATTAAAATTTTAAAGAAGAAAATTTGTAATTAATATGATTTAGGTGCTTCTAGATTCAGAGTGTTGCTATAGGTGTGCAAACATATTTTTGTATTCATATTGTCTTTGTAACGTTTGGTTATGTATTACTTATAAATATTTAGGTGGATGTATTTAATTTTATGATTAACTAATTATGTTTTAAGTGCACTTGGAAAATTTTCAAGAATATTCCTTTGTTTTTAACTCTATATAAGAAATATTATTAGACATTTGAGAACTATTTTTGAATATTTTGAAGCAACCCACGTTTTTTGTGAAGAGTTGGAGTACATTTGGATGAAGTAGGGAATTTTTATTTTAGAGAAGTTAATTTTTCTATGTATCCACTAAGGAGAAGGAGCTCACAAAAAGTACTTTGGTCAACCACATAAGAAAATTTTTACCACATAGATTCAAAACCACATATCTGAATTGTCTTATAGGGATTCATATCTAGTTTGAGGATCAATTTAAGAGTGGTTACTAATGTAAGGGGATTAACATAAGGATGAAGCTTAATGTAAGGATATTTATGAGTTCCAAAATTATTCTTCTATAGGAATTAAATTATATTATGTGGATGTAATGATCTTCTTTGGTCAAACATTATAATAGATTAAATGATTAGGTTACAAGCTGAGATTTTAGAAAGATCATCCAGGAAATAAGTTGGATACTAAGATGAGTTTCACATCAAAAAATGAAGTTCCATGTCACAATTACATATATATATATAGAGACTTTTAAAAGAATTAATTATATGGATCATATAGAGAAGTTGTTGTGATATTTTAACTCAAATAGATAAGGAATTAATCATGATTCTTAAAGAGTATTAAAAGGAAGAGAATGACTTAGAGATTCTCTTATAATTCAAAAAATAAAGACTTCCAAATTTTAAGAAGATTTTCCATAATTCATATAGAAATAATATTAGTATAATATCATAGAATATAAGAACTATAAGACGATGGGGAAGGTATTGATTTAGAAGAACAAAATAGACTAGTGAAGGTCTATTTAATCCTCAAAGGTTAAGACTGTAATGACTTTATAGCAACCCTACATTTCTTACATTACTTTTACATCATTTTAGTGATGAAAAAAATAAAAACATTAAACATATAGAATCCAAAGATTTAGTTTCTTAGGAAAATTTGGACAATAAATAACAATTAAAACACAAAACATTTAATTAATTTCTTTTTCTCTAGCTTCTTATTGGTTCTTGAATTCTCCTTAGTACATGTAGTCACCTGGGGATATAAATCAAAAAGGGGTGAGCTAAAAGAATAGTAAGAGGATAGATAAGAACATAACACAACATAACATGATATGATTATAATCATTATCATCACAACATAGGCATAAGATTATAATCATGAGAGAAAACATTAAAAAAAGACTTGGAATGTGGAAATGAATAAAAATAAAACATCATGTCTTAGTGGTTAACTACCACACATAGTTGTGAACAAAGATAGAATCATGTTCATTCATAATTTCACTTTAAATCATGAGATTAATCACTTTAACCAATTCATTGAAGTGATTTATAATACCAGGCACACTCGTCACATTCAAACATTTATATTGCGCTATATAATTCCGGTCGCACCCATCACATCATAACATTTTCTTTATCATGCACGCCACATAGAACATATATCAATAATGAAAATAAAAAACCCAAGGAAAGGTATGAGTTTCATTTCATAAGAACACATTCATAAAATTTGGGTTCCCAAAATAAAGAGGGAATAACATACTTTATACAAGAACCATCAACCTTGAGTGAGATGTAAAAGGTGTGTTTTTGAAAGAAGAGTTCTTTTAGATGTAACACCCCAAGCTTCTACGGTACGTTTCCCTTTGAATAATGCGATAGCGTGTGTTGTACGCAACCTCGAGTTCTAACACACACCACAACTAATTAAACTAGCCGTTGTGAATAGTAATACCTAATTTTTGAAATCATATATATTCTATATTTCAAAATGGACTTCATTTTTGGATTTGGAATATCAAAATTAGCCTAGGGTGAAATTTTGGTACATTTCGGATAACTTTCATATTTTGATGAATAGTGAAAATTTCTAAATTTTAATTAAAAACAAATTTTTTAATCAAAATAATTAATAGTGATAAATTATGAATTTGAGTGGTTTTAAAGTATATTTAGAATATATTTTTACCATTTAATATAATGTTGGTCATTGGACATAATTTTACAATTAAACCGAACATAAACAAGTGTCAATCTTTTGATAGTTATTATCTCTTAAAAACACGCTTTTTGTTTTGACAGCGGGAATTAATTTTAAATTAATTTCTGCCACTTCTGTGTTTTGAATTTAGGAAAATGGATTCCATATTTGGAATCAGGATGTTCAAATTGTGTAAATAGGTAACTTTTATTTTTAGACATTTTGAATAATTACTGCGGTAAATATTTTATTTACCATGGTTAAGGGTAAATCCGGTAAATAAGGGTTAAAAAAATAATATTATAATAATACTAAATTACCCTAAAAACGTGTCGTAACCATATTGGTTGATACATAGTCTACCATGGGCATCTTTGGGTCTATTTTGGGACCCCATGGATCCACTTGTAAGTGATAATGACACTTTATTTTAATTAAGTCAAAATGAATACAAAAATGACACAAGCATATATCTTTTAGAACAACAATTTTTACATAGGGCTATACATGTTGGATTTTCGATTATAAATATTCATTAGAAAGATAAAAAGATTTCCTACATAATGATATTTTATTTATAATTTTTAGACATTAAATAAGTTATTTTATTTATGACACAATGATGATGCAGTAATTACTATAATAGTGAAAAATTAAAATAATTGATATTATAAATACCCAAATAAATATAATATGAAACTTTTAATGAATTAAACTAATTTTCTAGGCTAATATGATATATTAGTATTGAGTTGATGGAATTTGTTCGAAGTAATAAATCTGTTATGAGTTTCACAAAAATCAACTATTGAATAGTGTCAAAATTGACATAAAAGAGTTCTTAAAAAAAATATTATATTATTAATTGATATTAAATTCCTAAAAATCTAAGGTTCGGCCAAGAGACTTATATTATGATAGGTTAATCATTAATGGACCACTTGGGGGTCTCTTGGATGTATATAGTAAGTTTATTAACCATAATATATAAAAATACAAAGAGACATTGTAAAAGTGAAACTAATTAACTTAGAGTTAATACTTAAAGATAAGGTTAATATAAGTACCCAAACCTGTCTAAATTCTATTGGATGAGTTGTTTTCGACCTATCCCCACCTCAACCTTTGAATAGTCAACTTTGGATCCTTTAGAAACCGAATATGAATTTATTATAAATTAATATTTCTAGCTTTTCCAAAGGTGCCCCTCACCCCTCTTATAAAAGGGCACTCCTCCTTCTCATTTCTTCACACCTTCAAAGCCTTTTGGTTCGGCCAAACTCTGCCCAAATACTCTCCCAACATCCCTCAATACAACCTAGAGGCCTTAGTTTGATCAGAAAGCCAACCTAAGGAGCCCTTTTGATCAAATCAAAAGGAAGAACCCGAAGAAGAGGTAATGATCTCACCACCCTTTTCTAAGTTCATTTCTTCTTCCACTTCTTCTTCCTTTGTTCTTACCATTCTGAAATAATAACTCCAGTATCTCACATATACTGTGATGTTATTATAAATATGGTACAATCATATTCAGTATTCTATCCACCCTTTGAATAACATGTCACCATACGTGCGTACGTACGGCTTACCGTCTCCACGTCGTGGTGTAATTGTTATTCAATATAATATTATTTGGATGGGTATAATAATGATGTGTAACTCATGTAAATAATAAATATAACATGTTAATGATTCTGTATATATGATATACCATCCATTTATATATTATTTTAATATCAAAAGAATGATATTGTCGCTCGTGCGTACGTACGGACTACCGTCTCCACGAACGCGATGAGATTCATTCTCCATCGTAACCATTAAAGCGTAATTATCATTTTATGATTTAAAAATGATGTTTAAGGACTTGATATCATTCTGGATATGAATAATATACAACCTATCCTTTACAAACATGTCTTAAGTAACAAAACATATGAAAGAAAACAAGTAAGTTAACACCCGAAACAACGATAATACTAAGATATTATTATCAAATCAATATTAAAAGATCATATATGATATCATATTAATGTATATGATTCTTGTATAATTTAATAACAACTATTTCACCATTATACAGGAGGTTAACCTACCCCAACCAAGGAAAAGTACAAGGTAAGGGTTATTTCACAATCTCTTCATTATCCGAGGTTGTTTATATGTAATAATCTACTGGGATCTCTTTATCATCCACATCCATGTTTCTTAAAAATGTATTTCAAAACATTTTTACTATTTACAAGAATATGGGTTAAAGTCATTTATACTTTTTTTTGACTTTTTATAAGAGGTTTATAAAGGAATCTTTCCGTCGTTTTCAAAACAAGGTCCTTTTTAACCTTTTCGACAGAATTGAGGTAAGAATGTTTTTTTTAACTTATACGGCGGGTGCGGTTATTTTACGCCGTTATAAAATCTTCAAAGCTTTCCTTACAAGCTTATAAGAATATTTTCAAAGAAAATGTTTTATTTTATATGGATCTTAAATGATTTCAAAATAAAAGGAGATATTTCTTTAAAAAGAATTTTGATTTCATCTATGTCAACATCCTTTGATGGATTTTAAGATTATTTGAAGTTGATTTATTATGATACAAAACTTCTATATTGTATTGAAGGTTTTGTGATATGTTTGACTGTGGATGTGCTATTTTTATACCATTCATAGTTTATTGTGAAAGTATTGACATTTCGTATGCTAGTTTTAATACGAATGTTTATGTTATGTTTAAACCTTTTCATATGGGAATGCATTGGACTTAATAAGTGACGGGTGGAGCCCGCTATAGCTCCTCGATGCATCGGTAGGTCTCATGAGACAAACTAGTGTCTTGGCACAAGGCCTTGACAAAATCTTATTTGTAGCCTTGGCACGAGGCCTTGGCTATGTGGTTATGATAGTCTGGCATTATGCATTCCAACATTATGAAAGTGGTTATTGATTTTTGCATGTGATTATTCGATTAGTAGAATATCCATGTGAATAAGTAAATGGCATTATTTCATTTTACTTTTGCCATACCATGTTGAAGTTCAATTTTAAAAGGCTTTTGTTTTAGTAATGCATTGCCTTAAATGTTTATTCTTATTTATGAAAGTTTCCGCTATATTGTTATCCTTACTGGGCATTTGAGCTCACCCCTTTTCTATGTTTTATTTTTCCCCAGGATGTGAAGAAGTAAATTATGAATGACCTGCAGGGATATTATGAGGGGATAGTAGTGTGGATTATGGAGACATTATGTTGTTGTAGTAGTTTTTCATTTTATGATGTAATGTAAAACTTATGAATATATCTAGTGTTTCCAAGGCTACTAAACCAATCGGTCTTTCGAGATTTGATCTTTCTTGTGATCATGCCAATGTTATGTAATAATGCACCGACTCTAGGCAACTAGGGTCGGGGCGTTACAGTTGGTATCAGAGGAAGTTTAGTACAAACCTTGGAATCTAGATTTAGATAAACTCTGATTAGAGCACGTAGACCTAAGATGAACTTTGAGGATTAGTATAGAAGAACTTCCTAGAATTTTGGTATTGTAGAGAATTTGTGAGTTTTGCGAGCAATACATCCCTGTCTGGATACGAGCAGGTAGAGGCGGCTCTGGCACAGATGTACCTAGGGGTAAAACCCGAAAACACCGCTTTGAGCTAGACTCGAACGGGAACTGGTGCACGACAACGGGCCTTGCTGCACTCTTGGTTACGACACTCCCGGGGGATATGCTTAGGATAACTCTCACTTTCTTTACAAATCATTATGAAGGGTTTATGAGTATATACTTCCTCAAAGAAAACATATTTATGATTATGGATTATATCCATAGATAGTTCAATTTATGTTAAGTGTTTTATAAGTATGGGATTATGTATTTTGATTCATAAACTGATCTAGTTTATGCCATTGTTTAGAAATGGAGCCTAGTGGAAGAAATGGAAACCGTATCAATGCACGCACTCCATGTAGGGATTGCCCTCCTGCTCAAGATAATTATAGTGGGGCTGGTGATGCAACTGGTGCTGATCAGCTAATCACCGTACTGGGACAACTTACTCAGGTTATGAATAATAACCTTACCCGTATGGAGCACCCTGATCCGCAGCGTGGAGGATCAATGTTAGATCGATTCATGAGACAACAACCACCAACGTTCAATGTAAGTACAAATCCCTTAGTAGCTGAGCAATGGATATTTTCCCTAGAGAAAATATTTCAGGCTTTGGGGAGTAGTGAAAGGGAAAAAGTTACCATGGCAGTTTACCGCCTCACTGGAGATGCTGATCAATGGTGGTCATTGATTCAAAACATGAAGGAAGATGATGAAGTATAAAACATGGAATGGAGGGAGTTCAAAGATCTGTTTTTAGAAAAATACTTTCCTCGCGACCATCGAGCAGATATGGAAAGGCAATTTCTGAGTCTGAGACAAAAGGAGGATGAAAATGTCACAAAGTATGAGGCTAACTTTACAAGGTTAGCGAGGTATGCTGGAGATTATATTCGCAACCCAAGAAGTAAGATTGATCGTTTCTTTGATGGGTTAAAACCATTTCTCCGTCGAGCATTAGTCTCACAATCCTTTTCATCGTACGAAGACATTGTCTCATGTGCTATCAAGACCGAAAAGGAATTCTCTAAGTCTTATGACTTTAAAGCAAAGCAAGAGAAGAAGAGACCTGCTGATCAATCTGGGAATGGAAATAAGGGGAAGAAGGGAAAGGTTGAATATCCATCTTGTGGTAAGTGCGGGAAGAAACACCCCGGTGCTTGCCTGAAGGGAATGGGAGTCTGTTACAAGTGTGGTGAAAAAGGCCACCAAGCTCATGATTGCAAGGGGAAGAAGGAAGCTACCAACGTTCAGTGCTACAATTGCAGGGAGATGGGGCATTATGCAAATGCATGTCCTAAGCGTCAGGAGAACTTACCTCAGAAAAGGCCAAGGGATCAAGGCCAGGCTTATGCTATCACTACTGCTGAGGTAGAAACTCCGAAAGACGTGGTGGCAGGTAATTTAATGGTTTCCTCAAGTTTAGCAAATGCATTATTTGATTCTGGATCATCGCATTGTTTCATATCTTCCCAGTTTGCTAAGAAAATTAGATATTTCCAATTTGATTTAATAAGGGAGTTGTCAGTTAAAACTCCTAAGGGAAGTATCGTTGCAACAAAGTTTTGTGAATCAGTCCCCATTAGAGCACATAAATTTTCTTTATCTGCTGATTTCATCGTCATACCTATGATTGAGTTTGATATAATCCTCGGTATGGACTGGCTCTCGGACTATGATGCGAAGATTTATTGTAAGAAGAAAGAGGTTACGATTCTTGATGATAATGATAAGGAACACCTTATTTTTAGAGCAGAATCGTCACCACCTAATTCTTATTTAGATCCACCCCCAGTAGCTCAACTTAATTCAATTATTGGGGAGGAAGAGAATGAAATAATTGTCGGTGAGGAAAGGAATGTTCAAATAGAGGATGTACCTGTTGTGAAAAAATTTGTAGATGTATTTCCGGAAGATTTACCTGGACATCCTCCAGAACGAGAAGTTGAGTTTTCCATTGATTTGATTCCTGGATCAAGGCCTATATCGAAGACCCCTTATAGAATGGCCACTGTAGAGTTAGTCGAACTAAAGAAACAACTAGAGGAATTGAGTAATAAGGGATTTATTCGCCCTAGTGTTTCTCCATGGGGAGCCCCTGTTCTTTTTGTTAAAAAGAAAGATGGATCTATGAGGTTATGTATCGACTACAGGGAGATCAATGCTATAACAATAAAGAACAAGTATCCCCTACCTCGTATTGATGATTTATTTGACCAACTGCATGGAGCTCAATACTTTTCAAAGATTGACCTTCGGTCTGGATACCATCAGTTGTGTGTAAAGAAAGAAGACATTCCGAAGACAGCATTTCGAACCAGGTACGGGCATTACGAGTTTACTGTAATGCCGTTTGGATTGACTAATGCACCCTCTGTATTCATGGATCTGATGAATAGAGTTTTCAAGGAGTATCTCGATGAATTTGTGGTGGTATTTATTGATGATATCTTGGTATACTCCAAAACCTACAAAGATCATGAAAATCACTTGCGCATTATCTTGAAGACTCTGAGGAGGCATGAATTATATGGAAAGTTTAGCAAGTGTGAATTCTGGCTTCAGGAGATTTCTTTTCTTGGCCATATTGTCTCTAAAGATGGAATCTCTGTTGATCCTTCTAAGACCAAGGCAATCCAAGAATGGCCAGCACCTACGAGTATAACTGAGGTACGTAGTTTTATTGGCTTGGCAGGTTATTATCGACGTTTCGTCCAGAATTTTGCCCGATTGGCTAACCCATTAACGAAGCTCACACGTAAAGGGGTTAAATTTGTTTGGACAAAAGAGTGTGAAGAATGTTTCGAAGAACTGAAGAGAAGATTAGTCAATGCTCCTATATTGACTCTACCATCGGGGAATGATGGGTTCGTTATTTATAGTGATGCATCGAAGAAAGGACTTGGCTGTGTCCTTATGCAGAATGATAGAGTTATTGCCTATGCATCACGACAGTTGAAAATTCATGAACAAAACTATCCTACTCATGATCTTGAGTTAGCAGCTGTGATCTTTGCTTTGAAGATATGGAGGCACTACCTCTATGGTGAAAAATGTGAGATTTATACTGATCACAAGAGTTTGAAGTATATTTTCTCACAAAAAGAACTCAACATGAGGCAAAGGAGATGGCTTGAATTACTCAAGGATTATGATTGCACGATACACTACCACCCGGGGAAAGCAAACAAAGTAGCAGATGCTTTGAGCAGAAAAGACCATGGAGTTCTGAACATGATGAGAATTGAAAGGGATCCAATTTTCATGGATCTAGTGAAGATGGACATGGGAATAACCAGGGAAGGTGAAACATCAATGCTTTTTCAAATGGTTGCCAAACCATCTTTACTAGAAAGGATTAAGAGTTCTCAGACCGATGATGAAGAATTTCAGAAGAAGATTAAAGCTGTGAATGATGGGAGATTGAGAGACTTTGTGTATGAAGATGGGATTTTGAAATTCGGGAAAAGACTTTGTGTTCCCAATATACCTGATCTAAAAAGGGAATTGCTGGATGACGCTCATAGTTCCAATTTCTCTATACACCCTGGGAGCACCAAAATGTATAGAGATTTGAAGGAACATTTTTGGTGGGACAACATGAAGAGGGAAATTGCTGATTTTGTGTCAAGATGTATGGTTTGTCAACAAGTGAAAGCTGGAAGGCAACAGCCTGGAGGAGTCATGCAACCTCTTCCCATACCGGAGTGGAAATGGGACAATATTACGATGGACTTTGTCATGGGGCTACCAAAGACTCCTAGAAGGAACGATGCAATATGGGTTATTGTTGATCGTCTTACCAAGTCATCACATTTTCTTGCTATAAGAGAAGATCTACCCCTGGAACGTCTAGCAAGACTATATATTAATGAAGTTGTGAGACTTCATGGAGTACCCCTATCGATTGTTTCTGATCGTGATCCCCGTTTTACTTCAAGATTTTGGAAAAGTCTTCAGAAATCCCTAGATACTGAACTTCATTTGAGCACTGCTTACCACCCTCAGACAGACGGACAATCAGAACGGACTATTCAGACCTTAGAAGACATGTTGAGATCTTGCTCACTTGACTTTCAGGGTATGTGGGATCAATATTTACCACTGGTAGAATTTTCCTATAACAATAGCTTCCATTCGAGTATACAGATGGCACCATATGAAGCGTTATACGGAAAGAGATGTCGTACACCAACCTGTTGGGATGACGTTGGTGAAAGAAAACTTGTAGGCCCAGAGCTGGTGGAGGAAACGGTGGAAAAGGTGAAAGTAATCCAAAATCACATTAAAGCAGCTCAAAGTAGGCAGAAGAGCTATGCCGATAATCGAAGGAAGGATTTGGAATTTCAAGTCGGTGATCATGTTTTCCTGAAGGTATCTCCATGGAAGGGAGTCATACGTTTTGGTAAGAAAGGTAAATTGAGTCCCAGGTACATCGGACCTTTCGAAATTCTAGAACGAATTGGGGCTGTGGCTTACCGATTGGCAATGCCGCCAAGTCTCTCCAAAGTTCACGATGTGTTCCACGTATCTCTGTTGAGGAAATACATGCCTGACCCAACACATGTACTCACCTATGAGGAATTAGAACTGGAACCCGATCTTTCCTATTGCGAAGAGCCCATCAAGATTCTTGATACGAGAGAACAAGTGCTGAGAAACCGGACGACGCGTCTGGTAAAAGTTTTGTGGAGGAATCATAAGATGGAAGAGGCAACGTGGGAACCCGAGGAATTTATGATGAAGAAACACCCGAGTCTTTTTATGCAGTAATACCCTAGAAATTGCGAGGACGCAATTATTTGAAGGAGGGGAGAATGTAACACCCCAAGCTTCTACGGTACGTTTCCCTTTGAATAATGCGATAGCGTGTGTTGTACGCAACCTCGAGTTCTAACACACACCACAACTAATTAAACTAGCCATTGTGAATAGTAATACCTAATTTTTGAAATCATATATATTCTATATTTCAAAATGGACTTCATTTTTGGATTTGGAATATCAAAATTAGCCTAGGGTGAAATTTTGGTACATTTCGGATAACTTTCATATTTTGATGAATAGTGAAAATTTCTAAATTTTAATTAAAAACAACTTTTTTAATCAAAATAATTAATAGTGATAAATTATGAATTTGAGTGGTTTTAAAGTATATTTAGAATATATTTTTACCATTTAATATAATGTTGGTCATTGGACATAATTTTACAATTAAACCGAACATAAACAAGTGTCAATCTTTTGATAGTTATTATCTCTTAAAAACACGCTTTTTGTTTTGACAGCGGGAATTAATTTTAAATTAATTTCTGCCACTTCTGTGTTTTGAATTTAGGAAAATGGATTCCATATTTGGAATCAGGATGTTCAAATTGTGTAAATAGGTAACTTTTATTTTTAGACATTTTGAATAATTACTGCGGTAAATATTTTATTTACCATGGTTAAGGGTAAATCCGGTAAATAAGGGTTAAAAAAATAATATTATAATAATACTAAATTACCCTAAAAACGTGTCGTAACCATATTGGTTGATACATAGTCGACCATGGGAATCTTTGGGTCTATTTTGGGACCCCATGGATCCACTTGTAAGTGATAATGACACTTTATTTTAATTAAGTCAAAATGAATACAAAAATGACACAAGCATATATCTTTTAGAACAACAATTTTTACATAGGGCTATACATGTTGGATTTTCGATTATAAATATTCATTAGAAAGATAAAAAGATTTCCTACATAATGATATTTTATTTATAATTTTTAGACATTAAATAAGTTATTTTATTTATGACACAATGATGATGCAGTAATTACTATAATAGTGAAAAATTAAAATAATTGATATTATAAATACCCAAATAAATATAATATGAAACTTTTAATGAATTAAACTAATTTTCTAGGATAATATGATATATTAGTATTGATTTAATGGAATTTGTTCGAAGTAATCAATCTGTTATGAGTTTCACAAAAATCAACTATTGAATAGTGTCAAAATTGACATAAAAGAGTTCTTAAAACAAATATTATATTATTAATTGATATTAAATTCCTAAAAATCTAAGGTTCGGCCAAGAGACTTATATTATGATAGGTTAATCATTAATGGACCACTTGGGGGTCGCTTGGATGTATATAGTAAGTTTATTAACCATAATATATAAAAATACAAAGAGACATTGTAAAAGTGAAACTAATTAACTTAGAGTTAATACTTAAAGATAAGGTTAATATAAGTACCCAAACCTGTCTAAATTCTATTGGATGAGTTGTTTTCGACCTATCCCCACCTAAACCTTTGAATAGTCAACTTTGGAGCCTTTAGAAACCGAATATGAATTTATTATAAATTAATATTTCTAGCTTTTCCAAAGGTGCCCCTCACCCCTCTTATAAAAGGGCACTCCTCCTTCTCATTTCTTCACACCTTCAAAGCCTTTTGGTTCGGCCAAACTCTGCCCAAATACTCTCCCAACATCCCTAAATACAACCTAGAGGCCTTAGTTTGATCAGAAAGCCAACCTAAGGAGCCCTTTTGATCAAATCAAAAGGAAGAACCCGAAGAAGAGGTAATGATCTCACCACCCTTTTCTAAGTTCATTTCTTCTTCCACTTCTTCTTCCTTTGTTCTTACCATTCTGAAATAATAACTCCAGTATCTCACATATACTGTGATGTTATTATAAATATGGTACAATCATATTCAGTATTCTATCCACCCTTTGAATAACATGTCACCATACGTGCGTACGTACGGCTTACCGTCTCCACGTCGTGGTGTAATTGTTATTCAATATAATATTATTTGGATGGGTATAATAATGATGTGTAACTCATGTAAATAATAAATATAACATGTTAATGATTCTGTATATATGATATACCATCCATTTATATATTATTTTAATATCAAAAGAATGATATTGTCGCTCGTGCGTACGTACGGACTACCGTCTCCACGAACGCGATGAGATTCATTCTCCATCGTAACCATTAAAGCGTAATTATCATTTTATGATTTAAAAATGATGTTTAAGGACTTGATATCATTCTGGATATGAATAATATACAACCTATCCTTTACAAACATGTCTTACGTAACAAAACATATGAAAGAAAACAAGTAAGTTAACACCCGAAACAACGATAATACTAAGATATTATTATCAAATCAATATTAAAAGATCATATATGATATCATATTAATGTATATGATTCTTGTATAATTTAATAACAACTATTTCACCATTATACAGGAGGTTAACCTACCCCAACCAAGGAAAAGTACAAGGTAAGGGTTATTTCACAATCTCTTCATTATCCGAGGTTGTTTATATGTAATAATCTACTGGGATCTCTTTATCATCCACATCCATGTTTCTTAAAAATGTATTTCAAAACATTTTTACTATTTACAAGAATATGGGTTAAAGTCATTTATACTTTTTTTTGACTTTTTATAAGAGGTTTATAAAGGAATCTTTCCGTCGTTTTCAAAACAAGGTCCTTTTTAACCTTTTCGACAGAATTGAGGTAAGAATGTTTTTTTTAACTTATACGGCGGGTGCGGTTATTTTACGCCGTTATAAAATCTTCAAAGCTTTCCTTACAAGCTTATAAGAATATTTTCAAAGAAAATGTTTTATTTTATATGGATCTTAAATGATTTCAAAATAAAAGGAGATATTTCTTTAAAAAGAATTTTGATTTCATCTATGTCAACATCCTTTGATGGATTTTAAGATTATTTGAAGTTGATTTATTATGATACAAAACTTCTATATTGTATTGAAGGTTTTGTGATATGTTTGACTGTGGATGTGCTATTTTTATACCATTCATAGTTTATTGTGAAAGTATTGACATTTCGTATGCTAGTTTTAATACGAATGTTTATGTTATGTTTAAACCTTTTCATATGGGAATGCATTGGACTTAATAAGTGACGGGTGGAGCCCGCTATAGCTCCTCGATGCATCGGTAGGTCTCATGAGACAAACTAGTGTCTTGGCACAAGGCCTTGACAAAATCTTATTTGTAGCCTTGGCACGAGGCCTTGGCTATGTGGTTATGATAGTCTGGCATTATGCATTCCAACATTATGAAAGTGGTTATTGATTTTTGCATGTGATTATTCGATTAGTAGAATATCCATGTGAATAAGTAAATGGCATTATTTCATTTTACTTTTGCCATACCATGTTGAAGTTCAATTTTAAAAGGCTTTTGTTTTAGTAATGCATTGCCTTAAATGTTTATTCTTATTTATGAAAGTTTCCGCTATATTGTTATCCTTACTGGGCATTTGAGCTCACCCCTTTTCTATGTTTTATTTTTCCCCAGGATGTGAAGAAGTAAATTATGAATGACCTGCAGGGATATTATGAGGGGATAGTAGTGTGGATTATGGAGACATTATGTTGTTGTAGTAGTTTTTCATTTTATGATGTAATGTAAAACTTATGAATATATCTAGTGTTTCCAAGGCTACTAAACCAATCGGTCTTTCGAGATTTGATCTTTCTTGTGATCATGCCAATGTTATGTAATAATGCACCGACTCTAGGCAACTAGGGTCGGGGCGTTACATTAGAAAACACATTTTTTTGAAATAAACTCCAGAGGAAAACATTAATATCCCAAAAAATTTAAGATAATTATGAAAAAATGATTTTTAATGAGTAACCATACTGAAAATGGAGATAAAGAGGGAAAACCCGAAGATAGAAAGTTGGGTTCGAGAATTTCCCCTTACCTTGTATCCAAATGTTTTTTTTCAATTTATTGTCTTATATAATGAAGTTATATTCATTAATTAGAAATTAAAGAACCTTTTATACATGAATATGGTTAATTATGGTTTCGTTAAGTTCTTTTATGGGCCTTTGGATGAGTTATAGATTTTAAATCCATTGTTTGGGAGTGATCTTTTTCTTAGTTCTCATGAACGGTTCACTTATACACATGAATGGAAGTTCTTGTAGAACATGTATAAACATGCAGAACGAATATAACATGTTATTAATGATATTCCATGAGTTTAAATTATCTTATAATGAATTATTTTATATACCATGTGGATGAATCATTAGTTAAAAT
Organism: Viscum album; assembly: GCA_963277665.1. Lineage (NCBI taxonomy): Eukaryota > Viridiplantae > Streptophyta > Magnoliopsida > Santalales > Viscaceae > Viscum > Viscum album. The sequence goes on along the minus strand of OY728123.1, from coordinate 1,421,108,209 downwards.
TTAATGATGATCGTTTTAGGTTAATTTGGGTGGTTTTTGGATAAAAAAACATGTTTTGTTTTATGAATTGGTATAATGTATAAAAGTTTTTTTCTAATGTATTGACTCGGGTTTCGGCCCTGTTAGACTTTGGAATATTCCAATGAATAATTCTAGAGTTAGGCGCGAAGACGGCGTGCGATTCCGAGCCTCAGTGTGCCCGAAATTAATTTTATAAAAATATTAAGTATTTTTATACTATGTACATGGAGGGGGTGTGTTATCTCATAAATGGTAGCTCATGATGGGAATATGAGGTTACAGTTGCGTCTGAAGTGTGTTGTTTACCCTAGGTAGGGTGTAAATTTTGCGGGCGCAGACCTACTGTGAGAAAAGCCACCAGGGGTGTTTTCATAAATAAATGGAAAAGTTTATTTATTAGCGTCAGCTCAAATAACTCATGAATGATGTCTCATATCACAATTTTGAGTGCGCTGTTGGGTTCAAAATTCCGTGTTTACCCTAGGCGTGACATAATTTTAGTCGGGCTGGGTGCCGGGTCGGAGGCGTGTTGGCGGGGAGTTAAAATAAAGTTTTTATTAAAAAATAATAATAAAAAAAGACCCCCCTTTTGTTCTTCATTGTGAACCAAGGAGGATCCTCCTCCTTCCTCCTCCATTTCACCGGCGATATGCCAAATTGAGCAAACGAAGCGCCCACGAGCTCAGATTTTGATGGCGGACGCTCCTAGATCGTGCAACAGAATCTTTGGAGCACATATCTAAGCCAGAACGCCATCGTTTCTCCTAGAAGGTAGGCGGGTTTAGTTTTAAAACCATGGATCCCATTTTTGTGTTTTTTTCTTTAAATTTTCGTAAGGGTTGTGTAGTTCGAGTCCCAAGCTTTCCAAAACATGTTTCAGATCTGAATTTGGAGCACCGGGGTGCTCCTGGTGGCTCCCGGATGTTTTCCGGCGGAAAACTTGGTTTTTCGGTGGCGAGGCTGGTGGCCATGGTGGATTCTAGCAAACCAGGGCAGCGACGCGGCAGAATCCGGTGGCGGCGTGGTGGTTTCCGGTGGTGGCGCGGTGGTTTCCGGCGGGGCAGGTGGTCCGACCAGGTTTTTTCCAGGGGTTCTTTAAACCCCTGTAACTCGCAAACCGGAAGTCCGATTAGAGAGCCGTTTGTAGAGATGCAAAGCTTGAGTCGAGAAAGACCTCTTGAGACTCTTTAGAGAATTTTTTGAGTCGGGGTTTTGGCCCAGGCCCATGAAACATTGAAAATAATAATAATATTTTGTTATTTTTAACTTCGATCCGCCATAACTCCTGCATGGAGTGTCCAAATGAAGCGCCGTCAGTGGCATTGAGACCCTGATGGTACGATAGAATTTTAAAGATAGTTTCCAAGTGTTGGGACTGAGAACAGGGTGTGTTCCCCACGAGGCCGGGTTCCGGTGTTTACGGAGAAATGTGACTTTTTTGCCGGGTGTCCGTTTTGGACGATCGAGTAGTCGACCCCTTGTGTCTTTCTGAGGGGATCACAATGGTGTGATCTTTTTGACGAGTTTCAGGAGCGTGGTGTGGGCCCCACCAGGGATGGATTCAGTGAATAGTACCCCTTTTCACCGGGTGTCTATTTGGAACGATCGAGTAGTCGATCCCGTGTGTTTTTCCAAGGGGATCGTAGTGGTATGATCTGCTTGATGAGTTTTGGGAACGTAGTGTGGGCCCCACACGGGCTAGCTATGGTGAATAGTTTCTTTTTTACCGGTTGTCTATTTTGGGAGAGTAAACATCCAATCTTGCGTGTTTTTCCACGTAGACCGCGATGATGGCCTCGGTATCGGCCTAGGAGGTGCACATTGTGGCGATGTTGCGGGTGGCTCAGGTTTACGATGTTTGGACCAACAGTGGTTGATGGTACTCCCTTGGTTAGCTCCTATGAAGGTTTGTGTGGCATCACAACCATGGTATGGGTTTCTGATCCCCACCATAGGATCTCTAATCTGTTAGAGTTGTGGCATCCCTCCGGTGGGCTCGGGGCGGGATCCTCTAGCTTCGCTACCCTAGATCGGGTTCTTGGTATCGCTGTGATCTCTAATACACGGGCTGCGATCCCCTATCTAGCAGGTTAACCCTCGTAGGGGTTGTGGCATCATTGGGAATATGATCCCCTACGCATTGGGCCCTTCTCAGTAGGGTTGTGGCATCGTCGGGTATACGATCCCCTACTCAACATGTGGTTTATATTAGGGTTGCATCATTATTGGTTATATGATCCCCTACTCAGCGCATGGTTTCGGTAGGGTTAGTGCATCGTTGGTTCGATCCCCTACTACGTGAGTTATACCAGATGGGGTTTCGGTATCGTCTTGACTGCCTGGACGGGCAACGATCCTCTATCTGAGTGATGTGATTCTCTGGAGCGCCAGATCGGGTTATGGTATTCCCCATAGGATCCTGGGAGTGATCTCTTATCTGTGAGATCTTCATATATTGGTGTGGGGTCTGGAATCCCCTAGCGGACCCTAGGGGTGATCCCCTATCCGAGGAGTTTGGTTTTTTGGTGTTTCAGTGTGACTTTCTCAGTGATGATATCTAAAGAGCGTGATCTCTCAGGTGAGTGTCTGAGATGTTTGTGTGGGACCTGATGGAGTGTATCTCTTGGACGAGTGTCATCTGGGATGACAGTGATTGTGGAGTGTGATCTCTTGGTTGTGAAATGTTGCTGGTGATGAGGTCGGTACCTCATGTGGCTTGGTGCGTGAGTTGAGTATATCTGGATGTTTTTGGTATACGTAAGAGCGTATATTTGAGCGGATGTTCATGGTATATGTATGGGCGTATACCTAGGTAGATGTTTGATAGAGATGTTTGGGCATATAACTGAGCAGATGTTCAAGGTGTATGTATGATCATACACTTGGATTGAGCTGACTAGTTGTGTTTAGACGAGGATGGTCATGAGATGGAGTTTCTCTCTCATCGGGGTTCCCTATGGCTAGAATGAGCGGACTGTTGCCTTTTAGTTTCTCTCTTTTATTTTGGGTTTTTGGGGTGCCTCCTGAGTATTGTTTTACTCACCCTTGCACGAGATTTTCCTACACATGTTTGTGTCTTGTACAGACCATTGAACTTTCGACGGAGTCATAGGAGGACCTGGAGTAGGCGGAGCTGAGTGAGTGGGACTGACCATGGAGTCTTATCGGAGCTGTGCTGAGGAGCTTTCCGGTGGTGCTTTTGGTAATGTACCCCTTCTTTCGGTCAGGTTGGACGCATTTGTAGTTTTCTTTTGGTGGGCCCTAATTTTCCCTTTTGTACTTCTGTTTCACTCTGGTTGTGGGTTAGATGTATGCGTTAATTTATTTTCAGTTTTTATATATATCTCTATACTGTTGCATGGAGGTGTATGTGGGCGCTTGTGTACTGGTAACTTAGGCTAATGCCTCCCATGTGTGTGATAGCCTACTCGGTACTAGTTTCCATCCCCTGGATTATTGGAGGCAGGCTTGGGGAGTCACGGATCAAGCCCCGTTGGGTCGGGTCACGATAGAGTGGTATCAGAGGAGGTTCCACCTTTGGGATCTCAGAGCATATCTAGTCTTGTTGTGAGTTTGGTTTGGGTTTCATAGAGGGAGTGTCAAGATGTATCGAGTTCATCTTTCAGGCCAGGGACTCCAATGTTGGTGCGGTGACTGACGTATCTATTCACTAGAACTCTGATAACCTACCTTTCGACTCGGGATGTTTGGAAACTAGTCACAGGGACATAATGGTAGATGCATCATATATGAATGGGTTTTTGGGTTTCCCTTGTTCTTCTTGATTCAGCTCTCCAGATATACTCTTTGACTATGGAGCGTTTTGATTGAATTTCAGAATGCCTAAATGATGACAGTTAGTGAGGGTTCCACAATCGGATTGTGGTGATGATTTGCCCCGTGTAGAGGCTGTCGACCAGGGTGAAGGTTCTAAGGCTACACCTCCAGGTGGTCCACCAGTTGAGCCACCACCTGTCGAGCAGCTAGTTGTGCCGGTTGTGCGGGATGAGGTTGCGCGCAGGCTGAGTGCGCTACACGAGTTTCAAAGGCAGTGACCTCTGAGGTTTCTGGATGATCTAGACCCTCATGCAACTGATGACTGGCTCGAAGTAGTCACCCAAGTTTTTCGCCTGGTGAGGACACCCCCAGATCAGATGTTGGTCCTAGCGGCAAGCCTTATGAATGGTTTGGCTGGGCTATGGTGGAGTTTGGTGACACAGTCCCATGATGAGGAGACGTTCACGTGGGCAGAGTTTCAGCATCTCTTCAGGGAAGATTTCTATCCGGTGATGCTCAGGTAAGTGAGGATTCAGGAGCTTCTGAAGCTTCGATGGGAGGGCATGACCATGTTAGAGTACTCAGTGAGGTTTACAAACCTGTTGCGCTACTCCCTGGATATGGTTCAAGACCCATTATTTATGGCTCGGACCTTAGAGCGGGGGCTACGCAGGGACATCCAGGCAGGTGTGGTTTCCTTGTGCCTACCCACCTATGCTGAAGTACTGGAGCGAGCCTTGGTGGTGGAGAGCTTTCTAGCTGAGCAAATTCATCCCGTCAGTGCTGGGAACGTGGCAGCTGAAACGTCGGCAACTGGTATCCGACAGAAGGTGCAAGTGTCTGGATGTGGCCGACGTTTCAGGAGGCGACACCAAGGATGGATGATCTGAGGCTCAGGGATCTTAGGCCGGTTTTGGGCAGCCGCAGGAGAGGCGGTGTTATGCTTGTGACGGTCGGGGACATCTTGCTAGAGATTTTCCGACCTGTCGTGCTGCTCAGAGGGAGCCAGTCGATAGGCCGCCTTGGTAGTGGCAACATCTCGAGTTTGGAGGTCCATAAGGCGGCAGACGTGGTGATGGAGCTGGTGCAGCAGTGTGAGGTGGTAGGTAGTATCAGATGCCACCACCAACACCCCCAGGTGGTCCATGCCGAGCTAAGGGAGCTGGATGGCGAGGGAGAGGACAACTACATGCCCTAGAGGATTTTGACCCAGAGGCTCCGTAGATAGATAGAGGTTCTACTTATGTCCTTTCTACTTTCTACAGTAGTTTGATAGACACTGTTTAGCGATACTCTTCCATTTTCATTGCTTGCTCGAGTTTTGTTCAGGGCGTTGGTAAGACCTTGTGTGGGTGTTGTTCGGCGTGCTTCAAATTCCTTAAGAAGAGGGATCCTTCCCCCACCGAGACACGTTTTTGAGATGTGATCAAAACCGTGCAGGTGAGTCAGCGCCAACCAAAGCGGATAGTGTTAAGGTGTGGTGGATGAGTCCCTTTGACTTATGTGTTCGGGTATGGGTGTTTGCTGGTGAACTCGCTGGCATGGGAGAACCAATTGAGAGTCCAATTGCTTTCCTTGTTCTTATGGATTTTCGGGGATGAAAAGTTCTAATGTGGGGAGGATGTAGCGACTCGGGTTTTGGCCCTGTCAGACTTTAGAATATTCCTATGAATAATTCCAGATCTAGGCGCGGAGACGGCGTGCGATTCTGAGCCCTGGTGTGCCCGAAATTAATTTTATGAAAATATTAAGCATTTTTATAATATTCACATAGTGGGGGTGTGTTATCTCCTAAACAGTATCTCATAACGGGAATATAAGTGCATGGTTGCATCCCGAGCGTGTCGTTTACCCAAGGCGGGGTGTAAGCTTTGCGGGCGTGGGGTTGCTGTGAGAAAATCCACCAAGGGAATTTTCATAAATAAATGGAAAGTTTATTTATGAGAGTCGGCTTGAATAACTTCTAAAATGAGTCTCAGATTGCAATTCAGAGTGTGCCGTTGCGTTCAAAACATAGTGTTTACCATAGGCGTGATATAATTTATTCGGGTCGGGTGCCGGGTCGGAGGCGTGTTGGCAGGCAGTTAAAATGAAGTTTTTATTAAAAAATAATAATAATAAAAATCAACCCCCCCCCTTTTGTTCTTAGTTGCACACCATGGAGGATCCTCCTCCTTCCTCCATTTCACCAGCGATCTGCCAAATCGAGCAAATGAAGCGCCCACGAGCTCATATTCTGACACCGGACGCTCCAGGATCGTGCAATAGAAGCTTTGGAGCACGGATCTAAGCCAGAATGTCGTAATTTTTCCTGGAAGGTTGGCGGTTTGAGTTTTAAAATCCTAGATCCCGTTTTTGTATTGTGTTTATTCAAATTCTCATAAGGGTTGTGTTGTTCGGGTCCCGATCTTTCCGAAACATGTTTCAGATCTGAATTTGGAGCACTGGGGTGCTCCTGGTAGATCCCGAAAGTTATTCGGTGGAAAAATCGGTTTCCGGTGGTGAAGCTGGTGGCCATGGAGGATTCCGGTGAAGCAGGGCGACGACACGGCGGAATCCGGCGGCGGCACGGCGGTTTCCGGCGGCGGCGCGGTGGTTTACGGCATGGCAGGTGGTGGTCCGGCCAGGTTTTTTCTAGGGGTTCTTTAAACCCCTGTAACTCGCAAACCAGAAGTCCGATTTAAAATTTGTTTATGGTGACGTGAATCTTGCGTCGAGAAAAACCTCTTGAGACTCTTTAGAAAATTTTGTGAGTCGAGTTTTGGCCCGGGGCCATGAAACGTTGAAAATAATAATAATATTTTCTTATTTTCAACTTCGATCCGCCATAACTCCTGTACAGAGTGTCCAAATGATGTTCTGTCAGTGGAGTTGAGACCCTGATGGTATGGCTGAATTTTCCAGATAGTTTACAGGTGTTGGGACCAAAAATAAGGTGTAATCCTCATGAGGCCGGGTTCCGGCGTTTACGGAGAAACATGAATTTTCTGCCGGGTGTCCATTATGGATGGTCAATTAGTCAATCTCATGTGTTTTTTCGAGGGGATCACAATGGTGCAATCTGCTTGATGAGTTTCGGGAGCGTGGTGTGGGCCCCACTAGGGTTGGATTTAGTGAATAATACCCTTTTTCACCGGGTATCTGTTTGGAACGATCGAGTAGTCGATCCCGTGTGTTTTTCCGAGGGGATCGCGGTGCTATGATCTGCTTGATGAGTTTCGAGATCATAGTGTGGGACCCACATGAGATAGCTATGGTGAATAGTTCCTTTTTTACTGGTTGTCTGTTTTGGGTGAGTAAACAACCTATCCTGCGTGTTTTTCTGCGTGGACCGCGATGGTGGCCTTAGTATCGGCCTAGGAGGTGCGCATTGTGGCAATGTTGCAGGTTGCTCAGGGTTACGACATTTAGACCAGTAGTGGTTGAGGTTACTCCCTTGGTTTTATCCTATGAGAATTCGTGTGACATCACAACCATGGTATGGGTTTGTGATCCCCTCAATAGGACCTCTAATCTGTTAGAGTTGTGGCATCCCTCCGGTGGGCCTGGGGTGGGATCCTCTATCTTCGCTACCCAAGATCGGGTTCTTGGTATCGCTGTGATCGCTTATCCCTGGGCGGAAATCCCCTATCTAGTAGGTTAACCCTCGTAGGGTTTGTGGAATCATCGAGAATATGATCCCCTACGCATTGGGCCCTACTTAGTAGGGTTGTGGCATCGTCGGGTATACGATCCCCTACTCAGCATGTGGTTTATATTAGGGTTGAATCACTGTTGGTTATATGATACCCTACTCAGTGTGTGGTTTCGGCAGGGTTGGTGCATCGTCGGTTCGATCCCCTACTACATGAGTTATACCAGATGGGGTTTCGGTATCGTCGTGACCGCCTTGACCGGCGACGATCCCTTATCTGATTGATGTGATTCTCTGGAGTGCTAGATCGGGTTGTGGTATTCCCTAGCAGATCCTGGGAGTGATCCCCTATCTGTGAGATCTTCAAATACCGATGTGGGTTCTTAAATCCCCTAGCGGACCCTAGGAGTGATCCTATATCTGAGGAGTTTGGTTTTTTCTGTTTCAGCATGACTTCCTCGGTGACAATATCTAAGGAGTGTGATCTCTCAAGTGAGCATCTGAGATGTTTGTGTGGGACCTGATGGAGTGTATCTCTCGGACGAGTGTTATATGGGATGACAGTGATCGTGGAGTGTGCTCTCTTGGTTGTGAACCGTTGCTAGTGATGAGTTCGGTACCTCATGTGTCTTGGTGCATGAGCTGAGTATATATAGATGTTTTTGGTATATGTAAGAGCATATATCTAAGAGGATGTTCATGGTATATGTATGGGAGTATATCTGGGAAGATGTTCGATAGAGATGTTTGGGCGTATACCTAAGCGGATGTTCAAGGTGTATGTATGGGCATACACTTGGATTGAGATGACTAGTTGTATTTATCCAAGGATGGTCACGAGATGGAGTTTCTCTCTCATCTAGGTTCCCTCTGGCTGGGATGAGCAGACTGTTGCCTTTCAATTGCTCTCTTTTGTTTTGGGGTTTTGGGGTGACTACTGAGTATTGTTATACTCACCCCTGAATTGGCTTTCCCAGCACATGTTTGTGTCTTGTGCATACCATAGACCTTTCAACGGAGTCCCAGGAGGACCCGGAGCAGGCGGAGCTGAGTGAGAAGGACTAATCGTGGAGTCTTACCAGAGCTGTGCCGAGGAGATTTCTGGTGGTGCTTTTGGCAGTGTACCCCTTCTTCCGAGCAGGTTGGATGCCTTTGTAGTTTTCTTTTGGTGGGCCCTGTTTTTCCATTTTGTACTTCAATTGCACTCTGGTTGTGGGTTAGATGTATGCATGCATTTCTTTTCAGTTTTTGTATATATCTCTACACTATTTCATGGAGGTGTATGTGGGAATGTGTTTATAGGTACGTTAGGCTAATGTCTCCCATTTGTGTGATAGCGTACTCGGCGCTAGTCGCCAACCCCTGGCCTATTGGAGGCGGGCTTGGGGAGTCACGACTCGAGCCCCGTTTGGTCGGGTCGCGATATCCAAAACATAAAAGGGGTTAAAAAATACATAATAAAATATTTTTTCAACCATTTAATGGTTTCATTTACATCCTTTAATAAGTTTAAGGGAAATGGAAGTGCATCACCCATGATTTTTGTAAATTAACACATCACGAGCAACGATTTCATTTTTATAAACAAAGAGAGAGAGGGAAGAGTATAATTAATAATATTCCATTAAAATGTTATTCTACCAGTATATAAATCATAATATATTTATCATTACATCTGGATATTATAATTTGAGGATAAGAGAAGAAAATAAATGAAATTTTAAAGGAAATTGAAAGAAAAGAGAGAGAAATTACCTCTTAAATATATCTTCTTTGAGAGCCTCTTTAGGAAAGAGGTTTTTGTATTTTTATCAGACCAAGGGCTGATGGACATGGGTTAGGGGATAGGGAATGGATCTGGGTATAATTTTGACAAGGATTAAATTTTAGAGGTGTGAAGAAATGAGGGTGTGAGGGGTGGTATTTATAGTAGAGGGGAGAGGGGTTTTCACAATACTGTATTCATTAATTTATTATTTCTCCACAAGACAAGAAATAGTGATGATTCCATTAATAAATAAAGTAACTTCAGAATGTGAGTTAAAACCAATTGGTCTTACATAATCATAACATCATCCATGACTCTATAATTAATGTATTTAACTTATTTTGTAAATTATAGTATTTCACTATTCATAAAAAATTCATGTATTTTAGAAAAATCCCAAAAATTTACCCTAACCATTTTTTGATGTGTAGAAATCAAAAATGAACTCCATTTTTCAAAAATAATTTTATAAATATGATTAATTTAATTTTTAATTAGAATCATAATTTACTTAAAAAATACAAATTTTAAAATTAAATATGCTTTTCTAACACTTTGAGAAATTAATAAAGATCTCATAAAATTATTTTATAATCATAAGACATAAAAAATATTAATTTATGAACATATTTTCGGAAAAGAATTCTTTTTAAATTATTTAATTAATGATGAAATTATAATTAAATATTTATGACTTATAAAAACAAAAACACTTTTACTATGGTCATATTGTAACTTATAAGATGCCTAAATTTTATTTTTACATTTATGGGTGAGGTTAATATTCTTTTGGACTATTTACCATTCATAAGGGTCATATTACTATTCATAAAGGGTAGGTTACTATTCATAAGGGTTGGTTACTATTCACTAAAAATTAAGTTTTTTCTATAAGACTCCAAACATCTTACTAATCGCAACCGTGTATGTCAGATTTTCAAAATTCAAAACACAGAAGTGGAAAATTTTTGTTTAAAGGTCACATAATAGTTCATTTAAGCATGATTTGGTATTGTGTTTCCTGATGTTATTTTATATTATTTTTACATTACTACAAGAAGGGAGAAATTGCATTGATAAAAGTTTGGGTAGTTATTTTCTTCCCCCCTTTTGAAATTTCACCCTTGAAAGTTCATTTTACATAAATAGGTGAGGGTAATTATCCATAATTGCATCCTCTGGTTCCCAAGTTTCTTCTTTATACTTATGGTTCCTCCACAACACTTTGACAAGGTGGGTTGTCTTGTTGTGTGGAACCTTATATCTCCAGTCTAGAAGCCTTACTTTATGCTCCACATAAGAGAGATCATTTTCTAGTTATACCACCTTTGAGTTTAGTACATGCGAGGGATCTGGTATGTACTTTCTCAGGAGTGATATGTGAAACACATCATGAAATTGAGCCATATTCGGTGGAAGTGCATGCTAATAGGCCACGAATCCTATGCAGTCGAGGATCTCAAAGGGGACAATGTACCTTAGGCTTAGCTTCCCTTTCTTTCAAAACCACATGAATCTCTTCCATAGTTATATTTTAAGGATGACTTTATCTCCAATATTGAACTCCAATTCCCTTTGATGGTTGTCATCATAGCTCTTTTTTCGACTCTGAGAAGCTTTGATATGTTTTTGGATGACTTGAACCTTCTCAATCATCTCTTGCACAAGATGTGGTCCAAGTAGCTTTCGTTCTTCAACTTCATCCCAACAGGTTGGAGTTCTACATCACTTTCCATAAAGAGATTCATATGGAGCCATCTGAATACTCGAGTGGAAGCTATTGTTGTATGATAACTCAACTAATGGGAGATTCTGATCCCATCCACCTTTTAATTCTAAAGAGAAGACTCTTAGCATGTCTTCAAGCATATGAATAGTCCTTTCGGATTGGCCATCAGTTTGGGGGTGATAGGCCATGATTAAGTTTAATTCAATACTCAAAGCATGTTGAAGAATCCTCCAAAATTTAGATGTGAACATTAGATCACGATCAGAGACAATCGATAGTGGAACACCATGCAGTCTCACCACTTCCTTCACATATATATTTACAAGTTGATCAAGCGAGAGATCTTCCTGAATAGAGATAAAATGGGCAGTCTTGGTGAGTCCGTCAACCACAAACCATATCACATTATTTCCCTTGGAAGTCTTCGAGAGACCTGTGACAAATTCCATAGTGACATTCTCCCATTTAAAAATTGGTATAGAAAATGGTTTCATCATCCCTTTGGACTTTTTTTCTCTACTTTAACTCACTGACATACCAAGCACCTTGAGATATATTCCGCAATCTTCTTCTTCATGTTATCCCACCAGAAGTTTTTCTAGATATCTCGGTACATCTTTGTGATACCAGGATTGATAAAGAATATTGATCTATGTCTATTGTCCAATAAATATTTCTTTATCCTCGCTGATGAAGGCACACAAATCCATGTTCCAAGCCTATTCACACCATCATCATCGATATGAAACTCTTGTATCTTCCCTTCCTTTTTTGTATTCACCATCTTTTGTAACTCCAGATAACCCCTTTGTGCCTCCTTAATCATCTCTTGGATTTATGGTTTCACAATAATTTGGGAAAGGTTGGATTTATCCCCTACCCTTTTGATTTCCAAATACATACTTTACATATCCAAGAAGATATGGTCTTTCTCAATCCATATCATGGATAAAGCAACAATTTTTTTTGCTTAGAGAATTAGCTACCTTGTTCGCCTTTTCCAAGATGATAGTGAATAGATAAATCGTAGTCCTAGATTAGCTATAACCATATTTTTTGACGCATGTTGAGCTCCTTTTGTGTGAATATATAATTTTGGATATCGTGGTCAGTGTATATGTCACACTTCTCACCATAAAGGTAGTGCTGCCAGATTTTCAAAGCAAAAAATCATGGCTACCAACTCTGGATCATGCATCGGGTAGTTCTACTCATGGATATTCAACTTCCACATGGTTTAGTCTATCACATTATCTGTTTTCATGAGTACACAACCCAATACTTTCTTTGAAGCATCACTGTATATCAAAAAACATTCTACACTTTTCGGTAATGTAAGTATAGGTGCAGTGATCAACATTCTATTTAGCTTCTTGAAGCTTCCCTCACATTCTTCTATCTAAACATACTTTACCCCTTTCCTTGTCAACTTAGTTAGTGGACTTGAAAATCATGATAAATTTCTCACAAAGCGTCGGTAGTACCCAGCTAATCCAAGAAAACTACTAATTTCTGTGACACTAGATGGTTTGATCCATTCCTCAAGAGACTTTATTTTTTAAGGGTCCATAGAAATTCCCTCACTTGTGATTACATGTACTAAGAACGTGACTTGCTTCATCCAAAAGTCACACTTTCTAAACTTGGCAGAAAACTTCTCCTTTCTCAATGTCACCATCACAAGTCTTAGATTTTCTTCATGTTCCTCTTTTCTCTTAGAGTAAATGAGAATATAATCAATAAACACTACCACAAATTTTTCGAGGTAATGTCTAAATACTTTATTCATCAAATCCACGAAGATTACAGGGGAATTAATAAGTCTTAAGGGAATCACCAGAAATTCATAGTGCACATAACTTATATGGAAGGCAGTTTTTTGAATATCATCCTTATTCACCTTTAGCTGATGATATCCAGAATGAAGATCCACCTTTGAGAGGTAATGAACTCCTCTTAACTGATCAAAAAAGTCATCAATCCTTAGAAGAGGATACTTGTTATTTATGGTGATCTTGTTGAGTTCCAAATAATTGATACACAACCACAATGTTCCATCATTATTTTTCATGAAGAGAACTGGTGCACCCCAAGGTGATGCACTAGGGCGTGTGAAACCTTTTTCCAAATTCTCTTAAAGATGCTTCTTTAACTCCTCCAATTCGATAGGATCCATCCTATAGGGACACTTTGAGATAAGAGTAGCTCCGAGTATGAGTTCTATGGAGAACTCTACCTCACGATTTGGGGGAAGTTTGAGAAACTCTTCAGGAAATACATCATTGTATTCCCTTATGATGAGAATTTCTTCTAGGTTGACACTTTCCTTTTAATCAACTATTTGAGTGAGGTATTCCTCTTTACAGGGAATCAACACCCAAACCATTGAAGGATTTTTCAAAGGAGATTCATGATCCTCCTTTCATTTTAGAGGATCATGGGATGATTCAGAATATGAAAATATATTTCCTTTTCCTGACAGTTGATATGTGCTCTATTTAACAAGAGCCAATACATTCTAATTATAACATCAAATTCCACCAAGGTATGTCTTATGAGATTCACTGGAAGAATCTTCCCACATACGCTAAAAGGAGAAGAGTCAAATACTTGGGTTTCAATGATTGCACCACTTTTTGTTTTTATAGATATCTCAACTTCAAGGTTTTGGGGATTCAATTATATAGTTCTAGAAAACTTGAATGATATAAAGGAATGTGTAGAACTAGAATCAAATAATACTTTTTCCATTCTTGAGTGAATAGGCAGTGTAACTTATACTAATTTATTATCTTGATCTACTTTCTATGTAGTGATGGAATAAGCCTTCCCTTGTTCCTTTTGCAATGGTGTTTACTGATGCTGATTACCCTCAAGGGCTCGAGGTTTAGTGAGCTAGCTTGCATAATGTCATTACTCCCTATAGTTGTAGCATTAGACCATGGGTTGTGCTCTCCTTTCTTCTACCACATTATCGTTCCTTCTCATGTCTTTTTGACACTCTTGAGCATGGTGGCCTTCTTTCCCACACTTGAAGCATTTCACTATCCCTTTGAGGTAGTTCCCATGATGCATCATCCAACATTTTTAGTGTGTGGGTGGTTGAGTTTTCTTCCCACCTTTATCATTAGACCCTCCATCTTGAAACTCCAACTTTTGTTTCTTATAACCATAGCCATAGAAACATTCTCAAAACTCCATCTCCACTTTGAGGGAACACCAAACAACTTCTTCATAACTACTAAAGTATTAAATTTCAAGAGCCTTTAGAAGGTGTGGTTTTAATCCACTAAATAATCTATCAATTTTGATATCATTGTTGATAACAAAACCCAAAGAATACCTTAAAATCCTTATGAAATCTTCTTCGTAGGTCGTGACAGATTCTCCTTCATTTTCTTGAGCTCTATGAATTCTCTCTCCATCTTCGTATGAAGAGTTCATAGGAAATACTTGTTAAGAAACATGATCTCAAAGTCTTCCCATTCCATCTCTTCAATTTCGTCTCTTGGCTTGGTGTTATTAATCAAATACCACCATTGATCGGCCCCTCCATCTATACGATAAACATCTAGTGTCACCTTATCCATCTTAGAACAATGAAGCACATAAAATATCTTCTCCATGGAGTTGACCCACTCTTCTATAAGTAGTGGATTGGAAGATCCACTAAACATCGGTGGTCATTGATGCATAAAACATTTGATATCCAGTTTCTCCCTCTTTGGTGAAGGAGGACTTTCCTTATTATTCAGGTTGTTATTCATAACCTGATATAGTTGGATAAGTATCACCATGAAGTTTTGAAATCCACCTCCCAAATCATTGGGGACATCATTCGGGCAATCATTGCATTGGCTCTCGCACAAGTTATTGGCCCAGTTTCTTCTGGTTCCCACCATTTTCTAAAATAGAAAAGGTTAGAAAAAAACATAAGTCAACGAGTCATGAATAAATAACTTATTAATTTGTAAAATTTACACTAAATGAATATCTTATGGTTTAACTATGTTTAGTAAAGATTCTTTTGTTCATATTTGTACTTAGTTTCATACTATATGTTTTCTCTAGGGTTCACTAATCCTACTTCCCCAATTAACTAAACCTTTCCTTTGATACCAACTATAACAACCATACTTTTATTATATTACTTTTACATCATTTAAGTGATAAAAAACATAAAAAAATTACATATTTAGGATACAAAGGTTTAGTGTCTTGGGGAAACTAGGACCATACATAACAATTAAAACAAAAAATATTTATTTAATTTCTTCTTCTCTAGGTTCTTATTGGCTCTTGACTTCTCCTTAGTACATGTAGTCACCTGCCTGAATGGCTCGAAGGCCTTCATTTTTATTGATTTTTGATAACCCCCTTTTCAAGGGATGAGGGAAAACCCTTATAAGGCCCATAGTATCAGAGATTACATGGCTCGTAGGCTTAGGAGATTACATGACCTGGAGGTCTTAGGGTATTCAATAAGACTATCTACAAGGAACTACCCCTCCCCAGCATCTGCATCCTGATAGTAACTCTCCACCTTTGCATGATCATCTGGATAGGCTTCCTGTTGAAGCACAGGCTAGTACTGATGGCATAGACATACCCTCTCATTCTGAAAATCCATTTGGCTCTGATCTGGTGAGTGCACCTGCTCTGAATCCTCTTCTCGGACTGCTTCTTTTTTGCAGTGTGTCTGGGCCCTGCATTCATGTGACCCGAAGGCCTTGGGGTGGCCATAAGGCCTTAATGTGGCCTAAAGGCCTTGAGAATCAACTATACCGAAGGCCTTGGGTGGCCCTAAATCCTTGTAGGACCTGATGACCAAACCGGTGGCCCGAAGGCCTAGATGGATGAATAGTTCTGGCAAGTAAAGTACCGAACAGTGCCTACTATAGTACTGCTACAATACTGCTACAGTACTACTACAACATGTCTTAGTGGTTAACTACCATACATAGTCGTGAAAAAACATAGTATCATGTTCATGAATCATTTCACTTTAAATCATGAGATTCATCACTTTACCCTATGCATTGGAGAGCTGTATAATACCTAGCACACTTATCTCATTCAAACATTCATACTGTGCTATATAATTCCAGGTACACCCATCACATCATAACATTTTCATTATCATGCATGCCACATAGAACATATATCAATAATGAACATAAAAAAACCATGTAATGAAATTGTTTTCATATCATAAGAACACATTCCTAAACATTGGGTTCCCAAAAGAAAGAGGGAATAACATACTTCATACAAGAACCATCAACCATGAGTGAGAAGTAAAAGGTGTGTTTTTGAAAGAAGAGTTCTTTTGGAAAACATTTGGTTTAACATAAACTCCAGTGTAAAACATTTATTTATAAGAAATGGTAATATAATTATGAAAAAATTATTTTTAAGGAGTAAGAATATAGAAAATGGAGTGAAAGAGGGAGAACCTAAAGAAGGAAAGTTGGGTTTGAGAATTTCCCTTTACCTTGTATTCAAATAATTTCTTCACTTTATTGACCTATATAATGACATTATTTTAATTAATTAGAAAAATAACATTTTATACATTAATATGGTTCATTATGGTTTCATTAAGTTCTTTTATGGGCCTTTGGATGAGTTATAGAGTTTAAATCCATTGTTTGGGAGTGTTCTTTTTCTTAGTTTTCATGAACGGTTCACTTGTACACATGAATAGATGTTCATGTAGAACATGTATAAACATACAGAACTGATATTACATGTTATTAATGATCTTAAAATATTTTAAATTATCTTATAATTAATTATGTTATATACCATGTGGACGAATCATTAGTTAAAATTTAGTGATGATTGTTTTAAGTTAATTTGGGTGGTTTTTGGATCACAACAAACATGTTTTGTTTTATCAATAAGTATTATGAATATTTTTTTGATAACATAAAAGGGGTTACAAGATAAATAATAAAATATATTTTAAACCATTTAATGGTTTCATTGATATCGTTGAAGGATTTGAAGGAAAAAGGAAGTGCGTCGCCCATGATGTAGGTAAATTAACACATCACAGGCAATGATTTCATTTTTATAAACAAAGACAGAGAGGGAGGAGTATAATGAATAATATTCCATTAACATGATATAATACCATTATATCAATCATAATAGATTTATCATGACATTTTTATAAGATAATTTGAGGATAAAAGAAGAAAATAAATGAAATTTGAAAAGAAATTGAAAGAAAAGAGAGAGAAATTACCTCTTGAATATATCTTCTTTGAGAGCCTCTTTAGGGAAGAGGTTTTCGTCTTTTTATTAGACCAAGGGATGATGGAAATGGGGGATGGTCTAGGTAAGAGATTTGGAAAGAATTTGGAAAAGTATTTAAGCATTATAGGTTTGAAGAAATGAGGGTGCGAGGGGTGATATTTATAGTGGAGGGGAGAGGTGTTTTCACAATACTATATTCATTAATTTATTATTTCTCCACAAGACAATCAATAGTGATGATTACATGACTAAATACAGTAACTTTAGCATGTGATTTTGAACACATTCTACTTACATCATCATAACAACATCCATGAATCTATAATTAATGTATTTAGCTTATTTTGTAAACTACATTATTTAACTATTCATAAAAAATTCAAGTATTTTAGAAAAATCCAAAAAAATTACCCTAACCATTTTTTGACGTGTAGAAACCAAAAATAAATTCCATTTTTCAAAAATAATTTTATAAATATAATTAATTTAATTTTTAGTTAAATTCATAGTTTACTTGAAAAGTACAAATTTTAAAATTAAAACTGATTTTCTGACACTTTGAAAAATCAATAAAGATCTCATAAAATTATATTATAATAATAAGACATAAAAATATTAATTTATAAACATATTTTATGAAAATAAATTTTCTTTTAAATTATTAAATTAATGATAAAATTGTAATTAATTATGTATGACTTATAAAAATACCAATAATTATACTATGATCATATTATCACTTATAAGATGCCTAAATTTTAGATATACATTCATGAGTGAGGTTACTATTCTTTTGTATGATTTACCATTCATAAGGGTCATATTAATATTCATAAGGGCAGGTTACTATTCATAAAGGTAGGTTACTATTCACCAACAATTAATTTTTTTCTATCGGACTCCAAACATCTTATTGATCACAACCATGTATGTCAGATTTTCAAAATTCAAAACACAGAAGTGGAAAATTTATATTTTTAGGTCACATAGTAGTTCATTTAATCATGATGTGGAATTGTGTTTTCTGATGTGATTTTATATGATTATGACATTACTACAATAAGGGAGAAATTGAAATGATAAAAGTTTTGGTCATTAGAAACTTGGTTTTTTCCATATAAAGCTTCTAAATATATCTAGTAATATATTTGGAGCGAGGTGCTAAGACAATGTAAGATTCCAAGGCTCAGTGAGCTCAAAATTGATATTTTAAAAATATTAAAAATATTAATATCATTCATGATTAGTTTTCCTAAAAAAGTCTAAAAACTCATAAAATGAGTCTTAGATCAATAATTCAAGACCATTGTTGATTTAAAAATGTTGTCTTTACCCTAGGCATGACATAATTTTTGTCGGCATTGGGAGTTTGTAAAAAAGTCATTGGGGGCCTAAATAATAAATTAATTAATTTTTATTTGAGATAATGTAGAGACCTACTAAATTTTAAATAAACTTTATTATAACCAAATTTCAGGATTGAAATCATAACATTGGAATTCGAGAGAGGATCCGGTGGAGGGGTTTCCATGGATGAACATTGACAGATCGAGATTTAGCTATCAATGTGTAACGACCCAAACATTCACTAATGGAAATCCTTCTTGATCTAATTAAATACCTCTTTATGTAAAATGTTTATATAAAATATCAAATTAATTGGTTTTATGTTGAAAATTGTGACCATTGCTAATATAGACATTTAATAGTGATCACCTGATTAGTATAAATATAGGGCTTTAAAAAATCCAATTTACTTAGACAAAGGAAGCGATGGCCTCATCTAGTAGACGTGACCCATACGAAGCCCATTTGTTAGAGCTCAGAAAGGAGGTGGCATCATTGGGATTCACTCTTGACCAAGCCCAAGCTGAGGTTGAATATGTTAATCTCGAGCATGACCGCCTACGAGAGAAATGAAAGTTGATAGAGATTACCACCCGAGCAATGTTATCCGAGCCACCCCAAGAGTCTATCACCATCGCACAACTTACACTTTGGTCTTATGCGAGTGTTATAAGGGTTTATGTAACAAGACCCTATTAATATGGTTATGTACATTATTTTTGTATGTAATAATGAATATACTTTCATTTTATTATTGTTACCTTGTAAATAGTTTTTCTTTTTAAAAGCAAAAATAGTAGTTTTAGTTAATGTTCAACTGTGAAATATATTTTGATGAATTAATGGATTTTTGAATTAAATAATATTTTAATAAAATATTTTTATTTTTATTAAATTAATTTTTATTAAATATAAATGATCATATAATTTTATGAATGCAATTATCATTTTTATTAGGGTTTGAAAGCCATTTTTTTTAAAACCCGTGAATTTTTGATAAATGTCAGTTTTTATTTAAAAAGTGAAAATTAACATATTTAGAAAATTATTTATATAAAATAAATATTATTTATGGAATCAGGACGTCGAAATTATCCAACGGTGAATTTTTTATAATTTTCTGAGACAGTCAAATTTTTGGGTACAAATTAAATACTGTTTAAATATATAATGTGTTTTATAACATAATAATGACCCAATAGTGATGTAATAAAATACTATAAGATTTATGTTCATCCAATATATGTTTTAACATTAATATAATGTGGTTGTGTGTTTGTTTGACTTATTTTACAAAGCATTAATGGACCCTTCAAATCTTATTAAATATCTTGTCTTTTTAAATTGTTTTCCCTGGGAGTGTGACTCACCTCCACAAAAGCAACCCCATTATTTTAAGAATTTCGGACTTTGAACTTATTAAATATTGTTTTCTATTTCCCTTTTTCAAAAAACATGGTCAAAAACCATGGGCTGGTTTGTGGTTTGGATTAGTTAAATGTGAGGTGTCCCAAATCTAAATAATAAAGAATTCCCTCACCTTTCCTATATAAACCCACCCAAGCTCCCACTTCCTCCTCATTCAAGTAATTTGGAGTTCATCCAACCTCTTCCCTACTCTCTATTGAATCCTTCCAAGGTGCCCTAATCTCCCAAGAAGCCTCTCTCAATCCTCTCTCAAGCCTTTGGAAGCACACTTCCAAGTAAGGGTTTTTCTTCCTTTCTCATTTTTGTCCAATTTTCTTAATATTGTTATTCCCCTTTAATTTCAATTATAAATGTTGGGTTATGGTTTATAAACTCCCCCATACTGTCCTATTTATATTTGAATAATGGGATACCTTTTTCTATATCATTAAATTCCTCCCATGTACACTCGATACTATGCCGAAATTCCGAAA
The DNA here is from genome assembly GCA_963277665.1 of Viscum album. Classification (NCBI taxonomy): domain Eukaryota; kingdom Viridiplantae; phylum Streptophyta; class Magnoliopsida; order Santalales; family Viscaceae; genus Viscum; species Viscum album. The sequence continues at coordinate 1,421,087,768 of OY728123.1, read as the reverse complement.
GAAATTCTCTCTCTTCTTTTACATTCAAGAAATTATTTTGTATCATGACTCTAAATTCCATTACAATTGTTAGGACATGTATCTATAAAACCCCCTTACTTTCCATTTCATGTACATATTATGAGACACCCCTTTCTCTCTCATCAACCATTTTTATGAATTCTTATGTCCCGCCGTTACACTGCCGAAATTGCACCGATTTTCTAAGCCAATGTCATTGTGTAGTGAATACCATACCCATTTCTCTATCAAGGGTATTCATATTTATGAACATTTACTTATTGGTTATAATGTTCCATGTATGAATTCCACATTCCTTTATCATGGAATAAATGATTATGTTTTATGAATCCATGTTATATAATCCATGTGGCACACTTATGCATGAAATGAAATGTTTAAGAAGGGTGCACCCTTATAGCTCTCAAGTGCATTGGGTGAATTATAGTATCATGATACATCATGTGAAATGGGTGTTTATTCATTCTAATTCAAGTGCAATGAGGGTTTACTAGTGCTTCATGTACAATGAGGATTTACTCATGCTCCATGTGCAATGAGCCTCAGCTCATGCTAATTCCATGTTAAGTGTTGTTGCCACATTTCCATGTTATGATTATAATGATTTATCATAAATTTATGTTTATGCTTCTATTGTGTGCCTATTGTCTAACATGTATTTAATTCCTCATGTTATTTCATTATTATTCCCTTACTGGGATTTATATCTCACCCTTTTCTTATGAATGTACTTAGGTTATCCCATCCAATGCTAAGTACGAGGGAATGTAGTGGTCATGTAAAGGAAGTTTTCAATAAAGATGCAGTTTTTCATGTTTTAAGTTGTTATGTAATGATCCTAAGCCCCAAATACACTATACCTTTTGATCTTCTATGTTTTATTAAATGAAGTTAAATTAATAAATTATGTTTAATTGTGTAATAAAAAATCAGGGCTGTCATAGTTGGTATTAGAGGATAGGTTTAGATATTTTTGGGATTAGGATTAGAAAACCGTAGTGAAGCCTTAGAGACAAGACTAAGTATAATAAAAACATCCCTAAGTTTTGGTGAGTATTGAGTAACTGGTTTATCAAGAAAATACATCCCTATCTGGATACGAGCAGCTAGAGGTGACTCTGGCACAAATGTATCCTAGGGGTAAAACCCAAAAACACCACTTTGAGCTAGAATCGAATAGGAACTAGTGCAGGAAAACGGGAATTGATTTACTCTTGGTTATGACACTCCCGAGGGATATGCTTTGGTAAATTCACAAGATTAGTATGAACCATTATTAAGGGACAAAAAGATGCCCTAAGAATATATGTTAGAAAGTAGATCAGGGATAACATAGACTAAAGCTAATAGATTATTATGTTAATGAAATAAAATTTATTTTTCATTAGTCTTTTCCTTGGATTACCCTTTTATGTGTTACACATAACTTTCCTTTTATTCCAGCCAATGGATGGTAATAGGAGGACTCATGCTAACAACCGATGTAAAGATCAATGTGATGACTATACTAATGAGATGCCCAATCCAATGGTAGTAGGAATCATGAACTTTGTCACACTTCTCTCTTAGATAACTCAATATTTGAATAGAAACATGGGTCAAGAGGAACATTCACCCCCTAATAAAGAACAAGTTCCTATCTAGAGCTTCATGAGACAAAGACTTCCTACTTTTAATGGATCATCTAATCCCTTAATCGTTGAACAATGGATCATCTCCATTGAAAAGATCTTCTCCATCCTTCACTGTTATGAACAATAGAAGGTTCTCCTAGCTGATTATCGTATGGAGGGTGATGCTGATCAATGGTGGGCATTGATCAAAAATACAAAGCCTGAGGAGTAGAACGAGGCATTGGAATGGAATGATTTTTGGAAGATGTTTTTCGATAAATATTTTCCGCGCACCCTATGGCTTAAGATGGAAAGGGACTTATTTACCCTCAAGAAAAAAGACGACAAATCTGTTGGATTTTATGAGGAAAAATTTACAAGTCTTGCATGATACACTTCCAGCTTTGTCGTTACCCCTGAATTCAAGGTTGACCGCTTCTTTGGTGGGCTGAAACCTAGCCTGCGGAAAGCGCTGACAATCCACGACTTCAACAACTATGGGGAAATTTTCCAATGTGACCTCAATGTCAAAATGGAGATTGGATAATCTCAGGGGTATCATGGGGATAAGAAGCGTAATGTGGACTTCAATGCTGGTGGTCTGATGGATAAATCCAATGGTACTAAGAAGATCCAGCACCCCACATGCCAAAGGTGCGGAAAGAAGTAACCTGGAAACTTCCTGAAGGGGAAAAGGAAATGATTTAGGTGTGGAAGAGAAGGGCACCTAGTTGTTAACTTTCAGAAAGAAAGACCCGAAACTATGACAGAGGAGAGTAACGCTCTTTTTGAACCTCAACGCGTGGTTCATTGCTACGACTGCAAATAACCATGGCATCTTGCAAATTAGTGCCCTAAGCCAAGGATTTTCAGAGGCAACCAACAACCTCCAAGGCAGCAAGGGAAAGATTTTTCCATCACTACTGCCTTTGTGAATCCTGAAAAATGAAGTGGTGATAGGTACACTAGTTATTAATTCAAGAATGGTGAACATACTTTTTGATTCAGGTTCTACGCATTCTTTTATATCACGAAAGTTTAGTAGAATAATCCCAGCACCACCAAAAATCATGGAAGTGGAGATTTCGGTGAGTACGGAAAATGGGGAAATCATTGCATCCCATGAATATAACTCCTCCCCTTTCATAATTTTTGGATTAAACTTCTTGGATAAACTCATCATACTCCCTCTGGTGGAATTTGATGCAATTCTTTTCATGGATTTTCTTTCCTTATATAGAGCCAACATAAATTGCCGTGAGAGGGAAATCACTCTCCATATAGAGAATCGACCCTCGATTATTTTCAAGTGCAAGGAGGAAGATGAATCTTATTTATATCCATCATCTCAAGAGCGGATATTACTGCCCTATGAGCACATGTATCTGGCTTAAATGATTGAGTCTATAGAGGCAACCATCCTAGAATACATGCCTATTGTGAGGGAATTCGCTGAAGTGTTTACCAAGGAATTTCCTGGTCTTCCTCCTAGAAGATATATTGAATTCTCAATTGAACTTATACCTGGAGCATTGCCAATTTCTAAGACTCCATATAGAATGGTTGTTTTGGATATTGAGGAGCTTAACATAAAACTACAGGAGAATATAGATACAGGGTTTATACGCCCAAGTTCTTCACCATGGGGTGCACTAGTCAGCTTCTTCAAGAAGAAGGATGGGTAAATACACCTTTTCATCGACTATCATGATCTCAACAAAATAACGATAAAGAAAAAGTATCCTATCCCATGAATTGATGACTTGTTTTATCAGATGTGTGGAGCATGATACTTCTCTAAGGTGGATTTGCAGTTGGGATATTATCATTTAAGTGTGAAGAAGGAAGATATCCCCAAGAATGCTTTTTGTACAAGATACAGACACTATAAATTCATATTAATGCCTTTTGGACTCACTAATGCTCCAAAAATCTTCATGGACTTAATGAATAGAGTCTTTAGATATTACCTCGAAAAATTTGTGGTAGTCTTTATAGATGATATTGTGATATACTCCAAAAACAAGGAGGATCATGATGAGCATCTCAGAACTATACTAGAGACATTTTAGAATGAGAAGCTCTATGAAAAGTACAAAAAGTGTGAGTTCTGGTTGAAGGAGGTATCATTCTTGGGCCATATCATCACAAGAAAAAGGATATCTGTGGATCCCTCCAAAACAGATGCAATTGAGGGGTGGCCAAGGCCAACATCGGTAATGGATATCCGTAGCATCTTGGGGGTCGCTGGATATTATCGATGATTTGTGAGAAATTTCTCACGATTTTCCAACCTTCTTACCAAGCTAACTCAGAGGGGAGTAAATTTTTATTGGATTGATGAATGTGAAGAAATATTAAAGGATCTAAAAAAAGGCTATCACTGTGCCCGTTCTCACTTTACCCAAAAGTGGAGAGCTTTTGGTGGTTTCAGTGATGCTTCGAAGAAGGGACTGGGATGTGTGTTGATGAAAAATGAAAAAGTAATTTCCCATGATTCAAGACAATTGAAATTTCATGAACAGAACTATACAATACATGAAATCGAGTTGGCTGTAGTGATCTTCGCTTTGAAGATTTGACGGCATTATCTCTTTGGGGAGAAGTGTGAAATATATACGGACCACAAAAGCCTCAAGTATGTATTTAAAAAGAAATAGCTGAACATGGTCCAACAAATATGGTAAGAGCTGATCAAAGACTATGACTGCTCAATCCATTACCACCCTGGGAAAGAGAAAAAGGTGGCAGATTCCCTAAGTGGAAAGGACCCAGTGATTCTATCATTGATGAGAATTGAAAAGGATCCAATCTTCTTAGATTTGATGAATATGGACATGGGAATCATAAATAAGGGAACATCATCAATCATTTCAAAAATTATTTCTCAACTATCACTTTTGGAAAGGTTAAAAGATGCTAAAAAAGATGATGTGTGAATTCAGGAAAAAGTAGAAGCTATCGGAAAAGGGAAATCCTTGGAGTTTAATGTTAATGAAGAAGGAATTGTGAGATTTGAGAAAAAACTATATGTTCCATCAAGTCTGTATCTGGATAAGGAACTTTTTGATGATGCACATAGTTTGAATTTCTCTATTCACCTAGGAAACACAATGATGTATCAAGATATCCAAGAGCATTATTGGTGCGATAATATGAAGAAGGAGATCACTGATTATAAATCAAAGTTCCTGGTGTGTCAGTAAGTGAAGGAAGAGAGGCAGAAGTCTAAGAGGATGATGCAACCATTGCCCATACCAGAATGGAAATGGGAGAACATCACCACGGAATTTGTCACTAGACTTCTGAAGACATCCAAAGGCAACAATACAATCTGGGTTGTTGTGGATCATCTTACAAAGTTTGCAAACTTCATTGAAATTTGGGAGGATTTCTTATTGGATTAGCTGGCACCGATATATATCAGGGAAGTGGTAAGGATTCATGGAGTACCACTATCTATTGTGTCTGATCGAGATACAAGATTCACCTCTATGTTTTGGAAGAGTCTCCAACATGCTCTAAATACTGAACTAAACTTCAGTACAACCTATCATCCTCAAACTGATGGCCAATCCGAGAGAACTATCCAAACACTTGAGGTCATGTTGAGAGAGTGATCAATGGACTTTAAAGGGGGATGGGATTAATATCTTCCTTTGGTTGAGTTATCTTATAATAACAGTTTCCACTCGAGCATCCAAATGGCACCATATGAAGCCCTTTATGGGAAAAGGTGCAGAACACCGGCATGTTGGGATGAGGTCGGTGAGCGTAAGATGCTTGGACCAGAAATGGTCGAGAAGGTGAAAACCATTCAGCAACATATCAAGGCAGCACATAGTCGACAAAAGAGTTATGCAGACAAACGTTGATGAGACCTTGAGTTTAAATTTTGAGACATGGTATTTCTATGCATATCTCTGTTGAATAAGGTCATGAGGTTTGGAAAGAAAGGGAAGTTAAGTCTAAGGTACATCATCCCCTTCGATATTATTGATCGTGTCGGGGATGTGGCCTATCGACTAGAACTTCCACCTACCATGGACAAAGTAAATGATGTCTTTAATGTATCCCTCTTAGGGAAGTACATACCAGACCCTTCACATATACTCTCTTCATAGGCGGTACAGTTAGAGGATGATCTTTTTTATGAGGAGCAACCAGTGAAGATCTTATATCGTAGAGAAAAAGTTCTACAAAATAAAACAATTCCCCTTGTCAAGGTGTTGTGGTGAAACCAAAAGTTTGAAGAAGAAACATGGGAATTATAGGAAATGGTGAAGCATAGTTACTCACATCTGTTTTAGTGTGGGAAAAGAAAACTTCTAGTGTGAAATTTTTTAAGGTGGGAAGATTGTAACTACCCAAACTTGTATTAATGGAAATAACTCTTGATCTAATTAAATGCCTCTTTATTTAAAATGTTTATATAAAATGTTAAATTCTTTGGTTTTATGTTAAGAATTGTGACTGTTGCTAATATAGACATTGAACAGGGATAAACTGATTAGTATAAATATAAGGATTTAACAAATCCAATTTACTTAGACAAAGGAAGTGATGGCCTCATCCAGTAGATGTGCTCCATACGAAGCCCATTTTTCAGAGCTCGGAAAGGAGGTGGAATCATTGGGATTCTCTATTGACCAAGACCAAGATGAGCTTGAATATGTTAAGCTTGAGCGGGACCACCTACGAGAGAAATGGAGGTCGATAGAGATTACCACCAGAGCAATGTTATCTGAGCCACCCTAAGAGTCAGTCACCATCGCACACTTTACTATTCGGTCTTACGTGGGTATTATAAGGGGTTATGTAATAAGACCCTAGTAATATGGTTATGTACATTATTTTTTTATATAATAATGAATATACTTTCATTTTATTATTGTTACCTTGTAAATAGTTTTTCTTTTTAAAAGCTCGAATATTATTTTTAGTTAATGTTCAACTAAGAAATATATTTTGATGAATTAATGGATTTTTGAATTAAATAATATTTTAGTAAAATATTATTATTGTTATCAAATTTAATAAAATATTATTATTGTTATTAAATTAATTTTTATTAAATACAAATTATCGTATAATTTTATGAATGCAATTGTAATTTTTATTAGGGTTTGAAAGCCATTTTTGTCAAAACTTGTGAATTTTCGATAAATGTCAGTTTTTATTTTAAAAGTGAAAATTAAAATATTTAGAAAATTATTTAGATAAAATAAATATTATTTCTGGAATTAGGATGTTGAAATCATCCAATAGTTAATTTTTCACAGATTTCTAAGACAATCAAATGTTTGGGTAAAAATTAAATACCGTTTAAGTATATAATGTGTTTTATGACATCATAATGACCCAATAGTGATGTAATAAAATAATAGAAGATTTATTTTCGGAAAATATATGTTTTACCATTAAAATAATGTTCTTTTGGGTTTTTTTGACTTATTTTACAAAGCATTAATGGACCCTTCAATACTTATTAAACATCTTGTCTATTTAAATTGTTTTCCTTGGGAGTCTGACTCACCTCCACATAAGAAACCCCATTATTTTAAGAAGTTATGACTTTGTCCTTATAAATTTTTTTTCCCACATTATTTTTCTAAAAACCATGGGAAAAAACCATGGTCTGGTTTGTGGTTTGGATTAGTTTAATGTGAGGTGTCCCAAACCTAAATAATAAATAATTCCCCCACCTTTCCTATATAAACCCACCCAAGCTCCCACTTCCTCCCCACTCAAATCCTTTAGAGTTCATCCAACCTCTGACCTAATCTCTCTATAATCCTCCCAATGTGCCCTAATATCTCAATAATCCTCTCTCAATCCTCTCTCAATCCTTTGGAAGCACACTTCCAAGTACGGGGTTTTCTCCCTTTCTCATTTTTGTCCAATTTTATTAATGTTGTTATGAACTTTTAATTTCAATTATAAATGTTGGGGTATTGTTTCAAACCTCCCCCATACTGACCTATTTATGTTTTAATTATGGGATACCACTTTATCTCTCATTAAATGCCTCCCATTTACACCCGTTACTATAATAAAATTCCGAAAGAAATTTCTCTCTCTTCTTTTACATTCAAGCAATTATTTTGTATCATGACTCTAAATTCCATTAAAATTGTTGGTAAATGTTTATATATGACCCTATTAATTTCTATTTCATGTACATATGACGAGACATCCCTTTATCTCTCATAAATTTTTTTTATAAATTCTTACATCCCGCCGTTACGCTGTAGAAATTGCACCGATTTTCTAAGCCAATGTCATTGTGTAGTGAATACCATGACCATTTCTCTATCAAGGGTATTTAACTTTATGAAAATTTACTTATTGATTATAAAGTTCCACATATTAATTACACATTCCATTATCGTGGAATAAATGATTATGTTTTATGAATCCATGTTATATAATCCATGTGGCACACTTATGCATGAAATGAAATGTTTAAGAAGGGTGCGCCCTTATAGCACTCCAATGCATTGGGTAAAGTATAGTATCATGATATGTCATGTGAAATGGGTGTTTACTCATGGTAATTCAAGTTAAATGATGGTTTACTCATGATTTATGTGCAATGAGGATTTAATCATTCTCAATGTGCAATGAGCCTTGGCTCATGCTAATTCCATGTTACGTGTTGTTGCCACATTTCCATGTTATGATTATCATGATTTATCATAAATTTATGTTTATGCTTCTCTTATGCTATATTGATATTCCTATTGTCTAACATGTATTTCATTCCTCATGTTATTTCGTGATTATTCCCTTACTGGGTTTTATCGATCACCCTTTTCTTATGCATGTCCTTAGGTTATCCAATGCAATGCTAAGTATAAGGGAATGTAGTGGTCTTGTAAAGGAAGTTTTCAATAAATATGTTGTTTTTCATGTTTTAATTTGTTATGTAATGATCCTAATCCCTAAAGACACTATACCTCTCTATATTATATGTTTTATCAAATGAAGTTTATGTAATAAATTATGTTTAATTGTGTAATAAAAAATCAGGGTTGTCATACAATGTGCCGATGAAACCTATGGATCTCATTAGTAACAATGGACCCAAAACATTCTTCATTAATGAATTATCCTTTATCCATCTAAGAAAATTTTTATGTATATTTATCATTGTTTTTATTATCCTATGATAAAAATAAATTAATTTACTAACAGATTGATTCACATATCGATCATATTTTAGGTATAGGATTATTTACTAGGAATTTTGGGTTTTTTGTTTGTTGAATTGATTTTCATATCTTCATCTTCATTCATCATTATAATGGAAATGAATCAAGGACAACATGAAAATTGGTCATGATCCATTCCTCATGTTTGTGTTTTGTGAATTTCTTACCCCTTTGTTCATTTTTTCATCACCAACATTCTTTTTGGTTGGTGGTTAAAAAAAACCCAGTAATCAATTATTGTGCACCCGTTTCTTGACACAATAGATTGATATTGTAGATCTAGGTTTGTTTTGATGATGAGATCAAGATATAATGGTGGAGATGATGAACCAAGACCAAATTAGAGATATTTTTTTGTGGGTTTTGGTGTATGATGAAAGCATGGATTCATGTCTCAATTTCTAGAGAATTAAAGGCCAGAATCTGGCCACTAGAGATGGTGAGGCTGGTAAACCTCCAGAACCGAGCTTCATGGGCATGTTTTGTGGTGGTGGAAATAAAATCAGAATACCATGTGAATAATAATGAGATTTTATAAATTTTTGATATACACAGCGTGTAATCTGGAGATACAGGCAGTGTGGGGCCCTGAGTGTGGCACTTGGGTTTCCTTAGAGAAGAAAAGTATCACACGCCAAGTAACACATGTCACACACTATGCTTACCTTACCTTAAGCCTCAACATGTATCCCAGTGGATACATAGCCACAAACATGACTAGGTACATGACACGAACATAGTACATGTGTTGAGTCGTGTATTCAAACATGGAATTGTACACATACATGATTAGTTACACAGACACAACCATTTTTACATGAAAAAAATGACCACAGGCTGTGGTACATAGGTAGACCTGGTTCCAAAGGGAAATTATTTGTACTATTAGTACATGCTATTTACTCTTTCAAATATGACATGGAGATTTTGATCCCCTCATCATGGACTAGTTTCCTTAAGGGTGTGTTCCCCCAATCCATCCCTATGAGGGTATTGGTACTGAATTTCGATTATGACCGTGAAAGGTATTTTTTTGAGAAAACTAATGGTATATTTTGGATCAGTGAACAATCCCAATACACCCAAGGGGGTTGCGTGCAAGATCTGAGGTTGGTGCACAAGAGCGAAATGTGCATGCAAGAACTTTCATGCCCAATGTGACAACAAATGGATTCTTCCATGTCGACCTTCCAAAAAGTGGCCAAGTAAAAAGTTCTAAATAAATTGTGCCGGCGTGCAGGAACTTTCACTCCCAATGAAATGTAAAAACACTCCTTGTGAATAATAATCCTAGCGCACTGCCACTGAAGTGTTTGTCTATAAATAGAAACATACCCCCTCACTTCGGGGTACCATTCCGGAAGACGAACCATCTCTCCCATCCCCGAAAGATGACCCCTTATATGAACGCATGAAAGACATGGACTCAAGGTACTAGATCTTGTGCGAAAGGTCTCCTAGGGGTCCTCCTTTGGGTGGGCCCACTAGGGATTGACCCTCACCCATTTCCTTTTACTCCATGGAAATTTGGTGCAAAATATTCTTCTTATGTGCAATCTTTCCCTTGTGTCATGCCAATCTTACGCACAAGGTACCATCTTGTGCGCAACCCCTCATCTTGTGCGAAATACTTCAGTCTTGTGTGTGCCCCTACTTATGTGCTCCATGTGTCTTCCTTAACCTAAGGCACCATGTCTGATCCCCTCTTACATGCAACACCCCTGTCTTGCGCACAATTCTCTTGTGTGGCCCTCTAGGCTTGTACGAAGTAATTTCAATGTTCCCCGAGGCGTGCTTCATGTGGAATTTCCCTACCTTTTGCTTCTTTGAATAGGCATGCTAACAACTATTGCTTCTTCACATAGCCATTCTAAAGTGTACCTACCAATGGATCACTCCACAACCCCACTAACCAACGACATTTCTGGTGCCTTCCCTTCACTGAGGGTTAATGGATTCCATTTATGTCTGTCCTAGGAGTGAAAAGTGAATCCTCATCATCTAAGTTGCAGGAGATTAAACTTCCAAGCACCCACATCCTCAACACATGACATTAAACTGTGACCACCACATGAGTGACATGTTCGAGAGGACTAATAAGGGGATGGGAACTAGTGCCCTCTCACTCCTCTCCCTCTGTGCATTGTTGCCATGCACACCTCAGGAAACCTCTGTGTAATCCCCAACCTAACTTGATAGGGTGCTCCTTGTATAATGGACATATCCTCCTCATACATATGTACATCCACCTCAGGATTCCCTCCTAGAGTAAGTCCCAATATTATTTTCATGGGTCATTAATCAGGCATAATCCCCACTCCACTCCTCACAAACACACCTTTTGTGACATGATCGTCACATCTTTTGTTGCCTATTTTTTCTAACATTGAGCATGACTTGCATGGGATTAGATTAAGCATCAACCATGACATCATCTATGGGCCACCTTATCATGTAAAACCCATGCCCCTCTTGAACGAACTATGTATACTTTGATCCTTACCCCTTTTCAATCAAGGTATGTAGAAAGACTCTTTGAGGTTCAATTCCATCACCTACCGGTCCTAACCACTTCACATAGATTCACCCTCATCCCTCATGATGTTAAAATGTATCCCCCTTTAGTCCTGCATGATCTTAAATTGTATACCTTCTAACTACATGGGTTTTGATCCCTATCTCCTAGACAAGGTACGTAGGAAGCCTCCTTGAGGTTCAACCCCATACACTAGTAAACATCAGTGTCCCCTTTGTTGGGACCCACATCCTTGGTCCACTCCTTTGTAGTGTGAAAACAGTTCCCAATAACCTAACCATGCGCAACCCCCACAATCAACCCATACTCTTGTAACCCAGAGTGTCCCTCTTTTAATGGGTTGCTAACACACGTAATCCCCAACATGTTTTGAGTTTTTGTCCTTTGGGTATGCCCTGATTCTGTGTCCCATTCCTAAACTATTTGGAATTTGATATTTTCCCTTTTTGAGCAAGGTACGTAGGAAGCCTCCCTGAGGTTCAATACCATCTCTAATGTCCCATCTTGGTCTCTCCCTTGAGTCTTTGTGCCTTAGGAAGATCATTCCTTAACATGTTGGTTTCATTTCCTTCAGGTCCTCATCCACACGTCCATTCTCATAAGTTTCCTCCTTAGGTGACTTATTACCCCATACCAAAACTACGTGGACTTTGATTCCCTTCCATGAGGATATGTATGAAACCTCTTTAAGGGTCAAACCTAGTACCCTCACCTTCACACTGATTTTTGGTTCCATCCCCATTCATTACATCCTTCGACACTTCATCCATGTCTATCCTAATTTTTCCCAGGCCACAACATCCTAATGAAATAATTCTATTCATATGGGCTGCTAACCATGCATAAGACCCAACATGATCCTGGGTTGTTTTTATTTATGTACAACCCGATTCCATGCCCCACCCATTCAAGCTATGCAAGTTTTGATCTATGTATTCTATATAGGGTATGTAGGAATCCCTTTTAAGGTTCAATCCCAACAAATGGTAAACATTGGTGTCCAATTTTTTGGGACCCATCATTCTCTGATCCACCCTTTTAGGGTTCCCAGATCTTGCCTCACCTTGTGAAACCTTCCCCTTTGTGGGACACTCCATCCTGGGTCTATCCTAATTGGGCGTTTTGATCCACCCATCCAGTAAACTTTCTGTGTGACCCCCTAGGGATGTACCCATCTAATCCACTCCCATAAGTGTTATGATCAGTCTGATCCATATCCTCTAGATGTTAAACTCACGACATACCCTGTGTTAAACATGGGAATCTGAAGAAAACATCATATACATGCCTCAGGAATATAAATCCCTACATTTGATGTGGGATTCCTTAGGATTCTATGCCCTCGAGAATCCCTATGATAAGGGAAAATGTAGGTGTATCAGTGTTTTAGTGTCTAGACACACCAGTGATGCCTCAACATGAATAATCTCCCAAAAATTCTCTTATGATTCACTACCTTACACCGAAGAAGTAAGGGGATTCCAAGTCCTCCCGGATGTGACCTCGACCATGGGAATGCCAAGGAGCGATCCCACTAGTCCACGAAAACACCACCAGTTGTTCCTATAGACCAAGGAGCAGGTGGTCCATACCCCTACATAGCCGGCCGTAGCTCGGATGACTTGATGTCAAAGTCAGACACAAGCTTAGGAGGATGCCCTCTAGGGGGGATCATATTCTACAACTTCAGTGGCCCATTACACCACCAACATGTGTTATCAGCTCCCTATTACTATAGATCAGTGTCATGACTATGCCTAATCAGAATTGACATCCCAGCCACCCCTTGGGCAGGCTAGGTCGACTTTTCCTATCACCAAAGTAAGAAGAAGTCATCGCAGACTGACCCGTGGTGAGGAAACTCATTATGAAGGCCCTCTCCGTACCACCACTAACCAGAGTGGAGGTCCTCCCCACTCCCATTTTTAGTACGGAGGTCCTCCCTATACTACCATCATCAGTCCAAGTGGAGGTCCTCCCCGTCTTGTTGACCCCTGACACGAAGGTCCTCCTCATGCCCATGGTATTAGGTATAGAGGTTCTCCCCATATTTTAAGATATAAATGCGATGTTCATCCTTGCATAGTCACCAACACAAGTGAAGGCCCTCCCCATTCCAGTATTCCCAACCACAAAGGTCCTCTCCATGTTCCATTTGACATCTTCCTGGGTGCTCCTTACACCTTGGATCATCAAGGAAGAGGTCCTCCCTATGTCAAAGATCTACCCTACCCTGAAGAACCATCCCAGGGTAAGAGAGAAGGTCGGTGACACCAGAGGAAGAACCCTAAGAAACCTCGGATTACAATCAAACTCGTCTAATTTTTAGGCTCTGAAGAAGAGTGTGAATCAGTGATGAAACCCTCACCCTGATCTTCTGTATTGGTGTTTGGGGTAAGAACTAAGAATATCAAACTTGTCCTCCCAAAAGGTGAGATACACTGGATCCCTATATCCCTCCACATAAACATACAGGAGGATGAAGATTTGGATCCTTTACATGGTCTTACTATGAAATCCTCCCTGTCATTACTAGGATCATTCTCTACCTCGACAAGATATCATAGAGAATTGTTTTGGGGACTGGTCAATAATGAGAACCAGCCTGATCCACCACTAATGACCACCCCTCCTCTATAGGAAGTAGTGGTCATAACCCCATCCTACAAGGATGTGGTGATACAGCCAGTGAATTCTCCGAAATACATCCCAAGATACATCGGTTTTTCAACTCATGCACCATACTCTCCACCGACCAGTATACTGAAGCAACAGTATGTATCAGTGTCATTATCGGTCCCTCAAATTCCCCAGTCGATGAATGGGGCCCCCAAGGGCCAAATATCATGTCAGAGTTGAGAAGTTTGTGGGACATACTCACAACAGACCATTCCTCGAGATATTCTGGCCAATTGCAATTGTGAGCTTCAATATTCCAGAATCCCTCACCCATGATGAGGTTATGTGCTTCCGCCAAACCTTAGGGATGACAAATTTCTTCCTCTTTCATTAATGTTTAGCTTACCCAAAATTTCAGGAACACTTTGACGAAATTGGGTATTAGTGACACCTAGTTGAGTTGGCTGCACTCCCTGTTGCTCAGCACCCTGTATTGCTTGGTTATCATCAGAACCTCCAACAATGTTGCATTTAGAGCTTTACAGTACTTCGTAGAGTTACTAAGGAGGCTTCCCCACATGTTCAGATCCGTGGATGGGGAAATTATGATACCATGCATTTCATTCCTATCCTTCACCAACCTGGTTCACCCTGTGATATCGAGGATATGCCTTTGGGAATCGTCATAGTGAACATGGTCATTCCTAAGATATACCTGGAAGGGGGAATCAGCAAAGGACATGAAGAAGAGGAACGACCCACTGGGGAAACACAACACCCGCGAGACCCTACAAGTGTCCATACTTTCCGACAAAGAACAATTCTTGGCCTTTATACACATTCTAAGTCATTGCCTCTCGGTCGAGACCACAATAAGGGTAAAGAGCAGGATGGGACTGTCAAGCCCCCCGACCCATCTAGCTCAGTGCATAAGATAGAGGATGTTCCTAAAAAGTCCTCATTTTGTTAGAATTTCATTGAACATTAGAATATTGTTGATGAAATCCTTTCCGAATGAGTATTAGAGTGGCGGCCATATTACGATAATCCATGACCAAGGAGGTAGGGATAGGTACAAATTTCCCTCGATGTGGTGCCTCATGGTGATCTGGACAACCCCGCCCGTCTATATTGGGTAGAAGCTGGAGTTTATGGAAAGAGAGCATGGTATGAATCCCCAAATAAACCCAAGATAAACGAGAATCCTACTCAGGACCCAACTCAAGTTATACTGGCTGATTCTCATGTTCTATCAGTCGCTCCGTAGGTTCCTCCAGTGGCCCCTCGAGTGCCGCTCCATGAGCCGCTCAGCCAGCTTACCACGTTGAAGAAACTACCAATGCATTGGTGGTCAGGGACCCTTGTCAAGATAGGAATCATCTCCAAGATGATCTGATGGATGCTCTTATTTCTTGCCTCGAGGCTCCTAAAACTTGATAGGTGGAAATCCCTCATGATGGTAAGTTGTATCTAGCATGTGTGGATGATATGATAGCACCACCAAGTTTAAAAAATCCTAGCTTATTCCCTTTCAATGGGATGAGAGATCTGCTGCAACATCTAGCCCACTTTATTTCAAGGTGTGGACCCATGATGAGAACACCAACGCAACAAGAAGCTACTGATCTCTAGTGTTTCATACAAACATTAGAAGGACCCACATTTTTCTAGTATAACTAGTTACCCATTGGGTCCATAGATGGTTGGGAGTATCTTTGTAGGTAGTTTCTCTACTAGTTCAGTTCTACCACCTGGAAGACTAGTGTTATCGATCTCTTCAAGTGCAAGAAATGATTGGATGAGTGAGTCACAGACTTTGTTGCAAGGTGGAAGGGAATCATGTATTCAATCGATATGATGCTAACTCAAGAACATCTATTGACAATGTGAGTAGGGATTGTAAAGACTAAATTGGTTACTTATCTCATCACTCATAACTTCCCGTGTGGATTCTGGGATTTCTATGATAAGGATCAATTCATAGAGGAAGCCTTGAAATAAGCCAAGAAGGTATGTCCATTGCCTCCTACATCTCCTGAAATAAGAGTCTCCAATGCCAATACCTCTACTATTTCATAGATAGAGGCACCAAGATAACTGGAATTTTTACCAACGGTGCCACTTCCACAACCTCGCCTAGGTCCATCTCCTTAGGCTCAACCTCTAGGTCAGAATCGACTACCTTAGAATCGGTAGGCACCACCGCGTAACGCACCACCACCGCCTAGATGAGACAACTAGGTTTCAACAGCTCACCAGGATCCATCCCCTCATCAGGGCCAGGCTCCCAGACCCCCTTTCCCTAATCAGAGAAACCAGAAATACTCATTCAATGAGGATCAAGTCCCTAGCTATTTCTGAAGTGCCTTGTACTAGGAAATCATATAGTTTCCAAAATACAAAAGGATCGAAGAGGAAAATATCAACAATCGTCCCAATTATTTCCCCTATCACTGGTTCCTTGAAAACACTATCAAGTAGTGTTATGTGTTCAAAGACTGGTTCTAGGACCAGGTCAATGAAAAAATAGTCAGATTGGGTCTGACCACAGTGTAGGTGGCATGTGTGTCTGCAAGGTTTGATATCAACAACAAGGGTGAATGGCAGCAGGTCTCTCGCCGCAGGTCTTAGAAGTATGATGATTGGATATTGCACAAGGTAGTCGCTCTTGCCTATGGTATTATCTTTGCGCATTTGAATCAACCTGAGCCATCCTAGGTCACTGTGCTACCACCAACTACTACCTCTTAATTGACACCTCATATTTCACCATCTCAGGGGAGAAGGCACCGACAATGCAAGGGAGATCAAATCCATTAGACTATTCCAAATAAATCCCATAGTCTCAATGATTTCATGCCCACAGAGATGGGGATTGACCCCATAATTCACCTAGTAGTAGAATAATTCTCGATTGATTACCAAGTTTATGCCTCAATTAATACCATCGAATTGGTGGACCCTTTCATGGTACCCAATGATGAAGAATGCTAGGTGGACCCCCCTAGTGTCCCCAATCGATGCTAGTGTCGACATAGCCATGGGTATGTGAATCTATAGAATGTTCAATCTAGTGCTCCCAGTCAAGCCATGCATGCCACTAAGACTAAATAGAAGGCCCATTGTAGAGCTCAACACACACAACTTTCTCATCCTTCTTTGTCAGATTCACCCCCAACACCATTTGTATTGGTTGATCAGGCAGAGCTACCAAGACCGCACTATGATCAACCAAATTTGGTTTTGTATAGACCACAACGATCTAGTCATAATCTGGTGGTCACTCTATGTGGTTCTACTAGTAAGCAACTGGACATTTCCTGCACCGGCCGCAATCCACCGGTTTGACAAGCAACACCCACCATGCCTCTTGTAGTTGAGCAACCTCCTGTTAGAAGAAGTATGCGAATCATATGGAAGTATGATATAATTAATCACCTTTCCATAATTCCCACAAATATCTCAATCCTCAAGGCCCTCCACCTATCTACAGACATGCATGAAGCCCTCATAGAGGCTTTAAGAAGCCCCCTACAGTTTAAAAAAGAGGTAGTGGCTGCAAAGGCCTTCCATGCTAAGGAAGTTGAGTATACAGAATGTCAGCCCATAATTTTATTCTCTGGAGAAGACTAAGGTTCTCCCATATAGGTTCACATCCACCCATTGTATATCACTCGTCCTTTCTACTGTGTGGAAGTCCGTAGTTGTCTCGTCGACATGGGTTCCAAGATCAATCTTATCCTAACATAGATGCTCCACAGGTTGGGGCTGTATAAAGCAGATATGGATCCCTATGACCTGAATATTGAAGGTTATGATAGGATAAAGTAGATTCCTATTAGAAAAATCCACTTGAATACCCAATTTTATGGCCTAATTTTCAACACAGAGTTCATGGTTATCTTATAGGACAACACCTACAATTCGTTGATTGGTAGACCCTAGCTCCATCTACACACAGAAGTCCCCTCCTCGTGTCACCAATTCTTCAAGAACTCCCTTAATGGTCGAGTGGACATGCTCCAAGGTGATGCATCTCCCTTTTCCTCTTGTAAAGACCACTACATGGATGAAAACTACAACAAGATCAAGGAAAAAAAGATTCAGGCCAATGAGGTTGAGAATACTACCATTGTGGCTGACCCATGGGAAGACCTAGATGATGCCAACATTTTACCAATTCACCAGTTAGAGACTACAATCCCTTACATGGGAACCTGCTTTTTCATCTCTGGGACAATGGTAAAGCTCATTCCCTAATGCAAGGAACAAAGGAAGATAACTTCGTACTCCTACATGAATTAGGCACGAGTTGTAACACCCCGAGATTTTATGAAAAGTATTCTTTTCATTAATGTCTTGTGTTGTACGCTACACCAAAAGGAGCTTGCACAACACACATCCTTGACTTTCCTTGCATTACACGCAATCGCAACCTTCCTCGATAGCGTGTGTAGTACACAATACCGAGTTTCACTAAACAACAATATGCTATTAAAATATTATTAAAACTAGCCGTTATGAATAGTAATAACCACTTTTTTTAATTTTGTAAATTATATTTTTCAAAATGGACTTCATTTTTGGATTCGGAATATCGAAATTAGCTTAGGGTGAAATTTTGGTACTTTTCGGATAACTTTCATTTTCTGATGAATAGTGAAAATTACTAAATTTTAATTAAAAACAAATTTTTTAATGAAAATAATTAATAGTGATAAATTATTAATTTGAGTGGTTTTAAAGTATATTTAGAATATATTTTTTACAATTTAATACAATGTTGGTCATTGGATGTAATTTCACATTTAAACCAGACATAAACAAGTGTCAATCTTTTGATAATTATTATCTCTTAAAAACACGCTATTTGTTTTGACGATGAGAATTAATTTTTAAATTAATTAATGTAACTGATATGTTTTGAATTTGGTAAAATAGACTTCATTTTTGAATTCATAATATCAAATATAGCTTAGGCCGAATTTTTTGTATTTTTTGGGAAACGTTCATTTTTTGATGAATAGTGAAACCACTAAGTGGTAGTTAAAAAACTAAATTTTTCATAAAACTTAATTTTTCCGCCTCTTTGAGTGGAATTTAAAAAATCCGAGAGACACGGTTAATATCAAGGACTAAAATGTGGTTCAATGAGATGAAAATAATTTTTGGTGAATAGTAACTTTTGACTTTTTTTTACCATGGTTAAAAGTAAATAGGGTAATTAAGGGTAAAAATGATATTATTATTACCCTAACACATGTCCTAATTCTATTGGATAAGTGTAATTCGACCAAAAACAACCTTAGGAATAACATATGACCATTTAAGCCCACTTGGATTAGATTAGGACATTTATTATTAATTTATTTAAAGAAGGGTTAAAATAGTTAAAATCAAAGTTTAATAAGTAAATAATTTTTAATATAGGGTTATACATAAGATAAATTCGACTATAAATATTCATTAGAAAGCTAAAAAGATTTCCTACATAATGATATTTTATTTGTAATTTTTATACATTAAATAATTTAATTTATTTGTGACACAATGATGATTATCTTATTAATGAAATATTGAAATAATTGATGTTATAAATACCCAAATAAATGTAATTTGAGACTTTTTATGAATTCCAATAATTTTCTAGGTTAATATGACATGTTAGTATTGAATATATTAACTTTTTTCGAACTAATCATTCTGTTATGATTTTCAAAAAAAATCAATTACTAAATAGTGTCAAAATTGACATAAAATAGTTTTTAAAACAAATATTATATTATTAATTTTTATTTTATTACTAAAAATCTAAGGTTCGGCCAAATGACTTAGATAAGGTTATATATATTAATAATAAACAACTTGGGGTTCTTTTGGCTTGATATAGTAAGTTTATTAACCTTATAGTATAAGAACACAAGAAGACACGGTAAAAGTAAAATTATCTAACTTAAAGGTAAATATAAATTATAAGGTTAAAATTGGAAGCTAAACTTGTCTAAATTATATTTTATGAGAGTAATTCGACCCATCCCCACCTTATATTCGAAATAAATCAATTTGGAGCTATTTAAAACCGAATTTGGCTTTATAATAAAATAATATTTTTAGTTATTCCAAAGGTGCGCCTCTCCTCCCTTATAAAAGGGCACCTCCTCCCTCTCTTCCTCACACCACTTTGAGCCTTCAAACTCTGCCAAACCCTGCCAAATTCTCTTCTCCACTTCCCTAGAAACATCCTAGAGGTTCTGTTCTTCTTCAAAGACCAATTTTAGTGCCCTAAAAGGAGGTCTCAAAGAAGCGTTTCAAAGAAGAGGTAATGCCCGTTACCGATTCTTTCATCTTTATTTCTTCTTCCACTTCTTCTTCTTTAGTTGTTTAATCATGAAGTAATAACATCAATATCACTCATATACTGATATTTTATTATAATTATGAAACAAACCTATTTCACCATCTATCCATCCTACGGAAAATGAAATCACCGCACGTGCGTACGTACGGAATACCATCTTCACGCCGTGGTGTAATATATTTTCCACCACCACCATACTTGGATGGGTATAATGGTGTAAATAATAACTATATATGATTATTTTAAAGTGATATTGATTCTGAGATAGTATACATACACTCCAATACAGTCCCATGATCATGAGAACGATATCATCGCTCGTGCGTACGTACGGACTACCGTCTCCACGACGCGATGAGATTCATTCTTCACGTTAACCATTCATGAATGATTATAAAGTATATATAATAAGTAATCATGAAATATATGACCTAATAATACTGGATTTATGTGTATATATATGTATGTATTCTACTTAATTCCATTCAACTCAATAAGGAAACGAAAACAACGTTCATGCGTACGTACGACCTACCATCTCCATGAACGGTGTATTTCTTTCCATTTACTAATCTATTATATATATGTATATTCTGAATATATATTATATATAAATCATGTTTTACATTCTGTATTTAAGTAATCATGATCTAATTAATCATATTAATAATTACAAGTTTAAACACGAACGACAAATGAGACGATTTTACCCAAAACGCTCTTTAACATGGAATTTACAAAAGAACGGGTAATATAAAGTCATAAGTGAACCATATATGATATCATAACAATGATTATGATTCTGGAATAAGTCAATGACATTATTTAAATCATTATACAGGAGGTTCGGACACTTACAAAGCAAATAAGACCTAAGGTAAGGGGAAATATCACAATCTCATTTTTATCCGAGATTGTTTATACTTTGGAATTTACTGGGGTGAATTTTATCATCCACATCCATGTTTCCTCAATATGTAATATTTACATCCTTCTACAATATTTTATATCCAATTTTACCCTTCGGTGAGTTTTTAGTAAAAGATATGAAAGGAATCTTTTGTCGTTTTTTGTACGAGGTACTTTTTGACTTTTCCGAAAAAAGTATGAGAAGAATGTTTTTTAACTTATATGGCATGAATGGATTTTTAAAACATTATTTCCAAGAAGCTTCCTTTACAAGTTTTCAAGTTTATTTTTAATCAACTTCTTTTAGTTTAGAACTGTATGACATGTTAAGAAAGGAAAAGTGTTTTTGAAGCAGAAAGGATATTTTCCTCAAGAATGGAGTTCAAGTGTTTTATCAAAATTATTTTCCATCTAAGATAATATAGGGTTCTGTTTCTATCCATATTATTAAATTTATTTGATTATGTTGTGATGGAATTATTTTTATTAATTCCTTTATCTTTTATGAATTGTTTTATGATGTCATGTTGTTTAAGAATCCCATTTTTATTACATGGGTTATGCAATGATGTATGATTTATGATTTTGTGGCACACATAAGAATGGTATCATTATGAGATGGGTGGGACCTATATCTCCCTCCAATGCATTGGGTAAAGATTTTATATCTCATGAGATAGACATGGCTGAAATGGTAGGTTATACCGGTTCAGTGAAACAGGACTGAAACGAGGAATGAACTCGGTTCAGAAAGGGACTTTGTCCACTAAGATAGTCTTGGAAATGAGTCTTGACTAATAAGAAATGATTCTCTATGATTATGTGTGTATGCCACAAAGTTTCATGTTTTAAGTTATGATTATTGGGATTACATTTCACTACTATGATTTATCCCATGTTATGAAATTATGATCTCTTTTGCAGGTTAAGATTTCCAAAAGATATGTTCTTATGAATATGATGTGATTGATATTTCTTTTGTTTACCCTTACTGATAATTTGAGCTCACCCTTTTATGTTTTCTTTTCCCAAGGGTATAAAGAAAGGATTTAGGTTTTTTTTAAAAGAAGATCTTTATGGGAGATGTTGAAAATCTTTCACCACGATTAGAAGATTATATTCTGATTTTCCAAAGACACTAAACTATTACGGTCCTTGTGTGTGTGTTTTTGTTATGTACTAAGTATTCCGCAAAAGTAATGTAATGTCTATGTACGTTAAGCTTCAGGTCTCTACACAAGTGATCTCAGATCCCCTTACCCCCATGAGGTATTGGGATGTTTGCCCCATAGAAATGGAAATATGTCATACTTTATTGTTTCTTCGGGACATGTTGAGCCGAATCAAGCCAAATCGCCACTAATACTTTGATATCATCAAATGTTACCCCTTGGGTTGAAGGCCTGATGGGATCGAATCATCAACTTTTGTCTCCATGGTTTCAATAGTATGGGATCCCTCTAGTAAATATTCCATAGTCGCTCAGGCTGGCACATGAATTCATCGGTGTCAACCAACATAGAAGAATTGACCCTATTAATGACCCTCTCACTATAGATGATGAATAGAATTTGGAGGATTCCCATTGCATTTGAGGAAGGTGTCTCCATCACTATTGATGAGTTGGTACAGGTGAACCTCATCACTAAGGATGGTCTGAAACTAACACTGGTCAGCTCATCCATGTATACAGAGGAGAAGCAGTAGTATGTGGATTTCATGAAGCAACATCGAGATGTATTTTCCTAGACTTATGTCGAGATTCCAGGACTGGATGATCAGATTTCCATCCACCTTTTTGGTCTCCCGAAAAACTATTATGGGTTCAAACAACCTCCCATAAATATTTACCCTTGTCATGATGCCATGGTCGAGGCTATATTTGATAAAATCATTAAAGAGAACTTTGTTAAGGAAGTCCAATACCCAAAATGGATAGCTAACATAGTTCCCATCCAAAAGAATAATGGATAGATCAGAGTCTACACTGACTTCTGGGATCTCAGCTATCACTATCATAATTATGATTTTACCATTCCAATGATAGAGCTATTGATCAAATCTACCATTGGATTCCAAGTTCTCTTTTTTATGGATGTGAATTTTAGATATAATAAAATCTGAATGACCCCTAAATATTAATATTAAAAATCCTTAAGATCGCCACAAGGTACTTTCTGTTACCAAGTAATGCCTTTCAGTCTGAAGAATGAAGATTCCACCTATTAGTGTGACATGAAACTCATATTCAAGATGATCCTTGATACATTGGTGGAATTATACATAGATGATTTGGTGTTCAAATACCCCCAGTGTCCGGAACATCTCATAGATCTTGAGAAAGTGTTTGGCTTCATCTGTTCCCGTCACCTGATGATGAACCCCTTGAAGTGTGCCTTCGGGGTTACCTCTGGAAAATTTGTCAGCTTTATCATTAGATACAGAAGTATCAAGATCGATCTAGAGAATATCAAGGCCATCATTTAGATGCCTCCTCTAAGAAATATTTGGGAGCTTCAAGGATTTCAAATCCACATAGCCTACATACGCTGATTCATTGTGAATCTGGCCAGTAAGTGTAATCCCTTTTCCAGCTAATGAAAAAAGGTACTGACTACTAGTGGGATGAAGAGTGACATGATGATTTTGAAGAGATTAAGTTGTACCTGCTGCAACCTCTAGTTCTAATACAACCCATATTTGGAAAGCCATTGGTCCTTTATATGAACTCTCTAGAATGGTCCCTCAACACTCTTCTCACTCATAAGAACAACGAAGGGACAAAGAATAGCCTATACTATCTCAACCACATGTTCCTCAATACAGAGACCAGATATTTATCTTTCAAGAAGATCTACCTCGTACTGGTATTCACAGTCCAAAAATTGTGACATTACCTACATCACCATGAGATACAACTGGTGTCTTGCATAGACCCACTGAAGTATATTCTGAATCTCCCCATGTTGATAGGCCATCTAGCTCAGTGGGTAGTGATTCTTCAACAGTTTGAAATCATTTTCATACCATAAAAATATATGAAGGGTTAGACACTGGAAGAATTCTTTTCCACCCATCCAACCTCAGTAGAGAATTCTCTGGATCTTGATTTCCCAGATTAAGCCTTACTCTTAGTGGATCATGTCGTGCCATGTTGGGAGATGCACTTGAATTTCACTTCACTAAAACCTTCTGATTGGAGACTCAATGATCCTAGGCTTAACAGGGTGGAATTGGGTATCAACTTCACCATTCCTATATAGGCTATCCTTCCCTATTCATTTTTGTTGTCAGAAGGCTACACCAATAATGTGGCTAAGTATCAATCCCTCACCACTAGTCTGGAACTAGACCTTAAGATTGATGTTCCCCACCTACATGTGAAAGGGGACTCCAAACTGGTCATCAATAAAATTAACATTGACTATGTAGTTAGGAAGCCATAGCTCATACCCTTTCTAGAGTGCACTCTCCAAATTATGGCCCCATTCCCTTCTCATCCAGAAGTTACTCATATTCCTCGGTCACAGAACATTCAATATGATGCCTTGGAAATCCTCGCCACTTCTCTCGCAGAGCCTGACCAGGATGATTTGATTATCCATGTGGCGCATTGAAGAGTCATTTCTACCGTCACTCTAGATAAAAATGATATCCAATAGGTAAGTCATCCCATCACTGGTTCATCCACATCAGGACCCCTGGACCCCCCCTAACATAGTACCAAAAGATACCCCTAATTGGATGAATCCTTTCATCAGGTATCTCCAACATGGTAATATTTTGACAAACCTAGACAAACATGAGTGAGTCTTTTTGTGCACAGTGCAGTTAACCCTCAATAATGGTCCTAGTCTTGAGCAGGTCCTCTAAAAATGTGGGTTTCATGGGGTTCTCTGCCACTACATTCAATGAGATAAGATTCCTCTGGTTATGTAGAAAGCTCATGCTAGTTTTCATAGAGCTCATTAGGGAGAGCCAAATCTCTCCCACCAGATTCAAAGGTTGGGCTATTTTTGTCCCACCATAATCCATGACTCTATCGAGTTCATGAAGAGGTGCCACACGTTCCAAGTTCATGCCAATTTTTTGCATTAGGCACCAGAACCTCTCCATACTACAAAGTACTCTTGGACCTTTGTGGTTTGGGGAATCGATGTCATGGAACCATATCCACCAGCGATAGCTCGCCAGTGCAGGTTCATCCTGACCGCTATGGATTTCTTTTCCAAGTGGGCAGATAAAATTCCAGTCATGGAATTCAAGGCCCATTATATTGTTGACTTTATAAGCTCCAATATCGTCCAATGATTCAGAGTCCCTCACAAAATACTCACTAATAACAACACAAACTTCTGGGTATCTGAACTGAAGAAATTGTACGCCAAGTACTATATCTGTTCTAATCACACCTCTCTCTATCACACACAAGAAAATGGGAAGATTGAGGAATTAAACAAAACCCTCTATGAAATCTTTCAAAATATGGTTGGTGAGAACAAGAAGAGCTAGTCAGAAAAGTTTCCCAACACTCTCTGGGCTTATCGGATGACGACTCGTAATTCCACCTAGGTGAACCCATATTCCCTGGTGTTTGGAACATAGACAGTCTTACCCATTGAGATTCTGTTGCTATCACTCGAAATAGCTGTTTATGATCAGAAAATGTTAGAAAAGGTAGCATAAGTCCATCTGAATGAACTGGAAGCCTTCGATGAGAATATAATTCATGCCTTTATCAATCTGGAGGGGCATCAGAACAAGATAGATAGAGATTTCAATAAGAAATTTTACCTCCATTCCTTCCTTCAAGGTGACACGGTATTGGCCCGGAGGATTCCAATGATACCTAGAAGGAAACCACCAAAGTTGGAACCCTAATGGGAGAGACCCTATATCTTTCAGAAGGTTTACCCCATTGGTACATACTCCCTAGTCACCATGGATGGTGAGCGTACCACTCCTCCCATCGATTCCAAATTCCTAAAGCAGTACTTCACATGAGTGGTCCCTATCATATTTCATGATGATAAACTGAAAATGGTCAAATATATAAGACCTTAAACTAAGATCCTTTTCATCCTGTATGAAATTAAACTACAAGGGGTAAACATACCTCATGGTCCGAGCTCGGTGACCTTAAACTAAGATCTCCTTCATCTTTACTGCAAGATGTTAAACTGCATAGGTACTAAAATGTTTCATGCATCCCTTGATTTGGATCTTCATCATCTTTCACATCCGAAAGGACCCCTAGTGGCCTGTTCTCATGCCACCTTGGCTCACCTACTGTTTTGAGCCAACGTCCCAGAGGATCTTGAATGAAAATTTGTGTAATAAACTGGATCTTCTTTTCAGGTATGGATCTTGATTTCTGGTGTTTTTGAGAAAAATAGGAGTTTCTGGAGTTTTTAGTAGTACACGCCATGTACTGGGTGGCCACAGATAGCTGTGTACTAGCCGTGTAATGGCTGAGTACATAGCCATGTGAGGTGACCTAGAGACTGCCTAAAGCGGATCCTGGTAAAGACATATACACGCCATGTATCCTTAGGAAACACACTATGTATTTTTTATTTTTATTTGATAAATTGGACTGGGGTCATGTATCATTCACAGAAAACACTTCTTCTAATATCGTCTTGTCCCAGAGTGACCAAAGATTGTGATTCTTTTCGGATCCCCAGACCGACCACCTGTTCTCCGATTTAACTGTCGTCGATTTCATTGGAATCAACACAATGAGTTATTCCATATTATAGAGCTTCATCTCATGATTCCTCATATTTCATGAGATATCTACGGTTGAAAATTTTAGATATTTATATATATATACAATGTTCTATGTCAAATCAAAGGCAAGGATTAAAATATATTGAACATATAATGTCGTGGTAGGTGGTTTGTGCCTTTTTGTAGATTTTCATTGAATTATATGTACAAAAGTGCCACATACCCTAGTTTAGGGTATCGTGTGTTTAGGGAATTTAACCATTTAATGCCTTGTATGCCTTGAATGCTTGAGTTAGGGATCTTATTTGAGAATAGGGTTTAATTACCTTGATATGGATGTGTTTTCCCATGTTTGAACTAATATTGGACGATGGGCCTAGTTTTTCCTATTAGGATGCTCTATTTTCCATTCCAAGTGTTGTTAGGATGGATTGATATTATATAACTTTCTTGTTCCATGATTTGTAGCTATTTAACCAAGTAGTATATTGTGATTTACTTGGATGCTGGATATTGTTTGTGCACAATTGACTTACACAGGGATGTGGGAACCTCGTGTAGTTAGACCATAAGGGAAATGGGTGTTGAGGGCTTTCCCAGAGTTTCTGTTATAATTTCACGTTGCGAGACCATAGGGGGGATGGAAGTGAGTTATAAGGCCCCAGCCTTAAACCTTACTTAATCTTGAGTTATTACAAGATTACACATTGAGGATCTTTTCAGGTTTAGAGTTTTAGAGAATTAGATCATGAAACTTGCATTACATTCCACATTTAAACAAAGTGGTTACATAAAAGTCAGCATTCATTCTTCCCATCAACGGGAACATATTTAAAATATAACACGGATTCTTTCTTGAAACATCCTTGACACTATCATCACATCATGTACCTTTCCCTTGACCTGTGAAAAATATTTCAAAAACTTGGGATGAGCATAAAAAGCTCAGTAAGAGTTATAAAAATATGGAAAGGAAACATGAGTTCATATATACATAAGAATGAAATCATACTTTACCCATAAAACAAAGGCACTTTAACATACCTCATCAAACCATGAATAAATCATAGAAATCATAAGACATAAAGGTAACTTGAGGCATTCATAACATTCTTATGTAGGGAGTAACCCTCTTGGTTACGTTTGGAATACCCATCACAGTATATTCCCTAAATCTCTTCGGAGAAACCTTAACGTTTCACTCCTTCGCGTTACCCAATGCATTGGAGAGCTATATCGGGCTCACCCGCCCTTAGTTTATCACGGAACCACCCGTTCTTCATAACAATGCCCAAGAACCATAACATAATCGTATCACATAAACATGAATGAAGGAAACATAACATTTCCACATTTCAATCACAATATAACATATTAGGATATTGAAATAATGAATCCATTCAAAAAGAAACCATTTCCAAAACCATTTAAAACATTTAATAAAGAGATTTTTGAATCAAAGTGTCCCATACCACCTTGAAGCTTTTAACATTTTAAACCATTAATATCCATATAAATAAATCCTTAAAACCATTTTGAAAACATGGATATTAATAAGAACAAATAATTAAAACATTTAAAACGATATTTTGGTTAAAGGGGTTTTACCAAAATTAGAGACACTTGAATACAATAATCAAGGAATAACATTTAGTCAGAACTTTATAATATCATGAGAATAAAAGGATTCATGATATAATACTCCAAAGGACAGTATATACACCATATAAGAGTGAATTGGTGCATAACAACAATGAACCCTCAATAGAAATGTCAAATGTGATGAAATACCTTATAAAGAAGGTATCCTTAAATTAAGGACAAACAAATCTCAAAAAATATGTGTGACAAATATATAGACACCCAATATAAGTGGATATTAAGTGTAAAACAATAAAAGGTCATTCACACATATTCAATGGATGACATATTTAATGACTACAAGTTGAACCCAAAGAAATCGAAATTGGGTTAAGAAGTTCCCTTGACAGCCTAACGGCGTCACATCAAAATGAGTTGATGAGAGATAAAAAGAGTATCTCATCACTTGGACACAAAATTTACATCAATAAGGATATATGAGAACATATCCCAACATAACAATATGTAAATTAAAAGACCCAATAAAAGAAGTCTTTTAAAAAGAGGAAGGGTGAAAGGTTCCCTTACCGAATTGGGTATCTTTCAAAACATACACCCCATGAAAGAAGGGCAATAAATCATTGATGTAAATACTCATAAACGAAAGTATATTACACAAAGAGTAGAATAATGGGCAGTACATACACCACTCAAAGGAAATTGTGGCAAATGTAGCATAAATCTCACGGGGATAAAAGTGAGATGAAAAATCCCTTACGAAAACTCGGCAGCCTAACGGCGCCACATAACTTCCAAAAGGATTGATGAGAGAGAATAGGGTCTCTCATCACATGAACATAAAAATTACAGTAGGAGTAATATAAAATAACATCCCAATCATAATAAAGATGAGCTTAAAAGAAATTACATAAAAGAATGTACTTAAAAAGAAAGAGAGTTGTAGGATCCCTTACCTCGGGTCCGACTTGACTCGATCATTCTTTAATCTCCTGAATAATAAACTTGAGTTAATTTCTAATTCCTTAAGAACCCTTTTCAAGTTCATTATTACTTTTATACCACTTATTACCTTGTCATAAACATTATGTAATCATTTAAGTTAATAATATTTGTTTTGCCGATATTTGGTTCTTAAGTCGAAAGTGGTCTTCTTACAATTACATGTTGTTCGTGTGGCCAAATGTTTATTATATCCAGAATTCTATTCATTATGTAGATATCATATATTTCATATATATCCAGTACATGCATGCATTTATAACATTACATAATCATTTAGAGGTAAGAAATGAAATGCACCGTTCATGGAGACGGTAAGCCGTACGTACGCATGAACGCTACTTTCATTTCTATTTCGTATTTTATAGAATGGAATAATAATGATATAAAGGTATATTATAATTCCAGTATAATATCATATATAATATCATATTTCCATCCTTTATACATCCCACATATGGTATTTAACGAATCAAATCACTTTGAGGGGGCGGTAGTCCGCACTTCCTTAAATGAAGATATCGCGTATACCCATAATGGAAGCCACAAAGGTAAGACAAAAATGAAAAATACAGAAGCATAAATAAAACATAAACATATTATATATCATATATAAAAATAGTGACATCATAATGGCCACCTTTGAAGGTGTTAAATGAGTATTGAACAATCATCGTTTCGGGAGGCAGAATTTCACCGTCCACGGAAACCGTATGTTCTTTAACCATTTGATGTAGTTGTGTGAGAGTGTAGCTAAAATAAATCTTGTAACAACATCCTAGTATATTGAAGATACTGGTGTTGTTACAAAAGAAGTAAATAAAAAGAGATTATAGGTTTGGAGAAGCAAAATAAAACAAATGAACAAGAGAGAATGGGTTACCTTTAAAAGTGTAATCTCCTTTTGATTTGAGCCTAAAGGCTTCCTTTGAAAGGATTCTGCCCAAAGGGGATCCTCTAGGATGAGGAGAGGGATGTTGAGAGAGTAAATGGGCAGGGGTTGGCCGAGGCAAAGGCTTGAGGGGTGTGGGAAAAGAGGTAGAGGTGGGGGCCTTTTATAAGAGGAGAGGAGGGGCACTTTTGGAAAGCAATGAAATATTACATTATTTGAAAATGCTTTTCGGTTCTAAAGGGTCCCACATTGATAGAATTCGTGGATAAGGTGATAAGGCATCGAAATCCACTCATCCAATTGGTTTTGTCCATGTGTATATTGTAGATTTTTCATTATCTTTCCATTTTAATTAAATTGTCAAATAATGATGTCATCGCTGCATCATTATTATGTCATAAATAATTTAATTTCTTTAATGTCTAAAAATTATAAAAAAAATACTATGATATAGGAAATCTTTTTAGCTTTCCAATGACTATTTATAATCAAAATTTGGACTTGTATAACCCCACTTAACAATTGTTTTAGTAAAACATACTATGTTAGTGTCATTTTCACTTTAACATTAAATAAAAAGTATTTTATGTTATTTCCCAACAAAAGTGGATCCATGGGGTCCCCAAGTTAGGCCATGGCTTTTCTTGGTCGGCCATGACATAACCAATAGGGTTGGGACATGTGTCTAGGTCATTTTATATTATTAAAGCATTATTTATACCTTAAACTACCCTAATTACCACTAATCGCGA
Organism: Viscum album; assembly: GCA_963277665.1. NCBI lineage: Eukaryota > Viridiplantae > Streptophyta > Magnoliopsida > Santalales > Viscaceae > Viscum > Viscum album. The sequence continues at coordinate 1,421,056,520 of OY728123.1, read as the reverse complement.
TTAAGAACTTAATGAGTTACTATTCACCAAAAAAATTATTATAATCTCATTGAACCACATTTTACTTCTTAATGACAACCATGTATGTCGGATTTTCAAAATTCAATACACATTAGTGGTAAAATTTCATTTAACTGAAAAATCAGTTTGCTTGATTACCACTTAGTGGTTTCACTATTCATCAAAAATTGAAGTTTTTTAGAAAATTACCAAAAATTCACCCTAAGCTATATTTGATATTCTGAATTCAAAAATGAAGTCCGTTTTACAAAATTCAAAACATATTAGTCACATTAATTAATTTAATAATTAATTCCCGCTGTCAGAGCAAATAGCGTGTTTTTATAAAACAATAAGTATCAAAAGATTGACACTAGTTTAAGTCTAATTTCAAAGTGAAATTAATTCCAATGACCACCATTGGATTAAATGGTAAAAATATTTTCTAATTTAACTTTAAAAACAATTCAAAATATTATCTAATCATATAAATAAATTAGATTAAAAAGAGGTTTTGAATTAAAACACAACATTTTACACTATTCATTAAAAAATGAACTTTATCAGAAAAATACCAAAAATTTACACAAAGTAAAATTTGATGTCCCGATTCTTAATAAGAGTTTTATTAGGTCCAAAAGAATGTATAAGAGTGATCAAAACTATATTTAATGAAAGTTCGCCATCAAAAGGCGATAAGTGAACCTTTAGTGAAAACTAGGGCATATATGCCTAAAATCGAATTCTTTCCGTATTTTAAGCCCCTATCCTTTATTGGATAATTGTAAAAACATTTAAAAACATATATAATCATATTTCAGTTATTTCTATCCACTCCCGCCATTACAACGGCTACATGTTAACTACCATTTAAAATAATATTATTTTATTATTAGAGTGCAACGTAAGATTCCCAAGAAACTCGTTGTTGCGTGTTGGGTACGCCATCGAGCATAGCGTCCCCTTTAAAGTCATTTAAATATTTTATTCACAAATATGGATAAATATGAAATGTCATATTCTTTATTTACCTGGGATGTTACATCCTTCCCCCCTTTTGGGAATTGCGTCCTCGCAATTTTAAAATTGCGCTTGGAAACATCCTTGAAAGTCCCACATCGGAACAAAAGTCGGTAAAACAAACACTTTAAAATAAAGAAAGATAAGTACAAAGGTCACTCGAGTTAACCCATACTAGGATTCCAAGTATGAAAATATGGACATGGAGGAGAAAACATAGGGTCACGTTCTTATGGAGAGTGATAGAAAACATGTTTAGGAGAAAGTTAACAATGAGAAAATCACAAACTTGTGATGGGTTAAACGGTATTCGATTCCCCAGTAGGAAAAGTTAATATACAACATTTTTGTTTTAAGTTACTTTTTATTGAGGAATTTATTCATAAGGAAACATAATCACTTATCATATTGACTTTCAACTTTTATTATATTCCTTTCACAAACTCATATTTTCTCCAAAAGACGAGTATTTAGGAAGACTTGTTCACATTAAGAGTACTATAATCAACTTCTAGAGAATCACCTAATCCACAAAAGAGAACTATGTACATCCTATGTCTTTAGGCTTAAACCAGAGCCAAAACCAAAAAGTTTAGTACAAGATCAGATAATCCAGAAAAGGATAACCCCTTATAAAAAGAAAATCTATTCTTAATCTCCAAAATTTGTCCAACAAAACCCAAAGTTCAACGAGGACCATCCGATAAACAATTTGTCCATAAAATTCTTCAAAGTAAACCTAATATAATATTGAAACCCAAATATTTGAAGGATTTAGTCACACAGTCTTCCATGTTAAATCGTAACATTTATCTCCAAACAACATTAGTTGCTCCTAAAGTCTAGTATTGAAAAGTAATTAACCTAATCACATATCCTCCATGATAGGTTAATCATTTTTATAAATAACCCAAAATCAACTTACTCTTAATTCATAAAATCATATAACCAAAAATAATCAGTCAAACTAACCAGGGACTTCACGTAGTCCAGTGGTAGGCGATAAATACCAGTCGCACTTTGGTTGTGGGTTCGATTCCCGCAGCTTTGTCCGACGCGACGGGATGTCACACGGTCTGCGTGTTGTCCTTTTTCCAAAACTATATAATTCTCAAAACATTCCCCAAAATGAGATAAAATCTTCAAAAATATTCATAACATATTTTAACCTCAAGTTTATCTCATTCCTTTCCTTTTCCATCATATCATAGAGTAACCCATAATTACCTAAAAAGTAAGGATCATATAAACCCTAATGGTTACCTTAATAATTATTACCTGAATTTCCACATCGAGTTGGCCATCTCGTAAATGATGCATTAGAGAACTCACCAAGGTTGAAGTGGTTGATCATGACTCCTTGATAGTTGGTTTAGAACAACTATGAGATTCCTCATTGAATCCCCTATCTCATCTAGTATCATAATCAGAGAACCACCACAGTTTCCTTCAAACCCATTGTCACTTTGGTGCCTGCTAGATCCATCCATTCACTAAAAACATAAATGTCAGTGTGAGTATATCAACAAAAACATCATGTACTAATGAGGAAGGTAGACTCTAAGATATACTTACTCATTCACATTATCTAAAATTAGGACTCTTTCTGAAATTCTAACCATTATGGTAATGTCACTTATGCTTAAAGAATACCCTAACCTCTAAAGTTATCTAAACCGACCTCTGATACCAACTATAAGGCCCCAGCCTTAAACCTTACTTAATCTTGAGTTATTACAAGATTACACATTGAGGATCTTTTCAGGTTTAGAGTTTTAGAGAATTAGATCATGAAACTTGCATTACATTCCACATTTAAACAAAGTGGTTACATAAAAGTCAGCATTCATTCTTCCCATCAACGGGAACATATTTAAAATATAACACGGATTCTTTCTTGACACATCCTTGACACTATCATCACATCATGTACCTTTCCCTTGACCTGTGAAAAATATTTCAAAAACTTGGGATGAGCATAAAAAGCTCAGTAAGAGTTATAAAAATATGGAAAGGAAACATGAGTTCATATATACATAAGAATGAAATCATACTTTACCCATAAAACAAAGGCACTTTAACATACCTCATCAAACCATGAATAAATCATAGAAATCATAAGACATAAAGGTAACTTGAGGCATTCATAACATTCTTATGTAGGGAGTAACCCTCTTGGTTACGTTTGGAATACCCATCACAGTATATTCCCTAAATCTCTTCGGAGAAACCTTAACGTTTCACTCCTTCGCGTTACCCAATGCATTGGAGAGCTATATCGGGCTCACCCGCCCTTAGTTTATCACGGAACCACCCGTTCTTCATAACAATGCCCAAGAACCATAACATAATCGTATCACATAAACATGAATGAAGGAAACATAACATTTCCACATTTCAATCACAATATAACATATTAGGATATTGAAATAATGAATCCATTCAAAAAGAAACCATTTCCAAAACCATTTAAAACATTTAATAAAGAGATTTTTGAATCAAAGTGTCCCATACCACCTTGAAGCTTTTAACATTTTAAACCATTAATATCCATATAAATAAATCCTTAAAACCATTTTGAAAACATGGATATTAATAAGAACAAATAATTAAAACATTTAAAACGATATTTTGGTTAAAGGGGTTTTACCAAAATTAGAGACACTTGAATACAATAATCAAGGAATAACATTTAGTCAGAACTTTATAATATCATGAGAATAAAAGGATTCATGATATAATACTCCAAAGGACAGTATATACACCATATAAGAGTGAATTGGTGCATAACAACAATGAACCCTCAATAGAAATGTCAAATGTGATGAAATACCTTATAAAGAAGGTATCCTTAAATTAAGGACAAACAAATCTCAAAAAATATGTGTGACAAATATATAGACACCCAATATAAGTGGATATTAAGTGTAAAACAATAAAAGGTCATTCACACATATTCAATGGATGACATATTTAATGACTACAAGTTGAACCCAAAGAAATCGAAATTGGGTTAAGAAGTTCCCTTGACAGCCTAACGGCGTCACATCAAAATGAGTTGATGAGAGATAAAAAGAGTATCTCATCACTTGGACACAAAATTTACATCAATAAGGATATATGAGAACATATCCCAACATAACAATATGTAAATTAAAAGACCCAATAAAAGAAGTCTTTTAAAAAGAGGAAGGGTGAAAGGTTCCCTTACCGAATTGGGTATCTTTCAAAACATACACCCCATGAAAGAAGGGCAATAAATCATTGATGTAAATACTCATAAACGAAAGTATATTACACAAATAGTAGAATAATGGGCAGTACATACACCACTCAAAGGAAATTGTGGCAAATGTAGCATAAATCTCACGGGGATAAAAGTGAGATGAAAAATCCCTTATGAAAACTCGGCAGCCTAACGGCGCCACATAACTTCCAAAAGGATTGATGAGAGAGAATAGGGTCTCTCATCACATGAACATAAAAATTACAGTAGTAGTAATATAAAATAACATCCCAATCATAATAAAGATGAGCTTAAAAGAAATTACATAAAAGAATGTACTTAAAAAGAAAGAGAGTTGTAGGATCCCTTACCTCGGGTCCGACTTGACTCGATCATTCTTTAATCTCCTGAATAATAAACTTGAGTTAATTTCTAATTCCTTAAGAACCCTTTTCAAGTTCATTATTACTTTTATACCACTTATTACCTTGTCATAAACATTATGTAATCATTTAAGTTAATAATATTTGTTTTGCCGATATTTGGTTCTTAAGTCGAAAGTGGTCTTCTTACAATTACATGTTGTTCGTGTGGCCAAATGTTTATTATATCCAGAATTCTATTCATTATGTAGATATCATATATTTCATATATATCCAGTACATGCATGCATTTATAACATTACATAATCATTTAGAGGTAAGAAATGAAATGCACCGTTCATGGAGACGGTAAGCCGTACGTACGCATGAACGCTACTTTCATTTCTATTTCGTATTTTATAGAATGGAATAATAATGATATAAAGGTATATTATAATTCCAGTATAATATCATATATAATATCATATTTCCATCCTTTATACATCCCACATATGGTATTTAACGAATCAAATCACTTTGAGGGGGCGGTAGTCCGCACTTCCTTAAATGAAGATATCGCGTATACCCATAATGGAAGCCACAAAGGTAAGACAAAAATGAAAAATACAGAAGCATAAATAAAACATAAACATATTATATATCATATATAAAAATAGTGACATCATAATGGCCACCTTTGAAGGTGTTAAATGAGTATTGAACAATCATCGTTTCGGGAGGCAGAATTTCACCGTCCACGGAAACCGTATGTTCTTTAACCATTTGATGTAGTTGTGTGAGAGTGTAGCTAAAATAAATCTTGTAACAACATCCTAGTATATTGAAGATACTGGTGTTGTTACAAAAGAAGTAAATAAAAAGAGATTATAGGTTTGGAGAAGCAAAATAAAACAAATGAACAAGAGAGAATGAGTTACCTTTAAAAGTGTAATCTCCTTTTGATTTGAGCCTAAAGGCTTCCTTTGAAAGGATTCTGCCCAAAGGGGATCCTCTAGGATGAGGATAGGGATGTTGAGAGAGTAAATGGGCAGGGGTTGGCCGAGGCAAAGGCTTGAGGGGTGTGGGAAAAGAGGTAGAGGTGGGGGCCTTTTATAAGAGGAGAGGAGGGGCACTTTTGGAAAGCAATGAAATATTACATTATTTGAAAATGCTTTTCGGTTCTAAAGGGTCCCACATTGATAGAATTCGTGGATAAGGTGATAAGGCATCGAAATCCACTCATCCAATTGGTTTTGTCCATGTGTATATTGTAGATTTTTCATTATCTTTCCATTTTAATTAAATTGTCAAATAATGATGTCATCGCTGCATCATTATTATGTCATAAATAATTTAATTTCTTTAATGTCTAAAAATTATAAAAAAAATACTATGATATAGGAAATCTTTTTAGCTTTCCAATGACTATTTATAATCAAAATTTGGACTTGTATAACCCCACTTAACAATTGTTTTAGTAAAACATACTATGTTAGTGTCATTTTCACTTTAACATTAAATAAAAAGTATTTTATGTTATTTCCCAACAAAAGTGGATCCATGGGGTCCCCAAGTTAGGCCATGGCTTTTCTTGGTCGGCCATGACATAACCAATAGGGTTGGGACATGTGTCTAGGTCATTTTATATTATTAAAGCATTATTTATACCTTAAACTACCCTAATTACCACTAATCGCGATTAAGAACTTAATGAGTTACTATTCACCAAAAAAATTATTATAATCTCATTGAACCACATTTTACTTCTTAATGACAACCATGTATGTCGGATTTTCAAAATTCAATACACATTAGTGGTAAAATTTCATTTAACTGAAAAATCAGTTTGCTTGATTACCACTTAGTGGTTTCACTATTCATCAAAAATTGAAGTTTTTTAGAAAATTACCAAAAATTCACCCTAAGCTATATTTGATATTCTGAATTCAAAAATGAAGTCCGTTTTACAAAATTCAAAACATATTAGTCACATTAATTAATTTAATAATTAATTCCCGCTGTCAGAGCAAATAGCGTGTTTTTATAAAACAATAAGTATCAAAAGATTGACACTAGTTTAAGTCTAATTTCAAAGTGAAATTAATTCCAATGACCACCATTGGATTAAATGGTAAAAATATTTTCTAATTTAACTTTAAAAACAATTCAAAATATTATCTAATCATATAAATAAATTAGATTAAAAAGAGGTTTTGAATTAAAACACAACATTTTACACTATTCATTAAAAAATGAACTTTATCAGAAAAATACCAAAAATTTACACAAAGTAAAATTTGATGTCCCGATTCTTAATAAGAGTTTTATTAGGTCCAAAAGAATGTATAAGAGTGATCAAAACTATATTTAATGACAGTTCGCCATCAAAAGGCGATAAGTGAACCTTTAGTGAAAACTAGGGCATATATGCCTAAAATCGAATTCTTTCCGTATTTTAAGCCCCTATCCTTTATTGGATAATTGTAAAAACATTTAAAAACATATATAATCATATTTCAGTTATTTCTATCCACTCCCGCCATTACAACGGCTACATGTTAACTACCATTTAAAATAATATTATTTTATTATTAGAGTGCAACGTAAGATTCCCAAGAAACTCGTTGTTGCGTGTTGGGTACGCCATCGAGCATAGCTTCCCCTTTAAAGTCATTTAAATATTTTATTCACAAATATGGATAAATATGAAATGTCATATTCTTTATTTACCTGGGATGTTACATGAGTTCTCTATTAGAGTGTCTCTAGTTCCACGTTGCGAGACCATAGGGGGAATTGGACATTGAGTGATTTACCAGAGTGACTATAGTTTACTGTTACGAGACAACAAGGGGAATTGATGGTGAGTGCTTCCTCAGAGAGTCTTTGTTAAGCTGAACTAGAGAAGTTAGACTGTGATAAATTCTCAGAGGATTTCTTGGTATTGTTTGTTTTTTTATTTAATAAATTTAAGTGAATGTAGTTGAAACTATAGGATTGTTTACTTTTGAGTAATTAATTGTTTATTACTTCATTTTTTTATATTTCCTACCATATATATTCACTGATAGTTAGGCACAAATATTTGGATGGTTGCCTTCTAGGATTTGTCTCACAATTTATTTGGGTAATGATTTTTGGCCCAAATAGATTATATTGTTGCTAGTATAGATAAGGGAAAGAACCCTTATACTTTAGGTACTTGATTTCTATGGAGTAGGAGATCCTGGGACTAAGCTAAGGCTTGCGATGATGCAGAAGTTATTTAATTGTTTCCTTTTTTACTTTGGTTTAGTACTATATTCTATCATTCTGACTTGTTTTCATACTTTCCTAGACATATGTGACATGAATCATTTATATATGTGCTCTATTTGTTTATCTACTTATAGTCTTCCACTGTTTAATTTTTCATGTTATTATTATGGCTTCCGCTACTATTATATATTTATTTATGTTGTGTTACTTTGCCAATGAGGGCATAGTTTCCCAACTATCAAACCCAAGGACCTCGCTGCTAGTTGGTAGCCTTTGGAATTTGAGGAAATGTGCTTGAGTCCATGTGACCAACTGAGTACAGGGAACCTTTGGGCAGAACTATGAACTAGGATGTTACAATTTGATACAAGTCCCACATTACAAATATGGTTAGCAGTCGATGATCAATTTTTTGTTACCATTCTAGGTCACACGATATGGATACTGTGTTTCAAAAATTTTCAACAGTTATCCTCTATCATTATCACCATCCCCATGGTCTCCTAAATATCGGGCTCAATGATTCACCTTTTTTGTCCCTTCTGTCCCACACAGACGACATTAAACTGGGCATCTACAGTCTAAGATATATGACCTTAAACTAAGATATATTTCATCCTTACCGCTTAATGTTAAACTTCATGACATTGTAGAAATACATGTGGCTTTATTTCCAATCTTATAGGATATATAGGAGCACCTGAACATTTCATCCTCAGGTCTAGCCCTAGGTACCAGAAATTATACCTTCATTATGGCCTCGAATTAAGTATCCTGGAGCACATGGTGTGATGTGTAATTTTTCCCCATTCACATTAGGATTACAATTACCGCATCACATGTCCCCCTTCATGGATCTCTCCTCTTTGTCCTTACTGCATGGAGTTAAACTGCGCGACATCTTAAAAACTATTTGTGGCTTAATTCCTTCCCTCACAGGATACAGAAGAACACCCAGACGTTTTTTCTTCAACTCTAGCCCCAAGTTCCCCATTTTTGGTATCACAGCATGAAATTCATTTTTGGAAGCATGTGCCATGATGAAAACTTCTTTTGTCCCCATTCATGTCAGGTTGAAAATAGTCGCACCATGTTCCTCCCTTAGGAATACCTCCCCTTCCTCCATATCCTTACCGTATTATTCTAAACTACATGGAATATCCAGAACTACATATAGCTTGATTCCCCTTCTCATGGGATACATAGTAACGCCCAGACATTTCATCTTTGGGTCCAGCCCCAGGTCCCTCAATCTCTTCATGCCCGTTGGACACATGTTCCCACTTTGGATTGTATATAGTGTGGTGTAGAATTCTCTTGTCCTCATTCAAATTGAGTATTCTTTATTATTCCATGAACATTCCCATTAGAACATCATCCTTCTACATGTGTCCTTATCTTATAATGCTAAACTACACAGAATTCTAGAACTATGTGTGGCTTGATTCCTGCCCTCATAGGATATATAGAAATGTTCGGGTGTTTTTTCACCAAGTGCATCCCAGACTCCAAATATTATATCTATTTTTCATCCCCTCATCCATGATTCTTATGGAATTACATGGTGCGACATGCAGACTTTTTTCCCATTCACATCATGCTTACAATAGCCTCACCATGTACCCCCTACGAGATTTCCCCTTTCATATTCATATTTAAAACATGATGTTAAACTACACAACATTTATAGAACTACATTATTATTGATTTACACCCTTATGGGATACATAGGAATGCACAAAAATTTCATCTTTGGGTCTAGCCCCAGATTCCTCAACCTTTTCATCCCTTTCGGCCTTATCCTATGGTCCAACTTCTATGACCTTAAATTAAGATTTTACCCATCCTGCATGACATTAAAATGTTCTTACCTACTTTAATGACATTAAAATAGAAATAATTCATTGTCATTATTGCATGACCTTAAAAGGTAAGTACCCCTTCATCCCGCATGACATTAAAATGCATGGAACATGTCGAAAATCCCTTTATTCTGCCCCCTGGGCTCGGGTCTCCTCATAAGAGTGTGTGGTGTGGTATCGAGATCCTTTATCCCCATTCACATCAGGCTATATTTTTTCCATGCCTTACTCATTCTCATTTGAGACATTACTTTTGTCTACATGTTTACCGCACGATGTTAAACTACATGGTATATCTAGAACTATGCATGGATTGATTTTTTTTCGATGTAGGATATGTAGGAACACCCATGTATTTCACCTCAGATCCAACCTCGGGTTTGCTAACACATTTTACCACTTTAATACACTCACCTTCTTGAGTTTTCCACCATTAACTAGGCCCCTCAACCACTATTATGCTTCATCAGTGTGCTCAGATTCGCTGTGGTTTAGGACCTAGTGTGTTGGGTCCTTCATGAACATGTTTTCATTCCATATCCATGCTTCATGTGTCCCTTTATTTTGGTCTCTATTATTTCTCACATCCAAAGGGACCCTAGGTGGTATAAATGCTCAAACTTATGGATCACCTTCCATTTTGGGCCAATGTCCTGGAGTACCTTGGAAGACATTTGAAACAGGTCCCGCATCGCGAATGTGGTTAGTAGTCAGCCATCACTTGTTTGTTCCCATCCCAAGTTTCATGATATGGATACTTTACTTAGAATACGGTCAACAATTATCCTCCATCATTAAGACAACCCCATTATTCCTTGAATATTGGTTTCGTGACTCACATACTTTTCAATTTCATCATGTTCAAAAAGAACTTTGACACCCTTTGTGTTATCCCTTCATGCACCTTTGCACATTGAGAGGACGAACTAGGGTTGTGGGGGCATCTTTGACTTCACACTTTCATCCTATACTGTGTGCTTCCATGTGTTGTAAAGATCTTCTCCACTCTTTATTCCCACAATGAGCATGGCTCATGTGGGATTAGGGATTTTGGGTAAGGTTTGTGCCTGAATGGAAGAGTCAAACTTCCTGTTGATCCAAACTCTGTGACCTTAAACTAGAAGCTCTGGTCCCCTAGTTTGGTCATCATGAATTTAAACTGTGTGCCTTCTCTTGGAAATTGGTAATGCTGTGTGGAATAATTTTTTCTCATTCACATCAGGATGATTTATGGTGTCACATAACATATTCTCACTTTGGGAATCTTTCCCTTTTGGTCCAAACTCTATGCCCTTTAAACCAAGACTTTCAGTTTCCTAGATTCCATGACATTAAACTGCATAATAAATACGATTTTACTTTATCAAGAGGATATCGTTCCTTTTGGTATTTTCCATCTTTCATACCTTTCTCAAGAACTACATGTGGCTTGATTCCCATTCTCATGAGATACATAGTGATGCCTGAACTATTCATTTAAGGTTCAGCTACAACCCATTTCATCCTTTTGGCCTCTTGGCCCTAGCCCCTTTTCAGGAATGTGTGGTGTGGCGTGTGGACTTATTTTTTCCTCATTCACATTGTGTAATGTACCATGCCACATGTTTCAACTTTAGGGTGCCCACGTCCTAGCCATATGGAAATAAACTGCATCACAACTTTCATCCTCATCACATGATGTTAAACAACATAGAACTTAATAAGTACGTTCAACTTGATTCCTATTCTTATGGGATACATAGTGGCACCTATAGATTTTTTATTCAGGCCCAACCCATGGTTCAATAAACTTTTTGGCCCTAATTATAGTCCAATATATATAACCTTAAACTAAGATCCTATAATCCATGAAATAAAACTTTAAGCAGTTAGCCCCAATCCAAGAAGTATGACCATAAAACTATGTGCAACGTCCTCGTTATATGATGTTAAACTATTACATGCACTGTCCTTACTGTATGATGTAAAACTATATATCTATCAGCTTCATCTATGATTAATTCTATGTCCTCACTATAAAGGTCTTGTCTGTAAGTAGGTTTGATCTTGGTTCTGACCGATGTGCTCGACCAATGTTATTTCATAAAGATGGAGTATTTTCAAGAGTGTTGGAATCATTTCAAACATTACATCACTCTGCCCCATGATTTTCATGCCCTATTATTTGGGTTATCCTCTTCTTTCACATTCTAAGGAACCCCCTAATAGTATGGATTCTTGGAATTAAGGATCACATACTATCCTGGGCCAACATTCTAGAGGGAATTAGACAACACTTCAAGTTTGGCCCCATGTTTTGAGTACAATCAACTGTTGGACCTCATTTTTTCCCCATTTCATGCTAACGCAATATAGATGATTTTTTTAAATTTGGTCAGCAGTTATCATCCATCATCATGACACCATCATTGTGTTCCTGATTTTGGGTATCATGATTCAAACTCCACATTTCCCCTTGTTTGGATGGACTCTAACGCCCTTAGCATTACCCTATTCATGCATTAGAGCATGTTGGGAAAGGCAAGTTGTATTTTCCAAGAACCCTATCCTCTGATTGCGGTCTCCCCGTAAACTGAAATATGAAGTCAGTCGACAATGGAAGACCCCCGAATATTTGATGAATAGCTAGAACTATCATGCACAAAGTGGAGGATTATGTGGCCATTCCTAGTTTCTCACACCTGTTATGACCCATGGGAGCTTAGGGTTCAATCGCCATTTACTTTACAATTATGATCGAGATGTTGGAAAAAAAGTAATAATAAGTAAGTAGTAAGTACATAAATGCAGTTCATGATAAGTAAATAAGGTAGAAAACATGTTTCATAAGTTTGGCCAAAACATAACCTTATGGATCATCCCCTTCAATGGACTACTCCAGTACTTTCACTTTATGACATGTGGCCTCTAAGATTGTCTCTCACTCCCTAAGCTCCCTTTCTTCATCAGTAGTTGTGGAGTGGAGCTCATTGGCTCTGACCTGCATTTTCTCCCGCTCATATTTGAGTTCAATCATTTGAAGGCTTTCCTGCATTTATTACTCCTAGGAATCCTCCAACTGCGCCTTCAACTGTTCAATGAGCTTATATTGGCTTAAAATAAATTAATCTCATTAATTTTCCTTCTCTTCAAGTCTTCATACTTCTTTCTCAGCGCCAAGAATCTTCTGGAAATTCTTCTATTCCTAACGACACTAGGAAATATCAGAGCATTGGCTACACTCTCATATTTTCTCATCCATATAATCATGTATTATTATATGAAAATGGTGATAATCCACCCCTCCAGTGTAGAGAAAGCATAGACATGTGTGAAGTGACCTCATCCAAATCAACCATTCTGCATCTGATTGACCGAGGAAGTGTTTAATTCACTTCAACACCTTGAATCATGTAATATGACTCTCCTTGACCACATCAGGATCATAGTCTTCCATCTCCTCAGGAGCTGTAGGACTGTACTCAGGAAAAGTAGCTTGGAGTTTAGTGGCATGGTCCAATTTAGGCATCCTTTCTTCTTCAACAACCTCACCCTCACCATCATGGATCTCAACCCTGGCAGTAAAATCACCCATGATTGTAGCTTCTTGCTCACTAGGTTCCAGGGCTGGACCAGTTTGAATGGTTGGATCTGCACGGACTGGTGCAATCACTGGTAGAGATCCTGAATATGTTTTGAACTCCAAAGTTTTTCAAGCCACCAATCTTACGATCACTGGATTTGGAATGGATACCTTAGTTAGTTGAGATCCCCAATAAATATGTGAGCCTACAAAGGTAGAACTTACAAGAGCCAAGAACAATGGTATCCAGTGCCTAAGTCATGACATGAGATGCCACCATGGGAGATCCCTCTATGCTTTTTAATCCAATGATTGGCACTGGATCCTTCTGAGTGGTAGGGATAGTCTGAGATTCCGAGGTCACCATTTCAACCCCTCCTACTGATTCACCACTGACAACTTCAACTGTGGCTAGCCCTTCTCCCAATACAGCCATGGTCGACCCTCTACCCTGCTCGATTCCAGATACAGATTCACAGGGAATTCCTTCCACGTCCATTGATATATTTTCATCCTCTTCAAGGGGAACTTCTTATCTATCATCATTGATGTGTTCCTAAATAAGGTATAGTTTGGATAGTGGATTTGAATTATGAAAAGAGGAATACCGGTGTAGGTAAGAGTTGATACTCACCTCACTTTGTTTGACCAGTTCCATGTCAGAGCCTATGATTTTTCCACTCTCACATGGGATTCCTTGGTAGGCTGTTGTTCCATGAGTTCTCTCACCTACAGGTACCTCACCTCCAGCCTCCTCTTCTTCCTCTTCCTACTCCTCTTCTTTCTCTTCCTCTTCTTCTTCCTCTTATACTTATTTCTCATCATCTTCTTCCCCAGATGTCAACTTTTTCGAGTCATCCTCCTGGTCAAGAATAACATTCATGAGGAGTTTTGGTTCTTTATACCACCCCCATTGGAATGTATAAATATCCATGGCTATCAAGTACACATGTTGGTGATGAAATTTCACCTTCTCTGCCATATGAATACACCCTACTTTTGGTAGATCAATCCCAATGCACACCAGTATTAGCCATAGATCTACCGAGGACATTTATTATCGCAGCATCCTCCAGGAAGACCATAGATATAGGAAAATGGCATCGGTGGTTGGATTTAAAATATGTCTTAGCTGTTTCCTAGGGTGTTCCCAAGATGGACCATGACGCCGCCCATATGGCCACCTCTCTTTAGAAGGTGGAGGCACATTCTCACCTTGCGATGATCCTGCCGCTAAAGTTCCTACCTGCACTTTTCCACCTACCTGGCTTATTCCCAATCTCACTTCCCCATCAGTACCTCATCTTCTTCCTCGTTATCTAGACTCCACACTGGTCGCCTTGATTTTCCGAAGGAGTTTCTAGAGAATCACTTTCAAATATGCAGATATCCAATTGTCAACATACTCTATTGATAAGACAACATTAACATTAGTGGGGGGAATAGTATTGACCTCACTAAATCTAGAATCCATGAACATAAGACACAATTGGTGAAGGATTTAGGGATTCCACTCCTCTCGAACCCTTGTATTCACTTTCTTTGGCATCTGCTGCATGCACCCAAATTTCCTGTCAAACCTCGTCTGCACATAGGGTTCGTAAAATATTTTCCCATTGATCTGGGCTACCAAAACACCACTCCTAATGCTTTTCAAGTATTCCCTCTACTCCAATGGGCCTCACTAGTCATCTACCATCTGGCCAAATGGGGTCTAAAATGGATGAAAGTTGAAGTTTTCATGGTTGCTAATCTTGAGTTTGATTTCCTACTCATTGGGAATCAAGGGAAAAATTCTAGAAATATTTAATAGGGAAGGACGTAGAATGTAACCTATAGGGAGGATGACATTCAGGATGTCAAAAGCACCACAATGAGATGCAACCCAACCATGAATAATCTAGAACAGTCCATAAATTCTCCTGGCCATACTTCCTATTGAGATGCTCCCAAAAATATTGTATAGCCTAGAAAACACATGCACTCCCATACTGACCTTGTTCTTGGCCGCCATGATCCCAACCATCACTAACATCCCCGGATGGACTCCCATCCTTGTATCCCTTATCGGAAGCAGCCACCCACTTAGGAATGCAACAAGAAATCCAAAATATCATACATTCAGGTATCATTTTTTTTATGATGAAGCCCCATGATCGGTACTCAACTACCTTTAGGACCATACAGTATGATCCTTCCTTCCCCTTTTGAAATGTGTTTAGGCACTAATTCCATCAACCCTACATTTTCACTGCCCTGTCGTATTGTAGAAACATGATGAACTGTCCCGAATATACTATTTTTTTCAGGATGTACTTGATTTCTAGATTCTCCCTGGATAGCTCCAAAAAATTCTATATCAGAATGGGGGTATGCATCCTATCCCCAAAAATGTTCTCAATTATAAGGAACTCATTATACCAGTACCCTTCTAAGGGAATTCCCCCAATGCAATGGATGTACCAATGGCTGATGCCCACTTCCCCATGGTGGAGGTGGAAAGTATTTGTGTCAGGGGACCACTGGCTAAACAGCTCCAACACCAAGTCTTTCTAATAGTATAAATGAAACTATGATGTCCACTCAGCTTCAAATAGCTCGATAGATTGCAACACCTCTCCAAACTCCTAGCATGTCTAGCGTACCTTGTACGCTCATACCCATTCACTAGTAAAAATTCCCCAGGTCCTAAAGTTCCATTCTTGCCCACCTTTGGTCTCATAAGTGATGTTACTCATAAAATTTCTCTCATAGTGAAATGTAGACTCCTTAGGATCTGGATCACTCCCCACAATAATTATGGTTTTCATATTTAGGATGTAAACAACTATGTTCTGAGTTTCCTTAGCGGGGTGACCATTGTTTGTGATATTTTACCATGTAAGGCTATCCACACATGTCACCTAGGACCATGGTGCATCAGTCTCAAAGACTGGAATTAGAACCGCCTCTAGGATTATGAAGTTCTATAGTGGTAGGGTGTCTCTTAGAACATAATCTTTTTGGGCCTGTGTCAGCATAACAAAAAGATCTGATTATCAGACACAACTCTTCTCGCATGAAGAATCTGTGGGTTTGTGATCATTTGGGCTCTCTGAGTAGCATCAACAACTTCCTTATCAGTGTCAATTTGTTCGGAATCCATTTCCATCAGTCCTCAGAATTGACAAAAGGGATTGCATAAAAGAATGGGGATTGGACCTGTAAGGCAGAAAAATGCGTGCAAGATGGATGTTAGCTGTAAATAATTTAGCTAAGTCAGGTGTGTGAAAAATTTAGGAGTGCGAAAGAATCCGCAGCTACACACGAGGCACTAACCGAATTCAAGATATTTCATGAGGAATGGATGATCTTTCGCACATGAGAGTAGGATCACCTATCGCATGGGAAAGTCAAAGTATAGACCCTTGGACCCCCGCCTATTTATAGGCATAGACTGGGTCTTCCACGCACATGGATGTTTTTTTTCACACCATATCACTCTGTTTGCATGAAATGCCAAAATTTGATTATCTTCAGTGTTACCCTCAGAACCCGACCTTCTGGCCCCCCTTCAGCTTAGAATCTAGGGGGTCATTTTTTGGCACTGAATTTCATTTAAGATCTTTGAAGGGAATTTTTGAGCAAACTGAATGTATATTTGGAATTAACAGAAAATCACGAGACACCCAATGGAGGTGCGCACAAGATCTGAGGTCGGTGCACAAGAGAGAAATGCATGCACAAGAAATTGAACACCCAATGCAATGTCAAATGGATTCTTCCCTGTCAACCTTTCGAAAAGTGGCCAAGTCAAAAGTGATAAATAAATTTATCTAGTGAGAAAGAAGAGGGACCGTGTGTAAGAATTTACGTTCCCAATTCGACATCAAATTCCCCTTTTGCTCAAGCTTCCTTGTGCACTGTCATTGAAGTGTTCATCTATAAATAGAAACGTACCCTCTCACTCCAAGGTACCATTATGGAAGAAAAATTGTCACTCCCATGATAGAAAGATGACCCCTTCTACAACTTTACTAAAGATATGGCCTCAAGGTACTTGATATTGTTCGATAGGTCTCCCCAGGGTCCTCCTTTAGGTGGGCCCACTAGGGTTTGACCCTCTCCCATTTCCTTTTATTCCAAGGAAATAGTGCACAAAATATTCTTCTTGCGCACAAGTTTTACCTTTTTTGTGCCAATCTTGTGCCTAGGGTACCATCTTGCACACAACCCCTCATCTTTCGAGCATTCTTTTAGTCTTGAGCACCCCCTCCTAATGTGCTCCATGTTTCGTCCTTACCCCAAGGCACCTTTTCCGATCCCCTCTTATGTGAAACACCCCTATCTTATGCACAATTCTCCTATGCAGCTGTAAAGACCCATAAAATTCAAGGGAAATTTTTTCTTAATTTTCTTTAGAATTTTACAAGAGTGTGGTTTCAGACGGCACCTGATTCCGAGGCCCGGTGTGCCCGGAATCAATTTCCGAAGTTTGGCTCGGGTACGTTCAGTGAACGAACGAGCGGGATTTTCTAACTTTTGAACCGGTGCCCGGAATCGAATTCCGAGGGCACCGATGGAACCGTAGCGCCGGTATACTCTTAGGAACTCCTGTTCTGGAGTTGCGTTCATGCGAGTGTTGATAATAAAAATTGTGGATGTTTACTTTGTAATTACACTACAATTTTTATTATTTTACTCTAAGTGATATCTCTTGTTGGAAGTTGGGTAACCACCCAACCTCCCATGGGAGGTTATGAGGGTGGTGGGGCCCACACGAACCCCACCCCTTCATATCCTCTAAAACCCCCTCAACTCCCACTTAAATTATGTTAACTTAAGTTATAAACCTATGACTTAAATGTACTGAGTTAATGAGGTGAGTTGTGTGTGGTTATTGAATTTCAAACCTTTGAAATTCAAAGAGGTTGGGTTGTGTGAATAAAATAAGAAAGAGTCTTATTTTATTTTGTTAGAATTTTATCTCCTTGAGAGAGTAGGGAAGTCTTCTTCATCTTCTTCAAACTCAACGAAGAACGCGAAGAACGCCGTTCTTCAACGAAGAACTTCTCCGCCGAAGAACACGGTCCATCCACGACGCCGTATCCGCGACGCGACGTACTTCTTCCGCGTCGTCTCTTCCGCGACGGATTTCCGCGACGAACGCCATCGACAACGACTCTTCCTCCGACGTCAAAGGAATTGACACCGATATTCCACGACTACGTCAACGTGCGACTATTGAGGTAGGGGTTGTTGATTTATTGATTATTTATTCCATTCTTGATCGTGGATTTAGCATGTCTAAACGTGAGGCAACTGAATATTCTTTAGTTGTGTTATTATTTAACGTGAGGGGGGCCAGACCGCATGAACACGGCCGAACCCCCCTCCATCGTTCATGTTGTTTATTCTTGCGGGCGGAAGCAAGGTGGCGTGGTGCCGTCGCAGCACGCGGATAATTGTACGTTTAACTTACGCGACGCCGTCGCGCGCGCACCATGGAAGAAACAATAAGAACGCGACGTCGTCGCGCCGCGTTGAAAGAAATCGAGGTGCGGCGGAGGGGCGCGGTGCCGTCACACCGCGCCGGATGACGAATTCCGCGGCCGGTTCCGGGCCGCGGCGAATTGAGAAGACCGGCGGCCGGGCCGCCGGTGTCGGAAGCCGAAGAGGGGACCAGAATCTTCCGGTCCGTTGGAGAAAAACCGGCCTGCCAGCTGGCCGGCCGGATGGAATTAAACCGGGGGAATTAATCCCCCGGCCAGCACACAAAACCCCCCTCATTATGAGGGGGGCGGTTTCCATGAAGGAAGGGGGGGCAGCAGCCCCCGGGTTTTTTTTTCAATCAAGCCCCCCACGTGGGGGGGGGGGGGGGGTTGCAAAAGGGGCGCGGCATATAGCCGCGCCGCCGCTTCCAATCAGCGGGGGGCTTTGCCCCCCCCCCCCCCCCGCATGCCGCCAGGCCGCCCCGCCTGCCGCCGGGCCGCCGCGCTACCACCGGGCCGCCGCGCCACCGCCGGGCCGCCGCGCCACCGCGCCGCCGGCCGGCCGGGCCGGGTCGGACCCGGGTCGGGTCGACCGGGTTCGGGCCGACCCAGGGGGGGTCGGGCCGGGTCGCCCCGGACCCGGACCCCCCGTTTCGAATCGGTTTCGGTCTTTTGGCCATAACTTGAGCCTCGGACCTCCGATCGACGAACCGTCTGCGGAAACGCGATCCTTGGATCGAGACGGTCGTTTCGGTATATCGCACTCAAGGTTTCGGATTACTTTGAGTTCGGCCGGGTTGGTTCGTTCACGAAACCAACCGGGCCCTCGGAGCGGAAACACTCATATCTTGAGCTACGGACGTCCGATTGACGTGCCGTCAGCCGCGTTGTGTTCCTCTTAGTGAGACAGATCTTTTGGCATACTCCGCCCGAGGTTTGGGCACAGGTGGAGTACGGTCGGGTTGGTTTTGCCTTAAAAACCAACCGGGCCCCGGGGACGAAAATGCCAATAACTCTCAGACCGAGCGTCTGATCGACGCGCCGTCTGTTGCGTTGAGTTCCTGTTGACGATACGGAACTTTTGGATACATCAACTCTGGACTTTGTGACAGTTGATGTATCAGCCTCTCGGCTCATGGAGCGGACCCTCCGAACGAGCTTGCTGTGTGCGGGAACCCTAGTGCTGGCTGCGACCGTTACTGTGACTACTACTGCTGCTACTGCTACTGTGACTGCGACGACGACAGTACAGAGATCCTGTGTGGATTCGACGATGACGACTACTACACTCAGCGATCCTACGTGGATCAGTGCTACAGGTCCTGCGTGGGCCCGATCCTGTGTGGGTCCGATCCTGTGTAGGTCACTGCGGGGGTTAGTACCTATCGATCCTTCGTGGGTCTGACGACTTAGATGGTTCAGTGATCATCTTTATCGTCATCCGAAGAAGTATATTTGTGTGAGCTGAATCTTCTGTTTTACTCGATAGAGGTGGTGCGCTTGGTTGTAGCGGCAGACCTGCGATACTGGAGACGAGCGTACGGAGTACGGAGACCGTGTAACCGGCTGAGACCTGAAGACTGCTCGACCGACTCAACTTGGAGTGAGTCGACTAGCCCAGTGGACGGAGCGCCCGGTATTCGGCGGCAGACCCACGGCGGACGGAGCGCCTGGTAGTTGGCAGCAGACCCGCGGTACTCGACTGGAGGAGTACCTCTATAGGCTATCTGGGTGAGCGCCCGGTTTTTGGCAGTAGACCCTCAGCGGACGGAGCGCCTGGTAGTTGGCAGCAGACCCGTGGTACTCGACAGGAGGAGTACTTCAGCAGTCTTAGGTTAGTGAGCAGTATCTCAGAGTCGTAACAGGACACTGTACACTTCAGAGATGGGGCTCTTCAGTAGTTACGTTTTTGATAATGAAAATCCTGTGTGAGCTGAATCCTGTTACTTTCCTGTGTGGATTGTGTTGAGCAATCCTGTGTGGATTACGTTTTGCTTTCCTGTGTGGAATACGTTTACTTTCCTGTGTGGACTGAGTTGTACTTGGGCTCGGAGGTTGGAGCGTATTTGAAATTGATGACTTAGGTATATGTATGGGAATATACCTAAGCAGTGTCGGTTGTTACTTCGTGATTGTACCTTTCTTCGTGGTTTATCCTTTGTGGATTTGAGAGACCTTCAGGGGTCTCGGGGTCCCTACTGAGTAACTTATACTCACCCCTGCACGGGCTATGCCCGCACTACGTTGTGTTGGTTGCAGACGACAGACAGCGTTGACCTTAGCTGAGGCTTGCAGAGCGGGACGGTACCCGGAGGTGGACCACTGGGCGGGACGTGCACGGAGCAGACGACGGGACCTGTGGAGCAGAGGAGCTATCTGTACCCACCCTTCAGGTGGGATTTCCAGTGGAAAGCTCGGTGTAGCGGCATTTACTTTTCAGTTGCTGTTTTTCCCTTTCGAGTTGTACTTTACTTTCAGTTTGGGTTTGTATTCTGGCCCATTTACTTTTCCGCACTTTCAGTTGTACTCTGCTTTTGTTTAGTGTTTACTTTCCGCTTGCTTACTCTGTGGTGTTTGTTTACTTTACAAAGGCAATGCCTTCCCTTTTTACCGGGATTTACGCCTTGGTGCTAGTCGCCAGCCCCTGGCCTATGGAAGGCGGGCTTGGGGTAGTCACGGCACGGACCCCGAGGGCGGGTCGTGACAAATTGGTATCAAAGGAGTTCGGTTCTACCGCGAACTCTGATCTTTTCTATGTGAAGCAATAATGTTTAGCGTATTGAGTGTGGTTATCAGTCCAGGGAGTCCAGTGTTGGTGCGGCGGCCGACGTATCCGTACACCAGGACCCTGACTTCTGATTTCCGACTTAATGCACGAAAACATTGATTGCGTGTGTGTTTCAAAGTTTTCTTTGTGATTTCTTTGTATCAGATCACCAGGTATACTGTTTGACCGTGGCGCACCTATTTCCTATTCAGGATGGCCCCACGACGGCAGCTAGCTAGGGTTCCGAGAGTCGAGTGTGACGACAGCCCACCGAGCGACGAGGCCTCGGTGCAGGGCCCTTTGCCAGTAGTGGCACCAGCGGTAGCTCTACCCGCCGAGCCCCCGATACTTCCATCACCATCCGCTGACGATGCACGTCGCCTCAGCGCACTGCATGAGTTTCAGCGCCAGCGACCACCCAGGTTTCACGGGGAGACGGATCCCCAGGCAGCAGAGGACTGGCTGGAGGTAGTGGTACGAGTGTTTAGGCTAGTGAGGACACCAGCAGACCACATGGTGATCCTCGCTGCGAGCCTACTACACGCAGCAGCTGGACGATGGTGGAGCTTGATGCTCCAGGTGCACGATGAGGCATCTCTACTTTGGACGGACTTTGAGAGCCTCTTCCGCTCGGAGTTCATCCCAGCCACCCTTCGTGCGGTGCGTATCCAGGAGCTTCTACAACTGCGGCAGGGCAGCATGACGGTCGCTCAGTAC
Source organism: Viscum album (assembly GCA_963277665.1). Classification (NCBI taxonomy): domain Eukaryota; kingdom Viridiplantae; phylum Streptophyta; class Magnoliopsida; order Santalales; family Viscaceae; genus Viscum; species Viscum album. Next base: position 1,421,034,275 of record OY728123.1, on the reverse strand, counting down.
TCGGTGAGATTTACCGATCTCTCGTGCTACTCGACCGACATGGTACGGGACCCATTCTTCCGGGCCCGGACCTTCGAGCAGGGTTTGAGACACGAGATCAGGGCATCACTGATCTCCCTCAGCATACCGACTCAGACAGGAGTACTGGAGCGGGCCCTTCTGATTGAGAGCTTCCTTTCTGAGTCTACACCAGCGCAGCGACCCACCGCAGGGCGGCAGATAGCGGAGTCTTCAGCAACAGGTAGCCGACAGATGACTCAGGGTTCCATGCAAACCAGACCTACCAGTGGCCGACTGCACGACTCAGGCTCAGTTGTATGGGGAAGCCGGGGTGGAGTCAGAGCCAGGCGTGCCGAGAGTGGGCAGTGTTACTCCTGTGGCGGGATTGGTCACATGGCTCGTGACTGTCTGACCCGCCATGCTGATGATCAGCAGTTAAGTGAAGAACCTCCCAGGCAGAGGCAGAGGTTCGACCGTGGTGGTCTGCAGGGAGGAGGCGGACGAGGCAGAGGAGCTGGACGAGCAGCCGGTGGTGGGCGACGCTTTGAGGCTCTGCCACCACCACCACCAGGAGGTCCACCCCGACCACAGAGAGTAGGTGAACATGCGAGAGCTCAGCATCAGGCAGCCGAGGCCTTCGATCATGGAGCTCTGGGAGCCGATGGACAGGAGCAGAACTAGTGGATACGTCCTTTGTACTTCTGGTTCCTTGTTGCTTTTGTGTAGCGTCTTGTATTATGAGCTGCAAAAATGAAAGACGCATACCTTTGTGATATTTTTGTTCCTGTCCTCTTTCGTGATGTTACTAAGAGGTTCCAGTTTTGGCTGTTGACTTGACCCTCACTTGTGAGACATCAACTGGAGGAGACCCAGTTACCACACACTGATGCCGACAGTGTGACTCAACCCGAGGCGAGAGTAACGGTTGAATCTCTTAGTAGTAGCGTCGAGGCCTTACGACGTCATCCTTGGTATGGATTAGTATCATCCGTGTTAGGATTGACTATATTAGGCAAAGAATGTGGTTCATCCAGGGGATGAGACCAGATTTCTCTTATCGGCAATGAAGAAATCTTGCAGCTCTGGTGGGACCGGAGATGGTCCAGGCCACGACAGAGAAGGTCCAGGTCATCCAGGAGCGGATGAGGACAGCACAGAGCCGGCAGAAGTCATACGCTGACAGGAGGCGAAGGCCACTAGAGTTCGAGGATGGTGACCACGTCTTCTTGCGGGTCTCACCTCGACGTGGTATTCGGAGATTTGGCCGAGGCGGCAAGTTATCTCCGCGCTTCATCGGACCCTTCCAGGTCCTCAACAGGATTGGTGAGGTGGCTTATCGCTTGGCTCTACCACCTCAGTTGCACCGGGTGCATGACGTCTTCCACATGTCTCAGCTGAGGAGATACGTGCACGACCCGACACACATCATTGACCATGGGGAGCTTGACGTTGACGATGGGGTGACTTTTACGGAGGTCCCGGTGGAGATAGAGGATCGACAGGAGCGGGTCCTACGTGGGCGATCGATTCCTATTGTGCGCATCAGATGGCAGCACGAGAATCTCTAGGAGAGCACATGGGAGCGGGAGGCTCAGATGCGTGCTCAGTACCCTCTTTTGTTTCCCTAGTTTTTGATGTATCTTTACGGGGACGTAAATCCCTGAGGTGGGAGTAATATAAAGACCCGTAAAATTCAAGGGAAATTTTTTCTTAATTTTCTTTAGAATTTTAGAAGAGTGCGGTTTCAGACGGCACCTGATTCCGAGGCCCGGTGTGCCCGGAATCAATTTCCGAAGTTTGGCTCGGGTACGTTCAGTGAACGAACGAGCGGGATTTTCTAACTTTTGAACCGGTGCCCGGAATCGAATTCCGAGGGCACCGATGGAACCGTAGCGCCGGTATACTCTTAGGAACTCCTGTTCTGGAGTTGCGTTCATGCGAGTGTTGATAATAAAAATTGTGGATGTTTACTTTGTAATTACACTACAATTTTTATTATTTTACTCTAAGTGATATCTCTTGTTGGAAGTTGGGTAACCACCCAACCTCCCATGGGAGGTTATGAGGGTGGTGGGGCCCACACAAACCCCACCCCTTCATATCCTCTAAAACCCCCTCAACTCCCACTTAAATTATGTTAACTTAAGTTATAAACCTATGACTTAAATGTAATGAGTTAATGAGGTGAGTTGTGTGTGGTTATTGAATTTCAAACCTTTGAAATTCAAAGAGGTTGGGTTGTGTGAATAAAATAAGAAAGAGTCTTATTTTATTTTGTTAGAATTTTATCTCCTTGAGAGAGTAGGGAAGTCTTCTTCATCTTCTTCAAACTCAACGAAGAACGCGAAGAACGCCGTTCTTCAACGAAGAACTTCTCCGCCGAAGAACACGGTCCATCCGCAACGCCGTATCCGCGACGCGACGTACTTCTTCCGCGTCGTCTCTTCCGCGACGGATTTCCGCGACGAACGCCATCGACAACGACTCTTCCTCCGACGTCAAAGGAATTGACACCGATATTCCACGACTACGTCAACGTGCGACTATCGAGGTAGGGGTTGTTGATTTATTGATTATTTATTCCATTCTTGATCATGGATTTAACATGTCTAAACGTGAGGCAACTGAATATTCTTTAGTTGTGTTATTATTTAACGTGAGGGGGGCCAGACCGCATGAACACGGCCGAACCCCCCTCCATCGTTCATGTTGTTTATTCTTGCGGGCGGAAGCAAGGTGGCGTGGTGCCGTCGCACCACGCGGATAATTGTACGTTTAACTTACGCGACGACGTCGCGCGCGCACAATGGAAGAAACAACAAGAACGCGACGCCGTCTCGCCGCGTTGAAAGAAATCGAGGTGCGGCGGAGGGGCGCGGTGCCGTCGCACCGCGCCAGATGACGAATTCCACGGCCGGTTCCGGGCCGCGGTGAATTGAGAAGACCGGCGGCCGGGCCGCCGGTGTCGGAAGCCGAAGAGGGGACCGGAAGCTTCCGGTCCGTTGGAGAAAAACCGGCCTGCCAGCTGGCCGGCCGGATGGAATTAAACCGGGGGAATTAATCCCCCGACCAGCACACAAAACCCCCCTCATTATGAGGGGGGCAGTTTCCATGAAGGAAGGGGGGGCAGCAGCCCCCCGGTTTTTTTTCAATCAAGCCCCCCACGTGGGGGGGGGGGGGCAGTTTGCAAAAGGGGCGCGACATATAGCCGCGCCGCCACTTCCAATCAGCGGGGGGCTTTGCCCCCCCCCCCCCCCCCCCGCATGTCGCCAGGCCGCCCCGCCTGCCGCCGGGCCGCCGCGCTACCACCGGGCCGCCGCGCCACCGCCGGGCTGCCGCGCCACCGCGCCGCCGGTCGGCCGGGCCGGGTCGGACCCGGGTCGGGTCGACCCGGTTCGGGCCGACCCAGGGGGGGTCGGGCCGGGTCGCCCCGGACCCGGACCCCCCGTTTCGAATCGGTTTCGGTCTTTTGGCCATAACTTGAGCCTCGGACCTCCGATCGACGAACCGTCTGCGGAAACGCGATCCTTGGATCGAGACAGTCGTTTCGGTATATCGCACTCAAGGTTTCGGATTACTTTGAGTTCGGCCGGGTTGGTTCGTTCACGAAACCAACCGGGCCCTCGGAGCGGAAACGCTCATATCTTGAGCTACGGACGTCCGATTGACGTGCCGTCAGCCGCGTTGTGTTCCTCTTAGTGAGACAGATCTTTTGGCATACTCCGCCCGAGGTTTGGGCGCAGGTGGAGTACGGTCGGGTTGGTTTTGCCTTAAAAACCAACCGGGCCCCGGGGACGAAAATGCCAATAACTCTCAGACCGAGCGTCCGATCGACGCGCCGTCTGTTGCGTTGAGTTCCTGTTGACGATACGGAACTTTTGGATACATCAAATCTGGACTTTGTGACAGTTGATGTATCAGCCTCTCGGCTCGTGGAGCGGACCCTCCGAACGAGCTTGCTGTGTGCGGGAACCCTAGTGCTGGCTGCGACCGTTACTGTGACTACTACTGCTGCTACTGCTACTGTGACTGCGACGACGACAGTACAGAGATCCTGTGTGGATTCGACGATGACGACTACTGCACTCATCGATCCTACGTGGATCAGTGCTACAGGTCCTGCGTGGGCCCGATCCTGTGTGGGTCCGATCCTGTGTAGGTCACTGCGGGGGTTAGTACCTATCGATCCTTCGTGGGTCCGACGACTTAGATGGTTCAATGATCATCTTTATCGTCATCCGAAGAAGTATATTTGTGTGAGCTGAATCTTCTGTTTTACTCGATAGAGGTGGTGCGCTTGGTTGTAGCGGCAGACCTGCGATACTGGAGACGAGCGTACGGAGTACGGAGACCGTGTAACCGGCTGAGACCTGAAGACTGCTCGACCGACTCAACTTGGAGTGAGTCGACTAGCCCAGTGGACGGAGCGCCCGGTATTCGGCGGCAGACCCACGGCGGACGGAGCGCCTGGTAGTTGGCAGCAGACCCGCGGTACTCGACTGGAGGAGTACCTCTGTAGGCTATCTGGGTGAGCGCCCGATTTTTGGCAGCAGACCCTCAGCGGATGGAGCGCCTGGTAGTTGGCAGCAGACCCGCGGTACTCGACAGGAGGAGTACTTCAGCAGTCTTAGGTTAGTGAGCAGTATCTCAGAGTCGTAATAGGACACTGTACACTTCAGAGATGGGGCTCTTCAGTAGTTACGTTTTTGATAATGAAAATCCTATGTGAGCTGAATCCTGTTACTTTCCTGTGTGGATTGTGTTGAGCAATCCTATGTGGATTACGTTTTGCTTTCCTGTGTGGAATACATTTACTTTCCTGTGTGGACTGAGTTGTACTTGGGCTCGGAGGTTGGAGCGTATTTGAAATTGATGACTTAGGTATATGTATGGGCATATACCTAAGCAGTGTCGGTTGTTACTTCGTGATTGTACCTTTCTTCGTGGTTTATCCTTTGTGGATTTGAGAGACCTTCAGGGGTCTCGGGGTCCCTACTGAGTAACTTATACTCACCCCTGCACGGGCTATGCCCGCACTACGTTGTGTTGGTTGCAGACGACGGACAGCGTTGACCTTAGCTGAGGCTTGCAGAGCGGTACGGTACCCGGAGGTGGACCACTGGGCGGGACGTGCACGGAGCAGACGACGGGACCTGTGGAGCAGAGGAGCTATATGTACCCACCCTTCAGGTGGGATTTCCAGTGGAAAGCTCGGTGTAGCGACATTTACTTTTCAGTTGCTATTTTTCCCTTTCGAGTTGTACTTTACTTTCAGTTTGGGTTTGTATTCTGGCCCATTTACTTTTCCGCACTTTCAGTTGTACTCTGCTTTTGTTTAGTGTTTACTTTCCGCTTGCTTACTCTGTGGTGTTTGTTTACTTTACAAAGGCAATGCCTTCCCTTTTTACCGGGATTTACGCCTTGGTGCTAGTCGCCAGCCCCTGGCCTATGGAAGGCGGGCTTGGGGTAGTCACGGCACGGACCCCGAGGGTGGGTCGTGACAGCAGCCCTCCATGCTTGTATGAAGTAATTTTAAAGTTCTCCGAGGAGTGATTCATGTGGAATTGCCCTACCTCACGAATCTTGGCATTGGCACAATAATATCTATTTCTTTTTATCAGAGACAGACTTATATGAAACCCCCAATAGATCACTCCAAAACCCATTAACCAATGACATTTCTAGTTCCTTCCCTTCACCGAGGGTTAAAGCATGTTAGTTATGTATGTCAAGGGAATGAGGAGTGAATCCTCATCATTCGAGCTATAGGATGTTAAACTGAAAATCAACCACATCCTCAACAGATGATGTTAAACTATGACCACTACATGAGTGATAGGTTTGAGAGTACCGGGAAGGGGATGGGAACCAGTGACCTCATGCTCCTCGTCTCCCTCTATGCTTTTTCTGCATGTGCACCTCAGGCATCCTCTATGTAAGCCCTGACCCAACTTGATATGGTGCTCCTTGTACGATGGCCATATCCTCCTCATACATCTGAAAATCCTCTTTGGGATTCCATCTAAGAGTAAGTACCAATATTTTTTTTTCATTGGATGTTAATTAGGAACAATCCCCCCTACACTCCTCACAGAAGCACCTTTTGTGACATAATCATTAGGTATTTTGTTGACTCTTATTTCTCACACCGAGCATGAATCATGTGGGATTAGAGTAAGCATCAACCATGCCATCCTCTATGCGATTCCTTAGCATGTAAACCCCTTTCCCCTCTTGACTAAACTACATGAACTTTGATCCTTTCCCATTTTCAAGCAGGGTAAGTACGAATCCTATTTGAGGTTCAAGCCCATCACCTACCGGTTCAGACCACTTCACGTCAGTTCACCCTCATCCCACATGACATTAAACTGTATCCCCCCTTTCATCCCGTATGATGTTAAGCTGTATTATTTCAAACTACATGGGTTTTGATCCCTATATTTTAGATAAGGTATATAGAAATACTCCCAAAGGTTTAACCCAAAACACTTGTAAACTTTAGTGTCCCCTTTATTGGGACCCACATCCTTGGTCTTCCCCTTTGTGGTGTTAGAACAATTTTTGGGAATTTAACCATGCATAAGCCCCAAAATTAATCCATACTCTTCCAACCAAGATTTTCCCTCTTATGATGGGATTATAACCACATGTAAGCCCCAACATGTGTTTGGGTTTCTTTCCTTTGAGTATGCACTGATTCTATTCTCCATTTCTGAACTAAATGGACATTGATCTTTTCCCTTTTTGAGAAAGGTACATAGGGAGACTCTCTAATGTTCAAGACCATCTCTCATGTCCCATATTGGTCTCTCCCTTGAGTATTTGTTCCTTAGTAAGATCATTCCATAACCTATTGGTTCCATTTCCTTCGGGTCCTCATCCACGCATCCATTCTCAGGAGTCTCCTCCTTTGGTGACTTATCACCCCACCCTAAAACTACATGGATTTTGGTTCCCAACAATATGGATATATAAGAAATCCTCTTTGAGGTTCAAGCATAATAATTTCACCTTCACACTAGTTTTCGGTTTCATCACCATTCATTCCCTCCTTTGAAACTTTATCCATGTCTATCCTGATTTTACCCGAGCCACTACATCCCAGTGAAATCATGTCATCCATATGGGCCGCTAACCATGAATAATCCCCAACATGATCCCGGGTTGTTTCCCTCTATGTACACCGTAATTCCATGACCCACCCATTTTAACTGCGTGGGTTTTGGTCTCTGTCTTATACACATGGTATGTAGGAAGCCTCTTTGTGGTTCAATCCCAGCCGATAATAAACATTGGTGTCTCCTTTGCTGGGACCCACCATTCTCTGATCCACCCTTTTGTGGCACCCATATCCACCCTCATGGTGAGAAACCTTCCCCTTTATGGGAAATTACATCCTAGGTCTTTCCTAATTGGGTGTTCTAATCCACCCATCTAGTAAACTTTCTGGGTGATCCCTCAAAGGGATGTGCCCATCTGATCCACTCCCATCAGTGTTCTGATCAGTCTGATCCATCTATGCTAGACGTCAAACTCACAACATACCCCATGTAAAACATTGGAAGCTAAGGAAATCCTCAGTGACATGCCTCTAGCATATAATTACATGCATTGAATGTGGGATACCTCAAGCTTCTATGCCCTTGCGAAGCTCTATGACAAGGGAAAATCTTGGTGTACTAGTGTTTCAGTGTTCATACATGCCAGAGATGCCTCAACATAACTACTCTCTTGACCAAAGATTTCCACCCAAACTTGACCCCCTTGGGAATGTCCAGACAGAAGCAGTGTAATTAACCAACATCCACAATGATATGGCACCGGAAAGAGTTTCATGAAAATATCTTAATATTTAAGGGATACCTAGACTTGGTGACGAATTCCGAGGAGGAATCCACAGAAGGAGAAACTGAAATACCATCATTCCATTTCAATCAATGAGAAAAAATATTTGAAGAAGTGATGAATGTTGCTCGCATTTGGAAAGTAGGAATGTAGGGAAACAATCAGTGCATCCTCACAGACAATGCGCGCCCCGATGAAAGCATAAAAAAAGAGGGTATAATATGGAATTACATCATGAAAAAAGGATTGTGATCCTCTATATAGTATTAGTTTTAGATATATTTTTAGGAATCTATCCCAGAGTATAGGATGATATCCTCTGTCATCTTTTTACCTAGGTGGGGTTCTTAGAATCAACATGACTAACTATACATAGGCATTGATCCCCTACTTAGAGGGTTAATCCAGATTGAGTTAGTTGGAATTACTCTATGGCGCTGGGTGTGATCCCTATCTGAATATTGTTCTATTCAAAATTACAACATGTACATACTTATGGATAGACCCGATGAGCAAGGCATCTTGGATAGACACCATTTACTATTAGAATCGTGGAGTTAGTTCTCCCGAGTGAGTGTGGTTATGGACTATTGAGAATAATATTAGACTGGAAATGTGGTTGTGACCTTACCTTGAGAATTAGTTTCAAAAATGAGTATATATGGATGTTTTTTTGTATGTATCATGTTATGATTGACATATCTTGTGATGAGTTTACTACTATTGATTATATATTCTTAGTGATTTTAGGGTATACTATTCGGTATTGTTATGCACACCCCAATATAGGCTCTTCCCACACGTGTCATGTATTATACAGATGAAAAACCATTAAATGGAGTTCTCTGTGGAACATGAGCATAAATATCTAATGTATAGGCTAAAAAGACCATGATTCATTCTAGGAGTCACATTTGACTATAACCCCTCTTACTATCAATTTGGAATTGTTTATAGTTTTTTGGTGGGCATGTATTTGGATCTTATTACTTCTTAGTATTTTGTTGTACTATGACTGTGGGATCTAGTTGTATTAATGAGTTTTCTATCAGTTTTATTTTACATTCCAAACTTTTTTATATGATTGGAGATGTGTTCTCACATATAGGTACATTTGGATAAGGCCTCCCATGTGAGTGTTATACCTACTCGATGGTATTTTCCAGCCTCTGGACTATTGAAGATGGGATTGAGGTAGTCACACTCAACTTATTGCTAACTAAGAGGTCTCCAGTGGGTTGGGTTGTGACAGAGTGGTATCAAATTAGAGTTTCATACTAAGATCAGAGTTTGGAGTTTTTTTTAGATGTGATATTGGTTTGGGTTGTTTGGAAATAGTTTTAATTGTCTCGAGTTTGGAGTTCAAGGTTGGTACTTTGATCACATGTCTTACTCCAGGACATTGATCACATGTCTTTATAATTGGTATATGTAAACATTAGTTATAGTGAAAAACACTACTACATGCATCATATAGGAATGAGTTTTGTTTCCATGTCCTTCTTGAGTCATATCCCTAGATATAAACATGGACCATGATACATGTTTTCTATTTCAGGATTCCTCCACAAGGATTAAAATTTAGTATTCATCATTAGGATTTATAGGATGGTCACCTTAGTGAAGAGGCTTCAATACATGGACCTGTTCAATAGGTAGTGCCTTTGGGTGGTTTTCCAGTCATACCTCCACCTGTCGAGCAGTAGATGGTACCAACTGTACTAGCTGATGAGGTGCATAGGATGATCATGATTCATGAGTTTTAGTTTCAATGATCCCCCAGGTCTAGGGGATATCTAGACCCACAGATAGGTGAGGATTATCTTGAGGTAGTTACATTAGTTTTTTTTCTCATCAAGAAACCTACATACCAGATGGTGGTCTTGGAGGTGAGCCTTCTCTATGGTTCCACAAGGTGTTGGTGGAGCTTAGTGGTTCGGTAATATGATAAGGAGACTCTTTCATGGAGAGAGTTTGAGAATCTCTTCATGGTGGTGTAATCACTAGTTAAGATGCAAGAGGTGTGAATCTAGGTGATTTTACATACATAGGATGATATCATGACTATGGATGATTATTCATCAATTTTTTCCCACATCTCATGATACTCGATAGATATGGTTTAAGATCCATTATTTTTGGTGTGGACCTTTGATCAAGGTATACATAGAGAAATTTGGGATAGTGTGATAACTTTATTCATTCCTGCTTATGATGGGGTTCTAGATCATTCCTTGGTGATAGAATATTTCAGGCTGAGAAGACACCAGTATTGGGTGACAACAATGGGCACACAGGGCTCGAGACCTCAGTAGCTGGTAGCTAACAAAAGATGTAGGGACTAGGATGTGAAATAAATTTCATGAGGTGATCTTAAGACCAATGTATCTCTATTAAGGACTATCAAGATAGTTCTATCTAGCATAGAGATAGGCGGTGCTACTCTTGTGATGGCCAGGGACATCTCATGAGGGATTATCCGACTCGCCATATGGCTGATGGAGAGATAGTGGATGTGCCACCTAGGTATAGGTAATGGTATGTACAGGGTGGTCTATAGGAAAATGGATGTGGAAGAAGAGTAGGGAGAACATCATAATGTGGTAGAAATTTTGACATATTATTACCACCAGCCCAAGTGGTCCCCACTAGGCTTAGGGAGCAGTTGGACGAGGTTGAGAACAACTGCAGACCATGGAGGCCTATGATCCAAAGGCTCTAGGGATGATTAGAGGTATGATTTGTATCTTTTATACCTTAGATTTAGTTTTTATAAACATAGGAATGAACCACTCTTTTTATGATAAATCCCTAGTTTGAGACCTAGAGGTTCCGATTGAGCTCTTGGCTTGACCCCTACACTTGGATTCTCCTACCGAAGAAGACTAAAAAATCAAGCACTTTTTCTGATAGTGTGATCTGACACATGTAAGAGATAGTTTCTCATGGAATATACTGTGGTAGTAATTAGTCATTATGAAATCATCTTAGACATCAAATGGTTATTCACCGTTCATGCACAAATTGACTATTTTATGTAGAGGATGTGGTGTGTCCACATTGATGGGTTGATGATTTCTTTCATAGGAGAGAAGGATACCTAGAAATAGTAGGATTCACTCATATATAGGAGGGTGTAGCTGATTACCCACCAATTTTATAGTATTACTCTTGGAGTAGTGGATTCTCTAGGCTACTAGTTTCCTTATATGCTAGCTAAGTATGGGGAAATATTTATTAAGGATGTTCTAGTCTTACCTACCTATAGAGGGTTCAAATTCTAAATTAAATTAAACATAGGGAAGGCCCTGATATCTTCACCACCATATTGGATTGATCTCACAGATCCTCACAATTTGAGGGTGTAGTTGGAGGATTTATAGAGGAAGGGATTCATGAGACCCAGTCTTTCCCCATGGCCAGCCCTAGTGTTATTGTCCAAGAAGGAAGATGGGAGTTTGAGGTTACACATATATTATTGGAACCTGAACTAAGTGAACATGAAAAAATGTATCCACTATAGAGGATTAATTACCTCTTCAGTCAGTTGATAGGGGAACAATTGTTCTCAAATAATGGCCTTAAATCAGGCTATAAACACTTGTGAGTACGATTTGAGGATATACTAAAGACGACATTCATATGTCACTATGGTCACTATGAGTACTTGGTGATGCTCTTAGGCATGATGAATGACACAAAAATGTTTATGGTACCCATGAACTAGATCTTTCAGCCTTTCTTAGACTGATTTTTGGTGGTCTTTATCAATGACATCCTAGTGCACTCAATGTCTGAGGAGGAGCACATGAGACACTTGAGGGTGATTCTAGACACACTTTGAGAGCACAAGATTTATGGGAAAATATCAAAGTTTCAGTTCTAGATTCAGGTTTTCCACTTAATGGTACATGTTATCTCAGCAGATGGTGTAGTAGGGGACCCGACAAAGGTTGGGGTAGTGTTATATTGGGATCCACCCAAGAGAGTGACAGAGGTGCAGAGCTTCTTTGGGTTGGTAGGATACTACATGAGATTTCTACCTGATTTATATAGGATATTGACGCCTTTTAATTACTTGAACCTGAAGGGAAAACTTTTCATGTATTTGGAAAGGTTCTAGAATAAATTTTAGGAGTTTAAGAAGAGGTTTATGAGTGCCCCCATATTGAGATTTATATAAGAGGGTGTTGAGTACGTAGTGTTCTATGATGATTCGGGGACCAGACTTGATTGTATGATTATGTAGAGGCAGGCTGTGATTACCTATGGGTCTTTTTAGTTAAGGATGCACAAGAAACACTATGTGACCCATGATCTTAAGTCGACATTGATAGTATTTTCTTATAAGATGTGGTGACACTACCTTATGGGCGTGCAGTTTATTTTTTACTCTGATCACAAGAGTATCAAGAAAATATTATCTTAAAAGGATATTAACTTGATACAAAGGTGATGACCAAAGTTCCAATAAGACCATGACTTTGATATATTCTACAATCATAGGAATGGGAATGTGTTGGTAGATGATCTTAGCAAGAGATCTTGTTCTCAGTTATTTCCTGAGGCATCAAAGTAGTTAGAATCATTGTAGTTTTCCATGGTGGAAAAGGATGGTGATTCATATCTTTAGTAGATGTTTGTTACCCCACTATTTTTAAAATGTATTAGTGAATATCATCATGGATATATTTAATGTGATACCTTATGTACTTAGATATCCACTAGATGTGCTCCTCATTGATTTTATAAAGGTGGGGATTGTGTTATCATTTTCAAAGGACGGATGATGGTACCCATGATGTTGTGGAATAAGGTGATGAGGGAGTTTTATACACCCCCTTTAGTGGTAAATATAGCTTTATAAAAGATATATTAGGACTTATGATGTCAGGTTTTATATCCAAACATAAAGAAGGGTGTAGTGGAGTTTGTCTCTTGATGCCTCACTTTTTTGTAGGTGAAGGATGATCACCAGGTTCTAGCAGGTTTAGATAACCCCCTTAAGATGATAAAATAGAAGAGGGATGGAATATATATGGCCTTATTGATGGGGTTACCATGTACATCTAGAATACATGATTCCATACAAGTGATCATAGAACAATTCACTAAATTGGTCCTCATCCTAGTTATTTGAGAGAAGAGTTGAGTAGAGAGCTTGGGACGCCTTTATGTGTAGAAGATAGTCTGGCTCCATGGAGTTACCTCAAAGATCATTATAGAACATGATTATATCTTCACATAATGATTATAGATAGTATTTTAGGTGGCCTTTGGGACTCAATTTCATTTGAGCACAACATGCCACCCCAAGACATATGGCCATACTGAGCGGACCATTCTAGTTTTGGAGGATATACTGAGGGTTTGAATTTTGGACTTTTATTATAGTTAAGAGGATCACCTACCCTTAGTGGAGGTTTAATACAATAACAACTACCTTTCCACCATCAGTATGGCACCATTTTAGGCCTTGAATGAGTGACCTTGTAGGTCCCCACTTTGTTGGACTCATCCAGTTGAGTCAACACTCATGGGCCTAAAGTTCATACGAGTTACGACAGAGAAGTTTCAAATCATCCAAGAGTGGATGAGGACTGCACTGATCCATCATAAGTCCAATTTGAACTGACTATGAAGACATTTGGATTTCAAGGATGGATACCATGTGTTCCTCAATGTCTCACCCTGATGTGTATTATAGAGATTTGGAAATGGAAATAAGTTATCTCTGAGATTACATAGCCCTTTCCTGATACTATGTAGAGTTGGTGAGGCGGAGTACCAATTGGATCTACCATTATAGTTAGATTGGGTACATGACGTCTTCCACATGTTGCAGCTAAGAAGATATGTTCTAAACCGTCACATGTTATCATATTGGGTTCATGAACATTGAGTATGGAGCTACCTTTGTAGAGTACCCAGTGGAGATCGAGGATTAATAGGAGAATATCCTATGTGGGTGAGATATTCCTTTGGTATATGTTCGGTGTTAGAAAATAAATCTTTAGGAGAGCACTTGGGAGCAGGAGACCTAGATTCAAGCTCAATACCCACATTTGAGAAGTTCTTTTATCTTTTTTGGGATGAAAATATCTAAGGTGAGTAGAATGTATTTTTTTTCATATAAATATTTGAAATATATCTTGTAATATTTTCATAGTTAGGTGTAGATACAATACAAAATTTCAAGGCTCAGTGACTCCAGAATTGATATTTAAAAAATATTAAACATATTAATATATTGCATAAGAAGTTTTCCTGAAATAGTTTAAAAAATCCTAAAAATATTTTACGATAGGAAATATGATAACACCATTGAGTTCAAAATTTAGCCTTTACCCTACATGTGACATAATTTTTTTAGCATTGAGAGCTTGTGAAAAATTCAGCACAGAAAAAAATAATAAATTAATTATTTCTTTTTTGAGAGGATATAATGACCTAATAATGTAGTGACGCAACCCTAAAAGCCTGAAGATAGTGTTTATACCATTTCATTGGAATAATATATAAGTAAATCGTGTCACAAAGGAATTAAAATTTTAGTGTCCTTTATAAACCAAATATATATATGAGAAAAGAATAGACTAATTATAACATTATCTTTTAATAAATAACTTCTAGGACAATAAATTTATTCCATCTGGCATATAATTACATAACATTATCAGTATACTTCTCGAGTTCCTAAGGAAAAGAAATATAATAAGGGTGAGATAAAATTATCACTAAAGGTAAATTATATTGGAAGAAATAATGAATCAATCAGAATAATAAAATGTCAAGGAAAATAAATGGAAACACATTCCATTAAGATTACTAGATAAGGAAAAACCAATATTCCAAGGTAAGAAACTGAAACACATTCCATTTAAAAAATTAAATGAAAATAAAATGTATCCATATATATATCAACAAAAAATATCACGAATGAATAATAATTGAATCAAAATGAAGGAGATGCTTAATTATTGGATGTTATATCTAAGGGTCATGACAACCTCTACTATCAAGATCTATCCTCCAAACAATTTAAAACTATGGGTAGAAACCCATCTATTCATCTTGGAAACAAAATTTAAGGGGTTTTCACTAACTAATTTTATCTCATGAGACTACTGATGCATTGCGAGGGTTACATTAACTGGTCCCCAACCCATTGGAAATTCATTAAACAGTCCATAACTCGTGTCTTTCATGTCATAAGCATTCCCCATTAACAATATGCCTTATCAAATATCGATATTGAATAACGGATATAGATTTATTAATACTTCCCCATATAATAAAATAAATTTTAAAGGAAACACCATACGAAAAATGGTATATGGTTAGGGAAATAATCATATCCATAAAAAATGAAATGGATACTTAGGGGAAATTCAATGTCAGATGATCATAAGAAATTAAATATTTCAAGGGGACTAAAAGGAATTAAATAAGTGAATGTGAATTATATCCTTGGAAAATTAATCATAGAACATTTATAGGAACAGTAAGTATGGTATCAACAAAACATATCCCAAGTAGAGTATAAATAAAGGATTTTTTGTCATTGATGAAAATAATTACAATAAAAATATATTTTATAAACATTATTATAAAAATTAATCTTTTTTTCTGAAAAACATCTTGAAAAACATTTCTTTGAAAATACAATTTTATTTTTTTCATTAATAAGTAATATTTTAAACATGTAAAGGAAGATTCAAAGAAATTATGGTGGGTAAATCCATACATGTTGTACGAAGTAAAAATTAAATTCCTTTTTCATGATAAAAAGGTTAGAAAAATGGCTTGTTCAGAAAGAGACAAGAATATTTTTTTAAAACATTCGTAAAATAAAAAAGGGTAAAAATTCCTTTAATAAATAATTTTGGAATGGTTAAAAACATTTTTCAAAACCATTTTGTTAAGTCCAATAGGAAAGATACCCTGAGGGGGGGGGGGTGAATCAGGGTATGACAGATTAAAACGACTGCCACTTTTGATCTTGTTTTGCTGTTAGACAAAACCCTATTCTCTCTCATTTCTGATGCAGAGTATGAAAAAACCTTAAAGCATGCACATGAAACAATGATTTTTACTTGGTTCACCCTCATTGGGCTACGTCCAAGAAGCATACACTGGTAGTGTGACGATATACCAATTACACTATATGCGCATTGCTGTTTACAAGTTTGAAGTGGATTCACTGTCCCTCCTAGTTTACAACCTCTCACAATTTGAGAACTCACTGCTCTCTCAACTGAAGTGAGATCACTGCTTCTTCAGAATATCCACTCATAGTTTATAGACCTGTAGGTCTCTTCATTTTTATGAAAGAATGCATCCTCAACTGTTGATAGATGATCTGTTTAAGTTCAAAGTTCATTCACTGATGAATACCTCTTTGCCCCTGAACACTGAGCAATTACTTTGGAAAAACCTTCATAAAGCACCCTACTTCGTGAGGCTCCCAATTTCGAAAAGCTCAAACAATCATTCATGAAGCTCCTGGCTTTTCGCAAAGCACTCTCGTGAAGCACTCTCACGATTCTCAAGCCTTCGCAATGCTTAGGCCATCACGGAGCTCCTGCCTCTTCGCGAAGCACACTACTTAGAGAACGCGGCCTCGCGAAGCACAGTTCCTTTCGTAGAGCTAGATTAGCTGCCAGGAAGCACCTCTATTTCGCGAAGAACATTCCCTTCGTGAACCACCTTCGAGAATCGAGAGAAAAATATTTTCTCTGAAAACTCTCTACTTCTCTCGAGGGGGTCTACCTGTATTTATAGAAAATTCCACCAACCATCGACCCTTCCGTGCAAAGTCTGCGCCATATCATTGCCAATCGTGAAGCTCTGAATTTTCTACTAGAATTCTCTCAAAATCGCGAAGTGCCTCAACAATTTTCAGATCACGAAGCTCTTCGTAATCGCGGAGCATTCCATCAATTACTTCGCGCCTCCGTCGTGAAGCTCCCTCGCATTTCCTTTCAACAATACCATTCGTGAAGCTCATCGTAAACGAGAAGCATCACCATCAACATTTTTCTTAGCTTCGCGAAATCTAATCCACGTAGCCTATCTTTTTGAAATTGATGCCTTTTCCATATTCAAATATGATCTTCAAGGATATCTACTTTTCATGATGCTCACCAAACTCCTAATTTTGGACCCCAAAAATTTGGCGAACACTGGAAAATGACACCACCTTGTACTGCTCTTTTGTACCACCTCCAGATTGTCCGCTCCTTTTTCATCGCTCTTTGTCAACATGGATTGTCAACAACTTCTCTGGAACACGACAATTCTCCATGGAAACCTGATTTTTCAACAAACACAATCATCCAAAAAATACTGCGAAGTTACCTTGATGGATATTTTCCCAAAACATTTTTTAAAAATAGAGTTTTTAGAAGAAAATAGGTTCTCTAGCTAAAGAGAGAATGATGTCGGAATTTCTTAAAAATATTTTAAAACATTTTGAGTACCAAAGGGTGAAAAAATGGTACTAATACTTGAAAAAGGTCATGAATAACCATATAATATTAAAATTGGAGGTATTATGGCACATTTTTCATATAATTTCCTCGAATGGAAATGAAATATCATTAAAATTATTCTGGAGGAAAAATGTCTTTAAACATCCCAAAGTGTCCCATACCACTTTGAAGCATTTTAAATCATAAGCCTCGTGAAGGAATAAAATTAAATTAATGTTTTACATACCATGAAGATAAAAGGATTAATAATATAATATATAAAAATGGTAAATTAGATACACCATAAAAAATAACTAATTGGTGAATATGACATTTATCTCATAAATGTAAAAAGTGAGATGAAAATTCCTTACCTTGCGTTTCCTTTTTGGGTGAACTTCCTTTAATATATTGTATAATGGTTTTAAAAATGTGACTAACTAATAAATGAAGCATAATAATATTTATAATAACATATATTAAATTCATATAAAATCTTATTACCTATTTTTTTGTAAACATTCATTATTTTCATTTTTTGGGTGTTAATTGCCTCGTTTCTCAAGTATTTTTTAACTTGTCACTTATTGTTAATCTTAATTCGATCATAGTTTAATCATATAAAGAATTTAAACCATGATTTAATTATCATATATATTCACTATATATGTATTTATAATAATCTATAATATTTGGAGATAAGAAATGAAATTCACTGTTCATGGAGACGGTAGGCCATATGTACGCATGGACACTACTTTCATTTCTTTGTCATTATAAAAGAATAAAAAATAAATTATATATATATATATATAATTATATTATAATTATATTATCATATATATATATTCAAATATTTTATATATGTTTTTTTAAAACCATCTTTTATACAATCCATGTATAGTGTGAATGAATCACATCGCTTTGAGGGGGTGGTAGTCCACACTTCCACAGACAATGTTATCGTATTTACAAAAAAATGGAAAGTATAATGGTACGTGTTATAAAATAATTATAGAAGAATAAAGACATAATAAGTATCATATATATCATATATAAATAATGTGTCCATCATAATTCCAAACAATGAAAGGTGGTAAAGTAAAAATGAACAACTTCATTTTGTGAGGGAGTAGGTTGCCTTACACATAAATAGTAAATTTGTTACCCATTTTATGGAAGTGTGTGTAAGTTAATATTGAAAAATTAACATTAAAACATACTAGAATATTTATTATACTGGTTTTTTTATATAATCATGAAATAATAAGAGTCTAGGGGGTGAATAAAGGGAATGATACTAAAGAGCTTGTGGAAAGATGTTACCTCTTCTTTGGGTAACTCCTTTTTTATTTGCACCAAAGGGATTCCTTGGATGGATTTATTCTAAAGGGGAGGCTTATAAGATGATGTTAAAGATTTTTAGGAGCTATGTTGGTAGATATTTTTCAATCCAAATTTTCTTGAGAGGTGTGAGGAAGTGGGAGGAGAGGAGGCCTTTTTATAGTAGAGGAGGAGTGACACTCTTATAAATTTTGGAAAAGGGAATTCCATCCACCTTTTTCCAATTTAAATTGGATCCAATAATGGTAAAAAATCTATAAAAGGGAGTATAGGGTCTGAATATGGTCATAAAATGGATTTTGGACAAGTTTATAAGTCATTTGGTTCCTTAAGATTAAGGTTTAGTCCCTTGTTAACCTTAATTTCACCTTAATCGTTGTAATAAATTTTAATTACATTCACTAATATTTTTGGTCATAAAATATAAAGAAATTATTAGGAATTATATATTATTTTTATTTAAAATATAGAATTAATTTGTTTAAATTATAATCATAGAAGTGGTAGAAATTAATTTAAATTTAACCCAGCATATGAGATTAGAATCTGGGTTTTTAAAGTAAAAACATCCAAACATTTGCTAAGTTTTTATATCAAACTTCATAGTTAAATTAATTACAATTAACTAAATTGGATTAAATAATAAAAAATTGATCTAATTAAACTTTAAAACCAATTTAAAATATTATTTATCCTTGTAAATAAATTAGATAAAAAATCAGTTTTGAATTAAAACTCAGTATTTTTCATTGTTCATTAAAAAATGAAATTTCAAAGAAAAATACCAAAAATTCACACTAACCTAATTTTTATGTTTATATTTCAAGTATTAAGTTTATTTTTTATATATAATATTTATAAAATTTCTAAAAACTGGATTGAAAATATGTTATCCATTAAAAGGCGGTAAAAGTGCCTTAATAAAAATATAGTATTTTATACGTAAAATTGGATTTGTTCTTATATTATGTATATAAAATATATTGGATTAATATAAAAAATATTTTATTGAATATATAATATATATATTATTAATAATATTTACAAATTATAATTAATTTAATTTATTAGGATAAAACAAATTTACGAGCATAAAAATAGTTTTATATAAAAACATTCCCTTTATAATCAATTAGTTCTTCTATTAATTTGTAATTAATTAGTAACTAATGAATTAATTTAATATTTTTGTAAAAAATATATTTTCATAAATTAGTTAATCCTATTAATTGAAACTAATTTAATAACTAGGTTATATCTTATTATATTAAATTGTAATATTTTAATAATATATTGTTGTTCAGTAAAACTTAGTCTTGCATATAATGCTATCCATCAAAGAAACTCATTATTGTATGAGAAATATGTTAACTCAGTGTCAAATTCATTGAAAGTTATAAATTATATTTAATTTCTTTAAAATAGTAAATATATTATAAATTCTAAGGATATCATATCCCTTTACGCATTTGGTGTTGCGTGTAATATATGCTACTAAATACAATGTTCCTACTTTATATTTTCTGGGCGTTACATGCTCCCCACCTTAATTAAATTATGTTATCAAAATTTAAACTCAATCTTGGTGATATATTGTTTGATATTTCCTATGTTTAAAATCCCACATCGTGAGAAGGGTTCATAAGAAATACTCTAGAAAAGAGAGAATGAGAGGTACAAAGGTCACGTGGACCAAAATATAAATAGGCATCTAAGCAGAGGAACATTAGTGGAAAGTAGAGATACATACTTAGGGGAAAATCATAAATATTTATAGGGAGTTATTGAGTCCATCAATAAAAAACAAGTGAATTATCAATAGAAATTTGAGGGCCCCAAAGACATAAATATGTGATTATTTAAAAGACTATCAGTTTAACAAAAATAAAGGAATTAGGGCAACAATTTTTGGACCATTTTACAAATATTGAATAATTATTTCACTGCCTAATTATATAACAACCATGATTAATTAATATATTTTAATTTCAAAATTTATTCCTTTGGTTGTGATTTAATCAATTTCCATTTCATCCATTACTTCAAGGAATTGATATCTACAAATTAACTTTGATTCCTAAAGCACTAAAATAAATATTTAACAGATCATAAGGCCTATAAAAGAGTAAAAAGTATAACTATTTTTCTCTAACTATTATCCAAAGTCAATATAGTTAATAAATTAATCTCTAAACCTAAAAAGTTACAATACTGGTTCATTATTAATATTCATTCATAAATTTTTTTAGCTAAAAACAAGGACATATTAACCAAGACATTGCGTAAGCAAGTAGTTGGTGTGAAAACCTTATCGTCCTTTGATCACGGGTTCAAGACATGCGATCTTACAAGACTTGATTGGTTTTCACCCAAAATACAGGTTGTCCTTTTCTAAAATAATATTAATATAATTTTCAAAATAAATATGATAGAAATACTTTAAATAAGGTTAATCACTACTTATCCCTTTAACTAAGGATTTCAATAAATGAATACTTCATCCACTTATTTCCATATAGATACTTCCTCGGTATAGGGTTTAACCTAGGTCATTCATTGTCACTTTCTATTCAAATACTTCATAATGGTTTGTAAAAAATTTTTAATTATCCTAAGAGTATCCCTCATGAGTGCCAACCTAGGTGTGCAGTAAGGCCCGCTTCCATGTACCGGGTTATGCTAAGTCAGGCTTGACACACCTTTTCAGAGTTGTTACTCATAGGTACATCTTTGCAAGAACCATTTCCACTTATAGTATCCATATAGAGATGTATTTCTAAGAAAACTACATAATATCTATCTAATTAAAATTTTAGGATGTTCTGTTACACTTATCCTCAAATTATATCCCAATGTTATGTTATCTAATCTATATTTTCCTAATCTAGTTCCCAAGGTTTATACTAAACTTGATCTGATACCAAATATAGAAAACTAACCCCAGAAGTCCAGAGCCGGTGTCTACTACCATTACATTGGAATAAGATAAAAGTAAATCACATCCCAAATAACTGAATAGTTTAGAAGTTTTGGTAAACCAGACACATACATGAGAAAAGAATACACTAATTAAAACATAATTTTTTTCTATATAACTTCAAGGATATTAAATTTATTCCATCTAGAATATCCTTACATAACTTTCTCAGTATACTTCTTGAGTTCCTGGGGAATGAAAACATAATTATGGGGAGCTAAAATGATCAGTAAGGGTAGTATATAGTTGAATAAATAATGAATCAATTAGAATAATCAATGGGCAAGGTAAATAAATGAAAACTCATACCCTTAAAATAACTAGATAAGTAAAAATAAATATGGAAAGGTAAGAAACTTAAACACATTTCATTTAATCAATGAACTAAAAATGAAATGTATCTATAGATATGTCTATGAAAAATTTCATAAATGAATAATAATTTAATCAAAATGAAGGAAATTCATAATTATTGGAAGTAATGTCTAAGGCACATGAAAACCTATACTATCTAGATTTATCCTCCAGAAAGTTTAAAAATATGGGTAGAAACCTATATATTATTCTTAGAAACAAACTATATGGGTTTTCACCAACGAATTTCATCTCATGAGACTACTGATTCATCAAGGGGATTACATTAACCAATCCCCAACCTGTAGGGAATTTTTCAAACAGTCCCCAACCCTTGTCTTTCATGTCTTAATCATTCCTCATAAACAATATGCCTTATCAAATATCTGTATTGAATAAAGTATACATATTTTTCAATATTTTCCCAAATATTAAAAAAAATTCAAAGTAAATACTATATAAAAAATGTATATGGTTTAGGAAATAATCATATCCATAAAAAATGATATGGATAATTATGAGAATTTTAATGTCAAATGATCATAGGAAATTGAATATTTCAAGAGGATAAAAAGGAATCAAGGAAGTCAATGTGAATACTATCCTTGGACAAATAAATTATAGACTTTCCATAGGAAGAGTAGTGATGGTATCAATACAAAATATACCAAGTGAAGTATAAATAAAGGGTTGTTGTCATTGATGAATAGAATTACAATAAAAATATCTTTTAAAAACATTCTTGAGGAAAATATCCTTTTTTTTGAAAACCCTTTTTTAAAAACCATTTCTTTGAAAATAAATTTTTAAAACATTTTCTTTAATATTATCCTTTTAAACATCTAAAATAAGCTTCTAAAAAATAATTGTGGGTAAATTCATACATTCCATACAAGGTAAAAAAAACATTCCTTTTGCATGGTAAAAAGATTAGAAAAATGCCTTGTTTGGAAAATGAAAATAATATTCCTTTGAAAATATTGTTAGAAGGAAAAATGGAAAAAATTACTTTAATAAATCATTTTATAATAGTTAAAAATATTTTTTAAAACCTTTTTGTAAAATAGTGTTTTTAGAAGAAAATAGGTTCTCCAAATAAAGAGAGGATGTCATGAAGATTTATTTTAAAAAATTTATAAAACATTTTCAGTACCAAAGAGTAAAAAAATGGGACTTATACTTGAAAAAAGTAAAGAATAACCAGATGAGAGGAAAATTAAATGTATTATAGAACAATTTTCATATAATTTCTTCAAATCTAAATGAAATGTCATTAAAATTATTCTTGAGGAAAATATTCTTTAAACATCCCAAAGTGTCATATACAACTTTAATTTTTTTTAAATGATAAGCCTCATGGAGGAATAAAATTAAATTAAAGTTTTAAATAAAATTAAGATAAAAGTATTAATTATATAATATATCAAGAAAGGGGTAGTAGATACACCACAAAAAAGAAGTAAGTGGTGAACATGACATTTATTTTACAGATGTAAAAAAGTGAGATGAAAATCCCTTACCTTGTATTTAGTTTTTGGGTGAACGTCCATTAACATCCTATATAATTGTTTTAAACATATAACTAAATAATACCATAACCATAATAATATTTATAATATCATATATTAACTTATTATAATATATTATTACCCGTTTGTTAGTAAACTTTCAGTTTTTTCTATTTCGGGTGTTAATTGCCTAGTTTCTCAAATATGTTTTAAATGGTTACTTGTTGTTATTCTTAAGTAGATAATGGTTTCATCATCTCCAGAATTTAAACCATGATTTAATTATCATATATATTCAGTATATATGTATTTATAATGATCTATAATATTTGGAGACAAGAAATTAAATTCACCGTTCATGGAGACGGTAGGCTATATGTACGCATGAACGCTCCTTTCATTTCATTGTCATTTTAAAAGAATTAAAAGTAAATTATACATATATATATGTATATTATAATTACAGTATCATATATATTTCATATATGTTATATATTTGTATTAAAGCCATCCTTTATATGTTCTATGTATTGTTTGAACGAATCACATCACTTTAAGGGGGGAGTGGTCCACACTTCCAGAAAAGATATTATCGCATTTACAAGAAATGGAAAGTATAAGGGAATGTGTTATATAATAATTATATAATAATAAAAGAATAATAAGTATCATATATATATTATATAAACATCATGTCTATCATAATTCCTATCCATGAAAGGTGTTAATGGAAAAATGAACAACTTCATTTCGTGAGGCGGTAGGTTGCCGTACACATAAACAGTAAGTTCATTACCCATTAGATGGAAGTGTGTGTAAGATTAGGTAAAAAAATTTACATAAAAACATTAAATGATATTTTGGATACTAGGGTTTTAATATAATCAGGTAATAAGAAGAGTTGATGGGGTGACGAAAAGGAATAAAACTGAAGAGATTGTGGAAAGATGCTACCTCTTTTTTGGGTAATTCTTTTTGGTTTGTACCAAAGGGATCCCATGGATGGATTTATTCCCAAGGGGGGGTTATATAATTATGGGAGGGATATTTATGAGATATTTGGGTAGATATTTGTAGAGAAAAATTGGATTTAGTGGTGTGTGGAAGTGGGAGGAGATGGAGAATTTTTATAATGGAGGAGGAGTAACACTCTTGTAAATTTTCGAAAAGAGAATTCCACGAAAGGTTTACCATTTAAAGTGTAATAAACTAATATTTTAAATTATTTATCTTCTTAAATAAATTCATTTTCATTAATATCTTGCGTTGTACACAACACCGAGTTTGAGCGCACTATGATCTATCAAACTAGCTGTTTAAAAAGGTTTTATGAATAATATTAACCACATTATGAAAATTTATAAATTTTATTTTTTAAAATAGAATTATTTTTTGAATAAGTAATATAAAAATCATCTTAGGGTGTTTTTTGGTATTTTTCTGAAAGGTTTCAATTTTTGATGAATAGTGAAAAATACCGCATTATTGTTAATAACCAAATTTTTCATTTAAATAGTTATTTTAATTTAAATTGATTTTAAATTAAAGATAGATAAATAATAAATATATTAATTCAATTTAGGCCATTTGAACCATTTTTATAATAGAATTAGATATATCAATTTATTTAACATTTGAACGTCTCATTTACCTACATTCTAGCCACATCTTTGGGATTAACATTAAACGTAATTTTACCACTTATGTTAATTAAATTTTGAGAAACAGACATACATTATTTTAATTAGTATGAAAACTTTTGTCTAAAAGGATCAAAATAATTTTTGTTAAATAATAACTTTTGTATTTTATTTACCACAATTAAAGGAAAATAAGGTAATTAAAGGTAAAAATAATATTATAATAATATAAAATTACTCTAAAACTTTTCATAATTTAATTAGATAAGTTTTTTCGACCCAAAGCAACCATAGTTTTAAAATATGACCCTTTTAAGCCACTTGTGTTAGATTAGAACATTTATAATATTTTATTTAAAGAAGAGTTAAAAATGTCATATTTAAATTTTAATAAATATATAATATTTAATATGAGGTTATATAAGTGATATGGTCAACTATAAATATTCATTATAAAGATATATTTTTTATCTACCTCATGGAAATTTATTTATAATTTTATAAAACATATAATGAAATTAAATGGTGACACAATGATGATGCGATAATTGATTTATTAAGGGAAGAATCAAATAAATGATATTAAAAATATTAAAAAAATAACATTTGAAATATTTTAAGCCATAAAATAATTATTTGGATGAATATGATATTTTAGGGATTATTTAATGGAGTTTTATTGAAGAAATAAAGTTTTTATTATTTTTTAAAAAGTCAAATAATAAATAGTTTCAAAATTCAAATAAATGATATTTAAAAATAAATAATATTTAATTAAATGATAAAAAAATAATAAAAATATATAATTCATCCAAATAACTATGATAATGTTAAATATTTCATAAATGATCCTATTTTTTTTTTATTTTTTCATTTTATAGTAACTATATTAACCCTATAGTGTAAAACGATTAGTAGACACGGTAAGAGTTAAACTGTTTAACTAAGAGTTAAATCTAAAGGATATGGTTTAATTTTTGACCTAAACATGTCTAAATTTTATTATATGAGAGTATTTAGACCCAAAATTATCTAATATTTGAAATAACTCATTTTTTATCTATTTTAAATCGAAAAAAATTTATAATAAATTAATATTTTTGAAGTTTCCTAAAGTGCCTATCCCCTCTCTTATAAAAATGAACCTGTCATTATCTTCTATTCATACATGTAAATCATTTTTATTTCAGTAAAACACTGATAATTTCTCCTCCCAACATACCTAACTTTATTATAGAGGCCATATTTTGGGAATAAATCCATCCCAAGGAGTCCTTTTGTGCAAATCAAAGGGAGACACTCAAAGAAGAGGTAATTGCTTTACTAACTCTTTCAATTTTTTTTCTACATCTACTTACATTTACTAAGTTGTTTCCATAATAAATTAATTTTTACAACATATAATATATTCTGAATTTTTTTTATTATTGGACAGCCATATTTATCCTTTTACCTATCCTACAAAAAACAATATCACCATGCGTGCGTACGTACGACTTACCATATCCACACAATGGTGTAAACTATTTTTCATCTATACTTTATTTTGATGGCTATAATGACAAATATAAATTATTTAAATAATAAATATGAAATGATATTATTTATTTACAATTTATATTACTTCCAATTTGTTACACTTTACCATTACATATTGATGTCGTCGCTTGTGCGTACGTATGACCTACCGTCTCCCTGACGTGATGAGATTCATCCTCCATTACAACTATTTTAGAATGATTATAAAAATGTATATAATGAATAAATATGAACTATATGAAATAAATATGATACTGAAATAAGATATATATATATATATATATATATATCATTTACTTGCTTCTATTCAATACGATAAGAAAACAGAAATAACATTCATGCGTATGTACGACCAACCATCTCTATGAATATTGTGTTCCATTTCATTTATCTATCTATTAAATGTATTAATATACTTAATATATATGATATATAAATCATTTTTTATGTTCTATAATTAATCAAATCATGATCTAAGTAATAATATCCTTATTAACAAGTGAAAACACATATGATAAACAAAGCGATTATTACTCAAAATGTTGCTTTAACTGGAAAAATATTTATAAATGGGTAATGTAAAGTAATAAATGAATCATATATGATATCATAAAAATTATTTTGATTCTGGTACAAGTTAATAATATTTTTAAGACCATTATACAAGATTTTCAGACATGTACAAAGAGTATCATACGAAATGTAAGGGAATTCTATCTCACTTTTAATTTTCATGTGATATAATCCATGTTCACCACATATTTATTATGTGTAGTTTATGTAATTACACTATTATATTTTATATCATGAATAAATATATATTCATGGTATTTTAAAATTCATTTGAATATATTGGTCTTATTATTTAAATGTTCAAAGTGGTATGAGGCACTTTGAATGTTTAAATAATTAATCCTTTCTCCATTTCAATATTCTTGATATTATTTTACATAAATATTTATATGAATGTAAAAGGATTATAAATATAATTTTATGTGTATTTTTAATTTCATTATTTTTTTTCAAATATGAATCCTTTTAAGGTTTTATGTAAGGGAATATTTAACTAAAACACCATTATAAAAGTTTAAAAGATTTATTTTTTCAAATATTTCTCATTAATGTGCATATTTTCAGAATGTGTTTGAGGATTTATTTATATATAAATGAAGGTTTTACAATGTTAATTTCTTTAAAAATTATTAAAGTGTTATGGGGGACATTGATTAAAAAATATCTTTTTTAAATGTATTCTTTTATAAATTGCGTGATTTTTAATGTTTTCAATGTAAAAAAGGGATATTTCTCTCAAAGAGTTTTAATGATTTTATTTAATTATTTTCATCTATGTCCTCATACTTTGTTGGATTTTATACCTAATTGATGTTGTTTTGTTATGATAAAATATACCATATTGTATTGAAGGTTTTATGGTATGTTTGACTATGAATGTGCTATTTTGATACCATTCATGGTTTATGGTTAATGTATTAACATTTCATATGATAGTTTTAATATAAATCCTTATGTGGGTTATGTTTTACCCCTTTCATAAGAGGAATGAATTTTACTTAGTAAGTGATATGTTAGGGAGCACTTAATTAAATCCCTATAGGTTGGGGACCGGTTAATGAAAGCCCTATGGGTTAGAGACCTGTTATTGAAATCCCCTCGATGCATCAGTAGTTCTCATGAGACAAAATAGTTTGGATTTTTACTCACATATATATGGTATTAGTATGAGGCCTTGATGGTATCATGTCTAACATTCTGTATTCCATCATTATGAGATTAGTTATTGTTATTACATGTGATTATTTGACTATTAGAATATCCATGGTTATACTTATTTTATATTTTATTATTTATTCTATAAATATTATGATGAATATTGTGTTTAAAAGTATTGTGTTCCAGATTTATACCTTGACTTAAAAGTATATGCTTATTTATGATAGATTCCGCTATATTGTTTACCCTTAATGATAATATGAGCTCACCCCTTTCTTACATTTTATTTTCCCAGGATGATAAGAAGTTTTTTATGAATGATTTTAGGGTTAATCTAGGAGAATAATGGAGTTCTCAAAGGATTATCTATGTTGTATTATATGCTTTAAATTATAATGTAAAGTCTATATATTTAATCTATTTTCCAAGACTGATAAACTGATCTATACTTTGGGATTTTATTCCTTGTATTCATGCCAATGTATTAAAATAATGCACTGGATTAGGGTTTCTAGTGTCAGGGTGTTACAGTTGGTATCAATAAAAGTTTAGAAACAAAATTGGAAATTAGATTTAGAAAACATATATTAGGGAACATTACCCTAAGATAGACTTGGAGTATAATTATAGAAGGACCTCCTAGAATTTTGGTAATTTAGAGAGTAGGTTGGTATTACTAGAAAATAAATTCTTATCTGGATACTAGAAGTGGAAATGGTTCTAGTACAGATGTACCTAGGAGTAACAAATCCAACAAGGTGTTTTAGGCTTGACTCAGGGGTAACCTGATACACAACAATGAGGCTTACTGCGCACCTGGTTTAGTACTCCTAGGGGATATGATCCAGATAATTATCATTTTATTTACGAACCATTATGATAGATTTAAAAGTAAATATATCCCCAAAGAAAGAATTTTTATGGTTATGAGACTAGATACACATAAAAATTCAATTTATGTTAAGGATTTCTCAACTTTTTGGATTATACCTTATGATCTGATCTAACCAAGTGTGTGTCGTCATTTAGAAATGGCACCTAGTAAAAGGAATGTGAACCTCACCAATGCATCTAATCCAAAGAGTAAGAAGGATCATATCATTCAGGGTATTAAGAAAATATTTTTAATGGAAATAATCTTTAAAGAATTATCATCATATGAGAATATAGTATCAAGTGATAGAAAGATAGGTAAAGAGTATTATAAGTATTATGGATTTAGATGGAAGAATGAGAATAAAAGGGCTGTAGAAAAAAAATTTGGATAAAGGGAAGAAGGAAAATAAGTATTTTCCCACAAGTGATAATTGTGGAAAGAAACACCCTGGTTCCTACTTAAAAGGAAAAAAGAGTTTGTTTCAAGTTTGGAGAAAAAGGCCACCATGCTCATGATTGCAAGGAAAATAAGGAATTTCCCAATGTGAAATGTTTCCATTGTAAAGATATAGGGCACTATGCAAATTAATTCCATAAGCATCAAGGAAATATAACTCAAAGAAGAAAAGGGATCAATGTCAAGCTTATGATATTACTACTGTAAAAGTGGAATAATTAATGTATATATGTTATTGGATTAAATAATTATGTTTTAAAATTTTGATTATAGGAATAATGAGATATAAAAAGATAGTATTTCAGTACTTTTTCATTAATCATTTGGAAGATTGAACTTTTTTATTAAGTATTTTATGGTGATTAAATATTTTATATGTTATAATAATGGCTAAATTACGTTGTTTGTAAAATTTGATGTTACAATTGCTTTTGGAAATTTAGAGACCTTTTTAGACTATAAATTTGGACATAAGTATGTTGAAATATTCTAAAGGTTCAAATGAAGTAAGATGAACATTGGATATTATTATTTGAGGTTAAAGTATGATTTATTGGATACTTTGGGATAAATGTTTTTATTTAAGTAAACATTTATAGGATGAAGTAAATACTTATGAACCTTATGATTTTTCAAAGTTACTTCAGGAAAAAAAATTCTCTTTGAAATTTATTTCTAGGTGTAAGTGATTAAGTGAAAATATATCAAAGCCTAACCAAAGGAAGAGATTAAGCTTATAACATGGAAATAAATCAAGTAGGTAATTATTTGAATAGTAGAAAATTTTTAACTCCAGGGGAAAGATCATAAAACCAAAAAAATTCCTATTAATTTCTTTTCCAGTGAATCAAATGGTCCCTTAGATCATCACCAACTTATAGCTTTGTGATTGTTAACTTTTCCTGACCATGTTCTCTATCACTCTTTATTATAATTTTATGGACAAATTTATCTTTCATATCCATGTTTTCCTACATCGAACCCTTGAATGAATTTTCTATGGTAACTTTCTTACTCCCCGTTCTATATTTTAAATTAGAACTTTTATTAACCCTATTTTCATTGTGGGTTTTCCACAAAGGTATTTTCTACTATCAACTTTTACTTTTGAAGTGAAATTTCAAATTACAAGGACATGATTTATTAAAGGATGCGAGAATTTAACAGCCCAATATTTTACAATATTTCTCTTCTTCAAATAAATTTATTTTCATCAATAGCTTGTTTTGTATGCAATTATGAGTTTGAGTGCCCTATGATCTATCAAAATAGCCATTTAAAAAGGGGTTATGAATAGTATTAACCACATTTTAAAAATTTAAAAATTTTATTTTTTAAAATAGACTTCAATTTTGAATTCGGAATATGAAAATTGGCTTAGAGATAATTTTTTATATTTTTCTGAAAAGTTTTAATTTTTAATGAATAGTGAAAAATACTCCATTGTGTTTTATAACTGACTTTTTCATTTAAATAATTGTTTTAATTTAAATTTATTTTAAATTCAAAATAGATAAATAATACATATATTAATCCAATTTTGTTTATTGGAAACATTTTTACAGTATAATTAGATATAAAAAATTATTGAACTTTTGAATGTCTCTTTTACCCGCCTTCTAGCCACATCTACGATATTAGAATTAAACATAATTTTACAGCTTCTGTGATTTGAAAATTGAAAAATGGTCATACATGGTTTTAATTATTATTAAAAATGTGGTCTAATATGATCAAAATAATTTTTTTGAATAGTAACCTTTGAATTTTATTTACTATCGTTAAAGGTAAATAGGGTAATTAAAGGTAAAAAATAATATTATAATAATACAAAATTACCCTAAAACTTGTCCTAATTTCATTAGTTAAGTTTTTTTCGACCCAAACCAACCTTTGGTCTAAAATATGATCCTTTTTAGGCCACATGCGTTAGATTAGTACATTTATTATATTTTATTTAAAGAAGAGTTAAAAATGTCATATTTAAATTTTAATAACCATATCATTTTTAATATGAGGTTATATAAGTGATATGGTTGACTATAAATAGTCATTAGAAATATAAAATTTTTATATACCTCATGGTAATTTATTTATAATTTTATAAAATATATAATTAAATTAAATGGTGACACATTGATGATACTGTAATTGATTTATTAAGGGAAGAATCTAATAAATGATATTAAAAATATCAAAATAAATATCATTTGAAATATTTCATCCCATAAAATATTTTTTTTAAATGAATATGAAATTTTAGGTATGAGTTAATTTAGTTTTTTATAAGTAATAAAATTCTTATGAATTTTTTAAAATTCAAATATAAATAGTGTCAAAATTGACATAAACCAGATTTCAAAATAAATAATAATTCATTAAATAATAAAAAAATCATAAAAATATTTAATTAGTACAAAAAACTAGGATAATGTTAAATATTTTAAAAATTATCCAATTAGGGTTCGTTTGGAATTTTATAGTAACTATATTATCCCTATAGTGTAAAAAGACAAGAAGATAGGGTAAGAGTTAAAATGTTTAACTATGGGTTAAATCTAAATGATAATGTTAATTTTATGACCTAAAAATGTCTAAAATTTATTAGATTAGTGGATTAAGACCCTTAATAATCTCATATTATAAATAAATCACTTTTTAGCTATTTGAAATTGAAAATAAATTTATAATAAATTAATTGTTTTAGAGTTTCCTAAAGTGCCCCTCCCCTCTCTTATAAAAGGGCACAACTACTTATCTTTTATTCACACCTATAAATATCTTTACATTAAGAAAAACCATCTCATTTATCCTTAAAAAATCCATCAATTCATCCTATAAGAATTAATTTGTCCAGAAATCCAACCTATGGAGTCCTTTTGGGGAAGTCAAAAGGAGACACTTGAAGGAGAGGTAATTATTTTACCAATTCTTTCAAAGATATTTTCTTCTTATACTTAAATTTCCTAAGTTTTTTCCCTAATAAAGTAATAAATACAACATTTAATATATGATGAGATTTTTTTGATTATGGGACACCTTTATTCCCCCTTTTACCCATCTTATGAAAAACTATATCACCATGTGTGCGTTCGTACGACTTACCGTCTCCACACCACGATGTAAACTGTTTTTCATATATACTTTATTTTGATGGGTATAATGACAAATATAAATGATGTAAAAAATAAATATGAAATTATATTGTTTCCGTATAATTTATATTCCATACAATTCCTTACCCTTTACCGTTACAGATTGATATCCTTGCCCGTGCATACATATGACCTACCGTCTCCAGGAGGCAATGAGATTCATCCTCCATTACAACCATTTCAGAATGATTATAAAAATGTATATACTGAATAAATATTAAATATATGACATAAATATGCTACCATAATATATATATATATATATATATGTCATTTACTTTCTTCCATTCAATACGATAAGGCAACAGAAACAACATTCATGCGTATGTATGACCAAACGTCTCTATGAACGGTGTGTTCCATTTCATTTATATATCTATTATATATATTTATATACTAAATATATATGATATATAAATCATTTTTTAAATTTTTAAGTAATAAAATTATGATCTATGTAATAATATCAAGATTAACAAGTCAAAACATATACGATAATCAAAGCGACAATTACCCGAAACGTTGCTTTAACTGGGAAAATATCAATTAATGGGTAATATAAAGTCATAAATAAATATTATATTAAATAATAAAAATTATTATTATTATTTTATAAGTTAATAATTTGTTTAAAACCATTATACAATATTTTTGGACAGGTATGAAGAGTATCAGACCAAAGGAGAGGGAATTCCGTCTCACTTTTAATTTTCATGAGATATAATCAATGCTCACCACCTATTTCTTATGTGTGATGTATATACTACACCTATTATATTTTATATAATTAATACATTTATCTTCATGGTATTTAAATATTCATTTGATGATATTGGTCTTATTATTTAAATGTTCCAAGTGGTATGAGATTCTTTGAATGTTTAAAGAATTAATCCTTTCTCCATTTCAATATTCTTGATATTATTTTACATAAATATTTATGTGGATATAAAAGGATTATAAAGGAGATTTTATGTCTATTTTTATGTTCATTAAAATGTTTTCAAAGATTAATCTTTTTAAGGATTTATGTAAGGGTCCCTTTTATTAAAACATCATTTTATAAATTTTAAATATTTATTGTTCCAAATATTTGTCATTAAGTTATTGTTTTCAAAATGGTTCTGAGGATTTATTTATATGGAAATGAATGTTATAAAATGTTAATTCATTTAAAAAGTATTAATGTGGTATGAATCACTTTGATTCAAAAATCTATTTTTAAATTTATTCTTTTATAAATTTCAGGACATTTTAATGTTTTGAAAGTAATAAATGGATATTTATCTCAAAGAGTTGTAATGATTTTATTCGATTATTTTCATCTATGTCAATATCCTTTGTTGTATTTTACATGTAATTGAGGTTTATTTTTTATGATAAAATCTACCATATTGTATTTAAGGGTTTGTTGTATGTTTGACTGTGGATGTTTTATTTTGACACCATTTATGGTTTATGGTTAATGTACTGACATTTCATATGCTGGTTTTAATACGAATGTTTGTGTTGGTTATGTTTTACCCCTATAATAAATGAAATGAATTGGGCCTAGTAAGTGATGGGTTAGGGACCACTTAATAAAATCCCTATGGGTTGGAGACTGGTTAATGAAATCTCTATAGGTTGGGGAATGGTTAATGAAAGCCCCTCGATGTATCAGTAGTTCTCACGAGACAAACTAGTTTGTATTGTTACATGTTTATGTATGGTTTTGGAAGAAGTACTTGATGTTATGATGTTCAGAATTATACATTCCATCATAATGAGATTAGTTATTGTTATTACATGGGACTATTCGACTAGAATAATATCCGTGGTTATGATTATTTTATATGGTATTATTTATTCTTTCCATATTATACTGAAGATTGTGTTTAAAAGGATTGTGTTTCAATTTTATACCTTTCCTTAAATATTTATGCTTATTTATAACATATTTTGATCTATTGTTTAATTTTAAAGAGAATCTGAGATCACCCCTTTCTTATGTTTTATTTTCCCAGGATGCTAAGAAGTGTGTTATGATTGATTTTCAGGGTTAATCTGGAAGAATAATGGAGTTATCAAAGGATTATCTATGTTGTATTCTATGTTTTTAATTTTAATTTAAATTCCATATATTTAATCTATTGTCCAATACTTTTAAACTGAACGGTCCTTTAGGATTGAATTCTCTGTAATCATGTCAATGTATTAAAATAATACAATGGCTCTTGGATTATGTGGTTGGGGAGTTACAATAATTGGTTCCAATAATGGTCCAAATCAGATAAAAGGGAGGATAGGGTCTAAATATGGCCATAAAATAGATTCTGGATAGGTTTATATTTTATTTGGGACCATAAGATTATGGTTTAGTTTTTTTATGCTTAATTTTACCTTACTCGTTATAGTTAATTTTAATTACATTCACTAATAGTTTTTTTCAAAAACTAAGTTGAAAATATTATAACATAAAACTTATGATGACTCAAAATACAGAATCCATTTTTCCAAATTCTAATCACAGAACTGGAAGAAATTAATTTAAATTTAATCCCTAAGACGAGATGACAATGCGGGTGTTTAAAGTAAAAACGTCCAAAAGTTTTCTATGTTTTTATATCCAATTTAAATGTGAAATTGATTACAATGACCTAAATTAGATTAAATAATTAAAAATTTATCTAATTAAACTTTAAAACAAATTTAAAATATTATTTAACCTTATAAATAAATTATATGAAAAAACAATTTTGAATTAAAATTCCATATTTTTCATTATTCATTAAAAAATGAAACTTTATAGAAAAATATCAAAAATTTACTATAACCTAATTATTATGATTATATTTTAAGGATTAAGTTTAATTTGACATATAATATTTATAGAAGTTCCAAAAATTGTATTTAAAATAGGTTCTCCATTAAAAGGTAGTAAAAATGCCTTAATAAAAATATCATATTTTATACATAAAATTGGGTATGTTATTATGTTATGTCTATAGAATCTATTGGATTAATATAAAAAATATTTGATTTAATATAAAATATATATATTTAATTAATATAATTCATTAATTGTAACTAATTTAATTTATTAGGTTAAAACAACATTGTGAGGATAAAATAGTTTTCTATAAAAACATTCCCTTTATACATAATTGGTTCTTATATTTATTTATAATTAATTAGTGACCATTGAAATAATTTCATATTTGTGTAAATAATATATTTTTATAATTTAGTTAATACTATTCATAACCTCTAATTTAATGGCTAGGACATATCTTATTATATTAAATAATAATAATTTAAGAATATAATATTGTTCGGTAAAACATAGTCTTGCATATAATGTAAGCCTTAAAAGAAACTAATTTTTGGGTGAAACATATTCCAAATTAGTGTCATGTGAATTTAAAGCTATAAATTATATCATATTTCTTTAAAATAGTAAATATATTATAAATTCTCTAGATATTATATTCCCTTATGCGCTTTGTGTTTCATGTCATTCATACTATAAAATACAATGTTTCTACTTTATATTTTCAGGGCATTACAAATAAACTTCTATATAAACCCAATTATAACCAAATTTCATCATTGGATTCATAACCTTGTATTTTGAGACTGGATCTGGTGGAGGGACTTCCATGGATGAACATCGACGGATCACGCTTTAGCGATCAGTGTGCCAATGAAACCAGGGGATCTCATCAATAACAACGACCCTGAATCATTATTTATCAATGAATAATACACTCTCTATTTAGAATGTTTTTATGTGTATTTATACCCATTTTTATTATCTTACCATGAACATGAATCAATCAACTATATGATTAATTCATCGATCGATCATATTGTGGGTATGTGATTATTTTTTATGAATTTAGGGAATTTTTTTGTTTAATTGATTTATATATGTTTGTTTTTTGTTCTAATAGAAATGAACTAAGGCCAACATGAATATTTTATATGGTCTATTCCTCATGTTTTTGTTTTTTTTTAATTTCTTCTCTCATTCTCCACTCATTCATTATTGAGGTTTGTTTTGGTTAGTGTTTTGAAAAAATACCTGGTAATCAATTGTGGAGAACCTATTTCTTGCCCAACATATTAATACCATAGATTCGAGTTTGGTTTGATGATGAGATTGAGATGAGATGGTGGTGAATATGAATTAAGTCCATATTAGATATTTTCATTCATGGTTTTTGGAGTACAAAGAAGGTGTGTCTTTAGGTAGATATTTTTTGTGTATCAGAAGATGAAATCTAATCTCCTATGATGGAGAGGCTGATAAAACTATAGATCCATGATGCATGGGAATGTTTAACAATGATGATGATATAATAATAAGAAAACATGTGGAACCATGGGATTCATGAGATTTACAATACACATGACATGTAATATGAAGATACACGTAGTTTCAGGTAGTAGTTGCGGATCTTGGGTTCCCATGGAGAAGAAAAGTATCATATGTCATGTGACATGTATTAAACACCATGAAAACATTAACTAGATAATCAGTATGTGTCTTATAGGATACATGGTCACAAACATGGACAAGTACATGATACGACCGTAGTACATGGGATGATCCATGTACCCGAACAAGGAATGGTACACAGACATGGGTAGGTACACGGGCATGGCCAATT
The DNA here is from genome assembly GCA_963277665.1 of Viscum album. NCBI lineage: Eukaryota > Viridiplantae > Streptophyta > Magnoliopsida > Santalales > Viscaceae > Viscum > Viscum album. The sequence continues at coordinate 1,420,996,718 of OY728123.1, read as the reverse complement.
GTACACAGAAACATACAAGAGAATGGGTTGTGATACACTGGTAGGCCCAGTACTGAAGGGAAATTACATGAACTTTCATCACATGCCATGAAATCATTCAAATACGACTTGGATACCTTGATTCACTTAGTGCGAACTAGTTTCCTTAAGGGTGTATTCCCTCAATCCATCCCTTTGAGGGTATATTATGGCATTAAATCTTGAACAGAGGATTATGACCCCCTATAAGGGATTAGTTTTAGATAGAGTTGTATTAATATCTCCTAGAGGTTGGGATAATATCCTCTATCATCCTTTACCCTAGGTGGGGTTCTCATAATCAGTGTGACTAACTGTAAATGGGTGTCGATCCCTTAGTGGGTTAATCCAGATTGGGTTAGTCAGTATTACCCCTAGCCATGGGTGTGATCCCCATTTGTGTATCGATCTCTTCAGAATTACAAGTTTTAATTCCTCATGGTGATACATGAGGAGAAAGACATTTCAGATAGAAACCACCAGTACTATCAGAATTGTGAAGTGAGTTCTCCCAGGTGAGTGTGGTTACACACTCTCGAGAAGAATCTTAGGATAGCAATGTAGTTGAAACCTTACCTTGAGACTTGGTGTTGAAGATAAGTATATCTGGATGTTTTATTGCATGTACCATGTTATGATTAACATATACTATGATGAGTTGAAAACTCCTGATACTTTATACTTAGTGATTTTGGGGTGTCCTATTAGGTATTGTTATACTCACCCATGCATGAGCTTTTTCTATATGTGTCATGTATTATGAAGATGACCAGCCATTCGATGGGTTCTTGGTGGACCAGGAGAATACATAGATTTTATATAGTATAGATAGATTATGGTTCATTTCCGGAGTAACATTTTACTATAGTCCCCTCTTATTATCAGGTTGGACTTCATTACAGTTTTTTGTGGGATTGTATTTGGCCCTTATTGCTTCCCAATACTTTTTTATACTCTAATTGTGGGATAAATATGTATGCATTCATTTGGTATTAGTTTTATTTTACATTTAGACATTTTTATTGTCTTGGATATGTGTGTGTGCATACATGTACCTTGGTCTAATGCCTCCCATGTGAGTGCTAAGCCTACTGAGTGCTAGTCTCCAGCCCTTGGCTAATTGAAGGTGGATTTAGGGTAGTCACATTTGACTTATCACCAGACAGGGTTCCCCAGTGGGTTGGGTCATGCCACATACACAATATTTTTATTACTAATAATCAAGGTGATTTCTTTTGAGGTGAAATGAGACTATATTTGTGTTCTGTTTTCCCAAGAAAACATTTTGTTCATCCTAAAGCATTGTGAGGAGAAAATTACATCCATGTGTGAAGTTTTCTAAGAATTCATGATTATAAAAGGAATAAGATCTATAATTTTATGATTAATAATATTGAAAAGTGAATATATTTTTTTGACCAAGAGTATGGAGGTATTTCTCAAAGGCGTGTGGTACCAGGATAAACACCACCATCAATATGTTGTTGCAGTACAAGTTCAAGGGAGTATACTACCCATAAATTGTGGTTGCTAAATATTGAATTAGAGATTCAAGGAAACAATTTTCCAATCTATTGTAATCACTTATATTATTTGTGATAATATAGTCCTTGCAACTTTACCCAGACTTAGAAATGACTAGGCTCTCACCTTGAGGCCAAACCTTGTAAAAATCACCATGTGCTGCAAGTCATTTCTATTCTTGTATTCAGGAGCAAAAGTGAATGGTGATTATAATGAGACTCTAAAAAGTCACAATGAGTTTTTTAATTTAAAGGAATGAACTATAAAACAATACAAATAATTCACCCCTATATAGTACTCAACTTGATCTGGGAACTTCAATTGACATCAGAGGAAATGTTTCACCTAATTTTCTACTCATATATTAATGCTCATGGAGAGTCAAAATTATTTTTACAGTGGAGGTGTTCTTTATTTTAATTATAAATATTTTTATTGATGGAAGAACTAGATGAGACCATATTTATTATAAAAAGGATTAGAAGAATGTGATGTTATGACAGTGGGATACCCATTTATTCCAAGGGATAAATCCATGAATTTTACTTCAAGAGGTACCTTAAACTAGATGTACGGGCTAGAAATTTCATTTTATAATGTTTTTAGATAATGTTTATAATAGGGTGATGGGAATTAAAATAGATAAGAAAATGTAGAAAAATATAAAAAATCTATATAAAGGGAATATCAAGATTAAAGTAGTAAATTTATAGATATGGTATCCAAATTTGAAGTGATCGGAATGAGATAGGATGCAACTATTGACGTATGTTTCACCATATTAAATGAAATAGTTAGTCACATTATAAAATTCAATGAAAAGCTGGAGGACTCAATGGTTATAAATAAATTAATGTGAAATTTTCTCGACCACTTTGTTCCAATGATTTTATAAATTATACAAACGAAATATATCTCCCTTCAATAACTTCATAACACTATTTTAAACTATGAGATAAGAAAATCTCTTATCTTCAAGAAAAATTAAAAGTAAGAGATGAACATACTATATTTTAATAATATAATGATCAGGGAAGAAGAGTAAGTCAAATCTTAATGTTACTCTAAATATTATGAGAGGGATGGGAAACACAAGAATATGATGGATCTAATATAGGAAAAATATGAGAATAGGCATTATAAAGTATACGAGAAAGATATCTATTAAATGTTTTAAGTGTGGAGGAATTTGTCATTTCATACAGATTTTTCTAAGAGAAAGATGATTATGGAATCATATGAGAAATAGAATAAAGATAATTTTGAAAATAAATCCAAGGGCATGTCCTCTCATAATTACTAAAAATTATATGAGAGCATGAAAAAGATCCATAATAAAAAAAGAGTATGTTGAGTAAAGAAAAAAAATTTGGGACCTCCTCGATTAGTGAGTTAGAAAAGGAGCATGCAAGAAAAGATCTAAATTTCACATAACATGTGGAGAAAAAGGATAATAGTTTATGTATTTATGGGGAGAAATAATGGGACAAGGCTTGTATGATCCACTTGTTGAGAACATAACATGATGTGTCTCATAAAAGGAATTTTTTTTTAAAAAAGTAAGAAACATCTCTCATAATGGAAGTTAGTAAGCTAAAAAATAATGAAGATAAATTACATGGTAAAGAGGATGATTAAAATGAGGAGTTAAATCTTTTAAAGTTAAAATTGGTTGACCAAGAAATAATTATGAATGAGATAGAGAAAAAAAGTTTATTACTAAAAAGGATAGATTTATAAAGATAAATTAAGAGATCTTACGGATGAAAAGCCCCTTAAAAAAATGAATAAAACTTTAAGAAGGATATGGATGTAACACATGAATCAATTCATTTATAATTCACGTGAATCCACATAGGTAAAACATACACCATCTATTTTAATGGATATTAAACCCATTTTAACAAACAATATTGGTTCTGACCACAAATCTGGGGAAATATGCACTAATAAAAACTTCCAAAAATAATTTTCTATATACAAGATAATATATAATGATTATAGGAATAAAGGTTCTATAAAAACCATAAATAATAGGAATGATAGTGCACCAATATAGAAAGAAAATTTCTACAGGAAAACTCATTACTTTTATGGAAAATATAGTTTATTGGGATATTATTAGTGATATGGATTTTAAAAAAATAATTATTATGTTTTTTGTTACAATATGACTCAATTATTAATCCAAAGAAATAATAAATTTAGGGTTAGATACTATGAGTGAAGGATATTCCAATTTGGGAAGAAATATATTGCTAAAGAAATATCACTTATAGTGAATTTTAAATATAGGTTTGATGAGCTTGAGGAGATATGTGTAAGGTGTTCCCAATAAGGTCACTATTCAAAGTAATGAATGAAAACTACCCCATGTAAGCAACAATACATTTAAATTTAAATAAAAGAAACAAACAAAAGAAAAAAAATATTGATTATGGGGGTAGATCTGAGGGCATTCAAGTGGGAAATGCCATGAAATCTTGAAAGTGGTTACTCTTCACATATTATAGGAGACATTTTTTTGATAAATTTAGAGAAGCATGATGGGGTTTCATTAAAAAAATTTAAATGAAAGTTATTTGAAGATAAAGAGTATTATATTAACTAAACTTGAGCATAAAAAATTAATATCAAAGGATTTAATGGTTATTGATGGAACCATGAACAATTTACAATGTATGAGATAACTTTATGATAGTGTAAATGAACTCATTTTTAATATAAACACTTAGATAATCAATAGAATCAAATATGGTAATATTACCACAAAAGAATAAAGTACTAATTAAAATTAATTACATATTAGATGCTAAAAAAATTCATGATATTTGAGCTCAAATAAAAAAATATGGCATAGAAGGTTTGGACATCATTTTTGGTGAATCATGAGTATGATCTACAAGGGATATGTTGTGAGGGATTTTTATTACCTAAAAAGTGATATATAAGAAGTGTGTGTGACCTACTAGGAGGGATATATTACTCAAGTTTATCATAATATTTAAGAAATTCTAACCATCAAGCCTTTATAGTTTGTTCATTCTGATTTTTTTAGACCTATGAGACATAAGGACAGTCAAGGAGATCAATAATTCATCACATTCACTTATGAATATATATTTATAACCAATGTGATGTTTTAATTTTTTAAAGGAAATTGACATGTTTAAACATTTTAAAAAGACAACTGAGAAGGATTTGAGTATACTAATTAAAAAAATATTTATATGACAATGTTAAATAATTTACAAGAAGGTCCATTGAATCATATCTTAAAAAATATAACATAAAACATCAATAAAAAACTCCTTACACACTCCAAAAAATGGAGTTGCTGAGAGAAATAATATGATATTGGAAGAGATGGGAAGAACTATATTAGTAGGAAAAAGTATCTCAAAATTTTATTAGATGGAATATATTTATATAACTATTCATATTCAGGATAGATTTATATTAAGACTATAATAAAATATGACTTCTTATTAAATTTTATATAAAAATAATCCCAATTTGGACTACTTTAGCATGTCTTGTAGTCACTATCTGATAACTGTTAAAAATAAAAAGTTGAACAAGTTTGATGAAAAGGATAAAGAAGGTATCTTTTTGGGATATCTATATAGAAGAAATGTATAAAGGCACTGGAAAACAAATATTTCCAATGTATTTGGATGTAATAATATTTGAATCATTGAATATAAATCAAGTAATGAGGCCCCATAGATATAATATTTTGAGATTTTAACAAAAAATTGAGAGTATATTTCTAGAAAATTCTTTATAGAATAATAATAATTTGAACAAAAACATGTTGAAATTGAGTCTAATGAAACCAATGATGAAAAGGAGGTGGGTGTGAAGGAAAATAAGAAGTATTAAAGGCTGATGAAGCATGTGGAGATATAAAAAAGTTATTATAAATCATTTAACACCAATAAATACTTTTAAAAGTTTTTATTTTGAAAATAAAATAGATCTAGCCTCTTAAGTTGAGCCACATTAATTTGTATATGCTTTTCATCATAATGAATGGACTAAGCCCATTTATGAAGAGGTAAATAAAATTGAAAATAATGTTATATTGGACCTTGTTGCAAGACCCGATAATAAAAAAATATTATTGGTACAAAATGTTAATTCTAGAACAAGCTAAATGTTGAAGGCATGGATGTTATAAATAAATCAAAACTTATTTGAAAAGTTTATTCACAAGTTGAAGGGATATATTTTAAAGATTAATTTTCCCCAGTGGAAAGGTTAGTGTACATAATAATTTTCTTTATTATGGAAGCATATAGTTAGTAAAAAAATTATCATATGGATGTCAGTTCTACCTTTTTGAATAGATAACATGAATAATAAGTATATATTGAAAAACCTAATGGTTTTGGGCATGACAATTATAGTTCTATAGTTTTTAAACTGAGGAAGGATCTATTTGGTTTAAATTAGGACCCCTGGATCTGGTACTCATGAATATATAATGCTTCATATATCTAAAATTATTTAATGTGAAAAGTTGATAATGACTTATAAATTAAAGAATATACTATAGGTATACTCTTTGTGGTTATGTATGTTGATGATATTATTTTTTCTAGATATAAAGAGTGTTATTAGAAGGAATTTACAACATAGATATAGATTTATTTTTGATATTTTCTTTCTTGGTGAGTTGAATTAAAACTAGGGATTATAAGTACTTCAAGATGAAAATTTCATATTTCTATCCCATGAGAAGTAATCTGATGAATTATTAAAAAATTTTGAGAAGGAAAACTCTGAGATAGTTTCTACACATGTTCGATTGGGACTGAAATAATAAAAAATGTTGAATGTGAGAGTCTAAATCAAGAGGAATATAGAAAATTATTAGGAGCTGGATTTGTCTCCTAGATTCTAGTCTAGATATTGTTTATATTGTGATATTTTTTATAAGATATCTAAGCGACGCAAAGGAGTCACATATAATGGATACTTTATGATTTATAAGATACATCAAAGAGACACCGAGCTATGATATACACTACAAAAGAGGATAAAACCTAAATCAGTCAATATATATATATTAATATTGGGAAGGTTACTGTCATGATAGAAGGTACAACTTAGTTGGAATATTTATCTTGGGGGATAGTTGTTTTAGTTTTAATTTCAAGAAACAAAACTCAGTTACACTAAATACTACAGAGGATGAATATATTTATGCTACAAGTTCTTATACTAAAATGATTTGGATGAAAGAGTAACTAGAATTCTTAAGGGTAATAGTTATGAAACCTCTTAGAATCCATCATGGAAATCCAAATGCTGCATATTTTTCTAAAAATACTATAAAACTCTCATGGTTCAAGAATATTGTTATTAGATTTCATTTCATCATGGATGAGGTGGAAATTTTATACATCAAGTTGGAATTTTTTCCATCCAAAAATCAATTGGCTAATAAATTTCACCAGGAATATTCTTTATGATAAATTTTAGAGCTCTAGGATGAATAAGAATGTTCAGCCTCATCCATATCATTAAAATAATTGGTAGTAACCACAACTAATCCATAAATTATCTTTTAAAATGGGGAGAATAAAGGGGGAAATTATTATGTTTAAAAGGTAAATGTTTTTCTTTACAAAAGGGGGATAAGTTATAAAAGGAAGATCACATTAATATAACCTTATATATTTAATTTAGTGGTTTTGTATATTTCAAAAAGGGGTATTTTTGTGAAGAGTTGAGTACTCATATTGAGAATGAGAGAGTCTCATCACTTAGACAACATTTTCTTATCATCTAGGAAAGAAGGTTCCTCAAAAACACTACTCTACCCTATACTATGGTGTCAAGGTGTTTTTATCATGAAAAATGATGTTATTTGGTGTCTCATCTTGAGGTTTTAAATTTTAGGAATTTTTTTGAAGAAATAGTGTCATGGGTTCACAAAAAATATAAAAGTATTAATTTAATTTCACTTGGAATTTATTAAAGATGTTGTATTTGTTTTCAAATATGGATAATAAATATACCTAGACACATGAGAAGGGTTTTAGAAGATATTGAAGTAACCGAAGTGATTTTAGAAGAGTTGGAGTGTATTTTAATGAAGTATATAATTTCTATTTCAGAGAAGTGAATTTGGATACATATCCATGTAAGTAGATAGATCTTACTTAAGAGAATATGGTCATACATGTAATGGAATTATCACCTTGTAAATATATCTAACCCCACATCTGAGAATTAATATTTGAGGATACATATCAAGTATGAGGATTGAATAATGATTCGTTTCTAATGTAATGAAATTAATTTAAGAATGAAGCTCGATGTAAGTAGATTTAAGAGTTACATAATTATTATTATGAAGGAATTTAATTAGATGATACTGCTATAGTGATCTTTAATGTCCAAAAATTATGATCAATTAGACGATCATGATCCAAATTTATATATTAGGAATACCTATAATGTAATAAGTTGGATACTGAGATTCTTCCCACACCATAGAATGTATTTATACATCATTGTTACATGAAAATATAGAGGTTTTTAAAAGAATTAAATGTGTAGATTTTTGTCAGAAGCTACTCTTGTATTTTATATTTCATAAATAAGGAAAGAAGCCTTAGACTTATGAAGTATTAAAAGGAAGACCTTAACATATAAATTCTATGATAAATCAAAAGATAAATTCTATTTTAATTAAATGGTATTTTCCATAATTTTTTATGGAAATAATATTCAAAAAATATTTTTGAATATACAAACTAGAAGATGATATTGAAGGTAGTGATTAAGAATAATAATATTAACTCGTTTAAGTTATTTAAATCCATATAGGTTGATAAATTCTATATTTTTCTAATCATAAAGGGTACTAATTGTTAGGAGAAAGAAGAAAATATTTTTGTTCATATTTCTCTCATACATAATTCTATCATCTTGAATATTTTAAGGACAATCAAATGTGCTTTAATCTTATAGTGAGATTTTCTAGGTAGTTTAGATTCTCAGAAAAAGTAGATCAATTATTTGATTCTTAATCATCATGAAATGTAAAGATCCTTTTTAACCAAGCCCAGAGAGGAATTTCTCAAAGGTTTGTGGTACATGGATAAAAAATACACATATTTATTATTATAGTACATGTTAAAGGAAGGAAAACTCCCTTACATTGTTCTAATGTAATAAATATTCTTGAGCTCCATTTGAACCATCACCTGAATTGGCCCTCCATTGGATCAAGGAGCACACCTGATCCCCACATGATAGTGAAAAGTGCTAAGGAATCCTAAGTAAACATTAGGAATGATTGATCCCATAAATATACAATAAAAACCCAATATAAAAATAATTTTTTTTTTCATGACCCATTCATATGTTGTACATCCATGAAAAATCATATATGTAGAAAATTGATATAAAGCAGTAAGGAAACTTAAACAAACAATACCTCCACTCAATTTAGTCTCCCTCCACTATATAAATATTTAAAACTATCTCAATATTCCTTTAATTAATCCATCAAAAAATATAACACACCTATTATAATTTAATGAAATTAGTAAAAGGGGCCAACTTTCCCTATAAGATAAAATAAATAAATCACATAAGATCCCTAGATCAATCAATTCTAAAATAATAGTCAAAATCTAATTCACAATACTAAAACTAAAATATTAATAGGCATGAGAATAAACATCACAATAGGACACCACCCTTCAATACTATGGAAACCCTTTAGTAAAATATTTTATAAAATGATCGTTTAAACATACGGTATAAAAATCAGTTTTCTCATGTTTTATAAAAAAATGCACCCAACATGCCATATGAAAATTCTCAACAAACCAAACTTTTGTCAAGAAAATAAAAATATGGATGATTAACCAATTTGAAATAATATTTTAAAATGAATAAAAAATATTTTAAGAAAACCCAATCCATTTCCCTTTTAAAAAATTATTTCAAACCATATAAAAATAACTCATTTGAAAGTGAATAAAAACACACACATAAGGTGATAAGAAAATCACACATAACCACTATGGAATTAAGGAAACATAAAAAAATGGTTTTGATACAATCAATCATATTATGGTATATAATCAAATCACAAAAAAAAATCCCCTAAAACATCCTACGAAGGAACAAAGAATCATAGAAAATGTCCCTAGGATCTTATAATAAATGACCTAAATTAGAGACAAGGAACCTAAGTTTATATTACTAAACCTATCAATGTACTCGATATCCTCCTAAAACTATTTGAGAATTATAATCCTAGGATATCACACACTACCATATGCTATAAAAATGTTGTCATCTCACGACCCACTAGCCTCTAAAAATAACCAATGGGGTGTAGTAGGAAAACATTAATGAAGTATCCTACTACTAAATAATAGAGATTTATATCATAAAGGTAACTTAATATATACCTATGGCTCCCTAGAAAAGTAAAATAGAGGTGAGAAATCAATAATCAGATATAAAAAGTATAAAACCTTAAAAATTACTCACTCCTCACCACCTAAACCCTCACAAGAAAAACCCACAAGCATATATCCATGCATAAGAATCATAAAATAAATTTCAAAATAAAGAAACCCCCCATAGGTTCAAAAGACATAGTAGAAAAAAATATACTGATGGGGCTAAAAAGGATATCACAAATTTATAAAACCATTTCACATAAAATTACAAAAAATATTTCAAAAATGTTCTTGGAAAGATAATCAATTTTCACACTATTTGAAAAAAACATTTCTAATTTCATTTGAAAAAATTTATGAAACCACACTTTAAAATAAAGATTGTAAATAAAACTCTTTCAAAAATTTCACTTCTAAAATAATAAAAAACATAAAAAAAAACTGGTTCCAAACACTTTTTTTTCACAAAAACATCGATTCCATTTTTAATGGACATTTTTAAATCATCACGAGACCTAGGATCTCAAAACCATTTTAAAAGAGGTCTAAATCCCTTATTTTCACAAAAAATAATTTAAAAAAATACACATGCATTTCAAAAATAGAACATGAATCAAACATACTTTTAAATTATTTAAATCCTATTTTAAAATCCAAAAAGGAATTTAAACTAACACTTTGTATACGACATTGCTCCATAAAAAGCCTTTAAATCTTTTCAAATCCAATTAAAAATAATATAGCATTCCAACTACATTTAATTCCCAAAGAAACTTTTTAAAAAATATGATTTTTTAAAATATCAACAATAACAATTTTACAAGAACTTAACATGAGACTTAAGGATTTAACTTCCTCACTCAAGTTCACTATGAATAGTAATTGGAGCGAGTTCTCCCAAAGGAATTTGGTGCACCTCCCCTTATGCTATTAGTAGTTTATTAGAAGTTTGGGCCTCCATAGGTAGACAATACCTTTAATTAGAGTGCATAGTAATAGATAAAATATCCATGAATCATACATCAATAATAAACATCAGAGTATATAGGATAAATAAAATATCTAACCAATACAAATATGAACTACAAAAGCTATATAATCATACAACTATGATCCCCCATTAGTTCGATCACATATACAAACTGAATAATAAATAAAAAAAATATTATATTCTCAACTATGTATCCTCACCTCATCTTATCCTGGTCTCCAAAAACCATTTGATCCATCTTGTTTGATCATGTTAATCCATGTTTTTTGCCAACCAGTGTCTATAATAAGAAAGAGGTCATCTAGGGTACGCAAGTGCCATGGCTACCCGAGTAGTGTGTGAGTACAAAACTCAGTAGGGAACTATGAAATTGGTGTTATAAATAACTAGTTTACGCAGTTCATGTACGTGTGATATTCTAGGAAAAAATAAATAATGAAATATAAATAAATCGACAACCATAAATCTCTGGGTCCAACAACCCAGATCGACCATACTGGCCTTACCTAGTGATGGAGTGTCTCTAAAGAAATTATGATGACCATTAAAGCTAGTATAAAAGGCCCATATTACCTTGGTATAAGAAATATGTATAATTAACATCTGATATGAAAGTTTTCTCATCTTGGGAATAAGCCCAAAAAGTATTACAGACCTCCCTGATGTGTGTTTTCTCAATCAGGGCATAATCCTAAAAAGTATCATAGACCTCCCTTATGATACTTTTATAAGCTAGGGAATAAGACATAAAGGTATCATAAACCTCACTTATGGGAGTTTTAAAATCCAATAGTATCACAAAACTGGAGATAACACACCTAGTATGCTCTTCATAGGGCGACTCATAATCAGGGAAGTCTATGGTATCCCAAACTCCCCCAAAAGGAGTTTTATTTCCACAAAATATATGAAGCACCTCATAAGGTGTTTTCAATTTTATTTAATAAAACCATCCAAAAGGGTGTATTACATAAAATGAAATATAACCACCCTCAGTGGGTGTTTTCAATTTCATATTTATTTTATAACTACTTTTACGATCATTTACTGTAACACCCTAAAAATTCTAAAATGGTAACTTGTATTTGATTGCGTGCATGACATGTGACACCAAAATTGTAAGGGAATATAATTAAATGATTATTTATAATATATTTAATTTTGTAAATAAATTAATTACAATTTATATCTTTCAATGCACATGACACCCAATTATCATGCGACAAACGTAACAACAAGTTTCTTCAATGGCTTGCACTACACACAAGACTGAGTTTTGCCAAACTATGAAATATTATCAAAATATTATTATTTAATATAATTTAAAATAGATTTTATTAATAATATTAAATAATTTATAAAAATTTATTGTTTAAAAAACTAATTCATTGGATACAAATTAATTATAAATAAATATAAGAACCAATTGAATATGAAAAGAATATTTTTATAGAAAAGTATTTTTATGCTCACAATGTTGTTTTACCCTAATAAATTAAATTAATTAAAATTAGTAAGTGATATTAACGTAATATATATATATTATATTCAATATAATATTTTTTTTATCTTCATACAATATATTTTATAAGCATACTACAAGAACAAACCTAATTTTACACATAAAATACTATATTTTTATTAAGGCATTTTTGTCGGATTTTAATTTAGAACCTATTTTAAATTCAATTTTTGGAACTTTTTTAGATTATATATGTCAAAATAAACGTCATATTATAAATATAAACATAAAAATTAGGTTAGGGTGAATTTTTTATATTTTTCTATGAAGTTTCATTTTTTAACGAATACCGAAAAATACTGAATTTTAATTCAAAACAATTTTTTCATATAATTTATTTATAAGGTTAAATTATATTTTAAATTGTTTTTAAAATTTAATTATATAATTTTTTTATCAATTAACACAATTTAGGTCATTGGAATTAATTTAACTTTGAAATTTACTATAAAAACATTGCAAACATGCAGAAATTTTTACTTAAAAAACCCGTATTATTATCCCATCTGTGGGATTAAATTTATATTAATTTCTACCAATTATGTGATTGTAATTTATGAAAAAAGGATTAAATATTTGGAATCTAAATAATATATAATATCTAATAGGTTCAACTTATTTTTTTACAAAAAATATTAGTGAATTTAATTAAAATTAATTACAACGATTAAGGTAAAATTAAGTTTAATAAGGGACTAAACCTTAATATTAAGGGCCCAAATGACCTAGAAACTTGTCCAAAATCTATTGTATGACCATATTTAGACCCCATACCTAGTTTTATATAAATTATTACATTATGGGATCCAATTTAATTGTAAAATTTTTTTATGGAATTCCTTTTTCAAAATATTATATGAGTGCCACTCCTCCTCCACTATAAAAAGGCATCCTCTACTCTCTCTTCCTTGCACCTCTAAAGACAATTTTTCTGGAACAATATATATAAAAATTTATAATATAAATAAATCCCTTCATCCTATAATCCTCTACTTGGGAAGAAATCAATTCAAATAAGCCTTTGGTTCAAATCAATAGGAGTTACCCGATTAAGAGGTAACATCTTTCCTTAAGATTTTTAGTTTTATTTACAATATCCACTCCCTAAAATCTATTTATTCCATTATTACATAACAAAACCAGTATACTAAATATACTAGGATGTTTTTATGATAATTTATAGACATAAAAGTACACCCAAATCCATATAATGGGTAACAGACATACTGTTTCTGTGTATGGAGAACTACTGCCTCACGAAATGACGATTGTTCATTTTTCCTTTACCAACTTTCACAGTTGGCCATTAAGATAGAAAATATATTTATATATGATATATATGATATATATTATATCTTTAATATTATGCAATTATTTTACAACACATACCCTTATACTTTCCATTTTGTGTAAATATAATAACATCGTTTGTGGAAGTGTGGACTACCGCCGCTTAAAAGCGATGTGATTCATTCATAAGATACATGGAATGTATAAAGTATTATTATAATTAAAAATAAATGACATGGAAAAAATTCATCTTATATTCATGAAATAATTACCTTTCTAGAAATATAATATATATCATTTTCTGCATTACCCTTTCACACACTTAAAAAGAGATAACGTCGTTTGTGGACGTGTGGATTACTGACTCCTCGACATGATGTGATTCATTTTACATTAAAAATAATTATATATATATGTATATATGATTAAATAATATGATATTTATGATATAATGATCATTATGTAAAGATATAATAGTACTTAACTTCTTTCCATAATAATCATTGAAAAATGAGAACGTTACTCATGCGTACGTACGACCTACCATCTCCATGATTTCAAAACTGGTTCATTTTTTAATAACCACATTTAATTATTAGTTTTAATAGTAATATTTATGTAAAAATAGGATAATTATATAATTATTATTATTCTATATAGTTTATATAATGGTCCCTTTGACCATATTTGACCTACCAAAGTTTCTTTTGACATATAAATAAAATTTGGTCAAAACAACCGACGTAAACATAATTGTTTAAGTAGTTGTATACAAAATAGTAATAAGTGAAATAAAAATTATGATTAACATGAAAAAGGCTATCAATAAATTATATAATTAATATAATATTTTTTATTCATGGATATAAATACACATGATACAAATCTGAAACAATGTATAGGATTTCATCTTAATTTACATTCCATTGAGACTTATTTATTGTTATGCACCTTGTTTCTTTTATATGGTGTATATACATCCATTTGAAATGTTATATCATTAAAATATTTTTTCTCATGATATTATGAGTTTAATTTAATGTTATTACTTCATTCATATTTTTATTCAAATGTTTCAATGTGGTATGGGATACTTTGGAATGTTTAAAGATTATTATCCTTAAGAACATTTTTACTGATTATCTTTGTAATCTCACCACCTTTTCAGATTATTATATTTATCTTGAAATAATAACTTTATTATTGTGCACACAATTTATTATATATTGTGAACATAATTTCATTTTTTCATATAATATCATGATTCAATCATTCTTTATGATATTTTATGTTTCAATTTGAATTATTTAATCTAAGGGGATTTGAGTTAAAAGTAAACATGTGGAAAAGAATTTCATAATCCAATTTATTTTCATTGGGTTATATTACTTCCTTGTTATCATTAATATTCCATTATTATGTGTACAATGACATTGAATATCTATTGGTGTTTTCATCTTCTATATTAGTATTTACAGTTGATACACATAATCTACTCATTGATCAATTCTCACTACAATATTATAATATTTTCAAGGGTTTACATTAAAATATCATTTTGTTCAGGATTGTTTACAATTAAATTTCCATCAGATGAAATTATTTGATAATTTTCTAATAAACCCTTTAATTTTATTCGCCTCTAGTTATTCATGTCCTTTATTAAGTAATATTACCATTTTCCCACTCTTTGTTACTCAAAATGTTTTAGAAAATGTTTTTAAGAAAACTTAACTTTATTTCTATCCTTAGACGGAGAGTCCGTTTTTTTTCTAAAAATCTGATTTTCTAAAAAGGTTTTCAAAAAAAGTTTTTATCCATTCCAAAATGATTTATTAAATACTTTATTACACTTTATTTATTTTACCAAATTTTTCAACAAAATCTTCTTTTCGATTTCTGAACAAGGCATTTTCTAACCTTTTTACCTTACAAAAGGAATTCTCTTTTTTACCTCATACAAGAAGTATAAATTTATTCATGGTAATTTATTTGAGACTTCCTTTTCATATTTAAAATATTAATTTTAAAAGAAAATATTTTCAAAGGTCATTTTCACGTAAAATGTTTTCCTAAGTAATTTTCAAAAAAAGGATATTTTCTTCAAGAATATTTTTAAAAGATATTTTTATAGTATTTCTATTTATCAATGAAAAATACCATTTATTTTACTCAACTTGGGATATGTTGTATTGATTACATCCTTATTATTTCTCTAGATGGTTTATGATTTATTTTTCTAAGGATAGTATTCACATTCACTTACTTTACTAATTTGTTAGTCCCCTTGAAATATTTCATCTCCTATGACAACTAAACATTGAATTTAACCAAAATTATCAATTTCATTTATCATGGATATTACTATTTATTAAAAATTATAACATTTTATATATGGTGTCTTCTTTGACATTTATTTTATTATTTGGGGAAATATTTTTAATTCTGCATTCTTTATTCAATACGTATATTTGATAAGGTATTTTAGTTATTTTGGTTATTAGATATTAGGAATGATTTGGAATGGTATTGATGGGTGGGCTCCATAATTTATATAGATATTTGATGCATCGATAAGTTATCAGGAGACAAATAAGTTGCACAAATCAAACATGTCTCTATCTATAGTTTTAAACCATATTGTGAAAGGTATGATGGTGCAGGTTTTCATGTGTCTTAGACATGACATCCAATAATTAAGAATTTACCCCATTTAGATTCATTTATTATTTATCCATGAGATTATAAATAAAAAATATATATGGATACATTTCATTTTTAGTTTATTAATTAAATTTCATGTGTTTTAGTTTCTTATCATGCCATATTTATGTTTCCTTATATATTTATTTGAATGGATTTTTTTAATTTAACTTGCCTTAATGTCTATCCACTTCCTTTTCAACCTATTGGTTACTTGGAATGTGGGTTCAATTAATTATCATTCCATAATTAGTATTATCATTGATTCATTATTGCTTCCACTATACTTTACTCTTATTATTAATTTGAGATAACCCTTATTATGTTTCATTCCCCTAAGAATCTAATAAGTGTACTATGAAATATATGTAGGGATATACTAGATGGAATAATGTTATCCCCGATGTTATTTAGAAGAAAAAAAATTATGTTGTAATTATTGTATTAATTTGTAATACAAGACTCATGTATATATCTGGTTTACCAAGACTCTTAAACTAATCGGTTCTTCAGGATTTGATTACTTGTAATCATGTAAATATAATTGATTGAAAACACCAGATCCAGGCTCTCCGGGGTCAGGTCGCTATAGTTGGTATCAAAGGAAGTTTAGTAACAACCTTGTGAACTAGATTTAGGAAAAATTGGATTAGAGAATCTAACCCTAACATAGAATTTGAGGATAAGTGTAGAAGAACACCCTATAATTTTGGTAAAGTATAAATTATGTGGTTCTTTCTAGTAATACATACCAAACTGGATACTAAAAGTGGAAGTGGTTCTAGCACAAATGTACTGAGGAGTAACAACTATGACAAGGTGTGTCAGGACAAACCCAACATAACCTGGTATACAACAATGAGTCTTACTACGCACCTAGTTTCATACTCCCAGGGGATATGCTTAAGATAATTCACATTTTCTTTACAAACTAATCTGAGGGATTTTGACATTGAACAAGATTGGTTAAACATAAGGTGTTTTAGAATGAAGATAAGGTTTCATGATTTAGAAATCCTATAAATTATATTATGGATAAACATTAGACTAAAAAAGTACCTATGTTGAAATAAAATGGATAAAGGATTTATGTATTATGGTTGTATTTAAAACCTTTGTTAAAAGGATATTTAGTGATTAACCGTAATTCATGGATGTAAATAATATTTATTTTTGGAAATTATATTAACATGGTTTTAGAAAATGGAAACTTGTATGCACTGTGACAACCCATCTAATCCAGCAAGGTCATGGGTCTTGAACCCATGACCGAAGGATGATAAGGGTTTAACACCAACCACTGATCTATATAATGTCCTGCTTAAAATACTATTGTTTTTAGTCAAATAATTTGAAGAATAAATATTAATGATAAACCAGTAGTGTAACTTATAAGGTTTAGAGATCAATATATTAACCATAATAGTTTTGGAAAATATTTAGAAACCAATAATCTGACTTTTCACTCTTTTATGGGCCTTAAGATTCTTTAGAAATTTATTTTATTGATTCATGCCTCAATATTAATTTTTGAATGAATTGGAAAATAGATTAAACCATAATAAAATGTTGAAATTATATTTATACAAATATATCAGGTAATTATAATTCTTTATATTCTTAGGTAGTCAAATAATTACACATCATTATTAAAATGATAAAAAAATGTTGTCATAATACCTTATTTTTTGTTGAACTGATGGCCTACTAAATCATCATAGATTTATGGATTTGAGTCTTTAAAATTTATATTGATTATTAAATTATTTGAGATTTATTACCTCAATCACTCCCTATAAATATTTATTCTTTTTTCTCTATGTACTCATCTCTACCTGCCACTAATATTCTCCTACGTAGAGACCTATTTTTATGTTAGTCCATGTAATCTTTGTAATTATCATTCACTCTAATCTATAGGATGTTTTATGAACACTTATCATGATGTGGGATTTTATACATGGGAAATATCAAACAAAATATCACCAATATTGAGTCTAAATTGTGAGGACATAATTTATTTAAGGTGAGGGGAATGTAACACCCGGAAAATTATAAAAGAGTAACTCATATTTGAAAGTGTGAATAACATGTGACACCAAGAATGTAAGGGAATATACTATTAAAAGTATTTATAATATATTTACTATAAAAAAATAAATATAATTTATAACATGAAATGCGCATGATACTTAGTTAGTGTGCGATATACGAAAAAATGAGTTTCTTCAATGGCTTGCGGTACACGCAAGATCGAGTTTTACCGAACAATAATATATTATCAAAATATTATTATTTAATAAGATATAAACTACTCATTATGAATAGTGTTAAATAAACTAAAATATTTATGGTTTACACAACTAATTCATTGGTTAATAATTAGTTATAAATGAATATAAGAACCAATTGAACATGAAAAGTATATTTTTGTAGAAATGTATTTTTAGGCTCAAAAAGTCGTTTTAACCTAATAAATTAAATTAATTACAATTAGTAATCTATATTAATGTAATATATATATATATATTAAATATAATATTTTAAATATTCATCCAATATATTTGATAAGCATAATATAAGAACAAACCTAATTTTACAATAAAAAACTATATTTTTATTAAGGCATTTTTATCTCCTTTTATGATAAAACTATTTAAAATTAAACTTTGGGAACCTTTATAGATTATATATGTCAAAATAAACTTCATACTTTAAATAGAAACATAAAAATTAGTCTAGGTTTATTTTTTTATATTTTCCTATGAAGTTTCTTTTTTTAACGAATACTAAAAAATACAGAATTTTAATTCAAAACTACTTTTTCATATAATTTATTTATAAAGATAAATCATATTTTAATTTTTTTTAAAGTATAATTATATAATATTTTTATCAATTAACCAAATTCATGTCATTTAAATCATTTTTACTTTGAAATTGACAATAAAAACATAGTAAACTTTCGAATAGTTTTACTTTAAAAACCCTCATTGTCGTTCCATCCGCAGGATTAAATTTAAATTAATTTATCCCAATTATGTGATTTTAATTTGAAAAAATTGATTAAAAATTTTAAATCACCATAATGTATAATTTATAATATGTTAAAATTAGTTTTTTACCTAAAATATTAGTGAATATAGTTAAAATTAATTACAACGATTAAGGTAAAATTAAGCTTAATAAGGGGCTAAACCTTAATATTAAGGGCCCAAATGACCTATAAAACTGTCCAAAATAATTTTATAGAAATATTATGAACTTAAACCCACTTTTCTAAAAAATTTACCATTATAGGAGCCAATTTTAACGTGGAAAATGTGTGTGGAATTCCTTTGTCAAAATATTACAAGAGTGTCACTCCTCCTCCACTATAAAACAACATCCTCTCCTCCCACTTCCTCACAAATATAAAGAATCTTTGGCTCAAAAAATATCTAACAATATAGATACTGAAAATACCTACCATAATTATATAAACCTACCCTTATGAAGAAATAAATCAAAGGAATCCTTTGGTTCAAACCAAAAGGAGTTATCCGATTAAGATGTAACATCTTTACTTAATTTTTTTAGATTTATTTCTATTATACACTCAATAAAATCTACTTATTAAATTATTATATAACAAAATAAGTATCCTCAATATATTATGATTTTTTTCTAAGGTTTAGACCTACAATTACACACACATCCATCTAATGGGCAATAAATATATTATTTCTGTGTTTGGTGAACTACCGCCTCACAAAACGATGATTGTCCATTTTTATTTTACCAAATTTAATGGTTGGATATTATAATGTAAAATTTATTTATATATGAAAAATAATATTTTTATAATGTCTTTAATATTTTTTTAGAACACATACCCTTATATTTCCATTTCGTATAAATATGATAACATCGTTTTTGGATATGTGGACTACCGCCTCCTAAAAGCATTGTGATTCATTCACATGATACATGGAATATATAAAGGATTATTATAATTAAACATATGTAACAAAGAAAAAATCTATATGATATTCATGACATAATTAAATTTCGATAAGTATAATACATATCATTTTCTTTATTACCCTTTCACGCACTTAAAAAGAGATAACATCGTTCGAGGATGTGTGGATTATCGTCTCCTTGACATGATGTGATTCATTTTACATCAAAATAACTCTATATATAAGTATATATGATTAAATAATATTTTATTTATGATATAAGTATTTTTAGTGAAAGATATAATACTACTTATCTTCTTTCCATAATGATCATTGAAAAATGAGAGCAGTACTTATGTGTACATATGACATACCATCTCTATGATTGCAGTGTTGGTTCATTTTTCATAACCATATTTAATGATTGGTTTTAAAAGTATTATTGATATATAAATAGGATAATTATTTCATGTTTATTATTATGTATATGTTATAAAATATACACTTTTACAATATTTCACCTACCAAGTTTTTTTGACACATAAACCGAATTTGGTCAAAACAACTGATGTAAACCTAATTGTTTAAGTAGTTATATAAAACATAGTAATAAGTGAAATGAAATTATTATATAAAATAAAATGTTTCTAAAGAAAGTAAATAATAAACCTAAGTGTGTTATTTAGTAATAGAAAGACACACGAGAAAAATCAGAAGCAAGATAAGGGATTTCGTCTCAATTTACATTCCATTGAGACTTATTTATTGTTATATACCTAGTTTCTTTTATATGGTGTA
Source organism: Viscum album (assembly GCA_963277665.1). Classification (NCBI taxonomy): domain Eukaryota; kingdom Viridiplantae; phylum Streptophyta; class Magnoliopsida; order Santalales; family Viscaceae; genus Viscum; species Viscum album. Next base: position 1,420,975,490 of record OY728123.1, on the reverse strand, counting down.
TATACCACCATTTGAAATGTTATACCTAAAAACTCTTTATTATCATGATATTATGGGTTTCATTTAATGTTATTACTTCATGAAGATTATGATTCAAATGATTCGAAGTTGAATGGGACACTTTAGAATGTTTAAATATTATTCTACTTAAGAAAATTTTTAATGATTATATTTTCCATATCACTTAAATTTGTGATTAGTAATTTTCTCTAAAAATAATCACTTTATTGTTGTGCACCAAAATTCTAATATATAGTTCACATAATTAATGTTTTTCATATAATATCATGATTCCATAATTCTTCATGATATTTTTAGTTTCAATTAGAATTATTTAATCCAAGGGGATTTGAGTTAAAAGTTACCAAGTATAAAATAATTTCATAACCCAATTTCTTTTCATTGGGTTATATTAATTAAATATTACTATTAACATTTTATGATTATGTGTATAATGAATTTGACTATCAATTGGTGTATTTCCTCTTTTATATGTCGATTTAAAGTTAATACACTTAATCTAATCATTGATCGATTCTCACTCCAACATTATAATATTTTCAAGGGTTTAATTTATAATATCATTTTTTTCGGGATATTTTACAGTTAAATTTACATCATAGGAAATTATTTGATCATTTTTTAATAAACCCACTAATTTTATTCTCCTATACTTTTTCACGACCTTTATTAATTAATAGTACCATTTTTTTTTACTCTTTGGTACTCAAAATGTTTTTGAAAATGTTTTTAAGAAAACCCAACTTTATTTACCTACTTAGTCAGAAAACTTGTTTTCTTCTAAAAACCCTATTTTTTAAAAATGTTTTCAAAAAAATGTTTTTATCCATTCCAAAAATTATTTATTAAATAATTTTTTCCCGTTTTGTCTTTTACCAATGTTTTGAAAGGAATCTTCTTGTCACTTTACAAACAAGGAATTTTCTAACATTTTTACCATAGAAATGGAATGTTCTACTTACCTCGTATAACAAGAATGAATTTACTCACTATTATTTCTTTGAAGATTAATTTTCATGTTTAAAATGATAATTTTTAAAGATTTTTTTTTAAAATTTTTAAGGAAAAGGTTTTCCAAAAAAATTTCAAAAAAAAGGATATTTTCCTCAAGAATGTTATTAAAATATCTTATCAAAATATTCTTATTAATCAACAATAAAAACCCTTTATTTTACTCCACTTTGGATATGTTTTATTTATTCTAACCTTATTCTTACTCTATATGGTTTATGATTGATTTATTCAAGGAAAGGATTCACATTCACTTCCTTGGTTAATTTGTTAGTCCCCTTGAAATATTTAATCTCCTATGATCATTGAACAATTAATTTACTATAAATTAACCATTTAATTTATATTGGATATTACTATTCCCTAAAACGTATACCATTTTACATATGGTTTCTATTTTAATATTTATTTGATTATTTGGGGAATATTAATAATTCCGTATTCTTTATTCAATATAGATAGTTGATAGGGATTATTATTTATTTTGGTTATTTGGTATGAGGAATGATTTGGACTGGTAATGATGGGAGGAGCTCATACTTTATAGAGTTATTTAATGCATCGATAGGTTCTCATGAGACAAATAATTTTCACAAATTAAACGAGTCTCTATACATAGTTTAAACCATCTTTTGAAAGGTCTTGGTGGTATAATTTTTCATGTTCCTTAGAAATAACATACAATAATTAAGCATTTATTTTATTTAGATTCATTTTTTACTTATCCATGTGATTTTTCATTGATATATATATGGATGCATTTCATTTTTAATTCATTGATTATATGGAATGTGTTTTAGTTTCTTACCATGACATATTTATTTTTCCTTATCTAGTTATTTGAATGGAATGTGTTTTTATTTGCCTTGCCTTAATGTTTATTCACTTCCTTTTCAGCTTATTGGTTACTTAGCATGTCGGTTCAATTGATTAACATTAAATAATTAGTATTATCAACGATTCATTATTTCTTTTTTTTTATACTTTACCCTAACTAATCATTTGATCTCACCCTTATTATATTTCATTTTTCTAGGAATACAAGAAGAATACTATGAAAGATATGAAGAGATATACTAGATGGAATAAAGTTATCCTAAAATTTATATAGAAAAAAAATTATTTTTTAATTATTATATTAATTTTTAATACAAGAGTCATGTATATGTATCATTTACTCAGACTACTAAACTAATCGGTCTTTCCGGATTTGATTCCTTATAATCATGCCAATGTAATTAATAGAAGACACTAGCTCCAGTCTCTATGGGGTGGGGTAACCACATTTACTATTCATTATCATGATTAATCAAGGTCATATGACCTATTAGGAATATATATATATATATATATATATAACATGGGTGGACACATGACTAATCCCTATTTCAAACCATAGTCGGACTCCCCAGCGTGAAAACCAACTCATTACAGCCTTAACAAGCTTAATGACAATTTGGTTTCTAAAGAGACACCCAATATCTTCACTAACCAATCCCATATTCTCACTATCTCTAGGGTCACATGTCATCATGGAACCCACTAGTGTCCCATAGGTCTCATTAAGGCCTCTCTTTATTTATAATAAAGTCTCACTAGGGATATGGCCTTTAGCCCATTCCCTTTTCAAGGAATTCTAGGATGGTGTAGACACCCAACCTGTCCACCCATGTTATTCAGGTCTTCCCACATAGATAATTAATTCTTAATAGAGGAGGAACAATCACCCCACTCTCATATCACCATACAAATTGATTTAAGGCATTTCATGGTTCTCACATGACTTACTTTATCCAGTCAACCTCAATTCATCACCCCCTTTACCTAAAAGTTTCTAAGGGCACCTTACACTAGGGTCACTATATCCCATTAAATACCATTTAATTTAACTAAACCCCTAAGGTTACAAATGTCATAAGTCATATATAATCATAATCAAGGCCTTGGACATTAGATACCGAGGCATCTAACCCGTACTCAAGGCCCATCATGTCCTTTTCACTTTTTTAAATTTATTTACAATAACTCATTTAAATAAAACCATTTAATTTATTTAAGAAAGGGTCAATTTACTTCACTGGTGAGACTAAATAATAGCATGAATATAAATAAATTCATAATACCAAGGGGTATATGAATAATAACCACCTACTTTATTCCAAATCAAATCCCCTTTTTATAGTATCCCACCAACTCTCACTGACGCTCTCCAAGCTCATCCTGCCATCGTCCAAAATACCAAGGACCTATCTTATAAAAACGGTACCAAAATAATTACTTATAATAAAATTAAAATTAATTAATTACTTATAATTAATTTTAAAAGATTATATATTTTAATTTAAATAGTAATAAATACATAAAATCTCACCAGTCAACCTCATTGCACCTCAACTATGACCAAACACATTCCAACATCCCATGAAATTATCCTAACATTTCTCTAAAAAAATACCTAGTATGCATCATTAAAACCATTACTAATTTAATTAAAATAAATCAAAAACGTATTAAAAATAACCATGACCACATACCTCATCGAAACTGTATGCATTTATAGGGGGGTTCCATCTCGGGACATATTCTATGTAATAAGATTAAAGCCCCCAACATATGGTAATGTTTGAACATTAAAAATAATTTAATTTGAAAGAAAAACCATATAAAAATAAATATGGAATATATCTTCATCAAAACGATGTGTCAAAAAGGGCAGAAATTGTCACCTGATCCTTTCTATGCAATACCCATGAAATCCCCTTGATATACGACCAATTCCACCATGATTTAGTGGAATTAACATATAATTACTAAACTGATAAATCAAAAATTATGAAAGAAGATAATATATAATTAATATAGGTTTATAGATTTGAAATGCACCTTAAAATCACCACAGAATGTTTTAAAAACCCACCACAAATCAAGGTTTAATAGGATAGGGAAGTTAGTTTCACTATAGTCTACATGAGTAATTAGGGAGAATGAGGAGGGATTTCCCCTAGTCAATGGGTTTCAGTGGCACTAAGCCTCTACCCATCCCATCAGCTAGTTTATGAGATGGTATTGGCTTTCCAAAGGATATAGACTACAACCTGGCTAACCCATATCCCCTCCAATGTTATCCCACTACTCTCATAAAACATCCAAGAGTCATTTAATGTGTAAAATAATCCTTTTTAGGGTTTCAAAACATTAAAATTCAATTCTGAACATCGTTTTAAAATTTTTACCCTGTACTAATTGAAAATTAAAATTTTCCTCAAATATCATAACACTTGTATAAGAAAGGGTTCTTATAAACCACCCACCATAAAACATCTCATACTTGAGAAGTCTTGGTGGACTTTAAATCATAAATTCCAATCTACGTTGGTCTCTAATTCCCATTCAACATACTACATTTTATCTTTAAAATGATCAACACACTTCGTTAGCGTAACTCCAATTCTTAAGAGTTAAAATATAAAAAAACCAAGACAATTCTCACATCATTCTAATTAATCATGAAATAACTTCAAGAAACTAATTTTCTCTAATAATCCCTTGTTGTTTCATGAAATTAATCATCCAGAAAATGGTTTTCCCAACCATAGGACTGAGATTATAACGACCGATCTCATGACATGAAACTTAACAACGATTAAATTTCATATTGAAACAACCATATTTAGTGATAATGATGAACCCAACATGGTTTCTAAATTAACACACCAAAAAACATGAAAACACTATCTAGAACATGAAATATTCCCTCTCCTTTATTCTAAACAAAATTAGACGAGTATCTTTTTCCCAAGAACAATGCTCAAACACACTAGTGTTTTCATGAAAAGTCTCTTACTATATTTGAAACACTCTCTTTATATCTAATAAGACACATCCAAAATAATTCCTAATCATCACATCCTAATACAGATGAGAACTAAATTAGAACCTCCCCATACTGACCCACCTTGAAAATGCTTGGTTGGACCTACCAATGTGCTATCAAAACCACTCAATCATTATGCCTTAAATCCAAGGGAATACCTATTAATTTTATTTTCGTCACCAAATTACATACTTAAATCCAATGGGTTACCATTATTGGATCCATCTATAACTAAAAATTTACATCATGTAATAATAAGGGCACTGACACACCTCCAATCTAAAACATGCTTGGATTCACCCCAATTCATCCTTGGCCCAAATTTGATGCTTAGAATTCATCCGATACAATATAAAAATTTAAACCTAGTGTTAACTGAATATTTAGGATGAATTTTGATCCTTTTTATCACTAAAGACCCTTATAACATGAGGTTTTTACCTCCAAAACACACCATCCACCCATTATTACACATAGTGAATGGATGCAGCTAGACCACTCATACCTGAGTTCTCACAATGAAACAATAATCGCCACCCATTCCTTGGTCACAAGAACATTATCATCTACACCCATTGAAATTCAAAAAAAAATAGGGTCACACCTTTATTAGGCTATGGTACAAACCCCACTATATGGTTTCCCTCATACAACTCCTTGATTGAAACCTTATCATGTTACATTTTCAAATGCGTGTTTCTCTTTCTGAGCCATGCCCATTGTCCTATGAATACCGGGATGGAATCACATATATTGGCATTAAAATAACATCTAATCCAATTGTAATATCTCATTTACCATAAATGAAAATTTATGATTTAATTAAAACCCTAGGCTACCGAGCGTTCAATATTTTTTTTCAATTCCATCAGTCCTAAGATCATACCCATTCGCTCATTGATAAAAAACTTAAATTCATACCATATTAAAATGCATCATACCATTCCTATTTAATCTAATTAAATGGGTATACGATCTTATACCACCCGAATCAAACTCCCATGAGTCTTCTAACTAGATCACCTCAGAGTTATTTTCTAACAACCTGAAATCTTTCACATGTCGAGACAAAATTCATGATCACCCACCATTTGGGCACTGTTCCAAAATAGAAAGCATCCATCAATGATATAACCACATAATTAGAAGTATATATAAAATAAAAAGTTTTAGGTAATTTAATATTCCTATGCTTCAATACCAATCCTTGATACCAAATCATTATCACTTAATGTGATCTATATCAAAATCCAAAGGCATGTCCATGCCCACACCATATACTTTTTAGCACTGTATGCACACCACACTCAACCCAAATCATCCTTAGATTATTCAAATTTCTAAAGAAACTAAAAACTATTGGTAATCTATATCGTGGATTACCCTATCACTGTCACTAGGATCCAACTCACTAAAATCTGGATTCGTATAAAAGGGTAACTATGGTCTCTCTCATAGCCTCTAAATTAGGTCTCATATAATGTCACTATAATACCACAAGTTTTTATGGACCATTTATTTCTAATAAATTAATATTTTCATTTATATATTACACTGCGCTAATTTAAACATTCCTTTCACACTAAACTAACTTGTCGTATGTTATACGTAGCACCGAGTTGGCGTACGATACACACAACACTGAGTATAGATTTTGTTCAATGTATAATATAACCAAGTTTTAATTATGTTATATGAAACACCAATGGAATATTTCAATACACACAACACCGAACTCTCTTGCGTTACACAGAAGAGTGACATTCCTCGATAGCTTGTGTTGTATGCAATACTGAGTTTCACTAAAAAAGATATATTATTAAAATATTATTAATTAATGGGATATAAAATAGCCACTATGAATAGTATTATCCACATTTTAAATTTTATATAACATTAACTTTCAACTTTTGTATTTTCTAGACATGTTATATGAACAAATTCAATTTTTTGGATACAAGAAGTATTTTTCAAAAAATGCAGTTTCGTTACCTTTTGATAGAGTATCCATTTTAAATCTAGTTTTTAACACTTTTATATATTATATTTGATATAATAAACTTATTATTTGGAATAAGGTTATCAAAATTTACTTTGGTTGAATTTTTGGTAGTTTTCTGATAAAATTCATATTTTAATGAATAGTGATAAGTACTGTATTTTAAATCAAAATCGCCTTTTTGTCTAATTTATTTATATAGATAGATAATCTTTACATTTTTTTTAAAGTGTAACTGAATTATGTTTTTATTATTTACTCCAATGTTGGTCATTTTATGTAATTTCACATTTAAATTGGACATAATCACATGTCAATATTTTGATAGTTTTTTATTTATTAAAAACCCGCTTTCTAGTTTTGAAAATGGAAATTAATTTTAAATTAATTACTACCAATTCTGTATTTTGAATTTAGAAAAATAGATTCCATATTTTTAATCAGAAGTTCCAAATTATGTAAATAGGTCCCTTTTATTTTTGGACAATATGAATAGTAACTTTAGTAATTATTTTTATTTACCATGGTTAAACGGTAAATCATGTAAATAAGGGTAAAATAATAATATTATGACAATATAAAACTACCTAAAATGTGTCCTAATATTATTGGACGATTCATGGGTGACCAAAACAATCCTTAGGCTAAAATTGTGGCATTTCAGAACCACTTGGGTGTGAGAATGACATGTTATAATAATTAATTTAAAGTAAGGGGAAATATAACATTAACGTGTATCTTTTTACTAAAACAATTTTATGGTGGTATTATATAATTTATATTTTTGAATATAAATATTCATTATAAATCTAAAAATATTTACTACATAATGGTATTCTATTTATAATATTTAGACATTAAAAAACATTTATTTATGACACAATGATGATGTAGTGATTACTTTATTAATGAAATATTCAAACAAATGATATGTGAAATATTAAAATAAATGTAATTTGAATATTCTGAAGGTATCCATGAATTTTTTTGATTAAAATAAAATGTTATAGATGAGTTAATGCCTTCTGTTTGAAGGAATAAAGTTGTTATGACTATAACAAAAATCAATTACTAAATAGTGTCAAAATTGACATAAATGAGTTTTGAAAAAAATACTATTATATTAAATGATATAATAGTCATAAAAATCTAAGATTCATTCAAATGACTTATATAATGTTAAAAATTTCATTAATGATTCACTTTTGGTTCTATTGGTATTTTATAGTAACTATATTAACCATATAGTAAAAAAATAAAAGAAGACATGCTAAGAGTTAATGCTTTTAACTAAGGGATAAAGCCCAAAGATAAGGTAAATTTTGTGACCTCAACTTATCCAAAACCTATTAGTTTAGAGGATTTTCACCCATCCTACTCATATCTCTAAAATATATCACTTTCGAACTATTATAATTTATAATCCAATTTATAATAAAATAATATTTTAATACTTTCATAAAGTGCCTCTCCTCCCTCTTATAAAAGGCCACTACCTCTACCCACTTACTAACACATTTAAAGACCCTTGGATCATCCAAATCATGATAAAATAATCTCTTAACATCCCTCCATTCCTCCTATAGGCCACACATTTGGAATAAATTAATATTAGTGAGACCTTTTGTGCAAATCAAAAATAAGATACTTGAGAAAGAGGTAGATGTTTTATCACCTCTTTCAAAATTATTTTCTTATTATACTTAATCTTCTTATGTTGTTCCCATAATAAAGTAATAAATCCAGTATATTATTTATTATGATATTTTATTATAATTTTGGGACTACCATATACCTCTTTTTATCCATTCTACAAATAACAATATCACCATGCGTGCATACATATGACTTACCGTTTCCACGTTGTGGTGTAATTTGTTATTGAAATACTTAATTTGGATGGGTATAATGATGATTATAATGGATTTGAATAATGAATATAACATGATAATTATTCTTTATAATTAATATACCATCCAATTCAGTACCATTTAACCATTAAGTGAATGATATCATCGCTCTTACGTACGTACGACCTACTGTCTCCACGACGCGATGAGATTCATTCTCCACGTTAACCATTTAGGAATTATTATAAAGTATATATTATAAATAAGCATGAAATATATCAAATAAAAATTATACTAGATTTATGTATATATATATGTCATTTACATTATTCCATTCAATTCAATAAGGAAACAGAAACAATGTTCATGCATACGTACGACCTACCGTCTCCATGAACGGTGTATTCCATTTCATTTATCTATCTATAATATATATTTATATACTAAATATTTATGATATATAAATCATGTTTTAAAATCTAGAAGTATGTAAATTATGATCTAATTAATAATATGAAGAATAACAAGTCAAAACACATATGATAAATAAAACAATTATTACCCAAAATGTTGCATTAACATGGAATTGATAAATAAACAGGAAATATAATGTCATAGGTGAATTATATATGATATGATAAATACTATTATGGTTATGTTAAAATTTAATAATATGTTTAAACCCATTATACAGAAGTTTCAGACACATAAAAAAGAAATTAGACCTAGGGTAAAGAATAATTTTGCAATCTCATTATTATCCAAGATTGTTTATTTGTAAGTATTTACTAGGGTATATTTATCATTCATGTCTATGTTTCCTAAATATATAATATTATTTATATTATTATACTATTTTTAGATATAATTTTACCCATTTTTTAATTTTTTATTAAATGGTATGGAATGAATATAATTTCATTTTCCATACAAGGTACTTTTTGACTTTCCAACAAAGAGTATGAGAAGAATGTTTTTTAACTTATACCGCATGAATGGATTTTTACATATTCATAATTACTTATTTACATGAATATTTTTATACACTATTTCATGTTTATTTTCAACTAAATACTTTTATTTTAAAATTTCATCTCATTTTTAAAAAATAAAACATTTTTAAAGAAGAAAGGATATTTTCTTCAAGAATTAAGTTCAAGTGTTTTTTAAAAATTATTTTCAATATAAAATGACATATGGTTATGTTTAATCCCTATATTACTTGGATTTTATTGTGTTTATGATGGAATTATTTTATAGAATCCATTTATTTTATACATATTATGATGGAATGATGTTTAAGAAACCCATTTTATTTCATGGGTTATGTTTTGATGAATGATTTATGTTTTTGTGGAACATGTAAGATTGATTTCACTATGAGATGGGTGAGACCTATATCTCCCACAAATTAATTAGGTAACGATTTATATCTCATGAGATAGAAATGGATGGAATTGAAAGTAAATCTGGTTTATTAATATAGTGCTAGAATAGCAAGTAAATCCGGTTCAGTAATACACGACTAGAAGGGAAAGTAAATCTGGTTCAGTAATACATGACTGAAACAACAAGTAAATCTAGTTCAGTAATACATGGATGGAATGACAAGAAAACCCAGTTCTATAATGGACTTTGTCCACTATGACAGTATTGGTAGTAATACCTTGGCTACTATAGAAATCATACTATGTGCTTATTTGTTTTCCATAATTCTATCTTTTATTTTAATGTTATTTTAACATGGTTCATGTTCATTTATGATTTATGCCTTACGAACTACCAAGATTTATTTCATGACTCACAATTTTGATATTCAAAATTTATGTAAATATTTTTACATTCTTTGGTTTATGTTTACCCTTACTAAGCATTTGAGTTCACCCTTTTTATGTTTTCTTTTCTCCAAGATTTAATGAAAGGTCTTAGTTAGGAAAACTAATAGAGAAGATCTTTATTAGAGATGTTGATGATATTTCACCAAGATAGAATAATGTGTTCTGAGTTTCCAAAGACACTAAACAATATGTTATTTGGGAATCTATTTTTGTAATGTATTATATATTCAAAAAAAGAAATGAAATGTCCATGTACATCAAGATTGGGTCGTTAGAGTTGGAATCAAAGAAAAGGAGGTAAGAATTAATCCGATCCTTAGGAACTCTCACAAGTGAATATTGGATGAAGAATGTCTCTACGCCCAAAGGCTTCATGTGGAAATGGCTACCACTCGGGATGATAGTGTGTCCCAACCAAGGGGTGTAGTTGCCCATGGAGTGCTCTGATAGGTATAAATTCTAGTCCACTAAAAATAATTCCAGACGATTAGAGTTGGTATCAGAGCGAAAGTTTAGTCAACCTATGGAAACTAGGATGAAAAAAACATAAGTGAGATACCTAGAGATATATATAAGGATATTTCTAGGGATTTCATTAGGATAAGTCATGTATATCACTACTATAACTTGGCCTTTTATCAGCGCTAAAAACTGACATTAACAGTGATAGAAAAGCGCTGTTAATGTCGGCGTAGTTAGGGGGGGGTCCCCTTTATCAGCATTCAAATAAGCCCTGATAAAGGCACCTTCCTCTGCACCTGCAAAATAGAACCTGAACACCTGCACACCTACACAAACCAGAATACTTGCACAAAATAGCACATGAACACCTACAAAAAATATCACCCGCACACAATATTTTGACAGACTATGATATATAGATTTACTTAACATCATGAATACAAAAAAACACACTTCTATATAAATTTCAACCATTTTTTTACATGGTTACAATTATAATTATTCCAAAAAAGTTATAAACATTCATGTTTCATCCTTTGATATCCATGACCTGCTCTAAAAAATTGTCGTCCATGGTATTTGTTGTTGAAAAAAGCATCTGAACTCAAGGAAAAAAATTCACCTATATAAGAAAACAAATATTATGTTAGTAATAAAATAATGAAATAAATTAAAACATTAATATGAAAGAATAAATTAATATGGAAATTTGAAACTAAAATATGAAATTTTAAACTCATATGTTTTCATTTTTATAACAATGAAAGGGAATAATGTAAAATCATTATGTTTTTGGATGATTTACCTCATTTAATAAATACAGATTCTTTATCCAATGAAAATATTTACCGGTCACACCATGCGTTGGATTGAGGTGAGGTCGATTATTACATGTCACTAATGACTAATGGATTATTTTAATGAAGTATCAAAACAATCCGAACACGTTTGCTCGGTTTTCCGTATGTCACTTGTGTTGTTTTCTAAAGTTTATGTCAATTTGAAACTGATATCCGACACTTTTAGCCATACCAGTCACACCGTGAATCAGATTTAGGTGAGGTCGATTCATACACATCAAAAATGACTCATGGATCGTTGTCCTAAAGTATCAAAACAATCCGAATGCATTTTCTCAGTTTTTTGTATGTCACTTGTGTTGTTTTCTAATTTTTTTGTCAATTTGAAACTGATATCAGACACTTTTAGCCATACCGGTCACACTGTGTGTCATATTGAGGTGAAATAAATTTTTACATGTCAAAAATGACTCATGGATAGTTTTCCTAAAGTATCAAACCAATCCGAACGCGTTTGCTTAGTTTTCCGTATGTCACTTGTGTTGTTTTCTAAAATTTTTGTCAATTTGAAACTAATATCAGACACTTTTAGCTATACCAGTCACACCGTGCGTCGGATTGAGGTGCGGTCAATTCTTACACATCAAAAATGACTCATGGATCATTTTCCTAAAGTATCAAAATAATCCAAATGCATTTACTCAATATTCCATATGTCAGTAGTGTTGTTTTCTAAAGTTTATGTGAATTTCAAACTGATATCAGACACTTTTAGACATACCGGTCACACCGTGCATCGGATTGAGGTGAAGTCAATTCATACACGTCAAAAATGACCCATGGATTGTTTTCCTAAAGTATAAAAACAATCTGAATGCGTTTTCTCAGTATTCTGTATGTCATTTGTGTTGTTTTCTAATGTTAATGTCAATTTCAAACTGATATCAGATAGTTTTATCTATGCCGGTCACACCGTGTGTCGGATTGAGGTGTGGTCGATTCTTACACGTCAAAAATGAATCATGGATTGTTTTCCTAAAGTATCAAAACAATCCAAATGTTTTTTCTCGGTATTCCGTATGTCACATGTGTTGTTTTTTAAATTTTATGTCAATTTGAAATAGATATCAGACACTTTTAGCCATACCGGTCACACCGTGCATCGGCTTGAGGTGAGGTCAATTCGTACATGTCAAAAATGACTCATGGATCGTTTTCCTAAAGTATAAAAACAATCCAAATGCATTTACATGGTATTTCGTATGTCATTAGTGTTGTTTTCTAAAGTTTATATCAATTTGAAACAGATATCAGAAAAGTTTAGCCATACAGGTCACACCGTGCATCAGATTGAGGTTCGGTCAATTTGTACACATCAAAAATGACTCATGGATTGTTTTCCTAAAGTATCAGAACAAACCGAATGCATTTGATTGGTTTTCTGTATGTCACTTGTGTTGTTTTCTACAGTTTATGTCAATTTGAAACTGATATCAGGCACTTTTAGACATACCGGTCACACTGTGCGTCAGATTGAGGTGCGGTCGATTCTTACACATCAAAAATGACTCACGTATCATTTTACAAAAGTATTAAAACAAACCGAATGCATTTTCTCTATTTTTCATATGTCACTTGTGTTGTTTTCTAAAGTTTATGTCAATTTAAAACTGATATCATACACTTTTAGACATATCGGTCACACGTGCATCGGATTGAGGTGTGGTCGATTCGTACACGTCAAAAATGACTCATGGATCGTTTTCCTAAAGTATAAAAACAATCCGAATGCGTTTTCTCAGTATTACGTATGTTAGTAGTGTTGTTTTCTAAAGTTTATGTTAATTTGAAACTGATATCAGACACTTTTTGCCATACTGGTCACACCATGCATCAGATTGAGGTGAGGTCAATTCATACACATCAAAAATGACTCATGGATCTTTTTACTAAAGTATCAAAATAATCCGAACACGTTTTCTTGGTTTTCCATATGTCACTTTTGTTGTTTTGTAAAGTTTATGTCAATTTGAAACTAATATCAGACACTTTTAGCCATACCGGTCACACCATGCGTCGGATTAATGTGTATTTGATTCGTACAAATCTAAAATTACTAATGTATCGTTTTCCTAAAGTATCAAAAAATACTGAATGCATTTTCTTGGTTTTCTGTATGTCACTTGTGTTGTTTTTTAAAGTTTATGTCAATTTGAAACTGTTATCAGACACTTCTAGCCATACCGGTCACACCGTGTGTCAGATTGAGGTGCGGTCGATTCTTACAAGTCACAAATGAGTCATGTATCATTGTACTAAATTATCAAAACAATCTGAATGCGTTTTATCAATATTCCATATGTCAGTAGTGTTGTTTTCTAAAGTTTATGTCAATTTCAAACTGGTATCAGACACTTTTAACCATACTGGTGACACCGTGCATCGGATTTAGGTGAGGTCTATTCGTACACATCAAAAATGAGTCATGGATAATTTTCCTAAAGTATCAAAATAATCCGAACCCGTTTGATCAGTTTTCCATTTGTCACTTGTGTTGTTTTCTAAAGTTTATGTCAATTTGAAACTGATATTAGACACTTTTATCCATGATGGTCACAATGTGTGTCGGATTAAGGTGCGGTGGATTCTCACACATCAAAAATGACTAATGGATTATTGTAATAAAGTATAAAAACAATCCGAATGCGTTAGTTATGTTTTCTATATGTCACTTGTGTTGTTTTCTAAAGTTAATGTCAATTTCAAACTGATATCAGACACTTTTATCCATTCCGGTCGCACCGTGCGTCAGATTGAGGTGCGATTGATTCTTACACGTCACAAATGACTAATGGATCATTGTATTAAAGTATCAAAACAATCCGAACATGTTTTCTCAGTTTTCCGTATGTCACTTGTGTTGTTTTCTAAAGTTAATGTCAATTTCAAACTAAGTAGTAGGAATTCACTAATATAAGGATATGAAATATAATAAAGGGTGATCATAGATTCTCAATAAGTGTAAACAAGGGAGATATCAATAAATATATAAAGATAACATAAGTATTAGGAATTCACCTTCATTTTCCTATTTGTTTACACTCTTCCATCAGGTACGCTGTCCATTTGTTTCTAAACACATTTATATCATCTTCTGAATAAGAGTTTTTGCGACAGTCAAAGTAGTACTGAAAAAATATAAATACACAAATGATTAATAATTATTTTAAATGAAGTAGTAATTATTTTCAAAAATACCTCTTCAGGGATGCTAGTTTGTTCATGAAATTTGTTCTCTTTCATAAATTTACAAACATAATAACCGTAGTCTTTGTCATTTGTTTGTTTCAGACACTATAGAAAAATTGAGAAAAATAATTAATTTGTTTCGATATGTATTTGGATAGTGAAATATAATTATATATACCCAGATACTTCTCCATTTGTAGATGGTGTGCACATTGTCGTCTTTAGGCCCTGGATTCATTCCAGCCTTTAGATGATATTCATAAACCACCCTATAATAACAGAATCCTCATTAAAAGATAATATAAATTATATAACTAGATATTTAGTTCTAAAATGTTCAATCTAGTGTATTATGAATTGAAAATATCCATCATCTGTGGTAAGTTTGTTGGATATCCATCCAGTGAATCCAGAAAATAAATCTTCAGAGTATCCAAATTGACTTCAATGAGCATCCAATGTTCCCTAAAAACACAAAAAGGAATAAGTATTGATATAAATGAAAATATAATTGATATGATTAAAATGTATCTTTTTACCCCTTAAACGTATGTATTAAAAAGATTCTATCATTCATAATTCTACTTTGAAATGTTCTGACCAGATTTGATATTAATTCAGCATGAAAATCAAAATCTATTTCTTCTCGTTGTTTAGAAATGGTGTGAGGACTAACGAGTCCAAATTTTTATTTATGGGAAAATCCCTTCAATGGTTTTTCAAATATACGCCTGTGAAAAATATGAAATTTATTTAGCCATAATTATCATAGTATATCAGCTTCTCTAAAATCAAATCATGAAAACAAACCTCATGTATACATTTATAACTGAGGCACCTAGCCAGTCGTATGTGATGATTTCAGCAACAACATCAACACTAACAAAATCTAATGTTTCCTCTCCATACATATCTTTTTCACAAACAATTTTGTGAATATTTCCGCCTATCATTTTTATATCAACATGAGTTTGTAATGATATTAAATGTGGATATAGAATGGGCGGGGTGAACGTGCTCTCAGTAGATCATTTTTCTTGGTTGGTTAATCCTTTTGAGCCGCTCTTTCATTTTAGATCCTCCATTTGGTCCTTCTATAATAAAATTCATCGATTCAGCCATTTTCTAATTTAATGTTAAAGTTTCTTCTTTAAAAATTAATTGGAAATGAATACCTCTTGGTCGACATGTTTTTTACAAGATTCGACGGCCATGCAACGAATGTTCTTACAACTTTTTCCACCGTATGAATGTCGTCATCATCATTTGGCATGAGTAGCTTGGCGCTCAGCTCATGAGATACATTAATCGAAACTTTGACATGACCGGTTGGAAGTGGTCTGGAGTGTAGCGTGTCATTCGGCATATTGAACACCATAGCCCTCGCTACAAGGCGATGGGTGGGAGTTGACAAAATATAAATCACAGTCATTTTCACCCTGTAGAATATCATTAAAATAAAGGTATCAGTGTCTGTGTGATTCAAATTTCATAGAAACGAATATTAGAACATTGATTACCTCGTTTAAGTCACGTCTTTGAGGGGAATGGCTCACCTCAACGCTGGTGGGGGGTGGGGCGGTATCTTCTCGCGTGGGTTGTTCTTGAGTTATTTTTTCTATTCGCCTCTCCTCCATCAAAGTTTCTAGAATCTCTCCCTAACTTTGGAATTTTTCTTCAAGGTTAGATAGTCTATCTCTCATTACTTGAATTTTTTTTTCATCCTCTTGTTTTTTTTTTCTGAAAATATGCCGTGGGTGTCACCCCAAAACCCCCACCTCTGATGTGGACATACTGTTTTGGCTATTTCAAGGCTGCTGAAAGTATGTCTGCATCCGGTGCGGGTGTTGTTGATTCCTATGACTATGTCAAATAGAAAATATGAAAAAAATAAGTAATCATCATTATGTAATAGTGATTTAAATCAAAAAAAGTTTATATTATGTCATACTTACACATGTTTCCCACACTTTTTGTGTGTTTTCATCTAACAGTTTCCCCTCTTTATTAAAACAATACTCCTTCCATAGCACATGGCTTGGAATGGAAGTGGCTCGGGATTTTGATTCATCAATCTGCATATAAATAGATAAACATGGTTACAGTGTTGTTTTATGTCACATAAAAGTATTACAGTGCTTTTAAAATACGTTCCAATTGTTGTTCAATTGATGTGTACCCCAGCCTTGCTTTACGGTAGGGTTACACTGGTTTTGTTTCCCGTTTTTTATTTTCAGCACTCAGTTGCTGTTTCATAAATAAAAAACTATCAATCAACGTGATGAATACAAGAAACATTAAACAACGTGTAACCAAACACAATGTACTGGAAAAGTCTGTTCCACATGACGGTTGTAAAACACATCCCACACTCTTTGGGATATCAAGTGTGCATAAAGAGGATGTGGGTGTGACTTGATTTTCCCTTCAGCATCTTTTAGATGATGTTTTGTTAAAATGGTGTGAAAGCCTCTATGAACCCTTCCTGCCAGTCTTAATACATCTTCTTTGTGCGAAACATCTACTCTAAATGCACTCTGTACGAGATGATGAAGAGTTAGTCAATATTTAAATATTTTATTTTATTTTATTTTAATAAATTAAATAAATGATATCATAATGTTACCATAATCTCTTCCCACATTAATATTTTCAGCCTGCTGAAAACATGGTACCACGACTCTATATAAATCGGCACGCATTTCCGTGTGACGATTCCAATTTAGCTACTAAACATGGATTTGTTGGGGTTTACATACTGGCCTCATTTCTATAATTAATTATTAGGGAATTTTGCCTTAAGATTGGATCTTAATCATTGGTACAAGATTAGATAAGGCATGTATAGTCTTGGTTAAGGATGAGTTGATCTTGGTGAGGGGGTTAGTCCACTTTTTGAGGTAGGTGGACCCTATAATACAAAACCATGTTCCAATTTATGCATGATTGTGCATTCATGCATGAGTATATGTGTTCCAGTGAAAGGGATAGAAATCAAGATCAACCAAGGAAAATAAATAGGGTGTTTTTGATCCACCAAGAGATAGAGTGAAGGTTCTATTGAATGTTTGCGATTTTGTGATCATCCAGAGATTATGTCTCCATGGAGTAGTTGTGTTTATGACAGGATCGACTTTGGTATGAGATTTGTATAGCCTAGTTAGGTTTTCTAAGGCTATTTGAGTAGGTTTTAGAGTCTTAGGCCTAAAGAAGATGGATCATATAGTTTTATATCTCACGTATGATGGGGAACACCCTCTTAAGGATATATAAGAGTCATGGTGTGATAATATGATGTGAGATATAGAAATGGGGATATATATAAACCCAATAGAGTACACAACAAAACCATGAGGATCCATAAGCATAGAACATAAAGAATACATAAACATGATCCATATATAGTGTCAACTGAACAAAATATAAACTAATAACAGAGATAGAATAAATCAGAACCTGACCATATATCCTCGTGACCTTTGGGTTACCACTAACTATAAGGCCAACCTACTTTAAAGGAAACCTAAAAAAGAAACCCAAACCTAAAAATAACTTGGGTCTACTGATGCTGAGTGTCACAAGTAGGGTGTGATCATAAAACAACTTAGTAGGTAAGAACCATAGAGTCCATACATTACCTTTCCTGAAATAATACAAAAACACTAGTTTGAAATACATTGATAAAATAGGTTTTTATCATTTAAAGAACCAACACATATTTTTTAGAAGATCCATTTTCAAAAAAAATCATGACTTACCTTTTTAAAATAGATATCTAGTTTAAAAAATGAATTAAAAATTCAATATAAGAATCCAAACAATGTGATCATAGAGCCACGATGAAATTAATTGAAATAATAAAATTAGAAAAATACTGGAAAAGTAGATAACCAAAGTGCAAAAAAATAAATAACATATAGATAGGTAATCATTATAATTACCAAAACATACCTAGAAGAAATCCCTAGACTTACTAGGTTCAGACTCACCTGCTGACATATGGTGTACCTCTATAGTAAAAAACCAACATTGATGCTCCATTATAGTAGTATACCAAAGAATAAAGAGGCCATCACATGCATGGCATAAACCAATAACACCCAAATGACTCTATGTATTTATTTCTCAAGCTCCAACACTAACTATGTGGAAAACCTCTCCACATAGAAAAAACCATAGAGGTTCCCATCACATATCAAGTCACACACAAGTCCAAATCGGGCCTATACATTACATGAGTTTCAAAACCAATTTCCAAAACACCACAAAATACCAATAGATCTTTAAAATTTACAAATCAAATTCCATTTTCAAAACCAAGGGGAAAACACCATGTAATCTCTGAAGATTCCAAACATGCCTTTATGCCATTTAGAAACCAAACCACACCTCAAGAAGCAAAACATACCTAGATTTAGGGAACACATTTGAAACTAAATTTGAAATTTGGGAACCAAGGATCCATTTTTGAAACATTTGGGTTTTATAAGAACCATTTGAAAGGAGGAGGGATAAGGAAAATAAGGAGGAAAGGAGGTAAATTGTTTTGAAATCCAGGGTTTAAAGTGAGAATCATTTTATAAATCCATTATCATTTGTGTACTAATCTATATTTTCACCCTGTGCACATATGAATATGCCTAAATCTAATAGTTCACTTATGGGGGACAAAATAATACAAACAATTCTAAAAAAATAAACACAAGGGGAATTATAATTAACCACAAGGGTTCACACAATGAACCAAAGCATAAAAGGCACTAAAACCCACTCAATAAGATAAATTCACAAGAAAACCAACCGTAAGTGGGTAAAGTTAATCAAGATTAAACAATTAACCAACCACATATACATGTGTCACACACACAAGCATCACACACATGAATCACACCAAATCATAAATAATCTCAAGATTGACAATAAATGAAAACATAATTAATTCATGAAAATTCAATTTTACTCTCCTTAAAAAGGAGGACCCGGTGGCGGTGGAGAAGGAGGCGTCGACAGTGGAGGCAGCGGAGGCAACACGAAGGTAGCGCAGAGGCAGCACGAAGGCTGCACGGAGGCCGCACAGAGGCAACAGAGGAGGAGGAGGAGGAGGAGGAGGAGGAGGCCGCAGTGGAGGAGGAGGATCCATGGTGGAGAGGAGGCAGTGGAGTAGGCTGAGGAGGAGGAGTAGGAGGATGGGCACGTGGAGGAGGAGGCCACAGTGGAGGAGGAGGAGGAGGAGAAGTAGCGACAGAGAGGAGGCAGCGGCGCAGGAGGAGGAGGAAGAGGAGGAGCCACAGTGGAGGAGGAGGAGGAGAAGTAGGCACTAGAGGGGGAGGAGGAGTCGACGACCGTGGCAGAGGAGAAGGAGAAGGAGGCGACGATAGCGGCGGAGAGGAGGTAGCAGTAGAGAGGAGGCAGCGGTGCATAGTAGGGCTTCTGCGAAAGCTTGATAGGGTGTAGGTAGGAGGAGGACCCGATGGATTTTATAAATCCGCGTGGAACTTTATCAGCGCTAGTAAAAAGCACTGATAAAGGGGATATTTATCAGCGCTAAAATGAAAAGTGCTAACAAATACCACCTTTATCAGTGCTTTTTTAGTGATGATAAAGGTTGGAATTTATGAGCGCTTTTTTAGTGCTGATAAAGAGTGACTTTATCAGCACTTTTCTTTTTAGCGCTGATAAATATGTAGTTTATCAGTGCTTATAAAAGCGCTGATAAATGTATAAATTTAATAATTTCTTTATATTATTATATATTTATTTAACTCTAAATATATATATATATCTTTATTTATACTTATACAATTATTTGAAAGGTATATTTATATATATATCATTGAAAATATAATAAAATATATATTTATTTTTTAAATATAATTTAATTTTAATTATTTGAAAGGTATATTTATATATATATCATTGAAAATATAATAAAATATATATTTATTTTTTAAATATAATTTAATTTTAATTATAAGTGTACATTTTTTATAAAATATATATTATATGGGTAACATAATGAATTATAATCTATAAATGAACATTATTCAATATGCACATATATATACGCATGTATGATATATTCATTGACCCCAATTCATTGGAAAACACATATATAATCAATAATTTTAATTATACATATATATTAAAACGTATTATATATTTATAAATAAAACAAATACATTAAATATATATTAAATATAATGAATTAATAAATCTAATAAATATAATGAATTAATAAATCTAATAAATATATAATGAATTAATAAATCTAATAAATCTTATGAATCTAATAAATATATTTATTATTAATATTATAATTATTTAATTATATATATATATATATTTAGTTTTAACATGTGTTTTTTATTTAATGTATACAATAAATATTATCAGCGCTAAGCAAAGAGCTGATAAATGTAACATTTATCAGTGCTAAGAAAAGAGCCGATAAAGGTATATTTAAAGTGTTTATAAAGGCCTACCGCTTTATCAGTTCTTTTCCATCAGTGATGATAAAGGAAGGCGCCTACCTTGCCCAGTTTTGTGGTAGTGTATTGGTAACAATCCTAATGTTTTTTTGATAATCATGAATAAACTAGGATTAAACCTAAGATATCATAGATTGAAATATTATAAGTAATTTACCTCACTTATGTGTTTTAAATATCTGATATGTATTTCTAACACTTTTATTTATGGTATTATTCAATAGTCAGAACTATATAGAACATGGTTAAACATTGAATGATTCATATGTAAAAATTATGGGAATAATGAAGATCGAATTCTTAAGTGAAAATATCATGAAGAGAATCATGACAATGGTACAAGTATTGCTCATTCTGCTAAGGATAAAGAGATTGTAAATGATATGTGAAAGGTATGTGAAATTGTTCTCGTATTGTTTACATTAAACCTAAGAATCTTTAGGTTGAGAAAACTTAATACATGATTAATATTTTAGGAAATAAGAAGATGATGGATCCTGAGTAATGGTTTGAGAATAAAGTTGGATGATTGAGGTGTATATGTTTTGGATTTCGAAGAGTATGTTATATGAATCATGAAATATATAAGTGTTTCAAGAATAAGTTTTTAATTAAGGATTGGAAAGGATATGTTTAATAGTTATAAGGAGTAAAAAATGATTTAAGGGTGAGGTGATATACTTTGATAAAATATTATTAAGGGGAGGATAACCCTTAATATGTCCCTTATGTTTAGATTATGATGCTTGGCTAAAGATATGTTGGATTTGAATAAGTAAATTGGATGACTCTAGTTTCTTGAGATCTAATTATGGATTTATTGACACTAGGGTTATGATATCATGGATAATGTATACAACTTTTTAGTACTTAAGGAATATATCCAATATGTTTTGGAATTAAGAAAACATGCATGTTTTCAGTAAGGATATCTGATAATTCAGGTTGTTACCAGGACTCATGAGAATACATGAAGAAGGTGTTCACATTTTTGGAATGTGACCTACTAGAGATATCTTATGATATATGTGGGATAAATGTTAAGCCAATTTTTTGAACCTTTTTCTATAGTTTTGGATTTTCATCTTTTAGAAGGATTGTAATGTTATCATATTTTTCGAAAGCTTAAACATCGGATGATGCTTGTTAGAATAAAGTATTATCTCACCAAATATGAACTTATGCATGTTTGAAAACTTGTGATAAAATTCTTGTGATAAAGATATATTTAATGTCCTATAATCCAATTTATGGATCACATGATCTAATAAAACTTTAGGAATGAAAAAACAAACTTCATTTCTTTGAATAAGTGATGAAGTTGAAATTGTTGAAGGCATGACCAATTATGAGATTATACTAAAATAAAGTAAGTATTTCTTCTCATGATCTTCAAATTTATGAAAAGGATCTTGAAAAAAATTTATCCTCATATCTTCTTATCCGATGAATCAGATGGTCCCTGAAATCATCGCATATTTAAGGCTTTCTAGATGTTAACTTTCCCTAAACCTTGTTCGCTATCACTATCCATCAAGAAATGATGGTTAAATTTTTCTTCCATATCACTGTTTTCACTTACCAAATATATTTACCTTTGTGGAAACTTAGTGATAAGTTACATTGGGTAACCATTATATTTCTAACTTTCTTTATAAAATTATTTTTTATTATTACTCTTTATGATGTGGGTTTAAATGAAAGAAACATTCAAATAGTAATACTTTTAGAAACCCGAATAATTTCAAGGGTGAAATTCATTTTAAGGGGGGGTATAATGTGAAAACCTGGGTTTTTATGGATAATATTTTTCAAATAAATTTAAATTTTCATTTATATCTTGCAATTCACTATGTTAAACATTCCTTTCACACTAAACTGACTTGTCGTATGTTATACGCAACACCAAGTTGGCGTATGATATATGAAACATTGATTATAGATTTTTTTCAATGTATAAAATAAGTAAGTTTGGATTATGTTATATTCAACACCAAAGGAATATTTTAACATTCACAATATTGACTTGGCTTGCGTTACACACAAGAGTGACCTTCCTTGATAGCTTTCGTTGTACACAATACCGAGTTTCACTAAACAATGATATATTATTAAAATATTATTTTTTATTGGGATATAAACATGCCATTATGAATAGGATTAACCACATTGTTTATTTTATATAAAATTAACATTCATCTTATGTATTATGTAGACATGATATAAGAAGAAATTCAATTTTTCAGATAAAAGAATTATTTTTTAAAAAATACAGTTTTAGAACCTTTTGATGGTCCACCCATTTAAAATATAGTATTTAAAATTTTTATATATTATATTTTATAGAATATGCTTATTATTTAAAAATGGTATATCAAATTTTACTTTGGTTTAATTTTTTTTTTTTCCAGATAAAATTCACATTCTAATGAATAGAGAAAAATGCTGTATTTTAATTCAAAACTGCATTTTCATCTATTTTATTTATATAAATAGATTATAATTGTAATGGGTTTTAAAGTGTAATTAGATTATATTTTTATAATTTACTCTAATATTATTCATTCGATGTAATTTCACATTTAAATTTGATTTAAACACATGTCAATCTTTTAATAGTTTTTACTTCTAAAAAACCCACTTTCTGGTTTTGACAACGAGAATTAATTTTAAATTAATTTTTGTCGATAATGTATTTTGAATTTATAAAAAATGGATTCCATATTTGGAATCATAAGATCCAAATTATTTAAATAGTTATATTTATTTTTGGACATTATTAATAGTAACTTCAGTAATTATTTTTATTTACCATGGTTAAAGGGTAAATCAGGTAAATAAGGGTAAAGAAATAATATTATAATAATATAAAACCACCATAAAACATTTCCTAATCCCATTGGATGAGTCAGGGGCGACCAAAATAATCCTTAGGCTGAAATTGTGGCATTTTAGAACCAATTGGGTGTGAAAACGACTTGTTATAATAATTAATTTAAAGTAAAAGGAAATATAACATAAACATGTATATTTTTACAAAAGTTTTTTAACATGGGGTTATATACTTGATATTTTTAAATATAAATAGTAATTATAAATCTAAAACAATTTCCTACATCATGGTATTTTATTTATAATTTTTATACATTAAATAAATATACTTACTTATGACACAACGAGGATACAATTATTACCTTATTATTGAAATATTAAAATAAATGATATTAAAAATATTAAAATAAATGTAATTTAAAAATTTGGTGCCATAAAATTTCTTTGTATGAAATTGGAATATGAGAGATGAGTTAATTCCTTTTTTTTAAGGAATCAAGTATTTATGACTTTATCAAAAATAAATTACTAAATAGTGTCAAAATTGACATAAATTAGTTTAAAAAAAATACTATTTTATTAAATGGTATAATAGTCTTAAAAATCTTAGATTCATCCAACTGACTTATATAAGGTTACAAATTTCATTAATTATCCTTTTTTTGTTCTCTTGTCATTTTATAGTAACTATATTAACAATATAGTATAAAAATACAAGAAGACATGGTAAAAGTTAATGTTTTTAACTACGGGTTAAAGCTAAAAGATAAGGTTAATTTTGTGACCTAAACTTGTATAAAACCTATTGGTTGAGAGGATTTAGCCCCATAATCATTTTATCCTTAAAATATATTACTTTTTACTATTAAAATTCGAAAATCAATTTATAATAAAATAATATTTCAATACTTTCGTAAAGTGCCCCTCCTCCCTCTTATAAAAGGCCACCACCTCTATCCACTTACTCACAGCTTTAATGGACCTTGGATAATCCAAATTATGATCACATAAGATCCTAAAATCCCTAACTCTCTCTTAGATTCCATACATTGGTCATAAATCCATCCTAGGGAGACCTTTTGTGCAAATCAAAAGGAGATACTTGTAAAAGAGGTAATTGTTTTACCACATCTTTCAAAATTCTTTTCTTATTCTACTTACTCTTCTTATGATGTTCCCATAATAAAGTAATAAATACAGTATCTTATATATTATAATATGTTTTTATAATTATGGTATAACCATATAACTCCTTCTATCCATCATATGAATAACAATATCACCATACGTGTGTACGTACCACTTACCGTCTTCACGTCATGGTGTAATTTGTTATTCAACAATACTAAATTTGGATGGGTATAATGATGTGTATAAAAGAATTAAATAATTATTATAAAATTATAATTAGTTTTTATAATTAATATACCATCCAATCCCATACCATTTAACCGTTAAGTGAATGATATCGCCGCTCGTGCATACGTACGACCTACCGTCTCCACGATGAGATGAGATTAATTCTCCACATTAACTATTCAAGAATGATTATAAAGTATATATAACAAATATAAATAAAATATATCACATAATGATTATACTGGATTTATATATATATATATATATATGTCATTTAATATCTTCCATTTGATTCAATAAGAAAATGGAAACATCATTTATGCGTACGTACAACCTATCATCTCCATGAACGATGTATTCCATTTCATGTATCTATATATTATATATATTTATATACTGAATATTTATGATATATAAATCGTGTTTTACATTATTTAAGTAACTAAATCATGATCTAAGTAATAATATCAAGAATAACAATTCAAAACGCGTACGATAAATACAATGATTATTACGCAAAACGTTCCTTTAATATAGAATTGATAAATAAATGAGTAATATAATGTCATAAGTGAATCATATATGATATCATAAATACTATTATAGTTCTATTACAAGTTAATAATATGTTTAAACCCACTATATAGGAGTTTCAAACACATACAAAATAAATCAGACCTAATGTAAGGGGTAATTTTTCAATCTCATTATTATTTGAGATTGTTTATTTGTAAGTATTTACTAGGGTATATTTATCATTCATGTACTTGTTTCCAAAATATATAATATTATTTATATTATTTTAATATTATTTAAATTAAAATTTACCCATTTGATAATTTTTTATTTAATGGTATGGAAGGAATATTTATTGTGTTTTCCATATGAGGTACTTTTTGACTTTTCTGTCAAGAGTATGAGAAGAATGTTTTTTAACTTATACAACATAAACAAATTTTTACATATTCATAATTACTTATTTCTATGAATCTTACTCTACATTATTTCAAGTTTATTTTCAATTAAGTACTTTTCTTTTAAAATTGTGCGGTATTTTGAGAAAAGAAAATGTTTTTGAATAATAAAGGATATTTTCCTCAAGAATTAAGTTCAAGTGTTTTATAAAAACAATTTTCAATATCGAATGACATAGGGTTATATTTATATCCCTATTATTACTTGGATTTTATTTTGTTTATGATGGAATTATTTTATAAAATCCATTTATTTTATACGAATTATGATGGAATGATGTTTAAGAAACCCATTTTATTTTAAGGGTTATGTCAATATGAATGTTTTTTGTTTTTGTGACACATGAAAAATGATTTCACTATGAGATGGGTGGGACCTATATCTACCTCAAATTCAATGGGTAAAGATTTATATCTCATGAGATAGAAATGGATGAAATGGAATGTAAATCTGATTCTTTAATACAGGGCTAGAATGACCAGTAAATTCTATTCAGTAATACAGGGTTGAAACGACAAGTATATCTAGTTCAGTAAAACATGGCTGGAACTTCAAGTAAACCTGGTTCATTAATGGTATTTTCCCACTATGATGGTCTTGGAAGCAATGACTTGGATACTATAGATATAATATTATGTTCTTATTTGTTTTCCATAATTCCATGTTTTATGTCAATGTTATTTTATCATGGTTTGTGTTCATTTATGATTTATGCCTTATGAATTACCAAGATTTATTTCCTGACTCATGATTTTGATATTCAAAATTTATGTTCTTGTTTTTACATTCTTATGTTTATGATTACCCTTACTGATCATTTTAGCTCACCCTTTTTTTGTTTTCCTTTCCCTAAGATATAGGAAAATGTTTTAGGTAGGAAAACTAATGGGGAAGATATTTATGGGAGATGTTGAAGATCTTTCACCAAGATAGAAGAATGTGTTCAATTTTTCCAATGAAACTAAACTAATACGTTCTTTGGGAGTATATTTGTGTAATGTATTATATATTCCACAAAAGAAATGAAATTTCCATGTACATCAAGCTTGGGTCGTTAGAGTCACAACACATAGAGAATTATATGTGAATCTATCTCAAATACCACCATCACTCTCATGCTAAATGATCATATATAAGGGCACCAATACTCACTGGGTATCCGTATATAGGAATACCCCTTTTAAAAATCCAAAATCTCAAAGTGATCCTCATCAGGACTCCACACACGAGGGTCACTCCCTTGAGGATCACAATATCAAATGTCAGTATTTACATATGTAATGACATCATACTACCTGATCTATGTCAAGTAACCATAGTCATCAGTCTGGTTAATTATAATCCTAGAACGAAGCTATATGGGAAATCACCATATAGGTCATTGTTGACATTTTAAATAACTAAGCATACTTTATTTTCCTTTCATAACTAGTATTATAATTACTATCTTGGTTTTTATCTTCCAGGTATCATATGCCTATACAGGCCTACTAGGGTCACTATGCATACCATATACAGAGGAACTACATAGTAATCATTATCACAAATCATGATGTATATCCACATGACCCATCATTATAATGAAATGTATCATGATATTGCTAAGTAGAATGACCCTAAAAAGCTATATAAGAAAACACTATTCATATTTTTCTTGATACTTTTAACATAAAAACCTATTGTTAGGGATCAGAATCACAAATAGATATGTATATGTCATGTGAATCTTACATGCCTATAATGATTAATGAACATTGGCCTCTTTACAATGGTCTAAGAGCCAAAAACCAATATTACATCATAAATAATAATATCCAAAACACATGTAAAAAACACAAGGTTAAAATCATAAAATCATAGCATCAGAATAAAAAATAACAATCCCATATCCATGGTATCCTGAACTTATTATTAGAACTGGTTTTCTCAACACACCAGCCTAATTTCCATCACAGGCTCCGACACATTCTTACATCACATATCTACCATCTTCAAAAACAATAAGGGAAAAATAAATCTATTATCTGTTTGGTGATATCAATCACATAGAATCTATGATACCACTTTGTAACATCCTATCCCCAGTTCACTATGAACGGTAACCATACTGGGTTTTCTACACGACCTCAGGCACACATCCCAATATGCCTGAGGTTTCTAGCAAGCTATAAGGGTCTAAGGTGGTACCATGGGGAGACTATACACCTAATCATAGTTCACAAAAATAAATAAAATATATAAGTATCATACTTAAATAATATACTTTACAGTACACATGATTAATAAAAAATCCAATAAATATAAATATGTAATATATAATCCACACCGTCATACAATGATGATAACCCACCAAGAAGATCATGTATAAAAACTAAATAAAATAATAAAATAAAATAATAAAATAAAATTAAAAGTGGATAAACTACATCCTATAGCCTCACCTTATCCCAGTATCCAAATCCCATCTAATTTATACTTCTCTATAATGCTAATCTGAGCCTTTTCCCAACCAGTGCTTTTGAAAAGTGGAAGGTTTGTTTGGGTACCCATGTTCCATGTCCACTTGAACAGGGTGTGAGTTGAAAACTCATTAGGGAACCGACAATATGGAAACACATATAACCATTATATATAGTGTATGTTTATGTGATATTCTCATAATTTAAGAAAAATTAATTAAATATAAATAAATAAACTATGATTAATATTTGGGTCCAACTACCCTGATCGACCATAACTACTTTGGCCATTTCTTCGGTTTCTATGAGATTGTATAGATGATCATGAAAACTAGTATAATAGACCTATGAATCTATGGTACAAAAAATAGGTATCATAGGCATCCCATATGAATGTTTTCTCATCCATAGAAGAAGGCCAAAAAGTATCACAAGCCTCTCCTATAGAAGTTTTCTCAGCCAATAAATACGCCCAAAATTTTTCAAAGACCTCCTCATTGAGAGTTTTCTTATCTATGGAATAAACCCAAAATGTATTAGGAACCTCACATATAGGTGTTTCTCATCCAATAGTATTAAAAAAATATAAATAATGCATTAGGTACACCTACTTGTAGGCAGAATCCTAATAAATAGAGTCTATGGTGTCCCTAAATCCCAAAAGTGTGTTTCCTTTCCATATAATACATCCACAACCTCAATAGGTGTTTTCCATTACATTTAATAAAACCACCCCAAAGGGTGTATTCCATAAAAATAAATATAACCACCCTTAGGGTATGTTTTTCATTTTGTATATATTTTATAACCACTCCAACAAGAATTTACTATTCATTATTAGAATGCCTCATGGAAATATTCCATATCATGAATATATATATATATATATATTAAAATAATGGGATAACACCAACCTAAAATATGTTACAAATCATCATAATACTCCCAAGAGTGAGTCCCAACTCAAAACATCCTTAATGGGATCGACATTGATTTAGGTTTTATGGTGAGACCCATGACCATCACCACCCACTCCCATATTCACCCTATATCTAGGGTCACATGTCATTGGGGAACCCACTAGAGTCCCTTAGGTCTCATTGAGGCCTATATATCCTTATAATAAAGTTTCACTAGAGATATGACCTTAATATCATTACCTTTACAAAGCACTCTAGTTTAGTCCGAACTCCCAACCTATCCACCAATCATATCAGGGTCGACCCACCTATGACTTCAAATCTTGGTGGGGGAGAAACACTCACCCCATAATTATCCCACCAATAAAATGGATTTAATAAATATCTTGGTTATAATATGGCCTACATGGGATGGTTGTCCATAATTAATCACTCCATATACCTGGAGGTTTCAAAGGGAACCTAACACCAGGGACGCTACATCCCGTTCAACCCCTTTTAATTTAATTACACCCATTGTGGTCCAATTTTCATAGGTTATATATAATTATAATCAAGGCCTTGACCACTAGAAGTTGAGTAATCTATCTATTTCCAATGGAATATTATGCCTTAAGACTTTGATCAATTTTTTTAAAACACTTCATTTAAATTAAACCATTTAAGTTACTTAAAAAGGGGTAGATATCCCTCAGTGGCGAGACCATATAATCACACGTGTGATGTCCCTAAACCCAGTAAACTAGATCTAGTGCCATAATTTATTACATTGGAATAAGATACAATGAATTGAATCCTGAATAAATAAATAGTTTAGTAGTCTAGGTAAAATAAATACATACTTGAGTCTTTCATTACATTTGAAAACAAAAAATAAAAAAATTATTATTTTTCAACAATAACATTATTCCCCCTAGAATATCATTTTATATAAAAAATAATTTACTTCTTGGATTCTTGTGAAAAGAAAAACAAATTAGTGTGAGATAAATTGATCAATAAAGGTTATGTATAATAGAATCTATCATGAATCAATTAGAATACTCGACATGGAAAGGTAAATAACTAAACACAAATTCCATTTTAAAAAATTTACTATCATGAAAAGATAATGCATAAGCAATACAGAAATAGAAATAACTAAAAACACATTCAATTTAATTTAAAAAATGATAATGAAATGCATACATAGATAATATCATGGAGAAAATATCATGGATAATAAAATAAATGAATTCTCAATGAAGGAAATTATAATAGCCCATGACCTATACTACCAAATCTTATACTAAAATCCATAACTTTACATTTCCATCTTTGATGCTGATAATTATGACCCATTTTTTCCATCAAACATTACAAAATCAAAAGGAAAACCCAGATCACTTACATTATAGAGAACCCTTTAGGTCTAGAGTTTTAGTGAATTTGGAAAAAATACTATACAAACAATTCACAATAATTTAAAAGATAATTTCTCCCATTTAACCTAGATTTTAGTATTTGAAATTAGGTCATTAACATCATCCATGTGAAATCCTTTATAGACATAAAGTGTTCAAACTCATTATTTATAACATGGTGAAAAGGAATCATAACATGGGTGAGCTCAAATGACCAGTATGGTTAAAAATAAGAATTAACAATTGAATGTATTCAATGAACATAAAAGTTCATTAGGGTATGATGAAATTATAAAAGTGAATGAGAGAATCATAAAGAAATCATACCCATTAATACCTGGATCATCAAATATAAAAACATGGAATAAGAATTTAACAAAGGAATTATTCTTAAGAATCAATAATCAGGTGCCATGTGTTATCAATTTTGATCAAATGAAACATCATAAACCCCTAACAAGAAAATATAAAACATATTTGTATTTGGAACATAATATCATTGAACCCTTACATAACCCTTAAAATTGAAATAATTATACATCCAAATCCCAATATAATTCTCCAGAAAACAAAATCATTACCCAATGTATTGGAGTTCCATCTATTTTCACCCATCATTTTATCTATAACGGGCTCACTCGATACTATCTTGGAGCACCCATTATTTATAATGTCCAGGATCTTAATAATGAATAAAGCATATAGCGAAATAATTTCTTCATAACTCATTGAAACAAAAATTATTATTTTCAAAACATTATTAACCCATGTAAAGGAAATGGGTTCCACAACAATATATTTGAAACATATTTAACATGTGGAAAAGAAATGGGTTCCCTAACAATCTCTTTGAAACAAGATTAACCCATGAAAAAAAATGGATTTCATAACAATATCTTTCAAACAAACACAATACATCTATAAAAAGAAAGAGGATGTTTTCAATATTAAATATCCCTAGTAGAGGATAAGTAAAAATAAGGTTTTTTGATGTTGATTAATTTAAATTACATTAAAATATAATTAAAATCATTTTGAGGAAAATAGCCTTTTCATTTGGAAACCACTTTTAAAACATAAAATTTTTTGAAGATAGTTTAAATTTAAAATAATATTTAAATATTATAATGAGAGATTTTAAAAATTATTTAAAACATTTATTTAGAAAAATATACTTTAGCCTTGGAAAAACACTTTTTAAAACATTTTTAGAAAGCATGTTTTTGGAAGAAAAATTGTTTTCGATCGAAAAGAAGATTTTTCATAAAAACATTATTTTGAACTCTTTAGTACATAGAGAGAGAAAAGTTAAGGGAAAAAATTTCCAAAATATGAGAAGAAAATTTAAATGAATTCATTATAGTTATATCGTAATATTTCAACATTAGAGACTTAATCATAAATAATCCCGATAATCTATAAGATTGTAATATCAAACTCTTACCACTTTAGTAACTTTGAATCATAAAACCGATGAAAGGATTAAATTAAATGAAACTTATAATATCATTAAAATAATAACACTCATGATTTAACATGTCAATGTGGTAGTATGTACACCTTATAAAATAAATAAATTCATAACATAAAAAACATCACAAAAATGGAAAATTGTGACAAAAATCCATTACTGCTTTGGTGACTTTGAAAATAATAAATACCATGAATGATATATAATCAGATGGATATATAAATATCAATAATTATAATTATAGTAATTAAAAAATATTTTCATGGGATGTATATACACCACATAAAAAAATAAGTGATGAATATTTCACATATCTCATAGAAATAAAAGTTAGATTAGAAAAACCTTTACTAATTGAGTAACTTCTGAATCATGAGATCTTTGAAAGAATAACATCAATTGAGACTTTTAATTTCATTAAATAAATAAAATTATTGATATAAAATTTCATATGGATTTATATTCACCATACAAAATAAACAAATGGTGAATATGACATAATTCTCACAAAAATAAAAGTGAGACTAGAAATCCCCTTACCTTGAGTCGGACTTGTCACAATTGTTATTTATCTTCCCGAATAATAAAATTATGTTAATTATATAGTTTCTATATAATTTTTTTAAATTTTATTATTAATTTTATTTCACTTATTACCATGTTATGAACAATTACTTAATTGAATAATTTTACATTGGGTGTTTTGACCATATTTGGTTTGTGTCTCAAAAAAACTTCGGTAGGTCAACTATGGTCAAAGGGTTCATTATTTAAACATATAAATAATAATAATCCTTAAATAATAAACATATTTATACATTAATTATTATTTTAAAACCAATCATTTAATATTGTTATGAAAAATGAACCAACTTTACAATCATAGAGATGATAGGTCGTACGTATGTATGAGTAACGTTCTCATTTTTCAATGATCATTATAGAAATAAGATAAGTAAAATTTATACAAATATATGATATTTATATCATAAATAACGTATTTTTAAATTATATTCAATTATATATATCATCATTTTGGTGTGGTGATGAAAATAAAGAATCACATCGCTTTGGGGTGGTAATAGTACAAACATTCATGAATAATGTTATCACTTTTTTAGTGTGTGAAAAGGTAAGAAGAAAATGATATATTATATTTTAAATAAAGATAATTATGTAATTTATATTATATATATGTCATTTATATCACACATTTTTATTAATCCCATCCTTAATACATTCCATATAAATCATGAACAAATCACATCCCTCTGAGGAGGCGGTAGTCCACACATCTATGAACGATGGTATCATATTCCCAAAAAATGGAAAGCATGAATGCATGTGTTATATAATAATTATTGAAACATAAATACATCATAAATATCATATATATAATATAAAAACTGTATGTACATCATTATTACTAACCTTGAGAGGTGGTAATGGAAGAACAAACGACATCGGTTCACTAAGCAGTAGTCCGCCATACACATGAGTGATGATTACGCAACTCATTGTATGGAAGTGTGATAATTTATAGGTCACAAGATTAACATAAAATCATATCAGTATATTGAATATACTAATGTTATAATATAATCATGATATACAAATAATTTATGGGTTTGAGAAATAAATAAAACAAAAGTGTTTGTTGAAGAACATTACCTCTTATTCGAGTATCTCCTATTGTTTTAACCAAAGGTATTCATTGGTTTGATATATAAAAAAAGTGAGGATTCAAGGATGAGAGGGGGGTATTTTTCTAATTCATTTTGGAATTGTTTTTACAATAAAAAATCCATTAGATGTGTGAATAAGTGGTCATAGTGAATTCCCTTTTATAGTGGAGGGGGAGTGGCAATCATTTAAATACAAAAAGGTTAACACTATTGGGAGGTCTCTATAAAATCATGTGACTAAATTAATGAACAAAATTAGAGATAATAATATATATGGACGAAATATGACCACAAAATGGGTTTTGGAAAAGTTTCTAGGTTATTTTTCCCCTTATGATTAATGTTTAACTAATAAGTAAACTTGTTTTTACCTTAATTATTGTAATTAATTTTAGTTTCTCACTAATATTTTTGGTCATAAACTAAGTTAAACTTATAGTAAATTATAAATTATTATTATTAAAAACATTGGATCCATTTTTTCCAAATTAAAACCACTTAAGTGGCATAATTTAATTTAAAACCTATCCCGCAAATGCAATGAGAAAACAGATTTTTATAGTGAAAATGTTCAAAACTTTACTATGTTTTTATATCAAAATTCATTA
Source organism: Viscum album (assembly GCA_963277665.1). NCBI lineage: Eukaryota > Viridiplantae > Streptophyta > Magnoliopsida > Santalales > Viscaceae > Viscum > Viscum album. The sequence continues at coordinate 1,420,940,186 of OY728123.1, read as the reverse complement.
TGAAAATGATTAAAATGTCGTAAATTATAGAAATATATCAATAATTTTTATAATTTTACTTTAAAACTAATTTAAAATATAATTTAACATTATAAATTATATAAATGATAAGTTAGTTTTCAATTAAAATTCGGTATTTTTCACTATTCATTAAAAAATGAAACTTTTTAGAAAAATACCAAAAATTAATCCTAATATAATTTTTATATTATTTTTTTTTATTTTTTTAAATAAAATTTATAAAATTTATAAAATTTAGTTTTAAAACAAGTCTTCCATTAAAAGCCATTAAAACCGCCTTTTGAAAAAATACAGTTTGTATATTTAAAATTGGATTTGTTCTTATTTTATGATTATAAAATTATTGGTTTAATTTAATAACATTTTATTTGTTATACAATATATAAATTTTATTAATATCATTCACTAATTGTCATTATTTTAATTTATTATGACAAAATTTCTTTATAGGAATAAAAATAGTATTTTCATAAAACACATCCTTTATATTCAATTGATTTTTATTTTCATTTTTAATTAATTGGTCACTAAAGAATTCATTATATAAACACGTTTAAACCATATATTCATAATTTAGTTAAAAATATTAATTCTAAACATTCCATTTTTAGGTGATAACTATCATATTAAATATTAATAGTATATTTTTGCTCTGTAAAACATTATCTTGTGTGTAACATACATTATCAAAGAAACTAGATGTTGTGTTGAATTGAAGGTAAAATTGGTTTTGTGAATAATTAAATATAAACTATGAATTACATGTAAAGAAATATATTGAATAAATGAAATTAATTTGAAAGGATATATTTCAAAAAATCCCGTGATGTTACATCCTACCCCCCTTAAAATGAACTTCTCCCTCAAAATTCTTTATAGTTATCAAAGGATTAGCATTATTAGAATTCTTGTATTGAAACCCCAATCAAACAAATGATATAAATAAAAAAACCAATAAAAATGGTAACTAGGAAACATAAAGGTCAACTAAAGATACTCATAACTAGGATTACACATAAGGAGAACATTGGTGGGAAATTAAAAGATGGATTTGGAAGGGAAAACTAAATCTCGTGAACTAATAGAGTGTGATAGAGAACGTGTCCAATAAAAAGTCAATGAAAAAAACGATCATCCAAATAGGTATATAGAAGGACATTGATATCATCAGAAAATATGGAAATAGGATTTTTTTTTTCAAGATCCTTTTCTTAAAGTTGAAGGATTTCTTTCTCCATCTGGACTGAAAACATAATGAAATATAATTACCTGACTAGTGAATTTTATCCTTTAATAAATTTCCAACACAATCTCATATTTTTCTCTAAACGATGAGTATTATGGATCAATTTTCACATATAAAACACTAAAATAAAATTTTAAATACCACATAGTCATACTTATAATTGAAAATAAATTATTTTTTTGAAAAAATAATTATTTTTAACAATTCAATAAAAAATATATATTTTTAGAAAATACCTAAACATTCACCATATGATAATATTAACATTATTATTTTAAAAAATATATTAATTTAATCAAATAAAATTTCTAAAATTGGTGTAAATTAATTATAATGTTTATTCACATAAAATTCAGTAAAATCCATTTTTAAAGAAAACAAATTTTTGAAGCATTAAATAATTTTACTAAAAATTGAGTACTTATTCATTAGAAATTAATAAATAAATTTAAATTATTTAAAAAATTATATATAATTTTCATAATTTTTTTATTTATTTATAATTTCAATTTAATGGTCAACTTATAATGATTTACTATATCATGGTTCAAATAGACTAGTGATTGCTTATAAAGAAATCTACCAAAAAATTAAATTTTATTTTCAGAAAAACATATTCTAAAATATCAGGGTTTTACATTATACCCCATTAAATAAATTACATTCTCACAATTTTTATCATGGTATTAAAAGGTTTAATATTTGAAAATACCTTTTTTGAAAACCTATACTGTACAAAGGGACAATAAATTTTCCTTTGAAAAGTGGAAGTGAGAAACATATAAGTTACCTGAAATAAAAAATAATAGGGTTCCTAGACAAGGAGATAATTAGTGGAAATTTAAAATATGGACATATAAGAGAAAAGTAATTTTTAAAGAATAACAAAGAGTGATAGATAATATGGTGTTTAAAATACTAACACCCAGAAAAACATAAATCAGTGAGGGATGGAAATTAACATCAACTCCTCAGAAATATCTATAAAAAGGGAAACAAATTTCCTTTTTAATATCCTTTTCTTAAAGATGATAAATTCTTTTACTATGAAATATGATAAAATATACTCACTTGATTTATTTCTATTTCATAATCATAATTTCATCCTTTGGTTGTGCTTCAATCATTTCCCACTTCAATCTCATATTTTACTCCAAGAAATGAATATTTAAAATGATTTTCTCCCATGTGTGAAGCACTAAAATTATATTTTAATATATCCTAAGATCAATAAAATAATAAATATTAATTCCCTCAATATCTATATATTTTTCAAAACCAAAATGTTTAGCACAATTTATCCAACATGGATAAATATTTATATGATGAATTAATTGATTCATATCTAAAACCTCTAAAATAAAACACAATGATCAACATAAAACATTCCAAAAATATTCATCCTTAAAAATCCACTAAAATATGTCTGACCAAATTCAATAACCATGAATTTTGGAAAAAATTACTAAATTTTTAAAATCAACATAACTTGACTTCCCAAATAACACAATGTATATTCTAATGTCACATATCAATCATTTTAATACCATGATCATATGTTCTCTTTAAACATGATTATCCTTTCCCAAAATAACCTAAATCACCATAAAACCTCAATGAAAACATAGATGCTTCAAAAAAATTTACTCTATCCTTATTCCTTATAAAAAATGTAATAAATCTGATTTCCCTAGGCCCTTTCCTTGTGAAAATCGAGTGTTTGAGGTGTTCTGGGAGCTTTTGGGGGATTACTTCAAGAGTTTTCCAAAATTCTAGTTTTTCCATCGGTATGTCAGTGTGTCGACATGTCAGTGCATCAGCATGTCAATGCATCGACATGTCAGTGTATCGGCATGTCAGTGTGTCGGCATGTCAATGTGTCGCCATGTTAGTGCGTTGGCAATGATGAGTCAGGGGAGTTGACATTCGTGAGTCAAGGGTGTCAACATATGTGAGTTGAGGGTATCAACATTAGTGAGTTGAGGGTATCATCATCAGTGAGTAGAGGGTGTCAGTAGGTCGAGGCATCAGTAGGTCAAGGAATTGGTAGGTCACTGCATCAGTAGACCATGTCTTCAGTAGGTTAGTGCCAGTGGATCAGTGTCGGTGGATAAGAATTGGTAGGTCGCGTCGGTAGCTCACCTGTCATTGTCTTAGCATTAGTGACTCACCCATTGATGACCCATTTCATGTTTTTCCAGTTTTTCCCAGTTTTTCCAATTTCATCCCGGTTACGTGTTTACCTCTGTGGAATGGTAAACTATCAAATCATAGCCATTAACTGGTTTGTCTCCACCATTTCCAAGGGGAATTATTAAATTCATTGTATCTCATAAAGATCCACTAGCCTTGTAACCACCAAGCCGCGTGGTCAAACCACGATCCAATTTTCAAGAACATTGAAATAATATCCATAATTTTTAGGATCTTTCCCTTTCATAGTCCCAGATCTCTTCATTCCTTATTCCTTTTCATTTCCCATGGTGCACCTAGAGGCTTCCTCTCTAGACGAATCATACGCCTGTGCGAGAGCTCTCCTGCTCAGTTTTTCTTGGAGTTCTTCCATACTACTTATGCGACCCCTATTATTGGCGCATGGGGGAACTTAGATCCTTTAATAATCTAGTAGGGATTTATTTTGATTCACTTTAATTATGCGTCATGCAGGGTGGCAATACTAATGATCCTTTTTGAAGGACAGATGAATAATTTTCTTAAAATAAGAAATAAATAAGAAGGGAGTATGATCAAAAGATAACGAAGTTAATGAAATAATAGGATGGGAGTGGATTTATGTTTTGATCATATGTTTTATTTTTTTTCATCCCTATAAATATTGTGATCTATTGTGGCTGTAAATCCCTCTAAAAATCATGGTTGTTGGTGGTATTTTCGTGCGCACTAGTGGTGTTCTGTTTATTTTTGTTTTGATTATTGGTATTTGGTCGTAACATGAAATATACTTAATCACATATACTTGGTTAATTAAATGGATGCCCTGAGATGAAAAAACTTGTGTGATCACCCCTATTTATCAAACTGGATTAAATAATAATGTTTACCAAATTTGAATATATCCTGTTTGATAGGTGTGGCTGTGTATTGTGTTTTGTGGGGTTCTATCCTTGTGTAGATTGTGGGTACATGGGTGTACATAGGAGTTGGTTCTCTGAGAAGGGTGTGGTATGTGTGTGCAGTGGGGATATGTTTTAATGGTAGTTTTTGTGGGATTTGTTTGTGTGTTCATGGGGGTGGTGTGTTGGAATCTCAATCCGAGAGATTGATTGATTGTGGAATAGATGAACATGTAGGAGGATGAACTTTTGTTGTTGTGTTGTTGTCATGGAGTGATGTTGGGAAGTGGGACTGGTATGTAGATATGGACTTGATGTGCAGTGGGAGTGCATTGGGGAATTGTTTGGGTAGTGGGTTTGTGGGACTGAGTTGTGAGAGAAGGATTGTGCAGTGTAGTTATCGAGAATGATAGTCGATAGGGGTTTGGTTGCTGTGTGTTTAGTTAACCAGAATCCTCACCTTCTGAGGTGATTGCAGATGACATGATTGGTTATTTCCTAGTAGTTCTAGAATTAATTACAGTGAATCCCATAAATAAATAAATTAAAAGTGTTTAAATGAAAAAGGGTTTGGTTATGCTTTGGAAGTGGTTTTTGTATGGTTGTGCATATAGGGGTGGCAGCGAAAGTGGTTCTGAGTGGGTTTGTTGTTTCTTCGCAAATCCATAGGTTGGGATGTGTGTTTGTTTACCTATATCTATATAAATTGTAGTTCCTCATTATTTCCATACGCACCCCACCCTTGTTGAACATTATGTACGGAACACCTCCATTTCATAGCGGAGGGTGTCTTTCCCAAAATACCTATGGGAGGATGGATGAATGGTTACTAAATTTATTCCTCAAACCCTCTTCCTATTTCTTACTAATCGAGCATATCAAGGTAGGTTGTAATGTCTTGAGGCTTACCATTGTCTAAGATTCTCTGGGTAATGTTTTTTTATAAATGAGAGGCCTAGGTGTTTACAGGAAGGTTGTTTTCCCAAGTGTCTTTAGGATGAGTCCCATCTGTCTTCGGGTGAGAAACGTGGTTGTTGTGGCCCATGTGTCTATGGGAGTGATTGTCTGTGGTTTAAGGCCCAAGTGTCCACGGGTGTGATTGTGTGTGTTTTGAGGCCCAGGAGTGTGTGGGCGGGTTGTGGTAGTGGGACTATGTATGGGAAGTGTTGTAGCATTAAGACATTAGCCATGAGGGATGAGAAGTCAACCAATGGGAAAGTGGTGTGGGGTACCCCAATATCGATGTGATTATACTATTACTTTACTTGACTTGTGTTATTTGGTGAGTGTGCCTTGGTGAAGCTGGGCTGGCTAGTATTCCTTAGAAGGTGATTTGAGGTTCTACTATTTTCTCAGAGGGACATTAGTATGTTCTCTCACTTGTGCATGAGTAGATTTAGTTTTCATATTGAGTATACTTTTATACTCACCCTATGTATATAAAACTATTTTTAGGTTTCCTAGAGGACATTGAGGACTGTACTGGACTTTACTAGCTCTGGTGTCAGGATCAGTTGTTGTTATTTCTTAGTCTCTTTTTTTGGTACTTTACCTTGAAGTTTTGTTTTACTTTGTATTAGCTTTACTTAATGAATATGTATGTGGGAAATGGGTTTTGGCTTCACTTTTACTTTTGGTATTAGGATTTTTTTTGGGATTTACCTTCTTATCTCCCGATATTGTTCCCTAAAAAGGTAAATTCCTTCCATTTTATGTGAGATTATATACCCTTGGTTCTAGTCGCCACTCCAGGTCCTATTGATGGTAGAACCCAAGGGTCATTATCTCTTCTTTATCTTGTGGAAGGAAGGGAATGGTAATTTTTCATCGCTTCCATCATCTTGAAGAAGGTGGGTCATGAAAAAATGTTATCAGAGGAGGTTTTTGGAGTTGAAAGATTGGATGGAGTTCAGAGTTAGTCACAATGAGGATTGAATGGGATGGTAGGGAAACAGTGTTAGGAAATCTTGGCACATAAAATAGGATAGGGAAGACCGGATATGACATAGTATTTTAAACCCCTGATGATCTAATGTAAGGACTCCCGACCTAATGAACAACCAAGTGAGGCTAAACTGATTACAGGGTAGAGACCCTAGGAAAGGTGTATGCATCATAATGAATTGTGGTCTAATGTGTTTTGGGTGTTTTAAAAATTTAAAATAAATACAGAGTTAAAACAATGTTAAAAAGAATTTTCCACACTACTCGGTCTTATGAGTTTTTTGTTTACTTTTTCAGCTATGGAACCTAAACATCACCCCCATGTGATACAAGTAGTTAAGGCCTGATAGGTTGACCTGATTGATCAGCAGAGGGTCGATCGATAAGAGTAAGATAACCAGTTTCATAAGATGACTCGTGCCTTTTAGTGACAGACTTTGGGGAAGTACGAGGGTAGAATCTCATATATGGAGACAGAAAGATGGATCGAGGAGCTGGTGATCAATTTTAGCTTGATCCTATATTTAATAGAGTACTATGTTCCTCTAGTAGTGATCTAGGTATGAGGAGTAGTGCATTATAGGTGGACACTTTACCTCAGGGAGAGAAAGGAAACTGAGGTCTTGTGGGATGACTTTGAAAGGGAGTTCTGGGTGGAATTCCGTTCTTCCACGATGAAGGATGAGAAGAGTCATGAGATACTCTTCCTCCAGTAGGGGAGTATGTTGGTGAGGGAACTGGGGATCATGTTCAAGGATCTTATATGCTTCACACTAGATCTCTTCCTGGATGAGGAGTCCAGAGTGAGACATTTAGAGGAAACACTCTTGATCTTCTATTCAGTATGCTATTACTCCTTTCACTATAACAACATAATTAGAGGTTTAGAAGAAGGACAAGGTAGTGGAAAGTATGAAATTACTAGTAGGTATTCCATGAGAGGGGAGCTAGCCATGTTCTTGAAAGGGGAAAGACGTTAGTAGTAGATCTCTGACATTAGGGCCTTCCTGGTTTCAGCCCACGGGGAGTAGGCCTCAGTGGTTCCAGTTCCGATATCCTAGTCCTCACCCTTTTCTTATGGGCTCGGGACTGAGGTGATTTATCTATGGAGGCCATGGAAATATTCAGAACCAGTTCCCAGATTGAGCATTATATGGTGGGGGTGGGTAGGTTCAATTCCCACCATGACAACTGTAGTTTCCAGTTAGTCCCTTCCAGTAGTATGGGCAGCGACCTCCTACTCCACTAAGGGTAGATGATGTGGGAGGAGTCTGATCGCAGGTCACTCCCTAAGGACCTCTACTAGGGCATGGTCGGGGAGAAGGTTGACAACAAAGAGGTATAGGGGCTGGGTGTGGGCATTTACACAACGTAGAGGTATCAGTTCCCGTAGGGGCAGAGATTGTTCGAGGTACAATCAGTCTGTTTAGTACCCTTGAGTACACTATGTTTGATTTATGAGACTCACACTCATTTGTTTCACCTGTTCTATCTCATTCTCTATAAATAAACATAGATAGACGACACATTCTCCGGATGTTAAGTATTCTAGTTGGTGGTTAGACCAGTCTGTTTGGTGTTTGTCAAGGATGTAGACTGATATTGGTTCCACATCAGTTTAGTGGGGATATTCTTCTTCTATAGATGCACCCATACAATTTTTTCCTAGGCATAAACTTGTTGTTTTCTATGAATGATGTTATTGACTTCTTCTGGAGAATGGTTGTGTTCTCAAATATGGGTGTCCAACGCGTAGTTTTCATTGCCAAGAGGACTTATCAGGTGGGAAACTGGCGAGTGGAGCCTCTTCTTTCTTTATTAGACAAGAGGTTAGCACAATTAGTAGATGCAAATATGGTAGAAGTTATGGGGATTGTCAGTGAATTCTTGGATGTCTTCCCCGAAGAGGTTGTGACTCTACCCCATTGACGTGACGTTGAGTTCGGGATAGACTTGCACCCCGGTGCTTGTCCGATTTTGATGGTTCCCAACCGGCTGGCACCTTATGAGTTTCCAGAGTTGTGGATTTAAGTTGAAGACCTAAGGAATAAGGGTTTTATCTATCCAATTTTTTCATCGTGGGGTTCTCTAGTCTTGTTTGCGAAGAAGGTAGATAGTGGTATTAGACTATTCATAGACTACCGAAGACTGAATCGGGTGATGGTCAAGAGCCATTACCCCCTCCAAGGATCAAAGAAATTTTTGACCACTTAAAGGGGGTTGGTTGGTTCTATAAGATCTATCTATGTTCTAGATATCACCAGTTGAGGGTAAATGAGGGTGACATCCCAAAGACTTCATTCAGGTGTAGTTATGGGCACTTCGAGTTCATGGTCAGGCCATTTGGTGTCACAAATTCACTAGCCATGTTCATGGGGATCATGAACTCAGTTTTCCGTGAGTACCTAGACTGGTTTATAATCATTTTCATCGATGATATACTAATCTACTCAAGGTCAGAGGTGGAGCACGCTGGGCATCTGAACACTATCTTGGAGGTCCTCCGACACCACTATCTTTATGGAAAGTTGTATAAGTACAATTTCTGGACATGAGAGGTGCGCTTTTTTAGACACATGATGTCTCAGTAAAGGATAGTATTAGACCCATCAATGGTCAAAGAGGTTTTTTCTTTGGAATCTCCCAAGAATGTGGTAGAGGTTTGTAGTTTCCTAGGTCTGGGATGCTATTATCAGAGGTTCGTACATGACTTCTCTCGATTTGCAGCTCCATTGATAGCATTGACCAGAAAAAAACAAGGTTTAATGTGGAGTGAGTAGTGTCAAGTAGGTTTCATCTATCTGATGGGGAGATTGGTCAGTGCCCCAATGCTTAGGTTGCCAGAGGAAGGAGTGATGTTCAAGGTGTTCTACGACGCTTTCAGCATAGGCTTGGGGTGTGTGTTGATGCAGCAGTGGGGAGCGATCTCTTATGGATCTAGGTAGTTACTTCCTCACAAACGTAACTATGACACCCATGACTTGGAGATTTCAGAAATCGTGTTCATGCTAAAGCTGTGGCGACATTACCTCATCGAGGAGTGCTTTGTGCTCTTCACAGATCACAAGAGCCTAAGGTATATCTTTTACCGATGATACCTGAACTTGTGGCAGTGAAGGTGGTTGGAGTTTCTCTAGGATTACAACTTTGAGATATCTTATACCCCAAGGAAGGGGAACGTGGTGGCCAATCCCTAAAGTAGGAAGTCCCAGAAGGAGGCAGTTCACGAATCCATATTGAGTGCTTGGAAGGCAATGGAAGAGTTTCCCACTTTTCACCTAGATGCTGGGGAGGACAGTGGTAGAGGCAATCTGTTTTAGATGATAGTGCAATATTCCTTGGTGTGGAAGGTAGAGAATCTAAATTGGGGAGACTCAGAGTCTAAAGTGATACGTGATCACACAACCCAAGGTGATGCTCCGAAGGGATGGTCGGAGGATAGTCAAAATCAGATGTTATTCTATGGGAAGCAGTTTTTCCCAATTGAAATGCACAAGGGAGTTCTCTGTGAGGTCTGTAGCTCACCCCTAGTGGTGAATCTAGGAGTCTCTAAGATATAACAAGTCATTAGGGAGCAATTTTGGTGGCCTAGGGTGAAGTAGACAGTGGTAGAGTTTGTGGAAAGGTGCCAAGTCTGTCAAAAAGTGAAGTCTGAGCACTGTGTTCCCAGTAGTTTGTTACAGCCCTTAGATGTTCCTGAGTGGAATTGGAATTAAATCTCAATAGATTTTTTCATAGGATTATCTAGGTCTCAAGGAGGATGCGATGCTCTTTGGGTAGTAGTGGACTCATTGATGAAGCCAGATCACTTCTTGGTGATCAAGGAGTCGAGTACAGTAGATGACTTAGTTAAGAGGTGTGTGGATGAGGTGGTTTAGATACATGGAGTTCCAAGATAAATTGTCTTAGATTAGGATTCACGTTATACACTGCGATTTTGGAGGTGAATGCATCATGCTTTTGGAACCCAGTTATGCCTTGGCACCGCTTTCCACCCTCAAATGGATGAGCAGACAGAAAAGACTATCCAGACGTTGGAGGATATGCTACGAGCATGCATTCTAGACTTTGGAGGATCAGGGGTACAACACTTTCCCCTAGTAGAGTTTTCTTATAATAATATCTATAACTCTACCATTGTCATGGGACCATTCGAATCCTTGTACGAAAGACCATGTCGTTCACCTGTATGCTGGACGGGTGTAGGGGAAGTAACACTTCTTGGACAAAATATAGTGCAGAGCACAATGTAGAAGGTTCAGTTTGTGCCTGAGAGTATAAAGGTGTCTTCGGACTGGAATAATTCGTATTCCAACCATAGGAGGAGGCCTTTGGATTTTGAAGTTGGGGACCACGTGTTCTTAAAGGTCTCCCCTCAATGTGGACAATGATGGTTTGGTTGAGGAGGAAAGCTTTCTCCTAGGTTCATTGGACCTTTCGAGGTGTTGGGACGAATTGGATAGGTGTCATTTTAGCTGGTGTTTCCACCATGGTGTTGATTCAATAAGGTTTTCCTTATGACTTTTCCATTCCTTCATGTTTGAGGAGATTTTTAAGTCAATAAGGTATCCTTATGAAATTTTCATTCCTTCTTGTTTTAAAAATCAAAAACACATTATTTCAAGGAAAATCTCATTATACCCTTTGTTTTACTTCTATAAGGAAAATTTTCCTTCCCCAAGGAAATTTATCCTTACCATGTTTTTCATTGTTCATTATATTGTCTAAGTGTAAAATTTAGTTTCATATATAAAACCTCAGAATCATATAATACTTAGATAAAGAGAATTCTGTTTTCTGGCTTCGAATTCAGACTCAGAGTTATCTGAATTCAGACTCCGAACTCTTCTAAGTTTTGGCTCCGAGTTCTCTAAATTCAGACTCCGAACATTTCTGAGTTCTGACTCCGAGTTCTCTACATTCAAACTCCGAACTCTTCTGAGTTATGACTCTAAATTCTAATGAATTTAGAATCCAAACATTTTAAGTTCAGATACCAAATTCTCATGAACTCTTACTCCGAACTTTGTAAGTTATGACTTCTAATTTTCATGAACTCTGACTCTGAACTTTGTAAGTTCAGGTTCCGAATTCTTGTGAATACAGATTCTGAATTTATTTGAAATTCAGACTCTAGAATTCTATATAGTTTAGGTTCTAAATTCCTTAGAAAACAGAATTTGAATATCCTTGTATTATAGAAACCAAATGTGTTTTTTGTTAGACTCATAATCTTTTATTTTCTTACATTACGAATATTTTAATTTGGTTATGTAACCATATTTTTTCTTACACTTGTTTTTGTTATAAAATGATGTCATGCATTCATTTACTAACTACCCATTACTTGAGTGACACTTGTATAGGTCCCTACGAAATTCAAGAAAAAATATGACCGTCAGAGGAGGGATCCGACCATTGAAGCTGTTCCTATATATAGGAGCTAATTTGAAAGAGCTCACAACTAGTTGATCAATCTAGAGATTACATGCTGCTGAAGTAATTTCTAGAGAGATAGGATTTATTACTTTGTGTGTACTGAAATTCTTGTTCATATTTTTTTTGTGAGACTCTGAATGTTGCTGAATACATTCGAGGACTTCCGGGGATAGGAAGGCAGAGGTCCCGACTACCTTGAAGTTGAGGGCTTCCTTGCTGAGGAAGACATAGGTTTTGACGACCCTAAAGTTGAGGGCTTGCAAGGATAGCAAGACAGACTCTGATCTTTGTATTGAAGGCTTACCCTGGTGTGGGTAAGATATACTTTCTTGAAAGTATAAATCAAGGGACCTTTATCCATGGTTTTTGGATACCCATCCCTTTTGGTTAAAATATTTTCTACTTGTTACTTGATATGTTACAAGTTTTCCGCTGCATTTTATTTGTTGAGGAAAGTATAACTATCTTATACTTCTTTATACTTGTATACTCCCATCTAGTGAGATTCTGTATGCTTTATGGTATAATATTTATCTTTCTAAACTTTCAGTAAGTTTCATTTTTTCCCGAACCATATTTTCAGAATCACTTTCTCAGAATCATATTTCCAAAATCCAGCAAGTGTGTAGAACTAGAGGTATTTTGAATTACCTTGTTTAACCTTGTTAAACATAACCATATTTAAAATTTCCATAGGAATTTTTAAATTATACAATTCACCCCCCTCTTGTATAGTGAGCATCATACGATACTTCAATTAGTATCTTCATTCATTGTTTTGATCCAACAATTGGTATCCGAGGATTGGTTCAATATAAATTAATCTCACGATTAGATTCAGAAGAGAATTCATCTTTTACTTATTTTCAGAATCATTTTTCAGACTCATAAAGTTCAGATCCATATTTTACATAGAAATAATCTTGTTCAATATTTTTCTTGCTGAGGAATATTTTCCCTGATTACAAACTTTTATTACTAACAAGTTTGTGTGGAAAGATATTTTCTTTAAGAAGGCAAGAATCAATGTTGGTTCCATTGAAAATTTAAATCCTACAAGACCACCTATTTTTGATGGGTATGATTATGAATATTAGAGAGATCGCATGAAGACATTTATTATCAATACTGGTGTAGATAATTTTGTAATACTTATTGGAGGTTATAAAATCCATGACAAGGTAGTTAGTACTTTCACAAATCAAGAAAAGAATGAATATCAACTGAATTATAAGGTACACAATACCTTTCTTTGTTATCTGACTAGAAATATATATAGACAAATTTCATCTTGTGAAGCAGAAAATTGTATTTGGAAGAAACCTGAAGTTACTCACTTGTTAACTTCCAAAGTTATTGAAACAAGAAGATCCACACTCAGAGCTGAATATCATGGGTTTTTTCTTTCCTTATGGAGAACCCATATGTAAGGTGCAACAAAGATTCATGACTATTGTGAATATTTTACAATCCATTGGTGAGAAAGGATTAGATGATGAAGCTCTTTTTGATAAGATCATGGACATTATCCCCAATGAGTGGGAGTCCAAAAGAACTACTATTTATGAGAATAGGAAGGTTACTCAAATTTTTCGTGATGAACTTTTTGTAACTCTTCTACAACATGAGACTATAATGAAGAGAGATGCTGATAATGTAAAGAAGACGAATGGGAATGGCAGTGTTGGTTTTACTACAACTTCAAATCATATGAAATCCAAGAATCTTGAGAGAGTTAAAATATCCAAGTCTAAGAATATTGTTATACAATCCGAATCTAGTGGAAGTGAATCTTCAGAAAATGAGTTAGAAAATCTTGCTCGAAGGATGAACAAGATTTTTGGAGAGAAGAACTTTCACTCCAGATATGTGATGAAATAAAGGAAAGACAAGAAAGATTTAGAAGTCACATGTTATGAATGCAAGAGATCTAGACATATAAGGCCTGATAGTCTTATACTTAAAAGAAAAGAAAGAAAGGAAAATAATTTTGAGAGAAATAGAAATAAGTACTACAAGCTAAAGCTAAGAAATTATTGAATGATAATGGCACCTGGAGTGCAAGTGGTGGTGACTCTTCAGATGAATCATTTTATTACAAATATTCTGGAAAGAATAATCTTGGTCTAATAGCCAGACTACCTATTAACAATCATTTATTTATGGCTAAGGTACAAAATGATGAATCTATGACCAATGTACCTTTGAATGCAAATGGTAGTAAATATTATAACTCTTTGGATGAAGAATATTCTTATGATGAAGATGATACTTTATGTTCCTATGAAGAAGTTTCTAGGTTTGCTAATATTATTGAGAATGAGAATTCTAAAATCAAGAAAAAGCTTGATAAGTCAAATTCTAGGAATACTATTCTTACTAAGGAAATATCAGATCGTTCTAAAGATCTTGATAAGAAAATTGTTGATTTTGAAAGTATTTCAAAAAATCTTGAGGAAGTAAATTCTTGGAAGAATAAACTTTCTAAGGATCAAGAAAACGTAATTTCTAAAAAAGATGTTTTTGAGCCTAACTCTAGTTCTAAATCAAATGTTTTAGATGACAAGAACTTGGCTATCAAACTGAAATCTGAGATTTTTTCCTTGAGGAAGTATTTATCAAACTTTACCTTATGTAAGGAAAATTTTGATAAAATTTATTCTCAAATCCGAAATCTAAGGAATAGTTCTGGTTTTGGTTACTGGTTCGAAACTAGTTTTTAGTAACAATTATTTTTCCCCAAAGTGCTCCATTCTGTACTAAGTGTCAGTGTGGTGGGTATTGGGAAGAAAATTGTTCCTTAAACAACACTCAGTCTTTAGAATTTCATATAGCCTATTTTTCTAAGAAAATGTGCATGCCTAAGATTTTGCTTTCTGAAATTTTCGGATCCAAGAAAATTTGGATTCTTAAAGTCTAACTCTTTTGTTTTCAGGAAAAAAGAGAAAGTACCAACAACAATACTTGGTACATGGATAGTGGATGTTCCTGGAATATGACTGGTAACAAAAACTACTTTGAAAAGATTATCAAGACAAAAAGAGGGAAAGTAACTTTCAGAGATAATGCTCAGGGAGAAATTATTGGTATAGGTAACATCGTTCCTCTTGAAAAAACTTTGATTTAAAATGTTTTTTAAGGGTCTTAAGTATATAAAGAAGATATCATTATTCAATTTATCAGAATGCAAGATCAACTTACTGATATTTTCACAAAATATTTACCCTTCGATAGATTTGAATACATTAAACAGAAGTTAGGAATGATAACCGTAAGATAATATTCCTTGTTGACTTTATGTTGAAACAAATCTCCTTACAGTAATAAGCTCTTTTTCATAGGGGGGGTACATTTTCTTGTTATTTTTTCAAGTTTTTCGTAATTGAAATTTTCGTAATGAATTTTTTTCATGTTTTTCATAATGAATTTTTTCACATTTTTCATAATAAAGTTTTTCATGTTTTTCATAATCAAATTTTTCATGTTTTTTGTAATGAAGTTTTTCAATTTTTTCGTAATGAAGTTTTTCATGTTTTTAATAATGATGTTTTTCATGTTTCTCGTAATGAAGTTTTTCAATTTTTTCATAATGAAGTTTTTCATGTTTTTAGTAATGAAGTTTTTCATGTTTTTTGTAATGATGTTTTTCATGTTTTTTGTAATAAAGTTTTCAAGATTTTCGTACTTAAAATTTTTTTAATGAAGATTTTTGTACTTGAAATTTTCATAATGAAGATTTTCGTACCTAAAGGTTTTCGTAATGGAGATTTTTGTTTTCAAATTGCTTTTCGTAATCAAAATTTGCTGGAATCTAAAGCTCTTCAAGATGAATTTTCCTCAATACGAATAATCTTCCGAGTAATCTGAAAGGTATGATTTCCTTTCTTAAGTATTAGTAATCATATTTTACTTTCTGGTATTTTTTTTAAAATCTTTGGATTTTCTTTTCCTTAAATCAGATTGTTTTCCTTTAAAAACCTCAAAAGATCAGATCCTATCAAAACTTCCTTGCGGCTATCATTTCAACTGTCAGATCTAATCAGAAGGTTTATCAACCATTTTATTGACTTTGGAAGTTCAACCATCGTATCAAACGCCTATATAAAGGACCCCCTGATGCTGATCCCACATCGGATTTCAAGCCTTTGCGTACTGAATCTCTGCCCCCTTTCAAAATCCCATTCCGAACCTCTCAAATCTTGCTCAAATCCGAATGTATGTTGAAGTTTCTTCTCAAGAGATTTCAACTGTCAAGACGATTTTGGAGTGGAAGATTTATAGAGAGAGGTTGGTTAATCTGAATTTCTTTGCCTAGTACGATTCCATTATATCAAAGAATATCAGATTGAATAGATGAGAGAGTGTTTGTATATCAAAGATAGGTGATCAAGATTTGGTGTATTCGAATATTCTTATTGAGTTTTATGAATCATTCAGTTTTTTAAAGAAGAAGGAAGAGAGAAGTTTTCTTTTAAAAGCTATGGAAAAACCTCTGCTCTATCATATACAAAGGTAGCTAGTTTGGCTGGAGTTACATTTGAAGGAGAGGCTGAGTTCTGTTCCCATAAGTTGCAGAATGTTCAAGGTAGTTTTATCAAGGTGAAATATATGGAGTGTCTTAGTGTTATAGATGTCAAGACTTGAATGATTTCTCACCTCTCTACAAATAACCGGATCATTGAAGTATGGGTTCAAGGATTCATCATTCTGAGAAAAGGTGACAAGGACACCTTGAAAAAGAGTGTACATCCTAGATTTTTCTAGTAAACCTGAGGAAGGTCAACTAGATGAAGGATATTCTCATTATGATTGAGAATATTAAGAATTAGAACTTGAAATCTCAGATAATCAGGTACCCCGCCATCCTCTCTAAGCTAATTGTTCTGTGCCTTGAGTCATTCAAAATACGTAGCAGTTTAAATCCGAGGAATTTCAAAGTCATGTTGATTAGTGATAATATCCTAAAAATGATGATAGTTAGTTTTTCTAAAGATTATAGAGAATTTTATAACCTACTGGTGGAAGAGGCTGAAGCTATTCCGAAGAAACAAGAAGTTCCTGAACCTTTGAAAAAGGATGGAAAGAATAGAAAGTTGAAAGAAGTAGAAAAGGAAGAGAAAACACCAAAAGATAAGGAAGCTCAATCCGCTCCTCCAAAGCCTAAAAATAAAAAAGCCCATCTGGATGAGGTTGTTGCAAAGTGGAGGGAAGAAAAGAAAAATCATAAGGAATGAGAGCCATAGTTTTTCTTGGATCCTACAGAAGCAAAGGATTTGAATGAGAAGACAACAGATGAGCTTGACAAGCAAGCTAAGGAAAAGACGTTAAAGTGAAAAATTTCTGAAACTGAGATTGTGAAATCCCTTATGAGGGATACTGAAAAAGATTCTGAACAAATTCTAGTACCAGAATCCTTCTTAGTAGAACCCTTACCTAAGACTCTGGGGAATAAGTTCATGACTCCAAAAAAATCCCAAGAGAAGGTCGTTGAAGAGAAAGAAGATGTCAAAGGAGTAGAAGAAGAAGCTTAAAGCAGTGGTGACACAGAAGATTTGATTAATCAAGTTAAATACTTTCATGACAAGGAAAGCGTATCTGAGAAATTTTCAATCCGTACCTCTCAAGACGAATATTCAAAGATTGCTACTCTTGGGTTAGATGAAAAAGCTGAAGATTAAGTGAAAAAGTTATCCAAGGAAGAAAGTAATAATCATCATTTCATTCAACCTGAAGATGATGAGGCAGGACCTGAGAAGGAGAAGATAGATGAAGATAGAATTTTTCAGCTGTCTGACATTGAACATGAATCTCCAGACGAGCAAGGTGTTCCAAAAACTGATAAGGGGAAACATGTGGTTGTGAATAAACCTAATAAATTTGTTTTAAAGAATAAGGAAGCTTGTGTATCTTCCAAGAGAAAACTTGATGAGCTAGAGAAAAAGTTCTCACCTAATAAAGTCTTGGATTCAGAATCATATTCACTTGGACATGATTTTTTAGTCCAATCGTTGAATAAGATGGTTGGCACCATTATGATTTTTCCAAGCATAGATTCTAGATGCCATATGCTTCAACACAAACTAAATCAGAAATCAGATTCAGTGTCCATGGTGATGGAAAAGTGTGTAAAGCTTTAGGCTGATCTCAAGAATTTCTTTATTAACTACGAAGATCACAAGAGGTACTGTAAAAAAATGGTTAACTGGTCAAAGAAAACAATTTAAGATTTGACGGAACTTGATGAGTTTCAAGATGGTGTTAAGGAGGAGTTTTACATAGAATATGGTAGGATCAATGATCTTACAACCAGTTTTGAAGAAAATCTAACTCTTGAGCAGAATACTCAGATTCAAGAGGTAAAGGATCTGAATGGGAAGCTATATTCTATTGCTCAAAGTTGGAATAGGGAAAGGGATCTTCAGATCAAGATCGAAGAGATGCTATTTAAGCAAGATGAACTGATGAAGGCTCAAGCAGAAGCTCTCAAGGCTCAGGAAGAAAAGATCAATGCTTTAGAGAAGAAGTCAAGGGATCAGGATTAGCTCCTAAATAAAGAAGAGGAAGACCACAAGGAACTCAAAAAGATGAAAACCATAGTGAAGAAATTAATACCCAAGGAGAAGGAAGGAAAATACATCCAATCCGATCTTTTGTTGTATTCTTTCCTTGTACAAATTCTTCCTATCCTAATGAAATTTTGGTTGCTCGTTTTTGTTTGGATGCTTTGTACTAATATTTCTGGTACTATAATTTTTTTCCATTCCTTCAAATTATTTTTAAAAATCACGAAGGGGGAGAAAGTAAAAAAGAATACTAAGAAAAGAAGAAATATCCCTAAGTAAGGGGGAGTTTATCTAAGGAGGAGTTTTCATTACAGATATTTCCATACTCAAGATAATGAAAAATCTCATTCTAGAAATATAGAATATCAACCATAGTGTTCCAAAGCCTAAGGGGGAGTTAGTCATATTCATATTTTCCCATATGAAAAAGGGAGATAAGTTTTATTTTCAAAGTCTAAAAAAATATTTTCCAAGTCCTTTTATTCATTTTCGTAAGGATGTTTGTGCTTTCCAAAAAAGGGGAGATTGTTGAGTCAATAAGGTTTTCCTTATGAATTTTCCATTCTTTCATGTTTGGGGATATTGTTATTTCAATAAGGTATACTTATGGATTTATCATTCCTTCTTGTTTTGAAAATCAAAAACACCTTATTTCAAGGAAAATCTCATTATACCATGTGTTTTACTTCTATAAGGAAAATTTTCATTCCCCAAGGAAATTTATCCTTACCATGTTTTTCATTGTTCATTATATTGTCTAAGTGTAAAATTCGATTTCATATCTAAAACCTCAGAATCATATAATACATAGATAAAGAGCATTCTATTTTTAGTCTCTGAATTCAGACTCCGTGTTCTTTGAATTCAGACTCCGAACTCTTCTGAGTTCTAACTCCAAGTTCTCTAAATTCTGACTCTGAACTCTTCTGAGTTCGGACTCCATGTTATTTGAATTCAGACTCCGAACTCTTCTGAGTTTTGACTCTGAGTTCTCTAAATTCTGACTCTGAACTCTTCTGAGTTCTGAATCCGAGTTCTCTGAATTCAGACTTCGAACTTTTCTATGTTCTGACTCCGAGTTCTCTGAATTCATACTCCAAACTCTTTTGAGTTCTGACTCCGAATTCTAATGAATTTAGACTCTGAACTTTGTATGTTCAGACTCCGAATCCTCATGAACTCTGACTCCAAAATTTTTAAGTCCGGACTCCGAATTCTCATGAACTCTGAATCTGAACTTTGTAAGTTCACGTTCCAAATTCTTGTGAATCCAGATTATGAATTTCTTTGAAATTCAGACTCTGTAATTCTATAGAGTTTAGGTTCTGAATTCCTTAGAAAATAGAATCTAAATATCCTTGTATTATAGACACCGAATGTGTTTTTGGTTAGAATTCTAATCTTTTATTTGCTTACATTCTGAATATTTGATTTTGGTTATGTAACCATATTTTTTCTTACACTTATTTTTTTTATAAAATGATGTCGTTAATTAAGTTACTAACTAACCATTTTTTGAGTGACACGTGTACAAGTCCCTTTGAAATTCAATGAAAAATATGACCATTGGAGGAGGGAGCTGACCGTTGAAGTCGTGCCTATAAATAGGAGATCATTTGAAAGAGATCCCAACAAGTTGATCAATCTAGAGATTACATGCAACTTAAGTAATTTCAATAGAGAGAGGCTTTATTGCTTTGTGCTTACTAAACTTCTTGTTCATATTTTCTTTGTGCGACTCCGAATGTTGCTGATTACAGTCAAGGACTTTCGGGGATAGGAAGACAGAGGTGCCGACTACCTTGAAGTTGAGGGCTTCCTTGCTGATGAAGACAGAGAGGCCGACTACCTTAAAGTTGAGGGATTGTGGGGATAGCATGACAGAATCCGATATTTGTATCGAGGGCTTACCCTGGTGTGGGTATGACAGACTTTATTGAAAGTATAAATCAAGGGAACTTTATCCAAGGTTGTTGGATACCCTTCTCTTTGGGTTAAAATATTTTATACTTGTTACTTGTTATGTTACAAGTTGTCTTCAACATTTTATTTGTTGAGGAAATTATAACTATCTTACACTTCCTTATACTTGTATACTTTGATCTAGTGAGATTATATAATCTTTAAGGTAGAATCTTTATCTCTGTAAACTTTCATTAAGTTTCATTTTTTCCGGAACCATATTTTTGGAATCACTTTCTCAGAATCATATTTCCGTAATCTAGCAAGTGTGTAGAACTAGAGGTTTTATGAATTACCTTGTTTAACCTTGTTAAACATAACCATCTTTAAAAGTTCCAAAGGAATTTTTAAAGTATAAAATTCACCCCCTCTTGTATATTGAGCATTATACGATACTACAATTAGTATCTTCATTCATTATTTCGATCCAACACATGGTGGAGAAGATCCACAATGTCTTTCATGTGTTTTAGCACTATCAGTATATACAAGATGACTCCCACATCCTCTAATAGAGAGAGTTGGATATCGAGGAAGATGTGATGTTCATGGAGCGACCAATAAGAATCGAGGATCGTAAGGAGAAGGTGCTATGTGGATGGGCCATTCCTTTGGTTCATGTGTTATGGAATAATAGTGGCCTCAAGGAGAGTACTTAAATGCAAGAAGCACAGATGAGTTCATAGTACCCAGAGCTATTCTGAGTTTGTTCTTGTGTTTTCTTTGTACCTTGTTTTTGATGTAATGTTGACTTTACTTATTGTGTGATAATTTGTTTCCCTAATTTTGTGTTAAAAGTTCTGACTATGGTGAGGGGAGAACCTAATCCCTAATCAAGATGCAGTAATGTGGATGAAATTACACCAATGCAAGTGAGATAGTTCCACCCAAAGCGGATAGTATCTTGACAAGGATAAAGGAGCTCTCTAATCCATGTGTCTGGATGATGTGACCATTGGTGTTTGTGATGTTTCTTGTGGAAGTGGGGTGGCGGTGTTTCTATAGTTGTTCCAGAGATATATATCAAGGAGGTGTAATTGGAGTTTGAGGTTTTCACTCCAGCTTTAGAAGCACACAAGGTGGATTACTCTTGAGATATATCTTAAGGTATGGATGTTCAGAAATCTTTTATTCTAGGTTAGTTATGTATTATAAAGGATGAGAATTGTTTGAGAGGTATCTATTATAATAACCTTGATTTACCTAGGCGCTTCCTTTGTGAAAATACATTGTTTGAGGTGTTCAGGGAGACATTGGTGGCTTAATTTAAGAGTTTTCCAAGTTTCTGGTTTTCCATTGGCATGTCAGTGTGTCGGCATAAGAGTGTGTCAACTTGTTAGTGCATTGGAATGTTAGTGTGTCTGCATGTTAGTGTGTCGGCATGTCAGTGTAAGGGTTGGTGTCCTGAGAACCAAGTGTTTTATACTTTTATTACATGAATGTACACTTATTATATATTGTTCATTGTTCTGCATGACTATAATATAATAATGTCCTGGAATATTTGTTTCATTGATAAGGTCATGTAAGATCCCTGATATGATGAGAAAACTAAAATTCTATAACAATATTCTTAAATAAAGTTCTATGGTTGGATGGAATACTATGATAGGACACATAGTATACAGACAGTCATGTGTGATTACTCGTAAGAAGATGAGACTCTCTCTCATGGAGTTCGCACTTGGTAATCCTCAGGATGAGAGATTATGAGAACAGAACCGCCAGTATCAATTCCTCATGTCTTGGTGTCATCAGACATTTCTATCTACGAGCGAGTGTAATGATCCTTAGACTGAAAGATTATCATTAACTCATGTCATGACACACACACTTAGATTTTCTGACGAAAACCGTCATGAAGAGAGTTGGCAGAAAGTAGGGTACGTTGGGTACGTCACGAATGAAATTTTGTTAATGGATAAGTTGAGGAAGGATTTGTCCCTTACATATTTATAGAAGTACATATCTTGGTCCCTTTGATTGAAATATAACTGGCGAACAAATTCCTTGGCCATGGTGACACAACAAGTTTATTTCTGGAAGTCAAAGAATGACAGATCAAGCATATAGGTTTATGACACTGCCATGAAACCTGCTTGCTGAGAAATTGAGACAAAGGGATTAAATTTCACAGTAAGCGTTCGTATGAGGTGACATGTCAATGCGGTGTCAACTTCTTTCTCTTGGGTGCCTTGACCCGTTGCTAGACTGTAATCTTGGACTTTAGGCAAGCCCGCCTAATGCCAACGAGAAAGAAGCCTAGAAGGTCACACAATAATTTTATCCAAGTATCTCAAGTAGAATAAAGATTATTCCCATACATGGTATAATAAATATTCAGGTAATCATAAATCATTTTAATTTGGAGGAAGAATAAAATGAAAACAAGTACACGCCTTGTATTAATGATTACACATCGTGTAGTTTTTATTTTGAAAACAAGTACATTCCATGTATTATTGAATGTAGACGCCGTGTAGTTTTCATTTTGGAAGGGAAATGAATAAATGAAAACAAGATATACACACCATGTACATTTAATGTACACACCGTGTAGTTTTCAATGAAAAACAAGTACACACCGTGTATTTATGATTACACACCGTGTTGTTTTTCTAGTCGGTATTTTGAGGAAATAATATCGTTTTATTAAATGATATTTATTATAATAAGTGTGGGTTCATGTCAAGGAATTAATGACTCGAAATGGGGTTTTCAAAAGAGTTAATTAAATAAATAAAACGTGTAATGCGTTTATTTATTTTTATAACTTTACATCCTCAAACCCGATTATAAATATCCTCACAACCCCAACTCTTTTCCTATGAGAATTGTTGTGCACAACAATTCTGGAGAATTTTCTCAACACTGAAAGAACTCCATCCTCCAAGAAAACTCTCAAGACTGAGAGAGATCCACCACCATCGGATCAAGGTGATCTAAGGCGGACAACGCAAGCAAAGACTTATCCACGCTAGCACCTGGAGATTCGTTTGGCGACATCCAGAGATACGTGGTATACGTGTGGATCACTGCTAGAAGAAGTATACACTTGGGTTCTATGACGCAACGACGAATCACCTCGGAACGTGATCATAAATATCAATGAAGAAAGAATTCCATAAAAAAGTACTTCTTGTTAATTAATTAAACTAATTATAATCAACTTGTGATGATCTTTAATTTTTGGTTCCGGGACTTTTCTTATTATTTGTCTATTTCTATGATTTGATCCATGGAGACTGGCGTTTATCATCATATTGATCCCAGATTGATCATTTCAAATGACAAAAAGCCAATTGGGCACATCCACCCATGAGCTTCTGCTACGCCCGAAACCTACAATTGGTATCAGAGGGAGGTTAAAACGTTGATTATAGTTATTTAATTTTTATTGATAATTTACGCATTTATATTTGATTCAATTAAAGATAAATCATTCAAGGAAACTAAATGAATGGGATCTATTCTTCCTCCTTCAATTCTCGATTCACATCACAGAAAAAAAACTTTTAATTTTAATTTTGATTAAATTAAAATTGTGGAACTCATCTGGAGGAGCCGCTATTTCTGTCTGTACAACACAAGAATACATGAAGTGTAGTGAAAAATACACACCATGTACTTAGGTTCAATGAACCAGTACTGGTTTGCCAAACCACGCCCTATGAATTGAGTATACCTAAGTTTTTATCACACCGTGTTGACCAGAATTGAAGGGTGCGTGGAAACCAGAATACACGGCGTGTATGTTGAATCAACACGCTGTGTAGTCCGATCTGGTCCATGTGAAACCCTATACATGGAGTGATTTTGTTTTGCATACACGAGATTTCTAGGCCGGTAACCACGTAACAAGGAAGTACACTCCGTGTTAGATTAATCTACACGCTGTGTACTATAAAATTTACAAATTACAGAAAACACGCCAAAGCCCCGACGTGTACTTTGAATAAAGGGTGAAAAATACACGGTGTGTAGGCTATATTACATGCCGTGTACCTTCCAAAAATTGAATTTCACCAGGTTTCCTCCAAAAGTAAAAATACCTATACCAGGAATATGGATGAGAAGAATCTCAAGGAGATTCAGAATGGAATTTAAGATAAATAATTGATTAACTATAAGATCATAATTAATTGAATCCAAGAGATAATTATCTTGAATAAATAGAAAAATTAAAATAATTTGAATGAAAAATATGTGTAAATGTCGTTTCATGCTATGGATGATCATGAGATGGACCAAATACCCTTTGTATGTGTGTATGGTTTCATTTAAATTTGTTTAATTTAAATTCATTGGCCTCTGAAACTTCCTCCAATAAAATGTAGGGCCTACATGCCCATGGTTTCTTTAATGTAAACCCCATGTAATGGAGGATCTCCCAAGCCAGTGGAGATGGTTCAAAATACAAAGCTAAGGCAAAACCAACCCAAGAAGAATCAAAGGTGGTCAGGTGGGAGCTTCAAAACAAGAACCATCGGGTCAATGTGTTTTTCACTAGGTCAAGGTTAGCTTATCATACCTCTAGATAAGCTAACCAATAGAAGCTCCTGATCATGCCATCTTATTTTATTTCTGTCTGATTACATGGATTATTTATTATGTATGTGTTGTCGCATTCACATAATTAATTAAATAAAAAAATGCAAAGATGGAATAAAATAAAAACCAGACTATGCGTAAACATTATGAGAACATGGTTAATCACCTAAGAAAAAATCACTTAATATTAACAAGCATGTGATAATGAAAAACTTCACATAAAGAATAAAATCCCTCAAATACCATATTAAGTCAGACCAAGCCTTCCGTTACTTGATTAAGGGAAAGACTCAATAAAACTATATGTTTGACCAACCATTGTTGGGACACTTACTTTTATAAAATAAGATTTTATAAAAGTTTCAGGTTGACATAAACATTTTACATCAAGAGGAGTATCCATTTATAGACTTTTTGTAAAATGGAGGCAAGTGTTGAGGAAATCCAAGATAGGATTTCAGGATTGGGGAGTCGACTCAATAGATCAAGGAACTATAAGCTCACAGTTGGTAAAGGCCTGCCTACCTAAATACCTTAAAATAGCTTGACCAACCCCTGTTGGGGTTATGCGAAGGGGAATATGGATCCTTTCCACTAGAATGAAAAAGCAACTAGACATCCCGAGTTCAATGGTGTGGGCCATTGGGACTTGATAAAATAGTGGGAGACTTAATAAAATTTATTATTTCTCATAAAATGTAATCAAGAAAGTACTGATATATCTTCTCTTTTAATTTGTATAATCAATATAACAAAATCGTCAACCACCTTTTCTCTGCAATAAATTATATATAAAGACAATATCCTTACTGGCAGTAACTTTCAGGAATGGTTGAGGCGCCTTCAGGTTATCCTATTCCATGAATGAAAGTATTACATGCTGCAGTCCTCACTTCTTGATTCTCCTGCCCATGGGGCGAGTGATGAATATTTCTTGGTCTATGATCAACATTTGAGTGATGCACTCAATGTTCAATGTTTGATGCTATCATCAATGTCAAGTGAGCTCATGAAGTATCATGAGGACATGGATTCCTATAGCATGCTCGAGAACCTCTGTGGTATATACCAAGAGAGACAAAGACAGGAAAGGTTTTAGATCTCCAAGGATCTATTTCAGAGCAAGCTTGGAGAGGGTGCCCCAGCCCGGCCACATGAAGTCAAGATCATTGGATACATTGAGATCTTGGAGGTTCTAGGGTTTAAAATCCCTAAGGAACTGGGTACCGATCTCATTCTCACATCACTCCCCCAGAGCTTCTCTAACTTTGTTGTAAATTTCAACATGAAAAACATTGTGAAGTCTCTATATGATCTTCTTATCCTTATTATCCAAGTGGACAATGATATGAAGCATGAAAAGCCTTCTGTCCTTATGGTGAATAAAATTAAAGGGAAGGTGAATATCTTTAAGCCCAAGGATTCTTCAAGGCCTTCCAAGAAAAGGAAGATCAAAGGGGAGGAAAGAGAACATGATGCTGTTTGTTTTGCTTGTGGCAAGAAGGGCCACTGGAAGAAAAACTGCACCCAACCAAGGAAGCAAGGGGAAGCTTCAGGTGCGTTTGTTATTGAATGTAATCTATCTATTTCTACAAATTGGGTATTAGATACACCTTGTGGTGCTCAAATATGTATCCAAATACTAGAACCATGTAGATTTAGAAAGATTGATCGAGGGGAGGTAGATCTACGAGCAGCCAACAGAGCCAGACTTACTGCTATAGCTGCCAGGGACTACCACCTCACATTTCCAACTGGAATGATCTTGGTGTTAAAGGGTTGTTATTATGTTCCTTATATTACAAAAAACATTATTTTAGTATCCATATTAGATACTGATGGATTCATCTTCATGTTTGGAAATTAATGTTGCTACTTTTATAAAGACAACATTTGTTTTGGTAGGGCACATTTATATAATGGCCTTTATGTGTTAGACTACACAAACCAAGTAATGGAAATCGATGACAATGTAAATTCACATGACTCATACCTCACCCAAATTTGGCATCACCAACTTGGTCATGTCAATGACAAATGTTTGAAAAAATTACATCATGGTGGGCATTTATATTCTTTCAAACTAAAACCAATTGGTGTATGTCAGGCGTGTCTACAAGGGAAAATGACCAAAGCCCCATTTAGTGGGAAAGCTAAAAGGGCTAAAGAGATTCTAGAATAAAAGTTCACACTGATGTGTGTGGACCATTTCTAGTTGAAGCAAGGGGTAGGTTCTTTTACTTCATAACTTTTACTAATGATTTTAGTAGATATGGATATATTTACTTAATGAGGTATATGTCAGATTATTTTTATCAGTTCAAAGAATACAAGAATAAAGTTGAGAACCATCTTGGTAAGAAGATTACGAAACTCCACTCAGACAGAGGAGAAGAATATCTTAATTAGGACTTCATTGATTTCTTTTGGGAGTTTGGGATTTTATCTCAACTCACTCCTCCTTACACACCTCACTGGAATGGCGTAAGTTATAGGAGGAACCACACCCTGTTGGACATGGTGAGATCAATGATGAGTCATGCGAGTCTTCCATTATCCTTTTGGGAATATTCATTACAAACAACAACACACATACTAAACCAAGTACCAAATAAATCAATAAATGGTATTCCATATGAATTATGGAGTGGACACACAGACATTCTATCAAATTTACATGTGTGGGGTAGCAAAGTATTTGTTAATTCCTATTCAGGTAACAAGCATGCACCCCGAGGCACAAAGTATATCTTTATAGGATATCCCAAGGAAACAAGGGGATATTACCTATAAAAACCCTCAGATAAAATGTTAATAGGGGAAAGACACACCATATTACTTGAGAGGGAGGAAATCTAAAATAGAGATAGTGGGAGCGAGATAGACATCGATGAAGTCGAGGCTCAAGATACACAAGATTTGGTACAAGAACAGATTCCACAAAGCCCCATGGAAGAACAATCTATTCCAGAGACACAAGAACTGCATAGGAGCATGAGAGAGGCGAGAGAACCAGAACGATATGGTTTTATTTTCACCGAGGATGGTGACTCATTATTGGTTGACACTGATGATCCTCTTACCTACAAGGAAGCTGCTAAAGGCATAGATGCTACCAAGTGGCAAGAAGCCATGAATTCTGAAATGGATTCCATGTACCAAAACCAAGTCTGGATTTTGGTAGATACTCTAGTTGATGTAAATCCTATTGGTAATAAATGGGGATTCAAGAAGAAACTGGACATGGAGGGGAAAGTCATCACCTATAAGGAACGAGTGGTTGCAAAATGTTTTAGACAGCGTCAAAGAATTGACTACGATGAAACCTTTTCACTGGTTGCGATGATGAAATCCATCAGAATACTATTGGCCATTACCACTTACCATGTCTATCAAATTTTTCAATTGGATGTCAAAAAATCATTCCTTAATGGGATCCTCCAGAAAGATGTCTACATGACACAACCTGAAGTGTTTGTGACTCCAAAGGATTCCAACAAGTTTTTCAAGTTGCAGAAATCCATTTATGGATTAAAGTAAGCATCAAGGTCATGGAACATTCATTTTGATGAAGTCATAATAGAATTTGTCTTTGGTAAGAATGAAAGTGAACCCTGTGTCTACAAAAGATTTAGTGGAAGTTCAATTGTTTTCCTAATACTATATGTTGATGACATATTACTATTTATAAATGAAGTACATGTATTACAGTCAGTTAAGGCATGGTTGGATAAATGATTCTCTATGAAAGACTTGGGTGAGGCATCATATATTTTTGGGATGAAGATCCATCGTGATAGATCAAAGAGAATGATGGGCATGAGTCAAAGTATATACATTGAAAAGATACTGAAGATATTCATTATGGAACAATCCAAGAGGGGATTGTTTCCAGTGTCACATGGAATCCATCTTTCCAAGAAAATGTGTCCTCAGACACACGAGGAATGAATAAAATTGGGAAGGATCCCTTATGCATCTGCGATTGGTTCAGTCATGTTTTCTATGCTATGTAAAATTCTAGATGTAACTTATGCATTGAGTGCGGTAGGAAGATATCATGCTGATCCAGGATACCACCATTGGATGGCAGTCAAGACTATCCTCAAGTATATGATGCATACTAAGGATATGTTTCTAGTTTATGGAGGAGATGAGGAACTAGTCATCAGAGGACATGTAGATGCTAGTTTTCAGACTGATCAAGATTACATGAAGTCATAGAATGGATACATATTCAGTTTGAATGGAGGTGTAGTGAGCTGGAAGAGCTCGAAGCAAGGTGTGGTCGCAGACTCTACAATAGAGTCTGAGTATATCATAGCTTCTGAGGAAGATAAAGAAGCAGTATGGATGCGAAGCTTTGTCTAAGAGCTGGATGTAACACGTAGCAGTAAAGATCATGTCACACTCTTTTGTGATAATACTACAGCGGTGGAACTTGCAAAATAGCCAAGGTCACAACAGTAGACGAAGAGCATACTTTGGAAGTATCATCTATTGAGGGATTTTTATCAGAGAGGTGAAGTTGCAGTGAGCAATATTTCCATGGAATACAACGTGGCGAACCCCTTTAATAAAGCCTTGACTCAGCAGAAACATGATCATCATGTGAGGTGCAGTAGACTAAATGTCGTAGGAAGTTGGCTCTAGTCCATTTGGGAGTTTATAAGGGTTTGTGTCCTAAGAACCAACTGTTTTGTACTTTGATTACATGAATGTACACTTATTTTATATTGTTCATTGTTCTGTATGACTATAATATAATAATGTCTTGAAATATTTGATGCATTGATAAGGTCATGGCAGATCCCCACTATAATGAGAACCTTGAAATTCTATAACAATATTCTTAAATAAAGTTCTATAGTTGGAAGACATAATATGATAGGAAACATAGTATACAGACCATTATGTGTGAGTACTCGTAAGAAGACGAGACTCTCTATCACAAAGTTCACACTTGGTATTCTCCAAGATGGGAGATTATGAGAATAGACCCGCCAGTAGAAATTCTACAAGTCTTTGTGTCCTCAAACATTGCTATCTACAAGCGTGTGTAATGGTCCTTAGACTGGAAGATTATCCTTAACTCATGTCATGACTCGTGCACTTAGATTTGCTGACGAAAACCCTCACAAAGAGAGTTGACAGGAAGTAGGTTACATTGGGTGCGTCACGAATGAAATGTTTTAAATGGATAAGTCAAGGAAGTATTTGTCCCTTCCATATTTATGGATGTAGATATATCAGGTCCTTTTATTGAAATTGAACTATCGAACAAATTCCATGGCCATGGTGGCACGACTAGTTTATTTTTGGAAGTCAAATAATGACAGATCAAGCATATAGGTTTATGAATCTTCCATGAAACCTGGTTGATGAGATATTGAGACAAAGGGATTAAATTTCACAGTAAGAGTTTGTATGAGGTGACACATCAATGTGGCGTTAACTTATTTTTATTGGGTGCCTTGACTTGTTGCGAGACAGTAATCTTGGACTTTAGGCAAGCCCACCTAATGCCAATAAGAAAGAGGGATAGAGGTTCACACACTAAGGGTATCCAACTATCTCAAGTAGAATAAAGATTATTCCCATACGTGGTGTAATAATTATTCATGGAAGCCTAAATTTTTTTAATGTTTGAGGAAGAATAAAATGAAAATAAGTACACCCTGTGAATTAATGGTTACACGTCGTGCAGTTTTTATTTTGAAAACAAGTACTTGTCGTGTATTATTGAATGTACATTCCATGTAGTTTTCATTTTGGAAAGGAAATGAATAAATTAAAACAATATATACACACAGAGTACATTGAATTTACACGCCGTGTAGTTTTCAATGAAAAACAAGTACACGTCATGTATTTATTATTACACGCCGTGTTGTTTTTCCAGTCAGGATTTTGAAGAAATAATATCATTTTATTAAATGATATTTATTATAATCAATGTGGGTGCATGTCAAGGAATTAATGACTCTATATGGGGTTTTCAAAAGAGTTAATGAAATAAATAAAATGCGTAATGCATTTATTTATTGTCATAACTTTACAACCTCAAACCCGATTATAAATATCCTCACAACCCCAACTCTTTTCCTATGAGAATCATTGTGCACAACAATTCTAGAGAATTATTTCAAGACCGAAAGAAATCCATCCTCCAAGAACACTCTCAAGACCGAGAGAGATCCACCTCCATCAGATCAAGGCGATCTAAGGTAGACAATGAAAGCGAAGGCTTTTCCATGTTAGCACCTGATGATTCCTTTAGTGATGTCCAGAGATACGTGGTACACGTGTGGATCACCGCTAGAGGAAGTCTACAATTGGCTTATGCGACGCAATAATGAATCACCTCGGAACATGATCATAAATATCAACAAAGAAAGAATGCCATAAAAGTTACTTATTGTCAATTAATTAAATTAATTATAATCAACCTGTGATGATCTTTAATTTATGGTTCTGGGAATTTTGTTCTTATTTGTCTATTTTTGTGATTCGATCCGTGGAGATTGACGTTTATCATCGTATTGATCCCAGATTTATCATTTCAAATGAAAAAATCCAAGTGGGCACATCCACCCATGAGCTTCCGCTGCGCCTGGAACCTACAGTCAGTGTGTCGACATCAGTGAGTCAGGGGAATCGACATTGGTGAGTCAAGGGAATCCACATCGGTGAGTCGAGGGAGTTGGAATCAGTGAGTCAAGGGCGTCAGCATTAGTGAGTCAAGGGTGTCGACATCAGTTTTTCAAGGGAATCCGCATCAGTGAGTCTAGGGTGTCAATAGGTCGAGGTGTTGGCAGGTTGAGGCATTATTAGGTCAAGGAATCAGTAGGTCATTTCATCGGTAGATCATGGAATCAATAGCTCATCTTCAATGGCTCAGTGTTGGTGGCTCAATATCAGTAGGTCACATCAGTAGCTCAGCCATAGGTGGCTCAGTGTTGGTGACTCACCCATCGATGACTCATTTCCAGTTTTTCCAGTTTCTCTCCTATTATGTGTTTACCTCTATAAAATGGTAACCTATCGAATCACAATAGAGTGCTACTCTGTCTCCACCATTTCTGAAGGGAATTATAAAATTCCCTATATCTCATAACAGTCCACTATCCTTGTAACCACCATGCTGCATGGTCAAACCACGATCTAATTTTCAAGAACTTTGAAATCGTCTCCATGATTTTTAGGATCTCTCCATCTCATATTATGAGATTTATTCATTCCATAATCATTTTTATTTCCCATGGTGCACTTAGATACTTCCTCCCTAGAAAGATCATAGACCTATGCGAGAGATCTCCTGCTCAGTTTTTCTTGTAGTTTCTCCCTACTGTTCGCACAACCCTTGTTCTTGGTGCAAGGGGGAACTTAAATCCATTAATCATCTGGTAGAGATTTATTTTGCTTCCCTTTAATTGTGAATCATGCGGGGTGGGTGTAATAATGTTCCTTTGTTAAGTATAGATGAATAATTTTCTTAAAAAAAGTAATAAATAATAAGGGAGTATGATAAAAAGATAATGAAGTTAATGAAATAAATGGCTGGGAGTGGATTGATGTTTGATCGTCTGTTTTATTTTGTTATCCCTATTGATGTTGTGATCTATTGTGGCTATAAAGAATTATAAAAATCATGGTTGTTGGTGGTCTTTCCTTATTGATGTTATTAATATTTTCATGACTTATTATATACCTCCTTTACTGATTTTATATGAAATGTGCATAATTTGTGTGAAATATTAATGTTTTAATACTAAGTATAATTTTTGAGCATTTTTAGAAGTAGTCCAATTGATTCAGTTTACTATTTTATTTATAACTCTCCCCCTAATGATAATAATTGTATTTTTCTTGTATTTTAGGATTCCTAATTCAATATATAACATTTCATTAGAAGGGATCATGGTCTAATTCTGCCATTTGAAGGATCACATGGACCACACAAGATGAACCAAATAATTTTTGAAGAAACTGGACTAGCCATGATGATTGAGTTACTGGTCTAAATCGATAAGCCCGAATTTTATGAAACTCTACCATATATTCTTTATTATCCAAACTAATCATGTATAATAATTTCAGGGCCCAAATCTAAGAACAATGGGCCCAAAGAAGCTTTAAAGTCTAGCCCACCATTCTGGCAGGGAATTAAAATTTCGACACTATTCATGACATATCTCATGATGTGATCAACAAATAGAGATGATATTTTTCACTGTGAAATAGGATATATAGGCATCTAAATTTTTTGAATAAATAATTTGGCTTTGAAGGAATATTCCTATTCAAAAACCCTTTCACATTTTGGACTTCAAAAAGATTGGATTGAAATGGATAGATTAAATTTTTTTAATTAACTGGCCATAACTTTGGCTCCATAGGTCCAAATGACTCCAAATGTTGATAGAAGTGGTCCAACTTTATTATCTACAACTTTGAAGAAGGATATAGCTCTATATTCGACTGTATGAATACCCCAATTTTTTATGAAAGTGGAGGGATAGATTGGGAATGAAAACAATCCACTTCCTTGGGCTATAAATGCATCCCCTCCTCTCCTTCAAAGGGGTTGGCATTTCAGAAGAGAGGAGCATTAATTGGAACGACCAAATCCTTTAAAAAGGCTTGTGAGGACCTTCCATACTCAATTTTTCACTTGAGATACCCTTCTCATCTCTTTGTTTCCTTTCACTTTTGTGTTGTTCTTCATTTGTAATCTTGTATGTTTGTGTTTTTTAATTCTGTTTTAATGAAAGTTTCTTCTTCAATATCTATTATTCTCATACAAATTCGGTATATTAATATTAATTTTCTTAAAATAGTTTAAATACAGTTGAATCTACTTCCTTTATTTTGCTTCCCCATTCAATCGAAAGTCTGGTTTTTTAATTCTCATCATTGTTCATGTGGGTGTGTTCGACGCACCACTCTTTTCTTATCCCTTTCTTTTTCTTATATTCTTAATTTTTCATCATAATCATTATAACCATATTATTAAACACCCAAATGTATAAGTAAATATCTCATTGGGGTGAGTCAAAATTTAGGGATGTTGAGTGATTGAGAGTATTTTCTCGATGAGTATTCTTTAATTTAACATTGTGTATGTTGGACTTAACATGTCATGGATTAATGACATATTTTGTTTAAAATGTTGTTTTCATGGATTATTGGAACCATAAACACACTACCATAAACAAGTAATGGTAATGATTAGAACCCTATGTTAAGTTAAGGCTTGGATTAAAGCCTTAACACTTTGGAATTCCAATCAACATTATCTTGTGAAGTGGGTGTTAATTTAAATGAAATATAAAGAAAAGATCGAGGATATCACAAGCTTAACTTCCTAATGATGAACTCACCCCAATATTTATCAATTTTTTAAATCAATTATAGTCAATCAATCATTTCAATTAATCTCTTCAAACAAATCCCCTAATCCAAATATAATCAACTAAAAACAGTTGACTATTTAAAAAGTATCATCACTGAGGATTCGACCTGAGTGCTGCTATACACATTAGCAGAGCACCGGATCTTTGAATGGTCAATAGGAGACAATCAGCCACGTGTTTTAAATGGTTCCATTTCCAAGGATGGTGCTTTATGTAATCATTAGTATCTGGTTATTGTAAAAAAAGAAAAAAAAAATTAAAAAATGGATTAAAAAACAGAAAGAAAAACCCACCTTTTTCATAAAAATCATAAACGGAAAACAAAAATAGAAAAACGTGTCTTCATTTTTCTTCCAACATCTTTCTGAATTCCCCATTGCCTCCCAAACAATCCCTTAGATTTTTTTGACCCTGAAATTTAGCAAACACATCGCCAACTTAGGAGGAACATAAGAGATAATCAAATAATTCAAGAACCAGTCCTTGTCCAACCAATAGAATTAGATATGGGAAATCCTAGGGAACAAACACTTAAAGAACTTGCTACCCCTGATATGAATTACCAACCTCTTGGTATTCAATATCCAAGAATAGAGGCTGAATTTGAACTCAAATCAGGTTTGATTCATCTTCTCCCTCATTTCCACAGGCTAGCCAGTGAGGATCCACATCTTCACCTTAAAGAGTTCCAAGTGGTGTGCTCTACTATGAATCCTCAAGGGGTTTCTGAGGAAAAAATCAAACTTATAGCATTACCTTTCTCCCAAGATGACACTTCCATGTCATGGATTTACTACCTCCCTCCTGGTTCCATAACCACATGGAATGACATGAAGCGACTTTTCTTAGAAAAATTCTTTCCTGCTTCTCGTACTGCTTCTATCCGAAAGAAAATAAGTGTTATTCGTCAATTACCAAGTGAATCACTCCATGAGTACTGAGAGTGGTTCAAAAATATTTTTGAAACCTGCCCACACCACCAAATCTCGGACCAACTCTTGATTCGATATTTCTATGAGGGGTTATTGGAAATGGGGGGAACCCTCATTGATGCTGCAAGTGGCGGTGCTCTTGTTGATAAAACACTCACAACTGCAAGAGATCTCATAAGTAACATGGATGAAAACACACAACAATTCCATACTCGAGAACATGCTCAAGTCAAACAAGCCCAAGATAATCAATCAATTGAGCCGAACAAGATGAATGAGTCGATGAGTGAACTTACAAGTCTTGTGAGACAACTAGTTGTGGCTACCAAATCCCGAACCTCATCTTCTTTGCAATCAATGTTTTCTGGACCTGTCAAAAACTGTGGAATATGAAACTATTCATCTCATACAATAGACACGTGTCCACAACTTCAAGAGGATCTATCTGATTTATCTAGACCAATGGAGCTCAATGTAGTATATGCTCAGCAGAACACCAACCCTCAACTATCAGGTCAGTTTGTTAGAAACTTCAACCAACCTCACTCTGAGCCCTTCTCTTCTTTCTATAACCAAGGCCTTAGGTATGGTAATCCCATATCTCATCCCCCTCAATTCCCTCCTCAAAACCCAAACCAATTTCAATATGGTCAAGGTGTTGGTAACTTCCAACAATCTTATCCTTTTATTCCTCAACCTCAAAGGAACAATCCTCCTCCTGAATTCCATTATCCTAGTGAGCATTCCCAATTCCAAAACCAATACAATCGCTTTCACAAGAACCAAAATCTAGGTAATCCTAATCCGGGACAAGCCTCTTCTTCAAAGAAACCATGGAAAAGTGATGTGGAAGATCTTGCCTCATTCACCCGTTCCAGCCTCAAGAACAATGAAACCCAAATTGGTCAACTTGCATCCCACCTTAGTTAGCCGCAACAATCCAATTCTTCCCAACTTCCAGCTCAACCATTACCCAACCCCAAGGGTAATATAAGTGCAATTGCACTTAGATCAAAAAATCAAATTGTTATACCTCAAGATAAGTCATATAAAGGACCTTTAAATGTTGACCTAGAAAATGAAAAGAAAAAGAAACTTGAAAAGGAACCTGAAACCATTCCCTCACCTCCTTCAATTCCACTTAGGAACCCAATTCCTTTTCCTCAGGCTATTTATAATCAAAATAAGTCCTTTGAACTCGATCCTGAAATGCTCGACATGTTTAGACATGTTGAAGTCAACATTCCTCTCTTAGATTCCATCAAACAAATTCCTAAGTTTTCCATGTTTCTTAATGAATTGTGCACCCACAAGAGGAAACTTAGGACCTTTGAAAATGTTTCCACCCAGTAATATATTCCCATAAAGTGAAAAGATCCAGGGACCTTTATAGTTCTATGCCAAATTGAAAGTTCCAACTTCGATGACGCACTCATAGACTTAGGAGCCTTAATTAATGTCATGCCCAAATCCATATTCTCCAACCTTGGTCTAGGTACCTTACATCCAACAGGTGTTGTCATTCAAATGGCCAATCGAAGCATAGCCAATCCTGACAGAATAATTGAGGATGTCCTTGTCCGAGTGAATGATCTAATCTTCCCTGATGATTTCTATGTCCTTGACATGGAAGGTGAGACAAACTCTTCTCAATATCCCCTAATTCTAGGAAGACCATTCCTCATGACTATGAGAACCAATATTGATGTCAATTCAGGCATCTTATCCATGTAATTCAGTGACCAACTAGTCAAGTTCAACATTTTCCAACCCATGCGATACCCATATGAGGATCACTCTTCATTCTCGATCCATGCATTTGAGGAAACTTCTAAGAGTAAATCAAACCCCAATCCACCATGTTCTTCATATTATAATGACAAAAAATCTTGTGAAATCTACACCATGATTAACAAGGTCATAAATGGTGAAGTTGATGTGGACCTCTCATTCATAGACTCCATCAATCTAGAGGAACATGAAATCTCTCTTGAATCCCACATAAACTCTGATCTCTATGGTTCCACCTTGGACAGTATTAATAAGAATGAATATGAAGCAACTGAAGTCCCTTACTCCATTCTTGAGTTTTCTAAGCCACAAATGAAATATGAGACTGATCTGAAACCTCTACCTGAACACCTAAAATTTGAATTCCTTTTCCATGATCACTTCTATCATGTCATTATTTTTTCGTCACTTACCGAAACTGAGGAGTCCAAACTGGTTCAAGTGTTAGAGGAAAAAAAAGGCCTTAGGGTGTACCCTAGATGACATACCAGAAATCAGACCTTCCCTTTTCATGCATCGCATCCATCTTGAGGAGTCATCCAAACCAATTAGACAACCACAAAAAAGACTCCATCCACTCATACTTGAGGTAGTTAGGGAAGAGATCACCAAGCTTCTTCAAGCTGGTATTATCTACCCAATATCTGATAGTGAATGGGTTAGTCCAATTCAAGTTGTACCTAAGAGGGGTGGGATAAATTTTGTCACAAATGAACATGGAGAGGTAGTCACAACTCTTGTGAAGAACAAATGGCATGTGTGCATCGACTATAGGAAATTGAACGTTGAAACAAGAAAAGATCACTACCCTCTTCCATTCCTTGATCAAATGCTGGAACGATTAGCTGGAAAGTCACACTATTGCTTTCTTGATGGATACACCGGCTTCTTCTAAAACCCAAACGCACATCAGGGCCAAGAAAATAATACTTTCACTTTCCCCTTTGGAATATATGCACATAAGAGAATGCCTTTTGGCCTTTTAAATGGTCCCGCAACATTCCAGAGGTGTATGGAGAGTATCTTTTCTAAATTACTTTAACACTACATGGAAGTATTCATGGAGGATTTTACCATTTATAGTGAGTCATTTGAATCTTGCTTGAATTAACTCCCTCTAGTCCTTCAAAAGTCTTCCAAGTGTAACCTTGTGTTAAATTTTGAAAAATGTCACTTCATGGTTGTAAATGGGATTGTTCTAGGGCACATAGTTTCAAAAGATGGTATTGAAGTTGATCCTGCCAAAATTGAAGTGATCCAATCACTTCCCCAACCCACTTCTATTCAATACATCCATTCATTTCTCGGTCATGCTGGTTTCTATCAGAGATTCATCCATAACTTCAGTAGTATTTCCCTCCCACTCACTCAGTTTCTCCAAAATGATGCCACTTTCCATTTTGATGAGGTTTGCAAGAGAGCCTTTGTTGAACTCAAAACTGCTCTAACATCTTCCCCAATAATCCAACCCCCATATTGGTCCTTACCCTTTGAGTTGATGTGTGATGATTCTGATAGAGCCGTTGGGGCTATTCTTGGTCAAAGAATAGAAAATATTTCTCATGTCATGTACTATTCCTCCAAAAACAATGGATGAAACTCAATATCACTACACTGTCACTAAAAAGGAACTTTTAGTAGGGGTTTTTTCCTTAGATAAATTATATCCCTATATCTTAGGTGCCAAAATCATCATCTTCATAGACCATTCTTCTATAAAGTTCTTACTCAAGAAAAGTGATTCCAAAACGAGGCTAATAATATGGATCCTAATGCTCCAAGAGTTTGACCTTGAAATCAGATATAGACCAGGAAAGGAAAACCCTATGGCTCATCACTTGAGTAGAATTTCTAATTCTTATCATTCTAAAATCATTGATCCTGAATTCCCCACTGAGAACCTTTCATCTATCACTCAAAAATACCATGGTATTCCCCAATTGTAAATTACTTGGTTTCTGGTATTTCTCCTGAATTTTTTTTCAAAATAATAGAAAATGAAGTTGAAAAGTGATTCAAAATACTATTTTTGGGAAGAAAATAAACATTGAAAAACTGGGGCTAACATGGTAATAAAGATATGTGTCGATGAAAATGAACATTCTTCCATATTATAATTTTGTCACTCACTTCATAGAGGTGGCCACTTTGGACCACAAAGGACCTTCTGAAAGGCCCTAGATTCTGGATTCTTCTGGCCTTCACACTTCAAGGACTCACATGA
The DNA here is from genome assembly GCA_963277665.1 of Viscum album. Taxonomy (NCBI): domain Eukaryota; kingdom Viridiplantae; phylum Streptophyta; class Magnoliopsida; order Santalales; family Viscaceae; genus Viscum; species Viscum album. The sequence continues at coordinate 1,420,901,023 of OY728123.1, read as the reverse complement.
GTTCTATCAATCATGTCCCACTTTCCAAAAGTTTGGCACAATTTCAAAGAGAAATGAAATGCCCTAAAAGCCTTTAATTTTCCGTGAGATCTTCGATGATTGGGGTATCTATTTAATGGTACCATATACCCCTTCCAATGGATTATCATACATCCTTCTTTTGGTTGATTATGTTTCTAGGTGGGTTAAGGATAAACCCACTAGAAAGGATGATTCACATACTGTTAGTGAGTTCCTAAAGGAAAACATCTTCCACCGATTTGGAACACCACGTGCCTTGATAAGTGACTTAAGAACCCATTTTTGTAATAGAACCATGTAATCTATTTTGAAAAATAATGGGGTTATATATAAAATTTCAACTACATATCACCCCCAAAAAAATGGAATGGATGAACTTTCTAATAGAGAAGTGAAAATATTTCTTGAGAGAATTGTAAAACCCACCAGAAAAGACTGGCCTGAAAGACTTGGTGAAGCACTTTGGGCTTATCAAACTACCTATAAAACACCCATTGGGATGTCTCCTTTTAGGCTAGTTTTTGGTAAAGCATTTCATTTGCCAGTTGAAATCCAACATAAGGCATTTTGGGAAGTAAAAACTTGTAATTTTGATTGTGAAAAATATGGTGAAGAAATATTGTTGTAATTGGCTGAACTGGAGGAGTTTCAACTTGATTATTATGAGAATTATAATCTCTACAAAGAAAAATCCAAGGCACTCCATGATAATCACTTCCTGAGAAAGGTATTTCATGAAGGTGAAAAGGTAATGCTCTTCAATTCTCGATTTCAGCTTCACACAGGTAAGCTTAATTATTATTGGGAAGGTTCTTTTGTTATTACTAATGTTTACCCATTTGGTACAGTTCTAGTCCAAGACCCCTCTTCCAAAAGAAATTCATGGTTAATGGACATCATTTAAAGCATCACCATGAGAGGATGCACATTCCTGGTTCAACATCAACTTCCAATGGTTCCCCAACTTCTATAGTTGACCCACCACTAGATGAAGATGGAGACCCGCCAAATCCATACCAGGGGAACCTCTTTCCCTTTAACTCTCTCTCTATATCTTCCTTTCTCTAACTCTTTCTTATTTATCTCTCTTTAATTTTTTACATCTTTCTTTATTGAAACCTTTATTTTTCACTTTCTCTTTTGTGTGGGTTTATCTTTATTAAAAAATAAAAAAACCTAAACAAAAACAAAACAAAAAATAATCTTAACAAAAAAATATATACAAAAAAATCAAGAGTCATGATTACTCACCTTCAAATTTTAAAATATTTTCCAACCATTTTGGGGAGTTAGAATATATGTTTTCACCTCAAAAATTTTTTGTATATTCATCATGAATTTGGATAAAAAAATTTGTGTCAAAATTAACAAATTTTGAATGATTAATTTTTGATTTGGAAAATGATTTTCCCAAACCGTGAGGAACAACATCTGCTTTCATGCAAAGGCCACCTATGGCCATATTTTCAAAATGTGTGTTTTCACCCCCATTTTTGAGTCTTGAGTTTTTGGACCTTTAGGCTTAATTTCCTACTTTAGTGTGCATTAATATGATAGAGTCATTTTTTGAACCACATGAGAATCACAATAGCCAAATAGCCTCCCATTTCCCTTAAATTAATCCTCCTTTTGAAAGCCCCTTCAAGCCTATGAAAACTTTTTCTTCGACATCCACATTAAAATCCCAATACCTTTTTCCACCCAATATCAACATGGATTTTTATTGCATATGTTTTTGAAATTTAAGTTTGTGGGGGATGGATTTCATTATGGGTACCCATTGTTGTTTCACCGTGTTATTATATGCTTGAGGGAAAGAATCCATTTCAATGTGGGGGAGAGGTTGTCATTCAGTGTGTTTTAGGGAATGTAATGTACTTTCATTTATGTAATTTTGTAAATTTTATTGATAAGTGTTCAAAAAATATCAAAAAACAAATAAAAAAAAATCAAAAAAAAGAGAACAAAAAAAATTGATTGGGTTGTTTCTTGGTTAGGTCAAAAATAACTCTTCCTCAACCTTTGATCTTATTATAACTATTAAAATTAGTGTCTTGAGGAGATAAATAATGGGTTGGGATATGAGTGTGAGATCCTTTCCAAGTTCAACTTTCGAAAAACAATAAAAAAATAAAAAAATAACACTTTCATTATGTTGTTATGTCTTTGGGAGAAGTTTTTTGGTTTGTAAATATATCACCTTCTCATCCCCTTAAATTTTTTCCCTATTGTGTCTTTCTTTACACAATAATTCTCTTGTAAAATATGTGTTTTCATTTCTTTCCATGTTTTATTTCAAAAAATGTGCATTGCTTTTTCTATATTGGCATTTTACCCCTCTTATTCTCTCTCTTGGACATTATATTCCTACTGTACAATAGCCATAGAAAAACCCCTTAAAAAGATATCTTTATTGTTTTGCACTTTGGATAGGTATTGGAAGTTGAGAGCTCTTTCAAACTCTTAGATTTTCACTTTTGGTAGGTGAAAGAGTGAACCTCCACAAATTAATTTTATCATCTTGAGAGGTTTGAGTTTTGAGTGTCCACATTTTCCATTTATAAATTTGAGCATGAAAAAATAAATTATTTTTGGAGCATTTTTTCTGTAACAACTTGTGGTGGAATTCAAAATGGATGAGCCAAATAGTCTAAACCTCCCCTGATTGGAGAGAACAAAATTTTAATATCTGTTGTTGAGTGAAAATGATTTTGTTATTTTTTTATATTTGTTGAACATGAGGAAATTCACAAGTCTAAGTGTGGGGGAGTTTATGTTATTAATATTTTCAGGACTTATTATATACCCCCTATACTTATTTTATATGAAATGTACATAATTTGTGTGAAATATTAATGTTTTAATACTAAGTATAATTTTGTAGCATTTTTTGAAGTAGTCCAATTGATTTAGTTTACTATTTTATTTATAAATTTCCCAATAATGATCCAAATTGTGTGGTTTATGCTTTTTAGGATTACTAATTCAATATAAAACATTTTATTAGAAGAGATCATGGGTCAATTCTACAATTTGAAGGATCACATGGACCACACAAGATGACCCAAAGAATTTGTGAAGAAACTGGACCGGCCATGATGATTGAGTTACTGGTCTAAATCCTGAAGACCAAATTTTATGAAACTCTACCATATGTTATTGATTATCTAAAATAATCATGTATAATAATTTTAGTTCCCAACTCTAAGAACAAGGGGCTCAAATGAAGCTTTGAAATCTAGCCCACCATTCTGGAAGGGAATTAAAATCCGGAAACTATTCATGAAATATCTCATGATGTAATCATAAAATCTAGCTGATATTTTGCAGTGTGAAATAGGAGATATAGGTGGCAGACTTTATTTAAGAAATCAATTATCTTTTAAGGCATATTACTATTAAAAAACCCTTTCACATTTTAGACTTAAAAAAATTTGGATTGAAGTGGACAGATTAAATTTGTTTAATAAAACGGCCATAACTTTGGCTACATAGGTCCAAATGACTCTAAATGTTGAGGGAGGTCGGAAAAATATATTATCTACCACTTTTAAGAAGGATATATCTCGAGATTCGGCTTTCTATATAGCCAACTTGGTGGTGCAAGTGGATGGACAAATTGGGAATGAAAGCAGTCCACTTCCTTGGGCTATAAATACATCCCCCTCCTCTCCTTCAAAGGGGTCGGAATTTAAGAAGATAAAATCATCAATTGGAACGACCAAACCCTTTACAAATGCTTTTGAGGACCTTCTATACTCATGTTTTTACTTGAGATACCCTTCCACCTCTCTTTGTTTCACTTCACTTTGGTGTTGTTCTTCGTTTGTAATCTTGTAATTTTGTGTTTTGTAATTATGTTCTAATGCGAGTTTCTTCTTCAATATCTCTTATTATCATCCACCTTATGTATATTAATATTAATGTTCTTAAAATAGTTAAAATACAGTTGAATCCCCTTCCCTTCTTTTGCTTCCTAATTCAATCGAAAGTCCGTTTTTTTATTCTCATCATTGTTCATGTGTGTGTGTTCGACGCACCACTCTTTTATAATCCCTTCCTTTTTATTCTATTCTTAATTTATCATCATAATTATTATAACCATGTTATTAAACACCCAAATTTCGAGTAAATTTCTCATTGGGGTGAGTCAAAATTTAGGGATGTTAAGTGATTGAGATTACTTGCTCGATGAGTATTCGTTAATTTAACATTGTGTATGTTGGACTTAACATGTGATGGATTAATGACATATTTTGTTTAACATGTGGTTTCCATGGATTATTGGAACCATAAATACACTACCATAAACAAGTAATGGTAATGATTAGAACCCTAAGTTAAGTTAAGGCTTGGATTATAGCGTTAAAACTTAGGAATTCCAATCAACATTATCTTGTGATGTGGGTGTGAGTTTAAATGAAATATAAAGCAAAGATCAAGGATATCACAAGCTTAAATCCATAATGATAAACTCACCCCAATATTTATAAATTTTTTAAATCAATTATAGTCAATCAATCATTTCAATTAAGCTCTGCAAACAAACCCCCCATAATCAAAATACAATCAACTAAAATCAATTGACTATTTAAAAATTATCATCACCAAGGATTTGACCCGAGTGCTGCTATACACATTAGTATAGAATCATTACTTTGACCGGTCGATAGGTGACAATCGGCTGCACATTTCACTTATGCACTGGCAGTGTTCTATTTATTTTCGTTATAATTTTTGGTATTTGTATATAACGTGAAATCTGCTTAATCATGTATACTTGGTTAATTAAATGGATTCACCAGGATGAAAACCCGTGTGTGATCACCCCTATTTATCAAAGAGGATTAAATAACAGTATTTACCAAATATGAATATATCATATTTGATAGGTGTGTCTGTGTATTGTGTTTTGTGGGGTTCTAGACTTGTGTAGATTATGGGTATAGGGGTGGACAAAGGAGTTGGTTCTGTGATAAGGTTGTTCTATGTGTGTGCAGTGGGGCTGTGGTTTAATGGTATTTAATGTGGGATTTGTGTGTGGGGATATGCGGGTGGTGTGTTGGAATCTCAGTCTGAGAGATTGATTGATTGTGGAATGGATGAATTTTTAGAAAGCTGAACTGCCTTTGTTGTGTTGTGGTCACAGAGTGATGTTGGGCAATGGGACCACTATGTAGATATAGACTTACTGTATAGTAGGACAACAATGGGGAATTTTTTGGGCAGCAGGGCTATAGGATTGGGTTGTGAGAGAAGGATTGTGCAGTGTAGTTATAGAGAATGATAGTCAGTAATGGGTCGGTTACTGCGTGTTTAGTTAAACAGACTCTTAACCTTCTAAGAAGATTGCAAATAATGTGCTTGGAAGTTTCTCAATAGTTCTATAATGAATTATAGTTAATCCCTTAAATAAATAAATTACAAGTGGTTAAATGAAAAAGGGTTGGGTTATTTTTTTGAAGTGGTTTTTATGTGGTTGTGCATATAGGGGTGGAAACGAATGTGTTTCTAAGTGGGTTGGTTGTTTGTTCGGAAACCCATAAGTTGGGATGAGTGTTTTCATACCTATATGTATATAAATTGTAGTTCCTTGTGATTTCCATACACACCCTACCCTTATTGAGAACTATGTGTCGAACACTTCCATTTCATGGGGGAGGGTGTCTTTCCCAACATCCAGGTGGGAGGATATACAACTGGTTACTGATTTTATTTCTGGAATCTTCTTCTGATTTTTTACTACTGGAGTGTATTTAGGTAGGCTATAATGGATTGAGGCTTACCATAGTCTAAGATTCTTTGGGCGGTGGTTTGTTGAAGATGAGAGGCCTAGGTGTTTTCAGGCTAGGTTGTTTTCCCAAGTGTCTTTGGGATGAGGTCCAAGTGTCTTCGAGTGAGAGACAAGATTTTTGTGGTTCATGTGTCTATATGAATGATTGTGTGTGGTTTAAGGACCAAATATCTGTGTACGTGATTATGTGTGGTTTGAGGCCCAGGTGTGTGCGGGCAGGTTGTGGTAGTGGGACTGCATATGAGAAGATTGGTAGAATCAAAAAGTTAGTTGTTAGGGATGAGCAGTCAACCAGTGGGAAAGTGGTGCGGGGTAACCAAATATTGATGTTCATTTAATATTACTTTACTTGACTTGCGTTATTTGGTGAGTGTTCCTTGGTGAGGCTGGGTAGGTTAATATTCCTTGGAAGGTGCTTTGAGGTTATACTATTTTCTCATAGAGACATTAGTATGTTCCCTCAATTGTGCACAAGTAGCTTTAGTTTTCCTACTGAGTATACTTGCATTCTCACCCTACCTATATAAAAATAATTTCAGGTTTCTAGGAGGAATTCGAGAACCATGCTGGACTTTACTAGCTCAGGTGTCGGGATCATTTGCTTTTGCAGCTTAGTCTCTTTTCTTTTGGTACTTTTCCTTAGAGTGTAATTTTACTTTGTACTAACTTTAATTAATAAACATGAAGGTTAGAAATGGGTTTTGGCTTAACTTTTACTTTTTTAATAAGAGTTTTTTGGGATTTACCATCTTATATTCTGATCTTGTTTCATAAAAAGGGAAATTCCTTACATTTTATATGAGATTATATACCCTTGGTTCTAGTCCCTACTCCGGGGCCTACCGAAGGAGGGACCTGGGGGTCATCATCTCTATTTCATCTTGAGAAAAGAAGGGTGGGGAACTTTGCTATCCCTTACCTCATCTTGAAGAAAAAGGGTCATGCCATAAAATCATATACTGTCCAATATATTCCATAAATCCAAAATTTAAGAAACATCATCATATAAAAATTGTTTTTACAGATGATGAAGTCTTCTAAGACATCCTGAATAGGAAATAAAGATGTAAGGAAAACTAATCATACCTGAATCCAACCATGGTTACCAGGTCTCATGGTACTATAGATTCTGAATTAGATTGGTATGATGATTATTATTCTTCCTTTTATTTCGAGTATGATATCAAATTCCATTTTTCTTGGAATGATAGAAAAAACACTTATATGATCCCATAAATCTATCATGTCACTTTTTTTTAATAAAAATCTATTTTCCATTACCTTTTCAAAAAAAGCTATTCAATTTCAAGGACAACAATACTATCCAAATTACATTAATAATACCAGTCATCTCTTTATCCGAAATAAAAATTATTATGTCAACCTCAATCATATATTAAGGTTTATCTATCCCTCAATCATGTGTTTTCCAAAAATATAACCTTACCTATAAAAAACTTTTCTAGGTTATCAATAACATTCCACATAAGCTTTCCAATTCTTAATGAAAAACTACAACATAATTCCCAAATACCAATACATAAATAGTTCAATCACTATAATTACTTCATAAAGCATTAACCATGAATCATCATCTTTTTCCATAATACATCCTTAATACAGTATGAAATATAGACATTCTCTTATGATTTATCAACATTGATTTAATCATTATTCTTACTTTTAACATAAGTAATACTATTAATATAGTTCATAATTTTCATATTTCATTTGTATTCTCTTGATCATCAGTAGTAAAAACATTTACTTATACAATCTTTTTGGTCCTCTTATTGAGATTCCCCCATAATACAATGATTTGAATAATTCCCATAATTTCTATATTTAAAACATTTAAATTTAATTTATTACTTATAGAAACTAGTATTCCCATATATTAGCTTAACTGGAATTTTCATTTTTCCTTGGTAATTACTTGTTATATGTAATTCTTTTCCATTTCCAAAACATATTCTCATTTCTTTGAGAAATTTCCCCAGGTTCTTCATCCCACATTCTTGATATGTAGAAAGATAAACCCTCTTTCCTTCATGATCTTTATGAAACTCCATTTTTCTATTATGTGGTTTATTCTATGTTTAGGTTGTTAATCACATATCGAGATAGATGGTTAGGAATAATCATAAGATTTCACATTCCATATCTCATCTCATTAGGTTTATTGTGAAGAAAATCAATGAATTTTATATCAAATTAAGATTTAGAATGATTCCTCCTGGTTCAAGAAATTATTTAAAACCATAAGTATGGTGTGAGAAACAATAATGAGTAATTATCTAATCATGAAAAATCAGCCAGAGGATGTCTAAACCATGGAACATTCTTTTTAACCTATGTCACATTAGGTTTAACCTAGGTTATCCATGGCCATTTTTTTATTCAAATTCTTCATAATGGATCTCAAATAGAATGTGAATTTACCTAAGGATATCCCCTGATAGTATCAAACCACGTGCAGAATAAATACACATTCATCATACACCAAAATGATTGATGAGATATAATTGATAAACAAACTTTGGGATTATTACGCATAGATGAATCCGTGTAAAATTAATTCCACTTATAGTATCTATATAGGGATGAATTTCTAGTAAAAAAAATAATCTCTAACTTAACAAAACATTAGTACATTTTCCCATGATTAAGCTTCTCCTAAGGTTTCTTGGTAACTTTTTCTCATCATAGTTTCCAAAAAATTAGAAAATATTTCTCTAATATTGACTATAGTGACCCAAAATTTTCATACATAATTAACATATCTTTTTATAGGAATATTTAATAAATATAAATAAAATCTAGGCTATAATAATAAAGGTTTCATGAATTTTAAAACTTTGATACAAAAAAAACTGGTATATAAAAGATCTACATCATATCCCATTATTTTCTTCACATCTAGAACCCTTCTTTGACATTTCATACTTATAACCATTCTTCATAACCTGGGGAAGAGAAACATAAGAAATGGTTAGCTCAGATGCTCAGTAAGGTTAAACATAATAGATATCAATTAGTGATCCTAAGTGAACATATGATAAACATAAGGGTATGAGAACATGATCATGACTTGTAATAATCATACCCAATCAGTCAAAGATCATTAAACATGAATTATGGTATAAGTTTTTTTTAATCAAATGTCATAATACATAATACATATGAGTAAAGAATAATAAATAATCAATCATGATCCATGAGAAAATATCATAAGAATAATACATAAGTTTTTAGTATACAAATATGTCCAGAAAATCATTTCCTTATTAAAAGATCACTACCATGAATATCATAGTGGATTGATTTCACTTCCCATACAATCACTTCCTTAGTCGAGGTTTACTCCCAAAATAATTTTATTGGAAAAGTCCCAGACTAGAAAGGGTTCAATTCCCATTTTAGTCTTTAATATATCAAGATATATCCTTCATTACCCAATTCATTATAGGTTTATACGATTCCAAACCCACCTATCACATAATGAAATCCATACAAATGTGCGCCTTAAGATCATAAAACTCTCATCATATGATCATATCATAGCCATGAAAAGGATACTAGTTTCATAAATACTTAATCATCATAATCATAAACAATACATATAAATAATAAATATAGTAACATAGTACAATATCCCTAGTAAATCATAAGAATCATTAAAGGATGTTTTTATAGACGAAAAAACCATTAAAATACCACTAGGATATTTTCAAAGAAAAATGCAATGTTAATTTTAAAATACCTCATTTAAAATATAAAAAGTTTCAAAATACTAAGGATAAATTTTCTATTAAAATAAATAGGGAAAATTAGAAATGAATCTTCAAATAAAACAGTATTCATGATATATGGGAAAGTCATTCATGCAGTGTATATTAAAACAAAATTTCCTTTCACATTTTTGGTAACAGTCAACATTCTAAATTTACTAAATGATAAAAATATTCCCTTTAAAACATGGTGAATGTATTAAAATATAGGTAAAAACTAATTTAAATAATACTTGTATAATTGTAAATAAATTCTTGAAAACATTTTAAAAATAAAATTTGGACATGGAATAAAATATTTCCGACTAAAAATAAAAACAAGGTCATTTTTCCTTAAAGTATTATTTCATTATCTTGAGTACATAAATAGAGGAGAATGAAAGGAAAACATATAATATCTGGAAATTAATATATAAGAAGAAAATTTATATGATTTAATAGTTATATTTTATAAATTATAATCATATGAAATTAATTATAAACAATCTTAATGAAAAATGAGATTGCAAAAGAAAACCCCTACCATTGTGGTAACTTTTGAATCTTAACCACCATGAAAGAAATAACATCAAATAAAAATTTAAATACCAGGAACATAAGGATATTAATGTTAAAAAATACCAAGAGATCATTATATGCACATCATAATACAAGATAGGTGTATAACATCAAACATGTCGTAATAAATTAAAAATGAGATGAAGAACCCTTATGAATTTAATAATTTTTCAATCAAAATTCATTTGAATATTAATAAAATGGTTAAAAAAATATCAATTTTTGAGTTGTATATACACCCTAGAAATATGAAATTGTCGCATAACATTAAAACACCTCTCAATGTAGAGAAATTAAGATGAAACCCTTACTTTATATGTAACTTTATCTGTAATCACTCTAAACTCCAGTATAATAATTTTTTATTTATTATAAATCTATAACAAATCCATATTTATACTTATAATATCATATAAGATCCACTTATAACATTTTGACACCATTTTATTAACAATCACTACAAAAAACATAAATTAGTGATGTTTTTTTTACAATAGTGATGTTTTAAAACATCACTGATTCATTTACTAGTGTTTCTCAGAAACATAATTAAATTAGGTGTTTCTAATTTAGAGACATTTATAATCATCACCAATTAGAAACAACTCATTTATAAAATTTTATAAAAAAACGTCGGTATTTTTGTAAAATCCGGAATTTTTTTTAAAATAATATTTTGTGTAATTCACTCACATTTAGTTTTTACAATTCTTTTTAAACATCATTCCTTCCCTGCACATGTCACATTACTCCCTTCCTTCCCTATAGCACATGCGTATGCACCCTTCCTCCATCCATCACCTAAAATGCACATGGATCCCTACCTTTCCTCTTGCACACACATGCAAGCCCCTACCTTGCATCCAACAAATACACACACTATTTTCTGCCAATGGGATTTTATCCTTGTACCTGTAGACTTTCAATGAAAGACTTGACCAACCCATCTAAACTAGATTTTTAATGAAAATATATTATGCTATATTTATATATATATATATATATTAATACATTCCAGTATTTAATAAATTAATATTATATATATATATATAATTTTATATATTAATATACATATATTAATATATATACATTTATATATTTGTTTATATTATATATATATATATATATATATATATTGTGTGTGTGTTTGTGTGTGTATAAATATTTTTCTGTATGTATATATATAATATTAATTATAAATTTATATATATATATATATATATATACATTAATAGAAATATAATTTAATATATATAATTAGCCATGTTTTCTAAAAAACGTGACTAAATTTAAAATATATGTGTGTTTATATATATAAAAATATATGTGTTTAAATTATATAAATATACATATGTTTATATATATGTGTGTGTGTGTTTATATGTGTGTGTATATATATATATATATTTTGTAGTGTTTTATTAAAAATGTTTGTAAATTTAAAATATATTTGTGTTTTTATAAATAAATATATGTATATATATATATATATTTATATATTTGGTTGTGTGTGTGTTTATATATATATATATGGATATGTGTGTGTGTTTATATATATAAATATTATGGTATTTAGATATATGTTAATGTATTTGTATATGAATATGAATATAAATATAAATATATATAATTATAAAACTATATATATAAATATAAATATAAATATATCCTAGTATTAAGAAATTAATATATTATCTATGTTTGGTCAAAAAGGTGCTTAGATACCCTGAGGGGGGGGGGTGAATGAAGGTATGAATATTCATTTATAAATTCTTATTATCCCACTGGATCTTGAACTCTTTATTATGAGGGTCACTTAATTTACTCATTAATGTAAATGTTATCATGTCCTTTACAATTTTATCTATTGATGATGCATTGAAAGTAAAGTAACAAAGAAATCACAAGAACACAATGATTTTTACTTGGTTCACACTCATTGGGATACATCCAAGGAGCATACAATGGAAATGTGCCGATTATACCAAATTCACTAAGGATCACTACCAATAATGTTGGTTTAAGATAGATATCAGCTATACACAGGCTCACTGACTTTACAAGGTTTAGGTTCATCAAACTACTTTCCCAAAGGTCACTCCCTATGTCTCTTTATCTAGCTCACTGTCGGTGGAAAGGATCACCATATTCCTCTTCCATTTATCACTACTCTAGGAAAGGATTCACTCATAGTTTATGTAATTTCAGGTCCCACATAGTTTATAGACATGTAGGTCCCTTTATTTTTATAAATAAACACATCCTCAACTATAGGTATATGCTCTGTTGAAGTTATTTTTTCACCGGTAGATGAATTCCACTTTTCTCACACTGTTTGTTTGCTGAAATTACTTTCATGAATTGTTGTCCATGAACTGCCTTGATCCTTTATGGACTACCTTGAGCCCTTCGTGAACTGCACTGCACCGCATGGAACAAATGCTTAATAAACCACCTCTCCTTTGTGGAATTCCTCCACTTCCACATACTATCCTCCTTTTGTGGACCACTTCTTCCACCACGTGCCGCTTCTTCCACCATGGACCATCACCTCTTCCACGAATTGTGTTCCCTCTATGGATTGCCTTTACTTCTGTGGGCCATATCTCCATCCACGAACCCTTGTTCCTTTGCGAGATACAATTACCTAAAAAACCCTTTTGCGAAATAATCCTGTGAACCAATTCTCTCTTCGCGGAATCCTCCTCATGAACCTCTTCTCCTTCATGAAGTCCCCCACTAACTCTTTCAGACTCAACCAAATTTCTTCTAGATCAATGATATTTTCTAATGAAAATCACTCAAAGTAAATATTGGATTAGCTCTCCTTATACAAAAAAATAGATCCAAAAATCTCACTAAAGCTTTTTACTCAAATATTCAATGTAGTACAACCTTCAACACATACTATGCATCTCCTATGAATCATAATCATTTTTCCCTGCACGGTGCATATACCACCACTTTTATTTCATATAGGCCGATCTCTTTCATGAATGAAACCCTTCATGGCTAATAAAATCACTATCTCATTTCCATAAATAACGATACATACCACATACCTCAAGCCTTACATGAACTACTTGCCTCCCATGAACTGTAAGCCTCCCTAAAAGCCATTTTCCCCACACGGCCTATGCACCATGATTCGTAGTCCACATAGTGCTGCTATGCCGAATTATTGGATTTTATAATTTCCCAAAGTCATTCCACATACCACCTTTTGTAGTTGCCCACTGTCTTTCACGGTCTGTGAACAGTTTACTCCTACACAGAAAATCTTTCTTTTCCAAAAAACAAACTCCCATTTTGAGGCCCAAAAATTTGGCAAACATTGGGAAACTGTGCCACCTAAAACACCTACTTTGGAAAACACCAACCATACTCATTCGCAGTCATCTGGATTTTTCTACAAACAAAATCACACCCAAAAACAAGGAGATGACACCATGATGGAATTTTCCCATCAATTTCCCCCTTTGGGTTTATTGGAAACTCTTCTCAATTTGATAATTCTTTAAAGATTCTTCCATATTCTACCTTCATTCACTTCATGTAGTTAAGATAGCGATCAATGATTTACTCAACACACACTCCAATGCCAAATGAGCCATGTTCTTCATGACTAATAAGAGTACAATGAAAATTTCATCATTGAATCACTTCATTCCATTCCCAAACTTCTATTTTTCTTTCATCACGAACCTCATCTATCATGATATATCATATTTGATCAATCACTTATATCGTCATTAGATTTAACACCCCCCCTACGTCACTGCTCCCCCTAATAGCTTCAACTCCCCTATCTCTATACTCTACCAAGCAGCTTCTCCCTATGTCTTAATTAAAACATTTACTCCCCTTTTATAGCCACAATTTCTCCCCCTTTGTCAAAAAACCTGAAGTTCACTTCTTTGTGGTGTACCAAAGGGTAAAGAACATAGATTATAACCTTAGATCAAAAAACAGCATACCTCAAGGAGGGTTGTGGGGGTGCCACATACACACTTTTTCAAGTGTGGTATGTTGAATGGACTCCTAGAGCCAGTTGATGCCTCTTAAATGCTTCTTTGGGTAAGACCTTTTTCAGAATGTTGACAAACTATTGTTCAATAGGCATATACTCTAACTTCCCAAGACCGTGCTCCACTTTCTCCTTGATAAAGTGATATTTGATTTCAATTTTATTTTTCCTTGAGTGATGTAATAGATTTTTACAAAGATTTATAGCACTGGAATTATCACAATGTATTCTGATAGAATACTTCAATTTGACTCCCTTATCATCAAGTTGCTATTTCATCCACAGTAATTGTGTGCAACCTTGAGTTTCCAAAATATAATAAGATTATTAAGTGATCAATGAAATGCAATCTTGTTTATTAATTATCTAAGAGATATACAATCGACCATGATAGAATGAACCACCTGACATTGAATTTCAATCATCCATGATAATCCTGCCCAATATGCATATGTATATCATAATAAATCTTGCAAAGATATGTCATTATAAATCAAGACAAAATCCACTATTCCCTTGATATCCCAAATTATTCCAATTTTCTCTAAAATAAAGTGGCTTTCCTTGGTATTTCTTTGTTATCTCACTGTGGAAAAAAAAGATATTTTGTCATGTCGCTGTTGCGTATAACATGCTTCCAATGATATGAATGTATTCGGTGACATTAGCCACTTTGAATTCATCATCCCATGACAATTTCATATGGGTAGCCACTGGAGTTATCATCTGCTTAGAATTATCCATTAGAAATCTTCTCAATACCTCCTTGGAATATTAGGGTTGATAAATGAATGTTATATTCTTTCTTTATGTTACCTTTCTCAGAAACTGATCTAGCCTTGAATACCATGCTCTTGGTGCTTTCTTTAATCCGTATAGAGACTTATTTAGTCTAAAAACTCTATTCTCACCTTCATTAATGATAAAAACATCTGACTGCTCAATGTAACCTTCTTATTCTCAAACCCCGTTCAGAAATTTTTACTTGACATCCATCAAGAAAACATTGAACTTCCTTTTCACATTTATGGCCAGGAATAGTCTTATTGTCTCTAGCCTTGCAATAGGAGAAAAAGTTTCATTAACATTGATACCCTCTATTTTGGAATACCATTTTCACACAAATCATGCATTGTTTAATACTACCTCATGATATTCATTCATTTTATTATGAATGACCCATTTATCCCCAATGACATTCTTATTTATTGGAATCGAAACAATCTCTCCCAGCTGATTTTTTATTTGGTCAAGATCTTCATTCATAACCTAAAGACAATTCTAATATCCAACTACTTCCTCCTACTCCTCATCAATGTCTTCTTATGAATCATCAGTTTCTACTTAAACCCCCATGAGTTGCTCACATCTTTGTCACTATCATCAGGAAACTGTTCCCTATATTGTTGAAGATTCTGATCATTCTCTTCTATAGTGACATCATTGATTTCAACTACTTTCAAATCCACTGGTTGAACCATTTATAATATTCTCTCGTAGTTTCTTAGTATCCTAAAAATAGTCATATTTGATATATGGCTTCTAATTAAGAGACATAATTCCCCCCTATGATATGCAACTCATCCAGTTATTCCACCCACTCTTTAGACCCAAAAAATATTCTTCTGATCCTACATTATTTCTTCAAAGGTGACTACAGGTTTGAGAAAATTCTTCAGCTCAATAAAATACTCGATTTGTAGTTGTCTTCAATGAAATTTGCATTGGGTGATTTTACCCCTTAGAAATGAGTCATTAACAAACTAAGCTTACTGAGTCGAAACTCGGAGTAGTAAATGAATGATAATGTTAATAATGAAATAAATATAAATGTTACTCAATTACTTCCACATATGTTATGAAACCATAGAATATTAACCCCATATCAAGGAATTGTTATATATTTCTTCTTCATCTTTAGTAACTGTTTGGAATTATTTGACATTCTAGAGCACATAACATCACCAAATTTTCATCTTTTGATTCCATTACCCCTTAGACCATATCTAGGATTGATACTAAAACACATGAACATATGAAAATAGCGTTTATACACATAGGGAGAGGAAAAAACTCTAGAATCCTCAAGAATATGATTGTGTTCGATCCTAATGGATCAACACATTGACTATTTCTTGCATGGAACTGTACTATTTTTTTGATTGTTCAAACTGTCTATCCAACTTCAACTATTCTAGACATATTTCTAAACATTAATTACCCTCATGTTGAGTCTTATTTCGATGATTTGATTCTATAGGAATGGACTTTTTCAAAAAATTTGGTTGAAACCTATTTTTATGAATTTCATTCTTTAATTCTCTATTAAAATTTCATCATTCATGAATATTTCTTTGAGTAAGAATCTTTCCATTGGTCATCTTATCTTGCTTGATCCTCCATTAGAGGGCTCTTTTTATTGCCTTCACTTCTCACCATGTGGCATAACATGTGAATTTTTCACAGCATTATTTATTCATTTTTCTTTTATCAGTTATTTGAATCATGCCACCATTTCTTGTTAGGTTTGATTATTCTATTGAGTTTACATTATTCTTAATCACAATTGGAGCATCTCCTCACATTTTCTTATAGGTTTGTTTAAATTCATTCCATGAGCGTTGTTTTGAGTGTAATAAAGTAGGTGATTGATACTCCTTTAGTTGAGATCCTTGTGATTCCCTTAAGGATGTAAACCTATTTTTAAATTTATACAATTGTATTCCAATATAGGCTATTTCTTTATACACTATCAGTTTTGGGGATCTCGTTACAGGTTAATTTTCATTCCCTTATTTCTTCTTGCTGAAATATCTTACTAAATTCGTATGATTATAACATATAAAAGAACCCCTGTTAAAAACAAACCTTGTTTCATAAATTCTTAGTTTATATGTTGATACAACATGAGTTTTTATTCTAACATTGAGCTCCATAGATTCTTGACAGATACTCATGGTGTTCTATATTCTTCCACAATAGTAGCATTTCATGGATAATTTCTTATAAGAGACTCTGCTTTCATATTTCTCAAGATGCTTCTTATTATTCTCAAATTTAGAGATATTTCTATCTTCACTTCATGAAATATATTCCAAATCCTTTGAAAAAAGTTGATGTATGACAATAAATCCCATAGAAATAGCACATGATATCAGTAATTCATGAAAAAAAAAATTTAGTTATGTTTTTTGTATCTATAGTTTTTTTCTTATTTATAGAAATGTTCACAACTCTCATATTTTAATGTAAGATAGAGGGTTATTCATATCTAATACCAGTTTTTCAAAAATTGTATGACCTTTGAGATGATAAAATATATTCTTTCTTGTCCTCAAAAATAGAATATTTTCTTTTCATTTCATCATCACATGACGGAGGATAATCAAATAGTAAATGTAAATCATTTTTCAATTTTGTCTTACCTTTGACATTATATTTCTCCACTTCTTTCTTAACTAATTATATATCTTTTCACAGTTGTTGAATCTTCATATCCCTTGATTTAGGTTGAGCATTAATTTCTCTCTTGAGATTCTTCCCACTACTAATCTCATGTTCCAATTCTCGGGTGATCTTATCCACAATTTCACTTTACTTCTTTAAAATTTTTCTAAGCAATAGAATCAACACAACATGCATTCTTTTGTTGTAGCCTTTGGTTCTCCTGAACTAGTTTAGATAGTTTTGTAGCAAGATCATCATTCTTGGTTTTAATATTTTGAATTTCTTATGGGTTTATATTATTCCCATTGTCATCATATTTGAGTTTTTCTATCTTAGTATACATCCTTTTTAGTTATTCAGATTCAGAATCATTATTCTCCCTTATATCAGTAGACACTTCTAGAAGTCTTTTATTTAAACCATTTCACTTGTTGACTTCAATTTCCTAAACTTTAATCTAGATATCTTTAGATTTATTTTCTTCATCCAATTTATGATTCAATTATTATATTTTCTGAACAAAATCTATAGTTACCCTAGCCTTTACATATATCATTACATTATTTTAAGCACAATTAAACATCAAATTACCAGTCAAGGATCGTAAAGTCTAGTGCCTTGGAAGACTAGGTAAAAAGTCAAACATTATTAAAACAACATTTTATTTACTCTCCATAATGATATCTTATCTTTAAATTTTCTCATACATCTTTATAGGATAACCTAAGGATAACCTAAAAAAGGGAAGATCTAAAATCCCAGAAAGGGAAAAGGCATAGAAATAAAGCTTTAGCACATGGGTTTAGAGGCAAGTCATAATGATATAAAAATGCATGGAACATGTGAAATCATAATATATAAACATGGGATCATATAAACAAGGATTCATAATAATTTTGAAACGAAATAAAACTCGACATTATCATGATTTAAGGATCATTGAATATAGAAGAGTACAAGTCAAGGTTAACCACAAAGACTGTTGCACGTGGTAACACGAGTCAAGGCTAACTTCCAAGACCAAAGCACATAACATCTCATGAGACTAAACATTACCCAATTAATTGGAGTGCTATTTTGGAATACCCATATTAACATGTTCTTGAATATTATTTCCACATAAATAATCATACATAATAAACATACATAAACAAAGGGTACCCATGGAACAAAATGGGCATCGTAGTCAAACCCTAAAGAATAATTTAATCGGTGTATCATACAAGTGTCCATGAAAAAAAGTAATTAGATCAAACATAGAAATTAATAAGTTATAATAGGCACATATAATAATAATTGGTGCCAAATTTAAGTGATAACATGTAAAATAGTTTTATTAAACTTTAAAATTAAAACATTTTAGTGCGGTCTAATGAAAATATCATAGATCATTTAAAATAAAAAAGGGAATAATATTTTATATAAAACCAAAATTGAACCAAGAATGATTTAATAATAAATCATTGGTTTTATAAATATAATTATTTCTTAAAAATAGATCGTATAGTGTACTTGAAATTGGGAAATAAATTGGGAATTTCCCTTAAAATGGGTTTGCTTATCGGGAAGTTTTGAGGAGGGAATCACTTAAAGCATGTATATCCCTGAAAGAGAATGATTAATTGATATCGATTCAAGATTTTGGAAATATAAACATAAATTATATGATGTACCTAAAAAGAATATTGGATTTCATTTTGGTAAAAATAGATTAAGAATAACCCAAAGGAATATTAGAGGTTCGGGTAGAATCTCTTAAGGAATATCATCTTGGTAACGAGTATACTTAGGAGAGATTAATGATAGATAAAGGGGTTTATATTCTATTATACATCATGAAGAAAGTATGGGGGAGGTGGTAAATCCTACCCCATCATTAGTAACTACACATAAAAGGACATAACATAGAGGAGATTCTTAAATAAATGCGAGAAAGAGGGGATCCCTTACCTTAATTCTGATGGTGATCCTCGCTTGATCTTAATGAAATTAATAATAAAATTAGGTTCATTAATTAACAATCACATAAACACTACTAAATTTTATTGATTTATTATAACCCTATTAAGTTCATCCATTCCCTTTTTGATGATTTAAGTGGTTCAATTGCATTGTTTGAGAGTGTTTTCTTCCTTGGTTGTAATGATTAGTTCACTTATATTCATGTTTGGATAAACATTATGATGAGAATGTTTGTATCGAATTGATGTAATATAAAATTAGTGAATATATATAAGATGAAATGGTTATAAAATTCATTTGGTTATTCTAAGTGAGGGTGAATAATTATATAAAACATTAATGATAAACACTTGGATTAATTTGGAAATTTTGCTCATAATTAACTTGTTTTGTATTACTATTTTACATCATGTGTGAAAAAGGATTACAGAACATTAAATTATATAAAATACATATTTAATAGTTTGGTTCAACCATATAAATGGTTTCATGACCATAATTGAATATGGTAATAGAAATTGATAACTAGTCATCCTTAAATGTGATAAACTAACACATCTTGGATGGTGTTTTCATTTATTTCATATAAAAGAAGGGGAAAGGAGAGATGATAATGAATTATACAATTATCATAAAAACATTCCAGTAAATTGTTATTACTGTATTTTTTATACCATTTGGATGAGTATGGGTTTGGAAAGAAAAGAGAACAAAGGAACATGAAAAGAAAATGAGGGAAAATAAAAGAGGAATTTACCTCATGATTTTATCTTCCTTGAGAGCCTATTAATGGGAGAGGATTTAGTCTTTTGAGTAGACCAAGGGATAATGGAAGTGGGGGGGGGGATCTCTGGGAGAGATTTTGGTAGAATTTAGGGAAGGAATAATGCTTGAGAGGAGTGAAGAGAAGAGGGGAGTGTGGGGGGTTTTTATAGTGGAGGGGCAGAGGGTTTCCTTAATATTTTAATCATTAGTTTATTATTTCTCCATAAGAAAATAAATAGTGATGATTCCATGACCAAAAATAGTAATAAGTGCATGTGAGTTAGAACTGAAGGTGATTACATCATCATAAAATCACCCACAACTTAGTAATTAATGTATTTAGCTTATTTGGTAAATTATCATATTTCACTATTCATAAAAAAATCATGTATTTCAGAAAAATCACAAAAATTTACCCTAAATTTTTTTCTATGTGTAAAATCCATAAATAAAATCCATTTTTCAAAAATAATTTTCTAAATATGATTTATTTAATTTTTAATTAAAATATAAATTTACTTGGAAAATACAGATTTTAAAACTATAACTGATTTATAATGCTTTCAAAAATTACATAAGGTCTTATAAAATTATCTCAAAACTAGAAGAAATAAAATTTTTAATTTATGAACACATTTTAGGGTAAATTCATTTTATTTTAAATTAATTAACTAATTGTAAAAAATTATTTATGAATTACAAAAATACAAATACTTTACTATTTTAATATTATCACTTATAAGATGCCTAAATTTTATTTATACATTCAAGGGTGAGGTTAATATTCTTTTATAAAATTTACTATTCATAAGAATCATATTAATATTAATGAGTGTGAGTTACTATTCCTAAGTGTAGGTTACTATTCACCTAAAATTATGTTTGTTCCATCAGACCCCCAAAATCACCTTGAACGCAACTGTGTATGTCAGATTTTTGAAATTCAAATCACAGAAGTGAAAATATTATATTTAAAGGTGACATAGTACATAGTAGTTCATTGTGTTGTGATTTCATGCAACTATATGACATAATTATAAGAAGGTAATTTCTATTTATAAAACATTGGGTCATTTCAACATCCACTTTTCTTCTTCTTTTAATTTTTTCATCTTTAGTAGTACCAACATCTCTTGGAATATCAGGTTCTTCACTCATTACTTCATAATCATTGAATGAGTGAAGAGATTCACCGTCTAATTCATCCAAGTATTTATTTTTTATGATTTTGGTTTACTTCAACTGATTCCGGCTCTTTCCGTAGAAACTTCCATAGTGAGGAATTCCACCAGACTTATTCTTCTTCTTTGAAGTTCTTCCCTTTTCAAGGGCACACCAAGATAAGAGAAGACTGAATATTTAACTCCAACAATTTACTTAACCAAGTTAGAGAAAATAAATATAATAAAATAAACCTACCCTATGATACCAATTGTTAGGTCTAAAAGGGCCCTAGATACACTGAGGGGGGGGGGGGTGAATTAGGGTTTGTATATTCATTTATAAATTCTTCCAACCCCACTAGATCTTGAATTCTTTATTATTAATGTCACTTATATTTAAATTTAATATAAATGTTGATTGTGTCCTTTCTAATTTTATTTGATGATGATTCACTAAATTTAAATTAATAAAGGAAGGACATGGAGACAAATATTATTACTCTGTTCACCCTCACTGGGCTACATCCAAGGAACATACAATGAAAATGTGTTGATTGTAAAAAACTCACTAAGGCTCACTACCAATAATGATGGTTTAGGCTAGATCTCATCTATACCCAGGATAAATACTTTTACAAGGTTTAGGGACAGCTCACAGATTTCCTAAGGGCCACTCTCTATGTCTCTTTCTCTGACTCACTACTGGTGGAAAATATAACTGTCTTCCTCTTCCTTTTATCACTAATCTGGGAAGGTATCCACTAATAGTTTATATACTGGTAGGTATCACATAGTTCATGGACATGTAGGTCCCTTCATTTTCATGAAATCACCCGTCCTCAACTGTGGGTAGATTCTATGTTGAAGTTCCTTTTTCACCTGTAGATGAATTACACATTTCCATGCATAGATAGTTTGTGGAAATTACTTTCATGAACTCTTCTCCATGAATTTCCTTGATACTCTATGGACTGCCTTGAACCCTCCATAAACTACGCTTCACAATGTGATGTGACTGCTTTATATACCACCTCTACATTTCATTCCACCTCCACTTCCATGGACTTTCCTCCTTCCGTGGACTGCTTGTTCCTCTACGAAGCACTAATTTTATCATATATGATCACCTCTTCAGTGGACCATTTTCCCTCTGCAGACTATCTATGCTTCGATGACCCTTCTTCCATTGTATGCTATTGTTCCCTGTAAAAACCCTTTCACAAACTATTCATGCAAACCAATTCACCATTTTACGAATCCTCCTCGTGAACCTATTCTCCTTCGCGGGATCCCCCATGAACTCTTTTGGATAGAGCTGAATTTATTTCGGAGCTCTGATATTTTCTAATGAAGGGCACTCTATGTAAAGATGAGATTAACACTCCTTATATAGAAAAATAGATCTGAAAATATCACAAATATATTTTACTCTAACATTCGATGCAATACCTCTTGTACCGTGTACTATGCATCTCTCTCGATCCACAATTGTTTTTACCTATGTTGTCCATGTACTACCACTCTTCCTTCACAATAGATGATCTCTTACGTGAATGAAACCCTCTGCGTCTTCTCAAATCACCACTTCGTTTCTATAAACGATGTTCCGTTATACGTACCAAAATTATTTCGTGAACTACCTGCCTCCCACAAACTGCAAGCCTCCCCATGAACCATTTTCCCCAAACGGTCCGTGCACTATGCTTCTAAATATTCATAGTGTTGCTATGTAGAATTATTGAATTTGTCGATTTCCAAAATTCATTCTGCATACCACCTTTTGCAGTCACCAAATGCCTTTTGTGACCTGTGAACTGTTTAATCCTATGCGTAAAATCTTCCTTTTACCAAAACAAACTCCTGATTTTAAGGCCTAAACATTTTGTGAACACTGGGAAACTACACCACCTAAAAAAAATATTTCAGAAAACACCAACCATACTCATTCACAGTCATCTATATTTTTCAATAAAAATAATGACACCCAAAAACACTGAGATAAATTTTTGAGGGTTCTTCCCAAAAATATCCCCCTTTGGGTTTGCCGACAACTCTTTTTAATTTGATACATCATTATATATTCTTCCATATTCTACCTGCATTTTATTCTTGCAATTATGATATCAGTCAAATATTTACTAAACACAAACTCTAATCCCATAAGTTCCATGCTAATTGTGAGAAACATGATTATAATGAAAATCTAATCAATGAATCAATTCATTCTATTCCTAAACCAGTCTTTGGGTTAGGCCATTTCAGAATGTCTTCAACCTGTTGATCTATAGGCATATACTCCAACATCACAAGACCATGCTCCACCTTCTCCTTGATAATGTTATATTTGATTTCAATGTTCATTTTACCTGAGTGATGGACTTGATTTTTTATAAGATTTATAGTAAGTGAATTATCACAATGGATTCCGATCAGAGACTTCACTTCAACTCCCATATCATCAAGAATCTGTTTTATCCATTGTAAATGTGTCTATGATAGAGTTTTTGCAATATACCCAGATTCTACGGTACTCAATAAAATGCACTCTTGTTTCTTGATTATCCTAGAAATAAACAATCCACCAAGATAGAATGCACCACCTGACATTTATTTTTTATCATCCATGCTGATCCAGCCCAATCTGCATCTGTATACCCTAATAAATCTTGCTGATATTTTTCATTGTACATCAAGAAAAATTCCCTTATTACCTTCATCTAAGAAATTATTATATTTTTTTACTACAAAAAATTAGATTTACTTGGGATTTTTTTGATAATTCAATGTAGAAAAAACAAGATTCAGTCATGTCGTTGTTGATCACAACATGCATCCAATGATCTTCCTGTATTCAGTGACATTAACCACTTTTCCTTCATCATCCCTTGAATGTTTCATCCCTGTCACCACCAAAATTGTCATCTCCTTGGAATTAACCATTCTAAATCTTCTAAATACCTCCTTGACATATTTGGGTCGAGAAATGAATATTCCATTCTTTCCTTGTGTTACTTTTTTTGAGAAAATGATATATTCTTGAATATCATGCTGTTGATGCTTGATTTAATCAATATAGAACCTTTTTCAGTCGAAACACTCTATTATAATCTTTATTAATGAAAACAACATTTGACTTCTCAATTTGACCTTCTTCTTTTAAAACCCCATTCATAAATGATGACATGACATCCATTTGGAAAACAATGAACTTTTTTGTCACAATTATGGCCAGGAATAGTCTGATTGTATCTAGCCTTTAAATAGGTGAAAATGTTTCATCAACATCGATACCCTCTATTTGGGAGTACCCTTTGAGCAGTAATCATGCTTTGTTTCAAATTACCACACCATATTCATTAATTTTATTATGAATGACCCATTTAGTCCCAATGAAATTTTTATATGTTGGTCTAGAAAAAATCTCCCATAGCTGATTACTCTTTATTTGGTCAAGATCTTCATTCATAGCCTGAACACAGTTCATATATCCAACTACTTCCACCTCCTCCTCATCATTATCTTCTTATGAATCATCATTTTCCACTTTAACCCCTAAGTTTATCGCCTCTTTGTCACTGTCATCAAGAAACTATGACCTATATTGTCAAATATTCTAATTATTCTATACTATAGAGACATCATTTTTCTAAAGTACCTTCATAGCCTCTTTTTGAACCATTTCCAATATTATATCATAGTTTCTTGGAATCTTGAAAAGTGAATCTTTGAGATCTTGCATCAGATTAAGAGATAAAATGCTCCACCTATTATATACAACTCTTACAGTTGTTAGGCCTATTGTTTAGACCCGAAAAAACATTCTTATACTCCTACATAATTTCTTCATAGTTGAATGAATGTTTGAGAAACTTCTTCATCACAATAAATCTTCCAATTATAGCTGTATTCAAGGAAATTTTCATAGGATTATTTTAACTCTTATAAATGATCTATCAACATAACTACTAAACCTACCGAGTTGAAAATCGATGTAGGAAACATGAGATAAAGTTAATAATGCCCTCAACAACCATTTCACTCAATTAATTCCACATATCTGATGCGACCATAGAACATTAAACCCTATCAAGTAATTCTTCTATATTTATTCTTTAACTCTGGTAACTAATTTGAATTAGTTGACATTCTGGAGAACATCACATCACCACTTTGAATATTTTGATGCCACTTCCCCTTGGATAGTATCTCTCATTGACCCTGATACAATCGAACATCATTTAATATAATTTATAAACATAAGAAGAGGGGAAACCTATGAAATCCTCAAGAAGAGGATTGTGGTCAATCCCAATGTATCAACCCATTGATTACTTCTTTATAGGCAATATACTTTTTGTTGGGAAAAAATACCTCAAGGTAAAATTGCAGCATTTTTGGGTTGATTGTGTTTGTTGAGAGAGCAGGTATCCATAGTGAATTTTCATGTTCCAGAGTTATTATTGACAATCAATGTTGATAATGAACCATGACAAAGGAATGAACGATCCGGAGGTGGTACAAAAGAGTAGTACAAGGTGGTGTTGTTTCCAAGTGTTTACCAAATTTTTGGGGACCAAAATTTGGAGGTTGGTGAGCATTGCAAAAAGTGGATATCCTTGAAGAAATTATTTAAATATGGTAAAGGCAAGAGTTTCATGAAGATCGGATTCATGGATTTAATTTCATGAAGACAAAAAGAATGTTGAAGGTGTTCTTCGCGATTACTTCAAGCTTCGTGAACGACAAAGGTTGAAGAACATTGCGGAGGTAAAGGGCTTTGCGAGGGAGCTTTGTGGTGAAGGTGTGAATGGATTGACGGTGATGCTCCGTGATTACGTCAAGCTCCTCGATTGGAAAATTTCCATGGTGCTTCACGATATTGAGAGAATTTTGGTAGAAACTTTAGAGCTTTGTGATTTGTGATGACGTGGCGTTGACCTTGCAAAAACGGATCGATGGATTGTGGAATCGCTTATAAATAGAGGTGAACCCCCTTGAGAGTAGTAGAGAGTTTTTGAAGAAAATATTTTGGTCTCGGTTCGCGAAGTTGATTCGCGAAGGTAGTGTTCTTTGCGAAAGAGAGGTGCTTCGTGGCTGCTAATCTAGCTCCACGAAGGAAGTGCGCTTTGCGAGGGTGCGTGCTCTAAAGAGTGTGCTTCTCAAAGAGGCAGGAGCTTCACGACGAGCTAATATTTTCAAAGTCTTGAGCTTTGCGAAAAGGCAGGATGCTTCACGAAGGCTTGTTTGAGCTTCGCGAAATTTGGAGCCTCACAATGTAGGGTGCTTTGAGAGGGTATTTCCAAAGGAATTTCTCAATGTTCAGGGGAAAAGGGGTATTCATCAGTGGATGAAATTTGAACTTAAATAGTGTATCTATCAATAGTTGAGGATGCATTATTTCATGAAAATGAAGAGACCTATAGGTCTATAAACTGTTAGTGGATCTTCTGAACAAGTAGTGAGCTCACTTTAGTTGAGAGAGCACTTGGTTCTCAAATTGTGAGTGGTTGTATACCAGGAGGGACAGTGAGTCCGCTTAGAACTTGTAGACAACAATGCGCTTATAGTGGAATTGTTACATCAGCACACTGCCGGTGTATTCTCCTTGGACATAGCCCAGTGAGGGTGAACCAAGTAAAAATCGCTGTGTCCTGTGCATGCTTTATGGTTTGTTCATACTATACATCAGGAAGGAGAGGGAAGAGGGTTTTGTATAATATCAAAACAAGATCAAAAGGGGTAGTCGTTTTAATATGTCATACCCTAATTCAACCCTCTCTCAGGGTATCTAGCCTAGTGGACCTAACACTTTTTTTCTTGTTCCAACTATCCTTCTAACTTCATCCATTTTTGGCCATATGACTAAACATTATTTACCAAAATGACGAGTCTTATTTTGATTTTTAGATTCGATAGGAATATATTTTTTCAGAAAATTTGTTTGAAGCCTATTTTTATAAATTTCCTTCTTTGATTCTATGATGTTATTCCATTTTTCACGAATCATTATTTGAGTATAAATCATTTCACTAGTCACCTTATCTTTCTTCTCCCTCTATTGGAGGGATCTTTTTGTTTCCTTCACTTTTCACCATGTGGAACAACATGTGAAATTTTCAATGAATTATTTATTCATTTTTATTTTATCATTTATATGATTCATGCCACCATTTCTTGTTAGGGTTGTGTCTTCCACTAGATTTACATTCATTTTAATCACAACTGGAGCATCTCCTCCATTTTCCTTCTAGGTTTGTTCACATTAATTCCAAGAGAGTTATTTTGAGTGTAATAAAGGAGGTGATTGATACAAATTTCATAGAGCTCAATATGATTCCCCTTAGGATATAATCCTATCTTTCAACTTATCCTATTGTCTTCCAATATAGAATTTTTCATTATACACTGTCAGCATTGGGGATCTCCTTTTAGGTTCATTTTAATTCCCTTCTTTCTTATTACTACAATGTATTTACAAATTCCCATGATTAAAACATATAAAACATCTATTGTTAAAAATAAACCTTGTATAATAATTTCTCGGTTGAGATATTGATATAACATGAGTTTTTCTTCGGACATTGAGTTACTGGGATTCTTGATAGATCCTCATGTTCTGTTACATTTTTCCACAATAGTATCATTTTCTGGATACTTTCTTCTAAGAGACTCCTCTTTCATATTTCTTAAGTATTTTCTTATTACTATTAGATTTATAGACAATTCAATCTTCACAGCATGAAATATATTCGAAAGTCACTGAAAAAACTAGACGTATGATCATAAATCCCATATAATTATAACATGATATCATTAATTATGGTAAAAACCTTTTTAGGTCTGTTTCCAGTATCTATCAAATTTTTACTACTTTTGGAACTATTCACAACTCTCAAATTTTCATGCATGGGAGAGGGATCATAATATCCAATACTGATTTTTCCAAAATTGCATGACCTTTGGGATTAGAAAATATGTTCTTGCTTCTCATTAGAAATAGAATATTTTCTTTTCATTACATCACCACCTGCCAAAGGATAATCAAATAGTAAATGCAAAGAATCCTTCAATTTAGGCTAATCTTTGGAGTAGATTTATCCAATTCTTTATTCACCAATTCTATCTATTCTCCCAGTGGTTGAATCTTCATATCCACTGATTCAAGACGATCATTAATTTCTCTCTTGATATTGTTCTCAATACTCTTCTCATCTTCAAATTATCAAGTGAGCTTATCTATAAGGTCACTTTTCTCATTTACTTTAATTTTTTCCTGAGCAATAGAATCAGTAAATCATGAATTCCCTTGTTGTATCCTTTGGTTATTTAAACTAGTTGAGATAGTTTTGTAGTAAGATCATCATTCATGGTTTTGAGATTTTTAATTTCTTCAGAGTTTATATTATTCCCCTTATCATTATATTTTAGTTTTTCTATCTTTGGGTACATATTTTCATGTTCATATTCTTGGGATTCATTCTTCTCCCTCAGATCTGTATCGACTTCTAGAAGAGTTTTATTTAAACCTTTCAACTTGTTGACTTCAATTTACTACACTTAGATCTGGATATCTTTATATTTATTTTATTAATCCAGTTTCTGATCCAATTCATTTATTTTGTGGAAAACATCTACTTTTGTTATTCTTTAAATTTATTAATCATGAGTATTACCAACATCACTTGGAATATCTGCTTTTTCTCTCATTCCATTAGCATAATTTAATGAATGAAGAGTTTCACTATCTGATTAATCCAAGTATTTCTACAGTATGTTGTTGGTTTCCTTCAACTGAACCATTCTCTTTCCATAGACACTTCCGTAGTGAGGAATTCCACCAGACTTATTCCTCTTATTTGATGTCATTCCCCTTTCAATGGCACACCAATATAAGCGTAGACTGGATCTTTAACTTCAATAATTTACTAAACCAAGTTAGAGATTTTTTTTATAAAATAAAAGTTACCATATGATAGAAATTGTTAGGTCCAAAAGGGGCCTAGATACTCTAGGGGGGGGGGGTGGGGTGAATCATGTTATGGATATTATTTACTAAATTCTTCCCTCCCCACTAGATATTGAAACCTTTATTTTGAGGGTCAATTTGTTTTCTATTTAATGTAAATGTTGATAAGGTCTTTTCCAATTTTATCTGATGATGATGCACGAAAACTAAAGAAATAAAACATGCACAAGGACATATAGATTTTTATTTGGTTCACCCTCACTGGGCTACATCTAAAAAGAATACAATGACAATGTTCCAATTCAACCAAATTCACTATGGATGACTGCCAATAATGATGGTTTGGGATAGATCTCATCTATACCTAGGATCAATGCCTTTACAAGGTTTAATTAATATCACTACATTCCCAAGTTTCACATCCTATGTCTCTTTCTCTAGATCACTGCCGATAGAAAGGATCACTATCTTCCTATTACTTTTCTCAATGATCTTAGAAGGGATCCACTCAAAATTTATGGAATTTTAGGTCCCACACTGTTTTTGGACATGTAGGTCCCTTCATTTTCATGAAATCACGCATCCTAAACTGTCGGTAGATGATCTATTGAAGTTCCTTTTTCAGTCGTAGATGAATTCTACTTTTCCACTCACTATTAGTTTGAGAAAATTACTTTCGTGAACTGTTCAACGAAAACAGCCTTGATCCTCCATAGATTTCCTTAATCCCTCTATGAACAGCAATGCACTACGTGGCATGAATGCTTCATGGACCACCCCTTGTTCGTGGACCACCTCCGCTTCCATAAACTTTCCTCCTTCTGTATATCGCTTCTTCCTCTGTGAACTACTACTTCTACTGCAGATCATCACCTCTTCCACAAACCATCTTCCCTCTATAGAATACCTCTGCTTCCATAGACCATATATATTTCTAAAGAACCTTTTTCCTTTACAGGATACAATTCCCTACAAAGACCCTTTTTCTAATCGTTCTCATGAACCAATTCACCCTTTGTGGAATCCTCCTTAAGAACCACTTCTCCTTCATGGAATCCCCCACAAACTCTTTTGGACATAGCTAAATTTCATCTAGAGAAATGATGTTTTCTAAGGAAAACCAATCTAAGTAAAGATCGGTTTAGGTCTCTTTATATAATAAAATAGATATGAAAATTTTGCAAATCCATTTTACTCAAATATTTGATTTGGTACAGCCTTCACCACATATTGTGCATCTCCTATGAACCGTAATCATTTCCCCCTATGTAGTCCTCATACTACAACTCTTCCTTCGTGGAAACCGATATCTTCCATGAACGAAACTATTCATAACTCCTCAAATCATCGCCACCATTTTAAAAACAATGATCCATCCCATGTACTACAAACCTTCCATGAACTACCTGCCTCCTGCGAACCGAAATCCTCCCCACAAACTGTTTTCCCTACGTGGTCTCTGCACCACACTTCATGGTCAACATAGCACTGCTATATAGAATTATTGACTTTTCCAATTTCCCAAAGCCATCCCACATACTATCTTTTATGGCCACAAACTATCTTTCACGGTCTACGAACTGTTCAATCCTATGCAGAAAATATTCCATTTTCAAAAAAAACTCTCAATTTTGATGCCCAAAAAGTAAGAAAATAGTGGGAAACTACACAACCTAAAACACCTACTTTGGGAAACACCAACCGTACTCATTCCCAGTCAACTGAATTTTTCAAAAAACACAATCACACCCAAAAACACCGAGATAAAACATTAAGGGATATTTTCGCAATAATATATATGAATATATATATTATTTATTTATTACAAGTATAGGGTATTAAAAAACTGAAACACCCATTAGAATTGAGTGACGCCTCACCCACTTCAGTTTTTTTATCTGGGATGGGATACAAGACATGTTAATAAATAATTAATATGTTTATAGTTATATATATATATAAGTATATGTATCTGTGTGTAATTATAAATAATTAAAAATATATATATGTTTATAGGACACACACACACTAATATATATATATATCTATGTGTGTGTGTGTCTGTTTATATATATGCATGTGTGTGTGTTTATATATGTTTGTGTGCATGTGTGTTTAATGTCACACACACAAACACATATATATACACATATGTAATCATAATTATAAATTTATATATATATATATATTAATTAATAGAATTATAGTTACACATATATATAATTAATCATGTTTTAAACCACAAGTACAAATGTCAGTAAAATAGCTTTGTTTTCTTAAAAATGTCACTAAATTAAAATTGTAGATGTGTTTTAATATAAAAAAATATATTTTATATATATTTATGTGTGAGTTTTCATCTAAACATATAGTTTTAAATTTAGTAACTTTTTTAAATGTGGCTAAATTGGCGACATTTATCCAAAATGTCATTAAATTTGCAACATTCTAAAAAAATGTGGCTAAATTAGTGATGCTTTTAGAAAAAATTTATATGTTAGTGATGTTTTCAAAAAATAATTGTCAATTTAGTGAAATTTATTATAAATGCCAGTAAGTATAAATTAAAAATATTTTTTTGAAAATGTTTCTAATTTAGAGATACTTTTAGATTAAAATTGCTAATTTAATGATGTTTTCAGATAAACACTGCTAAATTTAAAATTATAGACGTTTTTCAAAAATGTCGCTAAATTACTGTTTTTAGTGAATTATCTATTAATGTCCTCATTTAAAGTGTTAACTGCTTAGTTTTTCATGAATGTTTTGGTTCGGTTGTTACTGTACTTGTACTTTAATCATGGTTCATAAATCTCTTAAATTTTATTCATGATATAAATATCATATATATTCATTATATATGTATTCTTATCCATTCATATTAAATGGTGATGAAAAATGAATTACATCACTTCATGGAGGTGGTAATTTGTACGTACACATCAGTGATGTTTCCAATTTTTAATGGATTGAATGAAAGAAAGATAAACAATAATTCCACTTTCCAGAATCATAATTACATCATAAATTTCATATATTTTTATTAAATCATTATTTCTTACTCTCTAATAAAAGATAAAATGATAAAAAAACACACAGATTCATGGAGGTGGTAATCGATATGTATACATGAGCGACGTTATCATTTACCATTGATTCGGAAGGTAAAAAGTTAGAAAAGATAGTATCATTAAATAAGAATATTTTTTTAGAAATATCATATATATACAATAAATACTTCATTAGAACCACTCATGAAATATGGTGATGGAAAATGAACCGTATCGCTATGTGGAGGTGGTAGTCTACACGTATGCACATGAGATAGTTTTATTTAGCATTTGATATAGAAGAGTTGGAAAATGGTATTCCCATAATTATAATAACATATCAATATAAAATATTTCATAAGTTTTTAACCTTTGGACCCTTATAATATTCTAATATTTCATAATTTACAAATAAGGTCACTAAATTTTCAAAACTATGTTTTCATTAATCCCCAAACAGTATGAAATAGTTTTTAATTTTCACATAAAAAACATGTGAATACCTTCTCCATGTATTCTATGAAAACTATAATTACAATAAAACATTATTAAAAATAAACAAGATTCCTTATTAATTATATAAAAAAAGATTATTGGATATATTTCTTAAATATAAAAATGCTATAAACTCCATCAATGACAGTACAAACCACTTTTTTAACAAAACAATAATCAGTTCTAAGGAAATCAACACTCCATAATTTAATTTATCCAAATAAGTCATCTCTTTATCCCAAAATCATTATCTCAACATTTAGAATATATTAAGGGTTGTCTTAAAAATATAACATTTCCCTTAAATCAATTTTCTATTCCATCGAAATCATTCAATATATTCTTTCAAATCCTTAACGAACAACTTATACTGAACAATATTTATATATTTTATGATTCATATAACATAATATTTGAACTCCAATACATAAATACTTAAGTCACCCCACTTCGTTCTCATACCATTAACTATGATTCACCATCTTATTACTTAATACCCCTTTCCATTTATATGTCATTTATAGGCTCTTAATCATTATAAATATAACCATTGTTTATATAACCTTTCTGATTTTCTTCACAATCTTTCCCCTTAGGACATCGATTTATATAATGCCCATACTTTCCACAGTTAAAGAATTCAGAAGTCTATGATATCTTTGGGAGACCATTATTCTCATCCATTGTGCTAACCAAAATTCTCATTTTACCTTTGTATTTACTTAATTTTTCCATTCTATTCCATATCCAAAACATCTTCCTGTTCCTCTAAGACATCGACTTGGGTGTTTCTTCCCAAAATCCCGACACATAATAATCTGGATCTTCTTTCCTCCATGGTCTCCACTATAAATATTAGAGGGATATATCCTTATATTATTTGGTGATTTTGAGATTTGTTTAAGGTAAATATTGTTAATCATGTTCTATGAAACTGAATAGGCATAATCACAACATCCTTTACTCTATTCATCTTCCCATCTGGTTTATCATCAGAAAATTATCCGTCACATTCAATATTATCCTGATTTCTTCTGGTTCCCTCTATTGACTAAAACCAAATTGTATAGTGTGAACAACACTAATCCAAGAAGAAAATGACATAATCATGAAATAATTAACTTATATTATTTTTAAATCATGAAAAATTCATTTTAATCTATGACAATATAGGTTTATCCTAGGTCATTCATAGTCATCATCTATTTAAATCCATCATAATGGTTAGTAAATAATTTTTGAATTTCCAAAGAATATCCTCTAGGGGTGTCAAACTAGGTGTGTAGAAAGGCCCATTGTCCTGCACCCATTCCCAATTGAGTATAAATCAATATGGTGTTTTTAGGATTGTTACTCCTAGTTATATTTATGCACGAGCCACATCCACTTGTTTTATCTAGAAATGGATTTATTTTCTTGGAAACTATTTGTTCTATCCTTTAAAAAAAATTCCAGGAAATTTACATTTTCTTTGACTAACCCTTATAATTTATTCTTAGAGAAGTCCCTAGACATATCCATATAAATATCCCTAGGGATATCACTAAAAAAATTTATCCTATTTTCTAAATGTTAACTAAACCTTTCATTTGATAGTAAATATAGTGAACTAGGCTAATAATACATGGATATTACATGTTTTTAGATTATTTTTCATTACATTATAAAAACACATGCCTGAGGACCATAATAGTTTATTGACTTTGGAAACATGGAACAAAAAATTCCTAATTCATAAAAGATATTCAATATCTCCCATAAATATCTTTCCATTAAATATTCCTATGTGAAAACATTATTCAAAACATAGAGAAAGGAAATATCAGAATGTGTGAGCTCAGATGCTTTGTAATGGTAAACAAAGGAGATATGTAATCATAACATGAATTTAAGGGTATGATAACATGAGAATAACATTTGAAAAGCATAACCTACATATCAAACATCATAATCCCAGGTCATGGATTAAATATTGGATGTTCATAAGAAATAAATCATAAGATAATCAACTAACATGAGATATGATATCATAACCATGACATGAGACATATAATTGTGACATATACATAAGTATATATATCATTACCTTAATAGTCAAGGCTCATTACCAAAAATTTTAAGGGAACTCAATGGTTGGCTACACCTCCTTGGCGGGACACAACACCATCCCCAGTGGAATTCATTTCAATATAGTGGAATGGGTTCAATCCTTAAACCAACATAGTATTCAAGGTTCACTCTCAAGATCATCATAGAAAGAAAATTCCATTACTAAATCAATTTCACTCTTCGTTTCAGTACTATCTATCTCACGAGATATGAATATTTAACCAATTCCTTAGAGGGAGATATAGGTCCCACCCATATTTGTTTATAACATAACCACCATCCTTGGTTATCACATAACCACCATCATTGGTTATAATGTATCCACAATCATTGGTTATAATTTAACGACTTACCCATAATGAAAATCATACATATGTGGGACACATGATCATAAAACATTCATCATATCATAAACCATGAAATGTAATGGGTTTTATAAACATTTCATCATATCATAATCTATGGAAAAAGGTAGGTTTCATGACAATTTCATCATTTCATAATATAAAAACCCATGAAAGAAGTGGGTTTCGTAAGACTTATATCATGGTATAACCCATGGAAGAGAAATGAGTTTCATAAACATCTTGTCTTCATAAAAATAAACCACTCAGTTAAAGAATAAGAATGGTATCCTTGGTTCATATACCTTGTAATGAATAAATTATATAAAAGGATTTAATCTTAGATTGAGATGTAATTTTCAAGACCACATAGAATATTTCTTAAGGAAAATAACCATTCATTGAAAATCACTTTTTAAAACATAAAATTTTTTAAAATCATTTTCTTTAAAAATAACATTGAAAAATTATAAATGAATCTTCAAAAAACAAAATTTAAAACATTTCATGAGGAAAATAACTTTTCATTTAAAACAATTTTTATAGCATAAAACTTTATTAAAAATCCATTTCTTTAAAAATAACCTTGAAATATTATAAAAAAAGATTTAAAATCATATAAAAAAATTTATGAGGAAAATAACCTTTCCACTTTGAAAAACACTTTTTTAAAAAATAAAACATTTTTAAAATCCTTTTATTTGAAAATAAACTTGAAATATTATAATAGAAGACTAAAATTAAATAATGGTCATGTTTACATGAAGTTTTGTTTATGTCGTACATGTTAAAATAATGATTCCTTTCACATTTTTGTTAAAAAAATGAGGATTGTTTAAAAAAGACATGAATATTAAATTTATTAATTTTTTTAAAAAATAAAACATGGGTCAAAATTTATTTTAAAAATCATATGATAATAATAAAACATGATTTAAAATATTTTTAGCAAACATGGTTTTTGGAGGAGAAAAAATTTCTAACCGAAGAGAGAAATAAAGTTTAATTTTCTTAAAAACATTTTCTCAACTATTTTAAGTAACAAAGAGTTGAAAAATTGTAATATTACATTAAAATATCATGAAAAAACATTGGTCAAGAAAATTAATGAGTCTCATGAGAGATGGATCATAAGATTTTATCATTAGAAACATAATCATAAAAAATCTCGATAAATGATGAGATTGTAACACAAAATCTTTACCACATTGGTAACTTTAAATCACAAGCCCCGTGAAATAGAGATTCCAAAATGGATATGTAAATAAAAATGATATTATGTAGAAGTATAAGAAAATACATTCATGGGAAATATATACACCACATAAAAGAAACATGTGGTGAATATGGAATGTGTCTCTTAGAAAAATAAAAGTGGAACAGAAATACCTTACCATAAGTCTCGACTTCCTTCACATTTGTTAGAACCCCATTTATAATAAATATACATTTATTATACATAAATTATAGAACTATAATTATATATATAATACTATATATTATTTAATTATGTAATTTCATTACCCGTTTATTAACAATCCCATGCAAAAGTCATATTTTGGTAAATAACCAATTGTTTTTCATAAATGTTTTGATTTTTTATTTTTGGGTATCTAACTTTGATCATGGTGATATGGATATTTTTCAATGCATTTACCACACCATTTTTCACTTTTTATTCATTTTTTATTGTCAAAATAATTTATTTTGTTTCATAATTATCATTTTTTGAATTTTTCATATAAAATAGTTAAAAATGTGATTCTGTGTAAAAAATTCTGTAATTTAGTGGTTGATTTTATATTTATGAATAATTGTAAATTAATTAATAAATTCTATTATAAATTTTATTTTTTATTATTTTACTTTTTATTAAATAATAATAATTTGTCTTTTTTTATTCTTTTAATTATTTTATCATTTCTGTAATTATTTATCTGTTTTACTTTCCAAATTTTATTTATTTTTAAATTAAATCATGAATTAAAATATTTCATCATTTTTATTTCTTAATATATAAATCTCAATTGTGTTTTTTTATTTTAAATAATTTATTTTTGTTTTTTACTTTTTTGATTTTATTAATAATTTTAATTAATTTATTTAATTTAATTGACTTTGAATATTTATTGTCTTAACAAATTAATTATTTTAAATTTAATTTATTTTTATGTTAAAATATGTTATGAATTTTTATTTTGGAATAAATTCTTTGTTGAATAATTGTAATCATGTTAAGTTGTTATAAAATAATTTAAAATGTGAATTTTAATGTTTTAATTTTTATTTCTGTTTTTGTTGTACTTAATTGGTCATTTTTTAGTTAAATAAATCCAATTAATTATTTATAAAATTTTAAACTGGTTATGTTTATTTTTAATTTTTTTTGATTTTTTTTGTAGGTGCCACCACTAGAGTCTTACCCACCACCGTACCACCCAGTGGGGACTCCCTGAGTCATATTTGCTCCCTAACTTTGCTGAATTCCCAGACCCACCATTGAAGCTCTCCCAACTGTGACTCCTTATGTTACAATTCTTCTATCTCACCCACAACTCACCAACACTTTTCCTCTTCACTCACTGTGAGCCTACACCAATAGTGACTCCTCGAGTCACCATTTCTCCTAGATCCCTTATCACTCTATTCATTTACCTCCTTCAGCTCCACTTCCACATTCTGTCAGTGACATAACCGCAACTAAAAATAAAATGTTATGGCATAAAAAATAGAAAATTAAAACTGGCACTCATAGAAGAAAAACAACAACAACAACAACAGACGGAAAATTCAACAGGCCGAATATTGAAGAATAAGAGCTCAATGAAATTGAAGACTCAAATTATACCAAATCATAACCTTTTAATACAACAAAAACAGTTCCCCAAACTGGCACTCACAAATATAAATAATATCCCTCACCTAATAAGCCTATTGTTTCTTCCGACCATGACACCAAGCCACCGTTCGAACCACCAGAGGCCGTCACTCATACCTTGCTCGAGACCCACTATTGTTCGATATTCCATCTCAAACCCAAGACTCCTCTTTGGAAGAACCACCAATATACACCTCCACACCCTCCATCAACAAGGATATGTACACCGTTGAAGACCCTCACTACACCATTAAGTGTCACCCTACTTCTGCCACGCTGATGCTCACCAAGCCCAAACCCCCTGCTCAACTCGAACCCACCCCTCATCCCTTCCCTCCATTATTCTGAGCCACCCCTCCCCTCTTTTTACCCCTCTTTTCTTTCTTTTTTCTTTTTCCGTAAAATTATATACAATAATATATATTATATAATAATAATAATAAATACAACTTATTTTAATAGTTATTTTTATTTTTAATTGCATTTATTTTTTATATAATAATATATTTAATGGATTTATAATTGTTAATATTAAAAAATAAATAATATATATATATATCATAATATTAATAATAATAATAAATAGGTATATATTAGTATATGTTGATATATTTCTTTGCTTTTTAATATTTATTAGTTCTATAATAATAATAACAATCGATATAATATATTATACATAATAAATAAGAAAATGTTATAAGTATTAAATATATATATTAATCAAAGTTTTAATATTACTATAATTAAGTAATATATCTAATATATACATATTTATAATTATATAAACATAACAAATTAAAAAGTGATCGGATGTTAGCTAATGATGTATGATGCCTATAAAAATAGACATTCATTTCATTTTATTTCCTTTTGTTCTCTCCCCTTTTTGTGGTAGGATCTAGAGGTGATTGTGGGGTTAGTGATTAACGAAGATATTCAGTGGAAAATTCAAGGGGATACATAGTTTGGTTTAATAGGCTGACTGTGCTCACTTTGAATTCATTTGGAGTTGGTAAATAGTGTCTTAGAGCATGCCATGCATATTGTTACTACTGCCTATTAGCTTGTGACTGTTGTTTTGGTATTTTGTTTTCCTTTTGCAAATAAGAAGAGAAATTATCCTCTCTTGAAAAAAAACCTTCACCCAAACACGGGAATGTCTCAAATTCCTTGAGAAAAGAACTAATCACTTCCATATTCTTCTTTCCAATTTTGTTTTTTTATTTCTGTTCTGTAAATACCATCACTGTGCTGCTCTATTTTGTAGTTAAAATACTGATGTTTGTTTCAATTGTATTGTTTTTTTGTTCTTACTAGCTTTGTGTTGTGATATGGAATCTCCAGTGATGGAGATATAATTTGGGGGCCTAGATTCAAGAAGTGAATCCATATCTGACCTGTAGATTCGAGTTTCACCGTGATCATCATTTTCTCTTATTCATTTTGAGAAGATCATGAAGGAGATTTAGAGTGTGCGATAAAACATTCTTACACTATATTTTTTTCTACTTGATTTACCATGATCCTATTACCATTGTTGTTTTGACTCACTCGATCAAGAAGTTAATTAAGGATTGTGTGACTTTTGGACCTTCGACGATCACTTTAGTCAGGGATAAATTCTTGGCTAGAGTGATATGCTTGGGAGATTTAATCGCTTTTGGGATAGTTCTTGCATGTTGGAAACTATTCTGCACATGATTGCCCACTTTTTCGGGTGATATAGGTGTGTCCATCAAGACATTGACCATGAACTTAGTGAGTTGTGAGTTTTTTTATTCAATCCTATATAGATTAACGATAGGGAGTTGAGGGTGGATCGACTTGGGTTTGGACCTTGTTCTCACTGACCACTCATTTTTGTATTATGTCTTTTATTGTTCTTCAT
Source organism: Viscum album (assembly GCA_963277665.1). NCBI lineage: Eukaryota > Viridiplantae > Streptophyta > Magnoliopsida > Santalales > Viscaceae > Viscum > Viscum album. Next base: position 1,420,860,765 of record OY728123.1, on the reverse strand, counting down.
TTTGTTTATTTTATTTTGGTTATTTTCATCACTATTTCACCACCTTTAAAACTATGATTTTTAACATTGTTTTACTATTTGAGTTTTCTATTTTTAATATATAAAAAACACAAAAAGATCTTAGGAAATATTCCCTGGGCACTCAACACTTCTTCCTTGAGAGAGACCCTGAGATTATCCACTATTCTATACCTAAAATTTTATAGATTTATCTTTAATAATCCTTTCCACAATGATGACATAAAATTTTAGCACCTTTTTTGGGGAAGTAATGATTGACTTGGTGGTTTTTTCCATTTTTTTGTTTAAAAAATCATAAAACAAAGAAAAATGATGAGACCACCTTGACCCTCAAAGGATTATTTTGGATTCATTATATATATAATTCGAGAAATGTTCAAAATTTTTCATCTGAATGATTTTGTAGAACTAATTTTATAATTCAATTAAGATTTTGTTCCAGAAACTTTAGAAGAATTATTTAAGAAAATTAAATAATTTTCTCACATTTTTCCTTAGTTATTTATTGCAGAAGAACTAGAGTTACAAACTTTTGATAATAGACTACCCATGGAATCAGTATAGAGTATAAAGATCCAGATTCTGAGGAATATTCGAGAGTTTGTAGGAGATGAGATGTGGATATATTGAATAATTTTGGCACAATATAGAAGATTATTTTATTTATATCACTTCATTTGTTTATTTTTTGTGTTCTAATTTGTCTAATGATTTTCTAATGACTCAACATGTCAAAACGGAATCAGATATCCTATCTTTTTACTAAGAGGAAACCACACCAAAAGAGGTGTGTTTTGATGATATTTAAGAGAAGGTTGACTACCCGACTCATAATCTGAACATACTACTAGGATCACTGTTCAATCAGAAGGAACAAGATACACTACTTTAGGAAGTTGACAATTTTTTTGATGAATCAATTTTTTATTTGAATTTTATTTTGTTTAATCTGGTCTTAATTGTGTTTCTACAAATGTAGGTATTGAGAATTCAATCCATTTTTTGTGATTTCCTATACAGTGAGGAATCTGATGCTTATCCTACTAACTAATTAATGGAACTCCCAATTTTGGATGAAAATTCTATTTTGGGAGCTTCTGTTGAATAAGAATTTCTTAAGTTTTGCAAAGTATCATAAGTGGATGATGACATATTTTTATAGTCAACGAAGAATGTGTTGATTTTAATAAATAAGATGATATTTCTTATCCAAGAGATGAATTCTACCAACCTATGCACATCAACCATCAATTTTAAGGAGGTAATTAACCCTACTTTTGTTTCCCCCTCCATAACTTTCCATGTGGTACTATAGAAAGGAGGGGGATTTGAATGATGTTGACCAATGGGTACTCCATATGATGAAAGTCACTGAAGTTACAGAGAACCAAATCTAGTGGTTTCTGATGAAGAAACACCACCCCCCTTTGGAATGGGGTGGATTCATTTACATTCTATCTGTAGATAGTAAAACTATAACACCCATTAGAGGGTTATCCCCATATTATCCTTTTTTTAATTTAATGTTTTAATTTATTTTTCCATGTTGTTTTAATTTATGTGTTTTTTATTAGTAGAAAAATAATCAAGCAGTTAACTCCATGTAAAAGTCTGTCAATATCAAAGAGACCAGATCACATAAATTTCCAGGATAAAACTCCCTAACTCATACATTGGTTTACTTTGAGAATTAAAGTCTGAATAATAATGTCAATGATTACATATTACTAGTAATTTAATGGATCTACGATAGTTCCTGCAAAAATCCAACACAAGGTGAAACCTTGAAGCTATGAAAAAAAATATGAGATGCTTCCACACTTTGGGAAGTCCTATTTTTTATTCTTTAAATTTTTTTATCTATTTATTAATATTGTGTACTTCTAGGAATAAAGTTTAGTAGAGTCCCCTTAATTTTTTATTAACTGGTAAATCCATTTTTAGACTTGGGTTTTAGATACTAGATTATAGTGAGTTGAAAATTTATTTGATATGAATTATGAAATATTCTAGGCCCATTTTATTCACTTTTATTCTGCTACTGTTGTAACTTTGATCAATATGCTAATTTTTGAAATACATTACCAAATATTTTTTCTAATCATAAAAAATAAAATCATGTAATTTTAGAAACAAATTCACTTGTTTGTTGGTGGTGGTTGGTGGGATTTCTATTGTATATATGTTTTTATTTTATTTTCTTTTATTTTCAGTGTGGTAAATAAATTTTTTAACATCCCTGTCACCCCTAAAACGGAATTTTATTGTGATAAAATTCAAAATACATTTCAAACCATTTAATTATTTCTCCCACCTTGAGATTCAACATTAGAGATAATGATAAGTCTTTAGTATGGGGTAGAGGGGTCTTTCTCTCAAATTAAATTACCTCCAGATTTTTTGTTAAAAAAATGGTTAGATTTTTTGAAATTATTTCAAAACAAATTTCAATTTCTTTTAAAACTTGAGGGTCCTTTGACCTCAATTAAAAGATAAATTCTATCCTACCTTATGGATAGCAATTTGTTGGATGTTGAGAGTTTCACTGATTCTAGAATTGTTATGGGTGTATGATTTATGGGTGGAGTAACATAATATTTTTATGTATTTTCTATTTAGGAATTGAGAAAGAGTGCGAGAAAGGATAGTTTTGATGAATTGTGATCATGAATTTAGGAAATTGGATATTTGAACTCAAACCTAGCAGACTCATATTTTAATGAAGAAATAATCACTTTAGGTATCCAACTCAAATGGTAATCCTATAAGTCCTTTGAAATTAGTGTAAAATGGCGATATGAGATCCCACAGTGCATCTTTGAGACTCTAGGTACTGGGTTTTTTATTTTATCCCTCTGTAAATATCAAATAAGTTCTTTTCCATAGTGATATTTGCACATACATGGATGAAAAAAATTCATAAAAAAGAATAAAGTGCCTAGTAGTACAACATGATTTCATTAAGGTGAGTGGAATTTTGAACCCAGATAAAGTAGGGGAATATTGACTTGTATTAATATTATTTGAGTTTTATCAATAAAGTGATTAAGAAAATAAAAAATTGATTTTTGGAACCTAGGATAATGTGAAAATTGAAGGTGCCTTTTGATAAGATTTTAACTCCACTTGATCTAACCTGTTGTCACTCTTAGAATTATAACTTTAATGAGGATTGAAGTATGATAATGGGTGATTTCATATAGAAGGTATGATATCCTTCATAGAGAATGAATTTGTGTTCCCTTGATTTCTAGTGGGTGGTTGAAGTTAGGCATGACCCTTTTATTTTTTAGCATTCTTTGAAAAGCCTTACCTAGTTCTACGCCTCTGTATAAAATTATTTCGACATTATTCATTTTTGATCTTACTGTAAAACATTTGGATTATATTTCATATAGTCAATATCATGCATTTGTTTGAGGACAAACAAACATTTAAGCACGAGGGAGTTTGATGTGGCTATTTTTCAATGCACTTTTCCACATAAATTTTTTTATTCTTTATTTATTAATAGAATAATATATATTTTTTTATAATTATTATTTTTTGTAATTTTTTTATCAAATTCTTAAAAATGTGATTTTGTGTAAAAATTATGTATTTTAGAGTTTAATTTTATCTTTTTGAATAATTTTAAATTAACTAATTAATTCTACTGCAACTTTCATTTTATATTATTTAGTTTTTATTTTAATTATTTTATTATTTATATAATTGTTATTTTTTCAACTTTTTTTGTTTAATTTATTTTAAAATTAATTAATTAATTCAATTATTTCACCATTTTAATTTTTTTTAATAAATTAATATCATTTAAGCTTTTTTTATTTTAAATAATTATGTTTAATTGGTTAATTATTTTATTTTATTAATTATGTTCATTGAATAATATTTTAAATAATTTAATTTAATTGAATGGAATTTTTTATTTTTTTTAAAATTAATTATTTGGAATTTATATTATTTTTTGTTAAAATATGTTAATAATTTGTATTCTGGAATAAATATTTTGTCGAATAATTATAATCTTGTTAATTTCATATATAATAGTTTAAAATATGAATTTTAATGGTTTAATTATTATTTATGTTTCTTTTTAGTTAATTGCTTATTTTTTGTTAAATAAATTATATTCAATATTTTTAAAATTGTAAATTGGTTTTTTTTATTTTTGACTTTTTTTTATTTTTATTGCAGGTTTCACTACCCATGTCTTACCTAATGCCAGACCAGCCGACAGTGACTCAAACATCTCCCAACAGTGACTCCCTAAGTCACCATTTCTCAATTCATTTTCTGAATTCTCTAACCAACCAATAGACCTCACCCAATAGTGACTCCCTGAGTCACCATTCTCCCATCTCACCCACAACTCACTACTATTTTTCCCATTCACTCACTCTGAGCCTCCACCAATGGTGACTACTTGTGTCACTGTTGCACATCCACCCCTGTATCACCATTCATCTCCCTCCTTCCTCTCCAGTTCAACCTTATGCTAATGATAGAATTGAAACCACAAAGTAAATTTAATATTAGAAATACGACAAAAATTCAAATTGGCACTCATAGAAGGAAAAAAACAACAGCAACAGAAGAAAAATTAAATGGGCTGTAGATTGAAGAATTAGAACTCAATAACACTAAAGATTCAAATTACCCAAAATTAGAAACACTTCATCAAACCAATGCTTCTAGCTGAAGAAAAACCATATTCAAAGAAGATCCCTAACCATAGAAGCCCAACGCTGCTTCCGACCATGAATCCCCAAACACCTTTCAAACAACCAGAGGCCACCACTCTTCCCTTTCTCGAGACTTGCTATTGTTCGAGCTTCCCTCTCGAACCCAAGCCTCTTCTACGGAAGAACCACTGATCTACACCACCACACCCTCCACCAAGAAGGTGTCGACCACCGTTGAAGATCCACACCACACTTTTGAGTGTTGCCCTGCTCCTTCCATACCAATGCTCACCAAACCCAAACCCCTACTCCACTCAAACCCACCCCCTCCTATCTTCCCTCCGCCATGTCGAGCCACCCTCCCCTCTTTTTCATCCACCTATTTTTTTCAATTTTATTTTTTCTTATAATTTTATACATTAATATATATCATATAATAATAATTAACATAATTAATTTTAATAAGTATTCTTATTTGTAATTATATTTATTTTTGTAAATAATAATTTAGTTAATGTATTTATAATCACAAATAAAAATAAATAAATATTATAAACACACATATATATAGTAATATTAGTAATGATAATAAATAGGTATATATTAGTATATATTAACAAGTTTATTTTTTTATTATTATTTATTAGTTCTATAATAATAATAATAATAATCATAAATATAAGATACTATATATAATAAATAAGTAAATATTATATGTATTACATATATATTAATTATTTTTTCAATACTATAGTTATTAAGTAATAAATCTAATATATATATATATTTATAATTATATATATATAACAATGTAAAAAAATGCTCTGAGGTTAGTTATCGACATCCGAGCCCCAAAAAATGGATATTTATATAATTTTATTTCTTACGGTTCACTCCTCTTTTTTGTGGAAAGATCTAGAGGTGATCATGGGGGCAGTAATTAACAAAGATGTTTGGTAAAAAATTCAACGGGATACACACGTCTCTTTAAAAGGCTGACTAAACTCACATGGTATTTATTTAGAGTTTTTGACCAGCATATCAGAGCATGCCACATGGATTTTTGTTTCTTCCTGTTAGCTTGTGACTGTTATTTTTGTATTCTATTTTCCTTTTTTGAATAAGAGGATGAATTAACATCTCTTGAACAAATCCTCCACCAAGACATGGGAACGTCTCCAATTCATACAAAAGGGAACCACACCCTTCCACATTCCACATTATTATTTTGTGTTTTTGTTTCTATTTTGTAGATACCATCATTGTACTGCTTTATTTTGTATTTAAAATTGTGATGTTCATTTCAATTGTGATGTTCTTCTAATTCTTACTTACTTCGTGTTGTAATTTGGAATATATGGTGATAGTGATCTAATTTGAAAGTCCAGATTTAGGAAGTGAATAATGACCCGACCTAGAGATTCATGTTTTATCATGATAACCATTCTATCTTCTTCATTCTGAGCAAATTGTAAAGGTTATTTAGAGTGTGTCATAACACATTCTTGCACCAAATTTCCCCCCCTGAATTTACCTTGATCCATTCCCCTTCTTATTTTGACTCACTTTATCGATCACCAAAGTGAGTATTTTTTAACTTTTTACACTTTGATAATCATTTCATTTAGGGATAAATTATTACTGGATTTATCTACTTGGGTTATTTCTTCAATTTTTGGGAGACTACTGGTGTGTTGGAAGCGATTCTACGCATGAGTACTCACCCTTTTGGGAGAGATAGGTGTGTGAATTGAGTCATTAAACATGAACTAAGTGGTTTTAGATTTATTGATTCAATCCTTTGTAGATAAATGATAGGGAGATGAGGGTGGATTGACCTAGGTCTGGACCTTGTTCTCGCTTACCATTTATCTTTGTCTTCTGTCTTTTCCGGTTATCTATTTTATTCAATTTACTTTGAATATTTTTCATCACTATTTTGGAACATCTGTTACTGTTATTTTTATCATTGTTTTACTATTTTAGTTTCCAATTTTTGAGATATATAAAAATATATATTTTCAGAAATACCCCTTGGTAACTTGACACTACTTCCTTGATAGCCAACTCGAGGTTAGCCACTATGCCATATCTTGTGTCCTATAAATGTATATTTGTCCATCCTCAAGAAAATGAAATCATAACATGGTTCCATAATCTATATAATGTAAAAAATTACATAAATATAATATATATTTAGTATATATTTATTTAGAGTAATCAATGAAATTTAGTGATAAAAATGAAATACACCATCCACGGAGATGGTAGGACGTACGTATGTATGAACGTTGTTTCCATTTTATTTTCGAACTGAAATAAATAATGTTAAATGTCATATTGTCATTATAGAATAATTTTAATGTCTTATTTATCAAATATTTTCATTAAAACCATCATTAATATGTTCCATGTAAAGGGTGAATAAATCACATCGCTTCATGAGGCAGTATTCTACCGTACACACGAACGACGTTATTGTATTACAAAAAATGAAAATGGTGAAGGTATATGTGATATAATAATTATATAAGAATAATAATATCATAAATATCATATATAAAGAATAAATATATCGTTATATCCAATTGTGATTGGATGTAATGGAAAAATGAAAGACATTGGTTTAGGGGGAGGTATTCCACCGTACACATGAACAATGACTTCGTAACCCATTGTTGGAATTAGTGATGGTTATAGGTAATAAAATAAACATAAAAAAATATAATTATATATAATATAATGATATTTTTATATCATCATGGTATAATAATAATTTAAGGGTGTTTATGAACAAATAAAACAAAAACGCTTATTGATGAACGTTACATCTTCTTTGGGTATCCTCCTTAGGTTTGCACTAAATGCCTTCCTAGGATGGATTTATGTCCAAAATAATGATTCCATTATAATTTTAGGGAAGTAATAAATTTATTTGGGTAGGAATTATACAAGACAAAAGGTTTTTAAGGTGTGAAGTTTTGAAGAGAGGGGGTGTCCTTTTATTAGTGGGGAAGAGGACACCGTTGTTATTTTTGAAAAGAATTGAGTTATAGCATCCCGCCATTTTATAACATAACTTTAATTCCATTACACAGAACTGAGGATCTTTAAGGTTTAGTGTCTTGGAAACAAGGAACATAAAACATGAAACAAAAAAAACATTCTTCTTAAACACTTGAAAGGCTTCTCCTCATGTTCACCCTAGGCTCATTACTGCATCTCATAACCTGGGGACATACATCAAAAGGAAGGGTGAGCAGAAGGCCCAGTAAGGGAAACAAGTGAAACATTTTACATATGAACTTGAGATACATCAATAAAGTAATGAAAAGAACTTTAAGGCATGAAAATGAAATCATGAGGCATATCATAATAAAAATAAAACTTTTTCATAACTTGAAGATGTGGCTACATCATTTAACATAGAAAATCATGAACATATCACCAAGGTCCATCCCCAAGGTGTCATTTTAAAATTACCAAGGTTATTCACCAAGGTATCGTGAAAATTGTAATCTCTAGTGGTTACATCATTACCAAATGCATTGGAGCGCTATCAGGGCGCACCCTTAAATTTGCCTTTATTATCATGTGATCCACATATATCATCATCAAACATTTCATAAATAACCCACATAGCATAAAATAAATGGGTTTCATTTCATAATCATAACGTTTTAAAAACTGCTTTAAAGACATGATCTTTACGTCACTTTAAACCCACGGAAAGGGAAAGCGGGTCTCATGTATGTAAATCCCAGAATTTAAAATGGAACATTTTGATATATATGTGAATACCCTTGTAGAAATAAGATCTTTGAGTATTCACTTTATAACATAAAATAATTTTTGAGAAAGGAGAGAGGCATTTTGAGGGGAAAATTCTACAGCATAACGGCTAAGTTTCGGGGTTTTAGAAAACATTGAAATGAGAGGGGACATGGGTCACCCACTCATAAATGATACATAAAACAGTAGGGTGAAATAATAAGAAGGAAATATGGAAATGGTAATGAAATTTTAGGGACATACCATTTGAAATGAAAAACATGGAAGGAAAAAAAGATTAGATTTCTCTTATGAAAATTCGGCAGCCTTACGACGTCACTTAACATCAAAAGAAAATGATTTGACAAGATCAAATAGGGTCCCTCATCATATGATCATAAGAGATCAGTATGATAGATATAGAGATCATACCTCAACATAATAAAAAGGAACTTGAAAGACTTGACATGAAAATCGAACTTGAAAAATGAGAAGGGTGAAAGAAACCCTTAAAAATTCGGCAGCCTAACAGCGTCACTTAAACTTTCATAAAACGAAATGATGAGAGTAAGAGGGGATATCTCATCATATAAACAAGAAAGGGCAGTAAGAGGAATATAAAATAACATCCTATCACATAAAAACAAGGTGCATAATAGGAATGACATAAAAGAGATTACATGAAAAGAAAGAGAGGGGTCGGATCCCTTACCTTAAAACGTGACTCTTGAAACTCAAAGGTTTGGACCTTGAGGGATTGGGGGAACCTTGGGAGGACTCCTTGGGAGGTAATGAGACCATAAATTCGTTGGGGAAGAGTGGGGAGTCGAATGGATGAGATGAGGGCTTGGTATTTATAGGGAAAGTGAGGGGACAAGGCATTAATGGCCAAGGGACACCTCACATGTGCTTTTCTCAAACCCATGTGCTCTCCCTTGGAATTTATCATGGAGTTAGGCCACATGGGGCCCCCAAAACAATAATTCATCACCCTTGGCCGGACAACCCTTAAAATATCTCATGACATCATCATGACACAATTATGATGTCATTAAACATACCGAAACCCTAAAACTGCATTTTTACTATTCACTGAAAAATTCAACTTTCTCAGAAAAATCCCAAACTTTCACCTTAACTAAATATGAATGCTCCGATTTCAAAAATGAAATCCATTTTATAAAAATAATTTTCTAAATATTTTTAATTTTATTTTTAAATAAATACACTATTCACCGAAAATTCATTTTTTTCAGAAAAATCCCCAAAAATTACCATAACATAATATCGATGCTCTGAGTTCAAAAATAAAGTCATTTTTATAAAAATAATTTTCGAATTATTTTTAATTAAATTTTTCATTAAAAAACACTATTCATCTGAAAAAACTAATACTTGAATAATAATTTATGAAACCGTTATTTAACCATTTTATTGAATCACATTAGTTAATCAATGTGCCTAGCTTATTTTAATACTTTCTTTAAGTGAGATTACTAATCCATTTGGACACATTATTAATCCTAATCATAAAATCACTATTCATAATTTACTATTCATCAAAAATTAAGTTGATCTTATTAGTCTCTAAATTTTGTACTGAACATAATTGTAGAAGACCATTTTTCGAAAATCATTACAAATTTTTAATTATTTAAGGTTTACACAACCATTTTTAAAATATCATTTTTCTAAAATTCATAAAAAATATGCATATTATATTTATCTGGTCATTTGAAAATTCATAAACTTCATCATAAGAAGAAATCCCAATTTTTATTTAAAACAAAGGATTACACAAGGAAGTTACGGTCTCCTTACATAGCCCCTTATCACACCAGCATAGGACCTAAGTGTAAGGTGTGCTAAGGTGAGAGAATCCGAGGGAGGCTCGGCCAACATCGCACGAGTAGTAATTTCTACCAGTTTTAACTTCTCGCGAAGGCGATCCCGTTCTAGCTTCACACGATGAAGTTCAGCTTGGGTTTGGTCCAGAGCAAAGCCCAGTGGTGCTACCTCCTTCCCAAGTTCTGTTAGATGGGCTTCGATCGGTCCAAGACTACTGGGTGAGGCCATCAAATCTTCTTTCTATATTAATTAACCAAGATTGCTTTTATTTAGAGACAATAGTCAAAACGTTTAGTTTCCAGTGGTCATATTGACCAGTGGTCAAATAACAATCAAAACCCAACAGTCTCATTTTAATTATACTCATGTTATCAAATGAAACATTTTTGTTGAGTATAAAAATAAAATAAAATAACACATAAAATTAGGAAACATGATTTATTTAAAAAATTCGGGTCGTTACAATCTTCCCCCCTTAAGAAATTGCGTTCTCGCAATTTTAAAATTGGGTTTTGAAATTTCATTGAAAGTCCCACATCAGAAAAGGAGTCAGTAAAACTATTACTTTAAAATAAAGAAAGGGAAGTACAAAGGTCACCCGAGTTAACCCACACTAGGGTTCCATGTAGGAAAACATGGACATGGAGGAGAAAACAAAGGGTCAAGTTCTGAGGGAGAGTGATAGAGAACATGACTAGGAGAAAGTTAACCATGAGAAAATCCCAAAATTATGATGTGTGTAAACGGTATTTGATTACCTAGTAGGAAACGTAAACCAACAACATTTTTTTTTACGTTTCTTTTCATAATTTTGAGGATTTCATTTACTACATAGATCAAAAACATAAGAAAATATACCTACCTTCAAGTAGAGTTTCATCCTTTAACAAGTCCCTACCAACACTAATCTTTTCTCCAAATGATGAGAATTCAAAAACACTTGGTCTCATAAAAGAACAAGAATCATCTTCTATAGAATCACATAATCTACAAAAGATTAACTATCTATTTCTTCTATCTTTAAACATTATCCCAAAAACAGAAATGTTAAGGTAAAACAACTCTTCAAAAAGAAAGAATCCCATAGGAATGGAAACTACTTTTAAATCATCAAAGTTCCATGGTACTACCCAAAGTTCATCATAGACCATTCCATAAATAACGGTCCTTAAAATTCCTCAAAACAAACCAAACTATGATTGAAACCCAAATACAAGAAGGATTTGATAACATAGTCTTCCAAAACAACTTCATTGTTCATCTCCAGACAACATCAACCACTCCTAACATCTTATAAAAAAGGTAGCTAACCTAAACATATTTTACCCAAGATAGGTTAGTCATTCCCATAAGTAAGCTAAATTACTATAAGTTCACCTTAAATTCATCGATTCTTCAAAATATAAGTCATCCTTACTCCTTAATGAAAATATCATAGTAATCTATTTACCTCGATCAAATATGGTTCCCAAAATAATGAACATCTTCCAAAATAATAATCATATTTTAATCCCCTAATCATCCCTGTCATATTAATACGAAAATCGTCGTATTTACTATCACATTGGTTGTCAGAACATGTTCTTCAATTTCCCACCATTAACTAAGAAGAGAAAGCATAATTAGGGGCTTAAGTACTTAGCTAATAATCATGAAAAGGAACTGAAATCATATAAGGATAACTTGTATATGAAAGGTATACCCAAACTTGTGATCTCCTAGGTTCCCATCTAGGTTATGAATGATCATATATTCTTATGTGAACCTTTATTTTATTTTATCTTTGTTCCTTTAAAAATGGTGCATACCAAGCTTATGAATTTACCAAAGCGTATCCCCCGGGAGTGTCGTAACCAAGAGTGCAGCAAGGCCCGTTGTCGTGTACCAGTTCCCGTTCGAGTCTAGCTCAAAGCGGTGTTTTCGGGTTTTACCCCTATGTACATCTGTGCCAGAGCCACCTCTACCTGCTCGTATCCAGACAGGGATGTATTTGCTTGGCAACCCCTTACTCAATACTCACCAAAATACCAGGAAGATTTCCTATATTAAACTTTTCTATAGGGTTATTCCTAGAGTTTTCATATCCTAATTTCCACAAATAACTAAACCATCCTTTGATACCAACTATAGAATCCCGCCATTTTATAACATAACATTCATTCCATTACACGGAACTGAGGATCTTTAAGGTTTAGTGTCTTGGAAACAAGGAACATAAAACACGAAACAAAAAAAAACATTCTTCTTAAACACTTGAAAGGCTTATACTCATGTTCAACTTAGGCTCATTACTGCATCTCATAACCTGGGGACATACATCAAAAGGAAGGGTGAGCAGAAGGCCCAACAAGGGAAACAAGTGAAACATTTTACATATGAACTTGAGATACATCAATAAAGTCATGAAAAGAACTTTAAGGCATGAAAATGAAATCATGAGGCATATCATAATAAAAATAAAACTTTTTAATAACTTGAAGATGTGGCTACATCATTTAACATAGAAAATCATGAACATATCACCAAGGTCCATCCCCAAGGTGTCATTTTAAAATTACCAAGGTTATTCACCAAGGTATCGTGAAAATTGTAATCTCTAGTGGTTACATCATTACCCAATGCATTGGAGCGCTATCAGGGCGCACCCTTAAATTTTACTTTATTATCATGTGAGCCACATATATCATCATCAAACATTTCATAAATAACCCACATAGCATAAAATAAATGGGTTTCATTTCATAATCATAACGTTTTAAAAACTGCTTTAAAGACATGATCTTTACGTCACTTTAAACCCACGGAAAGGGAAAGCGGGTCTCATGTATGTAAATACCAGAATTTAAAATGGATCATTTTGATATATATGTGAATAACCTTGTAGAAATAAGAGCTTTGAGTATTCACTTTATAACATAAAATAATTTTTGAGAAAAGAGAGAGGCATTTTGAGGGGAAAATTCTGCAGCATAACGGCTAAGTTTCGGGGTTTTAGAAAACATTGAAATGAGAGGGGACATGGGTCACCCACTCATAAATGATCCATAAAACAGTAGGGTGAAAGAATAAGAAGGAAATATGGACATGGTAATGAAATTTTAGGGACATACCATTTGAAATTAAAAACATGGAAGGAAAAAAAGATTAGATTTCTCTTATGAAAATTCGGCAGCCTTACGGCGTCACTTAACTTCAAAAGAAAATGATTTTACAAGATCAAATAGGGTCCCTCATCATATTATCATAAGAGATCAGTATGATAGATATAGAGATCATACCCCAATATAATAAAAAGGAACTTGAAAGACTTGACATGAAAATCGAACTTGAAAAATGAGAAGGGTGAAAGAATCCCTTAAAAATTCGGCAGCCTAACAGCGTCACTTAAACTTTCATAAAACGAAATGATGAGAGTAAGAGAGGATCTCTCATCATATAAACATGAAAGGGCAGTAAGAGGAATATAAAATAACATCCTATCACATAAAAATAAGGAGCATAATAGGAATGACATAAAAGAGATTACATGAAAAGAAAGAGAGGGGTCGGATCCCTTACCTTAAAACGTGACTCTTGAAACTCAAAGGTTTGGACCTTGAGGGCTTGGGGGAACCTTGGGAGGACTCCATGGGAGGTAATGAGACCATAAATTCGTTGGGGAAGAGTGGGGAGTCGAATGGATGAGATGAGGTCTTGGTATTTATAGGGAAAGTGAGGGGACAAGGCATTAATGGCCAAGGGACACCTCACATGTGCTTTTCTCAAACCCATGTGCTCTCCCTTGGCATTTATCATGGAGTTAGGCCACATGGGTCCCCCAAAACAATAATTCATCACCCTTGGCCGGCCAACCCTTAAAAGATCTCATGACATCATCATGACAAAATTATGATGTCATTAAACATACCGAAACCCTGAAACTGCATTTTTACTATTCACTGAAAAATTCATCTTTCTCAGAAAAATCCCAAACTTTCACCTTGACTAAATATCAATGCTCCGATTTCAAAAATGAACTCCATTTTATAAAAATAATTTTCTAAATATTTTTAATTTTATTTTTAAATAAATACACTATTCACCGAAAATTCATTTTTTTCAGAAAAATCCCCAAAAATTACCATAACATAATATCGATGCTCTGAGTTCAAAAATAAAGTCATTTTTATAAAAATAATTTTCTAATTATTTTTATTTAAATTTTTAATTAAAAAACACTATTCATCCGAAAAAACTAATACTTGAATAATAATTTATGAAACCGTTATTTAACCATTTTATTGAATCACATTAGTTAATCAATGTGCCTAGCTTATTTTAATACTTTCTTTAAGTGAGATTACTAATCCATTTGGACACATTATTAATCCTATTCATAAAATCACTATTCATAATTTACTATTCATCAAAAATTAAGTTGATCTTATTAGTCTCTAAAATTTGTACTGAACATAATTGTAGAAGACCATTTTTCCAAAATCATTACACATTTTTAATTATTTAAGGTTTACACAACCATTTTTAAAATATCATTTTTCTAAAATTCATCAAAAATATGCATATTATATTTATCCGGTCATTTGAAAATTCATAAACTTCATCATAAGAAGAAATCCCAATTTTTATTTAAAACAAAGGATTACACAAGGCAGTTATGGTCTCCTTACATAGCCCCTTATCACACCAGCATAGGACCTAAGTGTAAGGTGTGCTAAGGTGAGAGAATCCGAGGGAGGCTCAGCCAACATCGCACGAGTAGTAATTTCTATCAGTTTGAACTTCTCGCGAAGGCGATCCCGTTCTAGCTTCACACGATGAAGTTCAGCTTGGGTTTGGTCCAGAGCAAAGCCCAGTGGTGCTACCTCCTTCCCAAGTTCTGTTAGATGGGCTTCGATCGGTCCAAGACTACTGGGTGAGGCTATCGAATCTTCTTTCTATATTAATTAACCAAGATTGCTTGTATTTAGAGACAATAGTCAAAACGTTTAGTTTCCAGTGGTCATATTGACTAGTGGTCAAATAACAATCAAAACCCAACAGTCTCATTTTAATTATACTCATGTTATCAAATGAAACATTTTTGTTGAGTATAAAAATAAAATAAAATAACACATAAAATTAGGAAACAAGATTTATTTAAAAAATTCGGGTCGTTACATGAGTGTTCCTATATTTTTCATATGTCATATGGGAAAAACATGAACCATTATTAAAACATATATGTTTAATGGTATAAATGTATCTATCCAATAGTTTTTATAAAAGTATATAGGTCGTTTTTACCCTTATCTTTCTTGTTCAACACCTAGTAAACCCATTTTTACCTTAAGTGTAATAATATTTTTTTACTAAATTCACTATTAATTTTGGGAGAAAATCAAGATTAAATTATTAGATAATAAAAATTATTATTATTACAAATATGTTATAATTTTTTACAAATTACATTTAAATAATTGGAAAATTTTAATTTAAAAATAACCCCACAGTCTCAACGAGAAAGTGGGGTTTTAATGAGAAAATGTTCAAAAGTTTTAAAAGTTTTTATATCCAAATTCAATATATAATTTATTACAATGACCTAAATTGGATTAATGTATTTATAATAGAACTAATGTAAAATTAAAATCCATATAAAATATAATTTAACTTTATAAATAAATTAAAATTAAAGGCATTTCCAATTAAAATTTATTATTTTTTGTTACTCATAAAAAATGAAAATTTTCAGAAAAAACCAAAAAATTCACCCTAAAATAATATTGATATTCCAATTTAAAAAATAATATTTATTTTATCAAATAAAATATCAAAAATTTCTAAAAATATTTTAACAATTCTTGTGACAATGGAGTCAAAAATATTTATTTAGAAACCACAGTTTTAAGCATACAATTGGATTCATTCTTATCTATTTTTTAGAAAACACATAAGATAAATGTTAAAAATTTGATTGAATATATAATCTATAAATTTCATTAAAATCATCAAAAGAAATTTATTGGTTTAATTAATTTATATAGAACATGTTTATGTGCATAAAAATAGTTTTTTCCAGAAAATGATATACTTTATTTTGAAAAGTTTTTTATTTTCATTTCTAATTAATTGGTCACCAAAGAATTGATTATATATAAAGGTGTAAAATGTATATTTTCACACTATATTTAATTCTATTTATACTCAACAGTCCAGTAGTTAGGTGATAACTATCATATTAAATAGTAATATTTTTAATACTATGTCACATTTCATTTAAACTTAGTGTTTCATGAAACACAAGCTAAACTCAATATTATGTGAAACACAAACAAAAAATCAGGTTTGTGTGTAATGCATTATAAACTCAGTTTTGTGTGTAACTCAATCAAAACATCATGTTTCATATAATTCATGTTAAACATCTCATTTCACGTAACACAATAGATTGAAAAGATTAAATTTATATCAAAAAAACATTTCATAAAATCTCGGGGTGTTACATTGCATATAAAGAAAGCAATAGAAAACTCACATTTTATTTAAAGAAATTTTTTTTCTATAATCTTGTATTGTTACCTAAAACACTATAAATTATTAATAGAACCATTAAAAGTCCTCAAATAATAAAAAGTACCTTAAGAAATAATCAACATCGAGAATCTAATAAGAAACTATAAACTAAGGGAGAAAAAACAATGGTCTCTCCACCATTTAGAGTTGATCTAAATAGTGAAGCATCAGATGAACACTCCTACAATGAGTATTTCACCAACGAGATCATCTCTAAAAAGAAAGTATGACTTGAAAACATCCATTGGACCAAAAATCCAATGAATATACAAGATCCTAAAATAGGTTCTACAAATTAAGACACATCCAATACACCCAAAAAAAATAAAGGTCACTAGACATAGTTGAAAAAACCATCACATCTCAAAACAACGAATATAAAAAGTGATTAAAAACATGCCTTTATCAATGAAAGTATATGGGCCCTAAACATGGATAAAAAACTATGATAAAATAAGGAAAAACAGGACCTAATTACAGAGCTACCCAGTCATGGTGAACCCAAAACAGTCTTAACAAACACCAGTTGGTGTATAATCATAACTTCTACAAAAAATTTCTTTGGAACCAAAAGCATCAGACCTAGGTCATCCCATGTTCAAACAGTGAATCGAAACAAAAAAAAGTCAAACATAACTAAAAGAAACCACATAAGGAACAAAGAGAAACAGTAAAGTACAATCCCAAAAAAACACCATTCAAACAAAATCCCATAGTTAAATACATCGATCCAAAATCCAAAAATCACTCAAAAAAGAGTAATTAAGAAAAAATAAACCTTAAAGACACATGGAAACAAACTCATTGAGTATGTATCCTAAAAACAACCCATCATCCCAAGATAAAACCTTCACCCAAAAGATCAATTATATGGATCTTTATTAATTCACCCAACTAACTATTAAAGGTTCACTTAGAAGAGTATTCAAAATAAAACCAGTGGTTATAAATCTACCACACCATGAAAGGGAATAATGAGGCTCATCACTCCAATTGGAGACTAACAAAAATATAAGGATAAGTGAAGAACTAACCCTAAAAGCAAACACTCACCCTTTTCTGAGACATTTCTAGGAAGCATACATCATTCAAAATGAAACATAGACCCAACTTAGAGTAGCTTCCAAAATCACATCAAATGATATCGACCTTAATGAAGGGGAAAAAAATCCAAAAATACTAATTAAACAAGGCATATCATATGCAAAAAATACCATTTATTTTAAAACTAATACATTTTGAAGGGAATTAAATCTTTTTTTGAGAAACACAAAAGATTTTAAAAGAACCCAACTGCTTGGAAGACATATTATTTATATTAAAACCTCAATACCCTAAGGGTGTTTCAAAAAAATTTCATACGATTTTAAAAACCTTCAATTATTTTTCAAAATAAGGAACCCACAAAAATGTCTCGAAGAACATTCATTAAAACATTTCAAAAAAAATTCCCACATCATTTTCATTAAATTAAACCAAACTTTTTTTTACAAAAATTACCTCCACAGGTTCTAAATTAATTTAAAATTAAATAAAAAATGGTTTTAAAACAATTTTTTTTATAGATTCTACAATAAACTCAACCGATTTAAAAAAATTCCAAATATGTTTCTATAAAACCAATTACATTTTATAAAAAAACCAGATGCTTACTTTAAAACCAAAATAATTTTTCATAAAATCCTCCATTTAAGAAAAACCATCTAACACATCAATAGAACCAAAAATATGGCACATAAAAAATTAATAAAAACATAATTCACATAATAAAAATATCATAAGACCCACCTTGACTCATCCCTCACCACCGGGGACCTCTCAATAGTGGTCTAAACAATAAACTATACAGGATGAAGAAATATTCCTTACTCAACTATTTGGTTTTTTGGACCAAAATACAGTCACATAATAATTTCTACTATGTTTTTAGGTCATTCATTTTATCACTGTCTGGTTTATCAGGTTTTATAGACCAACCTCACACCAACAATCCATTTTTTATTTTATTCTTAAAATATAACTTGGCCCACACAAAAACTAAAACTATTCTAATCAAGATCATCACATAGTCAGTAGTAAATCGAAAAAAATTTAGAATTAAAAATTCAAATTCCATCACCCATTGTAACTAATTCATCATCACGAAGGTTACTGATCAAGAACATACTCATGAACAACCACCTGAGTCCATAAAATTTTTTTAACTTGATATTACCATGACACTCTCAAATAGTAAGAGGGATACTCACAATCCTAGGCTCCGACTATATAACCAAGGCTATGAGACAATTTATAATGAGCTAGCTTGGGATTATATCTAAGATTACACCTAAACTATCCCACCAATATCTTGAGGGGAATTATTAATCCCCTTAGGCCAACAACAAGTTCTAGAGCATCACAAGTAAACATTGGGAACAATTTCGCCCAAAAAGATACAATAGAAAAGTATTAGGAAATTAAATAAAATTTCAACACAACCCATTCTTATGTTATATTTTTACATAAAATTAGATATATAGAGAACTAGATATAAATCAGTAAATAATTTTTTAAAAAATCCTTCCCCTCACCCTCACATTCCTTCTATACAAAAAGATGTATAGACACCTCCAAAATCCTTTTCTTTTACCACATGAAAATATTATGCACTTATGAAAATTAAAATAAAGTCAGAAAAGTGTTCTAATTAGCTGATGTAATATAATAAATAACACCCCAAGAATATCCAAATCAATAAAATATTAAAGAGTAGACATAAGCTAAATCACAAGCCTAAAACTTACATATGAATAAGTATGAGCATAAGCAACCAGTAGGTATCCACCTACTGAAACTATGGAAATCTATTAGTAAAATAGATTATAAAATAATTGTTTAAACATAAGTTATAAAAATAAGTTTTTACATTATTTAAAAAAAATCCATGAAACATTCCACATGCACATTTTCAAATAACTATATTTTTTATAAAGTAAAAACATGGGAAATTAATCCTTTTAAATAAAAATTTTAAAAAAAAGAAAAACTATTTCCTAAAAAATGTTTTAAGAAAAAACCATTTTCCATTTTAAACCACTCTTTCAAACCATATAAAAATAACTCATTTAAAATAAACCAAAACACATAGAAATATTGTTACAAAAATCACACTTAGAAATAAAGGCATTAAGAAAACACAAAGAAACAATTGTTCCAATACAATCAATAAATCTAGTGGATATAATCTAATATTTAAATAAAATCCTCTAAAACATCATAATAAGTACCTAAGAATCATGGGTAACATCCATAAAATTATGTAATAAATGAACTAAACGAGATAAATGGATATTAAGCCATTATTACTGAACCTATCGACATCCATGGTAGCCTCCTCAAACAATTCAAGAATAAACATCCCAAGAAATCATAAACAACCACAAACTATAAAAAGGTTTCTAAATCATGACCCATTTCCCTCTTAGTATAACTAATGAGGTGTAATAAGGAAACATTACCTAGATTTCATACTACTAAAAACTTGGTATTTATCTCATACATGTCACTTACTACATTCCTAGGATTTCGATGATAATTCCACTGAAGGTGAGAAATCAATAATCAAATACAAAAAGTTTAAAACAATTAAAAGTACTCACACCTCACCTTCTATGACCTCATATTCAATAAGACCAATCACATATCCATGCATAAAAATAAAAAAATAAAGTTCAAAATGAAGAATATCCCCATGATGTCACAATCCCAAAAAGGACAAAATAAACTCAATGGGATCAAAGAGGGCCCCACACATTTATAAAACCATTTGATATAAAAATTCAACCAAGATTTTATAAAAGTTATTGGAAAGGTGATCCATTTTCAAAAAATTGTTTTTCCACATTTAAAATTTCCTTTGAAAACCAAATAATCAAACCAAACCTTGAAAGATAACATGGAAATAAAACTCTTTCAAAAAAGTCACTTTTCAGAAAATAAACCACTTAAATAAATTATGCTAGTAACCATTTTAAAAGAGGTAAAAATAACTTATTTTCAAAAAAGGAATTTAAAACATTAAAAACCCATTTCAAAAATTTAACTGACATCAAACATGATTTCAAAATATTATTGTCCCTTTAGTAAATCCAAGAATGCATTTAAACCAATTCTTGTCATGCGAAGTAAGTCCATATGAAGACTCTAAATCATTTGAAATCCAATTAAAACTAATATGAGCAATCCAAATATATGTAATTCCATAAGAATAATTTTAAAACACTTTTAATATTTTTAAATATCCATCCGAACAATTTTACAAGAACATGGAATGTGACCTAAGATCATGCTAATAAATAAAACCATTTAAATACCATTTTAATACTATTAATAAATACAATATAATTTTAAATTCACAATTAAGAATTTAAAATACATAAAGTTTTTAAACATGTAATTCAAGGGAGTTCTAAAGAAACACATACCTCAAATCAATGAAAATTGAGACGAAACATTTCAAATTTGATGGAAGACACCGAAACAAGCAAGAAGGGGGTGACATGAGCACTAATAATGTAGGTAAAACTAAAAATTAGAAAACATAATACCCCTATAGTCTGGTCAAACCCAAACAACAATGGGGAAAGAAGAAATCATGGGGGAAAAAGAAAAGGGTTTGAAGAGGAGTCCTTACATAGGTAAATCAATGAAGAAACAAAAATAAATTAGGAGGAATCACACACTATGATAAGGGAAAGGGAAATGAGAGAAAATAAGACAAAAGAGAAGAAATAACTCTTACATAAGTAGATAACTTATGAAATTGAGAGTAATAATGGTTGGATGAAGTGGAGAGGAGAGGGGGTGGCATGCATAAGACCTCATCTATAGGGATAGTGCATCATGCGAAGTATAAGGGAAGTGAGGGAGAGTGTTTTTATATTATTTATATTAAGGTAAATTTTCTAAATTTGTTTTTTTAAAACTAAGTGGACTAAATGATTTTACCTTAAGGTTTACCCATACAGTTTACAAACATTGTGGTGGCCGTGAATCCCACACTTCCCATACAAAATGGCCTTTCTTTGTTATTCCTAGGACCCCACATGATTCAGATAGTCATTAACCGACCATGTAAAATGAAGATATCCCCTTAAAATACCATCAAACATGCTTTCTTCATAATGACTCATAACCATGTGTAACCCATGCATAATATAGAAATTTTCAAAAATGTAAAATTTAAGACCAAGACTTCTAGAAAATACAAATTCTCTGAAAATGTGAAATTAATTGTGATAGAAAGGTGTTAGATAAAGGTTAATTCAATATTCAAGAGTTCAGGATGAACCCTACCCCTCTCTTATAATCACTTATATTATTAGTGATTATACAATTCCCAGAACTCAATAAGAAGCGAGCGAGGGGTAACATCTTACATTTAGGATGAAAATTGTAAAAATTCCCATATTTTTCATTTCATTTATATTCTTTCATTCAAGTGAGGAAGAAAATGGTGATTTGAATGGGATTATAACACGTCACATGGGGTTTTTCCTTAAAAGGTATGAACTATAAAACATTACAATTAATTAACCCCCTCTAGGTGGTACTCAAATTAATTATAACTTCCTTATTTAATAATAAAATGGAGTTTTTTAAATAAGACATAAGAGTTAAGAGTCTAGCATGATGAAATTATCTGATCATAAAATAAGTTATTCTAACTCCTATACTAAAGTTTTTTATTATATTTTTCCATGATATAAAATCCATTGATTATTATTATTTTTGTATGTTTATTTTTTTAATGATATCTATTCATTTCTCACATTTTAATATTAATGTATATTCTTTTTTGTGTGTCCTTGATAGATTTTATATTTATTTTTTTGTTGGTTTTTTCTATGTTTTACTATATGTGTGTAGGCTATAATGGTTTTTGGTTATGTGTATACATGCACAAGTTATATTGGCATGAGACTTAGTGAACCTATATGATGGGTTTTATTTGAACATCATATGATCATAGGTAGAAAAACAAATCCAAACACGTCCCAACTTATCTTTATGAATATAAACGTTAAAATGAATTATAAAATAGAGAATACCTGGAATGAACCAACAATATTAGCATCCATCATCTCTTATCTAAATATAATTTTTGATTATGATCATGAATGATAATTTTATCTAATTATACTATCTAAGAGGGGAGAACACTAACCAAAAGATCATAATATCTATCATAGGACCCCCGTAAACCTGAATAGGAAATAAATTATTCACAAATGGTGATAAACTGGATATAATAAGAATAACCATTTTAGAATATTTTCATAAAAATTATGATCATCAACAATGAGGAAGAATTTTAAATGTGCCACACAAATAAAATAATCTATTTATTTCTATATAGGTGATGTCTGATGCTTATTCATAAATGATGAACACATTTTGCAGTCATGTGATATCATAAAATGATTTTTATGATTTATGAATCATTGATTATTGGATTGAAAATTTTTCAATGAACAAATACAAATCCTTTAATATAAAATAGATTAACAAATGATGAACACTATGTAGCTAAGGACATGGAAAACAGATGTATAACATTCCTAAAAAATCAACACTTTTACAGTGATCACCAAAGAATGGTTATTACCTGTTTCATTACACATATAAAAATATTACACTTTTACAAATATCCTATAAGGAATTAATGTAAAAATTTATAACCCTTTTTTAATCCATCTAAAATCTTATGGATACATTTTCATCAAGATCTATTCGTTTTGGAACAAATACTTTGTCCAAAAAATTATCGTTATCCAACGTCCTAACAACATGACCCTATAGTCCTTAGAATCATTAAAAACAAATAAAATATATATATTTTATAAATGTAATTAAATATTGGCCTCTAGCAATGCATCATTGATACTAAGGCTACTTAGGGGTCTAGTGTGATCTCCGTCAAACATAAACATATCTCTATATGAAAATGAAAACTTCTAGATATATTGTATACATCATATTCATGAATATATAATCCTTTTTCAATGACATCTATAGACCAATAGACATTTATCATGTCTATTTATTACATGCCAACTAATATTTCCTTCATTCATAGAAAAAGAATGACCTAGTCAAAAAACACCTAAAATTTCATTCATTTAAAATATTAATGCATCACATTCCCCTCATCAAAGTAGTTGAACACATCATATATGAATCAAATAATAATGTATATGTATTTCTTAAGTATAATTAAATAAAGGGATATATGTATTTACTTTTCATACGAGTAGAAAAATCACATCATGGTTGTGCTCCAATTGACCACATGATTAGAAGCATCACCTACCACCCATGATTAACTAAGTTAATGTGTTGACATGAATAAGTAGGGTATCAAATAAGTAAGGTTCTCATTCTGGGTATCTTTCCAACCTTAGGTAAGAAGGATTGATAATATGAATACACCCATAATAATGTCTATGAATATATGACATTCTATGAGACATTCTTTAGTGAGTCAGTCCATGTAATAAGTCTCTACATAATTACCTTATAAATCTATTATTATTACCTCATATATATATATATATATATCCCTTTGTAATTAGTACAATATAATATTCAATATAATCTTAATATATCACCACAAACTATAATATTCTATGATGATCATCGATTATGGACTCCTCAATGTTTTATAATTTAAGGGGATATTATCATTCAAACTTTCATGTAAATTAAATTGTATCATAGATGAATAAATGATAAATAGATATTACCTTTAATTATAAAACTATTATACATTATACAAACATTATATAAATCTCTCTAGTGTTGAATACCTAGTGACCTAACTTGAACCTTATATTGTTGTTGTGGTAACGAATTCATTAACAAATCTTCTACATTGTCATCAGTATCCACCCAACTTATCATTACATCACCCATATAAATGATCTCCAATATGAGATGATATTTTATAAGGATGTGTTTGATCATTTGGTAAGACATAGGTTACTTATATTGAGAAATAACTCCATTATAGTCATAATATAGCTTAATTTCTCCTTGAATGTTTGGGACCACATCTATTTCATATATGAACTTCCTAATCCTCAAACTTTCCTTCACTATATCTGACACAACAATGTATTATACCTTTATTATTATGTCGTCTATAATAGCCTATTTATTACTTTTACAATTGATAACTCCACCATCTATAAAAAAAATCTTGATTGATTTTTGAAATAATCCATGTTAGATTGGAAGTGGCATCTTGGTAACCCTTTACACAAAGCTCATCCTATCTTCCAAATACCATGAACATATCCTTAGTTTTTATCATTTATTTTAGGATGTTCTTCAAAAAAATCCAATGGCTCTCACCTAGATTATATTGGTATCTAGTTTATATACTTAGAGTATTGATGATGTTAGGATGAGTACACAGTATCGAATATATAATATTTCTCATGGTGGATGCATAAGTTATTCTATCCATCCTATTAAACTTGTTAGAAGGACACTCAATATTTCTAATATTCCAACCATGTAACACAGTTAAATACCCCTTCTTATAGTTCTCCAAGATAAAATGATTTATTAATTTACCAATATAAGTGTCCTGGGTGAGTTTAGGAATCCTTTTAGATCTATATCTATAGATCTTCATACCTACTTCATAGGAAGCTTCACCTAATTATTTTATTGAGAAGCATTTACCCAACCACATTACCAAATAATGAAATTTTGGGATATTATTTACAATAACTAGTATGTTATCTACATAAAATATCAGAAAATCTACCACACTACCTTTAATCTTCTTGTATACTCAATAATTATCCATGTTTTTTTATGAAAACAATCTCATAAATTTCATCATTAAACTAGATATTCCAACTCTGTGAAGTATACTTCAATCTATAAATAAAATATTACAACTTACACACCTTAATAGAATCTTTTGGAAATTGAGAACCTTAAGGATATATCAAATACATGTCATCAAATAAATTCCCATTAATAAAATCAATTTTGATATCCATATGATAAATCTCATAATCATAATGATCTATTATGGCTTGAAAAATCCAAATGGACTTTATCAACTCTACCTTAGAAAAAGATTCTTTATATTCAAGCCCAAGATTTTTTGTAACAGTTCTCTAAAAGGTGTAATTTATATGTACACACTCTACCATCCATGTTAGTTTTCTTATGAAAGAAGCACTAACACCTTATTGTCCACACCTCTTCAAGTGCATCCACTATGTTCCAAACATGGTAGTGTACATAGTGTCCATATTAGATTATA
The DNA here is from genome assembly GCA_963277665.1 of Viscum album. NCBI lineage: Eukaryota > Viridiplantae > Streptophyta > Magnoliopsida > Santalales > Viscaceae > Viscum > Viscum album. The sequence continues at coordinate 1,420,834,560 of OY728123.1, read as the reverse complement.
TGGACTTTAACTATTTCTCAGAATTATAAATTTATATGAACTCTTTATAAGTATTTGGTTAATATCATATGATTTTATATCATCAATATTTTCCATGAGAAACCCATATCTCCTAGGTTATTTATGAAATTCTATATGGCGTTCAAGGTTCTTATGTAACTTGAGTTGGTTATTATTCAAAAAATAATTATGGAATAAACTTAACTTTAATCTCAGGAAAACTTCTTTTTTATTTGTATTGAACATCCCCATGTTGAACTTTCATCCCACTAGATCCTCAACCAATGTGTTCCTTAAGTAAAACATCAATTCAGGTGACAAAAAATTTGTGTTCCGTTAGGTTATAGAAATAATATTCCATATCTCATATGGCGTATTTATGACTACTTTTAATGGAATACAATTTAGTAATAATGTGAAACTATCTAGAGAATAACCCCAAAATGTAATAGTAATGTCACAAAAACTCATTATAGATCAAAACATGCTTAATAGGGGATGATTCCACCTTTTAAACACACCACCCTATTGTAGTGCTCATATAGGGGTGAGTTGAAAAAGAATTATACAATCTCATAAATGATCTATGAATTCACACCTTAAACATTCACAACCCTGATTTGATTAGATAATCTTAGTACTATTTCATAGTTGATTCTATACATCATTCTAAAACTCTTTTTACTTTTTTAAGGTTTCATGCACATTCTTCATCAGAAACAAATATTCATACCAACTAAAATCATTGATAAAAGTAATAAAGTACCTAAAATCACCAAATTATTTTGTACTCATTATTTTATATAAATCACTATTTATGAGATCCAATAGCCCACTATACCTCTCACATTTTCTCTCAAAAGGTTACTTTTAATTTGAACTAATAAATATGATTCAAATTTTTAAATTATTCATAATTGAATGATTACAACAATACATTTCTATATTATATTTGAATTCATTTCTCATTTATATGACTGAGCCAAAAATAAAAAATATAGGTGGGATTAGAATCAACATTGGCCATCTTATTCTAGTTGTTATAGATGACATTATCCATGTCTAGAATTTATAAATTATTCAGCATATTTCTGATTCCAAAAACATTTCATTCTTATTTATAGTAAAACTATTGTTCTTAGTAATGAATGAAAATACCTCCTTGTCTAAAAAATATATAGAGGTAAAAGTTATATATATGATAGGAACATTATAATAGTTTTCCAATTATAAAATTAATCCACTTGGTAAAATAAGATCAAATGATTTTCCCCTAATGAAACAACTATTGATTCATTTATGATGTGAAGTTGTAGTTTACAATTCATCAATTCACTCATATCTCAGAGTTTGTGTTTGTAATAATTTTTCGATGCAAACCAAGTATCTAAAATCAATGAGGTAGAGTTATAGAATTCTATTTTAATAACATTAAAATTCAGGGGATCTAAATGCTTCTCATTGAGAACACTTCTCAATCCTAGATACCAAGTTTTAACTATTTTATTAGTCAAACCTATTAATGATCTAAAAAATATTAGTTTTATGCATTCTATAATATACAATAAATACGTATTAGTGGGTGAGTATCATGATTTATGTCTTTTAATTAGGGACTTTTAATGATAATTATCCCTTTAAATTTTATGACCTCACAAAACATATAATTTTAGTGAGCTAATATCCATAATTTACTAAGCAATGAGTCATTTATGGATTATGAAATAATTATATAAAATTTTATATTCCCTTTTGTGTTTTCATGCTTCTGATTATTTATTTTTTGAAATCAATATTCCATTCACCAAATTAATTTGTTCACACCACATTAATGTGTAACTCATTACACAACCCACAATATATGCTATGACCAAAAAATTGAAGTCAAACATAATTATACATATTTTAATTCATCATATGAATAATGTATATGAATTATTAATTTTATGTCATTGAGATAAATGAAATTGAGAATCTCTACATCAATAGTACTGGGGAAACTGATTTCCAACCCCATTCACCTATCTAAAACAAGGAATAATCCTCTAGGCTGGTAGGTGGTTCAACACCAAGTCCCTCTCCTGAGAAACAATTTACCAAATAAAGAATTCAATCCATCATATCTCTAACACCCAATATGGAAAAACTATTCCCAATAACTAAAATTATGATAACAACTTTAATTAAAATCTGAATTCATGGTAAATGAAGACTAAATTCTATAGATTCGTACCCAGCATAAAATTCAAGGCCCTATTTCCTATAGGTAGTTTAATAGTTAATCTAAATCATAAAAATTCATAATATAAATAATTTATAACTATGAAAAAAGTATGTATTAAGAATTAAATAAATGAATAATTAAAACATTTAAACATTAGATAAACATTTATGAACAATTCATAAATAAAATCTATCTACAAATCCTTCTATAAATTAGATAACAATATGAACATTCCATAATTTATAATATAAAGTCTTTTATACTCGATCCAATATTAACTCTTTCATATTTTTTATTATATAGAATTCGAATTTATTATTTAAACATTTGACCAAACCAATAATCAATTTTTTAACATAATTTAAATAATATAATTAAATAAGGTCCCCTTTTAATTTTAAAATGATTAAATTAATTAATTATGAGTAATTTATTAAAAATATAAACAATTTTATATTTTGGTATAATTTCATAATTTATGTCCCTTTATAAAATATTTCTTATGATTTCTAAACAAAAATTAGATCATAAGGTATTTTATATAATAGGAAAACATGAATTTTAAATATTAACATTTAATATTCTAGAATATAAATTTTCATAAATATTCATTTAATTAATTATTAACAATTTCTTTATAAATTAAAATATTCCAAAAATATAATTTATATGAATTATAAACATTTTATAAATCATATTAATCATTAAATGTCGAAAAACAATTTTGTAACATATTATGTTTACCCTTACACATTACGGGTGATCTGTGTAGATGTAAAATCCATTACCATTACATGGGTAACCTTTATAAAGGTAACATTGTGCTTACCTTTATAGAAGTTGGCTGTGTAATGGTAACACATCACATACCCTTACATATATCGACTGCATAAAGGTAAACACATCACTTATCCTTACATAAACCAACCACTTAATGGAAAATACATCAGTTACCCTTGCATATTTTGGATGTGTAAAGGTAAACTATCAATTACCTTTACATAATCCATTTATGTAACATTAAAATTTCAATTAGCGTTTTGTGAGCTATGTAAAGGTAACCAATTTTTCACAACATTATATGATATTTTGTATCACGTATCACAGATTCAATACCCAATTATTAAGAAATGTTTAAATATTGAGGAAACTACTTCTCTTTTATACCACTAGTGGGTTTTGTCTGATCATCATATGTCCATAGACAGTGGAAGAAAACTCAAACATGGACCAACATTTCTTCAAGAAATTAAAAATATAAATGATATGTAGAACATAAATACCTAGAATGACCAAAAAATAGTAACATCTATATTCTATTCTAAAAAGACAATTTTTTGATGATCACAATTGGGTTGTTGATTGAATACTACTAAATCTGAGCGGGGAAATATACCAATAGCTCCCAATATCCATCAGAGGAGTCCTGTACACTTGGAGGGGTGTTTGCATCTTCAATGAGGGTGATGAATAGACTACTAGAAGAAGAAATATTTTACTATATTTCCATGAAACTGGTGATCAACAACATTGAGGAACAATCACAAATAAAGAAAAAAATTGAAGAGAATCACATTCTCTTTATATAGGTAAATTATGATACTTCTTTATTAATGAATAATTTATTTTATATCATCAAATTATATCCATTATGTGTGTCTCATTAATTATTACATTAAACTCATTAAATGATATAATGAAAATCCTTTAATCCATAATTGTTAAAACTATACGGGAAGGGACATGAAAACACATGCATCACATGCCTGAAAAGTAACAGATTCTATAGTGAGCACCATGGCATGGTGATTACTAGATTTAGTGCACATAAAAAACTATACACATACTATAATGGCTCAAGTTAATTTCATGTAAATTATTCTTGGTCTATAATGGATAAAAAATATGACTATCATTAATATATATATATGGGATGTTCTAGACTGAGGTGAAGGTAAGTATATATGTGTGTGATTTAATGGATCAAGGGTTCTACTTGTGAATATATTTTAGGATTATAATGGATTATGGTGTAACATGTAAATATTTTCCCTTTGGTATGATAACATAGGGTCATTCCATGTATTAGGCTGTGATGGATCAAGGTTATAACATGAAAAAATATGGTCATGATGGGAGTGATATTGGGGTGGTTGTAATAGGTTGAGAGTTTGTATTTCCAATTATGATGATATTGGGATAGTTAATATAATTTTATATTTACCCTTAATTTTTATGATGATTTTATTTTTGGTACAGCTTGAGAGTAGTTTATGTTTGTTTTTCCTTCTTGTTAGGATTATTGTAGTGATATGGTGATATATACGATAATAACATTATAGAAATTATATTGAATGACATGACATTAATTATTACTAAAAGGATGAAATGATTATGATGCTAATGATATTATGAATTTATTATTTTGGGATCCATTATGATTATTGAAACCTATTACCATCCACATATAAAAATAATTGTGAATCATAATCATATAAGATGTTTTCAGGTGGGACAACTAATAGTTATGTTCACTATAATATCGAATATACCTTTGAATTTTTTATATTCTTAGTTATACTGTAAATTAATGATTTTCTTAATTGATTTCACTCATGTCCATCGTGAAACATTTATTTCACATAGATATAGATTGCTTACAAATATGATCTGACTGAGTACTCTGATGTACTCACTCTACAATTTATTTGAGTTGTTTTGTAGGATAATTCAATAGATATTTTATGATGCTGATATTCTGGAAGTTGGAATAAATCATGGTGATTGGTCTAGAATTTATCTTATTGTATTTTATTTATATTCAGTTAAGAATAGTTTGGGATTGAGAATTTTATCTTTTCTATTATATATATATGAAAGGAGTTGACTGGTGGTTTGTTTTATTTTCTTTAGAATTTATAAGGTTAATTCATCTCATATGTGTGGATGATGCCCTCAATGATAGTCTCTGACCCATGGCTTTTTGGGGTGTGATTTTGGGGCCACACTTATCTTTACTTCCCATTTGGGTGGAATTATGGTGGGAAAGGTTATAAAAAAGTGGTTTCAGAGCTTTGGGTTGAGATATAGGAAGTAGTGTACCATTTGGAATTTGTGAGGATTGTAAGGATTGAATAAGAAAATAATTTTATTTAATATAACTATTAAGGAATACATGAAACTATCTAGGAAATAGATATTTATGGACCCTTTTGAACCATTCTAGATCCTTAAGGTTATATAAACCAGTAATGGTCTAAGTATTGTGGTTCCCTGTTATCCAATGTAAATACCTTAATAACCAACATAGCATGCTTATGTGGAAAATTAACTATTTAAATTGTATAAGATTTAGTATGTTTGTATGAATAATTGTTATATAATGAATTTAAAATTTAAAATTTATTTTTGATTAGGTTTATTTTATTTATTCATTCTATCGTATATATTTATTTTTTGTCGGTATAATTATAATTCCTTTTATTAAATTAATTCATTGTTTTCAAACCATCTATTTCATAATGATTTGGACTTAATATAATGTGTAGTCTCCCTATCACGATATTCTATGTTAATTTAATAAAATAAAAGTACAAATAAATGTTATAAACATGTAAAGAATCATTGATAGTTTAAAAAAATGTTTTTTTAAATTGATAATATTGATATATTAATATGTTTTCATTATGATGAATCAGGTCTAAAAATTATATTTCCCTTGAATGTATTTTCTATAATATTATTAATTAAGAATGTCTCTGAGGATTAATTATTAATTAAAATAAAAAACTTCTACAGTATGTTTTAGATTTCAATGTTTGTTAATATGAAATATTTTGTTTTTTGTTTTGTTAAGCTACTAAATTTAGAATTTATTGGAGATAAATATATATTTTAATCATGAGTTTATTTAATTATAATTCATGCTAGAATTTTGAAATTTTGATTAATTTTTATGTAAGACTAAATTAAATATTGGAGGGATTTCCTAATCTGCATCACATTTAGAAGTAATTAATGGTGTATGATTCAAATTTAGAATTAATTTGATACATTTGAATTAATTATTATGTAAAAAATCTCTAAAATTGATTAATGTCATAAACGAATAGATATAAAACAATGATAAATTATGTGACGCATTAAATATTGTTTATACAATGTTGATCTTTATGAATTACAATTATTAAGAATGATATAAAATTTACACATTATTTATATAACAACGTTTTTATTAAATATAAATCATGATAATATGTCAATGAGAAAATTAATATTATTTAAGTATTATGATGTAAATAATGATAATTATGGAACCATGAATATGACTATTTCATGTGCACCTTATGTGAAATGTTATTTCTAAGGATATCTAAATTTTTTTATGTTGAGTAATTATGTTGGTGATTAAATATTGACATGTATTATTGATGATATGAATTCATTAAGTGTTGATATAGTTGTTGAATTACCATTTCAAATTAAATATTTGTAAAATAAAGCATTATAAATTACTGATAATATACTTTAATGGATTTTTAATGGTCTAGATATTCAAGGATTTTTAGTTTGCATATCATGAGTGTTAGAGGTGTTTGGTGGATGCTCGAGGGAAGACCAATTGATTTTTGTGAAAAAAATATGCTACGGGTGGAGGTTCATGGTGTAAAGTAGTATTTGTAGTGTGAACATGGTTCATAGTGGGGTTTACAACTAGGATTATTGTTCATAGGTTAAAGGCCTAAGGGATGGACGGATGGTTCAAAACTTGAATCTAAATCAATGATGTTAATGAATCTTGGTTTCATGAGGGTTAATGTATCTTTAAATTTAGTGAATCTTTGACTCTATTGTTTCATGGTATGATGTCCTCACTCGTGATTTTTTTTGATTTTTCAAATATTTCATTGTGTGAATTATATTTTCACTATGTGAATGCGTTCTATTTTATAGTACCCATAAAATCCTATCCCCGTTAAATCTACCTCATTCAACAATAATTACTCTTGATCTTTTGACAAACCCTAGGTTCTTTTGGGAGGCCATTTAGATTTTTACCGCTATCTTTGATCCTTGACTTCAAATATAAAATATCTATGATTTTACGAAATATTATTTGTTACTATTATTGGTTTTATCTTTATACTTCATTGGAATAATTCCATGGATATGGGATCTCGTTAAATCACATGTAATAATGGATAATGATTGATGATGGTCACTATGATACATGTTTCCAGAGTCTCCATTGGCATTGTTCTAGTATTTTGGTCACTTATTATTATATTGGTCTTGTTCAGTGATTATGAAAGCTCTGATTGAGGAAGGGGATCTAATTCCATTGTTTAGTATGGGAAATTGTTAATCTACCAAGTTTTTATTTCATTTGGTTGAATGGTAATAGTTTTCCTAATACGGATAATGAACCACATAAATTAAAATGATGATATAGGTGGGAAATATTGTGAAACATAAGTGTTTACTTGATCTTATGTTATTACCACTGGATTTATTCGTGAATTTTTATGTTTTTATAATATTATGTTTGGTTTTTGAAATATTTATACAGTAAATTGTTGAATATACTTTTATAAAATGATAAACACTTAAAGTTGGTAATTGGATGATTTGTGTGAGAAATTACTTGATTAAACTGTTTACCCTTGCTAGAATTGATGTGTTAGATTATTGTTGTGATTTATGCGGTCATGTGCAGGTGTGTTGCGATGATGATTATGTTTGGTTGGCATGTGTAGGGATGTGGGGTGATAGTTGAGTTTGCATGAAATAAATTAGGTGATGGTTTTTGGTTGTTTTGGATGGTGTTTTCTTATTGTGTATGGGTAGTGGAGCTACGATGGTTATCCCAAATGGAAAGGTCTATGATGGATATTTTTGTGAGATTTTTGGGGTTTTTGTGATGGTTGTTAGTTTGTGTTGATGTAGTGGTTGTGTAGCTAGTTTTCTTAGATGGATAGGGAGGTGTTTGTGGGATGGTTTAATGGTGAATGGTTGGTGTTTGTTAGGATACTTTCATTGTTTCCCTGTAGATATAGAATTTTAATGATAATGGATATGTAATGGTAATTAGGGAAATTTTAATGAGATATAAAAGAATAAACATGGGATATAAGTTAACTTTTTATGTTTTAAATGAACATGAAAATGATGGGATTAACTTGGGTAATAGATATAAATGGTTTAGGAAACAAATATGAAACTGAAATGGGTAAATTCATGAAAATTGGATTGTATACATCAATTCAAAATGGTTATGCATGAAATTAAAGAATGAAATTATGGGTCTTATTGAGGATGAATGTGTAAAATACGAGGTATGAAAAACATTTTAGTGGTGTTCGCATGCTATGGAGTACTAGTGATATGGAGGGACTATTTAGTATTGGTTATTGTGTGAGAGCCCATAGGTTGGGATTTTATGTGGATATTATAAATTTATTTTTTTCTTGTTACCTTATGGACCTCATATAAGTCAAAAAACCTTATTAACATCCAATTTTGTTTGGTTCAGAAAATGTTCCCTTACATCTATAATGGTGATGAAAGATGGCTGACTACCCCCTCTTCCCAACCCACCCTTCAGAAGTAGTTACAGTGATAACATAGTGGTGTTAAAATACTATATATGTGGTGGGGGCCATGCATGATTGGGATATGGCACGAGGTTGACCTATTTATTGTTTATGATACCTTACTTATCTGGTTAGGTGATACTCCCATGATATGGTAGGATACAACAATGATGGTATTATTGATATACCCATGATCTAAGGGCATAGACTAATGATGGTTTTTGTATATCCCTATGATATGGGGGTATTGACTAAAGATGGTATTATTGATTTATAATATTGATGGATATTGAAGAAATGGAAGCACATGAAATTTGACGTTGGTGATTGAGAGAAAGATTTAGTGGGGAAGTAGTTACGAGGTTCCTTTGTCAATATTTTCCCTTGATAGTTTTTACTATAATGGTTAACTTATTTGGTGAGTGAGGCTTGGTATGTCTAGGGGTTAGTTGACCCATATCAGTGTTTTTTATTATTCTATTTGTTCATTGGGGAAGTATTATGCTATTTTCAAATGTTTAAGAGATACATTAGATATGAACCTACTAAGTAAACATTTGATGCTCACCACACACACACACACACACACACATATATATAAACTATTTTTTAGCATTCCAAGTGGGTTTTGGGGACCGATATGAGAATTACTAGCTTATAGGTATGACTTATTGTAGAGTTTTTTCCTTGGTATTTCCTTTTGGTATCTCTTTTTGGAGACTTTTACTAGCTTCAATTGAAATGTATTGTCGTATGGTATAGATTATTTATATTATATGACATTTTTATTGGTATTTACAACTTATATCTCAGACTTGCTATATATTATTGAGGGTAATTCCTATCATTTGTGTGTTTTATACCCTCAATGCTAGTCGCTAACCTAGGGCCTACTTGGAATGGGACTTGGGGGTCACTCCCTTGCTTCACTACTAACCAATAAGGGTTACCCGTGGTGGGGGTTAATGATAGATTGGTATCAATGTTTTTGGTTGAGTGGTATAAATAAGAATGAAGTTTGGTACTATGAGGATTCCATGGGTTGTTAGGGAAACTATACCAATTGTGATTGGTTCATGTCATAGTTTAGGGTGATTGACATAGAGGTGTAATTTTAGAGGCCCCCATGATCCGATGTGAGGACTCTAAGTATACTAAACAACCGAGTGAAATTATATTTCTTATAGGGTAGATATCAAGGAGAGGTAGATGCATAATGATTTTTTGTGTTGGAATATAATTGGGTGACTTTGGGAATTAGATAAATCAAATCAAATAAATTTTAACGTGTCTAATGCTACAATACCTTAGGATCTATTTCATTTTATTCCTATGTAGAGGTTTTTCTATGTGAGGGGGAGTGTTAAAATTCTCAATGCTATCACTTATTCTATCCTTTGTTGTTATTGAGGTAGGTTTTCTCTCAGTGATGTGAGTTAAACTCTTGTTTTCCAATATTTTGCATGCGACTCTTTTTTTAATGTATCTATAATTTTCTGTTCTTGAATTACTAGTGTGATTTATTGTGTTATGGTAACATATATTATAGATTCAGGTATATTAATATAGGGGATACCTCTCCCATTATTATGTGTTATCATTGTAACGTGTTTTTAAACCATAAATGCGATTCAAGGCCACCCAAAGTGGGAAATATCTTGGTTCATGGATGGGTTCCCTTGATTTGTGTGGTTTCTACAGCTTGATTTATGCTAATATGGGTTCTTATATTGTTTTATAAAAATAATGTTTTTCTAACTTAAAACATTTAGATTTCATGAAATTTAATTTTAGTAAATTGCAAATAGAAGTGTTAAAATTTTATGTATTATTGTCTTGGGTGTGTTCTTGGTATCTTCTTACTTGTTTAAGAACTTAGATAATCTTTAAAAATGATAAATCAAATTGTTTCAACCACATTTTTTATGAATTTTATTATGTATTGATTTGGATTCTCTAGTTTCTATGTTATTAACATTGAAATTAACTTGGAAAAGTACATGGTTGAGCTTCCATAGTTTAACAAGAAAAGTATGATGGATATATGATATATGATTTGATATGATAATATCCAAAATATAATTACTCTACCTTTCATGGTGAATTAATTTGGTTAAAATATTTATTAAAGACCACTTGACTTGTTTTAAACCATTATGTTTTTTATTTCACAATAAGTGACTTTTTTTCTTTTAATAATATATATAATGATTATCAATGCGATCTTGTAAAAGGGTTTTTTATCCTCATGATATAAAAGAAAATTTAAGAGTTTCTATTCAATTTTTATTAATTATGATTTAAAAGTTACCCATATAAATTATTTTAGTAGATTATAATGTTTTTAATGCATGATTTTCAAGGAACAATTTTCATGTTTTAAAATTTATCTTTTTCTTTAATATCTTTTCTGGCATTTTTTAAGTGATTAAAATTATATAGGTACAATATTTTAATATTTTAAGGGTGCCTAAATCACTATGATGGTATAATTTTGAATCATATTTGTGAATATAATTAGAGTTTTTATTTATATACATGTTTATTAATAAGAGTCTTTAAATTGTGATACATCCATTTTAAAATTTATTAATACTAGTTAAAACATGCTTTCTTGCATGTCATGAAATGATGAGACCCTTATTTTTCTTTGATAACATGCCATGTTAGTTTTAAAAAATACAACATGTTAAAAGAGTTCAAATAATATTAAAAATTTTATATAAAAAAAATGAAATGTTTTATAATAAAATAAAAAATGTATATTTTATGATAACTAAATAACTAAATGGTATATATACAAACATTATTATGCATGGGTTATTTAAATAATTAAAATTTTAAAATTAATTTTATTAATTAATTATGATGTTATAGGGTTTCATGGAGCTATTATTCTAGTACAATTGATGTTAGAGGGTTATATTTCTGTTCAAAATACGAGTCACTATGATCACATTTTTTTTAAATTTTCAAAGATACAATATATTTATTATTTTCTTTTTGATTTTATTAACATGTTGAATTTATAGGCACATCATATGAGTATTGATAGTTCCTATGATCATTTTTGACATTCACATAGCCTCTTTGTAATTCTATATTACTACAAAAATGATATATATTTGTGTTTTTTTATGCCCAATTAAATGAAGAATGATGTGAAGTGGGTTTATGGAATCATCTCATAGACTCAGTGGTTCTCAAGTTTGAATTATCCAATATAGTCTATCTCATCATCTTAAAGGTTTGGAGTTTCTATCCCCCTCCGATATTTTGGTATACAAGTGCTTGATATGTTGTGAAATATTCCAAGCCTTTATTAAGCCTTAATCCTTTGATTTTATCACATTGAAGCTAATGAATAAAGTTATAATCTATTTAATATGATTATTACCCCTATAAAATTATTATTATATTTACCATCTTATTATTATATTTTAAATCCACCTAAAAAACCTTAAATCTATGATTTCTTATACAAATTCAACCTTTGAAAAACCCATCCCTAACCAAACTTCCGGATAAAGTAAGTTTATTGTCAATTTTTCAATGTTATCTCGTTTTGAATATATAAATTTTAATATATTCATATTCTTTATTTCATCCATAATTTAAATTTAGGTTTAATAATATTATATTTTTCATGCCATTGTAATAATTAAGTGGTATTTGTATGCCACTAAAACTATGTGTTTTTCCATGAGAAATGGGAAGCACATTGGAAAATAAATCATGAGTGGAAATATAAAATGATAGATAAGAATATGTAATTATGAGAATGTTTTATATTCATTATTATACTATCATAATTAAATAATGAATTGAATACACACACACACACACTATTTCATTGAACTATTCATACCATGCTCAACTATTTGCATATGGTGTTGAATTATATTAAAGAAGGCATGTTGAAATTATATGTTAAAATGGAAAATATATTAATAACATGAAAATATGGAATTAAAAATAATGTGATATGAAATATATTAAAAAAATATTGTAAATTGAATGATATTAAAAAATTATTAATTTAATTAAGAAAATTATTATGTAATATAATTTTTGTGTTTCTAGATTCAGAGTGTTATCGCAGGTGTGCATAGTTATTTTATTATTTGTATTATATCAGGAAGTATAGTTTATGTCTTAATTATTAATATTTACATTGTTCTATTTTATTATAAAATCAAGTAATTATCTATTGTATTTAATTGGAATTATTTAACTAAAACAAATGATTAAAGAGTTTAGAATGGGGATAATTGCTCATTTATAAATTAATTTAGTTTTTTGATCTCATGTATTTAGATTTTTTCTTACACAGTGATTTATCATATATTAATTATTATTATTTGTGTATGTTTTCTTTGTTTTCTTGATTGAATTTATATTATTTTCTTGGTTTTTAATTTTAATATATGGATTTTTTTGAATGTTCCCGATTACATGTATATATGTTTATATGTTTGTTCTATTTTTTGTTTGTTCTTTTCTTGTATAGGATTCACTATACATGCATGATGTAATTAATTTAAGTTATTTGTATACCAACATGGGATGTAACAGATCGAGTTTTATGGAACCTATATGCAGGGACCTTTTTTTTCTTATAAGACTTTGAAATATATCTAGAAATAGGTTTGGAGTTAGGAGTTGAGATACCGTGCGATTCAGAGGCATGGTGTTTCAAAAATTAATTTTATAAAAATATTAAATATATTTTATATTAAAAATTCATATTTTCTTAAGGAAAATGAGATTTATCATAAATGTAATATCAAATTAGAAATCTAAATCCATGATTGAGTTTGGTTCATGAGGTTTACTTTAGGAATGACCTGAAATTGGTCGGCGTGGGGTGTTCGATTATCTCTATTGTTGGTAGGTTGCATTTAGTTAAAGTGAGTAATTAATTTTATTTATTTAATTTAATGGCCTAAAATAGATTTCGTCTATAAATTAACTATTATGAAGACTCTCCAGGGTTAGCCGCATAACTCTGGGATCATTGAGAGGTTGTCCTTCCACCTATCATTGGAGAATCATGATTAGAAGATGAAAAACCTCCAAATCTAAGAAGATCAACACACAGTGAACACAATGAGTCATATTATTCATTGGAGAGCACATTCTTCATCTTCAAATGATCCAAATCCAGGTAGGACCTATCAATTAGTGCATTATTCCCCTATTTATTAAACTATTTGAGCATAATATTACAATTTATTTGATATACGCTAATTGAGCCTTTACATGTATCCACACATCAGTTTTAAAATCTCATTCAATTTTTCTTACCATGGTAATCCTTATTTGTGTTCATTGGATAATAACACTTGGTGAATGATTTTTTCACCATATTTTTTGTGTATTTCACATAATTGTTCTTCTTTTTCTTCACCAATTGACCCACACGATTTCAGTTCGACATTTCTGGGCAGAACCAAGACTAGTCGGACTCCCAAATTCAAATAAAAATTGCATATGGGGATTTTTTTTGGTGAATTAGGGATGGATTAATTGGAATTGTGGATTTTGGGTGAATAATCTTTTGATATGGGATCCAAATCAGATTTAGCAGTGATGGGAGACACATTTGGGGCATACGATGAACCCTATGGATCAATGAAGATTCAATTTCCAGCCACCAAATTTATAGGAATGATAAAAATAGGCCCTTTACATTGATTTTGGGTGATCACAAGCTGTAGTTGGATGAGGTGGAACCAAATATGGAATACGGTGAACAAATATAACTTTCTAGGAAAATAGAGATTATGGGTTGTGTAGTTCAGAAGAACACGCAGTGTGAAATCTTGGCTATGATGGCTAGGGTTTTAGTCTAGAAAAGTATCACATGCTATGTGGGACCCCCAAATTCCATGTGACCCTTATGATGATGACTGGTAGTGTACTATAGGAGTACATGGGCTAGAGCATGTCCACACACACACTGTGTACAGAAGTACACATGCACATACAAAGTCACACAAACACAACTAGGAGCATGAAAAGGACCCTTGGTGGCTGAGGCACATCATTTAGTCAATCTACACTCCATGTATATGTACATGGGTAGTTATTTATAAACCAATAGGGACACAACCAAGCTCAATAGAGGGATGACACGATGTGTGGGTCCCCTAACACATCATTTACCCCTTCCTCCTTTTTGAGGAACCCTCAACC
Source organism: Viscum album (assembly GCA_963277665.1). Taxonomy (NCBI): domain Eukaryota; kingdom Viridiplantae; phylum Streptophyta; class Magnoliopsida; order Santalales; family Viscaceae; genus Viscum; species Viscum album. The sequence goes on along the minus strand of OY728123.1, from coordinate 1,420,819,545 downwards.
TCTTGTATCTCTTTCGTTTGGACTCAGATTTTAGCCAACGAGTTGCATATCCTGAATGTTTATGTACATAGAACATGATGGTAGCCTTTATTGTGGATTTCAAGATATAATGTGAGGTCTTTTGAGTGTAAAACTTCTTTAGGTGGTGCTCGATGATGGTAGTGATTGGGAAGGATCATTAGATTAGTACCCATATATAGAATTAGGGTGAGAGTCCTCTGTCTATATAGTGGTACCCGCTATGGAATTAGAGCACAATCCCTCTATATACCGAGTTGTACCCCCTATCAGATAGGGTTTGGGTTCTCATTATAATGAGTGGTACCTCTAATTGACTATGGTGAAATTCCTCTATCTACCGAGTTATACCCCCTATCAATTATGTTTTAGGTCCTCCTTAAACAGAGTGGTACCCCACCTGGAGGAATAGGGTGTGGGTCCTCTATCTACCGAGAGGTACCCCCTGATATACTAGAGAGCATATCTGTAACGACCCGGATCCGGAGCCTCATAACTGGTGCCCCATACCCGGTTCGCCACATGACCTAAAGCGTGTTTCCCCAAACGCCAGAGGCTGCCGACTAGTAGCGAGGGCCTTAGTGAGTCGGTGGGGAAACTATGCCCTCATTGGGTAAAGCATACAACGGAAGAACAAACGTGCACAATAGCAGAAGTAGTAAAAAACATACAATAACTAAAACTAAAAGTATAAGAAATGTCTGATATAATAATTATGTAGTATGGTACATTTTTCTATGGAAAGCAGTAAAAAAATCAACGTGAGGAAATATAACTGAAACCAAATACTAAAAGTAAATAGCAACTCCAGCAGCATCGCGAGCCAAACCCCGGTGCCATGCTCTCCAGCTCCAACAAGCAATCAAGTACCTGAGGTGGAAGGGCCACAATCCCTATCCACACCTGCAACAAGATAGTCTATTTGGGACGAAAATCAAGACCCAAACAGGGTGTGAGACTAATCCTAGTAGGTAACCACCACAAGATTTGTGCCCCACTGTCAGTGAGCAATATAGAAAAAGTAAAGGAAATAAATAAAGTAATGAACTAGGAGTACACCATTAAAAATCCTACCAATTACCATTCACATTCATTTAATTAAATAACCAGGTAAACTAGCAATGCTCTCTATTCCAAGGTAAAGAAAGTAACACAGCAGGTAACTCAAAAGACTACCTGATCCACAAGAAGTACAAACCCAAGATTGTTCTTTGTCTTGGTGGACTCATCACAACCAACCAAAAAAAATTCACACTGACTCTCTGGGTGGCTCAAACTAGCAGACCCCTATAGTTCAGTAATCAAAAAAGGCACAAACAATCTGGGAAGCTCTCATGTCAATTACCCTATGGTCTTGCAACGATAGCTACAGACTCTCTGAGGAAGCACTTACATATAATTCCTCATGTGGTCTTGATACGTGCATAAACTAAGAACACTCTTGGGAAGCACAAAGTCCTTTTCCCATAGGTCCTGCGTACGAAACTGAAACCAACAGACCCTCTAGGGAAGCAATTAATCTTCTATTCCTCCATTGATCTCCTGCACCAGGTTCTGATAGCCCTGAGTAGTCCAATCGAGCGTAATCGACTGTCAACAGCCCTAAGTAAGTTCAACAACTACTTGGATAAAATCTACAAGCATAAAAAGCATTTAAACAGCAGGAAACACATGCAATTAGTTATAATAAGTAAACTATCAATTGCAACAGGGTTTGCCTCATAGGCGACGGTTCCAAACTACGATAAATAGCCAAACATGGATAAACATGAATGGGGTGATCCTCAAACATGAAACCAAGCATATATTAGTATCAATTAATCATAAACTAACAAGAAATATAAGGAAAATAAACAATAGGATAAAAATACCAAACGCGGGATACTTGATACATGGGTATCCATCACTTTTGCAACTAAAACTCCAAGAAATTCAATGCAGGGAAAAAAACACCTACATCGATGCTAGGAGATTGATATAATTGAACCACGATGATTGATTCTCCATAGAATGTCGAATATATGGGAAAAAGTCCAAAACACACAACCCATGATAACTTGAAAATGAGGAGGAATCATGGAAAAAGGTTAAAGAAGAAGAGAGTGCATACTGAGGTGATCCTAACGCAATCGACGATGGCTGAAATAGAGATCGAACGGAAGCTCATGGGATCGGGGAAGGGTTGCGGCCGTATGGGAGCTCTCGGCTGAACGAAACCTAGAAGAAGGTCGTTCTGTCGATTAGGCATGACCCTAGTGCGTTTAGTGAAAAAAAGAAAATACACGACGTGTACTTATGGGGTACACAATGTGTACTCTGTTTTTACATACTCCTCTTTAAGCAGCCTCCATCTCACCCCTACACACCATGTGTGTGGCCCGGACACGGTCAGCACCTAGCTTCGAGCGGAAAAGGAGTACAAGGTGTGTACTCTGAAAGTAAAAGGCGTGTACTTCAAAAATTTCCAGAAACTCCTCTTTTATCAAAAACGACCAGAAAAATAATAACATACCTAAAACGAAGATTGGGGTTCTTACAAACTTCCCCCCTTAAAGAAATTCTTCCCCGAATTTCCCTAGCGAAGCGTAGAAGAAGAAACCCCGAACTACTCCGGTCACTACGATCATACATCAGCCTCCCGATCCCAAGTCTCGTCCTGCACTCGCCTGTGCTACCATAGAACCCGTACTAGAGGAACAAACCATCCACATAGAACTTTCATTCTACGATCGACAATCTGGATGGGATGCTCATCAATCTATATAGCCGCATCAAGATCAACCTCCTCAGGTTTAAAGACATGAGACAGGTCTGAAAAGTAACATTAGAGCTGGGAAATGTTGAAGATGTCGTGCATAGCCCGGTACCTCTGAGGTAACTACAACCGATAGGAAACCGGCCCAACTCTCTACAACACCTCAATCGGCCTGACGTACCACGGTGAAAGCTTACCCTATCTTCGGATCCTCTTGTGTCCCAACCTCAGTGCAACATGTAGGAACACCTGATCCCCGACCTCAAACTCCAGAGGTCATCTCCGCTGATCAGTATAAGACTTTTGTCGAGACTGTGTTGTAGCCTTCCTCTTCCAAATCAACTCTATCTACTCTGAGTTCTCCTAAACAAGGCGAGGTCCAAGAAAAGATGCCTCTTCTGCCTCCAGCCAGCATAAAGGTGATCGGAATGGCCAACCGTACAAGGCCTCGTAAGGTTCCATCTGAATAGTCGCCTGAAAACTGTTGTTGTAGGAGAACTCCACAAGAGGGATATGCTTCTCCCAAGTACCGCCAAAGTTCAAAATGCAAGCTCGGAGCATGTCCTCAAGAACCTGGATCGTACGCTCAGACTGGCCATCAGTCTGGGGATGGTATGCTATACTCAAAAGTACATGTGTACCCAAAGCCTTCAGAAGTCCCAGCCATAACTGAGATGTAAAGAACGTATCCCTGTCTGAAACAATGGTGTGTGGAACTCTATGCAGACGTACAATCTCTCGGATGTAAAGTCATCCAAGATCATCAACACTGAAGGTCTCCTTGATCGGTAAGAAGTGAGAAACCTTCATAATCCTATCGACGACAACCCAAACAACATCGTTCCCTCAAGGAGACCTCGGCAATCCGGTCACAAAGTCTATCGTGACATCGTTCCACTTCGACTCCGGAATGGGTAACTACTGTAAAATCCCTGATGGTCGCTGATGCTCTACTTTCACGTGTTGACAAGTCGAACATCTCATGAAAAAACCAGAAACATCTCTTTTCATACCTGGCCACCAGTACTGGCGATGTAGATCATGATACATCTTGGTGACACCAGGATAAACTGCCCAAAATGAGGACTGAAAATCCCGCATCAGCTCCTCGTGTATGTCTGCTGGCACCCATACGTGTCCCTGAAAATGAAAGATCTCACCCTCGCCCACTGTCCATCTATGAAGAGGGTCCTCTACTGACACACTCTCCCGCAAGACTAAGCCCTCTGAGTCTGATAGTTTCCTCATCCACACAGATCAAGAAGAGTAGAGGTAACATCCACAGAAGATAGAAAGGTATGTCCCTGTCTGTTGTGCACCTCCAAGTGCATCTCGGAGAATAGATCCATAAGCTTCCACTCACCACTGGCCTCCTAAACTGCCTGAATCTGAGTTCTCCTGCTCAACGCATCAGCCACTGCGTTTCCTTTCCTAGGATTATAGGAAAGCTCAAAGGCGAAGGACTGAAGATACTCGACCCACCTATGCTCTCTCAGATTCAGATCACGCTGGGTGAAGATGTACTTGAGACTCTTGTGGTCAGTGGAAACCACAAAGCTCTGTCCCAGAAGGTAATGTCTCCAACATCATAAGGCATGAAAAACAGCTGCCAACTCCAGATCGTGTGTCAGGTAGTTCCTCTATTGTGGCCTCAACTGCCGAGACCCGTAAGCGACGACCCCATATCCCAGTATATGCACAACTCCCATCCCAATAACTGAATCATCACAGTAGATAGTATAGCCCTTTCCAGGCTCTTACAAGACCCGTATCGGTGCTGATGTCAACCTCCCCTTCAGCTTCTGAAAAGCAGACTCACAAGGATCTGACCATAAAAACTTCGCCCCCTTCTTGGTCAGACCTGTCAGCGGTGCTGCTTGGCATGAAAAGTACTATATAAACCTCCTTTAATAACCATCCAGTCCCAAGAAACTTCGTACCTTGATGACCTTCTTCGGATGATCCCAGGTAACTACCACTCTCACCTTTTCTTGGTCTACTGATACTCCTGTCTCTCAGATGACATGACCCAGGAAGTGAATGTTATCCATCCAGAAGTGGAACTTTGAGATCTTAGCATATAACTGATGTTCTCTCAGTTTACTAAATATGATCTCAAGATGGGTATCATGGTTTTGTCGAGTGTGAGAGTATATCAAGATATCGTCCATGAAAACCGCCACGAAGGAATCCAAGAAAGGATGGAAAACTCTGTTCATCAGCGCCATGAAAACTACTGGGGCGTTTGTGAGACCGAATGACATAAACATGTGCTCGTACAGACCATATCTACTCCGGAAGGCTGTAAGAGGTATATCTGATGGTATTACGTGCAACTGATGATAGTTGGATCTCAAGTCGATCTTCGAGAACACCCTGGCTCCCCGAAGCTGATCAAAATGATCATCAATCCTTGTAAAAGGATATCGTCTCTTGACCATCAACTGGTTCAGCTTCCGATAGTCCACAAAAATCTGTAAGGTACCATGCGCCTTTTTCACAAACAACACGGGCGAACCCCAAGGGGCAGTAATGGGTCGAATAAAACCCTTTGCCTACAACTACTCCAACTATTTCTTGCACTATTACAACTCAGGCGTATCCATCCTATAAGGAGGTATGGATACCGGTGCTGCTGCTGGCACAAGCTCAATAATGAAGTCTACCTCTCGCTCAGGAGGCAACACTAAAAAGTCTTCTAGAAATACATCTGGAAAAAGATCAACTACCTGAGGAAAATATATCTGAGAAGTCCCCTGGTCATCTAGATATAAACTAGAAATCTGGGCTGTAACACCACCCAATCCATGATGCTCTAGTCCAGCTCTACTCGGCTGGACATCCCATTCACCCTTGTGAAGAAAAGATCCACCCTCCGGTGATGTGAAACTCACCCTTCAGCGAAAACAGTCGACAAAGTCCTGGAAGGAAACTAACCAGTCTATTCTGAGAATGACATCATAACCCATCATCTCGAGGACATAAAGATCCCAAAAGAAGTGAGACCCACCAAACTTAAGTGGGCACTCGTTGAACTGATGCACACTAGTAGTTATATGTCCTAAAGGAGTGTCTAGTGACATCATATCCTCAGAAGTCAATACAATAAGTCTAAGGCTCTCCACAGTGTGAACAGAGTCAATGTTATGAGAATCTCCAGTATCGAAAAGTGCAGAAGATAAAAATGAGGCTACTAAGATCAAACCTAGAATGGTGGAAGGTCCAGGATCTCACCCCTGATGAATCTTCTCTACCGCAAACGGCTGGCCTGTACCGCGGCCCTGTGTAGAAGCCTGATATCCCTGAGCTGATCCTCCCTGGTCTTGACCACTGTTTCCACGACCTCTACCCTATCCTGAACGACCTGAAGAACTCCATACCCTGGTCTACTGTGGAACTGGTAATCTTGATCCTGTACGATGAGTAGAAACAGATCCTCCTTCACTAGACACTGGAAGAATAACCCTGAAAAAATGCTGTAGATGACCCATGTTTCCACAAGATCGGCACACTACTGGGTCTCTTGGGAACTAGGGCTTCTTATTCCCGCTCTTTCCACACTGATAGCACACCACCTGGTTTCCAGAAAGAAGATACCATCTACCAGATGAAATACCTCGCTTCCTCGAGTCACCTCGAGTAGACTCTCGGTGGCGCTTCCTGCTGTTAGTATGAAATGAATCAGCCTTGGATGCTGAACCTACCTAGTCAATAGCTCTAGTCCCCCAAAGAGTTTATTCAGTGATCAGCTCCTGGTTGACTATCAGAGTAATAGAATTCAACTGTAAGATGTTCACCTACGATCTGATCTCCGGTTTAAGGCCTTCCTCAAACTTCCTTGCCAAAAACAGCTCGTCATTTCCATGAACGGGAGTGAAGTGTTGTAACTCAGTGAAATGGGAGGAATACTCCATAGACGAAAGAGTACCCTACTGCAGGTTCATGAACTCTCTAGATCTGTTGGCTCTCAGCGTCACCGGATAGAAGTAGTCGTAGAACGTAGGCTGGAACTTGTCCCAAGACATAGTCCATTGGCGCCCTGCCTATGAAACTATATCCCACCATCTCTTGGAATAATCTCGCAGCATGTAAGTCGTGATCTTAACCCTTCTGTCTGGAGGTGTATCCAGATGCTCGAAGATGTAAAGCATGGTTTCTAGCCATGACTCTGCATCCTGAGGTCCTCCATCCCCTGTAAAAGTGGGAGGATTCTGCTCCTGAAAAACCCGCGTTAGCTATACCATAGAAGGGGAAAGATGTTGAGCCCCCTCGAAGGTCTGCATGAATCTCATAAAACCCTCTCTGAACTATGCGTCGACACTAGTGTCTAGAATCACTGCAGGTTCCATGTATGGAATGATCGGTGGAACTACTGGTAGTCCCTGGTCTGTCGTATCAGGCATACGGTCACTGCCTGGTTCCGGACGTGCAACGGGAGGACATCTTGGTGCAATATCCCTGGAAAGGTCAAAAGCACACCTTAGGTTTAGGATTAAAAAGGACAGAAAACAAAAGCGTAAAAACAGGAATAGGAGAGAGAAACACTTATGTTTGCAAAACATGACTACACAACGTGTATTTAAACTACACGACATGTTTTTTAAAGCCATTCACATGGGCGTGTACCTCTTCCACGACTGGTCGTGTAACACCCCAGACTACACGTCGCATTGTCCAAACACATGACATGTACTTGAACTCCACTCCCCTGCTTGAGTCTCTTTACACAGACAACCTACATGGTCCCCTTAATCCTAAACTACACAGCGTGTTCAATAAGGACACGGTGTGTACTAGATAGGTTCGGTGACCCATATAGCAGGTTAAACAGCTGGCTACATGGATGACCCTTACACGGCATGTCCTGAACAAACATGACATGTTTAAGAAAATATAACACCGACCCATTTTGTTCAAGACATGGTCGGGCACCTAGAACAAGGCTATACAGCGTGTTCTTACAAAACACGGTGTGTACTACACGAGCTTCCCCTACCCGTGTTGTTAGTGACACGACCGGGTACACGGTTGACTACAACACGGAGTGTACTTATTGTACACGGCGTGTCCCCGAAGACTTTCTACAACCCTGTGTCTCTGTTCAAATAGTCAGTAACACGGTTTAAAAACTACATGACGTGTATTAATAAAGTACATGTCGTGGATTCTGGGTTTTTACGGGAAGTAGCTCAGAAACTTCACCGAATGCCAGAAACACTAAAGAGCAAGCATCTATGTGCCAAATTCCGATCCGTGGGGGACCATACTCCCTGCAAATCAAATATTGGCATCATAACAATGTATACAACAAGTAAACAACATAACAATTCAATGATCCTCCAAATTCCGATCCTCGAGGGCCCATAACACCTCTAAGTCCAATGTTCTGCGTCCATGATAAATTAACTGCAAAAATTAACAACACCCTATCAACATAGCAGTATTTCTATCACAGAAACTATCACAACATCATGCATAATCTATCACGACATCTATCACAACAACATGAAATGTCTAATAAACTCTAGATGACATGGAAAAAGGCATTTCATGTGATTTCCTAACCAGTGCCTATATGATGAATGAGATGGAATACCCTCATCTCCTCAGGTTGCAACAAAATAGAACCACAATCATCTAAACTATAACAGCACAAAACACGTGCATCACCCAACAGTGGAATATAATAAACTGAAACACTTGCAAAAACTGAAAATTTCAATTATGAGGTAATATAGATATTCCCTGTACACGGGTTAATTACTCCCGAGCATAGTTAAGTACTAACAACCCATTACTTTCTATCCCTATCTATTTTCAAAAAACAGTAAGGCAATAGAAAAGAAAGAAACATCCCTTTGATACCACTTTGTAATGACCCAGATCCAGAGCCTCATAACTGGTGCCCCGTACCCAGTTCGCCACATGACCTCAAGAACGTTTCCCCAAATTCCATAGGTTGTCGACTAGCAGTGAGGGCCTTGATGAGTCGGTGGTGAAACTATGACCTCATTGGGTAAAGCATACAACGGAAGAACAAACGTGCACAATAGTGGAAGCAGTAAACAACATAAAACAATTGGATCTAAAAGTAGAAGAAATGTATGATATAATAATGATGCATTATGGTACATGTGTCTTTCAAAAGTAGTAAAAAAATTAACGTGATGAAATAAAACTTAAACCAAATACTAAAAGTAAACAGCAACTCCAGCAGCATCACGAGCCAAAGCCTGGTCCCATGCTCTCCAGCTCCAACCAGCAATCAAGTACCTGAGGTGGAAGGTCCACAATCCCAATACACACTAGAAACCAAATAGTCTGTTTGGGCCGAAAAGAAGAACCCAAACAGGGTGTGAGACTAATCCTAGTAGGAAAGCACCATAAGATTTGTGCCCTACTATCAATGGGAAGTATAGAAAAAGTAAAAGAAATAAATACAGTAATGAAATAGGAGTACACCCGTAAAAATACTGCCAATTACCATTCACATTCATTTAATTAAACAACCAGGGAAACTAATAAGGCTCTCTATTCCAAGCCAAAGCAAGTAACACAGCAAGTAACTCAAAAGACTACCTAAACCACAAGCAGTACAAACCCAATATTGTTCTTTGGCTTGGTGGACTCGTCACAACCAACCAAACAAAATTCACAATGACTCTCTGGGTGGCTCAAACTAGTAGACCCCTATAGTCCAGTAATAAAACAAGGCACAAACACTCTGGAAAGATCTCACGTCAATTTTCCTATTGTCTTGCAATGATAGCTACATACTCTTTGATGAAGCACTTACATCTAATTCCTTGTATGGTCTCGATACATGCGTAAACTAAGAACAATCTCGGGAAGCACAAAGTCCTATTCCTGTAGGTCCTGCATACGAAAATAAACCAACAGAACCTCTAGGGAAGCACTTAATCGTCTATTCCCCCTTTGATCTCCCGCACCAGGTTATCACAGCCCTAAGCAGTCCAGTCGAGCGTAATCCACTGTCAGCAGCCCTATGTAAGTCCAAAAACTACTTGGATAAAAGCTACAAGCATCAAAAGAATTTAAACAGCAGGAAACACATCCAATCAGTTATAACAAGTAAACTAGAAATTGCAATAGGGTTTGCCTCACAGGAAACCATGCCAAATGGCGATAAACAGCCAAACAGGGAAAAACATCCATGGGGTGATCCACAAACATGAAACAAAGCATATATTAGTATCAATTAATCATCAAATAACAAGCAATATAATGAAAATAAACAATATTATCAAAATCCCAAACCCGGGATACACGATACATGGGTATCTGACACTTTTCCATCCAAAACTCAAAGACATTCAATGCAGGGAAACAAACCACCTACCTCAATTCTAAGAGATTGATATAAGTGAACCACGATGATTTATTCTCCTTATAATGTCGAAGATTTGAGAAAATGTCTAAAATTCTCAACCCATGATAACTTGAAAACAAGGTGGAATCATGGAACAAGGCTAAAGCAGAAGAGAGAGCTTACCGAGGTGATCCCAACGCAATTAATGGTGGCTGAAATGGAGATTAGACGGCATCTCAGGGTCTTGGGGAAGGATCACAGCCATACGGGAGCTCTCAGCTGAACAAAACCTAGAAGAAGGTCATTCTGTCGATTAGGCGTGACCCCGGTGCGTTTAGTGAAAAAAAGATAATACACAGCGTCTACTTTTGGGGTATACAACATATACTCCATTTTTCCGTAATCCGCTTTAAGCGGCCTCCATCTCACCTCTACACACCGTGTGTGTGGCCCGAACACCGTCAGCACACGACTTCAAGCGGCAAAGGAGTACACAACGTGTACTCTGAAAGTACACGACATGTACTTCAAAAATTTCTAGAAACTCCTCTTTCCTAAAAAACGACCAGAAAAGGAAAAACATACCTGAAACGAAGATCTAGGTTCTTATAATGTCCACAATATGTTTAGTGTTAACCCCTATGGAATCATGGAACATGCCCTCTATCTACTAAGTTGTACCCCCATATTAGATAGGGAACATGTCCTACATACACTGAGTTTCACCACTAAAACACAAGGGAATCAGTCCCCTACTTGGAGATTGTACCCCCTCGACTATGCGGCACAGTGGTGAGGCATGGGCCCTCTACACGGAAACTTCTATGGACTGACATGTGAGATTCTAGGAATTGTTGATGGACTCTTAGAACCGATGACACTCTTTTCATGGGTAGGAATATGAGATGGAGATCCCCTTTCACTTTAAATTGGCCTTACTTGGTTTTTTCATATCTATATATATCTGTATCTATATCATTGGATATTGTAATATATTACTTTGGGTTTATCTGTCTCTTTATTCCTACTATGTCTCCTACTGCCCCTTTAGAATTTAGGGTGTCCTAATGGGTATGCATATATTCACCCATACATGGGATTTTCCAAAACGTTTCATGACTTATGTAGATGAAGGAGAGGCCAACAATAACCATAAAAGATATTAGGGGTACCTAGTGCATTTTACAACATACATCGGTCATAGCTTGGAGATTTAGAGTTGTGATATCTCAGCATTTACATTCAATTTTCTTCTCGTTGGGAAACATTTCTAGTTGGGAATGTACTTTTCCCTTTACTTTTTTGTTTATACTTTCATACTTTTGTAAACCCTACAGGTTTTACATGTTTGGTTATTCTATAGATGTTTCATTTTATTATTATTATTATAAATAATCACTTCTTAATTGATTTGGTTGGGTGTGTGTGTATAGGTATATTAGGAAAAGGATTCCCATATTAGTTATGCCTTTCAGTGCATATCACCACCCTTGGCCTATGGAGGTGGGCTTGGGGTAGTTGCAGATTGATCCTTGTTGGTTTGGGTAATAGCAGATTGGTATTAGAGAACTTCATTCCTTATTATGGTTTTTGGCGTAGTCCACTTATATAGATTTGTTTGGGATTTAGGGAAACAGTGCCATAGGGACCTGATTGTCGATTTTAGGCTAGTGAACTAAGTGATGGTGTGGGTGAATGACATATCCATTCACCAATACATTAAAAACCTAATTTGAAACTCATAATATCAAGAAATTAGTTGTAGTGATTAATGGTACATGAATCATATAGGATTGATGCCTTTTTACTATACTTATTGAGTTTTCTCCCCATTGTATCAATATATGTTCATCTGACCATTATATGTCTTGATTAAATTTTCTAGATTCCATTGTGACGACAACCAGCTAGGTTACTAGTTTCATATCATGATATGATTCAATGAGTGATGATTCCTTAGTTCAGGGTCCATCCAACAAGATTCTTCCTCTAGGTGGATAGATTAAATCCCCCACCTATCGATAAATAGATTATACAAGTAGTGCAGGATGATGATGTGTCTAGGCTTATTACACTCCCTGAGTTACAAAGCTAGAGGAATCTAAGGATCTGTAGAGAGACAGATCCCCATGATGTGGAGGATTTTCTAGAGTTGGTGAGCCATGTCATCAGGATTATCAAGACACTGACTGATCAGGTGGTTACCCTAGAAGCTAGCCTTATCCATGTATTAGTTGGGCATTGATGCATGTTAGTTACATAGATCCATGATGAGTCGACACTCTCATGGGAAAACATCCATCATCTATTCCCTGAGGAGTACTAACCCTCTTACTTGTTCTCAGTTTAGATTCATGAACTTCTGGAGATGTGGCTGGGAGGGATGAAAGTGACTAAGTATGCTGTGAGGTTCATATGCCTTTCAGGGTACTCCCTCGATATGATCAGGGATGGCTACTTCCATTCATGAAAGTTTGAATAGGGTCTCCACCAAAATATTTTTTCCAGTGTAGTACGTTGTATATTCCAACATATTTTGGGGTTTTGGAGTGGGTTTTGGTGACAAATAGATTCCTATATGAGGAATGACATGTTTCTAGAGCTGGTAGTGGGTTTTACAGATCTAAGTCATCTTCAACAACTATAAAACATCAATTGATTGGATCTTGGGGTAGAAGATCTCCCCCTGACCAAACTGAAGCATGTTTTCATTTGGAATAGTGATCACACAGAGGACTAGGGAATCCTAGAGAGGGGCAGTGCTATGCATGTGATGGGTGAGGTCACATGGTGCATGATTTCTCTACAAGACTTTCTCGTGAGGGTAGGATGATAGCATATGGACCACCACGACATAGGAAACAATGTGATAAGATATCTCCTAGGTGAGGTAAGGGTGGCCCCTAGGGAGGTAGAGCTAGAAGAGGAGCATGTGGAGGTCCAAGAGGAGGAGCTGTAGTTGGTGGGTGATGCTATGAGACCCTTCCACCACCACCACGAGTTGACCCATGTTAGGCTCAGGGAGCTGGCAGTGGAGGCTGCTGACAATTGCAGGACATGGATTTATATGACCCGGTGACACATGAGATAATTATGGGTATGATATGTGTTTATTCAACTCTTGATTTAGTATTAGTAGACACAAGTGTGTTTCATTCCTTTAGTTCTTTACTCCTAGTGCGATATTTGGAGCTCTCTATTTAGGCTTTATCCCAACAGCTTTATCTTGAGGTTCTTTCTAGAAAATATTCTTATATATCGATTATCTTCTAATAGCATGAGATATATCTTAGTAGAGAGGGGTTCCAATTGGAACTTTTTGTTCTCAAGATATACCCCTATGACGTCATCTTGGGTGGGAATTGATTTTCCACAGTACTATCCCATATTGAATGCCACCGTAGATGAGTAAGATGCCATCACATTGATGGGATGAGATCATCCTTTGTGAACGAGAGAGAAATAATTATTGGGTGAGTATGATTTTTAAGTAGAAGTCTACATCCCATCACCCATCAGATTGTGAGTACAACCCTTGGTGTTGTAGGCTCTTCTGCTCTCCAGATTATTTTAGTCATAGAATATTTTATTAATGTCATCCTCAAGAATTTTATAATACTACCTTTGAGGTTGGTGATAGATTTTTATATTGAATTACATCCTAGTAATTATCTGATATCTTTAGTGGTATATATGATGAACCCTACCAAGCTTCAAGACCTTTAATTATAGTTGGAGGCCCTTAAATAAAAGTGTTTTATGAGACCCAATGTGTCCCCCTGAGTAGTTTTAGTGATTTTCGTGAAAAAGTTAGACATGATATTACATCTTTTTGTGGATTATCATCACCCAAACTAAGAAATTATAAATAAATACTAACCATTTACAAGGATTTATGGCCTCTTTCATTATTTTTGAGGCATGAGATGGTTCTCGAAAATTGACCTTCATTCTGGCTACCGCCAGTTGAGAGATCACGTGGATGATATTACAAAAATGGAATTATGATGTCGCTATGTACAATATGAGTTCATGGTGATGCCCTTAGGTGTGAAAAATTCCCATATTGTGTTTATGCCTTTGATGAACTGGATCTTCTAGCCATACATGGACCATTTTGTTGTTGTCATCATTGATGATATACTCATATAATCTGCATCAGAGGAGGAGCATGTAGAGAACCTGAGGATGGTACAAGATTTTCTTCGGGAGAATTAGTATTATGGTAAAATCTTTAAGTTCTATTTATAGATTCCTAAGGTTATCTTTCTAGGGAATTTCATTTTTAAGGATGGATTATCCATGGACCTGATGAGGATTGATGTAGTTTTTTATTTGGATCCACCTAAGAGTATGTTAGAGGTGAAAAGTTTTATTTTCTTGGAATGGTACTAAAAGTTGTTTTTGATATAATTATCTAGGATTACAACCCCTTTGACCACCCTGAAATAGAATGTAAAACCATTTACCTGGACTAATCAGTGCCAGAGGGTCTTTGAGGAGTTAAGGAAAATGAGTTCTCATGTTTTGAGACTACTGTAGGAGGGTGTGGAGTATGTGTGTATTGTGATAGATATGGAGATGTGATAAATAACATGTTTATGAAGAGGCATGAAGTTATTACATTTGGGGGGATGTATTTGATACCCCATGATCATAACTATGAGACTCACAACCTAGAGCTGGCAGTGGTGGTCTTCACTCTGAGGATGTAGAGACACTACCTAGTGGGAGAGAAATTTATGGTTAACTTAGACCATCAGAGTCTAAGGTATGTATTCCTGCAGAGAGACTTCAACCTAAGATAGATACACTGGTTGGAGTTGCTGAAGGACTATGAATTTGAGATAGTCTATACTCTGGGAAAGGAAAACGTGGTAGGAAATTCCCTTAGAAGGAAGTCCCATGCTCATTTGGTGCTAGAGGAATCTGAGATGTTGGTTTCCTTGCAGATGAACTCAGTTGAGTATGAGAGTGAAACTATTCTTCCGTTGATGGTGTTGAATCCTATACTACATTAACATGCGATAGATTCCCAGTTAGAAGATATCGACTACAGGGTCTTGCATTAATAGATATCCTTATGAGATTCACCTAAGGGATATTCTGAAGGAAGGAATCACATCATTCTGTTCTTGGGATAGATGGTGGTCCCAGTCATGATATGGGTGGAGGTGATGAGAGAGTTCCACAAATATCCTTTGGTTATACATATCGATGTGGGTAATATTTATAGAGACCTTCAATGTATTTTTGGTGGGATGACATGAGACGAAGCATGGATGATTTTGTCTCTTGGTACCACACTTGTCAGTAGGTGAAGGCTAAACACTAAGTTTCAGGAGGTTTGTAACATCCCATTTAGATATCATAGTGAAAATGGGATGGAATATGAATGTACTTTGTGGTAGGGATTTCATGAAAAAATGGAGGGCATGATGCCAGATGGGTGATAGTTGACCAAATCCTGAAGTCATTTTACTTCCTTACTATCACGGAGCAGAGTTCGGTGGAGATTTTGAGGAAAATGTACATACCGAAGCTTTTTTGAATTCATGGGGTTCAGTCAACTATTATCTCTAGTCATTATGCACAGTTCACATCACATTTTTTGAGAGTCCTCTATGAGTCATTTGAGACCCAGATGAGGATGAGTACAATCTTCCACCCCAAACAGATGGGAAGACTGGGCACACTATCTTGGTGGTGGGGGATATGCTGAGGTATTATATGTTAGACTTTGTATGGATCTTGGAGGATCACTTTCCACAATAATAGTTTGTTTACAATAATAGTTACCACTATACTATCAATATTAAAAACTTAAAGTCTTTGTACGAGCGACCTTCTAGGTAACCATTATGCTGGACAGAGATAAAAAAAGTCTTATTTTTTGGGTCTATAGATCATTAATTTGATGACAGAGAAGGTCCAAGTCACTCGCGAGTAGATGAGGATATCCTAGAGAAGGCATAAATCTTATGTAAATCGACGTCATAGGCCCCTCGAGTTCAAGATGAGTGACTATTTGTTTTCCCGAGAGTCTCACCCCGACAAGGAATATAGAGATTCTACTGGGTAAGAAAGGTTTCCCTGAGGTTCATTGGTCTATTTTAGATCTTACAATGGGTTAGAGAGGTTGGTTACCTCTTCCTCATACCCTCATAGTTGGATAGGGTGCCCAATGTCTTCCATGTGTCATGGATGAGGAATTACATGCATGAACCCACTCACATTATGGAATAGGATGAGTAAGACATCATAGATGGAGCCGCTTTTGCGGAGCACCCTTTGGGGATCGAGGATCCATAGGAGAGGACCCCACATGAATGAAATATCCCCTTAGTTCATGTTTGGTTGCAACAGAGGAGCATGCAGGAGAGATCTTGGGACCAGGATAGCTAAATGTGAGCTTAGTATATTGAGTTTTTTAATTTTTTTATTTCAAGGATGAAAACATTAAATAAGAGAATGATGTACATACCCTATTTTTTCTATTTAAGTATTTTAAATATATCAAGAAATTTTTTCAGAGTAAGGTACTGAGACAATGTGCAATTACATGGCCCGTTGTTCCAAAAATTAATTTTATAATAATATTAAATATATTTTATGTTACACAGGAACAAATTCTAAAAGAAAATTGGATATCTCCTTAATATAATCTTGTATCAGAAATCTAAGATGACAGTTGATTCCAAAATGTGAGGTTTACCCATGGAGAAAACTAAAATTGGCCATTTATGGTCATTCAGACATTACAACCCTTGGAGGATTGTGTTTAGTTAAAATAAAAAATTATTTTTATTTATTTAATTAAATGACCAAAATTATATTTTTTCTATAAATTTCTTATTATAACGAATCACCAGGGTCACCCATATTACCCTGGTATCATTGAGAGGTTTTTATTACACATCTAATTGGTGAATCAAGATATGATGATGATGAACCTACAAATCCAAGAAGATCGATGCACAATGAAAAAACAAATCCTCTTCTTCATTAGTGGGAGCATTCTTCATCATCAAATGATCCAAATCTATGTAGGATTGGTCAGTTTTTGTATTCTTCACCAATTTATTGAACTATTTGATCAAGATCTTACTAAATCTTTGATCCCTACTAATTAATCCTCAGCATTTTCCCACAAATCATTTATTAATTGTTTATTTAGTTTTTCTTACCCCAGGAATCCCCATTTGTGTTCACTGGCCAGGAATGTTTGTCCAAAAACTGTTTTATCTTTGTTCATGTGTATTTCTCCCAATCTTTCTTTGAATTCTTCAACGATTGGCCCATAGGGTCTCAGTTTGTCATTGCCGGGTGGGACTGAGACTAACTGGACCCCCAGAATTCCTGATATAATCATATGTGAGGAATGGTTTGGTAAGTCATGGATGAATTTGAAGGAGTTTTGGGTTTTGGGTGAATGATTTGTTGATCCAGAATCTAAATCGTAGTTTTCAATCATGTGAGATGCGTTTGGGGTGTACAAAAAACAACATGGATCAATGGAGATTCAATTTATTGCCACCAGATAACCAAGAACGATGAACAGAGGCCCTTTCCTTCAGTTTGGGTTATCATAAGGAGTGGTTGGATGTAGTGGAAAAAGATCTAGAATTCATCGAATAGATCTATCTTTCTAAAAAAAAATACAAACTACCCACAGGTTAGTTCGAAAGAACACACGACGTGCGACCCCTTGGATATGGAGGCTAAGGTTTTGGGAGAGAAAAGTGAAACACACCTTGTGGGACCCCACATAACATGTGACCCTATTTTGGAGACCCGGTGTGTACTCCAAGAGTACACATGCATGATAAAAACTAGGTACCTTCCATGTAACAATGTATATGGGTACAAATAGTGTTACACAGGCACATCCAAGAGCATGAGAAGGACCCAGGGTGGCTAAATAATTCCATTTAGTCCATATACACACTATTTATATGTAAAAGGATAGTTATCTATGTACTAGTAGGGGCACAACCAAGAAATGGAGTAGGACCACACACAGTTTACCCCTTCCTCCTTTTCGAGGAACCTTTAACCTCTCATATTTCATTCGTTTGGACATAGATTTTGACCCAAAAGTAGAATATTCTAAGTGTTTTTACACGTAGTTAATAATGGTGGAATTTGTGGTGTATTTCATGATATGATACAAGGTGTTCCATGTGTGATGTTTTTTAGGCGGTGCTTGATGATGGTAATGATCAAGAATGTTGATTAGAGTGGTACCCCCTATGACATTATGGTGTGGGTCTTATATCTACATAGCGGTACCCTATTTGGAGTTAGGGTGTAGGTCCTCTATATACCGAGTTTTTATCCCATATTATATAGGGTGAAGGTACTCCTTACACTGAGTGGTACCCCCTAACAGACTAGAGATAAGGTCCAATATATACCGAGTTGTACCCTCTATCAGTAGGGTGTGGCTCTTCATTATAGTGAGTAGTACCCACCCCAATGGACTGGGGAATGAGTCCTCTATCTACTGAGTGGTAACCCCGGACATACCAGTTTGTGGGTCCTCTATATGCTGAGTTGTAACCCCTATGGAATTAGGGAAAATGTTCTCTATCTACCGAGTTTTATCCCTATTAGATTGGACACGAGTTCTCCTTGCACTGAGTGGAACCCCCCTGATACACTAAGGTCTTACTCCTATACTTGGATATTAGACCCCCTTAATTGTGAAGCATAGTGTAGAGGTGTGGGCCCTCCACAGATTTACATATATAGACTAAAACGTGAGATGGTGGGTTTCATTGATTGACTATTGGAACTTATGGAACTCTTTACCTTAGCTGGGATATGAGATTGAGATCCCATTTCTCTCTCATTTTGGACTCATTAGTTTTAGAATATCTATATATATCTTTATCCATGCCATTGGATTTTTAACTCCCTTTCTTTGGGTTGAGATATCTGTCTATTCTTATCATGTGTCTTACTGCTCCCCCTTCAGCTGTTGGGGCGTCCTACAAGGTGTTTATATAATCACCCCTACATAAGATTTTCCTGCACACGTCATGTCTAATGCATACAATAGATAGGCTAGTGGTGATTATAGAGGATATTAGGGATACCTGGTATATTTTAAAACATATGGTTGTTTGATATTAGAAATTAAAATATTATGTCTCTCAATATTTACTTTCTAGTTTTTTCTAGTTGGGTGTTTATTTTTCACCTTTACTTTTTAGTTTACACTATCGTACTATTATACACCCAAGAGGTTTTTACATTCATGGTTATTCTCTAGATGTTGAATCTTTTTATTATTATTACTCAGCATTCTTCATTGATATGGTCATGTGTGTACATACTTGTACATTAGGCATAGTCCTCCCACATTTGTTATTCATTTAGGTGCTTTTCGTCAGACCCTAGCCTATGGGGTTGGCTTGGGGTTGTTATGACTCGATCCCTATTGGTTCAGGTTGTGACAATATACATGGGTTGTAGTGGATCATGGAAATTGTATGTATATTTCATTTCAGTCAATAATGGCTCACCAATTTTAATATATGTTATAAACATACATGGGTTATAAGGGCTTGAGGTGATGTGTAAGTGTCTGTTTGTGTGTATTGGTTATAATAGATCATTGGATCAACACATGCATCTATTTAAGGGATACAATGGATTGCGATATAACATGTAGTCATTTTCCTCAGGTTGTAATGAATTAGGATTATTTCATGTTTTGGGATTTGATAAATCAAGGTTAAAACTATGTTGAGGAGTTAATAATGGGAGTGATGTTGGGGTGGTTGGAATAGGTTGAGATATGGGATTTATTGTTATGATGATGTAGGTATGGTTGAGACATGTTGATATTTGGGATTTCCTTTTATGATATTTGGTTTTTGGAATATGTTGAGAGCAGTGTTTAACAGTTTTCATTCTTATTATAACACTTTTGGTGATATAGTGGTATATGGGACAAAAAAAATATTGAAATTACATCAAAATATATGAAATTTATTATTTTTTGAAGGTTGAAATGATTATGATGCTATTGATATTATGAATTTATAATATCTGGATTCTTTATGAATATAGAATCTTTTTATCATCCTTATATTAAAATACTTATGAATACTAATCATATAAGACATTTGAAGGTGGTACAACCAAAGGTGATTTTAACTATAATATTTAGTATAATTGTGACTTGATTATATGCTAAATCCTACTAATAATTATATATTTTCGTTGATTAATTTGTTTCCATCAAGTCTATCCACAAAAATTTATTTCACACAGATATATAATTCTTATAAATATGATGCTACTGTGTATTCCCAAGTTCTCACCCCTCTATAGTTTTTTTTAATTTTTTTCCAGGATCGTTTTGTGGATATTTGAGGATTCCAGTATTCTATTTGTTGGAATGAAGATTAAAATATTGATCATTCATTTCTTTTACTGCCATATTTTTATATCCATGTAAGAACATATTGGGATTGTGATTTTACCTTTTATATTATGTATACATGAATGGATTTGATTTGTGATTTTATTTTATTTCCTAGGAATTTATGAGAGAAATTCCTCCCAAATACGTAAAAAACACCATTAGTGTTTATCACTAAACCATAACTTATTAGAGGTGGGATTAATGGTTCACACTTGTTATAATAGCCAGTTACTTAAACAACCTATCATAACATAAACCATAAATATTATTTTCATAGAAAGGATTTAACATTCACACATACTAATGTCCTTTTAGGTTTGTAGTTTTTTGGAATTATAAAAAAGTAATTACATAACAATATAAACACTTCTATGTACTATATTTTGTTTTCAAAAAATAGATTCATGAGTGACAACCCTATTTCATTGATGGAACACTTTTATTATTCAGGAACGGTATCCTTAACTTAAATAATTACCTTGATATAATTCCTACTAATACTTAGATCCTATGATTTTTTTTGAAAACCTGGGATGATAAAAAAAATATTAATAAATTATATTAATTAAAATAAACCTATTCGAAATTTTTGAAAAGTCATAAAAACCCATAAGAATGTTTTTCTTTTTTTCATTATAAACTTTGAGTTTGAAATAACCATCTACTTACTCATGAAGTCAAATTTATTGAGAAAATATTTTCATAAAACATATCTTAAGAAAACATAAAGTCAATAATTATAATAATGAAGGATTATTTGAAAAAATGAGGTCCCATAAAAATGTTTCCTTGAAAAATAAACATTTTTCCAATAACAAGTCAAAAAATTTCATTTATAAGATCATTTAATTACCTAATAATTTCAAAATATTTCCTTAAAACTCATAAGAAATTATATAAAAATACCACATGCCTCTTGGGAGAATATCTTCATATCACTCTTATAATCACCCTTATAAATTGAATAACCAATTGGGTAAATCCCATCATATATTCCTGACAGAAAAAAGTATCACTAATTGCATTAGTAGTTCATATTAGACCAGACCATCATAAAAAATTTACAAGTATCATACCATGAATAAAAAAAATACAAGATTAAATTTACATCATAACACTCATAAAAATTATCAATTAAGCCCATAAGACAAAGAACTTTCATTTATCTCATAAAAATGAAAATAAATATCCTTTTATTCTAATAACATTAAAAAAGAAAAAAATCCCACAATAATGGGAATTAAATTTTTGATAAGAATCCATGGAATCATGTAAAGTAATCTTGGTACTGAAGAACATATATGATGGAAATAAAAATGGTTAAACTATAACTGTTATAAAATTGCTATTTTTACAATTTGGAAAAAAAATTAAAATGAAAAGTACATAAAATGTTTGGATGTTTTTAATTTTTTTGAAATAAAGTAAAACTCAATAAAAATTATAAATATGAAAAATAAAAATATTTACATATCAATTTTAAAGAACATGAACATGAAATAAAAAAGTTTTAACAGAAAATTTAAACGTTTAAAATTTTGATATTAAAGAAAAATCCATTACTATTTGCCTTGACTTTCATTATGCATTCTATATATCCCAATAAATAAAATTGAAATTACAACAAAAAAAAACCTTTTGGGAATATTAATTTATTTTTATGGGTTCTTGGAGTTATAATAATGGAGTTAGAATGTGTCCTAGGGCTCGAGAGCAGAGTTCTAGCTATATGGTTGGTCACCATACTATAGAAGTGGGAGTGGTGCAAGCTGCTTTTGGTGTTTTGGAGTAGGAAAAAAAAGGTTTAGACATTTTAGTTGGATGTTAGTGATGCTCATGAATTTTGAGTTGTTTTCATGGTACTAGGAACACAAAGTGGAGGGAACTAGACAAGTTGACCATTTCATTGGGCATTTTAGCTTTATAGATTTCTTATGAGAAATAGGGACCTCCAAAACACCAAACTATCCATTTTGAGTGAAACTTTTTGAAGGGTGTAGCTCGCCTAAGGGTAGACCTACATATTGTTCATTCACATCTCACATAATGATAATCTAAGCTCATTTGAGGGTGACTTTTATCTTAGATTATTTCAAATATTTGGGGGTCCCATGGGTTCCGAAACAGTCATAGTGTGTGGATTTTTTGTGTAGCACCTAGTAGGAAGTAGGTAACACCATTTGGATGGGTTTGGTGCTTGGTGAGTTTCCATATGGGAAATAGAGAGGCCACCATGTCCTGGTAAAGTTTATGGTGGCATGTGATATTATGGTTCTCGAGCTATGTGTAAGCGAGGAGGAAATGACTAAATGAGATCACCACATCATAGTGCATGGAATAATGGAAAAAATAGTGGGGTATAATTCCCCACACCATGATGAAGAGAATGATAGTGGTATAAATGGTTAGACGTGGGTTTTAAAGGCACACGATATATGAGATTCAAATTCCTTAAAATTGGATCTCCCCTTTGACCAAACACAATATGGGAATAGTGAATTTTGCTATGCCATAGTGGGGGTCATTAAAATTCGTTTATAAATAGAGGGGAAACTTCTCCTTATTTCAATTTTGATTCTATTTCCCCTTACCCTAATCAACCCCAACCCCCCCTCACCACTCTGTAGTCATTACCTTATGAGTCTAAACACCATTTACCATTAGATAAAAGTCTCCAGACTCATGGTATTCCCTCTTCACCTTTTCAACAAGTTTACCTTATTCTAATATTGTATGGATATTTTTATGGAATAGTTTCCCTATTTTTTGATTATATTGAAGAATTTATTTATGCCGGGATATTATGTCTAGGTTCTAGTTTAATTTACTTTGGATTTAGTGTTGGCTGTCTCCCTTAATTATTCCATCTTAATTGATGATTCCTTGAAGCTTAGAATTGAGGTAGGGTATCTGAGTTCTATCTTCTATATTATGTGAAACAATAAATTTAGCATAAATTTTCAATGATTTTGGTGACTGGTAAGAGTTAATTAATTAAAATTATGAACTAAAACTGATTAAAATGAAGAGTAAGTGGTGAAAAATCATGTGTTAACATGATTCTGCTTTATTATTTATGTATTCATGATTTTTTTCTAATAATTAAAAACATTTATGTTATCATTGGGACTTATGTTTGTTAATGCAGGGATTTTATCACCTATCATAAAATGAAAATAACATAAATATGGTAATGAACCAATTGTGTGTAGATATATTTTTTAGAATCCTATATATTAGAGATTATATAATGTTATGAAATTCCTATTTACAAAATAGTTATGGTATTTATAGAAGTCAAAATAAATTTCTATGTATGTTTGTGTGTTTTTTGTTTTTCTTGTGTTGTGTAGAAATTTTGGGGTAAGTGTGGTGATGCTTAGGGTTGGTTTCGGAGTTGTATTTATTGATGAAACGAGGTTGGGGTTGGTTGGCTTGGGATGAGTTAAGGGATTATTACTATGTTTCATTGTTGGCAATTGTGATATGATGGGAGGAATTTTGAGATGGTTTTTCATGAGGTGTGATTTGGTTATGGTGTGGTGGATGAGTGGTTATGTTTCCCGGAGTAGTTATAATTAAATTGTAGCTATGTAAGGAATTTGTAAATATTTAATTTTTTAAATTATATGGGTTGGAATTAAATATTTTTGGGATTTCAATGAATAAGTAATGCTAGAATTAAAATAGTAATGAATGGGAATAAATGTGGATAATGGATATAGATGCCTTATCATTGATTATGGGAAATGAAAAATATAATGCACTTGATACTGTTTGGTAATGATAAATCTTGAAATAGTCAGGTCTATAAATTAAAATTAAATTCTGTATATTTTTTTGGCTATGGAAACAAGGTTATGGATAACTATTGTTTTTCAGATATGATACTGATAGTCAGTATATGGTGGTGGTGTTTTTAGTGGAATGTGGTATCACTGGGTTGTTGATTTTGGATTCTGATTGATTTGTTTAGTGAGAAACCATAGGTTGGTCTATGTATGAGTAATATACTTATATTTTATTATTATTTCATTATTCACCACACTTGAGTCAAATAAACTAACCGATTACCATTGGTTTTGGGTTACGAGCATTTTCCCCAACATCAAGATTGGTGAGGGTTGATTGATGACTACCCCCATTATCTGTTCTCCATTCAATAGTAGTATCAGGTGATATCACAATTGGTGGTAGAGTTGGCTCCTAATAATGTTATAGTTAATGTTGGCTCCTAGTGGTGGGATGTTGTGATATGTGGTGGGGGCCATGCATGAAATGAGGAGAGAATGAGTTTGACGTCTTTCACGTTTATGGTACCCTATATCACTAGTTATGTGGTATTATATGAGATGAGGTTTTTGGTTGGTATCATGAATGGAAGTAGGAGGGTATAAGGTTGATGTCCTTTTTGTTCATTATTCCATAATACATTGGATATGTGTATATTGACTCATCCCAATAGAAGATTTCATACCTGAGTGTAGGTTGAGGGTGGCAGGGATTCAACCCAACTCACATAAGTATTGGAGGGATGATTCCAAGACATTTGACATTTTCGTGTGCGAGAGTAAAACTAGGAGGTAAGTGGTTATAGGGAGCCATTTATTTTATTATTATGACATTATATTACTTTAATTGGATGCATGATTTGTTAAGTGATCCTTAGTGAGGTTGGGGGAAATTTTTTGACCAATATAGGTGTTGTTTAGTTCTTTTATTTATTTATCAGGGAATTAATATTCTATTTTTACATTTTCATGAGAGACCTTGTGTAGGGTAAAACTGAGTATACATGTTGCACTCACCACATATTTTTATGCAATTTTTTTGGTTCTCAGGAAGGATTTAGAGAACAAGACGGCATTACTTTCTTGGAGATAGGGAATCACTACGTTAGGAATTTATTATTATTTTTATTATGGATTATGTACCTATATGAATTTTAATTAATTATGGAATGGTTTTTTATATACTAATGATATAGGGTCATTCAGTGGATCTATTTATTTGATCATGGGATTATTGAGGGTAATGCCTTCCATTTTGTGATTCATACCCTCGGTGCTAGTCGCCACCCCACAACCTATTGGAGCTGGGATTCAGGGGTCAATAAAATCATTAATATAGGATTAATATGTGTTCCTAGTGGGGGGTGGGCCATGGAAGAGTTTATCAAATATTTTTGTTGAAATATAGGATGGATGTTATAGTTAGGAACTGACGAGTACTGCATGGGTTTGTAGGGAAACTATTTTTGTTGAACTTAGTTTGTGGAGTAAAAAAATGAGACCAAATAGGAAATATGATTATAGTCCTACATATAATATGATGAAAGAACCATTAGGTTTATAAACATACTATATAAGGTAATACTTATTATAAAGTAGATACATGGGAGAGGTAAATGCATCAAGATGTTTTTCACTTGTGTTTGAATTGGGGTGATTCTGGGGAAGTTAGAAGGATAAAACTAAATAAATCTAAATAAATGAAGTTTAATTTATTAAATACTACAATAACTAGGGTTTTATTTCATACTATTGACCTAGGTTTTTATTTTAGTGTGTCAATAAAGGGAATAATGGAGTTGATATCAATATTTCTTTTGTTGTCTTAAGCCAATACTAGAGTAGTTTTACTAAATGTTGTTATATAAATATTTCTTATTTCCATTAGTATATGTGACTCTATTTTTGAGTCTTCTATGATTTTATGTTCTTAATTGATGGTCCAGGACTTCCCACCCCATTAACTTTTTAGTTTAGTGGTTTGAGGTATTTAGAGGAGTTCTGGGAGGGTTTGGTGGAGTGGGAGTGGTAGGAGTAATGTAGAAGGTGGTTCATGATGTGAACTTGATTCCCACCATGATTTGGTGATTCATGAAATGTGAGGTTATAAAGTTTATTTATTTTATATATGGAAGGTGTATTGTGTGAAATAGATTCCTATCAAGAAATTGGAATTCATGACGCGATTTTATTCTGGTCCAGTTGACAAGATTCTGAATGGAAGATGAAGGTATTTGGATTTCATGGCTTGAATCTAGTTCCTGAATTATATTTTGTAAGCCACATGAAATTCATGATATGAATATGCAATTCATGCTGAGAGTGGGGTGACATAAATACTATATACATGTTTTTTTCCACATACTTTTCTATCATTCATCTACTCTTTCTCTCAGATTACTGGTGAACCCTATCGCGTTGGAGGATATTTTAGCCATGATTCCTCCTTATTTGATCATGGATTATGGTTTTTCGTTGATAGTGATCAACGATGATTTATTCTTCTATTTCCATTATTTTTCATTATTTCTTTTTATTAGGATTTTCTATAGTGATGTTTCTTCTGTTTGGGTTTGCATGGGCTGTGTTTTGGTGATCCCTTAACATGATTCAGGTTGATCCAGGTTTTCCTAGGGGGCTTGTGGATTTCAGGTTGTTTCTTATTTTCCCTATGATGTGCAGCGAAATCAAAAAGCTTATTTGAATTAGGGAATCTCTGTTCTCACCCTTTTTTTGTCAAACTTGTGGGGTTTCATGATTTTTTCTTCCGTTGGGTATATAGTAAGGTCTATCATAATAAAGAAAATTAATTAGAAAACCTAAAATAGATGGGTATGGGAATAAATCACAAGATTTTACTGATTTTATGATATTTCTGATTATATTATGAATTCTTATTTCCAATAGTGAAAATTACCATTTTTGGGATCCTTTTTTTATGTAGATGATGTGTTATGAGACCCTGACCATGTTGTTGTTTGATTTCACCCTGAATAAAATGTTAAAGAACATATATTTGGTTATTGAAATTGGTTTCCCATTGAAATATGTTTTGAGAGATTATAATAATTCTAAATAAATAATTAATGTCCTAAAATTCCTTGAAATAACCGTCGAAGATGATATGTGATGCTTGTGTGGTTGTGCTTGTTATGTTGCTTTGAGTGGTATGGGTTATTGTACAGTAATGGTGGTGGTCGACTATGTTCTGAGATATGTGGGGTAGTGTTGTAGTGGTGTTTTTATGGTATGTGTCATGTCTAGTTATGAATTAGTGTTGTTATGTGTGGTGGTGATGTCAAATAGGTGCGTTGTGAGATTTTGTTGTGGTGTGAAATGGGTGTGATATGTGGTTATTGCGGTGAGATGGATGGGTTGATGTGGTTTGGAGGAAATGGTTGTGGTGTAGTGTTGATGGTGGTTTCAAGTTGGGATAGTTCTGTGTGTCATGGTTGTGTTAGTTTCCCTAGTATCCATTGAATTTATTATACTACTGAAATGACATATCATGGGTTGGTAATAAATGAGAATGGGATGGTTATGATATGTGTAAAATGGATTAAATATATTATATGTTAAATGAATGGGATACATTATATGAAATGAAATGTCCTATAACAGGAGTTTTTAGAAACCTATTAAACCTAATAAATGATGAAATTAGTGATTGAAAGTGACTTTGTGTGGCTTTTGTGGAGAGTTTAATATAGTGGTGGTAGCAGTTGTGATGGTTAACATGTGGTGCATTGGTAGAAGGGTGGTGTGAATTAATGAAATTATCATGAACATATAGGTTGGATATTGTGTGTTATCTATATATTATGTATTTTATGTCATTTATATATACACCCCATCTGAGTTGGATAAAATTTCCAATGCTCATAGGTTTTGGGTTCTAGGTGTTTTCCCCAATATCTAGGATAGTGGCGATATATATGGATTTCTACCCCCTCTTCATCACTCTTCCTTCAGCAACAGTGATGTTATAGGATAATGTTAGAGATTACCTAGTAGTGTCAATTAAAGTGTTTCTAATAGATACATGATGTAATGAGGCAGTGATGTGATGTGATTTGATATGTTTCACAGGTCATGTGTGGTGGGAGGAGGGTACGATGTTAATTTCCTTCAAGTTCACTGTAACGTACTGGACTAGGCGTCACACATTAGTGCCTTGATCCGGATTACCACAAGACCTCAGGCATGCCTCCCCGTACTCTAGAGGTTGTTGATAGTAATAAGGGTTAAATATTAGTCATGGGGAGACTATACCCTCTTTTTCATCAGAGTAATACCATTGTAGAAACAAATAAACAATAACAACTCAAAAAAAAAATATGATATCATAACTAGAACAATAACAGTATAACAAGATAACAAAAATGGGAAACACAACATTAGTACTAAACAGTAGATATTCCATGCCGTAATATGTGTTAGTTTTAAGATTAAACTCAATATAAAGACACTAATGACTCCAAAGCGGGTCCTGAACCACGTCTGATTCCCTCATCCATGCTCCATCCACAAATCAACCATCTAACATAGAGAATTTTCTTTTAACCTATCTTAAGGCAATGAAATATATTTGGGTACCGATCAGGAAGCCCGAGTAGGGTATGGGTAGAACTTAGTATGCCACCACCAATGATGTTAAAATAATATCCATTCAATAACTATGTATGAATTGGTATAAAGAAATGATAACAATTCATAAATAAATAGTTATCACATTATCAAACTAGTCTTTATTTAACCGCATAAACTCATAAGGTTTCTGTGGACACTGGAAACTTAATAACTTATTTAGCCCATTCAAGAGTCTAAACTATACCCAAGGCATATTATATCATATAATTCCATTGTTACCATTCTATATATCATCTCAATATCATAATTCCATTGTTACCATTCCAGATCTCAAATCTAAAATGAACACCATTGTTACCATTCATTATCTCATTAATTAATTTAACAATTAATTAATCATCTCATTATCATTAATAAAATCAATAATTAATTAATCTTCCCATTCTCATTAATTTACTGAAAAATTAATTAATATTCTAATTCTCATTGATTAACTCAACAATTAATTAATCATATTTATTCTATTAATTTACTTAATAATTAATTAATTTTTTCAGTCTCATTAATTAACTCAATAATTAACTAATCATCCCATTCTTATTAATTAACTCAACAATTAATTAATCATATATTTTTTTAATTAACTAAAAAATTAATTAATATTCTCAATCTCATTACTAATACCACAAATAGTTCTACACATCAATTTACTTAATTAATATTCTAATTAATTAGTCAAAATATATCATCCTAGTAATCCCACCATTAATTCATAAATTAATTATCTAACTCAAAATCTCAATATTCTATAATTAATTCATCATTTAATTATTCAACTCACAATCTCAATATTTTATAATTAATTAATCAATTAATTATTCAACTCACAATCTCAATTTCTTCTAATTAATTCCACAATTAATTATCTAATTTGCAATCCCAATATATCATAATTAATTTCCCAAGTAATTATTTAATTGAAAAATCCCTAAATCTCAGAATTAATTCACAATTAATTATCTCATTACCAATACCAATATATCATAATTAATTCCCTAATTAATTATCTAATTCAACAATCCATAAATATCACAATTTCACAATTAATTAATTACCCACATTAATTAATTCAATTTAGGAATTTTAATTGATAGAAAATATATAAATTCTATAACATGAATATATTTAATCTAGATCACAAATATGGGATTTTAATATTAGACTACTCACTACAATTTGTTGATGAACAATCACCCAATGGAAATCCTAAAAATTTGAGCAGCACAACAACAATGAATGAGATATAGATTAAAAAAACCTAACTCAAGATCAATTAAATCAAGATATCTTAAATATAGATCTAGATATACAATACTAGATCTAGATCCACTATATTAGGTATATATATAATCCATATCAAGGGGAAAAACCCCCAAAAGAATTGGAGAAGTGAGGAAGAGGAATGGGAAACAAAGTGGGATATAATTATCATATAGAGAGGGGTGTTGATTTTTGATATGGGCTTAGAATCATGATGAAAGAAGTTTTAGAAGGTTTTAAATCCATCTAGAGAGATCCAAAACTTTGAAAGATAGCCCAAGGTTAAATGGGGGTCAAATGGGGTATGTTTTGGTGGTCTAGATGATTTAAAATCTAATTTTTAGGTGACTTTAATTCACACGCATGGTTTGTTGGGCATAGGAAAAATGTTTCTCATAATCATGTGCCTTTATTATGAGGGTTCATGCTTTCTCATAAGAGGCTTCACTATTTGACACATCATAAACCAACTATGCAAATCGCCACTATCTAGGGTTTCACGGTTTGCTGGGCTAGGGCACAAGGTTTTCTCTAATAGTGCACCAATCATGAAAAACACATTTTTCTTCCCGTTTTCTCAATTTTTAAACCAAACACACCCCAAATTACAAGAGAAATAAACATTACTCAAAATTAAACAAAATATTACCTATAAATAAGTTCAATACAATTTTAGAAAAAGTCTGGATGTTATAATCTCCCCACTTTATAAGAGATAATCAAAAAGAAGTACTCCAAAGCTTCTCTAAGATTCTAAGTAAAAAATATTATTTCACTAAGCTCATATATCTGCTTACCTTTACCATGATTCCTCTAGAACACAACCATGTTTCCACAATACACGAACTATCATCACAGTCTTTCCCCATAACACTTTCTCACTGCGATTCAACACATGTATCAGATGCTGCTCAAAGGATGCATCTATCTTAAGCATAGTATCCTCCACATGAATGAAATGTGATGGGTTGGGGTGATACCATAAAAGTTGTGAAACATGGAAAATATCATGTATGACACTGTATTTCTATGGAATATCCAATCGATGATGGTTTTGTGCAATTCTGTTGTTTTTTTGACTTCAGGGATTTTTTCTTACTATGATGGTCATCACACCATGGATGTGTTAGTCCTTTTGAGGATTGTATTTCCTTTTTTTGTAGAATTTTCATGAATGTGTGTATTCCTTTTGGCCCTGCGGTTGAAGGGACTTGGAACCAGAACTTCTATAGGGTTACTTAAGATGAGGTTGAAAGAGTTCATGTCATGAATGGTGGATGTTGCTGGGTTGTATGGGTTGCTCCTGAAGGTGGGATGTGTACAGTCGGTCTCGACATCATGGAACAGACCTTAGAGGAGGATTCCGAATTAGCAGTTCATCTTTTCAGAGTTTTATAGATTTGGTTGTTTGAGATGGTATGGCATTAGCCATCGGATCGAGCCTGTGCTTTGACATAGGACACTTGTTTGCCGTAATTCCTTGCAACGATGAAGTACTTTATCATGCTCAAATGCTAGGGAGGGGGAGCTTCATGTTGTTAGTCTGGTTTTACTATTTTTTCCTTCAAGTGTTTTTTGTTTTAAGTTCATGAAGTCTGTTAGGGTTCCCCTTCCTCCCTTAAAAGGGGGATTTATAATAATAAAAAAATGTGAAGGCCTTTGGGCCGTTGGATGGACACAACCTAGGCATCATCTTAAGGAAGACACAATCACCCTTTGTGAACAATAGGGGTCATCTCCATTTATTAACATATAAATTTTGTCTATTCTAAGTTGTGGCCATATGTTTTTGAATTATTTGTACCTACTCTGATGTCTCCTACATGAGACTCCGTCCCAATAACTCCAACTCACCTGCCTCCATCCAATATAGAGGTAATCTGCATGGCCTACCATAAATAGCCTCTTATGGTGACATATGAATAGCTTCCTAATAAATATTGTTATAGGAGAACTCCACCAAAGCTAGGTTATTCTCCCAAGATCCCCCAAAGTCTATGAAACACACCCAAATCATATCCTCAAGAACCTTTATAGTACACTTTGACTACCCATTTGTCTATGGGTGCAAATCCATACTCAATGAAACCTATATACCAAGTTCCTTATGCAAGACCTTCTATAAGGGAGAAGAAAAGTGTGGGTCGTAGTTTGAAACAATATTTTGTGGCACCCCATGTAGATGGACTATCATTCATAAATATAAATCTCATAACTTCTTCGCTAAGAAAGTCTTCTATATAGGCATGAAATTTGATACTTTTTTCAGTCTATCCACTACATCCTAAATTGCATATTTCTTCCAAGGCATCCTTGGGATACCCACCAAAAAATCCATTGTGACGTTGTCCCACATCCACTCTGGGATGGAAAATGGACACATAAAACATTCACGTCTTTGATGATCTTCCTTCACCTATTGATATGTGTAGCTTCATGTCACGAACACTATTATCTCATTTTTCATGCTCAACCAACAAAACTATCAATTTAGGTCACAATAAATTTTGGTCACAATACATTTTGGTCAGACATGGATGCACCACCCACATCAAGGCATGGAATTCGCACATCAAATCTTCCCTCATAATCTTCGATACAACAACTTTATTCTTAACATAGATGATCTTATCCTTATCTATTAAATAGTAGAAATGTTTCTCCACAACTTTAAGAATTTACCTCATAGATAAACACTACATATCCTCATAATTTCTTTCCATTATATGTATGAAAAGTGCATAATCCACTAAAACTAATACCATAGTCATCTGCTCCCGAATCCCCTAAACCACCACATCCATCTTAGATAACAAAGTCATCATATTCCACTCATCACTAGACTCTTGAACTAGCAGAGTTTGAGTTTTCCTTCTAAAAGAGTCATCTACACTGTTTCCCTTATTGGGTGTATATTCTAGCTCAAAATCAAGAAACTATATATACTCAATGCATATCCACTACCAAATATTCAAATCTAATTGAAAAAAGAAATACCTTAATATCTTGTGATTGGTAAACACTATAAACTTCTATCCAAAAATATAATGTCACTAAAACGTAAAAGCCTAAAATACTATAGCCAAGTCAAGGTCATGACTATGGTAGTTTCATTCATGTGGCCTCAACTACCAAGACCCATACACCACAAATCGATATCCCTATATCAATACTGCTCTACATAAAACTCCAAAAGCATCATAGTACATTGTATACTACTCACTAGGCTCGGGTAGGATCATAATTAGTACCAATGTCAAATGCTTATTTATCTATTAGAAATCATCGTTGCATTATTTAGACTAGCCAATCTTTATCTCATTTTTGTTCAAGATTCAAATAGACACTTCTAATAAAGAAATGTTCGGAATGAACCTCCGATAATATCCAGCTGACCCTAGAAATCTATAGATTTCAAACACATTCTTCGAATACTCCCAAGAAACCACTACCTGCACTTTTTCTGGGTCAACTAATTGACCTTCCTTTGAGATGATGTTACCCAGGAAGTGTACCAGATCAATATAAAATTGACACTTAGATATCTTGGAGTATAACCAATTCTCTCTCAGTGTACTTAGGACGATTTCAAGATGTTGGTAATGATCATCATGAGTCTTGAAGTACACCAAGATGTCATCGACAAACACTAACACAAACTGATCCGGGTCATACCAACATTTGAAGGTTATCCTCAATTTATCAAAAGTCTGAACTCTCAACTGTTGATACCTTGATCTCAATTAAATCTTGGAAAAAACATAATCTCCCCTCAACTAGTAGAAAAAATATTCAATTATTAAAAGAGGATATCAGTTCTTCATTTTCATCCAGTTCAACTTCCATTAATTAACACACAAGTGTAAAATCACATCATCCTTCTTTTCAAAGAACACAAGTTATCCCCAAGTCGACATAATCAGATAAATAAACCCTTATCCATCAACTCCTCCTACTGAGTCTTGAGCTCTTAAATCTCTGTTGGCTCCATTCTGTATGGTGGAAGAGAAACTAGTCCATATCCTAGAATGATCTCAATAGTAAATTACACATCTCTCTCAGGTGTAAACCCTAAGAAGTATTTATGAAATACATCTTAAAACCTATCCACTATGGGTGGAAAGAAATAATTCTTTACCTCTCTTTCACCCCACGAAAAAAGCAACCTGGGTGTGAGATCATCTAGTTGCTGAGTAGTTTTCCCTGCTTTGCCTGCCTTGATATCCCACTCTTCACAGTGAGTATAGATATCACCCCTAGAAGATGTAAATCTCTCTCTCCTCTAGTAACAATAAATATGGGATCAATATTCTACTAACTGATCCATACCGAAAATTAGGTCTAATCCTGACATATCTAGAATATAATGATCCTAAAAAAAGATACCCATCAACTCTGAGAGAACATCCCTTTTACAAGAAGATGTTTATAGACTGTACTCCCAACGGTATATCTATCCTCATAATCCCACTTACAAACTCCATTACGAGGCTTAAACCATTTAAACATTGTCCCAAAATAATGGAATGAGAGGTACCGGTATCAAATAAATCACTAGCCAATATAGAATCTACAAGAATAGTACCCCTCATTATTGATGGTCCAACCGTACTATCCTGAAGTGTATAATGCACCTCAAACCCCTCTTACCAATGATGAAGTATGACTCCCTTGAGCTTCACCAACTAAATGATATGGTCACTCATTTCCAGTAGTACTATGTACTCTACCTCTACTACCATGGCTAGTAGAACTCTAACTTTTAGCCAGATATGGTGTAAAAGATCCCCTTCCTACACTCTGATTCTGACGAGATACCCCATAATTACCCATATATCGTAGGCTATTGCAAAAATTCTACAGATGTCGCATCTTGAATCAAGATTGGCACTCTACTGGTGGTCAAGAATTGTGTTTATGATAGTGTCCTGGACTACCGCACTGGTGAAAAATCACTAGAGAAAGGTGTTGTGTAACTGACCTTTTCCCTCAGACAATCGACTTCCCACTTCTATATCTAAAGTTCTCATAATGGTGCTTCTTACTCTTGTTATATGTACCTACTAATCATACAAATGTAACTAACTCTCATTCACTATAATCCTCCTTCAGTTTCCCCTAAATTATGAGAGTCTGATTCACTACTTCTAAAAATATCTTCATCTTGATGATTTCTAACTGAGACATAATTTTGCACATAATTAATTTATGAAAATGATTTGTTGATGTGGACTCATATACTACCAATTCTAGAGAAATTCACTAAAAATTTATAAAGTGACTTGCATATTCCATTATATACATACTCCCTTGATTCAACCTCATGAACTCAGCTACTCTCTCCTACCTCAGCATCTTTGGATAGAAGTTCTCCAAGAACATTTCCATGAAGTCCTTACATAACATACCATAAACCTATCCAGTCAGATTCTGAATGTCCCACTAGTGTTTTGCTGATCCTCACTATATATAAGTAACTAGCTTAACCCTCTTTTCATTATGAGTATCCAAGTGGCCATGTGTAGTCTGGATAGACTCAATCTAAAAATCAGATCCCACAGGTCCACCCTATCCAATTAAATTCATAGGGTTCTGCAATTGAAACTCTCTATTCAAATCTGAAATGCTCTTCACAACCCATCATGGGTCTCTCTCCATGAACTATATGAACTGAGAAATGTTCTCCAAAAACAGTTCTTTAACTTCCTCTCAAGGAATAATTAGTACCTCAGGTTCCACGACTAATAGATCATCTCTAGCCATATCCTCCCATCATCCTCTCAACAAGCATCATTGTGGAGGCATAATTATACAATACAAACATGATCCTAAGGATACATTCTCAACATTAATACATTTAATGGAAAAATTACTACAAGGGAAAACAAGTCTTATTCCCAAACCCTATCGAATGGTCAAAACCCGGGCATTAACACTAACTTTAACCATTATACATCTTGGTCAAGGTTATTTAAGGGTAAATCAATTTCATTATTCATTTTTTTAATTTAGACACCCAATTATTCTCATCTTGTATCATTTTACCACTTTCTAAATTTCATATTATGCACTATATTCAATTCAATTTCACAGTAAGTAAAAAAATTTCATGTTAAACAACATACCGAAAACTCATTTCTCATGCATGCCTAAGATGATGTGTGTCAAAAACATAATCCGGTGTGCCTATAATGATGCATGAAAACCCAACTCTTGTGCCATACAAGGCTATGAGTCAAGTCAAATAAAGTATCCAAAAAAGTTACCACATCATACCACAAGTGCATCATCCAATGTGAAATAATATTCAACTATAACAGAAAATAATAATAACAACAATCCCACCCTGGGTACTTAGGTTTTCCCCCATACATGGGTTTGAAACTCCCATTCATGAACTCATGACCAAGGAACGACTATTTATCATCTTCTATCTACCTTTCCCAAATAGCGAGACAAAAGAAAATTAAAATAAAACTAGCATATGATACCAATTTTTAATTTCCTAGACCGGGTTCCATGAATCGATTCCCTATGATGGCTATCCATGTAAAATCATACAAGCCTCCCCATATTCCAGAGGATTTTGATAAGAAGAAATGGTATAATATCAATCATGGGGTGACTATACCCTCTTTTTCACTAGAGAAATACTCCATTGGAAATAAACAAATAATAAAAAATGAATAACCAAATAATATCATAACTAGAACAATAGAAGTATAATAAGATAACCAAAACTGGAAACACAATATCAAAAAAAAAAACAATAGATATACCATGCTAGAATACATTTTAGGGTCAAGATACAATGCAATGTAAAGAAACCAATTTATCCCAAGAGGGTCCTAAACAACATTTAGTTCCCTCATCCATGCTTCATCCCCAAATCAACCATCTGACACATGGCCATTTCCCTTAACCTATACTTCAACAATGAGATTTGTTCTAGTTATGATCAGGCATCTCAATTAGGGTGTGAGTACAAATTAGTATGCCACTACCCAAAAACATTTAAAATAATATCTAGTCAATAAAATTATTTTAAGTTGTATAATGAAATGATAAAAAAGCATAAATAAAAAATTATTTGATTATCAATTTATTCTTTATTTAACCACATAAACTCCCCAGGTTTCTGAGGACATTAGAAACTAAATACCTAATTCATCCCACACCGGAGACTAAGCTATCCCCAAGGGATATTATATCATATAATTCCACTATTACAATTCTATATCTTATCTCAATCTTAAAATTCCATTGTTACAATTCAATATCTCAATTATCATATAAATTCCATTGTAACCATTCGTTATCTCATTAATGAATTCAATAATTAATTAATCATCTCATTCTCATTAATTATCTCAACAATTAATTAATATTCTCATTTTCATTAATTAACTCAAAAACTAATTAATCTTCTCACTCTAATTAATTAACTCAATAATTAATTAATCTTCTAATTCACAATAATTAACTAAAAAATTAATTAATCATCTATATTCTATTAATTTACTCAAAAATTAATTAATATTCTATCACATTAATTAAGACAACAATTATTTAATCATCCCATTCTCATTAATTAAATAAAAAACTAATTAATCATCTCTATTATACTAATTAACTCGAAAATTATTTAATCTTCTCAATCTCAATATTAATTCAATAATTAGTTCTACACATCAATTTCCTTAATTAATATTCCAATTAATTAATAAAAATCTACCATCCCAATAATCCCAAAATTACTTCATCAATTAATTTTCCAACTCACAATATCTATATTTTTTAATTAATTCATCAATTAATTTTTCAAATCACAATCTCTATATTCTATAATTAAATCATCAATTATTAATTCAACTCACAATCTCAATATCCTCTAACTAATTCCACAATTAATTATATAATTTTCTATCCCAATATATCATAATTAATTTCCTAATTAATAATTTAATTTAATAATACCAAAATATCAAAATTAATTCCCCAATTAATTAATTAAGTCAAAATCCCAAAATCTCACAATTAATTCCCTAATGAATTATATAATTCAACAATCCCTAAATCCCAAAATCTCACAAATAATTAATTAACCACATTAAGTAATTCAATTTAGAAATTTCATTTTATTAGAAACTCTAGATATTCTAAAATTTTATATTTTTAATCAAGATCATGACTATAATATTTGAATATTAGACCACCTGCCTTAATTTTTTGATGAACGATCTCCCAATGAAAATCCAAAATTTTTGAGCTGCACATCGGCGTAGAACGAGATCCTGATTTAAAAAACCTAAATCAAGAACAATTTAATTACGATATTTCTAATCTAGATATAGATATAAAATACTAGATCTAGATCCAAAATATTAGGTCTAGATCAAATCCAAAATAGGATGAACAACTACCAAAATAATCTGAGAAGGAATGAAGAATAATTGGAAACCAAAAGGGATTATATTCTCTTATCCGGAGGGGCGCAGATATTTGATACAGTCTTCGAGTTAGGAATAATAGTGGTTCATAAGGCTTGGAATCTAGTCAAATATCTCCAAAACCCTGAAAGAGAGCCTAGGTTCGAATAAGGGTATAATGGGGTGAGTTTTGCTGGTTTGAGTGATTTAAAATCTAATTTTTGGGTGACTTTAATTCATGCACATGGTTTACTGGGAAGGGGTATATAGTTTCTTCTACAATGTGACTAACTGTGTAAATCCCTACTATCAAGGTTTTCATATTTTTTTGGGTTGGGGTGCACATTTTTCGCTATCAGTGTGCCAACCATAAACTACCCATTTTTCTTCCAGTCTTATCAAATTTTCACCCAAAAACACCCCAAAGTGCAAGACAAATGAAAAGTACTAAAAAATAAACAAAAGAGTACATGTATAATAGTCTAAGACAACTCCAGTAAAGGTTGGGATCTTACATTCATGATACCCTACTGCCCTAGTTATATGATGAGATACGGTGTGATAGCCCAGGTGTCATTATGCAAGATGTGACGTGAAGATTCTTGATTCTAGTACCAGATACTATACTTGCGGGGTTTGGGTAGGTATGGAAATATCCTAACCCTCATTAGAGAATCTTTAGGTGTATATTTGTGAGATGTATTGCATTATAGTATGTATGTAAGGTATGGGAGCACGATACATTCAACATTGGGGTGTGAGAGTGAGAAATAAGTCCGAAAAAAGCATTAGGGTTCCTTTTTATGTTTATGATACTATGTTGCTATATTGTATTTGTGGTTTCGTGAGTGATCCATTATGAGGTTTGGATTGTTTAGTTTATCTGTTTAGGTGCTTGTTGGTTCTGATGGATGTTCACTGGTACATTAGTATGTTGTTTTCACATGTGCACTTGAGACCGAGGGTATGATCTTACTGAGTATACTAATATGGTCACACATTGTATATAAAATATTTTTCCAGTTTCAAGAGGTCATTATGGACTAATTTGGACATTTCTAGACTGGGATGGATCTACTGTTGAGTTACTACTATAGGAATCTTCCTTTTGGTATCGACTAAGAGACATTTTCTTATATCTATTGAAATTATTCTTGCATTGTGGGATGGTTTTGGGTTCAATTTTATATTATATGATATATTTTTTGGTGATTTTTGTATCTTATCTCATGATCCTATTGTTTATAGTGGGTAATACCTTCAATATATGTGAATTTATACCCTTTGTACTTGTCTCCAACCCAAGCCCTATTGTGGGTGGGAGTCGAGGGTCATTATCAATCTTCTACCACTTCCAACCTAGGGGGAACCATTGGTTTAAGGGGGTCATGATAGAGTGGTATTAGATATTTTGGTTGAGAGATAGGGTGGATTTTGGAGTTTTTAACTACGAGGACAACATTAGTTGGTAGGGAAATGGTGCCAGTTGATCTTTGTGCATGAAATGGTCTTGGAAGATCATCAAGTACAAGGGATTTTAGGCCCCTCTATGATCCAATGCACATGACCCGAGCTTATTGAATGACCAAGGGAGGTGGAATTTCTTCTAGGTATAGGACAAGTATATTTACTTGAATCAGGATTGATCATGTTTTTGTCTGAATTCGGTGATTTTTGGGTGTTAAAATGAATTAATAAAAAAACCGATGATAAAAATCCAAGCTACCGATCTTTGGAATTTTAATTTCTTTTTTGAAATGGATCCTAACCATCATCCATGAGTAGATCAAGAAGTTTAGATTTTTAAAGCTAATATAGTTTATCATTATATGGTTGAACAAATAGATGAGGATGAGGAATGATTGAAATATTTACATACCTTTTAGTGGTAGAGTTTGTGGAAGTATGAGGGGAGGATCCCATATGTGGAGATAGAGTGATGATTGGAGGATCTCAAGATTGATTTTGGATTGATTCATGATCAATATATGTTTTGTGTGCCTTTGATATTTATCAAGTTATGAGGAGTTTCATTTTAGTGGTGGATTCTCTATCTTGGTGATTGAAAGGAGGCATATGTGTTGTGTCATACTTTTAGAAGCAATTCTGTTCAGATTTCTTATCATTAACGATAAAATCATGACATGAGTTTCTTTCCCTTACATAGGGGATAATTAATGCGTAGGATATAAGGATCAGGTTTATGTAACTCTTCCACTCCACCTCATATATTTTTCTAGATGAGGATTCTAGAGCATGGTGTCTCAAGGAGGCTTTTCCCCCCTGTGATTAGGTATACAATAACCTTGTTTACTCTCTCAATATACCTAGTGGTGCTGAAGAAATAATAGGTTTTAAAGTTTATGATTTAATTTTGAGATTATAATCAATATATAAGCCATTTTGGAATCTCAAGGAGCATATATTCATGCAATTGGTCTTTGGTATTCAGGCAGTCAAGGTTTCAGTCGGTGGGGAGCCAACCATGAAAGATAATTTCTCATACTTCATGGATAATAAGCCTTTATGAAACTACTAGGGTATTTCTATTTTCATTATATGACTTCAAATTACATGGACCCAACCACAATTAGTATATTAATTCTATGGGAGGCCATTTTGAGTTGGATGTTCAAGCCCCCTTTTAGAAGTTGCAGCAGTTTCCCTCGGGGTAGTTTTACCAGAATAGACGAAACTTGTTTAGTAGTTGAATCTAGATTGTGTTAGAATATGGAATCCTTGTGTTGGTCTTAATCTATAGGGACCAAGTAAAAAATCATGGTTATGGAGTTCACTGATAGAGAGGAAGAGTATCTAGGCATGGATATATGCATGTAATGAAGGAAATGAAACTAGTAGGGAAAAAGGTTATCAAAGGTATGGTTATTTTATCATCTAATATTGTTTGTTCTTTGTTTGATGTAGTAGCCACACAATCCTTTGTATCTATTTCCTTGGTCTATGATTTGGGAATTTATTTGGAAATACTTCTAGTCCCTATGGTGTTATATATGACAGTTGGAGGTCAGACTACTTTGTTTGATGTGTGTTGGCAATATAGACTAGTAATGGGGAAGCACCAGTAAGTGAGAGAATTATTCATATTACGTATACAACCATATGATGTTATCCTTATCATGTATTAACTGGGTTCTATACATATGTTCATTATCTACTTCTAGTGGATGTTTGTTTTTTGGATGTGGAGGGCCAAGGAGTGGTGTTCATTGGAGAGTGAGGTTATCATATGGGTGGCAGGAAAGTAGAGCCTATTTTATCTCATTTGGAAGATATATCAATGGAATATCGAGTAGAGGATGTTCATAGGGTTGTGGATGAGTTTCCATATGTTTTACAAGATGCGGTTATGAAACTACCTCCTCAACATGATGTCAAGTTTGGGATATAGTTACTACCTAGCGCATGTTTGATTTCAATGGATCCCAATTGAATGGTGCATATAGATTTGTGAGAGTTCAGGTTTCAGGTCTATGATCTAATGTAGAGGGGATTTATTTGACCCACTGTGTCTCCTTGGATTTCTCCAGTGTTTTTTTTCCAAGGAGAATAGTGGTTTGAGATGGAGCATAGACTACCAAAAGTTGAATTTAGTAATGTTCAGGAATCACTACCCTTTTCAGAGGATCGATATTATGTTCAACCAATTGAGTGAATCCATTTGGTTTTAAATGTTCAATTTCTGGTCTTGATATCACCAGATGATTTTGAAAGACGAGGATATCTTGAAGACTTCCTTCACATGCCGGTATGATCACTTTAAGTTCATGGTCATGTTATTCTATGTCACGAACATACCAAATATTTTCATAGGGATCATTATCTATATCTTCAGTGAGTTCATAGACTAGTTTATCATTGTTTTCATCAACAATATCTTAAAATACTCAAAGACATAAGAGGTTCATGTTGAGCACCTCCGAATTGTCTTATAGTACATTTACCACCACCATCTCTATAGAAAGTTGTCCAAGTGAATGTTATGGACATGGGATGCATGTTTCTATTGATATGTGGTGTCTTAGTAGGTTATAG
The DNA here is from genome assembly GCA_963277665.1 of Viscum album. Taxonomy (NCBI): domain Eukaryota; kingdom Viridiplantae; phylum Streptophyta; class Magnoliopsida; order Santalales; family Viscaceae; genus Viscum; species Viscum album. The sequence continues at coordinate 1,420,776,821 of OY728123.1, read as the reverse complement.
AAGTAGACATGTTGAAGGTAAAGGTATTTATTTATATGAAAATTCTTAATAACATGGTATAAGTTCATAATTTTTTTGTCTATCTAGTTATTATCAGTGGTTTGTTTCTAATTTATGGAATCCCACCTTTTTTACATAACTTTTCATTACATTTCACAAATAGGGGATCTTTAAAAGGCTAGTGGTTTTGAAATAAGGTAAACAATACATGAAAACATAAGAAATTATTCTATTGTAATTTAAAGGCTTCTTATAGGTTCATCCTATGTACATTTATTTCATCTCATAACTTGTGGATATACATAAAAGGAAAGGGGTGTGCATAAATCCTACTAAGGAAAAAATAAGTGAAATATTTTACCTGTGATCTTGTGGAATATCAATAAGAACTTTCAAAATATCATAAAGGAATGGGAAATGAAAAAATGGGAATAACATAATTAAAATAACATGATTCATAACATATAAATGTGTCTACACAATTTAATTGAATCATTTATAATTACATCACTATGGTTTATCACTATGGTGTCATAAAATTACCAAGGTTGTTCACCAAGGTATCATAAAACTTATCATCTCTAGAGATTAAATTATTTACCCAATGCATTAGAGATAAATAATGTAACACCCTTACAATGTATATATTAATGTGATCCACATAGATCATAATAAAATATCTCCTAAATAACCTGTAGATAATTAAAGAAATGAGTTTCATATCAAAATCATGGCATTTTATAATGTGATTAAAAACATGATCATTATGTCATTTATAACCCATGTAAAGGGAATTGGGGTTTTATGTATGTTAAATACAGAATAAAATATACCATTTTAACATATTGTTGAACAACCCTAGAAATGAAACATATTTGGGTATTCACATAAATAAAATAAAATAATTTCTTGGAAAAAAAGAGCAAAGTTCTGAGAAGAAAATCAGTCAGCATAATAGGTATGAAACATGGTTTTAGAAAACATTAAAAAGAGATAGGAAAAGGGTATCACATTAACAAAGAACTCTTAATATATTGAAGAGTTATAATAAAATGTATTAAAGACCAAAAATTGTAAATTTTAAATACATACCACATAAAAGGATAACTTTAAATGAAAAAAGAAGTTGATATTTCCCTTACATTGAAGAGTGATTCCCAAAACACAAAGAATTAGAACATGGGGTATTAAGGACACCTTTAGAGGACTTATTGGGATGTAATACTATTAGATATTAGTGGATAATGAATTGGGAATTAAATCTAATGGATAAATGTGTGGGTATTTATAGAAAAAGTGATGGATTTTTTTATTAATTTGATTGGACACCCCAAGAGTGGTATCTGCAATACCATGGGCTTTCCTGTGTTATTTTCCCATGGTATTGGCCACTAGGGACACCTATTACATTATTTTAATTCACATTAGTCTATGATAATTTTAAAATAATCATTACATCATTATGACATAGTTGTTATGTCATTAAACATACTGAAAAATTCAAACTGTATTTTTTCTATTCACGAAAAACTAATGTATTTTATAAATATATCATAAATTCACTATAAAATAATATTGAAATTCTAATTTAAATATAAAAATTTAATTTATTAAAAATAATTGTGGATGAAAAATGCATAGTAAAATTTTCAACACTTGAAAAAAATTAAATTATTTTATCATTTGTAAATAAATAAGAGTGCTTTTATAATATTATTTCATTATAATAAACATTAATTAAACAATAGTTTAATTTAATAATTTATATCTCTCTAAAAATTACATTTTTTCCCAAAAAATAAATTTATCAAATTCCATCTCAATTTTTAAGCAAAACTCTTCTTAAAACAAAAATGATAAAATTATAATTTGGATTAAACAAAGGGATTAAATTTTTAGTAACTTGGGCCTCGACACATAACCCCTTATAACATATGCATATGAAATAAGGGTAAGGTGTGTGATGGTGATAGAGTCTTGGTGTGGCTCAGATAACATCACCCTAGTGGTAATTTCCACTAACTTGAACTTCTCCTATAAAATATTTCATTCAAACTTAACATGTTGAATCCCGGCTTGGTCTTAGTCAAGAGAGAAGCCCAATGATTCTATCTTCTTCCCAATATATGAAAAATGGTCTTCGTACAACATGATTATAATGGATTAGGCCATCGAATCTTCTTTCTACATTTATTAACCATTATCATTTCTATTTATAAAAAATAATCATAAAGTTAAGAGTATAGTTTCCAACAATTATATAGACTAATAGTTATATTGACCAATGATCATAATTTACCAATATTCATACTATGATCGAAACCTTATGGTCACATTAAAATATACTTACTTTATTATTAATGAGAAATAGTTATATTGTGTAAAAATATAAAACCCATTTTCATGAAGCAATTATCATTCAAAAATTTCAGGTCATTACATTCATCCCCCTTAAGAAATTATGTCCCTGAAATTTCAACTCATTTTCTCACTTGAGAAAAGGGGAGGGTACTTCCACCTCATCATTTCCTCTGATTCCCACGCCGCTTCTTCATATTTTTGGTTCTTTCACAACACGATAATGAGGTGGGTAGTCCTACTGCGTAGAACCTTGTCTCTACAGTCTAAGATCTTAACTATATTCTCCTTATAATAGAGGTCATGTTCTAATTGTACCACTTCAGGATTCAGTACACATGAAGGGCCAGGTATATACTTCCTCAAGAGAGATACGTGAAAAACATCATGAACTTGAGATAGGTTTGGTGTAAGTTCAAGATGATAAGCCATTGTGACTATGTGATCAAGGATTTCATAGGGGATAATATACCTAGGGATGGGATTCCATTTCTTCCCAAACCTCATGAATCTCTTCCAAGGTGAAATTTTAAGGAAGACTTTGTTGCCCACATAAAACTCCAAGTCCCTTCGATGGTTGTTAGCATAGACCTTCTACTGAATCTGAGTAGCCTTTATGTGTTGTTGGACGGTAGAAATATTTTTTGTCATCTCTTGCACAAGATCAAGCCTAATAATATTTCTCTCACTAGATTAATCATAATAAGTAGAAGTTATAAATATCTTCCCATATAAATATTTATATGGTTCCATTTGAATGATCAAATGGAAGTTGTTGTTGTATGAGAAATAAAATAATGGGAGATATTGATCCCATCAACCTTTAAATTCCATAGAGCATGTTCTCAGCATGTTCTCAAGTTTCTGAATAGTCCTTTCATATTGGCTATCGGTTTGTGGGTGATAAGCCGTACTAAAATTCAATTCAGTATTAAGATCATGTTGAATAATTCTACAAAATTTTGATGTGAACCATAGATCATGATAATATATAATAGAAATTGTAACTCCATATAACCTTACCACTTCCTCCATGTATATCTTGGTGAGTTATTCAAGAGATAAATCTTATCAAATAGAGATAAAATTGGAGTCTTGGTTAGATGGTCCACTATAACCCATATTGAATTGTTTCATTTGGAATTTCTCAGGATTCCAGTGATAAATACCATAGTGATATTATCCCACTTCCATGATGGTATGGGTAGTGATTGTTATACCCTTTTAGAATGTTTCCACTTTGACTTCACTTGTTGATACACCAGGCACCTTGTAGTGTAGTAAAAAATCTCTATTTTCTTGTTATCCAACCAATAATGATCACGAAGGTCCCTATACATTTTTATTCTTCTAGGATTTATAGAGAAAGTAGAGCTATGAGATTCATCCATCATATCCTTTATTTCTGGAATATATGGAACACATAGCCTTGTACTAAATTACAGTACACCTTCTTGATCAATATTGAACTTAGGAAACTTCCCATTCTTCACAGCCTCCATCTTCTTTTGTAATAAAGGATCTTCTTTTTGAGATTTATTTATCTTCTATAGTAAGGACTATTGATAAATTATTTGGGATAGGGTTGAGGATTTCCCTTACCTTATGATTCCCATATCTAGTTTTACTAGATATATGATCAAAGGATCTCTTTGAATCCTCATCATTTAAAGAACAACATGGTCTCTCTTACTTAATGCATAACTGGATTTTTTTATCTTCTGATATGATAATGAATTAAACAATCACACTCTTTAAGAAGTTCCAAACATATCATTTGGCACATGTTAAATTCCATTCCCATGAAAATATACTTCAAAATTTGATGGTCTATGTATATATGTAGACACCATGAAATATGTTCCTCACAATTTTCTGCAAAATGTTGTCAAATAGACTCGAAAACATTTTGGTGTGGCCCTGAATTTTTCATGGGGGTTAGTGACGGTAGCGAAGGAACCGACCCGAAGGGCTGGGACAGCAGCCCGACACTAAACCCAAGTAGGGAAGTGGGGTTGTACCCCCGCGGTATGGAGCAATAAATTTGGCTAAGTCCCCAAATTAGTTCCCAAGGTACCTGCGCACAAACACCTATGCGCCACCATGTTGGAGCTGAATGAATTAATTATTTTGGATAAGTACACAATGCGGAAACCAAATTTAGCCAGAACATCACCAGGACACATGGTACTTTTCTTCCCAAACACCATTCAACCAACATATTATTTTTTCCTATAAATAGACCCATGGGGACATTATTTGTACTGATGAATTTCTGTGAAGACTAATTTCTGCTCTAGTCACTCTAGTGCTTCTCCCAAGTCTTCCAAAACCTTCAAGGTAGTTCTTTAACACATAGAATTGAATAATTGATGGATGATCATAGGACTTGAGTTGATTTAGTGTTTGAAATCCATATCACTTTCATGCCTAAAGCACCCAACCACCATGAATCAGAAACACTTGTGTGCCACCTACTCCTCTCAATGGAACTTGAGCGCCCCTCTTCTGAGAATACCTATGAATACTCTTGAAGGCTTGAGTCAAGTCTCTCCCATGTATAAACATCCAGGTCGTTCATCACTTAATTGAACATCAGGTAATCCAAGATTACTTTCTCACCTATACTTTCACGCCAAATACCTACTTGGGCGCCCTTATTTTGATTCACCTAATACCTTCATTCTATATAATCATTTCATCAAGCCTTCTTTAAATCCATTCATATCAAGGATTATTCTTCATTGTCTCCCTTATCTGAAATGGGTTATGTTGAAACATCCAACAAAACCTCCTGACTCATCAAACCTTTGGGAAAGGCACATCAACGTATCTCTTATTTGGGTTTCAATATCCACAGTCAAGGGATTTCTACATTTTTTTGCATTGGGGTTACGATTCATGGAGTTTCTGTGGGTTTGTATATCTACAGTCACATGGAACTTTATCCCATGAATCATGTTGGGTAGATCCCGGTCTAGATGATTAGGGTTTGGGTTCTATCCCCCCTTTTCATCTCTAAGATCAGGAGCCTTCGGTTACTAATAAAGAGAGTGGGGGTCACACTTGCTTTTTCATTCAAGAAAATGAGAAGTCTCCCTCCTCTCCTGGGATCCATCAGTGAATTCCCACTAAGGTAAGTCCCAAATATTATGAGATCCAAGCTGTATGACTTCCAATGTAATCACATATTTAAGGGTTCATTGTTCCACACACTCTTCCATAGTCACCATGGCCTCATCCACCCCCACCATCACAGGCTTGTCCTCTTCCACTAGTAAAGGAAGAAAAGTGTGTCTGTACCTTTTTTGAATCTTTGAAATCCTCTTGTTTCTCACACTGAGCATGAATAACATGGGGTTAAATATTTTTCATGATCACAAAATTTGAAAAAACACCCCATTTTGTGAACTATGAGAACTCTAATTCACACCATAATTGGGATACATAGGAAGCCTTCATCAGGGCCCGAACTCAGTGGATATCCTTTTTAGGAATCTAACCCTAATTTCCTAAATCAAGGCATCCTCCTTAAGAGTAAGCCCCAACCAATTTCCCTCAAAGGGTCATATACCTCTGCAAGATCGAATGAACTATGATAACTCTAATTCCCACCATAATTAGTAATGTAGGAAGCCTTCCTAAGGCCCTAAATCCATCTCATATAATCAATAAAAGACATACTTTTTTGGGAAGTAAGCCCAAACCCATTTCTCTCAAAGTTCTAAACTCTACTATGGGACTCACTGAACTACGTGGGATTTTATTCCCATCCAAACGGGATATGTCAGAAAGCTCTTTGTGGTTCAAACCCAACACTTCAAATCAACCCTATTTTTCCTTGGACATATTCTCAATAGGGTCTAATCTAACTAGGAAACTCGCATCTTTTCCATGTTCAATGGGCTACATATGCATAAGTCCCACACCACACATTGACTAAGAAAATTTCACTTAGATATCCTTACCAAAAGACATTAAACTATATGGCTAGGTCATTATCACATGACCGTAAAAGGTATGATGTGTCCAATTAAGTGGTTCTCTTAGATTTCTTTACCACACAACATTAAAATATATGGATAATTCCTTATCATACGACCTTAAAGGGTATGATGTGTCCCATTAAGTAGTACTAAACTATAAGGGTTCTAATTCCTTTCATGAGGATACGTAGGTAGCCCATTTATGGGTACGATCCCAACATCAAAACAAACCTTCATCTCCCTAGACAACAATAAATTCGAGAGTGACTCACCGAGTGGAATAAAAAACTAGTATTATCCTAAAAATGGTTAAAAGGATCACTAAATAGTATATGATTGGATACCATTGATGGAGAAACTTTATTACATACGGATGTGTCCATTAATGAAGAACCTCGAATATATACAGATGCTTCTAAATTTCACACATGCTAATAAGTGATTGAAAATCCCTAGGGAAACCTACGTTATACATGGTGAATTAATAAAAATTGATGAAAATATCTCAAATCTATACAAGAGTCCCAGAGTAAGAAATAATTCCCCACAAAAGGGTGTGATGAGTCTGACCTCCCATCCTCTCGACCAATTTATGTTCTTAATTATCGTACGTTCAAACTTAACGAATTCTTTCCTTTTAAAATTAGGTCCCTTTGGATAAAGAACTATTGGATGTATCTGGTTCTATAAATAAATCCAATGGAATCCTCCTAGAAGTAGTGATTCATAAATAGAACACATGTTTTGAGGGGCACAAAACAAAAATGGCGAACATAACGTGAATCCTTAAGCATGTTGATAGTGTTACCCATCTGTCAGTTCCCTATCGATTGATAATGAAAGTCCAGAAAAAGGAATAAATCATGCATATGTCCATCTAAAATATATTTCTTTAATGGAGTTCATTGTTTTTATAGTTTTCTCAGAACTCCCTTCAATCAAAATGGATTCTTTCAGGTTTGTACCCGTGAATACCCTGACCACTGCTCAAGCAGGATCCTCATCCGATAGAAGGATGTCATCACCAAATCCATGTCTTCAATGTTGGGTCTAAAATGTACTAGTATTGGAATAATATCAACACAGTTCTATCCCATCCATGGAGGCTGCTCTACATGCTCTCCATGTTAACAACTACCCTCGATCGTCTGGTCAGCAACGACCGATGGTCATGAAGCAGATGATGCTGACCATCGTCTTCAACTGTTTTGGGTCCTTATCCCTAGAATGCAATAACCAGTCCCTCCCAAACTACAGGGAAGTGGATCAAGATGTCACTCATAGACTCAACTCAAAGATATTGGAGTACTTTTTGAGGGCTTCTACCAATAATCACCGTTAGCATAATCATGTAGCAGTGAACCCCCAAAATGAGGGTGGTGTTGCATTTGGTTGTTCGACCCAGGTCCCTCAGACTCGTGCTTTCAAGACAATCCACCGGGGACAATGTTCGGCCAACATAGACCAGGTTCTTACCTTTCCTCTTCTAGAGAATTCTATCAAACTAACTTAGTGGAAAACAATGATTAAGAACATACAACTGTCCATCATAATTCCATTGGCCAGCAGACTCGTTTGGCAGTGCACAACCAATCCCACCATTTAAATCTGGTGGAGCAGTATGATCAGAAACATAAAACTTCATAAAAACTATCATCCAGTCAGTATGCTTGTCTGACTGCATTCAAGAAATCCCACCAATACAATATAGTGGAAACTAGTTAGCAGAAACATACACCTTCCTACACTCACCAATTCCTCCAGTAGTCTCTTCTTTTAGCATTAAAAGATGTTTGTTGACCATTCTTGGTAGAAAAAAACCATAAGGAACATACACCTACCAAAATCCATCAAGTCTGCCAATAATATAATTTGGAATCACCCATAGAAGTCAATCAGAAATCTCCAATGACAAAACTGGGGAAAACTTAACTCTCTTACCCCATACATGAGTACTATCAGTATCCACTGATAGGAAAGAAAGGACAAAAGTAGGCATACACACCTACTATAGATACAGAATGGATGTATATTCTCATTCCAGCTACTGAAGTCACCAAACACATTTTAACAATGGTGAAAGGGAAGAAACAAATTCCTGCCCAAATTCTAGAAGCATTCCCGAATATCATAACAACAACTTTAGAAATACCAGAGGAATAAAGTCACAGCTCTATCCCCACACCTAGGATGACTCATCGGCATGCCATCATAGAGTAGATACAGGAATCTATTCCAGTACATGATTGATATGAGGCATACTCCACCATATCATATAGACAATAGGATCAGGAACATACACCCTTTTCTAATTGGAGATAAGCGGCCCATTCTGATGACCACTATAAGGCAGGCACATACATCATCACATGATAACCACTTCTCCCCACAAGTGGCCCCAAATATGTGTAAAATAGTTTCTAAGAATAAGTCTCTCCAAACATAGATGGAAAATAAAGAGCTGATCTGAGATATGGCTCCTCTTAATTATGGAGTTCTGGAGTCCCTCACACATTTATCTATTGCAAATCAAGATCCTAACCAACTATTACCAAATTATTTGAGTAGTAGATGTTATTATGAAGTTCCCCATCATAAAAATCATCTTTAAGGTTTGATTTATTGAAATTTGGTCAATCTAGAGATCCTATCTCTAGATTAGAGCCAGGACAACCCTCAGTGTGGCCAGAATACCAAGGATGAAGAGGATTTATCCCTTACTGTAATCCATCATGGTGGTCCTCCCCATGATTTCATTCACTGCGGAAGTTCTCTCTAAAGTAGTGTTTCATATTGTCAAGAGAATTCCTTAATTGAAAATGTAGTAATGAGAAAGCCCTCTTATCTTAAGGAACCTTCCAAAATAAAGATAGTCATGTATGATGCCTTGTCACTAATAGGTGAAATACTTTCTCAACTAGAAGAAATTATAAGGTGATATTCATTCTCTGAACCATCCTTGGATCATTTTTCTTATAATATAGTAGAGGATAAAGTAAATGATTCCATATTTTGTAATAAAACAATCAAGAAGTGTCTCCTCTGGTCAAATCAATTAGAGGAACCTCTAGAAAAAGATGATGAAGATATGTTGAATATGAGAAAAATTTTTCTAAAGGATAAATACCAGTTATGTTCTAGACTTTATAAACCTCTCAATACAACATTCCAGAATTAATGGAATAATATTTCACTCATGATATCTTCCTAAACATTTGGAAAACTCTTCGTCATATGATAGCCAAATTATTAACATATGATGAATATAAAAGTCATGTAAAGGTAATAGAAGGGTTGAAACACTAATATTTCTTGGAATCCCTCTCAATTTTGAAATATCCAAAGGATGAGAAGTAGAATGGAAACCTTCAGCATGCATGCCCTAATGAACTAAAGTGTCTATGCCAGTAAATTAATTATGCCACATCTGGTGTTCATATCAGAGTATGTGGTGCACATGGAGCATTGCATTTCACTATAACACCAAATCATAAAAACCCACAAAAAGTGGTCTCATGCAACGTTTTTACCCATGGACAACTACAATAAACAAATTTTGTGTGTAATCAAAGATACACTCAAGAACATGCCTCAACCATCTCTCGTCAGAGTCAGGCCCAAGGAGTGAATGATGTTGATATACTATTGCATCAAGCATCTGATAACATTAATTAGTCCTCCCACTTAGAGGATATTGGCCATCAGATGAAGCAAATTTCTGAAATAGCACAATGATTTTCTGAAATGGGTGATTTAAGAGGTTATCAGATAATTCACCAATCTAATGTTCAGAACAAAATTCACAAAAACAGAAGAGTAGTCGTGTGAATCTTAGCTATAGAAGTTCAAGATCCACCCCAACCTGTAGGGATGGAGGATTGTTTAATTCAACCTTCAAATTCAATAAACTAAATTTTAAGGTTCGAAGAAGAATAACGTGAACATCCCGAACCTATAGGGTAGGGGGATTTTTCACATCTAAAATACTATCCTCAATGGTAGTCAGTTTTCTACCAATTAGGGAAGAAGACACAAAGTGAATGCACAACTGAACTATCCAAGGATTCCATTTAGATTACTATCTGTCAAATAGTTCCCAGGAATTCAGAATATAGGAGAACAAAGTCTCATGGAGGATAAAAAAGGAGATGATCTTACAATGATACTAACATAATTCCGTCAATGCATAATGCCTCAGTTAATGTCATTAATACCATTACATAAGATCCTCAAGAGAATGAGTTTAGTTTAGGGGTGTCAAAAGATTAAGTTCTTATCTATAACACAGTACACACTGAAGAAAATGAAAAATGTGTGAGTACCTGAAATTAGAGGCTTACCCATAATTTGGGTATTCCTTCAAGTAACCAACTCCGACCCCTTCAAAAGACATCTAACAAGGGGAAAGGTAAAAATCATATTATGTATCACTTTTTCATTGGATAAGGTCAATCTCTTTCGCTTGAAGAATGATTTTCCCTTCAAAAATAGAAGATGAAGGATTTAAAAATACTCAATGCAGAGTTACATCAAAGCAGTATTTCGACTAGACATGCTCCCAAAGAAGATCCTCATTTTTCACATCCTATAGGAACTCCTCAGAAAAGAGGTTTTGTTGCAACTATAGATACAGATAATGAATTACCTCTATTGGGTACACATATAGGGTAATATCAAACGCATCATTATAGGCATATACCCATGGGTTATCCAAGAAAAATACTAGCAGTACCATAACCAGTGGTTTTTCCAGTCATCGCACGAGTTCAAGCTGAACCTACTATACCTGTACATGTCCCAGCTCATCCAGATTTTCTAAAATCCTTATAAATACAATCAAGGCATTAAAATTTTTATTAGAATCTATGGGAGAATAACGTGCACCTATACATCCAAAAAACAAAGGTTACCCTGAATGGGTAGATCTGATTCCTCCACCACCAAACATTGTGAATACCACATTTACAATCTTTAATGGTTTGAGGGATCCGGAGTAGCACTTAATTTATTTTGTTTCTCATTGTGATCCCCTAATGAGGACCCCTAAAAAACCTGAACCAATAAAGATTAGATGTTTTGTGAAATCATTACAGGGGCCAGCCTTTGTCAGGTATACAAGTTTGTAGCGTCAGTCAATTACTGGATGGGAAGACCTCTGCCAGATATTCCTTCTTCAATTCAGCTCAATGCTACCAAAGACAATACTTTTTGATATTACAAATTGACAACAAAGGGAGAATGAAATATTTTTAGATTTCATTGCTCGATGAAAAGGATTAACATATTCCTTAAATGTAGTACTACCTTAAGAAGTGTTACTATCAATTTGTGTAGAAAATTTGTGTGATGAGTTACATACACCACTATTCCCTATGAAATACATATGAGGGTTTGGAGACCTTGCTTAAATCACCCAATAAGTGCAGAATTCCATTGTGGAGACTAAAGATAAATCTCATGTAATTCCATCATCTCTAGGAAGGTGAACAGGGAAAGTAGAGACTATTATAGTAACACTCAAACCAACACTTGTACTTGATTCTATTTCAAAAACCTCTATCATACTGAAGGGCTCCACCTACCGAGTGTGAGATGCAAAGACCACCTCATTATGATGATCAAATAGATCAAAGGAAAAGATAGTTTGAGGAGTTAAAGAATAAAGTTTATTATTTTTAAAATAAACAGGTTCTCTGTTACTTCATTTCAGCTTTGGAAAACAAATTGGTTCAGTTTCCAATGCTGAAGAAAATGAAAAAATAAGAAGGTGAATATTTTATGAATTATTTCCCCTTTCATAAAATGTTAGGGAATTCAATTCAGTAGTGTTTTGTTTTCAATGAACTCCTAAAAAAATGGTAGACTCTAGAAAAGTGAAATTGAAATGTTCATCATCCGAAGTAGCATGTGTTACTACTACTGATCCAAAGAAAGATGGTGAATGATAGGAAGTCAAAATCCGAAATGTGTAGAAGTATGATGATTGGATGGTTAGAAAAATGATCATATGATCTAATGAGATTATACGAACACAGTTGAAACAACCGACTGTGTATCCTACCACTTCCACTACAGCAAATCCATATTCATTAAAAGATTGTTCCTCAAAAGGTCAATTCTCAAAAAAGCGACGTGATCCGAATGATAAAGAGCTATTGGAAGAGGAAAAGATCACGTTAAAATCAACGTTTTCATTGAATTTTCTAGATTTCATGCCATATCATTCAAAAAATGTGCCCCACCCTACCAAATGGAACAACCAGAATCAACCTATCATGAAGAATATTTATCAGATGAAGAATTGATCTTCAGTTCCATTATTGTTATCCACTTAATGGATCCTTATGTAAATGATGATTCTGGTTATGATGAGCCTAAATTCCTTATACCTAAGTTAAGAACAAGAGGAATAATCCAAGCTTTAGGATATACGAGAAGACATCGATATGCTAGAAACCAATATTTCAAATCTACCCCTACTCAAACCATTTATACAGAAGAAACTCGTGGGAGATCCCTTCAGCGGTCTCAACAAGAACAAGGAAATTATCCTAGATATGATTGGATCATCCTTGACATGATTTTGTTGGTGGACCTATTAGAGGATACAAAATCATTCTATTAGAAAGTATGTAGACCTAGTTAGTCTTATCTAAAAAAAGAAGAAGCATTTCCTGCTTCTTCCCCGATATATGGTATATCTACATCAGGAGCATCAACTCCCAAGACACCTACAAAAATGTATCTCTATACTTTAAAATGCAGACCTATGGATGAAAAGTATGATTTTTTTGAAATAGTTAGCTTATGTGCCGGCCAAGTTTTCAATCTTGGATGACTTGATTTTTCCAAAAGAAATTCAAGAAGTACTTATTGAGGATTTTTCAAGTCCTCAAGAGTTTGAAACTAAATTTGATGCTGCTGAGGTTTACTGTATAAAGAATGATCCTACAAAATGTCATGCAGTCATATATTTTATGGATAAAGATGAGGATGATTTTGTACATGGACACATTAGGCCCTTGTATCTATCTAGTAGAGTTAATGGTACAAACATTTGATGAGCCTTCATTGATAATGGCTTTGGATTCAACCTCATTCCCATCCGTACACTTCATCGATTGGGACTCACTAAATCTCACTTATCTCCTTACAAATTGATGTTGCATGATTATGAATATAATGAAAAATAACCTCTAGGTGAGATTACTATCAAAAATCAGTTTTTAGATCATGTATCTAATTTAGATTTTATGATTGTCCATCAGGAACAACCTTCAACATTCTGCTTGGAAGGCCTTGGCTACATCAACATGTGTCCATTCTTTCTTCACATCACCAATGTCTCAAGTATTGATTCAATGGTCAAATTGAGACATTTTATGGTGACAAGGAACCATTCAAAATGTGTTAATATTAGTATATTGAAGTATAATTATATCAAAAAATGGAATGAGGTCTATAGAAAAAGATGTAACAAGAATCAATACTCTGAATGGATTGGAAAAGATACCTTCCAACACATTAAAACATCTGAGTATAGATTATGTGTTTTATATCAATAAAATTGAAAGAAGATACCAAAATCCAAGCACTCATCTATTGAAATCCATAATTTCAATTGAGGAAATTGATCCTGACATCATGAGAGAAAATTTTGATTTACCAAGTAGTAGTGAAAGTTTAATTGGAGATGTCTTCATTTAATCCACCAAACTTATGAAAGTATTTTATTCATCAATCAGGCCAGATAAAGTTGTCACAATACTATAGGAAGATTAGGATTTTGATTCCCAACCAATCATTTTCTCATCTCTAGGAAGACCCTTCGTCATCAGTAGGGTAGAAATAACTGCCTCTTCTTCAGGATATTCAAAAACTAACTCCTCCCCCTGCATTGAAAAGTTTTCTTCATAACCAACTATATAAGAAGAAACAGAAGAAGTGACATGTAAATAAGAAGTAAAAGAAGATCTCAAGGATTCTACTTCAACATTTTAGAATGAAATCTTCACCACCATTGATAAAATTAGAGAAATAAATTTGGGTACAGTAGAAGATCCACTCCCCACTCTAATTACTGCATCCATGACTTCTGAAGAGAAAGTGATATATACCTCATTTCTAATGTAAAATCGAGATATATTTTCTTGGAACTATATAGAAATTCTAGGGATTAATAATAATTTATCCACTCAGCGTTTTGGTTTTACAGAAGAGCATTGAATATTAAAGTAGGAAGCAAGAAGAATACACCCAACTCATAACTTTAAAATTGAAGTCGAAGTCAACAATCCTATCAAGGATAACTTTTTTAGGGAGGTGAAATATACAAAATGGATAGACAACACCATACCAGTGAAAAAGGAGAATTGGAAAATCATATTTTTCATTGATTTCAAAGATCTTAACCAGAATTGTTCCAAAGATGACTTTCCAGTTTCGATCATGGAACTTTTGATTGATGAAACAACTATTTATGAAGCTCTCTCTTTCATGTATGGCTAATCTGGGTACAAGTAAAACTAAATAGCCCCAGAGTATGAGGAATCTACATCCTTCATATCCCCTCAATGTGTGTTTTTATATCAGTTAATGCCCTTTGGTTTAAAGAATACAGGTGCAACGTATCAACATGACATGCACTATATATTCAAAACCATATTAGGAAAATTTGTAAAATGTTATCTGGATGATCTGGTAGTTAAATCGAAACAATGTTCTAATCACCTGACTAATTTGGAGACCATATTCAGTAAACCTCGACAATATAATTTGAATATGAATCCCTTGAAATGTGTTTTCGGGGTAACCTTAGGAAAATTCATTGGCTTCGTTGTATGACATCATGGCATCAAAGTTGATCCTTAAAAGACAAATTAAATCCTTAACATGTCACCTCCTTGAAATTTGAAATAATTAAGAAGATTTCAAGGACACTTGTACTATATTCATTGCTTTATCGCCAATTTGGCAGGTAAGTGTTTACCCTTCACTAGATTAATGATGAAAAGAGTCACCTATCAAGGGACTGAAGGATGCTAAGATGCATTTTATAACCTGAAGGAATATCTCTTGAGTCCACTAGTATTAATGCCACCTATTGAAGTAAAGACACTTATTTTCTATGTGAAATCTTTAGAGTGATCACTAGGAACCTTCCTTGCACAAAAGAATGATGCTGGGAATGAAATTAGACTTTATTATTTCAGTCAAACTATTCATTACATAGTGACTCGATATTCATGTATTGAGAAGTGCTACCTAGCAATAATCTTTGAAGATAAAAAATTGAGGCACTAATTGTAGCATCACGAGGTTGAATTGGTATCTCTAAATAACCCACTCAAATTTATCCTTAGTTATCTTATGAATACAGGACATTTAGCATGGTGGGAAGTTATTTTGCAACATTTTGATATTCAATTTGTGCCTCAAAAATCAATAAAATTCCAAGACTTGGCTGATTTTATTGCTTAGCATCCATCTGTAGAAGATACATCATTGAATACCAAACTTCCTGATGAAGACATCTTCTATATTCAAGATATCCCCAAAAATGGAAAATGTACTTTGTTGGAACATCCATAAGTCCAATAGGAAAGAGAATAGAAAACCCTAAACTCATCAATGTTGGGTTTAGAATTTTATTTATCTCTCAAAAAAGGCAGTTTTTCTATATTCCTTTCAATTATCAGAAGGTGGTACCGACAATGAGGTAGAATATCAAGCTCTCATTGCAGGCTTGGAATTGACAATCTAGGTACAACCAAACCACCAGAGTGGGAAAGGTTCTTTAGATTTAGTAATCCAACAAATCAATGTGTATTTTGATATCATAAGAGAATAGTTAATCCCTTTGTGTGATTATGTTTGAGGATTAATGGATGAATTTTCCTTAGATCCAATATTGTCTTATATCCCATGATGAAAAAATTCACAAGATAATGCACTGGCTAATGCAACCACATCCTTGGTGGATCCAAATCAGGATGAGACAATCATCAGTATTTCCCATCGTCATGTGGTTTCACCTTTCATTCAAACTAGAATAAAAAAAATTAGTGAAATTATCCCTATTTACGAGCCGTATGGCCATACTATGGGATGGATGACACCCATCATAAAATATCTTTAAAATGGAGTACTCCCACAAGATAGAGTTGAAAAAGAAAAGATCCAATGAAGAGCAACCAATTTCACTATTTATGACCGTCCAGATCACCAAAAGATAATCTAAAAATGAAAATTTGATGTAATCATCTTTAGGTGTATTGATGGAGAAGAAACTGCAGTTCTCATGAAAGAAGTACATTCAAGAGATTGTGGTGCTCACTAGTCTAGGAATAGGCTTTATGATCAAATATTATGTCTTGGATACTTCTGGTCTTCAATGAAGCATGAATTCACAGATTTAACCAAGAAATTTCATTCCTTCAAAGCGCATGACAACTATATTCATCAAATTCCAGAGTTGCTACATACAACTAAGTACTCCTATACATTTTCCACATGGGAAATGGATGTCGTAGGACGTTATCCTCCTACTACAACTAAGATGTTCAAGTATATTTTTACTGTTTCTAACTTCTTCTCCAAAAGGGCTAAGGCAATACCTTTCAAAGAAGTCAAATCCAAAAGCATTGTTAGCATTGTAAAAAGTAATATCATCACAAGATTTGGTGTTCTTACTAATATATTGATAGAAAATGGAACCTATTTTTGTTCTGTTAAAGTATAAAAGTTATATTAGGAGCACAATATAAAATAAAACCATTTCTATCGCTACCAAGTAGCGGCCAATGGAAAGATATAGGATTTCAATAAGACCCTCTGAAACATACTCCATAAAATGGTAGATAATGATATGAAATCTAGGCCTGATAAACTTTTTCATGCTTAATGGGATTATCATACTACTACACGTACTTCCACTCAGGAAACTCCATATTCATCGGTTTATTACAAAAAAGTAGTTTTACCAATTGAAATTTAATTTTATTCACTACAAGTTGTAATCTATGATCAGCTATCTACAGATGAAAAGTCTCAGAAATGATTTGATGAGATGTAATGATTAGACAAAAAGATATTTCATACTTTTAATGATTTGGAATTCTATAAGAATAGAATAGCATGATATTTTAACAAGAAAGTTCACCACTTCTCATTTCTTCAAGGATAATTGGTATTGGTCTTCAGGACTCCAATGATACAAGGAAAGAAGCCTCCAAAACATGCGCCAAAGTGTTAAGGAAAATACTATGTAAATAAGGTCTACTCTAATGGAGCTTATTCCTTAATCTCAATGGATAGAGAACTTATTACAACTCCAACCAATGAATTTTCTTTGAATAAGTAGTTTGTGTAATTGCACAACATCTATGTCCTCGTTACATGACTCTAAACTGCACATCACAAAGTCCTAGTTACTTGACATTAAACTACATAACAACCATAATAATCAATGATGCATGATGTTAAAATTCATATAATCCTTTTTTATCACATAATGTTAAACTGAATGATATCATTTTTTTTCGTTACATGACATTAAAATGTATGGTTAATTCCGTCTTTATTTGACGTTAGGAGATTACATGCGCAAACATCACTTACATAATTTCTATTCCTTAGTGTCACATGAGTTCTATTTCTCTTCATGATTGAATCAGAAATTCATAGAGACATTATTTCAATAACTATGTGCGACTTGATTCTCATTTTAATGGGATACATAGAGACACCTAGATATCCAATCTTGGGCCCAACTACAATCACAAAAAATTCATTACCCTTTTCTACTCCTGTATATGAACCAGATTTATATAGAGCACTCTTCCTAGATACGTGATTTTATATTCATACCATTTTTTTCTTAAGTTTAACCATTCTTATGAAATGTGTTAAAAGTTACTATCTCTCACATCAAATTCAATTGTTGTGGAAATGTTTATTTCACGAACTCTATTTGTCTTGATTTTAAATTTCAATGGGATACATAGAGAAACCTAGATATCTAATCTTGGGCCCAACCACCCCCACAACCCCCCTTTATTCCCTATGTATGAACCAAAAATGTATAAAGAACTATGTATGTCTTGATTCTCATCCATATAATATACATGGTGAAACCTGAGTTAAATTCTATGGTCCAGGTGAAATATTACTTTTTATGTCAGAATCACTTCATGTCCTTGCTACATGACTCTAAAACGCATAGCATAATGTCCTTACTGCATGACATTAAAATTAAAATCACCCAAATAACTACATATGGATTGATTCTTATTCCATTGAAATACATAGTGAAAGTTATGCCTTAGCTCCTAGTCCCAACCATGAGATATGTTTTATCTCTCTTCCACATATAATTAACATTCTACATGAGAGTCTTCATTTTGGGTCCTCTCTTACGAGATCCCACCAAGGAAATAAGAAATGTTCCCATTTTTATATATTATTCAGATCTATGTTAGGGACTCCAAACTCATGGCCAATATTGATTCAAATATTTCTCATATGCATTGTGAATTACCCCCTTTTGTATTTCAAACTCTTAATCTTGAATATTTTTATATATTAATAATATTTCTTATGGGTTTTGGTGGTAGATTTTATGATATTTGAGGATTCTTTTTCTTGAGTATGCAGTACGAGCCCCTTTGTGGCCTTACATAAGTATCCTAAATAATTGGCATGTCAGTCAAAAGATGTCACTATTTGGCTATGAACCATATTCCCTAATCGTCCCTACATAATACAACCCCCATAACAGGGTTTTCAAATAATGGTAACTTTGGTCTTGATAAAAGTGTCTTTTTTCCCCTCCAAAATTTGATGACAAGATACAAGAATCGGTATCTTAATTCATTCATTAATGTATATTTGTCCCATTAACTTTCTATCGATTTGAAATTCCTTAAGAACATGGTTTATACATTTCCCTTTCCATGCGTTTAAAGAAATATGAAACAACCTTGGATCATTTGACAACATATCATCTACTATTTCCAATTTTGTCTTAGTCCTATGAACTCATATGACCTAAAACTACAAACACCATATTTCCTACATTTGGGTCAGACCTTTGTAGAAATTATATTCCTCCAATTCTTTGGAAATCATGATTGGAAATAATCTTTCCATATTTAGGTACCTTTCTCCATAAACTGAACTCTGTGCTGTGGAAAAACTGAATCTCCATAAACATTCTTCAGCTTTTTGCAATAGAATGTCAAATTTTTTAGAGTTCTTTTTCCTGACTACACAGTACGTGCCCCTAGGTGGCCTTTCATAAGTTTCCTACCTAATGGTCATGTTAGTAAAAATATTCCACTATTTGGCTATGCAGCATATGCCCTAGGTTTCCCAACATAACAAAACCCTCACAACGGGTTTGTCAAATAATGCTAACTTCATTCATAGAAAATACTTCCTCTAACGACTTTAGCTCTTTTACCATATCATTCTTCAGATCCAGAAATTCCCAAATCACAATTTATAATTCTTCCTTTCCATACTTGAAGATGGTAGTATGTCTCCAAATAAATTATCAAGAAATTGGAAAGAAAAAAACATTTGTTCAAAGCTAAAGACCATAAATTAAAGCCACCCAATGTCCTCACTGCATGGTTTAAATCTTCATAGAATAATGTCCTCGTTTAAAGAATTAAAATGCATAATATAATGTCATCACTGCATGAATTAATATTACACAGTATAATTTCCTCACTACATGACTTAAAACTGCATAGTATAATGTCCTCACTGCCTGACTTAAAAATGCACAGTATAATTTCTACACTGCATAACTTAAAACTGCACATTATAATGTCCTAACTGCATGACTTTAAAACTGCATATCATGATATGATAAATCCCAATATTGAATGATTTTAACCATTTCTCACACAAAAAAGTTTTGTATAAGTTGTTTTCCCATTCATGACATATGTCGGCAAAGGTAACCCTTTATTTTTAAAGTCCATTTCCTTGGAAAAACCACCAACTATGGTATTGAGTCACCCAAATCTTATATTACCTTGTTTTCCCACAATAAAATGTTAAATTCCTAACAGATATGATTCTTGACTATGTGGTATGTGCCCCTTGATAGCCTTGAATTAGTTGTCTGTATAAGATGCCTTTCAGTCAAAAGATGCCACTATTTGGATATGAAGCATATGCCCTAGTTGGCCCCGAAAAATACAACCCCATAACATGTTTGTCAAATAATGGTAAAATCATTCTTAGAAAATACCTCCTTTATATTTGTAATTCCCTAACCCTAGTTACCCAGAGTCGGGGCATTATTACACATCATTGGCATGATCAGAAAAGATCAAGTGTCGAAAGATCGATTAGTTTAGTAGCCTTAGAAGTAATAGATACATTAATAAGGTTTACATTACATCAAAAAATGGAAAAATAGAACAAAATTGTTTCCATAGACAACACTGAGATCCCATATATTATCTCTGTAGGTCAGTCATAATATACTTCTTCGTATCCTGGGAAAAATAAAACTTATAAAGGGGTGAGCTCAGATGCTCAGTAAGGATAAAAATATAGCAGAAACTTTCATAAATAAGCATAAAAATTTAATGAAATGTATAAAACCAAAAAAATCCTTTTAAACATAAAATTAATAATAATATAGAAAATATAAATCAAAATAATTCTATTTACTTACTCACATTGATATTCTACTAGTCGAATAATCACATGTAATATCAATATCCACATTCATAATGATGGAATGCATAATGCCAGAATTTATTTACCACATAGTCAAGGCCTTGTTCCAAGACTACAAAAACTATTTTGTCAAGGACTTGTTCCAAGACAATAGTTTGTCTCATGATACCTACCGAGGCATCAAGGGGCTATATCGGGCTCCACCCGTCACTTACTAAGTCCAATGCATTCCTCATATGAAAAGGTTTAAACATAACATAAATATTCATATTAAAACTGGCATACGAAATGTCAAAAATTTATCCATAAACCATGAATGGTATAAAATAACACATTAATAGTCAAACATATCAGAGAACCTTCAAAAAAATATGGATGTTTTTTTATCATAATAAATAAACTTCAAACAATCGTAAAATCCATCCAAGGATGTTGACATAGATGAAATAAAAACGTTTTTAGATAAGTATCTCTTTCTATTTTGAAATCATTTAAAAGTCATGTAATTATAAAATAAAAAATTTATATTTGAAAATATTCTTATAAGCCTGTAAGGGAAGCTTCGACGATGTTATAATGGTGTAAAATAGCTGCACCAGCTGTATAAGTTAAAAAAAACATTGTTACCTTAATTTTGTCGAAAAGGTCATAAAGTACCCTGTTTGGAAAACGACAGAAAGATTCCTTTCAAAACATATAAGTTCAAATAAGGGTATAAATGAATTTAACCCATTGTCTAGTAAATATTAATTTTTTTGAAATACATTTTTAAGAAGCAAGGATGTGGACGATGAATAGGTCCCAGTAGATAATTACATATAAACAACCTCAGATAATGAAAAGATTGTGAAATTAACCCTTACCTTGTACTTTTACTTGGTCGAGGGTAGGTTAAACTCCTGTATAATGGTTAAATAATTGTTATTAAATTATACAAGAGTCATATACATTAATATGATATCATATATGATCTTTTAACATTGCTTTGTTAATAATATCTTAGTATTATCATTATTTCGGGTGTTAACTGATTCGTTTTCATTTATATGATTTTTTATGTATGTAATGTTTTTTATGTATAGGATGTATATTATTCATATTTATAATGATATTAAGTCTTTAATTTTTTTAATAATCTAATGAAAATTATCCTTGAATGGATATGATGGGGAATGAATCTCATCGCGTTCGTGGAGACGGTAATCCATACGTACGCAGAAGCGAAAATATCATTATTTTGATATTAAAATAATATATAATTGGATGGTATATAATATATAAAGAATAATTATCATGTTATATTTATTATTAAATCAATTACACATCATTATTTTACCCATCCAAATAATAATGTATTGAATAACAATTACACCACGACAAGGAGACGGTAAGCCGTACGTACGCACGTATGGTGACATGTCATTCAAAGGATGGATAGAATAATGAATTTGGTTGTAACTTATTTATAATAACATCACAGTATATATAAGATACTGTAGTTATTATTTTATAATGGAAACAACAAAGAAAGAAGAAGTGGAAGAAGAAAGGAACTTGAAAGAGGTGATGAAATATTTACCTCTTTTTCGGGTTCTTCCTTTTGATTTCATCAAAAGGGCTCATTAGGATGTATTTATGACTATTTGAAGGCCTCTAGGATAAAGGGAAGACATTTTACAGGGTATTTGGGTAGAGGTGGGAAGAGACAAAAGGCTTTTAAGGTGTGAATTTTTGGGAAGGGGGAGTGCCCTTTTATAAGAGGGGTGATGAGCACCTTAGGAAAAGATAGAAATAGTATTTTATAATAAAACAATTTTCTGTTTCTAATGGCTCAAAAATGAATAATTTAAAGTATAAGTTGGGTATGGGTTTAAATATACTCAACCAATAGTTTTTAGATAGGTTTGGGTCACTATATTAACCTTGTATTTTATATTTAACTCTTAGTTAAATTGTTTGTCATTTACCATGCCTCTTTGTATTTTTATATTATATGGTTAATAAACTAACTATATACTTTCAAAATAACCCCAAGTGGTTAATTAATGATAAAAATATCATTATATAATTCTTTTGGATGATCCTTATATTTTAGTAATAGAATATCAATTAATAATATAATATTTGTTTTAAAAACTCTTTTATGTCAATTTTGACACTATTTGGTATTTTGTTTTTTCTAAATTCATAAAAGCATTAATACTTCAAAAGAAAAAAAATTCATCTAACCAACCCTAACATTTCATATTAACCTATAATTTTTTTTTAATTCCTAAGATATCTTAAATTACAACTATTTGGATATTTATAATATCAAATATTTTAATATTTCATTAATTAGGTAATTACTTCATCATCATTGTGTCATAAATAAATTTAATTATTTAATATATAAAAATTGTAAATAAAATACCATTATGTAGGAAATATTTTTATATTTGTAATTAAACTTTAAATTTAACACTTTTAACTCTTCTATGAATTAAATAATAACAAATGTCCTAATCTAATCCAAGTGGACATAAGGGATCATATTTTATTCCTTTGGTTGTTTTTGGTCGAATTACACTTATCTAATAGAATTAGGACATGTGTTAGGGTAATAATAATATCATTTTTACATTTAATTACCCAATTTATTTTTAGCCGTGGTAAATAAAAGTCAAAAGTAACTATTCACCAAAAATTATTTTCATCTCATTGAAACACATTTTACATACTGATATCAACTATGTCTCTCAGATTTTCAAAATTCAACTCACTGAAGCGGTCAAATTATGTTTTACGTAAATTTGTAAATGTTTCTAGGAGGTGGGTAAAAGACGGTAAAAAGTTCAATAAAATTTATATATATCTAAAATTATTATAAAATAACTCCAATGAATTACATTGAAGTTATATATTTATTATTTATCTATTTTTAGCGAAAATAAATTTAAATAAAATAAATAATTATTTAAATAAAAGTTTGGTTTTAAACTATAACTCAGTGTTTTTCACTATTCATCAAAAATTGAAAGTTTTCAGAAAAATACCAAAATTTTTCTCTAAGATAATTTCGATATGACAAATCCTAAAATGAAGTCCATTTTGAAAGATAAAATTTATAAAATTTTAAAAAGTGGGTATTACTATTCATAGCAGCTAGTTTGATTAGTTGCGGTGTGTTTGAACTCCAAGTTTCATACAACACACGTTATTGTATTATTCAAAGATACGCGTAACGTGGAAGCTATGGGTTTTACAAAGTTTATAAATGTTTTAGATTTTGTGACCATAAAAAAATCATGACTCAAGATTCCCCTTGGATGTATTTAATGAATATTAGAGAAATTCTTTTCCACTGAACCTTATTTGGAATCTAATTTAAAAATTTATGGTCAAAGCTATTCGACCTTAAACACTAGTCTTATTAGTCTAACATGCATGAATCTAAACTTCCAAAAAACAAGAGACATGGTACTCACTATATTGAAAACCTGCAAAGGAGACTCTGAAAAAAAGTCGAGTCTCTGCCCACTAAAACTATATTTTTTATGGTTTATGAAATATTGATCAATAAAAAGACAAAAGATACAAATTTTGTGGGGTTGTTTATATAACCCTAGTAAAAAAACAATGCTCACAAGGCCCCATGGATTAGGAATATAATAGATAATCCTTCCAAACATGATGTAGCTCCTAATCTGACCAAATGATGTTGGAATGCATCAAATTTCCCTACTTTTACCTTAAAACAAGATTATTTTCATTCAGAATGAATCAGATTATAATTAGGATCTTTCGTAGACACCATGAAATGTGTTACCTGAACTTTTTTGCAAAATTTCGTCAACCAGACTTGAAAGGTTCACGGTGTGACTTTGATTTTTTCATAGGGGTCGGTGATGGTAGTGAAGGAACCAACCTAAAGGTACAAGACCAAAACCATAAAATGACCCCATGTAGGGGAGCAGGGGTGCAACCCCCGTGGTATGGAGTAATAAATTTGGCTAAGTACCCAAAGCATCACCCAAGGTACCTATGTACAAACACCTGCGTGCCACCATGTTGGAGCTGAATGAAATAATTATTTGGGATAAGTCCTCAAAGCAGTGCCCGAGTTTAGCCAAAACATCATCGGTGTGCAAGGTACTTGCATGAACAAATATCTTTCTCCCAAGGTCCTATTTTTTTCTATAAATAGACCCTTGGGGCCTTCATATGTATGGATGAATTTCCCTGAAGTCTAATTGCTGCACTGGTCTTCTAGTGCTTCACCCAAGTCTTCTTAAATCTTCAAAGTAGTTATTTAACACCTAGAGCTGAGTAATTTAAGGGGGATCATGGGACATGAGTTTTTTTAGCCTTTTAAATCCATAAGACTTGCATTCCCAAAGTTCCCAAACTCCCTAAATAAGAAACACTTGTAAGAAACCTATTCCTCTGAAAGGAACTTGAGCACCCAACTTCTTGGAATACCTGTGAAAACTCTTGAAGTATTGAGTCATGTCTCAACCAAGTTTTAACAACCAACTTGTTCGTCACATAAGTGAACATCAGGTCTCCCAAGCCTACTTTCATGCTTATACCTAAACGAAAAATACCTACTTGGGTTCCCATCGTTTGATTCACATAATCCCTTCAGTCTAGATAAGCCTTTCATCAAGGCTTATTCAAAGATATTCATGGAAATGTTTTTCATCATTGGATCCCTTATCTAAAAAAGGTTACGTTGAAACTTCCACAAAACCTCCTGACTCATCAAACCATTGGAAAAGGCACATCAGCATGTCTCTTTCTTGGGTTTGTATATCCACAATAAGAGGATTACAATATTTTTTTGAAATTGGGATATGATTGATGAAGTGTATGTGGGTTTTTATATTAATAGTTGCATGGACCTTTCTCATAGGAATAATTTTGGGAACGTCCTGATATGGAGGACTAAGGTCTGGGTTATGTCCTCCCCTTTTCATCTCTAAGACCTGGAGCCTCTGGTTCTCAATAATAAGAGTGGTGGTCACATTTTATTTTCCATCCAAGCAAAGGATAAGTATCCATCCTCTCCTAGGGTGCATCATGGAACTCCCATTGAGTTATGCCACTAATCTTCTGAGAGTCGGGCCGCATGACCTCCAATTTCATACCACAATGAAGTTTTCATTACTCCTTGCCCTCTTCTAAAGTCTCTTCGACCTCATCAACCCACTCCATCATATGCCGGTCCTCTTCCACCTGTGGAGGAGGAAACACATGTGTGTGAATTCATTGAATCTTTTAAATCCTCTTGTTTCTCACACTGAGCATGACTTACTTGGGATTAGAGATTTGTCATGATCAAAACATTTTCACAAACACCCCATTACTTGAACTATGAGAACTCGGATTCCCACCATAATTGGGATTCATAGGGAAGCCTTCGTCAGGGCCTAAAGGTCATCAGATATACGTTTTTGGAATCTAACACTAATTCCCTAATTCAGGTCATCCTTCTATGGATTAAGCCCCAACCTATTACTCTCAAAGGGTCATACACCCCTATGAGATTTAATGAATTACGAGAACTCTGATTCCCACCACAATTGGGTTTTGTAGGAATCTTAATTAAGGCCCAAGATCTATCTCATTTTCATCCATAAAAAGGCATCTTTTTTCAGGAAGTAAGCCTAAAATCATTTCTATCAAAGTACTACACTCTCTTATGGGACTCACCAAATTGCATGGGCTTTGATTCCCATCCAAATGTGATACGTAGGAAGCCTCCTTGAGGTTCATACCCAACACATCAAATCAAGCATGTTCTTCATGAGAAATATTACCAACATGATCTAATATAACATGGAAATTCATATCTTTCCCATGTTCCTTGGGATTCTTAGGCATATGTCCCACACCAAACTTTGAATAAGTACCTTTTCCCTAAATGTCCTTACCACATGATATTAAACTGTACGGATAGGTCCTTAACATATATCCTTTAAAGGAATAATGTTTCCCATTAAGAAGCACTGAACTATGAGGGTTCCGATTCCTTTCACAAGGATACATAGGTATCCCATTTATGGGTACGATCCCAACATCAAAACCAACCTTCGTATCCCAAGACAACAATAAATTCTAGAGTGCCCCACTAAGTGGCTTAAAACCCAGTATTATCATAATGATAGTTAAAATAACATCTAAATAACATATGAGATGATACCATTTATAGAGAACCTATAATACATTTGGATTTCTCTATTAATGAAGAACCTTGAATACATACAGATGATTCTAAATTTTAGACATGCTAAAAAGTGATTGTAAATTACAAGGGAAACCTACGTTATACTCGGGGAATTAATAAAGATTCATGAAAATATCTAAAATCTATAAGAGAGTCCCAAAGTAGGAAATAATTCCTGAGAAAAGGGTGTGATGAGTCTGACCTCCCATCCTCTTGACCAATTCATGTTCTTAAGTATCGTAAGTTCAAACATAACAAACGCCTGCCTTTGGAAAGAAGGTCCCTTTGGATAAAGAACTATTGGATGCTTCCAATTACATAAATAAATCCAATGGAAACTTCTTGGAAGTAGTGATTCCTAACAAGAACACACATTCTGAGGGATTAAAAACAATATATCAAACTTCTTCTCCTAAATATAGTGCCTCCATATCTTCAGAGAAAAAAACTGCAGCCATCTCTAGGCCACAAATTAGATAGTTTTTCTCTTGAGGATTTAACTCTTGAGATGTATAACCAATTACCTTGTAATTTTTCATGAAGAAAAACCCAGTCACTTTTAGAGATGCATCACTAAAAATAATGAATCCTTCTCTAAAAGAGGGTAGAGTTAACACAGGTGCAGTAACAAATCTCTTCTTCATCTCTTGAAAACATTCTTTACACTCTTTTGTCCAGATGAACTTGAACCCTTTTTGTGTTAACTTTGTTAGTGGATTAAAAATTCATGAAATGTATTCCACAAACCTCCTATACTATTTTGATAAACCAAGGAAACTATGAATCTCATTTACTATTGCAGGATGTGGCCACTCGTCTATAGTCTTTGTATTTTCAGGGTCCACTGATATTTCTTCATTGGTTACAATGTGCCCCAAGAAAGAAACTAATTGAAACAAAAATTTATATTTGATGAGACTTCCAAATAGACTCTTCTTTCTTAGAGTTTTTAATATAACCCTTATATGATCCTCATGCTTCTCATGACACTTGGGTTATATCAGAATATCATCAATAAAGACTACCACAATGTTATCAAGGTAGTCCTTAAAGTCTCTATTCCTAAAATCCATAAAAATAGCAGGAGAATTAGTCAAGCTGAATGAAATAAAAAAAAACACATAATGTTCATATCTTGATCAGAAGAAGGTCTTTGTAATATCTTCTTTCTTCACACTAAATTGATGATAACCAGATCCAAGATCAATCTGGGTGAAGAATTGATCCCCAAAAATCTGGTCAAATAAATCCTGAATTCGTGTAAGAGTGTACTTGTTCTTCACTGTGATCCCATTAAGTTCTCTATAATAAATTCATAACTACATTGATCTATCCTCTCTATAAAAAGAAATGGTGATCCCCAAGGAGACAAAATTGGATGGATAAACACCTTCTCCAAAATATATTGGAGTTGTTTCTTTAATTCCTCCAGATCCACATTTTCTATTCTATACTGGGTTTTTGATATCTTCCTGGATCTAGAGATAAGTTCAACAGATAAATCTACCTCTCTTTTTAGGGGAGTTATAGGGAACTCCTTAGGAAATATGCCAATGTATTCTTGAATTATTGGGACCTTCACTATTTATATACATTTATTTCTATATTCATCTTCACCAATAATTTTCATAAATAAGGATACAGATGGTTCTTCTAGATATATCTCAGGTCGATATATCTCTCCTTTGAAGACAATTGTATATTTTCTATTCAATACTAATGATATTTACTTACTTATTCAGTTGATATTAGAATTATACTTTGAGAGAAATTACATCCCTAGTTTAATGTCAAATTCCATCTAGGTAATGACTACTATATTTGTGATGAGATTGTGCTCACAAAATTGAATACTATAGTTTATAATGGCTATTGATTCATGGATAATCTCTATATGTGTCTTGACTGATAGTTATACTTCATGAATTTTAGGTATTGATTCTATATTCTTTGAAAACATGGAGGAAATAAAGGAATGTTTATAATCAGAATAAAAGAATGTACTTTATTGATTTGAGATAACAAGTAGAGTACCTACCACCACATCATTTGGAGATTCAAATTCAGCCGTCATGATAAAAAAAGAATGACCTTTATTCCTTGGCCAATATTGAGGTTGATGGTGATTCTACTTCACTACCCTCAGGTTTGGACAATGATTGAAAAAGTGACTATAATGTCTACACTTGAAGCATTGGAGTTCAGGAAAATCCTAAAAAATATTCCCTTTATAGTGTGTGATGATAAGTTGAGGCTTCAATTCATTATGACAGTTCTAATGGCCATCTCTTCCTCACTTGTAACACTTCCCGATAAAGATCAGGCCATTCCCCAAATTCTTCTTCCCACATTTGTTTCATGAGGAAATATGTACTTTCTTTTTTCCTCTTCCTTGGTCAAAGATACTCCCAAAGTTTGGCTCCAAATATCTCTTCTTTTCATTTCATCTATGAGACCACTACATCTTACTAAAATCTAGTTTGATTTTTATAGCACTTTTACTATCTTCTCATAGCTCTCAAAGAAATGGATGGCAAGATTGTTCTATAGATGATGTCTTAGTCCACCAAAAAATCTATCAACCTTCCCATTAGTATCCATGAAAAAGCTCGAGGTGTAACGAGAATGTTCTTTGAAGTTTATCTCATAGATTCTATAGATCCATTTTCCTTATGTTTCATCACTAGGAATTCCTTCTCCATTTTTGATTACCTTGAATGGGGGAAATATTTTTTAAAAATGGTTCCCCTAAACTCATTCCACTCTATAGCTTCAATCTCCCCTTTTGGATTTTTATTTTTTATCAGCCTCCACCACTAATCATCTTATCCCTCTAAGTAGTAAATAGAAAGGGTGACTTTCTCTTATTCATAACAATGGAGTACAAAAAAGGTCTTTTCCATAGATCTTATCCAACATTCAGAAATCAATGGGTATGTAGATCCATTGAAAGTTGGTGGTTGTTGACACATAAAGGACTCAATGGAAATTTTTTCCCTTCAAGGTGAATCTAGTCTCTCATCTTGATTAAATTTATTTCCCATAACTTGAGTCATTTGTTTCATTATTCTTATGAAGGTTTTCATTATGGTTTCCATCACAAGGATATTAACACCTGATCCATTATGATCTCCATTTACACAATTTCTCCTATTTCCCTGCATTTTCTAGAAGAAGAAATACTTAGTAAGAAACATGTTTCATTTAATAATGTTATAATTCTAAAGGAATTTTAGGTCTTAAAACATAATATGTTATTAATTACCAATAATTACATATTTTTATAAATATTTCATAATGGTTCATAATAAGCATTAGATTAACTAAACATATCCCCTGAGAGTGTTAAACTAGGAGTGAAGCAATTCCCTTTGTCATTAACCAGTTCCCATTCAAGTTTAGCTTAAAGTGGTGTTTTTAGGTTTTACCCCTAGAGACATCTATGCCATAGAAACATCCACTTGTTTGTATCCAGATAGAGATTTATTTTTTTTGGAAACCACTTACTAAATATTTCACCAAATATCGGGGAGTTTTCCAATATTTAAACTTTTCTCTAGGTTTATTTTTAAATTTTTCAAATAATAATTTTTAAAAATAAACAAACCTTACTCTACTACTAACTATGGAATCCTGTCCTTTTATTACATAAATTTTCATTAAATTTCAAAAACAGAGGATCTTAAAAAGTTTAGTACCTTGGAAATAAGGTACATAATACATGAAAACATAAAAAATTATTCTATCCCAATTGAAAGTATTATTTAAAGTTCATTCTAAGAACATTTATTACATCTCAAAACCTAGGTTCATATGTCAAAGGAAAGGGGTGAGCATAAATCCCAGTAAGGGGAAAAAGTGAAACCGTTAACTGGTGATCAAGATAAATATAAATAAGAACCTAAGGAATATCATAAAGTCATGATAAATGGAAAAATAGGCATCTCATAATAAAAATAACATGATTCATAACATGGAATTTTGGCTACAACATTTAATTGAGTCATTCATAATCATATCACCAAGGTTTATCACCGAGGTGTCATAAAAATACCAGGGTTATTCCACAATATATCGTAAAACTAGTTATATATAGAAATTAAATTTTATACAAAATGAATTGTAATTCTATAAAAGAACACCCTTAATATTTATTAATTAATGTGATCCACATATATTATAATAAAACATCTCAGAAATAACCCATGGAGAATAAAAGTAACGTGTTTCATATCAAAATCATGGTGTTTTAAAAAAGTGCTTTAAAACAAGATCATTATGTCATTTATAACCCATGGAAAGGGATTGAGGTTTTTATGTATGTCAACTCATGAATAAAACAAATAATTTTTACATATTTCTGAACACATTTTGAAAAGAAAGAGGTCTGGGTATTCTCATAAATAAAATAAAATAATTTCTTGAGAAAAAAGAGAGATGTTTTGAGAATAAAAAGATAACTTGAAAGGAAAATAGAAGTTGAGATTTCCCTTACCTTGAAGAGTAACTACTAAAATGTGATAATCTGGACCTTAGGGGGGTTGAGGACACCTTGAGAGGACTCCTTGGAAAGTAATAATATCATATATTCTTTTATAATTAATTTGGAATGCAATATAATTGGGAAATGGGTCGGTAGTTATAGAAACATTGAGGGAGTTTTTTGTTATTAATTTCCTTATACACATTAGTAGTGGTATTTGTAAAACCATGGGCTTCACCATGGTATTTGAACATGGTATTGGCCACATGGTAAAAATATTAAATTATTTTAATACACAATAGTGAACCTAAATTTTATAATACTCATTACATCATTATGAAATAGTTATGACATCATTAAACATATCAAAAAACTCAAACTGTATTTTTACTATTAAAAAAACAAAATTATTTTATAAAATTCTCATAAATTCACTATAACCTTATATCAATGTTGTAATTTAAAAATTAAAATTTATATTATCATAATTACTCTCTAAATATGATTAATTTAACTTTAAACTATACAAATACTTATTTATTCTTCCAATGTAACTTTTTATTTTTTAACACTTTCAAGGGATAAGCGAGAACCCTCACAACCTGACCAGATAAAACAAGAAAAAGAAAAATAAACTTATTAAAGAAGAGTTTAAGCTGGTTGGAATCAAGTTTTCTAAGAAATTTATATGGAAAGGAACTTAACAGGAATTCGGGATCATCCTTTAAGATATCTTCATAGTGATACGCTAGATTGTCCAGTGCTTGCGTGTATTCCTCTTTGTTAATCTTCCCCACATTGAAGCCTCTAATCAAAATATGATATTTCTTGTAAATCCTCTCACTTTACTCCTTGGTAGTGTACACTTGGAGTAATCTTCCCATCATTTGATCAGCCTCTTCCTTACACACCTTAATCCTTTGAATATCCTCCACCGTTTCTTCACCTGAGTGCATAAGCAGTTCCATATTCTAATCTAGAACCACTCCATTCTTCTGCTGAGGGCCATCAAGAGTCTCATCCTCTCAATGATAACTGGGGGGTGGTGAATCCTCCTTTATCAGCCGCACATCCTTTAATTTTAGTAGTATCTCCCCATATATATCCTTTCTCTTCTCATCTGCATCCCCTTTGGGATTCAACACAAATTCCAAGGTACCCTCAGCCAGTGTAGCTTCTTTGTCATGCTTTGGGGTCATTATGTTTCCAAAATGTTGATTCTCCTTGATTCCTTCCACTATCTAGGGCTTCCATTCCTTGTAGTTTCCACCTTTTTTGGTTGTCCAAGTATCCATTGGCCTAGGTAGATAAGAATAATCTTTTCAATCATTTTATTTCTACTTCTTGGTGACAATGCAGCTCCCTGGGTCCCTATTTTCTTATTACCCTTCTTCCTCCGTAGACTATATCGGAATTTGTTGTACCCACCTCTTATAATTTCATATAAGGGGTTTCCTCCATCAAAATATGCTTACAAGAAACAATTGGTGTTTCATTAATCCCCTCCATTGGCACTCAGGCTATCAAAGTGATTTTTCAAATTGAGACAGGCCAGGGTCCTTCTTTGATTAGACCCCCTATCCGATATTATATGGCTGAACGAAACATTCCTTGGTTCCTTCCACTCTTGAACATCCTTGGATCTATCCCCACCAGACTGTTGAATATCCCATTATGGATTGTTACTACTTCCTACACACACTTCTATAGAATATGTGCTAGAATTTGGTAACATTGTGCCCTTCACAGTTATTATATCATCTTCAACTGTGTCTATAGAGACTAGTTTATCAGTTGTGTGCATATCCAGAATAACATCCACCATTTCACTATCTTGTACAAACTCTAGAACCATAATTTCACCACGGGGACCTTGTAGATCTCATATCAACCTATCAAAATCCCCAGTTACACTTGGTTCATGATGTACCACCTTTGTTGTATTTACTTTCACCCCCCCAAACTCACTACACCAACAGAATTTCCATCTCCATGAATGGATCCTTCATAAAACTCAATTTACCCATTACATACTACATCCAGGTCCATTTATGACTCAAACTAAACCTTAGTGTTTTTCTCAAAAACTAGGTCAATCGAGATATTGATTCCAATCTTCTATAAAACCTACTGAGAATGACTCTCATCAAGCATATTAGATTGAAGGACATCCCGATGCTCCCAAATCACATATTTCTGGAAACTAGATACATTGTGTCTGAGGTGTCTACAAGATGAGAAGTAGAGAAACCGTGATTTATATCACACCTTCTGATACCACCTCAACTCACTTGTAATCTCAATTCCAATGGTATACATCCATTTTTGGGAGATGTCAACTTCAACACAGATACTTGGTGCAATTAGATAACATATTCTGAGTGGTAATTTCTTGTAACTTGAACTTTTACCATAGAAGATTTCATTTAAGATTAACATGATGAAACTTGGGTTGGACCTAGTCAAGAGAGAAATCTATTGATGCTACTAACTTCTAAAGATCCAACAAATGGGCTTCGTATGAGATAATTATATTGGATGAGTCCATCAAATCTTCTTCTTTTATTAATTAACCATTATCATTTCTATTTATAAACAATAATCATAACATTAAGAGTATAGTTTCAAATGGTCATATTGACTAATGGTCATATAAAGGTTGAAACTGTATTTTTATATTAAAATATACTTCATGATTAATGAGATATATTTTTTTTGTAAAAATATAACACACATTTTTAGGAAATAATTATTATTTGAAAATTTCAGTTCATTATATGATTTATATTGATTTTAAATGCTACTAAAAACTTTAACTATGAAGGACTAATATTTTTTTGTCTACTGATCAGTGCTAATAAGTTTTTTTTACCTAAATGAAAAGATAATCAATGATCCAGTGCTTTGATTGTCCGAGGAGGGTTTATTGTTTGAGGTCTTCTATGATGTTTCCTATTTGGGATTGATATACATGTTGATGTAGACAGTGGAATTTATATCTCATGGTTCTATTTGGTTAAAAACCCATGAGAATACATATTACACCCATGATCTAGAGCTAGTGTTAGTCTTGTTGGCATTGAAGTTGTGGAAACAATACCTTATCAGTGAGTGATTTGTGGATTTCATAGACAAAAAGAGTCAGATTTATATCTTATCTTAGTAATGTTTGAATCTATTCTAGAAAAAGTGGATGAAGTTTCTTCAATATTATAATTCTGAGATCTATTAGACTATAGGGAAGTGGAATGTTGTTGGTGTCACCTTGACTGAGAAGTCCCATAGAGATATCATTCAGAAGTTTATAAATGTTTATAAGGGGATGGAAGAGCTTATAGTAATGAATCTTGATGTTGGGGAGAGAAGAGACTGAGGATTCCTTCACAATATGAAAATGGATTTGACCTTTATGTGGTACTTAGAGGATTATTAGTGGGGAGACTCAGAGGTAGAGTTGATGTGTGACTGAGTTTCCCATGGGGATGCTCTAGAGGAATTTTCAGTGGTTGGACAGAACAAGGTGTTGTTTCAGGGGAGGATATTTGTTCCATTAGTAGTATGTGAGATAGAGATTCCTGATTTTCATATCTCACCTTTATCGATGCATCTGGGTGTGACCAAGATGTATTTTGGCTTAAGGAGATAGATTTGGTGTATGGGGATGAAATATTTTTTTGTAGAGTTTGTGGATAATTGTTTGATTTTTCAACAGGTGAATGTAAAGAATTGTGTTCCTACAGGTTTTTTAAAGTCCTTTTATGTTTTTGAGTGGAAATGGGAAGTTATATAAATGGATTTTATCAATGGTTTACCCACATATTTGGGAGGGTGCGATGCTGTTTGGGTGATAGTGGACAAACTAATGAAGTTGGGTCATTTTTGGGTGATCCATGAGTCAAGTGCCATGGATGTCTTAGAGAGGTAATATACAGATGATGTGGTTAATAATAACATGGTACCAAGGACCATAATATTTGATCAAGATCCTCATTTTAATTCATGGTTTTAGGTTGGATTATAACATTATTTTGGAAATCATTTACACCTCAACATTGCATTCCACACTCAGGTAGATGAAAAGATGGAGCAAACAATCCATATATTCAGGGATTGTTTTCAAACATGTGTCCGGAACTTCTATGGATCATCAATGGGGAACCTACCTCTTGTTGAGTTTGTATATAATGATATATATCAATTTTCCAATGGAATTGATCCATTTGAGTCATTTTATGGATGATCATGTTGTTCTCTATTGGGTTGTACAATGTTTTTGGATTCAACTGTTCTTGGTATTGATGTATTGTAGAATACAACCAAGAAGATCCGGTTGATTTGAGGGAGTATAAGGTTGGAGAAATTCCATTATAAGACCTATACTAATAATAGGTGGATTCTATTGGAGTTCAATGATGGAGGCCATGGGTTCTTAAGAGTCTCCCCTTGATGTTGGATGGAACAGTTTTGCAGGGGAAGTAAGATTTATCCCTAGTTTGTTGGGTCCTTTGTGGTATTGGGTCATGTTGTCAAGGTGGAGTATTGGATGGAATTTCTATCATGGATGGGAAAGATCCAAAAAATATTCCATGTGTCCTAGCTTCATAAGTACCTTCATGATGAATCCCACATTATGGAATGGAGATAGTTGAATATCGAGGATGAAAAGATGATCATGGAGTAGCCAGTAGAGATTTAGGATCCTTGAGATAAGGTGTTTTATGTAAAAACCATTCCATTAGTCCACATGTTATGGAGGAATGGTGTCCTAGAGGAATGTTTTTGAGAGTATTAGACATAGATGAGTTCCCTGTAGTTGATTTTTTAATCCTTTACTTATTTAGTTTTGATTGATGATGTGATGTGTTATAATTACTCCATCATGTAAACATTGGAAACCCTGATTCCTAATCTGGATGCATTTTACTATTACCCATTTAAATCTATAGTTCTGAGTTAGTACAACCCAAATTTGGTAGTATATTGATATGGAATATGGAATTATTTTCTTTTATTCTTGGGGAAGTAGTTTGGGTTTGTTATAGAAGTTGTTGGCTTGGGATGTGTGTATGTTGAGATGGTTGTGTGGATTGTTTTTTAAACAATATGGTGTCTTGTGGTTGGTACTAGATAATGTGGTGCTATGAATAATGGTGGATTGTGATATGATTGTTAGAGGTGTTCTGGTTGGGTATGTTTTTCTGGTGGAAGTGTTTGAGGCATGATAGGAACTCTGAGAGGTATCTCATGGGATGGTTGTTCAGGCCCATTTCAATTCCTTATAGTTTTAGTTTTGATTCATGAAGATTATAATCATTTAAGAAGAATTTGATATAATGGAATGCGCCTTCCTAGATCTTTACAGTATTAGTTTGTGTGGTGTTCAGAGGAGGTCTAAGAGGGCTTGGTGGATTGGGAGTGGCATGAGTACTCTAGAAAATGGTTCATGACATGAACCAGATTGACATTGGGAGTTGGTGATTCATGAAATGTGATGCCATTAAGTTCATGGACTATACAAAGGGAAGGTGTGTTATATGAAACAGTTCCACATCATGAAATTGGAATTCATGAAATGAGTTTATTCAGGCCAAGGTGACATGATTTTCAATGAAAATAGAAGATATGAGGAATTCCCAACATGAATCCAATCCTTGAATTTTAAATTTTGAACCCCATGGAAGTCATGATGTGAATTTATAATTAATTCTATTAATGGGAAAAATGACAACCTTTATATAGGTTTTAATTATACATATATATCCTCCAACCACTCTTTCTCTAAATTTTTGGGTAAACCATTGCACATTGGAGGATCTCTACGCAATGATTCCTCCATTATGGACCTTGGGTTATAGTGGGTTTTTATTGGTAATTTATGGTGAGTTCTTCTCCCTTTACCATTGTTTTCTATTTTTTATTCTTCATCAGATTCTCTATGGTGATGTTGATTTGGTTTGGGGTGTGTGTGGGATATTTTTTATTGACCCCTTTATGTGGTTCATGTTGATCCCATGTTTCCCAGTGTGGTTGTGTCATTCAGGTTATTTCATATTTTCTATGTGGTGCACAATGAAATCAAATATCTTCTTTGAAGTAGGTAATCCTCATTATCACCTCTCTTTTTGTAACGTGTGGGGATTGTTCGCATTTTTTCCATTGAATGTATATTGAGGGTCATATTAATAAGGATAATTAATTGGAGAACCTGAAATTGATGGGTATGGGGAGAAATTACTTTCTTTTACTGCTTTAATGATATTAATGATTTTATTATGCATTTATGTTTCCAATATAGAAAATCATGACTGTTTGGAGCCTTTTTTATTCTATAGATGATGTGTTATGAGACCGTTACTATCTTTTTTATCGATTGTACCCTACATAAAAGGATAACAGACATATATTTAGTTAATGAAATTGGATATTATAGAAATATGGTTTGTGTGATAATACCCATGCTAAATAAATATGCAATGAGATAAAATCCCTTCCACTATCCATGGATGCAAGTATGTGATCCTTGTGTGGTTGTGAATGTTATGTTTATTTTTTTGGTATGGTATTTTTTGTAGTAATAGTGGTAATTGGATGTGTTTTGAGAGGTTCATGGGTAGTGATATGGAGCTTCTATCATAGAATGTGTCATGGGATGTTTTGCGGTGGTGTTATGATGTGCAGGGGTAATTTGAGGAAGTTGTGTTTTGAGATGTTGTTTTGGTGTGCCATGGATGATACATATGGTTGTTGTGGTGAGATGGATGGGTTTATGTGGTGTAGTGGAAATATTTGTGGTGTAGTGGTAATGGTTTTTGTGAGTTGGTCTAGTTTATGTGTAGCATGGTTGGATTAGTTTCCCAGGTAGCCATGGAATTAATTATAATGATGAAATAAAATATCATGGGTTGGTAACAAATGTGAGTGGGCTGGTTATGAAGTGTGGAAAATGTCATAAAAGTAATAAATGTCAAATGAACGTGGTGTGTTATTTGAAATGAAATGGTATGTAATGGGAGTTTGGGGAAACTCATTGAACCTGGAAAATGATGAAATCAATAATTGAAATTGGAATTGTGTGGATTACTTGGTGGTTTTTTAGCAAGTTTCATTTAGTGGTCGAAGTAGTTTTGATGGTCGATATGTGGTGCAATTGTGGTAGTGTGGTGTTTGTTATTGTAGTTGTCATGAACCCATAGGTTGTGTATTGTGTGTTATCTATATATCATGTGTTTTATGTTATTTCTATAAAATCCCCACTCAAGTTGGTTAATCTTTCCAATTATTAGAGGCCCTGGGTTCTTGGTGTTTCCCCAACATACATGTTGATGGTGGTATAGATGGTCGACTACTTCCTCTTCCCCACAATTCCTTCAACAATAATGATGTTATAGTTTGGTGTTGGAGATTACCCACTACTATCACCCATGTGTATTCATGTTATATGTGATGTGAGGAGCAAGTGATGTGATCTGATGAGGTAGTGATATGATGTGATATATGGTGGGGTCCATGTACGGTAGGAGAAGGGAATGAGTTTGATCTATTTCATGTTCATGACACCCTACTACCCTAGTTATATCAAGATATGTGGTGTGATGGATTGGGTTTCTTCATGTGAGATATGAAGTGATGATGCTATATTTTAGAAATAGACACTAGACCTTGCGAGTGCGGGGTAGATAGGGATGCATCCTGACACACAATAGAGATAACCCATGTGTCTTCAGATGATATGTGTTTTTATATAGTATATATGGAAGGGATGGAATCATATGACATTATATGTTGGGGTGTGAGAGAATAAAATTTGTAGGGAAGAGGAGGTAGGGTGAATTTTTATGTTTATGATATTACATTAAGATATTGGATGTGTAATTTGGTGAATGAGACATAGTGGGGTTGAGATTGGTTATTTTACCTATTTAGGTGCCTTCTGGTTCTATTGTCTATTCACTGGCATATTAGTATACTGTTTTCACATGTGACCATGAGACCTTGGGTATGATACTGCGAATTATAATTATATTTTCACCATACATATATAAACTATTTTTATGTTTCAAGGAGGACTTTTGGATAAAATGAAGACATTTATAGTTTGGGTTGGATCTGTCATTGAGTTTCTACTATTGGAATTTTCTTTTTTGGTATTTACTTGTATATTTTTTCTTATATCTATTGACATTGTTCTTTCATTTGGATTGGTTTTGGGTTTAATTCTGTATTATATGATGGAGTTTTTTGGTCGTTTCTTGTCTTATATCTCAATATTATAATTTAGAGAGGGTAATGTGATCTATATGTTAGAATTTATACTCTTGGTGCTTGTCACCAACCTGAGGTTTACTAGATGTGGGACTAGGGGTTCATTATCTCTCTTCCTTCACTGCCAACCTGGGTGGGGTATCTTTGGATTGAGTGGTTTATGAAAGCTTGTATTATTGAAGAAATTTATCTTTTATAGGTAACATATATTTTGGACTTAATCATATGAAGAGAGGGGGAATTCTCACATCATGAAATGTTATCTTTGTGACATGTTTTAAAACCATGAGGCTGATTCATGGATGTCCTAGTAGAAAATATCATTTTAATGAGGATGAGTTACCATGATTTTTAATCTTGTTGTAGGACTATTTATACTAATTTAGATGATTTTATTTTTTGAGGAATATGATATTATGTTTCCCTAAAACTCAAAGATGTAATGAAATTAACCTATGGTAAATGGGAAATGAAAATGTTAAATTCTTATGAGTTTATATTGGTACGCTCCATATAGTTAAGGATGTGTTAGAAACCTAGAGAATAATTAAGCTTCATAAAATGAATTATTTCAATCTTAAATTTTGTAAAGCATATTATATGTTAATATATACATTATATTTTTTAGTTAGACATTTTGATTTTATTTGATAATGGAATGGTAGGTCTATTTAAGTTAAATAAAAAGAACATGCTGAGAGAATATGACCTTTTCCCAATATGTGAGATAATAAGGAAAGCATGTATATTTTGGTCCACTGAACAACATTTTTATTATGCTTTCATTTTTCTAGGGGTTTCATTTGAAAAAAAAAATCCTATTAATGTATTCATACATCAATGGCTATAAATATAATATTTTACCACAAATGAAAAGGAAAATTGGA
Organism: Viscum album; assembly: GCA_963277665.1. NCBI lineage: Eukaryota > Viridiplantae > Streptophyta > Magnoliopsida > Santalales > Viscaceae > Viscum > Viscum album. The sequence goes on along the minus strand of OY728123.1, from coordinate 1,420,735,937 downwards.
TAAATTATAGGGTTATTGAGCATGATTAATTAGGTAATGAAATATTTTTGGAATTTTTTTAAAACCTGAACATGCTATTTTTGAGAATTATTTTCATATAATCTAATAGTGTTTGTAGTTTTGTTTATAATTTTAACTCATATTCCTTAACCCGCTATGTCCTTTTTCGGTACAGTTTTTATTAAATAAATAAACAATTCCCTACTTGCAACGGTTGTCCTGATTTTTGAAGTGGTCTTGAAAAATGGGTTGGGGTGTTTAATAATAGGGTTTTAAAATACTTATTTTACATATCTATTTAATGGGTTTTATGTTAAATGGATTTTAAAATTTTGAAACTTTTTCACTAATTTTAAAAGTCTAAAATGTGTTCCATTCAAGGAGATATTTTCATGTTTATAATATTGTTTTATTTTGGTAATTTTACAATAATTATTAAGGAGAAATATTTGTTAATAATTAATTATTATTTCCATGAAGGATATTATTGTAATTATTCTATTAATAGAGCAATTGTGATTATAGTGTGATTGACATGATCTAATAGAAGAAAAAATGGTGGTTTTTTGATTTCTTTATGGGTTGGTAGATATTGTTGTGGGGTGATGAGGTAGTGTGTTGGTCTAAAGGGAAATTATGTTTGGATGATGAGATAATGAAATTATTCCATGGATGGTGAATTAGATTAATGATTTAAGGTATAGGGATGCATATGGTTCTTTAATTTTGATCAATTTTTCATTAATATGAATGTGTATTTTAGTGATTCGTGTTTGGGTTGAAAATAAAGAGGAGGAAAAAAACCAAGGTATTCTGATCGAGGAGTGGAAGAAGGAATTGTGGGATAAGGTACTGATCCATTTTGAATGAAAAGTGGACCCAATATTTCTTAATAGAGTTTCAAGTCTTTATATTATGGAGTGTTTAGAAGAGGTTGAGGTTTCCATTGAATTTTCTAGAACTCAGAGTCTGTTCAATGTAACCTTAGAAGTTGGTTCACTATGAGGGGTATCTTGGTAATGGTGGATGATTAAAAATGGTTAGTCAAAATGGATCTCCAGAGATGAATTCCTTGTATTGAAAAAGGATGAGTTCATTACCTAGTTCTGGAAAAGTGAATAAAGGATGGATCTCCTAAAGTCCTAGAAAAGAGGGTATAGTGTATGAGATCTTTGGGTATGTTTTTTCTCATTGATCTCCTAGTTTATAGATATTTGAAGGTGAAGAAATTAGATCCTAACATTTTGAGTCCAACCTAGGGCTAGGATTCATCAAAGGGTTTCAAGGTTATATTTTGAAATTTGGAAGAAAGTGAGGAATCATGCTAGGATAGTTTAGAGGAATTTGATTTAGGCTTTTGAAAAGGATAGGGGTGACGTTTTTGTTTTCCGTCTTATAGTGAGTTGAGGTAGAATATGAAGTAAACAATCAAGGATCAACTGTGGTTTTGTGTCATAGGTTTTATCCACACGAGGAATTCAATTTATAGTTATTTAACCTATTTTAATTATTACATGTGGGGTATCGATTGGTTTAGTGCCCTATGTATTGTATTATCTGTAGGTTTAAGTGAATAGAGTAATTTTATTTGTAGGATAGTTGGATTTCCACAAGTGTTTAGTTAGGATGAATAAAATATAGTTTTAGTTTTAAGGTGTTATTTGATTTGGTAACCACATTCCTTTTATGATAAAACATCATTGAATGATCTATTTTATAATTTCATATTAAGAGTGTTTTTTGTAAAATAGTTTCCATTTTATTCTGTTTGTATAGTTTTATAAAATTTAAACAAACTTTTTTAGTGCATGTTAACTTAAATTGAAAAGCATTACTAGTAAAGATAAACCAATTTTCATTTCCATATTCTAATATTTTCATTAACTCTACCCAACATTATAATAAGATTAATGGAGTTTTAATGGTAGATTGATATTTGATAATTAACATGATCTGGTTGAGAATTTGGCTTGAGTGGCTAGTGGGGAATTCTTTTATTGTTTGAGTTTTCCATGGTAAGGAGGTTCCCGATTGGGGGGGGGGGGGTTATTTAAGGTTATGAAATCTATTGTGTTTATCTTGTTAAAGGAATGTTGGTGTCATAGTCTTATCTTATCCTATGGGTGATGAGAGTGAGTTGTTCTATATGAGAGTAATAACATATAGATGCTGGGTTTAGAGATTTCCCTATTAGAATAGGGATTATGTTGTGATGAAATTTTAAAGTCAATTACTTTTAGTCTGTGGTAGATTATTTTCCCCTATAGCATACTAAACCCTAGTGTTTATGAGGTGGTTCCATTAGTGGAGTTGTTTCTCCATAGGTTTAAACAAATGAATCCTTTTGATACCATTGGTCTTGTTAGGGTGGTTTCCCCTAGTGGTTGGGTCTCAAAATGTATAGCTAGGGGAGAAAACTCTCTCCCTAGTTTATTGGTCCCATCATAGTGTAGGAAAAAGTTGATGAGTTGGTGTGTTTATGGGTGATACCTTCATAGTTTGTCTGGATTTATGATGTCTTCAACGTGTCATAAATGCATTGATATCTACACGATGACTCCCATTTCATTGAAAAGGGAATGTTGGATATTGAGGATGAAGTATATTTTGTGGAACTATCATTCGATATCAAGGATCATTAGGAGTAGGTACTATGTGGGTGAGTTATCTTGTTGGTTCATGTCCTACAGAGGCATGGTAGTGTGGAAGAGATTATGTTGGAAGGTGATTTACTGATTCATTCTCAATATCCCAACCCGTTTAGACTCATAAATTATTTTGATGATGTAATTATTGGGTTGTTATAGATTTGTGAATTTATTTACCCCCTTTATAATTTTATTTCATTAATAGATTGTCCCTTGTTTGAGAGGAATCTTTCAGGGGGATAGTTTTTGAGGTTAGGGAAATTTTTAAGTTTGGTTTTGATTAAAATTGATGAGAATCATTTGAGTGATATTTAATGCAACAACCCAGACCATCCCATACCATAAATTTGTGTTTACTGGTTCTTCGATTCATAGTAAGAGAGTTTAGAGGGTTTATAGGGGTGATATCATAGTTCTAGCCATCTTAATGGTCACCAAGCTGTAGAGGAGGCATGATGTTGGCCATTTTAGGTGTTTTAGAGTTTTAGAAGTGGGGAATACCATTTTGGTGTGATTGTTTTTGATGAATTGGAGTTTTTATTCTGATTCATGGGGAGGGGATCACCATAGGGAGTGAAATGTGTAGGGTAGCTGTTTGAATGGGTTTTTAAACATAGAGGGTCTCCTCTGAGCAATGAGAGCCTCCAAAATGTTGGGCTATCTATTTTTAGTGATAATTTTGGAAGGTTGGATATCTAATAACAGTATACCTATATATAGGTCATTTCTATCTCCTATAAGGTCTATTTTATCTCACGTAATGGTGAATATATGATTTGATGATATTAGAAGAAAGGGGGGTACAGTGGGGATTGAAACACATATGGTGCATGGTGTTTTGTTTAGTGAGTCTCCATAGGGAAGGAAGGATAACTTGAAATTCCCATGGAGACAATTTTTATGGGATTTTTTCTTGATTATATTTCCTATGGGAAATAGGAAGACCTTTATATTGTGGTAATGGGAATAATGACAAGTGAATTTAAAGTTCTCAAGTTGTTTATGAGGGAGGAGTAAATGAATAACCATAGATCATCATGCCTTAATTCATATAGTTGTGTGCAAAAATGGAGAGGGAAAATTCCCATTTCGAAGGTGAAGTAAATGGTGGTGGTCAAAATAATTTGACATGGTTTTTAAAGTTTCAGAATCTCTAGGATTAAAACACCGTAAAATCAGATCTCATTTTTTCACTAAAAGTGACATAGGAAATGTATAATCCACAACAACATGGTTGGGGGGGGGTCTTTGAAAATATTTTATAAATGTGGGCCTATTTATCCTTGGTTATTTTTTCTTATCTTCCCCTAACCAAAATCAAATCCTATCCCTACCACTACTCTCTAACCATGCTCTTAATAGTATAAACACCTTGGATTGTCATATAGACATCTAAGTACTCAATGTACTCTCTCTCTTCCATTTTTAAATTTGTTTCCCTTATTATCTCAATAATGAAGAATCATTGTGGCATATTTTCCCTATTTTGGGATGAGATTCAAGAATAGATTTTTGGTGGGATGTTATGGCATGGTTCTGGGGTGATTTCCATCAGAGATGGTGATAGTTGTCTCCCATGATCCTTTCATATTAATTGGAGATTTCTTAAAGTTTCAAATCACGGTGGGGGATTCAAGTTATCTCTTCTATATTATGTGAAACTATGATTTTTCATGCCTTTTTCGGTGAATTCTAAGGGTTAACCAATGATTAAAATAGACCATACTTCACTAAAAAAATGGAGATAGTGCAAAACTGAATGAGTTTACTTGATCTTATGTTATTGTTTATGAGTTCATGGTTGTTTGGGAATAATACTAGAAATTTTTATTTTTGTTGAACCTTATGTGTGTTGATTATCTGATTTCCCCAAATTTTATAAAATTATAATAACTTAAATATGGAAATGGAGTTATTGAGTGTAGATATACCAATTCGATGAAATACCCCAAATTAGAGATGAATTAATGTTATAAAGTCCCTCTCAAATGAACTTTTTATTTTTGTGAAATATGAAACCCATTTAATTGTGATTTGGTGTGTTTTTTTCCTTAAGTTTGTATATTTTTTTGAGTTCTTGTGGTGATGATTATGGTTGGTTTTAGAGAAGTATGTGTTTCTATAGTGGGGATATGGTTGGTTATCCTGGGATGAGTTGAGGGTTAGTTTTTTTGGTTGTTTTGGAGACAATATAATATGGTAATGGTTTGTTTCCATGATTTGGATTGATTTGAAATGCGGTTATGGTGAGGAGGATGGGCAGTTTTGTTATGTGGTGTGGTTAAAGTTTCCAGATAGATATGGAATGAATTTAGAAAAGATAAATTATTATATATCATGGGTTGTAATTGAGTATATGTGGGATATAAATTAATAGGTAATACTACAATTGAACAAATAAAAAATGGAAGTCAATGCATGTAATTCCAGTAGATGGTCTATCTTGATTATGGGGAATGAATGATATAATGAGCTTGATATTTCTTAGTAATGGTAAATATTGAAATATAAAATTCTTTGAATAAAAAATAAATTATATGTATTTCTATGTCTATAGTATATAATGTGTGGGAAGGTTGTAGTGTTTTAGGGATGGATGTAATGTTTTTTTGTGATAGAGATGTTTTTACTAGAAAGTTGTAGAATTGTGGTGATTATGTGTTGTGAAGCTGTTGTATGGTGAAAAGACATAGGTTGGGCTTTTTTGTGCTATTATAATTTTAATTTTTTATGATTTATTTACACACCACATATGATTTAGATAACCATACCAACACCAAAGGTTTTTTGTTCCTTGAATTTTCATTATTATCTTGGTTGGAGATGGTGGATGGATTACTACCACCTCTTCCCCACTCTCCTTTCAACTATAGTATTAGGTGATAAAATAGTTGGTAGTTGAGGTTAGCCTTTGAAAATGAAAAAATATGTGGATATTACATGTGTTGGGATGTTTTAATATGTGGAAGGGAAAATGTATAGAAGAAAGAGGGCACATCGTTGATGTCTATCATGTTTCTGGTATGCCACAACACTGGATACATGGTAGTGAATGAGATGAGATATATAGTGGTGGTCTTATGTAGAAGGAGGATGGCATGGGGAAAATTTCCTTTATCTTAATTATATTATAATGAATTGGAAATGTTAATATTTTCCAAAAAAATACACAATGTTGGACAAGACTGTATGTTTAAATATGTATGTCATTACATGACTCACATTTTTATGAGAAGGATGAGCATAACATGTTTTACCTTAGCAGTGTGAGAGTGGACATATAGTGAGGAAGTGGTTATGGGGAACCTAAAATTTTATTTTCTATTATTATATTACATTAAAAATATGAATGAATTGGTGAGTGAACCTTGTCAAGGTAGGGGAATTATTTGACCAACTTATGTTCTCAAAAGTTTTATTGTTTATTCAGGGGGAATTAATATACGTTTTAAAATATTTCAAGAGAATCCATTAGTATGATCATAATAAGAATACATGTTGAAATCACCCCATATATATGAAAACTATTTTTAGGTTCTCCGAGTGCAATTGGAGATGGAGATTGAATTACTTAATTGTAGTTCGTAGTTGCTTAGTTGTTGTGTTAGGAGTTTATTTGGTATTGTTTTATTTGGGACTATGTACTGATGTGAATTGTCATGAATTGTCTGATGATTTGGTTTTATATTTATATTATGTTTTTTTGGTAGTTCTATTCATTTTATTCTAATATTATTGATGGTAATTCCCCCCATTTTGTATACCCAAGGTGCTAGTAACTCACATGAGGCCCATTGGAGACATGCCTTGGGGGCTACTCTCGTCTTTATTTTGGGATCATGAGGGGTTCCCAGTAGGGTTGGATCATGAAAATAATAATTATTTACTTTTTATATAACCCTTTTTAAGTTCATTCCCTTATTTATATTCATTTTATTAATTTATTACCTTTCTTAATTTAGTTACTAAACCTGTCATGTTAATGCCATATGTTTTGAGGTCGTTCAGACCTTATCCTTTAAAATAGGTTTTTATATTGACCAGGGTCAAAGGAGTCATGGTTATAAAATCATAATCACGTAATAATTATTTTTTTAAGTTAAATAAAATTTTAAAAACATTCATTTAAGGTGGTTATTATAATTTAATCATGTTGTTTCATGGAGGTGGTAGTCTATATATACACGCAAGTGATATTGTCATTTTTTTCTAAAAAATGGATGGAAAATAAGATATATAAAGCTTTAACATTGAAAAATAATTTGTATGTTATAGGTGTCATATTAATTCATTAATTCCATCATTTTTACCATCTATATGATATGGTAATGAAAAACGATATGCGTCGTTCATGGAGATAGTAGTCCGCATATACCCACGAGCGATGTTTTCCATTTTCCAACGAATTGGAAAATAATAAAGTAGTTAATAACATATCATTATAGAATTATAAATATAATATAAATATAATATATATTAATTTAATATATCATTTAACCATCCATGATAGGTGGTGATGAAAAATGAATCACATTTCCTCATGGAGGTGGTAGTGCACACATGGACAAAATGAGTTTTAATTTCCCATAGGATGTAAAGGAGGAAGAAAATAGTTTTTATATAAACATAATAAACTTTTATTATATTTTGGATACTTATTTATTTATATTAGAATAGTTATAATATATTTTATGGAGTTAAAAGAAGAAAAAAAGTTGAAATATTTCATTTTGAACTTATACCTTCTCCTTGGATAACTTCCTCTCACATAACCTTTGAGACTTCTAGGATTGATCTATTTAATAGACTAGGAACTTTTTGATATGTTTAGGATATTTGGGGAGGAATTTTTCTATATTTTAGTTAACATTGGATTCTAAAATTTCATTATTAAGTGAGGGGATATAGAGTCATTTTATAAGTGAAGGGAGTGACAATTTTAAATAATTAAAAGTTTTAAATATAACACTTTTATTTCTCATTAAAAAGTGTAAAAAACATAAAATTTTCTAAAATAAGCTGATTTAGGTAGAAATAAAATGAAAAAATGATATTAATAAAAGTATTTTTTGTTACCTCAAATCATTATCCCTTTCTTTTAACCGTTTTAACTTATTTTACCCTTTATCGAGGTGACTTAACACTACTGTAATATTTACCTACACCCACAATTCAAAACAATGGATATATCCCATACAACTATGGGTATAGGCCACCCATACTCAAGATTATATAAATTTTGGTGTATAAAATTTAAATAGAAAATCATATACCCATGGTTTAGTCAAACCATAGGCGTAAGTCCTTTTTTATAAAAGAATCCTCCTTTGGGAATTGATCCAAGAAAATTCTGTCTATACTCCAATGACTTTACCACTATCTTATAACACATTTTGTGTTCTTATATTAAAAAATAAATATATGTATATATAAAAAATTATTTACATTAAATTATTTATTATTATTGGTATAATTATGAAAAAATAATGAGCCAACCTATACCCACAGTTTAGTCAAACCGTTGGTATAGGTTCTTTATTAGAAAAATCCACTACTAGGAATTGATCTTGGCACTTCCACTTATAATCCTATGACTTTACCACTATCCTAAATTTTTTTCTCATATTAATATACATATATATATATATATATATAATTTTATTTATATTAAATTATTTATAATTATTATCATTATTATGAAACAATAATTGACTAAGCTATACCCATAGGTTGGTCAAAACATGGGTTTAGGTAACCTTTACCAATAGTTCTCCCAAACCATTGGTATAGGTGCCGAGAAACATTACCTATAACCATGGTTTGGTCAACTTGTGGGGATTCGTTTTTCCCTCAGCCTTACCATGAAAAATTTTCCCCCACAAAACTGATATCCATGGTTTACAAAAACCATGGGTATAATAGTGACTTATACTCACGGTTTTTAGAGAACTGTTGGTATACGTCCTTTTTGGAAAATTTATTTCCTCCATGAAACTTGTTACCATGGTTTAAAAATACAATGGGTATATGAGTGACATATACCCATGGTTTTTGGAGAACCCTGTGTATATGTCCTTCCCCTGATTTATTATTTAAGGCTATAGTGGTGACCTATAACCATGGTTTTGGAAAAGAACTGTGGGTATAACCTTGTTTTCGAGTAGTGTAACTTTTACCTCGGTAATTTATTTATATGATAAATAATAAAAGGGATAATTTTTAAAAAATTTAAATTTATTATGATAAATATTAAATCCATATTACAAGACTAAATTTTTATAGGTGATAAAAATAAATTTTAAAACAATTAATCAAAAATCTACAATTTTTTTTGAAAAAAATGACTTTTGAATCATTAAATAGTTTTTATAACAAAATAAACAAAAATTATGTTTAAAAAGGTAATAATAAGATTATGTTTAATCAATAAAAACTTATTTAATTCTAAAATAAAATACAAATAGAAAATTTTTTCTAAATACCAAAAAAAATGAAAATGACCAAAACATTTTTTTATTTGAATAAAAACATAACCTATATTTCCAAAATTCTAGGAATATATTTATAAGATCAAAATAAAAAATTAAAATGAATTATATTAAAATTTTAATATATTTTAATTCTATGAAAAATATTTCAAAAACTTTGAATTCATACTTATTTCATGATAATGTTATAAAAGTTACAATATTTGTAAAATTAGTATTTTCACTATTCACATGCAAAGGAACTATTTTTGAAAAATACCTAAGTTTCATCATAAGATTATTTTGACATGATTATGTAAAAAATGATGTTAATATCATCCATTAAAAATTTTCAAACTAGTAAAATAAACTTTTAAATAAAAAAAATCTAATACATGGAAAAAATTTAGTTAAAAAAATATACCTTTTTCAATTGAAAGATTATATAAAATTATTCATAACACATTGATGAATATGAATCTATAAATTATTACCTATAAATAATTATATTGACTAATTCCATGAATTATATAGGTTTTCACATTATTCACCCCTTAAAGAAATTGTGTTCACATTATTTTATCCATTAATTTAATAAGTGGGCATATTTTTACCTCTTATGCTATTCCAAATCCAATGTTTCTTCTTCTTTGAAATGTATTTTACAAAAAACCTTAAATAGGTGAGTAACCTAATTTAACAATAATTACTCTCTTTGATCCAAAATATTATTTTAATTTATTTATTTTAATTATTCTCTTCCAACTATACCACTTCAAAACATAAAACTTAAGATGCACTAGGTACATATTTCATTATCAACATAGAATAAAACACACCATGCAACATAGATAAACTTAGAAGAAATGCTAATTATTATGAAACTGATCCAAATTTCTCCATCATTTCATATGGTTTGATTACAAATGGATATAAATTTCCTTTATTACCAAAACACATCACCACTTTCCCTGGAGATATTTTAAGAATGTCATGATCCCCTTACCAAGATTAAATATCTTCACTTTAGTTAATTGAATAAAATTTCTACCTACCCTAATACTACCTCGTGTACTGCCAAATCATCTTTACATTTTCAACCATTTAATCTACCAATTATATTTCTAATATATACCTATCACAATGTTTGTTTGGATATATTGCAGTCTTACACCGTTTTCTATATAATTCCTAAAAAATGATTCATTTGTATACTGAAATAAAAACTATTTTCATAAGAATTTTAAACCAATGAAATATGTTTATCCCAACACAGATGGTAATATAATGAGAAATATCAAATAATATCCTCCAACGTTTGAATCATTTTCTCGTACTTCCAATAATATTGAGTAACCTTTGACTTCTAATTCCCATTGCATAAAACTAGAGGTAAATTTTGGATCATGATCAGATACAATAGAGAGTGAAAATTTTTGTAACCTAATTATCTGTTTTAGGTAATGTGTATAAATATCAACAAAAGAAATACAATATCGAATAGAAAAAAATCATATTTATACAATTAATGAATAATAACCCAAATCAAATTATTACATGATTCTATATTTGGAAAATACTCCATGAGATCCATGGATATATTTTTCCATTTCTATTTTGACATTGATAATGGCTGAGGGATCCCCATGGATAGTCATTGTTCATATTTAACCCACTGACAAGTCAAACATTTCATGGTAAAGAAGAAATATCTTTATTCATACCTTCCCGAAAAAAATATTTATAATGGTCTATTAATATATTAGTACTTGTAGGAGGAATGGAAAAGGAATAGCTCTGATCCTCAATCAATAATTCTTTATTCAACTGAGAATAAGTCAAAAAACGCAACCTTTTTCTAAACCTTATAACACAATTTTTTTTTTCAGTATTTATTTATATAAACTTACCCTTGTTAAAAAATTCTAGTCTTTCTTACAAAAAAAGATCTTCCTTATGAACCTACTTAATCTATCCTGACAAAGATGATTGTATTGACACCTAAGCCAAAATAGAAGGGGTTTCTTCCATCAAAATCTCAAGGAAAATATTATTTAAATAATTATCTAAAGGATCATGTTCCAAACATAGAATTATTAACTATGCATTATATTTTTGACTAAAGGCATTTAATACCTTGCTTTACTTACCTAGATAATAGTAGATCACACAATCATAATCCATTTTTAGTTCACACCATCTCCTCTTCCTCATGTTCAACTCTATTAGAGTGAATATATACTTACAAATTTTATAGTCACTATAGATTTCATATTTCACCTCATATAAGTGACACATCTATATTTTTAGACGAAAAAATACCATATCAATTACAAGGTAATACATTGGATAATAAAATCATGGGGTTGCAATTGATGTGATGTATATGAAATTACATGATCATTATGGATTAAGACAAAAACATGTAACTTCAATTAAAAGTCATTATAAATGAAACAACCACTATTTATTGCTGGAAAAGAAAAAACTAGAGCAATAACCAATATTATTTTTAATTCTTGAAATCATTCAGCATATTCCATTAACTATATAAATTTTAATCTATTTCAAGTTAACTTGGATAGTGGGATAGATAATTGAGAAATGATTTCAAAAAACCATCTCTAACAATCCACTAGTCCAAGAATCCAATTTATTTTCATGAAATTTATAGGTCATTTCATTTCTTCCACCACATTGGTTTTAGTATGATCAACCAGTATTCCATATTTAGATAAAATATAGCCAAGAAATTATATCTATTCTGATGAAAACTAAAATTTATAGAATTTTCGATATAACTTCATTTATTTTAAATAATTTTTTAAAATTACAAATATATTTTTCCTAATACTCATACCTTTTACACTATACCATAATATAAAAAATAAAAAATTACAAATTTATTAAAAAATACAATGGAAAAAGATGTTCATGAGATACATAAATATTGTAGTTATATTCATTAACTATAAATTCATAACTATAAATGCATAATGTCCACACCTAGTATAGAATTATATCCTCATAATTTATTATTCACTCACCTTTAGCAGAATCTATCTGAACCTGATGTTAATTGTTAAAAAATATTTAGCTCCCTAGAGTTTATCAAATAAGTCATCAATATGAGACAAACAATAATTTTTCTTAATAGAAATTTTTTGGGTACTTTGTATTAAATTAAAATAATATTATAACCATCATTTTCAACAATGAATAGGATGTCCCCATGGTGAATTTATCAAATGAATGAATCCATCATCAAGAAACTCTTATGACTAATTTTTCAAATCCAAAAGTTCCACTACATCAATTTGATGGGGGGGGGGTCTGAAATTAGATTAGCATTATATATTAAGACAATAATAAATTCCACAACACCTTTAGGAATAACAGTGTAAAAATAATTAGTAAATATATCCTAATATTCATTTAATACTGGAAAACAACTAATTTTAATAGTTCCCTTATTTTCAATTATATGTGACAGATAACGTTTACTCCCATATTTAATAATTATATGTTATTCGGGATATCTTATAAATTGTATGAACTGATTCTTATAAAAAAAATATACTCATTCTAAAAATTGAATACAACTTCCTTAGATTTACAATCTATCATGGTATGATTATCCAAATCCTATTAATACCTTGAATAACAGCAAATTAAACTATGGGAAAGAAAATATGGTTTTCAGAAAAAATTATTCCACATATGGTAACATGAATACTTTTATAAATTCTCATTACTTTAATGATACCCCCATGAGGTTTTACCAAATTCATGACCATATTTCTTGATATGTGTTTTCCATTTTTAATTGAAAATCTCCTTGAAATATAAGAATGTGTAGACCTCGTATGAGATTAGATATTGGCATAATCTTAGTACGAATGTAATATACCTATTACATCATCATTTGATAACCCAACAACGATAAATGATTTTTACACATACTTCTACTTATATAAATAATGGTTTCTATCCTTAGATATTTTATTGGAACATATATTAACATAATGTCCCACCATATTTCAATTAATACATTTTATTTCTAGCTTATAATTATTATCCTAACCATTACTGTTACACTTTTATTTGTAGTCAGGAGACAAATTTTCTGACTTTCTACATTAATAAAACTTTTGAGACACCATAATACATTCTTATGTATTATTCAAAACACATTTATCAAAATATAGAAATTTAATTTTCTAAAATTTTAATTTCATCGACAGATGCTTCCCCATCAATTTCCACCTTGAACACTTTTTATCTTTATTGTTCAAAAAGTAAAACACTCCATCTTGAATTTCTATGAACATTTAATTATTTCCTAAAAACTAAAAAACTCATTAGTAACCAAATTCTTCACAAATATGAATTCCATCTCAAATAAATCCTATCAATTTTACTATAATGGTCCAAAATAAAATTTATTGCATACTTGGCCAATAGAGTATAATTTTCTTTATAGATGGAAAATGAATATTCCACATTTAGATTGAATTATAGAAATTTAATATCCATTATATGTTAACTAAAATTAGTAAAATACTTCTCAATAAGAATATACTTAAATTCTATCCACTACATAACATCAATATCATCATTTTCCTTAGTATTGTTAATCATATACCACAACTGATTGAATTAAACTTCAAAATGATAAATAAAAAGTGTTTCTATTTTATTTTACAAACATCCTAGAACCTAAAATATTTTCTCTAATGTATTTATCCATCATTAATATTTCACCTGGTTTGAAGATCCACCAAAATGCCGAGGGTTTTGTTTCATGAAATTCTTCACTATAGACATGTTCCTATATAGATAAATTTGTTTCTCTATTGGATGAGTTATATAATTAATAATTCGCATCTAAAAAGATAACATAACCACAAATATTACTACTACAATAGTCCTATGATTTTAATTTAGAAGGTTATTATACCCTTGATGACTTCCTATATCATCCACACTTTTTACCTCTACTGAAAACCATTCTAAATTTTCATAGATTGGATACAGAAACATGTAAATCTTAAAAAACTATATGATGATAATATATGCTTATATTATAATCACTTATGTTTTTATTTTTAACTTTATCCTAACCTCTAAAGTTATATAAAATCTTACTCTATTACCAAAAATAACAACCCATCATAACATAACCCATAAATATGAGTTTCATATAAAGTATTTCACATTATTACATCTTGAATACCCTTTCAATTTAAAATTTTATATAATTAGAAAAAAAATTACATTAAAATTTGAACACGTATATAATGTGTATATTTTTTTCCAAATTTTTTTAAGGGACACTATTATTTCATTAATGACAAACTTTCTTCATTCAATATATGTCTCCTTAATAGAAAGGTTGATATTTATATATTTCATACTCATCCTTAGATCCAATGATTTTTTTAACAACACGATATGAGCATAAAAATCTTAATAAGAAATAAAAAAAATAAACCAGTAAATCCTTATGAAAAATTATAAAACCCTATATGAAAATTTATTTTTATAATAAACTTTCTGTTTTAAAATAACCATTTTCTTATTCATGAAATATGATTTGTTGAAAAAATATTTTCTTAAAACATATCAAAATAATAAATAAATTAAAGAATCATAATTATGAAGGTTTTTATATAAAAATGAAGACTCATGAATACATTTCCTCGATAGAAAAACCTATCACCATAAAAAATTCACAATATTTTCTCCATAATCCCATTTACTTACCTCATGAAATCAAAATATTTACATAACACTCATAGAAAGTGCATATAAACAATGTAGGAATCTTGGGACACTATCTATATATAATTCTTAAAATTAATTTTATAAATGTAATAACCAAACTAGTTAATCCCGTCATATATTCCTTGGAGAATAAATCATTACCCAATTCATTTAATGGTTATATCAGACCCACCATTCATCATAAATTTTTTCCAAGTACCATAACATGAATACAACACATAAAAACATTCACTTATATTATAACAGTAAAAAAATTTCATTTAACTCCATAATAAAAATAACTTTTAGTTATCTCATAAAAATGTGAATAAATATCCTATTATTTTAATAATTTTTTTTAAAAATCCTATAAGAATGTGAATAAGATATTTTTTGAAATCCATGAAAACATGTAAAGGAATTGTGATAGTGAATAAATAACATGATGGTGATAAAATTAGTAAATCTATAAATATTTAAAAAACATTATTTTTGTGTATTAGTAAATAATGTAAAAATATCATGTATAGAAAATGTTTGGAAGATTATTTTTGAATTCTTTGTAAAGAAAGTAAAAATCAATAGACTTTTAACTAAATAAAAACTAAAAAATTATATTTTATTAAAGAAAACTGACATGGATGATTAAACATTGAACAAAAAAGTTAAACTTTAAAAAATAGGATTTTAATGAATAATCCATTAGCCCAAGCACCATATTTATTCATACAGTCTCCAAATAATTAATAAAATTATAATAATTATTTACCATTGATAGAACAATTTTTTAGTTCATTCACTTTTTATTACTCATTGTATTCCATTTTATAGAATGTTTTATTTAGTCACGAAATTAGTTAACTAGATTCAAAGAGGTCATCGTTTTAGAGTCCTAATCATTTCATAATTATAATATTTATAAATTAAATATAATTTTGAAAATATCAATGCAAATAGATAATGAAAAAAAAATCAAATCATTTCATAGAGGTTGTTGTTTTTATCTATAAACAAGAAATGATTTTATTTTTAAAAAAATGAAAATATAGTTAAATTTTTAAAATTATATAGTTATATTTATGTTATAATTATCATAATTTTAAGAACCCAAGTTTTGAGCCTGTAAGACTTTGAAATTTTCTTGATGTTATTCCTGAGAAGGGCATTCAGACAGCGTGTGATTCTTAGCCCCGGTGCGGCCAAAATTAAATTTTAAGTTCCTTCATAATGGACACGACAAATAAATATAATAACCTCTAAACGGTTGCTCAGATGGGAAAACTAAGGGCGCCTTTGAGTCCAGAATGTGCAGTTTACCCTAGGAGTGGTGTAACTTTCTCAGGCGCGACCCTTCTGTGGAAAACGTCACCAGGGGCATTTTCCTAATTTTGCGGCCCCGAGCATGTACTTTGTAACTTCTAAAAGAAGGCTCGGATTAAAATTACAAGACCTCCATTGCTCTTCGAATGTCGATTTTACCCTAGGGGCGGCTTAACCCCAACCCTGCTGAATGTTCGGGTATGGGGCCTATGGGAGAGGGGTTTAAGTGTTTTCTATTTAAACACACCACCCCAACCCTATTCCCCCCCTTGTTCTTTCCCTTGGCGTATGTTCTTCCCAACAAGGGAGAACCTCTTTCAAGCCTCCCTCTCCCTCTCCAAGGAGGGGTGCGGCTCTGGTGGATCGTTGGTGAAGCATTGGGCTATGCCCAATGAGGTAGGCTCGTGCATTTTCAATTTTAATTCCCACAACCCATTCAAATGAAATTCTTTGCATCAAAATGAAATCTGATCATCAATCGAAGCCCATTTTTGCGTAGGTCTCGATTTTATCTTCCTAATGATCTATTCAGATTGAATTTCCGAGTCTCAGGCCGTCTGGGGAGGCCCCGGGAAGTTTTCTGTCAATTTTCATTGGTTTTCGGCGGTTAGCATGGTTGTCCGACGGATCCCAGGCGGCGGCTTCGGCTTCGCACGACGGCGCAATGACGGCAGGCTCCCAGGTCGCCGGTGCGGCGCATGATGGGGGTCGCGGTGCACGAACCCATGTGGGAGACAGAGACCTGCCGAAGGGGGGTCTCCGCGTGGACCAGCAACTGGCCATGAGGGCCGGTCGGCGCGGGCGGGCCCAAGCTGGGCGGACCAACCGGACCGGGCCGGTCCGGCCCAAGTGGGTTCGTCCCTTGACTTCAGACACCCGTAACTTCGATTATAGGTGTCCATTTTGTGTTCCATCTATGACAGTGCAATCCTCGGCTCAAGGAGAAGATTTTGAGATGGTATTGGGAATTTTTAATTCCTGAGATGGGGGGGTTTGGTGGCGTGTCACGCTCATTAAGTACCCCACCGAGATTCTTCTTTCGGATGGCGCAGACACATCCAGAGTCTGTTTAAGGTGCCATCAGCAGTTTTGTGATCATAGCGTCGAGACGAAGTGGCCCAGTGTGGTTTCAGGTGTGGAATTCGGAGTTGAGGCGTGGGCCCCACATGCCATCTTTGAAGCTATGAGAAACGTTTTGCGACTTTTTCATCAGACGTCTGTTCGGGGTGAATGAGTAGCCATTTTGGCATGTTTTTCCAAAAGCATCAAGATGGTACACTTCACCCGACCTCTTTCGGGACCATGGTGTGGGCCCCACGAGATGCCGTATGGGCATTAAGAGGCATTGAATAACGTTTTCTTCGGGAGTCTGTTTCCGGTGAGTAAATAGTCTCTTTCGCATGTTTTTCCACAAGGATTGCAATGGTGTAATCGTTTTGGGCATGCAGAGCCTCTTTCTAGATCTCATTAAATGTGGAAACATGAAAGGAAGTTGGTCGAAGGATTATTTGACACACTCCGAACCAACACACGGTCGCAATGTTAGCGACACCCAGTTATGGCGCAGGCAGCGCGGAGTTATCGGATCAGTTCCGAGTTTAACATCTAGTTGGGATGGGCAGTGGGTTACCTGTTGACCGTAGGGTTTACCCTCCAGTGGGGCTGGGAATTGGGTTACCCATTGACTTTAGGGTTTACCCTCCAGTTGGACTGGGCAGTGGGTTACCCGATGTCCTTGTAGGGTTTACCATCCAGCAGGGCTGGGCAGTGGGTTACACGACGTCCTTTTAGGGTTTACCCTCCAGTTGGGCTGGGCAGTGGGTTACCTGAAGACTTTTTTCTAACTCAGCCTTTCTGATGGGGCTAGTCAGTGGTTTTTCTCTATGATTACCAGATCAGAAATTTTGGTGGTACGCCTTAGTGATGAGGCGACATTGACGTGCGAGACTATTGGGCATCAGTGATGGATATCCTTAGAACAGTTGGCAACTTATCCTTGGCTGAGCTTGGAGATGGAGATCCCCATATGCACTCATTCGGGTTTCTTGTTGAGCATACATATATATACACCCTACTTTTGTTCCCACTCCCTGGGTCCATTTACTCTCCTTATAGGAGGGGAAAAGACACGCGGGGTAAGTCATGTGCTTTCAGTGTCTAGCTCCTCTTGGTTGGGACGAGTCTACTTCCTTTCTTTGATTGGGTTGAGCTCCACTCTCTCTATTGTACCCTTAATTTGTTCTGTCTATCGTTTACCATTTTATACCTCCTTTGTTGGTCCCTAGAGCTTTCATGGAATCCTACCGAGTATTCATATACTAACCCCTAGTTGGGCTTTTCCTGCACTTGGTGTGCCCTTGAAGATGACGGACTGGTCGATCGAGACTATGAAGGAGAGTAGAGGACACAAGATCTTGGGTTGCGTTTGGTGGTCATAGTAGGTATTTCAGGTGTGAGACTCAGCACCTGTTTACTTTTGTTACATGTTGCTGGGTTGTGGAACTTTTCTAGTTGGGATCATGTGTTTCCCCTTTTCTGTTTAGAATATTGTCAGTACTTTACTTTTTTTCATCTATTTAGAAGTCGATGCATGACTGTGGTTGAATTATAGTTGTTTGTCCTTTGGTTTTCTTTTTTACTCTGCATTTCTGCATTGAGTGGGCTCTGTGTGTGTACAGGTACTTAGGCGAAGGCCTCCCAGATATTTTTATGCCTTCAGGGCTTGTCGTCAGCCCCTGGCCTATGGAGGCGGGCTTGGGGTAGTTACAGCTCGAGACCAGTAGGGTAGGGTCATGAAAAAGTGGTATCAAAGGTGGTTCGTTCTTTGGGGAGTTGTTTGGATGTCCCTAAAAAGGAATTGGTTGGAATTAAAGGCAATAGTGTTGATGTGTCTCATGAGCGGCTCTCAGTCCAGGGAGTCCAGTGATGGTACGGGCGACCGACATATCCATTCACCTGGACCCTGATAACCCACTTGTCGAATCGACACGCTGAGACACTTGTTGTAGGGAACTTTGGAACATGAATATAGTAGGACTGAGTTATTGACTATCCTTTATGAGTCGTCTCCCCTTTGTTATTAGTGATATATATATGTATATATATATAATTTCTCATCTGATCACGGTAATCCTTGAAAATTTTCAGGATGCCCCCACGACAGCAGCCTTCTTGGTTACCCTCTCTAGTTCGTGACGATGACATGGAGAGTGATGATGCGTCAGTTCAAGGACCCTCACATGATCCCCTTCCTCACAATGCTTCAGCAGTGAACCCTCCACCTGGAGAGTGGTAGTTAATACCTAAACCAAAGGCCGAGGTTGATCGCAGACTGAGTGCTCTCCAAGAATTTTAGCGTCAGCGACTGCAGAAGTTCCGTAGAGACTCGGATTCCCAGGCAGTGGAAGACTGGCTAGAGTCCATGGACCAACTTTTTAGGCTGGTATGGACACCAGCGGACCAGATGGTAGCCATATCTGCCAACCTTTTCCTCGGGATGGTCGAGCGTTGGTGGGGGTTGGTTATGCATACCCACGACGATTTGTCTATCATGTGGGATAGCTTCCAGCAGATCTTCCGGGAGGAGTACTCCCCCTCTTGCTTACATTCCATTCGGATTCAGGAGCTTCAGGAGCTGAAGTAGGGGGATATGACTGTGGTGCAGTACTCGACCTGGTTTACTAATCTGACACACTACTCGCAGGATATGATCTGTGACAGTCACTTTTGGGCGTGGAAGTTTGAGCATGGTCTTCGTAGGGAGTTCCATGGTAGTGTAGTGCCCCTGAGAATCCCTACTTATATCAGGGTGTTAGAGTGGGTGCTCGTGAAGGAGAGCTTCTTGGATGAGGGATGCTAGCTGACCGGGCCAAGCAGTGGCCACTTCATAGGAGAGTCCCGGATGACAGGCAGGCGGTAGAGAGCAGATCCTCGGTTGAGGAGGCCCTTCCATGAGTAGACACAGAGGCAAGATCGTACACCGTAGTGGCTCTATGAAGCACTGGGGATGGAAGGAGAGATCTAGTTATATGCCTGTGACGAACGGGGCCACCTAGTATAAGACAACCCGACCAGGCGTACCGAGCAATCGTGGTAGGTAGGGGGCGCACCACATCAGTAGAGGTATTGCCGTGACTAGGGATCCTCTAGGTGAGGACTGGGTTGTCCTCAGAGAGGCAGCTCAGACAGAGCAGCAAGACCTGGAGGTCCAGGATGATGTTTTAAGGTCCTTCCACCACCACCACCAGGTAGCCCACGCCAGGCTTAGGGAGCTAGCGGTAGGGTCCGCGGGTAGCTTCAGGCTATGGGTGTTCGTGACCCCCCCAGCACACGAGATGGTTCAAGGTACTCTTTGTGTTTACTCTAAAATTTCTTCGGTAGTAGTAGACACAAGCGCCATCCACTCATTTATATCACTAATGTTGGTACGAGAGTTGGATCTTCTAGTAGAGGCGCTGACACCTAAACTTAGCCCCGAAGTTCCTACGTGAAGTGCCTCATTAGTGACCTTTATTCGCAGGTAGTGGAAACTGTCGTTCAGAGGAGGGAGTTTCACGTGGGACCTGCTCTTCATCACGATGGAACCTTAAGAAATCATACTGGGAATGGATTGGCTTTCTAGGGTTCACGCCCAGATTGACTGTCGTCACATATGAGTCAGAGGTGTGTTTTTGAATGGGACAAGGTTCACCATCCTTGGTGAATGATACCTCGTGGCATAGCAGATGGCTACTATGAGTAGGAGACCCCAACCTTTTTCTCACCAGTTGGAAAGCATGGATCTCAGAGCAGCAGATGCTACATGCACCTGGATCCCTACTGTTGTAGAGGACTACATGGATGCCTTTCCCGAGGATGTTCCAGGACTACCTCTGAGGCGAGATATGGAGTTCTGCATCGACTTGTTGCCAGGGACTGCCCCTATATCATGTGCAACTTATCGGATGGCACCCACATAGCTTTGGGAGCTACGACTTTAGCTATACAACCTTCGTGAGAAGGGATTCATCAGGCCCAGTGTTCCCCCTGGGCAGCTCCAGTTTTGTTTTTTAAAAATGTAGATGGGAGTCTCGTCTTTGTGTGGATTATCTTTGCCTTCATCTAGCCATGATAAAGAACAAGTACCCTTTTCTGAGGATCGATGACCTCTTCAACCAGTTGAGAGGTGATAAGTGGTTCTCTGAGATTGATCTCTGATCCTGCTACCACCAGTTGCGGGTTTGTGACGCTGAAATCCCGAAGTTGGCTTTCTGTTATCGATATAGGCGTTATGAGTTTCTAGTGATGCCCTTTGGCGTTTTTAATTCCCCTTCCGTTTTCATGGCTTTCATGGATCAGATCTTCAAGCCGTACTTGGACCGGTTTGTGGTTGTATTTATTGACGACAAACTCATCTACTCTACAATGGAGGAGGAGCACGCGGAGCATTTAAGGATGGTCCTAGACTTACTCTGAGAGCACCAGTTGTATGAGATGCTCTAGAAGTGTCAGTTCTGCATTCACAAGGTTCAATTTCTGGGAATGTCATTATGGAGAAGGTATTGGTCGTAGATCATGCAAAGGTAGAGGTAGTGCTTACTTGGGAGCCACCCAAGAATGCGTTAGAGGTGTAGAGCTTACTTGATTTGGTAGTGTACTACATGAGGTTTGTGGAAGATTTCTCCAGGATTGCTGCCCCTTTGACTGCATTAACATGGAAGAGACGACTGTTCACCTAGACTGATCAGTGCCATAAGGCCATCGAGGAGTTGAGACAGAGGCTGACTAGTGCTCCAGTGTTGAGGCTGCCAGAGAAGGGTGTTGAGTTTGTAGTGTACTACGATGCTTCAGGAGTTGGGCTCGGGTGCGTGTTGATGCAGCAGAAGGTAGTGATTGCATATGGGTTGAGGCAGTTGAGGCCCCATGAGCAGAATTATACGAATCACGATTTGGAGCTAGTAGCAGTGAACTTCGCCTTGAGGTTATAAAGAAACTACCTTTTGGGTGAGGATTTCATGGTCTACTTAGAACACCAGAGCCTCAAGTACATCTTTACTCAAAGGGATTTTAATCTGAGGCAGAGGTGCTGGATGGAGTTTCTGCAGGACTATGATTTCAAGATAGTCTACACTCCAGGGAAGAGAAACCTAGTGAAAGATGCTTCTAGCATGAATTCCCAGGATCAGTTAGTGTCGGAAGCTTCAGAACAGTTGTCTTCCCTATGGCTGACCTTGGTGGAGCAAGAGGGTATAACTTTTCTGTAGTCAATGGTATTGACTGATTTACTCCTTGAGCATGTGAGAGAGTTACAGCTAGGGGATATCGACAATGAGGTACTGCGTGATAAGATATCCACGGGTGACACATTCGATGGGTATTTGGAAGGAGGGAATCATGAGATCATGTTCCAAGGGTGAACTGTAGTACCAGTGGAGATGTGGGAGGAGGTGATGCGGGAGTTCCACACTTCTCCCCTGTCTATACATCCCAGTGTGGGGAACATGTACAGAGACCTTCAACAGTAGTTTTGGTGGTCTATAATGAAGCAGAGCATAGCTGAGTTCGTTTCTCAATGTCTTACCTGTCAGCAGGGGATGGTTGAGCATCAGGTTTCGGCAAGGTTGTTGTAACCCATCGATATCCCGGAGCTGAAGTGGTATGGAATATCTATGGACTTCATCACAGGGCTCCCACGCACAGGAAAGGGGAACGATTCCATTTGGGTGATAGTGGACCGACTCACGAAGTCGACACACTTCTTACCATTAGGGAGCATAGGTCGGTGGAGGGTATGGTGTAAATATACATTTGGGAGATCGTTCGCCTCCATAGAGTACCCTCTACGATCATCTCCGACCATGAAGCACAGTTTACATCGCGATTGTGGTGAGGCCCACAGGAGGCATTTGGAACTCAGCTACGGATGAGTACAACTTTTCACTCCCAGTCGGACGGGAAGACAGAGTGCCCTATCCAGGTGTTGGAGGATATGATCAGGGCATGCATGTTAGATTTTGTCCTGAGTTGGGAGGATCACCTTCCCTTAGTGGAGTTCACGTACAACAACAGTTACCACTCTAAAATCGGCATGGAACCTTTTGAGGCCGTCTATGGGAGACCATGTAGGTCACTGTTGTGCTGGGCAGAGGTTGGGGAGAACTCCCTCGTGGGCCCAGAGTTGGTGCAGGCGATGACGGAGAAGGTGCTGGTCATTCGTGAGTGGTTGAGGATGTCTCAGAGCAGGAAGATGTCCTGCAAAGATCATCATCACAGGCCTTTGGAGTTCGAGCAGGGGGACCATGTCTTTTTTAGAGTCTCTCCAAAGTGTGGGAGATGGTGGTTCGGCCGAGGAGGCAAGCATTCCCTGAGGTACATCAGAACCTTTGAGATCATGTGCATGGTCGGTGAAGTGGCCTACCATCTTGCTCTACCCCCATTACTGGAGAGGGTGCATGACATCTTCTACATGTCGCAGCTGAGGAAATACATACACGACCCCATACACATTATCAACTGGGGAGAGCTAGACATCGAGGATTGAGCCACCTTTGTGGAGCACCCAGTGGAGATTGAGGACCGACAAGAGCGGACAATGTGTGGACGGACCATTCCTTTGTTTCATGTGTTGTGGCAGCACGAGAGAGTGCATGAGAGCACTTGGGAACGCGAGATCCAGATGCAGGCTCAGTATCTAGAGTTTTTTTTGTAGTTTTGTTTTTCGGGGATGGAAAAATTGAAGGAGGGAATGATGTAAGAACCCATGTTTTGAGCCTTTAAGACTTTGAAATTTTCTTGATGTTATTCCAGAGCAGGGCGTTCAGATGGTGTGTGAATCCGAGCCTTGGTGCAGCCAAAATTAAATTTTAAGTGCATTCACACTCGACAAGACAAATAAACAGAATATTTCCTAAATGGTTACTTGTATGGGAAACCCAAGGGCACCGTTGAGTCCAAAACGTACCGTTTACCGTAGGTGGGGTGTAACTTTCACGGGCGAAACCCTTTTGTGGAAAATGCCACCAGGGGAGTTTTCGTAATTTGGCGGCCCTGGGCGTGTACTTTGTAACTTCTGAACAGAGGCTCAGAATAAAATTCCAAGACCGCCATTACGCTCAGTACGTGTATTTTACCCTAGGGGCGGCTTAACCCCGACCCTGCTGAAAGTTCGGGTACAGGGCCTACGGGCGTGGGGTTTAAGTGTTTTCTATTTAAACACAGCACCCCCAACCTCTTCTCCCCCTTGTTCATCCCCTTAGCGCAAGTTCTTCACCAAAAGGGAGAACTTATTTCAAGCCTCCCTCTCCCTCTCCAAGGTGGGTGGCAGCTCCGACGGATCGTTGGTGAGGCGTCATGCTACGCCCAGCGAGGTAGGCTTGTGCATTTTCAATTTTAATTCCCCCAACCCCTTCAAATGGAATTATTTGCCTCATAATTCTATAAGATCATCGAGAAAAGACCATATCTGAATACTTATTGATTTGATCTTCCCAATTATTTTTTAAGATCAAATTTTTTGAGTCTTCAGGAGTCTGGGGTGGCCCTGGGAAGTTTTTCAGCCATTTGCTTTGGTTTCCGGCAGTCAGCGCGGCGTTCTGGCGGATCCCAGCTGGCGGCGGTAGCTTTGCACGGTGGCGCGATGGAGACATCCTCAGTGGTGGTGAAGGGCTCCTCAGGGGTGGCGGCGGGCTTCCCCAGCGGCAATGGGCTCCCAGGTCGCCGGTACGGCGCGCAACAGGGGTCGCGATGTGCGACCCCGGGCAGGAGACAGAGACCCACCAAAAGAGGGTCTTCATGCGGACCAGCGACCGGCCATGAGGTCCAGTCGATGTGGGGGATTGCATGTCCATGGTCGAGCTGCATGACATAGTCGCAGGCCGATGCGGTGGGCTGACCTAGGCTGGGTGGACCGGCCGGACCGGGCCGGTCCTACCCATGGGGGTTCGTCCCCTGACTTCAGACACCCGTAACATCCACTATGGGTGTCCATTTTGTGTGCCATCTGTGGCAGTACAATTCTCATCCCTTGGAAAAGCTCTTGAGATGGTCTCGGGAACTTTTAATTCTTGAGACAAGGGGGGGGGGGCTCGGTGGCACATCACGCTCGTTAAGTACCTCATCGGGATTCTTCTTTCAGATGGAGCAGACACATCTGGACTACGTTTACGGTGCCCTCAGCAGCGTTGTGACCCTTGAGTCAGGACGAAGTTGTCCATGGTGGTTTCATGCGTGGAAGATGGAGTTGAGGCATGGGCCCCATGGGACTTCATTTAAGATGTGATCAGTGTTTTGCAACTATTTCATTAGACGTCCGTTCGGGGTGAATGAGTAGTCGTTTTGGCGTGTTTTTCCGAGAGCATCACGATGACGCAGTTTGCCCAACCACTTTTAGGACCGAGGTTTGGGCCCCACGAGATGCTGTATGGGCATAAAGTGCTGTTGAATAACTTTTTCTTCGGGAGTCCCTTTTCGGCGACTAAGTAGTCTATCTCACGTGTCTTTCCACGATGATTGCAAAGGTGTAATCAGTTTGGGCATGAAAATACTTTTTAGAGATCTAATTTAATGTTTAAACATGAAAGGACATTGTTCAGAGGTTTTTTTTATGAACTCTGACCCAACACATGGTCGCGA
This sequence comes from Viscum album, assembly GCA_963277665.1. Lineage (NCBI taxonomy): Eukaryota > Viridiplantae > Streptophyta > Magnoliopsida > Santalales > Viscaceae > Viscum > Viscum album. Next base: position 1,420,710,127 of record OY728123.1, on the reverse strand, counting down.
TGTTAGTGACACCTAGTTATGGCGCGAGCAATGCAGAGTTATCGGACCAGTTCCGAGTTTACCCTTCAGTAGGGCTGGGCAGTGGGTTACCCATTGACCTTAGGGTTTACCCTCAAGTGGGGATAGGAAGTGGGTTACCCATTAACATTAGGGTTTACCCTCCAGTTGGGCTAGGCAGTGGGCTACCCGAAGACCTTTTAGGGTTTACCCTCCAGCAGGGCTGGGCAGTGGGTTAACCGATGACCTTTTGGGGTTTACCCTCCAGTTGGGCTGGGTAGTGGGTTACCCAATGAATCCTTTCAGACTCAGCCCTTCCAATGGGGCTAGTCAGTGGTTTTTATCTGTGATTATCGGAGATGGACATTTGGTGGTACGACTTAGCGATGAGGAGGCTTTGACGTGCGGGACTGTTGGTCATCAGTGATGGATATCCTTAGAACTGTTGGTGACTTATCTTGGGCTGAGATTGGAGATGGAGATCCCCTTAGGCACTCGTTTGGGTTTATGGTTGAGCATACATATATATACACCCTGATTTTGTTCCCACTCCATGGGTCCAGTTACTCTTCTTATAGAAGGGGAAAATACATGCGGAGTACGCCACGTGCTTTTCGTGTCTAACTCCTCTTGGTTGCGACGAGTATACTTCCTTTATTTTGTTTGGTTGAGCTTCACTCTCTCTGTTGTACCCTTACCTTGTTGTGTCTATCTTTTACCATTTATTACCTCCTTTGTTGCTCCCTAGAGCTTTCGGGGCATCCTACTGAGTATCCTTATACTCACCCCTGATTGGGATTTTTCCACACTTGGTGTGCCCTTACAGACGACAGACTAGTCGATCAAGACTATATAGTATCATAGAGGACACATGAGCTTGGGCTGTGTTCAGTGGTCATAGTAGGTGTTTCAGGTGTGAGACTCACCAGCTATTTACTTTTGTTACAGGTTTCCAGGTTGTGGCACTTTTCTAGTTGGGCGTGTGTTTTTCCCCTTCTATGTTTAGCAGTTTGTCAGCACTTTACTTTTTTTCCTTCTATTTATAAGTCGATGCATGATAGTGGTTGGGTTATAGTTTTCTGTCCTTTGGTTTTCTTTTTACTCTGTATTTCTGCATTGATTTGGATGTGTGTGTGTACAGGTACTTAGGCGAAGGCATCCCCGTGATTGTTATGCCTTCGACACTCGTTGCTAGCCCCTGGCCTATGGAGGCGGGCTTGGGGTAGTTACAGATCAAGACTAGTAGGGTCGGGTCATGACAATAATGATTCAATAATTCCATCAATTTCAACCATGATGTGAGGAATTAGTCAAAAATGAGTTTCATCATAGTTATGTTGTACCCATGAACGATGTTTTTCATTGTCCAACAGATGTGAGGATACTAATGTAGTTAATATATTATCTATATAGAATCATAAATATTTCATAAATTTAATATATATATATATATATAAAATCCATATTTACAACCTGCCATTAGATGCGGTGATGAAACAAAAACACATGGCTTTTTGTAGGTGGCAGTCCACATGCACACACGATCAACTTTTTCATTTTTCATAGGATGGAATGGAGGTATACAATTGTTGTTCCACAAATACAATATCATTTTAGTTTATTGAAGATACCTATGTAATTATTTTATGGATTTTATAATATATTTTAGGTTTGGTGGAAGAAGAAATAAACTTGAAAGTGTTTGGTTTGGACTTATACCTCATCCTTGGATAACCTCATTTTGATTACACTTTAACTATTCTAGGATTGGTCTTTCGAAGAGACTAGGACCTCTTGAACATGGGGAGGGATTTGGGGAGATATTTGGGAAGATTTTGTTCTATCTAGGATTCTCAATGTTTGTGAATAAGTGAGTGGAGAATGCCACTTTTTATAAGTGAAGGTTGTGGCACTATTATAAATAGGTAGAAGGTTTTAAATATAATATATATATTTATTAAAGAAAATGGAACCAAATATTAAAATTTGAGAAGATAATGTGATTTGGGTTGAAATTCACTCAACCAAATGGTATTAAGTCTTGTGGTTTATATTATCTTCAAGTCTTATTACTTTTTTAACCCTTTCTGTAACATCATGACCCAAGTGCCACTAAACCGGTTCCCTAAGCTAGTTTTTGACATGACCTCAGGTGAAAATCTCCATATGCTACAATCTTTGAACTATATCTGAGGTAAAAATAATGTATTTGGGGAGAATATATACTCTTGAATAGATTATAGAGACAATAATTTGTTTTTATTAAAAACACTTTTGCGAAAAGTGAGAAACCACAAAGGTACAATCAAATCCGAAGATTAGAGAACACTAAAAGATATTAAAAAATCATTGAAAACAAGACTAAGATTTTTAGAACTACATACCTAGTATAATACATATTTAAGTGCTTCAACATTTATGCTCAATCATCCGGGATTAAGTCATCAAAACTGGTATCTAGCTTGTTCAGAGTCTGGATATATTCCTCCACAGTGATATTTCATGCATTGAAACCCTCTGCTAAAAATAAAATCTTGGTGGTTGATAACTAGAAAAAAAATAATAATAACCAATGTAAAAATTATCAATAACCAATGATAAAAATGTGTCATCTAATCATCTCCAGAAACTGGTTTTTTTGTTACAAACTAATACAATAAATATTCCATTCCATAGTAGTGTCATGTGTCAATGTAAGCCAAAAATAAAGACAAACCGATAATACCAAAATGGTTCTCGACATAAATTATGGTCCCCTCAACCATGCTCCATTGGAAAAAAAATTACTTAGACATCTATCATAAGGTCATGGTTCTTTTTTAGAACTAAAACCGTGAAATCTTCTTGGGTAACCATGGAGGACACAATGGTAGTTAGTACAACTTAGTAGGCCACCACCAATAGTGTCTAAATCAATATCGAATCTAGTAACAATATCATTGTATTCAATAGTATAATGAAACGAAAAAATAGTATAATAAATAAGTCATCTATCACAATTAACAATTATACATTTTCTAATTAGGTTATTTGGTTCTACCCTAACACCCAACCCACCAATGCTAATTTGAATGAACATGAAGTCTTAACCATATAAAAAAAATCATAGGGGTTAATCACTCTAACTGAAAAGGGGGAATATAATTAATCATTTTAATTATAAAAACCATGGTGTGTTGGTCCAATTACACATACCATGTCAAATGATTTTATTTCCTACATCATCATGCTGAAACACTAGCCAGTAATAAGGGATTCCATTTCCTTGATTTCATGTCATGGATGTTGAGCGTCATGTATAGCCATCATAAATCAATGATAAGCAATCCCTTATCCAACACTCTTAGTCATGGCTAGGGAATATCATGGCCATCATATCTAACCATTTCATAAATTCACAATTACCAAGCTTTAACACAATTGGCCTTTTCAACATATCACAATATCAAAGGTAAACCTCTTTTATTAATCACTATTCACATGGTCTATTCCACTCAAAATATTTATACCAATTATATACTCAAACCATTTAAACATTTATTCATATAAAACAACCATTAAAAGGTTCTTAAATTTATTTAAAAACATATTCAAGACTCTTTTAACTATATACCCATTATTCCCTTTCCAATTTTATAATTCTTTTAATTTCTAAATTAAGCCAAACAAACCATTTTGATAAGTTAACATACCAAAAAACAAGTACAACTGTGTTAATTAACTAAACCATCCATTTCACCATTTACAACCCATTTTACTATTTTAAAGTAAATTTGAAGACCCCATCGATGGGATTAAGCCCAACCTTGAAATAATCAACATACCCATGGGGTCTATGAAGGGTATACACATATTTAAATACCAAATTTATTAGTACTAAAAATTTATTTTGAAACACATTTGTGCAATATAAAAACCAAAATACACGTTAATAACTTCATGAATATGGGATATAGCTTGCAGACCACATTCTTTAAGCTTGAAGACCACCTACATTATTTTTTTATACAACCACTATTCAATTCAGAACCATTAATTCAAGCCAGAATGACTAAAATCGTAAAGAAAATAACTCCCTCAAAGTAGGTATCATGATATTCAAAAGAATAGAAATAATCAAAAAAAATATTATTCTGTAAAATAGAATAAAACCAAGTCATATACCATCCCAAGGATTCAAATTTCACTAAAAACACCTCAAACACCCAAGAATTGAAGGAGAACCACTATTGTAAGTGGAGGGAAAATTTGGTTTTCACCTAAGGATGATCGGGAAGAAATGAGGAATAAAATAGGGTACGATTTTATAAGGACTGGGAAAAAAAATAGTAAATTTCATTTTTTAATGAGGATAATGGTTTGGATAGATGGTTTTACAAACCATGTGACAACATTATTGTCCCTTTTGTCAAAAGGGAAACTGAGTTACACTTTTTTCTAGGGAACTCTCAAGGTTTTTAAAACCACGGGACGATATGAGAATGGTTCTGTAAAGCCTCACACTATTTCTATGACACCCCATTACATAGTTTACATATTTTTTATCCCCTTTATCTTGGGTGCATGGTCATGGTGCATGGTTTTTACTAACCATGTTCATACTCTACACCATGCACTGTATGGTCCCATTTTCCCTATGTTTTATGTCTCGAACTCCGAGGACACTCTCAAGACATTTCTAATGCTCGGGATGCATTCCATTAACCATTTTAAATGGTGTTTTATTAAATTCAGAACAAAAACATACCTTGTTAATGCTTAAGATCTAACAACATCACCACGTTATAATAGCTCATCCTCAAGATTCTATCCGATGAATCACTAAGTCTCCAAGTTAAAAATATTAGGACCCTGGGCCCATATATCAGCTTCCCTATCTCTAGTTTTCTCCTGAAAATATTTATCCTACCACAACACTTAAACTAAATGGAAATTATTACTTTGAAGAGTTTTCTCACTATGATCTATAATACAAATAAGATTCTCTTAATAGGAATCATCATCCTCAAGTTCAAAATCATTAACATAAATAACATGAGAAGGGGTAGGGTGATACTACCAAAGTTGTGACACATGAAAAATGTAATGAATTACACCATACGATTATGGAATATCCAACTGATACACTATCGGTATAAACCTATACACAATCTCAAACAACCCAATATACCTGGGTTCCAACTAACCCTATTTCCAAATCTAACGGTGAACCGATCTTATTGATACCTGAAGGAACACATTACCACCCACTAAAAACTCAAGAGGTCAACGATGTTGTTCATCATATGAATTCTATGTGCTATGTTCTGTATGAATATACATCTATATCAAAATAAAATTCATCTAAGTATGTTGAAAAGGACTCATCCCCAACAATTATGATTCTCCTACTTCTATCCAATATAATGTTTATTGATGTGGCTTACCATATAGTTCATCACATGGTTCCATATAAAAAGTTTTCTGATAATTTTTATTATTTTATAACTCAATATGTGCTATGTTTTCCCCCCATTTTATAACAACATTTAAGATATATTATCTCAGTATGTCCTCTAAAACCTGGATAGTATGTTTTGATTGCCCGTTTGTCTAAGGGTGAAAATCTAAACTCTAAATCACTTATATAAAAAGAAATTTCTACTAGCCTTTCCAGAATTATAATGTTAAATGAGGGTCCCTGTCTATAATAATGATTTAGGGAAAATAATGAAAACACACAATCTCCCAAACATAAAAGTCATCCAACTAATCAAAAGTAAAAGTCTCCAAAATCAAAAAGAAACAGAGTACCATTTTCAACTAGTCCATAATCACCCATCTCACGCCATTCTTCCATGGTGTCTTTAGTAAACCCACCAAAAACACTATGGTTATATCATCCCACTTCCATTCCATAATAGGCAATAATTGTAACAAACTAATATCCCACATGTGTTAAGCCTTCACCTACTGATAAGTGTAACATTACATCACAAAACATATACTATCCTTCTTCATTCTTAGCCACCAATACTATATATGATGATCACAATAATTTTTTATAAAACTAGGATGAACTACCCAATTTGATGAAAGAAACTAATGAATTAGATTCTTATGCATACAAGTAGGCATAATAACAAGGCTATAAATTGGGACAATCTCATCGTAATCAATTATCCTCATAGGAGGTATCTCTCCAACATAAAATATTTCCCTCAATGGTAGGAACTCTAGATACTCATATTTACATTAATTTATCTGACTCAGAAGTGTGGGAAATATAGATAGAGACACTAGGGTCATCTGTTTCTACTCTTCCAGAATACTTACATGCTTATCAGTGAAACATGCCATCATCTTCTATGTAGAACTAGACTCCTAAACCACTTGAGTCTTTTTAATCCTAGTCAATGCATCAAAAACACTATTCTGTTTTCCCTATGTATAAGCAATATAAAATTAGAAATATTGTATATACTCCACTCACCTCCACCATTGAGGATTTATATCCTTCTGAGAAAAGATTTGTTTGAGGTTCTTATGATTAGTATAAATTATAAACCTCTCACCATGAGATAATGCTACCCATATTTTAATAGTTAAACCACCACGACTAAGTCAATATTGTGATTATGATATTTCCCTTCACATGGCCTCAACTTCCATGATCTATATGCCGTGACTTAATCTCCCTACACTAACAATAATCCATGTTAGATCTAATATCATCCAAATATAAGGGATACTCTTCACCTGACTCATGTAAAATTATAAGCAGTGTGGTCGTAAAAATATTCTTTATCACATATATGGCATTCTAACATGCCTCAAAACAATCAAAATTTATACCCTTCTTAAAAAGGCTCAAGAGTGGAACCTCCAAGTGAGAAAAGTGTTTGGTGAACCTTCACTAGTAACCTTACAAACCCTTGAAGCTTCAAAAATCAATAAAATTCTTGGGATGATCCCAAGAAATAACCGCTTGGTCCTTCCCGATGTCTACTATCTCTATCATTTATTGAAATTATAGGATATTATTTTCTAAATATAACTTTCCTTATAGTTATCACTAAATTATTCTCATCCTGGTTTCCAAATGTTAACTAAACCTTCCTATGATACCTACTATAATTATCAAATATTTTTATATGTAGATATTAAATCTTAATAGATAATCATTAATTATATAAAATATTGATCCACACTAGAATCATATAGGTCTAGTGCCTATAGAATCTTGGTTACATAAAAACCTAGTTCATAAGTGTAATATATCTTCACTGACCATGTTATTCCTAATAATCACCCTTCTTAAACATGTCATACATTATACCTTTCTTCATAACCTAGGGAAATGAAACATAATAAAGGGTGATCTCAGATGCTCAGTAGGGGTAAATAATATGGATATCAATATAATATGTTCATTATGTTATGAAAATTTGATAATAAAATCTGAAAACAATAACATGTATATAATAGGACATAAAATTGAGTCATGGAATAAATCTTGACAGTTCATAAGACATGAATCATAATGAAATCAAATAACATAATACATAGATTAATAACATTGGTAGAATACATGGAATTGTTGTATACACGTAAGCATAGAAAATAATTTCCATAGTATTCAAGGATCACTGAAAAAACTATCATAATAAAATGGGTTCACTTCATAAACTGTCATAGTAGTTAAGGTTTACTCTCAAGACTCTCATAGTGAATAATTCCGATTATTGAACTCAATTACCTCCCCATTCCAGTCCTATTTATCACATGAGATATAAATCTTTACCCAATGCATTATAAAGAGATATAGGTCCCACCAATCATATAATCCATAAATTTTACAAAATATCGTAAAACATTCACCATATTAGAACCCATGAAAATAAATGGGCTCAATAAGAATTCCATCCTAACATAACCGATGAAAAAAAAATGGTTTCAGAAACCTTTCATCATTTCATCATAGTATAACCCATGGAAAATAAATGTGTTTAATAAATATAGTTTCATTATTAACATGAACCACAAATATATAGAATAACTAGGGTAAATTAGAATCATAACCCCATTAAATCTTAAGCAGTATCAAAGGATATCATCTTAAATGTAAAATTATTTTGAATGATCAAATGAAACATTTCTTGAATAAAATATCATTTTCATTTTGGAATAACTTATTTAAAATCTAAAAATTTCAAAAATATTAAGGAAAAATTTTTCTTTTAAAACAAACTTGAAATCATGTAATAGAATATTAAAATAATTTAGTATACATATTGATGTAAAATTCTATTCACATAGTATACATTAAAACAAATATTCCTTTCACATCTTTTGTAAAAACTCAAAACTATCTCGTTGGGAAAACAAAAAGAAGTCAAATTTTAAAAAAACTGTAGAAATTAAAACATAGGTAAAAATTAATTTATAAAATAATATTATAATAGTAAAAAAATTCATTAAACATTTTTGAAAAACATGGACATGGAATAAGAACTATATTTAAACAAAAAGAAAAATATTGTCGATTTCCGTAGAAAAAATTATTTTGGAATCTTTAGTATATACAAATAGAAAAATTAAAGGAAAAATTTATTTTCTAGAATTGACAAGAGGTTAAGAGAAATATTGAGTTTCTTGATAGTTTGATCATAATGTTTCATCATCAGAAACTAAATCATAATTAATCCTGATAAATAATGAGATTGTACAATAAAACCTTTACCACTTTGGTATATTATGAATCATAAGCTCAATTAAATAAAAAAACATATATAGATATGTGTATCCTATAACATCATTAGAATATTCATAGAATAAATTAATTATATGTATATACACTATATAAAAGAAACAAGTAGTTTATAAGGCATGCATCCCCTGGAAAAAATGTTAAATGAAAATCCCTTACATTAAGGTTATCTTTCTTAATACACAAAAAACTCATATATAATAAATAAAGGTTTATTATATATCTATTATATAATTATATTCAGATATATAATAACATATATGATTCAGTTATTACCTTTTATTACCTAGTTATTAAAAATTTCTTGTAAAATAACATTTCATGTAATAACTTATTCATTTTCATGTATGTTTTGGTTTGATATTTTCATTCCTTTTAATTTGATCACTGTTAAATCATATATAGAATGTTAAACATTATATAAAGATAATATTTATTCATTATATATGTATTTATAATAATCCATAAAATTTATAGATAGATAATAAATTACAGCTTTCATGGAGACAATATTCCATATGTATCTACAAACATTTTTTCCATTTTCACAAAGGATGGAAAAAACAGAGGTAAATAATCAATTAAATTTATATAAAAATTATGATATTATATATATCACATATATTCATTAAATTTATATTTATTACCTTCTATGTAAATCATAATAGAAAAAATGACATCGCTTCGCGAGGTGGTAGTCTACCTTACACACGAGCGACATTATTGTATTATCACAAAATGGAAAGAAAAAAGGCATGGGTGATATTATAAATAAAGGAATATAATTATTTCAAATATATCATATAAATATGTTTAATAAAAAAAATATATCCATCGGTGAGAGCGGGTTATAGAAAAAGAATTACATCTGTTCGCGAGGCGGTAGACCACCGTACACACGATCAAGTGTTTCATTTCCCACTTGATTTAACATGAGATTGATATAGGTTATTTCATTAAAATAATAAAATATTAGTATGAGTGGAGTTATAATGGTTTTAATATTTTATCATATTTTAATAAGATATTGAGGATATAGTGGAAGAAGTAAAAATTAAAATGCAAGTTCAAGGAGTATACCTCTTATTCAGAGAACCCCTTTATGTTTACACCTGATTCCTTCATAGGATAGTATAACAATAAAAATAAGGATTATTGGATGTTTTTAGGAATTCATGGAATTTATTCTTTTATGGATTGGCTTATCCAATATGTTTTGGATGTGTGAAGAGGAGAGCAGAGGGGGTACCATTTTATAAGTACAATGGGGACACACTTGATGTTTTTGAAAAGAAAAAAGTGTAGAAACGTTTTAAACATTACAAAAGGACATAAAATGGATCATTATTGATCCTTATCTGAGATAAGGTGAATATATAACCATAAAATTATAGTTGGGTATGATTTAAGGTCCTTTTAACCAAAATATTTTTAGTCTAACCACCGATATCATTAAGCCTGATAATTATTTTTTATAGTTTTTATTATTAATTTTTGAACCAAAATTATGTTGAAAATAATATATAATATTAATTTTTTGGATTCCAAATATAGAATATATTTTTAGAATTTCCATTCATATAATCGGGAAAATTTAGTTCAAAATTAAACATGGAGACGCAATGAAAAAAGGGTTTTCCACAGAGAATATTTTTATAAGAATAGAACGTTTTAATTTAAAAATTCAATATGAAAATAAATAAAATGAATTAATTGGATATATTAATATATATTTTAAATAAATTCACATTTAAAAAATATTTTAAATAAAATCAAGCTTTTGAAAATTTTAAACAAAATGGAAATATTTAATAAAAATTAGTATTTTTTTAATATTAATCGAAAAACTAATCTTTGTGGAAAATTATCAAAAAAACACTCGAAGAAGATTTTGTTTTGTAGATTTAAAAGGTTATGTTTATTTTTTTGAAAAATATATCTAAAATTTGAGAAAATTACATTTAATATTCATTCAAAAAATGCAATAAAAATATTGTTTTGAGAAAATATTATTTTCAAAACATTTAATGACTTTACTAAAAATTATGTACTTTTTATCAATATGTTTTCGTTATATTAAAACATTATAAATACTTTTTAAAATGTGATTATTAATATTTATACCACCAATTTTAAAGGCTATGTTATAATGGTAATGTTTAAATAATAAGATTAATAGTATATTGAGGTTTGTTAAAACTTGATGTTATGTAAAATACAAGCTATCAAGGGAATTAAATTTATTTGAAAAAAAAATTCATTAAATATTAGGGTGTTACATTCTACCCCCCCAAAATGAATTTCACCCTAAAAATTCCATCATTTTAGTACAAATAACTAAGGATTCTTCTACCACATTACATCCCCAGGTTCCGACATAGCTTCCTCAAGCTGGGGGTTTCACCAAAAAACATTGACCATGAGAGTGATATTCTTTCATATAAATTTCGATCTATGATCTAAAATTTACATAGGTTTTTATTCATTGGAATGATAATTTCTTAGTGATATGAACTATGAGTTCAATACATTTTATGAATCATGTATGTACTTCCACTAGATAGATACATGGAACACATCATGGACTTGAGAGAGGTTTGGTGGAATCACCAATCAGTACACTAACATCCCTATATGATCAATAATTTCATAGGGTCAATATACATAGTTATTAGTATTCCATTATTTACAAATCTCATTACCTTATTCTAGGGATAAATTCTTAGAAATACCTTGTCACCAACATAATATTCCAGATCACCCAGAGATTACTATCATATCTTTTCTACCAGTTTTGTGATGCCTTTATGTATTACTGAATTACTCTAACCTTAAATTATATTTCTTTATCCAGATTAGGTAACAATATATGTATTTTTCCAACATAATCCCAATATAATGTAGTTATACACTTCTTTTCATAGAGGGATTCATAAGGATAAATCTGAATGCTTGAGTGAATGTTATTATTATTAGAGAAATCAACAAGAGGAATGTGTTGATCCCAACCACCATTGAAATACATAGAAAAGAACTAAACATATAATCCATGGTTTAAATAGTTTTTTATACTGAATATCTGTGCTTGGAGGATATGATGTGCTAAAACTCAATTCTGTATCAAGAGATTGCTGAAGGCTTCTCCAAAACTTCATGGTGAACCTCAGATCACGATCAGATACAATGTAATGCGGTAATACTTGAAATATAACCACTTAATTTATTTATATATTTGAAATATGATTCAAATATTCATATTCTATGATATATATAAAGTGTTACAACTTTGTAAGGTGATCGAATAAACCCCATACAACATTATTTCCATTATACATTTTGGGGAGTCTGATGAAAAAATACATGGTGACATTTTCCCATTTCTATTATAGAATGGGTAATAGTGGTAACATCCTATTAGAATTTTTTCACTCAACCTAAACTTTTTAATATACCACAAATATAGTCACAAACTCTTAAAAATACCTATTCATTCCATCCTACCAGAAGTACTCCTTTAAATCACTATACATCTTCAAACTTATAGGATGAATAGAGAATAAAGTAATATGATATTACCCTAACAAATAATTATTAAAATATGGTATTTAAGGGACAAAAAAATGGTTTATAAACGTTAACATTCCACTACAATCAAGGTAAAACTCACGAAAAGTTCCAAATTTCTTCTGTAGCCCTACATCTTCCTTCTATGACACTTTAATCTTCACTTGAATAGATGATTGAACTATAACAACACTTACCATTATTACACATTAAAAAATGATTTAATTACATAACATTACACTTAATAAAACCCAAAATATTAACAATTATAGTATATTTGGTAATTAAGTACATTTCATTACTACTTTAAACATGAATTACAACATCTTTTACGTGCTTGAGCTTAAATATGTATTGGAGAACCGGGGGAAATACATAAGAAGGGGATGATCCATAAAGCCCAATAATGGAATAAAATTAAGATAATAATAAATTTTAGACAATTTATAACAATTAGGTATAAAGGAACATGAATAATAAGGCTTGATATAACATGTTAATTATAACATGGGAAATGTGGTAATAGCTTAAAACACTACATCATAAACATAGGTCAAGGATAAACTACCAAGAACCCATGATGGAAAAAGTAACATATAGTAATCAAGTACAAACCAATCCTAAAATGATATATCATGATAGTAAGCATTACCCAATCAATTGGAGCTCTATATAATTCCGGGTGCACCTGTCACCTTTATTTCATTCTCATGTTTAAGTGTTCCAATAGATAAAAAAACATGGATTCATTCATCATAATAATTTATTACATGATAAATTAGTATTTAATACATACATGTAAGTCCAAAATAAAAAGTTTTATGTGCATAAAATTGAACACCCATTGTATGAAATGATTATGGTATTCACTACACAATTGGTTTTGTATGAAAAATCACAGTGAAAATTCTGCAGCATTTCAACGTCACATAAAAATTAATAAAATAGGTTTATGAGAAAGAGATGGGTCTGTAATAATTTTAAAATGAAGTGGAAAGTAATAAGGATATAGATGTACATCTCTACACAGATACAATTAGAATAAATAAGGTATATGATAATAAATAAGTTTGAATAAAAAGAGAAAGGAAAGGATGCTTACAAAATTTCGGCATGGTAATGAGTGTACATGGAAGACATAATGAGATAGAAAGGAGTATATTATAATTTATAAATAATAAGGGTATTATGGGGGAGGTGTGAAAACATACCCATTAATTAGTAATTTAAAATAAAATGGCATAAAAATATAAAGAAGAGAAAGGAAAGAACCCTTACTTGAGTATGTGGCTCCAAAAGCATGAAAATGGGATTATTAAGAGTTTGGGGAGCCTTGAGAGGATTATAAGGAGGGTAGGGAAGATTAAGGATGTTATCTAATGATTTTTAGTGATGATAAGTGAGATCTTGTGTGGGTTTATATAAGAAATGAGAGGGAAATTCTTTAGTATTTTACAAACTTAGGTTCTGTACTCTATATAGTAAAATATTCAAAACCAAAAACATTACCATGGTTTTTGCACATGGTTTTTGCCAAAGTGGGGATATTTTTATTATTTTATTAGGAAAAGGGACTAAAATATTAAAATATTACCCTTTCTTATGTGGAGGTGAGTCACCCTTTTAAATAAATTAATTTAAAATCATAAAATATATTTTATATTTCGGAGAATTTATAAAGGCTTTATAAAATCAATAAAATAAAATTAAAATTACAACATTTTAAGGATAAGACCTTTATTTGGTCCTGTATACCCGTTATAGTATTTATTACTTCATTTTTTGTTCATTATGGTGTCATAAAACACATCGTATATTTATATGGTATTTAATTTTTACCTGAAAAATAAGATGTCTCAAAAAAATTTAAAAAATTCACCATTGGATAATTTAGATGTTATGATTCCAAAAATAATATTTATTTTATATAAATAATTTTCTAAATATTTAAATTTTCCTTTTAAAAATAATATTAGACATTTATCGAAAAAATGACAGGGTTTTCACAAAAAGAGTTTTTGAACCCTTATAAAAATTAAATTTTACTTCATTAAAATTTATATTTAATAAAAATTATTTAATAATAAAATTTTATTAAAATACTTTTTATTTAAAAAATTCATTTATTCATAATAATAAATCCTTTAATTGAATTTGAATATTACCTAAAAATAAAATTTGTGTTTAATTGAATTAAAATCAAAATAATTTATAAAGTAACAATAAAATTGAAACTAAATTTATTATTATATACAATATAAATATTCAAATTATTAATGTTTATATGAATATCCCTTTATTATATCAATGTACGTCATAAGATTATGGTGCGCGATTATGAGACTTTAATGTGGGAGTTCGGTGAATATGGTTTGGGGTGTGACCTCGATGAGCTTAAAATTCATCCGCAAACAGTTTCTATCAGGCTTAAGTTGTTGGATATCAAATTTGTCTTGGTTACAGGAAAATCCTAGAGATGATATCTCCCTTGAAATTTCTTAGAAATGGGTTTCATAGGGCATGATTCTACTAGTTTTGGCCATCACTTCCTTTGTTAGAGTCAATTGGATTTGTTAAAATCCCAATATTTATACTAATCATGTAATCATTGTTCAACAACTATTTTAACATAGATAAATATTATTAATGATATTTTAAATCCAATAATATATAACCATGTACGTTCATGTGCTTTCTAAAAACTATTTTACATAATAAGACATTTAATTAATTCAAAAATGGAATGTTTGTTTATAATGGTTTGGGTCGTTACAATCTTCCCCCCCTTAGAAAATTTCACACTAATTTTGTTTTTTAGATATTTAAATAGTTGAGGGTAACTTTGTTTCATCACCTCCTCCATTTCCCACATTTCTTCTTCAAACATTTGGTTTCTCCGCAACACTTTGACCAGGTTCATTATCTTATTTTGTAGAACTTTGTGTCTTCGATCTAGGATCTTCAAAGGATTATCCTTATAAGAGAGGTCATTACCTAATGGTAACACCCTATGATTGAGTACATGTGAGGGTTCTGGTATGTACTTCATTAATATGGATACATGAAAAACATCATGTACTGAGATAGGTTAGGTGGGAGTGCAAGTTGGTAGGCCACCGCTCTGATGCGATCAAGGATCAAAAAGGGGATGATGTTTCTTGGACAAATATTTCCCTTATATCCAAATATCATCACTTTATTCGATAGATATATATGAAGGAATATTATGTATCCAACGTCAAAATCTAGGGCGCTTTGATGTTTATTAGATTATATATTATGTTAACTCTGAGTAGCCTTGATGTGCTGCTAAATGGTCTTAACCTTCTCCACCATTTCCTCAACCGTTTCAAGACCTAATAGTTTTCATTCCCTAACGTCATCCCAGGATGCAGGTGTTCAACACTTCTTCCCATAAAGGTCTTCATAGGGATCCATTTTGCTTCATGATTGGAATATACTATTCTAAGAGAACTAAACCAGAGGAAGATGTTGATCCCATCCTCCTTTGAAGTCGACTGAGCATGATCTCAACATGTCCCCAAGTGTCTAGATATTTTTACTAGATTGGCCTTGAGTTTAAGGGAGATAATTCGTGATATAGTTCAAATCAATATTTAGAACATGATGGAGACTCATACAAAACATAGAGGTGAATCTTGGATCTCTATTAGATACAATAGATAATGCTACACCATGAAGCCTCCCCACTTCTCTAATGTATATCTGTGAAAGTTGATCCAATGAAAAATACTCTTGAATCACAATTATGTGTACAATATTTATATGAAAATCCTCCAAAACCCAGATAATATATTTTCCACGTTATTTTTTAGGACGCCCAGAAACAAATTCCATAGTGATGTTTTTGAATTTTTATGTGGGTATGGGTAACAGTTGCATCATCCCCCTATATTTTTTATTTTCCTCCTTCACATGTTTTTATACAAGAAAAATTGATGTATACTATGTGATCTCGTTCTTCATATTGTCCCCATAATAGTGTTATCAATGATCTTGACACATCTTTGTGCATCTAGGATGTATAGAGAAGGTTGAGATATTTAAATCATCTAACACCTCCTTTAATTCAGGATTTCACGGTACATATAGTTTGAACGAAATCTTACAACACTTTATCCATTAACATAGAACTCCGAGGATTTCATTTTTCTTGTATTTTATACTTTCTTCTGAATTACAGTATCATCTCTTTTGGCATCCTTTAAACTCTCTCAAAGAGATGGCTGATAAATAATGTTTTAAAGGATTGATGATGTTCCTTTCATTATGATTCCCATGTCCATCATCTATAAGTTTAAGAATATGAGATCCTTGTCAATTCTCATCAATGAGAGAATTTATGGATCCAATATACTTAGAGCATATGCCACTTTATTAGTTTTTCTAGGATGTTATTGAATTAAGAAGTCATAGTCTTTGATAAGATCTAACCATATTCGTTGGTGCATATTCATATTTTTCTGTGTGAATATATACTTGAGACTTTTGTGATCTGTATATATTTTACACTTCCCCACCAAGAGATAATGGAGCCAAATTGTTAAAGAGAAAATCACTACAGTCAACTCTAGATCATGTGTTGGGTAGTTATGTTCCTGAACCTTCAACTTCCTTTAAGAATAGGCAATGACTATTCCATTTTGCATCAATACACAACCCATGCCCTTTTTCGAAGAATCCCTAAATACCATGAAAATTTCTCCACTTGTGGGTAGTGTGAGAACATGTATATTGATAAGACTCTTTTTTAACTTCATGAATATTTCATTTCATTCATTATTCCAAGAAAACATGAATCCCTTATGAGTTAGTTTGGTAAGAGGGTTTTACAATCATGAGAAATTTCTCAGGAATAGCTGATAATACCCAGCTAATCTAAGGAAACTATGGATATCTATCATAGATATTGGCCTCATCCATTCTTCAATTGCTTATATTTTTGAATGGTATATAGATATCCCATTTCTTGTGATTTTATCCCACAAGAAAGAGACATACTTTAACCAGAAATCATATTTTTTGTACTTGGGATAATGATTTTGGTTTCGTAATGTCTTTATAATAGTACTCAAATTATCCTCATACTCCTCCTTACTTTTGGGGTATATTAGAATATCATTTATAAATACTACCAATATTTTTTCAAGGTAATTTATAAAGACTCAATTCATTATTTCCATGGAGATTTATGTATAGTTTGTGAGTCTGAATGACATTACTATGAATTCATAGTTCCAGTACCTTGTAGAAAAGTAGTATTGGGGATATCCTCCTTCTTCAACCTAACTTTGTAATATCCCAACCGAAGATCCAACTTGGAAAAGTATTGTGCTCCACCTAGCTATTCGAACAAGTCATCATTCCCTGGAATATGATACTTTATATTTATCATGATCTTGTTGAGATCATGATAATCAATTAAAAGGCACATTAACACATCATTCGTCTTAACAAAGAGGAATGAGGCACCCAATTATGCAGAACTTGGGTATTTGGAAGCTTTATCCAGAATCTCATATAGTTTGTTCTTCTACTCATCATGTTTCAGAACATCTATTAAATATAGAATATTGGATAATAGTAATACCTAAGGTATAAGCTCAATTGAAATTTCAACATCTCGGCTAGAAGAAAGACCATGAAATTCCTTGAGAAACACATCAGTATATTCCATCACAATGGGAATATTTTCAAGGAAGATTCTTTGCTTAAAATAAATCATTTTATCTAGATATGCTTGATAATAAGGAAATAATATTCATGCTCAATATGATTGTGCCATAGAAGATTCATCCTCCTCCTTGCGCTTTTACAAAACTAGGGGTGAATTCATAATACGGAGAGTCATTTCCTTCTCAAAAAAATTTATGTTGGATATATATAAGGAAATCTAATCCATGAAAAAAATTGAATCCAATTCCACCAAAGGGATTATTAAAAGGTTATTTGGAAAGTTCATCCCACAAATTGTGATTGGGGAGGAGTTATATACTTGGGATTCAATAGTTTCCCCATTTTATATTTTCACTGATAATTCAACTTCCATGATTTAAGATGGTGTTTGAAAAGTTCTACTAGATTTTTGTGATATGAGGGAATGTGTAGAATAAGAATAAAAAATTATATTCACTTTTCTTTAATGAATAACTTTCTTACCTATCAAACCTTCATTTTCGAGACACACTTCGGTAGTTTTGACGACAAAATATCTCACTTGATTCCCTGAATGTTGTTGGTTGTCTCAAAAAACCCTTGTATTAGTGAATTGGTTTGAAATATTTCATGGTTCCTTGTAGTGTTATAATGAACAATACACTGAGTGTTGATTTGGGAATTTCTTTCCTCAATCATATTAGTGTGTTTTTCCGGCTGTCAATCATTGGCTAGGTTCCCTTATCGCCCACACCTAAATTATTTCCTCATTCCCTTCAAGAAATTTCCACACCTTTTCCAAGTGGGATGTGAAAATTTTTTAGAACCATTAGATCTCTCTATCAGAAAGTGAGAATTGATCTCCACTTTCTTCTTCTTATCCCCATGACGCACTTGAGATTCTCCAATCGATATGTCATCTTTAAGGGACCATTAAACAATTTTCCAATATCTATCAATGTCATGGATCTCTATGTATTTACTTAGGCTAGGTTTTACCCCACTAAGGAAGTGGTCAACCTTGAACTCAGGTGTAATGAAAAGGATGGAGGCATATCATGAAATATTTTTGAAGATTTTTTCATATTCCATTATAGATTCATTATCATTTTTCTTGAGGGAAAGGAAATCCATTTCCATTTTAAGTTAGAGGGTATAGGGAAAATATTTATAGAAATTTGTTTCTAAAAATACTTTTATCTCATCACCTCAATATCTTCCTCAAACTTCTTCTTTTTTGTTCAATGTCTAGTATTGAACAAATTCACCCTCCATATGATAAGTAACCAAAAGAAAATTCTCTTATTCAGAACATTGAACAATGTATAAGATCGTATCAATGGTGAAAATCCATTTTTTTGATGATTAAGGGATCTGATGATCCAATTAAAGTAGGATGCCTTTGTCAAATGAATATCTCGATTGCATCTTGTTCTATTATTGTGGGATTTGGACACTACCCTTGATCTAGGTTTATATTCAAAACCTGAGTCAGCTAAGATAATATCATCATCATGTTCATGATTCCTGCTCCCATCAAGTTGGGCATCTTGTCGGGGTAGTCATTACATTTCCCTTCATGATGATTGTTTAAACAATACATCTTATTTCTAAATTTTTTATAATAAATTGAAAATTAGGGATATGTATTTTCAAACTATTAAACACATAATAAATAATCCAATGACCTTAATGGGATAATTTATAAATTACTTTTATTTCCTTAACATATGAATTTCTAGGAATTAATCTACATTGTCAATGATTTATTTCATAACAGATATTATTATGAGATTTTTTTGTTTATTTAAATATGGTTTTACTAATATTATGAATTTACCAAAGAATATCCCCAAGGAGTTTCAAACCAGGTGAATAGAAAGGTATTTTGTTGTGTACCGGGTTACCCCGAGTCGGGCCCTAGACAACTTGTTGGAGTTGTTACCACTAGGTACATTTTTGCTAGAACAACATCCACCTATAATATCTAAAAAAGGATGTATTTTTTTGATAAACCACTTACTCTATACTCACCAAAATTTTAAGGACGCATTATTATACCTAGTCTTATTTCTATGGATTTTTTTTAGAGTTTTGTAATCCCAATCCAAAAAATAACTAAAATTTTCCTCTAATACCATCAATAAAAACCCTTCTCTTTATTACACATTAATACATGATTTACTTACAGAAAATTACTGTTAATACATCTTGAAATATCGATAAGTCTAGAACTATTTATAATTAGATACATTTAATTACAACATTAAACATCAATTACAACATCTTTATTGAAAACTTCATTAACATGCTGGAGCTTAAAACTGCATTCGATATCTTGGGAAAATACATAAGAAAGGGGTGAGCCATAAACCTGAGTAAGGGAATAAAAATGGAATAACATGAATATAATAATACATGCTATACAAGGAATATAAATAATGTTCAAAGGATCATGAATTATAAGTCACGATATAGCATGATAATAATAACATGGGAAATGTGGAAAAAACATAAAACACTACATCATAAACATAGGTAAAGGATAAACCACAAAGACTCCATGGTGGAAAAATTACCATAATAGAATCGGGTACACCCCTATCCCAACATGATGTATCATGATAATAAATATTACCCAATGCATTGGAGTGCTATATAATTCCTGGAACACCTTTTGCTTTCATTTCATTCTCATGATTAAGTGTGCCACATAGCCATAAAACATGGATTCATTCATCATAATAATTTATTCCATAATCAAGGAGTGTGGAATAAATATATGTAAGACCCAAATAAAAATTTATATGTGAATATATGTGAATACCCATAATAGGAAATGGGTATTGTATTCACTACATAATTGGTTTGTCCTGGAAAATCAAAGTGAAAATTCGGCGTCATAATGACATCACATAAAAATACATAAAATGGGTGGATGAGAAATAAATGGGTCTCTCATAATCGGTAAATGAATTATATATTAATGGTTACTTATAAGGAAACTTCCACACATATATAATTATAAAAAAGAAGGCAGATGATAATAAATAAGCTTGAATAAAAAGAGAAAGGAAAATATTCTTATGAAATTTCAGCACGGTTACATGTTCACATGGGAGGGATTAATGAAAGATAAAGAGAAATATCATCATTTAGAAATAATAATGGTAGTATGGGGGAGGTGTGAAAACATACAAAATCATTAGTAATTGAAAATAAAAGGGCATAACAGTATAAATAAACATGGATAAAGATGGGAAAGAAAAGAAACCTTACTTGAGTATGTGGCTCCAAAAGTTGGAAAGGGGGATTCTTGAGAGCTTGGGGTGCCGGAAAAGGATTAAAGAGAGGGTAGGTAAGATTTAGGAAGTTCTACAAGTGTGAATAAAAGTGGGATATTGGGTGGATTTATATAGAAAATGAGAGGGGAATTCTTTAATATTTCCCAAACATAGGTTCTGAACTCTATATAATAAAATATTTATAACATAAAACATTCCACTAGTTTATTCCCATGGTTTTTCCCAAATTGGGGAGGTTTACATTATTTTATTAAGAAAAGGTATCATCATATTAAAATATTACCCTTTAATTTGTGGAGTCGAGTCACTCTTTTAAAGAAATCAATTTAAAATCATAAAATATATTATATATTTTGGATAATTCATAAAGGCTTTATAAAATTAATAATATAAATATAAAATAATATTATTTTGAGTGGAAAAATTATTTATTTCTAAGGATCCCCATTATAATAGTTATTACATCATTTTGGGTCATTAATTTTTTATAAAACATACCATATATTAATACAGTACATAATTTTAACCTTAAAATTTGATTTTCCCAGAATATTATAAAGATTTCACCATTAGATAATTTTGACATTTTTATAAAAAAAATATTTTTTATTTTATCTAAATAATTTTATAAATATTTTCATTTTCAATTTTAAAATAATATTTGATATTTATTGAAAAATCATGGGTAAAAATCATTTTTTGAATCCTTTGAAAAAGTACATTCCAATTCATGACCATTATTAATTAATAAGCCTTATTTAATAATAAAATTATATTAAAATAATTTTTTATTTCAGAAATAAAATAATTCAGAAAATTAGGACCCTTAATTTAATTTGAATATTACTTGAAAATATAGTTTTTTGTGTAATTGGATCAAAATAAAAATCATTTATATAGTAACAATAAAAATGAAAATAAATTCATTATTCTATAAAATATTTTTATCCATATTATTCAGGATTTGATACATATCCCTATAATTAACTAAAATATTCCCTAATATTAAGGTTCATGATGGTGATAAATTTATGGGTTCATTTGACAGTCATGGTTTGGGTCATGTTCTCGTTGAGCTTGAACTTCTCCCATAAACAGTTTTGATCATGCTTAAGTTATTCGATCTCAAATTTGGTTTAGTCATGGAAAATACAAGATATGCTCTCTCTCTATTTGATGCTTTAATAGATGGGATTTATAGGGCATGATTCTACTGGTTGATGCAATCACTTCCTTTGTCCAAGTCAATTGGATTTGTTAAAATCCATATATTTATACTGATCAAGTGATCACAGTTCAACAACTATACTAACAAAGGTAAATATTCTTAACTGTATTTTAAATCCTATAATATATAACCAAGAAAGTATATATTTTTTCAATAACTATATTATAAAATAATAAATTTAATTAATTGAAATAACGAAACTTCATTTATAACAGTTTAGGTCATTAAATGAAAATTCATTTGAGAGAGATTAGATTTCTCCCCTTACATTAGTATTTCAAGATCCATCAATTGAAAATCCCGAAATATTATATATTTTTCGATCCTCTTCATTGATAATTTATAATTATTTATTGAATCAAATCATCAATAACTATGTTTACATTCCTTGGGTAGTAATGTATTGAGTAGTAATAATATTTTATCATCTCCAACCATTTTCTTATGGAACGTTATCAATTTTTTCTGTGTGAATATATACTTTTAAAGTTTTATGATCAATATATATATCTTTCTATTCCCTTAAAAATAATTCATCTATATCTTTAATGCAGAAAATACAGTGGAAAACTCAGCCTAAAGAGTTGGGTAATTTTACCGACAAACCTTTAATTTTCATTAGGTATAAGCTATAACCATGTCATTCTGTATGAGAATGTATCCCAATACCTTCTTCGATACATCACTATAGATTAGAAACACTTATTTATAATAGGGTAATGTATGTGTAGGTTAATTTAATAACCTTATCTTTTATTACTTGAAATTTTACTCACATACATCTATCTAGAGGAACATTGATCCCTTATGAGTTAACATAGTGAGTGGATTTTAAAATCATGATAAATTATCCAAAAACTTTTAATAATATCTAGAAAAAACAAAAAACTTTAGATATTAGTCATAGTGGTTGGTCTGGTCCATTTTTTAATAACTTATATATTTTATAGATCTAGTAATATGCCCTCTCTTGAGATTATATGACCCAAAAATGAATCCTTTTTAGTGAAAAATTAAAATTATTATATTTTACATATAGTTCTCCTTCATTAGTTTCTTTAGTAAAATCATTTGGTGATCTTAATTCACCATGTTTCTCTTTTAATAGATAAGAATATCATCTATAATGTCTACCATGAACTGATCAAGGTACTTCGTAAAGGATCTGACCATTAAATCCAGGAAGACAATGGGGTAATTAGTAAGACCAAAGGGCATCACTGTATATTCATAGTTTACATACCTTATAAAAAATATTTCTTGGGAATATTCTCCTTCTTGACCCTCAATTAATGATATCCACAATTTAGGTAAATATTGGAAAAATATTGATCTTTGCATAGTAGATTAAAAAGTCATCAATATGTTGTAGATGATACATGTTCTTGATTTTTATCTTATTAAGTTTCTGATAATCAATGATTATTCTCATAAATCCATATTTCATCATAAAAAATAGAATTGGTGTACCAAAGGTTACATTATTATCATAATGAATCCCTTTTCAAGGTTCTCCCAGAGTTTCTTTTTCAATTCCAAAAACACAATTAAGGATATTCTTTAGGGATTATCTGAAAATGATGTAGAACCAAATAAGAGTTCTATTGAGAACTGAATTTCATGATTCAGTGGAATACTAGGAAACACTTTAAGAATGACATCAAAAAACTTTGACAAAATAGGTATATCATCAATGTTGAGTTTCTACCCAACCATCTGAGGTAAAAACCTCTTTTTAATTGGAATCAAGATCCATATATTGGACATGATATCCATCAGAAGTTCATATATATCATGACACTAATTGGCAGTTATAGTTTGGTTTAGAATATGAAATGTGAATTCCCTT
This sequence comes from Viscum album, assembly GCA_963277665.1. Taxonomy (NCBI): domain Eukaryota; kingdom Viridiplantae; phylum Streptophyta; class Magnoliopsida; order Santalales; family Viscaceae; genus Viscum; species Viscum album. Next base: position 1,420,685,759 of record OY728123.1, on the reverse strand, counting down.
CCATTGAAATTGATGTGTGATTTATGTGGATAAAGATAATCCATGCATAAGATAATGTCGAATTTAACTAGAGGGAAAATAACAATGATTTTAATAATCACATTCTTGTATACTTAAACTAGAGATGAATCATAGACTTGAGATGTTATCATCATGTAATTAGTTATTTTTATTAATAATTCATAATCTAATCATTTGGGGGAAATTTTGATACACTTATAAAATTATTCATATATAAAAGAGTGGGTAGATCCAGAGTCAAGTAGGAAATAAATAGTTATATAGTGGATAGTAAGTATACATATCCCCGTGTTGTGATTGAAACCATCATTATAAATAGTGATCATATGATATTTCTCTTTATTTTCTAGTCTTATGAGGTTTTTATTTCAATAATCTTTATTAAACTTCAGATTTGGGGACTGGTTATCATAATTCCCAAATTCATTGCATTTGAAATGCTTTATTATGGGTGATGAATTCTCTGGGACATTATCTCTATTCACATCATTAACTAAATTATTCTCATAACTTGAGAAATATCTTGCTTTATGAACTTTATTTCCAAAAATAAATCATTTACCATTCCCATTTGGACAATTTCCTCCATATTTCATTCGACACATTGAGAATAAAGGAGAACTCGTCTTCTTTTCTATAGGGTTTCTATTATTTCATTGGAAATCGATTTTTATTTTCTTATCAAAACCATGAGATTGATGGGTAACTTTAATATCCATTTCAACCATTTTAGATAATCAAATGATTTAATAATAGTTACTAAAGTCCCTTATGGGAAACTCCCTTAATTGACTTGGGTTTAAGACAACTAAGAATATGTTTACCTTACTTTTATGATGGATGATAATATGAGATGTTACATCACAATTCTTGTAAAATTTACCTCATAGGTACCAATATATTCATCATATTTTTTTTAAAAACTCAAGTAATTCCTTCTCTATTTTTGTGAGAATAAAAAAAGGAAAGTGCAAATTAAAAAATAATTTCTTAAACTCATCGTATTCAATGGAGTCAATTTTATCTTTTTAACTTGTATTCTTGATAATTTTCTACTATTGAACTACTTCACCTTCCCAACAATAGAAAACCAAAATGTATTTTTCATAGTCCAAGCACTAGAAATGGAAAATATATTTTAAATGTTACTAATCCATTGATCATCATCTAGTGGATTAGTGGAACCACTAAAAGAAGGTGGATGATTCATCAAGAATAAATCAATAGAACATTGTTCCATCCTTTTCTATTTTAGAAGTTCATCATGATTCATAGTTTGAGAAAGTTGTGTATGAAATTCAATGAGAGTTTTTATGCTAGCTCTCATAAAATTTGGTTTATCAAGAGAAAACTCATTTAATTTTCTATCACATTAAGCATTAATATGAATCCTTCGGGTTGTAAACATCAATTAAAACCAAAAATCATAGTGTGAGAAATTATTATAATAGTGGAAAACCTCATAATAATAAAAAAAACTCCCTCATAGGATGTATAAATTATGAAACATTCTTTGCAATCTATGAAAAATTAGGCTCAACCTATGTCAATCATTGTCATTATTTAAATATTTCATGATGGATAGTAACATGTTTGTGGGTTTCTAAAACATATCCTTTAGAAGTGTCAAAACTTGTGTGTGGCAAGGCCCATTATTGTACACCAGATGATGATTGACTCCAGCTCAATGATCCCCTTTTGAATTTATTAACCTTATGTAAAACTATTTCATATCAACATCCACTTGTAGTATCGGGTAATGGATATAATTTCTTATAAAACACTAGCTATATCCCCCACTAAAATTATGGGATATTTTACAACACATTGTCTTATATTTATAGTTCCCACTAAATTTTTCTCATCCTAGTTTTCAAAGGTTACGCATGCCCTACTCTAATACCAACTACAATGAAATAGTCTTTTTATATATAGATATTACATCTCAATAGATGAATATTCATTAAATACCATAATGATTGACACCAGAATCATATAAGTCTAGTGTCATTGGAAAATTGGTTACACAAAAAACTAGTTTATAAGTGAACTATATCTTCTCTCTAGATGTTCTTTATAACTAGCATCCTCCTTATAAATTTCATACATAATACCTTTATTCATGACCTATGTAAAATAAATATAAAAAAGGGAAAGCTCATATAATTAGTATGGGTAAACAAGAGAGATATCAATAAAACATGAACATAAGGGTATGCGAACATGAGAATAACATCTTAAATATAAACACTGAATATAAATGATCATAATCTTGAGTCATGGAATAAATATTCGGAGTTCATAAGTGATGAATCATAAATTAATAAAATAACATAATCCATAGAATTGAATAATTAGTATAGGATATGGAATTTTGGCATATACATATGGATCGAAAATAATCTATTTAGTCGTAAAGGTTCATTTACAAAACTATCATAGTTGGATGGGTTAACTCCCCAAACCATCATAGTAGTTAGGGTTTACTCCCAATAATATCATATTAGATAATATCTCTTATTGAACTGGATTCACTCCCAAGTATAGTCTTATTTATCTCATAAGATCACAATATTTACCCAATGAATTGGAGGGAGATATAGGTCTCATCCATCACATAATACATAAATCTATGTTCAAAAACATCATAAAACATTCATTACATCATAACCCATGGTAATATATGGGTTTCATAATCAATTATTTATAGCTTAACCCACAGAAAATAAATGGGTTTCATAAATATGTCATCATTTTATCATTGCTTAACCCATGGAAAAGAGACTCATTTCAATAATATATTCTCATCATAATCATAAAAAATATAGAGAAAGGATAATGATGGTAAGCTTGTATCACATACACATTAAATCATAATTAACATTAAAGGATTTCATCATTGAAATAAAATGATTTTGAAAGATTACAATGAATATTTCTTGAGGAATATATCCTTTTACATTTTGAAATCACTTCATTAAAATCAAAAAATTTCCTAATAATTTAAGAAACAATTATCTAGGAATATAACCATGAACAAATTTAAATTAATATTTAAATAATTGTGTTTTCATGATGGTGAAAAATTATTTTCATGCCACGCATGTTAAAACCAATATTCCTTTCACATTGTTGGTCAAAAAGTAAAAACTACCTCATTTTAAAAATGAAAACAATATTCCTTTAAAACCATTTTTTAAAAAGTGAAACATGGGTAAAAATGGATTTTTAATATTTTGTTAATATTAATTACATTATTTAAAACAATTTTTTTTGGAAACATTGGCGTTGAAGAAAAATTACTTTCGACTGAAAAGATAAAGAAAGTCAGTTTTATATGAAAACATTATTTTGGCATCTTGAGTACATAAAGCGAAAATAATTAAATTAAATAATTTATTTTTATTAAATAACAAGAGAATAAAAAAAATTAACAAGTTTCTTGAGACGTATATCATAATATTTCATAATCAAAAACTTAATAATAAATTATCTTGATAAATAATGAGATTCTACCATTAAACCTTTACTACTTTGGTATCTTTTGAATCAAAATACCCATGAATAGAAATACATATATGGATATGTATTTCCCAAAATTTTAGGATAATATTCAGAAAATATATTTATGTAAAGTTTTCACACCAAACAAAATAAACGAGCAATTTATAAGGAATATGTCCAACAAAAATAAATGTGAGATGAAAATACATTTCCTCGACTCTTAAATTTATCAATAAATGTTAAATAATATTGTATAATAAATATAGGTTTATTATAAATCTATTATATAACCTTAAAAATATACTTAATATCATATATTATTTACTTATGACCTTTTATTACATATTTATAAACAATAACTAGTTAAAATCACGATTCAAGAAATAACCGCATCGTTTTTCATGTATGTATTGGTTTGGTATTTTTTGTACTTTCATTTTGATCATGGTTAAATAATATCCATAATATTAAAAATTATATAAAAATTATATATATTCATTATATATGTATTTATAGTAATCCATTAAAGTGAGAGATTGAAAATTAATTGCACCAGTCATGGAGACGGTAGGTCATACACACACATGAATGTTGTTTCAATTTTCTAAAAAGATGGAAATATAGGAAGTTAAATAATATATCATATTTATTGAGTCATTATTATTTAATATATATCACATATATTAATTAAATTTATCATTATTACCTTCCATTTAAAGCGTAAGTGAAAAATGAATCACATCACTTCGCGAGGTAGTATTCCTATTTACACACAAGCGATGTTATCGTATTACCAAAGAATAAAATGTAATATGGTATGTGTGATATTATAAATATAATATTATAATTATTTCATAAACATTATATATATATGTTCAATCCATAATTATATAAAACTGTTATATGTGGTGATGGAAAATGAATTACATCGGTTTGCGAGGCGGTAGTCCTCCGTAAACATGATGGATGATTTCATTTCCCACTTGATGGAAGAGGAGATATATGTAGTTAAGTACATTGAAATAATAAAATATAATTATATCAGATATAATGGTGTTTTTATATTTTCATATATTAATAACATTTGAAGGATTTATTGGAATAAATACAAATAAAAATGAATGGTTAAGGAATATACCTCTTCTCTAAAGAACCCCTTTAGGTTTACACCTAAATACTTCCTAGAATGGTTTACTAATAAGCATAATGGATATATAATGTGGGTATATAATTAGTTAATTTATTTTGGAAGTTATTTTATGAAATAAATAGATTTGTAAGGGTGAATTGGATATGGGAGGGGGTGCCCTTTTATTAGTGGGGTAGAGGGCACCCTTGGAATTTTTGAAAAGCAGAAAATGTAACGACATTATAAACCTTATATAGGGATAAAAAATATATAATTATAATGATTTAGATTATATAAGGGATATATATTTTCATAAAATATGATTTTAAAAAGTTTTATGTTATCTCATCCCTTATCTTTTTAGTTTAACCCCAAGTAAACCCATTTTATCGTTAACCATGGATATTATTTTTTATGGTTTTAACCATTAATTTTCCCAAATAATAATGTTGAAATTTTTCTATAATATTAATTATGATTATTAAAAATATTTAATCCATTTTTTAAAATTCCAATCACATAATTTGAAAATTTTAATTCAAAATTAAATAAACAAATGTGATAAAAAAGTGGTTTTCAAAAGAGGAACGTTTTATAAGTATAGAAATTTTTAATATATAAATTCATTATTAAATTTATTATAATGATCCCAATTGGATTTATAAATATATAATTACACTAATTTTACTTTTAAAACAAACTTAAAATAAAATTATTCGTGTAAATTTTTTAAATGGAATGACAGTTAGAAAAAATCTATATTGTTTATTAATCATCAAAAAATTAATCTTTTCAAAAAACTCTATAAAATATAGTAAAATATAACTTTGGTATTAAGATTTCAAAAATTATGATTATTTGGCTAAATAATGTTTTTTTAATATTTTAAAAATTACTTTTATTATTCTTTCCTAAAAACAAATTTGTAACATTTTTTAGAAAATAGTATTTTTGAAACATATGAATACTTTACTAAAAATTATGTAATTTTTCCAATATGTTTCCTTTAAATAAAACCATTTAACTTAAATTTTAAAATGTGTTTATTCCTATTCATACCACCATATTTAATGACTATGTTATAACAATCATGTTGATATTATAATATTAATAGTATATTGTGATTCATTAATAGACGATGTTATATGTAAGGGAAGCTATCAAGGAAAGTAAATATATTTTAAAATAATTTCACAAAATATCAGGGTGTTATATTAAATTTCAAAAAATAAATAAAATGAATATGACATGATATTGTAATGTAATGTTTCAAAGTAAACCCAAATTAGAGAGACTATAACAGTCCCCAAAATGGGTCCTAATATCAACTCTCATCCCATCATCAATGGTTAATCCAAAAAATCCAGACTTAACCATATATAATAAGGAATTTTCCATTTTATTATACTAAAACCATGAAATATTCTTGGGGACCCATGTAGGACCGAGAAATGTGTGAGTACAACTCAATAGACACCACTAATAGTGTCAAAGCAATATCTACTCTAATAACATTACCAGTGTATGTAGTAGTATAAAGAAACTAACCAATATGAAAATAAATAGTTCAACTATCATAATAAAAATTTATACATTTTAAAAATGGGTTCTTGGTTTCCACCATGACACCCAACCCACTAAACCATCTTCATTTAAGCCGAAATTCTAAACCATAAAATATGAATCATAGGGGTTTAACACTATAACTAAAAAAGGGGAATTTTATTAATAATTATATTTATAAAAACCAAGGAACATCATTATAATTACCCATACAATGTAAAATTATATTAGTTTCCTGGTCATCATGCTAACACCGTAGCCAAGAATAAATAACATCATGCTCATCATTTCAGGTTAAGGATACTGAGTGTCATGTCTAGCCATCCTAAATCAAGGATGAGGAAAAACATATACAATATCTTTTTCAATTATTTGGGACCTTTGTGTCTATAATCTATAAAATTTCATCAATTCAAAATTCCTAAGGTCTAACAAACATGTTGTTTTCAACATATCATAGTATTAAAGGTGCACCTCTTTCATTTATCACTATTCACATGGACTATTTCAGTCAACATATTTAAACCAATTCCATACTCAATCCATTTAACCATTTATTCATATAAGACAATCATTAAAGGATTATTAATTCCATTCAAAAACATATTAAAACCCCTTTTATCCATATACACTTTATTCCCTTTCCAATTCCATAACTAATTTAATTTCTAAATTAAGCCAATCAACCCTTTATGACAAGATATCATTCCAAAAAAATGTACACCCATTTTAACTACATAAAATATATATTTCACCATTTAAAAACATTTTACTATTTTAAATGGAATTAGAACACTCCATGGGTGGCCTTTAACTTAATCTATAAATCATTGATGGACCCATGAGATTCATGAAGGGTATACAAATCATTTAAATTCCTAGTTTGATATTATCAGAAATATAAAATAGTTTTGAAACACATTTCCACTATAGAAAAAATAAAAAAACTTTATTAAAATTAATAATATGGTAAATAACATTTAGACTGACTACCTTATGCTCGTAGAAAACCACTCATCCAACCTTAACCCTTGATTCAAACTAGAACAGATACAATTATAAATAAAAGAACTCCCTAGAATTAGGTCTCCTGATAATCAGAGGAAGAGAAAAAACCAAACAAATATTCTTGTAGAAAAAATAAAATGGAGTCAGAGAGAGACCAAAGGTTTCAAATTATACTAAATAGCTCCTCAAATACCCTATAATCAAAGGATACCCACTCTTTTAAGTGGATGGAAAATTTGGTTCACAGCCTAGGATGTTGGGTAAGAAATGAGTGTAAAAATAAGGTTAGGTAGTGACCCAACCATAGTAGCATGGAGTAGTTGTCTATATGATTACATTATAATAAGATATGAGGAATCACATACTGAAAGAATGAATGATTTAGTAATCTTTTTGAACTAGATATAGACATTAAATTCACATTAAATTGTAAAACGTAAAATATATAAATAATTTTCTTTGATAATTCCATTATTCCCCTTAGCGTATCCCTATATATCAAGCAAAAAATACATTATGGTATCCTTCAGAAAATAAAACTTAAGAAAGGGGTGTGCTCAAATGCTCAGTATGGGTAAGAATATAGTATAATCAAGGAATAAATAAGTCATAATCCATTTAGAAAGGTAAGTAACTAAAACAAATTCCATTATTCAATAACTTGAGCATAATATAGAAGGAATAAAATATGATGAAATAATTCCATATAAATAATAGCATGATCTTGAAACATGACCATGAATGATTTAACTTGTAAAATAATCACATGGAATATCAATAACATAATTCATAATGATGGAATTCCGAATGTTGGACATCTAAAAAATAGTATCAAGACTTGTTCTAAGACTTCTATTTCTTTCGAGTCATTTTCCAATACCTCTAAAAAATTGGTAAGTCCTCAACCAAAACCATATCTAGTTTGCCTCATGGGGTCTACCGATGCATTAAAGGGAGATACCGGGACCCACACATCATTTACATGGTCCAATGCAATACTCATATTAAAGGGGTGAAATATAATTCACAAAGGCATTAATATTTAAACAAGAATATGAAATTAAAATACTTTCCCCAATCAATAAACATAATCATAAACCATCTAGATTAAAGTGAATGGTATTAACATAATACATTCATAGTAAAACCGATAATAAAATATCCGATGAAATAATAAAGATGGTATCATTGGATTATACCCCAATTAATTCATAAGTAACACAAAAGTATATATTATTTTTTGGAAAATTATTTTTAAATATCACTTGTTAAATTTCATTAGGAAAATTACCTTCCATCGAAAAGCACCATTTTTATTTAAAAACTAGAGAATTTGATAAATAATTCCAAAATAATTTTATTCTAAAATCAATTTAAAAAAATATGAAATTAAAAAATATGAAGAAAAAATTTATTTAAAAAAACCTTTTAAAATTTCAAATAAATATTCATAGAAATGATGCCTATGATGGAGGGTAATTCTTTACTTGTTATATAAGTTAAAAGGAACATTATTTTTTACATTGTAAAAAGGTTAAAAAGGGACTTATTCAGAAAATGATAAGGCATTTCATATCCTTTATTTAAAAATTAAAACCTATTTAAAAATTTCTTTAATATATCATTTGGATAATTCTAAATAAATTGGATTTTTTTAGAAAACAAGGTTTCGGAAGAAAAATAATTTTTGATAGAGTACAGAAATAAAGTGGGATTTTATTAAAAAGATTTTATTAATAATTTTAAGTGGTGAAGTAAAAAAAATGATACTATTACTTGAAAAATCTCATGAATTTCCATAAGAGAAGAAAATATATTTATTTTAAGATATAAATATCAAATAATTCGCCCAAGGGAGACATAAAAAAATGATCCTAAGTAACTATGAGATTTCGAAATAAACCCATACCACTTTGGAAACATTTGAATCATAATCCCCACAAAAGAAATAACTTTATATGAAACTTTTAATACTATAAACGTAAATTAATTAATTATATAACATAAAAAAGGGAAGTATGTGACAACATAAGAGAAAAGAGTGGTGAATATGGCGTATGTATCATAGAAGTAAAAGTGAGATGTGAAACCCATACCTTCAGTATGACTTGGCATGTTCATTATTTATCTTCATGAATAATAAAATTATGTTCAACATTTAATTTCTTAATAAAATATTAAATTTTATTATTCCTTTTATTTAAATTATTACCATATTATATATTATTACATAGTTATACTCGTAAGATCTGGGTGAATCAGCATTGTAGGATGAGCATGTACCCACCTTTTCAAATTTTCATAATCGATGAATAATCTAGGTTCAATACGATGATGAATTCCAGTATCCACATAATTGAATCAAAGATAAAAGACAAAGGAGAGAACCAAGAACTGAAAAGAGTGGATTGACATATTTTGTTTATAATTAATTTAATTAAATTATAGAATTACTTACAAGGTGATTTTTTCTTTGTTTATGCATCTGACCATGGGTGTGAGGTATGGCTTCATTGTGATATAGAATCCAAGGATATTAATCCTCTAGTGGTGATCCACATGTGCTCTATATAACTCCAGACATCATTGAAGGTGTCTTTGGGTGCTAGTGCGGAAGATCCTTACACTTGCGATGTTTTCCTTTGATCAACTTGAGAATCGCTTCCAATGATTTCTCCTTGATCCGGTGGAGTGTTTAAGTCAGATGTTTTGATGATATTTGGATTAGGTATAAAAAATAACATTAGTAGGTTGGATTTTCTCAAAGATGTTATTATTTAAACATATATATAATAATGATAACATAAATATCATATTTATATATCAATTATACTTTTAAAACCAAACATGACATATTTTCATGAAAAATGAATTATATTACAATCATAGAGATGGTATGTCATACGTAAGCATGATTAAAGTTTTCCTTTTTCAATGATCATTATAGAAAAATAAGGTAAGAAATATTTTATCATTACAGAATTAGAATAACATATATATATATATAATATATTATATATTCATATATATATATATATATATATATATTCTTATATATATCATCTATATGGTGTGGTGATGAAAAGAGAGTCATATTGCTTTGTGAAGGCGATAGTCCGCAAGTGACATTGTCATTTTTTAGTGAAATATAGATAATTATATATTATCATTAATAATGATAAATATTTCATAAAAACTATAATAATTTCATGTATATTGCATATATTCATTTATCATATCCCTATTAACTTCTATGTAAAGCGTTTGTGAAAAAAATATCCACATCGCTCTATAAGGTGGTAGTCGACCGTACACACGAGTGACATTATTTTATCCCCTACAGAATGTAAAGGAAAAAAGTACATCTTATATAATAATTCTAGATGTATAATTATGTTATAAATATCATATTTATACATTAGATCCATCATCATACCTAACCATGAATGTTGGTAATGGAAAAACGAATGGCATCTATTTGTGAGGAGGTAGTCCCCCGAACACACAAATAGTGACTTTTTAACCCATTTGATGGTAGTGGGGGTGGCTGTAAGACATTAAATTAACATAAATAAATTGTATTATATTTATTATATTGTTTTAATTATATCATAATGGTTTAGTAATAATATTAGTAAGTGGAGAAAGAATTAAAATAAAAAGGATAATTGAATAAAATTACATATTCTTCAGGTATCCTCCTTTGGATTGCACAGAAGACTTCCTAGGTTGGATTTATTCATAAAATAAGGCTTCTAGGATGATATGAAGGAATCCAGGAAGTGATTTGGTTAGGTATTGGATGAACCAAATGGGTTTTAAAATGTGAATAAGAGAGGATGGGGGGGGGAGTATTTTATAAATGAGGTGAGTGGCACACTTGTATTTTTTTGAAGGAAAAAGGTGTACCCACATTTTTTCACAGGACACAAGCGTCCAAAATGGATTATTATAGATACTTGGACATGATAGGGTCAAAATAAGTCTCTATAATATATGTTAGAGAAGTTTTTAGGTCAATTTGGAACTTATATTTTTCTAATTTAACCATTAGTAAATCAATTTTTACCTTAACCTTGGTAAAGAATTTTTATAGTTTTCACTATTCATTTTGCTAAAAAATTCCATTGAACTTATTAGATGACATAAATTATTCTAATTCCAAATGTTTAATGAAATTTTCTAAATTCAATTCACAGAAGAGGAAATAATCAATTTAAAATTAATCCCCAAGATGCAATGATAAAGAGGGGTTTTAAAGATAACTACTAAAGTTATGATTATTTACGATAGAATACTAATGAAAAAATCTCATCGCAAAAAGTCATTTGCAATAGGAGTCCATTTCTAATTCACTATAGCAAAAAACAACATCACAATTGTAGTTATTTGCGATGGACCATTACAAATAGTGATTAGTTGCGTAAGAGCAATCATCTATTGCAAATAAGTACCATATATATATTTTTTTAAATTATTGATTATGATAGACCATCACAAATAGTGATTTGTGATATATGGGTATTCTATCACAAATAATATTATTTTCCAAAAAATAACAAAATTTTTAAAAAAAATTATTTTAAAAAAAATAAAAAAATAAAAAACAAAATAAAAAAATGAAATATTTTTAGAAAATATTTTTATAAATAATAAAAATATAAAAAAATAAATGAATAAAAAAAATTACAAAATAAATATACCTGAAAAAAATTAAAAAAATTGAAAAAAATGAAAAAATTTAAATTAATTAAAATACTTAAGAATAATTTTATGAAATAATTTTTTTAAAATAATCAAAATAATTAGAAAATTAAATATATAAAAAATTATTAAAAAAATTAAAAAATTAAATATATTTAAAAATATTTAAAAAATTTAAAAAAATTAAAATTAAATAAAAAAAATTAATACATTAAAAATATTAAGAAATAATTTTAAAAGTATCACACTTTTAGAAATTATTTTATTTTTTTTAAAAAAATGGAAAATTTTTAAAAAAAATTAAAAAAAAATTAAAACAGACATAAAATTAATACATCATTTCAAACATAATATATTTGTCATACCAAATTACAAAATAGTCATAAAAATTTAAAATTCATCAACCGTCGTCAGGGGGAGGAGGATCACCCACATGACCAGTGAGATGAAACTCCATAACAACACTTTACGTAAGTTGCCACAGATACTCCGTCATCTGCTAATCTCTCTGACATTACTGCTCACGCACCTCCCCCCTCCATTTCTGCATCTGTTTTATCATCTCATTCCTAGCTCTCAACCTCTCCACATTCTGTACAATAAATGATTATATCGATGATAACTCTACATGTGCTCCCTTCGCACTCACTTATGCCATCACAAAAGTACCATAATAACTTGTAAGTGTCAGTCAAGAACCAATACAAATCACTCAACCTTTTCTTTACGCCCTATGAAGATTCCTATATCCAAGCCCCTCTTCAAAACCCAAATCAGCAATGAAATATTGTTCTCTCTCAGCATGACTCTTCCATGAATGAGAACTCATAGCCTAATATGTTTCCATCAAATATCATGTCAAATAAAAATAAAATTAAAATTAATATCCATGATTTTTTAAAAAAATTTACTAACCAAAACATGAAGTAGTCAGTTTCCTACAGCTTTCCCTACATAAGGATCAATATACATCTTCTTATAAACTTCAAACTCTGTAATAGATGGGTCAATAGCAACCTGTATAAAATAACAAATATGTTACAGTTAAAGTATGTATACATTAATAAATAATATCACTTACCATATTTAGTCGATGTATGCCCAATGTACAAATTTTGGCTCAATGTGTGACCACTTTCCTCCCCTATCTCTGACCTCCAGCTAATAACCTCCTCCTAAAAGTCTCTCATTGCTATAAAGAGCATAATTCATTCCATAACTAAGATCAGATATTTTCGGTCAATGGGATATAGAAGACTGGTAAAAAATAGTAGAACCCAATTTATCCATAGACCACCTTTTGATGTTGTGTAAAATTAATTAATGTGATCACGTATACAAATATCTACTGACTCTTGGTTAGAACCTCTAAAACTATTAGGAATTAGAAAAAATATGTTCTGCAATACAATTTGAAAAATTATTTTAGTAATTAAATAAATTTTAAAAAGTATATATTATTTAATAACATAAAATCCTATGGTCAAACATCTTGTTACACATGGAAATAGAAACTAGGTCCCATGACACCCATATCATAGAAATGTAATTTCTTAGAACATCACCTGCCTGGACAAAAACTAAATGTGAAAAACTGTGAAAATAAAATAAAATCCTAATATTATTACCAAAATTAATACACAGAGGTAATATAAAATAAATATATTAAATAATTAAACATACCTCCATAAACAAGGATCCAAATCAATTGATGATCACCTCTTCGGAACAGGGTTTGGAATCATCAATTGAGAAAGACCGCACCCCCTCTTTATAGGCACATAAGGATAAGGATCGTATGAACTAAGATCATTAGTAGAAAGACCAACATCAGTGAGATAATTATATAGATTATTAGGATCATATCCAGCAATCTGAAAAAATATTCTTACCTATAAGAGACTATAAATACAAATATCAAATATAAAAAACTAATAAATACCATAATATAATAATCTTTCTTATAAAATATTTTTAATACAAATATCAAATATAAAAAGCAGATAAATATTAGAATATAATAATTACTTGTAACTAAAGTCCAACATATAATAAATCAATCATCATATTCTTCATCATTTTCATTGAGATCCATGTCTTCATCCTCATTTTCAGCATCATTAAGTTCTATATAACTTTTAGTTTCATCATCCCTGATTACTTCATTAATATTATCTATATCATAATCACCTAACTAGGGTGGTTTCATCATCTATATTTATATATCATTGGGTAAGATATTTATTTTGGGATGTTTCTCAAAAAAATTCAATATATTTCACTTTCATTGAACTATTTTCATTTTCAATAAACTGATTTTCATGTGTTTTAATTTGTATCACTCCACCAGTCCTTCAAATCTCTCATAACATCATTGTAATTTTCATAATAAACATGATGTGCTTTATGTGCTTAAATAAATGGTTCATTTTATACAAGATTACTAATATATTTAATTTCAATGACTCTGTGTCATGGATGAACTTGCATCCCTCGATCAGTATCAAGCTAATGAAAATTAAAAATTGTTACATAATTTGGTCCCAGATAACATAACTCAATTATTTCATCCATTGTACCCTAAATGTCAACTTCATTTTTCTTATTATGGTAACCTTTCAAACAAACACCGCTATTCATTTATTTCATTGAGTCACCATATATGAATTTATGGAATCAAAATCCCTTAACCACATACCCATTATATGATTTTACAAATTTTAATGAAGGGTTTTTGAGAACACATAACCAACTGTCAATTTTTTTCATGTTGTGTTTCCTATAAATAATAAAAATTATAATCAATATATATCATTTCAAAATTTATTTATTATTTCATCAAAATAATCTTAACATACTAGTCTTTGAAACCAATATGAAAATTTTTGTTGACAACGTTCTTCAAGAGTATAAGATGTAGTTTGTGTAAATTGTTTTTTTGATATAGTCATCATATAGTATACAAAAAAGTTAATGTAAATAAAGTTATCTTTTATAAATATTTAATAAAATAATAAAAACTAGTACTTACTACAAATATCATGTCATTTCTTCAGAATTCAACATAACATATATATGAGCTTTGTGCAGTTACTCATCTGTAATCCATCCTTCATGATTACCACCAAAAACCATGTTCGGGATGATTAGAAACTCACAACTAATGGTATGTGACATCAACAACATTTTCCTCATTGCAACCCATGTGATAATGTTTTGAAGGATATTTTGACTGAAAATAATAAGAGAAGAAATTTGAAATTTCTTCATACAAGTACACATCTTTAATCTACCCTTCAACTAATGATTTGTTAAATACTTTGTTATTTATTTTTTCATACATCTCCCAAACAGATACATCCACCAGAATTGTACTAGACATCCACATTAATCTCTATAATTAAAATAAGATATTAAATGTTCCATGGAATCAATGAAGCCTAGTGGGAATATGTTCTCAAATTTAGATAAAATTAGAACAAAATATTTTTCTAGAAAACTCAATGCATCATAATCTAATGTTTCCACACAAATATTTCAATAAAATATGATATTTCAGCCAACATGTCCCATGTAACACCCCAAGATTTTATAGTTTGTTATTTCTTCAAAATAATTCAATAACTTTCACTACACGCAACACCAAGTTCAATCACACCATGACGTACAAAAAAAGCCATTAAAAGAGGTTATGAATAGTATTAACTAAATTTTAAACTTTATAATTTTAGAATCCATATTATGAGTTTCTTAGTCATAATGCAAGAACAGATTCATTTTCAGTATTGCACTTTTCTCAACTTTTGATAGTGAAACCTTTTTAAATACAATATTTTAAACTTTTTGACTAAATGGAGACATCAAAAAATTTAAAATGAAACTTCCCAAGCTTCCACGGTACGCTTTCCTTTGAATAAAACAGTAGCGTGTGTTGTACGCAACTTCGAGTTTTAACACACACCACAACCAATCAAACTGGCCATTATGAATAGTAATACCTAAATTTTGAAATAATATATATTTTATATTTTGAAATGGACTTCATTTTTGGATTCGGAATATCGAATTTAGCCTAAGGTGAAATTTTGGTACTTTTCGGATAACTTTCATATTTTGATGAATAGTGAAAATTACTAAATTTTAATTAAAAACAACTTTTTTAATCAAAATAATTAATAGTGATAAATTATTAATTTGAGTGGTTTTAAAGTATATTTAGAATAGATTTTTACCATTTAATATAATGTTGGTCATTGGACATAATTATACAATTAAACTGAACATAAACAAGTGTGAATCTTTTGATAGTTATTATCTCTTAAAAACACGCTTTTTGTTTTGACAGCGGGAAATAATTTTAAATTAATTTCTGCCACTTCTGTGTTTTGAATTTAGGAAAATGGATTCCATATTTGGAATCAGGATGTTTAAATTGTGTAAATAGGTAACTTTTATTTTTAGACATTTTGAATAGTTACTGTGGTAAATATTTTATTTACCATGGTTAAAGGGTAAATCCGGTAAATAAGGGTTAAAAAATAATATTATAATAATACAAAATTACACTAAAACGTGTCCTAACCTTATTGGTGGACACATACCCGACCATGGGCATCCTTGGGTCAATTTGGGGACCCCTTGGAGCCACTTGTATGTGGTAGGGACACTTTATATTAATAAAGTTAAAATAAAAATAAAAATGGCATAAGATTACATCTTTTAGAAGAACAATTTTTACATAGGGTTATACATGTTGGATTTTCGATTATAAATATTCATTAGAAAGCTAAAAATATTTCCTACATGATTATATCTTATTTATAATTTTTAGACATCAAATAAGTTAAATTATTAATGACACAATAATGATGCAATGTTTACCTCATTAATAAATCATTGAAATAAATAATATTATAATGATTAACATATTATCTAAAACCTGTCCAATTATTATTGGTTGATGTTATTTAGAATTTTAGTCATCTTATCTTCGACCTCAATGATTTTTGGACCATTATAAACCGAATATAATTATATTATAATGTAATACTTTCACTCTTTCCTAAAGAGCCCCTCCTCTCCCTTATAAAAGGAGACCACTTCTACTCATTCCTCACACCTCTCAAGCCACTTGGCTCGTCCAAACTCTGCCCAACTAAGCTCCCCACATCCCTCTCCTCCTCCTTGAAGCTTCCCCTTAGGCAGAAAGCATTTCAACAAGTCCTTTGGTTCTAACCAAAGTGAGTTACCTAAATTAAAGGTAACGATTTCTCTTAAATTATTTTCATTTATTTTGCTTCTCCAACCCCCAAACTCTTTTTATTTACTTTCTTTTGTAACAACACCAGTATCCTCAATATACTAGGATGTTGTTATAATATGGATTCAAACTACACATACACACAACTCCATCTAATGGATAATGAACATAATGTTTCTGTGGATGGCAAACTAACGCCTCACGAAACGATGATTGTTCAAATATATCTTACCGCCTCTCATGGTGGCCATTATGATGGCACTGTAATTAAATATGATATTAATGATATATATTTTATATATAAGCTTCTGTAATTCCATTTTATTTCATACCATTATTCGTTTCATGTTGTATATACATACGATAATTTCATTTGAGGAAGTGCGGACTACCGCCCCCTTAAAATGATATGACTCGTTCATACCACACATGGAACGTATAAAGGATGGTGTTAATGAACTTAAGTAACATATATAAAATATTATATTATACTGGAATAGTAATATACCTATGTATCATTTGGATTCGATTCTTTTAAAATAAAAATTAAATGGAAATAGCGTTCGTGCGTACGTATGGACTACCGTCTCCACGAACGCGATGAGATTCATTCTCCATCGTATCCATTCAAGTATAATTATCATTTAATGATTTAAAAATGATGTTTAAGGACTTGATATAATTCTGGATATGAATAAGATACAACAAACATGACTTATGTAACAAAACATATAAAGAAAATGAGTAAGTTAACACCCGAAACGGCGATAATACTAAGATATTATTATCAAATCAATATTAAAAGATCATATATGATATCATATTAATGTATATGATTCTTGTATAATTTAGTAACAATTATTTCACTATTATACAGGAGGTTAACCTACCCCAACCAAGTAAAAGTACAAGGTAAGGGTTATTTCACAATCTCTTCATTATCCGAGGTTGTTTATACATAATAATCTACTGCGATCTCGTTATCATACACATCCATGTTTCTTCAAAATGTATTTCAAAACATTTTTAATATTTAAAAGAATATGGGTTAAAGTCATTTATACCCTTGTTTGACTTTTTATAAGAGGTTTATAAAGGAATCTTTCCGTCGTTTTCAAAACAAGGTCCTTTTTAACCTTTTCGACAGAATTGAGGTAAGAATGTTTTTTTTAACTTATACGGCAGGTGCGGTTATTTTCCGCCGTTATAAAATCGTCGAAGCTTTCCATACAATCTTATAAGAATATTTTCAAAGAAAATGTTTTATTTTATATGGATCTTAAATGATTTCAAAATAAAAGGAGATACTTCTTTAAAAAGAATTTTGATTTCATCTATGTCAACATCCTTTGATGGATTTTAAGATTATTTGATGTTGATTTATTATGATATAAAACTTCTATATTGTATTGAAGGTTTTGTGATATGTTTGACTGTGGATGTGCTATTTTTATACCATTCATAGTTTATGGTGAAATTATTGACATTTCGTATGCTAGTTTTAATACGAATGTTTATGTTATGTTTAATCCTTTTCATATGGGAATGCATTGGACTTAATAAGTGACGGGTGGAGCCCGCTATAGCTCCTCGATGCATCGGTAGGTCTCATGAGACAAACTAGTGTCTTGGCACAAGGCCTTGACAAAATCTTATTTGTAGTCTTGGCACGAGGCCTTGACTATGTGGTTATGATAGTCTGGCATTATGCATTCCAACATTATGAAAGTGGTTATTGATTTTTGCATGTGATTATTCGATTAGTAGAATATCCATGTGAATAAGTAAATGGCATTATTTCATTTTTACTTTTGACATACTATGTTGAAGTTCAAGTTTAAAAGGCTTTTGTTTTAGTAATGCATTGCCTTAAATTTTTATTCTTATTTATGAAAGTTTCCGCCATATTGTTATCCTTACTGGGCATTTGAGCTCACCCCTTTTCTATGTTTTATTTTTCCCAGGATGTGAAGAAGTAAGTTATGAATGACCTGCAGGGATTTTATGAGGGGTTAATAGTGTGGATTGTGGAAACATTATGTTATTGTAGTAGTTTTTCATTTTATGATGTAATGTAAAACTTATGAATATATCTAGTGTTTCCAAGGCTACTAAACCAATCGGTCTTTCGAGATTTGATCTTTCTTGTGATCATGCCAATGTTACGAAGTAATGCACCGACTCTGGGTAACTGGGGTCGGGGCGTTACAGTTGGTATCAGAGGAAGTTTAGTACAAACCTTGGAAGCTAGATTTAGATAAACTCTGATTAGAGCACGTAGACCTAAGATGAACTTTGAGGATTAGTATAGAAGAACTTCCTAGAATTTTGGTATTGTAGAGATTTTGTGAGTTTTCCGAGCAATACATCCCTGTCTGGATACGAGCAGGTAGAGGCGGCTCTGGCACAGATGTACCTAGGGGTAAAACCCGAAAACACCGCTTTGAGCTAGACTCGAACGGGAACTGGTGCACGACAACGGGCCTTGCTGCACTCTTGGTTACGACACTCCCGGGGGATATGCTTAGGATAATTCTCATTTTCTTTACAAACCATTATGAAGGGTTTATGAGTATATACATCCTCAAATGAGACATTTTTATGATTATGGATTATATCCATAAATAGTTCAATTTATGTTAAGTGTTTTATAAGTATGGGATTATGTATTTTGATTCATAAACTGATCTAGTGTATTCCATTGTTTAGAAATGGCGCCCAGTAGAAGGAATGAGAACTCCAGAAATGCACATGATCCAAAGAGAAGGAAGGATCATATCTTTCATGGTCTTAAGCTAGAATTTATAAGAGAAATAGTCTCCCATGTATTATCATCATATGAAGAAATAATATCATGTGTTGATAAGATAAGTAAAGAGTTTACTGAGTCCTATGGATTTGAAGGGAAGCAAGAGAAGAAAAGAATGGAAGAGAGAAAGATGGATAAAGGGAAGATGAAAAAGATGAATTTTCCCATATGTGACAACTGTGGAAAGAAACACCCTGGAACTTGCCTGAAAGGAATGGGAGTTTGTTATAAGTGTGGAGGGAAAGGGCACAAAGTACATGACTGCAAGGGTAAGAAAATGGTTTTAAATGTACAATGCTTCATTTGCAAGGAGTTTGGACACTACGCGAACCTATGTCCCAGTCATCAGACTATGCCGCAAATGATGCTATTGGATAATAATCAAGTTATGATACTACCACATATGAAGAGGAATGATTAGAGTTATTATGTTGATTATATCAATTGAGTGTTGTATCAAAAATGTACTTGTTATAATAATTATGGAGTATATAAGGATTGTACTGCAGTACTATTTCATTAAGGACTTGAGATGGTGTGGAACAAAGAAAAGTGACTCAGTAGCAGGTTAAATGTTTGGAAAATATATGGTTGAGAGCAAGATAAACCATAATATGGTTCAGATACTCAGGTGGTGATTTTAGAATAATACATGATTGATTTAGATAAATTATATTGGATATTCATGACTACCTTGGAACTAATTAATGATTTGTATATTCAATCATTGTTGGGGTTTAAAACATTTTTTGGATTAATGAAGTATATCCAGCATTCTATATGGAATAAGGGAGCATGAATGTAATGAATAAGGAATATGGTAATACATGATGAAGGTATTCATATGCTATTACGGGGTAAAAAGGATCTATATTATGTTTACCTTCCTTATAAATGTTGGACTGTGAGTTTGGATAGAATTATTTTGGATAGTTCTTGTTTGGATTATTTTTGATTGCCATAAAAGGACAACCCGGAGGTCAGGCGGCAACCCGTCGCGTCCGGCAAGGCTGCGAGACTTGAACCCGCAACCGAAGGGCGACAAGGGTGTATCACCTACCACTGGCCCATGAGATGTCCTGGATTAAATAATGTAGTTTTTATTAAAAGATCATGTAGATGAATTATAAATTCGTTTATTTTGGAACCCTATACGAATAGTGTAAATAGAATTTTTTTTACATTATATTATCTTTTAGAGTGAAAGATGGGTTTGTGGTAGAAATTTATTAATGGATAAAACTCTAATTATAAAGTAAGTATATCTCATTATGATCTTAGCCAATCTCATAAATAAATTCCTCAATATTAAGAAAAGCAACTTAGAACAAAATTTTTTTCCTAGATGGTACCTTAAATCATCACTAATTTATGGCTTTGGGACTGTTGGCCTTTTCATAGCCATGTTCTCTACCACTCTCCATCAGATAATTGATGGTTAGATTTTTCTTCCATATCCATATTTTCCTACATGGAACCCTAGTATGTGTTATTTTCGGTAATCTTCATACTTTCGACTCTTTATTTTAAATAGAGGCCTCATTAATTCATTTTTCGATATGGGATTTCAACTAAGATATTTTGAAACATCAAAAATGTGTTATCCTAATACCCTATGTTTTGTTGAACCGATGGTATTTCAATTCATCATAGATTGATGAATTTAAGGACCTCAATTTTATACTTGTTTGTGATTGATGACCTCAATCACTACCTATAAATATTTACGTTTTTCCTCCGATTATATGTCTCTAATTGCCACCAATGTTCTCCTAATCGAGATCATAATTTGGTGGTGACCATTTCATTTCTCTTTTCCTCATATTAAGACTAAATTTTTGTAACCCAATTTCCGATGTGGGTTTTCCCACAAATATATTTTATATTTTCAACCTTTTATTTTCGAAAAACAATTTCAAATTGAGAGGACGCAATTTATTGGAGGGGAGAATGTAACACCCCAAGATTTTATAGTGTGTTATTTCTTCAAAATAATTCAATAACTTTCACTACACGCAACACCAAGTTCAATCACACGATGACATACAAAAAAAAGCCATTAAAAGAGGTTATGAATAGTATTAACTAAATTTTAAACTTTATAATTTTAGAATCCATATTATGAGTTTCTTAGTCATAATGCAAGAACAGATTCATTTTCAGTATTGCACTTTTCTCAACTTTTGATAGTGAAACCTTTTTAAATAAAATATTTTAAACTTTTTGACTAAATGGAGACATCAAAAAATTTAAAATGAAACTTCCCAAGCTTCCACGGTACGCTTTCCTTTGAATAAAACAGTAGCGTGTGTTGTACGCAACTTCGAGTTTTAACACACACCACAACCAATCAAACTGGCCATTATGAATAGTAATACCTAAATTTTGAAATAATATATATTTTATATTTTGTAATGGACTTCATTTTTGGATTCGGAATATCGAATTTAGCCTAAGGTGAAATTTTGGTACTTTTCGGATAACTTTCATATTTTGATGAATAGTGAAAATTACTAAATTTTAATTAAAAACAACTTTTTTAATCAAAATAATTAATAGTGAAAAATTATTAATTTGAGTGGTTTTAAAGTATATTTAGAATATATTTTTACCATTTAATATAATTTTGGTCATTGGACATAATTATACAATTAAACCGAACATAAACAAGTGTGAATCTTTTGATAGTTATTATCTCTTAAAAACACGCTTTTTGTTTTGACAGCGGGAACTAATTTTAAATTAATTTCTGCCACTTCTGTGTTTTGAATTTAGGAAAATGGATTCCATATTTGGAATCAGGATGTTCAAATTGTGTAAATAGGTAACTTTTATTTTTAGACATTTTGAATAGTTACTGTGGTAAATATTTTATTTACCATGGTTAAAGGGTAAATCCGGTAAATAAGGGTTAAAAAATAATATTATAATAATACAAAATTACCCTAAAACGTGTCCTAACCTTATTGGTGGACACATACCCGACCATGGGCATCCTTGGGTTAATTTGGGGACCCCTTGGAGCCACTTGTATGTGGTAGGGACACTTTATATTAATAAAGTTAAAATAAAAATAAAAATGGCATAAGCTTACATCTTTTAGAAGAACAATTTTTACACAGGGTTATACATGTTGGATTTTCGATTATAAATATTCATTAGAAAGATAAAAAGATTTCCTACATGATGATATCTTATTTATAATTTTTAGACATCAAATAAGGTAAATTATTAATGACACAATAATGATGCGATGTTTACCTCATTAATAAATCATTGAAATAAATAATATTATAATGATTAAAATATTATCTAAAACCTGTCCAATTCTTATTGGTTGATGTTATTTAGAATATTAGTCATCTTATCTTCGACCTCAATGATTTTTGGACCATTATAAACCGAATATAATTATATTATAAAGTAATACTTTCACTCTTTCCTAAAGAGCCCCTCCTCTCCCTTATAAAAGGAGACCACTTCTACTCATTCCTCACACCTCTCAAGCCACTTGGCTCGTCCAAACTCTGCCCAACTAAGCTCCCCACATCCCTCTCCTCCTCCTTGAAGCTTCCCCTTAGGCAGAAATCATTTCAACAAGTCCTTTGGTTCTAACCAAAGTGAGTTACCTAAATTAAAGGTAACGATTTCTCTTAAATTATTTTCATTTATTTTGCTTCTCCAACCCCCAAACACTTTTTATTTCCTTTCTTTTGTAACAATACCAGTATCCTCAATATACTAGGATGTTGTTATAATATGGATTCAAACTACACATACACACAACTCCATCTAATGGATAATGAACATAATGCTTCTGTGGATGGCAAACTAACGCCTCACGAAACGATGATTGTTCAAATACATCTTACTGCCTCTCATGGTGGCCATTATGATGGCACTGTAATTAAATATGATATTAATGATATATATTTTATATATAAGCTTCTGTAATTCCATTTTATTTCATACCATTATTCGTTTCATGTTGTATATACATACGATAATTTCATTTGAGGAAGTGCGGACTACCGCCCCCTTAAAATGATATGACTCGTTCATACCACACATGGAACGTATAAAGGATGGTGTTAATGAACTTAAGTAACATATATAAAATATTATATTATACTGGAATAGTAATATACCTATGTATCATTTGGATTCGATTCTTTTAAAATAAAAATTAAATGGAAATAGCGTTCGTGCGTACGTACGGACTACCGTCTCCACGAACGCGATGAGATTCATTCTCCATCGTATCCATTCAAGTATAATTATCATTTAATGATTTAAAAATAATGTTTAAGGACTTGATATAATTCTGGATATGAATAAGATACAACAAACATGACTTATGTAACAAAACATATAAAGAAAATGAGTAAGTTAACACCCGAAACGGCGATAATACTAAGATATTATTATCAAATCAACATTAAAAGATCATATATGATATCATATTAATGTATATGATTCTTGTATAATTTAGTAACAATTATTTCACTATTATACAGGAGGTTAACCTACCCCAACCAAGGAAAAGTACAAGGTAAGGGTTATTTCACAATCTCTTCATTATCCGAGGTTGTTTATACGTAATAATCTACTGGGATCTCGTTATCATCCACATCCATGTTTCATCAAAATGTATTTCAAAACATTTTTAATGTTTAAAAGAATATGGGTTAAAGTCATTTATACCCTTGTTTGACTTTTTATAAGAGGTTTATAAAGGAATCTTTCCGTCGTTTTCAAAACAAGGTCCTTTTTAACCTTTTCGACAGAATTGAGGTAAGAATGTTTTTTTAACTTATACGGTGGGTGCGGTTATTTTCCGCCGTTATAAAATCGTCGAAGCTTTCCATATAATCTTATAAGAATATTTTCAAAGAAAATGTTTTATTTTATATGGATCTTAAATGATTTCAAAATAAAAGGAGATACTTCTTTAAAAAGAATTTTGATTTCATCTATGTCAACATCCTTTGATGGATTTTAAGATTATTTGAAGTTTATTTATTATGATACAAAACTTCTATATTGTATTGAAGGTTTTGTGATATGTTTGACTGTGGATGTGCTATTTTTATACCATTCATAGTTTATGGTGAAATTATTGACATTTTGTATGCTAGTTTTAATACGAATGTTTATGTTATGTTTAAACCTTTTCATATGGGAATGCGTTGGACTTAATAAGTGACGGGTGGAGCCCGCTATAGCTCCTCGATGCATCGGTAGGTCTCATGAGACAAACTAGTGTCTTGGAACAAGGCCTTGACAAAATCTTATTTGTAGTCTTGGCACGAGGCCTTGACTATGTGGTTATGATAGTCTGGCATTATGCATTCCAACATTATGAAAGTGGTTATTGATTTTTGCATGTGATTATTCAATTAGTAGAATATCCATGTGAATAAGTAAATGGCATTATTTCATTTTTACTTTTGCCATACTATGTTGAAGTTCAAGTTTAAAAGGCTTTTGTTTTAGTAATGCATTGCCTTAAATGTTTATTCTTATTTATGAAAGTTTCTCCTATATTGTTATCCTTACTGGGCATTTGAGCTCACCCCTTTTCTATGTTTTATTTTTCCCAGGATGTGAAGAAGTAAGTTATGAATGACCTGCAGGGATTTTATGAGGGGTTAATAGTGTGGATTGTGGAAACATTATGTTATTGTAGTAGTTTTTCATTTTATGATGTAATGTAAAACTTAAGAATATATCTAGTGTTTCCAAGGCTACTAAACCAATCGGTCTTTCGAGATTTGATCTTTCTTGTGATCATGCCAATGTTACGAAGTAATGCACTGACTCTGGGTAACTGGGGTCGGGGCGTTACATCCCATATTTAAGAATTAAACATCCCACTTAGAACAAAATGAAGTAATATTTCAATTATGACATGACCGCAATGAATTTTTAACCCGGTAATATTCCTATTTCTAATGTAATTAGAAAAATTAGAATCATAACCATATGGTAACCTCAGATCTCTAATCCATTGACATAATATTAAACTGTTTACTTTATTAAGTGAGTTTTATCCTTTTTACGTCATTAATTTGAGTAATATTTCATTTTCAAATAATTGAAGTTTAGGACATCTGTAAATCTGGGAAAGATCTATCCATGCATTATCACTATCTTTGGTCATACCAGGTGTGTCCAACATGGTATAAAATATTTTTTCAAAAATTTTTTATGAATATTCATTACATCAAAGATGTGATGAACTAAAAAATCAATCTAATATAGAAGATCCTAAAATATAATCAAATTTATCAAATTATGATTTCTCCAAAATCCTTTTGTTGTTTATAGTTACTTAAAATGTAATAGGATGTAATAAAGAGATAATATATTTTATTGGATTACTTGATAGAACTGCTGGAGGTGAATCTATTTCAATTGTAACTTTTGTAAAATTATTTTTTCTTCTTTAAAAAGGGTGATATGCAAGAAGAGATCTCCGATGAAAGTAAAAATAACTAACCTTTCACCAATAACCAATAATAAACAATTTTTTCTCATCCATGCAATGATAAAATGATTTTAGGCCATGTGTGATCCATCTAGATAATATACAATTCATCAAAAAGTCACTGATCATCCATAATTACCCAACCTTGACTATGAAATTAGGATATAAAACAGTATAAAATATAGTCACACCGTTGTTCCATAAAGAAATTAACTCATCAATTTATGGCTTCAAATAAACATAAATATTCTTCTTTGGATTTCCCAGAATTAATAGCATTATATATATATGGTTCTTTCATCAACATCAAAGGAGGTAAGTTTTGAAAAATTATGAAAAAAGGAAAACAATCATATTTATTCTCGTAAGTACCAAATAGAAAAAAACCATTAGTGGAATGGACCAGCTGCATATTATGATGTTCTGAAGTAAAACAAGGTTGAGTTTGATCCAAATATTTCTATGAATCACCATCACATCGATGATTTAAGATTTTAGTGACAAAAATATTTTATTTATTCCAAGTCATCAACCTAGCTATGTTAAGAGGCATAAATAAATACTGTAAATGAGTTGTAATTGGGAATTACCTCAACTATTTCATAGGAACTCTAGACTTTCCTCATTTTTCTTATTTATACATTGATTCTCTACATGTTTTATAATTATCCAAGGATTCATAGTCACCATAATATATGAAATAGTCATTTGAACATGCATAGATTTCATGATATATAAGACCCAAACTATGAACCAACCAATTAAATTTATGGAAACTTACTGGTAATTTTTTTCCATTAGGAAAAAATAATTTGACAAAAGATAGAATCTGGCTAAAAATATTATTTGATAGTCCAAAATATAATTTAATAACCATAAATTTTGTAACAGCTTCATGTTTTCTCATCTGGAATCCTGGATATAAGGCCTCCATAAAATATTTCAACAAATAGTAAAATTTAGAAGGCTCTCATTCAAGATTTGGAATATCATTCCAAGTTTTTGTTTCAGGAATAGATGGACCAGTGGCATAAATTACTAAATTATGAAATAATGGTTCTAGAACCCCTTTTTTATTTTCTATTAAATTATTTTCACCATGATGATACAAAAAAATATAATATTTTTAAAAACCAAAACACAATTGATGAAGTCCAACATTGTAAAAATTTTTGAATCTCCAAAGATCACATTTCTGACATGGACATTTAATTGTTCCTCGAGAAGCAAAATCATAATTTAATGACGTGAATGATATAAATTTTTCAACACCTTCTATATAGATAGGATTTTTAAAATATCCATTTCTATTTTTTTGATGATTTATCCAATCATGACTGCATAATTGAAACTATTGTTTACTTCTTGAGTCTATAGTCATCTAAAAAAACTACTTAAATAAGAAAAATTATTTTTTATCACTTTAATTAGTTTCAAATTAGTATCATAATTCTTCGCCTTGAATTATTCCATGGAATATGATCAAAGTAAGGTGCTGGGTTAACACTGTACTATGTGGATGCAGAGTCTCGATGAAGATAGAATAAAAATATTAAAAATATTATATAAGAAAAATTATATTTTTTTGAAAATGAGAAATATCTCTCTAGTGGTGTATCTTATGAGAAATCAGAGACCACTATTGGGTCTGGGAAGTGGAGTTTAGCCCAGACGTGAAAAAACTCTTGTGAGAATCTAGTGTTTATTTACGTGGAATGTATGGGTAATTTATTTAATATTTTTATTATAATTTATTTTTAAAATTTATATTATCTTTCAAATATTATGTTGTATGAGAAATTAGAGACCATCGTTGGGTCCGGGATGTGGGTATTAGCCATGGAGTTATATAACATTTTTGAGAATTAGGTATTTCGTTACATGGAATCCATGGGTAATTGAATTATTTTTTTATTATAATTGTTTATTAAATTTAATGTATCTTTCTAACTATGTATCATATGGAAATTTGGAGACCACTATTGGGTTCAGGAAGTGGGGTTTACCTTAAAAACACCAATATATTTGTGAGCATTGGGTGTTTGTTTACATGGAACACATGGGTAATTCATATAGTATTTTTATTGTAATTTCTTCTTAAAATTTAATGTGTCTTCCAAATTGTTTAATGTATAAAAAATCTGAAACCATCATTGGGTCTAGGATGTGGGTTTACCCTAGGCATGACATAATATTTTTGAGCATCGGGTATTTGGTTACATAATTCATGAGGTTAATTCATCTAATATTTTTATTATAATTTCTTATTAAAATTCAATGTATCTTTCAAACTATGTATTATATGAAAAATCAGAGTCCACCATTGGATTCTGGATGTGGGGTTTAACTAAAGAACGACATAACACTTGTGAGCATCAGGTGTTTAATAATATCACATGTGAGGGTTTCATTTTTAATATTATCATCATATTATTTGTATATATATTATATAAATATTATAATATTTATAAAAATTATTAAGAAATTATAATAAACAAAATTTATTACTAACATTACTATTTAATATTTTTTAATAAGATTGGCTAATTAATTTATAATTATTATAAATTAAGTAATGATTATTATTAATTATTTAAAGTATTAAATAATGTTTAATAATTACTATAAATATATCACAATTTATTAATTAATAAAAATACATCAAATATAGTCTAACTCATTTATAAAAAAATACAGACATCAAAACTATATAAAGACAGCCTCACACACACAAACACACATAGATAATTTATAAATAATTTTTATTATATTTAATTTTGACTATAAATAAATATGATTATATTGAATTAAGAAATTATATAAATAATTTATAAATATTTTTTAGTACATATTTTGGAATTAATAAATATTTTTGAATTGATATTAATTTATAATTAATACTTTTTTAATTAATAATTTTCAACATTGAGACGTTTTAGTAGTTGTGCAAGTCGGGTGTTTGTACAACATTTATACGAATTATTAATACTAGATTTTTAATTAATATAATATTTATTTTAATAATTTTTAATTTCTAATTGTTATTTTATTTTATATTTTTTTAAAAAATTATTATTATTATTTTATAATTATCAATAATATTTAAAATTTAGTAACAATATAGACTCAATAATTACTAAATATTGTAAATTATTTAATGATTTTTGAAAACTTTTAGAATTAATACTAAATTTTAAATAATTAATATATTTTATGCATTTTTAATAATTTTTTAGATGTTATAGTTTTATACAAAGATTTATAAATAATTATCCTAATTATTATCTACTTTTTTAATAAATATTATATATCTTAAATTATTATTTTATTTCATTAAACCAATTTTTTAATGTTCTTTTATAATTTTATTTAATAATGTTTTGTTCATTTTTTTCTTTAAATTAATTTTATCATCATTAAGAAATAATAATTCATTTATATTGGTTTCATATGTTATATATATATATTACAAATCTTTTTAATAAAATGTATTTAAATCAAATTTATTATTACACGTTTTTAAAAAAATTAACATATCAATTATTTACACATATAAACACATGCACATAAACACAAAAAAATCGGGAACTAGGACACTAAAAGAATATTAAAATACCAGAAAAAATAATGATGTAAAAAAAATCTGGTACATTTATAATAAACTTCTAGAAACCCTAAATACCCAAAAAATAAAATAAACCATGGTTTTAACCAAACCATAATATTTCCAAAGGATTGAAAACTTATAACATATTTCAATAATAATCATATTTCAAATAATAATATAAAATAATAGATCACAAGATACCCTAAACTCGAAAAAAATAATATATTAAATTTAAAGATAAAAAAATTATCAAAATACCTTAAATAAAATTAAATCAACTCGTGTGGAACTAGGACACTCAAATAGAGAGTAAAAAATTTAGATTAATATTAAATATTAAATAAATTATAAAAAATAGGTAAATTTATAAACATATATTTTTCCAAAATATTATTTACAACATTTAACAAAAATACACAAAAACAATAAAATAGGATTGAAGAAAAGTTCATAACTAGAATAAAAAAGACAAAACCAACAAAAAATCTGATGAAACTGACAATTTTGGAGATGAATGGGGTGGGGAAGCTGAGGGTTTTCCATCATGACGGTTTGGGGGAAGGAAGAATAAAGGATAGGAAAAGAAAAAGTGTGTTGCACACTATTAAATCGAAAAACATTTTGAGATGGATTTATTGTGGAAAAATGAATTTCATCATAAAATGTTTTTTCAGTCTAATCTACTTGCGATGGGAATAAATTCCAGTCAAACATAATATCAACTTTATGGGCATTTGTGATAGAATAATAAGTCTGTCGCAAATGCCTGCAAAAAATATATTCCATACGGGATGGCGGGAAATCCCCCAAAAAATATATTTGAAATATCCAATATTCTATAAAAAATATATTCTATTTTCAATATAATATCACATCTAACAGAAATATTCCACAGCGAATGACGATTTTTAATGGGGCATTTGTCTGTCAGAGTACCCCGTCGCAAATGCTAAAAATTTTAGTAGTGTAAAATCTTCCAAAGTTTACAATGTTTTTATATCAATATTCAATATGAAAGTGATTATAATGAAATAAATTGGATTAATTTATATAAAATTTAACTAATTTTATTTTAAAACAAATTAAAAATATTATTCATCATTATAAACAATTGAAACTAAAAGACAGTTTTCAATTAAAATTCAATATATTTTTTTATTTTCCAAAAATGAAACATTTCAAAAATATAAAAAAAATCACACTAAAATAATATTGATAATATTATTTAAAAAATGAAGTATATTTTTCCAAATAATTTGTTTATAAGTGGTTAAACATAAATATAAATTATCTGCACAAAGAGCGACTAAACCATATTTTAAAAAAAAATACAGTTTTTTTCAGACAAAATTTTATTTTCATTCAAATGGTTCTAATTTAGTCAATAATAA
The DNA here is from genome assembly GCA_963277665.1 of Viscum album. Lineage (NCBI taxonomy): Eukaryota > Viridiplantae > Streptophyta > Magnoliopsida > Santalales > Viscaceae > Viscum > Viscum album. Next base: position 1,420,654,273 of record OY728123.1, on the reverse strand, counting down.
ATATATATCAATTTTATTTACGTTTAAACAAAATTTTTTTTACAATTACTTATTAATATTCATACCCACCAATTTAACATCTTCGTTATAATGGCAATGATTAAAAATAATATTTTAATAAAATATCATATTTTCTTAAAACCTAACATTGTGTTCATTGAAAGTTATCAAATATATTTAAGTTATTTTGAAATATATATTATAAATTCTAATGATGTTACATTTCCTTATACTCTTGGTGTTTCTTCTCACACACACCGTCAAATATGATTTTCATATTTTAAAATCTAGGTGTGTTACATTTTACCCCCTTAAATAATATACATCCTCACAATTCAATCTTGAACTCAGTAATCAGTGGTTTTTCATTTCAAAATACATTTATTGGAAACCCACATTATAGAAAGGGTAAATAAAACATCCTCTTGATATTAGATAAAGGGATGTGAAAAGGTCATCCGGAATAATTACATAATTAGGTTTCCAAGTAGGAGATCATGGGTCAGAAATAAAAACCTCGACATAGAAGAGAAAAATAACGCCTAAGGATTAATAGACAGTGATAGATATCACTGATAATAAGAAATTGGGTGATCTAAATAAGGTTATCGACCAAAAAACTAGAAATATATTATGAGTTAAGGACTATATGATTCATTAGAAATTATGGTACTAGGAGAAGTTTTTTTATCAAGATCCTCCCATAGTGTTTATGAATTATTTTACTCTATAATTATGTAAGGAAATATACTAAATAGATAAATTTGTATTTTGTAATCAAAATTTCATCCTTTGATTTTCATTTGACCAATTTACAATTCTTAGCTTACACCATTAAATGAATATCGAAAAATCATTTGTTTTTATGCTTGAAGAACTACAATTCACTTTTCATGGATCATAAAATCTATAATTTAATGGTAAGAAATTCCTTCAATATCTAGTTATTATTATAAAAAAATGGTTATCATATGTTATCCAATGTGTATAAATCTTCATATCTTGAATTAATACATTAATATATAAAACCACATCAAAATTTCAACCAAAAGTTTTTTATAAATAGTTATCATTATGACCCTTTAAAAGATTGACAACCAATACATTAGGAATCAGGTTACAATATTATAAAAATGATCTGATCATTAATCTAACAAACAACATGGATGAGATATTAGTCTTTACATAATATACATGTGAATACCTTTTTCATGTATTCTCTTAAAACTTGGTAATAACATGAATTACTATAAAACCTTATTGAAATTATTCATGCCTTCTTAATACTTAAATAAAAAAGATATTATTGGATATATTCCTTAAATCCAAAAATGACATAAACTGCATCAACTATAGCGTAATCCACATTGTTAACAAATCGTTAGTCACTTGAAACTTAGTTAGTACTATAACATTTACATGAACCATATCAATCAACACTATATCCCAACATTAATATCACAATAATAGGAACCTATGAAGGGTTATATTTCCCTTAATCATGTATTTTTTATGATGTTATACTTTCTACTGAATCATTTTTCTTCTTCCTCGATACCATTTCATACATGCTTCCAAATCCTAAATAAAAAATTATTTTTGTACAATACTTATATGTTTCGACAATGTCATGAATAAAAGAATTTTACAACATATTTCTCGGACCCAAATACATAGGAACAATAATCATTCAACTTAATTTTTTGTAATAGAATTAGCATAACCTTGAGACCTTAGGTACATTTGATTTATTTTACCTTGACACTTGGATATTTCATTTTTGCAGTGATCCATATCATTATAGTAGAAGAATATCACATTGGAATACTCTTTCACCCCTTTTAATCATGATCATGGTTTCCTTTTTTATCTAAACATGATGAAAAATCATTTTCCTTTTAAGGATGTCACCATGGTTTTTATTTCCACAAGTATCACATGTTGGAAAATCATTCTCTCCCTTATTCCCCTTATCATTTTTTTATTTTCCATCCTCTTATTCTCTTAATTATATTTGAAGCCACAAGACTATGGGAATTATTTATATGTCTTGATAGCACATGATACTATGTCTTAGTATAATGATAATGTTTGGGAGACTAGTTACCTTAAAAGTATTGGATTAGTCCCATCAATGTAATAGTCAATCACACTATTTATATTATTTATGTTTTCTATACCATTCCTTTATAACCATGAAATGATGGATTCATTCTTACCAACATTTAGCTCTTCTTTTTGTATTAGACTCAACAATTATATTTCCATATCTGCTTGTTTCTCCTAAGGAAAATATATTTACAAGAATATTACCATGAAATCCTTCCAATCCATGCTTGTTATTTCCTCCATATATTTAATGTTTTTAATCAGTGAACACCATTGATCCTAATATCCCAAGATATTATAAATTTAAATGAAAAAATTTTCCATTTCACTACTTCCCAGATATAAAAATATATTCTCTAAAAAACTCATTCATTACTTAGAGAAAAAAAGAGTTGTAGTCTCATTGAATTATGAAGGTTTCTAACACATGAATTCGTAAAAAAATTTCACACTGCGTGTTGATTAGTATGTTTCTCCACATAAGAAAGGTTATTACACATAACCTTAGTTAGTTTTCCCAATATTGTTATAATTTGATATGTTCTAGCTATAGGTACAACTATATCTTCCTTATCTTTCCCAAGAGGGAAATTTTTATATAGAGAATGCTCATTTATATAGTTCCAATTCCTTCCATAAGGTGACATTTCTAAACTTTATTAGATCATAACATTATGAAACATAATGTATAATCCCAAAACCAGTGAAACACATAACAAAATAATAATTTTTTTCATAAATAATCTCATAATAATAAACATGGTTTCTTTGGAAATATTTTAATGTTCAAATACTTCATAATTGTTTTTAAAGAAAATGTGAATTATTCTAAGAATATATTCTGGGAGTGTCAAACCAGGTGTGCAGTATAGCCTTTTTTCAGGCACTTGATGACAATCAGGTCAAGCCCAATGATACGTTTTCAATATTATTCCCATATGATCCTTTTTTCATAACAATTTTCACTTGTAGAATCCATATAGTTATGTATTTATAGGAAAACACACACAGTATATTCCTTATAAAAACATTAGGATGCTCTAATTTATTACCATGGAATAATATATAATTAATCACATCCCAAAAGATCGAATAGTTTAGCAGTTTTGGTAAATTAGATATATACATTAAATTAAAATTACATTTTAAAACATAAAAAACAAAAAATATCTTTTATAATTCCATTATTACAATTAGATTGTCCCTTCATATAAATCACAAAATACATCCGGGTATCTTGGGGAAAATAAAACATAAGAATGTGGTGAGATAAGATGCTGAGTAAGGGTAAGAATACAACATAACCTATGATTAAATAAGGAATAATCAATATGGAAAGGTAAATAACTGAATCACATTATATTTAATAACTTCAAAATAATATGGTAGAGATAAAACATGATCAAATAATTCCATAAAAATAATCAAATGAGCTTTAAATTTGACCATGGATACTCTAATTCATCGAATAATGACATGGAATATCAATAACTATATTCATAATGGTGGAATGAATAATTCTAGAAATCCAAAACATATCTTCAAGTCTTGTTCCAATATATATAATAATAGTGAGGATTGTTCCATGAAATCCAATAAATGGATAAATCCTCATCCAAAACCATATATATATTGTCTCGGGAAACCTACTAATACAACGAGGAGCTATAGTGGGCCCCTCTCGTCACTTAAAAGGTCTAACATATTCCTCATTTTAAAGGGGTGAAACATAATTCACATAAAAATTCATATTAGAAATATCATAAGAAATGTAAATACTTTCCCCAATAAATAAAAATAACCATAAATTATCTAGAGTAATGTGAATGATATCAACATACTGCATCCTTAGTCAAACAGTTCATGAACATTTGGAGAAATAATAAAGATGGTATCATTAGATTACGTCCCAGTTAAACCATGAGTAACATCAAATAATGTATTATTATATATAAAATGATTTTTAAAGATCAAATGGAACATTTCTTAGGTAAAATAAGCTTTCTTAAAAATCATCCTTTTTATTTTTAAAATTGAAAATTCACAAAATATTATCAAAATCCATTTCTCCAAAAATAAATTTTAAATACATAGATTTTACAAAATATTAAGAAAAAAATATTAATTAAAAATTAACTTGTAAAATTATATTGTAATCTTTGAATAAATTGCCTTCATGTTGGCAGGTAATTCTTTACATATCTAATAAGGTAAGAAAACATTCTTTTTTACACTATAAAAAGGATAGAGAAGTGAATCATTACAAAAATGATAAGAATATTACTTATTTTTTTTAAAAAAAATATAAAAAATGGTAAGTATTAATTTATAAAATGATGTGGAGAATTCTAAAAACATTTTCAAAAACATTTTAAGAAAACATTTTTTTAGAAGAACAAATATTTTCGACCGAAAGAGAAATAATTTCATAGTTTCCTAAAAACATTTTCATAATAAATTTGGTACCAAAGAGAGGAAAAATGGTTCTATTAATTTGATATATTTAGTTGATAACCACTGTATAAAAAATATTGATTTTATGATAGGAATATAAAATAATCCCCCTAAGAGAGACTTAAATAAAACAATCGAGAATATTGATGAGATTGTGAAATAAACCATTACCACTTTTGTATCATTTGAATCATAAGCCCCATGAAATAAATAATATTAAATAAAACTTTAAATAAAATTAATTTACATAAATTCATTATATAACATAAAAAATTTAAGTATATATACCATATAAGTGAAAATAGTGGCGAATATGGCGTATGTCTCATGGAAGTAAAAGTGAGTTGAGAAACCCTTACCTTGATTCCTAATAATCACATAAAATTTTTATATAATAAACTTATGTTAATTATTTACATACTTAATGGTCTTTTCCAATATTATTATTCCTTTTATTTAACTTATAACCATGTTATATTTTATTACTTAGTTAATTAAGTTTATATCAGATGTTTCGATGATATTTGGATTATATGCGAAAAATGACTTTGGTAGGTTTACTATGGTAAAAAAAGTTATCATTTATATATATATAGAAAAATAATCATGATATAATTATAATACTTATACATAAATTATAAATTCAAAACCAATCATGAAATATGGTTATGAAAAATTAATTACGTTACAATAATAGAGACGGTAGGTCGTACGTACACATGAGTAACATGTCCATCATTCAATGATTATTAAAGAAATAAAAAAATTAACATTTTATCATTAGAGGATGATAATAATTTAATATATTTAACATATTATTTATTTAAATATACTTATTTATTTCATCCATGTGGTGAGGTTATGAAGATAGAGTCACATCGCGCCGTGAAGGAGGTAGTCCCTACATACACAAGTGATGTTATCATTTTTAATTGTTAGAATAAAAAATTTATATTATATTTTAGAGTGATAAATATTTTATGAATACCATAATAATTCAATGTATATCACTAAAATTCATTAACCTTACCCCGTTCACCTTCCATGTAAAGTGTTAGTGAAAGATTGATTGCATTGTTTTGCAAGGGGGTAGTCCCCCGTACACATGAGTGATGTTATCATATCCCCTATTAAATAGAAGGAAAAAAGTAAAATTTTGTATAATTATTATATAGGTATAATTATGATAATTATTCCCTTTTATTGTCACTGTTTAATAATAACTGAATGAGGTGTAAGAAGTAAAATAAAAATGCTCATTGAAAACTGTTACTTCTTCTTCGAGTATCCTCTTTAGGTTAGCATCGAAGACATACTAGGAAGGATTTATGCTCACAATAAGAATTCTAGGATGATATATGGGAAGTTTAGAATTAATTTGTGTAGGTATTAGATAAACCATAATTTTTTTAAAGCTTGAACAATAGAGGATATGGGTGGCCTTTTATAAGTGAGGTGAGTGACACACTTGTAATTTTTTGAAACAGAAATGTGTACCCACATTTTTAACATAGAAAATGGTCAAAAAATAGAGTATTATCTGGACTTAGACATTATAGGTTCAAAATATGGACATAAAATAGTATTTGTAAATTTTAGGTCAAATTAACTGTAATCTTTTTGGTTTAACACCTTGGTAAATCCATTTTTACCATAACTATGTTAAATTTTTTCACTATTCTTTTTGGTTAAAATTTAATTTGATCTTAATAGAAAATATAATTTATTCTAATTTAAAATATTGAATCCATTTTTTCAATTTATTTTCACAAAATTTGGGAAATTTAATTTTAAATTCATCCAGCATAAGTAGTGAGAAAACATGTTTTTTCGAAGGGAAAATGTTTAATTGTTTACAAAGTTTTTATATAAAAATGAAAAATATTCTAATGAACTAAATTGGATTAATTGGTATAAAATTTACCTAATGTTACTTTAAAAATGACTCAAAAAATAATTTAACATTATAAATAATTTAAATGAAAAGACCATTTTTAATTAAAAGTCAATATTTTTCCCTATTTATAAAAAATGAATCTTTTCATAAAAATCCCAAAAATTAACCCTAAGTTAATTTTGATATTTTTATTTAAAAATTAAGTTTATTTTTTCACATAAATTCTCTAAAATTGGGAAAAAAAATATCTATAAATTTTGTGTGCAAATATTGATTATAAACCATCTTTTAGAAAAAATACGGGTTTTCAGAAAACATTTCCTTTTTCTTTCAAATGGTTCTAATTTAATATCTAATCAATAGATATCAATATTAATTTTTTTAGATGTATAATTTACAAAATTTTACTTATTACTATTCATATCTACCAACTTAAAAACTAGTTCATAATGGTAATGTTTAAATTATTAGATTTTCATACATTATAGTGTTTCATTAAAACCTAGTGTTACATGCATTACATGTCCTCAATGAGATTGAATTTATTTAAATATATATATATATATATAATAAAGTCACATGATGTTATATTACCTTATATTCTTGGTGTTTCATGTCATACACACCATTTAATATGATGTTCATATTTTAAAATCTCTAGGTGTTATAGGTTATATCATATAAGGACAAGGTGGGAAAATAGTAAATTTTAATCTTTTAATGGGGTTAAAGGTTTGGCTGCACAATTTTTCAAACCATGTTGTTTCACCTTTACAAGGGGAAACTGATATGTACAATTTTCTAGGGTGCTCACATGGTTTGAAAAACTATGCAAAAGCTATGTAAATGGCTCTGTCCAGCCTTGCACGGTTTCAACATAATGCATAATTCGTGCTTTAAAAATCATGCATCAACCTTCTATAGGGTAGATGATCATGATACATGGTTAGTACTAATCATGTACTAACCATGTAGAATGAACCGTACAACATCATTTTTCATCTTTTTTATGTCCTGAGCCACTAGGACACTACCATGACCTTCTACACCCCCAGAAGGCTTCCCATTAATCATTTAAAGGTATTTTAACTGTAACACCCCAAGCTTCCATGGTACGCTCCTCTTTGAATAATAGAGCAGCGTGTGTTGTACGCAACTTCGAGTTCTAACACACACTACAACCAATCAAAGTAGCCGTTATGAATAGTAATACTTAATTTTTGAAATTTTATAAATTTTATTTTTCCAAATGGACTTCGTTTTTGTATTCGTAATATCAAAATTAACCTAAGTTGATTTTTTTGTAACTTTCTGAGAACTTCCAATTTTTTATGAATAGTGAAAAATACTTAAAACAACTTTTTTAATCAAAATAATTTATTGTGATAAATTATACTATTTAGTGGTTTTAAAGTATAATTAGAATATATTTTTACCATTTTATCCAATGGTGTTCATTAGAATTAATTTAACATTGAAATAGGACATGAACAATTGTCAATCTTTTGATATAAATTGTTTCTTAAAAACACGCTATTTGTTATGGCAGCGGGAATTAATTATAAAATTAATTAATGAAACTTATATTTTTGGAATTTTGTAAAATAGACATCATTTTTTAATTCGGAATATCAATTATAGCTTAGGGTGAAATTTTGGCATTGTTCTGAAAAACCTCAATTTTTGATGAATAGTGAAACCACTAAGTGGTACTTATAAAAATTGTTTTTTCGTTTAAATGAAATATTACCACTTCTGTGATTTTATTTTCAAAAATCCCACATACATGGTTGTCATTAGGAAGTAAAATGTGGTTCAATGGGATTAAAATAATTTTTGGTGAATAGTAAATTTTATGTTCTTAATCGCGATTAGAGGTAATTAGTGTAGTTTAAGGTAAAAATAATGTTTTAATAATATGAGATGAGCTTGAAACATGTCCTAACCTCATTGGATGTGCCATGGCCGACCAAGAAAATCCATGGGTCAACTTGGGGAAACCATGGAGCCACTTTAGTTGGAAAATGACATAAATACCTTTTATTTAATGTTAAAGTAAAAAATGACACAAACATGAAATGTATTACTAAAACAAATTTTATATGGGGTTATACAAGTAATATTTTTGACTATAAATAGTCATTGGAAAGCTAAAAAGATTTCTTAAATCATAGTAGTTTTTTTATAATTTTTAAACATTAAATAAATTAAATTATTTATGACATCATGATGATGCAGCGAAGACCTCATTATTTAACGATTTAAATAAAATAAAAAGATAATGTACAATACAAGGCTTAAACTTGTCAAAAACATATTGGATGAGTAGATTTATAACCCTTATAACCTTATCCTTTAATTATATAATTGTGGGACCTCTAAAATCCGAAACTCATTTTATAATAAAGTGACTTTTCTTTACTTTCCAAGAGTGCCCCTCCTCTCCACTTATAAAAGGCCCCCACCTCTACCACCTCATTCACACATTGAAGCCATTTGTAACGGCCAAATTCTGCCCAAATACTCTCCCAACTTCCCCCTCTTACTCCTAGAAGCCTCACTTTGGGCATAACTCTTCCCAAGTAAGCCTTTGGCTCAAATCAAAAAGAGTTACCCGATTTTAAGGTAATGTCTTCTCTAATGTTGTTTTGTTTTATTTTTCTTCTCCAACCCCCTAAACACTTTTTATTCATTTATTTTGCAAAAACACCAGTATAATCAACATACTAGGATTTTGATATAATAATTATTCTAGCTACACTTACACACACCAACATCTAATGGTTAAAGAACATACTGTTTCTGTGGATGGCGAATTTTTTGCCTCACGAAACGATGATTGTTCAACACTCATATAACACCTCTAATGGTGGCCATTATGATGACACTATTTTTATATATGATATATATTATGTTTTTGCTTTCCTTATGATTTTGTATTTTTCATTTATGGCATACCATTATGGTTTCCATTATGGGTAAACACGATATTTTCATTTTAGGAAGTGCGGACTACCGCCCCCTCAAAGTGATGTGAATCGTTAATGCCATATGTGGGATGTATAAAGGATGGTGTAAATGATATTATATATGATATTATACTGGAAATATATTATAACTTTATATAATTATGATTTCATTCCATTAAATACGAAATAGAAATGAAAGTAGCATTCATGCGAACGTACGGCTTACCGTGTCCATGAACGGTGCATTTCATTTCTTACCTCTAAATGTTACGTAATATTATGAATGAATGTATATAATGGATATATATGATATATATGAAATCTAAATCATGAATATAATTCTAGAGATAATGGATATTCTACCACATAAACAACTTGTAATTATAAGAAGTTTATTGTTGACTCAAGTACCAAAGATCGACAAAACGACCGTTATTAACTTAAATAATTACATAATGTTCATAACATTGTAATAAGTGATATAAAAAGGATAATGAAATTGAAAATTGTTCTTAATAAAGTAGATATTAACTCTATTTTATTAATCAGGACGTTAAAGAACGGTTGAGTCAAGTCGGACACGAGGTAAGGGAATTTCTTAACCAAACTTCCATTCCTTGGGTTAATCTCCTACTTTCAAATTATGTCATGATATTATTATGTCTTAATTTGTATTTTTACTTTCTTTATGTGTACCTATAGTGAATACACATAATAGATCTATTTTATTTTAAAAATGATATTTTTAAGTACTTCTTCTCAATCTCCTTTCGTTGAGGCATATTTGGTTTTATACAAAACTTTCTTTGATACGGTGTATAAACCCCTATGACTTTTACATTTATTCAAAAGGAATATTTTTTATATGAAGTGTTTACTGAAGGACAAAAGGGAATGTTTTTGTCGTACGTATGCGGCGACAATGACTTCTCCGCTGCTGTGACCATTATTTGAGTTTCGGCTTCCTCTACAAGCAATACATTTTTTAATGAAAAATAAATACCATGTTTTACTTTTCTTTTATTTTGGTATTGAAAATGGTTTTGAAAGCATTTTTATTATATCAATGTGTTGTATTGATATATTGTGATTGAAATGTGGAAATGTTATGTTTCCTTTATGCATGTTTTATGTGATACGATTATGTTATGGTTTATGATATATTTAAACCTATTTATATGAGGAATGCATTGGACTTAATAAGTGACGGGTGGAGCCCGCTATAGCTCCTCGATGCATCGGTAGGTCTCATGAGACAAACTAGTGTCTTGGCATGAGGCCTTGACAAAATCTTATTTGTGGTCTTGGCACGAGGCCTTGGCTACGTGGTTATAATAGTCTGGAATTATGCATTCCATCATTATGAAAGTGGTTATTAATATTTCATGTGATTATTCGACTAGTAAAATATCAATGTGAGTAAGTAAATGGCATTATTTCAGTTTACTTTTGCCATATTATGATAAAGTTCAAGTTTAAAAGGATTTTGTTTTAGTTATACATTGCCTTAAATGTTAATGTTTATTTATGAAATCTTCCGCTATATTGTTATCCTTACTGAGCATCTGAGCTCACCCCTTTCAGTGTTTTAATATTTTCTAGGATGTGAAGAAGTATTTTATGAATGACCTGCAGGGATAGTCATAAGAGGATATGAGTGTGGACTATGGAGACTTTGTTATTGTAGTTTTTCACATTATGATGTAATTTAACATTTATGAATGTATCTAGTGTTTCCAAGGCTACTAAACTAATCGGTCTTTCGAGACTTGATCTTTTGTGATCATGCCAATGTTACGAAGTAATGCACTGACTCTGGGTAGCTGGGGTCGGGGCGTTACATTAACCAATAATAAAACCAAAAAAATACCTCCTCAATGTTTGAAACCTTACACTTTTTACCCATTTTATCCTTTACCAATGAGACATAAATTTTACCTTGGTAATTTATTTATATAATAAAAAATAAATGAGAAATTATTAAAATATTTTATAATTATGATTATAAATATAAATCTTATTTGACAATATTTAATTTCTAGAGCTGATAACAAGAAATTTTAATTTAATTACACATTATGTAATAAAAAACAGTTGTTTGAATAAAATATTTTTTTAGAATAAAAATGACTTTATACCAAAAGATGGTAAAATATTGATTCCCATGGAATTAATTATATAATGTTTAATAAAAAGTTACATCATTTATTTAAAACAAAATTAAAATCCAAAAAATATTTGGAATACTTTAATAAAATAAATGAACCAAAATAATTTTCATTTAAATAAAAACATTACTAAAATTTCCCAATGTTGAACATATAATTAAAAGTCCAATATTATATAAAAAATGAATTATATTAACTCATAAATATATATTTATTCTACAATTTTTTATATAATTTAAATTCATACTTATATCATGATGATTTCATAAAGGTTATAGTAATTATGAAATCAGTATTTTAATATTTCTCATAAAAATAATTATTTTATAAAAAATATGAAAAATTATTCTTAAGATTATTTTTAATTGGAATTGTAAAAAATGATGGCCATTTTATGAATTTAAAATTCTAAAATTAATGAATTTAATTTTAAAATAATACCATACAATACATGGGAAACTATTTAGTTGAATAAAATTATTCCTTTTTTAGTCAAAAAATTATACAATCTGGTTTATAAAAACTACGATGAATATTAATCAGTAAAATGATTAATTATAAATAATAAGATTCATTTATTTATAAAATTTTATGGGTTACCACACTTGTTTACATTTCCCATCAGAGTGCTATTCTAGTGGGTGAAGGTCATGACATATAACCCCCTATTCGATTGGGAAATGATTTGATCTTAAGAGATACCATGTATTGTGCATGGAAAGTTAGCCTATCACATAATATAATGATATCTTAGTCATGATCATTGAATTCTATTTTATAAAAGTTTTATGTGTTCCCCCTTTCTTATTTTTCTCATGATTACCATGTTCTTAAGATAACATTACTTGTATGCATTGATTTTATATGACTATTTTTGATTCACCTCCTAATGATTCCATTATTTGAAATATATCCCCACCACTTTTAAATTTATTACACATTTTGGGCTTTCATGCTCACCCATTATTTATATATTTCTTGATGATATCCTATATAGTGATTAGAACTTTTTTATATATTATAAAAAATAAAAATACAGAAATGAAATATTATGTAGCTTGTTTTTAAATTTTGTAACTAATATACCATAGAAATTATACCATTATATTTTTAGATTTATGCTGTGGAATTAATGAAAAATTTATATAATTTTATATTTATGAGATATTATTGATTATTGATTCTATCAGTGTAAGGTCTAGTTACATTTGGGTACTATGTTAGAGAACCTAAAACGGAATACAAAATAAAAAATAAATTGAAACTTAAGTTTCCATAAGATAAGTTATACAATTGAATTAAATTAAATAATTTATTTGTTAATTATTTTGAATTTATAAGCTTAATCTATTTTTATTCACATCCGAAATTCTATTTAATTAGAAAATTATTGGAAATAGAAGGTACCATTTCTATAAGATATGTGATGGGAAAAATAATTAATTCCCAAATGAGATGACTAATTTATTGAGAGTGTTAGTTGAGAACCTCATAATATTATTTGATCAATTGAGGCATGTTATGATTTATAACATGAAAAATTGAAGAGTTGATACTTTCTCCTAGGAGAGAACAAGTTGAGACAAACCCAATCTCTTTAGGTGAATCATCTTACTGATTAATCTTATGATAGTGGATATATTACATTGAAAAGGAATTTTAAATTTTTAAATTTTATCAGATATAAAATTTCATCAAAACTAAATAATTCTATGAATTAGAAGCCTATACATGGTGGAAACTATTATAAACCTCATGACATATAGGTTGAGAGATCAGTGGTAACTCCAAGTGGTGAAATCATTGTCTCTCAAGTATATTACTTTTCTATAATTATTATTTATTGAATTAATATCCCCAAAAACTTTTTATAATACATTTGGAATAATTTGAAGATATTTTAGGTATGGGTTGGTTATCTTTATATGGAAACAATATCATCTACAATAAGAGAGAAATTAAATTACATATACCAAACCATCCTCCAATTTTAATCATGTGAAATGAGAATAATTATTCTTAAATATGAATTGTTTCTTAAGCATGGATATTGATACATTATGATAATGAATTTTGGATTAAATCATTGAGACAATAGAAAGTATCATCCTTAAATACATACAAATTATGAGAAAATATACTGATTCATTCCCTTAAGTTTATTTTTTCTCCCTCATGATATATAGTTTATGTAATTTATAGACTTTATACCTAGATATATGCATCTATTTAAGAGTCCCAATATAATGGACACTATAAACTAGAATAATTTAATAATAAAATATTCGATAACTTGGACAGGGGTTCTATACCCCCTACTACTTCTCAATATAGTGTATTAGCATTACTTTTAATGAATAAGGATAGTTCAATATATCTATGAAATAATTATCATTCTCTCAATAAGATAAAAATAAAGAACAAGTACCCCTACCATGTATTTATGACTTGTTAGATCAACTATATGGGGATCATTAATTTTTAAAGGTATAATTTTGATCCAGTTATCATTAGTTGATGGTGAAGATTGATGATATTCTAAAAACATTATTTGAATATATATATAAACACCATGGGTTAATAGTTAATCCACCTAGTCCTACTAATAATCTATATGTCTTGATAGAAATAATGAATTAATTTTTTTGAGTTCACTGTGAAAAAGTTTTTATGGCCATTATAGTTGGTACTCTATCATACTGTAAGATATTGGGAGAACATGAGGTAAACTTGAGTATTGTCTCAAAGACTATGCGAAAAGAGATGTTTTATTAAACTTTTTCTAAATATAACTTCTAAATGTAACTTGTCACATTATTTAGGTATATTAACAAAATAAATGGGAAACATATTTTTCCTTTAATGATAAAGGAAATAGAGGAATGACTGAGACCTACATAAGTAATAGTGTTATGTATTTTTATTTGATTATATTTTTATATTCAATGGTTTCTAAGAAAGATATCATGATTTTAAAACCGCAAAATCATGGTAACTATAAAAGTATTAAATATTTACTCGATATATTAACATTAAGAGTGATTTAAGGCATTAATGAAGATATAAATCACCAATACTCACACTACCCTCATATGTGGAAATATGTTTTATACAACAATAGATCAAAGAAGGGGATTTTTGGTAATAATTCAAAGGAAAAAGTGATGGACTATTCCTCATGATAGTTTAAGGTGAATGATTAAAATTATGAAATGAATAAACTATATTTTGTTTGAGAAATATTCATATTAATTATTTAGATATATTATATATTTGGATAGAATTATGACCCATATACTATTAATAAAAATATAAACCATATATATATTTAAATATAAGGATCTCAATATGAACCAATTAATAAGTCTAGTATAGATGAAATACTATGATTACTCAATCCATTACAATCTTACAAATAAAAATAAGGTGTCAGACTCTCTACATATAAATTATCTTGCAAACATATCCATGATGAGGATTTAAAATCTACCAAAATTATTAGGAATAAATAGTATATAAATATGAGTAATAAAGGGAGGAAAATAAATTTACATTTCACAAATTATTGGTCAAAAATAATTATTAGATAAGATTAAGGATGCTCAAAGGGATTATATAGAGATACACAAGATAATAGGAGGAATAAAGAAGTAAAAATTATTAGAGTTCAAAATATACAATCATGAATTTATAATATTATAGAATTGATTATGTTTAAAACTATATATAGATATATATAAGGATTTGTTTTATGATTTTCAAATAATAATATTCTCTATCCACCTGTGAAGAAAAACATTTGTATTGAGATCATTGAGAATAGAAAATGTGGGAAAATATAAATAATGTGATTGTAAAATAGACATTATTACACTTATTATTTCAGAAAGTGATGTAATAATGATGATGAAAATATTACCAGTAATGAAATAGATATAGGGGAACATCACTATTTATTTTTTATTGAGATTTGGGAAGATATCAATAGGAATAAATTCCATATGGGTTTCAGAGTATCGTCACCAAAGGGATATTGACATCATCTTATATTGGGAATAATTCTCACGTTATCAAATTTCCATGATATATATAAAATATGTGGAGATTAAATTTGGAACAAAACTATCAATTTTATCTGATCATGATTTATGGTTTACCTAAATTTTTTAAAATATCATTCAATATACCCTGAATAAAAAGTACAATGTTAGTTTTTCCTATCATATTTATACTAATGTGTAATCTGAAAGGAAAATCTATACCCTTTATGATAAACTAAGATAATACTCTATAATAATCAAAGGAGGCTGGGATCAATATCATACTCTATATATATTTTTTTAAGAAAATAGTTTCCACTCAATCATTCAAATAGAATATTATGAGACTATCTATGGGAAAAACTGTAAAACTATAACATGTTGTGATGAAGTTAGAATGCGTAGATATTGTTACATATATCGGTCGAAGAAATTATAGAGTTGGTAGAAACACATTAGAGTATTAAAGGGTTGATAGAAGTTTTATATTGATAATCATCGCTAAGACTTGAAATTTAAAGTATAAGTTAAATTTTTCCTCTATATATCTCAATGTATGAGACTCTAATGGTTTGGGAAAAATGGAATGCCATGTCCCAAAAATAATTTTCCCTTAGATATCTTTGGTCATTTATGAGGCCTTTCGGATATACTAAAAATTCCCACCAACCAAATACGAAAAATATAATATGTTCCACATATCAATATAGGGGTAGTTCAAAACAAATACATCACAGATAATAAATTCATAGGTGGTATATTGGGAGAATAATATTTATTTTTGAGTATAAATATATGAAGATCATAGATCATGGAGAAAAAATTCTATTCAAAATGATAGTACACCTTTTAAAACTACAATAGAGATTCCATAAGTATAAAGGGGAAACCTAGGAATCTAATAATTTAATAAAGTGGAAGTTACTATTGGGAAAATATTGTTTCAATAGTACTCTGTAATTTATTATGATTTTTATGCTCACAAATACTCTTTTCTATTTTAGTAATGATTTTACTTTAAGTTTATTTTAGGAAATTAATATTTCTTTATATTTAGTCTAAAATTATTTTCATGCTTTTAATTCGCAATGAATTTTTACTAAAGTGTTTGGGATGCATTTTCAAGAATTATGGAAATACTATTCAAACCTTACATCGATACTCATAACATAAGGAATGAACCCTACATTTTTATAGTGCATAAGGATCATGATCCCAACACTTGTATTCAATCATACACTAGAAGGAGAATTTATGGTATCTCAACCCTACATTCAAAATAGAATGTATGGTTAATCAACCATATATTATCCGAAAGGTATGGTTAAATGAACCTTACGTTTGGAAGGAACCTTACATTTCTCAAGATGAGAAAGTATGGTTTAAAAAATAAGTAAGTAGTGAACCATATGCTTTAGAGAGAAACATATGGATCATCAAACTTACTTCTATGATCAACCTTATGTTTTCTACCTTACTTTTGGAGAACTAATGCCATGTAGATGAACCCTACGTTTGGTATTTTGTTTTGAATGAACCCTATGTTTGACTTTTCAATGTCATAGTATTTAAATCCGTGATATTTTGCATGATTTTTTCAATGGCCTTGACAGATTTATAGGCTCCTTTAAAGCTCGTTTTCAACAGATTTAAAGCTCATTATATTTGATTCAAAGAACCATATTCAGTGAATATTTTCACTCATATTGTTAAGGGATGTTATGACTTTCCTATTTTTTTAATATGAATATCTATGTTTCATCTATAGTCTTTTGTTGATATAGAAATCAATAGTAAGATTTTTTCATTATATATTTTATCGGTGTATAATTTTTGATATGGAATCTTTACAAGGGATCTATATTTTCTTTTATAGACTCAATAATAATTTAAGAAAAATATATATAGCTCTCTAATGATTGAAAATATCATAAGAGAATACACTTCGCAGATATACATGTTCTATATTATTCTACTGAAAGTTTGTGAGTGCTTGGTTTTGTTGCTATTCTTAAATCGATGATATTATGTGAAACCGAGATCACATAAGACTCAATATTTCTGGAAAAATATCATTTATGAAGAAGAAGATCCATCTATTATAAATTGATTTTTTTCAATTGTAATGTTTAACCAGTTTCAATAAATCAATTTTATTTATTTATTTGAGCTTCAACTACTCACACTCAGTTGTGGGAGAGTATCATTTTATCGAACTATGCTATGGATAATTGGTTCTCTCTTATAGAAACAAAATGATTTTTATTTAGTCTTGTAAAGGTTTCAACTTCCAGCACTCAGTTTTGGATTCTTGGTCTTGTGATAAGAGGACCATACTAGTGGAATTCCCCAAGCACATGGAGAGATTATTTGGTGGAGTGGACTAGGGGATCCTTGTGCCCCAAACAACTATAAAAAGTTATATTATTTCTTTCTATTTATCTGATTTATAGTTTCATACATAATAACAATGCTACATATCTGCTTAAAATATAGAGGGGTTTAAAGCTATAATTGTGGATGTTTTTGAAAAGACACAATTCACCCCCTCTTGTGTACTACTTTGTATATTTTGACCTAAGAATTGATATTAGAGGAGAGATTTTAGATAAAGGCTATATCCACATAAAGGTTTATAGGTCTATACAAATATGTCAATTGTTGATCCTAGAGAATGGATTCCCATGGTTTGTGCTCCATACATCACCAGTGAAAATTATGGGGGTTGGAAATCAAGGTTGATTATATACTTTAAAAATCTTGGATTCAGAGTTTAATCTAAAATTACAACTCCCTATACGATTCCTGAGAAACCATAAACATGAGATGTTGAAACTGAAGCTCAATATTATATGAATTAAAAAACTATGAATGCAATTATCTTTGGTATTGAACCAAATGAGTTCAATCTAGTTTCATAATGTCATACTACTTATGAAATGTGGAAAACTATTGATGTTTCCTATAAGGGGATATATAATGTGTGACAAATGAGGTATGATAAAACCTAGTTAAAATTTGAGACCTCAAAATGTTTGATAGAGAAAGAATCACACAAATGAATGGAAGTGATATATAAATTATCAATAATATTAAAACCATAGGTGAACCTATCAAACAATCTGATTAAGCATTGAAATCAGTGAGAGTACTACCTTTTAAATGGAATGAAATTTATTTTTATATTAGAAAATAATCACCTATCAAATATCTGACAATGAAATAACTAATTTGGACATTGTTGATGTATGAATCTAAAATATATTCTGATGTTGAAGATCATAGAATAATTTTGAAAAAGGAGTACACTACTCAAAAGGTAACATCTAAGAAGCCAAGAAAAAAATGAAATGAGAAGATAGAAAGGAGAAGAATTTTGATTCATCTAATTTTTAAATAGAACGAGATAAGTTATCTAGAATGTTTATCAAGTTTTATAAAAATAAAATAGGATTAAAAAATCCTTCAATAAGGATGAGAAAGAGTAAAAAGAAGTTATATGATATGAATGTAAGAAATTAGTTCATATTAGATTTTATTATCCTTAACTAAAAGTTGAAATGAGTGATATAGAAAATGGATATCATTAAAATGATAATTATGAACATAAAGAATGAAAGAAATGAACACAACATCAAATTTTTCTAAATAATCCCTTTGTTCATCAAAATCTGATTAAAAAAAGTACAATAAAATTTGAAAGACAATATGTTCCTTGTGGATAAAAAGGAAAAGGTCCAAACCTATTACTCATTCAATTATGATTCTGATCATCTGGTCTCTAAAATAGTATATTAGTTATCTACTATTCTATGTTACAAGAAAAATATTATTCAATAATAAAAAATAAATTTTTTAAAGAAAATTAACTCTACTGTTTTAGATGAAAGAGATACCTTTTTGAAACAACATCAAGAGTTAATTGAAAATTTTAACTCATCAACATCAAACAATTTTGATCATGAAAATAAAGTCAATGATTTTTTTGGATGAAGTAGAATCATATAAGGGCGATGCTTCTGTTTTTACATAAGGATAGAATATATAAATGAAATCCTAGGAAATAATGTTATTAAAAGTGAAAGATTTGGTTTAGGAAGTAAGGATGGGAAATTTTAACTGTACAATAATTATATTGTTCCCAATTCAAAAAATGAAACTTCTTATTTTTATGGAATAAAAGGGCACGTGACAAATAACTATTATTTTAGAAATCCTCAAATCTGTGGAATTAAAAGATCCTTAATTTCAACGATTTTATCTAAATCTAATGATATAAGCTATGGAAGAACAAAGAAGGTATGGATTCCCAGATATCTGCTAGCTAAAACTTCTAGTCCTAAGAAAGCATGTGTACTATTTTTTTAAATACCTTTTCATGTAACATGTCACAAGAATGGAAAATTTATATGGTATATGTCCAGTGGATGTTTGTGGAATATGAGTGGATATCCATCAAAGTTTCACACACTAACTCAAATGGATGGAGGTCATGTGACATTTGGTGATAATTTCAAAGAGAAAATAGTTGGATTTGGAACTATTGGAGATCCAAAGACAATATCTATCAACCATGTACTTTATGTTCAAGGGTTGAAGCTCAATTTGATATTTATCTCTCAGATTTGTGATAATGGTTTTTATGTTTATTTTTATAACAATTACTAATATGTGTTTAATGAAAAATTGATCATGTTTAGAGCACCAAGAATTGAACATGTTTATTCACTGGATATAAATTACTTTTGTAAACAAAATGTTAATTGTTTTTCAGGAAGGACAATTTAGACATTGATCTAGCACAAGAGAGTTGGTCAATATAATATTTATGCACTATATAAATTATCTAAGAAACAGTTAGTTTCTTATTTTCCTAGTCTTATTCTTTATAATGACAGATTCAGTGATTCATGGAAAATTGGAAAGCAATAAAAATCATCTTTCAAATCAATTAAAAAAATTGCAACATATAAAACCTTAGAACTTATCCATATGGATTTCTTTAGACCATAAAGGATATAATGTTTTAATGGTAAATTATATATTTATGTTTTCGTTGATTATTATTCTAGATTTACTTGGTTTTATTTTTTAAAAACTTATGAGTGATGTTTTTTCTATTTTTGAATGATTTTGTAAAATTTTACAAAATAAAAAGTTTCTAAAAAAATTTCATTAGAAATTGATCATGGAAGGGAATTTTAGAATAAAGAATTTAATTATTTGTGTTAAAATATAGGTATAAAAAAACGTTATCTACACTATGAACACCTAAAAAATGGAATTGTTGAATGGAGAAATCGAACTACTCCAGAAATGGCTAGAACTATGTTAAATGAATATAATCCTCCTACCTATTTTTGGTAAGATGCTATAAGCACAATCTATTATATCATGAATAGAGTTTTAATTTGTAATTTTTTTAAAAATACACCTTATGAAATTTGGAATAATTGAAAATATAATGTAAATTACTTTAATGATTTTGGATTCAAGGTATGTATCTTGAACACTAAGGATAATATTGGAATGTTCGATCCAAAATCTTATAAGGGAATATTTTTGGGATATTATGTTACCTCTAAATCTTATAGTGTGTTTAATAAATATTCAAAGATTTTTAAATAATTATTTTATGTGAAGTTTGATGAAATTGACTTTTTCAATAAGAAATAAGATCAAACTGATGAATTTATTTATTCTTTTGACAAAAAGAGGCTAAAAAACATTAAAGTTTATTTTGAAAATGATATTAAAATAATTCAATCGAGTTCATAAGAATATAAAACTAAAGAATCTAAAAGTGTTCATCCTAGATAGTCTAAAACCCTAATTAACCATTGTTTGGAAACATTTATAGGAGACTCAGAAATAGGAAATATAATTAGAATAAATGTTTGAAACCTCAAATAATTCTCTACATTTCTGTCTTAGTTAGAACCTATGACTATTAAAGAGTCCTTAGAATTTGAAATATGGATGTTAGAAATGTAAGAAGAGCTAAACTAGTTCAAAATAAATAATGTTTGGGAACTAGTAGAAAGACAAACCAACTATCCAGTTATAGGAACCAAGTTGGTTTTTAGAAACAAAAATGATGATCAAGGGATCATTATTTTGAATGAATATAGATTAATATCCAAGGGTTATAATAAAGAAGAAGGAATAGATTATGTTGAGACCTTTTCCCCTATATATTGACTAGAGGCCATTAGAATCCTTTTAGCTTATGCATCTCATATGAATTTTAAATTATATCAGATGGATGTTATGTTTTCCTTTTTAAATGGTTATTTAATGGAGTACGTTTATTGTGAACAACCCCCAGGTTTTGAATATCCTAAAACAACCTTTTTTAAACTTACTAAAGATATCTATGTCCTTAAATAAGCAGCTAGATCTTGGTATGAAAGATTAAGTCGTTTCCTTCTGAAAAATGGTTTTACTATTGGTTTGGTAGATACAACACTCTTTAATAAATCATGTTTTTATAATATTTTATTTGTTTAAATTTATGTTGATGATGTTATTTTTGGAATAACAAATAAAATTCATTTTCATGATTTTTCAAAATTAATGAAAAATTAATTTTAAATGAGTGATGGGAGAACTGGATTTATTTTCAGGATTTTAGATTTATCAAAAAGATTATTGATTTTTTTAAATGTAATAAAATAAATTATTGATCTATTAAAAAAGTTTGGACTTGAAAAAAACAAGACTTATAAAACCACCACGTGTACCAATATAAAACATTATTTGGTTAAAGCTAGAAAACTAGTAGACCATAAGTTATATAGAGGTATTATTGGTAGTTTTTTACATCTTACAACTAGAAAACCAGACAATATTTTTTCTCTATGTATTTGTGCTAGATTTCAATCAAATCCAAAAGAATTATATTTCACTACTATTAAAATAATTTTCATATATTTAAATAGAATTTTTTTTTTCAATATCTTCATTACCCCAAAACATCGAATTTTAATTAAATTTAATATTCAGATGATGAATTATGAGGTTTTATATTAGATTGAAAAAGTACATGAGGAGCCTATCACTTTTTATGAAAATAAATACATTCATAGTATAGTAAGAAACAACACTCCGTTTCCCTGTCAACCGCCAAGGCATAATATGTATCTATAGGCAATTGTTGTTCAAAAGTACTATTGATGAAAAACACTATATAGGACATTGGATTAAATTTTAATAGAATTATTATATCATGTTATAATACCAGTGTAATAAATATTTCAATAAATCCTATAAGTCATTCCAGGACTATTCACATTGATACATGGCATCATTTTCTAAGATATCATGTACTTAAAATGGATATATCCTTAGAATTACTCAATAATGAATATCAATTAGCTGATATTTTTACTAAACCACTTCCCACTACTAGTTTTGATTTTATTAAGGGAGAGTTAGGTTTATTTAATTTTAAAAGAATATTTGTTAAGTAGTTTCTTTTTTATAGATTATTTATTTCAGTTAATTTTTTTTTTATTTTAATATCTATTTTTATTTGTTAAAATATATTGGTTTTTAGTTTCTTAAGTAGAATGTTTTGAAAAATTATAATAATTACCCTATAAAATCAGCATGGGAAACAATGTTATGTCATTATTTTTCAGAAACATTTTGACTTACCTTACAAAAATGTTTCTTAAACCGTTTTGTCTACCCAAACCTTCTTCTACCTTCGATACATAAGAATTCAAAAACCTCATAACTTTTGATTCTTAGAAATGGAGAAGTCCAAGTGAACTGATTAGGGAGAAACCGGTGACCCGAAGCATCAATGAGTTTAATCAAGAAATATTCTTCAAGTGAATTTAATAGATTTTGAGTGGTTGTATGAGGTGAATTTGTTTCTTAAGAAAGCACTTAAATTTCAAGGATTGGAATTTTTATTCAATGATGTGAATACAATGTTTATTTATGAGGTAGAACTGATGAATTTCATCAGTAGTGTACAGTTCAGTTTTGGTGAAAAAGAAGAGACTGTATCTATGACAATAAAAGATATAGAATTTTTGATTTCTTCTGTAGAAATAACTCATATTATGAAATTTCCTCGTGAAGGTGTATTTCATTTTGAACTTCACACTATTGGAAATAATTATCATAAGTCTGGATATTATGTCGTTTCTATTTAGATCAAAAAACATAAGGAATATGTTTGTTAAGGATCCTGAGGCCGATCAAAAAGTGAATGTTATGTTTATTAAAACAACAATTGCCCGAATAGTTGGTGAAATGAAGAAAATATTATTTCTATAAATGTATAATAAGTACCTATCCATAAGTGAAATGAAGTTCAATTTTCATAGATACATGTTATGATATTTTAATTATTTTTGTCAAGCAGAGGCTCAGATTCCTTTTTATCACTATGGAAGGAGACTTTCCTTGATTTTTTTAAAGAAAAATATGATTCGATTGTTCATAATAAGAGTTATGTGTCATCATAGTAATATTTTAATTATTGTTACTCTTAGAAATTTTGGTTTTTACTAGAGTACTATGAAAGGAAAACTCATGCTAGTTGGTGAAGATAACCAACAAAAGTCAGGATCATTTTCTTAGGGGGAGAAAATTACTCTAAGAAATGAAGAAATTGGCGAATCTAGGATTGAAGGAATTTCCAAATCTGCTAAGAGAAAATTGAGAATTAATGGTGTAGTAGAAGAAGAAGATGAAGAGGAAGAAGATGTTATAGATGAGCTGGTTATGAAACCAAGGATCAGAGAAGAACCACCAACTCAAGAACTAATGATAGGGTCATGAGAAGATACCCATTCGGTTCATTTGGAAGAAATGGTTCAAGTAGATGATCAACCAGTTGGAATTCAGATTCGAGATATTTAGTATGTTCCTTAGGAACAAGTTGAGGCTATTCGAGATGATGCAATTCCAGAAGAGGCTTCCTAAGAAGAATATCAAGTCCAAAGATAAAAAATTGTGGTTATATATCTTTTTGAGAATAAGGCTATCTCAGCTTTTGACTAGTCAATAGGGAGACCGGGATATGTATTTGGGGATTAGATAGATGTTCTTGATAATAATTCATGTTTCAGTGAAAAATCAGTTGAGAATTCAGCCACTAATCCCTTATCCTTTATGGGTTTTGATCATTAAAATAATCCAGATGAAGGGACAACTGATTCTTAGTCTAAAAAAATTGAAGATCTTGTATGTTCAATAAGGTTCAGGAAGAGAATTATATTCTTAGACAGGATTTGAAGGCCTTTATAAAACATTTTATTGATTTAAAGAATTTACCGGGCCCGAGGATGGAGTTTGTGTCGCTTCAGACTCAAGATAAAAAAATTATAAAAAGTATGTGTCAAAGATGGATTTTGATGCTTTTAAGTGGGACATGCTAGACCTTATCCGAAAAATCAAGTCTGAGTATATTTCCAAAATAGATTTTGTAGATCTAAAGTGGTATCTAGGAAACCTGTTTGAGTCTATCATGGGGAGTGTTACACATGTCAGCAATTCTACCTCTACCCCTTCAACCTCACCATATTTAATAATAATATTTCAAGAAATCACAACAATTATGGATAATATGAATGAAAGATTTCATAACCTTCAGTGAAATAGTTCTTTATATGTCAGTATTTTTAGAGAATGAGAGATATCTTATTGATAAATCTGCTTCAAGTGAACTAGGTATTAGGATTTTGTCAACATGTTAAGTGATATGTTGGCTAAGTTTTTGCAGCAGGAAGAAAGTTTTCATGACATTTTGAAAGTCAATTTATATTAAAGTCTTCATGTGAATCAATATTACTATGTTTTGATAGAGAAGTTGTGAGATAATATTGATGAAAGATTATAGTTACAGATGGAAGGGCTGAATGAAATGTTTAAAGCTACTCTTATTCCTTCATAACAAGAAGTAGAGATCAACCATGACCAAACACAACCATTTGACTAACCTGTTTCCTAATATGAATATTTCTATTATATATGTATAGATTTTATGAATAAAATTTTCTTATTCTTATTTTCTATGATTTATTTTTTATTGATTTATGTTTATCTCCACTGTAAAAATCCTAGTATTATTTATCTAATCATTATATTATAATGTTTACATACTATTTGGTGCAAAATTAAATATTTTTTAATATTTTTTAATATTTAATACTTTGTTTTTGATATCACAAAGGGGGGTGAAATTAGATAAACTGAAGATTTTGTTTTAAAAAAATAATACCGTGAAATAAAATTACAGATACTTTCCTTTAGTACGTTTAAAAAATTCTATATTGTGTTAATAATTTTATGGGTTTTGTGATCATCAAAAAGGAAGATATTGTTGGCTCTGTATTTTCTCAACAATAATATATAATTTATTATCATTTTGATTCTCAAAACTACCCATATCTATTTTACTAATGATTTTACTTTATGTGTATTTTAGGGAACTAAAATTTCATTATATTTATTTTGAAATTATTTACAAGATTTTAATTCGCATGAAATTTTTATTGAGGTGTTTGGAAATACGTTTCAAGAATTTTGTAAATACCGTTCATACCCTACGTGGATAATCGTAATGTAAGGAATAAACCCTACATTTTGTATAGAGTGTATAGATCATGATACTTATTTTGTATTCAATATTATGTTGGAAGAAAAAAGTATGGTATCTCAACCCTACATTCAAAACAATACGTGCAGTTAATCAACCCTACATTATCAGAAAAGTATTGTTAAATGAACCTTACATTTGGAAGAAACATTACATTTTTCAAGAGGGGAATGTATGGTTAAAGAACAATATGTAAGTAATAAACCATATGCTTAAGATAGAAATGTATGGATAATCAACCTTACTTCTATACTCAACCATAAAATTTCAATCTTACATTCATAGAATGAACACTACATTATCGAACACTAAGTTTGGTACTTTTTCCTCTATAAATGAACCCTAATTTTGACTTTTCCACATTAGATACTTAAATCTATGATAGTTTTCATGATTTATGAAACTGTCTTGATAGAGTTACAAGTTGTTTTAAGTCGCGTTTTCGACTAATTTAAAGCTTGTTATATTTGATTCAAAGAACCATATTCAACGATGTTTTTTACTTCTATACTTAAGGGAAGTTATGACTCCCCTAAATTTTTTATGAATTTGATTATCTACATTTTATTACACATCTTTTTTTGGATATAGAATTCAGAAGAAAGATTTTGTTCTTTATATATTCCATTGGTGTATCATTTTTGATATGGAATCTTTGGAAGGTACATATATTTTCTTTCATATAATATATCATACTATTGTAAAAACCTATACAGTGCTTCAATTTTTGAACATCTCAAAAGAGACTACACTTTTAAGACATACATGTTCTATATTGTTCTACTTTAAGTTTTCTACTGATATCTTTTGTTTTTGTTCTCAAATCTAAGATATTATATGCACTCAAAATCACTTCAGACTCATTCTTTCTTGAAGAATATATTTTCTAAAGGATATGATCTACCTATTTCCAATTTCTACTGCTGTAATTGGGATGTTCAACCAGTTTCAACAAATCAATTTCTTTCGATTTATTTTATTTTCAACTGCATGTCCTCAGTTGCGGTGGAGTATTAGATTCTCAATATAAGATGTGGATAATCAGTTCTCTATTATAAAACTAGAAGTCATTTTATTTTGTCTTATAAGGGTTTTGACTACCAGCACACGGTTATGGATTCTTGGTCTTCTGATAAGAGGACCATACTAGTGGAATTCACTATGCTCACAGAGAGAGTATTTTATAGAGTGGACTAGGGGATCATTGTTCCTCGAACCACTATAAAAATAAATGTTCTTTCTTTCTATTTTTCTGTTGCATAGTTTCATACAGAATAATCACACTGCATATCTTCTTAAAATATAGAGGGTTTTGAAATCCATAATTATCAATGTTTTTGAAAAGACACAATTAACCCCCTCTTGTGTACTACTCTGTATATTCTTACCTAATTATTACCTCATATATTTTCATATTAAATATTGATTTAAAATATTTAGGATGAAAATTCATAATGGCGTATTAATATAATTGTTATGGTTCAGAATGTTCAAATATATTAGTTTTAGATGTTTTACTATTAGAGGTGTCACGAGTAAGGAGGGTTGAGTTTTGGGTTGGTATTTTAGTTGGGTTTAAAACATATGGTGTGGTGTCTTTTTTATAGAAAAGTGGTGAAAGAATCTTCAATATAAGGAATTTTAGATATGGTGTGGCAGTCCAGAAGTTATGTTTTGAGTATAGTTGTAATATATTTTTTAGATATGGAATGAAATCATAAGGGGTTGAGTTGTGGGGACTAATATTTTATTTTTTTGTGTTATGTTTATTTTTTTCATGATATTCATTGTTTGGGAGACAATTTGATAATGGTAAAACTAATGATTGTGGTGTGCTTCTCATTTATATTATTTTGTGGGCCTAAGGTAGTCGATTATGATTATTCTCCAATTTTGAGACTCATTTCACCATGGTGTTTGGGCTTTATTATGGATTTTGTTAGGAGATCAGGTTCTATGGTGTAGTCTTAATTCTTAAGCTATTGTCAATCTTTGAATTTATGGAATATTATTGTTAGGGGGATTGTAACCTCTTTTTCTAAGGGTTGTTTGATCGAATATGGTACTCCATGGCCCATATCCCTTATGTCATGGTCTTCTATTTCCCAACCTGATTATAAATTTGAGAGATCACTGAAATTACTTCATTATTCACTTTATTCTACTAACTCTTGGGTCACCAAATAGTTATTTAATAGGCATTTTATCCCTTAATCCTTAACTCTAATCCTCATATTTGAGAGATCAACCATTAGTGATATGAGATGAATTAATCCCCTTTTATTATAGATTCATCTATTTAAGAGATCTTGGAGAGAAACCTTAAAAAAAATTTGTCCTTGAGGGGTAGATATAATGGATATTTTTGTGATCTAGTTTTTTTTATATATTTATCTTGTGATCCAGGATCATGATCATATCATTATTACATTTCCTTCTTGATGATAATTGAATCTATTATTAAGGTATTTGATTCAAATATTATCTCTTTTATTTATGTGAATATATGGAATTAACATTATTTTTATTTTTTTCGGTGGGTATTATGGATTTACATGACAAATATACAAAAAAAGACAAAAATATAATAATATGAAGGGTGTTTAATTTGTTATTTTATGTCTTATGATATTTTTTGTGTGGTTGGTATTTGATTTTTATTTCCATAATAATGTTTTCCTTCTATATTGAATGATGCGTCATTATGTTGTTTATGTGTTAGAATCAACTTCCATAAAATGATAATCATGTAAAGATGTTAATGAAATGATTAATTTAGAACTGATAATAACAATAATAATAATGGTTGATGTCCAAACATGAATAATTTAATGAAATGATTAAGGAAGGCTTTCTTGTTATTAATTCCCAAAGACTTACTATGTTTTATTGTTTCTTGAGTTTATGATTGTGTTATTGGGTGATGTGTGATGTTGTGATAATAGGGTAATTGTTATTGATGTATATTAACCTTTATAATTGGATAAATCATATACATTTATTAATAAATTGGTTATGTGGGAAATATTTGGTTTAAGGTAAATATGGTTGGGTATGGGATTCTGATTTGAATAAAATATAGGGGAAGTAAATGAAAATGACGATGTTAGAATAGGGATACTACATGAATAATGGAAATTTGTAAGAGTTTTTATGGTTTTATTGTAGTGATGGTGGAATGGATGGATTATAGTATGGAGATGAATTTTTATATATATTATGGGGTTATTATATAGTGGGTGGTGGATGCGGTGTGGTTATGTTATAAACAATCGATAATTTGAAATTTCCTTAGAAATGATGAATATTGTAATGAAATGGGATTTAATTTAAATTGTAACAACCTTGCATAATTTATACTTAAAATACTATGTAGTATTATTCATGTCAACAATGTGAGACCTTTATTTTGGGATCCTACCTAATTAGATCTCTATAAGCATGTTTAACCCGGAGTAGTGTATAGACAAGTAACCTCATGGGAAGTTTCAACGGGTTTGGGGAAGTGAGGAAAATTCAAAATGGAAAGGATATGTGCTGGCCTATGGGGAAAATCATTAGTTTGATGATCCCTTCAGGCATAAGGGTGGGCCCCAAATAGTGGACCATGCACCTGTGGGGAAACAAGTGGGGCCTAGTGGGCCAGGACATGATGACCATATTAAGGAGGGGTGCCTGTGCTATTAGTGGGGCCCAATTGTTACATTATAATCATAAGGGAAACTCATCTCGATGTGTGGTGGCAATGCAGGGGTTTGAGCAGTGGGGTTTACATCAAGGGCATTGTGCTTTAAAGGGGACTTAGTGTAACAGCACAATATATGTGAGACATAAATGACTATGTTATACTACCAATATTATAAATTTTTTCCTTTCCTTTTAGGATCCTATGTAATAAAAAATCCACCTTTATTGTAATATTTTTAATATATGTATTGTTTTTTTTATTTTTTTCAGAAAAATAAATTTTTTCTCACAATTATTAAATTCTAATTGTTTAAAATAACCATTTTTTATTTACAAGTTTTAAAGTCTAGTGATACTTTATAATATAAATTTTATACTTTTTATGGTATTAATTTCTTTAAACATATTATATTTATTATATTTTAAGTTTTTTTGGTGTGTCTCTTCTTAAAATATAAGATAGTAATGGCTAGCCACACATACTAGTAATTAAACCACATATGGGAAAATGGTCAACCCTATTGGAGAGCCAACCTGAATGTGATTGCCATTATTGTAGGTGTGCCATGTATAGTAATGAGTATAATGGATGCATAGAGATCCCATATTAGATCATGGTCCTAGTAGCCCTGCTGGGTTGTAGCCCATGTGTGCATAGGTTTTCAAGGTGCTGACCCGGTACCAGCTTGAATGATTAGTAGTAAAAATCGATATTTATAGTGAATATAAAAAATCTAAGTATTTTATGTGGAACAAAACCTTATGTTACACTATTCATACATACATTAATGATACAAATAATTTATTTTCTATCTGATATATATATTTTCATCCTTTTTATCCTCCACACCACATGGGTTTCAATAAACTCAACTTCTTATTCCTTCGGTCAAAGGATTGTTGTGTGTGACTGAGTTCATTAGGTTTTATTCATGTGGTGATGACCAGATGATTAAGGAAAAGATTTTTTCTCTATGGATTTGAATTGGATATACAAACATAGTATATACATCATGATACTTGATTTTCATGAACAAACAAAGTCTAATTTGATGAAATATAGTGTGAAGAAAATGGTTACATTGCCAGATTCGTTCATCGGTAACCCCAACGGTCAATAATTTTGATAGCTTGGACTTCTTCAGAGACACACTACACGATGGTAGATCCTCATATTTGAAAGTTCATTTGAATGAAGGTATCATATTTTCAATAGAATCACTTCTATCACTAACCATGATGGTAGTACCGCTGACCACTTTTATGGTAGAACCATCCCATCTTCGATGGTAGCATAACCGTTGACATCGAGGTAAGATCGTATTGATGATGGTAGATCATAATTTTAATGGTGGTAGCTCTAACATTTATGTAAACTTCTTGTGAACTCAAGGTAGTTCATTATACTATTTGATCGATGTGATGCAACATTAACAAAAGCTCTAACCAAAATATAGAAATAGCTTTCCAACAACCATATGTCTTTTTCTTCAATTGTAGATCTGTTTCAATGGAATACCTCCTACAAGTAATGGTAGATCAGGTTAAAATGGTTGCTAAAAATAGTTGACCATTCCTATACGTCAATGGAAGTACCATTCACCATGACGTGTAATGGTATCTCATTCAATTGTAGCCTGTCGGCGGTAGTAACATAGTGTTATCACAAGGTATTCTTCAATCTACTATTAAATAAATTTTTTTAATTTCAATTTTTTAATTTGTGTAATTGAAATAATTATTCTAAATATTGTTTTATAATATTTTTCTAAAAATTTAATTACATGTTTTAAAAAAAAATTTGAATATATATAATTATTATTTTACACAGTTTTAGTAAATCACTTACATGTAGTTTAAATTCTATGTTTTTGTGAGTTTTTAGCATTTTATTAAACTATTATTTAAATTAATATTACTTTGACAGTAATAAAGATTATAAATATACATTTATGTATTACTGATCATATTAAATTATTTATATTTTTATTTCATGTAGAAATAAATTGTGTGAAATTTCTTTGTTATTCAGCATGACATTTCCAAACAAAGGTAATGGTAAAAAAATATTTTTTTATGCTATGAAAAGTGAAATGTTGTGATTGGATCAATTAATTATCCAAGGAAATATTTTAGTTAATGAATCCAGAATAATCCGTTAGATATGTGATCAACGGATAAAAAAAAATATATACAGATTATTCGACATAACATTAATAATATTCATGTGATACTATTTATTTATAATTCTTTGATCAAGACGTTCTGTGACTTTAGTTTCCTTAAAAATATCAACAAGTGACTTCTACTATACCATCATATACTACTATAGTGTTCAAGTTCATCAAACCTCATCATACATTTCATCAGATCATTCTGTTGTTTTTTTGAATTTATTTTTCTTCATATTATTCTCTTCTTTAACTATTTTTAATAGGTTTATGTTTGGGGTATAATTTTCCCAAAAAAAGTTGGTATTGTCTGTTCTGGTTATTCAACCACCCAAAAAAAAGTTTTGGGTTGTAATTCCTAATCAAAAGTTAGGACATAGACTAGGATAAAGATACTCGTAAAAATTTTGGGTAGTGCCTCAATGTATTTCAAAAAGGTAAAGTCTATAATAGGATATCACACCTCTAAAAGTTATTTTTATTGTGGGTACTGATATTATCATGAATTATTGATGGTTTAGGAGTGTAATAAGATCATAGTGATTTAAAACTATATAAAATATATGTGTTGTTTAATTTTCATTCTCATACATTTCGCATCTTGAACATAACACTCATAAATGTTTCTTTAATTAATAAAACTCTATTCTATTAGTTCTTTAAATTTTTAATATGTCTATTCACCCCCACTAGTCTTTATTTCAATCACCTATGATCCAAAAATTGGTAATATATCTTGTTTAGTAGCTATGTTTCTCTAATTTTTAGCAAAAATTGTTTATTATAAAACTTATGGATATAGTTGTATTATTTATTTTTAACTATGTGAAAACCTAATGATCCTAAACCTAATATTATTAGGTATAAAATTTTAGTTCTGTAATATTATATATATCAATGCTAATAATGTATATATTACAAAAAACCCACCATTATTTGATGGAAGTTACTATGGGTATTGGAAGGACATAATGTAATAAGTCTTGAAATAGTTAAGTGTGGATCATTAGAATATCATGGAGAATCCATATGTGCTACCCAAAGTTGATCTAAAGAAACATGTAGTTAATAAAATGTTACAATATGTTTTTAAATAAAAAGTTATAAAAATTTGTACAGTGATATAATTATAAGATTCTATAGCCATGTCTATGCTTGTATGATGTCCCACGATATATGGGGAATACTTCAAGTGACTCACTATGGGAATTGAAATCAAAAGAAAACCAATAGAGGAATTCTCTAAGAAGAATAATAAGACATATTTATGGGGGAAAATGAGTTAGTGAACCAGATGTTCAAACGATTTAAAATTATGAAAAATGGTATGAGATATCTTGGATAATTAATGGACATCACAACTCATGTTGAAAGTGTATTGGGAGATCTTCCAAAATTATGGAATGAAAAGAAGGTATCCATTTATGAGAGTAAGAATTGTAAGGAGTATACCTTAGGTAAATTAATAGGACTATTGATGAAATAAAAGTTAGATTCGAAAAACAATACTGATAAGGATTCTATAAATAGAAAAGGTATTGATTTCAAGTCTAATGTTAATGAATTATATAATAATTCAAAATATGAGACTAGGATAGTGATAAATATACAGATCACTTTAGTAAGATTTTTTTCACATTCTTGAAAACCAAAGGTGGATAAGGATATTACATAACAAATTTTAAAATGATTTAAAAGATATGTAACCCTAATAATAATAATAATGTTTTAGAATTAACCCATTATAAGCCAATTAAGAAAGGAAACATTATAAAATACTTCCCCAAACTCAAATATTAAAAGAAAGACCTAGAGAAAAGGATAGAATAATATCATTATCTGTTTGGAGTTTGGGGAAACTCAAATAGCTGTAACTCAAATAGTTATTTTGTTAGTGAATAAGAGATAGAGAATGTTGTTCGGATGTATATATATTGTAAGGTAACTCATTAAATTTTCACTGAATTAATTAATCTTTCTAATATATATCATAATGAATTATCCAAAAATGAAAATTAAATTATTTTTGATTCTAATTATGTTTATTCCAAATTTAAAAAATTGATTCAAGAAAATGATGAATTGAGGAAAGATATTTTCAGAATAATTACAATTTATACATATATTATTAGAACCACTTTGTGTATAAGGTTGTATTTGTTTTCAATAGTTGTCAATGAAGATCAAAATGAAGTAGATCCAGAAGTACTCTAAAGAAGTGGAGGAATGGAAATTCATACAATTTCTGTACTGATCATAAGTTCAAATAACATGTGTCAAAGGTGACACATTGTTTACAACAATGAAGAATGTGAGGTCTAATCCATATGAGGATGATTAAAGAAGAATGAGGTTTTTGATGAAGACCATGGAATTCCACATTATTGCATGAGAACCATGGGTTTTGATGAAGACCATGCAATTCCTCATTATTTCATGAGAACCATGGGATTTGATAATGACCATGCAATTACACATGATTTCATGAGAACCATGCAAGAGACTTCTTGAAGAATTGAATCATATGCTTTGCATTATGTAGATAATTATGGCTGAAGAAAAAGA
This sequence comes from Viscum album, assembly GCA_963277665.1. Lineage (NCBI taxonomy): Eukaryota > Viridiplantae > Streptophyta > Magnoliopsida > Santalales > Viscaceae > Viscum > Viscum album. The sequence goes on along the minus strand of OY728123.1, from coordinate 1,420,619,595 downwards.
CAATGTGCAAGGGATTGGACTTCTGATATGGTTATGCAGAGAATGAAATTATGAGATGGCCATGCACATCACATTGTATCAGAAGATGATGATTCTAAAGCTGTTCCTTCAAAGAATACATATCACGATAGTGGAGTTTGTGATGACAACAGAAGAGTTGCTGAAGGATTCAGATCACCGAGAAGAAGTGTTTTTGAGGTGATTGTTCTTATTGACAAAGAAAAAAATACATACAAATTTGTTGACAAAGGGATTTCATGATGGCATGTCAAGTTCAAGAGTTGTGGTCAATGATCTATGTTTGTTTTAAGAACGTCAATAGAGGAATGAATGATATGGAGGTGGTACAGAAAGAGCAGATACAAGGTGGCACCGTTTTCAAGTGTTTTCCAAATTTTAGGGCCTCAAAATCATCAAATGAAGAAAAGTGATTTTGGAAAAGGGACTTGCGCACCATACACTTGAAGGACAGGAAACTTGCGCGCCACATGTTTTTGAGGATCAGAACATCAAAATATGGCAAAGGGATAAGAGTCACGCAAGTGTTGGTTTTGTCGCGCAAGTGGACTTGCGCGCCGGTACCTAGTAGGATTGGAACTTGCACGCCAATTGTTTTCCAAGAATAGTACTTCAGAATATGGATAAGAAAAGAAGGTCGCACAAGTATTGCTTGGGTCGCGAAAGTGAGCTGTGTAACAGAGGCTAGGGGAGATAAGCTGTGCACCGAGACATGCGCACCAAGGAGAGACTTGCACGCCACTGTGCAGGGGGTCCAGTTTTCCTATAAATAGAGGACCAACCTTCCTCATTTTTTATGGAGTTCAACACTTAGAAAAATCAGAGCTCCCGTTGCGCAGGTGTGGAAGTCGTGAAAGTATTGTATGTGGTCACGTAGGTGGACTTGTGCGCCAATATTTGAAGTTGCGCGCCAGTTGTTGGTTGCGCGCCCAAGGCGGTTTGGGTGAGAAAGGAAGTGAGTCGTGCGGGTTAAGAGTTGAGGAAGGAAGTGTCGTGTAGGTGGTTTGGTGAGACCTGCGCGCCATTTTAGACCTGCACAGCAAAGGCTTGTGCGCCGTATTGAGACTTATGTGCCAGGCTTGGAGAATCACGCCAGGTACTGCTGAAGCCCGCCGGTCTTTTTGGAGCTTCACGAAAGCCAGAAGATTTCCCGATTCATTCGGTGCAAAGTGAGATTGAAGAAGAAATATATATTATTCATGCATGATCTCATGAATACATGATGAACTGATTCTGTCAATTCCAAGTAATATGAGCATCATTTATTGAGCAATCACATAAGTGATTGTGATCCAGGCAAACAAACACAAGGGAATCTAGTGCATTCATTCATTGCACTAAAGATGAAGGATTGAACTGAAAAGAGAATCAACTCTGAACCCTGATGAAGGAAAAGTCTCATGATGAACAAGAGACAAAGAACTTCATGTCTATCTATTGAAGAGAACTTCACGTCTATAAAATGAGTGGGACTTCACCAACGGCAGTGAGCAAGGGGTAGTCAATGGGAGTGAACCGAGGGACGCAGTGTGCTATCCCTAAACTTTTTTAAAGTCAGCGAGCATGGGATAAAGTGACTGTGCCCAAAAATTTGTAATCTATAGGTAGTGAAGCATAGTGGATTTTTCTATGACCGAAAACATGTCGGCGTATGGTCCTTGGACGTAGCCCTTAGTGGTGAACCAAGTAAAAATAGCTGCGTCATCTCTTTGCATGTGAATGTTTCATTACTGATCATATCCATCATACAGGTTTAACGAGTTCCTACCAACGTGGGAACAAAATCCACAACTTTAAGATGAAAAATTCATCACCCTGATTCACCCCTACCCTCTCAGGGTGTTCCGGGGTCTTACAAGTGGCATCAGATCCAGGTTCACATATGTTGTATATTCTCCAATAATTCTATTCAGAAAAGGATTTGAGTTTCTTTTCTAAAGTCAACAATGAAGAGCAGTCTTGATGAAGAGTCAATCATTTCAAAGCAGAAGACTACATATAGTAAGACCATGTTAAATAGGAAAAAGAAAGAGAAGAAGCAGCTGAAGAAGTCCCTCATATCCACAGTAGATGCGGTGTCTTGTTCTCCATGTCATTATAATAATGATGAAACATTAGGCTTGTAAAGTATCGAGCAGGTGGCTCAGGATTCTTCCAGAGGAAAGGATTACACCCCTAATTCAATCTTTCAAGAAAAACTCAAAAAATATATACATGATATTCCTGAAAAAAGGGATGTCATTATTTGTAGCCTATTCCAATCTATTCAGGTTGAGATCCCTAGATTAGAAAGGGAAGCTGACAATATGGAAAAGGGTTTGGAATGAAAAGTTATGGAAAGTATGAAACTCACCAAACAGGTGAAAGTCATTGATGAAAAGGAGGAAGTCCGTAAGACTCTAAAATAAAGGATCCATGAACTTGAAGTTGAGCTGAATAAGAGTAATGAAGTCAAGAGTTTTTGTTTGGAAGAAACTTCCATGAAATTCAAGGAACTTGAATCTTTGTTACAAAACAAAGTTAAGATGCATGAAGATTAGGTTGGAATATTTAAGAAGACTTGTGAAGAGAAGATGATCATGATTGAAGATCATAATATCATCCTCAATATTGAGGGTCAAAAATTGGAAGCCCAGTTGACCAAGATTGAGAATACACATATTGAGACATCACAAAAGAATGAAATGAGTGATGCTTGTAATCAATGTTCATTGGAGGAATCTAAAGCTAAAATACCTCCAACATGTGACAAGATGATTATGACAACTCTTGATTATCGACATCAAGAATCAGTTACTGCTGGTACTCAACGCTCACTGGAGGATTCTATTGTCGAAAGACCTCCAACATGTGATAAGAAGATCATGACTTCACTCATTAATCTATCACAAGCAAATGAGAAAGTGAATGTACCATCCAAACCATCTTGTACTCATGTTTCTAAATATGTTCCTATAATCAGTGAAGGTTGGAAGAAAAGTTATAAACAAGTATGGATGAGGAAAGGTGAGAAGAAGAAACCTTCCACCACGGCTAGGGTGGATAAGAAGAAAAAGGAGGAAATAGGTTCCTCAAATAGAGCACAAAATATTAATAAAAAGGCCCAACAACCTCATGAATAAGATACAAAGAATAAAAGATTTTTGGGTCAATTTTGGTGATGCAATAGATTTGGGCATTATGAACTTGATTGTTGGTACAATCCCTTTAACGGAAAATCACAGAGAAAGCCTGTATCAAAGGGAAGAAATCCAGAGCAGAAGAAGCAACATCTTCAGGTCCAGAAGCCTCTTTTTACAGCAAAGAGATTTGGAATGCTTGATAACATCTGTGATGTATGCATTGGAAGTGGTCACAAGAATGGTGCATGCCTATGTCAATAGATATCTGGAGCTGATAAGAACAAAAGACCACACAAGCCAGCTAAGAAAGAAGAATATTCCTTGGGATGAAATCAGAAGAATATTGTGAACACACATTTCCTAAAGAAGATCTCATGTAGGGAAGCTGAGGAGACCCAAGATTTTAGATCCATGAAATTGAAGGGCCATTTATCCAAAAAAAAACTAAGTGGGATGAAAATCAGATGAACCCATATGGAAGATCCAAACCTGCCACAAAAGTTCCAAATGATATATTGGTCATCTGTCCAGAAGATTTGAAAAGAATGTGGAAACTTGAAGATGAAAAGGCCAAGGCTAGTGCTAAAGGAAAATGAAAACTTTCACATGATGGAGACAGTGTGCAGGAGAGATTGCAAACCAAGAGAATCACACGTGTCAAAGAAGTTCTTTGTGAGAGATGCAAGAAATCTGGTCACATTTCAAATGGTTGTCTAACCTTAATACCATAACAAGAAGCAGTCCTTAAGAGGAGTAAGAATGTATCCTTCATGATGGCTGTTAAGCTGAAACATTCTCCACACAAAGCAGAAGAGAATGTGAAAAGAGCCATCCCACATCAACACATATCAGCACATATGTTGAAATATTCAGGCATGAAGACTGGAGTGAACAGAGGAACTTGGTTGTGAAAAACACCTCAACCATGCAGCTCATATTGATGAAGCAAGGAGGAACCACCTTAGTCCCTTAATCATTTGTGTATTGTATTTTTGATAATAACGCATGGAATTGAAGGTGATGCATGCTCTCAGGGGGAGAACCTGAGAAGAAGTGATTGTTATCAACTCTTGATAGACAAGCTAAAGAAGTTTCCATCCTTAGTTGATTCTTCAATTGATATTCAAATATTATGATGATGAAGGATCACTCTCGATGAAGATGATGAGGAGTGTTTCCCTTGAGGGAGAGAAAAAATGAAAAATCTTTCAAAATCACTGTTTCAATCAATATCAACTCCAGATGGACTCAAATGTAGTTACTCTATGAATTTCTTGAAGAAAATGTCAATGGAGAAGGTATGTCATTTCTCAATCTCTATCCCTTGGTTACTCAGATCAAAGATCATTCTACGAAGGGGGAGTAACTGAATTGATCAGTGACATAAGAAGAATGGATGTGCCGCGATGTCACTTATCCTGCCGATTGCACTTGAATGTTTTGGATCTGTTTGCTAATGTGAGTGCATGAGTTTCAGGTTGATTATTCTCTATCACATTTTATTTTTCTTCTACCTGAAATAAAATTGGTAAACCCTTGAAAGAAAAAAAAAATACATGAGTTCTCATCTCATATTGGTATCATGATCTGTGAATAATGGACATCCTTGTTGACTTAATCAAATCCTATTGTTTTCTACATCGATCATTTCTCAATTATACTTGGAGTGAAATGATTAATTAAACATTTCTTAAGTATGGATTGTTACCATCCCAACAATGAGCTTTTTATTTCTTGTCAACAAGGGGGAGATAAAGTGAAATGAAAGTTTGAAATGAAAAGTTGATTGAAGAGAAGATTCTCATTTTGACATTGACGAATTCATTTCAGAAAATGTATAAGGTATTGGTAACAAAATACAAAGGGGGAGATTTTTGGAACCACTTTGTGTATAAGGTTGTATTTTTTGTCAATAGTTGTTAATGAAGATCAAAATGATGGAGATCCAGAAGTACTCTAATGAAGTGGAGGAGTGGAAATTCAGACGATTGTTGTACTGATCATAAGTTCAAATAACATGTGTCAAAGGTGACACATTGTTTACAACAATGAAGAATGTGACGTCTAATCCATATGAGGATGATTAAAGAAGAATGGGGTTTTTGATGAAGAGCATGCAATTCCTCATTATTGCATGAGAACCATGGGTTTTGATAAAGACCATGCAATTCCTAATTATTGAATGAGAACCATGGGATTTGATGAAGACCATGCAATTACTCATTATTTCATGAGAACCATGAATGAGACCTCTTGAAGAATTGAATCATATGGTTTGCATGAAGTAGAAAATGACAGGTGAAGAAGAAGACAATGTGCAAGAGATTGTACTTCTGATATGGTCATGCAGAGATTGAAATTATTAGATGGCCATGAACATCAAATTGTATCAGAAGATGATGATTCTAAATCTGTTCCTTCAAAGAATACATATAACGATAGTGGAGTTTGTGATGACAGCAGAAGAGTTGCTGAAGGATTCACATCACTGAGAAGAAGTGTTTTTGAGGTGACTGTTCTTATTGACAAAGCATACAAACGACATACATATTTGTTGACAAAAGGGATTTCATGATGGCATGTCGAGTTCAAGAGTTGTGGTCAATGATCTATTTTTGTTTCAAGAACGTTGATAGAGGAATGAATGATTTGGAGGTGGTATAAAAAGAGCAGACAAAAGGTGGCACCGTTTTCAAGTGTTTGCCAAATTTTAGGGCCTCAAAATCAACAAATTAAGAAAAGTGATTTTGGCAAAGGGACTTGTGCGCCGTACACTTGAAGGATAGGAAAATTGTGCTCCACATGTTTTTGAGGATCAGAACATAAAAATATGGAAAAGGGATAAGGGTCGTGCAAATGTTTGATTTGTCGCGCAAGTCGACTTGCGCACCGGTATCTAGGAGGATTAGAAGTTGCGCGCTAATTGTTTTCCAAGAATAGAACTTCAAAATATTGCTAAGGAATGAAGGTCACGCAAGTATTGGTTGGGTCACAAAAGTGAGTTGTGCGATAGAGGCTAGGAGAGATGAGCTGCGCGCTGAGACTTGCGCACCAAGGAGAGACTTTTGCGCCATCGCGCAGGGGGTGCAGTTTTCCAATAAATAGAGGACCACCCCTATTCATTTCATACGGAGTTCAACACTTTGAAAAATCAGAGCTCCTGTCACGCAGGTGTGGAAGTCGCGCAAGTATTGTATGTGGTCGCGCAGGTGGACTTGCGCGCCAATATTTGGAGTGGCGCGCCAGTTGTTGGTTGCGCGCCCAAGGCGGTTTGGGTGAGAAAGGAAGTGAGTCGCGTGGGTTAAGAGTTGAGGAAGGCAGTGTCACGCAGGTGGTTTGGTGAGACCTACGCACCAGTTTAGACTTGCGCACCGAATACTTGCGCGCCGTATTGAGACTTGAGTTTCGGGCTTGGAGAAGCACGCCAGGTACTGCTGAAGCCCACCAGACTTTTTGGAGCTACACGAAAGCCGGAAGATTGCCCGATTCATTTGGTGAAAAGTGAGATTAAAGAAGAAATCTAAATGATACATGCATGATCTCATGCATACATGATGAACTCATTCTTTCAATACCAAGTAATCTGAGCATCATTTATTGATCAATCGCATAAGTGATTGTGATCCATGAAAACAAACACAAGGGGATATAGTGCATTCATTCATTGCACTAAAGAAGAAGGATTGAAATGAACAGAGCATGAACTCTGAACCCTGATGCAAGCAAAGTCTCATGCTAAACAAGAGACAATGAACTTCATGACTATCTATTGAAGAGACCTTCATGTCTATAAACTGAGTGGGAATTCACCAACGATAGTGAGCCAGGGGGAGTCAACGGGAGTGAACCGAGGGACGCATTGTGCTATCCCAGAACTTTTGTAAAGGCAGTGAGCCTGGGACAGAGTGACTGTGCCCGAACCTTTGTAATCTATAGCTAGTGAAGCATAGTGGATTTTGGTACGACCAACAACCTGTCGGCGTATGCTCCATGGACCTAGCCCTTAGTGGTGAACTATGTAAAAATAGCTGTGTCATCTCTCTGTATGTGAATGTTTCATTACTGATCATATCCATCATACAGGTTTAACGAGTTTCTACCAACGTGGGAACAAGATCCAAAACCTTAAGAAGAAAAATTTGTCACCCTGATTCACCCCTCCCCTCTCAGGGTGTCCCGAGGTCCGACATATATAACAATTTAAAATTGGAAATTTTTTAAATGAAATGATAAATGAAAAAAGAAATGTAATAAATTGAATACTTTTTTCACACATAATTAAGAATTTAAAAGTAATTGGGATTCTAAAAATATAAAACTAAAAGATAAAAATGATAGACTTAAAAATTTTACGGTATTGAATGATACAGATCAAGAAAGAAGATTAAATTTAGTTAAGGATGGTTTTTCAAAATTTTAAAAGGAATATAAGAACCTTAAGAAAGATAATAAGAAACTAAGAAACACACATTCTAGATCTAAAGTGAAATCATATACATATTTAGAGACAGTTCATAAATATAATTTGAATTTGAAAAATGACGTTGTCAATATGAAAGAGAATTTATAAAAAATGTCTAAAGGTAATGAGAATATGATAAAATGAAGTCATTGATGATCCAGAACACTAATAAGAATGGTTTTTTTTATAAGAGTTTATCACCAAGTCTAAATAATACTTACTTTGTTAAAATATCAAAATAAATTAGTTCCATTGTAACTTGTTTTAAATGTAGAATAAAGGGTCTTATAAAAACGAATGTTCATTGAGATTTAAAAAATCATTTGGACATACAAGAACATTATTTTCTTGATATTTATTTTATAAACAACCAACTAACAAATTATTTTAATCTATTTTAGTTTTATAAATTATTACTAATAATGCTGTCGGACCCAAGTTTGGATGGATATCAAAACATTCTTGTTGATTTTTTTTTATTTTAGGAAATCTGACATAGAATACATAAAACTCGTGGTATTTAAACATTGGATGCTCTATCAATTCATAAGTGATATTTCAAAATTTCAATCCTACAATTCATGTGATGATGTCCTAGTCACATTTGGAGACAACTCTAATGGCCAAATTAAAGGTATTGTTGAATTTTCATTTCTAAAACTATTATTATATCTATACTATTATTGGTATATAACATAAAACAACATTTAATAAGTATATCACTAATTTACGATGATGTATTAAATGTTAATTTCTAAAATAATAAATTCCCAATTCAAAAAATATATTTTTTGAAAATTAAAAATAGAATGTTATACTATTGATTTTTTTAATCTTACCAAACCAAAGGTTATGTGTTTAAATAATTTAGAAGAAGAGGAAATTATGTGGAATAATAGGCTTTAGAATAAAATCATTATACTTTTTCACAAACTTTTAAAGCATGAATTGTAACACCCCGAGCTTCCACTTTACGTTTCTCTTTGAATAATACAGTAGCGTGTGTTGTACGCAACTTCGAGTTCTAACACACACCACGACCAATCAAAGTAGCCTTTATAAATAGTAATACCTAATTTTTAAAATTTTATAAATTTTATCTCTCAAAATGGAATTCATTTTTGGATTCGGAGTATCAAATTTATCCTAAGGTGAAATTTTTGTACTTTTCAGATAACTTTAATATTTGGATGAATAGGGAAAATTACTAAATTTTAGTTAAAAACAACTCTTTTAATCAAAATAATTATTAGAGATAAATTATGAATTTGAGTGGTTTTAAAGTATATTTAGAATATATATTTACCATTTAATACAATGTTGGTCATTGAACATAATTTCACAATTAAACCGGACATAAGCAAGTATCAGTCTTTTGATAGTTATTATATCTTAAAAACACGCTTTTTATTTTGACAGCAGGAATTAATTTTAAATTAATTTCTGCCACTTATGTGTTTTGAATTTAGAAAAATGGATTCCATATTTAGAATCAGGATTTAAAAATTGTGTAAATAGATAACTTTTATTTTTAGACATTCTGAATAATTACTTCGGTAAATATTTTATTTACCATGGTTAAAGGGTAAATCTGGTAAATAAGGGTTAAAAATAATATTATAATAATAGTAAATTACACTAAAACGTGTCCTAACCTTATTGGTGGATACATGTCCGACCATGGCCATCTTTGGGTTGATTTTGGGACCCCATGGGGCCACTTGTAGGTGATAGGGACAAGTTATTTTAATTAAGTTAAAATAAATACAAAAATGACATAAGCATATATATTTTAGTAAAACAATTTTTACATAAGATTATATATGTTGTATTTTCAACTATAAATATTCATTAGAAAGATAAAACTATTTCCTACATAATGAGATTTTATTTATAATTTTTAGACATTAAATAATTTAATTTATTTATGACACAATGATGATATTGTAATTACCATAATTGTAAAAAATTAAAATAATTGATATAATAAATACCAAAATAAATATAATTTTAGACTTTTAATGAATTAAACTAATTTCCTAGGATAATATGACATATTAGTATTGATTTAATTAACTTTTATCGAAGTAATCATTCTTTTATGATTTTTACAAAAGACAATTATTGAATAGTGTCAAAATTGACATAAAAGAGTTTTTAAAACAAATATAATATTATTAATTGATATTAAATTCCTAAAAATCTAAGGTTCGGCCAAGAGATTTATATCATGATATTTGTATCATTAATGGACCACTTGGGGCTCTCTTGGATGTATATAGTATGTTTATTTACCATATAATATAAAAATACAATGTGGCATGGTAAGTGTCAAACTAATTAACTAAGAGTTAAAAATAAAAGATAAGGTTAATATAATGACCCAAACCTGTCTAAATTCTATTGGTTGAGTGGTTTTCAACCCATCCCCACCTTAACCTTTAAATAATCCACTTTTGAGCCATTATAAACCGAATATGAATTTATTATAAAATAATATTTCTAGCTTTTCCAAAGGTTCCCCTCACCCCTCTTATAAAATGACACCCCCTTCTCATTAATTCACACCTTCAAAGCATTTTGGTTCTATCATCCCCTTCCAAAATACTATCACAACTTCCCTCACTTCATCCTAGAGGCATTCCTTTAGTCAGAAATCCATCCTAAGGAGCCCTTTTGATCAAATCAAAAGGAAGAACCCGAAGAAGAGGAGGTTAAACGTACCCTCGACTAAAGGAAAGTGCAAGGTAAGGGGTTTGCATCTCACTCCTTATTCTCGTATGATTCATGCCATATTGCCACCGTTACCTTTTGTGTGGTGTATGAACTTCCCATAATTATATTATTTTTTTAAAACACTTTAATATATGTGTATATACATATTCATTTTATGATACCTCTTTCATGGGTTGTATGTTTCGTAAGTTACCAAATTGGTAAGGGTTTATTTCACAATCTATTCATTATCCGAGGTTGTTTATATGTAATTATATTATGGGATCTCTTTATCATCCACATCCATGTTTCTTAAAAATTTCTTTTAAAACATTTTTACTATTTAATAGAAAATGGGTTAAAGTCATTTATACCCTTATTTGACTTTATATGTTTTTAAAGGAATCTTTCCAATGTTTTCGAAACAAGCTACTTTTTTACCTTTTTGACAAAATTAATGTAAGAATGTTTTTCTAAACTTATACAGAGGGTGCAGTTATTCTCCGCCGATATTACACCTTCGAAGATTCCTTTACAAGCTTATAAAGATATTTCCAAAATAAAGGTTTTCTCTATAATTATGCGACTTTTAAATGATTTCAAAAAAAGAGATATTTCTCTTAAATAGTATTGATTTCATCTATGTCAACATCCTTTGATAAATTTTAAACTTTTTTCAAGTTGATTTATTATGATATAGATCATCCATATTGTATTTAAGGTTTTGTGATATTTTTGACTATGGATGAGTTATTTTTATGCCATTAATGGTTTATAATTAAAGTTTTTACATTTTGTATGTTAGTTTTAATACGAATGTTTATGTTATATTTCATCACCTTCTTAATATGAATGTGTTGGAATAGTATGTTCCGAGTTTGGGACTGGTAAAAGTAAGCCCTCCAGGTTGGGGTCCGGTTACAGCATACCCTCCGGGTTGGTGTCCGGTTATTAGAGGCACTCTAGGTTGGTGTCCAGTTATTAGAGGCACTCCGGGTTGGTGTCCGGTAATTAGAGGCACTCCGGGATGGAGTCCGGTTAAAGAGGCTCTCTGGGTTGGGTTCCAGTTACAGTTATCCCTTAGGTCTTGGCACGAGGCATTGACACAGAAATTAAAGTTCGGCATCATGCATTCCATCGTTATGAAAGTGGTTATTGATATTGTATGTGATTATTCGACTAGTAGAATATCAATGTGAATAAGTAAATGGAATTATTTCATTTTATCTTTTCCATATTATGATGAAGTTCATGTTTAAAGGATTTTGTTTTATTTATACATTTCCTTAAATGTTTATGATTATTTTTGAATTTTTCTGCTGTATTTCTTACCCTTACTGAGCATTTGAGCTCACCCCTTTCTATGTTTTATTTTTCCCAGGATTCCAAGAAGTGTAATGTGATTGATATGCAGGGTTAATCCAAGGGAATAATGGCATTAATAAAGATTATTTATGTTGTTTTGTACGTGTTAATGTGAAAATGTAATATTCATGTATGTGATCTATTTTTCCAAAACTACTAAACTGATCGGTCCTTCGGGACTTGATTCCTGTAATCATGCTAATGTATTAAAATAATGCCCCAACTCTGGGTAACTAGGGTCGGGGAGTTACAGTTGGTATCATAGGAAGTTTAACAATAACCTTGGAAAATAGATTTAGATAAACTCTGATTATAGCACATAGCCCTAAGATAGACTTTAAGGGTTAGTATAGAATAACTTCCTAGAATTTTGGTATTGTAGAGATTTTTTGAGTTTTCCGAGAAATACATCCCTATATGGATACGAGCAGGTAGAGGCAGCTCTGGCATAGATGTACCTAGGGGTAAAACCCGAAAACACCGCTTTGAACTAGACTTGAACGGGAACTGGTGCACGACAACGGGCCTTGCTACACTCTTGGATACGACACTCTCAGGGGATATGCTTAGGATAATTCTTATTTTCTTTATAAACCATTATGAAGGGATTAAGAGTATATACTTAGTCAAAGAAAACATTTTTATGATTATGGATTATATCCATAAACTGTTCAATTTGTGTTAGGTATTTTACAAGTTTGGTAATTATTCATTGCAATTCATAAACTGAACTAGTTTATGTTATTGTATAGAAATGGTGCCCAGTAGAAGGAATGTGAACTCCCGTAATACGTATGATCCAAAGAGTAAGAAGGATCATATCTTTCGTGGTCCTAAGCTATAATTTAGTAGGGAAATATTTTCCCATATATTATCATCATATATGGAAATAGTATCAAGTGTTGATAAGATGAGTAAAGAATTCTCAGAGTCCTATGGATTTTAAGGGAAGCAAGAGAAGAAAAGTATAGAAGATAGAAATTTGGATAAAGGGAAGAGGGAAAAGAAGAATTTTCCCATATGTGATAACTGTGGGAAGAAACATCCTGGAACTTGCCTGAAAGGAATGGGAGTTTGTTATAAGTGTGAAGGAAAAGGGGCACAAAGTACCTGACTGCAAGGGTAAGAAAAAGGTTTCAAATATACAATGCTTCGTTTGCAAGGAGTTTCGACACTACACGAACCAATGTCCCCGTCATCAGAATATGCCGCAAATGATGCTATTGGATAATAATCCAGTTATGATACTACCACAGATGAAGAGGAATGACTAGTGTTCTTATGTTGTTATTTTAGAATTATTTCATTTAATTTTTGTATCAATGATGTTCTGGAAATAAATAAGAATTGTATTGCATTACTATTTAATAAAGGATTTCAGATTTTATGGTAGTAAGAGAAGTGACTCTACAACGAGTTAATTTTTTTTGTAAATTACATAGTTGAAGGAAAGATAAACCTTAATATGGTCCTAATGTTGAGGTAGTGATTTTGGAATAAGATATGGTTGATTTTGGTAATTCAGGATGTTGCGGTGTTTTAAAAGAATATATGAGGAAGGCGTTCACATGTTATTACCTGGAAAAAAGGATCCTCATTATGTTTAACTTCCGTGTAAATTTTGGACTGTGAGTTTGGATAATATTATTTGGGATAAGTATAATGGTTGGAATGGATTATGTTTGAAAGGTTAGTTTTTGGATTTTTATAAAAGGACAACACACATACCGTGTGACGACCCATCATGTCAGACAAAGCTATGAGAATCGAACACACAACCATAGTGAAATTGGGATTTATCGCCTACCATTGTGCTACATGAAGATCCTAGATGGTATAGTGTAGTTTCATTACAAAAAGGGTCTGATATGTGAAATATAAATTCATTATATTTGGAACCCTATACGATATGAATAAATAGAGTATTTTTGAGTTGTATTATGTTTTGGGGTGAATGATGAGTTTGTGGTATAAATTTATTAATGGATAAAACTCTAATTATAAAGTACGTAGATCTCCTTACGATCGTAGCCAATCTTATAAATAAATTCCTCAACATTAAGAAAAGGAACTTAGAACAAAAATGTTGTCCTAGATGGTACCTTAGATCATCACTAATTTATGGCTTTGGGATTGTTGGCCTTTTCATAGCCATGTTCTCTACCACTCTCCATCAGATAATTTATGGTTAGATTTCTCTTCCATATCCATATTTTCCTACATGGAACCCTAGTGTGTGTTATTTTCGGTAATCTTCATACATTCCACTCTTTATTTTAAATAGAGGCCTTATTAATTCATTTTTCAATGTGGGATTTCAACTAAGATATTTTGAAACGTCAAAAATGTGTTTTCCTAATACCTTATGTTTTGTTGAACCGATGGTATTTTAAATCATCATTGATTGATGAATTTAAGGATCTTAATTTTAAACATGTTTATGATTTATGACCTCAATCACCACCTATAAATATTTACGTTTTCCTCCAGTTATAAGTCTATAATTTCCACCAATGTCCTCTTAATCGAGATCATAATTTTGTGGTGACCCTTTCATTTCCCTTTTCATCTTGTTAAGAATAAATTTTATTAACCAAATTTCCAATGTGGGTTTTTTCCACAAAGATATTTTCTATTTTCAACCTTTATTTTCAAAGAACAATATCAAATTGCGAGGATGAAATTTGTTGGAGGGGAGAATGTAATACCCTGAGCTTCCACGGTACACTTCTCTTTGAATAATACTGTAGCATGTGTTGTACGCAACTTTGAGTTCTAACACACACCACGACCAATCAAAGTAGTCGTTCTGAATAGTAATACCTACTTTTTAAAATTTTAGAAATTTTATCTCTCAAAATGGACTTCATTTTTGGATTCAGAGTATCAAATTTATCCTAATGTGAAATTTTGGTACTTTTCGGATAACTTTAATATATTGATGAATAGTGAAAATTACTAAATTTTAATTAGAAACAACTTTTTTAATCAAAATAATTATTAGTGATAAATTATGAATTTGACTGGTTTTAAAGTATATTTAGAATATATTTTTACCATTAAATACAATGTTGGTCATTGGACATAATTTCACAATTAAACTGGACCTAAACAAGTATCAATCTTTTGATAGTTATTATATCATAAAAACATGCTTTTTGTTTTGACAGCGGGAATTAATTTTAAATTAATTTCTGCCAATTCTGTGTTTTGAATTTGGAAAAATGGATTCCATATTTGGAATCAGGATGTACAAATTGTGTAAATAGATAACTTTTATTTTTAGACATTTTGAATAATTACATCGGTAAATATTTTATTTACCATGGTTAAAGGGTAAATCTGGTAAATTAGGGTTAAACAATAATATTATAACAATAGTAAATTACACTAAAACATGTACTAACCTTATTGGTGGATACATGTCCGACCATGGGCATATTTGGGTCGATTTGGGGACCCCATGGAGCCACTTGTAGGTGATAGGGACACTTTATTTTAATTAAGTTAAAATAAATACAAAAATTACATAAGCATATATCTTTTAGAAAAACAATATTTACATAAGGTTATATATGTTTTATTTTCTACTATAAATATTAATTAGAAAGATAACACGATTTCCTACATAATTATATTTTATTTATAATTTTAATCCATTAAATAATTTAATTTATTTATGACACAACGATGATACAGTAATTACCATAATAGTGAAAAATTAAAATAATTGATATTATAAATACACAAATAAATATAATTTTAGACTTTTAATTAATTACACTAAGTTTCTAGGATAATATGAAATATTAGGATTGATTTAATTAACTTTGTTTGAAGTAATCATTCTGTTATGATTTCTACAAAAGTTAATTATTGAATAGTGTCAAAATTGACATAAAAGAGTTTTTAAAACAAATATTATATTATTAATTGATATTAAATTCGTAAAAATCTAAGGTTCGGCTAAGAGACTTTTATCATGATAGTTGTATCACTAATGGACCGCTTGGGGGTCGCTTGGATGTATATAGTAAGTTTATTAACCATATAATATAAAAATACAAAGTGACATGGTAAGTGTCAAACTAATTAACTAAGAGTTATAAATAAATGTTAAAGTTAATATAATGACCCAAACCTATCAAAATTCTATTGGTTGTGTGGTTTTCAACCCATATCCACCTTATCCTTTAAATAATCCACTTTTATTCCATTAGAAACCGAATATGAATTTATTATAAAATAACATTTCTAGCTTTTCCAAAGGTGCCCCTCACCCCTCTTATAAAAGGACACCCACCTTCTCATTAATTCACACCTGCAAAGCCTTTTGTTTCGGCCATCCCCTACCCAAATACTCTCTAAACTACCCAAACATCATCCTAGAAGCATTTTTAAGTCAGAAATCCATCCTAAGGAGCCCTTTTTTTATGAAATCAAGAGGAAGAACCCCAAGAAGAGGAGGTTAAACGTACCCTCGACTAAAGGAAAGTGCAAGGTAAGGGGTTTTCATCACACTCCTTTTTCCCGTGAGATTCATGCCATATTTCCACCATTACCTTTTGTGTGGTTTATATACTGCCCATAATTATATTGTTTGTGTAATACACTTTAAATTATGTGTATTTATATATTCATTGTATGATACCTCTTTCATGGGTTGTATGTTTCGTAAGTTACCAAATTGGTAAGGGTTTATTTCAAAATCTCTTCATTATCCGAGGTTGTTTATACTTAATTATCTTCTGGGACATCTTTATCATCCACATCCATGTTTCTCAAAAATGTCTTTCAAAATATTTTTACTATTTAATAGGCAATGGGTTAAAGTCATTTATACCCTTATTTGACTTTATATGTTTTTAAAGGAATCTTTCCAACATTTTCGAAACAAGTTACTTTTTAACCTTTTTGACAAAATTAAGGTAAGAATGTTTTTTTTAACTTATATGGAGGGTGCGGTTATTATTCGCCGATATTACACATTTGAAGTTTCGTTCACAAGCTTATAAAGATATTTTCAATATAAAGGTTTTGTCTATAATTATGCGACTTATAAATGATTAAAAAAAGAGATATTTCTCTCAAATAGTATTGATTTCATCTATGTCAAAATCCTTTGATAAATTTTAAACTTGTTTTAAGTTGATTTATTTTGATACAAATCCTCCATATTGTATTTAATGGTTTGTGATATTATTGACTATGGATGAGTTATTTTTATGCCATTAATGGTTTATGATTAAAGTTTTGACATTTTGTATGTTAGTTGTAATATGAATGTTTATGTTATATTTCATCCTCTTCTTAAGATGAATTTGTTGTACTTGTATGTTCCGAGTTGGGGACCGGTAAAAGTAATACCTCCGGTTTGGGGTCCTGTTACAGCAGACCCTCCGGGTTGGTGTCCATTTATTAGAGGCACTTCGGGTTGGTGTCCGGTTATTAGAGTCACTGCGGGTTGGTGTCCGGTTATTAGAGGCACTCCGGGATGGAGTCCGGTTACAGAGGCTCTCCGGGTTGGGTTCCGGTTACAGTTATCCCTTAGGTCTTGGCACGAGGCCTTGACACAGAAATTAAAGTTCGGCATCATACATTCCATCATTATGAAAGTGGTTATTGATATTGCATGTGATTATTTGACTAGTAGAATATCCATGTGAATAAGTAAATGGAATTATTTCATTTTATCTTTGCCATATTATGCTTAAGTTCAAGTTAAAAAGGATTTTGTTTTAGTTATACATTGCTTTAAATGTTTATGCTTATTTTTGAATGTTTCCGCTATATTGCATACCCTTACTGAGCATTTGAGCTCACCCCTTTCTATGTTTTATTTTTCCCAGGATTCCAAGAAGTTTAATGTGATTGATATATAGGGTTAAGCCAAGGGAATAATGGAATTCATAAATATTATTTATGTTGTTTTGTACGTCTTAAAGTGAAAATGTAACATTCATGTATGTGATCTATTTTTACAAGACTGCTAAACTGATCGGTGCTTCAGGACTTGATTCCTTGTAATCATGCCAATGTATTAAAATAATGCACTAACTCTAGGTAACTGGGGTCGGGGCGTTACATGAATTGATTGTGCAGTTTCCAAAATTACATACACCGCCGAACTTTTTGTTTGATTCCTATTTACAGGGTGATAAGCAAAAAAGAAATATTTAAATATCAAAATGAAATTAAAACTGCTAGATGTTCAGATCTATTACAACATTAATTTTTTAGACCTATACAACTTGTTATTTTTCGTGGTAAGAACTATGTTTTTTAATTACTGATGATTACTTTAAATTCATCTTGATTTATTTCTTATCACATTAATAAGAATCTTTAGCAATTTTTTTTCTTTCTGTAAATTTATTCAAATATCAAAAATATAATATCCATCACTATCAGCAGTGATAGAGGTGTTGACTTTATTAATTTATAATTTGATAATTTTTTTGAAAAAAATGGATATGAAAATTATTATTCAGCCTCTAGGACACCACAACCAAATGGTGTGGTTGAAAGAAAGAATAGATCTATAAAATAAATGGATAGATCAATGCTTATGTTATTTAATGTGCCTACATATTTTTAGGTAGAAGAAATAAAAATATTTTATCATGTTTTAATAGAGTATCTATGATAATGTTTTTAAATAAGAATTCTTATGAACTATTTAAAGGGTTTTCACCTAAAATGTAATATTTTTGGGTATTTGGTTGTAAATTCATCATCTTAATTACAAATGATAATTAAAAAAAAGTTTATTTTAAAAATGATTATGGAATATTCTTAGGATATTGGAATACTAGAAAATAATATATTTTTTAATAAGAGAAATTTATTTGATGATGATTTTATACTTGTAAAATTTAATGAAAATATCAATAAAATGAAGAATTTCAATTTAATCAAACATAATGATGAATTTATGGAATTTAATTTTAATGAAGATAATGACCTAGAAAATGAGAATGCATCAGTTGAGGGGGGAAATATCACCACTCAAAATGATACTAAATAAAGAGAAACACTTGAATATTATCCAATTGAAAAGGAATTGGTATGTAGAATCTTGTTTACAAACTAGAAAATTTATTTTACATTATTGTGCAAACTCTGGTTTGGTTTCTAATTTTTTTCCTATTAACATTGATAATGATTTAATGGATTTATATTGGATAAACATGTGTTGTGATGAATGAAATCAATATGATAGAAATAATGTGTGGAATTTGGTTGAAATTCAAAATGATAAACCAATCATAGAAACTAATTGGAATTTTTATAATAAGTTATATGAAGTTGAAACATTATTAAAAATTAATCAAGACTAGTAGCTTAAGGTTATTCTTAGGAAGAGGGAATTGAAATTTATGATTCTACTACTTCTATTTCTAATATGTATATAATTATAATTAAATTATCCTTTTCTTATTTTCAAAATATCAAATTATTTTAATTTGATGTAAAAATTGCCTCTTGGAATGGAATAATTTTTTATGAAGTTTATGTTAAAAAAACCCATGAATTAGAAAACAAAAAATCTAAAAATAATGTTTTTAAAATTAATGAATATTTATATGGTCTTAAGAAATATCTTCAATATTAGTATGAAATACTAAATCTGTATTGAATTTGAAATGATTTTTTCAGAGGTAAGTTCGATGTTATAATGGTAGAAAACATAGTTTCAAATGATATAATAATTATATAGATTTATGTTGATGATATAATATTTGGTTAAACATAATATTCTCTAAGTAATTAATTTTCTAAACAAATGATAAATGGAATTTGACATGTGATTAATGGGAGAATTGAGAATTTTTATCAGTTTATATATTAATCAATGAATAGAAATTATTTTGTTAAATCAAGATAAGTATGTTAAAAACTTATTTAAGGTTTTGGGCTTGATTCTAGTTAGAAAATGGAAACTCCAATGAGTATAAAATAAAAATTAGACATCGGTGAATCTGGAATGTTAGTTGAAATTAGACTATATAGTGACATGATAGGTAGTTTTTTATCTCAATTCATCTAGAGAAGAGATAATGTTTTTAGTTTTTTTATGTGCTAGATTTCAGTCCAACCCTATAAAAATTTATATAAAATCTATTAAGATAGTAATTAGATATATTAAAAGAAATTTATGTACTAGTTTATTTTATTTAAATCATAATTTATTTGATTCATTACCTTATTTTGATTCTAACTTTGGATGTTTTAGGATTCACCATAAAAGCACAACATGTATGTGTCACTTTAAAGGTAAGAATTTAATTTTATAGATTTATAAGAAAAAACTATAAGTTTTATTATCTTCGGATAATGATGAATATATTGATGCTACTAGTTTCTGTTCATAATGTATATAGATAAAAAAATCATTATACGATTTTAATAATTTTTTTGTAAAAATTATAATCTTCTGTGATAATTGAAGTGAAATTTTAATTTCTAAAAACCCTATATAATACTCTAGAAAAAAAACAAATAGATTTTAGATCATATTTTTCAATGGATCTTATTAATTAATGTGATATTTTTTAGAATCATTTCTTAAAAATAAAAAATTGGATGGAATTTTACTAAACTTTTATATTCTGTCAAATTTGAGAAAATAAAGTTTGAGATGGGTGTTCTTGACGCTTAACAGTTTGATTTTGAATTATTAATCATTTGATAAAACAACACTCTATTCCTTTTACACATGTTTTGTATGTAAATTATATGTTTTTTTATTTCTACTCTATTAATTCTAAGTAGTTTGTACTATTTAAAAGGAAAATTGTCTCAAATATTTAATTTTAATATACATTATAGTAATTTTAATAAAATGGGAGAATTTCATTAAAGGTTTATTAAATGTTATGTTTTGTAATTTATAAAAAGGGGGAGATTGTTAGAGTTTGAATTGGTGTTTTAATTCTTTAAATCTTTTTCTGAAAAAACATTATTTCCACATGTTTATTAAATTCAAATTGTTTAAAATAACCATTTCTTATTCACATGTTTTAATGTTTAATGATAATTTTTAAATCTTAATTTTATATTTTCTATGGTAATCATTTCATTAAACACACACACACACACATATATATATATATATATATGTTTTAATTATTTTTGTTGTGTATCTTGTTAAAAAACTAAGCAACCATTGTTAGCCACGTGGGCCGACCCTTCAACCATATAGGGCACCAATGATCAACATCATGGGAGATCAAACAAGTATGGTCCAACCATAATGATATGTAGAATATGTATATTCCCAAGTACGTTGGATGCATGGAGTTCTCATAGGAGAGCATGGGGATGAGTTTTTTTAAAGTTTTTCATTTTTTTCAAATGAGTCTAGGTAAATTTTATTGAAAAATATATCCAAAAGGAGGGAGGGTCTCTACCAAATTTGGGTTTTTCTTGCTTGGGCCAAAGGTGGTAAGGGCCTTGCCTCCTTTGCTGAAATGAAAAGAAATAAATAAACTTATTTTTAATATACATGTTTATATATTTTAAAAATAAAATTTTCATTTTTATTGTGTTTCATTATATATATATATGCATAAAATAAAATGTTTCAGTAGAATTTATTTGCTATTTTATATACATCATTGTTGTCATTAAATCAGTCTTGAATCTTGACTGAAACCATCAACAAGAGCTCCCTTTAAGAGGTTTTCCCTTTAAATCATGCAGGATTTCCGATGTGAGATTTAGGTTCTTTCTTTCCCATATAGAATTAATAATATATTATTATTTATCATTTTTAATCAATTAATAACAAATAAAAATAAATAATCGTTAATAATTAACTATTAATGTTTACTACTAAATATTAATAATTAAATAATTTATATTATTAATATTTAAAGCAATTTTAATTAATACTATTAATTACGAATAAATTTTTAATTGTTAATAATTACTAATTAATTCGTAATTAAAAATAATTAAATATTTATAATATTTATTAATAGTTACCTAATTAATTATTAAATATTGTTAATTATTATTAAATAATTACTAATAAATATTTAAAATTATTATCTAGTTACTAAATATTAATAATATTTATTAAATTATTAAATTACTAATTTTCCATTAATTACTATTATATTAATATTAATAAATTAACTAATCGTTGAAAATTAATATTAATTATTAATTAATATTAATTACTTTTTTGACTATATCAATATTAATTAGTAATAAATATTAATTAAATAATACGATTTACAATTTAATTGTATTTATTTCTAATAAATAGAAATTAATAGTTAATATTAATTAGTAAAAAATATTTAAAATTATATTTTAAATTAAGAAAAAAGTAATATAATTATTATTTATTAATTAATTAGTAATTAAGTAGTAGTTAAATAATTAATTTTTATTAACCAATTACTAATAAATATGTAGAATTATTTTTTGGTTACTAAATATTAATTAAAATAGATAAATTATTAAATTACTGATTTTTAATTAATAATTGTTATATTAGTATTAATTTATTAACTAATTATTGATAATAAATATTAATTAATAATAAATATTAAAGAAATAATATGATTTCATATTTAATAATGTTAATTTCTAATAAATATTAATTACTGAATAATTTTAATTACTAATAAGTATTTAAAATATTTATTTTGTAACTATCTATTAAAAATATTAATATAATTGATAATTATTAATTATTTAGTAATTATACCATATGTAATTACTTAATAATAATATAAAAAAGTAACTAATTAATTAATTATGAATTAATAATTATTAATAATTATTATAATACAATTGCATATTAATATTTAAAAATATTTTTTAGTTAGTAAATAATAATAATAATAATTATATTATAGAAATAGTAATAATTAATTAATTAATGGTAAATTATTATTCTTTAATTAAATAATTTTTTTAACTAATATTAATTAAATAATATTATTTACTATTTAATAATATTAATTGTTAATAAACATTAATTACTAATATATATTTAAAATTATTATTTAATTACTAATTAATAATAATAATTAATATATATTATATATTTATTATTTATTATTTAGTTATTAATAATATTTTTTAATAATTATATATTATTAAATTTCTAATTAATTAAAACCATTTTTATTATTAACTATTTAGAAAATAATTAGTTTCTTAATAATATTATTAAATATTAATTAATAAAATTCATTAAAATTGTTCAAAATATTAATAATATTAATTTATTAATTATTAACATTTAGTAGTAAACATTTATGGTTAATTATTATTTATTAATTTTTAATTACTGTTTATCAATAATTAATATTTATTATTAAATGCTTAAAAATGATTTATAAGAATATATTATTAATTCTGTGTAAGAAAGATTGAACCTGAATCCCGTATCAGAAATCCTGAATGATTTATATCGAAAACCATCTTATAAAATGGGGCTATAAGTGATGGTTTCTCTTAGAATTTCAAACTACTTTAATGGAAATAATGCTGGATATAAAATAGTAGATAAATTTTGATGAAAAAATTGTTTTCTTTATATATATAAACCATACAAAATAGAATAAAAACAATTTTTTTTAAATATACACATATATATTTAAAATAAGTATGTTTTTCATTTTGGAAAAGGTAGCAAGGCCCTTTCTGCGTTTGGATCGAGAGAAAAAAAACAAAAGTCAGAAGGGTCACTGCCCCCTTTTCACTGTAGAATTAATAAAATTTTTAACCTAGGCACATTAATTTTCTTTCAAAAAACCATTAAAAAAACTCACATTGGCCTACTGGCCCTACAAGGCTGCAGTCGTTGTATGTGCATATGTGTTCTGAATTTTGACCTCGGTGCTAGCCTGAATGCTCAATAATAATGATTGATTAATAAAGAACATGTCAACATTATGATTTTTTGATGTGGGAAAGAAACTCTTGTTTTACTATTAATCCATCATTTAAAGATAACGATATTTCATCCACAATCCAATCCTGATAGTCTCAGCCAATAGATCTTGTGTGCCACACTAGTTTAACCAAACTAATCTTCTTCTTCCTTTGGTCAAGGAATTGTATTTTTCGCCTAAGTTCATCAGGTGTTCTTCATGTGGTGACATCCAGATGATTAGTGCAAAAATTATGGTGTTATGTGTTCAAATTAGAGATCCGAAAATAGTTGATACATCATGAAACTTCATTTTCATTAATTAAAAAAGTCTAAAACAAGGAGATACAATGTGAAACACATGGTAGAACCGCCAGCTTAATTCATCAGAAACACCAATGATTGACAGTTCAACACCTTGAAATTATTCATGAAGACACCGCACTATGATATATCCTCATCCTTGTATGTACCTCATGAATGAAAGTGTAATTTTTGTAATGGAAGTACCACAAACACCAACCACAATGGTGGTATGAATAAAACCAGCATGGTTGCATCGCCCCATCTTTGATGATAGCACAACTAAATACATTAATGATTGAACTGCTGGATTATGGTAGATCATCATTGAAGTGGAATTAGGTTGAAAATCGTTGGTATCTTCATATGAACTCATTATAGTTTATGATATCATTTTACGTGAAGCAACAATAGCAGAAGATCTTACCCTAAAGCTGCTGTATATTTCTAGAAATTGTAGGTCCTCTACTTCAGTGGTATATCTACATCAATGGTATATCTTCTTCATATAAAAAAAGGTCACGCTACTTTGTTAGATCAGAATGTTTGACCACTCCCCTACTTCAAAGGTAGTATCGTTCACCACATTGTAGGAATATAACTCATTCAATGGTATATTGTTAGTGGTAGTAATATAATTCTACCTCTAGTTTTTCTTCAATCTACCATTAGATTATTTGTTTAACTTTTATTTATTTAATTGATTTTATTAAAATAAATATTTTAAGTATTGTTCTGCTTTTTTATTTGAAAAATATAATTACATTTTTTGTTAATATAATATTGATTATATATAATTTTTAGTTTTCACACTTCTAGTTAATTACATACAAACACTTATGATACTCTTATTTTGTGAGTTTTTAATATTTTAATAAATTAAAATTTAAATTCATATATTTTAACCGCAATATTAATGTGAAAATAAATTTATGTATTTCATATCATATTGGATGTTTTATAATTTTATTTAATTTATAAATAAAGATCACAAATGTTTTTCTAAATTCATCATGAATTTACCTAATAAATTTAACCCTAACAATATATTTTGTTATGTGGTAAAAAGTGGCATGAAGTGATTGGATCAATTGATTCATTGAGGATATCTTTGAGTTAATTTGAACAAGAAGCTCTAAAAAATATATTCCCATACCAAGATCATGAAACTCATTCTACTATACGAACCTCTACTATTTTGGGGATCAAGATCATCAAACCTCATCATCCTTATCATCATATCAATATACTATTTTATTATATTTTTATTCATATTATTATTTCCTTTATATTTTTTTAATCTATTCTTTTCGGGTATATGATTTTACCAATCAAAATAAGTTCATGTTTTTTGGTTATTCCATAACTTAAAAGAATGTTTTGGGTTGTGACTCCTGAAAAAAGTCATGTCATAGTCTTGGTTAAAGACTCCTATAAAAATTTATGGGTTCTGCCTCTAGTTATTCGTAAAAGGTAAATTCTATAATAGTATCTCACACATTTAAAAGTATTTTTCCTAGTAGGGACCAATATTCTCATATATTAGAGAAGGTTGATGATTGGATTAAGATCTTAGTGATCTTAACCACTATAAAGTCTATTTTTCTTTCTTTTTTATTTCAGTTACATTTCCCATATTTAACACAACATCAAATGATATTTTTAATTAATAAAACTATAATTGATTTTTTATTTAAATTTTTAAAATGAATATTCGCCCCTTCTATAATTTATTAAAATCACTTAAGATACAACAGTTATGTGTGCATTGCTAGATTAGTGATAGGATGGATGACCTCCTTGGATGTTTCCCTGGGGGTTTTCGAGTGAGGACAAAGCACAATAGATAGAACATGTGTTGAATATGGGGAAAACAATTTTTTTGATGCTCTATTTTGACATATGTGTGGGCTCTAGGTAGGGGGTGCATGTATGTGGGGAAAGTGGTGGTCACTAATTGTCTTGGACCTAATAACCATGTTAATGTTGGATTTCTATGGTATCAGTGGGGACAAATTGCTATCAAAATATCAAGGTATATGCATAAAATGATAAATAATTGAATTAGTGGGAATAAAAACAATGAATTGTTTTTTATGAATGATTAATGGAAGGAATCATGTATGATAAATTACTCTAAATGGTTTCAAATTAAATATGGAAAATGGACAAGATAATGAATGTAATATGATAGATATTAGGATAAATCCATATATATATGGATGATTCTTATTAATTAGAAGAATATGATAAGTCTTCAGTTATATCAACTATTTTTGGGCCTGATTTCATTATGTGGTAGTATTGGAAGTATTTCTCTAGTTTTATTAGTAGAGGTGTAAATGAATATCTTGGTAAAATTTTGTTGTTTTTTTATGAATGAATAGGTTGGGATTGTTTGTGTCTCTATACAGTACTTTTATTTTCTAATGATTTCTATTTTAACCCCACCCGAGTGAATTATCTTATACTAACACCCATGATTTGGGTATCAGGTGTTCTCTCCGACATCTATATTGGTGAGGTAATGGATGGATGGGTATATTGAGACCAATTTGGCTGGAGAAGATTTAGGGAAGTTGGAATAATTTTTTTGGAATTTTTATTGAATTTTGTTGTAAAAAATAAATAAATCAATTAACATTGTAAAATTTGACAATCAGACTTACCATCCTATTCAGATCATTATAATCACAATTCATAAGAAATTCCATCATTTTGTGAAGATGTTTTTTAGAAGAAAGGATCATCAGACTGACCTTGATTTCATAATTAAAAGAGGGTCGTAATGAGAATATACATTGGAGTCTTTGTGGATTTGAAAAAAATTTGATGAAGATTTTATGATCTTGTAGTTCTCATAAATCATAAGTATTCTGTAAAACTTTGGATGCAAGATTGATGAAGGAGATAGAGAGAACATGTGCTGGAAATTGTATTTAGATATAGTTGGAAAGAAATAATTTTCTATGTGGAAGTGAATTTATAATAAATAATAAAGAAATCCATAAAATTATAAATTAGATGTTATACACATTCAACGTCATGAAGGATCATAATACTAGCTGAAATTTTTAGAAAAAGGAAGTGGACAAAGTAAACATTTTTCCGTTTCAGTCCATCGGTGTAAGATCTCTGGAGACAAATTTTTTTGAAGGATGAGAAGGTTGATTGGGACATGAGAAGATGAATATATTGGTTTTCAGTCTTACCAATAAGTTATAATAAAAAATCATTTGAAAATAGATTTCATTGGTATCATTATCAGAAATGAGATGAAATTGTTGAATTCAAAGCTATTGATACCGGTCAATCGAACGTAGTGTGCCACCGATCGTCAGAGGTATAATTGTTTTCATTGGGGAGTTATTGGGGCCAATGAAAAAGGAAAATGAATATATGTTTTTTAGGATAGATGCATTAAATTAAATTTAAAAATTAATCAACAACTTAGTCAACCATTTTATTCAGAATTACTTGTTTCTCTAATAAATTTACAATTTGATCAAGATTTAACAGACCAAAGCTCAATCTAATAAATTAGAGGAATAAAGAGACCGAAAAATTTGTATCAGGAAGACACTGATATATCTACTAGATATAGGATCATCCATCTGGACAAAAGAAGAAGAAGAGTCTTCTATGGAGACTTTTGGAAGTATTTTCAAAGGTGGTAAAAAAGCATTGTTGAAGATCTTGAAGGAGATACAAATGTACTGTCAAGGGGACCTTGAAGTTTGAGGAATATATTTGTTTTTATCAATAATTATGACAGATCATAATGAGAATACTTGTTTTTTCCATTTGTTAGATTAGGTTCAGAACAATGTATAAAATAATCTGTTATCTTCATCATTATAAATAAATCAAAATGGGATGTTTTTTCTTTCAAGTGGTGTATAGAAACATAATTAATAATCCATAGTTTTACATTTTTATTCATCATAATGAGGAATATCATTATGAAAATATGAATCAGACTGATGTATTTCTAAGAATTATAAAGCAAGATAATGTTATGAAAAGATTGAAGGATATTCCAGAAGAGTTGAGAAGGACCAATGAGTTAAATATTCATCTCAAATTCAAGGAGAATTTATGTTTCAATAAATTTGGATGAGCGGTAAATATTTTTAGAATCTCATCAAAACCACTTTTGGGTCACTTATAAATAACATGAGTACTTTATAATTTCTTTTATGGATGTTTTGTTGAAGCGAGAAGGTAGAAAAATGAAATTTTTTTGATAGAATAAGTTTCCAGATTATGATTACCTATGGAGGTTTTCTAGATAGAAGAAGAGAAGCTCAAGAGAGGCGATCATAATCAGAGTTCCAGAAATCGGGCTAAGTAACAGGACTGGGATTTCCTAACTCAGATAGAAGCTGTTCAAATTTATCTTAGTGGTATTATGAAAAATGTATATTTCTGTGTTGATCATTTGGATTGGTGAATCAGACTGGGAAATCAGTCTGATTTTCATTAAAAAGTACAAAATAATTTCTTAACTTTTGTAAGGTATTGAATTTAAATACTGTTATGAAGATCTTATTTTTCAATGTTGATCAAACAGAACCATAACTTGTTTGTTACAGAAATTTTATTACATTATTTCATTCTACTTAAAACACATGCACTGTTTTGTTGAACATAGTGCTATATGTGTGTATGTACATATCGTACTCAATTTATTTCAAAAAAAAGTATTAATTTATAGTGTATTACGTTGTATTGGATTTTTTCCAACCCATACAAAGGAGATAGATACTATTATTGTGTACTAAACCATATAAATTCTTGTCTCATAGTAGATATGTGTTTTTTTATTTTTAGAAAGGTAACAACTATTAAACTGTAGGTGAAGGTTATTTTATATGTAAAGAAAATTAAAAGAAAAAGATATAAAAAATTTAACCCTCCCCCTTTTAGTGTTTCTTAGAATATCATTGGTAGAAATCAATTGGTATTAGAGCTGGTGCTTCCCTTTGTTTAGTATTTTATTAAGTTTTTAAGATAATTTGATGGAAAATATGAATTTTGTAAACAATAAATGTATTCTAGTTTTTGATGGTAATAAATATTATACCCAGATAGTGAAAATATTTCCTTTTCATAAATCTATTGTGTATGGTGTTCTTAAAGCTAGAACAGATGAATTTCCTCCTATTGATGATAAACTTCCAAATACATTTATTAAACTGAATAATTTTGAAAATGATGAAATATCTAGTAATTATTTAATGTAATCACTTTCTGAAAGTGCGTTTTTAAGAGTTAAGGGTGGTTCCAATGACAAAGATATCTAATATAAGATAAAAAACATTTATAAATGAAATAAAAAATCATGAAAGAAAAAATACATATATAGAGGCTGATGTATGAAGAACTCAAAATGGGTGAGTATGAATCTGTTGGGAACTTATTTACCAGGGAGAATGAAATTATTAGCCCTATCATATTTTTGGGTGAAATGTTAGAGGATTATAATATTGTTGAAAAGATATTAAGAATTCTTCCTGATAAGTTTTATGTCAATGTATCCTCATTAGAAGATACATATCCACCAACATTATATATGGTTTATTTTTATAGCACCCTCATTGAATATGAAATGATAATGGAAAATGTCATAAATTGAAAAACAAAAACTGATAGAGAAATTTCATTCAATGGTCTCAAGAAAGAATTGTATAAGAATGTTATTAAAGAAGTATTCATCATTGACTGTAACTCCAGAAACTAGGTATGTAAAAATCATGATTAATATTTATCATTATTTTATAAAAATTTACAAATAGCTATAGGAATGCATTGATAGGGAAACTACTTTAATGTCTTTTTAATGTTGTTTCGTCGGGCACTTTGTAACCAATTTTCCTCAAAGAAAGAATAGGATAGTGATGAAGAATAAAGGAGGCCAATAATGTCATGGAAGAAATACGGTGAAAAGGGAAAATCTTATTACATTGGTATGGATAATAAATTATCCAAATCCAAAAGGAGAGGTTTCTTATCTAAATATGATGAAGAATAAGATTGTGAAGATGAATCTGAAAATTATTTTGAGAAGGCTGGAGAGAATAATTTTATCACACCAGTGATGAATTAAGAGTTTAAAAGTAGCAGTTTTAATGTATAATAAAAAACTCAATTAGAATTTGATCTAAATGAAGAATTGAAATCATGCCTGAGAAATATTGGGAGGATTGGGAGAGAAAACAGGATGTTGAAAATGAATACTCTTCATCAAATACTGATGAATTTTTTTTATATGAATGATAAGTTTTTAGAAGATACTAATGAATTGAATAAATATAATGAAAAAGTAAAGAATCATCAGGAATGTCTAGAAGTATATTTCAAAGAAAAAGAATAATCTTTGGGGCCTGTCCAATTTTTTATAAAGATAAATGTAGGGTTATAATATTTGATAATTATACCTATAAAGTTATTAAATATTATCATAAGGATGAACCTAATAAAGATTAACAAAAATTACATTCAATGGTTGAAAATAAAGATTGAATTGTTTCTGTGAAGAAGAAATCTGGGAATGTTATGTCTGTGACCAAGAACAAAAAAGTAGAGAAATAATTTTTTTAAAGAATTATGAGTCTAAAAAATTATCTATTAATTATGGTTCTATTAAGTATGAAAAGGAAATGTAGCTGAAAAAATGAGACCCATATTGATAATTGGATGGTTGTTGGTTAACAATGTTTTGATAAGAAAGATAAGAATATTACTGAGAAACATTCTCAAAACTCCGGTTATTATATAAGATTCATAGGAAAATATTCTTTCTAGGCACACTGCTGGTATTGTGGATAATTCATATATATTAAAAATATGTGTTGGTTTAATCAACAATATTATTACTATTCTACAAACTACAGAAAGTAAATTTTGACGGGGATTCATTATCTTGAATGGAAGGAGCCTGAGAATGATGTTCAGAGGAAACATAAGAAGGTTGGTGTGAAAGTTAAAAAAATGTTCCAAACAATGGAAAATATTTTTGAAAGATGTGAATAGCCTATATATATTGTAAAAATATGTCTTGTTTTGTTACTAACATAACAATAGATTGTTATAAATTTTTATAAGTTAGATGTAAAGAATGATAGAGGAAAAGAAAAAGATATTATTATTGAAACTACCCTCTAATATACAAACAGAGAATGAAATTGAATATTGATTAGTGGGTTTTCTTATCTTATAATAGGATATTTAAAAATGTTAATTAATTTGAAATACTTTAAAGAATAAACAGTGACATTTTGAAACGAAGAATCTCTTAGAATCAAAGGTGTTGGATTAACCAACATTTAGAAAGAAATGTTAAATTCTTAGAAATATTTTATTATTAATGGGATTAAACAAAACATTATAAGGTATTCACAAATTTTTGTTGAAGGAAATAATGTAATTTCAAAAAAATATAGGTTTTTTGTCCAATGTGAGGAATATGGAATGATTGTTAAAGGAGGCCAACATACAAATGGAAATTTATTTGAAGTTGGTGAGGTATCTAAACTATTATTACTTAGGCATAGTGTATGAGAAATAGTAGTGGCATAAAATAATCGGGAACATCTGTTAGAGAAACATGTGCAATTTATCTAAGTGAGACAATGTCCATGGAATTCTTAATACATCAAGAAGAAGAGATTGGAGTTGCACTTTTTTTATAAAAGAAAAATTAAAAAATCTGTCTAAAAGAAAGTTGTTATTTATTCAAAACAACCCCTAGAACTAATCCATTCTGATATATGTGTGGAAATGAGAAAATAATCATCTCATGGAGATAAGTACTCTGTTAATTTTATTGATAACTTTACTCGCATTATTTGTGTTTTTATATGACTAATAAATCAAATACTCTGAAAATGTTTAAATGTTATAGGAAGAAAGTTGAGAAGGAATGTTATTATTCCATGAGGAAGTTGGGAACTCATAATGACAGTGAGTAAAAAAATAAGAATTTGAAATTTATCATAAGAATCATGGAATCTGGCATGAGTGCAATACACTTTACACACCTTAACAAAATGGTGTTGTTGAATGGAAAAATAAATGTTTGGTGGAAATAGGGAAAACTGTGTTACTTGAGCATGGTCTCTATCATTACTTTTGGAGGCAAGCTATGAGCACTGAAATTCATATTAAAAATATATGTTTCTATAGGACATTATTATATATTAATCAATAAAAAATGTTTTTTTGACAAAAACCCAGGTTTGAAAAAATAATGAGTTTTTCAGAGTCCATGCATCATAAAGAAGAATGTTGGAAACCATAGAATGTTAGTTCAGAGAGGTGAAGAAGGAATTTTTATTGGATATGATCAATAAGGAAGAGGATACAGATATTTCAACAAGAAAACATGAATAATTGTTGATTCTATTATTATGAAAGTTATTGAAACTTCTGAGAATGATAAAAAAATAATGCTGATAAGGATGTTGAGTATGACGATTGAATTTTTGTTGAAACTTATGATACAGATAATTACATTTTTTTGTTAGATCAAAATATTTTCTTGTGATGGAAAAAATAAAGGGAGGGGTAGATTTTGTTTTAAAAAAATTAGTATAAAATAATCAATCTAAACATAACCTAAGCCTCTTTAAGTAAGATTATCTAACTCAACCCTCAATCCAATGAACAATGTAACTTAATCATATCAAAATCAATACGATTAAATTAAAGTGTAAAAGATCATAATCACTGTGGATCTGATAAATCCGTGTTCTTTTATCATAATCAAAATTGTACAGATAAAAAAACAAAATAAAATGATGAATATGATGTTTCACATTCTGTTATATGTGTAATGGAATAGTTACCTGTTAAGAAAAAAGAAATAAAATAACATTTTAATAGTTAGAATGAATTACAAGATATTATTAAAAATATAATTCTTTTAACCTAAAGAGAGATGTATTCAATAACCTTGACTAAGTGTATCATCTATTTTATACTTATAGTAAAGTCAATCATTTATTAGAAAGGAAATCCTTCAATATGAAGATCAGATTCTCTATCTTCCTATTCCTAGAATCCCTCGATATGATGATCAAATTCTCTATCGTAATATCCCTATAATCCCTATATATAATGATAAGATTTTCTATATTATTATCCATGTAATCCATCGATCTGATGGATTAGATTCTCCATCATCACATCCCCATAATCCCTAGATTGTTACGATGATCAGAAAAAGATTACAATGAAAATTTTAGTAAGAAGATAATCTGACAAGGTTTCCTTAGATCTTCAAAAATCTAAAAAATTATAATGACTTAGAACAAGATATTAATGATAATAAATCTTTAGATCTCTCAAAAAATGAGAAATTGAAAATGGAGATAAGAAGATTCCAACACATTGAATGATTTAGTATTTTATGCATCCTCCTAATGGTCATATTGATCTCCCAATGGTCATATTTATCGAAGTTTGTTTCATCAACTTGAAATCCTAAAAATTGATAGCACATAACAATCTAGTGTAATTGAATGTACGATGTTATATTGATTTACAACATCATAGTGTAAAAATTATTCCTTAAATTAGAAAAAATCCTTCTATATTACAATGTAAATATAGTTCAATCCGATGAACTACCTTAGGATTTTCATTATGATTATATTTATGAGTATTAATATGATTTTTATCTGTACCATTATCATTCTAATTATAAATAATTTTGTTAGTATGAGAGACATGACAAATATCCGACTCCTAGTCCAATAAATGTGATTCTAATTAATTAAACTCATAAAAATTGTGATAATCATAATGAAGAATGTAAATTTATAATCATAATACCTGAGAACATATTCTAATTATGGTAAAATATGATATTTTCTATAAAAATACTCTAAAACAATAAAGACATAAAAATTTACTAAATATTTTTTTTAAGAAAGTGTTTGTGATTTCCAAAACAAAAGGAATGAAAATGTAAGAAGTATAACTTCTGACTCAAAAATGACCCCCTTTTAAGAAATCAAAAAACCGGAAAAATTGAAAGAAAAATAACTTTGAAAAACATACAGTCCATGTTATTTTATGTACTTCTTATTTAGAGTTACTCATTAAAACCTTAAC
This sequence comes from Viscum album, assembly GCA_963277665.1. Lineage (NCBI taxonomy): Eukaryota > Viridiplantae > Streptophyta > Magnoliopsida > Santalales > Viscaceae > Viscum > Viscum album. The sequence goes on along the minus strand of OY728123.1, from coordinate 1,420,585,595 downwards.
TCCCTGTGTGTTTATAACAATTCTGAATATGTTGGAGAGTTTGATATTAAATATGATAAACTCCCCCTTAGAATAATATCTTCCAATTTTATAAAACCATTGTTCCATTGAAATATATTATCCCCATTTTCATAATAATACCCCTTGTGATTTTCAAAAATAATGTAGAAAATGCCATAGTTTCATGATATGTTAAAGAAAAAACCATACTAAAAAATATAATGAACTAACTAATCATCGACAAAATAAAAATGAAAAAAAATCAACCAATAATAATTGGAAAACATTCAGAAAAAATGTAATTAGATGAATAATTAATTAATTCATCATTAATAGGAATTAAAATATTTTATAAAATATGTAAATAGATATTTCAAAAGAAAATTATTCTTTATTCATCAGGTTTTTAACAAAATACCCCATCTTCTTGAATCCTGTTTAGTCCTACACTAACTTCCCAATTATTTCTTCACGTGTTAGGACATTATTTGTTAATTTTTTTTGTACTCTCAGAACAATTACTTCCTCCTCGCAAGATTATAGTCTGGATGTCCCAAGCTCCAACTCTCCAATATTCTTCTTCAACGCATTAAGTTCTTCAAAATGGTCATTAGTTTTATCTCAAAATTCTTCCAGAAACATTATCCTTTTAATCGTGTGAGAAGATAAATCATTGAATGAATTTGATAATACCACCAAATGTTCCATTATGACCTCAAAATGGCCATCGTTCACTTGATATTAACATCAACATGATGGGACCAGATGACCATTTGATTTGATGCCTTTTTATGTGTCTGGGAACTTTCTTGACAAATTTTCAAATCAAACTCAATCTAAATTACTTTCTCTATTAAGATATTAATTGATTCCAATTTCTAATCAAGACTTTCACAAACAAGTTGACCTCTTGCATCATGTATAGGGATATATGGAATTGTTCCTTATTATCTCTTCAACACATGACAAATATAATCAAATAATTCAAGAGAAATTGTTTCACCATATTCCTATTGATCTTTTTGATCCTTAGGAGGTTTTATTTGACTTGATCTGATATCCACATGTTTTCCTTTACCTTTATCATTCTTTATTTTTTTTTCAACTTCTGTATAAAAATTGTAGTTTTCAACTTCATAATCATTTGATAGTTCAAGGATGCCAATATCCTTATCATTATCACCATTTACATTAGATTTTGTTTTATAGTTTTAATCCTCTTCATATTTTGTAAATGATGAATATTATTTTTTTTCTATTTAGGATTCTTCCTCTCCATAAAATCTATCATTACTTTATTTGTTTGTTTTGGAAGGTAGATCTGATGATGGTGATGATAATTAATCTGATGATTTCTTATAATATTGTGTTTTTTAATTGACATATTCCTCTTCAATATCATTCTCTTCATTCTCTTATTCTTTATTATATTCATATTCCTCTTCTTAAACCTCTTCTTTAATTTAAGTTTATTTATCTACTTTTTCTTCATAATATTTTACATTACTTTATTTCCCATCAAATTCTTTATTCAATTCCTTTTCAAGATCTTCTTCAAGATGTATAAGAGTTCATATAGCTCCTTTATTAGTTGGATTTGGTTCCGATTGATTCTCAGGATGGATTGGTACCGATTCTTTATCAACTACCTTTTAATTTCCCCTGTTTGTGATAGAAGGAGTCTTGTCATAAAAAACAACAGTTTCTTGAATGACTAACCTTGATTCTTGGTTCACTTGATCAGTATATGACATGGATAATTCTATATTTTCTGAATCCATTTCAACTCATTTAAAGATATTTTCACATAAGTGAGAATCTAATAAACTTTTTTTACTTATTCATATTTTCTTCTTCTTCTAGGGTTTTAGTAGCACACATTTTCAAAGTTCTTTCTTCAACTAGGTTAATTACGAAATTTGGATTTCCTGAATTCTTACCATCTTTCTTTTCCATACATTCTTTAAAAACATAATCAGGTACCCAATTTTGTTTCATTTTTTTCTTTTTTTGGATAATTCTAGGATTTAATTTTCTTTTTCTTCTCAACCATTTCTAGCTTCCTTGATGGATCTACCTCAAATGAAGTACCACCAACTTTCTAAATTTCTTATGGATTATCCATAATAAAATCCTCATTTTATACATTGTATAATTATTGATAAAATATTTATTTTTCCTCAATAGATTCGATTTTTTGATTATTTTAAAGAATGCTATGCAATTTTCAACTAAATTTCATAATATAGCTAGAAAAATGAAGATTTATGAACTGATTGATACGGAATTGATATTCTCTATGGTTAATAAAATTAATCTCACTAAATCAATATTTCCCATGTTCACTAAAAATTCCAATATGAAAACATCAGAAAATTTTAATCTATCATGATATCCCTTCCTTGGTATGAGAAACCCTTGTATCCATTAAGAAATTATATAGTTGTCCGGTGTCATATGGGAAACCTGTATGAATTTTTTAAAATGAGAAACCAATAAATATTTTTCTTTATTTTTATTAAATGTACTAGGATCATATGGTAAATTTTTTTAGGGACAATATTCTTCCCCTTATGAGGATACTCAAACCAAACACACAAATTTATTATAATATAACTTGTACCGATTCCCATACATAGGAAATAAAAGATTTTAAATTCTATATTTTTCGATACACATAACAGAGGCATAAAAATAATTAATAATATATGGGTAGTAAATATACAAATCAGTGTCCCTTTTATCAACACATATTGATTCCCAACCTTGAAAATAAATTAAATTCGTCAAATTATAATAATTTTTCTCATAAAAAGTTCTTTTGACCAACATTTCCTTGAAATAGAACCATTTCTTATAGTCTTTAGCTGTTTCTATCAGATAAAGATTTAGACCAGTGAGTCAGACTTAAAGATAAACTTTTCGGATTGGAAACTTAAAGGGAGTAGTAGTTCTTGATAAATTCTCTAGAATAGATAATGTGGGACACAAGGGGGGTCCCCATTTATATAGGCATGTTTGGTGATAATTGAACATTCAAAAAATATCCAACAGTTTAGATTAAAATCAATAGAATCTCATAGTTGATATTGATCTGAAGAAAGATTATATGAATTATGAACTCAGGATGTTTTAAAAAATCTTCTAATTGATGATAAATCTTACTAGGAAATAATTTATAATTTAAAAAAAATGATTTAAAAAAAACTGAAAGTTTAACAACACCAACAACAATAAAAAGAACTATTTTAATGAAATAGTTTGAAGTGTAAAATATTAATAAAGTAGCTTTAATGTTGAAAAGATCTATTGGTTACATTGTTCTTCTTGATTTTTGTAAACTAGCATATTATGACAGTCTTAAAAATAATGAATTCATTTTTTTATATTAAAAAAATAATCATGGGATTTTTCATAAAATTATAATTATCATTGTTTTTCAAGGAAAAATAGATATGATATTTCAGAAACAAAAACTCATTACAAAATCTTTCTTAATCTAAAATTTTCAATGAATTTTTTTGTAATAATTTTTTTTCACATTTTTATAGTATGGAAATAATTTTCAGAATTATGAATCTGATAAAAAAATCTATGTATGAAAAAACTCATTATGATTTTTTTGAAAACTAAAATTTTAGAAAGAAACAAACATATGTACTCCCCTATTTGTCATTGTAGATGACACAAGAATGTTGGTGAATTGAGTATCTATAATAATTTCTATTAAACATGTTTCTTTACAAAATAACATCTCCCTATAAAATAAACATAATGTTAGTTTGTAGTGAATTTACAAAAGCCTTGAAGGTTCAATTTGGTTATCAAAAGATCAATCAGTTCTCAGTTGTACCAATCCTAAGATCAGTAAAACAATCGAAACAAACCTACTAATTCAAAATAGATGTAAACAATTGCTAAACTAACAATCAATGTTCAGTTTATCTTAATGCAGGAAATACTTAACACATAAGAAATATAAGATAAACATCAAAGCGGATAAAACAAGAGGTTCAGTCTCAAGATGAGACTTAGTACTCTCCACTTTGAGATCACCTCCCTCCAAGAAGTTTATATTAATAAACTTTTGATCCACACCCTGGATCAGGGTCCACAACAGCACCCTCGGATGTCCTGGTAACACTTGAACTCTACAATTTTTATTCGTGGAAAAAATAAATAAACAGATCACACAAGATCTCTTATATAGTTATACATGGGATACAAGTTTTAGAAGTTATTGAGAGTGAGTATATTTTAATATCCTCTAGTTATTCTCATGAGATGATGTGTGTAAAAAATATACACACTAATAAATTAGTAATGATAAAAAAAATAGAGTTATGAAAGAGAATATGGTTAAGAATTCTATGTGTGTTATGCAGTAATGCTCTGGACTCAATATATGTTATGAAATTTATATTTGAGTCCTCTTCTGGAAGTTTACATAAGAAAAGAGTATCACTAATTCCGTAATCCAGATTCTAGATATAAAAAGTTTTATCTCTTCAGTGTCTTGATGTACAGTGAGCTTCACCAAATATTGTTTGTTCGAAACATCTTGTAATCTCAGGAATTTTGTTCCTCTATTTGCGTATTCGAACAGTCTATTTTTCTGCATGTTCTTCCATCATTATGAGTTTTTTATATATCTGTTTATTCACCTCACTTCTGCGTCTTTTTGTTGAGATCAGATTGAAGTCCTTTTATACTTCAGGATCCACAAGGTATGAAGCTTTCCGCATGTTCATGTACCTCATACTCTCTACTGATAATCCAACAGACAACATTAAATAATGTCAGAAACATCAATTTTGTTTAAATATGACCGTTAGAAATAAATTTATATCAATAAAATCAAAGCAGTTAATTATGACTATCGGTGAGTCATCTTCTGTCTATTGTCTTTGGTTTGATAACATTGGTCAGTCAAATTCGGTGTGTTGACTTTGGTGTGTCGTTTTTAGTCTGTCAAACTTTGGTCTGTCAAGATTCAGTGTGTCGTTTTCAGTCATTCGAACTTTGGTCTCTCAAAATTCGGTGTGTCGATCTTCGGTGTGTCGACTTCGGTGTGTCATCTTTCGGTGTGTCGACGTTAGTGTGTCAAATTTGGTGTGTCTACTTCGATGTGTCAAACTTGTATGTGTCGACATTGGTGTGTGGACTTCGGTGTGTTGACTTTAGTGTGTCATCTTTGGTGTGTCGAACTTCGGTGTGTCGACTTTGGTGTGTTAACTTTGGTGTGTCGAATTCGGTGTGTCGACATTGGTGTGTCATCTTCGTTGTGTCGAACTTCTGTCTTGCACAAATCATTACAAGACAACATTTATCTGAAAAAAAATCTAAAAAATACACTGGTAAACATATCCCTTCATGAATAGGTTATTGACTTATTTAAGTATATTGTTATGAATGAAATAATTGATTTACTTAGAGATATTAAATGCAATGATAATCTGTATATTGTAATTATTCGTGATTATGAAAACTATAATATCATAGAGGGTCCAACAATCCCCCCTTTTTGATAATCACAAATTATTGCATACATGAAAAAATATATAGAATTATGATAGCCAGACATAGAATGTTGCACTGAATTTAATTTACCATATAACTAAAGATTTTCCTTGATTGAAATTTTAACAATACCCCCCCTCACTAAATGGATTAAAGTGAGTAGATGCCTTGTGTCCTAAACCAGAAAAACTCCCCCTTAGATAAATAATTTACAGCTTAGGTATAACCGATGCCTTATTTTCTCCCCCTTTTGGGATTAGAAAAAAAGGAAGGAGAAATAATAAAATAGAAAGGGAAACATAAGGATTTTTATTAAATGGCATAAAATTTATAGGCAAACAGAAAGATACAAAACCCTATGAAAGGATAGAATCAATCACTAAGGGGTTAGATGATGAGGATCTTTGCATTTGTCTAAATGACCCGAGGGAGAAGGAGAAGGTTTGGAAGTAGAAGAGGGAGGAGATGGTCTAAATATAACACCAGGTAGGGTGAAACCTATAGGATCAGTAGCTGTAAGGGTAGGCTTCCTTTCTAACAACACACGACTAGGAATCTGCTCTATAATGATCGGTCGAATCTGGGTAAGGGCCTGAGAGACAGTCATTGGAGCAAGAGGCCGAGAGGTAGGACAAATTGAAGCAGCTATAGGGACCACAATAGCCTCAGCCTGAACATGCAGATAAGGCTTAAGGATATTGATCAAATAATTAATGATTTCACCACCATATTGCATTGCCATCTCTAATTCGTCCTTATTTTCCATAAATTTACTCAGCAAAGGTGAAAAATCCTTTAATTGAAGGACTTGTTTCTTGAAAGCTTCTGTGACTGGAAAAATTCTAAGAGTGTCTGTGAGAAACATGAAGTTATTGATGAGATCATGCTTGGTATAAATTTTAGTGAAATACTTATCCACCTTTTCCTGAATTTCATTCTGAGCTACAAAGGATTCATTTGTGCACTGTCTGACCATATTGTATATAAGATCAGTATTTCAATATACTTTTTCAAGGGTTTCATTATTTGAAACAATGTGATGTTTTTGAAGTTCCTCTCTCATCACAATCTTGAGAGACTCTAAATTAGAACCATAACTTTTCCACTCCTGGAACTGAATGGGCCAGTAAATATTTTCCCAATTCCATCATTCAACTTCATCAGATCTACACTGAGTAGATGAGATACATAGTTCCTAAGAACTTCTATAACACCACTAAGGGAGGTCTTGAAGTCTTAGGTCAATGAATTTAACTCATTTCTCATCTTTCATACTTTTTCTCCCAACAAGGTTTTATGCTTAATAATGGTTTCTGTTGTAGTAATGATATTCACTTGAATCTCCTGGATCACCATTCTTGCAATCTTTGCTACATCAGCATCTGAGATACCGGAAGAAGTGGATGATTCATCTCTGGATCCAACTGATGCTATCATAGACTCACATATATCATTTTTAAATTTCTCCAAATCAGCTTTAGAAGCAAAATAACTGAGCACTTACTGAACTAAAAGTTCTACAGGTAGAGGTGCAGTTGGTGGAAAATATTCAAAAAGTTTTGGTTCAGCTTGGACTTGTGGAGCAGAAGGAGGAGGTATCTTCTCCTAATCTTATTCATACTCTAAACCAAGAAGAATTTATCCTGGATTATCATTACATTCTATAGTACAGGTGCAGTATTTGGGCGCAACAATATCATTTATGATCCTCCTTCCATGAGTTTCAAGAAAAACATCATCAACATCAACTTATTAATTATGGTTTTGGGCCATAATAACTTGTCTGTGAATAGGAACCAACCAATCTTTAGGATCTGCTTGTGCTCCAGCCACTGAAACTTCAGCAGGCACATCCTCAAACTAAAGCACTGGAACTTCAGCTTCTTTCTCTTGGCCAGTACCCATAAGGTCATTCATTTCCTTAATGTCCTCTTGATTTTCAACATTAGGAAGATGTGATCAGTCCTCATGTTCAGCATCTCCATGATCGATAACCTTTTGTTCAACATGCTCAACACCCTCACCAGCTCCATGTACAGATTCCTCACTGGATCTGTCAACCACCTATTGTCCCACTTTTAGAGAGTCACTCACATTCTCTTCATTTCCTCCATCATCACCATCATTATCATTATCATCATCATCATCATCATCTTATTCCTCATCATATTTACTAACATAGCCTTCAACTCCAGTAACATTAGTTTCTTCTTTATCCTCATAACCTAAAAAAGATTCTCTTGAGGGAAATTCCAAAGGTGGACTAGAAGGTCCATAAGACATATATTTGGGACTTTAAGAAATATCAGGATCACTCCTATCATTAAAAGGAGATCCTTCCTCCCTTGGCACTTTAGGATCAACTTCCTAATCGGAATAAACGGGAACTTCTCCTGGTTTGAGACTTGGTTCAACTTAGTCCTTTGGTCTAGAAGGGTGGTCAACCAAATTTAAATCTTCATACATCTTTTCCTCATATACTACCCAACATATCTTCCATGGGTTCGAGAAGATGTTCATACTCATACAAATAACTTTTTGAAGACAAAATCTACAACAGGAAGTTACCACTTCATCTCCATCTTCCACACAACCTAATATTTTCAACATTACAGAAATCATCCTCGGAAAGTATAAGAAGGTTGCCTTCATGGATGGATTAATCAAATTAGAGATATGCACTGTTAGACACCTACTCATATTCACTTTTATACCATGTTTCAACCAATCGATAAAGAAATCATCCTGATACTTCACATTAGATAAATATCCCTTCCGTGGGTATATTTGAAGTAGTTTGAACATAAAAAGCAATCTTACTTCTCTTTCAAGATCATTTGCAATAGTATTTATGGATTCTCCATTTCTAGTTAACTCATTCAGAGAATATTCATAATAGAACAAATTATAGGATGGTGGAATGTTACTAGGATAATCAGCAAAGACACCTTCATAAGGCATTTCGAAACATTCATCCCATTCTATAGATGAAAAAGCTATCTCCTTTCCCTTTACTACAGACTTCATATTTTCTCCCTTAGCTTCATCCAAGGATATCCTAAAATGTAGATAGAACTCATGCACTAGATGGGGATAATATGGTCTTTCATTGTTTGTGAACCAACTGATCCATCCTTGTGATTCTATCACTTTCAACAAAAAATATTTGCTCGACAAAAGCCATTCAACAAACCCCTGTTTTCAGCTGTAACCACTCAGATTTCCAAGCTTGGTTTCATAGTTCGATTGGAATCACCTTTCTAATGCTTGGAAGCAATTGATTTTCTATGTTGTTCCATTGCACGCTTGGTCCCTTCCATGACAAGGCTTCAGATTCAAACAAAGTTGATAGGTCGAGAGTCGAGAGGAAGAGTGACAAAAGGTAGAGGGCTTTACGATAGGGGTGAAGGAGAATGGTTAGGATGGATTAAACTAGATATATCATTTAGGGATTGCAAATCATAAAGCATAAAAATTTAAACGCGGAAAAAATTAAAGTTAAACAATTTTGTTTTAGTTAAAACAGACACAATTTTAAAAAAAATCCATAACTACATCAGTGGAAATAAATCGGTTTAAATAAGATCAGTTTCAAGGGATTGGATTCAAGAAGTTCAGTTTCATGAAGATCGGTTTCAAGAAGATAGGTTTCATGAAGATCAGTATTAGGAAGATCAGTTTCAAGAATATCAACTTCAAGAAGATCGATTTCATGAGATTGATGTCATGAAGATCAGTTTCAAGAAGATTAGTTTCTAGGGATTAGTTTGATGATATCGGTTGTAAGAAGATCAATTTCATGAGATCGGTTTCATGAAGATTGGGTTTAAGGATCCTCTACTGATTTATCATTCTTATTTCTTTTCTAATGTAATTTATTCTCTTATAATTTAAGGGTTTAGTGAATATATCAGCAAGCTGATGTTCAGTCCCATTAAATTCAAGTGTTATATCAAATTTTTGATAATGATCTCTCAAAAAGTGATGTCTTTCATCAATATTATTTGTTCTAGAATGAGAAATTGGATTTTGGGTGATGTTAAGAGCACTAGTGTTGTCACAGTTTATTGGGATATGTATAAATTGAAATCGATAGTCTAAAAAGGGGTGTTTCATCCACAATATTTGTGCACAACAACTACCAACAACAATGTACTCTACTTCAGCAGTAGAAAATGCTATTGAATTTTGCTTTTTACTACACCATGATATTAGTGACTTTCCCAAAAAGTGATATATTCTAGAGGTACTATTTCTATCTAACTTACATCCACCAACATCATCATCTGAATAGCTAACCAAATCAAATGGTTTTACTTTTTTATAGAACAGCCCTAAGTTAGTTGTATACTTGAGGTATTTGAAAATTATTTTAATAGTATTTATGTGTGAATCTTTTGGGTTTGCTCGAAATCTCACACACATACACACACTGAACATATTATTCGGCCTACTAGCAGTTAAGTACAAAAACCTCCCAATCATTCCTCTGTAAATATTTTGATCAACTGATTTTCCATTTTTATCATGATCTAACTTACATGTAGAACTCATAGGAGTTTCACTGATCACAATTCAATCAAAACAATATCTTTTAAAAATGAATATTTGTACATACATTGATTTAAAATAACACCTTCTTTATTTTAGAAATATTTGAAATCCAAGAAAATATTTAATTTCACCCATCAAACTCATTTCAAACTCACTTTGAATTATGTTTAAAAAATCATTACATGAATAATTTTTTGAAGAACCAAAAATAATGTCATCTATATATATTTGTGCTATTAAAAATTCTTTAAAAACTCTTTTTATAAATAAATTAGGATATATGAGTCCTTTTGTAAATCCTTTAGAAATAAGAAAATTACTTTACCTTTCATACCAAGCTCTTGGAGCTTGTTTCAAACCATATAAAGCATTTGATAATTTGAACACATGATTTGGAAAATGTAGATTTGTAAAACCAAGGGTTGTTCAACAGAAAAATCCTCAATTATATAACCATTTTGGAATGCACTTTTGATATCCATTTTATGATGTTTATGATTCATGTTTGCTGCATAGGCATGTAAGATCCTAATTTCCTAATGTATAGCTACTGGTGCAAAGGTCTCTTCATAATAAATTCCCTTTTATTGATTATATCCTTGTGAAACTAGTCTAGTGTTATTCCTAACTCTATTTACAACTTCATCAACCTTATTTCTAAACACCCATTTGGATCCTATGGTCAAAGTATCCTTAGGTCTATTTAAATGTTTCCAACCAATATTTCTTTCAAACTGATGAAGTTCTTCTTTTATGGCCATTACTCAAAATTTAACATTGATTACATCATTGATATTTTAATGTACATGTTGTGACAAGAAGTCTTGATATTTAACCTTGTTTCCCATAGAAGATCATGTTTGTGTTCCTCTATCTAAATCTCCAACTATAAAATCTAAGGGATAATTCTTAAGGGTTCTAGTTGGTCTAGAAAATGTAGGACTAGATATTTCAGGTTGGTAAGGTTGATCTTGTTCACTATGAATGGGATGTGGAGAATTTCTAGAACATGAAGTTTTCATAGATTCCTTCACATGATGATTTGATGTTGTGTCATCAATGTCCAGATTGGACATATCTTCTTCAATATTTTCTAGTGAATTCTTAGGTTCATGTGGATCTGCATCATCAAACTTGATTTGTACAGAGTCCTCCACATATTTTGTTTTCTTATTAAAGACTCTATAGGCTTTACTTGATGTATAATTTCCATGAAATATTCCTTCATCACATTTAGAGGAAAATTTATCTAACTTATCTTTAGTGTTTAGAATATAGACTTTACATTCCAACACATTAAAATAACCTACTTAGGGTTTCGTATTATTCCACAACTCGTAAGGAGTTTTCTTATGAATGGGTCTAATTAGGACTCTGTTTATTATATAGCACACTGTATTAACATATTCATCCCAAAAATAAATCGGTTAATCATATTCATTAAGCATAGTCTGAGCAATTTCTTTTAAGGTTCTATTTCTTCTTTCTATGACACCATTCTGCTCGGGTGTCCTAGGTGTAAAGAAGTTATGACCATAGCCACTTTGTGAGTAAAAGGCTTCAAAATCTAGATTTCAAAATTCACAGCCATGATCAATTCTTAAGGATTTAATCTTAAGTCCACTAATATTTTCTAAAGTCCTAGCATAATTAGCAAAGTGTGAACAATATTCACTTTTATGAGCCAGGAAAAAGGTCATGGTATACCTAGATAAATTATCTACAAGAACATAAACATAGTGCTTCACATTGAGACTTGAAACTCTATATGGTCCAAATAAGTCCATGTGAACCAAATCGAGAGGTTGAGAAATAGTTACTTTTTTCTTATTTGAAAGTGATTTTATATTGCTTTTCTTTTTGAAAAGGATTACATAATTTATTGTTTGGAAACTCTATTTTGGGTAAGTCTATAACTAAGCCTTTTTTATTTATCTTCTTAATAAAGTGCACATTGTAGTGTCCTAATATTTTGTGCCATAATGACGATTCCCTTTGAAAAACATTTAATCATGAAATATTTTTCTTATCTAAAGAATCTAAATCTATATCATATACATTTGAATTTCTAAGAGCATTATATATTAAATCATTTTTAGAAATAAAAACGTTACATGAATCACTTTCAAACTTAACATTGAATCCATCATCACACAACTGATAGATACTAAGTAAATTGTACTTTAATCCATCAACAAAAAGTACTTTTGAGATTAATACAGTATTATGGTTACCAATGTGGACTCAACTGATGATATTCTCTTTTTCATTATCACCGAATGTGACATGTCCACCCTTAACATTAATTAGGATTTTGAAGCATGAGTATTCTCCTAATATGTGTCTTGATCATCCTTTGTCCAAGTACCAAAGAGTTTTACAGGAGATCTTCAGAAAATTTTCCTGCAAAATAGATTAAGTGCAGGGTAACTTTGGTACCCAGATTTTCTTGGGTCCAGAGAGATTAGAAAGTAAAACATTGGGGACCCATACTTGTGTCACAGATTCCCTATAATCAACAGATATATTTGAGACATAAACACATTGTTTGGTCCTTTAGAGAATTGTTGTTCAAGAAATGGTCGAGAACATGAACTAGCTGTCAATTGTACAGATTTTGGAAAAAATTTAGTTTTAATAATCCTTCTATGTCCTGGTTGATATCCTAGACCAGTTGTGAATTTTTGTGAAATCTATTTTCCTAGTAACTAAGTCAAAATATCTATACATGTAGTAATCTTCTCAAGTTCTCTCTTTAATTTCTCATTTGATAATTTGTGTTTAGTATTTTCTTTTACCTGCTGAGTACATTTTTCTTTCTCAATATCCAGATCAGACTTATAATTGGAATTTAGAGCATGTTTCCGTTTCAATAATCTATATTTATCCTTCAGTTGATTAAAGGAATCCTCAATAATTCCCCAGTATTCAAATAGTTCATCCTTAGTCATATTTTTATAATTGTTTGATTCACATTCATTCTCAGAATAGTAAGCATTATGTACAGAAGAATTGGGTTCTACCTTGGATGTTTCTGTCATGAAACATAGGTTTGTATGTTTGTTCTTGGCAATATTATAAGTGTCATATCCACTTGAGCTATCTTCTAAGGCACTCTAAGTGGTTCTCATAGCCTTGCTATATCCTTTTCCTTTTCTTCATACTTCTTCTTAAATTTCAGCTTGGGGTAATCAACTTTCACATGGCCTTTTCGTTTTCACTCATAACAGACTATCTAATTTTTATTATCATTCCATTTCCTGTACTTTTTCCACTATCCTATAATATCATACCTTACTTTGTAGTTTTATTTCTTAAAGAAGTTTTTATTTTGGTAGAACATGAATCTCTCTGCAAGATGATCCATCACATCATCACTGTCTGAGTATGAGCCTTCACTTTTGGAAGTGTATATAGGAACTTGAACTTTTTCTTTATCCTTGTTCTTCGAGGTAGCAGTCTTGAATGCTACATAATACTTCCTTGGTTCTTCATCTAATTCTTGATTCACCTTAAGTTCTTCTTCATACATCATAAGCTTTCCAATTAGTTCCTTCACCAGTATATTGCCTATGTCACATGATTCTCGAATATAAACAGAAGTTCCTCTCCATTGGTCAAGTAAGCATCGAAGCAACCTCATAATCTGATCCTTGTTGTCCACGGGTCTCCTATATAGACTAATGATATTAAGTATCTCATTGAACTTGAGATACATTTTAGAGATAGGTTCACTGGGATTCATTTTAAAGTTATTTTATTTGATAGTAAAAGTATTCAATCACTTTTATTTGACATTAGATGTTACTTCCTGAGAAACAAAGAGAGTATCCCAAATTTTATATATAGTTTTAGAGGTAGATATTAGGTTAAACTCCTCATATCCTAGGACACATTAAAAATAATTCAATTCTTTACAATTATTTTTATAGGTAGTCTTGTTAGGTTCATCCCAAGTGTTTCTAGTAGTTTTAGGAATATCATATTTACATTCAATAACAGTCCAGATTTCAAATCCCATACTTTCTAGATATATTTTCATTTTAAGCTTCCAATGAGCATAGTTAGTTACATTAATGAAAGGTGGTCTGTTTGTATCAGCTCCTTCTAATCTATTTTCCATGATAAAGGTTGTAAAGGAATTTCAAAGAGATAAAATTTTTGAAATAACAAAAAATTTAAGATCATTGAAACACAACTATAATCATAGTTGACATCATTTAAAAACTAATAGTAACTTTTAATTCCTTTGATACCAAATTTTGTTCTGAGTAGATGAATGATGAGGGGGAAGGGAATTGAGTATCCATAAAAATTTATATTAAAAAGGGTTTTTTACAAAATAATATCCCCCTATAAAATAAACACAAAGTCGATTTGTAGTGAATTTATAAAAGTCTTGAAGGTGTAATTTGGTTCTTAGAAGAATGATTGGTTCTCAGTTATACCAATATTAATATCGGTGAAACTTTCAAAACAAACCTACTGATTCAAAACATATGTAAACACTTGGTAAACTAACTATCAATGTTTAGTTTATCTTAATGTAGAAAATTCTTAACACATAAGAAATACAAGATAAACATCATATGGGAGAAAAAAGAGGTTCAGTCTCAGGTTGAGACTTAGTCCTCTCGACATAGTGATCACCTTCAACCAAGTAGTTTATATTTATAAACTTTTGATCCACACCCTAGATTGGGGTTCACAACACCACACTCAGATTTCCAAGCCACACTTGAACTCTACCATAGTTATTCATTGGGAAAACAAATAAATAGATCACACATGATCTATTCCACAGTTCTATGTGGGGTATAAATGTAAGAAGGGACTGAGAGTGAAGATATTTTAGTATCCTCTAGTTATGATCAAGAGACAGTGTCTGTAACAAATATGCTCACTACTCAATTAGTAATGATAAAACACAATATAGTTATGAAAGATAATCGAGTTATGAATTATCTATGTGTTATGCAGAAATGCTATGGACTCAATAGATGTTGAGAAAATGATATTTGAGTCCTCTTCTAGAAGTTGACTTAAGAACAGAGTATTGCATATTCTGTAATCTAGCTTCCAGATGTAAAAAGGTTCAACTTGTCAGTGTCTCGATGTATAGTGAGATTCAACAAATATTTCTTGTTTGAAACTTCTTAAAATCTCAGGCGTTTTTTTCTTCTCTTCGCATATTCTCACAATCTATTTTTCATTGTGTTCTTCTAGCATTATGTGTGTCAGTATATCTCTATATATTAATCTCAATTCTGCATCATTTTTTGAGCTCGTACTGAAGTCCATTTATACTACAATATCTACTGGGTATAAATATCTACGCACGTGTATGTACCTTGAACTTTCTATTGATAATCCTACTGACAACGTTAAATAATGGAAGAAACATCAATTTTGTCAAAATGTGACCGTTAGAAATAAATTTTAATTAATAAAATCAAAGTATTTATTTATGACTATCGATGAGTCATCTTCGGCCTCTTGTCTTCGGTTTGGTAACATCATTCTGTCAACTTTGGTGTGTCAACTTCGGTGTGTAGTTTTCGGTCTATCGAACTTTGGTGTTTCGTTTACGGTCTGTCGAACTTTGGGCTCTCAAACGTTAGTGTGTCGAATTTCAGTGTGTCGACTTTGGTGTGTCAAATTCGGTGTGTCATCTTCGGTGTGTCAAACTTCATTGTGTAAACTTCGGTGTGTTGACTTTGGTGTGTCGAACATCGGTGTGTTGAATTCGGTGTGTCAACATCGGTGTGTCAACATCGGTGTGTCAACTTCGGTGTGTCAAATTTCGTTGTGTCGAATTTGGTGTGTCGACTTCGGTGTGTCTACTTCTTTGTGTCACCTTCGGTGTGTCATCTTCGGTGTGTCGAACTTCGGTCTTACACAAATCATTACTAGATAAGATTTATCCAAAAAAACATGTAAAAAGTACACTAGTAAACAATCGATTAATGAATAGGTTATTGACTTATTTAAGTATATTGTTATGTATAACATAGTTTATTTACTTATAGATATTAAAGGGCTTGATAATCATTATATTTACATTATTTTTGATTATGAAAACTACAAAATCATAGAGGGTCCAACATCCCCCTTTTAAAATGATTAACATAATATATGGAGATAGGTAATCATGAAGTATATATAACGGGTTACTATACATTGATCATTCCCAGCTTTTATTTATTGTATCCAATCAATCGAAAGGAATATGTTTTTTAAAAATATCTGCATGTTGATCTTGTATTCTGATGAATTTTCAAATTATATCAGCTTTATATATGTGATCTTGATGAAAATAGTGTCTAATATCTATGTACATAACAAATGATTTATGTTCTAGGTTTATTATTAAATAATCGAAACATATGTTATCATAGAGTATTTGATATTTAGTAAAACTCAAGACATACTTAGTTTGTGTGTGTTGCATCCAAAAAACATGAGAATAACAACTTCCAGGTGCCACATATTTGGCTCCAGTAGTGGAAAATTCTATGAACAAGAAACTACAGAATCTCTTAAGAAATCCAATGTTTCCAATGTTCTTTTCCTATCCATTATACATCCACCAAAGTCAGTATCTGAAAAACTATTTTACTCAAAAACATTTCCTGAAAAATAAAAAAGTCCTAAATCTATAGTTCCATTAAGATAATGAATTTTTTTACACATATTGAAAGACATTATTTTCTATTTTCTTAATATCCCGCACAAAATCATACAAATAACATTAAATATGGATTACCAGATGTTATATAAAGTAATCTTACCATCATATCTCTAGAAATATCTTGATTAACTGGTTGACCTACCTCATCAAGATCTAATGTATTTTTGGTACCGATGGGTGTACAAATACTTTTTAACTATCATACCCAATTTTCTGAAGATATAATTTATATACTTATGTAGAGATAGAAAAGTTCCTTATTGTTTTGTGAAATTTAAAAACCAAGAAAATATATTAACAAGCCCATTTTAATCATCTCAAACTCATACATCAGAATATCCATAAAGTAATCTGTTAAAGATGTTTGAATTATTCCAAATATAATTTCAACAACCTAAATGTGTACAATACTAATTTTTTTATTTAATTATTTTATAAAAAGAGTTGAATCGACATCTACCTTAACAAAAATATTTTTAACAAGAATTATATTAACTTATCATACCAAGATCTTGGGTCTTTTTTAAGTAAATATAATGCTTTGATATGTTTATAATCATATTTCAGATATTTTTTATTTTCAAAACTAGGTAATTGTTCAATATAAACTTTATCCAAAACAAATTTATTGGAAAAAACACACATCCCATCCATTTGAAAAAGTTTGAAATTAAATAATGTTGCAAAGTATAGCAGTATACGAATAGCTTCAAGTCTAGATACTAGTGCATAGGTTTATTCATAGTCTATTTTTTATTGTTTATTATAAACCTCAGGAATAAGTATATATTTATTTCTAAAAATTATTCCATTTTCATAAAATTTGTTTATAAAAGTCCATTTTACTCCAATAAAAGAAGTTTCTTTTGGTCGTTCAACTAAAGTCAATACTTTGTTCCACTGAAATTCATTTATCTCATATTTTATTGTATTAATCGAATACTAAACACCTAAATAGTCATTATGATTTTTAGGTTTAAATTGAGATTGGAAATTTGGATGTTCAATTTCATTCCTTAAGTAACTTCTAGACCAAACTAGCTGCTCAACATCACTAACGGTACGATCATTAAGATGTTCCAAAGTAACATCTTAATTATTAGGTTTTGAAAATAATTTTCTTCAACTATATGTAGAAAATATTACCGATGAAAAAAATATGGAAAAAATTCTTCATTTTTTTCCTCATGATAATAACATTATACAAAATTTTGGAAATCAGTTTTATAAACAACATTCAAGGAGAATATAGGTTGGGGTTGTTTGGAAATAAAAGAACTCGTTTTGTCAAATGTAACATGTACTGTTTCCTCAATAGTTAAATAATTTTTATTAAAAACTCTATAAGCCTTTGAATTAGTGGAATAACCTAAAAATATTCCTTCATCAAATTTGGGTGAGAATTTATATAAGTTATCTATCATATTCAGGATGAATACTTTGCATCAAAAAACATTGAAGTAAGAAAATTTTGGTTTTTTACCTATCCAAAAATCATAAAGAGTTTTATTAATAAATGGTTTAATAAAAACTCAATTTAAAGTATTTTAGGATGTAATAACCACTTCAACCCAAAAATTATTAGAAATTGAGTATTCACTCATCATGGTTCTAGTTATTTCTTTAAGGAAAATATTTATTCATTCAACAGCACCATTTTGTTGGGGGGGGGGGGTTCTAGGTGTTGAAAATTTATGTTTTATAACTTTCTTACAAAAAAAATTCCAAATCCGAATTAAAAAATTCTACACTATGATCAATATGAATAGTTATCAAGGGAAAGGTTTTATAATTTTTTACTTTTTATACATATGTTTTAATATACCAAAAGGATTCATATTTCTTTTTGAGAAAATAAACCCATGTTAATCTAGAGTAATCACCAATAAATAAATATAAATTTTATTTTTCCCTAATACTCATAGTTTATATAGGACCAAATAAATCCATGTTAACTAACTAAAAATTATAAGAAGTGAAGATTTCACTAATAGATTTAAAACATTACTTATTTTTCTTCCCATATTAATAAAGATCACAACCTTTTGAATAATCAAACCTAGGTTCTGATATATCCCTAAAAAGTCTTTTCGTAGTCAAATTAGATAATTTTATAAGGTTAAAATGTCATAACCATCTTTTCCATAACCAATATTGGGTTTAAAGTTCACTAAGTAAAGGTAATTCATTCCACCTAATGTCTTATAATTAATGTGTATAAACATTCTCTTTCCAATTGGTTGAATGAATAAATCCATCCTTGAAACTATGTACTAATCATTTATAATTCCTAATTTTCAAAAGGTTTTCTTAATCAAATAATATAATAATGGTTATAAGGTTATTCTTAAAACCAATAACAAATAAAACATTTGAAATAAGTCATTTACCAAGAAGAACAATGTTACCTATTCTGGTAATCTCTCCTTGAGCATTATCTCCCAAATTAAATCTTACACCATCCATCTTGATAATATTTTAGGAATTTTTTTTGTAGTCATATGCCTGGAAAAACCAATATCTAAGTACCATGTATTCATATTATTGGTACTTTATTTGTTTTTCTAAAAACAAAAGAATAAGAATTTCGACACCCAAACCATCATGGGTCTAATAATAAAATGAAAAAATATTTAGGATTCCCCATTTAAAAAAAATGAATTATGAAAACATAGATATTGAGAAATTATTTTCCCAATGGCCACCACTTTGACACTTGGTGAAAAATGTTTCACTTTTTTGAAAGAAATTGTTATGGGAAACTAGTTTTTTATATGTAAACTCTAATCCAAAACTAGTACCATAAAGAAATATTTGTTTTTACATTTTATCAAAAATTTTATTAACAATAAGTAATTTTCGACAAAAGTTTCTTAAAATAATAAATTTTAAATTTAGTTTTACACCATAATTTTTATCATCAACAACATTAGTTTAAGAACCGAGTTTTTTTTTGTATAACATTTTTCTCATAAACAATATTTTCAGAAAAAATTGAAATGGATTATATTTTAGAATAATTTTTATCAAGATCATTAAAAAGGATTGATATTTTATTTTTTAAAACATATATTCTTGAATTAGCCTTATCAATATCATCCTTAACATTAATATGTTTCTTAAAATTGCTAAAATTTTAATTTTCTTAATGTTTAGAAAATTGGGAAACATATTCATAAGAAGGTTTGGAATTATATTCACTAGTTGAGGAAGATTCTTCAACCAAAGATGTACACTAATGAAAATATTACCTTGACCAATTGTTTAAAACCATTTGGATAGCCCCTAAAACCGTTGGGATATGTAATCCCAATGGTTCTTGGAATTGTTTCCATGTTGGGCATCACAATAACCCTATACCAATAGTTTTATAGAAACTATTGGTATAGGTATATCTAAATTTACTATATCCCAATGGATTCAATAAAACCATTAGGATATATATATATAACAATAGTTTAAGAACTATTAGCATATATACTACAAAAAAAACCTACATACCACTGGTGTATTCTGACAGTTTCATTAATAACTTTGAAATACATGTATACAAATAGTTGAAGAACAGTTGGTATACATACTACATAGGAAACCTGAAACTATATATCAATGGTTAAAGAACTATTGGGTTATATGGATACCAACCATGGTATACAATGCATAAAAACAGTATGTAGAACTGTTGGTATACACTCCTCCCCCCAACTGTAAACCAACAATTCTTGTAACAATTTGTATATCCTATTCTCCCCAAAAATAAAATATATTTCTATTCCAGCCAGAACTGTCTAGCCAGAACCTATAAAAACAATTACAACTAGAAAAAATAAAAAAATTACAACTATGTCACAAAATTGAAATGGTCTCATCATGATCAGTGGATAATTTAGAGGATTCAATGAGAGTTTGTTTATGCCAACAATTTGCCCAAAATTACAAAACTACTTGGTCTAGTTGGGAAGACCTTATGAATTGTACATTGAAGGATGAAGTGGATATGGTTTATAGAATATTTAATATCAATGGATGTTAATTATTATAACACACATTGCGTACCATAAGTTGACATACTCGGATGTATAGGGAGTACATTCCCATAAGATCATTTCGAGGTAAACACCAGGTTGTATATGACCGTACTGCATGTACCATAGGTAGAAAATGAATTTTGTTCCTCTTGAAGTAATCATTGACTAACCATATGGAGTTATTGGTTGTCTGTTATAGTGTTAAACATCATGTACATAATTTTACATTACATGATATGATATGGTATATTCCAAGTACATCTCTTGGTTCTACACACCCTGTATATAATATTAAACAATGTTTAATTCTTCAAAATTCATGAACAAGACATATCTATTTGTCCAAAGATAAGTCATGTTATGTAGGAAGTCTATAATTTGTAATATTTCCACATATATTTTTCTGGTTACCTTTTCTAATATATTAGAGATTTTACATGAAATTCTATTAAAATTATTGTCCCATTTAGATTGGATACCCGAAAATAGATATCAAGCATGTTGTTCAGGTAATTCTTAAATATATAGAAACCTATTTTTGGTGTGAATTAATGTTAGAATGTGGATCCATCTCATAATCATAAGGAAGGGTAGGTATTCCTGTCCAACAACATAGGGAACAAGGATCCTCACTATGTGGATTAGATAGGGTCTATATTCTTTATAATTATATGATCCTTGGATCTTATTTCAATAGAGTTATTTTTGGGACTGCGTGATAAAAAGGCATGGGGTCCTCCACTAATGTTAATATTCAACCAAACTAATAGATATATTTGATAATGCACGTAGAAAATGTTTAATTCACATTTTAAACAATTGTAAATCATTGTTTGATTGTGGTTTATTATATAAAAAGACACATGATTATTGGAGTGGGTTATATTTATTAAATGTGGAAAAAGAGGACATCATGACTGGAAGACTAAAGAATATCAAACATGAAGAGGACATCAAGACTAGAAGATAACTAGGAAAAGTAATGAATAGGTAACAAGACAAGGAGAAGACCAATATCCCCAAGTATGGATCCCAAAGATGCAAGATCTCATAAACTATGTATGATGCTCAAATGTGAGATGTCAATCCATGTATCCTCCCCCCTCTAGTTGTTTCTCAGGTCAATAAACATATGACTATTTAGAAATTGTTATGTACGGTTCCTTTGGAAGGAAATCATCTTCAGTAGTTGGATCAGGAATTTTTTTTCATTATGGTGACCTAAATGAAAAAATTTACATGGAGTAACCAGTAGGTTTTATGGATCATTATAAATCGAATGTTGTGGGTGGGATCAACTAGAGAAATTATGGTTTGATTAATGTTCCAATAGAGTGGAATAAAAATTTCAATGATTTAATGTAGGAGAAAAAGTTTTCCAAAGAAATTATTAACATTTATTAGACCAGAATGTATTTCATTAGGGGCGTTTTATTATATTTCTTTTAGACATTTATGGAATACTAATTACTAGTTTGGTAATTAAAATAATCAGTGGGTAGAAGCTTAATCTATTTGTAATATTTTAGGGGAATTATATCAACAAGATGAAGTTGATATTGGGGATATGGATAGTGACCGACTTATGTGTTGTAAATTTTTACGTGATCTAGTGATATTAAATATAGATGGTATATTATTACATAGAATTGAGCAAGGATAAATTGGTGAATTTTTTAGTATAAAGATTTAAATTATTATAATTCATGTTTGGGATCCTCTTTTTTAATCCTCTAAATATGAAGAACATCATTACTCAAATATAGATCCAAATTAGAGGACTATGTTTGCTCTTTGGGAATCCCCAAATATTGTGGGAAATTAACTTAGTTCTTAAGGGTCATAGATTTATTTTCTATGCATGATTCTCCTACTGTCACTAAAAAATTGTGGAAAATGTAACACATGAGTCTAGTTCATACAGTAGTGAAGAAATTTTAAAAGGGGAATCCGACAACATGGGGGACCCTATTGTCATTAATACCCTTAATATGGTTTGATCATTCAGGTAAAAATTAAGAAACGGTTTTTGGGTGTAGTGGTTTTGACCCATGAATTTGGTTGATGGTTTAACCACTTAGGGTCAGTTTTCTTTTAGAATCTCTCATGAGCTCTAGTTTGGGAATCACCACATAGGAATGATTTATCCCAAAACAAATTAATTAAAACTGTAGAAAATAAATAATATTTTGGTATTAACCATCCGTATGTGAGATGTCCATGATGAAGGAAATGAAAATAAACAGGAGATACACTGTAAAAGCAGACAAAAATGAAACACACTATTAACCCCTCAACTACATCGATCTTCCTCCCCTCCAAGGAAAGCCTCACATCCCCCTCCAGTGCCCTTATGGCCCCCTTCTCAGAATATAAGTACCATCCATCTATATAATGTAGTAAAAGGCCTAAGTGGATGATGCGATAAAGAAAAGAAAATAAAAAGTAAATGAAAACATACCTGTCTATTGTGATTAAAGAACTCATAGCCCAACATATGAGAACCCCAAATCCCCATGGGTTCAATCATGTTCTGGGAAGTAAGGGGGAAACATATCCAAGTTTCAAAATGTTATTATCAAATAATACATTCCTATAAATTAAGAATTACTCATCCTATTAATTGTATATAATCAGTTTGGCTTGAGTTTCATCTTAGCTCGATTTTGTTCGATACAAGATTTTTTGGGACATTTTCATTCGATTTATTTTATCTTGTTTGTATTTATATTAACATGGAAAATTCCATTTATTTGAGTTCTAATCGACTCAAATTGATTACATTTGGTACATATCAGTTTGGTTTAGTTCATGTTAGTTTTCCCTCATTATGATGTATATGTTTGGAGAGAGATTTTGAAGAAGGATGAGTTTGTGGTGAGAGGAGGGAACCCCATTTGAAATACTCCTAATCTATGCTTGATGATTTCCAATACCTACTTGCTGGAATAATTAGATTTGATGAGGAAGCTACATAAAAAGCAGTTCTCAGGATCAAAAAAGGGTAATAAAGGAGTTGCAACTGAAATAAGCAAAGAGGATTGATTTATCTGATTGATAATTATGACGTCGAGAAAGAAAATTTCTGAGAATACTTCAAAATTATGTTTGATAGAAAAACCCGATCTTTTGGTTCAGATACAGAGATAATGGATGCACTTGGGAAAATTCCGTGTTGGTCTTTCTTCAAATTTTATGCAATATCAAAAGCTTTGTATTCTATTATTGAGGTTCAAGAAAGTTGAAGAATTTGACTTAGGATCCTAGGCCTTGGATTTGAAACTAAAATTTGGTGATATTGATGTTCTCTGGGAAAACCTTGACTATATTAGGAAACATATTTGTCTAAAAATGGTGGAAATATTACATTCAAGAGATCCATATAACATTTCCAAGGATGACTCTCTTGATTGTTTGCTAAAACAGAATCCTCCATCACCAGGAAATCCAACTGCAGTAGAGTTGTAATGCAGAGAAACACTCCAATCTACAATGCCCAACTCCACTATAGATAATAACTTACAAGAACCTACACATGGTCCTACAAAAATTATTTAATTCAACAATGGTTTGATGTTATTGAGAATCCTCTAGATGCTTCAATAGTGAGGATCTTCATCTCATGAGTTCCAGTTTTTTACTCCCTCCTTCACTTGTTCAGATGGATATGTGTTGTAGACCATTAATTTATGAAAAAAATAGTGAATGCAAGAGCTTCTAATCATACCTAAATCAGAAATTCTCAAATCGTTTATGTGATGGATCTTGATGGACCAAGAATAAAGATATATATCATATTTCTTTTTGAGTGATAGAATATTCAAAAAATCATAAACACTCTCCCAAGAGTTTCTTCATTGGTGAATGAAATTTATTTGACTACAAAATATCAAAATGTCCGTCCAACTATTCTATGTTTGTGAATTGATCTTCAATAATGATACAGATATGATCATTCCTTAATTGAAAACCTCAAATAGATTCTTTAGAAAACTCCAGAGGTTTTGGTCTCTTATTATCAAGAGAGATAATTCTTCAACCAGAATAAAAGAAAAATGCATACCTAAAACATGCCCTACATAATACCATGCTTTGTATTTATGGTTGAGATAGAATCAAAGGCCCTATAGAATATATACCCAAAATAGAATAAGAGGTGGTGATAAAATACATACCCAAAATAGGACCTACAAATTAGATACCCAAAACATGCCCTACTGAAAAATACATACCCAAATTGAATAGGTTGTTATGACAGAATCAAATGCTAAACAACATGTACTAAGAAGTACATAGGCCCTACATAATACCATGGTTTCTATTTCCGGCCAAAGAGTGTGTACTATGAAATAAGGCGGCCAATGATAGAGCATGTGTCACTATTATAGTTTGGAAAGCACATTCTAGAAGGGGGAATCATGGTTACTATATGAGATACTATAGCATGGAAACAAACAACAAATAGAGTTTTCAGGGTCCCTATAGCAATTTCTTAGTGGTCCAGGTGAGGAATAATGGGAGGATATGCTATTAAAAAGGGAGGTTTAGAGAGTGTAAGAGGTGATAATTATAAGTTTCCTCAAAAAAGACTTAGTATACCTCAATATAAATTGTATTTTTGAGATTTTTGAATAAAAATATCAAATAAATAATTATGTATCTATCTCTAATGAATTAAAAATTAATGTATCAAATTACAATTTAATGAACACGCAAATGAACGTTGAAAATAAGTCAAAGAAAAAATATAAAGTAAGAGAAGGATCAACCACTACCCAAAATTGAACAAAGTGGTAAGGGTAGATCTGTATAATCTATTTATAGAGATCCTTTTTAAAATTCGAGTACAAGATGTGGAGAGTATAAAGAGTTTATAATAGTTAAAGACTCTTACTCTCATATTGTAGATAATTTGAATAAGGATAAAATTTATTGGTAATCGAATATAAAACTAGTAGAACCCATCCTAAGAAAAAATTAGGTACCTCTTCCAGTGATAACCTTCCACAAAGAACCTATAAATAAATTACAACCATGTAAAAAAATTGAAATGGTCTCTTCATGAACATTGGATGATTTGGAGGATTCATTGATATTTGGTTTATGAGAAATATTTGGACCAAAATTATAGACTACATGGTCTAGTTGGGAAGACCTTATGAATTGCACATTGAAGGATGCGGTGGATATGGTTTATAGAATATTTAATCTCACTGGATGTTAAATATTTTAACACACATTTTGTACCTGTAGTTGACTTCCTAACATGATGTAACGACCCAAAATATTATTAATAAAAATTACTCTTAATCATATTAAATGTATTATTATATATAATGGTCATATAAAATACATGGAAATAATTGGATTTGTGTTTTTGGATTTCTAAAATACTATTATGAATTTTACCATTGATAATATAGTCGTTGAACAGTGACCACATGATTAGTATAAATATAGGGAATTAACATATCTAATTTAAACAGACAAAGGAAGGGATGGACTCAGCCAGTAGAAATGATCCATATGAAGCCCATTTGTTGGTGCTCGAAAATGAGGTAGTGTGACTGGGCTTCGTTGTTGACCAAGCCTAAGCTGAGCTTCAACACATTAAGCTTGCGTGGAACTGCCTACGAAAGAAGTGGAAGTTAATAGAGATTACCACTCGAGCGATGTTATTCGAGCCGCCCCAAGAGTTTGTCACCATCAAACAACATACCCTTACGTCATATGTAGGTTTTATAAGGGGTTATGTAACAATACCCTTTCACTATTATTATGTTCATTACTTTTTATTGAAGAATATACATTCATTTTATCATTGTTACTTTTTAAGTGATTTTTAAGGCACAAATAGTGTTTTTAGATAATATTAAAATTCAATTGAGAAATATATTTTGAGGAATTAATGGTTTTTTTGAATTAAATAATATTTTCATAAAATAATATTTTTACTAAATGACTTTTTATTAATTTTAAATTATTATACAATTTTTATGAATACAAATGTATTTTTTATTAAGGGTTAAAGAGTGTTTTTGTCAAAACCCATGAATTTTCAATAAATGTTGGTTTTTATTTTAAATGTGAAAATTAAAAAATTTAGAAAATTATTTAGGTAAAATTAATATTATTTTAGGAATCAGGACGTCAAAATTATCCAACGGTGAATTCTTACTAATTTTCCGAGACAATAGAATTTTTGGGTAAAAATTAAATACCGTTTAAATATATAATGTGTTTTATGACATCCTAATGACCCAATAGTGATGTAATAAAATTCTATAAATGGAATTTTCGTCCAATATATGTTTTACCTTTAAAATAATGCAATTTTAGATTTGTTATATTTATTTTACGAAGCCTTAGTGGACCCTCTAAGACATATAAAACATTTTATCATTTTATAATGATTTCCTTGAGAGTGTGACTCAACACTACATAAGAAAGCCTAATATTTTAATATTTTCATACATTGCACTTATAAAATAATGTTTTTGACTATCCAATTTAAAAGAAATGGGCAAAAACAATGTTCCGGTTTGTGGTTTTGATTAGTTTAATGTGTAGTGTCTAGAACCTTAAAATAAAGAATTCCCTCTCTTTTCATATATAAACACACCCAAACTCCCATGTATTTTCAGTAAAATCCATTTTAGTGGATCCATAATCTGCCTCACTCTCTCTAGAATCCTTATAAGGCACCCATAGCACCCCGAAAGCCTCTATCAAGCCCCTTTGAAGCCTTTGGGATCACACATCCATGTAAGGGATTTCTTTCTATCTCAATTTTGTCCATGTTTATTTATATCGATATAAATTTTCATTTATCAATTTAAAATATTGGGTATGCTTTTTCACCTCCCCTATACTTCCCTCTATATGTTTGAATGATGATAGACAAATTTCTCTCTCATTAATGTATCCTCTGTACACCCGTTACCATGCTGAAATTCTGTAATGGATTTCCCTCTCCTCACATGCATTCAAGCAATTATTTTAGATTATGAATCTCAATTCCATTACATATGATGGGATATTATGTTCCACGACACATTAAATTCCATTTCATGTATAAATTATGAGATACCCCTTTATCTCTCATCCATACATTTTATGATTTCTATTTGATATCATTATGCTACAGAAGTTACACCAAAATTTCCATTCCAAAATGATCATGTAAATGAATACCATGCCCATTTCTCTATCAAGGGAATTCAAATATATGAACATATACTTGTTGATTTAGGAATTAAAGTTATTTATTCCACATATCTTATTCATGGAATAAATTATGATGTTTAATGAATCCATGTTGTATGATCTATGTGGAACACTTATGTATGATATGAAATGATTAAGAAGGGTGCTACCTGATAGCACTCCAATGCATTTTGTAAAGATTAGAATCATCATACGCCAAGTGAAACGAGGATTTAATCATGATAATTCATGTGAAATTAGGGTTTACTCATGCTAATTCAAGTTCAATGAGGGTTTACTCTAGCCCCATGTGCAATGAGTCTTGGCTCGTGCTAATATCATGGTAAGTGTTATTGCCACATTTCCATGTTCTGATAATGAAGTTATATCATACATATATGTCCATATTTATATTATGCTCCATTTATATTCCTATTGCCTAATTTTTATTGTATTTTTCATTTTATTCCTTTTTTACTCCCTTACTCAAATTTATAGCTCACCCCTTTATTATGTCTGTCCTCAGGTTATCCCATGCAATGCTAAGTACGAGAGAATGTTGTTGTCTTGTAAAATATTATTTCAATAAATATGTTGTATTTTTAATGTCTTGTGTTTTTACGTAATGTCATTAATTTTCCAATACACTAGAAATCTTGATCATCATATTTGTCTTAAGTTCAAGTTTAGGTAATAAATCATGTTAAATTGTGTATTAAAGAGAAGGGTAATTATAGTTGGTATCAGAGGACATGTTTAGTTATTTTTCGGATTAGGATTAGAAAACCCTAGTGAAAGCCTTAGGGATAAGAGAAAGTGTAATAAAAAATCCCAAAATTTTGGTTATTATATAGTGAGTGGTTTATCAAGAAAATAAATCCTTTTTTGGATACGAACAAGTATAGGCAGCTCTAGCACAGATATATCTAGGGGTAAAACCTGAAAACACCACTTTGAGCTAAACTCAAACAGGCACTGATACATGAAAATAGGCCTTGTTTCAATATTAGTTACAACAATAATGGGGGATATGATTGATAAATTCATAATCTTAGTATGAAACATTATTAAGGGAATAAAAAATTCACCTAAAAACATATAATGGGAAGTAGATCATAGATAACATGGATTAAACCCTAAAAATTCATTAGTTAAGGAAATAAATGTAATTTATAAGTTATCTCTATTTTTATTTGTATTCCCCTTTATGTGTTACTCCTAACTTCTCTTTTATTCCAGATAATGGCTAGAATTAAGAGGACTCAGGATAACAACCAATGTGAAGATCAATGTGATGGCTATTCTAATGAGATGCCTAATCTGATGGGAGCAGGAATCACATACTTTTCCATGATACTCTCTAAGTTAAATAAATATTTGAATATAAAAATGGGTCAAGAAGAAGGTCCAACCCCACCTAAGAAAGAAAAAGTTGCAATCAAGAGATGAATGAGATAATGGCCTCATGCTTTTAATGGATAATCTGATCCCTCAATCACCAAACAATGGATCAACTCCATTGAAAAGATATTCTCCATCCTTCAATGTTCCGAAAAAGAGAAGGTTCTTCGGGCTACTTATCATTTGGAGGGTGAAGCTGATCAATGATGTAAATTGATCAAAAAACACAAATCCTAAGGAAGAGACTGAGCCATTGGAATTGAAGGATTTCTGAAAAAAAAAATTCAATAAATATTTTCTGTGCACCCTTCGACATAAGATGGAAATGGACTTCCTTACCCTTAAGAAAAAACATGAAGAATCTATCAGATCGTATGAGGGAAACTTCTCAAGGCTTGCACGATATGCCTCTGGGCTTGTCATTACCCCCAAATTCAAGGTTTACCGCATCATTTGGTGGGCTAATACCTAGCCTAATACAATCCATAGTGATCCATGACTTTGATAGCTATGAGGTAATTGTCTGATCGTCCCTCAAAGTAGAAATGGAGATCAGATAATCTTTGGAGTATCATAGGGATAAAATGAATAAGGTGGGATTTAATTCTGGAAGTCTGATAGATAAATCCAACGGTGCTAAGAAATTTCAGGACCCCACTTTCTAAAGGTATAGAAAGAAGCACCCAAAAATTGCTTGAAGGGGATGAGGAAATGGTTTAGGTGTGAATGAGTAGGGAACCTAGCCATTAACCGTTGAAAAGAAAAAACCACTACTGAAAAAGTGTATAGGGATGCTCTGTTCGACCCTCAACACATTGTTTATTGATTCTACTGTAAATAACTAGGGAACGTTTCATAGCAGTTCCCTAAGACAGGGGTTTTCAGAGGAAACCAACAACCTCAAAGGCCACAAGGGTGTGATTTATTTCATCATTACCACCGAAGAGAACCCCGATAATGAAGTGATGGAAGATACACTAGTAATTAATTCAATAATAGAGAGATTAATTATTTATTCTGGTTCTACGCAATATTTTATATCCCGAATGTTTAGTAGAACAATCCCAACATGACCATAAATCCTGGAACTAATGATGTCAGTGTGAATGGAAAGTGGGGAAATTATTGCATCCCATGAATATAACTCCTCCCCTATCACAATTTATCGATTGAACTTCCTATAGAACCTCATCATACCCCCTCCGGTAGATTTTAAGAAATTATTATCATGTATTGGCATTACCTATATAGAGCCAACATAAATTTCCATGTGAGGGAAAACAATATCCATATGACGAATCGACCCATGATTCTAAACAATTGCAAGGAGGAGGATGAATTTCTTTAGCCCCATCATCTCAAGTGTAGATATTATTAACCTATGAGCATGCGTATCTTGCTCAGATGATTGAGTATAAGGAGGAAACCATAATTGAAGACATGCCTATTGTGAGAGAAATCACTGAAGTGTTTCCCGAGAAATTGCCTGGTCTTCTTCAAAGAAGTGATGTCGAAATCTCCATTGATCATATACCTGGGTAATTTCCAATATCAAAGTCTATAAATAGAATGGTTCTTATGGAGCTTAATTAGATAAATAAACAACTACATGAGAATCAAGATAAAGGGTTTATATTCCCAAGTGCTTCACCATGGGGAGCAGGAGTCCTCTTCATCAAGAAGAATGATGGGTCAATGAGCCTTTGCGTTGATTTCCATGAGCTCAAAAAAATCACAATAAAGATAAAGTATCATCAACCCAGAATTGATGACTTTTTCAATCATCCATGCAGAGAAAAATACTTCTCCAAGATTGATTTGCGGTCGGGATATTACCTAGTAAGGGTGATTAATGAGGATATCCCCAAGACTACTTTTCATACAAGGTATGGGCACTATGAATTCATCGCAATGCCTTTCGGACACACTAATTCTCCAGAAATTTTAACGGACTTGATGAATATTGTCTTTAGAGATTACCTAGACAAATTTTTGGTAGTATTTATTGATGATATTATGATATACTCTAAAAACAAAGAGGAGAATGAGGAGCATCTTAGTACGGTACTAGAGACCTTGTGAAAGGAGAAGCTCTATGAAAAGTACAATAGGCGTGAGTTCTGGTTGAAGGAAGTCTCATTCCTGGGCCATATCATCATAAGAAACGAGATATATATGGATACCTCTATGAAATCTATAATTTAGGGATGGATAAGAACAACATCGGTGATAGATATCCATGTCTTCATGGGGTTATCAAGATATTATCGCTGATTTGTGAGAAACTTCTCATGATTGTCAATCCCTTTTACCAAGATAAATAGGGTAACAGTCAAGTTTAATGGGAGTAATGTATTCTAAGATAGCTCCGAGGAGTTGAAAAGAAGGTGTATCAGAGAACCCGTGCTCACACAACCCACAAGTGGAGAACTTTTTGTGGTATTCAGTGATGCTTCGAAGAAGGTAATATGATATGCGTTGATGAAAAATAAAAAAAGTAATTTTCCTATGCTTCAAGGAAATTGAAAGTTCATGAGAAAAACTATCCAACACAAGATCTGGAGTTGGCTGCAGTAATCTTCACTTTAAAAATTTGGTGCCATTACCTCTTTGGGTAGAAGTGTGAAATATATACAGATCCCAAAATCCTTATGTATATATTCACAATGAAAGAGTTAAATTTTCACTAATGAAGATGGTTATAGCTGATAAAAACTATTACTACTCAATACATTACCACCCTAGGAAAGAGAAAAAGGTGACATATTCTCAATACAGGAAGGACCTAGGAATTAAATCATTAATGAGAATTGAAATGGATCCAATCTTCATAGATTTTATTAAGATGAACATGGGAATCATAAAGAAAGGAACATAATCAATCCATTCACAAATGATTTCTCAACCATTTCATTTAGAAAGGTCAAATGATGATCAAAAGGATGATGTGAGAATTCAAAAAAAAGTGGAAGATATCAGAAAATGGAAATTCTTAGAGTTCAATGTTAATGAAGAATAAATTGTGAGATTTGGGTCAAGACTATGTGTTCCAACAAATATGGAGTTAATGAATGATCTTTTGGGTGATGCACATAATTCGAATTTCTCAATTTACCTTGGAAACACAAAGATGTATTGAGATATCTAATATAATTATTGGTGTAATAACATAAATAAAGAGATTTCTGAGTATACATCAAGTTTCCTAGTATGTCAGTAATTGAAGGATGAGAGGGAGAAGTCTAAGGTGATGATGCAACCATTAACCATACCAACATGGAAATTGGAAAACATCATCATGGAATTTTTCACTGGGCTTCAGAATACATCCAAAGGAAACAATTCTATTTGGGTTGTTGTGTATCATCTTAAAAAGACTGCACACTTCATTACAATTCGATATGATTTCTCAGTGGGTCAACTAGCACAGATATACATCAGAGATGTGGTAAGGCTGCATAGAGTTACACTATCTATTATATCTGATCGAGATCCAAGATTCACCTCTATGTTCTAGAAGAGTCTCCAACATTCTCTGAATACTAAGATGAACTTTAGTATGACTTATCATCCTCCAATTGGTGGCCATTCTGAGCAGACTATCCAAACACTTGAGTACATCTTGAGACCATGCTCAATGGACTTCAAAGGAGAATGAGATGAACATCTTTCCCTAGTTGAGTTATCTTACAATAACAATTTCAACTCTAGCATCCAAATGGATCATTATGATACACTTTATGGGAAGAGGTGAAGAACACTAGCATGTTGGGATGGAGTTGGGGAGCGAAAACTCCAAGGTCCAGAAATGGTCGAAGGAATGGTGGAGAAGTTTAAGACCATCCAACAGCAAAGAAAATCTTCTTAGATTCAAAAAAAGTGCTATGATGAAAATCATTGATGAGACCTAGTTTTGGATATTGGAGACTTGATATTCCTCCACATATCACCATGGAAGAGATTTATGAGATATGGGAAGAAGGGGAAGCTTATTCCAAGGTACATCGACACTATTGAGATCATTGATCGCATTGGAGTAGTCTCTTATCAACTAGAACTCCCACCAAACCTATCTCAAGTAAATGATGTATTCCATGTATCACCCTTGAAAAAGTACATACCTGACCCATCACATGTACTCAATATATAGGTTGTACCATTGGAGAATGACCTCTTCTATGAAGAGAATCTGGTGTAGGTCTTAGATTATAGGGAATATGTTCTACTAGATAAGACAATTCCACTCATCAAGGTGTTTTGGGGAAACCACATGCTCTAAGAATCAACGTGGGAATCGAAGGAAGTGATAAATCAGAGTTACCCCATCTATTTTAGTCTGAGATAATGGAAATTTTGAGGTCAAAATTTCTTAATGGGGGAAGATTGTAACGATCTGAACTTTTATTAATAAAAATTCCACTGGATCTAATTAAATGTTATATTATTTATAATGGTTATATAAAACATATGAACATCCTTGGTTTTGTGTTTTTTTTATTTTCAAAAATACCACTAAGAATTGTTACCATTTCAAATATAGTCGTTGAACAATTACCACATGATTAGTAAAAATATAGGGCTTTTTCAAATCCAATTTACTTAGACAAAGGAAGCAAAGGCCTCAGCCAGTAGAATTACTCCATACGAAGCCCATTTTCTAGAGCTCAGAAAAGAGGTAGATTAAATGGGTTTCTCTTTTAACAATGCCCATGCCGACTTTTACAAGTTAAGCTTGAGAGGAACCTCCTATGGGAGAAGTGGATGTTAATAGAGATTACCACTCGAGTGATGTTATCCGAGATGCCCCAAGAGTCTGTCACCCTTACACAACTTACCCTCAAGAAGTATAAAAGTATTATAATAGGTTATGTTACAATACCCTAGTACTATGACTATGTGTTTTATTTCTTATTGAAAAATATACATTCATTTTTTCATTGTGACTTTGTAAGTGATTTTTAAAGCACAGATAGTATTTTTATGTAATATTCAAATTCAAATGGGAAATTTATTTTGATGAATTAATGTATTTTTGAATTAAATAAAATTTTAATAAATAATTATTATTAATAAATTACTTTTTACTAAATTTAAATTATTTTATAATTTTTATGAATACCATTGTAATTTTTATGAACATTTAAAAACTGTTTTTTTCAAACCCCATGAATATTTAATAAATGTCGGTTTTTATTTTTTAAGTAAAAATTTATTTATTTATAAAATTATTTATATAAAATGAATATTATTTTTGGAATCAAGATGTCGAAATTATCCAACTGTAAAATTGTCACAATTTTCTAAGATAATCGAATTTTTGGGTAAAAATTAAATACTGTTTAAATATATAATGTGTTTTATAACATCATAATGACCCAATAGTGATGTAATAAAATACAATAAAAAGTATTTTCGGCCAATATATGGTTTTCCTTTAAAATAATGTGATTATAAATTTGTCTTATTTATTTTTCAAATCCTTAGTGGACCCTCCAAGACTTATACAACATTTTATCATTTTAAAATGATTTCCTTGAGAGTGTGACTTATCTCTACATAAGAAATCCTAATATTTTAATATGTTTGGATATTGGACTCATAAAATATGGTTTCCACTACCCTTTGGAAAAAACCTGGGAAAAATTCATTAGATGGTTTGTGGTTTTGATTTATTTAATATGCAGTGTCCAAAACCTAAATAATAAAGAATTCCCTCACTTTTCCAATATAAACCCACAAAAGATCCCACTTCTCTTCACTCAAAAACCTTGGATCACGTCCCTAATCTGACCTAATCTCTCTATAATACTCTTATAGCACCCCAAACATCCAATATGCCTCTCTCAAGCCCCTCCCAAGCCTTTGGGATCACAATTGCAAGTAAGGGATTTCTTCCATTATCATTTTTGTCCAATTTTGTTTATGTTGATATTCCCTTTTATTTTTCAATTAAAAATATTGGGGTATGATCTCACACCTCCCATGAACTTCTCTCCTAATGTTTCAATGATTATAGACCCCTTTATCTCTCATTAATGTCTCCCATGTACACCCATGACCATGTAGAAATTATGTAAGGGATTTATCTCTCCTTAGTTAAATTCAAGCAATTATTTTATATTAGGAATCTAAATTCCATTACATATGTTGGGATATTATGTTACATGACCCCATTAATGTCCATTTCATCTATAAATGATGATATACCCATTTATCTTTCATCAATCCATTTTATTATTTATATTTGACATCTTTATGCTACCGAAGTTACACCAAAATTTCCATCCAAAAATCATCATGTAATTGAATACCAGGCCCATTTATCTTTCAAGGATATTCAACTTTATGCACATTTAATTGTTGATCAAGGACTTAAATTTATTTATTCCAAATCTATTATTTGTAGAATAAATTATTATTATTAATGAATCTATTTTGTTTGATCTATGTGGCACACTTATGGATGAAATTAAATGATTAATAAGAGTGAACCCTAATAGCACTCCAATGCATTGAGTAAAGATTAGTATCATGATAATTCAAGAAGAATGAGGTTTTAACCATTCTAATTCAAGTGAAATTAGGGTTTTCTAATGATAATTAATGTTCAATGAGGGTTTACTCATGCTCCAAGTGCAATGGGCCTTGGCTCATACAAATATCATGTTAAGTGTTATTTCCACATTTCCATGTTATGAAAATAAAGATATATCATGACTTTATGTACATGTTTCTCTTATTCTCCATTGATATGTTTATTTCCTAACATGTATTGTATTCATCATGTTATTCCTTGTTTAATCCCTTACTGGGCTTTATAGATCTCCACTTTCTTTTGTATTTTCTCAGGTTATCCCATGCAATTCTAAGTACGAGGGAATGTTGTGGTCCTTTAAAAGAAGTTTTCATTAAATATGTTGTATTTTTATTTCTTAAGTTGTCATGTAATGTCCCTAATATACCAAGGCACCAGATTTCTCAATCCTATTATTTATCTTAAGTGAAAGCTTATGAAATAAATCATGATAAAGTGTATAATAAAGAGAAGGGTTGTTATACATGAATGGCGAGTACACTCCCATGAGATCATTTCAATGTAAACATCGTGTTGTACATGAAAAAAATATATGTACTGTGGGTGGAAAATGAATTTGGTTCCTCTCAAAGTACTAATTGAATAAGCATACGGAGTTATAGGTTGTGTGTTATAGAGGTACACATCATGTACATAAGTTTACATTACATGATAGGCTAAGGTATATTCCAAGTACCTCTCTTGGTTCTACACACCCTGTATACAATATTAGACACTGTTTACTTCTTCAAAATTCATGAACATGACATATCTCTTTTTCCAATTTATGATAATTACATGTAGGTAGTCTGTAATGTATAGTATTTCTACATAGATATTTATGTTTTTATTTTCTTATATTTTAGATATATTACATGAACTGATATTCAAATTCTTTTCCCATCTATACTGGATACCATACAACTGATATCACATATGCTGTTCAGGGAATTCTTCACCAGGTAAAAAAAAATTTTGGTTGTGAATATTTGCTAGAATGTATATCCATCTCATAATCCTAAGGAAGGTATGGTATTCCCATCAAAATACAAAGGGAATAAGGATCCTAAATATATTGATTAGATAGGGTTTTTATTCTTCCCAGTTACATGATCCTTCGATCTTATTTCAAAAGAGTTTTTATTTGGACTAACTAAGTGATTCAAATGGCATGGGAACCTCCACTAGAGTAAATATTCATCCAAACTAATAGATATATCGGATGATTCACATATAATATGTTTAAGTCACATTGTCAACATGGGTAAATTAGAGTATGATTCTGGTTTATTCTACAAGTAGACACATGCTTGGAAGTGTGGGTCCAATTTATTAAATGGGTTATTTCATATTATCCTTTCATCTTAACTCTAACCATTATCTCTCATGTGGACCATTTCTAAGAGATAAGGGGTTTCTTACTATGCGGATCAATTATCTAGCATTATGTAACAAGAAATGCATTAGTTTGGTGTTGTAATGTTCGAAAATGTTTCCAAAATCCTATCTATAAACTATATTATGAACCGATAGGGGAATATAGGGTTTATAAAATATAGGGTGATCAAAATGAATGTAGGAACACCATAATTTTGTATTGACATCATTTATATTCAAATCTTAACACTTATCCCTCAATAAGTTCATAAATCGATCCCTAGAAAATCATGGTATAATGATCTCATTTTTCTAAAAACCAGAGCAACTTAAATATTTTATTTTCATTGTGGGTTTTAAATAATTTAAGTCAATTATATAACATTACTAGTTCACAAACCTAGACATACACTTAAAATTATTTTAAATTAGTTTGTGTTTTTATAGTCTATACATTTTTAACTTTGGTTTCATTGAGACATTTAACGATTTCTTTCAGGCATGTAAGATTTTTTGTCTTTGGTGGGGAGCGGTGACATGGAATATTTATAATATTTGTAATTTTCCATTTATATTTTTTTTGTAAAATATTCATATTCTTTTAAAATATTGAGTGAGTTTTATTGGATGGTTTTTAGGGTATGCCGAGTTGGGATAATGTGAAATGGTTTTCATATAAATTTGGAAATACATGATGGAATATTTGTGCATTACAATTGATGAAACAATGATATGTGATGTATTACCTTATTAGGTAGAAAAGAAACCAAAGCAGAAACAAGTAGAATATGATTAAAATGGCATACCCAATTATTGTGATAAAACTAGTAGTAAA
Source organism: Viscum album (assembly GCA_963277665.1). Classification (NCBI taxonomy): domain Eukaryota; kingdom Viridiplantae; phylum Streptophyta; class Magnoliopsida; order Santalales; family Viscaceae; genus Viscum; species Viscum album. The sequence goes on along the minus strand of OY728123.1, from coordinate 1,420,547,409 downwards.
TGAGCCATAAATGAAAGGAAAAAAGGTAGCTCTTACCCACACCTGCATGGGAAAACAAAAGTGTACAAGACAAATAAAATCATCTACAACAATAAAAACAAACATTTCTTAAACCCATTTAAATGGTGTGGGAAACATGGATCAATCATAGAAAATTAGAGAAGCTTAAAGAAATCACCCAAGGGGTTTTCATGACCCATGGAATTTAGCTATTCTAGTTAAGTATTTTGAATTAAATAAAAAATTTTATTTAAGTACATTAATAATATGAAAAAACCTTAACAGCATTATCGAGCATCTACAAGAATCATAAAAAAATGTAAATTACATAATGTAAGTATGAAATGCCACATAACATTTACCACGGCTTATCGACTTTGATGCTAAAGGACGAAATTAGATTCCAAGGCCTTCTATGATCATCCACCATCTCCCTTAATCAACCAGGGTCATCGCATCTCCCTGAGATTCTGAATTACATCAAGAAACAATTATTAATTAATTATACCTAATTAATTAAATAAATTAAATCTTTTCATATTATCAGTTTACTCATAAGGACATTCTTCTATGTCAAAACCATTAGAAACAACATTCATTCCACTCCTAATGAATCCACGAATCTTGGATACAAAAATCCCCAATTAAAAATACCTTTTCAATTACTAGTAAAATTGATTTTGGGGAAAACCCCTTGGAAGAATATGAAACATTGAGTACCCCAATAAATCAACATGAAAAAATAGGAAGGCATGATCTTGGGTTCCAATATTCCTAATCATAGCTACTACAATATCATAAATGATTTATTTTATTATACTTTAGTGAAATCGATGAATAAACATAAAATAGAAACATCTAAAATCTAAAATGTAATATTAGAAATAATGACAGAAGGAGGTGTAATAACCATGTACATGTCTTACGGATGACATTATGAGAGACGAATTTGTGTGGGAGGGACGAGGGGTTGCTTCTAGGGCTTGGGATGGGAGGAGGGGAGAGGTGAGCCCTATAGAGTGATGAGGGGGAGTCGGGATGGGAGGAGGAGAGTGTGAGGGGGATAAGAGTGGGTGCGAGGGGGAAGCAGGATGGGAACAATGGTAAGGCGGGGAGGAGGGTAGCAATGCTATTGGGATTGGTTAATTGGGGCGTGAGGGGAATTCAGGATTGGATAGGGGGAGCCCAACAGAGGGTGGGTGTTTAAGGGATTTAGGGAGGTCTATCCTAGTATTTTTTAAGAAATCATAGGTATATACTACCATATGTTACCCAATCCCAAAGGTTATGGAAAACCGTTGGTATATGGGTGTGGGGATAGCCCCTATTTCTAGTAGTGGTATAATTTTTCTCATTAGGATCGTTTTCACTCTATTACATATTGGAATGATTTTCAGCAGTTCTTACCTCTCCATAAAGAATTTCTTTATACGGGGTATATTAGTATAAAGACATATCTTCCCATATCACATAAATTCATTATCTGAATAAAAATTTAAAGAGTTATCTCCATTTTCCCCCCAAATGTCACATTCATTCAACAATTTCTTCCCTTTAGATTTATAATTTTTATGAAAATTTCTTTTCGATTTTTTTTGAATTTCCTCTTCAACATTGGAAAATCTAGTATGATGTTTCCAACTTTCTTACATCCATAACAAGTAACATTATCTTTAAGGTCACTTATATCTTTATTACCTTTATTTTAATGATATTGTAAATCTTTCATAGATTTTATCTTGTTCATCCTTCTATCCATGTTTTCTAACTCATTTTCAGAATGTTAAAAACTAATTGAGTCATATTAAATAATAATTTTTTTCTATCTTGATGATTTTTAATTTTTTTCAAGGGTTTGGGCTTTATTAGGATTATTAGTTTTAGAATAAGTAACACCTATATTTTTTTTTTCATTTTTCAGCATCTCTTTTCGGTCTTCCCTCAAACTAAATAATAGTTCTAATGAGATCATCAAGGGTATGATTATTTATAATACTTGTCTCATAAACATCAGTTCTCTTTGATTCCAATTCATTGGGCATAACATCAATTTTCTTCTTCACTATAATTTCATAATAAAGTCATTTTTCACCAATATCTTGTAAAAAATTAATTATAGTAATGAATCTCTAGTGCATAATTATAACTGATTCAACAAGAAATAAAATAAAATGAATGATAGTATTCTCTTAACATATCTCTCATAGTTTCAACATCATTTTATGTTTCAAAAAATTGTTTCCTCAATATTTTTGTAGATTATTTTAAAATCTTCACAGAAAGATATATAAATGTAATTTATTTTTGTCATTAAACTCAAAATACTGTTTCTAACTCTTTAATTGAAGTAATATTGCTATTTTTATTGATGAATAAAGGATGTAACATATATATCATGAATTTTATAATCTACATTCAAAATATAAATTTAATATACCCAGTGTGGATAAAAAATCTTATCCTATATCTCCAGCATCATAGTCAGCACCATCAAATATAGGTGGTCTGTTCAGATTCAGGTTGTCAAATGAACCAAGATTTAGACATGACATCTTAAAAAAATATTATTTTTTCTATAAAAACATGTAAGTGAAAATAATTATAAACATTATTTTTATTTAAAATAATTAAATAATGTTCAAATTATATAAGAAGTAAAAACACATCAACTATATGAGCAATATAAAACTTCTCTGATACCAATTGTTGGATATAAATATATTCTTATGATAGAAAAAATTAAATAGCGGGGGGGGGGGGTAATTGTAGTTTAAAAAACATCATTTAAAATAATTAAACAAAAAACCCTTAAGCCTCTATAAGTAAGATTATCAGACTCAACCCTAAGTCCAAATAACAAAGTCACAAAACCAAAATCAAAATCAATATGATTAAATCAGAGTGTAAAAAGATGAAATCACTATGGATTTGATTCATTACAATTATTTTATCATAATTATAATAGTACAGATAAAACAAATAGAATATAATGATTAATAGGATGCTTCACTTGACATTATATGTATAGTGGATTAGTTACTTATAAAGGAACAATAAATATAATAACAATGTAATAATAATAATGGAATACATGCTTTTATTTAAAAAGATTACTCTTTTATCCTAAAGATAAACTTATTCAATAACCTTGAATAAAGGTATCCCATATTTTATACTTAAATTTATCTCAATATTTACATAAAAAGGAAAGAACTCTATACTAAGATCAGATTCTGAGTCTTCCTATCCCCCAAATCCCTCGATACAATTATCATATTCTCTTTAATACTATCCTCATAATCTCTCGATATGATGATCAGATTGTCTATCTTATTATCCCTATAATCCATGGATATGGTGGATTGAATTATTGTCCTTTATATCCTTCGAATCCTTCAATAATTATAATGATCGGATATATATTACAACGAAAAATTTCATAAGGAGACAACCCAACAAGGTTTCCTTAAAACTACAAAAATATAAACTATTACAAAGACTAAGAACAATATATTCAGCCAACAATGCTTTAGAGATCACACATAATAAGAAATTGAAATTGAAAATAATAAACTTAAAAATATTTTAATGAATTATTATGTATAGTCATCCTTCCCGCGACCATATTGATCTCCCAATGATCGTATTTCTAAGAGTTTGTTACAACTAATTGGACACATAGAACTTGATAGCTGATAAAGATATAACGTAAGTGAATGTTTGATTCCATATTGATTTAAATGATTACAGTTTGAGAAGTATTCATTAAATTATAAAAAATATATTTTTATTCCAATATAAACATAGGTTAGTCATATGGACTTCCTTACGAGTTTAATTATGATTACCTTTTTGAGTATTAGTATGTTTTTTATCAGTATCACTATCAGTCCAGTTGTCCCGAATTTTTTCAGTATAAGAGAAGTTAATAAATTCTGAATTTTATCCTCATGAAGGTTATTCTGATTAATTAGACACATACTCATTATGATAATCATAATAAATAATGTAATGTTTATATTCATATTATATCAGAACTTATTCTACTTTTAGTAAAATATAATTTTTTCTATAAAAACATTCTAATAAAAATTAGGAAATAAATTTTTTGTGAAAATGTGTTTATGAAAGTTTTTGTGGTTTCCAAAATAAAGGAAAGTAAAAGTAAGAATTATAACTTCTTACTCAACATTTTAATCCTACATAATAAGAAATATCAGACTCAGTTATTTCTAGGGTTGAGGAATAATCTCAACAATCTCATCCTAAGATAAGGAATAAAGTGGAGGGTTAAAACATTATTGGTGATCAAAATTAGATGGTTCAGACTAGAATAAAATAAAATGTTGTCACACATACTACATTAAATTCAAAAGTTTATCCAAATGATGTGAATTAATATTTTGAGTATCCAGAATTGGTTCAGTCTATAAATGAAGAGCTAATTCACAGTGAAAATAATGATGCTTGGGAACTCATAGCCAATCCAGATAACAAAAAAATTTGGTCAAAATGGTTGTCTCTAAACAATATTAATGAAAATTGTTAATTGATAAGAAACAAATCAATATTAGTCTGAAACTAAAAATCACAAATCGAAGGTATTTATTTTCTTGAGAATTTTTATCCAGTGGAATGGTTAGAAACAATCAGAATCATTGTTTTTATTACTGCATAATGATGCTACCAAATATTTCATATGGATGTGAAGTATGAAATTTTGAATGAGGATCTTTTGGAAGAAGTTTATATTGACCAACCACATGGATATTTTGTTGGGAAAGAGGAAATTATGTGTGTAAGTTTTGGAAACCCTTGTATGGGATAAAATAATTTCTAAGGGAAAGGTATTCAAAATTGGATACTTTTTTAATGAAGATGAATTTTAAGAAAAGAATAGTTGATAAAAATATATACATCAAATAAAGTCATAATTTTCCCTCATTTTAATTTCTTATGTTGATGATATTATCTTTTATGGGAATGGTGAATAAAATTAAAAAGATTTGTTGAAGAGTTGAAAAAGTCATCTGAGATTTATATGTTAGGTGAAATGAAATAATTTACTAGGGTAAAAATATTATAAAATAAGAAACACATTTTCATTTATCATGAAAACTAAGATAAATAAATTCTTAAAAATTTCAACATCGAAAATTAGAAACCATTTACCACATTGATTTCAGTGGGAACCAAGTTTTCCAATAATGGAGAAGGAAAGGAAGTTAATCCTAATGAGTTTTAGAATATGATTGGATGTTTTTTATATTTGACTCCCTCAAGACCCTAAATTTTTTATGCAATTACTTTATGTGAAATATTTTACAGTGATTCAAAAGGATCCCATATAATGACAGGAAAGAGAATTTTCAGATATATTAGAGGTACAATAAATTTCAGAATCAGGTGTGATATCGTAAAAATCATTGACATTTTTGTATATTCAGATACTAATTAGGAATGAAATGTTGATGAATTAAGATTCACATATGGTGGATTTTTATTTATGCTAAAAATCTATGTTATTTGGAATAAAAAGAAATATAATTTCATAACTATTTTTATAACTAAATATGAGTATGTTGCTTCTTCTAAAGATTCTACACAACTTTTGTGGATGAAGAATTAGTTGGAAGATTTACATGTTGACGTGAAGCTACCCTTTCCTTTGTATTATGATATTCAACGTTCAATAAACCTTATGATGAATCTAGTACATCATTATCAATGAAAAAATATCGATTAAAATATCATTTCATCAATGATCATGTGTAAAATAATGACTTGAAGCTGGACTATGATTGTACATCAGATTAAGTTGCTAAAAGTTTCACAAAACCTTTACCAAAGGAATATTTTTATTAACTTAGGTTAAACATGGGTGTCCAAGCACTTTCTCTCCAATGTTATGGTATGTGTTACTATACCCTTTATTATATTATCATTGGATAGTGTTGTGAAAGTGAGAGAATTGTCTTAGAAATATATCAATTTAATATGTGATAAACCTTTTGAATAATTTTATAAATAGGGGGAGTTAGGGGTATGCTGTGAATCTAGTGTGTAAGTGTGTGAACTATTCTAATTGTTTTTTTGGACTGGTTTTAGGGAAAAATAAATTTACAGGAAAATTTAAGAAGAATAAATATGTAAAGAAAAGCTAAGGAAGTTTCATGAGTCTATACTTTTTGACAACATGGTTTTGTTTTCAATAATTCTTATTTACTACATTGAGTTAGCTCACATAGGCTTAGAATTGTTGATAAGTAATACATATATTTAGGTTAAAAATTTCAATATTTTATGAAACATGGTTGAAAAAAATCTAAAGGGGGATATTTTTGGGTCTATGTTGGATGGAGATGTTTTTTGGAGATGGAAATTGATTTTTTTCAAATGTGTTTCTGTTTTTTATCAACAATAAAGAAATCAACAAACTTTGTAAATGATGACAATCGGGGTGACCATGATATTCAGAACATCATACAAAAAATGCTTAAGAAATTCCTTCATTTTGAAAAGAAGTTTTCTGTAGGAAAGGCTCATTGGACTCACATTGGGTCTAGAATAGAATAAGATCTTAATGAGAAGATGCTTCAGAGTCTTCCTGGATCTGAAAATAATATGATTATTATTTTCTGATATTATAGTTCTTATGTATCATAAGTATTATTTAAAACTTTTAAATCATTCTTAATGATGTAATGGATGAGAATATGTGCTGCCAATCATCTTCATACTTGGTTGGAAAGAAAGAAGCTTCTAAGAGGAGGGGAAGTTATAATACATCCTATAGGAAGTCAGATGATGATAAATAAGATCTTCAATATTAAAATTATTGATGGAAGTCATGATACTTGATGAAGTTTGAATAAAAAGGAAGTGTCCAATGTAAAAGTTTTTTGGTCTCAGTCCATCAGTGTAAGATTATCGGACTTAGATTTGTTTCAAGTTTGAGGAGGTTCATCAGAACATGAGAAGATGAATATGTCAGTTTTTAGACAAAAAATAAGACAAAAGAAATAACTATTAATAGAGATATGTTCATTGGTATATTTATAAGAAAAGATAATTATTTTTTGAAGGTGAATCAATTAATACCAGTCCATCGGACGTTTTGTGCCACCGATCATAAAAGGAATAATTTGTTTTAATTGGGGAGTCATTAGTGATAATGAAAAATGGAAATGGTGTTAAAGTTTGTTTGGTAAGATGCATGAAATGAATTTCCACGATATATCAACAATATAGTTTTTCCATTTTCATATGAATTAGTTGTTATTCTAATACATTTACAATTGCGTCAAGAATCAACAGAATGAAGTTGAATCTAATAAATCATAGAGATGTCGAGATTGACCCATTAGACACAGGATGACATCGATATATCCATCAGATGTAGGATCATTGGTTTGATGAGAAGAATATGAAGAGTATTTTTCAGAGGCTTTTTTATATATTATAAAAGGGGGTGAATATGATTTTATGAAGAGATCGAAGTAGATGCTAATTTTTTGTCAAGGGGAGATTGATGTTTGAGGAATATGTTTTTGTTTATCATTTGGGACCAAGAATCATAACAAAAAGACATGTGTTTTCCATATATTACATTAGGTGCAAAGAAATGTATATAAGAATATGTTTTCATCAACGTAATGGAGTAATTAGAATTGAAAGTTTTGTCTTTAAATTTGTGTATAATAATTTAATGAAGAATCCATTGTTTTACATTTTTCTTCATTGTAATGAGGCAGATCATAATGAAAATAATAATGAGACTAAATTTTTTTAAAGAAAGATGTTCCAAGATGAAGTCGTGGGAAGATTTGGGAATATTTGAAAAGAGTTTCTATGAAAAAAGATATTAAATATTCACTCAAAATTCAAGTAGAATTTATGTTTCTAGAAATTTGGTTGAGTGAGAATGATTTTCATAATCCTTCCCCCAACCAAATTTTGGGTCGCAAATAAATAGCGAGAGTAATTTGTACATTCCAACATGAATGTACTATTTACGAGAGAAGGTGGAGCAATGATAGTATGTATATAGAACAAGTTTTGAGATTAGGCTTACCTAAGGATTTTTTCTTAAAAAATAAGGAATGGATAATAGAGAAGATCGTAATCAAAGATTCCAGAATTTTATTGAGTAATCAGAATAGGATTTACAAATGCATATAGTAGTAGTTAAGAATTTTTTCAAGGGTATTTTGACAAAGTTATATTTCTATATGGAGAAATTAAACATGATAATCAGACTAAGTGTCATTATAAATTCTAAAATAGGTTCTTTCCTACCGCTGGGTAAGGAAGTGAATAATTTTTTTAATATCTTATTTTTGAATGTTTATCAAGTAGCACCGTAACACGTTTTTTGAAAAAATTGTATTAAATCACTTCAGGATACATGAATCACATGCACTTTTTCATTCAATATTGTTCTACATGAGTGTAAAGGAATATACTACTCATTTTATTCCATACAAAAGGATTGTTTTCTAGTGGGTTGTATAATATTTTATTGTTTTCAAACCATACCAAGTAAATAGAAAATCTTGTTGAGTAGTAAACCTTATAAATTCTTATGTTCATGTGGTTGTGTGTTTTTTTATTTTCATCAAGGTAACAACTCTTTAACAAGAGGAAAATGTTATTTCAGAAGTATGGAAAATTAAGAGAAATATATATCACTAATTCTTCCCTACCCTCTCACTAATAATTAGATCATCATTAAGAAATCTTGGGATAATCCCTTCTTCCCACTTTACCATAAATTGGGGTATTATTGTGAGGTATTTTATGAGGAATTATATGATGGATAAATATCTGGTTGATGAAATTGTTATAGTTATTGCATGATTCTTCAATGATAAGAATATTGACTGATTCAAGAAAAAGTTGTGGGACACTATGGGAGGTTGGTATAAGTAGGGCCATAATATGAACCATATTAGACTCAACTATATTTTTGATGGATATATGATCAGTGGATATGAAAAGGATGGAAACCCATAGTTTTTTCCATTAGTTCATAAATGATAAAAATCAGTCGAAAAGTGTTTGTATGGTTCTTTTTTATTATATTAATTTGATATAATTTTTGTATATTGGATGTGATATTTTTTGAGTGAGACTTGGTGAGACTATGAGGTGGTTTACCCAATATAGGTGCATGTTGGTTCATCTATTACATCATTATAGAATTTGTATCATTATAACAATTTTATATTATAGGTCTTAATGATGATCTTATATAGTATACTTTTATGATCACTCTTATATATACATATGAAACTATTTTTCATGTTTCTAGGAGGGATTCCGAGGTCAGGAAAGGAATTCCATGTTTGAGGATTGGAGCTATGACTTGTATTATTTCCAAATGAGTTCTTTAGGTATTTCTATTTTTTTCGAACATGTATCTATATTACCTTGGCATTTATTATGTATTATTTTCATTTTGGATGTACATTATATATTTTTTTGACTTTTTGTTCTGAAATTATATTCATGGGTTCTATGAGGGAAATGCCACCCATATATGTGTTTGATACCCTTGATAAAATCCAACAACCCATAAAATTTTGGAGGTGGAACTAATGGTCAATATTCTGATCACCACATGACTAGGAGTGGTCTCTAGTGGGGGTGGGTCATGATTGAGTGTTATCAAATATTATTTAGGAGAGTAAGGATGGATACTGAAGTTAGGAACTCGTTAAGAATTAATGATTTGGTAAGGTAATAATGTTAGTTAAATATAGAGTGTGAGGTAGTAAGGGAGATTCGCTACAACATAGTCATTTAAGCCCCCTATGACCCAATAAAAGGACCCTAAATCGTACTAAACACCCAAGGTGGTATAATTATAATTGGGGATATAGATCTAAAATAGGTACGTACATCACACTTATTTTCACCTATTATTGAATTAGTGTGATTCATGGAAGTGTAAATGAATTTAATTAGATGGACTTAATAAAATAGACATAAATATGTTCCATTATTCTAGGATTATGTTTTTTTCAAATATAACATATGTTATGTTTTTATGGATATAAAGGGATGATTATTAGAGTTTCCATCATAATTCATCCCATTGTTATAGATTTTGTTTTGTAGTTTTAATTTTTTTGGGTAAAATTTTTCTATGTTGAGATGTATAATTGTGGTAACCCTCCTTATTTTGATATTTTTATGATTTCGTGTGAATATATTTTTTAAATGAATATAAGGTTGTTATAAACTCAAATTCTTTGAATTAGTGGCATCCACCATGTGTAAATGGAAAGTGGAAAATTTGATAATGTTCAAACTAGGTTCATTCCTTTTTATTTTTGAGTATCTACTTTGGTTTATTCGTGATAATTTTCGTAATATTAAGTAACACAGAGTAATTTTAGATTTTATAAAATTATTTCTTAATACTAATATTATTTAAATCATGTAATGTGTTTATTTTTAATTTATATTATCAAAATGCATATTGATATTGAATTGACAAAGAATACGAATAAAATGTCTTAGTTGAATCAATTAAAATATGTTGAATGTATATAAAAGTATTAATGCTGCGATAGAGAAACTATTAACACCCTATTTTTTATGATGGGTTAAATTAGATAAAATAATTTATTAATTAAGTATACTTTTACTTGGTAATGGGATGTTTCTGAAAATAATATTTAAAATTATTCGTCATAGTTTTGATAAATTTATCCTTATTGTGTAGTAGTATAGGGAGAAATATTCATTATTGTTTCCGTGACATTATTTCTTCATGATTTTTTTATTGTAATTAGGTTTACCAAAATAATAAATTTATAATATTTGAAAAAATAATTGATGAATTTCAAATAAATATATTGATAAACATGTCAAGGGTGTTTTTCAAAAAAGGGTTTTATGTTTTATAAAAAGTTCATTCTTCCTCTAAATTGTTTTTCAAAATTTAAAATGGAATTAAAGTAATATTTATGAGTTTTATTATTTAAATGGAATGTTTTATTTTTAATGTTTTATAATAAATGGGTTTCAAATAAGAGTTATCTTGTTTTTTTAAAATGTGTAATTTAAGGGTCCTTTTAGTATACATATGTGATTAAATATCTTAAATAAATCATTATTTACATGAATGGTTATGTTAGGATCTATTGAAAAATTAGGATAGTTTGCGCATTTGGTTGTGGGAATGATTTATATGGTGAATTTTGTGGTTATTTGATTCATCGATGAATTGATAAAATGGTAGTATGGGAGTGATGAAGTTGTTGTGTTGATGACAGGATTTATTTAAAAAGGGTGAGGTGATGTCGTGATGTATGTGTTAGTTTCTCTATTAAGGGGTAAATGTTGTTATTGTGATGTTTAAAGGTTTCTATATTGTTATATGTGAATCAATATCTTGAACCAACCTTTTTTATTTTATTGATTAAGGTGAAGACATATCGGTAGAACACCACTAAGATATCTTTTTTAAAAAATTTAAAAAGAGTCCATGGAGAAGAAATTTTTTAGATCAAAACATATCATACAAAAATATTATATATTAATAGATGAATATTAATTACAAATAATAATGATCTATTTTACAATCATTCGGGTATAGTTCCTTTTGAAACGTGGATACATAAACAACTGGTTCATAAGTAAACTTCATTAACTCCGACTAAGTTCTTCATAACTGACTCCCTTATTAGACATATCATACATTACACATTTCTTCATAAATAAGGGAATGAAAACATTAGAAAGGGTGAGATCATACACTCAGTAAGGCTATGCATGGGAGATATCAACATAACATGAAAATAATCTTATGAGAAGATGAGAATAAAATTTGAAAAAAATAATACCCTCCATATCATAGATCATAGACTTGAGTCACATGATAAATCTTGGTAGTTCATAAGACATGAATAAAAAATGAATCAAAGAAAATTTTCCATCTGATAATAAAATTAGAATGAGACATTGATTTTTCGAAAATTCAAAAAATAGAAAATAAATTTATCCATTCTACCCACCAAGACATTCATAACAAGTAAGAATTGGGTTAACAACCTGTGTACCTGCTTTAGGATTGGGATAACCTCACATGTTACCTCTTTTTGGGATTGGGATAACCTCTTAAGTATGCTCTGATCTCATAGAACATTAATCATTAAACTATTCTTTTGTGGAAGATATAGGTAACCCATTTAACATACTCCACACATTTTGTGCCGCAAGATCAGAAACCATTCATCATATGAAAACCCATTTAATAAAATGGATTTCATAAACATTTCCACATATCAAAATCCACGATAAAGAAATAGTTTTCATAATTGTTTTTCAACCTAAAAATAAAAAATCTATATAAATAATAAGAATGGTATAATTGGATCATAGCCATATTATATCATAATTAACTTCAAAGTATGTTATCCAAGATTGAAAACGGGTTTTAAAAGACACTATAAACATTTCTTAAGGAAAATATCCTTTTAAAATTATTTTTTTAAAAAATTATAAAACTTTTTAGAAATAATTTTCTTTGAAAACAACCTTTGAAACTTATAAAATAATTTTAAAACATTTTTTGGTCATGACTATGGGAAATTCCATAATTTTGAAAACAAATATTCCATTCAAATTTTTGGTAAATGACCAATGGTCCATCTTTTGAAAATGACATGAATATAAATTTTAATTAAAAACACATTAAATGAGTTTGAAAATTACCTTAAAAATTCCTATATAATCATTAAAACATTTTTTAAAACATTTTTTTTAAATAATTGATATGGAAGAAAACGGGTTTTTCACCGAAGAGGGAAATAAAGTCGGTTTTCATTAAAAATATTTTTTTGAATGAAGAGTAAATAAAGAGAGGAAAATGAATGGAAAAAATTTATTCTATATAATTTACTAGAGTTTAATAAAATCATTGAGGTTATTGAGATACAAATCATAATATTTCATCATCATAAGAATATATATAATAATCACGATAAAAAAGTGATTGTTCATAAAACCCTTACCACTTTGGTAATTTAAAATCATAAACCCCAATAAATAATAACATTAAATGAAACATAAAGTAACATTAGAATAAATAAATTCATATTATTATAAGTAAAATGGGTTATATACACACCTCAAAAAAGAAAATAGGTGCATAACATAATGTATTTCCCAAAGAAGAAAAATTGAGAAAATAACTCCTCACATTAAGTGTCAAATTCTTTCGTACACATTTTAACCCCCAATAAAAAAATATAACATTATTATAAATCTAGTGAACAACCATACTTTTGTATGTCAGGACATTAATTATTTACTTAATACATTTTTGTTATGCCCTAAAAAATGAACTAAAAATCTTGTATTCTATAGCATGTATGACACACAACACCAAGCATGTAAGGTATTATCCTGATAAGTTATAATATATTTACTATTTAAAATATATTATACATGTATTAAAACGAATAAAACCCTGAGTTGGATTGATTTACACACAAGAGAAATATTCCTGAATAGCTTTCATTTCATGCAATAGTGACCTTTTTCTATAGCTTGCGATACACACAAGTGTGACCCACCTCAATAGTCTGCATTCCACGCAAGACTGAGTTTCACCAAATAACAATGTATTATTAAAATATTAGTATTTAAATATGATATAACCTTTCCATTATATTATTAGTCATGAGTATTATTAACTAAATTATGAAAATATATGGTTTATGTAAATATAAAATGGATTCATTGGTTACTAATTAATGAGAAATGAAAATAAGAACCAATTGGATAAATTTTTTTTTACTAGTTTTGTGTTTCTAATGGAGTTTTATAATAATAAAAATAATTAATTAAAATTAAAAAATTATTTTAATGAAATATATATATTATATATTCATTCAATTATATTTTATACTCATAAAATAAATTTGCTAAACATAATAAAAGAATAAACAAAATGTTTCGCCTAAAAATATATATGTTTATTATGGCATTTTTACCTACATTTAAGGGAAAACATATTTTAAATATCAATTTTGAAACACTCATGAAATGAATATGTTCTAATGAATTTCATTTTTTATTTCATAATGTCCAAATTATTTTAGGGTGAATTTTTAGGATTTTTCCGAGAAGCTTCTTTTTTAAGTGAATATTGATCAACAAATCTTTTTATTTAAAAAATTCCCTTTCATTTAAATAATAATAAATGTTAAATTATATTCTAAATTAGTTTTAAAGTAATTTTTTTTCAATTATACATCTATATATAAAATTTAGTTCATTATAATCAATTTAACTTTTAAATGGAATATAAAAACAAAATAATAATTTGAACTTTTTTTACTAAACCATATTAGTCCATCTGTCTACAAGATTATCATTAATCTTAATTTTCCCACTTCGGTGATTAGAATTTTGAAATTACTACATACACGATTCTAATTAGTATAATACTTGTGGTATAATAATATCATCTTAATTTTTGATAAAAATGATAAGTGAATGTGATTAAAATTAATTCCAATTATTAAGACCCAATTAAGCTTAATAAAGGACTAATCCTTTAATTTAAGAGCCCAAATAACCTAAAAAATCTTCCAACTTCCATTGGATTGAATTAATTCATCCATTCACCTTCCATTCATGAGTTTGGGAGGTTTTGATGACTTATATTAGGTAAGAACATGTGCACACCTAACTTTTTTTCAGGAATACCAAGTGATTCGTTTTCCTTCCCTATAAATGTACTCCACCTCTCCCACTTCTTAAATCATATCAAAACACTTAGGTTTGGCCATGATCTACCTAAATAGTCTCCCAAAATCCCTCCCTTCAACCTAGAAGCCTCCACTATGGGAGAAAGAAATCCAATAATGCTTTTGTTTCAAACCAAAAGAAGTTACTTGATTAAGAGGTAATGTCTTCAATCAAGATTTTTAGTTTCATTTAATTTCTCCACTTCCTATACTCATTTTGTTATATGACTTCTGAACAAAACCATTTTCCTCAAAATGATGATTTTTTAATTTTCCCTTACCACCTCTCTTGGTGGCCATTATGATGGACACTTTGTTTATATATTTTATATATGACATTTATTATGCCTTTATGCTTATGTAAACATTTCATAATACATACATTTAATACATTATATTTTATGTCAATATTATAACATCATTTGAGAATGTGTGGACTACTTCCCCCTCTAAGCGATGTGATTCATTCACACGATACATAGAATGTATAAAATAATGGTTACAATTATACATAAGTGACACACACAAAATCAATAAGATATTCCTGACATAATTATATTTCTAGAAATAATATATATATATATATATATATATCATATACTTTATTACCAATTCTCACACATTAAAAGAGATAAAGTCGTCTGTGGATGTGTGGACTACCACCTCATTAACATGATTTGAATCATTTTACATCAGATAATTATATATATAAGTATATATGATTAAATAATATGTTATTTATTATATAATGATGATTCTATAAATATTTTATTACTTACCTTATTTCAACAATAATCATTTAAAAATTGTAATATTAATCATCCGTACGTATGACCTATCATCTCCATGAGTGAAATGCTGGATCATTTTCATAACCATATTTGATGATTTATTTTAAAATTATAATTTATGTATAATTATGATAATGATGTCATGGTTATTATTCTAGAGATGTTATATAATGAACCCTTTGACCATATATTACCAACAATAGTTGTTTTGACACATAAACCGAATTTAGTCAAAAATAGTTAACATAAACATAATTCTTTAAGTATTTGTAAAAAATGGTAATAATTGAAAAAAAATTAATTATAATGATCAAAAAAAAAAATTGAATCATGTAATAAATTAACCTAAGTTAATTATCTATGACGATAAAGGGTGTTCACCTAAAATAAAATACAAGGTAAGGAATTGTTGTCTCAGTTTTCTTTCTGTGAGACGTAATTTATTGTCCTGTTGATAATTTATTATATATGGAGTACACAGTACAAAATCAAAATATAATATCATAAAACCTGTAATATTCATGGTATTTAAATTTTTTATGTAATTATTAATACCTTTCGGTTTTCCAATTCAATTTTTCCACATCAGTATGGATTTCCATCTAATTTTTTACATTTTCGATAAAAATATCATATTAACCACTTACTTATTTGGTGTGCAGTAATTACTTCCCATGTTGATATATTATATCATGAATTAATTTATCCTCATTGTATTTAGATGTTTCATTTTATGATTATCAATTTTGGGTCTTTAAATTCTTATGTAATGTATTTTTTCTAATTTTCATTTCATTGAGGCACATCGTATTGTGATGAACCTAGTTTATTTTAAATGGTGTATATATTTAAATTGACATTATATATCATGAATCTCATTAATATCATGATATTATAAATTTCTTTCAATTTTAACCATCCACGAGGTTATCATTTAAAATGTTTCAATGTGTCATGGGACACATTGGGTTGTTTGAAGATTATTTTCCTCAAGACTAATCCTAATGATCATTCAATGGGGTTTCTATTCAAGGAAATTATATATCCAGTGTTCAATAAAAACATCAATTATTATCTATTTATTCATGATTATTTTACTGTATTAGTACTGATCATTAATTCTTCTTAACTCAAAATGGTCAAATTTTTTTTTTCAGAAAACCCAACATTATTTCTCTTTTTTAGTGAAACTATTTTCATATAAAAACAATTAATTATTAAAATTTTATCAATAAAATTTTAAAATTATTTGGTAAATACATTTTTACCCTTTTTTCCTTTTGTCAATGTTTTCAAAGGATAATTCTTGTCTATTTCTGAATGAGCAATTTATTGACCATTTATTGTACAAAAGAAACATTTTTTTACCAAATATGAAATTTATAGATTCATCCATTGGAATTTATATTTAAGACTCCTCTTCATGCATAAAAGAATTATTTTTCATGAAAAATAACTTTGAAATGTTTTTATAAAGAAAAGGTTATTTTCGTCCTAAATATTTTGAAAAGTTAATCTTTTATTTCATCAACGACAACAACACTCTATTTTACTCCATCAGGGTTTGTTATGTTGATACCTTCCTTATTCTTCCTCTGGTTGGTTTATTATTGATTTAGAAAAGGATAGAATTAAGATTCACATTCTCGATTAATTATTGAATTTCCCTTGAATTATTCAACTGAATATGATCATTTAGCATTGTATTTACCCTAGATATCCATATTAATTATCATGGATATGCTAATTTCCTAAACTATATATCATTTTACATACATTGTCTACTTTGAAATTTATTTGATTATTTTGGGGAATAATGATAAATCCTTATTTCTCATTTAATACAGTTATTTGATAAGGCATTTTTGTTATTTTGATTATTTTATATGAGTAATGCTTTGGACTCACAATAACGGATGGAGTTAGGACTTTATATAGGTCCTCGATGCATAACTAGGTTATCATGAGACAAATAATTTCACAAATTGTGTACTAAAATTAGTTTTAAACCATATTTTCAAAGGTATTGATGGTAATTGATCCTCATGTGCCATAGACAAGACGCCCATTAAGAAAGAAATTCCCTCGTAGTAGTTTTAGTTCTTATTCGTCCACGAGATTTTGTGTCAACATATTTTCAAATACATTTAATATTAGTTTATTGATTAATAGAATGTGTTTTAGTTCCATACCATTTTATATTTAATTTTTTTCCTTATTTAGTTCATTGAATGGAATGTATTTATAGTTATTTACCATTCCATAGTGACTATTCTCATTTATTCATTATTTCTTCAGCTATATTTTTCCCTTACCGAGAATTTAAGATCACCCTTATTATGTTTATTTCCCCAGAAATACAAGAAGTGTACTATGAAATATATGTAAGAATATAGTATATGTATTTCAATTATCCTCAAATATGTTTATTTTTTAGATGAAAAAATATGTTGTATTTCATGTATCCATTTTTAATACAATTCACAATTATATATCTAGTTTTCTATTCTTATTAAATCGATTGGTCCTTAAGGGGTTGATTACATGTAATAATGCTAATGAAATTGATATAAGACACAAGATATGGGCTATCTAGGCTTGGTCTCTACAAGTTTATTTTCCATTTATTAATAATTCCATGTGAAAATCATGTTTTAGACAATAACTGCTTTATTTTTCAGGTATGTTTGGAAAGGATATTTTCAGTTCTATTGCATTTATCATGGTTAAATCATATTTAAAATGTTAAAAAATTTAAATATAATAAATATTATTTATATATGTATTTAGAGTAATCCATAAATTTTGATATAGAAAATTAAATACACCATTCGTGGAGAAACAATATCATATGTTCGCATGAACACTATTTCCATTTTCTTGATGGATGGAAGAATAGAATGTTAAATAATATATTAACTTTATCAAATAATTATTATAAAAAATTTATCAAATAAATTTATTAAATTTACCCTAATTACCTTCTATGAAATACATTAGTGAAAAATGAATCATATTGCTTTGTGAGGTCATGGTCAATCATACACATGAACAATGATACTATATCTTCCAATGAATAGAAAAAAGGTATATGTGATATCATAATTAAACAAGTATAAATATGTTAAAAAACATAATATATATTCATTTAATCTATCCATATTTCAATTCAAGTAAAACATAAATGAAAAAAACAACACATTAGTTTTTGAGGCGATAGTTCATGGTACACACAGGAGAAATTATTATTTTTCAACTAATAGGGTGGTAAAATGATTTCTCTGGTTTTAGAGTTAAAAATTTAATACCATAAATATAATATATAAGCATTAAATCTATCATTATTACAATCCCTGAGAGGTGGTGATGGAAAATGAATAACATTGATTCGCGTGGTAGTAGTCTACCGAACACATGATCGACAATTTTATTTCTCATTTGATGTATGAGGATATGGATATAATTTAATCCATTAAAAAATATGTTACTATATTGGATATATTTGTGTTATTATTTCTAAATAAATGAAGAATATTTTATTTATTTTCAATAAAATTATAAAAAAATGCATTGTTCAAAACGTTAACTCTTCTTCGAAAAACATATTTATTTTTAACTTAAAGTATTCCTATATTGGGTTTATGATATAAAAAAGGATTATATGATTTTGGGAGGGATTTAAGGAATATATTTTGGTAGGTCTTGTATAGACCAATTTTTATTGGAATTTTAAATAGGATAGGACTGGTGAAATTTATTTTTAATTGGGGGAGAGGATACCCATTGAATATTTCAAAAGAATAAAGTGTACCCATGTCTTTCACATTTCAAAAATCCCCACAAAGAGTCAATATCAATAATTACAGGCTATAATGTAAAAATATGGAATTCAAATGGGTTTTTTATAATTTTATAGGTTATTTTACACCCTATCTTTTTATTTTACTTCATGGTAAACCCGTTTTAACTTGAATCAATGTAATTAATTTTTTCAAATTTTACTATTAATTTTTTTAAAAAAAATAATTTGAACATATTATTTATTATAATTTTTTTATTCCAAATATTTAATCCATTTTTTCTAATTCCATTATCATAAGTGGAAATTTTTCATTTAAAATTAAACCCATAGACATGAGAAGAAAGTGGGTTTTCAAAGAGTAAATGATAAAAAGTTTATAAAGTTTGTTTGAGGAAATTAAATATTAAATATAATCAAATGAAATAAATAGGATTAAAAAAATATAATTGAACTAATTTTACTTTTAAAACCATTTTAAAACAAAATCCACCTTATTCATTATTAAAATAAAAATATAGTTTTTAATAAAAACTAGTATTTTTCACTATTAATCAAAAAATTCATCTTCTTGTAAAAATTCCAAAACAATTCCAGAATATAATTTCAAAATGAATATTTTAAAAATAGATTTCATTTTTTTCAAATAATGTTTCAAATAATTACAAAAAATAACTTTACTTTTTGTTTATAAAAACAATTTTTTTAGAAAATAATATTTTTGAAACATATAAATACTTTATAAAAAATTAAGTACATTTTTATAAATATAATTTCATTATATTAAACCATTATAAATAATATTTTTTATACTTATTCATTCCACCATGTTTATTGGCAAAGTAATAACAGTTGGGTTTTAATAATAATATTAATAGTTTTTCACGGTTCGTTAAAACTAGGCATTGTGTGTAACACAAGCTATCAAATAAATTAAATTTATTTAATAAAATATATTTTATAAAATATGAGGGCGTTAAATAAAATATCCTAATTTTAGTAGAATAAGGTACCAAAGTACCTTACGATAATTCCAAGAGTTATAGTTGAGGAATGATTAGAAGAAGTTGAGTTTTTCTTTGAGTTAAAAAGGATACCCAATCAATTTCAGGTTTTATTAGTTTATGGTTCTCCTTGATGGGTGGACCGTATATAGTGGAAGTTGAACCATGGTTATCCAAAAGAATTTTTGTAATAGTAATTTCTTGTATTTGTTAAGTAAGAGTTCATTACACGTGTGTTGTGAAATTAATGTATAGAGGAATTCCTGAAGCTCCATCATAGAAGATCTATCATATGTGATCTTAACATTTTCTTTTAAGAATTTTTGACACTGTTTCTGAAGCACCATTTTGATATGGATATGCGAGAAGAATATCATGAGAATTCTTTATTTTTAGATATATAATAAAGGTTGGTGTGTTTGAAGGAGAGGTCCATGATGGAGGTAAGGGATTATGCTAAGTTGATTGAGGGGAGACTACTCCAAGCTATAGAGAAGGCTAATGATGTTGATTCATGTTTTAAATCATGAAGTAGGAATTAAGGGATGATAATTTGATCATATAGAGTAAGAGTGTATCTTCATGCATTGGGTTTTTGAAGCTTTATGTGTCTTATATCTAGTGAATTGAGTTATTTCTATTGTAATTTTTTAGTCACATCGATAGTAAAAGTTCCTTATGCTTTGTAGAGTTATTATGTTTAGGTATGATTATTAACGTACCTATAGGAAGGCCAAGATTTCATGGGTAGTCTGTTTGGGATGATATAAGTTCTTTTTGAGAGTCAGAGGGTAGGTTTTGAGTTAATAAACAAAATCCATAAAAATATGTAATCTTCATGGAACTATAATATTTAATCATAAAATGTTTTATTTAGTATATTATATTTGTATTTCCCTTAATATGTTTTTGAAAAAATTCAAGGTATTTTTTATAATAAATTGATTTGGTGAGTGTGTTGAAATTAGATTAAAATATTAATTACATAAATTTATTTAACCTTTATAAAAGTGTTAATAGTTAGTGTTATGGGGGTTTTTATTTACGCTAGAGTGATTAGTATTGTTTCCCCCTATTATGACGAGCCTTTCATAGTGCGGATAATTTCTTAGAAGTATTTTTGAGTTTATTAAACATTAAATAGTTGTCTTGTTGGAAGTTAGTGTGAGCCATGAGTCAATCCCTTTCCTAGAATGTATTGATAATGTATTCATTTTTAGTTGTATCTCATATGGTTGATAAGTTTTACAATCCACCATATTCAATTAGGATTGTTTTTGTGGTAAAACACTAGAATATAGTGTATAGAATGAATAATGGATGATATTACATGAGTTGTTTAGTCCTCCCTAGTTTTTCGGAGTACTTACTTTTGTTAGTGTTGGTATTATTAAAGAGGTATTTGTCATATTGGTTATATTTTAGGTGGTTATTTACCAATATTGAGTTTTATTTAATTGATTCATCCCATGTGGTTATGATTAGGGTTTCGGTTTCATAAATTACAATCATGTTTCACAAGTGGAATTTCCACTATTTGTGAGATTTCATTGAGTAGTGATGGTGTTGGAGGCTTCCATTTTATCACTGGCTTGGTTTTGATTCTCAAGAATAAGAATTTTTTGAGAGGTATTTTTGGAAATGATATAGACCTTTTAAATATGTTATATTTTGTGTTTTAGTTATTAGTGGTGTAATAAATATGGAATTTAATGTTTTAGGAATGGAATTCATTTGGGGATAGTCATATGGAGTGGTGTCCTGGTTACCCCATGGTTTTTAAGTAGGTTATTATGTAAAGACCGAGAAATTTGAAGGAAATTTATTCTTAAATACTTTGTAATTTTAGGAGTATGTAGTTTCTGATGGCACCAGATTCCGAGGCCCAGTGTGCCCGGAATAAATTTCCGAAGTTTAGCTCGGGAATGTTCAGTAAACGAACGAGCTGGTTTTTCTATCTTTTGAACTGGTGCTCGGAATTGACATCTGAGGGCATCAATGAACTCGCAATGCCGGTAATTTCTTAAGAGGAACTTTACCTCAATTGCGTTTGCATGGGAGGAGAAGTTAAATTTTGTGGTTTAAATAATAAGTGAATAAAAATAGTGGAAATTTTTTTATTCTTTATCTTAAGTGGTTTTATCCTACATGGGGGAGTTGAGATGGGACCCACAAGCTCCTTACTACCCATGTAAGGATATTTTTGAGGTGGGGCCCACACGAGCCCCAACCTTTCACATTCCCAAAACTCTCTCTTAGCTCTCATAAAACCCCCCCTTTAAACTTGAAAACTTCCAAAATTTAATGTGGAACTTTCCTCTCTCCCTCTCACTTCATTAAAACATTCCAACACACACACCTTAATTAATTAATTGAAACTCTTTCATTAATTAATTAAGTGTTTGAATTTGTATTTTTAAATTCTTGGCTTTTTTAATAAAAATAAGGGGTGACATTTATTTATTTGCAGTTGGCTTGTTGTGTTGAGATTTTGGGGAGAGATCTCTTGAGTTTCGAAGAATGCTTCATCTCCTTTATTTAAGAATGCCAACTCTCTGATGAAGAACATTGACTCGGCGACCCCGGATTCTCCATCCCCTTCTTCCTCCGCGACAAGGGAAGAGACACTGATGCGGGAACTCACCAACGACATCACACCTTGTCTTCTTCTCTCTATGATAAAAAGGGGAGACGACGCTTCCTCCATGGGTGCACTCAGTTATCGCTTACGGAACCTCACCCCACGACGACTTCTTCCACGACACCCGACGTTCGATATCTTAGTGTTTTGTTACAATGTTTATTTGAATAAAAATTATTCATTGTGCTTTGTGAAATCGTTTACATCTTCGGCCGAATGTTATCGCCTAATGCGGAGGGTGCGGGCTGAACAAACACGACCCGACGACCCTCCGTCATTCCTTGATCTTTTTGGAATTGACAACCAGAGGCAGGGAAAGAACGACGTTGTCGTGCCATGCGGGAAACACGGCAGAGAAAACCGGCGTCGTCACACCGGTTGTGCGGGAGGAACTGCGGACTCCTACATAGGCTGCTTCGGCGGAAGAACTGGCCAGACAATCGGCCCGCCGGGCGGAGGTGAACCGCGGTGCCAGTAGGGTGCCATAGTGGAAGACCGACGGCCCGCCCATACGGGCCGCGTGCGCAGGAGGCCGGCTGGTCTAGCCTTCCATTTTCGGGAAGGGCGGCGCCACTAGGCGCTTCATGTGTGGAAAACCGGGGGGCCGCGCCCCCTAGAACCCGCTCGTCCTTCGGCCGAGCCACTTGGTCAGCCAGCCGGGCTGCGCGCCCAACCGGGCCGCGCCGGGAGGGGCCGAGCCGGGCCGCATCGGGCCGGGCCGGGCTGCGCCCCACTGGGCTGGGCCATGCCCCACTGGGCTGGTCCGTGCCCCTTCGGGCCGAGTTATGTATTCATTCAGACCGGTCTGACAGCCCAGGTGGGTCGGACCCATCAAACTGGGATAACCCGACCCTTCAGCCCACTGGTCTAAACGAGTCGGGCCCGTTATTCAATTAAATTAGAATAACTTAAAGACCACACATCTGATCGATGCGCCGTCTATGGTACTGGGAATCTTTCGATGAGAAGATCCTTTTGCGATACTCTAAGTGAGTTTTGGATAGATTTGGATATCCGCTAGGTTAGAAATGTGCGAAATTCTAACCAGGCCCTTGGAACAGAAAAGACAATATCTCTCAGACCGGGCGTCCGTTTGACGCGCCGTATATCTCGTTGAGTTCCTTTTCACTAGACAGAACATTGGGATACATAAACTCTGGACTTTGCGACAGTTGATGTATCGACCCTCTTGGCTTGTGGAGCGGACCCTCCCGGAATCGAGCGTGCTGTGTGCGAGAACCCTCGAGCTGGCTGCAACTGCGACGACGATGATGACTCTACTTGGATCCTATGTGGGTTCAACCGTGAGGATGACTGTTCTTGGATCCTCAGTGTCTTCGGCAACGATGAAGACTATACTTGGATCCTACATGGGTTCGGCAGTGATGATTACTGTACCTGGATCCTACGTGGGTTCGGCAGGGAAGATGATTCAGAGGCTACATCAATCATTTCCACCCATCTTCGTGAGTAGTATACCTATGTGAGCTGAGTCTTGACATTCAATCATTATCATCGATGTGATTGAATTTTTTTCCTATGTGGATTGGGATGTGCTTTCTTTTGTAGATTGGGTTGTACATGGGGTCGAGAGTTGGAGCCAAACTGGAATTGATGACTTAGGTATATGTATGGCCATATACCTAAGTAGAGTTGGTTGATATTTTTTGTTTGTATCTTTCCCTGTGGTTTATCCTTTATGGATTCTGGGAGACCTTTAGGGGTCTCGGGGTCCCTACTGTGTATCATATACTCACCCCTGCATGGGCTATGCCCGCACTACGCTATGTTTGATGCAGACGATAGACAACATTGATCGAGGTGGAGTCTTGTAGAGCGGGACGATACCTGGAGGTAGACCACTTGGCGGGACGTACACGGAGCGGATTACCATACCCATGGAGCTGAGGAGACCATTTTTACCCACCCTTCAAGTGGGATATCCGGAGGACGACTCAGTGGTTGCTGGTTACTTTACTACAGTTGTTCTTTCTTTTCTGTTGTACTTTACTTTCAGTTGGGTTTTTATACTGGCCCATTTACTTTCCATCACTTACTTTTGTACTCAGTTTAATTAGGGTTTAATTTAGCTTGTGTACTCTGTTGTGTTTTTTTACTTATATAAAGGAAATTCCTTTCCTTTTATTGGGATTTACGCCTTTGGTGCTAGTCGCCAGCCCCTGGCCTATGGAAGACGGGATTGGGGTAGTCATGGCACGGTCCCCGAGGACGGGTCGTGACTAGTTGGTATCACAGTAGTTGGTTCATCCATAGAACTTAGGACTCTAAAAATTTCTTCCTGTGAAGTAATAGTGTTATGGGTATTGAGTGTGGTTATCAGTCCAGGGAGTCCAGTGTTGTTGCAGCGGCCAATGTATCCATACACAAGGACCATGACTACTGATTTCCGACTCAGTGGATGAAAACATTGATTTCATGTGTGTTTCAAAAGTTTTCTTAACGATAACATTGTGTAGGCTCACCAGGTATACTATATTAACCATGGCGCACCTGTTTCTTTTCAGGATGGCCCCATCATGGCATCCATCAAGGGTTCCCAGTTATATGCGAGATGCCAGCCAATCGAGTGACAAGGCCTCGATGTAGGGCCCCATTACAGCGGAGGCACCATTAGTACCTATACTCACCAGGCCACCAATACCATCAGCCCCAGCAGCGGAGAGTACACGCCACCTGAGTGCGCTGCACGAGATTCATCGAAAGAGGCCGCCCATGTTTTACGGAGAGACGGACCTTCAGGAAGCTGAGGATTGGCTGGAGGCTATTGTCTGAGTCTTCAAACTGGTAGGGACACCAGCAGATCTTATGGCGATCCTTGCCGGGAGTATCCTGTACGTAAAAATAGGTAGATGGTGGAGCGTGATGCTCCAGGTGCACGACAAGGCATCTCTACTTTGGAAGGACATTGAGAGCCTCTTCCGCTCATAGTTCTTTCCAGCCACTCTCCATGCAATGCGCATCCAGGAGTTAATACAGCTACGACATGGCAACATGACAGTATCCCAATACTCAAAATGGTTTACCGACCTCTCGCGCTACTCCACGAACATGGTACGAGACCCATTATTCCGGGCCCGGACCTTTGAGGAGGGACTGAGGAATGAGATCAAGGATTCAATGATTTCCCTCAGCATTCCGACGTAGGCATGAGTACTAGAGAGAGCCCTTCTTGTAGAGAGCTTCCTTGCTGAACCTATGCCAGCAGCGAGGCCTACCGCAGGGCGACACGTAGCGGAGCCTTCTGCAGCCAGCAGTAGACAGATGTCGCAAAGGTCCAAGCGGACCAGGCCATCAGGTGGGTGACCTCAGGATACTGGTTCGGAGGTGCATGGCACACACAACAGAGCCAGTCTTACGAGAGGCAGGCAGGGCAATGCATGCAGCGGGTAGGGCCACATGGCTCGTGACTGCCCAACCCGCCATGCAGAGGAGCGGCAGACGGTTGAGGGACCACCCAGGCAGAGGGAGAGGTTCGACCGAGGCGGTCCACCGAGAGCAGGAAGATGATGCAGAAGAGCTAGCTGAGCAGCAAGTGGTGGACGATGCTTCGAGGCTCTACCACCAACACCAACAGAAGATCCACCTCGACCACAAGGAGCTGGCGGATAGAGGCAGGCTCAGCTTCAGGTAGTGGAGGCTTACGACCACTGCACACCTGAGATGATTCGAGGTACTATATGTGTCTACTCCACCCATGCTTCAGTTCTTATAGACACAATAGCGAGTCATTCTTTTATTACCGCTACCCTTGTTCGGATCTCGGAGATTACGACGAAGCTGTTGGGTCGATCCTTACAGCTAGAGACTCTTACGAGAGAAGACTCGATGATTACACATCGGTGCCGGTAGTGTGAGATTACTCTAAGAGGCGAGAGCTTTAGCTGGGATCTTCTTGTAGAGGCGTCGAGGCCTTATGAAGTCATCTTGGGCATGGATTGGTTATCTACAGTCCATGCCCAGATTGACTATATTAGGCGAAAAGTCTGGTGTGTCCGCACAGATGGGAGTAGGTTCACCTTCACTAGTGAGAAGGGAGCCTTTGCAGTGCAGGATGAGGTTACGCAGAGGAGAGGGCAGCCGATCACACATTAGTTGGCTAGTCTAATCCTCAAAGTAGGTGATGTGCGGAGTCTGACTTTTCCTGTTGTGGTGAATCAGTATGCAGACGTTTTCCCTGACGACGTTCCAGGACTACCTCCTCGTAGAGAGGTAGACTTCTATATTGACCTGTACCCCAGGACAGCCCCGATATCTACTCTAGCATATCAGATGGCTCCCAATGTGCTTCGTGAGCTGCGGGTATAGTTGGAGGACTTTCAGGGCTAGGGATTCATCTAACCCAATGTTTCACCCTGGGCTTCTCTGACATTATTCGCCAAGAAGAACAATGAGAGCTTACGACAATGTTTCGACTACCGTCACCTAAATTAGGTGACCGTAAAGAACAAGTATCCTCTCCCAAGGATTTAGGACCTCTTTGGTTAGCTTAAGGGAGCACGATGGTTCTCAAAGATAGACCTCAGGACAGGCTATCATCAGGTCAGAGTTCGAGACGATGATGTGCAGAAGACGACCTTCAGGTGTCGGTATGGCCACTATGAGTTCTTGGTTATGACTTTCTGTGTAACCATCACTTCAGAAGTGTTCATGAGTCTCATGAACAGGATCTTCCAGCCTTACCTCGATTGAGTTGTCATAGTCTTAATCGACGACATACTGATTTACTCGACTACTGAGTTGGAGTATGCCTACGACTTGTGGGTTGTAATGGAAACACTCCGAGAGAATCAGATTTATGGTAAGCTCTCGAAGTGTCAGTTATGGATTCAATAGTTCCACTTCATGGGGCACGTCATCTCTGAGGCAGGAGTTGCAGTGGATCTTGTGATGATCGAGGCAGTACTTCCTTAGGAGCCACCTAGGAGTGTGACAGAGGTGTGGGGTTTCCTAGGTCTGGTTGGGTACTATCAGAGGATTATTCCAGACATCTCCAGAGTAGTAGCACCGATTTCAGATTTGATGAAGAAGTGGAATCCCTTCGTGTGGTCAGATAGATATCAGCAGACTTCCAGGAGCTGAGACAGAGATTGACCATTGCACCCATCTTGAGACTACCGGAGGAGGTAATAGGGTACATAGTTCAATGTGATGCATCGGGGACCGGAATCAGGTGTGTCCTGATGCAGGAGCGAGAAGTGATCTCTTATGGTTCACTATAGTCAAGGTAGAACGAGCAGAACTATGCTACCCATGACCTGGAGTTAGCGGCAGTGGTCTTCGCCTTGAAGATGTGGCGACACTATCTGATGGGAAAGTACTTTACAGTCTAATCAGACCACCAGAGTCTCAGGTACATCTTCTCACAGAAGGACCTGATCCTAAGACAGCAGTGATGGATTGAGTTCCTCCAGGATTATGACTTTGAGATAGTCTATACTCTTGGGAAGGGAAATGTGGTAGTTGATGATCTCATCAGGAGATCAGGAATTAAGCTACTTGGAGAGACGATAGAGCCACTAGCCGCATTACAGATATCCTTCATAGATAGAGATGGATCCTCCTTTCTACAGTCACTCATAGTCACTTATCCAATACTTTAGTGGGTCAGAGAGGCACAACGTGGGTATGTTGAATGTGAGACGTGACGTACACATATATCCACATGAAAGGTGCCTGGAGGATTTTCTAAAGGATTAGAGCATGTCATCCTCTTTAGGGGACGTTCCATGGTACCAGTTGCACTATAGGAGGACATGCTGAGGGAGTTTCACACTTCCCCTCTTGTGGTACATCCAGGAGTGGAGAAGATGTACCAGGATCTCAGACGACTACACTGGTGGTCGGGTATGAAGAAGGCTGTGGCAGAATTCGTTTCACGATGTATCACCTGCCGTTAGGTGAAGGCGAAGCACCAGGTACCAGCAGTCTTGGTTCAGCCCTTAGAGGCCCTAGAGTGGAAGTGGGATGGGATATCCATGGATTTTGTGATGGGGCTCCCACGTACTTACAGAGGACACGACTCAATTTGGGTGAATGTAGATCGACTCACCAAGTCGGCCCACTTCCTACCGATCAGAGAGAAGGGATCAGTTGAGAGCTTGGGACACCTCTACATTCAAGAGATCATACAGCTTCATGGTGTTCCATCAAATATTGTCTCTAATCGAGATGCTCTATTTACTTCCCAGCCTTGGAAGGGGTTGCAAGAGGCATTAGGGACGCAGCTACGCCGGAGCATCGCCTTTCATCCTTAGATGGATGGCCAGATGGAGAGGACCATTCAGACACTCGAGGACATGCTCAGTGCATGTGTCCCTGACTTTGGTCGCAGCTTGGAGGATCACCTATCCTTGGTGGAGTTTTCATACAACAACAACTACCACTACACCATCGGGATGGCACCGTACGAGGCATTGTACGACCGAATATGCATATCACCTCTATGCTGGACTGAAACAAGGGAGTCAGCACTCGTAGGACCAAAGATGGTCTAGGATACGATGGAGAAGGAGTAGATAATCCGGGAGTATATGAGGACTACACAGAGCAGACATAAGTCTTATGCTGATAGGAGGCGGAGACCACTAGAGTTTGAGGATGGCGACCATGTTTTCTTATTGGTCTCACCTCGACGTGGATTATGAAGATTTGGCCGGGGCGACAAGTTATCTCCATGCTTCATTGGGCTATTTCAGGTGCTCAGCAGGGTAGGTATGGTGACTTATCTCCTGGCCCTTCCACCTCAGTTGCACTGGGTGCACGGCGTATTCTACGTATCTGAGATGAGGAGATACGTGCACGACCCGACGCATATCATTGATCACGAGGAGCTAGACATCGATGACGGGGAGACATTTGTGGAAGTCTCGGTGGAGATCAAGGATCAATAGGAGCGGGTCCTACGTGGACGGTTGATTCCTCTGGTGCACATTCGTTGGTAGCACGGGATCCTCCAGGAGAGCACATAGGAGCGGGAGGCTCAGATGCGCACATAGTTCAATCATGTGTTTCCCTAGATTATGATGTAGCATTATGGGGACGTAAAGCCCCCAAGTGGGAGTAATTTAAAGACACAGAAATTTCAAGGAAAAGTTTTTCTTAAATACATTGGAATTTTACGAGTATGTAGCTTCTGACAACACCTGATTCCGAGGGCCGGTGTGCCCGGAATCAATTTCCGAAGTTTAGCTCGGGTACGTTTAGTAAATGAACAAGTGGGTTTTTCTATCTTTTGAACCGGTGCACGGAATTGAAATCTGAGGGCACCGATGAACTCGCAACGCCGATAATTTCTTAAGAGGACCTTTACTGCAGTTTCATTTGCATGTGAGGAGAAGTTTAATTTTGTGGTTTAAATAAGAAGTGAATAAAAATTGCGGAACAATATTTATTCTTTATCTTAAGTGGTTATATCCTACATGGGGGAGTTGGGATGGGACCCAAAAGATCCTAACTACCCATTTAAGGATATTAGTGAGGTGGGGCCCACATGAGCCCCAACCTTTCACATTCCCAAAACTCTCTCTTATCATTCATAAAACTCTCCCTTTAAACTTGAAAACTTCCATAATTTAATGTGGACCTTTCCTCTCTCCCTCTCACTTCATTAAAACTTTCCAACACACACACCTTAATTAATTAATTTAAACTCTTTAATTAATTAATTAATTGTTTGAATTTGTATTTTGAAATGCTTGGATTGTTTAATTAAAATATGGGGTGACACAATTTTATTTGGAGTTGGCTTGTTGTGTTGATATTTTGGGGAGAGAGCACTTGAGGTTTGAAGAACGCTTCATCTCCTTTCATGAAGGACGCCAACTCTCTGACGAAGAACATCGACTCAGCAACCCTGGATACTCCATCCCCTTCTTCCTCCATGAAAAGGGAGGAGACACCGACGCGGGAACTCACCAATGACATTACGCCTTGTTTTCTTCTCTCCGTGATAAAAAGGGGAGATGACGATTCCTCCTCAGGCGCACTCCGTCGTCGCTTACGGAACCTCACCCCGCAACCCCGTCTTCTGCGATGCCCGAAGTTCGATATATTTTGTTGAGGTCGGGTGTTTTGTTCCAATTTTTATTTTAATAAAAATTGTTCGTTGTGATTTGTGAAATATTGTACATCTTCAGCCGAATGTTATCGCCTAATGTGGAGGGCGAGGGCCGAAAAAACACGGCTTGAAGACCCTCCGTTATTTCTTGATCATTTTGGAATAGGAAACTAGAGGTGGGGAAATAACGGCGTCGTCACTCCATGCCAGAAATGTGTCAAAGAAAACTGGCACTATCGCGCCGATTGTGCGGGAGGAACCGCGGCCCGCTACACGGGTCACTTCAGCGGAAGAACCGACCGGCCCATCGACCGGCCGAGAGGAGGAGAACCGCAGTGCCAGGAGGGCGCCACGCTAGAAGACCAGCAGCACACCCATGCGGGCTGCGTGCGCAAGAGGCCAACCAGTTTGGGGATGGGCGATGCCACTAGGCACCACCGATGCGGACAACCGGGGGGGGGGGGGGGGCGGGGGGGGGGGGGGGGGGTGCACCCCATGGAACCCGCTCTGCCAGTCGACCGAACCAGCCGGGCCGCGTCGGGCCGGGCCGGGCCATGCCCCTTCGGGCTGAGTTATGTATTCCTTTGGGCCGGTCTAACACCCCTATTGGGTCGGACCCATCAAACTGGGTTAACCCGACCCGTCGACCCACTAGGCTAAACGGGCCGGGCCCGTTATTCACTTAAACATGAATAACTTAAAGACCGCACGTCCGATCGACGCACCATCTGCGGAATTGGGACTCATTTGACGAGAAGGTCCTTTTACGATACTCTAAGTGAGTTTTGGATATCTTTGGATATCAGCCGGGTTAGAAACGTGTGAAATTATAACCAGGCCCCTAGAACAGAAAAGCCAATATCTCTCAGACCGGGCATCCATTTGACGCGTCGTCTGTCACGTTGAGTTCCTTTTGACTAGATGGAAATTTGGGATACATCAAATATAGACTTTGTGACAGTTGATGTATCAACCCTCTTGGCTCGTGGAGTGGACCCTCCCGGAATCAAGTGTGCTATGTGCGAGAACCCTAGAGCTGGCTGCGACTACGACAACGATGACCACTGTACTTGGATCCTACTTGGGTTCGGCAGCAAGGACGACTGTACATGGATCCTCCATGGGTTTGGCAGCGATGAAAACTGTACTTGGATCCTACGTGGGTTTAGCAGCGATGGTTACTGTACTTGGATCCTACGTGGGTTCGACAGCGACGACTTCTGTACTTGGATCCTACGTGGGTTCGGTAGGGAAGATGATTGAGAGGCTATATCTATCATCTCCACCCCTATTCGTGAGTAGTATACCTCTGTGAGCTGAGTCTTGACTTTCAATCATTATCATCAATGTGATTGACTTTCTTTCCTATAGGGATTGGGTTGTTCTTTCCTTTGTGGATTGGGTTGTACTTGGGCTCGTGAGTTGGAGCCGAACTGGAATTGATGACTTAGGTATATGTATGGGAATATACCTAAGTAGAGTTGGTTGATATTTTTTGTTTGTATCTTTCCTTGTGGATTATCCTTTGGGTATTCTGGGAGAGCTTCAGGTGTCTTGGGGTCCCAACTGAGTATCGTATACTCACCCCTGCACGGGCTATGGCAGCACTATGTTGTGTTGGATGCAGAAGACAAACAACATTGATCGAGGTGGAGTCTTGTGGAGCAGGACAATACCTGGAGGTGGACCACTTGGCGGGATGTACACGGAGTGGACGGCCGGACCTGAGGAGCTGAGGAGTCCATTTGTACCCACCCTTCATGTGGGATATCTGGAGGATGACTCTGTGGTTGCTGGTTATTTTACTGTAGTTGTTCTTTCTTTTCTGTTGTACTGTACTTTCAGTTGGGTTTGTATATTGGCCCATTTACATTCCAGCACATACTTTTGTACTCAGTTTACTTAGTGTTTAATTCATCTTGCGTACTTTGTTGTGTTTGTTTACTTATATAAAGGCAATGCCTTTCCTTTTATTGGGATTTATGCCTTTAGTGCTAGTACCCAGCCCCTGTCCTGTGGAAGGCGGGCTTGGGGTAGTCACACCACGGGCCCCAAGGACGGGTCGTAACATATGATGTGGAGCATTTGAGTTACATCTTGGAGGTCTGAATGATAGGTTGAAAGTATGGTTGTAGTATCGTTTTTTCAACTGTATTGTGAATGCTTATAGGGGTGAGTTGGGAGGTTTTACTATTTCAAGGGAACATGCACCATGAACGTTTATTTGCATCATGGTCCGATTCTTGCAGATAACCAAAAAAAGGAGAATCTGGTAATTATAGTGTGGTTATTATTTCATTATTATGGGAGTCTATAAAGATTTATTTTTACCATTATTTAATTTTAAGAGTCATTTTTTTATGTTTAATGGGTTTCACTATGTCTTGGGTTGGGAGATCAGGTGTTGTGGCATAGTGGTGAGCCTTATGGTGTGGTATTTCCTCATGTATATCTAATATAGTCGTTAACCGAGTTTTATGAAGGGGTATTATAGTGTTCTTTTTTATAGGTGTTTTACCTAGTATGTTATGTCATAGATTATACCCATTGCACTATACTATTCTATTTCCCATCATGGGTATAGATTCTAGAGCATTTTTGAATTCCAAAATACCCCTTGTTTCTCTCAACTCTTGGGTGACCCTAGAGTGATTTTAGGAGACCATTGAACCCCTCTTTCAATACATTAATCTGTCTCCTTGAGAGATCAACTAGTAGTGATCTGAGGTTAGTGAGTTAACTTTAATACTTGATTTCCTTCGTTCCTTCATCTTCGAGAATATATGAAAATGGATTGGTTTTGTTTTTATTGTCGTTATGTTTGTTGTATGATTTATATTGTTGTGATATTGGTTGCTGAGGATTTTACCATGTGATATTTTCTATGATGATCTCCTTCTCACTTTACTAGCACAATAGTCATTGAATATCTGGTTGAGGTTGAGGAATTATATATTCTCTCATTTATTTTTGTGAATATGTGGAAATAACATGTGTTTTATTTCATTGGGTGGATAGTACATATTAAATTAATATATATAATGAAACCAACCAAAATTAGTAAATTATAAGGGGTGTTAAGCATATTATTATATGTTTTATATTATATCTTATGTGGTCTATATTCAATTATTATTATTGATATAATGTTTAACTAATTTTTTGAATTATTTTTATTTATGAAATTTATGTATTGGAATACCCTATAAAAAAATGATAATCATGTAAATATGGTAATGAAATGTATCTTTAGAACTTAATATTTATGATGCTTGATGATAATAGTTAACTAATTTGAAAAAATGATTAAACAATATTTTATTGGAATTAATTGTCATATTTTAATTAGGTTTTATTGGTTTATTTTTTTTTATGATTGTATGGTTCGTTGAATTGTGTTTCAATGATAACATTAGAAATTTTGTTGATGTAATTTCACCTTTATAATTAGAAAAATCATGTAATGTTACTAATAAATTAGCCATGCAGAAAATTATGGTTTTATTTAAATATGTTTTAGAATAGGATTTTAATTGTAACTGAATATAGAGGGAATTAAATGGAAACAAATGTTCCAAAATTAGGATACTACATGAGTATGGAGATGTTGTAAGTGATGTTGTGGATATTTTGGGGGGATGATGTCATTGAATGATTATAGGATGTGATGGATATCTAAATAAATTTTTGGGATATTTTATGTTGGTTGGTTCACATGGGGTGTTTTTGTTATATATATCTGATAGTGTATAATGTGGTTAGAAATGATGAACATTGTAATGAAATTTATATAATTGAAATAACTTGACCTATGTATTAAATGTTAAAGAATGGAATTGATTGGAATGATAGGAATGAATATTTGTTTATAAATGACTAATGAAATCAATTATGTAGGAGAAATGATAGTAAGTGTTTTGAGATTAAATAGAGAAAATGAACAACATATTTAATTTAATATGATTGGTAGTATGGTAAATATGTGAATGGATTGATGATGTGTAATAACAACAAGAAAGAGTTAAATCTATGGTCACCTCATCTTCTGGGTTTGGGTAATACAACATTGGGTGGTTGCATTGACAATAGTTGTTTAGTTAGAGTATTTAAGGTGTTGATGTTGTCTTTTAAATGGTAATATATTTTTTTTGGATTGATCCCATAGGCTTGGTTTGTATATATGTATTGACTAAACATTAATTTTATTATGATTTCTGTATGTCCCCCACTTGAGTCGACTGTCCAATACCATTCCCAAGGATTTTGTTGAAGTGTTTTCCCTAGAATCCAGGTTAGTGAGAGAATGTATAAATGTATAATTCCTACTCCATACTCCCCCTTCATTAGTAGTATTTTTTTGGTGGGGTTTTTGAGGAATGATATGTTTTCCTGATATGTAGTAGATTTAATGCATGATTGGAGGAGGGAATAAGGTTTATTTTATTCATTTTTATGACACACTGGTGCTCTAGATCTATGATGTGATAATGTGAGATGTGGATATATGTTTTATTAAATGTTTATGGCTATGGTATGATGATTTTTATACAGTATATATTCACTTATTCTAACTATCATGACCCTCCACCATTAGGAACCCCTCCTATGATGAATATAGAGAGGAGGGTTACACCGAGGGAACCACAAATAAATCCCAATTTAGATACTAGAACCAACTGTATAAAATGATCAAATGAGAGGAATTAATCTTATGATAACCCATGAGAATAGAAATAAGGTAATAACCACCAGCCAACTCTGAGATATTTCCTTATATTTATAAAAAAAATTCCACATCCCAAATTATACTAATATGTGAAATATTAAAAATCCAGAAAATAAATCAAAGTTCATATTTAATGCTCTATGTCATCTACCAAATACATGAAAGATACACAAACAACATCTAAAAACACTAGTAACATGTAGTAAAAATAGATTAAAAAAATGGTGGGGTGAATGGTTGGGAGTACTCAGTAGGATTATCCTTCTAAAAAAGTCAACATTGATGTGAAATAATCATTAAAGGTCAAAAAATTAATGATATAAACCATATAAAAAACAAGAAATTGATATAATAAGAAAGAGAGAAATAATTTTGATAATATTAGAGTTCACAATTCTCTTTCCCTGCTTGTAACATCCTCAATCAACACCTCAAAATCATGGGCATCTAACCATACCATCGAACCAC
Organism: Viscum album; assembly: GCA_963277665.1. NCBI lineage: Eukaryota > Viridiplantae > Streptophyta > Magnoliopsida > Santalales > Viscaceae > Viscum > Viscum album. The sequence continues at coordinate 1,420,511,135 of OY728123.1, read as the reverse complement.
TTTTTAATCACCATATATCTGCAACAACCTCACCCAAATCCCCAGATCACAATAATAAAATTTTCACAAATTTAATACAATAAATCAATAGTGTAATGAAAACATGAATGACATCAAACTCGTTCCCACATCCTTCCATGTAAATTCCATACCAACACGTCATTATCTATGAAGTTTGGTATCATGAAATTTTAATTCACAAACCATGTTCCCTCTTTCTATCATGCAAGAACCTACTATCTATCATTGAGTAAAAATCACTGAATCTAATTATATTGATACTCTTTAGGGTTTTCTAGTGCACTTGTAGTGTCATATCCCATTGGGTTTTCTAATCTATCATGTTCGTCTCAATACCTCATTTTGTCTTCAAGAACTAATACCCTATAGGGCCTACTAATATATTATATAAAAATAACATATAAGGTATGGAAGGAAAACATCCATATAGGATCTACCAGTATATATTATACCTATACACATAGGGTTCTCTAGAACTGATACCCCATAGGGACTTCCAGTACATCTTATACCAATACCCTATAAATTTTGAAAAAACTGATACCCCATTGAGTCTTCTGATACATCACATGATATACATTTTTCTATTAAAACCTTCATGATAATACCTATAATGAATTAACATATTATAAATTTTCCTTCCCTAAACCATCCTTTCATAACCAGTTCCATGATTAATAACTATACAATAACCATATATCAAATAAAAAAATTTAACATAATAATAAATATGAATAATATTACATCGTTTCTTAAAATGCAATCCATATAAACAACATATTGATATTTCCACATAAATTCATTTCGTAGTAATTTCCCTGTCCAAACTATCCTTTCATTACAAGTTCCATGATTAACAACTATAAAATAACCATATATCAAATAAAACATTTGAAAATAATAATAAAAATGAATAATATAACAAGGTTTCATAAAATGGAATTCATATAAACAACAAATTTATATTTCCACATAAATTAATTTCATTGTAATTACCATTCACCATCCTATTAAATCCATTAAGATTCCTCATTTTCCCATGCAAAAAATTTCATAAATTCACATCGCATTTAAATCCATTCCCACATCTCCCATTATATATATTTCATCCATGTTAGTACATTTAAATCAATATTTATTAAAAATATACTAACAACCCACTACCCTTTATATTTTTGTTCATTTTAAATAACATTCATTCATTAAACCCATTAATAATGTATTTTAATCCATTTACTTATTTATTTCATCCATTTTCACTTTATAATGAGCCCATCATCACATTCATATCATTTAACCCATTTCCCAATTTCACGATCGTTTTCTCATTAAATAAAGTAAATTTGTTATAACATATTATCAATTCTCCATTCTACTTTTCATCCCATCAAATTTTTAATTTCATATTTATTCCTTTTATCTTCATAAACCCATGAATTAATTTAACAATGTTCAATTAAGGCACAACCAAGAAAAAATAAATAGTTTTTAATGGAATTCCATTCGTTTATTCTTAAAAAATCCTTCCCAAATTTCATTAATGAATTTAATAGTGTAAAATGTTATATAATGGTTTCATAAATAGGAATTCACTATAGAAAACTTCAATCAATAAGAATTTACTCACAATAGAAAGTATAGATATTATATTCACTTCCATTATCATCATCAAGAAATTAAACAATTAAGAGGGTGTAAAAGTTTATTATAACAACAAAAAGAGAACCTCAAAAACCAAAACAATTCTATTAGAATGATAGATAAAGAAACAATTATAGAAATCCTAAATCCCAAGCCACCTTTGTTTTTTAAATCCCAAGTTACACCATCCTAGTTTATCATTCCATTATTAATTACACATTCCTTTGTGTATTTTATATATTTATTATTCCTCCACATAGAAAAACAACACCTATTAAGAAACACCAATCAGTGTAGGATAATAGAATGATTTTAATCATATAAGTAATAAAAATATCCACAATTAGGAATATTAATTATAGAAGATAAAAGACAAGTTTAGATATCTCTAACCTCAATTAGATCTATGATGATCAAATTAAAAAAGATAAGAAAAATAAGATGACCAAAAGGCTAAATAATGAGAGAGGAACCTCAAACAAACTATACCACAATGATCCCATAATAAAAAAAACTCCAAACAACTAAAAATCCATTTCATGAAAGAACAATATAGAGATAATAAATGAGGAAAAAATAATAAACTCACATTATATATTTAGGAATAAATTTCATAAAGTAGATGAATAAGACCAACCATATGATACTCAAAGGCCCTTAACATCACACCCATACCATTCTGGAGTTCAAGAGAAATTAAGAGAATTGGAAGAATTTATATTAGTGTATAGAATTTAACAATTTCTGGAAAAACACTAATCCATAGAAGGATGATTAGTGTTCACACCATAAATGGTTCAAGTCTATCTAGGATCTAAAAACCACATAGTGAATTCCTAATTTATCTTTTGATCAAATAACTGGATCTTATTTACTAAGATACGTTTTTTCTTTGAACCAATGGATCACACTACGAATCCCAGCTAGGAAACCCCTAAAAATTACACCATGAACTACTCAAACCGTGAACTTTGATTCATATAGAGAGTCTTTAAACAACAAAACCATCATGTACATTTTCCAATCCCTCTACACCATGATACACATTTCACACCATGAACTATAAACCTACTATTATGTGACAAAAGAACAAACCATTCATAAGATAAAAACCCAAACAAATCCAAACCCCCCACACCATAAACCATAATGTCACACTTTATAGGATTACATAGACATAAATAATATCTATCCAATATTACCCTTTCTATAAAATGGCACGTCACACTGTGAATCACTCTCCCAGCACAAATCTCATCTCAAGCTCCACCAAACCATCTTCAACAATCCTCATGACACTTCCAACATCTGAAGAACACAAATTAATTGATAAAAAGGGACCATAAAAATATATTAAATACCTTTGAAATTATTCTAATCATCGATAATGAAATCAAATTCAGAAAAGAAGAAAACAAATTCCACCCATGAACTCCCTCTTGAGATACCATTCATATAAAAATATCACTAGTATTAGTATCCAGACATAACACCAAACTCACCAATTCATAGACAATTCCTCACTGACTACTCCTTCAACCAATAACCACATTTTGAAATTACCACCACTTTTAGAATTACTTCTCTTCTAATTTAATGTTTTTTAAAATAATATAATTCTAATGTTTTAAAAGAAAACAAAATCCTTTTGTCATTTAAATATCAATAAACAAAAACATTAAAATAAGCCAAAAAAATCCATTATAAGGTTTCATGGAAAAGAGTAGGCTTACCCAAAACATTACCAAACAATACTCTCTACTAAAGAACAAGCAACGTGATGGATATTGGGGTAGTCATCCTGATGATTTCATGTAACATTATACCAGAACTGGATCTGTTCACAAGACATAATACACCATAAGCTACATAATCCTATCATGAATAGTAGTGAACAAGCCCCATAATCCTATCATGAATAGTAGTGAACTATCTCCATAAGATCAACTAAATCTCTTCCTCCATAAACCTCGTTTCCAACAAATCATATAATTCTACTCAAAATTCCCAATATCTCAGGAGGGGTCTTCAATGGAACCATCCATCACAGACAAACCTCTCTCCAAAATCACTACATAGTCTCTCACTACCTCAAAATACATCAACTGAAAAGGATAAAGAGATCTATGAATTTATGGCCCTAATGAAGAGTTAATATAATGTGATTTCTATCACTCATGATAAAGAAAACAAGGAAACTAACAAAACAGATCCTATAATAGTTCACAAAACCATAAAAACTCTCAGAACCCTTCCAAATATCAGGAATATATTTCGTAGAATCATGCATATACACTTGAGATAATAAAACCATCATGAAGAGATCAAGATATCCCTTCGAGGAAACCCCTTGAAAGTCAAAAGACTTATTCTCTCCCTATCTCTATGTTTCCTTCCAAACCTAAACCACCTAAAATGAATCATGGAACATATTTGGATTTCTTGACAATTCAAAGGAAACCTCAACTGCCTCTAACCAATCCTCAAAATTGAGGCTTGATGTTCCCCCCAAAAAACATTTGTATTTATTTAAACTGAAATTTCAGCGTGTTTGTGACATCCCAAGCCAGGTTCCACCAAATGGGTGCCCCAAACATGGTTCGCCACGTGACCTCAAGCGAATTACCCCAAATGCTAGAGGCTGCCGACTAGCAGCGAGGGACCAGGTCTGATAGTGGGGAAAATATTCCCTCATTTGTCAAAGTGTAGCGCAGCAGAATCAAATAAAAAATACAACAACAATAGAAGCAGTAAACCATACAAAACTGAAATAAACAACTAGAGTGGATATAACCATCAGTATATAGAAAATGATGCTACATGTCCCAAGTTCTAAGAAAACAGCCAGAACATGTTATACATCAATATAGTACATCAAAAAGCAGAGTACAACAAAACAAAGCAAACTGATGGTAGAGACATAACGAGTCTAGGCTCGGTCCCATGCCCTCATACTCCTCAGAAACAGTCAAGTACCTGTATAGGGATATTGCCCCTATCTACACCTATAGCAACATAATCTGTTTGGGCCGAAAAGCATGACCCAAACAGGGTGTGAGAAATATATCTCAGCAGGCACCCACTAAAGGCTCGTGCCCAACTGTGTGAAAACATGCAAGAACAGTGTGCAGTAGTAAAATGCAATAAACTATGAAGTACTCAAAAGTAACTAACTTAACAGTTATATTTCCATTTAATTATTCATTTAATACATTTAATATAGTAACATTCTATGCTCAATAACACTAAGCCCTCAAGCCAACCATAACCGTTCGCTCAGGATATAATAGTAAACCACGCCCTTAGGCTTGCCCTCAGCTATACAGAATCCAACTCGCAGGTATTTCCCTAGTAATAAAAAAAATTGTCCTCAGGCGTAGGATGTGTCTCCCACAAGCATAAGAGTCAAGCCCTCATGCATGAAAGGTTTCCCTCAGGCGAAATAACTATAACCCATAGGCTAAATAGTGCAGTTCCCACAGGCTAATCACAACAACGCCCTCAGACTAAACAGGTAACCAGGCCATGCCCAACATGTCAAAATGCAGTAAACAAGCAATTACTCTCAAGGCAATTCTATTATTACTACTTTAAAGGCATACCCTCGGGTAACCTAGCCAAACGGCTAAAAAGTGAAACACACACATTGGGTGGTTCCTGATCCATGAAACAATCCCAACCAGCATTTTATTATCATAATTTAATCACCTATGCAATTCTATGCATTAAATATAGCAATGGCCTCAGCCACACGACACCCCAACATGGGTTCGTGGCATTAAAACACCCAAAAACGCATGACAGTTAGAAATTTACACCAAGACACCTACCGTATATGCCAACGAGCGTTAAACACGAACGCCGATCCAAGAAACTCCCAGGAATGACGTAGATTTGACGAAGAAGAAAACCCATTCAAACGTAATTAACATTCTCTCGGGAAAGAATTGGAAAGAACCGAATAAGGAGAAGAAAGGGCTTATCCGTGTGGTCCAACGAGATCGTCCGAGGCAGAATCGGATTCCAGACGAACACTTGGCGGATCATCAAAGGTTCGGCCTCCTCCTTTGGCTCCAAAACGGCTCAAATGCCTCCTCTTCCAAATGAGGAGGCTACTGCCTATTTTAAGCCGAAAAAACAAAGTACAAGGCGTGTACTTCTGAGTACATGGCGTTTACATACTTTATTTAACTGTTCCTCTTGTGGCACTACCACACTGTTCATCCATCGAAATGAGTACATGACAGGTAATTCCGAGTACACGACGTGTTCTGTCGCCCAGCTGGCGGCTACACCATCGGCTTACTGTTTAGGCCTACTGACTGACTACATGGCATATAGAAGAACACTACACGACATGTAGTTGGTTCCTACACCCCTTGTCATTGACATGGCTACACGCCCCATGTACCCATCCCACACGGCCAAAAGTACACGATGTGTGGAAAAGTACACGTCGTGTATTTCCAAAATTTAAGATTTTCCCTCATTATCCATATTTTCTCGAAAACAATTAAAGAAAATGAAAAAGAAGAAGCCCGTACCTCAAAAATAAGAACCAGGTTCTTAAAAAATTCCCCCCTTATAGTAATTCGTCCTTGAATAGCCCTTCCAAGGGTGGCGAAGATGAAGCTCAGAACAGATCCGGCCACTGATCATGTACGTCGGCCTCCCGCTCCCAGGTCTCGTTCTGCACACTCCCATGCTGCCATAGCACCCGTACGAGAGGAACTAACCGGCCTCAGAGAACCTGCGTGCTCCTGTCAACGATACGAATCAGATGCTCCTCAAAGGACGCATCTGCCTCCAGCTCAACCTCCTCAGGCTGAAAAATGTGAGACGAGTCTGAATGATAGCGGCACAACTGAGACACATGGAAGACGTCGTGCATGGCTCGGTATCGCTGTGGTAACTGAAACCGATAGGTAACCAGCCCGACTCTCTTTAGAATCTCAAATGGCCCCACATACCTCGGTGAAAACTTACCCTGTCTCATGATCCGCTTGTGTCCCAGCCTCGGCGAAACACTTAAGAAAATTTGATCCACGGCCATGAACATCAAAGGTCGTCTGCGGCGATCAACATTTGACTTCTATCGAGACTGCGCGGTAGCCATCCGCTTCCAAATCAACTGGACCTGCTCAGATGTCTCCTACATGAGCTGTGGCCCTAGTAAAGCTGCCTCACCTACCTCTATCCAGCACAAAGGTGAACGGCATGGCCTACCATATAAAGCCACGTATGGTTCCAACTCAATAGTTGCCTAAAAACTATTGTTATAAGAAAACTGGACTAAGGGTATATGCTTATCCCAAGAGCCCACAAAGTCTAGGATGCATGACCGCATCATATCCTCTAGCACCTGTATCGTACGCTCTGACTGGCCAACTGTCTTAGGGTGGTATGCGGGGCTCAGAAGCACCTGAGTACCCAATGCCCTCTGAAAACTCTGAAAGAAATGAGATGTAAAGCGGGCATCCCTATCTAAAACGATATAATGAGGGACCTAATGAAGACGTACGGTCTCTTGGATATACAGCCTCTCGAGCTCGTCTACACCGAAGGTCTCCTTGATCATCAAGAATTGAGCTACCTTCATGATTCTGTCCACAACAACCCACACGCTGTCATTGCCACGCGGTGACCTTGGAAATACCGTCATAAAATCCATCACGACATCATCCCATTTCCACTCTCGAACGGGTAACTGTTGTAACAGCCCAACTGGCCTCTGGTGCTCTGCCTTCACCTACTGACAGGTGGAACACCTCGTAACAAAACCAACTATCTCTCTCTTAAAACCCAGCCACCAGTACTGACCCCTCAAGTCATGGTACATCTTGGTAACCTCGGGATGAACTGCCCAAGCTGAAGCAAGAAACTCCCGCACCATCTCCTCATGTATATCCCCTAGAACCCATACTCGTCCATGGGAACACATGACCTCATCATCTCCTATCGTCAAACCAGGAGGAGGGTCCTCACATGCCACCGACTCTCATAGAACTAGTCCTTCTGAATCAGATAGCTGTCTCATCCTCACTATATCCAGGAGGGTAGAAGTCACACCTAACGAGGAAAGATAAGTCTGCCCCTGACTGTCGTGCTCCTCCAGATGCATCTCAGAGAAGAAGGCCATAAGCTCCGACTCACCAATGGCCTCCTGCAATGCCTGTATCTGAGTCTTCCTGCTCAGTGCATCAGCTACTGCATTACCCCTACCAGGTGTATAGGTAAGCTCAAAGTCGAAGGACTGTGGGTACTCGACCCACCTCCTCTGCCTCAGATTCAAGTCACTCTGAGTAAAGATATACTTGAGGCTTTTGTGGTCGGTGAAAACCACAAAATTCTCTCCCAATAGATAATGTCTCCAACATCACAATGAATGCACAACTGCAGCCAACTCGAGATCATGCGTCGGGTAATTCCTCTCATGTGGCCTCAACTACCGAGACCCGTACGCAACGACTCGATTGCCCTCCATCAACACTGCTCACAGCCCAGTACCTGATGCATCACTATAAATTGTATAGATCTTCCCCTACTATGGTAGTGTTAGGATTGGTGCTGAAGTCAACCTTCCCTTTAGGTCCTAAAAATCTATTTCACAAGCTTCTGACCAAAGGAACTTCACACCCATCTTAGTGAGACCCGTCAATGGTGCTTCTAAGCGTAATATGTCTTGTATGAAGCATCTGTAGTAACCGGCCAGCCCCAAGAAACTCCGTATCTCAAACACATTCTTAGGATGCTCCTAGGAAACTACTACCCTCATCTTCTTTGGGTCTATTGCAACTCCTGCCTCAGAGATGATATGACCCAGGAAGTGAATCTGGTCTATCCAAAAGTGTCACTTTGAGATCTTATCATATAACAGATGCTCTCTCAGTGTACTCAATATGATCTCAAGATGGGTGGAATGGTCCTGTCAAGTGTGAGAGTACACCAAGATGTCATCCATGAATACAACAACAAAATAATCAAGATACGGATGAAACACACGATTCATCAGAACCATGAAAACTGCAGGTGCATTCGTGAGTCCGAACGACATAACCAAGTACTCGTACAAACCATATCTTATTCTGAAAGCTATGAGAGGATTATCCGATGGCCTGACATGCAACTAATGATATCATGATCTCAAGTCAACATTCGAGAACACTTGTTCCCCAAGAAGTTGATCAAAAAGATAATAAATCCCCAACAAGGGATATCGGTTCATGACCGTCAACTGGTTCAGCTTCCGATAATCCACACAAATTCGGAGGGTACCATCCGCCTTCTTCGCAAAAGGACCGGAGAACCCGAAGGAGAAGTACTGGGTTGGATAAAGCCCTTTTCCTGTAACTCCTCTAACTACCTCTTGAGATCTTGCAGCTCAGGTGTATCCATCCTATAAGGAGGAATGGACACCAGTGTTGCTCCTAGCACGAGCTCAACAGAGAAATCCACCTCTCACTCTAGAGGTAGACTTGAAAAGTAATCTGGGAAGACATCCCTGAAACGATCAACAACTGGAGGGAAATTCGTCTGACAAGTCCCCTGATCATCCAGATACAAACTCGCAATTTGGGCTGTGACTCCACCCCACCCATGATGCTCTGGTCTAGCTCGAATCGCCTAAACATCCCATTCACCTTTGTATAGAAACTCTCTATCCTCTGGTGACGCGAAACTCACCCTGCGACGATGGCAGTCTACAAAGGCTCGATAGGGAACTAACCAGTCCATCCTGAGAATGACGTCATAAGCTACCATCTCTAAGACATAGAGGTCCCATAGAAAGTGAAACCCACCAACCTCATGGGGGAACTCCTTGAACTGACGCACACCATCCGTTCTAGTCCCAAACGGAGTGTCTAGTGTGATGACATCGGAAGAAGTAGAAACATAGAGCCCAAGGCTCTCCACAATGGGAACAAATATGAAACTATGTGTATCACCCGTATCAAAAAGTACTGAATATAAAACAGAAGCTACTAGAATAGTAACTCGGACTGTAGAAGGTTCTGGATCCTGCTCGTGTTGGGTCTACTGCAATGTATAAGCCTACCCAGTGTCATGACCCTGTGACACAGCCTGGCTACCCTGAGCTATCCAGCCCTGTTGCCTCTGAGATCCTGGTGTATGGCTACCACGGCCAGGACCACTATCTTAGCCAGCACGCCCTGGCGTATTCCAGTTCCCTGACTGGTATGAAGCCACTGGTCCTTCTTCCGCACGCGGAGTCTGCACATAACCCCTCTCACTAGCCACTGGTAGAAACTCCCTACGAAAGCGATGCAGATGACCTATCTTGCCACATGCTCGGCACTCCACTGGGTCTCGTGGACACTATGGTCTCTTGTGCCCCTCTCTGCCACACTGGTAGCACCTGATCAGGCCACCTGAAGATGCTGCCTGGCTGGTACTTCCACCCTGAGAGAAGTCCTTCTGTCTCTTCCTCTTGCCAGTAGAAATAGTGCCATTAATTGGTGCTGAACCGCCCTAGCCCACACCACTATATTCCCACAGGTCCTCTCAGTAATCAGCGCCTGGTTCGTAATAGCCTGTACTGAAGGAAACCTGAAAACAATCAACATCACTCGGCTGTCATACCGAAGACCATCCTCAAAACATCTATCTCTCAATGTCTCATCACCCACCAGCACGGGTGAAAAATGTTGAAGCTCGGTGAAGCGAGAAGAATAGTCCATAACCGACATAGATCCATACTGCAGATTCATGAACTCTCAAGATCTATCTTCCCTCAGCGTCTCGGTATAAAGAATTTATAGAAGACTGCCAGAAAATATTCCCATGCCATGTCTCTGTGATGCTCTGACTGGGTGGTAACATCCATCTACCTCTTGGCGGAATCATGCAGTATGTAAGTTGCGAGCTTGACCCTCTGCCATGGATGCGTCTCAAGATGCTTGAAAATAGTCTTCATCAATCCTAGCCAAGATTCCACAGCCTGTGGTCCGCCATCCCCTGAAAACATAGGCAGATGATGCTGCTGGAAGATACGTGTCAGCTCAGCCATAGATGTGGCTACCTGCGGTGCTCCTTGAAAGGTCTGCATGAACCGCATAAAGCCTTCACGGAACTGCGCCTCCGTGCCTCTATCCGGTATAGTAGCTGGGGCCGCATCTGGCTCTACTGAAGGATCAAATGGTAGCCCATGGCCCACCATCTCCAGAGTATAATCGTCATCGCTCTCCTAGAGAACAACTCGCAGTCGTCTAGGTGGAATGACACTACAAGGTCAAAAGCACACCTCAGATTAAAGATTATTATGAACGAAAAGCGAAGGAACCACAATGGAAACAAGAGGAAAAATGCATTCAAAATTTTAAAAACAAGACTACACGGCGTGTACAATGACTACACGGCGTGTACTTGACTTTTCTTCCCCTAACTGGGTCCTTACACAGGGCTATGCTACACGGCTTCCGTCGAACAAAAACTACACGGCGTGTATAATCTCTACACAGTGTGTACGGTGTTATTTTCCAACTGCCCGTGTCGTCTATGACACAGAAAACTACTTGGCTTTTACTACATGAAGTGTTACACCCATACATGGTGTGTACAAAACCCCGTTTCCCAGCCACCCGACTAACACCACACTGTCTGTCCTCGGACAAGACTACACGGCGTGTCCCAAAGGTACACTGTGTGTTCAGGGAGAGGTAACACCAGGCCGTGTTGTTAGTTACACGGCCGAGTCCCCAGGTCACACTACACAGCGTGTTCATCATTGACACAACATATTATGTACAAGAGTTCACCGACCCATGTTGTTAGTTACACGACCGGACTCTGGGTCAACACTACACGGCGTGTACAAAATCTACACGGAGTGTTTTACCCATGCCTTTCCCTACCCCATGTCGCCGCCCACATGGTTTGTGACACGGGAAGAGACTATGCGGCGTGTACACAGGGTACACGGTGTGTACTAAAAAATTTCATTTTTCTTCCCGAACAGAAGGTCATACACGGCGTGTATAAAAATACTACACGGTGTGTATACTGGGTTTCCGGACAGTATGCCTCAGAAACTTCCCCAGAACCCATAAAATACTAAAAAAGAACAACTAAGTGTCAAATTCTTACCCGTGGGGCCCCATACTCCCCACGAATCAAAGTTTGACATCTCAAATGTGTTATAACCAATAATCAGCCAACGATCCACCAAATTCCGGTCAATGGGGGCCTATACTCCCCAAAAACCAAAGTTTGGCGTCCATTCTATGAAGAAGATCACATAAAATTACTCTATCAAATAGCATGTATTTTTCAAGCAGCTATCACAATAATATGATTTTTTAGCACAACAACTATCACAACAACATGTGAATTTTCTAATGCACCTACATAGCATAGAAACTATGCATGGCATGTGATTTCTATCATGTCCCTATATGATGCATGAGATGACATACCCTCATCTCATCAGTTTGCAACTAAGTAAAACCCACAGATAAATTATAAACAACACAATCCAAGTGTGTCACCCAACGGTGAAACATATCAACTGTAAAATTTGAAAAATCAAAATAATTGCAAAAATATGAGGTAGACTGGCTTTTCCCTATACACAGGTTAGCTACGCCTGGGCACAACTTATTACCAACTACCATTCTTCCTATCCCTGACTACAGCTCCATATAGTATGTCAAAAAAACATCCCCTTTGATACCACTTTGTAACATCCCGAGCCGGGTGCCACTCAACGGGTGCCCCGAACCCGGTTCGCCACGTGACCTCAAGCGCATTTCCACAAACGCCAGAGGCTTCCGACTAGCAGCGTGGGCCCAGGTCTGATAGTGGGGAAACTATGCCCTCATTTGTCAAAGTGTAGCGCAACATAATCAAATAAAACATAAAATAACAGCAGAAGTAGTAAACTATACACAACTGAAATAAACCACTTCAGTGGATATAACCATCATTATATAGAAAATGATGCAACATGTCTCAAGTTCTATTAAAATATCCAAAACTTTTCATACATCAATACAGCACAACAAAAAGCAGAGTACATCAAAACAAAGCAAACAGCTGGCAGTGACATCGCGAGCCTAGGCACGGTCCCATGCCCTCCTACTCCTCAGCAACAGTCAAGTACCTATACTGGGACTCTTTCCCCTATCTACACCTGCATCAACGTAATCTGTTTGGGCTGAAAAGCATGACCCAAATAGGGTCTGAGAAATATATCTCAGTAGGCATCCACCATAGGCTCGTGCCCAAATGTGTGAAAACATGAAACAACAATGTACAGTAGTAAAATGAAATTAAATGACCACTACTCAAAAGTAACTAACATAACAGTTATATTTCCATTTAATTATTCATTTAATCCATTTAATATAGTCACATTCTGTGCTCAACAACACGAAGCCCTCAGGCCAACCAGAACCATGCCCTTAGGATAAAATAGTAAACCACGCCCTCAGGCTTTCCCTTAGGCTATACAGAATCCAACCCACATGTATTTTCTTTAGGCATAACAGAAATTGCCCTCAGGCGTAGGAAGTGTCGCCCTCAGGCACAAAAGTCAAGCCCTTAGGAACGAAAGGTTACCCTCAAGTGAAATAACTACAGCCCACATGCTAAATAGTGCAGTGCCCATAGGCTAATCACAACAACGCCCTCATGCTAAACAGGTAACTGGGCCATTCCAAACATGTCAAAATGCAGTAAACAAGAAATTCCTCTCAAGGCAATTCTATGATTAGTACTTTAAAGGCATACCCTCGGGCATCCTGGCCAAACAACTAAACAGTGAAACACACCACTGGGGTGGTTCTGGATCCAAGAAACTATCCCAACCAATATTTTATTATCACAATTTAATCACCTATGAAATTCTAGGCATTAAATATAGAAACATCCTCAGCCACACAAAACCCCAACATGGGTTCGTGGCACAAAAATGCAAAAAAACGTACGACAGTTGGAAATTTACACCAAGCCACATACCTTATACGCCGATGAGAATTATACACGAACGCTGATCCATGAAACGCCCAAGAACGACATAGATCTGATGAAGAATAAAAAGCATTCAAATGTAAATAACTTTCCCTTGGGAAAGAATTTGTAAGAACCACTTAAGAAGAAGAAAGGGATTACCCGTGCGGTTCAAATGAGATCTTCCAAGGCGGAATCAGATTCCAGATGAACACTCAGCAGATCTTTAAAGGTTCGGCCTCCTCCTTTGGCTCCAAAATGGCTCAAATGCCTCCTCTGCCAAATAAGGAGGCTACTGCCTATTTGAATCCGAAAAAACAAAGTACACAATGTGTACTTCTGAGTACACGACGTGTACTTCCTTCATTTAACTGGTCCTCTGGTGGCACCGCCACACTGTTCATCCATCGACATGAGTACACGGCATGTACTTCCAAGTACACAGCGTGTACTATTGCCCAGCTGGTGGCTACACCAATGCCTTACTGTTTCGGCCTGCTGACTGACTACACGGCGTGTAGAGGACCACTACACGGCGTGTACTCTGTTCTTACACCCCTTGTTGCCGACATGGCTACACGCCCCGTGTACCCATCCCACACGGCCAAAAGTACACGTCGTTTGGAAAATTACACGGCATGTAGTTCCAAAATTTAGGATTTTTCCTCATTTTCCATATTTTCTCAAAAACACTTAAGGAAAAGGGAAAAGAAGAATCCCGTATCTCAAAAATAAGAATCGGGTTCTTACAGAGGTCCCATACCAATATTCCTCCTCCACCTCTCGAAATCAATCATCTCGACAATTCATTGATGATTGTTTTTAGATTATTAAACCAAAATGTCATCTTAAACCACAAAAAACATCATAACATAGAAGGAAAAACATTTCAAACACGACACATCAATATAACACTTAAAAGATCCACCTCACCAAAAAACACACCAACCCATCTACCGCTTTTCACATGTCACCTTTCCCACACAACATCCTCATGGAAGCATTAACATCCTCATCAAACACCACATCATACATCCTCTACCACAAGACCAATATCTCTTTATGCCAACCAATACAATAAAACATAATGAACAAAACACATCACTACTCAAACTACCCAAAAACATTCCATCCATCACTTGAATCACCCCAAAATAGCTGTATAATCCTCCTCCCCCAAAGTCCACTAGACCACTACATACCCAATAACATAATAACCATCTTTTAACCATAACCATATAAACATCATTTCGCTACCACCAAACCAAAAATCACAATACATCATACTCACTAAGATAACATATCACAACCCTACTATACTTTATACACCAACACCCAAATCTGACCGAACAAAACCCAACTAAATTGAAAAAAATCATAATAAGGAAATTATAGAAAGCTCAAAAAAACAAAAAGAAATCATCTTTTTATCATTATTTTTATAATAGTTTAATGTTGAAATTCAGTAATCATTAACAATTATCAATGTTTATAGGAAAATCATTCATTACCATATTTAAAGGGCTATAATTTTAGGTCTAGAGACTTCATTAATCCAATTATAGCAACAACATAGCACAACAGAAACTAATATCTTCACGTCACATAAATTTTATAAAAACACCATATAATATACAGTCATATATTTTAGTTGGGAATAATTTCATGTTATTTAGCCTTTAACATTCCCATTTATAGTTTAGAAAACACATTTTTAGGAAAATATACAAACATATCAGGGAAATCAATCATAAAACAACATTTCAAATACAATACACAACTTTTTTATGTAATATCTTTTAGAAAACATCTAACTTTTCATTTAAATAAAAATTCATAGACATGATTTCAAATAAAAATGAAAATACATAAAAGATATTTTCTCATGAATCATGTTAGTCATTCTTATATTAAATATTCCTTATACACTCCATCAAATATTAAACATGTTTTCAGGTGAAAAACAACACAGAGAATTATTTTCATGCTCTCTAATTATTTTTATCAAAAAAAACATTTATTATAAATCTTACTAGCAATGAAAGACTCTCCCAACAATGTAAAAATTACAAATGATTTAATTTTAGGTTCATATAGTTTGAACTAATTTGTTTTCATTATTTATTTCTACATTTTCAATATAGATTTTATATAAGAAATTAATGTCTAGTGATTTAATGACAAGGCATGTAACTCTTCTTCAAATTCTGAAATGATTCATATTAAATTTGAAAATATATTCATTCTTATCTGTATTACAATAATTACTCAAGGTATGGATATCTTGTTTTAGATTTTTAACATTTAATATCCTAGAAACATAATAAATGTAAAATTTGTTAATAAATTATCAATTTTTTTAATGTATCATCTGTTGAATGTAATAAATGATATAAAAACGTGTATATAATTTAAGTACATATAAGAAAGTATCTAGAATCATTCATTTTATCTTACTGACATAGAATCTATTAAATGTAATATTCTTTATATAGTTCTAAAAATTCAGAAATTACACCTAGATAATATACATTAATCATGCTTTATTAATAATTTTAAGCATAATAAAAACTTATCAACATAAAATAAAAAATAATAATGATAACACAATTCAATTCAAGAAATAATATTTTATAACTGGCATAGGATAACACACCCACGACTTAAAAGGGATTTAATGAAATGGTACTCTATATCACAATTACTATTTCAATTTTTATTGTATTGTTTTAAAATCAATTTAGTAAGAAATGAAAAATCATTAACAAAAAATTTAATTAATATACGGAAAAAATAAAATCCGTAATGAAAATCTCAATGAAACTAGTGAAATTTATGCAGGCACGTCCCTATAATTTCTATCATATAACATTTACATTTTAACATAAACATGTTTGGTCGATTTTCAAATTCCTTGTATTGAAATAGTTAGGGTACCAAATATCTATGAACTAGCTGGTCTCCTTGGTGCATATGATATGTTAGGATCGATTTTCAATATTGTCCAACTGAACCCATATAAAAATAACACATTCCTAACTCAAAACGATACCTTAAATCTGAACCAGAATATATGAAAAAACATTGTCATGAACTACACCCACTAGGAACCCCTCCTAGCCTGCCATTTGAGGTATGGGTGACCCTTCGGGCTCACCTCAAATTGATTATGAGTTGGAAAATACCACCTAGGATCTAAAACACTCAAATGAGAGGCATTACCCTCATAATAACCCAAGAAGAAAAAAATAGGAGAATAACCAAAATTAACTCCATAAAATTTACATTCATCCATAAATAAGTTTCTATAACTCCAATAACAATAAAATTTCAAATGTAAAAAATAACGAAGATACATGCAAGACTGACTCTAAATATCCAAGTCATATACCAAATCCATCTATGATACTTAAACTACATCTCAAAAATCCATAAATATATCAAAAAACACATTAAAAACTATGTTTTGGTGAGCACATTGGAGTACTCAGTACGATCATCCCTCTAAATAAAACAACATCCATGTTCAATAAATAAGAAAGATCAAGAAAGAGTGCTTTCAACTAAAAAATCTAATCAAGGAATTACGAAATGAAGAATGAGGACAACAATATTAATAATATTAATGGTCAAAATTCTTCTTCTACACTTAAAAAATCATTAATGAATCCCCCCCACATCATAGAAATCCAATCATTCCATCTAACTACTATTCCATCCCCATATATTCACAGCCACTCATCACAATCTTAATACCATGGCCATTAAATTTTCACCACATTACAATAATAAATAAACACGGTAATGTAAATAAAAAGGATATAAACAATGTGTACACTTCCTTCTATGTATATTCTACCCTAACACATTCTTTTCACTATAGTAGGTTATACAGAACATATTAGACATAAACATCATTCCCTCCCTCTAACATTTAAAAAAACCAACCATATATCCTTGTATCAGCATCACCACATCCCATTCCTTTAATACTATTTAGGGTCTTCTAGTTCACCTATAGTCCAATACCTCATAGAGTCTTCCAATACATAATTGACCTCTAAATACCCCTCAAGGTATACAAGAACCAATACATAGTAGTTTCTTTCAGTATATATTATTCCAATACCCCATAGGGTCTTCTAGAACTAATTCCCAATTAGGTATTCGAGTACACCATGTACCAATACCCCCAAGGGTATACTAAAACTGAAACCCCATAGGGTACACTTGTATATCTTGTTCTAATAACCCATAGGGTCCACTATAACCAATACATTATAGGGTTTTGTAGTACATCACATACTACACCTTATTCTATTAAAAACCACATGATTATACCTAATTTGAACAATCATAGACCACAAGTTTCGATCCCATCAGTTTCCATTCTATAATGACTTCTATAATTAAAAAAACAATAACTATATATCAAGAAAAACATTTCAAAAAAATTAAAACATAAATAGTATATTAAGGATTCATATTTTGAAATCCATATAAAGAATATCTTTATAATTACACAACATTTTATTTCCCAGATGATTCCATTCAGCAACCCCATTAAATTCATTATGTAACCAATTTACCAATGCCAACATATTCATTATCTCAAAATACATATCAATTTTTTAACTCATATACCATTACATTTTTAATCCATGTTAATACATTCTAATAAAAATGTAAAAAAAATCTTATAAAACACCACTAACCAATAAAATTATTCATCGTTTCAAAAAACATCCATTCATTCCACCCAATATCAATTTTTTTCTACATATTTTCTTATTTATTTCATCTATATATGACACATAAAGACACCATCATCACATTCACATCATCCACTCCATTTACTATTTTCATGTTCATTTTTACATGAAATATAAAACTTTATTAATAATAGATTAACCTTTTTTATCCTACTTTTCATCCCACAACATTCATATTTTTATCCTCATTCCTATTATCATATTTAACCCATGAATAAATTTAATAGTGTTCAAGGAAGGTATAAATAAGCACAATATTTATTAAATATTTATAGAATTTCCATGTTTCTAAATTTTTAGAAATCCTTCTCAAATTTCCTCTATAATTAATAATGCAACAAGGTTCTCTAATTGATTCATAAATAATAATTCACATTAATAAGCTTTAATTAATAAGAATTTTCTCAAAACAGAATACATGGAAATGAAATCACATTCCATTCTCATCATCATGAAATTTACTAATTACGAGGTTGTTACAGTTAATTACAACAACATTGTAACCATAAGAGATAATATAATTCAATTATCAATAGTGATAATTGAAGTAATATAGAAAATATGAAGCATTAGACACCTTTATATTTAAATCCCATGTTCCATAAAATTGGTTTATCATTCCAATATTAGATCTATTATAATTCAATGTGTATTTCATATACTAATTATTCTTCCCCATAAACCAAGAACACCCCTTAAAAAACAATAATCTGTATAGGATAAGAACATGGATAAAATAATGGAAGGAAGGAAAGAAAAGATTAATGAAGTATATTAATTCTAGATTATAAAAGTTAATTTTAGAAATCACATGCCTCATCAAGGACTCCAGCGATCACTATGAAAACCTAGATTTAAATAATACAACCTCCAGATGGATGAATCATGAGAGAGGAAACTCAAACTACATATTCCATATTAATCTTCTTGAAAAAACTAAATCTAACCCATAATACATTCAATTTGTGATTGAAGAATATGGAGATAATGAAGAATAATAAATAATAAAATCTTTTGGGATATTAAGGAATTATTCTCCTGAAGTATATGACCAAGGAAAAAAAAGAAACTCAAATTACCACAAAATGACATCCATGATTTACTAGAGTTCAATAGAAATCATTGGAATTGAAGGATTTAAGATTGTAATCCTAATTTATATAGGATTAGGAAAATCATCTATTCATGATGTGAAATATAGTGTTTACACTGTGAATAGTTCGAGTGTAACTGGGATAAAGAAGTAATGTAGATCCCTTTAATATCTCATATGCAAAAGAACTAAATCCTATTTACATTGATAAGGTTTACACCAGGAACCAAGAGTTCATGCTAAGAATACTACATGGGAAACCCCAAAAAAATCACCCATAAACTATTCAAACCATAAAGCCTCCTTCATTTCATGAACCTTCAAACTAGAACCACCCTACATAGAAGCTAATTACTTTACACCATAATCCATGGTTCACACTGTGAACTGAAATCCTACACTTACATGGGAACATATCTCCCCTTACATTAGAATTTAACTATCATTATATATAAAAAACATGTTGAAATATATATTCACACCACAAAGCCCTCCACTAAAACCCTATAGCTCTGTCCAAGATACCCTACATTGTGAACCAACCATGAACTACTCTCCTTGTAGAAATATCATCTCAAACTCCACCCAACCATTTTCAAATATCCTCCCTAAAATCCCCACTTCCAAAACACACAATGTATCCGATCCTAAAGGTATAATATTCTACACAATCAAAGCTTGCTAGACCATACTGGGGGTTGGATTGGTACAATTATAGTTTGAACCACTTCAAACATATCTATATATGTGATGGATTTATGATTGCTGGATATGGAAGGGATATAAGAATAGGATGTTTACTATTGGGGTGCGAGAGAGATAAATTTTTGGATAAATATTTGGAGAGTTCCTTCTTATTATATTATATTTATATTTTTTAATAATAGGTATGATATTTTGTGACTAAGCCTTAGTGAGGTAGGGTGGTAGTTGAACCTTTATAGGTTCATGTTAGTTCATCTATTTAATGACTAAAGCATTAGTATGATTCTTCCAATCATAAATGGGAGGAATTAAGGATTATCATAATGATTATATTTTTATGATCATTCTAATATACATAAAAAATATTTTTAGGGTGTCAGGAAGTATTCAAAGGCTAAAAATTGAATTTCTGGTCCCTGTATTAGAGTTGTGGCTGGTGTTGCCTATATATCTATCTATTAGGTATTTTCATGAAAACTTATATCATTTTTTATTGACATGTATTAATTTTTAATATATATACTTGTTTTAAAATATATATTTTTGTTTATTGGTGGTGTAGTATTTAAATTTCTTGAGTTTAATAAGGGTAATTCCACTTATATGTCTGTTTGGTCCCCTTGGTGGTAGTCACCAATCCATGGCCTTTTAGAGGTGGGATTTGAGGGGTAGATCTCATCTTTATTTTATTCCCAGGAGAGATTCCAAGTGTGGGCCATCATAATAGTAATTAATTATAATTTTTAAATGAATTTATACCTCCTAATTATGTGTATGTGTCACATTTAAGTATAAGATATAATATACATCTTATGCACCTCATATCCAAAATGAACATAAATTATTTTTATTCAATATAAAAAACTAAATATGAAGGACAAACACAATATATAAAATTAAATTTAGTATAATGTGAAAATAACAATAAGTAAATAAAAAACAAAAATTTAAAATTCTTAGGTATTATAGTCTCTTACTTTATCATACACGCACATATAACTTAGAAAAATCAAATAATAAATTCAAAATATAGTCAATGTTTTACAAATAAAAATGGACAACCTTTAGTATAATTCTATTTGATGATGAATAAATGTAATTAGAGGTATTTATCTAAAGTATAAACAAAATATAACTATTAAGAAAATTTTATGACTATTGAAAATAGAAAATAACAATTGGGAATAGTAACTGGGCATACAATCAAAACATTTTTTAAAAATTTATATATAAATATTATAATAAAATAAAAATTATTTACCAAATCATATAACTCATATATGTATAATAGTAAATTTATGATATAATAATTTATAATTATTTTATTAAAACATTATTCTATAAACATCCATTTAAATTTTATAATTACATGTATTCAAAAAAATTTTGGGATAAAATATAACTTATCTTTTAGTATCATAATTTCAAAATTATATTAGGTTTATTTTATTATTATTATGAAACTGTCGAATAGTTAGTGAATTATAAAAATAGTTTTTTTACTTATATCGCATGTTTTATGATATCATCATGATTTTAGAATTATTCAATAATTTTTTACAAACATTTATGCTGTAAAAAGATTTATTGGGTAAAATTATGTATTTAAAAATAATTTTTTCCATTTATAAACCTATATTAAAAATTTAAATCAATAATTATTTTTTATTGCAATAAAAAACAATTTTGGATTTAATATGTCAAATAAAATATTTTGATGGAACAATTCAAGTTTGAAAGTGTCTAAATGATTTATATATAAAATAATCTAACACTTTTATTGATCAAATTAATTGTTACTATTCCAAGTCATGATCTTTAAAGAATAAAAAATCAGAATTTTGTTAAAAATGACATCTTATTCTCTCAAAAAATATAATCGTACAATACCCATTAATTTTCACCTCCAAACTATCTCCCAATAGAATGATATATGAAATTACCTCCCTAAAGACACATTTCCATGTTTTTTATTTTATTTTATAATTAAAATATCACTCCAATATTCTTTTATGTGTAATCTAAGGAAGTGTCCTTAACAAAAGTAAATTATCTCATCACACTTGTTTTAAATTTTCATTAAATTATTAGACCTCCAAAAACCCATTTTGAAATTATAATAATATAATATCATTATAATAAATGTTAAATACTGACACTTAATTAATAATATATTGATTAATTTACTTTTATTTACTTTATTTCTAAAATAACTGGTCACACCATTATGGGTTTCTACCACATGTTTGAGAAATTAGGTTTTTCATTACTATATTTATCATTATGTTTTAAAAATGGATTTATGTTATAATGAAAATATGAATGATAAAATTATATAATTTTTAAGAATATATAATTATAAAATATCTATGATACTGAAAATAATATATATAAAACTTCATAGATAATTTAATTTCACAAAAAGAGAAATTTTACATAGAAACACTTTTCCATTTAATCATTTTGATGTATAAACATAACTATTGATACATTATAAGAGTTGGATAACTTGTAAAATTACTTTGACACTATTTTACCTTACATAACTAAGGGAAAAGTACTTATGACTAATATTATACATCTAATGTATCCATGGGAACATGAAATAATTTTTTTATGAGTGACATTTGGTTAAAAGAATATTGAATATTGTAATTTGTAAGTCAATTCAGTTATAGAGATAAGTATGAACAGGTTAATAAATCCCATAGGAATACTTTTAATGATGTTTCAATTAATGTGGCCTAATAAGCTAAAATTTTGTAACATCCAACCTATTGAATCATACATTTAGTAATTAATTAATGATGATATTTGGAATATGTGGGAAAACATTATATATATAAGATGAGGTTGTGCCTCAAGGGGTCATTTATTAAGAGGGTAGAGTAAAACTGAAAACATTTGTATATGATATAAAAGTAGTGAACTGATTATTGTAAAGGGAATGATGGCGATTCAATCTATTTAAATATTTAAATAGTTCATTTTTAGTTTAGCTTCTACTAGGAATCATGTAAATCATCATCCTCTTGTACTCCCTTTATAATAATTAATACAAGGATCAAAACTTTGGTACCTAGGTTTGATGTTCCACTTTTATGGGAACATAAACAAATAATAGTTAATAAATATGAATAAATTAAAATATTTAAATAAACATTAAATTAAATTAGAATCAATTAATTCAAAAACATAACTTGATTATTCAGAATGTTATAAGTGAAATCCTAAGATATTTGGACTCGATGTAAAATGTTCTTTCCAATTCTTCATTCATGATATGGTTTCCCCCCATATTAACATTACCTATCATATTCTATTTATATACTCTAATTTTCCTTTTATCACATTGTTTTAGCTTCATTCTTTTGTGGATGTGTATTCACTTATTATTTTCATCCTTTTATTTCATAAAAACAAACCCTATGATGTTTTATGTGAAACACTTCAAATTTCATTCTTCCTCTACTCAATGATTATATATTTCTTCTTATACCATTATCCATATATAAATTATCTACAATTATTTAATCCTTGTTTAATCTAAAAATTAATTCATAATATGAAATTCCCCCTCATATTTTTTGTACCTTAGTGATTCATCAAATAAGAATGCTTTACAAAACCACTATGTAAGTCATTTTCATTCCATGGATTAATTTAATTCTTAAAAATAATGATTAATTTATTCTTCCATGTGGTACACATAAGTATGAAATATTATGATAAAATTGGTGGGAATAAAATTATATACCCCCCAATTTATTAGGTGATTTTTTCAAATCATGAACTACCATGTACAAAATATGAAGAGTTACCCTGGCATAATTTCTTATGATATCTTTGTAGAAATCCTTGAATTTTATTTATGACATGTTTTATGTTGTGCCACTTTATTATACTTCTCATGATTAATATGTTTATACGATTCCTATCCTTTTATAACTTTCTTCCAGGGGATACATATGATTCACCTCTTTTTGATTCAATTATGGGTGTATTTTCACCATCATGTTTACATTGAGGACGCCTTACTATGAATTTATGATCACTACATTATGAATGTCCCAAATATATCCCAATAAATCATAGAATCATGTTGATATATTTGGGTGAATAATGAAGCTTGAAATGAAAATTTATATATATTTTTTTGAAATATTCAATCAAATTAGTCAAAACCACTACAACTCTATATCTCTCAGTATATTTCAATATATTTATGAGAAAAATAATTAAATTTTTATATATGAGATGAATAGTTTTTATTAACACATATGAAATATTATTTAGGGAAATAAATCATACTTATAAATCATTATTTCTTCTCTGATCAAGGTTTATGCATACTTATTTATAGAACTTTTTTCCTTACAATAAGAGAGAACAAAATATTATTCAAAATTTTCTTACATATAAAATATTTTATTAATGATTTTTTTGTGAATAATTAATCAGTGGACTGGTATTTTATTTATATGGGAATGTTATCCCATGTATACCACAAGATTTGAAAATTATCACAATTTATTTCAATGTATTGGTTAATATCCTTATTAAAAGGATCATTAATACTAATTTTAAAAATTATTAAATTGGTTTAATGTTTTCAAAAATATATTTACCTAAACTATGAAATAATTATAACATACTTCCCCATAATTTTTTATATACTATTTTATGTTTTTGTAGATTTGTATCATAAATTAAAAAACTTGTCACAACTCAACCCATACTCCAATTCAAGGATGCTGTACTTTTTATGGAAAAATTCCCACACTCTACTACCAATCTTAAAATGGAATAAACATAAATCATATTATATTCCATATTGTTATAAAACATAATCCATAACATCTAATAAAGTCAAATTCATATTTCAAGATATATAATAAAATATTAATTTCCATTAATAAAACATTTCCCCTGATAAAAAATTATTTTATTTTCTATCCAAATTAATTAAAAGATAATATATGATATAAAAAATTCATATCATCTTGTATGCTCTCCCTCAATATCTTCATATATGTTTCAATAATTTTTTTTACCATTTTCAATTCAATGTCAATTATCATAATTTTCTATACCATTTAATCTACTTAACAAAGCATAATAATTTAATAGAAAGTTCACTTAGATCTTAAAGTGAAATTTTTATCAGTGTAATCTGTATCATTCTTATAAAGATATTAATTTGGTGTACTATCATGAAAATTTTAATTTTTTGGTGGTTTTGTAGAAGCACCTTTATAATAAATTAAATATTAAAGACATTAAAATATTATTTTTATAAATCTTCTCAAACTAAATGTTTATCATTTAGTATCACACTATAGTGTATAATAACCGTGATTTGAATTTTATACCAAATTAAATGGTATATTTGAAGCATTATGATATTTTTATTTAATTTCTTAAAGTTCACCCAAAGGATAAAATCAAAAAACTTTACCAATGTCCCAGAAATTAAATTTAAACATTATTACAAAATTATTTCATGAGAAAAGATTATAAAAATATATAATTAAATCATTCAAAATAAAATAACATCACTTTACATGTAATTAATTCCATACATGAAGACACCCCTACTTATAGATTTCTTAAAATAATTATATATGTATATATGAAACTAAAGTCCATTAAAAACATAACAACTACACCATTTAATTTATTTTTAATATAGAGTACTAATTGTACATATCAAGAAACTATTTCATTTATTTTCATCATAACAAGATATAAATTATTGATTACTATAAAATTATATTGCAATCAGATAAATATATACATATTGAAATGTAACATATAATTTTCATAAACCAATAAAAAAAATTAATTTTTTAATATATTTATGAGTTCAAGACAAATACAAATACATTTTATAAATATGATTTACATAGAATAAAAAAATTAAAATTCTTATTTCATAATAATTATATTTAAATTAATATTTTTAATAAATTTATCAACTAAAATTAACATATTCATGATATTATTTATCTAAATTAAGTAATAAACATATATGAATTTTTTATTATCAATTAAAGTAAGTCCAATGAACATTTACATCCGTAAAATGAACATCTTGTAAATTAAATATCAACAATAAAGTGAATTTCAATAAATATATATCATCATACTATGAGAATATCATAATATTATTGCGATTTTAATAAGGTATTAATAAATATTAATATATATTTGTGATATCTTCATAAAAAATGATTTTTCATTTGACTAATTTACAAGTTCATCAGTTCGTACATTACCATTTATTTCTTTAATCCCATAAATTGATGCATCTATCAATATTTAATTCCCCCTACACAATTTTCGTCATAAGAAAATTTTAATATTAAAAATCTCATATAATAATAAATAATTACAAGAATTACTTTCTGTTATTTTTACAACATGAAAACAATGTCTTCAAGTAATTTAATTAAAAATTAATTGTTTACTTATTTCCTTAATAAATATTGATAAAAAGATAATGTGGATTACAAATCCATAACATATAAATATAGAAAGACTATAAAAATAAAAGGAAATTATATTTCAATAAAAACATTAAATAAATAACTTTTAATCTAGTATTATGATCATTTCACATTAAATATAAAAAAAATGTATATATAAAAAATGTTAATCAAATTAAAAGTACCCTTTAAATAAAATTAACTAAATTAATTAAAAAACTAATACTTTTTATTTTTTATTCATTTGTTTAATTTTAATTTTGAAATAATTATAATTTAACATGTTCATTAAATTTATGTAATATTATTCTAAAACAGAAAATAACATTTCCCTTACTCGTAATGCTGAACATTGTGTAATGTATATTTTTGAAAATTTTCATTTCAATATGAATCACATCAATCATTTGGAGAATAATAACATTTTATAATATATATCTCTAAAGTGATACTTTTATTTTTTTAATTTCTATCTAAATATCCACATACCCACATTCTTAGATCCAATGAAAAGAATATATAATTTTTTTTCAAAACCTAAAAATTTAATACAATTTCAAACTTATGAGAAACATTTTTTTTTCAATCATTAATAACAATGAAATAATAAATAATTTAATAAATGAAAAATTATTTTAATATACTTACTAATATATCCCTGAATCAATAGTTCATATTTCCCGTATAATATTCTTATTTTCATGATGGTTTGAGAGGAATATAAACAAGTGATCTCAAACTCTTAGTTAGGGTACCAAAATAAATGATATAATATCATGGAAGAATACTCTATAAACATAATTCTTAATGAAATATAAACATGTGATATGTCATCAATCATTATAATACATGAATAGTAGATAAAATCAACAAGGAACACAAGTAATAAACCAGAATTTATGGTATCATCAGGATATATAAGATATCATGGACTATAAGATATCTTCATTGATCATATGCATTAATAATAAATGCATTATAACTAGAACATCATAAAAATGAGGCCTAAGAACATTAATGACATGGATACCCTCCATCTTAAAGATATCCAAATGTATTTGATGGAATCGAAAATCTCCAATACCATGATCTCATAAGGCATTCAAAGGAAGGCATACCATCTAATAGTAAAATATTTGAATGAATATTATAAAATGGATACCTTCCAATACTAGGATATCTGAATTCCTTTAATGGAAAGGATACCCTCCACTGAAAAATATCTTAATGGATCTAATGGAAAAAGATACAAGACATAACCATGATATCATAACATCTATGAAGATAATGGTAGTTTCCAAAAACAATATATCATAATCATACCATACAAATAATATATCAAGAGGTGAAGCATTTGAAAATTCATTGGAAGGATATTTAACTGGACCAATAATTTGAAGACATTTTCAACATACATGGTTTTATTTAATATACATAGTGTAATTAGATAATAATCATAAAACATTTATAAACTAAATTTATATTCGATATTAACACCTAGGTAAGGATTGTTTTTTGGTTTTAATATTTCAAATCCATAATAAAAATATGCTAATAATTTTAAGGAATATATCCATCAATAGAAAAAAGGGAGTACTAGGTACTCACAATAGTGGTTACATATTAAAGGAAAACTCTATATCATGGTTTTCAAAGATTTATCTGGATGGGTTATAAATGTAACTTTTAATAGAATCACAATTGAATATATAATCTAGGGATGAGATTATATCGGGGCCTTGATTAAGAATGAATATGGAATGTGACCATTCTATATAATTTTATAGAGGTCTAGTGACCTCTTAAATTATATGAGACCACCATTACAAATTACACATCTACTATATTCCATCATAGGGAAACACAAGGACTGTGAATTCAAGGCTTTTATTTATGATTGAGGCACATGAGAACATATTAATATATAAATTTATAATAAGGGATGATTGATAATATTTCAAGACAAATTAAGGTGTAGATCAATCTATAAAATGTTATTTAATCTCTATAGCATCATATATTTATATAAGCATGGGTAACATATCTTGTAACATTGAATTTTTTTTGCATGAACTCGGCTTGTGAGAGAGAGGTAATAAAAAGAAATGGGTAATATTAAATTTTTGATAGGTTTAACAGATGGTAATATTCTATATATAAGTGTACATTATCAAACAAAATTATGCTTTAAAAATATTTTTAACAAAATAATCATAATATAAAATAAAATAGAAATGAATAATGATTTCATATGTTGACATGGTATAACATTTGAAAAAGGGTGTAAGTAGAGGGATTTTATGATCTCCAATGGGAAAAATATAAAGGCATGAGGATAAAATGGAATAATAATCATTGAATTATATGAGTATGGATATTAAAATGTCTTTAAAAAATATTTCATTTGGAAAATAAATGAAGAGGATTAACAACCCATACATTGACACGGTAATGGATTAAAAAATTGATATAATGAGAGTTATAAAATAATATGGCATCATATATACATCTAAAGGTTCATAATAAGCTATATTATAAGGATACAATTATATGAAATCAAAATTTTGATGTTATTTAAATTAAATAATAGCTTTTGGAAAAGGAATATTGATGTATATAAACCCTAACATTGACAAAATAATGGATTACGAAAAGAGGATTAATGAGTTTGAATGAACAATATATCAGATAAAATCATAATAAAAATGAAAATATACTATACATTGATGAATATTATAAAATTATTTTGATTTTTAAATATATTACAACAAAATATTAGTGTTGAAAATACAGAGATACATATAGGTACACTTATCTTCTATAAAGGCCTTACCTTAGATCAGTCCCTTCTGAAAATCAAAACTCTTAATGACAGGAGAGATAATTATGTGACCAAATCCTTTAAGAAATAAAAATATGGAATTCATTTTGTTTGTGTAAGGAAATTTAAAATGAGTGTGGGTATTTAATTGTGTGAGAAGGGGAATTATATGTTATTAATTATTGAATATTTTTTTAATTCCATTATCTCAATTGCACCACTTCACCCATATTTCTATATTAACTTCATCAGTTCTCTTATATAATTTTAATACATCAAATTATGACAATATCACTAACATGGTAACATTTGGTTTGGCTTACATATGTATGATTCCATAATTACTTTATATTACAATATTTTAATATTTTTACGCATTTTACTATTTTGATCAAAAAATTAACAAATTTTACCCCTTAAATAGCTTTATTATACTTATTATAAACATGTAACACATTTTTCCAATTTTAACTTTAAATTACCTGTAATATAGATTTAATGTAAGCAATTGTCAAAATAATCTTTTTAAAATGAACATTATTTTTAAAAACCAGACATTATTATTGTAATGATCTTGATATTATATATTATTGATAAATTATCCAATTATTATACCCATTATATTGTAATAATACGCAAAATATGATCAATTAATTTCCAAATTAAAAAAATTAGTAATATATAAAATATTATTTTAGTGAAAAATTTATTGCATATCCTCTAAAGAAATGTTTTGTAATACAAGAACATGCACATGGAATGTTTTATTTTTTAATAAATATGGTAAAAATATTTTAATAATTAAATTTACTATTATTTAATGTTATAAACCACCCATAAAATATAATTTTAGTTTCAAACAATAGTTAGTGATTTATATTTTCATATTATGCCCATTAAATTTCATTCAACAATATATATTTTAATAGAATCTTTGTACATTACATGGTATATATAATTATTGAAACACGTACAAATAAAATGTTTAAATTTTGATCCTAATGAAAATTTTACTACTCAAATTACTATATGTAATTAACAATAGAAATATGTGAACAGTAGTTATCAAAGAATCATGAATTTGATAAAATATTATCTATAAAACCATTTTAGGAAATAATTATAATTTGGATAATATGTATTAAATTATATAAATATAAAAATATTAGTAGGTTATATTTATAAATATAATATTATAAACATAAAAAAATACATTCATAATAATTTTTATGAATTAACCAAAAAAAATTAAAAATAATTCATCATAAAATCATTAATTTCGATTATAAGATATGTTAATACCATTAAAGAAATTTATTAATATCATTAATTTATTTTTATATTTCAAAATTGTTTCACTTAATTATTATGTAATGATAATATAATATGACTATATAACCAGAAGTCATGTAAAATTTAGAGATTCCATATACCTTTATATTTTCATTCATATAATACTAAATTAATGATTTTCATACATCTATTTTATGGCTTAATTTTTTCTCAATGTACTATACTTCTTATAGGTACAATGTTTACTAGATTACATGATCTTGTATTTATTATTCATATAAACTTAATTCTACTATTTATTTAGAAAATGAATCTTTTTTTATGATTTAATGTATCTAATTAAAATGTCCACTCCATGGAATTTTTTTAGTTAAGGTCATGATATTAAAATCCCATTTATTTTTTGAATGGAAATTGTTATTGAAAATTAAATATGGTTAGTGTATATGAAAATATTCTTATCATATTGTATTATCATCAACATTATTTTAATTAAATTTATAATAATATAAAAATAAAACTAATCAAAATCTATATATTTGCTAAATGAAAAATAGTGAGAACAAGTATATTTTTAAAATCTATATTTTTTCATTATCTCTAAAAAAACATTGATCTACTAAACATTTATATTAAGTGTAAAAATAATGTTATTTAATAAAGAAACAATAACATAAAAATTAATTAAATACATTTATGATGGATATAGATGAATTTTGAATAAACCTTTTATAATTTTTTTCTATAATAAGGATGATGGGTAAGGATAACTCTTTCTTAATAAAAAAACAAAGTAGTGATCCATTATAATACCTCAAAAAAAAATATTATAATGAATTATATAAAATACAATTATATATACGTAAACCATATAAATAATGTATAATATACATGAAAATGATGAATATTGAAAAAAAATTTGCCCTTAAATTTGAAACTCCATTTTTAAATTATACAATATGTAACATCACTATATGCTATAAAATATTGATTTAAAAAAAATGGTTTTACAAAATGGTTTTTTATATTTTATATTACATTTAATGTTAAATATAAACATTTTCCCATTATTGATGCACAATGGTGATAGTTTTATAAAATTTAAAATTACGGTAAATATGATTATTGATCGTTATATACATCAAAGTGATGTAATCTATCATTTCTATGTCTAAAAATAATATTATAGGAGGGTCAAAGAAAATTATGGTTGTTGTTTAAAAATTTATTCCATAGAATTTACATCATAATGATGGTTTAATATATCAATCAATGACATATTTATTAGGTACTATTTCATAAATGATGTTAATTTTCATGATATAAATAAATTGGAAAACCTGTGTGTTTCCCAAACATTTTATAACTATTTTACTGGAACAAGACTATGTATTATAAAAATATAGAATTTATATGCCAATACTCTATATGATGGAATATTTAGAATGTTTTAATATTCACCATAATACACCATTAAAAAATGACACTATATATTTTTTTATAAATGAGACTCAAACCATTAAAAACTATTTTTTAATTTAATAATAATGTTTTAGAATTTTATTTCTATATATAAATTGGGTTTTTATATGTACATGAGAATAATTAAATTAATTATAATAAATACCAAACTGTAATTTGAGAGAAATAATTTTTATCATTATTTATATATAATTTTTATTATATCCAAGAATAATAATGATCACATCTAATTTTAATATTTTATAAAATACATATATCTACATTTGAGAATAGTAAAAATCTTCTCAGGGATTTTTTTTCACATTGAAAATCTAGAAGGCTATGGTTATATACTATTTTAAGAATCTATGATGCATCATAAGCTATAAATTATGAATGTTATTTAGTAACATGTTTACTATGAAAAATAAAAAAACATAGACTAAATAAAAACATGAATTTAATATAGGCACTCTAATATTATTTTCACATTCATATATTATAATGTAAAAAATTTTCCCAGGGAAATATAATGGTTACCTATTAAAAAGTAATAATTTTATTATAAAAATGTTAATAAATTATATAAAACCCTATACGTAAAATGATTTATCTTAAAATCATGTGAATTCATTACTAGGTATATCAAATCCTAATAATATAATAGTTACGTATTTTAGAATCATAGTGTTTATATTACTATTATTTTCTAAAATAAGGGTACATTACACATTCTGTAGTATTATTATCTAATAAAAATTACATCAAATTCATTATTTTTAATTCTATAGAATATATGACTAATTACTTTAAAACATTGTGGAATGGAATGACTATAAGAAACATTATTGTTTATTTTATAATTTAAAATTTTCACATCAATTGATATTTCAAAGAGAATATGGAAAGACTTTACCACACCAACGTCTCACCCTTGAGACTAAAAATAAAATTTTTTCAACATAAATACTATATATAATAGTATAGGGTTCTTTGATAGTACATAAGATGTAAAATAATTTGAATAAGAGAAGTTAATTAAAAAAAAAGCATGACGTATAATAAAATAATATGGAACAAAAACATGCTCATAGAAATTGGAATAAAACTCAATTAATAATGATCATATCAAACCACACATTAATTTCAAGAAATAAAATAAAAACAAAAAATTGTGAATAATTTTCAAAACATTTAAATAAGTTCCCATGATAATTTATGAATTAATAAAAAACCCTCACTACATTTTATAGAAAACAAATCATTTTCAACTATAATAATTTTCAATATTTACCTAGAAATATTAAACTCCACCGAAAACATTATCCCTGAGACTACCATTAACATATGATATTATTGAGAATATATGATTTAAGAAGTGGTTATTTATGATAAGTATAATTATTCCAAGTAGTGAGATTACTATGTGAAATAAAATCAATACAATAGTGTAATTTAAAATGAATGTAGTCTCTAAATTATAATAGAAAAAACCAAAAACCTAGGTTTGATCAATGTTATTAAGAGATACCCTTATATGATCACACCACAATGTTACTAGACAACGAAAATAAAATTAATAATGAATATCACGTGTGTGTGTTTTTCTCATGGAAAAATTAAAGTTCCCTCACAAACTATGTTTTCCATTTCACATTCCTAGGTAACATAGATTAAATTTTTATCAATCCAAACCTTTAAAATATGAAATATTTAAATGATATCAAGTTTTCTATGCCTTATACACACACGTTTTAATCAGATTATATAATTTTAAATTATTAATTCATTTAATAAAAATTTATTCCATTAAAAATTTAACATAATCATAAGTCTAATATATTTGTGAACTCCAAAAATAATATACTAGAATATATTATGGTATGATTTTATTTAAAATAAAATTCTGTGAATTGAATTGTTATTTAATTATTTTTAGTAATAAAATATTTATAATATCAATGGATTTCTAGGTATTCATAAATTAAAAAAATTTAGATAGAGATTCATGTAATCATATCATATAACCTTATTAGTGTATTGAGGAATATTAAACCATATAATTGGGGATAGATAATGATATATCGATAAAACGTGAGAATAATAAAAAAATTCATGATATGTAAGTAATACATGATATATATAAATTAAAATATTATATTCAAAGGATTACTATGACTAGTATTACTATAATGTTTGTCACCTATGGAAAGGATACCAGCCACATTATGGTATCATTTTTATACCCCATATATAGTATCTTCATATATAAAAAACTACCGAATTCATTAGAAGTGAGAAATTCTTGTCTCATCCATCAAATAAACATTTAATTTACCAAAATATACCTTGAAATAAATTATCTACAATATTGAATTGCATAATCCTTAATAAAATAAGAAAAATTGTCAATAATGTTCTTTGAGTTTGATAA
Organism: Viscum album; assembly: GCA_963277665.1. Lineage (NCBI taxonomy): Eukaryota > Viridiplantae > Streptophyta > Magnoliopsida > Santalales > Viscaceae > Viscum > Viscum album. The sequence continues at coordinate 1,420,476,439 of OY728123.1, read as the reverse complement.
GTGGGTGTTTTTCCAATGATGAAATAAATTTTTTAAAATTATAAATAGATTAATTTGGAGGTAATGGTGAAACAAAATCATGATGCAATAGAATCTTATGAAATCATTGGAATTATCTGTAAGGTTATTAAATGGGATCTTATATAATCCATTGATAATTTTTTTATGTCTGAATGTAGCCTTATGAATTTGTGCTTCTTTATAAGGGATTATAATAGTATGTTACTAATTAAGATATAAATAAATTCTTATAGGATCAAAATTTTATAAACCATATATAATATACATTTTATGGATATAAAAATATTTAATGTAAAATATTCACGTTAGTGTGGTTCAACAATGAAATTTGTCTTTTTTTACAATAGATGGAGTAACTCCCAAAGTCTTAGTAATGGACGTGGTATATATATATTAGTCCACTTATAAAGATAGATTGCATTATTATAATTTAAATTAAAAATATTCTCTAATATATGACATATATTGGGATTTTAATAATAATATTGGGAAAGGGTTTTACTTGATTTGCATAAGTACAATTAAAAAACATGAAAAACTCTTTATCTGAGTTTAATTAGAGGTTATGAAACAATATCACGACTAGATCATCCATTAAATCAAAAAAAACTTGATGTAGAACAATAATTAAACTTAAAAAATAAAATGTTAAAGTTTTTTACTACCAATGGAATTCATAAATGAAATAAAGACATATAAATATACTTTTATAACTTTCTAAAACATAAGGCATAACCATATTAATCATTTTCATATTATTAATGATATAGTTGAGTTATTTAATTATAGGTGAACAATTTTCAAGTATTTTTGGAAAGATAAATGGGTGAATTGGAATTTAATGATGAAATAGGTTTAATAGTTTAATATTTTTTATCTTACATTGTATGATATAAAATTTTCAGGTTTAAAAATGGGATTACAACTATTTTTTTTCACCAATGATAATTGATACAAAATTCATATTTAATTTACATTCAATGTTTTTATAAATTAATAAACTAAGGTTAAATAAAATTTCATAATAAAGAATCAATAAAATTCTTTCTTGTGAGATTAAATATTCTTGTACTTTTAAATATTTTTATTATAGAAGAGTTTGTTATTTTATTATAAGATCAATTATTTGACCAATAAATTTTTTTATTTATTGAAAAATATAATTAAAAATACTAATTCATTATTACATTATAATTAAACTATATAGTATATCATTTATACTTGCCATATTTTAATATTTTTTCCAAAATATAATTATTCTGCAACATTACCATAATTATAATTTCATCTAATTTTGATTTTTTGATTATATATTTTATCCAATTTTACATAAATAAATCTTCATATTGGGTTAATTTAATTATCAAACAAATATAATTAATAATTAAACTAATATTTAGGTTTTATTAATTATAATGGCCACATTATTAATGCAATTGAGATGACAAGAGTCATTATGCGTTGTGAAAATGGGGGGAAATTTCAGCATTATTTGTTATCGGGAATGTTCATGGTAAAAATAGAAAATTACACTATAATATGATCTTAGATAATTTTTATTACAACTAAATTGATCCATTATAGTTTTTTTTACCTTAGGATATGAGTTTGGTAGAAATATGTGCCATTCAAATTTTCAAGGAATATTTTATATTTAATTATTTAAATATTAATTTACTCACATGTGTTTTCTTGGTCATATCATTCTAGAAGAGAATATGTTTTCAATTCTAGCCCTTTTTATGTGTTCATAATGTTGGGGGGGGGGGGGTTCTAGGAAAGGCATAACCTTTCATCGAGTTCCAGGGTCATACCCCTTTTCTTTTTCTTTTTCTATTTTTCTTTTTTTCTTCATTATTTTTCCCCCTTGACTTTTTGTCTACAACTATGGGGGATTCAACATTGAGATATTTATCCATGATATGGAGAGGTAGATAATAGACGAATATAGAGATGATGATGAACCATCATGGAGCTTGGGGAATGTCATATCCTCATGCAACAATTGATGACCATGGATCAGATTGATGGTTTAGTAGCTTCCACATAGAAGTAGGTTGGTTTTATATTTTTCACCAGAAATACCCTTAAAATAGTTTTATAGGTTTTAATCCAAATTTTTGATTTCATGGGACCCATTTTGATTCAACCTATATATTTTGATGATATCAAGAGTTTTGAGGAGTTTCAAGGGATTCCTACTCTAGGAAACCCATGTAGATGATGCGTGGTTTTAAGAACACCTTCTATGTGTTATAATTGTTTGAGGAAAATGATGTTTTTATAATTACCCCTTTTTATATTATGTAAATTTGTTTTAGTGGTATTTTTATATTTACCTCTCCATGTGTAAGAGTATATAGGTATATGGAATTTTTGAATGTACATGTCTTGTACTGTGGGTACATTCAGTGTAGTGGGACATGGACAAACACCCCATGCAAGGTGTACGTGGCCATGTAGATGTACAAATGAATGCACAATTTACAACCTTTCCATTTAATATCATAGAGTAATACCCAATTAATGCTTTATATATGTATAAGTACATGGATATGTGTAGGTTTGAGGGAACATTCCATTTACTCAGAAGTACACACAATGTACCTTTTCTAACTTGGGGAGTTTAAGGGTGTTTTATATCAAAAATTCTGAATTGCACTCATCTTTAGTAACTTATATGCATTTTTTCCACAAAGATTGTTATTTTGGATTCCTTTTGGTTTTTGAATGCTATTTTTATGAGTTTTTATTGTTAGTGTTCAATAGGATGATTTCCTTTAGGTTTTTATTTGGAGTCCTCTAGTGGGTTGGGCATGAGCTGTGAGGCATGGAGAGGGTAGTGAGATCAATAGTGGGCTTGGTTTGTGGATTCCAGATAGTGTTTTCTTATTTTTTTGGATATATTCCAGAAGTAGAATTCATGTAGTTGCTCTGAGGAGATATTGATTTTTTATAGTATGTTAGGAATGGTTACTTGAGGTTAAAGAAGTTGATGTATATCATCCATGTTTGTGGATCATAGATATTGGAACCTTTGGTTAGGGTTGATGTTATGGGATGGTGGTCAAAAATCAGGTATGTTAATATACTGTGATGATTATGAGATACTCTTAATGATTCCCTCATGGGATTGTTTCTTATCTAGTGATTAGTGATTGTCATAGTCATCTATGGAGAGTGACCATTTTATATGGTATCATTTATTGTAGAGAGACCTTATATATTACTAATTTTTGAAGTTTTTATGAGGAATATAGTGAATTTCCCATATTGGTAGGTATGTGATTTTGGATTCCTAGTTCTGAGAGAATTGTGATAGAGGATTAGTTGGAGTCCACTGAGGTCCATTTGGGTTGTTTTAAAACTATGTGTGTCCTATTATTTTGGAAGATCTAGAGGAACCATATATGGGTGTTATAATCTTTCCAGGACCTTTTTACTATTAGAGGATTTTTCAACCATCCTGGACCGAATTCTTGTGTGAAATAGGGGAGTCTCATGGTGGATGTTGCTTTAGGTTATGATCCTAGGGACTGTGGGAGCCTCGAGTTTGGTTTGATCTCGAGGTGGGTTGTGGAGAGACCATGGTGGATATTTGTTTTGGATTATATGATCTATGGTGATGAGAGTGGACCCATATTTTTTTGGTTGAGATTTGATCAGTGTAAATAGTTTATCTATTTGGCGGTGGGTTCAATATTGGATCATCCCATGTTCAGTTGGCATTTGGACATGACATTTGATAATTTTTTGGACCAGTACTATGTTATGAGTAGGAGAAAATTGTTGTTTTTGGATCGAGAATTAACCCTGAGTTTGTATTTGTTTCTCCCCACCATTTTATGGATATTGTTAGATGAGATTATAGATCTACTGGATTATCTAGATGATTACACCCTTAAATTTGAGTATTCACCCTTGGTTGTGGTTATTTTTCATAGATGTTGTTCTGTTGGACTTTTTTATGGTGCCCTTGTGTAATGAATTATTCAGGTCCCTATCAAGGGATCCCACAAGGTATTGTATCTGATGGCTCTATGATGAAGCCGGATTTCTTCTGTAGGACTTATAGGATATTATAGATCTTTAACTTACGGAGGGGTGATTTTTCCTCTTGGTCAAATAATTTCATTGGAGTTCTAGAGCCCAATATATTCATGTTCAGGTTGTGGATTCAAATCGTTACGAACTAGGGTATAATATTCATTCCTTTTAATTTAAAATTTTTGGAGCTCCTATATAGATCTAGAAGACATGACAGTTGTAATGTGGATGGGTGATTCATGTGTTATAAATCCTCTAGTGAGGCTAGAGTGGGGATATATTTAACTCGGGTGTCAGAGTATTACTCATAGTTGACTATTTTCATTATTTATATTTTCTTCCTTTGTTTTATAAAGTTATTTATCTTTATGTCAGCTATAATTAGTGTTTGGATAGACTGGGAATATCATGTGTGCATGGAGTTGTTAGGATATCATATCTATAAGTTCACTATTGGGTGTGGCCTACTGAGATTCATTTGTCACCCGCTATATGTGAAACTTGGTGTGTGTGAAGACTTGATGTCTTCTTTCATGTTCGAGCACATGATGTGCGATGGATGGGGATAAGTAATAATGTTACAGAATTAAGTAGAGATTATTGTGTGGTTTCTCTAGATCGGGAAGGTGTAGTTCTAGCACTATGGAGACTAGGTATGTGGTTTGGATCAACATTTGAAGTATATATTTATGTATTTATTTTAATTTTGTTTATTTTTTGTGTGTGGTTAGTCCAATTGGTGATTGATAATTTTATATTCTGCATGCGAGATTCTATATGCCTATATGAAAAGTTTCATTTATTTTATGATGCTTCTCCTTAAGTTACTTATTATGTGTACTATTATGTTCATCCTAGTGTAGGATTTTGGTTATTTTTCACATATATTTTACTCTAAACAAAGTGTGTAGTATTCCCACTACATATTTTAAACCAACACTATTAATCAATTGCCTCTGGAATTCAGAGAGGTTCTCTTGAATCTTTATGGTGATCTAGATGAGGAATGTGTCAGGTCTACCCAAGGTGGTTTTTTATAAAATGATATAAATTTTTTTTGGTTTTATGATTTGGGAAGATGAAACATATGTGGTATAGGAATGATTCTGAACATAGTATATATATCAGACCGATGTGTCATAAAAATATTACCCTATAAGAAGTCCAATTTTCTTGGGATTGGGAATAGTTTTCTTGGATTCTGTTTCTATGGTAATGTAATTTCACTTAGTGTGATGCAGTTGATATTGTGTATTTATGATTTATAATGGTTTTTAGAACACATTCCATGGTCAAGAGGCCAGTTTCTATGCATCATTCGAGGCACATAGCATTCACCTCACATATGGCTTTATGCTGTGTCTTGTTAACCATATAGGTTCAATTGCTTAAAGTGTAATTAATTCCTTACATGATTTTTTAACAAATAGGTACTTGGTGGAATTATACCCTATTAAAACACACAAATATATATTCTTATGATGATAGGTAACATATATTGTGTGGTTATAAGTTCATTGCTAATAAAGATGTAATCCCTCATCGAGGGATGAATGGAAACCCAATTGGATTGGTAGTGTGATCTAAGTGCCCTATTGGTGGATAAATGATGGAAAGGATTCCAGAGGGGTATTTGGATTATGATTTAGTTTCCCAAAGGTGGTGGTTTTCATCAATTCAAAGGTTTTTTTGATTTGGGATGGCGATGATTTTTCCATATGCTATTTGCCAAGCCTTGTAGTGGTGCCCATGTCCCTGCTATCACTGATGGACTGGGTGGGCATTGTCATTATTCATTGGTGGTTTTATTGAGGTCTAATATGACTAGTATTTTTTTATACATGAGGAATAATGATGTTTGATAAGTGGAGTACCAGGAGTTAGCCCTATCTCTTTTCTGGCATGAGAGGGTTGGTTTTGTTGGAACCCTTGCCTTTCTCATTTTGGTTGCGCCTTGGGTCGAAAGGTGTGATTGTGGTTAGATTATCATGGAATTGGATTTATTTATGTGTGGGGGGTTCTATGTTTATGATCTTTTCATGAGGTATATGCCTCGGATTTTGAATAGGTGTGTTGAGGGTTCTATTTTTTATTTGAAAATAACTAGTGTGAGGAGTATTGTTAGTGGTTTTAGGTGCATTAGCCAATTTTTTCTTAAGAAATTAATCATGTGAGAATGATTAAAATTTCTCTTTAGAGATATTTCTATGGAATGTGTTGTGGAGAGGTAGTACACAATAGGATATTTGGGGTCATGAGTCTCATTTTAATATGTTTATAGAGCATGAAGTTTGTAGGATTTTGTTGTGGCACTCAGTTTTGAGTGATTTTCCATGTATATATATTTTGATAATTGATGGATTTAGCATTGGGTATGTGGTTTTACATTGGAATGTGTGGTGATGGTAAATATACTCCAATGGCGGGGATCATCAGATATGTTATTGTTGAATGTCACTCGTGCACAAGAGAGAGAGAGAGAGAGTGCTCTGGATACTTAAAGACCGGTTGTTGGATGGTTGTGATAACTGTATTTCACTAGTTCTCATAGGAAATCATGGTTGTTGGATATCCGATGAGTATTTTATAGAGGCAAGAATCATTTTTGGTGGTGTCTTTTTGATGACCCGTGTTGTCACTGTTGTTGAAATCAGAGGGAATTTGAACTTTTTTTATTCCTGGATGTTTTTAGTGGAAAATTGTAAATTATTCTAAAAACATAAGCCTATATAATTTTTATATCCTATCACTTAGTCCCCTAATAGGGTGTTTACCCTAAAAACGTAGTTTGGTTGAAATCTGAGTAGTTTAAATTCTCACAGAATATTTAACATTAAATTAATTAAATATTTATTTATTCATGCATGTTCATTTAGTTATATATTTCAAATAGAGTATCAGATTTATATTTTGTTATCATGGTTGAGTCTAGAGTGTGGAGTTTTTCCAATTCAAGTACTAAACATGTTTCAAGCTTCGAGGCTAGGCCAGAACCCATTTTCCATTCCTTTTCCTTTTCAATTTTCTTCCCTTTTCATTTTTTATTTCTTTTTTCCCTTGGTATGATGTGTATTCCCATGGGGGATTCCCCTTTGGGTTACTATGCTAAGATATGGAGATGGAGAGATGAGAGGGAGAGTAATAGGTGGAGGATCCACCTTGAAGCTCAGGTTATGCTAGATCTTCATGTAGTAGCTGCAGATCACAAATCATATTGAAGCATATGTAGTTTCTTTTGAGTGGTAGAGCTGTATTATGTTTATCAATTAAAATCCTTATACAATAGTTTTTTAGTTTTAATTCCATTTTGGGTTTCTATGGACCCATAAGGTGTTTATATATTGTTTTTTAGATAAATAAATGATTTCAATAGATATTTGGGGGTACCCATTCAGGGAAACAATTTCCACAGAGTGTGGCTGTGTGAACACATGTGCTGTGTTATTCAACTTTGGGGATGATGTATTATTTGGAATTACATGCCATTTTGTAACACCCCGAGATTTTATGAGATTCTTTTTAATATCTTTTATGTCTTGTGTTTTAAGCTACACCGATATTATCTTGTGTTATACGCAACACCGTATTAGCTTGTATTATATGCAAACACTATTCCTGGCCTGTGTTGCACGCAAGAGCGACCTTCCTCGATAGCGTTTGTTATATGCAATACCGAGTTTCACTAAACAATGATATATTATTATAATATTATGAACTAGTTGTTATGAATAATATTAACCTAATTTTGAATTTTATAACATTATAACTCATCTTACACATTTTCTAGAATGAGATATGAAAACAAAATAAATTTTTCGATAAAATAAGTATTTTAAAAAAATGCAGTTTTACCGCCTTTTGATCGCACACCCATTTAAAATATAATTTATGACAATTTTATAAGTAAAATTTTACAAAATAAACTTATTATTTTGAATCAGGATATAAAAATTTACATTGGATAAATCTTTGATGCTTTTCTGATAACATTTATATTTTGATGAATAGTACAAATACGCTAAATTTTAATTAAAAACAACTTTTTTCTTAAACATAATTTATATTGATAGATTATAATATTTAATGGTTTTAAAGTATAAATAGAATATATTTTTACTATTAAATTTAATTGAAGTCATTATCATTAATTTTACATTGAATTCATAGGTAATAACATTTCAATCTTTGATAATGTTTTAACATAAAAAAAACCTATTTTCTTAACAATGAGATTAATTTAAAATTAATTACTACAACTTATTTGTTTTGAATTTTGAAAAATGGATTCCATATCTGGATTCAGTGGGTCGAAATTATGTTAATATTTTACTTTTAGTTTTTTGATATTATGAATAGTTACTATGGTAATTTTTATTTACTACAGTGAAAGGTAAATCAGGTAATTAAGGGTAAAAATAAGATTATAAAATTACCCTAAGACCTTTTCAAATACTATTTGATGAATAAAAGTTGACCCATATCACTTAAGGGTCATAATAGATTCATTTCATGGTCTTTTGACCATGAAAATGATATAATTATTATTAAAACCAAAGAAAGTGACAACATGTCACTCTCTTATATATTATAAGTGTAATAATTTTAATTTAGTGATAGTCTTCATAAGACATTAAACTTGAATAGTCTCCAAAAATCTAATAAAATTATCTACATCATTTTAATTTATTTAGAATTTTTAGGGATTAAATAATTATCATTAATGATGACACAATTGTGATGTAGAAATTATTTTATTGATTGAAATATTAAAAAAATTGTTTTAAAAATATTAAAATAAATATTATGTAAACTAATTAATGTTCTAAGAAAATTTTCTAGATTCATATGATATGTTAAGAGTCTATTAAATATTTTGGTTCGAATATATCCTCTGTGTGGATTTTATTTAAATTCAAATAAATGAATAATGTCAAACTTGACAGTATTGTTATTTTATAAAAATAACATATTATAAAAATGTTTAAAAATCAAAAAAATATTTAGAAATTATAAATTGAAATTTATATGGTCTAATATATCATAAAGTATACAATTATGGACCATTCACAACACTTAAGTAATTATTTATAAAAATTTAAAATTTAAAATATTATTACCACAAATAAAATTAAATTGATTAAATATGGATAAATCAGGTTGATAAGGTTTGAAATAATTTCCAAACATATCTAAATTTTATCGGTTAAAGATATTACTACTCTATATCATCTAATAATTTTATTGGAGTCATTTTGGAGGTTTTTAAGTGGGGTTTGAGTTTATTATAAATTAATATTTTAGAAGTTTCTAAAAGTGCCCCTCTCCTCTCTTATAAAAGGGCACCTCCTCCCTCTCCTCCTCACACCATTTTGGGCCTTAAATCTCGGATAAACCCAGAAATTTTCCCTTATCCACTTCCTTAGAAACATACTAGAGGTCCTGGGATTCTTAAAAGACCAACTTTACTGCCCTAAGTGGAGGTTTAGAAGAGGCGCGTCGAAGAAGAGGTAATATCCTTTACCGATTCTTTCAAGTTCATCTATTATTCTACATCCTCTTATTTTTTTGTTTCATAATAATGTAATAAAATAAGTATCACTAATTCAATTATATGTTATTATAAATATGAACCAACCCTATTTCACCTTCTATCCATCCTACAGAAAACAAAATCACCACGGGTGCGCACGTACGGATTACCGTCTCCACGCCGTGGTGTAATCTGTTATTCCACCACCTTACTTGGATGGGTATAATGGTGTAATGAATAACTATATATGTTTATAATAACATGATAAAAATTCATAAATATTATATCACCCACTCTAATTCCATTCAATAATTATGGGAATGATATCATCGCTTGTGCGTACATACGGATTACCGTTTCCATGATGCGATGAGATTCATTCTCCAAGCTAACAATTCAAGAATGATTATAAAGTATATGTAATATATAATCATAAAATATATGAAATATTAATGATACAGGATTTAAGTATATGTTATTTACTTACTTCCAATCAATTTATAAGGAAACGAAAACAGCGTTCATGCGTACGTACGGCCTACTGTCTCCATGAACATTGTATTTCATTCCATTTATCGATCGATTATATATATGTATATTCTGAATATATATTATATATAAATCATGTTTTAAATTATGGAAGTAAGTAATCATGATATAAGTAATCATATGAATAATTACAAGTCAAAACAGGGATGATAAATTAAACGATTTGACCCAAAACTCTTTTTTTACATGGAATTGACAAATGAACGGGTAAAACAAAGTCTTAAGTGAAACATATATGATATAATAAATATTATTATGGTTATGTTAAAAGTTAATAATATGTTTAAACCCACTATACAAGAGTCTCAGACACATATATAAGAAATTGGACAGATGTTACGGGATAATTATGCAATCTCAATTTAATCCAGGATTGTTTATCCGTAAGTATTTACTGGGGTTATATTTTTCATCCATGTCCATAAAAATGTTTTCAGAAACTTTTTAATATTCTTCCATGTATGTTTAAATTCATGTTAACCCCCTTTTGACTTTTACTTGTTTTATGGAAGGAATATTTGTTTTGTTTACCATACGTTGTACTTTTTGACTTTTCCGTTAAAAGTACAAGGAGAATGTTTTTTAACTTATACGATGTGAACGGATTTTTCCAATTTCATATTGACTTATTTACATAAAGCCTAATCTAAAATATTTCATGAGTATTTTCAAAAAAATTCTTTTCTTTTAAATTGCATATCATTTTGAGAAAGAAAATGATTTGCAAGAAGAAAGGATATTTTCCACAAGAATTCATTTCAAGTGTTTTATTAAATCTATTTTCCATCTATGATGACATTATTTAATATGGTTATGTTTCAAGAATAATGTCTCTATTATTTAAATGGTTTGATTTTTCTTATGATGAAATGATATCCATTTGTTTTATATGGATTATGTTATGATGGGATGATGTTTATGAAACCCATTTTATTCTTTGGGTTATGATGAATGATTTATTTTTATTTTGTGGCACAAGTAAGAATGATTTCATTATGAGATGGGTGGGACCTATATCTCCCTCCAATGCATTGGGTAATGATTTATATCTCATTAGATAGAGATGGCTGGAACGGAAAGTGAATCTGGTTCAGTAATATAGGGTGGGAACGACAAGTAAACCAGGTTCAGTAATGGACTTTGTCCACTATGATGGTCTTGGAAAAAATGACTTGGCTAATAATGAAATCATAACACGTGCTTAATGGTTTTCCACAATTACATGTTTTATTCCCATGCTATTTTCCATGGTTAATATTCCATTATGATCTATTACTTATACATTGCCAAGATATATGCCAATACTCATGATTTTGATGTTTTATGTCCCAGTTCTTACATTCAATTGTTTCGGGATTGTTTTATGTTCCCCATATTTACACTTACTGAGCATTTGAGCTCACCCTTTTTATGTTTTCTTTTCCCCATGATATAAATAATGGTTTTTGGTAATAAAAAAAAAGGGGAAGATCTTTATGGGAGATTTTGAAGATCATTCACCATGATTAGAGGATTATGTTCCGAGTTTCCAAAGACACTAAACTAATACGGTCTTTGAGAATCTATTTTTTTCATGTATTAATTATTCTGAAAAAGTAATGTAATTTCTTTGTACATATAGCTTTTTGTCTCTACAGTTGGTATCAGAGAGAAGGTTTAGTTAAGCTTTGGAAACTAGGATGCAAAAACTTTAGTGAAATCCCTAGAGATATTTCTAAGTTATTTCTAGGGATGTCTCTAAGGTTAAGTATAATTATAGGTTATAGTACAGGAATTTGGGAAACGATCTTAGAATTAAACCTAAGATGTAATATATTGATGGTACCCCCCCCCCCTTTATTATGTTGTTTTCCTAGCATGATTTTTGCCTCTCACACTATTTTTTTTGGGTTTCAAATGATGGTTGGAACCCGAATGAACTGTGTTGATCAATGTAATGGACAATTCAATGATTGTCCTCCTGAACAATCCAATTTTATGGGAGATGAAGTGAAAAATATTATTTCTATACTTACATAAGCTATGAATCATTCAATACTTCCAAATGAGATGAGAAGGGAACAATATTCTATTGATTCATTTATGAGGCAACATCAACATTCTTTCAGTGGGTCTTCTGATCCACTTGTTACTGAACAATGGATCAATACAATTGAAAAGATATTTTCCAGAGTTCGCTATTCGGAACATGAAAAATTCATTCTGGCTATTTACCGTTTAGAAGGTGAAGCAGACTAGTGGTGGACTAAAATTACGAATCCGAGGCCCCAAGATGAAATTGAATCCATTGAATGGGATGAGTTCAAGAACATATTTTTCAATAATTACTTCCCTCATATTCTTAGAACAATGATGAAAAAGGAGTTCCTTGAGCTTAAGAAAAAGGATGATGAATCTGTCGGTATATACGAGGTGAATTTTACAAGGCTCATAAGGACTACATCTGGAATTATCATCCAACCTAAGAGTAAAGTTGATCGATTTTTCAGTGGCATAAAACCAAGCCTTCGATGGGAATTAGCTATAAGAGACTTCAGTAGCTATGAAGAAATTGGGAATTGTGCTATCAAGGTAGAACTAGAAGTTGGTATTACATATCCATCTCATGGTTTTGACAAGAAACGAATGATGGAGTTCAAGGAAAAATCTCAGAACAATGGTGAAAAGAAGGTGAATGTTTCTTTATTCTCAAAGTGTGGAAATAATCATGGCGTATATTGTCTAAAAGGTACTAGAAAATGTTTCAAGTGTGAAAAAGAAGGTCATAGAGCAACTGAGTGCCGAAGTAATGGGAAAAAAGTTTCTAATGATGTCAATAGAGAAAACACTATAGAGAACGTTCCAACAACATTTCAATGCTTCAAGTGCATAGAAATGGTGAATTATGATAATCAATGCCCTAATCCAAGGGTTAATGATGATAGACATGAGAAAACTCTAAAGGAAAAGGACAAAGTGAAGTCACATGCGATCAATATTTGTGATGTTGAGTATGAAAATGATGTTTTGGAATGATTAAGTGTTTATGTAATGGGATTTCAAAATAGTATCATGGAATCTCATTTACATTATCTTGAAATTTTGGAATATCTATGTATTGGTTTTCAATAAATGTATGCTACCGGTAACCATGAAAAGTGATTGAAATATTTTTGGAAAGCAGATGATATGCACATAATGAAGGGATAAGGAAAAATGAAATGTTTGATAGTATTAATGAACTCATGAATGATATAAGGACAAAGTTATATCATGGCTTTAGTATATATAAATATTGGGATTTTGGTATGTGGAAATAGTTAACTTTTGACAGCATTAATGTTTTCAATAATGTTAAATGGGTATTAATTTTTCACGAGAATACATGATTAAGGTATTCACATGTTTGGAATGTGACCAACAAGATATATCCTATGATATATGGTGGATAAATGATGGTATTCACATGCTTGGTAGATGACATTTCTAGTAATCGTTTTCATTATACTATGAGATTGGACATAAGTATTTTGAATAAGCCTAAAGGTTGGAATGGATTAAGTTGGACATAAGACAATATTGTTTGAGGATAGAAACTTTTTTTGATATTATTTCTGTAATTTTATAATAGTTTAGTTTTAGAAAAAGGACAACCTACAGGATGGGTGACAACCTGTCACGTCGGACAAGGTTGTAGGAATCGAACCAACAACCGAAGTGTGATAGGCCTCTATCTCCTACCACTGGACTACAGGAAGACCCTGGTTAGTAGAAACTAGATTTATTTTATTAAGCGGTATGCTAGATGAAGTATGAGTCCATTTTTGGAAGCATATATGATTAACCTCACCATAGATGTACTTATTTATATTTAATATCATATGGTAACCTTTTTTGTGATTGAGACAGATGGAATGACCTATCATTATATCGCATGATCTGCTAATACTTAAAGAATGTAAAATTCAACATCATATCATTATATAAGAGATGAAGTGGAAATTGTTCATGGAATGACCAACAATGATTTTACACTGAAATAAAGTAAGTATTTATCCTTATGAAAACATTCATCAACATTAGGGAAATGATCTTGAAAACCAAAAATTTTTTCCTTGTCCCCTCATATACAATGAATCAGATTGTACCTTATATCATCAAAAATTTATTGCCTTTTGATTTTTGGATTTTTCATAGCCATGTTCTCTACCACTCTTCATCAGAACATGATTGTTAGATTTCTCTTCCATATCCATGTTTTCACCTATGTTCTCTTATGTGGAAACCCAGTGATGAGTTACTTTGGGTATCCGTAATGTTTCTAACGTTCCTTTTTAAAATAAATTTTCAATATTCTTTTTTACAATGAGGGTTTCTATTAAAGAAACTTTGAAGCAGTAAATGATTTATAACCCTGACAAATTTCGAGGCCGAAATTTATTTTAAGGGGGGTAGAATGTAACACCACGAGATTTTATGAGAAATATATATTTTTTGAATTTAATTGATGTATTATGTTGTATTCTACACCAAGATTATCTTTTGATATACGCAACACCATATAATCTTGTAGTATATGAAAAAACTATTCTTGGCTTGTGTTGCACGCAAGAGTGACCTTCCTCGATAGCGTGTGTTGTACGCAATACCGAGTTTCACTAAAAAATGATATATTATAATAATATTATAAACTAGTCATTATGAATAGTATTAATCGAATTTTAAATTTTATAACATTATAATTCATAATACACATTTTTCTAGAATGAGATATGAAAACAAAATCAATTTTTCGATAAATGAAGTATTTTTTAAAAATGGAGTTTTTCCGCCTTTTGGTGGCACACAAATTTTAAATATAATTTTTTACAAGTTTATAAGTTCAATTTTACAAAATAAACTTCTTAATTTGAATCAGGATAAAAAAATTTACATTGGATAATTCTTTGATACTTATCTGATAACTTTCATATTTTGATGAATAGTAAAAATACTCTAAATTTTAATTAAAAACTACTTTTTTCATCAAGATAATTTATATGTTTAAATTATAATATTTAATTGTTTTAAAGTATAAATAGAATATATTTTTACCATTTAATATAATGAAAGTCATTAACATTAATTTTACATTGAATTCATTGGTAAAAAAATTTCAATCTTTGATAATGTTATAACTTAAAAAACCCCATTTTCTTAATAACGGGATTAATTTTCAATTAATTCCTGAAACTTCTATGTTTTGAATTTTGAAAAATGGATTCCATATTTGTATTAAGTGGGTGAAAATTATATAAATATGTTACTTTCAATTTTTTGATATTATGAATAGTTACTACGGTAATTTTTATTTACTATAGTTACAGGTAAATCTGGTAATTAAGGATAAAAATAAGATTATAAAATAAATCTAAGACCTGAAAAAATACTATTGGATGAATAAAAGTATACCCATATCACTTTAGGGTCAAAATATATTCATTTCATGGTCTTTTAACCACGAAAACGATATAATTATTATTAAAACCAAAGAAAGTGACAACTTGTCACTCTCTTATATCTTATAAGTGTAATAATTTTAATTTAGTCATAATCTTCATAAAACATCGAATATTAATATTTTACAGAAATATAATAAAATTATCTAAATCATGTGAATTTATTTAGAATTTTTAGTGATGAAATAATTATCATTAATGATGACACAATAGTGATGTAGAAATTATTTTATTGATTGAAATACCAAATAAATTGTTTTAAAAATATTGAAATAAATATTATATGAACTAATTAATGTTCTACAGAAATTTTCTATATTCATATGACATGTTTGGAGTCTATTTAATTTTTTTTAATATATCCTTTGTGTGGATTTTATTTAAATTAAAATAAATGAATAATATCAAAATTGACAGTATTGTTATTTCATAAAAATAACGTATTATAAAATTGATTAAAAATCACAAAAATATTTAAAAATTATGAATTGAAATTTATATGGTCTAAAATGTAAAAAAGTATACAATAATGGACAATTAAAAACTCATATGTAATTATTTACAACAATTTAAAATTTAGAATTTAATTACCACAAATAAAATTAAATTGATTAAATAAAGACAAATCAAGTTGATAAGGTTTAAAATACTTTCCCAACATGTCTAGATTTTATTGGTTGATAATATTACAACCCTAAATCATCTAATATTAAGATTTGAGTCATTTTTTAAGGTTTTATGTGGGGTTTTAGTTTATTATAAATTAATATTTTAGAGGTTTCCAAAAGTGCCCCTCTCCTATCTTATAAAAGGGGACCTCCTCCCTCTCCTCCTCACACAATTTTATGCCTTAAAGCTCGGAATAACCCTTAAAATTTATCTTCTCCACTTCCTTAGAAACATTCTAGAAGTCTTGGTCTTCTTAAAAGACCAGCTTTTGTGCCCTAAGAGGAGTTTTAGAAGAGGCGCGTCGAAGAAGCTGTAATATCCTTTACCGATTATTTCAAGTTCATTTCTTATTCTACTTCCTCTTATTTTATTGTTTCATAATAAAGTAATAACATAAGTATCACTAATATAATGATATGTCATAATAAATATAAACCAACCCTATTTCATCTTCTATCCATCCTACAGAAAACAAAATCACCGTGAGTGCGTACGTACGAAATACCCGCTCCACGCCATGGTGTAATCTGTTTTTCCACCACCTTTATTGAATGTGTTTAATGGTGTAAAGAATAACTATATATGTTTATTATAAAATGATAAAAATTCATATATATTATATCATCCACTCTAATTCCACTCAATAATTATGGGAAAAATATCATCGCTCGTGCGTACGTACAGATTACCGTCTCCACGACGTGATGAGATTCATTTTCCAAGTTAACCACTCAAGAATGATTATAAATTATATATAAAAAATAATCATAAAATATATGACATATTAAGGATACTGGATTTATTTATATTTTATTTACTTACTTCCATTCAATTTAATAAGGAAACGAAAATAGTGTTCATGCATACGTATGACCTACCGTCTCCATGAACATTGTATTTTATTAAATTTACCGATCTATTATATATATGTAAATTATAAATATATATTATATATAAATCATGTTTTACATTCTAGAAGAAATTAATCATGATCTATGTTATCATATGAATAATTAGAAGTCAAAACATGGACGATAAATTAAACGATTTTACCCAAAACGCTGCTTTAACAGGGAATTGACAAATGAACAGGTAATATAATGTTTTAAGTGAATCATATATGATATCATAAATATTATTATGGTTACTTTACAAGTTAATAATTTGTTCAAACCCACTATGCAAGAGTCTCAAACACATATGGATGAAATTGGACATATGGTAAGGGATAATTTTGCAATCTCAATTTTATTTGAAATTGTTTATATGTATGTATTTAATGGGGTTATATTTTTCATCCATGTCCATAAGAATTTTTCCATAAAGTGTTTAATATTATTCAATGTATTTTTAATGTCATTTTTACCCCTTTTTTACTTTTAATTTATGTTATCTAAGGAATCTTTCTTTTGTTTACCATACGTGGTACTTTTTGACTTTTCCGTTAAAAGTACGAGGAGAATGTTTTTTTAAATTATACGGAATGAACAGATTTTTAAGATTTCATAACACCTTATTCACCTAAATCCTACACTACAAGATTTCATGAGTATCTTTAAAAAATTAATTTTTTTAAATTTCATGTCATTTTGAGAAAATAAAATGATTTGGAAGAAGAAAAGATATTTTCCTCCACAATTTATTTCAAGTGTTTTATTAAAACTATTGTCCATCTATGATGACATTATTTAATATGGTTATGTTTCCAGAATAATGTCTCTATTGTTTACATGGTATGATTTTTCTAATGATGAAATTATATCCATTTGTTTTATATGGATTATGTTATGATGGAATGATGTTTATGGAACTCATTTTATTCTTTGGGTTATGATGAATGATTTATGTTTTTTTTGTGACACAAGTAATAATTATTTCATTATGAGATTGGTGGGACCTATATCTCCCTATTGTGCATTGTGTGAAGATTTATATCTCATTAGATAGATATGGCTAGAACGGCAAGTGAATCTGGTTTAGTAATACAGGGATGGAACGACAAGTAAACCTGGTTCAGTAATGGACTTTGTCCACTGTGATGGTCTTGGAAACAATGCCTTGGATACTATGGAAATCATAACATGTGCTTAATGGTTTACTACAATTACATGTTTTATTACCATTCTATTTTACCAGGGTTAATGTTCCTTTATGATCTATGCCTTATGCACTTCCAAGATTTATGTCATTACTCATGATTCTGATGTTTTATGTTCATTTTCTTACGTTGAAATGTTTAGAGACTGTTTTATGTTCTCAATGTTTACCCTTACAGAGCATTTGAGCTCACCCTTTTTTTTTCTTTTCCCCCGGATATAAATAAAGGTTTTAGGTAGGAATAAAATGGGAAGATATTTATGGGTGATGTTGAAGATCTTTCACCATGATTAGAAGACTATGTTCTGAGTTTCCAACGACACTAAACTAATACGGGCTTTGGGCATCTGTTTTTTTCATGTATTAAATATAATGAAAAAGTAATTTAATGTCTATGTACATCAAGATTCTGGTCTCTACACATTTAGTTTATGTACATACTATGTATTATTTCTTGTCCATATACCTATCTGTGTGGTAGAGTATATGGATAGACATAGTTTTCGGAAGTGCATTTTATGTACACTGGTTACATACTATTTAGTGGGGAATGTCTATATGGCCATGTACTTTGGTAGACACCCCATGTGAGGTGTACATGGACATGTATAAGTACATGATATGAAAAAATTTACAACATCACCATTTAATAGTACATGGGAAGTCCCCATGCATGCTATGGACTTGTAGATGTATAGGGCTAGGTGCATGTTTGTGAGTACACATCATGTACTCAAAATTACATGTTTTGTACTTTTTATTACATTGGAAAATTTTGGTGTTTTGTGCCATGGATTCTGAATTGGTATTAGGATTATACCCCTTTGTGGGTTTTTTATACTTATATCATGATTGTGGAATCATTTTGGAATTTAGGGCATTTCAGAATGGGGGTTTGGATTTTGAGATTTTATAAGGAAGATTTCATGGAGGTTTTGTTTTGGAATTATCGAGTGGATTGGCTATGAGTTGCAAGGCTCAGTGAGGGTTGTGGGCTTGTTATTGAGAATGTCTTTTGAATATCAAAAACTGTTTTCAAAGGTTATTTATAATGGAACCTGGATGGTGGGATCAAATAGTATCTACGCTGAGATCATGGTTTGTCCCAGCATATTAGGACACCTTTATTGAGGTTAGAGTGGTTGAGGTATATCTTCTATAAATGAGGATCAGGGCTATTTGATCCTATGATCTTTGTTGATGTTGTGGGTCGAATGTTATGGATATGGTTTATTTAGTTGTTGAGACAAGTTTGAGGGACTCTTGAGGATTACATTGTGGGATGGTTCCTTATCAAGTGATTAGTAGTTTTTATAGTTAGTTACTGAGAATTATCATATGTAATTGTTTTCATTGTGATAAATAGTCCATATAGGGTATTTAATTTTGAGGTGGTCCCATGGACTATAGTGAATTCACCTATTAGAAGGCTTGATCTGTGAGATTCCCCCATTTTGGGATAACTATGATTGAGGATTAGGTGGAGGCCACTGGGTTCCATTTGGGTGTTTCTATATTTGGTGTGTCCCATGTTTTTGGATTATATATAGGAACCTTTTTAGGTTATCCTAATCCTTCTAGGGCCTTTATTCCATTTGATTATGTATCTTTGGGCGTGGACTAAGTGCATCGATGCATCAGAGAACTGTCATAGATTAAAACCCTTATACTATGAAATTAGGGACCGTGGGATCCTTGAGTTTGGTTTAACCTTATAGAGGGTTATAGACAGCCCATGGTGGTTGTTTTGTTGGGATGCTGAGATACATGGGTTGAGAGAGGCCATATGCTTTATTGGATGAGTGTTTATTGACATTAGTAGTATAAGGACCCGATCTTAAAACATTACATAATCCTAATTTTTAGTCAATAACATACATTATTACACATTGATGATCTTTTAAGGTTTATAGTTTTAGGAAATTAGGACAAAATCATATATAACATATCATAACCATACATTTGGATACTATTAAAACTATATCCATTATTTTAAAACATAATACTTTTCAAATAATGAATAATTCCTCAGACAAAACAACACAACTTTTAAATCACCTTCCTTATTTTCCTTACACATCCTTACTACCTATGAAGAACATTTCAAAACTAGGGATGAGTACAAAAATCCCAGTATGTGTTATACGAAAATAAATTTTTAGTCAAGTGATATCATAAAAACCAATAAAACCCATTTCATAAAAACTCGTTAAAATGAATGGAAACATCGTGTATTTTCCTGGGGAAATATTTAACACATCACTATTATAATCACCCATACACATGGAATAACCATTTGGTCAACATCCACCACTGGAGTACCCAATGCATTGGAGAGCTATAATGGGGCACACCTGTCATATCTTGATCTATAATGGGCTCAACCCAACATATCTTGAGCGATAATGGGCTCAAACCAACATATCTTGATATATAATGATCTGAACCCAACATAAATATGTCCAATGAACATATAATGGTAATAATATATCATGAAATCTTGAGAAAAAACTAATTATATATATATATATGTATTAACAATCCCTTTTAAATTTATGAATGAAACTTTTAAAATGATATAAAAATAGAAAGTCCCTTAAAATTATAATTGGAGTGAAAATTAATTGAATTTAAGTTACATGTTTATACACTATAAATACTCATAATATAACAATATATAAACATAAATTCATCACACCAATAATTTTGACACCAAAAAATTTGTAATGTATAGGGTTAACCAAAAGATTGGAAAATGGGTTAAGAATTCCCTTACCTTGGGTTCTTCATAGTTTAAATTTGTTTAAACCTTCTATATAATGGTTAAAAGAGTGTTATTATTATCTTAATAAAAAATATTCATGTTTATAACACCTTATGTGATCATTCTACAATAGCATTCCACGTATTTATTAGTTATATTTTTTTGTTTACATTGTATAGGGTGTGTTCTTTACATGGATTCCATAATTAGTTCATGGTGGATATTGATGTTGATTGGGCGTAAAACTCCAGTATTGGAATGGAATTGTATTTAAATATTTGAAAAACCGTAAATTATACAATTTATCATCTTGAATTCTTGAATGAGGATGATTCCTATGTTAAAACGTTTTTTATTTTTGTTTAGGTCATTTTGGCGATTCTTCGATCATAATGAACTAATTTTTTTGTATAAGATAATAAACTATGAATAAAATGGTTCTATAACATTATATAAGATATAATAAAAAAATAGTTAAACCATAAAATTGGTTTCATGACTAGTCTTGATGGAAGTATAAAAAATGAAATCACATCGTCCATGATGTCGGTAAATTGACACAGCACGAGCGATGTTTTAATTTATTGAATAAGTGGGAGAGGAGAAGATGTATAATGGTGAATATTCCATAAACATGATAATATCCAGAATATATAAATGATTTCATATCATTCATGCTTTTTGGATAACGGGTGGAGAGGAAAGATGAAGAATATGAAAGAAAATGAAAATAAAAGAAAGAAAATAAAAGAGGATGTTTACCTCTTGATCAATTCTCTTTAAGATCCTGCTTAAGGACTTTGGTTTCAGCCTTTTGGTGAGACCAGTTTGTCTTAAACGTGGGTAAGGTTCTTGGTAGGAGTATTGGTCAGAACATAAGAAAGACTCAAGGCTTGAGATGTGTGGGAGGAAGAGGGGGTAGGGGGTGGTATTTATAGCGGAGGATAGAAGGATTTTAACATTATTTTAATCATTAATATAATATTTTTGCTCAAGACTATGAATAGTCATAATTCATGGGACCCAAGATAGTAATAATTGCATGTTCATTCAAACCAAGTGGGCTTACATCACTTATGATGAAATTAATATTTTATTTAACTGATAATTTGAATATACTGTATTTTATCGTATTTTATCTTATTTCTCTATTTATCAAAAATTAAGGAATTTCATAAAAATCCCAAAAATTAACAGAAACCATTATTTGACATGTAGAATTAAAAAAATAAAACCATCATTCGAAAATAACTTTCTATATAATATTAATTTTTTTTGATTAAAATCATAATTTATTCAAAAATAACAATTTTAAATCAGAAACTCATTTTTTAACATCTTGAAACATTAATCAAGTTTTCATTATCTGAAATCCATAAAAAAATAAAATAATAATACAATTTACTATTCATTAGGGTTATATTACTATTCATAAGGGTATGTTACTCTTCACCAAAAATCATGTTGGTTTCATTAGACTCTAAATAACTTACTCATCACAATTGTAGATGACCATTTTTCGAAATCCAAAACATAGAAGTGAAACAATTATGTCCAAAGGCTAGTACTAAATATATACTTAAAAAAAGATTCATGCATTTAAATTTATTTTAAAAACCTTGGGGGTGTTACATTATCCCCACATTCTTGAAATTACATCGTCACAATTTTATTTACTAATTAAACAAGTGAGGTTACCTTTCCGTCATATAATTTTCAAATTCCCATGCTACTTCTTCTACCATGTGGTTTCTCCACAAAACCTTTACCTAGAGAATTACCTTATTCCACAATACATTTCCCCTTTAATAAATAATATGAATAGTTTTTTCTTTATAAGAAATGTTCTCTTCTAGCCAGTCTACTTCTTGGATCAAAACATGAGATGAATCTGGCACATACTTTCTCAACATCAAAACATTAAAAACATTGTGTACATGAGACAAACATAGAGGTAAAACAACTCTGTAGGTGACTGGTCCAAACTTCTTTAGGATTTCATATGGTCCAATGATCCATGGACAGGGCCTTCATTTCTTAATAAATCGCATAACACTCTTCCATGGTGAGATTGTAAGAAAATCATGATCACCTACCACAAAAGGAATTTTTTTCCTCCTATTGTCTGCATAACTATTCTATCTAGTATGAGCTATCCTCATGTGTTAATATATCATATTAACTTTCCTTTCGAATTACTCTACTAATTATGGTTCCATAAACTTCATTTCCCCAAATTTATCCCAAAAATATGGAGTTCTACACTATTTTTCATAAAATCCCTCAAAATGTGTTGTAACACCCCGACCCTGGTTACCCAGGGTCGGTGCATTATTTCATAACATTGGCATTATACAAGGAATCATGTCCCAAAATTCCAATCAATTTTTTATCCTTGAAAATACTATATAAATTCACAAGTTTTACATTACATCATGAAATAAAAACATAAAAAACATTTGGTCCCATTAAACACACTTATATCCTTATCCTATCCCTACAGGTCAACAATAAAATACTTTTTCACATACTAGAAAAAATAAAACATAGAAAAGGGTGAACTCAGATGCTTACTAAGGATAACAATATAATAGAAACTTTCATAAATAATCATTAACATTTAAGAAATTTATAAGACTAAAAAATCCTTTTAAACTTAAACATCAGCATAATATGGAAAAGATAAAATAAAATTATTCCATTTACTTATTCACATGGATATTCTACTAGTCGAATAATCACCTGAAATATCAATATCAACATTCATAATGATGGAATGCACAATACCAAACTTCATAACCACATAGTCATGGACTTATTCCAAGTATACAAATAAGATTTTGTCAAGTCCTTGTGACAAGACACTAGTTTGTCTCATGGGACCAACCGATGCATCGAGGAGCTATAGCGGGCTCCACCCGTCACTTACTAAGTCCAATGCATTTCTCATATGAAAAGGTTTAAACATAAAAAAAAATCGTATTAAAACTAGCATACCTACAATCCTATTTTATTATTTTATAAAGACACTTTTAATGTGTAAATGTGAAACCAAAACACAACCCATTAGTACAAGTCCATCCAGAACAAGTTCAACTAACCAAGAAAACACATCCACTGCAAAATTCTCGCCCAATTAAGAATCCAAAATTCAAATGAAACAAAACATTACAAAAATTATAAATTATAAAATATCTTATATAGATATCCCGCCCACATCATGCAAACATTGTTAGTTGCATCATAGACAAAAACCACCATTATCATTTCTGGAACCGAACCATACCTCTCTGGCATTGACCGATCATCTTCACCGTCAATCTCTCGAAGCCGCTCACTAAAACTCACTTCCCAAAGAACCATGGAGACCACTGTACAACTCCACTTCAGATAGAATGAGGAAATCCTTGATCTAGAGTAGAGTAAAAACGGGATTTTTTAGGATGAAGCAACGACAAGACCATCTCTGGCCGGAAGACGTCAAACTAGGGAATGCGATAACTAGAATAAGGACCTGTCCAGACACCATCCCGTCAACTATTACCGTTGACGTATACATCCTAATCATTTAACAATCCATCCTAAGTTGACACTACAATGAAAACACTTCAAATTTGAACCAGCAACAAAATGTTGAAATCCCCCAATAGAATAACACTAAGGGTGAGGAAGAAATAAGATGGATAAAACCCTCAGACGAAATAGAAAAAAGGAATTAAAATAGAAGAGATGCGAGGGTAAAACCCTATAAAGATACTGAGGGATAAAACCCTAAATGGAGAAGACCATAGACACTGAGAGGATCCTAAATCAACAAACCAATATCCAAAAATTTTGATGTGCCTTACACTCCAAATCTGACCTGGATACGGGTGGTGGAACCCATGGACAGAGCGTAGTAATGCGCCAGAGAAGGGCCTTCATAGAAATGGGGGAGGAGAAAAAGGAAGTGGAGACCAAGAACCATTGAAAGAGAAAGCGGAATGGACCAAGAGAAAGAAAATACAAGCAAAATTTGAAAGACTTCTAATACAATATGATAGATTTCTATCATACTAAATAAACTTTAAAAATGTTTAAAATCTTTCAAAGGATGTTTACATAGATGAAATGAAAACTATTTGAAATAAATACCTCTTTCTATTTTGAAATATTTTAAAAACAAAATAATTATAAAATAAAACTTTTTTATTGAATGTTTTATTATAAGATTGAATGGGAAGCTTCAATGATGATTTAATGGCGGAAAATATCCACACCCGCCATATAAGTTAAAAATTACATTCTTACCTTAATTTTATCGAGAAGGTCATCAAGTACCTTGTTTAGAAAATGACAGAAAGATTCCTTTCAAAACATATGTTGTCAAATAAGGGTATAAATCAATTTAACCCATGGTCTAGTAAATAGTATTTTTTTAATACTTTTTTAAGAAACATGGATGTGGATGATAAAGCGGTCATAGTAGATACTTACGTAAAAACAACCTCGGATAATAAAGAGATTGTGAAATTATCTTTTACTGTGTAATTTTCCTTAGTCAATGGTATGTTAACCTCCAGTATAATAATTAAATTTTTTTTATTAAATTATGCAAGAATAATATACATAAATATAATATCATATATTATCTTATAATATTCCTTTATTAATAATATTTTAGAAGTATCATCATTTTGGGTGTTAACTGATTCATTTTCCTTATTTGGTTTTGTTACATAAGTCGTGTTTGTTATGGATAGGATGTATTCAATTTATAATAATAATTATATTATGTACTTAAAAATTATTTTTAATCATCAAATGAAAATTATTCTTGAATGGGTACGATGGGGAAATGAATCTCATCGCGTTCGTGGAGACGGTATTCCGTAAGTACACATGAGGGAACATATCATTCTTTTGATATTAAAATACTATATAATTGGATGGTATATCATATATACAGGATCATTATCATTTAATATTTATTATTTACATCAGTTATAGTCATTATTATACCCATCCAAATAATGAGGTGTTTGAATAAAAAACTTCACCACGATGTGGAGATGGTAAGCTGTAAGTACACACGTATGGTGATTGTGTCATTTATAGGATGGATAGAATAACAAATATGGTTGTACCATTTTTATAAAAAATTAATAGAATATAGAAGATACTGGAGTTATTATTTTATAATGGAATCAACAGAGAAAGAGGAAGTGGGCGAAGAGAAGAACTTGAAAGAGGTGATGAAATATTTACCTCTTCTTCGGGTTCTTCCTTTTGATTTGATAAAAAGGATTAATAGGATAGATTTATGACCCAATTAAGTCCTATAGTATGATGTTAGGATATTTGGGAATATAGTTTTATAGGGTTTGGCTGAGAAAAATGGATTTTATGGTGTGAAAGTGAGAGAATGGGAAGTTCCATTTTATAAGAAGGGTGAGGGGAACCATAAGAAAATATTGAAATATTATTTTATAATAAAATAATTTTCGGTTTCTAATGGCCCCAAAATGAATTATTTCAAGGATAAGGTGGGTATAGGTCACAAATCACTCAACCAATAGGTTTTAGACAGGTTTGGGTCACGATATTTACCTTATGTTTTAGATTTAACTCTTCGTTAAATAGTTTGACCTTTACCATGTATCTTTGTATTTTTATATTATATGGTTTATAAAATTACTATAAACAGCTAAGAAAACCCCAATAAGTTCATAAATAAAATATAAAATATTATTTAGGACTTTTTGATGAACCTTAAATTTTTAGGAATATTATATCAACCAATAATAGAGTATTTGTTTTAAAAACTCAATTATGTCAATTTTGACATTTTTTAATAAGTGATTTTTGTTTAAGTCGTAAAAACTTTATAACTTTGAAATGAATTCATATATTCAATCCTAACATGTCATATTAACCTATAAAATTTTATTAATTCATCAAAAGTCTCAATTTAAATTTATTTGGATATTTATAATATCAATTATTTTAATATTTTATTATTAAGGTAATTACTACGTCATCATTGTGTAAGAAATAAAGTATATTATTTAATATCCAAAAATTAAAAATAAAATATCATTATATAGGAAATCATTTTAACTTTATAATGAATATTTATAGTCAAATTTACATTATGTATAACCCTATATTATAAATGGTTTAGTCAGTAAACCTTGAATTTAACTCTTTTAATCTTTTTTAAATAAAATAATAATAAATGTCCTAATCTAATCCATGTGGACCAAAGAAGGTAATATTTTATTCCATAGGTTGTTTTTGGTCGAATTATACTTAACCAATATAATCATGACATGTTTTTGGGTAATAATAACATCATTTTTACCCTTAATTACCCTATTTACATTTAACCGTGGTACATAAAAGTAAAAACGTTACTATTCAACAAAAACTATTTTCATCTTATTGAACCACATTTTTCTTAAAAATATTAATCTTGTCTCTTAGATTTTTGAAATTCAAATCACATAAGTGGTAACATTAAGTTTTATGCGAATATGCAAATGCTCCTAGGAGGTGGGTAAAAGACGATAAAATGTTAAATAAAATTTTATATATCTAATATTATTACAAAATGAATCCAATGAATTATATTGAACATATATAGGAATTATGTTTCTATTTTGACCTAAAATAAATTTATATAAAATAATTAGTTATTAAAATAAAAAGTCGATTTTAAACAAAAACGCAGTGTGTTTCACTATTAATCAAAAATTGAATGTTTCTAGAACAATACCAAAAATTCACCCTAAGCTAATTTCGATATTCCAAATTCAAAAATGAAGTCCATTATGAAAAATAAAATTTATAAAATTTCAAAAATTTGGTATTACTATTCACAACATTTTGTTTGATTGGTCTCGGTGTGTTAGAATCTCAAAGTTACGTAAAATGCAAGAAATTGCATTATTCAAAGGGAAACGTACCGTGGAAGATTGGGGTGTTACATTCTCCCCTAATTAAAATATTTTCATCCTCGAAATTTCTAGAATATTACTGAATAAAAATATTTGGGTGGTTCTTCATCATTAGTTCTTCAAGTTACCACATTTCCTCTTCCATCTTATGGTTTCTCCATAAAACGTTTACGAGACAAGTCATCCAGTTTCTCAACACTTGTTCTTTGGTATCAAGAATTTTTCCAGAATCTTCACAATAAGACAGATCATGTTCAAGTTCAATTTCCACAGAGGTGAGTACGTGCGTTGGGTCAGGCCTGTATTTCCTCAACAGTGATATGTGGAACATATCATGAACATTGGAGAGTCTTGGCAGTGTTGCCAAATGGCAATCTACTACCCCAATTAGTTCTAGAATTTCCAAAGGTATGATGTACATAGGACTTAATTTACCTTTCTTACCAAATCGTATAACTCCCATCCATATAGATACCTTCAAAAAATCATGATCTCCTACCTAAAATTCCAAATCCTTCCTCTGATTATCTCCAGTTCTCTTTTTCCTACATTTATTTGCTTTGATATGGGATTGGATAACCTTCACCTTTTCTATTGTTTCCTCAACATGTTCTGGGCCTATGAGTTTTCTTTCACCAACATAATCCCAACAAGTTGGTGTGCGACATCTCTTTGCATATAATGCTTCATATGGAGCCATATAAATTCTTGAATGGAAGATATTGTTTTAGAAACATTCTAATAGAGGTAAATATTGATCCCACATAAATTTAAAGTCAAGTGAGAATGATCTCAACA
Organism: Viscum album; assembly: GCA_963277665.1. Classification (NCBI taxonomy): domain Eukaryota; kingdom Viridiplantae; phylum Streptophyta; class Magnoliopsida; order Santalales; family Viscaceae; genus Viscum; species Viscum album. Next base: position 1,420,447,549 of record OY728123.1, on the reverse strand, counting down.
TGTCTTCTAAGGTTTGAATAGTCTGTTCTGATTGTCCATCAGTTTGAGGGAGGTAGGAAGTGCTCAAACAATGTTTAGTATCCAAGGTCGTCTGAAGAATTTTCTAAAATCTTTATGTTAAATGGGGATCATGATCAGAAGCAATCGATATGGGTACACCCTGGATTCTTACAACATCATTAGTATATATTCTTCCCAGACGTTCAAGTGGTAAATCTTCTCTTATAACAAGAAAATTTTCTACCTTGGTAAGACTATCAATAATGAGCCATATTGTATCATTCCTTCTAGGATTATTTGGTATCCCCATGATAAAGTCCATCATAATATTATCTTATTTCCACTCAGGTATGGGAATAGGTTTCATGACTCCTACAGTTTGTTGCCTTCCAGCTTTCACTTGTTGACAAACCATACATCTTGACACAAAATCAACAATATCCCTCTTCATGTTGTCCCACCAAAAATAATCCATCAAATCTATATAAATCTTGGTTCTCCCAGGGTTTATAGAAAAATTGGAGCTAATAGAATCATCCAACAATTCTTTTTTTATATGAGGTATATTGATAACACAATGTCTCTTCCCAAATTTCAAAATTCTATCTTCATACACAAAGTCACTCAATATCCCATCATTTACAACTTTAATATTCTTTTGAAACTCCTCATCATTAGTTTGATAAATTTTTATCCTTTATAGTAAATATGGTTCGGAAACCATTGAAAAAGTATTGATGTTTCACCTTCCATGGTTACTCCCATATCCATCTATACTAGATCTATGAAAATAAGATCACTTTCAACTCTCATCTAGTTCAAAGCTCCATGATCCTTTATGCTCAAAGAATCTTCCACCTTATTTTCCTTCCAATAGTGTTAGAGTATGGTGAAATACTAATCTTTTAGTAGTTCAATCCATCTACTTTGCCTCATGGTTAGTTATTTTTGTGAGTAAATATACTTCAATCTCTTGTGATCAGTATAAATCTCAAAATTTTGACCATAGAGATAGTGTCTCTATATCGTTAGAGAAAAGATTACAGATGCTAACTCAAGATCATGAGTGGGATAGTTTATCTCATGAAGTTTTAGCTATCATGATTCATAGGCAACAACTCTATCATTCTGCATAAGAACACAACCAATTTATTTCTTTGAAGCATCACTATAAATAACAAACCCATTGTTCCCTAATGTTAGAGTCAAGATATGAGAATTGAATAATATTCTCTCCAGTTATTCAAAACATTCTTCACACTCTTTTTTCCAAAAAAAATTAACTGCTTTCCGTGTGAGCATGGTTAATGGGTTAGACAACCAGGAAACATTCTCGACAAAACATTGATAATAACCTGCTGAACCAATAAAACTGCTTACCTCAGTTATACGTTTCGGTGCTCGCCATTCATGGATTACCTTTTTCTTACTAGGATCAATATAGATTACATCCTTAGAGACAATATGGTCAAGAAAATAATTCTCTTGAAGCCAGAATGTACACATGCTAATTTTCCAATATAATTCATTTCTTCTAAGAGTCTTAGGATAACGAGCAAGTGATTTTCATGATATTTGTAGATTTTAGAGTATACTAAGATATCATCAATAAATACCACTACATAGTCATCAATATATTCCTTTAAAAATCTATTCCTTAGATCCATGAAAACAGAGGGTGCATTAGACATCCGAAAAGGCATTACTGTAAACTCATAATGCTCATACCTGGTTCGAAATGCTGTTATCGGAATGTCTTCATTCTATACACACAACTGAGGATATCTAGATCTAAGGTAAATATTTGAAAAATATTAATCTCTATGAAGTTGGTCGAATAAATCAACAATGTGAGGTAGGGGATACATGTTCTTTATTTTTATAGAATTTATCTCTCTATAGTCAATGCACAACCTCATATATCCGTCTTTCTTCTTAACAAAAAGGACAAGGGCTCCCATGGAGAAACACTAGGGTGAATAAATCCTTTATTACTCAATTCCTTTAGTTGTTTCTTGAGTTCCACTAATTACACATTGTCCATTCTATAAGGGGTCTTCGATATGGGTCTTGAACTAGGAATTAAATCAATGGAAAACTCAATTTCTCGTTCTGGAGGATGTCCATGTAAATAATCTGGAAACACTTTAGTATATTCTTTCACAATAGTTACATCCTCTATTATAACATTCTTTTCCTCACCCATAATTAGTTCATTCTCTTCCTCCCCAATAATTGAATTTAGTAGATCTGCTGGGGGTGGATCTAGATAAGAATCAGGTGGTGACATTTATTCTCTAAAGATAAGGTACTTCGTATCATCCTAAAAAATTGTAACATCTTTCTTATTACAATAAATTTTAGCATCATGGTCTGAAAGCCAATACATTTTGAGGATTATATCAAATTCAATCATGGGTATGATGATGAGATTAACAGATAAAGAACATTTATATACCCTAATGGGAACTGATTCAAAAAAAATTATTGCGATAATACTTCCCTTAAGAGTTTGGACTAAAAACTCCATTGTTAAGTCAAGTTAAAAATATATAATTTTCTTAGAAAACTGGGAAGATATGAAACAATTCGATTATCCAGAATCAAATAAATCATTGGATAAACTTGAGGAAACCATTAAATTACTGGCCACCACATCTTTCGGTGCTTCAACCTCAGCAGTAGTGATGGCATATGCTTGGCCTTTCTCCCTTTCCCTTTTTTGATGTAATTTCCCTTGGTGCATATGAAATTCATTTGAAACATTTCCCTTTTATTTAGAATTGTAGAATTCAACATTGAAAGCCAATTTCTTCCCCTTGAAATCACGAGCTTGGTGGCCTTTTTCACCACACATGTAACAGACTCCCATTCCCTTCAAGCAAGTACCAAGGAGTTTCTTCGGACATTTATCAGAAGATGGATATTCAACTTTTCCTTTATTCCCTTTATTTCCATTTCCAGAGTGATAAACATATCTCTTCTTCTCCTTCTTAGCATTGAAGTCATAAAACATAGAGAATTAAATTCCTGTATTGATAGCACATGAGACAATATATTCATACGATGAGAAGGATTGTGAGACAGATTCTTGATGGAGAAATGGTTTTAACCCATCAAAGAATCGATCATTCTTACTCCTTGAGTATCATATATAATCTACTACATGCCTTTATAACCCTATAATGTTATCCTTATACTTTGTGACATTCTCATCCTCCTTTTTCCTTGGACACAAAAATTGTCTTTCTATATCTGCTCGATGGTCATGAGGAAAGTATTTTTCTGAAAAAATTTCTTTAAACACTATCCATTACATGTTTGATACTTCTTTATCTTCCTTTGTGTTTTGGATTAATGACCACCATTTATCTTTATCTCCACTGAGGTGATAAACTGCCATGAAATTTTTTCCCTTTCTCTACTCCCCAAAGCATAAAATATTTTCTCCAAAGAATTTATACATTTCTTAGCTACTAAGGGATTTTTACTCCAATTGAATGTTAGTGGTTTTTTCTTCATGAAGTGGTCTAACATTGATCATCCGTGTTGTGCATCAGGGTTCTCTATACAGGTAAGGTTATTATTCATAACCAGAGTGACTTTCCACAGTATGGTGATATGATGATCAGCACCAGTTGCATCACCAGCTCCATTATAATTATCTATTGTAGGAGGGAAATCCCTACATGGATTATGTGCGTTGATACAGTTTCCATTACTTACAATAGTTTCCATATCTAAATAGTGTCATAAACTATATTAGTTTATGAATCACAATACATCATTCCAAACTTGTAAAATAGTAAACATAAATTGGAAAATTTATAAATATTATCCATAATCATAAAAAATGTTTTCTTTAAAAAGGTATATACTCATAAATAATTCATAATGGTTTGTGAAGAAAATGTGAATTATCCTAGGTATATCTCCCGCGAGTGTCGTAACCAAGAGTGAAGCATGGACCATTTTCGTGTACCAAGATACCCCAGGTCAATCCCAAAACTCCTTGTCGGAGTTTTAAATCCTAGGAACAGCTATTTCAGAGCCACCTCTACCTGCTCAGAACCAGACAGGGATGTATTTCTTAGAAAATACACAAAATATCTACATTTACAAAATTATAGGATGTTCTTCTATACCAATCCTTAAAGTATATCTTAGGGTAATGTCCTTTATTCAGAGTTTATCTAAATCTAGTTTCCATGGTGTGTACTAAATTTCCTCTGATACCAACTATAACGCACTGACCCCAGTTACCCAGAGTCAGTGCTTTATTTCATAACATTGGCATGATACAAAGAATCATGTCCCAAAAGCACAATCAAATGATTATCTTGGTAATACAAAATACATTCACAAATTTAACATTACATCATGATATAAAAACATAAAAAACATTTTGTTCCATCTTGAACAAACTTATATCCTTATTCTATCCCTGCAGGTCAACTATAAAATACTTATTCACATCCTAGAAAAAATAAAACATAGGAAAGGGTGAGAACAGATTCTCAGTAAGGATAATAATATAGTATAAAATTTCATAAATAAGCCTAAACATTTAAGGGAATGTATAAGACTAAAACCAAATCCTTTTAAACATAAACTTAAAAATAATATGAAAAAGATAAAATAAAATAAATCTATTTACTTATTCACATGGATATTCTACTTGTTGAATGATGACATGGAATATCAATAGCCACTTTTATAATGATGGAATTCATATTGCCAGACTACATAACCCCATAGTCAAGGCCTTGTGCTAAGACTACAAATAAGATTTTGTCATGGCCTTGTGCCAAGAAACTAGTTTGTCTCATGAGATCTATCGATGCATCAATGAGCTATAGTGGGATCCACCTGTCACTAACTAAGTCTAATTCATTTCTCATACGAAAAGATCTAAACATAATATAATCATTCGTAGTGAAACTAGCATACGAAATGTCAATAATTTTTACATAAACAATGAATGGTATAAAAATAAAACATCCATAGTCCAACATATCACAAAACCTTCAATAAAATATGAATGATATTTATCATAATAAATCATCTTCAAACAAGTTTAAAATCCATCAAAGGATATTGACATAGATAAAATAAAAACTATGTGAAATAAATACCCCTTTCTATTTTGAAATCATTTATAAGTAACATAATTATAATTGAAAAAATTTATTTTTTAAATATTCTTATAATCTTGTATTGGAAGCTTTGATGATGATATAATGACGGAAAATAGCAACACCCACTATATAAGTTAAAAAAAGACATTCTTACCTTAATTTTGACATGAATGTAATAAATTACCTTGTTTGGAAAATGACAGAAAGATTCCTTTCAAAACATATGTCTTTAAAATAATGTTATAAATTACTTTAACCCTTATTCTAGTAAATATTAAAAATGTTTTGAACTAAATTTTTATGAAACGTGGTTGTTGATGATAAAGAGGTCCAAGTAGATACTTACGTAAAAACAACCTCGGATAATAAAGAGGAGGTGAAATTAACCCTTACCTTGTACTTTTCCATAGTCGATGGTATTTTAACCTCTGGTATAAAAGTTAAAACATTTTTATTTAATTATACAAGAATAAGATCCATAAATATGATATCATATATATGATATTATAATATTTAATTGTTAATAATATTTTAGTAGTATAATCGTTTCGGGTGTTAAATGATTCGTTTTCCTTTTTATGTTTTGTTACATAAGCCATGTTTTTTATGAATAAGATGTATTTTATTTATATCCAGAATGATATCAAGTTCATAAAAATTATTTTTAATCATCAAATGAAAATTTTTCTTGAATGATTATGATGGGTAAATGAATCTCATCGCGTTCGTGGAGACTGTAATCTGTAAGTACGCACGAGAGACAATACCATTCTTTTGATATTAAAATTGTATATAATTTGATGGTATATCATATATACGGGATAATTTTAATGTTATATTTATTATTTAAATAATATATACTCATTATTATACCCATCCAAATAATGAAGTGTTTGAATAACAAACATCACCACGATGTGGAGACGGTAAGCCGTACGTACACACATATGGTGACTTGGTCATTTGTAGGATTGATAGAATAATTAATATGGTTGTACATTTTTATAATAACATCACAGTATATATAAGATACTGGAGTTATAGTTTTAGAATGGAAACAACAAAGAGAGAGGAAGTGGAATAAGAAAATAACTTGAAAGAGGTGATGAAATATTTACCTCTTCTTCGGGTTCTTCATTTTTATTTGATCAAAAAGGATCCTTATGTTGGATTTTTGACCAATTTAAGGCCTCTAGGATAAATTTAGGATAGTTGGGATTATATTTTGGTAGGGTTCAGCTGAGCCAAATGGCTTTGAAGGTGTGAATTTTAAATAATGGGAGGTTCCATTTTATAAGAGGGGTGAGGGGCACCTTTGGAAAAGATTGAAATATTATTTTATAATAAAATAATTTTCGGTTTTTAATGGCTCCAAAATAATTTATTTCGAGGATATGGTGGGGATAGGTTGAAAAACACTCAACCAATAGGTTTTAGACAGGTTTGGGTCAACATATTATCCTTATCTTTTAGATTTAACACTTAGTTAAATAGTTTGACATTTACCATGTGTCTTTGTATTATTATATTATATGGTTAATGAACATACTATTAACTACCATGATAACCCAAATAGGTTCATTAATGACATATATAATATTATTTAGGCCCTTTGGCCTAACCTTATTTTTTTAGGAATTTTATATTAACCCATAATAAAGTATTTTTTTTAAAAACACAATTATGTAAATTTTGACATTATTTAATAAATAATTTTTGTGAAAGTCCTAAAAAAATTATTACATAGAAATAAATTCATATATTCAATCCTAAATTGCCATATTATCCTAGAAATTTATTTTAATTCATAAAAAGTATTATTTTTTTATTTTTTTGGATATTTATAATATCAATTATTTTAATATTTCATTATTAATGTAATTACTACGTCATCATTGTGTCAGAAATAAAATAAATTATTTAATGTCCAAAAATTATAAATAAAATATCATTATGTATGAGATATTTTTATATTTATAATGAATATATATAGTCAAGATTATTTTATGTATAACCATATATTAAAAAGGGTTTAATTATTAATCATTGAATTTAACTCTTTAAGTATTCATTAAATAAAATAATAATAAATTTTCTAATCTAATCCTAGTACACCAAAGGGGTCATATTTTATTCCTAATGTTGTTTTTGGTTGAATTATACTTATCCAATATATTTAGGACATGTGTTAGGGTAATAATAATATCATTTTTACCTTTAATTTCACTATTTACTTTTAACCGTGGTAAATAAAAGTAAAAAGTTACTATTCACCAAAAATTATTTTCATCTTGTTGAAAAACATTTTACATACTGATATTAACCATGTCTCTCAGATTTTTGAAATTTAACTCACATAAGCGGTAAAATTAAGTATTATGTGAATTTGCAAATGCTCCTAGGTGGTTGGTAAAAGATGGTAAAAAGATCAATAAAAATTTATATATATAAAATTATTAAAAATGACTCTAATGATTTATATTTAACATATATAGGTATTATTTATCTATTTTTAACTAAAATAAATTTAAATAAAATAATTAACTATTTAAATCAAAAGTCTGTTTTAAACAATAACGCAATGTTTTTCACTATTCATAAAAAATTGAACGTTTTCAGAAAAATACCAAAAATTCACCCTAAGATAATTTCGATATTTTAAATTCAAAAATACAGACTATTTTAAAAAATAAAAGTTATAAAATTTCAAAAAGTGGGTATTACTATTAATAATGACTAGTTTTATTGGTCACAGTTTGTTAGAATCACAAAGTTGCGTACAATGAAAGCTATTGCATTATTCTAAGGGAAACATACCATGGAAGCTTGGGGTGTTACATGTGCCATCGGTATGTTAGAATGAAAATTTTTGTTATAAAAAAACTCATATAAAGAAATAAGCTGATCCAAAATTCCCCAATAATCCATTTAACATGCTCAATGAATATCCTCCAATGTCTGGATTGTTCATTCTAACTTCCCATTTGATTGAGGATGAAAAGTTGTACTGAAATTTAATTCTGTTCCCAAATACATATGAAGGCCCTTCATAAAATTAGAAGTGATCCTAGGATCCAGATCAGATACAATGGAAAAAGGAACTTCCTGTAACCTTACAATCACTTTGAGGTACAGTCGAGAAAGATGATCTAAATACATAGTATCTCAAAAAGAAATAAAATTTTTATATTTAGTCATTCGGTCAAAAATATCCCAGATTGCATTATTATGTCAAGATCTCTTCAGTAGTCCCACAACGATGTGCATGTATATATTCTCTCATTTCCACTCTAGAACTGATAAAGGCTAAAGCATCCCCTTCAGTAACTGCCACTCTGATTTAACCTATTGACATGTTAATCATTTCATGGTAAAATAAAAAATATCGCTTTTCATTCAACACCAACACTAATAATCAGGAAGGTTATTTACATTATATTATTGCTAGGATGAATTTAAAATGGAGAAATATTATCTTTACACAATAATTATTTCTTTAAATGGTAATCAAAATACACACACAACCTTCTTCCAAATATTAAAACACAATCTTTATCATGAATAAATTCTGGAAAAATACCCATTTCAGAAAATTCAACCTTTTTCTATAGCTCACGATCTTCCTTCTCCACCTGCTTAATTCTATCTGATAATGATGAATGGAATGAAAACTAAAAAAAACATAGTGATTTCTGTCACCAACAACTTCCAAGACAATTTTTATCAAATCATTTACCAAAGGATCACGTTCAAAACATATCATGGTAAATGTAGCATGATGTTTTGGACTCAAGGAATCCACCACTTTGTTTTATTTTCAGAGAATGTTATTGATTGTGAAATAATAATACTTTATTAGTTCAATCCATCTTCTCTTCCTCATATAGAATTTCGTCTGATTGAGTATATACTTCAAAATTTTATGGTCAGTATATATTTGACATTTGGATCCATACAGATGATGCCTCCAAAATTTCAATGAAAAAGCCACAGCTACCTATTCCAAATAATGTGTGGGATAATTTAACTCGTGAGGTTTAAGTTATCTTGAAGCACAAGCAATTACCTAATCATTCTACAGAAAAACATAACCAATTCACTTTAATAAATCATCACTATAGATAACAAAATCACTATTTCAAGAAGGCATTGCCAATACGGGAGCATTCACCATTCACATATTCAGTTCCTAAAAACAAAAATCACATTCTTCTATCTAAAAATATTTAAGCCCTTTTCATTTTAACTTAGTTAATAGGCTAGCTAACTATGCAAAGTTGTTTACAAACCCTTTATAATAACCTAATACTCTATGAAAACCATGTATCTCTATAACATTTTTCGGTCTTGTCCATTCATCAACCCTTGTTGTTTTGTTAGGATCAATTGTTATTCCATCCTTATTTTCAATATGCCGAAGAAAGGAAATCGGTTGCAACAAAAAATCACACTTTCTGAATTTTCTCTACAGTTTCTTTTCTTTTATGATTTTCCAAACAACCCTTAGATGTTTTTCATGCTCCTTTTTATGTCTAGAATACACCAGAATTTAATCTATAAACATAACCACAAAATTATCCAAAAAAAATGAAATATTCTATTCACAAGTTCTATGAATACAAAAGGTGAATTAGTTTACCCAAAAATATTAACTACAATTTCATAATGACATATCCGGTATGGTATAAAGTCTTCAGAATGTCTTCGTCCTTTATATTCAACTGATGGAACCCCGACCTCATGAAACCTTCAAAAAATATTTTCCTCCCTAGATTTTATCAAACAAATCCTCAATATGAGGTAAACGATACTTATTTTTAAAAATAATGTTATTCATGTCTCTATAATCAGTGAAAAGTATCATTGAACCATCTTTTTTCTTGAAAAATAGGATAGGAACACCCCATAGTGACGTGCTAGGTCAGACGAATCCTTTATCTAATAATTCCATTAAATTATTTTTTAATTCCATATGTTCCATTTTGGACCTTCGATAATGGGGTTTAGAAATTGTCTTATCATCAGGAACTAATTCAATATTAAATTGAAGCTATCGGTTAGGAATAACACTAGGAAAATCATCAGGAAAAAAATATAGGAATTCATTTACCACTGGTACATCATTAATTTGGATAGTTCCTTTATCTTCTAAAATATGAGAATGGCAATATTAATTTCCATATTCTGTTAGTTTTTCATATTTTTAATATGTTATTAAATATATGGGTTCATTCTTGTATAGAAATAGAAATTCATTCTGATAAAACCTCATTTTCTATGCAATCTATGTTTGCATGATAAAAAAGAATGCCAGTTTATACCTATAATAATATCAAACTCCACTAGAGGCAAAAAATGATTTTTAGGTAAACACTTTCCATATACAAGGATACATATATTCTTATAATTTATATTTTTCCTAGAATATTTCCTCCAGGTGTTTTTACCATGAGATCTAGTTTTATTTCATGAGGTTGAATTATAATTTTTCCAAGACATTTCATAGAAATAACATAATTTGCAGAACCTGAATCAAACAACACATTTTCCGAATCTGTAAATATAAGAAATGTACCTTATACCACCTCATTTGGAGGCTCAACATCAGCTAAAGTGTTTGAAAATGAATTTACCATACACTTATTCTTCCAATATTGTGATTCCATTATTTAGTGACTAGCTACAGAGAAACATAAGTAAAATGGTCTAACTCATTATAGTTAAGGAATATCAACATCAACTTCTAATTAATTTTCATATCATTTTCCATGCACTCACAAGACATGTATCCAAACTTCCCACATCAGTATCATTTCTCAGAATTTAAAATACTTTCAATAGGATGCATTTTAACAAACTTTTCACAAGAAGGGAAATTTATTTTCATACCTCCAGATTTCATTGATGAATTATTACCCAAATCCTTCCAACCAGACTGCTTCTTATTCTTATCATCACAAGGTACAAACGTGTCGTTAAACTGTATTTCCACTTTTCAGAATAATGAAAAAGTTTCTCATAACATTTAAACTATCTTGAATCCAAATCTCTTTAAAAAAATGGTTTCAAATTAGAGTATAATATATTAATTTATCTATCAAAACCCCATGTAAGATCAGGTACATAACTATAGTGTCTTGTAAAATTAGATTCATACTCTACAATATAATCATCATCTTTCTTCTTTAGTTCCAAGAAATGTTTCTCCAGTCTGTGTCAAACATATTTTGGAAAATATTTCTCCATAAAAGACTCTTAAAATCATCCCATTATAGATTTTCAAGATCATCTATTTGTCTCATATCCATAACCAGATATCGAAATTTATTGGGATTACCTTACAAATGATAAATGTATAGTATTACCTTTTGAAATTCCAAAACATCCCTTAACATCAAATATATTTTCTATAGAATTGATCCATCCTTCACCTTTCACTGGATCTGTGGTTCGACAGAATGATAGAGGGTCTAGCTGCATAAAATTCTAAAAAATCATTTTTCCTCATGGTATATCATGTTCATATCTAGCATGGAAATCAATAAAATTTATTTCTTGAGTAAAATGCATCATTTCTGTCACAAATTACTCTGTTCCGATTCCCACCATTCCAGGATGGAAATTCGGACAAACATCAGCCTCTTGGTGCCTTCCTACTTCAGCTTCCCTATTTCTTTTCTGGAAAACCATTCTAATCAAACATAACGTATATTAAGCAATATTGTAATCCTTAAATTCTATAACATTTCAAATTTACATAGAGTAAACATAATTTATGGTATTATTTTACGATCATCCAAACCCCTAATGTAATCCAAACCATCCTCTGATACAAACTATAAGGACCCGACCATAAAAAATTACATAATATAGTGTTTTAGACAAGAACATACATTCTAACACATTTAGGATCTTTTCTGGTTTATAGTTTTAATAAATTAGGGAAAAAATACATAACATATCATAACCATACAAGTGGATACTATTAAAACAATATCCATTTTTTTAAAACATAAAACATTTCAAATAATGTATAATTCCTCTGAGAAAATTTCATGACATTTAAATTTCCTTCCTAATTTCTCTTAAACATCATTATAACCCGTGAATTTTTTTTAAAAACGTGGTATGGGCACAAAAATCCTAGTAAGGGTTATAAGTGAAGAAATCATTAGTCAAGTGATAACAAAAAACCAATAAAACCCATTTCAAAAAAACTCATTAACATGCATGGAATCTTCATGTAGTTTCCTTGGGACATATTTACCATATCACTCTTAAAATCACCCTTACAAATTCAAATAACCATTTGGTCAAATTCCACCTTTGGAGTACCCAAAGCATTCGATAGTTATAATGTGGCTCACCTGTCATATCTTGAGCTATAATGGTATCAACCCAACATATCTTGATCTATAATGAGCTTAAACCAACCTATCTTGATCTATAATGAGATAATACTAACATAAATATGTCTAAGGAATATATCATAGTAATAATTTATATTGAAATCATGATAATCCACTCATTATATATATATATATAATCCCTTGGAGATTTGTTAAAGAGATTCTAAAATGGATTTTAAAAGGAATGTCCCTTAAAAATATAATTGGAGTGAGAATTAATAGAAACGAATGGAAATGTGTATACACTATAAATAATCATAACACAACATAATATAAAAATATTCATCACACCAATAATTCTCATACCATGAAATGGATAAAGTAGAGGGTTAACCCAAAGATTGGAAATTAAGTTATGAATTCCCTTATATCGAGCTATTATTACATAAAATGTGTGTAAAACTCCTATAAAATGGTTCAAAGAGTATTATTAATATATTAATGAAACATATTCATGTTTATAACACCTTATATGACCATTTTACAACATCATTCGACAGATTTATTTGTAATATTTTGTTATTTACATTGTTTCGGGTGCGTTCTTTACATGGTTTCTATGATCGATTCGTGATGGATATTCTTGTCGATTGGGAGTCAAAATACATAATTGGAATGGAATGGTATTTAAATATTTCCAAAAAAATAAATTATACCATTTATGATTTTGAATTCTAACATGAGGATGATTCATATGTTAAAACATTATTGATATTTGCTTAGGTCATTTGGATGTTTATTTGATCATAATGAACTCATTTTGTTTTATAAGTTAATAACTTGTGTACATAATGATTTAGAACCATATATAAGATATAATAACTAATTTATAATTTTTTCATCCATAAAAATGATTTAATGATCAATCTTTATGAATGTAAAAGAAATTGAAATCACAACGACCACGATGTCAGTAAATCGACACATCACGAATGATGTTTTAATTTCAAGAATAAGTGGGATAAGAGAAGAATTATATTGGTGAATATTTAATAAACATTATAACATGAAGAATATATAAAATGTTATAGATCATTCATTCCTCTTGGATAATGGGTGGTGAGTAAGGAAGAATAATGGAAAAGAAAATGAAAATAAAAGCACGAAAATAAAAGTGGATGTTTACCCCTTGATCTCTTCTCCTTGAGATCCTTCTTAAGGAATTTGGTTGATGCCTTTTGGTGAGACCAGAAGGTCTTGGACTTGTGGAAGGGTCTTTTGAGGAGTATTGGGTACAACATAGGCAAGTGTCAAGGCTTGAGATGTGTTGGAGGAAGAGGGGGGAGTGGGTGGTATTTATAGTGGAGGAGAGGAAGAGTTTAACATTATTTTAATCATTATTATAATTTTTTTGCTCAGGAATATGAATACTAAAAATTAATGTGACCCAAAATAGTATTAATGTAATGTTAGTTCAAAATAATGGGTCTTATATCACTTATGATGTCATAAATAGTGTATTTAACTAATAATTAGAATATACGATATTTTACTGTATTACAGTATTCATAAAAAATTCCATAATTTCAGAAAAATCCCAAAAATTCACAGCAAAATTTTTTCAACATGTAGAATTCAATAATAAACTAAATTTTTTGAAAATAATTTTCAAAATATTATTGATTTGATTTTTAAATAAAATCATAATTTATTAAAATATTACAATTTTAAATCTATAACTCATTTTTTAACACCATGAATAATTAATCAAGTTGAAATTATCTTAAATCCTTAAGAAAATAAAATAATAATACAATATACTATTTTTTAGGGTCATATTAATATTCCTATTACTATTCATAAGCGTATGTTACTATTCACCAAAAATCAAATTGGTTCATTTAGACTCCAAAAAACTTACTGATCATAATTATAGATGACCTTTTTTCGAAATCATGAATGTAGAAGGGGAAAAATTATGTTTAAAGGAAAGTTATAAATATATACTTAAAACAAAGTTTCATTCATTTAAATTTATTTTACAAACCTTGGGGTGTTACAGCTAGTTCATAAGTTTGGATGGTGTGTTCAAGGTTGGATCATCCCACATTTGGATGGCCATTGAATGTGATATTTAAGGTAGTTTCTACTAAGGATTTTTTAAGGAGGATAATATTGGGATATCATGGACTATGAATTGGCCCTAATTCTTTATCTTGTTTTTTTCTCTATTGGATGGATATTGTTTGATGGGATTAGGGAGATAATGGTTTATATGTATTTTTTTACCTCTCAAGTTGAGTATTCTCATTGGATAGAGGTTATTTGTCATGAATTAAATTATGCTTCAGGCCTTTTGTATATAGTCCTTTTGTAGAGAATCGATCAGGTACATATTGATGGATCCCATAAGGTGGTGTTTAGGAAGGGTCCATGGTGGAACTCCAATAATTCTATAGGACTTATCAGACATGATAGATCTGTATCATATGAAGGGGAGATTTTGCCGCCAGTTATGATCATTCCATCAGAGTCCAAGGTCCATGTAAATACATGTTGGGGTTTGGGATTCCTATGATTAAAACCTGGATTACAGCATTTTTTTCCGTTTTGTTTAGTTGTCTTGCAGCTTATATGTAGATCTATTGGATGCACAAGTTTTTTTGTTGTTGGGTGAACCACACAATATAAATCTTATGATAGAGGAAAGAGTGAGGGTTGTTTTACGTTAGGTGTCATTCTAGAATGCACAATTATCTATTTACATTGTTTCTATTTTCCCCCATTGTTTTATAAAATTATATATCATTATATAATATTTTATTTTTATTCATATAGGCGAGTAATATCACATGTGCACGTACTTATTACGAAGGTAGATTATAGGTTCATCATTGGGTGTGGACCCCTATATGTGCACCATTGTGTCTGTACAGACTTGCGGTCTCCTTTCATGTTGGATAATATGTTCTTCAATGTATGGGGCCAAGGGCTCTAGTTTCTAGGTCCTGTAGAGACACTCGTGTGGTTTCTATGGATAAGGTTGGTGTATCTCGAATGTCATTGAGACTAGGTATGTCATTTGGCTAGGAATTGGTAAAGAGCCGGATCTATTTTCTTCAATGGGTTTATTTTTATGTGTGGTCATTCTAATGAATGACTGGATATTTTATGTTCTACAAGAATTATTTTTCATAACTATATTCCACATTTAATTAATTATAACATGCTTCTATTTCAATTAATTATTATACATACTTTGATGTCTGTCATTGTGTATGAGTTTGGTTAATTTCCAATATTATTACACTATTTAGAGAGTTTATAATTTACCCCCTATATATTTTGGATTCTAATAACTGGACAGTATCCTCTAGAATTATAGGAGGTGCACTTGAGACCTTCTAGTGATCCAGATTGAGTGATGTGTCATGTTGACCTAGGTTGGTTTGTTACAATGACAATAACATTACAATTCAAATGACAACCTAATATTCCTTTAGAAACCCCTTTTTGGATATATAAAACTTATAAATTCATATGAATTATATTATTTAAATTCACAAATATCATTCTGAAGATGGAAATAACTATATAGAATCATTATTCCATAGTTTATATTGTTTTTCCTCTTTACCATGTTTCTTATAGAATTGTTATTTTAGGGGGAACTATGATCCAATATAATTCTATCTTATTGAAATTTTAATTATTTTAATTTATTATCCACCTTCATTTCTACTAGTTATGTGAAATGTATATAATATTTTTATACATTTATTTAATTAAATAATAAAAAAACACATTAATTAATATAAATATTTATTTAATTGTATAATGATTTCACCATTTACATAATAGTTTTAAAGAAATGAAACAAAATATTTATATAGAAAAAATATATATTATGATATATATATATATATATATATTGTTAATGCCTTGGTCAAAGACCGAAGCACCATTTATTAATTAGAGAAGCAAAAGTTTACATGAGTCAAAAGGATGGGATCTTATTACAATATCTTTCAAAGAGGTGAAATAAATCAGCTGGCAGTGCATCCAGCCAAGTCATGCTCTGGTGAACACCTTTGTTGGCAAGGGAATCAGCAACAACATTCTCTTCACGGAAGACATGTGTGACAATGTAGTCAATTTCCTGTAGAAAATTCAGGCAATTCATCCAAAGTGTAGTGACTGGTCAGGTGAGATGAATGACTCTATTCAAAATGGCTTGAACAATGGTTATAGAATCACTTTCAATCCAAAGTATTCTTCATCCTCTTTGCAGTGCAAAACCAACAACATGGATGACTCCTAGCATCTCTGCTTCAAGGGATGAGGCAATCCCACACACACTGTAAAAGCAACCCTGACATTGGTCATCAGAATCTCTAAAAATGGCCACATAGCTGGTAGGTCCAAGATTTTTTTTGAGGCACCGTCGATGATCACTTTAATCCAACCCGTCATCGGAGGTTGCCTGAAAACTTCAAAGGGGTGCCTAGTCTTCGAGAAAATACCCCGGACACGGATACGTATGAGGATCTCGAAGTCTGCAATATAGTTGTTGCAACTGTCTTTTTGAATTGAGGCAGCTTCATGTATCGCAATGAGAATTCGAGATTTTCCTGCATTGAGACTGAATGACTGATTATTATGGATAAGGTCATTTATTACGTACCAGATTTCGTGCAAGAGTTCTGCCACTGCCGCAAGAAAAATGTTTTTAACTTGCTGAGAGGCTTCATGTTTAGTACATTTCTTCAAAAGAAAAGAAATCGGGTCAGATAAAAACCATGAGCAATTAAATAACTCAAAAATTTAGTTCCATAAAGCCGAGGCCATAGCACAAGTCCAAACGAGATGATCAGAATCCTCCTTGTGCTGATTACACAAATGACATTTAGAGCATAGTTGAATGCCAAATGTTTGAAGGCGAGTTTCAGTGGGAAATCTATTATGAGAAATACAACAAATAAGGGCGAACCTAGAGGGTCTGATTCAAGTCTTATTGAAGGATGTCACCCATTGATAATTAGGTTCATTTCCAGAGAAATTGTTAATGTAGAAGTTTTTTGAGTCAAGGATTCCATTAGGAGCAGGTTCCCAAACAAGGAAGTCCCCAAAATTAGAGAAAGTGTAATTCTAAATGATCCGAGCAATGTTGTTAGGGAGATCGTGCCTATAAAACTGCATAACATCTTTAATAGTATGGATGGTATCTTCATGAGTGTTATTAGGAGGCATCAAGGATATCAATGGATTACCCATCCAGTTGTCACACCAGAAATTAATGTTGTAGTCAGCGCTGACCATCCATCTAGAGTTAGCCATAATATTCTGATACGAGTTTCTAATAGAGGTCCAGATCGAGGAGTTATTGAAATTAAAATTTACTTTTAAAAGTTTATTTAGGAATCTATGTTTTAAAAATTCATAGGATTTAGAGTTTCCATTAATGAGACGCCAAGTGAATCTCGCTTGCAAGGAATCGTTAAAAAATTTTATGTTTTTGATGCCAATTCCTCCGTTATCAAGAGGTCTACAGAAGGTCTTCCAGGGGTTGGTGACGAGTTTCCTTTCAAAGATACTTCCCGTCCAAATGAAAATTTTTATATAGGTATTAATTTTCTTGAAAGTACCTGTGGGCCATTTATAAATCATGACAGAGTAAACCAACTTTGAGACAATGGTTGATTTGACAAGACAGATTCTACCATCCATGGAAAGGGATTTCCCCTTCCAAGTAGAGAGTTGATTGATGATTTGATCGGTGATATTAGAGAAATAACAGGATTTAGGTCATCCCGAAAAAATCAGTACACCTAAGTATGTGAAGGAAATAAACCTTCTTTAATTCCAAGGTTACTTCTGATAGTAGTTTTCCTTATAATAGGGAATTTTTTTCCAAAAATAATATGAGATTTGTTCCATGAAATGTTTTGGCCAGAAATGTTCTCAAAATGAGAGATATCTTTCTTAAGACATTGAATTTTTCTTTGATCTCCTTTTAGAAACAGGATAATATCATCAGCATAGAGGAGGTGAGTGGGGACATTGAGGTTTCTTGCAGCTTGAATGGGTTTATGTTTATTTTGATCGAACATATTATGAATGAGTATACTAAAGTAACCTTCTACAATAATAAACAGAATGGCCGAAAGAGTAACTCCCGGTCTAACACCATTATAACATTTGAAAAAACCGTGAGGGGTGACATTTATCAAGATGGAAATGGTAGCAGATTGAAATAAAGTCTTGATTATCTTGATAAAAATATCATGAAAACCAAAGTTTTTCAAGACTGTAAATATAAATCCCCAATCAATGGTATCAAAAGATTTTCTAATATCAAGTTTAATGGAAACACAACCCCCTCTATTTTTTTATTAAGGGTGTTGGTACATTCTGAGGCAAGACAAATACAATCTTTGATGGATATGATTTTGATGAAACCAAACTAATTCCATGAAACAATTTTGATGAAAATTGGGACCAATCGGTTGGCAATGATTTTGGTAATGATCTTGTAGAGTGTATTGATAAGATCAATCAGTATAAATTGATGAATTTCAGAATCATTTTCAACCTTAGGTAGTAAAATGAGGAATTGAGCATTGATACCCCGAGGGAGAGATCTGTGAGTGAAAAGGGACCTTACTAGTTTACAAACATCTGAACGAAGGATGTCCCAGTGTTTTTGAAAGAAACCATTGTTAAAACCATCCGGTCCAGGGGCACTATCTGGCTTTAAACTAAAGATGGTGTCTTTAATTTCTTGATCAAATGGAATTGATAAGAGAGAGTCATTGTCTTTCTCATCCACCTTTAAGGGAATAATATTGAGATTGAGATCAATGTTGATCTCAGGGCCGTTGAATTTGTCATTAAAGTAAGAGACAACATGATCTGAGAAGGTCTCTTCTGAGTCAATGATCATGTCATTTTGAATCATTTTGGTAATAGGACGATTTGATTTTTTGGTTCTTTGAAGTGGGTTATAAAACATAGTATATATATCCCCATCATCCATCCATTTAGTCTTAATCATTTTTTTCAAATGTTATCTTTAAAGGTGAGTAAAGTGTTTAGATTAAGAGCTGTATTGACCTCCACTTGGGGGGTCAAGTCTAAAATCATAGTTGATGTTACGAGTTTGGATTTTATTATGCTCATCTTCAAGAGAGGTGATGTCAGAATCCATTTGAAAGCTCTTGGTTTTACACTAGCCTTTGAGGTCCTGTTTTAAGATTCTTATTTTGAAAATACAGGAAAAAGAGTCATGCTGATGATTCATAGAATTCCAAGTGTTATTAATAAAAGTGTCACAGTCAGGGTCTAGAGACCAAGCATTGTTGAATTTAAATGGAAGGGGAATTTTGCGTTCATTAGAAAGGGAGATGAGTAATATGGGATGATGGTCAGAATTGAGTCTAGGTAGAATTATACTAGGGACATTATCCCAAATGTCCAGGGCCTTCATGTTAACAAAGTCCCTGTCTAGATTACTGGAAACTATTTTATTATAATGTCTTCTATACCAAGTATATTTCACTCCAGTAAGGTTAACTTCAAAGAGATTACAATATTCAATAGAGGATCTAAATTCCCTTGTTGATATAGAAAGACGCGAGGGTCCAATTTTTTCAGTGGGACTATGAATAGTATTGAAGTCTCTACTAATCACCCACAGATCTTGAATAGAGTTAGCCATTTCAAGAAAATCATTCCAAAGATTCCTTCGTTGCTGATACCTATTATTGGCATAAACCATCATGAAAAATATGTGATGATCATTCCTGATAAAATCACAGGTGAAATGTTGTTCAGAGGTTTTAAAAAAATTGCTTTTTTGAAGGGAATTGTGATAAAAGATCCACATAGAGTCCGTCAGAGGACCATTTTAGCAGGATCCTAGGAAATTGTAATATAGAGAGCTAAGTCTCATGAAATTAGAATTGAAGTTGTCTTTGGGTTCATAGATGGAAAACATCTGAGGTTTATGAGTGTTTTAGATCCTCCTAAGAGTTTTGGAGGTATCATTGTGGGCAATGCCTTGACAGTTCCAAAATATGAGATTCATTATTACTTATGTTTTGGGTTAGAACCCCTTTTTTTGGACTTCCCAGAATCCTTCTTCCTCTTAGATATTCTAGCGTGAGGGGGGAAGTAGATTTCGATTTTTTCTCAATTGATTTGACATTGGAAGTTCATGAGTTAACCTCAACAAGATCAACAGTAGAAATCGAATCAGAAATAACAAGAGTTACAGGATGGGTAGAACAGTTCTGAGAGTGTTGTGGATCTGTTTTAGGAACAGGAGGTTCCATTGAGGTTGGGCCAATATTAGTAGTCAAAGAGAAAGGCAAAACTTCAGAAGGAACAACATTAGGTTGTTGTGCTCCAGTTGAGTCCGTAGCATATTTGTGTTTAGGATAAAGATGTTTACGGGATTTAGCAAAGGGAGTGGGGGAGTCATCCAGCATTTGCTTTCTAGGGAGAGAAGCAGGAGTAAACAGGTGGATCTGTCTACAGACAGGGTCCTGCTGCCCCAAAGGAGGTGTGGACACCTCACTGTGGGGGTAACCGGAAGAAAGTAAGACATGCATGGATTTATCAATAGAGGAGGAGTTAAGAACATGAAAATCATAGAGTAATTCAATAGGGACAGTGTTGACATTTTCCTCAATCTGCGTGTTTGAAGCAGAATATATAGTCTTTTCAATCATTTTATATTTTTCAGGGATAGTGATATGGGTTTTATCAGCAGTATCATGAACATCAGAAATAGTTTCATTAGGAACAGTGTCGAGGTTCTCATTGATATGCATGTCAGAAACAGAATTTTTAATATGAGCATTCATATTAGAGTTTACACAAGCAGTTGCATTGCTTTTATCAGAAGAATCATACAGAGTAATAATTGTGTTACCTTGGTCAGATGATTTTCTGTGTTACCAAGAAAATCAGTGGAGTCATCTCGAGTGTAGAGCTCCTCTTGCTGGCTCTCTGGAACATTCAGTGTTTTGAAATCTGTCCCAGCCCCATCTAGAATAGCGGCAGTGCCAGAATTCTCAATGTTCCTGCAAGAAGTCACCTTTGGAGCAGAGGCATTATAATGACCCATATTTTTCATATATTGTTAATACTTAATAATTGAAGTAAACTTATTACAACATATAACAAAACCATGAAAGGACAGTATAGTTATAGTGTCTTTAGAAATTAGGAAACATAAACAAATGGTTCATAAAGCATCTACATTGTCTCCCATTTATTTCATCATATCTAGAGTCCCTTTTGGCATATCCTACTTAATAACCTTATTCCTGACCTGGGGAAAGAAAACATACAAAAGGGTGAGATCAAATGCTCATTAAGGGTATACAAAAGAAATATCAATCACATCATATTCATAAGAACATAACATTTTGGAAATCTTAACCTGCAAAAGAGATCATAATTTCATAACGTGGGATAAATCATAGTAGTGAAATGCAATCCCAATAATCATAACTGAAAACACGAAACTTTGTGCCATACAAACATAATCATAGAGAATCACTTCTTAGTAGTCAAGACTCATATCCAAGACTATCTTTGCAGACAAAGTCTATTTCTGAACCGAGTTCACTCCTCGTTTCAGTCCTGTTTCACTAAACCGGTTTAACCTGCCGTTCCATCCATGTCTATCTCATGAGATATAAATCATTACCCAATGCATTGGAGGTAGATATAGGTCCCACCCATCTCATAATGATACCATTATTATGTGTTCCACAAAATCATAAATCATACATCATTGCATAACCCATGTAATAAAAATAGGATTCTTAAACATCATGACATCATAAAAAAATTCATATAAGATAAAGGAATTCATAAAAATAATTCAATCACAACATAATCAAATCAATGTAATAATAGGGATAGAAACAGAACCCTATGTTATCCTAGATGGAAAATAATTTTGATAAAACACTTGAACTCTAGTCTTGAGGAAAATATCCTTTCTACTTCAAAAACATTTTCCCTTATGAACATGTCATACAATTTTAAACTAAAATAAGTTGATTAAAAATAAACTTTAAAACCTGTAAAGGAAGATTCTTGGAAATAATGTTTTAAAAATTCATTCATGCCGTATAAGTTAAAAAAACATTCTTCTCGTACTTTTGTCGGAAAAGTCAAAAAGTACTTCGTACGAAAAACAACAAAAGATTCCTTTCATATCGTTTACTAAAAACTCACTGAAGGGTAAAATTGGATTTAAACAATTATAGTTTGATGTAAATAATATTAAATATTGAGGAATCATGGATGTGGATGATAAATATTCCCCAGTAAATTCTAATGTATAAACAATCTCAGATAAAAATGGGATTGTGAGATTTTCCCTTACCTTATGTCCGATTTGCTTCATAAGTGTCCGAACCTTCTGTATAATGATTTAAATAATGTCATTGACTTATTCCTGAATCATACTCATTGTTATGATATCATATATGGCCATATTCTTAGCTTCTTATTAGTAATATTTCATTGCTACTTGTTATTCGGGTGGTTATTTTTTTTGTTCTTATGCGTGTTTTGTCAAATAAATTATTATTCATCTCTTTAGGTTTTAGATACCTCATTTACAGAATGGTATTTGTGTAATATATATCATATTCATTCATACAATTCATTTATATAATCATTCTGCAATGAATATCATGTAGAATGAGTCGCATCACATAGTGGAGATGGTATTCCGTACGTACGCACGAGTGATAATATCATTCCCATTATCATGGAATTGTATTAGAGTGTACGTATACTATTTCAGAATCAATATCACTTTACAGTAATCAGATATAGTTATTATTTACACCATTATACCCATCCAAGTAAGGTGGTGGTGGAAAATAGATAACACCACGACATGGCGAAGTTATTCTGTATGTACGCATGCACCGTGATTTTGTTTTCCGTAGGATGGATAGATGGTGAAATAGAGTTGTTCATACATATAATAACATACCAATATATTAGTGATACTGATGTTATTACTTAATAATGAAACAACTAAAGAAGAAGAAGTGGAAGAATAAATAAAGTTGAAAGAATCAGAACAGACATTACCTTTTCTTTGAAGGCCCTCTTTGAGACCTCCTCTTAGGGCACTAAAATTGGTCTTTGAAGAAGACCAGGACCTCTAGGATGTTTCTAGGGAAGTGGAGAAGAGAATTTTTCAGGGGTTGGAAGAGCTTGAAGGATCAAAGTGGTGTGAGGAAGAGAGGGAGGAGGTGCCCTTTTATAAGGGAGGAGAGGGGGACCTTAGGAAAAACTAAAACTATTATTTTATTATAAAGTCATATTCGGTTTTTAGTAGCTCCAAATTGATTTATTTCTAAGATAAGGTGGGGATGGGTCGAAATCCTCTCTTCCAATAGAATTTAGACAAGTTTAGGTATCTATTTTAACCTTATCATTTAGATTTATCTTTAAGTTAGATAATTTTACTTTTACCATGTCTTCTTGTTTTCTTACACTATAAGGTTAATAAACAAACTATAACAAGCCAAACGAACCCAAAGTTGTTTATTATTAATATATATAACCTTATCTAAGTCATTTAACTGAACCTTAGATTTTTAGGAATAAAATAACAATTAAAAATATAATATTTGTTTTAAAAACTATTTTATGTCAATTTTGACACTATTTGGTAATTGATTTTTGTTAAAATTATAACAGATATCTTAGTTCCAAAAAAGTTAATTAAATCAATACTAAGATGTCATATTAACCTATAAAATTATTTTAATTCATAAAAAGTCTCAAATTACATTTATTTGGGTATGTATAACATAAATTATGTCAATATTTCATTAATAAGATAATTACTACATCATCATTGTGTCATAAATAAATTAAATTATTTATTGTCTAAAAATTACAAATAAAATACCATTATGTATGAAATCGTTTTATCTTTCTAATGATTATTTATAGTCTAATTTATCTTATGTATAACCTTATATTACAAATGATTTAGTTATTAAACTTTGATTTTAACTATTTTAACACTTCTTTAAATAAATTAATAATAAATGTCCTAATCTAATCCAAGTGGGCCTAAATGGTCATATATAATTCCTAAAGTTGTTTTTTGTCGAATTACACTTATCCAATAGAATTAGGACATGTGATAGGGTAATAATAATAACATTGTTACCCTTAATTTCCCTATTTACTTTTAACGATGGTAAAAAAAGTAAAAAGTTACTATTCTCGAAAAATTATTTAAATCTCATTGAACCAAATTTTAGTCCTTGATATTAACCATGCCTCTCGGAGTTTCTAATTTCCACTCATAGAAGTGGTAACATTATGTTTTATGTAAATGTTAAAATTCTCCTAGGAGGTGGGTAAAAGACGGTAAAAAGTTCGATAAAATTTTTATATGTATAAAATTAATATAAAATGACTCCAATGAATTATTTTGAACTCAAAAAGGTATTATGTATCAATTTTTATCTAAAAAAAATTTAAATAAAATAAATAATTATTTAAATAAAAAGTCAGTTTTTAAGTAGTAACCCAGTGTCTTCACTATTCATCAAAAATTGAATGTTTTCAGAAAAATACCAAAATTTCTTCCTAGGATAATTTCGATATTCTGAATCCAAAATTGAAGTCCATATTGAAAAATAAAATTTACAAAATTTCAAAAAGTGGGTATTACTATTCATAACGGCTGGTTTTAGTAATATTTTAATAGCATATGGTTGTTTAGTGAAACTCGGTATTGTGTACGACACAAGCTGTCGAGGAAGGTCGCGATTGCATGTAAAGAAAGCCAAGCTAGTTTTGTGTGTAGTGAAAGATTCCTTTGATGATTTATATAACATAAAAACAAAATATCTCTCATAAAAGTATTGAGTGTTACATTCTACCCCCCTTAAAATGAATTTTGCCCTCGAAATTCGTCACTTTGTAACAAACAGATGAAGATACCTCTCCCTCATCATATCTTCAAGCTCCCATGTAGCTTCATCAAATTGATGGTTCCTCCTTGAAACTTTCACCAAGCGAGTGGTCTTGTTCTGTAGGAATTTTTCTCTATGATCCAGAATCTCTATCGGCTGTTATTCATTAGAAAGATCTTGCTCCAACGGTACAACTTCTGAGCTTATTACATGTGAAGGATCATGTTTGTTCTTTCTTAGGAGAGATACATAGAACACATCAAGAACTGGGGAGAGATTCGGTGGAAGCGCCAATCAGTAACCTACCTTCCCAACATGATCCAGAATTTCAAAAGGACCGATATATCTAGGGCTCAACTTTCCCTTCATTCCAAATCTCATGACCCTCTTCCAGGGAGATATTCCTAAGAACACTTTATCACCCACTTCAATCTCTAGGTATTTTCTTCAGTTGTCGGCATAACTTTTTTTTTTCAACTCTGAGATGCTCTTATGTATTGTTGAATAGATCTAACCTTTTCTACCATCTCATCAACAAGATCAGCTCCTAATAGCTTTCTTTCCCCAACTTCATCCCAGCAAGTTGGAGTCCTGCATTTCTTTCTATAGAGAGCTTCATAAGGAGCCATCTGAATACTGGAGTGAAAGCTATTATTACAAGAAAATTACACCAAAGGTAGGTGTTGATCCCTACCACCTTTGAAATCCATAAATTATGCTCTCAACATATCTTCTAGAGTTTGAATTGTCCTCTCAAACTGACCGTCTATCTGAGGATGGTAAGCAGTGCTGAAAATCAACTCTGTATCCAGAGTATGCTGAAGACTTTTCCAGAACATCGAGGTAAATCTCAGATCCCAATCAGATATAATGGAAAGTGGCACACCATGAAATCTTACCACTTTCTTTACATATATCCTGGAAAGATGATCCAGAGGGAAATACTCTCTAATAGAAATGAAGTGTGCCGACTTTGTACGACGATCAACTATGACCCAAATAGCATTATTTCCTTTTGATGTTTTAGGATGTCCGGTGACAAAGTCCATAGTGATGTTTTCCCATTTCCATTCGGGTATGGGTAATGGTTGTAACACCCCCTTAGACTTCTGTCTCTCAGATTTAACTTGCTGACAAACCAAGCATCGAGAGACATATTCAACAACATCTCTTTTCATTCCATCCCACCAGAAGTACTCTTTCAGGTCCCTATACATCTTCGTGCTTCGAGGATGAATAGAGAATGAAGAACTATGAGCCTCATCCAGCAACTCCATCCTTACTTCTGGGATGGGAGGAACAAAAACCTGATTCCTGAAATTTATTATCCAATCATAATCAAGGTTGAATTCAGGAATATTTCTCACCTTCTTTTGTAACTCTACATCTTCTTTCTGTGCCTTTTTAATCTTCACATGTTTAGATGGTTGAACATTCAATTGAGAAAGATACGATTTTCCCCTTTCATTATAATTTCAAGATCCATCCTTTGTAAATCCATAAATATTTGATCTTTTGTGATCCTCATCATGGATAAGATAGCATGGTCTTGTCGACTTAATGCATCTTCCACCTTGTTTGCTTTCCCAGGGTGGTAATGAATTGAGCAGTCATAATCCTTAATCATGTCCAACCATATTATTTGGCGCATATTCAGCTCCTTTTGTGTGAAAATATACTTTAAACGTTTATGATCAGTATAAATATCACACCTTTATCCATAAACATAATTCCTCCAAATATTTAATGCAAAGATTACCACAGCTAACTCCAAATCATGAGTTGGGTAATTTTGCTCATGGAATTTCAACTGTCGTGAGGCATAAGCTATCACCATATCATTTTTCATAAGAACACAACCCAGCCCCTTCTTGGATGCATCACTGTAGATCACAAACCTTTCTCCACTACAAGGAAGTGTGAGTACATGTGCACTGGATAACCTTCTTTTCAACTCCTTGAAATTCTCTTCACATTCCTCTATCCAAACAAACTTAACTATTTTTCGAGTCAACCTGTTGAGTGGATTAGATAATCATGAAAAAGCTTTCACAAAACGTCGATAATATCCAGCCAATCCAAGAAAACTTCGGATCTCGGTTACTGTTGTTGGTCTCGACCATCTTTCGACAACCTCTGTTTTGGCTGGATCCACAGATATCCCCTCTTTTGAGATTATGTGACCCAAAAATGAAACTTTTTGAAACCAAAATTCACACTTGGTAAATTTGGCATAAAACTTCTCCTTTCATAGGGTATTCAATACAATTCTCAAGTGATCTTCATGTTATTCCTTGATCTTTGAATAGACAAGAATATCGTCTATAAAGACTACCACAAACTGATCAAGATAGTCTCTAAAGACTCTATTCATCAGATCCATGAAGACAACAGGGGGATTAGTCAGACAAAATGGCATCACTATAAATTCATAGTGTCCATACCTTGTAAAGAACGCCTTATTTGGTATATCCTCCCTTTTGACCCTTAATTGATGATACCCAGAATGAAGATCAATCTTGGAAAAGTATTGAGCTCTGCGTAGTTGGTCAAATAAGTCATCAATGCTTGGGAGATGATATTTGTTCTTGATAGTGATCTCTTTAAGTTCTCGATAATCAATGCAGAGTCTCATTGGTCCATCTTTCTTCTTAATAAACAGAACAGGTGCTCCCCAAGGTGACGCACTAGGGAGTATGAATCCCTTACCAAGATTCTCTTGGAGTTGCTTCTTCAATTCCTACAACTCAATTGGGGCCATTCTATAAGGTGTCTTTGAAATAGGAAAAACACCCGATATGAGTTCTATTGAAAACTCAACTTCACGATTTGGTGGAAGACCGAGAAATTCCTTCAGAAAGACATCATCAAACTCCCGTACAATGGGCATATTCTTAATCGTGAGTTTCTCACCAACCATTTGAGATAAATAAGCTTCATTTAGTTGAATGAAGACCCATAAGATGGATGAAATTTCCACTGGAAGGCTATGTTCATCCTTGCATCGATAGACGATCATAGATTGATCTGGAATATTAAATGTAACTTCCCTTATTTGGAAATTGATATGATATCCATATAGAGAAAGCCAATACATGCCAAGAATCACATCAAATTACACTATAGGAAAGATCACAATATTTGCAGGAAGCAATTTCCCACAAACTTCAATCGGAGAAGAATTATAAAATTTTGATGCGACTGTTGTGCCATTAGGGGTTGTCACAACTCACTCAACATCTAATTTTTGAGGTAATACAGAGATACGCATAGAAAATTATTCAATAATAAAAGAGTGGGTGGATCCATAATCAAATAAAACATTTTCTACTTTAGAGTGGATTGTATGTGTACCTTTCACCACTTCGTTGTCGTACTCTACATCGCCGATAGTAATTGCATGTGACTTCCCTTTGTCTTTGGCCTTAAGAGTTTGTTGACGTTAATCATCATCATCAACCCTTGGATTTGGGCATTTATTGGCATAATGCCCCATCTCCATGCACTGGAAACATTGAAGTGTAGTAGGTTCATTCTGTGTATCCCTTCCTTTGTTTTCATCATTAGATATCTTCTTCCCATTATTTCGACATTCAATTGCCTGATGACCTTATTTTCCACACTTATAACATTTTCTTGTCCCCTTAAGAAAATTTCCTCCATGTTTATTTCCACAATTTGAGCATAAGGGAAAACTCATCTTCTTTTCAG
This sequence comes from Viscum album, assembly GCA_963277665.1. Lineage (NCBI taxonomy): Eukaryota > Viridiplantae > Streptophyta > Magnoliopsida > Santalales > Viscaceae > Viscum > Viscum album. The sequence continues at coordinate 1,420,418,374 of OY728123.1, read as the reverse complement.
TGTTCTCTTTAGATTTTCCTTTGAATTCCATTTTCCTCTTCTTATCAAACCCATATGACTAACGGGTTACTCCAATATCCATCTCAACTTTGAGAGCACATCGAACTATTTCCTCGTATCTATTGAAGTCCCTTATGGATAACGCCATTCGAAGACTTGGTTTTAAGCCACTAAAGAATCGATCGATCTTACTCTCAGGTAGGATAATAATACCTGAAGCGTACCTTGAAAGTATTGTAAAATTTGATTCATAGGTACCAACATATTCATCATCCTTTTACTTTAGTTCAAGAAATTCATTCTCCATCTTTGTTTGGAGAATACGAGGGAAGTACTTATTGAAATATAAGTTCTTGAACTCATCCCATTCCATGGACTAAATTTCATCCCTTTTCCTTGTATTCTTAATAAGATTCCACCATTGATCATAATATCCTTCCAAACGATACAATGCTAAGATGACTTTATCATTTTCAGAACATTAAAGAACTGAAAATATCTTTTCAGTAGTACTAATCCATTGTTCAGCAACTAATGGATCAGTTGACCCGCGGAATGAAGGTGGACGCTGCCTCATGAAGGATTCAACAGAATGTTGCTTCTTCCTTTACTCGTTTGGAAGTCCTGTATGAATCATAGATTGAGAAAGTTATGTGAGCACGGCTAAAAGATTTTTCATTCCAGCTCCCATAACGTTTGGTTGTTCAGGGGGACAATCATTGCATTGCCCGTCGCATTCAGCATTAACACGGTTCCTTCGGGTTCCATCCATTGACTAAAACCAAGATGAATAGTGTGAGAAACAATAATTATAATAGGAAAACCACATAATCAAGAATAAAATTTCACACTTACGGTCTTATCATAGGTTCTTCATGGCCATTTCTAAAACACTAAGATTGTGTTTTATGCTTAGACTTATCCTTAGGGTTCTTACTAAGGATTTCACTTCTTATCTTCCAAAGGTTGACTATACCTTTCCTCGGATACCAACTATAATGACCCATGCTTTTTATACATTGTTAATACTTCAAAATTTAAGTAAACTTGTAACAACATATAACAAAACATGAAAGGACCGTATAGGTATAGTGTCTTTAGAAACTGTGAAACATAAACAACTGGTACATAAAAAATCTACACTGTCACCCATTTATTTCATCATATCTAGAGTCCCTTTTGGAATATCTTAATTAATAACCTTCTTCAGGACTTGGGGAAATAAAAAATACAAAAGGGTGATCTCAAATGCTCAGTAAGGGTATACAAAAGAAATATCAATCACATCATATTCATAAGAACAAAACATTTTGGAAATCTTAACCTGCAAAAGAGATCAAAATTTCATAACATGGGATAAATCATAGTAGTGAAATGTAATCCCAATAATCATAACATAAAACATGAAACTTTGTGGCATACACACATAATCATAGAGAATCATTTCTTAGTAGTCAAGACTCATAGCCAAGACTATCTTAGCGGGAAAAATCCATTTCTGAACCGAGTTCACTCCGCGTTTCAGTCATGTTTCACTAAACCGGTTTAACCTGCCGTTCCAGACATGTCTATCTCATGAGATACAAATATTTACCCAATGCATTGGAGGGAGATATATGTCCCACCCATCTCATAATGATACGATTCTTATGTGTGCCACAAAATCATAAATCATACATCATTGCATAACCCATGTAATAAAAATGGGATTCTTAAACATCACGACATCATAAAACAATTCATATAAGATAAAGGAATTCATAAAAAAATTTCCATCAGAACATAATAAAATAAATGTAATAATGGGGATGGAAACAGAACCCTATATTATCTTATATGGAAAATAATTTTGATAAAACACTTGAACTCCATTCTTGTGGAAAATATCCTTTCTACTTCAAAACCATTTTCCTTTTTTAACAAGTCATACAATTTTAAACTAAATGAAGTTGATTAAAAATAAACATGAAAACTTGTAAAGGATTCTTCTTGGAAATAATGTTTTAAAAATCCATTCATTCCGTGTAAGTTAAAATAACATTCTTCTCGTACTTTTTTCGGATATGTCAATAAGTGCCTCGTACGAAAAATGAAAAAAGTTTCCTTTCATATCTTTTACTAAAAACTGACCGAAGGGTAAAATTGGATTTAAAAAATTATAGGTGGATGGAAATAGTATTAAATATTGAGGAAACATGGATGTGGATGATAAATATTACCCAGTAAATTATGAAGTATAAATAATCTCGGATAAAAATGAAATTGTGAGATTTTCCCTTACCTTAGGTCCGATTTGGTTCATAAGTGTCCGAACCTCCTATATAACGATTTAAATAATTTCATTGACTTATTACTGAATCATAATAATTGTTCTTATATCATATATGTCCATATTATTATCTTTTTATTAGTAATATTTCATTGCTACTTGTTATTCGGGTGTTTATTACTTTTTGTTCTTATGCGTGTTTTGTCGAATAAATTATTATTCTTCTCTTTAGGTTATAGATACCTCATTTCCAGAATTGTATTAGTGTAATATATATCATATTCATTAATTCAATTCATTTATATAATCATTATTAAATGAAGATTATGTAGAACGAGTCGCATCACATCGTGGAGACTGTATTCCGTACGTACGCACGAGTGATGATATCGTTCCCATGATCATGGAATTTTATTGGAGTGTATGTATACTATTTCAGAATCAATATCACTTTACAATAATCATATATAGTTTTTATTTACACCATTATACCCATCCATGTAAGGTGGTGGTGGAAAATAGATTAGACCACGGCGTGGAGACGGTATTCCGTACGTACGCACGTGCGGTGATTTAGTTTTCTGTAGGATGGATAGATGGTGAAATAGGGTGGTTTAATACTTATAATAATATACCAGTATATGAGTGATACTTATTTTATTAAATTATAATGAAACAAATAAATATGAATTAGTGGATGAAGAAATAAAGTTGAAATAATCGGTAACGGACATTACCTCTTCTTTGAAGCGCGTCTTTGAGACCTCCTATTGGGGCACAAATATTGGTCTTTGAAGAAGACCAAGACCTCTAATATGTTTCTAGGGAAGTGGAGAAAAAAAATTTCAGCGGTTGTCCGAGCTTGAAGGCTCAATGTGGTGTGAGGAAGAGAGGGAGGAGGTGCCCTTTTATAAGGGAGGAGAGGGGCACCTTAGGAAAAACTAAACATATTATTTTATTATAAAGTCATATTCGGTTTTTAATACCTCCAAATTGAATTATTATGAAGACAAGGCGGGGATGGGTCTAAATACTCCAATCCAATAGAATTAAACAAGTTTAGGTATCTATTTTAACCTTATCATTTAGATTTATCTTTAAGTTAGATAAATTAACTTTTACCGTGTCTTCTTGTTTTATTACACTATAAGGTTAATAAACATTCTATAAAAAGCCAAACGAACCCCAAATTGTTTATTATTAATATATATAACCTTATCTAAGTCATTTGGCCGAACCATAGATTTTTAGGAATAAAATAACAATTAATAATATAATATTTGTTTTAAAAACTATTTTATGTCAATTTTGACACTATCTGGTAGCTGATTTTTGTGAAAATCATAACAGAAAGTTTAGTTCTAAAAAAGTTAATTAAATCAATAATAACATGTCATATTAACCTAGAAAATTATTTTAATTCATATAAAGTCTCAAATTACATTTATTTGGGTATTTATAACATCAATAATGTCAATATTTCATTAATAAGATAATTACTGCATCATCATTGTGTCATAAATAAATTAAATTATTTATTGTCTAAAAATTACAAATAAACTACCATTATGTAGAAAATCTTTCTATTTTTCTAATGAATACTTATAGTCGAATTTATCTTATGTATAACCCTATATTAAAAATGATTTAGTTACTAAATTTTGATTTTAACTATTTTAACCCTTCTTTAAATAAATTAATATTAAATGTCCTAATCTAATCCAAGTGGGCCTAAATGGTCATATTTTATTCCTAAGGTTGTTTTTGGTCGAATTATACTTATCCAATAGAATTAGGAGATGTGTTAGGGTAATAATAATATTTTTACCCTTAATTTCCCTATTTACTTTTAATCGTGGTAAAAAAAGTAAAAAGTTACTATTCACCAAAAATTATTTTCATCTCATTGAACCACATTTTAGTCCTTGATATTAACCGTGTCTCTCGGATTTTCGAAATTCCACTGACAGAAGTGGTAAAATTTTGTTTTTCAAATTCTCCTAGGAGGTGGTTAAAAGAGGGTGAAAAGTTCGATAAAGTTTTTATATATCTAAAATTATTATAAAATTACTCCAGTTAATTACTTTGAACTTATAAAGGAATTATGTATCAATTTCGACCTAAAATAAATTTAAATAAAATAAATAATTATTTAAATAAAAAGTCAGTTTTTAAATAGTAACCCAGTGTTTTCACTATTCATCAAAAATTGAATGTTTTCAGAAAAATACCAAAATTTCACCCAAGGCTAATTTCGATATTCCAAATCCAAAAATGAAGTCCATTTTGAAAAATAAAATTTACAAAATTTCAAAATGTGTGTATTACTATTCATAACGGCTAGTTTTAGTAATATTTTAATAGCATATCGTTGTTTAGAGAAACTCGGTATTGCGTATGACGCAAGCTATCGAGGAAGGTCGCGATTGCATGTAAAGAAAGCCAAGCTAGTGTTGTGTATAGTGAAAGATTCCTTTGATTATTTATATAACATAAAAAAAATATTTCTCATAAAATTATCGGGTGTTACATGCATTATGTACAAGATCATTAGAAGTCAAAAGGGCGGAGATGGAGGGGCTTATTGCTGTCAAGAGTACTTCCATTAACCTGTAGGATATTAGAAGTTTCAGCCACCCTGTTTTATTCTTCTTCCACTAATTTTCGCCATGATTTCCTTTCAAGGGAGGAAAAGATAGTAGACTCCATGACCCATACTTCATGCTTCTTATTAGGGAGTTCAGTTTTCTCCATCATAGATTTTACTTTCTTATTATGTTTGATATCTTTCAATTCATTTTTTATAGGGGGGTAAACTTGCTTTCTAACCACTCTATAGTCAGAAAGATTGTGCCCTATCAGTTTCCAAACCTCACAAAAAGAGGTTTCCTTTCATATTCTATTCTGATATCAGTTCTATAGTTGGGAGCCTTGAATTTTATGGCCAAAGGAAGTTCTGAATCTATGTTCACCTCAACCATGATTCTAGAAAAAATTCCAAGGTCTCCATTCCACATTCTATGATCTATTTTAATGGTAGAACCTATACAGGAGGATATGTCATTTAAGATCTTAGGGTGCCAAAAGAACCAGTTAAGACCATGAATTCGAATCCAGACTTGTGCCATTGAATTCCTTGGCGTGTGAGGATTAAAAGAGACATCCCAATCAGAAATTATAAGGAGGCCCGGTTTAAGATGTATATTACCTAATCTCCAAAGCTGTTCCAGTTGCTCCATTATCTATTTAAGACCTTGTCAATATGATCTTGAATACGATATTTGTGCATTCCCTTAATAAATATCAACACTATTGGGTTTTAGAGGTGAAATAAATTCCCATACACTACAAAAAATAAAACCTCAAAACCCATTTTCCAAAACATATCCAACCATTAGTCTATGTGAAATATATCTTAAATAAAGAACATTATTTATTTTATCAAACTCAAAGCTCATTTTTCTGGAAATTTTGATGGAAATAATTGATAATAAAAGGTTTACCGCCACTAATATTATTCCATGTGTCACAGAAATTTCCTAATGCTTAGTAATGATTTACTTCAATCAGTAGATTGTTAAATTATTTTTCTTAATGAAATGAATAAATCAAATTCAATTTTTATCACAAAATATATATTTTTTTCAATCTCATAGTATCATCCTAAATTTAAAATATTTAATTATTTTCTTTTATAGATATAAAGAATATAAAATTTCTTAATGATTTACTATTTCATTATTCAAAAAATTTCTTACATGTAGATTACACACATTAAAAATGGATTATAACATACATAAAAACTACCAATATAGTTAGTTAATTCAAAAAATTTCATTAAAATACTTTAAACATAATCAAAATATGACCAAATTGATCATGATATATTTTTTTAATAATTGTTTTTAAAATATATTATTATATAATGCATGAATGGCCATTTCTAGATATGTTGCATATGTAACTTCACTAAATCCAAAATGAAACTTGCACAAACTACAACATAATCAATATTTCCACACTATATTTTTTATTTAGTAGATATTTAGAATAGTCTACAATAACCACCAGATCCCCAGCCACTTAATATAATTTCACTTAATACCACATCCATTGTAACAAATTGAATAACCATTCAGAAACACCTTTTTGATAACCTCTAGAACTCCCATTATATAATTTATCATTCATTTTCACAATATGATAAGTAATATGGAACTACATAAGATAATATATCGAGATGTAATTTTGGATAACCTTTTAAACACTTTTTTGAAAAACTCTGTAATGTTTTTTAAAAAATAATCATAATTTCTTTAACTAATATTTATGACCCGATATGAATTTATAGTGATGAAAAAAATTATGAATTCTATAATCGAACATTAGAAAAAATTAAATCCTATAAAAAATAATCAATTTGAATCAAGTAATGAATGGATTTAAAATGATCTCTATCAAACAGGTATCATTATACATGTTCCCACTAACAATATCATATTCATTCTGCATAATCAAATAGTCCTTATATCTATGATATCAAGTGACTATGAGACAAAATTCTTGCTAATATTTTATAAATTTCTCAAACATTTAATTTATTTTGAGTTTAGACATACCTATTATATAATCACATCACTTTAAATTCACCTAGATGAAATAATTCACATTTACCTCATCCAAAAATAAAATCACAACTCATGTCACTTATCAATATGTGAAAATACACTTCCTCGGATAAAATAATTGGGGTTAATTTTTGTATACTCTTATTACAGGTGAAAAAATACTATCTTGAAAAAACCTCAAATAAAAATATGATCCATAAAATATCAAACCACCCCTTCAATATAATAGTCTTAGGGATCACTTAATAAAGGTATCAAAATTGAAAGTTTCTCATTCCTGGTGTTATTCAACATTATTAAATTTGGATTTAATATAAAACATGAACCCCAAGTATAATAAAGACATTATGTATGACACTCTGTGTAGTATACTGGTTGGTTATCCATCATTCAAAACTCTTTTTATACCAAAAGAGAAAACATTATCTTACTATATATAAGTAAAACATATATTAATAAATATATCCTATAAAAAATTATAGTATACTATGATAGACATCGATTAATGATAATTCAAAACAAGAATTATGAGATTAATTTTCATTTAACTTAATAAAAAATTTAAACCCATCCTTAAATAATTATAATGTGGAAATGACCATTTTATAACATGAATCATTTTATATATTCTTGAAATCATTTAAAAATACAAACAAAACCATACAATATCAATTGTATAATATTATCCTATACAAAAGATTTCTAGATAGACCTTGTTTTTTCTATATTTTTAATGTTTTTAAACAATAACATCACAGAGTAATTCCACCACATTTCTATGTGATGATATATTTAATCCCCATACTAAAAATCTATTGTGAGTTAACATAAATTGAAAAAATATTTTTTGAATAAAATTAAGATTAGGATTTATAATCCTCATGTTCACTTATTAAAAAATGATAATAAAACCTTTTTTACTTCACAAAATCAAATGGTATGATGTTAATAATTTTTTTGATTTTTATTACTTGATACCTTTTTAAAATTAATCATCATCCTTTAAACATGTCCACAAAAATTTTCCTTGGGATCATTTGGTAATCGTGTTTAAATATTACACTTTATATTATAGTCTTTACCTAACAAAATAAAAAAAATAATTTTTAGATGAAAAGTGACCTTCACATTAAATTATACTTGCATCATTTATTTGTTTCAATTTTAATTTTCCTTATGTCCAAAGATACTCCCACTGACATCATTGAAACTACAATTTTCTAAAATATATTCCCAAGTCAAAAAATCTTGTGTTAATGAATAAAACTTGTATATTTTAGTCCGAATAAAATAATAATAACATATCAATAACTATGTCATATATGGTATTCTCTATTATAAGTGAAATATTCTTATAAGAAAATTTTATTTATTAAAATATTATTCTATTGATTAATGGAAAAAATATCCATTATATTTTAACAAACAATTTTGATAAAAACAATTATCTAGAATAAAAAACTATTTATCATGATAATATTTTAAAACATTTAAATGAATTTTTTTATTCATAAACCATATTAATTAAAAATATTTTTATATTATTCATAAAAAATATTTTAAACAAAAATTCTATAAATCCTCATTGAAAAATGATCTTTTTCATATAGTAATGGAAAAAAGGGAAGAAAATGTATTTCGAGATGGAAGTGATGATGTAGAGGGAATACCCATAGAAAATGATACTAACTCATAGTGTAAGGGAACCTATACTAAATAAAATAATCAATATATAGTTACCCCAAATTTTCATAGATGATTATTACATCATTTTAAGATAAACAACTTTATAATAGTACATTTAATGATATAAAGTTTTAGAATCATTTGAAAATTATGCCCACACATCACTTGTATATAATAAACAATAAAAATTATTTTAATCCTTCTTATTTATAACCCTAAATTATATCACATTATTTTTAGTACAAATAATCACCTTAGGATATACATCAAAGAAAGGGGTGATATAAAATCCTAGTAAGGGGAGGAATAAAGGACAGAAATCAATAGTACATGGGCTAGAATAATCAACACAATCATATCATATGCATATGATCATATTCATAATCAAGATGAAAACATTTGATAAATGAATGTACTATAAAATATTTTTAATAATTAAATATCATAACATAGTGGTCTAATTCCACTTTATTTGTGAAAAAATCTACCATCATGTTCACACAATACATATATTCATAAATTTTAACAGCATAATTGAAAAAATATATATAGAATCACGTTCATGAATAATACACATAATATCATGGGATATATAACTTTACCCAATGTATTGGTGGGATTTATAATTCATACCCCCATCACATTGTAATATGATCATAATCATGATTTCCACAGAAAATATTATGCAATCATAGTCATGAAATAATCCCATAGAAAGTTATGAGTTTCCTAAATGTTTAAAAAAATAATAATTTAATGAATAAAAATTTATGTTCTAAAATTAATAATTGAAATCATAAATTTTTATAAAACATCATAAGTCTTGAGTGGAGGAGAAATAACTCAAGTGGAGTTAGTACGATGCTTTTGAAATTCAAATATACCCAAAAAGGCTTTGTAAAATTTTTGGAAAAATTTTCAGCCTGGATAGAAAATTTATATCCTTGAAAATAAAATGAATAAAATAATGTATGGAAAGTCTAAGGACATTATAATAACATCCATTAATAAAATAATCTAATAAAATAGATTACCCAAAATAACGAGTTCAGTTTTAGAATCCACTTCCCATTAATCCCTATTTATTTTTTGATTATCCACCTCATGTAAAATAAACATCGGTTTATTAAAATATTTTACGAGAACTATATTATTTTTATTTATCTATTTGGTACATTATAACTGTTGGAATAAATTTTATAATATTCTTTGTAAAATGTTAATTGTTTTAGTATCATGTTTTTTTTAATTATCCCATGTTGCTTCGAGGAGTAATATATATTCATAAGAAAAATTAATCCCTAAAGATTATAATAAATTTAATTATTTATTTATTTATTTTATGTAATTAATAACATCCACCCATGTAGGTGGTGGTGGTCAAAGAGTTGGAAATGTCTTCATAGGCAGTTAACTGAAAGTTAATGGGACATTGTAAAAAGTGGAGAAAAGTGAATGTAGACATGTGAATATGTCATAAATATAATGATTATAGTATTTTAACTCTATTAATATAATTTTAAAATACTACTCAATTAATCATAAATTATTTGGGTTTCAAAGTAATAGGGGAAAATAGGAAGAGAAGACAAAAGTGAGAAGATAAGTTAATGGAAACTTAATCTTTTCAAGGGGTTACTTCTTATAAATCACTAAAATTCTTTGATTATTTGAGTTGGTTTACTAAACAATGTCCCTAAGTACTCTAAGGGTATTAACAGTGGTATTTGGGAAGAACATAAGATTTTATAAGTGATCTTGGAGTGGTTTTTCAAGGGAGGGAGAGAGGTTATTTATAGTTGAGGATAGTTATAATTTTGAGTTATAATATTGAATAAAATATTATATCCAAGGGAAACCATTAAATAGTTATTTTTTGAAATTATGAAATATATTTAAATTAAATAAAGTAATTTTAAGAATTTTTGAACCCTTATTTTTATGAACTGAGTTTTTATATGTGGTACATAGAATTTTTAATTTAGATCTTATTATTTATAATAGACCTATTATGGATGCCTAATGAGGTAAAAGAGGGTTTAGGAGTGTTTGGGAGGATTTTTCAGATCTAAAAAACATTAATAGTCGATGAAAACAATAGAAAATAGGGTTAATAAAAACTATGCGGACTGGATTGAATGATTTCCCTTAATAGAACATGGCATTTTAGTTGTAGAAGCAGGGTTCAAAGTTTTCTCTAACCACACACCCATGTCCACATGCTAATGCATATAGTCTGGAATTCTTATCAGATCCATATAGCAGGGTTGAAACATAGATTCTCAAAATGTATGTCCAAATAGTATGGGTTCCCTCTCATCGTAGTGAGGTTCACACTATTGGCGGGTGGTTTGGAAAAGTGTGTGACCCATGTATTTTTGGGTAAAATTACTATTTCATCCTTAAATTCTAAATAACTAACACATCCTCCAAATTTTTTATTTCCATTTGGTGGAGGCTTCTTCTCCACCATTATTGATCTCCCAAGAATTTCAAACTATGTGTTTGGATAAAAAATCGATATGGAATATATTTTGATATCTATTCGTCTTGTTGGATCAAAGTCCATAAGATATCTATTAATCTTGCTCATTTATCCATTTGTATTTCCCTCAATAATTCTATTTGAATGTAAGATAATATGGCCTATTTTCTTTTCACTGAGTCATTCTTCAGTATTGTTTGATTCAAGAAAAATGAAGGGCCTATACTAGATCAGTAGAGTGATACATGAATATGGTTTGTGGTCTATGAATCATCTCTTAAATACTCAACTTTATAAATTGTTTTTGTTTTCAAGAATGAAAGTTTCACTAGTTGTTTCCCTTTAAAATTGATATTCCCTTATTATAATAACTTCGATCTTATTATAGATCCCTACCATCATTAATCTCCATTTTGATGGAGGTTATGTCCTCAAAACCAACCATCCCAAGTAGGAATATTATTTATTTATTCCTTGGAAACCCATTTTGGGTTTATCGGTGACACTGCTCAGGGGTGTTGGAATGATCTTTATAAGGTGAGTGTTTCAAATTAATTAATGAACCTTTTAAATATCGAATGGGAATAATGTTATAGTTATCACTTAACCCTTATAAGGTAAGTGTTAAAATTTAATAAATGAATATTAAATTGTTTAATGGAATGTTTATATATATATGATATCACTTGGCCTTATTAAATATTTATAATTAATTAAATAGGTTTCATGTCATTCTGACACCGTTTCACATTAATTAAAGGTAATGGAATGAACCTAATGACGTAATTAATGGTATGATTATTACATGGAATACATTAAATAATTAAATAAGTATATGGTTCCTATTGAATATAAACCTTTTTATCTTTATAGGGGTGGTAATACATGAGCCAACCTTGGATTTTGGAGGGAATTCCTTGATCACGTAGAGGACCCCATTCTGATTCAAGGGGCTCATTTTAAAGGGAGATAACCACCTTATTACTTGGTCCAGGTCTATTAGTTGATTCTTTTTATGACTTCATAGGATCCATCACTATCTATCAGGATATTAGGATGCCTCTAATACAATCATTTGATATAGCCTGATGTATTTAGACACGTGGAAACATGAATTCATCTAATTGGGTCCAGACATGTGTAGCCTTTGATTTCCTTAGAAAAGCTCCTTGTACATGGTTAGAATGATTTATAGTGGAATTACATTGGCATTTATCCTTGGATTACACTCATACCCCATTTAATACCAGTTTCCATGAGTTATTACTCTGAGTTAGTTGACCCCCAAGGTCAAGGATGCTTTGGATTCACTTTGGATCCTCTTTCATTGTAACTAAGAACTATTTTATTACTATTGACGTTGGAAATTATATTAACTATATAAACTAAACATAAATTATATAATTAATTGATCTCGTGTTCAAAGACATTACTAGCTGAGGCTGAAGCAGGTATGAGTTATTATTACTACATTTCCTTACATTTATTTATACTTTCACACTATTTCATTTTTTATTAACATACTGGATTCATATAGATGTAGTTGTTTGCATCCTACTAAGATTTATCTCACACCCTATCTTGGATATCATTGGTACATGTGATGATTATATGTGTGAAGGTGACGATAAGGAGAATCATTCACATTTGGAATCATAAATTTCTTACTTGTTTTAGGATATGAGATTCATAAAAGATTACTGATCCATTTCATAGGATGCTTGGATTGTTTTTGGATTATTTTTTATTCCTTTGTATAACATGTCTTTCCTAGAACAAGGTATACCTATTTTCAAGTTTTTTATTGATATTACATGACATTATCATTTTGTAAGTTATTTAGATTTCAGTGGATTAATTATGTTCGATGTTTATTCTTATATTTCATTTCCAGTTTTCTTTATTCATTATTACTCTTCAACTGCTTATTTGTTTATTATATCACCGTGATCCAGTTTGAACTAAGTTAATAGTCTCCCCACAGACACACCATATGCCCCTCATTTCTAGTTGAAAAACTATGGTATATGTGGAGGTGCACTTAAGGATTAATGAACCACCAGAATGATGGTTATTTGAAATATATTATATATGTATTAGAGGATATTCTCTAGGAATGCATCCTTGGTTTTGGTGGTTATTGGAAGAGGCATATTTATCTTATCAATTTGACGTCCAACAATATCTATTAGGTGAAAATTCATATGGAACACTATGAGGCCTTATATAGAAGGGTGTTTTATTCACCCTCATGCTGGTTAGATGAAGGAGACTTAGTGATACCAGGTCCTCATCTCATAAAGGATGCATTATAGTATGTATATATGATCAAATACCATACAGAAATGCCTCAGTCTAGAGAGAAATATCATATCAATCTCTATTGATGACCTCTGGAGTTTAAATTTGAGGATTTCTTTTTCTTGTGGGTATCACTCAAACATGGGAATAAACTGATACATTGGAAAGAGATGTACTTTCCTTGTTAAGTTGGCACATTTTAGATCTTAGATAGAGTTGGTTTGAAAGAATATTAGTTGCTACTACCATAGATGTACCGTACCATGAATGAAATATTCTATGTTTCACATATGTTCATTTTCATGATGACACATCTTATACAGCTGGTCCGGATGAGGTTGAGCTAGATTCCATTTCTTATTTTGAGGATTTTCCTATATACATCATTGACTAGATAACGAAGGCTCTCTATAGATGGTCTATCCCTTTAGTGTAATTTTTTGATTGTAAAATCATGTATCAGATAAGACTTTGGAGCAAGAGGCTGACATATATGCTCAGTGTCTTGATTTGTTCTCAGATAGCATTTTTGACCCATAGAAGGGGACCATAGGGATGAGTTCCTTTAAGGGTGATTCCTGTAAGAACACAATTTTTCTATAAGGAATAAAACCATTTAAATTTTGGTCAAATTTATTATATTATACCTACAATGGATGTATAATGTGGTCACTAAGGATTAATGGGTGTTCAGGGCTTGGTCAGATCTTGAAACCCCATCCTGTGTAAGAAACCACTGGGATACACTATTAGTAGAAACTATGTAACCCAACCTACACGATATATACAAACTGTGCAAGGAATTTTAGAGGGAAACATTGGGTTCAAAGTTTAACATGACCATGAACCTAGGGCCCCACACCAATTTATATTGTCTGAAATTTTTAGTAGAGACATATAACATGGTTAGTGCATGGTTTCTCAAACCATACAGGTTATCTCTAATGGTAGTGAGGTGCACATGGTTGGTTCACAGTTTGGAAAACTGTGTGGTAAAACCATGCGACCCAGAATGTTTTGGGTAAATTTACTATTTTAAATTAAATTTTAATTAACTAACCCCTCATAAAACTTTTCTATTTCCAACTAACAACAACTCATTCACCTCCCTTTCTGAGATCCTAAGAATCTCAACCTAGGTTCTTGGATAACACTTCGATCCAGACTCCATTTCAATCACCGTTCATCTCATTGGATGAATACTGATAAGATCTCTAGTAATGTTGCACTTCTCTCCATTTTTATTTCCCTTAAGGATGTTCTTTTGTTAATGGATCATATTTTATTTTTTCAAGGTGTTGATCTGTTCATCAGTTTTATTCAGATTCAAGTTAGAAAAAGTATTGATACTAGATGAGGAGAGTGCTACAGACATAAGGTAAGTGGATTATAGATCATCCCTTGATGTCTGAAATTTATTAATTGTTTCTCTTATTCCACCAACCTATTTGAACATTATTTTCCCTTCTTAATTAATATACCATTACTATAATAATTTTTCTCATATTCTATATCACTATTCATACTTTTTATTCATTATATAAGAGTCTATGACATCAATTCCAACCATCCCATGTAGGATTATTCCTTATTTATACCATTGTAACCCAAGTTGGGTTTATTAGCAGAACCATTTGGGTCCACTAGGATTGACCTTGATAAGGTGAAAATATAAAATTAATTAATTAACATTTAAAATATCCAATGAAAATCCTGTTATAGACATCACATTCCCTCATAAAGTGAGTGTTCTAATTTAAAAAAGGAGTCTTAAAATTTTTAATGTGAAGTATATAAACATATATATGATATCACTTGGCCATGTTAAATGGTTATATAAATTGAATTTGTTTCATGTCCTTATCCCTTCTTTTCATGACTTCGAAAGATAAAGCAATGAACCTCATAAATGATTTAGTTATTAAAGTACAAAATGGTTGAATGTACTTGTTATACCTTGTCACATTAATGAATGGTAATGGAAAAAACCTAATGATTTAATTAAAGTAATAGTTATTACATAGCCTAAATTAAATAATTTCATATCTATATGGTGAATATTTCATACTGGCCTTTTTATCTTTATAGGAGTTGTCAGACATGAGGAATCCTTGTTTTTGAGAAAAATACTTAAGAACTCAGAGGATGTTATTCTGATTCAAGGAGATAGTTTCCAAGGGAGATACCCACCAGGTAACATGACCCATTCATAATATTGGATGCTAGACATGATTCCATATCATCCCTCAACATCTCTCTAGATATTAGGATGCCTCAGATGTACTCTTTGGACCGAGTTTGATGTATTTAGACATGTGGTGCCATGAATTCACCACATTAGTCCCAGTAATTCTTATCCCTTGATTATCTTATAAAATATCCTTAGAGTCTATTATAATTATTTACTATTTAATTCCATGGGAGTTTTCCCTTGTATTACACTCATACCCCCATTAACGTCAGGCTTCATGAGTCTTTACTATGATTTGGCCAACCCGTGAGGTCAATGATTCCTCGGTTTAACTTGGGATACTCTTTCATTATTACTCTAAACTATTTCAGTGTTATTGACATTCTCACTTGTCTTATCTATATAAACTACACTTAAATGAAATATTTAAATGATCTCTTGTTCAGTGAAATTTTAAACTAAGGATGAATCTTGTATTACTTATTATTATAGAATTTGTTTTACACACATATATATACCTATTATTGAAACCAAATCCTTTTACACATATCATTACATGTTTTTATGTACAATAATGCATCATATTACAAGACAAGGATCGTAAAGTCTAGTGTCTTGGAAGAATAGGTATATAAAACTAAAAACATGGGACTAAATAAAACATTTATTTATTTAATATTTATAAATATATCCTAATTTACATTGTATTCATACATATTTATAGGATAACCTGAGGATGAAATAAAAAAATGAATTATCTAAAAGCCCAGTAAGGGAATAAACCTATGAATAAAGCATTAGAACATGGTTAAGAAGACATGACATAATTATATAAAAAGACATGGAACATATTGAATCATAACATATAAGAATATGATCATATAAACACAGATTCATAGTAATGAAGAATCATCATAACACATGACTTTATCATAAATCTAGGATTGTTAAACATAGAGTATCACAAGTTACGGATAACCACCAAGATCATTGTGGATGGTAGCATGAGTCAAGGCTAACCGCCAAGACCATTGCATATAACATCTCATGAGACATAACATTACCCAATGAATTAGTGTGATATCTGGGAATAACCATCATAACATGTTCATGAATCTTATTTTCACATAAATAATAATACATAATCAATCGTACAGTATCATTAGGGTTACCCATGGTAAGAATTGGGTATCCTAATCATGTCATAAAGTGTAAAAAATATAAGTATCATAAATATTTCCATGAAGGAAAAGAATTAGATCATGCATTTAAAATCATAGGAAATAATAGGAATATATAATAAGAAGTGATTTCAACTTGAAGTAATAAAATGTAAAAAGAGTACTTAATGAACTAGAGAATGGAAACATTTCAGTGTTGTTAATGGAAAATATCAATGTACATTTAAAAAAGGGAATAATTTTTAATATAAAATCAGAAGTGAATTATGAAGGGTTTCCTAATAAAAAGTGTGGTTTTATAAAAATAATGGTTTTTTAAAAATAGATTATATAGAGTACTTTTAAAAGGGTTAAAATTCTGGAAGTTCCCTTAAAAAAGGTTTCCTTATCTGTGTGTATTAGGGGTATAATCATTTCAAATCATGTATATCCACAAAAGATAATTATGAATAGATATTGATATATTAGTTAGAAGAATATACATCGAATTTGTAAGATTTATATAAAAATATTACTTTGTTGGGGGAAAAATAATGATAGATCAACCTAATGGAATACTAGAGATTCAGGTAGAATCCCTTATATTAAGTTCGAAGGTGTTCTTCACTTGATCATAATGTTTTAGATAATCAAATTATATTCATTAATTAATAATTCAATAACCTCTTCTACATGTAATATATTAATTATAAATTTAATAATTTTATTCATGTCTTTTTTATCGGTTAAGATGTTCTGTTTCATTGTTTGAGATTGTTTCTCTCCTTTGTCTTCATGATCAGTTTAATTATATACATGTACGAATAATAATGTAAGTTGAGGATGGTTGTACAAAAATGAAGCTATATGTCATAAAAGAACATATAAAATATTAAATTGTTATAAATTTTATTAGGTTATTTGAGCTGAGTATGAATTATTTTGTAAATCAGCAATGATAACCATTTGGGTTATTTGGTAGGTTTTTGATCACAATAAACTCATTTTGTTTTATAAATTAAAACCATTTCTAACAAACTATTAAAAAACATTAAGTAGAATATATTATATACATAATAATCATGTTCAACAATAAAAATGGTTTTATGACCACAATTGAAGGAGGTAATATAAGTTGAAAACCCTTTATCCTTGAATGTTGAAAAATAACTCATCTCGGATAGTGTTACCATTTATAGTATAAAAGGAGGGGAAAGGAAAGATGATGATGAATTTTTCCATTAGGATAAAAAATTATTTTACATGTTAGGTACTAGATTTATCACACCATTTAGATGAAGATATGTGAGTATAGATAAGAATACAAGGGAATATGAATAGAAATTGAATGAAAACAGAAGAGGGTTTTACATCTTGATTCCATCCTATTGAGAGCTTCCTTAAAGGATTGGTTTTTGGACCTTGTTTAAGACCAAAATCTCTTGGATTTGTGAGAGATTCTTAGGGAGATATTTTAGTAGAATTTGGACAAGGAACAAGTCTTAAGAGGTGTGAGGAGGGGACATATTGTGGGGTGGTATTTATAGTGGAGGAGAGGAGGGGTTTCCCATTATTTTAATCATTAGTTTAATATTTTTTCTCAATACTATTAATATTCTTGACTTGTATGAAACAAAATAGTAAATAATTCATGTGATATTGAACTAATGTCCATTTACATTATCCATTATTGAAGAATGATGCAAATATTCATTTATTTAGCATTTATCATAAACTAGCGTATTTTACTATTCACTGAAAAATCATTTATTTTAGAAAAATCATAAAAAATCAACCCAACAATTTTTCAACATGTAGAATTGTAAAATGAAGACCATTTTATAAAAATAATTTTCTAAATATGAGAAAATTATTTTTTAAATAAAATCATATTTTACGTGAAAAATACAATTAATAAAATTAAAATTTCTTTTCAATCAATTTGAAAATTAGTTAAGGTTATTTAAAATTATATTATAATCATAAGACATGAAAATATTATTTTATTAATACATTTTAGGAAAATATAGTTTTATTTAAAAAATAAAATTAATTATAAAAATGTATTTAAATATTTATGACGTACCAAAAATACCAACACTATCATATAGTCACCTATAAGATGGATATGTTTTATTTATACATTCATAAGTAAGGTTAGTATTCACTTTGCTGATTTACTATTCATAAGGGTAACATTACTATTCATAAGGGTAACATTACTATTTATAAGGGTAAGTTACTATTCAGAAAAAATTAGGTTTTTTCTCTCAAACTCTAAAATCATACTAATCACAACCGCGTATGTATGATTCTTGAAATTCAAATCACAAAAGTGGAAAACATATGTTTAAATGTCATATATTATTTAGTAGTTCATTTAAGAATGATGTTCCATTGTGTTTACTAATGTTTTTTATGTGATTATACTATGTGAAATAATTATTATTAGGGAATTTTTGTTGATTAAACTTTGGGTCATTACATTCTTCCCCCTTATGTAATTTCACCATTGAAATCATGTTTTACATTCTATGAAAATAAGTGTGGGTACTTTTCCTTCATTTCCTCCTTCAATAACAATGTCCCCTTTTCGTACTTATTGTTCATCCATAGTACTTCGACTAGGTGAGTAGTCTTGTCGCATAGAACATTATCTCTATGATCTAATATCTTTACTATCTACTCCACATAAGAATGAAAATTCTCCAACTATACCACCTCTAAAGAGAGTACATTTTAATTATATGTTATATACTTCCTTAATAGAGATATGTGGAATACATCGTGTACTTTAGACATGGTAGGGGATGTTCTAGTCGATATGCCTTAGCTCCAACACAACCAAGAATCTCAAAGTGGCCGATGTATATGGAACTTATCTTTCCTTTATTTCCAAACCTCATTACCATATTTCATGTAGATATATAGAGGAATATCATGTCCCTATGTTTACACTCAAGGTCTCATCAATTATTGTCTATATAGATATTTTGTCAACTTTGGCTACCATGATGTGCTTCAGAATGGTTTTCACCTTCTCCACTATTTAGTTGACCGTTTTAGGTCCTAATAGAATATTCTCACCGAATTCATCCCAACACGCTAATGTTATACACCTTTTCCATTAAAGGGATTCATATGGCACCATTCAGATTCTGGAGTTGAAACTATTATTGTAAGAGAATTAGACCAGTGGAAGATGATGGTACCATCCCCATTTTAATTAATTTTATCATGATCTCTACATATATTCCAATATCTAAATTGTTTGATCAGATTGGAAATCCGTTAGAGGATGATAGGCCATTATTTATTTCAACATTGTGCATAGCACATGTTCATGAATTTTACAGAACATTAAGGTGAATCTCAAATCTCTATCGGATACAATAGAAAATGGTACTCCATGCAACCTTACAAACTCACTGATATATATTTATATATATGTGCACGTTTATCTAATGATATGTCCTCTCTAATTGGGATAAAGTGAGTTCTTTTCATAAGACAATCCACAATGAATTGTATTACATTGTTTCATATGGATGTCCTTGTAAGTATAGTGACAATGTCTATGGTAATGTTCTCCCACCACTATACTGGTATGGATAGTGTATTCATCATCCCCTTATAATTTTTTCTTTTAAATTTTACTTTTTTACATACCATGAACTTTGATGTATATTCAAAAATCTACCTCTTCATATTTTCCCACTAAATGTTCTCTTAGATATTTTGATACATCTTTGTGCTCCCTGGATGAATAAATAAGGTTTATCTATGTAAATCATTCAAAAAATTCCATCTTTATATCTGTATTAGATGATACATATAGTCGTGACCAAAATCATACAACTCATTCCCCTCAATCTTGATCTGAGATGATTTCCCATTTCTAACAACATGCACAGTTTTCTTAATTTCCACATCTTTTCATTGAGAATCATTTATTTTATCCATGAGGGATGGTTGAGAAACCATTTGAGAAAGGATTGATGATGTTCCTCCCATAACAATTCCCATGTCTATATTCTAGAAATCCAAGAATATAGGATCCTTCTCAACTCTCATCATTGATAAAGATGCAAGATCCTTTCTACTTAGAGCATCTTCTACCTTACTATCCTCACCAGGATGGTAGTGGATTGAGCAGCCGTAATCCGTGATGAGATATAACCAAATTCAATGGCTCATATTAAGCTCTTTATGAGTGAATATATATTTTAGACTCTTGTGATCAATATATATCTCACACTTCTCCCCATAGATATAATGCCTCTATTTTTTCAAATCAATGATCACAACTGCCAAATATAAATCATGTTTGGGATTGTTTTTCTCATTAATTATCAACTATCTTGAGACGTAGGATATCACATTATCATTTTTCATTACTACACAACCTAATACTTTCTTTGATGCATCGTTGTACACCACAAATAGTTCTCCACTATTCCTAAGTTTGATAATCGACGTAGTGATAAGACACCTCTTGATCTCCTTAATGATTTCCTCACAATATTGAGTCCTAAAAAACATTACCTCCTTTAGTTTCATCTTGGTCATTGGGTTTGAAAATCTAGAAAAGTTATTAAAAAATTATCATTATTACCGAACTAGACCGAGGAATCTACAGATCTCGGTTACAGATGTTTTCATGGGCCACTCTTTGATTGCCTTTGTCTTCAAAGGTTTTATAGATATCCCTTTGTTGGTGATAACATGCCCCAAGAAAGATACTTCCTCTATCCTGAGCTCACATTTACTGTACTTTACATACAGTTTCTCCCTTCACAAATTCTTTATCATAGTAATCAAATTCTCCTATTGTTCTTTCTTGAACATAGTGTATATCAGAACATCATCTATAAAGACTACCACAAATTTTTTGAGCTAATCTATAAAGACCATATTCATTAGATCGATGAAAATTTCTAGAGAATTAGTTAGTCCGAAGGGAATCACTACGAACTCATAGTTCCCATACCTTGTTCTAAATTCACTCTTGGGAATATCTTCTTTCCTCACCATTAATTGGTGATATCCCGCCCTAAGTTATACCATAGAGAAATAACTCACCCCATGAAGCTAGTCAAATAAGTCATCTATATGAGGTCAGGGATACTTGTTCTCTATCGTGATTTTATTGAGCTCACGATAATCATTGTAGAGGTGATTTGAAACATACTTATTCTTATCAAAGAGTAATGTTACTACCCAATGTGAACCAATCATGGGTATAAAACCCTATTCTAGATTCTCTATTAACTACTTCATCAACTTTTCCAAATCTACAGTGTCCATTCTATAATGTTTATTTGATATAGGTATAGATCTTGGAATAAGTTAAATTGATAACTCAACCTCCTGATCAAGATGAAGAATAGTAAATTCATTGGGGAATTCATTAGTGTTGTCCCTTACAATGGGAATCTCTTTGATTATGATTCTTTATTTTGTCTAAATACTTTTAGCTGGACAAACTTTCTCATAAGTTAGTAATATCCACACTCGAGATAGTGATTCTAAAGGATATTCGTCTTACTCCTTAGACTTATAAAGAATTTTAGAACTCTTTATTGTTTGAAGAGTGATTTTTGTTTCTCGATAGTTGATGTTGGAGTTTTATAAAGATATCCAATCCATTCCCAAGATAAAATTAAACTTAAATAAACGATATATGATGGGATTTTTAGGTGTTTTAGTCCATAAAAGTTTACATGGGAGGAGTTATATACAATAGATGAAATAATTACCCCCTTACCTAATATCATAGATATCACAATCTCCAAATTTTTTGGTGGTGTTTGAATGATTCTTCTAAGCTTTTACAATATTAAATAATGCATATCACCAGAATCAAATATTACATTTTCTATAATTGAATGAATAACAATCTTACATTTCACCAAATCATTTTTTGGCTCCACCACAAAAGTAGTTACGACATAATCCATTATTTGTTGCCTTGGAGGTTATTATTGATTGCATCTGATAACCCTTGTCTAATGAATTTTTATTCACATAATGATCATGTTCCTTGTAGTTGAAAAACTACACTACTAGATGACTGTTGATATGAACATTCATTTCTTCTTCCACATTAGTGTATTTCTTCAGATCCCTTTAGAAATTATTTGCTATATGAACCTTATTTCCACATTTGAACTAATTCCTTTTTCCCTTTAGATAGTTACCTGGATACTTCTTCCCAAAATATTGACATGTGGTATGTTCGATCTTCTTTCCATCATGAGATTTATTTTCCGCACCATCCATATTAGACTCCATGTTATACTTTTTTTCACTGATCCTATGAGACCATGGAGAGTCTTCGATCAAGATTTCTACCTTGAGGGAACAATAGAAAATATCCTCAAAACTAACAAAGTCACAAATCACCAATGATTTTTATAGACTTGGAATTAGTCCACTAAATAAGAAATCCACCTTTATTTCATTTTTCATGACAAAACATGATGTTTATCTTGTAAGACTTGTGATGTTTTCTTCTTAAGCCCCGATGGACTCATCTTCCATTTTCTTAAGTATGAGGAACTCTCTATAAATCTTGAGATAGAGGTTTTGGGGAAAATATTTATTGAATTTTTTTTCTAGAATTACTCTAAATCTATGGAATCAATTTCATCCGGGGACTTTGTATTATTGATCTCTGTAAAACACTAACCATCATCCCCATCATAATTATAGAACACCAATACTACTTTCTCTTATTGTGAGCACTTTAGGATATTGAATATATCTTTTAATTGAGATAATAATTTGTTCCACGAGGAGGAGTTTTGAAGATTTACTTAACATGGGGGGCCTTTTCTATATGAAGGATTCTATAAAAAATGATCTTTTCTTATTAGTGGAGGTAATTCTACATGATTCAAGTTATTATTCATAACTTGAGAAAGCTGAGAAAGTGATATTATAAAGCTTTGAGGACACATTTCCATCATATTAGACATATAATTATAGAAATCCACACATTTCCCATCATATTGATTTTTGGAACGTGTTCTTCTATTTCCCACCATAAACTAAGAAAAAAACATACAATTAGGGGGATTTAATACATAGATAATAATAATAAAAAGATTATTTTAATATAAATGGAAAAAAAATTAATGGAAAAGTATTTCCTAACATGTGATTCCCTAGGTTTCAATCTCGGTTACCCATGATCAATTTCCTCCCATTTATTAATATGGGCTTCTTTTTATTCAATCCTTTAATAATGGTTCATATTATGCTTATGAATTTAAAAAAGAATATCACCTGAGAGTGTCAAACTAGGAGTGCAGTAAATCCCATTATCATGCACCAGTTCTCGTTCAAGTCTAGATGAAAGCAGTGTTTTGGGTTTTACCCCAGGATACATCTGTGTGAGAGCCACATCCACTTTTTCGTATCTAGACATGGATAAATTTACTGGAAAAACCACTTACTCTAAACATACCAATATTCAGGTATGTTTTAATATACATAGTCATATCTCTATGTTTCTTAATAAAGTATGATATACATAATATCCAAAAAAAACTAGACCTTTCCAATGATAAAAAATATAGATAACCTATACTTTTAAACATATCATTAAATATTTTTAATCATAATAAATCCTCATATTACAAACCAAGGATTGTAATGTCTAATGTCTTGGAAGAATAAGAATATAAATCTGAAAACGTGGGGGGTAACATAAACATTTCTTTATTTAATCTTCATAATTATCTCTAAATTTCAATTGTTCTCATAAATCTTCATCGGATAACCAAATGATAACATGAACAAAGGGATGAGCTAAAAAACCCAGTAAGAGAATAAGGACAAGAATAAAGTATTAGCACATGGGTTAGAAGGCATGACATAATGATGTAAAAAGGCACAGAACATATGGAATCATAAGTTATAAACATGAGATCATATAAAAATAGAGTCATATTAATGTGGAAGAAACAAAATACATGACTTTAGCATGGGTCAAGGATCGCTGCACATAGGGGATCACAAGTCAAGGTTAACAACCAAGACCATTGCACATGGTAGCACGAGTCAAGGACAACCACCAAGATCGTTGAACATAATCTATCATGGGACTCAAAGATAACCAATTAATTGGATCAATATCTAGTCACTCCCATAATAACATGTCCATGGATATGATTTCTATATATATAATTATACACAAACATAAGGGTTACCAATTCGTAAGAATTGGGTATCATAATCCTGTCATAAACCATAAAAATGTGAGAATCATACAAATGTCCCTGAATGAAACAATAAGCTCCGGAATGGAAAATAATAGTTTATAATAAGAATATATCAAGATAATTTACGTCAAATTGAATTAATAACATGAAAAAATATTACTTAAGAAAAAATAGAATTAAAACATTTTAGCATGGTAAAAGGAAAATAACAAAGGAAATTTAAAACCTAAAAAGAATAATATATTATATAAAAATATAAATGTAACAAGATGGTTTTCATAATAAAATGATTTATTTTATAAAAATAATGGTGTCTTAGAAATAGAATATATATTGTACTTGAAATTGGTAAATAATTTCGGAAGTTCCCTTAAAATGAGTTTTCTTATTCGGAAGTATTGCGGAAGGAATCATTTAAAAACATGTATATCCCTGAAAGATAATGATGAATGGATAATGATACATGATTATGTAGAAAATACCTATACTTTATAAGATTTACATAAAAATATTAGTATATATTGGTGAAAATAATGATAGAGAAACATGAAGAATAAACAAGGTTCGGGTATATTTACTTATGTTAAGTCTGAAGGTGTTGTTTACTTGATCATAATGTCCTAGATAATCAAATTAGATTAATTAACTAATAATTAAATAACCTATTATACATTTAATTGATTTATTCTAAATTTATCAAGTTCAATCATGCCCGTTTTGATGGGTTAAGAGGTTCAATTTCAATGTTTGGGATTGTTAGTTTCCTTGGTTTTCATGATCAGTTGACTTATATACATGGAGGAATAATCATATAAGATGAGGATGGTGGCCCAAAATTGAATTTATATGTTATAAGATAACATCCAAAATGTTAAATGGTTATAAAATGCATTTGGTTATTTGGAGTGTGTATGAATCATTATATAACACTTTAATGACATCCATTTGGGTAAATTGGATGTTTTTCAATCACAATGAACTCATTTTGTTTTATAAATTCAGAAAATTTGTAAACAATTATTACAGAACATTACATAAGAAAAAATAATAAAAACTAATATGGTTCAATTAAAAAAATGGTTTCATGATGAAAATTGAAGACGGTAATAAAAATTGAAAACTCGTCATCCTTGAATGTGATGAATTAACACATCTCAGATGGAGTTTCCATTTCTAGTATAAAAGGAGAGAAAAGAGAGATGATGATGAATTATTATATTAGAATAACAAAATTATAGTTCATGTATGCTACTGGAGTTATCACACAATTTGGATGTGGAGATATGATGATAGAAAATATTATAAAAGAACTAGAAAAGTTATTGAAGGAAAACAGAAGTGGGTTTTACCACTTGATTCCTTCCTCTTGAGATCCTCCTTAAGGGATTGGTTTTTTGTCTTTTGTAAAGAAGAAAACTCATGGACATGGGATAGGGGATTAGGGAGATGTTAGAGAATAATTCGGACAAGGCTCAAGGAATGAGAGGTGTGAGGAGATGAGGTAATGTGGGGTGGCATTTATAGTGGAGGAGAGCTAGGGTTCCCCATTATTTTAAGCATTAGTTTATTATTTTGATCAATAATAAAGATAGTATTGATAATTATGACCAGAAATAGTAAATATAACATGTGAGTTATATCCAATTTCCATTTACATCACCCATGACTCAATAATTATGCATAAATAAATTTATTTAGTAGTAATCATAAATTATCATAATTTACTTGTCTCCATAAATTCACGTATTTTAGAAAAATCCAAAACATTCACCCTATTAAATTTTCAACATTTAGAATTAAAAAATGATCTAATTTTGATTAAAATAATTTTATAATTATGAGAAATGTTATTTTTAATTAAAATCATAATTTACATGAAAATTAAAAATTTTATATGTAAAATAGCCTTTCTAACACTTTGAAAAATTAAATAAGGTCCCTTAAAATTATTTATAGTCAGATGAAATCAAAATATTATTTTTTGAATACATTTTATGAAAATAAAATTTCATTTAAATTATTCAATTAATAATGAAATTTTAATTAATAGTTGTGACTTAACAAATAAACCAACACTATCATATAGTCAATTATAATGTTGATAAATTTTATTTATACTTTCATTGGTAAGGTTACAATTCACATAGAAAATTTACTATTCATAATGGTCATATTACTATTTATAAGGGTAACATTACACTTCATAATGGAATGTTAATATTCACCAAAATATATGTTTTCCCAATCAGACTCCAAATATCTTACACATTGCAATCATGTATGTCATATTTTTGAAATTCAAATTAAAAAATTAAAAAATTATGTTTAATGGTCATATAGTCTTTAGTTGTTCATTTAATAATGATGCGGAATTTTGTTTAATAATGTGATTTTATGTGATTTTACTACCTGACATAATTATAATAAGGGAATTTTCCTGGATTAAACTTTGTGTCCTTACACCTATTCACTGTTTTAGTTTATACTCATAGACTAGATTTTTATAGACTCTATTACTGGTGGCCTACTGAAATTTATATCACACCCTATCTGGGTTGACATTGGTTCCCATGAAAATTATATGTATGTAGTTGTTGATAAGGGGAAGCATTCCGCATTGGATGCTTGAATTTCTGGCTTGTTTTTGGAAAAGAGCTTGGAAGAAGATGACCGAGCTAGAGCTCAGGATTTTTGGATATTTTTGTGTTATTTATTATTCTTTTTATAACATGTATTTTCAACCACCATTTATTCCTAATTTAAAAAAATTTTAGAGACCTGACATGACATTATTTTTTTTTGTATGATTCACCTTTGAGTTGAATATTGTGGATGAATGTTTATTCTTAACATATGATACTAGTTTTCTTTATCCATTATTATGATCCAGGAATTTATCTATTTATTATAAAATTGTGCTCCCCTATAACATAAAGTAATAGTCTTTTCATGGACACACCCTAGGCCCTCACTATTATTCAGTTAACTTCAGCTTACAGGGAAGCACAGTTAAGGCCTAGTAAACCACCATCTCGAGGCACTTCTTTGTGGCACCTAGGTTAGGACATCACATTATAATATGAATTTCTTATTTTAATCTACAGGAAATGTGTAAAATGAATAAATAATATTTTAATGTAATTCCTTATAATTTTTAATTCGAAATATAATTTTTAGATTTGGAAAAGATGTTTATTGAATTTAAATGACTCATTTATCAAATTAAATATGTTTTTGGTTGGAAAAACATTTCTAGAATGTTTTACGTCATCATTTTATCCTGAATGATATAATATAATATACATTGATTATGAAAAACATAATTTTTAAAAATCACCTAAAAATTGATGCAATTTAGAAAATTTTCAAAAAATCACCCCTTAAAAATTTTGACAAGAAAATTATAAAAATGAAATTAATTTTATCAAAATAATTTTATAACATAAGTAATTATAGTTTGAATTATTAAAAATTACCTATTTAAAAAATAAATTAAAATTTATTTAATTAAAAATGAGCCTATATATTAATTGAGGTCTTAATAGGTATATTTATTTTATGGAATTATAATTTTAATATTTTCTTAAATTACTCATGAAAAATATTTATTTTAATATTTTTTTAATAATTTCTGGCCAAATTACTATCCCAATAGTCAGGTAACCATTCTCAACAACTATGTTAATATTTATAATGGCCAAGATACTATTTTATAAAATGTTATTAGTTTACTAATATTATGTTTCATTTCCTTAAGGTTTTTCATAAGGGTGATTATATAAGTATATTATAATGATTATTGTTTTACAATTATAATTTCTTTATTTTATACAAATCGTACCATTTTAATTTTTTGAATTTTCATTTTTTTAGTTTCTAACTAATGTAACGATTTCTATTTATGAAATAGAGTGTTATTTGTTTAAATATGTGTTGTATGTGTATAATACTATGTAATATAATACAAAAACAAGTTTATTCAAGAAAATATATCTCTTATAAAATCTAGGTTGTTACATTCTTCCATCTTAAATAAATTTCATCCTTAAAATTTCAACTCATATTATTATTTTAGAAGATATGATGGTACTTATGATTTATCATTTACTTTGGTTCCCATGTCACCACTTAATATTTATGGTTCCCCAACAAAACATTGAAAATGTATGTTATATTGTTATGTATACATTATTCCCAATGTTCCAAAATCATTATCAGCTTTTCCTTACAAGAAATTTCAATCTCTAGTTATACTAACACTAGATTTAGTACATGTGAGGGATCGAGTTTGTACTTCCTTAGGAGAGATACATAGAACACTTCCTGAAATTGAGAAATAACAGTTCTATCAAATCTGAGTATCTTTTATATAACATTGGATGACATAAACCATTTCTATAATCTCTTTTATAGGATTGGGTCTAACAAAATTTTATTACCAATTTCATCTCAATAAGTAGGAGTTCTACATTTATCCCTATATAGTGATTCATATATAGCTATTTGAATACTCAAGTGGGAGCTCTAGTCATATAAGAACTTAAATAATGGAATATTTTGATCCTAACCTACATTAAATTCTATTTAATTGGTTCTAATCATGTCCTCTAGTGTTTGACTTGTTCTTATAGATTGACCATTAGTTTTGGGGGTGATATGTCATACTTAAATTCAGTTAATTATTCTCATCATGTTGAACACTTATCTATAATTTAGAAGTGAACCTTGTACCATTATTACAGATCATTGAAAGTATCATCCCATTTATCCCCACCACATCCTTTAAATATATATTCGAAAGTTGTTGAAGTGGTAAATCATCTTGAATAATGATGAAGTGAGCAGTATTTGTGAGTCGATCAACCACAACCCATATGACATTGCTTCATTCAGATATCTTTAGGAGGATGGTGACAATATTTGTGGAGACGTCCTTCCATTACCATGTGCATATGGGAAATGGTTGAGAAATCCCCATAGACATCTACCACATTGATTTAACTTTTCAGCATACAATCACTTTGAGGTGTACTCAACAATCTGCTTATTCAGGTTTTCTGACAATAAGTGATCTCAAAGAACACGATACATCTTGTTACTTATAATATGTATAGAGATACATGAGTTAGATATGTTATCCAATATATCCCACTATTCCAAACATATCCTATACCCATGGTTTATAAATGTGTGTATAGCCCATTAAACAATTGGTGTAGCCTAGAACCATGATTTTATGAACTATGGATGATGGAGCTATCAATATAGAGTTATAACCACAATCTATACAATAACCACGAGTATAACCTAGGATAGTTTATCAAACCCAATGGTTTGGATAAACCCTGGGTATATATCTATACCCATGGTTTAGAGAAATGTGGGTATACCCATTCTGAGAATAAACCATATACCCATAGTTTAGTGAACTATGGGAATATGTACCTACCCCCATTTGACATCGTTATCCCTTACAACCCATGCTGAACAAGTAAATGAAATTAAGACCATAGTATTGATTTAACATTATACATATATTGTATATTTATCAATCAACCAACTACTTGAAAAAAATTTGAAACCATTTACAATAATGTAACATACATATACATCCACACAACCAATAAATTGAATTCATTAAAATACATACAATAGTATCTTTAATGATAAATAAAAATTGAAGTAATTAATATCACCCCATCACCAACACCCTCAACCTCATTAGCATTAGCAACATCGTCATCACTAAAAACACCATCTGGAGCACCACCACCACCACCATCATTATCATTATCATTATCCCCACTATCACCTCAACTGCCACAAGGACCTCCATTGACATCACCCATGGAATCATAGAAAAAATAAATTGATGAAATACATGAATTAAAAGTATTATAATCATCTAATGTATGTTATTGACTTATATCTATAACATATTTCAAATAGTGTATGGTGATCAGTTTACATCTTTCACACTCCTGTAAAGCTATTTTTATGGCCTCAAATACTTCTAAACATGTGTTTTGTAGCATAGGGGTCTTTGATTTTTGGGAGTCACCCGATTAGGGACAATACCAAGAAGGGTCAATGTTGTTCTTGTGACAAAATTGGACTATCCCCTAGAGATCCTCACCTAATACCTAACTAAAATGATCATTTGGCCCAATGTTGTCATATTTTTTCTCATCGGGGGCCTCCATGGAACACTATTGAAAATATAAACAATATATTTAATTACTAATTATGTATAAATATTTTAAATATCAATAAAAAATCTAACAATTTTTTCTTGTGTTTTTTAATTTTTTTTTACTTCCATCCTTTTTCTTCTTACTCGAGTAAGATAATTTTTCACACGACACATGACCATTAATTCCTAATTCCACATTCTATAAATGACATTGATTAGTATAATACCAAATTATTGATTAATATTAAAGAGATAATATTATAATGAAATAGAATTATAGTTATTTAATAAACCCAAAGAATAAATCATAATCTAAATATACATTTAATTATAAACTTCACACTATTGGCATAACATAGTCAATACATAAAAATTAGGAAAAAAAACATGTGAATGATATGAATTCATATTTTATGTTCATTTTGGACCAATTTTATTAGTGTTATTTTACTTGGCCACATAGTAATTTTGATCATTTTCTCGGTAGGATAATTTTTAGGTTAGTTTATTTGGTAAATTGGACATTTAGCTAACCAGACATTTGGTCATTTGGCCATTTTGACATTTTCTATTTTTTCCAATTAGTCAATTTAGGCCAATTTGTCCTTTAGGATAATTAGTATAATTAAGTCATTTAGGCCATATATTCAAATTAGTCCATTTAAGCCAATTAGGCAATTTAGGCCAACTAGGCTAATTAGGCGATTTAAGCAATTTATTTACCCAATTAAGGACTATTAGTTCATTTAGTCCAATTAGGCCATGTAATAAAATTTATGCCAATTTGGACAATTATTGTACTTAGGTGAATTAATATAATTAGGCCATTTAGACCAATTATGCAATTTATCCCAATTAGTCCATTTAGGCCAATTTGGAAAATTAGGCCATTTAGGCCAATTAGTCCAATTATGCCAATAAGGCCAAATTGGAAAATTTTGAAATTTAGTCGATTTGTGACATTAGGCTATTATGTCATTTGGACATTAAATCATTATTCAATTAGTCAATTAGAACATTTTTCCAATTGGTAATTTTTCTAATTTATCATTATTCCATTTAGCTAATTGTCCATTAGGTCATTAGTCTAATTGGCCATTGAGCCATCAAGACTTTATGTCAACTATCCAATAAGCTATTAATCCATTAGGACATCAAGCCATTTGTACAATTATTGCAGTAGGAAAACTGGCCAATTGGCCATTCTGCTAATTAGTTAACTGGCCAATAGACCATTAAACCAATTGGCCATTATGCCATTAGGCCAATTCTCCAATTAAGTCATTAGTCGATTAGTCAAATTTACCATTAGGCCATTAGTTCATTAGGATAATAGTCCATTAGGTCATTAGGATAATTTTCCATTAGGACAATTAGGTCGTTACGTCATTAAGACATTTTTTCATTACACCCTTAGTCTATTAGAATAATTGGACCACAATACATTTTTTCCATTAGGCCAATTGGCCAATAATCCATCAAGATAATTTTCCAATAGGCCATTTTTACATGTGTCCAAATTTACCATTGGTTAAATTTTCCATTAGACCATTAATCGAGTTTTCCAATTGGCCATTATGATATTAGGACATTGGGAGAATTAGCCAATTGGTCATTAGGCTATTAGTCTAATTGTCTATTAGGCCATTAGGATGTCAGGCCATTAGGACAATAGGCCATTAGTTTAATTTTCCATTAGGCCATTAGAAAATTAGGCCACTATGACAATTGGATAATTGGAAAATATTCTGTTACTCCAATTGGACATTAGGCTACTAGGCCATTAGGGCAATTTTCCCTCAAGAAATTATCCTATAAATCCAATTGAAATTTTTTCCATTAGTCCAGTTGTTCCTTATTCCATTAGGTGACTTTTCTATTAGGAAAATTAGAGATATTTTCTATTAGAAAATTAGGCCAATTGGCCATTAGGATATTAAGCCAATTCGGAATTAGGATATTAGTCCATTAGAGTAATATACCAAATAGTCCATTAGGCTAATAAAAAATTATGGAATTATTTCAATTGGCCAATTAGGCCATTAGTCAAATTGATCATCATTACATTAGGCCAATGAGTCCAATTGGTCATTTGTCCATTTGGCAAATTTTCCATTAGGTCATTATGAAAATTGGCAAATTAGGCCATTATTCCAATTTTCCATTAGGAAATTAGTGTATGAGTCCTAATCCAAATAGACCATTCTTACAATAGGACAATTGGATAATAAGATAATTGGACATCATTCCATTATGTAATTCGACCAATTGGCCATCAGGAAATTAGGACATTTGACCAATAGACCAATTGAAAAATTGGCCAATTGCCCGTTACAACAATTTCCTAATTGTCCAAATGACCAATATTCCATTAGGTAAATTGGTATGTTGTCTATTATGATATTAGTCCAACTTTTTATTAATCATTTTGACCATTAGTCCATTCGGGTAAAAGGCCATTAGGCCATTAGGCCAGTCAGCCAATTAACCAACATGACATTAGGTCATTATACCAATTGTTCATTAGTCAAATGGGTCATTTGGATAATTATTCCAAATATCCATTAGGACATTAGACCATGTAATTATTAGTCTATTAGTCCCTTAGTACAATTGGAAAATTTGGTCATTAAGCCATTAGTCCATTTCTGAATTTTCCAATAAACCATTAGGATAATTTTCCATTAGGCCATTAAGCCAAATGGACAATTAGATAATTTTCCATTATTCTATTATGCCATCAGGTGAATCGGCCATTAGGACATGAAGACATTATGAAAATAGGCCATTAGGCCAATTGGAAAATTATCCAATAAGCCATTAGGCAATTAAGACACTTTGTCATTGGGCTATTAGGCCTATTTGACATTAGGTATTTGTTACGTTAGTCCATTTGTCTAATTAGAAACCAGGCCATTAGGATAATTGGAAATAAACAAATAAAGACAATAGTTCATTTGAAAAATAGGACTATTAGACAATAGGCCATTAGTTTATTAGTCCAGTATTCCAATGGGAAAATTGTCCAATTGTTTATTTGGACATTAGTCTTCTAGGTCGATTGAAAAATTAATCCATTAGCCCAATTTTCCATTTGACCAATGGGACTTTAGTCCAATCCCACTTTTATTAGGTCATTAGTCCAATTTCCCATTAGTACATTACGCCATCAGGCCAATTGGACAATTAGGCCCTCAGACCATTATGAACATTTTCCATTAGACCATTAGGCTAATTTGGAACGTTTCCCATTCTATGAATATGCCAATTTGATAATTATCCATTAGGCCATCAATACCTTAGGAAAATTGTCCAATTATTGCAATATTCCATTTGTCTAATTGGACAATTGGCCATTAGGTCATTAGTCTATTAGGTCAATATTCCATTATTCTATTAGGCTAATTTTCCCATTAGTCCATTAGGCCATTAGGCCAATGGTCTATTAGGAGAATGTGCCATTAGGGAATTAGGAAATTTGTAAAATTGAAAAATTATCCCATTAGGCCATTATGGAAATTGTTCAATTGGCCCTTAGGCTATTAGGACAATTGGCCATTATGCTGTTAGTCCAATTGGCCAATTTGAACATTATGCCATTTATGCCAATAGTAAAATTTCCCAATTGACTGTTAGGATATTATTCCAATAGGCCATTATGATATTTGGGAAACTATGCAGTTAGGCCATTATACTAATTTCCCATTACAAAATTAGTCTATTAGTCCATTAAGCCATTAGGTAAATAGGCCATTATTCAATTAGGCCAATTGGACATTTAATACATTAGGACATTAAGATAAGTAGCCATTAGACCATTAAGACATTATTCCACTACTCTATTATTACATTAGGCCAATAGCCAATAGGCTAATTGAACAATAGTTAATTAGTCCAGTTGGACATTATTCCATTTGGCCATTATTCCAATTAGATAATTATGCCAATAAGAAAAATTTTCTCATTAGGATATTAGTCCAATTGTCCATTATGCCATTAATAAAATTAGACCATTCAATCCAACTAGACCATTTAGACCAATAAGGCCCTTTAGTCCAATTTCCCCGTTGAGGTTATTTAAGGTCATTATGCCAGTTGGTTATTAGGCCAATTGTCCATTAGGTCACCACAACATCAGAAAATATTTCCTTTAGGACACTAGTTAAATGAGTAATTGGAAAATATTCCATTATAACATTAGACATTTATGCCATTACGCCAATTGAAATGGGTATTTATGGACTTATATTAAAGGGATTAATGACAATAAAACTTACTTTTAGCATTAAAATATAACTACGTAACAATATAATTCTAGATATTATTTCTATTCATATTAATGAACCTAGAACGTCTCATGATTAAGCATTGTAATGCTCCCCAATGAGTGTTAATAAGTTATTGATTATTTTTTTTGTTCTATCCAGATGCATCCTAAAAATAAGAATTTAATAAAACTAATAAGAATTCATTTTTCTAGGAAAACAATTAAATAATATGAATACCTTAAACTCACTACTCTTCCAATATGTAATCATTTCAATATATTGTGTTAATGTGAAGTTGAGGAATATTGGTACTCCCACTAAATTAGAACAAACTCCACCATTCCAACCAATATATAACTCTTGCTTATGTGATCTATAGAACTCTCCAAGATAGATCAACCTTACAAAGGTCATGGATTATCAATTTGGAATGTTAAAATGATGATGCAATGAAAATGTTAATTAATATAAATACAACAATAATATAGATAGAAATTTAACAAATATTTTTTACCCATATCTATGGTTTCTACTTGATGTCATTACTGATATACCTCCATGAGAATGGTTTCATCATAATTATGTCATTGAACTTGTATAAATATCCCATGAAACATCTACATTGCCTGGTATTTTTACATATCGTCTGATTCTCTTCATTGTAATCCACCATTACTTGTGTCTGGAAATTCTAGGTATCATTCATACGGGAGATCCCACATAACCTTTTAGAATATCCCACTAAATAAGATGAAAGGATAAAAATAAAGAATTTTGTCACAATACAACAATAAGAAAATGGTGTGGTATAATGTTACACACTATTAATATTAAAAATCTAATCACAGGCTACTCATTTGTCTCTAATGGATACATGGTATGTTCTAAATAAGTAGCCTCACTAGTGCAGAAATTGTTTTTTACGTCACCATTTTTTACGTCGGTTATATATAACCGACGTAAAAATATGGTGAGTAGTTTTTTAACGTTGGTTATTTTAATAACCGACATTACAAATTGTGCCTGTTGGGGTTTTACGTCGGTTATCTTATAACCGACGTAAAAAACCAATAAGCGGGGGGTTTTTTACGTCGGTTATTTGGAAACCGACGTAAAAAACGCGTAGATATCGGGTTTTTTTACGTCGGTTTCCAAATAACCGACGTAAAAAACCCCCCGCGCATTGGTTTTTTACGTCAGTTATCTTATAAACGACGTAAAAAATGTCATATCTACGTGTTTTTTACGTCGGTTATTTTATAACTGACGTAAAAAACAACGCACGTGGGGGTTTTACATCGTTTATAAAATAACTGACGTAAAAAACTAAACCGCATGAGCTTTTTTATGTCAGTTTTAAAATAACCGACGTTATAAATTTAAAAAATAGTTTATAACTTCGGTTATATAATAACCGACGTTATAAAACTTTTTAAAAAATAAAAGCCCATGGACTGTCATTTACGCTTTTTCGATTGACAGTCCGCCGACTCGTCTCTCTCACACGGTAAACCCTAATCGGCTCGTCGATAGACCTGCGTTAAACTCAATTTGGATTCATTTTTTATCTTCTTAAATCCTCTCGGATCTATCATCTCAACTCGCAACATTCAAGTAAGCCTTCCACGAATTTATTTCGTTCGTTTTTGTTTCGATTCTTGATGTGATTTTCCTTCGTTTTTGAATCTCGTGGAATTTTTTGTTATTGCAAATGGTTATTTGCAAATGGTTATTTGTTTTTTTATTGCAAATGGTTATTTGTATTTTGTTATTGCAAATGGTTATTTGAATCTCGTGGAATGTTTTGTTGATATAACAGACTATTTTGTTGATATAACAGACTATGTTGAGGGAACATTAAACTAGATGAATAATGAGATAAAAAAGACGTGCATCGTTACTTTAAAGGAAAATAAATAATAATTACTGTTTATATCATATTTTGGATCGGTTTTTTATAAATTAAAACAATAAATGTGATCCCCATTATATGATATTGGAGGAGTACCATGGTTTAACCACACAGTATGGAAAACCTAGAACCAACCCTAAAAAATGCATATGAATCATGATGTGTGATTTCATGATAAATAAGTATGGTTTGTACAAAATATATTTCCTCCATTATATTTGTAAACAAATGTAAAATGTTTCCTAGGTAGAACCTCGTGGTCTTCACTAACCATGTTCCAACCATGAATAAGAATATAAAACTATAATATCCTAAAAAGTCAAAAAATAATAATACAAGGATGAATAAAAAAAGTTAATCAAAATAATTTGATTTAATAACCTATAATAAATAGAGAGGTGTTAAAATAACACAAACCATACTAAATTCTACCCCTAGAAGAATATGTTGAGGATGTTGGACCTAGATTTAGATTAGGCCACTACTCTATTATCAATGGCTCTCACACCTATGTCTCATTGGAATCGAAAACATGTTACCAATGATATTAAACCATATGAATTACCATATCATTTAGAACATTCACTTGAGAATATAAAACACATTATTATTGTTAATCATATACATATACATATTTAGTCTTGTAATTTCCAGGTTGTTCACATTTGTTGTTGATATTTGTTAATTCTTGGTGTTTAGAATTTCTGAACATGTTTCCTGTAATTGGAATTCAGTTTTTGTCCATGGTTGTTTTGTTTTCGTTTTGGGATCTTGAAAACCTAAAATAAACAGTGTTTTTAGTCGAGTTTTATTTTGATTGATAACCATTAAAGCTGAAGGCCAAGTACAAAATCAAATCCCCACAAGATATGTTACGTGGGATTAAAAAGCAGAAATAAAGGATTAAACCGAATCAGTGGGACTATTGTTATTCTGAGCAGACTAGTGTTGGATGCGTTGGGAGGCCCTCTCCACCTGCCAATGCAATTAACGATCATCAGAAACAAGAATGAGTGAATTGCGGATAAAATAATAACATGTTGGTAGACCTCTTTTTGCCAGTCACACCGAAGTGTGATGAAGACCAATATCAAGGTCTGCACGCCATTTAAAATAGGTTGTCTATCTAATATATTAAAACATCAAAACCGCAATCAATATTAATCTATGTAGGCATCATGGTTTTCTTTGATTCAATGAAATTTAAAACTGTTATATCTAACTATATTTTGTTTTAAAAAAAATATTCAAGCATATTTTTTTAAATACCTATAGATTTGTTTTATATTTTAAATTGTTTTACATTCAAATTAGGATTTTTTTCATATAAACATGTATTTTTCTTATATAAAAAAAATATATTTTTTGTTGATATTTGTTATAGGTAATAATGAGTCGAAGTTGGATTATGGCACATCGAATGAGCAATGAATTGGAGGAAGGTGTTGATGCATTTTTGGAATTTGCAAAACTAAATGTTCCAAGTAGTGATATTTTTTTCTGTCCATGCCTGAAATGTTTGAATAAGAAGAAGTTGAAAAGTAGAGAGATAAAAGATCATCTGATATGTCATGGTTTTAATCTGAGTTGTAGCCCTTAGATTTGGCATGGTGAAACTGGACGGAATGTCACTGATGATGATGATTCACAAGATGGTAACTCCGATGGAATTGAAGAAATGATTCGCGATATTGTAGCAGAACAAATTGAGATAGAACCGACAGTTTCACGTCTATATGGTGATGCTGAAAAACCATTATATCCCGGTTGTACAGATTTTACGGTTTTTTCGGCGGTGTTAAGATTGATTAACCTGAAGGCGAATCTTGGATGGAGTGACAGAAGTTTAAAGAGCTGCTATAATTGATGAAAGACATTCTTCCAAAAGATAACGTTCTTCAAGATTCACATTACAAAGCCAAGAAAATATTATGCCCGATGGGATTGGGATTCAAGAAAATACATGTATGTCCGAATGAATGCAATATATATAGGAAGGAATATGAATTTCTGTCAGAGTGTCCAAAATGTGGGACATCACGGTATAAGGTGAAAGAAAAATCACAGGGTGATGTAGAGATTACAAAGCTCCATTCAATGGTATTTTGGTATCTTCCTATAATTAATCGTTTCAAACGTTTATTTGCTAATTCACATGATGCAAAAAGGTTAAGATGGCATGCTGAAGAGCGGGTATGTGATGGAAAAATACGTTATCCTGCTGATTGTCCACAATGGAAGAAAATTGATGCGCAGTATTCTACATTTGGAAATGAAATTAGAAATCTCAGACTAGGGTTGTGCACAGATGGAATGAATCCATACCGAACACTCAGTAGCACACATAGTTCATGGCCTGTTTTATTGGTAATTTACAACCTCTTTCCTGAAGTTTTTATGAAGCGCAAATATGTCATGTTGAGTACAATGATCTCTGGTCCAAAGCAACCCGGTAATGATAATGATGTTTACTTGTCACCGTTGATTGATGATTTGAAACTGTTATGGGATGATGGTATTAGGGTGTATGAGTCTTATAAAATAGAATATTTTCAACTGCATGCAGTGCTTCTGTTCACTATAAATGACTTCCCAGCGTATGGAAATTTTTCTGGATACAGTGTTAAAGGGAATAAAGCATGTCTAATTTGCAAACAACAGACGTCCTATTGTCAATTGCATCATGGGAGGAAAACAGTGTACATGGTTCATAGAATGTTTGTGCCTATGGAACACCCTTATAGAAGACTAAAAAAGGCATTCAATGGCTCACAAGAATTTGATACTGCTCCAAAACCTTTATCCCATGATCTGTATTTTGAGAGGGTGAAAAACATTGACGTGACATTGGGAAAGACACAGAAATCTGGTAATGATAGACATATTTGGAAGGAAAGGTCAATTTTTATGAGCTACCATATTGGAGGTATCACGAAGTTAAACATAATATTGATGTCATGCACGTGGAGAAGAATATCTGTGATTCATTGATTGGAACATTGTTAGATATTAAAGGAAAGACTAAAGATGGGTTGAATGCAAGATTGGACTTACTATAAATGGGAATACGTTTGGAGTTAGCTCCCACTCCTAAAGGAAGATGAACATTTCTTCCCCCAGCATGTCATACATTATCAAAGAGGGAGAAAATTAGCTTCTGTCAGTGCCTTCATGATACCAAAGTGCCTCAAGGATATTCTTCTAATGTAAAAAATTTTGTCTCATTGAAGGACTTGAAGTTGATAGGTTTGAAATCACATGATTTTCACGTCATGATGCAACAAATTCTACCAGTTGCATTGTGTGGAATATTGCCCATTTGTGTCAGAAAGACTATAATGAAGTTGTGTTATTTTTTCAATTCAATTTGTAACAAGGTGATTGATGTGAATAATTTGAACATTTTGGAAAAGGATGCAATTTTTAATCTTTGTCAATTGGAAATATATTTTCCACCAACTTTTTTTGATATAATGGTGAATTTAATGATTCATCTGGTTCGAGAAATAAATCTTTATGGACCTATATATCTTCATTGGATGTATCCATTTTAAATGTATAGGAAAATATTAAAGGGTTATGTTAAAAATCTATATCGACCTGAAGCCTCCATTATTGAAAATTATATTTCTGAGGAGGTAGCAGAGTTTTGTACGAGCTACTTGGCTGCGGCGCAACACATAGGTTTGCCTCAATCTCTCCATGAACGAGTTAATAATGAGGGAAAGGGGATTCACGGCTTGAAAGTCAAATCATTTTCAGCTGAACAGATGAAGAAGTTAGAATCATACATCTTGAATAACACAGCTGATGCTCAACCGTATATCACATTGCAAATTAAAGAGTTGAAACAATGTCATCCAAAGAAGAAAGAAATGTTGATTTTGAATGAGTACAACAAAACTTTTTTGTCATGGATTAAAAAGACTTTGCTTGGTAGATCAGATGTATCAGAGACAATAAAATGGATAGTGGGTGGTCCATGTTTAAATGTGATAACATGGTCTGGTTATGACATTAATGGTTATACATTTCATACAAAAGCTCAGGACAACAGAAGTGCAGTTCAGAATAGTGGTGTATTGGTGTTTGCAGAAGCAATGCATTTTTCGAGTGCTAAGGACAAAAACCCAATTTCTGCATCAAATGCATATTATGGAGTGATTAATGACATATGGGAGGTTGATTACTTTAAAATTAATGTTCCCGTTTTTAACTGTAAATGGTTTAACGGTAACAACCGTGTCAGACACGATGAATTTGGAATGACAGTTGTTAATCTGAATAGATTGGAAGACACAGCTGATTCTTTTATAATGGAAACACATGCAAAACAAATTTTTTATGTAGTAGATCAATCAGATATGCAGTGGGTTTTTGTTTTACAAGGGAAAAAACAATATATTGGTGAGGATGAACTTGATGAATATGCTGATTTATGTGAGATCCCTACTTCCATGGAAATATTAACAGAACATAATGAAGATCATGTTGAAGACATAGTTTGTTCCATAATGGAACGATCACGACGAAGGAATTTGGGAAAACAATCCATCTGTACATTCCTAAAATTACAAGTAACATATGTTTATTTCTTTTTTACATTTATTTTTTCCATAAATGTTAGATATTGTAAGTTTTTTAATTATTAAAAAATGTTTTAAAATAAAATAAGTATATGTTTTTGTTTGTTTTAAGTTTGTTTAGTTTACTTTATCATGTTTATAACCATTACATGAATTTTAAAATGCTTATTTTTGTTCACTGACAATTACTTTACCATGTTTACAATGTTTACCAGGTTTACCATTTTTTCCATTTTTACCATCTTGACCATCTTGACCATATTTTCCATCTTTACCATTGGTTAACATGCTTACCATATTACCAATGTTTACTATTATGTAACTTAGTACACTTTTCTATTTTCTGATTACAGTAGTATTAAAATATTGGAATTTGTATATTTGTTCACTGACAATTACCTTACCAAGTTTACAATGTTT
This sequence comes from Viscum album, assembly GCA_963277665.1. Lineage (NCBI taxonomy): Eukaryota > Viridiplantae > Streptophyta > Magnoliopsida > Santalales > Viscaceae > Viscum > Viscum album. The sequence continues at coordinate 1,420,376,047 of OY728123.1, read as the reverse complement.
ACTAGTTTTACTATTTTTTCCATTTTTACCATCTTTACCATATTGACCATCTTTGCCATCTTTACCATTGTTTAACATGCTTACCATATTACCAATGTTTACTATTATGAAACTTAGTACACTTTTCTATTTTCTGATTGCAGTAGTATTAAAATATTTGAATTTGTATATTTGTGAACTGACGTTTGTTTTTTTGATCTGAAGGATAATGACAGATCATTCAGATGATCAACCACATGATTCTGGATAGGAGCATATTGTTGGTCATACCTCTGGGGATGAACATTCACATGCCCCTATTACAACAAAGAGTTCAAAGGTTGGTAAACATGGGTGAACACGTTTACCAAAATTATCACTTGCCCGTACGCTGGATCAGAGGATAGTAGTTGAGTTTGATGATGATGATATTCCTAGTGGTCCGAATGCCAATTATTTTAAGAGTTTTGTTGCAACTCAGGCTAAGACCAAAGTAATCATTCTGTATGATGATTGGAGAGGTGTGGATAAAGCGATTATCTCTCAGTTGTGGGAGACGATTTTGGTAAGATCATTTTTCATTGTTTGACCATTCTTTTAATGTTTCTAGTATATATAATATGTTTAACCTCTTCTTTATCATATGACATTTGATATTCCTGACACTGGAGGAGTCAGGAAGAAATGATTATCGTTGGCTTCCAAGAGATGGAGGGATTTCAAATCAACCCTCTCATCTGATTTCATTTATGGTCATAGGAGTCATGACAATCCATGTCGTATATGTCCTTTTATAGATGAAGACACATGGAGACAATTTTTTGAAAGTAAAAAAAAGTCATTTCTGGTAAGGGCAATTTATAATTTTATAAACTTTCTTATATAAATGATTTTATTAATGTTTTGTTAATGATTTCTTATTCTTAAATTACAGAAAACAAGGAAAGATCATCAAGAGATCCAATCTAAAAATGTATACCCTCATAGTTTATCTCGAGGAGGGTATACATTATTGGAAGAAAAATGATGGCGGAAAAATTTCAACAAATAAGAGTTGAGTCTTCAAGCTCTGGAGAGGTGGCCCCTCCATCCCCTCCATCTAGACATGAAAAATGGAAGAGAGCTCGGAAGGGAAAAAGGGCAATATCTTTCGGAAGAATCAAGAATTGTAGCTGAGAGGATTATAAGATATCTATTTAATTTATTTAAGTTAAATTTTTTCTTCATATAAGTTTGAATCATTACAGAAATGTTCAATTAATTAATACAGGACTCTCTTGAGGAGCAGAGTTCAGAGGGGACATTTACAGCTACTGGGAGGGAAGATATTTTATTTTCAGCATTGGGAAGGCCCGAACATCCTGGTCGTGTAAGAGGATATCTGGCAGGTGTATCGGTAAGAAAAGTGTTTCCACATTCTTTAACATCTAACATTGAGGGGGTTTATAAAAAAATAGAATCCTTGGAGGCTGAAGTTCAAAATATTAATGCGACGATGGAAGACAAGATTAGAGAGTCAGTGCAGTCTATGTTTGCAGAAATGCAAAGACAATTTCAGACTGCAGCTCCCACTCCTCCACCTCCCCCAGCAGACCCCATTATTTATCCTCCACCTCCGCCAGTAGCTCCCACTCCCCCACCTCAGCCTGCAGACCCCATTTTTTATCCTACGCCTCCGCCGCAACATCCTACATATTTCGAGTTGTATGTTGATGATTCTCAACATCATATAGTAGCATACAGGTTGGTATATTGTATAGGAGATACAGTTCATCATCAACAATTAGAGGTAGAGAATTAGAGGGTCACTGTACATGATATTATAGATATATCAGCTAGGGTACCAATACCTACAGATGAGGTGGCGACAGTTGGACAGAGTATCAGCCATTTTTTAGTTTGGCCATCCAGACTTCTTCGACTCATTACCATAGAGGTATGAATGTTATATCTTTTATTTTATTTTTTTATTAAAGTTGTTTTATCATTTGAAAACTACTGTATTTCTCAATTTTTTTTCACAGGAATACTTCAAAGGTAAAGAAATACTGTATAGACAACAACAAAGACAACATGTTATGACATCAGATACAGATTCCAGTGGTCTTGACAGATTGTTAAGATATTCACATTTGTTGTTGGGTTTTTATGAGTTTCTAATGGAATCTCATGTTTGTGGACGTGAAATAAGTGTGGGGATTACAAAATCTGATATCATGTAGCTTGTTACTGGAGATAAGTTGGGCATCAACGTGGTGCAAATTGTTTCCATGTAATTCTTAACACCTTTTCTCTGCGTTATATTTATTAAAAATGTATACTCATATATGTTTTGTTTTAGGTATCTTTATAAAATTTGTGAGAGGAATGAACTGACAGAAGTATTTGGATTCATGGACCCGTAATTAATTTCCCCTGAAGCATGTGCATTGACTGAGGAACAAAGAATGGTTTATATTGCTGAAAGATTTGAAAAGAATATAATCAGACAATGTTGGATGATGCCTTTTTGTGAGAGGTATGAAACACATTTCTCTCAAAGAGTTAATTATCTTTTAACATAAAAACCACTAACATTAAATTTCCTTTTATCAGTGATCATTTGATGTTAGGTATTTTTTGCCCAAGGGAGAAATCTCTTTATTGGATATGCTCTATTCATGGTGATGTGCGGGAAAGTTTTAAGAATATATTGGAAAAGTAAGTTTCAATTTCTCAATAGTTTTATATATTATAATAAATTTTAAATTTACCCCATTCGTATTATTTTCTAACAGTGCATGGGTCTACTTTCGAAAAAACACAAAGAAAAGAAATGCAAAGATCAAATATGTAAATGCGAAGGTAAATTTCCATTTATAATTTGTACTTTTTGATTTATTACATAAAAATAATATATTGAATTTACACTCATTCAAAACAGAATTTTCATGAACAACAAGGCCTCATCGAATGCGGATACTATATGTTAAGATTTATGTATGAAATAATAACAACTAGGACAGTTGTGAATTTTGACCTGGTACGATTTCCTCTTAAACTTTGCCATACTATTTCAATTTGATTTATTCATTATACACGTTAACTATCTTCTTTTTCATTTGTAGCTTTTTGATGACCCTAAACCCTATACTGCTGAAGACATCAAACACGTACAAGTGGATTGGTCAAATTATTTTACAGGTTTGATTGAATTTTAGTTGTTTGTAATGTAAACTGTAATTTTGAATATTTTCGTTTTAATTGTGTATTTGGTAGTTGTTTAGGTTTGATTTAGTTTTTTTTGAAGTTGACAGTGTATGTTTTGAATGTTATATAACTGAATGGTTACTTTTTTTCTACTTCTTGTTTTGGTCTACTTTTGATGGTTCTTCTGGTATGGATTTGGGTCTGTGGGGGAGGGGTTCCAAGGGTGTGGGGGTGTGTTCAGTGGGGTTGGGGGTGGCCAGCGGTCTGGGAGGGCTGTCCGGTGGGGTGGGGGGACAGTCCTGGGGGGTGGCAGGGATGTCCAGGGGTGTGGGAAGCCGGTCCAGGGGTGTGGGAGTGTTGTCCAGGGGTGGGGGGTTGTCTAGGGGTGTTTGGGGCTGTCCAGGGGTGTGGTGGGGGATGTCAAGTGGGGTAAGGGGGTGAGGAGGTGCTGTTCAGGCGGGTGGGGGTTGTCGAGGGCTGTTTGGGGGTGTCCGTGGGTCCGGGCAGTCCAGGAGTGTGGTGGGGGCTCTAATGGGGTGGGGGAGGGTTTTCCAAGGGGTATACATGAGGGTGGGAGCTCCAATGGGGTGGGGGAGGGCTGTCGAGGGGGTATACATGAGGGTGAGGGCTCCAATGGGGGGGGGGGGCTGTCCATGGTGTATAAATGAGGGTGGATGCTGTCTAGTGGTTATGTTTTATATGGTATCTATGTACATGCTTAATTTTGATGTACTTCTATTTTTATGGTACGATTTCTTGATTTGTTTTCTGGTTGATTCTGGTGGAGATAAGATCACTGCATTCTGTTAAAAAAAATTTGGTTTATCACATCCGTTATTTAATAACCAACGTGATAAAATGCCTGGAAAATAGTTTATCACGTCAGTTATTTAATAACCGATATGATAAAAGGTCTGTAGAATGGTTTATCACATCGGTTATTTTAGAACCGACGTGATAAAGGGCCTGGAGAATGGTTTATCATGTCGGTTATTAAATAACCGACATGATAAAGGGCCTAGAGAATGGTTTATCACATCGGTTATTGAATAACCGATGTGCTAAACGGCCTGGACTATGGTTTATCATGTCCGTTATTCAATAACCGACGTGATAAACTACCTCCCTCCAGTTTATCATGATGGTTATATAATAACCGACGTGATAAACCCCCTCCCCCTGTTTTCCACGTCGGTTTTATATGAACAGACATGATAAACCACGCTCAGCCTGGTTTATCACGTCGGTTCTTATAGAATGGACATGATAAACCGCCCTCACCCCAGTTTATCACGTCGGTTCTTTATGAACCGACGTGATAGACCCCCTCTCCCCTATTTATCACGTCAGTTGTTTAAGAACCGACGTGATAAAACATTGTCTAGGCCCTTTATCATGTCGGTTATTCAATAACCGACGTGACAAACCATTCTCCAGTCCCTTTATCACGTCGGTTATAAAATAACCGACGTGATAAACATCGCAATTTTTTGTTTTTGACGTCGGTTTTTAAATAACTGACGTCAAAAACCTTATTTATAACGTCGCACGTATTAATGTCGGCTAGAAACCGACGTAAAAAATTAAAAATAACCGACGTAAAAAACGTTTTCTGCACTAGTGCCTCTGAATGCTTTTCTTGTTCTGATGCATTCTTTTGGGTGATGTCCATGCAATGGAGTGGAAGATGAAGGAATAGAATCATCAAATACAAAATGTATATTTGGAAATGGAGGTGGTGTATATATGGGTGGATATGGGTTTTAGGGTAGGGGATACATCAAAGGATATGGATATGGTAATGGTGGGAATATCCTTGGGGGCAGCATAGACATGGTGTGAGAAGAAGAGGATTACTAAGATGATGTTGGAGGCATGGATAGGAACAACCCAAGAGTATCAAGTAGATTATGGAAATGTGTGGTAGAGGGGTCATCCACTGGTGGGTCTAACTTGGAATGAGTACAACATGTGCTCCATCTACATCTAGGAGCATCCCCCACTAGGACCCATACAACTAGGCTGAGTAGAAGTCAACAACATTTTAAATAAATGTCTCTAAAAATGTTGATAAAGAATAATATCATGGAATTATAAATAATTCAAAAGAAAAATATTACAATTATTATACTCACTAAGGGAACCATATGAGGAATCCTGTGCTCACGCATCCGCAGATCATTATCAAAATAATTGCATCCTTTAAAATTCATTAATAGTTTTCATAATCTTCCTATGAATGAAATATAAATTTTTTGGAAATAATTTTTAAAAATAATTCTTACAACTTAGATGTAAAATAATTAATTAACAATGTCATAATATGTTTTAAAAACAACAATTTAAAACCACGTAATACATTTCTAAAAAAATCTATTTTAAACATAGTATTCTGAGTTGAAATAAATCTAATTAAATGCAATGAGAAAACGTAATACTAACAAATACATATAATTAAAAAATTAAACTAAATTAAATTAATTATAGTAGTACCATCCTAAGAATCCAACATCAAGGTTAAATGAATGAAATGTGAACATATATAGTTGCTTCTATATATTACCCACCACTAATTCAGGTTCCACACCAACTCTTCCTATTGGATAATTTGAGTTTACAAATGAAATATTTTGGTCAATACAATTGGGGGAGTCAATGGTATAAATTTAATCCCCACCATCATAAAAAATATGTCTTGGGATTACACTATTAATGAAACTGTAATTGGGTCTTATATGATCCTTCACATAAAACAATTGTTTTTCAATTGATTCCAAAATCAAGGTTCATCGGTAGTTATGAATTGAATGATGTCAATAAATCTATATTCATATTCATCAATAAATGTACCATGTCACATCATTGAATCAAACCATTTATATTTCACCATAGTGACTCGACCATGAGAGTATTAATCCAATAAAAATATTTTCTCCACAAGTCTACAATAAGACACATTTTCATATCAATGTATACTATCTAATGCATTTTAATAACAGTCCAATGAAGTTGTTAACATAACAAATTATTAAGTTGTTCTAATTTTTACTTGTCGATCAGTTGTACCATATTTATACCCATTTATTACTAAATATTTTCATTCAAAAACCAAAGAATTGGGACCAAAAGGCAACACTATTAATTGCTGAGAAATAAAGTCAATAAGTAAAATGAATTCCTAAAATATACATGAAAAATAAAATTAAATAAATATCTATATTTTAGGTTAATTACAGTAATGGTCATACCTTTTATTTCAACCAGACATGAAACTCTTTACTATGAAAAGCCTCTCTCAGTCTTAGATGAAAGAGATCGATGGACTCTAGTAATAATTTGATTTTTTTCCCTAAAGAAAATAACAATAAAAGTTTATTCCATATGTAAAATTAAATAGTATGAGATAATATATAAATATTAAAATTACTTACATGATATAGGCATAAATCAAAACATAGTTAAACAAGAGTCTATAATGTGCCAATTGCCGGTCGTCGAGGCTCATTGCAACCAATGTATATGACCCTTGAATTCCTTATATTTAGGGATGAGATTGAAATGAGGTCTAAATTTCCTTATACTTATCATCTTAATTTCCCATTGGTCATTTATGTCTTTTTATGAAATAAGATAAAAAAAATTGAATATAAATCAATACATTCTTTAGCCAGATAACCTTTCACAATGAAACCTTTAAGATGATTTTTGTTTAGGACATAATATTTCACTGTGTACATATTTTTTTAGTAGGATACAGCACCTGAAAAGTAATGGGTCCCCTAAGAAATTTTTCAATTAGAAGATAAAATATTAAATGCATCATACAAGTGAAAACTTATGGAGGAATTTTATTCCATCTCACAAAAAATTAATTTCTCATCTTGCTTCATTTTTATCATGAAATTATTGGATAACCTTTTGGAACAAATTTCAATAAAAAAAATTGAATAGTAAAATCACTGTCACTCATAAATTATTGTATAGAAAATGAGGGATTTTTATTGGAATCAATTCCTGAAGAAGGTTTTGATAATCATGAGTTTTTAGTGATTTTTGTTTTAAATCCATTATAGAAAATCATTTTAATATATTGTAGGAATATACATAATGAAGATTGATATTGTCTAATATTTATAAAAATTGATTGTGATTTAATGATTTTATCACATAAAAAGCACAAGTAACCTTCCATTTTTTCACAAATACACACAAGATGCAATTATAGCGAAACACCCCAATCCAAAAAGTCCCTATGAGACCATAAGTCATCTTTTCTCTTCACCTTTTTATTTTGAATAATTGAAATAAATATCTCACATATATTTTTCTCAATGTGCTATATGTCTAAACAATGACTTAAAATATTTGTAGACCAATATAGAAACTCAAAAAATGTATGTTCATTTTTCCAATTTCATGTGGATTTATTGTCAACATTAATCCACTTTTTAGATTTCATCCATCCTTTACCTAATTAAAAACTGAAATATTTCAATTCCTTAAGCACATAAGTTCCAATCATACTTTGGGGAGGTTGTTCACTATCGACTGTATTATCAAACCGCCAGTGATTCTTCATATATTGACGATCCTTTAGTAGGAATCATCGATATCCATCAAAATCGAAACTATAATGATATTTAAGCATTCTCGATCAAGTATTCTTCATAAAAATAGGAAAAGGTATTTTTCTCTTTATTATGAAAATAGATATCACTTCATAAGAAGGAAAATCCCTTGTATTCCATATAAGAGAAAAACACATCTGAAATATATTTTTTGATGAAGCATCAAATGTGTGCGCACACATTTCCCAAATATTCAGCAAATCTCGTTTTAAAGGTTTCAAGTATACATTTATATAATATCTATGATAATAAGGTTCATATATTAGAATACTCATGAAGGTGAAATGTTTCATCATACACATCCACATAGGATGATTTTAAAATGAATAAAAACTAGAAACGTTGCTCTGTGCAGTAAGCATCTGGCCAAAATAATTTAAACCATCATAGGATAGATCCATCATGATATTACACACCTCACTGGAAAATTAGGGATGATATGTATAAAATTACTAATATACTAATCCATATACATGATAAACCATATCATCATTACTATTAATTCTCCCATCATCATTCTATCGCATATTAGCTAATATTTCTATAGTCATGAATAGATTTCAAAGCCTATTAATCAATGGAAAGTGACAAATGAATTTATGTGGAACATGAGATGGTGGTCCTTATTAATTTTCCTTCCATCTAGATATACCACATTATTTATTGTCATTATGGTTATCTATTTCATCCCAAAATAAATTTAAATCATTCATAAAATCATTAATTTTATTTGTAGAAAATCCATGATGTTTAATTAACTTCAATGACTTATAATGATATGAGGGAATATTTGAACCATTAGGAATAAATTCCTTCAAAAAAGGCATGAATATAATCAATGGAGATATTAGAATATCTATACGTTGTTTTTCTATGATATCACCCCATTAAAAATTCATACTTTTTAATTTTAGTAAAATCATGATATATAAGTGTTCTGGAATCATCAATTAATTTTTTCACTCAATCAACATCATAATATTAAGTATTTTCCTCATGTGTATTGATAAAATTTCTTTATTTCACTATAATGTGATCTCTCTCATGATAATGCACAAATAGACATTGTATAAGACCTATATCTAAAGAATTTTGAAATGAAAAAATCTAAAAAACCAAAAAATTATTTTGAAACTCTGTTGAAATCCAATCCATATGATACATACAAATTCTATCCCATCTGTTATTCGAAAAAAATTTATTTTTCAATTAATAATGTAAACCCTAATCATAATGATATACAAATTGAAAGACGAATAAAAATTATCATGTAGAAGAAATTAATGAACAATTATAGGAAACAAAATTGAATACAAGGTGTGATGCATGTGACCATTATAAAATATTACTATCTATTCTAAGAAAGATCAAGTCATTTCATAAGTTGAAACAAAGGCATACTCAAATAAATCTAAATAAGGATCATTTATTGGAATAAATAACAACTAAGAAATACTAGCAAACAAATTTCATTTCATATCCATAAAGGTCTTATAATATGAACATAATGTTTAGGATAACATTTAGTCATGAAAAGATTTTATTTAATGTTAAAAATAAATATATTATTCAAACAAATGGAAAATAGATTTTACATGATGCTCTATTTAAATTTAAGATGTATTTAATTTGGGGAATATCCATCAAGACTAAATAACTAATCCATTCCATTCAACATTTTGAAACCCATCCATTGCTTCACTAATGATGAAGCCTATTGATTGAGGTAATGTGCAGTTATGTGTTTTTTAATTCTTTTAACATTTAGTGGGAATAAATGGATTACTCCTCAATACATGATAAATGAACTAAGGGTGTGTTCACATCAAAGAACTATGTTATACTCAAAAATTAATCAAAATAGGTGAAACTAAGCTTCATATATTTAATGTTTTCTTAAATAACTAAATTATTATGTAAAACTTTATTACTAGAAACCATGTTTTAAATAATGAATAGAGTTCAAAAATACTTTCATTATAACTTATATAATTATTTCATTAAATTTATTAATGCTTAATATAAATATTTGAACATAATAATTTTTTTAAATTCTTAATCATTAGAAGTCTAAATGATAAATTATTTTTAATAATATATTATCATTCATTCGTATCTAAATCAAAATAATGAATACTAAGAAACATGATTTATAAGTACTAAAAATAAAATATTGAGTTCTTGAAGAACCAACCATTACTGAAAAAGAAATACTCTATATTTACATAGAATATTATAATCATGTACATCATCATATAATTATTTCCTTTTAAGTAAAAACAATCTTGAAAATAATTTAACTGTGGTTCATGATATATAAAATTAAATGTAAATAATTAAACCCCAAACCCTGGGATAATAAAGACCAACATTAACCTCTCTAGTTAACTTTACTATGATTCCCAATACAGAAAATTTTTAAATCTATAAAATACTCAACTAAAAGAATATCAACTTTAAGTTTAATTCATATGATTCCCTAGGATATTTTTCAAATTAAATAAATTAGAATTAAAATCATATATTTAGGAATCTTATAGACTCTATTTGATAAATATTAGACAATAAATTTGGAAACATGATGATATAAGTTTTTCCTACCTACTCCAGTAGAATCACATGCATAGATAAAAATAAAAATTACAGCCTAGAAAAGAGAAGATGGATTCAGAAACAAATGATATGATGTCAAAAAAGATCAAAATGAAAAAATCAGATAAATTGGATAGAATATTAGAGAAGATGAATAGATTTATCTCGTGTTAGGGTAGAAGAAAGAAGAAGATATAAGTAAATATTACCTCTCAAAACCTGAAATAAAAAATGCCATCATTGGAGGAATAACACCTAGCCGATGGGGACACTATTCCTTGGGTAGGGGAGGGGGGACACTTAGTCTCTTAGAATGGGTGGGGATATTAAATTTGAATGATGAGGAGAGAGGGATACTGATTTTGGGGCTATACCCATAGTTTTTTAAAAACTATTTGTATAACTCCACCTATACTAATGGCTTTTCCAAACCATGGAAATAGCTTTGGTCAGAATATCTATACTCAAAATTTCTCTAAACTATGTGTATATAATCATGTGGATAACCATAGTTTCTAGAAGTGTATTTAATTATCCCCAGTGATATAGGCACAAAAATACATGTTCCAAAACGAATGAAACAATCTTCATCGATGAGGAATTCATGACGATTATCTTCATTTATGGATTATATCTTCTTTTTATGCTCCAAATTATCTCTTTATTCCACCTTGATCATCTATTAGATATATGGCTGAAAAATATTTTCGGAATGTGGTGATTTATTCCCCATAATAATAATTTCTGGATCCATCCTTTACATATCAATAGTGATAATATCTTTATCAGACCTCATAATGGAAAGTGTAACAAGTTATTTTCAGATAAGATAATTAGATACCTTTTTTTCTATGACAGGATGGAAGTGAATAGAGAAATAATTGTATTTTATTATCTTTGACCAACTTCATTGATTCATGTTCATCTCTTTCTATGTGAATATATACTTTTTACTCTTTTTATCCTAATATATGTCACAATTATCACTATAGAGGAAGTTCCCCCAAATATTCAAGGAAAATGTTAGAGTTTTTAACTGAATATCATGTGTTCGGTAGTTCTGTTCATGGATCATCAACTATTTTGAGCTATGCACTATAATTTTATCATTTTTTGTGAGGACACAACCCATGAAATTTTTTGTAGCATCACTCTAAATCAAAAATCCTTCTCCACTTGATGGAAGTGTGAGTACATGTATAGAAATTAGTGTATTATTGGTCTCCTTATAGATTTACTCAAATTATTCTATTCAGCCATACTATTACCCTTCCCATGTTATCATAGTTAACATGCTTGGAAATCATGTTAACATTCTCAGAAAACATCAGTAGTACCCATCTAAGACAAGTCGATTATAGATTTTCATGACAAAGGAGTGTCTAGTCCATTCCTAAATTTCCTATATATTTGAAGGGTCCACATGAATTCCCTAACATATAATAAAATTTCATAGTAATGTGACATTCTTCATCCAAAAGCCACACATTCTGACCTCAGTGTACATTTTGTTTTTAAATAATATTTATATAATAATATTTAGGTTATATTCATATTCCACTTTTATCTCGGATTAAAGAAGAATATTATAAGTTAATAAATCCATAGATTTATTGTAGTAGTCTCGATGGAGTATATTCATCCATTAAATGAATATTTCAGAGGAATTAGTAAGTCCAAAGAGAATCAATATAAACATATAGTGTCTATATCTTGTATGGAAGGATGTATTCATAATATATTACATATCCACCTTTAGTAGATGATCTCTAGAATTATGATGCACCTTTTAAATGTATTAAGATCTTCATAGTAGATCAAACAAGTCAAAAATACTTATATGGGTATACTTTTTCTTTATTTTTATATCGTTGAGTTCTCAATAATTAATACATAGCGATAGTGATGTATACTTTTTCTTAGAAAAGAGTACTATCGGACCCCATGCTGATTCACTAGGGAGTATAAACCCATTATCCAAATTATCTTGAAGCTATTACTTTTACTCCCCTAGATCATTCAATTCTATCCTATTTGGGAATTTGATGATACAATTGGTTTAGGTAAGAGTATTATTGAGAACTCTACCTCACAATCAGGGAGAAGGCTGAGTAAATTTTTAGGAAAATCATCTCCATATTCCCTAAAAATAGAAATTTTTTCATGGTTGATACTTTCCTTTGATTAAAATATTTGGTAATGGTATGCTAATTCACTAGGTATCAACACCAACACAATTTAGGGATTTTCCAAAGGAGTTTCTTGATATCGTATGAATTTTATAGGAGTATAGGATATTTCAAAATATAGAATGATATTTCCTTTTAATGAAAGTTGATATAATATATTTAGATAATGTTCCAATCCGTGCCCAAAATATTTTAAAATTACTAGAGGAGATGTATTAAGAAATTCGATAGAATAATATTCCCATATATAATAATAGGAGAAGAGTCCAAAATTTTGGATGCATTGATCGCTCCTCTAGGTTTTCTAATATATATATACTTAAAGGTACCAAGGTTTTCATTCAATGGTTCTATAAAAAATGTAGAATAAAAAGTAATGTATAGAAATATATTGAACAAATTCCATTATTAAGTTAATATAATGTGTACCTTGTAAGAATTCATTTTCATATTCCACCTAATCGACATTAATGGAATATTCTATACCTTTCTCCTTTGGCATTGACCGTTACTAATTCTAGTGGCCGCAAAGGCCCATGGTTTAGTACACTAGATTACACTGTTCTGTTAGTTCTTACAATTGAATAATTTAACCATGAGTAGGGAATTTTTTGGTTAATCCATTTAATCCATCAAATTTTACAATTTATTTTTGTCTCCTCAACATTTAGGAGCTTGGTAATGTTCTCTACCACACTTAAAGCATTTACCCACCCCATTGAGGAAATTCCCATGATGTTTTTTTTAAAATTTTCAATATATAGGGGTTATATGTTCTTTCCACGTTTTTCATTAAATATTATTGCTTGAAACTCCATTTTAAATTTCACATCTCTGTATCCATGAGACAATTATGTGATCTTTATATCTAATTTTTGAGAACATCAAACCACATCCCCCAAATTCCTAGAGTATCATATTGATATATTCGTTAAAAGGTGTGGGTCTAAAATGCTAAAGTATCTCTCTATTTTGTTAATATTGACGAAAATAATACTTTAGGAATATCTTTAAATCCCTCTGATCTTTTCCTGGAATGTCTTGAAAGATCCCCCCCCCCATTTTCATAATCTCCCTGAAATGCTCTATCTATTATTTTGAAGAGTTCAAGTGAAATAATTGTAAAGGAATAACTTCTCAATGTCTTCCGACTATATCGATTATATTTAATAATTTTTCTTGGTATTCTTTGTCGACATCCAATACATATCGTACTCCCCATATAAATGATAGAAATCAAAGGTAAAAATCTCCTTATTATAGAATTGGGGGATGAAAAAGATATATTATATTTATTTCACACACTTTTCTTTGAAAAGTGGATCAAAATATATGATAAATGTCAGTGTTCATTTCCACATAAAGGACATAATGGATATTTTCTCATTCTTGGGTAAAGGTAGATATTCTATATGATCTATTTTATTATTCACTACCTCAGATATATAGTTAAGTGGCATGACGATGTTTTGAACTCCACCTCTCTTGGAATTGGGGATGTATTTCAGAAAATCATTTCACTATGACTCAAATGATTTTTAGGTTTAGTTTGTCTTTGTTATCACAAATATTTAATATTTAAAAGGTTAAAACAAAATGTAAGTCAATAAATAATTAATAAATAATTTATTATTATGGGAAAATTAATTCTTATTTCATATCTGTTGGTATCCCTATTCTTATCCTTTTTCCTCAAATGATGGTCCTAGTATCATGTACATTAATAATTTACAATAATTAAGTGGAATATTTACTAGAGTTATTTATTATTCATAAAGGATTGTATAGATTTTTTGAGTAACCAAAGCACATAACATGGGGGTTTCAAACTTTGTGTGCATCAAGGCCTAATTGTTATGCATCAGGTGATGATCAAGTCAATGACCAATTTCTTTTTTCAATGTTATTAACCCTAGTTAAAAATGTTCCATATCCACCTTCACTTGTATTTTACAAACATATATTTCATTTCTTTGAAACCACACACTCTTATTCTTTTCCAAAACATAGGATGCTTACCTATATGTAGGCTTATCCAAATGGATATCACCATCATTTTCGTATCTTAGTTCCCAAATTAAATAAATCATTACTTTGATACAATCTTTAGTGACCCAAAATTTTTATACATGACTACTAAATAATTTTAAGATAAAAACATAATTGTAATACATTCAAGGATGTTAAAGTTTAATAGCTTTTTAAAATTGGATTCATACATCACTTGTACATAATAAAACTTGATAATTATTTAAATTTTTATTCTTTATCATATTAAATGATATCAAATTCTCTATTGTATATTTAAACACATAAGGATATATATCAATGAAAGGGGTGAGAGAAAAGACTTGTAAGTGGGGGAATAAGGGACATCCATCAACAATACTTGGGTGAACATAATAGATATCATCATATCATAAGAATAAGATCATTATTATAATAATTAGGGAAAAATTTGATAAAGGGATAGAATATTTCATATGAATAATAATGAATCATTATAACATAGTGGTCACATACCACACATAGTTGTGAACATATATTACACCAGAGTCACGCTTAACATATATGTATAGTTCGTAACATCATAATTATGAACAATGATATCATGATTTTCATGAATAATAAACATATTATATTGAGATATATAAAATTACCCAATACAATGGAATGTTATATACCTATGATTTCACCTATGCTATCATTAAATACTAAAAATCATTCCTTCCATATAAAACTTAAAATAATTATAGTCATGAAATAAACTGAAGGAAATGAATTGTTTTAAAAAATGTTTTTATGTATACTATCATGAATAACTATTTGGGTTCCCAAATGAATAATGGAAATAAAACTTTGTCTTAAAAAATCATCATTCATGTGTGGAGTATAAAATTCTCAAGATGCTTCAATGCTATGTACTGGAAATTATAGTGATTCCATAAATATTTATAAAAGGTTTGGAAAACATATTAAAATTATAGGAACATGTAAATAACTGAAAATAAAATGTAAATAATGGTGGAAAGAAACATTAAAGACCTTATAATAACATATATATAGAAAATAATCCGAATGAGGAGGTTAAGCAAAAAACGATTTGGTTTGATAATCCCCTTACCCACAACCCCCTTTATTTCCTCAGTTTTCCACTTCATATAAAATAATAACATTTTTATAAAAAAATCATCTGAAGTGAATTTTTTATTTATTTCACTATTTATCCATCATAATTTTTGTATTATATTTTATAATTTTTATTGTTAAATGTTTATTGTTTTGAAATCATATTTTCATTATAGTATCCCATCTTGTTTTGATTTCACTCTTTTTATTGAATGTTATATATATATATATATAAATAATTTTTAAATATTATAATATAGGTAATTACATATTTAAATTTGATATATGATTCATTGAATCCATCCATAAAGGTGTTGGTTTTCAAATAGGTGGAAATGCCTTTGTAGGAAGTTAAGTAGAAGTTGAAGAGAAATTAACATAAGTGGAGAAAATAGAAACTTAACTTGTAAATATGTCACAAATATAGTAATTATATCAGATTTGTATTTTTAATATTATTCAAACATACTACACAATTAATATTAGAATATTTTAGTTTGAAATGAAAAGAGAAAAAGAGGATGTGAATAGGAAATAATGAAGAGAAGTTGATCCACACTTACTCTTTTCTCAGTGTTTCTTCTTTTTTCTATGAAACAAAACTCCTTTGATGTTTGGATTTGGTTTTATCGAAAAATTAAAAAATTATCATAAGGGTCTTAAGAGAGATTATTTTGGAAGAAAATTTTATTTAGTAAGTGACTGTTGTGTGGTTTTCCAATGGAGGGATAAAAGTTAATTTTTATTGATGAGAGTGGTATTTCTAAGTTATAATATTGATAAAATATTATATCAATGGAAACCAATCAATAGGAATATTTTGAAAATATGAAATATATTTAAATAAATTTATAGTATTTTATGAATTAAAAAAACATCATAATACAAATTTATTAGTTTTTAAAAGGGATAGGTGTAAAAATGACAAAATATTATTTTAATGGAATAAATTATATTTTTTACATTGGAAAATACTTTTCCTGTTTGTAAAAAATGATTATTGAATTTAAATGACTAATATATAAAATTAAACATGTTTTTCATTGATCCAAAATTTATTTAATTTATTATGGTATTATAAAATCATTAGTGATTAAATTTAAAATACATTTATTATGAAAAACCATAAGTTTATTATTCAATTAAAAATTAATGTATTTTAGAAAATTTCAAAAAAAATAACCCTGGGAATGTTTTGATGCACTGATTCTAAAAATGAAAATTTTAATATCAAAATAATATTCCATAAAATATAATTATAATTTTTAATATAAAAAAATATGTTTTTTATGAAATACCATAATATACATTTTATAAAAAATATGCATATATTTTCATTGATTTTTTAATCATAATATTTATTTTATGGGTAAAATAACATACATTCAAAGAATTGTTTTTCATTTTAGTGAATTTCAAATGATCATATTTATGGATATATGTCATTAAAATTCTCTTAAAAACATACTTTTTGTAGTATATACAAGCATTTATTAATTATTTAAAATAAAATTTATTTTAATACATAGTTTTCTAGATATTATTTTCAATGAAAATATTGATGTAATTATAAATGTGTTTTAACATTAATGGGACATAATATTTTTACTCTAGTAGGGATATTTAATAATAATAATTAGTATAAAATATATATTTAACTTGATTTTATATTTTAAAGATAAATAATTATTTAAAAAACATATATATAGAGAAATGATAAAATATATAGACATTGTATTATAATTATCATAAGTAATTTGAGATAATAAAATTATGCCTACCATGACTTCTACATGGGATAGTACTACTAATATATTGTAGGGATCATGCAGAACTCATATTGGAGGGCCAACTAAATTGTTTACATGGCAGTAGGGGAGGACCAAACACCACATAAGTTGGAATAATGGGTGCAGAGAGCTCCCTGGTCGTGGTCCGAGAACACATAGGGTGAGATGAGTACCAGTGATGCAATGAGATCAATATGGATGTGTGATGGCTCATGTGTGAGAGTGTTGCGTGTACTGAACCCCACTTCTAGATCAAGTGCCTAATAGAACAAGATCAGTTATTAAGTGTTTATAGAACGATATTAAAACAAATGTGGGACTAATAATGTGGGGTTCTATTCACCCACCATTAAATATTCCATTTACAATGGAACCACTGGATAAAATCATCGACTTCCCTCTGATCACTTTGTCTTGAACATCTTATAGCCTTAGGCAGCCCTAACATTATTTACATCCTTGGATGTGCAGTAACACGCTCCTCCTGACATGTCCATTTTTTAAGAATTCCAGCTTGATGACCCATTTTTATCTTTCTTTGATGAAAAACACACATTTTTTTCAAACCCTAAACCCATATACATGAAAACCCCTCGATTTTATATTTCATTCAATGGTTCCTTCACCATTTATTTCTCAGTAGTGCATCCATCCTTTCAATTTCCTATCTTGAAAGATCTGTTACAATTCAAATAAAATTGGCAGTGTTATCATGATCCAAGAATATTCTTAAAGAATATCAATATAATGTTTCAAAATTTTCATATATATATATACCTAAATGTATACCTTACTATATTATATTTTTTTAATCTATAATGGAATATACTTGCAAGTGGAGGAAAATTGAGACTCCTCCATCATCTTCCTATTTTTATTTCACTATTATATGAAACGATATATATACACACACACACACAAATATATATATATATATATATATATATATATATATATATTATTTTCCATAATGGATCATGTTGGTCTTCATATTTTTCATCTTGTTTGCAAAAACATGAATTTTATCCTTATAGGCTCTTATTCGTCATTGATAATACAGGTATACCTATGTATCTACAATGATACTTGAGTCACATTTAAATATCATAGCCATAGTTTAGAAGTTATTTCCATGAGTAATTTCGTAGTAATCTACTATAAATCTGGGCATTCTCTTCATTGATTTAGAAATAGCTATTCTTGTATCCCGAGTCCTCTGTTTCTCATTTAGTCTATTATTTCATGCTTATATGGTTATTCATATCTATTTACAACTCAAATTATTTTTTTTCAATTAAGGGGATACAAAAATTTCAAATTATAATATTATTTATTTATAAACCCGTTAATTTTGTTAGGGTAATTTTTGTTATTAAAATCTATAATTTTTTAATTTTTTTAATTTGAGTTATTTTTCTTGAAAAAATACAAGTTTCTTGAAAGTCTATAATTTTATATATATTATGATTTGATAATGAAAATTTACTATTTCTAATCCCCAATATTCAAATAAAACATGTTCTTCTAAAATGAATTTTACATTCTTAATTCAATAGATCATTTAAAATGAAAAATTATATAATTTTATGCTCTCTTATTTCATTAATATTATTTAAATGTTCAAGTAGACTTTATAGTTATTATTTTATTTAATATGTTTTATTTTCAATTTATGGATGTTTGAAATATATATATGAATTTACATGGTCCATATCATCATTAAAATTCTATAAATGTGATATAAAATTATTTTTTCTTTAAAATAATTAATGTAGTTTTCAAAATAATGTTTTATTAGAAATTTAAAAAAGAAAACAAACCCTGTATTTTTTTATAAAGCATGGAAGTTGGGTATAAAATTTGATTATGAGGAATGGTGAGTGACTCACAACATCAAGCAGACGATGTCCAAAAAAGAGGTACAACACATGGCCACATTGATTTTATAAGGGTTACCAAGTATCATTTCATTCAATAAAAAGTCATTATATTAAACAATGAACGATTTTAAAACATTAAGAAGAAAACAATTATTTTCAAAGGTTATTAAGAACTAAAATGAAACAATTTTTTCAATGTAATATTCATTTTCAATTGTTTTTCAAAAATATATTTAGAGTGATATATTCTGAAAACACTAGTTTTATGTTTTTGTAAAAATACTTATTATATAAAATGTTTTGATATAAATTTAAATGGTTTCAATGTTATATATATTTTCAAATGTTTTTGAAAATTATTTTCTAAGGTTATATATTTTGACAGCCGCAATTGTACACATTTGAAAAAATATTTATTACATCAAATGATTTATGTAAAAATAATCTTTCTAAAAATATTTTATTCAAAGGAATATGTATTTTCAAAGATTTTTGAAAAGTATCTTACATTATTATATATTTTGAAAACCCTCGAATTATATTTTTGATAATTATTTATCAAATTATATATACTTTATTTTAAATAATATGTCTTAAATATAATTTCTAAATAATATTAAATTAAAGGTTTAAGTAGCTTTTAATACCCAAACTGGGAAATTTTATGCTCACCCTTCATTTTAAAATGTTTTTTCATTGGTTCATTGGATATTTCAAAGGATTTTTACTTTTTTATGGATTTAGAGAGACTGAATTCAAATAAATGATAAGGGATAATTAAAATTAAATAATGATATATTGTAATGTTTTTTTGTCTTCATCTGAAACCTACACCCGAAATGATCCTGGATTTTATAATGAACTATACATTTTAAAGTTTCTTTAAAAAAATATCATGTTTTGTAGTGGATCTGGGAATCTGGGTCTCATGTCATTGTATTATAGCTTTATAATATTTATATTAACTAACTGTACACATGATAATTATTATTTACAAAATATTTATTTTTTTAGGTTAATGTATTATCCTACCTATCAGGTTAGAATTCCCAATGGGAATGTTATTATTCCAAATAGTCTGGTTACTTTTCCAATGGTTGAACTTCTGTTACAATGGTTGTATTACCTCAGATAAATGCTAATAAATTATTTCATTCAACATTAATTAGAACTACTCTCAAGTTTCTATATTTTAATTTTCTAAGATGATGATTGGTTAACTAATATTATGCTTATTTTTATAAAGTTTTTTACATGGGGAAAATTATTCTAGCAGATTTTAAGGAAGAAAATTTTTCCAATCTAATTTTATTGTTTTATATTTTTCCCATTATAATGTTTATGATTTTCAGTCAATTTGTTTGAGTAATGTAATGATCCCAATTTTTAGAATAACTTATTTTTGGTTTCTCTATGTGTTGTATGGGTATAGAAATATATAATATAATATAACACACATATATTTAGAATCACATATTACTTATTAACTTTTTGTTTTTACACAAGGCCCCTATAAGATATCCTTTGGTTGTAATAAGATCAACTGTGATATTTTTTAGTGATTAATGGTAGTTTATAATAAATTTTATAATCAATGACCACTCCTTTATTTTATTTGGTGAATATTTTGATGAATTTAATTATTTTTTATTTTTATATATTATTATTTCTGGTTAAATATTTGGAAAATTAATTTTCTATGAATTCTTTCTACCCATATGCAAATTTTATTATTCATTAATGCAGTATATAGAAAATTTCGGTTAACATTTTGTATATTATTTCAACTGATATATGAATATTATAATACTTGGGTTTCCCTTAAGAAACTATCAATTTACCCTTAAAAAAGTATCAGATTACCATTACATAATAATCATTTTATTCTTTCATATGTATTAGAAAACTCCAATAACCCTTACATGATATTCAGAATAGATTTGGAAGGATTAATGAATTTCAATTTACAATTACGCATGAACATTCTAACCTAACATAGCACATAATTAAAATTACAAAAAATATACATAATCTCCTATACGTTTAAAAACTAATATAATTTTTTATTTACCCTTATGTTTTGGTATTCACATACCTTTAGGTGGACTGCATAACTTGAAGCTTACAATTATGAATGAAGTTGAAATTTGATCTACCATATTTGATATTATTGTAAACTCAAATAAAACATTACGAATCTATTCAATATATCATTACATATCTTATTAAAATCACATATAACCCTTAAAATTATGGAATATGAGATATACTTCAATTAATGACCTTATGATATAATAACAACATTAGTTATGATAAACAGTACAATATTTTCTCATTATGAAGACCTTGGGTACATGTTCCCCATTAAATTAGCACTTGAAAAGTTAATATAGACGCACCTCCATTCAATTAGTAACAAAAATTAGTTGATTAACAATATAATATTAATCCAGCACTCACACTCACATGATTATGATGAAAAATAGTAGTAGTAGCTTGCTCCATTAGCTGTAGTACTCCTATGGTAATGGCATCACCCACAACAAAAAACAATATCATATACATTTTTTCTAATGGTTTAATGAATACATATTACAGCAACATCATGTGAATATGTTATAATGGTATAATGTATATCAATTTTAAAATGAAAATTAGTTGTTGAAGACCATTTATTTAATCTATAGTGATAGAAATAATATTATATCGATAGTTAAAAATATACCAGCATCCATTAGTTATAAAGTTAGGGATCATTTCATAGTAATAAAATCAACCTAACATACCATTAAAATGTTGCATCACCATATTCTTTTTAAAAAATAAATTTTATATTTCATTTTACTGTGAATATATATTATATGATTTAACTATTTTATTAATTTTTACAATATATATTTTTGTTAATGATAATATTAGATGTGTTTCATAGTCATTTCATCTAGGATGAAGAAAGAGTGAGAATTCTCTAATAATGAGTGTGATAATTCAAATTATAGGTAAATGGTATTTTTCAATGAACTAACATTCCTTAACTCAATGAATAATGTGATTGGTTATTTATAAAATTCTTCATACTCAAGAAGATATTGGAGTTAATGATGCCAAATTATCTATTGGAACACGATAATGTTGTAACATTGTTAAATAAATGTGACATAGTTTATTCAAATAAGATAGAGGCTGAAAAATATGATATTCATATGATAATTTGGAAGTGGTGAAACCCTACTATTAGAATTATTTCAATAGTGAGATCACCAATGTATTATTGTGTGATCATATACTACTGAATTGATTAAATTTTTGAGCTTTATCAACATTCATATTTATATCATCCACCATTATTCTAAATTTCTTTTAGGTTTTCATTATTATATCCTTTGAATTTTCTATTTGTAAATTTTGAGTCTATTTATGATTTCCCCATCCAAAATGTGTCTTACTAGGTTATTCCTCCCATTCAATTGGAAGGTTGGGTTGTAAATTTGAATCAAAAAGCAGGTTATTTATGTACTATGACTATAGTAACATTCAGTTGGGTTATATCAATAGGTGAGAAAAAGGTATATCTATAATAGGGTTATATCTCCCTAAAAAATGAATTTCTTTGTAAATATCATTATTCTCACTGAGTAGAGAATATTTAAGAGTATAACATGATCTCAGTTATCCAAAAAACTAAACATATTTTTTTTTCTATTTGTTTTATTTTTCACTGCATTGTTTGTTTTCATCATTAAACTATTTATTATAATGATAATTAAAATTTATTTAAATTTAAAAAAGGACTATTCAACCCCCATCTGGTCCATATTTTTTATTAATCATGAGTAATAATGTTTATCAAAGGGATGTTTCTTTTAAGTATTTTTATGGTGATTCGTGTTTCATTATATTTTTGTACTAATAATTATAGTCAAGCTAATAGTATAAGGAAAGATAGACTAATTTGTTATGGAAAGTAATGAATTTATGTTGTCAAATCCCATGATATGACCCCATTAAAATGGAAGAGATTATATATAATGTTAGTATTAGATATAGGTATTTCTAAATAAAAATGTCTTGGATTTTGAGAAATAATACCAAAACATTATAAATTGCGTGAGGATGATATAAAAACTCCAACCAGAAATGATGCTACAAAATTTATTGTAAACTAAAATGTTTTGAATTACCAATATTGTTATTTAAGTATAAATATTTAGTGACATATTTCATCATATAAAACATCATCTATCATCTAAAAAGGTTTATATAGGATCTAATTATATATGTAGATTCTCAATTACAAGAGGGGGTCAATTATAGGTTTAATTTTTTTTTGTTTTTATCCTTAAGAAAATATAAGTTTAACATTGTTAAGAAAAATGGATTTACAAACCATTTTTTCAGTTCTTATCTAAGAAACTAACATTCTTGGGATCAGATAATATGAATTTGATAAAGAAACTTAAGACATGTTTACTTAGAGAAATATTCAACCTAAAAGCATATATAATCTTATTTATCAGATTATAAAAGAATAAGAAAGTATAAGAAAGTTATACTTAACAAAATCACATGGAATTAAAAATTGTATCAAAGAAAGTAAACAAGAATAAAAAATATTTTAAACCAAAGAGAAGGGTATCCAACGACCATGGAAAATGTTCCCTTGATTTATTCTTTCAAAAAGTGTATCTTTCTCACAGGAAGGTAAGAACTCAATGAAAATATCAGAATATGTCTTGTTATCCCTATAATCCCTCGATCTCCAAGGTGATCGGTAAATTTGTCTTCTAATCCCCAAAAGCCCTTGATTTTACAGAATATTAATCAGAGGCACACTGAGTTGGTTGAACAATATTTTCACAGCCTGAACATGTTTTTCACAAAATTTGGACAAGGATTGTTTGAGAAATGCTCTTGTAGAGTATCAGAACATCCAACACATCTCAACGTGTATCCAAATCGTCAAATGGTTCGGGTATTTATATGAAATGATTCTAACAGTAGGATCCCTCTTTAAAGTGTCATATTTTTCAATAAATCACAGAGTGACCTTTCCACATTCCACTCAGCTAATGGTTAGTTAGAAATAGATTGTATGACACCGTTTCATATACGAAATCATGGGAAACATTATCACGATTAATTTTTTTTTATCAATTTTAGGATCAGATATAATGGAATGTTACTTTAAAGACAATCATTAACTAAAAGAAAATCCTTTAATCCAATTATTAGGAATGTAAGAAACATAATCTAAAAATATCAACAATCATATTCTCAAATAAAAGAGATTCAGAGTCTGGATTTTGATGAATGAGGAATGTGATATCTGAAGAAATAAAATTCTGAATTTAGAAGAAAGAAAAGGCTGATTTTAGAAGAAATCAATGACTGATTTCTAATGAAATCGGATTCTAGTTTCAGAAGAAATCTGTGTCTGATTTTAGTAGAAATCAGAGTTTGATTTTGGATGAAATAAGAGTCTGATTTCGGGAGAAATCAGTGCCTGATTTCAAGATAAATAAGTGCCTGATTTCACAAGAAATTATATTGTACATTCATAAGAAATTGAAGTTATATTTCAATAGAAATCAGAGTCTGATTTCAAATGAAATCAGATTCACAATTCTGGGGAAATCAGATTCTAAGGAACAGTAAGGTTCTAATTTAGATATGTATCTAATTTTTTTCATTTAGAAAAATATTGTTAGAATTTTTTTAAAATCATTAGATAATGAAATGAAAACTATATATATGATAAAAAACATTTTTAGAGAAAGTTAATTTTATGTATGGAAATATTTCTAATAGAATGATAATTTTATTTAAGAAAATGTGTATGTAATTTTCAAAACATATAGGCATGGAAAAGTCATAAAGACACTTATTAACATAAAAATATCTCCCTTTTTTGAAACCATAAAAAACATTTCATAAAATAATATTACGAACTATGTTTTTCATTCATTTTTATATCATAAAAGGAAAAGAAACATCCCCCTTTGTTTATGGTCCATGATGAATATGACTAACCCCCCTTAGGTTTAGAAATACCTAAGTATCATATTCTTCTATTTCTTAGAGAAATTACTTCTTCATTACTTAGGAATTTATTATTTATGTAATATTCACCAATCATATAAATTATGTTTCTCAATATTCTTTTTATTATTATTCCCCCTTGGTTATTTTTAAAAAGGAATGGAGGGAAAGAAAAAAAAATAGTACCTGAAAGGTCAGTAATATATTAAAAAAATCAATGGAAATATAATAAAATTTCAGTATGATAGAAAATATTCTTATTAGGGAAATACAAAAAATGGTGAAATTTTAGAAATCATTCATCCTTATTTTCCATCATCATGAGATTTCCCGGGGTTGCCTCCAATTTATTCATCTATTTATGATCATCTTTAATCTTCTTTATCAACTGATCCAAATCCTATTTTTATTAATGAGATTATTGATCCTTTATTTCGGAGACATAATAATTTATCCTTGAGACTTTATCATTTCTTCTCTATCTTTGAACTTTTAATCCATCTCTTCATTGAGTTCACTTTCCATGTTCTTATTTAAAGAATCAAAATTCATGGTTCCATTTAAGTATTTTCCTTCATGGATCCAGTTATATTTCTCTTGATTATGCTTCTCTGAAAGACTTCTTCAAAAGTTCGTTATTGTGTCATCTTACGTATCAATGTAATCCTTGATTGAATCATTGAAATCATCCATAATTTTTATATCATCAATCACTGACTATGACCACTTGGTTAACTCTTTGAAATACCTACTTTGAGCATCGTAACTGATTTGAAAAGTCTTGAAACAAGCTACAAGTTTGATAAACATTTCCATGAGAATGGTTATTGAATATGATATATAATTGATTGTTCTTTGAGGTAGTTGGAACCTAGAATCAATACTATGAAATAATGGAATGGTATTAACAATCTTCTTCAAGTACTAAACAAAAAAATCAGGTCCAAAATAAGGTGAGGATTATGAAGAATATTCATTTTTGGTGAGGGAGTTTTATATTGGTCATCTTCTATTCTATTAGATGTTCCAACAAGAACTTCCATCAAGGAGTTTTTATCTTTATCTTTCTTTAGTGAATCAAACACCGCTTTCTTACATTTCTATGCTTTAGATATTTTCTTCTTAACTTTATGAATTTCATGTTCACTATTTGAAACATGAATTATTCTATCATCATCATCATCATCAGCTTCTTTATCAAAAAACTTTTCACAAATTTCTGTATCATCATCTAGATGAATAAAATCAGGATTACTAGTTTTATCATTTGATGGTTTATTAAACTTATCCTGATCATTATCATTTTTCTAAACTAACTGACCTTCTGAAATGATCTTGGTTGATTCATATTGGGACATTCTAATAGGAAACTATTCCAAAGGAATTTCTTTTTCATTGTGTTTTTTCACCATCCATATTACATCATTACATTCCTCTTCCTCCTATTCTTCCTCTTATTTATTGAAAATATTCTTCATAAACAATGGGTTCCTTAATCTAAATAAATTTTTTTCACATATCTGCATTCAGAGTTTTAATTTTAACTTGTTCTTGCATGAAGGATTTTGGTATCAGAACATGTTCAAATACCTTCACTGTATCTCTAAGAAAATCATGAACAATATCTACTTCTGAAATATTATTCTTTAACTTTTTCTCTTTAATGTCATTCTAAAACTCATCAACTTCTTGAATGTTTAAGGTATTAGCCCAAGTACTTTCTAACCTAAAAAATGCATCTCCCTCTTTCTTTTTCTTCTTCTTATATCTCAATTTAGCTAACAATTCATCAAAAAATGACTTTTTCTTTATTAGCTTGGGTGGAAAAGATACTGACTCAGGCGTTGGAACTTTCTCTTTCAGTTTCTGTTCTTTATCATTTCGTTTATCTTGTGTTTTCTAGGAACATTTTCATTCTTCACCTTTCCTTCTGGTAGTTTGATCAATGTTATTAGGATGTTAAAATAACTCACATGTCTTAATACTAAAACCAATAGTCATCCTTTTCAGAGTATCATCACTCACCAAAATTATCTTGGAAACTATGTCCTTTGATATGTATCAAATTTTAAAGGATTCTAGGAACAAGCCAATAATATTTGACAAAATTGATGGATACATTATGATATGGGACTTGATAATACCATTCATGATATTGCTGATTTTCAAAAGGATGTACTTGATGAGATTTTTCTTTTTTAGGTTTACCAAGAAATCCATCATGAATATATCACCTTTCTTAAGGGAATGCATTCCTCCCTTTGTAGTAATGGGAAAAAAATACCATCTATAATTGGTTGAAAGATAGGAGATCTTTGGTGGATTTATTCATTTAAGTCCAAGGAACTCAATTTCCTTAACCTTCTCAAAAGATCCTTCCTTTTCTGGTAATTTTTGTGTGAAACATATTGCTTCCCCATCATTAGGTATATCCGAGATACTAGAATCCTTGTTCAAATATTGAGAATAAGTCTTCCAAAACTCATGATAGAAAAAATTTCTCTTCCACATTGTTCATAAAAATGAACTATATTAGAAGATCATGATATACGAGATCCAAATTCTTTTATTTGGCTATATATAGACATTCCAAACTATTTTTATTTATGATTGTTGAGATCATAGAATCATACTTCGCAAATAAAATTGGTCCCACCAACCTTTCCCTGTAAATTATCCAATCCTTGAGTTCATTGTTGGAGGCCATCAGATTTTGTGAGGAAGATTCAAGAGACATTAGGATCTTAATGAAACAGTGAAAACTAAATGGCGGCTTTTAAGAGTGGTAGGGATTCTGCACAAAATTACTGAGATAATGGATGTGGTAAGTGAATAGGGGTTATTTTTTATAGGCCTAGAAGCAACAATTCATATTAACAAAACAATGAAAAAATTGATATTAGCTTGTTATGATCTGACAGTTGATATCAATGTTGAATAAGGATTATAGGTCTTGATATTTCAAGGTTTTAAGTAAAAATTGGATTTAAGGAAATTGAATCCGATTAGGTTTTCATAAAACATGGTTAAAATATCAACAAGTAAAAATTAAAATTACGAAGATTGAAGTAAGGTAACACACCTTCCAAATTTCTCAAAAAGAATTATCAATATTGATAAAGATCTTATTAAAGAACTATAGTTCTAGATGTTTTTATTTTGGAAGGAAAAACATTTTATGCTCTGAAAATTTTAGGTTCTGGAAAAAATTTGAAAAAGAAAATTAAAAAAGAATAAACATTTGTACCCGCTTATAAAAAGGTGTAACATAATGTTAGGATATTGTTTTAATAAGAAGATAATATTGATAATAACCTTATAGTTATCATTCCTAAATTTTTTTAAGGTATTTAAATCTATCTATGTGTAACAATTTTGTAAATATGTCAGAAAATGGATCTTTATTTATAATAAATTGACGAATAATATCATCTTTAAGTGTTTGATCTCTAATAAAGTGATGCCTAATATCTATGTGGTTTGTAAAAGAGTGATTTACAAGGTTTTTTCTTATGGAAATTTCACTAGTATTATCACCCGTTATGGGTGTTTTGGTAAGAATCCTTCCATAGTCTGTGAGTGTGTGTTGCATCTACAACACCTGACTACAACAACTTCCAGCTACTACATATTCCGCTTAAGTAGTGGAAAGTGCTATTGAGTGTTTCTTCTATAATTACCATGAAACTAAAAAATCTTCTAAAAAACTACATGTTCCAGATGTACTTTTCCTATCCATTCTACTTCCACCAAAAATAGAATCTGAATTTTTTTTAAAACATAATAATTTCTAGAAGAATAGAAAAGTCTGAAATCCATAGTTCCTTTTAAATAGAGAATAATTATTTTCACAGATTTCAAATGAGATTCTATTGTATTATATTTATATATTTCAAATAATCATGTTGAAAACATTAAGTCTAGATGACTAGCTATTTAGTTTAAAAAACTACATATCATACCTCTAAAAGATGTTTGATCTACTAGTTTCCCTGCTTCATCAAGTTCAAGAGAGTTTGAGGTACATATTGATGCACTTACACTTTTAGTGTTGTCATATCCATACATCATAAGAAGATATTTAATATAATTATGTTGGGATATATATTTTCCTTCTAGTTTTTGAGAAATTTGAAAACCCAGAAAAAATGTTAACTCCCCCATAATACTCATTTAAAAATATGATTTCATGAGATTTGTAAATGAATCAGTTAAAGATTGCTGATTTGATCCAAATATAATGTCAACAACATAAATTTGAATAATCCATATATTTTTCTTATCTTTCTTTATAAAGAGGTTTGGATCATATGTTCCATTAACATTATAGTTTTGTAACAAAAATCCTATAAGATAGTCATACTAGGATCTATGGGCTTAGTTAAATCCATATAATGATTTTCCATGATTGTAAACTTGTTTAGGATGTTTTGTGTCTTCAAAACAAAGAGGTTTTTCAAAATAAACATCCTCTTGAACATATCCTTTAATGAAAGCACACATCACATCCATTTTTAAAAGTTTTAGATTAATGAATGCTATAAAGGCTAGTAAAATATTAATAGATTCATTTCTCATTACCGAAGTGTATGTTTCTTCATAGTTAATACCTTTTTTGTTTATTATAGACTTTAACAACAAATATTTATTTATTTCATATAATGATACCATTTTCATCACATTTATTTCTCACGATCCACTTTACTACAATTATAGTTGTTTTTAGGACTTTGAAACAATGTTTAATCATTATTCCTTTGGAATTAATTTAGTTCATCTTGTATTTATTTAATCCAATCATCATTACCTACAACTTCATCTGGGATTTTGGGTTCTAATTGGGAAATAAATTCAAGATGTTCTACTTTATTTCTTAAAGAACTTGTAGTCCTTACAGGTTGATTTACGTCATTAATGATTCTATCACTAGAATAATGTTTAAGAAACAACATATTTTTGTTTTCTAAAACATGTACATGAACATAAGGTAAATAATATTCTATGAAATATAATTTAGAGAACTTTTCTTGAGTATTTTTCTTATTAGAAGTATCTTACATCCAATTTTGATAATCAGATTTTCAAAACACATCTGATGATATAAGTTGGGGTTGTTTTAAAAATAAAGGAGCAGTTTTATCAAAATTAAAATATACTATTTATTCAACAGTAGAATAATTTTTGTTAAAAATTCTATAAGTCTTAGAAGTAGTGGAGTAGCCTAAAAAAATTCCTTTATCAAATTTGGGTGTGAATTTATGTATGTTTTCTTCAGTATTCTTGTTGAATACATTACATCCAAATACATTATGTAAGAAACCATGGGTTTTGACAAGTATATAACTCATTATGTGTTTTATGAATAAAAGGCCTAATTAAAACTTGATTTATAGTATAACAAGCTATACTAATAGATTTATCCCAAATGTGTTTAAAAATAGAATATTCACTAAACATGGTTCTAGTTATCTTTTTAAGAATTCAATTTATTCTTTAAACAACACCATTTTGATGATGAGTTCTTGGAGTTGAGAAGTAATGAGTAATGCCTTTCTTACTAAAAAATGTATGAAATTTGGGATTTTCAAATTCATCCCATAATCACTATTAATAGTTACCCGTCAAATATTTTTATCATTTATAACGTTGACTATTTTTTTTAAATAATAAAATGATTTATATTGTTTTTCCAGAAAATATACCTAGGTAAATATAGTTTAATCATCAAATAAATAAGAAACATAGTATTTTCCCCCAATACATCCAATTTGTGTTGAAGCGAAAATATCCACAAGAACTAACTATAGAGTTTTAGTAGTTAAAACTTTTCTAATTGATTTAAAGCTTGGCCTATATTACGTTCCATATTGAAAAGAATCATATAATTTTCAAGAATTAAATCTAAGCTCTGGTAGATCCTTAAAAAAATAATTTCTTTGAGAGTTTTCATGGGGTGATAAGATTACAATGTTGTAGTCTTCCATTCCATAACCAATATCAATCTCCCATTGCTCCAAGGAAAGGTATGTCTTGGCTCCTATGGTCTTTTAAGTTGAGTGTATAAACATTACCATGCCTATGGTAAGAGATAATAGAATCTTCCTTGGAATTGTGTACTATACGTTTATAATTCCAATAATTCACAAGGTATCCTTCATCACAAAATTATCTTGTACATATAAGGTTGTGCTTAAGACCTTTAACAAATAAAATATTTGAAATTAATGTTTCTTCAAGAAAAAAGATGTTACCAATACAAAAAATTTCTCCAAGATCATTGTCTCCAAAAATTACTTTTCAACCTTTCATATTAATAATCTTTTCAAAGATGTATTTGTTAATAGTCATGTGTCAAGAACATCCACTATCTATACAGTATGTATTGTTGTTGGTACAACCTTTTTTATCCTGAAAATAAAATAGTTATACTTTTGGAATCAAAACATATTTCGATTCAAAAGCGCTACAAAGTAAAATCTTAGGTATCCAAATTTTCTTAGAAAAAAAAGCATTATGAAATCATAAGGATTGGGTTTTATTCAATGAATAAATTTACTTCCAATTTCCATGACATTGACACTTAGTGAAAAAAGGATCACTTTTGGGAACCAATTACTTATGAATAAAAACTAGTTTTGAATGGGTATACCCAAATCTAGATTTATTCCTAAGAGGATGATGTTGTGAATACATATTATGAAATTCAATCCATCTTGAAGAAATAATTGTAAAAAGTTTTTTTAAAGAAAAAATATCAGATTTTATTCCCATGACTAAATTCTTACCCTCAATGTCATTACTATTAGAATTTGAGTTAGTATTTAAAATATTTTCCATAGAAATGGTTTTTTCAAGGTCCATATAAATTTTATCCTTCTCATAATTAAGTTCCTTAAGGTTTTTAGAAACATTTTAAAAAAATGTGTTTTTTTGAGAAGGTTCTTTTGAAAGATATGATACTTTTTTTCAAATTGAGATTCTCGAAATTTCCTTGTCAAATTTCTTATTGATATTTCTATTCTCATTCTTAATTAACTTCGTAAACCTACATACTTTTTCAAATGAAATTAAAGTATTATCTTCTCATAAAGAAGATTCTTCATCCAAATATTCATAATATTGTTCATTAGAAAAATTTTCATTTTAAGAAATGTTGGTTGAAGATTCAGTTGTGTGTACCTTATCCATGAAACATATATTTTCAATAGTAATTATGTCTATAAGACCAATAATATTTTATCTATAACATTCACTATCTGAAGACTCATATGATAAGTCACCACCACTAGAACTCTAGGTGTAATTAGCCATCAGGACATTCTTATCTTTAGATATATAGTAATTTTTTGTTCCTTTTAGAAATTTTATCTTTTCTGTCTTTTATCTTTGTATAGGACAATCAAGTCTGATATGCCCAGCCATATTTTATTACTAACAAGTTACTTCTAAATTTGTCTTATACTTTCTATATTTATTCTTGTACATGTATTGGAAATCATTATTTCCTACAATCTTGTTCATCCTTCGAGAAAGATTGGCTAGTTCATTCTCAGACTGATTACAATCACTTGATTTAGATATTACAACAACTCTCTTGGCTTTAGATATACTTACTCTTTTTGGAGTCTGGGTTTTAGATGTAATAGTGAAAGAAATTATTCCCTTACCATTCATTTTCTTATTGATCTCATAATCAATCTTCATTCTATTTTCATGGTGAAGAAGATTCCCAAATAACTCAACAATAGTAATATTTGAATCTTTCCTTTTTTCATTAATACCTATCCTTTTAGATTTCCACTCATTAGGCATGATATCAATTATCATTTACATTATTATTCCTTCATCAAGACTATTTTCTCCCATATATTGATGACTGTTGATGGTAGTCCTAAATCATTGTTTCACATTGCAAACTAGTTCTCCATAAGGAAATACAAATCCATGATATTCAGCTTTTAACAAAACTCTTCTTCTTTAAATCACATTTGATGTTACAGAGTGTGTAACTTGAAGTTTCTTATAGAAACTATTTGTAACTTCACAAGAGGAAATTTGGCTATAGATATTCCCGGTCATGGATCATAATAGTGTATTTTGTGCCTCATATTTTAGTATATATTCTTGTTTCTCTTGATTTTTGAAGGTTCAAACATACTTTTCGGGTATCTTGTAATCTCTAGTGATAATTAAAATGTTTTATACTCTTTTTTTAATAACAATGGTATTTATTTGGTCTCTCCAATATTCATTTCCATTTCCATCAATGATTGGGGGTCTGGTAGGATTTAGATTATCTGTAGCACCATCGTTCATTCCTTCTATTTTATAAGAATATAAAAAATTTATTTTCCACAAAACTTTTTAGTAGTAAAAGATTATAAATAAAGAAAATATTGAAGATGAACTTAAACAAGTAAATTAATGTAAGTAATGTTGAGAACGAAAACTTATATTTAAGTATATGTATTTCAGATTCCGCATCTAATACTAGTTGTAGTATCTAAATATAGATGTATATGATCAGTTAAAAGATGGAGTAGAATTGTATGTTTAAAAACTATTGTTTTTATCCTTAAGAAAATCAATGTTTACGAAAGCTAAATACGATGGATTCACAAACCATATTTAGTTATTAACTAATAAACGGACTTACTTAGGATCCAATAATATGAATCCAATAAGGAAAATTAAGATAGGTTTACTTAAAAAAATATTCTACATTAAAACTTATAGAATATTATTTATCAGAGTATACAAGTAAAAGAAACTATAAGAAAGTTACACTTACATTATTTTAAAAACATGTAGTAGAATTAAATCATGAAACAAACAATAGTAAAAAAGTATAATAAAAATTTTAATCCAAAGAGAAGGGCATCCAAAAAACATTGATAAAGGTCCTTTGATTTATACTTTCATGAATTTCTGGCTTACCCACACCAGGGTAAGCCCTCATTAAGAATATCAGAATATGTATTACTGTCCCCCCCAGGCCCTCGATCTCTAAAGTGATAGTCAAATATGTATTTCTATCCCCGGAATCCATCGATTGTACACATAAAAATTTAGATCCTTTCTAAGGTGGTTGAACAAGATGATCAGATCATGAACAAGTTGTTCCTAGCATTCGCACAAGGCCGGTTTGAGCAATGGTCTCACAGAGTATCAGCACATCCAACACTTCTCAATGTGTATTGAAATATTAAAATAGATGGGGTATTTGATGGAAAAGGATCCAATGGTTAGTTCCTTCCTCCAACATCGATATTTTTCATTAAATATCATAGGGAGTTGTACACGTGTCACTCATCCAATAGTTATTTAGAAATAGATTGTACGATATCATTTCATATAAGAAATCAAGGGAATCATTTTCAGGATTAAGAATCATTATCACTGTTAGGATCAGATAAAATGTAATGTTACTTTAAGGAAATTTGGTAACGTCATGAAAATAAATTAATCAGAATAATATGAATGTGAGAAACAATTTCTAAATATATAAAAAATTGGATTATGAAATAAAAGTGAACCAGAGTCTGAATTCTGAAGAATTCAGAGTCTGATTTATGAAGAAATCAGATTCTTCTTTTTGAATAAATAAGAGTTTGATTTTGGATGAAATTGAGGTATGACTTCAGAAGAAATTGGACTCTGATATCAGAAGAAATCAGAGCCTCATTTTAGAAGAAATCAGATCCTGATTTTAGAAGAAATTAGAGTATGATTTTTTATGAAATCAGTGTCTGATTTTAGAATAAATCAGAGTAAAATTTAAGGATAAATTAGATTCTGAATTAGGAAGAAATCAGAGTCTAAACTCAGAAGAAATCCGAGACTGATTTTAGGAGAAATCAAAGTATAAATATAGAAAAAGTCGGTGTCTGATTTAAGAACAAATCAGAGTCTGGTTTCAAATGAAATCAAAGTCTGATTTCAGAATAAATGAGAGTCTAATTTCAAATGAAATCAGAGTCTAATTTCAGAATATTTCAGAGTTGAATTTCAGAAGAAATCAATGACTGATTTCAAAAAAAAAAGCAGACTTTGATTTCAGGAGAAATCAGAGTATGATTTTAGAAGATATTGGTTTCACAATTCTGTGGAAATTATATTCTAAGGAACTGTATAGTTCTATGTTAGATAAGTATATGATTTTTGTCTTTAATAAAAATATGGTCAGACTTGGTTTATAAAAACATTATATATGGAAAAGAAAACTATAGGTAAGATAAAATCCATTTTCAAGGAAACTAAATTTTTTTTGAATAAAATATTTCTTAGAGAAAGATAAATTTCCATAAGAAAACATGTTTGTTATTTTCAAAAAATAAAGGAATGGAAAATTCATAAAGTCACTTATTGACTTCACAATTAAAATATCACTCATCATGGAAGTAATATGTTTTAAATAACTAATTTATGGATTCACAAGGAAGAGTATCTAGAATTTATATTGAATGATCAAGAGAGAATCTGCGATATATACAAAAAATTGTCACAAATATTAAAAATCATGGTTTTACTTTTGTAAATCATGAAGAATAATTTTCTTATCAAAATAATACATAGATCCCAGCCCTAATGGTGCCACTAAAAAATGATATTATCGATGAAAGGAGATATTTCACTATGTATTCAATGGTAGAACTGATATGATCAATTCTTTAATATGATATAGAGTTGAATAATGATAATAGAGGAGAACATGACAAAAACGAATGGTATAACATTAAATCATAATTTAAATTTTTCTCTAGATTCCTTTGATTATGAGTTGTATTAAAAATAGGAATATGAAATGAAAAATATTACTAAAGAAGTTTTTAAGAACATTAAAATAATGAACGGTTCAAAGAAGTATCCCAGAAGTGATCATAAAATGGATTATATAAAGGTAAATATGTAAAGTAAGAGTATTAACTAAAATATTTCAAAAATAATATGCAATTAGTGAAGTGAAAAAGAGACATATCAAATCAGATAATCCAAAATTGAAACAATGTGGGAAAGAAAAGAAATATAATAATGATAAAAATGTCGATATCATATAGATAGAGTTTCATAGAAGAGTCATACAAGAGAAATGATGATTCTAAGAGTGGAAAAGAATCATTCCATCTATGCTTGATGTTAAAAATAATGAATGATGTAAGAACTGGTTCAGATTCAAGTTTATGTTTTGAGTATGATATTAAAACTGAAGTTAAATAACAAAATGAACAAAATGAAAAGTTTTAAAAGGATATTTTTTGAATTACAAAACTATATACGTAATTGAAACGATAAAATAAAAAAATTAAAGATGAAATTGAAAAACTGAATGTTTTTTCTATTATAAATGAAGAAGTAAAAAGGGTTGTATATTTTGAACTCATAATGATAAAATATAAGAACAAAATAATAAAATATTTATTTTCAAAAAACAAAGAAGATCAATAATGTAAATATAAATTAATTTCTGATGATTTATATAAAATTTATATAGAATATAATAATCATAAATAAGAAAATAAGAAATAATAATTATTTGATCACGATAAAATGACAAAATATGTTATTACCCAGAACTTATTTAACAATG
The DNA here is from genome assembly GCA_963277665.1 of Viscum album. NCBI lineage: Eukaryota > Viridiplantae > Streptophyta > Magnoliopsida > Santalales > Viscaceae > Viscum > Viscum album. Next base: position 1,420,339,045 of record OY728123.1, on the reverse strand, counting down.
GAATGAAAATATTTAAAAGGAAAATATTGGTTTAAAATATACCATATCTATTTTTATTTAAGGAAATGAATATTTTGATAAGGTGATTGCTAAGAACGTGACTAATAAAGATGACATATTTATTTTATAATTGTCATATTCCTAGAATTCATATATTTATTTTTTTTAATAGAGGTAAAGGTAATATCTGATGTATTACATTATTTAGTTCTAGGTTGAATGTAAATTATGGTAATACTTTTTCAGTAATATTTACTCAGTTATTAGTCAATTCCAGGAAATTTATTTATAAGAATATATCTTCTAAATTACCAAAAAATTAATATCTTTAATCTGTATGGGTTTCTAAAATATTTTTCACTAATCTATTTGGACCCAAAATATATTGGGTAACAAATTAATTATTTGATCAATATATTTTACATGGAATCTATCTAGTGAATTATATAGATACATGTTTCATAGACAATAGGAGCTTTTGGTAAATGGATGAAGGCTGGGATATGTTCTACTTCAATAATTATAAAAGTTAGAAAACCATGGGAATTTTATGAAACATCCAAAATTAAAATAAATTAAAGATTTTGTAAGGACCAAACATTAAAAATTACATTATTAATGGTATTTATTTTAAAAAATATCCTTAGGTTAATATTATTAGGTAATTATGAAAAACTCTTACAAAATAAAACCATAAATTACTAGTGAACACTTATAGACATTATCCATTTTCTCTATAAAAAAAGACCGTAAAATAAAAGTTTACTTCTCTTCATTAAAAATCATCATAATTTTCTTCATAAAATCATATTTATTATTATTATCCATTAAAACCTATGAAAAAATGTTCAAAACATGGTTTTAGAATAAAAATATCATTAAGGGATATAAAAATAAGGAAATAATTCCTTAGTCCATCAATTAAAATAAAAATAAGAACTCATTTTCATAAAGATATACTTATCACACTTAATGTAACATATAATTACTTTGTGAAAACATGAAATTTCAATAAAATATAGAAATCATAAATAAACCATTTATGTAACTTGGGGAATCATTTTCAGACCATACTTACTAATCCTTATAACACTCACAAATACCATATGATTTTTAAACGATATGGCTATATTATAATATAACCATCACAGCTACCGTATGTAGTAACTATCATAGTTACATTTTAAATAACCATTATGATAAACTTACAACATAAAAATACCCAATGAATTGGAGGGATATCCTGGACCCATCAATATTTTATTTATCATGTCACCTCTCGTCATCATAAATAATTCCTAATAACCAGTATATACCCATAACTCATGAATACTTGCATCATAAAAACAATTCCTTGCAGAAAATAACATACATTAGAAGAATGTGGAGCACCTGAAAAGTATAACATTTTATTTGAAAATTGCTAATAAAACATGTAATTAAGATATAAAACTAATAACACGTCACAAAATAAGGAAATCCCTCTCATTCCATATAATTTAAAAAAACTTTTTTAATTTCCTAAGAAGAGTCATTTAAGAGGATTTTTAAAAGGAAAGTCCCTTAAGTAAATCCTAGAAAGATCCCTTTTGAAAACATATAAGTGAAATACGAAAATATAAATTAAAAAATTATTAACATAATCATAAAAACCATTTTAAAAACCCGGACATTAAATATAATGATTTAGAAGAATAATTTTTTTATTGATTTAAAATAATTTTTTATTTTAAGAGTCCATTACCTCAGGTTTGACTTATTTATAATGTGTTCAAACAACCTATATAATGGTTTAGAGAGTATTATTAATTTATTAAAGAAATATATTAATATTTATAATACCTTATTCATTATTCTTAAAACATATTTTCACCAATTTTCTAATAATATTTTGTTATTTTCATTGTTTTGGCTGCGATTGTTTCATGGTTCCATAGTATGTTCATTATTGATTTTTTTTCCAATGAAAATAATATTCTTAAAGAGAGAAAAAATAAATATATTTAGTACATTTTAAACAATTATAAGTAAATTTAATCATTTACTAAATGCGGTAATGAGAAACAAAAACTCAACATCCATGAAGGTGGTGAATTGACACTCCATGGACGACGATTTCAATTTTAAGAGTTAAAGGAGAAAAATAAGAGAATTGAGGATGTATATATCATTAACTAAAAATATTCCATTATATATATTATTCATGATTTATCATGAAGATTTGGAAAGGGTGTGAGGTTATATAATTAGTGAGAAATAATTTAAAATAGTAGAAGAAAGATTTTTACCACTCGAAAATTTCTCATTGAGAATATCCTTATGCTCTTGGAATTGTTCTTTTTGTGAGACCAGAAACACTACAATGTTGAAATATATGAGGAGGAGGGAATGTTTTAGAAGATAGTTAAGAAATATGTTTTATGGTGATGAAATAAAGTTATGTAATTATTCCCCTTTTATAATATAGCTGAAGGTCAATTTAAGAATTCCATAAAATATTAAAATATAATAAGTATAACATAGGGGTAAAGACATCCAAATGGCCTCAAAATAATTGGATATAATATTGTCAACCTGATATTATTATATTTTTACTTATTCATGTTTTTATTAATTAATAAATATTTTAATAAAATATTTTATTCCTGAAATATAGTTTTTGTAAAAATTAACTCTATTAATAACTATGACTTTACAAACATTAAAGAGTGTGAAATTAGAAATAAAATATTTTAATATATGATATAAATATCATATTAATATATAAAGTTTTTTTATTACCTAGAAAATATTAAATTATATTAATTATAATATATTTAGTATCATTTATTTTATTTTTTCAATAATGAAACAATTACTTCATCATCGTTGTGAAAGCCATTATGGTAATTTTTTATTACCTAAAAATTACAAATATATTCCCATGAAGAATATTTTTTATTAAAATTGAAATTAATATTTATGGCCAAATATCTCTTTGGTAAAAAAAATTATAAAAATATTATAGTAATTAAAATCTATAGAGTGAACAACTTGACTTTATATTAAACACACTATTTTATGGGTCTTAATCATATTCACGTGGATACAAAATGGTCTTCAATTAGACAAATGGACAAATTTTTTTAATATATAACTAACCAATAATATTTATCCATGTTTTTAGGAAACTTAATGGTTCTTATAATTTCAATTAAAATCATTTTATTCATTTTTACTTCTGATTGCACACGCACCACATCAGTGTTGCATAATCATTAAAGTTACTAATTTCACATTTTAAAATAATAATAAAATAGTTTTATAAAAATAAATTAATTATTCTCTATATAATCATATATATTCATTCAATATGTATATTTAATCATATCCATGTGAAGGAAACTTCATTAATTTTTTAATGTGTCTTTCCTTACGGTGCACAATCATTGCACACGAATTAGGATAATATTCTTGTTATATCACTCTAAAAATAAAAAAATAATCCAAAAACATAAATTTTATATAATAATTAATAATTAATTCATGAAAATAATAATTTTAAATCATTTATTATTTATAAGTAACGAAATATTTCTTTGTCAATGCAGCGCATGTACTACGTCGGCAAATATAATGATTTATATACTTTTCATGAAATAATTTTTAAATTTATATATTCTGAATTATTTAATGTTAATTTTTTTAATATAATTTAATGATTTATTAATTCAATAATTTTAATAAATTTTATATCATAAATATGACTCGATAAGGTTAAAAAATATTGTATTTTTTTTAAATTGTTTTATATTCACAAAACATTATCTTTTTAAAAAATCAATGAAATTTCCCCATAGAATAATTTTAATAAAATTATATCAAAAATTTATTTAATTTTATAAAATTATTTTTATAAAATACCAATAAATTAATTATTTTATTTATACAAAAAATAAAAATTAATCATTGGTTGAGGAAAATATGTTTTTGATGAATAAAATAGATTTACTAAAAATAAAATAGATTGGATTAACTAAAAATATACTAATTATATAAAAAATGATTAGTTACTAAATTATAAATAAATACGACCATATTATATTTTATAATGTTGTTAATACTTTTCATTTCACCCAATTTAATAGCTAGGTTATATCAGTCACATTTAAATAATATGATTCGATTATTTGTTTAAGATCGATGTGGCGTATCTTATACACTATCAAACAGAGTAATTATTTTGAAAGAAATATGATGATACATTATCCCTCCCTTTAATAAATAACTTCCAAAATTTTTTAACACGGTATCAAAATCATGGGGATGAATTTTCAAAATACTTTTGTTGGAATCTGACATCGGTAAAAGGATTAGTAAAACATTCATTAAACAAAATAAGGGAAGTATTAAGGTCACCTGAGTTAAAAAATACTAGGTGTACATGTAAAAGAACATAAGTAGGAATTGAAGACATGCATATAAAAAATAAAACTAACTCCCAATTACTAATGGATAGTGATATAGAAAACAATTATGAGAAATTTATCAATCAAAAAACAGTAAATATGTGATGGGTTAAAAGGTCATTGATTTACTGCTAAAAATATATAAAGATAATGTTTTTGTTTTAAGATGCTTTTCCTTGATTTTAGGAATTCCATTACTTTATATAATAAATTAATAAAAAATTATAGTTACTTTAAAATTATGGTTTCATACTTTAGTAAATTTCCACAAGAAACTCAACTTTTTCAGCAAATGATGAGTATGAATTTATTGGGTTCATGAAGCATTAGATTCAACATTTAAAGAATAAAATAATCCAAAAACTATTAACTATATATTTCTTATATCTAGAATATTTAACCAAAAACAAAAAATGTTAGTATAAGATAAGATAATTCTATTTAAGGAATAATCCTTTATATGATGAAAACTACTTTTACCCACAAAATTCAATAGTAATACCTATAGTTTAACATAGATCATTCAAAAAGAAAATATGATTTAAATTTCCCAAAAATATTATAGACAAAGATTAAAACCCAAAAATTAGAAGGATAAGCTTCTAATATAATATTCAAAAATATCCCCGAATAACATAAATGCATATTCAAGTCTCACTCCATAATTTATATTCCAAAATCATACAATCTCCGTGATATTCTAGTCATTTCAATAATGATCCTAAATCACATTAATCTCAAAAATCATAAATTATTTCAACATATAAATAAAAAATTATAATGCAAATAACATACCCTAATATTCTATTTACCTTAATCTTATAATAATCCCAAAATAGTGAATGTATTCCCTAATCACTTAAAATAAAGTCTTTTTCCAATCCAATAGATAACTATTTGATAAAACTTATGTTCCAAAAATCAATATTATATTTATCTATAATGTTGTTATAATAATTAAAAACGTTTTTATATAAACCAAGACAAAATTTTGACCAGTGGAAGGCCCCACACCCTTGTCTCCCTTTGGTTGTGGGTTCAATTCTCGCAGCCTTACCGTACACAATGGGTTGTTTCCCAACCTGCAGGCTGTCCATTTTTTCTTTTAAAAAGATAATTCTTATGTTTTTTTAAAAACGTTGGAAAAAATAAAAAATTAACATAATATGTTTAACATTAAGAAATATATTTATCTACAATGGTTATCTCATATATTTCAGTTTTCATCACAAAATGTCATAACCCATAATTTCTGAAATCAATTTTCTAAAAAATAATAATTTCTTCAATCACCAAAAAATTTCATAACCTAAAGCCAAATATTAATTTATAATACATTAATCTTATGATAAAGAATAATATTATAAAAATGTCACGATATTTTTTACTATTAAAAAGACATCCTAATCTCCAAAACAGTCTAAACCATTCTTGGTTACCAACTATAATGAGTTATCCTTAAACATAACATATTATTGTTATTTAAATAATAGAAATAAATTTCCTTTCCCAAAGGTATTTTAGGTTTATTGATTTGGGGAATTCATAAAAACTCTATCAAAATAATCTTATACAATATAAGTGGACACTTCAATAAAGTATCAATTTTTTCTATTAAGAAAATGTTTGTAAAATAAGAAATGATTTATTTTCATAATAAATCATCATAATTTGTTTTCATTACTTCATACTTGGTCTTAATTTCAATTAAAATATATTAAAAATATTTTAAATCTTTGAATGACCACAAAAATATTATCAATGGACATAAAAAAGAAGGAATGAAACCATTATACAAATTATTATGAACACGTGAAAGCATTTTCATAAAGACATATTTTTTCCCATAAAGTAACATATACTTACTCTGTGAAATCTTGAGATTTACATAAAACATAGTACACATAAATAAAACATTTAGGTAACTTGTGGGCTAATTTTATTACCATACATATGATTGTAACACATAAAAATACCATATGATTTGTAACCCTCCCAGGTAACTTATAATGTAACCCTCATGACTAAATTATGTTGTAAATATAGCAGTATGACTCAGAATAATCATTATGGCAAAATTACAATATAAACAGACTCAATTCATTGGATGAATATAACTTTCCAACCCACCTTTGTTTATTAAATAACAATACATCATCATAAAATATTCCAAATAACTAGTATATAATTATAAAACATGAATGGTTGTATCATAAAATCAATTCCTTGAGGAAAATAACCTATTTTAAAATAATACAACCCACATGAAAAGGAATATACTTTCCTTGAAAATAACCATGAAAAATTATATATACGACTTCAAAATAATAAGGCATCACAGAATAAGGAAAATACACACATGATTTATAAGTTACAAAAAGATATTTGAATTTCATAGAAAGACATATTTAAAAAGATTTTTAAAAGGAAAGTCCCCTACATATAACCTAAAAAAGATAGTTTTTTGAAAAAAATTCGAGAAACTAGAAAAAAAATAAAAAATGTTAATTATATTATTATAAAAACCATTTTTAAAACATAGACATGAAATATAAATATTTATAAGAATAAATAATTAAAACATACAAAACAAAGTTCTAGTTAAACAATCCATTACGTCAGGTTAAACATCATTAAAATTTGTTAAAGACTCTTGTATAATGGTTTAAATTTTTTTATTAATTTATTATAGAAATATATTAATATTTATATTGTAACACATCTAGATTTTATGAGAAATATTATTTTTAATTTCTTTTATGTCTGGTGTTGTATTCTTCACCAATATTATCTTGGTCTATATGCAACACCATATTAGCTTCTAGTATACGCAAACACTATTCTTAGCTTCAGTTTCACACAAGAGGGACCTTTCTTAATAGCTTGTGTTGTACGCAATATCGAGTTTCACTAAACAACGATATATTGTTATGAACTAGCTGTTATGAATAGTATAAAATAAATATTAAATTTTATTACATAATAATTCATCTTATACAAATTCTAGAACTTGGTATGTGAAGAAAATAAGTTTTTCAGGTAAAATAAGTATTTTTAAAAAAATGTTGTTTTACCGCCTTTTGATGGTGAACCCACATTAAATCTTGTTTATATCACTTTTATAAGTTAAATTAGGCAAAATAATCTTATTCATTGCAATAAGGACATAAAAATTTACTTTGGATAAATTTTTTATATTTTTCTGTTAACTTTCATATTTTGATGAATAGTAAAAATACGCTAAATTTTTCTTAAAAACAACTTCTTTTCATCAAGATAATTTATATGGATAAATTATAATATTTATTGGTTTAAAGTATAAATAGAATATATTTTTATCATTTAATATAAGACAAGTCATTATCATTAATTTTACATTGACTTCATAGGTTAAACATTTCAATCTTCTGCAATGTTTTAACTTTTAAAAGAAATTTTCTCAACAACGGGATTAATTTTATATTAAATAATTAAAATTCTATGATTTGAATTTGGATAAATTTATTAAATATTTGGAATCAGTAGGTCCAAATTATGCTAATAGGCTAATTTTTTTTAGACATTATGAATAGTAACTACGGTAAAGTTTATTTACTATAGTTAAAGGTAAATCGGGTAATTCATTGTACAAATATGATTATTAAATTACCCTAACACATGCCAAAATTCAATTGGATGAATAAAAGTAGACCCATATCACCTAAGGGTCGAAATAGATTAATTCAATTTACTTTTGACTTTGAAAATGATGTAATTATTATTAAAACCAAAGAAAAGGACAACATGTCACTCTGTTATATCTTATAAGTGAAATAATTTTAATTAAGTGATAAAATTCATAAAAATTAGAACATAAATAGTCACCAGAAATATTATATTTTTATATACATCATATGAATTTATTTTGAAATTTTTAGGGATTAAATAATTATCATTAATGGTTACACAATAGTGATGCAGAAATTGTTTTTTTAGTGAAAAATGATTAATACAGTTTTTATTAAACTAATAGTGACCATAAAAGGAATAAAACCTGACAGAAACTTATTGGTCATGTACATGTAATACATAATCATCCAATGTTATAATATTCGACCATTTAGAGCCTTATAAAAGAGAATATTAAACTTTTATTATTTTATTTAAAATTATGTCAATGTTGTCACCTTCACAATTTAATAAATATAAAAATTTAAATGATGTGATTTTAAGATGATAAATTAGATTAAAAGTATTATTATGTAAGATATTAGATTTATCTGAATCATATTATTTTATTTTTAATTTTTATACAATAAATAAGTATATTAAATAATTATACAAAAATGTTGTAGTAATTATTTTATTTAGGGAAATATCAAATAAATGGGTTTAAAAATATTATAATAAATGTTATATGAACAAATTAATGTTCTCCATGAATTTTTTATATGAATATGACAAGTTATGAATCTATTAAATATTTTGGTTAGAATTTTTATTCTATGTAGATTAAATTTAAATTCAAATAATCGAATAGTGTAAAAATTGACTCTATTGATATATTATGAAAATAACATATTATTAAACTGTTTAAAAATCACAAAAACATTAAAAATTAAAAAATAAAAATTATATGGTCTAAAATGTAATGATTTCTCTAATTATGGAAAATTTAAATAACACAAGTAAGTATTTATAAAAATTTATTAATTAAATTATTATTACCGTAAATAAAATGAAATAGATTAAATAAGGATAAATCAAAATGAGAAGGTTTACAATAAAATTAAAACATGTATAAATTTTATTGTTTGATGATATTACAATCCTATATCATCTAATAATCGAATTGAGTAATTTTTTGAGGTTTTTATGTGGGGTTTAAATATATTATAAATTAATATATTTTAGGTTTCCAAAGGTTCCCCTCTCCTCCCTTATAAAGGGGAACCTCCTGCTTCTCCACTTCACACCATTTTTGAGTTTTTAAATTCGCCCAAAACTTTCCCATTTATCTTCTACACTTACGTAGAAACTTACTAGAAGTCCTGGTATTCTTAAAAGTCCAAATTTAGTTCCCTAAGATGAGGTTATAAGGATGCGCGTCGAAGAAGAGGTAATATTCTTTACAGATTTTTTCAAACATATTTATTCTCCTACTTCATCTATATGAGTTTTTTCATCATTAAGTAATTACTCTAGTATAACATATTTACTGATTTGTTGTTATGAAAATGAAACAACCATATTCTATCTTCTATCCATTCTATGAAAAAAATGAAATCACCACGCGTTCGTACGTACGACTTACCATCTCCACGCCGTGGTGTAATCTTTTATTTCATCACTAACATACTTGGATGGGTATAAGGATGGAATAAATAACTATATATGATTATTGTAAAGTGATATTTATTCTGAAATATTATACACCATACACTTCAATACAATTCCACGGTCATGGAAATGATATCATCGCTCAGGCGTACGTACGACCTACCGTCTCCACGATGTGATGCGACTCGTTCTACATGATCTTCATTGAATAATGATTATATAAATGAATTGAATGAATAAATATGATATATATTACACTAATAAAATACTGTAAATGATATATTTAGAACCTAAAAAAAGGAATTAGAATTTATTCGACAAAACACGCATAAGAACATAAAGCAATGAACACCCGAATAACAAGTAGCAATGAAATATTACTAATAAGAAGATAATAATATGACCATATATGATAAAATAACAATGAATATGATTCTGAAATAATTCAATGACATTATTTAAATCATTATACAAGAGTTTTGGATACATACAAATTATATCAGACCTAAGTTAAGGGATTATTTCATCACACTTTTATTTCTATAAGACATATGCCTTAATCACCATCTATTTCTTTTGTATGGTGTTTATGCTTCCCATGAATGTTTTTTTATTTTTATAATGGAGGATAAGATATTTAAATATGCACGAGATATTATTTATTTTGTGACAAATATGATTCCACTGATCATAAATGATCAGGGATAATTATTCCAATCTCATTCTAATCTGGGATCGTTTTATGAGGTTATGTTTATCATCCATGTCCATGTTTTCTAAAAATGTTTGCATAAAGATCTTACAATTATTTAATGTATGTTTAATGTAATTTTACCCCTTTTTTACTTTTACTATGTGGTATGGAAGAAATATGTATTTATTTAACATACAAGGTACTTTTTGACTTTTCCGACAAAAGTAGGAGAAGAATGTTTTTTAAAATTATACGGCATGAATGGATTTTTTACGGTGTCATAACACCGTATTTTCAGGAAGATTATTCTACATGATTTCTTGATTATTTTCCACAAAATCCTTTTCTTTTAAAATTTCATGGAATTTTGAGAAAAGAAAATGATTTTGAAGAGGAAAAGAAATTTCCATCAAGAATTCATTTCAAGTGTTTTATCAAAACTATTTTCTATATAAGATGAAATTGTTTAGTATGTTTATGTTTAAAGTATAATGTCACTATTATTTATATGGTTTTATTTTTCATATGATGAAATTATATCCATATGTTTTAAATGGATTATTTCATGATGGGATGATGTTTATGAAACCCATTTTATTCTTTGGGTTATGATGAATGATTTATAATTGTTTTGTGGCACACGTAAGAATGATTTAATTATGAGATGGTTGGGACCTATATCTCATTCCAATTCATTGGGTAAAGATTTATTTCTCATGAGATAAACATGGATGGAATTACAAGTATAATCTGGTTCAGTAATACAGGTCTGGAACGGAATGTAAACCTGGTTTCAGTAATGGACTTTTTTCCATTGTGATGGTCTTGACAGCAATGCCTTGGATACTATGGAAATCATAACATGAGGTTAATGGTTTGTGACAATTACATGTTTTATTACCATGCTATTTTACCATGATTGATGTTTCTTTACGATCTATTCCTTACGTACTGCCAATATTTATTTCACAACGCTTGATTTTGATGTTTAAAATTTATGTTCATGTTTTTAAGTTCAAATGTATATGGTTTGTTTTATATTCTCTATGTTCACCCTTATAGAGCATTTTAGCTCACCCATTTTATGTTTTCTTTTCCCATGATATAAAGAAAGGTTTTAGATAAGAAAACCAGAGGGGAAGATCTTTATGGGAGATGTTGAAGATCTTTCACCATGATAAGAAGATTATGTTCTATGTTCCCAAAGACAATAAACTAATACATTCTTTGGGAATCTATTTTTATCATGTATTAAGTATTCCGCAAAATTAATGTAATTTCCATGTACATCAATCATTGGGTCTCTACAGTTGGTATCATAGCGAAGGATTAGTCAACCTTTGGAAACTAGGATGCGAAAACTTTAGTGAGATCCCTAGAGATATTTCTAAGGTAAGACTTGTTATATTCTTAAGGATAAGTATAATGTATAGGTTACAATTCTATAATTATGATAACTATCATGAATAACCTAGGATTAAACCTAAGATGTTATAGATTGAACATACTCCCACTTTATTATGTTGATTTCCTAGTTTTATTTTTCCCTCTAACACTATTCTTTTTGGGTTTTATAAAATGGCTGGAAGTAGGAAGATTCATGTTAATGGAGAATATGATGGAAAATGGAATGATATTCTTCTTGATCAACCAAATGAAACTAGATTTGTAAGGTGACACATTTTTATTATTCCTAATCAGAAATATTATAATATGATCAATATTCTGAACATTGGTAAGATTATTCACTCATCTAATAAGAGAAATATGGAGTTTCATGATGATCATAGAGGAAATAAAGTTCAATTTACCTCAAGTAAATCATGTGGAAAGAGGCATCATGGAAAATGTTTCAAAGGAACTAGAAGATGCTTTGGGTGTGGAAAAGAAGGACACAAAGCTAGTAATTGCAAAGGAAAAGGTTCATTTTACACCATGGACAAGGATAATAGAATTTTCTAAGATATCCACAACAGTTAAATGTTTTAAATTTTTAATGTACGAGAATTATACAAACCAATGCCCTGAGGGAAAATCTCATGAAGAGAATTATAATGGATGTATGGGTAGTATTTACGTTGATGATGACGAAGAGACTACAAATGATATATGAGAAGATAGAAGTGTTGTGGAATAAAATGATGAATCTCGGTCAATGGTTTAAGAAGGTAGTGGAATGATTGTATGTTTATCAAGAGTAATGTTGTATAGGTAATTTAATGGTACTATGGAATAAAGAAACATCTAAGGATTGTTACAATATTGTTTTTACTAAAGTATTTGATAGTATATGTTGATTGGTACTGCTAACCATGAAAAGTTATTCAATTTTTTTGGAATTTAGATGATATGCGCATAATGAAGGGACAAGGAGACCCTGAGATGATTGATAATATTAATGAGATCATGACTTGTATAATGACAATGTTATATCTCGGTTTGAATATATAATTTTTTTTGTATTTTGGAATGTGGAAAGAGTTAACTTTTGACAACATTCATTTTTCACTATGGTTCAATGGGTATTCACTTTTCAAAAGAATACTCGATTAAGGTATTCACATGTTTGGAATGTGACCAACAATAAAATATATCTTATGATATATGGGGGATAAATGATTTTATTCACATGCTTGGTAGATGACCTTTTTAGTAATCATTTTCGTTATACTATGAGTTTAGATAGAAGTATTTTGGCTAAGCCTAAAAATGAAATGGATTCAGTTATACATCAGATAGTATTGTTTAAGGCTAGAACTTTTTGATATAATTTCTGAAATGTTATAAAAGTATAATTTTAGAAAAATGACAACCCATAGGATGGGCGAAAACACATCTTGTCAGACAAGGATGCTGGAATGGAACCCACAACCGAAGTGAGACATTACTTTATCACCTACCACTATCCTATAAGAATCCCTTGGTTAGTAGAAATTAGTTTTATTTTATTAAGTGGTATGATATATGAAGTATAAGTCCATTTTTTGAGCCATATATGATTAATATAACCATATATGGAATTATGTATATTTAATAACATTAGCTAACCTTTTGTTTGAGACGGATGGAATGAACCATCATTCTATCACATTATCTGGTAATGCTTCACGAATAATAAATTCAACTTCCTTTCTTTAAGATATGAAGTGGAAATTGTTCATGGAATGACCAACGGTGAGATTATACCAAAATAAAGTAAGTATTTAGTCAAATTCAAATTCTCCAACATTAGGGAAATGATCATGAAAACCAAAAATATTGTCATAGTACCCTCATATGAGATGAATCAAATAGAACCTTAGTTCATCAGAAATTTATGGCTGTGTGATGGTTTTATTTTTCATATCCATGTTCTCTACCACTCTCGATATGAACTTGATGGTTAGATTTCTCTTCCATATCCAGATTTTGAACTATGTACTCCTAAGTGGAAACCCAATGATGAGTTAATATGGGTAACTGTTACATTTCACACTTTATTAATTAAAATTAAGTTTTTTTATTCTTTTTCATGATGTGGGTTTCTATGAGAGAAACATTCTAGTAGTAAACCATTAATAACCCTGACAGATTTCAAGGGTGAAATTCATTTTAAGGGGTGTAGAATGTAACACCCCAAGATTTTATGAGAAATATATATTTTTAATTTCATTTATGTCTTTTATTTTACGCTTCACCAATATTATCTTGCGCTACACAAAACATCGTATTAGGTTGTTGTATACGCAAACACTATTCTTGGTTTGTATTGCACGCAAGAGTGACCTTCCCCAATAGCTTGTGTTGTACGCAATACTGAGTTTCACTAAACAATGATATATTGTTATGAACTATCCATTATGAATATTATTAACTAAATTTTGAATTTCATTACATAATAATTCATCTTACATATATTCTAGAACATGATATGAGAACAAAATAAATTTTTCGGGTAAAATAAGTATTTAAAAAAAATGCATTTTTCCACCTTTTGATGTCACACCCCCATTAAATCTAGTTTTTGAAACTTTTATAAGATAATTTAGATAATATAAAATTAATCATTTCAATAAGGATATGAAAATTTACTTTGGATAATATTTTAATATTTTTCTTGTCAACTTTCATATTTTGATGAATAGTAAAAGTACGCTAAATTTTTCTTAAAAACAACTTTTTTCATCAAGATAATTTATATGGTTAAATTATAATATTTAATAGTTTTAATGTATAAATAGATTATATTTTTACCATTTAATATAATTCAAGTCATTATCAATAATTTTACATTGAATTAATAGGTAAAAGCATTTCAATCTTTTGCAATGTTTTAACATTTAAAACTCGTTTTCTCAATAGCTGGATAAATTTTAAATTAAATACTGAAACCTCTATGTTTTTAAATTGTATAAATGGATTCCATATTTGGAATAAGTAGGTCCAAATTACGGTAATTTAATAATTTTTTTATTTTTGGACATTATGAATAGTAACTTCGATAAATTTTATTTACTACTGTTAAAGGTCAATAAGGTAATTAAGGGTAAAAATAAGATTATAAAATTACGCTAACACCTGTAAAAATTCTATTGGATGAATAAAAGTCTACCCATATCACCTAAGGGTCTAAATATATTCATTTCATGGACATTTGACCTTGAAAATGATGTAATTGTTATTAAAACCAAAGAATGTGACACCATGTCAGTCTCTTATATCTTCTAAGATTAATTATTTTAATTTAGTGATAAAATTCATAAAAATTCTATCTTAAATAGTAACCAGAAATATAATAAAATCATCTACATCATTTTAATTTATTTATAATTTTTTAGGGATTATATAATTATCATTAATGGTGACACAATAGTGATGCAGAAATTGTTTATTTAGTGAGAAATCAATAATACAATTTTTATTAAACTAATAGTGACCATAAAAGGAAAAAACACCTGACCAAAACTTTTTGATCATGTAAATGTAAACCATAATAATCCATTGGTCTAATAGTTGACCATTTGGATCCTTATAAAATCAATTATGACACTTATATTATTTTATTTTAAATGATGCGAGAGTTGTCACCTTCATAATTAATAAATATAACGATTTAAATGTTCTGATTTTAAGATTATAAAATCGAGTAAATGTAATATTATGGAATATATTAGATTTATATGAATTATAGTATTTATTTTTAATTTTTATGCAAAAAATAAGTATATTAAATAATTATACAAAAATGTTGTAGTTATTATTGTATTAAGGGAAATATCATATAAATGGTTTTAAAAATATTAAAATAAATTTTATATGAACAAATTAATGTTGAACATGAATATTTTAGATGAATATTACAATTTAGTAATCTATTAATTTTTTTAATATATCTTCTTGTGTAGATTTAATTTAAATTCAAATAATTGAATAGTGTCAAAATTGAGACAATTGATATTTTATAAAAATAACATATTATTAAATTGTTTAAAAATTGAAATAATATTTAAAAATTAAAAATTAATCATTATATGGTATAAATTTTAATAATATATCTAATTGTGTAAAATGAAGATAACATAAGTAAGTATTTATAACAACTTTAAAATTAGAATGTTATTACCGCTAATAAAATTAAATAAATTAAATAAGGATAAATCAACGTGGTAAGGTTTAGAATAAACTTAAAATAGTTCTAAATTTTATTGTTTGATGAGATTACAATCCTATATCATCTCATCTTATAATTGAGTCATTTTCGGTGGTTTGTATGTGGGGTTGAAATTTGTTATAAATTAATATATTTTATGTTTCCAAAGGTGCCCCTATCCTCTCTTAGAAAAGGCCACCTCCTCACTCTCTACTTCACACCATTTTAGAGCTTTCAAATTCGTCCAAACCATGCCCATTTCACTTCTCCACTTAACTAGAAACCTACTAGAGGTCCTTGTCTTTTTAAAAGACCAACATTAGTTCCCTAAGATGAGGTTACGAGGAGGCGCGTTGAATAAGAGGCAATATCCTTTACCGATTATTTCAATTAAATTTGGTAAGAGAATTATGATATACATTTTATCCATTTACTCTTTATTATTTTAACAAGACTATGAAATGAAATTAGTGTTCATGCATATGTACGGACTACCATCTCTTTAAACGGTGCATTTCATTTCATATCTCCGAACATTATACATTAGTATAGATACATATATATGTGATATATATGATAATAAAATCATTTTTAAATTCTATATATGATGGTAACATGATATATTTAATAATAACAACAAATAACATGTTGAAACATACTTGACAAACTTGGAAATTAACACCTGATATTGTTAAATTAATGAATTTTTATTAACAAATAGGTAATGAGACATTATAAGGAATTAATAGAGGGAATTAAAATCATGATAATGGTTTTGGTAAAAGTTATTAACACGTTTTGAACCAATATATAGGATTATATAGACCGAACAACAAAATGATGGTTAAGTAAGTGACTCTTGTCTCATTTTCATTATGTGAGGAATACATAATTGTTGTTCACCAAATTTATTATATATGGTGTACGTACTAACACATTGACAAATAATTTCATGAATTATATTATTTTCATGTTATTTTAATTTTTTATTTATGGATTACTACCTTCGGGTTTTCTAATCAATTTGTTACCACATTAGTAAGGGATTTTTGTCTCAATTTACATTCCATTGAGTCTTAATTGTTATTATGAACATAGTTTCTTTTATATGGTTTATATGTTGAAAATTACATGATATATCATGAATTATATTATTCTCATTATATTATAAGATCCATTTAATATTATTACTTCATTGGGTGTATAATTTAAAATTATTCAATGTGGTAATGATGAGTGGTTTCAATAATTTATATAGATCATTGATGTGTCAATAGTTACTCATGAGATAAATAATTGTGGAAATGGTTTTATACCCTTAGTAATAAAAAATATTGTGAAAGGTATTGGATGTAATAGGTTTTTATGTGCCTCAGACATAAATCCTATTAAGATGTAATTTACCTCATTTAGTTTCAGTTATTATTTCTCTATGATATTTTGCGTCGACATATCTTTGGTTGTAATTCATTATCATTTTTTGATTTATAGAATGTGTTTTAGTTTCTTACATACAATATTATTTATTCCATATTTATTTATGTTAATGGAATGTGTGCTCAGTTAGTTACCTTTCCATATATATTGATTCATTAACTCTTCCATTGTATTTACCCAAACAGATCATTTGAGTCGACCCTTGTTATATTTCCTTCACCCGGTTATGAAGAATAGAAGTTTGAATAAGATTTCAAGGATTCAGTTCATTTTTGTTTATTTTGTATAATATTTTAGTGTTTACCAAGAATATTATTGGTATCATGTTTGTAAACTGATTTTCCAAGACTTATAAAATAAATGGTCCTTCATGATTTATTTTCTTGTTTTAATACTAATGTTATAAAATAATACACTGGTACAAGGCTTCTAGGGTTATGGAATTACAAAAATGAATTTGATTTGATCATAATGGGTGAATTAATATTGCATCTTAGTTATAAAATTTTGTAATGAAAATATGGTATATTTGTAATTCAAAGAAAATATTCAAAATATTTGGCTAAACAATTCATCATTAATTCATTTAAAACTAGGGGAACCCAATGAGATACAATTCCAAATTAAATTTGGATAAATTTTGAAAATATGTGAATGGTAAAATGTTCAGAGGAATGATAGGAAGCCTATTTTATTTGGATGCATTAAGGCACACTATTATGTTTTTATTTTTTACTTGTATATGATATTAGTGTAATCAAAAAAAATTATTTAATGGAAGTTAAATGAATAATAAGACATGTTAAAGGAACTATTAACACTTTTTTTACTCTAATTTGAACCCCTTTAATTTTTTTATCATATTCTGAATTTGATTTTGGAGGTTGTAGACCTAAAAAGAAAAGAACATCATGTTTCTGCCACTTACTCAGTAATATTTTAGTATCACGGTGTTACAAAAAACAGTTTTTATTTACATTGTCCAAAATAGAGGATAAGTATATTCTTTCAACAAATTGTTGTTCTCAAAGTCTTTGGATAAAAGAACTCCATGTGAACAAAATTTTTATTAAGAACAAATATCTATATATTGTGAAAATGGATCATTTATTTCAGTATCTAGAATTTCATTACAATGTTATAGGAAAAAATAAATTGATGTCAGATTTCATTTTCAAGAGATTTTTTAACAAAGGGTATATCATTCATGAATGTTTTCCAACCATAAATAAACATATTGCTATATTTAAAAAACCATTTGATTATGTGAGGTTTGAGATATTAAAGTTAGAACTGGGGTTGATGAAGATTTATATTAGGCGAGCATGCTAATTATATTATTAAAATTTCTTATATATATATTAGAAATGTATGAATTTACAAGGAGTTAACTATTTAATACTACTTTTTTTGAAAGTATGATTTTAATAATATAATCACGTGCCTTTATTGTTTTGATTAACTAGTTTTTAACTATTTAAGAGATATTTTTTTATAATATTTTTTATTTTTGATAAATTTCAAAAAGAGAGGGAATTTCATTAATTCAAATACATGTTAAAATAAATTTTCAGTTTTTTAATATATAAAATGTTGAATATTGATAGGGGTTTATCTTGGTTTATAATATTTTTTTAATATTTATAACTAATATAATTTATTTGGTAAATATTTTATTGAATTTAATTTTTCTTATTATTATTATTATTTTATATAATTATTTATAGTTAAAACTTTTGAATGATTATTTTTATTAGTACTTTATTTAACCTTAATAATCATTTTTACCTTTACATAATATGTGTGTAATAGAAGTAACCCTTACATATTTTTATTTATACCCCTATGTAAACATTGTAATATTTGGGTTACCCATACATAAGTATTAGGTTATCCTTATATAAGTACGAGGTTACCCTTATGTAAAATTATTGGTTTACCCTTACGTGAGTATTGTATATCTCAAAATTCTTTTAGATGAGAATCAAAATACCATCACATGGGTTAAAGGAATTTCACATTATCTTTATGTAGTGTAAATTATGCCATTACACAATTCATAATTACCTTATCAAAAAATATATAAAACTTGGTTTACGTTTATATGAACTATATAATTTAGTACTCACACTTAGGTAAGTTTGTTCACTTACAATTATGTAGCCTATAAACATGAATCTTACCATTATTACTGATGTTGATATTTAAGCATACCATTTACATAACTCTTGTAAGCTTCTATATACATTTACGCATCAATTATATATACCTTCACAAAGAATATACTAGACAACTCTTACCCTTTAAAAAAGGAAAATGAGTTTTAATTTAATACTCAACCTTGAATGAGCCTCAATCACGATAAGATGATCCTTATTTCCTTAGCATGATGTTCTTGAGCCCACGATCATTATGGTTGTAGAACGTAAATTATAATAACAGAACCCTATTAAATAGTATTAGTAATAACTTCTCCTTAATTGATAGTAGCATCTTATTATAATGATATCACTCTACTTATTTTAATGAACAATAGAGACAATAGTGTGCTCTATTAATGGTATGAATCCTACTATAATGGTAGAACCCATGAATACTAACAGTATCATGTATATGTATTCTAATGTTAACATGAATATTTTTTATACCAGTAGAATAGATATCCATTATAATGGATGCATATATATCAACATTATTATGAAGTGTATAATTAATAGATTCCATATTTCCATTGTATCGGTAGGAAGCATATACCACCATCATTTAGGAAATATATATTCTTCTGTAAGTTATAAAATGTGCAATTGTTGCCCAGTTGTAAACTCTACCTGTCGTGATTTTAAAATATTAAATCTTTATATTATATTTGAATGGTAATTTTGATATTTGATTTTATTTTAAATATATATGACATGATTTTACTGTTTTATAAATGTGAAAAAAGAATATTTCTGCTAATTATCATATTGGAAGTGTTTTGGAATCATTTAATGAAGGAATAATAGAGCATGATATTTCCCATCTAATGAGCATGTTTATTGAAATTAATGGTAATTGATATTGTTCTATGTAATGTTATTATTCAAACCATTGAAAACATTGATTGGTTATTAAGACTCTCTTATTTACTCAAGAAGAACTTATAGTTAATGATATGGTAGTTTCCCTTGTAATGTATTCATGGGGAATGTTATTAAATATATTTGATTTAATTTATTCAAATTAGAGATATATATAAAATTATGACATTCAAATGAGAATTTTGATGTGATGAATCCCTACTTTGACAACCACTTCATTGGGGAAATCATGAAGGACTTTATCACTTGATTATATTATACTGATGTGATTGATGTTCTCAAAATACATCAATATTCATCTTCATCTTCTCCACCACTACTCATAATTTCCTTTTGTCATTAATTATTTTATCTTTTTATTTTTCTATTTTGACTTTCAAGTTAGTTTAAGCTTTTTAATAATATAACTATCATCCTATGTTATTCCACAGATTCAAATTTATGGTATGGTTGTGATTCCCAAGACATTCATGTTGGTTTTCATTTGTGACTCCTATAATAGTCATTTGGGTTATACCATTAGGAAATAAAAATGTATTTCTATAACTAGGTTATCAACCCCCAAAAAATTAGGTTTTTAGTGTATACTTGTATCTGGGATGAGTCAATTAGATTGAATAGTAGATTAGTATCGTTGTGAACCAAACTACTATAAAAATAATACATTCCCTTTGTTTTATTTTTCACTACTCTATTTGGTTTCATTGTTTACCTATTTATTAATATAATTATTATAATTTTTTAAAATAATTATAATGTAGTATTCACCACTTTTAGTATATATTTCCATCTCAAATAGACATAAAAATATTACCCTCATTCTAGGTGTAAACAATTATCACATCACAATGGATCATATTCATACAATCTCAAATAAAATTGGTAATGCTCTAGTAGCTAGACGAAATTTGAAAAAGTGTTTCAAATAGAATTTTAGAATTAGAACCATCGATTGTATGATTAAGATTTTTTGATTTTCTACTGTAATTATAGTGAAAATTTCTTTAGTCTAAACCTTAATAGAGCTTCCCTCCCCTAGGAAAAAAATCCCATGTTTTCTGAGACTTGATGGTATTGAACTATACCATCACCATGTTTAATGACATCAATTCAAGTTCCATACATACCATGTTTTAGGCCCTAACCTTTCACATTGCAATACAAGCAATATTATTTACTCTCTCAATGATCTCATTACCCAGTTGATGTGTGATGCTAAATATTGTCCTAATGTAGTTGAGGTAGTGGTACCTTATTTCATTTCCAACCAAGAGAGTCAATGAAGATTAATAATATGACTTTGATGTATAATTCCTTTTCCTTTTATACATAGATGTAGATGATGTTTTGTGTCACCCAAATAACCCAACATACCATATTAAAGGTATACGATTTATGTTGTATATTAATGCTCGAATCAACTTTCATATTAAAAAAATTTAGAGGAAAACACCCAGAGTCTCATAATAGACATTGATACCCATGTTATTCCTAATAAATTCCTTGATATATCTTTCTCAATCTGTTATAGTAATAAAATGAAACACGAAATCATTATTTGGAAACTAAAAGTATAAAAACATAGATGAAATCCACATAAATATTATTTGGATGTTCATATCTATATGAATTTCTAGATTTTAATGACTACATATAAGGAAATTGAATTTAGGTGGGATATATTTTCATCAATGATTCCTGCACTTGAGATCTAGTATATTTTATGAATGAATGTTGTTGTGGAATTCCTAGAAAGTTAAAATACTTGAAGGATATATTATATATGCACAATAGTATCATTCATAGATTATTTATATATAGTAACACAAGCTCTTATAATCATCCTTTATAATATCCTCCATGAATAATGGATGATCGTTAGGTTGTCTTATGGAGATGTCACGACCATGGATCCATAGAAGAAGTGAGGTTGTCAAAATTAATTTTCTACCCAAAGAGATATTCCACCTATACTAATAATATAATGAGAATTATAAAAAATAAATAGGGTTTTTAATTATAGGATTCTCCAATGTTTTGATCCAATGTGGTTATCCATATATATAATGGCAGAAAACCCACATTTATTCCTTGTGAACATAAAATAGTTAGAATTATCTAATACTTCCTTTGATACCATCTTCTATTGAAAATATAACATGTTTCCCTTAATTTACCTATGACCAATACACACTTTTTAATTGGTTTTTCTAATATGGACTATCTCATCTAATGGGTTTTTACCTTATGATAGGAGTAACATATGATGATGTTAAGTATAAGATCAATGTTCCTCAAAACTATCTTCGAAGATCTATATATAGATAAAACATGCATACGAATGGATGATATGACATTATTTACTTAAGTGATCCTTCCTCTAAATGGTACATAAATGATAATCCAGTTGAAATTACTACCCATAATTTTTTTAATACCATAAACATTGTGTATGTGTATTCTTCTATTATATATGGGGGCACTGCGATACCCCATTGGAAGATTTCATCTTGGAATTTCTTATATATCCTCCAAATGTTTAGATCATCTAGATATTCCCTTGATCGATATATAGACACTAATTTTTTTAGTATTCCTGAATTGGCCACTATAAAAAATATAGGAATCCAATATTATAATGATGTTTTGCATACAATTATTATTTCCTTTAGTGAAAACGATCATACAATTCTCAACGAATATATGGGATATTCTTTTGAAACCATAAATAGCTCTAAATGGATGAAGCAACCCATCACAAATCCCTTGTTATTATTTATATTAATGATATCTTTAGAAATGATGAATATAGAGAGTGGGTATCCTTTCTTAATACTCCAATATGATTTAAAGAATTCTAATATTCCACCCATTATAGAAATCACAATCTAATTAGAGGTAAAAAATTAATGGAAAATGCTACAAACCCAATTAGAAAAAGTCACAACTTCTTTGAAATTTAAGGATTGAGATCTATTCCATTTTTACAAGTATTTTTCATATCAATTTTTAATATCATGTTACTTCCAACCATATGTTTATTAATCTTTGATATCATCTCTTAGGATATAACAATATATCACGTAATATTTACACCTTTGTGGAAATCATGCAAATCATCTCATACTTTTTAGACCATGAAATGTTGTAGCCTTTTGTTTATAATGGAGGAAATTAATATGTATTTGAATATTCATGTACTTATAAATATAAATTGGGTAAATCCAATAGGCTTCATAACCTTTGGAATAAGGGCCTCGATGCTTGAAGTATGTACTCTAGAAAGGGATCTATCTTTAAAATGGTCTTGAATAGATCCAATAACCTATTTGTTAATAATATCACAAGAAATAGGGAATAATAACCCGGAGAATCAATTAGATGTTATGGAATTATCTTGATTGATGTTTTTAAATGATTCTTGAATTTCCACATCCTATGGAATGGAATCCAACATAGTGATTTTCAATTCATTGATTGTCCTTAGAATGATGAAAAAAATAAATTCATTTGATTCCTCTATAGAAACCCCCACTCACCAACATCCATAGATTGAAGAGAAATTTTGTTATGTGGGAAACCATAGGAGGCCTTCTATAAGATACATCATTAGTGTGATTGAAATCCTCTGGTTGTATATTGAGTTTACTGACACATTATTTTACTTCTAATAAATTCCAAGATATAGATTGTTTTAAGGTCTGTTATATAATATAATTTACTGTCGATCTCTCTCTAGAAAATTTTAATAATCCAGTAGGTCCTCCTCTTATAGGAATCTCTTAATGTAAAGGATATGGGTACAATCATCATCCTACATTCTACATAACCTATTACCTGGATTATTGATTTCTTTTTATGGGGTTTCAATGATGATGCTGTGATTTTTTGTTTTATCTTCTATGTGATAATATCAGTATTTAATCTTAAGATCATATTGTATTACACAACCCACTTTTTCACCAAAATTGGATCCTTAAAGAACATAGAGAACATCTTTGAAAAACTATTAATATCCATCCATCAATTGGAGTAAAAGAAATTTCAATCAGAAACTTATGAGTTATGGATATGGAAAAAGAGTGAAGAGTGATTATAATAGATTCTCCCTAGGTTTATGAATAATGTGTTCATGAAATAATATATAAAATAAATATTTTTTATACATCTATCAGGGATGATCCAAATTATTCTACTACCATGTATATTATTACATCATGTAAAGTTCTCCCATGTGAACTCCAAGCCTATAATGTTATTGTGGGAACAAAATGAAAGAAAATATTTCATGGATTTATTTTATTATAGACCCCCACCTATCTTCCCAAAATATTATAAGATACCATTAATATCACCTCCTATGAACCAAGGAGTTCATCTAGGATAAAAATATGATAGAGTTTCCCATAGTTCTATTCTATCACAAGATTTTTATTTATTATAAACAAAGGTTATGAAAAAACATATTAGATTTACTGAAATTGTGGGTGATATTATATGGGAAATAATTAATGTAATACAATTAAAGTTTATTATCCTAAATTATCTATCTATGATTTTTGAGCAGGCTTCTGGTCATATAATTATCCAAATGATTATTTTTCAATACCCTTGAAGGAAAGGCCCTTTGGACAGGCTTCTAAAATTTGAGCTATGTAGATATTGTTTCTATTAATGTTCATAATATGTTATTTAATTTTCACCAAGTATCTCATACAACTAATAGTTCATATTATGGAGGATATAACTATGAAAAAATGTTTTCGGGGGAGGGCCTATAGAAACTTGATTTTTAGGGGTGATATAGTCAATTAGTCTTTACTTCTTTACTTATACACATATTAAAAAAAATTAATGTACAATGTTTTTATAAAAAATTTATAATATAATAATTTATTTTTAAAATATTAATACATGGAATGGACTCTATACATATATTCTTATATCCCTTAAGGTATTCTAAAAAATTTCATCAGTAATGTCTAGTTTTTATATAGTAGAATATTTTTCATACCTTTTCTGTTTTATTATTATGTTTACAAGAAAATGGTTTGTATTCTCTATAACCTCCTTTAAATTTAACCTTCCCATTTCATAACATCATCGTGGGGATAAATAGTGGATATCTAATGTAATACTTGATAATCCTAATTATATTATGGATATAGGGTAAAATTTATAAAATATATTTTTTTATAATTTATAATGATTAATCAGAAATTTTTTGAGAATGTTTTTATAATTAAATATATAGTCCAATCATTCCCGAGTGCTGTCCCCATTATAAAAAAGTCATTTTAGTATCTAGTAATATTATTCACATGAGTTGAGACATAATTACCCTTGATCATATTTCACTAAAAGTGTTCCTGAAAAACCATATGTCATTAATTTATTTATTGTTAATTACTGCACATTTTATTTTTTTTATCTTCCCAAAAGAATTAATAATTTCATGTTTCTTTGGGTTTTTGGTATTTTTATAAATTTAAACCAATTTTTATTGTCAATATAATCTTTACTATATTAAATATAATCCATTTTTATTGAAAAGTTTCATTAAATTGTGTTTCATATCCTGGAATACATGTAAATAAATTTCTTAATAATGAAACATTAACATTCCAACCAAAGTAAACATGTCACATGAATAGATTTAGCCAACTAAATGAACAAAAGAATTTTTTTGATCACCATGGGCCAGAGAATAGAACTAGGGAATCAAAAATAACCACGCATGAATGATTTCACCTTTAATAAAAAAATGATGGCCGGGATTCCTCTTTGGAATCCAGTGTGAACCATCCATATGTTTCACATCAATGAAAACTTGTAATAAAATATAAATTATAATAAATAAATAAACATAGTTTAATGGTAAATACATATTAATCTATTTCATCTAAGTATGTAAGAAACAAAGGATAAAAACCACTTCATAAAATAGGCATGAACATAAAAATATGATCAGAGGTAGTGATGGATGATACAAGACCAAAATAAAAATAACAAAAAAGATGAAAATCCCGGATATAAATACTCCATAAAAGATATCTTATTTTATACCTTGGACACTATATATCCCATCTCGTAGAACAAAATAAATAAAAAATATTCATTACTATGAGAAGTTGATCCTTTACCTTTACCCGTATTAGATAAAACCAAGTATGAATATGCCCAAAGGCATATCCATAGTTCAAGTAAAATACCAATAATATACCACTATGAATCCACATTCAACATTTCATAAATCAATCAATGGGTTCTTTCTTTGAAATATATTTTTAAATAATCATGGAAATAAAATTTTATAATAGAATATTAAAAATTCCATTAGATTGATATGTAATGAAAATTACATGTTTTAAAAGAAAAAAGTAACTATATAAAATAAATTTAGGTAGAAAGATGAAAAATATACCATGAGAAATAATATACGAGTAGGAATGAAATGGAATCTATTATCATATTAATAACATAAGAAATATTGGATAGAACCAACTTATATGTTCCAATGGAAATTGGGACATGGAAATTGATCATAGGAAAACTAACATGATACTAAAAACAATGTAAACGAGAGGCCTCTTATGAACTCACTAGAAATAGACCCTAACCATCTATTACCTAGTTATATGGAAACACCCATCCAATCAGTAGCCTACTTATGGTTACCCATGTGCTAATAGAAAATAAAATCCACATAATAATTAATTATATGATAAATAATGGAATCAAACAATACATTTTATGAACTAATTATAAATAAATACCCCCATTGATATATTTTTGTAAACAAATTATAAGATCAGATATATTTTTATAGGAAAATCCATGTTAAAGCACCATTTTTCTAATATATCCAAAATATATTGAAGTATTGACCGCTAAAAACATTCAATAATTTTTTTCCAGAAAATGTTCATCAATAATCTAAGGTAAATATATATAATAACAAGTGGAATTATAATGGGAAACTCTATTTATATAGATACAACCACCTCATACATAATGTAAACTCATCACCTTTTCAAAATAAAATAAGTTTGAGAAGACAAGAATCTTCACTATCATAAATCAAAAATGAAATCATCAATATCCCTTCATAAACACTAACATAGAAACAATTTATTACTTAAGTATAGAATAATAAGAGTGATGTGGAAGATCATGGAAGTATAGGAAGGAGGATGAAGAAATCAAAAGAATAATCTAACTAACCATAAATAAATCATCCAAAACATTGATAAATATCACCCAAAAAGAATGTTTAATTAGAGTGACTTAGCCAGGATCCAATTTTATAGGATATAATGGGAGAAAAGAGATGAGTGGTATTAGAATTTTATAAGGGAAAGGTGGTAATTTCATATTTTAAACACATCTTGGAACAGAACTCAATGATATGTTCTTGGGAAGGATGATGTGGCGCCCTGTGAATTTGTTACACTATTCACTGGTACCCTCTACCATTTTTCATAGATCCATGACACAATAATCTAGTTTGGTATGTTTCAATTTATTCCATGCTGATTTTGGTTGTGCTTGTGTCTTCTGAAATGGTGGTTTGAGTAGGGGTTCTGTGTTTGGGGCCAGTTTGGCGTGGAGGCTTCCGACATGTATTAGAGGACCTACACTTTCTAGTTGTGGTTTGTGGTCGTACCACTCATGGTGTTGTATTGGATTTCATGACATTCATTGGAGCCTCATTAACATCCTTGTTCATTTCTTCTGGTGCATCAGTGATTATTTTATCCTATCTGTCCTGAGGTGGGGCTAGGGATGTTGTTTGATTATGCCTCCTGTGGATGGACGGAATGTGGGGTATTTTTTAGTGTGTGTAGTTTTTCAATGTTTTGGACCATACCTGTAATGGGGGTTCTCCTTGGGGTAAACGCTAGACCTTTTGATACCTTTATGTGTCGGTTCCCACTCAACCATAATTTTTTATTTAAATATAAAAAATTCTGGTGGGGTGCTACCTCACTAGGAACATCGAAAGTGTGGTATTTAAGGCATTCAGTGTGGAGCTACCTTATCAAACACCTCAATAGAATAAATGAATTCTTTATGCTTCTGATCATCCTAATCATAGAAGAACACCAAATATAGACCCTTGAGCCCCGACTCTATGAAGGCCCTCCTCCATGGAATAACCTTTTCAAAGAAAACCCTCAAAATGAAACATGGACTTCAACCATGGTTGTCCAGTTCTTGTAGTCAATAATAGAATAAAAATCTCCTCGGGAAGATTATACCTTCCACATCGTGAACTATGGTCCACAACATGGTGCTCTTCATTTTAAAATTACACACCTTTTAGAATAAGCAAAACCCTTCACAAAGCCCTAAAATTCTAAATAAATTATTATTTTTCCAAAATAAAAATATAAATATTTTAAATATGTACCAATCATTTAGTGGGTGTAATAATTTTCCGCACCGTGGAACATTATACCACTAGAATGTCCTCAAGGATTCAAGTTAGATAAAAGGTTAAGACATTGTTCCTTAAATAATGATTCAAACATATTTGTGTCATGGATTTCCATATCATATCATAGTGGTATTGGGGAATGATACTAAATCCTCCCACTCAATCACATGAGATGGGTCTAAATGGTACATCCTAAATTCGGATATGTGAAACATATTATGAATTTATAATATCTATGATACATATTTTAGACATTATATGACCTTTATGGGATACCATAATATCGTAAATGGTTTAATATATCAAGGCATAAACATTAATTTCTTACCCAACTAATGTTATTCTAATATAAACTTCATTTATAGAAACACTAGATCACCTGTAGTGAATTCCCATGGACATATTCATTGATCTAAATATACTTTTCTTTGAATCTTGGTTATCTCCAACAAATTTTGGATCATCTAAACCATAATCATCACCACTTTAATGACAAATAAACCTAGTCTAGAATATTCTCCCAATTATATTCAACGTTAATTTGATCAACATGTAATTTTACATTGGTTTTTAAATGTAGTCCTTTTTATTAAGGATTGGTAGATATTAGTATAGGAAATAACATCTACTGAAAAATATTTCTCTCATGAGCCTCAAACATTAGACACATTGGACCAATGTATATCCCCAAGAATTTAGATCACCCAATCCATTTTTAAATCTTCCTAGGGGTGATAGGTTGTTCTTAGATAAAACTCAGAGATTATAGTTTCCTAAATACCCAGGCCTAATCTAGAAGTGAAATAGCGGACCTAGTTAGATATGATGGTCAAGGTCATAAAATAAAACTTATGGATATTTTGGACACATAGGTTCCCATGTTTCTCTAACTTCATTGGTTAAATAATGGTATAAAAGTGGTATGATATTTTTAGATAATCTATAAAAAATAGATTATATTCCTCCAACTAGATTATTGAGGCAATACAATAAAAATATAAATATAGATATCATCTCACTTAGACAATGGAATGTGAATAGGTTAAAAAACAATTGGATTCTGGTGCTCAAAATTATTTTTTAGACATATAAGGAACCATGAAATGAAATCAACTATCTCCCATATCATCCCAATCCACTTGTACAATCATCTAAGATAATAAAACAATTTGGTATCCCTTTAATGTAAAACATAATAGGAATGATACACATTAGTCATCACCTATTATTTAAATGTTATAGGAAATTATAGCCACTCCCAAAATAAGTGTGTTCCTTTGAGTGAATGAGATATATCAACCAAGGTCTCACCACCATTTAAGGTTCTACTAATTTACAAACAATATGGATTGTGTCTCTACTCAAAATGGATCAAGTCATCAAAGAAGGATAAAAACTGTATACCAGTCCAGAATACCATTTATCATTATCCAATATATCCACGAGTAATATAGTGATCATTTTCTTCAAAAATATATTCCCATTTTAAATACTTCACTTCCATAGTAGCTATATTATTACTAAAAGATTCTACTAAAATATATTGTTTACTTTTTTTATAATTCAAATAAAAAAAGATACATCACCCATCATCTATGTATAATATTTAGACACATCTTAGTAAATATGTTTATATAGATTTTATGATATGATAATATAATGAATAATTTCTAAAAATTAAAGATATTCCACATCAATGGAGTACACATCACTGCTTCTAATTGAAGATCTTGAGTAGTATAGTTTTTCTCATTTGAATGTAAACTTCTTGTGCCATAAGCTACTATATGATCACAATGGATTATAAAAAAACCTAATACTATACCAAAATCATTTAAATATAGGGAATATATCATTCTTCACTCAATAGTTACCAATATTATTTCCAAAGTCAACATCTCATTTGATTACTAAAAAATTGGTCTTATTTCTCCCACTATAAAAATGTCACCATTTTTGGGTTAGAGTTGTGCCAGTTGGGATAAGTCAAATACAAATGAATCTAGTATCCTAGTAAACTAATAAAAAATATAATCTAAAACATATTTTTCATTATCTTCCAAGAATGAAAATCCTGGATCATCCCTAGGAAGACTAATATGACTCTTTCAGATACAACATGGACCAATGGGATAACTTTTTAGATCCAAAATTTTAATTTTGATAGATTCACATAGCAAAGAATATTTTACAATATTCCAAAAAAATAATGTTAAAATGTTCTTAGTGTTCCTACCTTGTCTAAGTGTTAACTAGGATATCATCTATGAACATCACAATGAATTGTTATAGGTACCTTTAAAATATATGGTTCCTTTTCACTATAAAAATAATAGGGGGATTTATAATGATAATATTAATAACCTAATAATATTAATTCCCATTCCTTATTCTTAAGGTCGAGTTAATAACATTTGCTTTCAAACCCTATAACTAGTGATACCATGATCATAGATCAATTTTTGAAAACCCACTCACTCCCATGAGATGATCAAATATGTCATTGAATCTGGGAACTTGGTAACTACACATGATTTCCAACAAATTAAGATTATATTAATCAATAAAATATCAGAGTCTTACATCAAATTTTATAGTGAGGAGAATCAAATATGCCTATTGTGATTGGATAGGGAGAATAAACCCCATTATTTTGTGATCCTCTATCTATATTTTAAACTCTTTTAAATTTAAAAGGAAATATCCTATAAGTTAGTAATGAGATGTCACCTATTTTATGAAATAGATCACTAATGAATTATAATTCCCACTATGTTAGTAAATTGTAGAAATAATTAGGGAATAACTTATCATATTGATTCTCCACTAAAGGAAGATAACCACATGAGTACCGATAAAAAATATCTATAAATAAAATATCTAATATGGGATGTACTCAATATATTGATTAATTTTTTACTACCCTATATAATCTTGGGTACCACTAAACATAGAATATGTTAGTCTTACCATGATTACAATGAAACTAATCCACCAAATTTTACCTATTAATCTAGGATTTAATGATCTCCACCAATCCCATTCAAAAAATAAAATCAATGATTTCTAATTCATAGACTATGAAATTAAAAATGAATTCAACATTAGACATAACTATGAAACACTTAGGTAATTTAATAGATTTCTCTTTCCTTCTCTTCAATGGTGTGGAAAAGTCCATAATTTAATGAATAAACTCAGATTATATCCGCAATGAATCATTTAATTTAAATGAAATAAATAAATGAGATACAAATGTATTGAATAAATAAACTACGACAAATAAAAAAATAAATACCGCAACTCAAATGTTTTATAGACCGAAATCATACTTCTCAACAAATTTTATTCTATTAAAAAACTATTTGAATTGGTCCCACAATAAATATTCTTCATTTATTGATAATATTTCTTTTCCTGAGAGAAATATGACATTTTATTTCATAAATCAAAGTTCAATTAATAACCCTTGTTATGAGATGAACCAACCAATTTTCTCCAAAGGTTAAAGTAATACCCATGAATATCAAAAGAAGACTAAGTCTGATAGTGTACACAATAAGCAAAACTGAGTTTAAATGAACCATAATATATAATAAAATATTATTATTTAAAAATTATGGTTATAATCTACATATTAAATTTCGACATATAAATAAGATTAACCACCTTTTGAAAATTCTATATTAATTATAATGAAATTTTTTTGATAAATAAGTACTCATGTTTTTTGTAACGTGTTTTAAGAAATTAAAAGTACTTTTTATAAAAAACAAATTTGCAGTTTTTTTGTGAAAAAATAATACAATAATTTTTCCTTATGTTTCAAATTTTATTTTAAAATATTAAATTTATTTTAATAAAATTGTAAACATTTATTTTAGGGTTATTTTTTTTATTTTTCTAAAAAGTATAATTTCTTAATGAATAGTGAAAAAATACTTCTCTTTATTGAAAATTTCATTATCATATAATTTATTTAAAAATTTATATTATGTTTTAAAATTTTTTAAAATTAAAATTTGAAAAAAATGTTATTATTAACACACTTTATATAATTTTAATTAATTTTAATTTGTATTTTCATTTAAAAACTTTTTATTCATATGAAAACTTTTCTTTTGGAAAACCGTTTCTTTATCATATTCGCGGGTTTAATTTTATAAAACATACTACCACATATGTGAAGTGAAATTGAAAAAATGGAGTAAAATTTTCAAATTAACATAATTAATATTATATAACATGGTCAACAAAATCTGTGGTCATATTTAATATTAAAAATAATGAAAATTAATTACAACATTTTTTGTTATAACAGGTTTACCAATGGTGTATCTAAAAAGATAAATTTAAAAATAAACTAAAAACTTCTAAATTTACTATTTTATGGAAATATTATGACCTTATATAATCTAATTCTTGAGTATTATCCATTTTATATCATTTTGGTTTTTTTAAATGCGGGTATAACTTTTTCTTTTCAAATCATCGAAGTGTTTCCTCTCCCCCATCTTATAAAAGGACACCCAATCTCCACTCCTATTTACTCTAAAAACGTGTTGTGTAATAGAAAATACATACCGAAATTACTACTATACTTTCATCCCCACATCATAGAATACGGTTTTTCCTGGAATACAATCTTGGGAGGCTATAAGTATAATCCTAAATAGGTGGTCTGAAGAACATGCAATGTTCTTAACATAGTATTTATGTATTCTTTCTTCTTCCACCTCTTAAATATCTGAATAAACCATGATGATATTATAAAATCATTATCTATCATATAATTATATATAATTATATTTATATCATACCTATATCTATATCCTCCTCTATTAAATGGTAAATGATACCATCAATCGTGTTTGTATTGGACTACCACCATGAGAACAAATGTAATTAGTTTTCAGTCATTTAATCGCATAGATGTTCATAATGATGGATTCAATGTTTATATATATGATAATAATTACTTATTAATAATTAAGAAAAAATTATTATATCATATACTTTCTTAATAACACCCATTTCAAACAAATAACATTGTTTGTATGTATGATAAATTAATGCCCACGATGTGACCTGACTCATTTTGGATTATCGCATTGCATGGATTTTATATGTAAGTGTATTTCAATAAAAAATATTATATTTATTATAATATTTTGATTATATAATTATGAAATAACACTTATGTTCTTTCCCTGATGATTTTCACAATATTATTACATTACATAAGTATATGTATGACCTCCCCTCTCCATGACTGTAACATAGTTAATCTCTCATAAACATATTTCAGGTTTTGACTTAAACTTATAATTGATATATATATTTTATAATTTTTTCATTATTATTATTCTGGAGATGAAAAAATAATGAACCATTCTACCATGGTTAACACACTGATTTCATTTTCAAATTATGAACTCAGAATCCTTAAAGAACCTGATGTGGACATAATTAACTAAGTAATAAAATATATCATTAAAATTAATGATGTATATGGTTTGAGTATAAGTTAATAAATTTGGAAAATGTTCATTATAAAACAAATAATTTATGTATTTTTATTATACATGAGATAATAGACATACATGACATGTAAGGACTAAGGTTAAGAAATTTCTCATCTCACTTTTATTTATGTGAGACATATTCCAAATTCTCAACATATTAATTTCATTTGGTGAAAATACTAAAATATTAATTTTATGTCATGAATATAATTATATTAATTGTATTTAAATATTAAATACAATTTTGGTTATTTTAAGGGTGTTATGTTTCAAAATATTCCAAAGTGGTAAGGGTTTGTTTCACTATTTCAACATTATTCAAGATTTTTTATGTTTAAGTATCCCTAGAAGGAATTGTTTGATATTTATACAATAAAACCATTCTAGTTTACTATAATAGGGTTTTTTCAGGAACATATAATGTAGTATTACTAGTTTTTCTTTATTTCGACCTTATAATTATTTAGAATACATTTTTATGAAAATATGACTTCATTTGTCTATATGGTAGACAATTATTTTGTACATATCAATGCTTTCTATAAACATATTGAAGAATTTATTTAACATTATAAAATAAATTTATTAAATAAATTTTTATGCGTGTTTTATGTTTAAAAAAAAGTGTTTTGTGGAATCTTCTTGTCATTTTCTAAATGAGGTACTTTTTATCCTTTTAGGATATTGTGAAATAATTTTTTTAACTTATATGTAATGTACATGATTACCCACCATCATGACCACTAAATTATTTAAATATTACTTTATAATTTTCCAGGTTTATTTTTATGAAAAATTATTTCTTTAATATCATGGAAGTTTTATTAAAAGTCAAAATGAACTTTTCTTTTTTAGAAATTCCTTGTAAATTTTTAATGAAATTATCAATAATTATTACAAAATTTGATGTTATTGATTTATTATAAATTATATATATGACTTTAAAATATATAACTAGTTCATTATCCCTTACTTTTATAGGTTAACACATTCCTTATTTTCATTTCTCAAATTTTATAATTATGAAATTTCATTTGATTATCATATGTGGCAAGATTAGGTTACCCATTTTCTTTCTATGGGTAATTATTTGGTTATGCCTTATGGTTGATTTCCATTTTATGTCACACATAAATCTTGAAACTGTTATTATGGGTGTATCCAGATATCACCCTAATACATTATGTAAATTTTTAGTCAAATGAGACATTATGTACATGATTAATGAGTAATCCTAATACACTATGGGACACTGATGATCATGTGATATTGTCTAGGAAGTAAACCTTGACACATTTTTATTCCATTTTATATGTTGCTACAAGATTTCCTATGTTACCATGATCTTAGGATTCCATGTTCTTTATGTTTTTCTTCTATGTGATTACCCGCGAGCCTTCTCTTTTATGATATCATGTTGTACCTTTGACTCAATAATTGTGTTTCCTTATCATGTTTATGCTTTTACTTTGTGTTTTAGCTCACCCCTTTTTTTATGTATTCCAAAAATTTTCTGATGTAGTTTTGGGAGATCAAATGGTCTTAGGATATCCTTAGAGAGAATGAAATAAGGATGTTGTGTTTTAGTCTCCTTTTGATGTAATATGAACATAATATTCCAAAAAAACTAGGCCTTATAAAATTTATGTTTTACTCAATGGATACTTTTATTTAAAAATCATGTAATAACATATATAAAAGGATTGGGTTTGTATAGTTTGTATCAAATAAATTTTATTATATTTTTTGGGTTTGTTAATATAATAATTTAGTAATAAACCTAGAGATAAGTACATGTAAAACTATAAGTATAGAAATATATCATGATATATTTTGAAGTATAGAGTGAGTGGTTTCGAAGAAATTACATCATTGATTGGATAATCCAAATGTATGTAGATCTAGCACATTTAGAACATGTGAAAATAACATTGAAAAGGGTTCAGTGGCTAGATTCGATCAACACCTGTTTCATGAGAACGAGCTTTGCTTCATAGCAACTTTGACACTCATGGGGGATATGTTTTGAAAATTCAATAAATATTATTGAACCATTATAAAAGACATTAATGAATTTTTATGATATAAAACCTAAAATGAAATTATACCATGGATAATGTAGATTAAAACCTAGGGAATCAAAATCTAGGACATACTTATCATTAATAAATTACAACATACAGGTTTATATGTTTACCCTTTTATATGTTAATATATTCTCATAATATTTGTTGTATACTTTTTATTTAATGATGGTAAATAGGAAAAATCATGAAAAACCCCAATGTGATGGGTACTATAATTATTTCACTAAAAATAATCCCAAAATAATGGAAATTAATGTTAGACATATTATGATCCATAAAAATGAAGTATCTTGAATTACAATTAACAACTACAACATATTTTAATTTAAAAATATTCAAATAAGATGAGGATGACGTCTTATGTTATTTTAAGTGTTAAAGATGATATTGAAAATAAGAAAAAGTTATAACATTTTAAAAGTTTTGGAAGTGGCACCATGTAACATGACTTGAAGGTAATGAAAGATTCTTTTTATGTGTGGAAAATGGGGGAAAATTAAGCTAGTTTTTGAAGATAAATAAAGATTCTAATTAACATGATTGAGAGAAATAATTATTAAATTAATGAACCACTTAAAGTTCAATGTCATAGATGTGGGGAACTTGGTCATTTTGTGATTAAATTATATAATTTAATGATTAATACCTTAGGTAATATGATTTGATAATCATTGAGTTGGAATGATTAAAGTGTTTTGGTTGTGGAATTAGATAATCATGCTATGAAATTTTTTTAATGGTATACTAGATTAATGAATCATGAAACTTATATGTATAATTATGTTATAGTATCCCTTTTGGGATGTAAAAGAATATTTTGAATGGTATTAATGAACAAGAAATGTGATTTAATGGAAAGGTGACCTTTTATTGAAAAAACATGATTGAAGAAATGATAATATTTGTTATGTGATGGATGTTAGTGTAATTATAGTGAATTAAAATTATTTAATTTTGTGAGAAATAACATGTTGGATGGAAAATGGTAGAGGTTAAAAAAATTTATACGAGAGATAATGTTATTTTTGAAGATGTTCGTTGTATTATTGAGAACATTATAGTATCAATGTGAATTATTAATATGATTATCACATTTTATTTTCCATTATATTAGAAAATTTATAACATTTAAGCTGGGTAACAACCCATCACATCTGGAAAGACCATAGGGCTTGAATCCAAAACTAAAGGGTGAGAATGGCATAGTTTCTAACACTAGATAAAGTGATGTAGTGGTTAGTATGAAATTGTTTTTAATTAAATCATTTGTTGGATAAATATTAATTTGATTTTGGGAAACATATTTGAGGATAAAATATTTTTGAATTTTTAGGATTTTTAAGTGATTAAAGATATTTTAGGAAACAATATATTTGGTTGAGATATATATAACCCTTAGGTTTAACATAATGTATTATTTGGAAAGAATTTAATTTTGTTTTTTATGTGATGTAACGTGATGGGTATGACATTAAAATTGAGATTAAAACCTTCATTTATGTTGACAATATTGTTGTTATTTTGGATATACAGTTTTTAATTTAAGGAATGATCTATGTTATACCATTGGTTTTATTTTTCAATATAAGAGATTAATATAATAATATTATTTTTATTATTATCTTAATTTGTACTAATGATTTAGGTTTTAATAATTATTAGAGAAATAAATTAGTACTCTTTTATGGATATTATGATCCATGAAAAGTTAAATTTAGTGCTTCAAGTGGAAAAAATTATATTGGAAATTTATTCTTTAGAGTAAGATGTAAAGTGGACAGTTATCGAATAAAAGATAATGGCTGAAATTGTGTTTGTGAAAAAAACATATCAAGTAATTACAGTTTCATGTTTTCTCTACCTTAATAGTAAAATTATCCCACAACCTTAGGAAAATGAACTTGAAATAAAAATGTTTTCTATATTCAAAAAAGCAATAATCACTTATATGAACAATAACTTATCCGCAATCAAATATATCCAAAATAGATGTTCATTACAAATACATGTTTTCACTTCTTAGTAATGTTCTCCAATTTGGAAACCTATAAAGTCTATACATCTGTGTGAATGTGGTTATAATTATCTATGTGCTTGAAAAACTGGGTTATCAGTTGAATCCCTTTGCATGTTTTATCACGACTCTTTACAGAATGATAGTTCTTTAATTTCCACTGGGAAAATATTAACATGTAAATTTTATATTGATGGAAAGCCTAATATTTATACGATGATCTATGCCAAGAATAGATATTATGACCATAGGACCCTCTGGAAAGATATTGTTGATTTATCTAGCAACACACATGATACCTGGATTGGGTTAGGTGATTTCAATTCTATTATTACCTATAGTAATAAAATTGAACCTTCCTTCTACTCCATTTTCTTCGAGATATTTAAGATATGATATTGAAAATTGTAATCTTTTAGAAATTAATCTCACTGGTGCCAAGTGCACATGGTATATAAGACACTATAATAGGGTAGTTGTAAGCAAACTGGATTGGGATTTCACTAATTTTCAAGCACTGGACATTTGGGATACCATTTCCATCATCACTATGCCCATGCTTAATTCTGATCATCATCCTATACTTGTCAGCCTCAGCTCTAATAGGATGAAAACCATTCATCCTTTCAAATTTAGCAATGCTTGGTCTTCTGATTTAGATTGATGTAACATCATAAAAATCTATTGGGAGTCTATGAACCATCACAAAGATGCTTTTTCCTACATTAGTAAATTAAATCACCTAAAAAATGTCTAAAGGGATGCTGCAACACTAAATATGAACAAATAGAAAACGAAATATCTATCCATGCAAGATAACCTTCCAAAATTCAAAAAAACTCTACTTGTTCTAATTTTTCTTCTGACACTAAACCTAAAATTAGTGTTGTTCTAAAATTGAATTCTCTCCTAGAGGTAAAAGACAACGTTAGTAAGAATCCTTTCAAAACAAAATGGCTTACTGATGGTGAGATAAACTCTATGTTTTATAACTCTCTTTAAATAATAAGGAAATTTTGTCATCCTCTCTCCTTCCTTAAGGAAAATGACACCCTCCTTGTCTTCGAGGAGGCCATTACTAGTCATGTGGTAAAATACTTTGATTAAATTTTAAATGGCCCAAATATTAATAAATACCTTCTTCATGAGATCATTTTGATCTTTGTGAAAGAGGAAGATAATATTTCTCTTTTAACCATCCCTCATGAACAAGAAGTCAAAGCCACTGTCTTCAGCCTTAATCCTAACAGTGACCTAGGACCTGATGGTTTTAATAATGGTTTTTTTAACATCATTGGGATGACATTAACAAGGATGTGTGAAAACTTGTTAAATCCTTTTTCTCTAATGGAGTTCACCCTCATGGGCTAAATGCTCAATTTATTACCTTAAATCCCAAAATTTCCAATGCTTCTGAAATACATATTTTCTGTCCCATTTTCCTTATTAACTATCTGTATAAAATCATCACCAAATTTCTTTCCAACAGACATTATTCACTATGTAAAAAAATTATTTCATGTAATCAATTTGTTTATATAATGGGAAGAAACATACAAGAATGCATTTTACTTGCCTCAGAATTTACCAACATTCTAAAAAACGCTAACAGAGGTGGTAATAGCACCATTAAGCTTGATATTATGAAATCCTTTGATACCACTGACTTGATATTTATCTTCTTGGTTTTGGAAGACTTTGGTTTCAATGATATTTTCATTAGTAGAATCAATTCCTTATTCGATTGAGCCATTATTTATATTCTTGTAAATGTATCTTCTAAGGGATATTTAAAATGTACCAAGGGTTCCATGAATGGAGATCCTTTACCTGTAATCATTTTTTCCATAGATGGAGATTACCTTAGCGGGTTTCTCACCAACCTGGTTACTCAAAACAAACTTAAAGCCATTCAGGTGTCAATAAACTTATGTGTTCCTACACATCTCTTTTATGATGATGACATCATTATTTTCTTACAAGGAAATATAAGAAATATTCAAAATCATAAAAAGTCCTTGGATCATTATGAAGAGATATCTGGTCAATCAATAAGATGGGGAAAATATTTTGTATTTTTTTGGGAAAAAATTTCCCATAATAGAAAAAATTACATCATAAATTATCTCAATATCATAGAAGGATCCTTCCACTCCAAGTACCTTAGTGTTCTTATATTTTGGGGAAGGAATAAATCCATGTTCTTTTCCTCCATTATTGAACAAGTGGTCAACAAGCTTTCCTTCTGGATGGGTAAATATCTCTCCATGTCCTGAAGGATTTGTTTGGTGAATCCACTATTGTATCAAAATTGGTCTACTCACTGATGATTTATAAATTTCCTATTGGTCTTCATAAAAAAAATTAATGTTTATATCATGAACTTTTTTTTTGACTGGTAGCATTCTTGAAATAAAAATTATGACCATTCCCTGGGTTACTTGTTACAAACTGTTAGATAAAGGGAGTATTGGAATTAAAAACCATAAGATCTTTAACAATGTGCTTCAGGATAGATTCACCTGGCGATTGATCAATAATAACTCTGATTCCATCCCTTTTGTTAGAAAAAGATTCACAGAAAAACTTATGAAAGGTAGTTTGAACTATATCCAATCATCAATCTGGCCCTCCATTAGACAATCTTTTGAAAACATTATGTTCAACTCTAGATGGATGGTAAGTGCTGATTCTTCCATGAACATTTGGTTTCATAATTGGAATGGGGTCCCTCTTATTTCTAAGTTACCTCCTAACTCCGTCCTGGTGAACACCAATTTTATTATAAAGGATATCATGCATTCTGGTAGTGAAAACATGCCAGACAACAGCTAGCATATTATCGAAAATTACTCCTATGAAAATAGTGATTTTCTTATATGGTAGCTTACTCACAATGGTGTACTTGATTCAATTTTTTTATTACCATAAGATCACAAACCCAGATCTTAGTTATTTTTGGTTAAAATACTTTAATAAGAACTACATTAAGCCATCGAGACTTAATCTTTTCTGGTGTATTTCCCAAAACCGTGTTCCCACTGAGGTTTCTGTTCAATCATTTGGAATACAACTTTGTTATAAGTGACATTTTTTCCACCATCATATAGAAGATTCTAACCATCTATTTCTTTCTTATGCTGCGACTTCAGCAATTTGAAATTATATTACTGACTTGGTTGGCTATAAATGGTTACACTATAACTCTATTAATGCTAAATTAAAACATTGTGTGGTGCTGGAATTTTCACAACAAATCAAAAATCTCTTATTAGCAGCGGTGGCGTAACTTCCACACATGATCCGGTATGATAGAAATACCATTATACACAATAATTAAACATTCAATCTTAATACCGGACAGACGCAAAATCAAATGGCCATTAAAAAATCCTCTTCGATACAAAAATTTTATTATGACATCTCTGTCATGGATTTTTAGATACTTCATCACCTCAGAGTTAATTGTATCTATAGACAACTGAGGCGCACCTTTAAAGTATTTTGGATAAATCTTCTTTCAGGATGGATTAAAGTGAATGTTGATGGTGCTTCCAAAGGCAATCAAAGACCTGCTAGTTGTGGTTCCATCTTCAGAGATTTTAATGGGCGATGCCATGGATGATTCTTTGGATACTGTAGTATGGCCACATACTTGTAGGCAGAAATGATGGGTGTGATTCATGCTGTGGATTTCATCAAGGAAAATGGTTGGAACAACATCTGGATTGAGAGTGACTCAACCACCATTGTCCAGGATATTTGGAATGGAGAAATATATCTAGCTTTGCCTATCACTACCCTCTGGATGAGATGCCTTGCCTCAATCCTGGAGATCAACTACATTTCCACACACACATTTCATGAAGCGAACAAGGTTGCTGATGGTCGTGCTAACATGTGTATCGGTCAGTACATTACTTAGAAGAAGGATCTACCTATTGAGTTCCTCCCTTTTTATGAAAGGGAATGTAAAAAATCCACAACATCAGAATCATGTAATCCCCCTTTCTTAATAATAAATTGTTTCTTGGTCTTTTATTGAGACAACACCTTTTAAAAAACATAATTTCTTTTAACATATATAATAAGCAATACTGAGTTTAAATGAACCACAAAATACTATTAAAAAATTATTATTTTAACATGGCCATTATGTCAGATCAAATAATTTTTAATGTGTGAGTAAGAATAAATTTGTTTTTAAACTTTTTTTGATAGTATGAATAAAATATATTGACAATGAAGTAATTACATTTTTTTATAAATTTATTATAGGCTTTGAAAATGTAAATGTCTCAAAATATAATTTTTATATTAATTTTTAAAAAAAATAAAAAATAAAAAATTTCTAATTATAGAAATGTATTCGAATAAAAAATTTAATATTTTAAATTAACATGTCCAAATTATATTAGATTTATTTTTTGGGGATTTTACTAAAAAAAATTATATTTTTTATGAATTTTAAAAAAACAAGTTTTTATTGAAAACTGTATTTTCATTTAGAACATTTACAAATTTCATTTTTTTTGTACCATTTATATATAGAATCATTATATAATGTTATTATTAATCCAATTTATGACATTGGAATCAATTCTATATTAAATTTTGATATAAAAACGTTTTATACATATAAATATTTTTTATTTGTGAAATCAATTTTTCACCATGTCTGGAGATTTAATTTTAAATTTAATTATGAAAAATAGGTTAAATAAAGGTGGTAAAATTAGTTAAATATTAAGAATAAATATAATTAACTTTATATAATATATTCAACGTAATTATTGTACTTAATTAATAGTTAAAAATCAAATGTTAATTATCATGGTAATAGTTAAAACGTGTTCACCGAGGGTTAAAATAAAACTATAAGGGTTAATATAACCTAAAAACATGTCAAAATAATATTATATGAAATTATGTAGAACTTATTTAATATATATATCTATAATTATCCATTTTTTAACCTTTATAATTGTGTAAAACATGGACATAAAATTTTTGGTTAGAAAATTCAAATCGTGCCCTCTCCCCCACATATAAAAGGACACACCCCATACTAACTTATTTACATCATAAAAACTATTTTTTTCATCACCTACATTCCTAAATTCGATCCTAAATTCTAGTAAATTCATTTATAGGTCCTATTAGGATCATAAATCCAATCAAGGGATGCTTTAGTTATAATGCTATAGAGGTGGTCTGAAAAAGAGCTAATGTTTTTATCCGAGTGTTTGAATTTTCTTTCTTCATGCACATTCATATAAAATAAATAAAATAATATGATATAATATAAAAATTATATCTAATTTAGTAATATTTTATTTAATTAATTGAATAACCTATATCCATCTCCTCCTCCATCAAATGAGAAATGTAACCATCGATTATGTGTATGGTGGACTACCACATCGTGAACCGATGTAA
This sequence comes from Viscum album, assembly GCA_963277665.1. NCBI lineage: Eukaryota > Viridiplantae > Streptophyta > Magnoliopsida > Santalales > Viscaceae > Viscum > Viscum album. The sequence goes on along the minus strand of OY728123.1, from coordinate 1,420,294,933 downwards.
TTAATTTTCCATCATCACCTCTCATGAAAATTAAAGATGATGGATTTAATTAATATATATGATATTCATGAAATATAAATCACTATGAAAAATTAATTTATCTTATAATTTTTTACCTTACCATCCATTGAAAAATGATAACGGTGTTCATGTGTACGACAGACTACCACCTCATGAAGTGAAGTGATTCATTTTTTATTACCAAATAATATGGATGGTATATGTAAGTTTATTTAATGATATAATATTATATATATGATATAATAATAATTATGTAATTATAAAATGAATGTTACCCTATTTCCATCATGATAATTTAAAAATGAAAATGTTACTCTTGCGTACGTATGACCTACAACCTCCGTGATTGTAACATAGTTCATATTTCATAACTATATTCAATGATTGGTTTTAAAAATATATTTAATTTATATAAATGATAATTATTTATTTATTATTATTCATGAGATTATAGAATAATGAAGACTTTGACTATGGTAAACACACCGATGCTGTTTTGAAATAATGAAACGAGTGTCCTCCAATCACCCGACCTAAACATAACTGATTAAGTAATTAAAAAAACACTAAAAATAAAATAATAAAACAGTTTATTTTGTATGTATTAAACCTGGAAATTTTTATTATTAAAAAAAAAATTTGTATAATTTAATTATAAGGTAGATAAATGGGAATAGAATATAATTTTGGACTCAAGGTGATGGATTATTTTTAACACTTTTACTTTTGGGATACATATTCCATATTTATCACATATTTTTTGAATAGTGTATATTATTTCATTTTAATGTTATAAAATTAATTTTTATCTTTATGGTATTTAAATATTACTTTTATGTTACATATATCTCAAGTATTATGAGTCAAAAGTTACCAAAGTGGTAAGGGATTATTTTAAAATCTCATCGTTATTGGATATTATTAATGTCTATGTTTCCCCTAGAGGTTTTCTATTGACATTTCTACCTTGAACCTAATATATATTATTATTATTGTTTTATTTAGCAATTTTTCAGGAAATATAACCATTTTTATCAATTTAGTAATTAAAATGATAGATAAAATGTTTTAAGAAAACATGAATCCATTTCCCTCTTTGGTTGAAAACCTATTTTCTTCTATATCCATGCTTTCTAAAAATGTTTTCATAAATTTTTATAAAATTCTCCAAATTATTTACTATATATATTTTTACCGATTATTGAATTTTTAAAAAATTGGTTGTAATGAATCTCCTTGTCATTTTCTAAATTAGTTATTTTTTAACATTTTTACAACTGTGTGAAACAAAAAAATGCACATATATGGGTCTGAAATCATTATCAATATAGAAATCCCTTATAGTGAACCATAAATCATAAAAAAATTCAAAAAACTATAGATTTCATTCATACATAGATTATGAAAAATACTAAATAAGTTCAAATGAAGAGATTATTTGAAAGTGATTGATAGATGCATGAGTGTGGGTTTCCTCCACTAGTTTCCACAGAGAGTATAATAATTGAAATATTTTTCTTAAGAATCACATATAATATCATGTTCTTGTTAATCAAAAAAAAAATTAGCGACATTTAGTTGAACCATTGTTTTCTCCTCCTCAACATACTAGAATGGATCTGAGTAGGGGGATCCTTGATAATGATAGAGCACTTGTTGAACATGTTCCCACCTTGAACTTCTAGTGGAAACCCCATCTACCACGCCATTATATCCTCCTCTTGATCCTCCAAGTATATTCCCAACCATTTCTCCATCATGATCTCATTTAGCCTCTTCATCCCATAACATGTCTAAGCCACCTATAGGGAAGTTCCCACCCTACCATATCCATATCATTTTATGTATCCAAAACCTTACTACACAAATCCTTACAAATCAATATAGTCTCTATTTCCTACTATCTATCTAGGATATAATGATTATATACCATCAAATTCAACTCTAGTGCATGCAGATTACCCAAATAATGATTTGGAATAGAAATATCTTTCAGAAGATGTTGATTCATGAAAATCCACATATCGATCGAAGCCTAATTAGTATCCAACATCTGGGTTTTGTTATTATAAGTGTTTAAAAGTATACCAAATCATTTTTTTCCAATTATGCAGTGACTTATTTTTTTTCATTGATCATTTTTAGTTTGATATTATAGTAGGTAATGTGGGTGCACCTATAAGTTGTAAACATGAAATATCTAAATAGAAATAATGGTAGATTACAATGAAGAAAATCAGATGATAGGTATAAATTCCAGGTGGTGAAGAAGTTTCGTTGGAACATTATCTCTGTAAAATTATATAATTCCTGTGAAGCCACCCTCATAGAGTCATATAGGTAATCAAATCAAGGAGAAATCATGGGTAGAGATATGGGTAAGGAAATTTGTCAAATTTATTTCTATATTATTATTGTATTTATATATATTAACATGTTTTTCACATCATCAGTTTAATTTTTAGGAAGGTGAAGCTGATAAGGTTTCATGGTTGATAGATCATCATGGGTTCTGGTGATAAACAAATCACTAGTTATATGATGTTTGGCATAGTAGAGTCACTGATTATTTAAAGATTTTAGCAATATTCCACAAATTTCTAACAATAAATATTATGAAATGATCTTATATTATAAGAGTAGTGAGTTTAAGGTATTATTAATAATTAATGGGATGCATAAAAAATTTAATTATTATTACTTTTATTGAATTTTTGTGTTTAAGATTTGTTAGTAAAAAAAATAATAAAGTCTCATTGATGTTTTTTAACACTTTAGGGTGAACTACAATTCATGATCATGAGAAGCGCTAGATAATTTTATATGAATAAAAATAATACCGAGGTATATTTTATTACTCAGTTTTATTTCCATGATGAAATTTTAGATTTTTATCATTAATACCATTAATAAAATAATGTAAATACCTCTTTTAAATGGAATAATGGACAACGTTCCAAATGTACAAATTTCCTAATAGCCTAATGGCCTAATAGGCTAACATGAAATTGGCCTAATGACCCAATTGGTATAATGGACTAATGTAAAATTGGCATAATGGCCTAATGGAAAATTGGCCAATTGGCATGATAGCCTTTTGGCCAATTGAAATAATAGATTAATGGCCAATTGGCATAATGTCCAATCATCCTAATGGGAAATTTGGATAATGTCCTATTGAACAATTGGGATAATGACATAATGTCCAAATTGACCTAATGTCTAATTGGACAATTGACGTAATGTCCTAATGGCCAAATACCCAAAAGACCAAATGGACAAATGGTCTAATAGATATTTTTAAAAATAAACCAATGTTCAATTTGGATAATGGCCTAATGGCCTAATGGGACAATAGATAATTATCTAAATTTTCCCAAAGTCCAATTGAAAAATTGGCCTAATGGCTAAATGGAAAAAATGCCAAAAGGCCAAAGGGAAAAAGAACAAATATCCAAATGGCCAAAAGACCAAATGGACAAAAGGGAAAAAGAAAAAAATGAAAAATGGACAAAATAAAAAAATGGCCAAAATTATAAATGAAAAAAAAATCCAAATGGACAAAAGGCCAAATCAACTAATGAATAGTTTACCAATTGACCTAATTCCCAATTAGACTAATTTCCAATTAGGCAATTGTTATAGTTTTCCTAATAGAATAATTTCCAACTGGCTAGTTGGCCTAATGAAAAATTAGGCTACATGCCTAATTGGCCGATTAGTCTAATGGCCTAATGGACGAATGGTTTAATGGCCTAATGCCCTAATGGACTAGTGGCCAATTGTAAAGTTTTCATAATGGCATAATATCCAATTGGCCTAATGAACTATGGTCCAATTGGAATAATGTCCTAATGGCCTAATGGAAAAATAGCATAATGGAAAAATGTAATAATGGATTGTTCGACTAATGGCCTAATGACCTAATAGACAATTGGGCAATTGGAAAAGTTTCCTCATGTATAATTCTCCTAATGTCCAAATAGAATAATGAAAAATTGTCCTAATGGACCAACAACCAATTACCTAATGTCCCAACAAAAAATTAGACTAATGGGCCTAAAGGATTAATGGATAATTAGTGTAATAAAAAATTGGTCAAAAGGACAAATGGATTGATGGAAAAATTAAAAAGGCCAAATTTAATAATGACCAATTAACCAATTTTCATAATTACCAAATTTCCGATTTTCCGAATTGGCCAAATTTCAAATTGGTAATATGGCCTAATGTCCAATCGGTCTTATGGCATAATGAACAATTGGTTTGATTGACCTTATGACCAATTGGGATAATGGAATAATGGCTAAATGAATAAATGTCTTAACTGAGAATTAGCAATCTGAACCAAGGGATATATGGCCTGATAGCCAACTGGGTGAATGGCCTAATGCCTAATGGACAAATGGCATTATTGGACTGATGGATAACTGGTAATTGGCCTAAGGGTATAATCTATAGATGAACTAATGCCAAATTGGTCAAATAGCCAAATGGAAAGTGAAAAAATTGACAAAAGACCAAATGGAATAATAGAAAATTGGAGAATTGTCCTAATGGATAATTGGGTTACGGGCAAAGGGCTAATTGGATGAATTGAGTGAATGTAAATTTGGATAATTGACAAATTTTACTAATAGTCATAATTGGACTAATTGGACTAAATTGTCCTAAATTGGAATAAACGTTCTTAAATTGGCCTAAATTCCCCTAAATGGAAATATTAGCCTAAATTGGCTAGATAAATGGCATAATTTTCCTAAATTGTTATAAATTGCCTAATTAACCTAAATTGGCCAAATAAATTGCCGAAATGGAATAATTGGTCTAAATAGGATAATTTTCCTAAATGAAATAAATGGGAGAATTGTCTTAAAATGAACTAAATGGCCAAATTGGCCTAAATTGGCCAAATAAATGGCTTAATTGACACAATTAGCCAAAATAGGCTTATATGGCTAAATTGGACTAAATGGACTAATTTTCCTAAATGACATAAATGTCCTAAATGTCGTAATTGTCCTATATGAGAAAAAATTACTAATTGTACTAATGGGAATATATAACCTAAATGTCTTAATTTGTCTATAGGGCCTAATGGGACCAGTTAGACCAATTGGACTAATTTAACTAAATGGCCTAAATAACCTTATTGGAATAATTGAAAAAATGTCCAAAGGGACAAAAAATGGCCAATTTGCCAAACAAACAAACCTAAAAATGAACATAATGAAAAAATGATCAAAATTACCAAGTGACTGAATAACAAAATAATGTAACCCAAATAGAATTGGACTGAAACAAACATACTAGTAGAATCCATATCAAACCCATATTTATCATGTTAATTAGTATTTTTTTTTATGTAATGATAGTACTATTAAATATAAAATAAAATTTATATTTAGTTGATTCTTTGTTTTATGGATTTCTTCCAAAATTACAACTTTATTTCATTCTAGATTTATCAAATTGTTCATAAAATATAAAGTAGTATCATAGTAATAAATATCATTAGTAGCAAGTGGCATTGTAAATCGAAGGTTTTGTGCCTCGAGAAAAATTATTTTTCTTGACTATGATAAAAAAGGATGAAAGTGATGTAAATGAAGCAAAAAAGAATTCAATCTATGTTTTTTATTAAAATTTTTAATATTTATATGTAATTCTATGTTATATATATTTTTTATATTTTCAACAGTGTGACCTGGAGGCCCTCAATAAGAGAGAAGATGTCAACCTTTGGTCAAATGATCATTTCTGTCAGGTATTAGGTAAGGAGAACTAGGGGAGAGTCTAGTTTAAACCTGGGAAAAACATTATCTCCTCTAGGTATTGGCCCTCATCCGGATCCTATAAAACCTCTCAAACCACATAACTTCAAAACAAATTTTTCAAAAGTAGTTGTGGATAAAAATTATCTCTTCAGAAGCATGGAAGAAGTTAACTGATAACGAAACACTTTATCAAATATACTTTTTAGTTATAAGTCCATCACTTCATTCAGATGCTACATCTAATTTTTTTTTCATATATGGCATCAATGTTCTATTTATATGATGCCCTATGTGATTTCAATGAGGGTCCAAGTGGTGTTCTAGTTGATGGTGGTTATTATGGTGGTGATTATAATAATCATATTAGTTCTTTAGATGATGATGTTGGTGATGGGGATGTTTCTTATGGTGATAAGGATGAGGATATGGGTGATGAGGGAGATATTGATCCTCTCTATTTTTGACATAGCAGTAAAGAGACATGTGGATGTTGTTAATGACTAAAATTTATTGGTTGTATGGATGTATATGTATTTTATAGTGTTATAAATGGTTTTCATATTATTACATGTAGTTTTTTGAATGATAAGTAAACAGTTTATGTATTGAATTGAATGTGTACTATGGTATGTATTTTATATATAGGTTCAAGAAGGGTTTGAATGGATGCAATTTCCAAGTGGGAACATGTTTCTATACTCAATGGTCATTGAACCATGGGTATATAGTTTCTATAGGGAAAATATATACCCATGGTTTGACAAAAAATATGGGTATAAAAAAATATCATAGGTTAAAACCACATTTTCTATAGAACATATTCATATAACTTTATACCAATAGTCCCATCACCCAGAGTTAATAAAACTAGGGAGATAACCAATACACATTGTTTTTGGGAAAAAACCACTATTTATAACTATGTGTGAGGGTTATGTTTATAGTAGTTTCAATAAATAATAAGTAATATCCAATAGTGTTATCTTAGATGGAAAGTAATTTTGAAATATTAATTGAAATAATTCTAGAAAAATAAAATTTCTATTTTTAAATAATTTTTTAAAGGGAAATACTCATATAAATGATAAAAAATTCAATATAAATAATAATATAATCTTTTAAAGTGGAAACAAAATCATTAATTCATCATGATGGTATGAAAATCCTCTCTTTTCATATAAGTCAAGAAAACATTCCTTTTGTTTTTCCCAGAAAAGTCACAATGAACCTCATTTATAAAATTAAAAAAAGAAGGCTTTAAAACCATTTTAAAAAAAATAAGTAAAAATAATATTAAACAATAATAAGATAATATTAAACAAAAATTTGGAAAAAAATAGGAAATGGGCATAGATGAAAAAGTGATTTTTAAGGGAAACTTTTAAAAGATAATTTTTGAAGGAAACCCCTTATAAATAACATATTACTGAAGTGATAATTAATAAAATTAATGGATTATTTATATTTTATATAAATACACATAATAAATTGAAATAAAATATAATATAATCAAAAGTCATCCCATAAATATTCAAAGCATGACATAATAAATGAAGTAGATGGTTAACCCAATGAATGGAAATTTGGGTATGAATTCCATTAGAACATTCTAATCAGTCGAATCGTATGCATCATGCAATTAATAATTATAAAAATAAAAATTTATTACCATTAATATAGGGAGAATCATGATAGTATATATAAAAAGGTAGTATATATTTAACACATAAAATAAATATGTGGTGAATAAGGTATATATATCACAAAAGTAAAAGTGAGACGAGAAACCCTGACAAAGTTTAAATCATTGAGGATATAACTATTGAATGGAATGATTATCTGTAAAAAAAATATCCACAAAAATATAAGTGTTAATAAAAAAAAAGTGGATTCCACACATAATATTTGAATAATATATTCAATAAAGTAGATGTATAACCAAATTAACGGAAATTGAGTCATGGAATTCCTAACCTAATGCTTCAATTTAGTTTTTAATAATTTTTATTTATATATAATGGTTAAAATATTTTTTATAATATTTTAAATGAATTTATTAATATTTATTATATCTAATATTTCACTTTTATAACATATTACCACCCATTCAATAAAAATATTTCATGATTTTCATTGTTTTGGGAGCACTCGTTTCATGTTTTAATGGTTGATTCAATTTGGTATAATTATGGGATTTCTTTTCAAATGGAAGTGAAAGTAAATAATTGAAGTGAAATGGTTTTCATGAATCTCCATAATTTTATATGGTCCCATATATAATTTGTATTTCTCAAACATCGATGATTCATTTGATAAAATGATAATGAAAAATATTTATTTTAATTTGGCTGTTTTTCCAAACATTATAAACTAGTTTTGTTTTATTTATTATTATTAATATATATTATTTATAGAACATAAAATACGTTATAATACAGTTATTATGATCTTATTAAATAAGAATAATAATTTTCAGACCATTCATGAAGTGGGTAATATAAAACTAAATGAATCATTTTTCATAGAGGCTATTTACCAGTATAATTTGGACAACAGTATCGTTTCAAAGAAAAAGAGGAGGTAATGAAAGGAATGGATATAAGATATTAAATCAACAAGAAAAAAAATAATTTATACACATGGTATTGGGGTTATAATTCCATGATGGATTAAATACGTGAGGATAATGTAGAAGAAGAAAAGAAACTAAGAGAAGGGGTTTGGAAAAATTACCGCTTGAATGATACCTCCTTGAAGTATCCCTTAAAGGCCATAGAAATGAAATTTTGGGGGATAAAAGTATAAAAAAGTCTTAGGAAGATTTGTTAGGATATGGGTTTTTAGATATTTCAGGATGTTCAAGTATTTTGAGGAGAAATGGGTTGTTGAGGAGTAATATTTATACTTGAGGAGGGGTTGTTTTAAGAGATTAAATAATGATTATTTTGTGTTTATTGACAACCAAAATTGGGTTGAATTAATTACCATGAATTTTTAATATATTTAATTCCATAAATGATGGTTAGGGTAGATAAAAAAATCAAACTCCCATTAAATTTTTTAGTTTATAGTTCTTTTTATTACTTTATCAGTTAACAATAAGATGTTTTATTATTTTACATATACCACGGTAAATAGTTATTTTTACCACAATTTTTTTTTATGAAAAATAATTAAAATGGCCAAAATAATAAATTTATACCTTATAATTTCTAATATTTAATCTATTTTAACATATTCAATTTGTATAACTATAAAAATTATATTTAAAAGTAATTCTAGAGAGGCAACATGAAAGAGGGGTTTTAATGTGAAATAGTTCAACAATTTAAAATGTTTATATATCAAATTTCATTGTGAAATTGACTAAAAATAACCTAAATTAGATTTATTTTGGTATAATTAAAATAATTTTAATTTAAAACAAATTTAAAATATAATTTTTTATAATTAAAAACTAGATGAAAATGAAGTTTCTATTTAAAAATATGTATTTTCCACTATTAATCAAAAAATTAATCTTCTCAAAAAAGTTTAAAAATATCTTCAGATCATAAATTTGAAATTATTATTTAATAAATGAAGTTTATTTTTTCTAATAAAATTTAAAAATGGGTTATAATATATTTCTAAATAAAGTGTTCCATCAATGTCAGCAAAAGTGAATTTTGAAAAAATATAGCCTTTTATGTTTAAAATTAGAGTTATTCTTATTTTTAAGCTGATAAAAACTATTTGATGAATTTTAAAAAATTTATCGAACATATAAAATATAAATTTCATTAATAAATTTCAATAATCATTATTAATTAAATTTAATTAGTTAAAATTCCATTATGAGCATAAAAATATTTTTTTATAAAAAACACTTTCGTTATGACATATTGGTTTTTATTTTAATTTATTATTAATTTAAAACAAATTAATTAATTAAATAAATGTGTGAATTTTTTTTTATTTTTCAGTTATTTTCATTAATCCCCTCTATTCCAACAGCTTGGTGACAACTATCACATTAAAATAATAATATCTAGTCGTTTGTGTAATCTCGATGTGGAGTGTCTTATATGATATTTAACATAGTGTTTCCCGTTAAAAAATAGCATGTTGTTACATTATACCCCCCATAAAATTATTTTAACCTTCAAAATATATTATTTAGATATAAAATCGTGAGCATACCTCTATCTCAGCACATCTTCATGTACCCCTGTAGCTTCATAAAATTGGTGGTTTTGGAAAAAAACATTAACCATGTGAGTGGTCTTGTTTTGTAAGACTTAATCCCTATGATGCTGAATCTTTATAGGTTACTCATCATAAGAAATATATTTCACTAGTGGTACGACATCATAGTTTTATACATATGTAGGATAAGGTATGTACATCCTCAGTAGAGATATACAGATAACATCACGAACTTTAGAGAGATCCTATGGAAGCGTCAGATGATAATCTACCTTCCAAATATGATCATGAATTTCAAAAAATTGAATCCTTGAAAATTGGGATTATCATTTTAAAATAAAAGAAATATTTTTGAAACATTCTTTTGTGGGACACTCATATCAAAAAAGGGGACGATAAATCGTCCTCTTAAAAAGAGGGAAATTTAAAGGTGAATATCACCACATAACTAAGATTTAAATAAAGAGAACATTATTAGAAAGTGAGAATATGTATATGAAAGATAGTTCTAACTATCTTATTTCGAAGAAGAATGATAGATAATATGGTCATTATAAGGTTAATGAAGACAAAACTATAGACTAATAAGGTCTATCAATGGTCATTGATATCATCATAAATGAGGACAATATGGAAAAATTTTATTTCAAAATAATTTGACAAGATATACTTACTTGATTTTATTTCATCAGTATAATATCAATATTTTATTATGAATTGATCAATTTTAACATCATTTCTTTATCAATGGAATGAGTTTCAAATTATAATGCTTATAGAACTAGTGGATCATAAGATGCATATTAAGATGATAATTCATTCCTTCTGTCTCTAGTAATCATCACAAAAAATGGTTACCACAGGATATCCAATATGTCTAAATCATCAAATGGTTAAGTAATAAATTAATCACTAAAACCACATCCAATGTTATTTATAAACAACCTCGTAAATGGAAACCCTTATGAACCTTCCAAAAGATTAAAATCCAAATATTATGTATGAATGTCACTAAATTTTCAAAATCAACATATCATTAATCCCCAAACAGCTTGATGTACATCTTAATTGACACACACTAAACCTGTGATGATTATTATCATGTATTATCTTGAAACAAGGTAATAAAATAAATTATTAAAAAAACATATGTAAAAAATCTATGAATTGAAAAATTAATTCTTTCCTCATTCCACATATCGAAAACTTCTATAAACTCAATCCATAAACCACCTCACTATCATATTACTAATCAGTTCCAAGTTTATAAACAATATCCCATTTATTTTATCACAATCAAATATATCATTATAGAATTATTTTCCCAATGTAACACACATATTAAGGTTTATAATTCCATTAATCATATATTCTCCAAAAAATATCGCCTTACCTCCTCAATAATAGTTCACGATTACCAGTACCATTCAACATATGCTTTAATATACATATAGAGAAACTATTACTGAGAAATCTGTAGATATTTCATTATTATATAATATAATAAAACTTCTTCCAAACATTATTAGTGAATCAAAATATATAAATACTTTAGTAATTACTCCTTAACAATTGTCTTGAAATTGTTTTTTCATTTTTTCTAGAAGGTAATTATTGAGTCAGAGCATTGACTTAGATAATTACCATGTTCCCCACACATATGACACTAAACTCCTTGAAAACTTGTTATGTTATGACCTTCTTTTCCACATAGATAACATCTTCCCATCCATTTGGAGATATTAATCCATTTGAGATATCTTATCTTCATCTTATTTGATGTGTTAGGAATCTCCCTGAGGTTCATGTTGTTAATAATATACCATGATGAATGATTAGGAATAATCAAAGTTCTTTCTCTATAGTCATAATCCAGTTTGACTTATTATAGTCACTAAATAGTCTATTTGATTCAATGTTAACATGATTATTTCTTGTTGAATCCATCCATTAAAACCAAATGAATAATTCCAGCAACGCTAATCATGGTGGGAAAAAACCATAATTAGGGGAAATTTCTTATAAAATTTCAATCTATAACATCTTAGGTTTAATCTGAGTATTTTCCCAAAATTCTAGGCATGTAACCTAGACTTATCCTTAGGGTTCCTGGTAATTTTTTATCATCATACATCCCAAAGGATAAATAAACCATTCTATGATCCAAACTATATACGCCCACTATTTTCATAGAAATGTATTACATCTAAATATATGAATATTCATATTATTAAAAAACCGCACCAGAATAGTATGGGTTTAGAGTCTTTTGAAACATGGAAACATAAAAAACTAGTTCATAAAACATATACATCATCTCCCTCTAATTCTATCATAACTAGAACCCTTTTTAACATGTAATACTTAATACATACCTTTATATCTTAGTGAAAAAAACATGAGAAAAGGGTGATCTAATATTATCATTAATGGAAAACAAGGGAGACATAAAACATAACATAAGCATAAGGGAATAAGAACATGAATATAAAATTTACAAATTATAGCATTAATATCATAGATCTAAATATTATGTAATTGAATAAATCACCGAATTTTTTAATACATGAATAATAAGATAACATGAGACCTCGGAGAATAACACTCACATAATACATGGAATTGTGACATACACATAAACATATAAATTTTGGAAAATGTATAATTGAAAACATATTCACTCATTATGTTAAGGACATGAAATTCAGCACATTCATATACTTATGGACATGAAGCTAGGAGCATGAACAATATTATGGATATTAATGATAAATCCATGCATGAAACTATGAACATGAATTCAAGTTCACATGTATCATTGTGAACATGTAATAAGTTTCATGAATAACATTCTAAACATATAATTATGTTCATTCATAACATTTTTGAACTTGTAATGAGGTTCACACTTAACATTTGTGAACCTGTAATCAAGATTTTTTATAACATTTGTGAACATGTAATCAGGTTCAAATAAATATTTTGTGAATATATACTCATGTTCAAACATAGAATAACCCACCATAAAAAAAATTAAAATTATACATTTGTGTTCCACAAGTACAAAAATCATTCATCGCATCAGAACCCATGTAAATAAATGATTTTCATGATCCTTTCATTTAACATATATCAATAAAAAGATATAAGATTCACAATAATCATGCCATCATAAATAGAAAACAACCAAAACAATAATGAGGATAGTATCTCTGAATAATATCACCGATAAATAACAAGTAGAATCAATGAATTTTTTCTTATATAGAATGTTATTTTGAAATATCACTTGAAAGAATTCATGGAAAATAACATTTCCATTTTTGAATAATAAATTTTTAAAGAGATACCCAATTAAAAAGGAAAATATTTTCATTTAAAATATCATTGTAATAATTTAAAGTTGAAATCAAAGAATTAAAGAAACATAATGGTGAAAAAAAAATTCCCTTTTTGTATATGTTAAAAAAACATTGCTTTAGTATTTTGGTCGGAAAAGTACATAAGATCCACATTTAGAAAATGAAAAAATAATCCATTCAAATCGTTTTGTAAAGTAAGAAAGGAGTAAAAATTCAATAAAAAATCATAAGATAATATTAAAAACATATTTGGAATCAATTTTATAAAACATGGGAATGGAAGAAAAAAGATATTTTTAAGGGTAACTTTTAAAAAACATATTTAAAATAAAATTCCATATAAATATCATACCATTTATGTGAGAATTAATAAAATTAATCAATTATGTGTATTTAATGTATATAAATAAAAACTATAAATAAAAAAATATAAAAAAATTGATCCCACACATAATCATAGTAATACATAATCAATGAAGTAGAAGGATAACCCAATGAATGTAAATATGATTAAGAATTCCATCAACAATTTTTAATAAGTCAAATCATATGACTCATGAAAGTAATAATTATCAAATGAAACATTTAATACCATGAATATATTAATATTTATGATAGAATATTTCAATGGAATGTATATATACCCCACACACATGAAATAAGTTGTGAATAAGGTATATATCACTCAACAATAAAAGTGATAGGAAAAACCCTTATGATGTTCGTATTATTGAGGAGATAATTAATAAATGAGGTGATTATGTGTAACAAAAGTATATAAAAAAAGAGAATAGGAATAAAAATTAATTAATTAAAAAGTGTATTATACACATAATATTGGAATAATATTACTAATGATGTAGATGTATAAACAAATGTATGGAAATTAAGTTAAGTAACCCCTTACCTCACGCTTCCCTATAGTTTTTCATACGTGAACCTCCTATATATTTCTTTAAATAATGATATTAATTTATTATAAAACTATATTAATATTTATAATATCTTATATTATAAATTTTATAACATATTTTCCCACATTAGATAATAATATTTCCTGATTTTCATTGTATTGGGTGAGTTTGTTTCATGGTTTCAAGGTTGGTTCACCTGTGTATACTTATGTATATTATTTTTAGATGGAAGTAAAACATCATAAGTTAAGTGAAATGGTATTAATTGACCTAAAAATTATAAATGGTCCCATATATTATTATTATTTTTTACATGAGGAAGAATCATTTATTAAAATATTAATGATAAATGTTTAATTTAATTAGTCGGTTTGTTCGACCATAAAGAACTAGTTTTGTTATATTTAATAATATACCTATATATTAGTTCCAAAACAGAAAATAATTCATGATATTAAAATTATGATATTATTTAACCATATTAATAGTTTCATTACTAGACTTGAAGTAAGTAAAGGAAAAAAATAAAAACATTGTTTAGGGAGGCGATTTACTAGCATAATTTTAATAATAGATTATCTTATTTTAATAAGAGGTGTTAAAAAAGGGATGTTTATAAGGTATCACATCATAAAAATATAATTATTGTATTTACATGATTCTGGATTTATAATTCTTCAATTAATGGAGGATGTAAGGAGAAAGTAAAATAAGAAAATAAATTAAGAAAAGTTGTTTGAGAAAATTACCTCTTGAATATCACCTCATTGAATGATACCTTAAAGACCATGGAAGTTGTAATTTGGTGAGAATAGTAGAAATTGGATATGGGTAGAGTGGGGATGATAGGTTTTGGTAGATATTTGAGGATATTCATGTACTTTGATCATAAATGGAATGGTGAGGAGTGGTATTTATAGTTAAGGAGGAGAGGTTTTAAGAGATTAAATAATGACTATTTTATGTTTAAAGTCAACCACATTGGGGTAAAATTAATTCCCAAAACTTTTTATGATAATTAATGTTATAAATTATGGTATTGTTATTAATAAATCAACCATTCATTATATTTTTACGTTTTTATTTATTTTTAGCAATTCCCTTTTAACATTGTCTTATATCATTATTTTACATATACCGTAGTAATTTTTTTTTTAACCTTTGTAAATTTTTACTATATAAAAATGAAAATGACCACAAGGCATAAATTTTAACTTATTATTAAATATATGGAATCTATTTGACCTAATTAAACTCACAGAACTAGATAAAATGGACTTAAAATTAATCCCATAAATGAAATAGGAAAGATGGGCTTTAAAGTGAAAACGTTCAAAGATCAAAATATTTTTATATCCAATGTTAATTTAAAATTTATTCCAATAATTAAATTGGGTTTATTTATGTATAATTAAAATAATTATACATTAGAATGAATTTTATATATAATTAACTATATAATATATATATATATTCAGTTTCCAATTCATATTTTGTATTTTTCAATAATTTTCAAAAAGTGAAACTTCTCTGAAAAATAACAAGATTTCACCCTAATATTATTTTAAATTATGAATTAAAAAAAATATTATTATTATTTCAATTATAATTTATAAAAGTTTTAAATTTTAGTTTAAAAAGAAGTGTGAAATCCAATATGACAGAACTACCTTTTGAAAGAATAAAAGTTTCTGTAATTAAAATTAGATTTTTTGTTATCATAAGCCTATAAATCATATTTTATGAATATAAATGTTTTTATTAAATATATAACATATAAAATTTTGTAAAATTCTTCAATAATAAAAATTAATTTAATTTATTAAGACAAAATATAATTTTGGGCATAAAAATAGTTTTTTATAAAAAATACACCCTTTCTGTTCAATTATTTTTTAAATTATTTTCTAATTAATTGGTAACCAATGTATAAATTTTATACACCTATGTATAGTATATTTCTATTATATAGTTAATCTCATTCATTCCCTCCACTCCAATGGATAAGTAAAAACTATCACATTAAAATACTAATATTTACTCATTTTTTAAACTCGATGTGTCATATCTTATATGACATTGAACATAGTGTTTCATGATAAAATATTTAGGGCTGTTAATTATATGACCTAAAAACTAAAGGGAAGAACGATTTTTCCATTTAAAAAAACAGCATACATTTTTAGAGTTATGAAAACAAAAAACTAATTTACAATTTAATGAGTGTTTTAATCATTTTTTGAATGGGGACAATTTTAAATTCAAGAATAAATACCGATTTATATTGAAATGAACCAGGAAAATTAAAATAAATTATTATTTTTATTTAAATTCATGGATTAGTATTTACATATAAATGATTGGAATAATAATTGGTAAAATAAAGGAAAATATCAAAAAATAGTTACCCTTATACATGGGGTATTCTCTGTGTAATGGTAACATGGTTTTAACCATATGCTTGATAAGAACCCTTAAAAAATGGTTCCTATAGCCATACCCAGACCTTAGGAAGTGTGGGTTACCCTTATGAAACCCTTATTTCCCATTACACAATACCATTACATGTGCATGTACCCTTAAACAAGCCAATAGTTACCCTAATGTCGTAACATTATGTGCACTAGTAGCCGTATGCAAGCCATTAGATTCCTTTATCCAACTTAGTACTATCCTTATATAGGTACCCTTACACTTCTATGAACCTGTTAACACACAATGTTTTACCATTAAATGAATAGAGTAAAAGTGTTGGTACCCTTCTATAATACACTTACACCTGTGCCTTACCCTTATGAAGCACTGGGATGACCCTTACATGGCACATGGCTACCCTTACATATCACATGGATACCCTTACACAACACCACCCTTATAATTATGTAGTACTGGATCAAAGGGTTTTCTTAGATAGAAACTTATTTACCCTTACATAACCCTTTTAAAAAAGGTTCTACCCTAACATAAATCATTAAACCCACATTTACCCTTATGTAACATCATAAAACTTAAAGATTTTTATTATTTAAAAATTATTATTCCCATATTAAAACACTTATAATTTAGAAATAAAAGTGTTTTTAATAATGAAATAAAATTACGAATATTAAAATTCCCCTTATAATGATTTATTATCCTCAAGAGTTATCTCTAGAGGTCTTGCTTGAATAACCTGGGCCACTATGCATGGTCATCAGACTCCCACTCCCGTGTTCCCTCTTGGATCCATCCTTTCTATCCCAAAATCTAGATATGTGGTATCATCTAACTTCTAAGGACCTTCTCTACCATGTCCATAATCCACACCAGTTATTCCATAGTAGATGCAACTACCTCTAACTCATCATCTTCAGATTCAATGGCATGTATAGGATCAACCATATACCACTAGATATATGACACTGGAATCACTTCATTAATTACACAATAGTGAGAATGAATATCCTAACCTTATGTCAGTATACCATCTTGTAAAATAATCATGAAGGGTCTAATAAATCATTGTCCTAATTTTCTTACATCCATGGATGTTAGTGTACTAACCAAGGATTCACTCTCAATAAAACATGATCACCCATAGTGAATTCCAAAGGTATCCTCCTACGGTCGATATATGATCAAAAACATCTATATGTGGTGATAAATCTCTTTTGAATCATTTGAAATTTCTCAAAGGTCTCTTAAACCAAATCCAGTCCCAGAATCATTTTCATAGATACCTCATAAAAAAAGGTAGTGAACGACATAACATCCCATAAAGAAGCACATAGAGAGACATTTGAATTAATGAATGTAAAAATTTATGTTTGAAAACTAACCAAGTCTAGTTGATCATACCATGATCCACCAAATGGTATAATGAAATCTCAAATCAAACCATCCAATAGTCATATAGTCATCTGGGACTATTTATCGTTCTGGGGATGGTACACTGTTCTAAAACTCAATTGAGTACCTTATGAATTATGGAATCCATTACGAAAACAGAAGATAAAATATGAATCTCTCTCAGATGGAATACTCAGGAGAACTCATTTTAAGATAATTATTTCACAAACATAGAATTTTCCTAGCTCATACACTAGGTGAGTCTATCAAATTGGTATGATTTGTACAACCATCTTTAGCTGTTAAAAAATTACCAAGATAGTGTCATAACTCTTCAAGTCCATGGGAAAACCCATTATAAATCTCATCATGATTTCATTTTACATACACATGGGAACATGAAGTGGATAGAGTAAACCCACACGATTATTATGCTTAACCTTTTCTCTTCAGAATGTCAGTCATTAGGAGAAGAGACCTGCAATATCTATCTTTATCCCCAGACACCAGAACTATCATCATGAGCCATGGTATTTCACGATCGTAACAGGTTGAACTTCCAATCTAGTGGTATAAGAAGCCCTCATAATCTCCACTATGATGGATGTTTGGACTACTCTTCCTCCTTGTATAATTATAACATCATTATCAAACAATTACCACTCAGTCAACATATCACCACACACTAGTTATTCCCGCAAACACCACATTTTGTATAAGTCTCATTTTTTTAATTTATTAGCCTACTAGAGAATATGTGACCAACAGTGTTACAAAATTTATTAGCCTCATATCCTTAGAATCTTCTAGCCTCCAGTTATCTAATAATATCAACAAACACTACTACCCATCTTATGGCCGCTCACCAAATACCAACTCTACAAACATCTTTTGGATAATAGGATCCCTAATTATCTTACCTTTATGCAGTGATTACATCATATTATGGTCGGAAATTGTAAAATACTTCTCCCAGTGCCTCTACCTTAGATTATGGCCCCTCTATGTGATGAGGTAGCCAAGGTTCTTATGGTAATTGGTTATAAAACATCTCTTACTGAATAGATAGTGGCTCCAACATATACAATCCGAGACCATACCTATCAAATCAAAATAATTAATGGGGTAGTTGTGATCATTTGGTCATAACTATCAAGACCCATAGGCTACAACCTTGTCTCTATACATTAGTTCCACTTCTCGAATAAATGAGGATGCATCAAATTATATTGTATAACAGATCCATGGCTTTGTAAGTATCAGTTAATGAGCTATATTCAACCTTTACTTCTCCATATGAAATGCTTCTTCACAATATCATGAACAGTAAAAATTCACTCCCTTATTAGTTAGTCTATTCATGGGTACTAATAAACGTGAATATTACTCGATAAAATGATGGTAGTATTTGAGTAGGCTTAGAAGGATCTTAATCTCAAACATATTTAAGGGACATGTCCCATATATTATTGATTCCCATATCTCTGGGTATATTATTATTCCTATATCAGAAACTACATGCTCTAAACAATTCTAATCTTAAATCCAAAATTCACACTTCAATGGATTTGTGTATAGAAAATATGATTTAATAGTGATCTAGAAAATTATATGATGTCTTTTATGAAACTCTAGTGTTTGCGAGTATGTGAGGTTTTCGCTGAAAACCACCAAGACAAACAGGTCTTGGTAATGATGAAATATCATTCTCATGCGGACCATGAAAAGTTTGGGTATATTGGTAAATCCAAAAAATTTAGTAGTTACTCATACTATCCATGCATACTCAGAAATTTATTCTTTGGGATTCCAGATCTGTATCCTTTAGTTAATGATAGCATGATCAATGATCAAAATTAGATAACCACCAGGCTCCTCATAACTGGTCAAAATGGTCATTGATTCAGGAAAAATGATATCAGTTCTTCGGCATCAACTAGATCAGCTTCGATAATTAATGTAGAGTCATAGACTAAAATATACATTCTGGGAGAAAAACACCAGTTTACCCCATGGTGATAGACTTAGCCTAATGAATCTCTTTCGCTCCATATTTCGAAACTACATCTTGAAATATTTCATCTTTATTGGTTCCATATGATAAGTGAATTGAACTGGGATGTGAAACCAATACAAGTAATATCTAAACTTCAACACCTTTATCCAGATGATTACTTATAAAGGTCTCCAAAAGGCATATTATTAGAGATCCATGAATAGAGGAAAAGATGAGGTGGATTCCACTGATATTGTTGAAAGTGTTCATCCGTCTATATGCACAAAGATATTTCTTAGTTGAATCAATTATATAAAAATTGTTCTAGATCCCATTTCCCACTCCATGGTTATCATAATCATCCCCCACTTAAGCGAAGTGAATGTAAAAAATCTCTGATATCAATCAATGTGATCTTGGTAACTATTCATTCAATCCATGTCAAGAATCACATAGAAAGTCATCATCGCTAGAATCGTGAATTCCACCAGATTTCATAGAAACCGAAAAATATAATAAATTATGTTAATTATTAGAGATAATCCACTTTCAAGCCCAATAGTGTATCATTAGAGACTAACTCAGAGGATAATATGACTGATATGTCAATTCCAACAACTACATGGGAAGCCATAAAATATTGGGAATTACCAGTATTGAAAAAAGTAGTGGATAAAATATAAATGATCCACAATGTTCATCATACAGCAGATGGACCCTCACGACCATCAGCTGGAGTCTGGTACACTATGTAAACATGACATTCCATAGCTCAATGACCCTATCTGTAACTCACTTGAGTCCTCATCATTAGGGTATGTTGATGAGGACCCTGATCAGATCCCTGATCTAAAGAAAATGTTCATCCTACACCCCTATGAAATCATGGACATGATACTATAGAATATAACTTTTAGAGATGTTATATCTCTCTATACAACATGCAATAGATTTGGGGTTATTTGAATACCTTCTATGCTCAAACATCCCTCAATTGAAACATAATGGGTAACCTGAAAAGAAGATAAAGGATGTAGAACTCTAATTAAACTGCATGTAACTTCTCTTTTTCATGTATCTAGCCTTGGTCTTTTATCCATCAAAATAGTTACTCAAGGAAAAAACTATAGGTACACCTATCTGAGTAAACAATTGTAGTAAAAGACCATCTACAAAACCATCTCCAAGACCATCTGAATGTCCAACGTCTTCCATATGACCTATGGCCATAAATCTAGGTAAAATATATGTACCTGCGATCTCATATGAAGATGAAGTCAGATTAGGAACATTCAGGCCTTCTAAACCACATTTAGCACCCAAAAAAGTGAAAATAAGAGAATCTCAATAAAATGAGAAAAGTATGTAGATATAGCCACTAATCCCTATTGTAGGTCTATATACTATGTAACTTTGTCATGATTTAGCATTAAAAAATAATTACTTAAAGAACATGACCTTTAAGGCCTCCTGGATGAGACCCTCACATCATCAAACAGGTCTGATAACTCCCCACCAATTCGTCGAAGGTATCAATAGCATGGAATCTTCTAACATATTCTTTATATCATATATCATCTAAATTTGGTCGATGAAACATTCAATGATATCCATATTTCCATTAGTATCCTTCAGTTCCCCGGTTCCTCGAAAGGACTGAGGATGGTAGATCATAAAATCCCTAACATTGCCAACTATGAATCTTATTAGAAAGGCTACCAACTAAAGTGGGCGAACTGCCTGAACCACTAGATGTGTATAGACATGCTATAGAGAAACCTCCCCCTTATCTTTTTCTCATACAAAATATATAAGAGGTCACATATATTTCAAAAATATAACATTAGGAAAATAAACCAATCCAAACCAGTCCAAGGGATCACACAATGTTCACCTTGGATTCTACCCACAACTGAAAGTATAACACTATGAGAACTAACCCAGTCCCAATCCCAAAACATGTGTAACAATCATTAAATATATATAAACAAAATTCCTTGCTTAGTTGATTTAATTAATTAAAAACAGAGTTATATCATAACTTCATGGAAAAATAGATATATCCCATAGTCATAGAAATTTTCTAGAATATATAGAAAAATAAGGAATTAAATTAAATAAATATTATTCAACACACCAATAATTATATTCATGGAATTTGAACAAGCATGCCTTGTACCGATGCATGGATGCGCTATAAAAATCCAATAAATATTAACAAAAATTCAATCTATGGTAACTCAAGGGTTTGTTACACATGTGTTGGCCATGGATATGTCAACTCCCCAACCCGATTCTAGAAAACTATCTTTTTTATACCATTTCCATGGTTATTCCAATATGAAAAGAAGAAAATTTTACTTTGATACTATTTTTTAACACCACAACTTAAGGCTTTGGGTCCAATCCAAATGGTCACATGATCTCATACACACCTCCATGTATGGTAGAGGTTGTCGATTAATAGAGTTCATATATGTCCATTAGTGGGCATACTATACCTTCAATAATTTAAAACTGTGAAAATATAGTCTAACATAATAATAAGCTCGATACCTTTCTTGACATCCAATTGTGAGCTTTAAGGGAATTGAGATATATTATATTATTATTTAAATTTTACCAATATAAAATAACCCTTGAACTGTAAGGTATGAATATTAGTAACCACATTATGAAATATATATATATAATGGTCTTACTTAATAAATTGTTTTGATCAATTTTTAGTAAATAATCACACAATTTTTGTTGAATTCATTTTCTGCTTCAAAAAATCAATTTTTTAATAAAATACTTTTCATTTTTTGAATTCAAAATATATTTAATTACCTTTAATATTAAAATTTTGATTTAATAAAATATGTATCAATTTGTAAATCAGCATATCAATGTTACACTAGGTGAATTTCTTTTGATCTTTATGAAATAATTGATTTTTTAGTGAATAGTCACAAATCTTTATTTTTCAGCTCCTCTCATTTATTTTCAATAAATATAGTAATTTATGTGTAAAATTATATTTTTGATTTCATATAGGATCCATTTTATTTATAATGATATAATTAATTCCATTTTAATTATAAATATTCATGATTTGGATACAATTGTGTTTTTATTCTTTCAAAATACATTTTTCAAAACACAATTTTTCTTTGTGGTTTATAAATTTATATGAAATTTAATTTTTCAAAATTATAGGTATAGAATATTAAAAAATTGATACAATATTTTGAAACATAAGGGTCAAAAATTGGTAAATATTCCTTTCTAATTTTTGGTCATTATGGATTGTAATCTTGGTAAAATTTATCACCTCGGTAAGGGGAAAATCAGGTAATTAAGGTTACAAATAATATGATAAAGAATTAAAGATATATCCAATTGAAAGATATATCTCATTGGATGATATGAATTATATATTTTTCATCCTATGTTTGAATATATATCATTTTTTAGAAATGTTTCATAGTTAATGACATTTATATTATTTTATGTGAAGAATGTTCTGAAATATCACTCTCTCGACTTTAATATCTCTAATATTTTTCAAGAATAATGAAATGATTTTATGTTAGGTTTTAGATATTATTTTTAAATATGAATTAAATTTATTTCATGGTAATAATTTTAATTTTTAGTGATATATTAACTACCTTAATGGCTTACGCAACACGGACACCTCATTTGTTCAATTAATAAAAAATTATAATAAATCATTTGAAAAATATTAAATGTCATACAATTAGGATGAATTATAATTTCACATGAAATTTATTGATAAATTTAACATATTATTGATGTATTAATGGAATATATTTGAAATAATCATTTTTATTTACATTTTCTAAAGTCAAATTAAATGAATAGTGACAGAAATGATATTACTGGTATTTTATAAAAATAATATTTTATTTAATTATTTAAAAATACAAAAAAAATCATGATCTCGGACAAGGAGGATAATATATGGATACAAATTTCATACCATATCCATTACAATCCAATTTTCCATTGCAGGTATCATTAATGATCAGGAAAGTAAACTCTATTATTTTGGTTATAGTCTAAAGTGTTAATGGGGGTGGGGGTTAAAACTAAATGGAAGGGAAGAAATAAACTAAAACATGACCTGATTTTATTTAATAAAAGAATTTTTAACTCATAATCATATTAAATTCTAATTATATCATTTTGGATTTATTTTTAGATGAATATTAATTCATATTAATTTAATAATTTAGGACATTCCACGTGTTCCCCACCCCACAATTATGAAAGGACACCCACTCTCTGTTTTTTTTAAAACAAATTGAGAAAAATATATTTGTTAAACCCAACCCATTTTAATTATAAGAATCATTAATAAATTCATTGAGATGTTCTTATATCCAAATGTAAAACCCCAGTTCGTTTATGTGAAAATATAATTGAAGTCTACTAAACAAGAAGTAATCATCATTACCGAATATTTAAAAAACATTTATTGTTTTACTTCATATAACTTTATTGTATCCATTCTAGAATAATTAATCTAAAATAATAAATATACGGAGAAGTTATTTTTATAATGGTATAAGCAGTTTATTCTTTTTTTTTCATCCAACATAAACTGAAAACATCACCAATGCATACATATGACTTACTGCCTCCATATAGTGGTGTAATTCATTTTTCATCACCGTTTTAATTGGAAGGATAAAAATATCAAAATAATGATTATATATTATATTTATGAAACAAATATTATTTTTAAATTTTTATATTATATTTAACTTCATAGCTTCCAAA
Organism: Viscum album; assembly: GCA_963277665.1. Taxonomy (NCBI): domain Eukaryota; kingdom Viridiplantae; phylum Streptophyta; class Magnoliopsida; order Santalales; family Viscaceae; genus Viscum; species Viscum album. The sequence goes on along the minus strand of OY728123.1, from coordinate 1,420,270,056 downwards.
CCCTTTGATGTTGATAACATCGCTCGTGCGTACATGCAGACTACCACCTTCACGAAGCGATGTGATCCATATTTCATTTACACTTTAAATGGATGTTTATAAGGTTATATTTAAAAAATATATATTATATTTATATCATTATTAATATTATGTTTGTGTTATAACCATAATTAAACTACAAGGATAAGAACTTATTTGAAAAAACAAGCATGAAAAAATATAGTCAACACCAAAAAATTGACCATAATAAATTATTGTTAACGAATGTGTTAATATATGTTACATGAAAATATATATATTATATTATAAATAAGAGTATAATACTAATAAAAATTAATTACATGTTTAATAATATTATGCAAGAAAGTAAATCATATTCAAGTAAAGGGAAATGTGAGTTATGGGGTTTCATAACCCCATTTTATTTCATTTGGTTAAATTTCATCTTTACTGTATCTGATATGATAAGGTTACGTGTGAAATGACCATTTATTATTTTATGTTTTATTTAATATTTTTTGGATTTTCATTTGATACACATAATCACTTTATAGATTAATTATTACTTCAGGTTTAGGATCATTATAAGGGATTTCTTCTTAATTTCCCATCCATTAAGACATATTTTTATTATACACCTATTTATTATTATGTTGTGTATATACATCCACATTAATGTATTTAACAAGAATACCTGTTTATTTATGATAATTAATTTTTCAATTCAAGCTTACACTTTCAATGAGAAACAATCGAAAAGTAACAAATATAGTAAGAATTTAATTTAATAACATCAATTTTTGGATTGCCATAATTTTTGTTGAACGAATATTATAATACATTATTATTAAAATCCATATATTTTTTATCGTCTTATTATTTTATGAGTTTACACTTTTTATTCAAACTTCTCCTCACTATTTTAATTGAGGCAAACAATGAAAATTTTAAAAGAGAAACTGATATTATTTCTTTTTTGATCAAATATAATTTCCTTTCGTGGATGTATTTTTGAAAATTATTTTTAAATTTACTATTTATCTAACATATTAAGGAAATTTCACATTATACATGAATTTTTAAAATGTTTAAATGTAATATATCTACTGTTTTTTCAGAGTTAAATTTTAAAATTTCTATATAATAGTCAAAAGGAATGTTTCTTTTAAAGTATATGGTCTAAAGGGATTTTCCTACCACCATAAACATTTTTTTTACTTTTTAAATCTTCTATAAGTTTTCAATGTATTTACAAGGAAAAGTAGTTTAATAAATATAATTTCAAATTTTATCTACTATTTTATATTATTCTCCAAAATACACAAATATTAATCAAAATTTATATTTTCCGTCATTATTTTTGTTGTCCGTAACATTATCTAGAGACACTAACTTTCTCATCACCATTGGAAATTGAATTTAAATTAAATATACATATTCATTGTATTATAGATTTTTTTGGTGTATGCCAACACAATGTTTGAAACGATCAAGGCACAAAGTCTTGATAGTGCTGATTTAATGATGTCTGAGATCATGACATATAATATAATTAATTTTATTCATTGAGAATTCTTTTATTATTCTCGATGTGATTATTGTATTTGATATTATCCATGGATTTATTTAATGCTCATGTTATTGCTGCAAATAATTTTCTTTCGATTTTCAAAAGACGGTTTATGGGATTCTAGTGCCCAAAATTACAAACTCAATCTCAAGAAAGAGAAACGCATATTTAGAAAACTCAACCAACAAAGAATTACATATCATAAAAACCATACCCATCTCTGCATACCCTGTAGGATTCATCTTCTCTGGTATCCGTAGCTGATTCCCATTCTGGTGACCTCCAGTAGCTTTCACTTTGAACTCGACTCCTAAGCTGATCCAGTAATAAATTTTCTGGTGATGTTCTCTTGACAACACTACCCTTCCTAAAAGCCATGGTCACCTGACTATCCCTCTTAGAGTCAGATCTAGTCTGCATCAGCCTCAGAAGGCATGATTAATCTCTCCTTGGCCGTCTTCTTGGGGTAGCAGAAAAAGGCCCTTCAACTGTAGCTAGTTTCAGATTCCCTCTTTGAACAACATCGCTGAAAAAATGACCGACTATGCCGCACAAATTTTCTTCCCCCCTAGAAAATTCCATTCATGTATCAGCTTGGTCCCCCAACCCCAAAACAGGACTCCCTGTATTATTCTCCCTCCATTGGTCTAGAGTTTTTTCTCCATCAAACACAGGTGTTCACCCTCTGTAAACACATTTTCCACAGTCACCAGGTGTGCCTCTTTCACAACACCACCCGCCTAATGATCCCTTCTCTTATCTGTTCCCACCAAATTGGAGCTCATGACCACTGTGTGGTTGTCTTCCATCATCAAACTAGTAAGCTCATGCCCCCTGTCGCCATCCTATTGAACCTCCACAGCCTCCTCTCCGATCATAACAGGTTCATTTTCCAAACCTTCAATCGGCTCTCTCTATGGAGCCTCCTTGCCATCATCCCCTCCTGTAAGACCATCCTCCTATAGAACCTCAGCCATCAAAACATCAGAAATTCCATCAAACCAGTTACTCAATGAAAGAAAATGAGGAGGAAAACGATCCAAACCTCTAGCCTCCTTCTGACTATCCAAGAAAACCACTTACATTGCAATCAAAACCCTCCCATCCCCATCCATCCCTGCACTCTCACTAACCAATGTGCTAGTGGAATCTCCAACCTCCTGCCTTAAACTATGAAAACCCTCAGAAATATTCGAGATAGACTTAATCTTACCACCTGAAGCTCTAGAATCATGACTAATCTCAAATGAAACCTTACGAAACCCAGCTTCCATACCATCCAAAGCTGAACTTGACACACCAGAGTACCTCCCTCTCTCAATAGGCCCTATCGACCTCAGACCAGGACCCAACACTAAGCCTGTCTCCAAACGAGTATCATCTGTCGTTCTCACAGGAGAATATTTCCATTTACAACGGATCTCCCTCAACCATGGAGGATGTCCAATTCGACATACCTCAACCGAATGTCCCAGCCTCCTGCAAGAATAAAAAAACTCGATCTAATATTCATAAATAAATCATTGTCTTCAAGGATACTCTTCACCAATCATTATCTAAACAAAGTCAAAAAGTACTACAAGATGCATCAATTTCAACACATTCATGGGGGTTCACTAGATGGAAAGCCGCCTCAGTACGACTATTAGAACATAGAAATAGACATCCCATATTTCCCAGGATTCGAATAATCGAAGGTTTTTTAAACGAAAAAGTATGTTTAGGAAATCTTACACAAACCATGATGAAGGTGAGTCACAGTTCATATGAAAGTCGAAGGACCAACGAAAGAGAAGATAGCGAGATCCCTTGTAGTAGCGAGGAGCCCTCGACCACGCTTGAATGAAATCCACCTTTATATCAAATAGAATCATAATTTTTTTTACTGTCATGCAAGCCAACCACCACTCACTCCTGGAGATCCCACGAACTGAAAACGAATCGGTCGAAGTCATACATAGAAGGCCTCTTTTTCTTGAACCGAGCCACAAGGGTTAGATTCAACAATTAGTATGATTCCATGAACTCGGATGAATAAATATGAAGATTTGGCACCACTTCGACCAGATCTGGGACCTTAAGGATTATAACAACATTCTAGAAAGGTGGGAAAAACTCTATATTGGAGAAAGGTTTGAATATCCTTTCTCTCCTATGGGATGACAATTCCTCCTCCCCCACCGAGGGGGGAGGAGCCGACGTGGAGACCGTCGTCATCACCTATAGGGGAGAGACATTGACGGATCGAGTAGTTGCATCCTCATATATTCATAGTTATTCTCCTCATGTAATTGATTAAATTAAATGTATTTTCTAGTATTTACCTTTCCATATCTATTTTGAAATATTTATTCAAAATAGATTCCCTTATACATAACACTTATTGATTCTTTTAGTTCACCTTTTATTTATCTTCAATCCTTATAGTGTGAAGAAGAAATCTTTGAATGATTTCCAAGAATGAGACACCTATTCTTTTTTATGTCTTATATTTTATTTTTATTGTATAATGGGAATCATGTATATATTTTATTAATGAATAATATGAAGTGATTGGAACTTTCAGTTGAGATCCTTTGTGTCTTTTAGAAATGTAATAATATAGAAACTGAATCTGAGTTACTGGATTTGGGGTTGGTAAGGTTGGCTGTAGCTAAATATTTGTAGAAACCATGGGAACTAAATTTTGGGAAACCTATATTAGATAACATAACCCTATGACTTAGCTTGATGATATATCCAATTATATGATAAAATCATAATGTGTTTTGTATGTTAAAAGTTGTTTTCCTAAAAATAAATCCCTTTTTGGATAATACTAGTGAATGTGGTTTTGTAATAGATTTATCTAAGGTTAATAAACCCAAAATCAGTTGTTCAGGTATATTATGGCCATAATTTTGGTGCAAGGTGAAATTTCCCTTATTAGGAACATAGTTTTATACTATTGAGGGATATGACTGGGTTTAATCACATTTTATTTATGAACTTTTATGATTAAATTGAATAAATAATGATCATTAATTATCTAGGTCATACCAAAGATGTCATATATTTAAAGGAAGATGTCAAAATTTTTAGTTATGTTTAATGATCATTACACACATGGACTTCACACTATGTTTTTAGGTGTTAGTCAAGTGATGGGACCAAAAAAACAATGTTAACATTGAGTTTAATGAAAAATGGAAAGATTATTCTACTATAAAACTAAATCATACATTCTATTGAAGGTGAAACCTTATGAATATATATGATCAACTATCATGATATATGTTTTATAACATAATATTTTTTGAGTTTTATTTTGTTGTTTACATTATATTTGATGGAGTTTAATGTTTTTTGGATTTATATAATATATTAAAAAATCTATGATTTTATTTATGGTTTTAGGGAAGAGTTAATTATTGAAGGAATGTATGTTTTCATTGAGTATTTATAGTAATTCAAGTTATTAGAATAATTTATTTGAATATATGATCATATTACTCACATGTTTTTTATTTACCAATTGGATCAACTCTATGCTGGCTACAAATAAATGTTGGATCAATTATTTCATATTTCTTGTTTTTTAATTTGTTTAAAAATCTTTTGGAGGATACTAAGGTTAACTATATATGGAATGGATTAAGTTAAACTCTTTGGTTTTTTGAGGTTATTGAGATAATTGTATTCTATTTATCCATATAATATTATTTTTTTTAACCATTTTAGTTTTTTAAAATTCATATTGAAAAAAGGAATTAAATTTCATTCTTTTATGGATCTTATGATCCCTTAAAAGTTAATTTTAGTGCATCAAACATGAAAAATTCACCATGGATATTCTTTTCTTGGAATAACAGATGAAGTGGAAATTCATCGAACAATTAAAAAATGATGAAATTATACGTATGAAATGGAAATATATAAACTAATTACATTTTATCATTCTATATATTGTGATATTAAATGAATCCCTCAAAATTAAGAAAAGAATCTTGAAATAAATGTGTAATCATTTCACATTAATGTTTGACGAATTGATTGACTTTTAACAGCTCACTAATTTTGGGTTTTTTGGTCATTTATTTTCTCAATAAAATATTATCTATCCCACTCCATTACTCCTTGGAAGTTAATTTTATCCTCTATTCCAAAAATTTAACATCCCTTAAATGTTCTCTTTAACATGTAACCAATCATATGTTTTTTCAGGTAACCTTTCTGTTTCCCACCTTCTCTTTTTGAAGAATTTTTTATTATCCCTCTTTATTATATAGGTTTTCAATAAATACATTTAAAATATTGAACCATTGATGATCTAGATAAAATTTATTGGATGTAAATTATGTTGGGTTGGGGGGAATTTAACACTATAAACATTGTTTAAAGTAATAATAATATTGATAGCTTATATGAAACACAACAACAATATTTAAGAAAACTTAGATATATTATATTATTATTTAAATATGAAAATTATTAAAAAGTTGTTGACTTGATAGGGATGAATATAACTAACTTAATTATAAAATATATGTATAATCATCCAAATTAATACAAATTTATTGATTAATTCTTAGTAAATAATAAAAGAATTTTTAATATATTCATTTTTTTCTTAAAATTGAATTTTTTTAAAAAATTATGATACATTTTTTATGGGAAATTATAATTAAGTTAATCCTATTTAATAATTTTCATTTCATAAAATTAAAAGCATTATTGATATTTTTATATTAAAATTAAAGAAGTGATAACTTTTGGAATCTTTATGAAATAAATGATTTTTCCTTTAATGGTGAAAAACGCATATTTTTAAAATGATCTCATTTATTTTAGTTAAATAATTATATTTAAAAATAGAGTTTTTTTATTTTACATATGATTAATTTGATTTATAATAATAAAATTAATTCCATTTGAATAAATAGTATTTATTATTTTGATATAATATAATTTTTATAATTAAAAAACAGATTTATCAAAATACTGTTTTTCATTTCATTTTAAGAATTTATATTAAAATTATTTTATAGAATTTCTAGATATTTAATCATGAATAATTGATAATATATTTTTAATTATGAGATTCATATTTTTTAAATAGTTCCCATTTTTTGGTTAGTATAAAAAATGATATTTGTAAAATTTATCACCCTGGTAATGGATAATGAGGTAATTAATGTTAAAAATAACTTGATAAAGAATTTAAAATATATCCAACACCTAAATTAATTTTTTGGATTATATTAATTAAACCTTATTCTAACTAACTTCTAATAGAATGAATATTTCATCAATATTTCTTAGATAATATTATTTATATTATTTTCTGTAATGTGAATTCCAAAAATGCAATTATCTAAACTTTAATATCTCTAAATTTTTTTTTGATTATGATAAATGTTATTATGATTGGATTTAAATGTTTATTAAAACTAAAAAAAATAATTTTTTTATCATGATAATTTATATGTACTTTTTATAGACATAGTAATTACCTTAAGTGATTACACGACATTCACACAACGTTTATTCAATTAATGGTAAATTAAAATAATTGATTTCAAAAATATTGAACGTAATACAATTTGGACAAATTATTGTGTCCCATGAATTTTATAAATAAATATAAAATATTATTTATCATTTAAATTATTATATATTTATTACATTTTGTCTTGATGTTTTTTAAATTCAAATTAATTGATTAGTTTCAAAAATGACATTTAAGACATTTTATAAAAATAATAATTTATTAAATTATTTCAAAACCATTAAAATATTGATCAACAAAAGGGGTATAATATATGGTCTAAAATTTCATCCATAGGCAATTTATGGTAAAATTATATTTTTATTATAAAATCATTGACCCTTATAGTGTATAAGGTTTTAATATTCCAGTAATTATCTAAAGGGTTTACGAGGGTTAAAATTAAGAAAAGGATTAATACATAACTAAATCCTATAAAATATTATTATATGAGATTAATTAGGATCAACATCATAATATATTATAATTACTTCTTTTAGTATTAATTTTTCCTTGAAAATTAATTTATATTATTTTAATACATTAAAAAATCTAATAGTGCCCCTCCCCTCACTTAATAAAGGACACCCGTTATCTGTTTTCTTTACACCACATTGAGAAAAATAGATTAACCAAATGCTACCCATTTATCATCTAAAAATCCAAATCCATGTTCTATATGTTCTTTTATTTCAAAAAAACCTAGTTCTTTTTATTGGAGTTACAAATGATGTCCACTAAAGAAGAGGAAATCATCCTTATAGATTCGTTCAAATTTATTTCCATATTATACATACTAGAAATCTATTATAACTATTAAAAAAATAAAGAATATAGTATCATGAATATAATTATTTATTATTATTATTATGGGAACACCCTTTTTCATATCTTTTCCATCCTTTTGGAAGAGAACACATCCCTCATGCGCACGTACAACTTACTGTGTTCATGTAGCGGTGTAATTCATTTTTCATCACCATTTTACATGGATAATTAGAAAGATTGAAATAATGAATATATATATATATATATATATATATTATTTATCAAATAATCTTTTAAAATTTTAATATCATATCTACTTTATTAACTTCCAATCCATAGGAAAATGATAATGTCGCTAATGCGTGTGTCTGGACTACCACCTCAATGAAGCTCTGCAAGCTATTTTTCATTTCCACCTTACATTGATGGTAATAATGATTGAATACATGAATATTATATTATACTTATATAATTATCAACACTATTGATATGAAAAAACAAAAATCAAATTGCAATGACTGAAACATTCATGACAAAAAATTCGTCTAAATATAAATTAATTAAGAACTAAGAGAATCATAATAATAAAACATAGTTAACAAATATGTGATAATTTGTTATATGTGGATCATATGTGATATTATAAATATAAATATGGTTCTGATATAAATTAATTAAATGTTTAATGAACTTATACATGAGGTAGAATCATTTTCAAGTATACGGAAATGTGAGGTAGGGGGTTCATAACTCATTTTTGTCATTATGTTTTGTTGCATCTTCTTTGTCTTTGATATTATAAGATTATATATGTAATTACAATTTATTATTTTATTTTTTATTTAAAATTTTTTTATTTGGATTTACATTTGATATATATAATCACAACATTTATTAATTCTCAATTCTATGTTATCATTATTGTACGGGATTTCGTAACAATTTCCCCTATATTGATAGATAATTTTTATTATGCACCTATTTATTTTTATGTTGTGTTTATAAAACATGTTTTATGTATTTAAACTGAATATATTTTTATTCATGGTCATTACTTTTTATTTTTAATTTTAAACCTTCATGGGTTACCAATCGAAATTTTACCAAATTTGTAAGAATTTATTTTAATAATTCCATTTTTTCAGACCGCCTTAATTCTTATTAAAGGAGAATTATAATATAACCATCATATAGTCCGTATATTTACTTATCATCTTGATATTTAGGGATTTTTTATATTTCCTTCTTTTTTTCTCTCTATTTATCACTTGAAATAAGAAAATAAACGTTCAAAATAAAGACAGAATTTATTTCTGTATAATTGAATATATTTTTCTTCCATGACCATAACTTTCAAAATTATTTAACAAAAGTCTTTTGCGTTTAATATATTATGTATATTTATGTTACAGTTCATGTTTTATAATTTTTTAATGGATATAGTATAATGTTTTATGGTAGGTTCACTTTTGAATTTCTCTATAAATTTCAAAAGGAATACTTCTATTAATGTATATGTTGTTAATACTTTTCCCAACTCCATAACTATTTTAAACTTGTTTAGATTCTAATACATGATTTATATGAATTTATAATGCATAGTATTTTAAGATATATTATTTCAATATTTTCATTTTATTTTATTTTATTCCCCAAAGGACATGAACTTACTATAAAATCTATATTATCACTCATTCATTTTTTGGATGTTAACTTTATCTTGAAACATTCACATTCTTGTGATCATGTGAAAATAAATTTATCTTAAATAAAAATATTAATTTTATCTTGGATATTATTAATTCATAAATCATATATTGTTTCTACATACATGGTTTTAATTATAATGTAATTTTATTAACTGGGGAAATATTAATATTTTATATTATTTACTAAATATATATATATATTAACAAGGATAATTATTTATGAATTAAATTGATCATTCAATAAACAAGGAATTAATTGGACATGTAGTGATGGGTGAGTCCCAATATAGATAGACCCTTAATACATCAACGTGTCTCATGAGAAAAATATTTTAGAAAAAAAACCATTTTTTGGTGTATTCATACCCATCATTTTAAACATTTTTAGAAATAGGTATTGAAAATAACAATGTCTTGATATATGAGGTCTTGACATCTAATAAAATGAATTTACATCATTCCGAATTTTGTTATTATTATACTTGAGATTAATAAATTTGAAACTATCAATGGATGTATTTCGTGATCGTGTTATTGATTAAATTCCATGTGTTTTCTATTATTTACTATTCCATATTGAAAAGTATTTATTTAATCATAGTAGATTCATTGTACCTAACCATTACCAAGAGTTTTGAGATGAACCATTATTATTTTTCTTTTCCCTATCATATGAAGATGAAATCATTGAATGATTTTAAAAGATATTGAAAATTTTATTTTGTAATATTTATATATTTTTCTAATGTAAAATAGGAATCAAATATATATATGGTTCTTCAAGAATACTAAATTGATCTGTCCTTTAGGATGAGTTACCCAGTATCTTATAATAATGTAATAAATTATACACCAACATTGGGTAACAAGAGGTGGGGTTGTTACAAGTATCATTTCATTGTAAAAATATAAAAATATAACCAAAAAATAAATGAATGATAATATTATCATTCTGAAACTAAATAATAAAAGGAAACACATGTCATACATAGATAACATCTCCCAAAGAGGTAAGAAAAAAGAGAGTATAAATTGTAGATAAAAATTGTAAAAAATAGCATGGTCTTATGGATTATTTCCTAGTATTCTTCCATCTACATGAACCTATGTTCACTCATCCGGAAAAGGGACCCTTCATTTTCTAGAATGCTAGTCTTAAAATTTATAAGAGTCCTAAAATGATTGAGTATGTTAAGGGTACAAGACTTAGAAAGAAAACAAATATACACCATTAGTAATCATTCTCAACTATAAGAGGTGTATTTCATTATAATAATAAATCCATAATAATAATAAAAACAAAAAATATAAAAATGTATTGGTTATACCCTATCCAACATCCATAAACCCCCTATCAATCCTAATTCAATTCAATGATGGAAAGATAATGTAAATACATCATAAGTAACCAAACTAACCACATGCCAGTGAATCTATCATTCAACATCATCATTGAATTTTGAATACTAGATTGCAGGTTCCTCCCAGGCTATAAGTTTGATAAGATTCTCATAAATCAACTAGGAATCAACCTTAACATGTTATACTAATCGTATATCAACTAGAAATCAATCATCATGATACTTAGTAAATGAGTGCATCCTCAACATAGAATTCAATGGTATCATCATACCTCCACCCTATTCTCAAGACTGTCATCATCATCATCACAAGTCATGTTCACTACCACTATAGGAGATAGTCACGTCATTAAGATCCATCTCTTATGACAACTAATAATGATACTTAAAGCAAGTTAAATTATATACAAGGTAGAGAATAATTGAATAAATGTCATCATTTGAATAAATCATCAATATAAAAATATTTGATCATTATCAAACATGAAAAATCAGCATTATGTATACTCATGGAATCATGCATCATAAAGGGTCTCATGGGATGCACATACCCCAAAATGAGATCATAATAAACCATGGAGAATCATGTATTCCAGCACATGAAATATTTTAAATAATGAATTGTAAGATAGGTACCAATTATTTTGGAACTTCCTACATCAAATCCTTCAAAGTCAACACTAATGATAGTACACTATGTGTGGTTAGAAATCTTGAGTAGAAATATCTAGAACCAAGAAAACCTCCTTATTGGATTTAATATCATAGTTATCAAAACATCATTATTAAATGTTCATTAATGTTCCACAACATCAATAACAACAATTATATTACAAAAATTAAAAATATATCACATGTGATAATATTTTCTCTCTCTTGGATAATTTCTAAATCATCAAAACAGTCCAACACATGTTTTAGAAATTCATATTCAAGAAAAATAGTGAAACTACATGGGGAAATTTTCTATATCTCTAGAATAATACACATGTGATGATCCTTTATTTTTATTCCATTATAATTTAGTATAACAATTCTATTATAATCTCTGATAAATTATAGACTAATATTTATTTATCATTCTGAGAATAATTACCTTATTATTATTATTCAAGAATTATTCATTAAATTCCTCTAGAATATTTGAGGATAGACATGAAATAAAGATAAAAAAGAGAATATAATCATACCTAGAATTACATATCATCAGTGTTTCACCATGGAAGAGGGGAGACCAAGAAAAGGGTCCTTCCATGCCTGTTATTTTGAAGAAGGGGTCATACTACTCAAAGAACGATGATCACATTAAAAGGATCAAGAAAAAAAGGTAGCAAGGTCTGACCATTTTAGAAGAAAATCACATACAGGTTCACGATTATTAAAACCATAAATTAATTTTTTTCATAATACTTTCTTGAATGGAGATGATTTTAATGGTATCCATAAATATTGAACTAATGTCAAATAAAATAAAAGATTTAAAATATGTGTTTTTTGGATTTTAAAGTCATTCAAAAGTAGTTAATGATTCATTATATGAAGAAAAGGGGGAAAAATGAGAAAAATAGGGTAAAACACTAAGACATAGACTTGGGTTATGTGTTGTGTAATGGTAATTTGGTTTTACCAGTAATCATGGAACATACCCTTATACAATGATTCCTATATTCTTACAAAAAACAATTAAAGTGATTATTAACCTTATGAAACCCATATTTTCCCTAAAAGTATACCCTTATTCAAGCCAATCACTTATATAATTGGCTAGTTACCCTTAAACAATACCTTTATGAGTGCTAGTACCCTTATGAGATCCATTGGTTACCCTTACATGTTGTAGTAATATCGAAATGTAGGTACACTTAAGTATATGGTTACCCATATTCACACCCTAGTTTTATATTACAAAAGAAAAGAAAAAGAATAGGTACCCTTAGGTAATTCCCTAACATGATTTCTTTACCCTCACGAAGTGATATGATGACCTTTATGGAGAGCATGGATACCCTTATATAGTGTCACCCCATACCTTATGCAACACTTGAACCAAGTGTTACCCTTACATAGTAGATTGTTTAACCTTATATAACCCTTATTTAATGGGTTTTACCCTTATATAAGGTCTTTATGCACACCTTTACAGTTATGTAACACCATAAAACTTATGTAAGGCTAATTTTTATTAATAAAATCATATTTATAGATACAGACATTGAAAGTTTACAGAAAAAATAGGGATTAAGAATAAAATATAATAGAGAACATTATTATATATAATAAATTGGATGTTTAAAATATTATATAATAATATATATCTATGATACATTTGTTTTTATTTTGGTTATAACCATGATTAAACAATGTTTATCCCATATTGATCATCCAATTTACCCAAGTTACTACCCATGTTAAATATATATCCCAATAGAGAGTAACTATAAATCAATCTATAATTTTTCTTAAGATATCATATAAATTTTCCTCAAACAATCATGAAGGGAATGATGTTAACTAACGAAGTCTATGTTTGGATTATTTTATTATTGCATGTATGGAATCCATAATATGATGTGTACAGAATTTGAATAAATATTTTTTTAATAGTGTGAAATGTAAATTCAGTATGTTGTATGTTCTCTACTATATACTAATAAATAATTTCTACATTATAATGATTTTAGTTTATTAATTTCTATAATGGTATTGTGTTTTATCATGAAAAATAATTTTACTTTGTTACGTAATTATATTTTTATATCAAACATGTTGATCTTCGTGGTAGTAATTTTACTGTATAAATGGATATTAATATGATGGATATTGATCTAGTTATAAGGGGTATTTTGAGAATGTGTAATTTATATGCAGGTATAGAATATCGATTTATAAATGAATTGGTTTTTCTCACAACACTCTGAATATACTTTGAAATTATTTATCCTTGAATACAATAGTTATCTTAGATAATATAACTATATTATAATTGATTACTTTTCCCATTAATGGGATTAGTGGTTCACCTAGACATCAGATATAGAATGGGAATCATGGATCTTATATGAAATTTATCATATAACATATGATCTATTCATGAAGAAGGTAGTAAATCTATATATCCTCTCAGTATACAAAGTTATTACATTTTAATATTTTATTAATCAATTTTATTGCATGAACGTATTAATTCCATTAATTATTGAATGTTTATTTGAAAATCTATTTAGCTATATATTTATCTTAATGAGCATATTTTTTATGAAAAAATATTGGTTACCCACTATTTGGGTACCGATATTGACTAATGATAAGTCTCGAAGGGTGATCTCATCGCCCCCATGATGGTAACTTTTGTTGGGAGTCAAATATACACAAATAGAAATGGTTTTTTCTAAAAATAAACACAAAAATAGTGGAATTCCAGCCAAAAATCCATTATGAAAATTCAATATATTTATATAGAAAATAATAAGTATAAAATGATTCTAAATTATAATATGAAACAATATAAATATCAAATAAATAAACACCATGTGAAACATTATTCCATAAATTAATAAAACATTTGAAAACAAGATACAATTATTACCCAAATAACAGGTAACACCATGAACAACAATATGGAAAAATTATTATAATGTCATACTAAATAATGTGACTAATATAAAATGTTAAATCTAAAATAAGAGAAAGAAAAATTATTTGAGTGAATGATATTCTAGAAACTAAAAAATAAAACAAGTAACTACTCTTACCCATATCCATGTCTAATTAAATTATTTCACTTTCCCCCACAATTATATTATACACAATGATAAACTATTTCAATCAAATAGAAGATGTGATAAATCTATAATGTAACAGGGATGATAAATTTTTTCCCATTAGGTATCTTCCTTACACCCTCTTCAACATCTTTAAAAATCATATCATTTCATGCATGTTTGAAATACATGTAAAAATTATGTTTGACAATTTAGTTTTAATGCTAGATAAAATTTATTTCCATATAATCCATACATTAAAAATAAGAGAAAAGATAATTTAATTTTTTAAATTAAAAAATATAAATGATGGAAAAAATTTATATGTCATTTAAAATGGTTTTAAACTAGTTGAATAATTATTGAATATAAAGTAAAGATATAAATATCTCTATTTTTATATTAATGGAATACCTATAAAACATACATGTGATATCAAAAATGAATAAAAATAAATATCAAATAATCATGGGTACTATTAGATATTATTATCCATAGGCATACTCTATAATACTAAAAACATAGACTCTATAAATATTAGGCTTGGTTGTAAAATAATTTACCCACACTCAACATTATGCAATATAGCATGGTAATGTGGAAAATAAAAATCCATTGAAATACCTTAACATTTTTCCAAAATACATAAATTATTACAGAACATGTTTATAAAGTTTCACCATATTTTCCACCAATCTACCCATAGTCTTCCATGATAGATAAATAGAGGAAATTTAAGTAATAGATATAAAATAATGATATCAATCAAAAAATGAGATCTCCCTTACCACTAAACATACATCCTATATAAATATATCATTTCATCAAGTGTAATAAAACTGTATTATAATACAATGGGGTTTATATTTATTGATAATAATATTTTAGTTCATTCCCCCCTTGATTTTGGGGTGTTTCGGCTGGCATTTTGAGTTCTGGGGAGCTTTTCAAAGTGTTGATAGTTTGGTAAACTATTTTAAATCAATGCAATAGAAACGATGTTCCTCGTGTAGTGGTATAAAGAGGGTATCATGTTTAATATTCTTGGTTATAGAAACTGTGAGATACAACTCTATGAACTTAGGGGTTTGAGGTAGTGTCTAACTCACGTTCTTCATGTGTTTTGGAAAACCATGGGAGACAACCATCCAACCTCCCTATATCAGGGTATTTTTTTGCTTTTAACCTTTTATTTATTTTGTAGATTCTACCATAATACACCCAAATTTGATCCTATTTAAAACCAAACATTACAAGGGGTTATCTCTCATTCATCAATATTCTTAAATTTGATTGTATTTTTTCATGGGTGGGTTTTCATCTGAATCAAGATGTAAGAGATTATCCTCGGTTCCTCTTATCATTTGTTAATTTTTCTTCATATTCCTCTAACCATAGTGAACATTGGTTGTAATTTTTTATGGTCAGGGTTGTTAGAAATTAGATATTTTGGTTTGTGAAGTTTATGATATATCCTTGGAGTTCCTTTCTATTTAAATTAATTGAAGGCAACATGATTACACCACATGAGGAAGGTGATTTCTTTCCTTAGGTTTATTTAATTGTTACTTGAATTTTTGATGTTTTAAATATGTTATTTAATTAATGTGGGTATGTATATGATACCTATTTTGTATTTTTATATGGTTTTCCATGCTTAGGTTGGGTTTTCCGTTGAAAAAATGGTTAAAATACATAGTTATATAGATTTTTTTTAAAACAATTGTATTATATAAATTATATATTTTTGAGGAAATTTCAAATATTGTTTGCATTGAGAGAAGCACTTTTTCATTGAGTTTTAAGAAAATATTTAATTTCAAAATTTTCCCCCTTTTGGTTATATGGGGTTTTCATGATTTCAAATGGGGTGGTGTGTATTATGAAATAAAATGAAGTTTCTCTTTAGTTATTCAGATTTGATCAGAATGAGTTATTATTTCTATGGATTTTTTAGATTCCAAATTTAATTAAAAAGTGATTTAAAAATGTAAATGTTATTTTTGATAAGATAATGGCCCAGTTGAAACTTTATAAAGTGATGATTTGTTAATTATTGGTTATTAAATTGTTGATTCTATATTTTTTAATGATTTTATGATTATACATGTGATAATTGTTGTGAATGATGTGATTGTGGAGTTTGGTAGTGGGGCTTTGTTATTGACATGTGATGAAATTTTTTTCCCACCCTATTTTATAATCCCATGATGAACCCTTAGATACTAGGTGGTATGTTGTGGTAAATTACTTGAATTTTTTTTATTTAAGAACCATTTAGAAACCCCTATTTATAAGTAACACCCAGATGAGGGATGAAGCCAACGAAACTAGTTAGAGTGATTAGATTGATTAATGTGTGGCCAATAACATTCATGTAGTAGTTCCAAATTCTCATGTCTTATACTATATCATTATTCCCTATAGTATTTCCACATACTATGTGTCATATGTTATTAGTTTTTTATATATATTGGAATGTGTGTTTCTTACTGCATGGGTGGACTTGTTTGATGTGTTAAAACTCATCTGTTTAAGTCAATATATTGGATGGTTTTATTCCTTTAATTGATTTGAATTATTTTTTACTTTATATAGTGGTGTTTTATTTAAACTTACCTTATTTCCTTGCACACATTTTTGTTCTTTGTGTTAAATGATTTTATATAAAAAAGATTAAATGGTTTTCAAGTTACATTCTTGTTGAAATTATTTTTGAATGATTAAAACCAATAATGTAATTTTTTTCATCAAAAAGTGTGATATTTTAATGGTAAATTAATTTTTAAACAAATATTATTATTTTGGTAAGACAAATTTTTCATGTTTTATAAAATTTATTCTTTGATAATGTTTATAGTCTATGTTTTTATATGCATATTATTTAAATGAAATGAAAAACTATTTGTTTTCATTACCTTCATGATTTCAATTTTGGATTATTTTATATAAGGAGTGAATTTCAATCATGGTTGTATCCTATTGGCTTCTGCATAATCCACACATAGTCACTTTGGTGGTTATGTAGTTTGTAAATGTTATTTAGGGTTTCTTTAGTACATAGTGTTCATGTTTGATCTCTTTCTATCTTCCATGGTAATCATTTCGTTGTTGTGATCGTGGTGGTGACTTGAGTGTCACATGGAGATGATTATCAGTCTTTTGGTTTTGCAAAACCGGTTAGAATGGGTTTTTTAAGCTTTTTGGCCCTTCAATTTTCTATTATTTTATTTTCCATTTTAGTTTCATAACATTTAATTAAAGATTTTTATGATATTCCTTTGGAATATATATTTTTCTATTTTCTGTTAAGCCTTTTTTGGATGTTTATGCTTGGATTAAGGAAGATGAAACCATCCCCAATGTTTTAATGCCATTCCCTAGACTATTTTCATCATCCATGGGTGAATGGAAAATCTCTATAGGTGTGTGGTGTGTCAGATATGGCCCTGGTCTTGAAGGTGGCCCATGCATGTTCTTTAAAAATGGAATTAGATCCCTTACCCACTCTAATGTGTAGAGGTACTTTCTAGGTTTGAGGTGGGTGGTTGACAATAAGGGTATTGTGATATAAATGGCTGGAGAGTGTAACACCCATAAAAAATTGAGATGTAAAATGATAAATGTTTCTTCCCATGTCAACAATTTGATCCTTTGTTGAAGTCCTACCTTATTAGAACTCAACAGTTAATTAAGCTTTCCTATAGTAGTGGTCATGATGGGTGACCTCCTAGGAATTTTCTGAGGTTTTGTGTGAGTAAGGATAATTCCCACCAAATTTATAAAGTGTTATAATGTGGTGGAAGTCATTAGTATGGTAGGTGATCATATTGGGTAATAAAATACTGTGTTTTGGGAAGGAAACCAAGGTATTACAGGAGTTCCATGAAGGTAAAATGATTTGGTTAATTTCCTAAGGATACTAGGCTGTTAGAAAACGGTATCAGGGTATCTTGTTTCTTGAATGAGGCCTAGGTTATTCAGATCGACATTCTATTTATTTGGGAGTTAGTGGTAGAAATGTTATGGATCCATCATGACTCTAGTGGTAGGTTTGAGGAAATTTATGGACCCCCCTTCCCTATGTCATATATGAAGTTTCCATGGGAAGTTTCTTGGTTTGTTTGTGATTGAGGACAATTAAATATAAATAATAATGTGTTGGCTAATGGGATTATTCATTAGTATAATAAGTGATCGTGTTGGGTAACAAACTATGGTTTTTAGGGTAGGAAATAAATGTATTACCGGAGACCAATGATATAAAAATAAGTTCATTTCTTAAGGAGACCGGGTGTTTAAAAAATCTTATCCAAAAATATGGTTTCATTAATGTGGCGTAGGTTTTTGATATGCACCTTATTTTTATTCAGGGTTAGTTGTATAAATGATATGGGACAATCAGGACTTAGGTGGTAGGTCTAGAGATGTGTTTGGCCCACTCATCTTTGCATTGGATCTCGAGTTTCCATGGGTGGCTATGATTATTATTTTGAATTTTTTACTTGCGGTGGATTTTAATAGGGATATTATTGTGAATATTACACTTACTAGAATTTTTATGGTGAATTTTATAGAAATACTTGGTAATTACTCATTTTAGAGTAAAATTTGAAGTGTTTGAAAGTGAACATGGTTTATGTGAATGGTATGTCAACAAATATTAAATTTTGAAGACCAATATGGAAAACGTATAGTGGATAAGGTGTAGTTGGCGCACATTTTGAAAACCCTAAAATGATATTGTTCATTACTACAGGAGGTTCTGTTCTTAAAAAATGGCATTCTAGAATCTTGTTTCTTGAATGGGGCATAGTTTTTGAGACCCACCTTCTTGTTATTTAAGAGTTAGCGGTATAAAGGAGATTGGACTGTAAATACTCAAGTGGTTGGTCTGGGGAAATTTTTTTCCCATCCTTCATTGTGTTAGAACACTATTTTTCATGGGATGATTCCTTGGGTGTTTGTGAGTGTGTAAAATTCACACTAAATGATCATGTGTCGGTCTGTCAGAGAAGTCGTTTGTCTAATAAGTGACCTTATTGGGTAGTAGAATATTGTGTAATAATAAGAAAACCACGGTTTTAAAGGATACTATAATGGTCCAATTATTAATTTCTTTTCATGAGGAGGCCAAGTCAATAAGAAATAGAATCAAATAATTTATTTTCTTTAAATGGGTATAGTTTTTTTTTGAAATTCACCTTTTGGTAATTCAGGGGTTATGTTTACAAACGTTATGAGACCTTCGAGACGTGGATGGTAGGACTATAGAATTAATTTTCCCACTCTTTTTTATTTTATATATTGAGTTTCCATGGGTTCTCAGGAGTGTTATTTTTTATTATTAAACTTCATTTCGATTTTTTTTTAGATTTTTTTTGTGAAAAGTGATATTCTTCAAAGATTTAAGATGATTTCATAAGATATCTTTGGGAATTCCTCATTTTGGAATAAATTAAAAGAGTGTGAAAAGGCACAGAATTATGGTGAAGGTTATTTCAAACCATGTGAAAATGGTAAAGACCATTATGGACAAACTATGTTGGTAATCACATGGTTAGAACAGAGTTTGAAAAACTGTGTGGCCATACTATGAAAATTTGAAATTTTTTGGAATCCTAATTATTTTCACCAAATATATGATTTTATATTCATATTTATTTAATGATGTTTTCACGTATATTTTAGTGGGACTTCTTGGTATTGAATTTTTTAAAAATAAATTATGGAAATCAATTTTTAATGATTTAGTGGTCAATCTCATTTGAAAAAAAAAATGTATTGGGTGAGTTGTGGTGTTTTTACAAAAGGATTTTAACATTAATGTATGCCTTTTGAGAAAAACAATGTAATTTTTTGTTGTGTATGTTTCAAAATTATTTGGGTGAGTGGTATTAAATGTTTCTAATGATTTTTCATGATAATTTGAAAGTGGTAATGTGACCTCAATTTTTTTCTTTCATATTTGGTTCCGTTGTAGATTTTTGAGGTGGTTTGTTAATTTCAATTGGTTTGGTTTGTGGTTATGATATATTTTTGTTTAGATGTAATGTGGTTTGAATGAGTTTTTTGTTGTTGTTTAAAAATAAATCCCCTAAGTCCAATCTGGAATCAAAAGAATAGAATTCCTCGAGTAGTTTTCTTAGTGATCATGGAGTTGAATTTTCAGTCTCTAAATCTTACCAAGATCATGATGGGGTTGAAGTGCCTTGTTCAACACATCACATGGATCATTTCTACATTTTAAGCCAATATGTTCCAGTATTTTTAGTGATTGATGATACAATGAAGATATTGAGTGTTATATAAGGTTGAAGATATTTTTGACTTTCTATAAACATCTAGAGCCTATATGTTGAGGTAAACCATTTCATTATACTAAGGATTGGGTTTGGAGTAGTAGAAGCTAACTAATCATGCTTAAACATTCTATTCATTATCTTGGGGTATTTTATGTCCACATTCTTTTAAACATAATTTTTTCTAATGAATTGATATATGAGAATGTGTTGATCTTTTTGGGTATTCTACATGGTAATCAAACAATGAAAAACTACATAAATTATTTTTCTATCATTGTTACTTTTTACCCAGAGTTTTTTGTATACAATTCAGAGAAAGAGTTGTTATTTACCAGAGGCCTTCATCAAAAACTACATTCCTTAGTGCTTTAGTAAGTAATTACTACCTTTAAAGAATTGGTTTATATAGATATATTTATTGAATCAATCTTAGTAGGGGAACCTGTGACATAAGATGCTCCGACACCAACTGAAGATATTATAAATGATTCAAATAAAAAATGGGAAGTTGTAAGATGATGAGGATGGAATATATCTTCTCAAAATTTCATTGTGTTTTTAGAAAAATAAGAAACCATTAGTGTGCTTCCAATATGGGATGTTTGGGCATGTTAAGATACCGTGTACATAAATTATGAAGGAATGTCATCTATGTGGCTATCCTAGTCACAGTCAATAGTTTTTTGAGATTACTGGGAATCTAATGAAAATGTATTTAAACTAGAATGAATATGTTCAGTTGGGTTCATGGTAAATTCTAGTGTAGTGTTTGAAGATGCGCATTATTTTGGGGGCATCATATTTTGTAATTTTACCTTTTTGGGGAGTTTTCTATATTTACTGAAAAAATTTTCTTTAATATATAATGGATGAATGGGATTTTGACACCATATTAATTTATTTTTAGATCTATATTTCTCATTAATTTTTAATACTTATGGACTTTTATGCATGGTGTGTGACATGTGTTAAGGTTTCTTTGATGTATGACATGGGTATGTTTTGGGAGATTACTGTGGTAATGAGGAAATGTTTTTGGTTTCACAGTAAGTTGTAAGAGCTAATGGGCAAGGATTTTGTTTTGAATCTCTACGAGTGAGTGTTTAGTGAGTTTATCCTTGAGTTACCTTATGTTTTTTCTATATATCCCATCATAGACCAATTACATTCCTTATTTTGGAATGTGCATGTTTGGGTGTCTTTGTTTCTTCATAGAGGGAATTTTCTAGGTGATCAGTTCTTGTAACCATTCAATTATTTTCAATGAAGTTCCATTTTTGTGTTTTGAGTTAGTTGCCATGGTTAGTAAAATAATTTCTCTTTAGTTATGATATTTCATTTGGTAGTTGTAATCTAATACCTCATTATTTTATATAAATTCATAAAGGTGGGAATACATGTTCCAGATTTCTATGTGTTTTTCCTATTATTGTGTTGTTATCCTTTGGGATTCCTTTTGTTTGTATGGGATATCATTTGGCTCTAGTGACACTAGTTGTTACAAAGATGGTGTTTATGGTTTCTCCAAGGAACTAGTTTGGGATTCAGAAAGCTCTTAGCAGAAGTGTTGAATATCTTAATGATCATAGATTCAAATCCAATAACATGAGGGGTTGTCCCAATGTTATTGTTTGATTCCTCTTAACCTTCATTTGGTGATAAATGAAACAACTTAAAAATTCTAAAATAGTATCATTTTTATCATAGCATGTATGAAACGTAACACCAAATATAAAAAGGAGTAACACCACTTGATAATTTATTGAATATTTAAAAAAATTTAAATTAATTAAATATATTCTATAGCTTACAATTCTTGTAACAACGAGTTATCATTCCTCAAATGGCTAGAATCTATTTTCTGTATTTTCAAATGACACTTTTAAAGGGTAAATGTGAACCCTGAAAACGTCACCTAATAAAAACCATTAAAATGAATGACAACCCATATAAAGACTACAAGAAACACACCTTCCCAGCAATTACATCATTATGTCAAACATCCACCAACGTAAGGCCACTCATCAAACTGTCCCGTGCAGGGTTGCATGGGCCTGGTACTGATGAAAAAAGTCATACCCTCTCGTTCTGCCAAATCAAAATGGACAAGCTTTAGTGAATGTTTCCTTCTCTGAAACCTCATCTGGAGCGGATCCTTGTTGCTTTTCGAGAAGCTTTCACGTACCAGAATCACAAAATCACAAAAAGACCAAGCATGATGATGCAAACCATGAGGAGTCGTGTACGAGCAGACTTAAAATATAAAAATCAAAGTCATAAGGACAACCTTTACATCCTCGAATGCAACAACCTCCTTTTAACCTTCAACAACATCACCTGGATCCAAAGGAGACAGATCCACCACAAGACGTCGGCAGATGATCACCCTCACATCCCAAAGCACCAAGAAGACCACCACTCAGATCCACCTCGGAGAGAGTGATGAAATCCTAAAGCAAGGGCAGAGGAACGGGCAGCCAAAGCCCTCAACGTATCTCATCTCCATGGCCCCAAAAAAGTTAAAATTGAAAATTACAACCCATAAGGAGAAGGTCACACCATGTCATGCCTCATGGAACACCTTACCACTCATAAGCACATCCCAAATCCTCTTTGGAACCCATACCACCCAACTGACCTGGAAAGGAGCAATGGACTGGAAGCCAGAGCAGCGTAAGAGTGGAAAAGAACTCTAGAGCCAGTCATGATGAACCCAGAACCATCAAACCCTCAAAAACAACAATGAAAATTCCAAGATCCAGCCACAGTTTCAGTCAATCATCATATACAATATCACACAGGAAAATCCAGAAATGAAAAATCAACACCTGACCGCGCTTGGAAATCATCGTCAACAAACAATGTGCAAGAATTAGATCACGCCCGAAGCACCGCTGATCGGCTCGGAACACATCTCGTTCACTCCACGCGATTCAAGACCGTAACTCAGAGATCACAAAAACACAAGAAAAAAGAACGAAGAAAGGGGTACCTTAAGAATTTTAAACCGAAGCGGCTCAGAATAGACCATCGAATCCATGACAGTGATCACTGAAGAAGATCCGCCCGAATCCCTCGTCGGAAGACAAGGTGACATCATCTTGCTGAAGGGCACACTGGAAGATGTCCGCGTCAAAGCCACTTAGAGATTTCTCAACAACCACTGCGGGCGACAGACTCCCGCATCACGGATTCGAAACCAAAAATCACATATCTCGGTTGGCATATCGATATCAGCAAGATGACCTTGATATACATATTCACAACAAAGAAGAACATATCTTCTTCACACCGGCGAACAATAAGGCGACAAAACGGTTCGAAAATCTTCTTGGGGAGTCGATACCAGAATGAAAACCTTCACATAGATTGAGAAACTGCAGCAAAAAGAGACCACATCGGAACATGTCGGAAAAAGGAGGAGGGGGAGACGACGCCGGAGAATCCCTCTGATTCAATGCTGAAAATAGCGATCGAGCCTCCCCCTCTGAATCAATGCCGAGCGAGACCCTAGATCAGTGAGAGGAGGGATAGCCGCCGCTCAGAGGCTAGAATAAAGATAATATATTATTCATATATTATTTTAATATAATAAGATATAACCAAGCTATTAAATTTTCAATTATGAGAAATATTAACTATCTTATGATAATTTATTTGGAAATTCATTTGCTATAATATAGTTATAAATGAATATAATAACTAATTGAATGTAAAGTGAATGTTTCTATAAAAAACTATTATTATGATCACTAACCATTTTTATCATAATAATTTAAATTATGTACAATTAATGAACTAAATCAATTAATTATATATAATTTATTAAATAAAACATTTTTTAAATTTTTCCTTTATATTTTTTAATCATAAAAAAAATATTAAATCCGGTTTTAAGCTTAAAAATTATATTATTTTTAAAAATAAAATCTCTTATTTTAACGAAAAAACAATTTTAAATCCAATTTTTCGAACTTATTTTGATTTTTTATGTCAAAATAAAAAATATTTTTGTAATAATAAAATAATTATTATATTAGGGTGATTATTTGGTTTTTTTATGAAGGTTCGTTTTTTGATGACTAGTGAAAAATACTTGCTGTTAATTGAAAACTGACTTTTCATTTCAAAAATTTAGAATGGTAAATTGTATTTTAATTTTTTTAAATTAAAATTATATAAATTTTATATAAATGAATAAGTTCATTTTTATCAACGTCACTATGAAAATGATTTTAAAAACATGGAAAACATTTGAACATTTTTACTTTAAAAACATGCATTACCGTCTAATCTGTGGGTTTAATTTGTAAGTAATTTCAATAACTTATGTGATAGAAATTAGGAAAAAAATTTTAAATATTTGGGATCATAATAATTTAAAATTTATAATATGTTCAACTTTTTTATTTTCCAAAAAATATTGTTGAATTATTTAAAATTTATTATAGTGATTAAGAAATAATTTACTTTAACAACTGATTAAATCATAAAATTAAGGGAAAAATTGACCTATAAATTTTTCCAAAAGAAAATTGATTTTAATATTTCAATCTTATACTACCTTTTATCTAATTTATACTATCATTGGGGTAACTTGAATGAGAATACATGGGTGTAATTCCCTTTTAAAAAATTTACAAGATTGTCGGTCCTCCTCCACTATAAAAAAGGAACTCACCCGTCCCATTTATTAACAACTATCAAGAAATTTGGCTCAAAAAATATCTAATAAAATAATATATAAAAACAATTAACCTTACCTTAATAGCCTCAACTTCAGTAGAATCCCAACCACAAAAGTATTTTGTTATGAACCAAAAGGAGTTACCCAAAAATGAGGTAATATTCTTCAATAAAGACTTTCATTTTATTTCATTATACACCCCCTAAAATATTATTATTCCATGAAAATATAATAAAATAAGTATCCTAAATATAATTAGATATTTTATTATATTTTCTTTCTTAGAAATAAACTCACTTCCACTTAATGTGTAACAAATTTACGATTCATGTGTATAATGGAATACCTCCGCAAGAAATGGTGATTTTTTACCTTACTTTACTACCTCTAATTGTAGGTATTATTATGGATATACTATTATAATATTTTATATAAAATATTTATAATGACATTATACTTCTATAATTAATATTCAATGTATACCTTCATGTTTTATATTTTATGTGGATACAATAACATCATTTGTGGACATGTGGACTACCGCCACCTCAAAATAATGAGATTTGTTCACACTATACATGGAATGTATATAGGATGATCTTAATTAAAATATATGTCATATATGACATTAATATTATATTGGAATTATAATATACAGATACATATATATCATTTAGTTTTCATTATTTTAAATATAACATGGAAATGGAAGTAGTGTTTATGCATACGTATGACCTATCATCTCCATGAATGGTGCATTTCATTTCCTATCACCAAACACTATTGATTGATATAAATCCACATATAATGAATATATATTATATTTAAATTAGGTTTTGAATCATGTATATGGTGAAATCAAGATCAATATAAGAATAAAAAATTAACAAGTCGAAACATACCAGAAAAATATGAAATTAACACCCGAAATATCGAAAATAATAAAATATTTTTAATAAATGGGTAGTAAGATATTATAATAAGTTAATATATGATATTATAAATATGATTATTGTTCTGGTATAGGTTATTGACATGATTATAGCCATTTTTTAGAATGTTAAAGGATGATCACTGAAAAGGATACACATCGTAAGGGATTTTTCATCTCACATTTTTCATTCGTGAGATAAACGCCAAATTCACCACATACATGTTTTTAATCATGTATATACTTACCATTTTGGTATATTATATCATGAATTCTTTTATATTCAATTTATTTAAATGAATCATTATGTGACTATTAATTTTGGGGTTCCATTTCAAAAATTACCATAATTATAAGGGACCTCATATCAAATTCCATTCTTTGAGGCATACTTAATTTTTAGCCACTTATTTCTTATACATGGTGCACATTATTTTACATGGACATGTAATATCAATATTAATTTGTTATTTATAGTATAATTAGTTTAAATTTAAATTATTTATTTTAATTTCTTTTTAATAAAAATATATCAATTGGTAAATAATTTAATAACATGATTCCTTTTAAATGGGTAATATTACTTCCTTATTATCTTTAATTTTCTATAAGTATATGTATAATAACATTTCAATCAATATTATTTTATTTAAACTTGTTTTATGTTTATTTACATTTTAAAAACATAATATATTTTTTCATTTATTCTCACATAAATGTTACGGTCTTTTCAAGTGCTTACATCATAATCCCATATTGATCGGCATTATTTACACATGAATTTACATTTGAGGAAATTATCTGATAATTTTTTAATAAACCATTTAATTTTCAAATCCTTTGGTAATTTATGACCATTTTCATGTAATAGCACCATTTTAAACTCCTTGTTACACAAAATGTTTTAAAAAAATGTTTTTATGAAAACCCTGCATTATTTTTCTTTAGTATGAGAACCCATTTTCTTCTAAAAACCCATGTTTTCTAAAAATATTTTCAGAAATGTTTTAACATTTCTAAAATTATTTATTATAGAAATTTTACCCTTTTTTGTTTCTCAATCATTTTCAAATGGATCTTCTTTTCTCTTTTAAAATAAGTAACTTTTCTATCCTTTTTAACATATAAAAGGATTATTATTTTTACCTTGTATGTCCTATACATGTTTTCCATCCTTATTTTATCAAATATAAATTTTCATGCTAAAAATTTACTTCTTAAAGATGATTTTTTAGTGTTATTTTCATAGAATTTTTTTTTCATTTTTTTCAAAATGAGAAGGATATTTTACCCAATAATGTTTTTAGACGACATTTTTATAGAATTTATATTCAGTAATGAAAAAACCCTTTATTTTAAACCACATCGTATAAATTGTATTCATAACATCCTTATTCTTCCTCTGGATGGTCTATTTTTTATTTTTCTAAGGATAGTATTGAAATTCTCTTCTTTGATTCCATTGTTAGTCACCCTTAAAATATTCAATCACCTATGATCATTAATCATTGAATTTTTACTATTTTTCCTTATCAATTATCATGGATATATTATTTGTATAATCATTATATAATTTTTACAAATGGTATTTAGTTTGAATTTTATTTGATTTACTATGTGTTAATGTATAAATTTGTATCCTTTACTCAATATGGATATTTTATAAGGCACATTGTTTTTTATTAAATGGATTCAATATGAGAGGAATGATTTAGATAAGAAATAAATGGGTTGGGGACTATTATAATAAGACCCTTGATGCATTAGTAGTCTTGTGAGATGAATTTAGTCAGAAAAAAATTGTTCGAGTTTGTTTCTGAGCATAATGAATGGGATTTTTCCCATAGATTTGAACTATATTGTGAATGTTTTTTACATCAGTATACTAAACTGTCTGGTGAATGGTCAGGATGGTAAATATATCATCCTCTTGGGAGACATGAAATACTATAATTAAAATTTTCCATAATTTTGATTTAGTATTTATAATACATGATATATTCAATATAATAAAGTCTATAAATGAATTTAATTATTAGATTATTAATTAAATGGAATGTATTGTTAGTTTCTTACTTTACCATATTTATTGTTCCTTATCAAATTATTTTAAAAAGATTGTGTTCTTTGTTAGGTACATTACCATATTGTTTACTCACATCCATTCTATTTATTGATTACATGGTATACATGCTCACTACCTATTATTTTATTGATTCATTATTATTTCTAATGTATTATAACTTATTGAGAATTTGATCTCACTATTATTTATAACCTATTCCCTTTAATCCAAGAGGATTAATAATAATGATTTGAAAGGATATATTAGATGGAATAAATTTAACCTCAAAAGTAAAAAATTATATTGTAATTAGTGTATTCATATGTAATAAATGACTCATATATGTATCTGGATTACCAAGACTGCTAAACTCTATGGTCCTTTTGGATTTGATTACCTGTAATCATGCCAATTTAATAGATGTTTAATTTGGCTCTAGGATACATGGGTCAGGTAACTACTGTTGGTGTTAGAGTAGTTTAGTAGAATCCATGGGAACTAAATTTAGAAAAATAATGATTATAGAACATAGCTATAATGTAGAATTTGAGGATAATTATATAAGAACATCTTAAATTTTTGTTTATAAATAGATTATGTGGTTTTCCATAATATAAATCCCTATATAGATACTAAAATTGGACAGATATACTTAGGAGTAAAAACTCTAAAAATAAGCATTAGGACAACCTCAAGCGTACCATGGTACATAATAAAGAGCCTTAAAGGTCACCTTGTTTGATATTCCCCAAGAATATGAATAGGATTTTTAAAATTTTCATTACAAATAATTAACATGGATTTGAATAGATAATGAAGATGAATTACCGATGTTAAAAATTAGACCAAGGAGCGACATATGTTTACATAACATTGTTGAGATATTTAATAGGATTCCAGAATTAAATTGTAGAAGTATTTCGTACCAATAGTATTTGGGTTATAAGAGACAAGGAACATCAGATGGAATGTTTAAAATTTTACAAGCACATATTTATTAGTTAATTTAATTTTGATGTATTCCATAATGAGATTTTGAGTTGATGTTTTATCATAAGTTCTATGTCTTAGAAACATATTTTTATGTTTAATGTAATGGGATTCTAACAACATTAAGTATATTTTGGAAGAAATTTATGGAAATACAACTCATTAGTTTAGTATTTTTTAGTACAAACCTATTTGAATAATAATGAACCTAAATTTTAGATACATTAGTTTAAATGTATTTATAACCTTTAGTGTTATTATGATCATTAATTACATTGTAATAAAAGTTAAATTAGATTATTTGGATTTGAAAAAATATATATTGATAACCATATGGAAAAGGGTATTAATTAAATAAATTTCAAGGAATTAAATCATAGTTATTTTTGGGAATTATATGGTTTTATAAAAAGGAAATCCTATTATATTACGGGGATTGAACCATTGGATGAATGAAGATAACGATTTATTTCCAACCATTGGCCTACATGATGCCCTAATTAATGTCTCATTGTTTTTATCTAAATAGTTTGATGAAAAATTGTTAATGAGAAACCATTGGTATCAATATTTTTATATAGATAATAATGTATTATCTATATTAGTTTAGGAAAATAGTTATTAAAAAAATAAATATATGTTTTATGTATCTTATGATCCATAAAATGTAAATTTTGGTGCTTTAGGCATAGAGATTCATTTTTACATATTAATGTCTTTGATTAAAGGGTTGAATTTGAAATTGATCAAATCACAAAAAACTGATGAAATGTGTTTATAAAAATAATTCAATTAGTTATATTTATTTATACACTTATGTAGTAAAATAATTACTAAAACATTAGGAAAATGATAATAATAAATCTTATCATAATACCTTAAATGTTTTTGAACCAATAGTATTTTAAATTGCCATATATTTATGGATTTGAGGCCCTAAAAATTCTATTGATCCTTCACTGTTATGTGTTTTATGACCATAATCACTCTCAATAAATAATAAATCTTTTACTCCAAGTCCATATTTTCACTTTCCACTAATGTTCTCTTACGTAGAAACCTAGTCATATGTTATTCTATTTGACCTTTGTACTTCTCATTCTATTTTATAAAGAATATATTTTGTTAACCCTTCTCATGATGTGGTATTTAAAAAATGGAATTTTTAAATATAAAACCCCATATTTCCAATAATTAGTTCAAATATATTGGACACAATTTATTTAAGGTGGGGAGAATGTAACACCCTGAAAATTCTAAAAGGGTGACTTTTTAATCGATAGTGTGTATGAAATGTAGCACCAAACATGTAAAAAATATAAACATTCAAGACATCATGATATATTTAATATTTTAAATAAATATATTATATCATATTACTTTCAATTCATACAACACATATTTATCTTACCCCATACGCAACAATGACTATCTTCAAAAACTTGTGTTACACACACGAACATGTTTTACTAAAAAAAATATTATTAATACATTATTGTTTAATACAATAAGATATAACCTAGAAATTAAATTTTAAGTAGTGAATATTATTAAAAAACTTATGAAATTATATTTTCAAATTCACTGGTTAAAATTAATTATAAATCAATATGAGAACCAATTGAATATAAAGTGAATATTTCTATAAAAAAGTAATTTCATTCTCCCAAAGTCCTTTTATCCTAATAAATTAACAAAATTACAATTACAAAATCATATTAATGAATTATATATATATATATATATTATTTATTCAATAATTTGTTTACATTTATCCAATATATTTGATAATAATCAGATAAGAATAAATCTTATTTTACGCTTAAGAATTGTATTTTTTTCTAAAAAGAAAATTTTACTCCCTTTAATTGGAAAACCATCATAATTAAATTTTGAGATATTTAATAAACTTTATATGCCAAAGTAAACCTAATTTTGTAAATAAGAACATTAAAATTATCTTAGGGTGAATATTTGGTATTTTTCTAGGATGTTTTTTTTAAGAATAATGAAAATACTGGATTTTAATTGAAAACTAACCTGTCATCTACATATTATAAATGGAAAAATTATATTTTATATTAGATTTAATGTCACATTATATCAATTATAACAAAATTAATCCACTTTAGTTATTTTGAATCAATTTCACTACGAAATTGGATGTAAAACCATAGCAAACATTTGAACATTTTTAACTTTAAAAATCAGAATTGTCGTCCCGTCTGTGGGATTACTTTTAAGTTAATTTCTACCACTATTTTGATTGAAATTTTGAAAAATAAATTAATGGTTTTTAATAATCATAAATTATAATTTCTAATAATCTCAACTTATTTTTTGACTAATAATATTAGAGAACATAATTAACATTATTTACAACCAGTAAGAAACAAATTAGCTTAATAAGGCACTAAACCTTAATCTTAAAGGACAAAATGACCTAGAAACATGTCAAAAATCCATTTTATGTTATTATTTCTACCCTATAACCCATTTGATCTAATTTGGACCACTATTTTAGCCACTTCACATGGGAAAACGTGGGTGGAATTTTCTTTTAAAAAATTACTAGAATGGAACTCCCCATCCACTATAAAAAGGCTATCACCCATCCCATTTATTCACACTTATCATGACCATTATACCACCAAAAAACTTGAAACATAATATTCCCAAATCCCTACCAAATTCCAATAATCCCCATGTTGTGAATAAATCCAACCGAGGAAGTCTTTTTCTATAAACCAAAAGTAGTTACTCAAAAATAAGGTCATATTATTCAATGATCGCTTTTATTTTATTTCCTTCTACACCCCTGATATATTTTTATTACAGTATTATATGATTACATAAGTATCCAAAATCTACTAATATTTTTTTAATTCAAGGACTTTTTAGAACACCTACACAGGCTTCTATCTAATTGGTAACAAACAAATCATTCATGTGTACGGAGGAATCCCAACACATTAAATGATGATTGTTCATTCTTCCTTCATCAACACTCATGGAAGGAATTATGATGTAAA
This sequence comes from Viscum album, assembly GCA_963277665.1. Classification (NCBI taxonomy): domain Eukaryota; kingdom Viridiplantae; phylum Streptophyta; class Magnoliopsida; order Santalales; family Viscaceae; genus Viscum; species Viscum album. The sequence goes on along the minus strand of OY728123.1, from coordinate 1,420,237,350 downwards.
TAATATTTTTATATTTTATATATGAAAATTTTAATGTATTTAAATTTATTTAATTCCTATATAATATATACGTTCATGCATTCCATTTCTGGGGGATAAGATAACAATGTTTGGGGGCGTGTGGACTACCGCCACCTCAAAGCAATGTGATTTGTTCACGCTATACATGGAATTTATAAAGGATGGTTTTAATAAAACTTTGTAAATTATATAAAATTAATATGAAAAATGAATTATAATACATATATATATATATATAACTTTTCATTCTTTGAATTATGATAAAGAAATATAAGTATCATTTATGCATACGTATGACCTACCGTCTCCATTAACGGTACATTTAATTTCCAATTTAAATATATAATGTATTTTTATTAATAAATATATACTGAATATATAAAATAATTACCTTATGTTTTATATCATGGAGATTATTAAATCATGATCCAATAAGAAGAAGAAAAATAATGAGTCAAAACATACTATAAAATCTAGGCAACTAACACATTAAATAGTGAAAATAATGAATGATTGTTAACAAACGGGTAATAAGATATTATAAGAAGTTTATATATGATATTAGGAATATAACTGTGTTTTTGGTATATTATATTTGCATGATTAAAATCATTATGTTGTATGTTAATGGATGTCCATCCAAAAGGAAATAGAAGGTAGGTTATTTTAATCACACTTTTTATATCGGTGAGATAAATTCCATATTCACAACTTAATTATTATGTGTCGTGTATCTAATTACCCATTTGGTATAATATTTCTTGATTTATGTTTTATTCTTGGTGTTTAAATGTTTCATTTGGTTACTATTGATTTTTGGGCATCTGATTCCAATGTTACCACATTTGTATGGGACTTCGTCTATAATTATATTCTTTGAGGCATAATTTATTTTGTGTCCACCTAATTTCTTATATTTGGCGTACATAATTACACTCTAAATTGTAATATCAAGATTCAGTTATATTTAATGGTATTTTTAATTTCATTTTGAATTATTTATTCTAAGGGTATTTCAATTAAATGTTATCATGTTGTAAATAATTTCAAAACATAATTTCTTTTCATTGGGTTATATTACTTCCTCGTTGTCATTAATTGTCTAAAATTATCTATTTAATGACATTTAACTATATATTTTTGTATTTAAACAAGTTTCTTTGTAGATTTATATTTTTAACATAATAAAAACTCATGTTTTGGACCAGATGAAAATCAGAAGATTTGTTTTCAATTACTGGATGGGCCATTGTTAAAATAGAAAATACGAACATAAATATGAGAAATTAATAACTTCAATTTTTTTCTGATATAGTTCAAGGAATGGGGATTCCCCAGGTATTCAATCATGTTTTTGGCATGTCAGGATCTAAATCCTCAAGTCAGGAAGAGTTGGTCGGGGCATACGATTAGTCTAAAATTGTGTTTCCCTCAGCATAACACCATGAAATGTGTTGCTTCTTAAGAAATTAATTATTTAAATTAATGATAAAAGGGAAAATAAATTAAATTTTAATTAAATTTGGAAATAATATCAACTATTTGTTTTAATAATAGTAATATAATTATTATTTTAATGATGATGATGATTATTTTCATTTATTATTTTTAATATTATTAATTGTAGATTAGTTTTTTTAATAGACTAAGGGTTCCCTCCCACTGCTCCTATATCATGAGTTTCTCTCTCCCAGGTTCTACCCTTCCTCACACGACATACCTCTTAGCTGAACCCCCTAAAGTGCATGCCCCACCACCCTCGGATCATCCATGAACAGATTTCCACCATTCTTCTCTGGATTTCACACTCAATCTGACAAGGTATGAACTTATCCTCATTATCTTATCAATTTTACGCTATGTTTTGGTCTCCCCATTACTTAGTAGGGTTCGGAAGAAACCCTAGGTCACAAGGTTTACCAATCTTGGTTACATCTTCTGATGTTTGTGTATGAAACATGATCCTCTGGTCACATTCATACATATTCTGACATCTGCCGTCAAAGGAAAAGTGGATAGATTTTTTTTGGCTCACCATCATCTCTTCAAGGTGATGATTTCTTCCAATGTTCTATTTTGAATCTATGTTATTAGGGTCATTAAGTGTTTTTGAATCCCTAATAATTTATTGGTAGTGTGTTGTATTGTTTTCTGTGGTTTCAAGTTGATTCGATTCGCCACCGCCATCCTAGGAAAATCTTTATACCCATAGCTTGGTTTCTCCCATATTATATTATATCCTTTTGGTGTTTTAAGGATCCTAGTTATTATTTTTGTAGTGAGTTAGACCCTTCTGTGTGGTTTATAGTCACTAGAGTCTAAGGAGACTTGCCTACATGTTAAAAAATAGTTGTATATATATGGTTTCCCATGTTATGTGTATTTTCACCCATATTAACAAATATTTATGTATGTGGCTAGGTGTGACTATTTATAAATATGCAGAATTCATACCTGGGTAATTAGATATGGGTGTACCCAAATAAATATATATGTAGGGATCCCCTTTAATATATTAATGGGCCATAGAAATATTTTCATAGGGGATATGTATCCTTATAAATATGTGAAGGTCCATATGCTTAGTGGGGGTAGTACCTACTTCTAGTTAGAAAGCATCAAAAGACGATGTGTTTTTATCAGTTACTCCTTTAGGTAGGATCCCTTTCCATTCTCTTTTAAATTTGAGAATAAATTATTTAATTAATTGAATGTTCTTCACAAATTTACATCATCATTTTATACGTATGAAATGTTTTCTAAATAATTTTTTCTTGGGTGAATTTTAATTAATGATAAAATATGATAAATGATTTGTTTGATAAACAAAGTAATGAATTTATAATAAAAACCTACTATCAGAGGAGAGCAGTCTTTAAGTTAAAAATTTGTTATGTTTTTTTATATCATTGTTGGTTATGGTTTTAGTTTCATATCTTCCTTCTGGTTATTTCTTATTATGCAGAAAGTTAGTAATTTCCCTCAATGAATAATGTGAGTTGATTTTACATGCTCAATTACTTTTTATGACATGAATTAAATAGTTAGTTTGAAATGAAACTTAATTGGGTGGCATGACCATGCCTCAAGTTATCTTAATAATAACTATTTATGAGAATTTAATGGTTTAAAAGGATGACATATATGTAGGATGGTTAAACCATGACTTTAATTATGTTTAAATTAATTAATTTAAATGTGATTGAAGGGGATGTTTTAAACAAATTCATTTTATCGGAATCAATTACTTAAATTATGTGAAATATATTGAATTTACTAGCTTTCCACAGATGACCAAATAAATCAAATTATCCATAATAACATGTAGTTTTTCATTACAAATTTTCCCATAGATTCTTTTGGGTTTATAGGCAAGGAGACTGACAACTGCAGCCAACCAATAGGTATACCAGCTATGGAAATTATTAATATATGGTCTGTTTGACTTTAATTTCCTATAATAAATTGGATAAATTGTTTTATTTCTATCTTATAATATTTCTATGGAATAATAATTAATTCTTTGTTTTCATAAGGTAGAATCAGCTTGAAAATTTGGTTAATTAATATTAATGATGATAAGGTTGATGGATTTATTTAAATAGGTTTTATATAATTATGATGATAATCTGGAATGTATATTAATGAACTAAAATGGTATATTGATCGTAATTTTTTATAAATTTACTATAATGGCTCGGCCCTCACCGGTATATTACTTTGTGAAAATATGGTGTTTGAGGTGTTTCAGGAGGTCAAGGTGACTTATCCCCAATAATTTCCCAAATTTCTAATTCTGTGAACAGTTCCATCAGTGAATAGTTCTATCGGTATCCTATAACGATAGGTGAACAATGTTCTATCGGTGAGGTTTTTGTGAATAGTGTTTTATCAGTGAGGTTCAGTGAACAGTGTTCTATCAGTGAGGATTTAGTGAAAAGTTTTCTATTAGTGAGGATTTAGTGAACAATGGTCTTTCAGTGAGGATTCAGTGAAAATTGTTCTATCAGTGAGGATTTAGTGAACATTGTTATAACAGTGAGGATTTAGTGAACAGTGTTCTATCAGTGAGGATTTAGTGAAAAATGTTCTATGAGTGAGGATTTAGTGAACACTGTTCTATCCATGAGGATTTAGTGAACAGTCTTCTGTCAGTAAGGATTTAGTGAATAGTGTTCTCTGAGTGAGGATTTAGTGAACAATGTTCTATCAGTGAGGATTTAGTGAACGGTGTTCTATCAGTGAGGATTTACTGAACAGTGTTCTATCAGTGAGGATTCAGTGAATAGTGGTCTATCATTGAGGATTTAGTGAACAGTGTTCAGTTAGTGAGGATTTAGTAAATAGTGTTTTATTAGTGAGGATTTAGTGAACAATGTTCTATCAGTGAGGATTCAGTGAATAGTTTTCTACCAGTGAGGATTTAGTGAAAAGTGTTGTATCAATACGGATTTAGTGAACATTGTTTTTAGTGAGGATTTAGTGAACAATTTTCTATCAGTGAGGATTTAGTGAACACTGTTCTATCAGTGAGGATTTAGTGAACAATGTTCTATTAGTGAGGATTGAGTGAACACTGATCTATTAGAGAGGATTTAGTGAACAATGTTCTATCAATGAGGATTCAGTGAACAATGTTCTATCAGTGAAGTTCACTGAACAATGCTCTATCAGTGAGGTTCAGTGAAAAATGTTATATCAGTGAGGTTTTGTGAATAGTTCTATCGGTGAGGTTCCATGAATAGTGTTTCCAAAACAGTGAGGTCTATCGGTAACCTCTAACGGTAGGTGTACAGTAACAGTAGGTGTATTGTGTTTCCAGCTTCCTACAGTTTCACCCATTTGATGTTTCCTGTGACGTAAAATACATTAAAATCCTTATTTTATGGACTCTTAAGGCATATTCAAATACCATAAATCCTATATTAATTATTCAAATGGATCGGGATGTTTTTACTTGGTCAAACCGCGTAGTTTAATGCGATCTTATTTTTATGGGTAATTAAGCATATCTTAAACCGTCACCCCATTATATCTTCAAAATGGACAAGATATCATCCTCCCTTGTTCTTCCTCTTTTCTCTCGACTATGAGACACTAGAACCTCTCAATCCGTCCCATAGGAATTGCACAATCAAACTTTACTCCTCAGATTGGTTCCACTCTATTTTGATGCAACCGAGTTGTATCGGTCAATATTCGATATATGGTATGTTTTATTGTCTTTCCTTTGGGGATCATCTCATTTTGTTTCTCCATTCCATATTATAGAATGTAATATCCATGATTTTAATGGCGTTTTTCATGGGGATTGGTTGGTGCTGTCATATCGTGGCATCCTTGGGTGGATGCAGTTGTCGCGGGAGGAGGATCGTGACTCGTTGTGTGGATAAAGAACATGAGGAACTATTTGAGTTAGGGGATTCTTGCTTCTATTTTCTTTTATGTGAAATTTTATTTTCAGCATGTTTAATCCCACAGGATGAAAATTGAATTGACATAATAAATATTTTAACCGAAATAATAAATTGATATCGGTCGTATATTATTGCCTCATGTTTTTCTAGTAGTGTGATACATATTCCTGCTTTGATTAGTTGTTCGTTGTTGATGGAAATTGGTAAAGAACCTAAATTGGGATTTATTGATAATTGTTTGGATAAAGATAAAGAGGCATTTAAACGAACATGGTTCTAGATGTAATTTGATGTTAATCAAATTGGCGCAGTAAGCATGTATAATTATTTGTGATAGATTAGTGATTAGGTTTCCCGAATTTGGATCATATGAATAAAAAACCTGTTAATTCAATATGGATTAATGAACTGATTTTTTTATAATTCCTTAAGGGTTTCTGAGTTACCCTCTTGAATGTTAAACGGTCAAGATCCCAATTAATGTGGTGTTTGTTTTCATGATGCTTTTACTGTGATGTGAGCATGGATTGGTGGTGTGATATGTTGGGACATGGAGGCTCTTTTGGTTGTGGCAGCAGATGATGCATAGAGTGGTGAGATGCACCGGTTTATGCATGTGGGTGTCAGGGAGGACACCAAGGATGATGGAATGGGATGGATGTGATTGTTGGATGCTTGCTATTTTTTTTGATTGGTTGTTTATCTGCTTTAATTTTCCCCACTTCTCAAGGCATCTGGTCTTACATACCCTTCTTCCTAAAGAGGAGAAGGCACGCAAGATATGCAAGTGCTTTATGTGTTTATCTTGACAAGGAAGGATGGATATATGCACTTGCTATAAGTGGAAAAGACTCGACGGGTAGTACATCTACCCACCGTGTTGAGCCCCCTTGTGTTTAGTAGCATAGAATATTTTTCTAGAATGTCTAGGAATGTGGGAAAGTAATTCATTAATGAATAATTCAATAAATGGTGTTATGTCATGGGGATGGAGTTGCTGGAACATAATGATGATGTCACGACCCGTCCGCAGGGCCCGTGCCGTGACTTCCGCAAGCTCGCCTTCCATAGGCCAGGGGCTGGTGACTAGTACCAAAGGCGTAAATCCCGATAACTGTGAAGGAATTGCCTTTATAAAGGTAAATAAAACACCACATAGTACATGCGGAAGTAAAACACTAAGTACAAAAAGGAAGTGCTGAGAAGTAAGTGGGCCAAAATACAAACCCATCTGAAAAGTGCAGCTACAACTGAAAGGAAGTACAACAGAAAAGAAAAACATCTAGAAGAAAAGAAGCATCTCTTGGGTCATCCGCGGGATCCTACCTGTAGGGTAGGTATAGATAGCGCATCTCCCGGATCGTCCACCACAGATCCTACCTGAAGGGTAGGTACAGATAGCGCAACTCCTGGATCGACCACCACGGATCCTACCTGAAGGGTAGGTACAGATAGACTCCTCAACGCTCTCGCCCGTCAACCTCTTCCGAGTATCGTCTCGTCGTGAAGTCCACCACTAGGTACCGTCCAGTCCTCAAACACTCAGCCTCTGTCAGCGCTGCCCATCGTCTTCAACCAACACAACGAGGTGCGGGCATAGCCCGTGCAGGGGTGAGTATACGATACTCAGTAGGGACACCGAGACCCTCGAGGTCTCACTAAATCCAACAAGTATAACCACAAAAATGGATCTCAACAGATAACCCTTACTTAGGTATAAGACCATACTTATACCTATGTTATCATGTAACCCATCTCAATAATGAGGAAACACAAAGGTCGTAGACTCAGCTCAAACCAGAATTTTCATTATCGAAACCATAACTGCTGAAGATCTCCATCTCTGGAGAGTAAAATGATCCTGTCACAACTCTGAGGTACTGCTCACTAACCTAAGACTGCTGAGGTACTCCTCCTGTTGAGTACCGCGGGTCTTCCACCTCACACAGTAGTGCTCCTCCGCCACGGTTCTGCCACCTCGCACAGTAGTGCTCCCCCTCATAGCCTACAGAGGTACTTATCCTGTCAAATATCGCGGGTCTGCCACCTCACAAAGTAGTGCTCCTCTGCCATGGGTCTGCCACCTCACACATTAGTACTCCCCACTAGGATATATTAGTCACTCCGAATCGAATTGGACGAGTAGTCATCAGGTCTCAGCCAACTACACGGTCTTTCTACTCCGAACACTCTTCTCCGGGAGGGTGCGCTCCACGAGCTACAGGTCGATACTCCAAGTATCACAAAGACCCACGAAGAAGTATCTCAAAGAGCCGGCTTGTCATAGGGGTCTCAATGCAACAGACGGCGTGTCAAACGGACGCCCGGTCTGTGAGTTATTAGTCTTTTCATCCCAGGGGCCCGGTTGGTTTCGTGTGCGAACCAACCTGGCCGTATCTCAACTATACACCAAAATATCAGGAGATGTATGTCAAAAGTTCCGTCTCATCAAGACGAATCCAACAAAGTCGACGGCACGTCAATCGGACGTTCGGGGCTCAAGTTATAAGGGTTTCTGCTCCGAGGGCCCGGTTGGTTTCAGGTTCGAACCAACCCGGCCTTACCCAATGTTCTCTGAAACATTGATTTTAATATACCGAAACGACCGTCTCGATCCCGGGATCCAAACTCAACTGACAGTGCGTCGATCGGAGGTTCGAAGCCCATGTTATGGACATTTGAACGGATCTGTCAGAAATTAGGGGGTTCGGGCCCGGTCCGACCTGGTGGGCACGGCCCGACCTCGCCAGCCCGGCCTGGCCAGGCCTGGGCGACCCGGCCGGCCTGGCGCTAGCGCGGAGCCCGCGAGGTCAGCGGGTGGGGGGGGGGGGGGTTACAACCCCCCCTCGGTTGACGAACCGGCACGGCATAAGCTGCGTCGCCCCAATCCGAAACGGCCAAAGCCGTTCCGGTTCTTCCCCCACCGCCGCAGCTCAGCCGCGGTAGTTTACTCTGGCGGCACGCCGCCACCTCATTCTTCAGAGCACCGGACGCGTTCTGGTGGTCCATTTCTCCTGTCTTCTTCTCCAACGGTCCTCCTAGGACCCGATCTTCACTACGAAGGGATTCAAACACCCTTGTGGCCCACTTCGTTGTCGCCCATCGATCCGCACGTCAAAAAAACAAATCGTGGACTCTTCGTGGTTTTTCGGCATGGTGTGATGGCGCCGTGACTTTGTTCGACCTCAATGGTGTGGCATGATGGCACAACGCTTCTTCGTCGCATTCATTCTTGTTTCTACAGGGTGTTGTTGCCCTGTGCCACCTTTTCTCATGCCGCAACAAGATCATCCAACAAAGGGAGAGGAGGGTCAGCTGTGTTCGTGCGGTCCGACCTCCTCCCGTTATTACGATAACAAGCGGCCCAAAAGACTATCAAAAAAATAATCAAAGGCCGAGGATATAATCCACATAAATTAAATTAAACCAAAAACCCTACCTTTGATTCGTCGGGGTGCGCGTTCGTCGCGGGGGAAGATGATGACGTCGTTTACTACACGCTTCCACATCTGAGTTCGTGTGTCGGTGGGTTGAAGACGAGGAGGGAGGAAGGTGGGTCGTCGTAGAAGCACCCCTTCAGAAAGGGGGGGCTCTGAGGAAGAAGGCCAAAGAAGGTCGGGGAAGAAGCGTCGCCGACGTTCTTCGCATTCTTCGCTGGAGAAAGAAGTTCTCTCAAGCTCTCCAACAAAAGGCACAGGAACGTGCCAAAATAATAGAATATAATCTATTATTCTTGGTGGCGGAAAATAATTAAGTGGGCCCCACTTAATTAAGTTCATGATGGTTGGAACAATTCAAAATTCAAAAAGTGGAGAGGCTCCGCCAAATTAATTCCCCGAGTGGATGACATAATTTATTTGGGGAGTTTCGAGGGGGTTTAGGGCCCCGTGTGGTCCTTACCTAATTAACAAGCAGAGGGTCAAGGTGTTTCCTCCCATTAAATGGGGGGTTTTTAGGAGGTTCAATTCTCCTCCATTAAGAGGGGAGTTATAGTCCAAGAGGCTCTCCCTCATTAATGGGGAAGTGTTGAGAGATTTCCTCCCCTCCAATTAAATGGGGGGGGGGGGGGTTAAGACCTGTGTGGAACCCATGTCATAACCTCTCGGGGAGGTTATGCTTCTCAGGTGGTCCCCAACCTAATAATCCTCCCATGGGAGGTTAGGGTGTGGCGGTCCCACCACCAACTTCCATGTGGAGCTTTTAACCAACACTATCCACATGGAGTGGGTTCAACAAAGATAAAATAAGTTGTCCCTTATTTTATTTTATTAATCCACGTGAAACCCAAAAACCAACTCTCAAACCTGATCATCTGCCGTCGAGGTGAAATTCCTCTTATGCGAAAACCGGCGCTGCGAGTTCATCGGTGCCCTCAGATTTCGATTCCGAGCACTAGTTAAAAAGTTAGAAAAACCCACTCGTTCGTTCTTTGAATGTACCTGAGCTAAACTTTAGAAAATGAATCTGGGAACACCGGGCCTCGGAATCAGGCGCCGTCAAAACCTTTATTTTCGTAAAATCCCAAAAATAACAAGAAAAAATTTTCCTTGAAATTTACGGGTCTTTACATTACTCGCACCTCAGGGATTTACATCCCCGTAAAGCATTAACACAAACTAGGGATAAAAATGTGGTACAGAGCACGCATTTGAGCCTTCCACTCCCATTTACTCTCCTGGAGGTTCTCGTGATACCAACGAAAGCGAACAAGAGGAATCGACCATCCTCGTAGGACCTGCTCCTGTCGATCCTCAATCCCCACTGGAACCTCCGTGAATGTCATCCCATCACCAAATTCCAGATCCCCATGGTCGATGAAATGCGAAGGGTCATGCTCGTATCTCCTCAGCTGAGATACGTGGAAGTCGTTGTGCACCTGGTACAACTTAGGTGGATGGTTCAAGTGGTAACCAAGCTCGCCTACCCTACTGAGGACCTTGAAGGGTCCAATGAAGCGTGGAGATAACTTGCTACCTTAGCCAAATCTCCGTAATTCAACTTCAAGATGAGACCCGTAAGAAAACGTTGTCGCCATCCTCAAACTCTAGTGTTCTCTTCCTCTTGTAACTATAAGGCTTCTGTCAGCTCTGAGCTTTCCTCATCTGCTCTTTGATGACCTGGACCTTCTCTGTCATGGACTGGACCATCTATAGTCCCACAAGAGTTGCTATGATTTTTTATTTTCCGATAAGAGAAATCTGGTCTCATCCCCTGGATGAACCACATTCATTTCCTAATATAGTCAATCTGGACATGAATGATGTATTCATGCCATGGATGAAGTCGTATGTCCTCGACATTATTACCAAGAGATCCAACCATCACTCTCGCCTCAAAGAGTCGAGTCACACTGTTGGCATCAGCGTGAGGTAACTGGGTCTCCTCCAGTAGGAATCTCGAAAGTGACGGTCAAGTCAACGGTTTAAATCAGAACCTCTTAGAACATAAAAAGGAAGGAAGAAAATGTCATAAAGGTAAGTGTCTTTTTATTATTGAAGCTCATATTACAAAGACACAAATGTAACAACAAAATGGAATAAGAAGTACGAAAAACAAAAGGAAACCACTTGTTTTGCTCCTGTCCACTTGCTTCTGGAGCTCCGTAGTCATATGCTTCTGCTGCCTGAAGCTGAGATCTCCCATGTCCACATGTTCCCTGCGGTCGGGGTGGACCTCCTGGTGGTGGTGGTGGCAACACCTCGAACATCTTCCACCTCCAGCTGCATGGCCATCTCCCCTCCCTCGGACTTCTTCTCCTTGCGGTCCACCTCGATCGAACCTCTGCCTATGCCAGGGAGGTTCTTCATTTATCTTCTGGTCATCTGCATGGAGGTTTGGACAGTCACGTGCCATGTGACCAATCCCGCCGCAGGAGTAACACTGCATGGTAGGTCTGGCTCTGTCATTCCCCATGGTGCCTCGCACTACCGACCCTGAGTCTTGCAGTCGACCACCTGTAGGTCCGGTCCTCTTTGACCTCTGCGTCATCTGTCTACTGCCTGCTACAGAAGACTCTGCTGCATGCCAGCTAGTGGTGGGTCTTGTTGCTGGAGACTTATCAGCAAGTAAAATCTCCAATAAGAGGGCTCTCTCCAACACCCCTATCTGCGTCGGGATGCTGTGAGAAATGTCAAGAATATCTAATATCTTTCCTGAGCCCCTGCTCGAAGGTTCATGCCCTAAATAACGGATCCCGTACCATATCTGTGGAGTAGTGCGAGAGGTCTGTGAACCTCGCTGAGTACTACACCACCTTCATGCTACCCTGCTGTAGATGTAGCAGCTCCTGTATACACACCGCTCGAAGGGTGGCTGGTACAAACTCTGCCCAGAACAGGTTCTCGAAGTCTTCCCACAGAAGTGTCGCCTCATCATGCATCTGGAGAATCAGGCTCCATCATCTTCCTACTGCTGCCAGAAAAAGGCTGGCAGCAAGGATCACCATGAAGTCTGCTGGCGTCCCCACTAGCCTGAAGACTCTCACCACAGCCTCCAGCCTATCCTCAGCCGCCTGCGGGTCCATCTCTCCCCTGAACCTAGGTGGCCTCTGGAGTTGGAACTCGTGCAGTGCGATCAAGCGACGTGCACCCTCTACTGCTGGGGCTGGTGGCATCGATGGCCCAACAGGTGGTAGTACCGCTGGTGCCTCTGCTGGTGCCTCAACTGGGATAGGGCCCTGTACTAAGGCCACGTCGCTCAGCGGGATGTCAGTACGTACAACTCTCGGGGCTCTAGCTGGTCGTCCGTGGGGAGGCATCCTGAAAGAAACAAATGTGACACGGTCAAACGATTTATACCTGGTGAGATGACATGGTTTGAGCTGTTTTAAGGGAAATCCTTTGAAAACAGACACACAATCAGTGTTTTCATGCACAATGTCGGAAATTAGTTGTTAGGGTCCTGGTGTATGGATACGTTGGCCGCCTGCACCAACAGTAGTCTCCCTGAACTGAAAACCACACTTGGTACCCTTAACACTATTGCTTCACAGAAGAAAATATCAGAGTTATAAGTTCTGCGGTAGAACCAGCTCCTCTGTTATCAATTTCTCACGACCCGTCCTCAGGGCCCGTGTTGTGACTACCCCAAGCCCACCTTCCATAGGCCAGGGGCTGGCGACTAGCACAAAAGGCGTAAATCCCGATAACTAGGACGGAATTGTCTTTATAAAGGTAAACCAAACACCACAGAGTACAAGCGGAAGTAAAAAACTAAGTACAAAAAGGAAGTGATGAAACGTAAGTGGGCTAGAATACAAATCCATCTGAAAAGTGTAGCTACAACTGAAAGGAATTACAACAGAAAAGTCAAACAGCTGGAAGAAAAGAAGCAGCTCCTGGGTCATCTGCGGGATCCTACCTGAAGGGTAGGTGCAGATAGCGCATCACCTGGATCATCCACCATGGATCCTACCTGAAGGGTTGGTACATATAGTCTCCTCAACGCTCTCTCCCATCAACCTCCTCCGAGTATCATCTCGTCGTGAAGTCCACCACTGGGTACCGTCCAGTCGTCGAACACTCGACCTCTTTCAGCGCTGACCTTCATCTACAACCAACAAAACGTGGTGCCGACATAGCCCGTGTAGGGGTGAGTATATAATACTCAGTAGGGACCCTGAGACCTTGGAGGTCTCACTAAATCCAACAAGGATAACCACAAGGAAGGATCTCACCAGATAACCTTTACATAGGTATAATCCCATACTTATACCTAAGTTATCATGTAACCCATCCCAATCATGAGGAAACAGAAAGGTCATAGGCTCAGTTCAAACCATGATTTTCGTTATTGAAACCGTAACTACTGAAGAGATCCATCTCTGGAGAGTACAATGATCCTATCATGACTCTGAGGTACAACTCACTAACCTAAGACTGCTGAGATACTCCTTTTGTCGAGTACCGTGGGTCTGCCACCTCACACAGTAGTGCTCCTCCGCCATGTGTCTGCCACCTCACACAGTAGTGCTCCCACTCATAGCCTACAAAGGTACTCCTACTGTTGAGTACCGCAGGTATGCCACCTCACAAAGTAGTGATCCTCCTCCATGGGTCTTCCACCTCACAATTTAGTGCTCCCCACTGGGCTATGCTAGTCACTCGGAATTGAATCAGACAAGCAGTCATCAGGTCTCAGCCAGCTACACGGTATCCGTACTCCGTACGCTCGTCTCCGGGAGGGTCCGCTCCACAAGCTACAAGTCGATACTCCAAGTATCACAAAGTCCCATGAAGAAGTATCTCAAAGGAAGCCTTGACATATGGGTCTCAATGAAATAGACGGTGTGTCAAACGAACGCCCGGTCTGTGAGTTATTATTTTTTTGTCCCAGGGGCCCGGTTGGTTTCGTGTGAGAACCAACCTGGGCATATCTCAAATATACCCCGAACTCTCAGAAGAAGTATGCAAAATATTCTATATCATCAAGAAGAATCTAACAACGTTGACGGCACGTCAATCACACATCCGGGGCTCAAGTTATAAGCGTTTTCTGCTCCGAGGGCCTTGTTGGTTTCGGGTTCGAACCAACCTGGCCTTACCCAAAGTTCTCCTAAACCATGAGTGTATTATACCGAAAGGACCATCTCGATCCAAGGATCCCAACACAACTGACGTTGTGTCAATCGGAGGTCTGAAGCCCATGTTATGGGTGTTTGAACGGATCTGTCCGAAATAAGGGGGTTCGGGCCCGGTCCGACCCGACCCGATACCCCCCCGGGTTGGTCCGAACCGGGTCGACCCGACCCGAGTTCGGGTCCAGCCCAATAGGGCTCGGCCCGGCCTGGTGGGCGTGGTCTAGCCGGTCTGGTGCGGCCCCCGCACGGTCAGCGGGTGCGGGGGGGGGGGGGGGGGGTTCAACCCCCCCCCCCCCCCCCCCCCCCCGCAGTTGATTAACTGGCATGGCAGAAGACGTGCCGCCCCAATCCGAAAGGGCCGAAGCCATTCTGGTTCTTCCCCCACCACTGCGGATTTGCCGCGACGATTTACTCTGGCGGCGCGATGCCACTGCCTTCTGCAGACCACCGGAAGTGCTCCGGTGGTCCGTTTCGCCTGCCGTCTTCGCCAATGGTCCTCCCAGGACCCAATCTTCACTACGAAGGGATTAAAACGCCCTTATGGCCAGCTTCGTCATCGCCCGTCAATCTGCACATCACAAAAACAATCCTCTGCCTCTTCGTGGTTTTCCCATGTGGCGTGATGGCGCCGCGACTTCATTCGGCCTCAACGGCGTGGCGCGAAGGCGCCACACTTCTTTGTCGCATTCTTTCTTGTTTCCGCGCGGTGCCATTGCACCGCGCCACCTTTGCTCATGCCGCAACAATTACAACCAACAAAGGGGGAGGATGGTCGGTCGTGTTGTTGTGGTCCCTCCTCCTCCCGTTATTACGATAAAAAGTGGCCCAAATGACTATCAACAAAATAATCAAAGGCCGAGGATATAATCCACATAATCTAAATAAAACCAAACCCCCTACCTTTGATTGTTTGGGGGGCGCGTTCATCGCTGGGGAAGATGATGACGTCTTTTACCACACGCTTCCACTTCTGAATTCATGCGTCGGTGGGTTGACAGCGAGGAGGGAGGAAGGTGGGTCGTTGGAGACCACCATGTCAGAAAGGGGGGGCTCCGAGGAAGAAGGGCGAAGAAGGTCGGGGAAGAATTTTCGCTGGCATGCTTCACGTTCATCACTGGAGAAAGAAGTTCTCTCAAGATCTCTACCAAAAGGCGCAGGAACGTGCCAAAATAATAGAATATAATCTATTAGTCCTGGTGGAAGAAATTAATTAAGTGGGCCCCACTTAATTAAGTTCACGATGGTTGGCACCATTCAAATTTCAAATACTGGATAGGCTCCGCCAAATTAAGTGCCCGAGTGGATGACATTATTTATTTGGGGAATTTCGAGGGGTTTTAGAGGCCTGGGTGGTCCCTACCAAATTAAAAAGGAGAGGGTCAAGGAGTTTCCTCCCATTAAATGGGGGGTTTTTAGGAGGTTTTATTCTCCTCCATTAAGAGGGGAGTTATAGTCCAGGAGGGTCTCCTTCATTAATGGGGGAGAGTTGAGAGATTTCCTCCCCTCCCATTAAATGGGGGGTTAAGCCCCGTGTGGACCCCATATCATAACCTCTTGTGGGAGGTTATACTGCTCGGGAGGTCCCCACCCTAATAATCCTCCCATGGGAGGTTAGGGTGTGGCGGTCCCACAACCAACTCCCATGTAGAGCTTTTAACCAACACTATCCACATGGCGTGGGTTCAACAAAGAGAAAATAAGTTTTTACTTATTTTATTTTATTAATCCACGTGAAACCCAAAAACCAACTATCAAACTCGATCATCTGCCGTCAAGGTGAATGTCCTCTTAAGCGAAAACCGGCACTGTGAGTTCATCGGTGCCCTCAAATTTCGATTCCGAGAACCGGTTCAAAAGATATAAAAACCTGCTCGTTCGTTCACTGAATGTACCAGAGCTAAACCTCAGAAAATGATTTTGGGCACACCGGGCCTCAGAATCAGGCACCGTCAAAAACTGTGTTCTCATAAAATCCGAAAGAAAATAAGAAAAAAAATTCCTTGAAATTTCTGGGTCTTTGCTGATGAGGTTGTAATTTTGAACAAACAATTGACTTTAGGGTGTGATGCGAATGAAACAAAATGTGGAATTGTTCATGGTTAATTAATTTATAATGAATTTAATTAACATAAAGTGGAACTGAAAAAGGGAACGAAGTAATCTAATAAATATCTTTAAATGGTTGTGTGAATATAGGATACCTAGTCTTAGAAGTAGCACCCCAGAGTCTGAGAGACGTTAGCTGCAGTGTGTCTAATACTAGGTTATTCCCATAGTGTGGTTGTGAGTTATAGTTTATTCTATACTTTTTGTTTTTCTGTATGCTACTCCACCATATCAGTAAGGGCAACTGACACCCTAGGAATTCTGAGCCCTGGGGGGGTGTTTTCCCCAACATTTTGGTGGGAGGATGATGTCTTACTACCCCCTTTGGCCCCGCTCTCTTCTCTTGGTAGTTACTTGTGCTAGTAGGCACATTGGTTAGTTTTCCCCATATATGTGTGTAGAGGGTTGTAATGGCTTGTAATTATTCAGACACATATATTCTGGATATAGTTTTCTATAGACTACTATAGCTGTAACGTGTATAGGCTAGGATGGATTGAGGATCCTTACTCAGTGTATGGGCTGTAATGGATTGATGTATAATACCTGACGTATGATACACGTTATGCGAGTTGTGGTGGCTCTCGGAAAATACCTAGTTACTTTGGTGTGTGTACCTAGTGGTTTTTTTTCATGAGGTGCATATTTTGGTGCTTCACCCAGGTGTCTGTGGGAAATCCATTTTGGAGAGATATGCTTAGGACATCGACGTTGGGGAAAAGAGGCGAATCGGTGGGGAAGTAATAGCGGGGTACCCTTGATATTATTTATTATATGATATATTCTTGTATGCGTTACTTGGTGAGAGTATCCATGGCAAGGTTGGGAACATAGTATACCTGTTTAGGTGACGAGTTAGTTTCACATGTAGCTCACAGTGCATTAGCATGCTTTCTTTACTTTTTCACGAGAGGCTTCAGGAAGGATCCTGCTGATTATACTGTTATACTCACCCTATGTATATATATAATTTTTTTTAGTTCACATAGAGAAGGTTGGTGGTCAGGCTGGTGTTTACTATCTTGTGGTTGCAGGAGCTGTTCGTGCTTTTGGATGTTGCTGTTTTTACTTTCTTTTTGGTACTTGTAGTTTTTTCCCTTTTGGTTGTAGTACTTATGCATGAAATTTCATATGTGTACTTGGATTTTCGTTAATATTGCAGTCTGAGTTGGAGTTGATTGGTGTCTGTCTTATCTCTCTCTTCTGTATGTGTTTTCATAGAGGGTAATGCCTCCAATTTTTGTGTGTTACTATACCCTCGGTGATTGTCGCCAACTCAGGGCCTACTGGAGGCGGGACTCCACGGTCATTATCTCCCTTCTCACATTTCCGGCCGAGGAGGGGTACACTTTGTGGAGAAGGGGTCATGAAAAAGTGGTATTAGAGGTCTAGTTGAGGGATATTATGGAGTTTGGAGTTAGGCATACGTGAGGTTTCATGGGTTGGTAGGGCAGCATTTTCAATCATGTTTATAAAGTGAGGTAAACACTGGAGACTGGCTGAGACATAGGCATTTATGGCCCCCTATGATCTGATGTACGAACCTTTATGTTTACAATGGATACTAAACAAGGTGATACTAGTTATAGGGTAGAGTACAAGGAAATGATCATGAATCATTTTCCTTGTGCCTGTGTTTAAATGGGTAGACCTTGAGATAGATTAACCTAAAATGAATATAAGAAAATAATTAATTAATTATTGTTGAGTATTCAATATTCTAGGTTTAGGAAGTCTAACGGTTGTTAATTTATAGGTATGGATCTAGGTCAACTTCCTCATCAGGTTTGCGCAGAAAATGCCCAGCAGGCTATTCTTGAAGATCGCCGCAGGGTAGAGGTGGACGACAAAGACACTTGGAGGAAGACACTCTGTGAGTTTCAGCACTTTATTCTGCAGAAGTATGGGGGCTCTGATTCAGATGCAGTCATGGAAGACTAGCTAAAGGAGGTCGAGATCGACTTCAGTTAGATTCTTGCTCATAAGGAGCATTGGGTGTCCTTGGTTGTGACGATGCTCGTGGATCAGCGAGGTAGTGGTGGTTCTTGTATCTCGAGGATAGTGACGAGTCAACGATCTCATGGGAGGACTTTCGAGAAAAGTTTAGTGTTGAGTTTCTTTCTTCGACTACAAATGTGTCCAGTTTCTAGGAGCTTCTTACCTTTGACAGGGGAGATCCAGTGTTCGAGATTTTGGATTCTGTTTCAGGAACCTTTTACGATATGCTTCAGACCTGCTGCCATATGAGGTGGCAAGTGTGAGGCAATTCGAGGAGGCATTGCGTTCAGTGATCCATCACCAAGTCAACCTATTTATTCTGAAAACATATCATGAGGTACTGGTGAGGGAAGAGGTTTTTGAGAGAACATTTGCCTGGACCGGATCATCACGAGAGGGGAATCAACATGATTAATCATGAAGCAGTGCTGTGTTCTGGGGTTCCCGGTTATCAGGGCAGAAGAGTTTCCATTCAGCCGAGGTAGGTCCCAACCCTTCACATCATGTTTCTTTAGAGGAAGCAACTCTCATGCATATACCAAGGGATTAGGCACTTGGTTTTCATGTGGTGGTCATGGTCATCAGCAGCAAGAGTGCCTTACCATTCAGAGCGGTCATCGTGCATCATGATCTACACTCCAGGTTCCTCCATTGAGACAATTCCAGTTGAGGCAATAAAAGCTGGTTGCACCATCGTTAGATCGGTAGAGGGTAGATGGAGCAGGTAGAGGACAACCCCATGACGCTCCCCGTCCTCAGAGAGCAGACCGCAGCCACGGTGGTAGTTTTCATCATGGTTAGAGAGGCCATGTATGAGGTCGTGGTCAGCTTCATTCTCTAGCGTTGCCAACTCCAGGGGATCAAGATATCATACGAGGTACCATTTTCTTTTTTTTTCTACCTTGGTTTATGCTTTGTTTGATTCAGGAGCCACACACTCCTTCATATCACCTACCCTTGTCCAAGATTTTGGACTTGAGGTGGAGAGGCTTCTAGTGCCCTTGTCATTGACTATGCCATTTGGAGGTCGAGCTGACTTGTTTGAAGTATGTAGAGACTTCGAGCTAGTGTTGGGGCAACATCACTCTTGGGGATATTTTCTATATTTATGAATACAACCATATGATTTCATCCTCGGCAAGGATTGGTTGTATTCTATGTAGGATATCATGGATTTCTTCATGAAGAAGGTCTTTTTCATTGGGGCGGATGGAGATCAAGTTGTGTTTATTGGTGAGAAGGACCCTTGGATGGGTCATAGGCGCATTACAAACATATCATCCATGATGGATGAGATTATGCTTAGTTATTCAATGGTTCAGTAGGTGTAATTTCCTAGGGTCGTAGAGGAGTACCCTGATGACTTTCTAGAAGAGGTTCTAGCATTACCCCCTTGACAAGAGATTGAGTTTGGGATCGAGCTACAGCAAGGAGCGTCTCCTATATCTATGTCTCCACATAGCATGGCCCCTTCTGAGTTACGAGATCTAGGTATACAACTTTACGGTCTGTTACTGTGTGGTTTTATTCGGCCAAGTGTGTCACCAAGGGGTGCACAAGTTTTTTTGTGAAGAAGGCCGATGGAAGTTTGTAGTTGTGTGTCTATTATCGTCGCTTAAACAATTTGACAATAAAGAATCTCTATCCTATTTCGTGGACTGATGATTTATTCAATCAACTGAAGGGTGAATTTTTGTTCTCAAAGATCGAATTGCAGTTAGGTTATCATCAAAAGAATGTGAAGGATGAGGATATACTGAAGACTGCTTTCTGTTGTCATCATGTGCATTATGAGTTTGTTGTAATACCATTTGGAATGATGAATGTTCCAGCTGTATTCATGGGATGGATGAATGTTGTGTTCCGTGTGTTCCTGGACATGTTTGTGGTAGTTTTAATCGACGATATCCTTGCATACTCCACATCTGAAGAGGAGCATGCAGAGCATCTACAAGCCATTTTTGGAGTTCTTCACCAACATAAGCTATTCGGGAAGTTGTTGAATGTGAGTTTTGGGCTCGAGAAGACCGTTTCTTGGGGCATGTTATGTCCCAATAGGGAGTATTTGTGTGTCCATCAAATATAGATGTAGTTGTGTCTTGGGAATCCTCCAAGATAGTGTTAGAGTTGCGAATTCCCCTTTCTCTCACTGGCTATTACAGGAGGTTCATAGCCGATTTCTCCCGAGTTGCGACTCTACTGACAACTTTGACTAGTAAGGATCAAGCATTCATATAGACTGATCTGTGTTGGGAATTTTTTGAGTATCTAAAGGAGAAGTTATTAAGTTCTCTAGTCTTTTATCATCCATATGAGGGAGTTCAGTTTGATGTTTTTTACGATGATTCAAATCGGTGATAGGCTGTGTTCTCATGCATCGTAGGTCAATTGTTTCTTATGGGTCTCAGCAGTTGCATCCCCAGTAACGCAACTATTCCACCCATGAACTTGAGTTGGAAGCCGTGGTGTTTTCTCTGAAGTTGTGGAGACATTACCTCACTGGTGATCACTTTGTTGATTTCACCGATCATAAGAGTTTGAGGTATGTTTTCTCTTAGTGTGACTTGAAATTACAAAAGAGTCATTTGATGGAGTTATTACCAGAATATGACATCGAAATATTGTATACACCTGTAAAAGGGAATGTTTTAGCTGACACGATGAGTCGAAATCCACATAGTGATTCTGTGCGTGAATTTGGTGATTCCTGGAGAGTAATGGAAGAACTGTCAGCCTTGCATCTTGATATGGAAGAAGATGGGGGTAGATGATGTCTTTTTCAGATGACGGTATATTCATACCTAATGCATAAGGTGGAAGAGTCCCAATTGGGAGATTTGGAGGTGGACGTCTGGAGAGACCGAGTTGTTTGTGGTGAGGCTCCTGATGGTTGGTCAGAGGATGAACACTACTGAGTGTTGTATCATGGAAGGATATTTGTTCCCTTGATGCTACGTGAGATGGTTTTCAGAGAGTTCTATAGTTCGCCTTTAGTAGTAAATCCTGGCATGAAAAAGATGTACTGATCCTTGAAGTGTCATTTTTGGTGGCCTGGGCTGAAGCATGCAGTTGTGGATTTTGTGTCTCGGTGATTAGTCTTCCAAAAGGTGAAGGTTTAACATCGTGTTCCTAGTGTTCTTATCCAGCCATTAGATATTCCTCATTGGATGTGGGAGGACATCTCAATGGACTTTGTTATAGTTTTGCCTCATGCTCTGGGAGGACAAAATGATATTTGGGTGGTAGTGGATCTTTTAACAAAATCGGTCCACTTCATAGCGATCAAGGTGTCATGCTCAGTGGATGTTTTGTTAAGGAAATATCTAGAGGGGGTGGTGAGACTTCATGGAGTCCCTAGGACGATCATTTCTGATCGAGATCCTCATTTTACCTCCAGGGTGTGGAGAGGTCTCCAAAATACTTTTGGTTCTCAACTATTCCTTAGCACTAATTTTCATCATCAAATGGATGGTCAGAAAGAGAGAACAATCCAGACTCTTGTAGACATGTTACGCTCTTTTGTTCTTGATTTTGGAGGTTCATGGATGATGCACTTTACCTTAGTAGAGTTCTCTTACAATAATAGTTTTCACTCCACCGTCTGTATAGTACCGTTTGAAGCCTTGTATGGCTAGCCTTGTCATTCTCCATTTTTCTGGACTAGGGTCAGAGAGTCAGCAATTCATAGACTGGAACTAGTGCAGAATACAACATAGATGGTCCAGGTGATTCCTTAGAGGATGATGACAGTGCAATATATTCCGAAATCATATGCTGATCAAAGGAGGAGACCCTTGGAGTTTAATATTTGGGATCATGTGTTTCATAAGGTGACTCCCCATCATGGGTAGCAAAGATTTGGTCATGGAAGCAAGATTTCTCCTCGGTTTGGTGAACCTTTCAAGGTTTTATCTCATTTTGGAGTTGTGGCGTATTGAGTAGTACTTCCCCCATAGATGAGTCAGATACATGATGTTTTCCATGTATCACAACTCTGTCGTTATCTTCATGATGACTCTCACATCTTCGATTGGGGAGAGATTGATGTTGAGGATGATTCAAACTTTAAGGAGTGACCTATGGAGATCCAAGACCGCAAGGAGAAGGTGCTGCACGAGTATTCTATTCCCCTACTTCATGTCTTCTGGAAACATGGTGGAATGGAGGAGAGTACCTGGGAAAGTGAGTAACAGATGCATTCTCAGTACCCAGAGTTGTTTGATGTCTAACTATTTTCATGTAACGATGTTCCCTTTGTGGTTTGACCTTTCATGTTTTATTTATGAAATTATTTTGTTTCTTTTTTAGCTTCCTCTCTTTTGAGAGGTATCTCGATGGGTGGTTGTTCAGACCCTATTTCTTTGTTTTCCTCATTAGGTTGGTTTTGAATTCTCGAGGATGATAATGTTTTTAGAGGTATCTAATGTAATGGCCCGGACCTCTTCGGTCCATTAAATTGTGAAAATATGGTGTTTGAGGTGTTCCGAGAGGTCAAGGTGACTTTTTCCCAATAATTTTCAAATTTTCCAATTCTGTGAACAGTTCCATCAGTGAACAGTTCTATCGGTAACCTATAATGGTTGATGAAAAGTGTTTTATCGATGAGGTTCAGTGAACAGTGTTCTATCAGTGAGGTTCGTTGAATAATGTTCTATCAGGGATTATTTAGTGAACAATGTTCTATCAGTGAGGATTTAGTGAACATTCTTCTATCAGTCAGGATTTAGTGAACAATGTTTTATCAGTGAGGATTTAGTGAACAATGTTCTATCAGTGAGGATTTAGTGAAAAGTGTTCTTTCAGTGAGGATTTAGTTAATAGTGTTCTATCAGTGAGTATTTAGTAAAAAATGTTCTATTAGTGAGGATTTAGTGAACACTGTTTTATGAGTGAGGATTTAGTTAATTGTGTTCTTTCAGTGAGCATTTAGTGAACGATGTTCTATGAGTGGGGATTTAGTGAACGGTGTTCTATCAGTGAGGATTTAGTGAACAATGTTCTATCAGTGAGGATTTAGTGAACATTTTTCTATTATTGATGATTCATTTAACAGTGTTCTATCAGTGATGATTGAGTTAACAGTTTTCTATTAGTGAGTATTTAGTGACCATTGTTCTATCAGTGAGGATTTAGTGAATAGTGTTCTATCAGTGAGGATTAAGTGAACATTTTTCTATTAGTGACGATATACTGAATAGTGTTCTATCAGTGATGATTTAGTGAACAATGTTCTACCAGTGAGGATTTAGTGAACCGTGATATATCAGTGGGGATTCAGTGAAGAGTGTTCTATCAGTGAGGATTCAGTGAAGAGTGTTCTATCAGTGAGGATTCAGTGATCAATGTTCTATCAGTGAGGATTCCGTGAACAGTGCTCTATCAGTGAGGTTCAGTGAATAGTGTTCTACCAGTGACGTTATGTGAACAGTTCTATCAGTTATGTTCCATGAACAATGTTTCCATAATTGTGAGGTCTATCGGTATCCTCTAATGGTAGGCGTACAGTAACGGTAGGTGTACAATAACATTAGGTGTACAGTGCTTCCAACTTCCAACAGTTTCACCTCTTTGACGTTTCCTTTTACATAAAATACATTCAAATCCTTATTTTAAGGACTCTTAAGGCCAATTCAAAGACCATAAATCCTATATTAATTATTCCTATGATCCAAGAGGTTTTTACTTGGTCAAACCGCGTGGGTTAATGTGATCCGATTTTAATGAGGGATTAAGCGTATCTTAAACTATCACCCATTTATATTTTCAAAAGGGACGCGAAATCATCCTACCTTGTTCTTCTTCTTTGTTCTCGGCTATGATGTGCTAGAACCTCTCAATCCTTCCCATAGTAATTTCATAATCAAAATTTACTCCTCGGATTGGTTCTGCTCTATTTTGATGCAACCGAGTTTTATTGGTCAATATATGATATAAGGTATGATTTATTGTCATTCCTTTGGGGATCATATCCTTTTGTTTATCCTTTCAATATTACATCATGTAATATCCATGCTTTCAGTGGGGTTTGTTTGGGGTTTGGTTGGTCCTATCGTACCCAGGCATCATTGGGTGGATGCAGTTGTCGCGAGAGGAGGATCGTGACCCATTGTGTGGATAAAGAACTTGATGAACTATTTGAGGTAGGGGATTCGTTTCTTCTATTTTATTTTATGTGAAACTTTATTGTTATCATGTTTAATACCACTAGATGACAATGGAATTGACATAATAAATATTTTAACCGAAAAAAAATTAATATCAGTCATATGTTATTGCCTCAGGTTTTTCTATATAGTGTGATATCTATGCTTGATTTGATTATTTGTTCATTATTGATGGAAATTGGAAAGGAACATAAATTGGGATTAATTGATAATTGTTTGGCTAAAGATAAAGAGGCATGTAAACAAATTTGGTTCTAGTTGTAATTTGATGTTAATCAAATTGGCACAGTAAGCATGTTTAATTATTTGTGATAGCTTACTGATTATGTTTCCCAAATATGGAACCTACAAAAAAAAATATGTTAATTTAATATGGATTAAAGAACTAATTGTTTGATAATTCCATAAGGGGTTCTGATTTACCCTCTTGATTGTTAAAGGGACAAGATCCCAATTAATGTGGTGTTTGTTTTCCTACTGCTTGTGCTTTGATGTGAGCCTGGATGGGAGTTGTGATATGTGGGGACATGGAGGACCTTTCGGTTGTGGCAGCAGATGAAACCTAGAGTGGTGAGATGCATTGGTTTATGCATGTGGGTGTCAGGGAGGACACCAAGGATGATGGAATGGGATGGATGTGATTGTTGGATGCTTGCTATTTTTTATTGGTTGTTTATCTGCTTTAATTTTTGCCACCGTTCAAGGTACCTTTCTTACTTACCCTTCTTCTGAAAGAGTCGAAGACACGCGTGGTATGCCACGTGCTTTCCGTGTTTAGATTCTCAAGGAAGGATGGGTATATGCTCTTGCTATAAGCGGAAAAGACTTGGCGGGTAGTAAATCTACAAACCATTTTGATCCCCCTTGTGTTTAGTAGCATAAAATGTTTTTCTAGAATGCCTGGGAATGTGGGAATGTAATTCTTTAATGAATAATTGAATAAATGGTGTTAAACCATGGGGATAGAGTTTCTGGAACATAATGATGAGGTTTTAATTTTGAAGAAACAATTGACTTTGGGTGTGATGCTAATGAAACTTAATGTGGAATTTTTCATGATTAATTAAGGTAAAAAAATTTAATTAACATTATGTTGAACTGAAAAAGGGAATGAAGTAATATAGTAAATATCTTTAAATGGTTGTGTGCATATAGGATAGCTAGTCTTATAAGTAGCAGCCCGGAGTCTGAGAGACGTTAGCTGCAGTGTGTCTAAGAATAGGTTATGTCCATAGTGTGGCTGTGAGTTATAGTATATTTTGTACTTTTTGTGTTTCTATACGCTACTACACCCTGTCAGTAAGGGCAACAGACACCCCAGGGATTTTGAGCCCTGGGGGGTTGTTTTCTCCAACATTCTATTCGGAGTATGGATGGCTTACTACCCCCTTCTTCCCCTCTCTCTTCTCTTGGTAGTTACTTGTGATGGTAGGCACATTGGATAGTTTTCCCACAATATTTTTGTAGAGGGATGTAATGTCTTGTGGTTATTCACACATATATATTTTGGATGTAGGTTTCTATGGACTACTATAGGTGTAACATGTATAGGTTGTGATGGCTTGAGGATCCTTACTCGGTATATGGGATGTAATGGATTGAGGTATAATACCTGACGTTGATACAAATTATGCGAGTTGTGGTGGATCCTGGAAAATACCTGGTTACTTTGGTGTGTGGAAATGGTGGTTTTGTTGCACGTGGTGCATATTGTGGAGCTTCGCCCAGGTGTCTGCGGGCAATCCTTTTTTGAGATAGATGCTCCAGACGTGATACATTGGAGAAAAGCGGCAAACCAGTGGGGAATTAGTAGTGGGGTAACCTTGATATTGTTTATTATATGATATATTCTTTTATGCGTTACTTGGTGAGAGTAGCCATAGTGAGGTTGGGAACATAGTATACCTATTTAGGTGACGAGTTAGTGTCACTTTTTGTTCACAGTTCTTTAGCATGATTTATTTACATTTTCATGAGAGGCTTCGGGAAGGATCCTACTGAGTTTGCTATTATACTCACCCTTTGTATATATAAACTATTTTTCAGGTCACTTGGAACAGGTTGAAGATCATGCTGGTGTTTACTAGCATGTGGTTGCAGGAGCTGTTCGGGCTTGTGGTTGCCTCTGTTTTTACATTCTTTTGGGTACTTGTAGTTTTTCCACTTTCGGTTTTAGTACTTCTTCATAACATTTCAAATGTGTACTTGGGTTTTCGTTTTTATTTCAGTCCGAGTCTGAGTTGTTTGGTGTTTATCTTATCTCTCTCTTCTGCATGTATTCTCTTAGAGGGTAATACCTACCATTTTTGGGTGTTACTATACCCTTGGTGCTAGTCACTAACCCGGGGCCTACTGGAGGCGGGATTCGAGGGTCATTATCTCCTTTCTCACATTGTCGGCCCAGGAGGGATACACTTTGTGGGGAGGGGGTCATGACATTTACAATTTTTTATTATGATGATAAATTTGGTATTTTTGATGCTAGAATTGATATTTTTCTTACATTGTTTTTGAGCTTAAGTGATATGGATGTGATTGATACCTGAGGTTTATACTATTTGGCATGTTGAGTTTGTCTATATATGAATCATGTTTAATGTGATGCCAAAGGACTTGGTGCGTGTTTTTTTACTGCTTGTGGTATGTGGGAAATGGTACTAAATTATAGAGGGCAATATATAAGATTATGTTAGATGCCTTAGGGAAGATTTCATATTTAAAAAAACTGTGAGGTCTTGGTGCATGTTTAAGTATTTTCAAAAGGCAAGGTTAATGGATACAAAATGCTAGAGTGAAAAGTATATGATTATGTTAGAAGATTTATGTATAGATTCATAGTCTTCCAATGATTTAGGGTGAGATTCTAGCATGCCTAAGCTATATATTAGGGTTATCTCGAGGGTAGAGTTTGTATGTTAATGGTATATTCTGAGAGATTCATCCTAGACAGTAGAATCGGCCACCAACATGAGTGATCCATCCTAATGTAGTATTATGTACCCATAATCATTGATACACTATAGGGAACCGAAGCAGGTATAACCGCCTGGTGTCCCTTATGAACTATAATGAGTAGTTGTTTATTTATTCAATTTTTTATTTCATTTTTATACTTGCATAATGTCATAATTATATTTCATTTATTGGATTATGCAAGAAACCATGAATGATGGGCTATTGTGATGTATTTCTCACACCCTTCTCGTGCTAACATTTCACCGGGGTTCTTGAGTAGAATTTATAATTTGCAGGACCTAGGTTGGTTGTTGGGGATGATTACTACTACGTTGGTGTAAGGAGAACAAGATCGAGTTAATGATGGAGATTCATGAACAGATCACCCATGGGGCTTAAAGTCTTTTCCAATCCATATAACACATTGTATCACTACCAAATGTATTTGTTTTTTAGATTATGTAGAATCACTTGAACATATATGCATTTTTATAAATTGGTGTTGGCCATCATTTATTTTTAGTATATGTTATTTTTTTACTTCCATCTCTCTTTTATTTTATTTCTACTTCTGCTATTGTCTATTATTTATAGTCTTAAAAAACCCAGTGCTGCCCATACATGAGGGTATAGTCACTTTGTTACTACCTATTTCTACACTCGATGCTAGTCGACAACCGCAAGCATATGGGGAGGTGGGATTGAGGACATCTGAATCATCAGTTAGATAACCATTTTAGTGGAGTGTCGGGTCAAGATGTTACAGTGTGGTATAAAATGAATTTTTCGTTTCCTTTTTCTTATTTCTTTACACTGGTAGATAGGAGACTAAGAAAGTTTCAGCACTTGGTTAATAGTCGTGCTTGGGACTAATCTCCTCACACATAGGAAATGAATAAGTGTTTAGGGCTAGGGTTTTTGTTCATGTTGTTTGATATTGCAGATGGATTTGATTTCTCCTCAAGTGATTGATGTAATTTTAATTTCTTATGATTTATGGAATTTATATAATTTTTACCCATGGCCTAGTTCGGCAGGGTTGAAGC
This sequence comes from Viscum album, assembly GCA_963277665.1. Classification (NCBI taxonomy): domain Eukaryota; kingdom Viridiplantae; phylum Streptophyta; class Magnoliopsida; order Santalales; family Viscaceae; genus Viscum; species Viscum album. The sequence continues at coordinate 1,420,209,065 of OY728123.1, read as the reverse complement.
TTAGAATTTATCAATACAGGGACATATGAATTATCATGTCATGTATATAACATATCGTGGTGTTTAATTTTCATTGGAATACTGATTTTACTATGTTCCTTAATTGTTATTCCACTATTTTGATATATTTAGCTTGTTTTTATAGATAACATGATTGCGTGCTTTATTTTAGCATGTATTTTATGCCATAGTGTTGATATGCCTTTCTTTTCTATCATAGCATGCTCTGATGTGTTTATTACTAGATGAAATGGTGGTTTTGTTTGATAGATATAAATTTTTGCGATTATGATGGGAGTCAGTTTTCAATTGTAAAGTGTATGGGTAAATTATAACTCAAACAAGGTAGCGCATGAAATCAAACAATCCTTGAGCTATATATATATATATGGACATAAAATGGGAAAGGTGTGTAATTTTTGACTTCTAATGATATAGTTTCCTATCTAAATACACAACTAGACCCAAGTAGGTTGGTTGAAGCTTTTATCTTTTGAGATAAATGTTATTGGGTGTTAATAATTATAATAATTAATCATCTGCAATTGGGTTTCTTTATTAAGGACAAAACATGGAAAAATGGGACCCTCACAGGCCGCCTTATCTGTTAAAAGGAATTTATGTTGGTAAATTGCATAATATATGATGTAATTTCATGTCTTATGGGACTTTCCTTCTGTTCCTTGATTTTTTAAATCATTTAACCATTTGAAGATTAAATTTGATTAAATGTAATGGACATAAAATGGAACCCTATGTGGTGTCTTTTTGTTTAATCCATTGTAAAAGGGTAGGTTATGATTTTATTTTTAAGTAAACTTGGAATGGTTGCATGAGAATATTCCATAAGCCTTCATTCATTTTAAAAATAACTTAGATGGTAGGCTCTTGAGCCTGGTGACATTCATTTTTGCATGACCCGATTGTAGAGTCTGAACTTTTGATCTCGTAAAGAGAAATCCCATGGTAGGTAGAACCATAAAAACATAAATTCCTCTCCAATTTTATTTGTTTTCTAATGATAGGTTCCATTGGGGTACCAGTGTTCCTTTTAGGTCCATCATTTTTCAATGAAACCCTTGTTCGAATGGGTGTTTATTGTATCATTGATTTTTCCTATGGGCGTGAGTATTGAGTAATGATTTCTTTCAACTGGTTATACAAGCCTCGGGCATGGTTGGATAGTTCATTAGATTATTGTCCCTTTATTACACCTTAGTGGTGGATGATAGGATGTGTTATTTTCTAATAAAAATCTCAGGTTTGTATGCTTTGGTATACACAGTACCTGTTGAGTGTCTAAGGACGTAACAAACATGTTTATTTAGGTAGGATTGTTGACCCTTATGTTATTGGGTACGGTCTTAAGTAATACTATAGGTAGAGTGACCCCGGTGTAAAGAAATAAAGCTTTTCTAAATGCATGGGATAACTTATAGAGACTTGGGTGTTTTGACATGGTGGTCGTGTTGGTTTTGGTTTTCTAGATAATTGTTTAAACGTTTTCATTTAATTTGGTTCGGACCTAGAATTCTATTGAGTAGCTATTCTATCTATTTTTTTATTAGGATGCTCTTAAGGTGGGGATTTTGATATTAGTTTTCTTAACTAATTTTCTTTTTGGTTAGAAGGAACATAACAAAATTGGACCATTAAGGAATGGTTGGGTTTTCTTAAATTCCCATGAGGCTTGTGAACTCCAAATCGTGTTGGTTCTTTCCTGAGATCATAATGTTTCTATGGTTGGTGGTGTATGATACCATTGAGAAAAGTTGTTGGATGTTGGTTGACTTTGGTGGTAATCTTGAATTATCATAGGATTCCTCGTGTAGTAAAGGCTCAATGATCTGTTTATGATACTACATTGCAAGGCGAAGTCGAGGTTCTTCTAAGGTATCAGACAACATTGGATTTCCATTTTCCTTATATTAATGATTAAAATCTTCTTAGTGTAATCCTCTTTAAGAGAGGGAGAGGTCCCCTATATTGACATGGTAATTGATGCACTAAGAGAGAGTTGGTCTTACACAATGACAATTCATTAAATGTTGATGAGTTTGTTGGGATTTTTTCTCAATGTTGTGTTCTTACACATGGTTATTATTGAGGCTTGGTTATTCTTGAGTGATAATTTGTTTCCCGAGTAGGTATACCTTATATGTACTCTAGGATACCAGATGTTTCAATTGACTCAACCTCCAGGAAGATGCCACCTTGGGCTTAGTCAATTATCTGATGTGGATATCCTGTCATGTATCAACATTTTCCCATGTAAAATAGAGTATGCACTACCCAATGATAGTTTCGTAGTCCCAAATTGAAATGAATTTGAGTTTATCACAAACTTTTTTTCGGCCTTGGTGATGCTTAAATAATGGAATGGAACTGGAATTTTTTGTTGGATTTTAGTGGATGATTTCATCGTGAATGCAAGATACCATGGTGGAAGGAATCAAATTTCAGCTTGTAAAATTCCAGCCATGTAAGCCGACCATCTTATTGAATTATCACACATAGTGGCTTGACTATTTTCCTCTCTGATATAATGGAATAGTGAGTGAATGGGTATTTCTAGTTTTTCATTGGGTTAGATGAGTGTTGTTTGTGTCAAACATTGATTTTAATGAGGAGTTCTCTCAATCTTGATAAATATGGTCAATGGGGAATCATTCATGTGACCATTTGAAAATTATTCGAGAGCGTAATTAGAATGCTTGAGGCATGAATCATAGGAAATTCCGATGCTGGAGGTTTTGTGGCTATGAATTGGAAATTTTCAAGTTAAAAACCTAAGGTGGGGAGCATATGAGGATGAATTTTTAAATAGATGGAGAAGAGGTCATGTATATATCTCAACAGGACCATGTAAGTACCGTTTCGGTGGTTCAGATCAAAAATGAGAATTAGATCGTGTTTCGAGGAATTAAGAGACATATTATTAATTAATGAACAATGGTGTGTTGGGAATTCGGAAATGCAACATGACTGTTTGAATGAAAATTCAGGAATCAGGTATGTTTGGAGTTTCTTTAATTGTTCTCAAAGATCTCTCAGGGATAAGAAATTCTAAGGTGGGGAGGGTATAAAAACTTGTGCTTTGAATTGGATGTCAATCCAATGAAATTTTATTTTTTTCATTTACCGGATGGGCCCATTTAAAAATCAATATTCACAACTTAATTTTTATAACATCAGCACTTCAATGTGTTTTTTGGATGTGGCTCAAGGATAATGGGTTCCTTGGGTGTTCCTTCATATTTTAGGAGAATCGGGATCTGAATCATCAAGTCAGGAGGAGCAGGCAGGCGTGCACGGTTAATCTAAAACCATACGATCCTCAAAAGAACACTGTATAATGTGTTTCTTTTTATAAAACTAATTAATTAATTTAGAGTTAAAATGGAAAATAAATGAAATGATAATTAATTGGAATAATAAAAATAATGAATTTTAATAATAATAATAATAATAATAATATAATTTTGATGGTGATGATGATGATGATGTATATTTTTATCATTTATTATTATTATTATTATCATCATCATCTGTTATTATTTTTATTATTTTTATTATTAATTTTATATTGGTTTTTAAGAGACAAAGGGTTCTTTACCCATCTTACTATAATGTGATGCACCCCTCCTCGGGTCTCCACTTCCTCACGTGACAACCCTCCTTTCCCATCCCCCTGTATCACAAAACCCACCTCCCTCATCTCCTCTGTGCATTTAATTCCACCATTATTCTCCCAATTTTGAGGTAGATTTGGTGATATATGTCCATCTCCTCCTTCTCCTCTCTATTTTAACTGAATTTTAGTCTCCCTGTCACCTAGAAGGGTTTTATCAACACCATTGGTAAATGGGTTAAATAATTTTGGTTCCTTATTCAGATGTTTGGGTATACAACAGGAACCCCAAGTGGTGGTCTCAAATAGATTAACATTTACCAGTGAAGACAAACCAGATCGGTTCATTTTGGCTTTCCATCATCTCATGTAAGTGTGGATTTCTTGCACTGCATTGTTTAAAAACTCTTTTTTTATGTTCTTTACGTATTTTTTGTAACGACCCAAATTTTCATTAATGGAAAATCCCTCTTGATCCAGTTAAATGTTTCTTTATGAAAAATGTTTTTATAAGATGTCAACTTCTTTAAGTTTTACGTTAAGATTTGTGACCGTTACTTTTATAGTCGTTGAACAGTGATCATCTGGGTAGTTTAAATATAAGTCTTTAACGAACCAATTTTCTACTCAGACCAAGGAAGCGATGGCCTCATCCAGTAGAATTGCCCCTTACGAAGCCCATTTGTCGGAGCTCGGAAAGGAGGTGGCGTCTTTGGGCTTTGCCCTTGACCAAGCCCAAGCTGACCTTCATCAAGTCAAGCTCGAACGTGATCGTCTACGGGAAAAGTGGAAGTTGATTGAAATTACCACTCGAGCGATGTTATCCGAGCAGCCCCAAGAGTCTGTCACCATCGCGCACCTTACCCTTAGGTCTTATGCGGCTATTTTAAGGGGTTATGTAACAAATAAGTAGCACCATGTTCATGTACATTATTTTTTGTATATAATAATGAATATAATTTCTAGTCATTTTTGATACATTGTAATTAGTTTTTAAAGTACAAACGGTGTTTTTTGTTATTATTTAATTAGGAATTATATTTTATTAAATTAAAGGATTTTTGAATTAAATAATATTTTAATAAAATATTATTATTAATATTAAATAAATTTTTATTAAATATAAATGATCTTATAATTTTATGAATGCAATTAAAATTTTTATTAAGGTTTGAAAGCCATTTCTGTCAAAACCCGTGATTTTTTTTATAAATGTCGGTTTTTATTTTAAAAGTGAAAATTCACATATTTAGAAAATTATTTAGATAAAATAAATATTATTTTTGGAATCAGGACGTCGAAATTATCCAACGGTGAATTTTTCATAATTTTCTGAGACAGTCAAATTTTTGGGTAAAAATTAAATACCATTTAAATATATAATGTGTTTTATGACATCATAATGACCCAATGGTGATGTAATAAAATACCACAATCCCTATGTTCGGCCAATATGTGTTTTATCATTAAAATAATGAGGTTTTGGGTTTGTTTGAATCACTTTTCAAAGCATTAATGGAGCCCTCAAGACTTATTCAACACTTTGCCTTTTTAAATTAATTTCCATGGGAGTGTGACTCACCTCCACATAAGCAACCCTAATTTTTTAATAAGTTCGGACCTTGGCCTTATAAAATATTATTTTCCTCTCACCTTTTCCAGAAACCATGGGCAAATACCATGGGATGGTTTGTGGTTTGGATTATTTTAATATAAGGGGTCCCAAACCTAAATAATAAAGAATTCTCTCACCTTTCCTATATAAACCCACCCAAGCTCCCACTTCCTCCTCACTCAAAGCCCTTGAAGTTCGTCCAACCTCTGCCCTACTCTCTCTAGAATCCTCTCAAGGTGCCCCAAGCTCCCAAAAAGCCTCTCACAAGCCTCTCTCTAGCCTTTGGAAGCACACTTCCAAGTAAGGGTTTTTCTTCCTTTCTCATTTTTGTCAATTTTCTTTAAGTTGTATTGCCCTTTTAATTTCATTTATGAATGTTGGGGTATGGTTTCGCACCTCTTCCATACTTCCCTCTTATTGTTTGAATGATGGGAGACCCCTTTCTCTCTCATTAAATGCCTCCCATGTACACCCGTTACTATGCCGAAATTCCGAAAGGAACCTTTTTCTCCTCTTTTATATTCAAGCAATACTTTTGTATCATGAATCTAAATTCCTTTTGAATTATTGGGACATGTATCTATATGACCTTATTACTGTCCATTACATGTAAATATGATGATGAACCCCTTTCTCTCTCATCAACCTTATCTATGAATTCTTATGTCACGCCGTTACGCTGCCGAAATCGCACCGATTTTCTAGGCCAATATCATTGTGTAGTGAATACCATGCCCATTTCTCCATCAAGGGTATTCACCTTTATGCACATTTACTTATTGATTGTAATGTTTCATGTATGAATTCCACATTCCTTTATCGTGGAATAAATGATTATGTTTTATGAATCCATGTTCTATGATCCATGTGGCACACTTATGCATGAAATGAAATGTTTAAGAAGGGTGCGCCCTGATAGCGCTCCAATGCATTGGGTAAAGTATAGTATCATGATACGTCATGTGCAATGAGTGTTGACTCATGCTAATTCAAGTGCAACGAGGGTTTACTCGTGCTTCAAGTGCAATGAGGGTTTACTCATGCTCCATGTGCAATGAGCCTTGGCTCATGCTAATTCAATGTTAAGTGTTGTTTCCACATTTCCATGTTATGATTATCATGCTTTATCATGCCTTTATGTTCATGTCTCTCTTATGCTCTATTGATATGCCTATTGCCTAACATGTATTTCACTCCTCATGTTATTCATTGTTTACTCCCTTACTGGGCTTTATAGCTCACCCTTTTCTTATGCATGTCCTCAGGTTATCCCATGTAATGCTAAGTACGAAGGAATGTAGTGGTCATGTAAAGGAAGTTTTCAATAAGGATGTTGTATTTCAAGTTTAAAGTTTTTATGTAATGATCCTAAGCCCCAAAGACACTAAACCTCACGATCTTCTTTGTTGTATCAAGTGAAGTTTTATGTAATAAAGCATGTTTAAGTGGTAATAAAAAGCAGGGTTGTCATAGTTGGTATCAGAGGATAGGTTTAGTTATTTTTGGGATTAGGAAACCCTAGTAAAGCCTTAGATACAAGACTAAGCATAATAAAAACATCCCTAAGTTTTGGTAAATACTAAGTAAGTGGTTTATCAAACAAATACATCCCTGTCTGGATACGAGCAGGTAGAGGCGGCTCTGGCACAGATGTATCCTAGGGGTAAAACCCGAAAACACCGCTTTGAGCTAGACTCGAACGGGAACTGGTGCACGACAACGGGCCTTGCTGCACTCTTGGTTACGACACTCCCGGGGGATATGTTTTGATAAATTCATAATCTTAGTATGAACCCTTATTAAGGGAAAAATGCCCCTAAGAATATATGTTAGAAGGAAGATCATGAAAAGCCTGGATTGAATCCTATAGACTCATGAGTTAAAGAGATTAAAGTTTATTTATAAGTCATAAACTTTTGTCTTTGGATTACCCTTTATGTGTTACCCCTAACTTTCCTTTTATTCCAGCCAATGGCCGGTAATAGGAGAACTCGGGCTAACAACCGTTGTGAAGATCAGTGTGATGATTGTACTTATGAGATGCTCAATCCAATGGGAGCGGGAATCGCGAACTTTGTCACGCTTCTCTCTCAGCTAAATCAAGTTTTGAATAGAAACACTGGTCAAGAGGAACGTTCAACCCCCCCTAAGAAAGAACAAGTCGCTATTGAAAGCTTCATGAGACAAAGGCCTCCTACTTTTAGTGGATCATCCGATCCCACGATTGCTGAACAATGGATCAACTCTATTGAAAAGATATTCTCCATCCTCCAATGCTCTGAAAAAGAGAAGGTTCTCCTGGCGGCTTATCGTATGGAGGGTGAAGCTGATCAATGGTGGACGTTGATCAAAAATACGAAGCCTGAGGAGGAGATTGAGGCTTTGGAATGGAAGGTATTCCGGAAGATGTTTTTCGATAAATATTTTCCACGCACCCTCCGTCTTAAGATGGAAAGGGACTTCCTTTCCCTCAAGCAGAAAGATGAGGAATCTATGGGAGCGTACGAGGAAAACTTCACAAGGCTTGCACGATACGCTTCCGGCTTTGTCGTTACCCCCGAATGCAAGGTTGACCGCTTCTTTGGTGGGCTGAAGCCTAGCTTGCGGAAAGCATTAGCGATTCGTGACTTCGACAGCTATGAGGAAATTGTCCGATGTTCCCTCAAGGTTGAAATGGAGATCGTAGAATCACAGGGGTATCATGGGGACAAGAAGCGGAAGGTGGACTTCAATGCTGGTGGTCCGATGGATAAATCCAACGGCGCTAAGAAATTCCAGCACCCCACTTGCCAAAAGTGTGGAAAGAAGCACCCTGGAAATTGCCTTAGGGGGACAAGAAAATGCTTCAAGTGTGGAAGAGAAGGGCACCTAGCTGTTAACTGTCATCAAGAAGGACCCGCGGCTGCGACGGAGGGGAGGAACGCTCCGTTCGAACCTCAACGCGTTGTTCAATGCTTCAAATGCAAAGAACCGGGTCATTTTGCGAATCAGTGCCCTAATCCAAGGGTTATCGGAGACAATCAACAACCTCCAAGACAGCAAGGAAGAGCTTTTGCCATCACTTCTGCCGAAGTGAACCCCGACAACGAAGTGGTGACAGGTACGCTAGTTATTCATTCAAGAATAGCGAACGTACTTTTTGATTCAGGTTCTACGCATTCTTTTATATCTCAAAAGTTTAGTAGAATAATCCCTGCACCACCACAAATCATGGAAGTAAAGATGTCGGTGAGTACGGCAAATGGGGCAATCATTGCATCCCATGAGTATAACGACCCACACTTTACATACATTGTTAATACTTCAAAATTGAATCACTCTTATTACAACATATGAAAAAACCACAAAGGACCGTATAGGTATAGTGTCTTTAGAAACTGGGGAAACATAAACAACTGGTTCATAAATCTTCTACAGTGTCTCCCATTTATTTCATCATATCTAGGGTCCCTTTTAGCGTATTCTACTTAATATCCATCTTCCTGACCTGGGGAAAAGAAAACATAAAAGGGTGAGCTCAAATGCTTAGCAAGGGCAAATAAAGGAAATAAAAATCATATCATATCTTTATGAAAATCAAAACCTGCAAAAGAGATCATAATATCTTAACATGGAATAAATCATAGAAGTGAAAATGAGATCCCCATAACATAAAACTTGAAACTTTGTGGCATGCACACATAATCATGGAAAATCATTTCTTGTTAGTCATGACTCATTGCCAAGACTATCTTAGTGGACAAAGTCCCTTTCTGAACCGAGTTCACTCCTCGTTTCAGTCCTGTATCACTGAACCGAAATAACCTTCCGTTCCAGCCATGTCTATCTCATGAGATATAAAATCATTACCCAATGCATTGGAGGGAGATATAGGTCCCACCCATCTTATAATGAATCCTTTCTTATGTGTGCCACATAATCATAAAACATACATCATCGCATAACACATATAACAAAAATGGGATTCTTGAAACATCATGACATCATAAATCAATTCATATATGATAAAGGAATTCATAAACATAATTCCATCACAACATAGTCAAACCAATGTAAAAATATGGATAGAAACAGAACCCTTTATTATCTTAGATGGAAAATAATTTTGATAAAACACTTGAATTGAATTCTTGAGGAAAATATCCTTTCTTCTTCAAAAACATTTTTCCTTTCATAACATGTCATACAACTTTAAAATAAAAGAAGTTGATTAAAAATAAACTTGAAAACTTGTAAAGGAAGCTTCTTTGAAGTAATGTTTTAAAAATCCATTCATGCCGTATAAGTTAAAAAAAACATTCTTCGTACTTTTGTCGGAAAAGTCAAAAAGTACCTCGTATGGAAAAACGACAAAAGATTCCTTTCATATTCTTTACTAAAAACTCACCTAAGGGTAAAATTCGATTAAAACTATTTCAAGTGGATGGAAACAATATTACATATTGAGGGAACATGGATGTGGATGATAAAATACACCCCAGTAAATACTTACGAATAAACAATCTCGGATAAAAATGAGATTGTGATATTTCCCTTACCTTAGGTCCGATTTGCTTTGTTCGTGTCCGAAGCTCCTGTATGATGGTTTAAATAATGTTATTGACTTATTCCAGAATCATACATATTGATATGAGATCATATATGGTCATATTATTAGCTTCTTGTTAGTAATATTTCATTGTTACTTGTTACTCGGGTCTTTATAACTTTTTGTTCTTATGCGTGTTTTGTCGAATAAATTCTTATTCTTATCTTTAGGTTATAGATAATTAATTTCCAGAATGGTATTAGTGTAGTATATACCATATTCATTCATTCAATTCATTTATACAATCATTATGAAATGAAGATCATGTAGAACGAGTCGCATCACATCGTGGAGACGGTATTCCGTACGTACGCACGAGTGATGATATCGTTCCTATGATCGTGGAATTGTATTGGAGTATATATATATATTATTTCAGTATCAATATTACTTAATAATAATCATATATAGTTACTCATTACACCATTATACCCATCCTTTTAAGGTGATGGTGGAAAATAGATTACACCACGGCGTGAAGACGGTATTCCGTACGTACGCACGCGCGGTGATTTTATTTTTCCGTAGGATGGATAGAAGGTGAATTAGGGTTGTTTCATATTTATAATAACATATCAGTATGTAAGTAATACTGATGTTATTACTTTATCATGAAACAACTGAAGAAGAAGAAGTTGAAGAAGAAAGAAATTGAAAAGATCGGTAATGGATATTACCTCTTCTTTGGAATGCCTTTTTGAATCCTCCACTTAAGGAACTAAGATTGGTCTTTGGAGAAGACCAGGACCTCTAGGATTATTCTAGGGAAGTGGAGAAGGGAAAATGGCAGGGGTTGGCCGAGCTTGAGTGCTCAAATTGGTGTGAGGAGGAGGGGGAGGAGGTGCCCTTTTATAAGGGAGGAGAGGGGCACCTTAGGAATATCTCAAAATATTATTTTATATTAAAGTCAAAATCGGTTTATAATGGTTCTAAAGGGTCTTATTTCGAAGATAAAGTGGGGAAGGGTCGAAATCCTATCAACCAATAGGATTTAGACAAGTTTAGGGTATTATTTTAACCTTATCAATTAGATTTAACTCTAAGTTAATTAATTTAACTTTTACCGTGTCTTTTTGTTTTCTTTCACTATATGGTTAATAAACTTTCTATAACATGCCAAACGAACCCCAAATTGTTTATTATTAATTTATATATCCTTATCTAAGTCATTTGGCCGAACCTTAGATTTTTAGGAATAAAATAACAATTAATAATATAATATTTGATTTAAAAACTATTTTGTGTCAATTTTGACACTATTTGATATATGATTTTTGTGAAAGTCATAACAGAATTATATGTTCGAACCAAGTTGATTAAATCAACACTAATATATCATAGTAACCTAGAAAATTAGTGGAATTCATAAAAAGTCTCAAATTACATTTATTTTGGTATTTATATTATCAATTTTTTCAATATTTCATTAATAGGATAATTACTGCATCATCTTTGTGTCATAAATAAATTAAATTATTTGATGTCTAAAAATTACAAATAAAATATCATCATGTAGGAAATCTTTTTAGCTTTCTAATGAATATTTACAATCGAATTTATCTTATGTATAACCCTATATTAAAAATGATTTACTTGTTAAACTTTGATTTTAACTATTTTAACCCTTCTTTAAATAAATTAATAATAAATGTCCTAATCTAATCCAAGTGGGCCTAAATGGTCATATTTTATTCCTAAGTTTGTTTTTGGTCGAATTACACTTGTCCAATAGTATTAGGACATGTGTTAGGGTAATATTGATATCATATTTACCCTTAGTTACCCTATTTACTATTAACCGCGGTAAAAATAGTAAAAAGTTACTATTCACCAAAAAATTATTTTCATCTCATTGAACCACATTTTAGTCCTTGATATTAACCGTGTCTCTCGGATTTTTGAAATTCCATTCACAGAAGCGGTAAAATTAAGTTTTATGCAAAATTCAGTTTTTAACCTACCACTTAGTGGTTTCACTATTCATCAAAAATTGAAAGTTTTCAGAAAAATACCAAAATTTCACCCTAGGCTAATTTCGATATTCTGAGTCCAAAAATGAAGTCCATTTTGAAAAATAAAATTTATAAAATTTCAAAAAGTGGTTATTACTATTCATAACGGCTAGTTTTAATAGCATATTGTTGTTTAGTGAAACTCGGTATTGCGTACGACGCAAGCTATCGAGGAAGGTCGCGATTGCGTGTAAAGCAAGTCAAGCAAGTGTTGCGTAGAAAAAGATTCCTTTGATAATTTATATAACATAAAATTCTCGGGTGTTACATTCTACCCCCCTTAAAAAGAATTTCGCCCTCGAAATTCGTCACTTTGTAACAAATAGATGAGGATACTTCTCCCTCATCATATCCTCAAGCTCCCATGTAGCTTCTTCAAGTTGGTGGTTCCTCCATAAAACTTTCACCAAGCGAGTGGTCTTGTTTCGTAGGACTTTTTCGCTACGATCCAGAATCTCTATCGGCTGTTCTTCATAAGAAAGATCTTGCTCCAGCGGTACAACTTCTGAGCTGAGTACATGTGAAGGATCTGGTATGTACTTTCTCAGGAGAGATACGTGGAACACATCGTGAACTTGAGAGAGATTCGGTGGAAGCTCCAATCGGTAAGCTACCTTCCCAACACGATCCAGTATTTCAAAAGGACCGATATATCTAGGGCTCAACTTCCCCTTCTTTCCAAATCTCATAACCCTCTTCTAGGGAGATATTCGTAAGAACACTTTATCGCCCACTTCAAACTCTAGGTCTTTTCTTCGGTTGTCGGCATAACTTTTCTGTCGACTTTGAGCTGCTCTTATGTGTTGTTGAATAGATCTAACCTTTTCTGCCATTTCATCAACGAGATCAGGTCCTAATAGCTTTCTTTCCCCAACTTCATCCCAGCAAGTTGGAGTCCTGCATTTCTTTCCATAGAGAGCTTCATAAGGAGCCATCTGAATACTGGAGTGAAAGCTATTATTATAAGAAAATTCCACCAAAGGTAGGTGTTGATCCCAACCTCCTTTGAAATCCATAGAGCAAGCTCTCAACATATCTTCTAGGGTTTGAATTGTTCTCTCAGACTGACCGTCTGTCTGGGGATGATAAGCAGTGCTGAAACTCAACTCTGTATCCAGAGTATGCTGAAGACTTCGCCAGAACTTCGAGGTAAATCTCGGATCTCGATCAGATATAATAGAAAGTTGTACTCCATGCAATCTTACCACTTCCTTTACATATATCCTGGCAAGCTGATCTAGAGAGAAATCCTCTCTAATAGCAATGAAGTGTGCAGACTTTGTAAGACGATCAACTATGACCCAGATAGCATTATTTCCTTTGGATGTTTTAGGAAATCCTGTGACAAAGTCCATAGTGATGTTTTCCCATTTCCATTCGGGTATGGGTAATGGTTGTAACATCCCCTTAGACTTCTGTCTCTCAGCTTTAACTTGTTGACAAACCAAGCATCGAGAGACATATTCAGCAACATCTCTTTTCATGCCATCCCACCAGAAGTACTCTTTCAGGTCCCTATACATCTTCGTTCTTCCAGGATGAATAGAAAATGATGAACTATGAGCCTCATCCAGCAGCTCATTCTTTAATTCGGGGATGGGAGGAACGCAAACACGATTCCTGAACTTTATTATCCCATCACAATCAAGGTTGAATTCAGGAACATTTCTCACCTTCTTTTGTAACTCGACATCTTCTTTCTGTGCCTCTTTAATCTTCACATGTATAGATGGTTGAACATTCATTTGAGAAAGATAAGATTTTTCCCCTTCCATTATAATTCCAAGATCCATCCTTTGTAAATCCATAAATATTGGATCTTTTGTGATCCTCATCATGGATAAACTAGCATGGTCTTGTCGACTTAATGCATCTGCCACATTGTTTGCTTTCCCAGGGTGGTAATGGATTGAGCAGTCATAATCCTTAATCAGCTCCAACCATCTTCTTTGGCGCATATTCAACTCCTTTTGTGTGAAAATATACTTTAAACTTTTATGATCAGTAAAAATATCACACCTTTCACCATAAAGGTAATGCCTCCAAATCTTTAATGCAAAGATTACCGCAGCCAACTCCAAATCATGTGTTGGGTAATTTTGCTCATGGATTTTCAACTGTCGTGAGGCATAAGCTATCACCATATCATTTTTCATAAGAACACACCCCAATCCCTTCTTGGATGCATCACTGTAGATCACAAACCTTTCTCCACTACAAGGCAGTGTGAGCACAGGTGCACTGGATAACCTTCTTTTCAACTCCTTGAAATTCTCTTCACATTCCTCTGTCCAGACAAACTTAACTCCTTTCCGAGTCAACTTGGTGAGTGGATTAGATAATCGTGAAAAATCTTTTACAAAACGTCGATAATATCCAGCCAAACCAAGAAAACTTCGGATCTCAGTTACTGTTGTTGGTCTTGACCATCTTTCGATAACCTCTGTTTTTGCTGGATCCACAGATATCCCCTCTTTTGAGATTATATGACCCAAAAATGCAACTTTTTGAAGCCAAAATTCACACTTGGTAAATTTGGCATAAAGCTTCTCCTTTCTCAGGGTCTTCAATATAATTCTCAAGTGATCTTCATGTTCTTCCTTGCTCTTTGAATAGACAAGAATATCGTCTATAAAGACTACCACAAATTGATCAAGATAGTCTCTAAAGACTCTATTCATTAGATCCATGAAGATAGCAGGGGCATTAGTAAGACCAAATGGCATCACTATAAATTCATAGTGTCCATACCTTGTACGGAAAGCCGTCTTTGGTATATCCTCCCTTTTGACCCTTAATTGATGATACCCTGAACGAAGATCAATCTTGGAAAAGTATTGAGCTCCGCGTAGTTGGTCAAATAAGTCATCAATGCGTGGGAGAGGATATTTGTTCTTGATAGTGATCTTGTTAAGTTCTCGATAATCAATGCAGAGTCTCATTGATCCATCTTTCTTCTTAACAAATAGAACAGGTTCTCCCCAAGGTGACGCACTAGGGCGTATGAATCCCTTATCAAGATTCTCTTAGAGTTGCTTCTTCAATTCCTGCAACTCAATTGGGGCCATTCTATAAGGTGTATTTGAAATAGGCAAAGCACCCGGTACGAGTTCTATTGAAAACTCAACTTCACGATTTGGTGGAAGACCCGGCAATTCCTCCGGAAAGACATCATCAAACTCCCGTACAATGGGCATATTCTTAATCGTGAGTTTCTCACCAACCATTTGAGATAAATAACCTTCATTTAGTGGAATCAATACCCATAAGATGGAAGAAATTTCCACTGGAAGGTTATGTTCATCCTTGCATTGATAGACGATCGTA
Organism: Viscum album; assembly: GCA_963277665.1. Taxonomy (NCBI): domain Eukaryota; kingdom Viridiplantae; phylum Streptophyta; class Magnoliopsida; order Santalales; family Viscaceae; genus Viscum; species Viscum album. Next base: position 1,420,193,892 of record OY728123.1, on the reverse strand, counting down.
GGTTGATCTGGAATATGAAATGTGACTTCCCTTCTTTGGCAATTGATATGAGCTCCATGTAGAGAAAGCCAATCCATGCCAAGAATCACATCAAATTCCACTAAAGGAAGGATCACAAGATTTGCAGGAAGCACTTTCCCACAAACTTCGATCGGAGAAGAATTATAAACTTCTGATGCGATTGATGTGCCATTAGGTGTTGTCACAGCTAACTCAACATCTAATTGTTGAGGTAATACGGTGATACCCTTAGAAAATTTTTCAGAAATAAAAGAGTGGGTGGATCCAGAATCAAATAAAACATTTGCTACTTTAGAGTGGATGGTAAGTGTACCTTTCACCACATCGTTATCGTACTCCACATCGCTGATAGAAATTGCATGTGACTTTCCTTTGTCTTTAGCCTTAAGAGTTTGTTGACGTCGACCATCATCATCAACCCTTGGATTTGGGCATTGATTGGCATAATTCCCCATCTCCTTGCACTTGAAACATTGAAGTGTAGCAGGTTCATTCTGTGTATCCCTTCCTTTGTTTGTATCATTAGACATCTTCTTCCCATTATCACGGCATTCAAATGCCCGATGGCCTTCCTTTCCACATTTAAAACATTTACATGTCCCTTTAAGACAACTCCCTCCATGTTTCTTTCCACACTTTGAGCATAAGGGAAAGTTCATCTTCTTTTCCGTGTGCTCTTTAGATTTTTCTTTGAATTCCATCTTCCTATTCTTATCAAACCCATGTGACTGATGGGTTACTCCAATCTCCATCTCGACTTTGAGAGCACATCGAACGATTTCCTCGTAGCTATTGAAGTCCCTTATGGCTAACGCCCTTCGAAGACTTGGTTTTAAGCCACTAAAGAATCGATCGATCTTACTCTCAGGTTGGATAATAATACCAGAAGCGTACCTTGCAAGTCTTGTAAAATTTGCTTCATAGGTACTAACAGATTCATCATCCCTTTGCTTCAGTTCAAGGAACTCTTTCTCCATCTTTGTTCGGAGAATACGAGGGAAGTACTTATTGAAAAATAAGTTCTTGAACTCATCCCATTCCATAGACTCAATTTCATCCCTTTGCCTCGTATTCTTAACAAGATTCCACCATTGATCCGCATCTCCTTCCAAACGATACACTGCTAGGATGACTTTATCATGCTCAGAACATTGAAGAACTGAAAATATCTTTTCAGTAGTACTAATCCATTGTTCAGCAACTAATGGATCAGTAGACCCGCTGAAAGATGGTGGACGCTGCCTCATGAAGGATTCAACAGAATGTTGCTCCCTTCTTTGTTCGTTTGGAAATCCTGCATGATTCATAGCTTGAGAAAGTTGTGTGAGCATGGCTACATGATTTTGCATTCCAGCTCCCATATCGTTTGGTTGCTCAGGGGGACAATCATTGCATTGCCCATCGCATTCCGCATTAACACGGTTCCTTCGGGTTCCAGCCATTGACTAAAACCAAGAAGAATAGTGTGAGAAACACTAATTATAATAGGAAACCACATAATTCAAGAATAAAATTTTAATGCTTAAGGTCTTATCCTAGGTTATTCAAGGCCATTTCTAAAACACTAAGATTGTGTTCTATGCTTAGACTTATCCTTAGGGATCTTACTAAGGCTTTCACATCCTAGTTTCCAAAGGTTGACTATACCTTTCCTCTGATACCAACTATAACGACCCACACTTTACATACATTGTTAATACTTCAAAATTGAATCACTCTTATTACAACATATGAAAAAACCACAGAGGACCGTATAGGTATAGTGTCTTTAGAAACTGGGGAAACATAAACAACTGGTTCATAAATCTTCTACAGTGTCTCCCATTTATTTCATCATATCTAGGGTCCCTTTTAGCATATTCTACTTAATATCCATCTTCCTGACCTGGGGAAAAGAAAACATAAAAGGGTGAGCTCAAATGCTCAGCAAGGGCAAATAAAGGAAATAAAAATCATATCATATCTTTATGAAAATCAAAACCTGCAAAAGAGATCATAATATCTTAACATGGAATAAATCATAGAAGTGAAAATGAGATCCCCATAACATAAAACTTGAAACTTTGTGGCATGCACACATAATCATGGAAAATCATTTCTTGTTAGTCATGACTCATTGCCAATACTATCTTAGTGGACAAAGTCCCTTTCTGAACCGAGTTCACTCCTCGTTTCAGTCCTGTATCACTGAACCGAAATAACCTTCCGTTCCAGCCATGTCTATCTCATGAGATATAAAATCATTACCCAATGCATTGGAGGGAGATATAGGTCCCACCCATCTTATAATGAATCCTTTCTTATGTGTTCCACATAATCATAAAACATACATCATCGCATAACACATATAACAAAAATGGGATTCTTGAAACATCATGACATCATAAATCAATTCATATATGATAAAGGAATTCATAAACATAATTCCATCACAACATAGTCAAACCAATGTAAAAATATGGATAGAAACAGAACCCTTTATTATCTTAGATGGAAAATAATTTTGATAAAACACTTGAATTGAATTCTTGAGGAAAATATCCTTTCTTCTTCAAAAACATTTTTCCTTTCATAACATGTCATACAAATTTAAAATAAAAGAAGTTGATTAAAAATAAACTTGAAAACTTGTAAAGGAAGCTTCTTTGAAGTAATGTTTTAAAAATCCATTCATGCCGTATAAGTTAAAAAAAACATTCTTCGTACTTTTGTCGGAAAAGTCAAAAAGTACCTCGTACGGAAAAACGACAAAAGATTCCTTTCATATTCTTTACTAAAAACTCACCTAAGGGTAAAATTCGATTTAAACTATTTCATGTGGATGGAAACAATATTACATATTGAGGGAACATGGATGTGGATGATAAAATACACCCCAGTAAATACTTACGAATAAACAATCTCAGATAAAAATGAGATTGTGATATTTCCCTTACCTTAGGTCCGATTTGCTTTGTTCATGTCCGAAGCTCCTGTATAATGGTTTAAATAATGTTATTGACTTATTCCAGAATCATACATATTGATATGAGATCATATATGGTCATATTATTAGCTTCTTGTTAGTAATATTTCATTGTTACTTGTTACTCGGGTCTTTATAACTTTTTGTTCTTATGCGTGTTTTGTCGAATAAATTCTTATTCTTATCTTTAGGTTATAGATAATTAATTTCCAGAATGGTATTAGTGTAGTATATACCATATTCATTCATTCAATTTATTTATACAATCATTATGAAATGAAGATCATGTAGAACGAGTCGCATCACATCGTGGAGACGGTATTCCGTACATACGCACGAGTGATGATATCGTTCCTATGATCGTGGAATTGTATTGGAGTATATATATATATTATTTCAGTATCAATATTACTTAATAATAATCATATATAGTTACTCATTACACCATTATACCCATCCTTGTAAGGTGATGGTGGAAAATAGATTACACCACGGCGTGGAGACGGTATTCCGTACGTACGCACGCGCGGTGATTTCATTTTTCCGTAGGATGGATAGAAGGTGAATTAGGGTTGTTTCATATTTATAATAACATATCAGTATGTAAGTAATACTGATGTTATTACTTTATCATGAAACAACTGAAGAAGAAGAAGTTGAAGAAGAAAGAAATTGAAAAGATCGGTAATGGATATTACCTCTTCTTTGGAACGCCTTTTTGAATCCTCCACTTAAGGAACTAAGATTGGTCTTTGGAGAAGACCAGGACCTCTAGGATTATTCTAGGGAAGTGGAGAAGGGAAAATGGCAGGGGTTGGCCGAGCTTGAGTGCTCAAATTGGTGTGAGGAGGAGGGGGAGGAGGTGCCCTTTTATAAGGGAGGAGAGGGGCACCTTAGGAATATCTCAAAATATTATTTTATATTAAAGTCAAAATCGGTTTATAATGGTTCTAAAGGGTCTTATTTCGAAGATAAAGTGGGGAAGGGTCGAAATCCTATCAACCAATAGGATTTAGACAAGTTTAGGGTATTATTTTAACCCTATCAATTAGATTTAACTCTAAGTTAATTAATTTAACTTTTACCGTGTCTTTTTGTTTTCTTTCACTATATGGTTAATAAACTTTCTATAACATGCCAAACGAACCCCAAATTGTTTATTATTAATATATATATCCTTATCTAAGTCATTTGGCCGAACCTTAGATTTTTAGGAATAAAATAACAATTAATAATATAATATTTGATTTAAAAACTATTTTGTGTCAATTTTGACACTATTTGATATATGATTTTTGTGAAAGTCATAACAGAATTATATGTTCGAACCAAGTTGATTAAATCAACACTAATATATCATAGTAACCTAGAAAATTAGTGGAATTCATAAAAAGTCTCAAATTACATTTATTTTGGTATTTATATTATCAATTTTTTCAATATTTCATTAATAGGATAATTACTGCATCATCTTTGTGTCATAAATAAATTAAATTATTTGATGTCTAAAAATTACAAATAAAATATCATCATGTAGGAAATCTTTTTAGCTTTCTAATGAATATTTACAATCGAATTTATCTTATTTATAACCCTATATTAAAAATGATTTACTTGTTAAACTTTGATTTTAACTATTTTAACCCTTCTTTAAATAAATTAATAATAAATGTCCTAATCTAATCCAAGTGGGCCTAAATGGTCATATTTTATTCCTAAGTTTGTTTTTGGTCGAATTACACTTGTCCAATAGTATTAGGACATGTGTTAGGGTAATATTGATATCATATTTACCCTTAGTTACCCTATTTACTATTAACCGCGGTAAAAATAGTAAAAAGTTACTATTCACCAAAAAATTATTTTCATCTCATTGAACCACATTTTAGTCCTTGATATTAACCGTGTCTCTCGGATTTTTGAAATTCCATTCACAGAAGCGGTAAAATTAAGTTTTATGCAAAATTCAGTTTTTAACCTACCACTTAGTGGTTTCACTATTCATCAAAAATTGAAAGTTTTCAGAAAAATACCAAAATTTCACCCTAGGCTAATTTCGATATTCTGAGTCCAAAAATGAAGTCCATTTTGAAAAATAAAATTTATAAAATTTCAAAAAGTGGTTATTACTATTCATAACGGCTAGTTTTAATAGCATATTGTTGTTTAGTGAAACTCGGTATTGCGTACGACGCAAGCTATCGAGGAAGGTCGCGATTGCGTGTAAAGCAAGTCAAGCAAGTGTTGCGTAGAAAAAGATTCCTTTGATAACTTATATAACATAAAAGTCTCGGGTGTTACAATGAGTATAAGTCCTCCCCTGTTATAATCTGTGGATTGAATTTCCCGGCGAACCTCGTCATACTCCCTTTGGAGGAATTTGATGCAATTCTTGGCATGGATTGGATTTCCTTATATAGAGCCAACATAAATTGTCGGGAGAGGGAAATCACACTCCATATGGAGAATCGACCCCCGATTCTTTACAAGTGTCAGGAGGAAGATGAATCTCCTTTAGCTCCATCATCTCAAGCATGGATATTACTGCCTTATGAGCACGCATATCTGGCTCAGATGATTAAGTCCAAGGAAGAAACCACCCTTGAAGAAATGCCTATTGTGAGGTAATTCGCTGAAGTATTTCCCGAGGAACTTCCTGGTCTTCCTCCAAGAAGAGATGTTGAGTTCTCAATTGAACTTATACCTGGGGCGCTACCAATATCCAAGACTCCATATAGAATGGCTGTGGTTGAGCTTGAAGAACTGAAGAAACAACTACAGGAGAATCTGGATAAAGGGTTTATACGCCCAAGTGCATCACCATGGGGTGCACCAGTCCTCTTCGTCAAGAAGAAGGATGGGTCAATGCGGCTTTGCATCGATTATCGTGAACTTAACAAAATCACGATAAAGAACAAGTATCCTCTCCCAAGAATCGATGACTTGTTTGATCAGCTACGTGGAGCACAATACTTCTCCGAGGTCGACTTGCGGTCGGGATATTATCAAGTAAGGGTGAAGAAGGAAGATATCCCCAAGACTGCTTTTCGTACAAGGTACGGGCACTATGAATTCATAGTAATGCCTTTCGGACTCACCAATGCTCCAGCAATATTCGTGGACTTGATGAATAGAGTCTTTAGAGATTACCTAGACAAATTTGTGGTAGTCTTTATAGATGATATTCTAATATACTCCAAAACCAAGGAGGACCATGAGGAGCATTTAAGAACTGTACTGGAGACTTTGCGCAAGGAGAAGCTCTATGCCAAGTACAGCAAGTGTGAGTTCTGGTTGAAGGAGGTCTCATTCTTGGGCCATATCATCACAAGCAATGGGATATCTATGGACCCCTCCAAAACAGATGCAATTGAGGGATGGCCGAGGCCAACATCGGTAACTGATATCCGTAGCTTCTTGGGGTTAGCTGGATATTATCGACGATTTGTGAGAAACTTCTCACGATTGTCCAACCCTCTTACCAAGCTAACTCGAAAGGGAGTAAAGTTTGCTTGGAGTGATGAATGCGAAGAAAGCTTCAAGGAGTTGAAAAGGAGGCTTATCACTGCACCCGTGCTCACTTTACCCACAAGTGGGGAGCTTTTTGTGGTATTCAGTGATGCTTCGAAGAAGGGCTTAGGATGTGTGCTGATGCAGAATGATAAAGTGATATCCTATGCCTCAAGACAGTTGAAAATCCATGAGCGAAACTATCCAACGCATGATCTGGAGTTGGCGGCGGTGATCTTTGCCTTGAAAATCTGGCGGCATTATCTCTATGGAGAGAAATGTGAGATATATACTGACCACAAGAGTCTTAAATATATATTCACACAGAAAGAGCTTAATATGCGCCAGAGAAGATGGATAGAGCTCATAAAGGATTATGACTGTTCAATACATTACCACCCTGGGAAGGCGAACAAGGTGGCGGATGCCCTAAGTAGAAAGGATCCAGCAATTCTATCAATGATGAGAATTGAGAAGGATCCAATCTTCTTAGACTTGATGAAGATGGATGTGGGAATCATAAAGAAGGGAACATCATCAATCCTTTCACAAATGATTGCTCAACCATCTCTTTTGGAAAGGTTAAAGGATGCTCAAAAGGATGACGTGAGAATCCAAGAAAAAGTGGAAGCTATCAAAAAGGGAAAATCCTCAGAGTTTAATGTTAATGAAGAAGGAATTGTGCGGTTTGGGAAAAGACTATGTGTCCCATCATGTTCGGAGCTGAAGAAGGAACTTTTGGATGATGCACATAGTTCAAATTTCTCTATTCACCCAGGGAGCACAAAGATGTATCGAGATCTCCGAGAAAACTTTTGGTGGGATAATATGAAGAAGGAGATCGCCGAATATACATCAAAGTGCCTGGTGTGCCAGCGAGTGAAGGCAGAGAGGCAGAAGTCTAAGGGGATGATGCAACCATTGCCCATACCAGAATGGAAATGGGAGAACATCACCATGGACTTCGTCACTGGACTTCCAAGGACATCCAAAAGCAATAATGCAATCTGGGTTATTGTGGATCGTCTTACAAAGACTGCACACTTCATTGCTATTCGAGAGGATTTCTCTTTGGATCAACTGGCACGGATATATATCAGGGAAGTGGTACGGTTGCATGGAGTACCACTATCTATTGTGTCGGACCGAGATCCAAGATTTACCTCTAAGTTTTGGAAGAGTCTTCAACATGCTCTGAATACTGAACTGAACTTCAGTACGGCCTATCATCCTCAAACTGATGGCCAATCCGAGCAGACTATCCAAACACTTGAGGATATGTTGAGAGCATGCTCAATGGACTTTAAAGGAGGATGGGATCAACATCTTCCTCTAGTTGAGTTCTCTTATAATAATAGTTTCCACTCGAGCATCCAAATGGCACCATATGAAGCCCTGTATGGGAAAAGGTGTAGAACACCGGCATGTTGGGATGAGGTCGGTGAACGTAAGCTGCATGGACCAGAAATGGTCGAAGAAATGGTGGAGAAGGTGAAAACCATTCAGCAGCATATCAAGGCAGCCCAAAGTCGACAGAAGAGTTATGCAGATAATCGTCGACGAGACCTTGAGTTTAAAGTCGGAGACATGGTGTTTTTACGCATATCTCCGTGGAAGAAGGTCATGAGGTTTGGAAAGAAAGGGAAGTTAAGTCCAAGGTACATCGGCCCCTTCGAGATTCTTGATCGTGTTGGGGCTGTGGCCTATCGACTAGCACTTCCACCTATTATGGCCAAGGTGCATGATGTCTTCCATGTATCCCTCTTAAGGAAGTACATACCAGACCCTTCACATGTACTCTCTTCTGAGGTGGTACAATTAGAAGACGATCTTTCTTATGAGGAGCAACCAGTGAAGATCTTAGATCGTAGAGAAAAAGTTCTACGAAATAAGACAATGCCCCTCGTCAAGGTGTTGTGGAGAAACCACAAGTTTGAATATGCAACTTGGGAGTCGGAGGATATGATGAAGCTAAGTTACCCACATTTGTTTTAGTATGGGAAAAGGAAAATTTCGAGGGCGAAATTTCTTAAGGGGGGAATGTTGTAACACCCAAATTTTCATTAATGGAAAATCCCTCTTGATCCAGTTAAATGTTTCTTTATGAAAAATGTTTTTATAAGATGTCAACTTCTTTATGTTTTACGTTAAGATTTGTGACCGTTACTTTTATAGCCGTTGAACAGTGATCATCTGGGTAGTTTAAATATAAGTCTTTAACGAACCAATTTTCTACTCAGACCAAGGAAGCGATGGCCTCATCCAGTAGAATTGCCCCTTACGAAGCCCATTTGTCGGAGCAAGGAATGGAGGTGGCGTCTTTGGGCTTTGCCCTTGACCAAGCCCAAGCTGACCTTCATCAAGTCAAGCTCGAACGTGATCGTCTACGGGAAAAGTGGAAGTTGATTGAAATTACCACTCGAGCGATGTTATCCGAGCAGCCCCAAGAGTCTGTCACCATCGCGCACCTTACCCTTAGGTCTTATGCGGCTATTTTAAGGGGTTATGTAACAAATAAGTAGCACCATGTTCATGTACATTATTTTTTGTATATAATAATGAATATAATTTCTAGTCATTTTTGATACATTGTAATTAGTTTTTAAAGTACAAACGATGTTTTTAGTTATTATTTAATTAAGAATTATATTTTATTAAATTAAAGGATTTTTGAATTAAATAATATTTTAATAAAATATTATTATTAATATTAAATAAATTTTTATTAAATATAAATGATCTTATAATTTTATGAATGCAATTAAAAATTTTATTAAGGTTTGAAAGCCATTTCTGTCAAAACCCGTGATTTTTTTATAAATGTCGGTTTTTATTTTAAAAGTGAAAATTCACATATTTAGAAAATTATTTAGATAAAATAAATATTATTTTTGGAATCAGGACGTCGAAATTATCCAACGGTGAATTTTTCATAATTTTCTGAGACAGTCAAATTTTTGGGTAAAAATTAAATACCATTTAAATATATAATGTGTTTTATGACATCATAATGACCCAATGGTGATGTAATAAAATACCAAAATCCCTATTTTCGGCCAATATGTGTTTTATCATTAAAATAATGAGGTTTTGGGTTTGTTTGAATCACTTTTCAAAGCATTAATGGAGCCCTCAAGACTTATTCAACACTTTGCCTTTTTAAATTAATTTCCATGGGAGTGTGACTCACCTCCACATAAGCAACCCTAATTTTTTAATAAGTTCGGACCTTGGCCTTATAAAATATTATTTTCCTCTCTCCTTTTCCAGAAACCATGGGCAAATACCATGGGATGGTTTGTGGTTTGGATTATTTTAATATAAGGGGTCCCAAACCTAAATAATAAAGAATTCTCTCACCTTTCCTATATAAACCCACCCAAGCTCCCACTTCCTCCTCACTCAAAGCCCTTGAAGTTCGTCCAACCTCTGCCCTACTCTCTCTAGAATCCTCTCAAGGTGCCCAAAGCTCCCAAGAAGCCTCTCACAAGCCTCTCTCTAGCCATTGGAAGCACACTTCCAAGTAAGGGTTTTTCTTCCTTTCTCATTTTTGTCAATTTTCTTTAAGTTGTATTGCCCTTTTAATTTCATTTATGAATGTTGGGGTATGGTTTCGCACCTCTCCCATACTGCCCTCTTATTGTTTTAATTATGGGAGACCCCTTTCTCTCTCATTAAATGCCTCCCATGTACACCCGTTACTATGCCGAAATTCCGAAAGGAACCTTTTTCTCCTCTTTTATATTCAAGCAATACTTTTGTATCATGAATCTAAATTCCTTTTGAATTATTGGGACATGTATCTATATGACCTTATTACTGTCCATTACATGTAAATATGATGAGGAACCCCTTTATCTCTCATCAACCTTTTCTATGAATTCTTATGTCACGCCGTTACGCTGCCGAAATCGCACCGATTTTCTAGGCCAATATCATTGTGTAGTGAATACCATGCCCATTTCTCCATCAAGGGTATTCACCTTTATGCACATTTACTTATTGATTGTAAAGTTTCATGTATGAATTCCACATTCCTTTATCGTGGAATAAATGATTATGTTTTTTGAATCCATGTTTTATGATCCATGTGGCACACTTATGCATGAAATGAAATGTTTAAGAAGGGTGCGCCCTGATAGCGCTCCAATGCATTGGGTAAAGTATAGTATCATGATACGTCATGTGCAATGAGTGTTGACTCATGATAATTCAAGTGCAACGAGGGTTTACTCGTGATTCAAGTGCAATGAGGGTTTACTCATGCTCCATGTGCAATGAGCCTTGGCTCATGCTAATTCAATGTTAAGTGTTGTTGCCACATTTCCATGTTATGATTATCATGCTTTATCATGCCTTTATGTTCATGTCTCTCTTATGCTCTATTGATATGCCTATTGCCTAACATGTATTTCACTCCTCATGTTATTCATTGTTTACTCCCTTACTGGGCTTTATAGCTCACCCTTTTCTTATGCATGTCCTCAGGTTATCCCATGCAATGCTAAGTACGAAGGAATGTAGTGGTCATGTAAAGGAAGTTTTCAATAAGGATGTTGTATTTCAATTTTAAAGTTTTTATGTAATGATCCTAAGCCCCAAAGACACTAAACCTCTCGATCTTCATTGTTGTATCAAGTGAAGTTTTATGTAATAAAGCATGTTTAAGTGGTAATAAAAAGCAGGGTTGTCATATTTTTGACTCCCTAATATTTTATTGTTGGTGCATTGGACTGTTCTGTATGTTTTCAGGTGGATATGCTTCACCTCCACCATCTACGGTAAAGATTTATACCAATTTTTTCTTTTCACCATTATTATATCGTTTCCTTTGAGTGTCTTATGGTCTTAGTAATTATTTTCTTAGTGATTTGGACACTACCATGTGGTTTATAGTCACCAGAGTCTATGTTCACATGCCTACATATGCAGAGGTATGTATTTATTTATATATAGGTTACCCCATTATGTATAAATTCACCCATTGTAGTCAATATATATATAAGGGGAAAGGCTTTCCTATGTATATATTTGAAAAATGCTTATATAGGTAAGTAAATATAGGTGTATTCCTATAATTATATATGTAAGGATCTCCTTGTAGACATTCATGGTCATGAGAATAGGAAAATAGGTGATAGGTGTGCATAGATGTATACGAAGGTTCATATGCTCAGTGGGGGTAGCAGAAAGTTCTAGTTAGGAAGCATCAACAGCCGACGTGTTCATCTTGGTTACTCGGTGATGTAGGATCCATTTCCTTAGCTTTCCAAATTTTGGAATTAATTAATTAATTAATTGAAAATTTTTCAAACTTTCAATTAATGCTTTTCTATGTATGATGGTTTTTCTAAAATGCTTTTCTTGCGTGAATTGGAATTAATTCTTAAATAAGATAGATGATGTGTTTGATTAACAAGGTCATGATTTGATAATGAAACCCGTACATTGGATGTGCACTGTCTTCAAGATAAAATCTAGTGATAATTTTTTATATAATGCTTAGTTATGGTTTGAATTTTCCATCTACCTTATCTTTAGTGATTGTATGTGAAAAATTAGTATTTTCTCCATTGAATATTTTGAATTGGGTTTTCATACTTAATTTGTTTGAATGAATTCAATTAAATGGTTTTATTGAAATGTAACTAAATAGGGTGGCATGACCATGACTCTAGTTAATTTAATAAGAACTACATATGAGAACTTAGTGGTTTAAAAGATGGAAATATATGTGTGATTGTTAAAAAATTCATTTTTTATTTTTAATTGAATTAATTTAAATGCAATTTATGTGGGTGGTCTAAACAAAATCCCTTTTTGTCTGATTTATTTATTTAATGTATATGAAATATACTGATCGCACTAGGATGTAATGTGAGACCGAATAAATAAAATAATACCTATTAAATTATAATTGTTCATTTGAAACTATGACTTGGATTATTTTCAGTATATAGGTAAGGAGTTGAGAGTTGTAGAAAACTGGTAGGTTTGACAACTTTGGAAATTATTAATAGAAGGTCTGTTTAACTTTAATTCCGAATAATAAATTAGATAAATTGGATAAATTGTTAAATTGTTTCCTTAAACTTTTAATGTGGCATGCTAATGAATTGTGTGATTTCATATTGTAGAATAACATTGGTGAAACTGGTAAATTAATATTAAAAATTATATGGTCAATGGATTTATTTATACTAGTTCGATATAATTATGATGATAATTAGGAACCTAGACTAATGAATTGAACTGGTTGATAGAGAATAATTTTTTATTAATTGACTATTGTGTATTATGATAAAAAATATGAAATATTTGATACTAGAATTGATATTTTTCTTGATTATATTTTGAGCTTATGTGATATATATATTATTGATACCTGGGGGTTAACATTGTTTGACATGTTGGGTTTTTCTAGATAACACTCATGTTTACTGTGACGCCTGAGGGCTTGGTGCTTGTTTTCGTACCACCTGAGAGGTAGGCACATTGGTAAAAAAATGTATGAGGGAAAAGAATATGATTATTACATATTCCTAAGGGATATTCGTACATTCACACGATGCCTGAGGGATTAGAGCATGTTTTCATACCACCTAGGTTCTAGGAACACTGGTACATAATGCCTGAGTGAAATGTATATGATTTTGTCAAATGATTGGGGTCTATATGCACAATCAAGCATTTACTGAGGGTGAGATTCTAGTGACATATGAGGGAAAGATAATGGTTAGCCTTAGGTAAGAGGTCATATGTTTATCGTATATTCTGAGTGATTCGTCCACAATAAGAGAATATGGCATAGAAATGGGTGTTCCATCATTACATAGGAGGAAAAACCCACTTATATAGATACAAGGCAATCCACAAAAGCAGGTATAGCCTCTATGATTCTCTTAGGAACCTGTATGGGTGGTTTTTTATTTATATAATTATGTTTTTTAATCTCTATAACTCCTCACTATCTAATTTATATTTAATTTTCTTGATTGGGCTAGACATCGTGGGCGGCAGCCTACTTTGATTTATATCTCACACCTTTCTTAGGTTTTCACTGCATTGTGGTACCTATGTAGACTTTCTTATTTGTAGGATCTAGATTTTTTTCTTTTATTGTTTTCATGTAAAATGGTGTTAGGAGCATAGGAATGAGTTGGAGATAGGGATGTTCCAAAAGATCTCCCATGGGGCTTAGCATCATTTATTTTCCTTAAAAGTCATTGTATCATTTAATGCATTTGGTCACTGATTTAAGATTATATAGAATCACATGAAAATACATTCATTGTTTTATATTGCAATTGTCCATATGTTATTTTCAGTATATATTATTTGGATGTTGTAATCTTTCATTTATTGTATTACTTCTTCTATTATTGTCTTTTATTTATAATTTCATATACCACTCTGCTATTCTAACAAGAGGGTATAGTCTCCTCACTATAATCTCTGTAGACCCTTGCTGCTAGTTGGCACCCTATATTGTCTGGGGAGGCACACCTGAAGCCATGTGACCCATCTGTACAACCACCATCACAGTGTTGAGTTAGGTCGGGATGTTACACACACACAATCTATTCGTTAATTCATTCTCTTATCAGTATTATGTTCTTTACAAGCGTTTACATAAAAATATAATTTCATGGGGATTATTTAAACTTGAATTTCAATTAGTGGTAATTAGTTGAAAATTATTTAATAAAAACATTATTTTAATTCTATTTTGGTTATTTATTACACTTTTCATGTAATAATACAATTTTCCAACTCTTTCAAACTCAAAACGTTTTAGAAAATGTTTTTTTAAAAACATGAATTTATTTGTATCTTCATCTAGAGAACATATTTTAATCTAAAAAACCCCTCTTTTCTAAAATGATATTAATTTTTTTTAACATTTTAAAAAATATGTTTTAAATAAAGTTTTAACCATTTTTTATTTTAAAAACTTTCAAAAAGAATATTTTTGTTACTTTCTAAAAAAGAAACTTATCTACAATTTTTACAATGAAAAGTGAGTGATCTTTTTACATTCTATTACATATATGAGTTTACCCATCACTATTTCTTATAACATTCGTTTCTATGTTTAATGCGTTTATTTTTAGGGAAATTATTTTTATACAGATTATTCCAAGAAAAATATTTTCAAAATAATTTTCAAATTTAATAGTATATTTTCCTCAAGAATGTTTTTAAAGGATATTTTTATAGTATATCCATTCATAAGTGGGAAAAAACCGTTATTTTACTCTAATTGGGGTATGTTGTGTTGATACCATTTTTATCTTTCCTCAAAATGGTTTAATATTTACTTGGACAAGGATAGTTTTAAAATTGACTTCCTTGATTCCTTTGTTTGTCCTGTTGAAATAATAAATTTTATTTGATCATTCAACATTGAATTTACCCTAATTATCCATATCACTTTTAATGGATATGTTCATCTCCTAATCCATATATCATTTTTACTTATATTTTTTATTTTTAATGTTATTTGTTTTACTAGGGAAATATTAATAAATCTATCTCCTTTACTCAATACTAACATTTGATAAGGTGATTTGTTTTTTGAATTAAATCGATTATTAAATATATTAAAAATGATTTAGACATGTAATGAATGGATTGGAGACTATTTAATGTAAGTCCCTGGATGCATAGATAGCCACATGAGACAAAAATATTTATAGAAAAGCCCTTTGAGTCTATCTCCATGTAGAATTGATGGGTTTATACCCATATGTTTAAATTATCTTATGAAATGTCATGGTAGTAGTATGCAAAACGGTCTTGTGAAAGGACTTTAATGTAATGTAATCATATTTTTGGGAAACATGAAATTAAATAATTAATCCTTACCTTCATTTTAGTTTATAATTTATTATCCATGTGATTTTCACTATGATAAATTCTATGGATGTATTTAATTCTCAATTTATTTACTAAATGGCATGCGTTTTCTAATTATTACTTTAGCATACAGATTATCCTTCATCCAGTGATTTAAAATTGCACGTGTTCTTAGTTATTGATCTTTCCGTAGTTTTTACTCACCCCTCTCAGTTTATTGATTATATGGAATGTGGGTTCAGTTATTTGACATTCCATATTTGTTGTGCTTATTAATTAATTATTATTTCCTCTGTACTTAACCCTTATTGAGAACTAGATCTGACCCTTATTTTGATTCCATTTCCTTAAGAATCGATGAACTACAATAAGAAATATATAAAAGGATGTACTAAATGGAAAAAAAACTTTCCTCAAAAGACAAAAATTATGTTTTACATAGTGTATTAATTGAAATGCAGGACTCATATATGTTTTTCATTACTTATAATACTAAACACCTCTATCCTTCAGGATTTGATTACTTATAATCAGGAAAATATAATGGTATTTGAATCTAAATCTGGGTTACAGGGTGCCTGTTTCTAGAAGGCTTATACTTCTTATGGATCCTAGTGCATTGTTGGTTATTTAATTACAAATTTTTGTAATATTGGTTCTCTATATGATGAGTCTTTTATTGTTTTTGGTCGTTGATTTTATGGTTTTGGAAGTTGGTTAGTAATCATATCCTCATTATATAGGAGGTAGTCTTGGCATTCCCACTTTCACTAAATTACTCATTATGTTCTAGGGGTAACAAAGGTTAATTGTGGGGATTTTATGACACACTGAGGTGTCAAATTCGTGTTAATTCATTTTTTTTGATTTCCCCATGAGTTTAGGGTGTTCTGGGTTGAAATTTTGAATTTTCATGAAATTTTCAAGGGGCGTATTGTTAGGTGCATAATTTAAATAGTATGTAGTATAAATCAGGCACTGTGTGTAGTATTTGATAGAAGGGAGTGTATTTTCTGTATATGCTCATAGACACTATTCAAGATAACCAAGCCACCTTAGTGGATTATTGAAGTAGAAGACACATGATCTGCATATGGTTTGGAAAAACATGTGAAACTACAATAAAACCTACCTAATGTAGGAAATTTTTATATTTTTAACCATCATTTTAATTAGAGATTCTACCAATTTCACCCCCATTCAACCCTCTCACACATGGATCCTTATAAGTGGTTCTCCCTTGTTCATTAAGCATATCTGATTGGATGGGAGTGGTTCGTGGGTGGTTCTTCATCCAGACCAAGATGCATGAAATTCTCCCACATTCATCTCCAAATTTCATTATTTTTCTCTATGTTCCTCTAACCCTAGAGCCCATGTGTGGTGTAATATTTTGGTCAAGTTATTTTTAATTTTTTTTTCTAGTTTTATACTTTTTAACCCATCATTTGAGTTCATTTCTAATGGATTAGCTCAAAGGCGACAAGATTCCACTGCATAAGATAGATATTTCCCTTTTATTGCCTTCTATTAATGTTTTCATTAAATTAATGATGCATTAAATGTGTTTTTAAATTAATATGAGTTTTTATATTATAACTAGTTTGCATTTTTAAACTTTTTTCCATGCATTGGTGGGTTTTCCTTTGGAAAAAACGGGAAAATTACATAGTTTGTGGAACATTGTTCTCAAATGGTATTTTAAGCATTCTAAAATTTTGATAAAATTAAAAATAGTTTTTTCATTAGAAAATGAAAATTCCATTGGTATTTAAGTGAAATCTAAAATTAAAATTTTGATCTCTTTTGGGATTAAGGGGGTTTCATAATTTTGAAATGTTCAATGTAACTTTTTAAATGAAATAATGTTTAGATTGAGTTATACGATTTTTATTTATTTATTATAATTTATTTGGAATTGTTTTCAGATTCAATTTTTTTAAAAAGGGTTTCCAAATATAAAAGAAATGTTTAATAGGATAAAGACCTAGGTAGCTATTTTCTATGTTATGATTTGTGTATTATTGATTATGAAATTTTTTATCCACTATGTGTTGCTAATGATGTTATTATAATATATGTGTTGGATTTTGTGATGTGATTAATGTTTTTGTTATGGATTTGGGATTATTCTTGGTGAATTGGTAGGGTTGGGAAGGTTGAGATTGTGGTGTTAGCCCATTGTAATTTATTATTAACATGTGATTACATATGTTTGTTTTTGGACCACCCCATTTTATAATTCAATGATGAACCATGGGTTACTAGGTGGGATATAGTCGAAACATTCTTATATATTTGAGATTTTAACACTTGATAGTCATCCCAACTTGTATGTAACACCTCGATAGATAGATGTAAAAAAGGATACTAGTTAGAGTGATTCAGTTGATAGATATGTGACCATTAACCTTCCAGTAGTAGGTCAACCTTTATAGGTCTTTCACTATCATATTAGTCCCTACATTTTTTCCCATGCTATTTATAATATAATATTCACTTATATATATATATTGGTGTGTTCATTTCTTACAATTTATATGGACTTACATGATTAGTTGATCCTCTTTTACTTCAGTCATGATATTCGTTAGTTTTTTCCTATCCAATTATTAGCATTATTTAGGGCCTTATATGGTGGTGTTTAACTATAGTTTACAATTTTTCCTTACTTACTTTTGTGTTTAGTGTGTCAATTATTTTAACGGAAAAAATGGAGGAAATAGTTTTCATGTGACGTTCTTGGGTATCATGATTTTGAAATGATTAAAACCATGAATGTGTTTGTTTTTTAAAAGTTGGATTTTTCAACTATAAAGGCATTTTTTTTTTGAAATAGATTTTTTTAAAACATCATTAGTGTATTTTTTATGAAAGAAATTCTTTAATAATTTTCATGAGCTATGTTTTTTACACCCAAATCAGGTAAAGTAAATGAATAACATTTTTATTACATTACATTCAAACTAGGATTTTAGGTTTCTTTTATAAATAGAATGAATTGGACTCGTGGTGGTATCCTACTAGCTTCATATAAAAAACTACTTACTAACATTTTTGGGTATATAACATTCATGTATTATATAAGTTTTATTCATGTCTTGGTGTTTGTGTTTGATCCGATGTCATGTTCCTTGAGAAGATATTAGTTGTTGATTAAATGCTGGTGCATTTAGAGTTACATGGAGATAGTGATTATTCCTTTAGTTTTATGGAACTAGTTCGCATGAGTTTTATGAGCCTCTTTTTCCTTATTGGTTCTTTTATTTTAGCATATTTTTTTCATTTTAAAACTTGTATTTAATATTTTTGAGACATGATTTGGTATTTATCATTATATATTTAAAATTAAAACATGTTTGGAAGTTAATTTTTGGATTCACGAGGATGAATATGTCCCCAAATAATATATGTGATAATATATTTTATTTTTATCATCCTAGTCATAATGGGGATTCTCTTCTAGTATGAGTTGGTTCAGGATAGGTGTTTGTTCAGAGGGTGGCCCAAATAGGTTGATTAAAAATATAACTCCCCTATATGAGGTAAAACAACATACAATATCAAAACATTTTAATTTCAATACATTTTCAAAAACACATGAAGGGGTATTTTAAATGGATAATACCTTCATTAGTACACTTTTCAAAAGGATCCAGGTGGTCCCTTTTAACATCCATTAAAAAATACATTTTTTAAGAAACATTTGACACCCAAATGATATAGGAATAACTACATATATCAAAAAAATTGGAATACTTCTCTACACTATAGGACATAGTTACATTAATAAATTTTGAGAAAGTATATATAAATTTAATTTGATGATCCTAATAGTACACTTAATTCATGATACTAATTTTAAAGGGTCATTCAAGCATTTCGATAATCATATGGTTTTCATGATAATTATGAACAATTTTATCTTTTCTAATAAGATAAAAATAATCTTCATTAATTCTATATAATTTAGATAAAAACCATAAACATTTATAAAAACCATTAGATATAATAGTTAAGGTTTATAAAGCACTAAAAACACGTGTTAGATTAAATAATTGTTCACAATTTTAAATTTAAAAGTTCATGCAAGGAGAAATCAACTGGAAATCACCCACTTATACTATTTAAAAATTCAATCCACCCCAATAAGGTGAGAAAATTCAATAACATACAAAAATGGACCCTAAATAACAAAAGGCCCAATTAATTATAATCCATAAAAAACATGGGCCATCATGAACACATTAGGGAAAAAAATAATAAAAATTGGAATGAAATAAAGATAATAGAACATGATGACTTATGAGGATGATTCACCCCCAAATGTGAAAGAGATACGCAAGAAAATAAATGTATAATAGTGGGAATTAATGGGATGGATACATATGAGTGAAGGACTTTGAATGAGGATATGGACACCCATGTGGATAAATTTTTAGTAGAAAAAAAAAGATTTCATAATTTATAAAAGAATATACATAGGGTTTCTCCATAGTTTGGTATACCTTCTTTAATATATTATGCCCCTCCCCTATAGCCCAGGTCAAAAAACAACCCTCAACAACTCTATGTCATCTTCTTCCATCACCATTTTGGAGCCCAGGTCAAAAAACAACCCTCAACAACTCTATGTCATCTTCTTCCATCACCATTTTGGATAAGAACCATTTTTTGAATAACATGTCATTCCCCATGATGTGGGACTCTCCATGTTGCTGTTTAAAAAACATCCAAATATGAACTATGATATATTTTGTATTTCATTTCTTGTAAAATAGAGAGCCTCCATGGTAGATTCCACATCATGGTATCAATCCATGAAACATGTTTTAGTCTAGAATGTTTTCCATTCTCTACTAAACCCTCCATGGATGTGTTTTCCTTCCCTATTTACTGAGTGGAATATTTATAATGAAAACATCCTCTAAAATTCCCATAGCCTCAAAATACACATTGAAATCCCAATATTTCATGTTATTTCCTTTTTCACAGAGTGGAGACCACCAAACACTATAAGACACCAAAAAAATCCCAAAAAAATAATTATAGGAGATATTGATAAAAACTAATAAATATATAAGACAATTAGAGAAATTTTGGTTGGGGTGTTGTGAATCTCCACACTATAAAAATTTCTATCATAAAAAATCATAAGACAATTGGATGAGTAAGGAAGATATATTATATTCATCTCCCTCTGGGAAGAAACATTCTACGTAACAAATCAATATAAAGGCCAACTAAGATCACCCCATGATCTAGAAAGACTATCATCAATATAAAAATGGAGCATACCCAATTCTATGAATTTATAAAATATAGATACTAATAAAATATATAATTAGGTCATTAAATTAGTTGAAATTTATAAATACTCTATTCATACTAAGGGTGATTAATTCCACAGAACATGCTCATATAATCCAAGTAACACTCCAAATAAATAATTTATTATATAATGAAAATTAACTATGGGTTTATTATAATCTTAAAAAGAATAAAAGTCACAATTGATAGTTTAGTACCAATAAATGTATCTTTGGGTGGGGTAACACCCCAACAATTAAATGAGATAACCAAAAATACTAGTACCATAATCCATTAAATAAAAAAGAGAGGCATAGTCAATATTAGAAAAATTAGAAAGTTTCAATATTCAACCAAAGTAAATTATTTAATAGTTAAGGAATTTTATATAATTAAATATGAGATATTAATCTATGGTTATATCCCAACCATATGTAGGACACATTTTCCCCCTTTATCACTAAAATTAAAAGCTGGACTATTGATCTAAAAGAACCTTAGGACATAGAGTAAGGAGTGGTTTGATAAAAAATTCCACAAGATGGTTTATATATTATCGATGAGTGGTCAATAAATGAAACAAAAAATGATAAAAACCATCATTTTAATTTATAATTAACCATAATTACATTCCATCATTAAACATTTAAAAAATTCAGGATTATTTATTACTAAAAAAAATATATAAAAAATTATGATATGATAACATGGATAAAAAGACACCAATAAATACCTCAACTAATCACCTTGTCAAAATCAGATTTATAATATTGAAACTATGAATCTTTTAGGTTAGTTGAACTCTCTCTACCTCTATATTTAGAAACTCCTTTACAAAAAATATATAGGTGATCCAAATCGTTATAAGAATGTTAGGCCATGGGATATTCTAAACCTAGATGCTTCTTATGACATGACCTCTCAAATTTATGGATCACTATGTTATTGTATCTAGAAGAAGTCAATATTTAGAATAAATATGTTTTATTATAAAACGAACCATCTTATTATACATGTCTCACATGCATTTTCTTATAAAATACTTTTTCCCTATGCCTCTAAGTACATGGGGAGAAGGAAATATATAGAATTAATGAAATTTCATCATAAACTCCAATATCCTTCAAAACCACCTCTACATAGGTGTTGAGGATATATGGGGACACATCGAATAAAAAAGTGATCATAGTATGATATGAAAATAAAAATATTATTAGAAATAGTTATCAATATCTAGTTATGGAAGGTATAAAATAAGTATAATTATATGAGAATCATAATACAACAATTATTAATAACCATTCTAAATTAAATATATTATTATTTCCTATAAAACCTTAATAAATTATGAATGTATTCCTAATTGAAATGTTCTCCAAAACCTTCCCTTGAATATTCTTTCTCTGAGTTCATCTGGAGAATATATTTACACTAATTATAAATCATACAACAAAACATAATGGGTGAAAAATTAATCTTGACAGAATTAAGAAGATAAATCCCGAGGGAGATACTCTGGAAATCCCATAACCTTTCTTTTTTGTTTCTGGAATTATGATGGAAAATGAAATGGGGATGGTTTAGATTTTAAAATTCATGAATGAAGTCCCTAAAATTTTCTAGAAGTGGAATATTTCTATAATATTAGATTAAAATAAAATTAATAATTAGCTTTAACATATCTGGATCAACCAAAGGATTTTATGGTTAAGAACCACCCATATATCCCTCAAAATAATCTATAATAATTGTTATGGGGACACTCTAAAAAGAAAAAAGATAATCACAATCGGAATAGGATTAAAAATTTGATACTTAAATTATTTAATCATTAACTAATAATTAATTCTAAAAACAACCAAACAGAAAATAATTTCACATGAAAATGTTTTATAAATACTATTTTGTTGGGTAGAATTTCATTACCTTCATCACATTTTACCACACCTCACAACCAATTTGAAAATTACATTCAATATCCAAACATACCACATTCACCTTATACATAATTTACGATCTAATGCCCCATTTTAAGAATATATATTAAATTTATTCTCTAATAGAAAAAGGAATATTTCTAAAACACCTATTATATAAAAATTTAAAACAAGTCTCAATTTATTAAATTCCATGTTTTTAGGTGACAATGATATTTTTTATTACAAATACCACACCAAATAATCTATAAATAACATTAATAAATAATAAAATACACTTCAATACCGAAATAATAAATTACATAAAAACATAATATAAATTTAAATCCTTGTGGAACAGTAATTTTAAGAAAAATAAAACAATTGAATGAGAGTTGGCCACATGGTTGGGAAAATCATTCTCCATCTCTGATAATTCCACTAGAAGTTAACAATAATTGTCTAAATTGTCTATGTTCAGTATCCTCGACCATTCATAGTAACTATGCACTACTATATTTACATTAAATTATACCTTATCATAATGAATTATTTAGTAAAAAATAAAATAATGACCATAATTATCAAGAAAAATTGAGAACACTACATGATTGGAATTTCACAAGCAACAGATTGCATCGGTATCCTTTTTTTCATGATAAGATGGTGATTCGATTCATACTTAGGTTTTACTAACTGAGTGAAAAAAATCATAACCAATTTCTACCGTAACTCCTAAATAAATTATTTGGTCTGATACAATTTTTTCATCAACTATCCTCAGCGAACCCCAATCCAGGTTCCAACACCTACTTGTGAAATAAACTGATTGGAATTTCCAATCAACACAAGTTCAAAACTATTATAGTTAATCAAACATAATCTAAATGGAATTATTTCTCACGATATATAAATAAACATGCATGGTAATTCCACCCAAAAATCTATTATGACCATTTTATATATTGGAAGGATAGATAATTGGAAAAAAAGTTTCAAATTTTAAATTAAAACCAAACAATACATATGATACATAAATACCATGAAAAAATTATACTATAAACTACTAAAAAATTTAAACCCATTATGACATATTATAAATTATAACCTAATAAATAATATAATAAAAAATAAAAAATCTATAATTAGATAAATCATATCATCCATTTAAATAATAAATTAGAAACCAAAAATAAAACAATGAACTACCACTAACTACCTCCAATAATAAGTGAAACATCAACACTGTCTTCCATTATCAAACTACATCCAAAAAAAATTCACTAGTGTCAAGAATAAATTACTAAAACCAGTACTGTAATGGGTGCGAGAAATGTTTTCCCAATAGGTATCCTCCCCACACCCCATTAATAGTAGTAAAAAGAAATTATATTAAATATAAAAATGTTCATAAAAATTAGGTTTTTCATTTTCTTTTTAATAAAACTATCAAATTTATTCCCTTTAAAACCATCCTTTACACATCGAAAAACACCCTTTCCAAAATAAAACATCATTTCAAAAAATTTTAATTGATGATTTCTTCCAGATGTTTGAATTGGATTTAAAGTTGTAAATGAATAATTCCAAATGGAATAAATATATAAATAATTTAATTTTTACCCCAAATGAATACTTGTAAATACTACACATGGTATCACAAATAAATGATCATAAATATGACAAAATCAGAGGTATCATTGGAACCTAGGATCCTTGGAGAAAATATGGTACAATGTTAATAAAAGATAAATAAATACCCAGAATACATATAAAACAAACTACTATAACTATCATTTTTACTTACCCAGATTGATCGAGGGGAAAAATACATAAGCATATATGTGTCCTAAATTTTTTCCAATAATTAGGGTGTCGAGATAAACTTTTGGAGTATTTGTATAAATATTTCCCAATAATCATCACTTAGATTCTCATGAAATATAAATATATGACATTTAAATAAATGATCAGATATGATATAATCACATGAATCAAAAAATAATCACTCCCTCACCACTAAACACTCTTCCTATAAACAGCCCCTTTAGTCAAGAATAATAAAACATTTAAAATCTTCAAATGAAGAATAAAATTATACAAAATCATAACATTTTAATTTCCATAATTTATCAAAAAATATATTGGTTCATTCCCTAAGGGTCAATACCTTTAAAAAACCATTTTCTGATGGCTCCAATAAAACCTTTGTAACATAAATTATGAAACTAAGTTATATAAAACAACATAGAAACCTAAATCATATATGTATCATTACACATCCCAAATAATTAAAAAATAAAAATCCACTTTAAATTTTATAATAAAAAATATATTTTTAGCACAAAAATTTATTTTAAAAAAATTATGGAATTATCATTAATTCATGACTTTTTAAAATAACCATTCAAAATTTCGGATTAACATACATTGTATATATATTTATGAATAGTATTAAATTCTCAATTATGGGGTGGGGAACATTTTTTCATTCCCTGAGTTTAAAAATGAATTCTTATTCTTTTAATAAAACCAGTAAATATATAACGAATGTTTCTTAAAACACTCAAATATTTTGGTAGAAATATTATGAAATCCTAGTTTTAAATGTAAAGGCCATGCATGGAGTAACCAACATCAAATTTATTTATTTTATTATGTGAGGTCTCAAACCACCATAATGAGGTGATAAAATTCGTCATCGACCCACATGAACCCTAAATAAAAAACATTATGAATTATCTTTTTGACAAATGAATCCTCATGTCATTTTGAACACATTAGGGAAAGTGAAGAAAATAAATAAGAAGAATGAGAAAAAAAATAAGATCTATATTCATATACCTCAATGATTAATTTCTAAAAGTGGAATAAAAATTCTGGAAAATCTATGGATAATAGGTGTATAATGGGGTGGGACACCTAGGATTCTTCTGGTATTAATGATTAGAATACTATCCCCAAAATGGATTAAATTAAAAGAGGAAAAAATAACATTTTATTATTTTTATAAGAAACAATATAGGGATCATGACAACATGGTCTACCCTCATTATGATATAACTCACCTTCCATAAAAGGTTGAATTGAGACCCTAAAAAATATCAAGGAATAACTCCATACCATTTGGACATAAACCATTTTTCTCACACAACATCATTCTTGACAATACATGACACCCAATTTTACTATTTAAATGAACACCTAACATGAACCAAAATGTTCTTGAACTTTTTTATCTTATTTCATAAAAAATAACCACTACTTCCACCATAGCATGGTCTCAATAACTATTCATTTTTTAGAATATAATATTACCCACACACCATGCTACCTGCAATGGAGACATGAACATCACCCATTTCTGAAAAGTAAACTTTCTAATGGATACAACCTCTAAAATTCCGAGAGCATTAAAAAACCTAATTTCATTAAATGAAAATTTCAAAAATAGTTGGATTTACCCAAAAAATAACAACATGATGTGGTGATTATTTGTCCATATATTGAAGACTTCCAAACACCCATAACCCTAAAAAAGTATAAGAATATAATTAAATAGATGAAAAAAGATGAAAACAAATAAAAAATAAATTGGAAAGATAACATGAGGTCATGATGTTATAATACATATTTAAAGAGCACACATAAGAGACTTTAATATTTTCTTAAACCATTGTTTTTTTCAACAGATTATTTTATACAGACATGCTTCAAATATACTCGAATAGACATAAAGATATATGACCATATTTCAAGGGATACAAATACAGTCATATATATTTTAATTATTATTTTTTTGTATCATTGTGATTGTTTTTATATGTAAATTTCAACATAATGTTGGATCTCATGGATGGAGGATTTTTTCACTTTGCCATGTTCTCTTTTGAGCCAATGTTGTTCTCAACATTACCGAGATGTGAAATTATGTTTCATAATACCCATTATATTCAATTTCAATTGAATTTTTTTATATTTTTCTAAATTTAGTGGATAAGTCACTATCAAATTATAATTTATGACCCTTGAGGCATATCACTAGTCTATAGGGACTAATGAGTTCTACTGTGATCTTTTGGAAATCTTATCCAGGTACCGTTCAAGTTATTAGAGTATTGAGCATTACAAAGTGGTATCCAATAACATAAAATGATATAATTATATAGTTAGAGCTACATAGATGTTAAATATTGATAGTAAATTGGATCTAAGATAGTTAGTAATTGTGATGAATCCTATAAAAAATGTTTCAATAACCTATTTATTATTGAATATCAACTTACCAAAAATGAATGGGATGTTATGTACACAACACCAATATGGGCGAGGTCCAATTATGAAAAAAATTAAGTGTTAGTATATATGATTTTTTTCATTGTTTTAATGATTAGTTAGAATTAAA
Source organism: Viscum album (assembly GCA_963277665.1). Lineage (NCBI taxonomy): Eukaryota > Viridiplantae > Streptophyta > Magnoliopsida > Santalales > Viscaceae > Viscum > Viscum album. The sequence continues at coordinate 1,420,166,906 of OY728123.1, read as the reverse complement.
TTTACATATTGGTACATGAGTGACTATTATACATCATATTTTAGGTGCAATAGGGCAGTATAGAACCATGTATTTGGGACTAAATATATCCACACTTTAGTTGGAATCTATTATTGGTCTTTATGAACTATAAAATCAATGATATATATATGTATATTCTTTTAACTTATATAAATATATTAGTACTGATTATATTAACATGAATCACCAATCATTTTTTTATATTGAGGTGCTTCAATTTATTGTTGTTAATATATAGTATCTGATAAAATGTTTCACTTTTAATCTTGTTTATGTTATTCGATACATTAAATTATATAGTTAAACTTTATTATTTTTTATATACCATGACAGTGTAGATATTTTGAGAACACTTTTATTACATAAATGATATATGACAACTATGATATTAGTTAGTACTATATAGAACATGACTTTTACAATTTCATGATATACTGATATTTTACATCCTCATGAGGTACTACTATTGAATAAATCATAACTTATTATCTTTCATGAAAAATTAATACAATGATATTTGTTATGTTTCAAATGAGAATAATTTTGTTAAATTTATTTCTTATATTTCCTTCATGGGTGCTATTTTTGAATTAAACATGTTATAGTAAAGAGTTATGATTAAATTGATGTGTGATGATAATTTTCCATAGTTAACTAGGATGGTCTTCCTTGGGATAATCATGTGAATTTATAACTATTTTCCAATTTTATTTGGATGAATTATTTTCCTAATAATGTTTTTCCAATGATGGTATTATAGTTATTAATTTTACATTCATGATAGTGTTTGGTAAAATTAATTCTAAAATGGAGCTAAAAACTACAATTGGTAAACAAATGTTTTTGATAATATTAAGATAATAATAAAATAACTAATAATAAATATTATTTATGTCATATATTTATGATAAATATTGAATAATGAGTTTTTTTAATATTTTAACCGTGTGAATCCAATGATTATTTTAATTAATTTGGAACATTAGACAATGTTTTGTGTGGATCATATTTTTTAGATTAAGGTTTTATAGAATTATAATTTGTTTTGAGTTATCATTTTGTGATGGGATTCCATGAATTTAGATATTGGTTACTTCATTTGTCTTTTGTACTATGGTTTGGTAATTTGTATGAATATGACTACTTTATTGTAGGTTGTATGGGTAAATTTTGAGAGCATGATCTTATAATATTGGATGAGCCTAATAAGTTTGGTGGGCTAGGGACATGGAAATAATTATATATGATTAGACACTTTTTTATGGATTCAAATTTCATAGTTGGAGAGTTTGTGATGACCTTAAACATAGAAATTATTCTTTTGGGAATATAGTAATAAAATGGATGGGAATTTTATTTTTCTCATTACTATTAGTGGTGTGATTTTTTTCTACATTTTATTATTATAATGTTGGGGAGTGAATATTGGGTGTATATGGGTTAATTATGAGGTTTCATATGTGTTTTGTAAGCTTGAATAGGTGTTGTGTAATTTGGAGGAGAAAATTAAAAGGTATTTGGAGGTATAGTTAAAAAATATCTATATAAAATGTTTTTGGATATTTAGTGGTGGTGAAACCGTTAATTTGGAGGATACATAGATCAATTTTTAGTTAATATTAATTAATGAATTTTTTTTGATTTTATATTTCCCTCTTTAATCCATTCACACTACCCACTTCTCAAATTATCTCCACCTATCTGAACACTCATATAGTTCTATATCACTCTATTGTTCAAACATTCATTAACTCTGTTGAACATCATGCACCGATTTGGGTGGTATATTTAATTCTAAGTCTATAATTACTTCATCCATTCCCACTCTTTTATTTCTTTCTATCTATTCATTATACCATAATTTTGATGCAATAAATAATTTGGGATTTCCCAAAATATATAATAAAATCATTTTGAATATAATATATTACACCTTTTGTAAGTTTGAGATAACTAAATTTAGTATTATTGTTACATTGATTTTTTTTGGTTAATTCCTTTCCATAACAATTTATTTTTGTTTTTCTTGATCTTAGACCGTGATTTATTCGATCACAGTTATAATATTTATAGATCATTCATCAAATTACGGTGTAGAATAATTGTAATAGAATTCAAAATTGGTTTTTAGAGGATTCAATTTTTTTGAATATTTTTATTATAACACCTTGAAAATTTAATTTAAAACAATACTATACTATACAATTTATATTACAACAAACACCATGTTTTATGAGAATTGAGATATTCAATAAAATATTATTATTTGAATACGACTATTATAACCTAGACATTTAAATAGAATGTAATAATTGTAATAAAAAAATTTATTGAAAATATATATAATTTTTATAAATAAAATATGTTTTTATTGTTAATAAACATATATTAAATTCTTATTAAAGATATTTTATCGATCAAAAATAGATTTTCTTCAAAAATTATTTTTAATAAATTTTGTTCAAGGTAATTATAAATAATTTATATATTTTTTAAAACATTTATTATATTTAATAAATTTCATTTTTTAATAATAATGATTATATTATCTTAGGGTGATTTTTTGGAATTTTGTTGATATGATTTGTGGTTTGTTCAATAGTGAAAAATAACGATTATTGTAAAACTGACATTTTTACTTAAAAATATGTAATTTTAAACCCGCATTATTTTTTTAAAATTTTATCATAAATTAATGTAACTCTCATATAATAATATATAATATAATTAATTACATAATAATCAACATTATAATTGATTTTGGTATAAGTATATTTTTTAGTGAAAGAACACATTTTTAAAAAAACTATATTTCATTGTGTTTTATGAAATTATATTAAATTTTATTTCTACCTATCCTATAAATTGAATATTTAAAAATGTATTCTTTATTTTTAATTAGATGGTTCAAATTTTGTAAATATGACCCTTTAATATTTGGTCATTATGAAAGGTAACCTTGTTAAAAATGTGGTCTCTATTGTGGCGGTAAAATAGGTAAAAAATGGTTAAAACTATAAAATAATGATGTAAATTCATCCATAAACCATGATATGTTTCATTGGATGAGTTTTGTTTGACCATAATCATCCAAAATTTAAAAATATGGAAAAACATTCCACATTCCTTTGATAATGACCATAATATTATTATAAATAAATAATAAATTCCAAAAGTCACTCACTTTATTTTTAATATATATCATATTTATTTAATAGGGATAAAATTATGATATGTTCAATTATAAATTTTTATTTAAAATAGTAATTATTTTGTTATAATATTTACCTATACATAATTTTTAGTGATGGACTAATTACCCTAAACGAATATGCAATGATGATATAATACATTTTTATGTAAAAGAAAAATCTTGTAAATGATTTTCAAAACATCAAAAGAAACAAGATTTGGATAAATTGTTATATCATATGAATGTTATATATAAATATTAAATTTTTTTAATTTTATAATTTTTTTCTAATTACATTATTGTGTTGATATTTTTTAAAGTCAAATTATATGAATAGTCATGAAAATGTCTTTAATGGTATTTTATGTCAAATAATATTTCATTAAATGATTAAAAATTAATAAAAATTCAATAATTTTCTATGATAATGGGAAATTGTTGTGAATATCAACCATATTCTACTAATTTATCTCTTATCCTTTATAATATCCTTCTTGACCTCTAAAGAGTGAGAAAACATTCATATTGTGGTAATCATCAAACAATTCAATGGGGGGGTTACAATTTAGAGATAAGGAATAAAATGAAACCTAAATCTATCAAAATTTTATTGGATGAGAGGGTTTAGATTATTCCTAAACCTTACTCAAAATATATCAATTATGTTATATATTATCAAAAAAATTAATTTATATTAATTTAATACTTTAATTAATTCTATGTTTGTCCCTCCCCCAACATATAAATGGGCACTTATTCTCCCCCTTATTTAAAAAAATTGATCCCTATAGATAACATAATATCAAACCCAATGAAGTTTGACATTTATTCCATTTATAATAGATGCATTGGTTATATCCTTAGACTAATTTTTTAAGGATTATGGTTTAATTTAAAAGTGTTCTTTTGAAGAATAAGTATAAATCTTAATTCAAGATATTTAAATTTTATTTCTTCTTCTAACTACTCTAAAAAAATATTTTGAATAATAACATGATGAATAATTTATAATAAATATATTTATATTTTTCTATTTATATTCCACATCCTTTCTTCATATCCTTCTCAATCAAATTGAAAATTAAAGCACCATTCATGTGTACGTGCTAACTAATGCCTAATTAGACGTATATCATTTTTCATCACCAACATTCATGGATGAATATAATATATAATATAATGATTATATATAATATTTAAAACATAAATATTTTTATTATATTATAATATATGATAGAACTTATTATGCTTTCATCAATTAGGAATTAAAAAGTATTTGTCCTCCATACATACATACTATTGCCTCCATATTATGATATAATTCATTTGACATCACTATCTCTAATGGATTGATATATAGAATGATTTAATGAATAGATATGATATATATTATATAAATATTATTTTATAATGATAATATTATAATTACCATTCCTTTATAATTTTCATTATAAAATGAAAACAAAATTATTGCATACACATGAACTACCGTATCAATAAACGATATATTTCACTATTCTTTCTCCAAACATTATAAGAGGTTAAAAATATATATATATTGAATATATGTGTTACTTATATCATTATTATGATTCTTTAGATGATAAAAACATTACCATGATGAAGGTAATTAGTATTCCGAACAGAAACATACATGAAAAATAAAATAATTAACACCTGAAATGATAATGTTAATGAATAATTTTTAATAAATAGGTGTCAAAGTGTTACATGTGGAAAATATATTAAATTATAATTATTTATACAGATTATATATATAATTATAATAAATTTAAATTTATTTTAAAACATTTTATAGTGCTTATGAATGATGCAACACATGAGGTAAGGGATTTATGTTACAATATCATTATTTACTGAGATTGTGTATGCTTAAATTTTGAATGTTTAAATTATATGATATATCTATAAGAAAAATGTTTAATTTTTATATACTATAGTTGTTTCTTGATAGTACATGTTTTCCTATCAATTTTATCTCTTTTTGTAATCAAGATACAAAATTTACCTTTTAATGGAAAATCAACCTTATTTCTCTCTTCTGTTAGGAATGTTCTTCATCCATGTTATTATTTTCCATATAATGTATTAAATAATATTCTTAGTATTATATAATTATTTTTTATATTAATTTTATGACATTTTTAAATTTATTAATTTTTTATAATTAATAATCTTATAAATATTTGAAGGTTGTACTTTTTACCAAAAGATTATACAAAATCATTATTTTAACATTTTTTCACAAAACAAATTCAGGATCTCAATAATATTGTTTTATTTGATACATAAATTTAATTTTTACGTGGTTATTTAAAAAGGTAATGTTTTCCTTAGTATTTTGGATTTTTGTTTTAAATTAAACAATTGATTTCAAAATGAATAATAAATTCCTAAACAATATTATATTGATCTTTTAAATAAGATTTCAACTTTGATGTAGTATTTTGATGGTAAATATGATTCAATTGGTATATAATCCTATGATACAAAATTTATAATTTCATTAGGTGGTTTGTGATTATGATTACGAAACTCTTTTTCTTCTCTATGGGTTAACCTATGATGAAATTAATAAAAAAATTACAGATATTTTGACATACCTAAGAATAGATTATGGTTATGTGATGGGTGGTTATGTTATATACCTATAATTAATTTGGTAAAAATTAATGGTTTATGAGGAAAAATGGTTAATTAGAGGTTGTGTTTATTCAAAAAATTTGTACATAGGTTGTTATCTCAAGTGTAAAATGGGTACAGAATAGGTTATCCCAATAATGAGGTAGGTATATTAGTGGTCTTCCAAATCCTAAAATGTAGTAATTATCTTAGTGGGAGTCAATGATAGAAGATTTATATGATTATTCTTATGATACAATATATGAAATTTTATTATTCTAATTATAAGATATTAAGGATCATGATATTTGATTCATCTATGATTCATGTATTATGAACTGCTAAATCCTTATTCATTGATTATGATATATGAAATTTTATGTATGATTTTAAAAGGTTATGAATCTTTTCTCATACCCATATAATCATGATATTATTTCATATTATAATTAAATGATATCACCCTTTGTGTACCTTTACTGAGATGATGATATCACTAGTTCTTATGTTTTATAATACCCTAGATATGGAGATAGGTTTTAATTATGTAATTAATAAGATGGATTATCGGTGTGAAAAACATAATTGGAGATGTAGTAATTAATTTATGAATTAGTGGATTATATATCAATGTTTCCAATGACAGTAATACGTTATAGTTCAAGTGTAGATCATAATGATATGTAATTAATATTCATCTCATAAGTTGTATTATTTTTTTATGTAATGTTTAGGTCACCATAGTTTATATCCAAGAAAAATTTAGTTATTTATAGAAAGTATGTTTTATAATGTATTATGAGAACCCCAATGATAATCCTATGTATATGAGAACATTCTAAGTTATAGTAAACAAAATATTGTGGGATTACTTGAAAATACATACTTGTTTGAATTCTACAATGTGGATGTGGATGTGGCATAGATGCACATTACGGTAATAAATTTAAAAGTGGATATTGGGTTTTAACTCTCCCACAAAAAGTGCACGTTGAGTTAGAAAATCACTACACACCTAGTTAGACAATCCCAGGGGATATACATATATTAATTAACATTCCCTTAATGAACCATTGACAAGGATTTGAATAGTTTATTACTATGGATGACCTAGGTCAATCCTATGGTGTCATATATTGAAAAACGGTTATCATGATTTAGACATCCTGTAACACCCCAAGATTTCATAGTGTGTTATTTCTTCAAAATAATTCAATAACTTGCACTACACGCAACACCGATTTCAATCACACCATGACTTACAAAGAAAAAAAAGCCATTAAAAGAGGTCATAAATAGCATTAACTACATTTTAAACTTTATATAATCCTTATAATTTTAGAATCCATATTATGAGTTTCTTAGTCATAATGCAAGAACAGATTCATTTTCAGTATTACACTTTTATCAACTTTTAATAGTGAAACCTTTTTAAATACAATATTTTATACTTTTTGACTAAATGGGGACATCAAAAAAATTTAAAATGAAACATCCCAAGCTTACACGGTACGCTTTCCTTTGAATAAAACAGTAGCGTGTGTTGTACGCAACTTCGAGACACACACCACAACCGATCAAACTAGCCGTTATGAATGGTAATACCTAATTTTTGAAATTATATATATTTTATATTTCAAAATGGACTTCATTTTTGGATTCGGAATATCGAATTTATCCTAAGGTGAAATTTTTGTACTTTTCGGATAACTTTCATATTTTGATGAATAGTGAAAATTACTAAATTTTAATTAAAAACAACTTTTTTAATCAAAATAATCAATAGTGATAAATTGTGAATTTGAGTAGTTTTAAAGTATATTTAGAATATATTTTTACCATTTAATATAATGTTGGTCATTGGACATAATTTTACAATTAAACCGAACATAAACAAGTGTCAATCTTTTGATAGTTATTATCTCTTAAAAACACGCTTTTTGTTTTGACAGCGGGAATTAATTTTAAATTAATTTCTGCCACTTCTGTGTTTTGAATTTAGGAAAATGGATTCCATATTTGGAATCAGGATGTTCAAATTGTGTAAATAGGTAACTTTTATTTTTAGACATTTTGAATAGTTACTGTGGTAAATATTTTATTTACCATGGTTAAAGGGTAAATCCTGTAAATAAGGGTTAACAAAATAATATTATAATAATACTAAATTACCCTAAAACGTGTCTTAACCCTATTGGTTGATACATGGTCGACCATGGGCATCTTTGGGTATATTTTGGGACCCCATGGATCCACTTGTAAGTGATAATGACACTTTATTTTAATTAAGTCAAAATGAATACAAAAATGACACAAGCATATATCTTTTAGCAAACCAATTGTTACATAGGGTTATATACGTTGGATTTTAGATTATAAATATTCATTAGAAAGCTAAAAAGATTTCCTACATAATGATATTTTATTTATAATTTTTAGACATTAAATAAATTATTTTATTTATGACACAATGATGATGTAGTAATTACTATAATAGTGAAAAATTAAAATAATTGATATTATAAATACCCAAATAAATATAATATGAAACTTTTAATGAATTAAACTAATTTTCTAGGATAATATGATATATTAGGATTGATTTAATTTACTTTGTTCGAAGTAATCAATCTGTTATGAGTTTCACAAAAATCAACTATTGAATAGTGTCAAAATTGACATAAAAGAGTTCTTAAAACAAATATTATATTATTAATTGATATTAAATTCCTAAAAATCTAAGGTTCAGCCAAGAAACTTATATCAGGATAGGTTAATCATTAATGGACCACTTGGGGGTCGCTTGGATGTATATAGTAAGTTTATTAACCATATTATATAAAAATACAAAGAGACATTGTAAAAGTGAAACTAATTAACTTAGAGTTAATACTTAAAGATAAGGTTAATATAAGTACCCAAACCTGTCTAAATTCTATTGGATGAGTTGTTTTCGACCTATCCCCACCTCATCCTTTGAATAGTCAACTTTGGAGCCTTTGGAAACCGAATATGAATTTATTATAAATTAATATTTCTAGCTTTTCCAAAGGTGCCCCTCACCCCTCTTATAAAAGGGCAATCCTCCTTCTCATTTCTTCACACCTTCAAAGCCTTTTGGTTCGGCCAAACTCTGCCCAAATACTCTCCCAACATCCCTCACTACAACCTAGAGGCCTTAGTTTGATCAGAAAGCCAACCTATGGAGCCCTTTTGATCAAATCAAAAAGAAGAACCCGAAGAAGAGGTAATGATTTCACCACCCTTTTCTAAGTTCATTTCTTCTTCCACTTCTTCTTCCTTTGTTCTTACCATTCTAAAATAATAACTCCAGTATCTCACATATACTGTGATGTTATTATAAGTATGGTACAACCATATTCAGTATTCTATCCACCCTTTGAATAACATGTCACCATACGTGCGTACGTACGGCTTACCGTCTCCACGTCGTGGTGTAATTGTTATTCAATATAATATTATTTGGATGGGTATAATAATGATGTGTAACTCATGTAAATAATAAATATAACATGTTAATGATTCTGTATATATGATATACCATTCATTTATATATTATTTTAATATCAAAAGAATGATATTGTCGCTCATGCGTACGTACGGACTACCGTCTCCACGAACGCGATGAGATTCATTCTCCATCGTATCCATTCAAGTATAATTATCATTTTATGATTTAAAAATGATGTTTAAGGACTTGATATCATTCTGGATATGAATAAGATACAACAAACATGGCTTATGTAACAAAACATATAAAAGAAAATGAGTAAGTTAACACCCGAAACGATGATAATTCTAAGATATTATTAATAAATCAATGTTAAAAGATCATATATGATATCATATTAATATATATGATTCTTGTATAATTTAATAACAATTATTTCACCATTATACAGGAGGTTAACCTACCCCAACCAAGGAAAAGTACAAGGTAAGGGTTATTTCACAATCTCTTCTTTATCTGAGGTTGTTTATACGTAATAATCTACTGGGATCTCGTTATCATCCACATCCATGTTTCTTCAAAATGTATTTCAAAATTTTTTTACTATTTACAAGAATATGGGTTAAAGTCATTTATACCCTTGTTTGACTTTTTATAAGAGGTTTATAAAGTAATCTTTCCGTCGTTTTCAAAACAAGGTCCTTTTTAACCTTTTCGACAGAATTTAGGTAAGAATGTTTTTTAACTTATACGGCGGGTGAGGTTATTTTCCGCCGTTATAAAATCGTCTAAGCTTTCCATACAAGCTTATAAGAATATTTTCAAAGAAAATGTTTTATTTTATATGGATCTTAAATGATTTCAAAATAAAAGGAGATACTTCTTTAAAAATAATTTTGATTTCATCTATGTCAACATCCTTTGATGGATTTTAAGATTATTCGAAGTTGATTTATTATGATACAAAACTTCTATATTGTATTGAAGGTTTTGTGATATGTTTGACTGTGGATGTGCTATTTTTATACCATTCATAGTTTATGGTGAAATTATTGACATTTCGTATGCTAGTTTTAATACGAATGTTTATGTTATGTTTAAACCTTTTCATATGGGAATGCATTGGACTTAATAAGTGACGGGTGGAGCCCACTATAGCTCCTCGATGCATCGGTAGGTCTCATGAGACAAACTAGTGTCTTGGCACAAGGCCTTGACAAAATCTTATTTGTAGTCTTGGCACGAGGCCTTGGCTATGTGGTTATGATAGTCTTGCATTATGCATTCCAACATTATGAAAGTGGTTATTGATATTGCATGTGATTATTCGATTAGTAAAATATCCATGTGAACAAGTAAATGGAATTATTTCATTTTACTTTTGCCATACTATGTTGAAGTTCAATTTTAAAAGGCTTTTGTTTTAGTAATTCTTTGCCTTAAATGTTTATGCTTATTTTGAATGTTCCGCTATATTGTTATCCTTACTGGGCATTTGAGCTCACCCCTTTTTTATGTTTTATTTTTCCCAGGTAGTGAAGAAGTAATTTATGATTGACTTGCAGGGATATTATGGGTTTATAGTGTGGACGTTGGAAACATTATGTTGTTGTAGTAGTTTTTCATTTTATGATGTAATGTAAAACTTATGAATATATCTAGTGTTTCCAAGGCTACTAAACTAATCGGTCTTTCGGGATTTGATCTTTCTTGTGATCATGCCAATGTTAAGTAATAATGCACCGAATCTGGGTAGTTGGGGTCGGGGCGTTACACATCCTATACATGATTTTCAAGATTATATGCTTTCATGATATTATTATTTTATTTATACTAATATTTTTAGATTAATAAATGGATGGAACTAGAATGAACCATTTTATTCCCATATTTTATGGTAAATTCAAAAATCATCCTCACATGAAACCAATTGGGATTAAAACTAGGGTAATGTATTTTTTGGTTTTTACTTACAATATCTCTGAATTTATAATTAACAACATGAGCCTGGTTTTTTTCTGGAAAAACCTAAAAAGATAAAAATTAAATTTCATGGGAGTCTGGGTGATGATTACCATATAAGAGAGAACATTCAATTAACTCCATGTCAAAAAATGCTGAATGACGAACCCATTGTAATATCTCAATGTAAGTGTTTAATGGTTTGTATTTAGAAAAAGAGGACATATAGAAAGAAACTATTGAGAAAAAATGATGAGTACAATTCACTATATTGATGGGAAAATTGTTCTTGAAAATGAATCAATTAAATATTTTATATTTATAGAGTGTGTTCACTATGAATCCCAATGTGGAATTACCATGAACATGATCTTAAGGATCATAAGAATAAATGTGTACAATGGTCATATACTGAAGAAGAGGAAATTAAAAATACCATCTAAAATTTGTGGTTTAGTTTATCATTTTTTTCTTATGTTAAAATAAATGACCATGATTGCATTAAAATTGATGCATAAAATGACATGATTAAAAATTTTGATTATAGGAATGAAGTATTATTGAATTTTATGGAAGAATATTTGTTAATCTTTAATTACGGATATTAAATTATTGAATTATCTATATATAAGGATTCATATTTCACAAAATAATGGTATTTTATTTAAGGTTTGATATGTTTATGGATGATCATAATGTTATTGGAATAAACACCTCGTTTTTATTTTTATATGATGGTTGTACCGTGGAGATATTTTTAATGTATTAATCTATTTTTGAGCTGTATATAACCCTTAGGATAAATATTTTAAAATAATATTTGTGGAAGAATGATTTTATTTTTTGGGGACATATGTTTAAAGATATTGATAAAAAGTATGGTTAATTTGATCTTATTGGCTAATTTAAATAAAGGGGATATTTCAATTTTGTTGAATATGTTTTATTATAGTATTGAAAAGTTATTTGGTGACTAAGTTATTATAGTGAATTTTATAGAATTTCACTATACAGAGAACATTAAATTATTAATAGAAATGAAAATACTTTTTTTCTTTAGATTGGTGTTTATTTGGGGAAAAATTGTGATTTATATTTTGAAGAATATTGGATATTATTGTTTATTTATAGTGATTTAGGATATTTATGAAAATTATAATAATATTCTGAATAGTTTTAAGGATAAATTTAAATTTCTCTATGGGTGTTATAGTTGATGTTTTGGGGATTGGCGTCTAAAAGTATTATTCATATTATCATAACATGTGCTAAATTTTTTGGTTTTTTAACTATATAGATATAAGACGAACAAATTATTATCCTTTAAGGGATTTATAATTCACTGCAATTGAATTTTAGTGCTCTAGTAATTAAAAATTCATCTTTAATATTAATTTCATGGAGTAATAAATATAGGATGAAATTAATCAAAGCACATGAAAATGAATAAATTTTTCATATGAAATGGAAATAAATCATGTAACTATATTTTATCATATTATATGGTAATATATTTCCGAAAGACCCCCTTAAATTTAATTTTTTCATTTTTATAATTATTTTTTAATAATTGATGAATGTTTTCACCTAACAATGATTTATGGTGTTGTGGTCGTTAATTTTATCTTGATAAATTTCTCTATCACTATCCTTCACTACAAAGATGCTCCATGACCACAATTTATATTCTTTCTAATGTTCCCCTTATATGGGATCCTAATTATATGTTATTTTTCTTAATATTTATGTTTCCCACTTCCACCTTTCTATGGGTTTTTATTCTACCTTGTTATGATGTGGGTTTTCAACTAAATTATTTTCAAATATTCAACCCTTGTTTCCACGATAAAAAAATAGTGCGAAATTTTTTTAAGGGTGGTGACTATAAAACCGTGAAAATTTATTATAAAATAACACAATCTGAGATAACTTACATAACATGCAACACCAAGCTCTAAGAGAATTTCAATACATTTAAAAATGTAATTATTTAAATATTCCAATTATAATGTTTCCATTTTATCGAAAGGTTGGAATATTAATACATACATTATAAAAATTATGTTTAAATGGTTTATAGAATGGAAATGTATTTATTAGTTTATAATAAATAAGTATTTAATTTTTAGTAATGCCCTGTTATGCTTGAAAAAATTATTTCTTCAAAAATGGTTTCGATTTCATTTTTGTGAGTGTAAATTAGATTTAATTTATACAATTTTAAGAATTTTTATTTAAGGAATTTAATATTATTTTAAAAAAATCAATAACATTACATAGTGAATTTTTTGATTTTTAGATTAAATTTATTTTATATGAATAATGAAACACATTGATTTTTGTAAAAATGTCATTTTTTTACTAAATAAATAAATTTAGAAGTCCAATTATGTTATTAATTTATTCATAATGTTATATAATACTATTTTATTTAGAAATAATCTAATTAATTACATAATAATCAAAATTATACTAAATTTTGGTATAAGTTCATTATTGGTTTTTAAAACACATACGTCTAAAAACTATTTATTATTTCATTTTAAAAATTTATATAAAAATTGATTTATTCGACTTTAATAAATTGAATTTTTTAAATGGATTCCATATTTTGAATCATGATGTTAAAATTTGGAAAATATACTCCTTTTATGTTTATAGTTTATGAATAATAACTTTTTTAAATATTTTATCTCCATTGTAAGGGTAAAATGAATAAAACTAGGTTAAAATAATGACATTTGGATACAAAATTATCCTAAATCATTCCCTTATTTCATTATATGGCCTCTTTTGAACCATAATCATCCAAAATTTTAAAGTTTATAAATTTTTTTCTACATTACTTTAATAATGACATTAATATTATATTAAGTAATGAATAAATAAAAAATGACCCTCTCTTTTTATTTAATATCTCAAAACCTGTTTCATAGAGATAAAATATGGTATGCTAAATTATAATTTTTTTTGTAATATTACTGAAATTTTTCATGGAATTGATTTTTATTTTTTCATGATTGAATTATTACCTTAAATCTTTAAGCAATTTCGACACAATACTGGTTCTTGAAATTGAAATCAAGGTGATGATTTTAAAAATACTGAAGGTAATACAATATGGATGATTTATTACCTAAAGAATGTTTTTATAAAAATATAATGCATTATTAATATTTTAAAATTTTATATTCAAATTAAATTATTATATTGATATTATTAATGTAAAATAATGAGAAAATTTCTAAAATTCACTAATGGTAATTTATAAAAAATAATAAAGTATTAAAGTATTTTAAATTAATAAAAATATAATATTTGGAAAATTGAATACGATATGGTATAAAATATTTACCATTGACTACCTATGTTTTATTTTTCCATTTATAGTAAACTTATTGACCCTAAAATAGTAAAATCAATTGATATCATATGTAAATACCAAGAAAATTCAACGTAATTTTTTAATTATTTTTTATTATTACGAGCTTGCAAAAATGGAAGGTGCGTGATTATGAGCCATAGTGTGCCTAGAATGGATTTTTTAACTTTTTTAAGGTACGTTCTGTAAACGCAAGGGTTAAATTTTCTATCTTTTGAACCAGTGCTCGGATTAAAAATCCATGGACACTGTTGAATCTGCAACACCAGGATTTGATTAAGGGAGGCTTTACTTGGAATGAAGTAGGTCGGGAGGAAAGGATAGTTTTTGGACTTTTCAAATAAAAGTTAAATATCTTTTCATTGTTATTTTATTTTCTTTTTCTCCAATGGATGAGCCGCGGTAGTGGGACTGGTGACATTTCAAGCCATATAATGGCATGAATCATCATCTCTGTAACTACACTATTGTGAATTGAAATAGGTTCATTACTTTATTTAATGAAATTTATTAATTCCTCAATGTGTTACTCTTCTTTCCCCCTACAACTTAAATTGTACTCGTGTTGGGGATTTGGCACGACATCTTAAATCGTGGAAGGTCTAGCAAGTCCTTTGGAAACATCCACCTAGAGGATGAGACCTGATTCAGCGAGTGGTGATGAGAGCCACCGATTCATGAACCGATGACAACGACGAAGAAGGTTCCATTGATGATCGTCATTAGACGTCTCTTCTAGGTATGTGTTTTTTGATATATTCATATTCCTCATTTCTTGTTCTTGATTTTTATGAAGAACGTAGATCAACCGAACAATGGGTTGATCCACGGATCATTTTTAAATGCTGGATGTCGATGCGAGGTTACATTTCATGAGTTATTTCTTAATTCCCTTCTTATTACTAACACCCCTTGATAAAATGCTAACACGAAGTGCACGAGGCAATTCGAATAAAGCTCAGACCCTCGGCTGATCTTGTTGTTATTTTTTTCTCAAGCGTGGCTAGGAAATGTGATGACAAGGTAGAAATTGGGGTCATACATTGGTGGCAATGACATGAGAGGCTTTTAGGTGAAGACGACACAAAGAACGGATCAATGGAGCACATCTGATGGCCCACAAAAAGAACTAGATGTGCGCCATGATAGCGGCGGTCTGTGGGGGATGGAGGTGGCATGCGAAAACCAGTCGCAGGTGGTGGGATGGAAGTGCACTGGCTCACACCATGGTTTCTAGACATGGTCGGCACATGTTGGGCATGCGGTAGAAGGGTGGCACCAGTAGGCGTTCCCGACAGCAGTAGCCACGGGTAGTGGGCCACGATAGATGGGGCGGTGTGGCCCCGCACTTCCCCGTGTCGGCTAGAGACCGATCAAACCCTTGGATGACCATTGCATGCAGTGGGGCAGCGACCCCCTATCCGGATGAAACAACCAATCGTTCGGAGGGACAGATGAATACATGGTCTACCTTCAGGCAGATCGGGGTAGACGTGGGCCGACCGAAAGGGCCGGACTCACGACCTAGTGGCCAAACACTGGTAGGCCGAGCCCCACCAGGTGGGCCGGGGCCAGTGAAATGGGCCTCCCCAAACAGGCCAGAGCCAGGCGGGGTCAGGTAGACCTCGGGACCCATTGCGGTGGGTTGGCCTGACCGCGTCAGACTGGGCCTAGACCCAACTGGCCCCCCGAATAAAGAAACACATGTAACTGAAGAACCGGGTGTACTTTTTACACGCCATTAGTGGTGTTGGGACCCATTTTGGGAAGCGATCCCTTTGGCATATTCTGGCTAGCTCGACTGTGTCGGGAAGAACCAAGGTGTGATCACCCCCGTTTAACAGAAAGGGGTGTAAACTAACAGACCAGGTTTCCGATCGACACACCGTCTATGGAATAAAGAACCTTTTGACGATGAGGAGCTTTGAAGATACTATAATTTAGTTTTAAATGAGTTTAACTTGTGACTTGGGTTGGATCAGACTTGAATCCAACCGGACACTTTTTACAAAAGTGCCCATATCTCATAGGTCAGGCATCTGATCAGTGTGTCGTATGTTATGTTGGGACCCCTATATTGTGGTGGTCCCTTGAGTGTGATTTTTGTGGGACTTTTTACCAGTTAAAATATGATTGATGGATTGAGGAGTAGAATCTTCTAGAATCAGGCGTGCTTTTTGCAGGAATACAATTGTTGTCTGTGGCATGAAGAAGAAGAGAGACCAATAAGGGTTGCTTAAAAAACTCCAGAGTGGGATGATCATTCTGGATGGATAATCATCCCTAACTCTATACCAGCAACCAATATGGGTCATCACCAGTGACCAATACAGGTCTGCACCATCAACCAATACAGTTCAGCACCAGCGACCAAAACAGGCCCGCACCAGCATCCAATACGGGTCAGCATCTATCAACCAATACTGGTCATCATACAGTGACCTATATAGGTCAGTAGTGGAGTTACTATGGATAGTATGATCTGGCTTTACGACTAGTCTTCCCCATCCCAGAAAACTAGATGTTATACAATTAGAGTTAGTTGTTTCTTTTTCTATATACTTCATGATTTAGATCATGATAGTGATATTAACTTTGTAGTATTTCTGGTGATGTTTTATTTTGTGGAGTAATGAGATAACTTTGGGGGTATTAGGGTCACCTACAGAGTTGTTATACTCACCCCTACATAGTCCATGCCCGCATATGTGTGTCTGGTGCAGAATACTGATGCTCTGAGGCAGAATTTAGAGGATCGGGACTTGGTGGAGCTTGGTGTGACATGAGTAGTCAAGATACTCTTATTTGAATTTATACTTATAGCTTCTACCCTCTAGGGAGATCTTCAGGGTAGATGTGATAGTTGTTTACTTTATTTTCAGTTTCTATGGCTTGTATTCTGGACAACAATTTTCTCTTTGCAGTTGTACATCTATTTATACATTACTCTCATTATTATACCTTAATTTTTTTGGATGTTTACTTTAGTTTCCATTTTTCATTGTGTAATGAACTCTAAGGTAATGCGTTTCCTATTTGGAAAATCCTTCAGGTGATAGTCACCAACCCCTAGCCTATGGAAGGAGGGCTTAGAGTAGTCACATCCGGCCCCTATGGGACGGGTCGTGAAAAAGTGGTATTAGAGGGTGGTCGGTTCCACCAGATGAACTAAGAGTCTAATTTTAATGAGGAAATGTTTTAAAGTGTCTTGAGTTTGGTTTTCAGTACACATAGTATAGATTTAGTGCATTAGTCGACGAATCCATACACTAAGAACCTGAATTCTATTTTCTAACTGGGTACATTAAAACACTAGTTGCTAGTGTTTTGAAAAGTATTCTTGATCTTTCATTAGTCAGATCACTAGGTATAACATGTTTACTATGGCACATATATTTCTTATAGGATTCCTCCATGAAGGCAGCCAGCTAGGATTCTGGTTAGAGATCGTGATCGTGGCCAACCGAGTGATGATTCATCGGTACAAGGACCAATCAAAGTGATGGAACCGTCGGGTGGTGTATCAGAAGCACCACCACTCGTTGGGTGGCAGATGCCACCAGTTGTTCAGTTATGCCACCCGAAAGTTCCATCATGGATGAGAATGTTCAATGATTTCCAAAGATAGAGGCTTCTGAGGTTTCGATATGAGATGGTCCCCTAGGCAGCAGAGGACTGTCATGTGGCGGTTTCACGTGACTTTATCTTAGTAGATACACCCATAGAGTAGATGGTGATCATCACTCCTAGCATTCTCCAGGGCTCTGTAGGACTATGTTGGAGCTCGATGCTCTAAGTGCATGAGGAGATGGCCCTCACCATGCTAGACTATGAGAGCCTTTTAAGGGAAGAGTTTGTGCTAGTGACACTACGCACTATGTGTATTCAAAAGCTGCTTCATCTGTATTATGGAAGACAGATTGTGTCTTATTACTCTACATGATTTACTGACCTCTCATAATACTCCACTGACATGGTACGAGACCCTTATATCTGGGAAGGGACCTTTGATCAAGGGCTCCGATGAGATATCATAGCTGTGACAATTTCTGTCAACATCTCAATGCAGACTGGAGAGCTAGAGTTAGCTTTTTTGATGAGGATATTCCTTGTCGTGATGTCACTGATAGTGAGATCCCATATCAGATGACAGGTATCATAGTCATCTGCAGCTGGCAGTAGAAAGACGACCCAAAATCCCATGTGGGCTAGACCTTCCGGAGGGTGACCCTGGGTTGCAGGGTTAGAGGTGCAAGGCTCAAGAGTCCGAGGGATCCACCGATGAGCCATGATCTATTTTTCCTATTAGGGGTAGGGTCATAGAGCTTGTGACTATTCGAACCCCTGCGCATATGATTGGAAGATGGTTGAGGGGCCACCGAGGCAGTAGTAGAGGTAGGAACATGAGTGTCAGCCAGGCGAGAAATGAGGCAGGGGAGAAAGACGTGCAGTGGGAGGTGGTCGGGGTCACTAAGCACTACAACCACCACCCCCATGAGGTCCACCACAAGCTCAGGGAGTTTGTGGTTGGGGACAGGCACAACTATTGGTAGTAGTGCCTCAAGATCCTGATGTCCCTGATATGATATGTGGTATGATCTGTATATTCTCGACTTTAGTTTTAGTGCTTATCGACATAGGTGCTAGCTATTCATTCATTGTCGTAGACTTAGTTTGGGAGTTTGAGATTCTGGCTGATCTTTTAGCTCGACCGTTGCGTTTGGATACTTCTATGGGAAGAGAATTAGTGGTCCCACACTGATGCTGATAGTGTGATCTTACTCTTGGAGGAGAGAGTTCCATATGAGATCTTCTAGTCGAGGCATTGAAGCCCTACAACATCATTATATGCATGGACTAACTATTAGTAATTCAGACACATTTTTTATTCTTGAGATGTACAGTTCTATGTACGCACATTGATGATGGCTAGATTTCCTTTTTCATTGGGAAGGTAAACAGTTAACCATGAGAAGGACTTGCAATGAGGAGGGTGCATCTGATTACATATCAGCCGGCTTGCATGACCTCTGAAATGTTGGATGAGGCAAGTACACAGTTACCAGAGGCAGTGGATGAGTTTGAGGACGTCATTCTAGATGACGTCCTTGGACTACCTCTATTTAGAGAGGTAGACTTCCGCATTTACTTGTACCCAGGAATAGCACCGATATCTACACCAGAATATCGGATGGATATTGTGGAGTTCCTGGTGATGAAGGTATAGTTGGAGGATGTACCGAGGAATGGTTTCATAAGGCCCAATATTTCTCTATGGGCATCCCCAGTGTAGTTTTCCATGAAGACAGACAAATTTTTGAGGCTTTTCATGGATTTATGGGGGCTAAACTAGGTGACTATAAAGAACAAGTATCCTCTTTAAAGGATTGATGATCTATTTGATTATTTGAATGGAGCGAAGTGGTTATCAAAGATAGAACTCAAATTAGGTTATAATCATATTTGGTTATAAGATGAGGACGTACTAAATACATCTTTTAGATTTTGGTATGGCCATTATCAGTTCATGGTGATGCCTTTCGGAATGACCAACACTCCAGTAGTGTTTATGGGGCTCATGAGTAGGATATTTCAACCATACTTCGATTTAATTGTTGTAGTATTCATTGAAGACATCATGGTGTAATCAAAGTTCTAGGAAGAGCATGCTGTACAGTTGAGGATAGTTCTGGACACACTTCGGGAGCACTAGTTATATGGGAATATCTCGAAGTGTGAGTTCTAGATATGGAAGGACGCCTTCTTGGGACACATCATCTCATAGGTTGGAGTTGTAGTGGATCCAACATTGATCGAGGTAGTATTTTCTTGGGAGCCTCCCAGGAGTCTTACTGTGGTTCATAGCTTCCTTAGATTCGTATGCTACTATCAGAGGTTTGTACCTATGAATAATATGACAAAGATGGAGAAACCCTTCCTATGGCTAGAGACATGTCATAAGTGCTTTCAAAAGCTAAGGAAGATCATCACCAGTGCACCCCTCCTGAGGTTGCTGAAGGAGGGAATTTGCTATGTGGTTAATTTTGATGCATCGCTGACCGGACTTGGTTGTGTCTTAATGTAGGATGATGCAGTGATTGCAAATGGATCACGACAATTGAGGCCTAAAGAGTTTAATTATGAAACTCAGAAATTGGAGTTGGTAGTAGTTGTCTTCGTACTGAAGATGTGGCGACACTAGTTGATGGGGGAGTGGTTCATTGTTTACTCAGACCAAAAGAGTCTCATATATATCTTCACACAGAAATATTTGAATCTGATATAGCAACGTTTCCTAGAGTTAATCTAGGACTATGACTTTGAGATCGTCTATAATATTAGGAAGGGTAATGTGGTGGCAGATTCACTTAGTCATAGATTGCATTCCTAGCTACTAAATGAGTTTTCAGAGTAGTTATCCTCCCTCTAGATATCCTATGTGGATAGAGATGAGACTGTCTTCCTCCAATAGATGGTAGTTTCCCCTCCATTCTTTCAGCGATTTAGGAAGGCACAACTCAAGGACAGAAGCTTTGAGACTACACGTGCTCAGATAACCTCAGGCTATGCACCAGATGGATATTTTAAAGGTGGGGAGAACACTATCCTTTTTCATGGACATATAGTTTTACCAGTGGCAATGTGAGAGGAGGTGTTGAGAGAGTTCCATAAATCCCTCTTAGCAGTACATATATGAATGATGAAGATGTACCAGGACCTCCAGTGTCAGTATTGGTGGCTAGTGATGAAGAATGTTTTAAGAAATTTTGTTTCTAGATGCCTCACTAGCCAGTAAGTGAATGTCGAGCATTCGGTACTAGTAGGCTTAACCAAACCCCTTGAGATACCAGAGTGGAAGTGGGAAGGGATATCGATGGATTTATTGATGGGGATATCACATATGTCTAGATGGAATGGTACCATATGGGTGATCATTGACTGACTCACCTTGTCGGAACAATTCCTTTATATTCAAGAGAAGTGTTCGGTACAGAGCATGGGACGTCTCTACATTCAGGAGATCATGTGACTTCACAGGGCGACTTCAATGATAGTCTCAAACCGTGATGAAAGCATCACATCCCAGTTGAGGAAAGGATTTTAGGAGACTTTTGGGACTCAGCCTCGCTTGAGCACAAATGTTCACCCTGCAGACTAATGGTCAGATAGAGTGGACCATCCAGACATTGGACACATGGTTTGGGCATGTGTCCTAGATTTTGGTCACAGTTGGGAGGAACAATTAACATTGGTGGAGTTTTTATACAACAAAAGATATCACTCCACCATTAGTATGTCCCCTTTAGAGGTGTTTTATGAATAACCATGAGGATGACCTAGTGCTGGATGGATCCTAGAGAGCCAGCACTCACGGGCCCATAGATGGTATGAGTTACCACTAAGAAGGTGTAGGTCATCCTAGAGCGGATGAAGACTGCATAGGGATGACAGAATCCCTTTTCAGATAGGTGACAGAGTCCATTGGAGTTCAAGAAGGGGGACCATGTATTTTTGGGACTCTCCCCTCGATGGGCACTACATATATTTGTACGAGGTGGAAACTCTCACTGAAGATTAGGGGACAATTCCTAATACTTCGGTAGATTGGAAATGTGGAATACCTATTTTCACTACCACCACAGTTGGATAGGGTGCATAACGTATTCCATGTATCCCACCTTTGGAGATACATGCATGACCCAACTCATGTCATCGACCATGGAGAGATGGAGATTGACAATGGGGAGACATTTTTGGAGTACACAAGTGAGATAAAGGATCAACATGAGTAGATCCTTCATGGGTGGTCGGTACCTCTGGCACACATTCTATGGTAGCATGGAAATCTCAAGGAGAGCACATGGGAGAGAGAGTCTCATATGTGTGCTTAGTGCCCCTTTTTTGTGGTGTAACATTGTATGGATTTTGTGGACATAAATACCTATGGTGTGCAGAATGTAAAGACCTGGAAAATTCAATGTAATTTTTTAATTATTTGGGATAATTATGAGTCTGTGAAAATTGACGGTGCATGATTTTGAGGCCCGGTCTGACCGAAATAGATTTTTTATTTTTTTTTACTATATGAGGAGTAAACGGCCAGGCAACGTTTTCTATCTTATGAAATGGTGCTCGGAATAAAAATATGAGGACATCGTTGAATCCAAAGTGCTAGGATTCACATAAGGGAGGATTCACTTTGACTGTAGTTGGTCAGGAGAAAGAGTATGTTTTTGGACTTTTCAATGAAAACTAAAATAACATGTAATTTTATTTTATTTTCTTTTTCTCCAATGGATGAGCGGTAATGGTGGGACCAGTGAATTGTCAAGCCATTTAATAGTGTGACCCATCAACGATGTAACTCCACCATTCTGAATTAAAATTGGTTCGTTAATTCTTTTAATGAACCTCATTAATTCCTGAATGCCTTACTCACCATTCCCCCTCCTATTTAAATAAAGATCAGAGTGGGGTTTTGGAATGACTTATTCAAGTAAGAAAATTCTGGTGAGGTCCTGTGGAAACATCCACATGGAGGAAGAGACAGGATTCAGCAAGCGGTGACGAGCACCACCGAATCACTAACTGAAGACAACGACGAAGGAGGTTATGTCGGTCATCATCAACTGACGTCTCATCCATGTAGGGGTTTTCGTTTTTGATATTTTGAAATTACTCCTTCCCCATTCTTTATTTATACAAATAACGCAGATCAACCAACCATTGGGTTGATCTGGGGATCATTCTGTAAACATTGGAGGTTGATGCGAGATTACAAGTAGGGAGTTATTTCTAAATTTTCTGATTTCTTCTAACACCCCTTATAAAAATGCTAACGTAGAGGGCATGGGACAATATGAATATAAAGACCCATAATTTTAATGGAAGTTTTTTTCATAAATACATGAGAATTTTAAGAGCCCACAATTTCGGACGGTGCTATATTCTGAGGCCCTATGTGTCTGGAATAAAATTATAATGTTTTGTTTGGGTACGTTTAGTAAACATATGAGCGGGATTTTATGTCTTTTGAATTGGTGCTCGGAATTGAAATCCGAGGGCACTGTTAAACTCACAGTGTCGGTGATTTCTTAGTGATACCTTCACTGCAATTTCATTTTAACGAGAGTGGAAGATAGTTTTTGGGGTTTTTAAATAAAATTAAATAAAAATATGACTTAACATATTTTTATTTTTTGGTGGTTAAAACCTTAAAGGGGAGGTTAGAGGTAGGGGCCACCACACCCAACCTCCCATTGGAGGTTATGGTGGCGGGGCCCACCCAAGCATAACCTCTCTTTGGAGGATATAATTAGGTGAGGCCCACATGAGCCCTTAAACTCCTTTGAACTCCCAATTATGTGGGGGAGCCTCTTCACCGTCTCCCTCCAATTAATGAGTAAACACCAGCCATTTAATTAAGTGAAGTGACTTAATTAATTTGAATCATTTTGAATTCTTTATGCCACCATTATAATAAAATGTTTTATTTTATTATTGGGGGTGGGCATAATTTTTGTTGGGAGGATTAAGGAGAGGAAAGAACATGGTGGAGCCATTTCTCTCTAATGAAGAACCACCAAAGAATGAAGAACACCGTCTTCTTCCTTCTTCATCCAGGGCAAGGAAGGGAATAGTCGATGCCCATGAAGAATTCCAATGATGTCATCTCAACTCGTCTTCCCCAAACTCTTCCTCCTCCGACGTCAACGGAACGATGTCCTCCTTACTGTGACTCTGTCAACAGTCACCGAACTCGAGGTAGGGTTTATTTTAGGATTTCATATTACCCTCCATACCCCATCGTATGTTGTGTTCTTTTAGAACCGAATGATATCACCGTAACGAGGAGGGTTCGGACCGCACGAACACGTCCTGACCCTCCCCTTTTGTTGGTTATTGTTTTGGGACAAAGGAGGCGGTACACGCGGAGACCGACAACGAGTCGACCGCGAAAAAATCCGGTGGCGCAAGGATGTTGGGTCACCACAAGGGCATGGCACCACCTTTCTGTGCTGAGTACCGAGCAAGGGCCAGGCAGGCCGCGACGGTGCCAGAGGGGCATGGTGTCATCACACCACGATGGGAGTAAGGGTCGTGGCCAAGAGGGCTGCAGCGGTCAGACGACGAGCACGGTGCTGTCGCGCCACCCGGAGGATCGATAGGCCGCTATCAGGATAGGATATGGCGGAGGTGACGCGGTGTCATCACGCTGCATGGAGGAGAGGGAGGTCATGGCCGGCCACCGGTGCGTGCTACAGGCGGGACCTGAAGGCCCCCGCGGAGAAACAGAACCGGCGCTCAGCACTGGTTCGGATTGGAAACAGGGGGCACGACACCCCCTCTCATGCATGGTCATCCAGGCCATGTAGGTCGGCCAGCCGGGCCCCCAAGGGCTAGGCCACCACCTGCCCGGCTGCCTCGGGCTGGGCCGCCACTAGTTAGGCCACCTCGGGCCGGGCTGCTACGGGCCGGACCTCCATGGGGCGGGAATCCACGGGTCAGGCCGCCACGGGCTGGGCCGCCTCGGGTTGGGCCGCCCTCGGGTCAGGACATCCCTTTGGACCAGGTCAGACTCCGGTTTTGATCGGCTCGGGCTGGGTTGGTCCAACGAGGTCGGACCAGAACCAGACCCACTATGGGCCGTTAACACCTTTTAGCCCTACATCATGGGCTATTGGTGTCTGATCAACAAACCGTCTACGGAGACGGAAAGCTAAGAGCGAGGAGGTTCTTTTGGAATACCCTAGTTGAGGTTTGGATACATTTTGGGTATAGTGATGTTGGTTTGAAACTAAAAACTAATCGGTCCACTAGAACAGAAATGCCAATAACTTATAGATCGTGTATCCAATTGATGCCCCGTCTATTGCATTGAGATCCCATTGAAAAGACAGACCTTTGAGATACATATACTTGAGACTTCACAACATTTGGAGTTTTTCCAAGTCGCTCAGGAAGCAGATCATTCCATTGACGAGCAGACAGAGTAAAAAGACCTAGTTGTAGACAGACCTGACAACTACTTGACCGATTCAACTAGCCCAGTGGGGAGCACCTGGTAGTTGGAAGCAGACCCACAGTAGAGTAGCGCCTACTAGATGGTGGCAGAACTGCGGTACTCGACAGGAGGAGTACGTCTTCAGGATATTAGGGGGAGCGCCTAGTAGTTGGCGGCAAACCTAGAATGCAGGAGCACTTAGTAGTTGGCATCAGACCCGCGGTACACGACAAGAGGAGTACCTCCGCAGTCCAAGGATAGTGAGAATCACCATGGTGTCACGATAGGTCCAATGTTCTCGACAGAAGATGAGTTCTCCATTAGCCATGGTTTCGATAATGAAAATCCGTGTTTGAGGTGAGTCAATAACTTCTGTGTTACCTCATGATTGAGATGGATTACTAGATAACTTAGGTATATGTTTGGAAAAATACCTATGTATGGGTTATCCGTTGAATCCTTACTCTGTGGTTTATCCTTGTTTGATATTGTGAGACCTTGAGGGTCTTGGAGTCCCTATTGAGTATCGTTATACACAACTCTGCACGGGCTATGCCCGCACCTCATTATATTGGATGCAGATGACAGACAATGATGACAGAGGCCAAGAGATCCATGACTGGACGGTACCCAGAGGTAGGCCTTTTTATGAGTCAGTACACAGAGTATTCTAATGGACGTAGAGTGCTGAGGTGGACATCTATTCCTACCCTTCATGTAAGAACCCCGAAGGACGATCCAGGAGCTTCTCTTTACTTCTTATCTGTTTTTACCTTTTTCTGTGGTACTTGATTTCAGTTGTACTTGTATTTTACTATTGGGCTTGTATTTCTGACCCCTTTTACATTCCAGCACCTCTTCTTTATTCTATATTTCTTAGTGCTTTGCTTCCTATTGTGTACTCTGATTGTGTGTGTTTACTTTTTATAAAGGCAATGTCTTCCCAGCTTAGGGATTTACACCTTAGGTTCTAGTCGCCAGCCCCAAGCCTATGGAATATGGGCTTGGGGTAGTCAAGGCATGGGTCTCGAGGATGGGTTGTGAAAAACTGGTATCAGAGGAGTTGGTTCTACCACAAAACTTAGGACTATGATATTTATTTTCTGTAAAGAAATATTGTTAAGGGTACAAAGTGTGGTTTTCAGTTTAGGGAGTCCAGTGTTGGATCGGCATCCGACGTATCCGTACACCAGGACCCTAACTACTGATTTCCGAATTAGTGCATGAAGACACTGATTGCATGTGTGTTTCAAAAATTTTTCTTTAAATCAGCTCAACCAGGTCAGCTCACGGTATAATCGTTTGACCGTGTCGCATCTATTTCTTTCAGGATGCCTCCGTGCAGATGACCAGTTAGAGCCCCAAGAGTTGAACGCACTGATAGCCCGCCGAGTGATGAGGCCTCAGTGCAGGGCCCCATATCATTTGAGGCACCAGTGGAGGCCCCAGCAGTACCACCACCCATTGGTCCACATATTCCATTATCCTCAGTAGCAGATGATGCACGCCTCTTGAGCGCACGACACGAGTTCTAGTGCCAGAGCCCACCCAGGTTCTGGGTAGAGACAGACCCACATGCGGATGAGGATTGGATGGAGGTTGTGGTGAGAGTCTTAAAGATAGTAAGGACACCATCAGACTACATGGTGATCCTTGCTTCCAGCCTCATTCAGGCAGTAGGAGGCAGATGGTGGAGCCTGATGCTCCAGGTCCATGATGAGGCAGCGCTACTCTCGGCAGAATTAAAAGCCTGTTCTGGGTGGAGTTTGTTCTAGCCACCCTTCGTGCGGTGTAGATACAAGATCTACATCATTTGCAGTAGGGAAGCATGAAAATAGCTCAGTACTCAGTGAGGTTCAGTGAACTCTCGTGCTACTCCAGATATATGGTATGAGACTCATTATTCAGGGCTCGGACCTTCAAGAAGGTCCTCAGGTGAGATATTAGAGCGTCGATGATCTCCCTCAACATCCCAACATAGGAGGGGGTGTTAGAGAGAGCCCTCCTAGTATAGAGTTTCCTAGAAGAGAAGTCACCAGTAGCAAGACCTACTACTAGTCAATACGAAGTGGATTCTTCTATAGCTGGCAGTATACAGTTGTCGTAGAGGTCCAAAAGGACCAGACCTATGGGTGGTCGACTACAAGACTCCGTATTAGTTGTGCATAGCACCTAGAGTGGAGACCGAGCTAGTCATTACAGGAGCGGTCTGTGTCACTCATGCGGCAGGATTGGTAACATGGCTCGTGACTATTAGACGCGCCTTTCTGATGATCAACAGACAGTTGAGGGACCTCCCAGGAAGAGGTAGAGGTTCGATCGAGGCGATCCACAAGGCGCAGGAGGACTTAGCAGAGGAGCTAGTCAAGCATCTAGTAGTGGTCGATGTTACAAGGTCCTATCGACACCACCACTAGGGGTACCACCCAGACTGCAGGGAGCTGGCGGACAAGGAAGAGCTCAGTTTTAGGCAGCTGAGGCATACGACCATGGCGCTCCAGAGATTATTCGAAGTACGATATGTGTCTACTCAACCTTAGCTGCAGTTTTTATAGACACATGTGCCGGTCACTCTTTTATAGCCACTTCCCTCGTTCGGAGCTTGGAGATTCCAATGGAGCCATTGGCTTGATCCTTACGTCTAGAGACCCCTACATGAGAAGACTTGATGATTACACACTGGTGACAGTAGTGTGAGATTACACTTGGAGGCGAGAGCTTCGGCTGGGATATCCACGTAGTGGAGACGAGGAATTACGACATAATCTTGGTTATGGAATGGTTATCTATAGTCCATGCTCAGATCGACTTTATTAGGCACAATGTGTGGTTTGTCCGCACGGATGGGACAAGGTTCAACTTTACTGGAATGAAGGGAACCTTTATAGTGTAGGATGTACTTACTCGGAGGAGGTTGCATCCGATCACTCACCAGTTGGCTTGCCTGACCCATGAAGTAGTAGATGTGGAGAGTCTGATTTATCCTTTACTGGTGGACCAATACACGGATTTTTTCCCTGATGATGTCCCAGGACTACCTCCTCGCAGAGTGGTGAAATTCTACATTGACCTGTACCCCGTGACGACACCGATATCTACTCCAGCATATCAGATGGCTCCAACTAAGCTTCGCGAGCTGAGGGTACAGCTTGAGGACTTTTAGGGGAAGGGATTCATATGGCCCAGTGTTTATCCATGTGTAGCCCTGATTCTGTTCTCCAAGAAGGCGGACATGAGCTTGAGGATATGTGTCGACTACCATCTCCTGAATCAGGTGACCGTGAAGAACTAATACCCACTTTCGAGGATTCAAAACCTCTTTGATCAGCTCAAGGGAGCATGATGGTTCTCGAAGATTGACATAAGATCAGGCTATCAGCAGCTCAGAGTTCAAGATGATGATGTGAAGAAGATGACCTTCACCTATTGGAATGGCCATTACGAGTACATGGTTATGCCCTTCAGCGCAACCAACACTCTAGTAGTGTTCATGAGTCTCATGAATAGGATCTTCAAGCCTTACCTTGATCATAATGTTGTAGTCTTCATCGATGACATTTGTTTTACTTGACTACCGAGGAGGATCATGCCTACCATTTGTAGGTAGTACTGGATACCCTCCGAGAGCACCAGATTTATGGTAAGCTCTCGAAGATCCAGTTTTGGATTTGAGAGGTTAACTTCTTGGGACATGTCATTTCAGAGGCTAGAGTAGTAGTATATCCTGAAATTATTGGGGTAGTGTTTGCTTGTGAGCCATCCAGGAGTGTTACTGAGGTATGAAGTTTCCTAGGCTTGGATGGATACTATCGTAGATTCGTTCTAGACTTCTATTGAGTTGCAGCACCACTATCAGCCTTGATAAAGAAGGGGAAACCCTTCATGTGGTCGGAGAGATTCCAGAAGAACTTTTAGGACCTGTAGAATAGGTTGAATAGTGCCCCATCTTGAGGATTTCAGAGGAGGGCATAGGGTACGTAGTCTACTAAGATGCATCAGGGACCAGACTCGGGTGTTTCCTCATATAGGAGCGAGCTGTGATCGCGTATAGTTCTCAGCAGTAGAGACAAAATTAGTAGAACTACTCTACCCATGACATAGAGTTAGTAGAAGTGGTCTTCACCATGAATATGTGGTGGCACTATCTGATGGGTGAATGTTTTACCATGTACTATCATCACAAGAGTCTTAGTTATATCTTCTCTCAGAAGGACATAAACCTGAGACAATGGCGTTGGGTTGAGTTATTCCAAGACAATGACTTCTAGATAGTCTATTATCATAGGAGAGGAAACATTGTCGCGGATAATATCAGTAGGAGATCAAGAATAAAGCTTCTAGGAGAGGCGACAGAGCAGCAAGCCACATTATAGATATCCTTTGTGGATAGGGATAGAGTAGCCTATCTTCAGTCTCTTATAGTCACACTTCCTCTTATTCAATGAGTTAGGGAGGTGCAACATGGAGATGTTGACTGTGAGACGCGACGTGCTCAGATATCCACAAATCAGGCACCTGATAGACTTTCTAGAGGTGATTAGCACATCATTCTCTTCAGAAGACATACCCTGTTAGAAGTTGAACTTCGGGAGGAAGTGTTGAGAGAGTTCCCACTTCCCCTCTAGCGGTACATCTAGGAGTGGCGAAGATGTACCAGGACCTTCGACTACAGCATTGGTGACCAGGTATGAAGAAGGTATTAGGGGAGTTTGTCTCACGGTGCCTCACTTGTTAGCAAGTGAAGGCAGAGCACTAGGTACCATCAGGCTTAGTTCAACCTTTTGAGGTCCCAGAGTGGAAGTGGGATGGGATGTCCATGGACTTTGTGACGGGTGATCCGCGTACATCCTGAAGTCACGACTTGATATGGGTGATCGTTGACCGAATCACCAAGTCGGCCCACTTCCTACTAATCAGAGAGAAGGGCTCAGTATAGAGATTGGGATGCCTATACGTGGAGGAGATAGGGCTTTTACAGGGAGTACCTTCTTCTATTATCTCCGACCGTGATACACGGTTTACTTCCTAGCTATGGATGGGGTTGTAGGAGGCTTTCAGGACACATCCCTATCTGAGCACTACCTTCCATCCTCAGACGGATGGCCAGACTGAGAGGACAATTCGGACCCTCAAGGGCATGCTCCGTGCATGTTTTCTCGACTTTGGTCATAGCTGGGAGGACCACTTACCTTTGGTGTAGTTTTCCTACAACAATTGTTATAAGTCCACCATAGTTATGGCACCTTTTGAGGCCGTGTATGGTCGGCCTTGCAGATCGCCACTATGCTGGATAGACCCCGGGGAGTCAGTACTAATTGAACCAGAGATGGTATGGGTTACCACAGAGAAGGTGCAGATCATACAGGAGTGGATGAATACTACACGTAGAAGGCATAAGTCTTATACTGACAGGATAAGGACACCTCTAGAGTTCGAGGATGGTGACCATGTCTTTTTATGGGTCTCACCTTGACATGGTTTGCGGAGATTTGGCCGAGGAAGCAAGTTATCTCCAAGGTTCATAGGACCTTTCCAGGTCCTCAGCAGAGTATGCAAGATGGCTTACCACTTAGCTCTTCCGTCTTAGTTGCACCGGGTGCAATACGTCTTCCACATATCTCAACTGAGGAGATATGTGCATGACTCATCCCACGTCATTGATCATGGGGATATGGACATTGATGATTGGGTGACTTTCATGGAGGTTCCTGTAAAGATTGAGGATCGACAGCAGAGTGTCCAACATGGATGGTCGATACCTCTAGTGTGCGTTCGTTGGTAGCAGAGGAACCTCCAGGGGAGCACATGGGAGCTGGAGGCTCAGATGCGTGCCCAGTACCCCTATTTGTTCCCATAGTTCGAGTTCTAGATTACAGGGACGTAAATACATGAGTTGGGGAGAATGTAAAGACCCGGACTTTCCATGGAAATTTTTTTCATAAATACATGGGAATTTTACGAGTTTGCAGTTTCTGATAGCGCTTGATTCTGAGGCCCGGTGTGTCCAGAATCAATTTCTGAAGTTTTATTCGGGTAAGTTCAGTAAACGTACGAGCGGTATTTTTTATCATTTGAACGGATGCTCGGAATTGGAATATGATGGCACCTTGGAACTCGTAGGGTCGATGATTTCTTAGTGATACCTTCACCATAGTTGCGTTTTAACGAGAGTGGATGATAGTTTTTGGGCTTTTTAAATAAAATTAAATAAAAATAAGACTTAACTAATTTTTATTTGTTATTGGTTAAAACCTCCAAGGAGAGGTTTGAGGTGGGGGCCACCGCACCCGAACCTCCCATGAGAGGTTATGGTGGTGGGGCCCACCTGATCACAACCTCCTTTGAGAGGATGTAATTATGTGGGGCCCACCCGAGCCCTTAAACTCCTTGGAACCCCCCAATTAAGTGGGGGAGCCTCTTCCCCTTCCCCCTACAATTAATGAGCCAACTCCCCCCATTTAATTAAGTGAAGTGAATTAATAAATTTGAATGATTTTGAGTTCCTTATGCCCCCATTATAATAAGATGTTATATTTTATTATTGGGGGTTGGCATAATTTTTGTTGGGAGGATTAAGGAGAGGAAAGAACATGGTGGAGCCATTTCTCTCCAACGAAGAACCATCAATGAATGAAGAACACCGTCCTCTTCATTCATCAATCAGGGCAAGGAAGGGAAGCGTCGTTGCACACGAAGAATGCCGATGACGTCATCTCGACTCGTCTTCTTCAAACTCTTCCTCCTTTTACGTCAACGGAACGACGTCCAACTTCCCGAGACTCCATCAACGATCACTGAACACGAGGTAGGGGTTATTTTACAATTGAATATTACCCTCTGTGCCCCGTTTTATGTTGTGTGCTTGCAGAACTGAATGATATCACTGTAACGAGGAGGGTTCGGACCGCACGAACACGGCCGGACCCACCCCTTTTGTTGGTTATTGTTTGGTGACAATGGAGGTAGTACACACGGTGAGCGAAAATGAGCTGGCCGTGAAGAAAGACGGTGGCACAAGGCCGCCGGGTCGCCACAAGGGTAAGACACCGACATGCCGTGCTAAGAACCGAGTCTTGGCCAGACGGGCCGTAGTGGTGCCGGAGGGGCGTGGTACCGGTGGACCACACCGGCAGGAAGGGCCGAAACAAGGAGGGATGCGGCGGTCAGATGAAGAGCGCGATATCATCGCGCCGTGCGGAGCAGCAGGTGGCCGCAGACATTACGAAGGTGGCGAGGCGCCGTCGCGCCGCACCGAGGCCAAAAAAACCGCGGCGACATCTCACCGCGGTAGAGAAACCCGGGCGGCCAGCTGAGTCGACTGCCGGTGCGTGCTACAAGCGGGACCTGAAGGGTCCCACCGAGAAATGGAAATGGTGCTTAGCGCCGGTTCGGAACAGAAATAGAGGGCGCAACACCCCCCAACCACGCGTGGTCATCCATGCCATGCATGCCGACTAACCAGGCCACCATCGGCCAGCCCGCCACCAGCCAGGCCACCTCGGGCCGGGCCGCCACCAGCAGGGCCGCCCTGATCCAGGCTTCCCTCGGGTCAGGCTGCCCCTTGGACTTGGTCGGACCCGCGGACCGTGTCAGACCCTAGTTTGGATCAGGTTGGGCCATGTTGGTCTGACTGGGTCGGACCAGACCCTGACCCGCTATGTCCCGTTTACACCTTTTAGCCCACATCTTGGGCTACGGGTGTGAGATCGATGAACCGTCTTCAGAGACAAAAATCTGAGAGCAAGGCGGTTCCTTTGGAATAACCCACTTGAGGTTTTAATATAGTTGGGGTATGGTCAGGTTGGTTTGAAACTAAAAACAAACTGGGCCCCTGGAATGAAAATGCCAATAACTTACAGACTGGGTGTCCGATTAACGTGTCGCCTGTTGCGTTGAGATCCCCTTAATGAGATGGACCTTTTAGAAACTTCTACAAGAGACTTCGCGACATTTGGAGTTTTTCCCAGCAGCTCGGGAAGAGGATCCTTCTAGTGACGAGCAGACAGAATGCAGAGACCTAGTAGCTGACATACCTGACAACTACTTGACCAATTCGACTAGACCAGTGGGGAGGCCTGGTAGTTGGTAGCAGAACTGAAGCAGAGGAGTGCTTGGTAGATGGTGGCATACCCATGATACTTGACAATAAGAGTACCTCTGCAGGATATTAGAAAGAGCACCTGGTAGTTGGCAGTAGACCCACAGGGGACGAGCGCCTAATAGTTGGCAGCAGACCCGCGGTACTCGACAGGAGGAGTACCTCAGCAGCCCAAGGTTAGTGAGAAGCGCATTGGTGTCACGATAGGTCCATTGTTATTGAAAAATGAGGAGTTCTCTAGTAGTCGTGGTTTCGATAATGAAAATCATGGTTTGAGGTGAGTTAATGAATTTTTTGTTACCTCATGATTGAGATGGGTTATTAGATAACATAGCTATATGTATGGGCATATATCTAAGTATGGGTTATTCGTTGAATCCTTACATTGTGGTTTATCCTTTTTGGATATTGTGAGACATTGAGGGTCTGATGGTCCCTACTGAGTATAGTTATACTCACCCCTGCATGGGCTATGACCGCACCTCATTGTGTTGGATGCAGACGACAGACAATGCTGATGAAGGCCAAGAGCTCCAGGACCGGATGGTACCTAGAGATGGACCTTTCGACGAGTCCGCACACAGAAGAGTCTGACATACGTAGAGTGCTGAGGTGGCCATCTGTACCTACACTTCAGGTAGAAACCCTGGAAGAACCATCTAAAAGCTACACTTTACTTCTCAGTCTTTTGTCCCTTTTTCAGTTCTACTTGCTTTCATTTGTACTTGTACTTTACTATTGGGCTTGTATTTCCATCCCCTTTTACTTTCCAGCACCTCTTCTATATTCAATATTTCTTAGTGATTTTCTTTCAGTTGTGTACTTTGATTGTGTATGTCTACTTTTTATAAAGGAAATTCCTTCCCAGCTTAGGGATTTATGCCTTAGGTTCTAGTCGCCAGCCCCTAGCCTATGAAAGGCGTGCTTAGGGTAGTCACCACACGAGTCCCGATGACGGGTTGTGACACCGAACAAGGCTCGGACCCTCCGCCAATCTTTTTTTTCTTGTGTTCCCCAATGTGCATCTTGGAAATGTGACGACAATGAAGAAATAGGGGTCATACATTAGCAGAAGTCACCTGAGAGGCATGTAGGTGTATATGACACCATGAACGTACCACCAGAGCACATCTGAAGGACCGCACAAAGAACCGCTGGCACGCCATGCAGGCGAGGGCAAGAGGAGGGCCGTGACAACTGGCTGCGGGAAGTGGGAATGTAGGGCACCGTCGCGTGCTGTAGTGTTTAGAGAGGCCCAACCCGAGCCAGTCGCGCTAGAGAACAGAAACACCCACGGGCTCTACCGATGACAGAAACTGCGAACAGCAGGCTGTAGCAGGAGGGGGTGGCGCGACCTCGCGTCGCACCGTGTCGGTAGGATGAAATGGCCCCGCGTCCACGAGGCTAGTTGGAGACATGGTTCGTCTTCAGGTGGACCGGGCCGAATACAGGCCAACCAAATTGGTCAGACCCACCCAATGGGCCGAACCTGCGACCCAGCGGGCCAGCATGGGAGGGCCGAGCCCCACCCGACGATCCGAGCCAACTGCGACCCGGACCCACGAACCAGCTAGGCTGACCCAGATGGGCCAAATCCAGTGAAGCAGGCCAACCCTAAATGGGCCAGACCCGAGTGAGGTTATGTAGACCCCATGACCCATTGCGTCGGGACGACCTGAACAAGTCGGACTGGGCCCAGACCCAACCGACCCCAAATAAATAAACACCCATAACTGACGATCCAGGTGTCTGTTTGACACACTATCAGTGGAGTTGGGACACCTTTTGTGAAGCGGTCCCTTTTTCATATTCCAACATGCCTGACAAAGCTAGGCCGAACTGAGGTGTGATCACCCCCGTTTAACAGAAAGGGGTGTAACTAACATACCAGGTGTTCGATCGACGAGCCATATGTGTCATAAGCACACTTCTGACAAGGCAGTCCATTGAAGATACTCTAAGTGAGTTTTGAGAGGGTTTGATGTGTGACTTGTGTTAGATTAGACATGAATCCAACTAGTCACTTTTTACAAAAGTGACCATATTTAACAGACCGGGCGTATGATCAACACGCCATATGTATTGTTGGGGCCCCTATGACGGGGTGGTCCATGGGTACGCTTTTTTAGGGACATCGTACAGGTTGAAATATTACCAATGCCTTGAGATTCAGAATCATCCTGAGATCATGTGTGCTTCGTGAAGGAATCTAGTGGATGGTTGTGACATGATGAAGATGAGCGACTAATATAGGTAAGCATCTGATACTCTGGAGTGGGATGAACTAGATGTATGAATAATCACCCCTACCTCTGTAAAAGCGACCAATATGGGTCAGCACTAGCAACTAATACATTTCAGCACAACGACTAATATGAGTTAGCACCAATGACCAATACATGTCTGTACCAGCGACCAACACTGGTCAGCATCTTGCGACTAATACGAGTCAGCATATATTGACCCATATAGGTCAGCAGTAGAGTTACTACTATTATGATTATCTTGCTTTACGACTTGTAATCCCTATCCCTGTAACCATGAAGTTATACCGTTAGAGTGAGCTGTCTGTATTTCTTTGTGCTTCATGATTTAGGACATGCTTGTTATATTACCTTTGTTTTATTTTGTATGATGTTATCCTTTGTGGATTATTAGGATACCTTTTGGATCTCGGGATCCCCTACTAAGTTGTTATACTTACCCTTGCACATGCTCCTCCCACACATGTGTGTTTGGTGCAGACTACTGATGCTCTGATGTAGACATAGGAGGTTCAAGACTTGGTGGATCTTGGTACGACGAGAGTAGTCGATATCCTCTTCTTCGACTTCAGACATACAAATACTACCCTTTAGGTAGACCTCCTTGGAATATATGACCATTTTTTACTTTCTTTTCAGTTTCCTGGGATTGTATTCCGGCCCACTGTTTTCAGTTTATAGCTCTACTTGTGTTTGTACTTTACAATTGTCGTTATACCTTACTTTTGATGGTTGTTTACTTCAGTTGCACATTTCAAGTGTGTAAAGATCTCTATGTAAACTTCTTCCCTATTTGGGAAAATCCTTCAGTGGCTAGTCACTAACCACTACCCTACATAAGGCGGTCGTGGGGTGATCACGTTCAGGCCCTGTGGGATGGGTCATGACATCATATTAATCTTAAAGAGGGTTAGGGGGGGGGGGTTTAAAACAAAGATACATGAGTTACAACAAAAAAAAATTTATAATTTTTATTGCTTCATTATATTTATAGTAAAAATAATTCTATTTTCAAAATATATCTATTAGGTTGCAATTGAACACAAAAACAATTTTTTTATTTAATAAATTAAGTAATTCCTAGTGTGTCCCTCCAATGTCTTATAAAAGGAAATATCCTCACCTCTATTATCATTAAACATTGAGCACTCTAATAAATATAATTAATTCCCAAAATTCTTTTATCGATTCATTCACTTCATCCTAGAGCCTATAATAATCTTTTTATACTTATATTTCAAGTCTTTGGGTGTAATTTGAAGGAGGTCTCTTATTGATGGGGTATATATCTTAATAGAACTCTTTCAATTTTATTTAATCCAAGAATCCCTCGTAACCTATTTTATCCATAATTAAATGAGAACTTATATATAATAAATATCTTAAGATATAATTATGTCAATAATTAAATTTACATTTATCCCCTAATACATCAAATGGGAAATGAAATCATCGTTTTCATGAGTACATGGATACTACTATTTTTTGAAGCGATGCATTTTGTTTTTCATCACCAACAATAAATGATGGCAATTTTTTTTTATAATATATATATAATTTATTTGAAACTTAATTATTATTCCGAAATTGTATTATATAGTATAACAAATTGTGCTTATGTAAAATGAGAAATGAAAAGTATCACTCGTGTGTGTGTTCCTATACTACCACATCCACTTACAGATATAACTAATTTTTCATCACAACCTCTTAGGGATAGATATAATGATTTATTTAATGAATATATATGTTACTAATGATATAAATATTATTTTTCATGAAATAATTTCAATAAAATTTCTTTTCTTCTTTTCATTAGAGAATGAAAACATTGTTCTTTTGTTTTTAAGGACTACTGTCTCCGTGAACAATCTATTTCACTTTTCTATGTCAAATTTTTTTTGATGGTTCTAAATATATTGAAAATGAATATATATTATATTATTATCAAGATTGTTATTATGGATAAAATTAATCTATGACCACTATTCATCTACAAAATCATCTGAACTAAAATATATATTATAAATATAAAAATGAACACCTTAAATGATGATGTTAATGAAGAAATATTAATTAATGTATTCCTAAGCTTTATAAGTGGACCAAATAGGATATTATAAGTATGTATGTGGTTTTATTATAGAAGTATATTTAAATTCAAATTTATTATATTTGAAGTTAGAGTGCTTACAAATTATGGCAGACTTGAAGTTAGAGATTTATTTTATTATCTCACTGTTCACCTAGATTGTGTATCTTTAAATTTTTGATATTTAAATTATATGATCTATGTCTCAATGAAACAGGAATTTTAATCTACACTATTTATTTATTTTGATTATATGTTTTAATGTAAATTTTATATATATGTACTCTATAGAATGAAATAATGTTTTCCAGGAAACCTAATTTATTTCCCTCTTCAGTTAGAAATCATTTATTTCCATGTCTATATTTTATACAGAAAAAATTAAAAAATATTTTTACTATTATAAAATCATTTATTAAATTAATATTAATTTAATTTTTTTATTAAAAGATTAAATGAAATATAATTTTCATTTCATGAATGATTTACTTTTTACCAATGTTGTTAATGAAATCATTGTTTAAACATATACCAAATAATGATTTTTTTACCATCAATAATATTATTTTATTTTATGGTTCCATTACACGATTCCATGGTCCTTTTCATGAAATATTCATTCATTGAATTGTGTGATTTTTCTAAATTTAAAATAATTAATTCTCGAAATGAAAAGGGTATTTTCACTATGAAATAATCTAATGAATTTTAAAAGGAATTTTCATTTGTTGTAATGAACCAATGTTTATGAATGATACATGTTTCATGAAATTAATGTAAATTATGTTCAATTATATAACACTGTACACATAAAATACATAGAGGAAGAGACCAAACATTTTTTCATTAATGAAAATCATTATATTATTCAATAAATAAAAACAAAAAAAAATTCAAATAATTTTATTGGAAAAATTGAAAATATATAGACTCCAAAGGGATAATTTGGGTTAGAAAAAAAAGCGTAGTAAACCAATCCACATTTTATAAAATTTAAATATTGAACATTGAGAGTAATTGAGTTTCATATTGAGTGAAATAATGAAGTGGAATTAATAGTTGGTAATGTGTCCCTTAGAATAGTAATGTGACCATTGTAATAATAACCTCACCATTGTGAATAGCAAACTAACTGTAGGGAATAATAAATTGACCCTTGGAATAATAAATTTACCTCAAAGTAATAAATTGTGATGTAAATAATATATCATGATTAATTTATGTAATGAAAAATATTATAATGCCATAAAATAAATATCATGATTAAAAAACTGAAATAAAACATAATCACATTTTTATTAAACAATATTTTATGTATTTCATAAAAATTATTAATTATTTATTAAAATTAAAATTTTCTATGACTGAAATTTATTTTAAAAAATTATTTTCAATTTTGGAATCAGCACATCAAAATTTTCAAATTGTTACTTTTGTCATTATTTTCTAAGGTACAACAATTTTAAAGTTAATAGTATAAATATATTTTTTCACGTAATCAGTGTTTCTTAAGTTACATCATTCATTATATAATAATGGGCTAATAATTTATAGAATTATAATTTAATCTAATACATATTTAATATCATAAATTATTCATTTAAATACAGTTAATTTAATTTTCAAGCATAAAAATCATTTTTCAAAACCTACATTCAAAAGTGATCCCTTAAAATAATAATTTTTAATTTTTATACTTTTTTTCTAATAAACTAATGGATTAAAATTATACAATGGCTTAATATCCTAAAAACAATTATATTATATTTATATATTATATATTTTTTAATAAAATCACTATTACAATTTTTACATTTAATATATTATTTTATTTAATATTTTATTCAAAATATATCCATCTTCTCAAGTATAAATATCTCATTTCCCTCACCATGAAAAAACACTCTTTGATCATATTAAAAAATCAAATTTCATAAAAAATCCTCTATATCAATAAAATTAGAATACCTAGGGATATTATGAAGTAATCCAACACCAAGATCCATGGGTGGTTTACTTTCATACAAGAGAAGCAATACTGAGGGTTAAGTAAGCTTCGATTAAATATTTTTTATTCTTCTTTTATTTCTTTTTTCACCACCTATTTTAGAAAACTAATATTATTAATAATTTATTAATTTAACATGAAATTAAATATATTATCCTACTTTATGATTTATATTTACGATATATATAAATTTCAAGCTTTAATTTCCCACTCTCCCGATAATGTCCCATCAAAGGCCAATCAACCACCTATAGCGGCATTGCCATGCCAACATATATTACCATAATAATTCATAGATATTATAAATTATTTATATTATATGAACATAAAAATACATTTATTATAATATTATATAATTAATTATAATCATGTATAAGGACTTTGAACAAAATTATCGAAATAAAAAAATGAATATTTAATGAAAAATTGATATGAAAACAATTCACGTTTAACCAAGTATGTTATATAATAGAATAAAATAATGATAAAGGATAAATTTCTTGAAAAATGAACATAATTTTCGTTTTTAACTATGTTTTAATAATCCAATTTTTATTATTCGGGAGGCCAAAAATTAATGAATCAAAGGGGGATTTATGGTAAGAGGATCTCAAACTTGAGTCCCTATCATTTGGATATCCATCATTCAAGTAATTTCCTACATTTATATTTCACTAAAGTAATATAATTATTATATAAAAATTATTTCCTTCTATTTTTCAGGATATAAAGCTTTCCACCATGATTTTTAATCAAAATAAAATGATATTCCACAATGAATTTTCTTTTTGAAACAATTCTTCAACTCGTCATGTGTTATTTATTTTAAAAATAAAAATGATATTTTATTCCAAATTATTATCTCACTTTTTCATTTGGAATCTAAAATTTTCAATCATAGATGAATTCTTTAGAAAATTCTTATGAATCCCATTCTTTTCCATAGGTTATTTCAGGACAATGATTGTTATACTTTTTTTGTGGAATGAATGATTCTGTATATATTATAATGTGATGGGTTAGATAGGAATTATATATCTATTTAATGGATGGGGAAATGTGATTTATCTCATGAGATAATGTGTATTATGAAAAAAAATGATTCTATTTTTTTCAAAATAAGGATGTTGTGATTTATTCTCATATTTTATGCATGGACATGATTCCAATTTTATTCAAACCTATATTTTGTATATGACCACTATGACATGATGTTATATTTTTATGCATTGACATATTCCATGGATTTAACAAATGTTTCCCTTGAGATTATGATGATGATTCTATGTTTATAATAAGATCATTATTATTATTCTCATTAATGAAATATTGATTCATGTCCCTTATTCCTCATCTTACTAGGATTTTTTCTCACTAATTTCTTCAATTTATATCCTTTGGGGACTATGTATAATAAAGAGTATTGGTTATTTTAGAAAGATACATTTGAAGGATTTAAATAATTTTTTTGATTTATTATTTACAAGTGATGTATGATACTAATTTTCCCAATATACGATACCTTATTATCCTTGAATGCATGAATATTATGTTGTTTATCTTTAAAATGATGTAATAATCATGTAAAAAAGAGTGTGGTATTTATTGTTGGATTATGAGGTATAGTTAGTTAATTTGAGAATTAGGATTAGAAAAAATTATTTGAAACCCATAGGATAAGATAATATATATAATCATCTGAAAATATTTTCTTTCAAAAAAGGAAAAACATAGGGATCACAACAGAGAAACCTTTAGATTTAATTGCACAAAATAATAAATAATTTATTAATTATTTGTTGAATTAAATTTTTTTAAACCATTTATATATTATTAAATGGTGGTAAACATGAGTAAGTATCCCCGCAACCAATGAGAGGGACAATGTAATGATTTCCAGAATGACATCCCCAATTCCATGGGAGTTGGAGTAAAAAACTCTATAGATTTTCTTACCTAGTTTTATCAGGATATGAATAATAACCATAACCATGTTGAACATACACCTTGTCCCAAGAAGGATAAAATATCCATTGCTTTCTTTATATGGAAATGACCACGGACATTTAGTGGATCTGATTATCTCATTGTTATGGAACTATGTATTGA
This sequence comes from Viscum album, assembly GCA_963277665.1. Taxonomy (NCBI): domain Eukaryota; kingdom Viridiplantae; phylum Streptophyta; class Magnoliopsida; order Santalales; family Viscaceae; genus Viscum; species Viscum album. Next base: position 1,420,124,657 of record OY728123.1, on the reverse strand, counting down.
CTCAGTGGAGAAGATATTTTATGTGAACCACTATTATGAAAAGGAGAAGGTGAATTTAGAAATCTATCGTTTGTATGGAGAAACAAATAATAGGTGGGTATTGATAAAGAGTTCCAATACAATGGTTAAAATAGAAGACATGGACTGGTAAGACATAATGAAAATATTTCATAACAAGTATTTACATAGAACTATCCAAATAAATTTGGGGAGATAATTCATAGAGCTGAAGAAAAAGGAAGCCGAATCTGTCACATCTTTTGAGGAAAACCCCACAAGGATTTCAAGATACAGTAAATTATTTGTTATAAATAATGAGGGAAAAATATATAGATTGTAAAGATGATTAAAACCACGCCTTGGAAAACCTATATCTATCTTAGACTTAGGGGGTTATGAAGAAGTGAATCAATGTGATCTTATTATATAGATGGAGTTAAGAGAATGGTCACATGGTAATTGAGATAGGAAGAGAAGAATGGTGTTTTGTGCTGGTGGGTAAAATGAAAAATGAGGAAAGAGGATCCAACTACCCACTTGTTGGAAATGTGGGATGAAAAATAATGGGAATTATCTCAATGGGATAAAGAAATTATTCAAGTGTGGGAGAGGAGGCCCCCAAGATCCTGAATATCGAAGACACATGAAGATGTTGACCAACATGATGCAGGAAAGGAATCCATCACATATTATTCCACCCATGGTTCAATGCTTCATCTATAGGGAGAAACAATACTATACAAGCTAGTAAACTAAACCATATGTCCATGAGGGTAAATAGTTCTAGAAACCACTAAATACAGAGGATCAAGTGAAATATTATACCATCACCACTACTTAAGTGGAGTGATAAAAGATGTTATACAAGGTAAACATTCAATTTAGTCATTAAGGGAAAATGTTTTATTTTATTCTAGTTCTATGAATTCAATTATATCATAAGAGTTTTCTGGAACAATTAAATCAATAACAAGATATATTTAATTAAATATATCTATAAAAACACCTAGTGGTGTGATCATTTTAACCAACGTTCTAAATTTATCTCCTTCTAGATTATGTGGTAATATTCTTCCAACAACACATGTAATCCTTCCCTTTGTGTAATTTGATGTCGTACTAGGCACAAATTGCACTCATTATATAAAGAAAAAAATCAACTTATGATAAAATGAAATCCCTTTTCATCTTATAAACCATCCAACACCCTAAAAAATGAAATGTTGATCACCAATATCTTTTTTAGAATCCCCCAAAGGTGTGGGTGTTGATACTCTAAGAAGATGAATACCCTAAAAAAATGTATGAATCAAAGGACGTTATGAACATGAATAAATGCGCATTGTGAGAGAATACACTAATTTATTTAACAAATAGTTACTTAGAATTCCCCCAAACCATTAACTGGAGTTCTAAATATAACTTATACGTTGTTCCAATATTATCTCTAAATTCCCCAACATTATATACCAATCAAATTGAAGGATTTAATGAAGCAATTGCAAAAGAATTTAGGAAAAGGGCTTGTATGCCCAAGTGAAACACCTTGGGTGCTACGGTACTCTTTGTAATGAGAAAGGAAGGATGAATGAGGATTTGTATTATTTATAGTGAGATAAAATATCATCATTAGAAAAAATTAGTGTAACCCATTGAGATTTTATGAATTTTTTATTTTTTTATTTAATTAAACCTTTTGATTTATTACTTGATACGCAACACCAAGTCATGAATGCACAACACACAACTCTTATATTACACTACAGTACAAAAAGTACTTTTTTTGGGCTGTTTTACCCACAGTTCTTTGTTCCATAGATATATTTTGGTACACTCAGGACCTAGTTTTACATAATTACAGTATACGATTAATATAATTTTTAAAATAATGTTATAGTTATCATCTATCCATTAGAATGGCAGATATGAATATTATTAACTAATTTATTAAACCATGGTTTAAACATGTTTAAGAAATGAAATATATATATTATAAATTCCACCAAATTTTATATCATTCATATAATTACTTTTATCGGAATAAAATAAGAACAATTTCAATTTGAGGCATAAAAAGTTGTATTATTCTAAAATGATGTTTTACCACCTTAAACGAGAGTTGTTTTTAAAATATTTTTGTTAATTTATTAATTTTTAATTGAAAAAAAAACATAATTTTTGAAATCGTAATATAAAATAATAGTTTTGGTGATTTTTTGGTATTTTTCTTCGAGGATTTATTTTTTGATGAATAGTGAAAATACTGACTCTTTATTGAAAACTCCATTTCCAACCAATTTATTTATGTAGTTAAATTATAATTTTGTTTAGTTTTAAAGTATGTTTAATAAATTTACATATCTTCATAAAATTTATGTCATTTTAATCAATTTCACATTGAAATTTAATATTTAATCTTTTTAATCGTTTGAGCATTTTCAGTTTAAAACCCCGTCATTTCGTCACATCTATGCGATTATTTTTAAATTAATTTTTACCACGTTTATGATTATAATTTAAAAAAATGATTCCATATTTTGAATCATAATTATATATAAATTATAATAAGGTAAATTTAATTTTTGACCAAAAATTATTAATAGAAATAGTTACAATTATTTATGGTGATTTAGAAAAATACAAGTGTTCCAAGGGACAACACTTTAAATTTTGGGCCAAAATTACCTAGAATCATTTATAAAACCCATTGAATGAAAATATTTCGACCATATTTTAGCTTTTATTATAATATGGTTCATTATTTGGGGAACATTAAGTAACCGAGACCTCTCAATGGTGTTTACCTTTTTGTATTTACAAGATAGCCACTCCAACTCCACTATAAAAAGAAACGCACCATCTCACTTATTAACAACAACAAAGACATTTATTGTCCAAAACATTATAAAATAATCTCTTAACATCAATAATTTCAATCTAGAATCCTCAATTTTTGAATAAATCAAACCAATGAAGTCCTTTTGGTGAAAACCAAAATGAGTTACCTGAAGAAGAGCTGACATTCTTCAAAGAATACTTTTTTTATTTCTTTATACACCCCGTAAATAATTATTATTAAAGGATTATATAATTAAATAATTATCCTAAATATATTGATATTTTTTATGTTATTTTTATTTACTAAACTTTCAGACACATCCAAAAAATGGGATAGACAACCATTGTTTGTATGTGTGGAGGACTTCTGCCTCGCGAACTGATGTTGTTTGTTCTTCCATTAACACCATTAAAGGTTTAGAATAATGATAGAATTACTATTTATATATAATATAAATGATATTTATGAAATATTTATGCATGAGAAATTATTATATAAATCCTACATTCGTGATTTTCATTCTATGAGAATATGATACCATCATTTATGGACATGTGGACTACCGTCTCCTAAACAAAATGTGATCCGTTCACAATTTACATAGAATTTATAAAGGATTGTTTTAATAAAAATAATTCATATATCTAAAATATATATTATAATTTAATATATATGTGTGTCTGTGTGTATGTGTGTGTGTGTTTCATTTAAATTATTTATTTCAATATGATAAGAAAATAGAAACAATGTTCATAGGTATGTGCGACCTACCATCTCCAGGAATAGTGTATCTCATTTTCTATTTTTATCTATTATATATTAATAGAAATAAATATATACTAAATATAAGTGATATTGATATCATGGCTTACAATCTGGGTATATTTAATTAATAGTCATTGAAAAGGGCCAAAAATAACAAGTCAAAACATATACTAAAACCAAAGTGGATGTTACACGAAAAATAACTTTATCATGGAATTATTAAAAAAATGATAATATAATGTCATAATAAAATAAAATATGGTACGATATATAATAATATGGTTATATTTTATCATTATAATACACTTATATTTATTATACAAGAGGTTTTAACATGTATGTAGAAAGTAAATACATAACGTAATGCAAATTCTAGTCTCAATTTTATTTCTAAGGGACATACACCATATTCACAAATCGTTTATTTTATGTAGTGTATATACTTCCTATGAATTTATTATATTATTATAATCCTTAATTTTTTTAATTTATATATTAATTTTATTATATCTCTTTCATGGGGTGTACGGTTAAAAAGATACCAAATCAATAAGATAATTTTGTCTCAATTTTCCTTTATTGTGACAAGAGTTATGTTATGCTCCTAAATTATTTTAAAAGGATTACAGAATTCTTTATGAAATGTTATGTGATGAATCCAATATCTTTTTTGATATTTTAACCTATATTTAATGTTATTATCTCAGGAGTATTGTGATTTAATGTCACCAAATTGGTAAGAGTTTGTTGTTACAATAGCATCATCATCAGGATTGTTTACGATTGTGTTTCCAATGATGAAATATCATTATCCATCTCTAAAAAATCTCATGAATTTTATTCTACTACATTTATTCCTTATATATTCTTTTAATGGTTTCATTTTCCACTATTTGATAGTAAAAATATTTTAGAGTGGTTTTAAGAAAATCCGACTTTGTTTCTCTCTTCAATTAGAAATCTGTTTTCACTAAAACAATGTTTTCTATATTTATTTAGAAATTTTTTTAGCATGATATTTTAAATTTGTTTACCTATGTTAAAATATTTCTGAAAAATGTTTTGATAGTGATCATCATGTTTTTTTCCAATCAATGTACTTTTGTATAATTTTAATAGTGAAAAATGAATGTTCTGTGTGTATAAAGTTATTCACCATCATGAACATCATTTCACTAAATCTTCCTTTTCATGAAATATTTTTACAAAATGTTATTATTATTTTTATTCATTACAAAAATTTTCAAAAATAATAGGTTATCAAAATATTTTATGTTCTAAAAATCCCTTTTCCATTATGAAATTATATTTTCCTCGAGAAATGATTTTAAAAGACATTTAAAGTTATTTTCCATCCAATATGTCATCATTGATATAGTTTATGATTTAATAGGGATTTGATCCAAGTAAATTATACTTATTATTTATTTTATTTTTTTATTTTAATAATTAAATGATTTTTATGAAACTTTTTGTCCTCTATGGGTTATTCTATGATAAAATGTTTATAAAAACCCCTTCATTTAATGAGTTATGTTATAATGAAATGATTATAAAACCTATATCTTATACATTGGTTATTATATGAGGAATTTTTTATGATACCCATTTCATTTCATAAGCTATGAAATGATGAATGTTTTTTCATGTTGTGTCACACACATTTATATTTTATTATGTAATGAGTGGGTCTTATATCTCTCTCTAATGATTTGGTTAATTATAAGTCTTCTATGATATCAAAGGGTACATGATATAGAAACCCAAGACCACAAAAAGAGGGTACATATTTGGGAATCCATAGCACAAAACAAGAGGGTATACAGGTGGGCATCCCAATTACACAACAATAGGGTACATGGGATGGAAACCCAATCCAGCAACAATATGGTACATGGGTAGTAGTCCCCATCATTAAACAAGATGGTACAAAAGTGGGATTCCAATGGCGATAATATGAGGGTTCACAGGTGGGAATTGTAATACTGAAAAAATAGGGTACATAGGTAGTAATCCTTGGCCATCAATTAAAGGGTACATGGGTGGGCATCCCAATCCTATAACAATAGGGTACAAGGGTGGGTTTCCCATGAATGCTAAAAGAGGGTACATGGGAGGGAAGCCGAAACCCAAAACAAGATGGTATATAAGAGGCCATCCCAAGCCCAAAATAAGACGTTAAATGGGAGGTCATCCCCATCCTAATGTTTGTACATAGGTTATTATACCATGTATAAAATCTTATGAAGGTATTGGTTGGTATTCTAGAAATTATATTTCTAGGCCTATGATTATGCCACATTTCCAAATCTTATTTTAAGGATATGTAGTATTTTATTATTCTCTTTATTCCCTCATTATTCATAACTTATTATCATCTAATATTAATTCTATTACTCTTATGTATGAATATTTATATGAAGGGTATGATTATAAAATTTTATTCTCATGTTCTCGTACCATTGTGTTCAAGTTATTCTTATGTATCTCCATTTTTTACCCTTACTAAGCATCTGAGTTTGCTATTTATTAAGTTTTATTTTTCCTATTTATGAAAAATGTTTTATATAGAAGTAATAAATGGGATGATATTTTTGGGAAACATTGAAGATCTTTCACAAAGTCAGAATATTTTTTCTGATTTTCCAAATAAAATAAACTCTTATGATACTCATGTATGTACTTTTTTATAGTGCTCAATATTCATGTAAAATGATGTCATATCCAGGTAGGTTAATCCTAGGTCATTAATGTTTTGATCAAAGGAAGTAATTAGTATTTCATTGGGAACTAAGATGAGTAAAAATTAGTTAAATACCTAGGGGTATTTATATAGATATTTCTAGGGATGTCTCTACGTATAATTATATAGATGTTTCAATGTTTTTAAAAACGTATTAGAATTATTGTATAGGATTGAGATAGTTATTGCCATGAAATTACATTCCTTTTAGATACCACAAGTTGATGTATTAGAGTAACATGATGGTGTTTGGATATATAAAAAAAGGACACAGAGAAAGTGACAATAAAGGGAGAATGAAAACAAAATTTTCAATTAATTCAATGTATGGGAATATTTGTCTTCCTCAGGTATTATCAATAGATTGATGTTGTATGTGTTGAATGTATAGACATTACGAAAATAAATTTCTAATGGGGAAATATCGTGAACTAATTCGACAAGGCTGTAACAGTAATGGTTTTTCAAATAATGATGAAGAAGCCTTTAACAATACATGAAAGGTATGTCATGTTCAAATTGTAATGTTTATAAAAATTATTAGATTTATTTTGATGATTGTTAAGGTATTATTTATATTTCACTTTTTAAAAAGGAGAACTAGGGAATAAGATGATAAATCCTAGATAATGGATTGATAAAGAGGGAAGATTATTCAAAAGAATATGTAATATAATTAAAGAATTATTTTATATTAATAGTGAAGTATATGTTTCCAATTAGGATTTTCAAAAATATATTTAATAGATTCGACGACCTCTAAAGGTGATTTAATGTAAATGTGATATTTTGATCAAGGCAAGGTAACACTTAATATGTTCCGAATATTGATAATTTTTTTATATTGGATAAAGAGAATATAGATATAGATAATGAAGCATTTATAATTAATGTACTCATAAAATATAAAGAATTTGTTAAAAATTAGTTTATCTTATCATTAATTATGTTTATATCATTTTTGGATTCAAGAAATATATCTAATAGCTTTTTTCTATGTAGGGAATGAATAAATGTGTATGTTTTCAGTGAAAGTTTTTTGGTAATTCATCATATTCCCATGTTTTAAGAGAATACCCAATGAACGTATTCACATGTTTGGTATGTGACAACTAAGAGATACTTTATGATTTATTGAAGATTAATGATAAGATATTTTTGGGAAATTTAGTCACTTTTTTTCTAAGGTTTTTCCTTTTTATCTTCAAAATGGTTATAAGGTTAACCATTTATATAATTATATAATCTAAAATTAGATTGAGGTTTTATATATTAATGTATTTTCTTTTCATAGTAGGATTTATGAATTTTGGATAGTATGTGCTAACCATTTTTCTGTGATATTAACTAAAGTCAGATAGAATGACTTATCATTATATTTATGGATCTCATGAGCTGTTTGTTCTTCATGGATGAAAAATTAATATTCATTTCATGGACTAATGGATGAAGTGGAAATTGATGAAGGAAAAAACTCAAGGGTGATATTGTTCTTCATAAATGGAATGAAATCATGTAAGTATATTTTCTTGTGAAAAATTATTCGCCTTTAGAAAAACTGTTCTTGAAATAAAATGTTTTTTAGTTATTATAATTATTTATGATTTTAGTGGGCCTCTTAAATATTATTTGGTTTATGACTTTTTTATTGTTTACATTATCTTAACCATGTTCTCTATCACTCCCTATCAGGACGTCATAGTTATATTTCTCATCTATGTCCGTGTTTTCACTTCTCAATTATGTTATCTTATGTTGAAACCTGGTTAGGAGATATTTTGGTAAACTATTATGTTCCCAAATTTTCCATTCAAAAGAATATTCAGATTTAGTTTTTTATGTTTTGGATTTCTATGAAAGGAACATTCATGTATTAATCCTTTGAAAACCTAGATGCATTTTGAGGAAAAAATCATTTTAAAGGGGTAGAATATAACACCGTAGTTTTTATGAATTATTTTCTTTTCAAGTAAATTAGTTTTATTTGATGGATTAATTGTATGTACAACCATGTTATTAATTCACCAAATGAATTATATGTATTATATTTAGGTTCTGACAACACTATGTCTTTCTAGTGTTACCAATAATACATAATTCGTTCAATAGATTTATTTACACCCAAGACAAAGGTTTAGGAAACTAAAAAATACTATTAATGTTAATATTAAAATATTGTTATATTTATCATATAGACATTGGAATGTAAGATATTAATAATATTCACTATTTTTGAAACTATTTTTTACATTTGTTTATAAAATTAATTATCTTATTTTTAGTCAATCATAAATGAAAATAATAATCAATTGAACATAAAATATCGTTTTTTATGAAGAAAATATTTTTATGATGACAAAGGGTTTTTGTAATGATTATTTAAATTAATCACTATTATTTAGATAAATTAATTTAATTTATATATTCTAATTTCAAATTTCTTTTACAATTATCCAATAAGTATTATAGACATAAAATATGAACAAATCTAGTTTTAGGCATGAAAATATGTATTATTATAAAAGAAAGTTTTATCTCCTTTTAAAGACGGATTTATTTTAAAAACAAATTTTTATTATTTTATAATTTATGATGGAAATATACACATTTTTTTAAATATGGAAATATAATTTTTCTTTAGATGAATATTTGGTATTTTTCTTGGAAGTTTTTTTTGACAAATAGAGAAAAACAATAGATTTTTATTGAAGACATCTTTTTTCTAATATAGATATCTACATATAATGTATTTTAAATTTATTTTAATATATATATATATATATATCATTTTTACAACTATTAATCCAATTTAGGTCATTGAAATCAATTTTATAATGTTATTGGTTATAAAAATATTTCAAACTTTTGATGATTTTCACTTTAAAAACCTATTGTTTCTTCCCATTTCTGGGATTGATTAGAAATTAATTTAATCCAATTATGTGATTAGAAATTGAAAAAATGTATTCCACACATTGATTAAGAATTATTTTTAATTTATAATAAGGTAAACATAATTTTTAACCAATAATATTATTTATTTATAATGTTTAAGAGAAAAACTAGTCTACCAAGGGACTAATGTTTATCTTGAGGGGACAAAATTACCTATAAACAAGTCCAAAACCCATTTCCTAGACATATTACAACAATATATAATCTTGTGTCAAACAAATTCCATTATTGGAGGAAAATATTGTAAAATAGACCTTTTAATAGCATTTACCATAATGTATTTACAATAATTTCACTCCTATTCCACTACAAATGGGAAATCACCCCCATCACTTATGCACACCACTAATTCACTTTGGATCATACAAACCCTTCCCAAATAATCTCCAAAATTTCCTAATATAAAAATATAAGGCTCAATTTGTGTGTAAATAAATCCAATGAATTCCTTTGGTGAAAACCAAAAGCATTTATCAAAAGAATATGTAATGTTCATCAATGAGATCTTTTGTTTTATTTATTTTTTCACCCCTTTAATAGTTCTTATTACATGATTATTTAATAACCTCACAATAATAAATAATATAATATTTTAATGTTAATTTTATAGCCTACATGTTTACAAACATCCATCAAAATGGATATGCCTTCATCGTTCGTGTGTAGGGTAGACTACCGCCTCATGAACCAATGTAATGTTTTCTTCCATTAACACATTTAATGGATTAGAATATTGATGAATGACTATTTTGATATTATATATATATATATATGATATTAATGATTTATTTATGCATATGAATTTATAATATAACAAATACCTTCATTATTTCTATTTTTTGAGAATATGTTAACGTCATTTATGGATGTTGGGACTACCACATATTCAAAGCAATGAGATTAGTTCACAATTTACATTGAATTTATTAAGGATGTTTTTAATAAACATATATGATATATCTGAAATAAAAACTCCACTATAAGTATAATATATATATATATGTGTGTGTGTGTGTGTGTTATTTACATTCATTCATTCAATACCATCAGAAAACAGAAACAACATTCATCCATACATATTGCATACCATCTCCATGAACAGTTTATCTCATTTTCTATTTCAAAAATTTATAAATTATAATAAAAATATATATACTGAATATATATTATATTTATTTCATGTATTAAATTATGTATATAAATAATTCATGATAAAATAAAACGGACAAAAAATAAAGGTCAAAACATATAAAAACAAAGCAGATACAACCAAAAATGTAACTTTAACAAGAAATAGTAAATAAAAGTGTAATATAAAGTAAAAATAAAATCAAATATTGTTTGATATATAATAATATAATTAATTTTATTATTTATAATAATTTTATATATATTATACTTGTGTTTTGAATTTTTATAAAAAAGTCAAGACTTAAGGTAATATGATATCTAGTATGACTTCTATTTTTTAGAATTATTACATATTCACCAAACTATTAGTTTTTGGATGTTTTTATAATTACAATGCATGTATTATAAGAATATTATCCTTAAATTTTAATGTATTTAAATATCCATTTAATGAACTCTATATCATGGGGTTTATAGTTCAAAAGTTTCCAAATCAGAAATGGAATTTTGTCACAATTTTCCATCACTGAGAACCATGTTATTTTATGAACATATATTATTTTATGAGGTTTATATAAGGAAATTTCAAATTTTATATAATGGATGTATTTATTATCATGGTATTTTAAGATTCATGTAATGTTATTCTTTCATGGAGATTATGATACCAAGTTACCAAATTAGATAGAGTTTATTTCTACAATATCATCATTATAGGGATTGTATATGATTATGATTAAATTGGCTAAACATGATGAAACATATATCAATAAATCTCATTAAATTTCTTATCCTTTAGTTATTCATGATATATTAATGTAACGGTACCATTTTCCCTTATTTTTTACTTAATTTTTTTTTGATTTTTTAAGAAAATATGACTTCATTTCTCTCTTCGCCTTGAAATATATTTCCCCCCAAAACTTTGTATTATAAACAATGTTTTCAAAAATGTTCTACCATTATTTATTTTTTACGTTTTTACCATTGTTTTTATGTTTTAACAAAATAGTTATAAAAGTAATCTTTTGGTCTTTTTCATTTCATGACATTTTTCTAAACATTTTACAGTGAAAATGGAATGTTTAGCATGCATGGATTTTTCCATAGTCATGACCTTTATTTTTTTTAGATTTACAAATTAAATTTGTAAATGGAATGTTCAGCATCCATGGATTTTTCCATATTCATGACCTTTATTTAATTTAAGATTATTCTTTAGCTTTACAAAATTATTTTTATTGAAATTTTTTTCCTAATTTTTTGGAAATTATTTGTTTTAAATAGTTTTTAAAAGAAAAGAAGTTTCCAAAATGTTTGACGTTTTAAAAGTGATTTTCAATGAAGAAAGGATATTTCATCCATAAAAGTTTTTTAAAAAAATTTAATAATTATTTTCATCTATGTTGATATCCTTTTATCATTTTATTATTAACTATGAATATTATCCATGTAAATCATTCCTATTATTTTTTTAAATTGTTTATGTTTACGATTAAATGTTTTTTGGGAACGGACTTTTCTACTACTGGTTATACTATGATAAAATGATGATAAAAGACAATTATTTTCAAAGCATGTGTAATGATGAAATGATTATAAAACCAATCTCTTTTCTATATCTTATGATATGATGAAATTTTTGTGACACTGTTTTAATTTCATGGGTTATGATATGATGAAAGTTTTATCATCTTTAAGAAAAAGTATTTATGATTTTATAATATGATGGGTGGGATATATATCTACCCCTAATTCATTGGGTAATGATAAATTTTCTATAAGTTCAAAGGGTACATGAGAGGTCACCCCAAGGCCGCAACAAGGGGATAAAAGAGTGGGAATCCGACGAACGCTACAAGAGGGTACACTAGTGGGCATCCAAAGCACACAATAAGAGGGTACACATATGGGAATCCTAGGATAACAATAATAGGTTACACACATGGGCATCCCAATCCAAAAAATAGGGTAGAAGGGTGGGAATCTGAAGCCTACATCATGTGGGTACACTGGGGGGCATCCCAAGCCCACAACAGGAGGGTACACTGCTGGGAATCCACATCCTTCCATAAGAGGGTACACAAGTGGGAATACAAAGACCATACCAAGAGGGTACATTTTTGGGAATCCCAACCCACAAAAATATGGTATATGAGATGGAATCGGAAAGTTTAAAGAAGAGGGTACAACAGTGGGAATCCCAATCCCAGAACAAGATAACACATGTTAGGTCTTCCCAATATTGAAGCCAATACATGGGTGATTAACCTAAGCCTAACAAGGTTTTTATGTCATGGTAGGTAACCTTGAAAAAATATTTTTATTATTATGATTATTTCATAATTCCACATTATATTCTTATGTTGTGATCTCATGGATTAGGCTCATGATTCCGTTTATTATCTTTGTATTTTAATCTTTCAATATTTATTCCAGGACTCTTGTGTATAATCTTTGATATGAAGGTTATGATAGTCAAATTTTATTCTCAAGTTATCATACCATGTTGTTCATATTATAGTTATATATATCATTTGTTTACCATTATAAGAAAATGAGCTAAAAATTTATTATGTTTCTTTTTCCTAGGTTACGAAGAATGTGTTTAAGAAGGAGTACTAAATGTGAAGATATTTGAACAAGTTAGAATATTTTTTTCCAAAATTCCAATGAAACTAAAATATTATGGAACCCAATCATTTACATATGTAATGTGCTAAATATTCATCTAAAACGATGTAATTTCCATGTATAATAATTATGAGTCACTATAAATATCTCAATCTAAGGATTTATAACTTTATTGATCGAAAATGAGGAGATCAATACTTATCAAAGGTTGATCAATGTTCTGGATAACATTAGTTAAAGATGTATAAGGAATATATTATGAAGATATCCTTCCAAACAAGGCATGGTAACTATGATTTTATAGTGACAACTGTCAGAATTACTAATTCCCTATCAATATTCATGGATTAGATGAATTGAGTATTTAGATAATATATTAAAAAAAAATCGGTATTTTTTATCAATGATATTTTTATTCACTCTAAGGGATGGTGGGAACATGAAGATAATCTAAGGATTCTGTATCAGATATTAAATAAGGAATAAATGTAGGATAGGTTCATCAAGTGTGAGTTTTGTATGTAACAGGTCACAGTCTTATTGTATGTGATCCCATGTGAGGAAATTTATATATACCAATCAACGAAAATGTAATTTCTAATGGACAAGAAAAACTAGTGTAAAAGATATTTGTAGTTTTCTTCAATTAGCATGTAACTATCAATGTTTTATGGGAAATTTCTCATTTTTATCTTACCCTTTAACTATGTAAACATGGAAATGGGTAATGTATATCTGTATTGAATAATGTGAGAAAATATTTATGGAGCTTATGAAGATGTTAGTCACCGTGCAAGAACTCACACTACCTTTAATTTGAGAATATTTTGTAATGTATAATGAAACTTAAAATAATGTCTTAGGTTGTGTACTGATTCCAAATGAAAAAGTGATATAAAATGCCTCATTATAGTTGAAGATCGGTGGAAAAAAATATTTGAAACCTGATCTGGAGTATGTAACTATGATATTTTCCTTGAAAATCTGGTGTCACATCCTCTATAGTAAGATGTGTGACATATATACTAAACAAAATATTTTAAATTACATATTCACATATCAGGAGATCAACATGCATCAATGAATATGGCTAGAGCTAAAAAATGACTATGATTTCCCTATTCAATAACATTTAGGAAAGGATATCAATGGGGTTGATTCTCTTAGTAGAAAAGAACATACTAATTTAAACATGATGTAGATTAAAAAAACGATCTTCATAGATACACAATGGTTGGATTTATAAATAATAAATATATGAAAACGATTATATTTCCCAAATGATTTCACAACCATCTATCCAATAGATTATCAAGGAGGCACCAAGGGATGTTTCAGAGATACAAATTAAGGTGAAAGTTGTAATGGAAGACTATCTTCATGAGTTATACATCAATGATGATAGTGTGATTTTTTTGGAATGAGGATTTGTGTGCCTTCATCAATTGAGATAAAGAAATAGATATTGGATAATTCACATAGCTCACATTTCTATATCCATCCAATATGTACCATGATGTATCATGATATTTGAGAGCCCTTTTGGTGGTAAAACACGACGAATGAGATCGTAGAGTGTATGTCGAGGTGCTTGGTTTTTTTTAAGTTAATGTATAAAAATAGATGTCTAATGGGATGACACAACTATTTCATAGACCCACATAGAACGGGAGAATGTTACTAAAGAGATTTTCACTGTTCTTTCAAATACATTCAATTGAAAAAATGGGATATTGGATCTTGTGGATCGACTCACTAAGATAGTGAACCTCATTTCCATCCAAGATTATTTCTCACTAGAAGAACATTTCGTAATATTAATTAAGGTAGTATTGAGGCTTCTCATTATTTCAATTATAGACATCTTTTTTCATGATATGAGGTTCTTTTCAATATTCTAGAGAAGACTTCAACATGATTTGAGAATTTAATTTAGATTTAGTACATCCAAAAACACCGCAAGAGACGGTCAATAAGAATGGTCTGTTAAAACACTCAAGGAAATCCTAATAGCCTAATCAAGGGAATATAGAGGAGGATGGGATCAACATATCCTGTTGGTTTAGTTCTTAAATGAAAATTGCATCGAATTATGTATTAAAATAGATCTATTGATGATATGTATCAGAAATGATGTATATCTCTAACATATTGGGATAATATTTGGATAATAATAGAAAATAAAAACCTCTTATACCTAACCATGGGCATGATATGACATAGAAGGTCCAACAAATCCAACATCATTCAAAAGTTTCTCCGACTAGGTAGAAGAGCTATGTTGACAACCACTGATAAAACATGGAGTTTGACGTTGGATACAATTTTTTTCCTTTGAATATTCTCATCATATATAACATTTATATTTCAAAAGAAAGGTGACATTATACCAAGAAACATCGAACCCATTGATATTCTAGATTTCATATGAGAAGTGGACTATCATCCTACACCTCCACTAAGTATGACTCAAGTTCATGAAGTGCTCAATTTATCACTCTAGATAAGTACATACATTATCCGTCCTTTGTAATGCAATCATAGGGGGTAAAATTGGTGAATTAACTCTCACACGAAGAGCAGTCGATGAAGATATAGAACCGTAGAGAAAATATTCTTCATAATAAGACCACATACCCAGTCGAAGTGTTGTGGAGTAACTATAAAAATTAATAGGTTACATGGGAACTACAGGAAAGAATAAAATAAAAGTAGCCTAACCATTTCTCAATCAAGAATAAGTGTTAAAATTTTAGGGTTAAAATTTATAAATGGGGGTCGAATGTAACAACATTGATTTTATGAATAATAATTGTTTCTTAAAATTAATGTGTATTATATTATAATTTACAATATTATACACATGCAACACGAATCAGAACCAACAACATATTATTTCATTAATTTAAATTGATTAATTATTAAATGAAGAAACCCATTAAAATTCAAATTATTACATGTGTAAAAAATAAAATATATTAAAATTATAATGGGAAAATATGGATCATCTCAATATGGAAGAATCATACCTTGGGTGAAAAAATATATATTAATTAAACAAAATAATAGTTAAATAATAAAAAATATAGAAAATGGAAATATAGAACCATGATAGGAATTGAGTCGAATATTGAGTGAAATAATGAAGTGGTATTTATAAGAGGTAATGTGACATTAGGGTAGTAATGTGACGGTTAGAATAGTAACATGCTTTTTGGGAATAAGAAGATAACCATTATAGTAGTAATTTTTCCATAAAATATTAAATTGTGATATAAAGAATATTCAAATTTATTAATTTATGTAAATATAAATATTATAATTCTAATAACATATAATGATTAAAATATCCAAATAAAATATATGTACATATTCAATAAACAATATTTTCATGTATTTCATTGCAATTTAAAAAATATTTTTAAAAGTAAAAATACTTATTTTATAAATATATTTTGATAGAATGAATATCATTTTTCAAATTAGTGCATCGATATTTTCAAAAGGTATTTTTTTCTAATTTTCTAAATTACATAAAATTTCCAATGAATAGTGAAAATATTGTTTTTCTCATAACTTGTGTATCTTAAATTACATCATTCATGATGTAATAATGAAAAATTAATTTATATAACTTAAGGTTGTGAAACTACATATTTATTTCATAAATGATTCATTAAAATACAATAACCATAATTTCCAAAAAAAATCATTTTCCATGTCATAAAGTCAAAAGTGATCCCTTGACATTTTTTTTATTTCACATCATTCCATTTATAATAAACCAATTAATTCAAATTAAAACAAACTAAAATTATAATGAACTATTATATTCTATTTTTATATGATTTGTGTTTTTCAAAAATTAAATATTACAATTTTTACCTTTGGTATATTTTAATTTTTTTTATTCAAAAAATACCCCTCTCCTTAAGTATAAAAACCATTTTCCCTAAAACTGGAAAACTACACCTACCACACCTTCTAATTAAAAAATTCTACCTAAATACTCACAGAAAATACCCTTATAGTTCTTAGGGACATTATATAGTAATCCATCTCCAAAAATCAAGGGAGTTTTTTTGTTATACAAGAGAAGCTACAGAAATTATTAATTATGTTTCGATTAATTATTTTTTTCATCATCAATTTCTATTTTTGAAAACCATTTCAAAACCAAACCTTATAATATTAATTATTATGTAATTTATAGTTTTATTAATTATGTTATCCAAATTTAATTATCTTATTTCTGATATATATAAATTTAATACTTCCCTTTCTCACTCTCCTGACAATGTCTTATCAATGGTTGGTTAACCTCATATGAAGACATTTACATACAAAGACATAAAACTGTCATCATTGAGGTATATTATGGATTATATATAATATAAAAATTTTTAAATACATTTATTATAAGCTTATGGAATTAATTCTACTCATGTATAATGACTCTGAACAAAATTATCGAAATAGAATCAAAATGGAAAAATTTAATGAAATAATTATATATAAAAAATAATGTTTAAAAAAGACTATAATAAAATAGAATACAATAATTATAATGGAAAATAGGGTAAAAATGAATATTATTCAATTTTTAAACAATATTTTAGTAATTCCATGTTTATTATTCCAAATGTGTAAATGTGAAGAAATAACATTGTATTTAAGTTAAGAAGATTCTTGAACCCTACTCTCTTCATTTGGGTTATCCATCTGTCATTAAATTTTTGGTATGAGTATTCCTATAATGTACCTTAAATATAATTTAAATATTATAACCTTCTCTTTTCAGGGACATACATGATTCCACTATGATTTTTATGCCAAATAAAAATATTTTTCTAAAATTATTTTCTTTACAAAACAAATCATAGACACCTCATGTTTTCTTTCGTATTTAATGAAAAAAGATTATTTATTCAAAATTTAGTCTCTCATTTTCATTTCGGACCCTTAATGTTTATTAATGAATGTGTTTTTTATGAAATTATTATGAAACCCATTACTTTCCATGGTTTATTCCATGACACATATTTTAATATGTTAAGTTTTCATGCATGATTATGTAAATATTATGATGTAGTGGGTGGTACTAGAATTATAAAGAATTATAATGTATTGGGTAATGTTATTTATCACATGATAAAATTTATATTATGTGTGATAATGGAGATATATTTTTTATCAATGATGATGTTATGATTTATAAAAAAATATTATGCATGGACCTGATGCCAGATTTGTTCACAACTATATGTGTTATTTGACCATTATGACATGATGTTTAATTTTTTTCATTTCCAAATTCAACGACTCTATAAAATGTTACCCTAATTACTTTTATGGTGATCTTGTACTTATCATATTATTATGATGATAAATCTCACCCATGTAACACCAAAATACATTATGAAATTTTACTTGTAGAATAAATATAATTTTGTTGTTGTTATGATTTATACACATAGTTATGCTTGTTCTACAGATAACACTAAATTAGCCTGTGTCACAAGAAAGATCTTGATTTACCGCCTTTTAATGGAACCTATTTTGAAACTAAAATTTGAAACTTTTTTAAATTTTATTTGTCAAAATAATCATCATTTTTTAATATGGAATGTCCAAATTATTATATTGTGGTTTTTCAATTTTTCTGAGAAGTTTCATTTGTTGATTAATAATGAAAAATACCACATTTTAGTAAAAAACTACATTTTATTTATATAATTTTTAATGTTAAATTATATTATAAATAGGTTTTATAGTTATAGTGGATTAATTATAATATATTAATCCAATTTAGGTCATTAGAAACATTTTTATATTAAAAATGGATATAAAAAATAATAGATCTTTTGAACATTTTTACTTTAAAAACCAGCTTTATCACCACACCTCTTAGATTAGTGATAATCATAATTTTTATACATCTGTGATTCAAATTTTTTAAAAAAAAAGAAATGCATAGTTATAGCAAGTTTAATATTTTTCGTCTAATAAAATCAACATATTTTTTGACCAAAAAAATTATTGAAAGTGATAAAAATTATTTGTGGTGATTAAGGTGAAATTAATATTAACAGTGGTCTAAACACTAATCTTAAGGAACAAGATGTCTGAGGAACATGTCCAAAAATCATTTTATGGAATTTTTTTGACTACATACACTATATTTCCTAATTTTATGGGTTATTTTTATATTAATAATTTGAATTTACCTATATAAATGGTTAAGTATAGAAAAATGAAAAAAGGAAACTTTCCTGACCTTTAAAAATTATAAAACATTGAGATATGTGAAAAAAAATATTTTTTTATACACATTATTTTGAAAGATAAAGGTGTTAATGTTATCATAATATTTTATCATTAATTTATAGATATTATTTAGTCACATTAAAATTATTAAGAGAAATCAACATAGTGATTGTTTAGTAAGTTATTAACTAAAATAAATGATACTATAAATATTAAACGTGAAGTAGATTGACTTAATTTTTGTCTTTATTTATTTTATTAGATAAATATATAATGATACACATCTTGAAACCTAATACATTTTAATTATAATATTTTTATGTTATTTTTAAATTTCAATAAAATAAATAATCTCAAAATTGAGATTATTGTTATTTTACAATAAATGATATTTTAATAAATGATTTAAAATTAATAAAAATACTATATTCTAATAAGTAATTTTTAAGTGTCAATAAATATTAAATATGGTCTATTAATGAAAAAATTTATCATTTATAATTAACATATTTAGCCATATATTGTAAAGATGTTGTTAACTCGGTCCACATCCATGTAGTGTTTAAGAACTTCACAATATCTTTTTTTAATTTATTTCCAAAATATAGATATTTTTTATTTTTTAAATTAGATATCATATAGTTTATTTTCTATTTTTTTTATAACATATGTCACTTTATTTTATCATTAATGGTAAAATTATTTATGTTATAAAAATAGATGCTTTTAAAAAAACCAAAATGATAAAATTTGGAAATATTAGATGTTAAGGAACAAAATTATTAAATTGGACATATTTTTGTGTGGTGGAGGTTTTTATCAGAAATTATTCCACCTAAATCAATTATTCATTTATTTTATAGTATCATTATATAAGGTATACATTTCATTAATGAGTTAGTTTTGGTATATAAAAGAGTGCCACTCACATCCACTATAAAAAAGAATGCACTATACCACTTCCTTACACTTCTCAAGGCACATTGGTAGACCAAAATCTGAACAAATAGTATCCCAAAAGACTTAAACTCAACTTAGAAGCATCAATTTTGGAATAATTCATCCTAAGGATTCCCTTTTGTACAAACCAATAACACCTACCCGATTAAGAGGTAACAACTACCCTCAAGATCTTCTAATTTACTTGATTCTCCACTATATCATTTATTGTTAATCATTCTTTATATAAAAATAACATTATCATGAATACAATAGTATATTACATATATATATAATAAATGATATTTATTATATATTTATTAATATTTAATTATTTTAAGACACATATCTTTATAAATTCCATTTTGTGTAAAAATGCTAAAATTGTTTGTGGATGTGTGGACTACTGCCCCCTCAAAGTGATTTGATTCATTTATAGCATACACGGAACATATAAAAAATGATTTTAATTAAAAATATGTTACATAAGTGAAATATTTATTATATACTAACATAATGTTCTTTTTGGAAATATTATATAAACCATTTTCTTTATTAACCTTTCACACTCTTAAAAACTGATACGTCATTTGTGGATATGTGGACTACCAAATCATAGACATTATTTGATTCCTTTTACATTACATGAATTATATAAATAATTATATATAAATAAATAATATTTTATTTTTGATATAATTATCATTATTGAATTATTTAGGTTACGTACCTTCATTCCATAATGATTATTGAACAATGGGAATGTTACTCATGTGTACGCACGGCCTACCGTATCCATGATTATATCATTGGTTCATTTTTCATATTCCTATTTAATGATTTTTTTTAAATTATAATTTATGTATTAAAAATATAATTATGTTATTTTTTTATTTTTTAGATGTTATATAATGACCCCCATTGACTATAAATTGACCTTCAAAAGTGGTTTTTATAATATAAACTGAATTTAGTGAAAACACCCAACATAAACATTATCGTTTAATAAGTTTTACATAATATGGTAATAAGAAAAATACAATTAATGATAAAAAGGAAATTTTTTATAAAGAAAGTATATAATTAACATAAGTTTACTAAATAGGAATTTAAAGGATGATCACACAAAAAGAAACACAAGGTAAGGGAATGTTTTCTCAATTTACATTCCATTGAGACATATTTTTTATTATGTAGAAATTTACTTTTTTGGTGTATATACTTTCTTTTGACATGTTATATCAAGAATCTCCTTACTCTAATGATATTATATATTTTATTTACTATTATTTCTTCATGTGTATTAGGATATAAATTCTTCAAGGTGTTATGGAACACGTTGTATTGTTTAAATTTAATTTCCTTAAAAATTATTATAATGATATTTAAATGGGGTTTTCCATTAATTAATATCAACAACACTTTTTGTTACTTTGCATTCACTGGGGAACAATTGATAAATCTGTATCAATAAATCAATAGAGAAGTTTGATGAGAAGGTACATTATTTATTTATTAAGTTGATTATTCAATTGATGTCCAATGCTTTGTATGAGTATACACTGGTGGGGAACAGTTATAGATAGTCTCGAGATACATCAAAAATCTCATGGGACGAGTCATTTTGAAAAATCAAAACAGTTTAAATTGTATTGAGAATAGATTGTTATGGTATATTAGTTCATGTGCTAGATACTCAGCTTCCAATATTAAATCCTTTTCTTTAATTTTAGTTAGCATTTTTATCGATGATAATTACAGTAGATATATATATATATATGAAATTAATTTTTACTTCATTGATTAAATTTAATGTGTAATCAGTTTTTTACTTCACAATGATGTTATTTCGTTGTTTTTTTATTTGAATAACATGTGTTACCCGTTATTTACCTTTCCATGTTCATTATTATCTTAAATTAATTATTATGTCCTATTTACTAACTCTTACTGGGCATTTGAGATCACACATATATGCTTCCTTTCCACAGGTTATGTAGATTAAATCATTGAATAATTATTCAAATATATCGTTTATTTTATTTTGTTTTGCATCATGTTTTAAATTTCTATTTCCAAATGTATTATGGGCATCATATATGTAATATTTATTTCCATGACTGCTAAACATATGGGTCCTTTGAGATTTGATTCCTCGAAATAATTCCAATTTAATACAACAATGCACTGGATTCAGGCTTCTGGGTCAAGGCAATATAGATGGTATCATATGATGTTTATCAGAAACCATGGAAACTAGGTTTAGAAATCATATATTAAGATACATAACCCAAAGATTGATACTGTGGACAATTGAAGAATAATATCCTATAATTTTGGCAATGCAAAGATTATGTGTGTAATCCTGGGAATACATCCTTATCAGGATACTACATGTGGAAGTGGTTATTGTACATATATACCTAGGCGTAACAACTCGGACATGGAGTATCGGGTTTGACTCAGTGTAACCTAGTACATGACAATGTGCCTCACTGCACACCTGGTATTACACACTTTGGGGAAACTAATACGATAGATCACTTTTTATTTACCTACCATTATAAAGCATTTAGTAGTAAATATATCCACAATAAAGCCATATGTATGACTATGAGATTAGATATGCATAAATATCTTAATTAATTTTACTCCATATTTAGAGTTATACAAAGTTCATATGTTTGTGAGCTAATAGAGCATTTTACATTATTTAGAAATGGAACTTAGAAGGAAGAATTGTATTAGTACTCGTGGAAAATGTAATGATTTCCTGTTGAGGAAACAAATATAGTAGGTATTGGAATTGAGAATTCTATGAAAATATTAGGTTATCATAATTCGATTATGATACGCAACCATTCCCCGATAGAGCAACTTGTCCCACAGTGAGATTCAAAGATGTTGGATCACTTTATGTGATAGAGGCCCCCATTATTTTTTCTAACTACGAATCTAATGAAATTTGATCAATGGATTAATTATTTTGAGAATATATTCATTGAACAATGATGTTTTGAAAAGGAAATGGTTACACTTGTATTATATTGTGTGAATGGATATGTAGATCAGTGGTTGTTTCTATAATGGTCTAGACCTCTCCTAGTGTATTACTTTGTGAAAATCCAGTAGTTGAGGTGTTCTGGATAAAACGGTGAATAATTTCAACTATTTTTTAAAAAATATAGCTTTCTATTGGAAGGTCATATGATAGTGAGTCATCCACCAGTGATTCATGACTAGGGAGTCAGAATGGTGTCTTGCACTAGTGATTGTAATGATTATTCAAATACATTAGGTCACCAGTGGTGATTCATCCAATGGTGACTCCCCAATGGTTACTCGTCCAATGGTGATTCACTGGTGGTAGGTCGACGGTGATGAGTCACCAAATGGTGACTCACCAAAAGTGACACATCTAGTAGTGACTCTACAACAGTGGCCCATATAGTGGTGAATTGCAATGGTAGGTCTCCAGTAGTGACTCATGACAGTGACTCATCCAACAGTAGATCCACCAATGGGGAGTCACCGGGCGGTGAGTCACCCAAAAATGACAAATCCATTGGTAACTCACCCACCAGTATCTCATAATGGTGACTCACCCAATGGTGAGTCATTTTGATAGTTTTTCTAAATTATAATTTTTCCAAATTCACCCCATTAATGGTTTATTAGACATACTTTTTTTTCAAAATCATATTTATATGATTTTAATTCTTTTCAAATGATATAAAATATATTTTTAATTCCCTAACACCTGAGAGGATCCTAAGAGGCCAAACCCCATGGTCTTGGTCAAGAACTTCTTTTAATAGATTTTTAAAGCATTTATTCCCTTAATATAATATCTAGGCGTTCAAAAGACAATAACCAGTCTACCATGTACGTTACCATTTACTCTTGATACTAGGTGTCCCTAAACCTTTATTCCCCATAGATCCATGAGTCTATGATGCACCCCTATATCTTGTTTCCCTAGGGCCTGGCACAACCCCTTTTTGGTGCTAGGAGGAGGTGATGATCGTATATTTCTATAGGTAGGTATCAGTTCACATCTCTTTCATTTGAGTATCATTCGGGGTGGGTGTACCTATTTAAACTTGTGAAAACAGTTGAATACATATTTTACAATGAAAATCAAACCTCTTTAGAAGTAATAAATTAGGGACTGGGAAGATGATGATGATGATCATATTTCTTTATCTATTATGTTGAATAATGTCTTGAATTTTAGGGGCTATATTCATATTTAAAATCATGGTCAATGGTAGTATTCGTTAGTACATGGGTTTCGAATCATAGATGATTGGTGTTTGATTTACATCGAATAACCGTATATGTATAAAATTGATTAAACACTTATACTTGGTTAAATAAATAATTTAATGATGATTATACACCTTTTGTGATGATCCATTAATTATCATGGTTTAATTAACGAATAATGGTTTTCTAAATCTGAATACACCTTGGTTGTTTAAGCGTAGCTATGTGTTGTCTGTGGTTTTGTTATGCATTGTGCATTGTATGGATGTGTGGTGCTGGGGTTGAGATCATGGATATATATGGGTGGTTTTGGGGTCTAAGGGAATATCAGGATTGAGATATTGTTGTTTCTAGATTGGTGGATCAGTTTTGTGTAGTGGGACTGCACCGGATTGTGGCTTCTTATGTTTATGAATGTTATGGGTGTGGTATTTTTGTGCATCCAGACTTCCTAGAATTGTTGTGATGAGTGGTATTGTTGTGTATGGCTATGAGTTGTTGGTTTAAACTGTTTATGGGATGATTTTGGGTGGAATAAAATTGAACATTTATGCTGGAAGTAGATTGCATGAGTTTTAATTAAATAGGAAGTATAAAATGGGTTGTTTTACCATGGTTCTTGATCCTCTGTGTGGTTTATGAAATATGTATTATGGTGTGGTGTTTTTGGTAGTTTTCTGTTTTGATATGAAAAAAATAAATTTTAATTTAATAATGAATGATCTATATTTAAATGATTTATCCATGGGAATGGATTGAATTGTGTCTTGTCATATAGTTGTGCATTTAGAGGTAGAAGCAATGACGGTTTTGTGGACTTGTTATTTGTTTAAAAAATAACCTATTGGTTGGGATGTTTTTTTATACCTATATATATACAAGTACATTCATGGGATTTATATATGAACCCCACCCTATTTGATCAGTATGCGTCGAACACCCCCATCATCATAGAGGAGGGTGCCTTCCTGACATCATTGTGGGAGGATAGATTTATGGTTATTAGATCCTCCTAGATCCCACTTCTGGGCATCGGTAGCCAAAGACTCTTTAGGTGGGCTGTGGTGTGGTTTGTGAGTACAAGTTTCATGAAGGTGACCTGTTCTTTCTTAATTCCATTCGTGAATAGTTGAGTTGTTTTTCCCTAGGTGTCTTCGGGATGAGATGTGTTTTGATTTCCCAGGTGCCTTCGGGATGGCATATGGCTGTGGAAAAGTCGTCTACGGGCAGGTTGTGATATGGTTATGACTAGGGTGTGTGTGGTGGGATGTGGTGAGATTCATTTTTCATAGGTTGTGGGACTAGATCTCTGGCCCATGGGTGTGCAGATGAGTTGTGATTTGGGGCATGTGGAAGAGTGTGTATGCCTTAAGATGTTTGTCATTAGGGTATGAGTAGTTAACTAGTGGAAGGTGGTATGAAGTACCCAAAAACAATGATGTGCTTACTATATTATTGTACATGACTTGTGTTAGTTGGATATATTTAATTAGTAAGGCTGGGGAGGCTAGTATACATTTTTAGGTGTAGTCGGTTTTTACTATTTTTTCTACAGGGGCATTACTAATCTTCTCCACTTGTGCACGAGAGACTTTTGATTTTCCTACTGAGTATACTTTTATGCTCAACCAATGTATTTAAAACTATTTTCAGGTATCTCGGAGGATTACATGGACCATACTAGACATTAATAGATCACATGTTTGTACAATTGATGTTTTGCAGCACATCTGTACATTAGGGTATTTACATTCGATTTTATTTGTAGTTGAAGAAGATTTGTTTTAAACAAGCATGTGGCGTGGTTTTGGATTTCTTCTATATATATTTTATGGATTTGTTTTTTAGGTTGATAAATCTTATCTCCTGATCTTATTTCTTTTGAAAATGTTTATTGCCTTCCATATTATGAGGTCTTTATAGCCTTGGTGTTGGTTTCCACCCGAGGTCCTACTCGAGGTGAGAATCGTGGGGCGGGGGTCATTATCTCTCTTCCATCGTTGCCAGCTTAGGAGGGGAATCATTGGAGGGAGGGGCTCATCATTGAATGGTATCATAGGCTGATGGTTTAGAGATAGGATTGGGTTTGGAGTTAGGAACAGTGAGAATTACCTAGGTTGGTATGGAAACAATGTTATGTGATCATGGTGTGTGACATATGCCAGAGAAGACTAGCTACGAAATCGGATTTTGGGGCCCCTATGATATGATCCAAGGAATCTGAGCTTACCAAAAGACCAAGTGAAGATACATTTTTTTCATGGTAAAGACCATAGGAAATGTACAAGCATCATAATGACTTTTGTTCTTTTTTGAATATGGATGTTTGGAGAAATTTAAATAAATAAGTTAAAATGAATCTTAAATAAGGTTTCATACTACTCTAGCTGAGGAGTTCCTTGTTTTAATTTTCATCTTTGGTTCCCTGTCATCATCCATATGTAGTGAAATCCATAGAGGCTCATCTAGCTAACCTGATCAATAAGTGTAGGGTTTATCCATTAGAGGCGTATAAGAAGTGGTAGAGAATGTTACGTACTTTCAAATGGTAGGATCTAAGAAAGTAAAAGGGGATTGTTTTGGACTTAGAGACAGATAGATGGCATAAGGATCTTATTATCACATTCATCCTAATACAGGCTCAGAAGGAATACGAGGTTCCTTTATTATTCAGTAAGATGACAAGAGCTATGGGCAGTGGTGGATATTGTACCTGGGGGAGAGAAAATAGGATTGCATTCTATGGGTTGATTTTGAGGAGTTACAAGATGAATTCCATTATTTGACCATGAAGGTTGAGAAGAGGAAAAGATTATTCCCCCTTCTATAGGGGAGTTTGTTGGTATAGGATCAAGGGATCATGTTCTAGTATATCCTTCCTTTTTTCTCCATATAACTTTCCGGATGAGGAGTCTTATATGAGACATTGACAATAGTCACTTTCTCCTTTTATCCAGTACGTGGTTACTCCCGATACCTTGACACAATACTAGGAGGTTCAGAAGAAGGTAGAGGTAGTTGAGATTATGCCCTCACTAGGAGGTATATCATGATAGGGGAGACGATAGAGTTATTAAACTTGAAAGGTTACAGTATCAGGTATTAGGAGCCAGGGCTTTTGACGTTCCAACTGTTGTAGAGGTGACCTCAATAGTTTTTGTTTTGGCCGTCAGGTCCTTCTGATTTTCCAATGAACATGGGACTCATGTTTCTATTTTATGGATACCATGGAAATCATCCAAGTTACTGACTAATGTCTATTCAAGCTTAGTACAATGGAGGTGGTACGGTTCAACACCTACCTAAGAGGTAGTTTTTAGCTAGTCTATTTTAGAACAAGGGACAATTGGCTCCTACTTCACTGAGGGGAGATATAGAAGGTGGAGGCTGACCTCAGGGTGTCCCTTAGGGACCTTGACCCAAGAATGGATGGTGAAGTTGTAATCAGAATAGGGGAAGAGGATATTGGTGTTTTTAATTTTACACCACAGAGGTAGCCGTTCCAGTAGGGCTAGAGATCATTCAAGGTATGATCAGTTTGCTCAATACTCTTGCTTGATCGTTGTTTTATTTAGAAGCATTTCAGTCCCTTTTTGAACCCAGTCCATCCCATTCTCTATAATTCTATGTAGAGAGACGTCCCCTTACTCTAGTGTAGAGTACGCCAGTTGAAGGTTAGACCGGCTTGTTTGATGTGTGATGTGAATGTAGACTGATGATGGGCCTGAATTAGTCCCATGTGAATCTCTTCTTCTACAGATACAAACATAACATTTAATACTTGGAATCAGATGGCTATATTCTATACAAGCAATTATTTTCTACTTTTGGAGGAGAGATATGTTCTCCGAAGTGGTTATCCAGTGTGTGTTTTTGGTTATTGAACCGTGTTTTTAGGTGGTAAGTCAAAGTATGGTGCCTCTTCTATCATTATTGACCACATTGTAAGTGTAATCAGTGGATGCTAATATTGTGGAGGCTCCCATGGAAATTGGGGAGTTCATTGATTTCTTTATGGAGGAAGATTTTATTCTACCACCTTGACAGGATTTTGAGTTCCGGATAAACTTATAGCTCGGTGTGAGTCTGATCTCGATGGATCATTATCAGATATAACATTTTGAGTTGCAGGAGATGATGATTCAGATTGATTTCATATTGAAGAAGGGATTCATCCATCCCAACATGTCATTGTGATGTGCTTCGATCTTGTTTGCGAAGAAGGTAGATAGTGTTCCTAGGTTCGGCATAGAGTACCTAAGGTTGAATCAGCTAACGAACAAGATCCACTACCCTCTACCAAGGATAGAAAATATTTTTGACCAACTTAAGAGAGAAATTTTGTTTTCCAACAATGATATGTGGTCTTGGTATCGCTAATAGAGGTTGAAGGATGGTGACATCCTAAAGACTGCTTTTAGGTGTAGGTATGGGAATTTTTAATTTCATGGTCATGTCATTTGGTGTTACAAACACACCAGTAGTGTTCATGGGTCCTATGAACTACTTCATTTGTGTTTTCTTAGACCAAATAATCATCATATTCATATATAACATCCTACTCCACTCGAGGTCAGAGGAGGCGCATGATAAACATCATAGGACTATTTTGAAGATCCTTCGATGCCACTATCTCAACGGGAATTTGTTAATGTGTATGTTTGGGTCATGGGAGGTGCACTTGCTGGGGAATTTGGTATCCCATCAGAGTGTAGAAATGGACCCATCAATGGTTGATGAAGTTGTTTAATTTTTAGAACACAAGAATGTGGTAGATGTTTATAGTTTACTTATATTGGTAGGTTATTACTAGATTTATTTTCCTGATTTTTCTTGATTTTAAACTAAATTAAAGGGCTTGACAGGGAAAGACTGGGCCTTTGTGTTCAGTGAGAAGTGTGAGGCAGTGTTCAGTTATCCAAAGGGGAAGTTGGTCGGTGATCCATTGCACCGATTTCCATAGGAATTGGTGAAGTTTGAGCCGTTTTATATTGCATCTTATCTGGGTTTGAGATGTATGATAATGTAATAGTAGGGAGTGATCTCTTATGGTTCTAGTTAGTTATTCCCCCATGAACATAACTATGCCACCCATGATCTAGAGCCACCCTCATTTATGTTCATGGTGAAGTTATGGTGATATTACCTCATTGTGGAGAGATTTTATATCTTTATAGATCACAACATCTTGAGGTATATCTTTTCCCTGTGAGATCAAATCATGCGACAATAGAGGTGGATGGATTTTTTCTTGGACTACAAATTCAATATCTTTTATACCATAGGAAATGGAAATTCCATGGCTAATTATTTGAGCAGGAAGTCATAGAAGGAGGTTGATCCAAATTCTACAGACACATAGAAGGCAATGGAGGATTTGGACACCTTTCACATATATTTAGATATATATTGTGTAAGGGACTATCTATTCCAGATGATAGTGTAATCTACTCTAATGCAGCAGGTGGAGGTGTCTCAGTGGGGAGACATGGCGGTAGAGGTGATGCATGATGGAATTGACCAGGGTGATGCTCTGGAGGGATGGTAAGAGGATGGTAAGAGTAAAATGTTTTTCCATGGGAGGTTGTTTGTTCCAATGTGGATGTGCAAGGGAGTCCTCTATGAGTTTCATTGCCCTCCTTTAGTAGTGAACCCATGAGTTTCCAAGAAGTACCATGCAATTTTGGTGGCCCGAAATGAAATGGGTTGTGGTAGAGTGTGTGGCAATATGATTAGTGTGCCAGGAGGTAGAGAATGAGAACAATGTTCATGATTTTTTTCTGCATCCATTAGATGTAACTGAGTGGAAGTGGGATGGCATCTCAATGGATTTAGTCACAAGGTTACCTTAGGTTGAGGGAGGCTATGATGCAATCTGGGTTGTAATTGATCAGCTGATGAAATCCGATCACATTATAGCTATTAATGAGTCAGGCACAGTGAATGCCCTTGCCATAGGGTATGTGGATGATGTGGTGGGGCTTAATGGAGTACCGAGATGAATTTCCTTTGATAGGAAAATATGCATTACGATTTAAGTCTGGAGTGGATTACAGCATGTGTTTGACACCAGTTATGCCTCAACTCTACCTTCCACCCTTAGATGGATGGAAAAACAAAGGGGGACATCAAAATATTGGAGGATATGATACGGGTGTGCATATTGGATTACAAAAGATCATGGTTTTGACACTTGACCTTGGTAGACTTTTTTACAAAAATTTCTATCAATATTTATTTGGAATTACCCCATTAGAATCTTTGTACGAGAGACTGTGTCATTCTCCCTTGTGCTATTTCGATATTTTAGAATTTACTACTCTTGGTCCCAAGTTGGTGCAAAGCATGATAGAGAAGGTTCATCGTATCTGTGAGAGGATGAAGGAAACACATGACTGGAATAATTCATATTCTGATTATAGGAGGAGGCCTGTGGGGTTTGAGTTTGAAGACAACACGCACTTGAATTTTTTCCCTCGACATGGGAGGGAAGTTTTAGAAGAGGGAGGAAGCTTTCTCTGATATTCATCAGACCCTTCATGGTGTTCGAGCGAGTTGGTGAGATGGAATACAAGTTTGTGTTCCCACCATAGTCGGAGAGGATCCACAATTTGTTTCACATCTCACTGTTTCATTGGTATCTTTACAATGAATTTGATACCATTGACTGGGTAGAGTTGGATATTGAAGATGAAATGACATACATTGAATGGATATGAGAGATCCAGGATCATTGAGAGATGGTGTTTTGTGGATGGATGATTACAATGGTTTGCATGTTGTGGAGGCATAGTGTCTTTGAGGTGAGTACTTGAGAGGGGGAAGTGCATATGGGTGCCTAATACCTAGAGTTGTTTTGAGTTTACCTTATTTGGGTTTTCTTATCATGAAATGTTTGATACTTGTTTGCAATGAGATGAGTTATTCTCCTTCCCTTATAATGTGTGTGGTGGAATGTATTGTAAATTCCTTATATAAGAGGAGGGGGACATTATTTTAATTCAAGATTCATTAAATAATATGTGACTAAACATGTGTGGGTGAGTTAGTAAATCCCAGAGTGGATAGTATATTGATATAGAAGAATGAATCCCCATATTCGTGTGTTCCGACAGCATGGAATTTGGTTCTTGTGGGGAATGTATTGTATTTGGTTGGTATACTAGATGCCAGAGGAGGTTTCTTGGATGTCAATGGTTCACGTCATCTTTTCAACAACACATTGAATTTTATCATGGATTTTTTATGTTTCTAGTTTTTTGCGGTGTTCCAATTATGGAAAAATCCTTAAGAGGTATCTCACGAGGTGGTATTTTGGAACCCTATTTCTTATGGGTTTTTATTGAATTCTTGAGGGTGAGAATTGTTTGAGAGTTATATGATGTTATGTCACATACCTCTCTAGGTCATTTAATGTATGAAAAGCTAGTGTTTTAGTGTTTTGGAGACAATGGTGACTCATTTCAAGAGTTTCAAAAATCTCATTTTCCAATAGTATCTCATATGATGGTAATTCATCCACCAGTAAGTTAGGACTAGTGTGCCACCATGGTGACTCAATACAATGACTCACAATGGTGAGTTTCTAATTGTAGGTCTCAAGTGGTGGGTTTTTTTATGGTGACTCACTAAGAGTAACTCATTCAACGGTGAGCCACTACTGGTAGGTCCCTAGTGGTATGTCGTCTAATGGTTACTTTCCAATGGAGACTCATCTAGCCGTGACTAACCAACGATGACTCATCTAGTAGTGACATGCAACAATAGGTCTCTAGCGGTGACTCATGAGGGTGGGTCATCCAATAGTGACTCGTGCATTGGTGACTTGGGAATGGACACTTGTCTAATGATGAATTGAAATGGTAGGTCTCTGGTGGTGACTCGCGATGATGATTCATCCAACGGTGACTCACAAATGGTGACTCTTCATGTGGTGACTCACAACGATAGGTCACCAGTAGTGACTCACAACTGTGAGTCATCCAGTGGTGGTACGCCCAAAAATGGGTCACCCTACAGTGACTCATCCACTGTTGACTCACCCCCCGGTATCTGACAATAGTGACTCACCCAATGGTGAGTCATTATGATATTTTTTCAAAATTCCAATTTTTCCCAGTTTTTCTAGGTTTTCCCCATTAACTTGTTATTTTATGTAAATTGAGTCTGAAAACATATTTAATTAATTTGAATTCTGCATCAAATGATATAAAATATATCATTAATTCCCTAACAAATGTGAGGCTCTTAAACGGCTAAGACACATTGCATTGGTCAAGATCCTCCTTTAATGGAAATTGAAACCACTTCTTCTCATGATATAGGATCTGGCCTTTGTAATTCTGAGACTCTTTCTTACGTGTAAGTTCACATTTACCCTTGATATTAGGAATCACCAAAACATTATTCCCCAAGTAACCATGAGTCTATATTTCACCCCTATATTGTGTTTCCTTAGATCCCTACGCACCCCCTATTTGAATCAAGGAGGAGGTGATGATCATCTATTTATAAATTTATGGATCCATTATTTTCGCTTTTGCTTGTGTATCATGTGGGGAGGGTGTACTCATGTATACTTAATGATAGGGTTAAATCCAACTTCAATAATGAAAATAGAACCTGTCAATAAGTAATAAATGAGGGGATGAGAAGATGATGAAAATGATCATATTATTTTATCTATTATTTTTATCCATTTTGTTAATTTTATGTTTTACATGCCTACTGAAAATCATGGTCATTTGTTGTCTTTATTTTCACATGGGTGATAAGCTCATGGATTCATTCTTTTGGTTTTATTTCAAACAACTGTATATGAAAAAAAATGATTAATGACTTATACTCAGTTAAATAAATGGATGTTTTGGGATTAGACACCTTATATGATCTCCCTTGAAATATCCAAGAGGAATTAAAGAATGAGGGTTTTCTAGATATAAATACACCTATCTTGTTTATGTGTGGTTGGTTGTTACATGTGGTTTTGTTCTGTATTGTGTTGTTTGTGGTTGTGTGTTGTTGTGGTTGAGAGAATGACTATGTAAGTGGTGATTTAGGTGGTGTAATGGAATCTCAGGATTGAGTGATTATGGTTTCTAGAATTGATGAGTAGTGTTGTGTAGTAGTACTTCATCGGGTTGTGGATTAATGTGTTATTGGATGTGCTGGTTGTGGTATGTTTGTGTAGAGGGGAAACCTAGAATTATTTTAATGAGAGGTGTTTCTTGTTTTGTCTTTTAGATGGGGTTTAATCTGTTGAGGGTATAGTTTTCGGGTAGAATGAATTTGATGAATGATGTTGGCAGTGGTTGACATGGGTGTTAAGTGGATAGTAAGTGTAAATTGTGTCGTTTTACTGTGGTTTTTTCCTTTGTATAGTTTATGTTGTAAGGATTGTTTTGGGTTGTTCTTGGTAGTTTCCCATGTGGTGATAGAATAAATAATTGTTTTTTAATAAATAATGATAACTGGTAAAATGAATTGGCTGGATGAATGGATTGAATTATGGCAAGACATGTAGTTGGGCATTTATAGGTAGCCTCAAAGGAGTTTTTTGGAAGGTTTTTTTGAGAAACCCCATAGGTTGGGATGAGTGTTTGATATATATATATATATATATACTTGTGCATTCTTGTGATTTTGATGTGCACACCACCATATTTGATAAGTATGTTTTCAACAACCCTATCATCCTAGGGTAGGGTTCCATCCCAACATCTTGGTGGGAGGATGGATGGCTAGTCATTAGATCTTCCCTAGTCCCTACTATAGGAATCGGTATCCCAAGACTCTTTGGGTAGGTTGGGGTGTTTCCTGCGAGGCATAGGTGATTGTGAATGAGTTTTTCATTCATAGGTGTCTTTGGTTTCAGATGAGCTGTGCTTTCTCAGGTTTATTCTAGATAAGAATTGTGGGGATTTCCTAGGTGTCTTCGGGATGTGGTATGGTTTTGGTCCAGGTGTCTATGGAGAGATATGTGATATGATTGTGGACCAGGAATGTCCAGGCGGGATGTGGGGAGCTTCATTTTCACAGGATTTTAGACTTCCTCTAAGGCCCAGGTATGTTTGGTCTGGTTATGATATGTGGATTTTGGAAGAGTGTGGATGTGTCGAGGAGTTTTTGATTAGGTTATGTGTAGTTAAATAATGGTAAGTAGGGAGGGTTACCCAAAAACATCAATTTGATTACTAGATTACTTTAATTGACTTTATTTTTTGGTGAGAGTGCCTTAGTGAAGCTAGAGTGGTATTATACCTTGTTATGTACTGTTTGTTTCTGCTATTTTCCCATGTGGGAATTAGTATGATTCTCCCCTCTAGAAAAATAATCTTTGTATTTTCTTACTGAGTATACTTTTATACACACTCGACATATATAAAACTATTTTCATGTTTCTAGGAGGATTACATGGACCCCGAAGGACCATACAAGCATTTAAATTTGGACAATTTCTGTGTCGCTGTAGAGCTTTAATTGTGTTTATTTACTTTAGAGGATATTTTTATTTGCAGAAGTTCTGTTTTAATAAATCATGTGGTATGGTTTTGGATTTCTTCTATATATATTTCATGATGTTTTTTTGAAACATATTATCTCTTGGTGTTGTTTTTTTAAAAAGGGTAATGCATCAAATATTGTGAGATCATTGTACCCATGGTGCTGGTAACCACCAAAGGGCCCACTATAGGTGGGAGTCGAGGTAATTATCTCTCTTCCTTTATTGCCAGATCCAGAGGGGAATCCTTGGAGGGAGGGGTCATGATAGTATTTGATCCATAATACAAGGAAGGAAGAAGTAATAGAACTCATAGAATTATGAACTTTGAAGGATACATTCTTTTATAAATACTTTCATCATGATCAAAATATTGATATGAATTAAAATTTTCTTAGCTTAAATAAAAATGAATGAGTGTGTTGGATTTTATAAATATACCATTAATTTTTTTCAGTTTACCTACTAATTATATATGCAACATAGTGTGCATGAATGACAACTTCTTTGATGTTATTAAGAAAAGTTTCTAAAGAGAATTGTGATAGAGTTAATATTTTCATTATTATTAATATGTTTTTCGATTATTTAATCCCTTCCAATTATTCAAGTTGAGTATATTTTTATCATTTATGTATTTTTTGTGCATTTTTGGCTTAAATATAAAAATGCGGTAATTCTGTAAAATTGACAAGTTTTTGGGAGTTTCGTTTTTTGGGAAAACATTCAATTATTGATCAAATATAAGTGAATCCTTTTTTAGGATACATATTCTTGTGGGCCTCAATTTTTTTTACTTAACCGGGACCCAATGTGAAACTCAATGTTACAGAAAAATCAATCAAATGGAGAACTCAGTATGGCTCATAGAATGGACCCCACTACTTTAAAACTTAAATATATCATTTAACTGACCTTAAAATGAGGTTATTACAGTTTCTTTCGATAGATAACATTAATGGTATAGTCCGAATTAAATTTTATAAAATAATAATATCATCAAGGAATTCTTTGGGTGCATCCAAGTGGAGTGGGTGAATAAGTGTTTGGCGGCCATAAAAAGTTAAAATCACTAATCATGGAATGTATTCCTATTAACCTGTCCAAAGGCTTTGATATTTTTGGGATCTATAGAAAAATCAATTTCCAACATCTTATATCAAGGGATATTGGCTTGATTTAGACCTCTAGTTGTCGAAACAGAGGCAAAATTCTGGAGGACAGATTCTGGAGGATCAAAATTTCTATTCTTGCTTTTCTTTCTTTTGTTCTTCATAGAATTATAATGACTTATTCTTCCCACATCAACTTAGTTACCATTATCATGGTGGGGTAGATATTAAGAGTGATTTGGTAGGGGTAGGTTAACAGTTTTTTAATTCTATATTTCATGAACTTAATGTTTTAACATCCTCTTTTCTCTTCTGCGAATTAGTTTCTATTTCATATTATAGTTATTATTATCATCTACGATTGAATCTGCTTTTAGATTATGTTGTTTATTTTTATTTGGTCAAGGATTTATATCTCCCTCCACTAGGTTCTGGTTTATATACGATGGAATAGACCATGACTTAGTGGTGAAGTACTCTGTGATCACCGGTATGAGTGTGAGGAGTAGTGAATGTTCTTGACTGCTTGGTATGTACAAGACCTGATAGATAATTGAATAAGATAATTGGGGGTACTCTCTAAGAATCTATTACACATTGGAAGGAGTGTATACCAGTATGAGGTTTTAGTAATGTTTATTATTTCACTATTATTTGTCCAATGGAGTGAGGAGAAACGATTGTGGATTATCACTCTTAACGACTTAATAGAAGAGAATTTGGTAAAGTGATCTGTGATAAAATTATAATCGGAAAACTGATCCTAACCTAATCACCATTTCATATCACTGATTAAAATAAAATCATTTTTCAATTTTTTTAAAACAATCACTCAATTGATCTACTTTATTTAGTTAATTTCTTATATCTTTCAAATCAAGTAATTTCAAAAACAACATCACCTCTTTATCTTATTTCAAGTGACAAACATTATTGTTGATCATTCCTCCTTGGAGGCCACCTAGGTAACCCACTATAATACATTTTAACATAGGTTATATTGGTTTTTTCCACACCCCATAAAAGAATGTTTCAAATTTCTTTCTAATAAATTTTCATCATACAAAGAAATTATATTATGTGCCCTCAAAATATAGAATGAATTTTATAGAATAAATATAATACTGGAAAACAAAGAGAATTAGAGCCCATCCAAGAACCATGAAAACTTGAATGAGTCAACAAAGAAGGGAAATAAGGAATTTACCACATGTCATAACTCTAGGAAGAATCACCCTCTTAAATTATTAAAGTGAATGGTATTTTTTTATAAATGTGTAGATAAGGGTCACTATGTGAAAGAATGTAAAGGTAAAAATAAAAAATCTACTATTCAGTGTTATAACTACAAAGAGGCAGGGAAATGTGAAAATAAATTCCCCAAGCATCAAGGGAATTTAGCTGAGAAGATGTTAAGGGAACAAGGGAAGACATATTTTATTGAAACAAATGAAGTGGAATGATTAATATAATTTGATGTTGTGATATGTGAATTATTTTTTAACAATAGTTTTTTGATGATGCTCTCATGATTTGAGTTATGAAATTTGAAAGGACTGTAATTCAGTACTTTCTCATTACATATTATATACCATATGATTAATAGTACAATGAAAATTTATTTATTAAAAAGTAATACCATTTGGAAAATTAATGGTTAAGGGAATGATATGACATACTGTGTTCCTAGTGACAAAATAATGATGAAGAAAAGATTTATTTAGATATGTTTTGGCCACATTGGAATTGATTAATTACTTTTTGACAAGTGGTATAAGCTATAATTTATGGAATTTACAACACTATTTGGATTTAAGGGGTATATGAAATAACAAATGGCTTACATAGTAAATAAGTAAGAATGAATATTTATAATAAGATTTAATGATGATTCAAGTAATTACCATATTTTTAGAGGATACATGATGAAGTTATTCACATGTTTGTAATATGGAAAATTTTAACTGCTTCATATTGATTAAAGGAAATTGAAAAGTTAATTATGGAAATTTACGAAACTTGATTCCAATATTTTGGATCATAATATTTTGGAAAAGTTCTCTATTAATAAAATTGTTGATCATTAGATTCTATTTGAGAGGTTAATATATTAATTCACCATATGATGAATCTTGTACTATGTTATGGAGTAGAAATAGTTCAAGGTGTAATAATAGGAAAAGAATATGTTTATAGAAACATATATTTACTTAAATTTTTATAGAGGGAAATAATTACATTGCTATAAAAAGGGGTTTTTAAACACAAATTTTGTCATAGTACCTTAATTTATAATTATTAAAATGGCCCCTTATGTCATCATGGATTTAAGAACTTGTGATTGTTAACTTTTCCCTATCCATGATCTCTAGAAGTCTTCATCAGAACATGATTGTTAGATTTTTCCTCTGTATCCATGATTCTATTTCCTACCAAATTTATTCTATGAGGGAACCTAGTTATATGACTATTCTACTTTCAATACTCTCTTATTAAGAAGAATTTTTATTGAACCTCTTTACGATTTGTTTTTTTAACAATATTTTATTTTCAAATATCAATCCGTTGATTACTGAGATCATGTTAAAATTGAGAGAACAAAATTTAATTAATATGGGGAGAATGTAACACCCTATGACTTTATAATATTTTAATTTTAGAATGAATATAATTTTTCTTATTCTCATTATTTATACACAAATTTAATCTTACGCTACACATAAGAGTGAATTAGCTTTTGTTATACGCAAGATCGAGTTTTACCATGTTTTTATGGGGATCTTTTTTTGAAACTAAATTCAAAAAAAAATATTTTATTTTTTTCTAAAATAAATATCATTTTTCAATTTGGAATGTCAAAACTATATCTGGGGGAATTTTTTGGTATTTTTTGAGAATTTACATTTTTTTTATGATTTCTGAAAAATACTGAATTAAATTATCAATTTCCATTTAATTTGAATAATTATTAATGTTATATTATATTATAAATTGTTTTTTAGATTCAAAATTGATCAATTATAATTATATTAATCACATAGTGGTTATTAAAATCATTTTTATATTATAACTGGATATAAAAAATTCTTGAACATTTGAATGTTTTTAAATTAAAAAACCACTTTCGAAGCACATCTGTAAGATTAGAGTTAATCTTAATTTACCCAATTTTGTTATATTAATATAGAGAAATAGACAAAAATAGTAGTAATAATTTTATTATTTTTTGTATAATAACATCATCTTAATTGTTTACCAAAATTATTAGTAATAGTGATTAAAATTAATTACAGTCATTAATGTAAAATTAAGTTTAACATGGAACTAAACCTTAATCATAATGAAAACAAAGGACACCAAAAATTGTCCAAAATACATTTTATGCCAATATTTTAAACCATATACTATATTGGTATGAATTATATTGGATTTTGTGATATAATTTATTGAAATTCCGTATATAATATATTAAGTATAGAAAAAGACAAAAAGGGATTTTTCATTAACATTAACAAATATAAAACATTATGTTATCTAAAAAACATCATATTTTCGGTCATACAAATCAATTTGAAATATAAATTATTAATGTGATCATAAAAATTAATCATTCATTTTAGAGATGATTTATTTACATAAAAATATTAAGAAACTCCAACAAAGTGATTATTTAGTTAATAATTAACTAAAATAAATGATAATATAAATATTAAGCATGAAGTATATATATTTAGTTACTATATTTAATAATTATTGTAGATGAATACATAATTTTTTACAAATATGAACATAATATATTGGAATTATAATATTTTTTTGATATCATAAAATTAAAATTGATGAAATAATGTCAAAATTGACATTATTATTATTCTATAACAAATGATATTTTATTAAATGATTTAAAATTAATAAAACCACTATAATATGAAAAGTGATTTTTAAATGATAATAAATACTCAATGTGGTATATTAATGAATCAATTTTTCTTTTATAAGTAACATTGTAACACCCCAAACTTCTACGGTATGTTTCCCTTTGAATAATGCACTAGATTGCATTGTACACAACTTTGAGATTCTAACACACCCCGACCAATCAAACTAGACTTTATGAATATTAATAACCACTTTTTGAAATTTTATAAATTTAATTTTTCAAAATGGAATTCATTTTTGAATTCAGAACACCGAAATTACCTTAGGTTGAACTTTTTGTATTTTTCTGAAAAATTTCACTTTTTGATGAATAGTGAAAAGAACTGCGTTATTGTATAAAACCAACTTTTTATTTAAATAATTAATTATTTTATATAAATTTATTTTAGGTAAAAAAAGATAAATAATAGCTATATATTTTCAATATAATTCATTAGAGTCATTTTTAATAATATTAGATATATACAATTTTATTGATATTTTTACTGCCTTTTAACCACCTCCTAAGAGCAATTGCAAATTCACATAAAACATAATTTTACTGCTTCTATGACTTGAATTAAAAAAATCTGAGAGACATGGTTAATATAAGTAATTAAAATGTGGTACAATAAGATGAAAATAAATTTTGGTGAATAGTAACTTTTTACTTTTATTTAACATGGTTAAAAGTATATATCATAATTAAGGGTAAAAGTGATATCATTATTAACATAAAACATGTCCTAATTAAATAGGATAAGTATAATTCTACCAAAAACATCCTTATAAATTTAATATGACCCCCTTTGGTCCACATGGATTAGATTTGGACAGTTATTATTATTATATTTAAAAACGAGTTAAAAGGGTTAAATTCAATTTTTAATAAGTAAACCATTTTTAATATAAGGATATAAATAACATAAATTAGACCTTAAATATTCATTATAAAGCTAAAAATATTTCCTACATAATGAAATTTTATTTATAATATTTGGACTTTAAATAATTTAATTTATTTTTGACACAATGATGACATAGTAATTACTAAAATAATGAAATATTAAAATAATTGATATTATAAATATCCCAAAAGATGTAAATTGAGACTTTTTATGAATTAAAATAATATTATATGTTAATATGGCTTGTTAGGAATGAATATATGAATTTATTTCTAAGTAATAAATTCTTTAGGACTTTAAAAAACCTCATTTATTAAATCATGTCATAATTGACATAATTGAGTTTTTAAAACAAATACTATATTATTAGTCGATATAATATTCATAAAAATATATGGTTCAATAAAATGGGTTATATAATATTATATATGTCATTAATGAACCTATAGAAGTTATCTTGGATATTTATTGTGTGTTTATTAACCATATAATATAAAAATACAAAGAGACATGGTAAATGTCAAACTATTTAACTTAGAGTTAAATCTAAATGATAAGGTTTATATGGAGACCCAAACCAGTATAAAACCTATTGGTAGAGTGTTTTTTGACCTATCCCACCTTTTCCTCTAAATAAATAATTTTGGAGCCATTAAAAACCGAAAATGAGTTTATTATAAAAACAAATTTCAATATTTTCCCTAAGGTGTCTCTCACCCCTCTTATAGAAGAGCACTTCCCATTCTCTAAAATTCACACCTTCAAAGCCATTTTTCTCGTCCAAACCCTACCCAAATATCCTCTCAAGTATCCTAAATTTATCCTAGAGGCCTTAAGTTGGTTAAAAATTTATCCTAAAGTGCCCTTTTGATCAAATCAAAAGGAAGATCCCGAAGAAGAGGTAAATATTTCATCACCTCTTTCAAGTTCTTTTCTTTTTCCTCTTCCTCTTTCGTTGTTGTTTCCAATAGAAAATAATAACTCTATTATCTTATATATATTTTGAAGTTATTATAAACTTCGTACAACCATATTCATTATTCAATCCATCCTATAAATGAAAAAGTCACCATACGTGCATACATACGGTTTACCGCCTCCACGTCATAGTGAAGTTTGTTATTCAAAGACATTATTATTTTGATGGGTATAATAATAAGTATAACTAATGTAAATAATAAATATACCAAGATAATTATCTTTTATATATGATATACCATTCTATTATGTATTATTTTAATATAAAAATAATGATATTGTCACTCGTGCGTACGTACGGATTACCGTCTCCACGAACGTGATGAGATTCGTTTCCCCATCGTAACCATTCAAGAATAATTTTCAGTTGATGATTAAAAATATTTTTTAAGAACATAATATCATTATTTATAGAAATAAAATACATTTTATCCATACAAAACATGGATTATGTAACAAAACATAAAAACGAAAACAAATCAGTTAACAAATGATACGATGATACAACTAAAATATTATTAACAAACCAATATTATAAGATCATATATGATATAATATTTATGTATAAGATTAATTTATAACTTAATAATTTATTTTAACTATTACACATAATTTTATCATACCATCGACTTTGTAAAAGTACAAGGTAAGTGTTAATTTGACAATCTCTTTATTATTAGAAGTTGTTTTTTATTTAAGTATCTATTAGGACATCTTTATCATCCATATCCATGTTACATAAAAATGAATTTCAAAACATTTTTACTATTTAATAGACAATAGGATAAATTCATTTACACCCTTATTTGATAACATATGTCTTGTAAGGAATCTATCCGTCATTTTCCGAACAAGGTACTTTATGAACTTCTCAAAAAAATTAAGGTAAGAATGTCTTTTTTTAACCTATACGGTGAGTATAGCTATTTTCTGCTCTTATATAATCGTCAAAGCGCCCCATACAAGCTTATAAAAATATTTTCAAAATAAATTTTTTCTTTTATAATTATGCTACTTTTCAATTATTTCAAAATAGAAATAGGTCTTTATTTCAAATAGTTATCATTTCATCTATGTCAAAATCCTTTGATGGATTTTAAACATGCTTGAAGTTGATTTGTTATTATACAAATCTTTCATATTTTATTGAATTTTTTGTGATATCTTTGACTATGTATGTGTTATTTTTATACCATTCATGGTTTGTGGATAAGTTATTGTCATTTTGTATGCTAGTTTTAATACGAATGTTTATGTTATGTTTAAACCTTTTCATATGAGGAAGGTATTGGACTTAGTAAGCGACAAGTGGAGCCCGATATAACTCCTCGATGAATCATTATGTCTCATGGGACAAACTAGTGTCTTGGTACAAGTCCTTGATGAAATCATATTTTTAGTCTTGGAACAAGGCCTTGACTATGTAGTTTATGAAGTCTAGCATTATGTATTCCATCATTATAGAAGTGGCTTTTAATGTTGCATTTGATTATTTGACTAGTAGAATATCCATTTTAATAAGTAAATGGAATTATTTTATTTTATATCTGCCATATTATGATGAAGTTTATGTTTAAAAGGATTTTTCTAGTCTTATACATTTCCATAAATGTTTATGTTTATTTATGAAAGTATCTGCTATATTTTTATCTTTACGAAGCATCTGGGCTCTCTGTTTTCTATGTTTTATTTTTCCCAGGAT
The DNA here is from genome assembly GCA_963277665.1 of Viscum album. Classification (NCBI taxonomy): domain Eukaryota; kingdom Viridiplantae; phylum Streptophyta; class Magnoliopsida; order Santalales; family Viscaceae; genus Viscum; species Viscum album. Next base: position 1,420,080,996 of record OY728123.1, on the reverse strand, counting down.
GTGAAGAACTATTTTATGGTTGACCTATAGGGATATTCTAAGGATAAAAGTGTGTTAAAGAGGGGAGAAAATGTTTTTTATGTTTTAATTTCTTGTTGTAATGTAAAACTTATGAATTTATCTAGTATTTCCAAGGCTACTAAACCGATCGTTCATTCAGGACCTGATTCTTTGTATCATGCCAATGTTATGAAATAATGGACCTAATTTGGGTAAATAGGGTCGGTGCGTTATAGTTGGTATCATAGAATGTTTTGTACAATCCTTGGAAACTAGATTTAGATAAAATATGATTAGAGCACATTACCTTAAGATAGACATTGAGGACTGCTATAGAAGAACATCCAATAATTTTGTAAATGATGATATTTTTTGTATTTTCTGAGAAATACACCCCTGTGAGGATAAGAGCGGGTAGAGGCAGCTATGGAACATATGTACCTAGTAGTGAATGTTCGGACAAGGACTTTCAGGCTTGACCTGGGGTATCTTGGTACATGACAATGGGCCTTGCTGCACTATTGGTTACAACACTCCCAGAGGATATTCTTTGGATAATTCACATTTTCTATACACACCATTATAAAGGATTTACGAGTATAAATATCCTCAATGAAAACATTTTTTTATGATTATAGATTATATCCATAAATTGTTCAATTTATGTTAAGTGTTTTATAATTATGAAATTTTGTATTGTGATTCATAAACTAACCTACTGTATGCTATTGTTTAGATATGGTTCCTAGTGGAAGGAATGGAAACTCTATCAATGCACGTAATCCATTTTGGGATTTCCCTTCTAATCAAAATAATTATAGTGGAGTTGGTAATGAAACAGGTGCTAATCAGCTTATCACCATACAGGGACAACTCACTTAGGTTATGAATAATAACCATACTTATATAGAGAACCCTGATCCAAAATGTGAAGGATCAATGTTAGACCACTTCATAAGGAAAAAACCACCAACATTCATTGGAAGTACCAATCCATTTTTATCTAAGCAATTGATAAATTCTTTAGGGAAAATATTTAATGTTTTCTGGAGTATCGAAAGGTAAAAAGTTGTCGTGGAAGTTTATCGCCTCATGGGAGATGCAGATCAATGGTGGTCATTAATCCAAAACACAAAGGAAGATGAAGACGTATCAAACATGTAATGGAGGAAGCTTAAATAGATTTTCATAGAAAAATACTTTCCTCATGACCATCGAGCAGATATGGAAAGACAATTTCTGAGTCTGAAGAAAAAGGAGGATGAGAATGTCCCAAAGAATTAGGCTAACATTACCAAGTTAATAGGTCATGATGCATATTATATACGTAACCCAAGGATTAAGATTGATCTATTCATTGATGGTTTAAAACCATTTCTACATCGAGCATTAGTCTCACAATCCTTCTCATCATACGAAGATATTGTCTCAAGGGCTATCATGGCATAAAAAAAATTCTCTAAGTCTTATGACTTTAAATCAAAGCAAGAGAATAAGATATCTATTGATCACTCTAGAAAAAAAAATGAGGTGAATAAGGGAAACATTGAATATACATCCTATAGTAAATGCGGGAAGAAACACCCTGGTACTTGCGTGAATGGAATGAGAGTCTATTACAAGTGTGGCTAAAAAGGCCACCAAGCTCGTGATTGTAAGGGAAAAAAGAGGCCCACAATGTTGAATTATACAATTGTAGTGAAAAGGGACATTATAAAAACATAATGTCATATGACCCAAGGTAATATTCTTGAGAAAAGGAAAACAGAGAAAGGCCCAGGTTATGCAATCACTACTACTATGGTTGAAGCTATGAGAGATGTAGTGGAATGTAATTTAATGGTTTCCTCATGTTTATCCAATGCTTTATTTGATTCTGGATCACCACATTATTTCGTATCTTCCATGTTTTCTAAGAAAATTATATATTTTCAATTTGAGTTAACAAGTTATTTGTCTATCAAAACTCGTAAGGGAAGTATCATCACAACAATGTTTTTTGAATAAGTTCCCATTATGGCATATAAATGTTCTTTATCTACTTGTCTCATCAATATACACATGATTTAATATGGTATAATCCTTGAAATGAATTGTCTTTTGGGGCCATGATGCTAAAATTTATTTTAAAAAAATAATGATAAATATTTTGATGATGATAAAGAGTACCTTATCTTTAGAGAAGAAACTTTACTACGTAATTCTTATCTAGATCCACCCCCGGTTTCTCTACTAACTTCAATTTTTGTGGTGGAAGAGAATGGAATAATTATGGGTGAATAAAATAATATTTGAATAGAGGATCCCCTATACTTTTTGTACTGAAGAAAGGCGGATCTATGATGTTATGCATTGACTAGAGGGAGATCAATTCTATAATAATAAAGAGAAGGTATCCCCAACCTTGAATTGGTGATTTATTCGACCAACTTCATGGAGGTCAATATTTTTCAATGGTCGACCTTCGATATGGATGTCATCAGTTCTGTGTGATGAAGGAATACATTCTGAAAACAACATTTCGAACCAGGTACAGGCATTACAAGTTTACAGTAATGCCTTTTGGGATGACTAATTCACCCTCTTTTTTCATTGATCTAATGAACAATGTTTTCAAGGAATATATTGATGAATTTTTAGTGGTATTTATTGAAGATATATTTGTATACTACTAATGTTATGACGATCATGAAAATCACTTGAACATTATTTTATTAACTCTTAGATGAAATGAATTGTATGGTATATTTAGCAAGGGTGAATTATGGCTTCCAGATATTTATTTTCTTGTCCATATTGTCTCTAAGGATGGAATAACTTTTTATCCTTCTATGACAATGTCAATCCAAGAATTACCATCACTAATGAGTATAACTGAGGTACACAGATTTATTGGTTTTACAGGTTATTATGGATGTTTTGTCTAGAATTTTTCCCAGTTGGAGAACCCATTAACCAAGCTCACACATAAAGGGGTTAAATTTGTTTGAAAAAAAGATAATGAAGAATTTTTTGAAGAACTAAAGTGAATATTAGTCAAGGCTCTTATCTTGAATCTACCATCAGAGAACAATGGTTTGTTAATTATATTGATGCTTCAAAGAAAGGACTTGGTTGAATCTTTATGCATAATCATAGAGTTATAGCATATTCATCACGACGGGTAAAAAATCATGAGAAAAACTATCCCACTCAGGATCTTGAGTTAAAACCTATAATCATTGCTCTGAATATATGGAGACACTATCTCTATAGTGAAAACGTGATATTTATATTGATCACAAGATTTTGAAGTATATTTTTTCACAAAAAGAACTGAACATGAATAAAAGGAGATAGCTTGAACTACTCAAGGATTAGTATTTCCCAATACAGTACCACTCGGGGATGATAAAAAAGGTGGAAGATTCTTTTAGTGGAAAGGATCATGGAGTTTTAAATAAGATGATAGTTGAAAGTGATCCTATTTTCATGGATTTTATAAAGATGGATATGGGAATAACTATGGAAGGTGAAACATCAATACTTTTTCAAATGGTGGGAAACCCATCTTTTCTTGAAAGGATAAAATTTTATCAGACTAATGATGAGGAGTTTCAAAAGAATAATAAAGCTATTAATGATGGGAGATTGAGTGACTTCGTATATGTAGGTGGAATTTTGAAATTTTGGAAGAGACTTTGTGTTCCCGATATACCAGATCTAAAAAGAGAATTGTTGGATGATGCTCATAGCTCCAATTTCTCTATACACCCGGGGAGAACCAAGATTTATAGATATTTGAGAGAACATTTTTTTGTGAGACAACATGAAGAGGGAGATTGTGGATTTTGTGTCAAGATGTATGGTTTTTCAATAAGTGAATGTTGGAAGGCAACAGCCTGGAGGAGTCATGCAACCACTTCGCATACATTAGTAGGAATGGGGTAATATTACAATGGACATTATCATGGGGATAACAAAGACTCCTAGAAGTAATGATGCAATATGGTTCATTGTAGATCTACATACCAATTCACCACATTTTCTTGCTATATGATAATATTTACCACTTGAAAAACTAGAATGACTATATATTAATAAAGTTTTAAGACTCCATTGTGTACCCAAATTGATTGTTTCTTATCACGATCCCCATTTTACATCTAGATTTTGGAAAAGTCTTCAAAATTCCTTGGATACTGACTTCGTTTGAGTACTTCTTACCACCCTCAAACCGATGGACAATCAGAATGGACTATTCAAACCTTAGAAGAAAAGTTGAGATCTTTCTCAGTTGACTTTTTAGGTATGTCGGATCAATATTTACCTATGATAGAATTTTCCTATAACAATAGCTTCCATTAAAGAATTCAGATGGCACCATATGAAGAGTTATATGGAAAGAGATGTCTCACACCAACTTGTTGGGATGATGTTGGTGAAAGAAAACGTGTAGGCCCAGAACATGTTGAAGAAACAATGGAAAATGTGACAGTTATCCCAACCCGATCAAAGCAGCTCAAAGTAGGAAAAAGATCTCTGCAGATAATCAGAGGAAGAATTTGTAATTTCATATAGGAGATCATGTTTTCTTGAAGGTATCTCTATGGAAGGGTGTTATATGATTCGATAAATAATGGTAAATTATGTCCCAGGTACATCAGACCTTCGAAATTCTAGAAAGAATTTGGGATATAGATTACCATTTGAATGTGCTGCCATGTCATTCCAAAGTTCATGATGTGTTCCATGTATCAATGTTGAAAAAATAAATGCCTGACCAAATGCATGTACTCACCGATGAGGAAATTGAAATGAAATCTAATCTGTCGTTTTGGGAAGATCCTGTCAAGATTCTTGATACTAGAAAACATGTTTTGAGAAACAAGATGACTCATCTGGTAAATTTTCTATGGAGAAACCACAACATGGAAGAGGCAGTGTGGGATCTTGAGGAACATATGATGAAGAACCACCCAAATCTTTTTATGCAGTAATATTCTATAAATTTCAAGGATGAAATTATTTTAAGGAGGGGTGAATGTAACACCCCAATCTTCCATGGTACGTTTCCCTTTGAATAATGAAATATCATTCATTGTACGCAACTTCGAGATTCCAACACACCGCTATCAATAAAACTAATTGTTATGAATAGTAATAGCCACTTTTTGAAATTGTTTAAATTTTATTTTTTAAAATAGACTTCATTTTTGAATTTGGAATATCAAAATTATCTTAGGGTTAATTTTTGGTATTTTTTTAAATTTTTTTAATTTTTGATGAATATAGAAAAACACTACATTATTGTTTAAATCCAACTTTTATTTAAATAATTAATTATTTTTAAAAAACTATTTTACTTGAAAATAGACACATAATACCAAAATATGTAAAATATAATTAATTGGAGTCATTTTGTAATAATATTAGATATATAAAATTTTATGGAACTTTTTACCGTCTTTTACCCACCTCATAGGAGCATTTGAAAATTTGCATAGAACATAATTTTAACGCTTCTATGAGTTGAATTTCAGAAATCTGAGAGACACTGTTAATATCAGTAAGTATAATTTTGTTCAATAATATGAAAATAATATTTGGTGAATCATAACTTTTTTACTTTTATTTAACATAGTTCAATGTAAATAGTGTAATTAAGGGTAAAAATGATATTATTATTACCCTAACACATGTATTAATACTATTTTATAAGTATAATTAGACCAAAAACATACTTAGGAATAAAATATGACTCCTTTGGTCCACTTGGATTAGATTTGTATATTTATTATTATTTTATTAAAAGAAGAGTTAAATGTGTTAAATTCCATGTTTAATAACTAAAACATTTTTAATACAGGGTTATACATAATATGAATTCTACTATAAATTTTAATTAAAAATATAATGATATTTACTACATAATTATATTTTATTTATAATTTTTTATAATTAAATAATTTAATTTCTATATGACACAATGATTATGCAGTAATTACCTTAATAATGAAATATTAAAATAATTGATATTATAAATTTCCGAAAAAATGTAAATTGATACTTTTGATGAATTAAACTAATTTTATAGGTTAATATGAAATTTTAGTATTGAGGATATGAATTTATTTAGAAGTAATAGAGTTGTTAGGACTTTAAAAAATCATTTATTAAATAATATCAAAATTGACATAATTGAGTTTTTAAAACAAATACTATATTATTGGTTGATATAATGTTTTTATAAATCAAAGGATCAGCCAAAGGGAATAAGTAATATTATATAAGTCATTAATTAACCTATTGGGAGTCTCTAGGTAGTTTATATAAATTTTATTAACCATATAACATAAAAATATAAATATACATGGTAAATGTCATACTACTTAACTAAGAGTTAAATCTAAAAGATAAGGTATATATGGTGACCCAAACCTGTATAAAACATATTGGTTGAGTTTTTTTAGACCTATATCTACATTAGATTCGAAATAAATCATTTTGGAGCCATTAGAAACCGAAAATTATTTTAATATAAAATAATATTTCAATCTTTTCCTGAGGTTCCCCTCACCCCTCTTATAAAATGTCAATTCTCATTCTATCAAATTGACACATTCCAAGCCATTTGGCTCGGTGAAACCCTACCCAAATATCCTCCCAAATATGTTCCCCTCATCCCAAAGGCCTTAATTCTGTTATAAATGCAACCTAGGGATCCCTTTTGATCAAATCAAAAGGAGGATCCCGAAGAAGAGTTAAATATTTCATCACCTTTTTCAAGTTCGTTTCTTCTTCAACATCCTCTTTTTTTAATGTTTCCATTATAAAATAATAAATCTAGTACCATATATATACTTTTAAGTTATTATAAAAATGGAACAACCATATTCATTATTCTATCCATCCTATTAATGACAAAGTCACCATATGTGCGTACGTACGACTTACCGTCTCCACGTCGTGGTGAAGTTTGTTATTCAAAAACATCATTATTTGGAGGTATTAAGGTTATATTTAAATAACATTATTGATATATATGAAATATAAAAAATTATTTAATATTAATATACAATTTAACCTTCTTTATTTTATTCCATCAAGAAAATGGAATCATCATTCATGCATATGTACGACTTCCCATCTCTATGAATGGTGTATTTCATTCTCTATATCTATATATTATGGATTATAATAAGTTAATATATATTGAATATGCATTATATTTATATTTTGGATAAAATTATATATAATATTTGACCATGAATAAATTAAAATGACGAAATAAAATTAAAAAACACAACTAATTGGAAAAACAAAGTAGTTATTACCCAAAACATTATTTTATTAAGTGTTGATAAATAGATAATAAAACATAATTGCTAATATATATATGTAATTATATATATTTTTAGGGTTATTTAATATATTTATAATAAAATTATATTTATTATACAAGAGGTTTGAACATGTTAGAAGGAAGTTGAGAGTTAAGGTAATTGATTTATCATCACTCTTTTATTTCTTGGGGATATTAGAAAATTAAACGTTAGTTTATTTTGTTTTGTTTATATAATGACCCATTGAAATTATATATCATGAATATAATTTTTCATTATTTTGTACTTTTCTTTTTATTTCATGTTTTTTGGGGTTAGCATTAAAAATATTACTAAATATGTTAAGGATTTATGTCTCACTTTTTACATCATTGAACTACATGCCATATTCACCATATATTTTCATTTTGTGGTGTATATAATTTATATGAATTTATTTTATTATTCTAATCATTAATATATTTTTTAATTACATTCCATTTTAGTATCTCTCTTTTATGGGGCTTATAGTGAAAAAGTAACTAAAGAAGTAATGGTTTTCTTTCTTAATTTTCTTTGTTCGAGATATATGTTATATTATAAAGTAATCCTTTTTATGATATGTATATAATGACCAATTGGCATGTAATATCTTGAATATATTTATTATCATGATAATTTTAGTTTAATTTAATGTTATTCATTCATTTAGGATTTTAATTAAAAGTTAACAATGTGGTAATACTTTTATAACACAATCACAACGTTAATGGGAATTTTTTTGTATATGATTTGTATGATTTAATATTATGAAGTAACTCTCAAGAAACTCATAAATTTAATTATCGTATTTTTATTTAATGAATATCCATTATTATTTTCAAATAAAACTCTTTATATACTCTAGTGTTCAAAAGAACATTTGTAAGGATAATATTATTTATTTCTTCCTTTGGTTTAATAACTTTTTTTATTCAAAAACCATGATTTGTTAAAAAAAACATAAATATTTTTATCAATTTCCAATTTATTCATTTAATTAATTTTCACAACTGTTTTAATTTTAAAAATTGTTTTGAAATCAATATTCTTGTCATTTTTAATCGAATTATTATTTTTAATTTTCCAAAAATGTTAATGGAATATTTATTTTAACCAATACGACATGAACAGAAAATGTAGCCTTTATAACCATTACATTCATTGAAATTTTTTTATACGATCTTAATGTTATTTTCGATTAAAATTATTTTAATAATATTTTTGGTTTAATATTATTTAAAGATAAATGATATTTTCCTCAATAAATTTTTTAAGTAATTTTTGAGGCATCCATTATATGTTTTACTATTTATTTTCAATGAAATAAATTCTTAAAATGTTTTATGAATTTGTACCATAAAAAATTTATTTTCAAAGAATAATTTCTTTCCATAAGAAATGATCAATATGTATTTTCCAAATAATTTTCATTCTATAATATAATCTTTTGATGTTACCTATTCCTTATTGAGGATATAATCCAAGCATAACATTCTTATTCTTTCTCTAAAAGGATTATTTAATGATGGCTTGATGTTTTTGAATTATTCTCCCTTCCATGGTTATAATAAGAGAAAATGATTTTTAACACCACTTATTTTCATCGAAAATGATATTACTAAATGATGAAAGGATTAATAAACCTTTCACTTTTCCACGGGTTGTGATATGCTGAAATGTTTCTGAAATCCATTTACTAACATTTATTATAATGGGGTTAATGTTTAATGATTTTGATCCACACATATGCTTTATTTTCATTATGTGATTTTTGGGACCTATACCTCCTTCCAATGTATTCAGTAAATATTTATATCTTATAAGATTGATAAGAATTTAAGGGGGAGTAAACCTGGTTCTATAAGTGAATTTATCTACTATGATGATCTTGGGTGTAAACCATGACTACTATGATTGTTTAGTGAGTGAACTCATTCCATTATGATATACATGTTAGTAATAATTGACTAATATGGAGATTATTTTCAATTATTTCATGTATTCCACAATTCAATGTCTTATGTCAATGTTATACTTTCATGAATCATGTATATGTTTTCCTTATGATTCATGTCATAGGAACTACTAGTTTTTATGACATGACTTATGATTTTTATCACTTATATTGATGAATTGGTTTTTAAATATTATTATCATGTTATAATACCCTTATACTATTGTTATGGTTATTTATTTTCCCATGTTTATCTTTACTCAGAAATCCAGAAAAGCCTTTCATTAGTTTCCTTTCCCCTTATTCTAAAAAAATGTTTTAAGAAGGGTATGTATATGAATAGTACTAAATTTGAAAGATATCATTAAAAAATTTTGAATATATTTCACAAAATTAGAATATTTTGTACCAAAAATCAAGTGTACTAAACCATTACTATTCTCAATAATGTCATTGTGTATTGTAATTAATATTCATCTAAAATGATGTAATATCTATATATAAGAAGTGTCAGTCACTACAGTTGGTATCATAGGAAAGGTGTTGTTTCCCTATGGAAACTAGCATATGGATATATCATTGAGAACAATAAGGATTCGTATGAGGATAATTTAAAGAATGATTCAATGTATAAGAAAATGAACTTGAATTTTGATATATGATAGAGAATGTTGTTTACAATCAATTACATATCTATCTGGATAATAAATGATGATGTGGATAAGAAATAGAGGAACCATATAGTAGTAACCTCAAAAGGGTCATATTGAGCTATAATTAATTGTCACCTGGTGCATGGAATCATACCTTACATCACAATTGATTTAACACTACCTAAAGAAATTCATTGGAATTTTACAAATGATTTATGAAACTTCATAAAGGATATAAATAATTATGATAATTAACCTACATTAAGCCTATGGTGTCATAAATTTAAAAGATAGTTTCGTGATTTGGACATCATAAAATAAATTTTTCCTCATTATTTTGTTTCCAACTATTAACATTGTTTCTCACACTCTGATTTTTTAGTTTAGTGAATAGAGGGAACCATGTTAATGATATTAGGATTATTCATAATCATTGATCAAGGAATATAATTAAAAACATACACTGTAACCAACCATATATCTCACCAAAGGAATGAATTATAGATTCTATTGATGGTTTGGGTAGTGGAGACCATAAAAGAAAGAAGTTTTAGTCTCTAATGTGTCAGAAATGTGGGATGAAGCACCCAAGTTGATGTCATAGTGGAACAAAATGATATTTTGAGTATGGAAAATAAGGATAGAAATAAATAATTTGCCAAGTAAAAATGAAATTTTTGATTAACACAATAGATGATAATAATGTTCTCCCTATGATATCATTGAATATTGAATGTTTCAAATGTGAAAGGTTTGGGAATTTTTAAAATCAATGTCTTAAAGGGAATGATCAAGAATAAAATCTCCAAGGATGAACGATTACTGGTTATATAGTTGATGATGAAGAGACTTAAAATGACATATGAATGGAAAGATGTGTTCAGGAAGAATAGGATGAAGCCTAGTAAATTGTTTGTGATGAATGTATAATGATTGATGTAAGTATGTTTTCTTTTGTAAAGAATTATATTTGTTCAGTTTTATTTTGGTTATTAGTATTACAAAATATCAATGGACTATTCCACTATAGATTTTTATTATGTAATATCAAGAATATGTAAAATGGCACTAACAGAATAGAAAAAGGATTTAATGAAAATGTGATATTTTTATTAAGTAAATATAACACTTAATAAGTTCATAGTTTTAGGAAAATTATGTTTAGTTTGAATAAATATATGATTGATATGGATAAATTACGTTGAATAGTGTATATTGCCTCAGAACTAATTAATGATTTGTGGAAAATTTGTTTTTTTCTTTTCATTGATGGATTTTATATCATTTTTTGATTACGTAATATATTCAAAAATCATTTATTTTATTTCAATAATGAGGAAAGCGTTAATTTTTTAAGATGGAATGTTTTCATTAGTTAATTATGTAAATTCTAGAAATTACCATATTACAGGTGAACATATGATCAATGTATTAATATATTTGGTATGTTACATTAAAAAAATTTCATGTTGTTTTTGGGAAAAATGATATGTTTTTTTAAATTTATTGACCATATTATTTGTTTTTACGTAAATTTTGGCCAAACAAGGGGGAGCCATATTTTTTTAAATTCATTTAATAGATTAAGTCGAGCATTGGATGTTATTGAATAAATTAAGCTAAAAATTCAATATTTGAAATTTTTTGGATATATAATGAATGATTTATCATTATTTTTCAATATTTTAATCTTTTTGTGCATTATGAAGGAAAAATAAAACTCTTATAGAAAAAATATGACGTACAAATTAATTGAGGAATAACGAAAGTATGATATTGTTTTTATGAAATGGAATGAAATAAATTAGGTATATCTTCTCTAGAAAATTATAAAACAATACGAAAATTATTTGAAATAAAAATTTAAACATTTACTTTTTTTATTTATGCACTATTAGTCTTTTCACCAATCATGGATTTATACCTTTTTGTTCATTACATTCTTTTAACTATGTTTTCTATCACTCTCCACTAGTATTTGGGTGGTATTTCACTTTTATGTCCATGTTTTCACTTCCCTTCCATGTTAAAATATTTACAAACCATGCATGTGTTTTTTATGAGCATTAAATATCTATTTATCTCATATCAATATGACATTTTATTATCCCTTTTTTATGATGTGGATTTCCCATAAAGGAATTTTGAAATTTTATATCCTTATTCATCGAACATAAGTACAAATTTCAATGAATATATTTATTTAAGGGTATTAATATGTAACATGTCAATATATTGGGAAATAAGTTTTTCAAATAACTTAAATACTTTTCATATGTTTTGTTACTTTCAACTCTAAGTTTGGCTCTCATTTCATGAAATACTGAGTTTAGATTATGTTACTCGGAACACATAGTATAAAGGAAACATGAAATACAATTAATTTTTTTTATTTAATATGATATTTATCGATTAAAATTTTTAATAGTGAGGGTGAATGTGATTAATAAATTTTTTTCAAAATATATTATCAATTATTTGTTGACCAATTAATTGTAAATATAAAAAATACCTTTTGAACACAAAAAATATATATGGTTTGGAAAAACTATTTTTATGCACAAAACCCTTTTTATGTTCACAAATTAATTAAATTTTTTGAATGATTAAAATTAAATGAATATATTATATATATAATAAAACGTTTTAACATTATTATATTTATATGTTTTAATACTTCTGATTATAATAAATCAAAATTTATACTTAAAATTTTATTTTTCTAAGAAGAGGGTTGGCCGTATTATGCGAACATATTTTAAAATAATTTCTTTTCAATTTTATCATAATTATTTGAAAAATAATATTCATTTTTAAATGCTCATTTAAAAATTTTATTAGGGTAAATTTTAGATAATTTTTATTTAATAAAATGTTTTCAATGAAAAGTGAAAAATTATAGTTTCTATTTAGAATTTTATGTTTACTTTAATGAAATTAAAAACATCAAAAACATAAATATGGTTATTAAAATAAAATTAGAACAATTTTATCTCTTTTAATCCCATATATAACATTGTAATATATATCATATTAATGTTTGATATAAAATCCTTTTATGTATTTTAGAATTTTCTCATTGGAAGACTGTTATCTCATAGCGACTACAAGAGTAAATTTAAATTAAGCATTTCCCATTAAGTGATTTGAATTTTTGAAAGTGGATTAAATATTTTAATAATAATAATTTTTATTATCTAACAATTTAAAATTTATTTTTGACCATAATGAATACTAAAAACACTAAAAAATTATTTACCACTGATAAGGTAAAATGCAGTTTCCATTTGTTTAACTAAAAAATTAAGAGTTAAAAATGACACAAAACATTTCCAAAACCCATTTTATGGTGATATTTAAACCATATATATTATAGGTTAATGAACATACCATTTATGATCATGTTTTTCAGTGCAAAGAGTTAGTACACATTTTTTGTGTCAAATTTTACATGTTTTCCAATCACCTATCTTATAAAAGATCTCTACATATCCTCTCCACGTCACATGAAAATGACCCATTGGTTATGCCAATAAATTCCCAAATTACATCCTTTATTCCCTCCAATCATCCTGGAATCCATAGTTTGTTCATAAAACTATCCTAATATTCCTTTTGATGAAATCCAAAATCAGTTTTCTAAGAAGTTGCAACATCCCTAATTGAGTGTTTTATTTTATTTATTCATCAAATTCCATAAATTCTAATTCAAAAATGATGATACAATAACGTAATTTTATTCCACATACTTATATATTTATATTTATTTGGAATGACCTATATCGATATTCACTTCCATCAAATGTGGTACAAAATCATCACTCATACGTACGACAGCTTACCGCCTCGTGAACCGATACTTTTCGTTTCCCATCACTGCCAATCACGACTGTATATAATGATATATTTTATGTTTATATATTATATTTATTATATTATAATACCTATATAATTATAATAACACATATACCTTATTAATATCTAACATGTTCTAAATCAATAATGTCACTCGTGTGCATGCCACACTTTCTCCTCGAGAACTGATGTGATGTGTTTTTCATTTTTGTATTACGTGGATGGTGTTAAGTATTTATTAAATTAATAAATATCGTATTTTAAAATAAATATAATACAAAAAATATTATATCACATATACCTTATGAAATTCCATTTTTTTGGGATATGATAACATCGTTCACGTGTATGATGACCCACCACCTCATAAAGTTATTCGATCTTTTTCAAGTATTCTAGAAATGGAAGGTAACAAAGACTAGATAAAATAATTATATGTGAAATATATGAAATAAAATTTATAATTTAATAGAAATATAAAATTTACCCTTATTTCATTTAATTCTTAAAAAAATAGAAACATCTTCATGCGTATATTGTATTTTCCATCTCCTTGAACAGAGTATTTCATTTTCTATCTCTAAATTATATAGATTATGATATGTAAATATTTATATTTATTATATATGAAATTTATATCATCATTAAAATTCTATATATTATATAATAATTATCAATGTAAGCGAATAGAAAAAATAGTAAATCAAAGCATACATGATAAACCAATAATTTACTACCTGAAACGTGATATTAACGAGAAATTGTTTACTAAAGGGTAGTAAATTTTCATTAGTAAATAATATATGGAATGATACATATGATTAATGTTAACTAATATATAAATAATAATGTAATATATATTATATAGGATATTCATAAGTGTACGAAGGAAGTGATAACTTCATGTGTGATATTTCTAGTATCTCTGTTCTTTTTGGGAGACATATGAAAATTCACCACTTATTTAATTTATGTGATGTATAAAATTCGAATTTTAAATTTTCTATCATGAATATATATAATTTAATGATATTTATAGTTTCATTTCATTTTATTATTTATTTTTACTTTCAATTCCAATTATTAATAAATTAGTAAAGGATTTCTGTCTCACTTTTCAATTATGTGAGAGTCATGATATATTCATCACATATTTGAATTATGTAGTGTATATAATGACACCGCATGTATTTTAGAATATTATATATTAAATTAATGGTGTTTAAATTTAATTTTATTGTTATCTATTTCAAAGGGTTTACGGTTCCAGCGTTATCAAAGCTGTAAATGATTTTTGTATCATTTTGTCTTCTTTAAATAATTAGTTATGTTTTGAAAAATTATCCTTTTATGAGGTATATATATATCCCCATTGAAATTTAATTTATTAAATTATGTATTCTAATGATATTTTATTATTTATTAAATGTTATTATTTCATTGGGTCGTATGAATAAAAGTCTAATAAGTGGTAAGAGGTTTAATGAAAATCTCATCATTTATTAGGATTGCTAACATTTAGGATTTTGATGGTGAAATCATATTAACTATATCTCAATATAATCAGGACTTTTCTAATAATATGTTTATTTTTTCATAATTTATGTTTACCATTCATTTTACTCTCATTATATACTTAAGTGTTCAAAATAATGTTTTTAAGAAAAATCATAATTATTTGTATCTTAAGTGGAAAACCTTTTATTTAAAAATGATTTTACTGAAAAAATATTTCATAAATGATGATAGATTTCATTATGTTGTTTATTAAAGATATTTTTACCAATTGTTTACTTTCCCTTTTTTTAATAAAATATTGATGATTTTTTTCATACATTTCTCATTTTCATACTATCAAAAATCAAAATCGAATAATTATTTTAATGTGTATAGCATGACTATAATTTCCCACCATCATTACCATTTTTTTTAAATATTAATTTATATATAATAAATTATCGTTTCAATGAAAATTATTTTTTTAAATAGTATTCTTCAAATAAAAAATTATATTTTCCTCAGGGTTTAAAAGCTTCCCATATAAGTTTCGATGTTTTTTAAATTAAAAGGATTTCAAAAAATAATTAGGAATTTTTAATTTTAAAAATTAATTTTAAATTGAATGTTATTTTCCTCAAGAATCATTATAAGTGTATTTTAAAAATAATTTTCCTTCTAAATTTACATCTATTGATGTAAGATATTAATTAAAAGGGATATGATTCAAGGATACCATTATTATTTTTACTCAAAATGGTTTATGATTATGATGGAATCATGTTTATAAAACTTCTTTCTCATCTATGGGTTACACAATGTGGAATATATTATGAGACCCGTTTCATTTTAAGGGTAATTTTATGATGAAAAAAAAGAAATGATTATAAAATATATCTCTTTTCCAAAGGTTTTGATAAGAAAAACTATTCATGAAACCCATTTCATTTCATAAGTTATGATATGATGAATATTTTTATGGTCATCAGAAAGACATACATAGGATATTATTCTATTATAGGTGGGATCTATCTATCCATCCAACAAATTGGGTAAATAATTATATTGCATGATATATATAAGATCATAATGCAGAGTGAACCCAATTTAGTAAGGGACTTTGTTTTCTAATATTTTATTATGTGTTCAACTTGACTACCATGATTGCTTAGGAAGGAACCCATTCAACTATGAATGCTTATAAGAGATATGTGATTACTATCTAAATTATTTTCTCTGCTTGTGCCAACTCTATAATTTTATTTCTTATGTAAATTTTATTCTCTCATGTATCTTATTCATTGATTCCCTTATGATTCATCACTTATAAACTACCAATATTTATTTCATGAGTCGCTATTTGGATATTGGGTATGCAAGGTATAGTTTTCATATGTTATCCCTATGTTCTAATAACCATATTGTCACCTTATGATTTTGTATTTTACCTTGGTTTCCCTTAATGAGCATATGATCTCACCCTTTCTTATGTTTACTTTCCCCAGGTTAGGAATAATGGTTTTAAATAGGGTATTCTTAGAAGGAGTAAAAAATTAGAAAATATTTGAGGGAAATATTGATTATATTTCAATAAATAATAGGATTTTGTACCTAGTATCCAAAGGCATTAAACCATAAAAATAAAAGGGTAAATATTTCAATATTGTAATGAATATTCATCTAAAGGGATATAATATCTATGATGATGATGTTTGTGTCATTACAAGTTTCCAAAAATATCATATTCCCCAGAGCAACTATAGAGATAATATTTATAAAAAAATGTATAAAATGCATTTTGAGGAAGTTATTGACGAATAGGATGAGTTAACTTTTATACAGTATATAAGGATATATGTAGTGATTTAATATGATTGTTATACACACACACACACACACACACACACATATATATATATATATATCTATGTGTGTGTGTATTTGATATACATAAGGCCACTAGACATATAGCCCTTATATATGTATATATATTATATATAAATCAATTATATATACTTAAATTGAATATTTATATTTAATTGTTCAAAATAATTTAATTTTTAACAATCGTGTAATTGGGGGTTTAGCAACATAATCATTAATAATATTTTCCAAATAGTTTTTCATTCTATTTAATATTCCCAAATTTCAAAAAAAATTCAATGATTATGTATCAAAAAAATACATTATGGTTTGAATTGGTTATAAATTCAAATAACATACCATTTTTTAGTCGTAAATGTTGCACAAAAAAAATTTAATATAATACTATACCCGAATGTTTCCATAGCACATAACACCAAGAATTAATCTATATTTGTTATAGAAGAAAAATATTATTATTTAAACATTACAATAACAACTTTTCGATTAAATCTTCAGCATGAATATGAAAAAAAATAATTATTATCTTTTAATATAATAAAAAATATTATTAATCCATAAAAAATTAGGTACTAAATATTTTGTAAAATCGTTTGAAGACTTAAAATATGTTTTCATTAAAAATAGTATTTAATTTATTTTGTTTGTGGAAATTATAATTAATTTCTAACATTTTTATAAATTATATATAATTTAATTAATTTAAATTTTTAAATAATATTTTCAATATTATATTTGGGTTAATTTTGGTGTTTTTTTGGAAGTATTTATTTTTCAGTGATTAATGAAAAATACGCATTTTAGTGAATCTTCCAATTGTCAAATTTAAATAATGTAATTTAAAATTATAATTCTATTTTTTATTTTTTAAAATTAAAATTATATCAATATCATTAAATATAATATTTTTAATTCCATGGGAATAATCATTATATTTTGTTTTCGTATAAGTTCTGTTATATACATAAAAAATTTTATAAAAATTATTTGTCATTATGTTTATGAAATTTATATTATAATTTATTTAGGAAAATTACAGAAATTTAATCTCTCAAAAGTAATTTGATATTTTGAATCATGAAATTCAAATTTGGTAAATAGGTCACTATTATTTTTGTTCATTATGAATAGTAACCACGAAAAATAATTTTCGCCACTGTAAAGGGTAAACCAAATAGTTGAAGGAAAAAATAATCTGATAAGGCATTAGAAATATATCATATACATTCCTTTTATTTCCTTGAATAATATTAATTTGACCATATCTATCCTAAATTTGACCATATTTCCTTTTTCCATTTTAATTTTATAGAGAAATTTAATTTAATTTCTAGTTAGAATTCTGAAAAATGTCACTGTTATTATATTAATATATCAATAGATCATTGATGAGATAAAAAAATGTTAGAATTAGTTATAAATTCTAATTTTTCATATTAATATATTTTTTTTATTATAATGATTTATTAATTATTTTTAGTGATGATATAATTGCATTAAATGATTACACACTTTCAATGAAGTGTTTATGAAAGAAGTATTAATATAAAGGAAAATTAGTTTAAAAACAAAAAAAATTGGATGAATTTCAGTACTCTAAAAATTTAAAAAGTAGTTTGAATTCATAAGTAATACAACACGTTTTTTACTTTTATTAATATTTTTGTCTTGACGTATTTGAAGTGAAACTAAATAAATATAAAAGAAACATTTATGGAATAATAAATTATGGTAACCAATATTTAATCAAATGATTCAAAAACCAAAAATAATTTTGAAAAATGAAAAGGTGGTTAAGGAATTGTTGAAAATTCAATCTACAAAAAAATTTGACACACTTGTCACCATATTAGTAAATTGATGACCTTTATAGGCTAAAAAATGTTTTACCGTGGTTAATGTTAAAAAAGTGTAAATGAGGGGGTTAGACACACTGATAAGGTTTCAAAAGTGTGTTATATATGTCTATATTGTATTGGTTAAATGTTTTTTCACCCTTTCATGTAAAACATTTGAAATTATTTCCATTATTTTCCACAATGCATGATTATGAAATATATTACTCTTAATTATTTTAATCAATTCCATGTTTTTCATATCCCTATGTTATCTATGGAACCTCTATTTTCCCTTCATTCACAATGTTTGAGCACATTATCTATATAGATCCCTACCCTAATAATATATTATATTTCTTATATACTTTCTAGGAATTCTAGAAGTGTATTATGATGAAAAGTTTATGTGTCAAGGTATAATTCAATGGAAGTCTCTCAATAATGTGGTGATAAAATATAAACATAGTAAGCCAGACTTTAGGTATGTCGTTTCATAACTCAATTTCTTTCGATTAGGATATATTAATTATTAATTTTCTATAGTATAATTGGATTATATATTTAATGACTTGTCATTGTTTGATGTTTTATTCCACATTTTTATGTTGTTTTACATATTTTATACATAATAACATCATTTATTAAATCTCACCTCAGTGACAAAATATTTTTAATAGTACATCGCCTAACATTTTTTCTACAAGGCATATAGAATATTAAACAATTTTTTCTTTTTTTGGTTTTTAAATGACCATTTATATTTTACATCATGGATTGAGTTTTTATATTTAATGTCTCATTTTCTAATATTTATTTAAATGGGGTTATGATTCTAAAGATACCACATTGAATATGATTTAAATCACAATCTCAACCTTATTTAAGATTAATTGCCTTTAATGTTTCATGGGTGTAATTAAATGGTATTTATATCATAAACCCCATGACAGGTTTTCTCTTACCGTTATTTCATGAAATTCAATATTTTCCTGTTATTTTTCTCTATCTATGAACTCAAATGTATGAAGGAATGTTATTTAAGAAAACTGACTTTTTTTCTATTTGGTTGTAAATTGTTTTATTCTATATCCCTATTATATTTCAAAACTTTTAAATAATTTATTTAGTATTATATAATGATTTATTAAAATCATATTATCAAATTATTTATTTTCTATATAAAGGTTTAAATGGGATTTCTTTTTCATTTTCTAATCGTGGAAATTTTTAACAATGTCGTAAACAGAATAGTTCTTTAATGCTTACTGGACAAATGGATTTTCCTACCATCATGACTATTATATTCCACAAATACTCCTTTATAGGATTCTATGGTTATTTTCACCCAAAAAAACCATTTATTCTATAAATATATAGATTTTAAATAAGATATTTCAAAACAAAAAAATAGAATTTTTCGTATGAAATTTTCAGGTGATCGTTATGTCAACATCCTTTGATGAAACAAATGATATATAGGGAATATACTCAATTAAATCCATCCAAAATATTTAAATGCATGACTTATAATCATTTTAAATTTCATATTCCATTTCATCTAATATTGATAGTAATTTTTTATTAAGGTATGATTTATAAGTTGTATTGTATAATCATCCGATGAATTCATTTAACTTGTTAAATGTTGGGTGGGGATTAGAATTACATATACTCTCGATGCATTGGTTATTTTCATTTTATAAAAATTATTGTGTTTTTGGATTATTTACTACCAATTTTATTAATGATGAGTTAGCACAAAGACTCCATGGTATGTTTCATTTGTTGATTATTACGTATTCCATAATTTTGGAAAAAGTTATAGAATTCATTTAATTTATTTAAATATATATTATATCTATGTATATATTTAATCCTCATGATATTATATTTATTGAAATATTTTATCATCATTTATTCAACCCATATTATTATTTTTTATTGATTATATGATAGCTTTTAATATATGAATTCCCTTACTGGGAATATATGCACATGATTTTTTTGTTTTATTTCTCACGGATTATAGGAGTGTGTAAAATAATTTATATGGAAGGATATTTTTTATGGAATAATTTTGTTCTCCAACAAAATACTATATTGTATTTTATATTTTCATATCTAATGTGAAATTCATCCACGTACCAAATTTTAGAAGACCACTAAACTATTCAATCTCTAGGGATATGACCACTTATATCTAATGGAATTGTAATAATTAATACATAATATATTGGTTAATAGGTTCAAAGTTGTCCAAGTTTTTATAAGATGAGGTTTAGTAGTACCACTGTGAACTATATTTTGGAAAACATAGATCCGATAACATAACCTAATGAGGTAATCTTGGGATAATTCGAAGTGTAGGGAAATATCATGAAGCTTGGGTAAAGTATACATTGTGTGGTTTTCCTATAAAATATATCCCTATCTTGATACATGAATGTGGACAAAACTATGTTATCTATGCAATGAGGGGAAATAACTACAAAGGGGGAGGATTCATTATTAACATGATCGTCAATAGTGCACGATTAGTGGTCTGATGAATATAGACCTAGATGGACATTCCTAGGTGATAGGCATGGGTTAATTGAAATTTACATTATGAACCATTGTGTTGAATGATAGGATAGAACCTTTTGAAACCTATTATATATAATTATGATATAGGATATTCATAATGTGTCATGTTATAAAAAGTATATGTTTGATTGTAAGAATTATTCCAAATATACGTTTTGGTGGTTCTATTTGAGGTATTTTGAGATGGTTATAGAAATTTTATGATACATTTATGGAAATAAAGCTTTTGTCTAGTATGTGTTTTATTTTAATTCTTATTCTAGGATGAATGAATTTATATTTTTTTGAAATACCATTAATGGTTTTGATAAAATTTATGTTTAAAATGAAATTTTATGCCAACATGGTTTATTACGATAAATGGGTTAGTATATTTTGGGAATATATTTTATATCATATAGATAACCATATGATTGAGAAATTATTTCATGACTAATTTATCAATGTTATTTATGAATAAGATAACTAAATTTATATGTTATAATACCCGATAATAGTAAATATGATATTATTTTCTAGTATATGATTTGATTTGAGGAATACATATTTAGTTAACTTGTCCAAACATATATGTTCTTTTTTAGGTTTTAATTCGATTCAATTTATTTATGGAAATGATAACATATTATAGAGAATGTATTATTAAGTTATGTACATTTTGAAATATGACTAATGATGATTGGAGAAAACTTTTTGGTTGATATTGAAAGGTTATGTGATCAAATTGTTTTTGGGTTTGGAAATGGATAAGGAATATTTTTGAAACGTTTTAGGGATATTTTTTATTGATTGATTTAAAATAATCACTGGGAGTTATTGAACAGTATTTGGAGACTAATCTTGTATTTCTCTACATAATGGTTTATTCATATTAGATATTATCTAAAAACATGAAATATACTTCTTTCTATATAAAAAATTGTAATAACTTGTTATCCTTTAATAAATATTATAATTAAAAAATTATTTTGAGTTGTTCGCTGATGAAAACATCATCCTGAATTTTCATTTATTTTAAAAAAAAGAGGTTATAGAAGTGTAAATGTATCGAAGCACAACCAATGGATGAAATAATTCTTATTAAATGGAAATAAATCATGTACGTATATATTCTATTATTTTTTTATCATGATGGTAAAAGAATCCCAAAACTCTACCAAAATAATCTTGAAATAAAAATATTATCCAATTTCCATTATTTCTAATGAATTGACGGTCTCCTCAACCCCTTATTAATATTTTTTTGGATTTATTAAATTTTTACATAAACATATTCTCTGTCATTATCTACTTTTCATTTGACATTAACATTTTCATCCATGTCAATATTTCCTCCTTTTGATATTTCTCTGTATATCAGAGACCCTAATAAAGTGGTAAATCGGGTATTAATGATAAAAAAATATGATATTGACTTAAAAAATATACCAAATTTTTTAATATCATTTGATTAGAGTTGGTCTCCCATATCCATCCTAACTATAACTTCCCAAAATTATAATCATTGTAAAAACTGTTTTTTGTTTGATGACATGTCTTGTATGTTATAACCATTGTAAATGAGAAACTACATAATATAAAAAATTATAAATGAAGATATAATGAACAATAATTTGAAAAACAATTAATATTTGTTGAATTTTAATGACAAGTAATTACAATGAGTTAACATTGGAAGGATTTATTTTTAATAACTTTCATTTTAAGGTATGTATTTTTTTGAAGGGTAAATATTAAAATATTACCAAAACATAAAATGATATAAATTTTGAATTCCTAACATCAAAATTTACATTTTAATCTTTTTTTGAAATAGTGATTATTAGTCACAAATAAATTTTTTTAAGAAAAATATTTTTTATGTGAATGTCTCCAGGTAGATTAAAATAAACTAAAAAATAAAATACATATATAAATAATAAGATAATTTAATTTAATATGTGCTTTGAACCGGTGAAATGTCTATCAAATATTTTTTGAACAAAAGTAAATTGATCATTTAATAAAAAAAATTGAGACTTTCCCTAAATAAAGTATTTTCATGGTGAGATTCAGTTTCAGATTTCTATTAATGACACTTAAAATTTACTTTCTAAAAATAAATAATTTATATTATGGAAATTCATAGTTTTAATGATGATTTAGAACAAAAAAATAGTATTAAAGAAACATTTTTCATAAAATTGTTTTATGTGTTATTTGTTAAAATATGAAAATTAAATTTTCAACCCATAAATAAATTATTTGGTGAAATTATTCAAATATTTGAAATCATAATTTATAAATTAGGTAAGACGATCAAAAATATTTTTTTCATAAAAAATAATATATATGATTGTAATTTAATTACCATGTTTAAAATATGTTATGGTAATAGTTTAAAAGTTATAAGAAAAGTCAATAAAATTATCAATGATGTCTCCAAAATGAGTGACTGAGGTGAGTTCTGATCCAAAATCACTTTACCTCAACTTTTTCCATATTGTGGCCATTGAAAATTGAATATAAACTTTATATTATTTAAAATTCATGTTTTACTTCCAAAACAACCCATCCTATCATTATAAAATCATCCACATCAAACAAACCAAGAGTAACCTAACCATATAAATTCTAAATTAAAATCATTTGAATTTATCCTAATAGATGCTTCTGTGATATAAAAAATCCAATGGTAAATAATAGTAATAATAAGGCCTTCATTTCAAATGAAAATTCATTGTGAAATTCAATTCTTGGATGTGACTGTCCACTTCTTTATAGTTTTTCCTTCTTAATGTTTTCTATCGTAACCTCATATATCATTACTAATGTAATTTAATTTTAGTCATTAAGATAATATAATATACATATAATAATTTGAAAACATATATTATATCCTTTGAATCAACTAATATAAGAAAATAATGTTGATCTTATGTACGTGTAAATTACCTCCTCGATAAAGCAATGTTGTTTATTTCATATATCCACCTCTAAAGGATGTTATAAAATGATGGATTTTTTGAATAAATATATTTTTTATGTACCAAATGAAATTCTAAAACGTTTATTTTTAAAATAATATTATTCATTTCATTCATTGAGAAATGAGATCGTTATTCATGAGTATAAAGGGTTATCGTCTCAATGAACAATGAATTATTTTATTCATCAACACCCATATTTGATGGTTAAAAGAATGAATTTACAGAGTATGTAGGAAAATTATGAAACATTTAACGTTTGAAACATGTCATACTATCATTATCTATATACATTCCCTTGCTCTTGAAGTCATTATAAAATGCTACAATTAGAAATAGATTTTCCGCTTACATGATATTTTAATGTTTATATCATGAATGATTAATTATTGTAATATAATGATAATATAATTAACATTTAATTAATTTAATATTAAGTAATGATTTTGGTAAGGTGATTTTAATATTTTAAATATTTATTAATAGATAATAATTTGTTCATTAAACAGGTTGAAACTAGTTTACCTCATTTTCCATTTTCACAAATGATATTAATTTATGTATCCTAATGAACATTGAAATACAATAATATTTTAAAAAATATTACACTGTGTTTAAAAATAAGCTAATGATTAAGTGTAAAAATATCTTACTAATTGACTCTGTTACAATGATATTTGAATGGGAAAGACAAAAAATATTTGAACATAGTGAAAATAACAATAACTAATTAATATATTTGCAATGAGAGTCTACATAAAATGATTAATAACTACAATAAATATGAATAAATTCCATAATTATTTATATAATTCATTTATATTCATTATTAATATTGTTAGAGTAAGGAAATGTTATATAAAACTAAAGTTATGTGGTTTTCATTACAAATTCCACTCTTTGAGACATGTTTTCTTTCATGAACATAATTTGTTTTCAGTTGTGTATATATATAATAATTGAGATTTAATGTCATGAAATATTCTTATTTAACTAACACATATCTTATATTTAATTCTCCCTCTCATTAAAGGGTTTTCAGGTAATTCTCCTCATCATAAGGTTTTATTTTTCTCATTTCTAAATCCATGTTACATGTTTTTTTGCTCCCAAATTTGTTTTATATGACGTATTCAAAACACTAATTACTTGACTTATAATGAATATCTCTTATTTCATTATACCTGAATTAAAATTTCATGGAATCCTTTTTATTCTTATCTTACATTTAGCGTTAGTGTTTTTTGAAAAATTATTCTCATTTATTGACTTGTGATTGTTTTTTTGAACATAATTTATATAAATTGGGAAAATTATTCCATTTGATTATATTATGTGTAATTGTGTCTTTATTTATATGAATTTATATTTACACTACAAAAAAGATTTCTAAATTTCTCTTTCATCATTAAATAAGACATCCATATGGGATTTGGTTACCTCTAATTTTCTTTCATTGAGAAAAAATGTTATTATTTGTGTGTCATAATATATTTCTGAGAAATTAACTTATTTAATATTTCATAAGATTATGCCTCAAATATATCTAGGTAAAATTATTATTTTTAACTTATTGATTATTTTCTGGTGATTTTCGATCATATAAATGTGTATCATTTTTATGAAAATAACATCACCATTAAATATGGGTTTTTTTTTCTTTTTCATGTACAGTGATACAAAAAAATCATTTCTTACTTTGAACAAAATATGTTTTAAGTTATTTGGAATCCATATCTCATATATCATCTTTTAATATGGATGTTTTATTACCTAATTTTTTAAACATGAACTTTTAACTATATCATTAGAAAATATTCTAATGTTTTTCCATCCTTTCAAACTACAATATGTTTTTTTCTAACAAACAGTTTTTTTAATAAAAATATATATCATTAAAGATAATTTTTTAGAGATATTTATAATACTATTATCAAAATTATTGTTTTTTCCAAAATAAATTATTTTTAATTTCATTTTTAATACAATGTTTTAATATGTATAGTGAATACTTTTGTATTTTGACTTATATCTACCCTCAAAGGTTTAATGTTAATGAAGTGATGTTTTGATCACACTCAATTTGTTATTATCACATGATTTCTTTAGAAAAATGATATTATTTTTATATCATATTATTTTTTACATTATTTTTACGTGATGTTTCTTGAAATATTTATAAAACCCATTAATTTTACATGGGATAATTATTATATCATGATGGTTAATTTTTAAATGAAATTAAAATGTATGAATGATGATAGTTGGGGACCTATGTAGTTTTATAACACTTTAATAAGGTTTTATATCACATGAGATAATGAAATGTGGCATAAATGAGATCTAAAAATCTTTGTTCCAAATTTATTTGTGTGAATGACATATGAGAATCATTGTTCACATCTTTTTTGGAAAAATGAAAGAAAATAAAAATATTTGAAAAGTTCCTTGTGTGAATGAGAATCGCGAAGATTGGTTCAAAATAGTTTTATGTGAGAGAATTTAGGGAATATTTTTTCATAAGAATTTGTGAAATCGTGATCCATGAATATTTTTTAATATTATATTTTCCTATATTTCTACTATATTTAATGTATATAAATGTTTTATGCTTATTGATATGACTACATCATACTCTCATAGATCATGTTTCCATAATATTTTGACTCATGTATTGTGTTACACCAAGACTCTAGATATCATGTATAATATATTATTTCTTGGGTATGAATTTATTAATAATATCCATATGTTCACCTTATTATTACTTATGATATTTGATTGACAATTCATATATTTACCCTTAATTGAAATATAAGATCACCCATTTCGTATTTATCTATTCCCTAGGATATGATTATAAGAAAATAATGTAATATCTAAAATATTTTATTATGTGGATACTTTTTTTGATACATTGAATAAAGATTATAGATTATGAAATTACTCTCACTATGAAAAAAATATCTCCCTTTTAAAAGGGAATTAGTATTATTAGTTAATGTATTTTCCTCATTTTCTAAAAATCCAATCCTTAATGGTATTTGGAAATACATGTAATAATTTTTTTTCCAGATATGTTATTATTATATGGTCTTGTATGGGCAATCCTAGATAGTATTAGAGTAGAGTTTAAATAAAATTAGAGATTATAATGTTATTAGTTGATGGTAATTTAGATGTTTAAAATGTTATCAAATTTTAATAAGTTAAGGTTTATTATAATTTCAATGGTTTAGATTACCAAATAGGTTAGTTTATTTATTATTGATTTTTTATGGATTATAATATTTCAACATTAGTAAAAATCCTAGGTAAAAGTATATGGCATATGTCTATGTATAATATCACATCTAGAAATTTTTTGGTAAATTTGATTTTATGTTGGTTTCCTTACAAATACTCCCCTTACTAGATACTAGAACGTGGGGGAATTATCTAGAATAACCATAAAAAGAGAAATATACCTAATGAGAGTTTGTTGCATATTAAATAAATTATAACCTTGTAAATGATAATGAGGTCAAAAAAAACATGACTAGTCACTCTCTGGGTATATTATTTGGTTAATCACATTCTATTTTAAATCCATTATGAATGATTTATTTCAAAATTACATTAAGGAAATATCATAACAATTATCACATGACACATATTAATATATCCTAATAACAATATAAAGATTTATCTAATTAACCATATATGACATAATACAAATTAATATATCATTGGATAAAATGATGGTATGATTATAGAGGAAATCATAGGACTAAGATTTCATTTTTGTAAACTATGAATCTTTTTGATATTATCATAACTATTTTGGTTTAAGTATTTGGATTCAATATGATCATGAATATGATGTTAAAAATGAATATATATTAAAAACCCATTATGTTTTATAACTGAATAAGGGGGTATAATTGAATGCTTGAGAATCAAAGGGTATTGATGTTATGGTAGAAAATGGTTGTTTTCTTTTATTCCCAATGTTAGTGAGGTTCTTAACATAATAGATATTAATTTTTAATAATAATGGTTATATCTCAAAAGCCACCTTCTCCAGTTATTTATTTCAACTAGAAAGGGGTGAATTTATTTAAATTTGTTAAATGTTAGAGTTATTTGGATTACTTGAAACATTTTGTGACTTTTGAACAATTATTGATTCTTCTAGAGGTTGGGTAGGAAAATATTGTCTTTTGTGATGTGTTGGGTTCATGTTTGGGATGTGTTCTTACACTGGGTGATATAATTATATCCTATGGTTCTATAAAAAAAAGGCCACAAGAGAGAAACTTCACTACCCATGATGTCGAATACATAGATTTCATTCATTTGATAATAGTTGTAAGCATAACATTTCAAGAAAATGGATTACTATTTTTTCAAACTATGATATCAGGAGTTATTTTTTCTCTATAAAATATTTGAACCTCATGTAGATATTACTATTATATTTCCTACAATATATTGATTTCGAAATTTCATGTAGTATTTGCTAAGGTAATTTTATTTTTATGCATTGAGTAGAATATTTCAACCAATTTCAGTAAAAAATCACCAGAATAGTTTCTTTTGATAGATATGTTTATTCCGTTTCATATTGGATTATGAAATAATTATACCAAGTTTTCTTTTATAAATTTCTAATTGACCTCTCCTCTTACTAAGATATTTATTCAGCATCAATATTTTGTTTTTGAATTCCATGCCATTAGTAAATCTCTTTATAGTGGGGATATTTTAATTGAGTGTTAATTCTACAAAAAGGGAATCTTATGTCACTATAACTAGTATATTGCACATCATCCTATGTGAAATGATATAATAGGAAATTACAATAATTTCCAATACATAGTGAACCCAAAAAGAATTATGTTATTCTATGATATTTAGTGCCTCCTACGGTGGCACAGATTGAGATAAGATATTTTTGAATTTGTTTCTCATTATTATACATTCCAGCATGTTAAGGATAAAAAAATAACAATCATTTCTTTCATCTACCCCTTCATATTTTATCTTGTAAGTGGGATGATATTTACATGGATTTTACATTTTGGTTTCAATGTACACCTCCAAATAATATTGTGATACGATTTCTAATTGATTGGTTGCCTATGTTTGCTCACATTATACCCATTCAAGACACAACCAAATTTGGGGATTTGGAAAATCTCATTATTAATTATATTTTTCATTTTAAAGGAGGTCCATATGTTATTATATATGATATTGATCCATGATATTTTTTTTTTGGAATGGCCTCTTGGTGTTAATGTGTAATAAAGTTTATTTGGTTATAGAATATCAACCTCTAATGGATTTCTAGACATAACGAGCTATAATGATCATTGAAGACACTCTATGTTCTTGTGTTATTTACAATGTTGAAGCTTCCTGGTTAGATTCAATTTGGTCTAAAAGATGATCGAAAAGGGTTTATGGATTCATTATAAAATGGTGATGAAATAGAGCTAGTATATCTCTTATGTTGATCATTGGATGATATCTTAATAATTTTTAGTGGTTGACCAGGTGTTATTGAGAAATTCACCTCAGTTGGCTTTAGAATGGATTTGAAAACAATACAATATTTTTCTTAGTTTTATCAACCATTTTTATATTTAAGTGAATGCGGATAAGGATTCTTCCATCTGGAACTTCCACCATCGTTGAATTTGATCCACAACATGTTTCTTTTACCATATCTAAATAATTGTCTTTATAGATCTTCTCAAATCCTAGGATGGAATGATTATAATTTTGAACATGACTAATCTTGTTCTAAGTATATTGATGTGATTATTGATTCTAAGAGTAATATTCTTTTTGGTAGGATGGTTAAATTATTGAAACTACAATGAAAGCATGGTTTCAATTGATATATGACATGGGAGCATGAGGCACTGATGAGAGATTAGTGGCCTCACCTATTTGATATGTAATATTCTTAACATGCTTTATGGGGAAAAAAATTATTTATAATAGAGATATTGAAACATCATATTACATTGTATTAATTATTAATTGACTATTTTTTCGATCAAGTATTGACTTGGTCACGTTATGGGGTCATTTTGGGAGTTTAAAATAAATTGATGCCCTTGAGGTACTGCATGATTAGTGAATGGTAATGGAAAAACATGTGGTTTGGTCTAACAAACCTCGCACCAGGTGATGGTTCCCTAGAAGAGGGAACACTATTTATCCATCACATTTAGCCACCCCTCCAAACCATTAACCCTTGTATATAGGGTGTTTCTGTGTTGGCACAATGATAGTTCACCCAGGTGGCCAAACTATTCACCCGGAATAGAAGTCTAGTAGGGGCACATAGTTAGTGGGTATGGTTACATCTAACAATGTGATCCACCAAAACAAATGAAAAATGGAATTAATCCCAAGAAAAATTAATTGAAAATTGAATACAACAATTTATTTTTCCTGAACAACCCCACCTGACCAAGATTATTTTATTTTAAATTTTTAGGCTCTCTTAAGGAATCAATGTCTCTCTCAGCCACTTATATTTTGAATTTAATTGTCCATGGTTGATTTTTATCCATACCTAGTAAGTGAATATTTTATTGTTATGTTTCTCATGATTTCATATTCTCTAATTCTTATAAATTGATAGATCATCATGTTATCAGTGGATCTAATATCCATTTTAGTGGATCATGATTTTCTGATTAGTTTTTTTGTCTTATTCCTTAAATCTTTATTGGAGGATCCCATTGTGAGTGTTGAGTGTCTTTCATGACATCATTAATAGTACTTGGTTCCATACATCATTTCTAACAATTACAGACTTAATTTTTTTAACTAATTAAAAATGGGTTCTAAATGTTTTAAAAACCTATATTTTATATGTTTGATGTATTATATTTAAATAAGTATGAAAATTGTGAAACCCTCCAATTTTATTGGAATTAAAGTTTTTGGGTGAATTCGATAAAATCGATGGTTTTATTTCCGAAAAAGATTTTATGAGATGATTTTATTTTAATCCTTGTGAAATATTTCTTAAATTGAATGATGATTTATAAAAGTAATAAATTGATGATAACATATTATTTCATTTTAATTGAAAAGTAATGTTGACAAATAATTTTTGTGAAATTTAATTGTGATAGATCCATTTATTTAAAATGAATTATTTTACCAAATATTATTGATTGATTGATTGTATGAATAACATGTGATCTAGGGTAGTTATATGGTGATTAGATCAAGAACACTATGACTCTGACTCTATAGTAGTGGACTAATTATGTAAACACTAGATTTATAATGTTAAGAATGATTTATCATAATTGGCTCCTACAATTTTGTGTATATCATTTTTTCATAATGGTCTCCCCTAATAAGGAATAGATTATTTTCCCATAATGGGATTTCCTAATGGTGTATTGATTCTAGTGTCCATAGTATCTTCAGCCATGAAGAATATTGATATGTGTAAGGATCCAATTTCATGAAACTAATATACAAAATGGCTTATGAGCATGGTACAATGTTTTGTTTGACATGATTATACATGATATTTAGTATAGAAATATTAATCCACAATAACTGATTTATATAAATTATTGGTATAAAAATTTCATTAAAAACAATTTTGATATTTCTTTTATATTTTTTATTATGAATCATGTTTTGATGAAAATATGTAAATTCTATTTCATTCTTTGTTTTATTTAAATTTAATGAATAAATGCTTTAATTGTTACAAAATTAATTATTGAAGGCAGTGTGAGACCCTGCTAGGATGTTTAGATCACACCCTACCATTACATTTTTTCACGTGAAAATTGTCTTATTCTAGATCCAAGTAAATAGAATGTTACTCTTTGAGGAGCCGGGTGTGCTCGATTCTTATGTCCTAGAGTGATGGAGGTGACTGGTGGGGATTGTATCCACCTATTACAAGGGCCTTCTAAGACATCAACATGTAAGATGCAGTTCTATTAATGTTTTACTGTTTAGGTATTGTTTTACATATTTTTTCTTGTACAATATCATTTAATAGAATTTATCATACCATTGGGTATTCATTGTCATCCACTATTTTGTGGAACCATTTTCTCTCTTGATCAATATATAATATAAGATTCATATTTCTAACCCTTGGGGATCAATAACACCCTTTAGTGTAAGCATGGAATTGATCTAGTGCGAGGGTACCAATGTATCTTGGACGGTTCATGACACTTAAAAAAGATTTTATTTTTGAATGAATACTTTTTATTTTTATAGTGTCTTACCAATAAATTGTGGCTTATTTTGGAAATGGAATTTACTTTAAAAATATATTATTTTGACATATACAAACCTGAATATATGATTCAATAATATTAATTTTGGAAAAGATAAATATATTGATATTTGTTAATATATTAAGCTAGTTATCTCTTTATACGATGTATATTGATTTATAATGTCTCTAAATATCAACATTAATAATCACTAATTTAAATTATAAGGATTCAATTTAGTTTCGGGGGATTAATTTTACGACCTGACTTTCTAGACATAGTTAAAACTATTAAAATGGTCAATAAGTCATGTTATAGGATACACCCAATCTAGATGAATCATAAAAAATTATGTAAAATTATAAATTATGATATGATAAACAATAATATTAAAAGTCATTAATAATTATTTCCATTAGAAGATAAATAATCAATATGAGATAATATTGAAAAGGGTTATTTTTAATAAAAATCGATTTCTTTATATTATTCATTTTTCTTTAAAATATAAATTTCCAAATTTTAGAATATAATATTGATAAAATAAAATTAATTTATTAATTATTCACATAAGAAATTACATATTATAAATTTTTTATTTATTTTATTAATAGATATATTTTTAGTCCAAAATAAAGTTTTTATGAAAATTATAATTTTTTTGAGTTTATTGTAACGTATGAATATACAAGAAATTTTAAAAATGTATTATGTGATAAAATAAATATTTAGTGAATAAAATTTTTAATTTTAAAACATTATTAGAAGAAAAGTATAATGATATTTTAATTAAAAAAATATTTTTGGAATTTCATTGACTAATTTGTTTTCAAGGTGATATTTGGTTTTGTAATTATTTAAGACCTCAAATAATTTATTTTTTTTAATAATGAACAAATATGTTTTGGATAATTGATCATTTAAATTAATTTGGAATATACATAAATTTTAATATTAAAAACACACTTTTTATAAGAAACCATTTTTTGCCAATGTGTCCTTTTTCTAAAATTAAAATTAAAAAAATGAGTTTTAATATAATTAAATCATTCAAATATATTATTTTATAGGGTTAAAATTTGTTAAAAGGATCAATATTAATATTTTTCATTAAATTTAATTAATATGGTTTCAAATTAATTTCTAAGGTAAATTTAGATTAGGGAAAACACTAAAAAATATAATGAAAAATGACCAAAAGAGTCATGACTACCTAAAAAAATTAGTGGTTGAGTTGGGTTATGACCCAACCCATTTTCTCCTCCACTTTTTTCAAATTTTTTCAGTTTTCCAGAAAATAGAATATTTATATTATTAAAAATGTACGAGTTATTTCCATCACTATCATATTCTTTATTTATAAAAAATAACACTTCCACCACTTCAAGACACGTCTTACCTAAAACTTTATTCATTAAATTCTAAAAAAACCTATTATATCCATATCATATGTAATAAATCCTCTAGTTATTATTTTTAATCATGATGTAATTATTTTAATAGACTATGCATATTTAAAATTCTAAACCTTGATGTGAGTATCAACTTCTTCATTATGTTTTGGTCTTAATTTTTATCATTCATTTCTTATATTAGACTATTAATAGAATGAAATAAGTGTAGTAATTATACATCAATATCATTATATTAATTTTACAACAAATATTCAATTTCTTCTATCCAATTTGTAAACAATATATCATCGATCATATACAAATGTGGATTATTTCTACCACAGAGTAATATTGCTCATTTTTTCATAACTACCTCCCAAAATTGTATCAAGTATTTATTTGATGATTAAATATGTTTCGTATTCAACTAATACTACTCTATAATTTTAGTGTTTCATATACCGTAATTATATCCATTCAAAGAGAAATGAGATCTTTTATCAAGCATTCGATGGACTACTATATCCATAAATGTTGAAGTTTTATTATTATGACCACCCATTTTGGATGGTTATGAGAATAAATTTACTGAGGATATATGATTATAATTTAATTTCTGAGCATATTAAAATTTCATACAATCATTATCTAATTACATTACCTTACTCTTGATAACATTAGAAATGATATCATTAGGGATATTTTTACAAACTACATGAATGATATGACAATTATTAATTCATTATACAATTAGAATTTTTTAATAATGATAATATCATGAAACAATAATTAATTTATCTTTTATTAATGATATAATAATAGTGTTTTCAAAATATTATTTATTTATTAATATATAACATTTCTGTTGTTATACATGTTAAAACTAGTTTATCACATATTATATTTTTAGAAACCATATTAATTTCTTTCACATAACTAAAATCATACATTGGTTTTTATTATAAATAAATGACTATTATGTATAGAATAATAATTTTAATTGTGAAATTGAAGAATCGTACTAAGAACTGACTCTATTACTACAATAATTTAGTGATATAGATAAACAAACGTTCTAACTTTAGTTACTGTAAATAAATATAACTATGTAATATATTCATAATAAAGGATTATAAATAATATTTATAAATCATAATTATTTTTTAATGTTATTAATTAATTACTTATTTTTTATTTTCATTATACTAGAGGTTAAATAAACATCTATTTAGAGGAAAATCAAGGTAATATTTTGTCATCACAAATTTCACTCCATGAGACATGATTTGTATTATGAACCTAATTTATTTTAATTGTTCTATATACTGAATAGTTGATATTTGAAAACAATAAAAAAATTATTCATCATGGTTGAGGATTTATTTTAATCTTTCATAATTTATAGTGGTTTTTAGTTAATTTCTCCTCAAATCGTATGTATTTATTTTTCTCATTTTCACATCCCTAAGATATGTTCTACATAAGGCACCATTATTTATTTTATATAGTGTATTCAATACCCAAAATCCATCAAGTATAATTTATATATCTCATTTCAATATAAATGAATTTAAATTTCATGTTATCTCTCTTATCCTTATTTTAATATCTCTATAACTATTTTTGGATACTCAATTCTTATTCATTTTGGTATGATTGTTCTTATTGAACATATTTTAAATTATTTGGGTTCATTATGCCATTTGACTGTAGTAATTGGCAGTTTATCATTAATTCTTTGAATTTTCATTTCTAACAAATATATCCTTTATAAATTTATATTTATTCATTAATTATGACATCCTTACTGGATGTGGTAAATTTAATTTCATTTTCATTAAGATAAAATAATTTTACATTAATTAATTTATTATAGGTTTGGAAAATCCCTTTATTTCTTATTTAATAAAATATTAACTCATATATGTATGGGTAAAATTATTTTTTTAACAAAAAAATTATTTTCCAATGAATTTCATTCTCATAAAAGTGTAATGTTTTTAGGAAAAAAATGATGTCTCCTTTAAATATGTATTTTCCTCTATTTCCATGTTCATTATAACAAAAAATGTTTTTCATTTCATTTTTTGAAACCCAAATATTTTTTTAATCATGTGAACTCATGATTCCAATTATCCTATTCCAAAATAGATGATTTAATACTTATTTTTTACAATGTAGGTTTCAATAATGGCATTTCAAAATATTCTACTGGATATTTATTCATTCATAATCATATGTTTAATCTTCCACTCCACATTTGTTATAACATTATGTAATTTAAAGTATATATTATTTGTAACTATTTATAACAACGTTTTAAAATTTTCTCTCTTTCCCTTTACTAGTTTTTTTAAATTAATTTATATTTCATAGTTTTAAAAGGATTTTTGATGACAACTGTATTTTAATATCTATTTATCCTGTAAGGATTATAATTCTTGAAGTGATTTTAATGTCATCCTCCATTTTTTATTATTATATGATGCATTTTGTAAAATGTTATTATTGAAGTCCTATGATTTCCTTTTTCAAGGTTATGTGAGGTTTTTAAAAGGGTTGATGATTTCCATTATTTTTATAAGGGTTCATTATGATATGATGATTTTTGAATTTTATGTGAAACTTATATGTATGGATAATGATGGGTGGAATCAAATATCACATATCAATGCCTTGGATAATGTATCATATTCCAGGAAAATATGTAATACTGTATGAATGGGGTGTTGAAATTATTTTTCATAAGATTTTTTGTGAATGAGATTTATGGTGATTTTTTCAAAGAATTTCTTTGTGAATGAGATGCATGAATCTTTGAAATTTTGTTGTGTGAAAGATATGAATGAATATTTGTTCACATTATTATTTATTATGAAAATACATAAGTATTGTTCACAAGATATTTTGTGAATGTAATTATGGAATATATGTTTATATGAATTTTAGTTTTAATTTTTTCCCACATAATTGATTGATGGGTTAGTTTTATGTGTATTATTTACACAATATTAATTACCCATGAATAATTTTTATTGGATAAAATTTCCAAAATCATTTAATTCATGAATTATGTTATGAATGCACATATTCGGAGCTTTATAAAATATTATTTTATGGGTATGAATTTATTTATTGTTCCTATATTTATATCTTATTCTCACTTATAAGATTAGACATCTGACACTTGTGTTTTCCCACATAGTGTATCTGAGATTACCTTATTTATATGTTTCAATTAGATATGTTATAATGATAATAACTGCATGAAATATCTAGAAGTGTTTATAATGAAGATATTTTGTAGAGATGTTAAAGGCTCATCATGGAATAAGGATTTTCTCTTATAGTGGAAAATTCTATTAGTTAAAATGGAATGTATATTTTTGGTTATGTATTTTTCCTCATTCTATAAAACTTTAAGCCCAATAAGAATTTAGATTGTATTGTAATGAATTTTTTCTCAATGTCAAGTAATTTAAGGACTATAATGTACAGTTTATATTTTTTGGTATTAGAGAAGAGTTTAGCTAACTTTAGAGAATATAATATTAATAGATAAAGATAATTTTTATATTGAAATATAATAAATATTTTATGTTATAAGGTTTATCCATATTTGAATGGTATAGATTACCCTTTAAGTTAGTTATTGTAATTTTGAATATTTTGTGGATTATAATAAGAGTGATTTAGGGAAAAAATACGGAAAATTCTGAGAGATGTGTATATATATATTTATATATAGTATCTTATCAAGAAATTTTTGTAATGTAAATGTTCTATAGTATTACTAGAATATGCATCCATATCTTGAAACTAGAAAGTGGATGCAGGCTCGGGCATAACAATAACTAGGGGAAATATCCGCAAATAGGTTGTTTTGGGTATTAAATAAACCATGACATGGTGAAAAATTCATAGTTCTAAATACACACATGTATAGACTTACTCGGGTGATGTTATTTGGTCAATAAATATTTCTTTTTAAACCATTACTAATGATTTATTTCTTAATTAATTTAACGAATTAGGTGAATATTTTTGATTTATGAAAACATAAATTGGACATGGTAAAACCAATCATCTTATAGGATTCACCAAGTATGACATAGTTGAAATGAAAATATTATAGGATGGATAGATTTCACCATTGGAGAATAAATCTTAGGATTGATATTTCTTGTTCTATTACCCTTATTCATTTAGATATTTTCAATAAAATATTGGTTTTAGTATTTAATTGTAAATGGTTCATAAAAATTAAGCTAATATAGGTATATATATTCAAAAACCAATATTTCATATAATGTAATGATGCAGTTTAAATAAATGTTTTCTGAAATTATTACATTTCTTTTATGATTTAATGGGTGAGTATCTAATTCTAACTTAAGGTATTAAGTTTAAAGCCATAATAGAATACAATTTTTGAAAATAATGTCTATTTTCATTAGTGAGTGATATTTATCATTGATATTATTCTATATTATAAATATTATGATTTATAATGGAAACATAAAAGGATTATTCTTCAATAGATATGATTTAATTGAATTATAACGTCTGTGTAAACAATTATATGCTTAAAACACTATTATTGTAAAGTTTTTTTGTGTTATGTGAAATAATAATAAAATTAAAAATTGAAACAACTAAAATTCTTATTTTATAAAATGGTTTAAAAATTCAAACTCATAGTTTTAAAATTATTTAAATGGTTTAATATAACTTTTTTATTGAAATTAATTACCATGGGTAAAAACTGATTACCCTGGTAAAAAATTAGGTTAAATGTTAAGTAGTTAAAATAAATAGTGATAAAACACTCAATTGGGTTTAAAAAATGTGTGGTGTATGTGATTTATGGGAAAAGGTTAGTTTATCTTACACATTATACCTTATTTTATCTGTTGAACCTTGAATTATAAATTTATATTTTTGTAAATGGTATGTTTTCTTCTAAGACAACATTTCTATTCATTGAAAAATGTTAATACTTACACCACTTTAAGGATAATCATAATTAGAATTTAAAAATTATACTCTACCAAATTATTCTTAATATAACCATCACCCATTTACATTACCTCTATTCACTATATTTTAACTCAATTACTTCATTTCAATGGAAAATTCCTAGAAAAAGTTTAATCCGCTAACATGTGTATCCAATTGTTCTTAGTGATTCCTTATTAAATTTTTATATTTTATCCATCTCTACGATTTTTAATATAATTGTATAAGTGTGATTAGAATTATAATTTTTCTTTATATTTAGTGTAAAAAAATATTTAACCTTTTCCTCCACTAATAAAACAAGATTACATTGGTCAAGAATACATGCAGATTACAACCTTCATGATGCATTATTATTAGATACATATCACCACCTAATAAGGAATGTATCATTGATGAATTTAGTGAATTAATTTTTTTAAAATTCAAAATTAAAAATTTTAAAAGTTGATTTTTCATATATCATCATTCCATACAATTATTGAGCAATGGGTTCACTGATCGTGAATATGACAGATTATTGCCTCTACAAACAATGAAATTTTATTCTTATCACCATGAATATTCTATAGTTTTAAGAATGGGTTTACTGAGGATATATGATAATAATAAAATTTTTAAAATTCTAAATATGAAAAACTATCATTATCTGAAGTCATTAATTTACTTATAAAAACAATTCATAATATTTTCATCTAGGTTGTTTTTCCACTTAAAAATACGATATTATAATATTTACATAATGAATGGTTAGGGATTTTTATATTATTTTTATATTTTGTTCTAATAAATAAATTAATAATGAATAATTATTATTAAAAAAATTTCTAATATTTTATTTATTTATTAATACTTCACCTTTTGATCGTTAATCAAGTTGAAACAAGTTTATCATATTTTCAATTTTCAACAATCATATTCATTTATTTAACTTTATAAGAATAATAATTTTACAAAATTGAATAAAAAATGTTACTCTATAATTAAAATTTAGGGAATGATTAAATTGAAAAAATTATTATTAATCGACTATTTTTCCATGATTTTTAAATGAGAATAACAAATGAACATTCTAAAAGTTGTAAGGTAAAATAACTATAACTATGTAATAAATTGGTAAATTAGGATCATAAAAAATTTATATAAATTGTAATACCAATTTAAAATGGCATAAATAAATTTATTATTTAATTTATTTTAATTAGATATAAGTTTACATGAAGGATGAGTTTGCAGAAACCCTTGGTAAGGGTCTTTCATGTCAAAATTACACTCTTTGAGATATGTTCTGTTTTATGTGAATAATTTATTCTCTGTTGTTTATTCTATTCCTAATTATTATTTTATATAATGAAATATTATTTATTCTAAATAATTTGGGTTTTAATTTGTTATAACTATCTTTTTAGAGGTTTTGAGGTAAATGATCTTCAAATCATATGGGTTTTCAGTGTATCATTTTGAAATCCATGAGACATTTTCATATCAAAAAAAATAATTAACATTATATAGTGTATTCAATGCCTTATTTTCACAAATTAAAATATTTATATCTAATTTCATGATAATATAAATTCAATTTCATTGTTACCCACTTATTATTAGTTTTCCATAACTGTAAGGGTTTATAAAAACTCAATTCTCGTTTATTTATTTATTGATTTATCTTCTCTAACATATTTCATATTTTTTGGTATAATTAATCAATATTGTTATATTATATAGTAATTTTTCTTTTTATTTCTGGGAATTTTGTTTTATTCTATAAAGACCTGAAAATTTCAAGGAAATTTTTTTCTTAATTTTATTTGGAATTTTACAAGAGCGCAGCTTCAGACGGCACCTGATTCCGAGGCCCGGTGTGCCCGGAATCAATTTCCAAAGTTTGGCTCGGGTACGTTCAGTGAACGGACGAGCGTGTTTTTCTATCTTTTGAACCGGTGCCCGAAATCGAATTCTGAGGGCACCGATGAAATCGCAGCGCCGGTATTTGCTTAGAAACGCCTCTTCCGGAGTTGCGTTTGCTCAGACGTGGTTTTTTAAATTTTGGGGCTTAAAGTCAGAAACAAAATAAAATTTGTGCGACAACTTTATTTTATTTCACTTAAGCTGCTTGGAAGCCGCTTGAAAGCAACTTGAACTGAGTTAAAGCGGATAGGGTGCTATCCAGAAATATCCTACCCCCTTGGTAGGATATTTGTGAGGTGGGGCTCGCACGAGCCCCGCCGTTTCTTTCGCTAAGTAACGCACCCGCGAAAACCCGTCAAAGTAACTGAAAAGTCAACCGACGCGTTTTCTTAAATTCTTAACAGACCATTTAATTGAGCGGTTTATTTCGTGAATTAAATGGGCTGTTTCGCTCGTTGAATTAATTCAACAAAACTGATGGGTCGTTACTTACGCTTTTGCGTTTGTTGGCATGTTTATAAAATAAGACCAACCTAAAAATCCTTTGAAAGGATTTGAGAGGATCTTTGTTTCTTCATCTCCCCTCCTCGCGAAGAACGCGAAGATCGCGAAGAACGCGAAGAACGCGAAGAACGCCGGCGACCGGAATTCGACGACGCACTCCGTGATCTGCGACGTCGACGAGCTCTACCCGCGACGTTCTTCGGCGACGCCTCTTCTTCCGCGGCCGATCCTCGTTCGGCAATTAAGGTGAGAAATGAATCGTTTATTTCACCTTTTTTTTTAATTTCAATGACAACGGATTTAATTAATTAAATCCGTTTGATCTTGATCCGGAGATTGGAAACGCGACGCCGGATACCGCGACGACGCAACGATCCCCCTTCTTCCGCGACGAGCAATCCCGCGACGATCCCTCGTTCGGCAACGACAGCTGCGAGGTAAGGGTTGTTGGAATTATTTTATTCTTTTCCCGTGTTTATTCTTTTGGAATAAAGAACCCGACCTCAGAAGAATTTTAAATTATTTTAAAATTGTTGATTGGTTGCTTTTATTCCTCCCATTGTTTATGACTAACGAGGAGGGTGCGGGTCTAACGAACAAGACCCGGCAACCCTCCTCCGATCTCTTTTGTTGTGCGGATATGGCGGACGACGACGAACCACGCGGCAGGGGCGATCTGTTGATTCCGCAGTGAAGATCGGCCCCCGGGAGGAGCAACGGCGCAGACGGGAGGCAAAACGGGCCACCGGAGCAACTCCGGCGGCCCGCGGAAGGCGGCGGCACCCGGCGTGCCGGCGACCGGAGGCTGCGGCACCCGGCGCGCCGGCGACCGGAGGCGGTGGCGCCCGGCGCGCCGCTGTGGAGAAGATCCACCGTGGCTAAAGCCGCGGCTGCGCGGAACCGGGGAGGGATGGGGCGGCCCGGCCGCGTCCGCGTGAAAGGCGGCCCCCGCGGGGCCGCGTTTTCCTCCAAGCCGCGGGTCAAACCCGCGGCGGCGGCTCCTTCGGCCGCTCGGCCGAAGCCGAGCCGGCCGGTCCGGTCGGCCGGGCCGCGCCCAGGCCGGACCGGACCCGGCCTAGCCGGGTCGGGCCGACCCGGTTCGGCTGACCCAGGGGGGGTTCGGGCCGGGTCGCCCCGGGCCCAGAACCCCCGTTTTCGGGCCTTCATCGGTCTTTTGCCCATATCTTGGGCCTAAGACCTCCGATTGACGAACCGTCAGTGGATACGCGATCCTTGGATCGACACGGTCATTTCGGTATATTATACTCAAGGTTTCGGAAGACTTTGGGTTCGGCCGGGTTGGTTCGTACACGAAACCAATCGGGCCCTCGGAGCGGAAACGCTCATAACTTGAGCTACGGACGTACGATCGACGTACCGTCAGCTGTGGTAGTTTCCTCTAAGTGAGACGGAACTTTTGGCATACTCCGCCCGAGGATCGGACGCAGGCGGAATACGGTCGGGTTGGTTTTGCCCTAAAAACCAACCGGGCCCCTGGGACGAAAATGCCAATAACTCTCAGACCGGGCGTCCGATTGACGCGCCATCTGTTGCGTTGAGATCCTGTTGTCGATATGGAACTTTTGGATACATCAACTTCGGACTAAGTGTCAGTTGATGTATCAGCCTCTCGGCTCGTGGAGCGGACCCTCCTAAACGAGCTCGCTATGTGCGGGAACCCTAGCGCTGGCTGTGACTGCGACGACGGCAGAGCAGAGATCCTCAGTGGACTGCGACGACGGCAGAGCAGAGATCCTTCGTGGACTGCGGCGACGACTGTGCAGAGATCCTCAGTGGACTGCGTCGACTACTGCACTCAGCGATCCTACGTGGATCAGTGCTACAGGTTCTGTGTGAGCCCGATCCTATGTGGGTCCTTACTACCGGTTCTATGTGAGCCACTGCCTACAGGTTCTGTGTGAGCCCGATCCTACGTGGGTCTTTTGCGGGGGTTAGTACCTATCGATCCTTCGTGGGTCCGACGACTTAGATGGATCAGTGATCATCTTTGACGTCATCTGAAAAAGTATACCTGGTTGAGCTGAATCTTATGTTACTCTCCTTTGTGGATTGTGTTGAACTATCCTATGTGGATTTACTGTTTACTCTCCTTGTGGATTTGAGTCTTGCTTTCCTTTGTGGATTGAGTTGTTCTTGAGCTCGTGAGCAGAGCTAGAATTGGGGACTTAGGTATATGTATGGGCATATACCTAAGTCGAGTCAGATGTTACTTCGTGATTGCATCTTTCTTTTGTGCTATATCCTTTGTGGATTTCGGGAGACCTTCGGGGGTCTCGGGGTCCTTACTGAGTAGCTTATACTCACCCCTGCACGGGCTATGCCCGCACCTTGTTGTGTTGGATGCAGACGACGGACAGCGCTGATCGCGGTTGGGGCGTGGAGCAGGACGGTACCTGGAGGTGGACCACTGGGCGGGACGTGCTCGGAGCGGACATGGGACCCGAGGAGCCTGGAGGCTATCTGTACCCACCCTTCAGGTGGGATTGCCAGTGGAAGACACGAGGCCGCCGTCTTTTCTTCAGTTACTGTACTTTACTTTTCAGTTGTACTTTCAGTTGGGCTTGTATTCCGGCCCCCTTTACTTTTCTGCACTTTGTAGTTACTTCTGCTTGCTGACTCTGTGGTGGTTGTTACTTATAAAGGCAATGCCTTCCCTGTTTACCGGGAATTTTACGCCTTGGTGCTAGTCGCCAGCCCCTGGCCTATGGAAGGCGGGCTTGGGGTAGTCACGGCACGGGCCCCGAGGACGGGTTGTGACAAATTGGTATCAGAGGTGGTCGGTTCTACCGCAAACTCTGATCGTCTTTTCTTTCTATATGAGGCAATAATATTTAGTGTATTGAGTGTTGTTATCAGTTCAGGGAGCCCAGTGTTGGTGCGGCAGCCGACGTATCCGTACACCAGGACCCTGACTCCTGATTTCCGACTTAATGCATGAAAACATTGATTGCGTGTGTGTTTCAAGTCTTCTTTGTGATTACTTGTGTCAGCTCGCCGGGTATACTGATCTGCTTCATGAAAGTCTCAAGTTTTCCTTGCGATTACTTGTGCCAGCTCACCAGGTATACTGTTCTGACTGTGGTGCTCTTGTTCTCCTTTTCAGGATGGCCCCGCGACGACAGCCAGCTAGGGTTCCGAGTGTA
Organism: Viscum album; assembly: GCA_963277665.1. Taxonomy (NCBI): domain Eukaryota; kingdom Viridiplantae; phylum Streptophyta; class Magnoliopsida; order Santalales; family Viscaceae; genus Viscum; species Viscum album. The sequence continues at coordinate 1,420,036,164 of OY728123.1, read as the reverse complement.
GGGCGCGACGGCAGCCCACCGAGCGACGAGGCCTCGGTGCAGGTCCCTTTGCCAGCAGTGGCACCGGCGGTAGCTTTACCCGCCGAGCCACCGATGCTACCAGTACCAGACGCTGACGATGCATGTCGCCTCAGGGCATTACATGAGTTTGAGAGCCAGCGACCGCCCAGGTTTCGCGGTGAGGCGGACCCCCAGGCCGCCGAGGACTGGCTAGAGGCGGTGGTGCGGATCTTTAGGCTAGTGAGGACACCAGCGGATCTTATGGTGATTCTCGCGGCGAGCCTCCTGCAGGCGGCGGCAGGACGATGGTGGAGCTTGATGCTCCAGGTTCACGATGAGGCATCCTTGCTCTGGACGGACTTCGAGAGTCTCTTCCGCTCTGAGTTTGTCCCGGCCACCCTCCGAGCGGTGCGCATCCAGGAGCTTCTCCAGCTGCGCCAGGGCAGCATGACGGTCGCTCAGTACACGGCGAGGTTCACTGACCTATCTCGTTACTCGACCGACATGGTACGGGACCCCTTCTTCCGGGCCCGGACCTTCGAGCAGGGCTTGCGACAGGAGATTCGGGCGTCGCTGATCTCCCTCAGCATTCCGACCCAGGCGGGAGTGCTGGAGCGAGCCCTCCTGATCGAGAGCTTCCTGGTAGAGCCTTCTTCAGCGGCGAGACCTAGCGCAGGGCGGCAGGTAGCTGAGTCTTCGGAAGCAGGTAGCCGACGGATGACTCTGGGGTCCAGGCAGACCAGACCCCCACGCAGACGGCCTCAGGACACCGGCTCAGCAGTGCAGGGCACACAGCGGAGTGCCAGCCTTCCGAGAGGCAGGCTGTGCTACTCCTGCGGCGGGCAGGGTCACATGGCTCGTGACTGCCCGACTCGCCGATCAGAGGAGCAGCAGACGGTGGAGGGGCCACCCAGGCAGAGGCAGAGGGTCGACCGTGGCGGTCCGCAGGGAGGAGGCGGACGAGGCAGAGGAGCTGGCCGAGCAGCGGGTGGTGGGCGACGCTTCCAGGCTCTACCCCCACCACCACCAGGAGGGCCACCTCGACCACAGGGAGCTGGCGGGCAGGGACAGGCCCAGCTCCAGGCAGTGGATGCCTACGACCCCGACATGCCAGAGATGATTCGAGGTACGATCTGTGTCTATTCCACCCTTGCTGCAGTACTTATAGACACAGGAGCGAGTCACTCTTTCATAGCCTCTGCCCTTGTTCGGAGCTCGGAGATTCCGACTGAGCCGTTGGCTCGATCCTTACGGCTAGAGACTCCTACGGGAGCAGACTCGACGATTACGCACTGGTGCCGGCAGTGTGAGCTTACTCTAGGAGGCGAGAGCTTCCGCTGGGATCTCCTTGTAGCGGCGTCGAGGCCTTACGACGTCATCTTGGGCATGGATTGGCTATCCACGGTTCATGCCCAGGTCGACTGTTTTAGGCGCAAGGTGCGATGTGTTCGCACCGACGGGAGCAGGTTTACCTTCACCGGCGAGAAGGGAACCTTTGCAGCACAGGATGGACTTCCGCGGAGGAGAGTGCAGCCCATCTCTCATCAGTTGGCTAGCCTCATCCTAGGAGCATGGGACGTGCAGAGTCCAGTTTTTCCTGCAGTGGTGGACCAGTACGTGGACGTCTTTCCCGACGACGTTCCAGGGCTACCTCCTCGTAGAGAGGTAGACTTTTACATTGAATTGTACCCCGGGACAGCCCCGATATCTACTCCAGCATATCGGATGGCCCCCGCTGAGCTTCGGGAGCTGCGGGTACAGTTGGAGGACTTGCAGAGCAAGGGGTTTATCCGACCAAGTGTTTCACCCTGGGCTTCCCCGATTTTGTTTGCCAAGAAGGCGGACGGGAGCTTGCGACTGTGTGTCGACTATCGTCGCCTGAACCAGGTGACAGTGAGGAACAAGTATCCGCTGCCACGGATTGATGACCTCTTCGATCAGCTCAAGGGAGCGCGGTGGTTCTCGAAGATAGACCTCCGGTTAGGCTATCATCAGCTCAGAGTTCGAGACGAGGACGTGCAGAAGACGACCTTCAGGTGTCGGTATGGCCATTATGAGTTCTTGGTTATGCCGTTCGGCGTAACCAATGCTCCAGCAGTGTTCATGAGCCTCATGAACAGGATCTTCCAGCCATACCTCGACCGATTTGTCGTGGTCTTCATTGACGACATTTTGGTATACTCGACGACTGAGGAGGAGCATGCCTACCACCTGCGAGTTGTGCTAGACAAACTCCGAGAGCACCAGCTTTATGGAAAGCTCTCAAAGTGCCAGTTCTGGTTACGTGAGGTCCATTTCATGGGGCACGTCATCTCTGAGGCGGGAGTTGCAGTGGATCCCGCGAAGATCGAGGCAGTGCTAGCTTGGGAGCCACCCAGGAGCGTGACGGAGGTGCGGAGCTTCTTGGGCCTAGCCGGATACTATCAGAGATTTGTGCCAGACTTCTCCAGAGTTGCGGCACCACTCTCAGCCTTGACAAAGAAGGGGAAACCCTTTGTGTGGTCAGACAGATGTCAGCAGAGCTTCCAGGAGCTGAGACTGAGATTGACCAGCGCACCTATCTTGAGGTTGCCTGAGGAGGGAGTTGGATACGTAGTTTACTGCAATGCATCAGGGACTGGACTCGGGAGCGTCCTGATGCAGGATCGGGCCGTGATTGCCTACGGATCACGTCAGTTGAGGCCGCATGAGCAGAACTACGCCACTCATGACCTGGAGTTAGCAGCAGTGGTCTTCGCTCTGAAGACTTGGCGGCACTATCTGATGGGCGAGCGCTTCACAGTCTTTTCTGACCACCAGAGTCTCAGGTATATCTTCTCTCAGAAGGACCTGAACCTGAGACAACGGAGATGCCTTGAGTTCCTCCAGGACTATGACTTTGAGATAGTCTATACTCCTGGGAAGGGGAACGTGGTAGCCGATGCCCTCAACAGGAGGACGGGCATTCAGCTACTTGAGGAGGCGACGGAGCAGTTAGCCTCCTTACAGATATCCTTCGTGGATAGAGACGGAGCAGCCTTTCTTCAGTCTCTCACAGTCTCTCCTCCACTTCTACAGCGGGTCAGAGAGGCTCAGCGTGGGGACGCTGACTGTGAGACCCGGCGTGCACTGATATCCTCAGGTCAGGCGCCTGATGGCTTCTCCCTTGGAGCAGAGCACGACATCCTTTTCAGAGGACGTACCTTCGTACCTGTCGCTTTACGAGAGGAGGTGCTGAGAGAGTTTCACACTTCTCCCTTGGCGGTGCATCCCGGAGTGGCGAAGATGTACCAGGATCTCAGATGACAGCACTGGTGGCCGGGCATGAAGAAAGCTGTGGCAGAGTTCATTTCACGATGCCTCACCTGCCAGCAGGTGAAGGCAGAGCATCAGGTACCAGTAGGCTTGGTACAGCCCTTGGAGGTCCCGGAGTGGAAGTGGGACAGCATATCTATGGACTTCGTGACTGGACTTCCACGCACTTCCAGAGGTCACGACTCTATTTGGGTGATTGTCGACCGACTCACCAAGTCGGCACACTTCTTACCCATCAGAGAGCAGGGCTCAGTGGATAGCTTGGAACGTCTTTACGTCCAGGAGATCGTACGGCTTCACGGTGTGCCATCGTCTATCGTCTCCGATCGAGATGCTCGTTTCACTTCCCGGCTTTGGAAGGGGTTGCAGGAGGCATTCGGGACGCGGCTCCATCTGAGCACAGCCTTCCACCCTCAGACGGATGGTCAGACTGAGAGGACCATACAGACACTCGAGGACATGCTCCGTTCATGTGTTCTCGACTTTGGTCGCAGCTGGGAGGACCACCTACCCTTGGTGGAGTTCGCGTACAACAACAGCTACCACTCCACCATCGGGATGGCACCATACGAGGCGTTGTACGGCAGACCCTGCAGATCACCGTTGTGCTGGACAGACCCTGGGGAGTTAGCACTCGTGGGACTAGAGATGGTCCGAGCCACGACAGAGAAGGTCCAGATCATCCAGGAGAGGATGAGGACTGCTCAGAGCCGGCAGAAGTCATATGCTGACAAGAGGCGGAGGCCACTGGAGTTCGAGGATGGCGACCACGTCTTTTTGCGTGTCTCACCTCGACGTGGTTTACGGAGATTTGGCCGAGGCGGAAAGATGTCTCCACGCTTCATCGGGCCTTTCCAGGTCCTCAGCAGGATAGGAGAGGTGGCTTATCGCCTGGCTCTACCACCTCAGTTGCACCGGGTGCACGACGTCTTCCACGTGTCTCAGCTGAGGAGATACGTGCACGACCCGACGCACATCATCGACTTTGGGGAGCTGGACGTGGACGATGGGGAGACTTTTGCGGAGGTCCCAGTGGAGATCGAGGATCGACAGGAGCGGGTCCTACGTGGGCGGTCGATTCCTCTTGTGCGCGTCAGATGGCAGCACGGGAACCTCCAGGAGAGCATTTGGGAGCGGGAGGCTCAGATGCGTGCTCAGTACCCCCATTTGTTCCCCTAGTTTTTGATGTATCTTTACGGGGACGTAAAGCCCTGAGGTGGGAGTAATATAAAGACCCGCAAATTTCAGGGAATTTTTTTTCTTAAATTTCTTTGGAATTTTACTAGAGCGCAGCTTCATACGGCACCTGATTCTGAGGCCCGGTGTGCCCGGAATCAATTTCCGAAGTTTGGCTCGGGTACGTTCAGTGAACGGACGAGCGGGTTTTTCTATCTTTTGAACCGGTGCCCGGAATCGAATTCTGAGGGCACCGATGAAATCGTAGCGCCGGTATTTGCTTAGAAACGCCTCTTCCGGAGTTGCGTTTGCTCAGACGTGGTTTATAAATTTTGGGGCTTAAAGTCAGAAATAAAATAAAATTTGTGCGACAACTTTATTTTATTTCACTTAAGCTGCTTGGAAGCCGCTTGGAAGCCACTTGAACTGAGTTAAAGCGGATAGGGTGCTATCCAGAAATATCCTACCCCCTTGGTAGGATATTTGTGAGGTGGGGCCCGCACGAGTCCCGCCGTTTCTTTCGCTAAGTAACGCACCCGCGAAAACCCGTCAAAGTAACTGAAAAGTCAACCGACGCGTTTTCTTAAATTCTTAACAGACCATTTAATTGAGCAGTTTATTTCGTGAATTAAATGGGCTGTTTCGCTCGTTGAATTAATTCAACAAAACTGAGGGGTCGTTACTTACACTTTTACGTTTGTTGGCATGTTTATAAAATAAGACCAACCTAAAAATCCTTTGAAAGGATTTGAGAGGATCTTTGTTTCTTCATCTCCCCTCCTCGCGAAGAACGCGAAGAACACGAAAAACGCGAAGAACGCCGGCGACCAGAATTCGACGACGCACTCCGTGATCTGCGACGTCGACGAGCTCTACCCGCGACGTTCTTCGGCGACGCCTCTTCTTCCGCGGCCGATCCTCGTTCGGCAATTAAGGTGAGAAACGAATCGTTTATTTCACCCTTTTTTTTTAATTTCAATGACAACGGATTTAATTAATTAAATCTGTTTGATCTTGATCCGGAGATTGGCAACGCGACGCCGGATACCGCGACGACGCAACGATCCCCCTTCTTCCGCGACGAGCAATCCCGCGACGATCCCTCGTTCGGCAACGACAGCTGCGAGGTAAGGGTTGTTGGAATTCTTTTATTCTTTTCCCGTGTTTATTCCTTTGGAATAAAGAACCCGACCTCAGAACAATTTTAAATTATTTTAAAATTGTTGATTGGTTGCTTTTATTCCTCCTGTTGTTTATGACTAACGCGGAGGGTGCGAGTCTAACGAACAAGACCCGGCAACCCTCCGCCGATCTCTTTTGTTGTGCGGATATGGCGGACGACGATGAACCGCGCGGCAGGGGCGATCTGTTAATTCCGCAGTGAAGATCGGCCCCCGGGAGGAGCAACGGCGCAGACGGGAGGCATAACGGGCCACCGGAGCAACTCCGGCGGCCCGCGGAAGGCGGCGGCGACCGGAGGCGGCGGCGCCCGGCGCGCCGCCGTTGAGAAGATCCGCCGCGGCTGAAGCCGCGGCGGCGGCGGCCGGTTCCGCGGCCGCGCGGAACCGGGGAGGGACGCGGCGGCCCAGCCGCGTCCGCGTGACAGGCGGCCCCCGCGAGGCCGCGTTTTCCTCCAAGCCGCGGGTCAAACCCGTGGCGGCGGCTTCTTCGGCCGCTCGGCCGAAGCCGAGCCGGCCGGTCCGGTCGGCCGGGCCGCGCCCAGGCCGGACCGGACCCGGCCTCGACGGGTCGGGCCGGGTCGCCCCGGGCCCCGAACCCCCGTTTTTGGGCCTTCTTCGGTCTTTTGCCCATATCTTGGGCCTGAGACCTCCGATTGACGAACCGTCAGCGGCTACGCGATCCTTGGATCGAGACGGTCATTTCGGTATATTATACTCAAGGTTTCGGAAGACTTTGGGTTCGGCCGGGTTGGTTCGTACACGAAACCAACAGGGCCCTCGGAGCGGAAACACTCATAACATGAACTACGGATGTCCGATCGACGTACCGTCAGCTGTGGTAGTTTCCTCTAAGCGAGACGGAACTTTTGGCATACTCCGCCCGAGGATCGGACGCAGGCGGAATACGTTCGGGTTGGTTTTTCCCTAAAAACCAACCGGGCCCCTGGGACGAAAATGCCAATAACTCTCAGACCGGGCGTCCGATTGACGCGCCGTCTGTTGCGTTGAGATCCTGTTGTCGATACGGAACTTTTGGATACATCAACTTCGGACTAAGTGTCAGTTGATGTATCAGCCTCTCGGCTCGTGGAGCGGACCCTCCTAAACGAGCTCGCTATGTGCGGGAACCCTAGCGCTGGCTGTGACTGCGACGACGGCAGAGCAGAGATCCTCAGTGGACTGCGACGACAGCAGAGCAGATATCCTTTGTGGACTGCGGCGACGACTGTGCAGAGATCCTCAGTGGACTGCGTCGACTACTGCACTCAGCGATCCTACGTGGATCAGTGCTACAGGTTCTGTGTGAGCCCGATCCTATGTGGGTCCTTACTACCGGTTCTGTGTGAGCCACTGCCTACAGGTTCTGTGTGAGCCCGATCCTACGTGGGTCTATTGCGGGGGTTAGTACCTATCGATCCTTCGTGGGTCCGACGACTTAGATGGATCAGTGATCATCTTTGACGTCATCTGAAAAAGTATACCTGGTTGAGCTGAATCTTATGTTACTCTCCTTTGTGGATTGTGTTGAACTATCCTATGTGGATTTACTGTTTACTCTCCTTGTGGATTTGAGTCTTGCTTTCCTTTGTGGATTGAGTTGTTCTTGAGCTCGTGAGCAGAGCTAGAATTGGGGACTTAGGTATATGTATGGGCATATACCTAAGTCGAGTCAGATGTTACTTCGTGATTGCATCTTTCTTTTGCGCTATATCCTTTGTGGATTTCGGGAGACCTTCGGGGGTCTCGGGGTCCTTACTGAGTAGCTTATACTCACCCCTGCACGGGCTATGCCCGCACCTTGTTGTGTTGGATGCAGACGACGGACAGCGCTGATCGCGGTTGGGGCGTGGAGCAGGACGGTACCTGGAGGTGGACCACTGGGCGGGACGTGCTCGGAGTGGACGTGGGACCCGAGGAGCCTGGAGGCTATCTGTACCCACCCTTCAGGTGGGATTGCCAGTGGACGACACGAGGCCGCCGTCTTTTCTTCAGTTTCTGTACTTTACTTTTCAGTTGTACTTTCAGTTGGGATTGTATTCCGGCCCCCTTTACTTTTCTGCACTTTGTAGTTACTTCTGCTTGCTGACTCTGTGGTGGTTGTTACTTATAAAGGCAATGCCTTCCATGTTTACCAGGAATTTTACGCCTTGGTGCTAGTCGCCAGCCCCTGGCCTATGGAAGGCGGGCTTGGGGTAGTCACGACACGGGCCCCGAGGACGGGTTGTGACATATTCAACATAAACCCTTTCTTGATTTCCCTTACATCAAAAATTATGAAACCTGTAAGGGATTTGGTTAACAAATATTTCATTCCTTAAGTTAAAATGTTATCCCAAGGGGGTAATTATCATAATTTTAAAAAATAATTACATTTATTATTTCATAATATATTTCCTATTTTCTATCAGATAAAAAAATTAACTGAAATATAATTTTTCTATGAAATATTTCTCCCTTAAAAGTGAAATATTTCATAGAAAAATATCTTCACATTTATAGATGGCCTCACCTCTATTTCCATGTTAACGATTCCTTGATTCATTTTTCCATTATATAACATCCCAATGTTTTATAAATAAACCTATTATAGAAAGCATTCAACACTAATTCTATGATAAAAACACTTTTATATTTATGGGAGATAGTTTTAACATGGGTGTTAGATATAATTTTGTTGCTTCTATGATTTGAATTTCGAATAACTAACATTCACAGTTGCGATTAGTAAGATATTTATAGTTTTATAGGATCAACATACAATTTATGTTAACTGTAACATACCATTATGAATAGTAACTTACCATTATGAATAGAAATGTTCCCTTTCAAATTGTAACCTCTCCCATAAGAGTATAAATGTAACGTGGGGACCACAGAATCTAGGATTCAGTGCATTATATTAATACATTGGCATGATTACAAGGAATAAAGTCCCAAAGGACTGATCAGTTTAGTAGTCTTCAAAACAAGATACACACATAAGTTCAACATTACAACTTGAAAACAAAAACAACACTAAATTATTCCATTAGAAACATCCAACATTCCTAGATTATGCCTAAAAGTCACTAATAAATAACTTCTTTATATCCTTGGAAAATGAAACATAAGAAAGGGGTGAGCTGAAATGCTCAGTAAGATTAAGCAATATAGTGGAAGATGACATTGACATTAGGCATGGTGAATAATTGGAAACACTTGCCTTTACAAATAATTAACATGAACACTTTATGGCGGGAATATGAGCTGAGTAAATAATGCCAAAACAAAACATAGTCATGGGCATTCTACTAGTCTAATAACCACATGAAATATCAAAAGCTAATATCATAATGATGTAATTCATAATTCCACACATCATAACCACATAGTCAAGGCCTTATGCCAAGACTACAAATAAGATTCTGTCAAGGCCTTCTGCCAAGACACTTGTTTGTCTAATGAGACCTACCGATGCATCGGGGAGCTATAGCAGGCTCCACCCATCACATACTAAGTCCAATTCATTCCTCATATGAAAATGTTGAAACATAATCTTAACATTCGTATTAAATCTGGCATTCAAAATGTCAATATTTTAACCACAAACCATGAATGGTATAAAAATAACACATCTATAGTTAAGCATAACTCATTCAATAAAACATGAAAGATTGTATTATAATATATTATCCTATATGGATAATTATTAAGGATATTGACATAGATTAAAATAATCATCAATACTATTTGAGATAAATATCCCCCTTTTCTTGAAAACATTTAAAAGTCAATATTTATCCTGAATTCATTTAAAATATATTTTTTCATTGAAGTGTACCATATCACATTGATACCTTTTAAAGGAATTTTAGTTTCAAAACATTAACATCCATATAAATAAATCCTTAAAACCGTTTTTAAATCGTCGACATTAATGAGAATGATTTAGAAGAATAAATATTTAAAATATTTAAAATGATATTTTATTTAAAGTTAATAACCAAAAGAGAGACACTTGAATACAAATAATTTAGGTAATCAAAACAATATAATATCATGAGAATAATGGGATTCAGGATATTCTATGTCAATGTACATTATACAACCCATATAAAAGTTAATTTGTGTATAACAGCAAAGAAGTCTCAATGGAATGTAAATTGAGATGAAATATCTTATAAAGACAGTATCCTTAGGTGAAGAATAATTCAATCACATAATTATGTGTGAAAAATATAATTACACTCAATATTATTTGATATTAAGTGTAAATAAATCACAAGACATTCACACAAATTCTTATAAAAACAACACCAATGACTTGGATGTCTAACTCAATGAATGGAAATTCAGTTAAGATTACTCTTACCATGATCATATCAATGATTTGAGAAATTATCAATGGATTGATTATGTGTATCAAAATTATATCCACACAAAGGGGAGTGTAAATTACTACATAAATAATAAATTTTGATTCCACACATAATCCTTGAGTAAAAATAATCAATGAAGCATGCGTAAAGCCCAATGAGTGGAAACTGAAATTGGAAATTCCCTTACCAATTTGGTAGCTCACAAAACATACACCCAATGAAAGAAGGATCATAACATGAAAATGTAATTAGTGATAAATTAATGTATATTACACCAAGAATACAATCATGGGAATTACATACACCACAAATAGGAAATAGTGGATAATATAGTATGAATCTCATGGGAATAAAAAGTGAGATGAGAAACCCTTATCACATTGTAATCGATTGAGTCGTATGAACGAAATTTAATAACCACAAAATAAATCATAGAATACCATGAATGTAAATAGAATCAGGATAATATATATCAAGTGGTAGTATAAAATACACCACATGCAATATATAAGTGGCGAACAATGGAAATCTCACAGAATTAAAAGTGAGATAAGAAACCCCTTACCTCAAGTCCGGCATGTGTTGTATGTTCCTTATTCTTCCTGAATAATAAACATAAGTTTATTTATACTTGATTAAGAAATTTTTTCAATATTATTATTCCTCTTATATCACTTATTACCTTGAAATAACAATTATTTAATAATTTGAGTTCATACTGGATATTTTATTGATGTTTGAAACATGATTCAAAAATGAATTTTTAATAATTACAATTTGTGCATGTGGTCATAATTCCATTATCTATAAAATTCTATAAATTATATAGATATCATATATATATATTATATATCCATTATATATTAGTATTTATACCAATACATAACATTTTGATATAAGAAATGAAATGCACCGTTCATGGAGACGGTAAGTCGTTTGTACGCATGAATTCTACTTTCATTATAATTTTTTATTTTAATGGAATTAAAACATAATGATAAATAGGTATATTATAATTAAAGTATAATATCATATATAATATAATTAAATCCATTATTTTATACATCCCACATAAGGAATTAATGCATCATATTACATTGAGGGGGCAATAGTCTGAAGATCCTCAAATAAAATTATCACGTTTACCCATAATGGAATCCATAAAGGTATGTTGTAAATAAAAAATACAGAAGAATAAAGAAAACATAAACATAATATATATCATATATAAATAAATATCTATTTTAATGGCCACCATGAGAGGTATTAATAGATAATTGAACAATCATCATTTCGTGATGTGTTAGTTTTCCATCCAGAGAAACAATGTTTTCTTTACCCATTAGATAGAGGTGTGTGTAAATGTAATTCAAATAATACTCATAAAAATATATAATTATATTTAGTATACTGGTGCTCTTATAATATAATTTAATAAAAAGAGTTTATGGGTTGGAGAATTAAAATAAAATAAAAGAAGTTACGAGAAACCCTTGCCTTTAATTTGGGTAACTCCCTTTGGATTGAACCAAATAGAATTCTTGAAGTGCCTTCTACATAAGGTAAGAACTATAGGAGGAATAGATGGATATTGATATCTTATTTGGGCAGGTTCGAGATGATCCAAGGGGCTTGAGAGTTGTGAGTAATGGGTTAAAGTGGTGTCCTTTTATAAGGGAGGGGAGGGGCTCTTCAGGAATGCTTGAAAATGTTATTTTATTATAAACTTGTCATCTATTTAAAAAGATCGAAAACACATTAAAGTTGAAGATAATATGAATCATGTTCAAAATAAAATCATCCAATAATAATTGGATAGGTTTTGGAAATTTTTTTAATATTAATAACCTTATTTATTTAAATCATTTATTAATGAGGTGAATACGACATAATTATTTTGTCCTAAATAATTTAAATTATTTGATGTCGAAAATTAAAATAAAAAAATACCATAATGGAGGATATATTTTTATCTTTCCAATGAATCTTGATAGTAAAAAATATGACTTATATAACCCCATGTATAAATTTATATACTAAAATATATTTGTTAATGTCATTTTTTTCTTACTTTATGTTAATTAAATAAAAGTGTCATTATCACTCTTAAGTTGCTCCATGGAGTCCCCAAATCCACCCAAGGATGCCCATGGTTGGCCACGACTCATATAATAAGGTTTGGAAAAGTGTTAAGGTAATTGTTTATTATTATAATATTCTTTTTACCTTGAATTATCCTATTTACCTTTAACCGCTGTAAATAAAAGTCAAAATATCTATTCACCAAAAATTATTTTTATCTTATTGAACCATATTTTACTTAATAATAATAACCATTTATGTCATATTTTTGAAATTTAATTGACTGAAGTGGTAAAATTTAATTTAATTGAAAACGTAAATTTTTAACAACTACTAAGTGGTTTTACTATTCATCAAAAATTGAGGTTTTTCAAAAAAATACCAAAAATTCAGCATATGATATATTTAATATTCTGAATTAAAAAATTATATCTATTTTAAAAAATTATAGAAATAGAAGTTTCATTATTTAATTTAAAATTAATTCCTGTTGTCAAAACAAATAGCGTGTTTTTAAGAAACAATAACGATCAAAAGATTTACACTTGTTTATGTATAATTTCAAAGTGAAAATTATGCCAATGACCAAAATTTTAATAAATGGTAAAAATATATTCTAATTATACTTCCAACCCATTTAAATGTATAATATAACACTATAAATTAATTTTACTAAAAACGTTTTTTTAATAAAAATTTAGTAATGTTCACTATTCTACTCAATATGAAAGTTATCCGAAAAACACCAAAATTTTTTCAAAACTAAATTTTTATCTCCCGATTATAAATAAGAAGTTTATTTTGTCAAATTGAATATATAAAAGTGTCAAATATTTGATTTAAAAAGGGTTCTCCATTAAAAGGCGGTAAAATTTCATTTTAAAAAAAATACATCATTTATCTGAAAAAATGAATTTGTTCTTATATTATGTCTAAGAAATAAATAATATGGATGTTTAAATTATGAAAAATATATAGAATTCATAATTCAGTTAATATTATTCATAACTGCTTTTGAATGGCTAGTTTGGTAAGTTTTCGTGTGCTCGAACTCGGTGTTGTGTCTGGTGCAAGCTTATGAATTACTTTAAAGATATAATGTACTATGAAACCTTATGGTGTTACATTCTATCCTCCTTCAATAAATTGAATCCTCATAATTTATGCTTCAGATTGAAAATAAGGGTTTTGAAATTTCAAAATATCTTAGTTGAAATCCCACATGGAAAATGGATTAATGAGGCCTCCATCATAAAATAAATAAAGGTAAGTATGATGGTAACTAAAAATAACACATACTATGGTTACATGTAGGAAAACATGGATATGTAAGAGAAAAATAATCCTCATGTTCTGATGGAGAGTGATCATGAATATTATTAGGATAAAGATAACGATATAAAATCCATAAACTAGTGATGGGTAGAAAGGTATTATGTTACCCAGTAGGAAAAGTAAACAACCAACATTTTGTTTAAAGTTCCAATTAATAATTCTGATGAATTTATTTATAATATTGACTAAGAGTATATGTATATATACTTAATTTATGAGTAGAGTTTCATCCATTAATACATTTCTTTCACAAACTCATCTTTTCTCCAAACGATGAGTATTCAAGATGACTTGGTTACACCTAAAGAACTACAATCAACTTATAGAGAATAACCTAATCCACAAAGGAAGAACTATATATTTCCCTTATCATTAAACATTAACCAATACCCAAATGGTTAGTAAATGATCATATGATCCCCAAAAATTATAATCCTTTATAGAAAAAAATACTACTCTAAATCTATAAAACATAAACAAATAATACCCAAAGTTCAACAAATACCCTTCAATAAAAAATTGTCCTAAAAATCCTTTTATATAATCCTAACTAAGATCGAAATGAAAAACTCAGAAGAATTTCATTTCATAGTCTTCCACGTTAAATTGTATCTCCAAAAAACATTGACTACTCTTAAAGTCATTACTTTAAAGTAATTAACCAAATCACATATTCTCTATGATAGGTTAATAATTTCCCTAAGTAACCCAAATATATATAAATACACAATAAAAACTTAAAAATATATATACCATTACTCCTCAAAAGAAATACTATAGTAATCTATTTTCCTTAGGCATATAGTGTTCCCAAAAAAGCAAACATATTCCAAAATAACATTTATCACTTAATCACAAAATCATTTTCCTAAACTAAGTATATACATTTGATAATACATAATGTCTAAAATCAACTTAATAAAATAATTTAACTAAAAATAATTAGTCACACTAACCAGGGTCTTCATGTAGTCCAATGTTATGTGATAAATCCCAATCGCACTCTGGTTGTGGGTTCAATTCCCACATCTTTGTCTGACGTGACGGTTTGTCACACGGTCTATGTTTTCTCCTTTATTAAAACATATATTTTATTACATTACCAAAATGATATTAATTATTAAAAATAAAAATAACATAATTTGACCACAAAATTTATCTCATACCTCACATTTTCATCCCAAAATTTAATAACTTGTAATTTCATCAAATTCAAGGATCATATAAAACCAAATGGTTATTTATAACTATATCCCCAAGAGAAAAGATAATTCTTCCACAAATATCATTTTCACATGACAAACTGTAGGGTTACACAATCAAGAGAAAATTCATCCAATGTAATCCCATCAACAAATATCAAAAATTATTTTAAACATTTCGCCAACCATTTATTTCCAAAGAGGTTCTTCATTGACCAAGAGGATATCCTATAGGATAAGGAATTCACTCGGGTAATTGCCAAGTCTTTTACATTTACGGAAAATGACTGTAAATGCATTCATGGGACCATTTTTATTTCCAAACATAGTACTCTTCATTTTTCCTTGACAGTTCATTACATTATGTCCTTCATTCCCACACATAAAGAATTTCTTTGTTCCATTAGGACACATTCCTGGGTGTCTCCTTCCACATTTCCTTCATGATAGAAACTGATGTTTCTTTTCTCCATGGTCTCCACTGTTGGAGCTCTTATCATTCATCACATTTCTCTTCTTTTTTGAGTCCAGGAGTTGGTTAATATATATGTTGTTGATCATCTTTTGGGAAAAATGATTCGTCATGAACACAATATCTTTTATTCCAATCAACGTTAAATTTTTTTCCTCATTTCCACCACCATTCCTACATTATACATCATTCTCAATGTTACTATTAATTCCTTGGAATCCAGGAATTTACTAAAACCAGAAAGTATTGTTTGAGTAATAATAGTCATAAAATCATTTAGAGAATATCATGACACCTTATTTTCAATTTTAAACACCTTAGGATTAACTAAGGTCATTTATTCTAATATAATATATAAATCCTTCAAATAGGTTTGTAATTAAAATTTAAATTATTATAAGTATATCCCCCAAGAGTGTCGTAGCCAAGAGTTCAGCAGGGCCAGTTTCCGTGTACCAGGATACCCCGAGTCAAGCTCAAAACTCCTTGATAGAGTTTTCACTCTTTTGTACATTTATGCCAGAGCCGCCTCTACCTGCTCGTATCCAGAGAGGGATGTATTTCTTGGAAAATACGCAAAATCTCTACATTAAAAAAATTCTTAGATGTTATTCAATAATAATCCTCAAAGTCTATCTTAAGGTAATGTTCATTAATCCGATTTTATCTAAATCTAGTTTCCACGGTTTGTACTAAACTTTCTCTGATACCAACTATAATGACCCGATCCTAGAATCCCGGAGTCGGTGAATTATTTTTATACATTTGCATGATTACAAAGAATCAAGTCCCAATGGACCAATTAGTTTAGTAGTCTTGTAAAGAAGATACATACATAAGTTCAACATTACAAATTGAAAAGAAAAAAACACTAAATTATTCCATTAGAAACATCCAATCTTCCTACATTATGCCTGTAAGTCACTCATAACTAACTCCTTCATAACCAGGGAAAATGAAACATAATAAGGGGTGAGCTCAAATTCTTAGTAAGAGTAATAAATATAGTGTAAGATGACATAAACATTAGGCATGGTGAATAAATGAAAACACAAGCTTTCAAAAAGAATTAACATGAACACTTTATGGTAGGAATATTAGCAGATAAATAATTCCACAATAAAACATAATGATGGGTATTCTACTAGTCTAATAACCACATGAAATATAAATAGATAATCTCATAATGATGCAATGCATATTGTCAGACATCATAACCTTGTAGTCAAGGTCTCGTGTCAAGACTACAAATAAGATTTTTTAAGGCCTTTTTCAAAGACACTAGTTTTCCTCGTGAGACATACCAATGCATAGAGGAGCTATAGCGGGATCCACCCATCACTTACTAAGTACAATGCATTCCTCATATGAAAAATTTGAAACATTTTCTAAACATTCATATTAAAACTAGAATACAAAATGTCAATATTTTAACCACAAGCCCTGAATAGTATAAAAATATCACATCCATAGTCAAACATAACTCATTCAATACAATATGAAATATTTCATTATAATAGATTAACCTCAATCGAGAATAATGAATGATATTGACATAGATGAAAATAATCATCAAAACTATTTGAGAGAAATATCCCTCTTTATGTTGAATGCATTTAAAAGTCATAATTTATCTAGAATACATTTAAAATATACTTATAAATCAAACTGTCACATACCCATTGGAAACTTTTAAAATTAATTTTAATTTTAAAACAATAATATAAATATAATTAAATCCTTAAACCCATTTTTAAAACGTGGACATTAATTAGAAAAATTTATAAGAATAAATATTTAAAATATTAAAAATGCTATTTTAGTTAGAGTTTCTAACTAGAAGAGAGAAACTGCAATACAAATAATTGAGGTAATAAAAACTTTATAACATCATGAGATTAAAGGGATTAATGATATACTATGTCAAAGTAAATTATATACACCATATAAAAGTGAATTGGAATATAAAAATAAAGAAGTCCCAATAGAATGTAAATTGAGATGAAATCCCTTATAAAGATGGTATCCTCAGTTTAATAATAATAAAATGAAATAATTATATGTGAAAAACATAAACACAGTCAATATTATTGGATATTATTTGTAAATAAATCAGAGTACATTCAAACATATTCTTGTAAAAACCACACTAATGACTTGGATGTTTAACTCAATGAATGGAAATGAGTTAAGATTACTCTTATTAAGTTCATATCAATGACTTAAGAAATTATCAATGGAGTAATTATGTGTATCAAAAATATATCCCCACAAAGGGGAGTGGAAGTTAATACATAAATAATAAATATTTATTCCACACATAATCTTTGAGTGAAAATAATTAATAATGCATGCGTAAAGCCCAATGAGTGGAAAATGAAATTGGAAATTCCCTTACCGATTTGGTAACTCATGGAACATACACCCCATGAAAGAAGGATCATACCATGAAGATGAAAATACTGATAAATTAAATTATATTACTCCAATAATACAATAATGTGTAGTACATACACCACACAATAGAAAATAGTGGCTAATGTAGCATGTATCTCACGAGAATAAGAAGTGAGATGAAAAACCCTTATCACATTGTAATGAATCGATTAATATGAACAAAATTTAATAACCACCAAATCAATCATAGAATAATATGAATTTAATGATAATCATGATGATATAAATTAAATTTCTGTATACAATACATCATATGCAATAAATAAGTGGCGAATAATGGAAATCTCACGGAATTAAAATTGAGATAAGAAACCACTTACCTCATATCCAAATTTTCTTGTATGTTCCTTGTTCTTCCTGAATAATAAACTTAAGTTAATTTATACATTATTAATATCCATTTTCAACCCTATTATTCCTTTTATATCACTTATTACCTTTCTATAACAATTAGTTAATTATTTGAATTCATATTGGATATTTTATCGATGTTCAGACCTTGAGTCAAAAATGCACTTGTTATAATTACAATTTGTCCATGTGGTCAAAATTAAATTATCTCTAGAATAAAATAAATGATTTAGATGTCATATATATATTATATGTCCATTATATATGAATTTTTAATAGTACATAACATTTGTAGATAAGATATGAAATGCACCGTTCATGGAGACGGTAAGCCGTAAGTGCGCATGAACACTACATTAAATACTATTCAGTAATTTAATGGAGTTAATACATAATTATACATAGGTATATTATAATTATATTATAATATCATATATAATATAATTAACTCCACCTTTTATGCATCCCAACCAAGGCATTAACAAGCCATATCACTTTGATGGGGTAGTAGTCCGCACTTCCTCAAATGAAATTATCTCCTTTACCCGTAATGGAAACCACAAAAGTATGATATAAATGAAAAATAAAAAAGCATAAAGAAATCATAAACATAATATATATCATATATAAATACAGTTCCATATTAATGGCCACTATGAGAGGCGGTAATAGATAATTGAACAATCATCATTTCTTGAGGCATTAGTTTGCCATCCATAGAAACAATGTGTTCTTTACCCATTAGATGGAGGTGTTAATAATTGTAGTTAATATCCATTCATAAAAAATATATTATTATATTTAGGATACATGTGTTGTTATAATAGAAATTAATAAAAAGAGTTTAGGGGTTGGTTAATTAAAATAAAAGAAAATATGTTAAGAGAAACTATTACCATTAATTTGGGTAACTCCATTTGGTTTGAACAAAATGGACTTCATGAAGTAACATCTACTAAATTTGAGGAATCTAGGTGGAAGAGATGAATTTGGAGAGCTTATTTGGATAAGGGTTTTGACTATTCAAGGGGCTTGAGAGTTGTGAGGCATGGGTTACAAGTGGTGTCCTTTTATAAGGGAGAGGAGGGGATCTTTAGGAAAGTTTGAAAAGTTTGTTTTATTATAAACTTATCTTCGGTTTAAGAAGATCAAAAACTCCTTAAAGTCAAAGATAAGATGACTCTTGTTCGAAATAAAATTAAGAAAAATGAATTTTACAGGTTTTTGATATTCTTTTAATATTAATGATCATATTTATTTAAATCATTTATTAATGTGGTGAATACTGCATCATTATTTTATCATGAATAATTTAATTTATTTGATGTCTAAAAATTATAGAAACAAATACCATAAGGTGGAAAATCCTTTCATATTTATAATTAATATTTATAGTCTAAAATAAGACTTATATATCCCCATGTAAAAATAGATATACTAAAAGATATTTGTTAATGTCATTTTTGTCTTACTTTATGTTAATTAAAATAAAGTGTCATTATCACTTTTAGGTAGCTCCATGGGGACCCAAAATTGACCCTAGGATCCCCATGGTTGTCCATGACTCATCCAATAAGGTTAGGACAAGTGTTATGGTAATTTGGTATTATTATAATATTCTTTTTACCATGAATTACCCAGTTTAGCTTTAACCACGATAAATAAAAAGTCCAAAGATACTATTCACCAAAAATTATATTCATCTTATTGAACCACATGTTCCATACTAATAAAAAATATTATGTTGGATTTTCTAAAATCAATTCACAAAAGCGGTAAAATTTCATTTAAATCAAAAATTGAGTTTTTAACTACTACTATGTGGTTTTAGTATTCATAAAAAATTGAAGTTTTTCAGAAAAATACCAATAATTCATCCTGAGCTATATTTGATATTCCGAATTAAAAAATTATGTCTATTTTAGAAAATTAAAAATATTGAAGTTTCCTTCATTAATTTAAAATTTATTTCCAGTGTCAATAACAATAAGTAGTTTTTAAGAAAAAATAACTATCAAAAGATTGACACTTGTTAATGCATAATTTCAAAGTGAAATTTTTTACAATGAACAAAATTAGATTAAATGGTAAATATATAATATAATTATACTTAAAACCCATTCATATTTATAATTGAACACTATAAATTATATTTTTTTTAAGTTTTTTTTCAATTACAATTTATTATTTTTCAATATTCTCCCAAATATAAATTTATCAGAAAAACTTCTAAAATTTATCAAAATTAATTTTTTATGTCTTGATTCTAATTACGAAGTTTATTTTGTCAATTTGAATATATAAAAGTGTCAAATATTTGATTTAAAAAGTTTTCTCTATTAAAAGGCAGTAAAATTTCATTTTTTTGAAAAATAATTAATTTATCTGAAAAAATGAATTTTTTCAAATATTATGTCTTAGAAACACATTATATGGATGTTAAAATTTTATGGAACATATAAAATTTAAAATTCAATTAATACTATTCATAACATCTTTTGAACGGCTAGTTTGGTAAGTTTTCGTGCGCTCGAACTCAGTGTTGTGTGAGGTGCAAGCTATATAATTACTTTAAAGAGATAATTTACTATGAAACCTTGGGGTGTTACAATAAATAAAATAGACGAACCATATAAATTATATTGAATATTAACAATTAAATGTTGATATTTTAGTGAGTAATAAATATTTAATTTCAATTATAAATTAATAAATTTATTTAAAATAAGTTTAATTTTCATTAAACTTTATCTTAAATAAATATTAATTTTTCCTATAAGTTTAGGATAATTTTAACGAGATATAAGTTAATTTTTTAATGTATTATAAAATAAATTTTAAATTTTAAATATGAATTTGCAAGTAAATAATTATTTTTATTAAAAACTAATTATATCTTATTTAGAAACTTATTTTAGTAAAATTTAGTTCATTTTTTGAATTCCATGTGTTTCAAAATTATTAGGGTGATTTTTTGTTATTTTTCTGAAATACTTGAATTTTTTTGAACATTGAAATTCAATAATTTATGAAATATGCTATTTAAATAAACATTTTTATTATGTTTGAGTCATGGATGATTTAAATGAGAATTTTTTTGAACTCACATGCACCTATTACTATTATTAGTCATGAGAATAAATAAAATTCATAGTTTTGATCCAAATTAATTAAATAAGGACTAAAATAATGGAAACCACCTCCTCCCCTACACTATAAAAACAACCCCTCACTTTCGTCTTCTATACACTCCTCTCAAGACTTGTTCCTGGCCTAAATTATACTAAAATAACCTCCCAATATGCTCCCCACATCTATCATCCCATTTTCTCTTCAAAAGAACAAATCCTCTCCCCTAAAGAGGCTCTCAAGGATGATTATTTCAAGAGGAAAATTCCTCTTTTCCTTTCTTTTATTTTCTTTCCCGTTCCTTTTTTTTATTTCGTCACCGCCTTTCCTAGAAATGTTATTGTAAATAAATTAATATAAAAGTAAATTAATGTTTTTATTATAGTGGAATAATTCATCATCATCTCTTATTTCTACTCCTTTTATACTAGAAATGAATTACCATCTCAGATATCTTAATTTATCACATTCAAGGATGGCGAGTTTTTTATTTTTGTTATCATCATTAATTATGATCATAAAACCATTTATACTGTTGAACCAGATCATAATATATGTAATATAACTTCTTTAATGTTATTGAATTATTTTTTACACATGGGATTAATTTATCGAACAAAATGAGGTTGTGGTGACCGAAAACCCGCCAAATTAATCCAAGCTTTTATCATTAAAATTTCACCAAATGATTCATACTCACCCAAAGTAACCAAATTAAATATATAATCATTTAACATTATTTATTAAAAACGATAGAATATAACATTAATTTTGTAATTAAATTATCATTTTACATTAACATCAATACAAGAGAACTGATCATGATGACTAATGAAACAAGCACTCACAATTGAGGATATTGAATTTCTCAACCCATAAAAAAACTATAAATAAACTTAATAAAATTATAATAAATAAATTAAATGTTTAATAGGTTATAAAACAATTTAATAATAAGTCTAATATCATAATATAGGACATTATGTTCTTGATCGGAATATATTTGGACATAATCTAAGGGTTTTTTAACCGAACCTCCATTTTCTTTCGGGTTACTCGTTTTCTTTATTAATCAATATTAATTTATTATTTATTCATATTTTTGAATAGAAAATTATTTGTGAATGTTTTATATGTGTTTACTTATCGGAATAATTCTTTTTGTTATCGAGAGACACAAGTTTTAAATTTATCTTTCAAAACAATTATTCCTAAAATACAAGCTCAATTCAAGGGAATTTCTCAAATTCTTACTCATTTTTAAGGAACTATATAGTCTAATTTTAGAAACAATTCTTTTTATAAAATCTCTCATTTTATTATTATAAAACTACATTATTTGAATTCTGGGTTTATATAAATACTTTTCTAAATGAACTCTTCTTTTCAATGTAAAAGAGTATTTATCACATGAATTACTCAATGATTTTATAAGGGTAATTCTGTCTATTTTAAACCTCTGGTGGAATCGTATATATAATTAGGAATAATATTTTATATTATCATATACCATATTTAATTTAATGTTTTCTGGTTAGTTTGACTATGGATGTTCTATATTGAAACCATTCAATATATTACTCTGAATGGTTAGTGTTTATATTTGTGGAAACCCATCTACACTGCATATGTTAGTTTCAATATGTATGTATATATTGTTTATGTTTATCCCCATTCATATGAGTATTGAATTGGAATTATCATGTGATGTGTGGGGCCCTCTATTTCCCCTCTTTGTATCAATAGGTCTCATGAGACAAAACAGATATTTACTTGGATGAGGCCTTTCCCATTTCTAGATATGGTTTTTGTTGAGGTTTTAATCAATTACAGATGACTTAGTTGAGACCTTCATGTTATATTTTAGAATCTCCATCATAATTCATTCCCTTATTATGAAACTATAGAATTATATTCCATGGGATTATTCGTCTAATATAATATCCATGGTTATATTTTATGGCATTATTTAATTAGTTTTGTATTCCTAACATGTTATGCTCAAGTACACATTTAAAAGACTTTTTTATTAGTGATTCATCATGCCTAGTGTTTAAGTTTTCTTCCGCTGTATTATTTACCCTTATTGCGTTCACAAGGATTATTTTCACCAGGTTATGAAGGAGTATATTATGACTAACTTCAAAGGATAATTTAATAGATTATGTGTTATTTAAAATAAGGTGTTATGTTGTATTTCCTTTCAAGTTGAAATTTTGAAATTATGTATGTATCTAGATTTGGAATACTACTAAACTATTTGGTCCTTCAGGATGTGTATTCCTTGTCAATATTCTAATGTAAAAAACTAAGTCATAGGTTCTGGGGAACTAGAGTCAGGACCTTATATTTGGTATCGTAGGAAGTTTATTAGAAAATATGGAAACTAGATTTAGAAAATGTATATTATGGAACAAAACCCTAATATTGTCTTCGAGGATATACATACATGAACATCCAGGCATTTTGGTATGTAATTTATTATGTGTATCTTTCTTGAAAATAAATCCTTTTCGGGATACTATAAGTCGAAGTGGTTTTAGCATAGATGTACCTAGGAGTAAGAACTACAACATGGAGTTTCGTGCTTGACCCATGGTATCCTGGTACATGAAACTTGGCCCGACTTCACACCTGGTTTGACACTCCTGGGGGATATGGTTAGGATATTTTAATTTTTCATTAAACACCATTATGAAGGATGTAAATATAATTTTTTCTTCATAGAAACCATGATTATGAGATTAGTTAGGGATAAGATTTTAATTAAAGCTATGTATTTATCTATGTTGAGATTATAATTTATTATTTATAACAAACTATAGTGTTTTCCATTATTTTGAATTGCAACCTCGTTGAAGGTATAAAAACCACATAAACGTGTGTACCCTATGTAGGGTTTGGCCTCCTGTTCAAGATAATGATGTTGGCTTTGGAACTACGACTAGTGTTCAGAAACTAATATCTATACTGGGACAACTGACTTAGGTTATGAACAATAGTCATGACCATATAGAGTATCATGATCCACTACATGGAAGAGAAATGTTAGAAAAATTTATCCAACAAAGACCTCCATCATTCAATGGGACTACAAACCCCTTCATATAAGATTAGTGGATAAGTTCGTTAGAGAAAATATTTCTCACTTTGGGATGTAACAAAAGAGAGAAGGTTATCATGGAAGTTTATCGTTTATTGGGATATGTGGATAAGTGGTGGTTGTTAATTCGAAAAAAAGGAAGAGGAAGAAATATGTGAAATGTTATAGAGTTTTTTTAAGGAAATATTCATAGAAAAATAATTTCATCATGAATAGAGGGTAGATATGAAAATTAAATTTCTAAATCTGATGTAAAAATAGAATGATAATGTTTAAAAGTATAAATCTAACTTCAAAAGGCAAGAAAGGTATTCCCTATAATACATAGGATATCCAAGGAGAATTATTGATGGATTCTTTGAGGGTTTAAATCCATTCCTATGAAAGGAACTAGTCTCCCAATGTTTCTGATCATACAACGATATTTCCTCATGTGTGATGAAAATAGAGAAGTAATTCTCTATGTCTTTTGACATTAAGGGAAAATAAGAGAAGAAGATGGTGGTAGAGTAAAGAATAAATAAATGGAAGAATAAAAATGGGAGTTTTCAAACATGTGAAACTTGTGGAAGGAAATACCCCAGAGCCTGCTTGAAAGGAAAATGAGCCTATTACATGTATGGAGAAAAGTTTCACCAATCATGTGATTTCAAGAGAAAGAAAGAAGCTATCAATGTTCAATGTTATAATTATAGGGTGATGGGTAACTATGCTAATGATTTTACAAAGCGTCATGGTAACATGCCTTAGAAATTTCCAAGGGAGAAAGTCTATGTTTATCATGTCACAACTACTAAGGTTGTAGTTAATAATGATATTGTAACAGCCCGAGATTTTATGAAAAAAATATTCTTTTTAATTTCATTAATGTCTTGTGATGTACGCTACACCAAAAGGAGATTACACAACACGCATCATTGAATTGTCTTTCACTACACGCAATCGTGACCTTCCTTGATAGCGTGTGTAGTACGCAATACCGAGTTTCACTAAACAATGATATGCAATTAAAATATTACTAAAACTAGCCATTATGAATAGTAATAACCACTTTTTGAAATTTTGTAAATTTTATTTTTCAAAATGGACTTCATTTTTGGATTCAGAATATTGAAATTAGCTTAGGGTGAAATTTTGGTACTTTTTGGATAACTTTCATATTCTGATAAATAGTGAAAATTACTAAATTTTAATTAAAAACAAATTTTTTAATAGCAATAACTAATAGTGATAAATTATTAATTTGGGTGGTTTTAAAGTATATTTATAATATATTTTTACAATTTAATACAATGTTGGTCGTTGGATGTAATTTCACATTTAAACCAGTTATAAACAAGTGTCAATCTTTTGATAGTTATTATCTCTTAAAAACACGCTATTTGTTTTGATGACAGGAATTAATTTTTAAATTAGTTAATGTAACTGATATGTTTTGAATTTAATAAAATAGAAATCATTTTTGAATTCATAATATCAAATATAGCTTAGGCCTAATTTTTGGTATTTTTCGGGAAACTTTCATTTTTTTGATGAATAGTGAAATCACTGAGTGGTAGTTAAAAAAACTGAATTTTTCATAAAACTTAATTGTACCGCTTCTGTGAGTGGAATTTCGAAATTCCGAGAGGCATGGTTAATATCAAGGACTAAAATGTGGTTTAATGAGATGAAAATAATTTTTGGTGAATAGTAACTGTTTACATTTTTTTACCACGGTTAAAAGTAAATAGGGTAATTAAGGGTAAAAATGATATTATTATTACCCTAACACATGTCCTAATTCTATTGGATAAGTGTAATTAGACCAAAAACAACCTTAGGAATAAAATATGACCATTTAGGCCCACTTGGATTAGATTAGGACATTTATTACTAATTTATTTAAAGAAGGGTTAAAATAGTTAAAATCTATGCTTATAAGAGGGAACTTTAATTTAATTAACTCTTCCATCTGGCCCACTATCCATGACTCTTATCAAAAATATCAAGCATAACTCCAGATGGATTGTCAGTGCTGATTCTTCTGTTAATTTTTGCTGTGGAAAATGGTGTGGTAACCCTCTGATATCATTGTTACCCGCTAACACTCCTCTTGATGATACTAATCAGACCATAAAGGATGTCTTACAATCTAATCAATGTGATCTCCCTGACAATATTTTGAAAACTATTAATAACTATTCCTCTTCCCCTGAGGGTGATTTTCATGTCTGGGAACCTTCTACTAATGGCATTCTAGATTCTAAAAACTATTATAAGCATAATTTCTCTGAAAATGAATCTAATTTCCTCTAGGTGAACCATTTTAACAAACCTTGGATTAAACCTTCGAGGCTTACCCTTATTTGGTGTATTGCTCATAATAGACTACCTACAGAAACTGTTCTTCAAGACTTTGGTATAAAACATTGTTCTAAGTGTCGTTTGTGCAATCAACACAGAGAAGATTCCAATCACCTCTTTCTATCTTGTGCAACGGCCTCTGCCCTGTGTAATTATATTTTTGATTTATTTAATTGCAGAAAACTCCTTACTGACTCAATCTCCTTGTTCGTAAGAAATTGCACAAGACATGAAGCTTCTCTTCAAATCAAGAATCTGTTTCTTGTGGCAGTGGGGGAACTCATGCATGAGCTTTAGTATGTCAGAAATGATCTTATTCACAATAATCATTCTCTCAATCTTAATGCAGGAAAATCTTGGATTCTTACTGCGATTTATGAAGCTGCCTCAATGAAAAAAGACTGTTGTGACAACTCGTGTTCTGGAAATCTTCAATTCCAGGATGGATCAAAGTGAATGTGGATGGAGCTTCCAAAGGCAATCCAAGTCCTGCCAGCTGCGGTGCGATCTTCAGAGACTCAGATGGCCAATGTCAAGGATGCTTCTATGTGGGTTGCGGTTACTCTTCATCTCTGGAGGCCAAAATTCTTGGGGTCATTCATGTGGTTGATATCGCGATTCAAAGAGGTTGGAGAAATCTATGGATTGAAAGTGATTCAACCACTATCATCCATTCCATATGGAATGGAAACATCCATCTTGCCTGGCCTCTTACTGCTCATTGGATGAACTGCCTCAACTTGCTCAATGGGATTGACTATATTGCCACTCATGCATACCGTGAAGCAAATGAAATTGCTGACTCTCTTGCCAACAAAGGTCTTAATCAGATCATAACTTTGATGGACTCTATTCCTCCTGACTTATTATATCTCTTTGATAGAGATTTTAAAAAAATCCATTCCTTTCACCTCTTGTAATCCTTTTTATCTTCCAATAAAATGTTCTTTGGTCTTTTGACCAAACCATCACCTTTAAAAAAAATAATAAATTCGAATATAAATATTCGTAAGAAATCTAAAGAAATTTTCTACATGATCGTATTTTATTTGTAATTTTTAGACATTATATAATTTAATTTATTTATGACACAACGATGATGCAGTAATTATCTTATTAATGAAATATTGACATAATTGATGTTATAAATACCCAAATAAATGTAATTTGAGACTTTTTGTGAATTAAAATAATTTTCTAGGTTAATATGACATGTTAGTATTGATTTAATTAACTTTTTTTGAACTAATCATTCTGTTATGATTTTCACAAAAATCAATTACTAAATAGTGTCAAAATTGACATAAAATAGTTTTTAAAACAAATATTATATTATTAATTGTTATTTTATTCCTAAAAATCTAATGATTGGCCAAATGACTTAGATAAGGTTATATATATTAATAATAAACAACTTGGGGTTCGTTTGGCTTGTTATAGTAATTTTATTAACCTTATAGTGGATGAACAGAAGAAGGCACGGTAAAAGTAAAATTATTTAACTTAATGTTAAAACTAAATGATAAGGTTAAAATAGGAACCTAAACATGTATAAATTCTATTGGATGAGCGTATTTCGACCCATACCCACCTTATCTTCGAAATAAATCAATTTGGAGCTATTTAAAACCGAATATGGCTTTATAATAAAATAATATTTTTATTTTTCCAAAGGTGCCCCTCTCCTCCCTTATAAAAGGGCACCTCCTCCCTCTCTTCCTCACACCACTTTGAGAATTAATGCTCGTCCAAACACTGCCAAATTCTCTTCTCCACTTCCCTGGAAACATCCTAGAGGTCCTGGTCTTCTTCAAAGACCAATTTTAGTGCCCTAAGAGGAGGACTCAAAGAGGCGCTTCAAAGAAGAGGTAATGTCTGTTACCGATTATTTCAACATTATTTCTTCTTCCACTTATTCTTATTAGGTTGTTTCATTATGAAGTAATAACATCAGTATCACTCATATACTGATATGTTATTATAAGTATTAAACAACCCTATTTCACCATCTATCCATCCTACGGAAAATGAAATCACCGCGCGTGCGTACGTACGAAATACCGTCTCCACGCCGTGGTGTATTCTATTTTCCACCACCACCTTACTTGGATGGGTATAATAGTGTACATAATAACAATATATGATTATTCTAAAGTGATATTGATTCTGAAATAGTATACATACACTCCGATACAATTCCACGATCATGAGAACGATATCATCGCTCATGCGTACGTACGGACTACCGTCTCCACGACGCGATGAGATTTATTCTCCATGTTAACCATTCATGAATGATTATAAAGTATATATATTACGTAATAATTAAATATATGACATAATAATGATACTTTATTTATGTGTATATATATGTATTTCTTCTACTTAATTCCATTCAACTCAATAAGGAAACGAAAATAGCATTCATGCGTACGTACGGCCTACCGTCTCCATGAACAGTGTATTTCATTCCATTTATTGATTTATTATATATATGTATATTCTGAATATATATTATATATAAATCATGTTTTATATTCCGTAATTAAGTAATCATGATATAAGTAATCATATGAATAATTACAAGTCAAAGCACGGACGACAAATGAAACGATTTTACCCAAAACGCTATTTAACATGGAATTTACAAAAGAACGGGTAATATAAAGTAATAAGTGAACAATATATGATATCATAATAATGATTATGATTCTGGAATAAGTCAATGACATTATTTAAATCATTATACAGGAGATTCGGACACTTATGAAGCAAATCAGACCTAAGTTAAGGGAAAATATCACAATCTCATTTTATCCGAGATTGTTTATACTTTGGTATTTACTGGGGTGTATTTTATCATCCACATCCATGTTTCGTCGATATGTAATATTTTTTCCATCCACATAAAATTTTTTAAATACAATTTTACCCTTTGGTGAGTTTTTTGTAAAAGATATGAAAGGAATCTATTGTCGTTTTTCGTACGAGGTACTTTTTGACTTTTCTGACAAAAGTACGAGATGGATGTTTTTTTAACTTCTACGACATGAATGGATTTCTAAAAACATTATTTCCAAGAATATTCCTTTACAAGTTTTCAATTTTATTTTTAATCAACTTCTTTTAGTTTAAAATTTTATGACATGTAAACAAAGGAAAATGTTTTTGAAGTAGAAATGATATTTTCCTCATGAATGGAGTTCAAGTGTTTTATCAAAATTATTTTCCATCTAAGATAATATAGGGTTCTATTTCTATCCCTATTATTACATTGATTAGATTATGTTGTGATGGAATTATTTTTATGAACTACTTTATCTTATATGTATTTTTTTATGATGTCATGTTGTTTAAGAATCCCATTTTTATTACATGGGTTATGCAATGATGTATGATTTATAATATTGTGGCACACATAATAATGGTATCATTATGAGATGGGTGGGACCTATATCTCCCTCCAATGCATTAGGTAAAGATTATATATCTAATGAGATAGACATGGCTGGAACGGCAGGTTAAACCGGTTCAGTGAAACAGGGCTGAAACGAGGAGTGAACTCGGTTCAGAAATGGAATTTGTCCACTAAGATAGTCTTGACAATGAGTCTTGACTAATAAGAAATGATTCTCCATGATTATGTGTGTATGCCACAAAGTTTCATGTTTTATGTTATGATTATTGGGATTACATTTCACTACTATGATTTATCCCATGTAATTATATTATGATCTCTTTTGCAGGTTAAGATTTCCAAAATGTTATGTTCTTATGAATATGATGTGATTGATATTTCTTTTGTTTACCCTTAATGAGAATTTGATCTCACCCTTTTATGTTTTCTTTTCCCCATGAAATAAAGAAAGGTTTTATGTAAAAAAAAGGAAGATCTTTATGGGAGATGTTGAAGATCTTTCACCACCATTAGAAGATTATATTCCGAGTTTCCAAAGACACTAAACTATTACGGTCCTTGTGTGTGTGTTTTTGTTATGTACTAAGTATTCCTCAAAATTAATGTAATGTCCATGTACGTTAAGATTAGGGTCTCTACAGTTGGTATCAGAGGAAAGGTTTAGTCAACCATTAAAATCTAGGATGCGAGAACTTTAGTGAGATCCCTAGATATATTTCTAAGGTATGTCTAGGGATGTCCCTAAGGATAAGTATACGTATAGGATATAGTCCTAGAACTATGGTAACGATCTTAGAATTAAACCTAAGATGTTAGATATTGAAGGTACTCCCCCATTATTATGTTGTTTTCCCTAGCATGATTTTTGCCTCTCACACTATTCATTTTGGGTTTTTGACGATGGCTGGAACCCGAAGTAACCGTGTTGATCAATGCAATGGACAATGCAATGATTGTCCTCCTGAACAAGAAAATGTTATGGGAGATGGAGTGAAAAATTTTATTTCTATACTTACACAAGCTATGAATCATTCTGGACTTCTAAATGAGCAGAGAAGGGAACAATATTCTATTGAGTCCTTCCTGAGGCAACGTCCACCTTCTTTCAGTGGGTCTTCTGTTCCACTTGTTGCTAAACAATGGATCAGTACCACTGAAAAGATATTTTCAGTTCTTCAATGTTCTGAACATGATAAAGACATCTTAGCAGTATATCATTTGGTAGGTGAAGCTGATAAATGGTGGAATATTATCAAGAATACGAGGCCAAGAGATGAAATTGAGTCCATGGAATGGGATGAGTTCAAGAACTTATTTTTCAATAAGTACTTCTCTCGTATTATTCGAACAAAGATGGAGAAGGAGTTTCTTGAACTAAAGAAAAAGGATGATAAATCATTTGGCATATACGAAGCGAATTTTACAAGGCTTGCAAGGTATGCATCTGGATTTATCATCCAACCTAAAAGTAAAGTTGATCGATTCTTCAGTGGCTTAAAACCAAATCATCGAAGGGAATTTTCTATAAGATACTTCAGTAGCTATGAAGAAATTGTGCATTGTGCTATCAAGGTATAAATGGAAGTTGGTGTTACTTATCCATCTCATAGTTTTGACAAGAAACGAAATATGGAGTTCAAGGAGAAATCTCAGAATAATGGTGAAAAGAATATGAATGTTTCCTTATGCTCGAAGTGTGGAAAGAAGCATGGTGGAGATTGTCTTAAAGGGACAAGAAAATGTTTTAAGTGTGGAAAAGAAGGTCGTCGAGCAGCTGAGTGTCGAAGTAATGGAAAAAGGTTTGCTAATGATGTGAATAATGAAAAGACTGCAGAGAATGCACCACCGACACTTCAATGTTTCAATTGCAAGGAAATTGGGAATTATGCTAATAAATGCCCTAATCCAAGGGTTAGTGATGATCGACATGGGAAACCACTTAAGGAAAAGGAAAAAGGGAAGTCACATGCGATCACTATTGGCAACGTTGAATATGACAACGATGTGGTGGAATGATAAAGTGTTTATGTAATGGGATTCCAAAATAATGTTGTATATAGTATCGTGGAATATTGGAATATTTATTTATTGGTCTATTGTGGTTTTCAAT
The DNA here is from genome assembly GCA_963277665.1 of Viscum album. NCBI lineage: Eukaryota > Viridiplantae > Streptophyta > Magnoliopsida > Santalales > Viscaceae > Viscum > Viscum album. Next base: position 1,420,004,150 of record OY728123.1, on the reverse strand, counting down.
AATTTTATGGTACCTGTAACCAGAGAAAGTGATTGAGATATTTTTGGAAAGAAGATGATAAGCGCATAATGACGGGATAAGGAGAAAATAAAATGTTTGACAGTATTCATGAGCTCTTGACTGATATAAAGAGAAGGTTATATCATGGTTTGAGTATATGAATTTTTGAATTTTGGTATCGTTCATTTTTTTCACTAAGGTTTAATGGGTATTCATTTTTTTTTCAAGAGAATACATGATTAAGGTATTCACATTATTGGAATGTGACCAACAAGATATATGGGGGATAAATGATGGTATTCACATGCTTGGTTGATGACATTTCAAGTATTCGTTTTCTTTATACTATGAGATTGGACCGAAGTATTTTAGATAAGCCTAAATATTAGAATGGATTATGTTGGACATATTTTAGTATTGTTTAAGGATAGAACTTTTTTCGATATTACTGATGGGATTTTATAGTAATGTAGTTTTAGAAAAAGGACAACCTTCAGGATGGGAGACGGCCCATCGCACCAGACAAGGCTGTGGGAATCGAACCCACAACCGAAATGCGATTGGCCTTTATCACCTACCACTGGCCTACAGGAAGTCCATGTTTAGTAGAAACTAGTTTTATTAAGCAGTATGATATATGAAGTATAAGTCCATTTTAGGAACCATATATGATTAATCTCACTATAGATGGATTTATGTATTTTTTGATAACTTTTCTATCCTTTTGTTTGAGACAGATGGAATGACCCATCATTTTATCACATGATCTTCTAACACATCACGAATGAAAAATTCAACTTCATTTATTTACGAGATGAAGTGGAAATTGTCCAAAGAATGACCAACAGTGAGACTATACCAAAATCACCAAAGTATTTCTTCTAATTCCAATTTCATCAACATTAGGGAAATTTTCATGAAAACCAAAAAATTTGTCATAGTGCTCTTATATCTGATGAATCAGATGGTACCTCAGATCGTCACAAATTTATGGCTTTGTGATTGTTGGCTTTTCCATAGCCATGTTCTCTACCACTCTCCATCAGAACATGGTGGTTAGATTTCTCTTCCATATCCATATTTTCACTTATGTGGAAACCCAATGATTAGTTTATTTGGGTAACCGTTACGTTTCATAATTTTGTTTTTAAAGATTTGTTTTGGTATACTTTTTTACGATGTGGGTTTCTTTTAAAGTAACATTCTAGTAGTAAACCATTTATAACCCCGACGAATTTCAAGGGCGAAATTCATTTTAAGGGGGGTAGAATGTAACACCCCGATATTTTATGAAAAATATTCTTTTTAATTTCATTAATGTCTTGTGTTTTACGCTACACCAAAAGGAGCTTTCACAACACGCATCCTTGACTTGCCTTGCATTACACGCAATCGTGACCTTCCTCGATAGCGTGTGTAGTACGCAATACCGAGTTTCACTAATCAATGATATGCTATTAAAATATTATTAAAACTAGCTGTTATGAATAGTAATAACCACTTATTAAAATTTTGAAAATTTTATTTTTCAAAATGGACTTCATTTTTGGATTCGGAATATCAAAATTAGCTTATTGTAAAATTTTGGTAATTTTCGGATAACTTTCATATTCTGATGAATAGAGAAAATTACTAAATTTTAATTAAAAACAAATTTTTTAATAGAAATAATTAATAGTGATAAATTATTAATTTGGGTGGGTTTAAAGTATATTTAGAATATATTTTTACAATTTAATACAATTTTGGTCATTGGATGTAATTTCACATTTAAACCAGTTATAAACAAGTGTCAATCTTTTGATAGTTATTATCTCTTAAAAACACGCTATTTGTTTTGACGACAGGAATTAATTTCTAAATTAGTTAATGTAACTGATATGTTTTAAATTTGATAAAATAGAAATCATTTTTGAATTCATAATATCAAATATAGCTTAGGCCTAATTTTTGGTATTTTTCTGATAACTTTCATTTTTTGATGAATAGTGAAACCACTATGTGGTAGTTAAAAAAACTGAATTTATCATAAAACATAATTTTACCGCTTCGGTGTGTGGAATTTCAAAAATCCGAGAGACACGGTTAATATCAAGGACTAAAATGTGGTTCAATGAGATGAAAATAATTTTTTGGTGAATAGTAACTTTTTACTTTTTTTTAACCACGGTTAAAAGTAAATAGGGTAATTAAGGGTTAAAATGATATTATTATTACCCTAACACATGTCCAAATTCTATTGGATAAGTGTAATTCGACCGAAAACAACCTTAGGAATAAAATATGACCATTTAGGCCCACTTGGATTTGATTAGGACATTTATTACTAATTTATTTAAAGAAGGGTTATAATAGTTAAAATCAGTGTTTAATAAGTAGATAATTTTTAATATAGGGTTATACATAAGATAAATTAGACTATAAATATTCATTAGAAATCTAATGCATTTTCCTACATAATGGTAGTTTATTTGAAATTTTTAGACGTTAAAAATTTTAATTTATTTATGACACAATGATGATGCAGTAATTATCTTATTAATGAAATATTGACATAATTGATGTTATAAATACCCAAATAAAAGTAATTTGAGACTTTTTTTGAATTACACTAATTTTACATGTTAATATGACATGTTATTATGTATTTAATTAACTTGGTTTGAACTAATCATTCTGTTATGAATTTCACAAAAATTAATTACTAAATAGTGTCAAAGTTGACATAAAATAGTATTTAAAACAAATATTATAATATTAATTTCTATTTTTTCCTAAAAATATATTGTTCGGCCAAATGACTTATATAGGGTTATATATATTAATAATAAACAACTTGGGGTTTGTTTGGATTGTTATAGTAAGTTTATTAACCATATAGTGTAAGAACAGAAGAAGACGCGATAAAAGTAAAATTATTTAACTTAATGTTAAAACTAAATGATAAGGTTGAAATAGGAACCTAAACTTGTATAAATTCTATTGGATGAGAGGATTGCGACCCATCCCCACCTTATCTTAGAAATAAATCAATTTAGAGCTATTTAAAACCGATTTTGGATTTATAATAAAATAATATTTTTAGTTTTCCAAAGGTGCTCATCTCCTCCCTTATAAAAGGGAACCTCTTCCCTCTCTTCCTCACACCACTTTAAGCCTTAATGCTCGGCCTTCCCCTGAAAAATTCTCTTCTCCACTTCCCTAGAAACATCCTAGAGGTCCTGGTCTTCTTCAATGACTAATTTTAGTGCCCTAAGAGGAGGACTTAAAGAGACGCTTCAAAGAAGAGGTAATGTCTGTTACCGATTCTTTCAACTTTATTTCTTCTTCCACTTCTTATTATTAGGTTTTTCATTATGAAGTAATAACATCAGTATCAATCATATACATATATGTTATTATAAGTATGAAACTACCCTATTTCACCATCAATTCATCCTGCGGAAAACTAAATCACCACACGTGCGTACGTACGGAATACCGTCTCCACGTCGTGGTGTAATTTATTTTCCACCACCTCCTTACTTGGATGGGTATAATAGTGTACATAATAACTATATATGATTATTTTAAAGTGATATTGATTCTGAAATAGTATACATACACTCCAATACAATTCCACGATCATGAGAATGATATCATCGGTCGTGCATACGTACGGACTACCGTCTCCACGACGCGATGAGATTCATTCTCCATGTTAACCATTTATGAATTATTATAATGTATATATAATAAGTAATCATTAAATATATGACATAATAATGATACTGGATTTATGTGTATATATATGTATTTCATCTACTTAATTCCATTCAACTCGATAAGGAAACGAAAACAGTGTTCATGCGTACGTACGGCCTACCGTCTCCACGAACGGTGTATTTCTTTCCATTTACTGATATATTATATATATATTTATATTCTGAATACATATAATATATAAATCATGTTTTATATTCTATAATTAAGTAATCATGATCTAAGTAATCATATGAATAATTACAAGTCAAAGCACGGACGACAAATGAAACGATTTTACCCAAAACGCTCTTTAACATGGAATTTACAAAAGAACAGGTAATATAAAGTCATAAGTGAACCATATATGATATCATAACAATGAGTATGATTATGGAATAAGTCAATGACATTATTTAAATCATTATACAGGAGGTTCGGACACTTACGAAGAAAATCAGACCTAAGGTAAGGGAAAATATCACAATCTCATTTTATCTGAGATTGTTTATACTTTGGTATTTATTGGGGTATATTTTATCATCCACATCCATGTTTCCTCGATATGTAATATTTTTTACATCCACATACAATTGTTTAAATACAATTTTACCCTTTGGTGTGTTTTTAGTAAAAGATATGAAGGGAATCTTTTGTCGTTTTTCATACGAGGTACTTTTTAACTTTTCTGAAAAAAGTATGAGAAGAATGATTTTTTAACTTCTACGACATGAATGGATTTTTAAAAACATTATTTCCAAGAAGCTTCCTTTACATGTTTTCAAGTTTATTTTTAATCATCTTCTTTTAGTTAAAAATTGTATGACATGTTAAGAAAGGAAAATGTTTTTGAAGTAGAAAGGATATTTTCCTCAAGAATGGAGTTCAAGTGTTTTATCAAAATTATTTTCCATCTAAGATAATATAGGGTTCTGTTTATATCCCTATTGTTACATTGATTTGATTATGTTGTGATGGAATTATTTTTATGAATTCCTTTATTTTATATGAATTGTTTTATGATGTCATGTTTTTTAAGAACCCCATTTTTATTACATGGGTTATGCAATGATGTATGATTTATGATTTTGTGGCACACATAAGAATGGTATCATTATGAGATGGGTGGGATCTATATCTCCCTCCAATGAATTGGGTAAATATTTTATATCTCATGAGATAGACATGGCTGGAACGACATGTTAAACTAGTTCAGTGAAACAGGACTGAAACGAGGAGTGAACTTGGTTCAGAAATGGACTTTGTCCACTAAGATAGTCTTGACAATGAGTCTTGAATAATAAGAAATGATTTTCTATGATTATGTGTGTATGCCACAAAGTTTCATGTTTTATGTTATGATTGTTTGGATTACAATTAACAACTATGATTTATCCCATGTTGTTAAATTATGATCTCTTTTTCAGGTTAAGATTTCCAAAATGTTATGTTCTTATGAATATGATGTGATTGATATTTCTTTTGTTTACCCTTACAGAGCATTTGAGCTCACCCTTTTATGTTTTCTTTTCCCCAGGATATAAAAAAATGGTTTTAGGTAAAAAAAGGAAGATCTTTATTGGAGATGTTGAAGATCTTTCACAACGATTAGAAGATTATATTCCGAGATTCCAAAGACACTAAACTATTACGGTCCTTGTGTGTGTGTTTTTGTTATGTACAAAGTATTCCGCAAAAGTGATTTAATGTCCATGTAAGTTAAGCTTCGGGTCTCTACAGATGTGGTGGTAGGTACTTTAATCATTTTCTCAAACTTATCTAATGCGTTATTTGATTCTAGATCATCACATTATTTTCTATCTTCCTAGTTTTCTATTAAAATTTGATACTTTAAATTTGATTTAATAATGTAGTTTTCATTAAAATCTACTAAGGGATGTATAATTGAAACAAATATATTTCATTCAATCCCCCTTATGGCACATAAAACATCCATAGTTTCAAAACATATCATCATACCGAAGGTAGACATTGATATAATTCTTAGTCTAGATTATCATTCAAATTATGATGAAAAAATATATTGTAATAAGAAGAAAGTGACAATTTTTGATAATAGTATAGAATGCCTTATCTTTAGAGAAGAATCCTAGAAATCTGATTCTGATCTATATCCACCCCTATAGATCTACTGAATTTAATTATTTGGGAGGAAGAGAACACAATATCTATGAGTGAGGAAAGGAATGTTCAAAAATTGGACATACCTATTTTGCGAGAATACATTGATGTGGTTCCAGAGTATTTACATGGATATCCTCCAATGTGAGAAGTTGAGTTCTCTATCGATTTAACTCATGGTTCAATACCTATATAAAAGACTCATTATAAAATAGACACTATGGAATTAGTTTAAATAATGAAAAAAACTATAAGAATTGATTGACAAATTATTTTTCCTCCCAAGAGTTTCTCCATAGGGAGACCATATTCTTTCCATCAAGAAGAATGATGGATCTTTGAGGTTGTGTGTTGACAATAGGAAGATCAATGGTATTATGATAAATTACAAGTATCACATACCTCGTATTGATGATTTTTTTAATCTACTTAATATATCCTAATATTTTTCAAAGATTGACCTTCTATCTGGATATCATCAGTTTCATGTGAGGTTGAAATTTATTCCAAATACAAAATTTTAAACTAGATATGGGAATTATGAGTTTACAGTAAGGCCTTTTGGGACTGACTAATTCAACTTCAGTTTTTATTGATTTAAGGAATAGGGATTTCAAGGAATATCATGCTGACAATGTTGTGTTATTTATTTATGATATCTTTTTATTCTCCAAAATCTATAATGATCATGAAAATATATTGCACATTATTCTGGAGACTCTTAGAAGATATCAATTATATGGGATGTTTATAATGTCTAAATTTTTGCTTCAACCAGTTTATTTTCATGTCCATTTTGTATCTAAGGATTGAATATATGTTGATCCTATCAATACTAAGGTTGTTCAGTAATTAGCGACACCAATTAACATAATCAAGGTATGTAGTTCTATTGGTTTAGCAGTTAATTATCGGCGATTCATTCAGAAATTCACCCGATTAGCCATCCCACTAACCAAGATTAATTATAAAGGGGTTAAGTTCATATGGACAAAACAATTTGAGGCATGTTTTAAAGAATTAAAGAGGATATTTGTGAATTCCATGATCCTAACTATACCATTTGGTAATGATGGGTTTGTGATTTATAATGATGCATCAAATAAATGACTTGGTTGTGTCCTTTTACAGAATGAAAGAGTTATCGACTATGCATCAAGGTAGTTAAATATTCATGAGCAAACCAATCCTGCTCATGATATTGAGTTAGCAGTTTTATTGTATTCAATAAAGATATAGAGAAATTATCTCTATGGAGAAAGATGTGAGATATATATCTATTATAAGAGTTCGAAATATATATTATAAAAAAAGAACTAAACATAAGGAAAAAGAGATGTCTCCAACTACTCAAGGATTACGATTGTTCCATACACTACAACCCAAGAATGGAAAATAAGGTAATTGATGCATTGGGTAGAAATGATCATGGAGTTTTAAACCAAATGGAAATTGAAAGTGATCTCATATTCATGGATCTTGTAAGGATGGACATGGGAATTATCAAAGAAGGTGAAACATCACTATGTTATCAATTGGATTCCCAACCATATTTATTATAAAGGATTAAATGTTCTTAGCCAAAGGATGAGAATCTTCACCAGAAAATTAGTGTTGTGAAGTATTTGATGTTTCAAGACTTCATATATGAAGATGGAATTTGGAAATTTGGGAAGAGGCTTTGTGTTCCAGTTATACATGAACTAAAAAAGGGAGTTACTGGATGATTCCCAAAGTATTAATTCTTTTATACATCTTGTTTGAAAGAAGATGTATAGATATTTGAAGAGAAATTTTTTGGTGGGATAATAAGAAGAGGGAAATTGATGAGTATGTGTCAAGATGTTTAGTATTTAAATGGGTGAAGGTTGAAAGACAACATCATGGAGGATTAATGCATCCTCTACCTATACCTTCATGGAAATGGGATGAAATCACCATGGATTATGTCACTAGATTATCCAAAACTCCATAAATAATGTTTCAATATGGGTAATTATTGATTCACTTATGAAAAGTTCAAATTTATATATGGAAAGGGAGGATTTTCCATGGGAGAACCTTGCTCAACTCGATATCAATGAAGTTTTCATATTTCAAGGAGAACCGCTCTCAATTGTGTCTGATCTTGATCCCCGATTTACATTGAAATTTTGGAGGTGGCTTATAAAATATTTGGACACTAAGATTTGTTTTTTGTTCTATTCATCATCCCCAAACTGACGGACAGTCCGAAAGGATGATCCAAACATTATAAGATGTGTTGAGATTATGCATGCTCAACATTCAAGGTATATGGGATCAATAATTACATTTGGTGCAGTTTCCCTACAATAATTGTTTCCATTCTAGTCTAAAAATGGAAAAATTTGAACCATTATATGTAAAGAGATGTCGTACACCAACATGTTGGGATGGAGTTGGTGAAACAAAGCTTGCGGGCCTTGAGCTTATAGAGGAAACAACAAAAAAGGTAAATTCTTATAAACCCCTTTCAAAGAAAGTCAATGTAGTTAAAAGTGATATGATTAAAATTGAATGATGTAATTGAACTTTCAGGAGGGGGATCATGTATTTTTGAAAGTAACTCCATAGAGGGGTGTTTTATGATTGTAAAAGAAATGGAAATTGAGCCCCAGATACATTGGCCCTTTTCAAATTATAGAGATAATTGGATCTGTGGATTATCATTTGGGAATACCTCATATCCTTTATAAGGTACCCAATGTGTTCCATGTATCATTATTGAGAATGTACAAGCCAAGAACAACACATGCCTTCACTTATGAAGGTATAGAGTGGGAATACGAAATCTCTTACTATAAATATCCTATCAATATTCTCAACACAAAAGAATAGGTGTTAATGAATCAGATGACTCAGCTGGTAAAGGTACTTTGGAAAAATCATAAAATTGAAGTGGCAACATTAGAGCCTGAGGAACTTATGATGAAGACCTACCCAATTCTTTTTATGAGGGAACATTTTGAAAATTTTGAGGGCGAAATTTTTGTAAGGGGAAAGAATGTATCACCCCAATGTTTTATAAATAAATTACTTATAGAATTTATTCCACATTGAGTTTATGGGAAACAAACACTCTAATATTTGTAGATGATAGTTATAACCAAGATGTATGATATAATTTTGTAGCTTTTGTGACTGGAATTTCGAAAAAATCTCATTCACGGTTGCGATCAGTAAAATATTTAGAGTCTGATAGGAACTTTATACATTTTTGATGAATATTAACTTACCATTATGAATATTTACCTACCATAATAAATAGTAATGTACCCTTTCTAATAGTAACCTCTCCCATGTGACTATAAATAAAATCTAGGCACCATTTAAAGGAGAGTGAATATTAATTAATAAATGTTGATATCTTGTGAGTAATAAATATTTAATTACAGTTTTAAATTAAGAAATTTCATTCAAATAAAATTAATTTTCATAAACTTTATTCTTTAATTAATATTTATTTCTTATGAATTTCAGATAATTCTAATGAGACCTATGTTACTTTTTTAATGATTTAAAAAATTAGTTTTAAATTTAAAACATGTATTTTTCAAGTGAATAATTATTTTATTTAAAAATAAAATTTCTTTTATATAGAAAATTATTTTGGTAAAATGGAGTTCAATTTTCAATTCTACATGTCAATAAATGGTTCAGGTGAAATTTTTTTATTTTTCCAAAATACTTGAATTTTTTATGAATAGTGAAATTCCATAATTTATGAAATATGCTAAATAAATGAATTTCTACATCATTATTGAGTAAGGGATGATGTAAATGACCATTGGTTTGAACTCACATGAACTGATTACTATTTTGAGTATTAACAATAAATTCTATTCGTAATCTTGAGCCAAAATAATAAAATAATGATTAAAATAATGGAAAAACCGTCATCTCCTCCACTATAAAAACCATCCCTTGCTCCCTTTTCCCTTCACTACCCTAAACCTTTGTGCCTTTCCTAAATTATTCTAAAATATCCTCCCAAGATCCTCCTCATTTCCAGCAGCCCTTGGCCTATTTAAAAGTCCATGTCCTCTCAACAATAGAGGCTATCGAGGAAGATGAATTCAAGAGATAAATTCCACATTTCATTTCTTTTATTTTCATTCAAGTTCCTTTATTTTTTTTATTTCCTCATATAAATTAATTCAAATTTTATGAAAACTACAATAACGTAAATTTATTAGAAATTTGTTTACTATAATGTAATATGTTTTCCTCATATCTCCTTTCCCCTCCTGTTATACTAGAAATGAAAATACCATCTAAGATGTGTTAATTTATCACATAAAGGATGACGGGTTTCAAACTTCTATTAGCATCATCAAAAATAGTCATGAAACCATTTTTATAGTTTATCAATATCCTAATATATTTTATATATCTAATTTAATGTTCTAGAATCATTTTTAGATGCGGTATTAATTTATAGAACAAAATGACTTTGTGGTGACTGCAAAACTAAAAAATTAATCCAAGCATTTATCATTAAAATTTCATCTAATGATTCATCCTCACCCATAGTAAAAATGAAATTAAATGAAAATTTATCCTTATTTATGAACATTAATAAAATAAAACATCAATTCTATAATTAAATTCTCATTTTACATTGACTTCCATACAAGCGAACCGATTATGAAAACTAATGAAACGAGCACTCACAAACGGTGATATTGAATCTCTTAACCCATAGAAACGTCACTAAATATACTTAATGAAATAATAATAAATTAAATATATGTATAATAAGTTATGAATTATTTTATAAAAAGTTTATTTTTATATTCCAAAACAATATGTTCAAGAGCAGAACATATTTGGACATAAGGTATGGGTTTTCTACCCGAACCCCCAATTTCTTTTGGGATGCATTTTTTTCATTATAATGCCTAAATAAATTCTTATTTATTATTATTTACTCATCATAATTTTTTTTAATTTCTCTATATATGTGTACCAACCATAATACTTCATTATTTTATGAAGATATTCATGTTTTAAAAGGATCTTTCCAATAAAATATCTTCCTTAAATACAAGCTTGATTCTTTATAATTTCTCAAATTCTTACCTATTTTCATGTTCCCTATATAATATATTTATTGAAACAGTTATTTTTATAAAATCACTAATTTTATTCTGAGAAAAAAATATTATTTCAATTTTGGTTTTATAAAATTATTTTTCCAAATGAACCCTTTATTTCCAAGTAAAATAGTATTTATCTCACGAATTACTCAATGATTTTATAAGAGTAATTCTGTCTATTTTAATACTATTGTTGAATCATATGTATAAATGGGACTAATATTTTGTGATATCACATACCATATTTTATATAATTTTTTTTATTAGTTTTAATATGGATGTGGTATCTTGAATGCATTGACCATATTAATCGGAATGGTTAGAGCTTATGTTTGACGAAATTATTTTACATTTTATATTTTAGTATCAATATGAAGGTATATTTTGTTTAAGTTGATCCCAATTCATATAAGGAATGAATTGGACTTTGAAATTGATGATTGTGTCCAACTATAGTCCCTCGATGAATTGGTAGGTGTCCTGAGACAAAACAGATATGGACATGGCTGAGGCCTTGCTCATTTTTAGATATGGTTTTGGTCGGGGCCTTAATCATTTGCCAATGTCTTATCCGAGGCCTTGATCATATATTTCATAATGTCTGGAATTATAAATTCCCTCATTATGAAACTATATGTTGATATTCCATATGATTATTTAACTAGTAGAATATCCATGTTTATGTTAAATGTTAATATTTAAACATTTTTTGTTTCTATTATATTGTGCTCAAATATATTTTTAACGATATGCATATTTAGTTATACCTCATGGCTGGTGTTTATATTTCATTATGTTGTATTATTTACACTTACTAAGCATCTATATCAACCTTTTCTCATGTTTTATTTTCCTGTGGTTTGGAATAATTTTATTATGAATGACTTGCAAGGATAATCAAGGAGATTATGTGTGATTCAAAATAAGTTGTATGTTGTATTTCCTTTCCTCCAAATTAAAAATTTTATTTATGATGCAAAACCATTTTATGAAAAAATTATCAACCATTTTTCATCAAAATAAGCCGCTACATGCTAAAAGAGATGACAAAATGATTAAACACCAAGCTAAAATTACATGCCATAGATACTATATAATCCTCCCAGTGCAACATGCTAACCAAGGTTTCCAGATCCTCTCTAATTAGCTCTTTAAGGTGAGTGAACTTTCTTTCCAATGTCTGAATAAATTCCTATGTGTTTATTTTTCTCTGATTGAATCTCCATTCCAATATGTGGTTTTGATTTTATATCCACACATCTGGCTCCTCATTGGCATCAAATTGAAATCAATGGTCATAAATTCTTTTTATCTTTTTTTTTCTGAGACATTTGGTCGAAGATTAGTTTCAATAATTTTTTACCTGGAGTGAAAGTTATGATTCAAACACACCCCATCAACTTCTACCATTTCTCTTAAATTCCTACTTGATTCTACACTTTCCCCATTCTGAACATATTTACCATCATTTTTTCTATTCTTCTTGGTCGACCGAGTCTTCATTGGTTTTGGGAAGTTTGAGTAGTCCTTACGCCCCATTGGGGTTTTCCCCTGAACCACAATGCATTACCCAAAGCCACACTTTCCTTTTTATGCTTCTTCCATCTAGGGTTGTGGGGTCCTTTCCCTTGAATTCAGTCCATGCTATCCACTTTGGGGTGACTATAACTGTCATCATACGAAGACTCATCCTTGAGAGGTACTGGTGGATTATGGGCCACCAGACCATGAAAATGGTTCCCTAACTCTAACATTGTACTGTCATTATGGGCCATATGCATACACAGGGACACCATACCTATTTTATTCCCCAATCTAGATTTCATCCCCCATCCCCAGCCTTCCTACGACCTTTGGGGTTGGTTCTAAGGGTGTTTGGGTCTAAGGGCCCCAAGACATTCTCACCATCCACCCTTCCCTGTCCACTTTGAGAACCGGTTGCAGCATACATGAAATATTTTACCTACATTATCTCCAGTCCTGTTGGATGTTCATATCCTCTTCCCATAAAATGAGGCTACAGGTTTGGGTCCTCCCATCCTCGACCATGAGAGTCCCATGTACATTGACCATCACTCAATGACAAGATCACATTTAAGGGATCATCCGACGATGTCTCATGAACTCCCAAGCCATGCTTTAACTGATCAAACACATCCTTAACCCATGGCTTAGCCTTTTTAGGCATCACATAATTCACTTCCACAAGAGGGGCCAAGGAAGGCCACATCTATTGATCCTCCTTAGAACTAGCGTCCGTACCTAGACTGGATAGAGCCAGCACCTATAGAGCAGCCCCGTACACCCCCACATGCTCGATCAATCCCTCAATATCCCACCCCATCTGGTTCATAACAGGGTCAATTTTCAAATAATTCCCCTTATATACACTAGTATCAACCTGTCTAACCCAGTGGTTGCGAAGGGATATAGGGACCAAATGTAAAAATATGTGGCATCCTAGTTGGAAAGAAGGCCCTGATTCAAACAATAACCTTTGTTTCCCTCGGAACTCTTCTCCAACCAAAAGCCACTTCCACTCTGTTGGATCCTTTGAAACATCATCCTCGACACATATTCTAGAGGATATAGGATGAAAAACTACCAATGTTCGGCTATAAGAACACATGTATCCACCAACCATATTTCTTATCATTTAGATAATTTAGGTGTTTTGGAAAGGGAGAGTTAGTTCTAGAAATTATACCCAAATCATAGATGAGGGGGAGCCATGATTCAAGTTGAGAAAAAAAGAACATAGAAGAAGAAATAATCCACATATTTTGATTAAATGAGGGCCCCAAGACTAGGAACTATTCAAATCATCCTTTAGGGATAAATCAATCATCAGTTGATGCCGATTGAAGAGCCCCTCCATTGCGCGTTCTGGAAGATCCCATGAATAAAATAAGAATCGATTAAAAGTGTCGATATAGGGACTATGACCCCTGAATTGGTATATCAGTGTTAGTTGGTGAAAATACGAGGCCTTGTTGAACTCCTTTGAAGATATAACAAGCTGAGGCATGCTAAGTTGGATATCATGGGCCTTAGGGAAAAGCGGGATCAAAGGGAATGGGTGAATAAAATATGGATTGGTGAAAGGGATGAAGGGTCAAGCCATCAAGGAGGAAAGGAGGAAATGCCTCCCTCCCCTTACCGGGGAGTAAGGGGTTAGAGCTGCAGGTATCCCACTATGTCTCTATCCTTCCAATACTACTAAAATATATGGTCCTTTAGGATATGTGTTCCTTGTTTATATGCAAATTTAACAAACTAATGGACCGACTCTGTGAAACTGTGGTCAAGATCTTACACATTTTCATTTTAAAACCAAAATATTATTTTACTCATATTTTTTAAATATTTACTTTCTTATCTTTTAATATTATAATTTTACTAACACCTTTTAACCATGTCGGTTTTCAACAAATGAATATCAAAATATTATTATTGGGTTTCATCCATTCAAAATAAAATGATTTATCTTTTATTTATTTTTTTATAAATTTATGTCATTGAAATTATTTTTCATTTTAAACTATTTAAATTATGATATTAAAAATAAACCAATTAAATTCAATTAAATTTATTTTAATTTCAATTTAACTTCAATTTTTTAAATGTTTTGTGAAAACTTTTAACTTTTAACTTTTATTAACCCTCCATGTCATATATTTCATAAATTACTAATTTGATAACCCTCAATTTATTATTATCATATTATTAATGTTGTAAAATGAGATTTTTTATATCCTATGACATTTTATTCACAAGTTATATGATGTTTTTGTATGGTTTGTGAAACACATTATTTTTTCAACTAGTTCTTAAATATATGATATTGATTGATTTTTAAGTAGCACTCACATGTAGGGATGGTGATGGGTGGGGACCTATATCAAAATTTAGTTCATTTGTTAAGAGTTTATCTCATATGAGAGATAATATAATTGGTTAATGATATATAAGTTTTTATGATTATTTTTTTGGCTAAATGAGATGTGGGAATCTTTGTTTAGATTTTTTTTGTGTAAATGATATGATGGATGTTTTGTTCACCTATTTGTTCGGTGAATTAAAGGAATTAGGAATTTATCAAAATATTATTGATTGAAATATATATTGGATGGATTCTTTCATAATTTTTCAAGTAAACATGATGTGAAATTAATTTTTAATAATATTTTATATTATTTTTTTGTGCCATATTAGATTTATGGAATAGTTTTATACTTTTTTTTGTACTATATTATGATCTCAGGGATCATTTTTAATGACTCATTTTTCTAAAAAAAATTGATTAATGTATTATGATATCCCTAGAAATGTACCATTATTTATGTTATTTTGTTTTTTTTGGAATTAAATTCATGATTTTACCCATATGGTCACCTTATAATCACGAATGAAATTAGATTGTTTAAACTTGTATTTACCCATACTGAACATCAGAGTTTACCCATTTATTATGATTTCATTACTATATTTATTAAGATAAGAAAACTTCTTAATACTTAAATGATATTCAAATGTTTATAATTTTTGTGAGGTATTGAAGAATTAATATTCATAACTTGTTTCTCACATTATGGAAAAAATCATAATATTTAAAATGGATTGAGGTTCATTAGTTAATTTATATCCTAAATATAGAATACTCTAAACTGAAAAGGTCATTGGAATTTATTTTTATAAAATATTTACATTATCTCACATATTTACAATATAAATTGGACTGATATGTCATACCAACATCTAATATATAGAATTTTAGTAATATTGTAGACTAATAATGAAATTTATATTATAATATGTTAAGAACAATATAAAATGTAACTCTCTTTATATTAATAGTTTAACATATTATCCTTGATATGATCATATATTTTGATTAGATATAAATTTTTATTTATCATATGAATAATATATTTTAATGATAGGTATTCTTAATAATTTTTTTGATGAAAAACTTACCTGAAATGCGTACGCATCATCTATAATGTTTTTTTGAATGTAGTAGAAAAATAATGGTATATGGTTTTAAAAATAATAGAAGTTATATGTTTTGTATTAATTAAGATATTAAATTAGATTCAATGTAATTAGTATTTCTTATTAAAGATAAATGTGTTCATATAAAAATTCCATGATCATCATGATTTCATTGAAGTCAAATTAAACTAATTGTCCAAAAATGAACTTAATGATATTTAATGACAAAAAAAATATTAATTAAATGATTAAAAAGTCAAATAAAATATTAATATAGGACATGGGGATCAGGATTGGATGAAAATGACATTAATGGAACATTTGTGAGCCAATATTCACAATATAAGTAAATTTATGACCCTTAAAAGCCAAAAGATGTGTTATATGAGGGGTTAAACCAAATGATATTTTTTAAAATGTAACATAAACATGTCTAAACATTATTGGTTATATAGATTTTAACCTTTTCATGTTCTATCATAAGAAATAAACCCATTTTGTGTCACATGATATGATTATTTTTCATACTATATTTAAATTAATTATGTAATTAAAAGCATGTCATTTCCCTCACATCGATATGGGAACATCATATTCTCATTTATTCACAATTATTGAGAAGACTATCTTGACCAAGACCATATATAACAACTTTCTATCTTCCTTATACACTTATTTTAGAAATTTTATTCTTCCAATACCATCCTAATGTGTCTTATAGTGTAATACAATAGAGGTATCTCAAATAAGTAGAAAAAAGTACATACGAGGAAAGTCAGACTCGAGGTAAGGGGTCTATAAACTCAATTTATTTTTATTAGTTTATATTATTTTATTCATTGTATATTTTATTCTAAGATTACCCTTGTAGTTAGATCTCATTATTTTATTTTATATTTTCAATTTTATTATTTTTATTTTTATTTTTTACACCTAGAAACACCATTGATTATTTTTCAGTTCAGTGTTAAAATCATGGTAATGGTTTTTCATCTCACATTTGTTTAGGTGATTTATAAGCCTTATTCACCACTTGATTTTTTCTTATAATGTTTATAATTATTTTTGGATATTTCATATCCTAATTCACAATAGAATCATCATATTTTCGTTTTGGTTTCTTTTTATTTCGTTTCTAGGTGTTATGAATCAAAATATTTCATAGTCGAAAATGATTATTTCACAATCTCATCATTATTCATGATTTTTTAGAGTTTTATTGGGATAATAATATGATATTTCGAAATTAAACCCATATATTTTATTCTATATATGTTTTTTCTCAAAATTACCTGTTTACCATTCATTTATCTCTTTATAGGTAATCAAAATAATGAAGGTATGTTTTTAAAGAAAATATATTTTTTTCTATTCAATTGGGAATTTTATTATTCCATTTATCTATTTTCATTAAAAAAAATAGTTTTTTATTCTCGAATTATTTATTAAAGTCATATTTACCCATTCTTGTCTTTCAATGGAAATAATTTAATAGAATCTTCTTATTTTTTCATTAAAGTCACTTTTTAACGAAGTTGTGAACAATATCATGGTTTTAACACTTACAATCTGAAAAAATTAATTTTCAAGGATATTCTGTTCTTTGAAGATTCCTTTATGAATTTCAATGGTTCTTTTTAAAGAAAATATTTTTCTATTACTCATGCTTTTTTTGACTTCAAATATTTAATTTCAAAATGAATGTGTATTTTCTTAAAAATTGTTTTGATTATATTTTATATGTGTTTTGATATTTGAAATAATCATTTGAGGAATCATATAATTTACCTGGGATATGATATATGGATACCACCCCCCATATTTCACAAGATGAATAATGGTCATTTTCATTGGGAAAACTATTGACATTATATTTTCTATTTACTATGATACAAATATTTATTTATTAATAAGGCATATTGAATAATATTTTTTTGGGGACCACCAAATAGTCATCAGTAAAACCAAAAAGGAAGAAACTTCCAAACATGGAAATTGTCTTCCCCATGAGAGAAATGATGAAGAGGATGGATAAATACTCATAATTGTGTGACCATTGCAAGGTCATGTGAAGACCCCACGCTAGGCACCTAACCCATAAAAATTCTTGTAGAGCCCTCACCAATGAGAACACTTGTTCACTACTGTATAAATAATGACATATAGAAGATCATCCCACTGGCCTCAAGGTTTTTCAATTCCAGTTACCTAAAATACATCTGAAATCAATCTAAAATATAGGGAAGTTACATTCCAAGGAAGAGAATCATATTGGTCACACATATCACACACCAAATAATCATTGGGATGAATAAAATCTGTATATTATGTTTATTCCATCTCATGATACCTCTGATACTTCATCATAAAGAAAGAAGAAGATAAATAAGAGGAGGAGAGTGGGGCTTGCAGTCGCTAAAGGACATGTGGTGCACCCCTAAAGACATGAGATGCACCACAACCTATCCAGTGCACCTCATGAAACCCCACCATCTCGTCAGGCGTGCCACATGGAATCATTTAGAATTTTTTTTCACTCTAAGGAAAGACTCATGGTCATGTACACAAAAATTTCACACTCTCATATGATCAACATTAGTCATAAAAGACACCACTAGAAAATCAATTAAAACTCATAGATATTACTCAACCAAACTTGCATACCTCCCAACAATTTTCCATTAAACAAATGTGATCAAAATGGAGGAGGATAATGGAATATTAAATCACTAAAATACATGTGATGTGCACCTTGAGAGATCACTGAGACCTCGTGAGACCTCGGTGTCATGAATGCCATGTCTCGTGACGTCCCTCCAGCATTTCAAAATCATTGCACAAAATAAATTGTTTCGTATAGTCCACTCAATGAGATTATAAGGAAAAACGAAAAGGTTTTCCCATGGTATGCTCACACGCCACCGTATGACCCATATCAGTACCACAACGCATGTCCAAAATATTGAGTAAATACCCTCAATAACGAATATACAATATGATATGACTCCTGACCTTCATCTCATAATACAAAAAAAATGCAGGAAATGATTAGGTTAGTAGGGTTTGTGGTCGCTGAGGGGCATGTGATGCACCCATCACACCCTCGAAATGGACCCACAAGACACCGAGACAATCTATCTAAGGAATCACAAGTGACCACCAACAAGTATTTGGGTCATACGAGGACCCTTGGATATGTCACTATGAGGACATGGAAGTCCTATATAATGAAAGACTTCAGTAGTTGATAATAATATGATGAAGGATGGATGGACGTGCATCAATAGAAAATCAGGTGATTTTGTTGACGCAGTCCACCTTAGAGACTAATAAAACCATGAAATGCCCGACCCTACATCTAATCCAACTTGAACTCACACCATATGGCCCAAAAAACTGGTGAGTATGTTGGGTGGATGCACTTATAAAATCACTAGTCCAACTCAGAAAATGGGTTGGTTGGTTCGTTGGTTGGTTGATCAGATGCTAGAAGTTTGAACCCAGACTACTGCTACACAAATCATCCCCTAGACTCCA
Organism: Viscum album; assembly: GCA_963277665.1. NCBI lineage: Eukaryota > Viridiplantae > Streptophyta > Magnoliopsida > Santalales > Viscaceae > Viscum > Viscum album. The sequence continues at coordinate 1,419,984,615 of OY728123.1, read as the reverse complement.
GGATTTTACACACATTCGATTAGATGACCAGTTGACATTCCACCAGGTAATACACTGATGGACCACTGGAGAAGTCATGCACAAATTCATAAATCCCTCTATGTGATCAATAAAAGATCACGTGTTAGAATTGTAGCATGAAATGTGAAGACCATATCACATGTCCTCTAGATCATGCGAGACCCAAACACACTAATACTGAACCAAACAAAGGCACTCACAATATAAGGGAAAAACGATGATTCAAAGTCAAAGACCCAAGCAGAATACATGATCGTGGACCTCATCATGCTTCACATGTGTCAATGAAAAACACATTAAGGTACCAATTCACTCCACTTGGACCTCATAGCTTCCCTTCAACATGCTACCTGGAATATAAAGAATGCTCTAGACATGTTGGGAAAATACATGAGAACTATTATCAAGAAACACTTGGATCTTTTGAACCCGCGGGGATCATTATCCCAGACTTGTGACATCCTTAGGATGCACTGCCACACTAATATAATGACACCCATTCATGTAAGTCGAGTCTCATCGAAACATCTGGATATGACAATCTAAATCTCGTAGTGATCCCCCTTGGACAAGTTGACTAACATTCACGATATCCCCTCGAGGTGTCAGTCAAGTCACGTGACACACCCAAACATGTCGTCCTGGTCTCTCAATGTCCCCTCAATCTGTCGGTAAAGACACATGACTCCACTCAGACCATACCACCATTTCTCTACAAACACCCTACACATGTGTCGCGTTAGGTCACACGATAACCACCAGGGTGTGCCAACATGGTCATGCGACACCTTCCAGATAAGAAGGAATATTCACCAGGGTATCCTAAATGTGTAAGCCCTAATATCTCTTTTTGAAATATGAGGGCTCCGATTCCAACCATAATCGGGATACATATGATACCTCCATCATGAACTGTGATACATGTCAAAAACTCCAAGGACTTCCCCAATACATAGATCCCATATCCATACCCCATGAAATTGATCATGCAATCCCCCATGCATATCTAAATGAGAATGGATCATGTGGTCTTATGGGGATGTAACGAACACCTTAGTAGGCATAAAACACCCATGCATCAGGTCAACATTAGTGTGTAAGCCCCAACATCTCCAAGAGATCTACAAAGACTATGTTTCCCACTAAAACCTGGATATGTAGGATTCCTCCTTAAAGGCATGAGCTAAATATAAACCACTCTATGTACTTCCCCAATATGTAGATCCCATGTCCATACACCATGATGCTGATCATGGACTCCCCCTTGTTTTGAATAACAATCATCGCTGACGTGGGATTTGAGGGATGCAACAAATACCTCATTTGGCATAACACAACTGTTCACTAGGGAGGGCTGAGTGTATAAGTCGCAACACAAAAGAACTATGAGAACTATGATTCTCCCCATAATTGTGATATATAGGATGTCTCTTCTAAAATTGTGGTCAAATATTTGGAATTTTGACATCCCCAATATAATTCTTTATCACAAGATGTTAAAGTTCATAGAATAACTAAACTACACTGGTTTTGATTCCTGTAATAACTAGGATACATTGGATTCCTCATAATGGCTCAATCCCATCCAGTTAATATCAGCCGCCTCCATAAAAGGGATCATAGCCTTAAACAATTGGTCATATTTTTTTGTCATATAAGTGACTCGTATATACTAGAAAACAATGAAGAACCTCAGATATATGTAGATAGATTCACAAAATAAATCACAATCTATTCCACTTAAAAGAGAGTAAAACCAAATCCAATTTGTTATGGAAACTGGTCTCATATCGAGATTATGATTCGATTCTAGAACTTGTTTTAAATCTATAAGAGAGTCTTAGAGTAGGATAAAATTTCCCATAAAAGGGTGTGATAATCTCGACCTCCCATCATCTCGACCGATGTGATTCTCCAAAAGTCGTTGGGCCTGAAAACCCAGATGACCACCAGCCTTTAGAATGTAGGTCCATGTCCAACTATGGATAGGTGAACCATTGGTAGATTCAAAGAAATGTGTCAATGGTAATTCAATGAGTGGAATCTATTCCACACCATAAATCCTACACAAAACAAGAATGGTGCACCCAACATGATTCTTATAAATAAAAAAATCATCGGGTTATTATCCGTCAAACCATTCTATTTTTTCCCATATGCAATAAAAAAGTGATGAATCCAATGTGAATCTCTTAAATAATTGTAAATTGTTTTATAATTCATTCATACATGATGATTTACCATTATACACAAATAGAATTTATAGGATTCACATAAACCTTTTATGACACCTTTCATTTTAAACCATTAACAAAAAGGATGAAGTTAGACCAGCATAAACTAGTTTTCTTGTAAGTCTATCTTATGTTGAAAATTCAATGTGAGAAGAATGGTAAAAAAAGGAATATAATACAGTTGTGTTAACCATGCATATATTATAAAGAATTATTATTTGTTTGATATAGCACAGATTGGGGGCATTTCTCTTTGTTGTCTATATGATTTTAGACTCCCAGTCCAAGAGAATTTCTTCATCTTCCAGCATTCATTCTGGTACTAAATCTATCTTTACGACCCCTTCCATTCATAAAATGGTCTCTCCTACCAAAAAAATCCAACATCCCTTAGAAAACATGATGATTTTGGAGTACCACAGATATAGTACAATTCTAACTATGGAAGATTCTCATGGGATTCTTCAAGTGCAGAAGTCGGTGAGTCCACATAAATCTACGAAGGTTACTGCTAAACTAGTGGCCACAATATCTGACACCAATTACTTTAAGAAACTATTCCTAGAGCATGAAATCCTACACCATTCATACCAGATAAAGGTGAATCATGAGGCAAGATCTGGATCCCTTACGGTTCATGCACCATCAAGAAGGGTTCCTACTAACTGCCATCGCATGCATCGTCATACTAGTACCCATCATCCGCCTGATTAGGGCATGTCCTAATAGACAATCACCTTGTAAAACTATGAAAAGACTCCACCAAGTGAGACTTATTGGAGAAGGAAGACGTTGGATACCCAGGAAAGGGCTAATATCCAATATCCTATTGAGAGCACCCGCCATCATACTCTGGAAGGAACCAGCCAAAAGGCTCATATCGCATCTCACTAGGAACATGTTTTTTGGAATATTCATGCAAAAACACGATGGAGAGTCATAATCCTACCCCTATGCATGAAGACTATTGGAATATCATGATGGAACAAGGTGGATTGAATTGGGAACACATCCTCTCTTCAATAAATGATATTGTTAAATAAGCCATGGAGATAGAAAATGTGTTGGAATATATCCCAACACAATCTTTTCTAAAATGCCTATAAAATTTAGTAATAGATGAAGAGCTCCTCAGAAATATTTTGGAACTGTTGCATATCAAGGGACATGTGCTTACATTTACCTATATAGTCAGGAAGACCCAACACTATGATCATCAAGATCAAGTGGTTATACTAAAGTAGGCACACATTCTTTCTCCCTCCTAAGAGGATATCGACATATACTGATGAAGGGTGAGGCATGAGATCGGGATCATAATCACATCCCAACTAGGGACATCTAGCAGAGATCATCACACACCTTGGGGATTGTGGAACATGCCTCTCGAAGAACCAGGTTAGAGTGGAACAAGCCTCAAGATAAGCTCATATTCCTATCAGTTAATCTTCTCAGCATACTCCAGTATATCACATAAGAAAGGCACATATTACAACATTCACTAATGAAAAACTATGCCAAAATCATTTTAAGGCAATTTCGGAGTAGACTCATAATCCTTCACCCATTACAGAGGTTTGTCGACACATTCCGGTAGTGAATACATATTCAGAAAAGGAATATATTCCCAATATGACCAGAACCAACCAGGGGAGAGCAGCACTTTCCTCGAGGCTGGCTCTTAATCATTCCAACAAAGACTAGAGACATATCCCAAAATCTCAATAATGGTCTCATAACACCAATATTGATTGAGGTTCACCATGTTAAAGAGGAACACCCCTCAAGAGTTTCTCATATCCCTATAAAAAATGAGCCAATGTTTCAGAATATTATGACATCTCCTCCGCAATGAGCTCATATCCCCACATTACAATGCTATTATACACAAAATTCAGAAACTACCATACAGTAGGACCATATCCCTACAAAACCATGAAATCCAGGTTGGCGTACTCTGACCACAACGCTGAACATGACTCAAATTTATAATATACTCAATTCCAATTTCATTAAGGTTTTTCGAGACAAACACACAAAACCACAAGGGTATATTTACACTTATATTAAAGATAAATAAAGAGATGTTCATTACCATGATACTCTTCCTTATGGTAATGAGAAGATGAATTTTATGGACTCTACTTCTAACATCCTTTGTGGAAAACCTCACCACTATGATATCTCCCATGGGCAAGGAAGTCCTCCCTTTTTCTAGACACCAATGTATTGAAAGGTGAACCAAACACTTAAACCGTCATATAGAGAGGTGGGAGAAACACCAGGGTCAACTGTATATAGTTCACCATTAGAATCCAGTAGCACTCCACTCCTGTCAATAGGCGACCATCAAAGTCACATTTTATGGTCTAACCAAATAGTCGCATGTAGTTATGAATAAGAAGATTTCAAAGTTAACATTTAGAGAGAGTTAACCAAAAAAAACCTCCCCATCAGGTTCTATCCCCTCTCTACATAAATATATGATATCACAGAAGATCTTGAAAATGAGTGAATTCCTTATTTACGTTATGATATGTAGGGTACTATTTAGTGACTAAAGGAAAGACATCTCTGTTATCTAGGATATGAGTGTCACCTTTAGGCCATCGGGATACTCTATTTCTAGATTGACATAGTTTCTTTCCCTGTGCCATGGGATCCAAAACCAGAAAGTCACAAAACAAATTTGTAACATGCATGCTTTCATTGCATTGTGAAACTTCAGTAACAGATCTCATAATCTATGTTATGAATCTGAATATAAGTATAGTTACATTATGAATAATTACGCTTCATCAATCCCCTCGAATATTTGATATCCTCATATATGAAATCCTACAATTTTAGAACCTCTGTCGATGTTAGGGGCTGGGAAATGATTGGGCTAGTTGGTCGCTGCAACAGAATTCCCCCACTCTAGCAATTCCTAGACATAAAAATGAAGATAAAGGATATCTCAAAGGACATAAAACTGGGTGCCTCAAGATAATAGGAGGATGTTATGAACCTGGAGAATGATATTTCAATCACCTAGAAAATTACATGAAAGGAACGATCCTCAGCCTTGACTGGCATTGCACCGAAATATCACCCTTGTACAACTGCTCCATGTCCTAGAGACTGTAGTAATAATTTCCCCATCAACCTTCTAGGAACATACTTGACCCCCTGGAACATGAGAACATTTTCCACTACCTCTCCCCCCCCCTCAGGTCATCAGTTCTGGAGAAAATTCTGGACGTTTTTGTAGCAGTCACACGAAAATCCCAACCCACATGGCTGGGGGAATTTATATCTCAATTTCCATATTCAAATTCATTACCCCACAAAAGGGGATGGGATACATTATTGGTGATTCCAAATCACCTCAACCCCATTGGTATGGGGATAGATTCATCATCATGTCTAATGAAATCACTAGATTAACCCCAACCCACATGGTGGGGAGGATTCTCATCATGATAGGAACTACATGGGGAACCATTATTCTCTAGGTTGGGAGGAAGAGATCAATGATTGGCATCCCACCTGTTCCTCCCACCACAAGACAAACCTCTATTGGTCGGTGCTATTTTGGAAACACTGACTAGAAATTCCCTCATGTTCACTGTTCATAATCACATATGAGAAAAATAACATGGTTAAAGTAATCAGGCCCCACTGAGGTCGCAATCCAAAATAACCAGATAAGTCCAATAGTTTGAGTAATGTCCCTAGTGATATACTTATAGAACTATCATTCCATGTGGAAAGCAATGGAATAACCTCCATTTCATGATAGGCCTTTGTGAACATCGTCACAGTTAACATGGCATAAATGGATCAAGATTCATATGTAGAGAGTCTCAATAGGGAATACATACCCTATGAGAAGGGTGATTTGGACTCACTAAATGAGGGTTCACACACCTAGAATCAAAGAAGGCTCCATAATTTTACACCACAAAATAATGAGACACCACCTCCTAAGTGGAAATTCTCTATATATAAATGGAATGAAGTAACCACACATATGTCTCCATCTTCGGAAGATCAATTTTTTTCAATATGAGTGTAAAATAGGAGCTCCCTAACATCTCAATAAAGAGAAACTCCGGGTCAATATTCCCATTGGGTATCATCTCTAGTCAGAGGTGAATATTCTCCCTCCATTGGTTGATCCTCAAACTAGAGAATCATCTGAATATTAGATCGACTTCACATATAGACAAACTATCCTTATAAAAAAGGAATTTGGGAACAATCAGGACTTCCCCCCACTGTTTTTATAACCTCTCCCTCTCCAGGTTGACCCCTAAGTCATAGGACAAATAGATGATCAGAAGAGTATGATAGTGGTACCACCATATAATCCTCCACCTTTTCCCTATGGATGGGAGGTAGCGCATACAATAGTGCCATATAATTTTCTCAATGACATTGAATCCATGGCTACCTATATGGAAGTACTAGAAGGGAAACACACGCTAGTTTATATTTATAAGAAGACATGTCCCGAATGGGTAGACGATACCACACCTCCACCCATCATAGGAAACCCTACCTTTTCCACCTTCAATGGTGTATTAAATCTTGATAAACAATTCCCAATCTTCATGTCTTGATGTGGGATGATGATGGGACCTTGAGATCAGCAGGATATGACCAAGATGAAAGGTTTCGTACAGACATTGACAGGGCTAAACTTAATTTCGTATAACAGTATACCCAATTGATCTAATACAAAATAAGAAGACATTTGTTGGCATTCTACCAATTCTATTCAACACTAAAGAAGATGATGATCATAAACCTGACAAACATTATGCAGTATGAGAATGAGAGGGTGTCCCACATTATATCAAGGATGAAGGATCTTACATATTCTCTCAACATCCCTCTCTCATATGAAAGACTGCTATAACACTATGCATAAAATATTAGGGATGACATGTCTACATCTCTAATCCCCTTGAATTATCTAGGTTTATTTAATGAGTAAATTGAAATAGAAAAGCATCTTGAAGTGTCTATTCAACAAACCCAGTCCAAGTCTCATCCCATGCCCACAAGATAAGAAAAAAAATCATTGAAGAGTGGAATATGTAGCTATCACCCTCATTCCCACAATAGTAAAAGGACCCAGACAAGCTTAAAACCACCAATCTCCTCCTGCTAACAGACAATAGTGGCATAATTAACCTTGGCTGGAATGACAGAGAAACCAGGGCCACCTAGGATTTATGGAACAAATGATAAATGTGTAATCCTTCCAAAATGATCATGCCCTAGGATAAATCATGGCATCCATGGAAAAAAACATCCTCCCAATTCTGCATTCCAGGAAGCCCGATGAAGATGACCTCACCGACCACTCCGATTACTTCCCTTTCCAAAGAATGTTGGGTCATAATATCTAGAACTATTTCATCATTAGGGAAATCCTTAAAGGAATGGTTGACTATGGATAGGTGAAATTATATGATTCTCCAGAACAAGTGTCTTGCCTAACCATTTCTCAATTAGAGGAAGAGGAAGGAAAGAAGTATGTTCCTACTAGGAAAACACAGAATTTCAACAACTAGATGAATCAAAAAACAGTCGATCGTTCCCATGGATCCTTCAAGGAAGAGTTGTGAAAACTCACAATGATTTCACCACCAGAAAAAGAGAAGTCTAATGTACCTCGCAAGGGAGGGTATGAACACTAGAATTTGGATGAAAAAAAATAGGAAGGGTCATATTCTACTCCAAACCAGAATCTCACTCTTGCAGATTTATTCCCCAGAACATATGTAGCATGGGTACCACCCCACGAAATATAATCCTTATCCAGAAAAGAGCTCATATTTGGTTCCATCAACATAATAAACTAGATGAACTCCTTATCTGATGATGATTATGCCCCAAAATACATTTTTCCAGAATATAACTGGGGAATGGGAGGTTTTATACACCCAAGACGAATATAGGGGACATCTTGGATATGGTAAGAGTAAGTATTGGGCTCATAACACCACATAAGATACTTATGTAGTTGTGACTCAAGTAAAATCACTCCAATAGGCTCATAAGGAGGTAAGGAGGTGTATCATAGACCTTCGGTAGTCACCCACACGCAATTATCTTGCTTTACCACTTACAGGGGGTTCAACCTGATCATAACAGGAAACATGGAAGGCAAGTGAAACATATTCCACTTGCGGTGGATACTTCCTCAAACTCTAAAAAAGTCTCAGGTCCATATAACTCAACCTCTTTATCTCTTGATCTACATTCCCATGAACAACCCCATATTGGGAAATAGAGTCCTCTGGTGCAAAAGTATGATGTTATAAAACTTCTTGTTGTGGCCCTATCCAAATTCTCAATCATTTATGTACTTCATCTTTCAAAAAATATCGTATGTAGGCACATGTGGAAACCCTAAATATCCCACTAGAATTTGATACAGAATTTGCTTCATCTAACATTTATCGAGTGGATACAAGGATGTTAGGATGTCTTGTCACCATCCCATTCAATAATTAGGATCAAGAGGAGGATATCCAAGGACACACCTGATCCTTGTATGTCTCAAAAAACTAAATAGTGTCAATGTTCAAAGGGTATTGATAGATAATAGATCTGGGGCCAATCTCATCCTAGCCAGAAACCTCAGATGTTTGGGGAACGGTGAATGGGACTTATCCCATAAAACATTGACCATCTAAAGGTATGATAAGCACGAGTAAATGAACAACTTAAAGATTAAGCTAGGGACCTAATTTTCAAAGATCACATCTGATTTTGAGTTCTTGGTTATCCAACATGACACCATATATAATGTCTTACATGGAATACCCTTGCTCCATAGCCACTCGACGATACCATCCATATTCCATCAATGATTGAAGTACCCCATCAACAGTAAGTTTGAAATACTTCATGGAGACAATTACCCCTTTTAGACTGGTCTAGTCCTATATGCTGAAGTGGACTTCTACAAGAAGGGACACAAGAAACTGATGTTGAATGATGTTATACAGGCTGTCTCTCACAATGGTTTACAGACCTCCCCTATAAATCATTGGATTATGCTCGGTGAGTATTACATTCTCCATATAAAAAAGGTTGAAATAGAGGACTTAGTCCTAGAAGTCGAAGCCTCTCTTTTCCTCAGTGATAGTCACCTTCGACATCTCTTTACCACAATTAAAATTATAGGGAATGACGATATTTCTTCTAATAACCTCCCTCAACATGATAGTGATAGAGATCCCCCAAATTTCCATCCTCATTCGATAGTTTCCCTACAGACTCGAAAATAGAAGAGGATGAGGATGGTCTTAGAAACATCCATCCAGCATGGAAGGAAGGTGTTTCCACCACCATATATGTGCTATTTTGGATAAACATAATGTTGGAGGAAGACCCACAACCTACCTAGATTAGAACCATCATTCCCCTTTAAGGGCATGATATGTATATCACATTCTTGAAGAATCAGAGATATATTTTCATGGAATAATACATAAATTACAATGTTGAATCCAGATGTGGATATGCACCATCATGGACTACCCAAAGTGTATTGTGGCATCAAGTCTGTATCTAGAAGAATGAACCCCTCTCATGGAACAAATGTTGAATCATAAGATGACAAGTGGATCAAAGTTAGCATTTTCCGAGAAGTGAAATACTAGAAATGGAATTCGAACATCATCCTTGTTAAGAAAAAGAACAAGCATATTAGGGTCCACATTGATTTCATAGACCTTAATCAGCATTTCCTGATGGATGAATTCCCCTTAACTATCACATAACTCTTGATCGATGTAGTTGCTAGATTCCAAGCCCTTTCCTTTATGGATATGTACTCGGGGTACAATCAGATCAATATGACCTGAAGGATCAAAAATCCACCACCATCAAGGAACCCTAGGGAATCTTAATCAACCAGGTCATTCCTTTCAGATTAATTACTATTGGAGCAACATATTAGTGCACTATACATCACATATTTAATACATACAATGGAAGGATAACTGAGTGTTATATCAATGACTAGGTCATTAAATCTCAATAACGATGTGATCACTTCACGGATCTCTAAGAAATCTCCAACATGTTGTGACCACGTAGTCTAAAGATGAATTCTCTAAAGTTCACTTTTGAGCAATCATTAGGTAAATACTTCGATTTTCTGGTATGCCACTGTGGTGTCAAGGTAGACCAAAAGAAGAACAGTGTTATCCTAGAACTGTCCCCCCAATGAATATGAATGAACTAAGGTGATCCAAGGAAACCTCACCAACATTAGGCAATTCACAGCCAACCGAACCAGAAAATCCATCCCCTTCATGAGGATAATGACGAAGGGGGACACCTACCATTTGGATGATGACTGTCAAAAATCATTCAAAAATATCAAGACGTATGTATTACACCCACCGATTTTGATGCCTCCAGTGGAAGGGAGGCCACTCATCTTATATGTGGATTCCATGGAATGCTCACTAAGAAACCTATTCACATATAAGAGTGATGTGGGGAGTAAGAATATTTGTTATTACCTTGGAAAGGCTATTTTGGGTACTGAGGCAAGGTATTATGATATTGAAAAGAACATCCATGCTAACATCTTCACATTTCAATATCTAAGGCATTACTTGCTACACCATGAGGTCCACCTTGTCTCTCGTATCTAAACGATCATGTATATTCATGGCTGCACTATGTTGATCGGGAACTTGGCTCAATAGATAGTCATTCTACAGTAATACAACATCCATTTCATATCATAGAAGTTAGTAAAAGAGAAACATCTGGCTAACATCTTGGAAAAAAATCCTGCTCAATAAAATGTACATTTGGACACTAAACACCCAAAAGAATAGGTCTTATATGCCCACGACACTCCCCGAACATGGGAGAGTTATTTTGATGGAAGCTTCTAGAGTCCTATCAGAATATTAATGGAAAAGTATAAGCTCAATTGGGTTTTTCTTAGGGTTATATTTGTCTCTCCATAAAATGATATCCTATCCTATTCATTCACAATATCTAAAGGTTGCATAAACTATGAAGCTGAATACTAATCCCTCATTGCTGGGTTGGAACTAGATTTATAGCTTCACATAGCCAACCTGAACATCAAAGGGGATTCTGAAGTGGTGATATAGAAAATCATAGGAGAAAATTCCATCAAGAAGAAATAAATAGCCCCCCTAAATGGCTATGTGAGAGGACTAATGATGGAGTTACCCTTTGATCCCACATTGCATTATATCCATCAATCACAGAATGATCAGGCCATTGCACTGGATAATGAAGTAGTCATCTTGGAATACCCTAATCTAGAGGAAGAAACCTTCAGTATAACACATCGATGAATGGTCTCATCGATCGTCATATTTGATATGAATGGGATCATTCAGTTAAGCACCACCCCAGATTACGATGAACCAGTAACCTTCACTAGGTGTAAGGATCCCCTAATTAGATATATTTGGGATGGAACTCTAATGAAAAATTACATTGAAAAACATATATTTGACACAGGGTGGAACACTTCACCTTCTAGGATTCCCCAAATGATCATTAAATCCTATAAAAGATTTGTTTCAATGGAATTGTCCTCATGTATATACAAAAAGGTGAAATCCTCACCTTTAAGGATGACTTCCATAAAGGCTCCTTTGGTTCCCACAAATCTAGATCTAGGATCTCCCACCAGATCAGACGGTTGGGGTATAACTGGATGACACTGATACAAGACTATGTCAGATTCTCTTGAAAATTTCATGCATTCCATATTCATGAAAACAACATCCATAATCCCCTGTAATTACAACATAATGGAAAATATTCCAGTCCATTAACCTTTTGGGGGATGGATGTTGGGGGGACATATCCCCCCGCCACTACAAAGTAGTTCAAGTTCAAAATTACTACTATAGAATTATTCTACAAATGCACCGTGTTGATACCCCTTAAGGAATTATAAATGAATAATATCATCAAGTTTTTAAAGTTCCATATCATCACCTGGTTTGGAGTCCCTCACTTGATATTAGAAGACAACGACACCAACTTCTATTCTATCGAGTTGAAGAAATTATTCCGATAGTATAACATCAAATCCAATCACTCATATTGATATCATGTAAAAGTAAATGGTTAGATAGAGGCCTTAAATAAGACCCTATTGAAAATACTCCATATGATGGTGAATAATGACAAGAAGTACTGGATGGAAAAACTCCTCAATGCCTAATGGGCCTACCGAACCACCACACCTACTAGTACAAAAGTGACGCCATACTCATTGGTGTACGAGACCAAGGTAGTGATACCAATAGAGGTCCATATTCTCTCAATCAAAATAGACATTTGTGAACAACCCTTAGATGATGAATAAGCATATAAGCTACTGGGTGAGTTGGAGTAGCTAGATGAGAAGAGGTTGCATAGATTACACAACCTTGATGTCCACCAGAACCGAATAGCATGGGCGTTCAATAAATATGTCCCCTCTAATCATTCCTCCAGGGAGAATTGGTGCTAGATCTCAGATCCCCAATGATATTGGGAATTAATCCCCCAAAGTTGAAACACAAGAGGGAGGGACTTTAAATCATCCATAAGGTCTATCATTATGTATCAAATTCATTGGCCACCATGGATGGGGAACATGTCACACCACTCACCAATGGGAGATTTCTCAAGAAATATTTTGCATAATCACTATTAATAGGGAATCCATATTGGTGTATGTCCCATATTCATCATTTATATGTGATGTTAAATTTCATGGAATGTCTCTCACATGACAATAAACATTTAAGGCACATCCTCCCCACATGATGCTAAACTGTATGGTCCACTTATAACTATGGATGGATTGATTCTCATTTTCAATGAGATACGTAGGGATTACTTGATCTAATATCATGTCCTAGACACCACATAAAATCAAATACTCATATCCTATCCGTCATGCCTCTGGATAGTGGAAGGGACCCTTGTTAGTCCTTGTTTCTCGCACTGAGCATAGCTCACATGAGCCTCGGAATTCTGGTAAGGGTTTCCATTCACAAAACATGGTATGAAAGCATGGTATGGGATCATTATCATCGTATATACAAGGTGGTAAATGGTATGCAATGATTCCTTTCATCCTAATGTAAAACTACAATGTCGATATCCCCTACAGGACACGAAACTAAATGTTCTTATGGACTTTGTCCGTGAGGAAAAAATATATGCTGTCAGTATCCTACGACACTAGCATCCAAAGAACTATATATGGATTGATTCCAATCCTAATGGGATACATAGTGATTCCTGAACTCATGATTCTAGGCCCATCCATAGTATTATCTTCCTTTCAAGTCATATGATCTAATTTCCATACCACAAGACATAAAACTACATGGACCTGGGACATCCATATCCACTCATTCCATGTGACCCATGTCCTTACAACATGAACTTAAAATGCATAAAAATTAATCCTTTCCTCATGAAATTAAATTTCATGGTGCTTATATAACTATGTGTGGCTTGATTCCCAGCCTTATGGGATATGTAGGATTTCCCAAGTATTTAATCTTCATATCAAGCCCCAAGTACAACAAATATTACTTTCTTTTCATCCTTTTGGCGGGATCCAATTTCAGGGATGTATAGAGTTGTGTTGATCTCTTTGGTCATCATTAAAATGTGGTGTACTTTATCACCCCATGCACATTCCCTTTGGGACCCTGTTCTCTCACCTTCATCCTCAATGCATGAGGTGAAACTACTTGGAAGTTCATCATCACCTCATGACATTAAACTGAAATGTACTTTAAAAACTACATGAGGTTTTATTCATATCTACATAGAATATATTGTGATGCCTAGAATTATACTTGCTAGAATAACTGCAATATGGTGGAAATTCTAATCAGTCCACCTTCTTCATTACTACATGACTTTAAACTACATTGAATTAAGTCCTTCATTCTTGACATTAAACTAAATGGAAATTCATGAACTATGTGTGGATTGATTCTAACTCTTATGAGGTACATAGTGATTCCCAAATTCTCATTCTTGGGCCCAGCCACAAAATTGTCTCCATTCACATCAGTTATCACATCCTTACTGTATGACGTTAAAAAATAAGTATTGAATGTCCCCACTACATGACAATAAAATGTGCAGACCAAATCAATCAACCTTCCTTATCCAAGGACCACATGAGACTTAACCTGGCCAACTAGAGAATAGAGGGCTTCCATCATCATTTTAAGCACTCAATCCATGTCCCACACTTCATGTCTCATTTATCTCAAGTCATCACAAATATTTACCAGACCTTGAAGAATAAAATATACCTCTTTGTTTGTCCACACTATTGATGCAAGAGCTCAGAACCACAAAATGGAGACATCATGGCATAGTATAAAAGGATTTCTGATTCTGATGAGCTTGAAGTTACTATGGTGGAACCCATCACCCCATTTATTAATATATTATACACATAATGATTTTCACATATCATAACTCAGGACTTTAGAACCTTGATCCATGTTTTATAACACCACCACCACCCGCCCAGAGGGACATTGGAGTATTCTTGTCCCTAGGTATCCTCATGAGCCTCTTCTGTAACATCCTTATACTAGGTCCTAGTGGAATGAACATTAACTTCCCCCACCTTGGTCAAATTTATATGACCTTAAACCCTAATATTTAATGGTCCAAATCATGAGACCTTAAACAAATAAATAAAGAGACATAAATCACATCAGGACAAAACCCCACAAAGGGAATCCTGAGAAAAAGTCGACTGATCGCCTGTGGAACTCATCATCTCTAGAGTTTAAGAAACAATTAGGGAACCATTAAATATGGAATAAATCACATGGGGTATACATTGTAGCCCGTGTAAAAGACAAGCTATTCTATTTGGACCCCCTGGTCAAGAAAAAAATGAGAGCAATGATTTGTCACATTTCCTTGCCATGAGAATATGTTAGATAAGTGGTGGTGTATCTTTTAGGGTTCTCCAATCCTTCATAGATTTTACAGTTTCCATATATCCCACTTCATGCTATGAAGTGTCTCAGGTCACTACAAATCTTCCATTTATCCTGAATAGAAAAAGAGACCTCTCTACTTTTCGATGCTACCAACGCAGAAGGGATCAGGCCCAACAACTGGAAGAATCATGGCCCGACATAGGGGGATTTCTGATGCTTGTGGTCCTATCATCATCATGGAAGAACCCATGACCCTATTTTGTTATTGGTTCCCTCCGAGGTGATTATCTCTACCTTACTCATGACTTAAGCACTATAGACTATGATTTATGTTCTCCATATCATACTATACCTCTGGATTAGATTTCATTGACGTTCCATCACTATTTTTACCCATTCTCAAATTTAGAATGCAGCCCTTCTTTCTTGAACCATTTGGTGGCCTACGCCTCATGATTTTAATCAAAAAGATGTAGTGCTTGAGCTATTCAATTAAGAGATAAGTTTACTTAGGTTTTCAGAAACTATCCTACATTGCCTTCTTTCCATATCCAACATCATCATCTTGATGTTTATGCTCAAATAAATATTTCATAACCCCTGGAAAGGAAAAGATATATCTTCACTTTTCCATACTACCAATGCAGAAAGGATCATACCCACCTACTGGAGACATCTTGGCCTAGAATAATTGCAATCTTAATCCTTTTGGGCCTCATCAACATTGTGGTGAAACCTGATAACCCATAGTTTCAAGGGGCATACCCTTCATGTCTACACCATTATGTATCATTCAGATCAAGCTTCTAGGGGTAACTTACATTAACCACATCCCAAATGTCCATGTGGGCCTAGCTTCCCCAGTTTTTCTACCTCAACAGTATTCAATCCATGAATATTTTCTTTCCCTTGGTGAAGAGGGGATATTAGCATTGCATGGACATGCTACTAATTCACAAGGGACATGACCTTCCAACTAAAAAATATCACTCTTTATATAAAAGTAACTCATATCATATCGACCCTTCTCAATACCATTGATAAACTCAGCACCCCTTTCTGTTTTCAGTAATTTCTGGCCTGCCATTCCCATATTCCATAATGGTATGAGCTAAAATTCCTTAATCTAAATAAATAGAAGGTAAAAGCTAAAGGACCATAAATGAAATCAATATAAGGTATGAGATAAAAGAATACAAACTAATAAAATAGATTTTCCGTGCTAAAATACCCTAAACTAAAATAACAGAAGGTCTGAGCTTAATGTCCCTAAACAAAAGAAATGGAAGGTATGAGATTAAATTCCCTATACTAAAGCAATATAAGGTCCATGATTAAATTCACTAAACTAATGCAATTTAAGGACCATGGTAAATTAACCTAATCTAAAGCAACTAAAGGATTGAGCTAAAAACCCTAAAGAAAAAAATAGAAGGTCAGAACTAAAAGACTATAAACTCATGAAACAAAAGGTCTAAGCTAAAAGACCCTAATCTAATGAAACATAAGGTCTAAGCTAAAATAACCTAATCTATAGTTGTAGAAGGTCCGATCTAAAAGACCCTAAACAAAAGCAACAAGAGGTCCTAGATAAAAGACCCTAAAATAAAGGAACAAAAATTAATATCTAAAAAAATGTAAACTAATGAAATGGAAGGTCTGATATAAAAGACACTAATAAAAATCTAATAGAAGGTCCAAGCTAAATGAATCTAAATTAAACAAACTGGTGGTCCCACCTAAAAGACCCTAAAAAAAGAAACATGTGGTCCAAGCTAAAGATGATAAACTAAATCATGTGAAAGTTATCATTAGGCCCTCTATACGCTCCTATTGTGCTCGAGCTACTCTCTACAGACATGAAAAGACCTCATACCTTAGGGAATATCTCTTTCCCCAATGATTTCCCCACACATTAAACCTTCATGATCATATATCGCAATGTAAGATATAGTCCCTTACAGTAATTTATAAATCAACAGAATCGAAAAGTATCATATGAAGAAGAAGATTGGTTAGTAAGATGAACTCATCCTATCATAGTATGCAATGGAGGGAAGAATCTCCATATCTTGGTGTCTCTCTAAAAAGAAAAAAAATGTGGTTTATTGAAAATTTTTAGTTTTTAGTTTATGAAAATTGAATTACTAAAGAAAAAGATCAGTAGTGCTGGAAATATCGGCAAGGGTTTGCTTGGTTGCATCAATAGAGTGTTGAAGTGTCTACCTCTTTGCTTCCTCCACCTATTCCACATGATGAAGAAATTTGGATAGTGATTTCATCTCTTCAACACTCATTCAAGGAGTGGATATGGAAGCTGATGATGTTGAAAGATTGTAATTAAACTAATCAATAAACTCTTCATGCATCTAATCTCTATCATCCAAGCATCCATCTAAGAATGAAATTTAGAAAATAGCTGATGACCCTTCTATAGTGCCTCTATCGTCTCTTTCAATTGTTGGATGGGGGAGGCCTCATTTGAAAAATTGTGCACTTTCCTCTCTTACGAAGCCAAGTCTGTCTTAGTTAGAATGATATGTTGGATAGTTTTTAGTAGGGATTCCCAATCAAAACTGTTTACCTATATATTATGGAATATTTGGAGAGGCCACTCCACTTGAGGATGGAATGTATCTAGAGGTGTAACGCCCCGACCCCAGCTACCCAAAGTCGGTGCATTATTACATAACATTGGCATGATCACAAGAAAGATCAAATCCCGAAAGACTGATTGGTTTAGTAGCCTTGGAAACACTAGATATAATCATAAAGTTTTACATTACATTTCAAAGTGAAAAACTACTACAACAACAAAGTCTTCATATCCACACTATTAACCCCTCATAATATCCCTGCAACTCATTCATAATTTACTTCTTCACTACCTGGGAAAAATAAAACATAGAAAAGGGGTGAGCTCAAATGCCCGGTAAGGATAACAATATAGCGGAACATTCAAAATAAGCATAAACATTTAAGGCAATGAATTACTAAAACAAAATCCTTTTAAAATTGAACTTCAACATAGTATGGCAAAAGTAAAATGAAATAATGCCATTTACTTATTCACATGGATATTCTACTAATCGAATAATCACATGCAAAAATCAATAACCATTTTCATAATGTTGGAATGCATAATGCCAGACTGTCATAACCACATAGTCAAGGCCTCGTGCCAAGACTACAAATAAGATTTTGTCAAGGCCTTGTTCCAAGACACTAGTTTGTCTCATGAGACCTACCGATGCATCGAGGAGCTATAGCGGGCTCCACCCGTCACTTATTAAGTCCAATTCATTCCCATATGAAAAGGTTTAAACATAACATAAACATTCGTATTAGAAATAGCATACGAAATGTCAATAATTTCACCATAAACTATGAATGGTATAAAAATAGAACATCCACAGTCAAACATATCACAAAACCTTCAATACAATATAGAAGTTTTGTATCATAATAAATCAACTTCAAATAATCTTAAAATCCATCAAAGGATGTTGACATAGATGAAATCAAAATTCTTTTTAAAGAAGTATCTCCTTTTATTTTGAAATCATTTAAGATCCATATAAAATAAAACATTTTCTTTGAAAATATTCTTATAAGCTTGTCTGGGAAGCTTCGACGATTTTATAACGGCGGAAAATAACCGCACCCGCCGTATAAGTTAAAAAAAACATTCTTACCTCAATTCTGTCGAAAAGGTTAAAAAGGACCTTGTTTTGAAAACGACGGAAAGATTCTTTTATAAACCTCTTATAAAAAGTCAAACAAGGGTATAAATGACTTTAACCCATATTCTTGTAAATAGTAAAAATGTTTTGAAATAAATTTCGAAGAAACATGGATGTGGATGATAAAGAGATCCCAGTAGATTATTACGTATAATACAACCTCGGATAATGAAGAGATTGTGAAATAACACTTACCTTGTACTTTTCCTTGGTTGGGGTAGGTTAACCTCCTGTATAATAGTGAAATAATTGTTACTAAATTATAAAAGAATCATATACATTAATATGATATCATATATGATCTTTTAATATTGATTTGATAATAATATCTTAGTATTATCGCCGTTTCGGGTGTTAACTTACTCATTTTCTTTATATGTTTTGTTACATAAGTCATGTTTGTTGTATCCTATTCATATCCAGAATGATATCAAGTCCTTAAACATCATTTTTAAATCATTAAATGATAATTATACTTGAATGGATATGATGGAGAATGAATCTCATCGCGTTCGTGGAGACGGTAGTCCGTACGTACGCACGAACGCTACTTCCATTTAATTTTTATTTTAAATGAATCGAATCCAAATGATACATAGGTATATTACTATTCCAGTATCATATAATATTTTATATATGTTACTTATGTTCATTAACACCATCCTTTATACGTTCCATGTGTGGTATGAACGAGTCATATCATTTTAAGGGGGCGGTAGTCCGCACTTCCTCAAATGAAATTATCGTATGTATATACAACATGAAACGAATAATTGTATGAAATAAAATGGAATTACAGAAGCTTATATATAAAATATATATCATTAATATTATATTTAATTACAGTGCCATCATAATGGCCACCATGAGAGGCGGTAAGATGTATTTGAACAATCATCGTTTCGTGAGGCGTTAGTTTTCCATCCACAGAAACATTATGTTCATCATCCATTAGATGGAGTTGTGTGTATGTGTAGTTTGAATCCTTCTTTTACCAACATCCTAGTATATTGAGGATACTGATGTTGTTACAAAAGAAAGGAAATAAAAAGAGTTTGGGGGTTGAAGAAGCAAAATAAATGAAAATAATTTAAGAGAAATCGTTACCTTTAATTTAGGTAACTCACTTTGGTTAGAACCAAAGGACTTGTTGAAATGCTTTCTGCCTAAGGGGAAGCTTCAAGGAGGAGGAGAGGGATGTGGGGAGCTTAGTTGGGCAGAGTTTGGACGAGCCAAGTGGCTTGAGAGGTGTGTGGAATGAGTAGAAGTGGTCTCCTTTTATAAGGGAGAGGAGGGGCTCTTTAGGAAAGAGTGAAAGTATTACTTTATAATATAATTATATTCGGTTTATAATGGTCCAAAAAATCATTGAGGTCGAAGATAGGATGACTCATATTCTAAATAACATCAACCAATAAGAATTGGACAGGTTTTACATAATATTTTAATCATTATAATATTATTTATTTCAATGATTTATTAATGAGGTAAACATTGCATCATTATTGTGTCATTAATAATTTAACTTATTTGATGTCTAAAAATTATAAATAAAATATAATCATGTAGGAAATCTGTTTATCTTTCTAATGAATACTTATAATCGAAAATCCAACATGTATAACCCTATGTAAAAATTGTGCTTCTAAAAGATGTAAGCTTATGCCATTTTTATTTTTATTTTAACTTTATTAATATAATGTGTCCCTACCACATAAATGTGGCTCCAAGGGGTCCCCAAATTGACCCAAGGATGCCCATGGTCGGTTATGTGTCCACCAATAAGGTTAGGACACGTTTTAGGGTAATTTTGTATTATTATAATATTATTTTTTAACCCTTATTTACCGGATTTACCCTTTAACCATGGTAAATAAAATATTTACCACAGTAACTATTCAAAATGTCTAAAAATAAAAGTTACCTATTTACACAATTTGAACATCCTGATTCCAAATATGGAATCCATTTTCCTAAATTCAAAACACAGAAGTGGCAGAAATTAATTTAAAATTAATCTCCGCTGTCAAAACAAAAAGCGTGTTTTTAAGAGATAATAACTATAAAAAGATTGACACTTGTTTATGTTCGGTTTAATTGTAAAATTATGTCCAATGACCAACATTATATTAAATGGTAAAAATATATTCTAAATATACTTTAAAACCACTAAAATTCACAATTTATCACTATTAATTATTTTGATTAAAAAAGTTGTTTTTAATTAAAATTTAGTAATTTTCACTATTCATCAAAATATAAAAGTTATCCGAAAAGTACCAAAATTTCACCCTAGGATAATTTCAATATTCCGAATCCAAAAATGAAGTCCATTTTGAAATACAAAATATATATGATTTCAAAAAGTAGGTATTACTATTTACAACGGCTAGTTTAATTAGTTGTGGTGTGTGTTAGAACTCGAGGTTGCGTACAACACACGCTATCGATTATTCGAAGGGAAACGTACCGTGGAAGTTTGGGGTGTTACATTCTCCCCTCCTTCAAATAATTGCGTCCTCGCAATTTCTAGGGTATTACTGCATAAAAAGACTCGGGTGGTTCTTTATCATAAGTTCCTCGGGTTCCCACGTTGCCTCTTCCATCTTATGATTTCTCCACAAAAATTTTACCAGACGTGTCGTCCGGTTTCTCAGTACTTGTTCTCTTGTATCAAGAATCTTGACGGGCTCTTCACAATAAGACAGATCGGGTTCCAGTTCTAATTCCTCATAGATGAGTACATGCGTTGGGTCAGGCATGTATTTTCTCAACAGAGATACGTGGAACACATCGTGAACTTTGGAGAGACTTGGCGGCATTGCCAATCGGTAAGCTACAACCCCAATTCGTTCTAGGATTTCGAAAGGTCCGATGTACCTGGGACTCAATTTACCTTTCTTTCCAAAACGTATGACTCCCTTCCATGGAGATACCTTTAGGAAAACATGATTACCGACTTGAAATTCCAAATCCTTCCTTTGATTATCGGCATAGCTCTTCTGCCTACTTTGAGCTGCTTTGATGTGATTTTGGATTACTTTCACCTTTTCCACCGTTTCCTCCACCAGCTCTGGGCCTACAAGTTTTCTTTCACCAACGTCATCCCAACAGGTTGGTGTACGACATCTCTTTCCGTATAACGCTTCATATGGTGCCATCTGTATACTCGAATGGAAGCTATTGTTATAGGAAAATTCTACCAGTGGTAAATATTGATCTCACATACCCTGAAAGTTAAGTGAGAAAGATCTCAACATGTCTTCTAAGGTTTGAATAGTCCGTTATGATTGTCCGTCTGTCTGAGGGTGGTAAGCAGTGCTCAAATGAAGTTCAGTATCCAGGGATTTTTGAAGACTTTTCCAAAATCTTGAAGTAAAATGGGGATCACGATCAGAAACAATCGATAGGGGTACTCCATGAAGTCTCACAACTTCATTAATGTATAGTCTTGCTAGACGTTCCAGGGGTAGATCTTCTCTTATAGCAAGAAAATGTGCTGACTTGGTAAGACGATCAACAATAACCCATATTGCATCGTCCCTTCTAGGAGTCTTTGGTAGCCCCATGACAAAGTCTATCGTAATATTGTCCCATTTCCACTCTGGTATGGGAAGAGGTTGCATGACTCCTCCAGGCTATTGCCTTCCAGCTTTCACTTGTTGAAAAACCATACATCTTGACACAAAATCAGCAATCTCCCTCTTCATGTTGTCCCACCAAAAATGTTCCTTCAAATCTCTATACATTTTGGTTCTCCCAGGGTGTATAGAGAAATTGGAACTATGAGCATCATCCAGCAATTCCCTTTTTAGATCAGGTAAATCGGGAACACAAAGTCTCTTCCCGAATTTCAAAATTCCATCTTCATACACAAAGTCTCTCAATCTCCCATCATTCACAGCTTTAATCTTCTTCTGAAATTCTTCATCATTGGTCTGAGTACTCTTAATCCTTTCTAGTAAAGATGGTTTGGCAACCATTTGAAAAAGCATTGATGTTTCACCTTCCCTGGTTATTCCCATGTCCATCTTCACTAGATCCATGAAAATTGGATCCCTTTCAATTCTCATATTGTTCAAAACTCCAGGGTCTTTTCTACTCAAAGCATCTGCCACCATGTTTGCCTTCCCCGGGTGGTAGTGTATCGTACAATCATAGTCCTTGAGTAATTCAAGCCATCTCCTTTGCCTCATGTTGAGTTCTTTTTGTGAGAAAATATACTTCAAACTCTTGTGATCAGTATAAATCTCACATTTTTCACCATAGAGGTAGTGCCTCCATATCTTCAAAGCAAAGATCACAGCTGCTAACTCAAGATCATGAGTAGGATAGTTTTGTTCATGAATTTGCAACTGTCGTGATGCATAGGCAATAACTCTATCATTCTGCATAAGGACACAGCCAAGTCCTTTCTTCGATGCATCACTATAAATAACGAACCCATCATTCCCCGATGGTAGAGTCAATATAGGAGCATTGACTAATCTTCTCTTGAGTTCTTCGAAACATTCTTCACACTCTTTTGTCCAAACAAATTTAACCCCTTTACATGTGAGCTTCGTTAATGGGTTAGCCAATCGGGAAAAATTCTGGACGAAACGTCGATAATAACCTGCCAAACCAATAAAACTGCGTACCTCAGTTATACTCGTAGGTGCTGGCCATTCTTGGATTGCCTTGGTCTTAGAAGGATCAACAGAGATTCCATCTTTAGAGACAATATGGCCAAGAAAAGAAATCTCCTGAAGCCAGAATTCACACTTGCTAAACTTCCCATATAATTCATGCCTCCTCAGAGTCTTCAAGATAATACGCAAGTGATTTTCATGATCATCGTAGGTTTTGGAGTATACCAAGATATCATCAATAAATACCACCACAAATTCATCGAGATACTCCTTGAAAACTCTATTCATCAGATCCATGAATACAGAGGGTGCATTAGTCAATCCAAACGGCATTACAGTAAACTCGTAATGCCCGTACCTAGTTCGAAATGCTGTCTTCGGAATGTCTTCCTTCTTTACACACAACTGATGGTATCCAGATCGAAGGTCAATCTTTGAAAAGTATTGAGCTCCATGCAGTTGGTCAAATAAATCATCAATACGAGGTAGGGGATACTTGTTCTTTATCGTTATAGCATTGATCTCCCTGTAGTCAATACATAACCTCAGAGATCCATCTTTCTTTTTAACAAAAAGAACAGGGGCTCCCCATGGAGAAACACTAGGGAGAATAAATCCCTTATTACTCAATTCCTCTAGTTGTTTCTTTATTTCGACTAACTCTACAGTGGCCATTCTATAAGGGGTCTTCGATATAGGCCTTGATCCAGGAATCAAATCAATGGAAAACTCAACTTCTCGTTCGGGAGGATGTCCAGGTAAATCTTCCGGAAATACATCTACAAATTCTTTCACAACAGGTACATCCTCTATTTGAACATTCCTTTCCTCACCGACAGTTATTTCATTCTCTTCCTCCCCAATAATTGAATTAAGTTGAGCTACTGGGGGTGGATCTAAATAAGAATTAGGTGGTGACGATTCTGCTCTAAAAATAAGGTGCTCCTTATCATTATCATCAAGAATCGTAACCTATTTCTTCTTACAATAAATCTTCGCATCATAGTCCGAAAGCCATTCCATACCGAGGATTATATCAAACTCAATCATAGGTATGACGATGAAATCAGCAGATAAAGAAAATTTATGTGCTCTAATGGGGACTGATTCACAAAACTTTGTTGCAACGATACTTCCCTTAGGAGTTTTAACTGACAACTCCCTTATTAAATCAAATTGGAAATATCTAATTTTCTTAGCAAACTGGGAAGATATGAAATAATGCGATGATCCAGAATCAAATAATGCATTTGCTAAACTTGAGGAAACCATTAAATTACCTGCCACCACGTCTTTCGGAGCATCTACCTCAGCAGTAGTGATAGCATAAGCCTGGCCTTGATCCCTTGGCCTTTTCTGAGGTAAGTTCTCCTGACGCTTAGGACATGCATTTGCATAATGCCCCATCTCCCTGCAATTGTAGCACTGAACGTTGGTAGCTTCCTTCTTCCCCTTGCAATCATGAGCTTGGTGGCCTTTTTCACCACACTTGTAACAGACTCCCATTCCCTTCAAGAAAGTACCGGGGTGTTTCTTCCCGCATTTACCACAAGATGGATATTCAATCTTTCCTTTCTTCCCCTTATTTCCATTCCCAGATTGATCAGCAGGTCTCTTCTTCTCTTGCTTTGCTTTAAAGTCATAAGACTTAGAGAATTCCTTTTCGGTCTTGATAGCACATGAGACAATGTCTTCGTACGATGAAAAGGATTGTGAGACTAATGCTCGACGGAGAAATGGTTTTAACCCATCAAAGAAACGATCAATCTTACTTCTTGGGTTGCGAATATAATCTCCAGCATACCTCGCTAACCTTGTAAAGTTAGCCTCATACTTTGTGACATTCTCATCCTCCTTTTTTCTCAGACTCAGAAATTGCCTTTCCATATCCGCTCGATGGTCGCGAGGGAAGTATTTTTCTAAAAACAGATCTTTGAATTCCCTCCATTCCATATTTGATACTTCATCATGTTCCTTCATGTTTTGAATCAATGACCACCATTGATCAGCATCTCCAGTGAGGCGGTAAACTGCCATGATAACTTTTTCCCTTTCACTGCTCCCCAAAGCCTGAAATATTTTCTCTAGGGAAAATATCCATTGCTCAGCTACTAAGGGATTTGTATTCCCATTGAAGGTTGGTGGTTGTTGCCTCATGAATCGATCTAACATTGATCCTCCACGCTGCGGATCAGGGTGCTCCATACGGGTAAGGTTATTATTCATAACCTGAGTAAGTTGTCCCAGTATGGTGATTAGCTGATCGGCACCAGTTGCATCACCAGCCCCACTATAATTATCTTGAGTAGGAGGGAAATCCCTACATGGAGTGCGTGCATTGATACGGTTTCCATTTCTTCCACTAGGCGCCATTTCTAAACAATGGCATAAACTAGATCAGTTTATGAATCAAAATACATAATCCCATACTTATAAAACACTTAACATAAATTGAACTATTTATGGATATAATCCATAATCATAAAAATGTTTTCTTTGAGGAAGTATATACTCATAAACCCTTCATAATGATTTGTAAAGAAAATGAGAGTTATCCTAAGCATATCCCCCGGGAGTGTCGTAACCAAGAGTGCAGCAAGGCTCGTTGTCGTGCACCAGTTCCCGTTCGAGTCTAGCTCAAAGCGGTGTTTTCGGGTTTTACCCCTAGGTACATCTGTGCCAGAGCCGCCTCTACCTGCTCGTATCCAGACAGGGATGTATTGCTCGGAAAACTCACAAAATCTCTACAATACCAAATTTCTAGGATGTTCTTCTATATTAATCCTCAAAGTTCATCTTAGGTCTACGTGCTCTAATCAGAGTTTATCTAAATCTAGCTTCCATGGTTTGTACTAAACTTCCTCTGATACCAACTGTAACGCCCCGACCCCAGCTACCCAGAGTCGGTGCATTATTACATAACATTGGCATGATCACAAGAAAGATCAAATCCCGAAAGACCGATTGGTTTAGTAGCCTTGGAAACACTAGATATAATCATAAAGTTTTACATTACATTTCAAAGTGAAAAACTACTACAACAACAAAGTCTTCATATCCACACTATTAACCCCTCATAATATCCCTGGAAGTCATTCATAATTTACTTCTTCACTACCTGGGAAAAATAAAACATAGAAAAGGGGTGAGCTCAAATGCCCAGTAAGGATAACAATATAGCGGAACATTCAAAATAAGCATAAACATTTAAGGCAATGAATTACTAAAACAAAATCCATTTAAAATTGAACTTCAACATAGTATGGCAAAAGTAAAATGAAATAATGCCATTTACTTAGTCACATGGATATTCTACTAATCGAATAATCACATGCAAAAATCAATAACCATTTTCATAATGTTGGAATGCATAATGCCAGACTGTCATAACCACATAGTCAAGGCCTCGTGCCAAGACTACAAATAAGATTTTGTCAAGGCCTTGTGCCAAGACACTAGTTTGTCTCATGAGACCTACCGATTCATCGAGGAGCTATAGCGGGCTCCACCCGTCACTTATTAAGTCCAATGCATTCCCATATGAAAAGGTTTAAACATAACATAAACATTCGTATTAGAACTAGCATACGAAATGTCAATAATTTCACCATAAACTATGAATGGTATAAAAATAGCACATCCACAGTCAAACATATCACAAAACCTTCAATACAATATAGAAGTTTTGTATCATAATAAATCAACTTCAAATAATCTTAAAATCCATCAAAGGATGTTGACATAGATGAAATCAAAATTCTTTTTAAAGAAGTATCTCCTTTTATTTTGAAATCATTTAAGATCCATATAAAATAAAACATTTTCTTTGAAAATATTCTTATAAGCTTGTATGGGAAGCTTCGACGATTTTATAATGGCGGAAAATAACCGCACCCGCCGTATAAGTTAAAAAAAACATTCTTACCTCAATTCTGTCGAAAAGGTTAAAAAGGACCTTGTTTTGAAAACGACGGAAAGATTCCTTTATAAACCTTTTATAAAAAGTCAAACAAGGGTATAAATGACTTTAACCCATATTCTTGTAAATAGTAAAAATGTTTTGAAATACATTTCGAAGAAACATGGATGTGGATGATAAAGAGATCCCAGTAGATTATTACGTATAATACAACCTCGGATAATGAAGAGATTGTGAAATAACACTTACCTTGTACTTTTCCTTGGTTGGGGTAGGTTAACCTCCTGTATAATAGTGAAATAATTGTTACTAAATTATACAAGAATCATATACATTAATATGATATCATATATGATCTTTTAATATTGATTTGATAATAATATCTTAGTATTATCGCCGTTTCGGGTGTTAACTTACTCATTTTCTTTATATGTTTTGTTACATAAGTCATGTTTGTTGTATCCTATTCATATCCAGAATGATATCAAGTCCTTAAACATCATTTTTAAATCATTAAATGATAATTATACTTTAATGGATATGATGGAGAATGAATCTCATCGCGTTCGTGGAGACGGTAGTCCGTACGTACGCACGAACGCTACTTCCATTTAATTTTTATTTTAAAAGAATCGAATCCAAATGATACATTGGTATATTACTATTCCAGTATAATATAATATTTTATATATGTTACTTAAGTTCATTAACACCATCCTTTATACGTTCCATGTGTGGTATGAACGAGTCATATCATTTTAAGGGGGCGGTAGTCCGCACTTCCTCAAATGAAATTATCGTATGTATATACAACATGAAACGAATAATGGTATGAAATAAAATGGAATTACAGAAGCTTATATATAAAATATATATCATTAATATTATATTTAATTACAGTGCCATCATAATGGCCACTATGAGAGGCGGTAAGATGTATTTGAACAATCATCGTTTCGTGAGGCGTTAGTTTGCCATCCACAGAAACATTATGTTCATCATCCATTAGATGGAGTTGTGTGTATGTGTAGTTTGAATCCTTCTTATAACAACGTCCTAGTATATTGAGGATACTGGTGTTGTTACAAAAGAAAGGAAATAAAAAGAGTTTGGCGGTTGAAGAAGCAAAATAAATGAAAATAATTTAAGAGAAATCGTTACCTTTAATTTAGGTAACTCACTTTGGTTAGAACCAAAGGACTTGTTGAAATGATTTCTGCCTAAGGGGAATCTTCAAGGAGGAGGAGAGGGATGTGGGGAGCTTAGTTGGGTAGAGTTTGGACGAGCCATGTGGCTTGAGAGGTGTGTGGAATGAGTAGAAGTGGTCTCCTTTTATAAGGGAGAGGAGGGGCTCTTTAGGAAAGAGTGAAAGTATTACTTTATAATATAATTATATTCGTTTTATAATGGTCCAAAAATCATTGAGGTCGAAGATAAGATGACTCATATTCTAAATAACATCAACCAATAAGAATTGGACAGGTTTTAGATAATATTTTAATCATTATAATATTATTTATTTCAATGATTTATTAATGAGGTAAACATTGCATCATTATTGTGTCATTAATAATTTAACTTATTTGATGTCTAAAAATTATAAATAAAATATCATCATGTAGGAAATCTATTTAGCTTTCTAATGAATACTTATAATCGAAAATCCAACATGTATAACCCTATGTAAAAATTGTTCTTCTAAAAGATGTAAGCTTATGCCATTTTTATTTTTATTTTAACTTTATTAATATAATGTGTCCCTACCACATACAAGTGGCTCCAAGGGGTCCCCAAATTGACCCAAGGATGCCCATGGTCGGGTATGTGTCCACCAATAATGTTAGGACACGTTTTAGGGTAATTTTGTATTATTATAATATTATTTTTTAACCCTTATTTACCGGATTTACCCTTTAACCATGGTAAATAAAATATTTACCACAGTAACTATTCAAAATGTCTAAAAATAAAAGTTACCTATTTACACAATTTGAACATCCTGATTCCAAATATGGAATCCATTTTCCTAAATTCAAAACACAGAAGTGGCAGAAATTAATTTAAAATTAATTCCCGCTGTCAAAACAAAAAGCCTGTTTTTAAGAGATAATAACTATAAAAAGATTGACACTTGTTTATGTTTGGTTTAATTGTAAAATTATGTACAATGACCAACATTATATTAAATGGTAAAAATATATTCTAAATATACTTTAAAACCACTCAAAGTCACAATTTATCACTATTAATTATTTTGATTAAAAAAGTTGTTTTTAATTAAAATTTAGTAATTTTCACTATTCATCAAAATATAAAAGTTATCCGAAAAGTACCAAAATTTCACCCTAGGCTAATTTCAATATTCCGAATCCAAAAATGAAGTCCATTTTGAAATATAAAATATATATGATTTCAAAAAGTAGGTATTACTATTCACAACGGCTAGTTTAATTAGTTGTGTTGTGTGTTAGAACTCGAGGTTGCGAACAACACACGCTATCGATTATTCGAAGGGAAACGTACCGTGGAAGTTTGGGGTGTTACAAGAGGGGTCTCTGTAATCATGTCCTCTATACTCTCCCAGACCAGTCTATAGTGTGATCGAGCATCAGCATATGATGAAGTGAGTTTGGAATAAGGATCACCAACCAGTCAAATAAATGATGAAATAAGAGAGGAGGACCCATAAACCACTATTCAACAAGAGAATCCTTCGTATCCAAAATGGAATAACTGATAGCCTCAGAAGAATCGAGTATGAAGTCTGAATAACATTCATCTGATTGAGGTTGTTTCAAGGACCCCTCACCCAAACCTACAATCAGACCCATCAATGCAACAAATAGAGGAGTCAATAATGAAATATATATTTCTATAGGATGGACTAGTTGTCTCAAAACACCATTAGGATAATACATCATCCAAGATCGGGAATAATACTAGGTGAGGCATGCATGAGAATTGATAGGTGAAAATATAATGACACCCATGGTTTCTTCATGAGATAGAATCTTCAGAAATTGGTAGATGATGCACAGATGTTTTTCCTCATAGACACTTGGCTATGGAATATGGTAAACACTCTACCCACATCAAAATTATTAAGAAAAACTATTTGGGGAGTATGGTTGGTAGATAATAAGCTCATCTACCTTGGTTGTAAAGACCCCATCTTGAAGGGACACCATATAATATCTCTCATACTGAAATTTGCTACTATCGACAATGATATATCTATATGGTATATGTAGTATAGAGATGTCAAAATTATCAGACTAACATAGAGCACCTTAGACCACTATAGGGGTTAGGGATATAGTCCTAACTCTCGATACATACAATAGTCTAGGGTTGGATATGGGGTATGAAATTGGAAAATTATTATAGTACTAATAGAAATGAAATTAATCACCTATCTTACTAAATATGATCTGAAGGGGCCCACAAATTCCGTAAGGAGTGTTTTATTACTATATATAGACCAACATATTGTAAAGGCACGCAAGTAGTAGTACCACCAATTTGAGATGTCTCCACTATATGAGTTGTTCCACCATCCCCAGTGTGATAACATGGATGTTGGAGCATGAATCCCCAACTGGGTAGTGCGTCACATTTAGAAACATAGCAAGAATACCTGCTAGCCTAAGGTCCAGAGAAACCTCCGGGATTACATGATATCATAATGAAGTATGATCCTCTACTTCCAGAATGGCCCAATATGAGCTAGTATCATTACGAACATGCTAAGAGGGACACTGAAGTGGGATAATGAAGCTTGGTTTGACCCCACTGCTTCGTAGGAATATTTTGATCTTGGCAGTGAAGGAAACAAGCAAGCACACATTCAGCTATCTCCCAAATTTCTTCCTCACTGGGACAAGAATAACTTTTTTTAAAGCCAGAGTTTGTAGAGGATCATCCCAAAAGTTTTTATCCAAAAAAACTCATTATAATTCTCTCTAATAGGAGGGATTTCACAGAGTTGATAGATATCCCACAGGCTGATACCCACCTCACCACGGGGAAGGATGAATGTTTTGGTCCTAGGAAACTAGCAGTAGATAATTTCATGGATGCAGTTAGGCTGGTGGAAGATGATGAACAAAGATATCCTCATGGATTTATCAAATATGATCATTCTATAGAAAATTGGTATAATCCATATTTCGTCATCATACCCAGTATGGCCATGTCCATTCATTGGCGATGTTGCCACTAGGGAGAAGGTCCCACTTAGAGTACCACTCTATACTATGATATTTTAGGGAAGAAGAAAATATTATTGAATATCCCTAAGAGATAAGTTATTGGGAAGGATCACGAACATCCAGGGTCAGGGGGCAGTGGGCCAATAGATAACACATGCCCTGAGGTTGGGCAGTTTCCAACTAACTATCCTGTGTAATCATCATCCGAATGTAGTCTGAGGAACTAAACACCCAATGAGATTGTATATTAATTTTCGGGGAGGGTATAACTACACCATCCAGCATAAAAAAAATTAAAGTTGGTCAGATTGGGGATAATATTGGATTTTTGGTTAAAGGAACTATCAAAATATCTCGATATCAGTACACACATGGTAGCAGGGATTGGCATTGTGATTCATGGAAATCATGTCCCTTTGATAATCTGAAGCCAATGAACCATGATGGGATCTTGAATCCATTTGAAAAATTCATAAGTGCGCATGTCTGAAGAAAAACATAAATTTATTCCAAAAAATTCATGAAAATGGACAAATGGAACCAGGCACATCCCATAACCTACCCAAGGGTTCTTGAGCCACAACAAAGAGTTCACGAACCAGTAGGTCTCTGAATGAAACGTAGGGAGCATAAACACTATTAGGACCCAACTATGTCACACAACCACCTTGGAGGCCCATGATCGTGTGACATGTATATAGTCTTACAAATCGATCATGATGCCAAGCCATAAGAACTCGCACATTACTCAAGAAATCCACCTAATCTTAAGGAATTTCCCAATATTAGTCTACGGTTGAGATAAATGAGTGTCTGAGAAGAAATCAGCCTTGTACAAGAGTAGGGCTCGCAATCTGGACATGAAATGTATACTCTCATAAAGGGATCACAGTTAGGGTTCGCGATGTGGTCTTGAGATAATGTAAAAGTTGGAGAACTCTGTAGAAGGAGTTGACCGGTGGATTAAAAATCCCTCCACACCCCCTATATATAGTCTTTTCAAAGAATACTAATGGTTGCATGCTAGATTGATCATCATTTAAGATCATAGATTTTTGACACCTCTGTGAAATCTGGAGGGCATTTAGTTGTCCTAAGGACATAGTACTTGTCGCCTCAGACATCACTCCTAAGGGGGGACATTTGTTGACACCTTCCAAATGAGTATAATAAAAATCAAAAAGGGGGATACATATCAATGTGGATAATATCTTCCCTATGAGAGCAAAGTAGAAAAGGATAGTTAAAGAATTTTGATCTCATTACCATTTGAAAGTCACACAAAGTCTCCATTCAAGGTTCCTAACCCACATAAAGTCCTACGAAGACCTCCTCAATAAGCACCCTTGTTCACCAATGGATGAATGGTGAAAAATGGATGAGAATCCCCTAGGATGTGCGGTTTTTACTGACACATAATTGAAAACCCATTCAGAATCCTTCAAAATTTAAGGGAAGTGAAATTCTAAGGAAGAGACCATTGGTGGTCACACAGATCCAATACCAAATCAACATTAGAAATAATTAAATACCTATATTATTTCCAATATATATCATGAGACCTCTGATACATCTTCACAAAGAATGAAGGATATAACTAAGAGGAGTTGATAAGGGATCATGGTTGTTGAAGGTCATGTGGCGCACCCCTGAAAACTTACGAAACACCCCAACCTGTCTGGGTTGCCTCGTGAAACCCCTTAGGCTCAACATCCATGCCACATGGAAACCTCTGGACAATTCGATTCCACTCTAAAGACAGACACATGGGTTTTCCACAATACTTGTGCACTCTCATATGATCCCCATTGGTCATGCGAGACACCACTAGAAAATTGAGTAAATGTCATAGTTATTACTCAAGAAAACTCACATACATCCTAACACTTACTACATAAAACAAAGGGGAATATAAGGGAGGATTCAAGTGTTTTCCACGGTGATTGAATGACATACGACATATGTATTTAGTTATCTGAGAGACATTGCGATACCTCAGTTTCATGACAGCCCTGTCTCACAAAATCCCGTCGGCATGTCAGCCTCGCCTCAAATAAGATCATTCCCATGTCGAGGAAACTCCACGGTTCACTATGGACAAGAAAATAGGTTTTTCTAGGGGATACACACACACCACTATTTGACCCACATTGGCCTTGTGACACATCTAAAAAAAAGTGAAAATATCCTAGTACTATACATAAAATCTTACATGACTCTCAACATTTGTGACATAAAGTAAAGGAGATAAGAAAGGAAAAAGTGATCAGTTTTTTGCAGTCACGAAGGGGAAAATGATGTGCCCAGCACACCCACAGCATGGACCAGTGATACCCTGAGGCAACCCATCCAAGGACTCATGAGTGCCCTCTATTAGTCATTTTTATCTTGTAAAGATTTTTTTGACACATCACCATGACAAAATGGAAGTCCTCGGATGCACTTGTATCTAATAGTTAGCTATAATCTAATTAAGGATGGATGGACATGTGGCCCCGCTAAATAAAATGTCACCCTTGACATGGACCACCATAGAGACTCACTAAACTCTGTAAAATCAGACCCTGCATCAACTCTATCCTTGACTCATGACAGATCCCCCCCAAAAACCAGTGAGTACGTTTGGTGGATATGATAATAAATCCCCTACTACAACTTGTAAAAATGAAAGGTTGGTTCATTGGTTTATTGATTGGGTGAAAACAAATTGACCCAAACCCCTGCTATGCACGTTGTGGCTAAGACTCCTAGCTTCTTCACACATCTGATCATACAACCAGTCGACTTTCTGCTAGGTAATACATGGGTGGACCACTAGTGTAGTCATGCTCCATGCATAAATCCATCTACATGTTTAATAAAAGATCACACAAAGGACTTCTAGTGATACTTACAAATACCATATCGCATGTCTTCTAGACCACGTGAGACCCAAATAAACTGTCCCTGAACCGAATCAAGAAACTATAAATAAAAGTTAAAAAAATGATTCAAAGTGGAAGGCCCAAGTGGAATACATGACCATGTAACTCCTCATGATTATCATGTGCCAATCAAGAACACCTGATGGTACCATGTTGTGACACCTAGACCTCATGACATCTCTTCGACATATCATCTCGAATTTGTGGAATGCTCTAGAATGTCATGAAAAAACTTGAGGACTTTTCATGAGCACCACATGAATCCTATGAATCCTCTGGGTTCATCACCCTAGACTTGAAATGTCCATAGGACATACCTTTTGACTCATATAATAGAGCCCACTCATTTCAGTTGAGTCTCATCGACACATCTGGACATGAAAATCTAGATCTTGTGGCATACCCCTGGACATGTTGGTCTAGTCTTGTGATGTCTCCCCACGTTTTTGGTCAAGACATGTTACACCGCCTAGACATGTTGGCCTAGTCTGAAGATATCCCCCCCAAGGTGTCAGCTAAGACACACGACACTTGTTGGACCACACAACCATGGATCTCACGACACCCTCCACATGTGTTCATCCAGGTCAAGTGATGAACTCTAGGGTATGCCAATAGCGTCATGCGATGCCTTCCTAAAAAGAAGAAATATTCACCAAGGCAATATCAGTGTATAACACCAACATCTCCAAAGAACTATTAGGACATTGATTCCTACCATAAATGGGATACGTAGGGTTCCTCCTTAAAGGCCCAAGCTTTATATCAAACACTCCAAGGGATGTGCCAATACGCAGATTCCATATCTATATGCCATGCGAATGATCATTCACCACCCTTATTTCCCATAATAAGCATGGATCATGTGGGCATAGGGGGATGAAAGGGACACCTCATTAGGCATCAAACATCCATTCATTTAGGAAGCCTCTATGTGTAATCCCCATCATCTCAAGAGAACTATAAGGACTCTAATTCCTACCATAATCGGGATACATGTGAAACCTCTTTAAAGGCATAACCTCCATATCAAACACTCTATAGAATACCCTAATATGAAGATCCTATATCCAAATTCCATGAATCTGATCATGCACTCCTCATTGTTTCTCACAATGATCATGGATCACATGGGCCCAGGGGGATGAAACAAACACCTCAGTAGGCATCAAACTCCCAATCACCAGGGAATCTTAGTGTATAAATCCAAAAAAAAGAACTATGAGATCAATGATTATTTCCATAACTAGGATACAAAGGAGCTCCCTTCTAGACTCAATCTCAAAAAAAATTGTTTCAACACCACCCATATTAGTCCTTCTGGCATGACATTAAACTCCAGGGTTCAATAGAATATCCTTGGGTTTGATTCCTGTAATAACTAGGATATGTGGGAAACCTCATAATGTATTAATCTAATCCTTAGAATATCATCCACCACCTTAAAAGGGATAATATCAAAAAACACTTGGTCATATGGTTTCAGTATATAAGCAGCCACACATTACTGAAAAATGATGAAAAACCTAGAATAAATATAGATGGATTCATGAAGGAGATCAAAGTCTGTTGCACGTAAAAGAGAGTAAATCCATATACATTTTTAGGGTAATTGTCCATGCATTGGGATAAGGAATAGATTAACGAACATGTCTTAAATATATAAGACAGTCCTGGAGTAGGAATCAACCCCCCCTAAAAGGGTGTGATGAGGCCAACCTCCCATCCTCTAGACCAATGAATTTCCCCAAGAATAGTTTTTCATTAACACCCAAATGAGCACCATGTTTTGGAAATAAGTTACATTCCTAGTTATGGATAGAGGAACCATTTAATGTTTTATGGAAAATTGGAAGAGGTAAAAAAACAAGAAGAATCTATTCCACACCCCATAATCACACATGAAACAACTATATTGTTTACTCATATGATAAGTGAATTGGAATTATTAAGTGACATATGGGGCTATTAAATATATATCCATTGACTCATTCGTATAACTAATAGGAAAAAAGAGGTTTGGTATTTTCATATACCATACCATTTATGTATTACGAATTTTCATGTGGTCTCTATGGTATTTTAATGATTTTCGACATTAGGCATTACAATGTTAAGAAATGAGGTATTTCTGTCCATTTGACTATAAAAATAGGCATGTAGTACATGATTTTTTTGAAATTCATTAAATTTTTTTTAATAAAAATATTTTATCATAATTTTTCCTTCCATTTTATTCATGCCTTATTTATTCTATGATAGATTCCATTATATACATTCCCTTATTTAGAATTTGAGCTCACAATTTCTTTCTATTTCATTTCCCAAGGATTCTAGGAAGTGTACTATGATTAACTATAAATTATATTATAAATGGAATAATAATGTTCCCAATGAAAAAACTATGATTCATTTCATGATTCCAGATATAATGTAGGATTTATGTATTCATCTAGTTTTCCATGACTACTAAAATATTACACCCCTCAGGATCCAATTGCTTGTAACTACTGAAAAAAAAAATCAAGAACAGTATATAGGCTAAACAGTGGTTGTGTTGTTGAAATAAAACAACAAATATTATATGGATCATTTTTATACATTTTTTTTGTGTAAAATAATTTTTTCCTTAAAACTGAATTTTTCTATATACAGTTTTTCATTGGGTTTTTTGAGGTTATATTAAAATTACTTTCTACCATCATAATATGATGAATACTCTAAAATAGATTCTAAATTATGAAACATCATATTAATATTATATAATATTTTCAATTTCATTTTTATCCATAAAATTATGATACCATTGAAAATGTAAGTCACCAGTGTAAGGGATAAATGGTTTAGAAATGAGTTTAACATTGGGATAAGACTTTAAATCTCTTAAATAACAATCAATAATTTTCTTTTCAGAATATAACTTGACCTTAAATTATCATTTCATAAAAAATGGACCACATTGGAGCCATATTAGATTAGATAAAAACTTATTATAATTAAAATTTCATAATATTTATATGATTTCCACTCCCATTAAATACAAAATGGAACATCATCTCCTCACTGTTTCACTGATGTTGCGAACTATAGTTGGATAGAGACTAGAAAAAATACCTTCCTGACATCCAAATCGATATCCTAGATTTTCTGGTCTACCCAAAAGACTACCATATGAAGGAATAAGGTGTTCCCTAAAGGATGTTTCCTATGGAAGTGAAATCTTCTAAACCAAGTTCAATCATGTTTACATCTTATTATACCTCATCAAAATATGTTTTCATGACCACCTCACTTGAAATATACTATAATGGGAGAGAGAGACAACAAAACTTGAGCCCCACCTCTGATAAGCCCTATGATGGAGACTATCACTAAGGGTATAAAGTCATATTAAATGGGAGTCATTACCCTCTATAATAATATAGGATTGATAGAATAGATAAATCATCTAGAAATAACACTATGATAAAATATAAATGAATCCAAAACCATCCCACATAATTTTATAATTAAAAATTGATACACAAAAAAGTCACTAAAAGTAAATACACAAAATCAAATCTAAAGAAGTGTCACAATTGTAATCTAAATGTCCAAGCTAGTAATGTCTCGAACGATCCACATAGTCCTCCTCGAGACATAAAAATAAGATTATATACATAGGTTGATCATACAAGTATACTTATAATGAAAACAAAAATATCTCATGCACATGTGAAAGAAGCATACCCACACACCCTTGAAAAAATAGAAAAACCCAGCACACCTAAATAGCTCATCTATCCATCCCAACCCCGCCAAGGCATTCTCAAAAAATAACAAAAGATTTTTATAGTAAGGAAATAAGAAGTATATCGATAAATGTTTCCATTTTATACATTCCCATTGATTTCCCACTATCACACCCCAATATTGTGCCTTTGGGCAGTCCTATATCTTCTGAATAACATATAACACCACCACGCATAATGTAAAAATCACATCATTCCCACATATACCTAGTAATTGACCAACTTAAAATCCACATCTCATCATGCCTACAGACAACATGGCCATTGCATCATAACTATGACATGAGTAGTAGGGTATCATAAAAATGAAAGATATTGACCTCATTCCATCCTAGTTTCATGGATGGAAGACTCTATATGTCTCCCCATAGAATATAAATATCATATATCATTCATAAATACTTGGTCCCCCACACCATAGGATGGTCATATCACATCTCTCATAAAATCCCATGGTCCATTACCTAGTGAAATAACTATCCTCTGACTATCACAAATTGTGAATATCTACTCTCTTCAAAAATAGTATGGGGAAGCGATTATATCCACATATACATCATCATCACTTGGTTGTTTGGAAAAATACCCATAGAGTTAATATACAGGTTCCATCAAATAGTGTTTCATGCGGATTGGGTCTGTATAGAAATCACCAAGAATATACATGTATATACATATAACCACCCGAAAGACCATCCTATGGGTTCACAACAAAACACAAACCAACTAAAAAACACAAAAACCTTTTCTTCCATATCTAAATTCATAACATAAAACAAGACACAATCCACATCACACAACCAACCAATCCCATTATTTAGTCCATTCATTTCATTATTAAGAATCATCCACAATTAAACACATATCCCATCATTCATTTTTTCATTAATAATATCTATCCCTTTATCCAAAAAACACCATAGATATTAATCATTAGTAAATAATTATTCAATCTCTACCAAAGCATTTGGAATAATGAAACCACAACTTGTAAGTAGATCATCATCCAAATTACACCATCACCTCACCGCCCCACAAGAACTACCAAAAACCACCACATCACCAACCTAAAATCATTAGCAAAAAACCACCACCTCACTGCCCCCAATGCATGGAAAAAAACCACCCACCCTCCAAAATTACTTACAAACAACTACAACATCTCCACAGAAAAAGAATAGTCAAATTACCACCACCTCACCACCCCAAATTCATAACCTAGAAAAAACCACCTCGTTTCCCCAAAACAAAAACAAAATATCACCAATTAGCCCGACATCAAATCCCTATCACACATCACCTACTCAAAAGCATGAAAACACATGACTAAAAATATAAGACCATCTGGCATATTTAATAAATTGGATTTTATCAAATTTTATTTAAAATTAGTTGTTTCATAACATAAGAAATAATAATAGGGAAACTATTTCATTAGGAAAATATAAGTGGGTTTATAATATCCATTATAGGGTGGTATAAAAATAATAAAAATAGACACATTAGTGACAACACATATCATCTAGTGCAAAAAAAATCCCCCCAAGGGTCATAATTTTTAGTAGGGCTTCACGATTATACAATACAACATAACACAATAATATAAAATTTGAGTAGAATGCAAATAATTCCAATTTACCCCCACGAATTAAAATTATCCTAATTATTTTTCATTGATTAAGACAACATAAAAATATCCTAGAGATAAAATGATTATAATCCTCTGATAGGATACACAATAAAGTGAAAAAAATGAGATTTCCTACCACAATGAAGTTATTCCATGTCAATGTACAATATCATTTGATGAAGAACTTACATCAAGCAATAACCACACACATGAGACCACAGATCAACCAACACCACACCCAAGGATCATAAAAATTCATCCCAAAGCCATTTCTAGACAAAAACATCATCACCATAGTAAATCAATAAGATATTAACAAGAGGAAACTAACCATGAAGATGGAAGGAATAGCTATAGAATGGAAAAGGAAATCCATTGGATCCAATGAATTACTATATGGAGATGTGGGATGGAATTCCTCCCAAAACTACGATGGGTTCACCGCAACGTAGAGAAGAAGAAGGGGTATGACAACATAAAAATAATAAGATGGGAAAATGAATTTAAAAGATCCAACTCAATGTTTTCACTTCAGGTTTACATTATATGGCATATAATTATTGGGTTTTTGGAAAATTCCTACTTTTCTAAAAATTGTATCATCTCATTGATCATTTCATACATATCCTGAATTAAACTAATACTGTTTGTAATACATATCATGGTTTCTCCCTCTACCCACATAAAATACATGAAATCATCTGATATACATGTCGTGAACTAGCAAATCATGTCATGTAAATATTACATAACCTATATTTTCTATAGTAGCTCTGCTTCAGCTACATCATCCACTAAAACTCCTTAAGCCTCCCAAAAAATGTTTGAAAATAAAAAACATAAATTTTATTGACCAAGAAGTCATAGATAATTAAATCAGATATTTCCCAAAATTTTGTTGACCTTCATAATCACAAAAAACCTACATCAAATGGTTTATAAACAACAACCTAGAAAGATACCTCTCAAGGATATCATTATAACTCAAATTCTACCACCATCCATGCATTCCCAACCAAATGACAACATAACAACTTGAATCACCTCATCACCACACAACCACATCATTACAACTATCCAACCTCTATAAATCCAAAACCAACATCCACTACAAAAAACAAAAAACAATTCCCCGAACATATGAATTAGGTAATTTCATCCTCGTGAAAATATATAACCTTCTATGGGTGGCCCTAACTTGAAAAAATGGTTTTAATCACTTCTTGGTATAATGATTCTAATTTAGGAATCATGTCCTCCTCTTTTCAATTTTAGCATCTTTATCTCACACTATACATCAATAAAAACTGCACATCTCATAATAGGGAGGTGTCCAAACAACATATCTTATAGTAAAAATAGAGAAAAAAAATCAAAAAAATCCCATTATTGGGAACACATATGGATCCTTGATCCCATGTACTATCCTCTACATCACCATTACTCTACAACACACGAAACAATGAAATGTTATGTACATGAAGTTCATTCTCTTAGAGAACCTGGATCTATATTGGTTGCTCCATGAACATCAAATAATCCTCAATATCCAACTCTCCCTATTTGATGACAAGGAATTATTTGTGAAGATACTGATGAAGCTAAGAGAGATGGTGGACATCATGGATCCTCTCCTTCCATGGTGGAAACACCAAATGATATTACATTTTGCTGACTCAATCCATCTCCTCAAAGGGACCAGTATACATGGGAGAAATATTAATTTCATTTCAATAACTCTACTACCCATATGGAGGAGAAAATATTAATAATATGTGGTCCCCAAACATGAACTCCTTGGGTCACCCACTACGATCGATATAAGACTTATTCCATCCCATCACAAGTTTTATCCTCTCTTGAACTAACTGAACCTTCTATTTCATGCTCTTCACCACATAAGGACCAAGAACTGGTGCCTCCGAAACATCTATCCATAAAATAGGCAATGACATAGTCTCCCATACAAATCCTCAAACATAACCATAAATATATAAGAGTTATAAATATTGTGGTACGAAAAAATAATCCAAAGGTTGGTTTCATAACCAAGATCTACCATGTCCATGATACATGACTACATCATATCCTCTATTATCTAGATGGTCTACTCCATCATCTCATCAGTATAAGGGTGGATGTTTTTGTTGGGGAATAAGTGTGTACCAACATAATTATGTAATACACTATATATTTTTAGGTAAAACATGCATCTTGATCCAAGATGATGGG
Source organism: Viscum album (assembly GCA_963277665.1). NCBI lineage: Eukaryota > Viridiplantae > Streptophyta > Magnoliopsida > Santalales > Viscaceae > Viscum > Viscum album. The sequence goes on along the minus strand of OY728123.1, from coordinate 1,419,942,284 downwards.
CCCCAAAATACCCTGAAACCTCACTAACTCATCCACATACCTCTAAGACAAAGCATCTTCTAAGTCCGACTCATTGATTGCTAATAAGTGGACATATATTTTCAACCAATACATGATCACCAAGATAGTTTCACAACCTCCCTGGGATCAGTGTAACATTTTTTAAACAATCCATCAATATTTCATTCCATTTCCACATGGGTCCATCTAATGGTTGCAATAATATTCTAGGAAAATGATGACACACCATTACCAACTGGATAACCAAAAAACATCTATAAAAACCTTACCACTATTAATTTCATGTAGTGCCACCAAAACACTATACACAAATCACGGTACATCTTCGAAACACTTGGGTGTACCACCAATGCTGAGATATAAAATTTTAAAAGGACTCCCTCATGCATCACTTCCAGAAAAAACGACCTCCCATGAAAAAACATCCAATTCCAACCATCCTTTGACCATCCCTTTAAGGACTATGAATCACCAATATGATCTCGAATCACCACTTCCTCTGATTCTCCCAATAATAATTCTCCACCAACCACACAAGATAATAATACACTTTTATCTAAAAACAAAACCCACTACCATAATCCACCCTTATATTATAGTTCACAGATTCCAACTCCTCCATGTCTCTTCAAGCATCCCCACTCTCCTAAACAACACCTTTCCACAATCTCTTTATCAATTAATCAGCCACTACATTCTATTTTCCTAAGTATTAGGATAACCAAAAATCAAAATCGTGGAAAAACACCACCCTCATCCACTATCATAGATCCAGATCATACTGATAAAAGGTATACCATAAACTGTTGTGATATGTGAGGAAAAAAAAGCACTCCACACTGAGGTAATTCTACCAAATCATTAGTGCAAACATAATCATTACTAGCTTCAAATCATTTCTGCCATTATTAGGCTTGAGGGGATGCAACTGCCAATACCTATAATTGATTGCATCCCTCTACTGCATCAACACACATCCCAACCCATCCAGAAAGAGTTAAAAAATATCTTAATCATGAATAACCCAAAATAAGAAAAAATATCCATATAACCATTATTTTTATGAAAATAATGTCTATAGGCCACACCTAAAGCCCCAATTTTCCTCAACCATGGGTATATATCACCCTATAGCCAATGTATTCTAAAATCATTGATACATGTGTTTTTTTAAGGCTACAACCATGTATTTTTTAAAACTATGGATATAAAGTAAATCTATAGACCCAATCACTATTAACAGTTGTAGTAGATTTGATGCACAAGGGTGGGAGAAGATTTTATAATAGGAAAGTCACTAGAAAATATATTTCCATGATTTGAGTGATATTTCAATAGTTTCTTTGAAAATACAGAATATATATATATAAGTAATGTAGTGGTAATGTGGTTTGATTCCCATTGTAAAGGTCTACGGTTCAAATTCCACTTGCTAAATAATTTTAGAGGCCTATATCCATGATATAAAAGGGATACATACATTGTTTTCCACCACAGAAATAGACATATTGAATTAGTTGAAAAATTTTATATATGTCTTTTTCCATGAATGGAAACTGATTTGGCTATTTCCATGGTTGGGAGACTATCGAATATGGTCTACTACCATGGTAGGCAATCATGGATATAGCCATATTTCCACAGTGGAAAACCTTGGTTATAGACCTATTTTCACAATTGTAAATTTGTGGCTATACATCTATTACTATAGTGGAAAAACGTGGATATAACCCTTTTAACCCATGAATATAAATCAAACCTATATCCAACATAATAAGACATGTAGTCAATTGTACCATGGATATAATGTATATCTATGATATTTACCTCCATATCCATGGTTTTGGGGAGTGGATATATGTGAATTTTCTAGTTGTAAATCCTTAGGTTACATAAGCACTGGATCTCTGACCAACTTCACCTTCCAGAAACCAAATGATACCTAGAAGTGATCTGTTAGCAAAAAACCTTCATATTTCCTTGAAAATTTATTCAAATAATTGAAAATAATTAGAAATTTGGAAGAAAACCTCTTATAAAACAATATTAGGCCATGAAAAATAAAAACCTCTACCATGTTATCTGGTACTTCCCAAAAACAAATTACGTAGACCTTTTATGGGTCCATTGACACACCATTTCAGGACACCACAATACTAATGATATTCCCATATCATGTCCAAAATTAACACTTTGAAAACATTCCATAGAGCTAGTGTAATCAAAAAAACCTATAAGACAACTCTTATTTGATTGCAATATTCATCCTTTAGTGTCAATTATATAAATATGTTTTTGATTAATACGATGAATAACAGATCCAGGAACTCAAAAAACATAGATTTCATAAGTCCTGTGAACACGAATGATGGTTTTATAACCTATAATGGCGTGAATACAGACTCTAAGTGCCCATATAATTATCTTAAGATTATCTTCTGGATATCTCCATCCTTCTCCATCAATTGATGATATCAAGACTATATATCAATATCAGAAACCAAACTCACCGATCTCAGCTAGTATGAATGATCTAATATCCTTGAAATAGGTTAACCATTTTTTATAATCTCTATATTAAACCTCTCGTAGTATATAAAAAACCTTATACTACCATCTACCATCATAGAAAAATACACTAGAGCACCCTATGGTGACACACTAGGCCAGATAAAGCCCTATTGCATCAGATAGTCAATCTATATTCTCAATTCTCACAACAAAAATGTGAAATTTCATATGGAGCCCTAAAAATTGATGAATCACCATCCTTTAAGTCCACCCTGAACTCATCATCATGTTGAGTGGGTAGCTTCTTGAAATCCTCAGGTAAAACATCTGGATGCAATCAAACAACCTCAAGGACTAGAATTATCCTAGAATCCACTAATTCCCTAGTTACCTTATCCAACAATGATATAAGGGCCCCACATGTCAAATAAGCACCAAAAAATACCAATCACCATTAAAAAACACATTAGTTAACCAAATCAAGAAAAAATGACAATCTAGTGGAAGGAATTGATCATTTCAGGAATGGAATAAAAAAATTTGATATATAGGACATAATCATATGTGTTCATATGTAGTAATAAATGATCCCCATGATACTGATGTTTCCCCATAATTAGTATACACATCTGACACACATCAAAATAGTCGGTCTGGTCTCCAACTTGAATAGTTAACACTATGAGGCAAGTGAATCCACTCTGCATATAGTCAAGGATCATGAACTAGATTATGTGAAAAATGGAGTGATATTCTCTTGAATAAAAAAGAAACAAATATGGATACTCAAAAAACTGATCATACATATGATGATCAATAGATCCTATAGAATTTCCACATCCACTACATGCCATTGATAATGCACAAATATTCTACCCAAAATATTATATCCACCTCCATGACCATGCTTGGGATGGAATTTCCAAATAAAAGTACTATCATAAGGATGGACTCTACCAACATAATATCCCCTTATTGAAGCATAAGCCTGCATACCTTGTGGCTTGTGGTTAAAAGGGTCTCACTGAAACATCTTCTGAGCCTGGAAATGATCCTTTTCACCTCCAGAAAATAGATATTGAAGAACCACTAGGAATTGATTATGGTGATGGCCACAAACCACACATCTAAAACCCAATTTACTAATATCTCTTGTCAAATCATAGACATCATTAGACCTAGAAGGAAAAAAAGTAAAGTGCTAAGGTCAAAACCCCACTTGTGGAAACCATGAATGTCCAAGTGCATGAGACCTTCCCCTGACAACGGTAATCCTCAAAGAACCTATATGGTTACCTATCACAGTAATCCTCCTTATAAGTGCATCCACTCAATGAAATCCTCATTCTTTTGAACCTCCGGATATGTTGGAAACCTAACAATACTGACTACATAGTGGATAGAAGTGATGAGTGCCTCCTCAACGAATCTCGCATGATACTCCTCTTCAAGAAAAAATATGGGGAAATTATTAGAAAGTTCTTGAACTTTATTCCAAACTCCGATACTAAAATACACACCTACTAAAGATAATAAATCTCTTACATCTTCACTACCTTCATGGTTGACCAAAGGAATCTTACCGGAACAATTTTTGAAAGTTGACCCTTGAAAAAACATCATCCTTCCACTAAGCTAGACAAATCACCAACTATTGACACACAAATCCCCACATATTACTTACCACAAAAGAGATCTACTATACCACCGGGTACTAGATAAATCTAAAAGAGCTCTTGAGATCCACCATCCAGATCTCTATATACATATCTGAAACACTTCTATCATACGCACCCAAATTATTCCACTAAAATGAACACAAAATCCTCAACCAAGCCTCATCGTCCTCTTATAGATCAACCATATTTTGATAGATTATATCATCCTAATGAAACTCAATTTCTTAAACCAAACACGAAAAATGACCATGATCCACAAGTGAGAATAAAAGAAGCATTTCATAATCCATGTAGTATGTGACTTTATTTTGATTCATTTTATCTTTCTCAACCAAACCCAAAAAAATAGAAAAACTATTCATCATGATGCATTTATCTCTCCAAGGTATCTACTCTACAAATTGTTTCAGCACAAATAGGTGTTCAATAATCTTAGAGACTATACATTAGATTATGGGGGTCCATAAAATCTCATGTCCTAGACGATATCCTTGGATTATGTCACCTACCAAGGTCCATATGCACTACATCCATTCCAATAATTTCAATCATAATTGTTCCTAAATAGAAAATCAATTTTATCTCTAAATGTTATCCATTAATACAGCTCTTTCATAGCCCAACACCCTGAGGATACAATAATGAATAGAGAGATATAATGACCATTATGTCCCTCCATGAGTTTTCCCTGAGTGGAATACTAGAACTAAGGGTATATAATCTCATTAAATCTGAGGCCTTATCTTCTATAATCATATAGGATAAGAATAATAGATAAAATATCCTTAATTAAAACAATTAAATAATATAAATTAAAAAAACATCCAACAATTCATTTATAAACCAATCTAATATATAAAAAAATCACCAATGTAAATAATCAAAAGAAAATAAAAAATAAACAGCACAATTACTATCCAAATATCCAAGCTAGTAATGTACAAAATGGTCCACATAGTTCTCCTGAAAACATAAAAAATATTTTACAAACATAAGGTTTTCTTATAAATTCATTTAGTTGGAAACCCAAAGTATCTCGTGCACATTTTACAGAATCAAGCCAATGCACCTATGAGATAACAACAAGGAAATTACCTAAAAGGCTACTTATCATTACCCACCACACCAAGGAATTCTGAATAAGTAACACAAACCAGGTGTATTAACATAATAAAAAGCATATAGATTAAGGGTACCCCACATTGCTTTCCCACATATTATCCAACATCACACCGCAATAATGTACATCAGGATACTATCGTCAATTCTGATAAAAATATAGCACCACTCCATATGAATGACACATCACATCGCACCCATAGAAACATGTGACACCACTTTTGAGTACAATAAAATATAACCATGCATGTTGACAACGGGTCCATCACATCATAACCATAACTAATGTAGAAGGTTATCATGAACATAATGGACAATAACCTCTTTCCCCCCTCCTACCATGCATGAACCCCACCATAAGTATCCCATAATCACAAACATATTGAATCTCTCCCTAAAACACCTCACCCACCACCCCACAACATAGTTATATTATATCTCACACGAAAACACCTAGTCCATCACCTTCTTCACTAATAGACCTCTATACACAACAACATGTTCATGTCTACACTCTTAGAAGAGATAGTGTGGGAGAGCGGGTATACATCCATCCATCCTTATGATAGGGGTGTTGGAAAAAACACAATATTTTGAATATACGAGTGTTGTCACATAGTGAACGATGCGGGTGGGGTGTGTATAGAAATCACAAGGAATATTGATTTATATAAATAATTCCACACATAAGCCCAACCTATGGATTAACAATAAACAACAATCCAACTTACAAAATTTCCACTTTTTTCACCTCAATATGAATAACATCCCACATCACACATGCTACATAATAACCCCAAACAATTACATTATATATCCTATTTGTTTCTTTTTTATGTATACTCCAAAATTAACCACACATCAATCATTTATTTTGTCATTAATAATTTCCAATCTAGTAACCAAACTAAAATACATCTATTTCAATTATTTTTTAATAATTATTACATCAATACCCTGATATATAGCACAACATAACCACACATCACCAATAGTTCATCATCCACATCGAACCATCATATCACTACACCACACGAATAGATGAACAACCACCACCTCACCACCACAAAATCATATCCAAATAACTAGAACTACACCACCCCAAAAGAAATGAAAAAACCACTTCATCACCTACTTTAATGAATCGATAAACAACATTCATATCACCACCCCCAAGCACATCCAATCAACCACCACCACACTACCCCAAAATCACAACCAAATGACCACCACCTCAATGCCCCAAAACCACATCCACATCACAACGTTCTTCCCCACAACACATCCCAATTAAAAATATCCATCTCAGAAGCCTCACCACATATGAAAAAACATTATATACTACATTATAGATTTTAAAAATTGTATTTTATCATAATTTATTTTATTTTAGCATCTACATAATAGAATCAATAGTCCTAGGAAAAGAATTACATTATCCAAATATAAGTTGTCAGCCAATTTAAATTTTACGGTGATATCACTATAAAAAAAATAGATACAAAATCATAATTGAAATAATCTTGCACAAATAAATCCCCCAACTATGCCAATTTTCAATGGGGTATCAAACCTGAACAATCCATCATATCACAGTAATATCAAATTTGTAAAACCATGACAATTATTCCAATTAATCCTTAAACATTAATTAGATAATTATTTGTATATTATAATCCAAAAATATATATCTCATAGATAAAATTTTGTAAACCCCTAAAACATGATACAAAATAATGATAAAATAGGGATTACCTACATGAATGAATCTTTTCCCACTTGATGTGCACTATATGGAAAAATTATATTCATAGAAACCACAACTTCACATCAGAATCCTTAGATCAACCTTCTCTACACCCAATAATAATAAAAATGAATAAAAAATAACATCCAAAACCAAAAAAATTATGATGTAAATCCCAAATAGAATATCAAAATTAGACTAAAAAATGATGAGGAAGGGCTAACCACCAATAGACAATAGGCATCCACTAGATCCAACAAATTAATATTGGTAGAAGAGTCCCAGAATTCCGTAAAAACTACCTAGGGTCATCCAATACTGAGAGAGGATAAATTCATTTTGAAGAATTAAAATTAACATATAATAATAATAATTTGAAACTTGGATCTAAATGTTTCCACATCATGTAAAATTTTCACATAGTGTAATTCATTAGCTTTCCAAAAATTCCCACTTTGACCAAAAATCACTTCACCTTATTCATTATTTTACATTCATCATTAATTACACCTTCATGATGTGTAATTCATATTGTGAGTTACCCATATTACCATATACATTCAATGAACTAACAATCTTCATAAGCTGTGAACCAGTAATTCACAACGTGTAAATAATTAATGATGTGTATTTACTATAGCAGCTCTGATGCACCTCTAACCTCTATAAAAACTCCACATGCATATTTTGAAACACCTCAAACACCCAAAACTAGTAATTTAATGGAATAAGAAGTCACATACCATTAAATATTATATAAAATCCAAATATAATTTAATAAGTGTTGTCAGTATTCAATAATCTTATTTTTTGATGGAATATGCTTGTGTGTATATGCATACTACCAACTCCACGAATGAAATATTTCACGTTCATCACCATCAATCATGGAATTCACTAAAATATGTATTTAATTTATAAATATGGTCATTATAACATGTTATATTTTATGAAATTCAATTTGGACACTCTTCAAATAATATAATTTATAAATGATAATCTAGAAATTTATTTACCTGAAATCAGAATACCATGACACTACTTAAGAAATAACTTCTTTCAATTCTATTTGAATTATCCAATTAAATTACAACTTTTTTAATAAATTTTTAAAATTTTATGATTTGATTTTTAAATCCCTAAGATTTTTTAAATTTGATATTATCACAATAAAATATCATCTTCTAAATCATTCAATAAATATTAATTTTTTTCTATAGTTTGGCTTCACCACATACATAAATGATGAAATAATGGTTGTTTCCTTATGATTAATGTATTTTAAATACATAAAATATAATATTATAATGATTATTTTTACATGTTTTATGAAATCATCATGTAAATATATCTATGTTTATTAATTAATTTATTTTCTTCTTTTTATGAAATTGAAATTTCTAAAAAATTATTTTTATAAATTTAACGATAAAATTACCATTAGTTGCATCAATTGACCATGGGCTCCAAAAATTATTCCACAACAAAATAACTTCTATTATGAACATTATTTACAAGATAAAACTACTAGATTACATATTTTACCATGGTTAAAATACCAAATATGTTTTGGAAAAAAAGTATTAATCAAACTAATGTTATCAATATTAGAAAAACTATACAATAAATGGATTATATATGAAGATGAATGGCCCTGAAAAAAAAAATTTATATATATTTATATAATGTTATAAATCAAGTATGTAATCAACATTCTTTTTTTTATTCAGGATTAAAAAAAACATATGAATTAATTCTTTACATGAGGCTAGGGGATTTTTTAACACAATTTACATTCATTTGGATATATCACTTATTTGTTTACTATATTATACCATGATTGTGTCTATTATTATCCCCGATTGATATATTTTTTATTTATAAATTTTTATTTTTATTATAATTTAAAAACAAATTAAACATTTATTTATTATTTGTTAAAATGTTATGATATTTATAAGGATTCTATGTTCTGATTTCAATTACATGAAAATTGTTTCCTATCTTGAATAATGGTTTCTTATATATGGTTCATTCAATACCCCATTAATTAAATTATTCATTTTATATCACGGAAATCCGATTTTTTATAGTATCATATCCTGTTTTTTCATTCACTAGATTTTTTATTCAATAATTAAAATTTTTTTATGTGGTTATTGTATAAATTTCATTATTTGAGACATAGTTTTTATTATTAACCCAAATGCATGTCTTAAAATAAGGTAAGTGTTTTACATTCATTCATTTCATTAAATTTTCTAATCTATTTTATCAAAATCATTCCCTCTATGTTCATGTTATTTAAAATTTTAAATGAATTTTATTTTAAAAAAATTTATTATCTTTATGTTATTTTTCATGGAAATTGACTTTATTTTATTAGTTTTTAATGGGAATATTATGAATTATTTCCAAACTTTTCACTTTTGAGACACCTTGTAAAATTATGAAATACATGTTTTATTTTTCAATCATCACCTCGTCACTTCTTCCCAAAAATATGCCCTTTTAATATTATTAATCAATATTTTAAATTCTGACCCATTTTTAAGGAAAATATTTTTCCTATTTCATTGTGATTTTTTTTTAATTTTTTCAAAAATAAATGTATTTTTATTCTTTTTTTAAATAATATTTCTAAAAATTTTAAATATCTAATTTTCATTTAGGTAAATATCCTTTAATGATAATTTTTTAACAAAATATATTATCTATTGATACCATCCACTTATATTATATGGATAAATTATGGTGATATTTTTTGAAATTTTCAAGATACTTCTTTCTCTTCCATGCATTAATGAATATATGAAGGAATAAAAAAAGGTTTCATGAGTGTCATGAAAAAATTTCAATCAATTTTTATTTGATTCATGTTATGGTTATTAGAAAATATATTTGATTATTAGTGTGTATGATATATATCATTATTGCATTAGGTAATGTTTATAGAGTTAACTAGATGTAATTTACTTTTATTAAGAAGTTTGAAATAACCGAGCATGTTATTCCATTAGAAATATGATTATAATGGAGTTTTTAATAGTTATATGAATATTATGTCTTAATATACCTTCATGATTTTGTAATGCTATCTTGGATTTATAATGATTTTCATGCGAAAATGGTGATTTCATATGGTTCTTTATTGTTGAATCCTACTAATTTTGTCTAATGTTATGCAAAAGAATTATGAAATGTATCGTGATTTCTGAATCAGTTATTTTTTGTAATGAATCAATTATTCTATACACTATGATTTATATTAATCTACCCTTATGGTCATCATATTATTACTTATGATGTTCGATTGTTGACACATACTTTTACCCTTACTGGGAGTTTTATCTCACCCATATTTTGCATACTTTTCCATAGGATATACAAAATAATATTATGAAAGATATGTCTTGAAGGTAATATTGTGTAGATAAATATATTGGGGTTATTGAACACAATATGTAAATTATAAAATTATTGATATATTTGGAAAACAATTTGTTGTATGGGAAAGACATTTGTTTTTCTAAGTACACTATTTTTATTATATCTCTAAAACTCTAAACATAAATGTTATTTTGGATATAAGTGACTCTATATTATTTTAGTAAAAATGTAATTTTCTATGTTTGTGTTTTGAGTATCTTTAGTGGGGATTAAATCATTTATGTAATGTGTATGTTTTTTGAACCATATATTGGTATAATGATTTGGGAATTATATTTGGTATAAAAATGAGGGTTTAAATTACTATTGTGGTTATAATGTTATCATATAAGGTTAATTTAGGAGTTGTAAACACCATAATGGAATGAGATGTTTAAGGATGAATATATTTTTAATGGTATAAAAATAATTTTGAGGTTTTATTTGATGATATTGTAAAGGGATAAATTTAAGATACCATATCCTTTTACACATATTATTGCATTATTTTATGTATAATTATCTAACAAATACAACCCAAGGATCATTAGGTTAATTATATTTGTTATATTATGTACATAATTAGAATACATGAAAGGAAAATATATCTTATTTTCAATAATGATATCATAACAAAATTTGAGCTCCGGCAACATCATAGGATACGCCGGGAAAATACATAAAAATTGGGATGACCATAATATTCAAGTAAGTGAATAAACATGGAAAAGAATCATATCATATGAGACAAAGTCATAACATGATAATATAATATGACTTGAAGATGAATAAACATGTATAGGAATATCATTCAAAACATTTAATCATATGAGCATGGAAACATTGGAATTTTTAAGTAGCTTACAATATTAAATAAACATCAGTCAAGGATAACTACCAAGACTATATCACATGGTGTAAAAAGTACCATAATGTATAATTTTTACTCCCTAATGTCATCCATGATGTCTCATGAAACTAAAAATTATCCAATGCGTTGGATTTATTACTATGGGTACCCATCATAACATGTTCATGAATATGTATTCCATGTAATGAATCAAACATGAATAATACACATATGGGTTACCCATGGAATGAAATTGGTATCGTAATCAAGTCATAAGCCATAACCAAAAGGGAATTTTATAGTATTATTAAATAAGGAATGGATTTAAATCATACAATGAATTTTATAAGATAAAATGAGAATAGATAAATATACATTATATCAAAATGATATGAAAACATATAAAAATAATGTTTAAAAATCATTACAAATTAGTCACTTCGGTTTGGTTTAAGTGAAAATATTAAAGATATATTAAATAAAAAGGTATATTTTCTGAATAAAACTAAAAATGAAAAATGAAAGATTTTTCTTGATTTATTGAGGGAATTTAGAAAAAATTATGTCTTTAAATATATTATGGATTGTACTTGATAATGGGTAATAAATAGATAAGTTTTGTTAAATAGGTCTTGCTTATCGAAAAAAATTGAGAAGGGAACCATTTAAAAAATATATTTTCCCATAAAATAAAGTATAATTGATATGTATACATATGTTTTAAACATATAAAAATAATTTAAAATATGTATTTAAGAATAACACTAGAAAAAAATTTAGAGAGAGATAATTTTTGACTCCGAGGAAAAATAGTGGTTCAAAGAGATCTCTTACCCTCTGTACGAATGTGTTCTTCACATTCACTTATTGTCCTAGGTAATAAAATTAGATTCATTGATAATTTAATTTAGAACCACTTCAACAAATATTTTATTTATTATATTTATATTATGTTAATTTATTTTCATTTCAATGAGTTGTAATGTTTAATTTTGTTGTTATGGGTGCATTCAATAAAGGTTTTATGGTCGGTTCCCTCATTAATAATTATGTGTGTTCTTTTAAAATGGAAGGAAAATATATAATTGAAAATAATTGTATTAATATACTTATAGATGTTTAAATTGTATCATAAAACATTTTTTCCCGAATAAGAGGATGATTCATTAGATAAAATGTTAACAAAAAATGTGTAGTTTATTTTGATGGTTCTTAAGGCCATTACGAACTAGTATAATTTTATTTAATTTTATATTTATATATAAGTTCTAGAAAATTAAATAATTTAATATACATATATTGTAATATGGTTTAACCATAAAAAATGATTTTATGAGTATCCTTAATGGCGGTAATGTAAATTGAAACTCATCATCTGTGAAGGGAGTGAATGGACACATCAAAGATGATATTTTCTTTTATAGGATTAGAAGGGAAGAGAATATATTTGATGATGTATATTCCATTAACACAATAAACTTATATTATATTTAGGATAGTGGATTTATCATGTCAAATTGGATAGGGGAAGTGAAGGGAGGATAAGAAATAAAAATATTAAAAGAGAAAGAAGGAGGATTTACCTCTTGAATATCGTCTCCTTGAGAACATCCTTACTGGACATGGAATTTGTATTTTAGTGGGATATAAAAGTCAAATATGTCATAAATATTATTTGGATAATAATTGGGTAAAAATTTATAAAACTCCAAATATTAGAATATGTGGGGAGAAGGAATGGTGGGGTGGTATTTATATTAGGGGGAGAGGGGTGTTTTGACTGTTTTAATCATTTGTTTATTATTTGGCTTAGGATTATCAATAGCATTTCTAACAATGACTAATTAATAAAATTGGTTTATGATATTTCAAACCAATAGGTTCTTACATTAACCATATATCATCCATGACTCAAAAAGTATATTATTTGTTAAATACTGTTAATTGATGTATTTCACTATTCACCAAAAATTCAACTATTTTAGAAAAATATCAAAAATCCACCATAAACATATTTCAATGTGTAGATTTAAGATATTCTATTTATTTTATGGAAATTTATAAATATTTTAAATTTAATTCTAAAATGAAAAACATCATTTATTCAAAAAATACAGATTTTAATATTATAACAAATGTTATGACACTTTAAATAATTAATTAAGATCTCATAAAATTATCTTATAATTAGAATAAAACAAAATATTAATTTGTTAATCTATTTTATGAAAATATATTATCATTTAAATCATTATATTTATTATAAAATTTTAAATATACACTTCTTTTGAACAAAAATACCAACACATAATCTACCTTTTTGAAAATATTTGTTTAGTTATTCCATGATATAAATATACTGCATTTTTTTATAAAATTTCAAAATAATTATTCATACATTAATAGGTTAGGGAACTTTTTTAATGGTCACATTAATATTTCTAAAGATCACATTACTATTCCAATGGTTAGGTTAATATTCCAACAGTTAGATTTCCAACGGTCATAAGGGTTTACTACTTCATATAAATACCTCTTATCCCAATCATTATTAAAATATTTTTTCTCTAAAGGTAACATATAATTTCATTTTTTAAATAATATATTATTATTTTAATTTTGATTTATTCCTATAGATGGTATTTTAATAATGGCCAATCTAGTGGATTATGTAGATACAAATAGTTAGATTGTTATTATCTAGTTTTCTATTTATTTTCACACTATAATATGTTGAATTTTTGTATGGTTATTTTCTAGCTAATGTATCATTATTCTTGTAACATCCTAGGTAATTATAGAATAACACTTTTTCATAATTATTAATAATTATGGATCCAATTGTAATTTTAACATTGAAGGGACACTATGTTTGATAACGTACCCGACAGATAAAAATGGGTTTCTCTAAAATCTTACGTTGTACACAATAGTGAGTTATAATGGAAAATAATATATAATTAATATATATATTTTTTTCATTTTTAGTCATCATATATTTGTTTGAGTGGTGGAAAAGAATAATATTAATTAAATTAAAAAATAATTTATATATGTTTATATAATGATTCATTGGTTAGAAAATTAATTAGGAATGAAAATAAAAACCAATTTAATATAAAGGTTGTGTTTTTATGAAAAACATATTTAAATTTGAATAATTTTTTTTAAAATAATCAAATCAGACATGTTGGAATATATTAATGAAATATAAATTTAATTTAATTTTTAAAATTCTCCTTATTTTTTTTAGAAATGGTATGAGAAGAAATTAAATTTCATGAATAAAAGGGGTATTTTTCAAAAAAGGCATTTTTACTACCATTTAATGGAGAACCCTTTTTAAATATAATTTTTTTCTCTTTTTTATTATCTTTTTAACAAATTAATCTTTTTATTTGGAAGAGGGACATCAAAATTTTCTTTGGTTGATTTTCTATAATTTTTTTGATGAAATAAATGTTCTAAAGAATAAGGAATGATACTGCATTTTAATTCCAAAATGACTTCCCATCTAATTTATTTATATTTTTATATTATCCTTTTACATGGTTTTAAGGTATAATTAGATTAAATTTTTATAATTTAATCAATTTTAGTTCATTGGATGCCTTTTCAAATTAAAAATGATAGAAAAATTATGTGAACATTTAAACATTTTACTTAAAAAACTAGTTTTCTCTATCTGTCAATGAGAATAGTTTTAAACCTAATTCAACAACTTATGTGAATTAAATTTTCACAAACTGTCATACATTTTTGTACTCATTATGAAGAATGTGGTCTAATTGGTTCAAAATTGTTTTTGGTGAATGGTAACTTTAGTATTTTATTTACCATAGTTAAAGGTAAATATGGTAATTAAAGGTAAAATTAATATTATCATATTATAAAATTACCCTAAAACATTTACTAATCTTATTTGATGAGTTATTATAGACCAAAACCATCATTTTCCCAAAATTATGACCTTTGGAAGCCACTTGGGTGTGGTTATGACATTTATATATTTTAATTTAAGGTAATGGAAAATCTCTCTCTACATACAAAAAAAAATCATATGGGGTTATATAAGTGATATATTAAACTATGAATAGTAAATATAAAGATAAAAATATTAGATACATCATGGTAATTTATTTGTTATTTTTAGTAAGTAAATTATTAAATAAAATAGTGACACAATGATGATGGAGAAATTGTTTTATTAAAGAAACTATCAAATAAATGATATTAATAACATACAAATAAATATAATTTAAAATATTTGATTCCATCCATGATTTTTTGGATTAATATAGAATTTATGGATTCATTTTTGTCATTGTTTTAAGGAATCATGTTTTAATTATTTGTTTAAAATAGTTATCTAATAAATAGTATTAAAATTGTCATAATTCATAACTTCAATAATAAAATACCTAATTAAATGATATTAAAATTATTAAAATCCAATAACTTACTATAAAGTTTAGATATCTATAAAAATTTCATTAATAAATCATTTATTGGACTTTTCACACAATGTTTTAATTATTGTAACTCTCAATATATAAATTATATTATAAAACGGTATTAGTTATAAAGGTTAAAACAAAAAGATAAGGATTAAAAATTATTCAAAACATGTCTAATTCTCATTGGATGATTTTATTTTTACCCCACCTCATCCTGTTTTTAAAATAAATTAACTTGGACCCATCTGGAATTGAAATTTAATTTATAATAATTTAATACTTTTCATAATTCCAAACGTGCCCCTGCACTCACATAAAAAATAAACCCATTATTCTATATTACTCACACTTAAAGACCCTTTTGGATCGTCCAATATCTACCAAAAACATTTCCTGTAATACCCCTATTCATTATTTAGTCCTTATTTTAGTCAGAACAACCATCTTAGTGGTGTAAAGGTGTTACGAAAGGTGACCATTTGGAGGATATGTAATGTTTTTATTTAAGTATTTCTATTTTATTTATTATTCCAATTCTATACAATTGTTTTCATACATGATGAAATAATAACTCTAGTATCCTCAATATACTGATATTTTATTATTCTTAAATCATCATCTAAATCAATCTATACTTCCATTAAATGGGAAAAGGTAATTAATCGTTCATGCGTACGTGTGAACTATCACCTCCACGGACTGATCTAATTCATTTTCTATAATCGTCTCCAAGACTAGTTATAATGAAGTAATTAATGTTTATATTTAATATTCAATACATAATAATTGTTATAATATATTCATATTATAATTAAACTCTTACATTCCATGCTCATAAAAAAGATAATGTCTTTTATGCAAACATCCGAAATATCACCTCCACGAAGCTATCTGACTTGTTTTTATTAATTATTTAAATTGTATAATATATAAAATAATATTTAAATTATTAATATGATATTAATGATTCAATGAGAATTCTTGAAAGATAAAATAATTCTTGACTTCTATTCATAATGATCAATGCAAACTAGAAAACTTTACTCATATGAACAAAAAACTCACTCTCTCCATGATTATAAAACATTTTATTTATCATAACAATATATAATGAATTAATATAAAATTATTATTTATGTATTAAAATGATAAGAATGTCATTAATATTATTCTATAAATTATGTACTTGTGACCACATGGACTAGTGACATCAAACCTTGTTCATTTTCGACTCAAGTGTCGAATTTTGACAAAACGTCCGATATGAACATAAACAATTATGTAATTTTTATAACATGGTAAAAAGTGATATAAAATAAATAATAAACATGATAAAGGATCTCAATATTGTTGAAATTGTTCTTATTTTATTATTCTGGAATATAAATATTGTATGTGATGAGTCCGACTCACTATAAGAGATTTCGTCTCAATCTTCTTTCATTGATTCATTTTTAGATGATAAGAAACTTTATTATTTTTTAAGAGGTATATATAGCCACATTAAAATTAAAAATCCATAATATATATATAATCATGTTTTTTAATGTTTTAAAAAATTAACACTTTCATGTGTCTTATAATATAAATGTCATATACGGTAAGGGATTCTTTAATTAAAACATCATTTAAAATGTTTTAATATCTTATTCTTATAAACATTTATCATTAATGTACATGATTTCAATTTTTTTGAGGGTTTATTTATATGTAAATTAATTTTATAAAATCTAAATTCATTTCATATGTTTCAACGTTGAATGGGACACATTAATTAAAAAATATTATTTTTAATTGTTTTAATTGTGTTTGGAAAATGGATTGATTATTTCAATAACATTGAATGGTTTTTATCATATATACCATAAATTAAATTTCATGAATTCATGTCGCCTTTATATATTGTTTTTTTTACATTACAAGTTAAACATTTTATTTTAATATAATGTGTCTACATTGATGAATGCCGAGAATGTAAAGATAAAATGTTATTTCAAAGTAGAAATATTTTTTTTATTTTTTAATTGTATTATATGATATGATTATGTTATGGTTCTTGGGAATTGATTATGTATACTGGTGATTCCATGATAAATTGAGGGTTGGTGACATCTTTCTAGCTCTATAATGCATTTGGAAATGATACAAAGGTAAATGATAAGGTTTATCCTAAGAGATTTAGGAAATATATTGTGATGGTATTCCAAACGTAACCATGAAGGTTACTCTCTATGAAGCTGTGAAAGGTACAATGAAATTATGATATGGATTCCACAAGTTTACTTTATGATTTATTATTTATAATAAGGTTTTTTTGGAATCTTATGATTTGAAGAGGTATGTTAAAGAACTTTTTATATGTGTGAAAATATGATTTTGTTAAAATGTTTTCAAGAGATCAAAATATTCATATACTAACAGTTTCGTTCCTTATTTTATATCTTATAAGTATTTTCTTTCTTATACCATGTTTTTAACTATTTTACACTAGTCTTAATATTAGTAAGGAAAAAAGAATATGTCCAAATTAAATAATTGAGGATATGCATCTTGAAAATAAATCATGTTTTTAAAGGGGTTCCTTTGGGAAAAAAATGATACTCTTTAGAAGTGTCCATTTGTCTTTCTTATGGTTATAGTTATGTAATAGTTATGGCTTAATTTATTAATAATATATTCCAGAAAATATCCATAATGTGAACGAAATTAAAATCATGACTAAAAATGAAGATTATGAAATGATTAATTTTGGTGTATTATAGTTTGTATCAGAGGTCTATTTAGATAACTCTATAGGTTATGATAATATTAATCATAATTTACGAGTTATATATAACTATAATTATATAAAGATTCATAATTATTTTAGATAAATTGAATGATTTTAAGATAACATGAATATGTATATCTGGGTGTTTATTTTCTTTATAAGATTGTATATGATGATTTTATTGATATATCTCACACTAACCATTTTTGTTTTAGGAAATGCGTGGATCTAGCAGGCACCAATGTAAAAATGGATATGAAGGAAAAAGTGGAGCTTCTCTGAATAAGAAACCGGATGAAATATGAGCTTCAATGATAACTCTCATGGTGGTTTTAAACCATATATTGTGAGTAATGATTAACCACTTGAACCTTGGAACTTTTTCTGATGAATCATATATGAGAGAAACAAATATCGGAGCAATTTCAGGTAATAATGGTCATAACTGTAAGAATATTCATCAACAAATGGGTCAAGTTTGTGGAATGAAACACCTAGGTAAATGTTTTTAAGGGTTCGTAATGTTTTATAGATGTGGTAATGAAGGTCATAATTCAATAACCTCCTCGGGAAAATGGAAGTGTTCAGTTCATTCTAGGAAAGTGAAATATGTTCTTTTGGAGTTATCTATTGAATTTTTTAAATGTGAATACTATGTTCATTATGAAAATATATTTTCAATGAAGAAGGTTCAAGAATGGGATTATCGTGACCGTAAAAATATATTTTTATAAATACATATTTTCATTCTAATTTATGATAAAGAAACTAGAAATGACATATGAAATTTATGGGTTATTTCATGACACATGTTTTGACGTTATAGAATGTTTAGACATGAATAATTTTTTTGTAGGAAATAATTATTAACAAATAAGATTGAAAATTTTGGTTCGGAAATATGTAGAATGTTGAATGATTAAGATGTCTACATATAAGGTATTTGAGTGTTTTGTTAGATATATGGATGATAAAATGTTTAAAATTATTAATGTTATTTTGATGATGGGATTATATTGGATGAATTTTTCTCATATGTGTAACCATAAATTTTTTTTATATGAAAACGTTACTTGAGTAAGAATTATCTTTTCTTTTTCGGATATAATTATGAAGGTATGAATAACATTTAGGGTTTATAAGATCTTTATTTTGTGGAAATTATGGGATATTATATTTTGGGATGAAAAATAAAAGCTGTGAGAAAAAATTTGAGCTTACAATATGTTCTAGTTATTTTTGAGGATTTTATCTCGTTTTTTGAATGTTATACAAGTTATAATAATTATGTAGTTTTAGAAAGAGGACAACCCGTTGGAAGGGTTTCAACCCATCGCGTCGAACAAGAATACATGAATCGTACCGACAACTGAAGGGAGATAAGGATTTATCACCTACTACACGCCTATGTGAAGTCCCTGGTCAGTAAGGCTTTTTATATTTAGATAAAAAGTTTTTGAAATAAAAATATGTTGATTTGGTCACATATGTTTTATAAAATGGATATCCTTGGTATTGGAAAATAATTAGGGGATTAAGTGATATATGTTATTTTGGAAGATGTTTCTATTTTGGGAATGTAACCTGAATAAGGATAATAAGATACTATGAGAATTTATTTGGGGAGTAAGGGTTAAATTATATTATGGAATAATCTATGCTTTTTAATTGTGAAATTATGGGAATTATGGTTTTTATGGAAAAGATTAACCTATCATGGTGAATATGGGATTATGAATTTACTTTTTTGTATGAGACATTAAGAGTGAAATATGTTATTTAGAGATAAATGATAAATCTTATCATGGAAGACTATGTGATCAAATCATATTAAATTTCAGGATTCCATATTAGTTTGTATTATTTGAGGAATTATAAGTAGTGTTACTTTTATGTTGTGCTTTTGACATTACAGTTGAATTTTTTAGATTAAAAGTAGTTTTTCATTACCCAGTGGTTTATTCTTTTTGGATAATAATTTTATCATATCCTAACCATATTGGTTTTGGTTAATGTTTATAGAGAAGAGAAATAGTTAGATATTATTTTATGGATTATGTGATTTTGAATATGATTATAATTCTTCGGGCATGGTTAATTTATCATAAATACTAATCATTTGGAGAAAAATAAGAGTTTAGGGTAAACATTTACAAAAGGATGAAACTCTACTTCTCAAGTAAGCATATTTTCGTATTTTGTTATTCAAAGTAGGAAAATAATTCCTTAAATTTATGAAAATGATCTTAAAAAATGTTTTATGTATACTTTTCCTTTTATTAAATCTATGATCGTTTAACCCATCACATGTTTTGGGTTTTCTGATTGTTAAATTTATCAAGATCAAGTTTTCTATCACTCTCTATCAGAACATGATGGTCATTTTTTCATTAATATCCATGTTTTCTTACATGTAATCCTAGTTTGAGTTATCCTGGGAGACCATTGTACATAAATTTCCTTCTTTTATATTGTAACTTTTATTGACTCTCTTTTTTTCTGATGTAGGATTTCAATGAAGCAATTTTGAAAATTGATATCATAGTTAACGAGCCACATCATAAAATTGCAAGGATGTGATTTCCAAAAGGGGGGAAGGATGTAACATTCCTGGTAATTATAGAATAATAGTTTTTAATATTTTTTAATAATTATGAATTAGATAGTAATTTTAGTTTAAAAATGATGTTATGTCTAATATCATATCTGATGGGCAATAATGAGTTTCTATGAAATCTTATGTTGCACACAACATTGAGTTGTACCAAAAAATAATATATTATTCATATTATTTTTATAAGTTTTAGTAATTTCATAGATTTTATAATGGTGGGAATGAACGATATTAACTAAATTATGAAAATAGTGTATACAAATGATTATATAATTATTCATTGGTTAGAAAATAAATTTGAATGAAAATAAAAACCAATTGAATATAAAGGGTATGTTTTTTTAAACTATTTAAGTGAGAATAATTATGTATATAAAATGAACAAATAAATATTGTTCGATTATATAAATGAAATTTAAATTAAATATGTTGTTTAAAATTCATCTTATTTTTTTTCTATACATGATATAAGAATAAATTCAATTTTATTAATAAAAAGAGTATTTTAAAAAAAACATGTTACCGCCTATTAATAGTGGACCCATATAAAATAAATTTTTTTAAACATTAATATTTTCTATTTAATAAAATAATCTTAATATTTGGGATAGTTACATAAATATTTACTTTGGTTTAATTTTTTTTATTTCTCTGATAAAATACATATTTTAATGAATAGTTAAAAATACTCCATTTTATTTCAAAGGTATGTTTTCATGTGATTTATTTATATTATTATATTTTATTTTTACAATGTTTTTATGTAATATTAGATTATTTTTTAACCATTGATCTAATGTAGATCATTGTATGTTTATCAAATTAACATTAAATAAAAAAACATTGTGTACTTTCAAACATTTTACTTAAAAAAACTTTTTGTCTCGATCCACCAACGAGATTAGTGTTAAACAAAATTTAACAAAATATATGAATTGAATTCTGTAAAATGTTTGTCTAGGGCTATACTGGTTATGAAGGATGTGATCTAATAGGGATAAAAATAGTTTTTTGGGGAATAGTAACATTTATATTTTATTTACCTCGGTTAAAGGTAAATAGGGTAATTAAAGCTAAAATTAATATTATAAAATTATAAAATTACCCCAACACTTTTCTTAATTTTATTTGATGAGTTAATATCAACCATGACTATCCTTGTCCCGAAATATTGACCTTTGGAAGCTACTTGGGTATGATTATGACATTTATAACATTAAATTTTTTTAAATGCAAATATGTCATAAATATGTCTCTCCTTATTAATACAATTTTAATATGCAGTTATATATGCGATATAATTATCTATGTATATTATTTATAATTCTAAAATAATTACATGCATCATGGAAATTTATTTATAATTTTTCGTAAATAAAAAATTAAATTAAATTGTTACAGAATGATGATGCAGTAATTGATTTATTTAAGAAAGAACAAGATAAACGATATTAATTATATTAAAATAAATATAATTCTAAATAATTTATTCCAAAATAAATTGGATGTCTATGACATGTCATTATTATGTTCATGTAGTTCGTTCAAAGGAATCAATTTTTATGATTTTTTAAAAAGTCATGTAATGAATAGTATCAAATTTTACATAATTCATAACATAAAATATAAAATACCTAATTAAATAATATAAAATTTATAAAAATACATGATTCGACCAAAAAGTAGATATAACTCTATAAATATCATTAATTACTAATTAATTAGTCATTTTGCATGATTTGATAATTATTTAAAATTCTCAATGTTTAAATTACTTGACAAAACGATAATGGTTAAAAAGATTTAAAAATATAAGGATTAAAATCATTCATAACAAGTATAATTATCATTGTATGATTATATTTATACCCCTATTCATCTTAAATTCTAATTTAATTAAACATGAACCATTTGGAATGTAAATGTAATTTATATTAATTTAATACTTTCAGTAATTCCAAGGGTGTCGTCCTCTCTCCTATAAAAGGCACCCATTCTTCTATATTACTCACACATACAAAACTTCTATGTGAGACAAGATCTGTAACGACCCGAAATTTTGAATAAATCTTGTTTCCTAATTTTATGTGTTCTTTTTATTTTATTTTTATACTCAACAAAAATGTATCATTTGATAACATGAGTATAATTAAAATGATATCATTGGTTTTTGACTGTTATATGACTATTGGTCAATATGACCGCTGGAAACTAAACGTTTTGATTATTGTCTCTAAATACAAGTAATCTTGGTTAATTAATATAGAAATAAGATTTGATGGCCTCACCCAGTAGTCTTAGACCGATCGAAGCCCATCTAACAGAACTTGGGAAGGAGGTAGCACCACTGGGCTTTGCTCTGGACCAAACCCAAGCTGAACTTCATCGTGTGAAGCTAGAACGGGATTGCCTTCGCGAGAAGTTCAAACTGATAGAAATTACTACTCATGCGATGTTGGCCGAGCCTCCCTCAGATTATCTAACCTTAGCACACCTTACACTTAGGTCCTATGCTGGTGTGATAAGGGGCTATGTAAGGACACCATAACTGCCTTGTGTAATCTTTTGTTTTAAATAAAAATTGGAATTTCTTCTTATGATGAAGTTTATGAATTTTCAAATGACCAGATAAATATAGTATGCATATTTTTGATGTATTTTAGAGAAAGGATATTTTAAAAATGTTTATGTAAACCTTAAATAAATAAAAATGTGTAATGATTTTCAAAAAATGGTCTTCTACAAATATGTTCAGTACAAAATTTAGAG
This sequence comes from Viscum album, assembly GCA_963277665.1. Taxonomy (NCBI): domain Eukaryota; kingdom Viridiplantae; phylum Streptophyta; class Magnoliopsida; order Santalales; family Viscaceae; genus Viscum; species Viscum album. Next base: position 1,419,918,318 of record OY728123.1, on the reverse strand, counting down.
TCTAATAAGATCAACTTAATTTTTGATGAATAGTAAATTATGAATAGTGATTTTATGCTTAGGATTAGTAATGTGACCAAATGGATTAGTAATCTCACTTAAAGAAAGTATTAATAATCTAGGCACGTTGATTTAAGTAATGTGATTCAATAAAATGGTTAAAAAACGGTTTCATAAATTATTATTCAAGTATTAGTTTTTTTTGTGTCAATAGTGTTTTTTAATTAAAATTTAAATTAAAAATATTTAGAAAATTATTTTTATAAAATGGATTTCATTTTTGAACTCAGAGCATCGATATTATGTTAAGGTAATTTTTGGGTTTTTTTCTAAAAATAATGAATTTTCGGTGAATAGTGTATTTATTTAAAAAATAAATTAAAAATATTTAGAAAATTATTTTTATAAAATGGAGTTCAATTTTGAAATCAGAGAATTGATATTTGGTTAAGGTGAAATTTTGGGATTTTTCTGAGAAAGTTGAATTTTCAATGAATAATAAAATACAGTTTTAGGTTTTCGGTATGTTTAATGACATCATAACTATGTCATGATGATGTCATGAGATATTTTAAAGGATGTAAGACTAAAGAGGATGAATTATTGTGTGGGGGTCCCCATGTGGCCTAACTTTATGGGAAGTACCAGGGGAGGGCCCATGCTTTTGAGAAAACCACTTTTGAGGTGTCCCTTGGCCATTAATGCCTTGTCCCCTCACTTTCCCTATAAATACCAAGCCCTGCTCTCATCTTTTCGACTCCAAAAACCATCCTCAACGAAGTTCCGGTCTCCTTACCTCCCAAAGAGTCCTTCCAAGGTTCCCCCAAGCCCTCAAGGTCCCAACCTTTGAGTTTTAAGAGTTCCGTTTTAAGGTAAGGGGTCCGACCTCTCTCTTTAATTTCAAGTAATCTCTTTTATGTCATTCATTTTATGCTCCATGTTCTTATGTTGGAGGATGTTCTTTTATACTACTATTACTGCCCTTTTCATGTTTACATAATGAGAGATCCCCTCTTACTCTCATTATTTCGTTTTATGAAGTTTTAAGTGGCGTCGTTAGGCTGCCGAATTTTTAAGTGGTTCTTCACCCTTCTCGTTTTGAAGTTCTACTTTCATGTCAATTCTTTCAAGTTCCTTTTTGGTTTGTTGGGGTATGATCTCTATATCTATCATACTGTACTCTTATGTTCATATGATGAGAGACCCCATTTTATCTCTTCAATTCAGTATTTTGAAGTTTTAAGTGGCGCCGTTAGGCTGCCAAATTTTTAAGTGGTTCTTCACCCTTCTCGTTTTGAAGTTCTACTTTCATGTCAACTCTTTCAAGTTCCTTTTTGTTATGTTAGGGTATGATCTCTATATCTATCATACTGGACTCTTATGTTAATATTATGAGAGACCCCATTTGATCTCTTCAATTCAGTATTTTGAAGTTTTAAGTGGCGTCGTTAGGCTGCCGATTTTTTAAGTGGTTCTTCGCCCTTCTCGTTTTGAAGTTCTACTTTCATGTCAATTATTTCAAGTTCCTTTTTGTTATGTTGGGTTATTGTCTCTATATCTATCATAATGGACTCTTATGTTCATATGATTAGGGACCCCATTTGATCTCTTCAATTCAGTATTTTTATGTTTTAAGTGGCGCCGTTAGGCTGCCGAATTTTTAGGGGATTCTTTCACCCTTCTCATTCTTTTCAAAGTTTCACTTTCATGTCAAGTCTTTCAAGTTCCTTTTTAATTATGTTGGGGAATTATCTCTATATCTATCATACTGAACTCTTATGTTCATATGATGACATACCCTATTTTATTTTTTCAAATCATTTTTTTTGAAGTTTAAGTAACGTCGTTAGGCTGTCGAACTTTCATAAGAGAAATCTAATTTTTGTCTTCCTTCCATGTTTTTCATTTCAAAAGGCATGTCCTTGAAATTTCATTACCATGATCATGTATCCTTCTTATTCTGTCCATCTACTGTTTTATGGGTCATTTATGAATGTTTGACACATTTTCCCTCTCTTTTTAATGTCTTCTAAAACCTCGTAACATAGCCGTTATGCTGTAGAATTTCCGTCTCAAAATGTCTCTCTCATTTTCTAAAGATCTTTTATATTATTAAGTGAATACTCAATGCTCTTTCTTCTAAAGGTGTATTCAGATATATACCAAAATTTTCTATTTTAAATTATGGGATTTACATACATGAGACCCACCTTCCATTTCTATGGGTTTTAATGTGACGTAAAGATCATGTCTTTAAAACATTTTTTAAAAACGTTATGATTATGAAATGAAACCCATTTATTTTATGCTATATGGGTTATTTATGAAATATTTGATGATGATATATGTGGCTCACATGATAATAAAGGAAAATTTAAGGGTGCGCCCTGATAGCGCTCCAATGCATTGGGTAATGATGTAACCACTAGAGATTACAATTTTCACGATACCTTGGTGAATAACCTTGATAATTTTCAAATGACACCTTGGGGATGGACCTTGGTGATATGTTCATGATTGTCTATGTTAAATGATGTAGCCACATCTTCAAGTTATGAAAACGTTTTATTTTTATTATGATATGCCTCATGATTTCATTTTCATGCCTTAAAGTTCTTTTCATGACTTTATTGATGTATCTCAAGTTCATATGTAAAATGTTTCACTTGTTTCCCTTGCTGGGCCTTATTCTCACCCTTTCTTTTGATGTATGTCCCCAGGTTATGAGATGCATTAATGAGCCTAAGGTGAACATGAGGAGAAGCTTTTCAAGTGTTTAAGAAGAATTTTTATGTCTTCATGTTTTAAGTTCCTAGTTTCCAAGACACTAAACCTTAAATATCCTCAGTTTTGTAAAATGTAATGAAAGTTTATGTGATAAAAAGGCAGGATGATATAGTTGGTATCAGAGGATGGTTTAGTTATTTGTGGAAATTAGGATATGAAAACTCTAGGAAGAACCCTATAGAAAAGTTTAAATATAGGAAATCTTCCTCGTATTTGGGTGAGTATTGAGTAAGGGGTTTCCAAGCAAATACATCCCTGTCTGGATACGAGCAGGTAGAGGTGGTTCTGGCACAGATGTACATAGGGGTAAAACCTGAAAACACCGCTTTGAGCTAGACTCGAACGGGAACTGGTACACGACAACGGGCCTTTTTGCACTCTTGGTTACGACACTCCCGGGGGATATGCTTTGGTAAATTCATAAGCTCAGTATGAACCATTGTTAAAGGAATAAAGATAAAATAAAATAAAGGTTCACATAAGAATATATGATCATGGATAACCTAGATGGGAACCTAGGGGATCACAAGTTAGGGTATAATTTTCAACTACAATTTATCCTTATATGCTTTAAGTTTCTTTTCATGATTATTGGCTAAGTATTTAAGCCCCTATTTATAGTTTCTTTTCTTAGTTAATGGCGGGAAATGGAAGAACATGTCCCAACAACCATTGTGATAGGAAATGCTACGATTACCGTATTAATACGACAGAGATGATTAGGGGATTAAAAGATGATTATTATTTTGGAAGACGTTCACTATTTTGAGGACCCTATATAATCGAGGTAAATAGATTACTACGGTATTTTCATTGAGGAGTAAGGTTGACTTATATTTTGAAGAATCAATGAACTTAAGGTGGACTTATAGTAATTTAGGTTACTTATGAGAATTATTAACCTATCTTGGGTAAAATATGTTTAGGTAAGCAACATTTGTTATAAGATGTTAGGTGTGGTTGATGTTGTTTGGAGATGAACAATGAAGTTTATTTTGGAAGACTATGTTATCAAATCCCTCTTGTATTTGGGTTTCAATCTTAGTTTGGTTTATTTTGAGGAATTTTAAGGACCGTTATTTATGGGATGGTATATGATGATCTTTGGGTAGTACCATGGAACTTTGAAGATTTAAAAATAGTTTCCCTTCCTATGGGATTCTTTCTTTTTGAAGAGTTGTTTTACCTTACCCTTTTTGTTTTGGGATAATGTTTAAAGTTAGAAGAAATATATAGTTAATCTTTTGTGGATTATGTGATTCTGTAGAAGATGATTCTTGTGGTTTGATGAGACCAGGTAGTTTTGAATGCTCATCATTGGGAGAAAAGATTAGTTTTGGTAGAAACTTATTAATGGATGAAACTCTACATGAAGGTAGGTATATTTTCTTATGTTTTTGTTCTATGTAGTAAATGAATTACTCAAAATTATGAAAAGGAACATAAAACGAAAATGTTGTTGGTTTACGTTTCCTACTAGGTAATCAATGACCGTTTACACACATCATAAGTTTGGGATTTTCTTATGGTTAACTTTCTCCTAATCATGTTCTCTATCACTCTCCCTTAGAACTTGACCCTTTGTTTTTCTTCCATGTCCATGTTATCCTACATGGAATCCCAGTGTGGGATAACTCGGGTGACCTTCATACTTCACTTTCTATCTTTTAAAGTAATAGTTTTACTAAATCCTTTTCCGATGTGGGACTTTCAATGAAATTTCAAAACCTAATTTTAAAAATTGCGAGGATGCAATTTCTTAAGAGGGAAAGATTGTAACGACCCGAAATTTTGAATAAATCTTATTTCCTAATTTTATGTGTTATTTTTATTTTATTTTTATACTCAACAAAAATGTTTCATTTGATAACATGAGTACAATTAAAATGATATCATTGGTTTTTGACTGTTATATGACCATTGGTCAATATGACCGCTGGAAACTAAACGTTTTTATTATTGTCTCTAAATACAAGTAATCTTGGTTAATTAATATAGAAAGAAGATTCGATGGCCTCACCCAGTAGTCTTGGACCAATCGAAGCCCTTCTAACAGAACTTGGGAAGGAGGTAGCACCACTGGGCTTTGCTCTGGACCAAACCCAAGCTGAACTTCATCGTGTGAAGCTAGAACATGATCGCCTTCACGAGAAGTTCAAACTGATAGAAATTACTACTCGTGCGATGTTGGTCGCGCCTCCATCAGATTATCTAACCTTAGCACACCTTACACTTAGGTCCTATGCTGGTGTGATAAGGGGCTATATAAGGAGACCATAACTGCCTTGTGTAATCCTTTGTTTTAAATAAAAATTGGAATTTCTTCTTATGATGAAGTTTATGAATTTTCAAATGACCAGATAAATATAGTATGCATATTTTTGATGAATTTTAGAGAAAGGATATTTTAAAAAATTTTATGTTAACCTTAAATAAATAAAAATGTGTAATGATTTTCAAAAAATTGTCTTCTACAAATATGTTCAGTACGGAATTTAAAGTCTAATATGATCAACTTAATTTTTGATGAATAATAAATTATGAATAGTGATTTTATGCTTAGGATTAGTAATGTGACCGAATGGATTAGTAATCTCACTTAAAAAAAGTATTAATAATCTAGGAACCTTGATTTAAGTAATGTGATTCAATAAAATGGTTAAAAAATGGTTTCATAAATTATTATTCAAGTATTAGTTTTTTTCGTGTGAATAGTGTTTTTTAATTAAAATTTAAATTAAAAATATTTAGAAAATTATTTTTATAAAATGGATTTCATTTTTGAACTCAGAGAATCGATATTATATGAAGGTAATTTTTGGGGTTTTTTCTAAAAATAATGAATTTTCGGTGAATAGTTTATTTATTTAAAAAATGAATTAAAAATATTTAGAAAATTATTTTTATAAAATGGAGTCCATTTTTGAAATCAGAGCATTGATATTTGGTTAAGGTGAAATTTTGGGATTTTTCTGAGAAAGTTGAATTTTCAGTGAATAGTAAAAATACAGTTTTAGGGTTTCGGTTTGTTTAATGACATCATAACTATGTCATGATGATGTCATGAGATATTTTAAAGGATGTTCGACTAAATAGGATTAATTATTGTGTGGGGGTCCCCATGTTGCTTAACTTTATGGTAAGTACCATGGGAGGGCCCATGCTTTTGAGAAAACCACTTTTGAGGTGTCCATTGGCCATTAATGCCTTGTCCCCTCACTTTCCCTATAAATATCAAGCCCTCCTCTCATCTTTTAGACTCCAAAAACCATCCTCAACGAATTTCTGGTCTCCTTACCTCCCAAGGAGTCCTCCCAAGGTTCCCCCAAGTCCTCAAGGTCCCAACCTTTGAGTTTTAAGAGTTACGTTTTAAGGTAAGGGATCCGACCTCTCTCTTTAATTTCAAGTAATCTCTTTTATGTCATTCCTTTTATGATCCATGTTCTTATGTTGTAGGATGATCTTTTATACTCCTCTTACTTCCCTTTTAATTTTCACATAATGAGAGATCCCCTCTTACTCTCATTATTTCGTTTTATGAAGTTTTAAGTGGCGCCATTAGGCTGCCGAATTTTTAAGTGGTTCTTCACCCTTCTCGTTTTGAAGTTCTACTTTCATGTCAATTCTTTCAAGTTCCTTTTTTTATGTTGGGGTATGATCTCTATATATATCATACTAGACTCTTATGTTCATATGATGAGAGACCCCATTTGATCTCTTCAATTCAGTATTTTGAAGTTTTAAGTGGCGCCGTTAGGCTGCCGAATTTTTAAGTGGTTCTTCACCCTTCTCGTTTTGAAGTTCTACTTTCATGTCAATTCTTTTAAGTTTCTTTTTGTTATGTTGGGGTATGATCTCTATATATATCATACTGGACTCTTATGTTAATATTATGAGAGACCCCATTTTATCTCTTCAATTCAGTATTTTGAAGTTTTAAGTGGCGTCGTTAGGCTGCCGAATTTTTAAGTGGTTCTTCGCCCTTCTCATTTTGAAGTTCTACTTTCATGTCAATTATTTCAAGTTACTTTTTGTTATGTTGGGGTATGATCTCTATATCTATCATACTATACTCTTATGTTCTTATGATGAGAGACCCCATTTGATCTCTTCAATTCAGTATTTTGAAGTTTTAAGTGGTGCCGTTAGGCTGCCGAATTTTTAGGGGATTCTTTCACCCTTCTCATTCTTTTCAAAGTTTCACTTTCATGTCAAGTCTTTCAAGTTCCTTTTTAATTATGTTGGGGAATTATCTCTATATCTATCATACTGAACTATTATGTTCATATGATGAGAGACCCTATTTGATCTTTTCAAATCATTTTGTTTGAAGTTTAAGTAACGCCGTTAGGCTGTCGAACTTTCATAAGAGAAATCTAATTGTTGTCTTCCTTCCATGTTTTTCATTTCAAATGGAATGTCCTTGAAATTTCATTACCATGATCACGTATCCTTCTTATTCTGTCCATCTACTGTTTTATGGGTCATTTATGAATGTTTGACCCATTTTCCCTCTCTTTTTAGTGTCTTCAAAAACCTCGTAACATAGCCGTTATGCTGCAGAATTTCCGTCTCAAAATGTCTCTCTCTTTTTCTAAAGTTCTTTTATATTATTAAGTAAATACTCAAAGATCTTTCTTCTAAAGGTGTATTCACATATGTACCAAAATTTTCTACTTTAAATTATTGGATTTACATACATGAGACCCACCTTCCATTTCTGTGGGTTTTAAAGTGACGTAAAGATCATGTCTTTAAAACAGTTTTTAAAAATGTTATGATTATGAAATGAAACCCATTTATTTTATGCTATATGGGTTATTTATGAAATTTTTTATGATGATATATGTGGCTCACATGATAATAAAGTCAAATTTAAGGGTGCGACCTGATAGCGCTCCAATGCATTGGGTAATGATGTAACCACTAGAGATTACAATTTTCACGATACCTTGGTGAATAACCTTGGTAATTTTCAAATGACACCTTGGGGATGGACCTTGGTGATATGTTCATGATTGTCTATGTTAAATGATGTAGCCACATCTTCACATTATGAAAAAGTTTTATTTTTATTATGATATGCCTCATGATTTCATTTTCATGCCTTAAAGTTCTTTTCATGACTTTATTGATGTATCTCAAGTTCATATGTAAAATGTTTCACTTGTTTCCCTTGTTGGGCCTTCTGCTCACCCTTTCTTTTGATGTATGTCCCCAGGTTATGAGATGCAGTAATGAGCCTAGGGTGAACATGAGGAGAATCTTTTCATGTGTTTAAGAAGAATGTTTTATGTTTTCATGTTTTAAGTTCCTAGTTTCCAAGACACTAAACCTTAAAGATCCCCAGTTTTGTAAAATGTAATGAAAGTTTATGTGATAAAAAGGCAAGATGCTATAAGATCTACCAAAACAAATTCCAATAGTTTGTCCCCACATTCTAGAAGCCATTATTTAGGAATACCACCCTTCATTGAAGTTTTATATTGTTAATAATGGTGATCATCCGAAAGAATGGTAATATTTCTATTTAAGTATATATATTTTAATCCTTCTTCCATTTTGATCAAGTATTATTCATCTATTATTAAATTATAAATACATTATCATTAATATAATGATATGTTAATATGTTAATATTATCACCTAAATCCAATTCCAGTTCCAATAAATGGTAAATCAATTAATCGTTCATGCGTATGTTTTAACTATCACCTCCATGAACTGATCTAATTATTTTTCCATAACTGTATCTCATGACTAGTTATAATGATGGAGTTAATTTTAATTTGTGATATTAATGACATATCAATTATTATTATATAACAAAATATCAATTACTCCCTTAATTTCCACGCATATTAAAAAGATAACGACGTTCATGAGTACGTGTGAACATTATCACCTCCATGAATCGATGAGACCCATTTTTATTCATTATATAAATTGTCTGATATACAAATAAGTAAATTTAAATTATTAATTTAATATTAATTATTTTATTATCTTTATTTAAATTCAAACTAATTTTTATCTACTTTCCATAATGATCAGCAAAACTGATAAATGTTACTCATGCATACATACGGCTTACCGTCCCCATGATTATAATAATGTTTATTTTTCATATCTATAAATAATGTATTTATTTCAAAGATTAATTTATGTTTAAAAATTATAATAATTTCTTGATTATTATTATATATAAGAATTATTTTTACCACATGGACTAGTTACATTAAACCATGTTCATTTTCCCCTCAAGTACCAAATATCAACAAAACGTTTGATATGTTCTTAAATAACTATGTAATTTTTATAACATGGTAAAAAGTGATATAAAATAAATAACAAACATGAAAAGGATAACATGAGAGTATAAATTAGACTAATTTTATTATTCAGGAATATAAATATTGCACGTGATGAGTCAGACAAATGGTAAGGGATTTCGTCTCAATCTCCTTTCATTAAGGAATTTCTAGATGATATGTACCTTTATTATTTTATATCGTCTATATATATCCCCTTTGACTGTAAGTGACAATATAATATCTATAATCATGGTATTTATGGTTTTTGACAAATTTATATTTTAATTTGGCTTATAATTTAATTGTTCAAAATTTTGAGGAATTCTTTAATAAAAACATTATTTAATAAGTTTTAGGTTTTATTTTTCTAAATATTTCACATTAATGTCCATAATTTCAAAAAAAATAAGGATTTATTTATATGTACATTAATGATAAGAAATGTAAATTCCTTTCAAAAGACTCAAATTTTTAGGGACACTTTGATTCAAAACATATTATTTTTAAATTTTTTAATTTTGTTTTAAAGGGGATTGATTATTTCAATAACATGGAATGTTTATTAACATATATTCCATAAATTTAATTTCTTTCTTTCATGTCTCTATTATTTAATGATGTTTACTTCAAAAATTATCCATTTTATTGGAAAAAATATGTTTTTATTTTTGAGTGCGTAGATTGTAAAGATGAAATGTGACTTCAAAGTGATAATGTTATTTTTTCCAATATGATTTTTTTATATGTTATGATTATGTTATGGTTCTTGGTAATTTTTTATGTATATAGTTTGTTCCAATATAATCTGAGTGCAGGTGAGCCTATGATATCTCTCCAATTCATTGGGTATTGAGATAGAGTTAAATGATATGGTTTCTCCTAATAGATTTTGGGAATATATTATTATGGGTATTCTGAACATAACCATGAAGGTTACTCCATAAGTGGCTATGAAAGTTACAATTTAAGTAGGATATATATTCCACATATAACCTTTAAGATTTATGATTGTTAGGAAGTTTTATTCGGAATCTTAATATTTCAAGAGGTATGTTAAAGAAATTATTTTTTTATTTTTAAAAATATTATTTTCTGAAACTGTTTTCATCAATTTAAAATATTCATGTACTAACCCTTTCATTCCTTATTTATATCATGTACAATTATTTTTAAGCTCATCCCATTTTTTAAATTTTTTTTCACAAGTCTCAATATTAATAATAAAAAATGAGATTTCATGATGAAATAATTGAGAATGTGTCTTGAAAGTAAATCATGTTTCTTAAAAGTGTTTCCTTAAGTGAAAATGGATAATGTTTTGATGTTTCCCCTTTTCTTTATTATGGGTTTTTATGTAATAGTGATGACCTAATTATCTAAAATTATAAACTTGAAAACATTCTCAATTTGAAAAAAATTAAATGCTTGACTAAAACTCAAGATTATGTAATGAGTAAGGCCGAGGACTTATAATTATTTTATGAGAATAATATTTTGTTGGTTTATATTTGAAATTTTTGGGATTTATACTATATAAAATAATTATTAGAAGGAAATTTCCAATAATAAAAGTTAGGGTCATTATATTCTTCACCCCTTATGAAATATCTCCAACAAAGTTTATTTTACATTGTTTGGTCAAAATATGTGAGGGTACTTATCCTTCAATTATTCATCTAGTTCGGATGTCTCTACTTAATATTTATTGTTCCACCATAGTAATTTGACTAGGTGAGTATTATTTTTGTATAGAACATTATTTTTGGTCCCTGATCATCATTGGATTATCCACAGAAAAGATATCATTTTATATATTTATCACCATTGAATTTAGTACATATTAGTGATTTGGTTTGTACATTCTCAAGAGGGATATGTAGAATTCATCATGCACATGAGTCATGTTTTTTGGAAGTTCTATTAGATAGGCTACAACACCAACACGATCAGGAATCTTAAATAGTCATATGTACATGGGACTTAGTACACCATTCATCCAAAATCTAATGACTCTTTACAATCTAAATATGTGGAGATATACTATGCCTCTAACCACAAACTCCTGGTCTCATCGACAATTTTCTACATTTCCTTTCTTTAGACATTTGGCTTCCTTGATTCTTGGATGAATCATTTTCAATTATCTTATCATTTCATGTCCATGAAGCTTATTTTCACCAATGTCATCTCAACATTCAGGTGTTCTACATATGTTCCCATAAAAGTACACATATGGATCCATTTAGATTCTTGAGTGGAAACTATTATTATAAGATAAGTAGACCGGAGATCGATATTGGTACCATTCTCATTTGAGGTTTATAGAAAATGCTCCAATTATATGTTATAGTGTATAAACAGTTCCATTAGATTGGAAACCAGTTTGAGGATGATAAGACACACTGAAGTTCCTCTCAATATTTAGAATTTTGGATATTTTTCAATAACTTGGAGGTAAATCTAAAATCACAATCAAATACAGTCAATAGTGAAACTCCATGTAGCCTCACCACTTATCTATTGTATATTTATGGTTTTTGATTGGGTGGGATGTCATGTGAAAATGAGATAAATTGAGATATCTTTTTAATTCAATACAAAATGACCCATATAGCGTTATTTCATTCATATGTCTTCATATTTCAGATGAGAAAATCCTTGGTTATGTCTTCCCACTTTTAAGTTGGTATAGATGATGGTTTCATAATTTTCTAACAATTTTTCATTTCAACCTCTTAATTTTAAAAAAGTAGGCATTTTTATGTATATTTAGGGATCTCCTTCTTCATATTGTCCCACAAATAGAAATCAAAGAGATCTTTATACATATTTATTCTCCCGGGGTGAATGGAGAAGGTTTATCTATGTGAATCATTAAAAATTGTATTCTTTATCAAGGTATTTTATGGTACAAATGGTTGTGACCCATATCTTAATAGTTCTTCCTCATCGACTTTGAACTCTAAGGATTTCCCTTTTCTCATAGCTTCCACTATTTTCTTAATTTCCACATCATCTATTTGATAATACATTATCTACCCAAAAAAGGGTGGTTAAAAATAATTTGATAAATGATTGATGTTGTCCCATCCTTAATGATTCCAATGACAATAATTTTCAAGTCCATGAATATTGGATCCATCTCAATTTTCGTCATTGATAATGGTGTAGGATCATTTCATCATATAGAATCCGCCACATTATTTACTTTACCAAGATGGTAGTGGATTAAGTAGTTATAATCCTAAATGACCTCAATACATCTTAATTTGAACATATCAATATCTTCATGCATGAATAGATATTTTAGTTTCTTATAAATAGTATATATCCAACAATTCCCCCGATATACATAAAACAATTTGATTTTGAATGTGTAGAAAACAACATCTAACTACGAATCATGCATGGGATAGTTTTCTTCATTAACAATCAACTTCCTTATGGAATAGGCTATATCATTATCATTTTCATTATTATACTGCCCAATTTCTTTTTCAAAGCATCATTATATTCCACAAGGAGTTACCCACTAATTGGTAGTGTAAGTACTAGTGCCATTATAAGGTTCTATTTAAACTATAAAACATAGTATTCACATTCACTAGTTGATAAAAAATTTATTACCTTCCATGTTAGCTTGGATAGTATGTTTTAAAACTATGAGAAGTTCCTTTCGAATCATCGATGATAACCTGCTTGACCAAGGAAACAATATATCTATATTATAGATATTGTTCTAGTCCATTCATTAATTTTATTTAGTATATAAGGGTCCATTAATATTTAGTTTTGGGTGAAAACATGCCCTAATAATGATACTTCCTCAATACTGGACTCACGTTTACATTATGTTTTTTATAATTTATCCTCTCAAAAAGCTTCTATCACATTATTAAAATTCTCTTTTTGTTCCCCGTACTCTTGGAGTATATCGTAATATAATTTATAAAGTTTATAACCAATATATAATGGTAATATAAAAAGTCTCTATTCATTATGCCCATGAAGCTTTCTAGAGCATTAGTGAGTCTGAATGGTATCACTATGAACTCATAGTGTCCATACCAAATTCTAAAGGTAGTCTTCTGAATTTATTCCTTATGTACCATTAATTGGTGATATCTTGACATAATGTCCACATTAGAGAAAAACATTGCCCATCATATTTTATCCAATGATTCATATATCTATGGAAGGGGATAGTTTTTATTATCAAAACTGTATTGAGCTCATGGTAATCAATGTAGATGTGAATTTACCCTTACTTATTCTTGATGAATATGACTATCACTCCCCATGGTAAAGCACTTAGGCATATAAAACCCTTTTCAAGATTCTCTTTTAACTACTTCTGCAGTTCCTCTAACTCACTGTTGGACATCCTATAAGAATTGAATGATATAAAAAGATATCCAAGTATAAAAGAAATTGAAAACTCAACCTCTCTGTATGATGAAATACTAGGAATATTTTCAATGAACACATCAATGTAGTCCCTCACAACGGGAATGTCTTCGAACATGATCATCTCTTTTGTCTCAGTCATTTGATATATATATTTTTAATCATAAAGAAATAATATTCACAATCAATGTTATTATTTTGAATCGTATTCATACTCATCCTTACACTGGTACATAATTGGTGGATGCCTCACAATGTGAAGAGTGTTCTTCCTTTCTCAAAAACTAATGAATTCATTATATAAAGATAGACAATGCATTACCTATATATCATCAAACTACCCCAAAAGGAAGTAAGATGATATTTTCTAGAGAGTTCTGTCCACAATATCTAACTGGGATGTAGTTATATAAATTAGATTTAGTAATTTCCCCATTTTTTCTTCTCCTAGACAACTCGACCATTATATTTTGAGGTGGTGTTGAAATTGTTCTACTAAACATATAGGATATGAAGAAATGTGTAGAAACATGTTAAAATTTTATGATCTCTATTATTGAATTAATAACTAGTGTACCTATCCCAATATTATTATTGAGATCCACCTTAGTCGTAGTGATAGAATATTCTATACTAAGATACCAATGATGGTGTTGTTGTTGATTGCCTCTGACAACCATTGGCTTATGGAATTTTCTCACATAATTCAGATGTACCTTGTATTTGAACATTTATCTATAGGTATATTGATGGTTTGAACCGTCCATTATTTTGTTTTTATGTGATTCTTTATATCCCATTAGTAATAATTAGTCTGATGCCCCTCTCTTACACATTTTAATCACTTCATGGTTCCCATTAGGTAGTTCCATATACTCTTCTTTCAACACATTTGACATGTGGTATGTTTGTTTTCATTCCATTGGGGACTTATGTTTTTGATCCTCTCATATTAAACTCTATTTTCTACATTTTATTTTAAATCCCATGAGACCACTGAGAGTATCTGATATATAACTAACCATAATGTAATAATAGACTATCTCCTCAGAGATGTAAAATTGTTGAATTGATAATTATTTTTGTAAAATAATATTTAGTCTAATAAAGAATTGATCCAATTTTCTTTCACTGTTCATGCAAAAACTAGTGGTGTATTATTTATGTATCATAAATCATTCCTAATATGCCCTGATGGAATCATGTTTCTTTTTCATCAGTCTAACATACTCCCTCTCCATATTAAGATGTTGAGTTTGGGTAATATATTTATTGAAATTTATGTTCATAAATCATTCTCATTCCATAGAATCAATTTATCATTTATAAATTTTTCTTTTATCATTTTCCACAAATTTTTTTATTCCCAATAAAAATAATAGACTCCTAGAATGACTTTCTCTTTCACAGAGCATTTAAGGATAAATAATATATACTCAAATGAGTTAATCCATTGTTCCATGATAATGATATCTAGAGATAGTATACAGATAAGAGGTCTATGTCACATAAATGATTTGACCATAATATTATCATTCTTAATAAACATAGGGAGTTACACATGATTCATGTAATTATTTGTAAATTGGATGAGTTGTTCTAGTGATATCAGGATGTTCTAATCTTACATTACCATCAAATTTAGAATTTCATTAGGGAATTCATTACATTTCCAATAACATATATTATGGGAACATGTTCTCTTATTTTCAACCATTAACTAAGACAAAGAATTTACAAGTAGGTTGGATTGAATATTTATCTAGTAATCATATATAAATGAAACTTTTAACATATAAGAATAAACTTTTAAATGAAAATCATACCCTAACATGTGATTCTATAAGTTTAAATTTAGGTTATCCCTAGTGTACGAATTATCCCTATGGTTCTTACTAACGTTTTCTAGTCCTAATGTACGAGAAAAAATAAACTTTCCTCTGACCCCAAAAATTGGGACCCTATCCTTTTAAACATATTATTTAAATATTTTAAGAATAATTATCTAACAAATAAAAACACACGATCATAATGTATTGTGTATTTAGAAGACTAGGTGCATAATTAGAAAACCTAAAAAAATTAAAAAAAAATACTTATAATGATATGTTAACCTCATTCAATCTTCTACAACTTCACAGGATAACTTGGGGAAAATTCAGTGACTAAAGGGATGAGCTAAAAATCCAAGTAATAGATAAATAATGGAAAAGAAGAATATTATATGAGACACAAAAATAACATGAAAACATAATAGGCATGGAATATGAATAGACATTTAGAGGAATATCATATATAATATGGAATCATATTAACATGGAAACATAGAAATGTGATAGAAACATAAAACATGACATAAATAAGAGTCATCAATAACTACCAAGACTATGTCACATGGTGGAAAAAGTATCATAACGGATTAGGTTTACACCCAAATCTCATACATGATGTCTCATGATAGTAAACAATAAAAAATTGATTGGAGGGATATCTTGTCATATCCATCAGAACATGTTCATGAATGTGTGTGCCACATAAAGAATCCAACAAAAAGAACGCACAAAAGGGTTACCCATGGAATGAAATGGGTTTCATAATCATGTTATTAAGAATAAACACAAGGTTTATCTTAATGGTGTATAAGAAGCAATTGATTTAAATCATATTTGGGAATTCATGAAAAAATTGGTATAGATCATGATAAATTATTTCTAACCGATGTGAAAACATGTAAAAAATGTGTTTAAAAATCTATAGAAATGTTCCACATAGGTGCAATTTAAGAGAATAATATTAAAGAGACCATAATGGGGATAAATGAAAATTTGTTTTGTAAAAATAGAAATTAACAAAGATAGTTTTTCATTATAAAATTATAGATTTTCAAAAAATAATATTGTCTTAAAATTGATTATAGAATGTAGTTGAAAATGGTTATCAAATGGAAAAGTTTCCTTTATTTGGTCTTACATATCGAGAGGGATTTATAAGGGAACCTTTAAAACATGTATTTATCCAATTATATAAGGATAAAGTGTTCTCGATAAATAATTATGAACATATAAATATAATTTAAAATAATTATATAAGAATAATGATGAAATAAATAGGGGTTAAGAGATCTAAATCATAACCCGAATGAAAAATGAAGGTTTGGAGAGATCCCTTACCTTATGCCTGGAAGTGTTCATCATGTTCACATACATTTCTAGATAATAAAATTATATTCATTAATAATTCAATTTATAACCAATTCAACACAATTTTAATTATTATTGTTTTATTATGTTAATTTATGGTAATTTATATGAGTTATAATTTGTAATTTTGTTGTTATGAGAGCATTCGTTTTATGGTTTTGTGGTCAGTTACCATGGGGATAATAATGGGATCTCTTTTAAAATGGAGTAAAAACTAATGATGTGGTATGAAATTCTATTAATTGACTTATATAAGATCAAATGATTCGATAATTTTTTTTATATGAGGATTATTCAATAGAAAAAACCTTAATGAAAATTTTTTATTTCATTTTGGAATTTTATTTGGACCATCACTAAGTTGTATCATTTTATTTATTTTGATGGTTACAAATTGGTTCGGTAAGATTAAATAAGTTATAATAAACATATTATTATCTGTTTTAACCATACCAATGGTTTTATGACAAGCCTATAAAAAGGAAATTGAAAATGAAAACTCCTCATCCACAAAGGTGGTGAATAGACACATCATGAATGATGTTTTAATATTAAAGATAAAAATGGATAATAAGATATTTTATAATTGATATTCCATTAAAAAAATTAAAATTACAATATATGTTTGATATTTGTGTTATCATGTCACTTTAGATAGGGTATGTTAGAAGAGGATAATAAATTAAATGAAATTAAAAGAGAAAGAAGTATTATATTATCTCTTGAGTATAGTCTCATTGAGAACCTCTTTAAGGTACAATAAATTGGAATTTTTGGTGAGTCTAGAAAATCTAGGTTGTGTGGAAGTGGATTGGGAGAATAATTTGTCAGAATATTAGGAATCTACAATGCATAGAGTGTGTGATGAGAAGGGGTGGTCTGGGATGGTATTTATAGGGGAGGGTGTTTTTGATTATTTAATTCATTTATTTATTATTTTTTACCTAGAATATTAATACAGTTAATCCCCATGACCAAATTAGTAATTATTTTAAGAGAGTTCTAACCAATGGGTACTTATATCAGGCATACAACATCCATGACTCAAAAGAAATTTACTTGTTAAATAATATAAATTATTGTATTTAATTATTCCCCAAAATTTCAACTATCTTTGAAATATACCAAAAAATCAACCTAACCATATTTTGTTTTATAGATTTCCAAAATGGACTACATTTTTTAAAAATAAATTCCCAAATTTGAAAAATATGTAATTTTTAATTAAAATCATCATTTTTTTTGAAAAATATATATTTTCATATTTTAACCGATTTTAGGGAACCTTGAAATGATAATTAAGGTCTCATAAAATAATCTTATAAATATAATAAAACAAAATACTAATTTAAGAATCTATTTTAAAAATAATAATTTTCCATTGAATCATTATATTAATTATTAAATTATAAATAAACATTAACGTTTCAGAAGAAATACAAACACTTAATTTACAATTTATAAAACATTTATTTACATATTTCATGATAAAAATATATAATATATTAATTTCCAATATACATAAATTTTATTTATATGTTCATAGGTGTGGTTAATATTTAAATAGTCAAGATAACTTGTCAAAATGGACACATTACTTTTCTAAGGGTCCGTTTACTATTGTAATTTTCATAAGGTTTTACAACATCCTATAGATACATATTATTCCATTATTCATTAACTTATATTTTATCCCTAGGTTATATATAAATTGTTCTGTAAAATTAATTTCTTATTAGTATCATTATGTTTTATTTTTACAAATTTATTTCTTGAGTGCAATAATTCTAGTGGGTCAAGAAAATACAAATTATCTTATTCTTATTATAATATTTTTCTCTTTAGTATCCTATTGTTCTATATGGAATTATTATTGTTTTATTTTATGAGTAATATATCATTATTATTTTATGAGAATATTATTTTATTGGTTACTCAATGTGATGTATGTGATATACACTACATGATATAATTATAAGAAGGGAATTACAATAGATAAAATTAAGGGACACTATATAAACGATCCTTTTAGTTTTAATAGACCATTTAGTTAAATTTAATCCTTAGGTTTAACATGTTATTTAATGTGAATTGTTTTTACAAGAACATTATTATATTTACTGTGACATGATCTAAAAATTATAGTTAACCCTTAATCTTAATACATCCTCTAATTTTGGGGTAATTATTTGTGATTAGGATAAATGGTTATCATATCATTTATGATGTTATAGGACTATGATGAATAGAAAATTATTGGTTATGATGGGATTTTATGTCAATTTGGTTAATATTATTACATGAATAAATAATGAGTTAACCTTTGGAATATCATATGAATTACATATGGATATATTTAAGGGTGATTCTCATTACTTCAGGAAAATATTTTTATATTTTCGAGAATATACGATTACGGTATAATCTATTTTTATATGACAATATGAGTGATTAACATTGTTTGAGATAAATTTTATGTTGATCTCATAAGTAGATGTTATCAAATATTTTATATTACTTTGTTTTGAATTTTGGGAGGCATATTTGTGAGACATTTGGTTTATTTATTTATCGAATTACCTAATTTGACCAATGACTATTTAATTTTAGTTTTTTTTATTTTTTTATTATTTATTTATATTATGGTTTTTTCATATTTATGATATCCATTTGGTTTTTAGTAATCATATTGAAATAGTAGCAATGGAATATCAACTTATTACCAATCTTATGATCTATAACATATTGATGTTTTGTGTCAGGATTGAAAAATATTTTTTTATATCATCATTAGAATGTGAAATGATAACATGTTGAAAACAAATAAAGACATAAGAAAATGATCAAATTGATCTTATGGTATCTATGGAAATCATGCAAAAGTATTTTACACATATTCATGGTATGGATTTCAGAAAACAGAAACTAAGGGTATATAAATTGAGAAGTATATGTAAAATATCTCCCATAAATTAAGATACTCTATTAAAAACCCAGTCAATGTTTTGAGATTCAAATTTACAATTTATGGTTTAAAAAATATTCAAAAATTTAAAAGTAACCTAGTATAAACATATAATTTTTTTGAAATCTAATTTTTATTAATGTGGATGAAGATGAATTTATTTCCACATAAGAGTATTTATATTCAAATTTCAATTTGATAACTTTTCCAATTTTTACATTTTTATTATTTCAGATTCTTTTGAAATAATTTTATTTTATGTTCTCATACACCCTATGAAAGATAATATAAAAAATTTTCCAACCATTGTTCATTATTGACAAGAATAAATTTCTGAGTACATAATTTTAATAATGGGTGGAGGATCTAAACCAATGAGATTTTAGAATATATATATATATATATATAAACCTTTAAATGAACCCTATATATGATTTATTATGATACAAAGAAAACCAAAAAAATAAAAAATTGATATATTATATTGAGAAAAAAAATTACAGTGAATGAGAAATAGTAATATGTTTTCTGTGTGGGATCAAGTCCTTTATTCATTTTACCATTATGTGTTTTCAGGGTCCAAAGTGTACAGAGGGATATTAATGGAGGTTTATGGATTATAGGGGATTATATATGGAACAAGGGTAATTCATCACATGATTTTAGTTCACAACATGAGTGAGTAATTCACATCCAAAATGGAGATTCATGACTTGAGTATGGGAATATCACTGAGTGTGATTCATGATGTGAACCATAGATTAATGTTTTGAATGGTTGATTGGTCAAATTTCATGAATCCATCTCTCAAAAATCATGTCATGATTATGTATTTAATAAAATGAATTAATATTTGGTTTTTTGGATATGGGATATACAATATTTTAGGTCATAAACTCAGGTTATTCACATCATGAAATGATTATTCACACCATGAATTTCCATATAGATTTGTTCCTATATCTACTATTACACCCATGTATTTTTGTTAAACCCTATAATTTTCTCCCAACTCCTTGAAGACATAAGTACACTTTTAATATGTTTTTAATCCCATCCATAATGGTATGATCCCCATCATCTCACGATCTATTCGTGCTTATCTGAGGTGTTTTTCCCACATTATCTTTTTTTTCTATGATTAGTTTCGTTTACTCTCGTGATATTATTCCATTCATGGGTGGTTGATCACTTTAAGTCATACATATTTCTTTTAATTCTTGATGGAATTTTAATATAATGATGTCCTTGGAGAGTTGTTGTCTCCTCAGGGGAGTGGTATGTGAAATCATAAATTTTCTATTATTTATTAATTTTATTAATGGTTAAATTAACAACAATTACTATCATCCTGGATTAAAGAATGAATTTGGGTTTTAATTTGGGGTTTTTATGTGTTTCTACGTTTTAAATTTTTTGCCTCTTAATTTTATCAATTTTTTCTATCAATGTTTTTTCTAGGATTTATCAGGTTTTTTGTATTCTAATTAGGACAAAAAATGGAACAAATATAATTATTTTTGTTTAAAAAAAATTAAAGAAGCATTTTTAATTTTTAATCTCTTATTCCATAAAATTTGATTGAAATCAAAGAGATTCATTAGCCATATTTTAATTGAAATAGTTTTTCATTTTAGTTTGATAAAACTAGAAGTTATATATAAAATTATGTTTATATATATTATAGTTTTTGACATATGTTGACTTAGGTTTCCTATGGTTGTATCACACAATAAGTGAACCTGTTAATTCATGATGGTAATGAATTAGTTGCATTATAAAGATAATTTCTTGGGGATGAGTGATATTATTTTTATATAAAGGATGTATACCTCTGTTTTAGGAACTAAATTCCTGATTCATTTTTTTGTTAGCTAACTCCATTATGAATTTTCTCTATATGTGATCCTTAATATGAGAAGAAATTTGATCCTACAATTGCTGATGGATTAGTGAGTTATGGGTGCAGACTCCTGAGTTTGTTGAATTATATAGAACATGTAATGGTGTGATTCATGTTTATATGAATGGTTATGTGTGTGGCTATATTGATGATAATGTCATCGAAGGAATTGTGAATGATGGAATTTGTAGAATCAGGGCATTATTATTAATGTGATGAATGATTTTAAGATTACCTGATAATGAATCTAAAAATGGGATTGATAACTGGATTGCAGGTTCGGGATTCCTTTCCCAACTACATATAGAATATGGTGGTTTTTGTCTTATGTATCTCTTTTATGGAATATTAATCTATGTACATAAGTATCTGGATTTATAGAATTAATAGAAAATTTTGAATAATTTAACACTTTTTTGGGAGGCTTAATGGTTTGTTGATTGATGGTAATTCATAATAGAATGTTGGAAAGGTTGATTTATGTCTATCAGAAATTTATATTAATGAAAATTAATGTAATTATTTTATGGTTAAAAGGATGAATCAATTTAAAGTCTCTTTAAATTCATGAGTTATTATTGGATAATTAGACTTCAGTAGTGGATGTTGGGTGTCTGAGTGATGATATATATAGATGAGGTTAAGGCAAGTTAGTTTCTCATAATGTGATTGTGCAATATAAATATATATATGTTATGTGGTTTAATATTCAAATATTCCCATGTTGGAAAGGTTACTGACATATAGTGGACAATATAAGGATGTTTCCTCTAATATTTAGGTTAGAATGGATTGATGGATGTCTACCCCCTCCTTCTATACTCACTTCCCCACATTTATTATGTGCTAGTATATAAATTCGTTACAATTCATACATATATATGTGTTTGTTTGTGTGTGTATAGGGGAGATGTAATGGATTGTACTTATTTCACAAATATGTATCTCTAAATTTAGTTTCCTAAGGATTACTATATGTATATTTGGTATGGTTTGTGACTGATTGAGGTATAATACATAATGTATAGGTTTTGGTGGCTCCTGAAAAAAACTCAGTCAATATATATATAAGTTAATGTTGATGGTGAGATGATTTTATTCACAAGATTTAGGATTTTATGTCATTCATGGGGTTCATGGTTTATTATAGTTTTCTAGGAATATATAAGTAAGATTATATTTGATGAGAGATGGGTCAGGTAGTGCGATGTTGGAGTAGAGTATATAACTGCTGTAGAATTTGTATATGGGTACCTTCATTTGATAATATTTTGGTCATTATATTATTCTATTTATGAGATTCTAGGATAGAGAGTCATGGTGAGGTTGATCACTTAGTAATGTTATTTTAGTTATGAATTTTATTTACATGTTGTTCATAAGTCATTAATATAATTTCCATTCAATTTTCATTAGAGGCTATGGGGAGAATCAAAATTAGTATACTTTTTAACAACAGAAAAATTTATATAAGAATTTAATAGGACTATAGGAGATAGTTTTTGATCTTTATAAACACTAATATATCAAAGATTAGTTCAGGAGATATTTGGGATTCTTCTTCCTTGCTTATGATTTCCTTTTTGGAACTTGTGCTATTCTTATAGAGTTTTTCTAATTGAATGTTATTACATTGATGTATTGGGATCCTTTATTTATATTTTGAGGTGTATTTTTGGATGTTTTAACTTATATTTATTTTCACGTGTTATCCTTATAATGAAGTGCCACCCATTTTTTTGTATGTCATACCCACAGTGCATGTCACGAATATGTGGAAAATTTGGGGTAAGAATCAAGCAATGTTATCCCATTTCAATCACTACCAACCCGGGATGGATTCTTTTGGGGGATGAGATTAAGAAAAAGTTATTCCAAAGGATTATGTTGAGGTATTAGATTGATTTTAGAGGTATGTACTTGTGGGGACCAAATTTATTTTAGGGAAATGGTGTTCTCTCAGGTTATTATTCAATATAAACATGAGAAACCAGCTAATATATGGGAATTTATGGAAAACACAATATTTAATGCATATAACGTTTAGTTTAATGATCCTACTATGTGATTTGATAGCAGTTACAAGATAAAAGTCTTAGAAATATTTATATAATATTAATCTTTGCATGTTTTTTAAGGTTAATGCACTGGGTATATGTCAAATATTAAATAATAAATTATAATTAATTTATATTAAATATTATATATTATTGTTTTAGGATTCCCAAATTAAATTTCATTTGTAGGTAAAAAACTAGGTTGACATCCCCAATAGGTTTTCTCAGAAGATATTCCGCAAGATATACCAGAAGAGTTCCACAAAGTTGAGATTAATGATGGAGACACTTGGAGGATAAAACTTCAAGTTTTTTTAGAGCCTAGGACTAAAAAAGAATGAGTAGTCTATTTATACTTATTGAAATAATTATATTATGTGGTGGTGGAGATAACATTCAGTTAAATCCACTCTCTTAATGTTCCCACGGTTTCACTTATGGTGATGATGTCATGTATGGAAGCCATGAAATGGTCTTTCTTGTTCATTGAGGATTGTGAGGATTCAGTGATGTATTAGGAAAAGTTTTGAGATCATTTTTGATCTATGTTTCAATCATTGACTATGAATTAGTCTAGTATCTAGGGGAAAATTAACCTTCTATATGAAAAATACAATGTTCGAGAGTTTGATATCTGTTTCAAGACCATTCTTCGATATGCATTAGAAAAACTTATTAATGATTATGATAGGAAAGCTTCATACAAGGAGGATTTACATCCGTAGGTCTGTAACTTAGTAACCCAAATTAAGATTTCAAAATATAATGAGGTTCTAGAGATAGAAGAAATTATTTAAAGGATGCTTGACATGATAAGATAGTTGTGAGAGGGGAGTCACTTTAATTATCTTTGTAGTAGACCTATGGTTTGGGGTTCCCAGTTTCGTGGAAAAAGAGTTTTTGGAAAACTAGTTGTAGGTTCCATCCGTAAACATATTTGTTTCCTAAAATTGGTGACCCTCATAATCCTACCAAGGGATTATATGTATTTTTTATCTATGGTGGTTAGGTTTATTAGTAGAGATAGTGAAAAATCAGTCTAGGAAAGAAATATGTAGATTATGATCAACTTTAGATTTTTTTATTCTAGAAGTTTTAGCCAAGGAAGTAGTAGGAGAGTTCTCAGAATTTAAATCAAAAAATGGGAGATGGGGAAGGAATAATATAACACTGTAGTGATCCTCTTATATGGATATATGAGAAAGACATTTTACGTGGTCTCTATCTGGGACATAGGGGATGTGGATTACTACATATTCAGCTAAAAGGTCTAGTATTTTTAGCATAATGTGAACCAAACTTCTTTAATATGACCATTTTCATAATTTATATTTTAGTGAATGATTTTTTTTTGATTCAATAGAAATTAAATCCTTCATAACAACTTCCCTGGTTTATACTCTAGGATTTGATGTGGACCGGCCTCATGTTACAATATAATTAAGTAAATCAGTTGGATATTTTTCTTATCCACGCGAAGTATCTATAGATATTGAGATTGTGAGGGGAAACACCATTTATTTTCTGAATTAATATGTTTTTAGATATATATATATGATATCATCCAAGACATGGACAAGTTTATTAAGTGTAGTATATCATAGATTTCATTAGGAGGTAGATCATGTTCTTTGATGATAACAGAGTGTATTCCATTATCATTGGTGGTTGATACCCTTGGATGGTTTGATTGTGTCTTCCATATCTATCTTCATTTAATTTCAGTTTGAAATTGAAATGTTTTTATTTTTAGCTATTATTGTTTCCTTATATTTTTAAAGATTATATTCATATCATTATTAAAGAGGTTGCGCTATTAACCCCTAAATTGGAGATCTAATTTGGGATATATCTTCCTTCTATTTCAAATAAAATCTCAATATTTTTTATAAGATTGAATCTTCTAGGATGTGGGAACTATACATCCTGATCGACGATCGATTTATGTGATATTTTTTTATCCAAGCATGTCAATGTGTGGTCCTCTAATTTTATTCTTGAAATGGGATGATGGGAGTCGGTTTCTATGTATTGACTATCATCACTTGAATCAATTGATAGCGATGAACTGATAAATATATCCAAGGATTGAAGATTTATTTGAACATCAAAAAGTAGTTAGATAGTTCTTAATTAATTATCTATTGTATGGATATCTTCAGATGTTATTGAAGTTTGAGGATGCCCCAAATACTGCTTTTTGATGATGTTATGGTAATTATGAGTACATTGTAATATTTTTTAGTGTAATTAATACTCTATAATTGTTCATGGACATGATGAATATAGTGTTCCGAGAGTTTCTACAGTGGTTCATGGGGGTTTTCATTGATGAAATCATTTTATACTTTATATTTTAGGAGTACGACATAGAGAATTTGTGGGATGTATTAGGAGTGCTTCATCATCAATAGTATTTTTTCATGCTATAATATTTTGAATATTGGACTCATGGTGTTAATTTAATGGTTCATTTCATTCCCCATAAAGGATTAGTCATGGATACATTTTTAATATTTAGGAGGTAGTTTCTTTAGAATCTTTAATGAATGTTGCATAGGTGTAGATATTCCCAGGAGTTGCAAGACACTTCCAGAGGTTCATACCTCATATCCAAAATATTTTGACTCATATATCATCCTTGATCATATTAAAATATTAATTCATATAGATTATCCTAATGTAGGATCATCTATATGTTCTAAAGGATAATTCATTCAACACCTTTGTTCTTAATTATCCAAAATAAGGAGTTAAATTTGAGGTATTATGTGACCAATTGCATCTTTTTTTTGTGATGTGTTCTATTGAAATAGAGGTATATTTTACCTCGGGTATCATAACCATTACAAAAACATTAATGTAACCATCCCACACACTATCTCAAGTTAGAATAAATAGTTTTTCCATAAAATTTTTATGATCCAACATCATATGATAACGTCTTATGGTTTTCACATATGATAAGAGCCTGGTGTATGACTTATCCATACATGACATGAACCTATAATAGTGATAGTGGGTATTATTCATGACATAGAGGAAGTCAATATTTATTATATCTATATTAATGGAATTTTATAGTAGATATATTATGAATGATGTCACACAGGGATCCAGTCCATGAATATAGAGATTCTTGGAGAATGATATAAGAAATCTATATAAATCATCTTGCTATAGGATATGATGGTGGAGGTGGAATACATTTTTGAGGTTATTATGCATTCATGTTTTTTTATGTAGGTTGAGGATTCTTGAAAAGGGTCTTACAAGGTATAGGTATAGAGAGTCTATGTTGTCAATGTTTTGGCCATTTATGGTTAGTCCGAGGATTAACAACACATGGTGTTATTTATGGGTATGATTTTTGTTCTTTCTGTGATGAGTGAGGTGGTTATTTTTGAGTTCCATAGTTCACCCATGGTATTATATCCTAGCATGAAAAATATTTACCATTTTTTTAGAGTTTGTTATAGTATACACGGTTATGGTGACCAATTATAGGGTTTTTTCTGAACAGTTTTTATTACATATGATAATTTTCTATCAATATTTTCTTAATGGGTTTATATAGTTCCTAGATGGTCCTCAGAGGAAGTGGGTGACATTTTGATAGACTTCATTATCAGTTCACCCCAATATCTTGGAGACTATTTTTCAATATAATTGATTATGGTCCATTGGAAAAAATCATCTAACATCTTAACTATCATGGAGTTTATATCAGTATAAGATTTATAAAGTAATTATCATGAGGGGTGTTGAGGATCCACAATGTCTTGAGAATGATAATTTATTATCATGATCCTAGTTTTACCCCTACGGTGTGGAGATTAATTAAATATTTTTTTGGATATCAATTTTTCCACAACATTTTATTTCATACCTAGAAAAATATTCAAATAAATAAGACTTTCCAGACACTTGAAGACATGTTTAATGCTTGTGTGAATTTTTTTTTGGTTTTTGTATAAGGAAATAAAATGTGATGGAGTTTTCATACAATAATTGTTTCAAAAGAACCTTTGGTATGACACAATTTGAAGAATTATATTGATAACCTTTCTATTCTATATTTCGGGGGGATCGAGTTATTGAGTGAGCAATTCCCAAGATTAAACTGGTATATATCATAAAAAAGATGGTTCATTGTATTTGAGAGAGCATAAAGGATGTTCATGATCATCCAAAGTCACATTATTATTATCGAGGGAGAAATCTATGGTATAATATTAGAAATAATGTATTCTTGAATATGACCCCCCATCATGGGATGAAAATTATTAGTGAATGTAGTAATCTTAGAACACTTCCGGTATTGGTTGGTGTAAGAGTCATCATGCAAAAAAAAGAACATATCCCACAAATGATCTATATTAATTATTTTACTCATGTTTTAAGACTTTTTCTCTATCATCATGATTTATCTCACAACATAATAGGAAGATATATCAATGTTTATGATTATGTGACTTTAGATGTGTTTTATATAGAGATCTAGTACTACTAAGAGAATGTGTTTCATGGGACTATTATTCCAAAGGTTATTCTCCTTTTGTGGTATAATATATTGGAGGATAGAATCATGCATTGTGAGTATTACATATTCAATCACTATCTTGGGTTGTTTTATTCATAGATATTATTTTATAAATATGTTTGTTTTTATTAAACTTTACTTGGATTATGTGATGTTATCCACTTCCTCAATTCCTACTTTATGGAGTTTTAATATTTCAAAGGTATCTCCACCATGAGACTGTTTGGGAGATGGTTGCTTGTATTTCAAAACTTGTGATTTATTCAAATAATTGAGGTTTTTATTAATCCTCTGTTTTTGTGAGTCTTTAGAGGTGTCTCATGGGGTGGTTGTTTGGTTGACCACTTTCCCCTTTAATTCTCTTTAGGTTTAGTTTTAAATTCTTGAGGGAAATAATACCTTAATATCTATATGATATAAGGTTATATATCATTCATGATCATTCCCTTTTCTTATTTTTGTTGTACAAGGTTCTTTGAAAGACCATGGTGTAGGTTTTTGAGATTTTGGGTGATAAAAGGTAGAATAACTAGGAATTCATGGTGTGAATCTCTGTTCATGAAGTGAGAGACTGGTTCTCATGCAAAATGGAAGAGTCACATTTTTATTAAAGGAGGTTCACAACATGTGTTTCATAATATAAACCATAGATTCATGACATTAATGGTTGAGGAGTTGGATATGATGATTTTATCTTAGAAACCATTGGATATTAAATGTTTTTTCATTATATCAATTCTTCCGATGTTTATGGGTATTAGACAATGTATTTTATAGATGATCCTAAACATGTCCATTAAATATATGAATAGACTTTTCACACCAATAATGTTTTTATGAACTATTCTTAAAAATAAAATTACACTATTAGACATTCCCAAAACCCTTCCATTTTATCCTAACTCCAAGAAACCATATCTTCTGTTTCAATGTGGTTTGAATCCGTTTAGAAGGAGATTAATCCCTTTCATCCCATAATTAGTCTTTGGTGATCCAAAGTGATTTTTCCTTATTTCACTTATAGTTTTTAACTATTTGGATTGTTTGAATCTTGTTTTATCCTTCCATGATAAGGAAGTTGATCTATTTTTTTTATCATTATGTAATTTATTGGTTTGTTTCCATATACATGGAGTGGAACCTAAATATAGATGTAGTTTCCTTATGAGAGATGTGATTACAGATCTGAATTTCTGTTCCATTCTTGTTTATTGAACACTATGATCCTTAAGGCAAGGGATTCATTTCTTCACCTATTTTATCTGCAATCATAACCTTTTTATAATTTATCCCCTTGTGTTATGTTTTAATTATCCTTAATAGAGGTTAACCCATATTAAAGAATGAATTTGGGTTTTATTATACTTTTATCATGTGTTACTATCATGATAAAAAATTTACTATTGATTTTATACATAGTATAGTATCTAGGATTATGCTATGGTTTAGAAAAATGTTTGTGTCTGATATTTGATAAAGAATATAAATATGGTAATTATATTTAGCTATATAATTGTAGAGACATGTTTAATTTTGAAAACATTCCTCCATACAATTTAATGGAAATAAAATTGATTTCCAAGGATTGATTTAATTTAAAATAGTCTTCTATATAGTTTGATGAAACTATAAGATAATATTAAAATTGTTTTTTTTTCTCTTATTGTTGTTGATATTTTATTACAAAGGATTCTTAGGGTAATATTCTATGATAAAAAAATAGGTTAATTAAATATGGTATTCAAATGGTTCTTTGATAAACATGATTATTTAGGGAAGATCATGCCAAATATTTTATAAAGTATCGATTCAATTTATTTGGGCTTGGATACATGATTTTTTTGTCTTTTCTACACTAATATTATGTTCGGGATGATGGAATTATTTTTTGACATGATATGATCCTATGATTGATGATGTTTTGGGGTGATATGAGTAGGGATTCTGGACTATGTGGCACCATATGGTGACTATGATGGAAGGATTCATGGTGATATACACTATGATATATAAGTTCATTACAAGGACTAAATCATGATAATGAGAATAGTTTAAAGATGGGGTTTCCTGTTGATGTGCTTAAAGGTGGGATTCTTTCTTGTTAATGAATATACTTAAGGGTTAGAAGCCTGTGTATCTTAGTTTTTGAATTCATTTCCCTCCTACTTGAAGAAACTAGTTGTTCTGGGATTATGAATCTTTTTATGGTATCTAACATTGAGTCCTAGACTTCATATAATTTTGGAATGAATAATACGTGTTGAATAATTTATCCATGGGTATTTGAGTCATAATTTAAAGATGAATGATCATAAGTTTTGTAAAACAATTTTATTGTTTGTCTTATTTCTGGACTTCATGGTTTTCATTGGTAATTAACGTAATTATAAATTTTTTAATAAAATAAATTAATTGAATGTATCTTGAAATAATTGGGTTCTTGTAGTAGTTGTTTTCATAGTAGTGGCAAACTAGTTTCCAAGTGATGATAACTATATATTAGGTTATGAAAAGTTACTTTACAATATGTGGTTGTGATCTATATATATCTCTCTATATCATATTACATCATATACTTTTATGCCTCTGTCAGTATGGAGAACACTACCCGGTAGAATATAGAATAGTATATTACCCAACATCCTTTGTAACATGGAACAGATTGTTGGCTACACCATACTTACCTACTCTCTTATCCTTGTATCATTATATGATGGTATCAATGTGGGTAACATTTTCTACATATATTTGTATAGAATGATATAATGGATTATTGTCATCTTACAATAATTTATATATGAATATTGTATCCTAAGGATTATTATTTGTGTTTTATATATGTTCTATGATGGTTTGAGGTATGATACTCAATGAAAATGTGATGGTGGATCCAATTACAATATGTAGATGTGGATGTTGATTATGTGATGATGTGATAGACAGGGTGCATGGAAAGATGTGTTGCACAATGTGTATGTTACATTAATTTTTCCTATGTGTATTTGAGTAGTCGTATATTTATATAATGATATCTTAGAAAATATTTTATTGGGGTAATGTAGAAAACAAGTGGGGATGTGGTAACTAGTTTCATGTGTTTGATATTATGTTGTTTATTATATTATAACATGGAATAGGTACTCTATGAGAGAGCCATGAAGATTCTGGGAATACTAAATACATGTTTATCTGATAAGATAACATCAAGTTTCATTCAATAGAATTTAGTATGCTTTATTTTCTTTTATACGATATACAGTAGGGACGATCCTATAGAGTATAACTGTCATTCTAACATTATGTATTTATAATGTATTTCTTAGTATACTAGAATATGGTTGGTAAATGGATTCGACATTACTATCTTGAAGAGATATTCAAATGCTATATTGGATTTGAGGATTCTTTTCAGTTTTTTATCTCTGGTACTCATAGTTTCCTTTTCAATTTTTTTCATATTGTATGATAATAAATGCATGTATTTAGATATTTTATTTATGTTTTGACCTGTATTTATTTAGTTGTTTTTTAATATATCTCATTTATTATGTAATTATTAAATGGAAATGTATCCCATTTGGGATTATGATATATCCTCGGTGCTTGTAACTATCTCGTGGCCTATTGGAGGAATTGTTTGGGCGTCATTGTCTCCCTTCTCATTTTTATCGTTAGAGGGGAATCTTTGGGGGGTCATGAAATTATGAGGTTAGAGAGAAAAGAAGAAATATATCACACATTTTTTAATTCTATGATGAATCTTTAAGCCCTATACATTCCCTTCCAAAACCTAGGTGGACATCTCAAGAAAGTCTTATAGAAAGAGTAAATCCATTGCAGGTTCTTGTAGTATCCACACTTGAATTAGAGTTTTCGGATCAATGTGACAAAACATAACTTCATCATGTATTCGAATTGTTGATTTCAAATACTAGGAGAACTAATAATCCTGGGAGGTGGAATTAAGTTCTTTAATAGTTGAAAAATGAAGAAGTTTATTTCAATGAATCAAGCATCACACAAAAATAGTAACGTGAGAGAAGACACTAAATATTCTTCCTAATTTGACAACAATCATCATGTTGGTAATCCATTAGGGACTAGTTAGAGGAAAATAATGAAATTAACTTAAAATTTCCTTAATTATCCAATCAAAAAATTAAAAATATCTATGAAATATAAATACAATTCAAATATACCCTATCAAAATTCCACATGATCTTTTAATGAGGTAAAATATCCTGAGATAGATGTAGAGACTAGATTAAATTTGTGGTTTTATAAAACTGTCATAGCGTAGGAGATTTTAGATCTATTGTTCAAAGATTCAATCAGGGGATGTGTTTCTTTTCCACAAGAATCTCATGTGAACAATAATGATGTTCTAGTTCATCATTTGGAAGGATCCTTGGGAAATGGAGGGACAAAGAACACCTATAAATAAACATTATCTATTTATTAGGAAAAAAAGAGTAAAATTATAAAAAACTAGGGTCTATAGAATTTTTTTTATGGATTCATGAATGGAGGTATTCATAGTGGAGGTAATCTTACTCTTTAAGGAAGAGATGTTGGCGGAGGCTTTCAAAATCAATAGTTCAATGGAGAATGACAATAGAATGTTCAATAGAGTTATTCAAGTTGACCTCAAGGACAAGTATGATTAAAGGAAAAAAATTAATGGTAATTGAAAATTTATATTAAATAATTGTTTTATAAACCTAAAGGATTATATTCAAACTTGTGGTATGATGTCTTACTACATCAAGGATCTTATCTTAGATGATCTAGGAATGAAGGTAACCTCAATTTAATGGAACTAAGACAAAGAATATGATTCCAATTCTCTAAATATTTGAAGAGAATTTTATAGATATCTTATGATGTTTTAGATTTTGTTTTTAACATCATTTTTTAGGTTTCCCACTTCTCCATTAAAATATTCATTCAAAATAAAAATATTATTTTTCAGTCTGTAATATAACCGTTATATATATATATATATACAGTAGGGAGAAATATAGTTGTTCAACATGTATCCATTGTAGATATGTATATTTATATTTATATATATTTTTTATATATATATCCAATGGATATACTTGAAGTAAATAATATATTTAATTATTTAAAAATAATAAAATTTATAACATTCATATAAATAGGGTTATGGGAAAATAGTGATTAAAATGTTTTTTCCAAATAGTTTTACTTTAGATTTTATATTTCAATTAAATTTTATTTTCATCGACTTTTATAATATAATATAATAAAATAAATATCTTTTATTTATTCCCTTTTTCAAAAAATTTTATTTTAAATTTTTCATATCTTTTAGGAAAAGTAAATTTTTAGGGTTATAGTGTTAATATTAGGGCGTGCCCTGGGCATAGAGGGGCCCCTCAGTGGGAGGCAAGCGTTACCCTACACACATTTTTTTAATTGGAGGAAAGGAGGCCCCCTTCAGGCGCTGGTGACGGTGGGGGTACCAGCGCCGGCTCCTCCCCCCTTGGCGGGGAGGGGGAATCGTCGTCCCATGAGAGAGAAGGCTTCTTCTGGCCTTTCTCTAACACTGATTTTCTTCCCACTTTCTCAAAATCATTTGTAATAACTAAATATATAGACCTTCTCGACGTCTTCCCTAACCTCTAGGTCTCGAATTCCAAGTTTTACGAATCCACATCATTCATGAATCTCACTCTGGTTGCTCGTTTTAAGAAAATAAAGCCTTTAGTCGATGATTTTGACCAGTTCTTCTTCGGCTATTGGGACATTCAAGAATGAGTGATTTTTGGATTGCTCGAAAGTCCGCATATCATGATTCGGTTTGAATCATACGTGGACCTCATCAAATCAAGGTTGAGGGAACCTCATAGATTAAATGAATTTCACTTCTTCCTC
This sequence comes from Viscum album, assembly GCA_963277665.1. NCBI lineage: Eukaryota > Viridiplantae > Streptophyta > Magnoliopsida > Santalales > Viscaceae > Viscum > Viscum album. The sequence goes on along the minus strand of OY728123.1, from coordinate 1,419,884,241 downwards.
TTACGGGGGTCCTTCGATTTGCACTTGAGCCGCTACTCTCCCTTACAGTGGTTTGGGTATGCTTTCCAAATCCCCCTTTACCCTTTAAGAACCCTTATGTTATTTGAATGTTAGGCAATCTCGTAGGAAGATAGATTTTTTTTGATAGCTACATTGAGGTCGTGTTCCACCCAATTAACCATCGGGTTTGTGTCGAATGGGATGTTTCTTGTTCACCCTTCAAGTATGTATCGATTACTATCGGTGAGGAATATAGTTGTAAGTAGCATGTGATCTATGAAAATTGGACAGATTTTTTTTCATCATGCAATCATTTGGGCCATCCTTTGGAGGATTTCTGCAGGGGAATCCCCACTCATGCAAGAGAGGTATGTCGTCAGGGGAAACAGGTTTCTGTAAGATGAGGAGATTCTTTATAGGGTAAGGATCTTGATGTTTGTGTGTTGGAGGATCTATTTGAGGAGGCATTAGGGTAAAAAGGATGTTATGGGGGGTCGCTGTCATTGAGTCTAGTAGTGAATGAACTTCCGATCGATTTCCATAATGTGATGATTGAGGATGCACAGGTTCTTGAACCGTCAGTTTCTAAGATGAATCAGGTTAATCCAAAGGTAGCTGAAGTGTTCAATAGATTGGGGTAGGATTTAGAGGGATCCAAAATTTCCATTTCTCGAGAGGAAACGATATCGGGTTATAAGGAGATTCCTTTGGACCAGTGCATGAATTTGGATAAAACGGTCAGGGAACATAGGGTGGGGGAAAAGGACCTAATTCGGGCATGGCCAAACCGAGGTATGTTGGGGGAACTAGGGGATTATACCCTTTAGTCAGGCCCTCTGTAATTTTGAGTAACATATTTGTAGGAATTTAGGAATTCATGATTGAAGAGGTTTTGGAGGCAGATGTTGAGTTAGGTTGTGGTGATGATGGGGACCTCGTGAAAGGGGACAAGGCTAGAAGGATGGGGCATGAGGATATTCCTATGGAGGTGGAAGAGCCTGCTATTGCGGTAAGGTTTCTGGCCTTGATTGATAGTAATACGTCGGACCATGTAAGGGGGAAAGATATTGGGTGTAAGGATAATGGCTCGAAGAACAAAGGGAGAGACCTCTCTGGTGGTGATAAAAGAAAATGTGAGTGGTCTGACCTATATTTCCTACAGTGACATTGTGAAAAATGGGAACGAAAGGAGGACTGAGTGTGAAGGAGCCTTGTCTAATAAACCAAGAAGAAGAGGAAGAAAGGACTACTCTTACTTAGCACTAACGGTAAGTACCATATCTTCCATTAGGCGGGACTGTGGTGTGATCCTAGATTTCAAAAAAGATATCTTGATCAATCAACCTTTCCAATTGCAGCATTCACTGCACAAGATGAGAAGCTGGGAGAAACGTGATAACCCATTGAGGTGGCATAAATCAGTTTCTGAATGGGAATTGACTATGGTAGAAGGGGACTCTTGTGTGGGATGTGGAGATGATTATGGATATTATGATATGTAGTTCTGGGATGGTCTGTTTGGTTTGCGGTTGTACTGCGGGTAAGTGTTTTGTGAGTGTTTCAAGTTGTGATCTGGTTCAGTTTAAGGGTTGTGCGGTTTATCAATTTCCCTAAAAGTGTATGTAAATAAAAATATTTAATTTTCATTTGTATAACATAAATTATTTTTTATTCATAAATAAATAAATTAATAAGAGATCAATTATTTACATTATTTTGGGGTAAAATCATTTTTATGCCCCAAAAGAAATTATCTTAAAACAATTTTGCTTTATATTTTGTGTACATACGAAGAATGTAATTTTTAAAACCAATAAAAAATTAATCATCGAAAATGGATTAAATATTTGGAATCATTATATTAAAATTAATTAATAATACCTGATTCATTTTTATCCATAATATTTTGTTACCATAGTAAATGTTAGTCACAACGGTAAGGGTTAATTGGGTTAATGATGTGTCAAACTAAAGGATATTGTTTTGAATAACATACAATAGTATATTTATTTATATTTTATTAGATAAAATTTATATTAACTTGTCCATTATTATAAATTGGTATATATTGGAGGCACATTCCATGAGAAATTCATTTATTATATTTAAATGTTCTTAATAATTACAAGGGTAATATTCCTCTCACTTATAAAGGTCATCTCCTCTCTCCACATATCCACCCACATTGGTCACCTTATATATGAATATATACACCAAATAAGATTTATTAAAATTATATATATTATACAGGTATTATAATATAACCAAATGACTTTGTTATAAATTATAATAGTGTTCCCAAAATGAGGATACATAATTAAAATATAATCCCCTTAACTGAGTGCATTCTTATTTCATTCACATTAATCCTCTTCATAATACTCTATAACCACCCCAAAAATAATAAATTAGTATAATTAGAATAAATAAATTTTATTATGTTGGTGGAGAATCCATAATCCATATCATTTACATTCGTTGGAAAATTATAACATTGCTCATGTGTATATGCGGATAATCAACTCCCAGGATGATATATATCATTTTTCATCACCATATTTGAAATGAAATTTAAAATATGGTATTAAATAAATAAATCTAGTGTTTAAAAAATTATTAAGTTTTTAAAAATACAATTTTTCTACTCTTCTAATCACATTATCAATAAATGGTCATTGGTAAATTTTATTCCCATAAATTAGCAGAACAACGAACTTTGAAAGTAATAACTTCTTACCATTCTATTTCAATAATATTTTTCAATTAAATCTTTAATATTATTTATCACATTAACAACATGATTTTTAGATCTATAATATTTTAAAAAAATATATTGTTGTAATACAATAATGAGTTCTTACCCATTCAAAAATTATAATATGATCATATAAGTCATTTTACCACATACATGAATGTGGTCAAAATTATTATGTCATGAATGATAGAATAATGTTAAATAATTAAAATATATTATAATAATTACTAATTTAATATGTTTTAATAATTCTTTACATGAAATATATATATTAATATTTTTTTAATAAAAACAATTTTTTTAGGAATCCAATTTTCTAGAAATGTTATATTTAGTAGTTTCATTAAAACCATTATAATAAGATTCATGAATTTAGCATGAATATCTATAAATATTTCAACCAAAAAATTTCAAAATTCACGATCATTATAAACATGATATAACTATTTCATAACACCCTTATACAATGTCATGATACTAAAGTAGTTTTGGAAAAACCGACCAATCAATATAATGCGGTACACATAAGCAGAAATTATCTATTAAATGAATGACATATGAAAATAAATAAATCATAAATATTCATATATAGATGAAAAAATGTTTTAAATAAATTATTTTTGTTGACACTACTTGAGAAATTATCCAAAAAAACTATTAAGAGAACTCCAGATAATTAAAATCCCAAATAATGTTTCCAAAAAACAATGGATAATCAACAATAATCCTGAAGAGCTTCGCAACGAAGTAGCTTCATGGATCTGTGTGGCTTACCTACGCGGCAAACCAACGTCACCGAACTCCGCGGCCATCCTCTGTTGTAGAGATCTGTGCCAGAAGATTATTAGTGAACCTATGCGGAATACCTGCATGGAGAAGCTCCGTGAAATACCTACACGGGAAACATTTATTCAACCAGGCCCATCCATGCCTAAAAATAAATCCCATGGGATCCCCATTTTAAGACTGAAAAAAAATTTAATGACTCTATGAAGCTCCCATTGCATATCTCTTTCGCCAAGATTCCTCAAATTGTTCCAGGTATCCTTCTAAAACCTAAAAGAATAGGTAATTAAATGGGATAAGCATGTTTTGATGTTCTTCAGATTCTTCAGTCATCATCCATATCTATGTGGGATACCTGTGTTCCATATCTGGATGGTATACCTGCGCACCATATCTGTGTGGTATACCTACACGCCATACCTGCGTGGCATACCAGTGTGATACAAGCAACGAGGGGTACCTATGTGGCATAATTGTGTGAAGTACCTAAGTGACCATATCAATTTCCCTCATTTAAAATCCATTCATGGCAGGGTATCTCCTTCCTCAATTCCCTTATCTGAGATGGACTATGTTGAAGCTGCCACTAAAACCTCATAAATTCTCAAACCTTTAGAAAAGTGACATCAACGTGTGTCCAATTATGGTTTGTATTTCCACCGTCAGAGGATTCTCACATTTGTTTCACAATGGGGTTACGATTGATGGGATGTTTGTGGGATTGTATATCCACAGTCACATGGACATTTTTCCCATAAAAAATGTTGGGATGTTCCTGGTTTGGAGGAGGGTTGGGTAAAGGACTCTCCTTTCTCTAATATTCGACCTGAGATCTCATGTTTCTGGTAGGTAAGGTACGGTTCACCAATTGACTATCCATGCAAGCATAGGAGAAGTCTCCCTCCCCTAAAGGGACCAATTACAGAGTAGACACCCTGGTATAAGCCCCTCACCTTCACCCTTTCATTCTTATATTAGACCCTTGTCCAATGTAAATATAACAAAGGGATGGTTCTTCGCCTCGCCCACTTCCACAGTTGATGTGCCCTCTTCCATCAGCATGGAGGAAAATTTTGAATGTATGATGTGTAATTATTGAATCTTTCAAATAGTCTAGTTTCTCACACCGAGCATGACTCACGCGGGCATAATGATATGTGATGGTTGCAACATGTGCACAAACACTCAAATGAAGGAACTATGAGAACTCGAATGAAATCTGGATTTGTAAGAAGCTCTTTTAGAGCCCGAGCTCACAGGATATCCTCCTCAAGAATCCAACAAAAAATTAATCCAATTTGGGCATCCTCCCAAGGAAATAATCCCCAAATTCAATCCTCAAATCATCATGTCATACTTTTTTAGGAAGTAAGCCCAAACTCTTCTTTCTCAAAGGACCATACTCTCCTATGAGGCACATCAAACTACATGGGCTTTGATTCCCATCATTATTGTATAGGTTAGAAGCCATCGTGAGGTTCAAACCCAACATTTCAAATCAACCCTATTCTATTTGGTCCATATTCCCTACATGTTTTGATCTTACTTGGAAACCTATATCCCTTCCAATTTCCTTGGGCTGCTTTATAATAAGTACCACACTAAGTTTCAACTAACCACCTTCCGCTTAGAGGTCCTTATCTCATGACCTTGAATGGTATGATGTGTCCATTTAGGTGACATCAAACAATGAGGGTTCTGATTCCTTTCACAAAGATATGTAGGTATTACATTTTATAGGCATGATCCCAAGATAAAAACAATCCTTTGTCTCCCTGGATGACAATAAATTCCAGAGTGCCCCATTGATTGACTTAAAAACCAGTATCTTTACAATGTGATTAAAAGAATCACTAATCAGTATATTAGAGGATACCATTGATGTAAAACCTCGATTACATATGGATATTTACATTAATGAAGAACCTTGAATACATACCGATGATTATAATGTTTTTCACATGTTGATAAGTGATTATAAATTCCATGGGATACTTACAATATACTTGGTGAATTAATAAGCATTCATGAAAATATTTTAATTTTACACAGAGAGTCTCGGAGTAGACAATAATTCCTCCCAAAAGGGTTTGATGAGTCCAACTACCCATCCTATCGACCAACACATGTTCTTAAGTATCGTAGACTTCAAAACATAATGAATGTATGCCTTTAGAAAGCAGGTCCTCTTTGGATAATGAACTGTTGTAAGTTTCCAGTTCCATGAATAAATCCAATGGAAACCTCCTGGAAACAGTGATTCTTAAATCAAGAACACACGTTTCAAGGAAGTACGAAACAAAACTGGTGAACCCGACCTGAATCATTAACCATATTAATAATATTACCCACATGTTAGTCCCCTATAAATTGATAAAGTAAGGTCAGACAAAGTAATTAATCATGCATGTATCAATCTAGAAAAACATTCTTTAATAGAGCTTGATGTATTTCTCAGTTTTCCACATAATTATCTTTAATCCAGAGAATGGATTTCTCCAAGACAACATCTGTGAATTTCCCGACTGTTGCTCAAGGTGGATATCCTTCCACAGGAATGATGTGATCACCAACCCATCATCTTCAACATTGGGTCTCTAATGTTCTGGTGAAGAAATATCACCAGCATGGTGAAATTCCGACTTTGGAGGCTGCTCGACAGGCCCTCTATGTCCACAAAAATCCTCAATCATCTGGATAAAAATGACCAATGATCAAGAAGAAAAAGTTTCCAACCACTATCTCCAACCATTTCGGGTCCTTATCCCTAGAACGTAAAAACCATTCCCTCTCGTACTACATGGAGGCTGATCAATAGGTCACGCACGGCCTCAATTCAAAAATGCAGGAGTCCATTATAAGGACTCTCACTAGCAATTACCACCAAAATACCACGGTAGTAAACCCTCAACATGATGGGGGTGTTGCCTCTAGATGTTCCGCCTAGGTATCTCAGACTCGGGAATGCAAGACGAACTGCCAGGGACAAATTCTGGTTAACATGAAGCAGATTCTCACCTCTACCTCCTTCGGAGAAGTCCATCTACCTAACTCTATGGTAAACAATGAGCGGGTACATACACCCATCCGTCCTAACTTTGATTCTCAGAAGGCTCTTCTGACAGCAACTCATCAATCCCACCATATATACTCAGTTGAGTATAGTGAACAGGCACATACACCTGCTTACATGTTATCATCCATTTAGCAGGCTCGTCTAACTACATTTAAAGAGTACCGACAATATAATATGGTTGAAATTGAAAAACATAAATATACACATGTTTATAATCACCAATTCTGTCAGTAGTCTCATCTTCCAGTATTGATGGATGTCTTTCAACCATACTTGATGCAAAACAGCAAGCAGGCACATGCACCTACCAATGTTCATTAAGCCTCCAAACAGTCTTGTTTAGTAGCACCCGGAGAAGACAGTTGGAAAGCTCCAATGACAAATTTAGGGCAGACCCAACTCTCTGCACCAATGCATGAGTACTGTCAATATCCATTGACAAAAAGAAGAAGAAAAGAGTTGAAACATACACCTACTACAGATATAGAATGGACTTATATTCCCATTACAGCCACTGAAGTCACTAATCAAGACTTATAAATGGTGGAATGGAAGACACATATCCCTACCCATATTCTAGAATCATGACCATATCTTTTAACAACTACTTCAACAGTATCAGGGGAACATACATATAAAACTATCCTCACACATGGGATGACACATCGACATGCCATCCTAGAGAAGATACACACCTCGATTCTATTCTAGGATGGTCATGGAGCATATTCCCCCATATCATACAGACAACAGGATTGAGAACATAAACCCTTTCCAATTGGAGTTAATCAGTCTGTTCTAGTAAAAACTCCAAGGCAGGAATATAAACATTCCCTATATAACCACTTCTCCCAACAGGTGTCCCCAACTATGTATAAGAGAACATCCAAAAAGAAGTCTCGCCTAATACCATTGGAAAATCAAGAGTCAAGCTGTGATTTAGCTCCTCTTAACACTGGAGTTCTTAAAGACCTCATACATTTATCTATTGTTGCTCAAGATCCTACCCTCTCATTACCAAATTATAGGAGTGGTAGTTGAAATTATGAAGTTTCTCATCGAACACATCATCATGAAGGCTTTCTTCATGACAATTCAGTCAATCTAGAGTTCCTATCTCTAGATGAGAGCCATGAAAACCCTCCATGTGGCCAGAAGACCAAGGAGATAGAAGATTTATCCCTTGCTGTAATCCACCACGATGATACTCCCCATGATGGCATTCACTAAGAATGTTTTATCCACAGTAGTGTCTCATGTTTTCAAAACAATTCCTTAATTGAAATGTAGCAACAATAAATCCCTCCTATCTCGAGGCACATACAAACACAAGGCCAGTCATGTCTGATGCCTTTTCATTTACGGGTGAAACACTTTCTCAGTCAGAAGACATATTAAGGTAATGTTCATTCCCTAAACATCCCCCGGGTCATTTATCTTCTAATACAGAGTATCCACTTTGGTTAGAACAGGTATAGAAACCTCTAGTGAAAGATGACAAAGACATGTTAAACAAGAGGAAATCATTAGCTAAAAGAGAAATACCTATCAGGTTTTTTCCTTAGGTAAATTCTCAGTATGATATTCCAGAATTGATAATAGAAGATTGAATTCATGACATTTGTCTCAACTTAGGGAAAACAATTCGTCATTTAAAAACCAAAGTATTACCATATAATTAATATCAAAATAATGTAAAGGAAATATAAGGGTTGCAGTGCCATATTGACTTGGAATCTCTCTCAATTTCCCAACATCCAAAGGTTAAAAAACACGAGAGAACACTTCAGCGTGCATGTCTCAATTCTCTAATGAGACTACGCCAGTTAATTTATGATTCCCCAACTTGTGTTTGCATCATAGTATGAGGTGAATATGGATAATTCCATTTCAATGCACTCCAAAATTTATAAAGTCCTCCAAAAGTGGTTCCATAGAATGTTATTTCCCACGGACGACCCCAATCAATAGGTTTTGTATGTAATAAAATGTATGCTCAAGAACAGGCCTCAACTAGTGTAGTTTCTGAAAAACTCTCAACTGATGAAGGATGTTTTGGTGTGACAAAGCGAAGCCTTATTTGGACCAAGCGATTCATTTCGGGGGTCCCGAAGGGGCCACGTGAAAAAAATTCAGAGGTGTGTGAAAAAAAGACTATCGCATTGAAAAATGTGGAATGAGTGGAATTTTTCTGCGCCCCAACCACATGAGTGGAAATTTACAAGCAGCCTCCCCCACGCGGTTGAATTTGTGTGTAGCCAACATCCATGCACAATATTTCACACGGGATATTTTTTCCACACAGATCCGTGACCCTAAGCACCTATAAAGAGAAATTTTCCCCTTCAACTTCCAGGATGATGAATATGAACCCTCTCTCTAGAGTGAAATTCATCTCTTGTGCGCACCAAATATGTATTTCAAGTATTGAATTTTTCACGCCTGGTCGCCCCGGGTGTCTGCCTTTGCATGAGACCACTCGGGCTTGATCCTCATCCAAATCCCATCGAGTCTCATCCCTCATGTAGAATTCCTTCCAATTATGTGAAATCCTTTATTCTATGCAGAATTCCTTCTATATTGCACGCTACCCTGGCCTTTTTCATGCACGTCGGCCGATTGCGCACCACCCTAGACTTTTTTGCACACGCCGGCTAATTGCACACCTCCCCAACATTTTTCACCCACATCGATCGATTCTGTTCCGCCTAGGCCTTCTTCTCACATGCAACCCATTACACGCCGGCATGGACCTTTTTTGTGCAACTATTTATCTTGCACGCAAGCCTTCCTAATTGTGCACCTGTGATTTCCCTCTTCTAGGCATCATTTTCTGGCGCCTCTAGTGCCCAAAACACCTTCTCCATATACACTTTTCTCATACGACCCTCTATGTTTGTGTGAAGTACCTTCAATGTCTCTTGGATGATATTTCCCATTACACTTCTTCGCCTCATGCGTCTTCGCATAGGCATGCTAAAGGCTATTGATTCTTCGCATAGCCATGCTAACGTGGACCCCCTAGTGGTTCGCTCCATAACACCCCCTAGACATGACATTCCCAGTTAATTCTATTCACCAAGGTGTAGAGGGTACTAGTTATGTATGTCCAAGGGGTGCGGATTAAACCCACCTCGTTTGAGCTGCAGGACTTTAAACTACCAAGCCCCTTTTCCCTTAGTACATGACGTTAAACTGTGACTTCCCCCCATACATCATACGTGGGGAAAGGGAAACCACCCTGGTGTAAGCCCCTAGATTTTCTTACAGGAGGTAGCACCGCTGCTCCTCTACTCTTCCTAGATTCCCATCCCTTCTCCCACTAGGCTCTGTCACCATTCAGGCCTCCATCCTGGATTAAGTCCCAATCTCCGTCACCTCGGGCTGCTAACTAGGCATACTTCCTTGTTTCCTCTCTGGGATACAGACCATGCATAAGACCATGATTCCTCTTTGGGATACTAATTACGTGTAAGCCCCATGCCACTTCCCACGAACGCACCTTTCAGGACATGATCATCAGGTCTTTGTTGTCTCTTGTTTCTCTCACCGAGCATGACTCACATGGGATTATAGTAAGAACTATTCATGACATCCTCCTTGGGAAGTCGAGATTGTAATCCCCAACCCCATATCTTGAACTACGAGGACATTGATCCTTGCCATGTCAGGGTACGTAGGAAGCCTATATGAGGTTCAAGCCCACCACCCTCGTCATTCTAACCTCCTTCACGTAAGTTCACCAACACCATGGGAAACCTAGAGTGTATGCCCCAAACACCCACCTGAACTACGAGGTATTTGATCCTTTCCAAGGTATGGTACGTAGGTAGCCTCCCTGAGTTTCTAACCCACCATCAATTGGTCGCTCTGACCCCCTTCACATTGGTTCACCAACACTTTGGGCTGCCTCTAAGCGTTAGCACCAAACGCCCCCTTCCGAACTACGTGGATATTAATCCTTTCCATGGAAGGGTTCCTAGGAAGCGTCCCTAAGGTTCAAGCCCAAAACCTGGTCATTCTGACCCCCTTAATGTCAGTTCACCAAACCCATCCTGAACTGCAATGACTTTGATCGTTTCGAAGGCAAGGTACGTTGGAAGCCTCCATGAGGTTCAAGCTCAACAACCATTGGTCCCGACTACCTTAGTTCGGTGCACCGAGCCCCATCCCACCCGAACAAAGAGGTCTTTGATAATTTCCAAGTTAAGTTACGTAAGAATCCTCCCGAAGGTTCAATCCCATCGTTTATTGGTCATTCCAACCCCCTTCATGTTGGTTCACCCCCGTCCTGCATGACAGTAAACCATGGACCCCATACAGTAGTAAGCCATTGTCAACCCCATTCAACGGTAAGTCATTGACACCACCATCCAGCGGTAATCCATTGTGACCTTGTTCAGCGGTAATATGTTGACACCACTATCCACTGCTAAGCCGTTGACACCACTATCCATCAGTATGTCGTTAACACCACTATCTAGCGATAAGCCATTATGACCTCAATCAGCGGTAAGCTGTTGTGACCTTATCTAGCGGTAAGCCATTGCGACCCCATCTAGCATTAATCCATTGAAAATCCCAATTAGAGGTAAGCAGTCATCACATGAAATACATGGAAATTGATTCCCTACCACGAGAATACGTAGGAAGCCTCTTTAAGGATCAATCCCAAAACCATCATCATCCTCATGACTGTTCCATCCCATTCATCATCAACATCACAGAACCTTCCATCATCCATCCTGATTCCTACACAGGATTCAACATCATGGTGGGAACATGCCACCCCATTCTCCATTCCGTTTAACAACAGTCAGGAAGGAAACCACACGTTGGTCCCAACAACGGTGTTCCCTCTAGGGGTTGCAGCCATCTGATCCACTCTAGTCAGGGTTCTGATCAGTCTGATACATCTCCGTTGGATGTTAAACTTGCGTTATACCATGTGTTAAACATGGTAAGATGAGGAAAAACATAGATACATGCCCAGGTATATGATTACCGCATTCGATGTGGGATGCCTCGGGCACCCGTGCCCTCGAGAAGCCTTATAATAAGGGACAGAAGACAGACACACCAGTGTTCCAACACACAGACATGCCAGTGATGCCCAATGTGACTACTCCCCTAACAGGAGGTTGCTGCTCTGACTATACCCCTTGGAATGTACTGAGAGAAGCAGTTTAATTAACTAGTGTCCATGAAGATATGGCACTAGGAAGAGTTTCACGAACAACGTCTTAAATCTATACTGGAGACCTAGACTAGGTGACGAGTTACGTGGAAGAATCCAAGAAGGAAGAATCAACATCCCATCATCCCGTTTTGATCAAGGAGAAAACATCCCTCAACAAGGAGTGGATGTTGCCAGCCTTTGGAAAGCCGAAATGCGGGGCAAAAAAACCACGCCTTTCGTCATCAAGCAGACGGACGCGCCCCCCGACGAAAGCATCAGAAAAAAAAAATTATGAAGCCGACATGAAATTATTATCCTCAATATAGAGATTAGTAGAACTCGAGGCTGTAGCACCCCGGGACACCCTGAGAGGGGAGGGGTGAATTAGGGTGTCAACTTTTTCTTTTAAATTAAAGGATCTTGTTCCCACGTTGGTAGGAACTAGTTGAACCTGTATGATGGATATGATCAGCAATCAAACATTCACATGCAAAATAGGTGACACAACAAATTTTACTTGGTTCACCACTAAGGGCAACGTCCAAGGAGCATACGCCGACAAGTTTCAGGTCATATCTAATTCCACAAATCTTCAATAGATGTGGATTACAATGGTTCGGGCACAGTCACTCGGTCCCAGGCTCACTGCCTTTACAATTGTTCAGGGATAGCTCACTGCATCCCTTGGGTAACTCCCGCTGACTCCCCCTGGCTCACTACCCTTGGTGAAGTCACACTCAGTTTATAGACGTGAAGGTCTATTCAATAGATTTGCATTGATGTCTTTTTATCCTCTTTGCATGAGACTCTTCTTGCATCAAAGACCGGAATTGATGCACTAGAAAGCACAGAACCACTGAACCGGATAACCAGAACATGCAGACAAACATCACTAACAATTGCGCGCAACACCAACCATTTGCACGCAAAACCTTCTTATCACGCGCAAACTTTACATTTCACACAGAAATATATTTCACGCCAAACCCCCCTTTTTTGCGCAACTGAACCTTTTATGCGCGAACCCAATTTCTACGCGCAACTCTTCATTTTTCGCACATCCTGAAATTTTCCGTGGAACTCAAAATATTTCGCGCCAGCCCATTTACGTGTTACTTTTTCATGCATCAAACCTCGGATCTTCTCTTAGTCATGAACCCTCCGGAATGAAGGGGTCACCTCATATTTATAGGTGTTTGAGACCCCCGCATGCAAAATCCCCTTCGGCGCGAACACCTCTCATCTGGCGCGTAATATTTTGCGTATTTTTCATTTTCCGCGCACCTCTCCAGATATTTCGCGCAGCCCATGCCTTTCCCATTTTTCGATGTTTTGATTCCGAAACACTATTTGTGCGAAAAAATTCACTCCGCTATTTCGCGTACCACGCTGTTTTTTCACGCCCAGCTCAGGTATTTCAGGCACAACCCTTATTTTCCACGCACCACTTCCTCTTTATCTTCTTGAACTGTATGATCACTTTGCTGGAACACATTTGGAACTTCCACTGTGGATTGAAAACAAACACAAACCAAACACAAATTCTTGCACAGAACATCCATGGTTCCAAAAATATCACCCTTTGTGTTTGTTGGAAATCACCAAATAAATTCAATAAGATCACCATCCCCATGCAATCCAAAAACGAAAGGATCAACTCAGCCAACACTCTATATCTACGTGAGCAATGCTCGATGTAGAAAACAAGAGAGGAAGCTTGAATTGGGTTCCCGTGTTTTGGAATTCTCAATGAAGCCCAAGAAATTTTCTTACAGTGTCACAGAAGTATTATATGTTCAATGAATTCCTTCTCATCCATCTCATCCTATCACTGACACTGAATTCGTTACATGACTGAACATGCCTGAATTTATTCCTTTCTCCCCTATTGAAAATAAACCCAATGACCGGTAACTTATTCAATGTTCTGCTCAAACCAAACTCCCCCTAGATAGTATCTCCCCCATAAACTTTCATCACATTAATAAACAGATATAAAAAGTTATCATAATCGGGGAGAGGGGAATTTCGTAACCTCCTTATGCACTAGGAGGTGGCTGAACAACGAGGTTCAACCGATGCTTCTCAAACACATCCGCGGACAGTGGCTTGGTTAGGATATCAGCCACATGCTCATCAGTTCCCACCTGATCCATTCTAATCACCCCTTGTTCAACTTTTTCTTGGATAAAGTGACACCTGATTTCAATATGTTTCGTACGGGAATGATGAACAGGATTCATAGTTAGATCAATTGTGCTCTTGTTATCATAGTAAATCACCATTGGTTGGTTTAACTCATCACCAATATCTGTTAATTGTTGCTTCATCCATAGCAGTTGAGTGCATGCATTTGTGGAAGAGATATACTTAGCTTCAGTAGTACTAAGAGAAGTAATTTCTTGTTTCTTGCTCAACCAGCCAACACATTTCTGCCCAATATAGAAAGCTCCACCACTAGTGAACTTTCTGTTTACTACATCACCAGCCCAGTCAGAATTAGAAAACGCTGATAATTTACTGTCCCTGACTGCAGAAAAAAACAACTTGAAGTTATGTGTACCTTGAATGTACCTCATGATTCTTTTTACTGCTGCCATATGTTCGTCCTTTGGATTAGTCTGAAAGCGGGCTGCAAGACATGTGGCAAAAACAATATCTGGTCGTGTCGGTATTAGGTACAATAGGCTCCCAATCATCCTCCTGTACATGGTGGGATCTACAGATGTACCAGCCTCATGCTTTCCATGTTTGGTTCCAATTTCAATCGGAGTTGACATTGGTTTGCAGTCTTGCATATTAAACATCTTCAGCAGCTCTCCTGCATTCTTTTCCCGATAGATAAAAGTGTAGTCTTTCCTTTGAGTCACCTGCAGTCCCAAGAAATATGTGAGCTCCCCAATCATTGTCATTTTAAATTCCAATTTCATATGACTGGTAAATTCATCCACTGATTGATGCCTTCTGCCACCAAATATAATGTCATCAACATAAACTAGAACCATGAACTGATCTTTCAGAGAATTCTTTACATAGAGATTGTCATCTACTCCTCCTCTTATGATTTCTAGTTTCTTGAGGTAAGAATCCAGTCTAGAGTTCCACACCCGTGGTGCCTGTTTCCAGCAATAAAGTGCTTTCTTTAGCTTTCAAACCTTTGATTCATCAGCACCAAGAAGAAAACCCACTGGTTGTTCAACGTAGACTTCTTCTTCGAGTTCACAATTTAAGAATGTTGTCTTGACATCAATTTGATATACTTTATATCCTCTTTGGAGAGCCATGAAAAGGAACAGCCTGATTGACTCCAGTCTATCCACTAGAGAAAAGTTTTTTTCAACATCAACACCTTCATTCTGAGAATACCCTTTACATACCAGTCGAGCCTTGTTTATGATAAAACTTCCATGCCCATCAAACTTGTTCTTGAATATCCATTTTGTTCCAATCACATTGTGACCTTTGGGTATGTGGAAAAGATCCCATGTCTTGTTCTTATCAATCTGATATAACTCTTCATTCATGGCTTTCACCCAGGATTCATCCTTTGCAGCTTCTTCAAATGAGGATGGCTCCACCACTGACAGAAATGCAGATGGCATGTTATTCCTCATCCTACTTGTTTGTGTGGTTTAATTCCTATCTCCAATTATGTTAGAAGGATCAATCTCTGCTCTTCGATTTCCCCTGTGAGGTTCAGTCCCATTCTCAACATCCAAGATTTCCTCTTCAGATTCTTCATCTATGTCAACATCATGATGAGACCCCTGTGTGTTTTTTACACCTTCCTCTATTTCTGTATTTGTATTTATTCCATGTTCACATTCATTATAATCTTCGATCTCATCATCATAGGTACTATTTGAAGAATTTGGGGGTTTTCCTTCAATGACCATAACATCATTGCCTTCCACAATCCTCCCCAAGAGTTTATTGAGACACTTGTAAGCTTTGTTGTTCATTGGATACCCAAGAAAAATTCCTTCATCAGCATTGTCACCAAACTTTCATTGGTTTCCTTTTTTATTCTGAATGAAACAGTTGCTTCCAAAAACACGAAAGTATTTCAACGAAGGCTTCTTTCCATGCCACAATTCGTATGGTGTCTTCATTTCTCCCATATAAAGTCCTGTTCGATTTTGAAAGTGCACTGCAGCATCAACAGCCTCCTTCCAGTAATGGAGATAGATACCAATCTCAATTAACATAGTTCTAGACATATTGATGACCTGTCGATTCCGACGCTCAACAACTCCATTTTGTTGTGGAGTTATCATAGCAGCTACCTCAGTCCGTATTCCAGGTTTTTCTAGGTAATTTTCAAACTCAATGGACGTGTATTCCCCTCCATTGTAAGCTCGCAGGACTTTTATTGTCTGTCCAGTATCATTCTCGGCAATCCGGCGATATGTTTTCATGCAATCAAGAACTTGTCGCTTCCTGTGAATCACTATTACACAAGCTAATCTGCTATAATCATCAATGAAAAGGATGAAGTACCTTTCTCTATAGGTTCCAGCAACATTTATTGGGCCACATACATCTGTATGAATGAGATCCAGAAGATGTGATGCCCTTTTCTTCTTTGGCCGATATGAACTACAAACCAGCTTCCCATGAATACAACCATCACAATATTTTCCCGTTCACGTTTTAGAATGGGAATATCCATCACTATATTCAGCATAGATATCTTTTCCATGTATTTTTGGTTAATGTGCCTGAGCCTTCGATGACACAAATTGTTTTCTTCTTCAACAGAAAATAGTAAGAGTTCACTTTGCTGTCAACCTGATATAAGTTTCCATCTGTTCTACAACCATTCATAAGAGAATTCCCTGTTTTTCGTTTTATAGTGCATCCTTTTTTGATTAATGGTTACTATGATCCCTTAGTCATAGAGTTGACTTACACTGAGGAGATTGTGGCTTAGATCGTCCACATAAAGAACTTCAGTCTTATTTAGCTCCCCGTTGGTAAGGGAAGTATTCCCACTGACTTTAATCTCTAAATAACCATCATTACCAAACCATATTGTTCCATCAACCTTCTTTTCAATGTTCTTCAAAAGTTCAGCATTTCCTGTCATATGGGAAGAGCATCCACTATCAAGGATCTAGGTGCTGCTACTCTTTATAGCTTTGAGGGATACTTTTGCATGATTGTATTTCTCGATATTTATCTTCCCTTTCCATGAGATATTGGATTAAGCATAGGATACTGATGGCCTTTTAATACATTCTTCCACATAATCCGAGTCTTCTTACCCATAATCTTCTTCCATAGGGGGAAAACTATTTGTGAGGACAAAATCATCAGAAGAATGAAAACTGGCATGTCTTTGACTGTTGTATGAATTTCTCCTGTCGTACCGCATCCTGCAATACATAGATTTATGGCCAAAGTTAGAACAATTAAAATAGTAACCATAGAAGCTATTTCTTTTATAAGATGAAGGACGTGAAAATGGTCTCCTTTGTTGACTTCCCAGATCTTCCCCATTCATGTAGCTCCTTGCCTCTTCGCAATATGAAAAGGTATGGCCCATATAACTATAGAACTGACACTTCATGAGAGGAAATGTCTTTTCACTTGAATTTCTCCTCATGCCTTCTTCCTTGGGATAATAGTTTAACTTCCAGTCATTTCTAAAATTTTGAGGATAATTTTCAGTTCTTCTTTAAGTTTGGATTGAGGTTTTCTTTTTCAATATTTTAGTTAATGTTTCAGTATGTCAAACTTTCATCTTGTCGTTCTTTTGGCTCCCTTTACTTCCAGCAGTTGAAGTCTCAGCTTCACAGCCAATTCCACTCTTTCCCATGTAAGTGGGTCTTTGATCACTTAAGATTTTTCCATCCCCATCTGAACCACACTTGGCTCTTTCTAGTAATTCTGCATCCAAGAATCTTCTGAAATGAATTTTCTTCTTCCCCTCATTTATCGTTTATTGACATTCAATTTTACTTATAAGAGTAACAACTTCTTCCTCAAGTCCCTCAACAGTCTTGGACTTCTCTTCTAGTCTGGATGAAAGGTCATTTATGACCTTTTCTTTTTCTTCAATTTTAAGCTTTAGTTCCACTATATCATCTATTCTTTCAAGGATTGAAGACTGAACTCTCACTAGTTCTTCTAGTCGTTCAATCTCTACTTCAAGCTCATCAACATATTCTGATGATTCTTCCACCATTTCCTTCCACTTATTATATCTCTTACAATTATTCTGAAGCTTGGAAAATGAATCCTTAATTTGAGTCTTTGAATCACCATTAGAAATAGTCTAATTATATCTTTCTTTATTGATCAAGGGTTCTAACTTTTCAACCGTAGCCATCATTGAAGCATGCTTTCCCGTTTTAAATTCGGGTTCTTCTTCTTCACAAAAATCAGTATCCTCATTTTCCTCTTCACAAAAAGACTCTTCCTCTGTATTTTCCTTATAGATTTGAAGTCTCTGTTTTTGAAAAACCTTTTTCAAGGATTTTTTATGTTCTCATCTTCACTATCTTCATCATTGATCTTTCTTAAACATTGAGAGGAAATGTACCCAAATTTTCCAAAATGAAAACATGCGAGAGGTAACTTCCATTTTCCCTTCTGAAACTTCTTTGCAATGAGAGAAAGAATATCTTTTTCTTAGTCAACTTCACCGCTACTATCTTTTGAGATTATCAGTTTATCCATGGACTTGAATGACATTTTCTTGCTCACATGAGTTGTAGCATCTTCTGGTTTGACTCTCATTTCGTATGCTACCAAGCTGCTCAGTAGATCATTCAGAGAATGTTTGGAAAGATCTCTTTCCTCAAGGGCTGACACCTTTGCGTTGTACAGGGGTGGAAGTCTTCTTAATATTTTATTTACAATATAAATGTCTTTGATTTCTTCACCTAGACCCTGAATTGCTCCAACCACATCAGTAATTCGATTAAAGAATGAGTCTACATTCTCGTCTGGGTGCATCTTCAGTTCATCAAACCGATTGTGAAGGACTTTTAATTTTTCCTCCTTCATAAATATTTTCGAGTTTATACCACATAGATTTTGCTAAGGTGCAACTCATCACCTTTAGATAGATCTGATCAGAAAGAGCTGCGATTAGTGCATTTTTTGCTTTAGCATCTGCATCAAGAATTTTCATGTCTGTGTCAGTCATAGCCAGGCATGTTGGATCAGTGACTTGTATTCATTGCACAGTGGAAAACATAACTTCCATTCTAAGATATCTTAGATGAGATCTCATCCTGTTCATGAATATCTGAAAATTACTTTCATCGAAGAGAGGGACTCCCCTAACATTGACTTCATTCTCCATGCCGACAAAGGATAGATTCAACCCCAACAACCTCCCTCTGATACCACTTGTAGGACCCCGGGACCCCCTGAGAGGGGAGGGGTGAATCAGGGTGTCAACTGTTTCTTTTAAATTATAGGATCATGTTCCCACGTTGGTAGGAACTAGTTTAACCTGTATGATGGATATGACCAGCAATCAAACATTTGCATGCAAAAGAGGTGACACAACAACTTTTATGTGGTTCACCACTACGGGATACGTCCAAGGATCATACGCCGACATGTTTCCGGTTGTATCTAATTCCACTAATCTTCACTAGATGTGGATAACAATGGTTCGGGCACAGTCACTCTGTCCCAGGCTCACTGCCTTTACAATTGTTCAGGGATAGCTCACTGCATCCCTTGGGTCACTCCCACTAACTCCCCCTGGATCACTACCCTTGGTGAAGTCACACTCAGTTTATAGATGTGAAGGACTCTTCAATAGATATGCATTGAAGTCTTTGTCTCCTCTTAGCACGAGACTCTGCTTACATCAAAGACCGGAATTGATGAACTAGATCGCACAGAACCGCTGAACCGGATAACCAGAACGTGCAAAAAAACTTCACTGACAATTGCGCGCAACACCAACAATTTGCACGCAAAACCTTCTTATCGCGCGCAATCATTACTTTTCGCGCGGAAAAATATTTCACGCAAAACCCCGCTATTTCGCGCAACTGAACCATTTATGCACGAACCCAATTTTTACGCGCAACTCTTCATTTTTCGCACATCCTGAAATTTTCCGCCAAACTCAGAATATTTCGCGCCAGCCCCTTTAAGTGATCCTTTTTCAGGCATCAGACCTTCGATATTCTTTAAGCCATCAAAATTCCGGAATGAAGGGGGTCACCTCAAATTTATAGGCATCTGAGACCCCCGCACGAAAAATCCGCTTCGGCACGAAAACCTCTCATCTGGCGCGTAATATTTCACGCAGGTCTCATTTTCCGCACAACTCTCCAGATATTTCAGGCAGCCCATGCCTTTTCCATTTTTCATCGTTTTGATTCCGAAACACTATTTGCGTGAAAAACTTTGCTCTGCTGTTTCGCGCACAAAGCTGTTTTTCGCGCCCAACTCAAGTATTTCGCCCACATCCCTTATTTTCCACGCACCACTTCCTCTTTGTGCACACCACCTTTTGCAGACAATCTATGTCTTCATTTTCCTATTTTGAGGCCCAAAAAGTTTGCAAACACTGGGAAACAACGCCACCTTCAATACTGTTGTCTGCTTGAACTGTATGATCACTTTGCTGGAACACATTCGGAACTCCCACTGAGGATTGAAAACAAACAAAAACCAAACACCAATTCCTACATAGAACAACCATGGTTCCAACAGAGGCATCAATGGATTGACATTTCACTGGATCCAGTTATCCGGTGCCGGGTCCCACCAAGAAAATATCTGGCCCGACATGAAACTCACAAGAAGTTGGGGCAGTAGATAGATGGACATCACGTTCTGTAAAGTTGTTAGTTTTGATCCCTCTTACCGGTAATGGAATACAAAATGGTTTTGGGGCTTTGTTCATCAATTCTTTTTTCATTCATCACTGATGAGTTATTCTCCCTGCTTCTTAAGAATCAGGTTACTGCACCCGGAACGCGATCAGCTCCTGCACACTGACGCCGGGGTAAGGGCAGTATGAACATGGTAGGCCCACATGGTTCCACCGCTCCCACAATGGCCTATAAACCAATGTTTGTGGGGTTTCCAAGCCCCATATCCGAATCTGAGGTTATCCAATGAAGGGTAGTCAATGACCTCGTGCGTCGTTACGAGGTGTAGGGCATAATCCCGACTTGGGATATGTCCCACTTGGATTTGGAGGCACTCACACCTCATCATCAATGCCGCCCCCGAGGGCCGCGCAGGGAGCCACTACTCCCCATGCCGACATATAAACATTTCGGGAGCCTCTCCCCGGAACGTTTTGATGACTCCCTGCCTTACGCTGATGAGGTAGGTGACGTCTGGACCAGCCCGGTCAGAGTCACATTCTAGGGGCTCCCAGCGAGGGCTCCAACCCGGCCGCATCAGCTCCATCTCCCGGTCTTGTTGGATGAGGAGTGGTACGCCACGAACCAACACCACTGGCTCCGGTTCATCCGACCCAACGCCATCGTCGGGTGCAAGGTGAAGAGGAAGCCCACCAAGAGGCGTCAACGTCGACATGTACTATGGCCCGAGCCATCACCAACGCATACCGTAAGTTCCCTATATACATTGAGCAGGGGAAATTATATGCTCAACTAGGATCGAGGCCCCAACTACCCCACGGGCCGGCTGGGTTGACTCTCATGGTCGCTGACACAATCAGTGGTCGTCGCGAACTGACATGTAGTGATGTCACCTAGTACAAAGGTCTTTCCCATACCACTAACATGGAGAGAGTGGGCCTTTCCCACTTCGAGGCTCAGTATGGAGGTCTTCCCCATGCCACCCTCAATATAAATGAGTTTATTCCCTATGTCAGTGACACTTAGTATGGAAGTCTCTCACATTCCCATTACACTGGGTATGGAGTCATTCCTCCTGCCTCCGACTGCCGGTGTAGGGACATTGCACATTCAGTCTCTCTTCTATGTGGGGATCCTCCATGTGTCCTCTCAGCAGCTGATGAAGGTCATCCTCTTCTTGGAAACCAAAGGGGTGAAGTCCAGCCTCACCTCACAAGAACCCAACATGGAGGTCCCACCCGTGTTCAACTAGACTGGTACATGGTCCCTCCTCGTAGTGAGGTCACGAGGGGAAACAATCATGAAGGTCATCGTCATGCCTTTGCTAGTTCTAGTGGAGTTCATTCCCAATCCAGCACCATACATGGTCATCCTCCCCATGTCCCCTTTGGCATATGCCCTGGTGCCCCTCGTACCCCGGCTTAATCATGTGGAAACCCTCTCCACCTCAGCACCAGTACAGCCGAAGGACCCCATGTCAGAAATCATCCATGTCCTAAGGAGCCTCCTCGGGGTAGGAAGGTGGGTTGTCGCTTCTATAAGAAGAATCATATGGAGGTCCAGACAAAGACTAAAACAGTATGCTTCTCATACTCTGAAGTGGAGTGTGAATCAACATGGGAACCCTCCTCTTTCTCATCCGATTCAAGGACTGGGGGAAGAATGAGGCACATCATCCATGTACTCCCAGAATGTGAGGTCCATCGGATTCCCTCCTCCCTCCATTGGTCTATCCAGAAGGATGAAAATATGGCAACCCCATAGGTATCATTCTTGCAATCACCATCGTCGTCACCAGAAGAGCTCTCTAACTCGACAAGAGATCACAAAGAACTATTCTGTGGACCAATGGAAAGTGATCAACAACATGACCTATTTACAGTGGCCATATCCTATGATCCAGGAACTATAGCCATCTGTCCGTCTTATCGAGAGATAGCGGCTAGGTCTCTATGATCATCGGAAGAAAACCCGAGAGTCAGCAGCCAGTCAGCCATCTCACCGTATTCTCCAATGGCCAGCCTTCCGTCCCAGCGGTCTTCCTTAGTAACGCTTCCAGTTTCTTAGCCACCCCCAGTTGATGAATGGGGAAATCATGGTCTAGTCCTTAAATCCAAGCCGAGGAGCTTATGGAATATCCTCATAGTGGACCACTTCCCCGAGATGTTCTATCTCGTGGCAGCACCGAATTTTTGCGCATCAGAATCCCTCACCCCAAAGGAGGTTGAATGTTTTTGACAACCCCTCTAGGTGACACACTTTAACCTTCGTCATCAGCAAGGGGTTTATCATAGGATCCAAGTTCATCTTAAAGACATTAGTGTGCAATGTCATCTAGTTGATCTGGTTGTTATCTCTGTGTCCCAGTGACCCAAGTCACCAGGCCGCCATACGGCCCTCCCACAATAATGCTTTCAGAGTTTCAAGGAACTCCACAACATTATCAATGAGGCATCCCCCCATGCACAAATCCATGGATGGGGTAGTATTATACCCTCCTTTTCAGTCCTATCTGGCGGCAGCCTTACTTGCATGGTGATATCAAGGACATGCCCCTATGAAGGGTCACATTAAACAAGGATGACATAATGGACGAGGAGGATGATTTAGATTTTCATGATGGGAACTTACCCCCTGAGGGCGCGCCCCAAATATTGGACCCATCAGGGAGAGTTACTCACCTGCAAAGGAACCTGTTAGGTCTCCATGTGCCCACCAAGGAATTAGTACTGAACCGTAATTCCAGTAATGGTAAAGAGAATGTCGAAGCTGCCAAGCACTCTGACCCGTCTGCCTTTGGGAAAAAGACATAGGAAGACCCTGAGAAGGCCACATTGTGCCAGAAACATGCCGAGAAGAATATGTTGGTCGATAAATTCTTGGATGAACAAGATGTAGAGAGACGACCAAACATCGGTGACCCTAGTCCAGGGAAGTAGGGGTAGGAATAACTCCCCCTCGATGAGCTGCCTCTAGGTGACCCTGACCGTCCTTCCCTGTAGATAGGTTTGAGGATGGAACTTACATCAAGAGGGCATTGTATGTCACTCCAATACCTCTTGAATGGTGCTACAATCCAAGGGACCAAGATCGAGCTCCCCCAACTACCACAAGGGTTGTGCCACCAGTAGCTATACGAGCCACCTGGCCTACATCCCATGTTGAATAATCATCGAACTCCCTCGTGGTTAGGGATCCCTGTCAAAATAGGGATCCCGTCCAAATGATCCAATGATGGAAGTCATTCCCCGCCTTCAGTTATAGGAAACTTGAAAGGTTGAAATCCTTCCTGATCGTAATCCATATCCAGCATGGGTGGATGATATGTCGGCTCCTATGGGTTTCAGGAATCCCACCTTCTCCCCTTTTAACAGGACATGGGACATGCCGCAGCTCCTGGACCACTTCAACATAAGGCGTGGGACCATGTTGGGGTCTCCATCGTAGTAGTAGGATTCCAAGCTCCACTTCTTTGTTCATACAGTAGAGGGGTCTACATTCATCTATTACAACCAGCTTCCCGTCAGATCCGTAACCAGCTAGGAGGACCTTCACAGACAATTTCTCTACCAGTTCAGCTCCACCATGCAAAAAAATGAGCATCACAGACCTTTTCAAGTGAAAACAGAGGACTTATGAGCGTGTCGCGAACATCATCACTCGGTGGAAAGGACTTACATATTCCCTTGAAATTCCAATAACTTAGAAGCAATTAATGATGATGTGAGTAGGAAATGTCAAGATGGAACTGTTTCCCTATCAAATAACCTAGAATTATCATGGGAGACTTATAGACATCTCCGATAAGGCCCAGATCCTTGAAGAAGCCCTACAACAGGCCACACAGACATGTCCACTACCTCCTGTAATTCCCTCAAGGAGGGCTGTCAGAGCCAAGCCTGCCACGGAGGCCCAAATAGAGGCCCCCCGACAACTAGTGTTATTACTAGTGGAGCCGCCTTTGCAATTTCGCAGTGACCTACTATGACAGGCGTAGACTCTATCCCAGCAATAGCTTCCTCAAAATTGGTAGGTGCTCCCATGAAATGCGCTGCCACCACCTAGGCGGGACAATCGAGCCCTCTATCCATGATAGGATCTTCTAGATCCTCATCATGGCCAGGCCCCAAGGCCCCCCTTTTTTGACGAAATAATCTTGACCTATGCATTCAAAGAGAATTAGGTTCTGAGTTATTTCCAATGTTCTTTGGAAGATGAGATTGTGTGTTTGCGTGAGTGAAGAAGGCCAGAAGAGGTGAACCTCACCTATCACCCCAACTACTGCCCCTATCACTGTATCCTGGGGAACACCCTGAAGCAGTGCTATGTGTTCAATGATTGGCTTCAAGACCAAGTCGATAACAACGTTGTCAGGCTGGTCCCATCCCCTACATAAGTGGCATGTGTTGTCGTAAGGCCAGACCGTAACAGCGATAGTGAGGGCGAGTGGAAGCAAGTTTCTAACAGTGAGTCCCAGAATAATTATGACTGGATGGCTCGTAAAATGGTTTCTTATGCCCATGGAAACATCCCTGCACAACTGAATCAGCTGGAGCCTTTTGAGGCTGCAGCCGCCACTTCTGCATCATCATCTCAGCCGACCTCTTCCCAGAAGAGCATGCATCAGAGGTGCAAGGGAAATAAATGCGCCCCACCAATGCCATTGTTGTCCTGCACTCTCGGAGACATCATGCCTCTGGAGATGGGTATTCTCCCCAGAATCCTCCCAATGAAGGATGGCTCTTCAAATGATAGTCAAGGGTACACTTCTGTTAATACCGTGAAGTTAGTAAATTCCTATATCACTCCCGGCGATGGGGAGCACCAGGTGAACCTCACAAACTTCCCCAGCTGACGCCAAATTCGGCGGAGCCGCAACCATATGGTTCATTGAGGCATATCAATTGGAACCTCTAGAAAGGCCGTGCATGCCATTGAGACTAGACTGCATGACCAGTGTGGAGCTCAACATGCTGAACATCTTCATCCAATGTCATTAGGCCTGCCTCCACCACCGTTTGTGTTGCTGGATTAGGCAGAGCCACTTCGACTGTGTCGTGACCAGCCTGACCCTACTATAGGCTGGTCTCAGCCATCCAACCCTCATCTGGTAGCTACTATGTGGGATTCGACTAGTGAGCAGCAGGATATGCCCAGCACCAGTCATCTGTGGGTCCAGCCGGTAGGGCCCGTCATGACTCATGTCACAGAGCGGCCTCCTGCAAGACGAATCTCACACCTGGTAGGAATGTATGATGTTCTCACACATCATTCCAGCATCCCAGCATGACATTCCATCCTTGAGGCCCTTCACATGTTGTTAGATATGCGTGAGTCACACACCGAGGCTTTGAGAAGCCCCCTCTTGTTTGAGATGGAAGTAGCATTTGCAGATGCCTTTCATGTAGAGGAGATAGAGAATGATGAATGTTAGGCCATCGTTTGCTTCTCCGGAGAAGATTAATGTTCTCCCATACATGGGAACATTCGGCCATTGTATATCACTGGCCGGTTCAATAGCTTATAGGTTCGCCACTGTCTTGTTGATACAGGCTCCATGATCAATATAATACCAGCTAGGATATTGCGGAAGCTGGGGTTATATAAGGATTAATTGACTCCCTATGACCTGAAGATCCAAGGATATGATAGGAAAGAGAAGACCCCGATTGGAAAGATCTATTTGAAGACCCAGTTCCATGGGCCCAATTTCCAGAACCGAGTTTATGGTTGTCTCCCAAGACACTGTGTACAATGCATTGATGGGTAGACCATGGCTCCACCAACATTCGGTGGTTCCATCATCATATCACCAATGCCTCAAGTACTCCCTCAATGGCCGATTAGGTGTAATCCAATGGTATGTGTCTCTTTTTGCCTCCTGTGAAGCCCGCTACCTAGATTCCGACTATTACAAGAGCAAGGAAAAGCAGATTCGAGCCAGTGAGGTAGAATATGTCACAGTTGCAACTAACCCCTAGGAAGGTCTGGACGATGCCTATGTTTTCATGATATATAAAGTGGAGGCCACAACCCATGACATGGGAAAATATTTTTTTGTCTCTGGTACAATGGAGAAGCATATTCCCACGTTTAAGGGACAGTGGAAAATCACCTCGTACTCCTACAAAAACAAGGCCCATGTGATCCTGGAGCCTCCTACACTCATAAGGTATTAGGATGTCCGCCCCATGGAAAAATTACAACATACGTGCCTGTTTCTCCACCCTATAATTAACCAGATCAAGCCAATGTGCCACTATTACATTGATATCATCAAGCATGGCCCCTTGGGTCGAAGACCAGATGGAATCGGATCGACAACATTCATTTCTGTGGTTTTGGGAGCATTTGATTCTCCCAATATGTTTTCCACTGCCGCCCAGGACGACACCTACCTCTCACAGGGGGCTGTCGACCTAATTGAAGATTCTCCTGCTGGAGCTCCCACCTCCTCAAGTACAGAAGATGATTTGGAGGATGCCCCCAACCATTAAATAGGGCGTCTCTACCACGATCAATGAATTGGTATAGGTGAACCTTGTTAGTGAGGAAGATCCAAGACCCACATTGATCAGTACTTCTATTCCCTCCCGAGGAGTAACAGCGGTACGTTGACTTCCTTATACAGAACTGTGATATGTTTTCCTAGAGTTACGATGAGTTGCTAGGACTAGATCCTCAGGTAGCCGTCCATCGCCTTGGTCATCTTGCAAATCATCGCGGGTTCAAGCAGCCTCCCAGAAATATGCGCCCTTCTCACAGTGTCATGGTCGAGGCCCATGATGACAAGCCGACTAGGGCCAACTTCGTTAAGGAGGTCCGGTACCCCAAATGGCTGGCCAATATTATGCCAGTTAGGAATAATAATAGACAAATCGAAGTCTACATCGACTTACATGATCTCAATCGTCACTTTCTGAAGGATGATTTTCCCCTTCCT
This sequence comes from Viscum album, assembly GCA_963277665.1. Classification (NCBI taxonomy): domain Eukaryota; kingdom Viridiplantae; phylum Streptophyta; class Magnoliopsida; order Santalales; family Viscaceae; genus Viscum; species Viscum album. Next base: position 1,419,856,689 of record OY728123.1, on the reverse strand, counting down.
ATGATAGAATTGTTAATCGATGCTATGGATGGGTTTTAATCCCTCTTCTTCTTGGATGGTTACTCTAGATACAATCAGACCTGAATGGCCCCTGAGGACGAAGAGTCCACAACTATTAGGGTGCCACAAGGTACGTTTTTTTATCATTCCATGCCCTTCAGCTTAAAAAATGTAGGTTCCAACTATCAGTGGGCCATGTATCACATATTCAAGACGATTCTTGGGACATTGGTGGAATTATATGTGGATGATATTATTGTCAAATCCCTTAACCGTTGGGACTATCTCAAGGATCTTGAGAAACTCTTCATCTTCTTTCGTTCTCTCCACCTGAAGAAGAACCCGTTGATGTTTGATATCGGGGTCACCTCTAAGAAGTTACTTGGATTTTTTTCAGGTACATGGGCATCAATATCGACCCATAGAATATCAAGGAAATCATCCATATGCCTCCCCCAAGAAATATTCAAGAGCATTGAGGTTTCCAAGGCCACTTAGCCTACATACATCGATTCATTGAAAATCGTGTTGGGAAGTTTAAGCCCCTTTTCTGGCTCATGAAGAAAGGAACTGCTTATGAATGGGACGAACTGTTCCGCACCGCATTCGAGGGAATAAAGCAGTATCTGCTCTAGCCTCCGGTCCTGATGCCACCTGTCTCTGGAAAACCAGTGGTCCATTATGTGATTTCCCTGGAATGATATCTCAGTGCCCTTCTCACCCAAAAGAATAATGAGGGGGTGTAGAGAGGACACTACTACCTCAGTTGTATGCTCTTCGATACGGAGACTAGACACTACTCTATCGAGAAAAGCAGTCTTGCACTCATCTTTTTCGTGAAGAATTTGTGACACTACTTGCAGCACCACGAGGTACAGATGGTTTCTCAGGTAGACATGCTGAAGTATATCCTGAGTCGTCCCATGATGATAGGCTAACTAGCATGGTGGGTGGTAATCCTCTAGCAGTTCAACATCAGGTTCGTCCCTCAGAAAGCTATTAAGGGGCAAGCATTGGCATATTTTCATGCCTCCCATCCATCCCCTGTGGATATGTCCATGAACCTAGATTTTCGTGATGATGAAATTCTCTCGGTGGACTAAGCCACGCTGAGATGGCATATGCACTTAGATGGTGCTTCTCGGAGTCCCACTGGCTGGAGGCTCAATGATCATAGACTCAACAGAGAAGGATTCTGTATTATATTTATTACCCCACCTCAAGACATTCTACCATATTCATTCCTACTGTCGGAAGGCTGCAACAATAATGAATCGATGTATTAGGCTCTTATCACTGGCCTCGACCTGGCCCTCTAGATCAATGTGCCCCATTTTCATGTGAAAGGGGATTCCAAACTAGTCATCAAGAAAATCAATGATGAATACGTCATCCAAATCCAGATCTATTACCATTATTGGAGTGCACTCTCCAGATAATGTCCCAATTCCCATCTAGGATGGATGTTAATCATGTCCCTCGATCTCAGAATGGTCAAGCTGATGCCTTGGAAAGCCGGGCTGCATCAGTTGTAGAACCCGATTAGGAAGACCTGATTATACACATGGAACATCAGAGAGTCATTAATCTTGTCACCCCGGATGAGGAACAAGGCATGTGGATAAGCCATCATACCGCTTGAGCCTCCATGTCAGGACCCCTAGGTTACTTATATTTCATAGTTGAGGTGACCTCCGACTGAAGGGCCCCCATTATCAAGTATCTCCAAAATGGTTACCTCCCAGCAGATCGGGCCGAGTATAAGCGAATCTAATACCACGCACTGCAGTTTACCCTCAAAAGTGGTCCCAGTCTTGAGATGATCCTCTACAAGAATGGTTTTGATGGTGTTCTCCTCCATTTCATCTATGTATTTGTGATTTCTCAGGTCATGCAGGAGGTTCATACCGGTTCCTACGGCTCCCACCAGATTAGGCCGAAGCTATCTCATCAGATCTAGAGACCGGGGTACTTATGTCCCTCCATGATCCACGATTGCATCGAGTTCACCAAATGCTATCACACATGCCATATTCATGCGAACTATATGCATCGGTAGCCAGAGCCTCTCCACTCCACCATGTACTCTTGTCCATTTGTAGTGTGGGGACTTGATGTCGTGGGACCATATCCACTGGAGATAGCTCGCCAGTGCTGGTTCATCATGACCACTACAGATTTCTTTTCCATGAGCGCAGAGGTAGTTCCACTCAAGGAGGTCGAGGCCCATTCTATCGTTGACTTCGTGAGCTCCAAAATCATCTACTAGTTTGGATTCCATCCCTCCATCCTCACTGATAACAGTAACAACTTCTGAGAATCCTAGATGAAGAAATTGTACGCCAAGTACAACATTCGTTCGAACCGTACCTCCTACTATCACACGTAGGAAAATGGACTGATCGAGGAATTCAACAAAACCCATTCTAATATTTTTCAGAAAATGGTTTGTCAAAACAAGAATAGTTGGACGGACAAGCTCCCCAATGCCCTTTGGTCTTATCGGGCGACGTCTCGTAATTCCACCCAAGTAACTCCATATTCCTTAGTGTATAGAGCTGAGGTCTTCCGACCCAACAAGATCCAACTTCATTTATTACGCATAACAGTCTTTGACGAGAAGGTGCCAGATAAGGTAGCCGAAATTTTTCTAGCTGAATTGGAAGCGCATGATGAAAACAAGCTTCATTACCTATACAATTTGGAAGGACACCAAAACAAGATAGCTAGGGCGTTCACCAAGAGAATTCGTCTTCGCTCCTTCTTGCAAGGTGACTTGGTATTGGCCCTCCAGACACCAATGATCCCGGGTAGGAAACAACCCATGTTGGATCCCAAACAGGAAGGACCTTACATAATTCACAGGGTTTACCCCAATGGTGCATACTCCTTAGTGACCATAGATGGTCAGCATATAAATCCTCCCACGAATGCCAAGTTTATCAAAAAATAATTTTCCTGAGCCAATTGGTCTGGAATGACCCTAAACTGTTTAGGTCCTGCATGACCCTAAACTGCTTTGTCCCGCATGATGCTAAACTATATGTCATCTTTCAGGATGTTAAACTACATCCTTAGAACTATGTGTGTCTCGATTCCCATCTGAATGGGATACATAGAAACACTCAAGCATTTTGTCTTAAACCTAGCCCCAAAACTATTCTCTTTGATTATCCCCCTGGGTATAGTTCTCTCGGAGGATCCTCACATGGTATGGTATAGGCTTCCTTAGCCCCACTACTGGTTCTTCTATCCTCTGATGTCATCAACGTATGACGTTGAGCGGAAGGGCCTTCAATAACATTGTATGGCGTGATTTCCATCCTCATGAGATACATTGGAATGCCCAGAAATATTGTCTGTTGGACCAGCCCAAATGCCGGAATCTTCCCTCAGGCCAAGACATATGGTTTGGTGGAGACTTTTTCCTCAATTCACGTCGAGCTCATATCGATCCCACTATACATCCCACTCCCTGGAGGTGTTCTCCTCTTTCACATATGGGTACAACTATGCATCACCCACTCCTTTGATTAGGAATCCATTATCTTTCCCATCCATAGGGCCCCCGAATGGCATGGATTCTAGGGATAATGGTCCTCCTTCCGCTTCGGGACAATGCCATTCATGATGTTGAGTAATAAGCTCATACAAGCCCTACGTTGCGAATATTGTCTGTGGTTGATGCTCATTTTTTGTTCTCAATCCACTTCACTATTGGGACTATATGTTTTGAACATGTTTAATAGCTATTATTTATCGTTAGAGACATCCCTAGTTCCCCCGAACATTGAGTGCAGTGGCTCATTCCACTCCATTGTATCTCAAAGAGACAAACTCTATTCTGGTGATGCCAGCTGTTAGACCCCTATATGATAGGGAGAGGTTAGTCCGGCTCCATGTTTCCCACACCGAGCACTACTCATGTGGGATTAGGAGCTGTGATGAGGCGGTAAATGCACAAGAGGTTGTATAGATACCATTTTCCGGGATACCCAACCTGAGGACCCTTGGCCTTTTCCAGCCCCTTGGCCTTTTCCAGTCCCTGGCCCAAGTTCTCATTTAGGGTTGTGTGGTGGGGAGCTGGCTTATGTCCTCATTCACATCTGACTATTTCACCATGCCACACATATCCCATTGATACATCCCTCCTGTCATTTATCATCGACACCATGAGCACTGGCATTTTCCATGCTTTGTGTGCCCAATCTCGGGCCCCGGCCCAAGTCTTAACTCTTACGGGATTGTACGGTGTGCTATGGGATTATGTCCTCATTCATGTCGGGTTACTCGTTGTGCCGTACACATCCCCAGATGAGATAACTTATCCATACTCGTCCTCATTACAAGACGTTAAACTGCAAACTGGCTGGGACTTTCCATCTGAGGCCCAGCCTCAGACCCCTTTGCCTTTTCGAGCACCCGACCCATGTTCTCACTTAGGGTTGCATGGTGTGATATGAGATTATTCCCCCATTCATGTTGGTTTACTCTCCGCATTGTACACCTCCTATATGTGGGGTATCTTATCCATTTGTGTCCTTACTGTATGATGATAAACTACACATTACTCCCTTTAAGAACTATGTGTGGCTTGATTCCCATCATCATGGGATACGTAAGACCGCCCAAATGTCTAGACTTCGAGTCCAGTCCCATCTATTAGAAATATTCCTCTCATCTTGGCCCCTTGGCCTGCATTCCCCTAGGGAGAGGAATATATGGTGTGGTATGGGATTATGTACTCGCTCACGTCGAGTTTTCTAGCAACCACACCATTTACCTCCTCCTCCTGAGAGTTTTCCATCCTCTAGTGATATATTCGTCTTTTAAAAACAACCGCTCTCAAAATGATCCCCTCAGTCCTCTTCTAATATTCACTAATGTGCCCAAGGGTACTCTAGTTTAGCACCTAGAATGTCAGATTCTACCCAGACATGCTTTCACCCATTTTTCAGGCTTCATGTTCCACTTCATTAGAGCTTCAATCACCTTTCAAACCCAATGGGACCCAAATGGAATGGATTCTCGGCTTAAGAGATCTCCAACCATTATGGGCCAATGTCCTCGAGGGATTCAGATAACAAATCAATAAAATTACAATATTTCGAATATGGTCAGCAGCCGATGGTCATTTTTTTGTTCCCATTTTTGGCTAACGTGATATGGATGCTGTGTTTAGAACACACTCAACTATTATCCTCCATCTTCACACCAACCCCATCAAGGCCAAAATGTTAGTTACTTGATTCATATCCTTCTCCACATCATCATGTCCATGTAGAACTTCAAAACCCTTGGTACTGTTCCTCAGTGCGCATCCGTACGTTAGGAGGAAAAAGTCGTGATAAGACAATCATTCGAGGATCCACCAATTTCCAATTTTCATGTATTTCATGTATTTAAAATATGTTATCCTCCATTGTTTCCTACACCAGGTTTGACTCACGTAGGATTAGGGATTGGGTTAAGGTCTTCCTTTTCATCGGATAGTACTACTTTTCCATGGTCTGAGTTCTAAGACCTTAAACTGAGATCTTTTCATATTTCCCTTTTGTGAGAAGTACATACAACTTGATTCCTATCCTTATGGGATACATAGTAATCCCCAGACGTCTCATATTTGGGATCAGCTCAGTTCCTCCAAATTATCTCTTCTACTCTACCTTTTATGCCCCCACCCTTATAGGGCCACGTGGTGGGGCATGTATGGGATTATGCCCTCGTTCACGTCGGGGTTGCAACAGCCATGCCACATATTCAACCTCTTAGGAGCTAGTCCCTCCTACCTATTGTCCTGCATGACATTAAACTATATTTTTTCTTGAATGACATTAAAAGGAACCTTCAAGAACTATGTGTAGCTTGATTTCCATCCTCATGGGATACATAGGAACACTCGTGCATCTTTTCTTAAGGTCCATATTAGTTGAGATCCAGTCCCTCCTACTTCCTACCCTCTTACCTCTTTTGTACCCTTAGCCCGAGGTTTCTTTCTCATAATCACGTACGGTGTGGTGTGGACCTCGTCCTCATTCACGTCGAGTATTCTTTATTATGTCGTGAGCATTCCCCCCTTCAGCCTCTTCTCTACTATGTTTGTGCCGCACGACATTAAAATGCATGGATGGTGTCGTCACATGACCCTAAACTGAGACGATATCATCTTGGTCGCAGGACGAAAAAGGGCACTACATTATGATGTCCTCACCCAAGGGTACATCATGTTTGGTATTAGTTACACACCATACCATTTTTCAATTCCTGCATATGACTTGATTCCTGCAGTGATACCCAGAACCTCCATCCTAGGTCTATCTCTTAAAAAAACAACAACACTCTTTAATCCTAAAGGACATACAAGATATATCAAATACCGGTTCTTTTGGTGTATGGACAATACCCACACAACCTTATTATATTTTTCATTGGTATCCCACTATTCCATCTTAAGAACTACGTTCATCTTGATTCTCATCTTCATGGGGTATGTAGGAACGCTCATGCACTTTGCCTTGGGCCCAGCATTACCCTTGTTTCTGGTCCCTCGACCTAAAACCATCTCAGGGAACACGTGGTGGTCAGAACCACAGGTTCCCATTCACGTTGGGTTTTATAGTTACCCCATCATGTGTCTCCCATGCTTCCTACCATCCATGGTCCGAGCTCTATGTCCATAATCTAAGACCACTCGGTGCCCTTTCCACAAGACGTTAAAATGCACAACATCTTATAGAACTACATATGTCTTGATTCCCATCCTCATGGGATATGTAAGAACACCCATGCATCATGTCTCCAGGTCCAGCACCAAGAATCGCAAATTAGGTCCCCCTCCTTTTTCGTTCCCTTGAACTGAACTCCTTTGGGGAACCAAAAAAATGCAGCTTTACCCTGAACAAGTTCGGGATTCCCCAATATAACATTGGCAGGTGACAATTTACTCATTTGATAGGTCATGTTTATAAAAATATTTTATCCCTGATCTGATTGATGTACCCACCTAAAGTGTTTCTACCATGGTGGCGTAATATTAAGAGTGTTGGACTCCAGTCGAACAACCCATCACTACACTCTCCACACTTTTCATGACCTTTATTCGGATCCTCGCCATCATTCAAATCAAGAGTAACCCCCAAATAGTATAGATTCAAGGCCTATGGGTCGCCTACAATCCTAGGCTAACATTCTGGAAGACTAAGGGATGACATTTCTAGTCAAATCTCGTGTTTCGAACATGGTCAGTGGTCGACCCTCATTTGTTATCCCCATATCAGGATAACACAAAAAGAATATTGTGTTTCTAAAATGGTCAATAGTCATTCTTAATTTTCATTTCGTCACCATAGTGTTCCAAATCCTAGGTATTGTGATTGACACCTTTCATCCCACCTATTCAGATTTATTCCAGCACCCATGACGCTACTCCGTTCATTCACAAGAGCACATCGGGAAATGAGTAATTCGACTGTTCTAAGAACATCATTCTCCAGTAAGGTCTCTCTATTCTCTTTCTGGGTATCAGAATTGGTCGTTTGAACCTTGGGCACCAGATGCTTGGTTGACACTCCTCCATTCAAATGAAGTAACACTACGAACATACCTTGTCTCTCACATCAGGCACGACCCACGTGAGCTGAATAATGGATTTATATTTATTTAAGGACTATAGTTAAATGCATTAAATAAAATAAACAGGTAAATTAATCTATCCATACACCTATTCATACCTAATGTTTAGAACAAGAGGTGGTAAGGAGAAATGAGTTTATGAGTTTGACCAAAACAGGGCCCTTAAGGATCATCATCTTTGATAGATCATTCCAGCACTGCTACATTTTAACTTGTGGCCTCCAGGATAGATTCCCGACCCCTAAGGACCCTCAATTAATCAGCGGCCATAGAGAATAGTGTACTTTCCCTAGCCTGTTCTTGTGCCTGTTCAGTTTGAAGATCAGTCATTTGGTGAACTGCTTCCACAAGCTGCTCTTGGGCATCTGCCAGCTGGACCCTCAATTGCTCCACAATCTTAGAATAGTTGGAAATGAATACCTTCTATTCATCGATTTGTTCTTCAAGGCTTTGAGCATATTTAACTTCCTTTAGGGATGCTTGGGCACTCTCTAACTCTTTCTAACACCGGGAAATGTCGGAGCGTCGGCTGCTCTTACGCAGCTTCTCGGCCATGTAGTCACAGACTGTCAAATGGAGATGATGAGCATACAACCCTCTAGCACAAAGAAAGAGGATCCAGATTTATAGTGATCCCATACATTTTTTCCATTCTTCCTGGGGCTGACCGAGAAAGTTCTTGATACACTTCCACCCTTTGTGTCGCATCATCCGGCTCTCCTCGGCCACCTCGGAGTCAGAATCATCTATCTCCTCATGATCTGCAGGCCAATAGTTAAGTAAGGAAGCCAAGAGACCAGTAGTACGGTCTTCTTCGGGTACCCCTCCCAAGGGGTTAGGCTCTTCAATTCCTAGTCATCCTTCCTCTCTTGACTTAGTCTCAGTATCTCCCTCTAAAATTTTCATCCCTCCCCAACATGAGTAACGCTAATTTCCACCACTAATTTCTCATCAAGTGCCAGGGTCGGCGTCGTTTGAGAGGTGTGTACTGAATGGGACGACACATTTTCCATTGAATCAATCATGGATGACCTAGATTCAGTAGCCCGACAAGCTTCCAAGGTTGTGATTACTACACAATCAATGAGAACATTGAAAAACTGAGCTCTCTAATGTTAAATAGCGGTGTTGAAGTAATAAACATATGAATGCACAAAGAGTTAGCCTTCGATTCTCTAGCTGCTATAGGGATATCCTTGTAGGGGATCCCACAACACTCACCAGCTCAATAATTGGCGTCGGTTCCCCACCTTGTTCTATTGGCCCCTCCTCCCCCCCTTCAGATGGACACTCTAGGTCGACACCAATATGCCCCTAAATAGGATACAGAGATCTGATTGGGGGTTACCGAATAATTAATGGGAGAAGATAGATAAGGGCTTAGACGTACCTCATGTAGCTCAGTTATATATATATCAGAGTCGATGATCTTTCCACTCTCCCGGAGACTCCCTTGGTGGGATGCTCCCTGAGACCCCCCAAATTCAAGATCTTCTTCTCCTTAACCCCCAACTTCACCTTCTCCATCTGCCTCCTCCTCTTCTGTCTCAATACCATCTGGCTCTTCGTCTCTGTTGTCATCCTCATAAAACATCTTATTGGGATCATGCTCCTGGTCCAGCATTGCCTTCGCCAAGAAAGATGGTTCTTCACGCTGACCTCGTTGGCGTGCATGCGTATCCAGGGCCGTTAGGTACGCAAGTCGTCGATGGAAGTTCACCCTGTCAACAATCCAAATGAGTCCAACCTCTGACATCTACATTCCATCCTGTACTATGTTTTTTCAAAGGGCTTCGGTGCCCATCGACTGTCGTAGGGTCTCCCTGGCCGACCACAGCGCCAGGAAGATTTCATCATTGGAATGTTGGAGAATGTATTTTATCTACTTCCCTAGAAGATCCTTGGCAGTATCATGATCTCCTCTCCCCCTAGGTGACGAGGGTAGGACCACGCCATGAAACTTCCCTACTACAGAAGCCCAAGCCTGTGAAGGCCCAGTTACTTCACATGCTTTTGACCTTTCCTTCCCAGCAACACTTTTTCTACTCTCTCGCCGCCTAGGTTCTACACTGGCTAGCTTGTTCTTCTGGACTCGCTTCCATAAAATTCCCTCAGGGTACGCTATAGCCCAATGTTCGACATATTCTGTTGAGAGGCCAGCGTCAACTCGAGTGGGGGGAAATGTAATGAAATCTCTAGAGCTCTGGGCTATGAATATCAGCCAGATTTGGTGAAGAACAGAAGGGTGACTCTCTTCCCAGACACATGTATACACCTTCTTCGGCATCTGATGGAGGCATCTGAACTGCTTGGAAAACCTCGACGGCACATAGGGATTTCCAAAGAGTTTCCCATCAATATGGGCAATAACTACCCCACCTATAATGCCCTGGATGTATTATCATTACTCTAGTGGGCCACAACTGTTGTCTATCATTTGGCTAGTCGGAGTGGGGAACATGATAAGGGTTAAATTTCCGTGACTGCAGATCCTAATCCTTACCCCATCCTAATTGAGAATCAACAACATGACCCCGAAAATGTTCATCAAGTAAGGTTGTAGGCCATGACCTGGAGGACAAATGGAATTCAGAAATGTATACCCGCCGCAATGAGCCGCGACCTAGCCATAAAAGACTTGGAAGGGACCGTAGATCCTCCTTGGTGACCCCACTTCGAAATGAGTCCCAACAAGTCGTACAGATGGGCCAACATGAGGACTCCCAGATTGTACCTTTGATTTGTATCCATTATGCCAGCCATCACCAGGGTCGCTGGATGAACACTCATCCTTGCGTCTGTCACTAGTAAAACCCACCCACTCAAGAATGTTGCACAAAACCTGGAATACCGTACATTCAGGTCCCGACTCTCATTTATGCTGAAGCCCCATGACTGATATTCCCCCACCTCCAGGATCCTCCAGTATGATTTTCTTTTGCTCTTCTGTGCTGTGGTCGGACACTATCTCCCTCTCCCTGGAATTTTGACATCCAGATCTCTTTACAGAAAAAATAAAGACCATTTCTTGTAAGTGATGTCCTTCAGAAACTCTTTGAACCCCAGCCTCTCCTTAGCCAGCTCCAACAGGTGCCATGTCAACATAGGAGTTTGTGATCTTTCTCCCTAGATGTTCCTTGGCAGGTGGAATTCATCGTACTAGTGCCCATCCAAAGGGATTCCCCCGATGCAATGAATTTCCCAGAGGCTGATTCCAACTTCTCCATGGTGAGGACGGAAGGTATTGGTATCGGGGGACCATCGAGTAAACATCTCTGGGACGAGCTCATGTTGACGGTAGAAATGAAACTGCGACATCCACACCGCCTCGATCAAAACGATGTTCCGCAGTTCGACCCCAAACTGCTCACACGTCAGGCGTACACAATGCACCTTGGCCCATGCATTAGTGAAATTTACACCAAACCAAAAATCCAAATCTAGCATCTATCCTTTGGTCTCATTAGTAACACTATGACGGAAGGTAATTGCGTAAAGGCCCGGAGAATCCTCTGCAACCGGCTCACTCCCCAAAATGGTCATGGTCTTGTTATTCCGAATGTAAATGTATATATGTCTAGGTTTTCTAGAAGTATGGCCATTGTTGGTGATATTGTATCGTGTTAGGTCATCCTAACGGGTCACCCATGACTACTGTGTGTTGACTTCAAATAATGGCATGGCTACCTCCTCAAAGATACTGAAGTCCCATAATGACAAGTTGTCAAATATTGCGTATTCCTTTTGGGATGGGTTGAGCATATTGAATAGAGTTTGGTTGTTGGATACGATCCTTAGAGCACCATGTACCTCAGGGTTGGCAAATATCTCATCCCTTCGAGTGGCGGTCACAGCCTCTCTCTCAAAGTCAGTCTGATTAGCGGCCAACTTCTTCTGATACAGTCTCTCGGTTTCCACATGAAATATCAGGTGTTCGCACGAAAAATTCATGGTTGGCGCAAAATATCCAGACTCTGCCCAAAAAACCTCGGGTCTGCGCATAAAATGATAGATTAAGTCTAGGAATTACACGCAATCGTGATGATTTTCCTTACAAACCAAGGTAAAATCTTCGCGCGGGATAACTCTTGACTTGTCATGCGAGAAAAATTCGTATGGCTGAGGGACCTGTTAATGCTTTTATAGGTGTGGAGATGAATTTTCACATGCACACGAAAAGAGGATTATGCTCCCCTCATCGATTTCACACGATGGTCATCAGTTTTACCTGTCGCTCTAGAGAGTTCTGCATCTCGGTGTTTCCCTCAAAATCTGTCCTTTTTGGCCATTCGACGATCCGATTCCGGGGGGGGGGGCATTTTTAGATGCTGAAAATGCTCAAGGGTTGACGAGGGTTTTGGAACGACAAAGCAATGCCATATTTGGACCCGCCGATCCATTCCGAGGGGCTAGGAGGGGCAGTGTGAAAAAAAATTGGAGGTGCGCGAAAAGAAATCTATTGTGTGGAAAACTGTGGGATGTGCCTAATTTTTCGGCTTGGGTGCGGAATTTTTCTGTGCCAAGACAGCAAGAGCGGTGAGTTACAGGAAGCCGCCCCCACGCGGTGGAGTTTGCGTGTTACTGATATTTGGGTGAAATACATCACACGGGATCTTTTTTTCACATGGATCCGCGACCCCGAGAGCCTATAAATAGAAGGCCACACCTTCTACTTTCGGTCTGAAGAATCTGAACCCTCTCACTGGTTCAAAATAAATCTCTCATGCACGAAAAATATGGCTCTCGGGTACTGAATTTTTCACGCCAGGTCGCCCAGGGGTTTTCCTTTGTGCGAGACCACTCGGGCTTGATCCTCAACCAAATCCTATCGAGTCTCATCCCCCATCCAAAATTCATTCTAATTGCATGCAATCCTTTCTTCTGCGCACAATTCATTTCAGATTTGCTCCACCCCGACCTTTCTCATGCACGTTGGAAGATTGCATGCCACCCCAGCATTTTTCATGCATGCTAGATGATTGCACGCCGCCCTGGCCTTTTTCATGAACATCGACCGATTCGGTTCTGTCCTAGCCTTTTTCACACAAGCAGTACCATTACGCGCCGACCCGACCCTTTTTGGTGCAACTGTTTCTTTTGCACACAAGCCTCCCTCCTGGTGCGCGTGTGATGTCCCTCTTCTGGGAATCATTTTCGGGTGCCTTCCGCACCCAAAACACATTCACCATACACTATTTTCTTGTACGAACCTCTAGGTTTAGGCGAAGTAACTTCAAATTCCCTTGGATGATACTGCCCATTGCATTGCTTCGCCTCATGCATATTCGCATAGGCACGCTAATGGCTATTGATTCATAACATAGACATGCTAACATTAACCCTCCAATGGTTCTCTTCCTAACACCCCCAAGCCACGACATTGATGGTGCATTCCCTTCACCTAGGTGCATAGGGTACTTGTTATGTATGTCCTAGGGGTGAGGAGTAAACCCACCTCGTCAGAGCTGTAGGACGTCAAACTGCCAATCCCCGTCATCCTCAGCATATCACGTTAAACTATGACTCCCCCCCATACATCCTACGTTGGGAAAGGGAATCCACCCTGGTGTAAGGCCCTTACTTTTCTTGCAAGAGGTAGCACCCATGCTCCTTCTCTCTTCTTGGATGCCCAGTCCCTCTCCCGATGGGCTTTGTCACCATTTGAGCATCCATCCTAGAGTAAGACCTGTCTCCATCACCTCAGGATACTAACCAGGCATAAGCCCTTGTTTCCTATCTAGGCTGCAGAACACACGTAAGCCCATGTTTCCTCTTTGGGATGCTAACTACATGTAATCCACGCTCCACTTCCCACGTATGCACCTTTCACGACATAATCATCAGGTCTTTGTTGTCTCTTGTTTCTCACACCAAGCATGACTCACGTGGGATTAGAGAAAGCACAGACCATGACATCCTCCTTGGGATGCCTAGAGTGTAATCCCCACCCCCATATCCTGGTCTATGAGGGAATTCATCCATGCCAAGGTAGGGTACGTAGGAACCCTCCACGAGGTTCAAGCCCACCACCCTGGTCTTTATGACCTCTTTCACGTCGTTTCACTGACACCTTGTGAATACTAGAGTGTAATCCCCAAACACCCACCTGAACTATGAGGTCTTTGATCCTTTCCATACCATCGTATGTAGGAATCCTCCCTGAGGTTGAATCCCACCATCTATTGGTCACTCCGACTCCCTTCATGTCGGTTAACCAACAATTTGGGATTCCTTAATGTGTAATCCCCAGACACCCCTTCCAAACTATGTGGACTTTGATCCTTGCCAAGGTAGCGTACGTATGAAGCCTCCCTGAGGTTCAAGCCCAACACTTGGTCATTATGAACCCCTTCATATCGGTTCACTAAACCCATCCTGAACTATGAGGACTTTGATCCTTTCCAAGGTGAGGTACATAAGAAGCCTCAATGAGGATCAAGCCCAACAACCATTGGTCCCGACTACCTCATGTTGATGCACTGAGCCCCATCCTTCCCGAACAATGAGGTCTTTGATAATATCCAAGGTAAGGTACATAGGAAACCTCCCTAAGGTTCAAGCCCGTCATCCATTGGTCGTTCCACCCCCTTCATGTCAGTTCACCCCCGTCCTGCATGACGTTAAACTGTAGACCCCATTCAGCAGTAAGTCATCGTCAACACCATTCAACGGTATGCCGTTGACACCACCGTCCAGCAGTAAGATGTTGATACCTCATTCAGAAGTAAGTCGTTGACATCACTATCCAACGGTAAGCCGTTGACACCACTATCCAATGGTAAGACATTGTGACCTCAATCATCGGTAATATATTTTGACCTTTTCTAGCAGTAAGACGTTGCTACCCCATCTGGAGGTAAGCCGTTGAAAAACCCAATCAGTAGTAATCCGTCATTAGATGAACTATATAGATTTTGATTCCCTACCACGGGGATATGTAGGAAGCCTCTTCAAGGCTCAATCCCAAATCCATCATCATCCTCATGACAGTTCCATCCCATTCATCATCCACTTCACGGAACCTTCCACCATCAATATTGATTCTTACCTGGGCCGCCACATCCCGAGGGGATCATGACACCCCATTCTCTATTCTATTTAATAGAAATCGGGAATCCAACCACACATTGGCCCCAACATCAGTGTTCCTTCCAGGGGTTGCACCCATCTCATCCACTCTAGATAGTGTTCGGATCAGTCTGATATGTCTCCGCTAGATGTTAAACTTGTGGTATACCCGGTGTTAATCATGGGATGCTCAGGAAAACCTCAGATACATGCCCTTGGAATACGATTCCCCATGTTCTATGTGGGATTCCTTGGACTCCCATTCCCTTGAAAATACCTATGATAAGAAACAAGATATAGACGCACCATTGTTCCAGCGCCCAGACATGCCAGTGATGCCCAACATGACTACTCCGCTGACAGAAGGTTTCTACTTTGACCAGACCCCTTCGAATGTCCCGTCAGAAGCAGTTTAATTAAATGGTGTCCATGAAGATATGGCACTAGGAAGCGTTTCACGAACAATGTCTTAAATCTATAAGGGAGACCCGGACTGGGTGACGAGTTCCGAGGAGGAATCCAAGAAAGAAAAACCAACATCCCATCATACCATTACAATCAAGGAGAAAACATCCCTTAACAAGGAGTGGATGCTTCCGGCCTTTCGAAAGTAAGAATGTGGGGAAAAAAAACCACGCCTTTCATCATTAATAATACGAACGCGCGCCCCAGTGAAATCATTGGAAACAACCAGTTATCATCAGAATCAAGCCCCTAGAAAAGATGTTGTTGAGCTACTTTTACATCAAGCATTTACGAATTTTGAACAGGAATCTTGTTTAGAGGATGCCAGCTGTCAGAGGATGAAAATGTCTAAAATAGCACAATGATCGTCTGAAATGGGTGATTTTAGTGATTGTAGGATGATGAACCCAGCTAATGTCCGAATGAAATTCCACAAAATCAGAAGATCAGATGCACAAATTTCAGCTATAGTGGTTCAAGAATCACCATAGCTTTCCTAACTGGGGGATCATTTAATTCATCCTTTAAATTCATTAAACAATTTTCAATGATTTGAAGAAGAATAATAGGATCAATCCTAGCCAGTAAGGCTTGAGGCTTCTTCACATCTGCAATCCCCTCCTCAACAGATGTTAGTTTTCTCTCGATTAGGGAAGAAGCCACAAGGAAAGCGTACAAATGAACTATCCAATGATTCACAACATGTTACAGTCCTTCAAACAGTTCCATTTAGTTCTTCATATAAGAGAATGATGTCTCATAAATGACAAAAAGGGAGATGATATAGCAGAAACACTGACAGAATTCCATCAATGCATTATGCATTAGTGGATGTTATCAATACCATTGCTGAAGATCCTCCAGAAAATAAGTCCAGTTCAGAGGAATCAGAAGATGATGTTCTTTTCCACAATATGGAATACACCAAGGGAAATGAAGAATTTGTGAATACCCAAAATCAAAGGATTACCCTAAATCTAGGTATTCCTTCAAATAACCAACTCCCCCTCTCCGAAAAGAATCTAACAATGGGAAAGGATAAAAAGACAGATTGCATCTCACTTTTTGCCTGGAGAAGGTCAATATCTTTCACTTGAAGAGATATTTTCCCAGATTGAAGAAGAAATGATAGAATTGAAGACTCAATACAGAGTGGTTTGGAAATATAATTTCTGCTTGAAAAACTCCACAGGAAAGTCCTCAACTTGCCAATCCTGTTGGAGGTCCTCAATAATGGGGATTTGTAGTAACTACATATGTGGATAATTAATTCCCTCCATTGGGTACATAATCAAGACATGATTATATATATCCGGATAGACCTTTTCACTTGGGTTATCCAAGGCAGATATCAGCATCACCACCAGGGATCTTACTGGTCATTGCACCAGCTCAAACTCCAGTTGCAATACCTGCATAGAATACAACTCATCCAGATATTCAACAAATTCTTATGAAAATAATTTAGGCATTAACGAATCCGTTGGATTCCATGGAGAAACGACGTGCACCAGTTTAGCTGGAAAAGGGATATTACCCTGAATGGTTGGATGTAATTCCTCCCCCACCAATTTTTTTTATTACCTCATTCCCAAATTTTAATGGTTTGGGAGATCCGGAATAACACATAACACATTTTGTTTCTCATTGTGATCCTATGATGGGAACTTGTCCACAACAAGAAGCAGTTAAGCTTACGTATTTTGTGTAGTCATTACAAGGACCAGTTTTTTTGGTATACAAGTTTGAAATCTTGATCAATTACTGGGTGGGATGATCTCCGTCAGAAATTCCTTCTTCAATTTAGCTCAACACTACCAAAGATGACAATTTTTTTCTTCCCAATTATATGAAAAGGGAGAATGAGTGATTTTTATATTTCATTTCTCGATGGAATGGATTAACATATTCTTTATGTTTATCACTCCCTCACAAAGAGTTTCTTTCAATATGTGTGGCAAATCTGTGTGATGAATTACACACACCTTTGATCCATGTGAAACACAAAGGAGGGTTTTGATTCCTTAATTAAATTGCTCAGTAGATAGAAGAATCTATTATAGAAGCTAAGGCTAAAACTAGTGTAATACAATAAGCTCCAAGAACGAGGATAGGAAAGGTAGAAGCTGCTACAATCACACTCAAATAGGGAAATGTACCAGCTTTAAGGAATCCTGCCTTTTTAATACATAACATTTCATTACATTTTACATACAGATGATATTTAAAGTCTACTGTCTGGGAAATATGGAACATAGTACATGAAAAAAACATAAAACATTATTCTAAACCCCTTGTAAAGCTTCATCACAAGTTCATCCTAAGTAGAATTACTGCATCTCATAACCCGGAGACATACATTCAAAGGAAATGGTGAGCAGAAATCCCAGTAAGGGTAAGCAAGGGAATCAATGTACTTGTGATATCAGTAAGAACTTGATTTAAAATAGAAAGACATTATCAATGTAAGAATAAGAATATCATAATGAAAAGAACTTGAATAATAACTTGAATATGTGGCTAAAAAATTTCATTAATTCATTCATGAACATATTACCAAGGTCCATCTCCAAGGTGTCATGAAAATTACCAAGTTTATTCACCAAGGTATCGTGAAACATGTCATCTCCAGAGATTAAATATTTACCCAATGAATTGGAGTGATATCAGGGAACACCCTTAAAATGTATTTCATTTCATGTGATCCACATAGATCATAATAAAAAATTAAATAAATATCCCAAATAGAATCAATGAAATGGGTTTCGTGTCAAAACCATGACGTTTAAAAAGAGCTTAAAAAT
Source organism: Viscum album (assembly GCA_963277665.1). Lineage (NCBI taxonomy): Eukaryota > Viridiplantae > Streptophyta > Magnoliopsida > Santalales > Viscaceae > Viscum > Viscum album. The sequence continues at coordinate 1,419,838,720 of OY728123.1, read as the reverse complement.
AAGATCATTGTGTCATTTATAACCCATGGAAAGGGAGTGAGGGTTATATGTATGTCAGTTCCAGAATCAAAAATATCATCTTTATATATTTATGAACACCCATGGTAAAACAATTAGTCTGGGTATTGACATGAATAAACAATAGAATTTCTTGAGAGAAAGAGATAGAAATTTTGAGACGAAAATTTCTGCAGCATAACGGCTATATAACATGTTAATTGAAAATAATAAAAAGAGTGGGGAAAAGGGTCTCCCTTACAAGAATGGATCATTTTTCAGTATAGGGATAGAATTAAAAAAATAAGATCATGGTGTGGAAATTTGAAAGACACGCCACATGAAAAGAAAACTTGGAAGGAAATCGAAAGTGTGATTTCTTTTACGAATAATTGGGCAGCCTAACGGCGTCACTTAAAAATTCAGAAAACAAATTGATGAGAGAGGAAATGGTATCTCAACAATTAGACATGTAAAGGACAGTAATGTGAACATATAATAACATACCCTCAACATATAGAGATGGAAATTATAAGACACAACATAAAGGAAGTCATGACTTAAAGGAGGAGGGTGAAATGATCCCTTACCAAGAAGAGTTACTTCGAAAGATTGATGGTCGGGACCTTGGGAGGCTTGAGGGAACCCTAGGAAGACTACTTGTGAGGTAAAAAGACCATAAAATTGTTGGTGAGGACTTGGAAATGAAATGAATGAGGGAAAGTCTTGGTATTTATATGAGAAGTGAGGTGACAAAGCATTAATTGTCAAGGGACACCTCATTGGTGGTATTGGAAAAACCATGGGCTTTCCCATGGTATTTGGCCATGGTATTGGCCACATGGGAAATCTCATACCTTATATTACTATTCATAAGTCAACCAGAATTATTTCATACTTATTAAATCCTTAATGATGTCATTAAACACCCGAAACTCAAAAATTGTATTTTCACTATTCTCCGAAAATTCAACTTTCTCAGAAAAATCCCAAAAATTTCCCCTTAACCAAATATCAATGGTATGATTTCAAAAATGAACACCATTTTTTTAAAATAATTTTCTAAATTTTTTTAATTTAATTTTTAAATAAAAACACTATTCACCGAAAATTCAACTATTTCAGAAAAATCCCAAAAAATCACATTAACAAAATATTGATGCTCTGATTTCAAAAATGAACTCCATTTTTTGAAAATAATTTTCTAATTATTTTTAATTTAATTTTAAAATAAAATACACTATTCACCCGAAAAAACTAATACTTAAAAAATAATTTCTAAAACAGTTATTTACTTATTTTATTGTATCATATTACTTAATCAAGGTGCCTAAATTATATTAATACATTATTAAGTGAAGTTACATAATCAATTTGGTCACATTAATAATCATAAGCATAAAATCACTATTCAAAATTTACTATTCACCAAAAATTATGTTGATCTTATTAGACTCTAAATTTCATACTGAACACAGATATAGAAGACCATTTTATGAAAATCATTACACATTATTAATTATTTAAGGATTACATAAATATTTTAAAATATCTTTTTTCTAGGATTCATCAATAATATGCATACTATATATATGCAGACATTTAAAAATTCACAAACATCACCATAAGAAGACATCACAATTTTTATTTTAATCAAAGGATTACACAAGGCAGTTACAGTCTCGTTACATAAACCCTTGTAACACCAGCATAAGACTTAAGAGTATGTGTTATATGGTGATAGAATCTTGGGGCGGCTCGGCCAACCTTACCCGAGTAGTGATTTCTATCAGCTTGAAATTCTCACGAAGGCGATTCCGTTCTAGCTTCACACGATGAAGTTGAGCATCGGTATGGTCCAATGCAAATACCAAAGGTGCTACCTCCTTCCCGAGTTCCGTCAGATGGGCTTCAATCGGCCCGAGACTACTAGATGTGGCCATTAAATCTTTTTTCTATATAAATTAATCAAGATCACTTGTATTTATAGACAATAATAACAACATTTTGTTTCCAACAGTCATATTGACCAATTGTCATATTGAACAACAATCATATAACAGTCGAAACCCAGTGGTCTTATTTTAATTATAATCATTTTATTAAATGAAATAGATTTTTTGAGTATAAAATAAAATAACACACAAACTTAGGAAACAAAATTTATTCAAAATTTCAGGTCGTTAGAATCTGCCCCCCTTAAGAAATTGTGTCCTCACAATTTTAAAATTGGGCTTGGAAATTTCGTTGAAAGTCCCATATCGGCAAAAGAGTCAATATAACTATTAATTTAGAAGGAAGGAAGGGAAGTACAAAGGTCACCTGAGTTAACCCATACCAGGATTCCATGTAAGAAAACATGGATATGGAAGAGAAAACAAAGGGTCATGTTCTAATAGAGAGTGATAGAAAACATGATTAGGAGAAAATTAACCACAAGAAGATTACAAACTTAACATGTGTTGAACGGTCTTTGATTACCCAGTGGGAAACGTAAACCAAAATTGTTTTTTTACATTTCTTTTCATAATTTTGAGGAATTAATTTACTTCATAGAATAAAAACATAAGGAAATATATTTAACTTCAAGTAGAGTTTCACCCCTTAATATGTTTCCACCATGACTAATCATTTATCTGAATAATGATCATTCAAAAAGACTTGGTCTTATCAAAAGAAGAAGAATCATCTTCTAGAGAATCACATATTCCACAAAAGAATAACTACATTTCTCCCTTGTCTTTGGTCCTCAACTAAAATTAAAATGGTTAGTACGAGATCATATAATCACCAAAAGGATAATCCTTTATAAAAAGAAATATGACTATTAATCTCTAAAATGAAACAAAATTACCCAAATTTCTAGAAAGACTATTCAATACACAACCACCCTTAAAATTCTCTAGAATAATCCAAACTAAGATTGGAACCCAAAACTCAGAAGGATTTAATCACATAGTCTTCCAAAATAAATATTTACATTTATCTCCAGATAACATCGACTACTATTAATGTATCATACTAAAGTGTAATTAAATTATTCACATATTCTCTATGCTAGGTTCTTCATTTTTCAGAAATAACCCAAATCACCATATGTCCACAATAAATACTTAAAAACTTACCAAAAAAATTCAACCATTCCTCCTCAATTCAAATCCTGTAGTATTTTATTTCCCTTAGGCATATAGTACTCCAATAGAGAAATCATCGTCCAAAATAACTTTTATCATTTAACCACCAAATCATTTTCCTATACAAATTATATCCATTTGATAAAACATAAGTTTCCAAAATCAACTTATTATTGATCCATAAAAATAGCAGGTGCATTAGTCAGCCCGAAGGGCATAACCACAAACTCATAATGACCATATCTTGACTGGAATATTTTTTTTGGAATATCATCATTCTTCACCCTCAATTGATGATAAATAGAGTAAAGATCAATCTTAGAGAAGAATTGAGTACCACGAAGTTTGTCAAATAATTCATCAATTCTTGGAAGAGTTTATTTTTTCTTCACTATGATCCCATTCAGTTCTCTATAATCCATGCATAGCTGCATCAATCAATCAATCTTCTTCACAAAGAGAACTGGTTCTCTACAAGGAGACACACTTGGTAGGATAAACACATTATCCAAAAGATCTCTGAGTTGTTTCTTTAATTCCTATAGCTCCATATTTTCCATCCTATAGGGGGTTTTTGACATCGGATGAGATCTAGGTACGAGTTCAATAGAGAACTCTACCTATCTTAATGGGGGGAGGTCCAGGTAACTACTCAAGAAATACATCAACATATTCCTAGACAATTTTGATCTTTTCTATAAGAATAAATCCATGATGAGAAAATTATTTCATTTACAAATATTTTAAATAAAAAAGATTTTATTTCTTAAATCTTCATGCTTATACAATTACATTTTTCTATAATTCTTTCATAATGAATCATAAAAACCATGTGTTTAACCAAACATATCCTCTGGGAGTGTCGTAACCAAGAGTGAAGCAAAACCCATTGTCGTTTACCAGATCCCGTTCGAGTATAGCTCAATGTGGTGTTTTTGGATTTTACCCCTATGTTCATCTGTGCCATACCCACCTCTACCAGCTCATATCCAGACATGGATGTATTTTTTCGATAAACCATTTACTCAATAATCACCAAAATACCAAGAAGAATTCTTATATTTAAACTTTTCTATAGGGTTATTCCTATATTTTTCATATCCAAATTTCCATAAGTAAATCAAATATCCTTTGATACCAACTATAGGCATCCAGCCTTTTTAATACATATCTTTTTATTACATTTTACATACAGAGGATCATTTAAGTCTAGTGTCTTGGAAATAAGGAACAGAATACATGAAAACAACATAAAACATTATTATAAACCACTTGTAAAGCATCATAATAAGTTCAACATAAGTTTAATTATTTCATCTCATAACTTGGAGACATACATTCAAAGGAAAGGGTGAGCAGAAATCCCAGTAAGGGTAGTCCAGGGAATCAATGTACTTGTGATATCAATAAGAACTTGAATAAAAACATAAAGATGTGATAAATGGAAGAATAGGAATTTCATAATGAAATTAACTTGAAACATAACTTGAATATATGGATACAACATTTCATTTATACATTCATGAATATTTCACCATGGTCCATCCCCAAGGTGTCAAAAAAATTACCATGGTTATTCACCAAGGTATCGTGAAACTTGTCATCTCTAGAGATTAAATCATTACCCAATGCATTGGAGCGATATCAGGGAACACCATTAATATGTCTTTAATTTCATGTGAGATACATAGATAATAATCAAAAATTTCATAAATAACCCAAATAGAATCAAAGAAATGGGTTTCGTGTCAAAACTGTGACGTTTAAAAAGAGATTAAAAATAAGATCATTATGTCATTTATAACCCTTGGAAAGGGAGTGAGGGTTATGTGTATGTCAATTACAGAATCAGATATATCATCTTTATATATTTATGAACACCCATGGAAAGAAAATAATTCTTGTTATTCAAATTAATAATCAATACAATTTCTTGAGATAAAGAGATATAAATTTTGAGACGAAAATTTCTCCAGCATAACAACTATATAACATGGTTCTAGAAAATAATAAAATTATACTGTAAAAGGGTATCCCATCCATGAATCGATAATTTTTTAGTATAGGGAAAGAATAAAATGAAATAAATTCATGGTGTGGACATTTGAATGACACAAAACATGAAAAGAAAACTTGAAAGGAAATATAAAGTGTGATTTCATTTACGAAAAATACGTTAGCCTAACAGCGTCACTTAAAAATTCAGAAAACAAATTGATGAGAGAGTAAAGGGTCTCTCAAAAATTATACAGGAAAAGGATAGTAATGAGAACATATAAGAACATACCCTCAACATAAATAGATTGAAATTATAAGACACAACATAAAGGAAATCGTGACTTAAAAGAGGAGGGTGAAAAGATCCCTTACCTTGAAGGGTAACTTCAAAAGCATGAAGGTAGAGACCTTGGGTGGCTTGAGGGAACCTTGGGAGGACTACTTGGGAGTTAAAAATATGACAACATGGATGGGTAGGATTTGGAAATTAAATGAATGAGGGAAAGTCTTGGTATTTATAGGAGAAGTGAGGGGACAAAGCATTAATTGCCAAGGGCACCTCATCAGTGGTATTGGCCAAACCATGGGCATTCCCATGGTATTTTCCCATGGTATTGTCCACGTGGGACACCTAATACCATATCATACTATTCATAAGTCGACTAGAATTATTTCATAATTATTACAACCTTAACGATGTCATTAAACACCTGAAACTCAAAAACTGTATTTTCACTATTCACAGAAAATTCAACATTCTCAGAAAAATCCCAAAATTTCACCTTAACCAAATTTCAATGTTGTAATTTCAAAAATGAACTCCATTTTATGAATATAATTTTCTAAATATTTTTATTTTAATTTTTAAATAAAAACATTATTCACTGAAAATTCAACTATTTTAGAAAAATACCAAAATTCACCTTAACCAAATATCGATGCCCTAATTTCAAAAATGAAATCCATTTTATTAAAAAAAATATAAATATTTATAATTTAATTTTTATATAAAATACACTGGTCACCCGAAAAAACTAATACTTAACAAATAATTTCCGAAACAGTGATTTACCTATTTTATTGAATCATATTACATAATCAAGGAGCCTAAATTATATTAATACATTCTTAAGTGAAGTTACTTAATCCATTTGGTCACATTACTGATAATAAGCATAAAATCACTATTCATAATTTACTATTCAACAAAAATTATGTTGATCTTATTAGAGTCTAAATCTCATACTTAACACAGATGTAGAAGACCATTTTTTGAAAATCATTACACATTATTAATTATTTAAGGTTTACATAAATATTTTAAAATATCGTTTATCGAGAATTCATCAATAATATGAATACTATATTTATCTAGACATTTAAAAAATTACAAACATCCCCAAAAGAAGAAATAACAAATTTTATTTAAATCAAAGGATTACACATGGCCGTTACAGTCTCATTGTATAACCCCTTATAACACCAGCATAAGACCTAAGAGTAAGATGTGCTAGGGTGATAGAATCTTTGGTCGGCTCGGCCAACATTGCCCGAGTAGTGATTTCTATCAGCTTGAACTTCTCGCGAAGGCGATTCCATTCCACCATCACACGATGAAGCTCAGCTTGGGTTTGGTCCAAAGCAAAGCCCAAAGGGGATACCTCCTTCCCGCGTTCCGACAGATGGGCATCGATCGGCCCGAGTCTACTGTATGGGGCCATAAAATCTTCTTTCTATATTAATTAATCAATATCAATTGTATTTATGGAAAATAATCACAACATTTAGTTTCCAACGGTCATATTTACTAACGATCATATAACAATCGAAACCCAATGGTCTTATTTTAATTATACTCATTTTATTAAATGAAATAGTTTTGTTGAGTATAAAATAAAATAACACACAAATTTAGGAAACAAATTTTATTTAAAATTTCGGGTTGTTACATGCTTCTACTGCAAGACCTTCATCATACAGAAGGGCTCTGCCTCCTGAACATTAGCAACAACGATTGTCTCGTCAAGATGATCAAAGAGATCAAAGGTGGAAAAATTTTGAGGAATTAAAGAATAAAGTTTATTTTTTCATGAATGAACATGTTCCTAGTTACTTCATCTTAGCCTTAGAAAACAATTTGGTTCAGTTTCCAATGCTGAAAAAGAAAAATAAATATGGAGATGGAGATCATCTGAAATATTGTCCCTTCCATCAGATATTAGAGCACCCCATTCATGGGTGTTTTGTTTTCAAAGACCTTCTTCAAAAGAGGGTAGACTCTGGACAAGTGAAATTGAAAAGTTCATTAGCTCAAGTAGCGTGTGTTACTATTTCTGATCCAAAGGAAAGTGGTGAATGGAAAGAAGTTAAAATAAAGAACGTGAAAAAATATGACGATTGGATAATTCGGAAAATGATCAATCAGACTCATTCTATTTTATGAACACATTTGAAACAACCAATTGTGTCTTCTACCACTCCTACCATAGAATAACCATTTTAATCAAAAGGTCGTTCCTGAATGAAACAAAGTGCTCATAAGGTTAAAGAGAAGTCAGAAGAAGATGAGATCACGTCAAGGCCAAAATATTCCTTAACCCATGCAAATATTATTCCATCATTTTCAAAATCATGGGCACCTCCCCACCAAACTGTACAAACCGAAGTAACCTGTCGGGCATAATCCTCATCAGACGAAGAATTGATCATTGGTTCTGTTAATGTTATCCATTTAAAGGATCCTTATTCCAATGGTGATTCAAATTTTATTGAGCCAAAATTCTTTATTCCAAATTTTGGTACTATAAAAAGAGGCCATGCTCAAGGATACAGGGGAAGATGTGGGAATTTCAGAAACCACCATTTTTACTCTACCCTTGCCCAATCCATATATGCGGCAGAAACTCGTAGAAGATCCCGTTTGAGATCTCAACAAGAATAAGGAGTTTCTTCCTTGAAAAACAATTATAGTTCTTGCAAAATTATTCTGGAGGACCGATTAGAAGCCACACCATCTTCTTCTCAGCAGATGAATAGAATTAGTCAGTCTAATTTACCAAAGTCAGCAGTATTTCCCGCTTGTGCTTCAACACAAATTAAATCTACAACAGAAGGATCAACATCCAAAGAACCTAATAAAACACATCTCAATGTTGGGAAATGTAGACTGTTGGATCAAAATATGATGTTTTGAAACAATTGGCCCACGTACCGGCCATGTCTTCAATTATGGATGCTTTAAATCTATCAAAAGATCTTCAAGAGGCACTCATTAAAGCTCTATCAAGTCCTTAACAATTTGAAACCAAATTGGCAGCTTCTGAGGTTTACTGTATAGAGAATGATTTGGTAGAATTTCATGTATTTATATCTTTTACAGATGAAGATGAAGACCATGTGGTATATGGGCATATCAGACTTTTGTATCTATCTAGAAAGCTCAATGACATAGATATCTGATGATCCGTCATTGATAATGCTCTAGGGGCAACCTCATTCCCATTCATATATTTCATCGATTTGGCCGGCCTAAATCTGACTTATATTTTTCAACTTTAATGTTGCAAGGATATGAAAAGAATGAACAATAACCTCTAGGCGAAATTACAGGCAGAAATTAGTTTGGAGATTTTGTGTCTAATTCAAATTTCATGGTTGTTCATCAGGACACAACCATCAATATTCTTCTTGGAAGGCCTTGTTTGTATCAACATGCTGCCATACCTTTTTAATACAATCAATTTCTGAAATATAGTTTCAATGGCCAAATTGGGACATTGAATGGTGATAAGTATCCATTCAAAATAGGTGAATCTCAATACCAGGAGACATAGTTTTATAACACAAAAGGAACTAAGTCCATGATGAAGGAAATAACCAGAGTTAATGCTCCAAAGGGACTGGAAAAGATTCCCACAAATCCCTTCACACATTTGATTACATATTATGTGTTACCCATAAATCAAATTAAAAGTGTAAAATCATATCCACACACTCATCCAGTAATTCCCATAATGTCAATTGTGTAGATTGATCCTCATAACATGGAAGACATTATTGATACACCTTGCAATGATGGAAGCTGGAATGGAGATGTTTTCATTTCATCTGCTGAACTACAACGAGCCTCTACTTCATCAATCATAATAGAATAAATTGTAGTGGTGTTAGAGGAAGAAATAGATGTTGATTATAAATCCATCAATTCTTCTTTACCCCAGTAAGACCCTTCATCATCAGTAGGGTTAGATATGGTGGATTCTTCTTCGGGATGTTCAAATACTGACCCCTCTACTAACTCTGGGAGTATTTCCTTGTCACATACTATGAAATTGGAAACATAAGAGGTAACCCATAAGGAGAAAGAAGAAGAAGATCTTGGTTATTCTCCTTTAGCATTTGAAGAAGGTGTCTCTACCGCCGTGTATGAACACATAGAAATAAATCTGGGTACAAAAGAATATCCATGCCCCACCCTAATTAGTGCACCCAAGACCTCTGAAGAGAAAGAGGTGTATACTTCCTTTCTAAAGCAACATCAAGATATATTTTCATGGAATTATTTGGATATTCCAGATCTTAATCCCTATATAGCCACCCATCATTTGGGTTTTCAAGAAGAACATTGTGGATTCAAGTAAGCAGCAAGGAGAACACACCCAACTCATGCATCTAAAATTGAAGATGAAGTTGATAAGATTATAAAGGCTAAATTTTTCTGGGAAGTTCACTATCCCAGATTGTTTGCCAATATTGTCCCAGTGAAAAATAAGAATGGTAAAATTAGTTTCTTCATTGATTTTAGAGATCTCAACTGGCATTGTCCTAAAGATCATTAACTAGTTCTGAATACAGAACTTGAAATTATGCAACGACTAGCCATGATGATCTTTCGTTTATGGATGGTTACAATGGGTATAATAAAATTCAAATGGACCTAGATTATGAAGAATATATAGCATTTAGAGCCCCTCAAGGTGTGTTTTGTTATAGGGTAATACCCCTTGGATTAAAGAGTGTAGACACAACATACCAACATTCCATGCACCATATCTTCAAACCCTTCTTAGGGAAATTTTTTGAATGTTATGTGGATGATTTGGTCATCAAATCAAATAAACATTCCAATCACTTGGATGATTAGGAAACCATATTTCACAAACTTCGACAACATAATTTGAAGATGACCCGCTTAAAATGTGCTTTCAGGGTGACGTCCAGAAAGTTTCTTGGCTTCATTGTACGCCATCGTGGTATTGATGTTGATCCTGAGAAAACAAAATCAATCCTTATTATATCATATCCTCTAAATTTGAATGAATTAAGAGGAATTCAAGGACACTTTGCCTATATTCAGCATTTTATCGCCAATTTGGAAGTAAAATGTTTACCTTTAACAAAATTAATCACGAAGGGAGTTAACTACCAATGGACTGAGGACCGACAAGAATCATTTGATATACTCAGGATATATCTTTTGAGTACACCAATATTGATGACACCTATTGAATTATGACCACTTATTCTCTAGGTGACAACTTTAGAGTGATCACGAGGTGCCTTTCTCACCCAAAAGAATTATATTGGTAATGAAAACAACCTTTATTATCTCAGTCACCCTATGCTTGATGCGGAAACACAGTATTCATGTATTGAGAAGTGCTTCCTGGCATTAGTCTTTGAAATTCAGAAATTGATACACTACCTGCAACATCAAGTGGTACAATTTTTATCACGTAATAACTCACTAAAATTTATCCTCAGTCGCCCTATGCTTATAGGATTTCTAGCATGGTGGGAAGTTGTTTTGTAACAGTTTGATATACAGTTTGTGCCTCAAAATGAAATAAAATTCCATCCTCTGGCTGATTTCCTTGCTGATCACCCATCTACGGAAGACACATTGTTTAATACTCAACTTCTTGATGAAGGGGTCTTCTCTATTAAAGACAATTCCCAAACATTGGAAATGTGTTTTGATGGTGCTTCTAGAATTCCAACAGGAAATATAATGGATAATCATAACTCAATATGGTTAGATTAGGAATTGTCCTTATTTACCTAGAAAAGGAAGTATTGCCTTATTCTTTCTTATTATCGGAAGGTGGTACCAATAATTAAGAAGAGTATCAAGCTCTCATCGTAGGATTGGAATTGTCCCTTCAACTATGAATGGATCATTTATAGGTAAAAGGTGATTCAGAATTGTTAATCAAAGAAATCAATGAGGAAAATTCTATTAGAAAATAAGAGTTAACCCCTTTGAGTGAATTCATTAGAGAGTTAATGTCTGAATTTCCCTCATATCTGACATTGTCATACATCCCGAAATCACAAAATGCCCAAGCAGATACACTGGCTAATGCATCTACAACGTTGGGAGATCCAAATCAGGATGAGACAGTTATCATCATAACCCATCACTATGTGGTCTTAACTTATGTTCAAACTAGAATGGAGGAAATTAATAAAAGATTACCTATTTCTGAACCATATTGTCACTCCATGGGATGGAGAACATCTCCAATGGAATATCTTCAAAATGGGGTACATCCACCATATAGGGCTGAGAAAGAGAATATTTGGTGACGAGGGGCTAATTTTACACTTTATGATAGTCTAGACCACCAAAAGATCCTTTACAAGCAAGGCTTTGATATAATTCACTTCAAAATTATTGATAGAGAAGATACCATAGTTGTCATGAAAGAAGTACATTAAAGAGATTTTGGTGCCCACCAATCTAGGCACTGACTTTCCAATTAGATCTGAAGAACGGGATACTTTGGCCCTTCAATGACATAGGATTATAAATATTTCAATAAAAAATGTCATCCCTATCAAGTGCATGCCAACATCATTAATCTACCATCATATTTTCTAAAAACTGCTAAATAATCCGAGCTATTTTCCACATGGGGAATGGATATAGTGGGGACTTAACCTCTAGCCACAGCTAAGCAGTTCAAGTATATTCTCACGGCTAATTATTTCTTCTCTAAATGGGCTAAGGAAATACCTCTCTAGGTTGTAGGTCCCAAAAGAATTGTTATTTTTGTCAGAACTAATATCATCACCATTTTTGGAATCCCTCATACTATTTGGATGGACAATGGCACCAATTTTTGTTCTGATAAAGTAAAAAAGTTATATCCGGAAAATAATATCAATTCCAATCACTCATCTCGCTATCATGCATCAGACAATGGATAGATAGAGGCATTCAATAAGACACTATCAAATATAATCATGAATATGGTGGATAAATGTAACGCCCTGACCCCAGCTACCCAGAGTCGGTGCATTACTTCGTAACATTTGCATGATCACAAGAAAGATCAAATCCCGAAAGACCGATTGGTTTAGTATCCTTGGAAACACTGGATATAATCATAAAGTTTTACATTACATTTCAAAGTGAAAAACTACTACAACAACAATGTCTTCATATCCACACTATTAACCCCTCATAATATCCCTGCAAGTCATTCATAATTTACTTCTTCACTACCTGGGAAAAATAAAACATAGAAAAGGGGTGAGCTCAAATGCCCAGTAAGGATAACAATATAGCGGAACATTCAAAATAAGCATAATCATTTAAGGCAATGAATTACTAAAACAAAAGCCTTTTAAAATTGAACTTCAACATAGTATGGAAAAAGTAAAATGAAATAATGCCATTTACTTATTCACATGGATATTCTACTAATCGAATAATCACATGCAATATCAATAACCACTTTCATAATGTTGGAATGCATAATGCCAGAATATCATAACCACATAGTCAAGGCCTCGTGCCAAGACTACAAATAAGATTTTGTCAAGGCCTTGTGCCAAGACACTAGTTTGTCTCATGAGACCTACCGATGCATCGAGGAGCTATAGCGGGCTCCACCCGTCACTTATTAAGTCCAATGCATTCCCATATGAAAAGGTTTAAACATAACATAAACATTCGTATTAAAACTAGCTTACGAAATGTAAATAATTTCACCATAAACTATGAATGGTATAAAAATAGCACATCCACAGTCAAACAAATCACAAAACCTTCAATACAATATAGAAGTTTTGTATCATAATAAATCAACTTCAAATAATCTTAAAATCCATCAAAGGATGTTGACATAGATGAAATCAAAATTATTTTTAAAGAAGTATCTCCTTTTATTTTGAAATAATTTAAGGTCCATATAAAATAAAACATTTTCTTTGAAAATATTCTTATAAGCTTGTATGGAAAGCTTCGACGATTTTATAACGGCGGAAAATAACCGCACCCGCCGTATAAGTTAAAAAAACATTCTTACCTCAATTCTGTCGAAAAGGTTAAAAAAGACCTTGTTTTGAAAACGACGGAAAGATTCCTTTATAAACCTCTTATAAAAAGTCAAACAAGGGTATAAATGACTTTAACCCATATTCTTGTAAATAGTAAAAATGTTTTGAAATACATTTCGAAGAAACATGGATGTGGATGATAAAGAGATCCCAGTAGATTATTACGTATAATACAACCTTGGATAATGAAGAGATTGTGAAATAACCCTTACCTTGTACTTTTCCTTGGTTGGGGTAGGTTAACCTTCTGTATAATAGTGAAATAATTGTTACTAAATTATACAAGAATCATATACATTAATATGATATCATATATGATCTTTTAATATTGATTTGATAATAATATCTTAGTATTATCGCCGTTTCGGGTGTTAACTTACTCATTTTCTTTATATGTTTTGTTACATAAGTCATGTTTGTTGTATCTTATTCATATCCAGAATGATATCAAGTCCTTAAACATCATTTTTAAATCATTAAATGATAATTATACTTGAATGGATACGATGGAGAATGAATCTCATCGCGTTCGTGGAGACGGTAGTCCGTACGTACGCACGAACGCTACTTCCATTTAATTTTTATTTTAAAAGAATCGAATCCAAATGATACATAGGTATATTACTATTCCAGTATAATATAATATTTTATATATGTTACTTAAGTTCATTAACACCATCCTTTATACGTTCCATGTGTGGTATGAACGAGTCATATCATTTTAAGGGGGCGGTAGTCCGCACTTCCTCAAATGAAATTATCGTATGTATATACAACAGGAAACAAATAATGGTATGAAATAAAATGGAATTACAGAAGCTTATATATAAAATATATATCATTAATATCATATTTAATTACAGTGCCATCATAATGGCCACCATGAGAGGCGGTAAGATGTATTTGAACAATCATCGTTTCGTGAGGCGTTAGTTTTCCATCCACAGAAACATTATGTTCATCATCCATTAGATGGAGTTGTGTGTATGTGTAGTTTGAATCCTTCTTATAACAACATCCTAGTATATTGAGGATACTGGTGTTGTTACAAAATAAAGGAAATAAAAAGAGTTTGGGGGTTGAAGAAACAAAATAAATGAAAATAATTTAAGAGAAATCGTTACCTTTAATTTAGGTAACTCACTTTGGTTGGAACCAAAGGACTTGTTGAAATGCTTTCTGCCTAAGGGGAAGCTTCAAGGAGGGGGAGAGGGATGTGGGGAGCTCAGTTGGGCAGAGTTTGGACGAGCCAAGTGGCTTGAGAGGTGTGAGGAATGAGTAGAAGTGGTCTCCTTTTGTAAGGAAGAGGAGGGGCTCTTTAGGAAAGAGTGAAAGTATTACTTTATAATATAATTATATTCGGTTTATAATGGTCCAAAAATCATTGAGGTCGAAGATAAGATGACTCATATTCTAAATAATATCAACCAATAAGAATTGGACATGTTTTAGATAATATTATAATCATTATAATATTATTTATTTCAATGATTTATTAATGAGGTAAACATTGCATCATTATTGTGTCATTAATAATTTAACTTATTTGATGTCTAAAAATTATAAATAAAATATCATCATGTAGGAAATCGTTTTATCTTTCTAATGAATATTTATAATCGAAAATCCAACATGTATAACCCTATGTAAAAATCGTTCTTCTAAAAGATGTAAGCTTATGCCATTTTTATTTTTATTTTAACTTTATTAATATAATGTGTCCCTACCACATACAATTGGCTCCAAGGGGTCCCCAAATTGACCCAAGGATGCCCATGGTCGGGTATGTGTCCACCAATAAGGTTAGGACACGTTTTAGGGTAATTTTGTATTATTATAATATTATTTTTTAACCCTTATTTACCGGATTTACCCTTTAACCATGGTAAATAAAATATTTACCACAGTAACTATTCAAAATGTCTAAAAATAAAAGTTACCTATTTACACAATTTGAACATCCTGATTCCAAATATGGAATCCATTTTCCTAAATTCAAAACACAGAAGTGGCAGAAATTAATTTAAAATTAATTCCCGCTGTCAAAACAAAAAGCGTGTTTTTAAGAAGTAATAACTATCAAAAGATTGACACTTGTTTATGTTCGGTTTAATTGTAAAATTATGTCCAATGACAAAAATTAAATTAAATGGTAAAAATATATTCTAAATATACTTTAAAAACACTCAAATTAATAATTTATCAATATTAATTTTTTTGAATAAAAAAAGTTGTTTTTAATTAAAATTTAGTAATTTTCACTATTCATCAAAATATAAAAGTTATCCGAAAAGTACCAAAATTTCACCCTAGGATAATTTCAATATTCCGAATCCAAAAATGAAGTCCATTTTGAAATATAAAATATATATGATTTCAAAAAGTAGGTATTACTATTCACAACGGCTAGTTTAATTAGTTGTGGTGTGTGTTAGAACTCGAGGTTGCGTACAACACACACTATCGATTATTCGAAGGGAAACGTACCGTGGAAGTTTGGGGTGTTACATTCTCCCCTCCTTCAAATAATTGCGTCCTCGCAATTTCTAGGGTATTACTGCATAAAAAGACTCGGGTGGTTCTTCATCATAGGTTCCTCGGGTTCCCACGTTGCCTCTTCCATCTTATGATTTCTCCACAAAACTTTTACCAGACGCGTCGTCCGGTTTCTCAGTACTTGTTCTCTTGTATCAAGAATCTTGACGGGCTCTTCACAATAAGACATATCGGGTTCCAGTTCTAATTCCTCATAGGTGGGTACATGCGTTGGGGCAGGCATGTATTTTCTCAACAGAGATACGTGGAACACATCGTGAACTTTGGAGAGACTTGGCGGCATTGCCAATCGGTAAGCTACAGCCCCAATTCGTTCTAGAATTTCGAAAGGTCCGATGTACCTGGGACTCAATTTACCTTTCTTTCCAAAACGTATGACTCCCTTCCATGGAGATACCTTTAAGAAAACATGATTACCGACTTGAAATTCCAAATCCTTCTTTCGATTATCGGCATAGCTCTTCTGCCTACTTTGAGCTGCTTTGATGTGATTTTGGATTACTTTCACCTTTTCCACCGTTTCCTCCACCAGCTCTGGGCCTACAAGTTTTCTTTCACCAACGTCATCCCAACAGGATGGTGTACGACATCTCTTTCCGTATAACGCTTCATATGGTGCCATCTGTATACTCGAATGGAAGCTATTATTATAGGAAAATTCTACCAGTGGTAAATATTGATTCCACATACCCTGAAAGTCAAGTGAGCAAGATCTCAACATGTCTTCTAAGGTTTGAATAGTCCGTTCTGATTGTCCGTCTGTCTGAGGGTGGTAAGCAGTGCTCAAATGAAGTTCAGTATCCCGGGATTTCTGAAGACTTTTCCAAAATCTTGAAGTAAAACGGGGATCACGATCAGAAACAATCGATAGGGGTACTCCATGAAGTCTCACAACTTCATTAATGTATAGTCTTGCTAGACGTTCCAGGGGTAGATCTTCTCTTATAGCAAGAAAATTTGGTGACTTGGTAAGACGATCAACAATAACCCATATTGCATCGTTCCTTCTAGGAGTCTTTGGTAGACCCATGACAAAGTCCATTGTAATATTGTCCCATTTCCACTCCGGTATGGGAAGAGGTTGCATGACTCCTCCAGGCTGTTGCCTTCCAGCTTTCACTTGTTGACAAACCATACATCTTGACACAAAATCAGCAATCTCCCTCTTCATGTTGTCCCACCAAAAATGTTCCTTCAAATCTCTATACATTTTGGTGCTCCCAGGGTGTATAGAGAAATTGGAACTATGAGCATCATCCAGCAATTCCCTTTTTAGATCAGGTAAATCGGGAACACAAAGTCTCTTCCCAAATTTCAAAATTCCATCTTCATACACAAAGTCTCTCAATCTCCCATCATTCACAGCTTTAATCTTCTTCTGAAATTCTTCATCATTGGTCTGAGAACTCTTAATCCTTTCTAGTAAAGATGGTTTGGCAACCATTTGAAAAAGCATTGATGTTTCACCTTCCCTGGTTATTCCCATGTCCATCTTTACTAGATCCATGAAAATTGGATCCCTTTCAATTCTCATCATGTTCAAAACACCATGGTCTTTTCTGCTCAAACAATCTGCCACCTTGTTTGCTTTCCACGGGTGGTAGTGCCTCCATATATTCAAAGCAAAGATTACAGCTGCTAACTCGAGATCATGAGTAGGATAGTTTTGTTCATGAATTTTCAACTGTCGTGATGTATAGGCAATAACTCTATCATTCTGCATAAGGACACAACCAAGTCCTTTCTTTGATGCATCACTATAAATAACGAACCCATCATTCCCCGATGGTAGAGTCAATATAGGAGCATTGACTAATCTACTCTTCAGTTCTTCGAAACATTCTTCACACTCTTTTGTCCAAACAAATTTAACCCCTTTACGTGTGAGATTCGTTAATGGGTTAGCCAATCGGGCAAAATTCTGGACGAAACGTCGATAATAACCTGCCAAACCAATAAAACTGCGAACCTCAGTTATACTCGTAGGTGCTGGCCATTCTTGGATTGCCTTGGTCTTAGAAGGATCAACAGAGATTCCATCTTTTGAGACAATATGGCCAAGAAAAGAAATCTCCTGAAGCCAGAATTCACACTTGCTAAACTTCCCATATAATTCATGCCTCCTCAGAGTCTTCAAGATAATGCGCAAGTGATTTTCATGATCGTCGTAGGTTTTGGAGTATACCAAGATATCATCAATAAATACCACCACAAATTCATCAAGATACTCCTTGAAAACTCTATTCATCAGATCCATGAATACAGAGGGTGCATTAGTCAATCCAAACGACATTACAGTAAACTCGTAATGCCCGTACCTGGTTCGAAATGCTGTCTTCGGAATGTCTTCCTTCTTTACAAACAACTGATGGTATCCAGATCGAAGGTCAATCTTTGAAAAGTATTGAGCTCCATGCAGTTGGTCAAATAAATCATCAATACGAGGTAGGGGATACTTGTTCTTTATCGTTATAGCATTGATCTCCCTGTAGTCGATACATAACCTCATAGATCCATCTTTCTTTTTAACAAAAAGAACAGGGGCTCCCCATGGAGAAACACTAGGGCGAATAAATCCCTTATTACTCAATTCCTCTAGTTGTTTCTTTAGTTCGACTAACTCTACAGTGGCCATTCTATAAGGGGTCTTCGATATAGGCCTTGATCCAGGAATCAAATCAATAGAAAACTCAACTTCTCGTTCTGGAGGATGTCCAGGTAAATCTTCCGGAAATACATCTACAAATTCTTTCACAACAGGTACATCCTCTATTTGAACATTCCTTTCCTCACTGACAGTTATTTCATTCTCTTCCTCCCCAATAATTGAATTAAGTTGAGCTACTGGGGGTGGATCTAAATAAGAATTAGGTGGTGACGATTCTGCTCTAAAAATAAGGTGCTCCTTATCATTATCATCAAGAACCGTAACCTCTTTCTTCTTACAATAAATCTTCGCATCATAGTCCGAAAGCCAGTCCATACCGAGGATTATATCAAACTCAATCATAGGTATGATGATGAGATCAGCAGATAATGAAAATTTATGTGCTCTAATGGGGACTGATTCACAAAACTTTGTTGCAACGATACTTCCCTTAAGAGTTTTAACTGACAACTCCCTTATTAAATCAAATTGGAAATATCTAATTTTCTTAGCAAACTGGGAAGATATGAAACAATGCGATGATCCAGAATCAAATAATGCATTTGCTAAACTTGAGGAAACCATTAAATTACCTGCTACCACATCTTTTGGAGCTTCTACCTCAGCAGTAGTGATAGCATAAGCCTGACCTTGATCCCTTGGCCTTTTCTGAGGTATGTTCTCCTGACGCTTAGGACATGCATTTGCATAATGCCCCATCTCCCTGCAATTGTAGTACTGAATGTGGGTAGCTTCCTTCTTCCCCTTGCAATCATGAGCTTGGTTATAACGACCCACACTTTACATACATTGTTAATACTTCAAAATTGAATCACTCTTATTACAACATATGAAAAAACCACAAAGGACCGTATAGGTATAGTGTCTTTAGAAACTGGGGAAACATAAACAACTGGTTCATAAATCTTCTACAGTGT
Source organism: Viscum album (assembly GCA_963277665.1). Classification (NCBI taxonomy): domain Eukaryota; kingdom Viridiplantae; phylum Streptophyta; class Magnoliopsida; order Santalales; family Viscaceae; genus Viscum; species Viscum album. Next base: position 1,419,819,104 of record OY728123.1, on the reverse strand, counting down.
CTCCCATTTATTTCATCATATCTAGGGTCCCTTTTAGCATATTCTACTTAATATCCATCTTCCTGACCTGGGGAAAAGAAAACATAAAAGGGTGAGCTCAAATGCTCAGCAAGGGCAAATAAAGGAAATAAAAATCATATCATATCTTTATGAAAATCAAAACCTGCAAAAGAGATCATAATATCTTAACATGGAATAAATCATAGAAGTGAAAATGATATCCCCATAACATAAAACTTGAAACTTTGTGGCATGCACACATAATCATGGAAAATCATTTCTTGTTAGTCATGACTCATTGCCAAGACTATCTTAGTGGACAAAGTCCCTTTCTGAACCGAGTTCACTCCTCGTTTCAGTCCTGTATCACTGAACCGAAATAACCTTCCGTTCCAGCCATGTCTATCTCATGAGATATAAAATCATTACCAAATGCATTGGAGGGAGATATAGGTCCCACCCATCTTATAATGAATCCTTTCTTATGTGTGCCACATAATCATAAAACATACATCATCGCATAACACATATAACAAAAATGGGATTCTTGAAACATCATGACATCATAAATCAATTCATATATGATAAAGGAATTCATAAACATAATTCCATCACAACATAGTCAAACCAATGTAAAAATATGGATAGAAACAGAACCCTTTATTATCTTAGATGGAAAATAATTTTGATAAAACACTTGAATTGAATTCTTGAGGAAAATATCCTTTCTTCTTCAAAAACATTTTTCCTTTCATAACATGTCATACAACTTTAAAATAAAAGAAGTTGATTAAAAATAAACTTGAAAACTTGTAAAGGAAGCTTCTTTGAAGTAATGTTTTAAAAATCCATTCATGCCGTATAAGTTAAAAAAAACATTCTTCGTACTTTTTTCGGAAAAGTCAAAAAGTACCTCGTACGGAAAAACGACAAAAGATTCCTTTCATATTCTTTACTAAAAACTCACCTAAGGGTAAAATTCGATTTAAACTATTTCAAGTGGATGGAAACAATATTACATATTGAGGGAACATGGATGTGGATGATAAAATACACCCCAGTAAATACTTACGAATAAACAATCTCGGATAAAAATGAGATTGTGATATTTCCCTTACCTTAGGTCCGATTTGCTTTGTTCGTGTCCGAAGCTCCTGTATAATGGTTTAAATAATGTTATTTACTTATTCCAGAATCATACATATTGATATGAGATCATATATGGTCATATTATTAGCTTCTTGTTAGTAATATTTCATTGTTACTTGTTACTCGGGTCTTTATAACTTTTTGTTCTTATGCGTGTTTTGTCGAATAAATTCTTATTCTTATCTTTAGGTTATAGATAATTAATTTCCAGAATGGTATTAGTGTAGTATATACCATATTCATTCATTCAATTCATTTATACAATCATTATGAAATGAAGATCATGTAGAACGAGTCGCATCACATCGTGGAGACGGTATTCCGTACGTACGCACGAGTGATGATATCGTTCCTATGATCGTGGAATTGTATTGGAGTATATATATATATTATTTCAGTATCAATATTACTTAATAATAATCATATATAGTTACTCATTACACCATTATACCCATCCTTGTAAGGTGATGGTGGAAAATAGATTACACCACGGCGTGGAGACGGTATTCCGTACGTACGCACGCGCGGTGATTTCATTTTTCCGTAGGATGGATAGAAGGTGAATTAGGGTTGTTTCATATTTATAATAACATATCAGTATGTAAGTAATACTGATGTTATTACTTTATCATGAAACAACTGAAGAAGAAGAAGTTGAAGAAGAAAGAAATTGAAAAGATCGGTAATGGATATTACCTCTTCTTTGGAACGCCTTTTTGAATCCTCCACTTAAGGAACTAAGATTGGTCTTTGGAGAAGACCAGGACCTCTAGGATTATTCTAGGGAAGTGGAGAAGGGAAAATGGCAGGGGTTGGCCGAGCTTGAGTGCTCAAATTGGTATGAGGAGGAGGGGGAGGAGGTGCCCTTTTATAAGGGAGGAGAGGGGCACCTTAGGAATATCTCAAAATATTATTTTATATTAAAGTCAAAATCGGTTTATAATGGTTCTAAAGGGTCTTATTTCGAAGATAAAGTGGGGAAGGGTCGAAATCCTATCAACCAATAGGATTTAGACAAGTTTAGGGTATTATTTTAACCTTATCAATTAGATTTAACTCTAAGTTAATTAATTTAACTTTTACCGTGTCTTTTTGTTTTCTTTCACTATATGGTTAATAAACTTTCTATAACATGCCAAACGAACCCCAAATTGTTTATTATTAATATATATATCCTTATCTAAGTCATTTGGCCGAACCTTAGATTTTTAGGAATAAAATAACAATTAATAATATAATATTTGATTTAAAAACTATTTTGTGTCAATTTTGACACTATTTGATATATGATTTTTGTGAAAGTCATAACAGAATTATATGTTCGAACCAAGTTGATTAAATCAACACTAATATATCATAGTAACCTAAAAAATTAGTGGAATTCATAAAAAGTCTCAAATTACATTTATTTTGGTATTTATATTATCAATATTTTCAATATTTCATTAATAGGATAATTACTGCATCATCTTTGTGTCATAAATAAAATAAATTATTTGATGTCTAAAAATTACAAATAAAATATCATAATGTAGGAAATCTTTTTAGCTTTCTAATTAATATTTACAATCGAATTTATCTTATGTATAACCCTATATTAAAAATGATTTACTTGTTAAACTTTGATTTTAACTATTTTAACCCTTCTTTAAATAAATTAATAATAAATGTCCTAATCTAATCCAAGTGGGCCTAAATGGTCATATTTTATTCCTAAGTTTGTTTTTGGTCGAATTACACTTGTCCAATAGTATTAGGACATGTGTTAGGGTAATATTGATATCATATTTACCCTTAGTTACCCTATTTACTATTAACCGCGGTAAAAATAGTAAAAAGTTACTATTCACCAAAAAATTATTTTCATCTCATTGAACCACATTTTAGTCCTTGATATTAACCGTGTCTCTCGGATTTTTGAAATTCCATTCACAGAAGCGGTAAAATTAAGTTTTATGCAAAATTCAGTTTTTAACCTACCACTTAGTGGTTTCACTATTCATCAAAAATTGAAAGTTTTCAGAAAAATACCAAAATTTCACCCTAGGCTAATTTCGATATTCTGAGTCCAAAAATGAAGTCCATTTTGAAAAATAAAATTTATAAAATTTCAAAAAGTGGTTATTACTATTCATAACGGCTAGTTTTAATAGCATATTGTTGTTTAGTGAAACTCGGTATTGCGTACGACGCAAGCTATCGAGGAAGGTCGCGATTGCGTGTAAAGCAAGTCAAGCAAGTGTTGCGTAGAAAAAGATTCCTTTGATAATTTATATAACATAAAAGTCTCGGGTGTTACATTCTACCCCCCTTAAAAAGAATTTCGCCCTCGAAATTCGTCACTTTGTAACAAATAGATGAGGATACTTCTCCCTCATCATATCCTCAAGCTCCCATGTAGCTTCTTCAAGTTGGTGGTTCCTCCATAAAACTTTCACCAAGCGAGTGGTCTTGTTTCGTAGGACTTTTTCGCTACGATCCAGAATCTCTATCGGCTGTTCTTCATAAGAAAGATCTTGCTCCAGCGGTACAACTTCTGAGCTGAGTACATGTGAAGGATCTGGTATGTACTTTCTCAGGAGAGATACGTGGAACACATCGTGAACTTGAGAGAGATTCGGTGGAAGCGCCAATCGGTAAGCTACCTTCCCAACACGATCCAGTATTTCAAAAGGACCGATATATCTAGGGTTCAACTTCCCCTTCTTTCCAAATCTCATAACCCTCTTCCAGGGAGATATTCGTAAGAACACTTTATCGCCCACTTCAAACTCTAGGTCTTTTCTTCGGTTGTCGGCATAACTTTTCTGTCGACTTTGAGCTGCTCTTATGTGTTGTTGAATAGATCTAACCTTTTCTGCCATTTCATCAACGAGATCAGGTCCTAATAGCTTTCTTTCCCCAACTTCATCCCAGCAAGTTGGAGTCCTGCATTTCTTTCCATAGAGAGCTTCATAAGGAGCCATCTGAATACTGGAGTGAAAGCTATTATTATAAGAAAATTCCACCAAAGGTAGGTGTTGATCCCAACCTCCTTTGAAATCCATAGAGCAAGCTCTCAACATATCTTCTAGGGTTTGAATTGTTCTCTCAGACTGACCGTCTGTCTGGGGATGATAAGCAGTGCTGAAACTCAACTCTGTATCCAGAGTATGCTGAAGACTTCGCCAGAACTTCGAGGTAAATCTCGGATCTCGATCAGATATAATAGAAAGTGGTACTCCATGCAATCTTACCACTTCCTTTACATATATCCTGGCAAGCTGATCTAGAGAGAAATCCTCTCTAATAGAAATGAAGTGTGCAGACTTTGTAAGACGATCAACTATGACCCAGATAGCATTATTGCCTTTGGATGTTTTAGGAAATCCTGTGACAAAGTCCATAGTGATGTTTTCCCATTTCCATTCGGGTATGGGTAATGGTTGTAACATCCCCTTAGACTTCTGTCTCTCAGCTTTAACTTGTTGACAAACCAAGCATCGAGAGACATATTCAGCAACATCTCTTTTCATGCCATCCCACCAGAAGTACTCTTTCAGGTCCCTATACATCTTCGTGCTTCCAGGATGAATAGAAAATGATGAACTATGAGCCTCATCCAGCAGCTCATTCTTTAATTCGGGGATGGGAGGAACGCAAACACGATTCCTGAACTTTATTATCCCATCACAATCAAGGTTGAATTCAGGAACATTTCTCACCTTCTTTTGTAACTCGACATCTTCTTTCTGTGCCTCTTTAATCTTCACATGTATAGATGGTTGAACATTCATTTGAGAAAGATAAGATTTTTCCCCTTCCATTATAATTTCAAGATCCATCCTTTGTAAATCCATAAATATTGGATCTTTTGTGATCCTCATCATGGATAAACTAGCATGGTCTTGTCGACTTAATGCATCTGCCACCTTGTTTGCTTTCCCAGGGTGGTAATGGATTGAGCAGTCATAATCCTTAATCAGCTCCAACCATCTTCTTTGGCGCATATTCAACTCCTTTTGTGTGAAAATATACTTTAAACTTTTATGATCAGTAAAAATATCACACCTTTCACCATAAAGGTAATGCCTCCAAATCTTTAATGCAAAGATTACCGCAGCCAACTCCAAATCATGTGTTGGGTAATTTTGCTCATGGATTTTCAACTGTCGTGAGGCATAAGCTATCACCATATCATTTTTCATAAGAACACACCCCAATCCCTTCTTGGATGCATCACTGTAGATCACAAACCTTTCTCCACTACAAGGCAGTGTGAGCACAGGTGCACTGGATAACCTTCTTTTCAACTCCTTGAAATTCTCTTCACATTCCTCTATCCAGACAAACTTAACTCCTTTCCGAGTCAACTTGGTGAGTGGATTAGATAATCGTGAAAAATCTTTTACAAAACGTCGATAATATCCAGCCAAACCAAGAAAACTTCGGATCTCAGTTACTGTTGTTGGTCTTGACCATCTTTCGATAACCTCTGTTTTTGCTGGATCCACAGATATCCCCTCTTTTGAGATTATATGACCCAAAAATGCAACTTTTTGAAGCCAAAATTCACACTTGGTAAATTTGGCATAAAGCTTCTCCTTTCTCAGGGTCTTCAATATAATTCTCAAGTGATCTTCATGTTCTTCCTTGCTCTTTGAATAGACAAGAATATCGTCTATAAAGACTACCACAAATTGATCAAGATAGTCTCTAAAGACTCTATTCATTAGATCCATGAAGATAGCAGGGGCATTAGTAAGACCAAATGGCATCACTATAAATTCATAGTGTCCATACCTTGTACGGAAAGCCGTCTTTGGTATATCCTCCCTTTTGACCCTTAATTGATGATACCCTGAACGAAGATCAATCTTGGAAAAGTATTGAGCTCCGCGTAGTTGGTCAAATAAGTCATCAATGCGTGGGAGAGGATATTTGTTCTTGATAGTGATCTTGTTAAGTTCTCGATAATCAATGCAGAGTCTCATTGATCCATCTTTCTTCTTAACAAATAGAACAGGTGCTCCCCAAGGTGACGCACTAGGGCGTATGAATCCCTTATCAAGATTCTCTTGGAGTTGCTTCTTCAATTCCTGCAACTCAATTGGGGCCATTCTATAAGGTGTCTTTGAAATAGGCAAAGCACCCGGTACGAGTTCTATTGAAAACTCAACTTCACGATTTGGTGGAAGACCCGGCAATTCCTCCGGAAAGACATCATCAAACTCCCGTACAATGGTCATATTCTTAATCGTGAGTTTCTCACCAACCATTTGAGATAAATAACCTTCATTTAGTGGAATCAATACCCATAAGATGGAAGAAATTTCCACTGGAAGGTTATGTTCATCCTTGCATTGATAGACGATCGTAGGTTGATCTGGAATATGAAATGTGACTTCCCTTCTTTGGAAATTGATATGAGCTCCATGTAGAGAAAGCCAATCCATGCCAAGAATCACATCAAATTCCACTAAAGGAAGGATCACAAGATTTGCAGGAAGCACTTTCCCACAAACTTCGATCGGAGAAGAATTATAAACTTCTGATGCGATTGATGTGCCATTAGGTGTTGTCACAGCTAACTCAACATCTAATTGTTGAGGTAATACGGTGATACCCTTAGAAAATTTTTCAGAAATAAAAGAGTGGGTGGATCCAGAATCAAATAAAACATTTGCTACTTTAGAGTGGATGGTAAGTGTACCTTTCACCACATCGTTATCGTACTCCACATCGCTGATAGAAATTGCATGTGACTTTCCTTTGTCTTTAGCCTTAAGAGTTTGTTGACGTCGACCATCATCATCAACCCTTGGATTTGGGCATTGATTGGCATAATGCCCCATCTCCTTGCACTTGAAACATTGAAGTGTAGCAGGTTCATTCTGTGTATCCCTTCCTTTGTTTGTATCATTATACATCTTCTTCCCATTATCACGGCATTCAAATGCCCGATGGCCTTCCTTTCCACATTTAAAACATTTACTTGTCCCTTTAAGACAACTCCCTCCATGTTTCTTTCCACACTTTGAGCATAAGGGAAAGTTCATCTTCTTTTCCGTGTGCTCTTTAGATTTTTCTTTGAATTCCATCTTCCTCTTCTTATCAAACCCATGTGACTGATGGGTTACTCCAATCTCCATCTCGACTTTGAGAGCACATCGAACGATTTCCTCGTAGCTATTGAAGTCCCTTATGGCTAACGCCCTTCGAAGACTTGGTTTTAAGCCACTAAAGAATCGATCGATCTTACTCTCAGGTTGGATAATAATACCAGAAGCGTACCTTGCAAGTCTTGTAAAATTTGCTTCATAGGTACTAACAGATTCATCATCCCTTTGCTTCAGTTCAAGGAACTCTTTCTCCATCTTTGTTCGGAGAATACGAGGGAAGTACTTATTGAAAAATAAGTTCTTGAACTCGTCCCATTCCATAGACTCAATTTCATCCCTTTGCCTCGTATTCTTAACAAGATTCCACCATTGATCCGCATCTCCTTCAAAACGATACACTGCTAGGATGACTTTATCATGCTCAGAACATTGAAGAACTGAAAATATCTTTTCAGTAGTACTAATCCATTGTTCAGCAACTAATGGATCAGTAGACCCGCTGAAAGATGGTGGACGCTGCCTCATGAAGGATTCAACAGAATGTTGCTCCCTTCTTTGTTCGTTTGGAAATCCTGCATGATTCATAGCTTGAGAAAGTTGTGTGAGCATGGCTACAAGATTTTGCATTCCAGCTCCCATATCGTTTGGTTGCTCAGGGGGACAATCATTGCATTGCCCATCGCATTCCGCATTAACACGGTTCCTTCGGGTTCCAGCCATTGACTAAAACCAAGAAGAATAGTGTGAGCAACACTAATTATAATAGGAAACCACATAATTCAAGAATAAAATTTTAATGCTTAAGGTCTTATCCTAGGTTATTCAAGGCCATTTCTAAAACACTAAGATTGTGTTCTATGCTTAGACTTATCCTTAGGGTTCTTACTAAGGCTTTCACATCCTAGTTTCCAAAGGTTGACTATACCTTTCCTCTGATACCAACTATAACGACCCACACTTTACATACATTGTTAATACTTCAAAATTGAATCACTCTTATTACAACATATGAAAAAACCACAAAGGACCGTATAGGTATAGTGTCTTTAGAAACTGGGGAAACATAAACAACTGGTTCATAAATCTTCTACAGTGTCTCCCATTTATTTCATCATATCTAGGGTCCCTTTTAGCATATTCTACTTAATATCCATCTTCCTGACCTGGGGAAAAGAAAACATAAAAGGGTGAGCTCAAATGCTCAGCAAGGGCAAATAAAGGAAATAAAAATCATATCATATCTTTATGAAAATCAAAACCTGCAAAAGAGATCATAATATCTTAACATGGAATAAATCATAGAAGTGAAAATGAGATCCCCATAACATAAAACTTGAAACTTTGTGGCATGCACACATAATCATGGAAAATCATTTCTTGTTAGTCACGACTCATTGCCAAGACTATCTTAGTGGACAAAGTCCCTTTCTGAACCGAGTTCACTCCTCGTTTCAGTCCTGTATCACTGAACCGAAATAACCTTCCGTTCCAGCCATGTCTATCTCATGAGATATAAAATCATTACCCAATGCATTGGAGGGAGATATAGGTCCCACCCATCTTATAATGAATCCTTTCTTATGTGTGCCACATAATCATAAAACATACATCATCGCATAACACATATAACAAAAATGGGATTCTTGAAACATCATGACATCATAAATCAATTCATATATGATAAAGGAATTCATAAACATAATTCCATCACAACATAGTCAAACCAATGTAAAAATATGGATAGAAATAGAACCCTTTATTATCTTAGATGGAAAATAATTTTGATAAAACACTTGAATTGAATTCTTGAGGAAAATATCCTTTCTTCTTCAAAAACATTTTTCCTTTCATAACATGTCATACAACTTTAAAATAAAAGAAGTTGATTAAAAATAAACTTGAAAACTTGTAAAGGAAGCTTCTTTGAAGTAATGTTTTAAAAATCCATTCATGCCGTATAAGTTAAAAAAAACATTCTTCGTACTTTTGTCGGAAAAGTCAAAAAGTACCTCGTACGGAAAAACGACAAAAGATTCCTTTCATATTCTTTACTAAAAACTCACCTAAGGGTAAAATTAGATTTAAACTATTTCAAGTGGATGGAAACAATATTACATATTGAGGGAACATGGATGTGGATGATAAAATACACCCCAGTAAATACTTACGAATAAACAATCTCGGATAAAAATGAGATTGTGATATTTCCCTTACCTTAGGTCCGATTTGCTTTGTTCGTGTCCGAAGCTCCTGTATAATGGATTAAATAATGTTATTGACTTATTCCAGAATCATACATATTGATATGAGATCATATATGGTCATATTATTAGCTTCTTGTTAGTAATATTTCATTGTTACTTGTTACTCGGGTCTTTATAACTTTTTGTTCTTATGCGTGTTTTGTCGAATAAATTCTTATTCTTATCTTTAGGTTATAGATAATTAATTTCCAGAATGGTATTAGTGTAGTATATACCATATTCATTCATTCAATTCATTTATACAATCATTATGAAATGAAGATCATGTAGAACGAGTCGCATCACATCGTGGAGACGGTATTCCGTACGTACGCACGAGTGATGATATCGTTCCTATGATCGTGGAATTGTATTGGAGTATATATATATATTATTTCAGTATCAATATTACTTAATAATAATCATATATAGTTACTCATTACACCATTATACCCATCCTTGTAAGGTGATGGTGGAAAATAGATTACACCACGGCGTGGAGACGGTATTCCGTACGTACGCACGCGCGGTGATTTCATTTTTCCGTAGGATGGATAGAAGGTGAATTAGGGTTGTTTCATATTTATAATAACATATCAGTATGTAAGTAATACTGATGTTATTACTTTATCATGAAACAACTGAAGAAGAAGAAGTTGAAGAAGAAAGAAATTGAAAAGATCGGTAATGGATATTACCTCTTCTTTGGAACGCCTTTTTGAATCCTCCACTTAAGGAACTAAGATTGGTCTTTGGAGAAGACCAGGACCTCTAGGATTATTCTAGGGAAGTGGAGAAGGGAAAATGGCAGGGGTTGGCCGAGCTTGAGGGCTCAAATTGGTGTGAGGAGGAGGGGGAGGAGGTTCCCTTTTATAAGGGAGGAGAGGGGCACCTTAGGAATATCTCAAAATATTATTTTATATTAAAGTCAAAATCGGTTTATAATGGTTCTAAAGGGTCTTATTTCGAAGATAAAGTGGGGAAGGGTCGAAATCCTATCAACCAATAGGATTTAGACAAGTTTAGGGTATTATTTTAACCTTATCAATTAGATTTAACTCTAAGTTAATTAATTTAACTTTTACCGTGTCTTTTTGTTTTCTTTCACTATATGGTTAATAAACTTTCTATAACATGCCAAACGAACCCCAAATTGTTTATTATTAATATATATATCCTTATCTAAGTCATTTGGCCGAACCTCAGATTTTTAGGAATAAAATAACAATTAATAATATAATATTTGATTTAAAAACTATTTTGTGTCAATTTTGACACTATTTGATATATGATTTTTGTGAAAGTCATAACAGAATTATATGTTCGAACCAAGTTGATTAAATCAACACTAATATATCATAGTAACCTAGAAAATTAGTGGAATTCATAAAAAGTCTCAAATTACATTTATTTTGGTATTTATATTATCAATTTTTTCAATATTTCATTAATAGGATAATTACTGCATCATCTTTGTGTCATAAATAAATTAAATTATTTGATGTCTAAAAATTACAAATAAAATATCATCATGTAGGAAATCTTTTTAGCTTTCTAATGAATATTTACAATCGAATTTATCTTATGTATAACCCTATATTAAAAATGATTTACTTGTTAAACTTTGATTTTAACTATTTTAACCCTTCTTTAAATAAATTAATAATAAATGTCCTAATCTAATCCAAGTGGGCCTAAATGGTCATATTTTATTCCTAAGTTTGTTTTTGGTCGAATTACACTTGTCCAATAGTATTAGGACATGTGTTAGGGTAATATTGATATCATATTTACCCTTAGTTACCCTATTTACTATTAACCGCGGTAAAAATAGTAAAAAGTTACTATTCACCAAAAAATTATTTTCATCTCATTGAACCACATTTTAGTCCTTGATATTAACCGTGTCTCTCGGATTTTTGAAATTCCATTCACAGAAGCGGTAAAATTAAGTTTTATGCAAAATTCAGTTTTTAACCTACCACTTAGTGGTTTCACTATTCATCAAAAATTGAAAGTTTTCAGAAAAATACCAAAATTTCACCCTAGGCTAATTTCGATATTCTGAGTCCAAAAATGAAGTCCATTTTGAAAAATAAAATTTATAAAATTTCTAAAAGTGGTTATTACTATTCATAACGGCTAGTTTTAATAGCATATTGTTGTTTAGTGAAACTCAGTATTGCGTACGACGCAAGCTATCGAGGAAGGTCGCGATTGCGTGTAATGCAAGTCAAGCAAGTGTTGCGTAGAAAAAGATTCCTTTGATAATTTATATAACATAAAAGTCTCGGGTGTTACATTGGTGGCCTTTTTCACCACACTTGTAACAGACTCCCATTCCCTTCAAGCAAGTACCAGGATGTTTCTTCCCGCATTTACCACAAGATGGATATTCAACCTTCCCCTTATTCCCCTTATTTCCATTCCCAGATTGATCAGCAGGTCTCTTCTTCTCTTGCTTTGCTTTAAAGTCATAAGACTTAGAGAATTCCTTTTCGGTCATGATAGCACATGAGACAATGTCTTCGTACGATGAAAAGGATTGTGAGACTAATGCTCGACGGAGAAATGGTTTTAACCCTTCAAAGAAACGATCAATCTTACTTCTTGGGTTGAGAATATAATCTCCAGCATACCTCGCTAACCTTGTAAAGTTAGCCTCATACTTTGTGACATTCTCATCCTCCTTTTGTCTCAGACTCAGAAATTGCCTTTCCATATCCGCTCGATGGTCGCGAGGGAAGTATTTTTCTAAAAACAGATCTTTGAATTCCCTCCATTCCATATTTGATACTTCATCATCTTCCTTCATGTTTTGAATCAATAACCACCATTGATCAGCATCTCCAGTGAGGCGGTAAACTGCCATGATAACTTTTTCCCTTTCACTGCTCCCCAAAGCCTGAAATATTTTCTCTAGGGAATTTATCCATTGCTCAGCTACTAAGGGATTTGTATTCCCGTTGAAAGTTGGTGGTTGTTGCCTCATGAATCGATCTAACATTGACCCTCCACGCTGCGGATCAGGGTGCTCCATACGGGTAAGGTTATTATTCATAACCTGAGTAAGTTGTCCCAGTATGGTGATTAGCTGATCGGCACCAGTTGTATCACCAGCCCCACTATAATATTTGAGCAGGAGGGTAGTCCCTACATGGAGTGCGTGCATTGATACGGTTTCCATTTCTTCCACTAGGCGCCATTTCTAAACAATGGCATAAACTAGATCAGTTTATGAATCAAAATACATAATCCCATACTTATAAAACACTTAACATAAATTGAACTATTTATGGATATAATCCATAATCATAAGAATGTTTTTTCTTTGAGGAAGTATATACTCATAATCCCTTCAAAATGATTTGTAAAGAAAATGAGAGTTATCCTAAGCATATCCCCCGGGAGTGTCGTAACCAAGAGTGCAGCAAGGCCCGTTGTCGTGCACCAGTTCCCGTTCGAGTCTAGCTCAAAGCTTTGTTTTCGGGTTTTACCCCTAGGTACATCTGTGCCAGAGCCGCCTCTACCTGCTCGTATCCAGACAGGGATGTATTGCTCGGAAAACTCACAAAATCTCTACAATACCAAAATTCTAGGAAGTTCTTCTATACTAATCCTCAATGTTCATCTTAGGTATACGTGCTCTAATCAGAGTTTATCTAAATCTAGCTTCCAAGGGTTGTACTAAACTTCCTCTGATACCAACTGTAACGCCCCGACCCCAGCTACCCAGAGTCGGTGCATTACTTCGTAACATTGGCATGATCACAAGAAAGATCAAATCCCGAAAGACCGATTGGTTTAGTAGCCTTGGAAACACTGGATATAATCATAAAGTTTTACATTACATTTCAAAGTGAAAAACTACTACAACAACAAAGTCTTCATATCCACACTATTAACCCCTCATAATATCCCTGCAAGTCATTCATAATTTACTTCTTCACTACCTGGGAAAAATAAATCATAGAAAAGGGGTGATCTCAAATGCCCAGTAAGGATAACAATATAGCGGAACATTCAAAATAAGCATAAACATTTAAGGCAATGAATTACTAAAACAAAAGCCTTTTAAAATTGAACTTCAACATAGTATGGCAAAAGTAAAATGAAATAATGCCATTTACTTATTCACATGGATATTCTACTAATCGAATAATCACATGCAATATCAATAACCACTTTCATAATGTTGGAATGCATAATGCCAGACTATCATAACCACATAGTCAAGGCCTCGTGCCAAGACTACAAATAAGATTTTGTCAAGGCCTTGTGCCAAGACACTAGTTTGTCTCATGAGACCTACCGATGCATCGAGGAGCTATAGCGGGCTCCACCCGTCACTTATTAAGTCCAATGCATTCCCATATGAAAAGGTTTAAACATAACATAAACATTCATATTAAAACTAGCATACGAAATGTCAATAATTTCACCATAAACTATGAATGGTATAAAAATAGCACATCCACAGTCAAACATATCACAAAACCTTCAATACAATATAGAAGTTTTGTATCATAATAAATCAACTTCAAATAATCTTAAAATCCATCAAAGGATGTTGACATAGATGAAATCAAAATTCTTTTTAAAGAAGTATCTCCTTTTATTTTGAAATCATTTAAGCTCCATATAAAATAAAATATTTTCTTTGAAAATATTCTTATAAGCTTGTATGGAAAGCTTCGACGATTTTATAACGGCGGAAAATAACCGCACCCGCCGTATAAGTTAAAAAAAACATTCTTACCTCAATTCTGTCGAAAAGGTTAAAAAGGACCTTGTTTTGAAAACGACGGAAAGATTCCTTTATAAACCTCTTATAAAAAGTCAAACAAGGGTATAAATGACTTTAACCCATATTCTTGTAAATAGTAAAAATGTTTTGAAATACATTTCGAAGAAACATGGATGTGGATGATAAAGAGATCCCAGTAGATTATTACGTATAATACAACCTCGGATAATGAAGAGATTGTGAAATAACCCTTACCTTTTACTTTTCCTTGGTTGGGGTAGGATAACCTCCTGTATAATAGTGAAATAATTGTTACTAAATTATACAAGAATCATATACATTAATATGATATCATATATGATCTTTTAATATTGATTTGATAATAATATCTTAGTATTATCGCCGTTTCGGGTGTTAACTTACTCATTTTCTTTATATGTTTTGATACATAAGTCATGTTTTTTGTATCTTATTCATATCCAGAATGATATCAAGTCCTTAAACATCATTTTTAATTCATTAAATGATAATTATACTTGAATGGATACGATGAGGAATGAATCTCATCGCATTCGTGGAGACGGTAGTCCGTACGTACGCACGAACGCTACTTCCATTTAATTTTTATTTTAAAAGAATAGAATCCAAATGATACATAGGTATATTACTATTCCAGTATAATATAATATTTTATATATGTTACTTAAGTTCATTAACACCATCCTTTATACGTTCCATGTGTGGTATGAACGAGTCATATCATTTTAAGGGGGCGGTAGTCCGCACTTCCTCAAATGAAATTATCGTATGTATATACAACAGGAAACAAATAATGGTATGAAATAAAATGGAATTACAGAAGCTTATATATAAAATATATATCATTAATATCATATTTAATTACAGTGCCATCATAATGGCCACCATGAGAGGCGGTAAGATGTATTTGAACAATCATCGTTTCGTGAGGCGTTAGTTTGCCATCCAGAGAAACATTATGTTCATCATCTATTAGATGGAGTTGTGTGTATGTGTAGTTTGAATCCTTCTTATAACAACATCCTAGTATATTGAGGATACTGGTGTTGTTACAAAAGAAAGGAAATAAAAAGAGTTTGGGGGTTGAAGAAACAAAATAAATGAAAATAATTTAAGAGAAATCGTTACCTTTAATTTAGGTAACTCACTTTGGTTGGAACCAAAGGACTTGTTGAAATGCTTTCTGCCTAAGGGGAAGCTTCAAGGAGGAGGAGAGGAATGTGGGGAGCTTAGTTGGGCAGAGTTTGGACGAGCCAAGTGGCTTGAGAGGTGTGAGGAATGAGTAGAAGTGGTCTCCTTTTATAAGGGAGAGGAGGGGCTCTTTAGGAAAGAGTGAAAGTATTACTTTATAATATAATTATATTCGGTTTATAATGGTCCAAAAATCATTGAGGTCGAAGATAAGATGACTCATATTCTAAATAACATCAACCAATAAGAATTGGACATGTTTTAGATAATATTTTAATCATTATAATATTATTTATTTCAATGATTTATTAATGAGGTAAACATTGCATCATTATTGTGTCATTAATAATTTAACTTATTTGATGTCTAAAAATTATAAATAAAATATCATCATGTATGAAATCTTTTTATCTTTCTAATGAATATTTATAATCGAAAATCCAACATGTATAACCCTATGTAAAAATTGTTCTTCTAAAAGATGTAAGCTTATGCCATTTTTATTTTTATTTTAACTTTATTAATATAATGTGTCCCTACCACATACAATTGGCTCCAAGGGGTCCCCAAATTGACCCAAGGATGCCCATGGTCGGGTATGTGTCCACCAATAAGGTTAGGACACGTTTTAAGGTAATTTTGTATTATTATAATATTATTTTTTAACCCTTATTTACCGGATTTACCCTTTAACCATGGTAAATAAAATATTTACCACAGTAACTATTCAAAATGTCTAAAAATAAAAGTTACCTATTTACACAATTTGAACATCCTGATTCCAAATATGGAATCCATTTTCCTAAATTCAAAACACAGAAGTGGCAGAAATTAATTCCCGCTGTCAAAACAAAAAGCGTGTTTTTAAGAGGTAATAACTATCAAAAGATTGACACTTGTTTATGTTCGGTTTAATTGTAAAATTATGTCCAATGACAAAAATTAAATTAAATGGTAAAAATATATTCTAAATATACTTTAAAAACACTCAAATTAATAATTTATCAATATTAATTATTTTGAATAAAAAAAATTGTTTTTAATTAAAATTTAGTAATTTTCACTATTCATCAAAATATAAAAGTTATCCGAAAAGTACCAAAATTTCACCCTAGGCTAATTTCAATATTCCGAATCCAAAAATGAAGTCCATTTTGAAATATAAAATATATATGATTTCAAAAAGTAGGTATTACTATTCACAACGGCTAGTTTAATTAGTTGTGGTGTGTGTTAGAACTCGAGGTTGCGTACAACACACGTTATCGATTATTCAAAGGGAAACGTACCGTGGAAGTTTGGGGTGTTACAATAAATACAAGAAATCATAGCCTGAAAAACATTTGAATGCTTTATGGGATTATTGGAAAACTACCCATACTGCTACCCAAGAAACTCTGTATTCATTGGTTTATTGAGCTGAAGTAATTTTTCCAATTGAAATACAATTTCCATTACTTATAGTTGCAATCTTTGATCAGTTTTCTATTGATTAAAGAACTCAGAAACAGTTTAATGAGTTGGAATGATTACATGAGAAAAGATTGCATACATTGCATCATCTATAAGTCTATCAGAATTGAATAGTGAAATATTTTAATAAGTATTTTTTCCTTCATTCATTCCTTCAATGAGAATTGGTATTTGTCCTTAGGACTCCAATGATACTAGGAAAGAAACCTCCAAAACATAAACCAAAATAGGAAGGACCGTATTCCATACATATGGTCTATCCAAATGAATCTTATTCTTTAATCTCAATGGATGGAGAGATCATTTCATCTCCTACAAGTGTGAGATTTTTTAACAAATACATTGTGTAATTATTCACCATAGACCTCACTGCGAGACTTAAAACTGAATAGCCCCCTTGTCCTAGTTTCAAGACATTAAACTCCATAACCATAAGCATCCATGTTGCATGACGTTAATGTGTGTAACATCTTTGTCCTTGTCGCATGATGTTAAAATGAATGACATCATATATACAAATATTTTTTTCTCTATTATATGTTAGAATCTTCCAAAATCAAATGTCATTAACATCCTCACTACTTATTAGTATTACACAAGTCCCCCACTTTCGTAAGTCGGAGTCAGATCTGCATAGAGACCATGTTTCAAGAATTATGTATAACATGATTCTCATTTTCAATGAGATACGTAAAGATTCCTGAATCTCCAATTCTGGGCCCAGCCACAATCACAAAATCATCTTATTTTATTTTTCTCCTCCTTTATATGAATCAGATCTATATAGAGGATTTTTTTAAGACATATGATTTGGTCCTTATACCATTTTATATTTTAAGATTTACCTTTCTCTCAGAGAATGTAAAAAAATCCACCGTAATTCATATCAAACTTCATTAGAATGAGAAATTATTGTTTCAAGAACTATGTATGGATTGATTCGTATTTTCAATGAGATATGTAGAGATGCCTAGATCTCCAATCTCGGGCCCAGCCGCATAATAAAAACAAACCCTATATTTCTTATATAAAAATCAAATATGCATAGGTAATTATTTAAGAACTATGTATGACTTGATTCTTTCCCCAACAAGACATATAGTGACACTTGGATTTTATCCCCTAATACAGTTACAATACATCTTGACATTCATATTGGTTCGTTGTCGTCCTTACCACATGACGTTAAAATTCATGGAAATCTAATACCCCTATTCTTAATTTGCATCACCTTTGAATTATAAAAGAAACCATTAATAATCTTTTTTTCTCATACCGATCATAGATTATGTGGGCTTAGGAATTTGGTAGATGGATTCTTTATATAAGGTGTTTTAATTTCTTATGGGGTTAATAATGTCCTCACTTCATGACTCAAAATGTCATAATATAATTTCCTCACTACATGATTTAAAACTGCACATCATCCTATTCATTCAAAGGAAGCAAAGAAAGTATCCATTTTACATATTATTTAGATCTACGTAAAGGACATTAAAATCATAAAAATTATTGATTCAAACATTTCTCATGTGAGTTAAAAAATACCTCCTTCTACATTTCACACTCTTAATCTTGAATATTTCTAGATTATCATATGCTTCCTTACAGTTTCTGGTGATAGAGTTGCAAATATTTAAGATCTCTTTTTCTTGACTATGGAGCACGTTCCCTCAGGCATCCTTTCATAAGTTGCCTACATAACAGGCATATTAGTTAAAATATGCCACTATTGGGCTATGCAACATATTCCCCAGTTGGCCCTGCATAATACAACCACCATAATGGGTTTGTTAAATAATGGAAATTTCGTTCATGGTTATAGTATCTTTTACCCCTTCAAACATTAATGACAATATATTAGAATATTTATTTTAAAACAGTCATTCAAGTATACTTTTCCCATTATCTTTCTCATAATCCAAAAATCTTCAAGGCCATGGTTTAAATATTTCATTCACCAAGTGCTTCATCCAATAGGGAATAATCTTGAATTCACTTGGCAACATATCATATATTGTTTTCATTTATGGTCCTAGTTATATGACCTAAAACTACGGACACCATATATTTTACGTTTGGGTCAGACTTTAAAAAAATTCCTATTCCTCTGATTCGTCGGATATCTTGATTATAAATACCCTTCCCATATTCAGGTACCTTTCTCCATAAATCAATCTCTATTCTTTGGAAAATCATAATCTCCAAAAAAATTCTTCTACTTTTAGCAATATAACATCAAACTTCTGAGAGATTTTTTTATTGACTATACAACACATGCCCTTAGGAAGCCTTGCATAAGTTGCCTATATGATAGGCCTATCAGTCAAAAGATGATACTATTTGGATATGCATCATATGTCTCTATTATCACAGCATAGTACACCCCCATAACTGGTTTTTCAAGTAATGGTAACTTTGTTCATTGAAAATACTTCTTCTAATGTTGTTAGCCCATTTCAAATATCATCCCTCTGTTCCAGAAATTCCTAAATCCCAGTTCAACCTTTTCCCTTTCATACCTGAATATGATAGTATATATCAAAACAAATTTTAAAGAAATTTGGAGTGTTTCGTACTTTTGGCCAGAGCTAATGACCTTAAATTAAAGCCACCCACTGTCCTCACTACAAGACATAAAACTTCACAGTACAACGTCCTCACTACATGACTTAAACCCACACAGTACAATGTCCCCACTACATGACATAAAACTGCACAATACCAATGTCATTATTGCATGACTTAGAACTTCACAGTATAATGTTAGAAATCTTCCCTTTTCTGATAAATTTTTAACTGTTACTCATACACCAAATTTATATAAAAATAGTTTTCCTATTCATGAATTATGTTGCTATAAAATAGTCATTTTTCATTTTTATAATTTATTTCTTTAGAAAACCATAGATTATGGTCTTAAGACACCGAAATATTATTTCCCCCAGTCTATCGGCATAAAAGTTATATTCCTAAAGAACTCTTTTTCTTGACTATGTAGCATGTTCCCTTAGGCAGCCTTGCATATGTTGCCTACAAAAATGGCCAGTTAGTCAAAAGATACCACTATTTGGCTATACAGCATATTCCTCAGTTGGATTTGCAGAATGCGGCCCCCATAATGGGTTTGTTAAATAATGGTAACTTCATTCCTGTAAAAGACACCCCTTATATTGATACCAGTTTTAGATTTGGTGACCATAAAAATCATGACTCTGGATTCCCCTAGAATATTTTTAAAGAATATTAAACCAATTCATAGGCACTCATTCTTGTTTGGAATCTAATTCCAAATTTTTGGTCAAAGCTATTCGACCCTAAATATTAGCCCTTTACAGTCCAACATGGATGACTCTAAATTTACAGTAACAAAATACTTGGTACTCATTAGATTGATAACCTACAAAGGGAACTCTAAACAAAAAGTCAGGTTCCATCTCAATAAACATACATTTTTGTATGATTTAGGTAATATTGGGAAAAAAATAAAGGAGGAGAAAAGATAATTTTTTTGGGGGTTATCCATATAACCCTAGAAACAATCAAATTATGCTCATTAGGTCCCTCAACATAATAAGAAAATTTTGAGAACTTAATTATTATTATTATAATAATGATTGTTTGACGTAATAATTCATTATCATAATTTACTTTTCATAATGAAATAATGAAAAATATGCATGAAAATTTTTATGATTGGAATCAAAATAACTTTCATTCTTATGAAAATGGAGGGACATCCACTAAATAAAGCCTCTCTATAATGTTTTAGAATAAACTGTCAACATTACATATAATTTTTTGGACCACATCATAAGCTCTATCATCTTCCTATTGATGTTGAGATAATTGAGCAACTACAGCCTCCTCTACCGAACAAGGTGCTTCCTTAGTAGTTAAAATGGACGTTATCCCCTCTAATTGGGTTTCTCCTAATGTATGATTCAACTTCCAAAGATTTTTATGAACAAAATCCAGTTGTTGTTGAAGATATAACAACTCCTTTGTGGTTTCTTTGATTTTTGGGATAATCTCGAGTAATTTATTGCTATGATTTGCCTCTGCCTCAATTACTGTAGCTTGAAAGCCCTCAATATTGATGCATCCTTTATCCTCTTCAAAATCTTGTTGTAGCATATGCTTCTGCTCCCGTTGGCGAATAGTCTCTTTCATGGAATCATAGACTGGCCGATAATTAATTCCACCACATCCCAATACATAGAATAATGCTTGGAGTTTTCCAAAAATGGACAAAAATACATATAAAGGATTTTTGAAAATTATGCTCTAGATATGCCTCCATGTCTTCTTACGTGCCATAACAAGAGAATATTGAATCTCTAAGTCTAAAGCATCACCATTTTATCTAAGAACTAATAATCCTAAATGATAATCTCAAGTTCAGTATTAGTTTAAAATGGAGGAAGCAAATATGATTCAAACACTTTATTATATTTAACCAATAAAAAGTCATCTTCTTGATTGGATTCATTCTCTATTTTATCAGCCTTAGTTATTTGAGTAGATGTTCCTTGAGAAGGGTAATTTACATTTATTTTCCCAGTTATGACATTTAAAAGCTCTAGAATATATCTTGAAGAAGGATCCTCTGTAGATATTTCTCCAGCCCCAGCGGAAGGATAAAGTGGAACACCCTATTCCTGAAGAGCCTTTGAAACATTTTCTACAGATAAAGCTGCATAAGGTGAACTTTGAGGTAACGAATCAAGTTGACGAGAAATTATGTATCAAAATTACAAGAATAGGGACTTACTTCCTTTCAATTTTTCATAAAAATTCCCAAACTCCTTAATGGAACCGGGAATATCAATATTTGGATTACGGTTGTGCATCATTTCAATGTATACAACCTAAAATTTTACATCATCCGCATCATTTAAGGTATCCAACAAACATTGGTTGATGCCTAAATTGGCTCCACTGAAATTTTTTTCCATTGGATCTTTAATTTGTATGACATCATTAGGTCTTTCCATGTTTGGGTAAACATTACAATTGGTCTCAGATTGCCATGGATATTCATTCCTTTCATATGAAGAAATTGAAATATCAGTGTTGATTATTTCAGGATCCTTGGACCAAAGTAACTATGTAATGTATTTAATCTTACCATGACAGTCCCCTCTATCAGCAGAGCCATGAGTAGGTATAGATGAATCTTTAGATGATATATCTACTAAAATTTCAAATTTTTCCACGTTAACCTGTGTTTCCCCTAGAGATTCTTTTTTTGGTCTTGAATAATCAGCTCTTAATCCCTTAAGATAAGAGAGATATAAAGATCATACAAGGGGATAAAACGTGGTTACCCTAATATATTGAGAATTTTTTATTCCCTAAGGATCATATAAATACTTACTCCTTTGGTAAATGCTTTGAATCAATCTCATTGCCCTCGTGAGTTTTTTTTCAAAAGCATGGGGAGAGATTGAAACACTATTTTTAGAAGGGGAAACTTAAGTTAATGGTTGAGGATTATCTTTTACCATTACCCCGGTCATGATTCTTTCTCCTGTAGAATGTTTTGGTGACCTGGGAGGATCATTTTTTGCATCGATAGGAGAGTTTGCAGGACCATACAAAGGTTATTTGAGAATTGGTATGGATCTTCCTTCTCTACATTCAAGCTGCATAAATATATTTTCATCAAGATTAATGATGATAAATGGTTAAGCAGAGTTGATACAAAAGAAAAAGGGAAATACATTCTTATTGTTAACATAAATATCCCACTCCTCCTCAGAGTCAATAATTACCCCTTCGCGAACTCCTATGTAAATCATATGAGATACCTGTTTTGAGGTAGGGATTTGTTCATCAGTTTCATATATAATAACCTCTGTCTCCGCAATATACTTTTGTACTTAAGCAATGGTCTTGATTGGATTGCAATCAGAAGGTTCCTTCATGTCACTAATATTTGGTATTCGAATGCCATACTTGATAAATGCGTAGAAATATCTAAGATCATGGGTTATACCCTCCCAATGATGAATAGATGAAGGTTTCACAAAGTTTAATCTTGGTGTGGTCGATTTTGGGGGAGATTCAATGAACTTTGATTTGGGAACTTCTTATTGCATGCTTTCATCAGAAATTTCAACAGATGGGGTAGGAATCTTTGTTTGATGGTGTCGACTAGATCACCTTGGAATTGGAGGTTTTTCTTCTCTATCTCAAGTCTTCCTGGTACACCTCATGCGAAGACGTTTTTAGGGTTGTGAAACCTTCAAAACATATGTATAATCTCTGGCCTTGGACTTCTTACCATGATTTCGATGTACAGCCGTTTTTTTCACATCCATTCAATATATTCCTTTCATCAAAGACCCTTGAGGATATGAAGAAGCCCAAGATCTAGCATACCCAGATTACAATCCAATCGATGTATCTAGTGGAGGTAGCATAATTGACATTTGGGATACCTCTAAAGCCGTTAGAATCTATAATTGTCGCGCTACAATTGGTTGTTTCTCATGTCTGACCTACATAGGTGGAAAAGTGTTTGAATGTTAGATGCATCTAAATTCATGAGAAAACTAATAGGGAACACAATCCTCGCAGCTAATTTCACCATCAATCCTGGTTGATAATACACCATCTCTGAATGCCATCATATAAGATCTTAGCTCAAAATTATTTTCTTTACCATCATCAACAAATGATCCAACCAGTGGGTTACCAAAAGGAAAGAAGCTGAATTCTCTTGAGACATTCAATACCTTCAACACCTCTTCAGTTATCATGTTTAGAGGCTTAATACCAGAAAAAATCTCTAATAAAGGTGTGAATCTACTATAGTTAACTCTAACAAAATTCAACACTGAGTATGAAGAAAATTGTGTTGTAATCCAGCCCCACAACACATGGAATGGCCCTGAAATCCTAAATGGTGCTTTCCCATTGTATAAATGTAGTAGGAGATGGTGAATTCTTGCTAATACATGGGTTTCTAGCCTAATATACTTCACATATGCTAATTTAGCTCCAATGATGAAAGTAACTGATCTTACACCACCTCCGGATTCATGGACTGGATGAAAATAAACACTTATCCACATTACAAGGAAGGAAAATAAGAGTAATTTTTCATCTATATCAGTTTTAACATTATATTCCTAGTTCTTATAATCGTCTCTTTTCAGCGTAGGGCATTATGTTCCTGAACTACCTCGGTTATCTGCAGAAGGAAAAATAGTAGGGTGTCCATAGGTTAGACATTCCTCTATTGTTGGTTCTAAGAAGGCTTCCATCCACACTCTTGCATGAATATCATTCTTTTCCATAGGTAAATTATTTTCTATCTTAATTAATTCATAAGCTAGAAATGGTGTTCCAGAAGCATTACACCATGTTGTAGTAGGTGGAATGAATTCATTATACATTTCCACAAGAATGGGAACTCCAGCTATTTGGTAAATGTCCCAAAGACTAATACCAACTTCATCGTACATCAAATTAAAGGAATTTGTTTTTTAACTCCACCATCTCAGTAATTCAAGAATGAATTAAATCTTATAAACGTAAGTTTTCCCCATCCAAATAGTTGCATAGATATGAAATCTGATAACACTTTTATGAAATCTGCACAAGCCAAAGGTATCCAGAGTGCCCACATCCACTCAAGTTTTACACCCCCTCCAAAACGATGGCCCCAATCTCCATTCAAACCATTAGATTGATCTATTTGAGAAGCCTGAAAATTGGAATCATAATAATGTGTTATTGGCTCTATAACATAATATTTCATATCGGGAGTGAAACCATTGTGGCGAAGGATGCAACTAATAAGGACTGTTCATTCTTGTATTGGAACCCCACTTCCACTAATATTCATGCAGTTATAGTTGGAGTATTGAAGAAACCAATTCTATGGAAAGTACTTCCTAACAGATTGATCATGGGAATCTTGAAAAAGCCTATGCTCGTACAAGGGTAAATAAGGACTTTTTGCATTGTAACATTGGTACGGAATTAGACCCTCCCATAACCCAGGAAGAGTACTCTCAACAATGTCACAATATTTTGGCCCAATGATATTCATAATTTCATTTGGGTGATCCTTAGCTTATTCTGTATGAGTCATCAAATGAAGCATTATATCCTACAAAATAATTACCAAACTCCCAGGTCAAAATTTTAAAGAGGAAATAAAAAAAATGGAAAATAACACAGTTCTTGTAAGTCCTTCAATGAGGAATGTCACATAGGTCCTTCGATGAGGCATGTCGCATAGGTCCTTCAATGAGGCACGTCGCGTAGGTCCTTCTCCAAGTATCCTAGCAGAACCCCATTGGTGAAGTCCTTTTGCGCAGCTCCATCACTTAATTAATTTTCCCTTTAAAAAGTTTCAATGAAATTATGCCAGAGCACAACACATTAAGAGATGGTAGAATGAGCTATGCAACGAGAGATAAAAATTGTTAGAGAAAGCACTGATGAAGAAAAAAATTGTGAAGGGTATGACTTATTTATAGGAAACTATAAATCGGCACGTCCGGACTGCATGAACCCTTTTCACGCTAGACCCCTGTGAAGCATCTGCGTGGGAACATGTGTCGTTTGGTAACTATCACCTCGGGACTTGACCCTCCTGTTCGTTTTAGATCCAATACTAAGGGGGGGGGTTTGTTGATACTAAATGAGAAATTAACAAAAATGACTTTGAAGATAACACCGTATCTTTCAAATACCAATGAAAGGATTGAAATAGTAGAAAGGAAAATCATCAATACTCTCAAAGAGCTTCACAACAGAGTAGCTTCACAGATTTGTGAAGCTTACCTACGCTGCGGACCAATTTGGCCAACCTCCGCGACCAACTTCATCAGCATAGATCTGTGCCAGATGTTTTCTAATGCACCTATGTGGAGCATCATCGTGGAGGAGCTGCACGTCATTCCTATGCGGAGGAGCCCGTGCCAGACCTCCGCACCAGAAGATGCTCGATGCGCCTACGCAGAATACCTGTGTAGCGAAGCTCTGTGCAATACCTCAGTGGGAAACATTTCATTGACTAGGCCCATCTGTTCCTATAAATGGAGCCCTTGGGCTCCCCATTTTGGGGAAAAAGTAAATGACTCTATGAAGATCCCATTGCATAGCTCTTTCACCAAGATTCCTAAAATTGTCTCAGGTAGCTATTTAAACCATGAGAAAAGAGATAATTAAATGAGATAAGAATGTTTTGAAGTTCTTCACACTCTTTAGTCATCATCCATATCTGCATGGTATACCTACCTTCCATATCATTGTAGTATACCTACACGCCATATCTATGTGGTATAACTACGTGCCAAACCTGTGTGGTATACCTGCGTGATTCTAGCAAAGCGGGGTACCTACGCGGTATACTTTTGTGAACTACCTAGGCAACCAGATCAAGTACACAATTTTAAAAGCCATTCATGGCATGGTATCTCCTTTATGGGTTCCCTTACCTGAAATGGACTAAGTTGAAGCCTCCACCGAAACCTCCTAATATCTTTGACCATTGGGAAAGGTACATCAGTGTGTATCCTATTTGGGTTTGTATTTCCATAGTCAGAGGTTACCCACATTTATTTCACAATGGGGTTAGGATTCATTGGATGTTTCTTGGTTTGTAAATCGACAGTCAGTTGGTCTTTTCTCACATAAACAGTTTTGGAAATTCCCGGTTTGGAGGTGGGTTGGGTCCTGGCCCTTCATTTCCAAAATAGATCACCCAGGATATCTAGTTTCTGGTAGGGAAGGTACGGTCCACCTATTTATTTCCCATAAAAGTATAGGAGAAGTCTCCCTCCCCTTCCAGGACCAATTACAAGGCATCCACCCTTGTATAATCCCCTAACCTTCACTCATTCTTCCTTACATTGGACCCTTGTCCAATGTAAATAGAACAGAGGAATGGTTCGTTGCCTTGCCCTCTTACACGGCCGATGTTCCCTCTTCCATCAACATGGTTGAAAAAATTTAGTGTATGAGGTGTCATTGTTTAATCTTTCACATCATCTTATTTCTCACTCCGATCTTGACTCACGTGGGCTAAGAGATGGGTGATGGTTGCACATGTTCACAAATACTCATTTAAAGGAACTACGAGAACTCTGATTCCTATTCAAATTAGGATATGTAGGATGCTCTTTTAGAGCCCGAGCTCACTGGATATCCTCCTCATGAATCCAACCCTAAATTCCACCCATTTGGGAATCCTCATTAGGTAATAAGCCTCAAATTAAATCCTCAAATCATCATGGAATCTATTTTCAGGATGTAAGACGAAACTCATCTCTCTCAAAGGGCCATACTCTCCTACGTGTCAAATCGAACTACATGGGCATTGATTCCCATCCATAGGGGATACATAGGAAGTTTAGTTGTTGTTTAAACCCAACATTTCAAATAAAACCTACTCTCTTTTGGCCATATTACCAACATGCTATGATCTTACTTGGAAACCCATATCCATTCCTAATTCCATGGGATTCTTTAGCATAAGTCCCATACTAATTTTCAACTAAGAACCTTCTTCTTAGAGGTCCTTATCAGATGATCATAAAAGGTATGATGTGTCCTATTAAGTGACACCAAACTATGAGGGTTATAATTCCTTGCACAAGGATTCATAGGTAGCCGATTTCACGGGCACGATCCGAAGATCAAAACAAACCTTTGTCTCCCTAGATGACAATAATTTCTAGAGTTCCCCACAGAGTGACTTAAAAACCAGTATCATCACAATGATGATTAAAAGAATCTAGAATAATTATATTGGAGGATACCATTGGTTGAAAACCTCTAATATATATGAATATTTCCATTAATGAAGAACCTTGAATACATTCTGATAATTCTAAAGTTTTACACATGTTAATAAGGGATTATAAATTCCAAGGGATACTTATGATATACTTGGTGAATTAATAAGGATTAATGAAAAGATTTTAATTTTATAAAGAGAGTCCCAGAGTAGACAATAAATCTCCCCCAAAGGGTTTTATGAGTCCAACCGCCCTTGTTCTCAACCAACACATTTTCTTAAGTATAATAACGTTTAAAACATAACAAACACATACCTTTGGAAAGCAGGCCCTCTTTTGATAAAAAATGTTGGAAGTTTCTGGTTCCATGAATAAATCCAATGGAAACCTCATGGAAGCACTGATTCTTAAATCTAGAACTCACGTTTCAAGGAACTATCAAACAATTTCATAAAACAAAATTTTTTTTTATGATGTAATATTCACAGACAAAATAATCTGTGACTTGAGGTGAAGGTATTGTTAACTAAATATTCTTTTATTCGGATATAAAAATTCTCCATTGACCATGTTATTCTAGTATTATGTGTGTTATTATCTTATATTTTTTTACTTTTTAATTAAAAAATATTTATTTTGATTTTAAAATTTTCATGTAATCTCTTAATGGATTGATTCCCAATTCAAATGTTATAATATTTTAAGGGTTTATCGTCTTAATTTCAATTCAATGAGACATATTTCATATTTTTCAACATGATATATTTTATATGGTGAACTGAAAACATAATTAATGTAATTTGACATAATAAATCATGAAAATATGTGTTTTTACATAATTATATCTTGTTATTTATTTTAGTAATTTTTTTAGTCATATCCTAATTTTTAAGGATTTATCATCTCAGATTTTGTTTCTTTAATGAAATTTTTGAATCATGGAAATATAGTAATTTATATAGTGTATGTATTACAACTCTAAAATATAATACAAAAAATATAAATGTATATATGGTGTTTTACGTTGCTTCTCATATTTTTTTCATTTACATTTTTTTATTACTGATTTTCAAGGGGTTTTATTTTAAATAATTATTTTAAATGTTGTGAATAATTATTCCAAACTCTTTCTCCGTAATTTCTATGTTATTAAATATGTTTCAAAAATGTAATTTTATAAATTGAAATTATTTAATAATGTTATTTTAAATTTTATTTTGAATTTTTTAAATGATTTGATTGGAATCATCTCAATATTTTCTTCCCATGACAAATTTTACTCTCCTTAAAAAGCATAGAAAATATATTATTAACATTTAATGTTGGGTGATTTTATTCAAAAATATTTTATTTATTAATTATTAAACAATATATTCATTTATCCCGAGTTTTTTAAAGATAATATAATTTTCAATGTTCTATGGCTTTTATGTCAAATGGAATAGAAAAACAAAATGATTTTTCATTTTATTTTTCAGTGAAAATTTATATTGGTTTTTATATGTAATCATTTAAAATTATTAATAACTATGTATTATTTTTATGGATCTCTAGGAATATTCACTAGTGGTTTAATAAACCTTCTTTCTATAGATGTGTCGTGATGATTTATCATGACATTGTAATGTTACTCTTTTACTTTTCACATGTTAATTAATCTATGAAGAGATAATGAATCTGTTTATATGTTTTATATTCATTATGAAATCCCTTAAAAGTATTATTAATGTAATTTTTATTTGGGTTGTTATACCTTATTATCTAAAGATTTTTTTTAATGATCAAAACAATTTTTTTGAGTTTTAACCTTTTCAATTGAGTGAATGTAATTATTTATTTTTGAGAAAAATGTTTGCTTTTAAATGGAATAAATAAGATTTATTACGAAAGGTAATGTCCAAAAGCGGAGTCAACATATGATGTTACCATCAGAAACCTAGTTTAATGTCATTAGTTATCTAATGAAATTGGGAAAAATGAAATTTTTTACTAGAATACCTTCATCTACCTGGTGGAGCTCACATGTTAGCTATTGAGGTCTTGAAAGACTAGTGTAGCTAATGTAAGGTTGTCAAATAGCTGGTTCCATCAGAACGATATTTGGTGCTTTCGAGTCAGTAAGATAAAAAAATCATTAATGGTTGTATTTAACAAATCCATTAACATCATTACTCCTTTAACATAACCTAGAAATATGTATATTTTATAAATACCACACATGGGGGGGGGCTTAGAAAGTCATCATTTTGTTCAAATTTGATCTCTATCAATCCATAGATAATGGAAACTTGTATCAGTAATAAAATTTATTCCTCATGAGATCTATTTTTATTTCTTTCCCTTATAATATCGATGTCAAATATTCCTCCCACTTAAGATTCCTTTTGAACTGGTAAAACCAAGATCATTTTCATCGGGTTCTCGGATAACCCCCTAAATCTAGGGTTCTCTCTTCAGGTTTCATAACCATTTCTAATGTCAAGGGGTTTTTGTTCTTTTTGGGTTTTTTGGTACCACTAAAATCAAGTTATATTTTTATATTAATAACATAATCAATTCATTGATGTAGGTGATGTATGAGATTATAAAAAAGCTATTAATGAACTTCATTAATAAATTTTGGTCATTATTAACATTTTGTATATTTTATTTGTTAATCTCGTGAATTTAATTAATTTTTAAATCATTTAATCAACGAACTGGTTAATCTTCTAAAATAAACATATCCTTCTCCCAAATTAAATAAATTTTGTTTATTGATATTTTTTAATTACAATGATGAATTTCAATTCCATTATGATGTCATTATTATTTAAATTTATCTCACAATTTTATTTTAATATCTTCTTTTAGTTTTAATCTTTAAAAGGAAATTTATCCACCCCCCCCCCACATCTCATCTTACTAAAGCCAATAAATGTTATTAAGGAAAACTTTTTTTTTGAAATATTAATAAATTTATTGAAATTATATTCAAATTTTGGTCGACACCTCAAACTACAAAAGTGCTCCTAAAGGACACTGATTGGGTCATGACCATTTCATAGAGAAAGCTAACAATAATTATTAAAAAACATAAATGAATATATTTTTAGTTGAATATGTTACTTTATTGGGAAAAAATTTAGTCATGGTTACACACCCACTAAATAATCTAATAAAAAATAGACTTATGATGATATTTCATTGATTCAATTAGAAAACAAATAACTATATTCTTCACTATAGTTAA
Organism: Viscum album; assembly: GCA_963277665.1. Lineage (NCBI taxonomy): Eukaryota > Viridiplantae > Streptophyta > Magnoliopsida > Santalales > Viscaceae > Viscum > Viscum album. The sequence continues at coordinate 1,419,788,166 of OY728123.1, read as the reverse complement.
TATTAAATATAATTTAATCTTGCGTCTATATTAATTAATATCTCTGAAATTTGGAAAAAAATATTATGTTACTCATGAAAGGACAAATAATATTAATGATACTAGAATTGATATGAATATGCATGTTTTTAATGTTTTACTATTGATTTTAATGAAACTATTTTCAATATGTTTACTCACTACAGTATAATTTTCAATGATACAAATTCTATTTGTGATGATTTTTATATAAAAAATAATTTTTATAAAATACATTGGTTTTTTTCAAGTTGATAGTGATCAAAATAAACAGTGATTCAATATAAAAAAGTATTAAGATATTTTTTGTTGGAGAAATTATTGATTTTATCAGGATATATGACATCCCCATCAAATGAAAAGAGGTAAAAATTAAAGTAACTTGAGTACATGAATAAAATTACATTTATATAAATCAATGAATATTCCTCACGAATTGGATCCAAGATAGAACATTGAGGAAATAAATTTTGAGTAAAAATCCTTTAACCATGTCAAAAATAAAATTAAATAAAAAGAAGTTGAGATAAATTGCGATCATACATATAAAAATTGGAACATAAATGGAAATTTACACTTACTTAATATTGAAATTTTAAAATTTATGAATGATCCAAAAGATTATACTAAAAGTGTAGGTTATAATTACATCTTTTATTCAATCACATGTAATGGAAGTGAAAAATTTCTCATATACAAAATTAAGGAATGCGGTGAGGTTATCTACAAAAATTTATATATTTCAAATTCTTCCACATATTATTTATATTATAGTGAATTAAATTATTAAGAATCAATAAATGGATTTACTAGAATTACCTAAAAAATCAATGAACTGAAAATGAATTATAATAAGGTAATTTTAAAAATAAACCATAATTCCAATAAATCGAAAACTATTCTATGAAATTTAACAAACAACCAAATATTGAGACACATGAATCCATTATTAATGATATCATTTTTTTTCTAAATTCATAAAATATTATAAAACTTCAAGTATAATTTGAAGTTCTCTAAAACATATAAAAAATTTGGTTTGTGTTTTTCAATTCAATCTAGCATCTTTAAAATAATACTCTTGAAAAAGTATTCTCACGAGATAAATATTAAAATTATTTTAGAAAAAGTAGCAAATATATATCTGAATGTTACATAAAAATTGTTCGTTATAGTTGTAATGAGTCAAATAATATCTATTATAATAATTTTTTATGAATTCTTGTAGAAAATCATTGGCTGTGAAGGTGTTGATTGAATGTTCAATGTTTGATGACAATCATAGATCAATGTACTGGGTCCCAAAATCTATAGCCTCTTGATATTTTTAGGAAAAGTGTATCAATATAATATTTCAAATAACAAAATTATACATGGATAGAGGGTTCTCAAGACACATGGGTGGTGAATCTATGAATTCAATTGTCATGAAAATGTAGATAGACATTATGTCATGTTTGGTGATAATTCAAGTTGTCAAACCTCCAATTTTTGTAAGGTTAGTTTTGAAAACTTTACATTTATTAAATATGTTACATAATTTTTTATGTATTATTCAATTATGAGATAACATATTTAAATTCCCATTTGAATATTATTTTTGTAATTCCTTTCATTTTAAACTGAAGCATCTATTTTTAGTGTCACACCAAGATGTTTTTATGAAATATTTTCTAAAAAAATTTAATTATTCAATAGCATGAATTCCACGTAGTAATGAGGTTCAAATAACCATTGTATTCTCTTATTGTAAATTGAATATTTTATCCTAGACATTATATTATCATTAATAAATAAAAATTATTTTTAAAAATGTATGGTGAAGACATTCGATACCAATTAATTATAAAAAATAAAAAATATATATATTTCTTATTTTTCCATAATAAATAGAGTATATTACAATTATTAAATTAAATTGATGAAATATATATGTTATATAATAAATGAAATAATTTTATATTCATTCAATAGATATTTTTTTCATAGGTTATGAATAAACCATATTTGACCTATAAAATCCTATTTTTTAAAAGGCTAATTTTACTGCCTTTTAATGGAGAACCTTTTTTAAATTAATATTATGACACATTAATAATGTTATATGAAAAAAAATCCTTCTAAAAGTAAGATATAAAAATTTACTTAGTATGATTTGTTAATATTTTTCTGATAACATTCTAATTTTCATGAATAATCATAATACACTAAATTTTAATTAACTACTAGTTTTTTCATAAAAAATAATTTATATGGTAAAATAATAATGTTTAATAGTTTTAAATTATAGATAAAATATATTTTTATCATTCAATATAATATATTTAATTTCAATTAATTTCACATTTAATTCAAATGTAAAAGTATTTCAATCTTTTATAATGTTTTAACTTTTAAAAACTCGTTCTCTTTTTCAAAAAATTGGAAAAATCTTAATTTGTTTACTGGAACTTATATATTTTTAATTATAAAAAATGGATTACATATTTTGAATCAATTGTTCCAAATTATGTAGATATCTTTATTTTATTTTTGGGCATGATGAATAGTAAATATGGTAATTTTTATTAATTGGGTAAAAGGATATATAGGGTAATTAAGGATAAAAATACCATTATAAAATCAAGCTAACAGTTTTATTAATATAATTGGATTTTATTGTTTCAAAATAAATCATCCTTGTATCTAAATAGTATCTTTTTGAAGCAACACAGATGAGATTATGACATTAATATAATTTTAATTAAAAAAAATCTAAATATGCCTTACTCAATTTTTAATTACTATGTCATTTTTATATATGGTTATACGAAATATAAATTTGACTAAAAATACTCATATTAAATGAAAAATTGTTTTTATTTATCATGGTAATTTTTTTTATTTTTTATAAAATAAATAAATACCTTAATAGCTTATACATTGATCATGTAAAAATTAATTAATTGATGATAAATCAATAAAATAAATTCTATTAAAATTATAATAACTATAAAAAACTAAAAAAATGGAAAAATGTTATTGGTAAAATATATCTCAACCCTAAACATTCAAGGGTAGTGTTAGTGTCCATTTTTAATCTTATAATAGATATTGTGACAGATATATTAATTTATTTGAAGTGATGTTAAAGATTCAAATTCATAATTTAATAATTATAGCATTTTTAATGTTGGATTTTCCGGAAGATAAATTTGACTAAAACTATTCTTATAAAATCTAGTATATTTATCTTTATCATAGTATATAGTTTTCAATTTTTATTCAAAAAATAAATATATTAAATAAATATCCAAAAAATATTTATTAAATATTTTATTAATAGAGATTAAAAATAAATGTTATTATAAATATTAAAATAAATATAATATTGTCTAATTAATATTTCTAATAATTATTTAGGACCATAACCTCATATAAATATACTAAATTAATTTTTTTGATGTTGACTGTTATCTTAATACTGTTAAAAATTAATAAATTGAATAGTGTCCAAATTGACACTCTTGATTGTTTATCAAAATAATTTTTTATTAAATTATTTAAAAATCATAAAACATTTTTAAAAATATATAATAATTATTATATTGTCTAAAATATTCTAAAGTATTTTTTTTTCTAATTTAAAAAAATGTATATATTTCACCTTGTTAATATTGAATTATTTGTTTCCCTAGTTAAAATGTAAAATGAATAACTAAGTGTTAAATAAAATGGTAAGGTTTAAATTGACCGAAATAATTGTAATAAATTTATTTTATGATGATATTGAAACTATATATAATATAATATTTTAATTTGGGTCATTTTGGTGGTGTTTTTATATGGGATTTATTTTTTTATAAATTAATAGTTTTGGAGATCCCAAAAGTTCCCTTCACCACAATTATAAAAGGGAAACTCCTCCCTCACCTATTCAATTCTCATTGATCCATAAAGCACTGAAATAACCTACCATTTTCCATTATAAACATCATTATTTTCATTCTAGAGGGTTCAGTCTTCTTTAAAAACCAACTTTGGTTCTCTAAGAAGAGATTTATTAGAAGCACATTGAAAAGAGGTAATTTCCTCTTCCGATTCATGCAAACTTATTTATTCATAAACATCAACTTAATGAGTTGTTTCTGTATAAAGTAAATTCTAAAATACCACTTGTATAATTAGTTTTTATTATAATTAATAAATAACCATATTCTACCTTATATCCATCATATAGAAAATGAACTCACCACACGTGTGTAAGTACGACTTACCATCTCTACGCCATAGTGTAATCTATTTTTAACCACCACCTTACATGGATGGGTATAATGATGTAAATAATAAATATATATGATTATTATAACGGGTTATTAATTCTCAAATAACATACACCATCCAATTCAATAACATTCAACAAATATGGAAATGATATAATCGCTCGTGCGTATTTATGGTCTACTGTCCCCACAATGCGATCTATTTTATTCTACAAGTTATTCATTAAAGAATTATTATTTGAATATACATAATGAATATATATTGTATATATTATGTTAATATCATTTTTTAATGTTACAACTATGTCATATGAAGGAAAACGAAAACATACTCTAAAAAACATAAATAAGAAATTGAAGCATTTAATACCCAAATAGAAAGTAATAATGAAATATTTTTTAAAAACATATGATAATATTATCATATATGATATCATAAAAATTACTATGATTTTGAAATTATTCAATGAAATTATTTAAATAATTATTCATGAGGTTTAGATCCATACAAAGGATATAAGACCAAAGGTAAGTGATAATTTCACAATCTCATTATTATTCGAGAATGTGTATACGTAGGTATTTACTGGGGTATATTTTTCATCGATATTAATTTTTCATAAATAGGTAATATTATTTATATTATTAAATATTTTTGTAATGTAAATGTTTTCCACTGGAAAAATTTATTCAACATTATGAAAGGAATAATTTTTCATTTTTCGATACGAGGAACGTTTTGGATTTTCTGGAAAATGTACAAGGTGAATGTTTTTTTTAAACTTATATGAAATTAATGAACTTTAACATCATCATAACACCTTATTTTCATGAAGAATAATACACAAGATTTAAATTTAATTTTAAAATAAATTATTTTCATTTTAAATTGTCCTACATTTTGAGAAAATAAAATGTTTTTGATTTAGAAAAATATTTTCCTCAAAAATTAATTTCAAGTGATACATCAAAATTAATTTCCATATGCGATGGAATTATTTAATAGGGTGATGTTTCTTGTATAATATACTTATTGTTACTATGATTTTATAGGTTTTATGATGGAATTATATTTATGAAATCCATTTCATTTACCTGGATTATGTTATGGATGAATGATGTTTAAAGAAACCCATTTGATTCTTTGGGTTATGATGAATGATTTAAGTTATTATGGAACAAATAAGAATGATTTCATTATGAGATGGGTGGGAGATATATCTCCATTGAATTTATATTTTAAATATTTATATCTAATGATATAGACTTGGCTGTTATGGGAAATGATATCGGTTCAGTAATACAGTGCTAGAACGAGGAGTTAACATTTTTTAGTAGTGGACTCTTTCCTCTATGATGGTTTTGGAAATAAGCATTTGCTAATTCGAAATGATTTTTTATGATTTATTATAAGCCAAAAAACATTATGTTCTATGTTATGACTTTTGGGATTGTGTTCATTGATTCTTATGAACATTCATTATTTATCCCATTGCATGATATCGTGATCATTCATATGTTGGATAAGATTTTTGAATGTTATGTTGTTATGTCTTATGATTATATCTCCCTTGTTTTCCCATACTGAGAATATGAGCTCACCCTTTCATATTTTTATTTTCCATAGGTCATGATGAAGGGTATTAAGTCAGATATGTCAAAAAGTGGTGTATTCATAGTGAAATAAGTGGGAGATAATTAAAATGACTAAGGAACCCGTTTTTTATGTTTCTTGGTTTCTAAGGATACTATAATTATATGATCATATCATATCATTTTTATATTTTATAATTAATATTATGAAACTATGAAGTAATATTAATGTATGTAAATTATTGGTCAATATATTCTATTTCTTGTTTAGAAAAAAGTTATAGTATTGATTTAAAATATATTTTAATTTCAAATTTAAATTATTGAAGTGATCAAGATTGTGTGTCATGTCTTTTTCAAAGAAAAATTGGACAACATAGCATAAAAACATGTTCATCTCAACTCAAATAGACAATTATGATATTTTTATGAATGGAATTAATTTTTTTGGAACATTGATGACTTTGTAATAAATACAAAACATCATTTAAATATTTTAAAGGATGAGACTTCCCCTAATTACCTTAATATTATTCATATCCATATTTTTAGATCAAACCAGGTTTCATGTATATGATATAAAGCTTAGGAATTTTTATTTATTATATATTATATAATATGTATAGGGGTTTGTCTCTTATTTCATAAATATGAGGATTTCTTATTCTTACGAATGATTCCAAAATTAATAAAATGATAAAGGTTATGAGATCAAATCTAATGTAAGTGATCATGAGGTAGATTATGATAATAAATTATATAATGAACAATCTAATTCACAATATTATAATTATTTGTACTCTATAAAAATTATTTTATTGAGAGATATAATTAAAAACTTTATTAGATTATAATATCTCTCTCAAATAAATTTTAACTCCCTCAATATTTTTCGTCTGAGTTTGATACTATAGATTTTAACATGTACTGTTTTTCAATAATTCCCTTCCTTAGAAATACACCCTATGAACATTTGAAAGGAAACAGTCTAGATGTTGTCTCTTTTAATGTTTTTGGAAGTAAATTCTATATTCATAACACTAAATAAAACTTTGGAAATTTTGACACCAAATTTTATGAAGGTATTTTTCTTTGGTACTCTCTGTTGTGTAAATAATATATAGTCTTTTAAAAAAGTACCAAGACTATTTGAGAGTCTATTGGATTCAAATTTGATGTGAGTGTACCAAATCTTCATAAACAAAATCATTGACATTGAGGCTGACCATAAAATTATGACTTCAACATTCTTCTAAATAAATTAAATGTTTTGAAGAACCACAATCTTTCCCTTTTCAAAAGGCATGAGTGAAATTGAAATACCATTTATTATAAAATATTATTATCTATCTTCAAGGTGATACTCATAAAATAAGGTTTAATTTAAACGTGGTTTTACAACGTTCTTTTTTAACAAATATAATTCCTAAATATTGATGATTCCATTAATGATGAAAATAGTATACATTCTATGAAGTATGAATTAATCCAATTAAAATGTAATAATGATTCATTCATATTTAAATACACAGTGACAATATTTTTATTTGTAATAAATGGTTATTTATAAATATATTTCATGATAAATGTGTCATCACTTTTAAAAAGGTGAAGTTTTTTAATGTAGGTTACAATTAAGAATAATAAAATGAAAATGGAAAGACCGTTGTACCTATCCTAGTCCAGAATCAATTATAATTTTATTAGAATTATCTTATCATTTAAATATTAATCTTTTCAAATAGTATTACGAAATAACTTTTTTATTTCTCTTATTTTTGTAAAGGTTTTTGTGGGAAAACATAATAGTTTTGAAAATTGAAGTTTTTTATTCACGTTTTTATGTTATCCAAAGATTATTATGTATAAACAATAGATCATTTTTCTTATTCTTAACTGATGAAAAATATCTCTAAAAAATATATTAAAATTGGAAAATTTGAGTCCACTATTTATTAAAAATCAATTTCAAACAAAATTTTTTTATTCCTTTTAATATGGTTGATCTTATTTTTGTCTCGACAAAACAATCTCTATGTAATGAATTTTAAAATTTAATAGTAAATGAATATTAATTTGTTTTTATGGGATAACATATTTTTTTATAAATTTTCAAATTTATCAAAATAATGAAGATATTTTTCTATATTAATCCAAATAAACTAATGAATGTTAAAAACATTTAACCTGGAAAAATTAAAGGTAATAGTTATGCCTGCAATTACATCTTATACTCTTTCATTGGTTGAATCTACTAATCCATTTTACAATACACATTATAGAAGTATGATTGGGGTCCTTCATGATATTATTTTAACCCTACCACATATCATTTTTTGTGTTTATATATATATATATATATTTTAATAAAATCCAATTGAATTTCATTTAAAATATAAAAAAATTAATATTTAAACAATTATAAAGACCATGGATTATTTATTATTAAAAATACTTATTTTGAACATTCTAGGATTTCTAATAATGATTTTGGAGGATTGCATCTAAATATGAAATCTACAAGTGGTTATTAGAAACTACATGGAAAATATCATATCTCATGGAGTAGTATGAAACAGAATTTTGTTCGCATTATATTATAAAAGAAGAATATATTGTTGTCGGAGTTATTGTGAGTAAATTGTTTATACCAAAAACACTATTATATTTTCCAATAAATTAAAATATGGTCCTAATTAAGTTATAAAATTCATAGGACATTATTATTTGAAGAAATCCAATTTAACATTATCATACTAAGCATATTGATCTAAGACACCACTTTTTAAGCTATCACTTTAAAAAATAAAATATTTGACTTACATCCATTAGCACTAATATTAATTTAGTTGATATATTTACCAAACCTCTTCCATAAATTTTTTTGAATTCAAATGGGCAAGTTAAGTGAGGAATTATTGTGACACATAAACAAAAAATTGAAAATATTGATCTTTTTCAAATGTTCTAAAATTTTTAATCACCTAAAAATATCTTTTCTAAAATAATATTAGTTTTTAACATTTTAATATTTATTATTGGTAAACTGATGTGATTGTAATATTCATAGATTATAAGTTCCAATATGGATAGAAAACAAGTATATGGGGTTCTTATAGAGATTCACCTATAACTTATAACCTCAAATGGAAAATTATAATTTTTATCATATTGTAACCTTGGGAACTAGTTTTTGTCCATTACTCCATAATTGGTTTTAAACTCATTTGGAATATGTCATAGATTATTCACACAATCTTTACAAAACATAATGGATTATTATAAATTTTTTCCTAATCAAAATTTTTATATTCTATATTTTTTTATTATTTATCTATTTAATTTAAATGATTTATTTAACTTTATATTTTTGAATTAATTATTTATAGGGTATTATATTATTAATTCTAAAATACTCTAGTAAGATACATCCTTCCTCAAAACAAAATGAATTATTATAAATATTTTCATATTCAAAGTTTTTATATTCTATTTTGGTTTATTATTTATCTATTTAATTTTAATGTTTTATTTAACATTATATTATTTTTATTAATTTTGTATATGGGTTTTATATTATTACCTCTAAAATACACTAGTAAGATACATACTTATTCAAAATTGATCTTTTTTTATTTTATTTTACATCATAGTTTTGTTTTTATAATAATTATATTTCAATTTTTTTATTTCACTATTTTATTTCAGTCTTGAGATTATTTTAAATTATATTTTACATGAATTTTTTATTTTAATCATGGGAATACTCATGATTTCATTTATTAAAAAATTGAAATTTTTTCAATGGATTAATGTTGTTTATTGTTTTTTTGTGATCCATTTTTTTCTATGAATTGAATTTAGATACAAAATTTAAACCTAAATTGTATCACTCATTAAAGATCATTAATTATTAAAAATTTAATTTCAATTCATTTTTTATTTCATTAAAAAAAATTATGTTATTTTTGATAATTATAAAGGGGAATAGAAATTTTTTCAAAAAGATATTGATGGATAAAATTACTGTAGCATCATGTTTTTGAAAAAATTTATTCATTTTAATTTATTTAAAGATGTAGGAGATAGAGAAAAAATTATACTAAAAGTAAGGGGAATTATGATTTTTAGGTTTTATTTGATGTTTTAAATATCACAAAAATATGGATTTTTGAAAATAAAATGTGTTTAATATTTTCAATATCTAATTATTTAATTTATTCAGTATTGAAAAAATATTTTAACATCACATTTTTATTTCATTATAAATTCTAGGAATACATTTTGAAAATTTCTTTGGAATTTCTTGTTTTTTGTGATAATCAAAAAGGGGGAGGTTCTTTTACCTCACTCTCTTAAGATGTGTTTTAATGATCACAAACACCTTTTGGTTCTCTGGACCATTAAATTTAGTTTAGTTTAGTATTAATGTCTAATAATAAAGATAGTTTGTTAATGTACAAAATAAAGTATTAAAAATAGGTGGAGAAGACTTGAAGATGACCCCACACAAGTTGTTACCACTAGATACTCGACGGAATGTTACCATCTATCATGTGGCATAAAAAAATTTATAAACCAGAAGACCACTAGATAGTTAAAATTGTTCACCAGCAAGTCAGTAATGTTTGAGAAGTACTTGGAGGATATAATAATCCCCCTGGATAAATAGATACATCATGTATCCATTCAAGGGTGTTAAGTTAGAAAATAAATGGATGTATTAAAAATGTACTTCAATGGATCCCATGTCACGAAGCAGAACTGGTTTCCATTAAAACCAACCTCGACCCAGTCAATGGAAAAGAACAAAGGGAATTCTTGATCCTCATGGTCTAGAACAAGTTCCCGAGTATGATAAAGAAATAGTTGGGAATAATTTACCCGCATTTATATACATAACACAACCACCACAATAAATAAATTTAATCAAAAAATATTATCCAAACAAGCCTTTAATGAAAATTCAGAATTGAAATACATGGTTTTAGACAAATCCCAAGAGGAAAAAAATAAAATGTAGTTTAAAACACAACCCATGAACCACCACAAGGCAAGGGGTCATCATCCCCAAGCCTTCTAAACAACACTACACTGAGGATGGAAGCTAACAATCTGAACAACAGATTTTGAATACCTTACCCAATCCTGCGACAATGATTTCCAAGTATAATTATACCCAATGTTGTATGTAGGTTGTGATCATAATCCCAATAGGATTCTACCCAAATGATATTCCATTTTATAAACATTATAAGTCAAAAATATTTAATGTTTTTACAAATAGAAAATGCCATAAACAAATTTTAAAGGATGAAACTTTCAATGAAAACAATTTTCAAGTTGGAAACATTGGAGAATGGTAATTTTTAAAGAAAATGAACATGGTAATGAATTTTAAATCCCAAACTCACCTAATTCCAATGTTATGTACAAATTAACCAATGACTACTAGTCACAGGAACACCCCTAAGAACTAGTTTGTTGTGCGCCCCATGTACCTTGTATATCGGTGAAATTTAGCCATTACAAATATTTTTTCTAATACACGATCCACTATTATATGGAATCACCCATAACCAAGTTGTCCCCAGTATCATAATAATAGTTATTTAGTGTTGTCATCATCAAAATTTCTATATTAATCAGGGATGAAACTTCTCCGGATCACTATAATACTAGTACTTGTCTGCCCACCTATATACCCAGGTTTCCCTGTTTTGCTCAAGTAAGTTCCATATCTTATAAAATACCATTTCACATGGAAATTACATTTAAAAATAATAAAAAAACATAAAAATTATCACACAAAAGCTGTAAAATATCTCTTTTCACATTCAAATTCATCTTCACATCATAATAACACCAAACAATCCCATAAACACATCCTACACATTTCTCGCAATTTAATAAATCATTCCACAATTAATAAAATATTATATAAACATTTGAATTCAAAAATCATCAATTTATCTTTAAAATAAAAATTTTAAGAACATACACTCTCCAAAATAGTATATCAACATATTTGTCACACATTATGTAACTCAATAAACCATTTGAGATTTTTTTAAACAACATCAAGGAGTATAACATGATTTTTTACATAAAACCAATTAAAAACCCTATTTCCTGGCCAAAAGCACACAAAAACCCTACCAAATCATATTTTTATGCCCAAAAAATATTTAATAATCTATTTTCATATGTTATAAAATGGATTCAAATGATACCACAAGTGTTATAAAAGAAAAACACACCATTTCTAGCAGAAAATGTTACATTAAAATTAAATTCTAAAACTAATTCCATAAAAAATATATTTCGCACCACAGAAAACACATATGAAAGATGATAAATATGTTAATCAAGCCGTTTAACTCATCAATAAATTTTTATGCATGGAATCACCTGTAATTTGTGTTAAAACCCCCAAATCATTGTGTGAAGATTCAAACACACCACCACCGCACCAGAAGGGAATGAAAATGAATCTTAATCCAAGAATATTGAACCAAGAAACTCTGAAATAAACCCCAGGTACTAAATTCTAGTTGATGTAATATTTAAACATTATAGAGGAAGGAAGAGACCGAATGAATAATTGAAGAAACAAGATAGGGATTCAATTAAGAAAATTTGATGAAATCACCCCAAATACACCAATATTTGAATATACATGCATCCAAAACTGAAAATGATGTTTGAATAAGGTGGGGGAGGTCGGGTGGGGACTAAAAAGGGGGAAATGTAAAAAAATGAATGATTTATGAAAGAAAAAAATTACCCTTCTAGATTTGGAGGATTTGAGAAACCAGGAAAAAATTCACCCTTATTCATTATGAATAGGAGCTCCAAAGAGGGAAAATAAAACATGGGTGTGCTCCTATGGTTAGTGGTCTCAAATGAAAGGTTCAATGATAAAAAATGTTAAAAATTAATTATATATAAAAGAAATAAAATATTATTTTTAAACTTGAAATGGTCTCACGGGTTAGCCCAATTCTTGAATAAATCACCCACATTTACCATGATTATTAGTTTTTAAGTGTTAAAAATGGATATGGTGGCTTGAATATGATAGGGTAGGACCCGTGGGAAGATGAATGTGTGAAAAAATTTAAAAAATTAAGGATTTATAAAAGAAAAAGATTTTGTTTTTAATTCTGGAAATGAGCTCACGGTTTGGCCCAAATCTAGATAAAACAACCATTTTATCCAAAATTCTTGGAAAACCTCGAATAAGAAAACAAAAATACGAATTAAATGAAAAATACCTTTAAAATATGTAATTTATGTGACAATTTTCTTCACCAAAAAACATTCCACCCTCATAATGTTATCTTGGTAAGACGCAAAAAAATCAAAACCCAATAGATAGACCAAGATGAAATTGGAAAAAAGCCTATAGTTGATCAAAAAAAGAAACAAATACTCTCACAAACCAAAAATTTACACCAAATTCCAGATCCAAGAAAACATAATCGAACCACATACCATCAGAAAACACCTTAACCACTGCCATGGTATGCTCACACAACTTACCCGAAATGCATGATGAATTCAAACTGGGTTCCCATAGCCTTACCTGAATAGAGCAGTTGGAAACTCTCTAGTCCCAATGCTTTCACAAGAATGAAGTTAGTTGTGGGATAGATCCTAAATGAGACAACCTATCACCATGAGATCAGAATGTAAAAAACCAAATTTCCCCAACATGGGGAGGTTTGGATGAACTCCCCACTATAAGAGACAACTTAATTTCCTAGGAGAGAATCAGGACACCAACAGTGGGAGGCCTGAATGGACTCCCTCGCATAAGGGTTAGACTACCATTATATTCCTTCCAAATTAAATTACTATAAACACATGGTGGTTCCCCCCACTATAAAAACCATATATCTTAACTAAATTTCTTGGGCCGACACGAAAAGGACCCCAACTTTTAATTAATTGGCACGACCTCATGGTTAGTCTGCATGGTTTACCAGACCATGCGTAGACCATACAGTAACCTCTGCTAAAATGGAACCGTCCGCACGCTTACCTGAGACAAGGTGTAGATCCTTGCTGAGGCCGTACGATAGGTTTTTTCTCCTACGGTATGGTTTCCCAGGATGGGTCATGGTTACTACTAACTATGCAGAAACTGTGGGCTTGAATTAGCCTAGACAAAATTTTATACATTTCTCCAAAAACTAAATGGAAGTAAAATGAGGAAAACATAAAATCAAAAACTTCTCAACACTGACCAATGACACCCCGCCATATTAGAGGAGGTGAGAGAATGTCCCATCTAACATGATTCACCACCACATCCGACAACACATACCTAAAATTTCATCATAGGATGTCCACAACTAAGACTGAGGCTGGCTCACCCAAAAAGACCCCATAAGGGCCTATAAAAAAAGTCCTTCACCCTGTCAGACACATAACCCAACAGTTTACCAAAAAATTGTCTTAGAAGATGCAAACACATCACCTCTTGTTTTATCATATGGGAAACCACAGAAAGAAAGGATACATAGAAAGACCTTCCTCTAAAATAGAGGACTTCATAATTTTCTAAAGTGAGACAGAACATTACAAAATAGTGACTCTCAGAATATTTTTCAAGTTTCACCTTTATCATGAAACAACCACATGACATCACAAGGAGTCACCAAACATGACCATTGTAAATGATATAAACAACACGAGGATAAATACCTTATGTCAAGTACCAAATAACACACGATTCTTGCCAGTGGCCATAAAGCCCCTCTTGATTAGATATTCCACACTGGTGGCCTAACATGAACCCCTTTGTCCAAGAGACTGACGGAGGACCTATAGGTGCTCTTAAAAAACATCCTAAACTTACAACTTCAAACAAATTTTACTCTTAATGACTCAGGAAACTCAATAAACTTTGGTCTATTTCAACCTTCCACAACCACTCTCCGTCTACAAGGGGATTCACATAAACGAAAAAAGAACAGGGGTAGATTTAATCTCCAAATCTCAAGAAAAATGACCTTATCATGGAAAATTAGAGGATATTATAATAAAGAATCACCCAAGGCTACACTTCAATCATCCATGAACTCCTTATGGGGATGTACCCTAGCCAACATGACAACCCAAAGACTCAAAAATGGGAATCCTTTAGTCAAAACATACCACAAACCAGAACCAAACACATGATGGGAACAACCATAAGAGATTACAAAAACATTTCTCAAAATAGACCACTAGCCAACACATTAACCCAAATCACTGGGGAAATATAACCCAAAATCATTTTTTAAACAAGTGGGGTTCTCAATCTCAAAATATCCCACAATAAAAATGTCAATAACATAGCAAACCTACCACCTAAACACCAGTTTTCAAAATATAAAATTTTCCTTAAGAATAATTTCTTTGAAAATAAATTAGATCGGTTGTTATCTCCTCAAACAATGGTATCTCATGGGCCTCAAACATGAATGTTTCCATGCCACACTAGGAACCATACTAATATCAACTACATAACTTATCCAGTCATTGCATTAACCATCCCACTTTCCATATAAACCCATAAATGTGGACCCTCACGAAAATACCAAGGGTTAACATAAAAATTATATCAACCTTCTAAAAACAATACATTAATCTGACACTTCTTTTTTCATAACAGAAAACCACCAAATGATATCCCAATTGAAATCTAATAAATATTTTCAGAAAATCACCAACCATTCAAATAAAAACCCAGTTTCAAGTCACACACATTAGTTTCAAACATCTAAGCACATTTCAAAACTATTTTGGTTTTATAGAGAAATCCAATTCACCCATACCCACTAATGTTAAAACTAATTTATCCTAATTTTAAATAAATTCAAAAAAATTCCTGAAACTCTTTTCTTATGCCATTTAATTACCAATTCAAAATATATCTTCAAAAAACACACATAAGTTCCGGAACACTTAATTTTGTTCAAAACACTTTTCAATGGTTTAGAAAATTCTACTAGAAACATATTTTCAAAACCCCCTTTAACATAATTCATACACTCAAAAGGGGTGTAAACGCATTATTTACCCATTCAAAACAATTTTGAAATTTCATTTCTTCCCAATCAGATATAAAACGTTTTCTACATTACTAGAAAATCATTTCAAAAAAATTCACACTTCCTAAAATCAATTCATCATTTTTTTGCTTTAATCCAAAGTTTAAAAAATTCCAAAATAAAAAGACACAAGATAATGTGAGGGGTAATTAGTGCTTGTGAGTGGATTAGACATACGGTTAGAAACCAAACACCAATCACTTCACCATCAGAGATATTGTTCTTTGGAAATATCCCCAGATCAATATGTCTTGATAAGACCTTTTAGCCCACTGTGAAAATTAACCCAACTCACTTTTCATTTACTTAATCATCGACAAACTGTGATATTAAAAGAACATAGAAAAACCTAAATATCCATTGCTGACATGAATCTTGTCACGAGATGTGCTGGCTAGGCACACTACTCATAATTAGAATTTCATGTCAGAAAAATCCTAGCTCTGGCCTACCAAGACTCTTTTATAAAAGAACATGGCCCAAAAAGTGTAAACCTGCCCTAATACCATTTTCTCAAGAACTAGATCTGGTCGCCATAAAAATGAGCCCATGACCTGGTCTTTGGCAAGGCCTGAAAGATGATCCTGATCCCCATGGGCTGGTACATGTTTCAGGGTATGAAAATGTAAAATTTGGGAACAATTTACCTGAATTAATAAACAAAAAACAACAACCTAAATAAATAAATTGAATCTGAAAATATAATCCAAAAATTCCCTTCATAAAAATTCAGAATTGTAATACTTGCTTTTAGAAAATTCCCAAGAGTTCCACAACTCAAAATGAGCTGCAAACACAACCCAAGAACCAACACAAGGTAAGGGGTCATTATCCCTAATCCTTTTCTTGAAAATTACATCAATGATGGAAGATAACAACCTAAACCACCGATTCTGAATGCTTTACCCAACCCTACGACATAGGTTGACTAGCCTACTGACACCCATTGTTTTAAGTAGGGTTTAAGCCTAATTCACATAGGATTCCACCCAAAAGATATTTTATGTGACAAATATTATAATAAGAAAGTATTTCAAGGTTTTATATATAGGAAATTCATTAATCAATTTTTAAAGGTTGAAAATTTCAATGAAAATAGTTTTCAAGTGGGAAATTTAAATAATGAACACTTTTTACAAAAATGAACATGCTATTGAATTTTACAGAACAAAAACAACATATGCCAATGGAAAGTAGAAACTATCCGATGAACAATAGTCACGAGAACTCCCCTAGGCACTAGTTAGTTGTGTGCCCTAGGTACCTCATATCTCGGTGAAAACTAACTATAAAAATATTTATTCCCATGCATGAGCATCTTGTAGGAGAATAACCCATAACATAGTGGTCCCCAACATTATCATGAAAGTTTAGTTAGTTTTTTCATCATCAAACTTGATTTATGAAATGGGGATAAAACCACTCCAGATAACTAGGATACCAGTACACATCTTCCCACCTAGATACTCGGGTTTCCATTTTTGTCATCAAAAAAGTCTCACATCCTATAAAATACCATTTCACATGTAAATTCCATTTTCAAATCATACACATATTCAAAAGCCTAAAAACAAGCCATAAAATACCTCTTTTCACATTCAAATTCATTTTAACATCATACTCATAACAAAACATCCCATAAACATGTCTTCCACCATTCTCAAAATTTAATAAATCATTCCACTATTTATAAATTATTCTTAATACTTTTGAAATCACAAATCATCATTTTTTGTTTCAAACCCTCATTTTCGTAACATACAATCTCCAAAATAGTACCTCAACATCTTTTTCAAACATTTTGTAACTCAATAAAACATTTGAGATTTTTTTAAACAACATCAAAGAGTATAACAAAATTTTCCTCATAAAATCCATTAAAAACACTCATTAAAGGCTAGAATCACACCAAAAACCTACCAAACCAGATTTGACAGGACAATAAGCATTTAATAAACTATTTTTATATGTTATAAAATGACCCCAAATGATAGAAACAGAGATACATTAGAAAAACAAACCATTTCAAGCCAAAATGTAACATTTAAATTAAAATCTTAACCAATTCCATCAAAAATAGATTTTTCACTACAAAAAAACATATAAGGAAAATGATAAACAAGTAATTCAAACAATCTAACTCGTTAAGAAATTCTTACACATGGAATCACCTACCGTTTCTGTCAAAACCACCAAATCATTGTCTGAAACTTCAACTGCACAATCGCCACACCACAAGGGAATACAAATAAAAATTAATCCAAGAATATTGAACCATGAAACCCAAAAATAAACCCTAGGTCTGAAACGCTAGTTTCTGTACATTTTAGACATCAAGAAAGAGGGAAGACACCCTAAGGAGAATAGAAGAAACAAGAGGGGGATTCACATACATGATAATCTTTGAATAAATCACCCCAAATACACCAATAGTTGAATATGTATGTAACCAAAATTTAAGGGTAGGTTCTAATAAGGATGATGTGGTCATGTGGGGGATGATATAGGTGGAAAAGTAAAAAAATTAACGACTTATGAAATAAATAAATTACCTTTTCCAATCTAGACGATTTCCTAAATATAGAGAACATTTTCCCTAATCTATGATAAAGATGAGATCCTAAAAGGTAATATATAACATGTAGGTGTGCCCAGTGTTTGTGGGCTCAAGAGAGAGGTGTAATGATTGAAAAATGATAAAAAAATAAATGAGATAAAAAATAAATAAAATATTTTTTAAAACTACCAATGGGCTCATGTGTTGGTCCAATGCCACAATAAATCTCCCAAATCCAGCATGATTATGAGTTCCTAAGGGGTCAAAAGGGATATTGTGTCTTTGATTAGTTTGTGGAGGCCTAGTGGGAAGTGGAATGGGTGAAAATGTTTAAAAAATTAAGGTTTTATAAAAGAATAAATTTCTATTTTTAAATTTGGAAATGGACTCACGGTTTGGCCCAAATCTAGAAGAAACAACCCATTTCTCAATAATTCCTTGAAAACCCCGCTAAAAAAAGAAAGAATAGAAAGTGAATGAAAAACAATTTAAAAAAAAATTCCTTTATGTGACATTCCGTGACCTCATTACTTCTCTAACTCAACATAAAAGCCCCAAGATCTAATAAATAATACCCTTGATTGGCTTGGTAATTTATGACTTTGATAAAGTGTAAACTTTTTTATCCCAAAAAAATAGAAAAAAGCATTGGATAACTAATTTATTCCTCTTTATAACCTTTTTTAATTAATATATCTCTTCACTTTGATCTCCAATCTTTCACCCACCTTATTATTTTCATAAACTACTAAAAGCAAGACTAATGTCTTTAGTTTATTCTTAAAACAAAAAAAACCAAGGTTATATCTCCAGGATTCTTTCTTAACAATAAATTCACGATTTTTTGATCATTTATAGGTTCTTTCACATCATTAATTTCACAAATAATATATATATATAATCAATAGTCCATTGAGGTACGAGACATAATGGATCAAAAATGATCTTTTTTGAACATCCTTAAAAAATTTATTCATTTATTTTATTTTATATTAATTAATTTATAAATAACCTTCATTAATTTAATAAATCCATTATATAATATATTAATTAATTAATATATTCATATAAATAAATCAATATCTTACTTTATTAATGTATTTTACACATTGTGCTAGTTATTCTGAATTATAAATATGCTTCACAATTTCTATGTGGTCACATTGATTATTTTTATTTATCATCAATTAAAATTTTGGATATTATTTTATTTTAACTATTATAAATTAAATTCACCCCCCATACACACACAATCCATTTTTCTAATTCCAAAACATATTATATATGATGATAGGTTGGTCCGATATAGCTCTCCAATTATTTGGGTAATGATAATGGAGTCATATTTAAATATGATACCACTATGAAGATGATATAATAAAATTGGTATGATAATCAATTATAAGGGTGATAATAAGACTAATATGAAAATGATTTCCCCAAAAAACTTCACTATTTTCACATGCTTGTTATGAGTAATATTGGGTATCTTAAGTAAATGTTTTTTCACATGGCTCCTAATTGTTGTCTCTTTAGTAATGGGTTTTTTCATTTTCCCTAGGCTTTGAAGAATTAGATTAAGTTATATATTCATATAATGGTATGATTCATGGAGAATTTGTATTTAAATGATGATTATTTTTAAAAAAAATTTAATTCTTGATATAGTTAAAAAAATTCCTAATTAATGAGAATGAAATGGGTATTATTGAATAATTGTTTTTCCAAATTATCTAAAACTCTAAATACATATGGTCTCTTGTTGTGTAATTGATTATATATTTTTTCACTAAAGACAATATTATAGAACTTTATGTTTTGTGTTTATTTAGTCTATATAAAACTCTATATGTAAGGTTATTACTTTTAGCTCTAGATACATTTTTTCGGTTAGGGGAATTATATATAAGTTCAACCATGACAACCTTACCCATATAGAATACCAAACAAGTTTTATTAACAATAAATCCACTGAGAAGAAACCATAATATATAAAGGTGGGGTACCTGTCCATATATTACGACACATGAAATTATAGTTTATCCACCATAAAGGTCTCTCCCCACCCAATACTACCACCTCCATAATATAACCTAAATCAGATAATGGTTAGGTACTTCCCACCAAATGGTATAGTCATTTTTATGAAATATTTATTCATATGGACTCTCTATATATTATCATATCTCCACTAAATCATAATTATTGATATTCATTACACTCTTTTGGATATTTTATTATTTAGATTTATACCAACTGGGACTCTCTATTCCTCATCCTAAATAATTATTATTTAATAACTATGGACTGTCATAATCATTTCACCTCTCATTTATCATAATGATTTTAAAGTTTTATTGTTTCTTGGAAACTCACTATTACTAAAATTCTAGCAATAGACACTTTGTCCACCATTACCCCTAACCAATGCATGATAATGTTGGAGTAACTATCCAACCACAAAGACTCTTTCTAGTTTTTAAAATCCACTATTTGGGACACTCATTAGAATTTTCATATAATGCAAATGGATTTTGGCACCCACCATCCATTATATCACCCACCCAAGATAAATTTAATAATATATATATAGTAGGTATTTATTATTAAATATTAATATTACACATTTTTACCAGAGTCCTACAAAGATTTATGTATATCTTGATCCTTGGGTGTTAATCAAAACACCTCCCACATTTTTTATTTCTTGATAATTATGAATTTACACACCCCCTTTATTAACCATCTCATCTAAGAATGCCACTCTCCAAAGTTTCCCATAATTCTTACACCCTTAAAAATTCACAACTACATCCACGAAAATAAGATAGGATAAACAAAGGGTTTATAAGAGATCAAATTCTAATAATGGACTCCATTTAGACAACATATTGTACAATATATCATATGGAATATTATATAATTTCACTAGGTGAGTTTTCCAAGTGTTGTATATGGAACTCCCATCATGTGAACGTGTTGTGATCTATGTGAATACTAAACCGCCCCATACAACACAATTTATAAATTTCCATGTTCACCTGTATGTGTAGTGACCCCCTATAAAACCCACATGACCCTTTTGAACCTTTATTTTATATTATCTATTAATGAATTAAAATATTAATTAAATTAATAAAAAAAGAAACAAACTCATAAAAAAGGATAAACCCCATATGTATATATATTTGGAACTGTATTTGTTTTCTATGAAACAATCATTCACAAAATTTGAACCCCAAACATAATAAACATAGAATCTGTGATCAATGTTAAAGATGAAATATATGGATTATTACTAGGATTGATGAACCTCTACCACAACAGTGATAAATCACTCAATGAATGGTCTAGAAAGTGTTAAGATCCCCAAATTCATCCAAAATAACCTTGGGGTTTGAGAGGGATGTATTTGTGCCAAAATGAATTGTTAACCACACATAAATAATAATAAAATAGCCAATCCTACCCAATAAATGATGTATAATCATTTCGATTTATGTATTTCTTAATTAATGAGTAATTCCAAAAAACAATGACCGTATATAATAATACAAACATTAATCATTACACAAAAAGAAAAATGTTCACAATGTACAAACCATTCATTCCCTGAATGAGACTCAAAAAAACTTACGAGTGAAAAATAAACTCTGTGTAACTATTATCTTAAGTGTAAATGTCCAAATGTCTATAAACAGTCCAATTTAATACAATAAAACTAAAAACCAATGACTAGAAACAAAACATGGTAATGGTAGTACCAATGAAGCATAATAGGGTGTAACAATCTCCCCACAATAAACATTTTCTGACCCCAGAAAGTATTCAAGATCATAGATCCCCAAAAAGAGAAATTCACTTCTACCTGATCAATGATTCCCACTCCCACATAATGTTTCTACCTTATATTCAACCATTCTCAGTAATAAAATTATATTAAAGGGGAAACCAAACTATTTTTACGACCCTCATGCAGTGTAACAGAGGAGGGGAAAATTAGCATATAAACCTTTTCTTTTAATGTGGATGATATTTTTCCCACATTGGTAGGAACTCATTAAACCTATATAATGGATTTTATCAGTAATCCAACATTCGTTGTATAAGGAAAACACAGTAGTTTTACATGGTTCACTACTAAGGTCTAGTATAAGAAGCATACATTGATAATGTGTCGGTCATACCAAATTATACTAATTGTCACTATTTACAGAGTATAAGAGTTCATACATCATCACTATGTGTTAAAACATCCTTTTCAATATTTTATGGATAGCTCACTATGTCCCTCAGAACAATTCTATGAACTCCCCCTAACTCACTAATGTGAGAGAAATATTACTCAATTTTTCGACTAGAAGGTTGTTTCAATGATTTCAACTTAAATTATTTTCCCTAACTTAGCATGATTATTTTCTTGCAGTATATACCTGATTTGATTCTCATTGAAATTCATGGACACATAAAAAGTGATATTCCAAACTACCTTTTATGAAGCTCCTTCGTGATGCCCACTACCATCATAAGTCTCCCTTCATTTACAGAATAAACTGACTTCGCAAATCTCCCTAGCTTCACAGAATAAAATAACATGATAAAGATCACCAAGTCAATGTGGAATACCCCATCATCACGAAACAACATCTTATCAAAATAAATGGCATCATTCAAGACTTATAGTCTTTTCTTATTGCTCAGGCTCATATAGAAATCCATACTCGTGAAACTCCCATAGATTCATGAAATCATAGAATTTCTAGATTGTCCTTGAAAAAATATTTGAAATCATGGGGATATCCTCATATTTATAGGATCATCTATTCATGAAGCTCCCTCCTGGCTTTTTGTATTTTACAGGCCCTTCAAAACATCTTCGCGTAGATCCTTCAGTCTTGAAGATCCATGGATATTCACTATTCATGATGATTATCATAACCATGGAGCATTCCATCAAAACCCTTCACAACACTCATTGTAATCATAGTGATTTTTGTCACTGAAAGTGAAGATCCAATTATTGTAATTGCAGAGAACATCGTATCTATTCATGATGCTCTTCCTAATCACATAGAACACTTTGAAATTTATTTAATCTTTCATCAAACAAAACACATGTATCCTATATTCGTGAAATTATTTTCATTTCTATATTTTCATTATCCCTTCAATAAAAACCACTTTTCACAATAGAAGAAATACTCAAAAAGTTGGATCCTAAAAAATTGGGAACCAATAAGAAATAATTCCACAATAAATATTATTGTCATATAGAACTATATGATCCTATTTCTTACAAGATCCCTCATCATCCATGTGTGCATTGACAACAAACACAACCCATACTCCATTTCTAGGAAAAAACCATGGTTTCAACACCAATATGTCTACTAACCATGGTTAGAAATATTACAATGTCCTAAGATAAGTTATGCTCTAATAAAAACCTATTGACCCACATAAAAATCCAATGGACGGTTCTGATGGTCTCTAATCAATATCTTATGGATAAAATACACCATATCCATGATATAAAAAAAAATATCGACCAACCAAGGAAAAATCTCCAAAATCTTCCCAGAATGAGGGAGAAATATATGGCCACCCATAAAACACTTCAAATGGATAAATATTTATCAAATCCTAAATTGTTTTTTATAGGAACATTTGACCAAAAGAAATTTTTTTCCAAGGTTCTCCAAAATTAGTCGCCCAAATCTAGTTTATATCCTAAAGAACCTGAATAGCCCTCACAATCAATATATCTATCTACATATGAAAATACATGCTCAATTTCATCTAGTAACCCATAACCTCTTGTAATCCTTTCTCTAACCTAGTTGTGAACACTGAGTCCCTTCTAGATATAATTGAATAGGGAACCCCATGAATCCTGAAAATATCTCAAACATAGAAGATCCAAAGATCTTCCACTTTCATCATCTCGTTGATAGGTAGAAAATGTTCCAATTGTGCTAGTTGATGAATGATCCCCATATCTAATCCTTCGTACAAAAAGTATTTGGTAAACCAATGAAGGAATCTATGGAAATATCATCCCACTATCATACCAGAATGGGTAAAGGATGAATGAATCTCACATGTATCTATTATTCCACACTGATTCTCTCACAAGTAAAAAACTATGATACAATGTTCTCAATAAACCATTTTATCCCATTACATCATTACCAACATCTCAAATCATGATGAATAATTTTATCCCTATGTAGAATGGAGAAAAATACTAGATCTCACCATCCAAAAACTACTTCATTAGGGAAAAAATATCCAACTGGAAACAGAAGCACAATTTTCTATTTGGAGACAGTGACCACTCACCCATGGTCTCCCCACAATAATTTATTTTACTAAAGATTTGTCAAATGTATTATACCACCTAATCAAGTTGAACCCACTCATTAAAAGATGAGTCAGCTTTTATAGAATATGAAAACCCCTGTCTACCAACCAATTCCACTCTCAAGATCATATCATAAAAAAACACATAAAATTCAACTCCTCAACTAATTCATTCACATATTGTGTTAGAAAATTTCATCTCAAAAAATCAAATACAACATTACATTTCCCAAACGATTTTGAAATATAAAAATAAATAGAATAAGATACTCCACCATGAAAATCAGATGCATGTTTAGATACCCCTATGTAAGAATAAATTTCAATATCTTATATTAAAAATGTACAGTAAACCACTCAAAAAGGAGAAATTGACACAACTATTTCAGTTCCTTCATTACTACAACAAATTCAAGATCCTAGGTATGCTATTTATTTTCATGAAGGAATAAATTACATGAGATAAAGCACCCCTCATATTTCCCATACATCAAGAAACATCTCAATCCCCTGAAATAAGAATCAAATAAAACATCATATCCCAAACATAGTTTTGGAAAAATGAAATTAGTACTAGATTCGACCACACATTTAGATCTTTAAAATATATCTAACATCATTAATTCAATTTAAAATTTACACTCTTATGTTTTAAATCTATTATTGAATATGAGAGATTGGAGAAATACTATAAAAGAATCTATAATAACCAGTAATTTCCAAGAACCATCAAATCTGAAACACATTTTTGGGATTCCCCCAGGACATAACATCCTGTATCATTTTAGGATACATTGAAAATCCCATCTTAGATATCTCATTCCCATGAAAATTCACTTCCCCAATAAAAGCTAAAATTTTTAAGTAAAACCACATAAAAATGAACCCATCATGTTTTAAATAATGACAAATAAATGGTATATATGCTCCACCTCTACCTTGGATAACACCAATATATCATCCCTAAATATTAATACTAAATAGTCCAATAACCATTGAAATATTACATTCATCAAATCCATAAACATCTTATTAACATTAGTTAGACATGATGGAATATCTAGAATCTAAAAATTCCCATATCGACTTCTAAATGCTCTATTAGTTATATCATATTCTAATACACATAACTATTGTACCCTAACATTAAGAAATTATTTAAAAACCAACAACCCCTTGAATCTGGTCAAAGAGATCATCAGTCCTTGGAAAATGAAATTCTTTTTCAATGGTCACCCAATTCATCTCTCAATAATCTACAGAATGTCTAAGACACATTTCTTCCTTCTTAGAAAATAGAAAAGGCGAAGCTAATGGTGGGACACTAGGTTAAATAAAACATTTTTCCACTATATGATCAATATAGACCTTATGTTCCACCAACTTAGTATATTTTATTCGATAATATGTTATTGAAATAGACATCATACCAAGGAGAAGTTATATATTACAATTAACTACTCTCTAGGGTGGTAAAATAGAAAAATATTCTTTAAAGACTTTGGGGCACACACTCACAGATACTAGAAGTCGACCACATGAACTTGGATTCATAATATCAAGAAACATCTCTAAAAATTGGAATGAGATCACACAAGATGAATGATCAAAAGAACCTACCCTTCCCTATTTATAGTCTCACTCACCATAAAAACAGGAGTGACCCCATTAGAAGATATAAACTGAACATGATGCTAATAAGAGTTTAGCTGATCCTTTACAAGATCATACAATCCATGTTGATAATCAAGTCCAATAATTCATTAACAGGATCAAAAAAGACTATAACATCTCATAGTCAGCTGTCATCACCTAATATCTTGAGAACATAAATCCTTGTCCGAACCACTTCCCCAATGGCATGATATGATCTGACAAGTAGGAAATAGTTTTTTAACATAAGAAAAACAAGTAAAATAACTATGATACTATGAAATAATTTATAGATCATGTATCAATCAAATCCAGAACCATTGAATATTAAATAAAAACAATACCTTTAATTGTACCTAGCCCTACTTCAGATTCCTTGGAACATATGTTGCCACACAAATTCATCTCATATTATCCATATAAACACCACATTTGGGTGAGGATCAAACCCACCACCCTTGGAAGCATCAGTAAAATCCTTGTATACCTTAGTGAGATTAGAACCATACTTAATTCCAAATATTATCATTTCCCCAAAATGTATCAGATGGAAATTATATCCACAATGATGACAAGTCTTCAAGACCTCCCAAAAATTCTGCATGGTATGACCAAGATGCCACCACCAATAATAAAAAATCTATTTATTTCCCCATGAATGACCCAAAAGTGGTTTATAAAAAAATTTCACCCTTTCTACTTACATTTTGTCTAGAAGATAAACCTTGGATATCTACTTTACCAATTGACATTCTAACCAAACTGGACTTCCCTACTATGTCTATATGTGCCACATATTCTTTTTCGACAACTTCTATGAATGTCATATGTAATACGAGAAAGAACATCGACCAAATATCATGAATTCATCCCAACACTACACTTTGATCATTTAGGTACATATTATAGATGAGGTCATGTTCAAGATTCACCATCTCAGAAAAACAGGTTGAATACTCAGAAATGTTATGCTCTCCCAACTCCTAGGTTAAAAACTCTTAGTTCTTCTCCACACATAACATATCAGGGTAAAAATAATGATTGAATATTTTCATTAAATAATCCCATGTACGGTCCTGGTGCAATTTATATTTCACAATAGAGTCTCACCATCTCCTTCTTGGTTACTAAATAATGTTCATGGAAAACCCCACCATTGATTCTAGGTTAATCATGAAGATGATGTTCCTATCAATCCGCTAGAGCCACTCCTCAGATTCTTATAGTTCCTTTTCTCAAAGGAAGATATGTGTATGTTACTTTGAAAACTCAAATCCATGATGCAACACAAGTCATAGGTAACCAAACCCCACTTAACCGAGAGGCTCAATAGTATAGAATACATCTTCTACCGATTAAGGTTCCAATAGAGGGTTCACCTATAGGTTCTATCTCGCAACATCCTCTATTGGATTTGGAGGATCTACTCTCATATGAATTTTTTATTAAGAAAAATACAATTATCAATCGATCTTAGATCATATTCAAAAATCGTAGGTCCAACATCAATAATTCACATCAATACATTAAAAAATAAATAATCTTAAGAAATTATAAATTCTATCAATCAAAATAAAAAAAATTAATGTAAAAAACTCATTTTAATAAACATCCTATAGAGTTTATTAAAACGAACTCAAACACCATGTTTCTATCTAGTAAAAAGATCTAACTACCCATGTGAATTCAAGTTTAGATATGGAAGATTTGTTTCCAGAGAACCTCCCAAAAATACTACTAGAATCTCGATTATCCTAACTCATATCAACCCAAGACATAGAAAAACTCATACAGAGATGACTCACTTTTGGATGATCATCCCTCTAATACCTAATTGTATTTGTTCAGCCTGAGTAAACTAGGCATGTCACTAAATTTTTCCCATCAATATAAGGTATAAAAATTATAACATAACATGCATTGAATATTACAAAACATTAAAAGAAACTAAATTACAAGAAGAATAAAATAATAAAACCAGATCTAAAAATACATGAAATGATTCTAAACTAGAATGTTTGAAAAAAAGACCTACATGTTTCCAAGTGATAAATAGTCACCTCCAAACAAACCCTAACCAAAGTAAACAACAACATGAGAAGCCAACATTTTACATGTTTCTCTAACATTTATCTGAATCTCTAAAAAAGACATGAGAAATTTCATAAATGAAAATTTATGGGGTGATATTAAAAAGCCTAGTTAGATACCACCATAAAGTCTATGCAAGGTCTAATAAAAAGAATTCAATATTTCTAGATTTGAAAAAAAATCTTACAAAAACAATTTCATAAATTTAAACCCATTTTCAATTCATTTTCTTTTATATTTCATAAATTACATTAATATTCTTAATGTAATAAAATTTCAAGTTGAAGTGATAATATGATAATGTCAATCCACACACCAATAGGTAATCTTGTAAATAGATATCCTTGAAATAACTAATAATGTGAAGTCATGTGATATATCCCCATATATAAAAATGTGAACTATAATACATGATAAAACAAATCATGTGATAAATAACCACAAATGACATCGAACTTCGTATTGGGCCCAAGCCTATAAGAATACATACTAGACATAAAAGAACCTATACCAAGAATTTTTTGGTACAAACCAAATCGAGTCCTTCCACAATCCATTTATATACCAAGTGTAACCCCTAGTGGTTCTATATGGACTATGGTTACCCATATCTATTTCACATGGCACCCAAAGTTCCCAAGGTTTATTTTTTCCAATGATTTTTAAAAAGCATGATTAAAAATTTTAAAATATTTTTTTAGGAAAACCTAATCCACTTCATCATTTTAAATAACAATTCAAAATAAAAATCTCCCTCATGAATATAATCAAACACCTGGTTTGAAAACCTCTATTTTTATATAAAAAACAATCAAAAAATCATATTCTAATAAATACATTAAATACCAAAATCACATCAATTATTTAAAAAACAAAAAATAAATTTACATGAATGATATGAAATAAAATAATAATTAAACCATTGTATAAAAACACCCATCTTAATAATTATGGTCCCTAGTCAGCATTAGACAACAGATATTATAAAATGATGAATTTTACATCCGAAGACAATGAATGAAAAGAACCTACAAATGATCGATAAAAACATCAATTGATCATAAATCCCAACCCAAATCATATTCAAGGAAATAACCACTACTATATTCTTTGAGGAAACAAAATTTTTCTTATGCATAGAGATGAAATGCAACAAAAAAAATTATCAATCCCCAATTGAATGACCTAGAAAAAGATTAGATCCAAAAAATTATCCAATATTATTTAGGGGATCAAGAGGGAGGTTTAAAAACTAAATTAATGGTTACCCACCCACACAATTCCTTGAATCACTAATACTGACCAATACATAGAGTGAAATCATCTCACGACATATATTTCCTAATAAGAGAGTTATATAAAAAAATTCACTATGAATAAAAATATGTACTATGAACATTCAATGAGTTAATCCCTATTCATGGTATGTAAACCATTAACATGCTACATGACTCTCATTATATCTTACCACTGAACATTATAGTTCCAGTAACTATTACGTGTTGTATAAACATCTAACAGTTTGAAAAAACCATTTTTTTTCTATAATAGACCAGAAATATATGAATGATAAGAAAACTATGAGCAATGGAGTAACTAAAAAGCATAAAATGGTGTTACATATACATTATAAATTGTGATCAACCATAACATATCAACCATAAAATTATCTTCAAAAAAACACCATAAACTATAATATTTTATAAAATTATCCTTTGATAGAAATTATCATGCCTTACACTCATGGTACAAGATCCACTTTTATATAAACATAATTAGATACTCGCATTTATACCAGCAATAAAATCTTTAATATAACTATCCAAATTTTCAAAATTTGTAAGTATTCTTTCCTCTCCTATAACAAATTGATCATTTCAGGTTTAGAAATTTTGAAAAATATGAAAAATAAAATCTAAGAAATCCCATGTTCTTTTAATTTAATAGATATGTTTTTAAGCAATATATATACATATATATATATATATTAAAATATATTATCTATAATTAGGCTTAAATATCTCCCATTAATTTTATCACACATTTTATCCTTCTAAACATGTTGCATATAATAATGTTCCACAGAAAATAGGGAATTGGAAATATGATATTGTTGAGATCAAATATTTATAAAGAAAAAAAATACAACAGAGGATATTGTGGAATATATAATATGGCAGAAATGATTTGACAACACGAATCCATAATATACTTGAAACTAAGAGAATTATATATCCAAGATAATAAATGATAACCTGGAAATAAATAATACTGATCTCATTCTGATGTGGGGAATAATTTTAGAGATAAAAAACTTGTTTTCAAGTTATTATTCAATGAACAATTATGATTATGTTAGTGGTATACCCTCAAAAACATATTCTTTGGTCTCATGTTACATATCAATGCATTGAGGGTAAATAATTAAAATCCTCCACATTCACTTGTTTATCTACTATGATATCACTATAACAGTCCAAATAAATTTTAATATGATCCCCTAAGGAACCTATTATTAATTAAAAAATGGAAATCCTTATAATGAATGATATGAAAATTCAATACCTGATCATTGTGCCTTAATAGTAAATAATCATAAATAATATCAATAGTTTTCTCCATGTGAAAAAATAGATTACATGGTCATAACCAATCTAGAGAAATAATGTGCATGATAAAACCATACAGGGTTAATATTATGATAAGAATTTATATTGGAATAAAAACATATATTATTCCAATACATTTCCCAAAGTCAATAGGATAACATTATTTCTAGGTGAACCTCATTGAATCTCAATTATGAAAAAAATGTGGTATTCACTATATAGAGAGATTAATATATAGCTAAGTAAATACTAGAATAACATCCGCAATATCCATATAGATAAATAATATGGATGGTTTAAAAATAATATAACCTCATTTTAACAAAGGAAATTTTGAAGGATGTTTTCATAGATTTAAAGCATCATTTATTATAGAATGCTTCAAATAGTACACAAAATATTGGACTAAGAATTGAATTTTTTGATACGATGATTTCAATCACACAAATGGTAATATACATATATTATATTAAAATTAAGGAATCATATAAACATTTTATATAAAAAACTAAAATAAAATGGGATATTGAAATGAAAGCTATCATTAAATTTTAGAATTTTTTCTAACATTAATTTAAAATAAAAAGTTTCATGTTACAATAAAAAAAATATTTTCAAAAGGTGACCATAATGATTTTAAAAACAAATAATTATATAAATAATCTCTCATAAAGGATCCATGAAATGAAATAAATTTTATCTTATGAATTTTATGAGATGTGTAAAAAACATATGAAAGTGATAAGAGAAGCTCTTATTATTATTTTTAAAATTCATTTATTCAAAACTCACATAATTAGATAAGAAAAAAAATAATTTCTTAAAAATATTATTTTCTCAAATAAGAATATAAAATAACCTATAATATAATATATTTATGGGTGAACCCTTTCATTATAGAAATAAGTTCGTGATGAAACAATATAACTCATGGAAAGGGGACCTTAGTTATCAATGTCCCTTAAAGGAAACATACTCTAAGAGGTATGAAACATATAAAAAGCGGTTTATATAGTAAAAATATAAATTAAGAGAGAGAAAAACACAACTAAATCAAATAGGAATAGTGTATCCAATATATATATATATATATAATAAGTTCTAGTGAATGATCTTAACTCAAGGAATAAAAACTGACTTACCAAAAACTCACACGATTGGTGTAATAATTGACTCAAAATATATTTGAAAAAAAAGGACATGGTTTGGAAAAATTTATCTTAATAATTAAAATGAAATTTTTTTAGAACATCCATTCTATATTATATCAATATAAAACCATATGAAGGTAACATGGTGGAAAACATGTAACATGTCTTAAATAACCATTATTACGACCATGAAATCTATTGGGGCGAGAGTAAAACGTTTTTAACACACCCTTGAGAGAGTGGAAATGTATTTGAACATAAAAAATGAGGATTAAAAATTATTTCATTATATAATATCTCAAATATTATTTATATAAGCCACAAGAATTAAATTTGGGGCATAATAACAATCATATCACACATAGAGTAATTTGAGACATAAACCATTATCCTGGTCCTAATTTATTCTATACTTGCACCAAAAATCTAGAATAATTAAATTGTGATAAATAATTCCATAAAAAGGAACACGTTTTATAACTATAACAATCTATAATCCTATTTAAAAACAATTATATATATATATAAATATTAGTTAGCTTTAATTATCTTCGACATATTGTTTAAGTAACCTTTATTTGATTGAACTAGTTTCATGAAAGAGGTGTTGGTTTATATTATTTTTTCTAAAAATGAATTTTTTATCATATAAGTATCTTCAATATATGTGTAATGATTTTTTATAAATCAATAAATTCATTATAGTGTATTTTTGTTAACAAATCATGTATATCAAAATGAAAATGATTGTTTTTCAGTGATTCCTAATAAATGGACGAAATTTTATTAATTGGCAGTTTAAATGATGTTATAACCTTACCAAAACAAAATAAACATTATTAAAATACATATATCATATTATAAAATTAAAAAATTTCACTTATTAATTAATGATATAAATGCACAGTAATGTTCATGTCTGTTGTTAAACTATCCCAAACATGATCATTCCTTGATTAATATATGATTATAACGGGGTTTAGTTATAATATCATTAGAATAGTACAAAAAGGATATTATATAGTGATAATTAGTTTTATATATTATAATTATAAAAAAATTAAATAGTGAAATGGATGTAAAAATATTACATATTAAAAATGAAGTGATTTCCCTCTTAGTAAGCTTGTTTATGACAATTATTGGATTAATGATATATTGTTTTACTAATTAATTATATAATTCCTAATTTATATTTTGAGAATATAAATAATTAAATAAGAAAAATATATTTTTAATAAACACATTTCTAGAACCATCAATGAGTGGGGCTGATGAAAAATGAAATGTTCCATTCATAGTTGTCATAATACAAACAAGCCTAAGAACAACAGTTTCTTTTTTTATTGAATAGTAGGTGAACATAAAATATTTATAACATCACAATAATAACATTTAATTAAATTAATTATACATATTACATTATATATATGTATATATATATATATATATTTAGAATTTATTTTTCGGATAGGTGGAATTGGTAAAACCAAATGGGTATGTAATGCTTATATTGAAGATTTTGGATCATCTCTTGAACTGTTATTTGGAAGTGAAGGACTTGAGGAACATCAATGAACATATGGGTTGGAAAATATGAATAGAGAATCTATATGATGAAAATTGGGAATCATTTCATGGGAATTTAGAACAATAATTGTTTCTTGATGTCAGGGGAAGTTATTTCATTTTATAGGTGAAAACAAGGGACAAATATTTCAAATAGAATGTTAGATAAGAGATAAGAAAAGAAATTTCATGAGAGTTAGGTGGATTATGTTAATAATTTGCATGTTATAAATTTATTTATTGCCTTTATACATAATATTGGTTGTATAGAAGTTGAATGTGGCGTTTTAATTATAAAAAAATTGATATACCTCATTTACCCATTTTACAATTATTAATCATTATTAAAAAGTAACCATGGAAATTAAATTATTACTAAAAAATAATATGACAATTAATTTAAAATTTCCACATTATTATTCAAAATATTAAATCCATTTAACATTATTCAATTTCTAAATATAAAAAAATTAGCTTTTAAATTAATACATAACATATAGAAACCCTATTTTTATAGAAAAAGATCAATTTCTATATTAAGTGTTATTTATTTTTATTTTCTATTAATTATAATTTTAATGAGTATTTATAAATTTTTTAGTGAGTTTGGAAATAATTTTAACATCATATTTTATGTTTTATTAATCTAATTTATTGAGATAAAATTTAATTCTTTGAAAACAACCATTTTACTTTCATTGTGGTAATTAATATTTATCATACAATTTTATTTTCAATGACTAAAAATATGATTGTAATACATAAAAAAAGTTAACCTAATTATTCTAAATATAAATCCCATTTTATCAAATTATGTCAATAAATATAGGGAAATGTAATTTTAATATTGGTTTTCTTAAAAAAATTATTTATAGAAATCCCAGAAAATGTAATATAATATTAATAGGATGAATATGAAAAAATTTCATTTTTTAGAATTATAATTCTAAATTTTATAAATTTATCTATTAAATTAAACGGTGATAAATAATGGAATATATATTTTATTAGAAAATAGATTTTTGAATATTAATTATTCTCATGCATATTCCCTATTTTCTAATAATGAATTAATATTTTTTAATAAATGATATCAAATATATTTTATCATTATTAGTCACAATTTCTAAGAAAAATAAATGTGCATAACATAAATATAGTTTTTATTTTAAAAATAATATTCTCTATAATAAATGATCTTAATAGAAATTTTATGTAAACCAATTGTATTTGATTCATTTTAAAATTAGTCTTTCTATTTATTATAATCTTTCTAATGAGTAAACATATATTTATTATTACTATATCAATGACTTTGTTTTAATAGAGAAACATACATATTTATATTTTATATAAATAAATTATAATTGTTTATATTATTGTTGTTTTAGGTGGATAAAGATATGAAAGATAATGACTAATTTAATGGTAATGATATTTTGAAACTTATAGATGTTACATTCTCCTATATAAATAAAATTCATGTAAACAATTCTAATTATAATTTATTAATAAATGTGGTTGATGATAATGTTAACATATTTATCATTTGGCACAAAAAATCCAATATGACATGTACCATACTCTCAGAAGCTAAATTATGTTACATATCCTTCCTAAAAAACAATAATCAATTTATAAAATCACATACTCTTGTATATATACATCCTAATCATATATTATTTATAACATGAAATTCTGAAGACAAGTTGAATCTCAATGTTTTTATGCTGTCATGATGTAATATATTCCAACATGAAATTAAATCAATATTTTACCCTCAATTGTTATTATATACTAGTTCATTGGGCTACAAACTAGTCCATAGACATCATAATTTCAAAAATTCTATAAATATTGTCAATTAGTTTGTGTCAATCCCAATTATATTAACACTAGAAAATAAAAATTTCCATAATCAACCAACCCTTTATTATCAACAAAGCATATATTAAACCTAAAACATATCCATCTCTCAAGAACGTTTTCTCTAATAGTTATACATAGAATATATATACTTTTTATAAAATAACATTTCAAGGATATTTACACTATTTATCATATATTTTGATTCCTTGAATGAAAATAAATTAATAGAAAACAATCCATATAAGTATCAAATAATCCTCATAACATCTAGAATATGCTAGAACATAATTGATAAATATCTCTCACTAATGCCTAGTTGTTTCAATAATTTATCCATATTTATTCCTTTATTAACATTGAGAAATGTATCTATTAAATTATTATAGGAAATAATAAAATTCAGAGCAATTTACATATGCTCTCTTATTTGGATACAAGACATAGTTTTTTCCAGATACATACCTTTCTACGATTCATTTTTATCCTCACATTCAAAAATAATAATAATTAAATGGTTATTACAATATTAAAAATATGAATATGAAAATATCAATCTTCCCTTATATATTTTTTTATACATATAAAAAAGTCAATTCAACCAATTTATCTCTTTGTTCAATCCTTGTGTATCAATGGTCATTTCTATATTTGGTTAGCTAACCTAATTAGTCTACATCTTAGGTCAATCTGACATAATGTATAGTAAATAAAATGTTATCAACCAGTGCATATCCCCCGGTAGTTTCACACCAAATTTTCAATTATGACACATTTTCATGCACTAGGTGAGGATTAGATTAATACATAGTTCTATATTTTTGAGTTATTACCCTAATTACATCTATTTCAGATCCTTCATCAATATTTAGTGTCCAATAAGAGATAAAACTTCTATGATAATCACACAATCTCAAAATTACCAAGATGTCTTGATGTTATCTTATATATATAATTATATAATGGAATTATACTAATGTTGTTCACTAAATGTATCTTTTCCTAATACCAAAATGAAAATTTCATTATTACCATAAATTATGAAATAAACTATTCCAAACTATTTTTATTACCTTGGAAATTATGATCAACCTTATCCTATCAGTAGTGACCCACACATTTTTTAAATAAATATTTCATATTAATGGATGAATAATTATTACATAACACTACAATCCGACTCATATTTTTAAATGATTCATGTATTTCTAAACATCAAACATAAACAAACCATACATAACAGATATACATCATCTCCCACAATGCTCTATAAAAATAACAACATTTTAATAAATACTATAATTAAACGCTTTCTCCATAACCTATAAATATAAACAAGTATTCCTTATAAGGGGAAATAATAGAGATATAAATCAGTGATTATATGTTAGAAAAAGATAAGAATAAGAGTTTGATAAAATGATCATACATTATTATAGTCATCCCCAATCATCGAAAGATCATTAATCATGATTCATGGAATATGTGATTTCAATAAAAACACATCATATCTAAGAGTGTAGATTCCTCAATAATTAATCATTATCCATGAAAAAGTTTCAAATACATTGGACATAATACGGTGGAATTCGCATGAGCATAAGAAAATCACATTCTTAGTAATGAATCACTACTCAGACTATCATTGTGAATAATTTCCCATAATGAATATCAAAATCAATAATTACCCACATTTTTAATGGAGTAAATTACATCCAATTAACTCCATCGTCTTATATGATATTATTAACTCTATCATCTTCTAGGATTTTCTAAACTCTTTCAACTCTTATAAGTTCCTATATGATTGTATCATTACTCAATTCATTATAGGTCTATAATAGACCCAACTACTACTTAATAACAATCCAATCATATACATTCCAATAAAATTGAAAACATTGGTTTCTACATAAATTCTTAACTCAAGGAAAAAAGGGTTTAATATATATTTCATTATCAAGATACTAAACTTTATAGAAAAATAATAAATATGACAACATTGGATAATATTTCTAGAAAGTAATCTGAAACATAAAAGGTTTTTTTATGAAAAAACAAATAAATTATCTATAGACATTTTCGTGGGGAAAAAAATTATTTTCATTATGAAATAATTTATTTCAAATCTAACAATTTAAAAAGTATTTAGTGAAAAAATTATTTTAATGGATCCATTGAAAAATATAAATAAATATTTATTGAAAGATAATCCATGATGGTGGGAAAATTTATTCATGTGGTTTTCATTAAAAAATATATTTACATTTTTGTTAAAAGTTTAAAATTACCAAATTTACAAAATGTTAAGAAGGTTAATTCTAATAATTTTAAAATAAATATAAAAATTGTTAAAAATTATCTAAACAGTACATTGGTATATTTTAAAAACTTTTGAAAACATGGATATGGATGATTGGCGGTCTCTAACCAACACCTATCTATTAAATTTACAGATGGAGTTCTTCTGTTCTACAGCTCCTTTTTGTATACTAAATGTGAAGCGAGCCTTCCCATGAATCTCTAGGCATACCTGAAGATCTTTAATGCATGTTTGGATTCATGGAATGTGGGAGGTGACTTCAACAAGATCATGTACACCTTAGAGAACAATGGTGGATGATCCTTGAACATAATTTAAAGACATGCTTTCTCCACCTTCACATGGAAGGAGGGTCTCTAGGACAGTGGTTTTATAGGCGACGGGTTCACATGGTTCATCAATCAGTGG
The DNA here is from genome assembly GCA_963277665.1 of Viscum album. Taxonomy (NCBI): domain Eukaryota; kingdom Viridiplantae; phylum Streptophyta; class Magnoliopsida; order Santalales; family Viscaceae; genus Viscum; species Viscum album. Next base: position 1,419,749,600 of record OY728123.1, on the reverse strand, counting down.
GGAAACTGGAGAACCTGGTGCAAGATTGACTGATTCCAGGGTAATATTTAGGCGATCTCATCCTTATAAAATATTGAGTTATGTCATTTAGTACATGATTTATCTGATCACTCCACCCTCCTGATTTAATTAAGATATATACTTACGAATTCTGGGGGATTCTTCATCCCCAAGAGTAAGGTGCATCATGTGGGTTTTCTGGAAATATTACAGCTCTCCTTGGACTCACCCTTCTAGAGAGGCGGATGGGTGGGCCTCCACACAATGTTGTGTCTCTTGAAGAAGGTTCTTTTAGATTGTTCTATATTACATGGTACTGAACATGCTCTCTTAGAGGATATTTTGAAATATATTGAGAGAACATAGGTCTCTATGAAGAACTTATGGGATGAGAAGATCTTTTCCTCTATATGTCTCAAAATGTAGCGCTAGAATGATCTTCTTCTTTAGAAGAAGTGAATACTTTATGAATGCTCTGGAAACATATTGATCATGGAACAATATGGCAACATGACTTCCTTCCATACTTGTTTATAGGAGAATCAATGGGCATAAATTCGAAATATTCTTTGATAAGATGGTTGTTTCTCTAGCGATATAAATCTTTCTGGTGTCTTGGTTTTCTCTCATTTCAAAACATTCATGTGTGATTTAATCCTCGCTTATTAAATGGATACCCCTCTGGTCAAACGGATATTTTGGACTATATCCTCAACATTGTTCTAGGCCATGTGGATGGACGTTTAGGTAGTATACAAGAAGAGAAGGAAATCTAAGAGGTGATTAAATATCTTAATCCGGATAGCACTCAAGGCCCCGATAGCTTACCATGGTCCTATTATATGTTACACTCCGAGCTTCCATGGTACTCATCTATTTTAATAATACAGTAGCGTGTGTTGTACGCAACTTTGTGTTCTAACACACACCACGACCAATCAAAGTAGCCGTTATGAATAGTAATACCTAATTTTTAAAATTATAGAAATATTTTCTCTCAAAATGGACTTCATTTTTGGATTAGAAGTATCGAATTTAGCCTAAGGTGAAATTTTAGTACTTTTCAGATAACTTTAATATTTTAATGAATAGTGAAAATTACTAAATTTTAATTAAAAACAACTTTTTTAATCAAAACAATTATTAGTGATAATTTATGAATTTGAGTGGTTTTAAAGTATATTTATAATATATTTTTACTATTTAATACAATTTTGGTCATTGGACATAATTTCACAATTAAACCGGACATAAACAAGTATCAATCTTTTGATAGTTATTATATCTTAAAAACACGCTCTTTGTTTTGACAGCAGGAATTAATTTTAAATTAATTTATGCCACATCTGTGTTTTGAATTTTGAAAAATTGATTCCATATTTGGAATCATGATTTCCAAATTGTGTAAATAGATAACTTTTATTTTCATACATTTTGAATAATTACTTCGGTAAATATTTTATTTACCATTGTTAAAGGGTAAATCTGGTAAATATGGGTTAAAAAATAATATTATAATAATACTAAATTACCCTAAAACGCATCCTAAGCATATTGGTGGATACATGTACGACCATGGGAATCTTTGCGTCGATTTTGGGACCCCATGGAGCCACTTGTCGGTGATAGGGACACTTTATTTTAATTATGTTAAAATAAATGCAAAAATGACATAAGCATATATCTTTTAGAAAAACAATTTTTACGTAGGGTTATATATGTTGGATTTTTTACTATAAATCTTCATTAAAAAGATAAAAATATTTCCTAAATAATTATATTTTATTGATAATTTTTAGACATTAAATAATTAAATTTATTTGTGACACAATGATGATACGGTAGTTACCATAATAGTGAAAAATTAAAATAATTGATATTATAAATACCCAAATAAATATAATTTGAAACTTTTAATGAATTAAACTAATTTTCTAGTATAATATGAAATATTAGGATTTATATAATTAACTTTTTTCTAAGTAATCATTCTGTTATGATTTTTACAAAATTCAATTATTGAATAGTGTCAAAATTGACATAAAAGTGTTTTTAAAACAAATATTATATTATTAATTGATATTAAATTCCTAAAAATCTAATGTTCGGCCAAGAGACTTATATAATGATATTTGTATCATTAATGGACCACTTGGGGGTCTCTTGGATGTATATAGTAAGTTTATTAACCATATAATATAAAAATACAAAGTGACATGGTAAGTGTCAAACTAATTAACTAAGAGTTAAAAATAAAATATAAGGTTAATATAATGACCCAAACCTATCTAAATTCTATTGGTTGAGTGGTTTTCGACCCATCCTCACCTTAACCTTTAAATAATCCACTTTGGAGCCATTAAAACCCGAATATGAATTTATTATAAAATAATATTTCTAGCTTTTCCAAAGGTGCCCCTCACACCTCTTATAAAAGGACACCGCCCCTCTCATTAATTCACACCTTCAAAGCATTTTGGGTCGGCAAAACCCTGCCCAAATACTCTCTAAACTTCTGTAGCTTAATCCTAGAGGCATTCCTTTAGTCAGAAATCCATCCTAAGGAACCCTTTTGATCAAATCAAAAGGAAGAACCTGAAGAAGCGTAGGTTAAACGTAGCCTCGACTAAAGGAAAGTGCAAGGTAAGGGGTTTACATCTCACTCCTTATTCCCGTGAGATTCATGAAATATTTCCACCATTACCTTTTGTGTGGTGTATGTACTTCCCATAATTATATTCTTTGTGTAATACACTTTAATTTATGTGTATTTACATATTCATTGTAGGATACCTCTTTCTTGGGTTGTATTTTTCATAAGTTACCAAATTGGTATGGGTTTATTTCACAATATCTTCATTATCCGAGGTTTTTTATATGTAATTATCTTCTGGCACCACTTTATCATCCACATCCATGTTTCTTAAATATGTCATTCAAAACATTTTTACTATTTAATAGACAATGGGTTAAAGTCATTTATACCCTTATTTGACTTTATATGTTTTTAAAGTAATCTTTCCAACGTTTTTTAAACAAGTTACTTTTTATCCTTTTAGACAAAATTAAGGTAAGAATGTTTTTTAACTTATATGGAAGGTGCGGTTATTCTCCTCCGATATTACACCTTTGAAGCTTCCTTCACAAGCATAGAAAGATATTTTCAAAATAAAGGTTTTCTCTATAATTATGCGACTTTTAAATGATTTTAAAAAAAGATATATTTCTCTCAAATAGTTTGATTTCATCTATGTCAACATCCTTTGATAAATTTTAAACTTGTTTCAAGTTTATTTATTATGATACAAATCATACATATTGTATTTATGGTTTTGTGATATTTTTGACTATGGATGAGTTATTTTTATGCCATTAATGGTTTATGATTAATGTTTTTACATTTTGTATGTTTGTTTTAATACGAATGTTTATGTTATATTTCATCCTCTTCTTAAGATGAATGTGTTGGACTAGTATGTTCCGGGTTGGGGACCGGTAAAAGTAAGCCCTCCGAGTTGGGGTCCGGTTACAGCAGACCCTCTGGGTTGGTGTCCGGTTATTAGAGTCACTCCGGGTTGGTGTCCGGTTATTAGAGGCACTCTGGGTTGGTGTTCGGTTATTCGAGGCACCTCGGGATGGAGTACGGTTACAGAGGCTCTCCGGGTTGGGTTCTAGTTACAGTTATTCCTTAAGTCTTGGCACGAGGACTTGACATAGAAATTAATGTTCCGCATCATTCATTCCATCATTATGAAAGTGGTTATTGATATTGCATGTTATTATTTGACTAGTAGAATATCCATGTGAATAAGTAAATGGAATTATTTCATTTTATCTTTTCCATATTATGCTGAAGTTAAAGTTTAAAATGATTTTGTTTTAGTTATACATTGCCTTAACTGTTTATGCTTATTTTTGAAAGTTTCCGCTATATTGCTTACCCTTACTGAGCATTTGAGCTCACCCCATTCTATGTTTTTTTCCTAGGATTCCAAGAAGTGTAATGTGATTGATATATAGGGTTTATCCAAGGGAATAATGGCATTAATAAATATTATTTATGTTGTTTTGTACGTCTTAAAGTGAAAATGTAACATTCATGTATGTGATCTATTTTTCCAAGACTGCTAAACTGATCGGTCCTTCGGGACATGATTCCTTGTAATCATGCCAATTTATTAAAATAATGCACCGACTCTGGGTATCTAGGGTCGAGACATTACAGTTGGTATCAGAGGAAGTTTAGAAATAACCATGGAAACTAGATTTAGATAAACTTTGATTAGAGCACATAACCCTAAGATAGACTTTGAGGATTATTATAGAAGAACTTTCTAGAATTTTGGTACTTTTGAGATTTTGTGAGTTTTCGAGCAATACATCCATGTCTGGATACGAGCAGGTAGAGGCGGCTCTAGCACAGATGTACCAAGGGGTAAAACCCGAAAACACCGCTTTGAGCTAGACTCGAACGGGAACTGGTGGATGACAATGGGCCATGATAAACTATTGGTTACGACACTCTCGGGGGATCTGCTAAGGATAATTCTCATTTTTTTACAAACCATTATGAAGGGCTTATGAGTGTATACATAGTCAAAGAAAACATTTTTATGATTACGGATTATATCCATAAACTATTCAATTTGTGTTAGGTATTTTACAAGTTTGGTAATTATTCATTGCAATTCATAAACTGAACTAGTTTATCATATTGTATAGAAATGGTACCCAGTAGAAGGAATGTGAACTCCCATAATACGTATGATCCAAGGATTAAGAAGGATCATATCTTTGATGGTCCTAAGCCAGAATTTAGTAGGGAAATAGTTTCCCACATATTATCATCATATGAGGAAATAGTATCATGTGTTGATAAGATGTGTAATGAATTCTCGGAGTCCTATGGCTTTGAAGGTAATAAAGAGAAGAAATGTATGGAAGAGAGAAATATGGATAAAGGGAAGAGGGAAAAGAATAATTTTCCCATATGTGATAACTGTGGGAAGAAACACCCTATAACTTGCCTGAAAGGAATGGTAGTTTGTTAAAAGTGTAGAGGAAAAGGGGAACAAAGTACGTGACTGCAAGGGTAAGAAAAAGGTTTAAAATATACAATGCTTCACCTTCAATGAGTTTGGACACTACATGAACCAATGTCCTAATCATCAGACTATGCCGCAAGTGATGCTATTGGATAATAATAATGTTATGATACTACCACAGATGAAGATGAATGAGTAGTGTTCTTATGTTGTTATTTTAGAATTATTTCTTTTAAGTGTTGTATCAATGATGTTCTGGAAATAAATAAGGATTGTACTGCAGTACTATTTAATTAAGGATTTGAGATTTTATGGTACTATGAAAAGTGACTCTACAGCGAGTTAAATTTTTTTGGAAATTACATGGTTGAAGGAAAGATAAACCTTAATATGGTCTTAATATTTAGGTAGTGATTTTGGAATAAAAGATGGTTGATTTTGGTAATCAAGATGTTGTGGTGTTTTAAAAGAATATATGAGGAATGCATTCACATGTTATTACCTGGAAAAAAGGATCCTCATTATGTTTAACTTCCTTGAAAATTTTGGACTGTGAGTTTGGATAATATTATTTTCGATAAGTCTAATGGTTAGAATGGATTAAGTTTGAAAGGTTAGTTTTTTGGATTTTTATAAAAGGACAACATGCAGATCGTGTGATGACCCGTCGTGTCAGAAAAAGCTGCGGGAATCGAACCCACAACCATAGTGCAATTGATATTTATCACCTACCATTGTACTACATGAAGTTCCTGGTTGGTATAATGTAGTTTCTTTACATAAAGGGTCTGATATGTGAAATATAAATTAATTGTATTGGGAACCCAATACGATTAGAATAAATAGAGTATTTTTGAGTTGTATTATGTTTTGGGGTGAAAGATGAGTTTGTGGTAGAAATTTATTAGAGGATAAAACTTTAATTATAATGTAAGTATATCTCCTTGTGATCTTAGCCAATCTCATAAATAAATTCCTCAATATTAAGAAAAGTAACTTAGAACAAAAATGTTGTCCTAGATGGTACCTTAGATCATCACTAGTTTAGGGCTTTGGGTTTGTTGGTCTTTTCATATCCATGTTCTATACCACTCTCCATCAGATAATTGATGGTTAGATTTCTCTTCCATATCCATATTTTCCTACACGGAACCCTAGTATGTTTTATTTTTAGTAATCTTCATACTCTCCACTCTTTATTTTAAATAGAGGCCTCATTAATTTATTTATCGATGTGAGATTTCAAATAAGATATTTTTAAATGTCAAAAATGTGTTATCCTAATACCTTATGTTTTGTTGAACCGATGGTATTTTAAATCTTCATAGATTGATGAATTTTAGGACCTCAATTTTAACCTTTTTTTTGATTGATGACCTCAATAACTACCTATAAATATTTACATTTTTCCTCCAGTTATTTGTCTATAATTTCCACCAATGTCCTTTTAATCGAGATCATAATTTTGTGGTGACCCTTTCAAATCTCTTTTCATCTTGTTAAGACTAAATTTTATTAACCAAATTTCCGATATGGGTTTTTTACACAAAGATATTTTCTATTTTCAACCTTTATTTTCAAAGAACAATATCAAATTTTGAGGACAAAATATGTTTAAGGAGGGGAGAATGTAACACCCCGAGCTTCCACGGTACGCTTCACTTTGAATAATACAGTATCGTGTGTTGTACGGAACTTCGAGTTCTAACACACACCACGACCAATCAAAGTACCCATTATGAATATTAATACCTACTTTTTTAAATTTTAGAAATTTTATCTCTCAAAATGGACTTCATTTTTGGATTCAGAGTATCGAATTTAGCCTACAGTGAAATTTTGGTACTTTTCTGATAACTTTAATATTTTGACGAATAGTGAAAATTACTAAATTTTAATTAAAAACAAATTTTTTAACCAATATAATTATTAGTGATAAATTATGAATTTTAGTGGTGTTAAAGTATATTTAGAATATATATTTACCATTTAATAAAATTTTGGTCATTGGACATAATTTTACAATTAAACTGGACATAAACAAGTTTCAATCTTTTGATAGTTAATATATCTTAAAAACATGCTTTTTGTTTTGACAGCGGGAATTAAATTTAAATTAATTTCTGCCACTTCTGTGTTTTGAATTTTGAAAAATTGATTCCATATTTGGAATCAGGATTCCTAAATTGTGTAAATAGATAACTTTTATTTTTAGACATTTTGAATAATTACTTCGGTAAATATTTTATTTACCATGGTTAAAAGGTAAATCTGGTAAATAAGGGTTAAAAAATAAGATTATAATAATACTAAATTAACCTAAAATGTGTCCTATCCTTATTGGTGGATACATTTCCGACCAAGGTCATCTTTGGGTCGATTTTGGGACCCCATGAAGCCACTTGTAGGTGATAGGGACACTTTATTTTAATTAAGTTAAAATAAATACAAAAATGACAGAAGCATTTATCTTTTAGAAAAACAATTTTTACATAGGGTTATATATGTTGTCGTCTAGACTATAAATATTAATTAGAAATCTAAAAATATTTCATACATAATGATATTTTATTTATAATTTTTAGACATTAAATAATTTTATTTATTTATGACTCAATGACGATACATAAATTACCATAATAGTGTAAAATTAAAATAATTGATATTATAAATATCCAAATAAATATAATTTGAGACTTTTAATGAATTAATCTAATTTTATAGGATAATATGAAATATTAGGATTGATTTAATTATCTTTTTTCGAGGTAATCATTCTGTTATGATTTTTACAAAAGTCAATTATTGAATAGTGTCAAAATTGACATAAAAGAGTTTTTAAAACAAATATTATATTATTAATTGATATTAAATTCCTAAAAATCTAAGGTTCGGCCAAGAGACTTATATCATCATAGTTGTATCATTAATGAACCACTTGGGGTCTCTTGGATATATATAGTAAGTTTATTAACCATATAATATAAAAATACAATGTTACATGGTAAGTGTCAAACTAATTAACTAAGCATTAAAAAAAGATAATCTTAATATAATGAGCCAAACCTATATAAATTATATTGGTTGAGTGGTTTTCGACCCATCCCCACCATAACCTTTAAATAATTTAATTTGGAGCCATTAGAAACTGAATATGAATTTATTATAAAATAATATTTCTAGCTTTTCCAAAGGTGCCCCTCACCCCTCTTAAAAAAGGACCCCCCCCCCTCATTCTCATTAATTCACACCTTCAAAGTCTTTTGGTTCGGCCAACCCCTGCCCAAATACTCTTTCAACTTCCCTCACTTCATCATAGATGCATTACTTTAGTCATAAATCCATCCTATGGAGCCTTTTTGATCAAATCAAAACGAAGAACCCGAAGAAGAGGAGGTTAAACGTACCCTCGACTAAAGGAAAGTGCAAGGTAAGGGGCTTTCATCTCACTCCTTATTCCTGTGAGATTCATTCCATATTACCACCATTACCTTTTTTGTGGTGTATTTACTTCCCATAATTATATTCTTTGTGTAATACACTTTAATTTATGTGTATTTACATATTCATTGTATGATTCCTCTTTCATGGGTTGTATGTTTCGTAAGTTACCAAATTTGTAAGGTTTTATTTCACAATCTCTTCATTATCCGAGGGTGTTTATACGTAATTATTTTCTGGGACCTCTTTATCATCCACATCCATGTTTTTTAAAAATGTCTTTTAAAACATTTTTACTATTTAATAGACAATGGGTTAAAGTCAATTATATCCTTATTTGACTTTATATGTTTTTAAAGGAATCTTTCCAACGTTTTCGAAACAAGTTACTTTTTAACCTTTTTGACAAAATTAAGGTAAGAATGTTTTTTTTACTTATACGGCGGGTGCGGTTATTCTCTGCCGATATTACACCATTGAAGCTTCCTTCACAAGCTTATAAAGATATTTTCAAAATAAAGGTTTTCTCTATAATTATGCAACTATTAAATGATTTCAAAAAAAGAGATATTTATCTCAAATAGTATTGATTTCATCTATGTAAACATCCTTTGATAAATTTTAAACTTTTTTCAGGTTGATTTATTATGATACAAATCATCCATATTGTATTTAAGGTTTTGTGATATTTTTGACTATGGATGAGTTATTTTTATGCCATTAATGGTTTATGATTAATGGTTTGACATTTTGTATGTTAGTTTTAATACGAATGTTTATGTTATATTTAATCCTCTTTTTAAGATGAATGTGTTGGACTAGTATGTTCTAGGTTGGGGACTGGTAAAAGTAAGCCCTCCGGGTTGGGGTGCGGTTACAGCAGACCCTTTGGGTTGGTGTCCAGTTAGTTTTCCTCTAGTTATATGTCTATAATTTCCACAAATTTCCTCCTAATCGAGATCATAATTTTGTGGTGACCCTTTTATTTATCTTTTCATCTTGTTAAGACTAAATTTTATTACCCAAATTTCTGATGTGGGTTTATTTTACAAAGATATTTCCTATTTTCAGCCTTTATTTTCAAAGAACAATATCAAATTTCTAGGATGCAATTTGTTGAAGGAGGGGATAATGTAACACCCTGAGCTTCCACGGTACACTTCTCTTTGAATAATACAATAGCGTGTGTTGTATAAAACTTCGAGTTCTAACACACACCATGACCAATCAAAGTAGTCGTTATGAATAGTAATACATACTTTTTAAAATTTTAGAAATTTTATCTCTCAAAATGGACTTCATTTTTGGATTCGGAGTATCGAATTTATCCTAAGGTGAAATTTTGGTACTTTTCGGATAACTTTAATATGTTGATGAATAGTGAAAATTACTAAATTTTAATTAGAAACAACTTTTTTAATCAAAATAATTATTACTGATAAATTTTGAATTTGAGTGGTTTTAAAGTATATTTAGAATATATTTTTACCATTTAATAAAATGTTGGTCATTGGACATAATTTTACAATTAAACCAGACCTAAACAAGTATCAATCTTTTGATAGTTATTATATCTTAAAAACACGCTTTTTGTTTTGACATCGGGAATTAATTTTAAATTAATTTCTGCCACTTCTGTGTTTTGAATTTGGAAAAATGGATTCCATATTTGGAATCAGGATGTACAAATTGTGTAAATAGATAACTTTTATTTTTAGACATTTTGAATAATTACTTCGGTAAATATTTTATTTACCATGGTTAAAAAATAAATCTGGTAAATAAGGGTTAACAAATAATATTATAATAATAGTAAATTACACTAAAACGTGTACTAACCTTATTGGTGGATACATGTCCGACCATGGGCATCTTTGAGTCGATTTGGGGACCCCATGGAGCCACTTGTAGGTGATAGGTACACTTTATTTTAATTAAGTTAAAATAAATACAAAAATTAAAAAAGCATATATCTTTTAGAAAAATAATATTTACATAAGGTTATATATGTTGTATTTTCTACTATAAATATTAATTAGAAAGCTAAAAAGATTTCCTACATAATTAAAGTTTATTTATAATTTTAAGCCATTAAATAATTTAACTTATTTATGACACAATGATGATACAGTAATTACCACAATAGTGAAAAATTAAAATAATTGTTATTATAAAAACCCAAATAAATATAATTTTAGACATTTAATTAATTAGACTAATTTTCTAGGATAATATAAAATATTTGTATTGATTTAATTAACTTTTTTGGAAGTAATCATTCTGTTATGATTTTTACAAAAGTCAATTATTGAATAGTGTCAAAATTGACATAAAAGAGTTTTTAAAACAAATATTATATTATTAACTGATATTAAATTCATAAAAATCTATGGTTCGGCCAAGAGACTTTTATCATGATAGTTGTATCACTAATGGACCACTTGGGGGTCCCTTGGTTGTATATAGTAAGTTTATTGACCATATAATAAAAAAATACAAAGTGACATGGTAAGTGTCAAACTAATTAACTAAGAGTTAAAAATAAATGTTAAGGTTAATATAATGACCCAAACCTATCTAAATTCTATTGGTTGAGTGGTTTTAGACCCATACCCACTTTATCCTTTAAATAATCTAATTTTGTTCCATTAGAAACCGAAAATGAATTTATTATAAAATAATATTTCTAGCTTTTCCAAAGGTGCCCCTCACCCCTCTTATAAAAGGACACCCCCCTTCTCATTAATTCACACCTTCAAAGCATTTTTTTTCGGCCAACCCCTACCCAAATACTCTCTAAACTACCCTAACTTCATCCTAGAGGCATTGTTTTAGTCAGAAATCCATCCTAATGAGCCCTTTTGATGAAATCAAAAGGAATAACCCCAAGAAGAGGAGGTTAAACGTACCCCCGACTAAAGGAAAGTGCAAGGTAAGGGGTTTTCATCTCACTCCTTATTCCCATTAGATTCATGCCATATTGCAACCATTACCATTTGTGTGGTGTATGTACTGCCCATAATTATATATTTTGTGTAATACACATTAATTTATCTGTATTTACATATTCATTGTATGATACCTCTTTCATGGGTTGTATGTTTCGTAAGTTACCAAATTGGTAAGGGTTTATTTCACAATCGCTTCATTTCCGAGGTTGTTTATATGTAATTATCTTCTAAGACTTCTTTATCATCCACATCCATGTTTCTTAAAAATGTATTTAAAAACATTTTTTATATTTAATAGACAATGGGTTAAAGTCATTTATACCCTTATTTGACTTTATATGTTTTTAAAGGAATCTTTCCAACATTTTTGAAACATGTTACTTTTTAACCTTTTTGACAAAATTAAGGTAAGAATGTTTTTTTATCTTATACGGCGGGTGCGGTTATTCTCCGCCGATATTACACATTTGAAGCTTCGTTCACAAGCTTATAAAGATATTTTCAAAATAAAGGTTTTCTCAATAACAATGCGACTTTTAAATGATTTCAGAAAAAGAGATATTTCACTCCAATAGTATCGATTTCATCTATGTCAAAATTCTTTGATAAATTTTAAACTTGTTTCAAGTTGATTTATTATGATACAAATCATCCATATTGTATTTAAGGTTTTGTGATATTTTTTACTATGGTTGAGTTATTTTTATACCATTAATGGTTTATGATTAATGTTTTTACATTTTGTATGTTAGTTTTAATACGAATGTTTATGTTATATTTCATCCTCTTCTTAAGATGAATGTGTTGGACTAGTATGTTCCGGGTTGGGGACCGGTAAAAGTAAGCCCTCCGGGTTGGGGTATGGTTACAGCAGACCCTCCGGGTTGGTGTCTGGTAATTAGAGTCACTCCAGGTTGGTGTTCGGTTATTAGAGGCACTCCGGGTTGGTGTTCGGTTATTAGAGGCACCTCGGGATAGAGTCTGGTTACATATGCTCTCCGGGTTGGGTTCTGGTTACAGTTATCCCTTAGGTCTTGGCACGAGTCCTTAACATAGAAATTAAAGTTCGGCATCATACATTCCATCATTAGGAAAGTGGTTATTGATATTGCATGTGATTATTCGACTAGTAGAATATCCATGTGAATAAGGAAATGGAATTATTTCATTTTATCTTTTCCATATTATGCAAAAGTTGATGTTTAAAAGGATTTTTTTAGTTATACATTTCCTTAAATGTTTATTCTTATTTTTGAATGTTTCTGCTGTATTGCTTACCCTTACTGAGCATTTCATCTCACGCATTTCTATGTTTTATTTTTCCTAGGATTCCAAGAAGTGTAATTTGATTGATATACAGGGTTAAGCCAAGGGAATAATGGAATTCATAATGATTATTTATGTTGGTTTGTACTTCTTAAAGCAAAAATGTAACATTCATGTATGTGATCTATTTTTACAAGACTGATAAACTGATCGGTCCTTCGAGACTTGATTCCTTGTAATCATGCAAATGTATTAAAATAATGCACTGACTCTGGGTAACTGGGCTCAAGGCGTTATATTATATATCTTCCTATAACATCATCAAGCATGGCCTCATTGAAGTTATCCATGAATTTTTTAGAGGTGGGTCTGTACCTCATATTTCTAGTGATACCACCATTATTCTTATTCAAAAGGTCTTCTCTCCTTCCCCTATTACTCAATTTAATACCTTTATCATATGTAACTTTGTAACAAGATTCTGGCTAGTATCATCATCAATAGTCTCTTTGGGTTCTCTCCCAAATGGGTCTTAGAACAGTAGCATGCCTATATACATGGAAGATAAATTCAAAGCACTATTCGGGTGGCCCATGAAATGGTCTAGGATATTAATAGAAAATTGGTTAGATTGAATATGGTTGTTAAATTAGATATGGAGAAAGCATACAATCTCTGCGAGTGGAGTTTTATTATTTGGGTATTGAGACATGTGTGCTTCTCTGAGATTTTCATTGATTTATTATTTCAAAACATCATCTCATTGTGGTTCAACATCATCTTATTGGGGATATAGTTTTACATAATCAAACTAGTTAGGGGACTAAGAATGGGGGAACCCCTTATTTATTACTATTTTCAAACTATCTTAGGATACTCTTACAAAATATATCTCTTGGGTGATGAATATTGACATGGTTTGGCATATTAATTATGGATCTCAATACATTGGGGTTTCTCATCTTCTCATTATGTATGATTCAATAAATTTTATCAATGTGAGGTCCTCCTATATTATAAATTTTGATTTGTTGATGGAGGAATATTCAAATTGTAACGGCTAAGTTATTTATAAGGAAAAATGTAGGGTCTTCTTTCCTTCTCATTGCTTAGGAATTCATAGGGTAACCATTGAATAGATTCTTATAATTCATGGGATGAACATTTCCATGACTTATTTGGGAACCCCAATAGCTTCTAGAAGAATCTGGGTCAAGCACTATCAAGAGGTTGTCAAAAACATCATCAGCTGCATTAATAATGGGTAGAACTGGTTCCTTTCATTTGGGGGAAGGATATCCCTAATTTATAGAGTGTTTTCCTCTATTATTGTACACATAATTTCTTTATTCAATTTCCCAATGGAAACTATTATCCACATGGAAAATATTAGGAATTATTTTTTGTGGGATTCCCAAGGTGGGGGGAGGTGTTGTTGGGAGTTATAGAATAGGATTTCAAAGATTTTGGTACTTGTTGACTTAAATGTGTGGAGATTGAGGGAGTTTATGTATTTATTATGTGGTAAAATAGCCTAGGTTTTCATTTAGGGAAGCCCTCATTGGATCCATTTCAAAAGAAGTAAATATGGTTTTGTATTAAGGGAGGCTTGTTGGAAGCCTTCCCCACATTGGATCTTTATTCGCAATAACCTATTATTTCTCCTTGACCACACTCAATGGTTTCTTGGATGACGTGATATATACTTCTGGGAATACAATTTGGGTAATGGAATCCTTGGATTCCCTAGTTTCCCAACTCCGGACCTTGCCTTTAGGATGGCCAGCTCTCATCCATCCTTCATAAAGGTTGTTCACAACCACGCCTAGGATACATTATTTAACAGCATTAGCCTAGATGGCTCAATTAATATATTCATTTTCTTAAAATCCTCTAAATAAAAGTTTATGGTAATGTCTTATAAAAATGTAAAGTTCATCAGCTTCCTATAAATCCCTAAGGGAAGATTTTGTGGAGTGAATTCAATCTATCCAAATAAAACATTATCTTTTGGTGATCTTGATCCAATTCTAATCCCATGTTGATGGAAATCATATCCATTTGAATTGCTATGACATTCATATATACTTTCTACCTCTCTTATGAAGATTTTACCTCCATCAATCTCTTAATTCACAATTATTGGGAAGGTCATGTATGGAAACATATAGGTGATTTCATGGACTTACCAGTTGGGGTTAACTATTTTGAGGAATTTTTTCAACCTTAGTATTGAGGGGATAGTAGAAATTTTGTGGAAGATTCCCGATCTATGCTATTAGCAATTGGATTTTGGTGCATCTATTATAAACTCAATAATTTAAGGCACCATAAGGCACATCCTTCCTTTCACGGTATGGTCATCAAATCTATGTTCCTTATTTCTAAGTTGGAAAACCTGCAAAGAAACTAGGAAGTAGCTCCTTCCCTTCATCAGTATTCCTCTAGTATGTGTAAGTATGATTCTCTAGGCCCTAGGAAGTCATGTTCAATATTAAAATAGTCCCCACCCGCTAATGGTTTTAAACAAAAAATTGATGATGCTTATGGATAGGTAATTATGAGGGGAGGTGGGTTGATATTTTTCTCAATTGGCTCAGTGTATCTAGCCTTCAACATGCATTATGGGTATGATAAATATTTCTTGGCAGAGTAAAGTGCCATGATGGATAGCTTAAAGATATTCAAATCAAGGAATATCCCCCTCTCTATGGTGGAGACCGATTCTATTATCCTTTGAGTTATCTTAAGGGCACTCCCTCTTCTCCTAGGAATATTACATACCTCATCTGCATGTGCAGGTCTCTTCTCTCCAGTGACACTGAAAGTATTTAGGAATCATATGAGGGAAATCAGTTGGAAGACTTCTTATCCTCTAGAGCTTCCTTGACTAATACTTTTATGATTTTTAAATCCCTTGGTTCTCTCCCTTTGGGTAATAAGGAAATGGTTTTTGGGGATACTCTTAGTCTCCATTTCATCAGGCCACCTTGAATATATTTTAATTTTTCTTGTTTTCATTGTTATCCTTTTTATTTCCAATAAACATGATGAGGGTAGATATGTGCACGACCAAAAAATGGATATGGAAGAAAATGATTCTCGAATGAAGAGAGAAAAAGTTTTGGTTTTTAAAACAGTTATCAATATCATGAGTTATTAAATAGAGGGAACTGAAATGAAAACGTGTATTCATTAGAGAAAATAGAGGAAAATAAAATAAATTATATATTGGAGGTAAAGATCATAAAATTTCATCATAGAAAATTTGTGAATGAATAATCATGTCCAAAAGTGATATTATAAAATAAAACTCTTAAAACTTTGGTAACGTTGGATTAACAGTTCCCATGAAAGGAATTACAAAACATTAAACAGTAAATAACATTAACATAAGGATATTCATGATAAATCATATCAATATGGAAGTATATACACCTCATAAAATAATATTGGTGTACAATGTAACATATTCCCCAAAGAATACAATTTGAGAAGGTAAAACCTTCCCACATTAATAACAATCTAATAAAACTAAATTGAATGTAATACTTTTAAATAAATAATTAAATAAAATGAATTAATAATTATCCATGATATATCATATAGATGGTTAATTATATACACCTCATAAAAATAAATAAGTGAAAAACATGAATCATATCTCAACTATATATAACTATGATAAAAAATATTAAATTTTTTATACCTTCATTCGTAAGTTTAATTACACATATTTAATAATATTTTAATTATGATAATTTTATAATATAAAAAATTAATAACTTATAATATAATATATTATTAACTTAAAACATTTCCGCAGACATATATTATTACATATTTATTATAATCCTCATCTTTTGGCCAATGTTGTATCATTTTTCAAGAATTTTTTTGTTCATTAGATACGGTCCCTTCACATTAATAATAGTTTCATTATATCCATAATTTTAAATGATAGAGGTATCATATATAATACTTAAATAAAAATTTATAATCATTATTATAATTTGTTGATGTAAAATGAGTTACATCATTTCATAGATACAATAATCTATATGAACACTCGGGTGATATTTCCACTTTTTGAATGATGGATAAAAAATAAAGGTAAATGATAATTCACTAATCTAGAATCATTTATATATAATAAATATAATTTATTTTCATTAAATATATCCTTATTACAATAAAATTAATGTGTAAATGAAAAATGAATCGTGTTGGTTCATGGAGGGGTTAGTCCACACATGTACATGAGAAATGTTACTGTTTTTCAATGAATGGGATTATAAGATGGTAAATAAGATATTAAAATTCCATAATAAAAAAAATATAAAAAATTATTATATATCAACATTATTTATATAATAATTAAAAACCCTTAATGATAGTGGTGAAAAATGAGTCATATTGCTACATAGAGCTGAAAGTACGCACATGTGCACAAGTGATGCATTAAACTCCGATTTGATAGAGAAGAGGTGTGAAATGGTCTTTCCATTATCATAATTACAAGTAAATATACTTATATTACATAATTAATCATGGTATGATAGATAAAAATGGATTTAGGATGGTGTAAAAAGGAATAAAATTGTAGGATCTTGGTAAAAATCTAGATCTCTTCATTGAGAGACCAAAATTGGGTTACATATTATGAAATTCTATGATGTATTTAGAGGGTACCAAAAGACCTAGGAATAATATATATAATATATAAAGGTTATGGACTTGTTATTGGAAGAGACATAATGCTCTAATTATGTGAATAATCTTGCAGAAAATGATTCTTTTTATATGTGAGGGGATGGATAGACAAAACATTTCACAAAAGATTTTAGTAATATATGATAACATCCATGTGAGAGTTCCTCTAAATTGATAAGAATTTAAATTCAGTATAATATAATGTCTAAATACCCATAAAAACAATAGTTATACACATTTAGGATGAAATACTACATTTATCACTTGGTTTACCATCCCTATAAATCTGTTTTGGCATTAATAATAGTAAAAAAACATTACTCTTTTAATATTAATTTTGTTAAAAAATACATTGAAATGGTTTTATTACATTTATTATGATGATTAAAAAAATTCATCCACTTTATATGAATTAAATTCTATTCATGTGGGAATTTAATTTAAAATAAACATGCGAACTACAACAAAAACTGATTTTATAAAAATGCATTATCAATCATAAATCAGAATTTAAATCTATTGAATGCCTTTTAATCCCCAAAAAATGAATGTTAAAATAAATTATGGAATAAATAATATATAAATATTATTCTAAAATTCATAAATTTATTTTAATTTAATTCATTATGATAAAATCAAATTGTGTATAAAAATATAGTTTTTTAGAGAAACGATTTTTCAGCCCAAAAACAAAATTATACCAAAATGAAGTATAATAATGATTCCTATTATGTTAATTATGTAATTTATAATTAATGTAGAAATATGTTACATAATGTGATATTAATAATATAATGGGGTTTTTTTCTTGAATTTAAATGACATTTTTTTCCAAAATCATTATTTTTCATTATTTACTAAAAAATAAATCAATTCAAAAAATTAATTAAAATTCCACATAAGATAATAATGAAATAATTATTTAAAATATGTTAATTATAAATTAAATAAATTCCAAAAATGGAATAAATTTATTAAAATATCCATAAAAATGTAAAAAAATCCATTTCTAAAAAGAAAGTATATTTTTAAAGTATAAAACGACCATACACTGATTGAGCACTTATATATGAATATATATTCTATAAATTTTAATTATTTAAAACGGTTATAATTATTATTCATAGGGAGGTTAGTACTATTCATACATGAATATTTAACATCTTGGTTATAGTATATCCCAAATCATTTTAAGCATTTTGTTTCATGTCAAGAAAGAAATCAAAAAATTACAACTTTTTTGACAAACAATATATGCCAAAATCTCATTTTGTTATCTTCTCTATCATAAAATATATTATATCCTCATGTTTTTATATTTTTAATCATAGTATTAATAATTGAAAATATTTTTTTTAAAAATCCGCATTATATAAAGGGATAATAAATCTTCCATTGAAAATGGGAGTGGTTAACATAATAGTTACCTTAAAAAACACATAATCTCGTACATAGATTAGAATAATGTTAATGGAAAGTGAATATGTGGACATGGTGGGGAATAATAATTTATAATTATAAATATAAAGTGATAGATATAAATTTTATGAAAATTAAAATGACCACAAAACCATGTATCTGGGAGTGTGAAAGCAAAATAAATTCATTTGAAATAACTATAAAATGGAAAAATTAATTTTCATCGATATATTCTCTAGAGATGAGTAATTATTTTAGTCTAATGATAGAGAACATGTAAAAATATACTGAATTTATTTCGTTTATTTCATTACCATACTTTTATCCTTTGTTATTTTTTTGATCAATTCATTGTTATATATCACTGCATACATTAAGAAATGAATATTTGTGATTAATTATTCATGCCTAATGTGTTATAATTATACTTTAATTGATCATAGAATCCATAAAACAATAACAAGTCATTCCATCAAACCCTATATATTTACCAAAATTAACATGGTTAGAAACTTTTCTCTACTATGTATGAATCATCATACGATCAAATAATATAACATTCCCTTATGAGTAACTTTCATCTAGAAAACTCCCTCATCTATAAAAAGCTAATTAAGCTCTTCTTATCTAAGTATTTTCTCAACTCCATCATATCTTAGATGTTTATAGACTCTTTCATTGTTAACTGGAGAGCTATAACGTAGCTACACATCACATAATCCTAATCCTTTCATATATATGTCATATAATCATGAATAAAAAGATATCGTTACATCAAATAATTAACTCATGTATATGAAAAAAGGATTAATCAATATATCGTGATTATAAATTAAAATAATATAGGGAATAAATAAAGATGATTGTGGGAACTAACATGGTTGAAGGTGTTTTGGGGAAGCTAGAGGTATTCATGAATATGTTAAGAATGTTTTATATTTTGTTATATAAAAAATCGCATTGGAATTTCTTTTTATCCATAACAGGTGATTAGAAGAAGGATATAGGAATCTTTTTTCCCAACCAAGTCCATCAGATAATTTTTATTTGACTGAGGGCTTCAGATAATTTTTTATGTAGAATATTTGGTACTATGATACTTACAAGATTCATCAAACAGATAGTTTGATAACTAAATCCATTTATGCTTGTCATTCAAATTATTTACAACATCATCAGTTATTAATGATCTAAAGATCCAAGATTTAGTATAATTGGTTATAAATAATTTTATATGTATAATTTTCTTAATATAATGTTTTATGGTCTTTTTTTAGATATAAGTTATCATTTTTAGGATTGGTTGTGTGATGTATATACGGTTTTACAAATAGTGGAATGTTGTTGATGTATAAAGGTAAGATGTTGGGAATTTAATTGAATGAATTTCAATTAGAATAAATCGAATAAAATGAATTCCATTTAGATAACTCATTCAATGTAATTAGACAAAGTCTAATAAGATATAGTTTATCAGACTAACCAATGATTTTATTTTAGTCATTGAGATGACATATAGATGTTTTGGTAGAAAAAATATTACAAATGGTATATTATGAATTTCATATGATAGAGGTTGGAATGGAATGGAAAAACTTGAATATTTATAAGGCAATACATAAATAGATGGATTTTTCTATAGGAAGACTACGAAGAAAATCTTGTGATGTTATTATGGAACAAGAGAAAAAATCTCATCAGATTGAATTGTATCTGAAACGTTTCACTAGATGAATAAATGGTATAATTATTACTTGTTAAAAATTATATAAGAAACATTCATGGATAAATACAATGTGATGATAATGATGAGATAGTCGTTCAATGATTATAAAATCATGGAAGAAGATAGTGGTTTCTTCCAAGAGATAATGAAGGATGATGAAGTTACATTATGATGAGGTTAAAGAAGATTGTGAAATTTTATTGGTGATTAATTTTATGATGATTTTATAATACTCGAGAAGTTTTTCAAATATTATTTTGAATTTTTCTGATTGAGAGTTTTGAATATTTTGTTTATATTGAGTGGAAATATTAAATTTTGATTCCTACATTTTCTTGAACTCATGTAGCTATAAATTGAGTGAAATAATAGTATATTGATAGGTATTGTTCTCATGAGTAAAAGATGAAATGTGGTAGAAAAAATATCTAATAGATATAAATGAAAGAAAATAAAAACCCAATGTTTGAGATTTCATTATATCCAAGAAATGATATTTATTGTTGAAAAAGAATTTGTTATCAGATTTACGAGTTCTGAACAGAGGTATCACATAGAAATAAGCTATATTTATATTTATTATAATGTTTTATTAGGGAAATATTTTTTTATAGTTAATGTATGAATAGAGAGTAAAATATTTGTATCAATATTAATAGGGAACCATATAGAGTTTTCTAGTAGGATCATTGAATAGATAAGTTGGATGAATTGGTGATCATGCAAAGGTTATATATAGATGTAAAAGGATAATGTTTTTTTCTATTATTGGAAAAAAATTAAAAATAAGTATATGATAGAAGATAAATTTTTATGCAAGTAAAATGAGCATAGTGAAAACATACCAATTCAAGTTGGCCAAGGTTTATAACAGTTTATTGCAAAATTGTTGTTACAAATTTTATCTGTGTCTTGGGAATATACATTCTTGATTGATTTTATTGCAACACATGTGTAAAGATATTACCTATTTACTAGAACAAAATAAAAATGATAATTTTCTAGTTTATCGTGTGTGATTGGATCATTTACAAACCATATCATTGATTAAATACTCATGTTGGGTAGTGATCCTTGTAAATACATATGTTCTTATGTATTGTACTTGTGTTGTTGTCTTTAATAGTGTGATTTGTTTTTATAATTAGGTGTAGGATTTTTCATTTGTAAGAAAATATAAAATTTATTAATCAATTATTACCCCCCCAAACATAATTATCACACATATCCACATTATTACTTTAAATTGTTATCAGAGTAAATATTCACATGGTTACCCCCTCCCTCTCGACCGATGCCCTAGGTCTAATGCCGCAGGTTTCGGCTCCACCCTCCCGATCGGAGGTGGGAGACTTTCGATTTTGTCCGCTGGAGGAGAATCTATTGGATATTGGCTTCATACTGCCCTTCCCAAGAATCTTCATTTCACCGAAGTTCCCCACTCTCTTCCAAGAGGCTCCCCAGCTTTCTTTTCTTCCAGTGGATCTTAATGGTGCTTTTGATCATTGCAATCTTACAATGGTGGCCAGCTTCCATCTCCAGCGGCTTTCAACCGAATCCTCTGATTTATTCGTCTCTGAGTCTTGGAAGCTGTAGGAGCGTGCGTTCGTCAGTTTTCTTGACCGAAAGCACTTCATGATCCACTTTGGATCGGAGGAGGATTTAATCTACGCCTGGTCCCAAGCCCCTCTAAGATGCAATGTATCATCTTTCTACCTATTCTGCTGGACTTTTGACTTTCACATGCGACGTGACCCATCGACTTTCACGGTCTGGGTATGTCTTTCGGGGATGCCTCTCTCCTTTCAGAATCATTCTATCTTGTGTGTAATTGGGAACATTACTGGTAGGTATCATTCCTCGGATTGGCGTACTGAGTCTGTTTTTCATCCTATCTTCCTGAGAATTTGCGTTGAAGTTGATGTTACGTGCCTGCCGGTCCGATGCGTTTTGATCACAGATGTGTAAGAGTTTCGCTGGAAGCAAGAGGTTATTTTTGAGTCATGGATGCATTATTGTGTGTCTTGAAAATGGTGTGGTCATTTGGTGATGAACTGTCATAGCAGGAGGGTGAATGGCTTCTCAAAAGTGATGGAGATGAATCATAGAGAAGGTTGTACTTCTACTGGTATGGTGAAGGACTTGAGATTGGGTCATTTTGGGGCGGTTTGATAACACGAGGGGGTGAGACGGGAGGTAGGCTGACTGCTGAGGAGGGTGTGGGCTGTGTCGGGTGTGAAGTTGCTGCTGAGCAGGCTGCTGGGAAGGGCGATCCTACAAATGGAAGTACAGAAATGGAGGAGACAGTGGCATCAGCTCTCATGAATAGGCTGGTTCGAGAACCTGTGGCTGGAAATGCAGTGGGAGATGATCCAACTTCAAGAGTTCTTAGGAAGGGGATGCAGCGGAATGGTGCCGAGGTGACTTATGTTTTCCCTTATAAAATAAATGTTTGGCATCCATGTGGGAGAACCTGTTACTGATGCGGCTGCGGTTGCCTTTTATGGTATTGAGAATACATGGAAGAGTAATTTCATGAAGAAGGTGGAGCATAGGCCCGAAGACTCGACGGTTAAGCAGGTATTTGATCATTTGATGCATGATCTTGGCCTTGATAATGTCGACACTGTGGATGGGTAGGAAGTTGATGCTAGAGGAAGGAGATTCATGGTCTCTACTGGAAATAGATTTCTGGAACTATAAAATGAGGAAGAACGGCATGACAATGAGGATGATGCAAGGGAGGAAGGTGGCCTCATACAGCTTACGGCAGCTGAGGAAGAGGTGCAGGACCTAGTGGATCAGCCACAATGTCTTGCCTTAGTGGATGATAACAGTCAAGTCCAGTAGGAGGATAGTAATGGCATTGCAGTAGTGGGAGAGCAGCAGGATCCAGCTCTTTTTCAGGGGGCGAGCTGTGCTACTACTGTTATGGTGAGTTCTGGACAGTCTGTGGTTGAGGATGTGGGTCATACTGACCATGGGACCAAATTGCTAGAGATGGAATGCAATTCCTTGCAATCAGAGTTGGTGACTGAATCGATGTTGGAGGATGGTTATCAAGATGTGACAATATTGGGAAAGAGGGGTGATATCTCAGATATTGACAAGGAAACGCATAGTGGTGTGGTGTGACCTTCTTACAGAGACGTTGCTCAGGGTGCAAGGTTGAAGTAGCAAGGGGATTAAGGTGCTCAGACTACCCCACCACGGTGTAGAGCAAAGAAAGATTATTCTTATCATCCAAATCCAATTTCCACTAGATCATATGTGGGGAGGGAATGATGGGTGATGCAATCCTAAATGGATTTCTAGCCTTGGAGAAGCTGAATCATAGATAGAAATATGGAAAGGTTCTTAAACAAAATGAATGTTCAGAGTGGGAAACAGATAACGCGGAGGCTGTAGTTTCTAAAGGGGGTGATGATGAGTATGATATCTATGATATATAGTTGTTCTAAACATTCTGTACCTGTTATTATTTTCTTTTATTAATAATTGGTCAGAGGCTTGCCTCTTGCTGAGTGTTTCTGGTATAAATATTCATATGATTGACTATGTACTATAGTTTTATTAAAAGTTTCTTTCCCTAAAAGTATAGAATTTATTGAACAATAACTAGATTCTTATTTTGGATATTAAGAAATATTATATTTTGAAAGATTTAATTTTTCCTCATTTTATATACCTTCTGTATAATGTTCTCAAAGATTCTATATATGGTTTCTAACGATGTTATAAATGAGAAACCAAACATCTATTCTTAAGTAGTATTCTAATAACGTTGTGAAATCGAGAAATGATATAGCTTCCTCAATCTCTTGAGGTGATATTCTGAGAGGTAACGTACTAGTAATGGATAATATTATATAAGTAAAATTGAAGAAAATATATGAAATAAATTAAAATATAAAGATTGAAACATTACAATTTAGGAGAATTATATATGAATATTAGAAAATGGGTGATTATGAAACATTTTGTGACTTCTTTGATGTTTGAACTAAATTTTTAGCGTAATATGAAATCTTAGTGAGATTTTGGATGATTCAACCACTATTGGAATTATATTATGACATATTATATATAAATTGAATTCCCATGTTTTATTATTGGAAGGTAAAGATCTTAAAACTATATCTCAAGATAGTCAACATAAAAATCTAATCACATAAAAAATGAGAAGACAATAAGATATAAACATCAAAGAGATGGTTGATCGGGAAATTTCTTTCAATGCTAATAAGAATTGAAATTTTAATAATTTTTTAAATGAATAGGTTAGTTTGACTAAAACTAAATATGAGTTTTAAAAAAAGTTATTAATTTCTATCTTTATTTTAGAAAATATGAAATAAGGCAATAAATGATGTAAAATAAAGTTACATCGAAAATGATTTGGATGCATAGTTATAAGATATTGTATACATTTGGACTAGGATGATATGAATTTGAATCCAGTGATGTTGATGATAATGATAGAAAGTCATGGTCAAACCTTAATAAGAAGTCTGATTGATCCAAATCCTATTCTAAGAGATTCGATAATATTTTCACCAAATACAGAAAGAGGATCAAATTTCTAAAGGGTGAAAAAATTATGGAAGTGACTATGATGTTGATAACTTTATTGATTATGCTTCTGAAAAAGAATCATTAAAAAAATATCTTATGAAAAATTCACCAATGGAAAATTAACTACTTTAGAATAAAAAAAATATTTATTTTCCTAATGAGATATTTAAAATATTATATCGCAACATGAGTGCATAAATAAGAATATTAAGAAAAAAATCATTTAGATAATAAAATCATCTCATGAAGATAAATGAATACAATAAAAAAATTATTATCTAAATATTTTTTGTGATAAGGAGATAAATATCATCATAAACATGATGAAAAAATGATTATACATAAGGAAGAGTTTTAAATTTCTCTTCAAAATCATGTTAATTTTGATAATTATTTACAAACTTCCAAAACATTGTTATAAATTTTTTTGAATGTTTTTGGAAATTTAATTCTCAAGAGGAATATTAATTTTTTTTCTCAAAGAATAATATTATTGATGAAAATGTGCAGGAGAAACATTCAGATAGAATAATAATAAATGAAATTCTAATGTTTTCAATGTTATGAAGTATAATAAAAATTTTCAATAACTAGATATATTATTGAGGGTAATTGAAAATCTTTAGGAGGTAACAAAGACAATATTTTACAATGAATTACCAATTTAATAGGTTATAATGTTGATAAAAAGTAGAAAATGAAAACCAAATATTATGTAAGTTATTAAGGGAAATTAAAATTCTATGGTAACTGTTGGAATTGTGAAGGACTATTAGTATACAAAAATACATTTGTTTCTTTAGTCACTATTGTTATATATAATCTATGATAATGTGGTGGCATAGTATGAGGGGGAGTTAACCCACTCCCTAAAGGTGACCTAGTAATGTTTTCTTAAATATAACAAATATATTCTATCCTTTGCGAAAAATATAGAAATGATGTTATCCAATTGGTCATCTTGGAAATATATGAATTATCATCATTTCATCAAAATAATTTTTATACAAACAATCTCTAAAATCATTGTAAAAAAATAAAAAATGAAAGGAGTAAGCATTAATTAATAAAAATTCTATCAAATGTACAAAAAGATAATTTTCATAGATATTACAATATTCTTTTTATTCACTCATGACTAGATATCGAAAGGTGTTGAATAATTTGAATGATTATAAATATGGTACAATGACTTTCTTCAATAATGATTCACTAAAAATCAATGGAATTGGATAATCTATCACTGGGGAATAAAATTTAAACAAAAAAAGTTCCATGTTTTTTGTTAGGATAAAACACATTTGGTTATGTGTCTCCCAACTGTGAGATGAAGGTAATAAATTCATTTTAATAAATGATTTTTTAAGATATTGAATACGGTAAAGTTTTAATGGGAGTCTAATGAATAAGGGAAACATGATTTAAGTTAGAGATTCCGAACGTTCATTCTATCTTATCAATATGGAAGAAATCATCAATGGAATGAAAGGTTAGGGAATTTGAGTCAAGGTAATAGAAGAAATATAAATAAGAAATAATGTATTATCAATATTCCTAAAATTTTAAGAATAATATATTGTTGTTATCCTATTATTTGGAAATGTTATCATTATAAACTCTATAAATATGAAATTTGATATACTTTTAAATAATTCCTTGAATTCTATACATTCCAATATCATTGGTCCCGTGAGAATTTATCCAAAAATTGATATATATGAATTGTATTTATTATATACTATATTACTCACATTACATGTGTTATGTTTTTGAAACATTAATTTTAGGCTTTAAAAATATTTAAGATATTCTATAGAAGTGATGAAAAATAGTATGGATATTCCTTGAGGAAGATTCATACTGATAATGGTTGAGAATATACAATTAGGATGTTCATATATTATATTGAAAAGCATGGGATTCATCATGATTATAGTGAACGGTACACACCACATCAAAACAGTACCACAGAAAGAAGTAGTTGTTTTTTTTGGTGGAGATGGTATGGACAATATTGATTGAACGTGATACTTCTTGATATTATTTGGAGGCAATCAATCAGATTTGTAGAATAATTTCATAATTAATCATTGAATTGTATGAACTATGTCATGAATCCTTATGAGATGAATAATAAGAAACCCCATGTTTGAATTGCCTAATGGTGTTTAGTTATTATTTCATTAAAAATTCATGTGAGAGAATATATGTATGTTTTATAAAATAGAATTGTTGTAATCTTCTTTATGATATCATTCTAGTGGTACAACATAAATATATTATAATAAATATACCATAATGGATGATAACATAGAGGATTTAAATTCTCATGAGAATAGTGATAAGAATGTCTCACAAATAGATATATATGTGTATGAAATGGAAAATTAAGTTGTTGTTGTCAGAGAACATGACAAAATTTTTACTGATGGGAATAATGTTTAGGAATCTTGAGATGAATATTCTGAATTTTCTATCATAAGTGGTGAATAAAAATTATATACATCTCATCCCAAGCTTTGGAAGCATGTTTATTTTTAAAATATCATTTTAGATCATTGAAACAATGGTCAGACTAAAATCATTAATGTTAGTTTTATATAGTTATTTATTATAAAATGTTGAACAAAATGACAGTGATGATGCTTTAGAACATCAATATTGGATTTAATCCATGAATGAAGAGATGGGTCATATTGAGAACATTTCTACTAGGGAACTTGTACCCAAACCAAAAATTAAAAATGTGGTTAGTAAAAAGTCAGTGTTATAAAAATTTTTGTATGAATATGTTCAAGAGATAAGAAGTATGTCATGATTATATTATAATGGTTACTCAGAAATTTAATTCCTTAAATTTTATCAGGATTTTTCTCTAGTGGAATGATTAGAAACCATCAGTATCATTCTTGTTACAGCTACAAAATGAAGATACACAACATTTTATAGGGACGTAAAGCCATCATTTATTCTAAGAGATCTCTATAAAAAAAAATTATATTACGAAATAGTGTTTCTTCATTCTTGAGAATGAATAAATTTGTGTGTACACGTTGAAAAAGGATTTGTATGGTCATAATCAAGCTTAAGGATCTTGGTATTCAAAATTGTATACATTCTCAATAAAGTTGAACATTAGTGAATGAATAGTTTATAAAAAAATTTATAAAACTAAAATCAAGAGGTTTCCCACATTATATTTTTTTTATGTTGAAAACATTTTATTTTTGGGAAATAATGACGAAACATGTGAAATGAATTCATAGGAGATGAATAGTATTTTGAAAATGTCCATGTTGAGAGAAATAAAATACAATAATGGTCTAAAAATATCACAAAATATGAAATATATATTGTTTTATATAGATAGTTATATGGAATATTTTACATAAAAATACAAAGATTGTTTCAACAATAATTTTCGTGGGAATAATATTTTGAAAAGATAGGGAAGGAAAGGAGGTATATAATAATGTGTTTATAAATATATATGGAATATTATTATATCTAAAGACATCAATGACATATATTTTACACGAAGTTATACATTAATATAAATATATCAATGTGATCCAATAAAATCTAATCTCATGGATAGAAATTGATTTATTATATATACTAAAGGGGAAAATGGTTTTGGGATGAGATATGAAACCACAAGAATGATTGATCTATTAAGTTATATAAATGAAGATTGTGTAGGGAGTGTTGATAAAAGAAAATCCATATATGGTGGAGTATTCTTCTTGAACAATTATGCGTCAAATGTTATAAAACAAATTAGTCATTATAAGTATAGAATAAGCTAGATATGTTTCTTATAATCAAGATTTATCACAAATTATGTGGACATAGACATAATATAAATTGTTTTTGTTGATGTGAATTTTTACCTTAACATGGGATTTGATAATAAAATTTCTCTAAATATTAATTAAAAACTACTGTAATATCATCATTCCAAGAATATTTATATTAAAAATAATTTCACCAAAGATCATGTGGATAATATTTAATTAATGTTGGTGTTTTTTCCAACAACGGAACAAGTTGTTGATATCTTCACAAACCCAGTGAAAAATGATGTATTTCATAAGATTATGCTGATAATGAGTATTCAACCTACATATCTTTAAGGCTATGGTATGTGCATTTATCCCCTCTAAAAGTTATTCTTTGGATAGTCCTTTTATAGGGGGTAAATGTTGTGAAAAAAATCTATCCATTGGTTGGTGTTGTTACATTTCAATGGAAATAATTCATTTAGGAAGATTTCTTAAAATAGGTAATATATGATTTTATAATGTTTGAACAATTTTAATCGTTTTTTGATGTGGTTGTAAGAAAAAAATTCCTTGTAGGATGAATATTTCTTTTCTGATAAATTTTCCAACTGGAATAATAAGTTTCTTATAACTCAAATTTAAAATTTCTTTCTATCACAACTTATGGACCTCACTATATTGTTGATCAAAGATTATTATTTCCGATTTAGTGTATGACAATGTTGGATTATAATTATTGGATGAGTAATCTAGTTCTTGAGTTCTAAATATTCAATTATTTATATTCATTTATTGAGAACATAATTCATAAGGGTGTAATCATTGGACTATAATAGTGGAAAGTGTTTTGTGGAAGTTGGAATTTGTGATGGAGATGTTAAAAAATTTATTTTTTCTCCAAAAAAATAACCTTGAAAGTTTTATGATTTACATAAAATTTTATCTGAAGAAGGAGACTATCTTATCATTTATATACAAATTCCATCAAATGAAAATTATCAGACTAAGTGAATTGGATGATGTTTTTTCAAAATTTTCTATCTTATGATACCCACATGATTCGGTAGACAAATCACTATATAAATAAAACTATTCATTTATTATTATTTTATATTTTTCGAACAACATTATTCATGAGTGGTCTCATCATCTAGGAATAAGAAAAAATTGGGATAAATTATTTTGAATGTACAATAATCAAACTATATTATTCTAAGGATTATTCATAGACATAATCTATTTTAAATGGGTTTAGAAATGTGATGTTTGTGTAGTTTCTAGAAATATGATTTTAATAGTAGCATAATGTTATTATTCTATGAAATGTAATTAGATAAAGACTATTCAGATGAATACTAATCAGACTAACTCATTAAAATATATTAGAAATAGTCTATTGGAGAAAATGATGTTCACATGATATTATTAGAGTCATTGTGAAAATGGTTTTGGTTTAAAACATTAAATGACGGATTTTATATAATGTTCATAAAGATGATGCTGGTGTGTGAAGGAAACTGGAAAAGATTTATAATTTATTTAATATAATGATGAATTTTCCTTGGAGAATACTATAGAGATGTTTCTATGATGTTTTGATTGAATATTAGAAGTTGTTTCATTTGGTGGAAATGTTGCTGCAATGTTTTAATAGATGAATGAATGGTGTAGTATTTACTGGTTCACTGTTCATTGTGAAAATTTCATAAATATATCATATTTTAAAATTTTGAGCTGATTATTCAGGGTCCATAAAATAATGGAGGAGAATCATTATTCATGAAAATATTTTTTAATGGTTTATTAGTTATTTTATTCTTAGGTTAAGAAAGTTTGAGGATATTCATCGGTGACATGATTGTATAAATATTCTAGAATAATCTTTATGTTTTTTTAATTTTCTAATTATTTTATTGAGTTAGAGTCCATGAGTTTTATTTTTAATTTAGTAGGAAATTTAAATTGGATTCCCAAAATTTCACTTACTCACACGTCAAAAAATTGGGTGAATGTATAGTACAATGATTGGTATATTTAAAATATATAAAAGATAAATCAATACATAAATTTTATTAAATAAATAAAAAAGATGAAAAATATGAGAGTTAATTTTAGAGTTGGTATGATTTTAAAAAAGGAGTATCTTAGATGAATAATTATTTATTTCCAAATATATGAGTTGTGATCATTATAATTAGAAAAAAATAAACCATAATTATTAGACGGACAATGTCCAAAGGTGAACGTATGGGAAGATCATAAGAAAGTAGTATTGGTTTTTATAAGGAACCAAATATAGTTTTCTAGATGGATGACCATATCTAGAAATCAGATAAATAAGTGACTAGATAAATATTTTATAAATAAGTCCAAGGTGAAATTTATTTTTTGTCGTTGAGAAAGAATGCGAAGATTTTGTACTTGAATGAATATAAAGTGTGATGAAATTAAAATAATTGTAGTAAAAACATATGTATTCATGATTTTGATGGTTTTTAACTGTTT
This sequence comes from Viscum album, assembly GCA_963277665.1. Classification (NCBI taxonomy): domain Eukaryota; kingdom Viridiplantae; phylum Streptophyta; class Magnoliopsida; order Santalales; family Viscaceae; genus Viscum; species Viscum album. Next base: position 1,419,718,174 of record OY728123.1, on the reverse strand, counting down.
TTAATAAATTTTGTTTCATTTTTAATCTATTCCTAGAGAACAACACAGTTGTTTGATTATAGTGAGACACACATGTAAGGATATTCAATGATTATTGAATCTATGTTCAAAGGAATATTTTCTGGTGGATTTTTTAGTATTTAATATTTTACAAAATATACCAAGGACAATACACCATTTTTAGTAGTAAACATTATAGATAGTTGGGTACTTATGGTTTGTTATTTTGGTCATGTTTTCAAGTAAGTCACAACTCTTTTACATGATGTGAATGTTATTTCTATTTTATTAAAATATTAAAGGAAATGATTGATTATTCACCCCTCTACCACTTAGTGATAAAAAAGACATGGATTTGTCCTTTTAATGAAAATATTGAATCATATTCCCATCATGTGATAAGAAACATCAAAGGATATTGTTATGGATGAATATACGATTAAAAATCACTAGAACATTATTCAAGAGAATACATTTTTAATTTTGAAATCAAATACTAAAAAATCTAAAATATCAAAATAGTCTGGAAGTTATTTCATTAAATATAATTATGGATATATATAATTTGATATATATATATATATATAATTAGAGTGCATGATAGTGATAAAATTATTTAATGTACTCTTTATTAAAAATTAATTAGCATTTTTTAAAAAAAAAACTATGTACAACATTTAGGAATTGACAATAATTTTACATTATAATGTTTATAATTGAAATAAAAATATATTAAAAATGAATTTAAACAATAATTTTATTTTAGTCAAACCATTGTTTAATTTTATTTAGAAATCACAGCTATGGGATAAAAGTATTCTTAACCAAACAGAGAAATAAAGACTGGTTTCCTTATAAATATTCATTCAATATCATGAGCACATAAAAATTAGAAAATGAATGGAAAACATTTTTTAAATAGAAAATAATATAGGAGAAAAAAATAAATAATATTTTTTGGATATATATCATATATTAAAATCATTGAAAATTTAATTATAACTAATATTGATAAAAAGTGAGATTTAAATATTGAATACAAAAAACATTTTTCACTTTTCAAGCATAATCCTCATTAATAGACTAAAATAAAATAAAATATTAAAAAATATAAACATATGAATATTATGTATATAACATATAAAATAATTTCTAGATACACATCATATAATAAGATAGGTATATGACATAACACATGTCCAAAATTAGAAAATTTGGGATGGTGATGGCTAACAACTATGGTAAATTTATAATAAAATAATCATTAATGTATAAATGTAAATTTTAGCTTTAAATGCCATGAAATAATATATATCCATTATATTATATGTCAAGGGATTAATATATACACTACATAAACATAAGTAGGTGTATAACATAAAACATTTCTCAATGAAACATAATTTAGACGAAGAACCCTTATCTTATGTATAAATTAATTTTTAGCATCACTAAACAATTAAATAATATATATAGATTTATTGTAGTTATATTATTGAAAAATTTATAGACTTATAATATCATTTATTCTCTAATTATAACATTTTTATATTTATTTTTTAATTATTTATAATAAAAACGCATTTTTGGGGTGATAACTATTTCCCTCTTCATGATAATTTTGGTTCAGATTTTTAGATCCTTGAACATTGATCGTGATTAAATATTATAAAAATTTTAGTAATGATATAATTATCATAAATTAAATTCCACGACCATAGAATCCTGGTGCCGAGGCATTATTTTATTATATTAGAATGATTATAAGGAATCAGATCCCGAAGGACCAGTCAGTTTAGCCATCTTGGAAGATAATATTACATTCATTATACTCATATTACATTTGGAAAATAAAATATAACATGATATATAATGAAATAAACTTCATCCAAGAAATCTTACCAAAAAATTTCTTCTTTATAACATATGGAAAATAATGATAAAAAATGGGTGAGCTAAGATTCTCATTAAGGGTAAATTATATATTAAAAGTATAAAATAATAAGGTATGATAAATACCTGAAAGTATGAATTCCATTAAGAATAAACATGAGAATTATATGTAAGGAATAAAAGTTGAGTAAATAATGTCGTATTAAAATAAAACCATGGATATTCTACAAGTCTAATAATCACATGGACTATAAAATACTAAATTCATATTGAGTCAATGCATAATACAAGAAATCATAATAGCAATTTCAAGGCTTCATGCCAAGACCATACATAAATGGTTAAAACCCAAACTATTTTCTCTAATGAGACTTACCGATTCATCGAGGGGCTATATCAGGCCCTACCCTTCACTTACGAAGTCTAATAAATTCCCCATATAAAAAGGGTGAAATACAAACAAGATAATCATTGGTATTGAAAAAATAACATAATAAATGTGAACATGTTAACTATAACCCATGAATAGTATCAATTTAAAACATTCACGGTCAAAATGATGATCAAAACCTCAAAAAAATATGGTAGATGGTATCATAAGTGATAAAACTCAATGAATTACAAGATTCAATAACAGATGTTGACATAAATAAAGATAGTTTAAAATGAGACTACAGAAAAATTCCTGAGGATATAATCTTTAAACATCCCAATGTGTCACATGCCACTATGAAACATAAAAAATCATAATTAATTAGAATATCATGATTAAAAGGAGACTGTTTATATGATATATCAAAGGGAATTAAATACACCAAGTTCATTTTATAAGTGGTGAACATGGCATATATCTCATAAAAGATAATGTGAGATGAGAAAACCCCATTTACATTGGAATAAAGAGTTATATTGTAAAACCTTTTGTATTTGTCAAAAAAACCGATTGCAAACATGTATATCCTAGAAAAGAAAATGGGGGAAATTTTAAATTATATTTTAGTTATAAATTATGTCCCACTAAAGTGAAATAATGTAAAAAGAGTTTTTAAATATCTTTAGAAAGAAAACATTTTACTGTAGTTTAAGGAAAATATTAAAAAGATTTTAAAGTGGAATGAAATATTTGTTTTCATAAAACCAGAAATAATCCAAGATTTTTTTTTCATGATTAAAATTTCTATTTGATAAAAAAAATTATGGCTTAAAATAGATTATAAATTTCACTTGAAAATTGGTAAGAATTTGAGATGTTATTTTGAATCGAGATTGTTTATCTTGAAGAATTAAGAAGGAAACCTTTTTAAAACATATAATCCTCATAAATGAATGATAAAGTGATATGAATATATTTTTTTGAACATCAAAAAAGAATATTTAATATTTAACCATAAATAAATAATTATTACCTTTTTAAAAGGATAGTGAAGGAATAACCCACAGAAAAAAGGAAGGTTCGGGTGGAATCTCTTACCACTTAGCAATCAGTCAAATCATATTTCCCACTTTTAATAATCATAAAATTATATATTTAATAACACGAAAATAAAAAGTTTTATGATATAATACATCAATGTGAAGTATACATACATGACACATTATAGGTAGTTGTGAGTAAGACATATCTCATGGAAATGAAAGTGAGTTGATAAAACCCATACTACTTCAAAATTAATTGAATCATATATCCAAAAATTAACAATAATCTAATATATCATTTAATACCATGAATGTATCTAGATTAATGATATTATATATATCAAATTTCAGTATACATACACCACATAGAAGAAATAAGTGGCGAATAATGGAAATTTTATAGAAATAAAAGTGAGATGAGAAACCCCTTGCCTTATGTCTGAACTTGTTCTGCACTTGAACTAAATGTCCTAGATAATAAAATTAAATAAATTATTTAATTAAATAATAATATCATAGAATTATATTTAATTTGTTAAAATTTTATTATGTTCATTTTATACCATTTTGGATGAGTTATAAGGGATACATTTATCACTCGAGATCATTTTTTTCCTTAGTTTTCCCAATCAACAAACTTGTATATGTGTATAGAAGTTCATATAGAATATATATATTTATAAAGAATATAATTTATATATTATAATTGAAAATAATATGTTTAATAATATTTATATATACATATAATCATTTGGTTATATGTTATGATGATGAATCATTAGATAAGTCATTTAGTGATAATCGTTTAGATTTTTATAGCAGTTATTGATCATAACAAAATAATTTTGTTTTATCATTTAGTATTATGTAAATATGTTTCTTATAGAATATAAAAATTGTTATATATGTATTTAACAATCTTTATTATCAATTAATATGGCTTAATGAATATCATTGAAGAATAATTTGAAAAATGAAACATCATTGTCCATGAAGGTTATAAATTGGCACCTTCCGGATGATGATTTTGATTATAAAAAAAAAGAGGGGAGTAAGGAGTATGATAATGGTTATTAAATTAAAATGATTTAATTTAAGTATGTATATTATAATTTGGGTCATTTTCAATTGGATAGAGATGTAGAAGAGGGAAGAAGAAAATAAGATAAATTGAAATTAAATTAAATAAAAAAAGAATAAGATTTACCTCTAGAAATAACCTCATTGAGAACCTCATTAAGGGAATGGGTTTTGGTATTTTGGAAATTCCAAGGGAACATGGATATGGGGATAGAATAGGTAAGAGTATTTGGGTAGAAATTTGAGAATATTAAATTTTTATAGGAGTGAAGAGAAGTAGAAATGAGTGATTGTTTTCATATTGGAGGAGAGGAGGATGATTCCATTATTTTAATCATTATTTTATTATTTTAGCTCCATACTATGAGTAGTAATGATTATTGTGACAAAAAACAGTAATATTTTCATTTTATTTTGAACCAACGACCATTTAAATCATCAATGACTCATACATGATGCATAAATTCATTTATTTAGCATATTTTGTAAATTTTCAAATTTTTCTATTCAGTTAAAATTCAAATATTTCAGAAAAATACCAAAAATTCACCAAAACAATTTATTGATGGGTATAATTAAAAAATTTACTCCATTTTATCAAAATAATTTTCTAAATATGTGAAATTTAATTTTTAATTAAAATCAGTATTTACTTGAAAAATACAGATTAAAAATGTTAAAGTAAATTTTTAATACTTTCAAAAATAAATTAAGCTATCATAAAATTTTCCTAATATCATTGGAAAAATATATTTATTTAGGAATACATTTTATGAAAATATATTTTATTCTAAATAAACTTATTTATTTAAAATTTTAATTAAATATTTATTACTCGTAAAAATACCAACACATTTTTATTAATTTTTAAAACATTCAATCTCATTTACAAGGTGCCTAAATATTATTTATACATTCATGAATGAGGTTACTATTCATAAGGGTCATGTTACTATTCATAAGGGTATCATAAATATTCATAAGGGTACATTACTATTCATAAAGGTCTAGATAATAATCACTAAAAAATTCAGTTGATCTTATGAGACTCTAAAAGACTTACTGATCGCAACGATGTATGTCAATTTTTTAAAATTCAATTCACCAGAGTGGAAAAAATATATTTCATGGCTGGGTTATAACTATCTTCTGTAAATAATTATAATAAATTTTTTTTATAGATATACAATGTAGTGTGTATTACAGACTATATTTATCTGTAAAATCATAGTGAGTTCCATTCTCTCATCATTTAATAAATTTCATCCTCGCAATTTAAAATTTCACCCTAAAATTTAATTGTTGAGACTTTGATGATTCTATTCTCGGAAACCCATTGCAAAAATAGGGTTAATAATATATCCCCATAATAAGTGGGGTATAAAAATGTATAACTCACTACATAACTACACATTTGAATAGGGTAACATTAGTGTGAAGTGAATATATGTACATGAAAGAGTAATAAAATGATCATGTTATGATGGAGAGTGATAGAGAACCTGGTCATTAAAATTTTAACCAGTAAAAATCCATAAATCTTGTGATTAGTTAAAAGAACATTGATTTCTCAGAAATAAAACTACATGGATAATGTTTTTTTACAAAATCATTTTTCATGAAATGAGGGATTCCTTTACTGTCAAAATAATAACATAAGAAATTAAACTTACATGATTAATTTCCATGTCAAAATAATAGCTACATCCTTTGGTTGTGATTCGATCTATATTCATTTCATTACCTATACTTGATAATTAATGTTCAATATAAATTGTTTTCCACTACTGATGAATTTTAATTAACTTCTACAAATCATAGATCCAACAAAAGTATTATTATCTATTCTTATTGTATTTATGCTTCAATAGAATCTGTAATGGTTTGGATATGATAAAAAATTCCCCAAAACTAATAAAACATTATATGATGAAAATAAAATTTAATCTTCAAAATAAAAATGTAATGCTCGAGGTTCAATAAAGGTCATTTTTTAAATTATTACCATTCATAAAATATTATTCTAGGCTATGTTCCCAAAATCAGAAAGATTTGTTCATATAGTCATCCAAATGACCACAATAGCCCTTAATATCTTATAAAAAAGATGTACTTTCCACTATCTCATAATCTCTAAGATATTCTATCCATTTCCATAAATAACATAGATCACCATATGTCTACAATAAAATTATATTTGACTCCAAAATTAAAATCAACATTTATTCCTCAAAAATATTATATTTACCAAAGTCATAGAGGATTAACAAAATTGTGAATGTATTAGAAAATAACATTAATCATATAACCACAAAATTATTTTAAAGTCTAAAAGTTATGTATTTGATAAAAAATTACATTAAATCAAATTAAAATTTATCCAATATTTTTTTAACAAAAAAAATTATTCATGATAACCAGGACTTCACATAGGCTAGTGGTATGTATTTTACCCTTGTCGCCCATTGGTTGTGGGATCTAACACCGAAGATTTAACGAATGTAATGGATTATGACCCAACATACGAGAATTCCTTTTTCTAAAACCATATATCTTCTAAAATAAATATCATAGACATCCTCGAAATATGGTCAATTACTAAAAAATCTTTTAATGATGATTTTCCATAAAACCTCAATAAAGAAAATAATCCTATATTTATTTCTACATAGGTCCTTCCTTAGTCAAGAGGTATCCTATAGAATATGTAATTGACTAAGGTAATTCCCAAGTCCATTTTATTTCTGGAAAATAGCTCTAAATGGATTGTTAAAAACAGTTTTATTTCCTTCCATTATACTCTTAATTTCTTCACAGAAAATAATATGTTATGTCCTTCTATCCAACATATAAAGCATATATACCTTCTGTTGAGACACTTCCCTGGGTATCTCCTTCCAAATTTAATTCATGTTTTAATTTGAGCCTTTTTTTCACATGGTCTCCACTACTGGATCTCTTAGCACACTCCCTTTATCTCTTCTTTAGTGGGTTAAGGTGTTGGTTAAGGTATATGTAGTTAATAATATTTCAGGATACCTTATTAGGCATACTGATGATATTATTCACTCATATCAACATCCCATTTGTTTTCTCATCACCACCACCCTATCCATCATGTTCAACGTTAACATAACTACTTTATATTCTGGCCATTGACTAAAATTAGAAAGCATAGTGTGATTAAAAATAGTAATAGTGAGAAAAATGTATAATCATTTATAGAATACAAGGAAAACATATTTTAAATGGTAAACCCATTAGTTTTAGCATAGGTGATTCAATTTCATTGTATATTCAAATCCATTATAATTTTTTGTAAATAAAATGTGAATTATCCTAAGCATATCACATGGGAGTGCCAAACCAGGTCCACAATAAGGAATGTTTTCGTGTACCAGTTTACCCCAAGTCAAGCTCAGAACACCTTATCCGAGTTGTTACTACTAGCTATATTAGTTCCAAAATGATGTCAAATTTTATTATCAAGTCATGGATTTATTTTCTAGGAATATCTACATAATCCATCCCATTAAAAAATTCTAGGTATTTATTGTATGATTATCCCCAAAGTTTATCATAAGGTTTTGTTCACTAGTCTACTTTTCTTAAATATAGTTTTCTAAGGAATTTATAAAACAAAATTTAATAAAAACTATAACACCCTAACCCCAATAACCCGAAGATGGTGTTTTATTTTATTATATTAAAATTATTAAAAATAATCAGATCCCAATGGACCGATCAGTTTAGCAGTTTGGTAAGTCCAGATTACATTCTTGAAACCCACGATACATTAGGAAAAGTAAATATATCATGATATAGAATGAAATAAACTTAATCAGTGAAGTATTGTTCAAACATTTCTTCTCAATAAACCTATTAAAATAAACATAAGAAATGTGTGAGCTCAGATGGTCAGTAATAGTATATAATATAGTGGAATAAAAAATTATAAGGCTTAATGAATAACTAAAAGTATGCATTCCATTAAAAATAAACATGTGAATAATATGGAAGGAATAAAATATGAATAAATAATTCCATAATAAAACATAATAATTTATATTCAACTAATAAAATAATCACATGGACTATCAAATACTATATTCATAATGAGGGAATTCATATTGCGGGACATCATAACCATAAGGTCAAGGACTTGTGCCAAGACGATACATAAACGGGTAAACCCCAAATTAGTTTGTCTCTTGAGACCTATTGAGGCATTGAGGGTCTACAGGGGTGTCAAATTGTCACTTAATAAGTCCAATACATTACTTTATATGAAATGGGTGAAAACATAAACAACAAAAACATTCTTATTGAAAAACTAGCATACAAAATGTGAATACTTAAACTATAACCCATGGATGTTATCAAATTAGCACATCCATATTAAAATAGATCATACAAACATAACCAAAATATGTTATATGGTATCATAATATATAAACATCAATTAAGTACAATATTAAATAATGTATGTTTACATAGATTAAGACACTTTTAAATGAGACTATTGAGAAATTTGTGAGGAGATAATATTTAAAAATTCCAAAGTTTCCCCTACCACATTAAAAATTCAAATAATAATACTTTATAATATCATGAGAATAAGTAGACTCTTAATATGATATATAAAAGGGTAGTATATACACAAAATTTACATAATATGTTGTGAAAAATCCATATATCTCATAAAAGATAAAGTGAGATGATAAATCCCCTTTTACATTGGAAGGAAGATTTATTTTAGAAAACCATTTGTATGTGTCATAAAATCAGATTATAAACATTTATATCCCAAAAAATAAAAGGGTAGTAAAATGAAAATATATTTTAGGCGTAAACAATTTCCCACTAAAGTGAAATAATTTAAAAAAAATAAGCTTTAGAAATAAAACATTTTAGTGCGGTTTATAGAAAATATTAAAGAGAGTATGGAAAGGAATGTTTGTTTTCATAAAACAAAAAAATTAACCAAAATATGTTTCCAGATAAAATTTGTGATTTTAGAAAAATAATTACGACTTCAAACATTTTATATAGTTCACTTGATAATGGGTAATAATTAGCGAAGTTCCCTTGAATTGGTCTTGTTTATCGGGAATAATTATGAAGGGAACTATTTTAAAACATATGATCCCCATAAAAGAAATATGATGAGATCTAAATATATAATTTTAGAATATAACAATTTAATATATAATATTTACTCAAAAATTAAATAAGAATTAAATTTGGGTAAGGATAGGGAAGGAATAACCCAATAGAAAAAATGAAGGTTTGGATGGAATCCATTACCACTTTGCAATCAACTAAATCATATAACCCAAAATTAATAATCATAAAATGATAAATTAAATAAAATAAATATAAATTTGTGAAAAATATTATACATCAATGGGACATATATATAAACCCGACACAAGAATTAGTTGCTAGTAAGAAATATCTCATAGAAATTAAAGTTAGTTGAGAAAACCATTACGACTTTTAATCAATTAAATTTTATATACCAAAATTTACATTAATAAAATAACTCATCTAATAAAATTAAAATAATTATATTCATGATATTTTATATATCACATTCTAGTATACATATACCACATAAAATAAAAATGTTGTGAATAAGGGAAATCTCATGGAAATAAAACTGAGAGGAGAAACCCCTTACCTTATATCTGAACGTGTTATGCATTTGACCTTAAAATAATGGGTAATGAAATTAAATCCATTAATTAAATAATTAAGAACCTTATATACTTATATTTTATTTATTATAATTTTATTAAGTCTAATTATGGCCTTTTGGATGAGTTATAACATAGAAATTTATTGGTTAAGAGCATTTGTTTCCTTAATTTTCATGATAGACCTACTTTTATAAGAGTATATAAGTTTATGTGGAATGGATATAACTCTACAAAGTTGAAATTATATAATAATAATGAAAATAAATAAGTTAATATGTATATATATATATATCATTTGGTTACATGGTATGAGGATAAATCATTAGATATGTCATTTAGTGATAATCATTTAGATTATTATAGTGGTTATTGATCATAACCAACTCATTTTGTTTTGTCAATTAGTATTATGTAAATATGTTACATAAATTACATGAAAATGATTATATAATAAATTTTAAAACATATATCAACAATTATAATGGTTTCATGAATAGGTTTGAAGAGGAATATTAAGAATGAAACTTTATCGTCTACAAAGGTTTTAAATTGCACCTCCCAGATGATGATTTTGTTTATAAAATAAAAGAGGGGCTGTATGGATATTGATAATGGTTATTACATGAACATCATATAATTACAGTATATATAAAATATAAAAGTTATAATGATCAATTGGATATAATTGTTAAATATATAATAAGAAAATATGAAAAATTGAAATGAAATCAAATGAAAAAAGATGAGGATTTAACTCTTGAAATAACCACCTTTGGAACCTCATTAATGGAAAGGGTTTTGGTATTTTGGTAAGAAAAATGGATCATGGACATGGAAGGGGACTAGGTAAGAGTATTTGAGAAAATTTTTGAGAATCAACTAGGGATAGATGAGTGGAGAGAAGATGGAGTGAGCAGTGGTTTTTATAGTGGAGGAGAGGAGGATTTTCCCATATTTTAGTCACTATTTTATTATTTTCACTCACGTCTCTGAATTGTATTGAATATTGTGACCTAAATAGTAATACGTGCTTGTGAGTTCTAACAAATGGCCTTTTACATCATCCATTACTAAATAAGGATGTAGAAATGCATTTATTTAGCATATTTCGTAAATTATAAAATTTCACTATTCACAAAAAATTCAAGTATTTTATAAAAATCCCAAAATTTCACCCTAACAATTTTCAACATGTATAATTCAGATATAGACTCCATTTAATAAAAATAATTTTATAAATATGTGAAATATAATTATAAAATAAATTTTTTTTACATGAAAAATACATATTATAAATTTAAAAGTAATTTTATAATACCTTCAAAAATTAACTGAGGCCTCATAAAATTATCTTAAAATCATGGGGAAATAAAATATTTATTTAGAAATAAATTTTATGAAAATGAATTTTATTTTAAATAAATGTATTAATATAATATTGTAATTAAATATTTATTTCTCACAAAAATACCAACACTTAATTTTTAATTTTTAAATAATTCCTTCAAATTTATAAGGTTCCTAATTTTTTTATACATTCTAAGGGGATGTTAATATTCATAAGGGTCAAGTTAAAATTTTGGGGGTATCACTAATATTCATAAGGGTACATTAAAATTCAAAAAGGCCATGTTACTATTCAAAATAAAATTTTGTTGATCCTATTAAACTCTAAAAAACATTCTAGTGGAAACAGTGTATGTTAAATTTTAACAATTTAAAACACAGAAGTGTAAAATTATGTTTCATGGCCTATTTATAACTATCTTGTCTAAATAATTATAATAAAAAAAATCTTTTTTTCACAAAGACTCAGTGTTTTGTGCATTACATGCTATATTTATTTTTAAATTTATCATGTGTTACAATAAATATTCATTATATTCATTTTTATAATGATTCATATAAATCGGTAATGAGAAATAAATTAAATTCCTTCATGAAGATTGTAATTCCTATGTATACATGAGTAATGTTTCCACTTTTCTATGGATGGATTGATAGAAAGTCAAATAGTAATTAAACATTCTAAAATCATTATTATATCATAAACATAATATCTTTTAATTAAATATTTCTTTATTACCATCTAAATAAATCATAAATGAAAATCATATTACATTAATTCTTAGAGGTGGTAATCCATATGAACGCATTAGTGATTTTATAATTAATCAATGATTAGAACCAGAAAATGATTCAAAAGATATTATAACTATATAATATTAAATAAGTCGTTAATTTCATATGTAATCATTAAATCCATAAAAAACATTCATTAATGGTGGTTATTAAACATATTATTTATACCACTCCATGGAGGCGGTAGTTCAAACATACACACAATAAATATTCTATTCTCTTACTTGATTGAGAAGAAATAATAAATGTATGTTATATAATCATAATAAAATATAAATGTCATGACCCATCCCTCAGGGCATGTTCCATGACTACCCAAATCCCCCTCGAATAGGCCAGGGGCTAATGACTAGTGTCGAGTAAGAATAACCCTCAAATGGGAGGAATTTTCTTATAAACCTATACACAGACCCCTAACTCCAAGACACAATGGCTAGAGGGAGAAAACAGAAGGTAAATTAAATGAATGGATACCATTACAAAACCAAAAATATAGTACAATATAAAGTGAATAAGTAAAGTAACACATGTCTAGAATATAATCCCACAATAATAAATACAACCACAATGACTGGCCTATTAACAGAGGTACTACTGTTGTTGTTGGATTTACCGGAAACACCTCAGATCATCTGATCTCACAAGGCACCATCCGGTCCTGGTCCTAGTCCTACTCTACCTAGGACTCCACCAAAGCGTCGATCAAAGGTATAAGACATGACATGTGTGAGAAAATATTGTGTAGGGGTGAGTATAACTATACTCTGTACGACACCCTAACAACCATAATGGGAAACCACAAGGAAAAATACAGAAGGATCAGTTATCTCTACATAGGTATATTCCCATACATATACCAAGAAAATCTAGATATACTCTTCTTGGGCACTATGAATCACAAGGTTCAAACCCCATAGCCAGAAATAGTATTATCATCGCAGGTATGAAAGGTATCACAAACAACCGGGAGATCACAATCTTCAAGCTCATCCATCCATGATAGAACCCATACGAGAGGTACACTCCATTGAGAAAAACTCCACCATTCTTAATGGTATATCTGAGATAATGTGCTCCATCGGGAACATCCCACTAAGACTAGCCCAAATGCTCCACACCAGAGGTTCATTCATCACTATCATTCACCCAATGCAAGACTGAGGAAACCAAATTAGGGAGGCCCGCCCTCACCACTATACACAGATGAGGGAGCCCTACTCCTAACCATCTCAGGAAGCCTCTGCCACTCCTATAATGAGTGGCGTACACCTCAGTCTATTTAGGGAGAACTAGATATTCTCTTGGTATCAATTAAATCATGTGGTTGGGCCCACTCATCGTAACTTTGACCGATAGCCATGGGAGCTCGAACTCTAATGGGGTACCCACATCACGCCGCAACTTAGGACGAGGGAGTGAAACTCTATATGTGAGGACCAATACCATGATCCCATAGGGGAGTACGAATCATGAAGGACCCGTACCATAATACCACATGAGAGTAGTAATTCATAATTTGGGGACATCCACCCAACCAAGTAGGGGATTACTACTCAATGACTAGAGGACTCACACCATGGTATGATATGGGAGTACCAACTTTGTCATTTCATGTGGGGAGGGTCGGAACACTCGACCAACAGGGGAGTATCAACTACTATAATAGAGTAACCTCACCCTACCCAGTAGCGGAGTACAGACTCTAGGTATGTTAGATATGGAAGACCTACACCGTAGTCATATGGGGGAGTATTGAATCCATGGACAGAGGACCCGCTTCTTGATCCCGCAGGGGAGTATCTACCCTTCCTTCATGAACATCACAGGGAACCTACACCCTAGTATTTTAGGGGAGTGACACCCACAGAGGATGCTACCCAAAAATGAAAAACCATCTCCCATGATGTGGGGAGTCCCAACTATACAAAACACACTAATACCCGCTCAACTGTGCTTGTACCGGGAGGTCCAACACATCAATCCGTTAGTTCACCTACCAACTTCCACAAAACCCCACATAGAGTATCTCGAAACGGTCATCTCATCGCATGTGTCTCAATTACATAGACAACTCATCAAACGGAAAGTCTTTTTGAATGTTATAAGTGTTTTTTGAAAAGGGGTCGGTTAGGTCTAGGTCTGATTTAATCCGATCAGACCGACCCGAACCGACATGACACGGGGTCCGCCGACCTAGCCCACCGTGTTTGACCTAAACCGAAACACAAGGTCGACATTGACCTGGCCCAATGGGCTCGACCCGAACCTCCATCCCGGCCTTCCCCATCTGGGTCGAGTGGTTCGGCTCCCTAAGCTGCCACACAGACCGATTCACCAGGTTCGGCCCACGTCACGTGGGCCTGTCTCTTCCTACGCGAGGCTCATCTGAATTCCACATCATCAGGTGCAAGGGGTGTGATGCCCCCATCCAACTTGTCTGCTCATGTGGATAGGAAATCTCTCACACGACTTATCTTCATGTGTCCGATCACGTAGTACCACCATGTCTCGCCAGCCCCACAGAATCGATTGTTGGCTCTTCCGGCCCCAACCATGGGTGGCCGACATCTGCCACATTGGCACGCCACAGCCTCCATGTACCTTCATCGGTCAACACTGGTGCAGAAACCCTTATGGACCATTCATCAGGCCACCAGACTTGCTTTGGTGCTCTGATCATCGATTCAACAGATTTTCTGGAATCCTTGAGTCTCCATCTTCACTGCTGTGCGGTCGGATCCATGCCGCAATCCATCAGGGTGAAATGTCATTCAAGAAGTGATATATTATGCACCACCTCAATCCATTCTCAACCATAGTCATCACTCCTCCCTCGTGTCGGATCCATCCCAGGTACATAATATCAGATTTTTGTTCCAAGAAACGAGGGTACAATGATCAATCAATCCGGATGTGTCATGTCACATGCCAAATGAAGAACTCCTGTGATGATTGATGAATTAGTGGAGAAAAGCACAAGAAATCATGAGAATAATGAACCATGATTGAATTTTGTGTCGATCTCATTCTGATTCCCTTATAACAATAATCTAATAAACCAAAATAAATCTCCAATATTAATCTCCCATTAAAATGCAAAAAAGATAACTCCCCTCCCGCAATACACATGATCTGTGAAACAATATGTTTGTAGATTTATTCATGTTTTTTATAGAAAATAAGAATGGGGAAAATTAAAATGATAACAACCACCATACCTAGAGTTGGAATCAGTCTAAATCAGGGTTCGATCATCGATCCTTGATCCTTGATTCATTGGATCCACTCCTCTCTGATCCACACTCGAACCTTAATCCCCCAATCCATTGGAATTCTTCATCGAGAGAGCCTCTACTCCTCAACTCAGGGTAAATATAGAGTTATGATGATAACACTGGATCCCTAAAATCAAAGACTTAAAGAAAATCGCTACGTTGTCAAAATCATTTTTATTTAAAAATATTTTAATGACATTTACATCAAAAAACTAACATTTACCCTAGAGCTGCAGTGATTAATGATAGGTCTCACCTATGGTAAAACCACTATTATTAATTTAACAGCGCCCTTATATTTTAATCTAGGAATCTATTTGAAAGATAGTAATGTTCAGTGTTCTCCACCCGAGTGCTTTTAATTAAAAGCATAAATTTATTTGATGATTTAGACAGGGAAGACTAGGCCTCAGAATCGCACATCGTCTCAACATCCAGTTTCAGAATTTTCCTAAATAATTTCTATAAAAAAAAATTAGGAATAATTAAAGATATTACATTCTCTCCACCTTAGGGATTTTTGTTCCTGAAAAAAAAAGCTGACACTCAAAGGAGGATAAAATGAGCTCTCTATTAGGATCAAACGCCCGTGAGCTCATCAAGGATCACTATGCTACTTATTAGATTGCACTATGAGGAACCACATAGATTAACACTCTCATTTTATACTTCTTCTTGGCCAAAACCATGAAATGACATGAACAAGTCTCATTAGTTGCGTCAAGCGGTAAAGCACCAAGCCCCATGGTTCATCTGTTGTAATTGGTTCTAGCAGAACACCTCCATGCTAACCTTCCATAGATGCTGATGGAACTCCAAAATTGAGATCCAACCATTGATGAACTATACAACATCCTCCATAAGAGTTCTGCATTCTAGGTTGATGCTAAACACATGGGGGTATTAACAAACAAAATAGGCCTTCCCATGAGTGTTGATGGGTCTTACTAGGCCCACACTCTACAAGCTCTAGCTGCCACCCAACTTGTTAAAATGAAAACCCATCCACACCCACTAGTTGTATCCCATCTAAATATTAATGGTAAGAAACCATTACATACTACGGAAACATCATTGGGACTAACTCTACCACCACATGAAATATCCCAAGATGATTAATTCGAGCACAAAAACTCCACTGGTAGGGCTAGGATCTTCTATTACATTTCATCAAAAAACCTCACCCAGAACATGAAAGACCAAGGGATTCTCCCACTATACCTCAATATTGGGTTTCACAAACCCGCTTATTTGTAATACCTTTGCAATGGTCCACACTGTGATTCTTGGGATTCCCTTTCACTGACAAGGAAACCATGTTTCATCATCTCAAATACACCACACCCTTCGCCTAAAATAGACAATCATTGCATGATTAGTATTACTCCACACCAATGAGGACGTTGTAAGGCCTCGATTCTACAACCAAGAGATCCTAACGGAAATTATCACCTCCATGTGTCGGATCACACTACCAACACTATTGTGTGATTATCAGTCTTCCTCCAACATGATTCTCTAAGTGTGAGGTTCAAGACCGCATTTTGACTATAACCTCTATGTCTGAAAAAAATAACAAAAAAGGAGAAAACTAGTACTTGTGTCCATTAATATGACAATAAAAAGGAAAAGATATAGGTCGTACCTCAGATCTCTATTAGAGCCTCTCTGTAATAAGGCATGACTTTATGTACTTATCTGTACCCATGTCCTTTGGCTCCACGAGCTTGGCGCAAACTATCTCATGATACTCTTTCTACTCTTATGCCTATCCCTCCATCTTGTGGAACTCCTTGCTCTATGAACGGTCTCTACCAAGGAGGTTGGTTAGCTGGCACCTTCTTACTGGCACGGTGGGTTAGAAAATCTCTTGGGAGATACCGTAAGCCATCGCAAGAATAACACACCCTATTCTATGGCTAATATGGACTTCAGTATTGCTAATGTTCAACAGACCTACGCATCTGAGTTCTGGAATGGGTATGCCTCCCTCTACACAATCCTATCACTTTTCATCTCCTAGCTCTATCAGATGCCTCTATCTCAGGACCATTGTTATAGGTCACATCTATATTCTTCTCATCCAGAAAACTCTCGACCAACAGAGCTAGCTCCAGCACCCGAACATATTATGGAATGAAAAGAGATATCATCGATTCCCGGATATCCCAATGTAGTCCTTGATCAATGGTCTGGGCCCTGAAGTATGGGTCTGGCACCATGTTTGTAGAGTAGCGATAAAAGTCTGTGAATCTCTCCAAGTACTCTTTTACAATCATGCTTCTCTACAATAGGTGTAGTAGATTTTTATAAGCACATAGAGTAACATAACCGAAAAGAAATCCTCACTGAAGGGGTGCACAATGTCTATCCAATATATTTTTTATTCCTTATATGTTTGGATCACTAAGCTCCAACATCGGCCTGTTGATCCCTAAAGAAGGCTTATAGGTAAGAATATCATCTTGTCGAGTGGTGTCCTCCCAAGGAGGAAGACACACATGACAACCACAAACCAATCCTCCGCTACTTGAGGACATGTCAACCCTTAGAACCAGGGAGGTCTCGACCTCTAGAACTCATGCAACATACTGAGCCAACCTGTATCCTCTAATAAGATCACTGGAAGAAACTGATGATCAACGGGTGGTAGAATCACTATTTTTCCACTTGGTTAGACTATCTCCAGTATTATTCCCTATACTCACACCTCATCATTTGGAATACCATCCCAATAGTCACGCAACAAAATCCTGGAAGGATTCCTACATGGAGGCATCATGAAATAGATCATGATGAACCACAGTCAATAAAGTATATCTAGAATGCTGCCTCATGAAGTACATGGAAAACACAAACCATTTATATATGATTCATGTTCCATTCATTTCCCTAAAACCAGTGTTTTCATGTTCCGACTACGGAAGAAGGTGTCTAGAGTGTTGGTGTTAGGATACGTCGACTTATGCTCAAACACTATATTCCCTATCCTAAAAACCAAACTCAAAACACTTAACATTGTTGTCCCAAACCAAACACACTGACCCCATTCCCAATGTTAAATCATAGCTCCCTCTTATACCACTCTATCATGACCCATCCATTGGGGCCCTATCCATAACTATCCCAAGCCCGCCTCCAATAGGCTAGGGGATAGAGACTTGTGCCGAGTAGGCATACCCCACAAATGGGAGGAATTTCCTAAAAACCTGTCTACACAAACGCAACTCCAAGACAAAGTGGATTGAGAGTGAAAACCCTAGATTAAGAAAATGCATGGATATCACTACAACCCATCAAAAGATACGATATAAAGTAATAGTAAAGTACAATCAAGCTAGAATAAAAGATCACAAAAATAAAAACAACCACAATGTGTAACATGCAAACATATGTACAAAAGCTATTTTTGGAAGCTTCCGGAAACACCTTGACTCATATAATCTCATATGACACTGTTTGGTCCTGGTCATGGTCCAAATCTTCCTAGGAATCCACAAAATCATCACTCAATAACACACGACATGACACGTGCAACCAAATCCCATGAAGGGGTGAGTAATACAATACTTATTAGGACACCATGAAAACCATGATGGAAAACCACAAGGAAAAATACACAAGGTACAATAACCTCTACACAGGTATATTCCCATAAATTTACCAAGAATATCCTAATATACTCTTCTCATGAACTATGAATTATAAGGATCCAACCTCATATCCATCTACTCAATTATCATAATAGGTTGAATAGGTAACACACAAAACTAGGATATCATACTCCATGGGCTCAACCATCATATATGGAACCCATTTTAGAGGTACACTTCATTGGGAACAATTCTTCCATTCTTAATGGTACGTCCATGAGAATGATATCTATCAGAAACATCGAACTAGGCCCATTCCTAGTGACCAGCACCACAGGTTTAGAATTCACTATATGTCGCCCAATGCAAGACTAATGATCCCATGTGGAGAGGCCCTCCCTCACCACTATACACAGGTGAGAGAGACATTATCTTAACCATCTCATAAAACCACTTCCGATCATAATATGAGTGTCCCACACATCAGTCCATTAAGGGAGCTCTTTCCCCTAGCTAGTTATCATTTTCATCATGTCGATAGGCCCGCTCCTCGTAACTATTTCTGGAAACCGAGGGATATCCAACTCTAATGGAGGACCTGTCCCCTACCGCTACTGAGGATGAGGTAGTACAACTCTATACGTGAGTAAATACACCCTGATCCCATAGGTTAGTGGGACTCATGAAGTACATGCACCCTGATCTCACAGGGGAGTACTACTTCGTAAGTTGAGGACCCACACCCTACCCGGTATGGGAGTACATCTCGGTGACTAGGGGACCTGTACCTTGGTAAGATGGAGAAGTACCGACCATGTTAGGTCATGTGTGGAGGACCCATTCCCTAGACTAATAGTGGAGAACAAATAGCTATATTAGAGGACCCACACCCAACCTGGTAGGGGTGTACTGACTCTATGTACATTGGATATGGAGGAATCGTACCCTATTACTAGAGGGGAGTACCGACTCCACAGATAGAGGACATGCTCCCTGATCCCATAGGAAATGCCTACTATTCCTCCAAAAACATATCTGGGATCCTGAAACCTAGTCTTATAGGGGAGGAACATCCCTAGAATAATTTATCTGAAATAAACAAACCATCTCCCACAATGTGGGGAGTCCCAGCTTTTTAGAACACGTTGATTCTTGCTCAAGAATTCTTGTACCGGGAGGAACTACTCTTCAAACCATTAGGTTTCCTACCAACAAACACAAAAACCCACTCAGTGTATCCCAAAAGTAACTTTTCCTTAGAAGGGTCCCAACACTGTAGACGGCCCATCAAACAGATGCTCCATTTGAATGTTATGGAGTTTGTTTTGTGAAAAGCGGCTAGTGGGGTTCTAGATGGACCTACCCGGCCCACTGGGCTTGTCCCAATCTATCGGCCCTAACAACCCCGGTTGGGATGAGTGGTTCAACCCACTAAGAAACCTCATGGAATTTTTCACCTGGTCTATCCTACATCACATGGGTTAGTCTCTTTCAGAACGTGAATCAGCCGCATGTCGCATCACAAGGCTTAAGGGTATGTGCCAAACCCATTCTACCGGTCTACTCACACGCACCAGAACTCCTTTGTGTAGCCTAATTTCATGTGTTCAGTCACGCATCCTCACCATGGTCAACCTAGAGGATCATTGCATCTTTCCATCCTCGCGACATCCACCCCAGGCTCCTCCGACCATTGTTGTAGGTGGTCATCTTCCACAAAACTGCCACATGGTTGCCACCACGTTCCACTGTCGGTCACCACCGTTTTCATTTTCCATTACTTGCACCTCAGTGGCCCGTTCTACAGGCCCCTAGACTCTCTTCAGTGCTCTGATCTACGATTCAATAGATGTGCTAGAATCCTTGGGTCTCCATCTTCACTATTGTGGCATCGAATCCATGACATGATCCATCACTGTGGAATGTCGTTCAAGTGGTGTTAACTTCCGCACCTCCTCAATTCATTTTCCACTGCCATTATTTCACCTCCATCATGCTAATTCAATCCTAGGTCCTTGATATCAGATCGTGGCGCAAAGAAAAGAGTGTACAACAATCAATTGATCAAGAGGTATCGAGTCACGGGCCAAATGATGAATGCACATGGAGAATGATGAATTGGGGGAGAAAAACACAAGAACCAAATAGTGGAGAAAACCTCGATCAATGTTCGTGTCGATATTGACACATCTCCATTATAATGACAATTGTATAAACCAAAAATATCATGATGATTAAGGTTCTACTAAAACCCTGGAGTGATAACTCTCTTCCCAAAATACTAAAGATCCGTGAATCTATTAATTTATCTATTGATTCAACTTTTTTGTAGAAAATATGAATAGGTAAAATAGAAAAGAAAACCCCCACCCTAACTAGTGTTTATATCTGTCAGTGTCGGGGTTCGATCGATGATACACAATCCTTGATTCATTGGATCCACTGTTCTCTGATCTGCGTTCTGACCTCAATCCACTAATCCATTGGTGTTTATAGTTGAGAGACCCTCTCCTATTAATCTTTGTTAAAATATAGGTTTAAGGTGATAACCCTGAATATCTAACAATTATTAGTTAAAAAATCTGTCCACTTCGTCAAAAATATTTTCTATATAAAAATATTTTAGCGGCATTTACATCCAAAAACTAACTTTCACCGTCAACCTACGCCAATTAAGGTCAAGTTTCACCTAGAGTAATACCACTTTTATAAGTGAAATGGTTCCCTCATATTTTTTATTCTGGTATCCATTTAGAAGATATTAATGTTCAATGATTGCAATCAGAGCATTTTTAATTAAAAATAGACTTTATAAACTGATTTATTCCGGGAAAACTGGGCCTCATAATCACAAATCGTCTCAGCGCCCGGTCTCAAAATTTGAAAACATAATTTCTAAAAACAAATTTAAGAAAAATCCAAGTCACTAAAATAAATATATCTATGAAAATATATTCATAGTTTAATTATGGATCCAATTTGTTTTGAGAAGGTAGAAGAAGAATTATAATTGAAAGAGCTCGGTTAGGAATTATTCAACTACTTTTGGAGACCTTTTTTATACCTTAATTATTTTTAGGATATATTTATGGGAAGAATGAAATATATAGTATGAAGGGAAGGAATATTGGGAGGTTTTTGATCAAGTGTTTTACACACTATAAAGCTCAAATTTTGTGAATATTAGATAAGAATGTGTTACCATTTACAAATGATGGGAGGTAAATGTATAGAATTCCTCAAATGATTTCAATAATAAAAAATCACATTCATTTGAATGTGATTCAAAATTGACCATAAATATATTTTCAAATAATAGTAGGTTTAAATATCTAGAAAATTATTAATTTAACATTTTAAATGGAAATCCTATCATTTTCTCTTGGTTCAATCCCCCCAGTAAACTAATTTAACATTAACCGTGGTATGAAAATGTTAAAAAATTTACATTTCATTTGAAAAAAATGATTTATATATTTTAAAATATTTTAATTATGATGGTTAAAAATTATAAATCCATTTTTTGTATTAAATTTCAATAATTGGAATAATTTATCTTTAAATAATCGTGAAAACCTTAAAGAATACTCATTTTAAAATAAGGACTTTCAAATAATAAAACTGAATTTATATCCATTACATGCCTTATAAATATATAAATTGAATGTAAACAAAAATTAATTTATTATATATTATATAAATTTCATTAAAAAAATTAATCAATTTTCATTAATTTATTTTATTAAAAAAACTAATTAAACACATAAAAGTTTTTTTTTGAAAAATATGTTTTAAGCCGAAAATTGAACATATACTATGAAATATTATATTCTTGAATTCTATTTAGTGAAATAGATTATTTTTAATTAAAGTATAATTATCTGAATTTTAGATAAAATTGGAAACATAATTGGAATTTCACATGAAAATAATTGGTGGCTTTTTACAAAAATATGTTTTTTTCATTATTAACTGAAAAATTATTATTTTTAGAAATATCAAAAAAATCACCAAAAGATAATTTTGACATGATAATTTAAACAAAATATACTAATTTTCTCAAATAAAATTTATTTCTATGGTATAAATTATTTTTAATGTCCTTGTACGAGATTCAATAAAAACCATTTTTGAAGAAAACATATTTTCGAAGTATAAAATGAATTTACATAAAATTGAGTTTTTATTCATTAATAATTAATCAATTCATTTGGAATACATAAACCATTATTCATATTTTTTATAATACTATTATTTCTATTCATAATCCCCAATTAAAATTCCTTGTTACATTATATGGCAGTTCTTTTTTTTCTTCGTGTTGCAAGTCAAGAAAGCTATCGAACACTAAAAATTTATTTAGAGAAAAATATATTGTAAAATATAAGAACATTACTTTATCAAAACAAAAATTATCCAAAAAACACCAAAACATTAAAATTAAATAATCCTTCTCCTTGATTCCCACTATCATTTCCCATACCTACACTCTTCGATCTGGTTCCAAAAACACATATGTTACATACTCACATTGATACCATCTATAAAGGCCTAGATATAACCATACTTAGTCACAAAACTGTTGAATATTATTGAATATCCTACATCTCAATTATTATTTTATGATATGGGATTTACATAAATAAGGAAAAAACATAATCTATCAAATCCCATTTTCTTTTATCAAATAGATTATTTTCCCACTATATATACGAAACTACTTAAAACATAACGATTATCTAAAATCTACCACATAATATTTCACATTTTCTATACATCAAAAAATATAACATATACTAAATATCTTCACAAAAATTTAAATGGAAACATAATAATTGGTTTTCTCAAACACCCATAATGAAAAATACAAAAATTAGGTAATTATGCCATATACATGGCATAAATATTATGTAAAGAATAAAAAGTCAACATAAATTCATAACCAACATGAAACTGGGAGCATGTTATATCGATGAAAATAAATTAATATATTGATATCAATAATACTAATCTTAACATATATAATTCATAAATTTGGGCACCAAAAACAGTATTCAGAGCCTGGTTCAAAGACACTATGCTATTTTGGGGATATGTATGAACCAAAAAAATGTTTTACCTAATGATACTCATTAATGTATCTAGGGGATATATAATCCACAGCCCCACCAATTTTCTATTTACATCAAATTAATTCACCATATGATTCCACATGGACTTTAACATCGTTCCCTATAGATCATATACCAAAATAAAAAATGGATTTCCATGTAATGAAAGTTAAATAATGTCTATACCTAATCATCCCATGTTATTAATCAACAATCAATAAGAATATCAAAAAATTTCTCCATGTAAATAAAAGATATAACATGGTCATTACCCATCCAGAGTTTGATTTAGGTTTTTCAAATAATACACAGTCAATATTCCAATAATCATTTTAATTTCAATAAAAACATATAGATTTAAAATAAATTTATGTATATCAGTAGAATAAAATTATTTATTGGTGAACATCATCTAATAAAAATTATATAAAAATTTTATGTTCAAACTGCATAAAGAAATGATTATACCAATAATTCAATTCTATAATAACATAATCTAAATAAATATATAAAAACAATTTCAAAGGTTTCAGAATAACATATCCCAATTTTAATAAGGTAAGCATGAAAGTATATTTTCATAAAAGAAAAATATCATTGAAAATTAATTATTTGAGTAGTATCATAAGATAAGGTATCATGAATCTAATATTTTGATACCATATGTTCAACCCCCAAATGAATATATACATATAACTATAAAATTTATTTACCACAAACCCTATTATTTTAAATAATTTAGATAAGAAAAATAAAATTTTAAATGAAAACCTAAAAGTGATTTTTGAAATAATTTTTAACATTGATATGAAATAAAAAATTACATGTCACATTCAAAGATATATTTTGATAAGTTGAAGTGAAATAATTTATAAAAACAGTTGCATTTAAAAATAATCTCCCACGATGGATCCTTGAAAATACATAAGTTTCATCATTTAAAATTGATTAGAGTAAAAACCTATAAAAGTGGACGGACAAACTATTTTTATTATTTTCAAAGTAAGGTTTATCAAAATATACATTTTAAAATGATTTAGAGAACACTAATTTGATCAAAACATTCATTTAATAGAAGAGGGTTATAAACATAAATATATTAAAATTTAATAGAGTGAGAACCCAATTAAGGAAGATAAAATATTATGATGAAACAATATAACTCAAGGAAAAAAGGCATGAGTTATCAGTATCCATATGGGTAATAGGAAGGAAACATTTGGAAATGGGTTGATGTGGTAAATATGTAAACAATTAGATAATACCATATAATACAATCAAAGATTCCTAATGTTGAAAAATTAAACGGAATAATTTCATTTGTATACTCATTGAAAAATAAAGACAGGTGGGTTAACAAAAATACTTACAATAGGTTTAACACATGAGTCAAAATGCATTTGAAGAAAATTTCTAAATTTGGATTCACTTATCCCATGAATTTCCAGGAAACAACATATAGAACATTGTTGTGATGTTGAATCGCTATAAAACCATAAATCATAAACGCGGTTTATAACCTTTAACAATTCTCAATTAATTAGAATTGAGACCCTAAAAACTTATATAGAATGAATGAAACATTAATCCAAATCACTTGAATGATTTGGATCATAATTAATCTCAAAATAACATTATTAAAACATAGTGATTGATATAATATTTAAATATTTGGTATATACAACACATACATTAAAAAAGATCATAATACCAATCATTACTTAAAGAAAGTAATTTTAGGAATACCCCCTTGACCCGGTCCTCATTTATTCTACACATACACAAAACATCATGAATAATTGAATTAAGTTAATTAAATAAATACCCGAGAACATTCTCATGGAGTTGGAATTTCTACATCAACGTCTTTCTAAAAACAATTTTGAAAATATAAAGGCAAATTTTCAAATAATATTTTCACCATCTTTATAAAAATATCGAGATATTTATAATGTTTTGGTAGAAAAAATATGTGTTTTAAAAAATGTAGAAAACATTGGTTATTAGAATATAATTTTAAATAAGAGTTTACATTATAATTGGATTGTGTTTATAACATAATGATAATTATAATCAGATAACCAATATAATAATAAGATCTTTATAATCATATGTATCTTTATAATTGGAGAGACAATTATTATGTGTATTAGATAGATGATTTCATACTTTATAATTTTTTTAATAATGTTATTCTTACAATGTATAACTATGTATAACTAAAAAAAGTTTCACTTTGTTAATAAAAAATATATTCATCATAATAATATAGATATTATTTATAGAAAAATATTTGTAAATACAATTTGTTGATGATTTTTATTATTTTGGAAGGAATATAACCATTGAATCCTTGCCTATAAATATAGGGGCATTCAAAGATGAGGGTAATGAAACTTTTTTACTCAAATTCTCTCATGATTATTTGTGGGTTTATATATGTCATATTTTCAAAATTATGTTCTTTTTAATATTTATAGAGTTTTTATATTTAAAGAATCTCTATGAGGATTGTAAATTTCTTAAAACATTTATGTTTTTTTATTCTCAATGTATGATCAGGTCCTATCGAGGAATTCTAGTGATAAGATGACTGATATGTCATATATTTTGATTAAGGGATCACAAAACTAGGAAGACAAAACAACTCCCATCATTTTGATCGATTAATTTCTTTTATGAAAGTCATAGAACATTGCGATTTGGTTAATCCATTGATTCCAGAAGTACAAGTGATGAAATTCCTTAACATAGAGGTTAAACAATTCTTATTCTTTAATAAATATTCTATACTTTTTAATTTAGAACTTGGTAATGTTTATTTTACATTCATTTACAATTATATTTTTCAATGTGAATTTATATGAGTAATGTTTCACTTGGTAATAAAAATTTTATATAACTATTATTTTATAAATGGTATCAGAATGAAGTGAATCTGATTACAAATTTTAAAATATCAGACAATGATTAAGTTAGATAAATTGAAAATAAAGGTAATTATTTTTATTAGTTTGTAAATATTAGAATCTATAATTCACCCCCAAATGTATCCATTATTTTAATTTTTTACCATACCTATTTTCCTAAATATATTTAGATATACTAATTATTTTGAATCATTTTATACAAATAAATATTTGTTAGTTTTATTTATTTTCAACATCATGTGTGAGTAATATTTATCACATTGAACTAGTTTAATTAAATAGGTGTTGGTATCTTTTCTCTTCCCTAATTACATAATTATTAGATGATATATTATATTTATTTAAATGTTCAAAGATAATTTATAAATTTATAATTTCATTCAATGTTTTCATTGTTTTAAAACTGTGAAGCTCAAAATAATTGATGATCAAGCTTCGATGATTCTTCACAAATTAAAGGTATTATATTAATTTATGATATAAATTTTTATTTTACCATACTAATATAAAATAAATGATTTAATTTTTTTTTCATATTATACCATTAAATAAGTTCACAAAGTGTTTCATGATATAAATGCATAGTATTGTTCAAGTTGGTTGTTATACCCTCCCAAAGATAAACCGACCTTTATTAATGGTTGATCATGAGTTGATTTAGTTATAATATAG
The DNA here is from genome assembly GCA_963277665.1 of Viscum album. Taxonomy (NCBI): domain Eukaryota; kingdom Viridiplantae; phylum Streptophyta; class Magnoliopsida; order Santalales; family Viscaceae; genus Viscum; species Viscum album. The sequence goes on along the minus strand of OY728123.1, from coordinate 1,419,690,360 downwards.
TTATACAAAAAATCATAATGATATTATTTTGTTCTTATTAATTTTATATATCATAATTTTAATGTTTTATAAATAGAATTTCTGGAAATGAAAATATTACATAGTATGAGTAACAAAATTTTCCACTACATATGCTTGTTTATAATGGTTAATGTTATAATGATACCTTTATTATAATATTAATTATATAATTCCAAATATATATTTCAATATTATAAATAATCCAATAAGTTACATATCTTTTCAATAATCTTATTTTTATAAGAATTTGTGAATAGTGGTGATCAAAAAATAATAGTTTCATTCATAGAGGCGACATTCATCACTCACATAATGGAAATTTTTTCATTTTCAATTGAATGGTAATGGAATAGATAATGGCTATACCATCAATATAATATATTTTAATTCTATTATTTATAACACATTAATTATAAAAATATGGTTATAATTAGTTTGGAGGAATGTGGATGGAAATGATAATAAATTAGTTTAAAAAAGTAAGTATTACTCACATTGAGAATTTGGATCTTCTCTTGAAGTATACATTGGAAATAAATGACTTGAGTAACTTAATTGAGGATATATTATTATAATGATTTAGAGGGGATATAGAAGATAACAATTTTTTCTGAATTTCAGGGGAAATTGAGATCATAGTACTTTCTTGGATCGTGAAAACGTGAGATCCTTTTATAGATTAATTAGAGGAAAAATCATTGCAAAATTATATTTTATAAGGGATTTAAAATGAATATTATGAGTGTTTGGTGGAGAAATATTTGGTGAGTGTAATGGCCCATCCCTTCACCAAATTCTAGACCCTAAGGGTGGCACCTCGGTCGTAGGGCATCATTTCGGTGTGTGACCAACCGACGAGACACGATCGGTGCGACTGATAGGTGTGTGGCCGATCGGTGCGACAGGTCGGTGTGTCGCATATCGATGTGGTTGTTCGGTGTGTCCCCGATCGGTGCAACCGGTTGGTGTGTCGCTGATCGGTATGACCGATTGGTGTCACACATTCTTGTCATGTTTTTCTTCTACATCGTTTCCCATAATGCCACTTTTATGACTTTTTAACCTTTTAGAAGTTGTTCAAGGACGTTTTTAGCCCCATAATCAATGTTTAAAATTCCTAAGAGGGGTAACCTTCAACAGAACCAGTTGTGTGTTCGTGTAACGCTCTCCTCTATTTATAGAAAATCCTTTAAATTTACAGCTGTTACGACCATTTCCCAATGAGAGTTATTAAATAAAAAATTAATTTAGTCGTGTGTAACCACCCAACCAAGTGGTGATACCACAATTCGACCGTATATTTGTTCAAAATTCCATATCCCTTGACAACCGGATCTGAACGTTATATCACACGATAATTTCTTCTTCTTCTTTCTCTTTTCCTCTTAGCTAGTCTCCTTTCTTCTTGGTGTGTTTGGAGTTCCCCTTCCCAAGGAAAGTGGTGCGCCTGTGCCAATGCTTTTCTGCTCACCCTTGGATTCCCCGACGTTCCTCCCCTGCATGTCACGCATCCACTGTTCTTGGCGGGTGGAGAAGAACTTCGATCCTTGATCATCCAAGTAGGTTTTTTCCTTCATCTATCCTTACTATGTATTAGGCAGGGTGGGTACACTACTGTTTTTCTGGGAATGGATGAAACCAAACCTTAATAAAGATAATAAAAAAATGTTAAACAATGATGGGGTGCGTTTGACAATTCTACTGTACTCTTTTACAATTGCTATATGTTGTGAACTATATGGGATTATGCCCTCTGAAAACCATGGTTGTTGGTGGTCTTTCCTTACGCACTAATGAACCCTTGTCTTATGTGACGTTGAATGGCTCCAACATGGGAATTTAGTTAATCATGTAAACTTGGTCGATTAAATTAATGTCTAGTGAACAAAAATCCTTGTGTGATCACCCCAGTTAACCAACAGAAAGAAGAACCTAATGAATGATGTTCTTGAACCTGGATGTTTCCATACTCTGTTTTGGTAGTATGTGTGTTGTTCTGTTTGATACTTATGGGGTGATGTGGATGGGGAAGGGATCCTCTGTTGTGGTACGGTTGCTGGTTGTGAATATGAAGCTGTGTGGGGATGTATCTTGAGGTTCGATTTGGTTCTAGTTCTTTTATGGTTCTCAAGGATCCCTTTGTTGTTGTGACTTTACAAGAAAACCAGGTCTGAATGCTTAAATTTCAATTTGGCGGTTTCTCTTTCTCTGGCTTGAGTTAGTGACTGTTAGTTGCCCAGTAGTGCAGAATTCACCTAAATGGGATCACATGAACATGAAAACAAGAATGGTTTAAATGGGGAATTGGTTTTGGGAATGAGTTGTGACTTGGCCGTGAGTGTTGTGCCTTTCTTCTATGAATGAATAGTAAAAAGGGTGTTGTGCTTAGGGTGGATTGGAAAACATAGGATGGGATGAGTTCTTGTTACAAATACATATATCTTTAGTTTTTAGGTTTCTTATTCGAACCCCACCCAAGTTGAGTACTTAGTGCCGAACAACCCCCCCCCCCACATTTCATGGGTGAGGGTGTTTTTTCCAATACTCCTACGAGTGGCTGGTTATTAGATCCTTTTTTGGTCCCTTTATTGAATAGCCCAAGACTCTTTGGGTAGGCTATGATGGCCTAAGGACCATTATAGCCCAAGATTCTTCGGGAAGGGCAGTTGTGGTGGTTAGCCGAGGTGTGTGCGGGAAGGTTGTTTCCCAAGAGTCTTCGAGATGAGGCCCAGGTATCTTCAGGTGTGGTATTAGTTGTTCTGGACCAAGTGTTTGTGGTCGTGGTTACGCGTGGTGGTGGTGGACCAGGTTCATGTGGGCAGGATGGTGGTTGTGGCCCAGGTGTTTGCGGGAAATATGTGTGGTTGCGGACCATGTGTGTGCTGGCGGGGTGTGGTAGTGGGACTGCGGTGAGAATGGCAGGATTGGTTTGATGCTTAGGATGTCTTCAATAACCAATGGGGAAGTGGTGAGGGGTACCCAAACATCGATGCGCTATTACTATACAATACTTTACTTACGTTATTTGGTGAGTGTGCCTTGGTGAGGCTTGGTTGAATAGTTTTCCTTTGTAGGTGCTTTAGTTATCTCTTTTCTCATAGGGCATTAGAATGCCTCCCCACTTGTGCACGAGAGTCTTTGGTTTTCCCTATTGAGTATACTTCTATGCTCACCCTACGTATATAAAACTGCTTTCAGTTTTTAAGGAGGACATCAGGGATCATGGAGGGCCATACTAGCTCGGACGTCTGGACAGTTGCATTTGCTATTTTTCTTTTCTTTGTACATTACCTTTTTAGTATTTTTATACTTGTGGTATTTAACATGCATATGGGAATGGTTTTCTTTGGCTTTACTTTTACCCCCCTATTTTGGTGTTGTTTCGATTTACTATCTTTTATCCTGAGCCTAATAATTAAAAAGCGTAATATCTTTGATCTTGTATATGATTTTATACCCTTGGTGCTAGTCTCCACTCCGGGAAATATTGAAGGTGGGTCTCGGGGGTCATTATCTCTCCTTAAACTTAAAGAAATAAGGTTCTAGATATCTGTTGTCTCTTATATCATCATGGTGATGGCGGGCCGTGATAGAATGGTATCAGAGGCAGGATGAGAGATAAGATGGAGTCTAGAGTTAGGCACAGTGAGTATTGCATTGTATGGTAGGGAACTAGTGCTGGGTGATCTTGGTGAATGAAATAGGCTATGGATGACCAGCTAGGAAACAAAATTTTAGGGCCCACCATGATCCGATGCAAGGAATCTGGGCCTACCGAACGACGAAGTGAGGCTACACTGGTTGTAGGGTAGAGACCCTAGGGAAGGTACATGCATGATAATGACTTTTTTCATGGGTTTCATGAGTATTTTTTGATCTAAAATTAATAAGAAGTTTAAGAAAATTTATGAACAATATTCTACACTAATCGAGTTTAAGAATTACTTGTTTACTTTGCAGCTATAGCACCTGGGAGATGCCCACGAGCAGTGCGGGAAGTTGAGGCCCAAGAGGTTGACTTGGATGATCGACATAGGGCTGACCGAGAGGAGGAGGAGGATGACTAGTGGCATAAGATGCTTCGAGCCTTTCAGCAGTAGACCCTTGGGAAGTACGAGGGCATCATCTCAGACATGGAGACAAAGAGCTGGCTAGAGAAGCTGGTGATAGCTTTCAACATGATCTGGCATCCGATGGAGTACTGTGTTTTTCTGGCTAGGAAGCAGATGCATGGAGTAGCGCGTCAGTGGTGGACCCTTTATCTTGGGGAAAGGAGGGAGGCTGAGGTTACGTGGGCTGACTTCGAGAAGGATTTCTGGGCAGAATTCCTCTCTTCCACGATGAAGGATGAGAGGAGGCAAGAACTACTCTCCCTCCAGCAGGGGAGTATGTCAGTGAGAGAGTTGGGGATCAAGTTCAAGGATTTAGTTTTATTTTCTCCCGACCTCTTCCCGGATGAGGAGTCTCAGGCGAGTTGTTTGGAGGAGGAACTTCGTCCTTCTCTCTAGTATGTTGTTACTGCTTTCACCCTACTGACGTACTTGGAGGTCTAGAAGAATGCTGAAGTGGTGGAAAGGATCCACACGATGGATGGTGTCTCGTGAGAGGGAATCCAGTTGGGCTCTTCAAAGGGTAAATCCATTAACAGTAAGCCTCCAGCGTTAGGGTCATCTAGGTTTTGACCAGCAGGAAGCAGGCCTCAGCGATTCCAGTTCCGATCTCTTGGCCCTCTCCTTTTTATTTCGGGCCCAGGGTCGAGATTCTTCATCTGTGGAAGCCATGTACACCTTCAGAATCAATGCTCGGATAGAGTGCAGTATGGCGGTGGTGGGAAGGATCAACACCCACCTCAGCAGCACTAGTTTCTAGCTAGACACTTTCAGTAGAACAAGTAGGGGAAGCAAGCTCCCTCTCTCCAGATGGTAGGCGTCAAAAGAGGAGGCCGACCTCAGGGTGCTTCTCAGGAACCTCGACTAGGGCATGGTCAGGGAGGTGTCTGACAGCCGAGAGGTAGAGGAACTGGGTGTGGGAAGTTGTACACCGCAGAGGTAGCAGTTCTAGCAGGGTGAGAAGTCGTTCGAGGTACGATCATCTGGGTTAGTACTCCTGCCTATGCCTTGTTTGATATAGGAGCTTCACACTCTTGTATTTCAACCAGTCTGGCCTTTGCTCAGGGTTTAGACACTGAGAGACTTACAGTGCTCCTGGTGCTGATAACACCAGTCAGAGGTCAGACCGACTTGGTTTATGTTTTCCGAGTGTGTAAACTAATTATAGGGCCACATAAATCTATCATGGATCTTCTACTGTTGCAGATACAACCTTACAATGTCATACTTGGAATTTACTTGTTGTTCTCTATATGTTCCATTATTGACTACTTCTGAGGAAGGTCGGTCTTTTCAGATTCGGGTGGCCGACATGTAACTTTCATCAGCGAGCGGGGTTTCTAGAAAAGCAACAGGCGAGAGGAGCCCCTCCTTTCCTTGTTAGCTGAGCTATCGGTGGAGTTGGCAGATGCAGAATTGGTGGCAGTTCAAGGGTTCATCAGTGAGTTTATGTATTTCATCACTAAGGAGGTGGTTACTCTACCCCCTCGATGTGATGTTGAGTTCGGGATAGACTTGCAACCTGGTTCCCATCCTATTTCGATGGCTCCCTACCGGATAGCAGCTTTTGAGTTATGGGAGTTGCGGATTGAGATCAATGATCTGGTGAAGAAGGGTTTTGTTCGACCAAGTGTGTCCCCATGGGGTGCTCCAGTCTTGTTTGCAAAGAAATCATATGGTGGTCTCTGGCTCTGCATAGACTACAGGAGACTGAATGAGGTGGCGGTCAAGAATTGCTACCCTCTCCTGAGGATAGACGATCTCTTTGACTAGTTGAGGGGAGAAGGTTGGTTCTCTAAGATCGATATGTGGTCTGGATATCACCAACTAAGGGTAAAGGAGTGTGACATCTCGAAGACCGCCTTTAGGTGCAGATATGAGCACTTTGAGATTGTGGTCCTGCCATTTGGCATCACGAACGCTCCAGCTATGTTCATGGGACTCATGAACTCCATCTTCTAGGAACACCTGGATCAGTTCGTAGTCGTGTTTATTGACAACATCATAATCTACTCAAGATCAAAGGAGGACCACACTGAGCACATGATAACGGTTTTAGAGGTCCTCCGACAACACCAACTCTATGGGAAGATGTCCAAGTGAAAGTTATGGATGTCAGAAGTGCACTTAGTTGGAATGTGGTGTCCAATTAGGGAATAGCGGTGGGCCCATCGAAGGTCTAGGCAGTTGTTTCTTGAGCAGTGCCCAAGAACATGGCAGAAGTTCATAGATTCATTGGACTTGTGAGCTACTATAGGAGATTTGTTCCAAAGTTCTCTCGAGTTGCAACACCTTTGACATATTTGACCAGGAAGTACCAAGAATTCATATGGAATGGGTGGTGTGAGGTAGCCTTCAACTATCTGAAGGAGATGTTGGTAAGTTCCCTAGTGCTCAGGTTTCTAGAAGAAGGGGCATTGTATAAGGTGTTCTGTGATGCTTCAGAACAAGGCCTCAGATGTGTGTGGATTAAATGATAAGGGGTGATCTCTTATGGGTCTAGACAGTTACGTCCCCATGAGCGAAATTATGCCACCCATGATTTGGAGCTTGTAGTGGTCATTTCCGCACTAAAGTTGTGGTGGCATTACCTCATCGTAGAGCGCTTCGTGGATTTCACGGATCACAAAATTTTGAAGTATATCTTCTCCCAGAAGGACCTGAACATACAAAAGCGAAGTTGGATGGAGATCCTTCAAGATTACGACTTTGATATTTCCTACACCTTAGTAAAAGGGAATGTGGTGGCCGATGCCTTGAGCAAGATGTCGCAAGAAGATGTGGTTCGAGAGTCAGCATATGCTTGGAAGGCGATGGAGGAATTGGCAACCCTATACCGAGAGGTAATGGAGTATGGTGGTAGAGTTTTCTTGTTTTCGATGAGAGTTCAATCCTTTCTCCTACGGAAGGTGGAGGAGTTTTATTGGGGAGACTTATAGTGTGAGGTGATGCACGATCGGGCTAACCAAGGCAATTATACGGAAGGATGGACGGAGGATGGTGATAATCAGATGCTTTTTCAAGGGAAGATGTTTGTCATAAAGTTGATGCATGAGAGGGTTCTTGGTGAGGTCCAAAACTCACCCCTAGAGGTGCACCTGGGAGACTCCAAGATGTACCAGGGCCTAAGAAATTAGTTTTTGTGGCCCAGGGTAAAGCGGGCGATGGCAGAGTTTGTGGCCAAATGCATAGTGTGTCAGCAGGTGAAGGCTGAACACCGTGTTCCAGGTGGTCTGTTACAACCTTTAAATATTCCTGAATGGAAGTGGGATGACATCTCGATGGATTTATTCACAAGACTACCCAAGGATTGGGAGGTTGTGATGCTATATGGGTGGTGGTGGACCGGTTGATGAAATCAGATCACTTTCTGGACATCAAGGAGTTGTGTGTAGTAGATTATTTTGCACAAAGATACGTGTATGAGGTGGGGAAGTTGAATGGAGTTATGATGTCCATAGTCTCTGATAGGGATGTAGGGTTTGCCTCACGAGTCGGGGGAGGATTGCAACATGATTTTGGCACTCAGCTACGTCTTAGCACTGCCTTCAACCCCTAGATAGATGGACAGACAGAGCGCACCATCTAGACCATGGAGGACATGCTACGGGCATGTATCCTGGACTTTGGGGGATCATGGGTTTTACACATTCTTGTGGTAGAGTTTTTATAACGACCCATAATTTACATACATTTTTAATACTTCAAAAATTGAAGCACACTTATTACAACATATGATAAAACCACAAAGGACCGTATAGGTATAGTGTCTTTAGAAACTGGGAAACATAAACAACTGGTTCATAAATCTTCTACAGTGTCTCCCATTTATTCCATCATATCTAGGGTCCCTTTTAGCATATTCTACTTAATATCCATCTTCCTGACCTGGGGAAAAGAAAACATAAAAGGGTGAGCTCAAATGCTCAGCAAGGGCAAATAAAGGAAATAAAAATCATATCATATCTTTTTGAAAATCAAAACCTGCAAAAGAGATCATAATATCTTAACATGGAATAAATCATAAAAGTGAAAATGAGATCCCCATAAAACTTGAAACTTTGTGGCATGCACACATAATCATGGAAAATCATTTCTTGTTAGTCATGACTCATTGCCAAGACTATCTTAGTGGACAAAGTCCCTTTCTGAACCGAGTTCACTCCTCGTTTCAGTCCTGTATCACTGAACCGAAATAACCATCCGTTCCAGCCATGTCTATCTCATGAGATATAAAATCTTTACCCAATGCATTGGAGGGAGATATAGGTCCCACCCATCTTATAATGAATCCTTTCTTATGTGTGCCACATAATCAAAAATGGGATTCTTGAAACATTATGACATCATAAAACAATTCATATAAGATAAAGGAATTCATAAAAATATTTCCATCACAACATAATCAAATCCATGTAATAATAGGGATAAAAACAGAACCCTTTTATTATCTTAGATGGAAAATAATTTTGATAAAATACTTGAACTCCATTCTTGAGGAAAATATCCTTTCTACTTCAAAAACATTTTTCCTTTCATAACATGTCATACGACTTTAAAATAAAAGAATTTGATTAAAAATAAAATTGATAACTTGTAAAGGAAGCTTCTTGGAAATAATGTTTTAAAAATCCATCCATGCCGTATAAGTTAAAAAAAACATTCTTCATACTTTTGTCGGAAAAGTCAAAAAGTACCTCGTACGACAAAAGATTTCTTTCATACATATTACTAAAAAATCACCGAAGGGTAAAAATGGATTTAAACAATTGTAGGTGGATGGAAATAATATTACATATTGATGAAACATGGATGTGGATGATAAAATACACCCCAGTGAATACTTACGAATAAACAATCTCGGATAAAAATGAGATTGTGATATTTCCCTTACCTTAGGTCCGATTTTCTTTGTTCGTGTCCGAAGCTCCTGTATAATGGTTTAAATAATGTTATTGACTTATTCCAGAATCATACATATTGATATGATATCATATATGGTCATATTATTAGCTTCTTGTTAGTAATATTTCATTGTTACTTGTTTCTCGGGTCTTTATAACTTTTTGTTCTTATGCGTGTTTTGTCGAATAAATTCTTATTCTTATCTTTAGGTTATAGATAATTCATTTACAAATTGGTATTAGTGTAGTATATACCATATTCATTCATTCAATTCATTTATATAATCATTATGAAATTAAGATCATGTAGAACGAGTCGCATCACATCGTGGAGACGGTATTCCGTACGTACGCACGAGTGATGATATCGTTCCTATGATCGTGGAATTGTATTGGAGTATATATATATTATTTCAGTATCAATATTACTTCATAATAATCATATATAGTTACTCATTACACAATTATACCCATCCTTGTAAGGTGATGGTGGAAAATAGATTACACCACGGCGTGGAGACGGTATTCCGTAGGTACGCACGCGCGGTGATTTCATTTTTCCATAGGATGGATAGAAGGTGAATTAGGGTTGTTTCATATTTATAATAACATATCAGTATGTAAGTAATACTGATGTTATTACTTTATCATGAAACAACTAAAGAAAAATAAGTTGAAGAAGAAATAAATTGATAAGCTCGGTAATGGATATTACCTCTTCTTTGGAACACCTCTTTGAATCCTCCACTTAAGGAACTAAGATTGGTCTTTGGAGAAGACCAGGACCTCTAGGATTATTCTAGGGAAGTGTAGAGGAGAATATGGCAGGGTTTGGCCGAGCTTGAGTGCTCAATTTGGTGTGAGGAGGAGGGGGAGGAGGTGCCCTTTTATAAGGGAGGAGAGGGGCACCTTAGGAATATCTCAAATTATTATTTTATATTAAAGTCAAAATCGGTTTATAATGGTTCCAAAGGGTCTTATTTCGAAGCTAAAGTGGGGATGGGTCGAAATACTATAAACCAATAAGATTTAGACAAGTTTAGGGTATTAGTGTAACCTTATCAATTAGATTTAACTCTAAGTTAATTAATTTAACTTTTACCGTGTCTTTTTGTTTTATTTCACTATATGGTTAATACACTTACTATAACATGCCAAACGAACCCAAAATTGTTTATTATTAATATATATATCCTTATCTAAGTCATTTGGCCGAACCTTAGATTTTTAGGAATAAAATAACAATTAATAATATAATATTTGATTTAAAAACTATTTTGTGTCAATTTTGACACTATTTGATATATGATTTTTGTGAAAGTCATAACAGAATTATATGTTCGAACCAAGTTGATTAAATCAACATTAATATATCATAGTAACCTAGAAAATTAGTGGAATTCATAAAAAGTCTCAAATTACATTTATTTTGGTGTTTATAACATCAATTATGTCAATATTTCATTAATAAGATAATTACTGCATCATCATTGTGTCATTAATAAATTAAATTACTTAATGTCTAAAAATTACAAATAAAATACCCTTATGTAGGAAATCTTTTTATATTTCTAATTAATATTTATAGTCGAATTTATCTTATGTATAACCCCATATTAAAAATGATTTACTTATTAAACTTTGATTTTAACTATTTTAACCCTTCTTTAAAAAAATTAATAATAAATGTCCTAATCTAATCCAAGTGGGCCTAAATGGTCATATTTTATTCCTAAGTTTGTTTTTGGTCGAATTACACTTGTCCAATAGAATTAGGACATGTGTTAGCGTAATATTGATATCATATTTACCCTTAGTTACCCTATTTACTATTAACCGTGGTAAAAATAGTAAAAAGTTACTATTCACCAAAAAATTATTTTCATCTTATTGAACCACATTTTAGTCCTTGATATTAATCGTGTCTCTCGGATTTTTGAAATTCCATTCACAGAAGCGGTAAAATTATGTTTTATGCAAAATTCAGTTTTTAACCTACCACTTAGTGGTTTCACTATTCATCAAAAATTGAAAGTTTTCAGAAAAATACCAAAATTTCACCCTAGGCTAATTTCGATATTCTGAGTCCAAAAATGAAGTCCATTTTGAAAAATAAAATTTATAAAATTTCAAAAAGTGGTTATTACTATTCATAACGGTTAGTTTTAATAGCATACTGTTGTTTAGTGAAACTCGGTATTGCGTACGACGCAAGCTATCGAGGAAGGTCGTGATTGCGTGTAAAGCAAGCCAAGAAAGTGTTGTGTAGAAAAAGATTCCTTTGATGATTTATATAACATAAAAGTCTCGGGTGTTACATTCTACCCCCCTTAAAAAGAATTTCGCACTCGAAATTCGTCACATTGCAACAAACAGATGAGGATACTTCTCCCTCATCATATCCTCAAGCTCCCATGTAGCTTCTTCAAGTTGGTGGTTTCTCCATAAAACTTTCACCAAGCGAGTGGTCTTGTTTCGTAGGACTTTTTCGCTACGATCCAGAATCTCTATCGGCTGTTCTTCATAAGAAAGATCTTGCTCCAGCGGTACAACTTCTGAGATGAGTACATGTGAAGGATCTGGTATGTACTTTCTCAGGAGAGATACATGGAACACATCGTGAACTTGAGAGAGATTCGGTGGAAGCGCCAATCGGTAAGCTACCTTCCCAACACGATCCAGTATTTCGAAAGGACCGATATATCTAGGGCTCAACTTCCCCTTCTTTCCAAATCTCATAACCCTCTTCCAGGGAGATATTCGTAAGAACACTTTATCACCCACTTCAAACTCTAGGTCTTTTCTTCGGTTGTCGGCATAACTTTTCTGTCGACTCTGAGCTGCTCTTATGTGTTGTTGAATAGATCTGACCTTTTCTGCCATTTCATCAACGAGATCAGGTCCTAATAGCTTTCTTTCCCCAACTTCATCCCAGCAAGTTGGAGTCCTGCATTTCTTTCCATAGAGAGCTTCATAAGGAGCCATCTGAATACTGGAGTGAAAGCTATTATTATAAGAAAATTCTACCGAAGGTAGGTGTTGATCCCAACCTCCTTTGAAATCCATAGAGCAAGATCTCAACATATCTTCTAGGGTTTGAATTGTTCTCTCAGACTGACCGTCTGTCTGGGGATGATAAGCAGTGCTGAAACTCAACTCTGTATCCAGAGTATGCTGAAGACTTCGCCAGAACTTCGAGGTAAATCTCGGATCCCGATCAGATATAATAGAAAGTGGTACTCCATGCAATCTTACCACTTCCTTTACATATATCCTGGCAAGCTGATCTAGAGAGAAATCCTCTCTAATAGGAATGAAGTGTGCAGACTTTGTAAGACGATCAACTATGACCCAGATAGCATTATTGCCTTTGGATGTTTTAGGAAGTCCTGTGACAAAGTCCATAGTGATGTTTTCCCATTTCCATTCGGGTATGGGTAATGGTTGTAACATCCCCTTATACTTTTGTCTCTCAGCTTTAACTTGTTGACAAACCAAGCATCGAGAGACAAATTCAGCAACATCTCTTTTCATGCCATCCCACCAGAAGTACTCTTTCAGGTCCCTATACATCTTCGTGCTTCCCGGATGAATAGAGAATGAAGAACTATGAGCCTCATCCAGCAGCTCCTTCTTTAATTCGGGGATGGGAGGAACACAAACCCGATTCCTGAAATTTATTATCCCATCACAATCAAGGTTGAATTCAGGAACATTTCTCACCTTCTTTTGTAACTCGGCATCTTCTTTCTGTGCCTCTTTAATCTTCACATGTATAGATGGTTGAACATTCATTTGAGAAAGATAATATTTTTCCCCTTCCATTATAATTCCAAGATCCATCCTTTGTAAATCCATAAATATTGGATCTTTTGTGATCCTCGTCATGGATAAACTAGCATGGTCTTGTCGACTTAATGCATCTGCCACCTTGTTTGCTTTCCCAGGGTGGTAATGGATTGAGCAGTCATAATCCTTAATCAGCTCCAACCATCTTCTTTGACGCATATTCAACTCCTTTTGTGTGAAAATATACTTTAAACTTTTATGATCAATATAAATATCACACCTTTCACCATAAAGGTAATGCCTCCAAAACTTTAATGGAAAGATTATCACAGCCAACTCCAAATCATGTGTTGGGTAATTTTGCTCATGGATTTTCAACTATCGTGAGGCATAAGCTATCACCATATCATTTTGCATAAGAACACACCCCAATCCCTTCTTGGATGCATCACTGTAGATCACAAACCTTTCTCCACTACAAGGCAGTGTGAGCACAGGTGCACTGGATAACCTTCTTTTCAACTCCTTGAAATTCTCTTCACATTCCTCTGTCCAGACAAACTTAACTCCTTTCCGAGTCAACTTGGTGAGTGGATTAGATAATCGTGAAAAAGCTTTTACAAAACGTCGATAATATCCAGCCAAACCAAGAAAACTTTGGATCTCAGTTACTGTTGTTGGTCTTGACCATCTTTCGATAACCTCTGTTTTTGCTGGATCCACAGATATCCCCTCTTTTGAGATTATATGACCCAAAAATGCAACTTTTTAAAGCCAAAATTCACATTTGGTAAATTTGGCATAAATCTTCTCCTTTCTCAGGGTCTTCAATATAATTCTCAAGTGATCTTCATGCTCTTCCTTGCTCTTTGAATAGACAAGAATATCGTCTATAAAGACTACCACAAATTGATCAAGATAGTCTCTAAAGACTCTATTCATTAGATCCATGAAGATAGCAGGGGCATTAGTAAGACCAAATGGCATCACTAAAAATTCATAGTGTCCATACCTTGTACGGAAAGCCATCTTTGGTATATCCTCCCTTTTGACCCTTAATTGATGATACCCTGAACGAAGATCAATCTTGGAAAAGTATTGAGCTCCGCGTAGTTGGTCAAATAAGTCATCAATGCGTGGGAGAGGATATTTGTTCTTGATAGTGATCTTGTTAAGTTCTCGATAATCAATGCAAAGTCTCATTGATCCATCTTTATTCTTAACAAATAGAACAGGTGCTCCCCAAGGTGACGCACTAGGGCGTATGAATCCCTTATCAAGATTCTCTTGAAGTTGCTTCTTCAATTCCTGCAACTCAATTGGGGCCATTCTATAAGGTGTCTTTGAAATAGGCAAAGCACCCGGTACGAGTTCTATTGAAAACTCAACTTCACGATTTGGTGGAAGACACGACAATTCCTCCGGAAAGACATCATCAAACTCCCGTACAATGGGCATATTCTTAATCGTGAGTTTCTCACCAACCATTTGAGATAAATAACCTTCATTTAGTGGAATCAATACCCATAAGATGGAAGAAATTTCCACTGGAAGGTTATGTTCATCCTTGCATTGATAGACGATCGTAGATTGATCTGGAATATGAAATGTGACTTCCCTTCTTTGGCAATCGATATGAGCTCCATGTAGAGAAAGCCAATCCATGCCAAGAATCACATCAAATTCCACTAAAGGAAGGATCACAAGATTTGCAGGAAGCACTTTCCCACAAACTTCGATCGGAGAAGAATTATAAACTTTTGATGCGATTGATGTGCCATTAGGTGTTGTCACAGCTAACTCAACATCTAATTGTTGAGATAATACGGTGATACCCTTAGAAAAGTCGTCAGAAATAAAAGAGTGGGTGGATCCAGAATCAAATAAAACATTTGCTACTTTAGAGTAGATGGTAAGTGTACCTTTCACCACATCGTTATCGTACTCCACATCGCTGATAGAAATTGCATGTGACTTTCCTTTGTCTTTAGCCTTAAGATTTTGTTGACGTCGACCATCATCATCAACCCTTGGATTTGGGCATTGATTAGCATAATGCCCCATCTCCTTTCACTTGAAACATTGAAGTGTAGTAGGTTCATTCTGTGTATCCCTTCCTTTGTTTGCATCATTAGACATCTTCTTCCCATTATCACGGCATTCAAATGCCCGATGACCTTCTTTTCCACATTTAAAACATTTACTTGTCCCTTTAAGACAACTCCCTCCATGTTTCTTTCCACACTTTGATCATAAGGAAAATCTCATCTTCTTTTCCGTGTGCTCTTTAGATTTTTCTTTGAATTCCATCTTCCTCTTCTTATCAAACCCATGTGACTGATGGGTTACTCCAATCTCCCTCTCGACTTTGAGAGCACATCGAACGATTTCCTCGTAGCTATTGAAGTCCCTTATGGCTAACACCCTTCGAAGACTTGGTTTTAAGCCACTAAAGAATCGATCGATCTTACTCTCAGGTTGGATAATAATACCAGAAGCGTACCTTGCAAGTCTTGTAAAATTTGCTTCATAGGTACCAACAGATTCATCATCCCTTTGCTTCAGTTCAAGAAACTCTTTCTCCATATTTGTTCGGAGAATACGAGGGAAGTACTTATTGAAAAATAAGTTCTTGAACTCGTCCCATTCCATAGACTCAACTTCATCCCTTTGCCTCGTATTCTTAACAAGATTCCACCATTGATCAGCATCTCCTTCCAAACGATACACTGCTAGGATGACTTTATCATGCTCAGAACATTGAAGAACTGAAAATATCTTTTCAGTAGTACTAATCCATTGTTCCGCAACTAATGGATCAGTAGACCCGCTGAAAGAAGGTGGACGCTGCCTCATGAAGGATTCAACAGAATGTTGCTCCCTCATTTGCTCGTTTGGAAATCCTGCATGATTCATAGCTTGAGAAAGTTGTGTGAGCATGGCTACAAGATTTTGCATTCCAGCTCCCATATCGTTTGTTTGCTCAGGGGGGGCAATCATTGCATTTCCCATCGCATTCCGCATTAACACGGTTCCTTCGGGTTCCAGCCATTGACTAAAACCAAGAAGAATAGTGTGAGCAACACTAATTATAATAGGAAACCACATAATTCAAGAATAAAATTTTCATGCTTAAGGTCTTATCCTAGGTTATTCAAGGCCATTTCTAAAACACTATGATTGTGTTCTTTGCTTAGACTTATCCTTAGGGTTCTTACTAAGGCTTTCACATCCTAGTTTCCAAAGGTTGACTATACCTTTCCTCTGATACCAACTATAACGACCCATACATTACATACATTTTTAATACTTCAAAAATTGAAGCACACTTATTACAACATATGATAAAACCACAAAGGACCGTATAGGTATAGTGTCTTTAGAAATTGGGAAACATAAACAACTGGTTCATAAATCTTCTACAGTGTCTCCCATTTATTTCATCATCTCTAGGGTCCCTTTTAGCATATTCTACTTAATATCCATCTTCCTGACCTGGGGAAAAGAAAACATAAAAGGGTGAGCTCAAATGCTCAGCAAGGGAAAATAAAGGAAATAAAAATCATATCATATCTTTTTGAAAATCAAAACCTGCAAAAGAGATCATAATATCTTAACATGGAATAAATCATAGAAGTGAAAATGAGATCCCCATAAAACTTGAAACTTTGTGGCATGCACACATAATCATGGAAAATCATTTCTTGTTAGTCATGACTCATTGCCAAGACTATCTTAGTGGACAAAGTCCCTTTCTGAACCTAGTTCACTCCTCGTTTCAGTCCTGTATCACTGAACCGAAATAACCTTCCGTTCCAGCCATGTCTATCTCCTGAGATATAAAATCTTTACCCAATGCATTGGAGGGAGATATATGTCCCACCCATCTTATAATGAATCCTTTCTTATGTGTGCCACATAATCAAAAATGGGATTCTTGAAACATCATGACATCATAAAACAATTAATATAAGATAAAGGAATTCATAAAAATATTTCCATCACAACATAATCAAATCCATGTAATAATAGGGATAAAAACAGAACCCTTTTATTATCTTAGATGGAAAATAATTTTGATAAAATACTTGAACTCCATTCTTGAGGAAAATATCCTTTCTACTTCAAAAACATTTTTCCTTTCATAACATGTCATACGACTTTAAAATAAAAGAAGTTGATTAAAAATAAAATTGATAACTTGTAAAGGAAGCTTCTTGGAAATAATGTTTTAAAAATCCATCCATGCCGTATAAGTTAAAAAAAACATTCTTCGTACTTTTTTTTGGAAAAGTCAAAAAGTACCTCATACGACAAAAGATTTCTTTCATACATATTACTAAAAACTCACCGAAGGGTAAAAATGGATTTAAACAATTGTAGGTGGATGGAAATAATATTACATATTGATGAAACATGGATGTGGATGATAAAATACACCCTAGTGAATACTTACGAATAAACAATCTCGGATAAAAATGAGATTGTGATATTTCCCTTACCTTAGGTCCGATTTGCTTTGTTCGTGTCTGAAGCTCCTGTATAATGGTTTAAATAATGTTATTGACTTATTCCAGAATCATACATATTGATATGATATCATATATGGTCATATTATTAGCTTCTTGTTAGTAATATTTCATTGTTACTTGTTACTCGGGTCTTTATAACTTTTTGTTCTTATGCGGGTTTTGTCGAATAAATTCTTATTCTTATCTTTAGGTTATAGATAATTCATTTACAGAATGGTATTAGTGTAGTATATACCATATTCATTCATTCAATTCATTTATATAATCATTATGAAATGAAGATCATGTAGAACGAGTCGCATCACATCGTGGAGACGGTATTCCGTACGTACGCACGAGTGATGATATCGTTCCTATGATCGTGGAATTGTATTGGAGTATATATATATTATTTCAGTATCAATATTACTTCATAATAATCATATATAGTTACTCATTACAACATTATACCCATCCTTGTAAGGTGATGGTGGAAAATAGATTACACCACGGCGTGGAGACGGTATTCCGTACGTACGCACGCGCGGTGATTTCATTTTTCCGTAGCATGGATAGAAGGTGAATTAGGGTTTTTTCATATTTATAATAACATATAAGTATGTATGTAATACTGATGTTATTACTTTATCATGAAACAACTAAATAAGAAGAAGTTGAAGAAGAAAGAAATTGAAAAGATCGGTAATGGATATTACCTCTTCTTTGGAACGCCTATTTGAATCCTCCACTTAAGGAACTAAGATTGGTCTTTGGAGAAGACCAGGACCTCTAGGATTATTCTAGGGAAGAGGAGAGGAGAAAATGGTAGGGTTTGGCCGAGCTTGAGTGCTCAATTTGGTGTGAGGAGGAGGGGGAGGAGGTGCCCTTTTATAAGGGAGGAGAGGGGCACCTTAGGAATATCTCAAAATATTATTTTATATTAAAGTCAAAATCGGTTTATAATGGTTCCAAAGGGTCTTATTTCGAAGCTAAAGTGGGGATGGGTCGAAATACTATAAACCAATAAGATTTAGACAAGTTTAGGGTATTATGTTAACCTTATCAATTAGATTTAACTCTAAGTTAATTAATTTAACTTTTACCGTGTCTTTTTGTTTTCTTTCACTATATGGTTAATACACTTACTATAACATGCCAAACGAACCCCAAATTGTTTATTATTAA
The DNA here is from genome assembly GCA_963277665.1 of Viscum album. Taxonomy (NCBI): domain Eukaryota; kingdom Viridiplantae; phylum Streptophyta; class Magnoliopsida; order Santalales; family Viscaceae; genus Viscum; species Viscum album. Next base: position 1,419,671,841 of record OY728123.1, on the reverse strand, counting down.
TATATATATCCCTATCCAAGTCATTTGGCCGAACCTTAGATTTTTAGGAATAAAATAACAATTAATAATATAATATTTGATTTAAAAACTATTTTGTGTCAATTTTGACACTATTTGATATATGATTTTTGTGAAAGTCATAACAGAATTATATGTTCGAACCAAGTTGATTAAATCAACATTAATATATCAAAGTAACATATAAAATTAGTGGAATTCATAAAAAGTCTCAAATTACATTTATTTTGGTGTTTATAACATCAATTATGTCAATATTTCATTAATAAAATAATTACTGCATCATCATTGTGTCATAAATAAATTAAATTATTTAATGTCTAAAAATTACAAATAAAATACCCTTATGTAGGAAATCGTTTTAGCTTTCTAATGAATATTTATAGTCGAATTTATCTTATGTATAACCCCATATTAAAAATGATTTACTTATTAAACTTTGATTTTAACTATTTTAACCCTTCTTTAAATAAATTAATAATAAATGTCCTAATCTAATCCAAGTGGGCCTAAATGGTCATATTTTATTCCTAAGTTTGTTTTTGGTCGAATTACACTTGTCCAATAGAATTATTACATGTGTTAGGGTAATATTGATATCATATTTACCCTTAGTTACCCTATTTACTATTAACCGTGGTAAAAATAGTAAAAAGTTACTATTCACCAAAAAATTATTTTCATCTTATTGAACCACATTTTAGTCCTTGATATTAACCGTGTCTCTCGGATTTTTGAAATTCCATTCACAGAAGCGGTAAAATTAAGTTTTATGCAAAATTCAGTTTTTAACCTACCACTTAGTGGTTTCACTATTCATCAAAAATTGAAAGTTTTCAGAAAAATACCAAAATTTCACCCTAGGCTAATTTCGATATTTTGAGTCCAAAAATGAAGTCCATTTTGAAAAATAAAATTTATAAAATTTCTAAAAGTGGTTATTACTATTCATAACGGCTAGTTTTAATATCATACTGTTGTTTAGTGAAACTCGGTATTGCGTATGACGCAAGCTATCGAGGAAGGTCGCGATTGCGTGTAAAGCAAGCCAAGCAAGTGTTGTGTAGAAAAAGATTCTTTTGATGATTTATATAACATAAAAGTCTCGGGTGTTACAGTCTTCCTACAATAATAGCTATCACACTACCATCATCATGGCTCTGTTCAAAGGATTTTACGGAAGGCCATGTCTCTCACCCGTGTGCTGCACCGAGGTTGGTGAAATAAGTGTTCTTGGCCCAGAAGTTGTGCAGAGCACGAAGGAGAAGGTTTACCTTATACGGGAGAGGATGAAGGCGGCTCCAGACCAGATGAAGTCATATGCCGATAATAGGAGGAGACCCTTGGAGTTCATGGTCGGGGACCATGTATTCATGAATGTCTCCCCTCGACATGGACAACGGAGATTCGACAGGGGGAGTAATCTTTCTCCAAGGTTCATCAGATCCTTCGAAGTGCTGCGAGGGGTGGGAGAAGTGGCTTATCAGCTAGCACTACCATTGTCACTGCTGGGAATGAATGACGTCTTCCATGTGTCACAACTTCGATGGTATCTACACGACAATTCACATGACCTCGACTAGGGAAAGCTGGAAATCGAGGCCGATGTGACTTTTGTGGAAATACAAGTAAGGATCGAGGATCGTGAGAAAAAGGTGCTCCGCGGACGGACCATTCCTTTAGTTCGTCTGTTGTGTAGAGATGGTGGGATAGAAGAGAGTATGTGGGAATGGGAGGCACAAATGCGCGCCCAATACCCAGAGTTGTTTTGAGTTTTTTTCTATTATACTTGTTTTTGATGGAACACTTTACTTTGTTAACTATGGAATTTATGGTTATCCTTATTATCTAGATTCATGTGAAAGGTTCTGACTGGGGGGATGGGAGGACCCGACCACTAATCAAGACGCATTAAGGTGGATGTGATAAAACCCATGCGGGCGAGTCAGTACTGCCCAAAGTGGATAGTATTTTGACATAGAGGAAGAAACACCCTAACCCATATGACTGGAAAACATTACCCTTTAATTTTTAATGGTTTCTTAAGGGGGGTGTGTTCCTATATGTCGAAGAAATTCACTCATGAGAGGTATCTTTCAAGGTGGTTGTTCGGACCCCCTCTTTTCTTCGAGTTTGGTTTTGATTTTGAGTGCGGGAATAATTTGAGAGGTATCTAATGTAATGTCTCATCCCATTTACAAATTCTAGACCCTAAGGGTGGTGGCTCGGTGGTAGGGCATCATTTTGGTGTGCGACCAATCGACGGGACATGATCGGTGTGACCGGTCGGTGTGTCGCCGATCGGTGCGACCGGTCGGTGTGTCCCCAATTAGTGTGACCGATCGGTGTGCCACAGATCGGTGAGACCGGTCAGTGTGTCGCTGATCGATGCGACCAATTGGTGTCACACAACCTTGTCGAGTTTTTCTACAACAATGATTCCCGTAACTCCACTATTAATCCTTTTTTACCTTTTGGAAGTGGTTCAAGGCCGTTAATAAACCCATAATCATTGATTAAAATTCCAAAGAGGGGTAACCCTCAATGGACCAAGATGTGTGTCTATGTAACGTTCCCCTCTAATTATATAAAATCCATTAAAGTCACAGCTGTTACCACCTTTTCCCTATGAGAGTTATTAAATAAAAAATTCATTCATTCATGTTTAACCACCCAACCGCAAGGTGATACCACATCCGACTTTATAGCCATTCAAAATTCCATATCCCGTGACACCCAGATCTCAGCCTTATATCACATGGGAATTTCTTCTTCTTCTTTCTCTTTTCCTCTTGGCTGGTCTCCTTTATTCCTAGTGTGTTTAGAGTTCCCATTCCCGAGGCAAGTGGTGTGGCTGTGCTGAATCTTTTCTGCTCACCCATGGAGTCCCCGACATTCCTCCACTGCAAGTCATGCATCCCCCGTTCTTGTCATGTGGAGAAGAACTTAAATCCTTGATCATCCAAGTAGGTATTTTCCTTCATCTATCCTAACTATGTATCATTTGGGGTGGGTACCCTGCTGTTTCTATGGGAATTGATGAAACCAAACCTTAGAAAAGATAATAAAAAAACATGTAAAGAATTACGGGGTGCGTCTAACAATTATACTGTACTCTTTTTCTATTGCTACATGTTTTGAAGTGTATGGGATTATTCCCCCTGAAAATCATGGTTGTTGGTGGTATTTCCATGTGCACTAATGAACCCCTGTCTTCTGTGATGTTGAATGGCTCCAACATGGGAATTTGGTGAATCACGTAAACTCAGATGATTAAATTAATGTCCAGTGAACAATAATCCTTGTGTTATCTCCCCAGTTAACCAATATAAAGAATAACCTAATGAATGATGTGCTTAAACCTGGAAGTTTTCCTACTCTGTTTTGGTAGTAGTTGTGTTGTTCTGTTTGATACTTATGGTGTGATGTGGATGGGAATGGGATCCTTTGTTGTGGCATGGTTGTTGGTTGTGAATCTGAAGCTATGTGGGGTTGTATCTCAAGGCTTGGTTTGGTTCTAGTACTTTTAGGGTTCTCATGGATCCATTTGTTGTTGTGACTTTACAAGAGAACCGGGAGTGAATGCTTAAATTGTTGTTTCGCTGTTTCTCTTTCTCTAGCTTGTGGTAGTGCCTGTTAGTTTCCGAGTAGTGAAGAGTTAACCTAAATGGGATCACTTGGACATGAAAACAATAATGGTTTAAATGGGGAATTGGTTTTGGGAATGAGTTGTGACTTGGCTGTGAGTGTTGTGCCTTTCTTCTATGAATGAATAGTAACAAGGGTGTTGGGCATAGGTTGGCTTTAGAAACCCTATATTGGGATGAGTTATTATTACCAATACATATATCTATAGTTTTTATGTTTCTTATTCACGCCCCACCCAAGTTGAGCACTTAGTGTCGAACACCCCCATTTCATAGGGGAGGATGTTTTTCCCAAGACTTCTATGAGTAGATGGTTTTTAGATCCTTTTCTGGTCCCTTTCCTGTATAGCCCGAGACTCTTCGGGCATGATGAGACGGTCAAAGTTCCATTGTAGCCCAAAATTATTAGGGAAGGGTAGTTGTGGTGGTTGTCGTATGTGTGTGCGGGCAGGTTGTTTTCCAAGAGTCTTCGGAATGAGGCCCAGGTATCATCAGGCATGCCTGTAGTTGTTCTGGACCAGGTGTTTTCAGGCGTGGTTACACGTGGTGTTTGTGGCCCAGGTGTTTCCAGGCAGGATTTTGGTTGTGGCCCAAGTGCTTGTAGGTGGGATGGTGGTTGTGGACCAGGTGTTTGCGAGAGGGATGTGTGGTTGCGGCCCAGGTGTGTGCGGGTGGGGTGTGGCAGTGGGACTGCGGTGAGAATGACGAGATTGGTTAAATGCTTAGGATGTCTTCAATAACTAGTGGAGAAGTGGAGAGGGGTACCCAAACATCTATGCACTATTACTATTCATTACTTGACTTGCATTATTTGGGGAGTTAGCCTTGGTGAGACTTGGTTGAATAGTTTTCCTTGCCAGGTGCTTTGGTTATCTCTTTTTCTCACCAGGCATTAGAATGCCTCCCACTTGTGCATGAGAGTCTTTGGTTTTCCCTAATATGTATACTTTTATGCTCACCCTATGTATATAAAACTGCTTTCAGGTTTCCCAGAGGACTTCAGGGATCGTGTAGGGCCATACTTGCTCGGACGTTGGGACAGTTGCAGTTGTTGTTTTTCTTTTCTTGGTACTTTACCTTTGTAGTATTCTTGTACTTGTGGTATTTATTTTTGTAACATGCATATGGGAATGATTTTTTTCGCATTACTTTTACCCCCCCCCCCATTTTTGGTGTTTTTGGGATTTACTATCTTATCTTCCGATCCTAATAAAGAGAAAAGGGTAATGCCTTCCATATTGTGTGTGATTTTATACCCTTGGTTCTAGTCGCCACTCCGGGACCTATTGGAGGTAGGTCTCGGGGGTCATTATCTCTCTTTCAACTTGAAAAAGGAAGGGTCTTGCAATCTTTTGTCTCTTTTCTCATCTTAGTGAAGGCGGTTCGAGACAGTGAGAATATGGGAATGACATTTTTACATAAAGTTTCTTTTTAGATAGTTTCTGTGAACTTTAAATTATTAAAAATTCAAGATAACTAATTTACACATGTTACACATATTGAACATGATTAAAAAATATCCATGATAAATATTTGATTACTAAAAACATACGATCAACCTTGATTCCAAATTTTTATGTGTTATATCTAAATTAGGGATCAATTTAACCAAATTTAAATTCATATTATGAGAATATTAACTTTTAAATTAAGTCATTTGATTTGTGAGAAACTATTTTATAGAAAAATCACGTTTTTATATATTAAGTTATTTTTATTCATATTTATTATTAATTTTAAATTTGATGATCTCTTATATATATGATTATGTGTTAATTAATTATATTAGTGAAATATTTTAAAGTATTTTAATATAATTTATTACGATAAAAATGATTTCTTTTAAAATAACAAGTTTACTTTTAAAGTGGAAATTATGTTTCATCCTAGGTAATTATTTTCTATAAATAAATATAATATTTCAATAGTTAAAAAAAATTTGAAAGAGTGATTTTAAATATAAATTCCATTTTATTATATAAAATTATTATTTATAGTGAAAATTAATTTGGAAATTTGTGCACATAAAAACCATTTTTTAGAAAAATCCCAGAAAAAAGTATCTTAAGAAGGTATTACTACAATCAATTCAAAAAATTATTTAATTTTTATAAATTGATGTTCTGAATTTCATAATTTTATCATTTAAATAAAGATGAGACATCTAATGAAAAAAATAATTTATATTTGAAAATATATATTTTCTAATATTACAATTCACCTACAAATATTTTATTATTTAAAAAATAAAATACTTGTAACCAAATATTCATATTAAATATAGTTTGTTATCATTAATCACATGTATCAAAAAATATATATTCATAAAACATAAAAAGACAATTTTCTAAATAATTAATTTTCTAAAAAATAATTATATAATTATTCATTTATGGTAAACTAATTGTATTTTATTAATATTAAAAGTTTCCCATATTTTATTTAAACATATCATTCATAAAGTAGTTAATACATTAACTATATTATAATTCAATGTCTAGGATTCAATAATCATACATAAATATTTTTATTTTGTTTGAATATATTTTGGTTTTTTATGTTAATTGTTTCATATGTAGAATGATACTTAAAATTATGATTAATTTAATGGAAATTATATTTCAAAATACAAGTATGCGACATCCAAATCAAATTAACCAGCAATATCCCCCTTTAAAAAGAAAATTTTTTCATATCCATAACATATCCTTTGAAATCAAAAAATACTTACCAATTTTTTCAATGAAACTAAAGAATAATTTCAAGAGAGATATTGTAATAGGGTAATTAAATAATTGAATATAGATTAGAAAATAAACCTATCTTTATAAATAACCAAAAACACCATAGTGGGTCCCTTTTCTAACACATCTAGTTATAGGGATTTGGTTGAACATTGTGGTACAACAGATGTATTTAATAATTCATTTTGGGTAGTCCCTTAGTCATGATGCATGCCACATGACCTTAAAAAAACACATAGTAACACTTTAGAACTTGTTTATCAATATTTACCATTATAAAATGACATTATCTCAATATATTTATCCTTGAATGATGAATGTAATTTTTTTCATAGGATTTCAAAACATGATTTAGCACATTATATAGGAATAAAAAATACACCACCAATTCTAATGTCATTAAATTGTTGCATCATCCATATCTATCACCCAAATTACTGATTGGGTACTACATATTCAGAATACATTGTGAATAATAAGATATAATCTTAATTATTTCTTAGTGAAGAGTTAAAAAAACATTGAAGATAGAATACCCATTCAAAATTTGACATTCGATGGTCCACTGAACCTACCTAATCTGTAGTAGTAAATCCCATGAGTTACTACTGTGATTTTCTATATTAAAACAACCCAATGTATAATATGGTATGGATATATCCATGGATTTTTCTCATATATTACAAAGGTCTTTAATTGGGAACAATTTGATTGTGTGCCTCCTAGAATATGGAAAATACAATGTTTGTTTCATTGTTTTCATGTAAAGTAAACTACTAATGATATTCCTATTAAGTTTCATGTAGAACTCCATACATTAAATATATATTGAATAATTCATTTGGGTTATCTCGATAGTTTTAATTATCTTGTAATATTCCATCATAATCATTTTAAACACCTTGAAATATTTTATGTATGAAAAACATGTCATATCATTTCGTTGGATAACCTTTATGCCAAGAAAAAACGAAAATGTTTCTATTAAATATATTTTAGATTTGAAAATGATGAATTAAAAAACATGTTTCCTTGTGAATCTTCTATGACTCAAAACATTATGTTTTTTCAGTGAAGAGAAATAAAAACATTGATTTTCATCTTTCCTGATAAAAAAATTCTGATAAAACCTAATATTTGAAATCCAAGCCTCTTTATGTTTTAAAATTTTTATAAAATACTAATCCTCCCAATTTGGTAATATCCATTGTACACGAATCATTCATTATTCATCATTTCATTTCAATATTAATTATTTTTTCTTTCAAAATATCTATTTAGTTCTTATTAAATGAAATCATTGGTATCAAAAAAATATAAAGGCCAACTATTTTCAATTTGATCTAGTTATTCAAGCTTTTCCTTGAACAATTGATAATTGTAGTGTCCTCTACAAAGGTATTGGGTTATACATGAGATAAATATAAATATTACTATTGAAATTTCATTATACGTGTTTGAATTAGGGATTTGAAGACTCCAAAAATATTATTGTATCTTATTTAGGGTCTTCTATATTTCTTATTATCAGCTATTGTTGACACAATATTTTTATAAAATTTATAGTCTTCTTCTGTTTCTTTTGAAGTCCCTTGAGATTCCATGGAATGAAAAACTTTTCAACCCATTCATCCTCAACCAATAGACCATTTTTATACAAAATATACTCAATATATAATGAAATCTACTCAGTTTCTTTTAAAAACTACTAATTTGGGATAATTTTGACATCTTGTACACAAATTGTTTTTCCCATTTCTCTTATATTATAACATTTAAACATTATTATTGTATGATAATACTTTAGAAATATATCCATTGCCTCAAATTCAAAATTCATATGTTTCTCTTTATTTTGAATGCGAAATTTTCATCCAAACACCCAAAAGTAATTAAGTTTAGGATTCAGTCCATAAAATGTTGCATATGGGATGTTATCATCATTGAATCATAACAAGTACCTATTTTAAATTTAAACTATGGTAAGAATTAATTGATTCTAATATTACTTCAGTTCTTTTGTCAATTAGAAAAGCACATTCTATTTTATTAATGAGGAAATTACTCCTATAAAATATTCTATTTTGTAGATTCTTCCATATTAAAAATATACAATATTGAATCTAATGTTTTCTAAGATACTAATCCTACTAATTATTGGAAAACTGCATGCCATTATTATTTATTATAGATTTTTTTATATGTTATGCTATGAAATCATTGAATAATAATAGTTTTATAGAAAAAATTACATATCATCATTAGATTAATTAGTTATAATTTTCCAACATGGGACCTCATTATCAATATCAAGCAACTATGATACTCTTTTTATTTGGATTGTAGGACCTACTCACATTCATTCCCTTCTAAAAATAATCATATTTGTGAGTGAGATCAAATTTCATCATGGGGAGGTCTTGATCACTATCATTCTTCTCCATGTTATCTGGGTTCATTTGGTTAAAATAGAAAAGAGTCCATTTCCATTGATAGTTTTCCAATTAATTAATTATTATACACTAAATTTCATCCCCAATAAGGTAAATATTTCATTTGGTTCATATAATTTATATTTTTATCAAACCATATCTACCCATTATTCTTAATGTATTATTTTTTAATATCACAAAATTAAACAAACCAAAAACTATTATTATGGTTCGTATTTTTTCACTAAGGCCATAGAAAAAGGAAAAATCCATCCACAATTATTATTTTCCCCTAACATTGGTCATCTTATATCTAAAATTCTTTAATCCCATGCAATTTACAAAATTAAATACTCTATAATTATCATATTTCTTGTCCATCATGAGGTATGAATTTAAATTCATATGACAATTACACTCCCTATCTATACTCCATGTTTAATATATGTACATTTCCAAGAATAAAATTGTATCCTCATTATATGTCTAGTTCATCCAAGTCATTAACGAGGAATGTTGTGGTACTTTAAATGATGGTAGTTAAACATGTTGCCACAAATATTCAATATCATAATCTTAATCATAGAAAAAAAATTATTTGTACATTACTTGTTAATATATGATCTATAAACCTACATATTTTCATTATAATTGGTCCCCTTTTGAATATTTTTTTGAAACCATGAGGGAAAATTTCAGCCTTGTTCCCAAAGCCTTCACAGAAAAAGTAGTAATGTCTAATGGAATGTGAGAATGTTGAGAAACAAATTGCCAATTTTTTGTGTTAAATATCTCTAAAAATCCTTTTAATAATAAAACATATATATTTAATGTGTTTAAACATTCCACAATTATTAAACCTCATTATTGTTTTTCTATTTTTTCCCTTTATAGCTTGAATAATAGTCTGTCAAGATCTTTGAGAACCCGCCTTGATTTAGGATTTTAATGCTCAGGTTATTTCATCAATCATGGATATATTATTCAAAAAATCTTGTTCCATAATTTATTTTTTCATTTTTTTCATTCATGTTAAACTTATATGAAAACAAAAAATAATATAATATATTACTTATTTTCAGCTACTGTTGACACAATATTTTTATCAATTTTTAAGTCATCATCAATTTCATTTGAAGTCCCTTGTGATTCCATAGAAATATACACTTTTCAAAACATTCATCCTCAATAACTGGATCATTTTTATACAAAATATACTCAATATGTAATGAAATCTACTCAGTTGTTTTAAAAAACGACTAATTTGGGGTAATTGTAACATCTTTTACCCAAATAATTTTTCCATTTCTCTTATCTTATAACATTTAAACATTATTATTGGATGAAAATACGTTATAAATATCACCATTACCTCATATTCAAAATTCATATGTTTCTCTATATTTTGAATGAGAAATTTTTATCCAAACACTCAAAAGTAATTGAGTATAGGATTCAGTCCAAACAACATTACACATGAGATGTTATCATGATTAAATCATAATAAGTACCTATTTTAGATGTACTCTATGGTAATAATTAATTCATTCAAATATTACTTAAATTGTTTTTTCTCAATTAGAAAATCACATTCCATGTTGTTGATGATGAAATTACTCCAACAAAATACTCTATTTTGTAGATTCATCTATAGAGACAAGACCCAATATTGTATCTAATGTTTCCGAAGATACTAATCCACCTAATTATTGGAAAACTACATTCAATTATCATTAACTCCTGATGTTTTTATATGTTATGCTTGGACATCCTTGAATAATAATAATTTAATAGAAAAAATTACTTGTCCACATTAGATTTTTTGGTTATAAGTTTCCAACATGGTACCTCATGATCTAGACCAAGCAGCCATGATTCTTTTTTATTTGGATTTTAGGTCCTCATCACCTTAACTCCCTTAAAAAATAATCATATTTGTGATTGTGATCAAATTTCATCATGTGAAGGTCTTGATCACTATAATTCTTCTTCATGTTATCCATTTTCCTTTGGCTAGAATATAAAAGAATCCAATTACAATGAGATTTTTTCAATTCAATCAATATAATACACTAAATTTCATCCCCAATAAGGTAAACATTTTTTTTGGTTTATATAATTTATATTGTTATTAAACCATATCTACCAATTATTCTTAATGTATTCTTTTTTAATATCACAAAATTTCCCAAACCAAAAAATATTATTATCTTTAATTGTTTATGATCCTTTTCGTCACAGAGTCTAACGACTGAAAAAATGGAAATACCTTAGTCCAAATTGATCCATCCTTTGAAGAAACATCAAAAATCGACAAAGGCATGAACAAAGGATCAAAAGCAAGTGGCTTGCGCGACCTAAGTGATAACCGCCCGGTAACCGCCCAGGGTCTTCTCCTGCATATAAATAGACCCTGTGGGCCCCCCATTCGAGAGGATCTTTTTCCAAAAACTCGGATTGAAGCTCCCGATGCCCAAGTCTCTTCTCAATGCTTCCGGAACACTTCTAAAGGTAATTTCTTACCTAGAACGGAAGATTTAAAGAGAAGAAGGAAGTCCTAAGTGTTGAAACTCATCAACACTTGCGCGCCGCCTTATTCCTTCAATAGAACTTGCGCGTCCCTTTTCTGGAAGAACCTCAAGAGGATTCTAAAGGGATTTATAAAGAGTCTCTCAAATATTCTAATGATGATTGAGAATCACACAATTACCCCTCATGTCACGCAAGTATACTTGCGCGACCAATACTTGTGCGCCGCCACAATACTAGCGCGCCTTTCAAGACTTGCGCGCCCCTACCTTTTTGGGTGCCTATCATGCCCATTTTACCCCTCTTAAGCCATCACACCTTTCTTTTTCAAGATTCAGTCTTCAAGACACTCTTCAAAGCTATTTATGGCATGATTTCTTGATTTGACTTCCTTATATGAAAGGAATTCTGTGGAATATCTCTCAAAACCTAGTGATTTAAATATCCTTATGTCACTAAATATGGAGAGTTCATTCATTCAACCTCATCCTTTAAGATGAGAGAATCCTTAACTTGGGTCTCCTTTTCAGGAATAATCCCCGGTTATAAGTCCTTTATCTTGGGAATCTTCCTCAGGAGTAAGTCCCAAATTCTTAAAGTTCCCAAACTTGGGCATCCTCCTCAGGAGTAAGCCCCAAACCATAATTCCTTAACATGGGCATCCTCCTCAGGAGTAAGCCCCAATCTCAAATATGGGCATCCTCCTCAGGAGTAAGCCCCAAACCTTAATCCCTAACCTGGGTCTCCTTTTCAGGAATAAGACCCAGTCATAATCATGGGCTTCTTTTCAGGAGTAAGCTCCAAGTCCCCTAACCTGGGTCTCCTTTTCAGGAATAAGTCCCAGTCATAATCTTGGGTTTCCTTTTCACGAGTAAGCCCCAAGTCCCCTAATTTCTCTTTAACCAGTCCTAATTTACGTTTGATCTGGGATTCCTACATAGGAGTAAAACCCAGTTATCAATCCTATCCTAATTTGGGTTTCCTCTTCAAGAATAAGTCCGAAGTTAGAGTATTCAAATCTCCATGAAGCACATATACCTTTATGGCCCCTGTTCTTGGATTTTCTCCCTAAAGTAAATCCTCTGGGCAGTCATACATACATAAGCCCCAAACCATTTCTTATGATTGCATCTTTCATGGCACAATTGTCTAGATTTTACTAATTCCTCTTGTTTCTCACACTGAGCATGACTCACATGAGCTTTGAGTGTAAAAGTAGTTGTGACATCCTGCTTTGAGCCATCAATCATAAACATCATACCCTTATTCGAACTACGTGGGTTCAGATACCTTTTTCAAAACAAAGGATACGTAGGTAGCCCATCTATGGGTTCGATCCCAACTCTGAAGTAATTCATTGTCCTTCTGAATGACGATAAACTTCAAGTGCCCCACTGAGTGGCTTTAAAACCAGCCTGGTCATCATAATGACCAAGAGACTTTTATATAAATGTTTTGAAGGATACCATTGACCAAGAATCTCTAAATAGATACAGATGATTCTCTATTGATGAAGAACCTCGAATACATTAAAAGATTCTCTAAATTTCTTACATATTTAATCATTGATTGTTAAACTGAAGGAAAGCTAATTTTATACTTGGTAATGTAATAAGGATTCACGAACATAACTTAAATCTATAAGGAGAGTCCCGGAGTAGACAATAATTCCCCTCAAAAAGGTGTGATGAGTCCGACCTCCCATCCTCTCGACCAATGCAAATTCCTAAGCCTCATTAGCCCACAAGCTAATGAGCGCCTACCTTTGGAAAGTAAGTCTAAACAGATAAGGAATCATTGGATGATTCCGGTTCTACGAATAAACCCGTTAGAAACCGATCAGAAAGTTTGAATCTCCCATCTAGGAGGTCATCCCCGGATTCCATGCGAAACAAAAAAATGGTGAAACCGACGTGAATCCTTAACCAAGTTAAAGTGATGTTCTTCTTATTTGTTAGGCCACATGGGCCAACAAAGAAATCATTGACATGCGCTCATCCAAAAGATGCAGTGGCCGGATTCATCTTGATTATGTCTGTTATATGGAATAGGCACTCTTTTCTCAAGATCTTCTGCAAAATGGCTTTCCTTAAATTCACCCCTGTGAATACTACTGCTGTAAACACCTCTACTGTGAAGTCTACTGCTGTGAAAACCAATGCTTCTACTACTGCTGGAACGTCGTCTGCTCTGAGGATGACATCACCAACTCAGTGTCTTCAACGCTGGGTTTCTAATGCACTGGTTAAGGAGTACTGTCGCAATGGTACTATCCCAACTCTGGAGGCCGCTCGTCAAGCTCTCCAAGTTAACAACTCTACCTGGTCGTCCGGACAACGGCGGCCAGCGATCAAGAAGCAGACGGTGCTGACTACCGTCTCCAACCGTTTCGGGTCGTTATCCCCGGAACGCAATTTCTATTCACTCCCTTACTCTGAGGAAGTGAATGAGCAGGTCCCGTAGGGCCTTAATTCAAAAATACAGGAGTCATTCCCGAGGGCTCCCATCAACAATCACCGCCAGACTCGTGCGGTAGTGCGCCCTCAACATGATTAGGGTACTGACTCCAGGCATTCAGCTCAAGTTCCTCGAACCCGAGCAGGCAAGATGAACCGCCAGAGACGGAATCCAGTTAACAATAGGTAGGTTGTCATCCCTGCCATCTCCGGAGAATTCCACCAACCTAACGTGGTGGAGAATAATGAGAATGCACACACACCTGTCCGTTTTAATTCCGTTGTCCAGCAGACTCGTCTGGCAGCATCAAGCCAATCCCGCCAGGCAAATCCAGCGGAGTACTATTGGCAGGAACATGCACCTTATTATGCATCACCAGTTAGTCTGTAGGCTCGTCTGACTACATATGCTGGATCTCGTCAACCGCATTTGGCGAAGTGTAATCAGCAGGCACATACACCGGCTAATACTAATCAAGCCTACCAACAGTCTCGCTTGGTAGCGCACATAGAAGTCAGTCGGAAAGCCCCGACGACAAACAGGAGGCAGACTCAACTCTCTGCCTCCACACTTGAGTACTGTCAGGATTCACTGACAAGAAAATGAGGACAGGAGCAGGCACATACACCTACTCAAAACTTGGAATGGACGTATATCCCCGTTCCGGCGGCTGAAGTCTCCAAACATATTTTGTCAATGGTGAAAGAGCAGAAGAAAATTCCTGCTCATATTCTGGATGCTTGCCAGGATATCATAACAGCTTCAGCATCATCTCAGGGACAGACACATAAATATATCCCTAGCAGTGGAGTGACACATCAATGATTCACTCCGGAACAGAAAAACACATCTGTTCCAGTCCAAGAGGGTTATGGGGCATACTCCCCCATATCATACGGACAACCAAGTCAGGCACATACACCTGATTTGAGTGAAGATCGTCAGCCTAACCTGACCATCTTTCCTGATCAGGCACATACACCTGCTCAGAGTAACCACTTTCGTCAACAAGTGGTTTCTAAAATGAGTAAGAAGGCATCTATGAAAAAGATCCACCCAGCACAGTCAGGAGATCAATGGCCAATCTATAACAAGTCCTTGATCGATGCTAGAGTTCTTGAAGCCCTCAGACATTTATCTGTTAGAATTCAAGATTCTACTCCCTCAGTTTCCAATAACGGGAACATTAATTCTAAAGCTCTTCAACAGACACTTCCTCATGAAGTCTTGCTTTATGAAAATTCAGTCAATCTTGAAGTTTCTTCTTCAGATGAGAGCCTCAGGAACCCTCTGTGTGGTCAGAAGACCAAGGAGCAAGAGATCTCATCTTTTGCTGTAACCCATTATGGTGGTACTCCCCATGATGATGAATTTCGCTACGAAAGTCCTCTCCGCAGTAGTGATTCACATTGCCTGGAAGATACTCCAATGGACAATGTAGTGCCGAGAAATCCCTCCTATCTTGAGGCACTTGCAAATGTGAAACCAGTCATGTCTGATTCTTTATCGCTAACAAGTGAAAGACTTTCTCAATCAGAAGATAGCACATGGTGTAGGTCATTCTCCGAACCACCCCTAAGTCATGCATCTTCTAGTTTGATCAATGATATCTCTACCAATCTCGTTGAATCCTATGAAGAAACAAGGAAACACTATCTCTGGTCAAAACAGGTAGAAGAATCTTCATTTAATGATAAAGAGGAAATACTGAACTTGAGAAAAAAACTGGAAAAAGGTGAAGTACCAGTCATGTCTTGGCCTTTGGCTGACTCCCAGTACGATATTCCAAAGATGTTGATGGATGATGGAATCCATGATATTCGTCTCAACATATGTAAAACTCTTTGTCAATTAAAGAAGAAGGTATTATCTTATGATGATTTTAAAAATCATCTAACGATAATACAAGGGCTACAACGTCAGATTGATTTAGCATCTCTATCAGTCTCTCGGTATCCGAAGGCTGAAAAACAACAGAGAACCCTTCAACGTTCATGCCTTGGCGCACTAAAAAAATTGAGTCAGTTAATTGCCAATGCTTCATCTGATGTTCATATCAGAGGATGGGGTGTTCACGGAGCACTACATTTCACAGTGCTTTCCAGTCATCAAAGCCCGCCGAAAATGGTCTCATGCAATGTTATTGTCCATGGCCGACCACAGTCAATGGGCTTTGTTCATAATCAAAAGCTTGCTCAAGAACAGGATTCAACTAGTTCCTCTCAAAATCAAGCATATTAAGAACAAGTTGTTGAATTGCTCCTACATCAGGCAGGCGAGAATATTTCACAAGCCTCTCGTATGGAGAAAACACATCATCAAATGACAGAAGTCTCCGAAATCATCCAACGGTCTGTTGAACCAGGTGATAAAAGTGGATACAGGTTAATGCATCCAGCTAATTTCTGAACTAATATTCGCAAGATCAAGAGATCTTTTAAGAAGATCTCAGACGTAGCATGTCAAGAGCCACCCTAGATTGTCAGACTGGGGACTTTTCTAACCCAACCCTCAGAGTCAACAAATGGGATTCGAGGAGTTGAGCGGAATCAGCAGGAACATCCCCAGTTCACGAGACTGGGGACTCATTCAAATCATCAATCCCCTTCTCAGAGAATGTCGGTCTTTTCTCGATTGGGGAAGAAGCCCCAAGAGGAACGAAGAGCCAAATTATCAGGAGATTCCCTCCAAATTATAGCTTGTCAAGAAATTCCTAAAGGTTTGAATCAACAAAAGGCAATGTCTCATCAATGATATGAAAGAAGACAATATCACAGAAATTTTGATAGAAGGGATGCGATGCATTATGCATGAATCAATGTCATCAATGCCGTTATTGTTAATCCACCAGAGGAGACTCACTTAGGGGACTCATATGAAGAGCGTCCTGCTCAAGAAAATGTACGCACCGATACAAATCAAGAAGGTGTACGTACACGAAGTCAAAGGATTACTCAGAACCTAGGTAATCCACTTCCCTCCCTCCAAAAGGTATCCAACAAAGGGAAGGGAAAGAATCAGGTTTCATATCCTTCCTCTGGAGAAGGTCAATCGCTCTCGTTAGAGCAAAGGTTTGCATAAAAAGAGGAAGAAATGAATGAATTAAGAAGGTTGAATGCAGAACTACTTCAGAGTAGTCTTCTTCTTAAGAATGCTGAAGTCCGACAGCTGAAGGAATTTGTTGCAATTACTGAGATGGATCAAGAATACCCTCCTTTATCAGTACACCCTCATAGGTCTAATCCTACGGGTCAAGCGCAACAACGGTTAGCAGTTCTTCCATCAGTTGCACCACCAACCACCACGTCTGTCCAAGCTCCATTCATTGCACCTACTCAAGACCAGATTCAACCGGATGTTTCTCAAAAGTTAATAACTACTATTGAGTCATTAACAGCTCGGTTAGAAACTATGGAAGGGAAACGGGCACAAGTTCAACCTGAAAAGAAATTTACCCTGAATGGGTAGATTCAATTTCTCCTCCCTCCAGTTTTGGAAACCATGTTTTCCCTACTTTCAATGGATCAGGCGACCCTGAACAACATTTGACGCATTACGAGTCTTGTTGTGATCCTATGATGGGAACTCCAGGGCAGCAAGAAGCAGTGAAACTCAGATGCTTCGTGCGAACCTTGCAAGGACCAGCTTTTGTCTGGTATACAAGCTTGCAATCCCGGTCAATCATCGGATGGGAGGATCTTCGTCAAAAATTCCTTCTTCAGTTCAGCTCAACTTTTCCAAAAACGGCAGTTTTCGATCTTACAAACTGAAAGCAAAGGGAGAATGAAAGAGTCTCTGATTTCATTGCTCGCTGGATGAGATTAACATATTCCCTGAGTTTAGAACTCCCTCAGGAAGTGATGTTGCCAATCTGTGTGGAAAATTTGCGTGACGAATTACGCACGCCATTGGTCCCTGTGAAATACACAGGAGGGTTTCGAGACCTTACTTCAATCGCTCAGCAGATTGAAGATTCCCTTATACAGGCTAAGGTTAAATCTCGTGTAATTCCATCAGTTCCAGGAAGATGAATGGGTAAAGCAGAAACTGCTACAATTATTCTTAAACAAGCACCTGTACCTATTTCTACATCAAAACCTTCATCTTCTCCAAGGACTCCACCTCCTGAATGCCAACAAAAAAGGCCGTTTCTTCCAAATGATCAAAGAGATCAATGACGAAAACAATTTGAGGATATGAAGAGTAAAACATACTATTTCCGAAATGAGCAAGTTCCTGGTTACTTCATTTCAGCTCTGGAAAATAATTTGGTTCAATTACCAGTGCCCAAGAGGCCAGACAAGGAAGGAGATGAAGACCGTCCCAATTATTGTCCCTTTCATCAAATGTTGGGGCATCCCATCAAGGAGTGTTTTGTCTTTAATGACCTCCTTCAAAAGATGGTCAACTTGGGACAAGTCAAATTGAAGGGTTCTTCAGCTCATGTAGCGTGTGTTACCGCTACAGATCCAGAGGAAGGAGGGGAGTGGCAGGAAGTCAAAAGCAAAACTGCGCAAAAATATGATGATTGGATGGTCAGAAAGACAATCAATCGGACCCATTCCCTTTTGCGAACACAATTGAAGAAGCCAATTATGTCTCCTACAAAAGCTACAGTGAAGCCTCCATCAAAAGACAAATCCTCAAAAGGGAAGCGCAATTCAATGAAGAAAGAGCAATCAGAAGAAGATGAGTATGTATCAAGGCCTAAGTTGTCTTTGACTCTGGCAGATTTCATGCCATCTACTTCAAAGCCAGCGGCACCACCCCATCAAATGGCATAGCCTAAACAGGCTAGTCAGGTAGATTCTTTACCAGACGAAGAGATAATATTCAGTTCTGTTAAAATGATTCAATTAACAGATCTGTACTCCAGTCGTCATTTCAATTTTGATAAGCCTGAATTCTCTGTATCAAATAAGGGAATCTGAGGAAGTTCCAGAGTTTTAGGATACAGAGGAATACATGGATATTTCCGAAGCCACTACTCCAATTCTACCCCTGCTAGCACTGTGTATACAGCAGAAACTCGTGGTAGAGCCCTTCAGCGAGCTCAAAAAGACCAAGAAAGTTCTTCTGCTAATGGCCAACTCAGTCTTGGCACAGTTATTTTGGAAGACCGATTGAAGGTTCCATTTTCTTTATCTTAACAAGTAAATGGATCTAACTGGTCTAATCTTCCAAAACAAAGATGTGTCCAACTTCTATCCCAATACAAGATGCATCAGCTTCCAAAGCATCTGCATCCAAGGTACCTGCTAAACCTCATATTCCTGTTGGGAAACGCAGACCTCAAGATCAAAAGTATGATATATTGAATCACTTGGCTCAAGTACCAGACAAATTATCAATTTTGGATGCTTTGAATCTGTCAAAAGATCTTCGGGAAGCACTCATCGAAGCTTTGTCAAGTCCACAGGAGTTTGAAGCTGAAATTGCTGCTGCTGAAGTCTATCACAAAGAGAATAATCATGCAGAATGCCATGAAGTGATATCTTTTACGGATAAAGATGAAGATGATGTTGTGCATGGGCACATAAAACCTCTCTACTTATCTGGAAAATTCAATGGTGTAGATATCCGATGAGTTTTCATTGACAATGGTTCAGGAGTCAACCTCATGCCCATTCGTACACTTCGTCGATTGGGCCTCACGGAATCTGATTTATCTCCTTCTACCATGATGTTACAAGGATATGATAAAAATGAACAAGAACCACTGGGAAAAGTTACACTCAGAACCCAGTTTGGAGATCTTGTATCCAATTCGGATTTCATGATTGTTGATCAAGACTCAGCTTTCAACGTCTTAATTGGAAGACCCTGGCTACATCAGCATGCAGCTATTCCTTCATCATACCATCAATGTCTCAAATACTGTTTCAATGGTCATGTTGGAACATTGTATGCTGATAAGGCCCCGTTCAAGACATGTGAGTCTCAATACATTGAGGCAGAATTTTATCACATGAAGGGAAGAGAAAAATCTATAATGAAGGAAATTACCAAAGTTAATGCTCCATATGGTTTGGATAAAATTACAATAAATCCATTTACACATGTGAGTACAGATTATGTGTTACCTATCAGTCAAATTGACAAAATAGGCCCAAATCAAAATACTCTTATGGAAAGATCCATAATGTCAATTAAGGCAGTTAAGCCAGACAACATGGGAGAAATTTGTAACCTAACAAATAGTGATGAAAGCACAAGTGGTGACGTCTTCGTTTCATCTGCTGAAATCCAACAGTTCTATACTTCGTCAATCAGGCCAGAAGAAGTTATAGCAACACCAGAGGTGAATAATGATATCGATTTTCAATCCATCATCTCGTCTTTATTTCCCAAAGAAGGCCCTTTATCATCAATAGGGTCGGAAATGGCAGCTTGATCTTCAAAATGTGAAAATTTTGATATCTCTTATGATCATGAAAATTTCGTTTTGTCATCTATTATGCAAGTAGAAACAGAAGAAATAGCACATGATGAAGAGGAAGAGGAAGATCTCAGAGATGCTCATCCAGCATTTGAGGAGGGTATCTCTACCACTGTGGAGGAACTCAGAGAAATAAATCTGGGTACAGAGAAAGATCCATGCCCCACTTTAATTAGTGCGGCCATGAACCTTGAAGATCAAGAGATGTATATTTCTTTTCTAAAGAAAAATAAAGATATTTTCACTTGGAACTATAAACAAATTCCTGGTCTTGATCCTGATGTTCCTACTCATCATTTGGGTTTACCAAAAGAACATCAAGGATTTAAGCAAGCCGCGAGAAGAACACACCCAACCTATGCTTCCAAAATTGATGCTGAAGTGGATGAGCTAATCAAATATAACTTCGTCAGAGAAGTTAAATATCCCAAGTGGTTGGCTAATATTGTCCCTGTAAAGAAAAAGAATAGACAAATTAGGGTTTGCATCGATTTCATAGATCTTAATCGGTATTGTCCTAAAGATGATTTCCTAGTTCCGATTACAGAACTCTTAATTGATGCGACAGCTGGTTATGAAGTACTTTCCTTCATGGATGGATATTCCGGATATAATCAGATCCAAATGGCCCCAGAAGATGAGGAATCTACAGCCTTCAGAGCCCCTCAAGGTGTGTTTTGTTACCGGGTGATGCCATTTGGTTTAAAGAATGCAGCTGCAACATATCAAAGCGCCATGCATCGTATCTTCAAACCATTCTTAGGGAAATTTGTTGAATGCTGTGTAGACTATTTGGTGGTTAAATCCAAACAACGTTCTAATCATTTGGTTGATTTGGAAGTCATATTCCACAAGCTTCGACAACATAATTTGAAGATGAACCCCTTAAAATGTGCTTTTGGGGTAACCTCAGGAAAATTCCTCGGCTTTGTTGTACGCCATCGTGGTATTGAAGTCGATCCTGAGAAGACCAAATCAATCTTTGGTATGTCACCTCCTCAAAATTTTCAAGATTTAAGAGGACTTCAAGGACACTTAGCCTATATTCGGCATTTCATCGCCAATTTGGCAGGAAAAAGTTTACCCTTTACCAAATTATTGAAGATAGGAGTCACTTACCAGTGGACTGAAGAATGTCAAGAAGCATTTGATATTCTCAAGAAATACCTCTTGAGTCCACCAGTACTCATGCCACCTGTTGAAGGAAGACCACTTATCCTCTATGTGACAGCACTAGAGCGATCATTGGGGGCCATTCTTGCTCAAAAGAATGATGCTGGGAATGAAAATAGACTCTACTATCTCAGTAGAACTATGCTTGAAGCAGAAACCCGGTATTCAAGTATTGAGAAGTGCTGCCTGGCATTAATCTTTGCAGTTCAGAAACTGAGACACTACTTGCAACATCACGAGGTCCAATTGGTATCTCGCAATAATCCGCTCAAATTCATCCTTAGTCGTCCAATGCTTACAGAACGTCTAGCAAGGTGGGCAGTTATTTTGCAACAGTTTGACATTCAGTATGTGTCTCAAAAGGCAATAAAGGGATAAGCTCTGGCTGATTTCCTGGCTGAACATCCTTCCATGGAAGACACGTCTTTAGATATTGAACTCCCAGATGAGGAAGTTTTCTCTATTCAAGAGAATTCTCAAACATGGGAAATGTATTTTGATGGTGCTTCCAAAAGTCCAAGAGGGAAGAAAATGGAAAATCCTAAATTCAACAAAGTTGGTTTAGGAAATGTACTCATTTATCCAGATAAGGCATTGTTACCTTATTCCTTTCTATTGTGGGAAGGTGGTACTAATAATGAAGCCGAATACCAAGCTCTCATTACAGGTTTGGAGTTAGCGCTCCAAGCACAAGTGAATCACTTAAAGGTGAAAGGTGATTCAGACCTGGTAATCAAACATGTCAATGGGGATTATGCCATCAGAAAAGAAGAATTAATCCCTTTGTATGATTACTTCAGAGAGTTAATGGTGGAATTCCCTTCAGAACCGAAATTTTCATATGTCCCAAGATCACAAAATGCTCAAGATGATGCACTGGCTAATATACCCACAGCTCTAGCAGATCCAAATCGGGACGAGACAACCATCAGTATTTCCCACCGTCGTGCAATTTCACCTTATGTTCAAGCCAGAACAGAGGAAATTAATGAAATTAGTCTCATTCCTGAACCGTATGGTCATACTACAGGATGTATGTCACCTATCAGGGAATACCTTCAAAATGGAACACTTCCACCTGATAGAGCCGAGAAAGAACAAATCCGGCGACGTGTGGTCAATTTTACTCTTTATGATAGCCCAAACCACCTAGATAAAATTCTCTACAAACGTGGTTTTGATGGAGTTCTCTTCAGATGCATTGATGGTGAAGAGAAAATGGCTGTCATGAAAGAAGTGCATGCAGGAGTATGTTGTGCCCACCAGTCTGGACATAGATTGTCTGGTCAAATTCGAAGGCTTGGAAACTTTTGGCCTTCAATGATACAAGATTGTGTTGATTTCACAAAGAAGTGTCATTCATGTCAAGTATCTTCCAACTTCATTCATCAACCTCCAGAGTTTCTTCATACAACTAAATACTCGTGGCCATTTGCCACATGGGGAATGGATGTGGTGGGACCTTACCCTTCAGCTACGACCAAGAAGTTTAAGTACATTCTTACTGCTACTGATTTCTTTTCCAAATGGGCAGAAGTAGTACCTCTCAATGAAGTCAGTTCTAAATGCATTTTTAGCTTCATCAAGTCTAACATCATTACTAAATTTGGTGTCCCTCATACCATATTGACGGACAACGACACCAACTTCTGTTCTTCTGAGGTGAATAAATTGTATCAAGAATACAACATTAAATCCAACCATTCATCTCGGTATAATGCGGTGGACAATGGCCAAATAGAGGACTTTAACAAGACACATTCAAATATACTGCAATAGATGGTGGATAAAGATAAGAGATCATGGCCTGATAAACTCTTTCATTATTTATGGGCTTATCGGACTACCACCCGCAATGCAACGCGGTCAACTCCATATTCATTAGTATATGGAACAGAAGCAGTCTTTCCAATTGAAGTTCAATTGCCCTCCCTCAGAGAAGCCATTTGTGATCAGTTATCTATAGATGAGCAATCCCAAAAGCAATTGAATGAATTGGAACAGTTAGATGAGAAAAGATTGTGCACTTTTCACCACTTGGAAATCTATCAGAATCGAATAGCACGAGCTTTTAACAAAAAATTTCGTCTTCATTCATTCATTCAGGGAGAATTGGTATTAGTTCTCAGAACTCCAATGATACCAGGAAAGAAACCTCCCAAGCTTGAGCCAAAATGGGAAGGACCTTATTCAATACATAGGGTCTACTCCAATGGAGCTTATTCATTAATCTCAATGGATGGAGAACTCATCACGACTCCAACCAATGCCAGATTTCTGAAGAAATATTTTGTATAAATACAAAATATGGTCCCCAGAACCAAGATTCATACAAGTGGTTCATACAACCAATAGTCCAGTATGACTTTAAACTGCATCATCATCCATGGTCCAGTATGACCTTAAACTGCAACTTCATGCAACATGACGTTAAACTATATAAAAGCACCAGATTATGTCCCCGCAACGTGACACTAAACTGTGAAGCACCATTTCGTCCTTGCTATATGACGTTAAACTATACAGCAATGGTCCAGTATGATCTTAAATTTCAACAACGTCCAACATGACGTTAAACTGTAGGAAATTCCCTTACGTTCGGAAAGACGTTAAACTACATAAGCACATAATAGTCCAGTATGACATTAAACTGCACCATTTCTTCCTTGCTATATGACATTAAACTATACATCAATGGTCCAGTATGACCTTAAACTGAAACTTTGTCCCACATGACGTTAAACTGTGAAAAAGTTCCCTAAACCGTCCAGCATGACCTTAAACTGCATCATCCTTGGTCCATGCATATGACCTTAAACTATTCACACTTTCGTCCAACATGACATAAATGGAATGTTATTTTGTCCTTACTGCATGACATTAAACTGCATAGTATCCCTTTCGTCCAATATGACGTTAAACTGTATTGTCCCCATGTCCTAACTACATGATGCTAAACTGTACAAAAAGTCCTTGATATGTCCTACATGACATTAAACTGTTATTTTTTCCCTGCTACATGACACTAAACTGTACAGCACCAATAGTCCTAATTGCAAGACTTTAAACTGCATAGTCCCTTTTTTTCCTACATGACATTAAACTGTTATTTTGTCCCTGCTACATGACACTAAACTGTACAGCACCAATAGTCCTAATTGCAAGACTTTAAACTGCATAGTCCCTTTTTTTGTCCTACATGACATTAAACTATTATTTTGTCCCTGCTACATGACACTAAACTGTGCAGCACCAATAGTCCTAATTTCAAGACTTTAAACTGCATAGTCCCTTTTTTTTGTCCTACATGACATTAAACTGTTATTTTGTCACTGCTACATGACACTAAACAGTACAGCACCAATAGTCCTAATTGCAAGACTTTAAACTGTATAGTCACTTTTTTATGTCCAACATGACATTAAACTATGCATTGTTAAGGTTGTTGTTACCTCTTGTTTCTCACACCGTGTATGACTCACGTGAGCTAAGAGAAAACCTCAACCGTAACACTCTCTTTGGGCCGCTAACCATGTATAAGTCCTAACAAACAACCTTTTTTATTAGATCATTGTCCCCAAGAACAACTTGATCATTAATTCATTCTTTAATTGAACTACACGGACTTTGATCCTTGCCCTCCAGGCTGGGTATGTAGGCAACGTCCCAGGGTTCAAGCCTGAAAACAATATCTTCACATCGGTTCACCACCATCTCATATGATATTGATTCGTGAAACGGCACCTAGAATCAATATCTTTACATTGATTCACTTTAGTCCTTGTTATATGACGTTAAACTATGCAACACTTTTGTCCGGTATGACAATAAACTACAATATTCTTTTATTTCCTCATTTGAGAGAGAACTATTATTGACATTGATTTTTCCATCATGGTTTTCATTTTCAAAAGACTACGTGCATACATGGTAATGCCTAAACTTTTTATCTTTGGTTAAACCATCATTGCACTAAAGTCCCCTTTCACCCTTCACATGTACGAACCAAATTTGTACAAAGGGTAGTTCTATAACTACGTGGACTTGATTCCCATACCTATGGGATACGTAGGAATATTCGAGTATCCCTCGAATCCAGTCCCAAGTCTTTTGGGCCTAACCCCAAATTTCACTTTCAGTCCCTTGGATGAAAAGTCCTCATGAAAACACACACTGTGTATTCATTATTATGGTCCGAATTCTATGACCCTAAACTAAGATCACTCATACTTTCGTCCTGCATGACGTTAAACTGCATTTCAAGAACTAAGTATGGCTTGATTCTCATTCTTATGAGATACGTAGTGAAGTCCAAAATTTCAATTCAGGACCCACCCACAACATGATTATGGTTATCATTGACCTATGGATCTCTATATACATTAAAAAATACCCATCTTTCTGTGTTATAATCCTAACCTTAAATATTTTCAGATCTTCATAACCCTTTCCATGACTTCTAGTCACAAAAATGTCAATCTTCTGAGAATTCTTTTGCCTAACTATGCAGCACGTGCCCATAGGTGGCCTTGCATAAACAGTCCACATAACAGACTTGTTAGCCAAAAGATACTATTTTATTAAACTATGCAGCCAATGCCCTTAGGTGGCCCTGCATAATTCAACCCCCTAACAGGTTTGTTAAATAATGGTAACTTCATTCCTGGGAAGAATGCCTCTTTTGTCCTTATTTGTCTTAAACGACAGTATGTAGGGATCCACAAAAAAATAGCCATCCTTAACATATTTGTTCCATATCCATTTTCATGATCTGAAAGTATTCATGTCTACGGTTTATTCTTCTTCCTTACGTTTGGGTCAGACCTTCATAGGAGTGATATTCATCCAGTTCTTCGATATTCTTGTTGGGAAATATCTTCTCCATATTCAAGTACCTATTTCCATACAACAAACTCTATATTTTAGAAAATTTGAATCTCCATAAACTTTCACTGGCTTTTAGCACTAGGAAAGTATATTCTTGAGAGTTCTTTTCACCTGACTATGCAGCACGTGCCCATATGTGGCCTTGCATAAACAGTCCACATAACAGACTTGTCAGCCGAAAGATACTATTTATTTGACCATGCAGCCAATGCCCATAGGTGGCCCTGCATATTTCAACACCCTAACGGGTTTTATTAAATAATAGTAACTTCATTCATGGAAACTACTTCTTCTAATGCCTTTTATCTATTTTTCATATCATTCCTCAGATTCAAATATTCTTAAGCCATAGTTTACATATTTTCTCTCATACTTGAGTATGGTAATATGTTTTCAGATAAATTGCCAAGGAATTGAATCAATTTTTATTCCATTTTGGTCAAAACTATTTCGACCATAAACGTTAGACCTTTTATGTCCGGCATTCATGACTTTAAACTGCCAGATTTTGTGTTTTTCATTTCACCTCAGAGTCAAATCCTCTTTTCTCTCCGGATCCAACTCTGAGGGGGGACTTTTGTTGATGCTCCTTTCCGTCACAGAGTCTAACGACTGAAAAAATGGAAATACCTTAGTCCAAATTGATTCATCCTTTGAAGAAACATCAAAAATCAACAAAGGCATGAACAAAGGATCAAAAGCAACTGCACCACGCATGTTATATCACTGTTGCGCAAGTACAGTTGCGCGACTCCCTTGGTCGCGCAAGTGACTTGCGCGACCTAAGTGATAACCGCCCGGTAACCGCCCGGGGTCTTCTCCTGCCTTTAAATAGACCCTGTGGGCCCCCCATTCGAGATGATCTTTTTCTAGAAACTCGGATTGAAGCTCCCGACTCCCAATTCTCTTCTCAAAGCTTCCGGAACACTTCTAAAGGTAATTTATTACCTAGAACGGAATATTTAAAGAGAAGAAGGAAGGCCTAAGTGTTGAAACTCATCAACACTTGCGCGCCGCCATATTCCTTCAATAGAACTTGCGTGTCCCTTTTCTGGAAGAACCTCAAGAGGATTCTAAAGGGATTTATAAAGAGTCGCTCAAATATTCGAATGATGTTTGAGAATCGCGCAAGTACCCCTCATGTCGCGCAAGTAGACTTGCGCGACCAATACTTGTGCGCCGCTGCAATACTTGCACGCCTTTCAAGACTTGCGCGCCCCTACCTTTTTGGGTGCCTATCTTGGCCATTTTACCCCTCTTAAGCCATCACACCTTTCCTTTTCAAGATTCAGTCTTCAAGACACTCTTCAATGCCATTTATGGCATGATTTCTTGATTTGACTTCCTTATATGAAAGGAATTCTGTGGAATATCTCTCAAAACCTAGTGATTTAAATATCCTTATGTCACTAAATATGGAGAGTTCATTCATTAAACCTCATCCTTTAAGATGAGAGAATCCTTAACTTGGGTCTCCTTTTCAGGAATAATCCCCAGTTATAAGTCCTTTAACTTGGGCATCTTCCTCAGGAGTAAGTCCCAAATTCTTAAATTTCCCAAACTTGGGCATCCTCCTCAGGAGTAAGCCCCAAACCATAATTCCTTAACTTGGGCATCCTCCTCAGGAGTAAGCCCCAATCTCAAATATGGGAATCCTCCTCAAGAGTAAGCCCCAAACCTTAATCCCTAACCTGGGTCTCCTTTTCAGGAATAAGACCCAGTCATAATCATGGGATTCTTTTCAGGAGTAAGCTCCAAGTCCCCTAACCTGGGTCTCCTTTTCAAGAATAAGTCCCAGTCATAATATTGGGTTTCCTTTTCAGGAGTAAGCCCCAAGTCCCCTAATTTCTCTTTAACCAGTCCTAATTTACGTTTGATCTGGGATTCCTTATTAGGAGTAAAACCCCGTTATCAATCCTCTCCTAATTTGTGTTTCCTCTTCAGGAATAAGTCCCAAGTTAGAGTATTCAAATCTCCATGAAGCACATATACCTTTATGGACCCTGTTCCTGGATTTTCTCCCTAAAGTAAATCCTCAGGGAAGTCATATTTACATAAGCCCCAAACCATTTCTTATGATTACATCTTTCCTGGAACAATTGCCTAAATTTTACTAATACATCCTGTTTCTCACACCGAGCATGACTCACGTGAGCATAGAGTGTAAAAGTAATTGTGACATCCTGCTTTGAGCCATCAATCATAAACATCATACCCTTATTCGAACTACGTGGGTTCAGATTCCTTTTTCAAAACAAAGGATACGTAGGTAGCCCATCTATGGGTTCAATCCCAACTCTGAAGTAATTCATTGTCCTTCTGCATGACGATAAACTTCACGTGCTCCACTGAGTGGCTTTAAAAGCAGCCTGGTCATCATAATGACCAAGAGACTTTTATATAAATGTTTTGAAGGATACCATTGACCAAGAATCTCTAAATAGATACAGATGATTCTTTATTGATGAAGAACCTCTAATACATATAAAAGATTCTCTAAATTTCTTACATATTTAATTATTGATTGTTAAACTGAAGGAAAGCTCATTTTATACTTGGTAATGTAATAAGGATTCATGAACATAACATAAATCTATAAATAGTGTCCCGGAGTAGACAATAATTCCCCTCAAAAAGGTGTGATGAGTCCGAACTCCCATCCTCTCGACCAATGCAAATTCCTAAGCCTCATTATCCCACAAGCTAATGAGCGCCTACCTTTGGAAAGTAGGTCCAAACGAATGTGGAATCATTGGATGTTTTTGGTTCTACGAACAAACCCATTAGAAACCGATCGGAACGTTTGAATCTCCCATCCAGGAGGTCATCCCCGGATTCCGTGGAAAACATTAGTATGTTGTCACTAAGGCCATCGAAAAAGGGAAAATCCATCCACTGTTACTGTTTTCCACTAACTTTGGTCATCTTAGATCTAAAAGTATTTAATACCCTGTTACTTACAAAATTAAATACTCTATCATTATCATATTTCTTGTCCATGATGAGGTACGAATTTAAATTCATTTGATAATTACACTCCCTATCTATGCCCCATGTTCAAGATATGTACATTTCCTAGAATAAAAGATTATCCTTCTTAGATGTTTAGTTCATCCAAGCCATTAACAAGGAATGTTGTGGAACATTATAAGAAGGTAGATAAACATGTTGCCAAAAATATTAAATATCATAATATTAATCCAAGAAAAATAAAATTTAATTTGTACCTTCCTTGTTTATATACGATCTATAAACCTACTAGTTATCAATATACTCGGTCTCCTTTTGAATCTTTTTTTGAAACCATGAGGGAAAATTTTATACGTTGTTACCAAAGCCTTCATAGAAATAGTTGTAATTAATAATGGAATATGAGAATGCTGAGAAACAAATTGCCTATTTTTAGTGTTCAATATGTAAAAAAATCATTTTAATAATATAACATAGAAATTGAATGTGTTTAAACATTACATAATTATTAAAACTCAATAATAGTATTTTTACCCTTTATAGCTTGAATAGTAGTCTATCAAGGTCATTGAGAACCCACCTTGATTTAGGGTGTCAATGTTCATGGAATTGCGTCAATCACGGAAATATTATTCAAATAATCTTGTTCCATATTTTTTATATTTTTTCCTTTTATGTTACACTTATATGGAAACAGAAAATAAATAAATAGATTCAACAAAGTCATCATTATATGGGTTGGGGATAGTGTCTTTGAGCCACCCAATTCATTCTAGGTATGATGTTACTTTCTTGGTCCTCCCACTTATTTCTATAAACCATAACTCCACCATAATCCAATTCAATACATTTAAATCTATTATTTTTAATCTTTATTTGGTTATAAATGATATAGATTTTTTATTAATCTTTTCTAATGTGATCAATTTCTTTTAATGGATTTATTGAAATTCATGTTTTATGTTTCGCTATCCACATTTTGTTTTAACTTCTCCTCTTATTGGTAGGAGTACCTATAGATTAGAATCCTCAAAAACTCAATTTCATTTCTTATTTTTGGATCTCCATTTATCAATATCTTCAATGGAAATTTCATTTTTATATTTTTGATTAATTATTCCATCAATTTCAATATTAGTGTCACTATTGTAATCATCTTATGACATGTATAAAAAAACATATAATAATATTCATTGTGATCACTAAAATATTAAACTTTATTTCCATTATATTTTTATGAACATGAATATTTTTCAGAAAACGTATTTTTCCTCATTATCAGTCTACTCTATGATATTTTCATTACTTTTAATTATTTTAGCCTTCCAAAGGGATATAAATAACGTCATTATTCTATAGATAATTATTAAGTTACCTTGAAATAAGGTTCCTAAAATTTCATCACATAAATAAAAAATGTAAATTTTTTCATTTAGATATCAATTATACCTTTTTTATTGTAATTGAGGAATGAAATCCCCTCATATAATGTTTTATCTTGAGGGTCCAATTTTAGTAATAATTTATTAATATCCATAAATGATACCTATTACAAGATCACATTTGGTCATTATCCATTTTTATTATTTCTCATTACATTTGAAAACCAATTACCATTAAGTCCATCAAAAGATACTCCCTTTAGATCCATAACTATGAGTAATAAAATATTTTCGTTGAAATTTAAAGGAGATCATCTTTGAATTATATTAATAATTTTGGAATCATAAATGTTTTCTCCAAGACAATGAATATTCCCTCCAAAGATGTGGTGTCATTTAAAAAATACATAAACTATATTATATGTGATCATTATGTTATAAACATATTTTTTTATAGCATATAATATTTATATTATTTAAATTTTGAATCACCGTCATATATTTTCATAATATTGTCACAGATAACATGATAATTATTTCATGACATAGGCTTCATATATATTTAATTAGATATAGACACCAATTTTAATTAATTACAATGATGAGATACCATTTTTATCATCGATATTAAAGTTCCAAACCAAAGAGTATAAATAGTAATGTATCATTGTCTTCCACAATTGAAAATTTTTTCCTTTAAAAATTGTTATACATTTCTGGTAACAAAATTATTTCCATGATTCTAATAGATAAAATATATTACCTGAGAATATTTCTATGCTACCACTTGACCATACCTACCATGGAATATACCCTCAGTGTGGGGATAATTATGGTGTGGAAAATATTAACAAATACTTATTGATTTAGATCTTGAATGAATTTTATGAGAAAAACACTTCTCATCCTCATAAACACTTATTAGTGATGATATTAGTAATGAATGAACACATGTTTTTTACATATTTCATCCAATTTAGAATACATGGGTGATGCACGGAAATATAAATATACACATGATTCTCGCTCAAATTTACCCAAGAGAAGAAGTTAAGACGGTCCTTGTAGTTTATCTTGGGTTATCGAATCCACAGAGACCTAAGAAGGAACCTATAGACACGTACATTCTATGGACTGTTTTCAGCTATGAAGTGGACAACTTGGATTTATTTTGGAAGGGTTTTAAATATATCTAACAGATTTAAGTTAATTCAATTTAAAATAATGAGTTGATCCTAGGTTATTGCTCGGGGTGGATTGAACGTATTTTCTTTTTAATGGTTTCCATTTCAAAAATTTGAGATGGGTTCATTTAAGGATATAAAACGATATCATCACTTACTGGTTTAATGCCTACACCCTTTAATACTAATCACCTATACACTTGAAGGATGAAGGTTTTGAGCACTTCAAGGTAAAGGTTCGTATTAGTACTTCAAATGTGTGGCCTTAAATTCAACAAGGACGATCACGTTTAAAAATCATCAAATAAAAATCCCTATTAAAGAAGTGATTATACATTAATTAGGTGATAAATAACATCCAATCCAGCCCCCTGATACTCCCTTGGATCAACCCATAAGTGGGTTAGCCCTCCATTGATCCCATGGTTTCAATGGAAGCGGAATGTAGACTAATGAGGGAGGAAATGGAGAAGTAAAGAAAACAACAAAAATAAAATGATCACTCCACCGTTGTGTGAATAATTTCACAAGAGTTGGTGTGAATAAATTCACACCATGATCCAACGGTATCAAAGTGATATGAATAACAATAGAATAAGAGTAGAAGAAGAACTTTTATTAAGAAACTAAAGTGAATTGAACAACTTACATGTGAAAGCCAAATTTGAGGCAACAAAAATGCAGCATAACATTACAATTGAACAAAGCATCCATGATCTCAAACTTCTTCACCCCCACTGCCTTAAATAGTCATTTTGGAGCCTTGGGTCGAGCCTCCAATAGTTCAAAGCATCGTAATTAATTTTGGTAGGCCATAGGTGGTGGAAAGCTTGTGAAATTTGAACTTTTCCACATTTGACCTGATGTGGCAGCCCACTTTCCTTCACCGAACCGACTTGTCTGGAAGACCTTCTAGACGGCCGAAGCAGATTGGGACATAGAATACAAAAACGGAGCTCCGGATCTATTCTAACACCCTGTAAAATATGGGCCAATTTGGAGTTGGGGATTCCGAGATATGATCAAATTAGTGGGTTGTGTTTCTGGGCCGCAGAATCTGGCCCAGAATTGTATCTCTAACGTGGGCCGCCTCAATTACCAACATGGAAGCCGAATTAGCATTAAATCCTGAAGAGGGATTTGTTTCTATACATGTCTTCTATCATCCCACGAAATATGGGATTAATTGGGCCTGTATGATGGGCCCAACAGTCTCATCGGTGGGCTGGTGTCCAATATTCCTTATCCAGAATTGCTTCCTTTCATTGCCAAATATCTCCATCATCCTTCATGAATTCTCCACTGATCCCTGAATCAAACATGTTCATATTTAAGTGTAGATCAATTTCCAAAAATATCAAATTAAAATACGTATAATTATATTCCTTAAAATCAGATGAATCATTGGTCACTTCAAATGATGTTCAAAAATGTAGCTCATAATAGCGCATTTTAAGAAGGTATTACAATCATAATGTGAAATGATGTTCAAATTGTTAAATGAACTAAAATGGTGTTTATGAATAATAAAGAAAATTAATATTATATATATTAACAATGAATATTATCCTCATTTATTGGCTAAGCACACCCCCCAACTTGGGTTTTGCTAGTCCCAAGAAAAATATATTTCAACAATATGAAATTCGAATTCCTTTTTCCAAAAACATTTTAATACACAATGATCACCAAAAAAAATTATACCAAACAATCATGAAACCCATAAAAATATTTTAATACAAGATAGTTTCATAAGCAGATCCCAATCCCAAGCCCATTCCTTTGATCAAATCCATCATCATACTTCATCCAACTCAATTAGGTGTAATGATGTGTTGTGAATCACAATAGATATGGGGGTTCATTTTCATTCAAGGGGGAAATCATGGAAGCGCTAGGTGGAATCACATTTAATCCTAATATGAGTATTCTTCAACTTTTTTTTTGATTTTTTTTTCAATATTGCTGTAGTAATTGAGATTGCAGTTAATCAAAATAACCCATGTAGCAAGACTTTGCCGATGACTCCCAGACTCAAAGGCCTTAGGGCACCAAGTGAATCCCACATACTCGGGCATCGTCTCGAGTTAACTTAATCAAAAAAAATTCATATTACCATAAATAGAGATAGATTGAAAAACTCAGGGCTAGAAAACTCTGGAGTCACGATCCCCAATTGCTGAAAGCCTCACATTTTATCAATCCATTGCTCTACACCCAAATTCTTATTTTTTTTTAATAATTTTTTTTTAGTTTTAGTTTTTTTTAATACTCATATTATTCATAAAAATAAAACCAGCCTATTCTATAAATAATGGGACCCCAAAAATTCAAATTAGTACCCCACAGTCTAGAGGACGTGCATTGTGGCATTTTTTTATTTGGATGAAAATATAAACAATGAAATATCACATTGGACAGCCACACGTTCCAAAATCTATGCTCATGAAATTATACAAGGATTAAAATCAGAATTAGGGTATGCTAAATTATTTGATATTCAGTTTCAAATTGTGCAATGCGTATTACCATGTTCAAAGTTAAAGGAATTTTTCCTTCCATTTTCAAATTTTTTTTTCAAATCATTCAATTTTTTTTACAGAAAATCATTTTTTTAAATTTTATCTCCCCCTCCAACTTAAAAAAATATTGTCCCCAGTGTTTGAAGAAATAAAAATTTTAAAGGAGTAGAGGCAGATAATGGAAGTTCAAAAAGAAAATTGAAATTGAGGATCATGGAATGAAATCACCTGTTGGTTGAAGTTGAAGTTCTTGCTGCTCCAATTTAGTCCTTTGATATCCATGTCGCTTGCAAAGTTCCCTAGTGGAAAGAGAAAAAAACAAACAAAACAAAACAATATATATATATATATAAGTAAATTATAAGTATATATATAAAAATTATAGAATAATTAAGCACATTAAGCCATTGGTCAGTGGTAAGCGCGCGCCCCTGTCTCCCTTCGGTCCCGGGTTCGAGTCCCCACGACTTTGCCTGTTGTGACGGGGTTTGCCCCACGGCCTATGGTGTGGAATTTTTTTATTATTAATATATTTGTATTTTTATCTTAACATATAAAATAATAAAAATAAAACAAAATAAATTGATGATACATTGTCTTATTTTTAAATTTCTGGGTAAGGTATTACTCAAGGATCACACCACGTGACACGAATGAATATGGTGATCCTCTTTCAAACCCATCCATACTCATAATAGAAGAACATGTCAAAAGTATATTTATTTATTTTTAAATATAAAAATGATTAAGAAATCTTATATTAAAAATAAATATGATTCAGAAAGATTATAAACATAAAAACCACGGGTTGCCTCCCGTGCAGCGCTTTGTTTAACGTCGTTAGCCCGACATAGATCCTAAATTTGTCAATTTTTTCCTGGTTCATAGATTGGCTCAATTAACTCAACATCCATTTCTTGTTTATTGAATGATTCAATGAATGTTTTTATCCTTTGACCATTGACCTTGAAAATGGGACCACTAGTGGGACCTTGAATCTCTACTGCCCCATGGGGGTATACATGATGCACTATGAAAGGAACTGACCATCTAGACCTTAACATTCCAAGGTGTAAATGAAGTTTTGAACTATACAAGAGTACAAGTTTTCCTGGTTCAAAATGTTTGAACATGATATTCCGAGATTGGTAGGCTTGAACTCTAGCTTTATTGATCCTTGAATTTTCATAAGCCTCCATCCTATGTTCTTCCAGTTCATTGAGATCTAATTTCCTTTTTGTTCCGGCCAATGAGAGATCATAATCCATTTCCTTAATTGACCAAAAGGCCTTATGATCAATCTCCACTGGAAAATGGCATGCTTTACCATAAACCAACCTATATGGGCACATTCCTAAAATGGTTTTATATGCGGTTCTATAGGCCCAAAGAGCATCTAAGAGTTTCTGATACCAATCTTTCCTAGAGGGGTTGATAGTTTTTTCAAGAATTTGCTTAATCTCCCTATTCTCTAACTCAGTTTGACCATTGGTTTGAGGATGGTATGCAGTGGAAACTTTATGAGAAATACCATACTTATACATGAGTGAATAGAATGGGCAGTTGCAGAAATGAGTTCCTCAATCAATGATTATAGCCCTAGGAATTCCAAATCATGAAAATATGTTCTCTTTTAGAAATCGAATCACAACTTGATGATTATTGGACTTAGTGGGAATGGCCTCAACCCATTTTGAAACATAATTAACAGCTAAGAGTATGTAGAGGTATCCCAGAGAGTTTGGGAAGGGACCCATGAAGTCAATTCCCCAACAGTCAAATATTTCAACCACTAAGATGGGAGTGAGTAGAAATTGATTCCTTTTTGTGATGGACCCTACTTGTTGACACCTAAGACACCTTTGAAAAAATGTGTAGGAGTCCCTTGAGAGGGTGGGCCAGAAAAGACCACATTGAAGAATCTTAGCAGATGTTTTCTTAGAGGAAAAGTGACCTCCACATGCCTCACAATGACAGATTTTAAGGATGGACTCTTGTTAAGATTCTGGAACACACCTTTTAATGACTTGATTAGGGATGAACTTATAGACGTTTGGATCATCAAACCCATAGTGTCTAACATCAGAAAGGAATTTCCTTCGAGCTTGAGTCCCTAAAATTTTTGGAATGACTCCTGTCACTATGAAATTTGCTATTTCAGCATACCAAGGGCAGTCACTCACAGAGTATAAGTGTTCATCAGGAAACGAATCAGACATAGAAAGGTGATTTGAGTTTTCTTTGAATTCCATCATAGAGAGGTGATCAGCTACAACATTTTCAACTCCCTTTTTATCCTTGATTGTGAGGTCAAATTCTTGTAAGAGAAGGACCCACCTAATCAGTCTAGCCTTAGCATCTTGTTTTTGGAAGAGGTATTTCAGTGCAGAATGGTCATTGAACACAGTGATGGGTGATCCTAAGAGGTAGGACATAAACTTCTCTAAGGAAAACAGAATAGGAAGTAACTCCTTTTCAGTGGTGGTGTAGTTGATTTGGGCATCATTTAAGGATTTTCTTGCATACGAAATGACATAAGGAGTTTTATCACAACGTTTTCCTAACACAGATCCAACAGCAAAGTCACTGGCATCACACATAAGTTCAAAAGGAAGGTTCCAATTTAGAGATTTCATAATCTGAGGAGAGGTGAGAGAGGATTTGAGGGTTGAGAATGAACCCTCGCAGCTTTTTGTCCAAATAAATGGAGCATCCTTTACTAAGAGAGCTCAAAGGGGACGGGATATTGAACTAAAGTCTTTGATGAATCTTCTATAGAAACCAGAATGTCCTATGAAAGACCTCACTTCCTTGACAGTTTTTGGTGATGGTAGGTGAGGAATGATGTCAACCTTTGCTTTATCAACATCAATCCCCCTACACGAGACCAAATGTCCTAGAACAAGTCCCTTTATAACCATGAAATGGCATTTTTACCAGTTTAGGACCAGATTCTTTTCTTCACATCTTGACAAGACTCTCTCAACATTTTGCAGAAATCCCTCAAAAGTATCCCCAAACACAGAGAAGTCATCCATGAAGACCTCAAGAAAATCCCCTACCATGTCTGAGAAGATTCCCATCATACACCGTTGGAAGGTTCCAGGGGCATTGCATAACCCGAAGGGCATGCATTTGAAAGCAAAGGTTCCGAAAGGACATGTGAATGTAGTCTTCCCTTGATCCTCTAGGGATACCTCAATTTGATTGTACCATGAGTACCCATCTAAGAAACAGTAGAAGGCATGACCTGCCACTCTCCCATGGACTTGGTCAATGAATGGTAAGGGGAAATGGTCCTTCTTGGTGAATGAGTTTAGTTTCCTATAGTCAATGCAGACCCTCCATACACTACTCACCCTTGTTGGAAGAATCTCTCCATCCTCATTGGTTATCACTATGATTCCAACCTTTTTTGGAACCACTTGGATTGGGATCACCCATTCACTCTCATCTATGGGATATATGATACCAGCTTTCAACAATTTCATAAGTTCTTTCCTTACTACCTCCATGAGATTAGGATTGAGTCGCCGTTGAGGTTGACGACATGGATTTGAATCAGATTCCAGAACAATCCTATGAGTCCCGATAAGTGGGCTAATCCCAGGAATATCAGAAAGGGTCCAACCAATGGATTTATTATGCTTCCTAAGACATCTAGAAGCATCCTCTCATGGTTGGATTCATGAGAAGA
The DNA here is from genome assembly GCA_963277665.1 of Viscum album. NCBI lineage: Eukaryota > Viridiplantae > Streptophyta > Magnoliopsida > Santalales > Viscaceae > Viscum > Viscum album. The sequence continues at coordinate 1,419,633,760 of OY728123.1, read as the reverse complement.
ATAAATTACAATAGGATATGTTTGATTGTCCCCTGGGAAAGCATACTTGAGTGTATCAGGAAGTTCCTTCAATTCAAGATCAGGTTGGTTCAGAATTTCAGCAGAATATTGGGACGTTGGATCAAGTTCAATTTCTTTTTTTAGAGTTTCAAATAGGATTGATTCCCCACATGTAGAATTTTCAGCTACTCTATTGGCTTGATCAGCTTTAAGGAAGGAAATTGGAGTGGTATCCATGAAATTGGTTTCTTGAAAGGTTTCACTGATTGTTGGACCTAAGACTTCATCATAAGAGAAATTTCAAAAATGATTCAAGCCAAGGAGATAAACTTACTTCATATGAACAAAGGAAATCAATCTCATTCTGAATTAAACATTCATCAAATATTCCATTGATGTTCCATGGATTCATTATCAATGCTTCCTATCATGCTTACTTCATGAATGTCCTCGTCATCCCCTATTTGTGAGCTTGCATTATAGATGTTAAAGTCTAGACTCATATTCCCAAAGGTGATGGTCATGTTCCCATTTCATACTCGGATAACAGAGTTGATTGTTGCAAGGAAAGGACGACCAAGGATGATTGGGGTTTGTTCCTTATTTCCTATGTTTGGATGGTTGTCAAGGACAATGAAATCAGAAGGGTAGATGAGGTTTTCAACCTTTACCAGAACGTCCTTTAAAATCCCCTTTGGAACCCTAATGCTACGATCAGCAAGCTGAAGTGTGACAGATGTGGGTTGGAGATCTTCATGGCCTAACTGGCAGTACACAGCATATGGGATGAGGTTAACACTAGCACCTAGGTCACACAAGGCCTTGACAACTTTGCTTTCTCCTAGTTCAACATTGATGTAAGGGAAACCTGGGTCTTTCAACTTAGGAGGAATGGTCCCTTGAATGGTGGTACTCACATTAGCAGCCAGAAGGACTTGTTTTTTAAGTGAAAATTTTCTTTTAAAATTGCACAAGTCCTAAAGGTACTTTGAGTAGGCAGGTATGGTTTGGATTGCATCGAGAAGAGGAATGTTCAACTAGACTTGTGAGAAGATTTTCCTCAATGTTTCACTCAGTTCAGGCTTGGTTTTCCCCCTCATGCGTTGAGGAAATGGTGCAGGTTGTGGGGTTGTTTGTTGAAGAGTTGTTTCCTTGAAAATGTTATCAGATTCCTCAGTTTTATCTTGTGGTTCATTTGAATTTTCATCCATGTTTGAATCTTCATGTGGGTTCTGAATTAGTTGTTCAGGTTTCTCAATTGATTTCCCACTTCTTAAAATAGTCATAGCCTTTATTTGTTCATGAGTTGTTTGAGCACAACTTGACTCTCCCCCTGAAGTTGAGGATGGCACCGCCTGAGTAGGCATGGGTGCCTTTCCAGTTTTGAGGGTTTGAAGTTCTTGTTTTAGGGAAGATACCTCCGAGTTCATCCACTCCATTTGTTTTCATAGTTGTCCTAGTAGGCTTAGTGGAAAAGTTTGGGTGGGTGCTTGAGTAGGTTGGTTTATCCCATGGGGATATTTTGGAGGTGGGACGGTTTGTTGAAAATGGACCGGTGGCTGTTTGTTTTCATAGTTTTCCTAGAGAGTGCTGTGAGTTTATCCCTAAGGCATTCCTCTTCTCTAAGTGTATGAATTATAGTAGTTCTTTGTGGCTTTTCAGAATAAGGTGAAGTTCCCCATTTTTGTTTTTGTTCAGAAAGGCTTTCTAGATACTCGTAAGAATCATTTGGGGATTTGTTTTTCAAGGTTCCATTACACATCATGTCAATGAATTGTTTGTTCCCCGGACCCAACCCTTCATAGAAAATTCTCACTTGTTCAGGACTAGAAAAACCATGGTGTGTAACCATGTTTAGAGTGTCTTTGAACCTCTCCCATGTTTCATAGAATGACTCTCCCTCTTTTTCAAAAAAGTTTTGGATACTCTTTTTAAGTGTAATTGTTTTGTGTTGGGGAAACTATTTTTTGTAGAATTCTATTTGTAGTTGGTCCCAAGAGTTGATGGATGATGGTCTCAAATTGTTTAGCCAATTTTTAGCTCGATCCTATAAAGAAAAATGAAATAGCCTCATCTTAGATGATTCTAGTTGATGTGGGGGACACATGGTTTCTACAATGTCATTGAACTCCTTAATGTGCAGGTATGGCATCTCGGACTCCATTCCATGGAATGTGGGAAGGTGGTTTAGGACATGGGGTTTAAAGATGTAGTTGGAATCTCCTAGGGAATTGTGTCTAATGCAAGAGGGGGCATTGGTCCAGGAAGGTGTGAGGTAGTCATTCATGGTTTGATCAATTGTATTCCCCAAGTTTGGGGCTGCCTCATTTGGGGTTCCATTTTGGTTCCCACTCGGTCTTATGAGTTGGTTTCATTGAAGACCTTCCATTGAAATTGGATCAATTTTTTACTCGGGGGTGATAGAATGATTAGGATCTAATGTAAAGAGTTCCCTTGGTGTACTTGACTCCCCAACCCCAGGACTATCCACCCCAACTAGATGGTTTGATTGATCGCGGGTGTAGGCGGACATGCGCCAAAGAAAAAAAAACGAGAAAGGGACAAGATAAGAGAATTTGGATGAGAAAAGAAGAAATGGGGGAGAATATAATGGGTGTTTAGATTACTTACTTGGGTCCCCGGCAACGGCACCAAAATTTGATTCTCGCTCAAATTTACCCAAGAGAATAAGGTAAGATGATCCTTGTAGTTTAGCCTGGGTTATCGAATCCAAAGAGACCTAAGAAGGAACCTATAGACACGTACATTCTGTGGACATTTTTCGGCTATGAAGTGGCCAACATGGATTGATTTTTGGTGGGTTTTAAAGATATCTAACAGATTTAAGTGAATTCAATTTAAAATAATGAGTTGATCCTAGGTTATTGCTCGGGGTGGATTGGACGTATTTTCTTTTTAATGATTTCAATTTCTTAAATTTGAGATGGGTACATTTAAGGAGATAAAACAATATCATCACTTACTGGTTTTATTCCTACACCATTTAATACTAATCACCTATACACATGAAGGATCAGAGTTTTGAGCACTTCAAGGTAAAGGTTCGTATTATTACTTGAAATGTGTGGCCTTAAATTTAACAAGGACGTTCGAGTTGAAAAATCATCAAATAAAAATCCCAATTAAAGAAGTGATTATACATTAATTAGGTGATAAATAACATCTTATCCAGCCCCTTACTACTCCCTTGGATCAACCCATAAGTGGGTTATCCCTCCATTGATACCATGGTTTCAATGGAAGCGGAAAGTAGACTCATGAGGGAGGAAATGGAGAAGTAAAGAAAACAACAAAAATAAAATGATCATTCCACCGTTGTGTGAATAATTTCAAAAGAGTTGGTGTGAATAAATTCACACCTTAATCCAACGGTATCAAAGTGATATGAGGAACAATAGAATAATAGTATAATAAGAACTTTTATTAAAATACTAAAGTGAATTGAACAACTTACATGTGAAAGAAAAATTTGAGGCAACAAAAATGCAGCATAACATTACAATTGAACAAAGTATCCAAGATCTCAAACTCCTTCACCACCACTGCCTCAAATAGGCATTTTTGGAGCCTTTGGTCGAGCCTCCAATAGTACAAAGCATCTTAATTAATTTTGGTAGGCCATAGGTGGTGGAAATCATGTGGAATTTGAACTTTTCCACATTTGACCCGAGGTGGAAGCCAGCTTTCCTTCACCAAACTGACGCATATGGAAGACCTTCTAGACGGCCGACGAAGATTGGGCCATAGAAGAAGAAAATGGATCTAAGGATGTCTTTTAACCGCCTGTAAATGGTGGGCCCATTTGGAGTTGTGGATTACGAGATATGATCAAATTAGTGGGGTGTTTTTCTGGGCCGCAGAATCTGGCATAGAATTGTATCTCTAAAGTGGTCCTCCTCAATGACCAACATGGAGGCCGAATTAGAATTAAATCATGAATAGTGATTGGTTCATATACATGTCTTATATAATCCCACGAAATTAGGGATTAATTGGGCCTGTAAGACGGGCCCAAAAGTCTCATCAGTGGGCTGGTGTCCAATCTGCCTTAACCATAATTGCTTCCTTTCATTTCCAAATATCTCCATCATCCTCCATGAATTATCCACTGATCCCTGAATCAAACATGTTCATATTTAAGTGTAGATCAATTTCCAAAAATATCAAATTAAAATACGTATAATTATAATTCTTAAAATCAGATAAATCATTGGTCACTTCAAATGATGTTAAAAAATGTAGCTCATAATAGCGCATTTTAAGAAGGTATTACAATCATAATGTGAAATGATGTTCAAATTGTAAAATGAAATACAATGGTGTTTATGAATAATAAAGCACATTAATATTATATATATTAACAATGAATATTAGCCTCATTTCGTGGCTAATCAACAGATAAGACACAGTCCACACTACTAATATGTGATTGCGGGATAGTGTAGTTACTCTAACCTCATATGATATTCGTTTTCTCAATGATCCTACCATGATGTGATTACTCACTATAAATGTAAGTTGGTACATTAGACATTTAATCATATAGCACTTAATTTTAGATTTGAAAAACATCCAATGATAAAATACTCTTGTAATATCTACCTTAATCATTAACATTTAAATTATAAAATTCCATGAATCCACTACATTTAGATCTAAAAAAAATAAACATCAAATATATATTTTCTCTAAGATTCTTTTCTCATAGGGACTGTAAAATATTTTTACATATTTATCTCAAAGAAACTATTATTATCACTTATAGAGAATTCAACCAAAATCCTTGAACCTAGGGCTGATATCATAGCTTCTTCTTCTCTCCTTCTAATATATATTTGGAAATCATCCATAATTTTATACATTGAATAAGATACTTTTAATCCACATGAATTATATTAAATTCAGTCCCTTCACTCCCATTTTAATTTCCTGTTGAACTTCATTGATTGGAAAAAACATCATTACCATGGATTGGTCTATTCTTTTACATCACAATAGAATGTATATAGGGTTTCATTATGTCATAAGTCTCTCATTAATTACATGGTCATAATACACCATATAATCTTAAATAACAGACTGATTTAATATACCGCATCCATATATATTAGACTATATATATAATTCTTACATAAAATAACTTACACTTATCTTTCCAAAGACCTCATCGACAATTAATTAATCTCATTCAATAATTGATCTAGATGTGTAGTGGACCATTCCATTATAGAATGATCTACTATATACTTTGAAAATATCAATTCATCCATAATTTTATAAATTCTCCCTCCATGTAAAAATCTTCTCTTCATTATGGAAGTATCCTATTGTGAAATCTCTATTACATAACATGAAATCCATGACAGAAGTAAAAATTAATCTTCAGTGCCACTAATATTCTGGTGGTCAATCTTATAATGTAACCTCTCCTATTGTGGGGACTGTCACAACCACTCCTCATTAGTTTTACCAACTTTATTCCATGGAGTTGGAACCTTAATTTTAGATTATCCCTTAGTGTCCATAGTCCCATATCAAATTCTCTCTAAAATTATTCATCGATTAAAATATTAAACACACAATTACCCACCATTCAATTTCATTTGGGTTGATTTTCCCAGTTGGTTCCCATGATTCACTATACAATGCTTTTATATATGGTACTACTATATACCATAATTATTTTAATTTCACTTCTACACTTCTACACTTCTAGACTTCTTTATTCGAGTATACCTTTGTGGTCAGTGAGATTTCTCCATGCTTGTTGGGTACTCAGAAGGAAAAAATTCATTACCTAGAGAATAATTATTTTACATGATTTCCTTCAATGGATTTTATCATTAGTGTATCATTCTGGGATTATATCTCCAAATAAATGATAAATGAATAATCCATTGAAAGTAGTCATAATAAATACACACACTAATAATTGCAGTAAAATCTGGTGACATATAAAATAGGATCCCCCATAACAATAGATATATTTATTAATTCAACACATCCTATAGCCCAACCTAATGTGATATAGTATATTTTTTGCCTTCAAAATTAATTTTTATCCTATTTTTTAACCTACTTACTACCATTCCAAACAAACTTCACATGAAATTTTCAATATAAAAAACCCAAATAAGTCATCGACTAAATTTTTTATAATATATAATGTAAAATTAAATTAAATTTCTATATTTTATTTTAATAAAAAAATTCTTATAATTTAAAAATCCATTATTAGATCCAATTCACATGTTAGAAGTAGGAAATTGATGATGGAGTTTTAGTGAAAATATTGAAAACATTGGAGAAGATGATATTGTTTTGAAAATATAATTATATTTTAGAATTGATCTCATATGTGGGATTACATATGCTTCTATTGTTATTGTGTGGAAGTCATAGATTTCACTATTATAAAGTAGTTGATCTCATCAAGATTTTAAAATATATAAGGAAGTGATGTGGATACCAACAACACAACAAATATGTAATTAATGATATAAAGTGATTTAGTTTCTTATATAGATCATAGAAATAAATTTTTCAATAGAAACTGTTATGTAATTCCTTTATGTAGTGGGAAATGGTGGTAGATTTGGGAGTAACCCTTAAAAGAAAATGTTCCATAAATAAAAATTTTATATGATAAGTGATCCATGACTAGATTTTTCACTTATCAAATAGAATGTCTGCTGAAAAAGTTTGATTGTGGCTTTTGGTACCCTGTAACATAACTGTGTACACTTCCAAGAAATATCCATGCTTTGGTGAAAAATTTAAAATCTATATATAATTGCTTCCATTACATTCTATATTTTTATTAATGGTTTGGTATAAGATAATAAAAGGTAGTTATTGATTTATCTTACTTCATCATACAACATATAATGATAATATGATTAGTGATAGTTACATGAAACAATATATTTTTATAGAAAACAGCATCGTTGACCTCCTATTATGGTTAATGGGGAATTTTTTTATTACCAGTTAGTGTCAATATTTGGATTCATAAATGATATTGTGAGACATGATGTTAAAATTTACCAATATGGTTCTAGAGATTATTAATTATAAATGAACATTAATAAATCGTCCTAATTTTAGTAGTGAATAATACACACTTTAAAAAATAAAATTTATTTTCTCTGAATATTATTTTTTGATGTCACCAATTATATTAACCATGATGGAAACATAAACATATATGATGAAATATTTTATGAAGGTAAGATACAATGATTTGTGGTTTATGTTATAACCGATGAGATATTGAAACAAAATTCATGGTGCTACTTATTTTGAGTATTTGGAAAATTTAAGTAATATTAATGGAAAACAATTAAAGGGTATGATGCTTTTCCTCTCATAAGTCTCAAATGAAAAATTACTCAAACAACTCCCTTATTAATAATAAAAAAACAAGATGTAATAAAACCACGAATCCTATGAATATTGATACATGTATTGTGGAATGATTTATCTATTTTTTTATCGAATTAGATTCTTTGAACTTTATGAAATTTTGATGAAAATATTATGATATTCATTCCCACATAGATTTCCAGACATTTTATTATTTCATTTATGGTGTGCAAGAAATATTTAGTTTTAAATGTTTGAGATGATTTTATATTATCATTGTTCAATTTTAGTTTTTTTAGGTCTCTCAAATGTATCACTCTTTCTAAGGGTGGGAAGACATTTTATAACATAGGGTGGGGTTGATGGTCCCTTTTATAGAAGAGAGGATGAGAGGTTGACTCATCCCTTAAGTCATATTATTTCATTTTCTCATTATATCTTATAGATTTAAGTTATGGTCATGAATCAATTAAATATTCTAAGAGAATTAAAGCAATTAAAATAATAAAATATATCGAAGGGTACATATATTTGGATGGTGCGGGGATTATACAAATGTTATCCTATACCACTTACTTTAGACGAAGAAACTAGTTAATTGATTTCTTGGGAACTATGTGGTGGTATCCAAATTGAATAAATATAAAAAACATGAATACTTTCATAAATTAAGGAATAAAAAGAAACAACCCAGAGTATATTGATCCATGTTATAAGATTATATGTAGAGGAGTATATGGACTCGTTGAATTTTTTGTGTCCAAGTGAATTATCTCAACTAAAATCATTTAAAGAATCTGTAATGGGTATCTTTACATATGGAAAATGAAAAAAAGATATAAGTATTTCATCTCAAGGATTAATTGCAATCCATGATGGATATCTTATATCGATGGATTTTTTTAAACTATGATATAATTATTATATTTCCTCAAGTAATTATGAACATCATAGTAGGTGATATAGATATCAAAACCCAAAAATGTTATTGACCGATTTAAAAAAGAGTATGGTGTGGACCTCATTTTTTTAGGGAAAAGATATATAAATATAATTATATATGTAAAGGAAAAATATGATGTAATGTCACTAATTTATTCTAGGGGTGTGGGGATAGAGACCATGAGGTATAGACTATTGGATACTAAGGTAATTGAACAATAAGTTTGTTTTCTTATGTAGTATGCCTATGTGAATTGGGACCCAGGTAGGTGACATTGGCATAGTGGTACTTAGTTAGGTCAAATAATAGGTATGGGATCCCATTTAAGAGTAATGATGTATTGAGTATTAAATAAGGTGAACTAGTTGAAGTGGCTATATCATACCCAAACCCATACACCCTGATCCGACACCAAAAACAGAAAATTAACATATTTCCTTTGATCCAATTAAAGTGATCCAATTTTCACCATCGATAATTATAGATTCCATAAACATCATTGAGTATCATACATACCCAAGACCTTTTAGGTTTAGAGTTATGGACAATAAAGAAAACCCTATTGATATAACAACCCAGTTTCATTATCATAAAATGGTAGTTTTTACCATGACACCCATATTAGAATTTTCCATATTAAGAATTAAACATCTCCATAAAAAATTTCCACACTATATACCATTCTTTAAATATCATTTATTATATCATTTCAGCATAACCTAAGAAAATGAAATCAATATAAATGGAGCTCTCAAATTATTAGAAATGTTAAAAATTTGATATAACAATAAATTATCATTAGGTAAGAATAATATATGAAAAAGAGAGTGATAAAATGATCATTTCATAAAAAGAATACCCAAAATTTCATATAAACTAAATATTGAGTCTTTAAATATGTATTTTTCATAATAAAAAACATGAGTCATAAGAGTCTGAAGTCATAAAAAATAAATCCTTATCATTGAGTCCGTGTTAGAATAATTGGGCATAATTTCTTTCCATACACCTAATACTAGGAAATAGTTTACTTATTTAAATATCACTTCTTAGATAATAATGTATAGAAATATTCTATTTTATATTGGGTTCATCGCCCAATCCAATCATATCCTTAGTCAAGGCTTACTTCCAAGAATATCATAGTGGATAGAATCACATACTATATTGGGTTCACACGCCCATTACATTTATTTCCTTAGCTATTGAACACTATAAATACTATCATAGTGGACAAGGTCCCTAAATTAAATTGTTTCTTTCTACATTCTTGTTCATATTATCTCATGATACATAATCTTTACATAACACATTAAAGGTCACTATTGTTCATGTCTCACCTATCACATAATGAGAATCACAAATATATGTTCCATAAGATAATATAAATATTCATCATTTCATCATTTTGTAACCTAAGAAAATTAAATGGGTTTCATAAAAAAATCATCATCACATAATCATAATCTATCTAGTGAAATAAATTTTATGTAATCATAAAAACATTCATCCTTGCACTGTAACATAATTAACCTTTCGGAAAGAAATAGATTCAATGATATCAGCCTTAAAACATAATCATCATATGGTATTCATAAGAGATAAACCAGGTGGTATCATTAGACCAAATCCCCATTCAATACATAAAATTCTTATAGGAATATAATATAGATAAACAATTCTCTATAAATTTGTTTTAAAAAGACTTTGAGAATCATGAGAAAAAATTACATATCTTAGGATAAATTTTTAAAAATAAAATTCCCAAAATGATTTGAATTTTAATTTCCTTATAGAAAATTTGAAACATGTAATGGAAGCTTTAAAAATAGGGGAATACATGATGAGAGGAAATTTTGTTCATGCAGAATTTATTAGAAGAAAACATTCAATACATGTTTTATAAAAAATTCAAAAATTATTTTTATAGATAAATTTTAAAATGATTACTTTTTTAATTTTTAAAGGATGTAAATGGTATAAAAAATTCTCCATCAAACTTATATGTATAGATAAATAATTTAATTAAATATTTTGGAGAACAAGGACATGTAGTAGAAATATTCCAGAGGTAAAACAAATAATGGTTGTTGTATGTTATTAAAATCATTTTCTTAGTCATTTTAACTACCAAATTAATAAAAATGTAAATCAAATAAAAAACTCAAAACAAAAAAAATTATAATAATATTTATGGGATTTAAATTACATGGATCATTTAATTTTTCTTAATGGAAATTCATCATAGTAAATCGTGAAATGTAATGAAATTGTACTATAAACACTTAATACTTTGGTAACTTTTGAAGAAAAAATAATACAAAATTTAGAACATTCAATTGTTCTATAAATCTATTGAATTTAATGAATGTATAATATAAACAATCATATGCCATTATGTACACCAAAAAAATTAAAATAAGTTTTCAATTTTCCATATGTATTAGTGAAATAAAAGTGAGATGATAAACCCTTATCCAAAGTCCTATATTTCAACATACATGATATTTAACTAATCTATAATAAATTTAAAATTATAAAAAAAACAACATTATAATATTCATACTCATAAAACCCAATATAATTCAATTATACCTTATAATAACTAATTTATTAATAGTTCTTCTTTTAAATGATTGTTTAGAGTATTAACTATTCTATTTTAAGGCATATTTTGATTCAGTGGTTCGGTTCATTGCACCACGATCATATTTTCATATTCTAAAGAATATTATAATAATATAAAAATAATAACTTTTTAATTAGATATGTTTTTACATTCATATATGAAATGTGGTGATCAAATATTAATAACATCAATTTATAGAGACCATATTTCTAATGTACGCATGTATGATGTTTTAATTTTATAAAGAATAGAAACAATGAAATGAAAATAATTATATATCATTATTAATTAATAATAATATCCTATATTTCATATATATTCATGAAACCTATCCATATTACCATCCATGTTAAGAAGAAATGATAAAATAATCACATTACATCAGAGAGGTGGTAGTCAACAAGAACGCATTAGCGACACTATTATTTTCAAAAGTATTTGAAGGTATGTAGGTATATAACATATTTTCAATCAAAATCATAATATTTTATAAAAAATCATAAATATATATATATATATATAACTAAAATTAAACATAAAAAAATAATTAATGGTGATGAAAAAAAATTGAAATGCATCACTTTTTGGAGACGATAGTCTTCATGTTTGTGTGAGTAATTCTTACATTTACCATTGGAAGTAATATTATAGATTATATTTTTTTAATCAATATAATAAAATTCTGGTATATTTTTTTATAAAAAAATTATTATTTTAGTTCATATATTATAATGAACCTAAATTCTATCACTGGAAATTCAGTTCTAATAATTATTTCTTAAAGTATAATCACAAAAATCACATTAATAACATAAAACAAACATTATAGATGAATAATTAATCAAATGAATGAATTTATAGAAGTTAAGGAACACAACACAAAGGAGTAGTAACTTCACCTTTGGAATAGGATCATGAACCTTTTGAATAGTAATATGTTCAATATAATTGTAACCTCACCTATGGAAGTATAAATAAAAATTTTGTATCTTATAAATACAAATATGGCATATCTATAACATCTAATAAGTAAATAAATGTCTTATAAAAAATAAATTTTGTTTTGGTATTTATATAAGATATAAATATTTAATTAAAATTTTAAAATTAATATATTGATTTAAAAGAATTTTTTATCATAAAATTTATTCATAAATTAATATTGTTTTGTCTTAATATTATAACGTAACATTATGAGTGCTTAATAAATTTTTAAATGTGTTAGAAAATCAGATATAATTTTAAATTCAGTATTTTCCAAGTAAATGATGATTTTTTAAAAACTAAATTTCTCATATATAAAAAATTAGTTTCATATAATGGAGTTTATTTTTAAATTATATATTTTGAGAAATGGCTAGGCAGAATTTCTAGGATTTTTCTAAAATAAAAAAATAGGAATAATGAAATATGATAATTTATGATAAAAAATTAATACTTGAATTATAATTCCATAGATTATGTATAGATAATGCATGACCAAAATGTAAAACCATAATTCATTTTTTAATTATATTTTTTGACAATTCTAAAACTATTCATAGTCTTGAGCCCAAGTAAAAGACTATTGAATAAAATAATGAGAAAACACCCCTCTCCTAAACTATAAATACCACCCCTTGCCACCTATTCTTCTCACACATCTCAAGCCATTATACTTTCCCAAATGTTGTCCAAATAACTTCCCACGTCCCTCCCTACATCTAGAAAAAACATTTCTTGACAAAAGACAAAAACCAATTCCCTAAGAAGGTTCTAAAGAAAAATTAATCCAGAGGTAAAATTCTCTTTTACTTATTTTAACTACTTTTGAGTTCATTTATTTTTTTATCTACTCGCCTACATTCATCTAAATGGTATAACAATTATAATACCATACAAATACTATAAGTTATTTATGCTAATTTAATAATTCATCAATATATTTCTATCCCCTTCTATTATACTAGAAATAAATCATCGCCCTGGATGTGTTAATTTATCACATTTAAGGATGAAGTAGTTTTCAATTTACATTTACTCCTTAAAGACTACTAATAAAAACATTTTTAGGGATAAATCATATTATAATATATGTTTTAAAACATATTTAATGTTCCTGAACTAGTATATATATATGATATTAAATAATGGAAAAAAATGAGTTCATTCGTGATTCAATACGTCGACAGCTGTGAAGACATTATGTGTTGTGACCTCAATGTTAAAATGGATAACATAGATTTTCATTGGTCACATGGGCCTGATAAAAATAGAAAAAATGTAGAAAAATATGGGTGGATTAGTTGATAAATCCAATGTTGAAAAGAAGACCTAACATCCCATATGTCAAAATTGTGGGAAGAATTATCCTGGGAACTCTCTAAAGGGAACTAGGAAATGCTTAAAATGTGGAATAATGGGACATATAGATAATAAATGATGAAGGGATATGAATATTTACACTGTCTTAGAAGAAGAAGGGATGTTTCATATCACACATAGCACATATTGACGTTTTTTAACAACAAGAAACACGACCATTATGTGAACCATTTCCCCAATCCAAGGGTTGTTGGAGTTGATAAACAACAACCTCCAATGCAATAAAGAATGGTGTAATCTTCAAAAATAACGAGTTAAAGATAGACAATGATGTGGTGTAAGTTATTCTAGTTATTCTTCAATAGTATAGAATGTACTATTTAATTATATTTCTACCCATTATTCATATTTTTAATGTTTAGTGGAACAATTCAAACAGAAACTCAAAATATAAAGGTTGTGTTATCAGTGAGAATAAAAAATAGAGAATTTATTAAATCCAAAGTATATAAATCCTCCCCCATTACTTTGTGTGGACTCAACCTCTATAGAATCTTGTCTTGCTTCCTTTAGCAATGTTTGATGCTATATTGTGAATGGATTGGCTATCTTTATAAAAATAAAACATTAACTATCAGGAAAGGGAGGTCATTCTTCAAATCTTAAAGCATCCTCCAATACAGATAAGTGTAAGGAGGTAGACGAATCTCTGTAAAAATCATCATCTAAAGTGTGGATATTTTTTACTTATCAGCAATAATATCTGGTTCAAATGATTGGGATAAAGGATAGGGTAATTCCCAAAGTCATTCTCATTGCGGGGGACTACACTGATAAATTCCATGACGAATTGTTGAGTCTTCCTCATGACAGAGAAGTTGAGTTCTCAATTGAACCAATTCCTGGATATCTTCCTATATCAAAGACAGCTTATAGTTTTTCCATCATTGAGCTATGAGAAATAAATAAGTATTTATAGGAGAATATGGACAAGGGTTTTTTATACTCGAGTGCTTCACCATGGGGTGGACTATTCCTATTTTTAATGAAGAAGGATGGATCAATGCTCCTCTTAGTTGATTATAATAAACTAAAAAAATAATGAAAAAAAAGTATCTCCAGCCATGGATAAATGACTTGTCTAATTAGATACGAGGGTATAATTATTTCTCTAAGGTCGACCATCGACTGAGATATCACCAATTAATGGTGACGAAGGAAGATATTCCCAAGGCTGCCTTTCAATTTTGTTATCAACACTATGAGATCATAGTAATGCCTTTTAGACACACAAATTATCCAGAAATATTCATGAACATAATGAATAGTGTCTTTGGAGATTACCACAACAAATTTGTGGTTGTCCTTATTATTGATATTCAAATATTCTCAAAGATAAAGGAGGAACAAAATTTTAATTTCAATACTATACTGAAGACATTCCAAAATGAGAAAAATTATAAAAAGTATAGTAAATGTGTATAATGGAAGGAGGAACTATTATTCTTAGGGAATGTAATCACCAGAAATATGATATCTTTAAACCCTTCTAAGACAAATCCAATTGAATGGTGGCCCGCGACAATGTCTATAATGGAGATCAGTAGTGTCCTTGGGCTAGTTGGGTATTATCGATGATAAGTGAAGAATCTTTCATGATTATTAAACCCAATAACCAAAATTAAATGAAAGGTAATGAGGTTTTTATGGACTCATGAATCTGAGGAAAGCATTAAGAAGCTCAAAAAAAGGCTTATCACTGTGTCAGTGCTTACACTACCGATATGTGGGTAACTCTTTGTGTTATATAGTGATTCTTAAAATAATGGATTGGGCTACGCAATGATGAAAAATGATAATTTTTCCTCCTATGAACCATGGGACTTGAAAATTCATGAGCAGAGTTATCCTACACATGATCTTGAGTTAGAAGATATGGTTTTTTCTATGAAAATAAAGAGGAATTATCTCTTTGGATAAAAGGTGAGATATATACTAATAATAGGAGACTAAAATATATATTCACAGATAAGGAGCATTATATGTTCCTGAGAAGATGGTAAGATCTCATCAAGCATTAAGATTTCTCAATCTACAACCATCTGGGTAATGTAAATAAGTCGGAAGATGCTATAAGTACAAAGGATCTTGCATATTTATCAATGACGATGTTGATAAGGATCGAATATTTTTATCCTTGTAATGGATGGACATGGGAATCATTAAGTGAATAACATCATCAATCATTTCTCAAATGAATGCTCCACCGTCCCACATAGAGAAAATAAATAATGCTCAAAGAAATGATGTGAGAATTCCAAAATGGGTGGAATCTACAAGAAATAAGAAATCATCCAGGTCTAAGATTGATGAGGATAGAGTCATAATATTTGTGTCTTGATTATGTGTATTTTCAAACCCAAAGATAAATAATTATATATTAAATGGCATACATATATTGAATTTATCTATTCAACTAGGGATCACAAAGATATATCAAGATCATTAAGATAACTATTAGTTGGACAATATTAATAAGGATATCACTTACTATACATCAAAGTGCCAAGTATATCAGAAAGTGAATTTTGAAAGACAAAAGACTAAGAGGATAATTCAACCATTACACATACCAACAAGGAAGTGGTAAAATATCACCATGGACATCGTCACTGTAATTCTAAAGACATATATAGGGAACAATGATATATGGGTAATTGTGGATCATCTTACAAAGATATATCATTTATCTTAATTTTAGAGGACTTCTCACTAGATCAAATTTCACGTATATATATTAAGTAAGTGGTAAGGCTGCATGGATTACCAATATCAATTATATCTGATCTAGATCTAAGATTCACCTCCATGTTCTAAAACCGTCCCCCACTTTCTATGAACACTGAATTAAACATTAGTATGTCCAATCTTCCACAAACTGATGACCAATCTGAATGGACTATTTAATCACTAGAAGACATGTTGAGTTAAAGATTTATGGAATTCAATTGAGGATGGTAATAACATATGACATTAGTTTTATTCTCCTAAAATAATAGTTTCCACTCAATTATCCAAATGGATCCATATGAATACCTTTATTTGAAATTTGAAGAATACAAACATTTTGGGATGAATTCATCAAACATAAGATGATATGACCTAAAATTGTTGAAGAAATGGTAGAAATGGTGAAAACCATTTAGCATCAACTTGATGTATCCCAAAGTTGACAGAATATATATGAACACAATCACCGATGGGGCTTTGAGATTAGGTTTTGAAAAATGGTATTCATCCAAATAACTCCATGGAATAAGGGAATCTGATTTGGGAATAAAGGAATTCTAAGTGCTAGGTATATAGACCCTTTTACGATTCTAGGTCATGTTATAGTTATGTCATATCAAATCACACTTCTACATACCATGTCTCAAGTCTACTTTTTATTCTATATATCCCTCGTAAGAAAGTACCTATATGATCCTTCACATGTAATGACTTCATAGGTCGTAAATATAGAGAATGATCTTTCTCATGAGGAGCAGCCGGTGAATCATAGATCTTAGAGATAAAGATCTATACAACAAGTCCACTCACCTGGTCAATGTACTATGGTCGAACAATAAGTAATAAGAGGCAACATGGGAACTAGAGCACGTGATGAAGGAGAATTACCCTCAACTTTTTTCCCTACAGTTTCTAGATTGAAATTTATAGGGTGAAATTTCATAAGGGGACAATAATGTAATGTACCTAAATTCTTTACATTGAATTTCCATTCTTATAATTATTTAATATATAATAATCACAAAAAATCACATTAGAAACACAATAAAAACATTATAAATTATGAATTAATGAAATAAATGACATTTCTAGAAGTTAAGGAACATATACCAAAGGAATAGTAACATGACCATTTGGAATAGTAACATGACCCTTATGAATAGTGATATGGGAAATAGAATAGTAAACTCACCTATGAAAGTATAAATAAAATTTTCATATCTTATAAATACAAATATGATATATCTTTATCTTTTAATATGTAAATAAAATTTTTACAAATAATATATTAAGTGTTGGTATTTTTTGTAAGATATAAATATTTAATTACAATATTATGATTAATGTAATGATTTAAAAGAAAATTTATTTTAATAAATTTTATTCATAAATTAATATTTTTTAATCTTAAGATTATAAGATAATTTTATGAGACCTTAATTAATTTTTCAAAGTTTATGAAAATCAGTTATAATATTAAATTAAGTATATTCCAAGTAAAGGATGGTTTAAATTAAAATTTTTAATTTTCATATTTGGAAACATATTTTCATAAAATTGAGTTCAAATTTGAATTCTAGATGTCAAAAGATGGATAGTTAAAAATTTTTGTATGTATTTGAAATAACTATATTTTTTTGAATAGTTAAATATGATAATTTACGAGATATAATAAATAGTTGAATTATGGAGTCTTAGATGATGTGTGATTTATTTAAGCACAATATCTCAAACCATACATCATTATCTTATTTTATTTTATTATAATTTTCAAACTATTTATATTCATGAACCAAAATAATAAATTAATGAATAAAAAATGAGATAACACGCTTCTCCTCCACTATAAAAACCACCCCTCACTAACACTTCTCCTCACACCTCTAAAGCCTTGATCCTTTTCCAAATTCTACTCAAATAAATTCCAAATCCCCTACTCCGCATCAAAGATATTTGTGGCTTTAAAAATACCAAAACCAATCATTTATGGATGTTCTCAAGAAGAATGAACCAAGAAGAAAAATCCAGTTTTTTTATTTTAACTTCTTTTTAAGTTCAATTATTTTAATTTTTTCTCCTCACATTCCTTAATAAAAATTTCATGATAACTCCAATAAAAAAATATAATGTAATTTTATTATGATAATGTAATAATAAATCATCAACCCTCTTTCCCTATCCTTTCATACTTGAAATGAAAACATCGTCTCTGATGTGTTAATTTATCGGATTCAAGAATGACGATATTTTTATTTCAATTTACCTCTTTCAAGACTGACCATAAAACCATTATTATGTTAAAAAAATATTATAATATTTTTATTACATCCTATTTAATGTATTTGTACCATTATATTTATATGATATAAATAATAAAATAATACTAGTTTGTGATGATAAAAAAACTGCCAATTAATAGAAATGATTATCCATGATGTTTTATCTAATTATTCATCCTCAATCCAAATAAAAAATATCATTTATAAAAATTTGACCTTTTATATGTAAAAAATGACATATATCATCAAATTTGGACTACTATTCTCATCTTGAATTATTTTCTGTACATGTATATATGAAAACGAATCCTGAAAATCAGGGAAACCAACGCTCTCGAACAATGCAATTGAATCTCATAAATCATGAAAAGGGCCATATATGAACATAATAAAGTTATAATAACTAATGTACATTAATTAAAGGTAATGAATTAATGAATTAATGAATTTAATCTGATTATCCATGAAATTAAGATTAAGTGCAGAACCATTCTGGGCATAAGGTAAAGGATTCTACCCAAACCTCCCTTTCCCTTTTAATTAATATTTCTATCTCTACCTGAATGAAATTATTCTTTATTTTATGTAGTTCTTATAAATTAAATGTATAGGTTTCCATATCTTGTATCCATATCATTTAATATTTCTTTTATGGAGAAATACATGCTTTAATAAGGTCCCCTTCTCATTCTTTTTCTTAATATGAACGCTCGATTAAAGGGAACCTCTCAACTTCTTACATGTTTTCAAGTACCATACATAATATATTTTAATACACCGTTGTTTGAATAATATCACTCATTTTATTATGATAGATTTCTCATTTCATTTCTTTTTTTTATAAAAAATATTACGCCTTTTTTATCTTTAATATTTTCTTTGAACCACACTAAAGTATTTTATTTCATATGATTCTTAAACACAGTTTTTACATGTTTTCTATTAAGTTTTACACCACATATCATGATATATGACTATTTTCCCTTATGAATTTCCATTTATGATCCATTCATTCATGTACATCATTATGATATATCATTTTGATATCCATTTTAACATGATTATGATACCCAATTCATTCAATGGATAGTCCTAATGTTTATGTTTGATTCCCTTTGTATGATTATTTACGTGGAACTCATATTCATGAAATGTTTATGATGGGTGTACCTAGATAGTGCTCTAATGTATTGGGTAATGTTTATTCTCAGGAGACGACATGTGAAACCGTCTTGGTGGTTAGCCTTGATTCGTTCTCTTTGAGAAACAGCCTTAGTGGTAAACCTTGACATATACTTCATCATGTGAAATGTGTCCTGAATAATTCTTATTTCATGTTTTATGACACTTCCACATTAATATGTACCCATAATTATGTAATTATATTTTAAATTTGTTAAATTTACATATGTTTATTTATTTTTTATGTCATCTAGTTATGTCTTTTATCTCATGTGATGTGATTTATTCTTATGCTTGTTCTCATATTGGGATTTTTAGCTCATCCCTTTTTGGTTATGTTTTCCCTAGGTTATCCTATACAGATGTAATATCACAATGAATGTTAAGACCCCTTTATAGAATTTTAAAATATTGATTTTCTATTCTATTTTTTAGTTTTATGTACCTAATCATCCAACACTCTAGAAATTATAATCCTTGGCTTGAAATTTTATTTCTAGTTATGTTTAAAATTATGTAACAATATGTTTTAAAGTAGGTCTCTATATATCTATTATATTTGAAAGAGGTAAAAGAAGAAATGAACTTAAAAATAATTTGTTAAGAGTTGTACCTCATTCTTCCATTGAGTGTAATACTTTTGATAGAGAGTCATTTGGTAACTCTAGGAGCATTGGGAAATAAAAAGTGATATTTTGAGAGAAATTTAGGTAGTGATGTTAAGAAAAAATGAACTAAAATTTTCCTTTGGAAAGCATATATTGTGTTCCTTTTATTTACAAAAATAAATACATTTTCAGAATTTTCCAATGTTTATGGATCATAAATGTAATTTCAAAAATTTTAAGATGTACATATATCAACAAAAAATGATATTCTATAATTTTTCCTAAAAATAAGACAATATCATATTTTAATTATTTTATAATGATTTAAATGTAATTTTTAAACATTAAATACCATTTAAGGTCATTAATAAAACTGCTTTCATATTATTAACATTAAAGGCATAAAGATGATAATGATATAATAATATAAACACATGTTCCATCACTAATATATTATATGTTTCCCAGAATCCAAAGGAACACCATAATACATCCAAAACAAATTAATATTAATATTCATAAAATAATTTATATAAATTTTTAATATCTTGCACATGAATGTCATCGGGGTTGTCTAAACTTTTAGTCTAAATATACCAAACATAAAAATAATGACTAAATTAATTCCATAAAAATAATATATTAATCAAACAAATAACCATTTATAACTATTGATAACTTCATTATATCCCTATGAAAACAAATTATATATATTAAAATAAATAGAGTGACAGTTTGTAGTTATTCTTATATAAATAAATATTAAGGTCATAATAAAAGGCATAAAGAATTGAATTTCTATATTCATGAATCTTGGATAAATATGATATAAATAAAGTCTTACAGTACTGTTTAATATGAGATTTTGTGACCTGGTAATAATATTTTGACCATAATTATCTCGTTTTACCCTTTATAATAGTGATGATAATTTATCATTATTTCTATTAATTATAACAAAAAAATAAATTTAAATCAAAACTAAATTCGGACCACCAAGATTCCAAATATGATATCCATTTTTTGAGATTAAAATTTTATATGTCGTGTGGATTAATACTAATATATGTTTAAAAAATTGAAACAACGATTCCATTTTAGAAAAATATATATTTTAATTATAAAAATAATTTTATTAAAAAAGTATGCATGTTATTGATTACAATTTTATTTACTATATTTTTTTATAAAATTAATCTTATTTTAAATTAAAATCAATTAAAAATATAAATTTACATTTTTAAAACTTTATTAAAATAGAAATACCAAACCTAATTTTTTTGAATAAAATCATTACATAGATATCTGTAATGTCAATAATCTTTTTAAGTAAAAATATATATTTTGTAATAAATTATATTTCCTCATAAATAAATACTAATTCCATAAAAATATTTCCTAAATATTCATGTCATTATTGTAAAATAATGATATCTTAATAATCACAATATTGGAAAAATATATATTTTCCATATTTACTGAAAAATAATATATTTAATATGATAGTAAATAATCATCATTTCATTATTTGTACATGATAATGTCATAAATGAATTACATATTATTAATTTTAATTTTAAATTTTATAAATTTATCTATTAATTAAAAATACAAAAAAGAAATGAAATTCACTTTTATAGAAATATGACCATTTTATATCTAACTATTCATAACCATATATGATATCATTTATATCTTGTAAAATTGAGTAATTATTTCCTAGTAAATAAAAAATATTTTAAGGAGTAGATTTTTACATATTTTAAATTATGATATTATTCGTATTCATAACTTCCGATCCAACGGTTATGAGATAAATTTCACATTTAATAATAATATCTATATAGATTAACACGATTTTATTAGGATAATTGTTAAAATTTTAAATATAAATAGAAACTGTATAAATTATTAAATATAAATAAATTATAAATTTTTTTGGTGTTTTATTATAACCCCATAAATAAATTAAATCCTCATAGTTTTTATCTTTTGTTTATTAGATAAAGGTTTAAAATATTTTCCTAATCAATTCCTAGCTGTGGAAGGTAAATATACCTAAGTATAAAGAAATAAATTTTAATCCATGTCAATTACGATTCCATTTGAAAAGGAATTCAATTTCATTGTTCAGACTGTGAAACTTTTCAATGAATAAATATTTCTTAACAAATTTATATATTATAAATCATAATATTATATAGAGGTATATAAAAGAATAAATTTTTAGTTATGATATATTTTTCACATAGGGATTTATAGATTCATCTTCTTTATTCATGATAAAAATTTTGTGAAATTTTACTTTATTTTTTTATACATCAATATTTTAATTTCATCCTTCATTTGAACTTTGATCAGTTTTCACTACTACCTCATCTCTTACTCAATGTAATGAATATTCAAGAATAATTTCTTAGTAATGAATAACTAAAACCAACATATATTGGATTAAAATATCTACAAAAGGATTAAATGTTATCTATCATATATTTACCAATTAATGAAAAAATATGTTTATCATAATTTAATATAATATCCAATAATAATAAATTCTACATTTATCTCCAAAAACTCAATAAATAATAATAAAATTTCAATTAAATTTTTTTTCTACATAACTGACATTAAAACTCTTGAAAATGTGATTGTTCAAGTTCGATACCAAAAAATAATAAAGACTTGATCACATAATTTTATGAGATAAACTTTTATTTTATCCAAAAAATAATAATCACTCAAAAGTCACATACCAAAAAATATATATACTGTAATAATATATTATTTAAAATATACCAATCTGTTCCCAAAATAACTTGAATTACCCGAAAATCACAATAAAAAAACTTATACATTCATATGTTACCTAAATTATTATTACTCATACATAATTCCATCATTGAAAATATTATTATAATTATAATAATCATATAATTTTTATATATATTTAATTTTCAAAAAAATATCATCAAAAGTTTTGTGAAAAAAATCACCATTCAATTTTATAGTAATCTAGTAAAGTATTCATGAAATATGCTTACAACATTATTCATATTCACTATAATTACCTCTATATAAAATAATTTATTATTGTAACGGTTATGTGTTCCTTTTAACTTATTTACACCAAAAAAATCCTTTTAAATTACCTCTCTCTAAATCACATATTAAAAGCGGTTAAATATATCTCACAAATTTAATAAAATAAGATAAACCCCTCTTAAAATATAATTAATCAACTTAAAATACACGAATATAAAATATAAATATTGTATGTATTTTATAAATATATTATCTACATTAAAATTTACAAACCATATTCGTATCCTTAACTGCTAAATTATCCTCTTATGATAAATTAACAACCACTTAATATTTCAAAAATAATATCTGATACCAACTAAAACAACTCTTGACTAGTACATATAGATGTCGTTCTAGGAACATAATCATTACTTATTGGACTTGATAACAATTAATGAGAACCAATTTTAATCATCCAAAATTAAAATTAAATAACCTAAATTGAGTAAACTAAATATCCAATAAGTTTAAGGTTTATAGGTGTAGAGAATTAAAATAAACCATTTACGTAAACACACAAGTTTATTCTCATCAAATAGTAATTTTTCCCATAATAACATGATTTTAATATTCTATAATATGACTTCAACATCTCTAAATATTTATCCAAAAATGATACCCTTCAATATATATTACATATAATTTCATTTCTCTATAACTTATGAAAAATTAAACATAAGAAATGGTGAGATGAAATTCTAATTTACGGTAGACATAAGTGATATCAATAGATTATCTTAACATAAGAGTAATATATGAACAAGGTTCTATGAACAAGATCATAACGTACGAAAGAACACCCAATAAGTCATGGAACATAAATAATGATTCATGGAATAATTATTTTTCTTAAAAACATTAGTCATAAGAGTGTGTAATAATCATTAAATAATCAAGATCCAAAAGTTAATATCATAAGCATAAGATATAAGTTTTTGTAATTATCTTTATCATAAAAATCACATACATTTTCAATAATCACTACCAAAGCTATTATAGTTGAAAATGTACCATATTTCATTGTGTTCACTCCTCCTTCCAATCATTTTCTTAGTAGAGTCAGACTAATAAGACTATAATAGTAGAGATAGTTCCAAAGTCGATTGGTTACACTCCTTGTTTCAATCATTTCCATAATCAAGGATCACCATAAAGATAATCATATTATATAAAGTCCCCTACTACACTGAGCCTACTCTCTATTCTAGTTCATATTACCTAATGATACACTATTTGTTACCCAATTAATTGATGGGATATATAATTTTTCCCCACCATTCTCGTGATGGAAATCATTCATATGAATAGAAAATGATAAAAAATTCATCCATAATTTCATCACATTATATCCTAAAGAAAATAAAATAGTTTTTATAATCATTTCATTATCAAATTTCGTATTTCATCCAGAGAAAGGTAGTGTGTTGTATCATAAAAACAATCATTCGATCATCGTAAAAAAATTATATGTGGGAAAGAAACAGTTTTCATAAAATCATCATTAAATCATCTTCATTATAAGACATATCGAATAATGAATGTCGACAATATCATATGATCATATCTTTTCTGAGGCATAATTATAAATTATTTTTATTGATATATATGAAAAAATATACTTTATATAAGAAATTAAAATATGCGTTGAAAATAAAAAGAAAAAATCTTTCTTTGGAAGATTTGAAAAAATAAAATTCCATGAAAAATAGAATTTTCATTGTATATCCTTTGTTACTCGTAATAGAATCCACAAGAATAAGGAAATACATTACACTTGGAAAATATTTCATTTTTTATACATAAAATATAACATTCGTTTCAAACTATTATCAAAATTTACAATTAACTCATGGGGATAACATTTAAAAATATTATCTTCAATAAGATTTAGAGGAAGTAAATGATATTTAAAAATAACCATTCTCAATTATTTAAATATATTTAAAAATATCGATAAAATATATTTTAGAGAATGGACATAAATGGGAATGATTCCTAAAAAAATTAGTTTTTTTTTAAATTTTTTTTATCATTTTATATTTTAAAGAGATGAATATGTTGAGAAAATATTAAAGAAAAAATAATGACCATGATAGTTGAAAATATTTGGATATTTAATGATAAGTATAATATAATTTCCCTTAGTGGAATATCAAAACAGAAAATCCCAAAAAGTAATATGTTTTAAACATAAACCCTTGGAGATTTTGTAACATTTGAATTAATTCAAATAAAAATTTATAACACAACTTGGTTCTATAAATATTAGGAATTTCATGAATGAATGATTAAAAAATATATATGGTGGAATATTCACCACAAAATATAAAATAAATATCAATTTTTTATATGTCTAAATGAAATAAAATTGAGTTGACTAACTCTTGCCTCAAGTTAAGACATTATTTATAAATTTTATAACCTTCGTAAATTTAAATATATATATATTTCAGAAAAAATATAACTAAACCATATTCATACATATCATACATAATATGAGTCAATTTTAATAACTCAACACCCATTTATTAATAGTTATTTATCAAAATCATTATTCATAGTGTTAACATCTAGGTTTTTCATAAATTTTCTGGTTTATCAGATCCAATACTTTAACCGAGATCGTATTTACATAAAATATTTAATAATATATTAGATATAAAAAACACATATATTCAATATATAGATTTTATTAACCATACATTAATTTTATGGAAGAAAAGATAACTATATATCTTTGTGGAGATGGTAGTATATACATATACATGAGTGATATTTTCATTTTCCATTGAATAAAAATAATGAAGATGAAATAATAATATATCATTATAGGATAATAATAATATCATAAATTATATATATATTAATTATTTATATTCTTACACCCATCCAATTTAATTGGAAATTAAAAATGAAATTTATCTCTTTGTGGAGGTGGTATTCCACTCATACACACGAGTTATATTATCATTTTATAATAGATTAGTGGTTAATGAGGTATATAACTTATTTTAATAAATGAAACATAGTAATTCAATAAAAATCAAAAAAAATATAAAAATAATTTAAAACTGTCTTAGTAACAATCCATGAAAGGTGGTGATGTAAAATGTGATGCATCGCTTTGTGTAGACTATAGATTGTAAGTACACACAAGCGGTGATTTCATTTATAATTAGATCCAAATGAGGTATATAATAGTGTATAAATAAAAAAATAATATTTATGTTTATTTATTATAATAAATTCAATATTTTAGGATGGATAATATAGATTTAATTGAGAAAAATGAAAGAATAATCATTTTAAAAATTAGTTAAGATGTATAACTCTAATTTCAATTGAGGATAATACCTTTGATGCATAGTTTTAATAATACCCCATACGATTTAGGAAGTAGTAAAAAATTGTATTGGAATTTGGAAATATTTTTTATATGTAACTAAACACATATGTTCCTTTTGAAAAATACATTAATTCTCTTTTATAGGAAAAAATCAATAGATTTTTTGTAAATTTTTAATGTAAAAGGGTCATAAAAGTAAATTTAGAATTTTCATATGGAATATACATGAACTAGGAATGATATGATATAATTTTTACCTACCAATTGAGTGAATGTGGAATTTTGATGACATATTAATTTTTGAAAAATAATTTTTAACCATTAAATACCAATTAATTTCATTTTTGGGACAATTCAATTATTTTGACTTTATAGAAATCAAGATTACTATGTAATTAGAATATAAAAACTTTATTAATAATTTATTATTTATTATAATACATGATATTATAGTAAATACATTATTTTTGAAAAACATTTTAATAATATTATTTTTTTAAATAATTTAATTTATTTTTATACTAATTTTACATGCACAACGCCGGCATTGCATAGGTGTTCAATATAATTATATCATCCTTAAATATAATTTATAACATAAAATCATAAAAAATCAATATTAAAATAACCATTTCTGAAAACTAATAACATTTTTCAGTCATAAATATAATGAATTAAAGATATTGAAATAAATAGTGTGACATTTTATAGTTATTCTTTACATAAAACATTATACAACCATAATCAATGGAAAGTGGTAGAAAATTTTCATTTACTTGAAATATTGGATGATTATGGATGATCAAGATGTATGGATACTGTGTGAGTCTTAGTGCTTAAGTATTTCTAGATATACCTCTTTAGGGTATGAGCATACATGAATTTTGAAAATATAAAATAAAATTCAAATGACTGTAAATTTTATTTCAGAAGTCTATTTGAGATATATGAGGTATCAGATTGAATAATGTGAAAAGTATATATATCTTGATAAAATCTATTCCCACACTTTTTTCTTATATTTAGAAAATATTCTTCTACAGAATATAAAAATATATCTAATGACATGGGAAACCTTTTCCACAAATAGAAGAAATCCATAGCTTATGCCTTATAGGAGTTTCACACCCACAAGTAACCAGATTGGGTAATATTTATGATATGTCCCCACCCCTATAAATTTGATATTTCATGTTCGAAATGAAAATCCCCTTAAATTTTCCTTCAATGAATTTGACACTCCTTTATATTCAACTCAGCTCAAGTCATCCTAGTAATGTTTATATATTTTCCATTCGGGAAAAGCGTATGGCTCAAAAAAATTTGGTTTCAATAATCAATACATAGTATATTATTGCTATAATAAAGGAGATATAGAGTCCTTATAGGTAGTGTTTCACAAATAGAATTCATTCAAATAGTGGATTATATTTTCATAAAAGATTTAATTATAGAGATTAAGTCGTGGGTGAAGAAAGAAATAACGTTTAAATATTATCTTATATCAATTTGTGAAAAGATAAAATCTTAATGTGTTGTTTTTGGAGAAAATTCACATAATTTTGTGTAGAAAATTAAAAAAAGGGAAGAATTAAATATATTATTATTTCGTACAAAAAAAATCAAAGGAGAGTATAAGATATGAAAAACTATCTTTTTCTGGGATGGATAACTTGTCTGCCTGATTTATGGAGAATTATATATGGATTACAATTCTTGGGACAAAGGATAAATCATTAATTAGTATATAAGTCATGATGATAAAATTTATGGAAATATCAAAAAGTGGAGAATTCGAATTTGGAAAATTAAAATAACTTGACAAGAGGAGGTTTTATTCTAATTATATAGGAAATGGTTCATAATTGATTATTTTATTTAAATTCAAAACCTATTCAGTTTTTGATCATACCAAGGATTTGTGTTTTGAATATAAAGTTATTCATAATGGAATAAAAAATGCTAGAATATATCAATATAGAAAAAAATATATGATGTATGATTTTATCAAGAGATTTTTATAATCTACGAATCATGGAAATATATAGGGGTAATGTAGATTAAATAATGGGGGAGGTGTTATAATGTAAACCAATATTCATATATCAAGTTTGATCCTAGTATATAATCAAGGAAAATAACATAATTTTATTAATAGTTTTTGGGCTAAAAAAATTATATGTATGGACTACAACATATGATGTATAATCCACCATTATATATGTCGAGGAAACAATCATCATGTATTGAATATAAAGAACAATATAAGATAACTAATAATGATAAAACTACTAAAAAGTGTGCGAAACTGGAAGAAATATTAACATGTGTAGAGAAATATATTGTTTTCCAAATGGAAATCTTGAAGAGAAACATGATACATACTGATATGATCCCAAAAATACCCCTACATGGAAAGATAGGATGTCTATAGGTATTTCCCCCATATGAAGAAGATTGTATATAGATAGATGTAGTGATCACAAAACAATGAATTAAATGTGACCATGTAGAATCAATCCAACAACGATGATAGCTTCAAACCACTTAATATTGGTGTTTTTAAATAAAAAATCATGGTTGAAAATTATACTAGTGGTGGTATATAATGAGAAACCACAAAGGATAATGTGACATAGTTTTATGTGTGGGTTATGGTTTATATTTTGAATTATTTAGAAAATGATTATTTCAAGACATAATATAAATTTATTTCAAGATATTTCAAGGAACAGTATGGAATCACAATTCTTGTCCAAAAAATTAATGTTGGCATCAAGCACCAATATGAATATTCAATTAACATCTTTCTAATTATAAAAATAGACAATTTAAATTATGAATCTTTCCGTTTAAATTAATATTTATCTGATCATTTAAATTTATATATTTTAGATTTAGACTTTAAATAAGAAAGAAGACACATTGATGAAGAAGTGGAAACAATATAGAATTATATGTTCATTTTATTTATATTTTACATACAATATAATCTTATTTATTAGTGATATTAAAATAGTACATATAAAAATTACTCCCAAGATGAAAATTAATTATATATTTCATGTTTCTGTATTGAATATAGGGGTTTTTTATTATATATTAAAAGAATGATTATCCTCACATAGAAAAAACATAATCTCAATAATTATTTGAAAAATTGATAAATTATGTCGTAGTATTTTAGTCATAAAAATCATACACATTGTGTATATTCTTTATTTTATGAAGATCCTATGAATGTTTTGTAAACGTCACATCATCATTTCTAATTGATCTGATGGATCATGTCTCATTCATTTATAGAATAAACATAGTGATATAGACTACATTAATGTTGTTAAATTACACACTTTTTTTCAAAATAATATTTAAATAAAAAAATTATAAGAATTTTTTATTATATATTTACAGTGTTTTAATTTCACTCAACAAAAAACATTCTATGTGAAGTTTTAGTTTGAAGATAATTCTGAACGTAAATGAATATATATAATTGATCATAATTTATAGTGATATAAATCATGATGAGAAAACTTGTGGTATAACTAATGGATAGAATTTGATGAGTAATGGATGTATAAGGAAGAACTGGAAACTAGAGGTAAATAATGTTGATTTTCTTAATTGATCCTAACAGTATTAAAGATAAAAATAAGTTATTGAGAGATATAATGGTTGTGAATGAGTATATGAAAATTTGGGTGTTAAAAAATCTCTATATCGTGGTTTTTAAAAAAAAAATATATCTATACATTATTCTTATATTAGGGTAATACAAATAACAGAAAGGTACATTTTTAGAGACACATAAAGTAATTGAATAAATATGAAAGAAAAAAGGATGAAGCTATAGTGATGTTATCTAATGTATTTTATAATAATAAAGGGAGAAACCATAACACCATTAATAGATGTATCAATATTGTGTATTTAGAGTTAATTATATTGATTAATTTATAGAATAATTGAAAAATAAATCCCTTTGGGGAAGATGTGACCAAAAGATATTTGTTCTATTTGTTGCAATTAAATGTGGATTTATTGAGATGTTTTGTATTCTCATATCATAAAGGTTACGGTAATAATTACAAAAACTTCATATGGGAGGATTTTGGAAACCAAAAAGTAGTGCTTTTGAGAATGGATACTATTTTAATAATTGATCATTTTACATAATGAGACTTAAAACATCAAGGGATTAGATTCTATAGTAATAATTTTAACTAATTTAATGTAATTTAAAATTATTGTGGGGGAATACATTGATAAATATATATATACAGATTTTAGAATTAGTTTTATATTTGAACAATAATAGATCAAGCTAGATTTGATATATGATATGAGGATGTAAAAATGTTTTATCCTATATTGTTAATTCATATATGACATATGGGAATTTTTGGATTTATTTAGACGATCCAACGATATGATCAATACATCAAAAAATACCTAATAGATCATGTCATATAGGTTTATAGATCATGTCATACTGTAGTTAAAAAAATATTACATAATAGTT
Organism: Viscum album; assembly: GCA_963277665.1. Lineage (NCBI taxonomy): Eukaryota > Viridiplantae > Streptophyta > Magnoliopsida > Santalales > Viscaceae > Viscum > Viscum album. The sequence continues at coordinate 1,419,602,684 of OY728123.1, read as the reverse complement.
ATAAAAATTTTATGATCATTATTTTAATATATATTTTGAAAAATACATATTGTATATAAGATTTCATATATGTTGTAGTAAAGATAATTCATTAAAAATGATAGTAAGGTTATTTCACATGGTGGGTTAAAGTTGTGACAGAAGTTTACTCAGTGACATGGAAATAAGATGTTAATATATAACATGATAAAATGGATTTTTTGTAGACATTAAGGATAGAATAAAGAAACTGGATATTTATTTAATTTATAAGGTGTTATAGGGACAATGGTCTAAGAAGTGGATCTGAAAATAAGAAATGGTATTTGAGATCAAATAATGCATGTCGGGTGCTTTAAAAATTCTACATACACCATAGAGAGTCTAGTAATTGGTGAAATTAAATCATTGGTGGCCTTCATAAATTCTTAATAAAAACATGGAGTTAGTGATTATATATGTCTTAGTAGAATCTCAAAAGAGTTTATGATTATTTTGAGATGAATATAAAATGGGCATGCCATTATAGATGAATCTATAATGTTTAATTTTTATCAGGATAAATAAGTCACTTCACGATATGGTGTGGTCTTTATTATAGTGTTTTGTGATGATGAAATATTAAAATATCAAATAATAAGGATTTATTAGGATGTATAAATGAGAAATATATATCTCATGGATCCAAAATGATGATTTCCATGTCACCACAACATGTTGTTTCACTCGATCTATTTTCGTTTAATTGACTAAATTATAATTTTTAGTGCATTTTAGATAATCATAAAGCATGGATAGTGATTGAATCAATATTAATTCTTGATTTATGTATATACAGATTTAAATAAATTATAAATAATTATTGTGTATTTTTAGGGAAACTATTAATATTAGAAGAATAATAATTCTATATTCAGTTTAAATATAAATATCCTTATGGAGAACTTTTACTATATCATAATTATAATAGAATCATGTAAAGATTTTGATTAACATAGAATGATAATATAGGTAGTTTGGAGATTAATATGGCCCATAGTAATTTTAATTATATTATGGACTACTCTTGTTTGGTTGAGAATACCATCTACTATTTATACCATGTGATGTATTCTAGTCCTAAAAATGGTCTGATCATATTTTTTTGGAGGAAGTGGAAGTTAGTGAGGTGGATATCAATAGAGAATTAAATTAGTAGTTGTTAATGTATAGTAATTTAGATTCCTAATACTACTATATAGAGACCATCATATCTGTAAAAATTTAATACATCCTTTATGAAGTTCATATATGAAGAATATAATAGGGTAACCCTTGGAAGGTACTATGTGATCCCTAAATATTCTTAATGGTATTTATCTTTGTCATGGTGTAACCAACACCTAAATATTGTATCTAGAAAATTTTATGTCGTGGTAGATTATAATAAATTTTTCTTTTGGAAATAGGGTATAATTTTTTGTCTATACTAATTTTAGTTGAAGTTGTTGAAGAATATATACATCATGATATTTAATTTATAAGACATGATTAAATATTTCTTAAATGTAAGGCACAATATATATTTGTTAGTTATATAAATGGTGAGTCATTGATGAAAATGTTTCATTGTGAAACAGTTATTGAGACATGGGTATATATCCTAAAAATATATGTAAAAACAATGATGGATAATTTTTTATCTTCCTTATATGTGGAATGAAAAAATGGTGAAAATATTTATTTTTGTAGTAGGAATATAAAGTCACATTGATATGGGGAGGGGGATAAATTATTTTTTATTAGTTTTACCAAACAATTTTCACTTAAATTTTCCCCCATGTAGTATTCAAACCTCATAACCTGTTAGGAAGAATAGATCCCAAATATCTACCAAAACATTCCCACCATATTTAAGGAAATAACTAAATTGTGAAAAAGCTAATCATTTTGACAAGTGTTAATCCCAATGTGTATATATTCTCTTTTATATCTATAGATCTAGTCTGAGACACATATTTTTCCCTATTATATGAAATGATTATAACTACTAAGGAAATAAACAATCATTATCCCATGAGAAAATATACTGAAATGCCTTTCTATATTTTAAAAGGTTATGTATATTGGATACACCATTTTACTATAGTAACACAAAAAGAATGTATAAGAACATTTATCTTCCAGTATTATTTTTCACTTCCACCACTTCCTTGATAATTTATGATCTTCCGATGGGCCTTGATAATATTTCAAAATCAATACTTTTTAACTTCTTACGGTCATAAATGTTAATAATTTATATAGTTTAAAGATATATAGTCTTTCTATCTTTTTTATTATCATTAATTATGGACCTTATTTATGATGTAGATGCTCAACCTTTCTCACTTCCTATTGAATCTCAAAAATTCTAGACCCATAACCTAGTCTTCCTCAAATAGATCAAGATTTATAATATTTTTAGGATTATTATAAATGTTGGGATTTACCACAATATTCTGTATCTTAAATATAAAGAACATCCTCCAAATCTAAACATTGGAATATCATATTCTAGAATATCAACATTCTCAACTCAATAAATATTAAAAAACTGCAAGTTGAATTTTCACTCACCTCATGATTTATCATATCATATTCTCATTAGAATATCCTTGAATCATGTCTCCTCCCAATATATAGGTGTATATTTACCTTTAAATATCTAAAAAAAATATTATTATGGGATCAAAACTTTTCTTGAATAAAAGTTTATCGCATTCATAAATTCTACAAGATTTAATATCAGGACACGATCAACATATGAAAATATTAGAGTAAAATATCATAATAGACTAATATTTTCTAAGAAAATATCTCCTTCAACACCTCTAATAATATCAAATAAAGTCATGACTTAAACATTTTTATAGCTGTATATTTATGTGTATTTTAACTTCATCACACATGTGTTCCAAAAATATAAATAGTTCAAATATTTTGTCTCTCATAACTGAATCATCTCGCTGTAATCAAAAATTCAAAAATATTTGTTGTCATAACTCTTCTAAAATGTCATATGCTTTTGATAATCTATGCTCCAGTCATAATAATTAAAATTCAACTTTAAATATTGAATTATCATCAATTCTTATTGACTTATTAAAACATTAAAACATCCTCCCATTAAATTTTCGCATACATCAATTCTTTTTAATAACCCCATATTGTTTTGGATGAAATTGAACATATCCATATTAATTAATTATACATAATTCAATATAATACATTTAGATATAAATTAATCAATGTTATCATCATTAGTAACTACTTCTTCTTCTGGACACACCATCAGGAACATTATTGATATCAGAAATTTATATTACAACCATATTGACCACTACCCAAGTCACTGCTTTCATTAAAAAACTTCAATCACCAACCACTATCTCCAATTACTTTTATTCTCAATAAAGTTCATTTGAACATAACATACAACTATCCACTTCTCATAATCTCATTTAGAATGTATTATTCAAGAAACCATTTCATCATATTCATTAAGTATGTTTCTAAAGAACTGTTATAAAAAATTATGAATCATTATTTAAACATCAGGTGTACAAAAATATACAACATAATCAATTAATTTTTTTAATTCAACAATTTATCCACAATTCATAAAATGATTCTTTCTCTATTCCACTTCATATTTAAAATAAATATCCAACATTATAAATAACTTTTTATCAAGTCTACATCTAGATTTCTTATTTCTAGAACACCTTCATGGATAATCACATTCTTTAATTAATTATCATAGCTTGAATAATATATGATTCTAAAACTACCATAATATTTTCTAGATTGAAGTATCACCATAAAATAAATAGGTCTCTTATCCTGACATTTACCTTCAAATGATAATTTTACCATCCACAATATATTATAAAATTTCCCTATTGAAAATATATATGTTTTAAAATAAATATTCCATACATAATTGATAAGTTATGGTTAATGTAGCCTATAAAATATTATATTTATTATTACATGTCTATTGGAACGATATTATTTAATATCACAAATCCACTTATAGTTTTCATTCTTATTCATCCATTCAGTCACTTCTCTTGGAAAAACATCCTCTTCATATACTAATATACATAACAAACCATTTCCACAATCCATAATCTATCAATTGTTTCTAAATCATTCTTTTTGTACTATAATAATTATTTATAAATTATCATTAACATAGTATTAAATAAAAAAGACTCTTCTTTTAGGTGAACATAAATATTCATCAATAAAAAACCTTTCAAAAGTGTCTCAATTTATCTTCTTATCATCCTCATATCTTATAATTTCATCATTGTAATAATGGATATAATTCTATAAAATGTTCCACACCAAATTTTTAAATAAAATTTTCCATATTGTCTAGAAACATATATCCTGATTATTCATTGTAATCATTAAATACATTCATCCTCATAGATATGATCTCATTTTCTACAAATAAAATTTCCAAAAATATTTCTTCAATAATTTCTACAATATACAAGGATGTATTATCCCAATCTTAATTAGTAACATGTATTAAATAAAAAATTTTAGAAACTACTATATGATGATGTTTATTTAAAAAATCTTGGATTTTTAATCCTCAATTATTTAACCCACTACATAATTATACTATGTTTAGTCCATATGGAATCACTACCATAGTCATTCATATTATATAAAAACATATCACAAAATTGTTTTCCTTAAAAATGGAAAAATGATTACTTTTTTCCTTCACGACCACAAGAAAGACTATATTAAGTATTAATTTCCACCTTTCCATGTCTATTGAATTTATGAACAATTGATAAAAAATAGATCACTTTTCATCAAAAAATATTTGGTTCTTTAATATCCCATTTTTATTTCTTTTCTATACCAAATAAAAGCTAATATAAATACTCTTAAAAGATTTTCTCATGTTTCTCTCCCACATTTATTGAAAATAAATTCAATGGTTCAATAGTAATGTAAATTTATATTCATCACATGCTAAAATTATGACATGAATCTTCATCATCACTCAATATTGAAAATACAATAACTTTCATATTAGAAGAGGATGGAATAACCTTAACGAAGGAAACAATCTTTAAATTAATCTACAGTAAGTCTGTTTAATAATTTCATGGTGTAGAATACAAGAGATATTAAGATAGATATCAATGTTTTCCATAAATCATATAACATTTGATACATAATCGAATATATTATTTGAGGGAATGTTCAAAATATTTTAATGAAATATCTTGTATTCATCTTAAAAAATATACTAGACGAGCATAAACAAATTAAGGTTTATCCACCTTTGTGGAACTCTTTTTTATTAAATAATTCTTCTCTCTTATATAGTATCATAATATATATTTCACATACATGAAAGAGAACATATTAATCATACCCTATCAATGTCATGTGAAAAATTATTGAATTTATATATACATAATATCCTCATCTTTTACAATAATTTCAAGAAACTAAATAATGTTATTATTTTTAATATTTACACTTTTATATCGACATCATAAATTTTCTGAATCTTGCATTTGAACAATTTTTATGTAACAAATCATAATTTTATCAATTAAACATCGTGTATAATAATTATGTTATATAGTATAAAACACATACATGAGATAGGGGACATAATAAAAACGTTATTCTCATAAATTAGGAATGAAACACGTGGTATTCACAGAAATTATAGAACTTATACTAATGGAATAGTAAACTGGTCATTGTAATAGTAATATGCCAAATAAATATAGTAATTTGGACTATTTAATAGTATCCTAACCTACGAATTTATAAATAAAATCTATGTATCTTATAAATGAAAATATTATATATTTACATCATGGTATAATAAAATAAATAATTTAAAATTGTAAATTAAGTGTTGGTAATGTTTTCATATGTAAATGTTTATTTATAATGATTTAAAAGAAAATTTATTTTCGTAAAATATATTCATAAATTAATATTTTTTCATATGATGAAAATATTTTGAGACCACATTAAATTTTTCAAAATTTTATAAAATCGTTTGTAATATTAAAATCGGTATTTTTTCTATAAATTATGATTTAAATTAAAAATAGAATTTCTCATATCAATAAAAATATTTTCATAAAATTGAATCCTTTTTTTAAGTATAAGCATAAAATAATCATTAGGGTGATTTTTTGGAATGTTTCAAAAGTAGTTGATTTTTGGTGAATAATGGAATAAGGTAATTTGTGGTATTTGACATTATAAGTAAAAAAATATGTATTAAGTCATGTTCAAGTGATGGATGATATAAGATCCCATTATATTGAACTCACATAATCAAGTTACTCTACTTATTCTATAAATTCAATAGTATTGATAATCATGAACAATATAATAATCAAATGAAAAATAATCAAAAACATGTCACACATCCCCTTATAAATACCAAGCCTTATCCTCACACCTCCAAATACTTGATTTTTTCCTATATTCTTCTCAATTTCTATCCCAAGAATCTTACCCACTTCCTAGTATTTTTTATCTCACAAAAATACAAAACACAATTTCTTTAAGGAGGTTATCAAGGATGCATTATTCAAGTGGTAAAACCCTCCCTCTTTATCTTTTATTTTCTCTTCAATTCTTATCCACCCTCACCTCACACATCCAATATAACATGATAACTTAAATATAATTTATATAATTTATTTTTATTTTTTTAATGGAATATGCATAATCATATCTATTCTCCTCTTCATTTGTCCTAAAAATTAAAATATTATATGTGGGGTGTCTATTCGCTGCTTTCATGGACGAAGAGCTTTATGTTTTCGTTATCACCCACAATTCCAGTCATAAATCCATTTTTATGGTTACAAATATAATAATAAGTGTATTAAATCTTTTTGAATTATTTTATCATGTATATAAACATAATATTAAGTGAAATGATAGTAGTTCATGATGGTCGTAAATAATCATCAAAATAAACCTATCATTTTTCATTAATAATTTATCTAATGATAATCCTCATGTAAAAAAATAAAATTATATAGTATACCATTTAAATTTATGGAAGTGTATTAATACGAAATAATTTTCCTTCTAGATAAATATTCTAATTTTATAGGGACATTTTTTTAATTAAACCGAAGCTAACTTGCCATTAAATGATGAAACGAACGCTCCCAAAACTATAAAATTAAACACTATAAATCATAGAAATTTCTATAAATGAAAATAGTATAATTATAATAATAATATGAAAAATAGGTTCTTAGTTAATTAATTAATTGATCTAATATATTTATCTAGGACATTATTGCAAGTGCATTACACTTTCATGCATAATTTATGAGATTCTCTCCACACCTCCATTTTCTCCGTCGGATTGCAATTTATCTCACATTAACCTCATATAACTCTATATTATCCTTAATTAATACTCATTGATTGAATGTTTATTTTACAAACACATTTATTTAGATCAATTATTTTTTCATTTATATGGAAATAAATTTTTTATAAGGGTCCCTTTTGAATTCCTCCCAATATGTAACCTCAATTAAAGGGAAATTCTTAATTTCATACTAATTTTCAAGTACACTCCATAATCTATTTAAATCATAATTTTTATAAATCACATTCTTTATCTTGAAAACCCAACTTAGTTAATTTATAGTTTTTTGAAGAAAAATTATTCCTTTCTCCGCTTTAAATATTCTTTTTTATTTTCTCTTAAACCACACTAATGTGGATCATTTCTAAATATTCTTAAACACTCCTTTTACAGTTTTTCACATAAGTTGGAAATAATATATCATGATCTATGATTATTTTCCATTATTAATTCCCAATTTTATTTAAATCCTTTCTTTCATGAACACCCTTACGACATTCCCTTTAGTTATTATTTATGACATGATTATGATACCCATTTCATTCCATCCATAACCCTTATGTTTATTTCATATGTTTGATTATTCATGTGGGACACATATGAATGAACATGTTATGGTGGGTGTTCCCAGATAGTTCCCCAATTAACGGGTAAATTTTTATTCTCATTATAATTCATGTTGGGATAGGGATTCAATGTAATTCCATCATGTGTCTTTTTCCACCTTGTGATATAGTCATGAAATTTAGCCTTGAATTATATTTATGTCATGTTTTATATTACTTCCTCATTCTATATATCCATTATTACATGATCCTAAGTTCTATATATTATGAATTTGTACATTTATTTTTATTCCATGACTTTTTATGTCATCATATTATGCCTTCCAACCCATTTCTTCTTCATTAGTCCAATGTTTATTCCTATACTAGGATTTTTTACATCATCCGTTTTTCATGTATTTCCTCGATTATACTATGTAGATGTAAGGGATCAAAGGTTTTTAGGATATCATAATAGTGTTCAGAAAAATTATTTGTTTTGTTTTTGTTTTAGTTCTTTCTATTTTTGTACATAATATTTCAAAGATACTTGGCTTTATGATCTTTGGTTTGTATTTGATGATTAATTATTCCTAAAATTATGTAATAATATGTGTAAAATTCTAGGGTCTCTATAGTTTGTATCATATGAAGTTCTAGTTAATTATTGAGGTTTTTACTATTAAACATGAGTAATAATCCAAGGTATGATTATATAACCATGGATAACCGAGATTCAAACTTAGGGAATCACAATATGGGATATAATATTTATTAACAAGTTTGTCCTTATATATTAAATGTTTTATTTTATTATTATTATTAGATAATTATTCAAGAACCCTTACTATATTTTTATTTTTTTAATGGTTGAAAATAGGAGAACATGTTCCAACAATCAATTTGATAATAAATTTTATGATTTCCCAAATGATGTTCCAAATCTGATTGGAATAAGAGCTAAAAATGTCATGAACTTAATTTCACCACTATATGAAGTTATGAATAATAATATGAATCCTGTTTAATTTACACATTCTCTTATGAAATAGAATATTATGGTAGAAACTTTATAAGAAAATTTCCTCTTATATTTAGTGGATCTTATGATCCCATCATCGTAGAACAATGTATCAATTCCAGTGAAACGATGCTCTATGTCTCTTAGTGTTATGAAGAAGATATATTTTTTCCGGAGGTCTATCAATTAAGTGGGGAAGATGATTAATGTTGGAAAAATATCAATAACACAATGTATAAATAGGAAATTAGTCCAATGTAATGGGAATTATTCATGAAAAATATTTTTCAATAAATTATTTCTCCAAACACTATATCTTAATATGGAAATGTATTTACTCATATGGAAGAAAAATGAATATGAGTCAATAGGGGTGTATGAGAAAAATATACAAGGATTTCATGATACACCAATTGATTTTTCATGACCAATTAATTCAATGTGAATAACTTCATTAGTAGATTAAAATTGAAACAATGGAATGAATTAGATATTCCATAAAGTGACAGTTGTGAGGAGATCGTCCCTTATACCCTTATGGTTGAAATGCAGATTAGAGACTCTCAGTGGTATCATGGTCTTGGAGATAAAAAGGAAAAACAGTGTTTAATATGGGATTATTTATTGATAAATACCATGATGTAAGGAAAACCTAACATCCCACATGTCAGAAGTGTGTAAATAATCATCCTGGAAACTACCAAAGGGGAACCAAGATATGATTCTAATGTGGAAGAGAGGATTAGCAGGATAATTTTATAGTAATTTATTTAAATAATATAAATAATTTGGAAGAATAAATGAAGGTTTAAACCAACACTCAGCCTATATATGAGTGTTTTAACTATAATGAACTTTTGAATTTTTCAAGATAATTACATAAGCTAACGATTGACAGTGGAAATTAAGAACATCCTACAAAGTAGTAAGTATGGGTATATGATATCATTAATGATGAGGTAGATCCTAAAAATGACATGGTGAAAGGTAAAGTTATTATTCATTTAGGAATATTTAATTTAATATTTGATTCTAGTTCTAAAAATTCATTTATATCTTGCATGTTTAGTAATACAATTCAAACACCACCTCAAAATATAACTGTTTAGTTATTCATGAGAATAAAAAATAGATAAATTACTATATCAAAATTATATAAATCTTACTTGGTTATTTTTGGTTGACTAAACTGCACATAAAATCTTCTCTTACATTATTTAGTGATGTTTTTTAATTATATTGTGCATTGATTTGCTATCGTTGGACAAAGAAAACATCAATTGTAAACAAATAGAGACATACCATTATATCCTGAGGCTTCCTTAAATTCTGTATAAGTGTTATGAGGATGATATTTCCCTATTAAAACAATGATCTCAATTTTGGATATTATTTCTTTATGATAAAGTATCTCCTGGTAAAATTATTAAGATAAAGGAGATAATCATGCTCGAAGACATTCCCATTATGAGGGACTATACTGACGTGTCCCAAAAAAGATCTACCTTATTTTCTTTAAAATTGAGTGGTAGTGTCTTCAGCTGATATTATTCTTAAATCTCGGACTATAACAAATAATCGTTATAGAGTGGCCATTATTATGTTGGAATAACTAATGATGTAGTTATAGAATAATCTGCACAAGTGTTTCATATCACAACTAGAATATGAAGCTACTCTCGTGGACCTATATCCGCAGTTTTAATACTGTGTCTATAGGCCTACTTTCCGTGACCTATAGAAACGGTTTTTAAAACCTTGGATATATACCAATTTTTTCGAATCCTTAAAATTATGGTTCTCTAGAATCGTGGCTATTGGGTTCTCGCGCTTCCATGGGAACAAACATTGCAAAAAAAAATTTGGCACGAAGCCCTACCACCATGGTTTTGAGGCTATTAACAAGGGTTTTATTAATATATACATATATATATCATAATATATATAAATATATGCATTAATTTTCACGTGGTGTAGTGGTGAGTACGCTGGATCACAAAGGGGAGATTCAGGGATCGAAACTCATCGGTGACATTTTTTATTTAGGCTTATGCCATGGTTTTACCAAGGATATTGCCATAGTTTTAACCATGGAAATAACTACTTATAGCCATTGTTTAAACCGTGTCTATAGTTCGACCGTGATTTTGGCAAATTTCAAGTTCTGCTACCATGGTTTTCAAAACCATGGAAATAGGTTGGGGCCTACGACCATGGTGATAGCGGCCATGATTGGCTAATATCGTGGTCGTAGGCTACGACCATAGGTTTGGGGCCTATTTCCATGGTTTTGAACAATGTCAATAGGCATTTTTCTATTTCTGTATTCCTATGTGTTTCACCATCGGGTACACCATTCCTCTTATTTAAGAATACGGATGGATAAATGTACCTCTACATTGATTATCATGATATCAAAAAATTAATGATAAAAACTATTATTCGCAACCAAAGATAGATGACTTTTTTGATCTCCTATGTGAGGCCATGTATTTCTAAAAGGTGGAACTTTTGGGGGGTATTCACTAATTAATGGTGAAGGAGGAATATATTCCCATGATTAACTTTTGAATGATGTATAAAAAACATTGAGTTTATTTTGATTCCATCACACTCAATAATGGTCTAGATATTTTCATGGATGTAATTAATAGAGACATTAGAGATTACCCTAATAGATTTTTGGTATTCTTAATATGTAGTATTCTGATATACTCTAAGAGAATGGATGAACATGAGGTGTATTAAAATACTATTCTAATGTCTTTGTGAAGGGAGAAACTATATGCATAGATAGTAAATGTTAGTTCTAGATGGGTGATGTGTCATTCTTGTGGAATGATACCTCAAGAAGATAGATGAATATGGACCCTTATAAAACAAATGAAATTTAAGAGTGGCCCAAACTAACATCTGTAACAAATATCCTTAGTATTCATGCATTAGTTTCCTACTACTGATAATCTGTGTGGTATTACACATGATTATATAACCCAATAATTTCGTTGACATGGAAATGGGTAATGTATTTGTATATGGAGTATTGTGAGGAAATATTTAAGTAGATTGAAAATATTCGAATCACTAAGAATGTGCTCGAACTACCAACAAGTGGAGATGGGTTTTTGATATACAATGATTCTTCAATAAATGTTTTGTGTGGTTTACTCATAAATAATGGTAAAGTGATAGTCTATTCTTCACAATAGATAAATATCCATTTTAAGAACTACCAAATTAATTATCTAGATCATGAATCTAGGATTTAATCCCATGAAAATATATTGTCATTACCTCTATGGTGATAATTATCACACATATACCAATCATTAGAGCTTATAGTATATATTTACAGAAAAGGTTATTAAAATTTGTCAAAGGATATGGTTAGAGATAATCAAGGAGTATGATTTCTATATTCACTATAATCATGGGAAAGAAAATAAGGTAGTCGATGTCATAGAAAAAAATAACATGTTACTCTATCCACGATGTAAATTGAGAAAGACCTTATATTCATGGAAATTAAAAAGATGGATTTGGAAATCATAATAGCAGGGAATACATCCGGCCTTACCCAAATGGTTTCCAAACGACATATCTAGGAGAAGTTTAAGGAGGCACAATGGGATGATCAGGAGCTACAAAATGGGTTAAAGAGGTAATGAAAGGGAAGCTACATGAATTCAACATTGATGAGGACGGGTTGGTTCAGTTTGGAACTAGCCTTTGTGTATCGTTTTTACCTGAGATTAAGGATATACTAGATAATTCACATTCCTCATCTTTCTACATCCATCCTAGAAGTACAAATATGTATTGTTGTATTCAAGAACACTTCTAGAGGAAAAATATAATAAGGAGATTTTGGAGTATATCTCATGGTGTGTGGCATGTCAGAAAGTTTAACTAGAGAAACATAATTCCAAATAGATGATACAACCATTTCCTATAACCACATTGGAATCAGAGAATGTCACTATGGAATTTTTCAATGGAATTATAAAAAACATACAAAGAAAATAATGTGATATGGGTTGAGGTGGATCGACTAACCAAGACTGCCCACATAATTTTTATACAAGAAGATTTCCCTCTTGAAAAACATGCCAAGTTATATGTTAAGAAAGTGGTGAGGATAAATAGGGTTCCACTTTTGATAGTAATTGATCATAATCCAGCCTTCACATCAAAACTATGTATAATTCTTCAACATTCTTTGAGTACTAAATTGAATATCAGTATGTCCTATCACCCCCAAAGTGATGTCCAATCTGAAATTACTATTATGATGTTTTAGGATATGTTAAAAGCATACTCAATGAAATTTAAAGGTATATGAGATCAGAAAATCCCATTGGTTGAGTTATCATATGAAAATAATTTCCACTAGATTATTCAGAATGCTCCATATAATGCTATATATGGGAATCGATGTTGAACTCCAACCAGTTGGGATGAAGTTGGAGAAATAATTTTGCATGGACTTGATCTTGTGCAAGAAACTACTAAAAAGGTTAAATCCATCTAAAAACATATCAAATATTATCAAAGTCTGAAAAAGAACAATGATGACAACAATTGGATGGATTTGGATATTAATGTAGGAGACAATGTCTTTTTTTGAATATCACCATGGAATAAATACATGTGGTTTGGAAAAGAAAGGGAATATTAGCCTAAGGTGAATTTTACCCTTTAATATCCCTGATCACAAAATAGAGGTATCCAATAAGGAAACAATTTCACAAAATATGGCTCAACTTCATCACATGTTCCATGTCTCTCTTGTAAGCATGTTTATACTTGTCCCCTCACATGTAGTAAAATATTGATGTGGTACCACATGATAATGACCTATCGAATGAAGAGAAGCAAGTAAATATTTTGAACCATAGAGACAAATTCTTATTCAACAATACAACTCATCTTTTCAATGTTTTGTGGAGGAATCATATATATTAAGGGGCAACATGGAATCCAAAGGAAGACATGAAGTAAATGTACCATCACCGTTTTACAACATAGAATGTAAAATGAAATTTCGAGGGAAAATTATAATAAGGGAGGAATAATGTAATGACCAAAAAAATTATGAAATAAATTTCCCTTATTTTATTTATGTTTTAATTATAAAACACATACGTCACATATATAACCTAACAAAAACATTAGTGTTATAAATTAAGAAGTAAATAAGTTGTATTCATAGAAATTTAAGAACCTATACTGATGGAATAATAACCTGACCATTGGAATTGTAATATAACCATTAAGAATAGTAATATTTCAAATATAATAGTATCATAACATATGAATATATCAATAAAATTAAGGAATATTATAAATTAAAATATGATATATTTGTATCATGGTATATGTAAATAAATGTTTTAAAAATGATAAATTAAGTATTATTATTTTTTAAAAAACATAAAAGTTAATTTATAATGATTAAAAAGAAATTTTATTTTAATAAAATAGTTAATTTTTTAATATTTTGTTTTATTATGATAATATGATAATTTTATGAGACCTTAATTAATTTTCTTATCTTTCATAATATCAGTTTTAATATTAAAATCTATATTTTCCAAATAAATGATGATTTTAATCAAAAAATAAATTTATCATATTTAGAAAATTATTTTCATATAATATAGTCCATTTTATGAAATCTACACATCGTAAAATAATTAGGGTTTACTTATTTTTATTTTTATAAAATAATTAAATTTATTATTAATAGAAAAATATGGTAATTTATGGAATTTAACATTATATGTGAAAAAATGAATTTTGGATTCATATGTGATTCATGGATTATGTAATTAACCATTATGTAAAAAACACATTCTCTATTTAATGTACTTATTCAATGTAATCAACACTGTTGGTAACCTAGATCGAAAATAGTTAACAATTGAATAAATTAATCAAACCCCCCTCTTCTCCCTATAAATACCACTCTTCACCACCCCTTATCCTCACACCTATAAAACCTGCAATTTTTCCTAAGTAAAATCCAATTCATCTCTAATTCCATTACCCTCTTATTTTCTTGTTGGTCTCCTTACAAGTCCAAACCCAAGTGCCATAAGGTGGTTCTCAAGAGACGTTATTCAGGAGGAATAACCCACAACATTTATCTTATTTTATTTTATTTTCATATCCTTCCATCACATCCACTATCCAAAGTGACATGATAACTCCAACATCATATATATATATATATAATAATTGTATGGTGTTAATAGAATATCAATCATCAAATCTATTTTCCTCAATTTTTTTCCAAAAAATGAAAACAATGTTTTTGGGGTGTCAATTCACCACCTTCGTGGATGATGAGTTTTAATTTATGTATTATCTCCCTCAAGGATGGTCAAAAAACCATTTTAATGGTAAAATTATTTTATAACAAGCATATTAAAACTTTTAATTTTAATTAACTATTATATAAACAAAATATTAAATAAAATGATACTAGTTCTTCGTGGTTGTAAAAAACAATCAAAATAAACTAATAATTTTTCATTAATGTTTTATATAATGAATAGTCCTCATGTCAAAGAATAAAATGATACCATTTAAATTTATGGAAGTGAATTAGTACCATATAATTTCACTTTTGGAGAATTAATCTAATTTTACATGAACATCCAAAATTATACACAAGCAATCTGACCCTAAACCAAGCACTCCTGAAACAAAAAAATTAAACACTATTGATTTTTTAAATAACCATTAATGAAAATAATAAAAATAAAATAAAACCAAAATATTTATAATTGGTTTGGAATTAATTTAATAATGGATCTAATTTGATTCTCCAAGAAAATAAGTGCAAGTAGATAACACTTTTTAATCATAAGGTAATGGATTTTCTCTAAACATCCATTTTTTCCATCAAGTTAAAAATTATCTCTCTTTACCAAAATTTAATTATTAGTTATTCTTATTTACACCTCCTACATTACATTTTAATGTTCGAATAAAATTTAACAATTTCAATTCTTCTTGATTTGATGTGAAAATACATGTTTGCTACGGTTCCCTTTCAGATTCCTCTAGATAAGAAAACCCAAATAAAGGAAACTTATAAATTTCAAACCCATTTTCACGTACAATTCAAATAATGTTTTAGTCAACCAATATTTTTCTAAAATAACTATTGTTATCATAAAATTCGTTTTTAGATCATTTTTTGTTTTAATCAAACAATTATTATTTTTTCAACTTTATTGTCTATTTTTTTTATTTTCACTTAAACCGCACCAAAGTTACTCATTTCTAATGTTTCTAAAACACTATTTTTATATGTTTTCACAAATATTGGAAATAATATATATATATATATACATAGGGCTATGTTACTTTATGATTTTATAAGCTTGATTTAAACCTAATATTTCATGGACATCATTATGATATTCCATTTGGTTTTTCCTTATGACATGATTATGAATCCCATTTCATTGTATAGATAACTCTTATGTTTATTTCTTATGTTTCATTCAAGATGTTTCACACAATTGAATGAACATGTTATGATGGGTGTTCCTATATAGTGCTTTGATTAATTGGTTTAACTTTAGTATCGCGAGACATCATGTTATGATATAGAATAAACCTAATTATTTCTGCTACTTTTTCCTACAATGTAATATAGTCTTGGTAGTCAGGCTTGATTAATGTTAATGTCATGTTTTGTGTTAATTCCATATTTCTATGTTTCCATTTTAATATGATTATGTGTTCTATATGTTTTTCTTTTATATATTTACACTTGTTCCATTCCTTTTTTATGTCAGCATATTATGCATTCTGACTCATTTGATATTCTTTATTCCTATTTTTATTCCCTTACTGGACATTTTAGCTCATCCCATTGTTCATTTATTCCATATGTTATCCTATGGAGATGTAAGAGCTCAATGGATATTAGGAACTCATCATGGATTTTAAATAAAACACCTCATTATTTTATATTCATTCTTTTTCTAATTTTGATCATTGTCTTCCAAATAAACCTGAATTTATAATCACTATTTTTTATTAGATGATTAATTATTCTTAAAATCATGTAATAAAATGTGTGAAAGAAGAGAGTTTCTATATTTTGTAACATCATATTTACATGAGATATTAATATGTGGAATCTATTCAACTGAACTCCCACTCAATGTGTAAACTCCATTAATCTATTTCATCATGGATGATACCTAATGAAATAAATTACTCTCTCATGAATATATTATATGATACTGTATGAATGTTATTATATTAATTACATAATGCATCCACCAAAATTAATTCGGCACTATCAATTCCCCGCATAGAGAAATATAAACAATATATGTATGATTAAGGGTGTTTCTCCAAAGATATGTAATTTTGAGCAACATGGTGGAGAGATATTCCATAACATAGAAACTTCTCCAAAATCTGATTCACACATCTTTATGCATTCTACATTTATTATCTTAACCCAAACATCATTTTCTAGAATGGAATCTTCTTTTTTATTTATTAATTCATATGTTGAACACTTTTTTTTCACAATATCTTGAAATGAATATTCACATTCTTGTGATTTCATTATTTTCATTACATATTTCATCTGACCTCCCCATAGAAACAACCATTCTTCACGAATATGCCTTCTTATCTTGTATATCCCACTAATAGATATATTTCTTTGATTAATTTTTTAATATAAAAATAATTTATTTTTTTATTATAATTATAAATAATGAATGGTTATTAATTTTTTTATTCATATTTTAGAAAGATAAATTTTAATTCAATTCAGATGAAAATAAAATAATTAGAGGGAAAATTTAGACTTTAGAAGGTGAAAGATGACTCTAGGGGGTCAAATATAGAAGTAAATAAATAATATAATCATTATATAGTACATGATATGAATATCCATTCATATTTTTAACATAATGATTAAGGAATATACTAAAATTAAAGGCAACCCTTTACAAAAAGATTTTAATTAATTACATGATTCACATTGTGAATTCCATATTAATGGCATGAAATATTGAATATTTGAATAACATATGAGATGAAGGGAACATTCACAATGTGATGTATCTTTTGAAACATTGAATATTTGGGGAAAAGATATCTCAGATATAGATTCACACTATTCATTTCATCATTTCCCTATTCATTTTCAACCCAAATTCTACAACAAATTCAAAATTATATTTTTTCCAAATCATGACCAAATAAATTGTGGATTTTATCAAGGATCGCCATGAATGAATGAGATTTAATATGATTCAATGAAAGTAAAATATTTGGAGAATTGAATATGACATTTGTGGTTTTCAAAACTATAAATCGATATAGAGGTGTTGTTGTAAATGAAAAAGGCAGACTGGATCAAGATGAAACTTGTTTCACTACTATAGTGCCCTCAAACCGGATATCATTACAAATTTGTTTGGGTTTTTTATTTTAATTATTTTCTTAACCTATTACTGCCAGAATGAGAGTTTATTTTGTTTATTTCAAGGTGATTTCAACAAAGGGTAATTGATGTAGTGGATATTTTATTTTAAATAAATTATTAATATAAATGTTTTTAATTTATTTATTTTCTCATATATCTTCCTCTCTCATTCAACAATTCATACCATTGCCTTATTGGTGAGTATTTGAGCCCATAATAATGAATTGACTAGAGTTTTATTTCCACCATGTCTATTAGGTTAATTACGTTATATATTTAAATACAGTTTCAAGTTACTTAGTTTTATATTATTCAATGTACCACGCCATAGTAAAAGAACAGTATTGAGATATAGAGTGTTTTCATAGACCAAGAGATGAACATAGACATGATTCAGATGACTGGATAATTTTCTTTTAATTACTTTATACTTTATTAATTCTGGTAACTAGATTTTCAATTTACTCATAGATTTTTATTTCTTAACTAATTTTCCCTCCAGAACCCTAATTCTCGATACAATAATTTTAATTTCTAAATTTTAACTTTTTGAAGAACCAAAGTATTAAATTAAATTTATTCCCCAACCTATTCTCATGGGATCTAACTTGGACATTAAATTCAAATGATACTTATTTATTAATATAGGGATTGTAGTTTCATGTTTTATGAATTTATAAATTCGATATACCTGATAGAATAAATATTCCCATGTTTTGTACCAATGGTTTCATTACACTATTTTGGATATGGATTAGATGTAACATTTATTTACTAATTAATTTAAATAAATTTTTCACATATTTTTATTTCTAAATTTTAGATTTGATTTTTCAATAGATATTTTGATTTATTTTACTACACATGGGTATTTTTGGTTGAGATGGTAGGATTACAATGTATTTTGACTCTAAAATAAAAATTTTACCACAAATAATATGAATCATTAACATCTTATTCATGAACATAGGTTTTTGAAAATATAAACAAAAATGTTCTTACAAAAATATTCGAGTAAGGAAGTGGAGACACTTTGTAACCTAGAATCAAACATTGGATAGCCATGTTTAGGGATTGAAACAATTCTCATCAAAATTGAGGTAATTTACAATAATAAGGACAATAGTTTCTTATAAATGAGTCCCTCAATATTATATTTTTCAAGGGGGGAAGAAGAAGGGACATTAGCAATTCAATTCTTACATAGAATCCTTTCCCATCACGAATATCACTATGAGGAAATGGATAAGGAAGGTGAGATGGTAAATTCCACATTTATAAATTATTTTGTTGAGGATATATAAGGAGATCATAATAAATAAGGAAAATAAACTACTATGTTATACATTGATTACAAAATCATTAAACACGAATAAGAAGTGGTATCAAAATTATCCAGTGAGGAGCTACCTCTAGAATATTAAATGATAATTTAAGAATTTTAAAAATCGAATGTATTAGTTGAAAAAGAACTATAAAACCCAGTATTTATAGATTTGTAATTATTTCTACAAATGATTTTGTTATCATTGTTTTGGTAACCACCACGTAATTTCAAGGAAATTTAAACCAGGAGTACTAAATGAGATACACTATATGTGAATCAATGTCCAGATTGTAATGTCCCTCTTCCAGAAGCCACCCAGAGGTGCCCCATACCTAATTGGTCACATGGCCTCAATCACATTTTCCGTAACGCCAAAGGCATCCGACTAGTAGTGGGGGCCTTGGGTATGATAGTGGGGAAACTATTCCCTCAATGGAAGTGTAACACAACGGAAGGTAAACAGATAAAAATGGTGAAATCAGTAATAATATCAAACAACAAGATAAAATGGTAGTCTATAGAAATAATCAAATGGAGAACACATATATAAATAATTCATGATACATATGTCTAGAAAAGAAGCCAAACACGTCACATTGATGGAATACAATACTAAACCAATGTACAAAAGAAAATATTAAACGGCTCTACAGCAACGCAAGCCAAAGCTTGATCCCATTCTCTCCAGCTCCAAGCAGTCAAGTACCAAAAGTAGAAGGGTGCTTGAACTTATCTATACCTGCAAAAATATAATCTGTTTGGGCCCAAACGCATTACCCAAATAGGGTTTGAGAATAAATCCAAGTAGCCAACCACTAAGATATATGTTCCTAATAGTCCTTGAATATATTTGAAAATAATAATCAAAATCAGTAAATAAAGAAGTACCCAATAGTAACCAGTTCCATATATTCAAATAATTCAATTCCACATATCAAGAAAGCAGGTAAACATAAACAGGTAACCCTCTGGGATGTACTCATGGCCTATCCCCTCTGGTCCTACCTATAAATCACAATCAACCCTCTGGGAAGTACTCATAGTATAACCCCTCAAGTTCATCTTTTGCCTAGACACATTGGGGAAGCACTCGCCATTAATTCCACCTATTGGCTCATATCAGTAAATAAAAGGCAGTCTGTAGAACCACTTATGTCACATTCCCCTTGTGGCCTGCGTAGAGGAACCACATACACTCTTAGGATGCACTTACATCAAATCCCACCGTGGTCTCACATCGTAAAAAAATAACGGACACTCTGGAGAAGAAATTACATATATTCTCCCTATAGTCTACTACACCAGGTTCTCACGGCCCTGTGTAGTTCATACAAGAATCACAATGCATATCGGCCAATGTAAACCTCATGAACTACTTGGCTAACAATCTAGATCATAACAGCATGTCAGATAAACATCACTCCATCCTACAATACAAGGCATGGGAAACCAAGAAGGCAACCTAACAGTCTAAGCATAACCAAATGGTCATAAACAAAAATTCATTGGAAAACACTTCCCATGCATAAAAAATAACCCTATTGTCATTCAATTGACCTATACTCAAGCATACAATCATAGCATGCAAATTACAGGGCTAAAACAGTAAAAATGCAATACCCCGTTCAAGGTTATTGGGAAATTTTTCACAATTAACTCAAAGAAATTCAACCGAAAGGCACAAACCGCATAACTCGATGTTGTAGGCATGATATACGTGAACCTAAAGACTTTAATTTCCCAAGAACACTGTAGATCTAAAAAAACGCTCAAAATGATCAACTGAAGATAAATCTTGAAAGAGGTGGAATAAGGAAACGAAGCTCTAGGAGAAGGAAGAGCTTACTGAGGTAAACCAACACAATCGACGACATTCGATTCAGATAAAACATGCTTGATCGGGGGCTTGGGGAAATATCACGGCCATACGGGTTCTCACAGATGAACTAGGTTGAGAAGTAGTCAGTTCTGTCTATCAGACGTGACCCCAATGTGTTTAATAAAAAATTAAAGTACACAATGTGTACTTTATAAGTACATGGAATGTACTTGCCTTCATCAAAACCTACATTAAGCGGTCTCCAGGTCACCCCACATGGTCTAGTACATGTCCGATACATGGCCAGCAACCGGCTACCCATAATAACTGAATACACAGTGTGTACTTATAAAGTACATGATGTGTACTTCAAAAATTTCCAAAAAATCTTCATTTTTCAAGAAAACACTAGAAAAAAGAAAAAAATTCCTTAAACTATTATACGGGTTCTTACAAACTACCCCACACCCCTTAAAGAAATCCATCCTCGAATTTCCCTAGTAAGGGCATCATAGAAGAAGAATCCTCAAACAGCTCCGGCCACTATGATTATACATCGATCTCCTTATCCCAAGTCTCATCTTATACTCGCCTATGCTACCATATCACCCATACCAGAGGAACAAACTGACTACATAGAACTTTCCTACTACGATCAACAATCCGGATAGGATGCTCCTCAAATGAGGTTTCCACCTTTTACTCAACCTCCTCGGGTTGAAAGGAATGTGACAGGTATGAGAAGTAACGTCAGAGATGAGAAACGTGGAAAACGTCGTGCATAGACCGGTACCTCTGAGGTAATTGAAATTGATAGGAAACCGGCCCAAATCTCTCCAACACCTCAAATGGACTAACATACCACAACAAAAGCTTACCCTATCTCCAAATCCTTCTGTTCCCCAACCTCGGTGTGACACGCAGGAAAACTTGATCCCTGTCCTTGAACTCTAGAGGTCATCTCCACTGATCAGCAAAATAATTCTATCTATACTATTTAGTAGACATCCTCTTCTAAATAAAATCTATCTGTTCTATGGTATCCTTGAAAAGTCGAGGACCCAGCATTGTTGCATCTCATGCCTCCAAACAACATAAGGGTGATTGGCATGGCTTGCTGTACAAAGCCTGATAAGGTTCCATCTGAATAGTTGATTGAAAACTATTATTTTAAGTGAACACAACAAGAGGTATGTACTTCACCCAAAAAACTCCAAAGTCTAAGATACATACATGAAGCATGTTCTCAAGAACCCGAATATTATTCTCGAACTGGCCATCTGTCTTGGGGTGGTAAGCTATACTCAGAAATACCTATGTACCCAAGGCCTTCTTCAATACTTTCTAGACCCGAGAAGTAAAAAAGGGAATCCCTGTCTGAAACAATATAGTGTGGAACCCCATGTACACATACAATCCCTCATATATGCAAACTTTACATCTCATTAACACTGAAAGTCTCCCTGATTTGAAATAAATGAGCAACCTTCATGAGTATATCAATGAAAACCTAGAAAACATCATTCCATCGAGGAAACCTCGGAAAAACTATCATGAAGTCCATTTCGATATCATTCCATTTCCACTCGGGAATGGGTAACTACTGCAAAATTCATACTAGTCACTGATTCTCCACCTTCACCTACTGACAGGTGTAACACCTCATGAAAAAACTAGCAACATCTCTCTTCATACCTAGCCACTAATACTGATGGTGTAGATCATGATACATCTTGGTCACATCGGGATGAACTGCCCAAACTAAGGTGTGAAAGTCATGCATCATCTCCTTGCGTATGTCTGTTGACACCCATACACACCCATGAAGATTCAAGACCTCATCCTTACCTATGATCTATTTATTAATAGGGTCCTCTCCTGATGCACTTTCCTGTAGAACTAGGCCTTTAGAATCTGATAGCTACCCCAATCGCACTCGATCAAGAAGAGTAGAGGTACGAGCTACAGAAGAAAGAAACGTTTTCCCATGTCTGTCATGAACCACCAAATACATCTCAGAAAATAGAGCCACAAGCTACCACTCACTGCTGGCCCCAAGAACTGCCGATATCTGTGTCCTCTTGCTCAGCGCATCAGCCACCGAATTTCCTTTCCCGGATGTATAGGCAAGCTCAAAGTCAAAAGACTGAAGGTGCTCAACCCACCTTTACTGTCTCAAATTCAAGTCACACTGAGTGAAGATATACTAGAGACTTTTGTGGTCCGTGAGAACTACAAAACGCTATCCAAGAAGATAATGTCTCCAATTGTGCATGCCATGAACAACAACAGCGAGTTCGATATCATGTGTCTGGTAATTCTCCTCATATGGCCTCAACTGTCAAGACCCGTACGCAACGACTCCTTCCCCCTACATAAGCACTACTCCAAGCCCGATACCTGATGCATCACAGTAAATAGTATAGCTCTTTCCTAGATCTGGTAAAACTAGTATCGGTGCCGAAGTCAACCTCCCTTTCATCTCCTGAAAGGATGACTCACATGAATTATACCACAATAACTTTACACCCATATTATTCAGGCCCTTCAGTGGTGCTACTTAGCGTGAGAAGCTCTATATGAAATGCCTATAGTATCCAGTCAGCCCTAAAAAACTTCATAAGTCGAAAATATTCTTCAGATTCTCCTATGAAACTATATCCCTAACGTTTTCTAGGTCTAATGATACTCCTGTCTCCGAGATAACATGACCAAATAAGTGAATCTGGTCCATAAAAAAGTGGAATTTTGATATATTAACATAAAACTGATGCTCTCTCAGGGAAATCAAAGTGATCTCAAGATGGGTAGAATGGTAATGTCGAGGGTGAGAGTACACCAAGATATCATCCATGAAAACCACCACGAATGAATCCAATTGTGGATGGAACACTTGGTTCATCAGTGCCATCAAGACTGCAGGCGCGTTTCTGAGACCAAACAATATAACCACATATTTTTATAGATAATACCTGCTCCAAAAATTTGTAAGAGGTGTATTAGATGGTCTAACATGTAACTAATGATAAATAGATCTCATGTTAATCTTCAATAACACCCAGGATACTTGAAGCCGATCAAATAGATCATCAATCCCTGACAAGGGGTGTCCTTTCTTGACTGTCAACTGGTTCAACTTTTGATAATCGACAAAAAGTTTATGGTACCATCTACCTTCTTCACAAACAGGACAAGAGAACCTCAAGGAGAAGTACTAGGTCAGATAAAAACCCTTTCCTGAAACTCCTCCAACTTCTTCATGATCTCATGTAACTCAAGTGTATTCATCCTATAAGGAGGAACGAACACCTGTGATGCTCCTAGCATAAGATCAATAGAAAACTCTATCTCTTATTCTATAGAGAAACCTGAAAATTCCTCTAGAAAGATGATTCTAAAACGATCCACCACTGGAGGAAATTCCATCTGGGAAGTCCCCTGGTCATCTAGATAAAGACTAGAAATATGGGCTATAAATCCTCTTAGCACATGATGCTCGGGTCCCTCTCTACTCGCATGGAAATCCCATTCACCCTAATGATGAAACGATATGCCCTCTAGTGATGTGAAACTCTCCCTAAGAAGATAGAAATAGAAAACTGCCTAGAAGGAAACTAAACAGCTCAATATAAGAATGACATCATAGCATGTCCTCTCTAGTGCATAAAGATCCAAAAACAAAAGTCACACCCACCAACCTCAAGAGGGAACACCTTGCACTGATGTACACTAGTTTTTCTTGTCCCCAATGATGTGTCCAACATCAAGACATCATTAGATGTAAATATACAGTGCCCCAGACTCTCCACAACAGAAATAGATATAAAGATATTCGAATCCCTTATATTGAAAAGAGTATATGCAAAAACTGAGGCAACTAAGAACGTACCTCAAACTGTTGAGGGTCTAGGATCCTGCTCTTACTGGGTCTACTCCACTGATAATGTGTGACCTACACCACGACCCCATGACCCTACCTGACCACCCTGAGCTGGTCGACACTGCTATTAGTAAACGCTTGGAGAATAACTACCACAGTTGTGAAAACAACCTCATCCTGAATGGCTGGAGGAACATCAGTTCCCCGACTGATGATAAAATGGTGGCATTTCTCTTGAACGTGGATTCATTGAAGAACCCATATCACCACATGCTGGTGATAATATCTGATATAAATGGTGAACATGACCCATCATGCCGTAATATTAGAACTCCACTGGGTCTCTTGGGCAATTTGGCCTCATATGCCTTCTCTTCCAGCACTTGTAGCACACCTCATGGCTACCCAAAGAGGTGTATCGCCTCTTTGGATCACCGTGTGAAGACCCCCTGCGATGCTTCCTACTGTCAGTAGGAGGGATACTAACTCTGGATGTCAAGACGCCTTAGCTAACAACGCTAGAATTCCCCATATTGCGCTCTGTGATCACCACTTGGTAGATGATAGAAGTGATGAATGTCAACCATGAGATATTAACGTGAGATCAGATGCCTTTCTTGAGTGAATCCTCAAACTTCCTTGATAGGAATAACTCATCACGTATTGGAATAGGTTTGAAGTGCTGCAGCTTAGTGAAATGAGAAGAATAATCCATAACAAAAAGATTACCCTTATCTAGACTCATGAACTCCCAGTCTCGATAATCCCTCCGAGTCTTCTGATAGAAGTAGTCATAGAAGGAACACTAGAACTCATCCCAGGCCATAACCTGATGGTGTCCCACTAGTGATATCACATCCCAATATATCTTGGAAGAATCCCAAAGCATGTATTTAGCGAGCTTGATCCTCTTCTCTGGAGGTGTCTCTAGATGCTCGAAGAGAGACATCATGGATTAAAACCATGACTTTGCAGCCTGAGATCCTACATCCCCTATGAATGTGGGAGGATACTGCTGCTGGAGAACTTGCATCAACAATTCCATAGAAGGGGGAGGATGAAAAACTCCTCAAAAGGTCTGAATGAACCTCATGAAGCCCTCTCGGAACTATGCATCTGCACCTGAAACTGAAATGATGGTCGGTTCCAAGACTAGCACAACTAGAGGATCTTCTGGTATTCCTTGATCAGTCATGTCCGATGTCTGATCGTTGCCTGGTAACTAGCGTACAACAGGACGACGTCTCGGTGGAATGACTCTGTAAGTTCAAACACACACCTCAAGTCAAGATTATCAAGGACTGAAAACAAGAAGAGTATGGAGTGGAAATGGGAAGGAAAGAAGTAATGTTTTTCAAAACATGGATACACAGTGTGTATATTGTCTACATGACGTGTTCCCATAAGCCTTCACATGGGCGTGTACTTCTACCCACCCCAGTAATGTGACACCCCATACACGGCATGTAGTACTTACACACAACATGTAACTAAATCCTCTTTCCCCACCCGACTTCCCTTACATGGCTAGGCCACATGGTTCTCCTAGAACAAGAATACATGATGTGTTAGTTCCAGACATGATGTGTACTAAATAAACCTCACCGAACCGTGTTGTTAGTTACACGGTCGAATACAATGGTTACACTAAACGGAATGTTCAATCATGAAATCATGTGTACAAATTAATTTTTCATCTATTTGTGTAATTAGTCACACGGGTGGACACATGGTCTATGGAACACGATGTGAACATCTGGTACACAGCGTGTCCCACCAAAGATTTCTCTACCCCGTGTCTCTACCCACACAGTCAATGAAATGGTTAGAGACTACACAGTGTGTACATATAGTACATGGCGTGTAATTAGGAAAAAATGTTCCTTCCTGAACAGTAGGACACATGGCATGTATTCATCATTACACACCATGTATTATTGGTTTTGCTGGGCAGTAAGCCTTAGAAACTACTCTGGAAGCCCAGAAATCACTGAAATGAAAATTAAAGTGCCAAATCTCAATCTGTGAGGGCCCGTACTTCTTGAGAATCAAATTTTGGCATCTTATACATGTCATATTAAAGGAAAACAATATAATGATTCACAAATTTCTGATCCATGAGGGCCAATAACACCCCAATAACCAATGTTTGGGATCTATTCAAACAAGTCTTTACACAATTCAATACCCTATCAAATAGAAGGTATTATATTATGGAATCTATCACAACAACATGAATATCTAGCGCAACATCAATCATAACAACATGAAATCACTGATGCACCTTAAATGGAAAGGTAGGAATGCATGACATGTGATTTCAAACAAGTGCCTATATGATTCATGAGATGGAATACCCTCATCTCATCAGGTTGCAATAGAAATATGACCTTAATAATATCAATGATAGTAATAAAAATCGTGTGAATCACCCTACGGTTAAATAAAATCAACTGTAAAATTGCAAAACCAAAAAAATTACAATAATGTGGTAGATTGGTTTTTCCCTATACACGAGTTAGATACTCCTAAACACAGCTTATTTCCAAGTAACTATTTATTCATATCCCTGGATATAGGCTCAAAACAGAATGTAAAGAAGAAAATAATTCCTCTAATACCACATTGTAACTTATCAGTTTCAGGAGTCGCCTAGAGATGCCATTTACCTGGTTGGTCACATGGCCTTGGGTGCATTTCCTCGAATTCCAGAGGCTGCCAACTAGCTGTGAGCACCTTGGGTGTGATAGTGATTAAACTATTCCCTCATTGGCAGAGTAACGTAGTAAGAGTAAAACAAATAGCAATGGAAGAAGCAGTAAAACATGCAATAGGTAAACAATGGAAGAAATAAACAACTAGAGAACACACATACACACACATATGATGCATGATACATATTTCTATTAAATAGTCCAAACGTGTCACAATTATAGAATACAATACTAAAACAAATTATAATAAAAAACAGATAAAATGCTCCACATCATCACAAGCATCAACTTGGTCTCGTGCTCTCTAGCTCCATAAAAATCAATTACCTGAAGTAGAAGTTCACTTGCCCTTATCTGTACATGCAGCAATATAATCTGTTGGAGCCTAAAATAATGACCCAAATAGGGTGTGATATTAACTCACATTAGGAAACTACCCAAAGATATGTGCCTAACTATTAGTGAATATATATGGCAAGCTATAAACAAAATGAAACAGTAAACAAGGAAGTACTCAAAAGTAAACTATCCTACAGTTTCAAATGAATTTAGTAATCAGATATCAAGTAAGCAACTAATCATATATAGGGAAGTACTCACAACCCAACCCCTCTGGTCCAACCAAAATAAACACAAGCAACCCTTTGTGAAGTACACACAGTCTAACTTCTTTGTTTCATCTTTTTCACAGACTCTCTGAGGAATCTCTCAACGTCAATTCACCCCATAGTCTCGTATCGGTAAATAAAACGTTCTCTGGGGAATCACTCAATGTCCAATTCCCCATGTAGCCCACATCAAGGAACTACAAACACTCGTAGGAAGCACTTACGTCCATTCCCACTCATTATCTCGCATCATAACAGTTATCAAACACTATATAGAATCCATTAATGTCCATTCTCCTTATGGACTACAACATTAGGTTTTCATGGTCCTATGTAAGTCAATCGATCAAAGAAATATATATAATGGCCCATTTATACCGTAATAATTACTTGGGTAAATAGTCTACAACATAATAGCATGTCCGATAAATAATATCACTCTATCCCATTTGCAATATGAATAGAAAGTAAGCTGCCTAACAAGCTAAAAAAGAAAAAACGGTCATAAACAATACAAACATGGGCAACACATCCATAGCAGAGCAATTAACCCTATTCAGACTCAATTAACCTCTACTCAAGCTTATAAATCATATTAGGCAATAACAAGGTTAAAACCGCAAACATGCAATTCCCCAAAGGGGGTATTGGGAATTCTTGATCATATAACTCAAAGACTATTTATGAAAAGGCACAAACCACCTACCTCGGCATTGTATGATCGATATACCATAGTATTGGCCCTTGGATCGACCGAGAATGCAGTATATCTAAAAAAATCTAAAACATCCAACTGAGGATAACTCGTGAGAGAAGAGAAATCATGAAACAAGGTTCAAGAAGAAGAGAGAACTCACCGGTGCAATTCTAACACAACATACGTAATTAGATTCGGAGAACTGATGCTTGATCGGGGGCTCAGGGTAGTGTCGGCGTCTTATGGATGCTCTCGGTTGAAGAAGGCTAAAAAGAAGACACTTATGCCAATTAGACGCATCACTGGTCTGTTTAATGAAAAAAATAGTACACGACATGTACTTTAGAAGTACACAGCATGTACATTCCCTTACCGGCCCCCACATTAGATGGTCTCTAGGTCACCACACATAGTTGTCTGCTCGGCCGTTCCACGGCCAACACACAAATCTGTGTGGAAATGAGTACACGTCATGTACATACAAGTACAGGGTGTGTACAAAAAAAAATTTCTAGAAACTCCCCTTTTTCTCAAAAACACCATAAAAGAAACAAACATACCTGAAAAGAAGATTCGGGTTATTATATTAATATTTAGTCTTATAAATTGTATTCAATATTTAATTTCAATAATTATTGGTAGGGAGGTTAGAATTAATTTTATTTTTTTCAGTAATTTAATCTTATTACTTATAATAAATGATTATTGTTGTAGAGTGTCATAAAATATTATATAATGAAAACCAATGCTATAATTATTTTTCATTACATGAAACAGGTTATGTTTCAATACCCTTTTAGGGTTTCTATATTCTAATCCATGAAAAATAATTCTAGTTTTATCTTCAATGTTTAACATTTTATTAATTACTAATTAATTTTAAGGATTCTATTTGAAGTGTTTTTGAAGTGTTTATTTTAGGATTAGTCAAGTTATAGGTTTAAAATTTAAATCTTTATTCTATAAAAGTTTAGATTATTTCTATGTGAATGTTTTATCTAGAAGATAATCTAACATATATATTTTTGTAGAAACATATTAGGTAGTGCAATGAGACTATATTTCATTCATTGACATATGCTTTTCATTATTTTAATATTATGTTGCATGAAAAAACATATTAGTAAGCTCTATAGAAATGTTTTGTTATAGAAAATTTTTCATTAATAATTTTCCAATGTTTTTATGAAACTAGACTCAAAATTACAATATTTTAATTTCATAAGAAATTTTGAGAAATTTTATAGATTATTCTGGTCATCAAAGACTGATTTTCATGGAAATTATTTTTAATTATTTATATATATAACAATTTCCATTTATTGTAGAATTTTTAAAGTCCATGAATTATTAAATACATATAGTTACTATTGTAAACATTATTTTAATGATTTTTTCCAGTTTATTTTAGATATCTTTACTATAATTTATGATTATTGTGAGATCTAGGTCTACTCCTAAATGAAGAATAATGTTGACTATTTCGGAGAAGGCCATGTAATTATCTAAGGGATTTTTTATATAAAAAGATGTCAAATATGATAAAAGTGACTTTCATAGAGACACACAATTCTATATAGGATATTAAAGTGTGGTTAGTTTAAGAGAATCATTAGTTATACATTTTTCACCTATATTACCCAAAACGAATTTTTTAATCACTTAAAAGGGATATATATACTAATTAAACACTTTCTAAAATACATTTTCCAAAAGTTCATGATATTTTAATTACATTAAATTTATTTTATTCACACATAATTAATTTTCATTTTTCTAATGAGTTTTTAATTAACGAGTTAAATAATTTGATTGTCTGAATATTGTTTAAATGTAAAATTTTGGGAATTAATTTTATTAATTGATTCTTGGAGTAACATTAATGGATTACTACTAATTATCCCTCATTATTTTTAATGAAATCATGGCACACAGATTGAGACATTGGATTTCCTGCTAGATAAGTTACACGATGTGTATTATGGGGTTTTCCAATCAGCAAGTCTTAGAAACTACTCTGAACCATGAAAACACTGAAGCAAACCTTAAAGTTCCAAATTCTAATCTGTGAGGGCTTATACTCCCCGCAAATCAATGCTTGGAAACTTATACATGTCATAAACAAGGATAACATGGTAATGATCCACCAAATTGCGGTCCATGAGGGCCTATAACACCTCACGAACCAATGTTTAGTGTTCGTTCAAACAAAACCTTACATAATAAATAACCTATCAAACAACATGAATTATTTCAAGGCATCTATCACAACAACATGAATATCTAGACCAACATATATCACAATTACATGTAATCGCTAAAGCAACCTAAATGTCATGGAAGGATTTCATGACATGTGATTTCAAGAAAATTTCTATATAAGGCATAAGATGGCATACCATCATCTCATCGGGTTGCATCAATGAAAATAGAACCTCAATAAAATAAAAAACAATAGCCCAAAACATGTGAATCATTCAAGGTGAAATCATATCAACTTTAAAAATTTCCAAAACCAGAAAATTGCAATAAACGAGGAAGATTTGTTTTCCATGTACACGAATTTTCTACTCCTGGGAACAACTTATTACCAGGTACCTATTTCTTCCTATACATGTCTATAGGCTCCAAATATTAAGTCATGTGAAATGAATTTCTCTCATACCACATTATAACGTCCTAGTTTACGAAGCCACCTAGAGGCTCCTCGTACTCGGTTGGTCACATGGACTCATGAGCATTTCCCCTAACACCAAAGGCGACCAACTAGCAGTGACGGTCTTGGGTGTGATTGTGGTTAAACTATACCCTCACTGGTAGAGTAACACTATGGAAGAGAAACAAATAACAATAACAGAAGCATTAATAATATCATAAAAACACGAAACAATGTAGGTCTGAAGAAATAAACTACTCGAGCACACATATATAAATGATTGATGATATATATGTGTAATAAATCATCCAAACACATTACTATGATGGAATATAGTACTAAGCCAAAGTACAAAAGAAAACAGTAAACAGATCCACAACATCTCAAGACAAAGTGTGGTCCCATGCTCTCCAGCTCCAAGAAGTCAAGTACTAGAAGTAAAAGGGTGTTTTCCCTTATCTTTAACTACAGCAATAAAATCTGTTTCGTCCCAATAGCTTGACCCAATCAGGGTGTGAGACTAAATCCCAAAAAAAACCACCATGAGATTTAGGCCCAACTGTTAGTGAATATATATGGAAGATAATAAGAAAAATCTATAAACAAGGAAGTACCCAACAATAAACATTTCCACAGTTTAAATGAATTCAATTCCACATATCATGCAAGCATCTAAACACAAATAGGTAACCCTCTGGTGTGTACTCATATCATATCCCTTATTTTCGTACCTAGAAAACACAAGCAACCATCTAGGAAGTACTCGTAGTCTAAATCCTCTGGTTCAGCTTTAGCATAGACTCTCTAGGGAAGCACTCGCCCTCAATTCCCCCTATAGTATCATATTGATAACTAAAAGGTGCTCTTTTGAAGCACTTACGTCACATTCCCCACATGGAGCACATTGAGGAACTAGAAACACTCTGAGGAAGAAATTACTTAAATTCCCCATGTGGTCTCACATCATAAAAAAAATAACGGACACTATGGAGAAGCCCTTACATCTATTCTCCCTATCGTCCACTACAATAGGTTCTCACGGCCTAATATAAGTCAATAGAAATGCATATCGTCCAAACTAAACCTTAAGAACAACTTGGATAACAATCTACAACATAACATCATATCATATATACATCACTACATCCTACGAATTTTAGGCATTGGAAACAAACAAAGCATCCTAATAGGCTAAGAATGTAAAGACCTGTAAATTTCAAGGGAATTTTTTTACTTAATTATCTTTGAGATTTTACGAGTACGCAGTTTCTTGACGACACCTGATTCCGAGGCCCGGTGTGCCCGGAATCAATTTTTGATGTTTATCTCGGGTACGTTTAGTGAACGAACGAGCAGGTTTTCCTAACTTTTGAACCGGTGCTTGGAATTGAAATCTGAGGCCATCGAAGTAACCGTAATGTCAGTTTTCTCTTAGGAATACATTTTCTGGAGTTGCGTTTTCTTGGGTGTTGTTATTAAAAAAATGGGTTAACTAATGAATAAAATAAAATTTATGCAACAAATTTTATTCTAAGTAATTTAAACCTACGTATGGAAGTTGAGGTGGGACCCACTAAATCATAACCTCCCATTAAGTTGGAAAACTCCCCATTAATTTTGTGTAACACACCCGCACCCCCCTTATTAAATGCCAAGTCAACTCTCGCGTTTAACTGGATTATTAAACCCCTCTTTATTTGGTCAACGCTCGTTAATTATATCATGTTTTAATTTTGAATTTAAAAAATAGATGGCATGAGTAATAAAATTAGGCAAAGCCTTATTTTAATATTGTTGTTGTGTTGTGTGAGAAGATTTGGGGAGGAATTACTCCAGTCTTGAAGAACATCCTTCCTCGTTGAAGAATGCGAAGAACGAAGAAGAACGCCATCCTCCGACGAAATGCAATGAAGAACTAAAGTTCCTCAGAGATCAACAACGTGACGTCGTGTACCGCGACGCCGACGATCCTCTTCCCCGCGATGCTGTGTACCGTGACGGCCATGATCCTCTTCCGCGACGTCGTCTCCGGCGACGTCTTTTCTCACAACGATCCTCGTTTGAAAACTTCTTCGAGGTAGGGGGTTTGGTTTAATTTATTTTATGTGGATTATATCCTCGGCATGTGTTTAAATTTTTGATAGTCGTTTGAACCAATAACGTGGTGGGTGCAGACCAAAGAACAAGTCCGACCCACCGATTCTCTATTCTTGATGATTGGAACGTTGGGCGACGATGAAACGGGACCGTTTTGCGATTGGAGGCCATCACAGTAATCTACAAGACCCGAGGCGACCCTAGGTGCAGACGAGAGCAAGAACAGACCACCGGAGCGACTCCGGTGGCCCGCGGATTTCACCGGCGGCGCGGGTTGCCGGCGAGGCGGCGCCGGCGGCCGGAGGCTGCGGCCGGCATCGGCCAGCCGCCCGGAGGCGGCGTCGTCCCGGCGCGCCGCCCGGAGGAACCGCCCCGACTTCAGCCACTGTGGCAGGCGACCGCGATCCCGCGGCCATGCAGGATCTGAAGGAGGACGCAACACCCGCAGCGTTTGTGGAGCACAAAGGAAGGGGTGGGGGGGACTCTGTCCCCCCATGCTCGGCTGTTGGCCGAACCAGCGTGCCACCCTGCCGGGTCAGGTCGGGTTGTGCATACCGGACCGAGCCGCGCCCCGCCAGGCCGGGCCGCGCTCTAATAGGCCGGACTCAGACCCGGGTCGGGTCGAGCCAGTTCCGGCCCACCCATGGGTGGTTGGGTCGGGTCGGACCGGGCCTAGACCCCCCACTTTCGGACCACTTTCGGACTTTTTCCCACAACATGGGCAACAGACCTCCGATCGACGCACCGTCAGTTGCAATGAGATCCTTGGATTGAGTAGGTCGTTTCAGTATATTACACTCAAGGTTTAGGAGAACTTTGGGTACATTCAAGTTGGTTCGAACTCGAAACCAACTGGGCTCTCAGAGCTAAAACACTCATAACTTGAGTTCCGGACGTCCGATTGACGTGTCGTCAATTTTGTTGGATTCCTCTTAGTGAGAAAGAACTTTTGGATTACTCCTCTCATGGTTTGGACGCAGTTGGAGTGCGGTCGGGTTGGTTTTGACTTAAAATCCAACCGGGCCCCTGGAACGAAAAAGCCAATAACTCTCAGACCGAGCGTCCGATTGACGCGCTGTTTGTCACGTTGAGTTCCTCTTGTCAAGATGGAACTTTGAGATACGTCAACTCCAGACTACGTGTCAGTTGATGTATCCACCCCTTGGCTCATGGATCGGACCCTCCTTGAATCGAGCATGCTGTGTGCGGGAACCCTAGAGCTGGCTGCGACTACGACGGCGATGAAGACTGCACTGAAATCCTCCCTGGGTTCGGCAGTGACGACGACAGCACTGAAATCCTCCATGGGTTCAGCAGCAATGAATACTGCCCTAAAATCTTCCGTGGGTTCATGAGTGATGACGACTGCACTGAAATACTCTATGGGTTCGGCAACGATGAAGACTGCACTGAAATCCTCCGTGGGTTCGGCAGTGATGAAGACCATACTGAAATCCTCTGTGGGTTCGACGACGATGACTACTGTTCTTGTATCCCACGTGGGTCTGGCAGTGTTTGACTCTGTTCTTTCTATCATATGTGGGTCTGACAGAGTAGTTGGTCTGTATCCTATGGGGGTCGGACAGCTTAGCTGGTTTAGTATCCTACGTGGGTCCCAGCTTAGATGAATCAGTGGCTACATCTGATCATCTCTATCACCTTACGAATAAGTATACATGTCTGAGCTGAATCTTGACATTCAATCATTATCATCGATATGATTGACATGCTTTCTTGTGTGGATTGGGTTGTACTATCCTGTGTGTATGTGATCGATCTTTGGCTCGGATGATGGAGCCGAACTGGAATTGATGACTAAGGTATATGTATGGGAATATACCTAAGTAGTGGTGGATGTTACTTCGTGTTTGAATCTTTATTTTGTGGATTATCCTTTGTGGATTCTGGGAGATCTTCGGTGGTCTCGGGGTCCCTCTTGAGTAGCATACACTCACCCCTCCATGGGCTATGCCGGCACTATGTTGTGTTGGACGCAGACAACGGACAACGATGATCATGGTTGAGGCTTGTGGAGTAAGTCTATACCTGGAGGTGGACCACTGGGCGGGACGTACACGGAGTGGACATCTGTACCTGAGGAGCTGAGGAGGCTATCTGTACCCACCCTTCAGGTGGGACTTCCAGTGGACGGCTCAACATTTCTACTTTACGTTCAGTTGATGTATCTTATTTCTAGTTGTACTTTACTTTCAGTTTGGGTTTGTATTCTGGCCCACTTACTTTTCCGCACTACTATTGTACCCAGTTTTTACTTAGTTTTTATTTCATCTTGCTTACTATGTGGTGTTTGTTTACCTTATAAAGGCAATGTATTACCCTTTTTGTCGTGATTTACCCCTTGGTGCTAGTTGTCAGCCCCTGGCCTATGGGATGCGGGCATGGGGTAGTCACGACATAGGTCCCGAGGGCGGGTTGTGACAAATTGGTATCAGCGGACATCGGTCCTACTGAAAAACTATGAACTCTAATCTTTCTTCTATTTGAAGCAATAGTTTTAAGGGTATTTACGGTGGTTATAAGTTCATGGAGTCCAGTGTTGGTGCGGCGGCCGACGTATCCATACAATAGGACCCTGACCTCTGATTTCTGTCTCAATGCACAAAAACATTGATTGCATGTGTGTTTCAAAAGTTTTCTTTGTGATTACATTGTTTCAGCTCACCAGGTGTACTATTTTGACCATGGTGCACCTGTTTGTTTTCAGGATGGCCCCACGATGGCAGCCACCTAGGGTTCCGAGTATTGTGTGAGCCGACAGCCCACCGAGGGATGAGGCCTCGGTGCAGGGCCTTTTCTCAGTGGAGGCACCGGCGGTAACTCCACCCGTCGAGCCACCGATGCTACCAGCCCCTGCCGCTGAGAGTTCACATCGCCTTAGTGCACTACAAGAGTCCCAGTGATAGAGACCGCCCAGGTTCCATGGGGAGACAGACCCTCAGGTAGACGAGGATTGGATGGAGGCGGTTGGACGGTTTTTCAGGTTAGTTGGGACACCAGCTGACCTCATGGTGATCCTCAGAGTGAGCCTCCTGCACACGGCAGCAGGCATGTGGTGGAGCTTGATGCTCCAGGTGCACGAAAAGGCTTCTCTCCTCTGGATGGACTTTGAGAGCCTCTTTCACTCGGAGTTTGTCCCAGCCACCCCCTGTACGGTGCACATCCAGGAGCTTCTACAGTTGTGGCAGGGCAGCATGACGGTCGCCCAGTACTCAGTGAGATTTACCGATCTCTCGCTCTATTCGACGGGAATGGTACGAGACCCATTATTCCGGGCTCGGACCCTCGATCAAGGACTGAGGCATGAGATTAGGGAATCGATGATCTCCCTCGGCATTCCGACACAGGAAAGAGTACTTGAGCGATATCGTCTCATAGAGAGCTTTCTTGGTGAGCCTACGCCAGCAGCGAGACCTACCGCAAGGCGCCACGTAGCAGAGTCATCTGTAGCTGGCAGTCGACGGATGTCATAGGGGTCTAGGTGAACCGGACCATCAGGAAAACGACCTCAGGACACTGGCTCAGAGGTGCGGGGCACACGGCCAAGAGCCAGCCTTCTGAGGAGCAGGCAGTGCTACGCATGCGGCGGGCAGGGCGACATGGATCGTGACTGCCCGACCCACCATGCAAAGGAGCAGCAGATGATTGAAGGTCCACCTAGGTAGAGGCATAGGGTTGACCGTGGTGGTCCGCAGAGAGAAGGCGGACGAGGCATGGGAGATGGCCGAGCAGTATGTGGTGGCAAACTCTCTGAGGCTTTACCACCACCACCACCAGGAGTCCCACCCCGACCACAGGGAGCTGGCAGGTAGAGACAAGCTCAGCCTCAGGCAGCGGAGGCCTATGACCACAGCACGCCAGAGATTATTCGAGGTACTATCTGTGT
This sequence comes from Viscum album, assembly GCA_963277665.1. NCBI lineage: Eukaryota > Viridiplantae > Streptophyta > Magnoliopsida > Santalales > Viscaceae > Viscum > Viscum album. The sequence continues at coordinate 1,419,564,542 of OY728123.1, read as the reverse complement.
CTACTCCACCCTTGTTGTAGTTCTTATAGACACAGGGGCGAGTCATTTTTTATTACCACTACCCTTGTTCGGAGCTCAGAGATTCTGACAGAGCTGTTGGATCGATCATTATGGATAGAGACTCTTACGGGATCAGACTCGACGAGTACGCACTGGTTCCGATAGTGTGAGATTACTCTAGGAGGTGAGAGCTTCGGCTGAGATCTTTTTGTAGTGGCATCGAGGACTTACATCGTCATCTTGGGCATGGATTTTTTATCTACAGTACATGCTCTAATCGACTGTATTATGCGCAAGGTGTGGTGTGTTCGCACCGACAGGAGAAGGTCCACCTTTACCGGTGAGAAGGGAGCCTTTGCAGTGTAGGATGGACTCATGCAGAGGAGAGGACAATCCATCACTTATTAGTTGTCTAGCCACATACTAGGAGCAGTTGACGTGTGGAGTCCGAGTATTCCTGTAGTGGTGGATCAGTATTCAGATGTTTTTCTGGATGACGTTCCAGGACTACCTCCTCGTAAAGAGTTAGTATTTTATATTAACCTATACCCCGGGACATCGCTGATATCCACTCCAGCATATTGGATGGATCCCGCTGAGCTTCGAGATATACAGGTACAGCTGGAGGAATTGCAGAGCAAGGGATTCATCCGACCCAGTGTTTCACCCTGGGCTTCCCCGATATTGTTCTCCTAGAAGGTGGACAGGAGCCTGCGACTATGTGTTGACTATCGTCGCCTCAATTAGGAGACCGTGAGGAACATGATTCTGCTACCAAGGATTGACGACCTCTTCGATCCACTCATCGGGGCACAGTGGTTCTCGAAGAAAGACCTCAGGTCAGGCTATCATCAGCTCAGAGTTCGAGACGATGACGTGCAGAAGACAAAATTCAGATGTCGGTATGGCCACTATGAGTTATTGGTTATTCCATTCGGAATAATCAATGCTCCAGTGGTGTTCATGAGTCCCATTAACATGATCTTTCATCCATACCTCAATCTATTTTTTGTGGTCTTCATCGACGACATATTGATATACTCGACCACTGAGGAGTAGCACGCCTACCACTTGAGGGCTGTACTGGACACACTCCGAGAGCACTCGATTAATAGAAATATCTCAAAGTGGTAGTTATGGATACATGATTTCCACTTATTGGGACACGTCATCTCTGAGGCGGGATTTGCAGTGGATCCTGCGAAGATCGAGGCAGTGCTAGCTTGGGAGCCACCCAGGATCGTGACGGAGGTGCGGAGTTTCTTGGGGCTATCTGGGTACTACCGAAGATTTGGGCCAGACTTTTCCAGAGTTTCGACACCACTCTCAGCTTTGACGAAGAAGGGGAAACCCTTATTGTGGTTAGAAAGATGTCAGAAGAGCTTCTAGGAGCTGAGACATAGATTGACCAGCGAACCTATCTCGAGGCTACCAGAGGAGGGCGTAGGGTACATAGGCTACTGCGATTCATCAGAGACCAGAATCGGATGTGTCCTGATGTAGGAGTGGGCCGTGATCACCTATGGATCACATTAGTTGAGGCAGCATGAGAATAACTACGATACCCATGACCTAGAGTTAGAAGCAGTGGTCTTCACTCTGAAGATGTGGTGACACTATCTGATGGGAGAGCGCTTTACAGTCTACTCTGACCACCAGACTCTCAAGTACATCTTCTCGCAGAAGGACCTGAATCTGAGACTGCGGTGATGGATCAAGTTCCTCCAGGACTATGACTTTGAGATAGTCTATACTCTTGGAAAAGGGAACATAGTAGAAAATGCTCTCAGCAGGAGGACATGAATTCATCTACTTAGGGAGGCGACAGAGCTACTAGCCGCTTTGCAGATATCCTTCATGGATAGAGATGGAGTAGTCTTTCTTCAGTCACTCACAGTCACTCCTCCACTACTGCAGCGGGTCAGAGAGGCACAACATGGGGATGCTAACTGTGAGATGCGGCGTGCGCAGATATCCTCAGGACAGGCACCTGATGGAATTTATGTACTAGGAGAACATTTCGTCCTTTTCAGAGGACGTACCATGGTACCGGTTGCTTTACAGGACGAGGTGATGAGGGAGTTTCACATTTACCCTTTAGTGGTACATCCATAAGTGGCGAAGATGTACCAGGATCTCAAATGACAGCACTGGTGGCCGGGTATGGAGAAGGTTGTAGCTGAGTTCGTTTCTCGATGCATCACCTGTCAGCAGGTGAAAGAGGAGCACCATGTACCAGTAGGCTTGGTGTAGCCCTGGGAGGTCCCGGAGTGGATGTGGGACAATATATCTATGGATTTCGTGACTGGACATCCACGTACTTCCAGAGGTCACGACTCCATCTGGGTGATTGTTGACCGACTCACCAAGTCGCCCCACTTCTTACCTATCCGAGAGTAGGGCTCAGTGGAGAGCTTGGGGTGCCTCTACGTTCAGGAGATCGTACAAATTCATAGTGTGCCATCATCCATCATCTCCGATCGAGAATCTCTCTTTACTTACTGTCTTTGGAAGGGGTTGGAGGAGGCATTCTAGACACAACTACGTCTGAGAACTACCTTTCACCCTCAGACGGATGGTCAGAGGGAGAGGACTATTCAGACTCTCGAGGACATGCTACCTGCTTGTGTCCTCGACTTTGGTCATAGGTGGGAGGACCACCTACCATTGGTGGAGTTCACGTACAACAACATCTACCACTCCACCATCGGGATGACACCATATGAGGCATTGTACGGACGACCTTTTAGATCACCTCTGTGCTGGACAGACCTTGGGAAGTCAGAACTTGTGGGACCGAAGATGGTCCAGGCCACGATAGAGAAGGTTTGGGTCATCCAGGAGCGGATGAAGACAGCTCAGATCCATTAGATGTCTTATGATGATAGGAGGCGGAGACCACTAGAGTTCTAGGATAGAGACCACGTCTTCTTGCGGGTCTCACCCCGATGTGGATTATGGAGATTTTTCAGGGGTGGAAAGCTATCTCTGCGCTTTATCGGACTTTTCCAGGTTCTCAGCAGGATAAGCGAGGTGGCTTATCACTTGGCTATACCAATGCAGTTGCACCGGGTGCACGACATCTTCCACATATCTCAGCTGAGGAGGTACGTGCACGACCCGATGCATATCATCGACCATGGGGAACTGGACATCGATGATTGGTCGACTTTTGCGGAGGTCCCGGTGGAAATTGGGGATCGACAGGATTGGGTCCTACATGGGTGGTCGATTCCTCTAGTGCGCATCAGATGGAAGCACGAGAACCTCCAAGAGTTCATTTGGGAGCGGGAGGATCAGATGCATGCTCAGTACCCACATTTGTTCCCCTAGTTTATGATGTATCTTTACGGGGACGTAAATCCCAGAGGTGGGAGTAATGTAAAGACCCGTAAATTTCAAGGGAAATGTTTTCTTAATTTTCTTTGGGATTTTACGAGTACGTAGTTTCTGACAGAACCTGACTCCATGGCCCGTTGTGCCCGGAATCAATTTCCTAAGATTAGATCGGGTACGTTCAGTGAACAAATCAGCGGTTTTTCCTAACCTTTGAACCGATGCTCGGAATCGAAATATGAGGGCACCGATGAAACCACATCGTCAGTTTTTCATTAGGAAGACATTTTCTGGTTTTGCGTTTGCTCGGGTGTTGTTATTAAAAAAATGGGTTAACTAATGAATAAAATAAAATTTGTGCAAAAAAATTTATTCTATGTAGATTAAACCTATGTATGGAAGTTTAGGTGGGACCCACTAAATCCTAACCTCCCATTAAGTTGGAAAACCCCGAATTAATTTTGTGTAACACACCCGCACCCCCCCCTTATTAAATGCCATGTCAACTCTCAACTTTAATTGGATTATTAAATTCCTCTTTAATATTTCAACGCTCGTTAATTAAATTGTGTTTTAATTTTGAATTTCAAAAAAAGAAGGAATGAGTAATAAAATAAGGCAAACCCTTATTTTATTATTGTTTTTGTGTTGTGCGAAAAGATTTTGGGAGGAATTACACCAGTCTTGAAGAACGTCCTTCCTCGTAGAATAACGCGAAGAAGGATGAAGAACGCCAGCCTCCGATGAAAGACGACGAAGAACGCAAGTTCCTCAGAGATCGACGACACAATGCCATGTACCGCGACGATGACGATCATCTTCCCCATGATGTTGTGTACCGTGACGCCCACGATCCTCTTCCGCGATGTCGTCTCCCGCAACATATTTTCTCGTGATGATCGTTGTTCGACAACTTCTTCAAGATAGGGGGTTTGGTTTAATTTATTTTATGTGTATTATATCCTCGGCATGTGTTTAAATTGATGAAAGTCGTTTGAACCACTAACTCGGTGGGTGTGCACCAACAAACTAGTCTGAACCCACCGATTCTCTGTTCTTGATGTGCAGAACTTTGGGTGATGATGAAATGGGACCGTTGAGCGATTGGAGGATGTCGCAGTAATCTACGAGTCCCGAGATGACCCCAGGCATAGACGGGAGCAAGAACGGACCACCGGAGCGGCTCTAGTGGCTCACGGACTTCACCGGTGGCGCGGGCCGCCTCCGCCGCGACGTCGGCGGCCGACACTAGCTGGCTGCGCGAAGGCGGCAGCGTCCCAACGCACCTCCAGGAAGAACCGCCACCATTGAGGCTGCGACCGCAGGCGACTAGGTTCCCACGGCCACACAGGATCCAGAGGAGGACGTGTCACCCGCCGCGTCCATGGAGAGCAAAGGAAGGGGGGGACCGTGTCCCCCCATGCACGGCTGCTGGCCGAGCCAGGTTGTCGCCCGGCCGGGCCGGGCCGGATTGCACGGACCGGACCAGGCCGCACCCATCCGGGATGCGCCCTAATGGCCCAGAACCGGACCCGAGTTGGGTCGACCCAGTCTGGGCCGACCCAAGGGGTTGGGCCGGGTCAGACCGGGCCCATACCCCCCCACTTTCAGACCACTTTCGGTATTTTTCCCATAACATGGGCTACTAACCTTCGATAGACACACCGTCAGTTGCGATACGATCCTTGGATCGAGACGTTTGTTTAGGAATATTACACTCAAGGTTTTGGAGAACGTTTTGTACGGCTGGGTTGGTTCGAACATGAAACCAACCGGGTCCTCGGAGCGAAAACACTCATAACTTGAGTTCCGGATTTCCGATTGATGTGCAGTCGACTTTGTTGGATTCCTCATAGTGAGACGGACCTCTTGGCTTACTCCGCTCGAGGTTTAGACATAGTTGGAGTGCGGTCTGGTGGGTTTTGACATAAAAACCAACCGGGCCCCAGGAATGAACAATCCAATAACTCTCAGACTGGGCGTCTGATTGACGCGCCGTCTGTCACATTGAGTTCCTCTTGTCGAGACGGAAATTTGAGATACATAAAATCCGAATTACGTGTCAATTGATCTATCGACCCCTTGGCTCGTGGAGCGGACCCTCCTAGAATTGAGCATGCTATGTACGGGAGCCCTAGAGCTAGCTGCGACTGCGACGATGATGAATACTACACTGAAATGCTCCTTGGGTTCGGCAGTGATGAAGAATGCACTGAAATCCTCTGTGGGTTCGGTAGTGATGAAGACTTCCCTGAAATCTTCTGTGGGTTCGGCAGTGATGCCGACTGCACCGAAATCCTCTGTGGGTTCGACAACGATGAAGATGGCACTGATATCCTCCATGGGTTCGGCAGCGATGAAGACAGTACTGAAATCTTTCGTGGGTTCGATGGCGATTACTACTATTCTTGTATCCTACCTGTGTCTCGCAGTTTTTGACATTGTTCTTTCTATCCTATGTGGGACTGGCAGATTAGCTGGTCTGTATCCTATGTGGGTCCGACATCTTAGCTGGTTTAGTATCCTACGTGGGTCCTAGCATAGAAGAATCAGTGGCTATATCTGATCATATCTATCACCTTACGAATAATTATACCTGTGTGAGAGGAGTCTTGACTTTCAATCATTATCTTCGATATGATTGACTTGCTTTCTTGTGTGGATTGGGTTTTACTATCCTGTGTGGACGTGATAGAACTTGGGCTCAGATGATGGAGACGAACTGGATTTGATGACTTAGGTATATGTATGGGCATATACATAAGTAGTGGTGGATGTTACTACATGTTTGTATCTTTCTTTTGTGGATTATCCTTTGTGGATTCTGGGAGAACATTGAGTGTATCAGGGTCCCTACTGAGTAGCGTACACTCACCCCTGCACGGGCTATGCATGCACTACGTTGTGTTGGATGCAGACGACGAACAACGCAGATCGTGGTTGAGGCTTGTGGAGCGAGTCGGTACGTGGAGGTGGACCACTGGGCGAGACGTACACCGAGCGGACAGCTGGACCCGAGGAGCGGAGGAGGCTATCTGTACCCACCCTTCAGGTGGGACTACCAGTGGATGGCTCGATGTTGTTGCTTTACTTTCAGTTTCTGTACCTTCTATCTAGTTGTACTTTACTTTCACTTTGGGTTTTTATTCTGGCCCACTTACTTTTCCGCACTACTATTGTACCGAGTTTTTACATAGTGTTTATTTCTTCATGCTTACTTTGTGGTGTTTGTTTACTTTATAAAGGCAATTCCTTCCCCTTTTTGTCCGGATTTACGCCGTGTGCTAGTCGCCAGCCCTTGGCCTATGGGAGGCGGGCTTGGGGTAGTCACGACACGGGTCCCGAGGACGGGTCATGACAAAATGGTATCAGATGAGTTCGGTCCTACTGCAAAACTCAGAACTCTGATCTTTCTTCTATGTGAAGCAATAGTGTTAAGGGTATTGAGTGTGGTTATCAGTCCAGGGAGTCCAGTGTTGGTGCGGCGGCTGACGTATCCGTACACCAGGACCCTGACCCTTGATTTCTGACTCAATGCATGAAAACATTGATTGCATGTGTGTTTCAAAAATTTTCTTTATGATTACTGTGAGTCAGCTCACCAGTTATATTGTTTTGACCGTGGTGCACCTGTTTCTTTTCAGGATGGCCCCACGATGGAAGCCAGCTGGGGTTCCGAGTTTTGTGTGAGCTTACAGCCCACCGAGCGATGAGGCCTCGGTGCATGTCCTTTTTTTAGCAGAGGCACCGACGGTACCTCTACCCGCCGATCCACCGATGCTACCAGCCCCTGCCGCTGAGAGTGCACGTCACCTTAGTGCACTACACGAGTTCCAGCGACAGAGACCGCCCAGTTTACATGGGGAGATGGACCCTTAGGCAGGTGAGGATTGGCTGGAGGCGGTTGTGCAAGTTTTCAGGTTAGTGGGGACACTAGGTGACCTAATGTTGATTCTCGCAGCGAGGCTCGTACATGCGATAGTAGGCAGATGGTGGAGCTTGATGCTCTAGGTGCACGATAAGCCATCTCTCCTCTGGACAGACTTTAAGAGCCTCTTTTGCTTATAGTTCATCCCATACACCCTCCATGCAGTGCGTATCCAGGAACTTCTACAGCTGCGGTAGGGCAGCATGACGGTCGGCCAGTACTCGGCGAGATTTACCGATCTCTCACGCTATTCGACGGACATGGTACGAGACCCTGTATTACGGGCCCGGACATTCGAGCAGGGACTAAGGCATGAGATCAGGTCATCAATGATCTATCTGAGCATTCCAACACATGCATGAGTACTGGAGCGAGCTCTTCTCATAGGGATCATTCTTGCTGAGCCTACACCAGCAGCGAGACCTACCGCATGGTGCCACGTAGAAGAGTCGTTTGAAGTTGGCAGTCGACGGATGTCACAGGGGTCCAGGCAGACCAGACCATCAAGAAGACGCCCTCAGGACATTGGCTCAGAGGTGTGGGGCACATGGCGCAGATCCAGCCTTCCGAGGAGCAGGCAGTGCTACGCATGCGGCAGGCAGGGCCACATGGCTCGTGACTGCCCACCCTGCCGTGCAGAGGAGCACCAGACGGTTGAGGGGCCACCCAGGCAGAGGAAGAGGGTCGACCATGGCGGTCCGTCGAGATCATGAAGATGAGGCATGGGAGTTGTCCGAGTAGTAGGTGGTGGGTAACGCTTTGAGGCTTTACCACCACCACCACAAGGAGGCGCACCCTGACCACAGGGGGCTGGCGGGCAGAGACAGGCTCAGCTTCAGGCATCGGATGCCTACGACCACAGCGTGCCAGAGATGATTCGAGGTACTATCTGTGTCTACTCCACCCTTGTTGTAGTTCTTATAAACATAGAAGAGAATCATTCTTTTATTGTCGCTGCCCCTGTTCGGAGCTCGGAGATTCCGACGGAGCTGTTGGCTCAATCCTTACAGCTAGAGACTCCTACGAGAGCATACTTGACGATTACACACGAGTGCCAGCAGTGTGAGATTAGTCTAGGAGGCGAGACCTTCCACTAGGATCTTCTTTTGGTGGTGTGGAGGCCTTACGACATCATCTTGGGCATAGATTGGTTATCTACAGTCCATGATCAGATCGACTGTATTAGGTGCAAGGTGTGGTGTGTTCACACCGACGGGAGCAGTTTCACCTTCACCGGCGAGAAGGGAGCCTTTGCAGTGCATGATGGACTCATGTAGAGGAGAGGACAACCCATCACTCATCAGATGGCTAGCCTCATCCTAGGAGCAGTTGACGTGCGGATTCCGAGGTTTCCTGTAGTGGTGGATCGGTATGTAGACGTTTTTCCTGACAACATTCCAGGACTACCTCCTCGTAGAGAGGTAGAATTTTATATTGACCTGTACCCCGGGACTGCACCGATATCCACTCAAGAATATCGGATGGCTCCCACTGAGTTTCAAGAGCTACGTGTACAGCTGGAGGACTTGCAGAGAAAGGGATTAATCTGACCCAGTGTTTCACCCTGGGCATCCCTGATATTGTTCACCAAGAAGGTAGATGGGAACTTGTGACTGTGTGTCAACTATCGTCTCCTAAACCAGGTGACCATAAAGAACAAGTATCTGCTACCAAGGATTGATGAAATCTTCGATCAGATCAAGGGGGAACGATGGTTCTCAAAGATAGACCTCAGGTCAGGCTATCATCAGCTCAGATTTCGAGATGAGGACGTGCAAAAGATGACCTTCAGATGTTGGTATGGACAATATGAGTTCATGTTTATGCCATTAGGCATAACCAATTCTGAAGTGGTGTTCATGAGTCTCATGAACAAGATCTTTCAGCCATACCTCGATCGATTTGTTGTGGTCTTCATCGATGACATATTGATATACTCGACCACTGAGGAGGAGCACGCCTACCACATTTGGGTTCTACTGGACACACTCTGAGAGCACCAACTTTATAGCAAGCTCTCGAAGTGTCAGTTATGGATACGTGAGGTCCACTTCTTTGGACACATCATCTCTGAGGTGGGATTTGAGGTGGATCTTGCGAAGATCGAGGCAGTGCTAGCTTGGGAGCCACCCAAGAGCGTGACGGAGGTGTAGAGTTTCTTGGGGCTAGCTGGGTCTACCAGAGATTTGTTCCAGACTTTTCTAGAGTTGCGACACCACTCTCAGCTTTGATGAAGAGGTGGAAACCCTTCGTGTGGTCAGAAAGATGTCAGAATATCTTCCAGGAGCTGAGACAGAGATTGACCAGCACACCTATCTTGAGTCTACCAGAGGAGGGCGTAGGGTACGTAGTCTACTGCGATGCATTATGGACCGGACTCGGATGTTTCCTGATGTAGGATCGGGTCATGATCTCCTATGGATCACGTCAGATGAGGCAGCATGAGAAAGACTATGCTACCCATGACCTGGAGTTACCAGCAGTGGTCTTCGCTCTGAAGATGTGGTGACACTATCGGATGGGCGAACGATTTATAGTCTACAATGACCACCAGAATCTCAGTTACATCTTTTCGCAAAAGGACCAGAATCTGAGACTGTGGTGATGACTCGAGTTCCTCCAAGACTATGAATTTGAGATAGTCTATACTCCTGGAAAAGGGAATGTAGTAGCTGATGCTCTCAGCAGGAGGAAGAGAATTTAGCTACTCGAGGAGGCGACGGAGCAGCTAGCTGCTTTTCAGATATCCTTCCTGGATAGAGATAGAGCAGCCTTTCTTCAGTCACTCACAGTCAATCCTCCACTACTGCAGCGGGTCAGCGAGGCACATCGTAGGGACACTAACTGTGAGACGTGGCGTGCGCAGATATCCTCAGGACATGCACATGATGGATTCTCTATTAGAGGAGAACACATCGTCCTTTTTAGAGGACGTACCATGTTACCTGTTTCTTTACAGGAGTAGGTGCTGAGGGAGTTTCACACTTCCCCTTTAGTGGTACATCATGGAGTGGCGAAGATGTACCAGGATCTCAGACGATAGCACTAGTGGCCGAGTATGAAGAAGGTTGTAGCTGAGTTTGTTTCTCGATGCCTCTCATGTCATCAGCTGAAGAAGGAGCACCAGGTACCAGCAGGATTGGTGCAGCCCTTGGAGGTCCCAGAGTTGAAGTGGTATGGGATATCTATGGATTTCATGATTGGAAACCCATGTACTTCCGGAGGTCACGAATCTATTTGGGTGATTGTCGACCGACTCACCAAGTTCGACCACATATTACACATCAAAGATTAGGGCTCAGTGGAGAGCATGTGGTGCCTCTACGTTCAGGAGATCATACGGCTTCATGGTGTGCCATCATCTATCATCTCTGATCGAGATGCTCACTTTACTTCTCGGGTTTGGAATGGGTTGCAGGAGGCATTCGGGACGCAGCTACGTCTGAGCACTGCCTTTCAACCTCAGACAGATGGTCAGACGGAAAGGACCATTCAGACTCTCGAGGACATGCTTCGTGCATGTGTCCTCGACATTGGTCGCATCTGGGAGGACCACCTACCCTTGGTGGAGTTCGCATTCAACAACAGATACCCCTCCACCATCGGGATGGCACCATACGAGGCATTGTAAGGCTGACCTTGCAGATCACCTATGTGCTGGACAGACCATGGGGAGTCAGCACTTGTGGGACCGAAGATGGTCCAGGCCACGACAGACAAGGTCTAGGTCATCTAGGAGCAGATGAGGACAGATCAGATCCCGCAGAAGTCTTATGCTTATAGGAGGCAGAGACCACTAGAGTTCGAGGATGGTGACCACGTCTTCTTAAAAGTCTCACCTTGACATGGATTATGGAGATTTTTCCGGGGCGACAAGCTATATTCGTGCTTCATCGGTCCTTTCCAGGTTCTCATCGTGATAGGCGAGGTGGATTATCGCCTGGCTCTACCACCTCAGTTGCACCGGGTGCACGACGTCTTCCACGTATCTCAGCTGAGGAGGTACGTGCACGACCCGACGCATATCATCGGCCATAGGGAACTGGACATTGACGATGGGGCGACTTTTGCGCAGGTCCCGGTGGAGATCGAGGATCGACAGGAGCAGGTCCAACGTGGGCGGTCGATTTCTCAATTGTGCATCAGATGGAAGCACGGGAACTTCCAAGAGAGCACTTGGGAGCGGGAGGCTCAGATGCATGCTCAGTACCCACATTTGTTCCCCTTTTTTATGATGTATCTTTATGGGGATGTAATTCCCTGAGGTGGGAGTAATGTAAAGACCCGTAAATTTCAAGGGAAATTTTTTTCTTAATTTTCTTTGGGATTTTACGAGTATGTAGTTTCTGACGGAACCTGATTCCGAGGCCCAGTGTGCCCAGAATAAATTTCCGAAGTTTAGCTTGGGTACGTTCAGTGAACGAACGAGCGGGTTTTCCTAAATTTTGAACCGGTGCTCAGAATCGAAATATGAGGGCAACGATGAAACCGCATCGTCGTTTTTTACTAAGGAAGAACTTTTCTGGAGTTGCGTATGCTCGATTGTTGTTATTAAAAAAATGGGTTAACTAATTAATATAATAATTTTTTTGCAACAAATTTTATTCTAATTAGTTTAAACCTACATATGGAAGTTGAGGTGGGACCCACTAAATCCTATCCTCCCATTATGATGGAAAAAACACCCCATTAATTTTGTGTAACACACCCATACCCCCCCCCCCCCCCCTTTATTAAATTTCAAGTCAACTCTCGCATTTAATTGGATTATTAAACGCCTCTTTAATTGGTCAACACTCGTTAATTAAATCATGTTTTAATTTTGAATTTCAAAAACAGATGGCATGAGTAATAAAATAAGGAAAAGCCTTATTTTATTATTGTTGTTGTGTTGTGCGAGAATATTTGGGGAGGAATTACTCCAGTCTTGAAGAAAGTCCTTCCTCGTTGAAGAACGCGAAGAAAGATGAAGAACGCCAGCCTCCGACGAAAGACGACGAAGAACGCAAGTTCCTCGGAGATCGACGACGCGACGCCGTGTACAAAAACGCTGTAGATCCTCTTCCCTACGACACCATGTACCGCGATGCCCACGATCCTCTTCCGCGATGTCATCTCCGGCAACATCTTTTCTCCTGACGATCCTCGTTCGAAAACTTCTTCAAGGTAGGGGGTTTGGTTTAATTTATTTTATGTGTATTATATCCTTGGCATGTGTTTAAATTGTTGAAAGTCATTTGAACTACTAACACAGTGGGTGCGGACCAATGAACATGTCTTAACCCACCGATTCTCTATTCTTGATGCGCGGAACATTGGGCGATGATGAAACGGCACCGTTGAGCGATTGGATGTCGTCGCAGTAAACTACGGGTCCTGAGACGACCCCAGGCGCATAAGGGAGCAAGAAAGGACCACCGGAGCGGCTCTGGTGGCCATCGGACTTCACCAGCGGTTGGGGTCACCGGCGCAGTGGCAACCAGCAACGGCCGGCCGCCTGGAGGCGGTGGCGTCCCGGTGCGCCGCCAGGAGGAACCTTCACGACTGAAGCTGCGACCGTAGGCGACAGGGATCCATCAGCCGTGCGGGATCTGGAGGAGGACGCGGCACCCGCTACGTCTTTGGAGCGTAAAAGAAGGTGGGGGGGGGGGACATCATCCCCCCATGCTCGGCCGCTGGCCCAACAAGCGTTCCACCCAGCCGGGCCGGGCCGGGTTGCGCGGACCAGACCAGGCCGCACTAAGTCAGGCCGTGTCCTAATCGGCCGGACTCGGACCCGGGTCAGGTCAACCCGGTTCGGGCCGACCTAGGGGGGTTGGTCCGGGTCGGACTGGGCCAGAACCCCCACTTTCAGACCACTTTCGAGTTTTTCCCATAACATGGGCTATGGACCTCCGATCGACGCACCGTCCGTTGTGATGAAATCCTTGGATCGAGGTAGTCGTTTCGGTATATTACACTCACCGTTTCAGCGAACATTGGGTACGACTGGGTTGGTTCGAACATGAAACCAACCAGGCCCTCGGAGCATAAGCACTCATAACTTGAGTTTCGGACGTCCGATTGACTTTCAGTCGACTTTGTTGGATTCCTATTAGTGAGACAGATCTTTTGGATTACTTCTCTTGAGGTTTGGATGTAGTTGGAGTGCGGTCGGGTTGGTTTTGACTTAAAAACCAACCGGGCCCCTGGAACGAAAAAACCAATAACTCTCAGACTGGGCATCTGATTCACGCGCCGTCTGTCACGTTGTGTTCCTCTTGGTGAGACAAAACTTTGAGATACATAAACTATGTACTATGTTTCAGTTGATGTATCGACCCATTGGCTCATGGAGTGGACCCTCCCGGAATCGAGAATGTTGTGTGCGAGAACCCTAGAGTTGGTTGTGGCTGCGACGATGTTGAAGACTGCACTGAAATCCTCCGTGGGTTCGAGAGTGACAACGATTGCACTGAAATCCTCTGTGGGTTCGGCGGTGATGAAAACATCCATGAAATCTTCTGTGGGTTCAGCGGTGAGGGCGACTGCACTGAAACCCTCCGTGGGTTCGGCAGCGATGAAGACTGCACTGAAATCCTCAGTGGGTTCGGCAGCGATGAAGACCGTACTGAAATCCTTCATGGGTTCGACGACGATGACTACTGTTCTTGTATCCTATGTGGGTCTGGTAGTGTTTGACTCTGTTCTTGCTATCCTATGTGGGTCTGGCAGAGTAGCTGTTCTGTATCCTATGTGGGTCCGATAGCTTAGCTGGTTTAGTATCCTACGTGGGTCCCAGCTTAGATGAATCAGTGGCTACATCTGATCATCTCTATCACCTTACGAAGAAGTATACCGGTGTGAGCTGAGTCTTGACTTTCAATCATTATCTTCAATAATATTGACTTGGTTTCCTGTGTGGATTGGGTTGTACTATCCTGTGTGGATGTGATCGAACTTGAGCTCGGATGATGGAGACGGACTGGAATTGATGACATAGGTATATGTATGGGCATATAACTAAGTAGTGGTGGATATTACATCGTGTTTTTATCTTTCTTTTGTCGATTAACCTTTGTGGATTCTGGGAGACTTTTGGGGGTCTCGGGGTCCCTACTGAAGAGCGTACACTCACCCCTGCACGGGCTATTCCCGCACAACATTGTGTTGGATGCAGACGACGGACATCGCTGATCGTGGTTGAGGTTTTTGGAGCAAGTCGGTACCTGGAGGTGGACCACTGGGTGGGACGTACACCGAGCGGACGGATGGACCCGAGGAGATGAGGAGGCTATCTATACCAACCCTTCAGGTGGGACATCTAGTGTAGAGACCTGAAGCCTGACGTACATTAACATTACAATACTTTTACAGAATACATAATACATAACAAAAACAAACACACAAGGACCGTAATAGTTTAGTGTCTTTGGAAACTCGGAATATTATCTTCTAATCGTGGTGAAAGATCTTCAACATCTCCCATAAAGATCATCTTTTTTTAAAACCTAAATCCTTTCTTTATATCATGGGGAAAAGAAAACATAAAAGGGTGAGCTCAAATGCTCAGTAAGGGTAAACAAAAGAAATATCAATCACATCATATTCATAAGAACATATCTTTTGGAAATCTTAAACTGCAAAAGAGATCATAATTTCATAACATGGGATAAATCATAGTAGTGAAATGTAATCCCAATAATCATAACAAAAAACATGAAACTTTTTGGAATACACACATAATAATAGATAATCATTTCTTATTAGTGAAGATTCATTTTCAAGACTATCTTAGTGGACAAAGTCCATTTGTGATCCGAGTTCACTACTCGTTTCAGTCAGGTTTCACTGAACCGGTATAACCTACCGTTCCAGCCATGTCTATCTCATGAGATATAAAATCTTTACCCAATGCATTGGAGGGAGATATAGGTCCCACCCATCTCATAATGATACCATTCTTATGTGTGTCACAAAATCAAAAATCATACATCATTGCATAACCCATGTAATAAAAATGAGACTCTTAAACATCATCCCATCATAACATAATCCATATAAGATAAAAGGACATCATAAAAATAATTCCAACATAACATAATCAAATCAATGTATAAATAGGGATAGAAACAGAACCCTATATTATCTTAGATGGAAAATAATTTTGATAAAACACTTGAACTCCATTCTTGAGGAAAATATCCTTTCAATTTTAAAAACATTTTTCCTTTCATAACATGTCATAAAATTTTAAACTAAATGAAGTAGATTAAAAATAAACTTGAAAACATGTAAAATAAGCTTCTTGGAAATAATGTTTTAAAAATCCATTCAAGCTGTATAAGTTAAAAAAAACATTCTTCTCGTACTTTTGTCGGAAAATTCAAAAAGTACCTCGTACGAAAAACGACAAAAGATTCCTTTCATATATTTTACAAAAAACTCACCGAAGGGTAAAATTGGATATAAAAAATTGTAGAAGGATATAAATATTACATATTGAGGAAACATGTATGTGGATGATAAAATACACCCCAGTAAATTCCAAAGTATAAACAATCTCGGATAAAAAGGAGATTGTGATATATTCCCTTACCTTATGTTTGATTTGCTTCGTAAATGTCCGAACCTCCTATATAATGGTTTAAATAATGTCATTGAATTATTACAAAATTATACTCATTGTTATGATATCATATATGGTTCACTTATGACTTTATATTACCCGTTCTTTTGTAAATTCAATGTTAAAGAGCTTTTTGGGTAAAATTGTTTCATTTGTCATCTGTGTTTTGACTTGTAATGATTCATATGATTACATAGATCATGATTACTTAATTCCAGAATATAAAACATGATTTATATATAATATATATTCAGGATATATATATATATATATATATATTAGTAAATGGAAATAAATACACCGTTCATGGAGACAGTAGGTCGTACGTACGCATGAACGCTGTTTTCGTTTCCTTATTGAGTTGAATGGAATTAAGTAGATGACATACATATATATACACATAAATACAGTATCTTTATTATTTCATATATTTCATGATTACTTATTATATGTACTTTATAATCATTCATGAATGGTTAAAGTGGAGAATGAATCTCATCGCGTCGTGGAGACGGTATTCCGTACGTACGCACGAGCGATGATATCGTTCTCATGATAGTGGGAATGTATTGGAGTGTATGTATACTATTTAAGAGTCAATATAACTTTAAAATAATCATATATAGTTATTATTTACACCATTATACCCATCCAAGTAAGGTGGTGGTGGAAAATAGATTTCACCACGGCGTGGACACTGTATTCCGTACGTACGCACGCGCGGTGATTTCGTTTTCTATAGGATGGATAGATGGTCAAATAGGGTCGTTTCATACTAATAAAAACATATCAGTATATGAGTGATATTGATGTTATTACTTCATAATGAAACAACCTAAGAAGAAGAAGTGGAAGAAGAAATAATGTTGAAAGAATCGGTAACAGACATTACCTCTTCTTTGAAATGCCTCTTTGAGATCTCCTTTTAGGGCACTACAATTGGTCTTTGAGGAAGAACAGAACCTATAGGATGTTTCTAGGGAAGTGGAGAAAATAATTTGGCAGGGGTTGGCCGAGCATGAAGGCTCAAAGTGGTGTGACGAAGAGAGGGAGGGGGTTCCCTTTTATAAGGGAGGAGAGGGGCACCTTTGGAATAACTAAATATATTATTTTATTATAAAGCCAAAATCGGTTTTAAATAGCTCCAAATTGATTTATTTAGAAGCTAAGGTGGGGATGGGTCTCAATCCTCTCATCCAATAGAATTTAGATGATTTTAGGTTCCTATTTTAACCTTATAATTTATATTTAACTTTAAGTTAGATAATTTTACTTTTACTGTGTCTTCTTGTTTTCTTACACTATAAGGTTAATAAACAAACTATAACAAGACAAAAGAACCCCAAGTTGTTTATTATTAATATATATAACCTTATATAAGTTATTTGGCCGATACTTAGATATTTAGGAATAAAATAACAATTAATAATATAATATTTGTTTTAACAACTATTTTATGTCAATTTTGACACTATTTGGTAATTGATCTTTGTGAAAATCATAACAGAATGATTAGTTCAAAAAAAGTTTATTAAATCAATACTAACATGTCATATTAAACTAGAAAATTAGTGGAATTCACAAAAAGACTCAAATTGTATTTATTTGGTTATTTATAATATCAATTATTCTAATTTTGCACTATTATGGTAATTACTGCATCATCATTGTGTCATAAATAAATTAAATTATTTAATGTATAAAAATTACAAATAAAATACTATCATGTAGGAATGCTTTTTATCTTTCTAATGAATATTTATAGTCGAATTTATCTTATGTATAAACCTATATTTAAAATGCTTTACTTATTAAACATTGATTTTAACTATTTTAACCCTTCTTTAAATAAATTAATAATAAATGTCCTAATCTAATGCAAGTGGGATTAAATGGTCATATTTTATTCCTAAGGTTGTTTATGGTCGAATTAAACTTATCCAATAGAATTAGGACATGTTTTTGTGTAATAATAATATCATTTTTACCCTTAATTTCTCTATTTACTTTTAACCGTGGTAAAAAAAGTAAAAAGTTACTATTCACCAAAAATTATTTTCATCTCATTAAACCACATTTTAGTCCTTGATATTAACCGTGTCTCTCAGATTTTTGAAATTCCACTCACAGAAGCAGTGAAATTAAGTTTTTTGAAAAATTCAGTTTTTTAACTGCCACTTAGTGGTTTCACTATTCATCAAAAAATGAAAGTTTCCAAAAAAATACCAAAAACTACGCCTAAGATATATTTTTTATTATGAATTAAAAAATGATGTCTATTTTATCAAATTCAAAACATATCAGTTTCATTAACTAATTTAAATAATAATTCTCGTCGTCAAAACAAATAACATGTTTTTAAGAGATAATAACTATCAAAAGATTGACACTTGTTTATAACTGGTTTAAATGTGAAATTACATCTAATGACGAACATTGTATTAAATTGTAAAAATATATTCTAAATATAATTTAAAACCACTCAAATTAATAATTTATCACTATTAATTATTTCGATTAAAAAGGTTGTTTTTAAATAAAAATTAGTAATTTTCACTATTCATCAGAATATGAAAGTTATCCGAAAAGTACCAAAATTTCACCCTAAGCTAATTTCGATACTCCGAATCCAAAAATGAAGTCCATTTTGAGAGATAAAATTTCTAAAATTTTAAAAGGTGGTTACTACTATTCATAACGACTAGTTTTAATAATATTTTGATAGCATATCGTTGTTTAGTGAAACTCGGTATTGTGTACTACACACGCTATCGAGGAAGGTCGTGATTGCGTGTAATGCAATGAAAGTCAAGGATTTGTGTTGTTCAAGCTCCTTTTGGTGTAGCGTAAAACACAAGACATTAATGAAATTAAAAAGAATATTTTTCATAAAATCTTGGGGTGTTACATTCTACCCCCCTTAAAAGAATTTCGCCCTCGAAATTCGTCGGGGTTATAAATGGTTTACTATTCGAAAGTTTCTTTGATAGAAACCCACATCGTAAAAATTAATACCAAACCATGGCTTTAAAAACTAAAGTATGAAATGTAACGGTTACCCAAATTAACTCATCACTAGGTTTCCACGTAGGAGGACATTGGTGAAAATATGGATATGGAAAAAAAATCTAACCATCAAGTTATGATGGAGAGTGGTAGAGAACATGGCTATGAAAAAGCCAACAATCACAAAGCTATTTATTTGTGATGATTTAAGGTAACATCTGATTCATCAGATATAAGGGAACTAGGACATTATTTTTGGTTTTCAAGATCATTTCCCTAAAGTTGATGAATTAAAAGAAATACTTGCATGATTTTGGTACAATCTTACTGTTGTACATGAATTGAACAATTTCCACTTCATCCCTTAAAGAAATGAAGTTGAATTTTTTATTCGTGATGTGTTAGCAAATTATGTGATAGAATGATGGGTCATTCCATCTCTTTCAAACAAAAGGTTAGCCAAAGTTATAAGTCCATATTATGGTAAGATTAATCATATATGGTTCCAAAAATGATCTTATACTTCATATATCATACCGGTTAATAAAAAAAAACTAGTGCCTACTAACCAGGGACTTCCTGTAGGCCAGTGGTCGGCGATAAAGGCCAGTTGCACTTCGGTTGTGGGTTCGATTCCCACAGCCATGTCCGACGTGATGGGTTGTCACTCGTCCTACAGGTTGTCCTTTTTCTAAATATATATTACTACAACATCCCATCAATAATATCGAAAAAATTTCTATCTAACTTATTCCCAACATAATCCATTCCAATATTTAGGCTTATCCAGAATACTGCAGTCCACTCTCATAATATAGTTAAAACGATTACCAGAGATTTATTACCATCGTTGATCCCCATATATCATAAGATATGTCTTGTTGGTCACATTCCAAACATTATAAGGCCTTAATGATGTATTCTCTTGAAAAATGAATACCCATTGAACCTTAGTGAAAACATAAATGCAGTTAAAAGTTAACACTTTCCACATACCAAAATCCAAAAATTCTATATACTCAATCCATTACATTACCTTCTCCTTATATCAGTCATCAGCTCATGAATACTATCAGACATTTAATTTTCTCCTTATCCCTTATATATTCCAAAAATATCTGAATATCCTTTAATGGATACTGGTACCATTAATCATACACTTTCAAAACTCAAGGAAAGACAACAGTGTAACAAACCTTAGATGTCTCTTTATTCCATAGTACCATGAGATTACTTATACAACATTACACTTGATAAACATGTAACAATTATTTCAACTCACATATCATTTGTAGTATCTTCATCATCATCAACATAAATAATACTCATAAGGCCGTACTGATTCTCTTCATTGAGACTTTCCCTTAGGGAATTGGTTTGCATAATGCCCGTACATTCTACATTTAAAACATTTAACCATTGTTGATGTCGTAGAAATTCCATTATCATCATCCATAGTGTTAACTGAACCTTTTACTTTGCACTTACTAGCCTTGTGTCCTTATTTTCTATACCCAAAGCATCTTCCAGTTACCTTGAAAAATTCTCCTCGATGCCTCTTCCCACATGATTTACATAGGGGAAATTGAACTTTCTTTCCTCTATGAACATCATGAAACTCCGTCTTTCAATTATTAGCTGAGTCAAGAAACTTACCAAATTTGAGTTTATTGATCATATTATGAGATTGATGATTCAGCATAATAATGATGGTTGGACTTCCAAATCCCATTTCATTTGGTTTCTCATGAAGAATATCATTACATTGTCCATAATATCCTCCATTATCGTGAATCATCTTGTTTCCAGCCATTTTCTAAAACCCAAAAAGAATAGTGTTAGAGGAAAAAATCATAATAAAGGGGGAGTAACTTCAATATCTAACATCTTAGGTTAAATTATAAGATCATTACCATAGTTCTAGGACTATATCCTATACGTATACTTATCTTTAGGGGAATCCCTAGACATACCTTAGAAATATCTCTAGGGATCTCACTAACGTTTTCGCATCCTAGTTTCGAATGGTTGACTAAACCTTTCATCTGATACCAACTATTGAGACCCGAAGCCTGACATACATGAAAATTACATTACTTTTGCAGAATACTTAATACATAAAAAAACCACACACACAAGGACCGTAATAGTTTAGTGTCTTTGGAAACTCGGAATATAATCTTCTAATCATGGTCAAAGATCTTCAACATCTCCCATAAAGATTTTCTTTTTTTTAAAACCTAAATCCTTTATTTATATCCTGTGGAAAACAAAACATAAAAGGGTGAGCTCAAATGCTCATTAAGGTTAAACAAAAGAAATATCAACCACATCATATTCATAAGAACATATCTTTTGGAAATCTTAACCTGCAAAAGAGATCATAATTTCATAACATGGGATAAATCATGGTAGTGAAATGTAATCCCAATAATCATAACATAAAACATGAAACTTTGTGGCATACACACATAATCATAGAGAATCATTTCTTATTAGTCAAGATTCATTGCCAAGACTATCTTAGTGGACAAAGTCCATTTCTAAACCGAGTTCACTCCTCGTTTCAGTCATGTTTCACTGAACTGGTATAACCTACCATTCCAGCCATGTCTATCTCATTAGATATAAAATCATTACCCAATGATTTGGAGGGAGATATAGGTCCCACCCATCTCATAATGATACCATTCTTATGCGTGCCACAAAATCAAAAATCATACATCATTGCATAACACATGTAATAAAAATTGGAATCTTAAACATCATCCCATCATAACATAATCCATATAAGATAAAAGGACATCATAAAAATAATTCCATCATAACATAATCAAATCAATGTATAAATAGGGATAGAAACAGAACCCTATATTATCTTAGATGGAATATAATTTTGATAAAACACTTGAACTCCATTCTTGAGGAAAGTATCCTTTGAATTTTAAAAACATTTTTCCTTTCTTAACATGTCATAAAATTTTAAACTAAAAGAAGTTGATTAAAAATAAACTTGAAAACATGTAAAATATGATTCTTGGAAATAATGTTTTAAAAATCCATTCAAGCTGTATAAGTTAAAAAAACATTCTTCTCGTACTTTTGTTGGAAAAGTCAAAAAGTACCACGTACAAAAAACGACAAAAGATTCCTTTCATATCTTTTACAAAAAACTCACCGAAGGGTAAAATTGGATATAAACTATTGTATAAGGATATAAATATTACATATTGAGGAAACATGGATGTGGATGATAAAATACACCCCAGTAAATTCCAAAATATAAACAATCTCGGATAAAAATGAGAATGTGATATTTTCCCTTACCTTATGTCCGATTTGCTTCGTAAATGTCCGAACATCCTATATAATGGTTTACATAATGTCATTGACTTATTCCAGAATCATAATCATTGTTATGATATCATATATGGTTCACTTATGACTTTATATTACCCGTTATTTTGTAAATTCCATGTTAAAGAGCGTTTTGGGTAAAATTGTTTCATTTGTCGTCCGTGTTTTGACTTGTAAATATTCATATGATTACTTAGATCATGATTAATTAATTCCAGAATATAAAACATTATTTATATATAATTTATATTCATAATATATATATATATATAATAAATCAGTAAATGGAAAGAAATACACCATTCATGGAGATGGTAGGTCGTATGTACGCATGAACGCTGTTTTGGTTTCCTTATTGAGTTGAATGGAATTAAGTAGATGACATACATATATATACACATAAATCCAGTATCATTATGATGTCATATATTTCATTATTACATATTATATGTACTTTATAATCATTCATGAATGGTTAAAGTGGAGAATGAATCTCATCACGTCATGGAGACAGTAGTCCGTACGTACGCACGAGTGATGATATCGTTCTCATGACCGTGGGACTATATTAAAGTGTATGTATACTATTTAAGAATCAATATCACTTTAAAATAATCATATATAGTTATTATTTACACCATTATACCCATCCAAGTAAGGTGGTGGTGGAAAATAGATTTCACCACGGCGTGGAGACGGTATTCCGTACATACGCACGCGCGGTGATTTCGTTTTCCGTAGGATGGATAGATGGTGAAATAGGGTTGTTTCATACTTATAATAACTTATCAGTATATGAGTGATACTGATGTTATCACTTCATAATGAAACAACCTAAGATGAATAAGTGGAAGAAGAAATAAATTTGAAATAATCGGTAACAAAAATTACCTCTTCTTTGAAGCGCCTCTTTCATATCTCCTTTTAGGGCACTAAAATTGGTCTTTGAGGAATACCAGAACGTCTAGGATGTTTCTAGGGAAGTGTAGAAGATAATTTGGCAGGGTTTGGCAGAGCTTGAAGGCTCAAAGTGATGTGAGGAAGAGAGGGAAGGGGTGCCCTTTTATAGGGGAGGAGAGGGGCACCTTTGGAATAACTACAAATATTATTTTATTATAAAGCCAAATTCGGTTTTAAATAGCTACAAATTCATTTATTTAGAAGTTAAGGTAGGGATGGGTCTAAATAATCTCATCCAATATAATTTAGACAAGTATAGGTTCCTATTCTAACCATATCATTTATATTTAACTTTAAGTTAGATAATTTTACTTTTACCATGTCTTCTTGTTTTCTTACACTATAAGGTTAATAAACTTACTATAACAAGACAAAATAACCCCAAGTTGTTTTTTATTAATATATATAACATTATCTAAGTCATTTGGCTGAATCTTATATTTTGAGGAATAAAATAACAATTAATAATATAATATTTGTTTTAAAAACTATTTTATGTCAATTTTGACACTATTTGGTATTTGATTTTTGTGAAAATCATAACAGAATGATTAGTTCTAGAAACGTTAATTAAATCAATACTATAATGTCATAGTAACCTAGAAAATAAGTGGAATTCATAAAAAGTCTCAAATTATATTTCATTGGTTATTTATAATATCAATTATTCTAATTTTTCACTATTATGGTAATTAATGCATCATCATTGTGTCATAAATAAATTACATTATATAATGTCTAAAAATTACAAATAAAATAAAATTATGTAGGAAATCTTTTTTCTTTCTAATTAATATTTATAGTAGAATTTATTATAAGTATAACCCTATATAAAAAATAATTTACTTATTAAACATTGATTTTAACTATTTTAACCCTTCTTTAAATAAATTAATAATAAATGTCCTAATCTCATCCATGTGGGCATAAATGGTCATATTTTATTCATAAGGTTGTTTTTGGTCGAATTAAACTTATCCAATAGAATTAGGACATGTGTTAGGGTAATAATAATATCATTTTTACCCTTAATTTCCCTATTTACTTTTAACCGTGGTAAAAAAAGTAAAAAGTTACTATTTACGAAAAATTATTTTCATCTCATTGAACCACATTTTAGTCCTTGATATTACTGTGTCTCTTGGATTTTTGAAATTCCACTCACAGAGGCGGTAAAACTTTGTTTTATGAAAAATTCAGTTTTTTAACTACCACTTAGTGGTTTTACTATTCATCAAAAAATGAAAGTTTCCAGAAAAATACAAAAAAATAGGCCTAAGCTATATTTGATATTATGAATTCAAAAATGATGTCTATTTTATCAAATTCAAAACATATCAGTTACATTAACTAATTTAAAAATTAATTCCCGTCGTCAAAACAAATAGCATGTTTTTAAAAGATAATAACTATCAAAAGATTAACACTTGTTTATAACTGGTTTAAATGTGAAATTACATCCAATGAGCAACATTGTATTAAATTGTAAAAATATATTCTAAATATACTTTAAAACCACCTAAATTAATAATTTATCACTATTAATTATTTTTATTAAAAAGGATGTTTTTAATTAAAATTTAGTAATTTTCATTATTCATCAGAATATGAAAGTTATCCGAAAAGTACCAAAATTTCACCCTAAGCTAATTTCGATACTCCGAATCCAAAAATGAAGTCCATTATTAAAGATAAAATTTCTAAAATTTTAAAATGTGGTTATTACTATTCATAACGGCTAGTTTTAATAAAATTTTAATTACATATCGTTGTTTAGTGAAACTCGGTATTGCGTACTACACACGCTATCGAGGAAGATCGTGATTGCGTGTAATGCAAGGCAAGTCAAGGATGCATGTTGTGCAAGCACCTTTTGGTGTAGCATACAACACAAGATATTAATGAAATTAAAAAGATTATTTTTCATAAAATCTCGGGGTGTTACATCTAGTGGACATCTCGACGTTGCTGCTATACTTTCAGTTGTTGTAACTTCTTTCCAGTTGTACTGTACTTTCAGTTTGGGTATGTATTCTGGCCAGTTACTTTTCTGCACTACTATTGTACCCAGTTTTTAATTAGTGTTTATTTCTCTTTGCTTACTCTGTGGTATTAGTTTACTTTATAAAGGAAATTCCTTTCCCTTTTTGATGGGATTTACGCCTTGGTGCTAGTCGCCAGCCCCTAGCCTATGGGAGGCGGGCTTGGGGTAGTCACGACATGGTTCATGAAAAATAAAGACCAAATGGTTATAAAAAACATGCACGAGAAAACACTTTCAAAGCATAGAAATGAACCCTATTTTCATTCAATTGACCTCTACTAAATCATACAAGCATAACATGCAAATTATAGGGCTAAAAAAGTAAACATGCAATACATTTTTCAGGGGTATTGGGAAATTGTTCACATATAACTCAAAGACTTTTAATATAAATGCACAAACCACCTACCTCGGTGTTGTTGGATCGATATACATGAACCACAAGCCTTGAATCACCCAAGAACACCGTATATCTACAAAATTCTCAAAACACTGAACTTAAGATAACTCTTGAAAGAGGAGGAATCAGGAAACAATGCTATAGGATAAGGAAAAGCTTACTAAGGCGATTCTAATGCAATCGACATTGGTCAATTCAGATAACAGATGCTTGATCGGGGGCTCAGGGAAATATCACGGTTGTACCTATTCTCTCGGATGAACTAGGTCGAGAAGTAGATGGTTCTATCCGTCAGATGAGACCCTAGTGCATTTAATAAAAAAAGTAAATTGAGTGTACTTTATAAGTACATAGTATGTACTTTCCTTCACCGGCCCACACATTAAGAGGTATCAAAGTCACTACACACGGTCGTGTGCATGTCCGCAACATGGACAACACCCTTCTAGCCGATGTTACTGAGTACATGGAATATACTCATAAAGTACATGGCATGTACTTCTAAAATTTCTAAAAACTCCTCTTTTTCCCAAAAAAAATACTAGAAAAAGAAAAAAATACCAGAAAAGAAGATCTAGGTTCTTACACAGTTTTGGTAAACTGAGATGGTTAGCTTTGAATGACACTTCTATTAGCTAATTATAGTAAAGGTTGAGGAAAATGACCTTAAAAAGGAATTTTCTATAAGAAAATAAATGTTTTTTATTTCATTCAAGGAATTTATATTTTTCTATATCCTATGAATTTGATTTAATTTCATATTATAAATTTTATTTAGGAATTTCGTTTCATTTCTCCTATATTTTTTTATCAATAGTGAATGGAACTTTCACTCTCATCAATTATTTGATTTTAATGTTATATATCAATTTCAATAGGAATTTAACAAAGAGAAGTTCCAACTGAATATGTTTCTGGTGATTAATTTTGTGATAGGTGTGTTTATTCCCTAAACTATGGAAAATTGTTCATAAAATAAATATCATAAGAATTCATAGTTTTATTCCAATAAACATTCTAAAATGGTTTTATGAGTTTTAATTTCTATATTTTCTAGTCACCCAATTCATTCGATGAATGTTATGTGGTTTGAATTGAAAATGTTTTCATCGTACGTGGATTTTTTTTAAATTCTATAATATAGTTGATAAAGAACCCTTATGATAACCATAATTCCATGTTTTAGATGTATGTTTTAGTGGGTTTGAATGAGTAACAGGTGGATTTAATTTTTAGGGATAAACATGGAGATTTTGGATTTGAAAAACCATGATTTAGAATAATTGGTTGATTTATTTCAATGAAATTTTTATGACACTTCCCAATATTTAAATTTATGAAATGTTTTTCAATTTATTTTATTTAGTGTTATTTTATTAAGTGAATTATCCAGTCATATTTTCCCATTCATGATATTTTTTCCATGAATAATATTTAGATTATTTTATTTACTATATTTCATTAGATTCATTGGAAGGATTTCATATAAAAAATTTATGTCTTGCCAATGTTATGATTGTAAATATTCACATTTAATATTATAAAGGCAGTTTTATTGAGTAAACCCTTTATCTTAGACCCAAATTTATATTGATCCTATTAAATCCCATATAAGACATAAAAATAAGGGTTAGGGATGCACCATATTACAAGCCTATCTTATCCTTTCCTGTTAGACTCTAAGTATTTTTAAGATTATCACAATGATGAGTGTGGGGTGACTATTCTATAGTGGAAGGAGGTTCATATTGAAAATAATATGCGAAGTGTGTTTTTGTGGGATATTGGGATGTTTAATTACATTTAACTCAATATAAATTATTTCCCACCCTGTTGAAAACAGTTTTCGAAAAATGTGTTGTGTATTAAGAAATTAAAAAAACACAATTTCAGGACCATTGGCCTTTTTATAACTATTTGAGTAACTTTATTATAGATATTATCTTTGATTGGGCATTGAATGCAAGATTTATACTAGGAATAACATCCAAAAAAATTTAAATTAGTGCATCATCCATATAAATTCACTAATTTGTGACCACTCCTTATGTTTTGGGAATAATAGAAGTTTCATCATGTATAAAATAATTTTTCATTGATCCCGTATTGACTATAATACAAATTACTGTAAAAATTTATATCATTATAATTTTTACTTATTACCATAGATATTATAATATTGGTCTAATGAGATTTATTAAAGATACATGTTCATATTTAAATCTTAATGATAATTATGAGATTAAGTGTGGGGGGACTTTTTTAAATACATTTCAGGTATACATTTTTGAGTAAAAGAATATTTAATTTTAAATAAAAGTCATAATTATTTGTAAGTTATTTATATTTAAATAATATTTTATTAGGAGACATATCAATTCAATGTATACTAACATAAAAAAATATATTATATTGAAAAGATATAGTGTAGAGTGTAACACTGGAGGATTGAATTTAAAACGAAATGAAGAATTTGTACATTTCATGACTCATGGTGTAATTCTCCATTCATTAAATGTATGGAATGATTCCAGAATTCACTAAATTCCTAGGAAACAATTCAAATCTCATGTTCAATTTATCAGAAGATTAATTTCATGAACTACATATTTCAAAAAAAAATATCATGGTCATAATGAAAAAAATGAGATGTGATGATAGTACATGCCCTGAACATCCTCTTACAATTCATAAATTTTAGACAAAAGAAGTCCCATATATGGAGCTACAAAATTTACATCTTGAATGATCTTCAAAAACCTGGAACCCATAAGCCACATCATATTTAGAATTCTACTTTTTTAAAATCAATAAAAACAGTGAAATTTATTTCACCAAATACCTTTGTGCACACCCAAGATTGTCTCTAATGAAATTAATGGAACGTTTTTTGTGGATTAAAAAAAAAGGGATCTCTAAACCTATAAAAAAACATGGTGGAACAACTATAACATTTATATAGAGACTAAATCCTATGTAACTTTGTTTCACTACATCAAAATCCTTCTTTGGGACATATCAACATGTTCTTTTGGGGTTTTATTTTCATTATTTTCTCACCCTCTCATGGTTTTCAAGAAAGGATTATTTCTTTTGTGTCATGGTGATTCAAATGATGCGGAATTTATTTAATAGGTATTTTATTTTGAATAAATTATTTATATATGGGTTATTTTATTAATCTATTTTCTTATATCTCAATCACTCTCATTCATTAAATCTTAACCATTGTATTATAGGTGATTGATTAACTTCTTTTTAATCCACTAACTAGAGAGTTGTATCTAACATTAATATTGGGATTAGTACATTCTATATATAAATATAGATTTAGGTTACCTATATTTTGATTATATAATTTTCTTTACTATAGTAATAATAGAGTGTGGACATTTAATGTATCTACCTATACCGAAATATTCACATAGTTTTGATTTTGATGACTAGATAAATATTTTTTGTTATATTATACTTCTTTACTCCACAAACCTGGATTTTTGATTACCGAAATCCTTTTTATATTTTTAATATTTATTTTTAGAATCCACATGATTAGTTTTTAAAATTTAATTTCAATATTCACTCTTATTTTAATAATTTATTATTAAATTAATTATTTTTTATATAATATCCTCATTTGGTCAACCATATAATTTCAAATCCTATACTATATAATAATAAATTTAATGATCCATTTTCTAGTTTTATAAATTTTTAAATTCGGTATCTCTCATAGAATTTACAATTCCCATGGGAGGTACCATCCACATGGTTCTTCAATTATACATAGGCTACAGACTTTAAGAAACATTTCATGAATGTCAACATCTTCATATATATAATCCACCAGATGAATAATTTTGTTTTGTTATAAGATTTATTTTATTTATTTTTCAAAATTACTTCTATTAGCATTAATGTTCATGTAATTATTTTTACTATCTATTATGATTAATTTTATTCCATAATTGCATCACCCCTTATTTTTTGTTGCATCTTCCTATATATTTTTCTTAGGTATGTGTTGTTTAGTATATTAGTTTTTCTCACATAATAATCATAACTCATGAAAATTATTCCTTTGATTTTTATTTATAATTTGATACCTTCTTCATTTATTAGATGATTAATTTTTTTTATTAGGTGCAAACCATTATCCATCATCATAATGACCAATTTTTTGTCAATATCTATAGAATTTTATTGATATTCAAATATTATTTAAGTAAACTATTTTTCATTCTTCACTTTACATTTTCTAGTTATAGTAGGATGTTTCATATCTTCAGTTTTTAAACCCCTAAATATAGTTCTTCCTTCACTATTTAATATTTATTAAGTCTTATCAATAGTTATAGGAATTTCATTCAAACATTTCAAAATACCAACTATAATGAATTAATCATGTCTTCTTCCTTTGTGAAATATTTTGGACCACTTTTTTCTCTTTGCTAGTTTCATACTAAAAACGCTTGCTTTCATATTCCATTACGGATCAATAATTTTCTTTCTCTCTCATATCCTCCTTTATTTAATTTTTTAGTTTATCAAAAAAATTCCCAATCCATGTAAATCAATAATTTATATTATAATATGAAATTTTCAAGGAAACATTATTAGTGAAAACAAAATTTCCTAGAGTAAGGTTTAACTTTTTCAATTAACATACCATGGATTAATGTTCATATTTTTTCATTACATGAATTAGAGAAGAATATTTATTTTAAAAGAATGGTCACCTTTTATAAACATCCATGGTATAATATCTTCTTAAATCTTCATTTGATTTTTTAGTTTGATTAAATCTTTTCTGACTCAAATCTCACTCCATCTCAAGATACATTAAATTTAGAGTGTTTTATTCAAGATAATAAACAATATAATACCAAGCCAATTATATATATTCCTTATGATATTCTTATTTAATAATAATCTCAAGAAATTAATTATCAAGATGTTTTATTCAATTTTACTAGATCATTAATTACACATCCATGTCATCATTATTAATTTTTTGAGTTTTTAAGAGCACATGATACTTATTTTAAATTCATTCCTAGTCATAGTTGCCTCAAAAAATAGTCAACGTTATTTAATATTCAGAAAAGGAAAACATCACTTTATAATGTCATATGGATTATTCCATATCTTTAATAAGTTTATAGGGAGTGTTAAACGTTTGTGACCTTTCAATTTATGCAATTCAAAAAGTGTATTTGTGGATCTAAAAAAAGTGTTTTTTATCTTGTAGACCCTTTATTTTCTAATAAATATATATATATATATGTGTGTGTGTGTGTGTGTAAAAACAACATAATTAACCTTTTTAGAATAATCCAAATCTTCTTAATTAATATCATTATGTGATTTATTACGCACATTCACTTCACATCTTATATAAGTGTATTAAAGGGGATAACTATAATAAGGAATGATTGAAACATTACAACATAAATTATGTTTAAAAGGTACTGAATCCTTTATTTTACCTTTCATAGAATGAGTTTTCTAAAATTCATAGCATCAATATTCTTTTCCCACATGTTATAGTCATGACATCCATGAACTTTGTGGTTGGAACAACTTCTAATTTATCTTTTTGAAGTACATCAAAAACATCCTCAAATATACAAATCATATCTAATAGATATAATCATTTGGTAAAAAAATAAATATAATCATAGGATGAATAATTATTGATGATACCACTTATTTTCCCATTAAGATTATATAGTCACACTGACAAGTGGGGAGAATTATTGGAGAATAATTTTACCAAATTAATTTGATGTAACTTTTCATCCTTTTAAGTATTTAATACATTCCAATAGTTATGATGAATAGATATCATTTTTTTTGAAAAACATATTCACACCACATATATTCCCAATAGTATATAGAACAAAACACATATTATTATTATAAGATCCAATCCCAATTTTTGTGTTTACTCCTTTTATCATTTCAAACTATTCTGAGACAAAGAAAATTTCACAATTGAAAAAATGGTTACAAGTGTTGAGGGAAGGTATAAACCCTAACAAATGTGGTTATCACCCACTACTAAAATGGGAACTAAAGATAATGAGATATATTTTTTGTGTTAAATTATATTTCATACTTCTTTTGATTACATAAAAATAATGATATTGATATATTACATTATGATATTTTAAAATCCGAAACTGCTCACTTATTCAACATCAATAATGTTCAGAACATAATTTTTTAGGATTTATAGTCTTTTTCATTTCTCAGGAATCCTAATATTTGGGAATTATTAAGGTTGAAAATGTCTATCTATAATCACTTCCTCTATAATCTCATTACTCCAGTACTCACTACCCCTTCATATGAAATTACTTATAAATTTTGAATGTGTGTAGATTTTGTATAAATAATTGTTGTTATAATAAATTATTGGATTTAAAAAATTTAGGACGTCATACAATTTAATATTTTGAAAGTAAAATTTTATAACCTCAAAATAATTGAATCAATAGATCATAAGAACAATAATATCAAATTCTCACTTCATATTGATAACTCAAATCAATTAATAATAAAAACATATTTTAATGGTATATACTATATTTAATGATGTAAATTATCTTTTAAATATTCAATAAGTATGGGAGCACATGATTTAATAATTTCTCAAATATGTATTTCCCACATTCCTAAATTATAGAATGATTATAATTAAAAACTTTTTTATCTTCTTAAAATACTCATGTAATCCATCTTCATTGATTTTTAAATTCATAGAAATAAAATTTTTCATCACCTCTTATAAATCAGAAATAGAATTATTCCACCCTCTCATTGATATTTATAAATTTTATTTAACATAATATCCCTCAGAATTCTGTTCAACAACAATCAGTAGTTCAGATTATGCATATTTATAAATTATATGATTATCTGACCTTCAACACTTTTCAAATATTATATTTCATATATCTTATTCTCCAACCTATTAATATTTACTTCATTACTCTACTCATAAAACATATACTCTACATTAGGTTTCCATTATAGCTTTCATTTTTCATTAATTCATTAAATATAAATATATGTGTCCCTAAATTATGCCTCTTCTAAAATTGGGTTTCATGATTCTTTACATATTATATTTTCTTAGAATCTATATAAATAATTAAATTATACATTTATCAATCTGACATAGTCGAATTTACATCAACTAAAATAATTAACATTTTTATGTTATTCTACACCATAAACCACCTTTCAGTATACCATGGTTCTCCTAAATTCATCTTCGAGATATGATTCCTTCTCCACAAGTCACTTATTTCTGTGATATGACTCTAAAACTATCCACTCTATCCATTATCTTACCATTTTAGCAATATTCCAATGATATCAACTCATATATATACACCTATAATGAACTCATTCAGAATGTATGCATATGGAACTAACATATCAATATTTTTATAAAGTCGAATTCTATAACATCCTTCACATCAATATAGATGCAGCTTTTGACCACAACAAATATAATATATAATTTGATTCATTTTCTACTTACCAATCCATAAGAGATTCTATATGATTATGCATAAACAATTGTACTTATAAATCTAGACCAGGCTTTATTTATCTCAATAACTGTGTTAGCATTTTATCCTAAGAGCTCAACATATCTAAAACTGCTTCATAGATCATCACATTAGAGTAGTAACTATGTTATCTTAAATGATAGTTCATCTGAAAATAAATGTGATACTTGTTACTTTTAATGATAATCATATCATCATTAGGATTACCCTCTGGATATTTTACATCAGATATTCATTTGAATATTTACAATATCTTTTAAATTTATCCTATTAAAAACATCAATTTTTAAAAATATATATTTCTTCCATTAGTTATAGGATACACAATATATATACTTAGAACACTTATTTTTACTCTTTCAGGGCTACTGAAATATCCATAAATAATCTTATGTAGCCATACAAGCTTCTATGTTATTTAATTCAAGCTACAAATTCTCCCAGAAATAATTCCACTTCAATTATTCATCATCATGGCATTTTTTATCCATACTCTATTTTATTTCCAGCTCAATTTATTTCTAAATCAATATTTATGAACTGTTATATGGCTTGATCAGTTATCCTAAAATCAACATGAATCCTCAATTCATCTTCTTTCT
Source organism: Viscum album (assembly GCA_963277665.1). NCBI lineage: Eukaryota > Viridiplantae > Streptophyta > Magnoliopsida > Santalales > Viscaceae > Viscum > Viscum album. The sequence goes on along the minus strand of OY728123.1, from coordinate 1,419,530,715 downwards.
AATTTTCGTCTAATTATATTGAGAAATAATCTTCTACAAGTATGTGAGCATGTTTTTTTCTATTCTTCATACAATCTTCTTGTAAACATAATTCTCTCAGAATTAACTCTAGAGAATATTCTATATGCATTCTTTTTATAACATCTTCTTGATAATCCAATAGCATATTTCAATATTTTTTATTCAAATTATTAAATATCAAAATCTTCAATGTATGATTCATGTTTTTGAAAAAACATTTTTTGGAAATATTGATTAAAGAATTACATGATTTATCATCGATGGAATTTCATTATATTTACCTATAACATATAGTAAACTAGTGATTTTAACAATAATTTCTAGTTTTAATTAATTTATCTATTTCATATTAACAAATATAATATATCTAAGATTCTTATAGATTAAACTATGTTTAGATCATCTATAATACCAATCTCATCCCATTATACATTAGATAACACAAACCCAAGAATTTCCATTCTTTAAAAGTGAAATCATCAAGAATGTATGCTCTTAGAACATAAGAATATTTATTTTTATATTTAATATACCCCTTTCCTTAATCATTTAATTTTAAATTATTATATAAAACAAAACAATTATCATCATAATCAATTTTTTATCTAATTTAAATATATCAAATAAAATTTAAATGATAAGTAAGAGTAATATAAATTTTGATAATATTGAAACACCGATTAATGTAAGGATCATATTATTTTTGAATCTAATTATAATACTAATATGGTATATTCTTGTATATAATATTATATTGAATCACCCTTAGTGTTGGAATAAAGTGATTATATCATTAAACATGTGGAAATAACACCGTGTGTTAAATATTTAGTATGTTCTTTGCAACACCCTAAGCTTCTACGGAATGTTTCCCTTTGAATAATGCAATAGCTTGCACTGTACACAACTTCAAGATTCTAACACACTGAAACTATTCAAACTAGCCATTATGAATACTAATACACACTTTTTGAAATTTTATAAATTTTAATTTTCACAATGGACTTCATTTTTGAATTTGGAATATCGAAATTATCTTAGGTTGAATTTTATGTATTCTTCTGAAAATATTCAATTTTTTATGAATAGTGAAAACATTGCATTATTGTTTAATACCAACTTTTTATTTAAATAATTAATTATTTTATTTAAATTTATTTTAGGTCAAAATATATACATAATACCTATATATTTTCAATATAATTCATTGGAGTCATTTTGTAATAATATTATAAATATAAAATTTTATTTGAACTTTTTACCGTCTTTTACCCACCTCCTGGGAGCATTTGAAAATTTTCATAAACCATAATTTTACTGCATATGTGTGTTGAATTTCAAAAATCCGAGAGACATGGTAATTATCAGTAAGTAAAATGTGGTTCAATAAGAAGAAAATAATTTTTGGTGAATAGTATCTTTTTACTTTTATTTATCAATGTTAAAAGTAAATAGGGTAATTAAGGGTGAGAATGATATTATTATTACCATAACACATGTCCGAATTCTATTGGATAAGTATAATTCTACCTAAAACAACCTTATCAAGAAAATATGACCCCATTTGGTCCACTTGGATTGGATTAGTACATTTATTATTATTTTATTTAATGAAGGGTTAAAAGAGTTAAATTCAAAGTCTAATAACTAAACCATTTTTAGTATATGGTTATACATAATATAAATTATACTATAAATATTCATTAGAAATATAATAATATTACCTACATAATTATATTTTATTTAAATTTTTTGGAGTTATATAATTTAATTTATTTCTGACACAATGATGACGCAATAATTAACTTAATAATGAAATGTTAAAATAATTGATATTATAAATATCCAAACAAATATAAATTGAGATTTTTGATAAATTAAAATAAATTAATAGGTTAAAATGAAATGTTAGGATTGAATATAACAAATTATTTCAATGTAATAAATTTGTTAAAAGTTTAACAAAATCCACTTATTAAATAATGTCAAAATTGACATAATTGAATTTTTAAAACAAATATTGTATTATTGGTTGATATAATATTCCTTAAAATATACGGTTTATAAAAATGGCCTAGATAATATTATATATATATCTAATTAACCTTTTGGGGTTTTATTGGTAGTTTTGTTAAGTTTATTAACCATATAATATAAAACATCAGAGAGACATGGTAAATGTCAAACTATTTAAGTAAGAGATAAATCTAAAAGATAATGTTAAGATGGTGATTCAAACCTGTATAAAACCTATTGGTAGTGTAACACCCCAAGATTTCATAGTGTATTATTTCTTAAAAATAATTCAATAACATGCACTACACGCAACACCGAGTTCAATCACACCATTAAAAGAGGTCATGAATAGTATTAACTACATTTTGAACTTTATATAATCCTTATAATTTTAGAATCCCTATTATGAGTTTCTTAGTCATATTGCAAGAACAGATTCATTTTCAGTATTTCACTTTTATCAACTTATAATAGTGAAACCTTTTTAAATACAATATTTTAAACTTTTTGACTAAATGGGGACATCAAAAATTTAAAATGAAACATCCCAAGCTTCCACGGTACGCTTTCCTTTGAATAAAACAGTAGCGTGTGTTGTACGCAACTTCGAGTTCTAACACACCGTAACCAATCAAACTTGCTGTTATGAATAGTAATACCTACTTTTTGAAGTTATATATATTTTATATTTTAAAATGGACTTCATTTTTGGATTCAGAATATCAAATTTAGCCTAAGGTGAAATTTTGGTACTTTTCGGATAACTTTCATATTTTGATGAATAGTGAAAATTACTAAATTTTAATTAAAAACAACTTTTTTAATCAAAATAATTAATAGTGATAAATTGTGAATTTGAGTGGTTTTAAAGTATATTTAGAATATATTTTTACCATTTAATATAATGTTGGTCATTGGACATAATTTTACAATTAAACCGAACATAAACAAGTGTCAATCTTTTGATAGTTATTATCTCTTAAAAACACGCTTTTTGTTTTGACAGCGGGAATTAATTTTAAATTAATTTCTGCCACTTCTGTGTTTTGAATTTAGGAAAATGGATTCCATATTTGGAATCAGGATGTTCAAATTGTGTAAATAGGTAACTTTTATTTTTAGACATTTTGAATAGTTACTGTGGTAAATATTTTATTTACCATGGTTAAAGGGTAAATCCGGTAAATAAGGGTTAGAAAATAATATTATAATAATACAAAATTACCCTAAAACGTGTCCTAACCTTATTGGTGGACACATACCCGACCATGGGTATCCTTGGGTCAATTTGGGGACCCCTTGGTGCCACTTGTATGTGGTAGGGACACATTATATTAATAAAGTTAAAATAAAAATAAAAATAGCATAAGCTTACATCTTTTAGAAGAACAATTTTTACATAGGGTTATACATGTTGGATTCTCGATTATAAATATTCATTAGAAAGCTAAAAAGATTTCCTACATGATGAGATTTTATTTATAATTTTTAGACATCAAATAAGTTAAATTATTAATGACACAATAATGATGCAATGTTTACCTCATTAATAAATCATTGAAATAAATAATATTATAATGATTGAAATATTATCTAAAACCTGTACAATTCTTATTGGTTGATGTTATTTAGAATATGAGTCATCTTATCTTCGACCTCAATGATTTTTGGACCATTATAAACCGAATATAATTATATTATAAAGTAATACTTTCACTCTTTCCTAAAGAGCCCCTCCTCTCCTTTATAAAAGGAGACCACTTCTACTCATTCCTCACACCTCTCAAGCCACTTGGCTCGTCCAAACTCTGCCCATCTAAGCTCCCTACATCCCTCTCCTCCTCCTTGAAGCTTCCCCTTAGGCAGAAAGCATTTCAACAAGTCCTTTGGTTCTAACCAAAGTGAGTTACCTAAATTAAAGGTAACGATTTCTCTTAAATTATTTTCATTTATTTTGCTTCTCCAACCCCCAAACTCTTTTTATCTCTTTTCTTTTGTAACAACACCAGTATCCTCAATATACTAGGATGTTGTTATAAGAAGGATTCAAACTACACATACACACAACTCCATCTAATGGATGATGAACATAATGTTTCTGTGGATGGCAAACTAACGCCTCACGAAACGATGATTGTTCAAATACATCTTACCGCCTCTCATGGTGGCCATTATGATGGCACTGTAATTAAATATGATATTAATGATATATATTTTATATATAAGCTTCTGTAATTCCATTTTATTTCATACCATTATTCGTTTCATGTTGTATATACATACGATAATTTCATTTGAGGAAGTGCGGACTACCGCCCCCTTAAAATGATATGACTCGTTCATACCACACATGGAACGTATAAAGGATGGTGTTAGTGAACTTAAGTAACATATATAAAATATTATATTATACTGGAATAGTAATATACCTATGTATCATTTGGATTCAATTCTTTTAAAATAAAAATTAAATGGAAGTAGCGTTCGTGCGTACGTACGGACTACCGTCTCCACGAACGCGGTGAGATCCATCCTCCATCGTATCCATTCAAGTCTTATTCTCATTTTAGGGTAAAAAATAATGTTAATATCATTCTGATTATGAATAAGATTTAATCTATCCATTACAAACATGTCTTATGTAACCAAACATTTAAGAAGAACGAATCGATTATCACCTGAAACGACGATAATACTAAGATATTATTAATAAAGCAATGTTAAAAGATCATATATGATATCATATTAATGTATATGATTCTTGTATAATTTAATAACAATTATTTCACTATTATACAGGTGGTTAACCGACCCCAACCAAGGAAAAGTACAAGGTAAGGGTTATTTCACAATCTCTTCATTATCCGAGGTTGTTTATACGTAATAATCTACTGGGATCTCTTTATCATCCACATCCATGTTTCTTAAAAATGTATTTCAAAACATTTTTACTATTTACTAAAATATGAGTTAAAGTCATTTATACCCTTTTTGACTTTTATAAGTGGTTTATAAAGGAATCTTTCCGTCATTTTCAAATCAAGGTCCTTTTTAACCTTTTCGACAGAATTGAGGTAAGAATGTTTTTTTAACTTATACGGCGGGTGCGGTTATTTTACGCCGTTATAAAATCTTCAAAGCTTTCCTTACAAGCTTATAAGAATATTTTCAAAGAAAATGTTTTATTTTATATGGATCTTAAATGATTTAAAAAAAAAGGAGATATTTCTTTAAAAAGAATTTTGATTTCATCTATGTCAACATCCTTTGATGGATTTTAAGATTATTTGAAGTTGATTTATTATGATACAAAACTTCTATATTGTATTGAATGTTTTGTGATATGTTTGACTATGTATGTGCTATTTTTATACCATTCATAGTTTATGGTGAAATTATTGACATTTCGTATGCTAGTTTTAATACGAATGTTTATGTTATGTTTAAACCTTTTCATATGGGAATGCATTGGACTTAATAAGTGATGGGTGGAGCCCGCTATAGCTCCTTGATGCATCGGTAGGTCTCATGAGACAAACTAGTGTCTTGGCACAAGGCCTTGACAAAATCTTATTTGTAGTCTTGGCACGAGGCCTTGGCTATGTGGTTATGATAGTCTGGCATTATGCATTCCAACATTATGAAAGTGGTTATTGATTTTTGCATGTGATTATTCGATTAGTAGAATATCCATGTGAATAAGTAAATGGCATTATTTCATTTTATTTATTCCATACCATGTTGAAAGTTCATATTTAAAAGGCTTTTGTTTTAGTTATACATTGCCTTAAATGTTTATTCTTATTTATGAAAGTTTCCGCTATATTGTTATCCTTACTGGGCATTTGAGCTCACCCCTTTTCTATGTTTATTTTTCCCAGGATGTGAAGAAGTAAGTTATGAATGACCTGTAGGGATTTTATGAGGGGTTAATAGTGTGGATTGTGGAAACATTATGTTTTTGTAGCAGTTTTTCATTTTATTATGTAATGTAAAACTTATGAATATATCTAGTGTTTCCAAGGCTACTAAACCAATCGGTCTTTCGAGATTTGATCTTTCTAGTGATCATGCCAATGTTATGTAATAATGCACCGACTCTGGGTAACCGGGGTCGGGGCGTTACAGTTGGTATGAGAGGAAGTTTAGTACAAACCTTGGAAGCTAGATTTAGATAAACTCTGATTAGAGCACGTAGACCTAAGATTAACTTTGAGGATTAGTATAGAAGAACTTCCTAGAATTTTGGTATTGTAGAGATTTTGTGAGTTTTCCGAGCAATACATCCCTGTCTGGATACGAGCAGGTAGAGGCGGCTCTGGCACAGATGTACCTAGGGGTAAAACCCGAAAACACCGCTTTGAGCTAGACTCGAACGGGAACTGATGCACGACAACGGGCCTTGCTGCACTCTTGGTTACGACACTCCCGGGGGATATGCTTAGGATAACTCTCATTTTCTTTAAAAATCATTATGAAGGGTTTATGAGTATATACTTCCTCAAAGAAAACATTCTTATGATTATGGATTATATCCATAAATAGTTCAATTTATGTTAGGTGTTTTATAAGTATGGGATTATGTATTTTGATTCATAAACTGATCTAGTTTATGCCATTGTTTAGAAATGGCGCCTAGTAGAAGGAATGATAACTCCAGAAATGCACATGATTCAAAGAGAAGGAAGGATCATATCTCTCATGGTCTTAAGCTAGAATTTATAAGAGAAATAGTCTCCCATGTGTTATCATCATATGAAGAAATAATATCATGTGTTGATAAGATAAGTAAAGAGCTTACTGAGTCCTATGGCTTTGAAGGGAAGCAAGAGAAGAAAAGGATGGAAGAGAGAAAGATAGATAAAGGGAAGAGGGAAAAGAAGAATTTTCCCATATGTGGTAACTGTGGAAAGAAACACCCTGGAACTTGCCTGAAAGGAATGGGAGTTTGTTATAAGTGTGGAGGAAAAGGGCACAAAGTACGTGACTGCAAGGGTAAGAAAATGGTTTCAAATGTACAATGCTTCATTTGCAAGGAGTTTGGACACTACGCGAACCTATGTCCCAGTCATCAGACTATGACGCAAATGCTGCTATTGGATAATAATCAAGTTATGATACTACCACAGATGAAGAGGAATGATTAGAGTTCTTATGTTGATTATGTAAATTGAGTGTTGTATCAACAATGTACTTGTTATAATAATTATGGAGCATATAAGGATTGTACTGCAGTACTATTTCATTAAGGGCTTGAGATTGTGTGGAACAAAGAAAAGTGACTCAATAACAGGATAGATTTTTGGAAAATATATGGTTGAGAGAATGATAAACCATAATATAGTTCTGATACTGAGGTAGTGATTTTGGAATAATATGTGATTTTTTTGGATAAATTATATTGGATATTCTTGACTACCTTGGAACTGATTAATGATTTGTATATTCCATCATTGTTGGGGTTTAAAACATTTTTTGATTGATGAAGTATATCCAACATTCTATATGGAATAAGGGAGCATGAATGTAATCAATAAGGAATATGGTAATACATGATGAAGGTATTCATATGCTATTACGGGGTAAAAAGGATCTATATTATGTTTACCTTCCTTATAAATGTTAGACTGTGAGTTTGGACAGAAGTATTTTGGATAGTTCTAGTTTGGATTATTTTGGATTACCATAAAAGGACAACCCGGAGGTCGGGTGACAACCCGTCGCGTCCGGCAAGGCTGCGAGACTTGAACCCGCAACCGAAGGGAGACAAGGGTGTATCACCTACCACTATCCCACGAGATGTCCTGGATTAAATAAAGTAGTTTTTTGAAAGATCTGGTAGATGAATTATAAATTCGTTTATTTTGGAACCCTCTATGAATAGTATAAATAGAATTTTTTTACGAGTGAATGATGAGTTTTTGGTAGAAATTTATTAATGGATAAAACTCTAATTATAAACTAAGTATATCTCCTTATGATCTTAGCCAATCTCATAAATAAATTCCTCATCATTAATAAAAGGAACTTAGAACAAAAATGTTGTCCTAGATGGTACCTTAAATCATCACTAATGTATGGCTTTGGGATTGTTGGCCTTTTCATAGCCATGTTCTCTACCACTCTCCATCAGATAATTGATGGCTAGATTTTTCTTCCATATCCATATTTTCTTACATGGAACCCTAGTATGTGTTATTTTCGGTAATCTTCATACTTTCCACTCTTTATTTAAAATAGAGGCCTCATTAATTAATTTTTCGATGTGGGATTTGAACTAGGATATTTTGAAACGTCAAAAATGTGTTATCCTAATACCCTATGTTTTGTTGAACCGATGGTATTTCAATTCATCATAGATTGATGAATTTAAGGAACTCAATTTTATACTTGTTTGTGATTGATGACCTCAATCACTACCTATAAATATTTACGTTTTTCCTCCGATTATATGTCTCTAATTTCCACCAATGTTCTCCTAATCGAGATCATAATTTGGTGGTGACCCTTTGATTTCTCTTTTCCTCATATTAAGACTAGATTTTAGTAACCCAATTTCCGATGTGGGTTTTCCCACAAATATATTTTCTACTTTCAACCTTTTATTTTCGAAGAACAATTTCAAATTGCCAGGACGCAATTTATTGAAGGAGGGGAGAATGTAACACCCCAAGATTTCATAGTGTATTATTTCTTAAAAATAATTCATTAACTTTCACTACACGCAACACCGAGTTCAATCACACCATTAAAAGAGGTCATGAATAGTATTAACTACATTTTGAACTTTATATAATCCTTATAATTTTAGAATCCCTATTATGAGTTTCTTAGTCATATTGCAAGAACAGATTCATTTTCAGTATTTCACTTTTATCAACTTCTAATAGTGAAACCTTTTTAAATACAATATTTTAAACTTTTTGACTAAATGGGGACATCAAAAATTTAAAATGGAACATCCCAAGCTTCCACGGTACGCTTTCCTTTGAATAAAATAGTAGCGTGTGTTGTACGGAACTTCGAGTTCTAACACACCGTAACTAATCAAACTAGCTGTTATGAATAGTAATACCTACTTTTTGAAGTTATATATATTTTATATTTTAAAATGGACTTCATTTTTGGATTCGGCATATCAAATTCAGCCTAAGGTGAAATTTTGGTACTTTTCGGATAACTTTAATATTTTGATGAATAGTGAAAATTACTAAATTTTAATTAAAAACAACTTTTTTAATCAAAATAATTAATAGTGATAAATTGTGATTTTGAGTGTTTTTAAAGTATATTTAGAATATATTTTTACCATTTAATATAATGTTGGTCATTGGACATAATTTTACAATTAAACCGAACATAAACAAGTGTCAATCTTTTGATAGTTATTATCTCTTAAAAACACGCTTTTTGTTTTGACAACGGGAATTAATTTTAAATTAATTTCTGCCACTTCTGTGTTTTGAATTTAGGAAAATGGATTCCATATTTGGAATCAGGATGTTCAAATTGTGTAAATAGGTAACTTTTATTTTTAGACATTTTGAATAGTTACTGTGGTAAATATTTTATTTACCATGGTTAAAGGGTAAATCCGGTAAATAAGGGTTAAAAATAATATTATAATATTACATAATTACCCTAAAACGTGTCCTAACCTTATTGGTGGACACATACCCGACCATGGGCATCCTTGGGTCAATTTGGGGACCCCTTGGAGCCACTTGTATGTGGTAGGGACACATTATATTAATAAAGTTAAAATAAAAATAAAAATGGCATAAGCTTACATCTTTTTGAAGAACAATTTTTACATAGGGTAATACATGTTGGATTTTCGATTATAAATATTCATTAGAAAGCTAAAACGATTTCCTACATGATGATATTTTATTTATAATTTTTAGACATCAAATAAGTTAAATTAATAATGACACAATAATGATGCAATGTTTATCTCATTAATAAATCATTGAAATAAATAATATTATAATGATTAACATATTATCTAAAACCTATCCAATTCTTATTGGTTGATGTTATTTAGAATATGAGTCATCTTATCTTCGACCTCAATGATTTTTGGACCATTATAAACCGAATATAATTATATTATAAAGTAATACTTTCACTCTTTCCTAAAGAGCCCCTCCTCTCCCTTATAAAAGGAGACCACTTCTACTCATTCCTCACACCTCTCAAGCCACTTGGCTCGTCCAAACTCTGCCCAACTAAGCTCCCTACATCCCTCTCCTCCTCCGTGAAGCTTCTCCTTAGGCAGAAAGCATTTCAACAAGTCCTTTGGTTCTAACCAATGTGAGTTACCTAAATTAAAGGTAACGATTTCTCTTAAATTATTTTCATTTATTTTGCTTCTCCAACCCCCAAACTCTTTTTATCTCCTTTCTTTTGTAACAACACCAGTATCCTCAATATACTAGGATGTTGTTATAAGAAGGATTCGAACTACACATACACACAACTCCATCTAATGGATGATGAACATAATGTTTCTGTGGATGGCAAACTAACGCCTCACGAAACGATGATTGTTCAAATACATCTTACCACCTCTCATAGTGGCCATTATGATGGCACTGTAATTAAATATGATATTAATGATATATATTATATATATAAGCTTCTGTAATTCCATTTTATTTCATACCATTATTCGTTTCATGTTGTATATACATACGATAATTTCATTTGAGGAAGTGCGGACTACCGCCCCCTTAAAATGATATGACTCGTTCATACCACACATGGAACGTATAAAGGATGGTGTTAATGAACTTAAGTAACATATATAAAATATTATATTATACTGGAATAGTAATATACCTATGTATCATTTGGATTCAATTCTTTTAAAATAAAAATTAAATGGAAGTAGCGTTCGTGCGTACGTACGGACTACCGTCTCCACGAACGCGGTGAGATCCATCCTCCATCGTATCCATTCAAGTCTTATTCTCATTTTAGGGTTAAAAATAATGTTAATATCATTCTGATTATGAATAAGATTTAATCTATCCATTACAAACATGTCTTACGTAACCAAACATTTAAGAAGAACGAATCGATTATCACCTGAAACGACGATAATACTAAGATATTATTAATAAAGCAATGTTAAAAGATCATATATGATATCATATTAATGTATATGATTCTTGTATAATTTAATAACAATTATTTCACTATTATACAGGAGGTTAACCGACCCCAACCAAGGAAAAGTACAAGGTAAGGGTTATTTCACAATCTCTTCATTATCCGAGGTTGTTTATACGTAATAATCTACTGGGATCTCTTTATCATCCACATCCATGTTTCCTAAAAATGTATTTCAAAACATTTTTACTATTTACTAAAATATGAGTTAAAGTCATTTATACCCTTTTTGACTTTTATAAGTGGTTTATAAAGGAATCTTTCGGTCATTTTCAAAACAAGGTCCTTTTTAACCTTTTCGACAGAATTGAGGTAAGAATGTTTTTTTAACTTATACGGCGGGTGCGGTTATTTTACGCCGTTATAAAATATTCAAAGCTTTCCTTACAAGCTTATAAGAATATTTTCAATGAAAATGTTTTATTTTATATGGATCTTAAATGATTTCAAAATAAAAGGAGATATTTCTTTAAAAAGAATTTTGATTTCATCTATGTCAACATCCTTTGATGGATTTTAAGATTATTTGAAGTTGATTTATTATGATACAAAACTTCTATATTGTATTGAATGTTTTGTGATATGTTTGACTATGTATGTGCTATTTTTATACCATTCATAGTTTATGGTGAAATTATTGACATTTCGTATGCTAGTTTTAATACGAATGTTTATGTTATGTTTAAACCTTTTCATATGGGAATGCATTGGACTTAATAAGTGACGGGTGGAGCCCGCTATAGCTCCTCGATGCATCAGTAGGTCTCATGAGACAAACTAGTGTCTTGGCACAAGGCCTTGACAAAATCTTATTTGTAGTCTTGGAACGAGGCCTTGGCTATGTGGTTATGATAGTCTGGCATTATGCATTCCAACATTATGAAAGTGGTTATTTATTTTTGCATGTGATTATTCGATTAGTAGAATATCCATGTGAATAAGTAAATGGGATTATTTCATTTTATTTATGCCATACCATGTTGAAAGTTCATATTTAAAAGGCTTTTGTTTTAGTTATACATTGCCTTAAATGTTTATTCTTATTTATGAAAGTTTCCGCTATATTGTTATCCTTACTGGGCATTTGAGCTCACCCCTTTTCTATGTTTTATTTTTCCCAGGATGTGAAGAAGTAAGTTATGAATGACCTGCAGGGATTTTATGAGGGGTTAATAGTGTGGATTGTGGAAACATTATGTTGTTGTAGTAGTTTTTCATTTTATGATGTAATGTAAAACTTATGAATATATCTAGTGTTTCCAAGGATACTAAACCAATCGGTCTTTCGAGATTTGATCTTTCTAGTGATCATGCCAATGTTATGTAATAATGCACCGAATCTGGGTAACTGGGGTCGGGGCGTTACAGGTAGAGTGGTTTTTGACTGATACCGAACTTATCCTCTAAATAAATCATTTTTTATCCATTATAAACCAAAATGTATTTTGTTATGAAATAATATTTCAATCTTTTCCAAAGGTGCCCCTCACCCCTCTTAAAAATGGAAATTCCTATTCTGTCAAATTCACATATTCAAATCCATTTGGAACGACCATCCCCTACCCAAATATATTCCCAACTATCCTACATTTATACTAGTGGCACTACTTTGGTCATAAAGCCAACCTAATGAGCCCCTTTGATCTAATCAAAGGAAGAACCAAAAGAAGTGGTAAATATTTCATCACCTTTTTATGTTATTTTATTCATCCATTTCCTCTTTCATTGTTATTTCCATTCAAAAATAATAACTCCAATATATTCTATATACTGTGATGTTATTATAAAAATCTTACAACCATATTTTTTATTCTATCCTTCCAATAAATGACAATGTCACCATACATGCTTACATACGGTTTACCATATCCACATTGTGGTGAAGTTTGTTATTCAAACACTTCATTATTTGGATGGGTATAATAATGAGTATAACGTATTTAAATAATAAATATAACATGATAATGATCCTGTACATATGATATACCATGCAATTATATACGATTTTAATATCAAAAGGATGATATTGTCGCTTGTGTGTACGTACCGATTATCGTCTCCACAAACACAATGAGATTCATTTCTCCATCATAACCATTAAAGAATAATTTTTATTTGATGATTAAAAATAATATTTAAGAACAGAATATAATTATGGAAATAAATTAAATACATCATATCCATAAAAAACAAGGCTTATGTTACAAAACATAAAAAGGAAAACGAATAAGTTATCACTTGAAATGATGATACTACTAAAATATTATTAACGAATAAATATTATAAGATCATATATGATATCATATTTATGTATATTATTCTCGTATAATTTATTAACAATGTTTTAACTATTATATAGGATGTTAACTTACCATCGACTAAGGAAAAGTACAAGGTAAGGGTTAATTTCACATTCTCTTTATTATCCGAGGTTGTTTTTACATAAGTATCTACTAGGACCTCTTTATCATCCACATCCATGTTTCTTAAAAATGTAATTCAAGATTTTTTACTATTTACTAGACTATGGGTTAAATACATTTATACCCTTATTTGAAAACATGTCTTTTGAAAGTAATCTTTCCGTCATTCACCAAACAAGGTACTTTATTACCTTTTCGACAAAATTAAGGTAAGAATGTCTTTTTTAACTTATACGGCGGTTGTAGATATTTTCTGCCATTATATTATCGTCGAAACATAGCATACAAGCTTATATGAATATTTTTAAAATAAATGTTTTCATTTATAATTATGTTACTTTTAAATTATTTCCAAATAGAAAGAGGTATTTATTTCAAAAAGTTTTCATTTCATCTATGTCAACATCCTTTGATGGATCTTAAACTTGTTTGAATTTGATTTATTATGATACAAATCATTCATATTGTATTGAAGGTTTTGTGATATTTTTGACTATGGATGTGTTATTTTTATACCATTCATGGTTTATGGATAATGTATTGACATTTCTTATGCTAGTTTTAATACGAATTGTTTTGTAATATTTAAACCTTTTCATACGAGGAATTCATTGGACTTTGTATGTGATGGGTGGTGCCCGCTATAGCTCCTCGATGCATCAGTAGGTCTAATAAGACAAACTAGTGTCTTGTCACAAGGCATTGACAAGGTCTTATTTGTAGTCTTGGCACAAGGCCTTGACTAAGTGGTTATGAAGTCTCGCATTATGCATTCCATCATTATAAAATTTTCTATTGATATTGTGTGTGATTATTCGACTAGTATAATATCAATGTGAATAATTAAATGGAATTATGTTGTTTTATCTGTGCCATATTATTCTGAATTTTCTAGTTAAAAGGATTTTTTAGCCTTGTACATTTCCATAAATGTTTTGGCTTATTTATGAAAGTTTCCGATATATTGTTATCTTTACTGAGCACCTGAGATCCCCCTTTTCTATGTTTTATTTTTTCCAAATATATGAAGAATTATTTTGTGGTTGAACTGTAGGGATAGGAAAAGGATATAAGTGTGTTCGAGAGGGGACACAATTTTTTGATGTTTTTATTTCATGATGTAATGTAAAACAAGTGAATGTATCTAGTATTTCCAAGGATACTAAACTGATCGGTCTTTCGGGACATTATTCCTAGTATCATTCAAATGTTATGAAAACATGCACCAACTATGGGTAAATAGGGTCGGGGTGTTACATTTGGTATTAGAGGAAGTATAATACAAATCTTGGAAACTAAATATTGATAAATTATGATTAGAGCACATTTCCCTAAGATAGCCTATGAGGATTGGTATAGAAGAACTTCCTAGAATTTTGGTAATGTAGAGATTTTTTTATTTCCCAAGAAATTCAGCCCTATCTAGATAGGATCCGGGAGAGGTGGCTATGGCACTGATGTACCTAGGAGTGAAAACTCTGACAAGATGTTTTGGGCTTGCCCGAGGTATGCTGGTACACGATAATGGGCCTTGCTGCACTCATGGTTACGAAACTCCCATGAGATATGCTTAGGATAATTAAAAATTTCATTACAAAAAATTATGAAGGATTTATGAGTATAAACCTCCTCATAGAAAAAATTATTATGATTATGGATTATATCCATAAACTATTCAATTTAGTGAAAGTGTCTTAAATGTTTGGAATTATGTATTTCCATTCATAAACTAATCTTGTGGATGTTGTTGTTTATAAATGTCTCATAGTAGAAGAATTGGAAACCATATCAACACATGTAATCCATGTAGTGATTTCCATCAAACTCAATATATTTATAGTTGATATGGTGATGCAAATGGTACTGATCATCTTGTCACCATATTGGGACAACTCACTCAGGTTATGAATAATAACCTTACCCATATGAAGCACCTTGATCCACAACACGGAGGATCAATGTTAGACTACTTCATGAGGAAACTACCACCAACATTCAGTGGGAGTACAAATCCATTAGTAGCTGAGCAATGTATAATTTCTTTATCTAAAATATTACATGCATTGGTAAGTAGCGAAAGGGAAAAAGTTTTCAAGGGAGTTTATCACCTCAATAAAGATGCAGATCAATGGTGGACATTAATTCGAAACACAAATGAAGATGATGAAGTATCGAACATGTAATAGAGGTAGTTTAAAGATATTTTCATAGAAAAATACTTTCCTCGCGACCATCGAGCAGATATGGAAAGACTATTTCAATGCCTAAGGGAAAAAGAGGATGAGAATGTCGCAATGTATGAGGCTAACTTTACAAGGTTATCAAGGCATGCTGCAGATTATTTACGTAACCCAAGGAGTAATATTGATCGATTATTTGATGGTTTAAAACCTTTTCTCAATCGAACATTAGTCTCACAATCCTTCTCATCGTATGAAGATATTGTCTAATGTGCTATCAAGACAGAAAAGGAATTCTCTGTGTCTTATGAATTCAATGAAAAGTAGGAGAATAAGAGATCTACTGATCACTCTAGAAATTAAAATAAGTGGAAGAAGAGAAAATGTTAATAAACATCCTGTGGTAAATGTACAATGAACACCCCGGTACTTTCCTGAAGGGAATGGGAGCCTATTACAAGTGTTGTGAAAAAATCCACCAGGCTTGTGATTACAAGGGAAAGAAAGAGGCTATCAATGTTGAATGCTACATTTGTAGAGAAAAGGGACATTACGAAAACGATTGTCTTATGAGCCAAGGGAACTTACCTCAAAAAGCCCAAGGGAGCAATTCCAAGCTTATGAAAAAACTACTGCTGAGGTTGATGCTCCAAAGATGTGGTTGTAGGTAATTTAATGGGTTCCTCAAGTTTATCCAATGCTTTATTTGATTCTGGATCATCACATTGTTTCAAATCTTCCCAGTTTGCGAAGAAAATTAGATAATTTCATTTTGACTTAACAATGGAGGTGTCTGTAAAAACACCCAAGGGAAGTATAGTCACAAAAAAATTTTGTTAATCAGTTCCCATTAGGGAATATAAAAGTTCTTTATCTACTGATCTCATCTCCATACACATGATTAAATTTGATATAATCCTCAGAATGGATTGGATTTTTGACCATGATGCGACAATTTATTGTAAGAAGAAGGAGGTTTCAATTTTCAATGAGGATGAGAATTACCTTATATTTAGAGTATAAACGTCACCACTTGATTTTTATCATGATACACCCCCAGTAACTCTAATAAATTCTGTTATTGGTGTGGAAGAGAATGAAATAATTTTGGGTGATGAAAAGAATGTTAGAATATAGTATGTAACTATTGAGAACGAATATATTGTTGTGTTTCTAGAGGATTTACCTGGACATCCTCCACAATGAGAAATTGAGTTTTCCATTAATTTAATTCTTTGTTCAAGGCCCATATCGGAGACCCCTTATATAATGGCCACTATGGAATTAGTGGAACTAAAGAAACAACTAGAGGAATTAAGTAATAAGGGGTTTATTCTCCCTAGTGTTTCTCCATGGGGAGCCCCTATCCTTTTTGTTAAGAAGAAAGTAAGATATATGAGGTTGTGTATTGACTACAGGGAGATCAATTATATAACAATAAAGAACAAGTATCCCCTACCTCGCATTGATGATTTATTCGACCAACTTCATAGAGCTTAATATTTTTCAGAGATGCACCTTCGAACTTGATATCATCATTTGTGTGTGAAGAAGTAAGACGTTCTGAAAACAACATTTCGAAGCAGGTACGAGCATTACGAGTTAACAGTAATACCTTTTTGGCTGACTAATGCACTCTTTGTTTTCATGGATCTAATGAACATAGTTTTAAAGGATTAACTTGATGACTTTGTAGTGGTATTTTTTGATGATATCTTGGTAAACTCCAAAATATAATATGATCCTGTAAATCACTAGAGCATTATCATATGTATTTTTAGAAGAAATGAATTATATGGGAAATTTAGCATGTGTGAATTATGGATTTAGGAGATTTATTTTCTGGGACATATTGTCTCTAATGATGGAATCTATATTGATCCTTATAATACAAAGGGAATCCACGAATGGCCAGCATCGATGAGTATAACTAAAGTACACAGTTTTATTGGTTTATCAGGTTATTATCGATGTTTCATCCAGAATTGTGCCCGGTTGTCTAACCCATTTTCCAATATCATGTGTAAAGGGGTTAAATTTTTTTGTACAAAAGAGTCTAAAGAAATTTTTGAAGAACTGAAGAGAAGATTAGTCAATGCTCCTATCTTGACTCTACCATCAGAGAATGATGGGTTTGTTATTTATAGTGATTCTTCAATTAAAGGACTTGTTTGTGTCCTTACATAGAATCATAGTGTTATTGACTATGCAACACGACATCTAAGAATTCATGAGAAAAACAATCCCACAAATGATCATGAGTTAGAAGTAGTAATCTTTTATCACATGATATGAAGATAGTATCTCTATGGTTAAAATTGTGAGATTTATACAGATCACAGTAGTTTGAAGTATATTTTCTCCCAAAAATAATTGAACATGAGGAAAAGGAAATGGCTTGAACTACTCAAGGATTATGATTTCATACTACCACTCAGGGAAGGAAAATAAGGTGGAATATGCTTTGAGAAGAAAGGATTATGTAGTTTTGAACAAGATGAGAGTTGAAAGGGATCCTACTTTCATGGATCTAGTAAAGATGGATATGGGAATAACCATTGAAGGTGAAACATCAATAATTTTTCAAATTCTTACCAAACCATCATTACTAAAAAGGATAAAAAGTTCTTAGACTAATGATGATGAGTCTCAAAATAACATTAAAGCTATAAATGATGGGAGATTGAGTGACTTCATATATGAAGATGGAAATTTGAAATTTGGGAAGAGACCTTGTGTTCCCGATATACATGATCTAAAAAGAAAATTGTTGGATGTTGCTCAAAGCTCCAATTTCCCTATACACCATGGGAGCACCAAGATGTATAGATATTTGAGAGAAAATTTTTGGTGGGACAACATGAAGAAGGTGCTTGCTGATTTTGTGTCAACATGTATGGATTTTCTATAAGTGAAAGCTAGAAGGCAATAGACTGGAAGAGTCATGCAACAACTTCCAATACCTGAGTGGAAATTGGATAATATTAAAATGGAATTTTTCATGGGGCTACCAATGAATCCTAGAGGGAATGATGCAATATGGGTCATTATTGATCTTCTTACAAAGTCAAGAAATTTTCTTGATATAAGAGAAGATCTACCACTTGAACGTCTTGAAAGACTATATATGAATAATGTTTTAAGACTCCACGGTGTACCCCTATCGATTTTTTCTGATCTTAATCCAAGTTTTACATCAGGATTTTTGAAAAAAAAAATTAGAAGGCCTTGGATACTGAACTTTGTTTGAGCACTGCCTACCTCCCTCAAACTAATGGACAATCAAAATGGATTATTAAAACATTATAAGTCATGTTAATATATTTCTCACTTGACTTTAAAGGTAAGTGGTATCAATATTTACCTCTAGTAGAATTTTCCTATAACAATTGCTTACATTAAAGCATTCAAATGATACCATATGAAGCGTTATATGGAAAGAGATGTCACTCACCCACTTGTTCGGATGATGTTGGTGAAAGAAAACTCGTAGGCCCAGAAATTGTTGTGGAAACAATGGAAAAGAAGAAGGTTATCCAAACCCACAACAAAGCAGCTCAAAATATCAAGAAGAGCTATGCAGATATTCGGAGGAAGGATTTGGAATTTCAGGTAGGAGATCATGTTTTATTGATGGAATCTCCATGGAAGGGAGCTAAATGATTCAGTATGAAGGGTAAATTATGTTCCAGGTACATTGGACCTTTCAAAATTCTAGAAAAAATTGGGGTTGTAGGTTACCGTTTAGAAATGTCGCCAAGCCTCTACAAAGTTCACGATGTTTCCCATGTATCACTATTGAGAAAATACATGCCTAACCCAACACATGTACTCACCTATGAGGAAATTGAACTGAAACCTGATATGTCTTATTTTAAAGAACCTGTCAAGATTCTTGATACCAGAGAACAAGTTTTGAGAAACCAGACAACTTGTCTGTTAAAAGTTCTATGGATAAACCATAAGATGGTAGAGGAAATGTGGGAACCCGAGGAACTTATGCTGAAGAACCACCCGAATCATTTTATTCAGTAATATTCTTCAAATTTTAATGACAGAATTATTTTAAGGAGGGTAGAATGTAACACCTCAAGCTTCCATGGTACGTTCCCCTTTGAATAATTGAATAGCTTGCATTATACGCAACTTCAAGATTCTAACACACCACGACCAATCAAACTAGCCATTATAAATAGTAACACCAACTTTTTAAAATTTTATAAATTACATTTTTTAAAATGGACATCATTTTTCAATTCATAATATTGAAATTATCTTAGGGTGAATTTTTGGTAATTTTCAAAAAACATTTAATTTTTGATTAATAGTCAAAAACACTGTGTTATTGTTTAAACCGGATTTTTATTTATATAATTAATTATTTTATATAAATTAACATTACATAAAAATAGATACATAATATCTATATATGTTCAATATAATTCATTGGAGTCATTTTGTAATAATATTATATATATAAAATTTTATTGAACTTTTTACAATCTTTTACCCACCTCCTAGGAGCATTTGAAAATTCACATAAAACATAATTTTACCGCATATGTGAGTCTAATTTCAAAAATCCAAGAGGAAAGTATAATACATGTAAGTAAAATGTCTTTCAATAAGATGGAAATACTTTTTTGTGAATAGTAACTTTTTACTTTTATTTACCATTATTAAAAGTAAATAGGGTAATTAAGGGTAAATATGATATTATTATTACCCTAACACATGTCCTAATTCTATTGGATATGTATACGTATAACAAAAAAACATTAGGAATAAAATATGACCCCCTTATGGTCCATTGGGATTAGATTAGGTCATTTTTTTAAGAATAGTTAAAAGAGTTAAATTCAAAGTTTAATAACTAAAACCATTTTAATATTGGGTTATACATAATATAAATTTGACTATAAATTTTATTTAGAAAGATAAAAATATTTCCCACATTATTATGATTTATTTATAATTTTTTGACATTAAATAATATAATTTATTTCTGACACATTGATGACGCAATAATTACCTTAATAATGAAATATGAAAATAATTGATAATATAAATACTCAAAAAAATGTAAATTGAAACTTTTAGTGAATTAAACTAATTTTATATGTTTATATAACATGTTATTATTGAATATATGTGTTTATTTTGAATAAATAACGTTGTTAGGAGATTAATAAAATCATTTATTAAATAATGTCAAAAATGATATTATTGAGGTTTAAAAAAAATACTATATTATGGGTTGATATAATATTCTTAAAAATCTACAGTTCATCCAAAGGACATAAATAATATTATATATTTCATTAATGAACCTATTGGGGTTCTCTTGGAAATTTATAGTAAGAGTATTAACCATATAATATAAAAATACAAAGAGAAATGGTAAATGTCAAACTATTTAACTAAAAGTTAAATCTAAATGATAAGGATAATATGGCGACCAAACCTGCATAAAACCTATTTTTTGAGTTTTCTTTAACCTATCACAACTTTATCCTTGAAATAAATAATTTCGGAGCCATTAGAAACCGAAAATGATTTTATTATAAAATAATATTTCAATCTTTTCCAAAGGTGACCTTTACCCCTCTTATAAAAGAAAACTTTCCATTCTCTCTAATTTACATTGAAAAAGTCATTTGTATCAGCCAAACCCTACCCAAATATCCTCCCAACTACCCTCAATTAATTATAGAGGACATAATATGTTCAAAAATCTAACCTATGGAGCTCTTTTGATCAAATCAAAAGGTAGAACCTGAAGAAGATGTAAATATTTCATCACCTCTTTAAAGTTTTTTCTTCTTCCACTTCCTATTTATTTGTTGTTTACATTATAAAATAATAAATCTAGTATCATCTATATACTGTTAAATTATTATAAAAATGGTACTACCATATTAATTATTCTATCAATCCTATAAATGACAAAGTCACCATACGTGCGTACGTACAGCTTACCGTATCCATGTCGTGGTGAAGTTTGTTATTCAAACAATTCATTATTGGGATGGGTATTATAATGAGTATAAATAATGTAAATAATAAATATAAAATTATAAGGATCCTTTATATATGATATAACATCCAATTATATATGATTTTAATATCAATAGAATGATATTGTCGCTCGTGCGTACGTATGGAATACCGTATCCACGAACGCAATGAGATTCATTTCCCCATCATAACCATTCAAGAATAATTTTCATTTTATGATTAAAAATAAATTTTTAACAACTTAATATAATTCTTGAAATAAATCAATTACATACTATCCATAAAATACACAGCTTCTGTAACAAAACATAATAAGTAAAATGAACCAGTTAACACCTGAAACGATGATTCTACTAAAATATTTTTAAAAATAAATATTATAAGATCATATATGATATCATATTTATGAATAATATTATTGTATAATTTAATAACAATGTTTTAACTATTATAAAATAGGTTAACATACTATTGACTAATGAAAATTACAAGGTAATGGTCAATTTCACAATCTCATTATTATCCGAGGTTGTTTTTACGTAAGTATCTACTGGGACCTCTTTATCATCCACATACATGTTTCATAAAAATGTATTTCAAAACATTTTTACTATTTACTAGAGTATGGGTTAATGTCATTTATACCATTATTTTAAAACATATGTTTTGAAATAAATCTTTATGTCATTTTCCAAACACGGTAATTTATGACCTTCTCGACAACATTAAGGAAAGAATGTCTTTTTTTATCATATAGGATGGGTGTGGGTATTTTTCTTCATTATATCATTGTAGAAGCTTCCCATACAAGCTTATAAGAATATTTTATAAATAAATGTTTTCTTTTATAATTATGTTACTTTCAAATGATTTCAAAATAGAAGGAGGTATTTATTTTAAAAAGTTTTCATTTCATCTATGTCAACATGCTTTGATGGATTTTAAACTTGTTTGAATTTGATTTATTATGACACAAATTTTTCATATTGTATTGATGGTTTTGTGATATTTTTGACTGTTCATGTTTTATTTTCATACCATTCATGGTTTATGGAAAAAGTATTGATATTTCATATGCTAGTTTTAATATGAATGTTTATGTTATGTTTAAACCTTTTCATATGAGGAATGCATTGGAAATAGTATGTGACGGGTGGATCCCTCTATAGATCACCAATGAATCAGTAGGACTTAAGAGACAAACTAGTTTATTAGCAAAATGCCTTGATAAAATATTATTTTTTGTCTTGGAACAAGGCCTTGACAATGTGGTTATGAAGTCTAGAATTATGCATTCCATCATTATAAAAGTGTCTATTGATATTGCATGTGATTATTCGACCAGAAGAATATCCATGTGAATAAATAAATTTAATTATTTGATTTTAACTTTTCCATGTTATGCTGAGGTTTATGTTTAAAAGGCCTTTTTTAGTCTTATACATTTCCTTAAATGTTTAGGCTTATTTATGAATGTTTCTGTAATTTTATTATCATTTATGAGAATTTGAGCTCACCATTTTATAAGTTTTATTTTTACCAGGAAGTGAAAAAGTATTTTATGGTTCACATGTAAATATATGCTAAGGATATAAGTGTGTTCAAGAGGGGAAAAAATGTTTTTGATGTTTTTATTTGATTATGTAATGTAAAACTTGTGAATGTATCGAGTATTTCAAAGGCTATAGACTAATCGAACCTTCGGGATCTGATTCCTTGTATCATGATAATTTTGTTAAATAATGCACCGACTATAGGTAACTAGGGTTAGGGTGTTACATTCATATAGTAAGGATGTAGTGATCCATTACTTATAATATAATTTCAATCAATTTAAAATTATTCATTGAGTTTATTATTCATTTTTATGTTTTTGAGAGACAAATGGTGAAACAAGAGGATTTGGAATTAAAAGTCCCATATACTAAAATAAGTATAATTATGAACATTTAAAGTGATCTAGATAGAAAATATACACATGAAGGGGACGAATAAAAATCCATGTAAAAGGAATTGAAATATTATTTCATTCATCTCAATAAAGAACATTAATAGATGATAAAATATTGAAAAGAATATTTTACAATTATGGACCACATGAATGGCTTGTTAAAGGATAATAATTTGATGACGATGGAGCATGAAGAAAAGATAAAAATATCAAATGGAATGGAAAATAAAAATAATCCTTACATTTATGACTCAATAAACAGAGAAAGAAATGTTTAAAGGGTAGAATCTGTAGATAAAATGGTGGAGAAAAATTTTAAGTGTTCTAAGATGAATTCTAATATGGATAATCTTTCCTAAGGTGTTCTCATAAGGGGAATAAAATTTTTTAGAATGAAAAAAATAATAGAGAGTAACTGAATGTGAAATTAGTGTAATTTATGAGGTGAGCTAATATTGATAGATATATCTATGTTCAAACAATAATTAATGTCAAATCCCATATTAGGCATCAATTATTTTCAATTTATTTCACGAAAGAATGAGTTTGATGAAGTTGTTACATGATAAAATTTTCATTTATTTATATTTCATCGTAATGAGTATGAAAATTGTGGTCATAATGTTTTAAATTTTTGATATGGGGGAGTTACCACCATGAATAATGCTAAATAAATTTTAGATGTTCTGATCTATTCTGTGGAAATACTATTCACTAAAGTGTCCAATCCTACTTCCAAGGCTGAAAATAGATTAGTTTCCCATATGTAATTCTAGGGCACCTGGGAGTCTAAATAAGTGTGAATTTATTATTTTTTAATCCAATAATTCTAAATTTACATTGATATTTTTTCTATAACCAAATCATAATTCTTATTTCATCCTTTTTATTCCACTATACTTAATGTTCAGAAGTAACTGTATGATATCACTATCAATAAACACACATTTATCTTTTAATGAATATATATTCATTATGATATTTTAAAATATTATTCACAAAACAAGACTATCATGGAGACCTATTCAAACCAGTATATAATCTTTTCCATTAGGTATGATAAAAATTATTTTAGGGATGATGCATTTTTATGGTAAGATCATAACTCAATTAACTTGGGTGATATAGATAGGTTTATTAGAGGAGAACATAACATGATCCATACATAATCTGAGAAAATATTGGGATAATTGTATTATGATAAGTATATATAATTATTAAATATATTCTTATGTTCAAATAATTTGTTAGACTTAATATTCTAAAAAAACTTGTATAAATGGTGTTAAAATAATCAAGGAAACTAAACAGTCAAATGTCCTTAGGTACGGTGTGTTCTATATTTCAAAAAATCTGTTTTTTAACTATAACATTACTAAATCATTAAATTAGTTCCTTGTATGATCCATCTAAACATTTAATTACATATGGTGTAAATATATGAGTCTAAACTTATGCTTGGTTAGACATGGGATTTTCATCAAAGAATACCTAAGTAACTAAATATAACCCTATATGGGAGATCCTTGATTGCAGACTCCAATCTACTAATAAAAAAAATAGATAGAAAATGAAAATAAAAAACAAGATAAAAACATACAAAACAATTGGAATGAAGATATTTTTTTTGCTGCTAACACATAAATGAAATATTATTAAGGATGGACTACAAGTGAGGCAATTAAATGACAAGGAAATATCTTAAATGTTATGTATAAAATAATTATACAATAATAATACCTACTTTCATGCACAAATTGATGAATTTTTATTAGTATTAACCTCTACCTTAAAATTGTTGATGTATATTTAAACATCCACCATAAAAACATATTTTCTATAGAGGAAGATCATATTTCTAAAAAACTCATTGGATTATTAGATCTTGAATAATATCACATGTAGAATATGGAAGAGGTTTTTTCAATAGTATTATCATTCTCATTGATATACATATTATTTTTTGACTTTAATCCATGCTAGATGTTGATGAAATTTATAAGGAAATGATATCCCTTAAATAATAAATGTCCCTTGGGATGGATGGACGTAATTGAACAATATTTATGGAATCATGAAAATATTTATGGATGATACAATTAAATCTATTAAATAATAATACCATTGAGGATATCTATAAATATATATTTACCATACTACTCAAGTTCTAATTCCTAATTTCAAATATCATATATAATTTTCTCAATTCATGTTTATTACTTTGTGCATCTTATCCTTCAAAATTCTGTATAAGAACATCAATGATATAATTTAAACACTTCTTCCATTAGAGGTGTTAGATGAAACACATGGATTTATCTAGTATAAAAAAATCTAGAGTGTTATCTTATTGCCGCAAAAATGGTGCAAGATATGTTTCTAAAGCTGTATGATTCTAATAATATGGATAAGAGATAAATTGAAAAGGGATTGGATACCATTGATTATAGTTTCAACATCAAGATAATGAGACATCAAGGATTCTAATAGAAGTTATATTATTTGATATTCTATTTTTTCTTAACTACATGGTTATTCATCTCAATGATGGGATGAAATTATGGATTCATTAAATGATTCAAAATTATTCAACAAGGAGATACCATTTCCCCCAATTAATTTATTCCTGATCAAAAATATTTTAGTATGAACAATAAAAAAATATCTCAAATGGAATTATTCCAAATTTAAAGGATGGTATGGAACCACATGAATTTATCACATACTCCTATTACATTTTATGAATTATTTTCTCAATGGAAATAAAAGATCAATTATAAGATTCAAATGAATATTGATTGAATAAAAAAAATATAGTTCCTAGAGAGTCCTCATTTCTAAAAGAACTATTTATATTTCTACATTTAAAAATGTGATTCATGTCAGTCATATTGTTAAACATATATTTTTTGAATGAATATCCTTTCTAATAGAATATATGGGTGATCATTATTCACATGTAAGAGTCATAATTCATCATTTTCATCACTTGGTTTAATGAATTGAGGGAATAATTAACATGTTGATGAGATATATTATTTCATTCATAGAGTATATAATTCTCATTAAATTAATCTATAATTCATTTATCATACACATTATCACACCTATGGAAATTCTTAAAGATGTTAATTAGAAAATTTGAAACATTATTAACACCTATCTATGGGATCCTCATCATGAATGAAAAACTAATCGTCCTTATTATACCTATCTTTATAAACCCATTGAAGAAGGGAGAATAGGAACCAAGATGCTTGATTTTTCCTTACAAGCCATACAATTTATTTTTGTGTGGGAATTGATATTAATTGAATCCACTCAGGCCATGATTTTTTGAATCAAATATGGGAATATTTTTCATACACATTAATGGGTTACCTCCAAATGAAATAATTTATATTCTATCATCCATGACCATATCGATATCATGAAAATGCATTCACATTGAATCATTAAAAGTGGAGAAATTATGTTTTTATAATGATAATTGGGTTGGGGACCCTTTAAATTATCATCATTTTCCTAGAAAACATATTAGTTTAAAATAGGATAAGTACATTACAAAATTCATCAATTTTTTTCCTTATTATGTTAAGATAAATAGTTCAACAATATATCATTATCAGATGAGGATGATACATTCTATTACTCCTATTCATACTATGGAACATTTAGAGCCAAATAATATCAAAATCTCATGTAACAGATCCCTAGGGTGAGATCATTTAGGATTGAATCATCCCTACTAGAGTCAATTTTCATATTTGGGAAATTCTATATAGTGTAATATCTAAAGAAATTGTTTTCTAAAATGATCATTTCACTAGGAATCCAAATTACATCTCAAAATTCATTATAAAATTCAATAATGGGATATGTTTCATAGTATGTGAGATGGAATTGTTATTATAGACTATTCTTAGTGATCATATTGGTATCAGAAATATGTTTAGTAGCTTTTATCCATTATTTTATTCTTTATTTGGAGGTTTGTGTATCTTGATGGATATTCAGAATATCCCCATTGTTTCTCTCAGCACACAATTATAGATTATCTTGGGTCATTTAGATAGTTATAGGTATCTTGAAAAGTGTTGTACTATCATTATTCTAGAAATTATATTTCTCATGTTGATATATGATATGGATAATATCTACAAATCAAACTACATCTGGATCCATTACTTTTTCTTTAGTTTGATTCTTTAGATCAAATATTATATCCCCATCCTTGTTTCTTATTTTCCCCTCATTTATTTAGCTTTAATCTCAACACTAATTGATCCTAGTCAGATTGAATTATGTAGGCTGAAGGAATTTTTCCAGAAAAAAATGTCTTAGTCATATTTTTGTCAATGTGTTTTATGGAAATGGTAGCCTACATCAAGTTTTATACAAGGATTAGTTATCTTTAAATTCACATAGATAGGGTATTTTCTTATAGGTAATGGAATATGGAATGTATTTAATGCTCAGTTTCCATTATGTATATATATCATCCCCTGAGTACAATCCATATATCATAAAAGATTTAAAAATATCCTTAATCTTATTGTGTTGATTGGTCATATATGTCCTATGGGAAACATTGTTGTGTAAAAAATGGATTCCATAGGAGACATATCCAATGCTCTAAATGCTTTTTATTAATTTGGAACCCTACCTCGTGATTTTAATTCTATGGTGATGGAAAATTATATTTACCTCCCCCATTAAGACAAACATTGAATTGCCTTGGTTCTATCACATCTAATAAAAAAATTAAGGTTGGTCAATAAATAAATAAGGTAATATTATTAGTAAAATTAAAATAGTTGTTTTATGTTATTTATTCAACAATGATCTTATAATAGACTCGTTAAATAATTATATTTTATATTTTTAGAGTTATGTTTATTTTTAAGGAATTATTCATACTATTGTCCTATGAATCTAAATTCATATTGAAACATAGTAGATTTTAAACCATAATATTTTTTTATGGTACTGGACATTGGGTTTAGATTATCATGTAATGATTATATATGGAGGGGATATAGTAGTTTTTAGATTATGTAAAAGGAAATTACAATGTATGTATATTACCACAACATGGAATTATACAGACATGATATGTTTTCCAAGAAATTATTCAATGTTATATTTTATGCTTATTTGTTCATGTTACAACTATATCCTATGGATTTATTTTAGAGAACTTATACAATATCAATGCATAAGTATGTGAATTATTGCTTGTATCTAAAATAAAAAAAATTAGTCTTGTGGAATCCTAATTTTTCAATGATGGTTATGGTAACACCATTATGTCATGAATATTGATATTTGTATAATTTTCGGCATGTATCAATCAATTGTGTATGAATTTCATTAGGAAATAATTTTTATATAAATGTAGAATATAAAGATGTTTGGTAATAATGGTCAATGTTCATTCATAATGAAGTCATGGGGATAATTTTAATGTATTCAAACCCCTTTTAACATGGAGATTTTGGGTGGAGATAAGGAGATATGATTTGAACTGATTTGATTTCATAGAGAATAATATAATGGTAAATACCATCATTATGATCATGAGAGATATTAATTAAGAGTAAAAAAATTATGTTTTTATCAATTCATGTAAACATATTAATAATATTGTTTGGAGAAATTAGTGGAATATAGTTACTCAATTCAATAAGAATAAATCCATTTAGAAATTTGAGTAGTTTTTACTACATCAATCTAGATATAAAACGAGGAATATGAGGCAAACATGTAAATGAAGACTTAGTATTAAAAAATATCAAAAATAGTGTGGTAATTTGTTTATAAATGGTGGTACCAAAATTTTATATTTTAGTGAGTAGTGAGTTCTTATTGAGTTATATAATTGTGATTTTTCAATACTTTGAGTGGATTTAAACCAAGAGGGATAGTGAGACAATACTAAATTTTTAAAAATGTCGTGTTTATATTAGATTTTGAAACATTTACAAATCCTCCACTATACGATACTTCAAAATGTCTTTATCTGAGAGAATATGTAGAAAACAAAAATATTTCATCAGATTTATGACATTTTTATTCAGAAAATAATAGAGCTATGTTTTTACTCAACAATAAGAAAGGGCATTGGTAGGGTATTATAAAATTAGAATAACAAGGTCCTCCCTACTCTTAGTGAATATTATTTTATGGGACCAAAAATAGTTGACTTACAATTAATTTCATTGACATGTCTCCTAATATCGATTTATATCCTCTTATAAATAATATTAGAGGGTCTTATGACCTATTTTCAATGTTTGTATATTAATTAAGCCGATTTTTCATGTTTTTTCACTCATGGAAATGATTATGATAATGAGTTAGTGTGTAGTTATTTTTTTCCTATTTTAATTATTAAATAGATTAATTATGAATTATCATTAAGAGATATTAACTCATAGAGAACCCAACACTAAGATAGTGTTAATAATATTCATGTGATATGATTCACGTAGATAAATTCATTTTAACACTCCATCTAATCGCCTTTTTGTAAGTCATTAGGGATCCTCTATATTAGGAAAGTGATTAGTTATTCCCATTTTTAACATTATCATATATATTTTATTGGTCCCACATATGATAAATTGGGTTATTTACTCCCTTGATTAACATTATCACCAATTTTTTGAGGGTGCCCCATACGAGGTGTGTTGTGTGGTACTCCTTTAATAAGAAGTGCCAGAGTCCCCTATAAGTGGAGTTATGGAATTTAATAGTCAATGTTTACCATTTATGAGGAAATAGAAATATGATATAACTATGTTGACAATGTTATTATAATTCAAATTTATAATAGTAAATTATTCCCCTTTTCCATGTGAACGGTCAATATTGGGGCCTACTTATAGTGTTGAAATATTTATTAGCATCATTATTTAGACATTGATGATTTTACTATGATTTGAAATAGGTCATTCTTATGAGATATATATACAATTGATGATATATATAAATTTATAATGATCAAGTAACATATTTAGTACCCTTCGATACATTGGGGAATAAATAATTCACTTGAAAATGATTGGCCTTGAATAACCCATGGTGGTTTTGATATTTATGTTCACTGATAAGGATTATGATTTATAATTATATTATTAATATGGATTATCAATATAATAAATTTATATTTTATAATATATTATCATTAAATAAATATTTTAATAATAGTGTTTTTGTAAGAAAAATAAAATAAAATCCAAAAATCATAATATATTTTTAATGTTACATATACCCATTAAAAACTGGCTATTAAATTTGAAGGTATAAATATGAGTAATCAATTAATTAAGTATGTGTATAATGAAAATAGAGAATAATTTTAATAAATATAAAATTCAAAAGTCTAATATACAATTTTATTAAAATTAAAATTAATTTTTGTTATTTTTATTAAATATTTGATTTTAAGGACAAAAGTGTACTATACAATTTTTAATAATATTTAAGATTTAGTCTATTATTAGTATATATGTATTAATTGGAAATTTATGAAATAATTTAATCAAAAAATGTTGAATTTTATGTGAAATTATTATTTAAATTTTTTATAATTTATAAACTAATATTTCACATTTTATTATATATTTTTTATTTTCCAAAAAATATATTTTTAATAAATTATACATTTAGTATTTTCAAATTAATTTTTATCACTTCTAAAATTTGAATAAAATAAAATGGATTTCAAATTTATAATCATTATTTTAATGTTATATAAAAACAACCATTTTATTTTTTATCTTAATGGATAAATTACCCTGGTAAAAAATGTTATCATGCTAAAAAAAATGGTAAATTTAAGTAATCAAATAGATATAGGGCTTAACATGATTCAAATTTTTTATATTTTAATGGATGAGGTGTTTATAGTCCTTATATCCTAACTAATAAATTATTTATCAATTTTGGATCCATTTTCCTTGTGTGAGACATCAAATTATTGAAATGTTTTGGTTGTTTATAATAATGTGACCCATTTTCACTTATAAATGGGGCACTCCTCTACTCACATCACCTCCCAAAAAACCACATATTTTTTATACCAAACACAATACAATCTTATACTCCACACTCTAAGAATACTTGTTGATGCTATTTAATTCCCAAAATACTATCTTGTAATGGTTTAATCCCATTTTCAAAGGAGATGATCCTAGATGTGAGGTATAATATACTAACTTCAATTTCTATTTTCTATATATTTAAGTGATTTTATTCTTCCAAAAAAGGAATTTTACCCTCATTAAATTATAAAATTTGTATTATTATATTAATTTTATGTTTATATAATGATTTTATATGTATCAACCTTTATCTTATTTCTCATTAAGAAAAATGATAACCTGATTCATACGTTTTGTAGATTACCACCACCACGATGGAATGATTTTCATTTTCCTTCACCACCATAAAATTATTTTCATAAAAGGTAATTTAATATATATTTAATATATTGATTTGTTATTTTATATTTTTAATTCATTATTTATATTACCCTTTTTCTTTGTTTGATAGAAAATGAAATATCCAACCTTGTATTGACATAGGCTACCACCTATATGGGATGATTGATTTCAATTTAGCATTTACTCACAACCTTACATGGATAGTACGGAGAGTGGTGTTGAAATATAAATATGATTTTTATGATATCATTAAAATATTTATATGAAAAATAAAAGAGAATGTTAATGATATGATCAGTAAATGATTATTGTGAA
Source organism: Viscum album (assembly GCA_963277665.1). Taxonomy (NCBI): domain Eukaryota; kingdom Viridiplantae; phylum Streptophyta; class Magnoliopsida; order Santalales; family Viscaceae; genus Viscum; species Viscum album. Next base: position 1,419,498,164 of record OY728123.1, on the reverse strand, counting down.
TTGAATTTTTTAAAACAGGTGTACTAAGAGGAAAATGTTAATTTCAAATTAAAATTAATTTTCATATCCATTACTCAATCTTATATATAAATTAAATGTATGATATATAAATCTAATAATAACTAAATGAGATCAATATATTATTAATTTAATTAAATTTTAACTAAATGCATGCATAATCATCGATAATCGTAGTATGTTTCTGTCTGATTTTGTTTAACCAACAACTTGATCAATGTTATAGAATTATATCATGGAAGAGTATGAAATACTAATTAATGTTATTATATGATAAAAATATTTAAATAATGATATTACGTTTGGTTCATTAATTGATACATCGATATTTAACTCATTAAATTAGAAAACAACCATCATTGGTTAAAAATCATGAAAAGTTGTTCATTATCCATTTAATATTCATGGATGAAGAATTAAGTAATCAATAAAGGAAATTTAAATATTATACATAATTATGAGAAATATATTTTTTTAAATTCATATAATTTATAATGATTAATTTTCAACATGAATGATTATTGAAACATCTCAAACAAAACAACTTCAAACAGTCAAAACTATAAACACCCGATGTGGGAAAATATATATAAATTAACAAATATCTATGTACATAATGATTATAAATAGAAAATATAAATATTTTTATGTATGAATATTTTTATAAATAAATTTATTTTTTCAATTCAGTTTTTTAGAGTGCATTTGACTAAAACGGGAAACAAGGTGAGTGTTTATCTGTCTCAAATTTTAATACCTTGATACTTGTTTAATATATACACCAGCATTCCTATAAAATTGTGTAAATACATTCAAATTTTAATTTTTTTTTCTCATATAACTTTATATTTCTTGACATTCATACCTCTCATGGGTTTTTATTCAGTATTTAGAAATGTTGTAATGGGTTTTCCTTACTGAAATTTTGTATTTGGGTTTCAGTTACACTTTATTGACTATTATCTTTCATTATTGATCTATTATAACCTATGTTAATTTTATGTTGTATTTAATCCATAAATTATAGGAAAATAATGTTTCACACCAATGTATTATTCTTTATGATTCTATTTTTTTTAATAAAACAAATTATTCTAAAATACTTTAGGTTACTTCTAATGATTTTTTTCTATATTTGTTTTTTTAATTCTCTCCCTAAGTGGTCTCCTTTAATTCATGGAAACTAAAAAAAATATTCAATAAACTTTTTTAAACCAAATAATTCATTTTTAATTTGATGTTTTCATTATCCTTTTTATAGTTTGATTTTTCTCAAAAAATTATTTCAAATTATTTTAAAATAAAAGGTTTTTTATACATTGAAGAATCTAAGGTTTTATCTTCCACTCCATATTTTTTAACCTTTGTAATTATTAGAGGATATTTTATTTGAATATATTTATAATATAGTTTCAAAATTATTATCTCTCCCTTCTCAAAAAAAAATTGCGTATGTAATATTAACTTCTTATTTCATTCTACTATTTAAATGTTTTGGTGAAAACATTCATATTTTTATATCTATTTTACCTATATGGTTTAACTCTAATGAAGTGATGTTTTCATCATCCTATATATTTAAATAAGATATTATTTCTTTTTTAAAATTATTTTTTATATCTTATAGCCTTTTGAGTATATAATATTTTATGTCTATAGAATTTATATGTGACCCATCCTTTTTCGATTGATACATTCATATATATTTATGATTGATATTAATTGGAAATACTATATATGGATAATGATTGGTGGGGTCTTATATCTACCTATAGGTCATTGGTTTGTTTTATATCTCATGGTGCAGTCATGTGTGGTAATAATTAGTTTTTATACATATGCATGGTTATGATGTATTTTCTCATACTTCTAGCATTGAAGTAATGATTTTGTTCTCACAGGTGTTCAATAAATTGGTATTCATGCACAAGATTCCCAAGGAATATGGTTGTTCCATATTTCCATGTTTTTTATCAAGTTAACTCAAATTTTTAGGATTTATTTCATTTATATGAAATGGAGTATTTTCCTGACAACGTTTTATCATTTAATTAATCTACACCCTTATGTCATACTCACATGTTATATGATTATACTTATTTGTATTGATCCTTTTCATATATTTTATGATTCCTTAAAAAAATTATTATCTCATATTTGAATAATATGGTTTATGATGATCATTTAAGGTATTTTGTTCTTTTAAATTTATATTATTTTCTCCCTCATATTCTCCATTATGTTATTATATGGTTTCCCTTACCGAACATCTCACCTACCCATTTCTTATGTTTTCATTTACCATGTAGTGAATATTATTATATCATGTGATACTTAGGTAATATTTCCGAGAGTATAATTAGTATAATGAATTATTTTAAATTTTTTTTAAATAAGTTGTTTATGAATAAAATATTCAAGACTATACACATTTAGGTCCTTTTCAAATTTCATTATTTGTTGGATATATTATTTAAATCATAATATTAATTTATCATTTATGTTATATTTATCTTTGGTAACTTTATCTTATATAAAAGTGTTTTTTATTTACTTTTTGGATAGTAGTTTAGCTATTTTCATGATTAGTTTAGAGAATAACAGTGAAAAACATAGATATTAGTATAAGTTTAGGAGGATATCATGAAATATTGGTAATAACATGTGTTTAGTGTTTTCCCAAGAAATACATACCTCTAAGGATACTAAAAGGGGAAGATGTATCTAACACAAATATACCAAGTGGTAACTATAGTGAAAAGGGCATGTTGGGTATTAACTCAGTCATCACCTAGTGTAGGAAAAAGAAGCCTAACTGAACACATATTTTGAGTCTCCTATAATATATAATTTGGTTGATAATATAATATTTACAAACTGTTATGAAGGATTATATCTTACTTACGTTGAGTTATTAAGTTGTGATGTGTATGATACTTAAACATAATATAACCTAGAAAAAACTAATATTGATTTAGGTTGAACTAAAGGAACTATGGGCCTACATAAAAATGTACAATATCAACATTTTAAGGTTGAATTAATTTTATTATTATAACCATATTTTTAAGGTTTTTTAAATCATGTATACGATTTCAGTTTTATTAATGGATCAATCAAGAAGGAACCATGGGTGCAAGGAACAAAATGACGATTATCTCAATGAACATCCCATCAGAGTTAGAGCTAGACTGAGAATACTTATTATTTTTTCAAAAATATATATCATAAAATATTCATAATTATATGAACATTATCAAAGAACCTAACACAAGAAATCATTGAATTGTAGAGTCTTGTGAAAGAACATTTGAAAATATTGTAAAGGAAACAATGTTCAATGTTTTATTTCTAAAAAATATTTGAACAAGCACCAAGTGAATTGCCTCAATGGAAATTCATGATGACTTACATGTAGAAGTGGGGCCACCATGCATGAAACTATCAATGTAAAAATAAGAGTTTGGGTAACAATATTGAAATAAATAGTCTTCATCTTAAGGAACCATTAATAATTTAACATCTTATGTGTGGGTAACTTTGGCCTTAAGCAAGTCAATTCCCTAAACTATGGACTAAACAAGACTTTGATCATCACTAACCAAAATGATAATGTAGAAAAAGAAATTTGTATGGGGGAAGTACTCTAAATGTGTGCGAAGATATCTAAGGTATATGTTTTTTTTAATATGAAGTTTAATGATTAATTTTGGAATTTGTTTATAAGAAATCTAGTAAATCTAAAATGTTTAATAATATTATTAATTCACCACTTGGGGTATTTTATTATCAATTAAATATTTTATAAGAATTATTATAGTATTTTAAGTTGAATTTTATATTAAAATTCCAAGTTAAACTATTATCATCCTTTCTTTAGATAAATTTAACATGATTTTAGTAATGGATTGATTCACTCCACTTAGATAAAAATTATCTACAATATGGAAAACACATTTAACATTAAACTATCATATTTAATCAATAAATGTACGATAATAAATACTCTAGAAACATTTTATATAATATGGGTCTTGATAGTAAATAATAGAAGTCTCTTGGAAAACATTATTGTGGAAAAAAATCAATATAATGTATAAGACTATTCTTAGGAAAGTGATATGGTTCATGAGATTATAAGGTTGATATCTCCATATAAATTACATACAAATTCAACCATATAATATGGATTCTCATAGAAAACCTTGTTGGTAAATAATATTTCATAATTCAAGGATGTATTTAATTTTGGGTCAATGTAATGGAATAATATATCACTATATATTATCCTAAAATAAATATTTTTATATTAGATTGTTTCACATGGAAAACAAAACTAAAAGGGAAAAACATGATATTTTTTGAATTTTAAATATAAACATAAAAACCATTATATTGTATTCGAGTGTATGGATAGTTGTATCCAAATTATGAAATATGTGCACATTGAAAATAAAGACAACATTTAATACAATTTAAATGAAATTAGTACAACTAAAGAAACTGGGAAAATCATTTTATGGTTTAAAATATATTTTTATACAATTAATGATTTATCTGAAAAATATATATATATTATTTATAGATAATAATATAATATAATAATAATATGAATAGTAAATTAATTGTTAATTATTTAGTAAATGAAAAGAAATAAGAATAATGAATAGTAAACATTTTAAAAATATATTTTCCAAAATGAAAAATTTTCTATAATATGTTGGGATTATATACAATATAAAATTATAAAATTTCATCAATTAAATTTAAAAAAAACTAATTTTTTTATGATTATCAATAATAATATATTTTTAAGAATATTTGTTTTTTGTAATTTTTTACTATATTTTATTTAAATGTGAAATGTATAATTTACCATTTTTACAAATAATGCGACTTTTATGATGTTATTTGTATATATATATGAATATAAAATTTGTGAAACTTTTTTAATACCAAATATGTATTTTATTAGTGAATATATAAATTTAAAATTTTTTATATTAATTAATTAATTTATAATTGACATTTTAGTATTTAAGTTATATTTTGTAAAAAATAATTAATACATTCCTAAATTAGCTGAAGGAATTTAATTTTTTATTGATTTATTTTTTAATAGCCCTTTAAAAGGATGAGGTAAAACTCTTAAATGTTCTGAAGGCTTATGTGACCGATTACATAACCCGTTGGTCTTAGAGGATATAATCCCAAACAAGAAAACTTGAAATTTTCCACCCTATCATATATTATGATGTAAGCTCTCCACCTTCACATGTATTGTTGGTTAGGTTACATTTAATACTATAAATAGTCCTATTATCGATGGAAATGTCATACCCTCTCAATATTCCATGTCTGATACCTCTGCTCGGGTGAATGTGCCTCCTCTGAATGCTTATCTGGAGCCTTGTTCCATGTAATTTGTCTAGTTTAATCTGAATTTTCATGTTGATCGAAGGTTTAAGGTGGCCTGAAGGCCTTTAGGTGGCCAAAAATCCTTACTATCATAATGGCCTTGGGTGGCCTGAAGGACTTGAAGGACTCGAGGACCAAACCCGTGGACCGAAGGCCCAAATAGATGAATAGTTTAGTCTGTTACAATACCAAACAGTACCTGTAATAGTATCTACTACAGTTCACTATATAGTACAGTTAATGTAGAATGGAAATATCTCTCCACCTGGATTTGATATGACGTCTCTTGGATTCACTTTTTGAGTCCTCACCAACCGGGTAGAGGCTCATGTGTTACTTTTTTGAAATGGTGCAACATAAACAATTAATAGATTATAAATTTAGTATTTAAAAATTAATTATTTAACTTTTAGAAATTTAATCCAAAAAATGGATTTCAATTTTTGAATAATTATTAAATATTATATTATAATTTATATTTTTTGTGACATAAATGATAAATTTCTTAGGTAAAAATTAGTTAATGTTATTAAAACTGAAAGGTTAAAAGTATGCAACCTTAGAGTTTAGGGACTAAGATGATTAAAATATTATACTATATGGATGTATTAGGTGTTTATTAACTATATAAAACCATTATTTATCAATTTTGTAGGCACTATCTTTGATTGTGACATCCCATTATTGAACATATTTGGGTATTTACAAAAATGACACAACTTTTAACTTAAAAAAGGCGATGTCCACTCTTCACATCCCCTCACATGAAATCCTCATAACTTTATCCTAAAATCTGCTAAAAACACACCTCCAAACTCATATAAACCATAAATATTTTATAGTATTATAAAAATAATATGAATCAAATGTTTAATCCAAATCTCAAAGCTGATAATATAATATTTGAGGTATAAGTTCAAAATCTCTCTTTATCTTTTCTATTTATTTTTATTCTTTTCTAATTAATTTAATTAAATTTTAAAATATTATAATTTTAAAATGGTTATATTATTATATTAGTATGTTATAATAAAAATTTTAAATTCATTATCCACCCTCCCCTTTTCAATTCATAAAATTGCAGACATAAATTGTGTGTTGTGCAGAATGCTGACACCACAACATAACTTTTTTTCATTTTCCTTAACTATCATTCAAGGATGGTACTAATTGGTAATTTAGTATAAAATTAAAATAATAATTATATATTTTAATTCTGAATTGATAAACCATTCTACTATTTTCCCCATTCTATTGAAAATGAAATCGTCAACCATGCATATGTGTGGACTACCATCTCGATGGGATGATTGATTTCCATTTTTCATTTCATGATCGTCTTTCATGGATGGTCATGAGAATAGTTTTAAAGGATAAATATTATTTTTATTATTTCATTAAGGTTATGGTGTGACAAATTCTATTACCCATTAGTGATATTATCCCCCAAAAAAATATTGTAAATTTAATCATTTAAAACAAGCATGCCAAGAAGGAAATTATTAATTAAAATGATGTCATATTTTCATATCCACTACTTATTGATAAAATTACAATATCATTTTGGTGTATAATATTAGTAAAAACTAAATGATATCATTATAAGATTTTATATTTATATTATAACTAAATCATCTCATATTCATTGATAATCAGTGTATGTTCTTGTTTTGGGACATTTTGACCACCTACTTAGATGATGCTTTCAAATTATATCACAGATGGTTATGAAAAAATAATTACTAGTATTATAGTATATAATTATATAAATAATAATTTTCTTTTTCTATTGGAAACTATACATCAATATTGAATTCAATAATAAACAAAACACCCTTTTTGTTGCAAATCGATAAAAACGGTTGTTGTTGATTTCATCTTATAGGATAATAATAGGAGTATTCATGGATGGAAATTTAAACATAATAAATAATTTCATGTAATAAATTAAAATAAAATTAATTATATTATAATTATAAAAATTCAATTATGAAATAATACTAACACTACTCCTATGAAACTATGGCAAATGGTTCAAACAATAAACATCCATTGTTGTGAGATTGGAAAAAATTAACTAATATACATCTATGAAATGTTTATAAATTGAAATTATAAATATTTTCTTTTATAAATAAGGTTATTAAATTATTTTTTAGAATATTTGTGTTTTTTATACAGAATCTGATATTTTATTTGACTATGTAGGAAAACAAGGTAATGGTTTCTTTATCTCAATTTGAATCTATAGAGATATCTTTCATATATACAACATGTCTCTTTTCAAAGTTGTAAATACTTAAATATTTTAATATATTATCATGATCATATTATATTTCATGATATTAAATGGTCTATTTAATTATTCAAATATTATGGGGTTTTGATTCAAACCATAAATACTATATAAAGGGTTTTCATAACTCAAATCATTTCCTTTAGTCGTAATAAATATTCCATGAAAATTAAACTGCATGATTGATATATTATAACATATGGTAATTTTATTTTGTATTTACACCTTAGTTTCTAGTAAAATCATGTTTAACACCATTTTTTATTCCTTTATGATTCCATTGTTTTGTTAAAATGTTTTTATTTTAGCATAATTACAGATACCTGTAATGGAAAATTTGGTTACTATATCTAATTTTAAATCCCTCCAAGGGAAGCATACTTTTTATTATCAAAAATGATAATTTTATTACTCTTAATTATTTTCAATTTAATGGTTTCATTATCATTTTTAGGATGTTGGTTTTTAAATAATGTTATTTAAAAATATTTTTAAATAAATATGTTTTGAACCACCCAAGAATCAAATTTTTTATTTTTGAATCCATTATCTTTATAAAAATTATTTATTTTAAATATACATTATTTTAAAATTTTTAGAATAATTTTTCCAAAATCATTCCATTTACCTTATCTTTTTTTAATGTAATTTACCCATATTATTTTATAAATGTTTTTAAAATGTTTTTTCATCAATTTTATATTTTCACATCTATTTTACATCTATGTTTTATCTCTTATGAAGTTATTTTTTGATCTTAACATATATATTATTGGGATATGATTCATTTTGAAACATTATATTTTTTATATCATTTCATATTTTGAGTTTATATTATGTGTTGGTTTTTGAGAGGTTAATAATTCCAAAATTTTTCAATGGGATTAATAATATATTATTATTATTGATATTAATTAGACCACTTATGTATGGATGATTATGGGTGGGGAAGTATTTCACTCTATATTTAATTGGATTTTGATTATATCTCATGTGATGGTTAGTTTTGAACAGACTATTTTCCCCATAATCATGGACATGATGGATTTTCTCACATTCTTGTTTTGTACGTAATATATTTTCCACATATGTGTAGGAATAATAATATTACTCTCATAGTTTTTTTATTCTTGTGGTTGTTCCAAATTTCAATGTTTTTTATCATGTTATTAAAAAATTTAAACATATCTCTTTTTCTATGTAATGTCATGTTTTCATTATTACACTTCATTTTTATATTTTTTTTATAAATTTATGTCATTTCCGCATGTAATAGGATTATTGATATTTTTTGAGGCAACTCATAACTTTTTTGATTCCTTAATGTGATAATTATGATCTTAGGAATCTCTAACATGTTATATGATTTTCATTTAGGGTATTTTGATCATTTATTTTTATATTTATATCTCCCTTATGTTATCCTTCATGTTATTATATGTTTTTCCCTTAGTGAGTTTCTCAACTCATCTATTTATTATGTTTTTGTTCCCAAGGATATAACAATGACTACATCAAGAGATATTCTAGAAAAGGGTATATATAAGAATGATTATAAATAAATATTTTTAAGTGTTATAAAAATATATTTTTTATATAGTTAATCTTAATGACAATGTACTATTAGGTCCATAGGTCGTGAAACTATTTTTTATATGTATTATTTTAATAATACTATTAATTTATTATTTAAGCTATTTTTATTTCATACACTCTACCGATGATTATCTTTTCATATGAAATTTATTTTGGATATCTTATTGGGTCATGGTAATCACCCTATTATAAGAACATGTATAATATATAATTTTAATATCTATAAATATTGTAAAATTTAAAAGGGATCACCTTGACTAGGATATGATGAATTCGGTCTTTATATATGGTTGGGTGATTATTATTTGAGGGGTCATGAAGATGGGATCTATATTTATTCTTGGATATGTTCCTCTGTGTTTTTGATGTAATATGGGATTACATCATGTTAATTAAATTACATTGAAAAAATTATTATATGAAATTGATTAATATTTAATGTAAGCAAGACTGATTTTATGCAATAGGGATTCTCATTCATTACATATTAAATCATTATTCCAATTGATGTTTTTTCTTTTGATTATTATTATGGTGATACTTTGTTGAAATATTTATGGGATAACAATACCCAATTTATTTCATAATAAAATTCACCAAAACCTAAGTCATTTGATATCTTCTTTAGAAGGAATACCTGGACTTGGTTTTGACCTATGTGCTGCCATGGCAATTCATGTTGTGGTAAATTGGTATGGGAGTGTTCTTGTGTTATAGATTAACTCTAAATTTTAGAGCATTTGGGATTTTTATTTTAGAAAATAGTGAGATTATGTGAAAGGTATTGGTCTTTAGTTAGTTTGATCATGGAAACTAGTTATAGGAATAGGTAGAAGAAATTTTTCCATGTATATAATATATTTTATTTTTCAAACTCAATTACATGTGTCTTTATTTTCTAGTTATACTATAATTATTAAATATATTATATAAATGATATCACATGATCTATGTATAACACTACTTTTAATAGATGATCTATTCAGGGATATTGAATTAAATACCCAATTTATACCTTATTAGAATATAACATTGTTTTGTTAAAAATATATCCGTAATTACGAAATTTTTATCAATGAGAAATATATTAATATAGTAAATTTTATGAAATCTTTTGTGAAGTGAATAATTGTTTCTATAGCAACTAAAGTGTCATCCCTGATTAATCATGATATTTATGAGTAGTGTTTCAAGATAACCTTATATGAGTTACTTGTACATACCACGATTCCATAGAGAGAGAACAAGATAGATATTGGAACAAGTCGTGATCATTAGAAAATGTGTGAATTTCCTCACATGAAGTCACTCTTTTTTTATTGTTAGCTTGATCCTAGGTGTCAAGGATTAGAGTAAATGATATTAGAACTGTTATAAACATTGAGTGGATATTTATTTCCTTAATATTTTTCAAGAATATCATTTTTCACGATGGGGTAGTTGGTGGTTGTTAATTATTAATTTTCTATAGATGACTATTTTCATGAATTGGTGATAGAGCCTTGGAATACTTATTTATGTTTTCATACTTGGTTTTTATTATTTAGTAGTATTCATGAGTGATTTTATTCATTATATTAAATCCTTAATATAATAGACTATTCCTCGCAATTCAGGGTATTCCTCAATTTATTGATATGTTTTTGTATTAGTTTTATGCACATCAGTATCACATATACTTGATTAGGATGATTATAGTCGATGTGAATAATGAATCATCTATAAATGATTTCATACAATAAAACTTTTTATTTGGTAACCAATCATGTGTAGTGTTTTTAGATAATAATTGGTTGTAAAATAATTATTCATTACGTTAATATGTTCATTAATTTTTAGGTTTTGTCCTTTTGTATGGGAATACAGTTGTATTTGATTAGCTTCAACTAGAAATTCAATTTTATATTTAGTGGTAGAGGTCCATAATAGATAATATATCATTTTATTACAATAGTTAGAGGGTGAGGTGGTGTGGTAAAAAAAGTGATTAATTCTCATTAACATCATCAATACATCCTCAATAAAGGTTTTATTAAAGTACAAAAAATGAAAACATAGTTATATATATTGGACCACTAGTAATGTAAATAAAAATTAGTTTTAGCAGTGTGGGAATTCTAATCTTCTTATGTATCACATAAATTATTATAAAATGGTAATCAATGTATTCAATTTATTAAATTATAGTTATGAAAATGAAATACGGTGTTTTCCTTTATCATGGAGTTGAAATTGTTAATATTATTACCTCATCATAGGAATCGTACTCAAGAAGAAATATTCATTCCCATGTGGTGATCATATTTGAACACCTGGTATGGATGATAAAGTAATTATAATATATGATCAAGGTCTTGAGAGATGATGGATATGTTAATTATTTTTATTTTACATTAGTTACTTTCACACATATTCATCAATTTATAGATATATTAATTGATTCCATCGATGAACTGGTTTTAAGTTCTAGATTTTCAACATCAGTTTCTCCATTATGTTTAGGAGTGTGAAATACTCCCTTATAGATAAATGATGAACATAGTAATGTAAAATTAAATTTTTGTCCTCGTAAGTATTTAACAAATTCACAAATGAACCATTAATTTAAATCATATTATGCAATTAATCTCTTAGTTTTTGGTTTGGAGAATGTTATAGGTGGTGGAAACCCTACTTGAGATTAACTATATGATTTTGTTTATATGATGTGTATATGGAATAACCTTTCTAAAATATCATGTGATCAAGGGATAACTTGCATAGTCCAAACCAAGTACAATATACATGACCTCAAACCGTTGTCCCATGTGTTATAGGATTTAATCTAATAGAATGGTTCTATGATGTTTTTCAGATATAAAATACCACCATCTTCATAACTATTAAAAATAATGATAAAAAATATGAAATAGTTAACTATATCATATGATTAAATATATTGAATTTTAGTGAAATGACAAAAATAACCCATAACATACATATTGAAATAACATGTATACAATTTACAATCTATACTAATAAAAAATCATATAAGAGATTTCACAATTGGTTGATTATAAACAAGAAATAAATAAATGAAAAAAATACATGAAAATAAGATAGATTACAACCAACCAATCATTGGGATCATCTATATGTATAGTTCAATGAACTCTTAATAAATCTCATAAACTATTTCCCTTTTACCTAACTTCTATTAACAATATCTCGACTTCACATCAATCATCATGTAAATTTATCGTGTGAGTATTAAATTCAGTAGACTGCAACCAATAAGGTTCATAAGCTATAAAAAATTTAAATATATTAGTGTATTCACAATATATTATTTAAATACAAAAAAGTAAACATAAAATAAGAAACGAATGTCATCACATGTTTAATTGGACATCATGATGATCGAGCATACTTGCAATGAAAAATTCTGGTTAATCATGGACACCATCATAGTATATAAAATATGGAACACATAACACAACATTTAGTTTCATAGTTATTTTAATATATCTTGCATAGTGTACCTTGAATAAAATTTGGTCCATTAATAAAAATACACATCTTGGGATGTCCCAAAAAAATAATCTTCCATAGATATAATCTACTACACATGGTACTACAACACCAAGACCATTCCAAAAGTCACAATCAATACCTAATTATAAATTTAAATAAAATAACCCACCGATTCATAATTTTTACCATATGGATCTTGGGTAAATGATGAATACCCAAATGATAGTAATATTTATATTCTAAATATCCAAATGAATCCAACAGTCTACTCTTTAGGAAAATCCCATGAGAATACCATCATACCCACACATTATATCATTTCATAAATATGGTTACAAAAATAATAAAATAGAATCTCCTAAAACAAATTTCAACCACCCAGTTATAACTCATCTCAAATTGAATATCAACAACACCTAAAAATATTATTGTCTAATAACATACATCCTAGACCTAAATTATCAAACTGAATAATAACCTCTCATATAATCAAATGGGATTTTGGACACATCTCATCATTTGTAGAATTTGACTCTGATGTTGACCATAATTAAAAAACTATGAAACCATCACACTATTTATTATTAATCAGGATCACTCATTAGAAAAAATAATATGGTACATATTTTTTAATGGATCTCTTCCATTAATATTCCATATACATAAAGCTTAATTAAATTACTTTTTTCACATTTTCCCTACAAGGAGAACCATAGTATAGGTATTATACAAACTATCCCCATATATTTAGACTTTCTATCATTTCCAAATCTAACATCATCTCCTTTATTATGTTTTAATTATTTTTATGATTCATAATCTTCTCTATTTTGAAGAAAAATATCCACAGACCGGAGGTTATCCATTTTACCTACTCAACCCACAAGTTGGGTCATTAGAACTAAATTCACAAAAAAAAATAGACACATTATAAACTTCAATATTCTTATAATGAACTATCCTATTACCGTTCATTTCCATCCATGATTAGACATCAATTAGAGTTCATTAAATGCCTCTAAGCAATGGTTTTACAGAAAAATTGACCACAAAAAGACATGGAATTATTCCACATAATAGAGTGAATTCATTCAAGATCAAATATATTATATCTAATTTATTTACAAATTTAAATTCCCTTACAATTCCCATTATAGTATACCATACTTGATATTTCAATGATTTCATACCAAATTACAAATAAAACACATCAATAATTATTAATTAAATTAGATATCACACAACTCATGATGTTCCTATAATGATTAATTATTATTCTAGCCAACCATGATGTCTTAGAGGTAATATATCTAACATTATCAAATAATATATTTTAAAAAAATTATAATTTATATCCATAATTTTTCTAATCGATATACGAAACATGGGGTTGTGTATCCTATGATATATGGGGAAATATCTAGGTTATAATTGTATAGGATTTTAGATGAGAATAATTGTTTTATATAATTTACTTGACACAAATTTTAATTTCATAAAATTTATTTGTACTCATTTTAAATAAAAAAGACATTATTGAGGCCATTTTAAATGCCACATAATGATTTAAAATAATTTTTTAATAAAAATTGTAAAAAAATAATTTTATCCTAAACATTATGTAAAATTGGGAACTTAAACTAAGTATTTTATTAGAAATATACATATTTATATGGAATATCATTTTAGTATATTTCCATAAAATTTAGAAAAATTTACGGTGTAAATGGTAGAGTAATTAAAATAAATATATTTTACTAAATATATCATTAATCAAACAATATATATATATATATATTCATATTTTATATTAAAAAGTTGAAAAGATTATTTATATGATATTATATCGAAATGGATGCATCCAAAAATGATTTATAGATCATAGTAAAATAGGAAATCAATAGATACATGTTCTAGTTCAATGTATATGACCTCCCTTATGATACTTTTTTGGATTTTGAATCTCTTATCATGTTCAATTTTTTATCTTAAAATCATGAAATTAAATTAAATCTTTTTATTATGAAACTTATGAATAAAATAATTGTATTGGATTGGTCAAAATCAGATTAATTAATTTTTAAAGAATAAAGGTACAATTTTAACTTACCAAGCCTTAAATATAAATTTTAATTTTTTTTGAAGATTGATTCAGAACAAATTTTTTATATGTTATCCATTATACCATTATGGTTATAATGGTGTAATTATATCAAAAATCATAGAAAATGTTTTGAGAGATCATTGAGTTAAATTTTAGAAATAAATGACCATCCCTTCAATTTGAAATAATGAATCATTAAATCACAAAGAATGGTATTGGGATCATTCTATAATTGTTCGGAATAATCAATTTTTTTTTGGAATTGTCCTCATATTATGCATGGATGTTATTAAAATTTATGGTATCATTTTAGGGATCATTTTTTTAAAATAAAGATAAATTTATCATCTTGATATGTAATGGTATGTGAATATATTCTTGGAAATATCATGAAGTTAAAAGGATAATGGATTTAGAATCACATTATGTGAACATAATGATTGGGGGAATTTTTTTAGTCAATATTTAAAAGATTATACATTCTCAATTTGATTTTATTGGATAAATAAATAAATTTTTTAAAATATAAAATATATTAATAATCCATAGTCCGAGTATAGAATTATTATAAAAAAATCAATAAAATGGATTTTCTCTCTATCCTTATAGAATTAAACCTTATAATGTTGGGATTGGTAGTGGAAAATGGTGGTTTGGTGAGGAAATAGAATTATAATTTGGTCTACCAAATTAATGATTATATGTCGGGGTTACTTCAATCTAGCTCTAATAGGGGTTGTCAAGGCACCACCCCTTATGATAAGGGTTTGACCTTTTTTACTTATATAATTAGTTTGATAAGATGATAAATGATGTGGAAACATCTCTACATGGAGAGGTTCAAGTATTTTTATGAACTTAGGATGGAGGTTCTTTAATAAAAATTGATAAAACTAAGAGGATTTCATAAGGTGTGCCACTTGGAATCCCTTGATTGGTTGATGGATAACAAGGTGCGTGTGACCTATGATTTTGACACATGAAGTTATGTTTTACTTCTATAATTTCACAGAACCTAATGTAATCATTTTCTTAAACTATTTGAGTTTTTTGGGTGAAAAGTTTAATGAAGGAAAAAGATAACTACAGGAATTCTTATTATTAAAAAATTATAATTTTTTATTGAGATTTTGAAAAAAGTAAATGAAATGGATTAAATAGAGATTCTCCAGATTATATTAGGGAGTGAGTTTATTTATAATTCATATATAATGAATAATGATAGTAAACATTTATTTAAATTTATAAATGTTAATATTTTAACCTAGTGAAATATTTTTATCCAATTGTTAATAATTCCACATTTGGATATATTTTTCTTTTTTGACATAACATTAAAGGAGGAGAATAATGGTGAGGAATTATTCAGTAAGAAAATAATCTATTATGGGAGAAATCGTTAAAGAAAATAATAATTATCTAATTTTATTATTATATTTAAATAAATGATAAGTTATAAATGGATTTTTGAAGAATAATTATGTCATAAATGATTAAAATTATAATGATTCTTCAGAATGAAGATTTAGTTATCATAATATTGTGATGATATTTATTTATCTACAAAATATAAGTTTTTTACACGTGTATTTGTAAATTTTTATGAATAAATGGATATATAAAATGATATATTGAGGTGGATGTAACACCCTATATAAAATATCATAAAAAGATTTCTATATTAGGTCTTTAAAAGGAATCAATCATGCCTCCCTATAAGCTAATGTATACTGAATAAGAGTGAGATCTTATGATCAATATAAAAGAGATTATACTCCATCTCTCTCTAAATCATATAAATAAATAATAGTAAACAACAAAAAATATTTGATAGAGGGTAAATGTAATCATATGGAATTAAAACTATAGGAAAACCATAATAATGTAAACATAAACCATGTTATAACAAATATACAATCTAGTTATATAATCATATATCATAGAATATCACAGAATATGTTTATCACATATAAAAAATAAATAAATAAATTAACAGAGAAGAGACTACAAAAACAATAATATGTTTATCAATAACCCATATCAAAATCCCAAAAACATACCCTACCATATCTCCATTGTGAAATTTGTGACCAAACCCACATACCGGACATAATGTCTACATGTGAACTGAGGCTCCCATACATGATGTCAGAAATGCACCTAATTAGGATCACTTCATGTTCACCAATTATGAAAGATAATATTAATGATGATGCATTAGTAAAATCAATTATAGATTCATTTTTCTTATTATGATACTTGTGGGTTCATTGTGTTCTTACTAGGCCACCACAACACCCAACCCAACCAACTTTTATCTCCCTTAATGTCCTATATCAATAATCATTTCAAGACATAGGACCCTAATCATATGAATGGAGAAAAAAATTGAAAACTAGTTATATAGAGAATCCTGGAATCCACTCTCTATGATCACTAAATTAAAAGGTATCTACTAATACAAATAATAATTTTAAAATGACAAATAATATGATTATAAATTAACTGGGAGGGGGAAGAATCATAGATTCTATTATTTTTTATGTTTCATTAGAAACAAACATTGATACATGTTATAATGATTGAAAATATTGTTTTCACACACACTAAAGAACAAACACATTAGGAATAAGTAAATTTTACATCGTTCACTACTAAAAACATGTAGTTATTCCATTACAAGATTTGGAATCACCTGAGACAGGACAATTGACTATATCATCTTGTTACATAAAAGGAGTTAGTTTATCCTTGATTTCAGGATTCACCAAAATTTTCCCCAAAATATAAAATTTTATAATTTAAATTAAATGTTATAGAATGTATTTTTATAAAGTAATAGAGTCATCAACCATGTTATAATTTGATCACATTTTCAATTTTCTTCTTTATGTTATCATTTTTTTCACTTCCTCTATTACAATCATTGAAGTGAGTAATGTACTCTTCCTTTCTTAATGTTTTATTTAATATATGTTTTCCTCTCACACACCAACATATTATTATAGTAGCATAAAATTTATTATCTCACATTAATAATGTCATTCCCACTTCAAATTTGAATTTCAAATTTCAAATTTATAAAAGAAAGTTTGTTTAAATATTTATAAACTTATTATTTTATAAATAGTATTCCTCATATCATATCAAAATTTTAAATAAAATTTTATTTATTTAATAGGATTTACAGATGATCATTGGTCCCCTCTAAGTCATACGGATCACAAGGAGACAATTTCAAATCAGTTTATTTTCAATGTTTTCTAATGTACATTGAACTCAAATATTGGTGATGTATTGAACCTATTTGTATCAATATATTTTTTATTTTTACCCTTATATACCTTGAGAAAAGACTACATAATTTTCAAATATCATTGGAATGACCATTTTGAACTACCATTCTCATTATTAGTCTTTATGTATCAAAACATTTATATTTACCTAATACATTTCTCAAAGATCTACTTTTATTTATTAGAAGATTTACATTTATGTAATACATATTCATTGAGCTAACCATTATGTACCAGTATAATTAATCTTATATGATACAATTTCTTGTATATATTTTTGTTTTCTTTTCTGTATTATAGACATAAAAAAATTTCAAAATTCATCTAGAGTGAACTTTACATACTGATAAAAGTTACTTTTATAAATCACTCATCACCAATGAAACTCTTATGTATCTGAACGATTAATTTTATATATTGGGAACATAGAAAATTTTCTTGAATCCTTTATCTTTTTACTAGTTGCATTTACGTATTGATATGATGAATTTTATATATTTCATTTCCCTTTCCTCAATAGTTATGTGTCTGAAAATTTAATTTTATGCATTTCTATTTTACTCATCTAAATGTTTATATACCATTCGATCAAAATTAAAATAATTTTTTCTCCCTCAAATTATCCTTTACATATTTTCAGATTGTTTTTATGTATTCCAAAACTATAGATCAATATTTATATATAAGAAGGTTTAATTTTACATATTTTGGAATCACTAAATTTTTTATACTATATTTTGTGTAAAATTTATATGGAGGGAAAATCTATATTTAAATATCAATATGCGAAAAAGTGACACATTTATATTAGATATATTACCATTATGTATTGAGTAGTTTTTGAATCATATTAACCCATCATACTCAACATAAAATTGAAAATTTTATATTGATATGAATTATTTTAAGTGTGATTAACGTCAAAATTTTCAAAAATTCTACAAAGAATCTGAGTATCCCTTTTGTGTTTTCAAAATTTACTCTTGAAAATGGGGACTAACTCAATTTTCATATCAAATATTCTCAATTATTAAATATCTTTTTTTATCTTTAAAACCCCTTGAATCCATCATTAAAACACCAATATAAATCCGAGAAAACATTACCTCACATAATAAACTTTATTTAATGTGAATTTAAACATTATTTTACTATTCAAATAAAAATAAACATAACAACCACAAACACTTTATTCTTATCACATATATTATTCTAGTTAAAGAATCCTATTAATGGAATAATTTTTCAACAAATTATCATAAAAAATTTACCTAGGATATATTAAACTCCCCATTAATATAACATCTATTTATTTTGGCATGTACCTTATACATACCTTTGTCTCAACAATCTCCAAATTTTGACTTTGGTCATAACCATTGAACAGAAATTAATTTTGGAACCTAAACAGAATTTCAAATGAATCATCACTTGATAATTCTAGTCATATTTGAGTTAAATCAATGTTATAAATAATAACATTGTGTCAAAAAATCATTTTTCCATTAAATTGAATTATATAACTCGTCAAAATTCTTGATAAAAATTGATAATAATTATTCTTCTACCTCAAAAAATTGTTACTTGAACATGTTTATAAAATATCTATTCACACATGATCACCAAAAAATTAGATCATCTCACAACACACACAAACATGACTATGTCATAGATTTTTACTTTTAAAAACTATCTCAAAATTTATGACCCCCTCTATAAATAATAAATCCCTCCCACGATAGTTTAAAAACAAATATTTGGATTATCTCTATAAAATATTTGTCCCCCCATTTTACCATACATTAATTGATAATACTACACGGATTAAAGTGGACATTATATCCATTTAAAATAAATCCAAATAACAACTTAGAGAGGGCAGAGTTTTACCATACCATAGCATTGATATGGATGAAGGTAAACATTAGTCATCAACCATAATCTTTGAAATGATTCCTTTGGATATTTATTACCACAATTAATTGAAATGTGGTTATTTTTATGAAAAAATTGCCAAATTTAGAATTAATAGATCCAAAAACTCCTTAATGAAATTATATTTAATATCATTGTTCTTAGATTGAGAATGATGAACCATATCTCTTAAAAATTGATACATAATAGATCATCACTACCAAAAAATAATATAAATATAAAATCCAACTTCAAATCATCAAATTTATTCCTCATCCACATCAATTAGGTTATTTCTTGATTTATAGAAAAATATTATTCTTTATAAGTAAACAAGGTCACCAAAAATTATTTCATTATGTGCCAAAAAATACACCATTCTCCCAAAAATAATACTCCACTAGTTTTTTTCATTAATCGTTATTATTTCCATCCCTTCCATCAATTATATATTAAAATAAATTGATCTTTTATCTTTTCTTTATTTCAATATATAACCTATCATTTCAATAATATACATGATAATTCTCATTACTATAATTAAATTAGATTCATTTTGAACTCTTTGATTTCTAAAACATAATATAAATCCTACAATATTGATTTTATTAACATTTTTAGTAATGAAAACTATCAATTGTATTTCTGAATTCTGTTGAATAGATATAAATTATTTTTTCATATTTAAAATGTATGGTTCCCATTGCAATAGGTGTAGGAACCTACTTTGAATCCTCTATGAAATACTTCTTCATGAGTTCCTAGGCATGATTCACATGAGAAATAATTATTTTATAATCCTCATGAAAAATTTATAATCTCAAAAATTTACGTAATTTCACCATGAAGGGACATCTCCAAAATATGTTTCATCTCTAATGAGAACTCCGTATACACATAGATATCATAAAAAATAATGATATCATCTACATAGATATAAAAAATACATGATACCACTTTATCATTTTTTATATATAGTATGATTTCCAAACATCCATTATTGAACTTTAGAAACATTAATTAAATTCATATCCTAAAATAATTTTCACTTGGTACTTGTTTTAACTGATATATATTCTTATTTGATCATAAAAAACATCCTTTATCTTCTCTAATAATAAAACTAATTGGTTTCACAATGTGTACTTCCTCTTCTAACTCTCCATTGTGAATAGATATAGTGATATCCATTTCCTAGATCGTGAATTTCATTAGTGAAATAATATATTGAAGTATCTTAGTCATATAAAGAATATATATTTATGTGTTGTCCACATAAAAATCAATCACTTCATATTTCTTTCACCCTTTTCACAGATGTTTTTTTTTCATTCCACTTATCCTCATTCCTTCAGCATGTTATGAAAAACCTAATTCTTTAGAGAGCATTCATTTTTACTATCATGTATACCAGTTACCATGTATTATTCTTATAAAACTAATCTAACCCCCCTTTCATAACATCAAAAATTATTGATTCTGAAAATCCTATTTCACATATCTTAGAATAACCTAATAAAATTGTTTGGTATTTGTTGATTTCCCCAATGATATCCTATTTTGAATTGTTTTTTCATGGTTTAAAATTATATTTTAAACCTAAAAACGTTATCATCATTGTAAATGTTTAATGATGTTATTATTTATTAGTTTAAATAGTTAAATAAACTTCTTCAGTCTTTATTTCTTCTTGGACAACATTTTCTTCAACACCTTCATCTTTTATCTCAGAAAAAACTACTTTATTATATTAAATTATAAAACATAATTATTGATGTATAATTTAATTTATGTATTATTCAAACACCTTTAAATTGTTACTATCTATAAAATTTCACTTCACTTAATTTTTACATTTATTTTTTCTTTTTTGTATGATAACCAAATAATATACTATCAAATCCTCTCTTCTTAAGCTGTATAATATTTTAACCGTTTACTTTAGTAACAAGATTTTTTTTAAACACCCATAATTATTCCAAACAAATGAAATTTTCATAATACTCGTTTTATGGTAAAATAACTAAATTTTCTTATGTGAATAATGGGTTTTAATGTGATTAAATGTACCAATTTCTTATATATATAAATTTTGATAAGTATCATGCTCTGTAAACCGAGTATAAACCATCTACAAAAAATATATTTTCTTCCTCTAAGTGACACCATTTTGTTTTAGAGTATAGGGTTCAGTGAGTTCATATTGAATACCATGATTATATAGATAAAATTTAAATTTATCACTATTATATCCAAATATATTATCTATTCAAATAATTATCATTGAGAAACCCCAATCCTTATTAGTAATTTTAGAAAAATTATTAAAAATATTTAAGGATTTTGTCTTTTTATTCAAGGATATAATTATTTTTATACAAGTGAATTCATCAACTATTAAAAATAAAATAATTATCTATGTTTGATGATTACTTCTCCATTAGAGATTAAATATCTAAATTAATGATATCCAATGGGTATGATGTTTGATTCTCTACATTCTTATGTGAATAATTAACAATATTTACCTTCTTGTTTATTGAGAGAATAAATTTTCTATCCCTCCTAATAATATGAACATCAAGAACATTATCTTATACATAAATCATGTTCAAGTTATTTTGACTAATATGTCTAATCCATTGATGAAACAACTAATTATACTCCTTTAAGATAATGTAACATGAATTTTTAGTGTGAAAAACATGAAAGAAGTTGTCGCATGTTCAGTTTCCTCTTTTCAACACACATCTATCTCTAATCATTTTTCTATAAACCAATATTTAAGAAATCATAATTTCTTTTCATTGATCATATTAGAAGGACACAATTAATAATTATTTTCAATCATCTAATATCTGCTGTTGAATTTTTTTTAAACATAACTTATCTATTTACAATTAATCTAAATCATTTTATTTTATGTGTCCCTTATTTTCCAATGTTCCATGAACCTTCATGGAACATTTTATCATACTTTATGTTCTTTAGATATTCTAGTGTGTGTGGTTTTCATATATTGGAACTCAAATTATGGAAATAGAATAATTTCACAATAATTTTTTTATATGGAAGACAATGAAAAAATAAGTGGGTTGGGAACCCATCTCCCCATACCAAGCATAATGTCCCATGATTTCATTAATTAATTTTATATAATTAAATATCACGTTATTATCTTTTCATCTATATAACACTTCTCTATGATGACAATCCATGTTACCTAAATAAAATTATAAAATATTAACTTTATAATATAGACATAAAATTATAGGGTATCACTAGATGTAACAATATTATAAAAACTATGTAATGTGTATAACAAAACAAAGGTTAGTTTATGCTTCTGATTCTGAAAAAAAACTTGTGTGGTTGTATTAAAATAAAATTTTAACACATTTATAGAATTAATCATATAAAATTACTTATATATTTATTAATATCGTGGTCAAATTATCAAATATGGTGAACCTATTTTTAGGCATAAATATTAATTTCACATTGCTAAAAATTACATACCCTGGTAAAGAAATATTTTACAAAAATAATTAATCTTGTTTAAATATTTCCTATTTATATATGTAAATGAATATATTTCAAAATATTTCTCTAATTAAATTTTTTAAAATACATATAAAAATTAATTAACATGAATTTAATTAGTAATCATTTTTAAATAAAATTAATAACAATCAATTATTTAAATCGATAAATTTCATCATAAATAATTGATTATCACACTATGTTTTACGTTTAAGGGAAATTTTCATGTGTTTAGAAATAGAATAATATTAAATTAAATTAATTTGGATTCATCCTACTAAAATATTGAAATTATTATCATATTATATTTTTATTAATAAAATAATTACCAAGAATAACTTTTAATCATGATTATTAAGGGTAAATGGGTAAAAAATTATATAGAATATTTAGTAATTAAAAAGTTACATAAACATTTTAGAAGGTCGTGTTAGGAATTGAAGTCATACCCATATGTCTCACAGACTAATTCTCTTCTTAATTCACCTACCTCACCAAACCCCCATATCGTCTATGTGATTTCATTTTTAACCCTTACCTAACTATATATTCCATGACAAATACCCTCTTTATCATCTATAAAAAGAGCTCACTCCTACCGATTATCTCATTCATATCCATCCCAATGACAATGAAAAAATTGTTCCCTTCAATATATCACATTGAAACCTCTCCATGGACTTCTTATAGTTCCAAGGTGACCTCCAAAACATTATGATGCTACTATTAAAGATAAGGGTTCTCCTTTAACTATTTATGATTCAAGTTCACCTTTTTTGATGTTCAAATTAAGATCCATGTAATTTTTCTATCATATATTCATATTAACCATTTAATATCCAAATGATTCCATATTGATGATAGAATACCCTTCCCTATAATAGAACCCATTATATAATAATTTTCCATCACTATTATACTACTGAATTCAGTCAATTATTCTCTCCATATTATTTTCTATTTGAGAACTTCATTTATTTTAAGAATTTTCATTTCTTTGTGATTATGCTTCCACATGTTCCTATTTAATCCTTTAATTTTATAATGATTCTCTATTGGTGAGATACTATATTAATCAACCATTAATTCTATTCATATTCAATTTTCTATAGTTATGAATCTAGGAAATCCATATATGTGATATTTTTAATGTTTATGGATATGAAAAATGTTATAAAAAATGAAAATATGAAAGTTAAATTTTTTTTTATATTAGGAATTTGTTTGACTAAATGATATTTAATTAAAGGAAGGTATTTCATTAACTTAATTTCTGATTCATTGGGTGATATAATTTCTTATATAAATATAAATTTCAACATTTATTTGATCCTATCATTCCCTTATTTTATTTAATATTTCATATTTTTACAAGGACAAATCACTTCTCATTATCCATAACCTATTATTTGGTAAATAAAATTACAAAAAATATGTCATTGGTGAGACTAAATTGAATTCTTGATAACGAATCATTTCATCTATGAACATGTTTTCCATACCTCTAATGATGACCTACATTTTTGGGAAATTTGATATGAATTATTATTTATTATTATTATTATAGTTATCTTTAACACTTTTCAAAATTTATTTTTACTACACTTTTTATGATGGGGGTTTTCAATGAATGGTATGTGAAAGTATTTTAACATAAAAGCTTTTATATTTCTTCCAAAAAAATTATCTTATACTTCAAATGTTTTCAATAACTTTTTCTTTAGTTTTCAAGTATCGTTTATTTAGAAAAATTTATAATAGGGTATAAAAAAGTCCAACCTTTCCATTATCAAAATAATGTCATTTGAAATTAATTTTCATTTAATATGATATAACAATGTTTAAAAGGTTTAATAACAAATATTTGTTTCACATCTATTTTATTCCATGGATAATATATTATTAAGTGGTATTTTGATTATCTTATATTTGTTAGTATGTTATGTATCCTTTTGAAAAAAACATATTTTTATATCTATGATTTCTAAGGTTTAAGTTACATTAAATACCATTATTTTTATATAAGTTTATTAAGATATGTGTATAAATGATTTTAAGAGGAACACATTTTTATAGTTGATATATGTAGGGGTCTTATATCTCCCCCTCCCCAATTCATTACTCTAATATTATATATCATTAGATATTCAGGCATCAACACAATGTTTTTAGTTTCATAAGTGTGGGTATGATATTATGATCTCATTTTAAGGCATAGACATATTCGGTTTGTTAACATAGGAGTGGAAATAGTTTTATTTATCACACAGGTTTTCTTATTAATATGGTTGAGACACATTTATGTGTTATTTTTCAATGAATGATAAATTTTATGGATGCAATGTATATCCTTAAAAGGCCATGATTTTAAGACTATGCCTTGTTTTTGAATTCTGAATTTTTATGACATTTTTATTTGTTATATTTTCTTATCTTTTGTTATTCCATAAAAATCCTTTTATGAACTGATGTTTCACCAACATGTTTTATGATCATCATCTATGGTGTTACGATATTTTAATAATATATATATCATATTTCTCATGTTCTATATTATGTTTATGATATATTATTTATTACATTTTTTCCCTTAATGAGAGTTTAATCTCGCCCTTTAATTATGATTTGAATACCCATGTAATGAAAAATATTATTTCATGTGAGGAATCAATAAAAAGGTTTTTTGGAGCTTTTTTATGGAGATTTTTTTTCATGGGTTTTAAATTAATTTATTTTTATTGTTAATCCCCAACACAGAAAAAATTTCTATCATTGAGTTGTGAGACTATTTGGGATATGTATTATTTAAATCACAACATTAATAAAATATTTATGTTGTTTTAATATTTTCCTAACTCAATTTTGTATAATAAGATGATTTAGTTATTTTTTGGAAATTAGATTAGATAAAATTTATGAAAACCCTTGGGAAAATTATATGGGATAAGTATAAGTATAGAACAAAATAATGATATTTGGGTAAGGTATATGTTTTTTTATTCTCCATGAAATAATATTCCAATTTTTTTTACAAGTGGATGAAGGATTTGGAATAGTTGTAACTAGGAGTAATAACCAAAATATGGGAATTTTGGGTATTAACTCAATCATGACCTTGTGCATGAGAAAACGGCCTGACTATACATCTGGTTTGACACACCCATGGGATATTTTTATTCAATAAAATAATATCTATAATCCATTTGGAAGGATATGAATTTATATATCCCTGTCATGTTAAAACAATAATAATGGATAAAAAATATAGAAACTTATTGATTCATTGACAAACTTATTGATTTCATTTATGAAATCTACATTAAATATATAAAGATTCATTTTATGTAAACTCATTAATTTATTTATACAGATTTGAAATTTTACATTAGTAAAGGTAATGGAAATAATTTAGGAGTGTTGAGTTATCAATGGGTGAAATGGACAATGTGAATATTGTCCCAAAGGTAAACCTAATATGGTTTTGTTTGGAATTCAAATCTGGGTGGGATTTCTCACCAAAAAATCAAAATATATTGGAAACAAACTAATTAATATTGATATTATTAATTCACCAATAAGTTTAATAATATATATCATACATTTATGAGGAAACATCAATTCTCTTATAGTGTTTCTTATTGTCTATTAATTTTTGAGTAGTGGGTCAACGAAATGGAAAATATTTTTTCCGTTTGATAGTTCTTGGACTAGAAGACAGTCATTTGGAAATTACAACATCTAAAATGTGATATTATCTAGTAGTGGAGTATCATTAATAATATAATGGGAATGATGATGTATAATCTATGATATTTTAATAGTTTAATAATATATATTTCACTAATTATTTTACTCAGACTCTTCGAAAAGAATTGAGGTGGAATTTTCCAAATTAATGAAATAATAGGTTGAATGTATTGGATAATATGAGTCAAATTACACAAGACTCGTGAAATATTTCATTGGATTCATGTATATTACTATTATAATAATAAATCACTGGTATACAATCTTAAAACCATGTTCTCTATGGGTGTTATCCAAAAGAAACATAGATTGTAACAATCCATAATTCTATAAATGGAAATTACCTTATTATAATTATGACATATTGTATTATCACATAAAATCATATTAATAAAATAACAAAAACTCTATAAATAAATATTTAATGAAATAAGAGGTACTTATAGAAGTTAACTAACATATAACGGTGAAATAGTAACTTGACATTTTGAATAGTAATGTGACAATTAAAAATAGTAAACCAGACACTTGAACAGTAACCTCACCAATGAAAGTACATAAAAAAATTACAAATCTTATAAATAAAAATATGATATAATTATATCCTAGTATAAGTAAATTAATTTTTTAGAAATTATTAATTAAGTGTTCATTTTTTTATAAAACAGAAGTTTAAATTTTTAAATTTATAATTAATAAAATGTATTATAAAAAACATTATTCCCATAAAATGTATTCATATATTAATATTTTATTTTTTTATTTTTTTAATATAATTTGATGATACCTTGTTTAATTTTTCAAAGTTTTATAAAATTAGTTATAATTTTAATGTTTATATTTTACAAGTAAATGATAATTTTATTTTAAAAATAAATTTCTCATTTTTATAAAATTATACTCTTAAAATGTAGTCCATTTTTGAATTCTAATCATTTAAAAATGGTTAGGTTTAATTGTGCGTATTTTTGTAAAATACGTGATTTTTTTGTGAATGGTAAAATATTATAATTTATGATAAATACTAAATACATGAATTATGGAGTCATGGATAATGTATATATGATTTATTCCCAAAATCTAGAACTATACTTCATTACATTAATATATTTAGGGATAATTCTCAAATTATTAATAGTATTTAGCTAGAATAATAAACTACTTAATTAAATAATGAGAAAACACCCCTCTTTTCCATTATAAATACCACCCATCACCACCTCTTATCCTCTCACCTTCCAAGATTTGAGCCCTATCCAAATTATTCCCAATACTCCTCCAGATCCCCCCACCATTTCCATGACTATGTTGTATCATTAAATACCAAAACCGTTTCCCTAAGTAGGTTTTCAAGGAGGATAAATACAAGATGTAAATTACTCGTTACTTTTCCTTTAATTTACATTCAAGTATGTTTATTATTCTCTCTTCGCCTACCCTCAAACAAATGGTATGATAACTCTAGTACCTTACATATACTTGAATATTATTATGTTAATTCAATAATCCATCATTAAACCCCTCTTATCTCCCTTTTTTTCTAAAAATGAAAACATCATTCATGATGTGTTAATTTATGGCCTTTAAGGACAAACAATTTTCATTTTCTTTTAACACATATAAGGCTGGTAATAAAACAATTTTTATGGTTAAAAAAGTAATACATTTATTATAGCCTATGTATTGTTCTGAAATCATTTTATACACATGATGTTAAATAATAAAACAAATAATTTTATTGTGACTAAAAACATCACAAAATAATCTATATTATTATCACTAACATTTTATCTAATGATTCATCCGCACCTGAAATAATAAAATGAACTATATGACCATTTTACCTTCTATATGTTCACCAAAAACTTATAACATCAATTCTGGATTTCTATTTCCATTATACCTGATCTTTCATACTATTACACAAGCGAACCGAGGATGAAAGCTATGAAAATGAGCACTCTAAAATGATTAAATTGTGCATTATAACTCATATAAAAGGTTCTAAATGAACTTAATAAAATTATAATAAATCAATTAAATTTAGAAACGGTTATATTATAATTAATTAATGAATTAAATTTTTTTATTCAGGATATTATGATCTTCTGAAAAAATATTTTGTATAAAAGGTGTAGCATTCTATAAGATCCACCATTTATCCTTTAGGTTACTATTTATAACTTTTTACCCCAATTTATTTCTTATTTATTCTTATTTACCTTTTATAAATTCTATGTATGTGTTTTAAACTCATGTATTTAGATTATATCATCCTTTTTTGAGGGAGAAATATATGTTTTAAAAGGGATTCCTTCTCAATTCTTCCCAATAACCAAGACCGATTCAAGGGATCTTCCCGATTTCTTACACATTTCCAATTGAACTTCATAATCTTTTTAAATACACAATATATTTTCTAAAATCAATCATATTATCATGAAAACATTCTTGGTTTAGTTTAATTTTTATATAAAATAATATTCATTTTCTTTTTTAAATGTCTTTTTAAATTTTCCTTAAATCTCACTAAAATGTTTTATTTCTAAATTTCAATGAGCACTCTTTTTAAATTTTTTCTCTCTTGTTTGAAAACATTTATCATGATATATACCTAATTTTTATTATTAATTACCATGTATTATTTAAATTCATTATTTTATTGACACCATTATTATATTCACTTTTTCATTCCTTTTGACACGATTATGATACCCAATTATTTCCATTGGTAATCATTATGTTTATGTTTAATTTATTATGTGTGATATTTCATGTGTAACACATATTCATGAACATGTAATGATTGGAATACCTTAATAGTTCTCTAATGCATTGGGTAATGTATAGTCGCATGAGATGTCATGTTGGGATAGAGAGTAAACATGATTCATTTATGGGACAATTCCACCATGTTATATAGTCTTGGTAGTTGGCCTTGAATCTTGTTGATGGGTCGTTATATGTTGTTTCAATATTCCTATTATTCCATAATTTTATGTACCCATGATATACATGTTATTCTTCCTTATTTTTATTCATGTTCAATGCCTTTTATGCCTTCATATTATGCCTCCTAATCCATGTGTTATGTT
Organism: Viscum album; assembly: GCA_963277665.1. NCBI lineage: Eukaryota > Viridiplantae > Streptophyta > Magnoliopsida > Santalales > Viscaceae > Viscum > Viscum album. The sequence goes on along the minus strand of OY728123.1, from coordinate 1,419,467,624 downwards.
TTATTCATATTTTTATTTCCTTACAAGGATTTTTAGCTCATTCCTATGTTTCATGTATTCCCCAAGATATCATATGTAGATATAGGATCCCAATTTATGTTCGGATATCTTCATAGTTGAATAAAAGCAATATTTTTTATTTTATTCCTCTGTTTTTAGTTTTATGTACCTAATAATCCAAAGTCACTAGTGTTTATGATCCTTCACTTATATTTTGAAATTTATTTATACTTAAAATCATGTAATTATATCTGTAATGGGATAGGTCCATAATAGTGGGTATCATATCATGGTCTAGTTATTTTAGTTATGAGAACTATAAAACTATTTCCAACTCTATAGGGATAATACTAAATATAAGCAAAATCCATAAACTTTGGTTAGTATTGAGGAAGTGGTTTATCAATTAAATAAATCCCTATCTAGATACTACAACTGGATGTTGTTCTAGAACATATGTACCTAGGATTAAAAACACTAGAATGGTATTTCAGGACTGACATAGGGTAACTTGAGACATGAAAATGGGCCTTACTGTGCACCTGGTTTGACACTCCCGTGGGATTTTCATTGGTAAATTCATAAGATCATTACAACACATTATTAAGGGAACAAAATAAATGGCAATAAAGATAGATGTTAGGAAAAAAATCATAGATAAACCAGATTCAAACCTTGGGAGTCACAACATAGGATATACTTTTCCTTTAAAATTTTATCCTCTTATGTTTAATGGTTCATTTTTTTTATATTAGCAAAGTATTCAAGTATCTAATGGCGCTTTATTTTTCCTAGATAATGGATGTAAATATAATAACATATTCCAACAATCAATTTGATATATAATATGATGATTTCCCAAATGATTTTTCAAGTCTGATGGGAATGGGTGATCAAAACATCATGATAGTACCTGGTCATCTGGATCAAGTTATGAATAATATCATGAATCATGTGAAATTACCTTCTTCTCATAATAGAGGTAATTTTTTGATCTAATCATTTATGTAGAATAGGCCATCCATATTTAGTGGATCATCTGATGGCCTCCTCACAGAACAATGGATTATCTTTATTGAGAATATAGTCTTTATCCTCTAGTGCACAGAGGAAGAGAAATTCATGTTGAAATTTTATCAGTTTTATAGGAAAGCTGATTAGAGGTGGTCACTGATCAATAACTAAAAGTCCAAGGTTGTAATTTATTCCATGGAATGGTAATATTTCAATAAAATAATTTTCAATAAATATTTTCCCCAAACCCTCTATCTTAATATGGAAATACAGTTCCTCAGACTGAAGCCAATGTATTATGTGTATATCGAGGTGTATAAAAGAAACTTTATAAGACATGCAAGATAAACCTCCATCTTTTTCAAGAACACAAAAATCAATGAGGATCTCTTCTTTAGTGAATATATTTCTATTATACAAAAAGCATTCATGATTCGAGATACTGACCACTATGAGTAGATTTTCCATTGAGCCCTTAAGGATGAAATAGAGATTGGAGACTCTTAGTTGTCACATGGGCCTGAAAAAAAGAGTAAATGAAGTTCAATATGGATGTATTGATAGATAAATCCAATAATAAAAATAATTCCCAACATCCCACGTGTCAAAAGTATGGGAAGAAGCATCCTGGAAACTACTTAAAGGGAACAAAGAGATGCTTCAAATTTGGAATAAAAGGGAATATGGATAATAACTGCTAAAAGGATATGAATAATCCCAACAATGAAAAAGATGAAATGAAATTTCATATAAATACTCAGAATTTAGTTTAATGTGTCTACTATAAGTAACATGTCCATTATAAAAAAACATTTCTCTATCAAAAGGGTTCTTTGAGGCAATCAACAAAAAACCTCTAATGCAATAAGGAATGGCATATGATATCACTACTGCTAAGGTGCATCCTGAAAATGATTTTGTGATAGGTATGTTGGTTATTCATTCATAAATAGTGAAAATACTATTTTTTCTAGTTCTATTAATTCTTTCTTATCTTTCATCCTTATTAGAACTATTCAATCACCACCCCAAAATTTGGAAGTCGAGTTATCTCAAAAAACAAAACGTGGGACAATTATTAAATCCAATGTTTATAACTCCTTCCTAATTAATGTTTTTGGACTGAACCTCCCATAAAATCATGTCATACTTTATTTGATAGAGTTTTATTCTATATTGGTAATGGATTTCATTTCTTTATGTAAATACAACATCAACTATGATGAAAGAAATATCATTATTCACATCCTAAAGCGTCCTCCAATTCTATACAAGTATACAGAGGACTAGGAATCTCTATTATAATCATCATCTAAAGTGTAGATATTGTTTCCTTAGGAGAAATAATATCTAGCTCAAATAATTGAGATAAAATAGGGAATAATTCTTGAAAACATTCACATCATGAGGGATTACACTAACGTATTCCCTGAATATTTTCCTCATCTTCCTATTGATTGAGATGTTGAGTTCTCAAATGAACGTATTTAGGGATCTATGAATATATCAAATAATCCTTACAGAATGGACACCATTGAGATGGAAGAACAAATGAAGCAATACAGGAGAATATTGAAGAGGGTTTAATATGCCTGAGTGGTTCACCATGGGGTGTGCAAGTCCTCTTCATCATGAATAAGGATATATATATACACCTCAAAATTGATAATCATTAACTGAATAAAATCATGATAAATAACAAGTATCCCATGCACATGGATAGATGACTTGTTCAATCAACTACGTAGGGCCATGTAATTATCCAAGGTGTACCTTCGTTCATGATATCACAAATTAAATTTAACGAATGAATATATTTCCAATAATTCCTTTTGAACAATGTATGGACACTATTAGTTCATAGTGATGACCTTCAGACTCGCTAATTCTCTAGAAATTTATATATATTTAATGAATATTTTCTTTTGATATTACCTTGACTATTTAGTTGTAGTCTTTATTGATGATATTCTGATATACTTTAAGATAATGGAGGAATACAATTTGTATTTGAATATTGTCATAAAAAATTGATAAGGGATAAGCTATATGAAAATTATAGTAAATGTGTATTCTCGATAAATGAAGTATCATTCTTGGGGCCTTTTATCACTAGTAAAGATATATTTATGGACCCTTCCAATACAAAGGCAATAAAAGAGTGGCTGAGGACAATATCTGTAACAAATATCTTTAGCTTTCTAGTCTAGTCGAATACTAACGATGATTTGTGAGGATCTTATCATGATTTTAAAACCAAATAACCAAGTTGACATAGAAATGGGTAATGTTTTTATGGACCAGTGAATGTGAAGACAACTTTAAAGAGCTTAAAAATGGGGTTTTCACTACACCAGTCGTCACACTATCATCAAGTGGGGAAATCATTATGGTGTATAATTATTCTTCAAAGAAGGGATTAGGATATGTGATAATGAAAAAAGAGAAAGTCCCAGCCTACACATCATGGTAGTTGGAAATTCATAAGAAAAAATATCCCATGCATGATCTAGAGTAGGCAGTTGTGATCTTTGTGTTGAAAATTAGGCATCATTATCTCTATTTTGAGATGTGTGAAAAATATATTGATCATATGATCTTCAAATATATATTTATAAATAAGGTTCTTAATATGAACTAGTAAATATGGTTAGAACATATCAAGGTTTATGAAATCATAATCCACTACTATCCTAGTAAGGAAAATAAGGTAGCTAATGGTCTATGTAGAAAGGATCTTTTATCATTATCAATGATGTGAATTTAGAAGGATTTAATATTCTTAGACCTAAAAATAATAGAAATGGGAATCATTAAGGAAGGAACATCATCAATCCTTTCTCAAATGATTTTGCATCTATACCTTATTGAAAAATTAATGGATTGTCAAAGGAATGATGTGTAAATTTAGAAGAGGGTGGTAACTATCAGAAATGGGGAATCCTTTGATTTTAAGATAAATGTGGAAAGAGTAATATGATTTCAGTCACGACTATATATACCATCCAAACCAAATAAAATGAAAAATCTTCTATGTGATGGACAAATCTCAACTGTCTCTATTCAACCAGCGAGCATAAATATTCATAGATATCTCCAAGAGATATATTTTTTGCACAATATGAAGATGGAAATCACTGAATATACTTCAAAGAGATTGGTATGTAAATAAGTGAAGGATAAAAAGAAAAATTCTAAGGGGATGATTCAACCATTACCCTTACCGACATCGAAGTGTAAAACCATCACCATGGGATTTGTAATAGGACATCCGAAGACATCCAGATGGAACAATGATATATGGTTTGTTCGGGATTGTCTTACTAATATAGCTCATTTAATCTCAATTCTAGAGGAATTCTCATTGGATCAACTTGCACAGATATACATTGGATAAGTGTTAAGGCATCATGTAAAACCACTATCAATTTTATCTGATTGAGATCTAAGATTCACCACAATGTTCTAGAAAATTATTCATCATGCTCTATGAACTGATTTGAACATTAGTATGTCCTATCACCCTGAAACTAATGGACAATCTAAAATAACTTTTTAGACTATCTAAATCATGTTTAGAGAATATTATATGGACATTAAGGGAGGATGGAACCAAAACCTATCACTGTTTGAATCCACGTATAAAAATAGTTTCCACTTGTGAATCCAAATGGCGTCATATTAAGCCCTTTATGGAAAACGATGCAGAGCACCGATATGATGGGATTAATTTAGTGAAAAATAGATGATTGGACCTAAAATAGATGAAGAAATGGTGAAGAAGGAGAAAACCATTCAACATCCCATCAAGGAATCTAAATGTTGATAGGATTACTATACAGAAAGTTGTCGACGAGACCTTGATATTATTGTTTGAGACATGGAATTATTCTACATATCTCTATGGAATAGGATCATGAGATTTGTGAATAAAGGAACGCTATTTCCTAGGTATATCATCCCCTTCAAGATCTTGTTGAGTCAATAAGGTTTTCCTTATGACTTTTTCATTCCTTCTTGTTTTGAAAATCACAAACACCATTCTTAAAGAAAAATGCTTTTTTAAGGAAAAATGCTTTCTTAAGGAAAAATGCTTTCTTAAGGAAAATTTATTTTATAAGGAAAATTGCTTTTATAAGGAAAATTGCTTTTATAAGGAAATTTATCCTTATCTTTTTTTTCATCCATATTTTTCCTAAGTATAAAATTCAGATTCATTTCTGTTTTCTCGAATTTGTTTAAAACATTGATATAAATTATTCTGTTTAAGGATCCGAATTCTGGATAAGAACTGTAATGAAGTTTCACTCTGGATTCTAGATGAGAACTGTAATAAATTATCATTCCGAATTCCGGATATGAACTCTGACTAAGTTCTATTCCAGATTTAGGATACGAATTCTTATGAAGTTCGATGTTGAATTCTCATTACGAATTCTAATGATGAATTCTCATTACGAATTCTGATAATGAATTTTCATTAAGAACTATGACGATGAAATCTCATTACTAATTCTAAATGATAATTATCATTCCAAATTCCCATTCCGAATTCACCTATTAAACAGAACTTGATCATTGTTGTTTTATACACTCTGAATTAATTCAGATTTCAAAAAATATTTTGTTTAGACTCCGAACTTTTATTTTTCTTACATTTCTATAATTTGTCTACTCTTTATTATTTCTATTTCACTCCGAATCTTCACTCCGAAGCTTTCATTCCGAACTTTTGAGTTAGAATTAAAAAGATGTCGTACATTCTGTTACACTTGTTTAGTTATAAAAAGATGTCGTATATTTTGTTATAAACTAACCGTTGTCTAAGTGACACGTGTACAGGTCCCTCCGATCTTTAAGGATAATATGACCGTTGGAGAAGGAGCCGACCTTACCTATAAATAGGAGCTCATTTGAAAGAGCTTGGTGCTGAAAGGCTGACTGATCTTTGGCTCATGTGATTACATGCTTAAAGTGATTTCTTGAGAGAGAGAGAGAGGCTCTTATTAACTCTCAACGCTTCGTGCGACTCCGAATGTCGGTGATTACATTCGAGGACTTCCGGGGATAGGAAGACAGAGGTTCCGACTACTTTGATGTTCGAGGGCTTCCTTTCTGAGAAAGAAAGAGGTTGCCAACTACCTTGACATTTAGGGCTTGCGAGGATTGCAAGACAGATACACTCCGATCTTCATATCGAGAGCTTACCCTGGTGTGGGTAAGACATACTTGCTTGAAAGTATAAATCAAGGGACCTTTATCCAAAGTTGTTGGATACCCTTCTCTTTGGGTTAAAAGACTTTTATCTTGTTACTTGTAGTTCTACTACTTGTTTATTTCCGCTGCATTTTGTATTATAAGGAAAGTATAATTTTCTTATACTTCCTTATTTGTACTCTGTTTCATTTAGATTCTATACGCTTTAAGGTAGAATCTCATATTGAATTTTTTTGCTAAGTTTAAATTTCCAGAACCATATTTTCGTAACCTACTTTTGGAATCTCTTTCCAAGTTTGCATTCGGTGTTAGAGGTGTTGTGAATTTTCTTAGTTTAACTTTGTTAAACATAGCCCTTTCCATTGCATAAGGAAAATATATTTATTTGTAACTAACTTTAAAGGTTCCAAAGTAATTTTTAAAGTATACAATTCACCCCCCCCCCACTTGTATATTGAGCATCTACATCACTATTTCGCTCCTACAATTGGTATCTGAAATACTTATACTTACGAATAAGATTTTCTTGCTCACATTTTCATTCTGAACCTTGACATTACGAACTTTCTCATTCCAAGATTTGTTATTACGATTATGTTCTACTAACAAATTTGTGTGCCAAGGGTTGTTCTAGTATGGCATGAATTAATGTTGGTTTGATTGATAATCTAAATCCTACAAGACCATCTATATTTGATGGTATTGACTATGATTACTGGAGAGATCGAATGAAGACTTTTGTTATCAACACTGGAGTGGATAATTTTGTAATGCTTACTGGTGATTATAAAATTCCTGACAAGGAAGTTAGAAATTTCACTAACCAGGAAAAGCAAGAATAACAACTTAATTATAAGGTACACAATACTCTACTATGTTCAATGACTAGAAATATATATATCCAAATTTCTTCTTGTGAAGCAGCTAACTGTATCTAGAAGAAGTTAGAGGTTACACACTTTGGTACTTCAAATGTGATTGAGACTATAAGAGCTATGATTGGAGCTGAATATCATGGCTTCAACTTTCCTTATGGAGAACCAATCTGTAAAGTTCAACAGAGATTCATGACTATAGTAAACAACCTATAATCTATGGGATATAAAGGTTTATATGATGAAGCTCTTGTGGATAAAATAATTGATATTATGCCCAATGAGTGGGAATCCAAAAGAACAACTATAGATGAAAATAGGAAGGTCACTCCGATCTCTCTTGATGAGCTTTTTGGAACTCTTCTACAACATGAAACCAGAATGAAGAGAGATGCAGATAACATCAAGAAGAAGAATGGAAATGGTACTTTTGCTTTTACTACAACTTCAAATCAGATGAAAGCTAAGACTCCTGAGAGAGTAACCAGATCCAAGTCTAAGAAAGTTATTTTCCAATCAGAATCTAGTTAGAGTGATGTCTCAGAAAATGAACTAGAAAATCTTGCTCGAAGGATGAACAAGATAGGTGGCCAGAGAAATTTCCAATCCAAGTATTATAAAATGGAAAAGAAAAATAATAAAGATGGAGAAGTTACTTGTAATGAATGCAAAAGAGCTGGACATATTAGACCAGATTTCCCTATGCTCAAAAAGAAATAAAGAAAAAAAGGAATTTAGACAGGAACATAAATAAATATTATAAAGCTAATTCTAAGAATGTTTTGAAAGCCAATGACACCTGGAGTGCAAGTGGTGGCGACTCTTCAGATGAATCTTCTTATTATGAATCTTCAGGATAGAAGAGTCATGGTCTTATAGCCAAATTACCTATTGATAATAATTGTTTTATGGCTAAGGTATGAAATGATGAATCATTGACCAATGTTTCTTTAAATTCCAATGATAGTAAGTACTATAACTCTTCTGATGAAGAATCATCTTCTGATGAGGAAAATACTTTACCTACTTATGAAGAATTCTATAGGTTTGCTAAACTTCTTGAAATTGAGAATTCTAAACTCAATAAGAAACTTGATAAGGAAAACTCTAGGAATTCTATTCTTACAAAAGTGATATCAGATCTTTCTAAAGATCTTGATAAGAAAAATACTGATTTTGAAAGTATTTCAAAGAATCATGAGGAAGTAAGTTCTGAGAAGACCAAACTTTCTAAAGAATTAGAAAAAGTAATTTCTAAGACAAATGTTTTCGAGCCTAACTCTAGTTCAAAAACTAATGATTTTGAGGACAAAAACTTGGTTGTAAAACTCATGTCCGATATTTTTTCCTTAAAGTAGTGTTTATCATACTTTACCCATGGTAAGGAAAATTTTGATAAAATGAATTCTCAAATACGACCTTTAAGAAATAAATATGGATTTGGTTATACCCATGCAAAACCAATTTTTAGTAACAATTATTTTTTTCCTCAAAGTGCCTCATTTTGTACCAAGTGTCAATGTGGTGGTCACTGGGAAAAGAATTGTTTCTTAAACAAAACCCAATCTTTAGGATTTCACAAAGCTTACTTCTCTAAGAAGATGTGGGTTCCTAAAATTTTATTATCTGGAAATCTCAGATCCAAACAAATTTTGATTCCGAAAGTCTAATTTTCTTCTTGATTTCAGGAAAATAAAGAGAGTACCAACAACAATACATGGTACATGGATAGTGGATGTTCTCAGCACATGATTGGTAACAAAAGCTATTTTAAAAAGATTATCAAAACGAAAGGAGGAAAGGTAAATTTCAGAGATAATTCTAAGGGGGAGATTGTTGGTATTGGTAATATTGTTCTTCTTGGTAAAACCTTGGTTTCAAATGTTCTTTTTGTTAATGGTCTTAAGAACAACCTTATTAGCATAAGTCAGTTATGGGATGAAGGATACCTTGTGAATTTTAGGAATGATAAGTGCTTAGTTCACAATTCCAAGGAAGAGTTTATTCACTCAGCCAATAGGCAAGAGAATGTCTACACTTTGAACCTAGAAGAACTCAGGAGTCAAGATATACCTTGCCTAAGTGAAATAGAAGATCACTCCTAGTTATGGAATAGAAGACTAGGACACTGTAACCTTAGGAACCTATGTAAACTCTCTAAGAAGAAACTAGTTAAGGATCTACCATAGCTTAGATTTGATTCTTCTAAAGTTTGTGATCCTTGTCAATATGGAAAGCAACATAAATCTAGTTTTAAATCAATCGGTGAAGTCTCAACAACCAATGCATTACAGTTAGTGCACATGGATCTTTTTGGTCCAACACAAACTGGAAGTATTGGAGGCAAATACTATGTGTTTGTTCTAGTTGATGATTACACTAGATTTACTTGGGTTTATTTTCTAGCAAAGAAATATGAAGCGTTTTCTTATTTCAAAAGTTTTCGAGCTCAAGTTAAAAATGAGAAAAACCATCGATTGAAAACTATTCATAGTGATCATAGAGGAGAATTTCAAAATTCTGATTTTGAAACTTTTTGTAGAAAAAATGGTATTACTCACAATTTTTCCGCACCTAGAACTCCTCAACAAAATGGTGTAGTTGATAGAAGAAATAGAATTCTTTAAGAGATAACTACAACCATGTTGAGTTAATATTCTATAGCTAGACATTTCTGGGATGAAGCTGTAAGTACTGCTTGTTATACTATAAATCATGTTTTGATTATAACTTTTCTTAATAAAACTCCTTCTAAGGTATGGAATGGTAGAAAACCAAGATTATCCTATTTCAAGGTTTTTGGTTGAAAGGTATTCATTTTGAATACTAAAGATAACTTACATAAATTGGCACCAAAATCTGATGAAGGAATTTTCTTAGGTTATTCCACAACATCTAAGGATTATAGAGTTTTTAATAAAAACACTTGAACTGTTGAAGAAACAGTACATGTAAAATTTGATGAGTCAGATCCTTTTGTTTTTAAACCATCCTTACCTACATCTGCGGATGTGTTTTCAAAAACTGATTGTCAACCTATGATAGAAGAACCTTCTGATAAGGATAATGTTCTAGAAGATACTTCTGAAACATTTACCCCAGAAGACTTTCTACCCTATGTTGATGAACAGGTTTTACAAAACCAAAATCAGGTGTTTCTTAAGAATCATCCCATTGATAGTATCATTGGTGATGTAAATCAATCTGTAAGGACTAGAAGTTCCATAAGAAATGAAGTAGAACATCTATCATTTCTTTCACAATTAAAACCTAAAAGCACTAATGAAGATTTAGGTGATGAAGATTGGATTAAAGCCATGCAAGATGAACTAAATGAATTCGAAAGGAATAAAGTATGGACCTTGGTTGAAAGACCTAAGGAAACTTCTGTTATTGGACTCAAATGGGTTTTCAGAAATAAATGTGATGAAAATGGAGTCATAGTAAGAAATAATGCTAGACTTGTTGCTAAAGGCTATAATCAGCAAGAAGGAATAGACTATGATGAAACCTATGCTCCAGTAGCTAGACTTGAATCTATCCGTATTCTACTTTCCTTTGCAACATTCATTAATTTCCAACTTTTCTAAATGGATGTGAAATGTGATTTTCTTAACGGTTATGTTCAAGAGGAAGTCTTTGTTGAACAACCTCCTGGTTTTGAAGATACAAAACATCATGATCATGTTTTTAGACTTACCAATGCTTTGTATAGTCTTAAACAAGCCCCACGATCATTGTATGATAGACTCCCTGGATTTTTGCTTCAAAATAACAATGTTAAGGGAAATGCAGATCCAACTCATTTTATAAAGAAAGAAAAGAAAAATGTTTTCATTGTTCAAATTTATGTTGATGACATCATATTTGGTTCAACTCAGCAATCTTTGACCGACTCTTTCGCAAGTCTAATGAAATCTGAGTTTGAAATGAGTATGATGGGTAAGTTAACTTTTTTCCTTGGTTTTCAAATTTCTCAAAAACCAGAAGGAACCTACATATCTCAACAGAAGTATATTAATGATTTTCTTAAAAAGTATGGTTATGACAAAAATAAAATTATAAGTACTCATATTGGTACCTCAAACACTTTAGATCTTGATGAAGCTGGGAAACCAGTAGATCAAACATCTTTTAGAGGTATGATAGGAAGTTTACTTTACTTGACAGCTAGTTGACCAGAATTAATGTTTTCAGTATGCTTATGTGCATGATATCAATCCAATCCTAAGGAATCTCACTAAAAGGCAGTAAAAATAATTTTTCGCTACCTTAAGGGAACCATGGATCTAGGATTATTTTATACTTCTGGAAATGATTTTTTTTCTAAAAAGATTTTCTGATGCTGACTTTGGTGGATGTAGAATGGATAGAAAAATTACATCCAGACCTTTTCATTTCTTAGGAGATTCATTACTTTCTTGGTCCTGCAAGAAGCAACATTCTGTAGCACTTTCCACTGCTGAAGCTGAATATGTAGCAGCTAGAAGTTATTGTGCTCAAGTGTTGTGGAAGCAGCACACACTCACAGACTATGGCTTGAGTTTCACCTAAACTCAAATTTTGTGTGATAACACTAGTTCCATTTCTCTTAGTAAGAACCCTGCACATCACTCCTGTGAAAAACACATTGATATTAGGCATCACTTTCTTAGGGATCACACACTTAAAGGAGATATTATTCTTCAATTTATCGGAACACAAGATCAACTTTCAGATATATTCACAAAATCTTTTCCTTCTGACAGATTTGAATACATTAAATAGAATATAGGGATGATAACTGTAAGGTAATCCTCCTTATGTAACATTCTGTTGAAAAAGTATCCTTACAGCAATAAATTCCTTTTCATAGGGGGAGTATATTTGATTGTTAGTTTAACAAAGTTTTTCAAAGTTTGTTTTCAATCTTTTCAGAACGAAGATTTCCGGAATGGAATTTCCAGAACTACAATTTTTCAGAATGGACATTTTCATACAGAACACTTCTGGAATGGAAGTATTCATATTGAAAACATCTGGAATGGAAAATTTCGTACTGGTATTTTCATAAACGGAACTTTCGTACTAAATCTTTCATAATAAGTTTTTCATTTTCAAAATTTTATAATGAATTTTTCGTACTATGTTTTTCATTACTAAGTTTTTTTTCGGACTGAGTTTTCCGTAATGAGTGTTCCGTATTAAGTTTTTCATACTATGTTTATTTTCCGTAGTAATGTTTTTGCGAACTCTGTCTTCTCATAATAAAGATTTTTTTCGTAGTCATTTTTATATTACCCATTACGAATAATCCTCCTAAGCCAATCCGAAAGGTATGATTACCTTACTCAAGTTGTCATAGTCATATTTTACTTTATGGGATTTTATTGATTTATGTTTTTGGATTATAGTTTTCTTAATTCATTATTTTAATAAAAACCTCAAAAAGATCGGATACAAGTTTTCAACCGTCAGATCTGATCTCAGCTTATCCCAACCGTTAGATCAACCGTGGAAGTTGAACCGTCATATCATTGCCTATATAAAGGGGACCCAAATACTCGTCCCACATCGATTTCAAGCTCTCGCATCCCGAATCCATGACTCTCTGTTTTAAAGACGTTCCGAACTTCAGATTTCTCCGTTCCGAACTTCTCAGAGGTCATCAGATCTGAATGTCTGTGGAGTTTCCTTCTCAATAAATGTCATCCTCTAAGCCTATTTCTCAATGGTTAGTTTATAGAGAAATGGTAGTCCATCCGGATTTCTTTAATAACTATGATTCTTTTATTTCAAAGAACATTAAGTTGAATGGCTGGGAAGATATTGCTGTATCCAAACCAGGGAATCAAGATGATGTTTTTTCGGAGTTAATTGTGGAGTTCTATGAAACCGTTTCCTTCTTTTAGGAAGATAATAGGGAGAGATTTTCTTTTTAAGTCTTATGGAAAGACTTACAAGCTTTCTTATACCATGGCAGCAAGCTTGGTAGGTCTGTCCTATGAAGGAGAAGCCGAGTTTATATCTCACATTTTGCCGGATTCTAAAGTTACATTCGACAAAGAAAAAGCTTTGAAAACTCTCGGACTCTCAGATGACAAAGCTTCGAAGATTTCTAGTTTTCCTACAAAATTCCAGATTCTAGAGTTGTGGGTGCAAGGTCTTATCTTACCGAGGAAAGGTGATAAAGACAGCTTGAAGAAGAGTGAGATCTACCTCTTAGATTTCCTGTTAAATCTAATGAAGTTTAACTTCATGAGGCAAATTCTTATAACCATTGAGAATCTTAAGAATGGAAATCTAAGAGCCCAGATCGTAATGTACCCAGCAATTTTATCGAGGTTGATAGTTCGTTGCCTTGAGTCCTTCAAGGAAGCTTGCAGATCTAATACAAGGGTTTGAAAAATTTTGTTGGTCATTATGATACCTTTAAGAGGATGGATGTGGCTTTCAACAAGGAGACTGATGAGTTCTTCGATCTGCCTAATAAAGAAGAAGTGGCTCCGAAGGCTGCTGAACCGGAATCATCTAAGCCAGTAATGAAAAGAAAGTTGAAAGAAGTTGCAGCTGAGGTACAGGATCCTAAATCTAAGGATGTTCAAACAGCACCACCCAAACCAAAGAAGAAGAAGGCCTTTTCTGATGAGGTTGTTGCGAAGTGGAGAGCAGATAAAGAGAAAAGGAAAAACGGGGATCCGCAGTTCGGATTGGACCCTGCGGAGGCTAAGGCCTTAAAGGAGAGAACTGCTGATGAGTTTGAAAAACATGGAAAGGAAAAGAAGCTCAATAAGAAGATGTCAGAAGCCGAGGAAGTCCAAGCGTTGTTAAAATTTAATGAGCTGGTATCCGGAAGCATTCCAGTTCCGAGATCTTTCTCCTTGTAATCTCTACCTGAGACTCCAGGAAGAAACCATGATTTTCCAGAAGAGACTAGAGCTAAGCATGTTGAGCAACTCGGGCATATTCAGCAAGTGGGAGAGGAAGAAGTATTTGTTGAAGGAAGTGGCGAAACATGAGATTTATAAAAAGAAGTAGATGAGTATAAGGGGTCGCCTTCGGAACATCTGTCACTACAAACTTCAGAGGCTGAATCCTCTAAGTTAGTAACTCTAGTGAAGGATAAGAATGAGGAGGATGTTGTTCAAAAAGGTTTTGATGATATTATTCAAGTGTCTACTGGTGAGAAGAAAACTTCTGATCAAGAATCGATTCCGAAAAAAAGACAAGGGAAAGCAACTCCTTGTTGAGACTCCAAAATCAGTGGCTAGCAAGAAAAGAGAATATGGTGATTCATCTAAAAGGAATTTGGAGCTTATTGAGGAAGAAAATTCTCCAAGAAAAGTTTCAGATTCGGAGTCATCCTCGGTGGGGCATGAATTTGTTGTCCAGTCTTTATAGAAGTTGGTGGGATCCATTGCGACCTTCTCAAGTATTGGCCCAAGATGCCAGATGCTCCAACATGCTTTGAATCAGAAAACTGACTCCGTATCTATGGTTATGGACAAGTGCGTTGAGATTGAGGCTCAGTTCAAAACCTTCTTTGTTGGCTAAGAAGCTCATAGAAAATCTTGCAAGAGGATGACAAATTGGTCAATGAAGACTGTTGAAGAGATGATGTTATTCGATGAGTTTCAAGACAATGTTAAAGATGCCTTCGAAACTGAGGATAGGAAGATAAATGAGTTAACTTCATCCTTTGAAGAGAAGCTGACAGATGAAAAGAACTTCTGGATTGAAGAAGTCAGAGATCTGAATGGGAAGTTGAATTCTGTTTCTCAGAACTGGAAATTTGAAAGGGATCATCGGATTGAGTTTGAACAGAAGATGAAGGCTCGGGAAGAAAAGATCATGGTTCAGGAAGAAAAGATGAAAGCCCATGAAGAAAATATTGAAGCTCAATCTGCAAGAATAGTGGTCTTAGAGAAGCAAGATGAAGAAGATCATAAAGACCTGAAGAAGATCAAGACTATTCTTAAGGGTCTCATTTCGAAGGAAATAGATCCAAAATAGCTAAATCCGATATTTTTGTTGTAATATTTTTTTGTTGCCGAGATCTCAAACTTATTGAAATTTGTGCTTGTCATTCATTTTGTTGTTTCTACTAATGTTTCAGGTACTTTGTTTTTTTTTTCATTCCCTCAATTTCTTTTTGAAAATCACAAAGGGGGAGAAGGAAAAGATCCTTAAGAAAAAGAAGAACACCAATGAGATTTTATCAAAGGGGGAGAAGAAAAAGACCCCTGAGGAAAAAGAACACTAATAAGAGTTTGTTTAAGGGGGAGTTTTTCATTTAATAAGACATTCTTATTCATAATGAAATGCCACTCCGGAAATCTAGAATACGATCCTTAGAGTTTCAAAGCATAAGGGGGAGTTAGTCATATTCATCAATATCCTCAAATTAAAGGGAGAAAATCCTTAATGTTTTTCTTTCTTCTTAGAATTTCTTTTTCGTAAGGATGTTTGCGCTTTCCAAAAAGGGGGAGATTGTGGAGTCAATAAGGTTTTCCTTATGATTTTTTCATTCCTTCTTGTTTTGAAAATCACAACCACCTTTCTTAAGGAAAAATGCTTTCTTAAGGAAAAAATCTTTCTTAAGGAAAAATGCTTTCTTAAGGAAAATTACTTTTATAAGGATGATTACTTTTATAAGGAAAATTTCTTTTATAAAGAAAATTTCTTCTATATGGAAATTTATCCTTATCTTTTTTTCATCCATATTTTTCCTAAGTATAAAATTCGGATTCATTTTGGTTTTCACGGATTTGTTTAAAACTTTGATAAAAAGTATTGTGTTTGAGGATCCGAATTCTGGATAAGAACTGTAAGGAAGTTTCACTCCAGATTCCAGATGAGAACTGTAATAATGTATCATTCCAAATTCTGGATATGAACTCTGACTAAGTTCTCTTCTAGATTCAGGATACGAATTCTTATGAAGTTCGACATTGAATTCTCATTACGAATTCTAATGATGAATTCTCATTACAAATTTTGATAATGAATTTTCATTATGAACTATGATGATTAAATCTCATTACGAATTCTGAATGAAAATTACCATTCTGAATTCTCATTCTGAATTCACCTATTAAATAGAATCTGATCATCTTTGTTTTATACACTCTGAATTAATTCAGACTCCGAAAAATATTTTGGTTAGAATCCAAACTTTTATTCTTCTTACATTTCTATAATTTGTCTACTCTTTATTATTTCTATTTCACTCCGAATCTTCACTCTGAAGCTTTCATTCCGATCTTTTCAGTTAGAATTAAAACGATGTCGTACATTCTATTACACTTGTTTTGTTATAAAACGATGTCGTCTATTTTGTTATAAACTAATCGTTGTCTAAGTGACACGTGTACAGGTCCCTCCGACCTTTAAGGAAAATATGACCGTTGGAGAAGGAGCCGACCTTACCTATAATTAGGAGCTCATTTTAAAGAGCTCGGTGCTGAAGGGCTGACTGATCTTTGACTCATGTGATTACATGCTTGAAGTGATTTCTAGAGAGGGAGGCTCTTATTAACTCTCAATGCTTCGTGCGACTCCGACTATTGGTGATTACAATCGAGGACTTCCGGGGATAGGAATACAGAGGTGCCGACTACCTTGAAGTTCGAGGGCTTCCTTGCTAAGGAAGACAGAGGTTTCCAACTACCTTGAAGTTGAGGGCTTGCGAGGATAGTAAGACAGAGACAATCCAATCTTCGTATCAAGGGATTACCCTGGTGTGGGTAATACAGACTTTCTTGAAAGTATAAATCAAGGGACCTTTATCCAAGGTTGTTGGATACCCTTCTCTTTGGGTTAAAAGACTTTTATCTTGTTACATGTAGTTCTACTACTTGTTTATTTCCATCACATTTTTATTATAAGGAAAGCATAATTTTCTTATACTTCCTTATATGGACTCTGTTTCATTTAGATTCTATACGCTTTAAGGTAGAATCTCATATTGTAATTTTTTGTTAAGTTTAAATTTCCGGAACCATATTTCTGGAACGTACTTTTGGAATCTCTTTCCAAGTTTGCATTCGGTGTTAGAGGTGTTGTGAATTTGCTTATTTTAACTTTGTTAAACGTAGCCCTTTCCTTTGCTCAAGGACAACATAGTTATTTGTAACTAAATTTAAAGGTTCCAAAGGAATTTTTGAAGTATACAATTCATCCCCCCTCTTGTATATTGATCATCTACATCAGTATTTCGATCCTACAGATCTATGATCGTGTTGGAGACGTAGCATATATTCTAGAACTTCCACCTACCATGCATCAAGTACACTATGTATTCCATGTTTCCCTATTAAGTAAGTACATACCAGATCCCTCACATGTACTGAATTTAGAGGTGGTATTGTTGGAAAATGATCTCTTATACGAGGAGCATCCATTGAAGATCTTGGATCATAGAGATAAAGTTCTACACAACAAGACTACTCACCTGGTTAAAGTATTATGGTTGAATAAGAAGTATGAAGAGGAAACATGGGAACGAGAGTAATATACTTAAGAGAAATACTGCCACCTTTTTGTAGGTATATTGTAAAATGAAATTTTGAGGGTGAAATTTCATAAGGGGGAAAATGTAATGACCCATAAATCAATCAATGGAAATTACCTTATTATACTTATTTTATCGAGTACAATCACATAAAATCATATTAATAAAACAATATAAATTATATAAATTATTATTTATTGAAAAAGTGGTATTTCTAGAAGTTTAAAAAAACTACACTGTTGAAATAGTAATGTGTCCTTTTGAATTCTAATTTGACCCTTATGAATAGTAAAATAGAAAATTGAATAGTAACCTTACCAATGAATGTATAAATAAAATTTATCCATCTTATAAATTAAATTATTATATAATTATATCGGAGTAAAATTAAATAATTTTTTTTATAAATTATTGATTAATTGTTTATATTTTTATAAAAACAGTGATTATTCTCATTTTTATAATAAATATAATGTTTTACAATGACCTTAATTTCCATAAATTTATTCATTAATTAATATTTTTGTTTAATATGAATTTAAGATAATTTTATGAGACATTATTTAATTTTTCAATATGTTATATAATTAGTTGTAATTTTAAAATCGGTATTTTTTGACTAATTGATGATTTTGATTAAAAATTAAATTTATAAAATTTATAAAATTATTTTTAAAAAATGAGGTCCATTTATTAATTCTAAATTTTGATAAATGGTTGGGGTGTATTTTTCATATTTTTAAAAAATACATGATGTTTTTGTGAAGAGTAAAATATGATAATTTAAAATAAATGCTAAATACAATAATTATGGAGTCATAGATGATTTATTGCTTATTTAAGCCCAAAATATTGATCTATACTTCATTATGTTAATATATATAGTGATTATTCTCAAACTACTCAATGTCTTGGGACAAAGTAATAAATTAATGAATTAAATAATGAGACAACACCTCTCTCAACCACAATAAATATCGCCCCTCACTACCACTTCTCCTTACAACTTCCAAGTTTTGATCCTTGTATAAATTTGGAACAATATTATTTACAAGGTCCTAACCCATGTTCCAGAGATATTTTTGTTATAAAAAAACCAAACCTTTTCCAATGCTGGTTTTTAAGGAGTAGAAATTCAAGAGGAAAATTCTTCATTCCTTTTCTTTTAATTTCTTTTCAAGTTATTTTCTTATTATATCCCTACCTCCACTCATCCAAATGGTAAAATAACTATAGTACATCACATATAACATAATATTATTTTTCTAATTTAATAATCAATAATCAAACTCCACATTACTCCATTTTATTATAAAAATGAAAATGGGGTCTCTGAGGTGTTAATTTATCACCTTCAAGGACGACAAATTTTTATTTTCCTTTAACACTCAAAAGGATTGTCATAAAAAATTATGGTTAAAAAAATTATAATATATTTTTCACTAAATCATATTTACTATTATGTAATCATTTTATACACTTGATATTAAATAATAAAACAAAAAAGTTCATTGTGATGTAAAACCGTCAAAATGAATAGAAACAATAATCACTAATATCTTATCTAATAATTCATCCTCAGACAAAATAGAAATGAATTATATGATAATTTTCCCTTATGGATGTTAATTAATAAATTATAACATCAATTATTGATTTATATTTCCATTTTATATGAACTTTTATACTTTTATACAATAGAACAGATCATAAAAACTAAGAAAATGAGCACTCTCGAACAATGAAATTGAACACTGTATCTCATAATAAAGGACATAAATAAACTTAATAAAACAATAATAAATAAATTAAAAGGATAAAAGGTTCCAAAATAATTCATTAATTAATATAATTTGATTATTCAGGACATTTAAATCATGTTTAGAACTATTTTGGACATTAGGTAAGTGATTCTTTCTTAACCTCAAGTTTTCCTTAAGGTTACAATTTATATCTATTTACCCAAATTTATTGCTTATATATTTTTATATAATTATTATAAATTCTTTGTATTTTCTAATAACTGAAATATATGGATCATATCATCCTTATTTGAATGGGAAATACTTGTTTTAGAAAGGATCCATTCTCAATTATTGCAAATAACCTAGCTCGATTCAAGGGAACTTCCCGATTTCTTACACATTTTCAACTAAAATCCATAATATGTTTTAATCCACCATTATTTTTCTAAAATCACTCATTTTATCATGAAATAATATCTTGGTTCAGTTCTTGTTTTTTATAAAATATTATTCATTTTCCTCTTTAAAATCACTTTATAATTTATCTTTAGATCACACTAAAATGTTTTAGTTATTAGGTTTCTTAAGAAGAATTTTAACATGTTTTCACTTCAATTTGACATCACTTATCATCATATATGTCTAATTTCCCATATGAATTTCCATGTATGATAAAAATCCAATATTTCATCGACAACATTATTATATTCCCTTTTTGTTATGCATGTTTACATGGTTATGATACCTAATTATTTAAATGGGTAAAACATAGGTTTATGTTTCATTCCTTATGTATGATTATTCATTTGGAAAAAAAGTCAGGAAACTTTTATGATGGGTGTACCTAGATAGTGGTCCATTTAATTGGGTAATGTCTAGTCACATGAAAAGTCATATTGGGATAGGGAGTGAACCTGGTTCCTTTATATGACTTTGTCAACCATGTTATATAGTCATGGAAGATATCCTTGACTCATGTTTATATATGGTTATATATTGTTTATACATTTATATGATTCCATGATTATATATCCCCATGTTATAAAGGTTATTATTCCTTATTTTTGATAATGTTCCATAACTTTTATTCCATCATGTTAGACCTTTTATCCCTTGTGATTTTTTTTTCCTTATTCTTATTTCCCTAATGGGATTTTTAGTTCATCCCTTTTGTGAGTGTATTCCCCATGATATCCTATGTAGATATAAGTGCTCAATATAAGTTAAGATCAAATTATAAGTGATTAAAATAAATATTTTTTATTCTATTTCCATGTTTTGAATTTTATATACATGATCATCCAAATAAACAAGACTTTATGATCCTTGGATGGTAATTTAATGTTTATTTATTCTTAAATTCATGTAGTGATATGTGTAAAATTCTAAGATCATTATATCGATAGCTATAAATTTGATGTTTGATGTTCTGTTAAGGTAGAGATGGAAACAAAAACCTCATAGTATATTTGATAAATGAAATAGAAATTGGTTTTGCATAGTATCCCTAAAGATAATATATATGGTGAGAAAAAATTAAAATTTTCTACATCCAATTACTTGGGATGGATATTTTATATCCAAATATTTTAGATGAATTTTATGATGTATAGTATATAAAATATGCAACAATAATACAAAAATAACTCTGAAATATTAATATTTAAATGTTATAGTTATAACTATTCCAATAAATTGGAAGGTATAAATAGGATTAACAAAATCCTGGAATATATATAATGGTCTTACTTGAGAAAAAATTATAGATCAATTATTATGAAATAAGAACTAAAGTATACTGAACAGTTATTTGATTCATCAAAAATACAAATTCTTCATAAAAAATGTTTTTATTACTTTTTGTGAGTTAATATTATAAATAAATTATCAAAATACTAGAAATTGTATATAAAAAAGGATAATTTTTTTTAATTTGTATTGTTAATATTAGTTTAGAATGTTGTTGTGATAATTTTCATAACATTTCCATTTTTTAGTAAAATGTGAAAAAATTTATTTTTATTAGAAATTTTATATTATTTTCATGTACATACAAATCCAAATTCTAGTTTGGATTATTTTTTAAAAATTTATTAGTCAATTTTGATTAAAAAATTAAATAATGATTTCTAATGGAAATTTAATCATAGATTTGGTATAAGAACATTTTTATTCTTAAAAATGTATTTTTTTGCTTTTCATCGCATTTTGAGAGTTTAATTTTGAATTAAAATGTACCACTTCAAGGAATTGAAATGTATCTAATGGATTCAATATTAATAATAACAATAATTAATATTATTTAATAATATAAAAATAATATTTTTTCCAACATGAATAGTGAGCTTGGAATATTTTTGTTACCGTGATACATGTAAATTGGGATAATTAGGGATAAAAAATTGTGATATTGATTAAAATTCATTCAAAAACATTATGAAATTTCATTGGATGAGTCTAATTTGACCCTAATAATAAATTCTTATAATATATTACCTCAAGTTACAATTTATTATTTTTTTACCTTTATAATACTAAATTAAAAATAATGTCATAAATGTCACATTCTTTATTTTAATATCTATATTATTTTATGATTGGTATAAAATTAGAATATTATTAATTAGAATTGGTAATTTTAAAGAATAATGATTTTTTATCGATATAATTAGTTTTTAATTTTTTACGTTTTAAATAATTACCTTAAATACTGATGAAACACGAACACAATTCTTGTACAATTAGTAGAAAAATACATTAAGTAATTTCAAAATATCTTAAAGAAATATTTTGGGGAGTGTTATAGTGTCCAATGATTTATATATGTACATATAAATATATATATTTAAAATATTATGAATTCTTTGATTTATTAAATTCTAATTAAAATATTTTCAGGTTGTTTTGAAAGTGTAATTAAGTTAATAGTTCTTAAAATGGAATTAATAGAATTTTGTGTTAAATAATATATTATTATAAATTTTATAAAAAAATATTTCAATAGGTAAATTAGGAATAAAAATTGTCTAAAATTTCATACCTTTTCCATGAGTGATACAATTTTTAAATTATATGTAAATGTTTTACCCTTATATATTTTAAAATTATATTACCACGGTTAAGGTTAAATTTTTTTAACCAAGTTGTTACAAGAAAAAAATATTTATAAATATATAAAGAATAACAAAAAATTTATTGGATAATTATATAAAGATGATATTCTCATTACATTCTATTAAATTTACTTCAGGATTATTTTTACATAAATTAATCACATATTATATTATAATTTTTCATGTATTTCAAACAATTCTATAAATTATATTCTATTATAAATAAAATTATATTAATATTTTAAAAATATATATGAATACTATATTTCATATAGTAAATTAATGTTTGTTCTATATATCACCCTTGGTACAATTTTTGGTAATGTTTTCTTTTATAGTAACATTCGTAACCCCCAAAAGATAAATAAAACTTATATCATTTTAATTTTCTAAAGGGATGATAAGGGTTAAAACATTGAAATAAGGGTAAAATAAATAATCTAAAATTTTCAGAATTTTATTTTATGATAGTATTTATAACCACAATCAAAATTTCTTCTAGTTATATAAACTTTTTACCACTTTAACATGAAAATTAATTTGTATTAATTTAATATATTTAGAAATTACAAGAATTCCTCTCACATCATTTTTAAAATGGAACCACATATGCTCTCATCTACACAAGTAAGGATCTATTCTGTTTGTACAATCCCAAAAAAATACTTTCCTAACATCCCTATCCATATCCTATTAGACCTATTATTTTTATAATACCCACCTTGTAGGGATTAATGAGTAATGTAAAAGAGGTTGTTTGAATAGGTATAGATTTTAACAAAATTATTCAAATTTATTTCTTGTTATAACACCTTAAAATATTATTCAAACATTATAAAATAATATTCTATCGTCAAACTCATATCCTCTCCCTTTTATTCAAAAAATGAAAATATTGTCTATGAGGTGTTATTTTATCTCCTTTAAGGACAAAAAATATTTATTTTCCTTTAACACAAACAAGGATGGTCATAAAAAATTATTGTTAAAACAAATTATAAAATATATTTACTAAATCATATGTAATGTTATGTAATCATTATATACACATGATATTAAATAATTAAACAACGTTCATTATGAGGTAAAACCGCCAAAAAGAACCGAAACGATAATTACTAATACCTCATATAATGATTCATCCTCACCCAAAAAAACAAATAACTTATATGATAACTTAACCTTATTTATTTTGATTAATAAATTATAACTTTAATTATGGATATATATTTACATTTTACGTGAACTTCAATACTCTTATACAAGAGAACCAATCATGAAATCTAAGAAAACGAGCACTCTCAAACAATGAAATTGAACACTATAACTCATAAAAAAGGACAAAAATGAACTTAATAAAACTATAATAAAGAAATTACATGGATTAAAGGTTCTAAAATTATTCATTAATGAATATAATTTGATTATTCAGGACATTAATATCAAGTGTAGAACTACTTTAGGCATAAGGTAAGGGATTCTTTTTGATGCTCCATTTTTTCCTTCAGGTTCCTATTTATATCTCTTTACCCAAATACAATCATTATATATTTTTATAAAATTATTCTAAATTATGTGAATGTTTTAATAACACATATATATGGATCACATCATCCTTATTTGATAGGGAAATACATGTTTTAAAAATGATCCCTTCTCAATTATACCCGATAACCAAGTTCGGTTCAAGGGAACATCCAAATTTCTTACCCATTTTAATGTGAATTCTATTAGATGTTATAATCAACCATTAATTTTCTAAAATCACTAATTTTATCATCAAAAAATATCTTGGATCCGTTCTAGTTTTCTATAAAATATTATTCTTTTTCCTCTTTAAATTATCTTTAATATCTTTCTTAAACCACACTAAAATGTTTTAGTTATAAGGTTTATTAAGAACTATTTTTACATGTTTCACTCCAATTTTACATCACTTATCATGATATTTGTCTAATTTCTCTTATTAATTTTCATGTATGATCAAAATCCATTCTTTCATGGATATCATTATTATATTCCTTTTTTTACTGTTTTTATATAGTTATGATACATTATTATATCAGTGGGTAACCCTTACATTTATGTTGGAATCCTTATGTATGATTATACATATGAAAAAAAATCATGAAACTTTTATGATGTGTGTACCCCGATAGTGGTCTAATTAATTGGGTATTGTTTAGTCTCTTGAGATTTCATATTGGGATGGGGAGTACACCGGATTCCTTTATATGACTTTGTCAACCTTGTTATATAGTGTTTAAAGATATCCTTTAATCATGTGTATGTAAGGTTATATATTTTTCTTCATTGCTATTATTACATTATTATATATTCCATTGTTATACATGTTATTATTCATTTTTTTATTCATGTTCCATAACTTTTATTCCATCATGTTATGGCTTCTAACCCATGTAATCTATTTAATCCCTATTCTTATTTTCTTAATGGGATTTTTAGTTTATCTCTTTGGTTCATGTATTCCCCATGATATCCTATAAATATATAAGTGGTCAATGGAAGTTAAGATCTCTTTATAAATGATTAACATAAATTTGTTTTATTATATTTCCATGTTTTTTATTTTATATATAAGATCATCTGAAGACACTAGACTTTACGATCCTTGGATGGTAATTTAATGTTTATTTATGCTTAAAATAATTTAATGATATGTGTAAAATGATTGGTTCATCATATTGATGGCTATAAATTGGTTGTTCGATGTTCTATTATGTTAGAGATGGAAACTGAAACCTCATAGTATTTCATAGAAATGAATAGGAAATTGGATTAGCATGGTAACCCTATTGATAATATACATGGTGATAATTAATTAAAATGTTCTAAATCAAATTAATTTTAAAGTATATTTTATATCCAAGTAGTTTAAATAAATTTTAGGATTGATAGTATATACAAAATACAACAAAGATCCAAAAAGAACTCTGAAATATTAATATTTAAATGTTATAGTTATTAAAATGCCAATAAATAGGAAGGTATAAATAAGATTTACAAAATCATGGAATATATATAATGCTCTTACTCAAGAAACAATTTTGGATCAGTGCTTATGAAATAAGAACTAAAGTATTCAAAAAATTTATTTGATTCTTAAAAAATACACATTCTTCATAAAAATATTTTTATTACTTTTTGTGAGTAAATATTATAATTAATTTATCAAATTATTAGAAATAATATATTGAAAAAATAATAAATATTTTAATTTTGAAAGTTCAAATTTGTTTACAATAATATTTTTATAATTTTCATATCATTTTCATTTTTCAATAAATTAAGAAAAATAATGATTTTTATTGGAAAATGGTTATTATTTTCATGTATGTACAAAACCAAATTCTACTTTTGATTATTTTAAAAACATTTATTTGTCCATTTCGATTAAAAAAATTCAATTTTAGGTTTCTAAATAAATTTAATCATATATTTGGTGTAAGAACATTTTTGTTCATAAAATGTATTTTTCTTTTTTAATCTCTTTTTGAGAGTTTAATTTTGAATTAAAGTGTTCCAATTCAATTAATTGAAATGTATCAAATGGATGCAATATTATTAATAATAATAATTAACATTATTTAATAATATCAAAATAATTTTTTTTCAATACGAATAGTGACCTTGGAAAATTTTTGTTACCATGATACATGTAAATTGGGTTAATTAGGGATAACAAAATTTATAAGGCTTAAAATTCATTCAAACACATTATGAAATTTCATTAGATTATTCTAATTCGACAATATTAATAAATTATTATAATATGTTACCCCAACTTACAATTTATCATATATATTTTAATTTATTATATTTAATTAAAAAATAATGTCATAAAGGTCACATTTTTTATTTTAATATCTATATTTTTTTATTACAGGGATAAAAGTAGAATACTATTAGTTAGATTTATTAATTTTAATGAATAATTATTTTTTATCCAGATATTTTTTTTTTATTTTTTAGGTATTAAATAATTACCTTAAATAATGATGAAACACTAACACAGTTCATATGAAATTAGAAGAAAAATAAATTAAATAATTTCAAAATATCTTAAAGTAATATTTTGGAGAGTGTTATATTGTCCAATTATATATACATATATATATATATATATTAATAATTCTTGGATTTATTTAATTCTAATTACATTATATTCAGGTTGTTTTGAAAGTGTAATTATGTTAATAGTTCTTACAATGGCATTAGTAGAATTTTATATTAAATAATAATTTATTAATAATTATATAAATAAAAAACAAACATTTCAAGAGGTAAATTAAGAATAAAAATTATCAAAAATTTCTAACCATTTCCATTTATGATATAATTTTAACATTATATATAAAATTATAACCCTTTTATATTTAAAAATTCTATTACTACGATTAAAGATAAAATTGTTTAACAAAAAGGTTAAAACATAAAATATTATGTATATCTATTTCTAAACAAATAATAAATTAATTGGATAATTATATAAATATGATATTCGCATTATATTCTATGAAATTTTCATTTCGATTCATTTTACATGAGTTATTTTCATATTATATTGTAATATTTTATGAATGTCAAAAAATGTTATAAATGATATTCTATTTTAAATAATATCATATTTATTTTTTAAAAATAAATATTAATACTATATTTCATATGGTGAATAATTTTTTGTTCAAGATATCACACATATTATAGTTCTGGGTAATTTGTTCTTTTATAGTATCTTTCTTGACCCCCATAGATAAATAAATATTTTATTTTTGTAGTTGTCCAAAGGGATAATAGGGGTTAAATAAATATTCTAAACATTTCTAAATTTTATTTTATGACAGTATTTAGAACCATAATCACCATTTATTATATTTCTATCACATTTTCACAACTTTAACATGAAAATTATTTTGTATTAATTTAATACTTTAGGAAATTACAAGAATTCATCTCCCATCATTTAAAAAAGGGAACCCCATATGATATCCTCTACACATGTAAGGATATATTTTTTATAGAAAATTCAAAAAAAATACTTTCCTAATATCCCTAACCATATTCTATTGGACTCATTTTAGTTATAATACCCACCTTATATGGATTAATGAGTAATGTAAAAGAGGTTGTTTGAAGAGGTATATCATTTAACTGAATGATTCAAATTTATTTCTTATTATACCTCCTTGAAATATTATTAGAACATTATAAAATAATAATACATGTATATTAAATATTCATATATTTTTTATTTTATTGTGCTAACCTATATTTTTCTCCACATCCATCAAATGGGAAATGAAATTATCATTCATTTGTATGGAAGACTACTGCCTCACAAACTGATGTAATTCATTTTTCATTACCACCAATCACAACAAGTTATAATGATAGATTAAATTCATATATATATTTATTATATTAATGATATAATTATTAGTATTTAATTTTAATATATCATCTATTTTCTTACCATTTCATCCCTTTAAAAAAATTGAAACTTCCTTTATGTGTAAGTGAATATTACTACCTTCACTAAGAGATATGATTAATTTGCCATGAACACATCCCATGAAAACTATATATAACTATAATTAATGAAATAATATGTTATTTAATAAATATTTATCATTATGTAAATATAATATGAAACTTACTTTATTTCCATCATGTTCTTTGAAAAATGGAACCATTTCCCATGATTATATACCACTTACCATCTCCATGATTGTAACGTGGTACATTTTTCATGTCTATCATTCACGTTTCATTATAAAATTATAATTCATGAATACCAATTATAATTATTTCATATTTATTATTCTATATATTATTGAATAATTACCTATTTGATCACTTTTAACATAGAAGGGTCAATTTGGAAAGATGAGAACAATTCAATCAAAACATCTTACATGAACATAATTGACTAACTAAATACAACATGGTAATTAACAATATAATATTACTAATAAACATGAAATAGTTTCTTGAAAAATAAAATAGAAAAAAAATATTGATATTCATGATGATAATGAAGGTTCATTGTAACGACCCGAAATTTTTTAAATAAATTTTGTTTCCCAATTTTATGTGTTATTGTTATACTCAACAAAAACGTTTTATATGATAAACATGATTAATATTTAAAATGAGATCAGTGGGTTTTGACTATTATATAACCATCGGTCAATATGACCGCTGTGAACAAAATGTTTTGATATAAGTAATCTTGGTTAATTATTATAGAAAGAAGATTCGATGGCCTCACCTAGTAGTCTTGGACCGATCGAAGCCCATATAACAGAGCTTGGGAAGGAGGTAGCACCACTGGGCTTTGCTCTGGATCAAATCCAAGCTGAACTTCATAATGTGAAGCTGGAACGGAATCGCCTTCGTGAGAAGTTCAAACTGATAGAAATTACTACTCGGGCAATGTTGACTGAGCCGCCCCAAGCTTCTATCACCCTAGCACACCTTACTCTTAGGTCTTATGCTGGTATTATAAGGGGTTATGTAACGAGACCGTAACTACCTTGTGTAATCTTTGTTTTAAATAAAAATTGGGATTTCTTCTTATGATGAAGTTTATGAATTTTGAAATGACCGGATAAATATAGTATGCATATTTTTGATGAATTTTAGAAAAAGGATATTTTAAATATGTTTATGTAAACCCTAAATAATTAAAAATGTGTAATGATTTTCAAAAAATGGTCTTCTGCAATTATGTTCAGTACTAAATTTAGAGTCTAATAAGATCAACTTGATTTTTGATGAATAGTAAATTATGAATAGTGATTTTATGATTAGGATTAGTAATATGACCAAATGGATTAGTAATCTCACTTAAAGAAAGTTTTAAAATAATCTAGGCACCTTGATTAAGTAACGTGATTCAATAAAATAGTTAAATAACGGTTTCATTAATTATTATTGAAGTATTAGTTTTTTCGGGTGAATAGTGTTTTTTAATTAAAAATTTAATTAAAAATAATTAGAAAATTATTTTTATAAAAATGACTTTATTTTTGAACTCAGAGCATCGATATTATGTTATGGTAATTTTTGGGGTTTTTTCTGAAAAAATGAATTTTCGATGAATAGTGTTTTTATTTAAAAATTAAATTAAAAATATTTAGAAAATTATTTTTATAAAATGGATTTCATTTTTGAAATCAGAGCATTGATATTTGGTTAATGTGAAATTTTGGGATTTTTCTGAGAAAGTGGAATTTTCAGTGAATAGTAAAAATACAGTTTTAGGGTTTCGGTATGTTTAATGACATCATAACGGTGTCATGATGATGTCATGAGATCTTTTGAGGGTTGTCCGGCCAAGGGTGATGAATTATTGTTTTGGGGGCCCCATGTGGCCTAACTCCATGATAAATGACAAGGGAGAGCACATGGGTTTGAGAAAAGCACATGTGAGGTGTCCCTTGGCCATTAATGCCATGTCCCCTCACTTTCCCTATAAATACCAAGCCCTCCTCTCATCCATTCGACTCCCCACTCATTCCCAACGAATTTATGGTCTCATTACCTCCCAAGGAGTCCTCCCAAGGTTCCCCCAAGCCCTCAAGGTCCCAACCTTTGAGGTTTAAGAGTTACATTTTAAGGTAAGGGATCCGACCCCTCTCTTTCTTTTCAAGTAATCTCTTTTATGTCATTTCTTTTATACTCCATGTTCTTATGTTGGAGGATGTTATTTTATATTCATCCTAATGCATATTTCATGTTCATATGATGAGAGACCCCCCTTGCTCTCATCAATTCGTTTTAAGAATGTTTAAGTGGCGCCGTTAGGCTGCCGAATTTTTAAGGGATTCTTTCACCTTCCTCGTTTTCAAGTTCTATTCTCATTCAAGTCTTTCATGTTACTTTTTATTATTTTGGGGTATGATCTCTAAATTATCATACTGATATTTTATGATCATATGATGAGAGACCCCATTTGATCGCTTCAATTCAGTATTTTGAAGTTTTAAGTGGCGCCGTTAGGCTGCCGAATTTTTAAGTGGTTCTTCACCCTTCTCGTTTTGAAGTTCTACTTTCATGTCAATTCTTTCAAGTTCCTTTTTGTTATGTTGTGGTATGATCTCTATATCTATCATACTGGACTCTTATGTTCATATGATGAGAGACCCCATTTTATCTCTTCAATTCAGTATTTTGTTGAAGTTTAAGTGGCGCCGTTAGGCTGCCGAATTTTTAAGTGGTTCTTCACCATTCTCGTTTTGAAGTTCTACTTTCATGTCAATTCTTTCAAGTTTCTTTCTATTATGTTGGGGTATGATCTCTATATCTATCATACTGGACTCTTATTTTCATATGATGAGAGACCCTATTTGACCTTGTCAATTCAATTTTGTTGAAGTTTAAGTGACGCCGTTAGGCTGCCGAATTCTCACAAGAGAAATCTTTTTTTTCTTCCTTTCATGTTCTTCATTTCATATGGTATATTTTCAAATTTCATTACCATGTTCTTAAATCTCTTATATTTTGTCTCTCTACTGTTTTATGGGTCATTTATGAATGTTTGACCTATGTCCCCTCTCTTCTCAATGTTTTCTAAAACCTTGTAACATAGCCGTTATGCTGCAGAATTTTCGTCTCAAAATGCCTCTCTCTCTTTTCTAAAAATTATTTTATGTTATAAAGTGAATACTAAAATCTCTTATTTCTACAGGGGTATTCACATATATATCAAAATGTTCTATTTTAAATTCTGGTAATTACATACATGAAACCCTCTTTCCCTTTCCGTGGGTTTAAAGTGACGTAAAGATCATGTCATTAAAGCAGTTTTTAAAACGTTATGATTATGAAATGAAACCCATTTATTTTATGCTATATGGGTTATTTTTGAAATGTTTGATGATGATATATGTGGCTCACATGATAATAAAGGAAAATTTAAGGGTGCGCCCTGATAGCGCTCCAATGCATTGGGTAATGATGTAACCACTAGAGATTACAATTTTCAAGATACCTTGGTGAATAACCTTGGTAATTTTAAAATGACACCTTGGGGATGGACCTTGGTGATATGTTCATGATTGTCTATGTTAAATGATGTAGCCACATCTTCAAGTTATGAAAAAGTTTTATTTTTATTATGATATGCCTCATGATTTCATTTTCATGCCTTAAAGTTCTTTTCATGACTTTATTGATGTATCTCAAGTTCATATGTAAAATGTTTCACTTGTTTCCCTTGCTGGGCCTTCTGCTCACCCTTCCTTTTGATGTATGTCCCCATGTTATGGTATGCAGTAATGAGCCTAGGGTGAACATGAGGAGAAGCCTTTCAAGTGTTTAAGAAGAATGTTTTTTTTCATGTTTTATGTTCCTTGTTTCCAAGACACTAAACCTTAAAGATCCTCAGTTCCGTGTAATGGAATGAAAAGTTATGTTATAAAAAGACGGGATGCTATAGTTGGTATCAAAGGATGGTTTAGTTATTTGTGGAAATTAGGATATGAAAACTCTAGGAGGAACCCTATAGAAAAGTTTAATATAGGAAATCTTCCTGGTATTTTGGTGAGTATTGAGTAAGGGGTTGCCAAGCAAATACATCCCTGTCTGGATACGAGCAGGTAGAGGTGGCTCTGGCACAGATGTACATAGGAGTAAAACCCGAAAACACCGCTTTGAGCTAGACTCGAATGAGAACTGGTACACGACAACGGGCCTTGCTGCACTCTTGGATACGACACTCCCGGGGGATATGCTTTGGTAAATTCATAAGCTTGGTATGAACCATTGTTAAAGGAACAAAGATAAAATAAAATAAAGGTTCACATAAGAATATATGATCATTCATAACCTAGATGGGAACCTAGGAGATCACAAGTTAGGGTATACCTTTCATATAAAAGTTATCCTTATATGCTTTCAGTTCCTTTTCATGATTATTAACTAAGTACTTAAGCCCCTAATTATGCTTTCTCTTCTTAGTTAATGGTGGAAAATGGAAGAACATGTTCCGACAACCAATGTGATAGGAAATGCGACGATTTTCGTATTAATATGACAGGGATGATTAGGGGATTAAAATATGATTATTATTTTGGAAGATGTTCATTATTTTGGGAACCATATTTGATCGAGGTAAATAGATTACTACGGTATTTTCATTGAGGAGTAAGGTTGACTTATATTTTGAAGAATCGATGAATTTAAGGTGAACTTATAGTAATTTAGGTTACTTATGGGAATGACTAACCTATCTTGGGTAAAATATGTTTAGGTTAGCTACTTTTTTTATAAGATGTTAGGAGTGGTTGATGTTTTCTGGAGATGAACAATTTGGAAGACTATGTTATCAAATCCTTATTGTATTTGGGTTTCAATCTTAGTTTGGTTTGTTTTGAGGAATTTTAAGGACCGTTATTTAGGGAATGGTCTATGATGAAATTTGGGTAGAACCATGGAACTTTGATGATTTAAAAGTAGTTTCCATTCCTATGGGATTCTTTCTTTTTGAAGAGTTGTTTTACCTTAACCTTTCTGTTTTTGGGATAATGTTTAAAGATAGAAGAAATAGATAGTTAATCTTTTGTAGATTATGTGATTCTATAGAAGATGATTCTTGTGCTTTTATGAGACCAAGTGTTTTTGAATTCTCATCATTTGGAGAAAAGATTAGTGTTGGTAGGGACTTGTTAAAAGATGAAACTCTACTTGAAGGTAGGTATATTTTCTTATGTTTTTGTTCTATGTAGTAAATGAAATCCTCAAAATTATGAAAAGAAACGTAAAACAAAAATGTTGTTGGTTTACGTTTCCTACTAGGTAATCAAAGACCATTTACACACATCATAAGTTTGGGATTTTCTCATGGTTAACTTTCTCCTAATCATGTTCTCTATCACTCTCCCTCAGAACTTGACCCTTTGTTTTCTCCTCCATGTCCATGTTTTCCTACATGGAACCCTAGTGTGGGTTAACTCAGGTGACCTATGTACTTCCCTTTCTTTATTTTAAAGTAATAGTTTTACTGACTCCTTTTCCGATGTGGGACTTTCAATGAAATTTCAAAACCCAATTTTAAAATTGCGAGGACGCAATTTCTTAAGGGGGGAAGATTGTAACGACCCGAAATTTTTTAAATAAATTTTGTTTCCCAATTTTATGTGTTATTGTTATACTCAACAAAAACGTTTTATTTGATAAACATGATTAATATTTAAAATGAGATCAGTGGGTTTTGACTATTATATAACCATCGGTCAATATGACTGCTGTGAACAAAAAGTTTTGATATAAGTAATCTTGGTTAATTATTATAGAAAGAAGATT
This sequence comes from Viscum album, assembly GCA_963277665.1. Lineage (NCBI taxonomy): Eukaryota > Viridiplantae > Streptophyta > Magnoliopsida > Santalales > Viscaceae > Viscum > Viscum album. The sequence continues at coordinate 1,419,433,840 of OY728123.1, read as the reverse complement.
CGATGGCCTCACCTAGTAGTCTTGGACCGATCGAAGCCCATATAACAGAGCTTGGGAAGGAGGTAGCACCACTGGGCTTTTCTCTGGATCAAATCCAAGCTGAACTTCATCATGTGAAGCTGGAACGGAACCGCCTTCGTGAGAAGTTCAAACTGATAGAAATTACTACTCGGGCAATGTTGACTGAGCCGCCCCAAGCTTCTATCACCCTAGCACACCTTACTCTTAGGTCCTATGCTGGTATTATAAGGGGTTATGTAACGAGACCGTAACTACCTTGTGTAATCCTTGTTTTAAATAAAAATTGGGATTTCTTCTTATGATGAAGTTTATGAATTTTGAAATGACCGGATAAATATAGTATGCATGTTTTTGATGAATTTTAGCAAAAGGATATTTTAAATATGTTTATGTAAACCCTAAATAATTAAAAATGTGTAATGATTTTCAAAAAATGGTCTTCTGCAATTATGTTCAGTACTAAATTTAGAGTCTAATAAGATCAACTTGATTTTTGATGAATAGTAAATTATGAATAGTGATTTTATGATTAGGATTAGTAATATGACCAAATGGATTAGTAATCTCACTTAAAGAAAGTTTTAAAATAATCTAGGCACCTTGATTAAGTAATGTGATTCAATAAAATAGTTAAATAACGGTTTCATTAATTATTATTGAAGTATTAGTTTTTTCGGGTGAATAGTGTTTTTTAATTAAAAATTTAATTAAAAATAATTAGAAAATTATTTTTATAAAAATGACTTTATTTTTGAACTCAGAGCATCGATATTATGTTATGGTAATTTTTGGGGTTTTTTCTGAAAAAATGAATTTTCGATGAATAGTGTTTTTATTTAAAAATTAAATTAAAAATATTTAGAAAATTATTTTTATAAAATGGATTTCATTTTTGAAATCAGAGCATTGATATTTGGTTAATGTGAAATTTTGGGATTTTTCTGAGAAAGTGGAATTTTCAGTGAATAGTAAAAATACAGTTTTAGGGTTTCGGTATGTTTAATGACATCATAACGGTGTCATGATGATGTCATGAGATCTTTTGAGGGTTGGCCGGCCAAGGGTGATGAATTATTGTTTTGGGGGCCCCATGTGGCCTAACTCCATGATAAATGACAAGGGAGAGCACATGGGTTTGAGAAAAGCACATGTGAGGTGTCCCTTGGCCATTAATGCCTTGTCCCCTCACTTTCCCTATAAATACCAAGCCCTCCTCTCATCCATTCGACTCCCCACTCATTCCCAACGAATTTATGGTCTCATTACCTCCCAAGGAGTCCTCCCAAGGTTCCCCCAAGCCCTCAAGGTCCCAACCTTTGAGGTTTAAGAGTTACATTTTAAGGTAAGGGATCCGACCCCTCTCTTTCTTTTCAAGTAATCTCTTTTATGTCATTTCTTTTATACTCCATGTTCTTATGTTGGAGGATGTTATTTTATATTCATATTAATGCATATTTCATGTTCATATGATGAGAGAACCCCCTTGCTCTCATCAATTCGTTTTAAGAATGTTTAAGTGGCGCCGTTAGGCTGCCGAATTTTTAAGGGATTCTTTCACCTTCCTCGTTTTCAAGTTCTATTCTCATTCAAGTCTTTCATGTTACTTTTTATTATGTTGGGGTATGATCTCTAAATTATCATACTGATCTTTTATTATCATATGATGAGAGACCCCATTTGATCGCTTCAATTCAGTATTTTGAAGTTTTAAGTGGCGCCGTTAGGCTGCCGAATTTTTAAGTGGTTCTTCACCCTTCTCGTTTTGAAGTTCTACTTTCATGTCAATTCTTTCAAGTTCCTTTTTGTTATGTTGGGGTATGATCTCTATATCTATCATACTGGACTCTTATGTTCATATGATGAGAGACCCCATTTTATCTCTTCAATTCAGTATTTTGTTGAAGTTTAAGTGGCGCCGTTAGGCTGTCGAATTTTTAAGTGGTTCTTCACCATTCTCGTTTTGAAGTTCTACTTTCATGTCAATTCTTTCAAGTTTCTTTCTATTATGTTGGGGTATGATCTCTATATCTATCATACTGGACTCTTATTTTCATATTATGAGAGACCCTATTTGACCTTGTCAATTCAATTTTGTTGAAGTTTAAGTGACGCCGTTAGGCTGCCGAATTCTCACAAGAGAAATCTTTTTTTTCTTCCTTTCATGTTCTTCATTTCATATGGTATATTTTCAAATTTCATTACCATGTTCTTAAATCTCTTATATTTTGTCCCTCTACTGTTTTATGGGTCATTTATGAATGTTTGACCTATGTCCCCTCTCTTCTCAATGTTTTCTAAAACCTTGTAACATAGCCGTTATGCTGCAGAATTTTCGTCTCAAAATGCCTCTCTCTCTTTTCTAAAAATTATTTTATGTTATAAAGTGAATACTAAAATCTCTTATTTCTACAGGGGTATTCACATATATATCAAAATTTTCTATTTTAAATTCTGGTAATTACATACATGAAACCCTCTTTCCCTTTCCGTGGGTTTAAAGTGACGTAAAGATCATGTCTTTAAAGCAGTTTTTAAAACGTTATGATTATGAAATGAAACCCATTTATTTTATGCTATATGGGTTATTTTTGAAATGTTTGATGATGATATATGTGGCTCACATGATAATAAAGGAAAATTTAAGGGTGCGCCCTGATAGCGCTCCAATGCATTGGGTAATGATGTAACCACTAGAGATTACAATTTTCACGATACCTTGGTGAATAACCTTGGTAATTTTAAAATGACACCTTGGGGATGGACCTTGGTGATATGTTCATGATTGTCTATGTTAAATGATGTAGCCACATCTTCAAGTTATGAAAAAGTTTTATTTTTATTATGATATGCCTCATGATTTCATTTTCATGCCTTAAAGTTCTTTTCATGACTTTATTGATGTATCTCAAGTTCATATGTAAAATGTTTCACTTGTTTCCCTTGCTGGGCCTTCTGCTCACCCTTCCTTTTGATGTATGTCCCCATGTTATGGTATACAATAATGAGCCTAGGGTGAACATGAGGAGAAGCCTTTCAAGTGCTTAAGAAGAATGTTTTTTTTTCATGTTTTATGTTCCTTGTTTCCAAGACACTAAACCTTAAAGATCCTCAGTTCCGTGTAATGGAATGAAAAGTTATGTTATAAAAAGACGGGATGCTATATTCATGATAATAAAGACATGAGGTAAGGGATACTTAACCCTAAAATACTCGTTATTATTAATTTAAATACTTATTATTAAATAATTTTCCTCCATGGGAATGTTATTAAAAATATTTTATTGATCCATTTTTATGGACATGAATGAATTATAAACGATGATTTAGACTTTATTTCAAAATCAATCAAAATGAATCTCTAAAAATATTTTATAAAAAAAATTTACTTTATCTATAAAAGAAAAAAATAATGTTATATTTTAATATATACAATGTAAATGGAATTTCTCAGTATTTAAACCATTATTTAATATTTGAATTCCTTTATAGGCTTACATATTTTTATAAATGAAAATACATCCTTTCCTTTGATTTTAGTATTTTATTTTTATAAATGTGTTCATAAAGGGGTACTCCCATTTCCAAAAGAGTTTTACATATGGGTTTATAAGAGTGTTTCAAGGGATTTATAATGAAATGGTGAAATATTAAAATGATTTTATCTTATATTATCCTCTTAAATGGTTTATGATGATTAATGAGACCAATTTAAATAATTGTAATGGATGATCCTAATATAGTTTATTATGATGGGTGAGCCTGATACAGATTACGAAGACATGTGAGCTCGATATATCTCATTATGAAAATAGATCCCAATATATCTATATGTTCAATTTTTTATGATCATTTTTAATATAGAAATATGATGGAATTTCAGCATATTGGTTTTTCCTCATGTATGGTTTCTATTAAGATGATGTTCCAAGAAATGAACATTACTTTTCAATGAACTCAAATGAGTTTTCATTGAAATAAAATTATTTTAAAAGGAAATCTAGCGATATTTTATTTTAATGTAAATTTTATTCCCAATTACATTAATGTTTTATTTTTTAAGAAAAAATATTTCTTGCATTCTGGTGTTATTTTTAACACCCTAAAGATTATTATTTTAAAAATGATTATTATAATGTGTTTCATGAAATATCATTTGTACTAAAGCAGCTTTCATGAGTATTTAAATAATTACATTTTCACAAAATTTATTATATTAATTTAAAATTATATTTTATGAACTCCTGGATTTAAAATAGACTAAATACATTATTTATATTTTTATTATGTCACTTACTAAGATTTTTTGTACATCCCGTAATTTAAAATGATTTTTTAGAGGTTTTAAGTATTATTATGAACAAATAAGTGGAAAAGATGAAAATATTTGATATTTGACATGAAAAGAAAACGGTTTTATTATAAAATTATTTTATTGTGTAATAAATTGATACTAATAGTAATTTTATAAATTTTAATGTATGGGTTTGTTAAGTATGATTTATAACCTAAATCTATAAAACTAAAAATATAATAAGATCATCAAGAATGAATAAAAAGTATTTATTGTAGATTGATTCAATCTATGGTATGTTTAAGGTTGTGTCCTTAGAGTTTATTTTAGAGAAATAGGTTTAAATATCATTATATATTAGGATTTTTTTCATTTGAGTATATCATAAGGGGCATGGATACCAACATGGGTCTATTATTTTAAGTTTGATTATATTTGAAAAGGATTAAACACCCCTTTTATGATCTTATGTGATGGTATTTTGAGGTGTGTAATGATATTTTGGGACAATTTTAACTATTTTGAGTTATATATAATCCTTATATTTAACATGAAGGATTATTTTATAATAACGCTATTACATTTTTGAATGTTGGATAGATGTTATGAGAAAAATATTTTTGTTAAAACATTCTTAAATTTTGATGTCAATATGTTAGTATTTGAGGTTGTTCACTATATTATTTTTAATATTATAGGAATTATATTAATATAATAAAATGAAAAACCATAGGACATGTTTTAACACATCAAATCTAGCCAGGCTGCGGGGCTTGAACCCACTATCGATGGTGGACAAGGGTGTATCACCTACTACAAGCCATTACTATTTTCTGATTACTATTCTATTTTTGTAATTAAATGGCAGATAAATAATGATTAATTTGAATTTGGGGAATATGTATTATCATATAGGTAACCATGTGATTGAAAATTTATATGGTGATTAATTTATAAATGTTATTTCAGAATAATATCACTATAATTTTGGAGGACATTATATGATTATGAAAATATAATATTATGGAATTTTATTTTATGAATGATGGTTGAATTATAGTTTAGATGTATATATAATTTTAATTTGGTTTTAAGGTGATTATAATTATTTTTGAAAATTATTAGAACATTTTGGATATTATATAATTATGGTATATACAATTTTTTATATATGACTTTATGAGTTTCTAATATTAATTACAGAAAATGTTAAATTAATATCATAAGGACATGTTATCAAATTATTCTTATTTTTGGGTTATGAAATTTTTCTAGAATATTTTTATAATTTTAAAGTCAGTTATTTATAGCCGAAATGATTTTTTTATTATTTTCCAAACACTTTTAGGGAATGTGAGAAACCTAAAGGCACATCAAGCCCAAAAAACACATCCAAAGCCCCTCCAATGCTGAACAAGAAAACAAACACCCAAAGAACCAACAAAAACTAAAAACCAAATTTTTGAGATTGTTATTTTATTAATTTATATGAAGGTTTATATATGTTGAATATTATCTTACATTGTGAAAACAATTTAATTTTTTTCATAATTTCTACTATTATGAGAAATATATTTTTATAGTTTTTTGGATTATGTGATATGTTAAATTTTTTTTTAGATAGTTTGGGATGAAAATTTCATCTATAATAATATTTCTTTGGAGAATAAGATGATATTTGTATAGAAATTGGTTAATGGATGAAATTAAACATCTTAAGTAAGTATATTTCCTCAAATTATTAATTTATATGGTAAAGGAATTACATAAATCTAGGAAAAAATATCTTTAAAAAATATTACCCTAATACCTTTATTTCTAATGAATCGATCATCTTTTTATACATCAACAGTTTTTGGTCTTATGATCATTAAATTTCCCATCATCATTCACATTTTTTTATCAATGATCTCTATAACTCTTTATCATTATTTTGACATTTAAAATTCTTTTATATCTATATTTTAACTTCTCACAAGCATTCTACTATTTTCAATCATAGTTAGGTATTATTCTTAATGAACTGTATATTTCCTTTTCACTCATTTCAAGAGGATGGATTATTCACCCTTTTATGATGTTGGATTTCAAAAAGGTATTTTGAAATATCAGTCCACTGATTACTAATCCTGAGTTCAAATTGGAAGGACACATTTTTTTTAAATGGAATGAGAAAAATATAATATCCTATTATTTCAAAATAACAATATGTTCAACAATATATAAAACATGAAACACAAAGTATAAAAGATCCATGATCTATTAATATTTAAATTATTTTCTAATAACCTATCTGTTATATTATCGGGTAAAAATAGGATTAAATGAATTATAAAATTCACATAATGTTTCTTTAAAATAATAATGTACTAATTTATTTATAGAAAATAAGAAATCAATTTTTTAATGAAGAAATTTTATTATTCAAAAAAATGTTTTCATTAAAAATGGTTTATGTTCATTTTTTGATTGAATATTATAATCAATATCTTTAATTTTTATTAATTATTATTATAAATAGGATATAATTTTTAATTCATCATTAAAAATTTTCTTACGATAAATTTTTGAGATTATTCAAAGAAGTCTGACATTTCAATGGATAAAGAAAAATACTAATTTTATAGTATATTGTATTTTATTATAAAGTATATATAGATTAAAATTCTATTAGGGATTAGATATACAATTTTAATTGTTAATATTTATTAAAAAAATAAAATTATGGTCTTTATAATAATAATTATACATTAATTTGGTATTGAAATATTTTTATGATTTAAAAACCATTTTCAAAAAATCACATTCAGACCCATTTTGTTGGTTTAATATAAAAATTAAATTATTAAAAATATATGAATTGAATCTGATAGAGTGGAATACGTGTTTATAATCAGAATAATTAATATTATTTGATAATTACAACATTGTTTTTGTTCAATATTAATATTAAAAAATGAAAAATTTATTTTAAAATGATACTGGTAAAATGGGTTAATAATAGTTAAAACTAAATTTGTAGGGATAAAAAATCATTAAAAATGTTTTGTTAACGTTAATTAATGATTATATATAGTCCAAAATCATCAAAAATTAAAACATATGACCGCTAATTTCAAATTAAAATTGATTTTGACGGTTATAACATTTATTTATAAGATAATGTCAAAATTTTAATTTCATTCATTTAATAAATATACTATTTTTTGAAAGGGAAAAAATTTAATATGTTACCTTTTAAGTGGTTATTTAAATATTAATTATCTTTTTATCTTCGTAAATTTTTTAAAATTTTTAATTATGAAACAATTACTTTAAATTATTATGCAACACTGACACAGTGCTTCTGTAAGTAGTAGAAAAATCAAGTAAACGATTTAAAAAAATAAAAAAAATTATATTTTTTAATGGTTTTTAGTATCCAAGGAATTTTATAGATATATCAAACATACTAGGACTTTTTTTAATGGTTTATATTAAAATTCAAATGGTTGTATGTTGTTCTCTAGGTAAAATTTTATAAATTTTTAGTAAAATGACATTAGTAGTATTTTATGTTAAATAATATTTTAATAGATTATTTAAAAATCCGATAAATATTTAAATTGTAAATATGGGGGTTAAATGGTATAAAAGTTCATAACCTATACATTTAAGGGTTAATTTTAGTTTATATTTAATATTATAAATGTTTTATATTGAAAAACATGTTATCACGGTTAAGGATAAAATTTGGTTATCCAAGGGCATAAACCAAAACAGAGGTGATAAAATGATATCCAATCCTATTTAAATTTTAATGGGTAATTATATAATTACCATATAAACCTTGTAGTTGAATATATGTCATTTTGAATACATTTTACATAAATTAGAAAACAATTATATTATAATATTCCATGTAATTCCCAAAATGAAATAAAGAGTATTTTATAATAATAAATATTTTATAAAATTATTTAAAATTCCATAAAATTATATATTCAAACCTTTTAATGAGTTATAATTTAAAATATCAATAATTTTCTATTTATGGGTAATTTCCATATGTATAGTAGCTTTCATGACCCCCAAAGAGTAAAAAAAACATTGATATTGTCGTAATTGACAAAATGGTTAATGGGTGATGAAAACATAAAAATAATGAAAAAAATATAATAAATAATTGTAAACATTTTATTGGATGATATTTTTCAACAAATCCTCATCATATATTCATATTTTATCAATTTGATACACTTTTACATGAATATTATTTTATATTAATTCTATCATTTATGAAATTCCACGAATGTACCTATCCTCATTATAAAAGGCCACCCACTCTCCTCTCATATATATAAATAAACATCCATTAGGATTTTAAAATACAAACCTAAATATCTTCCTAACATCCCTACTCATATTATTTTAGTCTTTTGATAGGAATATTACAAACATTATTGGGCTTAAGGTGTAAAGAAATGGAGGTTGTCTGAAGAAGGCGTATGGATTTTAACCAAATTTTTATGTTTTATTTTTTCTTATACCTCCATCTAACATTATTAAAACATTATGAAAAGATAACATGAATATATTTAATATACTTATATGTTTTTTTATTAATTTAATAACTTATGTTCATCTCTTATTCTATAAAATGGGAAATGAAATCATCGTTCATGTGTACGGAAGACTACCACCTTAGGAACCGATGTAATTCATTTTCCATCGCCACCTTTCTAGAATGGGTATTAATATTTATTTAATTTATATGTATATATTATATTAATGAAATATTTATAATTCAGTAAATTAAATATATCATAAATTTTCTAACATTTTCTTCCTTTGAAAAAATGATAAAGTCGGTTGTGCATACATGTAGAATTTATTATCCATGAAGCGATGTCATTAATTTTTTATCACCACATAACTTAGATACAAAATATAATTATATCTAAATAATTAATAAGATATTTATGATAAATTAATAATTATTTAAATAAAAAATAAAACTTATCCTCTTCTCATAATTTTATTTAAAAAGATGAAATTGTTACACATGCATGCATACGACCTTTCATCTCCATGATTGTAAAGTAATTCATTTTTCATAACCAAAATTTATGTTTGGAAATATAAAAATAATTGATGTATAAAAGAGATAATTTTTTCATGATAAATATTATTTAGATTATGTAATAATGTCCTCTTTTAACATTGTTAACTCTTCAATATCATTTTTGACATATGAGGTTGAATTTCGTGAAAATAACTAGCAAGAACCAAATTAAATAAATAAATAAAATCAACATGGTAATAAATAAAATAAATGTAATAATCAAAATGAAATTTTTTCTTATAAATGTAAATAACGAACATATGTTTATTATTCATGAATATAAAGAACAACCATGGTGACTCAGACCTGAGGTAAGGAACACATCACCTTAAAACCCTCATTTTTATTATTATAATGTGATATTTACTATAAGTTTTTCATCCATGTAAATAGTTATAAAAATAATCTAATGATGTATTTATATGTACATGAATTAATTATAAAGGACACTATTTTAATTATTTCAATGGTTTTCAAAAGGAAAATCAGTTTTTATTTTATACAGACCATTTTGAAATTAATTAGAAAAAGAAAAAAGAATATTCTACTTTAACATATATGGTTTTAACATCTTTCCATGCCAATAAAAACATTATTTTGTGTTATTATTATATTACATTATTCCATGTATTCCTTAAAATTTTAATTATCTCTTTTTATATTTATTTTATCTTTTAAAATGGTTTTTAAGAAAAATGGTATTTAGGTATCCCAAAATATTTTATATATGTAATAAACATAGTATTTCAATAGATTTATGATGAATAGGTTCATTAATAAAATATTATATTCAGGATATGGTACTTTTAAATTTTTTATGATGTTGATTGATCACAATATATCTCCTGGAGGTGAGTGACGCTGATATAGGTTAAGATGATCGTGATATCCAAAATATCTCTTATTGACAGGAGAACCTGATATTGCTTATGATTATGCGTGAGAGCAAGAGAGATCTCAAATGCATTATGTTATGATTATGTTCTTCATGGAATTGGGATTAAAATTTATCATATTATTTATTTCATATGTAATGGTTTTATAAAGATGATTTCAAAAGGAACCTACATTACATTTCAAAGCATGAAAATGATTTTTCTTGAATCTTGTTTCATTTAAAAAACTGTTTTAATGAAAATTTATTTTAAAGGAAGTATTATCCCCTTTTATGCTAAAATTATTTGTTTTTAGGAAAATATTTTTCATTAGGTCTCATTCTTTCTACAAAATCATCTATAATATTATTTTTTCTTTATTTTTTCTAAAAAGGTTACATATTAAAACCATTATATAGTGAAGTTGATTATGTATATGTGTAAACAATTATTTGAGATCAAAGTTCATTATGTTCACGAAAAAATTTATTTTCTGATATCATGGTTATAAAATAGACAAATAGGTTTCTTTCCCTTTTTTGTGTCCTTTACTAAGATTTCTTTTTCCATTCAAATTTTTTTAATTTTTTCACATGTTTTAATGATGAGTAAGAAAAATGATGAAGTCAAGTTGTAAATATTAATGATTTATTTTGAAATGTTATTGATTTCTGTTTAAAGGGTGTCATATTTTATTAAAATGGATACTAAAATTAATTTTAAAATTTGTAATTCATCAGTTTGTCATGTTAGATTTCTAACGTAATTCTAAAAATATATAAATCTAAATAAATTAGATATTAAAGAAAATGAATTCATGTTTAGGGATTCATTTAAATGTTTTTTAATGTTGGTTCTTTATAGTAAGCACCTTGAAATTTTCTTCACGAGATTGGGGAAGTATATTTATTGTGGTAAAGTGAGAAATTAATCCAAAAAATATTGAAATATGGATAAGAGTCCAATTAAATTAACCCAAGGGAATAAGGAACCTGATAATGATCCACCTACACTAAAATTCTTCATATACAGTGATTTTATAGATTTTGAGAATAAATTCCCTAAACCTTGAGCTAATGATGAAAATAGGAAACATCTAACTAGAAAACTTTCAGAACACATAATGGCATTCATGATCACAAACATTTAGGTATATCAAGATAATGAAGTTATAAAAGGTAAGATGCCTATGTCTTTCTAATCTAAATGATCCTTATTTGATACTATATCATTGAATTATTTTATATCAAAAAAATTATAAAAATTTGAAATCACAAACCCCAAAAAAGGATATTGAAATACTAATAAATACATTTTCATGCAAAATGTAATCTTTATAAATATACACTAATTAATATTTTTTAGATGATACATCCAGTATATCAAATTATAATTCATTTGGTTGAATTTTAAATAATATTCAGTACAAATTATCTTTCCCTATATAAACAAAATATCATCTATCATGATAAAGAAGTCTCATTTCATATCCCAAATCATCGTTTTATAAAGTATCCATATAAGGATGATTATTAAATACTTTTAGAATTATATACTATAATATAGATGATGATATCCAAAAATGGTGGAAATTTGGATGTTATGGATATGTAGGAAGTCAATATTGGTTATATACCTATTATATAATATTACAATGATGTATTATTTTTGATGAGCTACTTGTTATTAACCTATAGCATTAGGATTATTTTTCAATAAAACTCACAACTAGATCCATTTCTATCTAAATTATTTAGTATTGAATATCTCTTATTTAATAAGAGGAGTTAATTAATCAACTACAAGACAATTTTCATTATGGTTTCATACATCATAGTGATTCACCATGGATTTATATAGTCATATTTTTCAAAAATAAGAATGGACAAATTAAATGTTCTATGGAATATCAAGAAATTAATACAATCATGATAAAAAATACGTATCAACCACCTCATATTGATAATCTATTTGATCCAACCATAGTATCTCAATACTTCATAAATTTTGATTTCATCAATTAAGGATTAAAATGGGGGATATTTCCAAGACAAAATTTCAAATAACGTATAGACATTATGAATTTATATTGATACCATTTGTTATTATAAATTATCCTTCTATATTTATAGATCTAATTAATCAAATCATTAATTACTACCTTGATCAATTTGGTTTTTTCTATAAAAATATGATATTTAATATATTTCAATTTTAAAGGACAAAAGGAATAACATTGTCAATTTTTATTACAGTCCTTGAGAATGGATAAAATATATAAAAAAATTATCATGTGGGAATTCTTTCTTTAGAAAGAATCATTCTTGGGACATGTAATTATAATAAATTGAATATCAGTAGATCAATCAATGTTGGAAGTTGTTGAAAAATGTCCTAGACTGGCCACTGTAACTATGATCCATTATTTTCTTTAGTTAGCAGTACATTATGAATTCATTATGAGAAATATTTCATACAATTTAATACACTAACCATGTTGACATGGAAGGGAGTAAATTTCATTTTCACCAAGTATTGTGAAAAAATATTTATTGATCTAAAGAAGTAATTGTTTACAACTTCTTTACAAAAATGACACTTAAATGGTGATGTTTTTTTAATATATAGTAATTATTTAAAAAGGGTTTTGGATGTATCTTCATATAGAATGATATTGTATCTTCTTATTGTTCACACAAAATAATGACTAATTATATAAATTACCCAAAATAACATTCATATCTAGAGGTATTGATAATTACATTAATGATTTGGAGACATTCTCTAAATAATGAAAATTGAAGTGCACTGTGTTGCATTTGTTGTCAATGAGGCATGATGTTGTCTTAGAATGAATGGGTGTCAAGAATTGTCAAGATGTGAATGAAAAAGGTTGTAATGGTGTTGGTGAGGAACGGAGAATGGCCATGGTACTAAGAGGCATGTCACTTAGGAGATTCACTAAGTGGCATAGGAGATGTGGTTGAAACATTCTCTATGTAAATCAGACGATTGTTGAGCTGTTCTTAAAGTTCCAAGAACTTGTATCAACTGGATACAATGTCACAACAATTTTAGAAGACCATGCACTGTATTTACCATGCATGAGGAGTTGAAGATGATCCATCCACTACTTCTAAGTGGATAAAGTGAGCTAAAGAAGTCCATGCACTATCACTAAGTGCATGTGAACATGAAGATGATCCAACATGATCTCTGATTAGATCAATGAAGTTCATTGAAGAGTATATGTGAGGAGGATGGAGGAATTCTAATGAAGAAGAAAAATGAAGAAGGAAGAAGTGGCATTTGGCATTTTACACTTAAGTACTTTGTATACTTAGTGTATATTCAAGCAAAAAATTAGCCACCAAGGGCCAGCTTAAGGGTTCAACCCAAGGCACATGTGGGACTAGGTCACCACGCCCAAGGGGATCCCATGGGGCCAGCCCGAGAGGCCGCGGCCGTGTGTAAGCCGGGCCACGCAGGGGATCAGGTCCTGCGCAGCGTGGGCGCAGAGCGCGCCCGAAGGGTGTGCATAGTGGGCGCCAGTGGCGCGCCCGCAGGGAGCAGAGTGGGCGCAGAGCGCGCCCGCAGGGAGAACTCGGCACGGGGCAGCACCGAGAGGGGAGAAGTTCAATTGCTGAGCTGATGGCAGCGCAAGGGTGATAAACCGCGGCAAAACCGCGCCCCGTTTCGATGTGGGACGTGGAAAAATTCCCGGAAGCGCATCCTGGCTGCACGATTGATCGCGCGCCAGATCCGAGCCGCACATCTGATCCGCGGCGAGATGATCTGATCCAGGCCGTCCGAGATCAATTGAATCGCCGATCCAACGGCTGCGAGACCGCCTTCAACCCCGAGCTCGTCCGAAGTCTCCCGCGAGCTTCCGACGAACCAGGCGCGCTCCGAGCATGGTTTTTGAGTTCCCGGCCACCATTTCCGAAGCCGAAGGCTCCATTGAGCTCATCTTGACCTACCGAAAACGATCATGCATTAAAATGACTCTGCATGCAACAAATGAGGATTTTGGAGTTCGGCCGAGGCAAAAGAAGTTGTCGAGGCTTCATGGGTTCGTGTTTTGCATGGAATAGAAGAGAAGAATCCGTGCATGCGTTCTAAGTCGCATGCACGTGGAGTAGAAAAAAATATAGAAGGGGAGCCCGCGTGAACCGAGGATAAAAATAAATATTGGAAAGATTTTGAAGATCCGAAATCTTCGGTGATTCAAGATTTAACACGCGGATGTTTTGAGGCATTCCTTTGCTTATAAAAAGAGAGCCCGAGCCCTTGAGGCTTGCTTGCTGATGTTTTATTGAAAACCCGAAGTCCTGCGGAGCACTTTGTGCCTCGCGAAGCTGAAGCCCCGCGCAACCCACTTGCGCGGCTGAAGTTCCAGAGCCATCCGAGGCTCTGAAGGAGGTCCCTTCCCGCGTACTCGCGTGGCAGAAGGAGCCCTCACTACCCGCAAACTTGCGCGGCAGGAGGAGTTTGCGTGGCCAAAGTCCTTGACACCCTGCGCGCCCGCGACGTGGTGCTCTTGCACCCTAGGCCTTGCACGGCTGCCTTGCACCCAAGGGCTTGCACGGTTCTTGTGTCTTGTGTATCTGCGCGACAATAGAGTAGAGGAGAGGCCGAACCAAGCACCTGCGAGCCTTGAAGAGGAAGAGAAGACCGAGGCAGTGCCTCGTGTGTGAACATTGAGAAGGCTGAGCCTTTGTGCTTGTGTGCCAAGAAGACAAGAACACCTACGGGCAGTGGCTTGTGCAAAGAGGGAGAACCCGAGGCCTTTAGTGCCTTGTGTTTGCACACTTTGAAGAACAAATTCAAATAACAAGCTGTGTGTGCAAAAACAGAAGAAGGTTGTGTGTGTTCTAAGTGCAAGGAAGGATTGTACCTTGTGTGTGTGCCAAGTGAAGAAGAGGACCCGAGGCTTTCATGCCATATGTGTGCATCAAGTGAAGACACATTTTGTGTGTGAAAATTGAAGAACAACCTATGGGTTAAGGGTGTGCAACAAGAAGTGGGAAGAGGCCCAAGTCAAGTGTGTGCAAAAAAAAGAACAATTTATGTGTACTTGAACAAGTAACAAAGAAGGCCGAACCTAGGTGTGTACAAAGTGTACACATTTAGAAGTTGAAGGAAGAGGACATCCACACTAAAGTATAACACACATTCAAGTGTGTAAGAAAATTGAATAAAGTGTGTGAAGAAGTGAGAAGATGGTGTGTGCTTAAAGATACTACACCCTTTGTGGGTTTATTGCACCAAGAGAAGAAAGAGGGAAGTGCATGCTTGCATGCATGCACGTGCACACGTGAACAAAGTCAAATCTGGTTGTGTGAATCTGAGTTGTCCAAGACCAAGAGTTCTTGAAGAGAATTAAGAGGGCATGCAGTCAGTGCATGAGGAAGTAGAGATACCATGCACTCAGTGCATGAAGTTGATGAGATGTGAGACTGGACCAGACTGGAGTTAAAGATATCAGTTGTCTGAGTAATCAGTAGTTGAAGAGAGAAGCCAGGTCATCCTTAGAAGAAGGGAATAAATCATGAGCAAGACGAGAAGATCTGTTCACCACAAGTGATCAGAAGAAGGGCAAGGCCAGCAGCCTTTATCCCAGGCTGCTGAGGATACTTGAAGAACTTAAAGTGAAGAAGTGCTACTCGTGTGACTCGAGAAGCCAGGAGAAGCCCCCGGTGAGACTCAGGGTGGAAGAAGTCTTCAGTGGGATTCTGAAGCAGGCCAGTGGGACTCTGGTAACACTGTGGGACACAGTATAAAGACGCTCCTGTGGGACTCAGGAGAGATACAGTGGGATGCTGTATCGACCATTGTAATACTAATAGATTATAATGGGAGAATCCATGCTGGGAGAGCATGGCAAGGATGTAGGCCTTTGGTGACGAACCTTGTAAATCCTTGTGTCATGTGCCTTTTCATTACTGCATTATCCGGGAAAGGTTGAGAGACATAAGAAGAGTGGATCGAGGCCTTAACAAGCCATAGACGTTTAATTGATAAGAATCAATTAGTAAAAAGTTTTAAGGGATCACTGATTCGCCCCCTCCCCCTCTCAGTGATTCACACTGATCTGGGCACTTCAATTGGTATCAGAGCAAGGTTACCTCTAAAAGATACAAGGGAGTCTTTATGAAGTGCAGATTTGAGGAAATGAGTGACCAGCCTCAAATGGAGATATCTGCCAAGACTCAGAAAAATAGAAAGAAGAAACAGGGCAAGAAGATGAAGAAAGCATGTCCTAGCTGTGATGAAGTTGGAAAAATGAATGATCTTCAAAATGAAATCGAATATCTTCAGAAGACAGTCCCCAAGGAAGTGGAAATGTGTATAGCTATAAGCATCCTTGATCTTCAAGAAGAAAAATCACAGTTATAAGAAGAAGCCAATGCTATGGAAGATCAATTGGAAAAAAGGGTTGGCATAACCAACACTCTCAGAAAGCTGGTGAAGGCTAAAGATGAAACCGTTTCTCTTTGCAATGAAAGATATGAAGACACTGCTGAAGAATTGCAAAGAAGCCTTTCTGAGAAAGATTTATTTAAAATAATGGTCAGATATGTTTTCCATGCACTGGAAAAGAGGCACAAAGTGTCAATGGTTGTCAAAGATGCTCAACTAGAAGACAAAGTCAAAAGGGTGAAGGAGCTGGACAATTCATTGCAAGAATTGAAGAAGGTGCATGAAGACCAGATGAAACAACTGGTGGAGAATTGGGAAGGAATGCTAAGAACCATTGAGGATGAGAAGAACTCCCTCAATATGAAATGCATAGAACTGGAGGTGATATTGAAAAATCAGCAATCACCCAAAGCCAAAGCCTCCCAGTCAAATGAAAGAAGAAATGTTGCTACTCAAGTGAGCTTTGAGAAGGATGATTCTAAAAGAAAGACATCCTCTAATAAAAGGGCAACAACTTCTAAAAAGAAGGTACCATCCATCCCATCTTGTAATGATGCTTCTAATTGTGTTTCCACAAAAAGTGAAGGATGGAAAAATAATTCCAAACAAGTATGGATGAAGAAAATGAAGAAGCAGTGCTCTCCTGAAACAACACAGAAAGTCAAGAAATGTACCCAACAATCAGAAGGACTGAAAAGGTCAAGATTTGTGGGTCAGTGTTGGTGTTGTAATAAGTATGGGCACTGTGCAAAAGATTGTTGGTACAATCCACTGAATGTAAAAGCACAAAGGAAGCCCATGCCTAGGGGGAGCAAGCCAGAAGAAAAGAAGCAACATCCACAGGTCCAGATACATCTGTTTACTGCAAATAGATTTGGATTACTTGACAACATCTGGGATGATTTCAAAAGTGGTCAAAAAGATACATGTCAATCTCCAACTGTATCTAGAGCTCAAAAGAAGAAAAGATCACAGAACCTGGCTCAGAAACAATCCTTGGGAAGCAAGAAGAATGTTGAAGATGCTCCCAAGAAGGTTTTGAAAAAGGAAAAGAATTCCTTGGAGTCTAAATCCAAGAAGGGTGATGCATCCAGAAGGACCACCAAGAATAAATGCTTCTACTGTGGAAAGAAAGGTCATATCATGGACCTTTGTAAAGAATCCATTAAACTAAATAGAAGCATACTGAACTCCAAAAGACAATCAATCCAGAAGAGGAAGGGATTGATTGAAAATAAGTTTCCTAAGAGAAGTAGCTTAGCAGCATCCAAAGAACCATGTGGAACTTCCAAAACTGAGGCCACTCTTCCAAATGATTTACTAGTCATATGGACAAATCAGTTGCAACTTGCCAAAGATCTGCAAAAAGCTGAAGATAAAGTTCTGGCAATTGCTAAGGCAAAAGGGAAGAAGAAGATTTCACATGAAGATGTTTTGAGAACCACACCAGCACAATCATCAATGAATATCAAATGTGCAAGTGTGAAGACTGGTGAAAATGGGACATCTCGGTTGAGAGAATCTTCTCAACCTTGTTGTTCACATTGATGAACCAAGGAGGTTCCATCTTATTCCCTTATACTTCTGGTATTTACATGTGCTAACATTGCAGGGAATTGAATATGATGATCATTCTCGACTGGAGGATGGTTTGGATAGAATGGAGTGCACCCCTTGAGGGGGAGCCAATCTGAAGAAGATGGGATTCTGAGATTAATACCATCTTGAGAAAAGCTGAAGGTATTCCAATCATACTTTCATCCCTTGATACTTAATTTTATTCATCATGACAATTAAGGGGGAGTATTGATTGAAGACAAATGGTTGAAAGGGGGAGCTTTATCTTTGCACCTGAACTTTCTAATGAGTTTGGTGAAGTATGTGCAGGATTTAGCAATTCATTGATATATCTGAAAAATTTCAAACCCCTGAAGCATGATCTCACATGTACAGTGAATTTTGGACAGCATTGAGTTCCTTGGTTACATCACTCTTGTTTTCTACACCGGGTTAGCCCAAGTAGACATAGAGATGATTTACTAAAGGTTCTTTGCTAAAGAGAACATGTGGCATCATCCCTCTCTTAGTGATTTTCATGAAGATGCTATTCAAAGGGAGGAAGATATTTTTGAAAGTGAACCACACCACACCTTTGCATTTGATTGCCAATAAGGGGTAGAAATATTGGCACACATATTGACCCATTCATATGTGCTCTAGTGTATTGCCAACAAATACAAAGGGGGAGATTGAAGTGAACTGTGTTGCATTTGTTGTCAATGAGGCATGATGTTGTCTTAGAATGAATGGGTGTCAAGAATTGTCAAGATGTGAATGCCAAAGGTTGTAATGGTGTTGGTGAGGAACGGAGAATGTCCATGGTACTAAGAGGCATGTCACTTAGGAGATTCACTAAGTGGCATAGGAGATGTGGTTGAAACATTCTCTATGTAAATCAGACGATTGTTGAGCTGTTCTTAAAGTTCCAAGAACTTGTATCAACTGGATACAATGTCACAACAATGTTAGAAGACCATGCATTGTATTTACAATGCATGAGGAGTTGAAGATGATCCATCCACTACTTCTAAGTGGATAAAGTGAGCTAAAGAAGTCCATGCACTATCACTAAGTGCATGTGAACATGAAGATGGTCCAACTTGATCTCTGATTAGATCAATGAAGTTCATTGAAGAGTATATGTGAGGAGGATGGAGGAACTCTAATGAAGAAGAAAAATGAAGAAGGAAGAAGTGGCATTTGGCATTTTACACTTAAGTAGTTTGTATACTTAGTGTATATTCAAGCAAAAAATTAGCCACTAAGGGCCAGCCTTAAGGGTTCAACCCAAGGCACATGTGGGACTAGGTCACCACGCCCAAGGGGATCCCATGGGGCCAGCCCGAGAGGCCGCGGCCGTGTGTAAGCCGGGCCACGCAGGGGATCAGGTCCTGCGCAGCGTGGGCGCAGAGCGCGCCCGAAGGGTGTGCATAGCGGGCGCCAGTGGCGCGCCCGCAGGGAGCAGAGTGGGCGCAGAGCGCGCCCGCAGGGAGAACTCGGCGCGGGGCGGCACCGAGAGGGGAGAAGTTCAATTGCTGAGCTGATGGCAGCGCGAGGGTGATAAACCGCGGCAAAACCCCGCCCCGTTTCGATGTGGGACGCGGAAAAATTCCCGGAAGCGCATCCTGGCCGCATGATTGATCGCGCGCCAGATCCGAGCCGCACATCTGATCCGCGGTGAGATGATCTGATCCAGGCCGTCCGAGATCAATTGAATCACTGATCCAACGGCTGCGAGACCGCCTTCAACCCCGAGCTCGTCCGAAGTCTCCCGCGAGCTGCCGACGAACTAGGCGCCATCCGAGCATGGTTTTTGAGTTCCCGACCACCATTTCCGAAGCCGAAGGCTCCATTGAGCTCGTCTTGACCTATCGAAGACGATCATGCATTAAAATGACTCTGCATGCAACAAATGAGGATTTTGGAGTTTGGCTGAGGAAAACGAAGTTTCCGAGGCTTCATGGGTTCGTGTTTTGCATGGAATAGAAGAGAAGAAGCCGTGCATGCGTTCTATGTCGCATGCACGTGGAGGAGAAAAAAATATAGAAGGGGAGCCCGCGGGAACCGAGGATAAAAATAAAGATTGGAAAGATTTTGAAGATCCGAAATCTTCGGTGATTCAAGATTTAACACGTGGATGTTTTGAGGCATTCCTTTGCCTATAAAAAGAGAGCCCGAGCCCTTGAGGCTTGCTTGCTGAAGTTTTATTGAAAACCCGAAGTCCCGCGGAGCACTTTGTGCCTCGCGAAGCTGAAGCCCCGCGCAACCCACTTGCGCGGCTGAAGTTCCAGAGCCATCTGAGGCTCTGAAGGAGGTCCCTGACCGCGTACTCGCGCGGTAGAAGGATCCATCACTGCCCGCAAACTTGCGCGGCAGGAGGAGCTTGCGTGGCCATGGTCCTTGACACATTGCGCGCCCGCGACGTGGTGCTCTTGCACCCTAGGCCTTGCACGACTGCCTTGCACCCAAGGTCTTTCACGGTTCTTGTGCCTTGTGCATCTGCGTGACAATGGAGTAGAGGAGAGGCCGAACCAAGAACCTGCGCGCCTTGAAGAGGAAGTGAAGACCGAGGCAGTGCCTCGTGTGTGAACATTGAGAAGGCTGAGCCTTTGTGCTTGTGTGCCAAGAAGACATGAACACCTACGGGCAGTGGCTTGTGCAAAGAGGGAGAAACCGAGGCCTTTAGTGCCTTGTGTGTGCACACTTTGAAGAAAAAATTCAAAGAACAAGCTGTGTGTGCAAAAACAGAAGAAGGTTGTGTGTGTGCTAAGTGAAAGGAAGGATTGCACCTTGTGTGTGTGCCATGTGAAGAAGAGGACCCGAGGCTTTCATGCTATGTGTGTGCATCAAGTGAAGACACATTTTGTGTGTGAAAATTGAAGAACAACCTACGGGTTAAGGGTGTGCAACAAGAAGTGGGAAGAGGCCCAAGTCAAGTGTGTGCAAAACAAAGAACAATTTACGTGTACTTGAACAAGTAACAAAGAAGGCTGAACCTAGGTGTGTACAAAGTGTACACATTTAGAAGTTGAAGGAAGAGGACATCCACACTAAAGTATAACACACATTCAAGTGTGTTAGAAAATTGAATAAAGTGTGTGAAGAAGTGATAAGCTGGTGTGTGCTTAAAGATACTACACCCTTTGTGGGTTTATTGCACCAAGAGAAGAAAGAGGTAAGTGTATGCTTGCATGCATGCACGTGCACACGTGAACAAAGCCAAATCTGGTTGTGTGCATCTGAGTTGTCCAAGACCAAGTGTTCTTGAAGATAATTAAGAGGGCAT
This sequence comes from Viscum album, assembly GCA_963277665.1. Lineage (NCBI taxonomy): Eukaryota > Viridiplantae > Streptophyta > Magnoliopsida > Santalales > Viscaceae > Viscum > Viscum album. The sequence continues at coordinate 1,419,412,280 of OY728123.1, read as the reverse complement.
GCAGTCAGTGCATGAGGAAGTAGAGATACCATGCACTCAGTGCATGAAGTTGATGAGAAGTGAGACTGGACCAGACTGGAGTTAAAGATATCAGTTGTCTGAGTATTCAGTAGTTGAAGTGAGAAGCCAGGTCATCCTTAGAAGAAGGTGATAAATCCTGAGCAAGACGAGAAGATCTGTTCACCACAAGTGATCAGAAGAAGAGCAAGGCCAGCAGCCTTTATCCCAGGCTGCTGAGGATACTTGAAGAACTTAAAGTGAAGAAGAGCTACCCGTGTGACTCGAGGAGCCAGGAGAAGCCCCCTGTGAGACTCAGGGTGGAAGAAGTCTTCAGTGGGATTCTGGAGCAGGCCAGTGGGACTCTGGTAACACTATGGGACGCAGTATAAAGACCCTCCTGTGGGACTCAGGAGAGATACAGTGGGATTCTGTATCGACCATTGTAATACTAACATATTATAATGGGAGAATCCATGCTGGGAGAGCATGGCAAGGATGTAGGCCTTTGGTGCCGAACCTTGTAAATCCTTGTGTCCTGTGCCTTTTCATTACTGCATTATCCGAGAAAGGTTGAGAGACATAAGAAGAGTGGATCGAGGCCTTAACAAGCCATAGAGGTTTAATTGATAAGAATCAATTAGTAAAAAGTTTTAAGGGATCACTGATTCACCCCCTCCCCCTCTCAGTGATTCACACTGATCTGGGAACTTCAAAAATCTTAATATATATATTGATAAAAATATCATGAAATATATATTGGTATATAGTTAATTCAATATAAACCAACAGAGGTGGTTGGAATTGATTAAATATTTGAATTATCAAATCATTACCACCCAAGGAAGGTATATAAGGTGGATGACGATCTAAGTATTAAATACTATTCTAATATATCCGTGAAGAGGTTCAAATAATACCCAATATTCATTTTTTCGATGTATGAATATTGAGGGAATAATGGTAGGAGATAATTCCCATCTTTCCCAACTTACAACATAACCTTCGATTCACATATATAATAATGAAAGCCAAAAAGATGATATAGAGCTCCAAGAAAACTTTGAAAATAATCCATTGTTAAAAATTGATTAGTATTTATTTATAATTATTGTAATATAGATATATGTCCCATAAAAAATAATTCAAGAAGGAAATTTTGGATGATGAACATAGTATGTGTTTTTTTATCTATCTTGAAATAAAAGATATGTATATATATGTGAAGAAAAAATTGTGGTGGGATAACATGATGTGGGGTATCATGTTTTATTTATATCGATTCTTGGAATTCCATAACATTAATAATAAAATAAAAAATTCAAAGGGTATGTTATAACAATTACATATACAATTATATAAATGGAAAACATCACAATTGATTTCATTTTTCAACTCCCCAAAACATCTACTTTTTAATATATTTTTGGGTTATAGTTGATCGCTTTAAACATAAGCATATTTTTCCTCTATTAAATAAAATTTTCAATTGATAATGTCATCGTGATATACATAAGAGAGGTGTTGAGGCTATATATAATACCATTATCTATTCTATTTGATTAGGATATTAGGCATAAATTGAGGTTATGGATATTTCATCAGAACGATTTGGAGATTGATCTGAGCATTATCATTACTTATCATTGTCAGGTATTTATCCAGTCTTAGAATAAAATTAAAAATCTAAGGGATATATAGATATATTGTTTGATGGACTTCCATGGTTTTTGAGACAATCACATCCCCCTTTTATAATTCCCAAATAAAAATAAATTACATTATATCATTCATAAGCTTCCATATAAGGCTTATTATGGGAAAAGATGCAGGACTCCAATATAATGGGATGAATTTGGAGAGTGGATGTTGAATGGGAATGAACATTTTCATGAAATGATGGAGAATGTTTAATCCATTTAGCGTAATATGAAGGCCGTATAAATTTAATAGAAGATATATGCAGAAAATCATATGTCATATCTAAAGTTTGAATTTGGAAACATGGTGTTCCTTAGAATATATTTACATAAGTGGGTTAATATATTTTTTGTATAAATTTAATCTTTTCACTTGGTATACCAGTCCCTTGTAGGTTATTGATTGTTTCAGGGTCATAACATATCACTTATTACACCCTCCACTACCCTCTCAAGTGAATGATATAAGCCACATATCTTTTCTGAGGTAAAACATACCAAATCCATCACATTTAATAATATTTGTAGTTATACTATTGAAAAGTTCTCTTCAATATAAATAACATCATGTGCAAATTTTGGATCATAGATACATGATTTTGAGGAATTAGGAAACCCATCGATTAAAATTTTGGTGTTGGAATCATAAATTTTAAGAGGCTATATGGGAAGCTAAGGATGTGATTAGAGTGAATTTACCTAAGTATTTTTCCAAAATATAATTATATTTTTAGAATGAATTTATTTTAAGGGTGGTATAGTTTAACAACCCATGATTTCATTAATTACTTTTCCTTAATTAAATATGAATTTAGTATCTTGTTATGAAATTAACACTAAAAAATAAAAAACAATGTTACCCTAATAAAATTATTTAATATCCCCTTTATTTTCAATATATCATATTGGTTGGTATTTTAGGACATAACCTCATTATAAAATTTATATAAAATTTTATAATAAATGAAAGGTCATTTTATTCTTAGAGAATATATTTTTCTAATTTTTTTTAAAATATATTAAAATTAAATTTTTTCACTTTTAAAAATGTATTTGGATTAAACTAATTAAAATTTTAAAATCAAAAATCTATAATAAAATAATGTGATAAATACCATTTTATGGATAATGAGTAATTTACATTGGGTAAATATTAGTTACCATGATAATGTATAATTTTCAATAAAGAATGATACATTATTAAATATCATGTAATTTAAAAATTAAATGAATATATTTTAAAATAAGAAATTATTATGGTGTCTAAAAATATATTAAAATGCATTTTAACTCATTTAATTTGTGACAAAATTAAAATAAAATAAATATCTCATAAATATTTAAACTATATTTTTCTACAAAAACTACTTTTTCAACACACCATATGATTTATTTTAAAAGATAAATTATTCATATTTAGCACTGGGATTATCATAAATGGTAACAACAATAGTATTAAACATGATTAAATTTTTAATTAATGGTCATATTATATAATTTTAGTAATAAAATTTTCATGATTAATTTTTCATCAAAATTAATATGTGTAAAATTCGTAAATAAAGTATCTAAATTTTTAATAATTAAAAGATCAGTTAAACCTTCTATAATGACTTGTTATGTATTAATGTCACGTAAAATTTATAAATCTAATTATCCTAAATCATCAAACCCACCTAAAACTACAATGATTCCTTTCTTACCCTATATCTTACTCTAGTTTACCTGAAAAATACCCTCTCTCTCAAATATAAAAAGAGATCACTCCCAAAAATTGTCACATTCTTATCCACCCAAAAGGTCTTGATCATTATGTTCACTTAAATATCCCTATTTAATTAAATTACAATGTTTTCCTAAGGATATAAGTAGTCCATTTAAAATTTTCAAAGCACATTTTCAATGTAAGGGTTATCATCCTCCACTTTTTGATTCAGGTACTTCTATCGTGATTATACATTGGAGTATAAATTGAGTATGATTTAATGTGTTCATAATGGATTCTCTAATATCCAATTGATTCTATATTGTGGATATATACCCAATACTTATCATTAAACCAATTCAATAATACACATTTTATAGCCATTATCACTCCTTTTTTCATAACCTATTATTTTGAATTTAATAACTTACTTTATTATAAGCCTATGGATTTCTATGTAATTATTTCTAATAATTTTCACAATAAATCTGTTATTTTCCAGATTATTACATATTAGTTAATGAATATATTTTTCACCTATTAACCCATTAACAATCCCATTAATATAGTTATCATACTACCAAAATCATTCCTTGATTTTTTGTCTTCATGTTATGAATACCCATCTCCAATATCATTCAATAGAAACCATATAAATTCATTTTATAATAATATAATTTGATAAAAATAGTTTCTTAAATTGTTAATTAATATATATATGTCTAATTTCCAAGAGTATAGAGTGAGAAAATCTAGGTAAGAATTTAAGGTAAGGGTTTCGTCGAACCAATTTTAGATTCATTTGGTCATAACTATTTTTATATGAGTAAACTATTGATGATTTCATAAATATGAACATTATACTATTATATATGATAATTACTTTTGTTCACTAGGTAATTTAATTCTCATTATCAATAAACAATTATTCGATAAAATATTTTTAGAAATAAAATTTTACTATTGGTTAGAGTAACTCTCATTCTTACTCATGAATCATTTTATCCATAGGTATATTTTTATTCCCACTAATGTTATATTATCATTTTTAGATATTTAATAAATATATTTCATTTATTATAATAATTAGATTTACCGTAATTGAAAATTAATGGTTAATACTCTTTTTACGATGTGGGTTTTATGAAAACAGTATTTCAAAATATTTTAAAATAAAACGTTTTCCAACAATTCAAAAAACAATCTCTTACACTACATGTTTTTTTGTTAAACATAATTTTTTAAAATTATATTTTATACGTACTCATTATAATATGGTTTGAAAATATTAATCTCCATCCATTATCAATAATGTGTTATTTGAATGTAATTTTCAGTTCATCTTTTATAACAATATTTAAAATATATTGTGAAAACTTTTGTATTTTACCTTCAACATCCCTTCAAGGAATATTTCTCATGAAGTGATATTTTGATCATCCTCTATAATTTAATATGTAATGAATAACTTTTAAATTTACTTTTTGATATAAATTATTTCATAATTTCATGTTATATGTACACCATTTAATTTTTCTATTGGTTAACTCATATATCCCTATGATTTATTTTATGCGGAACACATATGATTTTTTCACATAGGCATGGGAAATTAGTTTTCTCACATATGAATTGACATAATTAGTTTGTTCACATAGAAATGGGAATAATGGGTTTTCTCAAAACACTTTTCTTATGCTTATGGTTGTTCCATATTTTCAATTTTTTGTAATGTTATAAAAAATTAGGATGCGTTTCATTTCCTTGAATTTCTATGTTTTCCTGATTACGAATTTTTATTTATTATGACTTTTTATTCCACATTCTCATGGTATATGTTTAAATTTTTATTATTACTTAGTGCTACATTTATTATCATGTGTTTCTTAAACATATTTTATAATTACCATCTGTGGTATTATGATCTATTAATATGATATTTATCCTCCTCCTCATATTCTCCTTCATTTTTATGATCTATTGCATTATGATATTTTTTTACATTAATGGTCATTTATTCTCACTTGTTTATTATATTTTCAATCCCTAAGTAATGAAAATACACATTTCAATTGAGGTATCTAGAAAATGATCTCTGGGATAATATTTATGGGGAAATTCTTGTTAGTTGATTAAAAGAAGATATTTTTGTAGATAATCTTCAAGACACTAATCCTTTAATTCCTTGGTTCGTTCTAATATTTGGGAGATTTATTCATTAAATCATGTAATTAATGTATAATTTTTGACATGTATAAATTAGATCACTTTTACAATCCACTTGAAGTGTAAACATGTTATATCCACACAATGTTACTTTCCCTATCCTATTTAACACCACATCACTCCACAACCCTCCTATGCACATATTTCATGTACTCATCTTGAAGGAGTTGGGGGAACATTTATAGTAACTAAAAACATGTTTTAACCAAACAATGTTTCTTTCCATCTCCTCTTTAATTTAACATCACTATATCTATTTAGCCCTATAAAATATTGGTTTTGTGTTCTTAGATCGAACAAGTTATTCTATCCACACCAGTTTTTGGGAAGCCATATATCCTTTCATATATATAAACCCCATAAAACTATAATTCAGACAACAAGTGTGAGGGAGGGTGAAATGGGAATCAAGAAGAATATCCCGCAGTATTTGAGCATAAGAAACCTACACCCAATTCTATATACTAAATATTTTCTGCATTTAAACTCATAAATAATTGGTAAAATAATGGGGGAGGGGGTATTTCTATCATATAATGGATATTTACCCTTAAATACAACTTCATTGAGGCCATATTTTAATAAAGGGTTATGGATTACACATACAAGGTTTCCCTATGAGACCACAATTCATAATTTAGAATCCTTTTATATCCGATGAATGGTGTTCCCTATGAGTCCTAAAATGATCATTATCGGATATAAAAGGCTAATTAGATATGATAACATTTAATCAATCCTATAAGATGAAATGTAATTCATCCTCTGATCTATCCATTATAAGGAACTCCATTCATCCCATATAAATCTGTGGTCAATTCCTCTTAAATGGACCCACCTGGGTCACCTACATGGGAACCCCATTAACCCATGACAATTACCTTTGTTTCCCATTCTATAATTTAAACATCTTGGGAACCTCTTTCACCATGGTCACCTACCTAAGAACCTTATTCATTCATGTTACCTACCTTGGTTCCCAAGTTTCCCAGGTCACCTAACTAGTTTCCTATTTTCATAGGTAATCTATTTGGGCATTGATCTATCTTGGACACTTCTAAATCCATTATATTTACATGATTAATTTTTATTACACTTCAATGTTCTCCCAAATAATAATTTATTCCATTAACAATGTGAATTTTGAAACCCAGAAAATTTTCTCCCTAGGAACCCCCAAAAAATATGTGTTTATAATGGTATCAACATTCACGTATTCTTGTAATAATGAATGTCCTTATCATAATGATATTTTTGAGAATTACCCCTATCTCAAGATGCTCAAACTATATAACCAATCCAATTATCATAGCACTAAAGAATTCAGTTCAGCTTCATTGCTCAACTCAATGAGAAAAGTGTGTATTTATAGTCCTCATAATATAAATCCCAAGGAATTTCTCATTAATATAATCATATATTATTAAAATGTGATGATTACAATTTTATTAAAATAATAATGGAAATTAATGGAAGATATACAAAATAAATCATGAAATTAAAATGTTCATGTCTCTTGTAACATTTTCACTAATAAATATAAAAGCAAAAAAAATAATTGTACAAAAAATATTTAAATATATTGAATCAATATATTGGTGAAAGGTATTATTTAGCAGACTATTTTTCATTAATATATTGGAATTAAGAGTATACTTAACCATTTTTTAATATGAACATTGGGAAATATAAATGTTTTTCAATAAGACTATTGTACAATTTGACCAATGGGAATTTTGACATTTATAAGTGAAAAGGGTAAATTATCATGTAATAGAGGATCCATGGGTTCAAAAAGTATAATCATCCCTTATGAATTTAATTTATTAAATATTTAGGGTTAGTAATCATCACTGTTTTTTTTCATCGATCAAGCCCAAGAAGAATATATACAAATGAAGTTGGATTGTAATCATCTATAGGAGAAGTAAATGTGAGTGGAGATCACTACAAGATCAATATTGGTCGAACAACCATATGATAGTTCCATCGTGGAATAAATTACCCTTACAAATGATGTTGGAATGATAAAGGGTTATGTATCGTGAATTTAATAGGTATTAAAGTGTGAATTAAAAATAAATGAATGGGTGTTTACTACAACGCCACATTTTTGTTAAATATTTCATCCCTATATAATTGGTAAAATATACATAATTAGATATTAATTTGATAAAATTGATTTCCTATTTTGAATCATGACCTCAAAATAATATAAGGGGTGAAATTTTGTAATTTTGGGTGAAAATATCAAAACACGGTAAAAATATGTTTATAAAAAGTAAAGTACATTGGATATGGAATAATATATATTTAAACATGACTCAACATGACCAATACAGTTATATTTGAATTTTTTACACGAACCATTTTAATGGATCAATAACTGATAAAATTAGGGAACTGTCAAAGGTAGTAGATCACTCATGTTAGTGTATAAGTTATGTAATCAATAATTTATTCCATGAAATTCTACTCACATCACACAAAAATAACCCACCCACTCCATATCATACTCCCAAACCAAAATTTGATTTTATATCTTCATATCTCCATAAAAAAGATTCTATCATTGCTCAATCTTCAAAATTAAAGAGTTTGGTTGATTCTAAGGGTCAACCCGAGTATATGAATCTCGGGATGTGTAAGGGCACTCTTTACCAATAATTTCAATTATTATTTTAATTTCTATTTTTGTATATTATTTAATTTGAAGGTCCTTATCCCATAATTATATTGATATCATTGTAAGTACTATAAGTATTATATATTATCCATGTTGGAGCCCATGTTCCTCATATTATGATCCATTGACATGCCATTATAATTTTCAATCATTTATATACCCAAAAACATCCTATAATTTTTTAATGTAAAGCTTGTACACTTTCCTAGAATAAAATACCTATATTAATACAATATATTTGATTCATGCTCCAGTATAGATTCACCTGGTTGTAGTGATCTTAAAATTTTTTTTGTTAATGAAATTGATTACTCACTGAACATCAAGTGGACCGAATAGAACATTTAGTTTGAAATTCCCTGGGGAAATGCTTTAGATTATTTAAAATCTCATTAAAAACAATTATGAAGGATTAAAATATATCTCAAGTTTATATATCACTTAAATATTATGCTATGATTATAAATACTTTTATATTATTTACTGTGAATATTGATAAAATTAATCCTTATAATTACCTGATAACTATGATTCCATATTTATTAATTTTTCAGGGGATTTATTTGAACATTCTGAAATCCCAAATTTCCCTTTATATTTATCTTGTAAATTTATCTTTAAATACTTATAAGTTCATTTATTATATAATTTTATTGAAACTAATGTATAATTAATTATTTGATACGTGAAAATAATATATGAAAGGATTCTTAAAATGTTATTTTATGTATTTAAATGTTTTTCATTCATGAAAAGTATTCCAGGAATAATATTTTATCATTTAGTATTTCATGGAATAACTTGGACCTTAATGTGATTGGTGTGGCATGTAATTATATAACCCCTTAGTTCTTAAGTAGGTCTCATTAGACAACTATGATAAGGTAATGGAATTGTCCTGAACATTTATGTATGATTTTTTTTCATAATACCTCGATGATATGTTTTTGATGAATACTATATTGTAATCCCATTATTTACATCATTATGAGATTATTTAATTTTATAAAAGTAATTATTTGTTCCATTGGTCATCTATTAATTATGTTAGGATTATGTAATAATTTATATATAATCGTTAGTATATCTATTTTTATGGAATTATTTTACAATTTTTTACTCTATTGTATGTTTTCCATTATTGAGAATTTAATTTCATGCATTTAAATTTTTTCCATTTAAATAGATAATAACATGGAAAAATATATATGATAAACTCTATGGATAACATAATGAATAAAATATTTTTACTCAAATGTTTTATTTCTTCATTTTATAATGTAATATTTTTTGTGTCTGGACTCTTTAGGAGTACCTTAGAGTGATCATTAGTATGAAATCTCATGTATATTAATTACTATATAATTAATATGATGTATTAACTAGATTACTAGGGTTTGGGAATTATAGTTGGTATCAAATAATGTTGTATTATATTCCCTAGTAACTATATTTAAAGTAACCTTGGTAGAGAACAAATATTTTACTACTAGATATTCAATTGATTATTCGAGAATTGTTTTGACAAGTATCGTATTCATAGGAAAGTATTTAAAGAAAATATGATATATAAATCTTAACTTATATAGTAGTGTAATTAATTTAAAGTTATAGTTCATGAAAATTATTTTCCTCTAGAGAAATAAGATATGAATGAAACACAACTCTTTAATTTTGGACCAACAGAACAAGAGATGGTATCTAAGAACTGGTCTAATTTCATGAGGTTAACAAGTATTATTGAAAATTATCTACACAACCCCAAATAAACAATTGATCATTTCATTGATTGTTTAAATAAAATACTATAAATATCATTTTCCTCTCATGCATTTTCAAAATATGAGGAGATAGTGGAAAGAGATATCAATATAGATAAGGAGTTGTATGTATCATTAATTTATAAATTAAAACCTATTATAAACTGGATAGTTTATTTACATGCGGAAATAAATACTATCAATAAAAATAATAGATTACTGATGTTTTTTAGAATAAAAAATATGGGAATAAACATTAAGGGGACTAATTAAATAGATTTATGTTATTCCCTAAATTAGGAGATAAATATCATAAAGATATTTAGTGAATATTATTAAGATAAATTTTGAATGTGAACTTATTAAACAACAAGGATATGGTATATTAATATAATCAATGTAGTAAGAACCTATGGGATCAAACTTACATGGTCCTATGGATGAATTCATAATTGTTTATATACAAATGGATTAATTTGAATCTCCAAATGTTTTGATAACATATAAATTTATTATACACTCAAATGTAGAAAAACATTTATTCAATTTCTACACTCTTATATAGATGACATATTTTTAATAAATATTCACTCACCCCATTTTAAATGAAACAATGATATTTCATTTAGAAAAATGAGTAGCACATTGATTACAATAAATATATATTATGAATTTCCAATTAAAATTCATGGGTTCTATCGAGCTTCAAATATTACCATCATAACTATGGTTTGTTTTGATATAATCTTAGGTATGAAAAGGATATCAAATTTTCATGTAATAATTTATTGTAGAGAGAATGATGTTTGAATTGGAGAAGAAAATATTGAATTACTTGTTTTGTTGGAGTTTCATTACATGAATCCTATTAAGGACCATCCATCCATATTAACATAATGATATACATTGGTATGACTTGCATGCAATTAAATTAATTATATGAAGATATGTTTTTTAATCAAATAAGTACCTATTCTGAAATAATATATAGATTTATTTCCAGATAAATTTCCTATATAACACTAAGATCTATCTGTTAGATTCTATATCAATCTTATCACTGATGAAAAATCTATATCTAAGCTATAATATCCAATGCATCTAGTTGTGGTAGTGGAGTTGATGAAGTAACTAAAATAGTTAGATGGTAAGGGTTTAATTAATTAAATTATTTCTCAATGGGGAGTGTTTGTATTATTTTTAAGAATAGAGATAGTTTAATGTGGTTGTGAAATTATTATAAATCAATGGTATTATTATAGAGAAAATTTTCCATTTCCTAGTATTAAAATATTATTTTATGAGAATCAAGTGGTTGAATAATTCTTGAATATTGATCTTCTTTTTGGTTACCATGAGATGAAATTTATGAAGGAAGATATCATAAATAAGTTCTTTGTTATGAGGTATTGTCATTATGAGTCTACATTAATGGATTTTGGGTAGACTAATACACCATTTTTTTAATTAAATTGATTAACTAGGTATTCATGTTTTATCTTCATATGTTTTTGGAAGAATTTATTCATGATAATCTTATATACTCTAATAGTTATGAGCATATTGAAAATATTTTTAGAGTCGTTTTTTATGTTTTTAGGAAACGTTTTTGTATGGAAAATTCAATAATTATGAATTATAAAATCAAAATATTTATTTTAATGGCCTTATTTTTGCCATTGATGTAATATCTATTTTACAATTAAAAAAATGATTTCCAATGAATTGTAATGAGTCACCAATATAATAGTAATGTGTTGTTTCCTTGGTTTAGTAGGATTCTATATATTGTTTTTTCAAAAAAAAATATTGATTAGATAATCTATTTACCATGATAAAACATAAGGGTAAAATTCAGATTCATAAAAAAATATGAATATAGATTTGATGTATTGATGAAAATATTTGTAAAAATATAAATATTGAATGTCTATTTAGAAATAGAATTGTTTGTTATTTATTGTGATTAATCAATTAAATGTATTGGATTTGATCAAATGTAAAATGATAGGGTAGTGGATTATGCATCGTAACAGTTAAAACCAGTGATATTAATTATCCAACTCATGATTTATAGTTGGAAGTGATGAAATTTTCACTGAAGAAATAGTGATATTATCTCTAAGGAGAGAGAAGTCATTTCTACAATGACTATAGTAGTATAAAATATATAATCATATAGAAAGATTAGAATATGAGGTAACAGTAATGGTTTAAACTTATCAAGGATCATAGTGTTTTAATAAATTAATATTTGGTGACATAAGAAATTGTAAAAATGAATTTAATTGATAATTCCATGGTATCATGTCCATAATGACAAAAAGTAATGATTTAATTATCAAGGATAGAAGTATGATTTTACATGGGTAATATAATGGTATTGTATGCATAATTTTTATTAATTTTAATTAATTTACAATATTTATTGGAGATAGTTAAAAATATAAACACAATATAAGGCCAACAAAAAAATACTAAATATGTGAGGAATAAGAAATTAATATTGTTTAATATTCTTTATGATGGAGTTATAATGTTTGGTAAGAAGTAATATATCCCATCAACAACATAGGTGAATAAATATCAACTAGTTGAGGCTCAAAACTCAATATTTTCTATACTAGTGGCACAAATATGTATAAATACATTTGGGTATATTTTAGGTGAGAGAATATGAAGTAATAGAAAGTGAATTTGGTTTCAAGATGATTAGTGTACCAATATCTGATGGATGAGAGACAATATACCAATGGTGTTATGCATACTCTACCAATAAGGGAGTGGAAGTTAGATAATAATAATATGGATCTCATTATCGAGATTCCTAATATATCTAGTGGGAATAATGCATTATAGTTCACAGTTTATCGTCAGAAAGGTTACCACATTTCTATGAAATTAAAGAAGATTTTATAGTGAATTTTCCTGTGATGTTTTATATAAATGAATTTATGAGACATCAAGTATTTCCCTTTTCTATATTTTCTAATCATGAATAAGGTTCAAATAATAGTTTTAGGGGATTCACTTAAATGAATCAAATATAAAGATTACTCATAGAACATCCTATCATCGTAAAAATTGATAGTTTTGAAGTAATATCTAAAAATTATATGATATAATAATGTTATGATATATTTACTACCAAGGAATTTTGGATAAATATTAATATCTAAAATAATTTTTTACAATAGTAGTAGCCATAAAATTATTATAGTGAAGCCATATAAAGGTATGAATGGAATGTGATGTTGGGATCTGACATCTTAAAATGAGGTTGGTGAATAAAATTTATTAGGGAAATAACATGTGGAAGAAGAATATGTTAATTTCAGGATTGTTTAGAATCATATAAACACATCTCAAAATAGATAGAAATATTATGGAAAAAACTGAAGGACATATCTTTAGTTCCAGGTGCTGGAACATGTATTGTTAAAGATGTCTTCTTGAAAAAGGTTATGAGATTAAAAAATTAATTGATGTTAAGTCAAATGAAAATTATTCCATTTAAAATATTTTAGTATATTATAACTATATAATATATTTTAGAAATTCCACAAAACATATCTCATGATCACAATAACTTCTGAATATCACTTCTATGGATGTATGTTGTATACACTCACTGTGTTTTAAATCTATATAACGTTCAGTTGGAGTATAAATTAACAAATAATAAATAGTTGATTTAGATTAATGATATTGGATAGAATATTATATAAAATATGAAAACATGAACTGTAAATTTTAATTTGAGGAATCACTGGAAAGATGAGGAAACATAGGATCCTAACAATGCAATGGGAAAGGTTTATCTCCATTTATTCGTGGATTGACTTATAATTTTAGGGATGACATTATTATATAGGGGATAATGTAATTCATTTTTAGAAATTACAAATTAAGATACAAATATAATAAGGATTATATAACTAATAATGGAAAGTAGTTAAAGTAAAATAATGAATATTCTTAGTTTAATTAACATAATCTCGATTGCCCAATAAATATAATAGAAATAATCAGAATTATGTAAAAGAAAAATAATAATTTATATTAAACTGACTTATTGATGAATGGTATTACATAGATGATTTATTTGGATGAATATATATTAATTAAGAGTAAATATTGATGTAGTTTGTAATGATTGTTTTTTAATAAACACATTGGGAATTATTACTATTATGAATTATGATCATTGGTTGTATAACAAATAAAACGTACCATTAGGATTTGTTAATATTAAGGATATTGAAAAGGGATAATTACTATAAATTAGAGGAACTATGGATTAAACAATTGTAATGATACCATATAATGTTTATTTATCATATTTGAGGTGGGAGGTGGTAGAACTAGGGTTTTATCTTGTCTATGAACAAGATGAAATTTAGTAACTAAGGCTAGAGAAGAATATTTTATGTGGGAATCTTAGGATATTTGAGATTACAACTATATAAATTTTCAATGAACTACTATATAAAAGAACCACCATAAAAAACTATACCCTTAGGTATAATATTGGTCAGATATTTGGTTATGTATATAGTGGTTAAATAATGGGTAAATTATTTTATAAATTAATTTGTGTTTACTATAATACCACAGTATTTTTAGAATTTGAATACATATATAAATGGAAAAAATTTCACAATTAGAGGTCCAAATTGAAAATTAGATTTCCTATTTGGATGACGGATTTGAAAATTAGAATAGGGGTGAATGTTGATATTTTTTGGAAAAATAGTAAAATACAATAAAATGGTTCGATATGGTATAATTCCCTATATATTACCTCATATATAATTTATATTGAATCATATCAATGAATTTAGTTCAATATGACTATTTTTGTGCAAACCATTAATGTGTTGGATAATGTGAGGTAATATGGAACTATAGGAGCTATTAATGAACAATTGATAATGGATAAATCAAATATATAATAATTTATTGTATGAAATTCCAATAAACGCACCCATTAATTCCCACCCCCTTTATCCATTCTCCCAACCTAAAAATCAAAATTCCACACATTTATTCCCACTCAATGTGTACCTCTGATATCCCCCACTAAATAATTATGATTTTTCAAGCCATGGAGGCCATCCCTACAGAAATAAAATGGAGAGAAGTAAGGGTTCTCTTCCTCAATCATTTAAATTTATATTAATATTTTGTATTTTTAGCATATTATATTTCTATATTCTTGTTCTAGATGTTTATAGATATCAATGTATGTATTGTCTTAAATACAACCAATCCATGTGAGTACCAATTTCACACATAATGTTTCTCATTGATAAGATGTTATATTTCTCAATGATTCATGTAGACGTATTTATATTAATATATTGGTAATTCAAATGGTGTGTGGATTCCAAGAAATAACTACCCTATATCTGTAGAAAATGGTGGATAGTGGCTCACAAGAGTTTCACCTAGGTGTTATAATCCTAAAAAAGTTGTTTCCATATTAACTTGATCTTCACTTGAGGAACAATTAGAGCACTAAACTGCACCCTTAGTTTGAAACTCACATGGGGTATGCTTTAGATGATTTACAATATATTTACAATCCATAATTAAGGATTTTATTATATTTCTATTTTGGTTATTGCCACATTGGTCACCTATCATTACACATACATGTAATTTATTGAATATACACAAGGATCAACATAATAATTATAAGTATCTGGTAACTATAACTCCATTTTATTCACCTGATAATGGTTCTTATTTGAAAACTGTTAATATCTAATTATCCTTCATATTTTTCAATGAAATTATATGAGATATACTTATGATTCAATTATAATGAGAATTCTATTTAAATGTATGTGGAATCCATTGTTCATTGCGAAAAAATCTTGTTGGATGGGATACATTTAGGTGTTATGGTATGTATTTTTTATATTTTTTATTCATGAAATTTATTCTATTAATAGTCAATTATCATTTATCATGTGATGGAATAAATAATAATCTCATGTGACAAGTAGGGAATGAAATTATATAGCCTCCAATATCAATAGTAGGTATCATAAAAAAGTTAATATAGTGTGATGGGGGCATGAATACCCATTATATATAATGTTTAGCTACAAGTATAAGATAATGTATTTATGATTCTTATAATTATGTATTCCCACAATTTAAAACATTATGATATTATTTAATTTTATCCCAATTATTATTAATTTATTTGTTCATATGTGAATTATGGTATGTGTTTATATTTGTTTATATGACACCATTTTCCTATCTATTTCTTATGAAATTATTATTCCATAGTGGATACCTTTTTATTCTTTCCCTTACATGTCATTTTATATAACCATTTAAATTTATCCCAATTTCCTAGGTAATAAATCATATTAATATTTATGATCATATCTAAGGATAACAGTAAAGAATAAATATTTTTAATCTATAGTCGGAATGCATCATGTGTTAATGTAATATTCTTTTATATAGTCGCTTGAGGACTACTCATCCCTGTTTATGAGAATGTAATCTAATTTACTCTTACTACCATGTCATATATAACCCACTAAAGTTAGGTGTAACACATACTAGGTGTAAACAACTCTATTTCATCATTTATGATCTCATACCTATTATAAATAATGATACATAAAAATCATGGCCCTTTTCATTTATGTAAGTCTAAAACATAAATTCAACTAAGCTAGTTTTCTGGTCAATGTAATAGGTTCTCTCATGAGAAAATCACACACCAACCCAATCTATGCACCTTTGACTCAGGTATCCTCATGATGTGACTTTAAACAACATTCAATATAGTCATTTCCACATGAAATTAAACTATATAGACCATACGTAAAATATATCCTCATATTATAAATCTCAAAATACATTGGTCTTGATTCCTATAAGATTGGATATGTTCAATTCAGCTTCATAGGTCAATCATAGAACATCATCGGTTCTGGAAACATATTACTGAAATATAATACATTTTTGATGTATTTATAAACATAAAAGGATCCATTGTGGTCAATGTTACATGACCTTTAAAGTTATGACATGTTCCATTAATTGGAACTAGGCTATATAGGAACATATTAACATTATAGGGATTTTTATAAGTACGCTCTCATTGTATCAATCCCAAATTCACAACACCTACCATATCTTTATTTGATGATAAGTTCCAAAGCACCCCAATTTTCCGTATTAAACCAGATTATAACTTGAATAGAAGATAAATATTGTAGAATAATGTGTAATTTTAATAATAAAAAAAGTATATTAGTTATTAATATTCATAATTATATTTTGCGGATACATATTCATTATATTAATTTTATAAAATATTTTAATCAAAAATGAAAATGTTATTAATTTAATTAAAATATCTTATTATGTATTACACATTTTAATATAAAAGTTAAATTTTTATATTTTATATTTTTAATTTGATAAATGGGAAACATTTTTATATCATCATATCAAATATCTCGTAGCATGATTTTTTTTGGATTTTTCTAGAAAAAATGATTTTTCAGTGAATATTGAAAAATACAAATTTTTTTAAAAACAATAATTACATTAAAATATTTTTAAAGGAACATTATATTATGGTTTCTTTAAAAGAAAAACTGAAATATTTTTTAAAAAATAATAAAATTACTATCATAGGAATCAATATTATTATTAAATTACATATAAAATTGTTCTTGGGAAATAAATGCATAATAAAAT
Organism: Viscum album; assembly: GCA_963277665.1. Classification (NCBI taxonomy): domain Eukaryota; kingdom Viridiplantae; phylum Streptophyta; class Magnoliopsida; order Santalales; family Viscaceae; genus Viscum; species Viscum album. Next base: position 1,419,394,466 of record OY728123.1, on the reverse strand, counting down.
ACATCTTTTCATTGTATTTTTTGATCTTATATTAAAAATAATTTCCAAAACGTCAAAAAATTGAATCTTGGAAAATGGATATAATTTTTTTTATCTTTATAATCAAATGTAATAATTAATTTAAATTCATTTTTGGTCTCATTTAATAGTAATAATGGTATATTCTAACCACTATGGTAATGGGTAAAACATCGAATTTGGTGTTAAAACATTTTGGTAATGTCAAAAAATATAATATTAATACTTATTTGAGGATAGTATTTTGATCCATATCACATTTTAATTTAAATTTTATTGATTTATTTCAACTTTCCCATAAACTTTAATTTATATTATTTTAAAACATTGACTAATTACAAAGGTGGCTCACCCATTACATATAAAAGGGATCCTCCTGTCATCACTTATTCACAAAAATTAAGCACTCTTTCTATATCTAGACATAAAATCCTTTCGATGTCCCTTAACCATATCTTAGAGCACTCAGAATCACCAACAACCAAAAAAATAAGGCATAAATCAGAATCCAAAAGACCTTTTCCAAAGAATATGTATAACGATTAATTGAGATATTTCTTCTTTATTTATTTTTATACCTCATTAAAACCAATAAAAACAATTATTATATAATAATATATTTATATATAAGATATATATACTAATAATTATTTTAAAATCACTTGCTCATCTCCTTTTCCATCTACTGAATAATGAAGGTGTCTCTCATGTGTATGTACAGACTATCATCTCTACAAAGCAATGTATTTAATTATTCTATAGTAACATTCATGGATGGTTAAAAGAATATATTAAATATATATTTATATATATATGTTATATATGATATATATAACACCATAAGGACTTTATAAATATGTGAAGGTATGTACATATTTACCCTCTCATCCATTGGAAAATGATAAAATCGATTTTCTGTGCATGTGGACTACCTCATCTCTGAAGCAATGTGATTGATTTTTCATTTCCTTTTCAAATGTATTGTCATAAAGATGTAAATAATTAATAAATATAACATTAATTTCATGTCTATTATTATATAAATTGAAAATATTTTATACTTTATTTAATTCCCACCTAAATGAAAAATGAAAACTTTGGTCAAGAGTATGTAGGAACTACCGTCTCCATGAAATATTGTGCTTAATTTAATAATAAATAAATACATATTTTTTAGGAAAATATATTGACTGTATAGAAATAATATTTTTTTAGAATTTTCAAATTCTTTATAAAATTGAACCATGACTTTGTTTACCACGTTCAACGAACTAATGTTATTTTGAGGTTGTTAAGAAAATGAAAAACATGAAATTAACTATTTTAATAACTAAATAAAACATGGGTATAAATTAAATAAATTGAATAATGATAGTTCAATAAAAATGAAAAATATTCATACAAATGTAAATGGATAATATTATTTTATTATATAGGAGTTAGATAATTTATAACATCATAATACACTAAAGGAAATGGGTTTTTCTTTAAATGCATTACTAGACTTTGATAAAATATTTATCATCATTATACATGTACATTTAAATGGTTTAATAATGTTGTTATTTTTAAATAAAATATTATTAGATGTCATATTCAGTAACATTTGACTTTATTTAAAAATATTAAAAATAAAATATTTTTTATGTTTACCCTATGGGTCATTTTTACTTTTTAACAAAAGTGCGGAGAGAATATTTTTTATCACATATAGATTGACCCACATTTACCACTTTCATAATGATTATTTTATATCAATATTACACTACATGTTTTAATGGGAACTCAAATAATATCATATTCATGTTCTTCTAGGATTTTTTATCTTAATGGATTTTAAAATTAAAGGATATTTTTAGACATTTTATGATAAAATGGAATGTGATTCTACTTCTGTGATCAAATGAGATTATCAGTGGATTAATAAAGGAATGTGAAAGATTAAAAAAATTAATCATGTAAAATTAATTATACATTATAGATGATTATTTGAGATATAGATATAGCTATGAAAATTAGTGAGACTATTGTAGTTATCTGAAGAATTGGGTAATGATTTAGTATTCAATGATGAAAAATGATAGGGATAACCAGGTATATTACATTATTGAAATTAACTACTCATAAATTATTTATTCACATGATAAAAATGGGTGAATAAATTATATAAATATGAATCTCCAAGATAATAATTTCATTACTATTAAGGGATTTAATGGAAGTCATTTAATTTCATGTGGTAATGAATGTTTATGAAACATTAATATTAAAATGTTTTTTTATCAAATAAATTCCTAAATGACTTATCATGTTACTGATGTTACCTTTAGGATTTTTTATAATACTAATGGGGTTAAATTTTTATCATTGTTTGAAGGATGATTTTTTCTTGAGGATAAGTTCTTTTTATTTCCTCAAATATTACTTTTGAAAAAGGGAAACTTTTTTTAACATTCAATTTTTCACTAGACCATTGGGTTTCTATTATTTATTATATCCCTTAGAGAGTATTTTTTTTATCATACAATTTTTTGAAATATTTCTCACTATATCTAAGGATATGTAGGAATTATAACAAGGATAAACATACCACTTTGTGCTCATCTTAAATGAAGAAAAAGTTTCTTTAATTTGAATAGGGGTGTGAACATAAAGACCTATTTTTTGGAATAAATGTACAATATATAAAAGATTCAATTTTGTTTTGTAATTTTTCCATATATATAACTACAATATTAAAAGATTATTGTAATGTAATAATGTGAATCCCTCATTATAAATCTTGTAATTATGGGTATTTTATTATATAGGGTGTTATAGTTTGTATTAAAGAAACAATTAAATATTTATAGAGGATTCAAGGATGTTAAAATACACTCTTTTGAAATTTATATTTATCTTTATGTTATCATGAGATATATTTTAATTACTTTCATATTGCTTCGTCTAATTCCTTTCTATTTATAATAGTTTTTTGTAGAGTATAAAAGAATGTTGAAGTGTGGAGGCCTCAACAGGATAATAACATTCCTATCAACAACACTGAATGATTAAAATAGATGAGTATATTGCATTGTTAACTCATCTAACATAGGTTATTAACAGTTTACATATGAAATATAATGAAAAAATTATCCATAGAGGAACATATCGATAGTGTACCATTTCATAAAGCAGATCCTTTCTACTCTAAGTGGATCTTCATACCTAATAAAGGATGAATGATGTATAATATTATTGGAGAAGATATTTTATGTTTTTGGTTGTATGTAACATGAAAAATTAATTATTTATATTTATCATTTTGAAGGTGAAGTCAATTGATGGTCGCCAATAATTAATAATTCCCGAAAATTGATGACACTAATGACATGGATTAAAGGGTTTTTAATGATAATTCTATTATGAATAATTTTCCTAAAAATCATTGACATAGAATAGAAAAGGAATTAGTTGAATTTAAAAAAAATGAAATATCATAAAATGTTTTCTTATGAATAAAATTATAAGTGTTTTTCCATATATAAACCAAATTTTATTCTGGACCATGAATGTAAAATTGATAGATTTTACATAGGTATGAAACCATTTCCATGAATATAATTGTCCTCTATATTATTTATAATTAATGTGTACATTACTGAACATGCTTATAAATTTGAGATAGAGTTTTTGGACACTTGTAAACCTCATTAATATAAGGGAAGGAATCTATCTAGTCGTCCTGTAATGGAAAATAAGTCAACTAATAAATTTGGAGGTATGTCCCCCAGAAGTTCCAATTTTGGTAAAATAAATTTTAAATATATTTTGGTTGGATTAATAATGTGATACCAATGAGGAAAGAATATTCATTTGTCTCATGACTCTAGGAAGAGTTTCCATTATACTAATAATATAAAAATTTATAGTTATCTAGTAGTGAGATGTTTTATTACTAACGAATTATTCCATTTAGCTAATTAATATTGAGGTTAGTTACTCAATATGGGAGTATCACAATCAGAATTATAAAGGTGTAAAAACGCCTTCTTCATGAATTATGGAAGATATGGGGCCGTCAATTTATGTATGGGTGAGGTGATCAGTGTTTTTCGAATATTAGACTTAATAATGGGTGTTAATTGCGATTGTGGAGGAATGAATTTCATATTAGATTTTTTCATAAAAAGCTTGTTGCTAATTCATTTGAGTTTATGAAAGAACATGTTAAATTTATTGATCTTGTGAATAAATTTATTCATTATTATTTAGATAAATTTGTAGTGTTTTTTATTGATTATAATCTATTTTATTTTAAAATTTATGAAGAACATGAGAAATATATATAGAATATTTTATAGGAATTAATAGATTATTTTTTGTAAAATATATAAAATATGACTTATGGTATTATCATATTTCATTAAATGGGAATATTGTTTCTAAATATTGAATAAATTTTTATCCTGTTAAAATTAAATTGGTTAAATAGGGATCTATATTTTCAAATTAAACAAATATTTGATGTTTTCTTATATTAGTGTATTACTAGTGATGGTTTTAATAAAACATTTCTTTGTTTTCTATCCCAATAAAAATATCAACATGTAAAGTATTTAAATTCATTTGTATGAAGCAATGTGAAGAAATATTCTAATAATAAAAGGAAATACGTATTAATGCTCAAGTTTTATATTTCCTCAAATAAATAGGGAACTTTTCATTTATAATGAATCTTCACTGAAGGTACTATTATTTGTTTTAATAAATAAATATTTTGATATTGTTTGAGCATTACATAAATATAAACCCCGTAAAGTGAATTACCATATAAAATACATGGAATGTTATACAATATTTTTTTCATTAAAAATAGTGAGAAAACATTTTTAATGGGGAAATAGAAAATTATTTAATAACCATAAAATTTTGATATATGTATTCACTCAAAAAGAATTGAATTTTGGGAAGAGAAGATAGTTAGAATAGAAAACGTATTATGATTTTGGGATTTTATATCATCCTTGTAAAGAAAAAAAGGTACATAATTCCATGAGATAAAAAGATATTCTATGCTAAAAAATTTTAGATTGAGAAAATAATTGTTTGGTAAATGATTTAATGAATGATGGAAACATATTTTGTGAAATAACTCCATCACTTTTAGTTTAGATGTTAGTACATCCATATTTGTTAATTAAAATTGATTATGATCAAAAGTAAGATCATGGTTTTAATAATAGAATTTTTTAACTAATAATGGTATTTAATATAAATTTATCATTGAAAAATAAGGTGTTGTAATATTTTTATAGATGTTGTGTGTGCCATATGATCCCTAATTGATGAATGGATTCTTGACAAAATCTCAAGGATCTATATTTCATTTTTTCCTTAGTGGAAATATAGTATATAGTGAACTGAAGGAGTATATTTTTTGTGTAAAATAATTAAATATATTTTGTATTTTTAAATAAAAATTATAAATTATCAATAGCTTAATGATTAGTGAAAACCACCAAAGGGGATGATTTAGCCGTTTCCTGATCATTATTCGAAATGGGGATATATATCCATTTTATTCATAGTTTAATTACCAATTAAAGCACATTGTAGTAAATTTATATCGGTTATTAATGATTTATTGATGAAATATATAAATTTTCATAAAATTATAGATATTATATCTTTTGATCATCGTTATTGTCGTTATCTTAATAAGATACTTGGACTACATGGAGTATATCTCACTTTTGTTTCTAATCAGGATCTAATATTTTCCTAAAATGTTTTTAGAGGAATTCATATTTCATTGGTTAATTAATTGAATTTCATCACAACATTTCATCCATAATATATTAGACATTTATAGTGATAAATTTGGATTTTTTTCGACATTCTTTGAGATTTCTCATTAGATTTCCATATAATGTAGGATCACTATCACAAAAATTACTTTTCAAAGGTATTTTTTTGATTAATTTGGTATTGCATTTATCCCTTGGTTTTCCAATGAGTTTTTGATGAATAATTAATGTTTTGTTCTTCACAGTAGGTGGCGCATGGTTGGCATACAATATAGGGAAATAATGGGCCCTGGCCTTGGAAACTATGTGACAACTGTTCATTTTGGATAGTTTTGATTAAACGGTTAGTGCAAAATTTTGAAAACCATGTTAATAAACTGTGCGGCTTATTCCTATTAGATATTGAGGGACGTACGGTTACTGCTTGGTTTGGAAAACTGTGCGGGAAAATCATGTGACATTTCCAAGTCATTAAGAAGTGGAAATTCACCCTTATTTCCCCTTCAATTTTGAAAATATTTTCTACCCTTTCATCCCCATTTGGGATTCTTCACCCTAGCCACCTTCTCCCCTCCTCATTTCTCCCTTGGAAGTTCAATTTTTTGGTATATTTGGTGTGTTTTCTTCAATAATCTTCAAGTAAGTGAATTGTTGTGAGGGATTTTCCCTCTTTCTAGGATGTGACTTCCCTCCTTGGTTTTTCCTTTTTCAGTGGGTTATTTGACCTAATGATGGTATGATCTTATATTTTTGGGTGAAATAGTTATGGTTATTTTTCATTCTTTCTTTTATATAGACTTTTTTAGGTGTGGTTGTGGTTTTCCATCATATTTTGAAATATTATTTGTGTAAGGTAGGTGGTTCCCTGATTTTAAATTATTATATGAGTTTTTTTTTGTTTGATTGTTTAAATTTCATATATGGGTTATTTTTGTGTTGATAATTATGTTTTGGAAAGGTTTTGATATGTTAATGTGATGCAAAAGAGTTTTGTAAAGTAAAATGGTCATGTTTCATGGGTTCTTTGTTTTCGTGTTTCTTAAATATGTTTTACGCCTTGTCTAAATGGTGTGAAATGTGTTTTCAACGAGATTTAAAGGTACAAATGTGTTGATAGTGGATTTTCCAAGAGTAATGGGTTTTTTCATATTGGATTATTTCTTTGCACCTTAAATGTTTCTTTAAATTGTGAAATTGATGTGAAGGTTGTTGTAAAATGAATATTATGTGTATATGAATTTGAAAATGGTTTTTAACAAAGAAATTATTTAATTTCATATGTGTTATTATTTTTTCATTTCCAATTGGGTTTTATAAATTGTGAAAGTGGTTCTAAATGTATTTCCAAATGTTTTTGTTGTTCATGTGAAGTAAAAAGTGGGTTTTTATAGAATATGGATGTTTTTATGTGAGTTTTGATCGTTGGATCAAAGTGAAAATGTGAAAGTGGTTATTTACTTGTGTGTTTCTGATGATTGGAATGTGTATATGAGAGTGGTGATTTATGAGACATGTGAAATGTTATTTGACCACCTAGGGAATCTGGGGTATCTTGGTGGGCAGGCAATTACTAATACGCTAGTGGATTTGGAAAAGGATGAGGCCCATAGTCACCAACTAGGATTGATGAATAATACACTAAAAACATGTTATATGATTGGATACAACTATACCATGGGATGTGTTCGCTCTAGTGAATCATGCAAGAAAATTATGATGGTTTTGTCTTATGATTTTAAGAGCATTAGACCTTAGAATTGTATCCCCTCTAATGGATCATGCACAATTACATTTTTGGTAGCTTAGTTGGAGGTTTTTTTGTCACTGAGGTATGAGCTTAATAGAGCACCACATGTGCTAGTTAGATATAAAGATTTTACATGGTTCTCTCTTGTGACATGTTTCTCATGTGATGTAGTTCTAGTTGATGGAATATGATATACCTTGTGTACATTTTTATTTCAAGAAAGTTTATTTATGAAAAAGTTTTTCATACAAAGTGTTTTATTAGATAGTTTTCCTTAAAATGATTTCTTGTAAATTTTTAAAATATTATTATGGAAATGCGCAAGTCAATTTATCATCTAATTTTAAAGCATGGAATATTTATTTTGGGTGGCATCATGCTGGGATTTGGGTTACACCCTACAAACACATTTTAGTGTATATAGACTTTGTAATGTATGACCCAAGTAATGTAAAGATGTATAATGGTGTTGATGGTGGATCCAGTTTTTAGTGTCTTGTATAATGGAGGTGTTTATGGTAGTGGATTGATATTGATGTCCCTCTTATCGCATGGTGGGTTTTGGGATATTTTTTTTGTTCTCATTCTGTTTTTATATTTGGGATATGGTTTCAATTATAAAACATTGAATTTGAAATATTGTTCTACCATGTTTTGTTATGATTATCAGTTATGTGATGTTTATTCTTGTGGGTTATTTATAGATATATAAATGGGTCAAATAATTATCAAATTCTATTGTTTATTCCCAAACACTAGTTCCCGACCCATGGAGGTTGGGAATGCGCGTCAGACTATCTCTCAGTTTTGGTCAGGTGTCGGATTGGATGGAGTCCCATCTTGGTTCATGACAAATGGTATTAGAGTAGGTTACTATCTTTTTGGGTCGAGTTATTTGGGATTATTATGTATATAAAAAGGTATTATTTTCAAGGCTTGAGGTTTTGGGTGCAAGTAGGGTGCCCAGAATGCACAACTCGTGACAGGGCTCGAGTTTCCATGGGATTTTGGGAAATTTGGTTTGCCTTCTCCTCCAGGAGAGATGTACAGGTTGCAGACTGTATATGGACGGTGTGTGGAGGTGGATTGGTTTGGTTGACTTTTTATTTTAATGGATATGGTTTTTTAATTCATATAAGTATTTGAGATTTGTTGTTATTACTGAAAATTTTCGTACTGTGTATTGATCATTGTATTGATGGTTTTCCTTACTTTTTATGGAAAGATGTCTCCTCGAAGAATTATTGTGAAATCAAGGGAACTATTTAGAGAGAGTTATCCTCACCAATCTATCAAGGGTTAGGGGGAGTAGTGTTTCCCGATTTCCAAGATTTGGGTCAAGGAGAAGGTTCTTGTCATACTTTGGATGAAGAAGCTAAACCTAGTTAAGGAAATGATAAAGCTGTGGATTTTTATAATAACAAGCCCCATTCTTTCTAAAAAAAGCATGAAACCTTAGGAAGATGAGGAGTAGCTGGTGAATATAGAGAGGATTTTTTATTTTCTTGATACTCATAAGGCTGTTATATTGATATTCACTTCATTTATGTTGGAAGGTCCTAATTGAATGTGGCGGGACATAGTGGTGCAATATAAAAAGCACAATAATATGATTTGTAAATATTTCATTATTACCTTCAACCAGTAGTATTTTCCTGAGATTTTTCCCTTTTCTAGGTCTCGGTATTTTTTTAGAGAATATTATGGTAGAGTAGACCATGATAGAGTATTCCCATCACATTGATGAGCTAGTTAAATATGGATCTATGATCATTTCCAATTATAAGCTGATGGATCAGAAGTTCGATATGGGGTTGCGACAAAAAATCAAATCTAGATCATCTTGTTCAAGCTGAAAAATTATATTGAGGTGGATGATCATGACATAATGGTATAAATTGATCCTAATGGAATGCCTGGTTTCTTTAATGAAATATCATTTGGTGGTAGTGGTAGTTCATCTGAGAAGAAGAGTAAGTAGGATAAACATGGGAATAATGGTGGTGTTATTTCGGGCCAAACTTCCAAGCTATCGTCTTATGTGGCTTCTGATGTTGTGTTTTTTGTGTTCCATCAATGTTTAAAGGTAGGGTACATGTGATTTTCATTCTCATCTCCACCCATACCTTGTCACCGGTGCAGATTTATGGATAAATTTTCTTGCTTTTTCAATGTGGCATGCCCATATCAGATTTTTGCAATATTTATGGCCTATATGGGGATGTATGCTCGATTAGAACCATCCAATATAGTAGTATCTTAGATTGGAGATCATGGTGACAAGTATATATCATATTCTAAATAGATCTAGTTCATGGAAAAGATGCAGGGTTGTGTTCATTCTCATGTTTAGGTAGGGAATAGGAAACATCATGCGGTGGATCAGGCATTAATAGAAACAAATGGAGGGAATATGAAAGTTTTATGTACATCTCTTATTGCATCATCATTAGCTATTGTTTTCTTAATTTTTTCATCATTTTTTTATTTCTACCCATATTTTGTATGTGTTAATGTAATCAACCAATATTATGTATTATGCAATGGAGTTAGTGATGTATCTTGGTAAGAAGTGAGACCAGGGTTTTAGGTGTCCCTCTTGTTCACTCACCATGTTAGGGGTTGAGCTAGATTATATTTTTTTCAATTTTGTAAATGGAACCCTTTGATGTGATCTCTGGTATGGATTATATGGTTCGTTTCTAGTAACACATCGATTGTTATATGTGGAAAGTTATTTTTTTTGGAACATGATAGAAGTACCTAGGTTTTTTAAGTTGAATGGGATACTCATTCAGGATATGTTGGAACTCCACTTCAAGAATTAGTCGATTTTGTTTAAGAAATCTTATCAGCCACATTTGAGGATGATGATGGTGATGCTTAGGGTGGATTACCTCATATAGTGGATGAGTTCCTATAGGTTTTTCTAGAGGATTTATCAGGTTTCTCTCCAGGATGGGATGTGGAGTTCTCCATTGATTTGGGGATAAAAAATAGCTAATATATTATCAATTATACCATTTGGTCCCCATGTAGATAAGGGAATTAATGTTACGACTTGATGATTTAGAATTCAAAGGATTCATTCTATCGAGCATCTCTACTTGGGCCTCCCCTTTTTTGTTTTCAAAAAAAATTGATGGATAAATCTAGTAGTGAATTTATCACTACAAATTAAATAAGGTATCTATAAATAACAATTACCCTTTTCCTCTTATAGATGACCTCTTTAATCATATTAAGCGGGATAAGTCGTTCTCTAATATTAATTTGTGTTCTGGGTCTCATGATGTCAGAGATACAAAGGTGGATGTTTTGAAAAGAGATTTCCGAAGTAGGTACAAAAAATTTCATTATTGGTTATACCTTTCAGATAGAGAAATTATCTAGTGGTCTTTATGAAACATATGAATTGGGTGATCCATAATTATCTTGAATTATTTTTCAGGGACTTTGTGGATGACATCCGGATCTATTCTAGTACCAAGGATGAGCATGAGAGGCACTTGAGTATTTTGATAGTCACCCTTCAGAATCAACATCATTATGTAATGTTTTCCAACTAAACCATATAGGTGAGGGAGGACTTGTCTCACATTCATGTGATCTCATAACAGGGGGTTTCAGTGGACCTTGAGAATATTAGTGTAGTTGTTTCATGGGAACAACTGATGAATGTTTTTGAGATCATGAACCTTTTTGGGGATGGATGGATGTTATATGTCATTTTTTGGGTTTTATCTTGGATTTCAATATCCATGATTGTACTTACCTGGAAAGGGGTGATGTCTAAATGGAGCTTAGAGTTTCAATCATCTTTTTAGGGGATTAATAAATAATAACCCATATCCCTTATTTTCATCTATTTGGAATATGGAAAGGGATACGTGTTTTATTATGATGCTTTAGATATGTGTCTTGGGTGTGTGATGATACAGGATGAGCATGCAGTGGTTTATGGTTTTCACCAACCCCAACAACCTAAAAATAATTACCCAACCCATGAAATAGAGTTATCAATATAAATTCATGACTTGAATACATGGTACCATTATCTTTTTGGGGAGAAAATGTTGGTTTATTCAGATAAAAAGAGTTTAGCCTACCTTTTCCCTAAGAATTTTTTTTAATTTGAGGCAGTATCATAGGGTTGAGTATATCCATGGGTTCTATTTTGATATATTCTATATCCCCGAAAAAAGAAATGTGGTTGCGGATTCCTTGGGAATGGAAGTTTCAATGCATTCTTTTAAAGATTCCAATGATGAGTGTACTTTGATAGGTTTTTTATCACAAATGCATCTTCATACCAAGGAACACATCGAATGTGTGTTCTTTTCCATTGTTCAATTTTCATCTCCCCTTCTATAATTGATTCATCAAGATAAGTTGTGTGATGAGTTGTGTCAGTGTTCAAGGATGTTCCTAAATGGTGGATATGTTCTTTTGGAATGCTCACTATCTCATGAGGGCTCTTTGTACATTAGAGGTCACTTCGTGGTACCATTGTAATTAATTAAGGTGGTGAGGTGGGATAGCCACCAGATTCTATGGGTCATTCACCCTGGTTCTACCATGATGCTTTATGATGTGTTTTAGTAGTTTTGGTTTTTTAGAATGATGTGGGATGTAGCTAATTTTCTATCATGGTGTTATATAAGTCAGCAAGTTAAAGAAAAGCACCAAAGGCCCCCTGGTTTGCTTCATCCACTATCTACTCATACTTTGATTTGGTATTATATCTTCATGGACATTATTTTAATCATTCCTCATACACCCTAATGTAAGAATTCCATTTGAAAAGTGATTGATCTTTTAATAAAATCATTCAATTTCATCCCAATAATGAATTCATCCAAGGTGGATGATCTACATCGTTTTTATGTTCAATAGGTTGTTAGGATTCATGGTGTGCTATCGGAAATTTTCTCTAAAAGCTACCCCTTTTTAGCATACAGTTTTGGTAAGTCCTTTAGAAGGTAATGGGGTTGTATATCATGTTGAGTGCCGCATACCATCCTCAAACTAATGATCATATAGAGCAGTCAAATTAGATAATGGAAGACATGCTATATGAATGTGTGTTAGACTTTGGGGTTCATAGGATAGGAATTTGGGATTTTTTGAGTTTGTTTATAGAAATAGCTACCAATCCTCAATTTGAATGTCTAGTTTTGAGGCGCTTTTTGGTCGGATGTGTTGGTAACCATTGTGGTTGGCAGAGGTGGGTGAGACCTCATTTTTGGGACCAAGCCTTGTAAAAGAAACTTATGATAAAATTTTGTTTATTCGGTAGTGTTTGTTGACTACTCAGAGCCTTCACAAGTCTCATGCTGATCATTTCCACTGATCTATGAAGTTTTGTATTTGTGAAAATGTGTTTATAAAAGTGTCACATTGCTTGGGTCATCGTTGTTTGGTAAGAATAGGAATCTATCACTATGGTTTGTCATCCCTTTTGATGTTACCTAGTAGATTAGTAAGGTGGCGTAAATATTATATTTTCATTCATAGTTGATGTCAATTCATAACATGTTTCATGTCTCTCAACTGAAAAAAATATTACCTAGATCCATCATATTTATTTAATTTGGAGGAGTTTGAATTGGAGCCTGATTTTTTAGTGTTTGATCGGCCAGTGTGGATTTCAAATTATAAAGATAAATTTATTTAGGGGAATCCCATTATTTTGTTCATAGTTCTTTGGAATCATGGTAATGATTTTAATTAGAATATGGAGTGGAAATGATAGGTTGAGGAGGAGTATTTGTTTTTGTTCTATATTTTTAATTGAGTTGACTTTTTTAGAGGGAAAAATTTTCATTGTGCGATGAATTGTCACAGTAATGATTCTATGAGGTGTTATTTTGTTTAATTTTAGTTTTTGATTTATCCCTTTGGTTTCTAATGATTTATTGATGAAAAATAGAAACAATTTCCAAATAGAAGGTGTTGCATGTTTGGTGCATTGTTTGGAGAATCCATGCCCCCATCCAAGAAACCATACAAAAAAGGTTATTTTTGGATAGTACTGATTGTATGATTGGCACACAACCATGTGGTCAAACCATTGGGCTTTTTCCTCTTAAATGGTGGGGGATAAATGATTTATGCCCAGTTTGGAAAGCTATGCAGACAAACCATGGAACCTTTAAGGCTCATTAATATTTTAAAATTTACCATTATTCCCTCTTCTATGTTAACCTTATTTCCTTCCCTTTCTTTCCCATCTAGGATTATTCATCCTAGGAACCTCATCCCCTCTTATTTTCTCCCTTGTAACTTCATTTTTTGGGTGAATTTAGTGTTTCTACTTAAATAATCTTCATGTATGTGACTTTCTCCATTGGTTTCTCCCACATTATAGGGTTCTTCTTCTCTACTTATTGGGTTTTCCATTTCCAATGGGTTAATTTACCTAATGAGGGTTTGATCATGTGTTATTGGATGAAATCATGATGATTATTGTTTAGTCTTTCAATTATAGGGGTTTTATGTGAAATTTCGATTTTCCACTGGATTCCAGAAGTTTCCAAGTGTGAGGTGTGGGGTTCAAAGATTTCACCCAAATATAAGAGTTTGTATTGCTTTCATGATTGTTTAAATGTGTTTTATGAATTATTTTTTTGGTGAGAAATATGTTTTGGAATGGTTCTAAAATGTTCATGTGATGAAAATAGTTTTTCTATGGTAAATTGGTTGTGTTTCATGTGTTCTTCATTGTTTTGTTTCTTATATATGATTTATGCCTAGTGTGAATGGTGTGAGATGTGTTTTCAAATGGATTTAATGGTGATAATGTGTTGAAAGTCTATTTTCAAATAGAAATGGGGTTTTTTTGCATATTGTATTCTTTCTTGCGTGGCTTAAATGTGTCTTTGAATTGTAAAATTTTTTAGAATTTTTTTATAAAATGATTTTTATGTGAGTATGGTTTTGAAAAGGTATTTTTCCATAGAAATGGATGGATTTCATATGTCTTCATATTATTTTGATTACAATTGGGCTTTAAAAATAAATCAAGTGGTGAGAAATTTATTTCCAAATTTTTTGGGTGTGCGTGTGAAATGGAATGTTGTTTTATTCATGGAAAACAGTGGTTTCCATGTGTGTGTTGTTATGTCAATAAAGTTTTCCTTATGAATTTTTCCATTCCTTCTTGTTTGGAAAATCACAAACACCATATACATAAAAAAATCTACATTTTACTTATATAAGGACAATTTCTTTCTCAAATGAATTTACCGCTACCATGTTTTCATTTTTCATATCAATATTTTTTTCTTAAGTATAAAAATTGGATTCATATCCAAAACCTTGGAATCATATAATACATAGATATGAAGCATTATGTTTTGGGATACCGAATTCTGGATATAAACTGTAATGAAGTTCCACTCTGAATTCTGTATATGAACTGTAATAAAGTTCCACTCTAAATTCTGGATATGAACTGTAATGAAGTTCCACTCTGAATTATAGATATGAACTGTAATGAAGTTCCACTCCGAATTCTGGATATGAACTATAATTAAGTTCCACTCCAAATTCTGGATTTCAAATGTAATGAAGTTCCACTCCGAATTCTGGATACGAACTCTAATGAAGTTCCATTCGGAATTATGGATACAAACTCTCATTTAGTTCAACTCGAAATTCTGATTACAGACATATCTATGTTCTGAATCCAGGTTCTCTGAATTCAAACATCGAACTCTTATGAGTTCTAACTCCGAATTCCCATGAACTCTGACACCAAACATTTTAAGATTGGGTTCTGAATTCTGATGAAACCAGATTCTAGATTTCTACAGAATTCAGGTTCCGAATTCCTACAAAACATAATCTAAATATCCTTTTATTATAGACTCTAAATTCTATTTTTGTTAGACTATGAACTTTTATTTGAATTCATTCCGAACTTCAGTTTTTCTTACGCTTACACTCGTTTGATTATAAAATGATGGTGTGCCTTCATGTACACATGTTTTGTTATAAAACGATGTCGTCCATTCTATTTCTAACTAACTGTTGGTTGAGTGACACGTGTACAGGTCCCTCCGAAATATAAGGACAATATGACCATTGGAGGAGAGATCTGACCATTCCAACTAAGCTTATAAAAAGGATCTCATTTGAAAGAGCTCAAAAAAATTGAACAAGTTGATCAATATAGAGACCACACGCTGTTAAGGTGATTTCTAGAGAGAGAAGCTTTTTAGTCCTTGTGCGTAATGAACTGCTTGTTCAGATTGCTTCGTGCGACTCCGAATGTTGGTGATTACATGTTAGGGTTTCCGGGGATATGAAGATAGAGGTGCCGACTACCTTGAAGTTCGAGGGCTTCCTTGCTGAGGAAGAAAGAGGTTCCAACAACATTGATGTTGAGGTATTGCGGGGATAGAAATACAGAGACTCCAATCTTTGTATTGAGGGATTACCTGGGTTTGGGTAAGATATACTTTCTTGAAAGTATAAATCAAGGGACCTTTATCTAAGGTTGTTGGATATCCTTCTCTTTGGGTTAAAACATTTATATCGTGTTACTTTTTTCGGCTACATGTTCTTCCGCTGCATTTTGTATTGTAAGGAAAGTATAACATTCTTATATTTCCTTACACTTTTACTCTGATTAATTAAATTCTATATGCTTTTCGGTAGAATCTCATATTGTAAGCTTTGGTTATGTTTCAATTTCCGGATCCATATTTCTGGAACCATTTTTTCGGAATCACTTTCCAGATTTAAGCATGTGTATAGAACTAGAAGTTTGTAACTTCATACTTTGACCCAATATATTAATTGGTGTTAGAGGTGTTGTGAATTTTCTTAGTTTAATTTTGTTAAACATAGATCTTTCCTTGTTTAAGGAAATTTTTTAAAGTGTACAATTCACCCCCCCCCCCATCTTGTATATTGATCATCTACATCATTATTTCGATCCTACAATTAGTATCAGAGTAGGTTTCTGAAATAATTATATTCACATATATGTTTTCCTTGATCAGTTTTTCCTTGTTCTATATTTTTCATTTCTTAGGAATATTCTCCTTGAATCTGAACTTTTTTTATTAACAAGTTCTTTGTAGAAATATTTTAAGATGGTAGGAATCAATGTTTGTTCCACCGAAAACCTAAATCCTACAAGAACACCAATATTGGATGGTAATGATTATTAGTATTGGAGAGATCGAATGAAGAAATTCATTATTAGTACTTGATTAGAAATTTTTTTTGCTTACTAGAGGTTATCAAATTCCTGATAAGGAAGTTAGTACTTTCAAGAACCAAGAGAAGCATGATTACCAGCTTAACTATAAGGTACACAATACTTTACTATGTTCATTGACTAGGAACATATATAGCCAAATTTCTTTTTGTGAAGCAGCTAACTATATATGGAAGAAACTTGACGTTACTCCTTTTGGTACATCTAAAGTGATTGAAACTAGAAGAACTATGCTTAGAGATGAGTATCATGGTTTTAACATTCCTTATGGAGAACCCATTTGTAAGGTGAAATAAAGGTTTATGACTATAGTGAATATCTTAAAATATATGGGAGATAAAGGTCTAGATGATGAAGCTCTTGTTGACAAGATCATTGATATTATTCCCAATTAGTGGGAATCAAAGAGAACTGCAATTGATGAGAACAGGAAGGTTACTCAAATTTCCTTACATGAGATGTTTGGAACTCTTCTCCAACATGAAACAAGAATGAAAAGAGATGCTGACAACATCAAGAAGAATAATGGGAATGGTACTGTTGCTTTTACTACTACATCAAATCACAGGAAATCTAAGACTCCTTAGAGAATAACTAGATCCAAATCTAAGAAGGTTTTTATCCAATCCGAATCTAGTGAGAGTGAAGTCTTAGAGAATGAGTCAGCAAATCTTGCAAGAAGGATGAATAAGATAGCTGGAAAAAGAAATTTCCAATCCAAGTATATGAAGAAGGATATGAATGATAGGAAATATAAAGATGTCACATGCTATGAATGCAAGAGAGTTGGACACATAAGACATGATTTCCATTTGCTCAAGAAGAAAGAAAGAAAAGAGAGGCATTATGAAAGGAATAGGAAGAATTATTATAAAGCTAAAGCTAAGAATGTTCTGAAAGCTAATGATTCTTGGAGTGCCAGTGGTGGTGACTCTTCAAATGAATCTTTTGATTATGAGTCATTAGGATAGAAGAATATTGGTCTTATAGTCAGATTACCTATTAACAATCGTTGCTTTATTGCTAAGGTACACAATGATGAATCATTGACCAATGTTTCTTTAAATTCTAATGATAGTAAATATTATAACTCTTCGGATGAAGAATCATCTTCTGATGAAGAAAATATTTTCCCTACCTATGAAGAAGTTTTTGGGTTTACAGAACTCCTTGAGATTGAGAATTAAAATCTCAATAAAAAACTTGATAAGGTAAACTCTAGGAATATTATTCTTATTAAAAAAATATCAGATCTTTCTAAAGATCTTGATAAGAAAAATGCTGATTTTATACGTATTTCAAAAAGTCTTGAGGATATAAATTTTGATAAGAATAAACTTTCAAAAGATCTAAAAAAAGTAATTTCTATGAAAAGTGTTTTTGAGCCTAGCTCTAGTTCCAAATATAATGATTTTAAAGATAAAACATTGGTCATAAAACTCAAGTCCGAAATATTTTCCTCAAAGAAGTGTCTTTCTAACTTTACCTTAGGTAAGAATATTTTGATAAGATGTATTCACAAATACGGCCATTAAGAAACAAATCCGGATTTGGTTATACCCATGAAAAAACAACTTTTACTAACAATTATTTTGTTCTTCATAGTGCCCCATTTTGTACCAAGTGTCCATGTGGTGGTCACTGGGCAAAGAATTGTTCTTTACACAAAACCCAATATTTAGGTTTTCATAAGGATTATTTTTCTAAGAAGATGTGGGTACCAAAAATTTTGTTATCTGAAGATCTCGGATCCAAACATGTTTGGATTCCGAAAGTCTAATTATTTTCTTATTTTTAGGAAGATAAATGAAGTACCAATAGCAATACATGGTACATGGATAGTATATGTTCCCATCATATGACTGGTAAAAAAATTATTTTGAAAATATTATCAAGACGAAAGGAGGAAAAGTAACTTTCCGAGATAATGCTCAGGGAGAAACTGTTGGTATAGGTAATATTGTTATTCTTGGTCAAACATTGATTTCAAACATTTTTTTTTGTTGAGGGTCTTAAGCACAAACTCATTAGAATAATTCAATTTTGTGAGGAAGGTTACCTTTTTAATCATAGGAATGATAAATTCATAGTACACAATTCCAAGTAAGATTTTATTCTCTCTAACAATAGGCAAGAGAATGTTTACACATTAAAATTAGAAGACCTTAAGAGCGAAGACTAACCTTTCCTAAGTGCTATGTAAGATCATTCATGGTTATGGCATAGAATACTAGGTCACTGTAACCTTAGAAACTTATGTAAACTCTATAAGAAGATACTAGTTAAGGATCTACCAGAGATTAGATTTGATTCTTATAAAGTTTGTAATCCTTGTCAATATGGAAAGCAACATAAATATAGTTTTAAATAAATCAGTGAAGTCTCAACAACTGATGCATTATAGTTGGTGCACATGGATCTTTTTGGTCCAACACAAACATCAAGCATTGGTGGAAAATATTATGTGTTTGTTCTAGTTGATGTTTACACAAGATTTACACGGGTCTATTTTCTAGAAAATAATTCTGAGGATTTTTCTAATTTCAAATGTTTTAGATCCCCTGTTAAAAATGAGAAAAACCTTCCATTCAAAACTATTCATAGTGATCATGGTAGAGAATTTCAAAATTCTGATTTGGAAACTTTTTCTAGTAGAAACGTTATTACTCACAACTTTTCAGCACCTGGAACTCCTCAAAAAATGGTGTAATTGAAAGAAGAAATATAATTCTTCAAGAGATAACTAGAACCATGTTGAGTGAATATTCTATATCTAGACATTTCTAGATTGAAGATGTAAGTAATTCTTGTTACACTATAAATCGTGTTTTGATTAGACCTTTTCCTAATAAAACTTCTTAGGAGATATGGACGGGTAGAAAACCTAGACCTTCTTACTTTATGGTTTTTGGATGAAAAGTTTTCATTCTTAATACTAAAAATAAATTTCAAAAATTCACACAAAAATCTGATGAAGGAATTTTCTTAGGATACTCCACAACTTATAAGGCTTATAGAATTTTAAACCAAAACACTTGTACTGTTGAAGAAACATTGCATGTAAAATTTGATGAATGTGATCCTTTTGATTTTAAATCATCCCAACCTACATCCTCGAATCTGTTTTCAAAAACTAATTATCAACCTTTGTTAGGAGATCCTTCTGATAAGGAAAATGTTCAAGTAAATATTTCTGAAACATTTACCCCATAAGGCATTCTAGCCTATGTTGATGAACAGGTTTTACAAAACCCAAGTCAGGTATTTCTAAAAAATCATCCCATTGATAGTATAATTGGTGATTTCAATCGACCTGTAAGGACTAGAAGTTCCTTAAGAAATTAAGTAGAACATATAGCATTCATTTCCCAATTGGAACAAAAAAGCACTGATGATGCTTTAGGTGATGTTGATTGGATAAAAGCCATGCCAGATGAACTAAATGAATTTGAAAGGAATAATGTCTGGACATTGGTTGAATGACCTAAGGAAACTTCTGTTATTGGAGTAAAATGGGTCTTCATAAATAAGTGTGATGAAAATGTTGTCATTGTTAGAAACAAAGCTAGACTAGTTTCTAAAGGCTATAATCAGCAAGAGGGAATAGACTATTAATAAACCTATG
Organism: Viscum album; assembly: GCA_963277665.1. Classification (NCBI taxonomy): domain Eukaryota; kingdom Viridiplantae; phylum Streptophyta; class Magnoliopsida; order Santalales; family Viscaceae; genus Viscum; species Viscum album. The sequence continues at coordinate 1,419,374,055 of OY728123.1, read as the reverse complement.
CTTTAGTAGTTAGACTTGAATCTATTCATATTTCACTTTCCTTTGCAGCATTCTTTAATTTTAAAATTTTTCAAATGGATGTGAACGGTGCTTTTCCTAAGGGTTGTGTTCAAGAGGAAGTTTTTTTGGAACAACCTCCTAGATTAGAAGACACAATATATCCTGATCATGTTTTTAGATTAACCAAATATTTTAATGGTTTTATACAAGCCCTGCAAGCTTGGTATGATAGACTTATAGGATTTTTTCTTCAAAATAACTATGTTAAGGAAAATGCAGATCCAACCCTTTTTATAATGAATGACAACAAAAATGTTTTGATTGTTCAAATATATGGTGATGACATCATATTTGGTTCAACTCAGCAATCTTTAACTGATTCCTTTGCAAGTCTAATGAAATATGAGTTTGAAATGAGTATGATGGGTGAGTTAACATTTTTCCTTGGTTTTCAAATTTCACAAAAACCAGAAGGAACCTATATATCTCAACAATATTATATTATATGTCTTCTTAAAAATTTTGGATTTGACAACACTAAAAGTATTAGTACTCCCATTGGTACCTCAAACACACATGATCTTGATGATGCTGGGAAACCATTAGATCAAAAATCATTTAGAGGTATGATAGGAAGCCTTCTATACTTGACAGCTAGTCGTCCAGACTTAATGTTTTCAGTGTGCCTATGTGCCAGATATCAATCTAATCCTAAGGATTCTCATTTAAAGGCAGTGAAAATAATTTTCTCCTACTTAATGGGAACCATGGATCTAGGACTATTTTATACTTCTAGAAATCATTTTATCTTAAAATTTTCTTCGGATGCTGACTTTGGTGGAAGTAGAATGGATAGAAAAAGTATATCAAAGAACATGTCATTTCTTAGGAGATTAATTAGCTTCTTGGTCCTGCAAACAGAAACACTCAGTAGCACTCTCCACTGTTGAAGCTGAATATGTAGCAGCTGGAAGTTGTTGTGCTCATGTGTTGTGGATGAAACACACACTCACATACTATGGCTTGAGTTTTACTTAGACTCAAAATTTTTGTGATAACACAAGTACCATTTCCCTTAGTAAAAATCCCGCACATCACTCTCGTGAAAAACAAATAGATATTGGGCATCACTTTCATAGGGATCACACACTAAAAGGAGATATTATTCTTCAATTTATCAGAACACAAGATCAATTTGCTAACATTTTCAGAAAATCGTTACCCTCTAATAGATTTGAATACATTAAACAAAAGTTAGGAATGATAACTGTAAGGTAATCCTTATTCAGTAACTTCTTGTTGAACAATTCTCCTTACAGTAATAAACATCTTTTCATAGGGGAGTACATTTTCTTGTTAGCTTAATCAAAATTTTCGTAGAATGTTTTTTTTTCAAATTCTTTTTTGTATTCAATTTTTTTTTCAAACAAAATTTTCGTAGTCAGTTTTTTTAATGCTTTTTTAATCAAAATTTTTGTAATTAGTTTTTTTAAAGCTTTGGTAATCAAAATTTTCATAGTGAGTTATTTTTAAAGCTTTTGTAATCAAAATTTTCGTACTCACTTTTTTTTAATCTTTTGTAATCAATAATTTTATAGTCAGCTTTTTTAAAAAACTATTTTGTAATCAAAATTTTCATAGATAGTTTTTCAAACTTTTATAACAAACAATTTTGTAATGAATTTTTCGGAACTGAAATTTTTTGTAATGGAAATTTTTAGAACTGGAACTTTCGTAATGAGAATTTTTTATCTCGGAATTTTCCTGATGAAATTTTTTTGTACATATTCTTTTTGTACATGAATTTTTCATACTCATAATTTTCATACTGAAATTTTTCGTACTCAAACTTTTTTTACTGGGATTTTTGTAATCATAATTTTCGTTCTGAAGTTTTGGTACTCAAAGTATTTTCAAAAATTTTTTTTTTGTAGTCAAATTGTTCACCTATTACGAATAAACTTACTTGTCATTCCTAAAGGTATGATTTCCTTACATAAGTGTTCATAGTTATATTTTTCGTACTGGTATTTCTCTATGAGATTTAAAATTTCTCGGAATCTAGTTTTCTTAAATCCGATTGTTTTTCTTAAAACCTCAAAATATTGGATTCAATATTTCCTTGTAGGTATGTTTTCAACCATCAGATTAGATCAGAGATTTTTTCAACCGTTATATGGTTTTTGGAAGCTCAAAGGTCACATCCATCGCCTATATAAAGGGGACCCCCGATTGTTATCCCACATCGATCTTCAAGCTATCGCATATTTAGGTTCTGCCTCCCTTCTTAAAGCATGTTCTGAATCTTCCATTGCTCTTCATTACGAATGTCTGGTGAAGCTACTTATCAAGATATGTCAACTATGAAGCCAATATCAAAATGGTTAGTTTACAGGGATAGGTTAGTGTATTCGAGTTTCTACAAGTATGATTCTCTTATATCTAAGAACATAATATTTAATGGCTGGTAGGATTTTTTTCTTATCAAAGCTAGCGAATCAGGATACGGTTTATACAGATTTTCTTGTTGAGTTTTACGAGTCTATTTCCTTCCTTAAGGAAGATGGCAGAGAGAAGTTTTCATTCATGTCATATGGGAATAGTTATATACTTTCATACACCAAGGCTACAAGCTTGGTGGGTCTATATTATGAAGGTGAAGTTGTGTTTTGTTCATATAAGCATCCGGATGAGCAAGGAAGTTTCAAAAAAGTGAAGGAATTGAAATTCCATGGACTTAAAGATGCCTAGACTGCTATGATTGCTCATCTCTCTTCGAATAATTGGATTCTACAGCTGTAGGTACAAGGATTTTTCATACCGATAAGGGGTGATAAGGATAATCTCAAGAAGAGTGATATATACATCGTATATTTTCTGGTAAATCTAAGGAAGTTGAATTTAATGAGGCATGTTTTGGTTACAGTTAATAATATTAAAGAAGGGAATCTGAAAGCTCAAATCATAATGTATCCGGCCTTGTTTTCTAATCTTATTATTAGATGTCTTGATTAGTTTAAAGTTTCTTGTACTTCCAAGCAAATAAATTGAAAGGTAATGCTGGTTAGTGATGATACATTAAAGAGGATGAATATGGGTTTTTCTGTTGAATCTGGAGAATTCTACCCTTTACTAGAGGAAGAGGGTGAGGCAGCTCAAAAATATCAACAAACTCTGGATCCATCTAAAAAGTCAAGGAATAAGAGAAAGTTGAATGGAGTGGTGGATAAAGACAAGACCCAGAAATATAAGTAATCCTTCCTTACTTAACCTTTACCAGAGACCCCTGGGAAGAACTAATTCACTCAAGATAATCATAAAGAGAAAGAAGTTATTGAAAGATTATATGAAGAAGTTGTTGATAGATATGAAGAAGAAGTTGTTGAAAGAGAACAAGAAGTAGTAGAGGAAGAGGAAGAAGTAGAATAAGGAAGTAATGATCTAGATGACCTAATTAAAAAAGTTGAGGATTATTAAGAAAAGGCTGAATCTGAAAAAAAATTCACTACAGGAAAGGGAGTAGAGAAAGAAGGTAACAAAGATGATGATAAGGAATATTAAGAGAAAGAGTATGAATTGTCTAAGGAAGAGACCTATGAGAAGAATTTTCTTGAGGAAGGAGTAGAAAAGGATAAAATAGTGAAGACAAGATTGTTCAACTATATGATAGTGAGTAAGAATCTCCAGATGATCAATCCTTTCCAAAAACAGATAAAGGTAAGCAACTGCTCATGGATACAGCAACAAAAGATATCATCAGGAAGAAAGAAGTTGTTGGTTCTTCTAGAATAAAGCTAGTGGAGGTTAAAGAAGAGAATTCACCTAGTAAGGTATCAGATTTGGAGTCATCAGCTTTGGGTCATGACTTTGTTTTTGAGACTCTGAAGAAATTGGTGGACACCATTCCGATTTTTCCCACCATAGACTCAAGGTTCCAAATGCTTCAACATAGTCTAAATCAGAAATCGGAATACTTATCCATGCTGAGGTATAAGTGTGTAAATATCAAAGCTGACCATAACTTTTTTTTCATCAATTATGATGTTCATAGAAAATCTTACAGCAAAATCACCCTTTGGTCAAAGAAGGTGGATGATGACTTGGTTGAGTTTGATATTTTTCAGAAAGAGGTAAAAGTTTCTTTTGATACTGAGGATGCAAAGCTAAAGAATCTTCAGGAGAAGCTAATCCTTGAGGAAAATTCTTGGAATCAATAAGTGAAGGACTTGAATGATAAGGTTAAATATCTCTCTCAAAATTTTAAAAGGGATAGAGATCTACGGATTGAGCTCACACAAAAGCTCATAAAGCAAGATGAGTTAGTGAAGATGTGGGAAGAGGCCATAAAGGCTCAGGCAGAGGTGTTGAATGCTCAATAAGAAGGATCACAGCTTTGGAGAAGCAAGCTGAGGAGGATCAGAATGATTTGAAGAAGCTAAAAACTCTCTTGAGAAAGTTAATTCTAAAGGACAAGGAAAAAAATAAACTCAATCCGATCTTTTTTTGCATTTGAATTTCCATCTAAAATATTCTTTCAACTCTAATGAAATATCTTGTTGTTTTTATCTGGTTTTATTTTGAAATAATGTTTCAGGTACTTTATTTTTTTCCCATTCCCACAATTATTTTTCAAAATCACTAAGGGGAAGAAGGAAAAAGAACAACTCTTAATGGGGAGAAGGAATATTTATCAACTAAGAAGAACTATCCTTAAGTAATGGGGAGTTCTCATTACGATTCCTTCATTCTAATGAAAATTCCATTCCGTAAATTCCGAAAACAATACTTAGAGAACCAATGCCTAAGGGGGAGTTAGTTTTATTTAGTATCATCTATGAACAAAGGGAGATAAGTTTTAATTTCAATGTCTAAAGAAATTTTTTCTAAATTCTTTTATATTCTTTTTCATAAGGTTGTTTGTGCATTCCAAAAAGGGGGAGATTGTTAAGTCAATAAGGTTTTCGTTATGACTTTTTCCATTCCATCTTGTTTTGAAAATCACAAACACCCTATACTTAAGAAAATATGCATTTTACTTATATAAGGAAAGTTTCCTTTTTAAAGGAATTTACCACTACCATGTTTTCATTGTTCATATCAATATTTTTTCTTAAGTATAAAAATCAGATTCATATCAAAAACCTCAGAATCATATAATACATAGATATGAATCATTTTTTATTATAGGATCTGAATTATGGATATGAACTATAATGAAGTTCCACTCCGAATTCTGGATATGAACTGTAATGAAGTTCCACTCCGAATTCTGGATATGAACTGTAATGAAGTTCCACTCCGAATTCTGGATATGAAATGTCATGAAGTTCCACTCCGAATTCTGGATATGAACTGTAATGAAGTTCCACTCCGAATTCAGGATATGAACTATAATGAAGTTCCACTCCAAATCTAGGATATGAATTGTAATGAAGATCCACTCCGAATTCTGATTTGAACTGTAATGAAGTTCCACACCGAATTCTGGATATAAACTCTAATGAAGTTCCATTTCAAATTAATGATATGAACACTCATGTAGTTCGACTCCGAATTCTGATTACGAACTTATCTATGTTCTGACTCCAGGTTCTCTGAATTCAGACTCCGAACTCTTATGAGTTCTGACATCGAATTCCCAAGAACTTTGAATCCAATCTTTGTATGTTCTGGTTCCAAATTCTGATGAATCCATATTCCAGATTTGTATAGAATTCAGGTTCCGAATTCCTACAAAATAGAATCCAAATTTCCTTTTATTATAGACTTATAATTCCATTTTGGTTAGACTCTGAACTTTTATTTTCTTACATTCTGAACATCAGTTTTTCTTACGCTTACACTCGTTTCATTATAAAACGATGTCATGCCTTCAGTTACACATGTTTTGTTATAAAATAATGTCGTCCATTCTGTTTCTAATTAACCGTTCGTTGAGTGACACATGTAAAGGTCCCTCCAAAATATAAGGAAAATATGATAGTTGTAGGAGGGAGCCGACCGTTCCAACCGAGCCTATAAATAGGAGCTCATTTGAAAGAGCTCAAAAAATTGAACAAGTTGATCAATCTAGAGACCACATGAAGTTAAGGTGATTTCTAGAGAGATAAGCTTTTCATGCCATGTGTGTATTGAACTGCTCATTCAGATTGCTTCATGCGACTCAGAATATTGGTGATAACATTTTAGGGCTTCCGGGGATAAGAAGACAGAGGTTCCGACTACTTTGAATTTTGTTGGCTTCCATGCTAAGGAAGACAGAGGTTCCAACTACATTGAAGTTGAGGGCTTGCAGGGATAACAAGACAGAGACTCTTATCTTCATATCGAGGGATTACCCAGGTGTGGGTACGACAGACATTCCTAAACATACGAATCAAGTGACCTTTATCCAAGGTATTTGGATATCCTTCTTTTTGGGTTAAAAGATTTTTTACTTGTTACTGTTTTTTCTACAAGACTTTCTGCTGCATTTTGTATTGTAAGGAAAGTATAACATTATTATATTTCATTACACTTGTACTCTGATTAATTTAGATTCTCTATGCTTTAAGGTATAATCTCATATTGTAATATTTGGATAAGTTTCAATTTCTAGATCCATATTTCCGGAACCAGTTTTTCAGAATCACATTCCAGACATAAGAAAGTGTATAAAACTAGAAATTTGTGACTTCATACAATGACCTAGTCTTTTAATTGGTGTTATATGTGTAGTTAATTTTCTTATTTTAATTTTGTTAAACATAGATCTTTCCTTTTTTAAGGAAATTTTTTAAATTGTACAATTCACCCCCCACCCCTCTTGTGTATTGAGCATCTACATTATTATTTCAATCCTACATGTGTTGATTGTTTGATAAATGTGAAACTGTGAAAGTGATTATTTATTTATATGCTTGTGATGTTTGGCACATATATATTTGAGTGGTTATTTTATGAGACATGTGAAATGGAATTTAAGAACAATGTGAATCCTGAGTATCTAGGTGGGAAGAATAGAACTAGTACGTAGGTTGATTTGGAAGAGGCTAAGTCCTAAATTCATCTAGAAGGATTAATGAATATAACACTAACTAAACATGTGATATGATCAATGAACATCGTAAATTGGGATGTGTTACCATCTAGTAGATAATGCACAAGAATTTTGTTGGTTTTGGATTATGATATAGAGACCATTAGACCTTGGGATTGGATCCTCTTTAATGGTTCGTGCATGAGAATGTTGTTGGTAGTTTAGTTGGAGGATTTTGATCACTGATGTATGAGATACATAGAGTCCCACTTATGTTAGTTACTTATATAGATTTCACATGGTGTGCTATTGTGACATTATGCTAATGTGATGTGGTGTTTTCCTTAGTCATATTTTAGACCTTTTGAACATTTTTATTTCAATCAAGTATATTTGGAAAAAAGGTTTTCTTAAAAAGTGTTTCAAGAGAAAGTTTTACTTAAAATGTTTTCATGGAAATGTTTCAAATATTATTATGGAAATGTACATGTTCATCTGTATTATAATTTACAGCATGTAATATTTCATTTGGGTGTAATCCAACTAAGATTTGGATTCCACCCTACATACACCTTTGGGTGAATGTGAATTTTTTATGTATGACCTAGGTAAAGGAATGATGTATTGTGGTAGTGATTGGGGCTGTGGTTGCTGGTGTTCCACTTCGTAAAGGTGCTAATCGTGGTGGATTAAAGGTGATTCCCCTCTTGTCTGATAGAGGTTTTTTGGATACTTCTTTTGTTCCCATTTTATTATTGCACATTGTTTATAGTTAAAATTATAAAACAGTAAATATAAATATTTTTTATTTCATTTGGTTATGATTATAATTTATGTGATGTTTATTCTTGTTCATTATTCATGGATATAAAAATGTTTGAAATAATTCCCAAATTATATTTTTGATGCCCAATCACTAATTTATAACCTGTGGGGATTCGGAATGCTTGTCGGGCCTTGTCTCGGGTCAGTTCATGTGTCATATTGGATTGCATCCAGGCTTGGTTCATGATAATAACCATATTTCATTAGTTGATTTTTATTAAAATAACCATTTTCATTCCAGTATATAGATGAAACATTTTTAGGAAATATATGGAAAGAGATGTGAAACTCTATCATGTTTGGAAATATATTAGTAATTGGAAGTGGTTATAAATAAATATTTAATATGGAATGGTTAATTAGTTATATATCATTTTTCAAAACATGAAGATAGATCAGAGAATGTATAAGAGTTATAAAGATGACATGTTGAAATATATTTCTTTTTAGGTAGGTTATTATGTCTTTCTGAAATTACATCCATGAAAATATGTTTCTGGTTTTTGTAGAAAGGGTAATCTAAATAAACTTTTTATTAAACCATGTGAAATTTAGAAAAAATTTGGATTGTTTCATTTCCAACTAGTTTTTCCCCATGATTATATATGGTATCTGATATGTTTAATGTTTCATTTCTGTGTAAATAGATACCTAAGTCCTCTAATTTTTTAATCTATTAAGTAGTTAAATTGAAAAAGATATATTCTTCTGAAGAAAATATATTTTAGATTATAAATCACATAGATAATTTTTTTACAATATGTTTAATCCTAACGTTACATTTTGATTAAATAATAACGTGATTGATAAAGATGCATGGGAATCACACTACTGTAAAAGGAATAAACACCATCAACTGTTTAAGTAATGAATATTTGATAGGACATATTTTGATGAAGGAGGGGAATGTGTTGACCTACGTAAGGATTGTAATAAGTCAAATTCCTGTTGTATTAATATTTTTGGTAATATTTTATAAATACATATTCACTATAATAATTTTATTAATGTTTATCATCGAAAATGAAATAGTTATTATTTAATTAATTTTTTTCCATGTGTTACCTAAATCAATTTAAAATATAAATTTTAAAATTTTAAAATATTATATGATAAAATGTACTTTATTTTTCAATTCTATATATCAAATATAGGTTATGGTCAATTTTTGTGATGAATATTAGAATAATTATTTTTAGTGAACAATGATTATTTCTGTTTTTATAAAAACTATGATTTATTTTCATGTATTTTTAGTGACCTATCTTTTAATTGGATTAAAATTATATTCATTCCTTTTGATATAAAAATAATCTTATTAATTTTACGGAAATTATAATTACACATAATTTTTGTATGAATTAATTTATAGGCTTCAAAACACTTTCTTCCAAAAAAGTGTTTTTCTTTTTTTTTTCTACTATAATAAAATTAATTTATAAAATTAATAAAAATTGTATCTGAAAATTACATATCATATTTTTAATTTAGAGGTTCTAATTTATTAATGATTAAATTTAATTTTTGGTCTGAATTAATAGTAACCAATGTAATTTTTTATCATCGCGATAAAGGTTAAAATAATATAATTTAGGTCAAACTAATGTTATATGGTCAAAAAATATCTTCGTAGATATTATTGGAAGAGATTATATTTAATATTATCACCATATAATAAAATTAAATTGCGTTTCTAAAACATTCCCATGAAAAAGAATTTATATTATTTTAAAACACTGAATAATTACATGAGTATCACTCCCCTCACTTATAAATGGGATTATAATCTCCATATTTATTAATAAAAATAGATCACTCTTAAATTGACATACAATTCCAAAATAACATTTGAACATACATTCCCACATCTTAGATATCATGATCTCAAAAAAATACCAACCTATTAATTCTTATTATCTATTATAGAGGATTTTTTCCAAAGAATAGTTATAGCTCCTAACTTAGTTATTTCATGTTTATCTCTTATTCTACCTCCATCATACCTAACAGAACCATTATTAAATAATATCATCATTATATAAAATGTAATTAAGGTTTATTATGTTTATTATATAACCCTTTTTAAACTCCTTTTTTATCCAATGATAAATTAAATCATTTCTCATGCGTACGTATAGACAATCATATCCAGGAAGCAAGGTATTTCATTTTTCATCATCTCTTATAATTTATGGTTAATATAAAATTAGTATATATGTTATTTATAACATATTTATGACTCTATAATGAATATATATTACTTAACTTCATGTTACGTCCCAACCCGGCTTACCTCTAAGACGGGGGCCGGATTGGTGTGTCACATGGCCTCATGTGCATCTCCCCGGATGCTAGAGGTTGCCGACTAGAAGTGAGGGAATTTTTATGTTTGAGTGGGATACTATGACCTCATAGGTAATAGGTATTATCATAGAAGAAGTAAAAAACAATTAATAATAAATAGCCGAAGCATATCAATGAATAAACTACAGCAGAAGCAATATATATAATCCAACTGAATAATACTCAAGTGCGGAATATCACAAAATGATATAATGCCATGATGTATGTCTAAACTGAAAGTACCAAAAACAAAACCCAATAATGATATCAACTAAAAATAAAAGAAACAAAGTGTGACAGCTGCAGCATGAGAAAGGCTAGGTCCTCTGCCCTAATCTATATCCTAAGCAGCAATAATCAATCAAGAATCAGAAGTGGCATGCTTCCCTTTGTCAATACCTTCAATCATATAATCTACGTGAGTGTTAACGACGCCTTAGAAGGGTGTGATATAAAATACTAGTAGGGTGGCACTCGCTGTGTCTAAACCTTTAAATTTCGTGCAATAATAAAATGCAGTGTGCCATTATATAACAATTTACGATAATTTATTAAGAGCAATGGAATAAATAACTCGGACAGGGTTCCAGGTAGCCCCCATGCCCAATCACCTGCATTGGCCTAAGCCGAAAGTCTGAAAGCAGTACCTATAAGTAGAATATGAATATGCATACATATATAACATGGAAGAGTAAGGTAAAACAATGAAGTGGCATACCTCCAATCTTGTGCTTTAAGTTGGGGTCTGAGTCATGTGTCAAACATGTGTGCTTAAACATACCAAAAATTATCTCAAATATCAAGAGCCTAACAGCAACATTAATATAAACCTTCATTGAATCATTATTAAGGATCAATTTGAGAGTTGGAGTCTGAGTCAATCCCCAAGGTGTCGCTAAGGAAGATCCTTCTATTATCCAATACCATCGAGCTCGTCAAAGGCAATCTTTCCAAAGACCAAGTATCGCTCGTGGCATTCAATTACCCTGAGTCTGTCCCGATCTCGCAAAAAGGGGTCGAGTGTCATCTGAGGATGGCTTAGCAACATTTCCAACGGATCCATCCCTATGGACCCTTTTGGAATCGGTATCACTCATATGCATTAGAATGCTCAGGTAAGTCTTCGTCTGGAAAAGCCAAGAACACCGCCAACTGACACATAGAGGTAACCGTCAAGAACATAGGGTCTAAGTGTGACCCTTAATATGGGACTCATCTCATTTCCTCACCCGGAATTTAATTAATATTTTCATAGTAGTAGATATGATATCAACATAGGTAATTGTAGCTTGAAACCAAACAGGTAAACTCATGCATCAGATAGTGAAAATTATATATTTCAACATAGCAATCATAACAAGGCAAATTACTGCATCAACGTAAGAAGATAAATTCACTTTTAAATAAATTAGACCAACCAACTACCAATATCCAACAATTCCAAAGTTAATAATTAATCTAAATTAATTATTTAAATTAAACACCACATGGTGCATAATTAACAATTTCAATATAACAATATTAAAAGTCAAAGCATCACGTCAACATAAGAAGATAAATGTACTTTTAAATAAATAAATAAATTAGCACAACTAGCTAAAAAGATCCAGCAATTTCAAAGATCATAATTAATCTAAATTAATTATTTAAATTAAATAAAACAAAATAGGATGTGCAACACATGCAAAAAAATACACTTTTTTAATATCAAATAAACCAACACAACCAACTACTAGATATTCAATAATTAGATGTTCATAATCAATATAAATTTACTATTTAAATAAATCTCAACAAAAATAGGTTGCACGACACATGTAATTAAATAAATTAAAATTCTAGGCTAATGGAAATTATACCGACCATGTCGGCACACCCAAAGGGGTGTCTGACCTTGTGAAAACAACATAAACAATTTAATTAACAATAAATAGCATTGCAGCAATTATGTGAAATAATTAAATTAGAGAGATATTATAAATTTGTACAAAGACGGTATGCACCGACGAATGGCACAACAGTGATTTTTTATAAATCGCAATGAAATGGATGGAATGAGATTAGACTCCCCATCTTATGGTGGTATATGATTATATGATCCGCCATAGGCTTTGATTTGATCTAAAACAGAAGAAAACAGAAGATTTTAGAAAAACCCCAAAATAGTGTAAAATTCTTCCGTAGCGAACTACGCAAGGGATTTGGAATGAGATCGCACGATTCTTGGTCTGTGGGATAAGACATACCGAGCGGTTCATAGCGCTCCTGACGGTGAAGAAAACATAAGACGAACGGAGGCACAACAATCTTCCGAAGGGAGGAGAAGGTGCTGTGAACCACCTACGGAGGAGAGGTGCGCCACACACAGGAGAGGAGGAGAGGAGGAGAGGAAAAAAGAAATAAAAAGGAAATGTAAGAAAAAAAAGGATAAAAATAAAAGGGAGATAAATAAATTAAATAATAAAAAATAAAATGGTGGATGAAATGAGATAAATAATTAAAATAGGTTTACCTCATTTTAATTATTTTTAATTTCTCTCCAATCGTATATATTATATTATTTATTATTACCCTCATTAAATTTCATTAGTTTCCTTTAATCCTTTTTAATTATTTTTAACTTGAACGTTGCGCTATGGCATGAAGTAATATTTTACATAAGGCCTGAACAATCTTGTAATTAATTTTAATAGCTGTTCGGGTCATGCAATAGGGTACGCAGGCGTGCGCCCGACATTGCTTTAAATATTTTGATTAATAACTTAAAAGTCCCCAACTTGATTTATGTAGACATGTTAAATGCATATATGTAGAGAATTAATAATATTTTATCTAACCTAACAATAAATATCTATCCATGTATATACGTGTTATATATATATATACACACGCATCTACATATTCATATATATACACCCACACATGAACATATAACTATATATATATATATATATATATATTTAATCCCTTATATATAGTAATAGCTCACATATATATACATAAATGTTTTTGTCTCAATATAATAATAATAACAATAATTAAAATAATTAATATTATTTAATTCAATCCATCAATGACATCATTAATATTTTAATGACAAAATCCATTAATAAAAAGGAGAACGATTATCAAATAAATATTTATTGCACATTTGTATTTAATTGGAACAATTAATAATATCATATTTATTATATAACCTAGATATTATTTACTCTGCAACACAATTTATTAATTGTGGTAGTGCATTTCCATTTGTTGACATTAACACAAATAATAATATTAATAATAAAATTTTTATTATTAATTTAAACTGTCCAAAAAAAATATTTAACCCAATTAAAGTATCTTCAGATGCGATTTGACCAAACGTCCCATGATCGCAAAGGTTATACCCTATCTAGGGTAAAACCCACATCCTGAAACTATTGGGGGTCTCAGATTTCTCATTTGATGCACCGTTTGTGAGAAAATATTTATTTAATATGTAATAAAATGGATTACTTAATAATTTTAAAATAAAGACGGTACTATCAGGTATGAGGGTGTCAAACACCTAATGCGAATCAAGGTTATACCCTACCTAGGGTAAACCCGACATTTCAGATCTAAAGGTGGTCTCATATTTCTCATATGATGCACTGTTTGAGAGAAATAATTATTTATTATATAAAAAATGGAATAATTAATTAATTAAAAATATAGGTGGAATTATCATGTGTGGGTGTCAAACACCCAATTTGAATCAATGTTATACCCATCCTAGGGTAAAATAGACGTTCTGGACCTAATGGTGGTCTCAGATTTCTCATACAACACACCATTTGAGAGTTATTTAATTTTATTGTAAATAAACAAACACATGTATCAATAAAATAAACTTAATATTTTTATTTTATCAACACCGCAGTGTCAAATATCAGAATAAAAAGTTTTGATGCTCGGTTTTAAAACCGATCTGCCCAGTTAATGGAAAAAAATCTTTTTCTTGTATTTTTTCATCTGGTTTAAAACACAAGACGTTACAACCTTCCCACCTTAGAACTTATCATCCCTGAGAAGCCTTCGAGAACAACGTAACCTTCACCAGGTCTACAAAGTTATGCAGTATTATACAAAAGGTCATGCTACGTATCTAAATTCTCAATGCATGCTCAAACATTGGTTTGAAAAGCAGCACCTAAGATATTAAGGTCTGAGCCAATGCTCATTTTCCAACTGAAACATCGAGATGGTAACTTTCCAAACACGTTCACCTAGAGCTACAACCATGTCATCATCTCATTAACTTATGGCCCGATGTTCCATTAGACCTAATGTTTTAAGGTTAGAAATAGGAAAATTATGAGTCATGGCACCTTACTCCATCAGAATATCAAACAAAACATGCCCTTAAGCGTTATAGCGATGCTTCTCTCTTGATTTCCAAAACTGATAAAACGGTCGATTCCCCATTTCCCTTAAAACCCAAGATGAGTTAGCTTTTTATGAAAATACCTGGTCGACACAAACTGCACTAGTCTCACCTGACAACGTGCCAAACAAAAGTTCCTTCACTAACCATTTCATTAAGCAAGAGAGAGAACTAGTCTAGCAACTCCGACAGACCATTTAAGAAGGTTCTCGACTTAGATGGCAGGTGTTTTATAGACTAAAATATGATGTCTTCTTCAAAGGTATCTCACATTTACCACGATCTCGTCCATCAATGTTCATACCTGACCTCTAGTGTCATTAATTGATTTAGGCATCACCGAATCTGATAACGAGTCTTGGGTATCATCTGATTGGCATAAAACGAGTGAAAGTAACTAACACAATATATTCCATACTCTATGTTTTTGAGTTAGACGTTGGTACAAGGGCAAGATGTCCATATCAAAACATTGACCGAGCCCAGAGTGGAATTTGCCTAGCGGTCAAGTTAGATGAAACGAATGGTGTACCAAAGTTCGTTAGGAATTCCTACACAGAAATCCATGGGTCACTCAAGACTAAAAAACCCCCGATAAGAATGATGAATTAGTGTGCAACACTGAGAAAAACACCCTAAACAAGCCCAACAACTTTTAAAGCTATAACATAGCGTAAGATCGATGCTCTCTTAGCACATCAAGGATGAAAGAAAGATAGGGGACATGTTCGTCACTTAAAGAAGAGTACAATAAGATGATTTTAATATTATGAGAAGGGAAACATTTAAAAACTGGCATAAAATCCTTACCAAACTGACCGGTGTGTCAAAAGACCTGAGCCTCTAGAAGTTATCAATGGCACTAGGATGAACTAAATTATTTTAACAGATAATTCATTGTACTACATAGATGACCTGAAACATATTTAACAGTGAAAGAGTTGAATATTACACTGAACTCAACTAGTTCATCACAACATTACGAACTCAACGACACCGCATACGTGAATTCATACTACCCTAATGTGATATAGAATCAAGATGAATTTTAACTTAGATAACGACGTACCAAGTCATCCATTGTTGTGGAGAAGAGAGGATAGAACGACCTATGAAAAAACTGACCATTCTTAAGGCATTCATAACCTGATGGAAATGAGCATTATCGATGCTCAATCCCAAAACAAAGGTCAAGGAAAACATGATCACTCGTCCGAACAAGGGATTCATTTTATGTAAGGGGGTCTGACAAGGGACAACGACATGCAAAAGGTTCTATTCCAAAGAAACTCATGGAAAAACTCAAACTATGCATATACTAGGGTCGTAAACAGAGGACGTTGCTACAAGTTCCATATCCAATACCATTATATTTAATGACATTTAATCTTTAAACATAAAAAGATTTAATCAACACATTAAGTACTATTTTTCAAAGCAAAACACAATGTACTTGATATTAACAAACACCTCATGGGAAAACAGTAAAGCTTTATAAACTCTATTTTAAATCATTTTACATTAGTTGACATCATGTCATTAATTAGGATGTATGTCACATGAATTCCCTTTAAACAAATACGGCGACCTACAGGTGTTCCACTAATCTGACCTGGGTTCATTATAATGCAACCCAAAAACATTTTAATTATTAAGAGTCACAACACCCATATCGGGTTATCTCATAAGGAACATGGGCCAACTAACCTACTTGGTCTTAGTTGTGCCTTTGGGTAGTTAAACAATTAATTTGAAGTTATAATTGGCTCCAGCACATATCAACCTAGATATAAGGGTGGCAATTAACCTAATAAAAAATTGTACACATTATATTTTTTGCATTTGGCTCCCATTCAAAGGCAGCCAATAAATTTTAGTAAAGAAACCAATTACATAACAAACAAAGAAAAAAATAACTATAATAAGTTAATAGAGATAGGCATTTTGTAATCAAAAAATCATAACATTTTCATCACAAAGACATGCTAACAGAAACAGAATCAAGATAAAAGGAAAAAATGATATTAAACAGGTAGCATGGAAACATAATAGAATGCTAAATATAATACTGAATCATGGTATCTAAAAAAGGTATGATAAATAATTATAGTTCATGAAATACATTCAAGGTACACAATATGAATCAGTACGCAGCCTAAAATGAAACTAAATGGAATAGAAATATGTATGGCATGTGAATTCCTATGTGCCTATTATGATGTATGCAATGAGTTATCCTTACCTTAATAGGCCAAGGGTAAAATATCCTAAATTCCATAAATTCATAAGAAACTAAAATTTCACCAATCACTCAAGGTGAAATCATATAAACTGTAATTGCGAAAAGCATGAACATCTATCCCAAGCCTGACCACTTGGTCATTTACCATACATGGGGTGATCATTCCCAGGCACGACTATTAACCAAGCACCGAAACATTACTACTCTCCTGTCCACCAACCCAAAACAATAAGACAAAGGAAAAATACCACCTTTGATACCACTTTGTAATGTCCAGACCCGGCTAACCTCTAAGACGGTGGTCGGACCAGTGTATCTCATGACCTCCAGCATATATCCCCGAATGCCAAAGGATGCCGACTTGCAGTGAGGGAATTTTTGTGTTCGAGGTGGAGACTATGTCCTCATAGGTAATAGGTATTATCATAGAAGAAGTAAACACCAATTAATAATAAATAACAGAACTATATAATTGAATAAAATACAACAGAAGAAATATAAATAACTCAACCTAATAATACTCAAATGAAGAATCTCACAAAATGATGCCATGCCATGATGTGTGTCTAAATTTAAAGTAAAGAAAATAAGACTCAAGATTTCTATCAACTGAAAAGAAAAGAAAAAAGATGTGACAACTGCATCACGAGCAAGCCTCGGTCCTCTTCCCCAGTCTCCATCCTAAGCAGCAACAATTAATCAAGAATCAGAAGCGGCATGCTTCGCTTTGTCAATACCTGCAAGCATATAATCCACTTGGGTGTCAATGACACTCGAGCAGGGTGTGAGATAAAATCCCAGTAGGTCAGCACCCGCGGTGTCTAAACATTTCCATTTTATGCAATAATAAAATGCAGTGTTCCATTATATAACAGTTTCAGATAATTTATTAAGTGCAATGGAATAAATAACTCAGACCGGGTTCCAGGAAGCACCTGTGCCTTATCACCAGCTTCAGCATAAGCCATAAGTCTGAAAGAAGTACCTGTGAGACGAATACGCATATGCATACATATAAATCCTGGAAGAGTAAGGTAAAACAGGGAAGAGGCTTACCCCGAAGATTGTGACTTAACTTCGAGTTTGAGTCATGTGTTAAACAGGTGTGCTTCAACATACTAGAAATTATCTCAAATCTATAGAGACTAACAATGACATTAATATAACCCTTAAGTGCATCATTATTAAGGATCATGTTTATAGTTGGAGTCAGAGCCCGTCCTGAAGGTATCTCTATGGAACATCCCTAAGTTATCCAATACCATTGAGTCTGTCCATATGACAACCCTGCTTTTTATTACAACTTAAACATGCTTTATTACATAAAACTTCACTTGATACAACAAAGAAGATCGATAGGTTTAGTGTCTTTGGGGCATAAGATCATTACATAAAAACTTTTAACTTGAAATACAAC
Organism: Viscum album; assembly: GCA_963277665.1. NCBI lineage: Eukaryota > Viridiplantae > Streptophyta > Magnoliopsida > Santalales > Viscaceae > Viscum > Viscum album. Next base: position 1,419,355,799 of record OY728123.1, on the reverse strand, counting down.
ATCTTTATTGAAAACATCCTTTACATGACCACTACATTCCTTCGTACTTAGCATTGCATGGGATAACCTGAGGACATGCATAAGAAAAGGGTGAGCTATAAAGCCCAGTAAGGGAGTACACAATGAATAACATGAGGAGTAAAATACATGTTATGCAATAAGAACATCAATATAGAATAAGAGTAACATGAACATAAAGTCATGATAAAGCATGATAATCATAACATGGAAATGTGGCAACAACACTTAACATTGAATTAGCATGAGCCAAGGCTCATTGCACATGGAGCAGAGTAAACCCGCATTGCACTTGAAGCACGAGTAAACCCACGTTGCACTTGAATTAGCATGAGTCAACACTCATTTCACATGACGTATCATGATACTATACTTTACCCAATGCATTGGAGCTCTATAAAGGGCGCACCCTTCTTAAACATTTCATTTCATGCATAAGTGTGCCACATGGATCATAAAACATGGATTCATAAAACATAATAATTTCTTCCACGATAAAGGAATGTGGAATTCATACATGAAACTTTATAATAAATATGTAAATGTGCATAAAGGTGAATACCCATGATGGAGAAATGGGCATGGTATTCACTATACAAAGACATTGGCTTAGAAAATCGGTGCGATTTCGGCAGCGTAATGGCGTGACATAAGAATTCATAAAAAAGGTTGATGAGAGAGAAAGGGGTTCCTCATAATATTTACATGTAATGGACAGTAAGGAGATCATATATATACATTTCCTAACAATATAAATGGAATTTAGGTTCATGATACAAATGTATTGCTTGAATGTAAAAGAAGAGAGAGAAGTTCCTTTCGGAATTTCGGCATAGTAACGGGTGTACATGGGAGGCATTTAATGAGAGATAAAGGGTTCTCCCATCATTCAAACAATAAGAGGGCAGTATGGGGGAGGTGCGAAACCATACCCCAACATTCATAATTGAAATAAAAAGGGAAATACAACTTAATGAATATTGACAAAAAAATGTGAAAGGAAGAAAACCCCTTACTTGGAAGTGTGCTTCCAAAGGCTAGAGAGAGGCTTGTGAGAGGCTTCTTGGGAGCTTGGGGCACCTTGGGAGGATTATAGAGAGAGTAGGGAAAAGGTTGGATGAACCCCAAGGGATTTTAGTGAGGAGGAAGTGGGAGCTTGGGTGGGTTTATATAGGAAAGGTGAGAGAATTCTTTATTATTTAGGTTTGGGACCCCTTATATTAAAATAATACAAACCACAAACCATCCCATGGAATTTTCCCATGGTTTCTGGAAATGGAAATAGGAAAAAAATATTTTACAAGGACAAGGTCCGAACTTATTAAAAAATTAGGGCTGCTTACGTGGAGGTGAGTCACACTCCCATGGAAATAAATTTAAAAAGGCAAAGTGTTGAATAAGTCTTGAGGGCTCCATTAATGTTTTGAAAAGTAACTCAAACAAAGCCAAAACCTAATTATTTTAATGATAAAACACATATTGGCCGAAAATAAGGATTATGGTATTTTATTACATCACTATTGGGTCATTATGATGTCATAAAACATATTATATATTTAAATGGTATTTAATTTTTACCCCAAAATTTGACTGTCTCAGAAAATTATGAAAAATTCACTGTTGGATAATTTCGATGTCCTGATTTCAAAAATAATATTTATTTTATCTAAATAATTTTATAAATTTGTGAATTTTCACTTTTAAAATAAAAAACGACATTTATAAAAATTTCACGGGTTTGGACAGAAATGGCCTTCAAACCTTAATAAAAATTTTAATTGCATTCATAAAATTATAAGATCATTTATATTTAATAAAAATTAATATAATATTAATAATAATATTTTATTAAAATATTATTTAATTCAAAAATCCTTAAATTTAATAACTAAAAACAGCATTTGTACTTTAAAAACTAATTAAAATGTATCAAAAATGACTAGAAATTATATTCATTATTATATAAAAAAATGATGTACATGAACATGGTGCTACTTATTTGTTACATAACCCCTTAGAATAGCCGCATAAGACCTAAGGGTAAGGTGTGCGATGGTGACAGACTCTTGGGGCGGCTCGGATAACATCGCTCGAGTGGTAATTTCAATCAACTTCCACTTTTCCCGTAGACGATCACGTTCGAGCTTGACTTGATGAAGCTCAGCTTGGGCTTGGTCAAGGGCAAAGCCCAAAGACGCCACCTCTTTTCCGAGCTCCGACAAATGGTCTTCGTAATGGTAAATTCTACTAGATGAGGCCATCGCTTCCTTTGTCTGAGTAGAAATGGGTTCGTTAAAGCCTTATATTTATACTACTCTGATGATCACTGTTCAACGACTATAAAATTAACGGTCACAAATATTAACGTAAAAATAAAGAAGTTGACATCTTATAAAAAAAATTTCATAAAGAAACATTTAACTAGATCAAGAGGGATTTTCTATTAATGAAACTTTGGGTCGTTACAACATTCCCCCCTTAAGAAATTTCACCCTCGAAATTTTCCTTTTCCCACGCTAAAACAAATGTGGGTAACTTAGCTTCATCATATCCTCCGACTCCCAAGTTTCTTCTTCAAACTTGTGGTTTCTCCACAACACCATGAAGAGGGGAATTGTCTTATTTTGTAGAACTTTTTCTCTACGATCTAAGATCTTTACTGGTTTCTCCTCATAAGAAAGATCATCTTCTAATTGTACCACCTCGGAAGAGAGTACATGTGAAGGGTCTGGTATGTACTTCCTTAAGAGGGATACATGGAAGACATCATGCACCTTGGCCATAGTAGGTGGAAGTGCTAGTCGATAGGCCACAGCCCCAACACGATCAAGAATCTCTAAGGGGTCGATGTATCTTGGACTTCACTTCCCTTTCTTTCCAATCCTCATGACCTTCTTCCACAGAGATATGCGTAAAAACACCATGTCTCCGACTTTAAACTCAAGGTCTCGTCGACGATTATCTGCATAACTCTTCTGTCGACTTTGGGCTTCCTTGATATGCTGTTGAATGGTTTTCACCTTCTCCACCATTTCTTCGACCATTTCGGGTCCAATCAGCTTACGTTCACCGACCTCATCCCAACATGCCGATGTTCTACACCTTTTCCCATACAGGGCTTTATATGGTGCCATTTGGATGCTCGAGTGGAAACTATTATTATAAGAGAACTCTACTATATGAAGATGTTGATCCCATCCTCCTTTAAAGTACATTGAGAACGCTCTCAACATATCCTCAAGTGTTTGGATAGTTCGCTCGGATTTGCCATCAGTTTGAGGATGATAGGCCATACTGAAGTTCAGTTCAGTATTCAGAGCAAGGTGAAGACTCTTCCAAAACATAGAGGTAAATCTTGGATCTCGGTCAGACACAATAGATAGTGGTACTCCATGCAACCGTACCACTTCCCTGATATATATCCGTGCCAGTTGATCCAAAGATAAATCCTCTCGAATAGCAATGAAGTGTGCAGTATTTGTAAGACGATCCACAACAACCCAGATTGCATTGTTGCCTTTGGATGTCCTTGGAAGTCCATTGAAGAAGTCCATGGTGATGTTCTCCCATTTCCATTCTGGTATGGGCAATGGTTGCATCATCCCCTTAGACTTCTGCCTCTCTTCCTTCACTTGATGACACACCAGGCACTTTGATGTATATTCAGCGATCTCCTTCTTCATATTATCCCACCATAAGTTTTCTCGTAGATCTCGATACATCTTTGTGCTCCCTGGGTGAATAGAGAAATTTGAACTATGTGCATCATCCAAAAGTTCCTTCTTCAGCTCCGAACTTGATGGAACACATAGTCTTTTCCCAAACCTCACAATTCCTTCTTCATTAACATTAAACTCTGAGGATTTTCCATTTTTGATAGCTTCCACTTTTTCTTGGATTCCTGCATCATCCTTTTGAGAATCCTTTATCCTTTCCAAAAGAGATGGTCGAGCAATAATTTGTGAAAGGATTGATGATGTTCCCTTATTTATGATTCCCACATCCATCTTCATAAAGTCTAAGAAGATCGGATCCTTCTCAATTCTCATCATTGATAGAATAGCTGGATCCTTTCTACTTAAGGCATCTGCCACCTTGTTCGGTTTCCCAGGGTGGTAATGTATTGAACAGTCATAATCCTTGATGAGCTCTATCCATCTTCTCTGGCGCATATTAAGCTCTTTCTGTGTGAATATATATTTAAGACTCTTGTGGTCAGTATATATCTGACATTTCTCTCCATAGAGATAATGCCGCCAGATTTTCAAGGCAAAGATCACCGCTGCCATCTCCAGATCATGCGTTGGATAGTTTCGCTCATGGATTTTCAACTGCCTTGAGGCATAGGATATCACTTTATCATTCTGCATCAGCACACATCCTAAGCCCTTCTTCGAAGCATCACTGAATACCACAAAAATCTCCCCACTAGTGGGTAAAGTGAGCACGGGTGCAGTGATAAGCCTCCTTTTCAACTTCTTAAAGCTTTCTTCGCATTCATCACTCTAAGAAAACATTACTCCCTTTCGAGTTAGTTTGGTAAGAGGGTTGGACAATCGTGAGAAATTTCTCACAAATCGTCGATAATATCCAGCTAACCCCAAGAAGCTACAGATATCAGTTACCGATGATGGCCTCAGCCATCCCTCAATTGCATCTGTTTTGGAGGGGTCCACAGATATCCCATTGCTTGTGATGATATGGCCCAAGAATGAGACTTCCTTCAACCAAAACTCACACTTGCTATACTTTGCATAGAGCTTCTCCTTGCGCAAAGTCTCTAGTACTGTTTTTAAATGCTCCTCATGGTCCTCCTTGGTTTTAGAGTATATTAGAATATCATCTATAAAGACTACCACAAATTTGTCAAGGTAATCTCTAAAGACTCTATTCATCAAGTCCATGAATATTGTTGGAAAATTGGTGAGTCCAAAAGGCATTACTATGAATTCATAGTGCCCGTACCTTGTACGAAAAGTAGTCTTGGGGATATCTTCCTTCATCACCCTTTCTTGATAATATCCTGACCGCAAGTCCACCTTGGAGAAGTATTGTGCTCTACGCAGCTGATCAAACAAGTCATCGATTCTTGGGAGAGGATACGTGTTCTTTATCGTGATTTTGTTAAGTTCACGATAATCGATGCAAAGCCGCATTGACCCATCCTTCTTATTGACGAAGAGGACTGGTGCACCCCATGGTGATGCACTTGGGCGTATAAACCCTTTATCCAGATTCTTCTGTAGTTGTTTCTTCATCTCTTCAAGCTCAAAAACATCCATTCAATATGGATTCTTGGATATTGGTAGAGCCCCAGGTATAAGTTCAATTAAGAACTCAACATCTCTTCTTGGAGGAAGACCAGGAAGTTCCTCGGGAAATACTTCAGCGAATTCCCTCACAATAGGCATTTCTTCAAGGGTTGTTTCGTCCTTGGAATCAATCATCTGAGCCAGATATTCGTGCTCATAAGGAAGTAATATTCATGCTTGAGATGATGGAGCTAAAGGAGATTCATCTTCCTCCTGACACTTGTAAAGAATCAGGGGTTGATTCTCCATATGGAGTGTGATTTCCCTCTCCCGGCAATTTATGTTGGCTCTATATAAGGAAAGCCAATCCATGCCAAGAATTGCATCAAATTCCCCCAAAGGGAGTATGACGAGGTTCGCCGGGAAATTCAATCCACAGCTTATAACAGGGGATGACTTATATTCATGGGATGCAATGATTTCCCCATTTGCCGTACTCACCGACATCTTTACCTCCAGGATTTGTGGTGGTGTTGTGATTGTTCTACTAAACATTCGAGATATAAAAGAATGAGTAGAACCTGAATCAAAAAGTATGTTCTCTATTCTTGAATGAATAACTAGTGTACCTATCACCACTTCTTTGTCGGGGTTCACTTCAGCAGAAGTGATGGCAAAAGTTCTTCCTTGCTGTCTTGGTGGTTGCTGGTTGCCTCCGATAACCCTTGGATTAGGGAACTGATTTGCAAAATGACCCGGTTCTTTGCATTTTTAGCATTGAACAGTGCATTCAGGTTCGAACGGAGCATTCCTCTCCTCTGTCGTAGTTGCGGGTCCTTCTTGCTTACATTTAATAGCTAGGTGCCCTTCTCTTCAACACTTGAAGCATTTTCTTGTCCCCCTAAGGCAATTTCCAGGGTGCTTCTTTCCACACTTTTGGCAAGTGGGGTGCTGGAATTTCTTAGCGCCGTTGGATTTATCCATCAGACCACCAGAATTGAAGTCCACCTTACGCTTCTTGTCCCCATTATACCCCTGTGATTCTCCGATCTCCATTTCAACCTTGAGGGCACATCGGACAATTTCCTCACAGCTGTCGAAGTCACGGATCGCTAATGCTTTCCACAAGCTAGGCTTCAGCCCACCAAAGAAGCGGTCAACCTTGCATTCGGGGGTAACGACAAAGCCGGAAGCGTATCGTGCAAGCCTTGAGAAGTTTGCCTCGTACGCTGCCACAGATTCTTCATCTTTCTATTTGAGGGAAAGGAAGTCCCTTTCCATCTAAAGACAGAGGGTTCGTGGAAAATATTTATCAAAAAACATCTTCCAGAATTCCTTCCATTTCAAAGGCTCGATCTCCTCCTTAGGCTTCGCATTTTTGATCAACATCCACCATTGATCAGCTTCACCCTCCATACAATAAGCCGCCCGGAGAACCTTCTCTTTTTCAGAGCATTGGAGGATGGAGAATATCTTTTCAATGGAGTTGATCCATTGTTCAGCGATCGTGGGATTGGATGATCCACTAAAAGTAGGAGGCCTTTGTCTCATGAAGCTTTCAATAGAAACTTGTTCATTCTTAGGGAGGGTTGAACGTTCCTCTTGACCAGTGATTCTATTCAAAACTTGAGTTAGCTGAGAGAGAAGCGTGACAAAGTTCGCGATTCCCACTCCCATTGGATTGGGCATCTCATAAGTACAATCATCACACTTATCTTCACAACGGTTGTTAGCCCGAGTTCTCCTATTACTGGCCATTGGCTTGAATAAAAGGAAAGTTAGGGGTAACACATAAAGGGTAATCCAAAGACAAAAGTTTTATGACTTGTAAATAAAATTTAATCTCTTTAACTCATGAGTCTATAGGATTCAATCCAGGCTTTTCATGATATTAATTCTAACATATATTCTTAGAGGCATTTTTTCCCTTAATAAGGGTTCATACTAAGATTGTGAATTTATCAAAACATATCCCCTGGGAGTTTCATAACCAAGAGTGCGGCAGGGCCCGCTGTCGTGCACCAGTTCCCGTTCGAGTCTAGCTCAAAGCGGTGTTTTCGGGTTTTACCCCTAGGATACATCTGTGCCAGAGCCGCCTCTACCAGATCATATCCAGAAAGTGATGTATTTGTTTGATAAACCAATTACTTAGTATTTACCAAATCTTAGGAATGTTTTTATTATTCCTAGTCTTGTATCTAAGGCTTTACTAGGGTTTCCTAATCCCAAAAATAACTAAACCTATCCTTTGATACCAACTATGACAACCCTGCTTTTTATTACAACTTAAACATGCTTTATTACATAAAAAATCACTTGATACAACAATGAAGATCGAGAGGTTTAGTGTATTTGGGGCTTAGGATCACTACATAATAACTTTAAACTTGAAATACAACATCTTTATTTAAAAACTTCCTTTACATGACCACTACATTCCGTCGTACTTAGCATTTCATGGGATAACCTGAGGACATGCATAGGAAAAGGGAGAGCTATAAAGCCCAGTAAGGGAGTACACAATGAATAACATGAGGCATAAAATTCATGTTAGGAAATAGGAACATCAATAGAGAATAAGAGTAACATGAACATAAAGGCATGATAAAGCATGATAATCATAACATGGAAATGTGGCAACAACACTTAACATTGAATTAGCATGAGCCAAGGCTCATTGCACATGGAGAATGAGTAAAACCTCATTGCACTTGAAGCACGAGTAAACACTCGTTGCACTTGAATTAGCATGAGTCAACACTCATTGCACATGACGTATCATGATACTATACTTTACCCAATGCATTGGAGCACTATAAAGGGCGCACCCTTCTTAAACATTTCATTTCATGCATAAGTGTGCCACATGGATCATAAAACCTGGATTCCCAAAACATAATCATTTCTTCCACGATAAAGGAATGTGGAATTTATAAATGAAACTTTATAATCAATATGTTAATGTACATAAAGGTGAATACCCTTGATGGAGAAATGGGCATGGTATTCACTACACAAAGACATTGGCTTAGAAAATCGGTGCGATTTCGGCAGCGTAATGGCGTGAAATAAGAATTCATAAAAAAGGTTGATGAGAGAGAAAGGGGTTCCTCATCATATTTACATGTAATGGACAGTAAGGAGATCATATATATACATGTCCCAACAAAATAAATGGAATTTATATTCATGATACAAAATTATTGCTTGAATGTAAAAGAAGAGAGAGAAGTTCCTTTTGAAATTTCGGCATAGTAACGGGATTACATGGGAGGCATTTAATGAGAGAGAAAGGGTTATACCATCATTAAAACAATAAGAGTGCAGTATGGGGGAGGTGCAAAACCATACCCCAACATTCATAAATTAAATAAAAAGGGAAATACAACTTAAAGAAAATTGACAAAAAAATGAGAAAGGAAGAAAACCCCTTACTCGGAAGTGTGCTTCCAAAGGCTAGAGAGAGGCTTGTGAGAGGCTTCTTGGGAGCTTGGGGAACCTTGGGATGATTCTAGAGAGAGTAAGGCAGAGTTTTGACGAACTCCAAGGGATTTTAGTGAGGAGGAAGTGGGAGCTTGGGTGGGTTTATATAGGAAAGGTGAGAAATTCTTTATTATTTAGGTTTGGGACCCCTTATATTAAAATAATCCAAACCACAAACCATCCCATGGAATTTTCCCATGGTTTCTAGAAAAGTAAAGTGGAAAAAAAATATTTTACTAGGCCACGGTCCGAACTTATTAAAAAATTAGGGTTGCTTATGTGGAGGTGAGTCACACTCCCATGGAAATAAATTTAAAAAGGCAAAGTGTTGAATAAGTCTTGAGGGCTCCATTAATGCTTTGAAAAGTAACTCAAAAAAACCCAAAACCTAATTATTTTAATGATATAACGCATATTGGCCGAACATAAGGATTATGGTATTTTATTACATCACTATTGGGTCATTATGATGTCCTAAAACACATTATATATTTAAATGGTATTTAATTTTTACCCAAAAATTTGACTGTCTCAGAAAATTATGAAAAATTCACTGTTGGATAATTTTGATGTCCTGATTTCAAAAATAATATTTATTTTATCTAAATAATTTTTTAAATATGTGAATTTTTACTTTTAAAATAAAAACTGACATTTATAAAAATTTCACGGGTTTTGACAGAAATGGCCTTCAAACCTTAATAAAAATTTTAATTGCATTCATAAAATTATAAGATCATTTATATTTAATAAAAATTAATATAATATTAATAATAATATTTTATTAAAATATTATTTAATTCAAAAATACTTTAATTTAATAACTAAAAACACTATTTTTACTTTAAAAAATAATTACAATGTATCAAAAATGACTAGAAATTATATTCATTATTTTATAAAAAAAATAATGTACATGAACATGGTGATACTTATTTGTTACAAAACCCCTTAAAATAGCCGCATAAGACTTAAGGGAAAGGTGTTCGATGGTGACAGACTCTTGGGGCGGCTTGGATAACATCACTCGAGTGGTAATTTCAATCAACTTCCACTTTTCCCGTAGATGATCACGTTCGAGCTTGACTTGATAAAGCTCAGCTTGGGATTGGTCAAGGGCAAAGCCCAAAGATGCCACCTCTTTTCCGAGCTCCGACAAATGGGCTTCGTAAGGGGCAATTCTACTGGATGAGGCCATCACTTCCTTTGTCGGAGTAGAAATGGGTTCGTTAAAGCCGTATATTTATACTACTCAGATGATCACTGATCAACAACTATAAAAGTAACGATCACAAATCTTAACGTAAAACTAAAGAAGTTGACATCTTATAAAAAACATTTTTCATAAAGAAAAATTTAACTAGATCAAGAGAGATTTTCCATTAATGAATCTTTGGGTCGTTACAGTCCAAGACAATCTTTGGAACGACCAAGTATCACGCGTGGCATGGCTTTACCCTGAGTCTGTCCTGATCTCGCAAAAAGTGGTCGAGTGTCATCTGAGGCTGGCTTAGCCACATTTCCAACGAATCTGTCTCGAGGGGCCCTTTTGGAACTAGTATCACTCTTAATTATTAAAAATCTCGGGGACGTCTTGGTCCGCAAAAGCCAAGAGGACCGCCCCCGACACATTGATGTAACCATCAGTAACAAAGGGTCTAAGAGTGACCCTTAATATAGGACCCACCTTCTTTCCCCACCCCGAATTTAATTAATGTTTTCACTACAGTAGATATGATATCAACATATATAGTTGGAGCTTGAAACCAAATAGGTACACCTATGCACCACATAGTGCAAATTAAATATTTCAGCATAGAAATCATAACAAGGCAAATTACCGCATCAACATAAGTTGATAAATGAACTTTTAAATAAATAAATAAATTATACCAACCAACTACCAAGATCCAACAATTCTAGATTTAATAATTAATATAAATTAATTATTTAAATTAGACACCACATGGTGCACAATTAACTATTTCAACATAACAATCATCACAATTCAAAGCACCGCATCAACATAAGAATATAAATTCACTTTTAAATAAATAAATAAATTAGCACTACTAACTACCAATATCCAACAATTTCAAAGTTCATAATTAATCTAAATTATTTTTTAAAATTAAATACAACAAAATAGGATGTGCAATAGATGCAGAGAAAGAAACTTTTTAATAATAAAAAATCCAGCACAACCAAATACCAAATATTCAACAATTCGAGGTTCATAATTAATCTAAATTAATTATTTAAATTAAACATAACAAAAATAGGCTGCACGACACATGAAATTAAATAAATTAAAAGTTTGGGCTAACTGAAATTATACCGACCATGTAGGCACACCCAAAGGGGTGTCCTACCTTGTTTCAAAAACTAAATCAATTTAATTAATGATAAATAGTTCTGAAAAATTTATGAGAAATAAATAAATTAAAGAAATTGGGTGAATTTTCACAAAGCTAGTATGCACCGACGAATGACACAACAATGAATTTTTTTTATAAATCGCAACAAAACAGAGGGAAATAGAGTAGACTCCCTACCTTATGGTTGTATATGTTCCTATGATCCATTTTACGTTTTATTTGACCTTAAAAGAAGAAAACAAACGATTTTAGATTAACCCCAAAATAGGGTAAAATCCTTCCGCGGTGAACTTCCCAATGGATTTGGAATGAGATCGCACAATTATTGTTGTGTGGGATAATACTTACCGAGAGGTTCACAGCACAGCTAACAGAGATGAAAACAGATGATGAACGGAGACGTAATGATCTTCCTAAGCGAGGAGGTGGTGGTGCGCACCACTTATAGAGGAGAGGTGCGCCACACACAAGAGAGGAGGAGAGGAAGGGATGAGAAGAGAAATTAAAAGGAAAGGAAAGAAAATGAAAATGAAAAAAAATGTGATAAATAAATAAAATAATAAAAATAAAATGGTGGAATAAATGAAATAAATAATTAAAATAGGTTTACCTCATTTTAATTATTTTTAATTTCTCTCTAATCTTATCTATTTTATTATTTATTTTATCCCTCTTTAAATTCCATTAGTATTCTTTATTCTTTTTTAATTATTTTTAACCCAAACGTTGCGCTATGGTGTGACGTAATATTTTACATAAAGCCTGAACTATTAATTTTAATAGAATTATGGGACCCGCAACAGGGTGCGCATGCATGTGCCCTCAGTCAATTTATTGATTTGGATTAAAAACATAAAATTCCACAACTTTATTTTAGTCGACATGTTAAAAGCATTTAGATAGGTAATTAATAATATTTTGTCTATCCTAACAATAAATATCCACCCTTGTATATACATGTTATATATATATATATACACACACATCTGCATATTCATATATATATACTCACACATTTATATATAACTATATATATATATATAATCCCTTATATATAGATATAACTCATATATATATACATCAATGTTTTTGTACCAATATAATAATAATAACAATAATTAAAATATTAATTATTATTTAATTCAATCCATCAATGACACCATTAATATTTTAATGACAACAACAATTAATAAAAAGTATAACGGTTATTAAATAAATATTGATTGCGAATTTGTATTTAATTGGAACTGTTAATAATATAATATTTATTACATTACCCAGTTATTATTTACTCCGGAACACAATTTATTAATTTTGGTAGTGCATTTACATTTGTTTACATCAACACAAATAATAATACTAATAATAAAATTATTATTATTAATTTCAACTATCCAATAAATTCTTTTAACCCAATTAAATTATCTTTGGATGCGATATGACCAAACGTCTAATGCTTGCAAAGGTTATACCCAATCTAGGGTAAACCCCACATCCCGAAACTATTGGTGGTCTGAGATTTCTCATTCAACACACCGTTTGGGAGAAAATAATTATTTAATTTATAAAAAATGAATTAATTAATTAATAAAAAATAAAGACGGTATTATCAAGTGTGAGGGTGCCAATGACCCGATGCGAATCAAGGTTATACCCTGCCTTGGGTAAACACAGTGTTCCTAACCTAACAGTGGTCTTAGATTTCTCATACGACGCACCATTTGAGAGAAAATGGTTATTTATTATATAAAAAACTGAACAATTAATTAATTAAAAATGAAGATGGAATTATCATGTGCGATGATGCCTAACACCCGATGCGAATCAAGGTTATACCCTACCTAGGGTAAAACCGGCATTTTGGACCTAACAGTGGTCTCAAATTTCTCAAAAGATGCATCATTTGAGATTTATTTCATTTTTTTGAAAATAAACAGACAAGTGTATCAATAAAATAAACTAAATATTTTTATTCTATCAACGTTGTAGTGTCAGCAATTTGAATAAAAAGTACAGACACTCGGTTTTAAAACCGACCTGCCTAGTTAAGAGAAAAAAAATTATTTCCTGCATTTTTTCATCCAGTTCCAAACATGGGATGTTACACTTCATACCCTTTCATCCACTAGAAAATGATAACACCACTAATTTTTACATATAGACTATCATCTTCACAATGAAATGTAATTCAATTTTCACTAATACCTCACATAGTAGGTCATAATGATTAAACTAGTTATTAATTATGAACCATATAAAAGGTAAATATTTTATATAAGTAAAATATTGACTACATTGTTTTTTTTACACGTAGTAGAAAAACTAAAATGGTGTTCATGCACACATATGGACTACCGTATCTATGAAATTATGTGATTTATTATTCCTAGAAGCCTTGCATATACGGTAAAAAAATAAAATTTAATATGAAAAATTATAATTATAATATGTTTAATAATCTAGATATAATGGAAAAATAAGCATAATGACCATGGTATATGAACTGATGATATTGAGAGGTTATAAATCAAACCACCCCAAAATGATCATCATGAATTTGACAATTTAGTAACAAAATAAAGCTTTGTATGAAATTAAATTAAATGTATAATGATAATTTAATAATCATGAAAAATGTTATTATGATGTAAAATAACAACTATACTTTTCTTTTTCATGAGGTAGACTATTTACAAATCTAGGCGGGACTGAAGGTAAGATAATTTTCATTAAAATGTTGATTTAAATGTCCTAAAATATTTTCTCTTCATATTAATGTTCTCTAAATGTCTCAATGATGTTATTATTTATAAATAAAAAATTTTAAATAAATATTAGAACTGATTTTCAATTTCATTAGAAAGTTATAAAAAGTTATTTTTTAACCATTACCATATAAGTCATTATGATATTTTTTACAAAAGTGTAAATTTTTTTTTCTTTAACATATATGGATTGAATTCATTTTTCTGCTTTCATAGTTGTTTTTCTTTATCCGGATTTGAATAAATTTCATATTTGTTTTTTAAACAAAAAAATATTTCCAATATTATGGGATTTATTTAATGGTATTGAAAAAAATGAGATATTTTTCAAAAGTTTTATATAAAAATAAAATATCTTTTTTACTTGTTTCCTCAAATGATATTTAAGGTTTTCTAATTAAAATTTATAGGCTATACTTTTTTTAAATATGATATTGTACATGTAAAGTATATATGATGATGGGTGAGACAAATATATCTCTATAATGTGTTGGGTAATGACTTAGTCTTAAAATATGAAAAAATAGAGAGATAACATGGTGGGTAACTTTTAAAAAATTTATTGGCCATTATTTAGTCCAATATAGTTTAAACACTTATGAACATGAGTTGTTAATATTATGATTCATCATACTTATTTTATGATTTATAAGTCTTTTTATAGAAATATTTTTATTTTATCATGTATGAAATGATTATGAACATTTAAATGTGAATATTGTGTCTTAAAAAAAATATTTTCTTGAGTTCTCATGTTCTTTAGGTTTCCTTCATGATTTTCTATCATGTTAATGGGTTTAAAAAATTTCATTCAGTGAAGCTTTATTTTATATCATGGTTCTGTTTTATTTATATACTCAATGTTTATTTAAAAAGGTAGATATTTTAATTGGTTTTTATGGTTTTTACTAGACTAACAAGTTTCATATATTTTTTATGTCTCTTTCTAGGATTCTTGTTCTCATCCTAAATTTTGAATTTTGTTTATAAGATCGAAGTATTTGTATGAATAATAGAATGGTCAAACATCACTCATTAGAATCACCTTATTGGATGAACTTTTGTCTTAAATTGATATAGTAGTGTAAACCTAAAACATTTTTTGTGGAAAAAAATGTACACTACGTGTAAATATATACATTTTATGTATTATTTTCATATTTATCTAAAAATAAATATGTAAATGCATATGGGAATGTTTGAATGTGAAAATTTTACAATTAAACTCATATTTAAGAATTATTAATGATATAGATTATTATATAGATGTATAACTTCAAATCATTAAATATTTTTACATTGATTCATGGTAATAGTTGATCACTATCATAGATGAACCAAATATCATTACTGTTAATGGTTTCATGTATAAAAATTAAATTTATAAGAGATTACCCAAATAGAAAATAATTCCCACTAAGGGATGACATGAGTTCTATACCTTGGAAAATGTGAAATAAAATGTGTTTCTAGTCTGTATCAGTGAATTTATACCTTTCTAATGTTTGAATTCACTAACTCAATGTATGAAGTAACAACAACACATTTGAATAAAAACAGTGAAACAAAAATTAAATCGTTTTCATATATGATTTGTCAATTAAAAACCATTTTATTATGATGTTTTATGAAACTGTTCCTAATATGTGGTAGTTTTTACCATTATACAATAAATTGAATACAAACTATATCTTTAATTACATCTTTGAATATTAATATCCAAGGAAAACTTGTAGAAAATAAAGGGTTTCTCAATTCGTTGAACAAC
The DNA here is from genome assembly GCA_963277665.1 of Viscum album. Lineage (NCBI taxonomy): Eukaryota > Viridiplantae > Streptophyta > Magnoliopsida > Santalales > Viscaceae > Viscum > Viscum album. The sequence continues at coordinate 1,419,340,135 of OY728123.1, read as the reverse complement.
ATAATAAAATGCACCTAGAATATTCATTTCCAATGATGATACCCACAACCCAAAAAAATATATGTCTATTTAAACCAAATAAATACTTCTAGTACTATTTGGTAAACATGATGGAAGGGATGTACCATCTCTATAGATATGTCCTAAATCTTGGGAAATGTCGTGAAATACTCTTAGAGATGATAACTTAGGGTTCATCCCATCTATAATGGACCACAAGAAAGATTATAGAACCTATTTCAACATTAAACATCTTCTATAGACTCTCCATATGATGAAACAATGCATACCTCAAATATCATATAGTGGTATAGGTTGTAATCTTTTATATCCCCAATACAGTTTGAGAGCTTCCCAAAAAAGGCTCTATCAACTACCACTATCGACAGTGTCATGGGACACCAAACCTTGATGAATTTTCTAGCGAGATCACATCAATGATTCATAACCCAAAAATCTAAACAAATATAACTATGTGGAGGACCTTCCAAGGGTATATTACTGTTGAAATCAATCATAAAGTATGTATAATTTTACGAACTTATGATGACCATTATTATATTCTAGAAGAAACTATATAGTTATCTCATATGTATGCATTTACCTAGGATTTCCATTGACATTTTAGGCGGAAACCTAGTATAGGGATCATAACCATATTTCTATCAACATCCATGAGGCCTGTTAGAATACTATGAGAGAGGCTTGGGAGTAGTATTAGTTCCATATTCCCATCAGTACTCGAAAATATCAATAATATATTATAGTGGGATCATGTTCCTAATCCTTTACATGATTTTTATTGAATATTTTTGTCAAATATTGGTGGGAAAACCATATACATATTCCCAAAAAAGAGATGGAAATCACAATATTCTTGTAGATACCTCAGATCGTACAAATATCCTTGTTTCTACCAACACTCAGGAATCCTACCAAATACTTTTCGTGGAAACCAATATACAGTCTCCAACCATAGTTTCCATCCAAACACTATAGGCACATTATCATATTCCAAATATGACCCAACGGTTGGATAAATGTAGGTTCCCATCAACACATGATAGGAACGTAAAAATATTTGGTTAGTAACCCAAGAGGAGGCACATATACTTGTTCCCATCATCACCTAAGATGCTTTTTAGCATATTTTGATATTATATTAGGACTATATCATTATACATATTATTTTAAATACTTAGTAAACTCATTGATATAATTTTATATCATCTTAGAAGACACCTTATTTTATTTATCCCTTCCATGAAGTCAATTAGAATATCTGGATGTTGACCAAGGAGTTCCTAGGAGGACACACACACCTAAGGGTCTCTTACCAACACTATAACTTCAATTATAATTTATGCTCAAACCTCGGACTCCCATATGATTAAATATTTAATTAAGTCTCATATAATTTATTCAATAGTTCTGTATTATCACTCTAACCATGTAGAAAATAACATCTGTGAGTATTACCAGTATATTCAAATAGTTTCCTGATTGCATATAGAATATTTATCAATAAGATATGGTAGATATAGTAATATAGTTACTCCCCAATGATAGATAATTAATAAACCAAGAGTTTGTACCTATAATACCCACTATGGAGGTCCTCTCCATTATTATATGAAGATTTTTCATAAAGGCATTCCTCACAGTTCATGTTGTGTAGTTCCCCAATGTATCCTAGTGATCAATGAACATGAATTCCCTCCCCTTTCAAACTCACTAGTAATCAATAACCATGGAGTCCCCCCATGTATAATCCAAACCATGAATTAAAAATGTACTCTATATTGTATCCCCTATAAATTTATTCTCAATTACACCATATCCTTAACATTGGAATACCTCTCCATAGTATATGTTACATAGGACATCTCGTTGATAACAAAAATCAAGGTCTTCTTAATAATGTCGAAATTAAATTCAAAAACCATTAATTTTCTCCTCATGATTATAAATTTGGATATAATATTCATAATTACTAATATTATTGTAATTGATGTCCTCCCTATGCCAAAGAAACATTTATGGTTCCCTCATATAATGATGTGATAGTGAGATTTAGGCCATCTTTTCCAAGTTACTCACTATTAATTAGTGACATATCATCCATATAAATGTGAAATCTGAAGTAGTGATCATCATCTTCACCTCCCCTGGACTATTGACTCTTTGGAACAATTAAGTAAGTTCCATGAAACCTCACCCCTCTTAGTAATGTAGTGGATAAGTGACCATTGTTTCCAGATAACTTTAATGAATCCCTCAAAGTAGATAAAGATAACTCCAAGGTAATGTGGATATAATTTTCCAAGTAATGAATACAATTCATGTTGTTTTCGTCAATGCTCCCCAAAATGACATTCCAGAGGCGTTAAAAGAAAAATTCATACCCAAAATTTTTAAATCTAAGGGTATTCTCTCATTTATCTCTATACTCGATACTTTCCAAATAGGGATTACTCTAACCACATTATGGTGAAAATTAATCATTTTTACTATGTAAATATAGATTATTTTTTAATGTTCTAAAATCTTGTTTCTGAGAAATTTCGTGAGTGCCTCCAACACACCATCCTTAACCGTATGAAGACCCCATGTAGATAATCAAAGTCACCCACCTGATGTACGTATCATAGGGTGGGATGAATATGGTGATATGTATTTTACTAGAATCATTTTCATATATAATTCAAAGGGGTTGAATATTTTAAGGTTGATACTAAAGAAAATGACTTGTGATTAATATCTATTTAATGTATTTAGTCCATCCAATAAGATAAATCCATACCTAAATCTTATAAATGGAATAATTTGTGGAATATAAACACTAGAAAAATGCTACATAAATATATCGAAAAGGCAAGGAATATCTACCAATGAAAGAATGTAAAGCTTAAAACCATGTATCCACCCATTGTAGAAAGAATCCCAATCCTTGAAAATGTAATATATCTAGTTCATTCCATCATATAATATTGATAATGAAGAAATATTGTGATAAAATCATTCTCAATATTATTAGAGGAGAAACATAATACTGTAAGGATTAAAGTATTTTTACCACAACCACCACCACAAAATCAATGAATTCATAACAGGGAAATATTATGATGATGATTGAGAAATAACCATGAAAAATATATGGATAGGGGATTATTGCCTCCACCACTATTGACAAATTCAATTTGTTTCTAAATACGAATGAATTTCTAAGAGATAGAAAAATAGTTTCTTCTATTTCATGATTTATCTACTGTTTAATAGTAATTCTCCGTAGTTTTCATCATGGAGTCTATAAATATCACCTTATATAAACTAATTCAAGTGGATCCCTGATAATATGTAGGGAAATCAAAATGGGTACGAAATCCAAATTAGTTTCCCAAGATAGATGATATAAAAGTGTATAATGACTTATCCAGTGAAAAATATTTTAAGGAAGAAAAATGAATTTATTATACAGATATGGAAGCTAATATAACTGTTGTTAGAATATTTCCTTCAGTGAAGATCATTAATGTTAATCCCATAGATGACACATCATGTAAAATTGACACAACAGAACATGTTGAGATGAAAGTTATTTAAAATGTAGTGAAAACTGAAATGCATAATGAATGTCTATGGACCCAACATTAGAGGAAGTATTATAAACTAATATATCATATAAAAATTTATCTACTTCCTAATCTAAAATAATTGGTCTTGGATAAAGGTAAAGGGTTTTATATATCCACCCCCCACTAATCAATCATGTTATATGACAATCTTTCAGCCAAGGGGAAGATATCTCAATTTAAATTTTCGTTGTAGAGGATAAATCAAATCAATGTCAAATATCTCAATAGAAATATACCTAATGAGTGAGATAACCAATAGAAGGATAATATAACTGCTTTTCAAACATCCATTAATAGGAAGGAACTGCTTAACTAATGAAAATAAAGTCTATTAATCCGACCAACACAAAAAACCTAGTTTTTTACCCTAGTAGTAATGAAATATAATTATTTTACATCCTATGTGTAGAAACCTCAATCATTCTAGGAATGCTACTACAGGCTAACTCAAGATGGTTATAAACATAAGACACATGAATGTTAATCTTATTAGGAATTTCATATATCTATCAATCCTTCTATATCCCTTACAGATGTCCCTATAGAAATCCTTGATTCTATTACATCCATTTCCACTCAAATATTGGATATTGAAGGCCGAATCATGATAATGTGTCTACAGTCAAAAACAATTCCTTAGTTGATGGATATCATTTCTCCTTTACACAATATTGGGAATACCACATATATAATACTCAAAATCATAATAGATATGGAGTATAATCTCATGCACTTCGCATCTCCATGTGGTCCCATAATTGGAACACATGTGAAATTAGAGCTACAAAAGATCATGAATTTTTTCTAATCCCATGAAGGACCACTACATTCGTAGTACGAATACCAAATAACTGGATCTATAACTAATTAATAAAAACATATATTTTAGTTCCATTATGATATCATATATATGTTGAGTTAAATGGTAGTCCTCAACATCTCAAATGATAAAAAAACATGATAATGGAATATTATAGGACTTTGTATCTGTGAATAATGGTGAAACATATTAAAAAAATATGAGACTTCCCTAAGAGAACATACATGATATATGCATAGAAAATAATTGAAATTAGTTATAGACACCCTTTACCAACATTAATTTCTCATCTAGTTTATGGGAGTTTTGTATCCCTAACATAGTAATTAAAAGATTCATTTTGGTGTTCCAAATCAAAAAATAAGTTGATGACATCATCTTGAATAAATAATATCATTAGAAAACTGACTGTGAAAACATGTTCAAACCAACATTGATGAAAACTCAATCCATATATCCTACCCAAAGTCATATGATGTGTCCTTTTAAAAATCATTGTATAAATAATATCTTATCCAAAAGGTGATAATGAGAATAATTTCCACAAAATTTAATACCTAATGAAAATAGTTTATTTATTCTGATATTAAAATGTGAGTAGTTATATCACCACTTGTAAAATTAGTTGTTCAAATTACTAGAGATTAGGAGTCCTTTTGAGGTTGACCTGAGTGGATACCCTAATTTATATCCACTATAATAAATATTTCAGAATAATATCCAATAGTGTTTTATAAGTAAAAAATACGTTAAAATATAGTCAAATCTAGGTTGATAATGTTGGGTAAACCACGTGGAAAAGTGACTAGCATCTCTAACACTCCAACAGAAGAAAAATGAGTGCGTAAAGTGGTCTCAATTAGAAAAGAATATAAATTTGATTAATAAATATCTATGAAATTATTCTTTCAATAACATGGAATACTCATTGCATCATGGAATTTACTAGTTCTTTCCAATTACAATGTGGTTCCTGGGTTGAAATCATCATCCTACCTATCATTATAGAGTTAGAGATATCAATAGAGATAGATAATCACATAATAAAAGTATCCCTTACTGGTCATGAAATCAATCCAGACCCTCTCAAACATCATACCTAATCATTCAGAGGATAAGAACCACACTACCAAATAGAAAATTCATCTAATGAGGAGAAACAATATGGATTCATGAATTTCATTCACATAACGGAACATATATTTAATGAATAGGGTGAATAATGACATTTTGAGCTCCCCTTCAATAATCATAGAAAGGGAAAAGAATATAGAGAAGATAGGGTCAAAATAGACCTTGGTATTTGGGAATATATTTATCTAAAACTATATATAGAATTGAAACATGTATATAATTTTTCTAGCGATCTCGATGTGAACATCGATCTGATCCTAAATCATACGATGATCATTTAGAACAGGATATATTCAAATATTGGCCTATAATTATTCAATTATCTAGAAAACATTGAAATTTGGGATGTCCAGTTTGGACTATCCAATATATGGAGAGGTTGTCCCCATTTTCTTATCAAGGGAGGGTATTTCTAAACCATCTAACTCTAACCATTAAAAATCAAGCAAGGTAGACACCCCATAGTGGAAAATATAAGAAATTGATAAAAAAGTATGAAATTTTAGATAATCTCACTATTATTCCAACAAAACTATCAATCATGGATTCCATTCATCTTTCAACATTTCTCTGGAAAGCTATTAATAATGATCTTTGCATACCTAAATATTTAAAAACTAGAGTAGTTTTATCCATGGAACATCTCTCAAAGATGAGCTCTACTAAATGCCACACTATTATATCCATTATAGAAAAAGATCATGAATTCACTTTGTATGAATTTATCTATCATTCATATGTTCCAATGAAGCTCAAATATATTGAAATACATTTATCACTAGTCAATAACTTTTCAACGATTGAGCTATTATGACCTAGTCCCCCAGATTTCTCGGTCATAAAGAGGATGGTTTGTCTTCCTCTAACAAAAACATTATGTAATATTGAAAGATAATACAATCTCCTTACATGGGATAAAGCCAAGGATCCAATTCTGATACCGCATCATATAATCTAAATTTTTAGTGGTCTTAAAAACATAGCATTCAATTTCTTATTGAGAAGGTCATGACACCCAATACATGAAACAGTAGCCTCACAATATCGCCAGTTCTTGAAATACTCCATTGATCAAATGTATGGTTATTGTATGGTGATATACCCATTTTTTATTAATATTAATAATAATATATATGAATAATAAATATAAAAATAAAGGTAGGAAATTTATTTTAAATAACAGTACACATATTGTTACTTCTAGTGGCCAAAAAATCACCTCTGTCAGTCCATGGAGGGAACTCAGTAAATATTTGGTGTTTCTAATCAACTAAATCTATTTTAACTCTCTATATATGGGAAGCAATTGGGTTACATGGGTAACGGTGACAAACATACAAAACCCTCTTATCACTATCTTTCTATTTTATGTTCATGAAGATACTTCAATTAAGTGTTAACCACTAATATATTTGAATACCTGTATGGGGTCCGTAGGGATTATTATAACTCCAAATGGAATTTATTGAATTTATGGTCTGATAGATATATAGTAAACCAAGAGAAGCCGCTTTAATTAGTGGGATATGATCCCTAGAAGAATATCATGGGATTTTTGAAAATTATTTTAGATTCTTAAGAATTTTATTGGACCAAAAAATAAGCCATTAATAATAAGTATGTTTTATTAATGAAAAAAAATTTCTTAATACCAACTCATATATCAAGATACTATTACATAATCAACAATAGAATGCTATCAAGTGGAAGAATAATAATCCAATGATTTTCCTCTAGAATTTATGGAAGTAAGAGCAAACACCATTAATGAAATAAGAAGATTATACCTGAGTAAATAAGATTATTTGTGGTCCATGTTAGTCACAACAACCATAACTGCTAATGAATAATATAAATAAACCTACTTCTTCAAGTATCAACTATGTGTTTTTTGATAGAATTATATTGAAATTAAATGATTTGATCCCTAGATGGATACACCTTATTGGGTCTTCGAGATGGCCACTAACACAACAAATGGATATGTCCATTCCATCATGGTAGAATTTTAATTTGACAAGACAATAAAATAAAACATTATTTAGGAATTTTAATAACAGATATATCTCACTATATTCTTTCGCATTAATTAAATGGAATTAAAAATTCGTGTATTCACTGAATGAACAGATCTCAACTATGAAAAAATAATGAATGATTTCCAAATCCTAATCATTGAACTATTAATCAATGAAAACACTAGATTCTAATTCCTTTCTGTTATTTTTGGCTATTCAAGCTATAACTTGATTTAGATGGTCCTAAACTATTATGTGACCACAACCTTTAGGGAAACCTAAGTGGTATACTATTACCAATTAATTTCCTTTCTCTTGATTAATGTTTGAGGTACATACCAATTTTAAATGAACCATACAGTCTTGTCCTTTCATTGGAGAACCATAGAGTGCTATATGGATGATCAAGTGGTCAAAATCCAACAATCTATTTATCATATTATTGATCTAGAGATAGTTATCAAAAAACATCAACAAAAGATAATTTATATGAACCTCCTAGAATTTTTATTCAAGAAGACATTAGGGATTTTTTTTTCTTTCATTGTACTCAATTATAGAATTGAAGTAGAATATGAACAGAAAAATGTAATACATTACATTCCACCTCCTTGAAATTTTATGGAATTAATGGGACTCTTAGGACTTCATTATTACATAAGGAACATAATTTCTAATATCTCTTGTAAGTGGTTTCCCTTTTTGAAGATATTGAAAAGGGGTCACTTATCACTGGGAAAATGAATATATAAATTCCTCCAATGATGTAAATCAATACCCTTTATGCCCATTTTTCTTAATTTTACCAGTATAAGAAAAATATCTTATCCTCTATGTATGCACATTGAAGTGATCCCTTGGATCCCTTTATTACAACCACAACATTTCTTAATGAAATTTCATTTTTAATAAATAAATTGCTTATTATGAAATCTGGCTATATAAAATACATGCACTAATTTGGTTATTCTGAAACATTATATGCTACATAATATCATATTTGAAGGACTTTTGAGCATAATAAATGATGATAGTGCATCTTATATATATTGATCTTATTATAATTATATATCATTGTTTATAAAAATTCAATTGGAACTGACAAAGGAAGAAATGGTATTGACCAGTGGGATCATAAATTATAAATCCCATTTATTAGAGATTCTAAGTGATATAACATCACTCTGATTTTACCATGACCAAGCCCAATCCAGTATTAAGTAACTAAGTCACAAAAAAACATTTTATTGTTGAAGTTCATGATCATTGAGATTAGGACCCAAACAATGTTCCCCGAATCACCCTATGAAAATTTCAATTTCACACACCTTCACCTTAAAGAATACTTTGGTGTAATAAAAAGTTATTTATATAATCTATAATTATAAATGTGTATATTTTTTGAATAAAATAATGATTATATTATTCCTTTTAATTAAATTGCAAATAATCAATTAATTTAATTATGATATAATGAAAAATATTATATTTTTTTCTAAATATATTATTACAACCGAGACACTCTTTTGGTGAATTGAATAACATTATAATTAAATTAAATTTTATTAAAATAATATTTTCCCAAAAATTTATTAAATATGAATAATAATATAATTATATGATGTCAAATGTAATTATTATAATTTTTAGAAAACTATTATATGAAAAAACCAATATTTTTCAATAAATTGGGATTTTTAATTTAAAATTGTAAATTCAGAAATTTATAAAATTATTTTGATAAAATAAATATTTTTTTTAAATCCTAATGCAGGTTTAACATCATGGTTACTTAAAAATAATTTCTTTTCATTCTGTAATTAAGGAGAAAAATTTATTATAAATGTATTATGAACTAAGTGGTATTTATAGAAATTAAGTAATTTAAACTGATGGAATATTAACTTGATCTTAGGAATATTAACTTGACCATTATGAATAGTAATATGGAAAATTGAATAGTAACCTCACATATTAAAGTATAAATAAAATTTACCAATTTTATAAGTGAAAATATGACATATTTATATCATATTACAGGTAAATATATTTTTAAAAAATTATTAATCAAGTGTTTGTATTTTTGTAAGTAATAAATATTTAATAACAATTATATAATAATTTTAATGATTTAAAATAAAATATATTTTCATAAAATATATTCATAAATTATTATTTTATTGTCTTATGAATATAAGATACTTTTATGAGACTTTAAATAAACTTTCAAAGGGCTATAAAATCAATTGTAGTTTTAAAACTGCTATTTTTCGAATAAATTGTGATTTTAATAAAAAATTAAATTTTTCATAATCATAAAATTATTTTCAAAAAAATTATTAATTTTATTTTCAAAATGTAGAAAAAAATTTGGGGTAAATATTTGGGATTTTTATAAAATACTGGAATTTTTTGTGAATAGTGAAATACGATAATTTACAAAATAAGATAAATTCATGAATTATTGAGTAAAGAATGATGTTCTGATGTGGTAATGACCCACATTGAGAACTGACATGCACTAATTACTTTCTTGTATTCATGAGAACCAATAATATTGTTTGTCTGGTAAAAATTCACGAAATAATGATTAAAATAATGGAAAAACGCCCCTCTCCTCCACTATAAATACCACCCCTCAACTCTCGTCTCCTCACACCTCTAAATATTTTATACTTGTCAAATTTATACCCAATACTCTTATAAATACTATTACCCATGTCTAAGGCCTATTGGTCTCACCAAAATTCTAAAACTAAAGGCCTTAAGGAGTTTCTGATGGAGGATAACAGAAGAGGTAAAAGTCCTCTTTCATTTTTTTTCATTTCAATGATTTTTGTATTATTATACTTTATTAACCTAACCTTATCCAAGAATATTGAAAAATCCTGTATATTATATATACTATAATTTTATCATGTTTATGGAGAAATATTTCATCATACTTATTCTCCTCTCCCTCTTTTTCTAAAAATGAAAACATCGCTCGTGATGTGTTAATTTACCAACATCGTGACCAATGTGTTTTTAATTTCCATTAACACCTTCATGTATGGTAAAAAAACCATTTGAATGGTTGGAAATATTATAAATGTTTTTATATAACCTCTTTTATTTTCTGTAAATTCCATCTATTCATAATATTAAATTATATAATGAAACTAATTTGTGGTTATGAAATAACAACCAAAATGATCTGAACAAATATCATTAATGTTTTATCTATTGATTAGTCATCATATATTAAAACAATATTATTTATGGTATAATTTAATATTATGGAATAATATTAATTCCATTTCATTCTACTTATATAGTTTCTCTTCTATTTGACATGAAAATTCATTACGAACTGACCATGGAAATCATGTAAAGAATGCACCCAAAACAGTGGAAATGACAAAATATTATTAATAAATTGATTGAATTATGTAATAGAATAGAATATATAAGGAGTTATAAAAATTAATATGATTATTTTAAATATTTATAACACACTTTTAACAATTATAAAAGAGTTTTAAACACGTTTGAAGTAAGATGAACCCAAGGTAAGGAAATTCATAACCTGATTTCCATTCTTTAGGATAACCTTCTACATCATTAATAATGTGGTAATAAGATTATTTTTGAAATGATGTTTTGATTAAATTATGTTTTATTATGTTGATTTATAGTTATACACTTATTATATACTTTTTTATCAAATATTCCTTCAAATATATGATATTTTTAAGGGACTTTTCATTAAAAATCCACATTTAAATTCCTTTCATTTTTTAAAAAATAATGACTTATATGATATAAGTATTCTCATTGTATGATTATGTTTTGGTTCTCGGTAATTGTTTATGATGAATTTTGGGACCTATATCTCCCTCCAATTCATTAATTATGTTTATGTTGGAGGTCATTTGTATGGTAAATCCATGTGTAACTCTGATGGTTACACCATGTGTTAGTCGCGAGGGTTACATTTTATGATAACCGTGAGGGTTACAAATCATAAGGTAGCTACAAGGGTTACAATATTGAGTATGTAATTCCCTAAGATACATTTTTTTATTATTTATGCTTTCTATGTTTTATGGAAATCTCATGTTTTCATGATGTATGTTTATAATACCTTTTGGGTGAGAAGTATATCATTGTGGAAATGATTTCATATGTTTATAAGTATTCTTGTGCTAACAATTCCTCTCCTACATTTATGGACCTTACTGATAATTTTATGCTCATACCATGTTTTTAAATGTTTATTACATGGTTTAAGGATGGGTAATAGAAATAGAAAATCCCATATGAATTTTTTGAAGACTTATAACTAAAATGTTTCATGTATTTATTAAAAAAATTTGGATTATGGATGAAATGGATACTGTATTACTAATACCCACTTTTTATGCTTGTGGGTTGATATGTATGAATTACGTCCTAAAATTATAAAAATATAAAATGAAAATATCCTTGGTAATTTAAATAAGTAAATCCTAAAGGAATTTACCAGATTATGTAATTTAAAAGGCCGAGTCCTTATAGTTTGTATCTGAGGCTGGTTTAGATAACTTCAGGGTTTAAGATGTTATTCACAGAATACCATAAATTATTTTACCTTATTTTTATGTTGAAATGATATAGAATTATAATATTACCTTGTTTCATAATCTAAGACAATTCTATTCAGAATAGTTTTCTATAGAAGAAATAGGTAATCTGAATTAGGAAGGAACTGAGAGGTTGATATCTTTTCAAATCCGAAATGTAGAATGTTGGGAATTAGAATAGAATACTTTGTGATGGTAATTTGTCAGTTGAAATGGTCTATAAACAATGATAGAATCCCTACAAGAAAAAAAAACAAAGTTTCCACGAAGTAACATGACTATAGTGGAACAATTTATGAGCCAACACCATCATACATTCTATTGATCTTCTGACCTAGTGGTGACTGAAGAATGGATTAAATCCCTTGGATATATATTTGATGACATGGGATGTTCAGATAATCTAATGGTTAGTCTTTCCAATTATATACTTGAAGGTGAAGACGACCTGTGGGGGTCAATCGTTAAGAATATTAGGGATAATGATTAGATGGATGCTTTGGAATATGATGAATTTAAAAATATTTTACAAAGGTGGTTCGACATAGGATGGAAATAAATTTCTTGAATTAAATAAAAATAATTATGATTAAGTGGATGTGTATGAAGAAAACATCACCATATTTGAAATTTATGCTCCAAATCTTATTTGGTATCATTGTTATGTCCCAAAGATGCCAATATATCTTGACAGGGGGTGAATCATGGTATGAATATTATTTTCCCTAAATAATTACTTCCCCACAAGATCTTGACATATTTATTTTAAGGGTCACTCTGTTTACATTTATGTGTTACTATTGATATTATTATTCTCTTATTTATCAAATTATTATGATTTTAATTCAACGAAGGAAATCATGTAGGCCGACACACAGATTTCTACTTGGTCCATTCTCACTAGGCAACATCTATATAGCATACAACAGTGCTGTACTGATGTACCAAATCCACTAAATCTCACATCCCAATTACAATGTTTGAGATATACCTTCTATACCAGCCTCACTTCCTTTACAAAGTTTAGGGTCTACTAACTACATTACCAAGGGTCACTCCCTATGTCTCTTCCTCTGGTTTACTGCCATTGGAATGGATCACCATCTTCCTCTTCCTTTGCTAATTGTTGTTGGAAGGGATCCAATAATAGTTTATGTAATTGTAAGTCCCTTCATTATCAATATTGAATTTATCCTCTAATGTATGTATATGCTCTATTGAAGTCCAATTTTCACCCACTAATGAATACCCCTTTTACATTGAACACTAGGTAATACCTTATAAATTACTTTTGATAATCGCACTGCTTCGTGAATCCCGTTATTTCACAAAACTCAAACACGGATTTGAGAAGATCCTACCTCTTCAGGAATCCCACAGGTTAAAAAATATCACTATTTCATGGAGCTCACTAGTTCATAGAGATCACGTTGGCCTTTGAGATTTCACAAAGTTAAAACAAGACTTTGTAGAGAAAACTTCTTCTGTGAAACAGAACTGTCCTTCACACCATGCCTTCATTTTACAGAGCTCAACTGGCTTCTGTGAATTCCCTTAAATTCGTGAAAATCATTGTCTTCACGAACCTCCTTTGATTTTTTAGAGCCTTATTTTTTTCAAGGAGTCTCTCTACTCTGCTATCAGGGGTAGAGGATTATTTATAGGAATTTCCCACTGACTCCATAACATTCCATTCCATCTCAGCACCATATAATCCCATTTCTCAGAGCTTTGAAATTTTATCTAAAAATATCTCTTCTTCCTGAAGGTCAACGGGAATTTTTTGGATCACAATTCTCATCATAATTGTATAGACTTCAGTCAAAACATTTATGATGCTAAAATTCTACCTTGAAATGCACTTTACATCTAGTGTTCACTATCAACATTATTCATGTCTTTGTAAAATCCACTTCATGAAGCCCATATTCACGAAACTCATGAATTCTCCTTATTTTGATGAGATCTTCAAGGAAATATACTTTTTTTATTTCTCACTAAACTCCAAATTTTGGGCCCTAAAAATTTGTCAAACACTGGAAAACAGCACCACCTTATATCTATTTGTTTTGTACCACCTATAGATATTACATTTTTTCATTGTTATTTCTCAACATGGGAAGTCAAAAATATCTTTAGAACTCAACAATTAACCATAAAAATTTGTTTTGTCCACAAAAACAACCATCACAAAAATGCTGCAATGATACCTTGAGATATTTTTTTCCAACAATCTCCCCCTTTGGGTAACATCTTACAGCATTCACCTCTTGAGAATAATATAGTGATCAAAGATTTACATAAGACAAACTCTAATCCCACATGAACAATAGCAGTTGTGATAAATAAAAGTAATATAAAATGGAAATCAATGAGTGACATTATTTCTAACACCAAATGTTGATACAATTCCAATACCACTCTCTAATATTCATCATCAGACTAAACATTACTGATATATAATATTAGTTTGAACTCTTCAGACACTAATAGATTTAGAACTCTCCCATATCACATTGCTCTTCCTATCTTGTTGATCCACCGGTCAGCTTCTCCCCGTGTCTTTGACAAATATATTTTATCCCTTCTTCAATTTCTCCCCCTTAAGGAACCATAATTTCTCCCCCTTTTTCAATGAACCCAAAGGTCACTTTTTATTGGTCTACAACATTGGAATGAATACATATTAGAATATTAGGGAAAAGAATACCATTCCTCTAGGATTGGGGTGTTCCCACATCCTCACTTTTTCAAGTACTAGGAGTTGATTGAACTCCCAAATCCTGTTGATGCCTCTCAAATTCTTCTTTTTGTAAGGCCTTTGTCAGAATTTCTATAACTAGTAGTTCTTTAGGCACATACTCCAAATTTGAAATCTCGTACTCCACCTTCTCCATGATAAATTGATTTTTGATTTCAATGTTATTTTCCCTTTAGTATTGGATTATATTTTTTCTATGATTGACATCACTTGAATAATTACAATGGATTATGATCGGAAAATTCACTTCAACTCCAATGTCATCAATTTTTCTTAATTCATACTAAGTGTGTGCAAGACTGAGTGGAAATAATATAATCAAATTCTAGGGTTCTCAATGAAATTAAATCTTATTTATTTCGCATCCAAGCAATACACATTCCATCAAGATAGAAAACACCTCGTGACGTTGATTTTCTATCATATTCTAATCCGGCCCAATCTGCATCTATATATCCCAACAACTCTTTCTTAGATTAGTCATTATACATCAATACTCATTCCAATGTTCACTTAATATACCAAAGTATTTTTTTCACTAAAATCATGTGGATTTACTTAGGATTGCTTTGATATATCACTCCTTTACATGTGGAAAAAACAATATCCGGTCTTATCGCTATTATGTACCGTAAACTTACAATGATTTTCCTCTATTCTGTGATATTAATTGGAATTTCATCATTATCCATTGATAGTTTAATTCGAGTATCAACTGGAGTCTTCATCTCCTCGGATTAATCCATTCCAAATCTTTTCAAAACCTCCTTGGAATATTTGGATTGAGAAATTATAGTGTCATTTCTTCCTTGTGTTACCAATAAATCAAGGAAAAACATCTGTTATCAATTCATTGAAATTTCAAACACACACTTAATGAATTCAGAAAACTATCTACATTTTATTACATCTGATCTACCAAATTTTATGTCATTGACAAAAACCAACACTATCATTCTTTGATTACTATCATTATTGACATAGAAATTATAATAAACTCTACCACACTGAAAACCGAGCTTCTAAAAAAAATAATCAAGCAGTGAATACCACACTCTTGATACATACTTCAAACCATATAATTCCTTATTCAGTCGACAAACTTTGTTATCATCATTGGGAATGAGAAAACCATCTGGATTCCCAATATACACATCTTCTTCCTGAACCCTATTAAAAAATACGGACTTGATATCTATCTAGAAAACATATAACTTCTATTTAATATCCATGGATAAGAATAATCTAATTATCTATATCCATATGAAATGTTAAATTCTCACATAAACATCAAAAGCCTCTATCTGAGAGTACCCTATTCTCATTAGTGGTTCTTTGTTTTGAATCATTGCGTCATCTTCATTCATCTTATTGCGACAAACTCATTTAGCCTTGAGGAAATTCTTATCTGTTGGCCTCAAAACAATTTCCCAATGTGATTCTTCTTAATGTGGTCTATTTCTTCATTTATTTCATGAACCAATTTTTCATATTTAACATCTTCATACTTCTCATCTTCATCTGAATCATAATTTTAAACATTTACTCACTTGAGTTTCTCACCTCCTCATTACTTCCATAAGAAAATTGTTCACAATTTAATTAAATATTATGGTCATTCTCTTCTACAGTGACATCATTTCATTCAACTACTTTTTCAGCCTCATGTTGAATCATTTTTTCTATTCTCTCACAGCATCTTTGTATCCTGAAAAGAGTCAGCTGATTCCATAATATTAGGGAAAAATAGATAATCATGAAATAAAATAAAGTTTCCACTCATCCCCCAGTCATTCATCTTAAACATTGGCTCTCATAATTTCTATACCATTGAGATCATTCATCAAATTAGGATATAGAATACTCCTCTTATAATATGCAACACTTCTAGTTGTTAGGCTTACTGTTTATACCCACATTCATTCTTCTTTTACTACATTATTTCATCACATGTGACTGCAGGTTTGAGAATATTTTCTAGATTAATAACATATATAAGTTGTAGCTTCCATCAATTGGATTTCCATTGAATAAATATGACACCTAGAAATGATCCATCAATATAACCTCTATGCCTACTAAGTTGGGACTTGGTGTACGAAACAATAGATAAAGTTAATATCCCCACCAATGTCCATTGTGCCCAATTACTCTCTTATACCTCATGAAGACATAAACCATTTACTCTTTTCAAGTAATTCTCTTATATATATTCTTAAACTCCCATAACTGATTTTAATTAGTAAACATTAAAGATCATATCATTTCACTAATTTACATTTTTTGATACGAATTCCCCTTGGATAATATGTCCCCTTAAACCTGAAACAATTGACCGTAATTTAATAGTATTTAGAACATATAGAGAGGGGATTTTCTAGAATCCTCAAGAAGAGGGTTGTGGTCGATCCTATTTGATCAAACCTTTGAGTCTTTCTTACAAAAAACTATACTTTTTCTGTGATTTTTCCAAAATCCCAATTAATCTCAACAGTTCTGGACATATGAAAAAAAATTCTTTACCAAAATTCTATGTCTTTTTCTAATATTTAGGTTATGTGGGTTTGTATGTCTTTAAAATTTGGGGTTTATAACCCCTATAAAAAAAATTTCTTCATTGAGGTTTCATGTGAATTCCATTTCAAATGATTCATTCTCTAAGTGGGAATCTTTCCACTAGCCATATTCTCTTTCTTATTCATCCATTTGTGGGATCATTCCCCTTCATTTACTTATCACTTGGTAAATCATTTAATATTATGGAGACAATATTCATTAATTTTTCTTTTATCATTTATTCGAGTCTCTACACTTATTCTTTTTACTGGTGAGTTTTTCCCTGAATGTACATTCTCTTTACTCACAACTGGAGTAGCTCATCTCTTTTTCTTCTAGGTTTTTTCACATTCTTTTTCAAATATTTTGTTGTGAGTGTAGAATATGAGGTGATTTATTAACCTTTCATTGATCTCCTTATTCTTCCCCAGAGGATGTAAACCTATTTTTAAATTTACCACTTTGTCTTACAAAGTAGTATTTCTCATTATACACCCCTTAAGTCAGGGATCTCCTTTCGAACAAATTTTATGTCCATACCTTATTCTTGCTGTATTGTCTTGAGAATTCCCATGATTAAAAGATATAAAACAACATTCATTAAAGGAATGCCTCATTTTTTTATTTCTTGACTGAGATTTTGATGCATCTGGTGTTCTTCTTCTAACATTGATCAATTGGGATTCTTGACCCATATTCATGGTGCATCTCTATCTTCCACAATAAATGCATTTGACAAATGCTTTATTCTGAGAGAATTTTCATTCAAACTTTTCAAAAAGATTCATCTTATTCATAGATTTAGCAATATTTCTATCCTCACAGTATGAAATATATTCCAATTCCTCAAAACAAAATCCCGAAGTATGACAATGCATTCCACATAAATAGAACATGTTGTCATTACTTCCTGTAAAATCATTTTTATATCTATCTTCATCACCGATAAAATTTTTCTTACCTCTGGAACATTTATAATCTCATTCCTTATCATGCATGATAGGGGATCATCATATCTAATACCAGATTTTATCAAACTATATGGCCTTTGAGTTTATAAAGTAAGTTCTTTTTTCCCTTTAAAAACATCATATTTTATTCTCATTTCATCCTCACATATTGAAGGATAATCAAATAGCAACTGCACGGAATCCTTCATTTTATGCATTCCTTTTTCATTAGTTTTCTCCACTTCTTTCTTCACTGATTCTAGCTCTTCTGCAAGTTTTTGAATCTTAATATCCCTTTATTCTAGTTGATCATTAATATATTTTTTGAGATTCTTCCCTCTAGTCATCTCATCATCCAATTTACTTGTGATATTGCCCATAATGTCACTTTTCTCCTTTATTTTAAATGTTTCATGGGAAAAAGAATTAAAAATGCATGCATTATCTTCTTGTAGCCTTTGGTTATTTTGATCTAGATTAGATAGCTATGCACTAAGATCATCATTTTTAAATTTTAGATTCTCAATTTCATCCAAAATTCTATTATTAGCCTTTTCAAAATACTTTTGTTTTTCTCTCTTTGTATACATTTTTTCATTTATTTATATTTTGAATCCTTCTTCTCTCTCAAATCAGTATCCACATCGATAATACATTGATTTAAACATCTTAGTTTTTTGATCTCAATATCTAGTACTTGGATCCAAGAATCTATAGATTTAATTTCTCTAGTAAATTTATAATTTTATTCCTTTGTTTTCTAGACATCTTCCACATTAGGTCTTCTTGAAATTTTTTCATCATCACTAGTTCCAGCATTACATGGAATATCATGTTCTTCACTTATTCCTTCTACCTCATTGAATGAGTATGTATTTTCACTATATTATTTACCCAAATCATTAATCATTTCACTACTAGATTCCTTTAATTGAATCACACTCTTTATATAAACACATCCGCTCTGAGGAATACCACCAGAATTTTGATTCTTCTTTAACGTTATTCCATTTTCCATCGCACAACTGGATGAAAATAGACTAAATCATTTACTTCAACAATAAACTATTCCAATTAAGAGAAAAAATTATGATGAAATAATCATATTTCTCTGATACCAATTCTTTGCTAAAAAAGTGGCATGGATACCCTAATAGAGGGGTTAATCATGGTATGGTTATTCTATTACCTAAATAATTCATGCCCCATTAGATCTTGACCTCTTTATTATAAGGGTTACCTTGTTTGTACTTATGTGTTACTGTTGATCTTATTATTCCCTTCTTTATCTGATGATGATACATTGAATCCAATGTAGGAAAGCAAGATGACTAACAAAAAGATTTTTACTCGGTTCACCCTCCTTAGTCTACGTCTAAGAATCATACAACATCGATGTGCCGAGGTACCAAATCCACTAAATCTCACATCCAGATTACAATGTTCGTACTAAATTTTCTATGCCCTTGATCACTACCTTTAAAATGTTTAGGTTCTTCTCACTACATTCCTAATAGTCACTCCCTATGTCCCTTCCTCTGGCCCACTGCTGGTGGGAAGGATCACCATCTTCCTTTTAATTTTCTCACTATTGTTAGAAGATATCCAGTCACCGTTTATGGACATGAATGTGCCTTCTTTATCACAAATAAATGAATCATCTAATGTATGTAGATTCTCTGTTGAAGTAAAATTTTCATCCACTGATGAATACCCATATTCCACTGAACACTAGGTAATACCTTATGAATTACTTTCATAAATTTCAATACTTCATGAAGCTCCTTGTTTCATAAAGTTCAAACAAGACTTCGCGAAGCTCCTACATCTTAACGAAGCCCATAGGTTCAAAATGCTCACTATTTCCCTGAGCACATTTTTTACATTTCAATTTCACAAATCTCAAACAAGCCTTTTCGAACCACACTTCTTCAACAATTCTGAACAAGCCTTTACGGCGTGCCGACAATTCATAGATTAATTTGCCTCTGCAAATTCCCATACATTCATAATGATCATTGTCTTCATGAACCTCCTATATGACTCGAGAGCCTTAATTTTTTCAAGGAGTCTCTATACTCTTCTATCAGGGTTGGAGGAATATTTTTAGGTATTCCCCACTAACTTCAGAACCATCCCTACCATGTCCATGCCACATAAGCTTATTTTGCATAGCTCTGAAATTTCATCCGAAATTCTCTCTTGTTCACAATGCTCTTCAAATAATTTCCAAATAAAAATTCTCTTCATAATCATAGATCCTTATGTATACTCCTTTGTGTCACCACAATGCTCCCTCTCAATGCTTGAAAACTCTATCATTATCAATGATCATCGTAATCGAAGAGATCGATGTCAACATTCTTCATGTATTTGCAAATACACTTCACGAATCCTATCTCCATGAAACTCATGCTTTAGCCATATTTTGAATCGATCTTCAAGGAAATATACTTTTCTCAATGCTCACCAGACTCCAAATTTTGGACCCTACAAATATAGAAAATACTAGAAAATAGTGTCACCTTGTATATATTAATTTTTTATCGCCTCCAAATCATTCATTATTTTGTCATTGTCACTTTCCAACATGGGGTTTCAAAAATATCTATGGAACTCGACAATTCGCCATGGAATCCTTCTTTTTCAAAAAACACAACCATCCAAAAAATGTTGCAATGTTACCTTGAGGTATTTTTACCCAACTAACGTGATAGAAAAATCAATTGTTTTTACTCAGGATTGAAGTTATGATACAAAAGGGAATTAGCCTCGTGATAATTAAAATGTTATGATAAACTTTTTTGATGTGCTGAGATGGTAGAATTTTTTTTCTAATGATCATCTGCTCTTTTACAACATGCATAATAAGTGTTCCAGATGGAAAGATATGGGTAAGAATTTATCAATGAAATATAAAGGCAAGAAACTCTTATTTCTAGTTTCTAGATGTGTAGATAAAATCATCTTAGTGAATGCCTTAACAAATCAAGGAAATATTTTAAATATGGTATGTTGGAAAATACGGATCAATATTGTAATAAAAATTATATTAATATTAATTATGATAAGAAAATTATAAATTGATTAAAATGTGGTATGATGGGTTATTATGAAAATACCTTCCCAAATAAAGATATGAATTTTGGGAAGAATCTAGATTATAAGAAAAAAGGTGTAGTGGGATCCTTTAAGACTATGTCAGTAGATGTTGGGCCATCCAATAAAGTCATATCAAGTAATTTATTTATTTAATCAGATTTTTCTAATGTCTTATTTTGATATGGGGTCTAAAAATTTCTGTATTTCTGATAAATATTCTGGTAAATTGAAATTTCAGCTCATGAAATGAGACTAGAACTTATAGTTAAAACCCCAGGGTAAAATAGTACAGAAAAAAAGAATTATAATAATATTTCTATTTATTTATGTAGAAATAAATAACCTGAAAACCTTGTTGTTTTATCCTTATTATAATTTTATGTAATTATAGGTAAGGATTGGTTTTCTATTTATCTTGTAAATATCGACTGTAGAGATAAAGAAAATGTTTTTCAAAAATAATTTTAGATTTTATACCTGAATGAACACATAAAATTGATAACATATTAGGAAGTTGAGAAACTATTAAAATATTGAATTGAAAGTTATCTTGATTATATTTTTGAATATATTGTAACTATTCAAATTAATGATGTTCCAGTGGTAAATTAATACTTAGATGTTTTTTCTAATGAGTTGCGCAGTGTTATACGTGATCAACAAGTTGAATTTACCATTGACTTAGTTCTTGATGTTATGCCAATTTTAAAACCCCCTTATCGAAGGTCTCAAGTGGATCTTCTTGAATTGAAAAATCAGTTACAAGATTTTCTTAATAAAGACTTCATTCTTTCTAGTACTTGACCATGGGGGGCTCCTGTCTTTTTCATTAAAAATAATCGTGGTTCCATTATACTTTTCATTGATTAGATTTGAATAACATTATTGTTAGGAAAAAGTATCCCTTTCCTCATATTGATGACTTGTTTGATCAGCTCTAGGGATCTCCTTTTTTCCTAGATTGACTTGAGATCTAATTACCATCAACTAAAGGTAAACTAGGATCACCTTATGACAACATTATTCCCTTTAAAATATGGGAATTATGATTTTGTTGTTATTACATTTGGTTTGAAAAAATCTCCTTCAGTATTCATAGATCTTATGAATATAATATTATATAAATATTTGGATAAGTTTGTTGTTGTCTTTATTAATTAAATTTTGATCTTTTTAAAAAGTTATGTGGATTATGAAAAACATTTAAGCATCGTCTTGAAAACTCTCAAAGAAAATAAGTTATATGGAAAATTCAGAACATATTTTTTTTGGTTACAGCAGATTTATTTTTTTCATAACATTGTAAATAAGGATGGAATAATAGTTAATCATTCCAAAACAAAATTCTATGATTAATGTACAAGTCCAATAAATGTTATAGATATTCATATTTTTTATGGATTAGTAGGTTATTACCAACAGTTCGTTAAAATCATTGCATTATTATCTAGACCACAAACTATGTTATCACAAAAAGGGTATAAATTTATTTGGATGAAATAATTTCATGATTATTTTCAGGATCTAATGAAGAGATTGGTGAATGCACCATTTTTTGCTCTACCTTCTAGAAGTGGTGTTTTTGTCATCTATAGAGATGCTTCATTAAAGGTACTTGGTTGTGTTGTGATGTATAATGATCATTTCATTTATTATTATTTAAGAAAATTAAAACCCCATTAGTTAAATTGTCCAACACATGATTTGGAATTAGTTGTTATTGTTTTTTCTTTCAAAATTTGAAGGCATTATTTACTAGGATCCAAATGTAAAATATATACTGTCCATAAATTTTTGAATTATATGTTGACACAAAATGAATTAAACATAAGGAATAGAGTATGTCTTGAACTAATGAAGGATTAAAACTTTATGATCACTTACAATCCTAGAAAATAATAAAAATGGTAGATGCCATGAGTCGAAAACATCATGCAGCATTAACCATGTTACGTTTGGAATAAGAACCCTTAATTAATGATTTGATGAATTTTGTCTTTGAAGGAATTGGTGTAGTAAATTACTCTATTTTGATTTAAGTGTTAGTTTAGTCATCTGTATTAGACAGAATTATAAATGTGAAGAAGGAAGACCCTGAGTTTCTTAAAAAAGGTATAATTGGTTAAAATGGGTAATTTGATAAAGATTGCATTTTTTGATTTGGAATGAGATTATATGTTCCTTGGGATCCCGATATGAAGAAATAATTTTTGTGTGAAGCTCATAGTTCTCCATTTTCAGTTCATATTAGCAGTGCTATGATGTATATATACCTTGGGGACTATTACTAGTGGGATGGGATGAAAAGAGAAGTGACAAATTTTACCATGAAATGTTATCCATATCAAAAGGTTAAAGTAGATCCACATCTACCAAAGGGGATTCTTCAGCCTTTTCCAAAGCCAGTTTGGAAATGGAAAAATATATCCCGGAACATCATGGGGGACATCCTGAGACTCTTAAGGTAAAAACAGAACACATATTTAATGAATAGGATGACTAATGTCAGTTTGAGATCCCCTTCCATGATCTTGGTGAGGGAAAAGAAGTTAGAGAATATAGGGTCAAAATAGACCCTGGTAATTGGGAATGTATATATCTAAAACTGTAAATAGAATTGAAACATGTTATAAACACTCTAGATATCTCGATGTGAACATCGATCTGGTCCTAAATCTTACAAAGTTCATTTGGAACAGGATATATTCGAATATTGTCTTGTAATTATTCGATTATATAGAAAAATTGAAATTCGGGATGTCCATTTTGGACCATCCTATATACGGAGAGGTTGTCTCCATTTTCAATCTAAGGAAGGGTGTTTTTAAACCATTTAAATATGACCATTAAAAATAAAGCATGGTAGACACCCCATAGTATAAAATACAGAAATCGACTAAAAAGATGGAAATTTTAAATAATATCACTCTTATTATAACTAAACTATCAATCATATATTCCATTCATCTTTCAAAATTTCTCTAAGAAGCTGTTAATAAGGATCTTTCCAACCCTATATGTTTGAAATCTAGAGTTGTTTTATCCATAGAACATCTCTTAAATATGAGCTCTACTAAATTCCACATGATCATATCCATTATAGTAAAAGATTAAGAATGCACTTTGTATGAATTTATCTATCCTTCATATGTTCCAATAAATCGCAAATATATTGAAATCCATTGATCACGAGTCAATAAATATTCAAGGATTGACCCTTTATGACCTAGTCCCCCAGATTTCTGTGTCATAAAAAGGATAGCTTTCCTTCCTCTAACAAAAACATTATGTTATATATAAAGATCATACAATCTCCTTACATGGGAGAAAACCAAGGATCCAATTCGGATACCACATTGTATAACATAAATTCATAGTGGTCTTAAAAACATAGCATTCAATTATTTATTGAGAAGGTCATGGAACCCAATACATGTAACAATAGCCTCACTATATCGCCAGTTCTTGAAATACTTCATTGATCAAAAGTATGGTTATTTTATGGTGATATCTCTATTTTTTAATTATTAATAATAATAATATATATGAATTATAAATAATAAAATAAAGGGAGTAAATTTATGGTAAATAACACTACACATATGGTTACTTCTAGTGGCCTACAAATCACCACTATTAGTCCATGGAGGGAACTCAGTAAATATTTGGTGTTTCTAATGAACTAAATCTATTTTAATGCCCTATATATGGGATGTAATTGGGTTACATGGGTAACAATGACAAACATACAAAACCCTCTTATCATTATCTTCTCGTTTTATGGACATGAATATACTTCAATTATGAGTTAACTAGTAATATATTAGAATACCTTTATCTGGTCCATAGGGATTATTATAACTCCAAATGGAATTTATTGAATTTATGGTATGATATATATATAGTTAACCAAGATAATCCTCTTAGATGAATGAGATATGATCCCTATAAGAATATCATGGGATTTATGAAAAAAAATTATATTCTCAAGGTTATTGTTTTGCCAAAACAAATAATCCATTAATAATAAGTATGTTTTGTTAATGAAAAAACCAATTCTCTAATACCATATCCTATATAACAAGATATTATTCCATATTCCACAATAGAATGATGTCAAGAGGAAGAAAAATAATCCAATGAATCTCCTCTAGAATTTATGGAAGGAAACTCAAACACCATTGATGAACTCAGAAGAGTATATTGTATTAAATTGGATTATTTGTGGTCCATGTTAGTCACAACCACCATAACTACTAATGAATACCATAAATAAACCTATTTCTTCAAGTATCAACTATGTGTTTTTTCATATAATTATATTGAAATTATATAATTTGATCTCTATATGGATACCTATTATTGGGTCTTCTAGATGGCCACTAACACAACAATTGGATTATCCCATTTCATCATGGTAGAATTTTAATTTGACAAAAAAAATAAAATACAATATTATTTAGGAATTTTAATACTGGATAAAGCTCACTAGATTCTTCCCAATTAATTAAATGGATTTAAATATTCTTGTATTCACTGAATGAAAGGATCTCAACTATGAAAAACTAAATAATGATTTCCAAATCCTGATCATTGAACTATTAATCAATGAAAACACTAGATTCCATCCATATATGTTATTTTTGGGTATTCAAGCTATAACTAGATTTGGATGGTCCTAAACAATTTTGTGGCCACAACCGTTAGCGAAAACTAAGTGGTATACTATTACCGAGTAATTTCTTTTCTCATGATTAATTTTTGAGCTACATACCAATTTTAAATGAACCATACAGTCATGTCCTTTCATTGGAGAACCAGGGATAGCTATATGGATGATCAAGTTGTCAAAATCCAACAATTTATTTATCATCTTATTGATCTAGAGATATTTCTCAAAAAACAACAACAAAAGATCATTTAGATGAACCACCCTATAATTTTCATTCTAGAAGACATTAGGGAATTTTATTTCTTTCATTGTACACAAATATAGAATTGATGTAGAATATGAACATAAAAATGTGATACATTATAATCCCCCTCCTTAAAATTTTATGGAATTAATGGGACTCTGATGACTCCATTCTTACGTAAGGAACCTAATTGCTAATAACTCTTATAAGTGGTTTCCCTTTTTAATGATATTGAAAATGGGTCACTTATCACTAGGAAAATGAATATATAAATTCCTACAATAATGTAAATCAATAACCTCTATACCCATTTTCCTTAATTTTACGAGTATAAAAAAATATCTTATCCTCTATGTATTCACATTGAAGTGATCTATTGGATCCCTCTATTAAGACCACAACATTTATGAATGAAATTTCATTTTTAATGAATAAATTAATTATTATAAAATATAGCTATAGAAAATATATGCACTAATTTGGTTATTCTAAAACATTATATGCTATATACTGTCATATTTAAAAGACTGTTGAGAATAATAAATGAAAATAGTACATATTATATATATTGATATTATTATAATTATATATTTCGGTTTATAAAAATCCAATTGGAAATGATAAAGGAAGTGATGGTATTGACCAGTGAGATCATGAATTATAAATCCCATTTTTCAGAGATTCTAAACAATATAACAACACTATGATTTTACCTTGACCAAGCCCAATCCAATACTCAATAACTAAATGAAAAAAAACTTTTCATGGTAGAATTTCATGATCATTTAGATCAGGACCCAAACAATGTTCCCCGAATCACCCTATGAAAATATCAATATCACACACCTTAACCTTAAGTAATACTTTGGTGTAATAAGAGTTATTCATATATTTTATCATTATAATGTTTTATATTTGTTTCAATAAAATAATGGTTATATTTACACTTTTTAATAAATTTTAAATAATCAATTAATGTGATTTTGATATAATAAAAAATTTAATTTTTCCTCTAAATATATTATTTCAATCGAGACACTCTTTTGGGGAATTCAATAACATTATAATTAAATTGTCTTTTATTAAAATAATATTATCAATAAAATTTACTAAATATGAATGATAATATAATTATATGATGTCAAATGTAATTATTATAATTTTTAGAAAACTATTATTTGAAAAAACTGACATTCTTCAATAAATTGGGATTTTTAATTTAAAATTGTAAATTATGAAATTTATAAAATTATATTGATAAAATAAATATTTTTTTTTCAAATCATTATGTAGGTTTGACATACTTGGTACTTATAAAATAATTTCTTTTCATTCTGTAATTAAGGAGTAAAATTTATTATAAATGTATTATGAACTAAGTGGTATTTATAGAAATTAATTAATTTAAACTGATGGAATAGTAACTTGATCTTAGGAATAGTAAAATAACCGTTATGAATAGTAATCTAGACAATTAAATACTAACCTCACCTTTTAAAGTAAAAATAAAATTTACCGATTTTATAAGTGAAAATATGAAATATTTATATCATTTTACAGGTAAATGTATTTTTTGAAAATTATTAATCAACTGTTGGTATTTATGTAAGTATTAAATATTTAATAATAATTATATAATTATTATAATTATTTAAAATAAAATATATTTTTATAAAATATATTCCTAAATTATTATTTTTTTATCTTATGACTATAAGATAATTTTCGAGACTTTAACTAATATTTCTAGGAGCCATAAAATCAATTGTAGTTTTAAAACTGGTATTTTTTGAATAAATTGTGATTTTAATAAAAAATTAAATTTCTTATACGTAGAAAATTATTTTCAAAAAATTTGTTCATTATTTATTTCTAAATGTTGAAAAAAATTGGTCTGAATTATGGGGATTTTTCTAAAATACATGAATTTTTATTGAATAGTGAAATGCGATAATTTATGAAATAAGATAAATACATGAATTATTGAGTCAAAGATGATGTTTTGATGTGGTAATAACCCATAGTGATAACTGACTTGAAATAATTACTGTTTTTAATCTTGAGAACCAACACTATTGTTTGTCTTGAGAAAAAGCATAAAATAATGATTAAAATAATGGAAAAATGCCCCTCTCTTCCAATATAAATACCACCCTTCAACCCTCTTCTCCTCACACCTCTAAATATTTTATACTTGTCAAATTTCTACCCAATAATCTTATCAAGAATCTAACCCATGTCTAAGGCCTACTGGTGTCACCAAAAGGCCAAAACTAAAGGCCAAAAAAATTTCTCATAGAGGATAACTAAAGAGGTAAAAGCCCTCTTTCATTTTTTTTATTTCCATTTCAATGTTTTTTATTTTATTATACTCTATTAACCAACCCATATCCATGGGGAATGAAAACACAACTATATAATATATACTATAATTTTATCATGTTTATGGAGAAATATTTCATCACACTTCTTCTTCTCTCCGTCTTTTTCTAAAAATGAAAACATCGCTCGTGATGTGTCAATTTACCAACATCGTGAAAAATGTGTTTTCAATTTATATTAACACCTTCATGGATGTTAATAAAACCATTTCAATGGTTGGAAATATTATAAATTTTATTATATAACCTCTTTTATTTTCCTTAATTAACATCTATACATAATATTATATTATATAATGAAACAAATTTGTGATTATTGAAGAACCACAAAAATGATCAATACAAATATCATTAATGTTTTATCTAATGATTCATAATAATATATGAAAACAAGATTATTTATGGCATAATTTAATATTATGGGAAAATATTAATACCATTTCATTCTAATTCTAGAGTTTCTCTTCTATTTGACATGAAAATCCATTACGAACTGACCCATGGAAATCATGTAAAGAACACACCCAAAACAATGGAAATGAAATAATGTTATTAATAATTTGATGGAATTATGTAATAAAAATATTATTTAATGTGTTATAAAAATTAATATGATTCTTTTTAATGTTAATAAAACTCTTTTAACCATTATAAAGGAGTTTATACACATTTTATGTAAGACGAACCCAAGGTATGGAAATTCTTAACCCGATTTCCATTCTTTGGGATAACCTTCTACATCATTCATAATGTGGTATTAAGATTATTTTTGAAATGATGTTTTGATTACATTATGTTTTATTATGCTTATTTATAGTTTATACACATATTATATTCTTTTATATCAAATATTGCTTCAAATATATGATATTTGTAAGGGACTTTTCATTAAAAATACTCTTTTAATTTACTTTCTTTTTTTAAAAAAGGAATGACTTATATGATATAAGAATTCATGTTTTATGAATATGTTTTAGTTCTCAGTAATTGTTTATGATGAAAGGTGTGACCTATATCTCACTCTTATTTATTGATTATGTTTAGGTTGGAGGTCATTCTTATGGTTACTCCATGTGTAACTCTGATGGTTACACCATAAGTAAGTCGTGAGGGTTACATTTTATGATAACCATGAGGGTTACCAATCATAAGGTAGCCACAAGGGTTACAATATTGAGTATGTAATTCCCTAAGATACATTTTTTGTATTATTTATGCTTTCTATGTTATATGGAAATCTCATGTTTTCATGAAGTATGTTTATAATACCTTGTGGGTGAGAAGTATGTCTTTGTGGCAATGATTTCATAAGTTTATAAGTATTTTCATGCTAAAAATTTCTCTCATACATTTATGGACCTTACTAATAATTTTATGCATATACCATATTCTGAAATGTTTTACATGTTTTAAGGATGTGTAAGAGAAATGGAAAATCCAGGATGAATTTTTTGCAGACTTATCATTAAAATATTTAATGTTTTTATTAAACAAATTTGGATATTGGATGAAATGGATACTGTATTACAAATACCTACTTTTTATGCTTGTGGTTTGATATGTATGAATTATGTCCTAACATTCTAAAACTATAAAATGAAAATATCCCTGGTAATTTTAATAAGTGATTCCTAAAATAAATTACCATATTATGTAATATTAAAGTCCTAGTCCTTATAGTTGGAATCTAAGGCTGGTTTCGATAACTTTAGGGGTTAAGATGTTGTTAATAGAATACCATAAATTATTTTACCTTATGATTATATTGAAATTATATAGAATTAGAATATTACCTTATTTATTAATCTAAGATATGTCTATTCAAAATATATTTATATAAAAGAAATAGGAAATCTAAATTTGGAAGGAATTGAGAGTTTGATATCTTCTCAAATCCACAATGCAGAATGGTGGGAATTAGAACAGAATAGTTTGTGATGGTAATGGATCAGTTGACACAGGCTATAAACAACGATGGAATCCGTCAAAGAAAAAAATCAAAGTTACCACATAGAAACATGATGATAGTGGAACAATTTATGAGACAACACCATCATACATTCTGTTGATCTTCTGACCTAGTGGTGACTGAAGGATGGATTAAATCCCTTAAAAATATATTTGATGTTATGGGGTGTTCAGATAATCTATGGGTTAGTATTTACAATTATATATTTCAAGGTGAATATGACTTGTGGGGGTCAATGGTTAAGAATATTATGGATAGTGATGAGATGGATGCTTTGGAATGGGATGAATTTAAAAAGATTTTCAAAAGGTGGTTCAACGTAGGATGTAAATCAGTTTCTTGAATTAATGAAAAATAAGGATGATTAAGTGTGTGGGAATGAAGAAAACATCATCTGGTTAGAAAGTTAGGCTCCAAATCATATTTGGTATCTTTGTTAGGTCAAAACGTTTCCTATATACCCTGAGAGGGGGGTGATTCATGGTATTGATATTCTTTTACCTAAATAATTCCTTCACCACTAGATCTTGACATATTTATTTTTAAGGTCGCTCTATTTACATTTTTGTGTTACTATTGATATTATTATTCTCTTATTTATCTAATTATTCTACTTTGAATGCAATGAAGGAAATCAGGTAGACTAACACACAGTTTTTTACTTGGTCCACTCTCACTAGTCTATGTCCATAGACCATACAACAGTGATCTGCCGATGTACCAAATCTACTAAAGCTCACATCCAAATTACAATGTTCGTGCTAGGCCTTCTATACCCAGGCTCACTACCTTTACAAAGTTTAGGGTCTTATCACTAAATTACCAAGGGTCACTCCCTATGTCTCTTCCTCTGGCTTAATTCCATTGGAATAGATCACCATCTTCCTCTTCCTTTGATCATTACTATTTGAAGGGATCCAATGGTTGTTTAAGGACTTGTAAGTCCATTCATTATCACTATTGAATGTTTACTCCAATGTACATAGATGATGTATTGAATTTCCAATTTTCATCCACTAATGAATACCCTTTTTACACTGAACACAAGGAAATACCTTATGAATTACTTTTGAAAATACCACGACTTCGTGACGTTCCTTATTTTGAAAAGATCAATCTAGGATTTGAGAAGATCCTACCTCTTCAAGAATCCCATAGGTTCAAACATATCACTAGTTCATGGAGCTCACTATTTCATAGAAATCACGTTGTCTATTGTGATTTTGTAAAGCTAAAACAAGACTTTGTGGAGCACACTTCTTATGCGAAGCGGAACTGGCCTTCACAAGAAGCATTCATTTTGCAGAGCTCAACTGGCCCATTTGAACCCCTTACATTCATGAAAATCATTGTCTTTTCAAACCTCCTTTGTAGTTTTAGAGACTTCTTTTTTTCAGGGAGTATCTATACTCTTCTCTTGGGGGTGGAGGACTATTTATAGGAATTTCCCAATTACTATATAACATTCTATGCCATGTCAGCACCACATAATCCAAATTTTCAGAGCTTCAAAATTTCAGTCGAAATTATATCTTCTTACTGAAGCTCAATGAAAATTTTTTGGATTGTAATGCTCATCAAAATTGTATAGACATTAGTCAAAACCTTTTTGATGTTGTAATTCTCCCTTGGAATGCTCATTAAATATACTATTCACGACTCGTTGGAATCATAGGGATCACCATCAACATTATTCATTTCTTTTCAAAATCCACTTCATGAATCCCATATTCACAAAACTCATGAATTTTCCATATTTTAATGAGATCATTACTGAAATATACTTTTTGTAATGCTCACCAAACACTAAATTTTGGATCCTAAAATTATTTCAAACACTGGAAAACAAAACTGCCTTGTATATATTCATTTTGTACCACCTCTAGATCTTCCATTTCTTTCATGGTTATTTATCAACATTGGTTGTCAAGAATATCTTTTGAACTCGACAATTCACCATGAACACTTGTTTTTTCAACAAACACAACCAAAAAAAAATGCTGCAATGTTACCTTGAGATATTTTTTCCCAATAATCTCTCCCTTTTGGTAACATATTCTAGCATTCACCTCTTGAGAATAATATATTGTTCAAATATTTACTTAAGACAAACTCTATTCCCACATAAACAATTGTAGTTGTGAGAAACAAGAGTAATATTAAATGGAAAACAATGAGTGACATTATCCCTAACACCAAATGTTGATACTATTACAATACCACTCTCTAACTTTAATCACGAACCTTATCTTTGGTGATATATAATATTTGGGTGATAACTTCAAAAACTGCCAGATTTAAAACTCTCCCTCTATCACAGTTCTCCTCTTATCGTGTTGATCCACCAGCCAGATTCTCCCCATGTCTTTGACCATGAAATTTTATCCCTTATTTAATTTCTCCCCATTGAGGAACCATAATTTCTCCCCCTTTGTCAATAAACCCAAAGGTCACTCCTTATTGGTCTCTAATATTGGAATGAATATAGATTAGAACATTAGTGAAAAGTATACCATACCTTGGGGAGAGGGGGTTCCCACATCCTCACATTTTTAAGTACTGGGAGTCGATTGAACTCCCAAATCCTGTCGATGGCTCTCAAATTTTTATTTGGTTAAGGCCTTTTTCAGAGTGTCTGTAACTAGTAGTTCTTCTGGCATATAATCTAAATTCGCAATCTCATACTCCACCTTCTCTGTGATAAATTGATATTTGATTTCAATGTTATTTTTCCTTTAGTGGTAGACTATAATATTTTCTAAGATTGGCTGCACTTGAATCATTGAAATGGATTATGATCCGAAAATTTACTTCAACTCCCATATAATCAAGTTTCTACTTCATTCATAATAACTGTGTGAAAAATTGAGTGGAAATAATATACTCAGATTTTTTGGTGGTCAATGAAATGAAATCTTATTTCATTCTCATCCAAGTAATATACACTCCATCATGATAGAAAACACATTGTGACATTGATTTCCTATCATCTGCTGATCAGGACCAATACACATCTGTATATCTCAATAACACTTTCCTAGATTAGTCATTATACATCATGACTTAGTCCAATGTTCTCTTAATATACAGAAGTATTATTTCCTGTAAAATCATGTGGATTTACTTGGGATTTCTTTGATATATCTCTACTTGTCGTTTAAAAAAAAACAATATCAGGCCTTATCACATTCAAGTACCATAAACTTACAATGATTTGCTTGTATTCTGTGATATTAAATGTCTTTCAATCATTTTATTTTGATAGTTTAATTTGAGTATCAATCGAAGACATTATCTCCTTGTAATTATCCATTCCAAATCATTTCAAAGCCTCCATGGCATATTTGGATTAAGAAATGAAAGTGTCATTTATTCCTTGTGTTACCTGTAAATCAAGAAAAAACATCTATTCTCCAATCATTGACATTTCAAACTCACTTTTCATGAATTTAGAAAACTATCTACATTGTGTTACATCTGATCCACCAAATTTTATTTCATAGACAAAAAACAATACCATCATTCTTCGGTTATTATCATTATTGAAATAGAAATTGTAATAAACTCCACCACACTGAAAACCAAGCGTCTTCAAAAACTAATAAAGATGCGAATACCACACTCTTTCTTCCTAATTCAAACCATATAATTCATTATTCAGTTGAAAAACTCTGTTATCATCTTTTAGAATGAGAAAACCATATGTATTCCCTATATACACTTCTTCTTCAGGAACCCTATTCAAAAATACGGACTTGATATCTATCTAGAAAACATTGAACATCCATTGAAATGTAATAGAAAAGAATAATCTAATTGTGTATATCCATATAACAGGTGAAAATATCTCATCAACATCAAAACCATCTATCTGAGAGTACCCTTTGCACACCAGTGGTGCCATGTTTTGAATCATTGGGTCATCTTCATTCATCTTATTGCGACAGACCCATTTAGTCCTAATGAAATTCTTATATGTTGGCCACAAAACAATTTCCCTCTGTGATTATTCTCAAACTGTTGTAGTTATTAATTTATTTCCTGAACCCATTTTTCATATTTAGTAGCTTCATAATGCTCATCTTCATCTGAATCATGATTTTACACTTTTACTCACTTCATTTTCTCACATCCTTGTTACGGCCAGAAGGAAATTGTTCAAAATTAAAGTAAATATTATGTTCATTCTCTTCAATAGTGACATAATTTAATTCAACTACATTTTCATCCTCATGTTGAAACATCGTTTCCATTATCTCACAAAATCTTTGTATCCTGAAAATAGTCAGCTGATTCCATATCGTTAGGAAAAAATAGACAATCATGAAATAAAATAATGTTGTCACTCATCCCCTATTCTTTCTTCATAAACATTAAATCTCATCATTTCTATTCCATTGAGATCATTCATCTAATTAGAATATAGATTACTCCTATAATATGGAACTCTTCTAGTTATTAGGCCTACTGTTTAGACCCAAAAACATTCTTCTTTTGCTACATTATTTCATCACATGTGACTGCAGGTTTGAGAATATTTTCCAACTTAATAACATTTTCAAGTTGTAGATTCCATCAATGGGATTTCCATTGAAAAAATATAACACTTATAAATGATCTGTCAATAGAAACTCGAACCCTACTGAGTTGGTACTTGGTGTATAAAACAAGAGAAAAAGTTAGTATCACCACCACTGTCTATTGTGCCCAATTACTCCCTTATGCCTCATGAATACATAAACCATTAACTCCTTTCAAGGAATTATTCTAGATTTATTATAAATCTCAGGTACCTTATTTGAAGTAGTAAAAATTAAAGATCATATCATTTCACTAATTTACATCTATTGATACGACTTCCCCTTGGATCATACCTCCCCTTAAACCTAAAACAATTGACCATCAGTTAATAGTATTTAAAACATATAGAGATGAGATTATCTATAATCCTTAAAAAGAGGATTGTGGTTGACCTTGATGGATCAACCCTTTGATGATTTCTTGCAAAGCACTATACTTTTTATGTGCCTTTTTCCAACTACCCAATTAATCTCAATTGTTCTGGCCATATGAAAAAACATTCTCTAACCACATTCTGAGTCTTCTTCTGATATTTAGGTTCTCTGGGATTGGAATTCTGAACAATTTGGGGTTTATAACCCCTAGTAAAAATTTCCTTCTTTGAGGTTTCACATGATTTCCATTTCAAATGATTCTTTATCTAAGTGGGAATATTTCCACTAGCCATATTCTCTATATTATTCATCCATTGGAGGGATATTTACTCTTCATTTACTTCTCAAATTGTAAATCATGTGAGATTTTGGAGACAATATTCATTAATTTTTCTTTTATCTTTTATTTGAGTATCCACACTTTTTCTTATTACTGGTGAGTTCTTCACTGACCGTACCTTCTCCTTACTCACAACTAGAGTAGCTCGTCTCTTTTTCTTCTAGGTTTGTTCACATTTTTTCGTAAGGAGTTTTTTTGAGTGTAGCAGAGGAGGTGATTAATTAACCTTTAATTGAGCTCCTTGTGATTCCCCAGAGGCTATAAACCTATTTTTAAATTTACCATTTTGTCTTCCTATGTAGTATTTCTCCTTATACACCCCTTAAGTCGAGGATCTCCTTTCGAACTCATTTTATGTCCCTACCTTCTTCTTGTTTTATTTTCATGCCAAATCCCCCTAATTAAAACATATAAAACATCATTCATTAAAGGAATCCATAATTTTATTCTTTCTCAACAATGATGTTGATTCATCTAGTGTTCTTCTTCTGACATTGATCCATTGAACTTCTTGACCCATAGTCATGGTGTGTCTCTATCTTCCACAATAATAGAATTTGACAAATGCATTATTCTGAGAGACTTTTCATTCAGAATTTTAAAAAAGATTCATCTTATTCACATATTTAGCAGTATTTCTATGTTCACAATATGAAATAAATTCCAATGCCTTAAGAAAATGCATGAAGTATGACCATGCATTCCACAAAAAATTTAACATGTTGTCATTACTTCATGTAAAATCATTTTTATATTTGTCTCCATCACCTACATAATTTATCTTACCTCTGGAACATTTCTAATCTCTTTCCTTATCATGCATGATATAGGATCATCATATCCAATACGAGATTTTCTCAAAATTTATGGCCTTTGAGTTGAGAAAATATGTTCTTGTCTCCATTTAGAAACATCATAGTTTCTTCTCATTTC
This sequence comes from Viscum album, assembly GCA_963277665.1. NCBI lineage: Eukaryota > Viridiplantae > Streptophyta > Magnoliopsida > Santalales > Viscaceae > Viscum > Viscum album. The sequence continues at coordinate 1,419,303,061 of OY728123.1, read as the reverse complement.
GTCATCACCTACCAAAGGATAATCAAATAGTAACTCTAAGGAATCCTTAATTTTATGCATTCCCATGTCACTAGTGTTCCCCACTTCTTTCTTCACAGATTCAAGATCATCTACCAATTGTGGAATCTTAATATCCCTTTATTCTAGTTGATCATTAATATATTTCTTGAGATTATTCCCTCTACTCATCTCATCATCCAATATACTTGTGATATTGTCCATAATGTCACTTTTATCCTTTATTTTATTTATTTCTTGGGAAAAATTATTAAAACTTCATGCATTCTCTTGTTGTAGCCTTTGGTTCTTCTGATCTAGTTTAGATATCTCTATAGTAAGATCATCATTTTGGATTTTAGATTATCAATTTCATCTGCCATTCGATTCATACCCTTGTCAAAAGATTTTTTTTCTCTCTTTGTATATATCTTTTGCAGTTATTCATATTGGGAATCCTTCTTCTCTATCAAATCAGTAGCCACATCGATAATACATTGATTTAAACCTCATAGAATGTTGATCTCAATATCCAGTACGTGGATCAAAATATCTTTAGAATTAATTTCTCTAGTAAATTTCTGATTTTATTTTATTGTTTTGTGGACATCTTCCACTTTTGGTCTTCTTGAAATTTTTTCATCATCACTAGTTCCAGCATTACTTGGAATATCATGTTCTTCACTCATTCCTTCTACATCATTGAATGAGTATGTATTTTCACTGTATTATTTACCCAAATAATTATTCATTTCACTAAATGATGATTTTAATTGAATCACACTCTTTCTATAAATACATCCGCTAGGAGTAATACCACCAAAATTTTGATTCTTCTTCAACGTTATTCCATTTTTCGTGGCACAACAGGATGAAAACAGTCAAAATATTTAACTTCAACAATAAAATAATCCATGTAAGAGAAAACAGTTATGATAAAATAAACATATTTCTCTGATACATATTTTTAGGTACAGAAGGGGCCTAGATACCTTGATAGGAGTGTTAATCAGGGTATGGATATTTTATTCCCTAAATAATTCAACCCCCAATAGATCTTGACCTCTTTATTATAAAGGTCACCTTGTTTGTACTTATGTCTTACTCTTCATATTATTCATCACTTATTTATATGCTGAAGATACATTGAATCCAATATAGGAAAGAAAGGATAATAACACATATATTTTTACTCGGTTCTCCAACAGTATGCTACGTCCAAGAAGCATACAAAATCGATGTGCAGATGTACCAAATCCACTAAATCTCACATCCATATTACAATGTTTGATCTATATCTTCTATGACCCTAATCACTTCCTTTACAATGTTTAGGTTCTTATCACTACATTACCAAGAGTTACTCCCTATGTCTCTTCCTCTGGCCTACTGCTTGTGGGAAGAATCACCATTTTCCTTTTAATTTTATCACTATTGTTGGAGGGGATCCAATCATATTTTTTGAAAATGTAGGTGCCTTAATTATCACTAATAAATGCATCCTCTAATGTTTGTAGATTCTCTATTGAAGCCCAATTTTCATACACTGATGAATACCCCTTTTCCATTGAACACTGTGTAATACTATAGGAATTACATTTGTAAATCTCAATACCTCCTGAAGCTCCTTATTTCATAAAGCTCAAATTTTCCTTTACGAAGCTCTTGCATCATGACAAAGCCCATAGGTTCACAAATATCACTACTTCCCAGAGCACATTTTGTACATTTAGATTTCACAAAGCTCAAACAAGCCTTTTCGAACCACACTTCTTCTGCAAATCTGAACAAGCCTTCACGGCATGCCGACCAGTCATAGAGCTCAATTCGCCTCTGAAAATTCCCATAAATTCACAATGATTATTGTCTTTGTGAACCTCCTTTACGATTATAGAGCCTTAAATTTTTCATAGAGTCTCTATACACCTATCTTGGGGGTGGATTCCTATTTTTATCTATTTCCCACTAACTCTAGAGCTGTCCCAGCCATGTCAATTATAAATAATCCCATTTTGTAGAGCTCTAAAATTTCAGTCAAAATTATCTCTTCATAACGAAGCACTACAAAAATTTTACATATTTAAATTCTCATCATAATCATAGATCCTTATGTAAACACCTTTGTTTCCCCACAATTCTACCCCTCAATTCTCTACACCTATACCATTATTGATGATCATCGTAATCGCAAAGATCGCTGTCAACATTCTTCAAGTATTTTCAAATCCACTTCATGAAACCCATCTTCACGAAACTTATAAATTATCAATATATTTATTAGATCTTCAAGGAAATAAGCTTTTCACATTGCTCACCAAACTACAAATTTTGGACCCTACCAATTTTGGAAACACTAGAAAATAGTTTCACCCTGTATCTGTTCATTTTGTATCACCTCCAGATCATTCATACTTTTGTCATTGTTACTTTTCATAATGGGTTTTCAAAAATATCTATGAAACTCAACAATTCACCATGAAATAATTATTTTTAAAAAAACCCAAGCAACCCAAAAATGTTGCAATCTTACCTTGAGGTATTTTTACCCAACAATATTGATAGAAAAATCAATTTTTTTTGTCAGTATTGAACCTAAGATAACGAAGGGAAATAGCCTCCCCAAATTTAAAAAGTTATGACAAATGTTTTTGATGTGCTATTATGGTATAAATCTATTTTTCTGATGATCATGTGCTCTTTGACAACATACATAATAAGTGGTCCAGATGGAAAGAGATGCGTAAGAATTAATCAATGAAATCTAAAGGTATGAAATTATAGTTTATAGTTTCTAGATGTGTGGAAAAAAGCCTCCTTAGGAATCCCTTAACAAATCAAGGAAATATTTTAAAAATTCTATGTTTGAACATATGCCTCAATATTTTAATGAAAATAATATTAAGATTAATTATGATAATAAAACTATAAAGTGATTGAAATGTGCTATGATGGATCGTTATGCAAATACCTACCCAAATAATGATCTGAATGATGAATAGAATCTAGATTATAAGAAAAAAAGGTGAAGTGAGATCTTTCATGACTATGTCAGTAGATTTTGGTTCATCCAATGAAGTCGTATCAAGTAATATATTTGTTTGCTCAGATTTTTATAATGTCTTATTTCTATATGGGGTCTAAATATTACTTTATTTTTCAGAAATTTTCTGGTAAATTTTAAATTTCCACTCATGAAATGAGACGAGAACTTATGGTTAAAACCCCAAGGAGAAATATTATAGAAAAAATGACTTATAATAAAATTTATATTTGTGTATGTGTAAATAAATTACCTATAAACCTTTTTGTTTTAACATTAGTATATTTTGATGTAATTTTGGCTATGGATTTGCTTTCTATTTATCATGTAAATATTGACTGTAGATCTAAAGAAGTTTTTCTTCCAAAATAATTTTAGATTTTATACATGAATGAACCCATAAAATTGATAACATATCAGGAAGTTGAGAAACTATTAAAATATGCAATGGAAAGTTATCTTAATCATATTTTTTATAATAAGGTAACTCTTCAGATTAATGATGTTCTAGTGGTAAATTAATACTTAGATGTTTTTTCTAATGAGTTGAGCCATGTTATACCTGATCAAGAAGTTGAATTTACCATTGACTTAGTTTTTGATGCTATGCCAATTTTAAAAAACCTTTATCGAAGGTCAAAAGTGGAACTTCTTGAATTGAAAAATTCGCTACATGATTTTCATAATAAAGACTTCATTTTTTATAGTAGTTGACCCTGGGGGGTCATGTTTTTTTGATTAAAAATAATTATTGTTCCATTTTACTTTTCATTGATTATATTTTAATAACATTACTATTAAGAATAAGTATCAATTTCTTCATATTGATGACTTGTTTGATCAGCTCGAGGGAAATCATTTTTTCCTAGATTTACTTGAGATCCAGTTACCATCAGTTGAAGGTAAAGGAGGATCACCTTCAGAAAATTGTATTCCCTTTTAGATATGGTAATTATGATTCTGTTGTTATTCCCTTTGGTTTGACAAATTACCCTTATGTATTCATAAATATTATGAATATAATATTCTATAAATATTTGGATAAGTTTGTTGTTGAATTTATTAATGATATTTATATCTTTTAAAAAAATTATGTGGATTATGAAAAACATTTAAGAATTGTCTTGAAAACTATCAAAGAAAAGAAGTTATAAGGAAAATTTAGAAAATATTGTTTTTGGTTACAACAGATTTATTTTCATCAAAACATTGTAAATAAGGATGGAATAATAGTTTATCCTTCCAAAACAAAATTGTTTGATGAATGCATAAGGCCAAAAAAGATATAGATATTCGTATTTTTCGGGGATTAGTAGGTTATTACCTACAGTTTGTTAAAATATTTGCACGATTATCTATCCCACTAACTATGTTAACATGAAAATGGGATAAATTTATTTGAATGAAATAATGTCATGTTTGTTTTCAGGAACTGAAGAAGAGATTGGTGGATTCTCTATTTTTTTCTCTACCTTATAAAAATGGTGTGTTTTTCATCTATAGTGATGCTTCATTAAAGGTTCTTTGTTGTGTTATGATTTATAATGATTAGTTAATTTCTTATTTTTTAAGAAAACTAAAACCCAATTAGTTAAATTATCCCACACATGATTTGGAATTAGTTGTTATTGTTTTTTCAATGAAAATTTAAAGGCATTATTTATTAAGATAAAAATGTGAAATATATACTGAACATAAAATATTGAAGTATATATTGACTCAAAAGGAATTAAAAATAAGGAATAGAATATGTCTTGAACTGAACAAGGATTATGACTTCATGAACAATTCCCATCCCAGAAAAGATGAAAAGTGGCAGATACCTTGAGTAGAAAACATCATGCATTATTAACCATGTTACATTTAGAACAAGAACCCTTGATTAATGATTTGATGAATTTTGTCTTGGATTTTGTTGGTGTAGGAAATTCCTCTATTTTGTTTCGGGTGTCAATGTAGTCATCTATATCAGACAGAATTATGAATGTGAAGAAGGAAGACCATGAGTTTCATAAAAACATTATAATTGGTTAAAAGGGGTAATTTGATAAAAATTGTGTTTTCTGATTTGGAATGTGATTATATGTTCTTTGGGATCCCAATATGAATAAATAATTATTTTATTACAATCATAGTTCTCCATTTTCAGATTATATTGGCAGTGCCCTGATATATTGAGACCATGGGGACTATTACTAGTGGGATGGAATGAAAAGAGATATGCCAGATTTTACCATGAAATGTTTTCCATGTCAACAGTTTAAAGTAGAGCCACGACTACCAAAGGGTATTCTTAAACCATTTCCAATGCCAGAGTGGAAATGGGAAAATATATCACGGGACTTCATGGGGGGACATCCTGAGACTTATTAAGGTAAAAATGTGATTTGGTTTATTGTTGATCGACTAACTAAATCTATACATTTCGTTCCAGTTTGAGATAATTAGTCTTGGGATAATCATTCTTTATTGTACCTCAATTAGATTTTTAGGTTACATATTGTTCCTATTTCAATTGTATCTGAAAGAGATCCCAGGTTCAATTCTAAATTTTGGAAAGGTCTTCAGATTACATGAGGCAGATAATTAAATTTGAACACTTCTTTTCATCCCCAATTTGACTGACTGAATGAGAGAACAATTTAGACATTGGAATATATTCATTGATTTTGTTACATAAACTACCAGGTAATTTGGGATCATCATCTTTCTCTAGTTGAGTTTTCTTATAATAAAAGTTTTCATTCCAATATACAAATTGTGCCTTTTGATAAATTATATGGAAAGCGGTGTCGAACTCTATCATTTTGGGATGAATTCAGGGAATGGATATATATGGGACAAGAATTAGTAGAGGAAGTGGTTATGAAATTGAAGATCATCCAGAAGCACATGAGGAAAACTTAGAGAAATCAGAAAAGTTATGCAGATAACGGAAGAAAAGACATCTCTTTTGTGGTAGGTGACCATGTATTTTGTTGAATCTCATCATTGAAGTGTTATTAGTTTTGGTAAGAAAGGAAATAGTTGTCCATAGTTCATTTTACCTTATAAAATACGATATAAATTTGGATCACTCACCTATAGAGTATATTTACCTCTATGTTTATCTCAGGTACTCAATGTTTTTCATGTTTTGAGCCCAATTGTAGTTCAGCTGGAAGAGAACCTATCTTATAAAGAGAAACCTATTTGGATTCTTGTTATTAGATAGGAAGTATTGTGGGAAGGTAATTCACTTGGTTATGGTTTTTTGGAGAAACTACATGATTGAACAAGAAACATGTGAATCTGAAAATTCTATGAGGGAAAAGTCTCCCCATTTGTTTAATAAGTGAATAAAAATTATGAGGATGCAATGTTGTTAAGGTGGGGAGAATGTAACATCTCCAGTACTTATAAAATATTTTCATTTCATTCTTGAATTAAGTCGTAAAATGAATTATATATTTATAATCAACTGATTGTTATTTATATAAATTAAGGAATTGAAACTAATGGAATAGTAACTTTACCATAATAACAGTAACAAGACCATTAAGAACAGTAATCCAAAAAATCAAACAGTAACCTCACAAAATAAATTTTAAATAAAATTTATCCATCTTATATATAATGATATGACATATTTATATCATTGTACAAGTAAATAAATTTGTTAAAAATTAATATTTAAGTATTGATATTTTTTTAACTCATAAGTATTTAATTAAAATTTTATAATTTATATAAATATTTAAAACAAAACATATTTTCTTAAAATATATTCTTAAATTATTATTTTGTTTTCTTATGGTTAGAAGATAATTTTATGAGGCTTTTAAATGTTTTTCAAAGTGATATAAAATCAGTTATAGGTTTAAAAATGGTATTTTTTAAAAAAATTATGATTTTAATAAAAAAATAAATTTTACATTTAAAAAAAATTAAAAAATATATTAATTTTTTGAGTTCTACATGTTGAAAAATTGTTGTGGTGAATTTTTGGAATTTTTGGAATTACTTGAATTTTTTGGGAGTAGTGAAATATGATAATATAAGAAATAAGCTTAATAGATTAATTATTTAGTTCTGAATGATGTTCCGATGAGATAATAACCATTGGTTCTAACTCACATGCACTAATTTCTATTATTATTCACAAGAACCAACACAATTTCTCGTCTTGATGAAAATAATAAAATATTGTTTAATGTAATGGAACACCCCCCCCCCACCACTATAAATACCACCCTATCCCATTCTTATCCTCACACCACTAAAGCTTTGATAAATTTCCAATTTCTACCCTATACTCTTCCCAATCCACTTACCCACATCAGAGAGCTTTTGGTCTAACCAAAATTCCAAAGCCAAAGGCTATAAAGAGATTCTCATAAAGGATAATAAAGAGGAAAAAATACTCTTTCATTTTATTTTACTTTCATTTCAATTAATTTTCATTTATTATACACTCTTAACCACCCTTTATCTAAGAGGATTGAAAAATCTAGTATCTTATATAATTTTATCATTTTTATTTAGAAATTCATCATCATAGTTCATATCCTCTTCCTCTTTTTCTAAAAATAAAAATATCATCTACGATGTGTCAATTTTCCATCACCATGGAAAATGTGTTTTCAATTTACATTATTACCTTAATTTTAGGTCATAAATACATTATAATGGTTGAAAATTATTTTAATGTGTATTACATAACCTCTTTTATGTTCTGGAATTAACTTATATACATAATATTAAATTATATAATGAAACTAGTTTGTGATTATAGATGACCTTCCAAAATGAACGAAACGAATATCATTAGTGTGTTATCTAATGATTCATAATCACATATAAAAAATTATTTATTGTATAATTTATAATTATAGAATCATATTAATACCAATTTATTTTACTTCAAGAGTTTCACTTCATATTGAAAAGAAAATCAAATATGATGTAGCTATGGAAATTATCTAAAGAATGTACCTAAAACAATATAAATAACAAAAATATTATTAATAAATGGATTGAACTATTTAAGAAACCAGATCTTCTTTTTCGATATTTTTTCTTTCTTCTGGTCATTTTTTTGAAAAAGGGGAATTTCTGGAAATTTTATAAGTACATGTCATGTACTTTCTAAGTACACACTGTGTACTTTGTTACCGGAGGTAGCCATGTGATGGCAGTATAGCGGCCATGCACATGACCATGTGGGGGTGACCTAGAGGGCGCCCAAAGTGGAGTATGTTAACGGAAATTAATCATCGTGTACTTCCAAAGTACACGCAGTGTATTTTCTTTTTTCTCATTAAACAGACCGGGGTCACGTCTTATCAGTAGAAACACCTTCTTCTCTGCTGAACTCGACTGAGAGCATCTATACAATACAGAACTTCTCTGATCCCCTGATCGAGCATTCTTTCTCCGAATCGAACTCTTTAGATTGCATTGGAATCGACTCAGTAAGATATTTCTTCTGTTGGAGCTTCGTTTCATTATTCCCCATCTTTCTAAAGTTATCCTCGGTTGAACGTTTTGAGAGTTTTTATAGATCTACCATGTTCTTGGGTGATTTATGCCCTGAGACTCAAGGAATGAAAATATCTTGACACTATACACTCCATTGGGGACTAGAATTGTGAGTGTATGTCAGTGCAAGAAGTTCCCTCTAAAGGTTGGTGGGTGTCACTTTTTATGGGACCTCTATGTACTAGAGATGACAGGCTATAATGTCATTCTCGTAATGGACTGGCTAGTTCCCTTATAGGAAGTCATCAACTATTATCACCACATGGTGAGTTTCATATCACCAGAAGTTGGATCTATTCTTCATAATGTCAAATGGGATGTCCGGGTGAGAAGAGCGGGACCCAAGCATTATGGGTTAAGAGGTGTTACAGACCAGATTGCTAGTCAATATCTGGATGACCAGTGGTTTTCACAGATTGACTATCCTCTAGTGGTGGATCGTTTCAGAGATGTATTTCCATAATTATTTCTAGGTTTTTTTATGGAGCATGAGGTAGACTTTTCTATTGATCTTTTCCAAGAGAGGAACTGGTGTCTATTCCTCCTTATAGGATGGCTACACCAGATTTATAAGAGCTTAAGAAGCAGTTAGAGGAGTTTCAGGAAAAGGGTTTCATCCCACCCAATAAATCTACTTGTGTTCACTAGTCCCATTTGTGAAGAAGGCGGATGGTACCCTCATGCTTTGTGTGGATTATCAGAAGTTGAACCAGTTGGCGGTGAATAACCGATATCCATTATTAAGGATTGATGATATCTTTCATTAGCTTCGAGGAGCCCAGGTGTTCTCGTAGATCGACTTGAGGTCCGTTTACCATTAGTTGCACGTTCTACCATCAGATATACTTCTCACAGCCTTCTAGAGAATGTATGGTAAATACTAGTATATGGTTATGATGTTCGGTCTCACAAACGTGCTACTAGTTTTCATGGTGCTGATTAACCGAGTGTTCCATCCATACTTGGATTCCTTGGTGGTGGTTTTCATGGATGATATCTTGGTATACTCTCACACTCGATATGACCATGCCACACATTTTGAGATCTTTTTGAGTTCACTGAGAGAGCATCAGTTATATGATATGATCTCAAAATTCCTCTTTTGGATGGATCAGATTCACTTCTTTTGTCATGTTATCTCTAAGACAGAATTGTCAGTAGACCCAGAGAAAGTGAGATAATTGGTTTCCTAGGAGCAGCTAAAGAACATATTTGAGGTATGGAGTTTCCTAGGACTGTCTAGATACTACAGAAGTTTCATTTTGAACATTTCATGCATAGAAGCACCACTGTTGGGTCTGACTAAGAAGGGTGAGAAGTTCTTGTGGTCACATTCTTGTGAATCATCCATTCAGGAGTTGAAAGAGAGGTTGAATTCAACATTTATACTAGTATTTCTAGATCTAGGAAAGAGCTATACTTTGTACTGTGATGCTTCAGGTATCGGGCTAGGAGCTGTGCTTATGCAGGGATAAGGAGTCGTTGCGTACGGGTCTCGGCAGTTGCGGCCACATGAAATGAATTACCCAATGCACAATCTCGATTTGTCTGTATTAGTTCATGCCTTATGTGGTTGGATACACTATCTTCTGGGAGAGAATTTTGTGTTTTTCACCCACCAAAATTGTCTCAAGTACATCTTCACTCAGCGTGATCTGAATTTGAGACAGTGAAGGTGGGTTGAGTACCTTCAGTATTTTGACATTGAGCTTGCCTATATGCCTAGGAAAGGCAATGCAGTGGCTGATGCGTTGAGTAGGAGGACTCAGATACAGGAAGTTCAGGAAGCCAGTAGTGAGTTACAGCTTATGGCTCTATTCTTTGAGATTCATTTGGAGGTGCACGACAGGCATGGAGAGACAATTCGTTCTTCTTTGGCGGTTACCTCTACTCTTTATGATCGAGTGCAAATGAGAAAGCTATCAGATTCCAAAGCCCTAGTCCTATGGGAGATCGTGTTAGGAGAGGACCCTATTCTGGGAGGGACCATAGGAGAGGATGAGATCTTGCATTTTCAGGGGCGCATATGGGTGCCTGCAGACATACGTGAGGAGCTGATGAGACTTTCATTCCTAAGTTTGGGCAGTTTATCCTGATGTAACCCAGATGTATCGTGATCTACACCATTAGTATTGGTGGCCAGGTATGAAGATAGATGTTAATGGTTTCATCATGAGGTGTTCCACCTATCAGCAAGTTAAGGCAGAATATCAGTGACCGTCAGGGCTTTCACAGCAGTTACCCATTCCGAGTGGAAGTTGAATGATGTCGCTATGGATTTCTTAAATGGTTTACCGAGGTTGCCTCGAGGGAATGATGTAGTTTGGGATGTCATTAACATACTCATGATGGTTTCTCACTTATTTCCAATCAAGGATACCTTCGGTGACGATGAACTGTGATGGTTGTACATTCGTGAGATTGTGCACATACAAGGATGACCACACTACCTTGTTTCAGAAAGAGATGCATGTTTTACTTCTCGGGTCTGGCAGGGGGTTCATAAGGCTTTGGGTACATAAGTAATTTTGATTACATCTTACCACCCCCAGAAAGATGGCCATTCCAAGCATACGATACAGGTTCTTGAGGACATGCTTCCAGGATGTATTTTGGATTTTTTAGGATCTTGGGAGAATCACATTCCTCTTGTGGAATTTTCCTACAACAATAGATTTCAAGCACATATTTAGATGGAACCTTATGAGGATTTTTATGGTAGACCATCTCGATCACCTTTATGTTGGTTGGAGGAAGGAGAGGCAGCAGCGTCAGGACCTCGTCCTTTTCACGAGACCACAAAGCAGATAGAGTTGATTCGAAAAAGGATGGATACTGCACAGTCTCAATAGAAGTCTTATGCTGATCAGTGGAGATGACCTCTGGATTTTGAGGTCGGGGATCAGGTTTTCCTACTTGTCACACTGATTTTGGGACACAAGGGGATTATGAGACAAGTTATTCTTTCACCGAGGTACGTTGGGATGTTTGATGTGTTGGAGGGAGTTGGGCCGGTTGCCTATCAGTTTCAGTTACCTTAGTGGTACCGGGCCATGCATGACGTCTTCCACGTTTCTCAGTTTCAATGTTATTTCTTAGACCCATCTCATGTTTTCCAACCTGAGGAGTTTGAGTTGGAAGTGGATTCATCATTTGAGGGGAATCCTATTCGGTTCGTTGATCGAAGTACGAATGTTCTTTATGGATGGTCTGTCCCTCTGGTAAGAGTGCTATGGCAGCACGGGCGAGTAGAGGACAAGACTTGGGAGAGGGAGGTCGATGTACGAGAATAGTGACCAGAGCTATTCAGATTTTCTTCTTCTACGCAACCTTTCTAGGGAAATTCGACGAAGAATTTATTTAAGAGGGGAAGTTGGTCAGAACCCGGATCTTATTTTCATGTATATTTTCTTTATTCTGGTCATTTTTGATAAAAAGGGTAATTTCTAGAAATTTTCGAAGTACGCGCCCTGTACTTTCTGTGTACACACAGTGTACTCGGTTACCGAAGGTAGCCGTGTGCTGGCTGTGTAGCTGTCATGCACATGGCCATGTGGGGGTGGCCTGGATGCTTCCTAAAGAGAACTATGGAAATGGAAATTACACATCATGTACTTCAAAATTACATGCCATGTATTTTATTTTTTTGCATTAAATGGACCAGGGATTCCTCTTATCGGTAGAAACACCTTCTTCTCTGCTGAACTCGACCAAGAGCATCGGTACGGTGCAGATCTTCACTGATCCCCCGATTTAGCGTCTTTTCTCCGAGTTGAACTATGTCGATTGCGTTGGAATCGCCCCGATAAGCTCTTCCTTATGATGGAGCTTCATTTCATGATTACTCCTCTTTATTAAGCTATCCTCGGATGAAAGTTTTGAGAATTTTATAGATATATCGAGTTTTTGAATGATTCAAGACCTAAGACTCAAGTATATAGATCTCCCAATGCCGAGGTATGTGTTTTGTGCCTTTCCATTAAAATTCATTGAATTATATGTGCAAATTTTCCCAATACACATGAAAAGGGTATTGAGCGTTTACCATTTTAGACCTATTGTTTTCCTGCTGTTCTTGTATGCTTGATTAGAGGTTAATTGAATGTGAATAGGGTTAAGTGATATGATTTGGAAGTTTTTTCCCATGCATTATTTCCTGTTTCGACTATTAGGTCTAGTTTTCCTGTTAGGTTGTTGTTTACTTTCCCATGCCTAGTTGTAAGATGGTGTGATTGTTCTGATATGTTGTATAATGCTATCCAAGTAGTTATTGAGGCGTACTTTGGCCAATATGTGATTCTATACTTTCCTGACTTACCCAGGACTGTGAAAACTTGTTGTATAGACCATAGGGAAATTTGACGTAAGGGCTTCTCTAGAGTGTCTATTTTAACTAAGATGTGCTACCATATGGGGAATTGATGTATGTTCTTCCTCAGAGTGTCTATAGATCCTCGACACAAGACACATGGGGAATAGACATTTAGTGCTTCCCCAGAGCACATTTAGTTACCGATATGAGACTATAGAAGGAATTTATGGTGAGTGCTTCCTCAGAGAGTCTATGCATAACATAAACCCGAGGGGTTCGACTGAGTGTACTGCCAAGAGGGTTGCATGTGTTTATAGGTAGGACCAGAGGTGATATGCTGTGAGTAATTCCCAGAGGGTTTCCTGTTTGTGATTGCCTTCCTTGTTAGCTCTTGACTGATATATGATACTGAATGCATTGAAACTATGAATTGTTTACCTTGGGTACTTCCTTGTTTACTGCATTTATTTTCTTGATGCCTACCATATATTAACAGACTGTTAGGAATAGATCTCGTGGTGGTTACCTACTGGGATTTAGTATCACACCCTATTTTGAAAATATTTTTGGGCCCAAACATATTATATTTCTATAGGAATTGTTAAGGGCAAGCTCCCTTCTACTTTAGGTACTTGATTTGTTCTGGAGCTGGAGAGTATGGGACCAAGCTATGGCTTATGATGGTGAGGAGTTTTTTACATGCTTTCATTTGTAATTGGTTTTATTACTAATGTATTCCTGCATTTTTATTTTTTGGCTACTTTACTAGACATATGTATCATGAATCAATCATATATATATGTGTGCTCTAGTTTATTATTTTCTAGTCTTCTGCTATTTACTTTTTTATAGATTATTCCTGCTTCTGATTTTCTATTGCTTTCTTCCACTGTGTTACTCTTCCAATGAGGGCATAGTTTCCCCACTATCACACCCATGCCCATCACTTCTAGTCAGAAGCCTCTGGCGTTCGGGGAAATTCACTTGAGGCCATGTGACCAACCGGGTATGGGATGCCTCTGGGTGGCTTTCAAAACTGGGAAGTTACAAAGTGGTATCAGAGGGTTTTTTTCTTCTTGAATTACTTTTTTAAGCATATAGTCAGGGATAGGAATAAATAAGTACTTGGTAATAAGTTGTGCCTAGGAGTAGCTAACCGATAAACATGGAAAATCCAATCTACCTCGTTTATTGCAATTTTTCTGTTTTGTCAAGTTTAGGGGTGATTTTATTTTCACCATTGGGGGACTCAAATGTATTGTCTTGTTATTGTTGACATTCTTCAGGTTCTATTTCTATTGCAACCCTATGAGATGTGGGTATTCCATCTCATGCATCATTTAGGAACATTCTATAGATCACATTTCGTGCATTCTTTTCATGCCATATAGGGTGCATTAGGAATTTCATGTTGTTGTGATAGATGTTGTGCTAGAGATGCGTGTTGTTGTGATAGTTTCCTTGATTAAATACATGTTGTTTGATAGGGTGTCGTTTTTTTAAGGTTTTGTTTGAGTGAACTCTAAACATTGCTTATTGAGGTGTTATAGTCCCTCATTGACCAGAATTTGGTGGATCATTGACTTGTTTACCGTGTTTATAACATGTATAAGATTCCAATAGTTGATTTGCGGAGAGTATGGGACCTCAAAAATCAAGATTTGGCACTTTCATTGTGTGTTTCAGTGTTTTTATGTGTTCCAGAGTAGTTTCTGAGGCTTACTGTCTGGAAAACCCCATAATACCAGTCATGTAGTTTTGAATACATGCTATGTGTTCTTATATTCGGAAAGAAACTATTTTTCTTACGTACATGAAGTGTACTGTATGTACACACCGTGTAGTCTCTAACCATGTCTCAGACTGTGTGGGTAGGACACGAGGTTTGGAATCATTGGTAATACACACTCTGTGGAGGATTTACACGTTGTGTCGTTGAACCGTGTAACCGGTCATGTCTCTAACAACACAACAAGACAATATCTTATTAGTACTTGTCATGTTTTTCATGAACATGCCATGTTGTGTAACCAAGGTACCTGATTGTGTAACTAACAATAGGGGTCAGTGTTATCCCTTCTAGTATACACCGTGTCCACTTGAAACACGTCGTGTCATGTGAGCCATGTAACCGGTCATGTATCTAACAACACAGGTCGGTGAGTCTTGTCTAGTACACACCATGTTTGGCACTAGCACACTGTGTAGTCTCGTTCTAAGAAGAACTATGTGGCTTAGCCATGTAAAAGAACTAGGTTGGGTGATGAGGATTCAAGTACATGTTGTGTGTTAGGTGAACACGCCATGTGTATAGAGTGTTACACAACTAGCTCTGGCAGGAGTACACACCCATGTGAATGGATAAAGGGAACACACCGTGTGGGTGTTATACATGTCGTGTAGTCATTTTTTGTAAAATATAAATGCATTCCTTATCTTGTTCCCTTCTTACATTTTCAGTCTTTGATCCTCGATAATCTTGATCTAAGGTGTGTGTTGGACCTTGAAGAGTCATGCCTCTGAGATGTCCTATGATTGTATGCTAGTTGCAGGGTACTGATCGGACACTGGATATAGTTGATCTGAAACTACATGCAGATCCTCCCATTGTGCCTGTTTTTGAACCAGCTGTTATACCGTACATAGGTGCTGATGCACAATTTAGGGAAGGCTTTATGAGGATGTTATAGACCTTACAAGAAGTACCGCCTCCATCCCAGTCAATGGAAGAATTTATGCAAGTCTTTCAACAGCATCATCCTCCCACTTTCTCAGAGGATATAGGACCATAGGCTTTAGAGTCTTGGCTAGAAGTCATGCTGAGTATATTTGAGCAACTGGAGACACCTCCAGAGAGGTGGTTCATGCTCGTTATATATATGTTTCAGGATTCCTCCAAGAGGTGGTGGGATGTTATCTCACAGATGGGATGCCAGCAAGTCATGACTTGGGAGGAGTTTCAGCGTATCTTCTATGACGACTTCTGTCAATATACCTTGAGGGACAATCGATCCTGAGATTTTATGAGTCTATAGTATGGTACTGTTTCAGTTATGGGGTATTACTTTCGTTTTACTATGTTTCAGGGTTTCATGCTAATTTTAGTATGTGATAAGTTATTCCTGGAAAGGAATTTCAAGGATGGTATGAGGAACGACAACCTATTGTAGGTGAACATCTTCGGGATGACCTCTATCACTTCTATCATCAACCAGGCACTAATCACTGAGCGCAATCAGAGAGATTCTAGATTTTTGAGCCAGGGAGGCTCGACATCTAGGGTTAGTATCCCTCCTAAAGAAAATAGGAAGCACCGTATGGAGTATTCACATGGAGAACCACTGAGGCGGGATACTTCTTCTTGTAGTCAGGTGGTGTGCTACTAGTGCGGAAAGAGAGGGCATACGAGGCCACACTGCTCGAGAGACCTAATGGAGTGATGATCTTACGGAAAGATGGGTAATCATAAGCACTTCTATCAGATCTTATAACCCGTTTCTAGTGATATGGGTTCTTCTATGACTCCTCGGTTAGGAGCCGCACCACCAGATTCTCTCCAGTCTGGGAACTAGAGTTCATTCAGCCATTCAGGCCATGGTGGAGGTCATGGCTATGGTAGCTAATCACCCGGTTTTCAGCTACAAAAGGGTGGATCAGCTAAGGGTGGCTAGACAGGGTCACAAGGTCATGGTGCAGGTCAGACTTTTTTCATTGGAGTAGACCCAACATGAGTAGGATTACAGATCCTCTACAATGTGAGGTACGATCTTAGTAGCCTTAGTTTTAGCTTCTACTCTTTTTGATATAGGGGCTTCCCATAACTTTATATCTATTGATGTTGTGGAGATTCATGGGCTCTATATCTTTTCTTATACTGATATCATGACACTAGACACTTCGCTGGGGACTATAACAGTGAGTGTATATTGGTGTAACGAGTTCCCTCTAGAGGTTGGTGGGTGTCACTTTTTATGGGACATTTATGCCTTAGAGACGACAGGCTATGATGTCATTCTCAGAATGGACTAGCTAGTTCTCTTCCAGGAAGTCTTCGACTATTATCACCGCTGGGTGAGTCTCATATCACCATAGGGCGGATCTATTCTTCACAAGGGAGAATTGTATGTCTAGGCGAGCAGAGCGGGACTCGAGAATCGTGGTTTAGGAGGAGTTACAAACCAGATTTCTAGTCTATATCTGGATGACCAGGGGTTTTCATAGATGAAATTTCCTCCAGTGGTGGATTGTTTCAGAGATGTCTTTCGAGAAGACCTTTTTGGGTTTCCTTAAGAGCATGAGGTAGACATTTCCATTGATCATGTTCCAGGAGCGGCATTGGTGTCCATTCCTCCATAAGGGATTGCTACACCAGAGTTACAGGAGCTCAAGATGTAGTTGGAGGAGTTGTAGGCAAAGGGTTTCATCCGACCCAGTACTTCTCCTTGGGTTATACCTATTCTTTTTGGAAAAAAAGTGGAAAGTACCCTCTGAATTTGTGTGGATTATTAGAATTTGAACCAGTTGATGGTCAATAATCGATATCAATTACAAAGGATTGATGATCTCTTTAATCAGCTTCGAGGAGCCTGGGTGTTCTCGTAGATCGACTTGAGGTCAGGTTACCATTATTTTCATATTAGACCATTAGATATACCTCTCACAACCTTCTAGAGCAGGTATGGTCTATATGAGTATATGGTTATGCCGTTCGGTCTCACGAAAGCGCATGTAGTTTTCATTCCAATGATGAACCGAGTGTTCTATCCATACTTAGATTCCGTGGTGGTGGTTTTCATGGATGATATATTGGTGTACTCTCACACTCGACATGATCATGCCACCAATATTGAGATAGTTTTTAGTACACTGAGAGAGCATCAATTATATGTTAAGCTCTCAAAATTACACTTTTGGATGGATCAGATTCACTTCATTGGTCATGTTATCTCTGAGACGAGAGTGTCGGTAGACGTAGAGAATGTGATAGAAGTAGTTTCCAGGGAGCAACCAAAGAACTTATTTGAGGTATGAGGTTTTATAGGGCTGGATAGATAATACAGATGTTTCATTTATGACTTTTCATTCTTGGAAGTACCATTGTCGGGTCTGACTAAGAAGGGTGAGAATTTCTTGTGGTCATATTCTTGTGAGTCAGCCTTTCAGGAGTTGAAAGGAAGGTTGACTTCAGTACCGATACTTATATTTCCAGATCCAGGAAAGAGCTATACTATTTACTGCAATGCTTAATGTATCGGGTTGGGAGCTGTGCTTATGCCGGGAGAAGGATTTGTTGTGTATGGGTCTCAGCAGTTGCAACCACATGAGAAGAATTACCCAATGCACCATCTCAAGTTGTCTACAATAGTTCATCCCTTACGTTGTTAGATACATTATCTTCTGGGAGAGAATTTTGTAGTTTTCACCAACCACAAGAGTCTCAAGTACATCTTCACTCAGTGTGATCTGAATTTGAGACAGCGAAGGTGGGTTGAGTATCTTCAGTTTTTTGGATTTGATAATGCCTATATGCCTGGGAAAGGCAAAGAAGTTGATGATTCATTGAGAAGGAGGACTCAGATACAGGTATTTTAGGAACCTGGTAGTGAGTGGAAGCTTATGGCTATGTTCTCTGAGATTCATTTGGAGGTGCACGATAGACATGGGAAGAAATTTATTTATTCGGTGGTTGTTACCTATACTCTTCTTGATTGAGTGCGAATGAGGCAGTTATCATATTCTGAAGGCCTAGTCCTATGGGGGATCATGTCAGGAGAGGACCCTATTTTGGGATGGATCATAGGTGAGGATGAGATCTTGAATTTTTAGAGGCACATATGGGTGTCAACAGAAATACGCGAGGAGATGATGTTGGACATTCATTCCATAGTTTGGGAAGTTCATCCTGGTGTCAAAAATATGTATCGTGATTTACACCATCAGTATTGTGGGCCAGGTATGAAGTGATATGTTGCTGTTTTCATCATTAGGGGTTCCACCTGTCAGCAGGTGAAGGCGGAGCATCAACAACCGACATGAATATTACAGTAGTTTTCCATTCTCGAGTGGAAGTGGAATGATGTTGCGATGGATTTTGTAACAGTTTTACCAAGGTCGCCTCGACGGAATGATGCAGTTTGGGTTGTCATTGACAGACTCATGAACATTTCTCACTTCATTCCAATCATGAATACCTTCAGTGTCAATGAGATGGGGTGGTTGTACATCTGTGATATTGTGTGATTACATGGAGTATCACACTCTATGGTTCGAGATAGATATTCACATTTTACTTCTCAGGTCTGGTAGGGGATTCATAAGGTTTTGGATACATAGGTACATTTGAGTACAACGTTCCACCCCTAGACAGATGGCTAGACCGAGCATACGATACATGTTCTTGAGGACATACTTTGAGCATGTATTTTGGATTTTGGAGGTTATTGGGAGAAACACGTACCTCTTTTGGAATTTTTATACAAAAACAGTTTTCATGAAACTATTTACATGGCACCTTATGAGGATATGTACGGTAAGCCATTCCGATCACCTTTCAGTTGGCTTGAGGTAGGATAGGCAGCTATGTCGGGACCTCATCTTGTTCAAGAGACCATAAAGAAGATAGAGTTGATTCAGAAGAGGATGGATATTGGACTGTCTTGACAAAAGTCTTATGCTGATCAGTGGAGATGACCTCTGGAGTTCGAGTTCGGGGATCAGGTTTCCCTACATGTCACACAGAGGTTGGGACAGAAGGGTATTCATAGATAGTTTAAGCTTTCACCAAGGTACGTCAGGCCATTTGAGGTGTTGTACAGAGTTGGGCCGGTTGCCTATTGGTTGCAGTTACCTAAGAGGTACCAGTCTATGCACAACATCTTCCATGTTTCTCACCTTAGACGTTACTTCTCAGACCCGTATCATGTTTTCTAACCCGAGGAGTTTAAGTTGGAAGTGGATGCTTCATTCGAGGTGCATCCAATCCAGATCGTTGATCGAAGTAAAAAAGTTTCTTCGTGGTATATCTATCCCTCTAGTATGAGTTATACGGTAGCACAAGTGAGTACAAGACGAGACTTGGGAGGGGGAGGCTGATGTATGAACACAATGACTGGAGGCAGGAGAGGCAGCTATGTCAGGACCTCATCTTGTATAGGAGACCACAAAGCAGATAAAGTTGATTCAGAAGATGATGGATACTGCACAGTCTTGACAAAAGTCTTATGTTGATCAGCGGAGATGACCTCTGGAGTTCGAGTTCGGGGATCAGGTTTTCCTACATGTCACACCAAGGTTGGGAACAAGGGGATTCAGAGACATGTTATGATTTCACCAAGGTACGTCGAGCCATTTGAGGTGTTGGAGAGAGTTGGTCCGGTTGCCTATCGGTTGTAGTTACTTCATAGGTACCAGGCTATTCAAAACATCTTCCACGTTTCTCAGCTTTGACGTTACTTCTCAGACCGGTATCATGTTTTCTAACACGATGAGGTTGAGTTGGAAGTGGATGCATCATTCGAGGAGAATCCAATCTGGATCGTTGATCGAAGTACAATGTTTCTTCATGGTTGGTCTGTCCCTCTAGTACGATTTTTATGGTAGCACAAGAGAGTACAAGACGAGACTTGGGAGAGGGAGGCTGATGTACGAGAACAGTGACTGGAGATATTCTGGGTTTCTTCTCCTCCTCCTCCTTGCTAATGAAAATAAAGGAAAAATTTCTTTAAGGGGGAAAGTCTGTAAGAACCCAGATATTCTTTTCAGGTATGTTTTCTTTTTTCTGGTCAGTTTTTGAGAAAAATGGGAATTTCTGGAAATTTTTGAAGTACACTCCATGTACATTCTGAGTACATGCCATGTACTCTCTGAGTACACACCGTGTACTTTCGGAGTACATTTCTTGTACTCGTTTACCGTAGGTAGCCGTCTGCTGGCCGTGTATTAGCCATGCACATGGCCATGTATGGGTGACCTGGAGGCCGGCTAAAGCAGAGTATGGAAATGGAAAGTAAACATTGTGTACTTCCAAAGTACACACTGAGTGTTTATTAAACTGATTGGGGTCATGTCTTATCGGCTGAAACACCTCTTCTCCACCGAACTCGACCGAGAGAATTCGTACAACCCGAATCTTTGTCGATCCACCGATTGAGCATCCATTCTACGAATCAAACTCCATATATTGCATTGGAATCACCTCGGTAAGATCTTCCTTTTGCTAGATCTTTGTTTCATGATTCCTCCACTTTCTCAAGTTATCCTCGGTTGAATTTTTGTTTCGACCAGGGGTGGGAAGACATGTGTGGACCAACGGTTGATTAAAGAGGTTTGGGCTCTGCTTAATCACTCAAATTAGGTTCACCGTTTTTGTTTCGAAATGACCCATGGTTCCATATCCAATGATACGTGGACCGGCCATCCAAAGGCAGGCATTCACTGGGTGATTCGGCCAGCGATGCTTAAAAACTCACATTGGTCGAGAGGATGGGAAGTTGGGCGCATCAAACCTTTTTTGGGGAGATTATTGCCTATTTCAGGACTCTATTATATTTTTAAGACATTTTCATATGTTCGTGAATCTTTAGTTTATACACAAGCATAGTATCCATGGATTACTCCTGGTTGGTAGTGGCCAGCTGAACACAGGGATTCAGAATCATTTAGGCCTGAGGTTTACCATCCCTCGTTGGATTAATCACTCTGAGGAGGTTGGACTTGTTGAGACGGCACTGGGTTGAAGCCTTATAACTAGGCGCTCTGGAGTTTATTTCCATCCAGTGGGGGATAGATAACTACTTGAGCATTTAGATCAAACCCGTGATACGGGATTCCTACGTATCCTCATGAGAGGAATCCGAATCCACATAGTTCGGTGCCACATGAAGTGACACATCACCTTTTAAGGTCGTGTGACAAGGACCCCACCGTAAAGTTTGATGTCTTCTGGCAAGGACACTCGAGTGAGAGATGCCCGATCAAAGTGGGTGTGGGAATTATGCCGAAGAGGCCCGGAATACCCAAGGGAAGTGATTTCCTAGGCCTGAATATGGTCCTTCTAGAGTATAAGGACATGTTCTGATAAGGAAAGACGTTTATCAGGCTTAGATATTGGGCTTGAACCTCAAGGAGGTTTCCTACGTATCCCGGTTAGTCGGGAATCGAAGTCCACATGGTTCTTGGAAGATTAGGGCCTACTCATGAGAGTTTCTTGTTATATGGATTGAACTTCGAGGAGGTGTCCTATGTACCCCGCTTTAGAGACAGAGATGAAAACACATGTAGTTTGTTTTGCTGCCGTGATCGTGCTGACACTGTGACCATCAAAAATCTCTAAGCCTACGTGAGTCCTTCTCGGTGTGAGAAACAAGAGGATGCGACAAACATGGCGAGCCTCACACATTTTTCCTACCGAGGGAAGGGAAGTAAGATAATGAGTAGAGGAGAAGTGTAGGACTACTGGACTCTCCTGCTTCCTGATGTTGGAGGACTGTAGAAGTCGCGCAGTGGAGCAATGAACCTTATGTGATGAGAGGGGAAGGAAAATTTGCTTCCGGTGAGGATGGTGTGGGGATTACTCCAGGAGGGATGCCTAGTTGGCTTTCTCATGTCTGGCCATGAGGGAATCCCAACCCATTGGTGGGCTAAGGCCTTCTCCTATGTGCTAGTGCATAAGAGGGATAATTCCAAGATTCATTGGAATCAGTCCGAACAAAGGGAGATGAAATGTCTAAATCACTTGCCCGACATTCGAAAGGAAATGAGGACGGTGTGGCAATGTAGGATAACTATTGACCGTGTTCTAAACACAACATCCATATCGCGTTAGCATGAAATGGGGATGGACAAATGAGGGTCGACTACTGACTGTGTTCGAAACACAGGACCTGACTCGAAGTGTTGTCCAATGTCTTATGGGGTGTTGGCCTCGGATGGTAGGTGAGTCGATGCGGCATGGGGCTAGGCCATTAGGGAGTCCCTTCAGATATGGAAGTGGATGATGATCCGATTGAAGGACATGCAAAGTGTGAGGTGGAGTGATGGAAGGTTTGAACGGATTCCAACGCTCTTGAAACTACTCCACTGTAATCATTGAATTAGGAATCTTATGCTTGGAGTATAAGGCATATCTTGTTTGAAGAAAGAGGCATACTATGTTTGGAACATAAGGATTACTAAAGTTTAAAGTCATGTAGATAAAACTATTGTCGTCTTATGCTTAGAGCATAATGAATCTCTTGTTTGGAACAAGATGCATCCCATGTTTGGAACATAGGCGGTACTACAATTTATAGTCTTGTAGATTGCATAAAGACATCACAGTTTAATGTCGTGTTGCAGGGACTACTTTCATATAGTTTAACGTCATATGGATAGGACGGGGGCCATACAGTTTAATGTCATGTGGTCAGGACGACTAGGTAAGAGATACCTAGCAATGGTTTGTGTGGGACATACGCAAGGGCATCCCTTTCTGGATGAACCTAGAAAAAGGATCTAGGCAATGGGGTTATAGGAGAGTCATGAGGAGTATCTCGATTCCTGGAATGTATAGGACAGATGTTGCAGCGGCATAATGCTGCAATTGAAAATATTATTGACCCGACCTAAAAAGATCATGGTGAGACTCTCTATTTTGCATGGGGTTCAGTGATGGTAGTGAAGGGATAGGCCCTGACCCTAATCGGGGGTGTGGGGGCGCAGTCCTTCCCGGTATGGACCAGCAGGTGCATGGGATTTTCTACATAAGAGCTGGCTGCATAGGCTCTGGCTACTAAGGGAATCTGCGGAGGATGTCCACGGATGAGATGGTTGTAGAGGAGGTAGGGCCACGTAGAAGCAGCGAAAAAGAGGCTGTCCACGGAGGGTGTCCGCAGATGGGATGGACGCGGAGGACGTGGGGCCAGGTAGAAGCTAGCCACAATGGATATTCGTGAAGGGTGTCCGCGGATGAGTTGGTCGTGGAGGATGCAGGGCTGTGTAGAAGCTGGGTTCCTAGGATGTCCTCAAAGGGTGTGGTAGCTAAGGGTTGGCCACTGAGGAGCTGGACGCAAGTGGTTCATGGTTTGGTTTCTCCTCTAATTGGTAGAGTTCATCTGCGGATGATATGGGGTCCACGGATGGTCACAAGACTTTACCGCTAAGAGAAATTTCTCCATCGTCTCCCCAGGGGTCTTAACCAGTCATTCCTCCCTTCATTTTTGGTGCCCCTCAGTGACTATTTATAGAGTCATTAAGAGGCTGTATGGATGGGAAAATGACACTTATTGTGGAATCCCATGAAGGAATCCCCACCTGCGGATGACTCAGTCAGCCAGGGATTTTTGGAACCGAGAATTGCTGGATTTCTCTGCGGTCACATACCTCTCTGCTTATGTTCTGTGAATGATGAGGTTCACATCTACTTAAGGATTCACCTCTGTTTCACGAGTGACGCAGTGCATGGGATGGTGGTTCACCGAACCGGCCACGTACTATTGCTGGGAGCCGGTATGCGGACCGGTTCAATCCTTTCCCAAGTCTTGTGGTAATTCGATTTCCCCCTGGCAGAATTTTCAGGACCCTACAACGTTTTGAGAATTTATATAGATCTACCATGTTCTTGGGCGATTCAAGCCCTCATACTCAAGTATATCGATCTACCAATACCGAGTTAGGTGGTTTCTTCCTTTCCGTTAAAAGTGTTTGAGTTATATTTGCAATTTGTCCCAATACCCATGAATGGGGTACTTAGCGTTTACCGTTTTAGCCCTATTATTTTCCAAATATGCTTGTATGCTTGAGTATAGGTTAATTTAATGTGAATAGGGTTAATTTCTATGATTTGGAAGTTTTTTCCCATGCATTATTGCCTATTTAGATGGTTAGGTCTAGTTTGCTTGTTAGGTTGTTCTTTACATTCCCATTCCTAGTTGTAGGATGTTGTGATTGTTCTGATATGCTGATATGCTGGAGACTTCTAGCCAAGTAGTTCTTGAGGTTTACATTGGCCAACATGTGCTGATATACTTGCTTGACTTACACAGGTCCATGAGAACCTGATGTATGTTGCATAGGGAGAATGGACGTAAGGGCTTCTCCAGAGTGTCTGTTTTACTTATGATGTGATACCATAGAGGGAATTGATGTAAGTGATTCCTAAAAGTGTCTTTAGATACTTAACACATTCTATAGGGGGGATAGACATTGAGTGCTTCCCTAGAGTACCTTTATTTATCGATACAAAACTATAGGGGCAATTGACAGTGGGTGCTTCCTCAGAGAGTATAAGCTTAAGCTAAACCGGAGGGGTTAGACTGAGTGAACTTCTCAGAGGTTTGCTTGTGTTTCTATGTAGGACCAAGGGGGATAGGTTATGAGTAATTCTCAGAGGGTTTCCTATTTGTGATTACCAGATTTTTTAGCTTTCTCTTGATATATGATATTACAATCCATTGAAACTGTGAATTTTTTACCCTTGGGTACTTCCTTGTTTACTACATTTGCTTACTGCCTGCCATATATATTTACTGACTATTAGGCACAGATCTCGTGGTGGTTTCCTAATGGTATTTAGTCACACACCCTATTTGGGCCATGTATTTGGTCCCAAATAGATTATATTGTTGCAGGTATAGATAAGGGAAAGCTCCCTTCTACTTTAGGTAATTGATTTGATGTGGAGCTGGAGAGAATGGGACCAAGTTATGTCTTGCGATGATGTGGAGTTGTTTACATACTTTTTTTTGTACTTGGGTTTAGTATTGTTTTATTCTAGCATTGTAATTTGTTTGTCTAATTTCTTATACATATTTATCATGCATCAATCATATATATATGTGTGATCCAATTTTATAATTTCTAGTCTTCTGCTGTTTTCTCTTGTATGGATTATTCCTGCTTCCACTTTTTCTATTGCTTTCTTCCAATGTGATACTCTTCCAATGAGGGCATAGTTTCTCTACTATCACACCGAATGCCCTGACTATTAGATGGTAGCCTCTGGCGTTCGGGGAAATGCGCTCGAGACCATGTCACCAACCGGCTACGGGGCGCCTCTAGGTGGCTTCTGGAATCGGGATGTTACAAAAGATGTTATAAAATTATTATATAATGTGTTATAAAAAATGAATATATTAATTTAAAATATTAATAAAACTACTTTTACAATTATATAGGTTAATTAAAAACATTTGAAGTAAGAAAAACCCGATGTAAGGGAATTATTAACCAAATTTCAACACTTTGGTTTATCCATCAACATCATTAATTATGTAGTACTATTATTATTTGTGACATTAATTTTTTATTATATTATGTTTTATTATGTTTATTTATAGTTTATACATATATTTCATTCTTTTTTATAAACTCTCACTTCAAATATATGATATTTGTACGAGAATACTATTTTAATTTCATTTATTTTTTATAGAAGGAATGATTTATACGATATAAGTATTCTTATTTTATGATTATGTTCTAGTTATTTGGAATTTTTTATGATGATGTGTGGTACCTATATCTCTATTAAATTCATTGGGTATGTTTATGTTGGAGGTCATCTGTATAGTAACTCTAAGTGTAACTGTGATGGTTACACCATAAGGTATCCATGAGGGTAACATTGTAATATAGTCGTGAGGGTTACAAATCATAAGGTAGAAACAATGTTTAAAATATTAAGTATGTAATGACCTATGTTACCTTTATAGTCTTATTTATTATTTCTATTTTTTATGTAAATCTCATGTTTTCATGAAGTATGAATATGATTCCTTATGGGTGAGATGTTTGTCTTTGTGGAAATGGTTTCATAAGTTTTTATGTATTCATATGCTAATGGTCTCTATCCTTATTTTATGACCCTTGCTAACATTTTAATGCTTATCCCATGTTATAAAATGTTTTTTCATAGGGTTTAAGGATGGGTAAGATAAAATTAGAATCTAAGATGAATGTCATGTGAATTTTTTATTACAAAAATCATGGTTTTATTAAAAACGTTTGTATTATGGATGAAATGGATACTATGTTAGTAATAACCACTTTTTATGCTTGTGGGTTTATATATAAGAATTATTTCATGACTTTATAAACCCCTAAACCAAAAAGATCCTTGTGAATTTCGAGAAGTGAATTATAAAGGAATTTACTCGATTGTGTAATGTTTAAGGTCGGGTCATTATAGTCGAAATTATCTAATTCAAGTTTTTTCAAAATTTACTGAGACATTATAATTTTTTTGGTATAACTAAATATGGTATAATAATAAATTTTTTATTATAACATCATTTAAGACAAAAAGTGATGTAATAAATACGATAACGAGTATTAAAGACCAAAATTATCTTTCACCTTAAAATAATGTTTTATTGATGAAATTTTATTATTTTTATAATCCCTTAATTAATTCTTCAAAACAAATATTATATTTTATTGTTTTAAAATCAATTCAATATAAAAAAGACTCACTTACATATCACCAAGGGTATTACTTTAATGACTAGGGTTCATGGAATTATAAAGTAATAAAATTCACTCTTCAAAGGTAAAAACCATGAGGAAAAATCATGAAATGGCATGTGGTTTGGATTAACTTATCATGTACTATCCAAAACCAATGGTTATAATTTAATATAGAATTATCCTCTATTTTTCTATAAAACCCCACCCAATATCCCTTCCATCTACACTAAGAAACATTATATCATGGTGATACTTCACTACTGACTCTATAGATCCCTACAAATGTTCCCTTAATATTTTATGAAACACCTCACATGCATTTAAAATTTCCCTCTCAAGTTAAGGGATCCTCTCCCTCTCCTCATTATTCAAGAACCTTATTTATATTATGTATTTTGATTTAAGAATTTTTATGTTGTAATATGTTTTAAAATATACATGTTACTTCGGTTATGAATTAAAATTTATTAGAGGCTCATTTATATCTTTAAACCCTTCAATAAACCTTTATGTACCCCTATTATATTTCCAAATTTTTCATACAATTTTCCATGGAAAACATTTTTTTAGTAAATACCCATCCCCATTTCCACTCAATGGTATTCACCAACATGTTCCTATCCTTCACAAAGTATGGAATTATCTTTATTTAACCCACACTCCATATTCATGATATTAAATTTAAGTAAATACATCGTTATGTGGTATGATCTATATGGAACACTTATGTACGTACTTGTTATGAATATGATAGGTGTCCCTAAAATTATATAGCCCTCCAGTGAAATGCATAATATTTTTGTCTTGTGAGACGTTGTGTATGGGATTAGAGACTAAATATAATTTATGATGAGACTTTTTCACTATGTGATTTCATCTTGAAAATTATCTTTTACTTAGTCTTATGTCATGTTTTATATTACTTCCACATTCCTATGCATCTTTCAAGCTATCAACGTATGCCATACATTGATGTTCAACTTTTTTATTCTCCCACCTCTTATTTTATCTTGATATTATTATTGAATCTCATATTTTACATTCATCGATATATTATTTTATTATTAAATTGTAAATAGAAATTTTATATGTGATGTACAGTAAATATTCATTTTACATGGAGAAATTAACATTCCTGAGGGATGTTATCACCTGAAAAGAGATATATCTAGATCCTTTAATAATTGATTCAATTGAATGATCACACAAAAAATGTATATTTTGGAAATAGGTATATTCCTTGTATTAGATGTGTATTTTCATTTATTTTTGAGAAACATCTCATGATTTCCAAAACCACTAAATAAGATAAATAATAAGGGGTGATGATTTTTATGAACAATGAATGTGAATATAGATTTAATGTGATATATAATAGGCTAATCACTTCATCTATTTTCACATTACTCACCAATGAGAAATGATTTGTGATCTACAATGATGCTACCATGGAATGATTTGGTTTTGTAATCAATCAAGATGAAAATTTTCTATCATATTCCTCCCATAAATTAAAGATCTATAAGTAGAACTACCAAACACATGATCTAAAATTATCTCTTGTGATCATCACATTGAATATTTGGTAAAATTATTTCTATAAGGAGATGGGTGACATATATAAAACTCATAAAATCCTAAATTTTATATTCAAACATAAGGATATTAGTATGAACCAATAGAGTTGGTTAGATCTGATCAAGGATTATGATTTTTCAATACATTACCATCATGGGAAGGTGAACAAAGCTGTAGTTTCTCTAAAAAATAGGGTCTTAAAACCCGATCCATGATGAGGATTGAAATGGATCCAATCATATTGGACTTGAAAAGCATGGATATAAGAATAATAAAATGATCTACATCCTTTCATGTTCAAATAAATGATAATCCATCTATGTTTTAGAGGATCAAGTAGTATAATAAGGATGATAAGAAGCTATAGAAAAAGAGGTGAATACTCAAGAGATCAACATTCCTAAAAATGTGTTTATAAGATATGGTTCACAGATATATGTTACATCAAAACCATAACTAAAGAGGGATATTTTAGATGATGTGAACACCTCATCGCTCGCTATTCTTCCTTAATGATCTCTGATGTATAGTTAATTAATGAAACAATTATGGTGGGATAAAATTAGGAAGGAGATAGTGGAGTTCGTATCTCAATTCCCAGTATTCCAACACTTCAAGGTGGAATGATGTAATTATATTGGTATGATATGTATATTTTTTATACTAGTATATAAGATGTAAAAATGACACCCTATGGACACGAAGGGGTAATAAAACCATCTGGGTGGCATTAGACCACCTAACAAAATCATCAAACTTCATTTAAATCATGGAAGAATTATTTCATAATAAACATGCCATAATATATAAATTATAGTTGTGTGACTGAATAGAGTTGCACTATATATTATATCTTATATATATCTAAGTTTTACCTTAATGTTTTATAAACAACATCAAAAAGTCTTGGATATAATACTATGCTTTATAATAACTTATCGACCTCATAGAGAGTGTCTTTCTGAATGCAACATTCAAAATCAATATGATATGATGAGATAATGCTTAATATATTTCCAAGGATGTTGGGATAAACACCTTCCCATTGTGGAGTTCTCATTTGACAATATGTTCCATTATAGCATTAATATGGCACTGTATGAGTCTCTATATGGGAAATGGTTTCAAACTCTGATATTATGCGACGAAGTCGAATAGAAGAAGCTTATGGGACATGACATTGCCTAAAACATGACATAGAAGGTTGAAACCATTCAACATCATGTGAAGTATGCATGAAGTCAATAAAAAATGTATGTTGATAATATTTAATGATAATTATAGATTGTGGTGAAATATAAAGTGTTTGTTCATATATTGGTTTAGATGAAATTCATGAGGTTTTTTAAGAAAGGATATCTTATTCATAGATTTTTCGTCCCCTTTTAGATCCTTGATCACATCATAGTGGTGTATTGTTGAAAATCTCTCCCACTAAACATATCAAATTTACATGATGTGTTCCATATATCCCTCTTTTATAACACCCCAAGCTTCCATGGAATTTTTCCCTTTGAATTATTCAATAGCTTGAATTGTACGTAATTTCAAGATTCTAACACACCGTGACCAATCAAACTAGCTATTTTGAATTATAATACCCAATTTTTTAAATTTTATCTTCCAAAATTGACTACATTTTTGGATTCAGAATATCATAATTAGCTCAGGGTGAATTTTTTGTATTTTTCTGAAAACGTTCAATTTCTTGAGGAATAGTGAAGAACACTAAGTTATTGTTTAAAACTGAATTTTTATTTAAATAATTATTTATTTTATTTAAATTTATTTTAGGTAAAAATAGATACAGAATACCTATATATGTTAAATGTAATTTATTTTAGTCATTTTATAATGAGTTTAGATATATAAAATTTTATCGAACTTTTTACCCTCTTTTACCCACTTCCTAGAAGCATTTCCAAATTTGTATAAAACATAATTTTACTGCTTCTGTGAG
The DNA here is from genome assembly GCA_963277665.1 of Viscum album. Taxonomy (NCBI): domain Eukaryota; kingdom Viridiplantae; phylum Streptophyta; class Magnoliopsida; order Santalales; family Viscaceae; genus Viscum; species Viscum album. The sequence goes on along the minus strand of OY728123.1, from coordinate 1,419,272,212 downwards.
TTGGATTTAAAAAATATGAGAGACACAATTGATATCATTAAGTAAAATGTAGTTCAATATGATGAATTTTTTTTGGTAAATAGTATATTTTTACTATTATTTAACACGGTTAAAAGTAAATAGGGTAATTAAGGGTAAAAATGATATTATTATTAGCCTAAAACATGTCCTAATTATATTGGGTAAGTATAATTATACCAAAAACAACGTTAGTAATAAAATATGAACTTCTTTGGTCCGCTTGGATTAGATTAGACATTTATTATTATTTTATTTAAATAAGAGTTAAAAGAGTTAAATTCAACTTTTAATAACAAAACCATTTTTAAGATAGAGTTACAAAAAATATAAATTCAAATATTAATATTAATTATAAATATAAAAATATTTACTACATAATGGTATTTTATTTATAATTTTTAGACATTAAATAATTAAATTTATTTATGACACAATGATGATCCAGTAATTACCATATTAATGAAAGATTAAAATAATTGATATTATAAATATCCAAATAAATCTATTTTTATACTTTTAATGAATTAAACTAATTTTATAGGTTCATATGACATGTTATGGTAGATTAAATGTATTTATTTATAAGTAATAATGTTTTTAGGACTAAAAAAATCAAATATTAAATAATGTCAAAATTGTCATAAATGAGTTTTTAAAACAAATACAATATTATTGGTTGATATAATAATCCTAAAAATATAAGGATCATTAAAAAGACTTATATAATTATAGGTGCTTCATTAATGAACCACTTGGGGTTCTCTTTAAAGTTTATATTATGTTTACTAAACATATTATATAAAAATACAAAGATACATGGTAAATGTCAATCTATTTAAATAAGAGTTAAATCTAAAAGATAAGGTTCCTATAGTGACCCAAACCTATCTAAAACCTATTGGTTGAGATTTTTTCGAACCATAACCAACATATACTTTAAATAATTCATTTTTGATCCATTATAAACCGAAAATGATTTTATTAGAAAACAATATTTCAATATTTTCCTAAGGTGCCCCTCGCCCCTCTTATAAAAGGGCACATCCACTTCTATCAAAATCACAACATAAAAGACATTTGACTCGGCCAACCCCTGAAAAATATCATCCCAACTGTCCTAACATCATCCTAGATGCCTTCCTTAAGTCATAAATCCAACCTATGGATCACTTTTGATCAATTTAATAGGATGAACCCGAAGAAGAGGTAAATATTTCATCACATCTTTCAAATTATTTTCTTCTTCCAGTTACTCTTTATTTGTAGTTTCCATTATAAAATAATAACTAAAGTATATTTTATATAATATGATGCTATCATAAAAACGGTAAAAAAATATTCATTATTTTATCCATCCTACAAATGACTATGTCACCATACGTGCATACGGATGGATTACCGTCTTCACATCGTGGTGTAGTTTGTTATTCAAACACTTCATCATTTGGATGGGTATAATAATGTGTATAAATGATTTAAATAATACATATAATATGATAAAAATTCTTTATATATTATATACCATCCAACTATATTTTATTTTAATATCAACAGAATTATATTGTTGCTCATTCGTATGTACGGATTACCGTCTCCACGAATGCGATGAGATTCATTCGCCAAAGTATCCATTCAAGAGTAATTTTTTTTTGATGATTACAAATGATGTTTAAATACTTAATATAATTATTTATATGAATAGGATACATCCCATACATAACAAACATTACTTATGTAACAAATCATATAAAGGAAAACGAATCAGTTAACACGTGAAACGATGATACTACTAAAATATCATTAACAAAACAATATTAGACGATCATATATGATATCATATTTATTGATATAGTTATTGTATAATTTAATTACAATGATTAAACAATTATACATGAGGTTAATATACCATCGACCAAGGAAACGTACAAGGTAAGGGTTAATTTTACAATCTCTTTATTATACATGATTGTTTTTAGGTAAGTATCTACTAGGACATCTTTATCATCCACATCCATGATTCTTAAAAATGTTTCAAAAACATTTATACTATTTACTAGACTATTGGTTAATGTCTTTTATACCCTTGTTTGACTTTTTATAATGAAATTTGCAATGAATCTTTACGTTGTTTTCCAAACAAGGTACCTTATGAACTTTTTGACAAAAATTAAGGTAAGAATGTTTTTGTAACTTATATAGTGGGTGTGAATATTTTCTGTAATTATAACATCATAATATCTTCCCTTACAAGCTTATAAGAATATTTTAAAAAAACTTTTATAATTATATGAATTTTAAATGATTTCAAAATATAAAGAGATATTTCTCTAAAAAATGTTTTGATTTCAACTATGTCAACATCCTATGAAGGATTTTAAGCTTAATTGAAGTTGATTTATTATGCTACAAAACTTCCATATTGTATTGAAGGTTTTGTGATATGTTTGACATTGTATGTGTCATTTTCACACCATTCATTGTTTATGGATAAAGTATTGAAATTTTGTATTCTAGTTTTATTATGAATGTTTATGTTATGTTTGAATTTTATCGTATGAGGAATGGATTGGACATTGTATGTGATAGGTGGAGCCCGCTATAGCTCCTCGATGCATCAGTAAGTCTCATGAGACACACTAGGGTCTTGGAACAAGGCCTTGATAAAATCTTATATGTAGTCTTGGCACAAGGCCTTGACTATGTGGTTACGAAGACTGGAATTATTCATTCCATCATTATGAAAGTGTCTATTGATATTTCATGTGATTATTCGAAAAGTAGAATATCCATGTGAATAAGTAAATGGGATTATTTGATTTTATCTTTGCCATATTATTCTGAAGTTCAAGTTCAAAAGGATTTTGTTCTAGTCTTACATTGCCTTAAATGTTTATGCTTATTTATGAAAGTTTTTTGTATATTGTTATCCTTACTGAGCATATGAGCTCACCCCTTTCTATGTTTTATTTTTCCTAGGATGTGAAGAAATATATTATGAATGAGCTGCAGGGATAGTCTAGGGGATATGAGTGTGTCCTATGGAGACTATTTTGTTGTTGTTTTTCATTTTATAATATAATGTAAAACTGATGAATGTGTCTAGTATTACCAAAGCTACTAAACTAATCGGTATTTTGAGACTTTATATATTGTGACCATGCCAATGTTATATAATAATGCACCGACTCTAGGTAACTAGGGTCAGAGAGTTATAGTTGGTATCAGAGGATGTTTAGTAAAAACCTTGGTAGGTAGATTTAGAAAAACTCTGATTAGATCACATTATCCTAAGATAGACATTGATTATTAGTATAGAAGAACTTCGGAGAATTTTGGTATTGTAGAGATTTTGTGAGTTTTACAAGAAATACATCTATGTCATGATATGAGCGGGTAGAGGAGGCTCTGGAACAGATGTACCTAGGGGTAAAACCCGAAAACACTACTTTGAGCTTTACAAGAATAGGAACTGGTGCATGAAAACGGGTCTTGTTGCACTATTGGTTACGACACCCCCCAGGGATTTTCTTAGGATAATTCTTATTTTAATTACAAACCATTATAAAGAGTTTATGATTATATACATCCTCAAAGAAAACGTTTTTATGATTATGTATTATATAAATAAACTATTCAATTTATGTTAACTGTTTTACAAGTTTGGAATTATGTATTTTGATTCATAAACTAATCTAGTGAATGCCATTATTTAGAAATGGAACCTTGTGGAAGGAATGGAAACTGTATCAATGCATGTAATATATGTAGGGATTTGCCTCCTACTCAAGATAATTATAGTGGATATGGTGATACAACTAGTGCTAATCAGCTTATCACCATACTGGGACAACTCACTCGGGTTATGAATAATAACCTTACCCGTATAGAGCCCCATGATCCACAAAGTGGAGGATTAATGTTTGATTACATAATGAGGAAACAACCACCAACCATCAATGGGAGTACATATCCATTAGTTTCTGAGCAATGGATTTATTCCTTAGAGAAAATATTTCACGCTTGGGGGTGTAGCAAAAGTTAAAAATTTGTCATGGGTTTTTATCACCTTACAAGATATAAAGATCAATGGAAAGAATTTATTCAAAAGTAAAATGAATATTATGAAGTATTAGATATGTAATGGATGGAGTTTAAAGATATTTCCTTAGAAAAATAATTTTTTCTTGACCATCGAGCAGATATGGAATGTAAATTTCTGAGTCTGAGTCAAAAAGAGGATGAGAATGGGGCAAATTATAAGGATAACATTAAAAGGTTATCAAGGCATGCAATAGAATATACATGTAACCCAAGGAGTAAGATTGATTTATTCTATGATGGGTTAAAACCATTTCTTAATCGAGCATTAGTCTCAAAATACTTCTTACCATATGAATATATTGTCTCATGTGCTATCAAGATAAAAAAAGGAATTCTCTAAGTCTGACGACTTTATGGAAAAGAAAGAGAAGAATAGATCTATTGAACACTCTTGAAATTGAAATAAGGGGAAGAAGGGAAAAGTTGAATTTTCATCCTACAATAAATGTGGGAAGAAACACCCTGGTACTTTCCTGAAGGCAATGGGGGTCTGTTATAAGTGTAGTGAAAAAGGACACCAAGCTTGTTACATCAAGGGGAAGAAAGAGGATATCAATGTTGAATTCTACAATTGTAGAGAAAGGGGGAATTATACAAATGAATATACTATGCACCAAGGAAACATACCTCAGAAAAGGACAAGGGATCAAGGCCAAGTTAATGATATCATAACTACTATGGTTGAACCTCCGAAAGACATGGTGGCATGTAATTTAATGGTTTCCTCAAGTTTATCAAATGCTTTATTTGATCCTGGATCATCGCATTGTTTCATATCTTCCTTGTTTTCTAAGAAAATTATATATTTTCAATTTGACTTAACAAAGGAGTTTTCAGTCAAGACACATAAGGGATGTATCATTGCAATAATGTTTTCTGAATGAGTTCCCATTATGGCATATAAATTTTCTTCATCTACTAATTCCATCGCCATACCCATGATTGAATTTGATATAATACTAGGTATGTATTGGCATTTGGACCATGATGCGAAAATTTATTATAAGAAGAAAGAAGTTACAATTCTCGATGATTATAAAGAGTACCTTATCTTTAGAGAAAAATTGTCACCAACTAATTCTTATCTAGATCCACCCTCATTAGCTCAAATAAATTCAATTATTGGGGAGGAAGAGAAAGAAATAACTATGGGTGAGGAACAGATTGTTCAAATAGAGGACGTACCTATTATGATAGAATATGTTGAAGTGTTTCCATAAGATTTACCTCAACATCCTCCTGAATGAGAAATTGTGTTTTCTATTGATTTAATTCTGGGTTCAAGGCCCATATCGAAGGCCCCTTATATAATTGCCACTAGGGAATTAGTGGAACAAAAGAAACAACTATAGTAATTGAGTAATAAAGGATTTTTTCCCTAGTATTTCTCCATGGGGAGGCCCTGTTCTTTTTGTTAATAAGAAAGATGGATCAATGAGGTTGTGCATTGACTATAGGGAGATCAATACTATAACAATAAATAAAAAGTATCCCCTACCTCACATTGATGATTTATTCGGCCAACTTCATGGAGCTCAATATTTTTCAAAGATTGACCTTTGATCTGGATATCATCAGTTGTGTGTGAAAAAGAAAGACATTCTGAAAACAGAATTTCGAACCAGGTATGAGAATTAGGAGTTAAGGTAATACCTTTTGGATTGACTAATGCACATTCTGTCTTCATGGATCTAATGAATAATATTTTCAAGGAATATATTGATGACTTTTTAGTGATATTTATTGATGATATCATGGTATACTCCAAAATCTATTAAAATCCTGAAAATAACTTGCACAATATTCTAAAAACTCTTAGAAGAAGTGAATTATATGGGAAATTTAGCAAGTGTGAATTCTGGCTTCAGGAGATTTTTTTTCATGGCTATATTTCCTCTAAGGATGGAATCTCTATTGATCCTTAAAAGACCAAGGCAATCCAAGAATGGCCAGCAGCAAAGAGTATAACTGAGGTATGCAGTTTTATTGGTTTACCTGGTTATTATCGACATTTCGTCCATAATTTTTCCCGGTTGGCTAACCCATTAAAAAATCTCACACATAAAGGGGTTAAATTTTTTTGGACAAAAAGTGTGTAGAATGTTTTGAAGAAATTAAGATAATATTATTAAATGCACCTATCTTGACTCTATCATCGGGAAATGATGAGTTTGTTATTTATAATCATGCTTCAATGAAAGGACTTGGTTGTGTCCTCATGCAGAATGATAGAGTTATTGCCTATGCATCACGGTAGATAAAAAATCATGAGAAAAGATATCCTACTCATGATCTTGAGTTAGCATCTGTAATCATTTCTTTGAAGATATAGATAAATTATCAATATGGTGAAAAATGTGAGATATATACTAATAAAAAGAGTTTGAAGTATATTTTCTCACAGAATGAACTCAGCATGAGGAAAATAAGATGGCTTGAACTACTCAAGGATTATGATTGCACAATACACTACCACTCGGGGAAGGAAAATAAGGTGGTAGATGCTTTGAGTAGAAAGGGTCATTTAGTTTTGAACAAGATGACAATTGAAAGGGATCCTATTTTATGGATCTAGTGAAAATGGATATGGGAATAATAATGGAATTTGAAACATCAATACCTTTTGAAATGGTTTCCAAAACATATTTACGAGAAAATATAAAAAGTTCTCAGGCTGATGATGAGGAGTTTGAAAACAAAATTAAAGCTGTCAATGATGGGAGATTGAGTGACATCATATATGAAGATGGAATTCTGAAATTTGGGAATATACTTTGTGTTCCTAACATAATTTAGCTAAAAGTGAATTGTTGGATGATTCTCATAGCTCTAATTTTTCTATACACCCAGGTAACATTTAGTTGTATAAAGATTTGAAGGAACATTTTTTGTGGGACAACATGAAGAAAGATATTTCTGATTGTGTGTCATGATGTGTGGTTTGTCAACAAGTGAAAGTTGGAAGGAAACATCCTATAGGAGTCATGATATACCTTCCCATACTTGAGTGGAAATGGGATAATATTATGATGGAATTTGTCATGGGGCTACCAAAGACACCTAGAAGAAATAATGAAATATGTCTCATTGTAGATCGTCTTACCAAGTCAGCACATTTTCTTGTTATAAGAGACGATTTACCACTTGAACGTTTAGAAAGACTATATATTAATAATGTTTTAAGACTTCATGGTATACCCCTATATATTGTTTCTGATTGTGACCCCCGTTTTACATCAAGATTCTAGAAATGTCTTCAGAAATCCCTAGATAACAAACTTCGTTTGAGCACTACCTACCATTATCAAACCGATGGAAAATCAAAATAGACTACTCAAACCTTAGAAGACATGTTGATATCTTGCTCACTTGACATTCAAGGTATGTGGGGTCAATATTTACCTCTGGTATAATTTTCCTAAAAAACATTCTTTCATTCAATTATTCAGAGGGCACCATATGAAGCGTTATATGGAAAAAGATGTCACACACCAACTTTTTGGGATGATGTTGGTGAATGAAAACTCATAGGCCTAGAACTTGTTGAGGAAACGATGGAAAATGTGAAGGTTATCCAAACACACATCAAAAAATCACATTGTAGGCATAAGAGCAATGTCGATAACCAAATGATTTGGAATTTCAAGTATGAGATCATGTTTTCTTGAAAGTATCTCCGTGGAAGGGAGTTATACGATTCGGTAAGAAGGGTAAACTAAGTCCCAAGTACATCGGACATTTCTAAATTCTAGAATAAATTGGAGTTGTAGCTTACCGGTTGGCAATGCCACCAAGTCCCTCCAAAGATCACGATGTATTCCACGTATCACTATTGAGAAAAAACATGCCTGACTCAATGCATGTACTCACCTATGAGAAAATTGAACGGGAACCTAATCTGTCTTATTATGAAGAGCTTGTCATAATTCTTGATACCCGAGAACAAGTGCTGAGAAATCAGACCACTCGTCTGGTAAAAGTTATATGGAGAAACCATAAGACGGAAGAGGGAACATAGAAACCCAAGAAAATTATGATGAAGCCCCACCTGAATATTTTTATGTAGTAATATTCTATAAATTTCTAGGAAGAAATTATTTGAATGAGAGAATAATGTAACACCCCAAGCTTCCACGATATGTTTCTCTTTGAAAAATGAAATAGCATGCATTGTACGTAACATATAGATTCTAACAGACCACGACCAATCAAACTATATGTTATGAATAGTAATACCCACTTTTTGATATTTTATAAATTTTATCATTCAAAATTGACTTCATTTTTGGATTTGGAATATCTAAATTAGCTTTGGTTGAATTTTTGGAATTTTTCTGAAAACTTTCAATTTTTGATGAATAGTGAAAAACACTGAGTTATTTTTTAAAATAGAATTTTTATTTAAAAATTTATTTAGATTATTTAGATTTATTTTAGGTCAAAATAGATACAAAATACCTATATAATTTCAATTTAATTCATTGGAGTCATTTTATAAGGAGTTTAAATATATAAAATTTTATCGAACTTTTTACCGTCTTTTACCCACCTCCTAGGAGAATTTCCAAATTTGTATAAAAGATAATTTTATAGCTTATCTGAGTTGAATTTAGAAAATCCGAGAGATACGGTTGATATCAATAAGTAAAATGTGGTTCAATAAGATGAAAACAATTTTTTGTGAATAGAAACTTTTTTACTTTTATTTACCACGGTTAAAAGTAAATAGGGTAATTAAGGGTAAAAATGATATTATTATTACCCTAACACATGTCCTAATTCTATTGAATAAGTATAATTCGACGAAAAACAACCGTAGGAATAAAATATGAACCTCTTTCATCCACTTGGATTACATTAAGACAATTATTATTATTTTATTTAAAAAAGAGTTAAACGAGTTAAATTCAAAGTTTAAAAACTAAACGATTTTTAATATAGGGATAAAGAAAATATAAATTCAAAAAATAAATATTCATTAGAAAGATAAAAATATTTCCTACATAATGGAATTTTATTTATAATTTTTATATATAAAATAATTAAATTTATTTATGACACAATGGTGATGCATTAATAAAAATCTTATTGAAAGATTAAAATAATTGATAATATAAATATCCAGATAAATATAATTTGAGACTTTTAATGAATTTAAATAAATTTATAGATTAATATGACATGTTAGGGTTGATTAAATGTATTTAGTTCGAAGTAATAATGTAGTGAAGACTTTAACCAAAATAAATTATCAAATAATGTCAAAATTGACATAAATAAGTTTTTAAAACAAATACAATTTTATTGGTTGATATAATAATCCTAAAAATATAAGGTTAGTACAAAAGTCTTATATAATTAAATTTTAATCATTAAGGAACCACTTGGGGTTCTTTTAGAAGTTTATTGTAATTTTATTAACCATATAATATAAAAATACAAAGAATCATGGTAAATGTCAATCTATTTTAGTAAGAGTTAAAGCTAAAAGATAAGGTTAATATAGTGACCCAAACATTTCTAAAACCTATTTATTAAGATATTTTTTACCCATAACCACTTTAGCCTTTAAATAATTCATTTTTGAGCTATTGTAAATAGAAAATGATTTTCTTATAAAATAATATTTCAATCTTTTCCTAAGGTTCCCCACACCCCTCTTATAAAATGGAAACTCCCTTCTCTAAAATTCACACCTTAAAAGCCATTTATATTGGAAAAACCCTACCAAAATATCCTCTCAACTATCCTCCCTTAATTCTAGAGGACGTAATTTAGTCATCAATCCAACCTAAGGAGCCCTTTTAATCAATTCAAAAGGAATAACCTGAAGAAGAGGTAAATATTTTATCACCTCTTTCAAGTTATTTTCTTCTACCCCTTACTCTTTCATTATTTTTTCCATTCTAAAATAATAACTCTGGTATAATCTATATACTGTGATGTTATTATAAAAATGGTACAACCATATTCATTATTCTATTGATCCTATAAATGACAAAGTCACCATACGTGCGTACGTACAGATTACCGTCTCTGCGTCGTGGTGTAGATTGTTATTCATACAATTCATCATTTAGATGGGTATAATAATGAGTATAAATGATGTAAATAATAAATATAATATGGTAATGATTCTGTATATATGATATATGATCCAATTATATATGATTTTAATATAAAAATAATGATATTGTCGTGCGTGCGTACGTACAGATTACCATCTCCACGAACGCTATGAGATGCATTCCCCATCATATCCATTCAAGAATAATGTTAATTTTATGATTAGAAATAATTTTTAAAGGCTTAATATCCTTATTAATATAAATAAGATACATCTTATCCATAAAAAACGTTACTTACGTAACAAGGCATATAAAGGAAAATGAATCAGTTGACACTTGAAACGATGATACTACTAAAATATCATTAAAAAAGAAATATTATAAGATCATATATGATATCATATTTATGTATATAGGTCTTGTATAATTTAATAAAATTAATTTTACTATTATAAAGGAGTTTAACGTACCCTCGACCAAGGAAAAGTACAAGGTTAGGGTTAATTTTACAATCTCTTTATTATCCGATATTGTTTTTACATAAGTATCTTCTGAGGCCTCTTTATCATCCACATCCATGTTTCTTAAAAATGTATTCCAAAACATTTTTAATATTTACTATATTATGGGTTAAATTAATTTATACCCTTGTTTGACTTTTTATAAAATGTTTTGAAGGGAATATTTCCGTCATTTTCCAAATAAGGTACCTTGTGGCCTTTTCTTCAAAATTAAGGTAAGAATGTTTTTTTAACTTATACGGTGAGTGAGGATAATTTCTGCCGTGATAATATCGTCAAATATTCCCTTACAAGATTATAAGAATATTTTCAAAATAATTTTTTTCTTTTATAATTATATGACTTTTAAATGATTTCAAAATAAAAAAAGATATTTCTCTAAAAAAATGTTTTTATTTCATCTATGTCAACATTCCTTGATTGATTTTATGCTTAATTTAGGTTGAATTATTATGATACAAATCTTCCATATTTTATTGATGGTTTTGTGATATGTTTGACTGTGGATGTGTTATTTTCACACCATTAATGGTTTATGAATAAATTATTGACATTTCATATTCTAGTTTTAATACGAATGTTTAAGTTATGTTTGAACCTTTTCATATGAGGAGTGCATTGGACATAGTAATTGACAGGTGGAGCCTATTAGTGATTTAATATTTGTATTTATAATCAACTATATTCACCAAGATGTACCTATGATTCATTGATTTTAGACTTCCATATTTCTAACCCACACTCTATAATAATGGTATTAAATGTAATGTAAGACATCTTTATGTAGAAGGATCTGTTTAAAAATCTCAAGATTGTTCATGTTATGAATGTGATAGGTGGGATTAGAATAAAATATCCCACCAGGTCATTTGGTAATGTTTTTTTCAAAAGATAAAATATATATGGTATTTGGGAGTAAACCTAATAAATTCAGGTGCCTTTTCCACCATCTGATGTTGTCTTGGTAGTTAGCCTTGACTTATGGGTTCGTCATATTTTATACTACTTTTATATTCTTATGTTTTAATTATGTTATCATTGAATATCATGATATTATTTACATGTTCACGATTCTCACCCCTATTATTTTACAATGTATTATTATTGACTCTCATGTATTATATTTACAATTTTAAACGTTGATTATTCCCTTATTGGATTTTATAGGTCACCCCATTTTTATATATATTTTCATGTTATCCAATGCTATTATTGAGGATAGATTGAATGTAAGGGAATGTTTCAGAATTTTTTAAATAATGATGTTTTTACAATGTTTTAAGTTAACATGTCATGTACCTAGTTTCCCAAGGACATAATTCCTCATGATATTCTGGAATATTATTATGTGTACATTTATATAATAAATAATGTGTGTCAAAATATGGATTTTCATACCCTTAGGGATTATAAGAATGATGTCAGAATGGAAAATAGTATATATTATCTCAGTAGGACAATATTTGAAACTAATACTCTATTTTTTTTAATAATAATAAATTACTGACAATTATGTTTGTGGTGAAGAAGTTGAGGAACTATTTTCCTTATCATGAGGTCAAATGTATCCCTCAGGTGGATCCTACCAAATATAGCATTTGGTTCCCAGTGTTAACTTTTCATCTATAATAGGGGTCTTTATTTTCTTGTTATTTGATATCATGGTCATCTATCAAAAGGTGTTGAAATGTAAAACATTAACATTATCCATCACAACACACCCTATCCCAAAAAATTACTCAAGATAATATATAATTCTCTGATAATAAGTGTTGTCCATCCTTGAAACTTACTAAATATGGGAGATATACTTGTTAAGTACCTATAGGATCCCAATGTGTTTAGTGATAGAAAACCCAATTCTAAACATGTTTAGATTATGGATTGTATTAATATTTCATCCAGAATAAATTCTATCGTACTCCTTAATACTTTTAAAAAGATGAATAACATATAAGGTGTAATAATAGGCCCTCATTATTGTCTTGGGGATGGAGCTACTGATATAGGTGTCCTGATTTAATATCAAGGGTGATTTAGATAAGGTAATAAGGAAAATCAATAGTGACTGCAAAATAAATAAGGTAGATTTAATCCCCTATCTTGTTTATGTGTGATGGTTGATGGTTATATTCCCCTCAGAGCCAATATTGAATAAAAACTCATAGTTATATAATTTCTTATAAAATGCATTTCCCTATGTATCAAAATATTTTCCATATCCAGTATAGGATGTGAAGGTCATTAATTTAACATATCATAATGTGGTTTCAATATTTATTACTAATGATATTGATAAAATCAATGGAATCAATACCACTTTAGATTAGGGTGAGCATTTACTCACATCCACTAATGTAATGATTGGTTTGTTATCTCCCATAATATATTACTTGAAATGTGGGATGATTTTGCCTAATAAATACCTTATAAAGTACATTTCATCATTTATGATGGCCTAAATTTCTAGAAGGCCCTCTACAAATGATTCCTTGATTAAGCACTCATTTGTTTCATTAGAGGATGTTATGACCATGATATTATGAAATAATTCTATGTTAGCACTGTTTTTTCACATGACTTTGGAACTAAACTCTTTTATCAAGTAATAATTCTTGGATAGATCTAGTCATTAATCAAGTATGGATAAATGGAGTTCTCAAAATAAATACCATACTTGTCAAGTTCATTAAAATTTAATCAACCAACTGGTATAATTATTTCACAGTACTGAATACTCTTAGTTATTCATCATATGAGGGAGAGATTTCAATGGTCCATACCCACCATCCATAGTCAATAATTCCATATTTATTCACATAACCACATATTTCTTCATTATTCTCTATTGAAATGCACCCATTATTGAAATCAGCCTGAATTCTATGAATAATTTTGTAAAGTACAATATCTTAATCATGATTTGTATCACTAAATAATAATAGATTATAATGATCTAATATTTTACCATGAATTTTCATTAAATAAGTATTATGTTACTATTTTATTTTATAAATAAAATTATAATAAAATGATCCATGAAATAATATTTGAACATTATTTTAAAAATTCTCAAAATAAAAAACTCTAATTATAAAAATATAGTAAAAATTGTTATGTTTCGAGGAAAAATAATTAATATGGTTTACTCTTAAAAAGCCATCCCAATTATAGAATGATTGTTTAATGATTATTATGCAATCACAAAATTTTAAAATATATAAACTAATATATTAAAATTCCATAAATTATTAATTGATAGGAAATAATATCAAGAACACATAATGTTAAACAAAAATATTTTACATGAAAAACTATTTTCATTATACTTTTTATTTTAATTTGAAAACTAAATTTATGAATTTTATAAAAACCATGTAAATTTTTTATTTATAAGGTCAAATTTTTCTTCGTATATTTTTTTTTATTTTTCATCATATAACTTTTTTGGTGAATTGTGAAAAATAAAATTTTTTTCAAATACCATGACTTTTATGAAATCACTAAGATACAATCATTACCTGAAACTCATGAAAAATAAATTTTTAACAAATACTTTTTTTTAAGTGAGATTATATGTTTTAAAATATTTTTTTCACAAATATATAATTTTTTTTAGAACGTATGAAATATTTCTCACAAAACATAAAATTAATATATTATAAATTAATTATTGTATAATCAATTTTAATTATATTTAGAATAAAAAATTATTAATATAAATTTAAAATATAATATTACAATGTCCATATTATGTAATATTTACATTTTTATATGTATAAATAATGGATAAATTATTTAGGTAAAAATTACTTATAACACTTATCTCAATAAAATATTAAAGTGTTAACATAAGGAGTAAAGAGAATAAAATTTTAAAAAAAATTCAAATTGAGTTTTTGAGATATTTATCAACGAAACCATTTTAAAACACCATTATATTAAATTTTTATTCATTATGGTATGATAATCATGTGCTATATTTATATTAAGTTAAAATATTCATAAAACATCCATTCTCACCACACATAAAAGGGGTCCCTCAACAACTCTTCAATACCATTATAAATGTTAGTTTTATTATATAATATATACACTTTTTTCCATTCAATAAAATAATATTTCACTTCTGCTATCGTTTGTTCACAAGAAGTTTTCCTAATCGATCCACTTCCAAGGATTCCTCGAAATGAAATCCTAACTCCTCAACATGGGTACTAATTTTCTCTAACTTTTGTTATATTAATATATTACTTTTCAAAATCTATTTTTCTCAATCATATATAATGAAATATTTTTTTAGTGAATTTTATTATTATAACATAATAACTATTAACCAAATTTCCCATTTTTCCTTAAGGAAAAAAATGACATTAGTTTGTGTATACAGACTACCACCTATACAAATATTCATATTTGGTTTCCATTTACCTCCATAAAAGGATATTTAAAATGAAAATTTTATTAAATAATTTTTATATTTAGCATATATTTAATATTATGAAAATAAAAACAATATTTCACGTCTCTCATTCTATGGAAAATTAATTCTTTATTTGGGTGCATGTGTGGACTACCGTCTCCAATAAACATTGTATTGCATTTATTTTCATCACCACATTTAATAAATATTCATCTAATGGGTAAAGTTATAAAAATAATGTGTATGAAATTATTAATATTTTGTAATAATAAATTGAATATAATTTTATTGATATAGTCATCAAATAATGTTATCAATTAACGGGTCTAAAATGAGTATACAAAAAGGTAAAACAATTTATTCAAACCATGTAATATATTTGTATCTAATAACTATCCTTATAAGTACATTAAATAATGATATATCACTCTAATAAAAATATCATTATTCCTCCACAATATGTTATAAATAAATCACTACATATTCATCAATTTAATTATTGGCATGTTCATCTATGGGTTAAGTTAAATAAAAATTTAAAAAATTCAATAATCATATATCATGGTCAAAAATGGGAATTAAAATAATTTTTATTTATTATATAAATAGGTAAATAATTATTTTATTTTGGATCTGAAATGGTATAAAAATATTCAAATCATTAAATATTATTCTAATTTCAATTCATCAAAAATCTCAAAAAATTGTCATCATCTATTTCCTCAATAAGGATTGTAACCAAAAGACCAGTAGAATGAAATTATAATATAATATATAATTATATTGAAAAAATATTAGTTCATTGGATTATCTATTAATTATTAACCGTTGGAGAATAATGGATAACAACACCGTTATTATGAAACTAATCCAAAATGATCAAGATTACTCAAACCCAATAATAGAAATTGGTGATGATTAACTATTTTACATATTGTGAATATTTTAAAAAGAATTTTTTTATAATCTATACAAATAAATAAGGTTAATAAATAGGTGATTAATATAGTAGTTTTTTTTATAAATCAGATTCAAGTTCTTTAGTGGAAGTCAAGAACTATAGTGAGGGGATCATGACTCAAAACAAATTTCTTCATACATATTTTTTGTTGTGCACAATGAAATATTTAATATTATGTGATTACTTATTATTTATTTTTTTAACATTTTAATTTTTTTCTATTAGTTTGAACATTCATATCATTTTTATTCTTAATTCATTTTTTGATTCAATGGGAACCAAGGTTGTGGGGATTTTTACAAACTCAATTTCAATTCATTCAGTTATGTTCGATTTTAATGAACCTTATCCATATAATTTATGTATGTTCAATCATAAGATTATATTAAATTTTTATTCCTATTATCATTATGAGTATTTTAATTCCAACTCATTTTGTTCTTAATTATTGATCCCTAAATCACAAAATATGACTTTTTAAGAATTATTTGTCTTCATTTACTATTCCATGAGACATGTTTTATTTTAGGACAAATAATTTCATTTATATGGTGTATTCATTGTCTAATTACCATAATTTATAATTAATTTATTCCATTTAATGATATTATAATATCCAATTCATGGTATTCCACTCATTCTCTTTTGATTCATATGTAAATCATATTGAAAGGGATTCATTATCTCATTTTTAAATATATGAGACATATTTGATTTTACCCACCTTTTTTATTTTATAAAAACGTATATAAATCCCATTTTTTATTTCATATAAATAATTACAATTTATTCATATTTAATAAATTATAATATCAATCCATCTATTTCAAGGGGATTTGATTGAAACGTTACAAAAATAATAAGGTTTTCCTTTCCATTCTTACATTAGAAAAACTTGTTTTTGAAAGATAATAAATTTGGAAAATTTTTATTCCTTATAAAACCCCTCATAATTTTATTTGGTTATTCATGGAGTTTTAGTTGTCTTCTCAAAATTTCACTTACCTTTTACCCATATTTTAACCAAAGTGTTTATTGTTTCTGAAACCCAACTAGTCCCTTGTTTTCATTCGAGAACATCCCTTTTCCATGTTTATATTCATTGGATAAATTTTCATATGTCATTTTTGTATTTCTATGAAATATATCTATGTAATTCTATACTAAATTGTATTTCATTTTAATAATTTTTCAAAAAATATTATCATTTTTGGTAGGGTTCATTTTCATTGAAGCATTAAAATGGTCTATTTCTAATGTTTTCCACATAAAAATATCTTCACACTATTTTTTAGTTTTCAATGAAACTTCCTCCCTACAATATCATTGTTTCACAAAGAAATTATAATCTTCCAGTCATTATAAAATATTTCCATTTTTGAAAAAAAAATTAAAGGATACAAATAATCTTTATTTCCAATGTAATTTTTCTAATGATCGAAAGTAGTGTTTTCACCTAAATTAATATATTTTGGAAAATTTTACTTTTATTTTGAAATATTCATAAAATTTTATCATACACATTAATTTACATATTTATTATGTAGTGTTGTTTCTAAATTAGTAGTGATCTTTCACATTTTTTCTTGTATAACATTCCAGTTAAAATAGGTAAAAATTTTCATCAAATGAATTTCCATTATGAACAACATGTTATATATTTTAATGAATGAATGATGTCCACCAAAAAACCCATACAGACATTGATTGGGTAAATTATTAACTAAACCATATAACCAATATCTATATATTTAATAAAACACATATTTTTTCAACTTAATTGAACGGTATTTACCAATAATTTTGATGAATATAATTAGAGGAGAATTTTATCTCCATGGGTTACTGATATTATTATTATTAATGGGAATATGAATGATTTATTTATGTTATCCCATTTTAAATGAAATGAACCCCATTTTATTTCAATGGGTACATTATGTTATGATGAATAATTTATTTCAATTGGCACTCATCTTTGTTGATGGTGATGTGTGGCGTATAATATTAACATACAATACATAGGTTAAGGATTTGTATCCATTGAGAAAATAATTCATGGGAATACATGTATTCTTTTAAAATTAATATGTTTGAAATACATGGATTTATTCACCTCATAAATAGTTGATATACTTGATTTTTTTTCACAATATTTTCTTAGGCATATGTTTGTGCTATAATCTTATGAATATTTTCAGGACTGCATTATTCTGTCATGGCACATGTTTACTTAATATTGTTTCCACACTCATTGACTAATGTATTATATTATAAAAAGAATTATTCTATGAATCATGAAATTTGATCTATTATTTGTTTCGAATGATTTTCATATGTACTTTGATTAAATCCATTTCCTCATCTTATGATGACTTATGATTGTGGAAGGTTATCTCATATATTTACAATTACTGACCATTTGATCTTACCCCTTCTTATGTTTCCATTTTTCTGATTTTGTGAAAATAATTATGATGTATTATTTTATTATAATATTATCTTATATGGAGAATTTAGGGGATATTTTTTAGATTAATTTAGTAATCAACTATTTCTTTTATAGTTGAAAAAAATATCTATTTGATATAAAGAACATTGGGTTTTTTATTCAAATATTTATCTTAATTATCAAAAACATTAAACTAAAAATTTCGTCAAAATTTAATTATCATATTATGTTGGACATATGTTTTATGAATATATTTTAATCTAAGTTACTGTGTAATATACCTTGTTTTTTGAACCAAATCCATGATTATAGTTCATGGGGCCACCTTAGTTGGTATTAAAGAATGGTTAATATGACTATATAGATTTAGATTATATTGATTGCTGATAAATGAAGCAATTATAAAAGTCATTAAGTATTGATAGAAAATGTTTTATAATTTTTTAAACTATATAAAATAATTATTATTTTGGTAATATTAAAAATTTTATTGTTTTTAGGGACTGGTATTATTGAATATTAGTGTAAAACCAAGATATAAGTATACTCGATAGGTATAAATATAATATAACATCCCAATGTTTTGGTAAAGTTTTGGGAATGTGGGTTTCCTAGAAATTACATACTTAGATGTATACTAATAAGTAGATATAGGTTTGGTGTTGATGCACCATGTGGTAATCACCCTGAAAAATGAAGGATTCGTATCAACATGATATTAAGACTGTTTATGGTTAGTGGGTCTCAGAATTCACACCTAGATAAAAACTCTTAGAAGAAATGATTTTATTAATTAGATTTTCAATACTATCTAGTATGAATGATTAACTATGTCAAGTAATTAGGATAAGAATAATGATACAACCCAACCCAAGGAATCCTTTGTTGAACCTATAGTACATTAGTTTAAACAAAAATATAATTTAATATTTTCGAATAGTAATTATTTTTAGGTTTTATTTTTTAATGAAATTATATGAATATAATTTTGTTATGATGTTATTTATTCTTGACTTAATTTAACCCCTTCTGGTTTTAGTAATGTTTGAATCACAATGAAACCTTATTTACATTGCCTTCCATGAAAAATGCATAGACATTCCCAATAAGAAACCAAACATAATAGAAACTCATGTGATAAACCATGTGATTATATATAACCATATATCAAAAATCGTAATTAACAATGTAAGAATATTTTAATTCCCAAACACACAAAATAAGACAAGGATGAATTCTTGTATAAGTTCATGTGATGAAGATAATTAGGGAATGGAGATTCAAGTTCCTTCATATCAAATGTATAGGACAAGACATCTAAGGTAATGGATAAATGGAACTAAATGACAATTTATTTATGAAAAAGGGTGGAATATAGAAATTATTTACGAAAGAAAAATTAAGAGATTAGTGTACATGGTGAAAGGAAAAAGTTTTAACACTGAGTTACCACTAATAGTTCAATATCTTAATAATTGTGAACTTCTGAACTATCCAAAATAATTTCATAAGACAAGGGATAAAAAGGATTATAGTCATCATCAACTTCCCAGGATAATGAAATAATGGAAATCCTATAAAATCATAACTAATAATGAAGGTTCAAATAATGTTGTTGATGGGGGAACACAGATCATCCACCCAATAACTAAGAGTGTTGTATTTTATCATTACTTTTTCCAGTCCATTATTACATAAATTATTATTAGAATATAAAATCACCACCCCCAAGGACTAGATGTCTATTAATTAATAATACACACTAGTGTTATAATAATTTCAACCCAAGCCGATATCTCTTATCTAATTTGTTTTTATGTGATCCCTATAAAATATTATTATAATTCCTTTAGTGGAATTTATATTTTGGATTGGATGGGCTCTATCTTCATAAATAAAATGATAAAATCCATTATTGTAAAAAAAAAGATATTTAAATACTAAATCATCCCATGATCGCCTATTGATACAAGGTTTATTATATAATCTATGAAAAATTACATCCATTATATGGTTGTATGTATCACAAATGGTTACATAAAAAATTACTGTTAGGCATATTACTATTATAAAAGAAATGATGTGTCCATCTATCATAAAAAGATAGTAGGAAATAATCCTTATTATAATTTAAACCATAATTCATATATATCTTATAGAAATCCTTAACGATGTCATTATTTTTGAATAATAAAAATTTTGAGGCTGAAATTTCATTAAGGGGGGAATATAACAACTCAAGATTTCACTTTGTATTTTCTATAAATATATATTATGTTAATATATTTTTCTACACAAAAACACTAACATAAAATGTGCCATGAAATATTATATAACAATTATTAGGAATATTATCTAAATAACAAAACCTTTAGAAAATACCTAGATAATAAAAATTCTTACATATAGTTGATAAATAATTAGTATGATTTAAAATTAAAAAGTATTAGGCTTTCTAACATAAATATTTAAAGTGTTGATAAATTGAATAAAATAATTTTAAATTATTATTATGAAAATGAAAAATATTACAAAATATGGATTTATAGATTAACATTACTGAAATTATAAATTTTCCTGGAATGGTATCAATAATGTTTAATGTTCATGATAGAAATGTTTTAATTAAAAATGGTTTTCATTATATTTTTTATCTTCATTTGAAAAATACATTTATAAATTTAATAAAATAAACTAGATAAAGATAACATAATTTATGGATTTAAAAGGTGAAAATATTCTTAGTATTAATGTTTAGGATTTCTGTGAAAAGATTGGTTTTATGGATTTCTTAAGCATAACCTAAAATGTATGAAACCCAATTTTGACCAATTTTTTGTTTTATAATTAAAATTTTATATTTTAAAATTAAATATTTTATTAGTAGAAAAATACTTGGAATTATCAAACATAAGTAATATTTTTCAAAAAAATTACTTTTAACACATTATATATTAATTATTTTAAAATTAATTTTCATTATTTTTAGAAAGTGAATCTATGAAAATTTATTTAAATATCAAAATTATAAGATCCATATAATTTAATATAGAACATTTTATTTTTATACATAAGGGATAATTTTTTTTGGTAAAACTAGTTACCGTGTTAAAATCCACAAATTTTCAAAGGACTAACCTAATAAGAAAAGGGAATATCATGTTAAAAAAATGTTCCTAATAGAGTTCTTGAGTGTCTTATCAACCTGACATTATCACCACTCCATTATTTTACATTTTTTATTCCTCTTGAAATTTGAAACATGTTCTCTCTTTATATTAAATTTAAATATAACCAAAAATATAATTATCATCAATTATAAAAGGGGTATCTCACTACCCATTTTGTTCATCTCCTTAAAATCGGGTTTTACATAAACCGTAGCCCTTTTATTTACCTTAGAATCCTATATCACTTATATTTTCTTCAAATACCAAGAATACTTCGTAATGCATCCATTTAATAGTTGTACTCCAAGGAAAATCTCATGTCCTTGACATACATACTAATTTACCATATTGTTTTTTTATTTTCTATCATGATTTTAAAAATATGTTTTTATCTATCATATAAAATTAAGTTAGTATTTTTTGTATATAGAATTTCATTATGCTAATGTAATAACTATTAACCACACGTCCACCTTACCCTTGTGGAAAAAATGACATATCTGTGTGTCAACTAATGGATCCACAATGCATCATGTTTTTTACCTTCACCAATTTAAATGTCTGGTTAAAATAAGGAATTTCATAATAATAAATATAATATTAAAAATATATTGTAGATTCAGAAAATGTAAACTATATTATAGCCGTTTTTTGTTCTATATAAAATTAAACCATCATTTTTTGGTATGTGTAGACTACTATATAGTCCCAAACTAAACAAAAAATAAACAACACATTAATATAATGATTTGTTTAAAACATTACATAGTAGTTGGATAATCCAAGGAATGAAAGCTTTAGTGTCTTAGAAATTATTTACACAAAAAAATATTTTATAACACTTCCAAAAAATTCATAATTTTTCTCATCTAGGACATATCATAGAAATCTCACATGATGTAATCATCTTTGTAATATAGTGAATAGAAATATAAGAAATGGGTAAGATTAAACTCTTAGTATGGGAAAAATATAATAATATAACTCATCAAAAGAATGAGTAGAATATGAAGAAATAATACATATATAAATAATATATCATAATAAAATGTATTAAAATCATAAAACATGATGGAGACATATAAATTACAAAATATATTATTATGAAAACATAAAAGATAGAACATATAATATTTGAATAGTATATATGGTGTGCGATACATGAAAATGAATAATCATAAAAATATGGCATTTCTTGGAAATAAAATTCATCTTGAAACATGGAATAAAATGTTAAAAACATGTAAATGTTTCATAAAATTGTAAACATGAAGATTTTTCAAATCCATAAGAACTGTCAAATATTATTGAGACACCCATTGTGCCCATACGTATTTAGAAAAACTCATATTTTCAATTCTTGAAAATGTGAGAAACCATATCATTCCCATGACAGTTTAAATAAACTCATTAGATCCATGAATGACTATACCAATGAATTGTATAGTCATAGAGTACTACATCTTCTATTATCCATACATATATGTGTCTCTTAAAAACAATCATCTTCATAACTTAAATAACTAATGGTCAAAAAGGAATGGGTTTCTCAAAAATACCAAAAAACGTGAACTTATGAAATCATAGGATACTAAAATATCATTATCTATAATGATTTATAACCTAATCAAATATAAAATAACACTTCGTGATAGATATATGATTTTAATAAATGAGAAACAAATCAACAAAACTGTTTCTGGAAAATATTTTGTATCTATTGTTATCAAAGTCATAGTTACAAGTCCATTTTCAAAAATAATTCATTATTATCAATTTAAATTAAAATAATACATTAAATGATATTGAATTTGGTTAAAAAATATTTAAATTAGAAATAAAAAATTAACAACAATAAAAATGTATCATTTTGGTAAAACAATTTTTAATAATAAGTTGTGTAACTCAAATAATGGATTTTGGGTTACCAAGTCCCTTATATTTACCCTTAATTTCCATATAATGATTTATCCTCTTATATAAAAAATATATAACTATCAAATAATTATTTAGAATACATATTATTATATAATTCTATTTATAATATTTATTGATATCACTTCTCTTCATGTATTGGACTATTGTAATATATTTTCAACATCATGTGTTAATAATCATAACTATTTTGATCTAGGTTTGTAAAAATATTTTTTATCTAAAATTTTCTCCAATTTATAATAAATTTATACCATTAAATGAAATATATTTTATTATATATATATATATAATTATATTTTTATAATAAAATTACATTGTATTTTTAGTTTTTGTTTCCTGAAAAAGAAAATGGTGAAGACTTAGTTTCTTATTTCATACTAATATCATTGGATTAGCTTATAACAATTGTAACATATTTCATATTAATAAAGAACCATATTAATGACATATATTACTTATTAATATCATATAAACATATAATTTATAAATTAAAACCTTCTAGGTTAATATGTGAAGGAAACAATTAAACACTTTTACTCGTGGATATGCTAACCCGCACAACACATGATTCACGTTTTAATTTTTCATTATGGAAAATGGGAGGGGGAATGATTCTTTACAATTATTATAATAAAATACTAGTATAATAAAAATACTCCTATAATCATTTCATGATGGTGAAATTAAATTTTTGGTAGAATAAAATTGTATATATAAAATAAAAAACAAACATAATTTTAATAACATAAACCCCACTTATTGGATTATCACCTTTGTGAACGTGATTAAACTATTTATGGTCGTATTTTTTTTAAAAAACATATTTGAGGTGTATAAATGTTTATAAAAATAATTTTGGGTAGATAATGTTTTAGGATTTTGGGCATTTAGGGTGATGGGAAGTGGGGAGAGGATTCTCCCATATATAAGTGTGATGGAGTATATTTTTTATAAATAATCAATAATATTCAATAATGAGAAGTTACTCTAAATCTATGTGATGGGGAATCATTGTAATATAATAAAAACTATGAGGGGATGAATAAGTGTTGATATATTGTTATCCAATTATAACATTTTATTCCTTTACTACATATATAGGATAGGATCTAAATTACTATGTTCTCATTTCTTTATCGTATACATGAATATGAGAGAAAATAAAATATGAAACATGATATTTCTTCGAGGATCACAGGTCAATAATAGTATATATTCAAAATCATTTATTGTTATATCCATTACATGGATTCTTCACTATAATAAGAAACATGTTAAAGTGGTTTGGATAGAAAACAATCCATATCCTATGTGTGGTTACCAAAAATTTAGAAGGGGTGTAAATAATAAAAAATCCCAATAACGGTGATCAAATCATCCAAATTTAAGATCCTCACTCATTATTTATATTCCTAGAGTAGATAGTCTCTAACTTCTTTAATGTTCTTTACAACACCAATAAATCTATTCATCTGTTGTGACTTCTTTTGGATGTCTTAGTTCTTCTTAATCCTTTACTCCTTTTTTCATTCAATATAACTTGAAAATAAATAGAAATGAAACATTCCCCATATTTATAGTAGAAAATTGTAGTCCACACTTCCTTATCTTATTTCTACATCTGGAACTTATCGATCTGATCTATCTTTTTATTCATGTATTTCCAATAACAGCACTTTTGGGAAATTTTCACCTAATTCTTTCTTCTCCACATAGTTTTCCACGACCAAATGATATGAAAAAATCTGTGATGTATCTCTTCATTTATTATCTATTCATTCAGTTCCTCATGTTACTTAAACACATTATTATTCTAATACCTCATCTCTATATGGTACACTGATTTCTCATCTTGATGGCCTCTTCAAAAATTTTGTCCAATCCCAACCCTTTCTACTTCATCCAATGCATTTTTTCATTATCTAGTGTTTTCACACCATCTGGTACACCCTAATCTATATGTTACTTCTTTATATGATTCATAGAAAATAAATTATATTTCAAATTCATATACATGGTCAGAACTTCCTTAAAAAATATAAATTATTCATCATAATGAATATCCTCAATTACGTACTTCACATTACAAATTTTTAATACATCAGTAAAAATTTATACATGTATCAGTTCTCTGAAATATTATGTTTATGCACTTACACGAGTTTGAACTTCTCACTGGAAATATCTTGTTTTATATATGAAAAATTCCTCTTATTTACTACAATTGAACTTCCTAAAAGTTATAAGTTAACCAATTTTATTTCAAACATTCCTTGATCTCATTTTCAATATTCTTCTTCAACATTCCTAAAATATCATTTAGATTCAAAATATTCCTTTGTGATTATTTATATATTTAATGACCAACTAAACATTCCCACAATTAATTTTCTTATGAAACCTTTTTAGAGACCATCATATATACCATCCAATATTAATCCATATCTCCTCATCCATTGGGTGAAAAATATAATTGTTATTCCTTCACCGCATTATAGGAACATGTAATCCATCGTTAAAAAGTCTTTTATTTATTATGATAACTTCTTTTTATAATTAATCTGTTCAATATTACCTTGAAATTCTATGAAACACACTTTCAGAAGGATCATACTACATCTGATGGGTTCTAATATGTTTGATAGTTTTCATATGTTTGATGAGTCCTCAGATATCTTCCTTAATCATTCTATCTAATTACTTTTTATAACTCCTATATATAACATTTTAATACTCATACCCACATATTACTAACAATTTTTTTGATAAAGTAACACAAATACTTCTATCCAATGCAACTATTAGAAAAACTCAACAAAATGTGTCTAATGATATTCCCTATAAAATTTTGTACCATGAAAATCAATAAGAACCCACTATATTATGACTTCATAATGAGATTACATCATTTTATGACCTTTACAGGTTTCTTATCACTATTTAATTCATTAGGAATGATGTTCTTTATCATTCCAGAACATATATATAAAAGATTTTATCTTATGACTCATTTTGTTCATACAATATACATTATACATCCTTCCATAATCTATAGACTCATAATCACATTCTTTTTACCTTCCACAAAGCTTGTTCACATCAAAATTATCTAGAACCATTATTCTACTGAGTTATGATGTATCTTTACTATCCTTAATATATTATAATTCCAAAGTTTCAACCCAATACTCCATATAGACTTGTGCTAAATTAAATCACTTTTAGATATCTTTTTGTCATTCTAAACATAATATTGACTCACATTCACAATACATCATGATGTATAAACAATTAAAATACATCACATAGAAATTTAATGTATATTTTTTCTGACAATTATATGTTATACATCACTGGGAATGTAATTGACGATGCATATGTTTTCACTAATCATTTCATCAACTATGTCTGTTCACACTAGTACACTTTTATTGTGAATACTTATTTTTTGGTCTCTTAAACATTTCTTTATCTGATTTGACTTTACATATTGCATCATCCAATGGGATATGTTAGATGAATTTGGAATGTCTCATATGAAAGAATCTGTTTTGATGAATTTAACAAAGTTTATACGATTGTGACTTTGTCTGATAGAACTATTTAGAAACTACTCTTTGATGGTACTACCTGAAAACCATCATCTGATGGCCTTATACTGATAGAGATTATTTGATCAACCCAATATAGTAGCCCCCATATTCTTTCATCAATCAAAAACCTCACCAGACATTTATCTTTATTTACTTCTTATAGAAACTCCTTAAGTAAATTTGACAATGTTTATCACAAACATTCTTCTCTAAACATCAAGATCATATTTGAGACAATAATGAAAACCCTTTAAAAATCATAAGTAAACTCAAAAACCTAAAATAACATTATCTTTTAATAATGTGAATACTATACATATCCATTAAAGGAATTAAAATAATTTTTTTATTTATTAAGATAATATGGAAAGAATGAAATTTAAATTTTTCACAAAAAAAATAATATATGGGAACTCTATTTTTAATTTACATATTCATAAATAATACATAAACTTTTTTACCAAATAATTTAACCACAATTTCTTTTTGTTTATTTGTTATAATATCTTCTACATATTGAAATCATTGAAATATTTATTTTTTATAAGAAAATATTGACATATAGTAAAAAAAAACTCACTCATAATGTTTCCACCTCACTCATTCCCATTTCATTTACTGAAAATACCTTTAATGTCCTTTCAAAATGAATATGTTAATATTGAAATAACGTTGTTCTCAAATGTTCTATCCCCTTTAATTTTCAAACATTCATTCATTTCAATTACTTTCCCATATAATAACTTGAATTACAATCTTCATTGGAAAATGGTAACTATTCATTCTAATGAAATGTTTCATCCATTTTTCAAATCTCAGTATTTGAGATCCATGATCAGTGTAGAAAACTAGAGGACGTGATTTAAAAAAAATTATTTCAATTATATACTAATTCTAATACCACATAAAATTAGATCTCATATAATTTTCATCATCATTTGTCCACTTTTATTCATGTTGAAATATATTATTTGAGATATGAATCACTTATAAGATAGATCATCCTGAAACTTACACACCAACTTCACGAAACTAAATAAAAACATTAAATTATATAAATAATGATATGTGGACATAGGGAACTATAATAATTCTAATTTTATTAAGTCATTAATTAATTCAATGTCTCAAACTATTTATTAAATTCTTCATTTATCATAAGTAATCAAGAATGAGATAATAATAAAAACATACCTTTTCAAATGATATTCTTTTAGGAACATTCTGTAATAATAATATTTTCATGATATAATGATTTTGGAAGTAACATTATCAGACACCATTCATCCCTCCCTCATAGAGACAATTCTTACAATCTTCATAATGATGAATCACATTAATTTATATTTTATAGAAAATTAATAATGAGAATTCACTGAAATGGATATTTCTTATGTGGTCATCCAAGTTATTCACATTTTCCACATATTTACCAAGGATATACTTTTTCATTATATTTCATTGGACGGTAAAATTTATATGTGATCTTTATTCACTTTTTTATCATGTGTTGACTGAAACAACTTTAACAACATCGAGGATGATCCTATTTTGAATTTTCTATTAAAATATCATAGAAAGAATTCAAGTATGTAAACTTAAATATCTTGGATATACAAAGATGGAATCCATTCCTCCAACTCATGTTATTTGCTTGAGATTATATTTTATCTTCAATTTCATATTTTGAAATAGAAAATATAGACCATAAAGGTCAAGGGGATAAAGAGGATCTCTGTTCTTAGTGTGAACTCAATGTTTGGGGCGGATTTATCATCTATGTTTCTCCATATCCATGAGTCTTCCTATATGAAAATTGGATCATTGGTTATATTTTATCATAGGGAATCAATGATATTTTCAAATTATATTATTCATTAGGTAGATAATATTTTTTCTAACACCCTTCAGGGATTATCCTTTCATAATTCTTTTATCTAAAACATATTGTTCTCGTACAATGGTTAGAAAACAATTTGAAATATGATAATATTTATTACATCTCTCACATAATAATTATTTTAAAAAATATTTCTATTTTGTTTAAAAACAGTCATGTAATTCATCTTCATAATGGAGAACTATTTATTTTCCTCTTGCAATGTCCATTTCTTGTGATTCTACAATTTTCTCCAAATATTCATTCAAAATAACTAAGATATACTTATGAATTTTGGAAATAACTATGGATTTTATAAATGTATTATACTTTCTTATATAATTGTTTTTATTTATATTTTATGTTGATCTTTTCTTCAAATTCTATTATATTTTATACGATTTATTATAAAATTTTCTACTTGATATCTTCTTTGGAAAATGTTTTCATAAAAAATCTTTTTTTATTCCCAAGGATACGTCTTCCTTCATAAAAAACTTCAATATTATTCTATTAATATAAAAATTTTATACATGAATAGATGATAATATACTAACATTTTTACCACCACTATTTCATACGTCATGGGTATTTCTTATATTTACAATTTTTTTGACATATACAATTTTCTCTTGCTTAGTGAATGCTTGTTGTTTATCTGTAGCTTGGTTTCCCTTGATACAGGATTAGTTTTTTCTTTTTCAATAAGAGAACTCTACCAATAATAATATTCAAAATTCAAAAATATGTATCTAAACTCTCACTAACCTGAAAACCTTGATCTTCTTATATCCTTTATAACACAATTTTAGGACTTCTACATAACTTGTTGGGTTATTTGTGGAGAACCATCATCCATGAACATTTATCTATCCACACAAGTCAGGTTAGTATTATTCTTATCACCTATATTCATCTATAAATTTACATAATTTTTTCAAACAATCAATATTTATGAAAATATACTTTTATTCATTATTAAAAGATTGTATGGATAGTACATACATCATCCCATCTTCTTATATATCATTGAATTGATCCATAATGTTATTTTCATGTGTTGAAGGAATTTTAACAATAGAATACTTTTAAGAAAATTATATAGACACAAATAAAATTTCTTTATTTTATAAGAAAAATATATAAATCTTCTCATGATTAAGTATATTGGAATCAAATTCAGCATATCTCATATTGAGTTGTTTTTTTGAATCCTCACTCATTGTCACCTTCTCATCACAAACCTTATTTACTATATTACCTTCATTTTTATGAAACATAAGTTTTCATAACATGGTGGTATGTGCTTTTTTCTTCTAGGATTTTACTTTATATTGAAACCCAATGACCTCAATGAAATTTTTACCTTTTCTTCATGTTTTTGGTTCATTTATTCTGAATTCATATTGGATTAGTATTTCACATCAACATCAATGAGTAATTTGTATTTGAAATTGAAATTAATTTTTTAAATCATCATATTTCTTACTTCAATGGTACCAACATTCATGGAGAGAAATATACAATAAATTAAATTTTATAATAAAGACCTTTATATATTATTTTCTTCTCCTTATTCAAAATTATTGATATCTTCACACATATATTGAAATACTTCACAAAAATAATTGAAGATTTATTTTTGAATGAAATATCAAATATCTATCAATATAATAACTGATATAACTTATGAATTTATAGATAAATCATAATCACCAATAATACTGGGTCATTCTTCTTGAGGAAAATTTTATAAAATATTTTCCACATACATCATTATCACTTAAATTTAATGATTCACGTGAGGTAAGAAATTTTTCATTCACTTTGGTGGTACCTTTAACAATCTATTATTTTATTTATAAGACAAATATAACTTCATTGATAGAAATGAATAGGGAAATTGATATTTCCTCCTTTTTAGGAAAGAGGGCTTCTTTGGTTTTCATTTATCTTTTTTTGTTTTAATTAAGGACTTTATAGAAATAGAATTATACTAAAGATAAATTGATATTCACTAAAAAATTTCTTCATTATTAATAAAAGAAGGAATATACAATCGTAAATATAAAATAAATTCAATGTAGGGAATCCAACTGAGTTTAATGAACCCTCTGATACCAATTGAGAGAACCACATCAGGATATACCAAAAAGACCATGATTTAGTGAAAACAAATCCTAAGAAATCTTATTAAAAATAGTAATATGAGTCCAGCATACATGTTATTATTAAAAAAACGTCAATAATTGACACCACACATATCCACCTCCACTATTAGAACATAATAATTTGGATCCATAAATGACCACATCATGTTCATCTCCATAACTGCTTTCTTTGAAAAATCATCATCTACTTGGTTTGACTCCCTATCTTCATGTGTGATTTACAAATTGAGTTGTGTTACCTTGATGAAGCTCTCAATATAGTGAGGTAAGACTCTTCATGTCACATTTAGTGTACTTATTTTCAAGTCATGCACTGCATTTTAACAGTATGATTCGATCTAAAACATGTTCTATTTAAATTTGATAGCATACCAAACTGCATAAATTATATCCCATAATTAGGATTTATATGCCACTCAATCTTCTGTGTAACGGTAAATAAACCCTTTAACAAAGAAATGATGATTATGAAATACACCTCCACATCATTAGGGCTCTAGAATTCCAACATCTACCTTATCAACATTCACTTTGAGAAATGGGTTTATCAGAGGTATCTAATTGATTTAATTAAGTGAATTAGGCCTCTTCGGTCGACCTTCCACACCCAAAATCGTATGGATCTTCATATCAAGATAGACGTTATTCATCCCACTAGTTTTCACCATATATTTTTCATAAACATACCTCTGTAAATCTATCATTATTATCCATATTGAGAGTTATTTTTCATAAAAAGGTTTGGAAATACAGACATTCCATACAACTGAGAGTACAACAATAACCACGAGTAAAAAAGGTTCTGAATCTTATTCATTGCATCTAGCATTATATAGCTTTTCCTACAGCTCATTTACCTGTATTTTTGTGTCAAAATCTATCCCAAACATAAAACGTATATAAGACCATTGTTTTTCGCATATCCATAATTCAAAAATGGTTTTTTAGATTCTCCTCTACTCGTATACATGAATAAGAATCTGAAGAAAGTTGAAATCCATCGTGTTTGAGTTAATCATGTGTGGAAATTCTATTTTTTAAGATACTCAAAATTTGAATAATTCTAGATGGTTAAATGAATTGTGTAATACTTTGGCCTTTTCTAAAGTCATCTCAAACACATTTTCAGGTACTTTTTTATGTTTTTAAGTACCTTTGATTTGGAGTAGCTTCTTGTGGTGAGTTTGGGTGAATATTTAAGGAAAACAACTTGTATTTTCAGGTACTTTTTTATGTTTTTATGCGACCAAACTGTTCCAACTGTGAAAAACAAGACTGAATATTCTACACGGGTGGCACACGGTTTTCCCTAACCATGAACCTCTGCCCAGGAAACCGTACACATGGGATTTTATTTCTAAAAATCCTTTTTAAAACCACATAAACCCCCAATACTTCCATATTTTCTACCTTGGCTCGGTATTGATGAATTATAGGTGTTTCCAAATCCTGTCAGAGTGATTCCAAGGTGCTCCGAACACAGTTCTTTGAGATTGAATGCCCAGATTGAGGATATTCTCTCCTCCCAGTAAGTGGATTTCATCCTACTGCTTCTCTTGTTCTTTTGTCTATCTTTCCCTGATATTTTCATCGATGATATCCACTGTTTCATTGGATCTAAACCCTTGAGTTTAGATTTAGTACTAGGACTATGGATCTAAATCTAGTTTTTCAAGATCATGATTCCCTTGATCATAATTTTGGTTTAGGTATTTAGCTCTGGAGATTGATCGACGACGTTGTGCTACTCAGATTTTGTGGATTCCTGTTGGTCTATATTATGTAAACAAACTAAGGTAGGTGGTCTAAATTGAACTTCTGTAGTCATTATTTCTGATATGTGTGTGAGTTTATGAGTATACTAGTTTTACCTTGATAATTTAATTCCTAAATTTGAGTAATTAAGAATATGGAATTTACACGTGAATTGCCTTGGGGATTTGATTGAAAATTGAATCGCAGAAAAAATGATGGGAGGTCTCCCAAATTGATCTTTTGGAGATATTATTAATGTAATTGATTTAATAATTTGATTGAGATAAGACAAATAATTGTGGGAAATTAATTATGGAATTATGTTTGTATTTGTAAGATAATTAATTGGGAGAACTCATTATGTTCCAATAAGTTGACTAAAGATAATTAATGGGGAGATTTAATTATGTTTCATGATGTGATTAAAGATTATTAATGGTGAGAATTAATTATGACTTCATGGATATGGATTTGATAATTAATTGTGAAGAATTAATTATTTAATGAAAATGGTATTGATTGATTGACTAATTGATTAATTAATTAATGGGTAATATTATTAGTTAATATTGTAATTGACTAATGGACTTTAAAATGTTTAACTAAACATTATATTAATAAAAGAATAATGTGGAAAATTATTGAGAATTAAATAATGATTAAATGGATGACATATTTTGGTGCTAGACATGGATTCCTACACCGATTAAAGTTGGGACTTGGACATGGAGTTCCTCCCCAATAGTTATCCAAGATTGAGATTATGGGTTTCAAGGGATGTCGACCTATACTGAATGAGAATTGGAGTGTTAGGAATGGAAACCTACACTCACAATATTTGTGGTGATAGGCGTGACATCCTACACCAAATGAATAATTATAATAATGAATGATGATTAAAATGAGATTTGGGGTGCTAGGAATTATGTCATACCCCAAATGATAAATGATAATAAATGATGATACAAATGGGAAACATGAATTGAAATTGGCCTAATGTGATGATTAAAGATTAAATGATAATGTGATATCTGTTTAATTTATGCATTCTATTGATTTCTTTATTAAATTTCATTCAATATATTTTGACTCAACTCATTTATACATCATTGGTGGTGGCCTACTGAGTTGTATTCACACCTTATTCGAGATGCCTGATCAGCACCCAAGCATACCTTTTTATTGTGGGATAAGATAAGGGCAAGGCCCTGGGATAGATTTCTGTTTATAATTGGAGCATGGGAGAGGGAACCAGATGTGGTTTGGGACCCATTTTGGAGTCTTTGTGTGTTTTCATTCAGTTTCATTATAGACACATGGCACTTTCAGTGTCATAGAATTTGTTACCTTTTTTGAATATTGTATTTCTGGGTTTTGACTATGATATGACATGGATCTGTTCTGGTTATTTATATATTCTTCTACAATTGGTTGTTTTTATTTGATTTTGTTGATGTTTTATTATGATAACATAGGTTATTGTATTCACAATACGGAATTACAAGACCCTCGCTGGTAGTCGGAACCCTCTAGAGTACATGATGGCATGCGTGAGGGAATGTGTCAAACCTGTTTGGGGAACCGTTCAGTGGCTCCCTGGTCGGGACATCTCAAAGTTGTATCAATAGAGTGTTCTTTTCTTTCTTCTTCTTTTTTATTAATTTTTTGGGAAAGGTAGAAATAAGACTAGGAAGAGTCAAGGATTAGTAATGATCTCGTGCATGAGGGTTTCAAACCCATGTATGGGGGGAAATCTGAGTACTCCGGGTGGGATTTTTGTGATTTGTTGTTGTTGTTAGAGTTGTATATTACTTCACATTGGGTGACGCACTTGTGGTGTTATATGATATTTGTTTTTAAAATGGTTGAATTTATATTTTTGACCTAAAAAGGAACAATATTTGAGTCTGTATGCATCATTCTAGGCACTCAGGGTTGTTGTGACATGCATCATTCTAGGAACTCCCATGAAAATTGGTTGTGGGTATGTTGTTTAATTTGAACTATTTTCCTTGATGTGATATTGGAATAATAATGAAAAATGAGAATAAATTGGGGTATAATGAGAACCTTTATTGATGAAAAGGTAATTATTAATTAATTAATTCTTGAATTAATTAATTTGAGATAATGTGATTAATTAATGGATGCATTAATTAAAGAGAATGAATGTACCCTTCTTAAACAAAACCTGTGAGTTGGATGGTTAAGGGTTGAGATAAGGCCTAAATGTTAACTGTGTGGTAAGGAAAAGGATGAATTGACATGTTGAATCTTATTTTGTTAGTTTTCTCCCTTATATAAATGTTATTAGGTTACATTATGAAACCTAAGTTGTGTGTTTGAATTTGTAGAGATATGACTCCAAGACACTTTTAGAGGGAGAGACCGAGGGGTATGGCCCAAAACGAACATCCAAACAGGGAGCTTGATTCACCATTGGTTCATTTTGAGGAAGAAGGAGAGCAGTTTGATGATAACTTTGCTCGTTTCATGAAATTCATGGATAGAGACCCAGGGAGGGTTCAGAAAAGTATGTCTGAGTTGACAATGGTGTTTCAGCTGTATCACCCTCCTACTTTCAGTTGAGAAGGTGGAACTAAGAGAGTTGAATTATGGATTGAATCCACAGAGACGATAAATGAACATTTGGAGAATCATGCGGAGAGGAGTGTCATGTTGGTAGCTTATATTATGTGGGGTTCCATGAAGAAGTAGTGGGACATTCAGGTTCGATCTGGGCAGACTGATGTTATTTTATTGAAGGTCATTCTGGAAACTTCTTAGAGTACTTCTATCCTGAAACGGTAAGTCATGAGAAATCATTAGAGTTTATTCATCTGACATAAGGAATCATGTCCATAATTTAGTACACTGAACGGTTCACAGATTTACATTGTTTTGCTTCATCTTTGGTGGAAGATGAGGCTTCTTCTACAAAACTATTTTAGGATGGACATAAGTGTGAAATTAAGTTCTAGTTGAATAGATTTAGGCTGAAGAAATTTTAATAAGTGGTTAGTCAAGCATCTCATTTCATAGGGGAACCTGAAGGAAGATTCTTGTACTAGACAGGTAGCTAGACGATCAAGGAGTGTGCCTTCTAAGAGTGGGATGCACCATCATTCGAATCATAGTTAGGACACTGGAATGAAAGGTGGAAATTCATGAGGAATGGTTACACCAGATATTTATCATGTGATTTTCCACCAGGGAGGTAGGTAGGTACACTATCTACACATTTCCCTCGACCACCAATGGAGTACTGGTTTTGTGGCAAGATGGGACATCTATAGATGTTCTGTAGGATGTAGTGGTAGGCTAGTGCTGAGGGAGTAGCTACTCAAAGTCAGAGTGTGGGAAGGGGGTCTTTTACACCATATAGGTCTAGCAGCTGGAGTTTTACTTGTAGGGGTGGTTGAGTCAGTGGATATGGTAATTCAATGTATGAGTTCCCGTATCAATAGAGTGGTGCTACTATGGAATGGAAAGCGACACCATAGGGAAGTGGGGTAGGAAAGATACATGTAGTGAAGCCAACACTCATGGAGGTCGAGGCTGGTCCATCGATAGTGAGAGGTTCTATTCTATTTGCTTCTACATTAGCTACATCCATGTTTGATATTGGGGCCTCTCATTCCTTTATATCTTCAACCCTTGTTAATGGCTTTAGCCTGGAGTATAAGTCTGTAATCCGGATGATGGATATCAACACACCGTTGGGAACACAAACTTTGGATATCTATTTATGCAGTGGATGATCTCTGTAGATCAAAGAGTATCATTTTATTTTTGATATTTATTTCCTTGATATAATGAGATTCGATCTGATTCTGGGTATAGATTATCTAGTCACATACAGAGCCCATATAGACTGTTATCACAGAATAGTTACCATTGTATCCCCAGAGGGTGACCAATATGTCCTTCGTGGAGAATGGGATATTAACACAGGAAGATCAGGGGAAATTACTTAGAAATTGGGAGAGCTCACAATCCAGGTTTCTTGTCTTTTGTTGGATGATGGAAGTGGGAGGCAATATTTCCTTCCACTAGTAGTAGAACTATTTTCGGATGTCATTCCTAAAGACTTTCCATGTTTTCTACCTGAATGATATGTGGAATTCACTATTGAGCTCATGTCAAGGGATGAGCCGATATCTATTACACCTTACAGAATATAACTGACTGAGATTCGTGAGCTCAAAATTATGTTGGAGGAGTTGGAGGATAAAGGGTTTATCCCTTCCAAGTATGTTGCCTTTGGGGTCAACTTTTTTTTGCAATGAATACCGATTGGAGTTTACATGTGTGTGTCGATTATCAGATGTTGAGATAAATGACTTTGAAGAACCCATATCTTCTTCAAAGTATCGATGATTTTTTTGACCACCTAAAGGGGGATAGTCTGTTCTCAAAGATCGATATGAGATCACGGAATAATTAGGTGAGAGTTTGTACTTTCGATATACCAAGCATAGTTTCAGGAACAGGTATTGAATTTTTTAGTCTTTCGTAATGCCGTTTGGGTTGAAAAAATGCTTTAGCAGTGTTAATGGCCTCAATGAAAATAATATTTCATCCGTACAAAGATATGTTTATGGTGGTGTTTGTGTACAAAATCTTAGTGTACTCTAAGACTCATAACGATCATGCTCAACATCTTGACATCATCTTAGGTACACTGATCTAGAATCATCTATATGCCAAGCTATATAAATGTTAGTTTTTGATTGATATAGTACACTTTTTGGGGAAAATTATCTCGGATGAATGTGTGGCAGTGGACCCAAAAAAAGTGATGGAAGTGATTTCTTAGGAGCAGCCCAAGAATGATTTTGATATTTGAAGCTTTCCTGGATTAGTTGGTTATTAATGAAGGGTCATTCATGACATTTTCCATTTGGTAGCACTGCATACTATTTTGACAAAGAAAGAGGTTATGTTTGTTTGGATAAAAGAGAGAAATAATTATTTATAGTAGTTGAATAAGTGCTTTACATCATAACCAATTTTGATCTTACATGAGTCAGGTAAGAAGTACATGGTGTATTGCGACGCTTCTGGGGTCATACTCAGAGCTGTGTTGATGCAAGGGGTAGATTCGTTGCTTATGGGTCTTCGAAATTGAGGCCTCAGGAATGTAATCATACTATTAATCACCTCGAGTTGGCAGTAGTGGTTTATGATCTTAAGTAACAGAGACACTATATTTTGGGTGAAAAGTTTATAGTTTTTACAGATCACAAAACCTTGAAGTATATCTTTTCACAGTGCGACATGATTCTTAGACAGCGAAGATGGGTAGATTAAATGTATTCCTTTGATATTGAACTGGAATATAGATCCAGAAAGGGGAATAGTACGGTCGTTGCATTGAGTAGAAAAACTCTGAATCAGTTGGTACATGAGTCGAGTGCTATGTGGAAGATGATGACTTTGCTGGCTGAAATTCATGTGGTAGTTCAAGAGAGTCAGGAGAGGTTGACTCTGGTATTTGTATCAATGGAGTCTACACTCGTGGGACGGATCAGGGACAGGTAGTATGAGGATTTGGAGTGTTTAGCTTTGATGGAAATCCTTGAATGTGGGGATACACCATCAGACTCGAAAATAGATGAGGATGGACTCATCTATGTGAAAATTGGTTTTTTGGGCCTATAATTATGTGAGAGGAACACATGCGAGAATTTCATGCTTCAAGGTGGGTGGTACATCATGGAGTGAAAAAATGTAATGTGATCATCACCAGTAGTTTTTGTGGACAAGCATGAAAAATGAGATAGCATGGTTCATAACAAGATGTTTCACCTATCAGAAGGTGAATGTAGAGGATCAATGAACTAGAGGACTATTACAGCTATTACATATTCCATAATAGAAATGGGATGACGTGACTATGTATTTCGTTGTAGGACATCGAGAGACTCTTAGGAAGAATTATTCTATTTGGGTCGTTGTGGACCGACTAATGAAAGTAGAACACTTCATTCCTATTAAATATACCTTTACAGTAGAGAATTTGAGAGAACTATATGTGAGAGAGATAGTTCGTTTGAATGTGGAGCCACAGACTATAGTTTCAGATCGGGATTCACTCTTTACTTCAAGATTCTGGCAGGGTTGCAGTAGGTGATTGGTAAAAATGTTCTATTATGTAAGGCCTTTCACCCCGAGATATATGGGTAGTCAGAGCATACAATACAGGTGTTAAAGGATAGTTTACGAGCATGTCTTCTTGACATTGGTGGTTCTTGGCAGAAACACATTGATTTAGTGGGGTTTTCCTACTACAACAGTTATCAAGAAACTATACAGATGGAACCATATGAGGCACTTTATGGTAGACCTTGTATATCACAACTCTTTTGGTTGGAGGCAGGTGAGTCTGAGCTTTTAAGACTGAGTATCATTTAGGAGACATCAGAGGGGGATCAGTTAATTAAGAAACATATGGATATGGCTTAGAGTAGACAGAAGTCATATCTTGATAGGAGGAGATGTCCTCTATATTTTACAGAGGGTGATCGTGTATTCCTGTGGGGGGCACCTAGATTGGGACACCATAGGGTATGGAGGCAAGGCAATTTTGAACCCTGGTTTGTGGGTCCATTTGATGTGCTGGTGAGAATCAAGCTGGTGGCGTACCGATTAGCACTTTCCCACAAATTCAGTGTAGTGCATGATGTTTTCTATGTGTCACAACTACGATGGTATCACCCCATCCATTCTCATGTGATTGATGTGGAAGAGGTTGATCTCGAGATAGATGCATCCTTTGAGGAGAATCTGATACATGTGTGGGTCGTAGTGAGAAATTGTTATGGGGAATGACTTTGTAGTTAGTCCATGTGTTATGGAAACATGGTAATGTTCAAGAGGAAACTTGGGAACGAGAAGAGGACATGGGGGCTCAATGGCCTAATCATTTTGGTCTAGAATCATAGAGAATTTTTGGAGTCCATCTCGAGGACAAGGTACTATATGGTGGGGATATTGTAAGATCCCAACCTCTTTTGGAGTCATCATAGGCATTTTTTCTAGTACTTTTGGATGTTTTCAAGTACCTTTGATTATGAGTAGTGGCTTTGGGTGTGTTTGGGTGAATGTTTATGAAACAAAATGGACAGAGAGGTTCACATGGTTTGAAAAACCATGTGACCAAACCATGCCAACCATGAAACACTGGAAAATGGATTCTACACGGCTGGTGCACGGTTTTCCCTAACCGTGTTCCTCTACCCAGGAAACCGTGTGCGTGGGGTTTTAATTTCAAAAATTCTTTTTAAAATCTCCCAAACTCCCAGTCCTTCCATATTTTCAAACTTGCATCAGTCTTGAAAAATTCTAGGTGTTTCCAAATCCTCTCGGAAAGATTCCAAGGTGATCTGAACACTGTTCTAGGATATTGAAATCCCTGATTGAAGATCCTCTCTCCTCCCGGTAAGTGGATTTCATCTCGTTGTTTCTCCCTTTCTTTCCCCAAACTTTCCATGATATTTCCATAGAGTATCTTCACAGTTTCCATGGATCTAAACCTTTGAGTTGAGATCTAAATCAAGGATTCTGGATCTACATCTATTTGTGAAAGATCTTGATGCCTTTTATCTTAATTTTGGTTTAGGTATTTAGATCTTGATCTTGATGGACGGTGTTGGGATGCTCATATTTTGGGGATTTCTGTTGGCCTATATTATATTAATAAAATAAGGTAGGTGGTTGATAGAGAAAATATTTTCAAAAAATTTACATTTAATTTCATTTTTTAAAATCCCACCAAATGATTTATTTAAGATAAATTTCCAAATTTAATGTTATTGGTGATATTTTGAGCTTAATTGTAAAAATGGCCAATTTTAGATTTTAAACTATTTTAAATTATTTCTATATTTTGGCCATAACATTTTATACACTAATCCAAATTGAAAAAATATTTATTTTCCAGATTTTTCACATCCAGTTATTTATTTCATCTTTTTGACAAAAAGTGGAATCGACCATATGGAAGCTCAAATGATTCTCACTAGTTGGACCATGAAAACATTTTACAGATCTATAGATTTTTGGTGTGGGAGTCCATAACTTGTTCATGGTGGGGCCAATATATGTGATAATCTATGGGTAGACGTGAAAGATGTTTTGGAACATCTTTCATGAAGTTTAGGGTGCATGAATTGGAAATTTTACTGGTCATTAAAGCATTATAATCTAGAGGTTTGTGATTTAGAGAGACTGACTGGACAAAATAAATTGTCAGAGAAAAATAGGAATAAATCTTAGAATATTTGTCCAAATACGCTGAAATTTTGAGGAGATATGGAAAAAATAATTATGAACAACATTAAATATGGATGAAATGAGTGAGGATGTTAGTTAATTAGGCTAAAACGTGTCAACTTTCGGGGGATAGAATTTATCAATAAAAGGAGGGGAGCTCCTCCCTCTCAAAGCATCTCATTCTATACCATTCCATCTGGGACACCAAAGAGGAGACTTTTTTGCTTTATTTTTTTCCATAGATTATTAATTCCTTTATCTTCCCCATTCATCTTGATTACTCTTACCAGGGTGGTGTAAATATTTGCAGTGATTCATGAAGTGTTGGTTTTCTATTATTTAATGATTGAATTGTTGAACAAAATTGAATGAAATTTCTTTCTTCTTCAATATTGTTTTTAATTTTATAGGTCAAATTTTATCATCGTGTGTGATTGTTCTTGAATTTTAATTATGTTATTGATTTTTCCTTGATAAAATAACCATTTTCTCTCTCCACTAATTTCTGGTTTATATATGATGGAATAGACCCAGGATTAGTGGTGAAATACTCCATGATCATCAATACATGTAAATAGATAGTGAATGTTCATGATTTTTTGGGATAAAAAAGACCCAATATATTGTTTCCCAATACAATTGATGATATTCAATTCAACTATTTTTCACATGGAATGTTATTTGACCAAACTATGATCTTAGAAAGGTTTCCTCTTACCATCATAATTTCACCATAAAAGTGAGAGGAAAGAATTGTAGAAGGCACATTAAAGAAGAATAGGATTGAATTAAATTGAACAAGGATGGAATTACAAATTGGAAACTGACCTCGACCTAATCATCCATTTAATATCATAGTTTTTCAATCATTTAAATTTCAAATTTCCTTTTAAAATTTTTCTAATTTATTTATTCTAAAAATAACCTA
Organism: Viscum album; assembly: GCA_963277665.1. NCBI lineage: Eukaryota > Viridiplantae > Streptophyta > Magnoliopsida > Santalales > Viscaceae > Viscum > Viscum album. Next base: position 1,419,229,954 of record OY728123.1, on the reverse strand, counting down.
TTTTAAACCTTTTTTTAAACTGAAAAATTGTTTTTTGTGCAATCATCTTCAGGATACATCCTAAGGTTAATCACTAGACTAAACTAAGGAATATATAAAAAAATTCCATGGCCATGATTGGCATGCTTCAATGGTCTAAATCAAACTCCCATAGTCTTGATTTATGATATGTGTATGATGTTATGATTCTATTAGATTGCACTTGCTAATTGAATTCTTAAATTAGAATAATTAGAAATATGTATTTTAAATGTGAATTTCCTTGGGGATTTGATTGATAATTGAATCACAGAACAAAAATAGGGGTTTACCAAATTAATCTTTTGGAGATTTGATATTGTAATTGAGATATTAATGCGATTGTGATAAAATAATTAATTTTGGGAAATTAATTATGGAATTATGTTTGGATATGTTAGATAATTAATTGTGAGAATTAATTATGTTCCATGAAGCTGACCTAAGATAATTAATTTGGAGAAATAATTATGTGTCATGATTTGATAAAAGATAATTAATTGTGATAATTAATAATGACATGATGGTTTTATATTAGATAATTAATTGTGAATAATTAATTATGGAATGAAAATGGTATTGATTTATTAATTAATGAATGAATTAATTAATGGGTTATATTCTTTTTTAATTTTTGAATTGAATAATGGCCTTTTAAATGTTTAACTAATCACTGGATTAGTAACTGAATAATGTGAAAAACTCTTGAGAATAAAATAATTATTAAATAGATTTAATGTTCTTAGGCATGGACTCCTAGACCGATAAGATGTTGGTACTTGGACATGGTGTTCTTCCTTAATAGTTATACATGCTTGTGATTATTGGTTCTAGGCATGATGACCTACACCGAATGAGAGTTGGAGTGATATGCATGAAAACCTACACTCATGAGATCTGTGGTTCTAGGCATGATGTCCTACACCAAATGATTAATAATAATAATGAATGATGATTCAAATAATATTTTTGGTGATAGGAATGAAGTCCTACACCAAATGATAAATGATAATGAGTGACGATTCATATGGGAAACATGAATTTAACCTGGCCTAATGTGATGATTAAAGATTAAATGACAATGTGATACCTTTTTAATTTATGAATTGTATTTATTACTTTATTAAATTGCATGCACTATCTTTTGACTGCACTTGTTTAGAAACCATTGGTGGTGGCCTATAGAGTTGTACTCACACCATATCCCGGCTACCTGATCGGCACCTGAGCAGACCTTGTTATTGTAGGACAGGATAATGGAAAAGACCTAGGATAGAATGATGTTTGTGATTAGATCATGGGAGAGGGAAACCGATGTGGTTAGGGACCTGTTTTTTAGTTGTTGTGTCTTTTCCTTAAGTTTCATTGTAGACACTTGGAACATTCATTGTCATAGCATGATTTACCATTGAGTTGAATATTGTATTTCATGGTTTTCACTATAATATTTCATTGATCTGTATTGGTTATTTATATATGCTTCCTCAATTGGTTATTTTTATTTGAATCTGTTGGTGTTTTATTCTGATAACAGATGGTATAGTATCTCCAAGACTAACTTACCATACCCTTGATGGTAGTCGTCACCCTCTGGCGTATGGTGAGGCGCGCCAGAGGACTTGTGGCCAACCGGTTCAGGGGCACCGTTTAGTGGCTCCCGGGTGAGTACTTCACAAATTATGTCTTGAAATGCATGGTCCATACCAGTGGATGTGTAGATCCCCACATTCCAACTTATAATATTCTTTCATATTGAAGTGACCATTCATATTATGTTTCCATATAAGAGTTTCACAATATATTAATGTGTAATTTTGAATTTATAGACCAACTATAGAGGATACTATGTAGCCAAAATCATGTATATATGATAAAAAACAAGAAATGGAAAAATCCATTCCCTTGTTATGAACATTGATGTTTTACTTCAAATATATATCAAGCCATATATTATTCTAATAATCGATCTTGGATATTCTTCCTACCAACCACATTGTACCATAAATGTGTTTAGTAAAGGATTACTATGGAGATTCCCAAATAGATGATGCATGATAATACTTATATCCATTTAGTAGTCTCCCCTTGAATCTATTTTCTAAAAATTCACCAGAGGAATCATTGGAGATCATAATCCATGTGAATTTACCAATAAGGCCATCATTAAATATTCTAAGTTCTTTGACCCCAATACCTCCTAAATAAACTAGATTAATATATTAGGTCTAGGAAATAGTGACTAGATTCCTTTCATGGACCGGTCTAGTCCATATAAAATTCATTATCATGCTTTGATGCTCCTTGATAAAACCTCTGGGCCATTTATATACTGAAAAAGAATAAACAAACATAGATGTGATCATTGTTTTAACAAGACACACCCTCTTATCCAGAGACATAGAATTTACTTTCTAGATAGCATGTTGATTAATAATACCATAGTATATTTTTTTTTAAATAATACCTTTTATCATTTCCCAAAATAAATGGAATCCAAGAAAGTTAAAAGGAAGAGATCCCCTTTTCACCCCAAGACTTCTAGTTATCCTATTCTTTATTCCAATACAAATGTCATTTCCAAATACAATGTAGGATTTATCCAAGATTATTTCATGTTTATCCACCTCTTAATATCATGTTAATATAGCATTTATTTAGGATATGGTCTTTTTAGAAGCTTGTTGAAGATAAAGAATGTCATAAACATAGGAAAAAGTCACTTTTACTAGCCTTGGGTTTTTATTAATTCGAATCTAAGAATGTTAATTAATAAATCTAGTCATGTAATCTTCAGTAACTGACAATAATAATCTTAATTGTAGGTCACCTTATCTCACACCTCTGGTGGAGTGGAATAATCCTCTCGGTGTTCCATTTCTGAGAATGGACAGCCTTGATGAGCTATGAATGGTGTAAATCGGGATAGTAAACATGTTTGATAATCCATACATTTTTAGGAAATCAAAAAGTAAGATCCATTTTAATGAATCTAAGGCATTAGAGATGTCAATTTTGAGTGAAAATTTTCATTCTTTCATTTAGCTCATAATTAAGTTAATACTCTCAAAAGCTGTAAACATACAATATTGAAATATTCTACTCTGGAAAATTCCAAACTGATTTGGATTAATCATGTCACTAACCATTCCTCAAATTCAAATCCTAATGATCTTAATAACGAACAGTTGAATTTTCCCAATAGGAACTAGATTAAAATCCTTAATATCTAGTTTATTTTCCTTATTTTGTATTTGGGAAATAAATCATGAATTTATCCCATAAGGAAGATAGGAACGAGTAACGAATTTCATAATTTCTTGTGTAATATCATTATACAATTAATCCATATAAAACATGAAACATTGGTTAGTAAACCCATATATACTAGGAATACTCTCCATGTTAAGAGATAATAATTCTACTTTGATTACCTCTTGGAGTGGGGGAATGATAACAACATGATTATTATGATACTCAATGTTGGGTCTTTTGTTTTCAACAATTTTTCATGTTTTTCCATCACATAATGAAAGTATAACCCCCTAAAAGGTTCCACAACTACCTTGGAGAACCCATTTTATTAATTGTAAATATGACCTTTAAGGTTGATTTCTTTTTTCCCTACACGAACTATCTTCTCATTATGCAATCTATGAAAGACTTTTTTGTACTTATCTCTATACATTACCCCTTTAACATTCATTTTCTGTTTTTAAATCGTATCCTTGATCATGAAGAGTTCATTCCACATATAATGGGAATGTATCTCCTCTCTAGATGGAGTATGATGATTATCCTTCTAGATATTGCTACAAAAAAGAGATTATTAAGCAACATTAATGTCCAAATCATGCTCTGAAAATGATTTCCTACTCCATTATTGGTGTAATTACTTGGTGTGTTTTAATCTCCCAAAAATATTTTCAAAAGGGTTTCCAAAAAGATCTATTTTCTATGATTTAAACATAGATTTACTTTACACAAGAATCACAATCCATCCATTGTTAAACTAAAATGGAATAGGGGATAACCTTGTAAATTATTTGTTGATTTCCACAATGATTAATTTGTGATCAGAATGGTTCCTAGTGAGTGTGAATCCTGAAATCCCATGGTCATTCCATAGATCATTCATTTGAATAAAGCATCTATCATGTTTGTTTTCTTGCTTTCTATTACAGGTGATCCTACTCTATGAGAAATCGTCTCATGTAATTGGGATTTCAACTCAATTACATTTATCAATGCAAGAGGATAATTCCAAAGAGTCATTCTAGTTAAAAGGATGTTTATTTTTAATTTAGGATTCCAAATGGTGTGGAAATATCTTATGATCACCCATTTTTTATCTTTACTCTTAGAAGTTTCCTTAAGTTCCATCCATAATTGCCTTCTCATTAAAATGTAAGTAGAATCATACACAAAAATTATTGATATCTCATAATCAGATATTCTACAATAGATTAGAATACTCTGAGATTTCCTATAATATAACTTAATATGGATGGTTTCATGAATTAATACCCACAAATGATCCATATTGGATTCATAAGAGTTTTAAGATACACACTAATAACAATTATAATCCAACTCAGATCATTTCCAATTATCAAATAAAATTTTTGGTTCAATAATCTAAATGATAATGTGTTTATGGGCCTTAATGAAATGTCTAAGGGCTTTTTCCATTATGGGGTTCCCTTGACCTTGATAGTTCTAATATAATATCTTCACTGTTTAAGGGCCTTCCCCCTTGTTTGGGGGTCTCCTTTTTGAGCCATAATCACCTAGACTTTAACTTTCCTCCCTCTTCCATTATTTTTTCCTCATTTTGAGCTGTTATCAATTCCAAACTCCTTACTATTTTCAGTCAAAATATGTTTCTCCTCATTATCCTCCTTTGGTGTATTTAAAGACTACTCAAGTATCTGTATGGATTCAAGTTCATCAGACCAAAAAACACCACTAAATGGTGTAAATTTATTCTCATTTTTTTCATGCTTAGTATGATTCCCTGTAAAGACTCTACTCTTAGAAGCCTTGTATATAACTACCTATGAGAAACGCCCCTCCAAATCACTATTTTTATAATATTGTAAATGATGAGTGATCTATTTTTCATGCACAGTTGGATGTTTTGGTGTATTCTTCTCAAATTATAGGGACACATTTAAAGAATCCTTTGATATCTTTCCATGTGAAACTAGTTCTAGAATAATAAACAGAGAATCATCAGTGTAAATCACCATCTGACCATGAGAAATGGGTACCTATGAATCATTACTCATTTCATTCCCACAATGAGATGATTTTTATATGGATACAATAAAATGCATTATGTTTTTCTTGATAAACCATTATATCGAATTGTTCCCCATTTATTTTAATATTTTTGCTTGTAGGTCTTGTTGTTGTTGGAAGGGTGAATTCACCAGAATGATCCCCTAACTACTAATCTACCATGAAATTCCCTTAATTTACTTAGGGAATGTTATTAACCTTTTCAACCTTGGTTCCATGCACCATATCAGGGACACGCACCATTGATGTGTGTATTTCTTGTTGTAATTTCCATTTATTATCCTTCTCTCTATCAGGAAGGAAAGTGTATTCCATGGTCTATCAATTATCCTGAAAATTATTCAATCCTTCAGTGGGCATACATAAATACTAAGGAGTAAGCACATCAAACCTATTTTCAAATGTATTAATAGGATGAATTTTGGAACTACCTGCCCCATGTGTCACAAGTAGATATATAGATAAACTATTATACTCCAAATTTGCATCATTTTTCGTGGAATGTGTACCTATAGTGGAAGACCCATTACATTCAAGTTGAAAAATATCATTCCCTTTTCTCTTCCTATAAAAAATCACAACATGTACTTTTATATTGTAAAAGCGGTATTCAATATCCCTTTTTAATTCTTATATTAAATGTCGTAATGTTATGAAATTTATAAAAACTTATGCTTCCTTTGATATTGAATCTCATGCCTAATTCTACCATATATTGTGGCATGCACCGCCCCTCTATCAAGATTTGGGACATATCTACCTCCACTAAGAATGTGGTGTAGTTTCAAATCCTTGGATTATACATTTGTTTTTCCATCCTAATGGTATTTCTTACAGATGATTCTATGTCCCATAGAATCATCAGATCCCAATAAATGTAATTAATCTTATATATATGTATCCAAATCTGAGTACATGTGTTCCTAACATTGTTGGTGTCAAACTTCCTATTACATTATTAGATTATGAGGAGTCGATGATTTAGTAATATTTTTTCCCTGATCCAAGACCTTCTCATGTAGTCATCGGATAGGAACACTGCAAGATAATAACCATGTCCCAAGGTAATCATTTTTCATTCATCAAAGCACTAAATTTCTTCAATTCATCGGGTGAGATAATGAAACATAAAAAAAAATTTCCCTTCAAAAGTATGTCTTCTGCAATAATGAAGAATATGAAAATCCTTACTCTCTTTTCCATTACATCCTAGCTGGCCAATACATGAGAATGTATCCCTTTTCTTATCACCCTCCCATGTGAAGGAATGTCAAACTCGACAATATAAATGTCATGTCTTAGTGGTCAAATACCACATATAGTTGTGAACAAAGATAGTGTTATGTTCAATCATATTTTAACTTTATATCATGATATACAACAAATTTCCCAATTCATTTGAGGTATATATAATTTTGATTTCACTTGTCACATCATAATATTTACTTGCGATATATAATTCCAGGCGCACCAGTAACATAATTACCTTTAAACAATAATTCATGCCACATAAAATATATATCAATATTAAAAGTAAAATAATACATGGGAAAGAATCAGTTTAATTTCATAAAGAATACACCCATGAATGAAATTTGGGGTTCTTAAAAGAATGAGTGAATACCATACATGGTATAAGAATCATTAAGAAGAAAAAATTTCATGAGATGTAAAAGAATTTTTTTGAATGAATAGTTCTTTTGAAAAAATATTTTCATTTTTTATAAAATATGATTTGAAACATTTATATAACAGAAAATAGAAGATAAATATAAATATATGGTATTTGAGGAACATTAAAGGAATATCTATATAAAAAATGGAGTGAAATAGGGATAACACAGAGAAAGAGATTTGGGTTCGAGAATCCCTTTACATTATATCTGAATGCTTTCTTCACTTTAGTATCCTATATAACAAAATTAAATTAAATAATTAATAAATTAATATCCTTTTATAAATGAATTATATTCATTATAGTTTTATTAAGTTATTTTATTTCTTTTTATAGGAGTTTTAGAGTTCACTTTCATCGTTTAAGAGTGTTCATTTTCATGGTATCCATGACCGGTTCTCTTCTATACATGTATGGTGGATTGTGTAAAATGGGGATAATTCTACAGAATTAAAATTATATGTTACTAATGTACTTATATAATATTAAATTATATTATTTACAATATTTTTATATGTAATGAGGATGAATCATTATATAAAATATTAATGATAACCGTTTAGATAAATTTTAAATTTTTTCGATCATTACGATCTAATTATGTTTTATTACATAATATTATGTATATCTTAGTTCTAGAATAATAAAATAAATTATCAAATAAAATTAATAAAATCTTCCATTATAATTTTTTATCATCATTTTATATGGCAGTAGTGAAAAATGAAAATGCATCATCCATGGTGGTGGTAAATCGACACACCACAGTCAATATTTTCATGTTTAGAAAAAAGAGGGAATATAAATAAAGATGAATTATTCCATTAACATATTAAAATAATATTATATAAAATATATTGGTGTTATAATGCCTCTTATATAGGTGGGGGTGAGGAGATGATATGAAAATAATGAAATTGAAAATAAAATAAAATAAAAAGTAAGATGATTTTACATCTTGAATTCCTCCTCCTTGAGAACCTCTTAAGGGAAAAGAGTTTGGTATTTTAAGGAGACCAAGGGACCTTGGAGGTGGGGGATGGGATTAAAAAGTGTATTGGATAGCTATTTGAAAAGGATCAAAGCATAAAAGGTGTGAGGAGAAGTGGTGGTGAGGGGAGGTATTTTTATGGGAGGAGAGGTGTGTTTTCTCATTATTTTATTTGTTATTTTATTATTTTGGATCAATAATATAAATTGTTTGATAATTATCACCAAAATATATTATAATAATGATGTAGAGTTTTATATTTTTGTATTAAATATTTTATACATCATCTATATCTCAATAATTCATGTATTTATGTTTTATCGTAAATTAATGTATTTTACTATTCACCAAAAAATTGATGTTTTTTAGAAAAGTCCAAAAAATAACAATAATAAGTTTTTAAAATTAATAATTAAAATTTTAAATCCATTTTATGAAAATTATTTTCCAAATTTGAGAAAATTAATTTTTAATTAAAATTGTCATTTATTCAAAAAATACCAATTTTAAAATTATTACTGATATAATGACACGTTGAAAAAATAATTAATGTCCCATAAAATTATCTTCTGATAATAATACAAAAAAAATCAATTTATGATTCTATTTTATGAAAATAAATTTCCTTTTCAATGATTTTATAAATTATAAAATTGTAAATAAATATTTATGTTTTATAAAAATACTAACACAAAATTTATCATTTTAAAAAAATTTAATTAATTATAATGTTATATAATTATATCATAATTTCACTTATAAGATGCCTAACTTTTATTTATACTTTGATAGTTGAGGTTACTATTCCATTTTCTGAATTTCCCTTCCCAATGGTCATGTTACTATTCCATAGGGTAAGTAAGTATTCCTTCGTTATATGTTCCATAATTTATTCAAATATAACTTATTTCAGTATTCATTTAGGAGGATGATGTTTTTATTGAAATTAATTTTCTATGTATTTTTTTATACCATATAACATAATTATAATAAGGGAAATATTATATTGATAAAAGATTCCGTCATTACGTTCTTCCACCGTTTTGAAATTTCACCCTCAAAATTTTCTTTTTCAAATATCTGTGCGGGTACTTATCCTTCATCACCTCCTCTATTTCCCATGTCAATTATTAATACTTATGGTTCCTCCATAACACTTTTACAAGGTGGGTTTTTATATTTGGTAGGACCTTATCTATCTGATAAATAATCTTTATCGGATTCCCCTCGTAAGTTAGATCATCTTCTTATTGTACCACCTCTGAGTTCAGTACATGTGTGAGATCCGATATGTATTCGATATGAGAGATATATGGAACAAATCATGAATTTGAGTCATACTTATTTGAAGTGGAAGCTGATAGGCCACAGCTCCAATGAGATCAAGGATCAAAAATGGGCCATCATACCTTGGTCCAATATTCCCTTTCTATCCAAACTACTTGAATCTCTTCCATTGAAATATTCGAAGGAATAATTTATCTCCAATGTCATACTCCAAGTCATTAGATGGTTGTATGTATGGAACATTTAGAAACACTAGAAAAAATTCATATGTTGCTAGTTTGAATGATCCTTATCTTTCATTTATTTCAAAAGATTAGGTCTACATATATTTTGTTCCCCAACATCATCTTAACATGTTAGAGTTCTACATTGATTTCCATACATAGATTAATATGGAGACATCAGAATAATTGATTGGAAACTATATTTGAATGAGAATGAAACCATTGGGATATGTTGATCCAATACACATATGAATTCAGTTTAGATGGATCTTTATATGTCTTCGAGTATCTAAATATTTCGTTCATATAGGCCATCATTTTTTAGGTGATAGGTCGTGCTGAAATTAAAATTCATACACCGTGAATGTTTAATAATTCTCAAGAATACTGATGTGAACCTACGATCATGATCAGATATGATCAAAATTGGAACCCTATATAATCTCACCACTTCTATCACATATATCGTGGAATGTTGTTCGAGCGAGAAATATTCCCAAACAATAATAAAGTGGGTTGTCTTTGTGAGTCGGTCCACTACAACGCATATTGCATTATATCCTTTGGATGTATTCCGGAGAATACTAACGAAGTCCATGGTTACATTATCCCATTTCCACATGGGTATAAGAAATGTTTTCATCATCCTTTTGGACTTCTATCACTATGTTTTAACTTTCTAACATATCATGCACCATGAGATTTGATGTGAAATCTCCATCATCGGATTTTCCCAGCAGAAGTGTTCTCGAAGATCACAATACATGTTGTTACTTACGAGATGGATATAGAAAGTTGAGTTATGTTCATTATCCAATATCTACTTATTTATCTCTTGTGATAAAGGCACAAAATCCTTGTTCTAAACCAACTCACACTATAATCATCGATATTGAACTCTTACATATGCTCATCCATTACTACACTAGAATTCTTTTGATGCTCTTGTTCATCCATTTATTCCTCCTTAATATTCTATTATATATATTTCTGGGTAATCATTTGGGAAAGGTAGGATGTATTCTCTTATTTTATGATATCATAATCTATCCTTTTCGTATCCAAGAAGATATAATCTTTCTCAATATATGTCATTGTTAGAATAATCGGATCTTTTCTGCTAAGATCATCAACTACCTTGTTCTCATTTACCGTATTATAGTTGATAGAAAAATCATATATTTTTATTTATCTATAACCATCACATTTGACACATTTTTATCTCCTTTTATGTTAATATATATATTAATATCTTTTGATTGGTATATATGTCACACTTCTCAGCATAGAGATATATCCTATTGATTTTAAAGAAAAAAAATCATATATTTTAGCTCCAGATCGTGTGTCAAGTAGTTATTCTAATAGATCATCAAATATCCATAGGCTTAAGATATTAATTTACAATTTTTCTTAAGTACACAAATTATTTATTTTTTTAAATCACCATTGTATATCACTAACATTTCTCTACTTGTTGTTATTGTGAGTACAAGTGTTGTGATCAACAACTTATTTATCCCCTTGGAGATTTCCCCGCATTATTCTATCCATACATACATTACCCCTTTCTTTGTTAACTTAGTTATAGGTCTCGAAATTCATAATAAATTTCTCATAAAACATCAGTAGTACCTTGATAATAGAAAAACAAATTGTGGCCTTATATGACTCTAGATAGTATGTTCCATTCCTTAGTCTCCCTTTTCTTCGACGGGTCTATAGAAATTCCCTCAGTTGGGATAATGCGTCCCAATAATGTGACATGCTAATTATAAAAGTGACAGTTTATAAGCATGGAATACAGTTTATACTTCCATAATATAAGTAGCACAATCCATAGATGTTATTCATGTTTCTCCTATCTTTTGTAGTAAATAAAAATTACATCGATAAACATTGCCTCAAATCTGGATAGGGACTAATTTCTTTGTTACTATAGTAGCAATGTAGAAGATCACTATAGCAGTATTTGTAGCATCCATGACTGTAGAAGCTGTAGCACTGTAGTAGTGGAGGCACTGCAGCCGGGGACTATAGCGGTGGCAGTACTGTAGCAGTCCGGGTACTGTAGCAGTATTATTCACCAATGGGCTGTTTGGGCAAAAAAAATGGGCTTTCAGGCCTTGTATTTAGACTACATGGTCTTGGGCCTTCGGGCTATGTAATGGGTCCCCCTCTACCCAGTTTAAAAGTGGAATTTTCTTTAAATAATAAATAAGGCTTTGGCCCCAAACCTTTAAAAAGCTAGCTCAAATATTTCGAGGCAGTGTCTAAAAACTATGTTCATCAACTTCCATGAAGCTTTCCGTGGTATTCATATGTCTTAAAGAAATTACTAGAAAATAATAGTTAATATACCTTGTACATGATGTTGTCTTATGAATATATTACTTTTTCACATTTAACTGGTGAAATCCAGAATGAAGATCCGCCTTTAAGAAGAACTGAACTCCTCGTAATTGATCAAACAAGTCATTAATACTTATAAGAGGATACATGTTATTTATTCTAATATTGTTGAGTTCCCTATTATCAATACACAATAGTATTGATCCACCCTATATCTTTACAAATAGAATTGGTGCACCCTAATATAATGCACAAGTGTGTATAAACCCTTTGTTCAACTTCTATTGTAGCTACTACATTAACTCCACTAGTTCTATTGGGGCCATCATATATGGGAATTTTGTGATAGGAGTATCTAGTATGAGTTATAATAATAACTATACTCACAATTTGGGGAATTATTGGGTAACTCTATAGAAAATAAATCATCATATTCTCTCATAATCGGGATTTCCACTAAGTTGATACCTTCTTTTGACTCATCCATTTCAACGATGAATTATTATTCATAATAAATAAACACCTATAGAATTGAGAGATATTCTAAAGGACATTAATGGTCTTCCATGAATTTGTATAGGGGTATGGTATGGTTTGGAATATAAAAAATATATTACCTTTTCTTGATATTTTATGTGTTCCCTATATAATGAGAACTGATCCATTATCAATATAGTGTTGAATTCCACCAAGGAAAGAATCACGAGGTTCGCTAGATCAATATTCCCACATACATCAATAAAATAAGAGTCTAACACTTGGGTTTAAATGGTTACAAATCTTTGTGTTTTTTCTGATATCACTACTTCAAGGTTTCGAAGCTTCAATTCAATAGTTCTAGAAAACATTCAAGATATAAAGGAATCCATAGAACAATAATCAAATAAGACTTTTTCAATTATTGATTGAATAAGATGTTCATCTTGTTTGAATTCATTTTCTTGCTTCACTTTTGTAGTAGTAATGGAATAAGCTTTTCCTTACTTCTTTGTATTTGGTGGATATGGAGGATGATTACCCTAGATGACTATAGGTTTAGTGCACAATCTTACATAGTTACCTTTATCCCTATAGATAAAGAATTTAACCGTGGGTGGTGCTCGACTTTACTACATCATATAATTCATATTATTTTTGTCTCTTCAACATTAATGAGTTAGGTTCCCTTATTTCCCACAAATATATCACTTACCTTTACCTTTGAGGAATTTCCCATGATGTTGCTTCCCTCATTTTTACATGTTCGTGGTTGAATTTTCATTCAAATTTTTTCATTAGATCCCATATATTAAAACTCTATATTTCATTTCATATCACTATAGCCATGAGGCTATTCTACAAACTCCATCTCCACATTGAGATCAAATCAAAAAACCTCTTCATAACTCCTAATGTCCTTAATTTCTAGATACTTTCAAAGGTTTGGTTTTAAACCACTAAAGAATCTATCTATTTTATTATTATTGCAATGGTCCGGGGAGGGGGAGAAATAAAAGAAAATCCCTACACTACTAACAATGAATAAATTGGTGAGACTCAAACCTGAGACCTCACTGTCACCCCACATGACTACTACCAAACAAGATGCACCCTAGGGATAAATAATCTATCAATTTTAATATCCTTCGTTATAGCGTATGTTGAAATCTAAGTGAAATTTTCTTCACGGGATGTGATAGATTCACTTTCCTTTTTTTTCTTCAGCTCTAGAAAATATATCTCCATATTTTTATGAATATTTTGATTGAAATACTTGTTAAGAAAAATTATCTAAATGTCTTATCACTCCATCTCTTAAATTGTTTCATTTGGATTAGTGATCTTAATCAAATACATTGATTAGTCTCTTCATCTAAATGATATATATCTTGAGTCACCATCTGTATCTCAAAACATTAATGTATAGAAATGATCATCTCCATTGAATTTACACACAATTAAAAAATTATTGATAGAAAGATCCCCTAAACATTGGTTTTCATTATGAGATAAAATACTTGATAGCCATTTTTTCTTCTTAGATTAAGGTGGATATTCCTCATTATTTAGGTTATTGTTAATGACATGAGACAGCTTGTTATGAATCTCCATGAAATTTTAAACACTGTCTCTTAAGGCATTGGGGATGTCATTCCGAAAATCGATGTATTTTCCCTTGCACGGGTGGTTGGTCTAGTTTCCCTTGTTTACCACCATTTTATAAAATAGAAAAGTTTTGAATAAAACATAAGAAAAAAAATTCATGAATAAATATTTTATTCCTTTGTATAATTAACTCTAAATCCATATGAATATATGTTTATAATTTTTATAAAAAAAGTTTCATCGGTGCTTAATTATACTTAGTATAATACTAAGGATTTTCACAAAGGTTCCCTAATCCTAATACCCAAATTAACAAAATCATTCTCTGATACCAACTATATTGGCCTTTCTTTTCTTATATATTTATTACATCATTTTAAAAAAATAAAATTATTACACAACCATGATACAATGGTTTGGTTTCATGGGAAAATTAGTTCCATACATAAATTTTATGTAATAAAATATAAATATTTATTTAATTCCTTCTTCACTAGATTCTTAGTGGTTCTCGTGTTCTCCATAGAACAAGTAATCACATTCGGATATAAATCAATAAAAGGTGTTAGATAAAATCTCGATAAGAGGATAGATAAGAAAATAAATCAATATAGAATGGGGTGACAATAATCATCATCATCATTATAACATAATCATAGGATCATAATCATGATAGGAATCATTAGATAAAAGCATGGAATGTCGTGATGCATAAAAATGAATAGTCATGTCTTAGTTGTCAAATACCACACATAGTTGTGAACAAATCAAGAATCATGTTCACTCATATTTCACTTTACCTCATGAAATAAATCACATTATAAAATGAATTGGATCACTATATAATTTTTTATTCACCTGTTATATCAAAACAATTAAAAATGCTATATTATTCTTGGCACAGCCATCACATCATAACATTTACATAATAGTGCATGCCACATAGAATGTATATCAATTTTGGAAATAAAATAACCCATGAAATGGAATGAGTTTCATTTAATATTTCATAAAACCATGAATAAAATTTGGGGTTCCAAAAATAAAGAGAAAATATCATACATGGTATAATAATCCTCAAGAAGAAACAATTTCATTAGAAGTAAAAGATGTATTTTTGGAAAAAAGAGTTATTTAGGAAAAATCATTTAATTTGTCATAAAATAATATTGGAAACAATTATATCCCAAAACATTTAAGATAAAAAAAAGAAATTATATTTAAGTAACATTAAAGGAACATCCAAATTGAATGTGGAGTGAAATTGGGAATCCCCAAAGAAATAGAGTTGGGTTTGAAAATCACCATAACTTATATCTTAGTGATCTATTCACATTAATATCATGAGTAATCAAATTAAAATCCTTAATTAATAAATAAAAAACCTTTTATACTAAAATTTTATTCATTATATTTTATTGAGATCATTTATTACCATTTAGTTGAGTTATAGAGTTCAATTTCATCATTCAGTAGTGTTCTTTTTCTGGATTTTCATGATCAGTTTTCTTTTATACATGTATGGACGGTCATGTAAAATGAGGATAATTCCATAGAATTAAGATTATATGTTATTAATATACTTCCAAAAGATTAAATTATCTTATATTTAATTTTCCTATATGGTATAAATTATAATTCATTAGATAAAATATTGATGATAATCGTTTTGATTAATTTGGTAGTTTTTCTATCATCGCGGTCAAATTTTGTTTTATTCCATAATAATATGTATATATGTTTGTCCTAGAACATTAAAAATAGTTTAAAATTCACGTTACAATCTATTTCAACCATTATAATGGTTTTATGACCATCATAGAAGGAGGTACTGAAAAATAAAAATGCATTGTCCACAGTGGTGGAAAATCGACACATTAGAGTTGATATATTCATGTTTAGAAAAAAAGGATGGAGACTTGATGATTAATTATTTAATTAACATAATAAAATTATAGTATATATAATATAATATATTCATCATTCCTGTTGGATTTTTGAAGGTGATGAGAGGTAAAAAAACAATGAAATTGAAAAGAAAATAATAGAAAAAGTAAAAATATTTTACCTCTTGAATTTATCCTCCTTGTGAAACTCATGAGGGAAAATGGTTTGGTATTTTTATGATAAGGTCCCATGGAAGTGGGGGAGGGGATTTTGAAGATTATTAGTAATAATTTGGATAAGGCTCAAAGCATTTACTTTTTATAGATGAAGTGGTGATGATGGGTGATATTTACAGGGGAGGAGATGGTTGTTTTCTCATTATATTATTCATTAGTTTATTATTATGCATCAAGACATTAAATATTTTGAGATTTATCCACCAAATATAAACATAATGACGTCTATTTTGATATTTTTTTCATAAATCATCCATTAATCATCTATGAATCAATAATTCCTGTATATTGCTTTAATAAAAAATTATCATATTTTACTATTCACTAAAATTCATGTATTTTAGAAAAATCACAAAAATAAAACTTAACCATTTTTCAATGTGTATAATTTAAAAAGGAACTAAGTTTTATGAAAATAAATTTCAAAATATGATAATTATAATTTTTAATTACAAATATCATTTATTCAAAAAAAAATACATATTTTTAAATTATAACTGATTTTATGACACACTGAAAAATTAATGAAGGTCCCATAAAATTATATTAATATCATAGGACAATAAAATATTAATTTATTTGTATATTTTATGAATATATACATTCTATTAGATCATTATATTAATTAAAAAATTATAAATAAATAATTAAGTTTTACAAAAATACCAACACATAATTTATCATTTGAAAACATTTAATTAATTATACTCTGATATTATTTTGTCACATGTTATGTTATAAAATTCATAAATTTTATTTATAATTTCATTGATGATATTATTATTGTATTGGCTGAATTACAATTCCCAATGGTCAAGTTACAATTCCAAAGGACTAGTTAATGTACCTTCTATTTAAGTTCCTTAATTTCTTAAAATATAACATATTTAATTATTCATTTATGAGGATGGGGTTTTATTGAGATTAATTTTCTATGAATGGGTTTTATAACATATAACATAATTATAATGAGGGAAAAATTTTATTGATAATATTTTGGGTCATTACAGAATTAGTGTTGGGTGCTTTTTATTCAATTATATACTTTTATCTCTCTAACTCATAGATATATTACGATATTGATTCTCCATTTATCTATACCTTATAATCTTGTATTATATAAATGTCGATAAAATATAACCCATGTTATTTTCAAATGGATCACTATTCAATAAATGTAGTTAGTCTGTTCCATGTATGGTAATTACCAATATGACGATTCTCCACTGTGATGAGATACATGTTACAATGGTTTGGATAGAAAATAATTCTTTGTCTATGTGTGTTTCCCTATAATTTAGTAGGGGGTATTACTCAATCCCTTGATTGGTGATGACCTCTTCTAACTTGCATCCCCTCACTGATTCATTTTATTGACTATATAGATATTCACCAACTACTTCAAGATGCTTTTGAATACTAAACTATTATATAATCTTTTGATACTTTGTATGGATGTGATAGTGATGTTGTTTAATTCACCGCATTATTCTTCCAATATTATTTTCACAACAATGTTCTATCAATATTCCTTCCTCATCACGATAGAAAAAATAAATTCAATCTTCCTTTTCTTCATCCATCATTCAGAACATGTCCATATAATCCTTTTATATAATAATGTATATTCTATACATGATCATCTAGTGATATTTCTTCCTCCACTTCTTATCTAGTATATTTTTCTAATACCAAATTATAGGAAAAACTCTATCATTTATCCCTTTGATCGGTAAATCTTAATCTGAGGCCTCATATCCATCTATTAAAACGTTTTCATAATTCCTTAGCTCCATCTGGTACACTACTTTCCCTATCATGTGGCCTCTTGACATTTTTTTGTTGATTTATTCCCTTACTTATTCATATATTTGATTGTTTCTCAAACCAACACTGTTTCTTTTCCTAGTGTACCCAACCCTATTAGGCACATCATCAAAGGATACTCCAACACAAATGATAATTTTTCTAATTCTGCATGGTCATCACTTATTTTTGGAATAAAAATTATTCAACATATTTCATATCCACAATTCCATACATCATATCACAATTTTACTACTAAGCGTCACCCATTTATCTAGAAAGTGATTGTATAAAATTTTTGGGTGACGTTTTTACATAATTTGAAACATCATGCTCTATATTTATAGATTCATATTCATTAGCATCCTCCAATAAACCAAATTATATATTTTTAAATGATAATAGTTAAAATGTTTATATATGAACTTATTTATATTTTAATTTCAGCATTATTCTTTAACGTTCCTACAATCTTAACTAGAATAAAAATATTCTTTTATAATTATTCAAACATTGAACTTCCAACTCCAAAAAAATAATAATTAATGTATAAAAACATCATAATGACCTGGGAATATACACTTTGATATAATTTCTTAACACCTTTTAAAAATAATGAAAAATACAAATGGTGTTCATTCACCATTTAAAAGGAATATCTCATAAATCATTCACAAGAATTTTAATTCATCTGATATCTTCTATATCAGAAAACACTGTTTGATCATCCCGTGAATTTCTATGAAGAAAACATTCATAAGTCTCTTCATATATCCATTTGGTTATCATATGGTTGTAATATTCGTCCATCTGTTGAACCCTCAAAGATATAATCTTCTCCTTAAATATGATGACATAGTATAACTAAATCAAATGATTATTCAATACTTATCCTGATGTATTTATAACACTTTATTAATGACATCACTCAAAGACATCATCATGATGCAACTCTTCAAAACCCCCAGTAACCATTGCCTTATCGTTAATCAAAAAGACCTTATTTTTTTGAACATCCCCAAAAACCACTTTCTAATAACATAAAAAAGATACTTCTTCCTTTGATGATATTCACATGTTTCTTCTACTTGTTAAATTTTTTATGAAACTTGTTATTAATAATTTGAGAACATCAATCAAAAATAGTTTATCGGTTGGATCAATATGTTCGTACAACTAACTTCATACTTCAATTAATTAGCTATAGAAACAAATATAATTTCTTCCTTCATTCATTTAAACACATTCTCTTCACATTTTGATCATTTTAATAGTCTATACAACATATTTTTTATATATCTTCTTTCCAATTTGATCAAAACGTTACAATGTTTATAGACCATTGTTCTATAGAGTTCTGCAATAACATTACAATCATTATTACATGAACATTGTACATATTCATCAAAATATAGCCTTTAGACTTAATCTGATTTTACTCTCTCCAAGAGTCTTTTCTATTCATTTAAAATTCTTCTTGAATCACAACCATAATAACTTGGGATTTTGAAACAATAAGAAAACATCACATAGAAACATATGATATATTTTTTCCAATTATAATTTGTTTGATGTAACCATGAATTTCATTATTCAAATATTTCATTCCACCAATCGAATGATTGACTCTGTCTATTCATACCATTCCACTATTATTGTGAACAGTCTTTTGATGGTCTCCCAATATTTCTTCTATCTGAGTAGTCTTTATAACGTAGTTCATCATATGGTCTATTTTTTATAACATTGGAATGTTTCATCTACTAAAATATTTTTTATGAATTTGAAAAATCTTGTCTAATTGGGACTTCATCTAATGGAACAAATTGGAATCCTCCGTTTCTTGGTGGTACTCAGAATCCTTCATCTAATAAACCCAGTCTGATTGGATTTATCTGATGACCTCATTTCACTAACATCCATATTTTTTCTTTCAGTATAAATTTATCTATCAATTTATATTTAAATACTTTTTTAAGAAACACTTTTAATAAAACATCATAATATAGATAACAAACAAAAATGCCCAAAAATTGAGAAGATTTTTCAAAAATTAAATACAACTCATAAATCAACATAAGTAAACTCAAATTCACTAATGAAATTTTTTGATTTAATATAATAAATAATATATATTCCCTATAAATGTAGGAATATTATTTATATATTTCATAAAATTTTAGGAATGTCATTTATATTTTTATTAAGATAATTATACTTAATAACATAATTTATTCTTTGTGAATTAATATAAGCTACAAAAAATATGCTGCTAATATTGTATTCTTTAACCAAGAATTCAAATTGCCTCTTAATTTTAACATTTGTGATATATTGAAATAAATAAAATCATTCTATTCAATTAAAAACTATTGTCAACCAATGAAAAAAAATAAAACTCACACACAAAGTATATTATTCACCAAGTGCCTCCAGAATTGATAAATAAATAATTGGAGGAATGATAACGTCAAGTCACACATCCATCGTTAAAATAAATATGTTTTAAATAGGTTATGAAAATTATCATTTTGGTTACTTAGTTTTGCCATTTTATTTTTCACTATAGTAACTGGTTTTTACCTATGTAATTGGTCCATTATACATAAAAATAAAATGATCCATATTACAGAATTAGAACCCACTGAATCTAAATAGTGAATATGATTTATGAAAAAAATAACTTATGTGTATACAAAATTAATTTTAACATAAACTCAAAAAACCTGACAATGAAAAGGTATATTTTTATGGAAAATTTGCTATGATTAAGATATAATTATTAATGCCTTTAATTTCATTTAATTTAAAATAATTATTACTATTCAAATATTATTTATTAAACAAAAAATTAATCAAAAACTAAATTACATCATGTTATGATTTATTAATGAAAACATTAAAAATAAATGTTTCATCATACAAATATATATATTTTAAAAATTATTATGATAGAAATATATGTTTAAAACAGTGTTTTAAAATCCTTTATTATACTTTATAATATATACTTTAATATTTAAAAGTTTCAAAAACAATCAATTTATTTATACATTAATCTAATTTTATATAATTCACAGCGTTAAAAAATGACATCTTCACTCTTCAAAATAAAATTAAATATTTTAAAAAACTTACAGAAAATAATCATAAGATAAAATGACTTCGAAAAATTTAATAAAATATTCACCTTTTCAAATTTAAATCCTAAAAATTTAAAAATTAACATAAATATAAATTCATAAAATATCAAGAAAACCCACTTTCTAGAAGAAATAATTTTTTCATATTAACAAATATATTAAAATTAGTTAAAATAAGACACATTTAAAATAAAAAAAAATTCATTTTATAAAATATATATTTAGAATATGATAAAACTTTTTATGTTTCATATTTGTAAAAATTATGTTTATATTTGATGTGAATTTTATTTTGTTTGGTTTTACTTTTTATAAAATTATTTACTTTTATATATTTCATAATTTTTTAACTTCTATATATAAATTATATTTTATGGATTCTTTTTAATGATTAATTTTGTTTGGTGTTTTGTTTGGATAAATTCATCAAACACAATATTTAATCTAGGTGGTAAAATCAAGGTCGTTAAACATACCCCCTTAAAATAATTACATTATAGAAATTTCATTACATGGAAGAAATCATTTGAAGCCACATTTTTCTAATCACATCCTTGTGTTCCCACATATCCTTGAAAAAATTATTATTTCTCCATATGAAATTCACTAGATGAGTGATATTTTTTCAAATTACCTTATCTCTTCAATCCAAAATTTCAACTCATTTTTCCTCAAATGAGATATCATTTTCTAGTTACACTACATAAAATATTAGAAAATGTAAATGGTTTAGAATGTGTATTATCGAAAATGATACATTAAACATATCAAGTAATTCGGATTGGTATGGATTGTGTGCTAAGAGATAGTCTACAACCCTTAAAAGATAATTTATTTAGAAGGTAATTTTGTATCTTGGGATCGACTTCAATTTTATCCTAAGTCTCATAAATAAATTCCAAGAATCTATTCACAGGGAACCTTGTCACTAACAACAAACTCTAGATTTCATTGAAAATTTTCAAGATAACACTCCTCTCTAATTAGTTCGATTTTAACATTTTGCTAAATGGTTTGAAAATTCTATATCATTTCATGGACAAGGTATGGACCTATCAGATTTCTCTCTCCAAATTCATTCCATCAGTTTTGGGTCCAATATCTCCCCAAATATTGATCCTCATATGTTTCAATCTAAATTATAAACTAAAAAATATTATAATTTTAGAACTCTACTAATAGAAGGTGTTGTTCCCAAAATCATTAAAATCCATTAAGTTAGACATTTACATGTCCTATAGAATTGTTATTTTCCTCTCAAAAATATCACATATCTATGGATGAAATATAGTGATAACTATTATCTCTATGTCCTAATATTTTTTAATACTTCACCCGAATTTAGAGGTAAACATTAGATCTTAATCATATAAAATGGATAATGGTACTCTATGCACCCTCACCACTTCCCATGTGTATATCATGGAGAGTTTTTTAAGGGATAAATCTTATATGATGGCCATAAAATGTGATGAATTTTTAATGTGTTCAACTACAATATAAATAGTTGTATATTCAATAATTTTTTTGGGGAGTCCTATGATAATTTTGATGGGTTTGTTTTCTTTTTTCCACACTGGTATAGGTAATGGTTACAACATACAATTATACATTTTTCATTAGGCCTTAACGTGTTAGTGTACCAAGAATCATGATATGTATTATTCAATATACCCCTTTATACAATCATAGATGAAGTTTTTATTCATATCTCCATTAATATATTTTCATCCAATGTGGATAATAAAGGATGAGCTATGAGTATGATCCAAATTTTCCTTCTTAAATTTTATCTTTTATGGGATGTGCATTTGGGATCAAATCCATACAACACCATGATTCTAAAAAATTAACTCTAGAATATTCATTGCCATTTTTTATAGCTTTGTGTCAATTTTATAAGTTTAATTAATATTTATTTGAATGGAAGGTTGAGAATTCAGTTGGTAAATATTGGATTCTTCACCTCCCCCATTTATAACCTCAAGATTAATCCTATGAAAAATCATGATTATTGAATCCTTTTAAATCATGACTGTGGATAGAGTTTCAAAATATTTCTATCTCAGTTCTTCATTAAACTTATATACCTTCTATTGGTGATAATGTATTGAGATTTTATATTACTTTATCAAATCTAATTTTATACTTTAATTCATATTCAATTATATATTTGAAAATAAATATTTTATGTTCTTGTGATAAGTATATAGATCACTCTTTTATCCATATAAATAATGTTCTTAAATATTCATTACGAATATCACTATTTCATGCTCAAAAGTTTACGATGGGTAATTTTTATCCTGAGTTAGTAATTAGAATAAATCATATTCAATTAACATATCATCTTGAAATATGACACAATTGAAACCCCTTTTTGTAGAATCATTGTATATTAAAAAACCTTCTCCAATGTAGTGTAATATATGTACAAGATCAGTGAATAATAACATCTTTAGTTTCTTCCAAAATTTTTCACATTCCTCTTTCCAATGAAACTTTACCCAGTTTTATGTGATCTTGGTTTGTGGATTTTATATCCATGAAAATTTTATCAAAACTAATTGTTAATATTCTGATAACCTAATAAAACTATGAGTCATAGTTATTATGGTTGGTCAGGGCCATATTTTGATAACTTTGCTCTCATATGGTTCTACTGATATTCCCATGCTTGTGATTACATGACCTAAGAATGGTACCTTTTGTAGAAATAATTCATATTTTCAAAATTTGGAATACGAATTATCTTTTATCAATGTCCTTAAAAAATTCATATTATCTTCATAGTCTTCCATTCTCTTTGAATATATAATAATATCATCTATAAAGATATGAAAAATTTAATAAATGTAATATCTATAGACTCTATTAATTAGATATATAAAGGAAGTAAAGGAATTATGAATTCCAAACAGAATCACTATAAAATCATTATGTCTTTACCTTGTATAAAAACTCAGCTTAGATATATCCTCCATTTGGACCCTTAATTTATGATATCTAGTTCGAAGATCAGTCATCAAGAAATATTGATGTCCTTGTATTTTAACAAATATATCTTTGATATAGGGTAGATGATACTTTTCTTTATCATAGATTTATTAATCTCATTCAAATTAATTCAAAGACACATTGATCCATCCTTTTTTTAATAAAGTATATTGGTGCACCCCACAGTGAAGCCCATGAGAAAATGAATCCATTTTCTAAATATTCTTGTAGTTTCTTCTTCAACTCCTCTAATTCAATGTGAGTTATGGACTCTCTGATAAAAGTCAAGGATCCAAGTATGCATTTGATTAAAAACAAACTTAGGATATTGGTGAATACTATTCAATTCATCATGATATATATATGTATATTCCAAAACAACATGCATGTTATCGAAACTTATATGCTTCTCAATAATTTGATCAAATATTCCCCTATTATAGGGTATCATAACACAAATTTTAGAATTTATTTCATAACGAGTCTATAATTTTACTTTCATTAATACATTGTAATAGGATAATATGGGATATGAAATTATAAATCCTTATCCCAATAAACTAGATGTTCTTTATGTTGAGATATTCAATCCAAACCTAATATTATGTGTTATTTAACCAAAGGAAGAAGAATAGGATCTTCTGAAAGTATCCTTCTATAAATATCAATCAGAAAATATATTTAAATATTAGAAACAACCATTCTTCCACCAGGTGTTTCTCACTAATAGTTCAATATTAATTTCTTGGGGTGTTTATTAAACATTCCTATAAATAATTTTGGATATAAAATAATGAAATGAATGGAAATAAAATAAGGTGTTAGTAGATCTAGAAAATTTATCATGAGTACCTCACAACAAATTATTATCATGATCCACCTTAAAATTACTAATCATGAATTCCCTTCCATATCACCAATGTTTTCGTGGTTTTTTGTACTATATTTTTCATTAGATCAAGGTTATGGTAACCGATTTTTATAATGATTAAACTTTATGAAATTAATGCATTTTTGTACAAAACCTCAACTCTAGTAACCCATAGATTATTTTTTCTTTATTACATTAGAATTAGATACAAGTGATCATATCACCATATATCAATCAGTTTATTTATCTTCAAGAAACATATATATACATGATATTAATATTACATTATAAAAATTAAAAAAAAATATACAAAAAAATCATTCGTAATTGATATTATTCATAATATCATTCTTTATATCAATGTAAATCTGAAACAAATAATGAGTTATACCAAACTCTTAGTAAGTGTTTCATAAAATAGAATGTATCATTAGTAAACAATACATAATCATATTGAGATATAAATAGCTGAAAAAATGAATTTTAATCAATAACTTGATAACAAAATGCATCAATTGATAATATCTATGAAGTAATCTCATGGATAATGATAAATGAATTATCATTGAAGTAAATGATCAAGTTTGTAATTCATCATCTAAAAAATTATGATATATTTACCATAAAGGCCTTATATGAAGATAGTTTAATCTATGTGTAGGTATACACCAAAAACCGTTTTATAAGGATACCAACTTATTTTCCTTAGGAGACACATCAATGACTTAAGATTATATTTATAACAGGGCCCTATCCCTCACTTCATTTCCTATTTATTCTATATATATCGAATGATTAAATAAATTCATAAAAAAATTATTATTGGAATGTATTTTAATTGACTAATGACTTTTGAATATCATGATTTTTACCCTTTAATAAAATAACAACAATAGTAAAACATGGTATGTAAAAACCGTACAAGGTTTAGGAAATAAGAATATTCATTATAAAAAAAGATGGATGTTTATAATGAAAAACTATCACAAGAAAATGAATTTTTTATGAAAACCTTAATGAGAATAAAATTAATTAAGAGATGATAGATGACCATCAATTAATCATAAAAATATATTTTGAAAATTAATCATGTTTTTTTATAATAGTATAAAATAAAAACAAAAACATTTAAAATATGATTTCATTAAATATTTTTATTTCTAAAACCATTGAAAATATTTATAAGAAGATAAATAGTGTGAAATGGTTATAGTAGAAGGAAATATTTTTAACATCATATAAGTTAAAATGAAACATTCATTTAGACATTTTGTAAAGAAACTCAGAAATGTCTATTTTAGTAAAAATTATAAATAATAATTTCAATTCAACTAAAAATTAATGTGTAATATAAAATTCCATTAATAACCTAATTTTGTAAAAATATATTTGGTAAAAAATATAAAAATATGGGAATGAAAGAAAAACATACGTAATCAAATGAGAAATAAGATACTTTTTTTTAAACATTTATTTTCTTGATTCAAGTGGAAAAGAGATATAATTTTTGAATAAATCATGGGAAATAATAAATAACATATAGCATAATAAAATATATATAATTTATTAATGATATATTATATAATTTATTCAATGGAAATAAGAGAAATCATAAAAAATTGTATTTGAAAATTTATTCTTGCCTATTTGGTAACATTTGAATTGTTCCCCTTTGAAAAAGTAAACTAGAATTAAAAAATTAATAATCACAAAAAAATATTTACTATTATTAAATACATCGAGGGGAATTTAATAAACCCCCTAAAAGGATAGGTGTTTAATACCAAATAGGTCTCATTGGACTAGAAGTTGAGACGAAGTCCCTTACATCGAGATCAGCTTGCCACGTAACTAATTTTAACCTCTTCTATAAAAAATTAATATTTTTTAATCACAAATACCAAAACCATATACATATATATAATATCATACATGATCTATTTAAAACATATTACGACCCATTTGTTAAAAATATTTTATTATTATCTTTGTTTCAGGTGCTAACGACTTCATTTTGCATTTATGTTTGGATTCTAAAGTTTTGGTAATTATATTTTTATCATGATCATATAACCACCAGAATATTATACATTATATAAAAATAATACATGTTCATTTTATAAATTTTTAAAATCATCCGTGAGAAATATAAATGAAAAATGAGTCACATTACGTTGTGAAGATGGTAGGTCATGTGTATGCACAAGGAACATTATCATTTTTTAACAAGTCAAATGGTATGATATTAGATGATATATTATAATTAAATAATTATATTTATGTAATAATTTTCTTATATATATTTCCTAGTTACATCATTATGACAATCCATGAGATTCGGTAATGGAAAACAAATTGCATAGTTTTGTGAGGTAGTAGTCTGACAAACATAAGATCAATGATTTTATTCCCCATTAGATGGATATGGATAGGGATAAATATTATGTAATCAATATAATAAAGTCCTATTATATTTGAGATAATAGTTTTATTATAATTTAATTGTTATTACATAATTTTAGCTGGTAAAAGAAGAAAAATTAAAGGGATTAATGAATTTGATTACCTCTTCTATGAAATAGTACAATTAGATTTCTTTTAAGGGTCCTATTTTTGGTATTTTGGGAACACTAGAACCACAAGAACAGGGATTGGGATTTTTATATGAGTATTTTGTAGTGTTTTTTCAACCTTAGTGGCTTAATATGGTGTGTAGAAGATAAGAGAAGAGGTTCCTTTTTATAATGAAAGAAAGGACACGCATGGAATTAATAAAAAGATATAAATAAAAGAAAGTCATTTTCATGATTAAATGGAACCATGTGGACATAATTTAGAATATAAGATACGATATGATTGAAATCCATTAAAACTAAAAATTTTGGATAATTTTATGTTGTATTTTAATCCATATGTTTTCTTTTATAACATTTGTTACAATATTTTAACAGTAATAAAAGTAATGAATTTTTCAGTATTCATGGGTTATAATCCTACATATAAGGTAAAAATGGAATATTTTTGATGTTTTCAACCACATATGATCCATATTGTTCAATTTAATATTATTTATGTTTTTTATATAATTTTATAAAATATTTTTATCATAAATACTATAAAATTTATTTTAATAGGTATTCACATAATTTGACATTAACGACAAAAATATGAAAATGAAATTTGAATAAAACTCATTTATAAAAAAGTAATAAATTATTATTGTATATAAAAGTATTTATGAACCATATTTAATACAAAATAAATTAATTTTAATGTTTTTAAAATTATTTACTTTTATTTTTTTACATCTTTCATTATCACACTGTACATATTTTGTAAAAGTTTAAGGGAATTATATAAAAACTAAAAATTATTAATATTTCAACATTGTAAAAATTTCTTAATTATAAATAAATTAACCATTAATATACATTCACACCTTCTTTCTACAACTTTGTGAAATTATAATATAAATTTAAATGCAGGAGAGTGACATTTTGTAGTTCACAATACATAAAAAATGTAAATGACATTATAAATGCATAATAATACCAAAATAAAATATATTAAATTTTATAGTGGATATGATTGAATTAATATCATTCAATGAAATAAAGTCACATTTATCATATATTTTTAATTCCTTGAAATATTTTTAACCATAATTACTCAATTTATAGTTTACCAAGGTGACAAATTTTACCACTCTTACTGTTGATAATTCCAAAAAATAAAAGGTGCATATTTACCAAATTTGATCCTTTTAATTCTAAATAAATAATTAAATTTTCATAATTCTATTTATATATAGAAGAAAATAATTTGATCATAAATTTGTAAAATTCATCCAAATGAATTTTTTTAAAATTGTATTTTTAGATTAAAGATTAACTATATAAAAAACATATAAAACTATGATCCTAACTAAATTAATTATATTTTTTAAATAAAATTGGTTTATATATCTTTTATATTAATTATAATATATATTTATTTTTTTTATGTTTTTTTAATTATTGAGAACAAATGGAAGTTTTACAAAACAAAAATATTTTTTCACTATTCACTGAAAAATATATTTTTTAGATAAATTCCAAAAATATCCCCCTACATAGAATGACATGTTCATTTCAAAAAAGAGATAAAATTCACATAATACTATTTTACTATTCTATATTGGTTTATTTAAACTAAGTGTTGTTTTTAAATTATGTTATAAAAAAATTATTTAAAGATAAATATATCATAATATATTGTTGTGACACATTAAACCCCATTATTTTAATTTTACCTTATAAATTCTATCACTATAATAAAATATAATTAGGATAAAGAAGTTAGTTTTAGAGAGAATATAGAAGAATATCCATGAGTGGGGTGAATTGAAATTTTTAAATAAATTAATAATTATATCAGATTTTTAATGTTAATGTACTGAAAAATAACATAAATAGGAACACGTGATAGGTATAGTATTTTAGATCAAATTTATCCTAATCAACTCATCATCCGTTTAAAATATATAGATAGATGAAACCCACTATCTTTGAAATCATACATGGATGTTTTTAAACATGGACTCACAACCTAGTTGTGAAGCATTTTCCTATAAAGGATTAAACCCAATAGTAACCTACCTTTTAATACCTCAAGGAAAAAACAGAATTGTATATTGTTTTCCACTATAGGTACCACATAAAAATTTCTTCCCTTTTCCCTTCAATTTCTTCATAGTTATTATATGTTGTGGTGGAAACGCGTAGTTATTTATAATTATTGTATTCTTGAAAATTCATGCTCTAGCTCTGGTTTTATCCTCTCTTAATATAGATTTTTTTCAAAAAAATACTCATTGAAATTTATAGACTATTTAAAATTTATATTTATAGAATCAAGAGTTTCATATGTAACTTTAATGGACTAATTTTGTGTTTTTTTTGTTGGTGTCCTGTAAAATGATTCATGTGTATTTAATTACTAAATAAAAAATAATATCCACATGATTCCACCTTGATATTATTTAATATAGACACATATTATATAGTGTAACTCATTGAAACATTTAGTATTGTAGTAAATATGTTTAATATAATGTGTAATAATGTTATTGGAAACCTGTGTAAATCTTTTTGAGACAAACACTTCATATTTCCACTGAATTGAATTTTAATATATCAAGTTCCAAAACCATATCGTGATTATCTATACATGGTTAGTACCATGTGGATATTCTTTAATTAATCAAAAAACACTAAAATCTATTTATATAAATTATATATAATTAATGGGTAATATTATAAAATATTATAAAATACATAATATTAATGATAAACATGAAACAAATAGAAATACGAAATAATATGAAAAATACTAATTCTTGGTTTCTGACATATTATAGAAATTCAAAAAATTAAATTGGTGAATTGGAGTATGTTGGTGATATTAAATCAAGGTAATTTATTATGCAGGAAAAATATAATTGTAATAAAAATTTCTACATATGTAAAATTTACAAAGACAAATATAATATATAACTAACTTTTTCCATGTTAGTGAATCTATCAACATAGGCAGTGTTTACAAAGCTGAATTCAAATTAAGAGAAATATTAATGTAGACTAATTAATTTATAAAATATTATATATATTTATATTCAAGTATTAGGTATTAAACATAGATAAATTCATAAATCAAAAATTATAAAATCTATAAATAGCCTGAATTCTCAAATTCTGATCCAAAATAATAAAATTTAAATAATACAATCATCTTTGGTTCCAGTTGACTTAAATTTAAAAAAATTATTTTGGATTCAAAATATTCATGAATAACCTAAATATAACATTTTTATCTTATGTAATTATTAAAATCTAGTAGGGGAATCATTTCAAAGAACTGCATAATTATGACATAAAAAATAATGTGAATTTAAACCTAATCTTGGTCATGAAAAAGAGATTTTTAGAATGTTATGTATCCTAATGTAATGTATATCAATTTTTTATCTTTATGAATAAATTATAATCAACTAATATGGAGTTATTTAAAAAAAATATAACCAAAATACATAAGTTATCAAATTATGAAGATTTGGCTATATGGTTTAGATACATGGTTTGGATGTGTGGGAGATTTGGGTTCATGGTATGGCTAAGTGGGAACAATAAAAAAAATATGTATAAATGATCATTAAAAGACAATAATTATATATTATGATTATGAACCCTGTATTAGTCTTTTTAAACATGTTATAAACAACTAAAACATGAAATCTAATGATATTTGGGCCAATAAATATTAGATATACTCATTATTAAGCATATGTTTTTTATACATAAGATAAAAATTGTATTTATATAATTAAATCATTATATGTCTTTCAAATTATTATGTTATAGTGTAAAAACCAATAATGATTTATAATTATCAAAAAATAACTTTTTCATGGATCCACTCAACATTCTCCCCTATATTGATAATTAAAAAATAATGTATAATTTCAAAAATAAACACAATTTTTTAAATTATCAAAAAGGTAAAATTGAAATAAAATAATGTCCCATTAAAATGACATTGTTTCTCCCCCACTCACAAATTAGAATATTTATACATTTTCTTAAGATGATAGTGTATAATAAACTCACTCCAAATTAAATTATGCTTGGAAAATGGAAAAATGTTTTATTTTAAATGAATATTTGTGTAACATCTCGTCCAGAATTACCACTAATACGGTAACAAGACTGGTGGGTAACATGGCCTCAAGAATTCCTCCATGTAAGAAAAAGGATTTCAACTATAATCAAGGGTGGATGAAGGTGATAATAGATAGAATATAGCCTCATGTTCATAGTAGTATTGCGATATCACATAAACTAAATAATAGACAGTAGCGAAAGTAGTAATAAATGACTGGTAGAGCATCAAATGAATAATATAACTGGATACAATAGATGGACAACACAAATATACAATATATGTATGTATGTTCTGATGATGATTCATAAACTAGAATGAAAGACATATAGTGGTCAGTGATATAGTACAATACATAGATATGAAAAGAAATAAAAGAAAGGCCCTAAGGATGATCTACATGAGCATATCGAGCTCCAGCTGGGTCCTGTTCTCCTAACTACTCATTAATATCTAAATAGCTCATGAAATCAATCATGGTATTTCAAGCATAAGGTCTACTCGGGGTACCTCAGTTCAATGTTTTCCCATGAAGGTTATGAGATAATAATCCCAGTAGGTTCCCACCCATGGAGTATACAACTAAATCTAGACCTTGATATTCAAAAAATAATTTGTCAGGTAATAAGAATAATTAAATAATAACCCACCCTGATTCTTAATGGACCCCTGGCAGCTATACCTCCTTCGTCTTAGGGCCGGAATGAATTTATGATCAGTTACCAAACATATATAGTAATAATATATATATGAATATAATATAGTTTTATATTGCATCCACCAATATGAACTATCTGCGTACAGAAACCTAATTTTCATATACCTATAATACTAGTTTCTTGCTGGACTGAGTTGTAACTCAGACATCCATACCCATTTTAAATGAGCATATAAGATCAATCAATACGTTATATAACCTACATCCCAATAAATTGATAGACGTCATGTAACATCCCAAGTAAATAAAGAAAAACTAATTTTCATATTTATTAATATTTAATAATTAAATATTAATTTTACTTTAAAGGGGTTGCTATGATCGATAGCGTACCCGATACGCAACGATGAGTTCCTTTGAAAACATTCGTTGCACACTAGTAATAAAATAATATTATTTTAAAAGTTAGTTAACACGTAGTCGTTGTACTAGTGGGAATGGATAGAAATAACTAAAATATGATTATATATGTTTGTTAAATGTTTTTACATTTATCTAATAAAGGATAAAGGATTAAAATACGAAAAGAATTCAATTTTAGTCTTATATACTCTAATTTTCACGAAAGGTCCACTTATCACCTTTTGACGGCGAACCGTCCTTAAACATAGTTTTGGTCGATCTTATAAATTCTATTAGACCAAATATAAATCTTATTTAGATTCGGGGAATCAAAATTTACTTTGTGTAAAATTTTGGTATCTTTCCGATAAAGTTCATTTTTTAATGAATAGTGTAAAATATTGTATTTTAAATCAAAACCTCTTTTTAATATAATTTTTTAAGATGATTAGATTATCTTTTGAATTGTTTATAAAGTGAAATTAGAATATATTTTTACCATTAAATCCAATAGTGGTCGTTGCAATTAATTTTACTTTGAAATCGGACTTAAACTAGTGTCAATCGTTTGATACTTATTGTTTCATAAAAACACACTATTTTCTCTGACAGCGGGAATTAATTATTAAATTAATTAATGCAACATATATGTTTTAAATTTTGTAAAATGGACTTCATTTTTGAATTCGGAATATCAAATATAGCATAGGATGAATTTTTGGTATTTTTCTGAAAAACATCAATTTTTGATGAATAGTGAAACCACTAAGTGGTACTTAAAAAACTGATTTTTCGTTCAAATGAAATTTTACCACCTCTGTGTTTTGAATTTCAAAAATCCGATATACATGGTTTTCATTAAGAAGTAAAACGTGGTTCAATGGGATTAAAATAAATTTTTGGTGAATAGTAACTTATTAAGTTTTAATCGCGATTAGAGGTAATTAGTGTAGTTTAAGGTAAAAATAATGTTATAATAATATGAAATGAACATGACACATGTCCTAACCTCATTGGATGTGTCATGGCCGACCAATATAATACATGGGTCAACTTGGGGACCCCATGGAGCCACTTTAGATGGAAAATGACATTAATACTTTTTTATTTAATGTTAAAATAAAAATGTCAAAAACATGAGTTGTTTTACTAAAACAATTGTTACATGGGGTTATACAAATCAGATTTTTGACTATATATATTCATTAGGAAGCTAAAACGATTTCCTACATCATGATATTTTTTTAAATTTTTAGACATTAAATAAATTAAATTATTTATGACATCATGATGATGCATCGATTACCTCATTAATAAAGGATTTAAATAAAATGAAATGATAATGTAAAATCTTTGACCTACACATGTCAAAAACCTTTTGTATGGGTGTATTTAGAACCTTTATCTCCTTATCCTCGAAACACATCAATGTGGGACCATTAAAATCCGAAAATCATTCTAAAATAAAGTAACATTTTCTTACTTTCCAAGAGTGCCCCTCCTCTCCTCTTATAAAAGGCCCCCACCTCTACCTCCTTACCCACACTCCCAAAGCCTTTGGATCGGCCAACCCCTGACCATTGTGTCTCTATACTTCCCTCTCTTACTCCATGAAGCCTCACATTGGGAATAAGTCTTCCCAAGGAAGCCTTTGAGCTCAAATCTAAGGGAGTTACCCGATTTTAAGGTAATGTCTTATTTTGAGTCCTTTTGTTTTATTTTGCTTCTTCAACCCCTTAACTCTTTTTATTCTTTTCTTTTGTAACAACTCCAGTATCCTAAATATACTATGATGTTTTTATAGAATGATTCGATCTACACTTACACACACCTACATCTAAATGTTAAAGATCATATTGTTTCCGTGGATGGTGAATATCAGCCCCCCGAAATGATGATTGTTCAACATTCATTTAACACCTTAAAAGGTGGCAGTTAAGATGAAACTATATTTATATACGATATATAATATGTTTATGGTTTCCTTATGCTTCTTTATTTTTCATTTTTGGCATACCTTTATGGTTTCCATTATGGGTAAACATGATATCTTCATTTAAGGAAGTGCGGACTACTGCCCCCTCCAAGTGATGTGATTCGTTAATGCCATATGTGGGATGTGTAAAGGATGGATTTAAAGTTATTATATATGATGTTATACTGGAATTATAATATAACTCTATATAATTGTTATTAAATTCCATAAAAATATAAAATAGAAATGAAAGTAGTGTTCATGCGTACGTACGACTTACCGTCTCCATGAACGGTGCATTTCATTTATTATCCCCAAATGTAATGTACTATTATAAGTAACTGTATATAATGGATATATATAATTAATGATACATCTAAATGATGAATATAATTCTGGAATTAAAATATACATACCTCTCATTTAGTTTTAATTCCCTTAATATGACAAAGAAATGAAAGTAGCGTTCATGCGTACGTACAACATACCATCTCCATGAACGGTGCATTTCATTTCTTACCTCTAAATGATTATGTAATATTATAAATACATGTATATTATGGATATATATGATATATATTCTATCCAAATAAGGAATGTCATTTTGGATATAAAGAACCTTTGACCTCACGAACAACATGTAATTGTAAGAAGTCCACTTTCGACTTAAGAACCAAATATCGACAAAACAAACTTTATTAACATAAATGGCTACATAATGTGTATAACATGGAAATAAGTAATATAAAAGGAATAATTTACTTTAAACAGGTTCTTAATCAAGTAGAAATTAAATCAAGTTTATTATTCAGGACGTTAAAGAACGATCGAGTCAATTCGTACGTGAGGTAAGGGACTTCGTCTCAATCTCCTTTCATTGAGGAATATTTCGTTTTATACACAACATTCTTTTATACGGTGTATAAACCCCTTTTAATTTTGATTTTATACAAAAGGAATCTTTTTCTATGAAGCGTTTTACTAAATGACAAAAAGGAATGTTTTTTTAACGTACGCGGTGACAATGTCATTTTCCGCCGCCGTGAGTATTATCTGGTCTTTGGCTTCCTCAACAAGCCGTAATATTTTTAAAATAAAATAAATACCATATACTCTTTTCTGTATTTTGTTATTGAAAATGGTTTTGATAAAGGATTCAATTATGTCAATATATTTAAATGATATATTGTGGTTGAAATGTGGAAAAGTTATCATTCCTTTATATTGGTTTTATGTTTTATGATTTTATATTGATACTTGGACATTTGATGGGTGGTTACGTGATAAACCATATTACGGGTGGTACCGTGAATACCAGGATGGGTGGTTACATTATAAACTCCAATTAAATGGGTATGGAAGTCGGCCGTATGGCTATTCCATTAAGTATGTATGGAAGTTGGTCGTATGGCTATTCCATTAAGTGATATGTGTGGAAGTTGACCGTACGGTTATTCCACTTAACTATGTTTATTTCCCAAGTTACCTTTATATGTTATGTGTTCTTTATATGGGTTTTATGGTAATCCTTTAGTTACAAAAGGGTAAGTAATGATATTTTATTCAGTGAAGATTTTTTACTACTTCATGAAGGTGAAGTTATTACTTTGATAAATTATACATAGTTTACATGATGTTTGAAAAACTAACAGTTTTCATTCTTTGTGTATCCCTTACTGAGATTTTTATGCTCACCCCAAGTTTTTTTGAAATTTTTTTCATAGGACTTAATGTGGAATAGGGTCAAGGATGGGATCAAGGGAAATTCATGTTATCTAAAACATGGAACTAGACATGTTTTTTTAAGAGTTTTTTTATGGAAACTCAGTCTACTTTGTAATCTTTTGAGATGTAACAGTAATGTTCTAATTCAATAAAACTCTAAACCTGAGAAGATCCTCAATGTGAATTATTCATTTAATTCAATATTAAGTAAGGTTTAAGGTTGTGGCCTTATAGTTGGTATCAAAGGTCGGTTTAGACAACTTTAGGAGTTAGAAAATAGTTAAATTATATGTTAATTTATGGTATGAATGAAATGATATATCATTTAAATATTACCATGTTGCTTCATCTAATACATGTTTGTTCAGAATGGTTTTCCATAGAGGAAACATGGAAGGAGTTCTAGGAAGGCATACAGAGAGAAATATCCTTTCGAATCAGCATCCTGAGATGGTCGGAATTGGAACTGAACAGTTTGTTGTAGTAATGGCTCAGTTGACTCAGGTAAAAAATGTTGGTTGTTTTTATTGATGATATTTTGGTGTTTTCTAAAAGTAAAAAGGAGCATTAAATATATTTAAGGGTTATTTTGCAAACCTTAAGGGAAAAAATTGTATGGTAAATTCAGCAAGTGTGAGTTTTGGTTGCAACATGTTTCTTTCCTGGGTCACATTGTTTCAAAAGATGGCATAACTGTTGATCCTGTAAAAACAATGGCTGTTGAAGAATAGAAAAGACCCACAAATATAACTGAGATCCGTAGTTTTCTTGGTTTGTCAGGTTACTACCGAATGTTTGTTAGAAATTTTTCACGGTTATCTAGTCCAATGACTAAGCTAACTCGGAAGGGTGTTAAGTTCATCTGGACAAAAGAATGTGACGATTGTTTTCAGGAGTTGAAAAGAAGATTGGTGAATGCTCTCGTTTTGGAACTTCCTTCCAGTAATGGTGAGTTTGTTATATACAGTGATGCTTCTTTGAAGGGATTTGGCTGTGTCATTATGTAGAATGATCAGGTAATTTCTTATGCTTCACGTCAGTTGAAA
This sequence comes from Viscum album, assembly GCA_963277665.1. Taxonomy (NCBI): domain Eukaryota; kingdom Viridiplantae; phylum Streptophyta; class Magnoliopsida; order Santalales; family Viscaceae; genus Viscum; species Viscum album. Next base: position 1,419,192,579 of record OY728123.1, on the reverse strand, counting down.
ACTCATGAGGTAAATTACCCTACACATGATTTGTAATTATCTACTGTTGTTTTTGCTATAAAAATTTGGAGGCATCATTTGTATGGAGTAAAGTGTGAAATATATACTGATCACAAAAGTTTAAAGTATATATTCACTCAGAAAGAATTGAACATGAGACAAAGGAGATGGATGGAATTAATCAAGGATTATGATTGTACAATTCATTACCATCCGGGAAAATCAAATAAAGTGGCTGATTCTTTGAGTCGAAAAAGTAATGCTTCATTAACAATGTTGTGTTTGGAATGATATCCTTTGGTTTTTGATTTGATGAACTTTGGCATGGAAGTTGTTTGTGTAGGAAGTACATATGTTTTTTTTCAGGTATCAGTGACATCTCCCCTATCAGACAGAATCAAGCAAGCACATAAGCAAGATAGTGAGTTGCAGAAAAAGGTAGAGCTAGTTCAGAAGGGTAAGATGCCTGAATTCAACATTGATAATGATTGTGTTTTGAGGTTTGGGAAGAGATTATGTGTTCCTTGTGATTCACAGTTGATGAATGTGTTTTTATATGAGTCTCATAGTTCCCCATTTTCAGTTCATCCTGGCAGTACTATGATGTACAGAGATTTGCGGGAGTATTACTGGTGGATGGAATGAAAAGGGATATTGCTGATTTTACTGTGAAGTGTTTGACTTGTCAGCAGGTTAAAGGAGAGCAGCAGTTACCGAAAGGGATGCTTCAGCCTTTACCAGTGCGAGAGTGGAAATGGGAAAATATATCCATGGATTTTGTCGTGGGATTACCGAAGACATCTAGAGGTAATAATGAAATCTGGGTTATTGTTGATCGCTTGACTAAATCTGCTCATTTACTTGCTATACGAGACACTTTTTCCCTAGATCAACTTTCCCGTTTGTATCTTAAAGAGATAGTCAGGTTACATGGAGTTCCTCTCTCCATTGTGTCTGATCGTGATCCCAGGTTTACTTCTAACTTTTGGAAACTCCTTCAGAAGTCGTTGGGTACTGAATTAAATTTTAGTACAGCTTTTCATCCGCAATCAGATGGGCAGTCAGAACGAACAATTCAGACCCTGGAGGATATGCTACGAGCTTGTTCGATGGATTATCAGGGAAGTTGAAACCAACATCTTTCTTTGGTTGAGTTTTCTTATAATAACAGTTTTCATTCCAGTATACAGATGGCACCATTTGAGGCATTATATAGGAAGCGGTGTCGAACTCCAGCTTTTTGAGATGAAGTGGGTGAAAGGAAGCTGATGGGACCAGAATTGGTAGAAGAGATGGCAGAAAAAGTTTGGTTTATTCAGAAATACATGAGAACAGCTCAGAGCAGGCTGAAGAGTTATGTGGTTAACCGGAGGAAGGATCTATCTTTCGAAGTAGGTGATCATGTTTTTTCTCACGGTTTCTCCATTGAAAAGTGTGATGAGATTTGGTAAGAAAGGAAAGCTGACTCCAAGGTTCATTGGACCATATGAAATTCTGGAGAGAGTTGGATCAGTTGCATACAGAGTGGCATTACCTCCGAGTTTATCTCAGGTACACAATGTTTTTCATGTTCTGATGTTGAGGAAGTATATGCCAGATTCATCACATGTTTTGAGCCCAAAGGTAGTTCAGTTGGAAGAGAATCTCTCTTATGAAGAACAACCAGTCCAGATTCATGATCAAAGAGAGAAAGTGTTGCGAAATAAGGTAATCCACCATGTAAAGGTTTTGTGGAAAAACCATACGGTTGAAGAGGCAACGTGGTAATCTGACAATTCTATGAGGGATAAATACCCCCACTTATTTTGATAAGTGAATAAAATTGCGAGGACACAATTTCCAAAAGGGGTGAAGGATGTAACATCCCAGGTAAATAAAGAATAAAGAATTTTCATATTTATTAATATTTACGAATTAAATATTAATTTTACTTTAAATGGGTTGCTATGATCGATAGCGTACCCAATACGCAACGATGAGTTCCTTTGAAAACTTACGTTGCACACTAGTAATAAAATAATATTATTTTAAATGTTAGTTAACACGTAGCTGTTGTACTGGAGGGAATGGATATAAATAACTAAAATATGATTATATATGTTTGTTAAATGTTTTTACGTTTATCTAATAAAGGATAAAGGCTTAAAATACGAAACGAATTCAATTTTAGGCTTATATACTCTAATTTTCACGAAAGGTCCACTTATCACCTTTTGACGGCGAACCGTCATTAATTATAGTTTTGATCGATCTTATAAATTCTATTGGACCAAATATAACTCTTCTTTATAATCGGGACATCAAAATTTTCTTTGTGTAAATTTTTGGTATCTTTCCGATAAAGTTCATTTTTTTAATGAATAGTTTAAAATGTTGTATTTTAATTCAAAACCACTTTTTAATCTAATTTTTTAAGATGATTATATTATCTTTTGAATTGGTTTTAATGTGAAATTAGAATATATTTTTACCATTAAATCCAATAGTGGTCGTTGAAATTAATTTCACTGTGAAAAAGGACTTAAACTAGTGTCAATATTTTGATACTTATTGTTTCATAAAAACACGCTATTTGCTCTGACAGTGGGAATTAATTATTAAATTATTTAATGGAACATATATGTTTTAAATTTTGTAAAGTGGAATTCATTTTTGAATTCGGTATATCAAAAATAGCTTAGGGTGATGTTTTGGTATTTTTCTGAAAAACATCAATTTTTGATGAATAGTGAAACCACTAAGTGGTACTTAAAAAACTAATTTTTCATTTAAATGAAATTTTACCACCTCTGTGTTTTGAATTTCAAAAATCCTACCTACATGGTTTTCATTAATAATTAAAATTTGGTTCAACAGGATTAAAATAATTTTTTTTGTGAATAGTAACATATTATGTTTTAATCGCGATTAGAGGTAATTAGTGTAGTCTATGATAAAAATAATTTTTTAATAATATGAAATGAACTTTCCGTATGTACTAACCTCATTGGATGTGTCATGGACGACCAAGACAATCCATGGGTCAACTTGGGGACCCCATGGAGCCACTTTAGTTGGAAAATGATATTAATACCTTTTTATTTAATGTTAAAATAAAAATGTCACAAACATGAGTTGTTTACTAAAACAATTATTACATGGGGTTATACAAATCAGATTTTTGACTATAAATATTCATTAGAAATATAAAAATATTTACTACATCATGGTAGTTTTTTAAAAATTTTATACATTAAATAAATTAAATTATTTATGACATCATGATGATGCATCGATTACCTAATTAATAAAGGATTTAAATAAAATGAAATGATAATGTAAAATATATGACCTAAACATGTCCAAAACCTATTTGATGGGTGGATTTCGATCCCTTATCACCTTATCCTCGAAACACATCAATTTGGGACCATTAAAATCCGAAAAGAATTCTAAAATAAAGTAACATTTTCTTACATTCCAAGAGTGCCCCTCCTCTCCTCTTATAAAAGGCCCCCACCTCTCCCTCCTTACTAACACTCTCAATGCCTTTGGCTCGGCCAAAACCTTCCCATTTTGTCTCTAAACTTCTCTATCTTACTCCTTGAAGACTCACATTGGGATTAAGTTCTCCCAAGAAATCCTTTGAGCTCTAATCTAAGAGAGTCACCCGATTTTAAGGTAATGTCTTCTTTTGAATCCTTTTGTTTTATTTTGCTTCTTCAACCCCATAAACACTTTTTATTCTTTTCTTTTGTAACAAATCCAGTATCCTCAATATACTAGTATTTGTTTATAAGAATTATTCGATCTACACTTACACACACCTACATCTAATGGTTAAAGAACATACTGTTTCCGTGGATGGCGAATTTCGGCCCCCCGAAATGATGATTGTTCAACATTCTTTTAACACATTCAAAGGTGGCCATTAAGATGACACTATATTTATATATGATATATAATATGTTTATGTTTTCCTTAAGATTATGTATTTCTCATTTTGGGTATACCTTTATGATTTCCATTAAGGGTAAACATGATATCTTCATTTAAGGAAGTGCGGACTACCGCCCCCTAAAAGTGATGTGATTCGTTAATCCCATATGTGGGACGTGTAAAGGATGGATTTAAAGTTATTATATATGATGTTATACTGGAATTATAATATACCTCTATATCATTATTATTCCATTCCATAAAAATAGGAAATAGAAATGAAAGTATCGTTCATGCGTACGTACGACTTACTGTCTCCATGAACGGTGCATTTCATTTCTTATCCCCAAATGTAATGTACTATTATAAGTACATGTATATAATGGATATGTATAATGAATTATACATCTAAATTATGAATATAATTCTGGAATTAAAATATACATACCTCTCATTTAGTTTTAATTCCATTAATATAACAAAGAAATGAAAGTAGCGTTCATGCGTATGTACGGCTTACCGTCTCCATGAACGGTGCATTTCATTTCTTACCTCTAAATGATTATGTAATATTATAAATACATGTATATGCTGGATATATATGATATATTTTATATCCAAATCATATATATCATTCTGGATATAAGGAACCTTTGATCGCACGAACAACATGTAATTATATGAAGTCCACTTTCGACTTAAGAACCAAATATCGACAAAACAAACATTATTAACTTAAATGGTTAAATAATGTTTATAACATGGAAATAAGTGATATAAAAGGAATAATGAACTTTAAAAAGGTTCTTAATCAAGTATAAATTAACTCAAGTTTATTATTCAGGACGTTAAAAAACGATCGAGTCAAGTCGGACCCGAGGTAAGGGACTTCGTCTCAATCTCCTTTCATTGAGGCATATTTCGTTTTATACACAACTTTATTTTATACGGTGTATAAACCCCTTTTAAATTTACTTTTATACAAAATTAATCTTTTTTTATGAAGCGTTTTACTAAATGACAAAAAGGAATGTTTTTTTAACGTACGCGGTAACAACGACATTTTCCGCCGCCACGAGTATTATTTGGTCTTTGGCTTCCTCAACAGGCCGTAATGTTTTTAAAATAAAATAAATTCCATATACTCTTTTCTGTATTTTGGTATTGAAAATGGTTTTGATAAAGGATTCTATTATTTCAATATATTTAAATGATAAATTGTGATTGAAATGTGGAAATGTTATCATTCCTTTATATTGGTTTTATGTTTTATGATTTTATATTGGTACTTGGACAGTTGACGGGTGGTTACGTGATAAACCATATGATGGGTGGTGTCGTGAATACCAGGACGGGTGGTTATGTTATAACCTCCAATTCATTGGGTATGGAAGTTGGTCGTATGGCTATTCCATTAAGTATGTATGGAAGTTGGCCGTATGGCTATTCCATTAAGTGATATGTGTGGAAGTCGACCGTATGGTTATTCCACTTAAGTATGTTTATGTCCTTAGTTACATTTATATGTTATGTGTTCTTTATATGGGTTTTATGGTAATCCTTTGGTTACAAAAGGGTACGTAATGATATTTTATTCAGTGAAGAGTTTTTACTACTTCACGAAGGTGAAGTTATTACTTTGATAAAGTATACATGGATTACTTGATGTTTGAAAAACTAACAGTTTTCATTTTTTTTTGTATCCCTTACTGAGCTTTTTATGCTCACCCAAGGTTTTTTTTGAAATGTTTTTCACAGGACTTAATGTGGAATAGGGTCAAGGGTGGGATCTAGGGAAATTCCTGGTATCTAAATTATGGAACTAGACATGTTTCTTTTTAAGAGTTTTTATTTTATGGAAACTTAGCCTACTTTGTAATCTTTTGAGATGTAATAGTTATGTTATAATTCTCTAAAACTCTAAACCTGAAAATATCCCCAATGTGAATTATTCATTTAATTCAATATTAAGTAAGGTTTAAGGTCGGGGCCTTATAGTTGGTATCAAAGGTCGGTTTAGACAACTTTAGGAGTTAGAAAATTGTTAAATTATAAGTTAATTTATGGTATGAATGAAATGATATAGCATTTAAAGATTAGCTTGTTGCTTCATCTAAGAAATGTTTGTTCATAATGGTTTTATGTAGAGGAAACAGGTAAGCAGTGTTAGGAAGGCATACGGAAGGAAATAACCTTCCGAATCAGCATCCTGAGATGGTCGGAATTGGAACTGAACAGTTTTTTGTAGTAATGGCTCAGTTGACTAAGGTGAAAAATGTTGGTTGTTTTTATTGATGATATTTGGGTGTTTTATAAAAGTAAAGAGGAGCATGAAAGACATTTAAGGGTTATTTTGCAAACCTTAAGGGAAAAGAAATTGTATGGTAAATTCAGCAAGTTTGAGTTTTGGTTGCAACATGTTTCTTTCTTGGGTCACATTGTTTCAAAAGATGGCATAACTATTGATCCTGTAAAGACAAAGGTTGTTGAAGAATGGTCAAGACCCAAAAATGTAACCGAGATCCGTATTTTTCTTGGTTTGGCAGGTTACTACCAAAGGTTTGTTATAAATTTTTCACGGTTATCTAGTCCAATGACTAAGCTAACTTGGAAGGGTGTTAAGTTCATCTGGACAAAAGAATGTGATGATTGTTTTCAGGAGTTGAAAAGAATATTGGTGAATGCTCCAGTTTTGGAACTTCCTTCAAGTAATGGTGAGTTTTTTATATACAATGATGCTTCTTTGAAGGGATTTGGCTGTGTCCTTATGCAGAATGATCAGGTAATTGCTTATGCTTCACGTCAGTTGAAAACTCATGAGGTAAATTACCCTACACATGATTTGGAATTAGCTGCTGTTGTTTTTGCTTTAAAAATTTGGGGGAATCATTTGTATGGATTAAAGTGTGAAATATATACTGATCACAAAAGTTTAAAGTATATATTCACTCATAAATAATTGAACATGATATAGAAGAGATCGCTGGAATTAATCAAGGATTATGATTGTACAATTCATTACCATCCGGGAAATGTAAATAAAGTGGCTGATGCTTTGAGTCGAAAAGTAATGCTTCAATAAAAATGTTGTGTTTGGAACGATATCCTTTGGTTTTTGATTTGATGAACTTTGGAAGGGATGTTGTTTGTGTAGGAAGTACTTTTGTTTTGTTTCAGGTATCAGTGACATATTCCCTATCAGACAAAATCAAGAAAGCACATAAGCAAGACAGTGAGTTGCAGAAAAAGGTAGAGCTGGTTAAGAAGGGTAAGATGCCTGAATTCAACATTGATAATGATTGTGTTTTGAGGTTTGGGAAGAGATTATGTGTGCCTTGTGATTCACAGTTGAAGAATGAGTTGTTATGTGAGGCTCATAGTTCCCCGTTTTTAGTTCATCCTGGCAGTACTAAGATTTATAGAGATCTGCGAGAGTATTACTGGTGGGATGGAATGAAAAGGGATATTGCTGATTTTACTGTGAAGTGTTTGACTTGCCAGTAGGTTAAAGCAGAGTGGCAGTTACCGAAAGGGATGATTCATCCTTTACCAGTGCGATAGTGGAAATGGGAAAATATATCCATTAATTTTGTTGTGGGATTATTGAAGACATCTAGAGGTAATAATGCAATCTGGGTTATTGTTGATCGCTTGACTAAATATACTCATTTCCTTGCTAGACGAGATACTTTTACCCTAGATCAACTTTCCCGTTTGTATCTTAAAGAGATAGTCAGGTTACATAGAGTTCCTCTCTCCATTGTGTCTGATCGTGATCCCAGGATTACATCTAACTTTTGGAAAGGCCTTCAGAAGTCGTTGGGTACTAAATTATATTTTAGTACAGCTTTTCATCTGCAAATAGATGGGCAGTCAGAACGAACAAATCAGACCTTAGAGGATATGCTACGATCTTGTTAGATGAATTATTAGGGAAGTTGGGACCAACATCTTTCTTTGGTTGAGTTTTCTTATAATAACAGTTTTCATTCCAGTATACAGATGGCACCATTTGAGGAATTATATCGGAAGCGGTGTCGAACTCCATCTTTCTAGGATGAAGTGGGTGAAAGGAAGCTGATGGGACCAGAATTGGTAGAAGAGATGGCAAAAAAGGTTCAGTTGATTCAGAAACACATGAGAATAGCTCAGAGCAGGTACAAGAGTTATGCGGTTAACCGGAGGAAGGATCTATCTTTCGAGGTAGGTGATCATGTTTTTCTCAAGGTTTCTCCATGGAAAAGTGTGATGAGATTTGGTAAGAAAGGATAGTTGAGTCCAAGGTTCATTGGACCATATGAAATTCTGGAGAGAGGTTGATCAGTTGCATACAGAGTAGAATTACCTCTGAGTTTATCTCAGGTACACAATGTTTTAAATTTTGTAAAATGGACTTCATTTTTGAATTCGGAATATCAAATATAGCTTAGGGTGATGTTTTGGTATTTTTCTGAAAAACATCAATTTTTTATGAATAATGAAACCACTAAGTGGTACTTAAAAAACTGATTTTTCGTTTAAATGAAATTTTACCACATCTGTGTTTTGAATTTAAAAAATCCAACATACATAGTTTTAATTAATAAGTAAAATGTGGTTCAATGGGATTAAAATAATTTTATGGTGATTAGTAACTTATTAAGTTTTAATCACGATCAGAGGTAATTAGAGTAGTTTAAGGTAAAAATAATGTTTTAATAATATGAAATGAACTTGACACATGTACTAACATCATTGGAGGTGTCATGGCAGACCAAGACAATCCATGGGTCAACATGGGGACCCCACGGAGCCACTTTAGTTGGAAAATGTCATTAATACCTTTTTATTTAATGTTAAAATAAAAATGTCACAAACATGAGTTGTTTACTAAAACAATTGTTACATGGAGTTATAAAAATAAGATTTTTGACTATAAATATTCATTAGAAAGCTAAAAATATTTCCTACATCATGATAGTTTTTAAAAAAATTTAGACATAAAATAAATTAAATTGTTTATGACATCATGATGATGCAGCGATTACCTCATTAATAAATGATTTAAATAAAATGAAATGATAATGTAAAATCTATGATCTACACATGTCCAAAACCTATTGGATGGGTGGATTTGGAACACTTATCACCTTATCCTAGAAACACATAAAAGTGGGACCAGTAAAATCCGAAACTCATTCTAAAATAAAGTAACATTTTCTTACTTTCCAAGAGTGCCCCTCCTCTCCTCTTATAAAAGGCCCCCACCTCTACCTCCTTACCCACACTCCCAATGCATTTGGCTCGGCCAAAACCTGCCCATTTTGTCTCTCTACTTCCCTCTATTACACCTTGAAGCCTCACATTGGGAATAATCCTTCCCAAGGAAGCATTTGAGCTCAAATCTAAGAGAGTTACCCGATTTTAAGGTAATGTCTTCTTTTGAGTCCTTTTGTTTTATTTTTCTTCTTCAACCCCCTAAACTCTTTTTATTATTTTCTTTTGTAACAACTACAGTATCATCAATATACTAGGATGTTGTAATAATAAGGATTCGATCTACACTTACACACACCTACATCTAATGGTTAAAGAACATACTGTTTCTGGGGATGGCGAATTTCGGCCCCCCGATACGAAGATTGTTCAACATTCTTTTAACACCTTCAAAGGTGGACATTAAGATGACACTATATTTATATATGATATATAATATGTTTATGTTTTCCTTAAGCTTATGTATTTTTCATTTTGGGCATACCTTTATGGTTTCCATTATGGGTAAACATGATATCTTCATTTAAGGAAGTGCGGACTACCGCCCCCTGAAAGTGATGTGATTCGTTAATGCCATATGTGGGACGTGTAAAGGATGGATTTAAAGTTATTATATATGATTTTATACTGGAATTATATTATACCTCTATATCATTATTATTCCATTCCATAAAAATATGAAATATAAATGAATGTATCGTTCATGCGTACGTACGGCTTACCGTCTCCATGAACGGTGCATTTCATTTCTTATCCCCAAATGTAATGTACTATTATAAGTACATGTATATAATGGATATATATAATGAATTATACATCTAAATGATTAATATAATTCTGGAATTAAAATATACATACCTCTCATTTAGTTTTAATTCCATTAATATGACAAAGAAATGAAAGTAGCGTTCATGCGTACGTACGGCTTACCGTCTCCATGAACCGTGCATTTCATTTCTTACCTCTAAATGATTATGTAATATTATAAATACATATATATTATGGATATATATGATATATATGCTTTCCAAATCAGCAATGTCATTCTGTATATAAAGAACCTTTGACCGCACGAACAACATGTAATTGTAAGAAGTCCACTTTCGACTTAAGAACCAAATATCGACAAAACAAACATTATTAACGTAAATGGTTTCATAATTTTTATAACATGGAAATAACTGATATAAAAGGAATAATGAACATTAAAAAGGTTCTTAATCAAGTAGAAATTAACTCAAGTTTATTATTCAGGACGTTAAAGAATGATCGAGTCAAGTCGAACCCGAGGTAAGGGACTTCGTCTCATTCTCCTTTCATTGAGGCATATTTCGTTTTATACACAACATTCTTTTATATGGTGTATAAACCCCATTGAATTTTACTTTTATACAAAAGGAATCTTTTTCTACGAAGTGTTTTACTAAATGAAAAAAAGGAGTGTTTTTTTAACGTACGCGGTGACAACGACATTTTCCATCACCGCGAGTATTATTTGGTCTTTGGCTTCCTCAACAAGCCGTAATGTTTTTAAAATAAAATAAATACCATATACTCTTTTCTGTATTTTGGTATTGAAAATGGTTTTGATAAAGGATTCTATTATGTAAATATTTTTAAATGATATATTTTGATTGAAATGTGGAAATGTTATCATTCCTTTATAATGGTTTTATGTTTTATGATTTTATATTGTTACTTGGACATTTGACGGATGGTTACGTGATAAACCATATGACGGGTGGTGTCGTGAATACCAAAATGGGTGGTTACGTTATAACCTCCAATGCATTGGGTATGGAAGTCGGCCGTATAACTATTCCATTAAGTATGTATGGAAGTTGACCGTATTGCTATTTCATTAAGTGATATGTGTGGAAGTCGACCGTATGGTTTTTCCACTTAAGTATGTTAATGTCCCAAGTTACATTTATATGTTATGTGTTCTTTATATGGGTTTTATGGTAATACATTGGTTACAAAATGGTAAGTAATGATATTTTATTCAGTAAAGAGTTTTTACTACTTCATGAAGGTGAAGTTATTACTTTGATAAAGTATACATGGTTTACGTGATGTTTGAAAAACTAACAGTTTTCATTCTTTGTGTATCCCTTACTGAGATTTTTATGCTCACCCCAAGTTTTTTTGAAATGATTTTCACATGCCTTAATGTGGAATAGGGTCAAGGATGGGATCAAGGGAAAGTCATGCTATCTAAAACATGGAACTAGACATGTTTCTTTTTAAGAGTTTTTATTTTTTGGAAACTTAGTCTACTTTGTATTCTTTTGAGATGTAATAGTTATGTTCTAATTCTCTAAAACTCTAAACCTGAAAACATCATCAATGTGAATTATTCATTTAATTCAATATTAAGTAAGGTTTAAGGTCGGGGCCTTATACGTCATGCTGTAACACTCAGGATAGTGATAGATCCTCCAATGAAACACTCTAATCATGGAAAATGGTGCATAAATACCAATTCCTGTATAGTATCAGTGGTGTGTGATGTCATCTTACACATCCGTTGTAAGGGGTAGTAATTCCTCTATTATCAAAAGAACCCCTACCAACATTCCACAGCCTACATAAACGCGTAATATAATTATAACTGGCATGGGAAAACACCTCACATCCATATAATTTACCAAGACCATATAAAGGCTTCATTACATTTATAATACTATACATAAGTCAATACCTCTTATACATTTCAAAATTTATGTTCAATTTCATTAAGACCATATTTTTCATATAAGAATTTACAAAGCACAAGCAATAAGAGCTGTCATACCACCCTTATAAACCACTATAAGGAATCCATTTCATTTAACCCATTAAATTAAATTTATGCTAAATCAAACCATCATGAAGCTTTATTTCCATTTTAAACATTAAACCAAATTAAATAAAACATGGAAATTATTTTAATAATGACCAAAGAGGTAATTAGAAGTCACCATGAACAAATAGGAATTTTTTTACATGGGAAAATTCATTTATAATTCAAGTCAAGCCCTTAGAAGTAGATTGGTTCAATAGTCATTTAGGCAGGATATGGTCCAAACCATGTACTTAGACAATGAAATTGTTATATAACCAATTTTTAAAGGAAACTTTAGTTTCAAATTCAATTAAAGGAAACGAAAAAAAATTCATTATTCTAAAAATTCTACAGGAATAATTAATCATTATTCATGATATAAAAAATTAATCATTAGTTTTTTTCTTAGATGACAGTACACCTCATCTGATGGATTATATTATAAAAAAATGACATTTTTCATCAATAATTCATTTAATAATATTAAAATATCCATCCCATGGCATGTCTGAATGTATCAAAATAAAAAATTAATATTAAATACCAAACATGGAAATTAAAATCATAGAGGTACAAATGGAATTAAAAAGGTTCCATTATAACTTAAACCTACACCTATGAGGAAAAAACCATTTATATTCTATGATGAACACATATAAGGTGTTCTAGGATATTACTAATTTAATTAAAAAGGGGAAATAACATTGGTACACCGATGAGGTTTTGTGGTAAATTTTTATATCCTCAAACTACAAAATAATGATCAAATGGAGTGTATCTAGGTGTGATGATCAATTTGATATTAAGGAAAAAAAATATAAATCAATGCATGGAAAATCCTGGTGTGCAGTGCAATGGAAACATTTATAAAATGATAAAAACATTGGTAATGAGTCATAAACCACCTTCTTTATGGTTAGGACATATTAGTCATCCAATATTATGGCCTTATTCAATCCAGTTTAGAAGAAATATAAGAAACAAACCTTCACCCTGAAAATAGAGAAAATGAGATCACACATAAATAGTGCAACCGAGATGGTATTAAACAAATAAATATTCAAAAGGACTCAAGAGCTTACCGATGTGAATCCATAAACACTAATGAAACCTGATTCAAACAATGAATAACGTAGATTCACCCATGACATGATTGGGCTTGAGGATAACATAAAGGCACATGGAGGAGGTGTAACACCCCAGGTAAATAAAGAATATGACATTTTCACATTTATCCATATTTGTGAATAAAATGTTAATATAACTTTAAAGGGGACGCTATGCTCGATGGCGTACCCAACACGCAACAACGAGTTTCTTGGGAAACTTGCGTTGCACTCTAATAATAAAATAATATTATTTTAAATGGTAGTTAACGCCTAACCGTTGTAATGGAGGGAATGAACAGAACTAAGTACAAAATTATTATATATGATTTTCAAATATTTTTTACTTTTTACATTAAATGTTAGAGGATTAAAAATGCGAATGAATCCAATTTTAAGCGTAAACATTCTAATATTCTTTAAAAGGTCGATTAACCGCCTTTTGATGACAAACCTCCTTTAAATCCACTTTTTGACAATTTTATGTGTTATATTTGACAAAATAGAATTCTTATTTAGAATCGGGACATCAAAATTTACTTTGTGTAATTTTTTGGTATTTTTCCGAAAAAGTTCAATTTTTAATGAATAGTGAAAATTATTGTATTTTAATTCAAAACCACTTTTTAATCTAATTTATTTATGTGATTAGATTATCTTTTGAATTGGTTTTAAAGTGAAATTAGAATATATTTTTACCATTTAATCCAATAGTGTTTGTTTTAATTAATTTCACTTTGAAATCGGACTTAAACTAGTGTCAATCTTTTGATACATTTTGTTTCATAAAAACACACTATTTGTTTTGACAGCGGGAATTAATTATTAAATTAATTAATTAAACTTATATGTTTTGAATTTTGTAAAATAGAAATCATTTTTGAATTCAGAATATCAAAAATATCCTAGGGTGAAATTTTGGTAATTTTCTGAAAAACATCAATTTTTGATGAATAGTGAAACCACTAAGTGGTACTTATAAAAACTGATTTTCCATTTAAATGAAATTTTTCTATCTTTGAGTTTTGAATTTCAAAAATCCGATATAAATGTTTGTCATTAATATTTAAAATGTGGTTCAATGGGATTAAACTAATTTTTTTGGTGAATAGTAACTTATTAAGTTTTTAATCGCGATTTGAGGTAATTAGTGTAGTTTAAGGTAAATATAGTGTTTTAATAATATTAAATGACCTAGAAACATGTCCTACCGTCATTGGATGAGTCATGGCCGACCCCGACAATCCATGGGTCAACTTGGGGTCCCGATGAAGCCACTTTGGTTGGAAAATGAGATAAATGCCTTTTTTTTAATGTTAAAATTAAAATGACACAAACATGAGTTGTTTTACTAAAAAAAATTAAATGGGGTTATACAAGTCATATTTTTGAATATAAATAGTAATTGGAAAGATAAAAATATTTCCTACATCATAGTATTTTTTCTATAATTTTTAGACATTAAATAAATTAAATTATTTATGACATCATGATGATACAGCGATGACCACTTTATTTAACGATTTAAATAAAATGGGAAGATAATGTAAAATATATGACCTACACATGTCCAAAACCTATGTTATGGGTGGATTTCGAAACCTTATCTCCTTATCCTTTAAATTTATAATTTTGGGACCTTTTGTATCCGAAAATCATTTTATAATAAAGTATCCTTTTATACCATTCCAAGAGTGCCCCTCCTCTCCTCTTATAAAAGGCCCCCACCTCTACCTTCTTACCCACACATCCAAAGCCTTTGTCTCGGCCAACCCCTGCCCATTTTGTCTCACCACATCACTCTATAACTCCTTAAAGCCTCAATTTGGGCAGAAGTCTTCCCAAAGAAGCCTTTGAGCTCAAACCAAAGGGAGTTACCCGATTTTAAGGTAATGTCTTCACTTGTGTCCTTTTGTTTTATTTTTCTTCTCCAACCCCCTAAACTCTTTTTATTAATTTATTTTGTAACCAATCCAGTATCTTAAATATACTATAATGTTGTTATAAGAAGTATTCGAGCTACACTTACACACACCTACATCTAATGGTTAAATAACATACTGTTTCTGTGGATGGCGAATTTCTGCCTCACGAAACGATAATTTTTAAACATTCTTCTAACACCTTCAATGGTGGCCATTAAGATGACAATATATTTATATATGATATATAATATATTTATTTTTTACTTAAGCTTCTGTATTTTTCATTTATGGCATTCCTTTATGGTTTCCATTATGGGTAAACGAGATATCTTCATTTAAGGAAGTGCAGACTACCGCCCCCTCAAAGTGATTTGATTCGTTAATACCTTATGTGGTACGTATAAAGGATATATTTAATGATATTATATATGATACCATACTGGAATTAAAATACTTCCATGAATAATTATGTTTTAATTCCATTAAATATGAAATAGAAATGGAAGTAGCGTTCATGCGTACGTATGGCTTATCGTCTCCATAAACGGTACATTTCATTTCTTATCTCAAAATGTTATGTACTATTATAAGTACATATATATAATGAATATATATTTAATATATTACATATAAATTATAGATATCATTCTGGAATTATAACATATATATATATCTCATTTTGTTTTAATTCCATTAATATGACAAAAAAATGAAAGTAGCGGTCATGCGTACGTACGGCCTACCGTCTCCATGAATGGTGCTTTTAATTTTTTATCTCCAAATGCTATGGAATAGTATAATATGAATATATACTGTATATATATGATATTTAAAACATAAATACTGTTCTGGATATGATGTACCTATATCTACATGGAAAATTATTTTCCAACAAGTTCAATTTTTGACTCATGTACCAAACATCGACAAAAACGTCTGATATAAACTCATATTATTAACCAATTATTATAACATTAAAATATGTGATATTAACTGAATAATAATTTTTATAGGAGTTCCTTAAGAAATTATAAATTGACCAATGTTTATTATTCATGAATATAAAGAAACGAACAAGACAAGTCGGACTTGAGGTAAGGGATCCTACTCCTCTCTTTCTTTTTAAGTACACTCTTTTATGGCATTCCTTTTATGCTCATCATTCTTGTGATTGGGATGTTCATTTATATTACTCTTACTTTAATTTTTATGTTCATGTGATGAGAGACCCTATTCTCTCTCATCAATCTATTTTGGATGTTTTGAGTGGCGTCGTTAGGCTGCAGAATTCTCGTAAGAGATCTAACCTCTCTCTTTCTTTTTATTTACTCTCCATTATGTCACCTCTTTTAAGATCCTATTTGTTATGTTTTAGGATGTTCTTTTATATTCATATTTCTGTAAACATTATTTTAATATGATGAGATACCCTATTTGATCTCATCAATCAATTTTTGTATGTTTTAAGTGGCGCTATTAGGCTGCCGAGTTTTCGTAAGGGATTTTTCATCTCACTTTTATTCCCATGAGATTTATGCTTCATTTTCCACAAATTCCATTGAGTGGTGTATGTACTGCACATTATTTTACTCGTTGTGTAATATACATTCATTTATGAGTATTTACATCAATGTTTTATTTTCCTTCTTTAACGGGGTGTATGTTTCGAAAGATACCCATGTCGGTAAGGGAACCGTTCACCCTCCTCTTTTAAAAGACTTCTTTTGTTATGTCTTTTAATTCACATAATATTATGTGGGGATATGTTCTTCTATATCCTTATTGATGTAAATTTTATGTCCAATTTATGAGATACCCTTTTTATCTCTCATCAACTCATTTTCTGAATTTTGAAGTGACGTCGTTAGGCTGTCGAATTTTACCAAGGGAACTTTTTAACCCAATTTTGATTTCATTGGGTTCAACAAGTAGTTATTGAGTATGTCATCCTTTTAATATGAGTGAATGAACTTTTATTGTTTTACACATAATATCCACTTATATTGGGTGTATTTATATTTTTCACACATATTTTTGATATGGATTTATCCTTAATTTAAGGATACCTTCTTTATAAGGGATTTCATCGCATTTTACATTTCTCTTGAGACTTCATTGTTGTTATGCACAAATTCACTCTTATATGGTGTATATACTGTCCTTTGGAATATTATATCATGAATCCATTTATTCTCATGATATTATAAAGTTATGATTAAATGTTATTCCTCAATTATTGTATTCAAGTGTCCTTAATTTTGGTAAAAACCCTTTAACCAAAATATCACTATAAATGTTTTAATGATTTGTTCTTATTAATATCCATGTTTTCAAAATGGTTTTAATAATTTATTTATATGAATATTAATGGTTTAAAATGTTAAAAGCTTCAAGGTGGTATGGGACACATTGATTCAAAAATCTCTTTATTAAATGTTTTAAATGGTTTTGAAAATGGTTTTTAGAATGGATTCATTATTTCAATATCTTAAAATGTTATATTGTTTTTTCAATATGGGAATGTTATCTTTCCATTATAATTTAGTTATGTGCTATTATTATGTTATGGTTCTTGGGCATTGTTATGAATACGGGAGGTTCCGTGATAAACTAAGGGCGGGTGAGCCCGATATAGCTCTCCAATGCATTGGGTAACGTGAAGGAGTGAAACGTTAAGGTTTCTCCGAAGAGATTTAGGGAATATATTGTGGTGGGTATTCCAAATGTAACCAAGAGGGTTACTCCCTACGTAATAATGTTATGAATGCCTCAAGTTAATTTTATGTCTTATGATTTCTATGATTTATTCATGATTTGATGAGGTATGTTAAAGTTCCTGTGTTTTATGGGTAAAGTATGATTTCATTATTATGTATTTATGAACTCATGTTTCCTTTCCATATTTTTATAACCCTTACTGAGATTTTTATGCTCATCCCATGTTTTTTTAATGTTTTTCATAGGTCAAGGGAAAGGTACATGATATAATGATAGTGACAAGGAAGTGTCAAGAAAGAATCCATGTTTTATTTTAAAAATGTTTCCGTTAATGGGAAAAATGAATACTATGTTTATGTAACCACTTTGTTTAAATTTGGAATGTAATGCAAGTTTTATGTCCTAATTCGCTAACACTCTAAACCTGAAAAGATCCTCAATGTCAATTATTCATTTAATTCAATATTAAGTAAGGTTTAATGTCGGTGTCTTATAGTTGGTATCAAAGGTCGGTTTAGATAACATTAGAGGTTAGGGTATTCTCTAAGCACAAGTGACATTACCATAATGGTTATGACTTCAGAAAGTGTCCTAGTTTTAGATAAAGTGAATGAGTAAGTATATCTTAGTGTTTATCTTCCTCATTAGTACATGATGGTTTTGTTGATATACTCACACTGACACTTCTATTTTTAGTGAATTGATGGATCTAGCAGGCACCAATGTGACAATAGGATTGAAGGAAACTGTGGTGGTTCTCTGATTAAGAGACTGGATGAAATGGGGTATTCAATGAGGAAACTCGTGGTTGTTCTAAACCAACTATCAAGGAGTCATGATCATTCACTTGAACCTTGGTATGTTTTTTAATGCATCATGTATGAGATGACCAATCGATGTGGAATTTCAGGTAATAATTTTAAAGGTAACCATTAGAGTTTATATGATCCTTACTTTTGAGGTAATTATGGGTTATTATATGTTATGATGGAAAATGAAAGGAATGAGATAAACTTGAGGTTAAAATATGTTATGATCATTTTTGAAGATTTTATCTTATTTTTGGGAATGTTTTAAGAATTATATAGTTTTGGAAAAAGGACAACACGCAGACCATGTGACAACCCGTCGTGTCGGACAAAGCTGTGGGAATCAAACCCATAACCAAAGTGCAACTGGTATTTATCGCCTACCACTAGACTACGTGAAGTCCCTGGTTAGTATGACTTATTCTTTTTAGTTAGGTGACTTTATGAATTAAGAGTAAGTTTATTTTGGGTTATTTATGAAAAAGATTTACCTATCATGGAGGATATGTGATTAGGTTGATTAATTTTCAATACGAGACATTAATAGCAACTGATGTTGTTTGGAGATAAATGTTATGATTTAACATGGAAGACTATGTGACTAAATCCTTCAAATATTTGGGTTTCAATCATAGTTTGGTTTACTTTTAAGTATTTTATGGACAATTTGTTTATTAAATGTTCTTTGTTGAACTTTGGGTTTTGTTGGAAAAATATTGGAGATTAAGAATAGATTTTATTTTTATAAAGGGTTATCCTTTTCTGGATTATCTGATCTTCTAATAACCATTTTGGTTTTGGTTTTGGTTAATGTCTAAAGACATGGGAAGTATATAGTTCTCTTTTGTGGATTTGGTGATTCTGTAGAAGTTGATTATAGTACTCTAATGTGAACAAGTCTTCCTAAATACTCATCTTTTGGAGAAAATATGAGTTTGTGTAAGAAATATAATAAAAGTTGAAAGTCAACAAGACAAGTAAGTATGTTTCCTTAAGATCAAAATTAAATTCTTCAATGAAGAGTAACTTAAAACAAAAGTGTTTTCTGTTAATTTTCCCTACTGGGGAATCGAATACCGATTAAACCATCTCAAGTTTGTGATTTTCTTGTGGTTAGCTTTCTCCTAAAACTGTTTTCTATCACTCTCCATCAGAATATGACCCTATGTTTTCTCATCAATGACCATGTTTTCCTACATGGAATACTAGTATGGGTTAACTCGGGTGACCTCTGTACTTCTCATTCTTTATTTTAAAGTGATTGTTTTACTGACTCTTGTTCCGATGTGGGACTTTCAAGGAAGATTCTGAGACCAATTTTAAAATTGCAAGGACACAATTCATAAAAGGGGGGAAGGATGTAACAACCCAGGTAAATAATGAATATGACATTTTCACATTTATCCATATTTGTGAATAAAATTTTAATATAACATTAAAGGGGACTCTATGCTCGATGGCGTACCCAACACGCAACAACGAGTTTCTTGGGAATCTTAAGTTTCACTCTAATAATAAAATAATATTATTTTAAATGGTAGTTAACGCCTAGCCGTTGTAATGGAGAGAATGAACATAACTAACTACAAAATTATTATATATGTTTGTCAAATATTTTTTACTTTTTACAGAAAATTTTATAGGATTAAAAATTTGAATGAATCAAATTTTAAGCGTAAACATTATAATATTCTTTAAAAGGTCGATTAACCGCCTTTTGATGATGAACCTCCTTTAAATCCACTTTTTGAAAATTTTATGTGTTATATTTGAGAAAATAATATTCTTCTTTATAATCGGGACATCAAAATTTACTTTGTGTAATTTTTTGGTATTTTTCCGAAAAAGTTCAATTTTTAATGAATAGTGAAAAATATTGTATTTTAATTCAAAACCACTTTTTAATCTAATTTATTTATGTGATTAGATTATCTTTTTAATTGGTTTTAAAGTTAAATTAGAATATATTTTTACCATTTAATCCAATAGTGTTCGTTGGAATTAATTTCACTTTAAAATCGGACTTAAACTAGTGTCAATCTTTTGATACATTTTGTTTCATAAAAACATGCTATTTGTTTTGACAGCGGGAATTAATTATTAAATTAATTAATTCAACTTATATGTTTTGAATTTTTTAAAATAGACATAATTTTGGAATTCGGAATATAAAAAATATCCTAGGGTGAATTTTTGGTAATTTTCTGAAAAACTTCAATTTTTGATGAATAGTGAAACCACTAAGTGGTACTTATAAAAACTGATTTTCCATTTAAATGAAATTTTGCAGTCTTTGGATTTTGAATTTCAAAAATTTGATATAAATGGTTTTCATTAAGAAGTAAAATGTTGTTCAATGGGATTAAAATTATTATTTGGTGAATAGTAACTTATTAAGTTTTTAATCGTGATTAGAGATAATTAGTGTAGTTTAAGGTAAAAATATTGTTTTAATAATATGAAATGACCTTGAAACATGTCCTACCCTCATTGTATGAGTCATGGCCGACCACGATAATCCATGGGTCAACATGGGGACCCCATGGATCCACTTTGGTTGGAAAATGACATAAATACCTTTTTATTTAATGTTAAAATTAAAATGACACAAACTTGAGTTGTTTTACTAAAACAATTTTTAAATGGGGTTATACAAGTCATATTTTTGACTATAAATAGTCATTGGAAATATAAAAAGATTTCCTACATCATAGTATTTTTTTATAATTTTTAGACATTAAATAAATTAAATTATTTATGACATCATTATAATGGAGCGATGAACTCATTATTTAACAATTTAAATAAAATGGGAAGATAATGTAACATCTATGACCTAAACATTTCCAAAACCTATTGGATGGGTGTATTTCTAACCCTTATCTCCTTATCCTTGAAATTTATAATTGTGGGACCGTTTGTATCCGAAAATTATTTTATAATAAAGTATCCTTTTATACCTTTCCAAGATTGGCCCTCCTCTCCTCTTATAAAAGGCCCCCACCTCTACCTCTTTACCCACACATCCAAAGCCTTTGGCTCGTCAAAACCCTGCTCATTTTATCTCTCCACATCCCTCTCTAACTAATTTAGGCCGCACTTTGGGCAGAAGTCTTCCCAAGGAAGCCTTTGAGCTCAAACCAAAGGGAGTTACCCGATTTTAAGGTAATGCCTTCACTTGTGTCCTTTTGTTTTATTTTGCTTCTCCAACCCCCTAAACTCTTTTTAATCATTTATTTTGTAACAAATAATGTATCTAAAATATACTAGGATGTTATTATAAGATGTATTCGAGCTACACATACACACACCTACATCTAATGGTTAAATAACATACTGTTTCTGTGGATGGCGAATTTCTGCCTCACGAAAGGATGATTGTTCAACATTATTCTAACACCTTCAAAGGTGTCCATTAAGATGAAACTATATTTATATATGATATATAATATATTTATGTTTTACTTAAGCTTCTTAATTTTTCATTTATGGCATACCTTTATGATTTCCATTATGGGTAAACACGATATCTTCATTTAAGGAAGTGCGGACTACCGCCCCCTCAAAGTGATTTGATTCGTTAATACCATATGTGGTACGTATAAAGGATATATTTAATGATATTATATATGATACCATACTGTAATTAAAATACTATTGTGTATAATTATGTTTTAATTCCATTAAATATGAAATAGAAATGGATGTAGTGTTCATGCGTACGTACGGCTTACCATCTCCATGAACAGTACATTTCATTTCTTATCTCAAAATGTTATGTACTATTATAAGTACATATATATAATGGATATATATGTAATATATTACATCTAAATTATGGATATCATTCTGGAATTATAATATATATATATATATCTCATTTTGTTTTAATTCCATTAATATGACAAAAAAATGAAAGTAGCGTTCATGCGTACGTACGACCTACCATCTCCATGAACAGTGCATGTCTCCAAAGGCTATGGAATAGTATAAAATGAATATATAATGGATATATATGTTATTTAAAACATTAATAACATTCTAAATATGATATACCTATAACTACATGGAAAAGTATTTTCCAACAAGTTCAATTTTTGACTCATGTACCAAACATCGACAAAAACGTCTGATAAGAACTCATATTATTAAACAATTATTATAACATTAAAATATGTGATATAAACTGAATAATAATTTTTATAGGAGTTCCTTTAGAAATTATAAATTTACCAAACTTTATTATTCAGGAATATAAAGAAAACGAACAAGACAAGTCGGACTTCAGGTAAGGGATCCTAATCCTCTCTTTCTTTTTAAGTACACTCTTTTATGTCATTCCTTTTAAGATCATAATTCTTGTGATTGGGATGTTCTTTTATATTACTCTTACTGTAATTTTTATGTTCATATGATGAGAGACCATATTCTCTCTCATCAATCCATTTTGGAAGTTTTGAGTGGCGCCGTTAGGCTGCTGAATTCTCGTAAGAGATCTAACCTCTCTCTTTCTTTTTAAGTACTCTCGTCTATGTCACTTCTTTTAAGCTCCTATTTGTTATGTTGGAGGATGTTATATTATATTACTCTTTCTCTAAACTTTATGTTAATATGATGAGAGACCCTATTTGATCTCATCAATCCATTTTTGTATGTTTTAAGTGGCGCTGTTAGGCTGCCGAGTTTTCGTAAGGGATTTTTCATCTCACTTTTATTCCCGTGAGATTTATGCTACATTTGCCAGAAATTACTTTGAGTGGTTTATGTACTGCCCATTATTTTACTCGTTGTGTAATATACTTTCATTTATGAGTATTTACATCAATGTTGTATTGTCCTTCTTTCACGGGGCGTATGTTTCGAAAGATACCCATGCCGGTAAGGGAACCTTTCACCCTCCTCTTTTAAAAGACTTCTTTTGTTATGTCTTTTAATTCACATAATATTAGGTTGGGATATGTTCTTATATATCTTTATTGATTCAAATTTTATGTCCAAGTGATGAGATACACTTTTTATCTCTCATCAAGTCATTTTCTGAATTTTGAAGTGACGCCGTTAGGCTGTCAAATTTTACCAAGGGAACTTTTTAACCCAATTTTGATTTCTTTGGGTTCAACATGTAGTTATTGAATATGTCATCATTTTAATATTTTTGAATGACCTTTTATTGTTATAAACTTAATATCCATTTATATTGGGTGTATTTATATTTGTCACACATAATTTTGATATTGATTTATCCTTAATTTAAGGATACCTTTTTATAAGGGATTTCATCGCATTTTACATTTCTTTTGAGACTTCATTGTTGTTATGCACCAATTCCCTATTATATTGTGTATATACTGTCATTTGGAATATTATATCCTGAATCCATATATTCTCATGATATTATAAAGTTCAGATTAAATGCTATTCCTCAATTATTGTATTCAAGTGCCTCTAATTTTGGTAAAAACCCTTTAACCAAAATATCGCTTTAAATGTTTTAATGATTTGTTCTTATTAATATCCATGTTTTCAAAATGGTTTAAATAATTTATTTATATGGATATTAATGGTTTAAAATGTTAAAAGATTCAAGGTGGTATGGGACACTTTGATTAAAAAATCTCTTTATTAAATGTTTTAAATGGTTTTGAAAATGGTTTTTAGAATGGATTCATTCTATGAATATCTTAAAATGTTATATTGTTTTTTCAATATGTAAATGTTATATTTCCTCTATGATTAAGTTATGTTCTATGATTATGTTATGGTTCTTGGGCATTTTTATGAATACGGGTTGTTCCGTGATAAAATAAGGGCAGGTGAGCCCGATATAGCTCTCCAATGCATTGGGTAACGCGATGGAGTGAAACGTTAAGGTTTCTCTGAAGAGATTTAGGGAATATACTGTGGTGGTTTTTCCAAACATAACCAAGAGGGTTACTCCCTACTTAAGAATGTTATGAATTCCTCAAGTTACTTTTATGTCTTATGATTTCTAAGATTTATTCATGATTTGATGAGGTATGTTAATGTTCATGTGTTTTATGGGTAAAGTATGATTTCATTATTATGTATATATGAACTCATGTTTCCTTTCCATATTTTTATAACCCTTACTTAGCTTTTTATGCTCATCCTATGTTTTTTTAATGTTTTTCACATGTCAAGGGAAAGGTACATGATATGATGATAGTGACAAGGAAGTGTCAAGAAAGAATCCATGTTTTATTTTAAATATGTTTTCGTTGATGGGATAAATGAATACTATATTTATATAACCACTTTGATTAAATGTGGAATGTAATGCAAGTTTTATGTCCTAATTATCTAAAACTATAAACCTGAAAGGATCCTCAATGTGAATTATTCATTTAATTCAATATTAAGTATGGTTTAAGGTCGGGGCCTTATAGTTGGTATCAAAGGTCGGTTTATATAACTTTAGAGGTTAGGGTATTCTATAAGCACAAGTGACATTACCATAATGGTTAGGACTTCAGAAAGTGTCATAGTTTTAGATATAGTGAATGCGTAAGTATATCTTAGTGTTTACCTTCCTCATTAGTACATGATGGTTTTGTTGATATACTCACAGTGACATTTATGTTTTTAGTGAATGGATAGATCTAGCAGGCACCAAAGTGACAATAGGTTTGAAGGAAACTGTGGTGGTTCTCTAATTAAGTGACTGGATGAAATGGGGTATTCAATGAGGAAACTCGTGGTTGTTCTAAACCAACTATCAAGGAGTCATAATCATTCACTTGAACCTTGGTATGTTCTGTAATGCATCATGTACGAGATGACCAATCGATGTGGAAGTTCAGGAAATAATTATAAAGGCAACCATTAGAGTTTATATGATCCTTACTTTTGAGGTAATTATGGTTTATTATATGTTATGATGGAAAATTAAAGGCATGAGATAAACATGAGGTTAAAATATGTTATGATCATTTTTGAAGATTTTATCTTTTTTTTGGGGAATGTTTTAAGAATTATATAGACTTGGAAAAAAGACAACACGCAGACCATGTGACAACCCGTCGTGTTGGACAAAGCTGTGGGAATCGAACCCACAACAAAAGTGCAACTGGTATTTACGGCCTACCACTAGACTACATGAACTCCCTGGTTAGTATGACTTATTCTTGTTAGTTAGGTGACTTTATGAATTATTAGTAAGTTTATTTTGGGTTATTTATGAAAATGATTAACCTATCATGGAGGATATGTGATTAGGTTAATTACTTTTCAATATGAGACATTAAGAGCAACTGATGTTGTTTGGAGATAAATGTTATGATTTAACTTGGAAGACTATGTGAGTAAATCCTTCAAATATT
Source organism: Viscum album (assembly GCA_963277665.1). Classification (NCBI taxonomy): domain Eukaryota; kingdom Viridiplantae; phylum Streptophyta; class Magnoliopsida; order Santalales; family Viscaceae; genus Viscum; species Viscum album. Next base: position 1,419,166,680 of record OY728123.1, on the reverse strand, counting down.
TGGGTTTCAATCATAGTTTGGTTTACTTTAAAGTATTTTATGGACAATTTGTTTATTGAATGTTCTTTTTTGATCTTTGGGTTTGGTTGGACAAATTTTGGAGATTAAGAATAGATTTTCTTTTTATAAAGGGTTATCCTTTTCTGAATTATCTGCTCTTGTACTAACATTTTTGGTTTTGGTTTTGGTTAATGTCTAAAGGAATGGGAAGTATATAGTTCTCCTTTTTGGATTAGGTGATTCTCTAGAAGTTGATTATCATACTCTTAATGTGAACAAGTCTTCCTAAATACTCATCTTTTGGAGAAAATATGAGTTTGTGTATGAAATATAATAAAAGATGAAAGTCAACATGACAAGTAAGTATGTTTCATTAAGATCAAAAATAAATTCCTCAATGAAGAGTAACATAAAACAAAAGTGTTTTCTATTAACTTTTCCTACTGGGGAATCTAATACCGTTTAAACCATCCCAAGTTTGTGGTTTTCTTGTGGTTAACTTTCTCCTAAACATGTTTTCTATCACTCTCCATCAGAACATGACCTTATGTTTTCTCCTCCATGACCATGTTTTCCTACATGGAATCCTATTATGGGTTAACTCGGGTGACCTCTGTACTTCTCATTCTTTATTTTAAAGTGATTGTTTTACCGACTCTTGTTCCGATGTGGGACTTTCAAGGATGTTTCCGAGCCCAATTTTAAAATTCCGAGGACGCAATTTCCAAAAGGGGGGGAAGGATGTAACACCCCAGGTAAATAAAGAATATGAAATTTTCACATTTATCCATATTTTTGAATAAAATGTTAATATAACTTTAAAGGGGATGCTATTCTCAATGGCATACCCAACACGCAACAACGAGTTTCTGTGGAATCTTACGTTGCACTCTAATAATAAAATAATATTATTTTAAATGGTAGTTAATGCCTAGCCGTTGTAATGGAGGGAATGAACAGAACTAAATACAAAATTATTATATATGTTTGTCAAATATTTTTTACTTTTTACAGAAAATGTTAGAGGATTAAAGATGCAAATGAATCCAATTTTAAGCATAAACATTCTAATATTCTTTAAAAGGACGATTAACCGCCTTTTGATGACGAACCTCCTTTAAATCCACTTTTTGAAAATTTTATGTGTTATATTTGACAAAATATCATTATTAGTTAGAATCGGGACATCAAAATTTTCTTTGTGTAATTTTTTGGTATTTTTCCGAAAAAGATCAATTTTTAATGAATAGTGAAAATGATGTATTTTAATTCAAAACCTCTTTTTAATCTAATTTATTTATGTGATTAGATTATCTTTTGAATTGGTTTTAAAGTGAAATTAGAATATATTTTTACCATTTAATCCAATAGTGTTCATTGTAATTAATTTCACTTTGAAATCAGACTTAAACTAGTGTCCATCTTTTGATACATTTTGTTTCATAAAAACACGCTATTTGTTTTGACAGCGGGAATTAATTATAAAATTAATTAATTCAACTTATATGTTTTGAATTTTTTAAAATATACATCATTTTTGAATTCGGAATATCAAAAATATCCTAGGGTGAATTTTTGGTAATTTTCTGAAAAACATCAATTTTTGATGAATAGTGAAACCACTAAGCGGTACTTATAAAAACTGATTTTCCGTTTAAATGAAATTTTTCCATCTTCGTGTTTTGAATTTAAAAAATCCAATATACATGGTTGTCATTAAGAAGTAAAATGTGGTTCAATGTGATTAAAATAATTTTTTGGTGAATAGTAACTTATTAAGTTTTTAATCGCGATTAGAGGTAATTAGTGTAGTTTAAGGTAAAAATAATGTTTTAATATTATGAAATGACCTTGACACATGTCCTAACCTCATTTTATGAGTCATGGCTGACCAAGAAAATCCATGGGTCAACTTGGGGACCCCATGGAGCCACTTTGGTCGGAAAATGACATAAATACCTTTTTATTCAATGTTAAAATTAAAATGACACAAACATGAGTTGTTTTACTAAAACAAGTTTTAAATGGGGTTATACTAGTCATATTTTAGACTATAAATAGTCATTGGAAAGATAAAAAGATTTTATACATGATAGTAGTTTTTTATAATTTTGTGAAATTAAATAAATTAAATTATTTATGACATCATGATGATGCAGCAATGACCTCATTATTTAACGATTTAAATAAAATGGGAAGATAATGTAAACTCTATGACCTACACATGTCCAAAACCTATTGGATGGGTGTATTTCGAACCCTTATCTCCTTATCCGTGAAATTTATAATTGTGGGACCTTTTGTGTCCGAAAATCATTTTATAATAAAGTATCCTTTTATACCTTTCAAAGAGTGCCCCTCCTCTTCTCTTATTAAAGGCCCCCACCTCTACCTCCTTACCCACACTTCCAAAGCCTTTGGCTCGGCCAAACCCTACCCATTTTGTCTATACACATCCCTCTATAACTCCTTGAAGCCTCACTTTGGGATGAAGTCTTCCTAAGGAAGCCTTTGAACACAAACCAAAGGGAGTTACCCGATTTTTAGGTAATGTCTTCACTTGTGTCCTTTTGTTTTATTTTGCTTCTCCAACCCCCTGAACTCTTTTTATTAATTTATTTTGTAAAAAATCCAGTATCTTCAATATACTAGGATGTTGTTATAAGAATTATTCGAGCTACACTTACACATACCTACATCTAATGGTTAACGAACATACTGTTTCTGTGGATGGCGAATTTCTGCCTCACGAAACGATGATTGTTCAACATTCATCTAACACCTTCAAAGGTGTCCATTAACATGACACTATATTTATATATGATATATAATATATTTATGTTTTACTTAAGCTTCTGTATATTTCATTTATGGCATACCTTTATGGTTTCCATTATGGGTAAACGTGATATCTTCATTTAAGGAAGTGTGGACTACCGCCCCCTCAAAGTGATTTGATTCGTTAATACCATATGTGGTACGTATAAAGGATATATTTAATGATAATATATATGATACCATTTTGGAATTAAAATACTATTATGTATCATTATTTTTTAATTCCATTAAATATGAAATAGAAATGGAAGTAGCGTTCATGCGTACGTACAGCTTACCGTCTCCATGAAGGATACATTTCATTTCTTATCTCAAAATGTTATGTACTATTATAAGTACATATATATAATGTATATATATGTAATATATTACATCTAAATTATGGATATCATTCTGGAATTATAACATATATATATATATATCATTTTGTTTTAATTCCATTAATATGACAAAAAAATGAAAGTAGCGTTCATGCGTACGTACGACCTACTGTCTCCATGAACGGTGCTTTTAATTTTTTATCTCCAAATGCTATGGAATATTATAAAATGAATATATACTGGATATATATGATATTTAAAACATGAATACTATTCAGGATATGATGTACCTATAACTACATGGAAAATTATTTTCCAACAAGTTCAATTTTTGACTCATGTACCAAATATCGACAAAAACGTCTGATATGAACTCATATTATTAACCAATTATTATAACATTAAAATATGTGATATGAACTGAATAATAATTTTTATAGGAGTTACTTAAGAAATTATAAATTGACCAAATTTTATTATTCAGGAATATAATGAAACGAACAAGACAAGTCAGACTTGAGTTAAGGGATCCTACTCCTCTCTTTCTTTTTAAGTACACTCTTTTATGTCATTCCTTTTAAGCTCATATTTATTGTGATTGGAATGTTCTTTTATATTAATATCACTATAATTTTTAAGTTCATATGATGAGAGACCCTATTCTCTCTCATCAATCCATTTTGGAATTTTTGAGTGGCGCTGTTAGGCTGCCGAAATCTCGTAAGAGATCTAACCTCTCTCTTTCTTTTTAAGTTCTCTCCTTTATGTAACTTATTTTAAGCTCCTATTTGTTATGATGGGGGATGTTATTTTATATTCCTCTTTCTGTAAACATTGTGTTAATATGATGAGAGACCCTAATTGATCTCCTCAATCCATTTTTGTATGTTTTACGTGGCGCAGTTAGGCTGCTGATTTTTCATAAGGTATTTTTCATCTCACATTTATTCCCGTGAGATTTATGCTACATTTTCCACAAATTCCTTTGAGTGGTGTATTTACTACCCATTATTTTACACTTTCTGTAATATAAATTCATTTATGAGTATTTAAATCAATGTTGTATTGTCCTTCTTTCCTGGGGTGTATGTTTCGAAAGATACCCATGTCGGTAAGGGAACCTTTCACCCTCGTCTTTTAAAAGAATTCTTTTGTTATGTCTTTTAATTCACATAATATTATGTTGGGATATGTTATTATATATCCTAATTGATGTAAATTTTATGTCCAAGGGATGAGATACCCTTTTTATCTCTCATCAACTCATTTTCTGAATTTTGATGTGACGCCGTTAGGCTGTCGAATTTTACCAAGGGAACTTTTTAACCCAATTTCGATTTCTTTGGGTTCAACATGTAGTTATTGAATATGTCATACTTTGAATATGTGTGAATGAAATTGTATTGTTTTACACTTAATATCCATTTATATTGGGTGTATTTATATTTGTCACACATAATTTTGAGATTGATTTATCCTTAATTTAAGGATACCTTCTTTATAAAGGATTTCATCGCATTTTACATTTCTATTAAGACTTCATTGTTGTTATGCACCAATTCACTGTTATATGGTGTATATACTGTCCTTTGGAATATTATATCATGAACCCATTTATTCTCATGATATTATAAAGTTCTGATTAAATGTTATTCCTCAATTATTGTATTCAAGTGTCTATAATTTTGGTAAAAACCCTTTTAACCAAAATATCGCTTTAAATGTTTTAATGATTTGTTCTTATTAATATCCATGTTTTCAAAATGGTTTTAAGAATTTATTTATATGGATATTAATGGTTAAAATTTTAAAATCTTCAAGGTTGTATGGGACACTTTGATTCAAAAATCTATTTATTAAATGTTTTAAATGTTTTTGAAATTGGTTTTTAGAATGGATTCATTATTTTAATATCTTAAAATGTTATATTGTTTTTGAAATATGGGAATGTTATCTTTCCTTTATGATTAAGTTATGTGCTATGATTATGTTATGGTTCTTGGGCATTGTTATGAAGACGGGTGGTTCCGTGATAAACTAATGGTGGGTGAGCCCGATATAGCTCTCCAATGCATTGGGTAACGCGAAGGAGTGAAACGTTAAGGTTTCTTCGAAGAGATTTAGGGAATATACTATGGTGGGTATTCCAAACGTAACCAAGAGGTTTAATCCCTACGTAAGAATGTTATGAATGCCTCAAGTTACTTTTATGCCTTATGATTTCTATGATTTATTCATGATTTGATGAGGTATGTTAAAGTTCATGTGTTTTATGGGTAAAGTATGATTTCATTATTATGTATATATGAACTCATGTTTCCTTTCCATATTTTTATAACCCTTACTAAGATTTATATGCTCATCCCAAGTTTTTTTTAATGTTTTTCATAGATCAAGGGAAAGTTACATGATATGATGATACTGACAAGGATGTGTCAAGAAAGAATCTATGTTTTATTTTAAATATGTTTCCATTGATGGGATAAATGAATACTATCTTTATGTAACCACTTTGTTTAAATTTGGAATGTAATGCAAGTTTTATGTCCTAATTCTCTAAAACTCTAAACCTGAAAAGATCCTCAATGTGAATTATTCATTTAATTCAATATTAAGTAAGGATTAAGGTTGGGGCCTTATAGGAGGAGATCACAAAGAGGAGGAAGAAGAAAAGAATATGAGGAAAAGAAATAAAATTCATTAAGGTAATTTTCATAATTTTACACCCAAAACTACGACATAGGGTTTGGCTTCACAATTTAGAAAAACTATGCTCCAACTATGTGGCACCCATTCCTTATGAAACCACCTTACACATTTTGGGCCGCATGGTTTCCATAACATTGCTCTAACCATTTGATGAATAGTGTGAGGATCTAGACTAAGTGTCAATACCCATGAGATATGGGTTCTTGATTTGGGTAAACCATATGCATCCCAAGAAGATTTTTTTACTAATTTGTTGTAGTTTTATGGTTTTCTATTCATGGACACATAGTTTTATAAAAAACATGTACGATGTTCAGAGCACCCAAACCTTTTTATTTTTGGCTCAGTGCTCCCGAAACTCGATGAGACACCCGATAATCCTCTTTTGTCTTTACCCATGTGTACAATAAACATAATTAAGTGTTCCATATATCTAAAATACATTCCAATTCATGGTTTTAAAAAAATTCCATCCGATAAATTCCAAAGGTTCAAATTCCTTTGGATTTTGATCCAGTTCAAAAACACAGTTCATTATGATTTTTCAAGATTAAATTTAAAAAAATGAAATAAATATTATATAAAACATTCCAAAACATACATATTTCAAAAAATACATCATGGATCCTTTATAATTCATTTCATTTTTATATCTTTGATTTATATATAGTGATTTAATTTTAAATGATTTTGGTTGAAATTAATGAGAAACCATTTATAAATAAGATTTAATGATAATTGAAAGTATAAATAATATGTAGGCCTCAAAAAGAATATATGACAAAACATAAAACAAATTAATTTTATAAAAAATTAATTTAGAAATTAACAATAGTATACTAATAAGAAGATTCTGGATTTCTACATATTTCATGTCAATCTATAAGATTCAACATATAAAAACACACAAAATTATTATAAATTCATGCTTAAAAATATTAAATTTCCATTATTAAAATTTAAAACATGATTTCATAAAATATAATAACGTTCAGGGACATTGAATAGATATCAACAAGAAGAATCCCTATTGAAATTAATTCCAAATTTGTATCTACTTTTGAACATGATCTATAACAAAATAAAATGTGACATCAATATTCTTAGTCCAAGAGTGTTGTAAGGGGTTTTTAGAAATGGAATTTATTAATTTATTATAATTGAAAATAGTAATATTATCAAAATAAATATCAGGAAGTGTTTTATTAATCCATATATATTGTTCCCAATAAGACGCAACAAATATGTATTCAGATTCACTAGTTGAATGATCAATACAATGGTTTCATTGAATCCCATGAAACTAAATATTTACCAAATAAAGGACACAAACCTAAAGTGTATTTTATATGTATTAATCATCCACAATTATTATTATAATAATTAATTTTCAAAGAAAAATTAGTTTTGCAGTGTAATATAATACATGATTCAAAGATCCATTAACATATATAATATCCCCCTTAATCGATTTGATGTGGCGTTCCATACGGTTACTTTGAAATTTGGTACTCATAAAAATTGGAAACATTAAATTAGGTCAAGAACCAGTTAAGTATAAAAACATCCAATCATTCCATTAAATTATTTAATATAACAATATTTTATGATTTTATTTAACCAAATTTAAATATAGTACTCATGAGAGTATTATTACTTTTAAAAGTTTCTAAAAAAATCTCTTAACTAAAAATTTAGCACTATTAGATTGATATATAAATGTACCTTCATTTATTTGAACTATTTTGAGACCATTAAAAATTTACATTATCCTATCATACTCATATCAAATTCATAAGTCATTAATTCTGAATATTCATGAAAATTATTTTCACTTGAATATCCAATTTTTTTTTTCATCGAATTAAATTTTCACAATTAAGATATCAATGAAATATTTATTGATAAATAAAGTGTGATTAACCATCTGTATCTCAAAAAAATTTCAAAATAAAATTAGTTAAAGTTTCATACTAAGATTTATGATCTTGTATCAAATCATATAAATCCTTAGAATGTTTCAAAATAAAATCATGATGATTTTCATTTTCAAAATAAAGTAACTGTAAAACATATAAATCTTTAAAATTATAATTATTTAAAAATGATATTCTTGAATCCATTTGAATTAATTTTAATCAATAAAAACCCATATAAAATAAAATCATTCTGGTTGATTCTAATATCTAAAAATGTGAAATGTATAATTCAACATCAATACATTCATCTTTATAATATCCTTAAGAAACTAATCAGGATTTATTTATAACAATATTTATATATTAAAAATGTTTTTTCTAAAGATCCATTTTGTTCCAATAAAATGATCACCATTTAGAGGAAAAAATAATGTCCATACATTATTTATAGTGAATAGTATTTACCACATATTTTATATCTAATATCTAATTATAATAATTTAGTGATTCATCCATATTAATATATATTAAATCAGAAAACCCAGTGATAAGAAAAACTATTCATTATAGATTTTATATTTTCAACATTTTGAATAACATTTCAAATAACATTATCTTTAATATGAGATTTATTATTCTTCTAGAATCACTCATGAATAAGTTTAGATTTAGAATAAATATTCTACCACTCAATGTATGCATTTTTATTTTGAGGTTCTTCCTATTAAAAATTTAAAACTCTAACTTCATCCTCAACATGATCAATATCATCATCCCTTTTGTTTAATGAATTTTCCTTACACATAACATGAATTGATTCATCAATAACCATTTTTATTTTATTTTATACATGGAATAAAATACTATTTTTTAATATCATAAAAATATTACTTTATTATATTTTTCAGAAAATTTATCTAAATCATCATTACAATATAGAATGAAATAATTACCCTTAAATACTTTAAAATGGATAGATTTCAGTATTATTTAATTCCAAATATCATAAAGTGAATTTTTAAACAAATTTTTTTACACAATTATATTTTTAATGTAAAGAGATATATTCATTTCATCTACTTAAAAATATTTAGGTAAATTAAACTCATTTAACATGGTCCTTTCCATTTCATGAAGAATTATATATTATATTCTACCAAAGCATTTTGTTGTGGTGTTTTGGGAGCTAAAATATTATTTAAATACCCGATTTGTTCATAGAACTAAATAAATTCCATATTCTGTAATTCACAACCATTATCGATTCTAATTCATTTAATTATGTTTCCTTTATAATTTTGAACTAAATTTCAAAAAGTGATAAACTTAGTAAATGTTTCATATATGAGAGAAATAAAATAAACCCATTTATGTTTAGTAATATAATAATTAATTAAAAACTAATATAATACCACCCCAATTAGTAGGATTGATAAGAATACATAAATCCAAATGAATAAGATCAATAGGCCTTTTCACGTGAACTTATTTAATTGTCATGAAAAAACTTTATTTCTACCTTTCAAGAAGGAATTAAAAAAAATCATGCCTTTTTTAAGCTTAGGTAAATAAAAATATATTCAGTTCATGGATAGATTTATTATAAATATGACATATGAATATACCAACATCCTATTCCAAAATATGTTATCAAATTGTATAGAATTTAGTAATTTTTAATTTTGAATAGTTAATTCAAAAAAATATATTGAAGATATATTTTATTTTCTATTTTCATAAATCAAAATAGACTCATGTTTAAATAAAATGCATTTATAATTTACAAATATACAAATAATTCAATCATCACATGGTTTTTAAATTCTTATTATATTATGATTCAGTAGTTCAATGTATAAAAATTTAGAAATAATAGTTTTATTTGACATTCCAACCTCACCGAAAACATTTACCATTCCTTTAAAATTATCCCAAAAACATTACCTCCATGATATTTATTGAATGATATAATGTTGGACAAATCACTATTCATATGTAATGGTCATACACTGTCCATGTACCAAAAAACCAATCTTAGATCTAAATATATTATCAGATCCAATATATTTAACTTGTTAAACATTCCAACCGTCATGTGTAGTGTTACGCCAAAACACATGTATATACACATTTCTATTTATTCCAAAATAGGAAATACTCATCATGTTTTCATTCAACAAATAAATTAATACATCATTACCGACAAAATGTTTGGGTTTTCATTTTACTAGTTTGTATAAGTATTTCCATGTTTTTATAGTGATTAATGATAAATTGTTTCAAGTGTGTATCTATGTGATATTTTTAATATATATAGTTGTTACCAGAAAAATATGGTTTTGATAGATCTTTCCATCCATAATATGAACTGATTACCTATATTTCAAATTGATAATTTATCATATATAGTAAAATCCTAAATTTTTTATCAAAAATAAAAATATATTTCAAGCAAGGGGTCACCCTATGATACTAATTTTGGGCTCCAAAGGAAATAGGGTAGAGTATCAAAGAGGGGGACTGAATTTTCCATTTTAAATAAATTCAATGAATGTATAATTGTTTTAAAGTTAATAAAATTGATATAAAATAAATAGAAATAAGATATTTTTATAGCAGTTGGAATAAAATTGATCCTATTCTATTTTTCACCCCTATAAAATTTAGAGAGATATAGAACCCAATAAATCTAAAATATTACACTTGATTTTTCATAATTCGATTCATGACACATTTACAAACAATATCCCCCTAGGATATTATAGAAAAAACTAACCTACCTTTTCTAACTAAACGAAAAATCAAAATAGTCTTTCACTTTCACCTAGAGTCACATCCCTAACAAGTATGGATTTTCCATTTGATTCATAGACCAAAATAGCCCTTTTCCCTTAGAGTTAAAACCCAAACTATATTATTTGTTGGATACACAAAACTATGATATATATATTTTAAATTGGTAGTTTACCCCACAAAACCATTATTATAAAAAAAATCACTAACAAAAAAGATGACTAAATTAATCCTTTGAATTTCAAGGTCATATGTATCACTATTGTAAATTAATATTGAATGATGAATTGTAGAAAATTGATCATACCTATAATGAATTTATAAAGTGAATGAGAGTTTTAGTTCTAAAAAGTTTATGTATCCTTGATAATTCATGCTCATGAATTAGTTTTGTGAACTCTATATATATATATATATTTTACTCATGCACAAAAAATTATATTTTAATACCATTTCATATTTATTTTTAAAAATTAAATAGTATTTAATGTAAATTTAATAAACTACAAAAACATTGTTCGATGTTGTTTTCATATAAAATTCTTCTAGTGTATTTATTCGATAAATGAAAAAAAAAATTCATGTGATCCTTTCATGAAATTCTATAAAATAGATAGAATATATACATTAGAACTAGTTATACCATTTAATACAATAATAAATTCATTCATAATTATGAGTATTAATGTTATCGTAGAACTCCATAAAATATAAGTGACTAACTCATCATATTTCTACCAGCTTGAATTAGAATATCTCCAGTTCCAAAATTTTAGGGTGAATAGGTAATCTTTTTTAATCCCACTTGGATCTCATTAAATTATTTAAAAAAATAAAACCTATTCTCATGGATTCTATATAATGAATGATTTGTTTTAGTATAAATAATACACTAATAATATTCATTATAATTATACCACAAATAGATATAGGGAATAAAAAACAAAGCATAATTCATAATTTATAATATCCCATAAAAACATAGATAATTTCATAGGTAAATTTACCTACATTGGTGATTTTTACAGAAGTGGATTGATCAAGTAGGTGAAATATCTGCATAACTATAATATATACATAACCAAAATTTATATATCTAGATATACTACATGCCTAAATTTTTCCATGGATCTGAATCTATCTACATTGTTGAATATTACATAGCTAAATTAAGGTAAAAAATATATCCACATACTGAATTTATGTATCCAATATTCAAAAAATATGAATTCACATATCCAATATTCTAAAATTTTAAATATAATTATTGTTCTCATTTTAGACGTAAATCATACGTTATAAATTTAAACAAAATCTTTTAGTCTACAACCCTATATTTATAAAAATTAATTATATATCTAAATATTCAAGAATCAACTTAATCATTATTCGATAACTCATGTTACCATTAAAATATAGTATAAAAATAGTTTTGAAAAACTAAATATTTTAGACATTAAATGTGTATTTAATTTTAACCTAATTTCAAAAAATATACAAATATATTAATAATATTTTGTATTTATTGATATTTATATAATTGTCATATATTTATAACTAAATAAGAATCACAATGATTTTTATTCTATATCCCATGTTATGACCTAACAGATAAGGTGACTTATTTTATAAACCTAGATATTTGGTTTATCTATCGGGTGTGCTGATTTGGGAGTTTTGGATATGTGGTCTGGCAACATGGGAAAAAAACTTGTATAAATGATATTTAATGGTCCCAAATGATGTCTTTCTCTTATTAACTCTATATGAATTCTATATAACAAGTTATGAAAATTCAATAAATGAAACTTGATGATATTTTAAGAATATAGATATAATATATGATCAAATATAATAATACATTAATCAATGAAAAAGTTAACAATTATAGATACATAATTCAAAGTATTCAGTAAATTTAGTATTTATAATAGAGATAATAAAAAATAATACATTTTAATTATAAAAATATAATTCTGTTCAAGGATATAATCAATAACTTTTTCTTCATCACATCCTCAGGTTCCCACATTATTTCCACAAATTTACGGTTTCACCAGAAAACAATTTTAGAAGAAGAGTGTATGTATTTCATATAATATTCACTATATAATTTATAATATCCACCATTCATTAATTATAAGACTAATATTTCTCTATTATTATGGTCACTAAGGTTAGTTTTAAGTGAAGGATCATTTATATATTTCCTCTATATAGATACATGGAACATATCGTGAACATCAGAGAGGTCTAGCGAATGTTCAAAGACATAACATCTTATCCCAATATAAAAATAAAAATTAAGGTTATGATAAATCTAGGGCCTAGGATTTCCTTCATTTGTAGTCTCATAACATTTTTAAAAGGCTAAATTCATGGAAATTACTTGTTAACATCTTTGATCTATAAATATCACTGATGTTTTTCAACATAACATTTTTTCGGCTCTGAGCATCCCTTGTAATCTACTAAATGGATCTAAACTTCTCCCCCATTTACTCAGCCAGATTATGTCTAAATAACTTTATTTCTCTAACATCATTCCAAAACTATAGACATTAGAACTTCTTTCAATATAAGGTTTTATAAGGAGCCACTTGAATACTCTAATGAAATATATTGTTCTATTAAAATTCAACTAAATGAATGTATTGATCCTAAACACAATTAAAATACCTAAGATAAAATCGCAACATGTCTTCTTGAGTTTGAATGGTCTTTTCAGATTGAACATATATTTGAGGATGATAAGAAATATTGAAACATTAATATGTATCAAAATACTGTATAAGACTTCTCAAAAACAAAGTGTTAAATATATGATCTAGATTAGATGTTATTCGGAGTGGTACTCCATAAAATCTAAAAACATTATTACTATATAATGTAATATGATGGTCAAGAGAAAAATATTATCAAATAGTGATCCAAGGGATTGTTTTCAAAAGGATATTAACAACAACCCAAATAACATTATTCCCTTTAGTTTTTTTGGGTAGTCCTAAACTAAAATCCATGGTAATGTTTTCTATTTTTTTGGTATGGGTAATTGTTTTAGTATACCCTTAGAATTTAATCACTCAGCCTTAATTTTATGAAACCCCAAAAATAAATATACATACACTATAATATCCATTTTAATTTATCCCACTAGAAATATGATTTTATAACTATATACATCTATATACTTCTAAGATGAACATATAATGATTAATTATAAGCTTCACCCAATAGCCCCATCTTAATTTCTGGTATGGACAAAATAAATACTTATTTTCTAAACCATATCTTTTTAGAATGATAATGGTTGATCTCAAGAACATTTATCATCTTCACCTATAGTTTCAAATATTCTCATCTATTCCTTTTTAATTGACTCATTGATGGATCATTGAACCATCATCTGAGATAGATAAGATATGTCCCCTTTCATCAAGATTTCATGATCTATATTTTTAAAATACATAAACATTAGATCTATTTCTGTCCTCATCATTGAAAAACTAACATGGTATTATTTAATTAGATCATCATCCACCTTGTTCACATTTTAAGTGTTGTAATGTATTGGGCATCCATATACTTTGTTCGAATCTAACTATCATCATTGGGACATATTCAACTCTTTCACGGTAAATATACAATATTTGAAATTATAATTACTGTATGTATCACACCATTAACTATAAAACTAATTCCTACATATCTTCAATGTAAAAAATTCTGATACTAGATCCAAATCTTGATTCGGGTAATTTTTATCATGCATTTTTATTTGGTGAGATGAATAGTATATCAACAAATCATTCTGCAACATGAAGCATCCAAGTCCCTTTTTCGATGAATAATAATATGTCACAAAACCTTATAAATTATAGGGTATTTTAAGAACAAAAATGATGAAAAATATTATCTTTAGTTCACTAAAATTATCCTCACATTCATAAATCCACTTGAACATGGATCCCTTATGGGTCAACATGGTGAGTGGATTAGGTAGTCTAGAAATATATCTTGCAATAATTTTGTAGTATCAAGACATCATATGAAACTATATATTTAAATAATATAGTTCATTCTAGGACATTACACAATAACATATATCTTTTAAATATCAACTTATAAACTCTTACTCAAAATTATTGGAGCTAATAATGAGAGTTTTATTAATCAAAATTCACAGTAGTAAACTTTTTCATATAGCTTTTCATTCCTCAGGTTCATCATCACAAACCCAAAATATTCTTCATGATAATCCTTGATCATATAATATATATTTATATCATATATAAAGACAACAAAAAAAATAAATATCGTACTATTTTATGACTCTATCCATTAAATTCATTGTGATTATATGAACAATGATAAGTCTAAATGGAGTTAAAATAAATTAATAATGATCATATAATTTATGTAATATTTCCTTAGATGTATCAATTATGATATCCATATTTAATGTCAATATTGAAAAAATATCGGTCTCCTCCAAATTGACTAAACATATCATTGACATGGGACATTTGAGACTTTTTCTTAATAGTAATTCTTTTAAGTTCCAAATAATCAATGTGAGGATACATTGACCCATTTTACTTCATAATAAAAAGAGCAGGTTTAGCCCATATTGAATCAATAATCCAAATGAATCCCTTAACTAGATTCTCCTAGATAATAATATTTAATTTCTATAACATAACTAGGGATATTCTATATGGATTATTTTAAATAATTTTATCACCATGTATGAGTTCTATTGGAAACTCAACATCATGATTCAATGGAAGTCTATGAATATCTTCTTAAATGATATCAATAAATCTCCATGAAATAGGAATATCTTCAATTTTGAGTTTCTCCCAAACTATATTATATAAATAACCCTCATTAATGGGTAGTAAAAACCATATCATTGAGGTAATTTATAGTAGGATTTATGGTTCGTTCTCATACAAATAGACAATGATTGATTGATTCATAATGTCGAATATAACTTCCCTTAAATGAAATTTTATATGGGATATATACTGAGAGAGGAAAGAAATATATAAAATTCAATTAGATATAAAATAATAAGATTTTGTGGAATCACATTTCAAAATAATCTTTTATTAGAGAGGAGCTACTGACCTGAAATGAGATCATAATACCATTATGAGTTTTCAATTCAAAATCAACATCTAATCATTGATGTGGTAATGTGGCACCCTAAAAAATTACATTGATATAAAATAGTAATTATAAAATGAATCAAATAAAATATTTTCACTTATATAGTATATGATAATAGTACCTTTTACTACATCACATGGAACTTCCACTTCTGGTATAGTAATTCCATATACATAGCCTTCTCCCCTTGGATTTGTTTATGGTATGTTTCCTTAAGGATTGTTGAACTGGTGTGAATAATTTTCCATATATTTATATATAATTCACTAGATATTAGAGGATTAATTCTATTCATTACATTCATTAGATATATGTCCATTATCTCCTCACTTGTAACAAACTCCCATTCCTACAAGTATTTTCCATGATGTTCTTTTCCATAATATTTTCAGGAAGGATATTATTTTTATCCGTTATTCTTATTGGATGTATTCATTTTTCATGGTTCCGAAATTACCTATTCTGCACTTGATTCCCCGTAAATATATAGGATCTATAAAATTCATTCCATATTTTAATGGAACATGATATTATATCATAATATAATGAAAAAAAAATTATTAACTAGTGACCTTTGGAGAAATTTCTTAAGAAGACAAAAAAATTGTTAAACATTCTTTCCTTATTACATATATAGTTTAAAACATTCCTATATAATCATGAATAGACAACGACATACTCTACCACACCCTTTTATTAATTCTTCTTTAAAGTGAGAAACTCCCTCTTGGTTTTTATATCTATTATATAGGGAAGTATTTATGGAATAATATCACTTTAAAGGTCCTCCATTCCATGATTTCTATTTCATCATCCTCTTTAGTGTCCTATTAAGTAGCCACTATTTATTAACATATCCTTCTAAAAAATACACATTGAGAATAACCATTTAATATTCATTACATCCCAATGATAAGAATTTATTTTTGAGAGACTTTATCCATCACTCATGTACAAATGGATTATTATTTCTAATAAAAATAGATTTTTCTATCACATGAAGAAATATAAGATAGGTGAGTCCTATTTTGGAACAATAGTTTATTTCACATGGTTAGGGGTATTCATCATATCTATAGTTGGCTACCCTGATATGGCTATTATCTTCTCAGTTCTAACCCCAACTATTTTATATTTCTCATTAAGTAAATAGCAATATATACTATGAGTTTTTTTTCAATTTATTATATTAGGTACCATAACTAAATAATGACACACACTATGTTATCTCATACTCAACATGTATATTATTCTATAAAAAAAATACAATAATTCTAAAAGTTATTAAATTCTATAAGGAATTATCATAACAATCATGTTATTTATGTTAATTTAGAATTTTGTTCTCAAGGATTCTATTAAAATACATATGACACAAACTATAACTATCCCAACTCTAGTAAACAAAAGTTTAGGTCAACTTAATCACATTAGAATAAGATAAAAGGGATCACATCACCAAGGATTTTTTAGTTCATTAGACCTAAAGAAAAAGATACATACCTTATTCACATATTAACGTGGAAATATTAAAAAAAACATAGTATTGGAAACATTCTATCATCCTTGATATTATTCATATTAAACTTATTCAGATCTAGAGGAAGGAAAAAAAAGGGAGAACTCAAACAATCATTAAGGGTGGCATGCATCATAAATGATCAAGAGTAATTAATGAATAATTAATATGAAAATGTAAATAAATTAAAACACATTTCATTTAATGATAAACATTACCATGAAATGAATTAATGGAAAATATCAATACAGTAATTATAATTTTAATAAAAACTGAATTATTAGTGAAGAAAATGCTTCATATTGTATTTCATGATCTCATACATCTTTTTATCTTAACCATTAAGGTCGTGTGTCAAGGCAGTTTAATTGATGGGTATATATTAAAAAAATAAAATTTAATAAGGTTGGTTAGCTAATTTGTCTCAGTATACCTATCAATTCTTTGAGAGACTATCTCTAAACCATCCTCAACCATCACCACATGTCCACTTTATTGCTTTTATATTGAATGAACATTTTAATTCATAAATAATAGTCCTAGTCAACAAATATTTGTATTGCTTAAAGAATACCTAATAAAAATATTTTACCTAGTTAATCAAATATAATTCATTATAGAACAATGTATGTAGAAATGGCATATGGTTTAGAAAACAGGGATATCGATGATATAAATAATATGGATATGGTATATGAAAAATTATTACAATAAGGATATTGTTTTAAGTAAAATTTAATCATAGTGAAATTAATCAAGAGAATTGAGAAGACCATCAATTATTCATAAAAGTAGAATTTTTAATATAATAAAATTTCCCAGAAAATAGATGGTAATAAAAGTGAAATATATAAAATAATTTTTTTATGACTTTTCTTTTTAAAACAATTTAAAACTTGTAGAAGAATATAAATAATGTCCAATAGTTATGGTGGTTGGGAAATATTTTAACATAATATAAATTAAAAAGAAACATTCCTATTGACTTATTATAATGAAATCAAAAAATGGCCCTTCTAAAAAAATTAGAATGATTCCTTTCAAACATTGTAAAAATTCAAGGATAACATATAATTTCTTTAATAATTATTTATTTAAATAAATGGATTTATTAAAAATAGTTAAAGAATATATATACATTGAATAAAAATATTCCCAATAAAAATAGAAATAAGATATGATTTTATTTTATACATTTCATTAATTTATTCATGTTTATATGGGAGGAAATTATTTATGAAACAAATGAAAAATCATAAAATATAAAGAGGATAATAAAACATATATAGTTTATAAAATATATATTATATGATGTTTTCAATTAAAATATGAAAAATCAATAAAAATGATATTTAAAAATAAATAATTACATATTTGGTAACATTTAAATTGTAACACCTTGAATATGTAAACTTTATTTTTTGGGGTTATAATTATAAAGAAAAAGACACAACAGGGTTTGAATTGAGTTCTTTCAAAAACATGATGGAACTAATATTTCCTTTGTGAGATTAAAATGATTCTTTCCATCTCTCTTAAATAAGAGTGAGAAGTGGAAAATAATTAAAGAAAGGAAAACCAAAATGAATTATAGTTTCTCATGGAAAATAGATCCCCAAGTACTCTCCACAAAAACACTCTTCAAAAGCATGGTGATTTTCACTAGCATGTCATATTATTTATAAAACTCTATAATAGAGTGTAGGTAGACGACAATAATGATTTTATATGAAATTTTGGTTGTTTTATATAGAAGAAAATTATCAATAACTTAGAATAAGAAGTTGGTTCTCAATGATTATTGATTACAAGGAGAAGATAATTCCACCTGAAATATATTGAAAAGAAGAGGTTGAATACTGGTTCATATCACCGTTTTTTTAACAACTAACATATATAGAATATCATAAATAAAACACAGTAGTAGAAAAATATTCTTCAACACCAAACATGGTTCAATAAAGAAGTAGAAGGTAAAAAACAATAGAGTTGATCAAACATATATATATTCAAAGTGTAGTTCTAATATATTCATTGTCAAATTACATCAAGAGATTCATATAGATATACAGTAGGAATAACACTGATTCAACCAACTAGATTAGAATCAAAGCATTAATGTCTCCATTGTGTATCTATGGTAATGATAACACATTGTTATTTTTTAGCACACATATATCTATATCATTTTAGAAAAAGTGACTCTTGGTATTTAACATGATGGATATGTTGCTTAAAATCAAATGGATCCATTAATATTGAAGGATAATTTATGGTCATTCAAATATAAAATTTGAAAAGAAAGTTTTAAATTCCATTATAAATTGGAATTACTTAATCTATTGAATATGATCCATTGAATCAGTTTGTAAAGATCATTAATGATATATTTTAATCGGTTATGACCAATGAAGAAATCACAATAATAATCTATAATTTCATAACTCCATATATGTCCAATTCATCCATAGGGTATCATTACATAGCGATAAACATAAAAATTACTATTTAGAATGTATGGTTGATTTCAAAAGAATGTATAATGAATCATATATTTGTTCTATAAAAATAATGTTACTTCCAGATGTAGGTTTCATGATCAAAATGTTCCCTCCAAAAATTGTTTAAGAAATTATGATTCCTTACGAAATTTAGGGTTCTCAAACCATACATTCCAATTAAAATAGGGAATAAAAAGTTGTTCAAGCCTCTTATAAACACATCCAAAATAAATATATATTTATAAATGAAAAAAAACTCTAATGAGATTAATATATGAAAATGCTTCCAAAATAAAATAACTATTATTGTAATCAATATCCTAAAATTTTAAAAAGTAACATAATTAGTAATAGAATTGTCGGTTTTTTTAGCATCAAAATCTAAAAAAATTGTTGAAATTGTTGAATCCACACATGACCACAAATATCCCACATTTAATGAGATAAAAACCCATTAAATTTATATTAACATAAATATGAAATTATTGGTCTGAATTGGATAAGTACTAATACGGAAATATAAATTATAGTTTTATACCATATATTTTAGTAATTTTTTAATTATTTATTTCCATATATATATATACACAAATACACATATACCCATAAAATAATCCCCTTTTTGTGACCTCAAAAAATATATTATGAAATAGATCATTCCATATTTGACATAGAAATATACATATGAAATAAATATTATACATAGATGATAATAAATAAATAAAAACAATATTTTGATATTTTTTAAGTCATCTGGTACTTACAAATATATGTTGGATTTTATTTTAAATAGGTTGTAGTTGGAAAAAATCATTTTTTTTGGGAGGGATAAATAGTTCATATTCACACTCAAAACA
Organism: Viscum album; assembly: GCA_963277665.1. Lineage (NCBI taxonomy): Eukaryota > Viridiplantae > Streptophyta > Magnoliopsida > Santalales > Viscaceae > Viscum > Viscum album. The sequence continues at coordinate 1,419,146,049 of OY728123.1, read as the reverse complement.
TTAAACTCTTTTTCTGATGGTATGTAAGACATTAGATAACAGTTCTATTCTTATTTTAATATATATAGATGGTTTATCAATCAATGTATATGATAATATGTAAACTAAGACTCCTTTATCCCATTAATATCTTACTTAGAAATAACCTAACATCTAATTTTCCCCAATTTTCATGTCATATTCACATTAAATTCATTAAAATATTCTTTAGAAATTGAGATTTACTAAAAACATTAATAATTACTTCAATGATAAAAACATATTTTGAAACATATTTATTTTGTAGCTCTTAATTTGATTTTATAAACCATTTTATATATTCAACCAACTTCATTACTTATCCTTTAAGTAGATTAAACTTTGACATTGACTCAACCGAAGAAATTACATCATTATCTATATGAGAATATTTCATGTAGGGTTATTCAAAACCATTGATTTTTGTACCATTTCATGATGTTTTTTCTAAGGAATCCAAAAAATTTATAACTGAATTATCTCCAAAATAATCAATCATATAATCATTAAAATAATAATCATTATTGTATAATTTCATTAACATTACATCATCAACATACTCTAAACAACTAAAAATAATAAATTGATCCAAACCATGATCACTTAGAATTTGATAATAATACATCTCTAAGCATGATTTCCTAGGTCTATTCATTCTTCTTAGACGAGCTTCATTAAATTTATTTGAGTTTGGAAGTTAAAATACGGATGATGAAAGGTTTAAGAAGGTTTGGGAAGGATTTAGGGTTCTATGGAGGAATAATAAATGTTTTGTTATAATAGTTATCAAGTAATGTTTATGATTCTCAAGCCAAAAAATATGAATTCATTTTATAATTTTATATTGAAAATAAATTGTTATATAAGAAAATTATTTCTAAATAATAAATTTAAATGATTGAATAGAACTTAATAAAATGATGTATTTTAAAATAAAATGAGATTTATGAAATTAAATATTAATACAGGGTTTTTATTGAAATTAATCTTATCCTTCATTATTTGAGTTTAATTAATAAAACCAAAATTGCATGCACCCATAGATTATGTATTCTCTCATAAAGAAATTATTATGATATATAAAACATTATTTAATTAAATAACATGGAATTTTAAAATAAAAAAACTTTTTCACATTTTAATATGTAATTAAATTATGTAGTTTTTATAATATATATAAAGAGTATTCTGTATGTTATTGGAATAGTTCAGAAGATTGGTTTGTGACATAAAATAATAGTGTTATAAAATATTTAATTGTTTAATAATAAAAGAAAATACTTTATAAATGTGATTATATCTATCTTTTAAGAATAATTTGTTTTAGATAAAAACCTATTTCAGAGTTTATGAAAAATAGAATAAATACTAAAATATAAGTAAATATTACAATTAATTTATGAGGAATATATCTACAAAATATCATAGTGATGTTCTTTCATTACCGATTTTTCTTTGGGTCTGGTAGAGATTACAACTATAATATTTATGTAACCAAACCTCTTTTGTTTCAAAAGGGACTCCATAATTAAATATAGATAATTATTTTGAATTACAAACATGTTTGACAGCACAAAATTTAGGTTTTCTAAAATATAAGTCATTTCTATAATTTTCATTTATTCCATTATATAAACATTTAACATTAGATATACTCTTTAATTTTGAATAAGGAAAAAAATAATTTTGTTATAATTTTGGTATTTTTCTGTTACTTCGAATGAAAATCATACCCTAATTATTAGGTTTTTTTTAATAAGATTGTGATTAAAATTGTTTTCTCCCATAATAGGAATGATAAGGACTATTTTTAATGTGTCAAATTCATCTAATAAATCATTAAAATTAGCTTCATGTAAAGCACAAGAAATTTTGGATGAATTAGATCTTAAATCTTAAATCTGATTTGAAGAAAAATCATTATTAGTGGAAATAAAATCAAAAAAATTTCTAGTATTTATTTAATATTTCAATAATTTTTCAAATTTTGTATTGAATCATAAAACAATATTTACTTAATTTGACATAATAACATTTTTCATAATTATAAATTTATGTGTATATAGATTTTTCCTCATTAATATGATCTATAAGGCATTGAGTTACCATATAATTTTAAGGATCACATATAGACTTTGTAGTGGATTCATCACATGAATCTTTAGAAGCACTCATAGCAGAATTCATGACATTCTTAACTTTTCTATGATATTATTATTTCCTTTGAGATTTAATCACATGACAGTTAGACTTTAGGTGATATTTTCCCTTACATTCATAACATCTACCTTCTTTATTCATATTTAAATGTTCTCTTATATTATTGTCATGTTTTCATAAAATTTTATATATATATGATAGATCATTAATTGAATATGAATAAATTATGTCAAAATATTTTCTTATAGTAATTTTGAGGGAAACATCTTCTTTTTTTATAGAGATACGATTTTCATCTTCTGCATTCATCACATCTTCATACATGATCAAGGTTATAATAATTTCTATCATATTCAACTACCTAAATTGTGTGAATTATTGACTAGAAGTAGATATATGATATTGATTACAAGTTAAACCTATATGTACCATTAATTCCCTATATGGTAATCAAAACAGGTTCTCCAAAGGCAGCAACATCATTTTTAATTTCTATCAATATTCCATTCATCAGACTATATATTTAATATTCATGTATCATTAATATATCAAATTTTATTTTTGATTAGTTGTACCTTAAGTTTATGAGATAATTAGTTTCATTATAGGAAATGATAATGGTATTCCACATTTCATATGAGGTAGCACATTTAGAAACTCAATTAACTTCATTAGTTCCTAAACCACACACAAGATCATTCATTCCGATTGAATTAGTATCATATTACATCAGTTGAGAATAATCCCACATTTATAGATCTCATTTATTAATTTTCTGCGTCTTTAATACTTTAAAATAAACTTTTATTCCATGATTTTACAAACAAATTATCATGACTGATTTACATCAAAAATAATTATCACCATTAAAATAAGATCCATGGTTTATCGACATACCTTCTCTAAGATCGGATACTTTAGATTTATCTTTATCTGGATATTCTACAAAAAATTTGGAGTGTCAATAGACATATAAAATCTTCATTCTTACTTGTTCCAATTGATGTTATCAACTAAAAATGGTAGAATATTCACTTATTTTCAGAATATTGAAATATTTGCACTTTTTTAATACAAATTCTTAGGATAAAATTGAAAATATTAATACACAATAGGGGTGAATTTTCATCATTTAAAATCATGACAGATATGATACAACCATCTTGAATATAGAGAAATTATTTCATTCACCCTTAATGGTTAGATAATAGTGGAAAATAATTATGAGTAATAACAACACACATCATTTTGTAGTGTTTCAATACACAGAGAACCCTTAATCCACTCCACCAACACTCTCTCCATGATCATGGTTATTTTCACTAGAAGGTCCACTTATCTGGTGACCTCTACATGTGATTGAAAGAAGTGGACACCTTTATAATGAGGATTTTACTGGGAATTCGGGTTAATTCACCAAGAAAAAAAATATAATCATATTAATATGAGAATTTAATAGTTAACCAAGACATAATATGAATAGTGAGCATGTTAAGAATAGATTTATGAGAATAGGTTGAATACTCGTTCTTCTCAAAGTTATAGTATATATTAATAGATGTAATGATCTTCAATAAAAGATAGTAGCAGAAAAATATTATTCAACATAAAAAGGGATTAATTTAATAATATTAGAGAAAACACTAGGTAGATCATCAAAAACGAATTTATTAAAATCATAGTTTTGATATATGTTTTTTCAAACAATAAAAAAATATTAATAATGAAATAAAGTATGAGAAATGGTGATTAAATCAAATAGATAAATATATATATATATATATCTCCAAACTATATCTATAATAATGATAAAACATTATAAATTTTGATCAAACTTTAATTTTTATAAATAAATACAAATATATTCGTATTATTTAACATGAAATATTAATTAATTAAGGTTGAACATATCCAGAAATATCACATTATAAATCCTGATTATTCTAATTCAAAATGATTAAATAAAGGTAAAACAATAATTGGAAAAAGGAATGAATTAAACTATTCAGTATGAGAATTTGAATTTGTCTCTAAATATAATATTTTTTTATTTAATATAGCAAGAATATCACAAAAATCATGGAAATAATTTTTACTTTCAAAACATTTCATTTTACCTATTCAAATGTAGGGTTTTGTTGCATAGTAATAAACATAAAAAGTATGGATGATAATGTATGATTGATTGAAAAGGTAGGGAAAATAAGTGACATGTTTATTACTAAAACATAGGGTTTCTTTTATAAGTAGGGTTTTTGATCTATAGTTTCACTCCAAATATATGGTAATAATATATGCTTCTTTGCCGAAATCAGGTTTCAAAAACCATACTTTCTGCTTAAAACATAGTGTACAACTAGTGGTTCTAGAAATATTATAAATACATCAAGAAATTTTTTTTATGAAATAAAATTAAATAACATGAGATTAAAGATGAAAAATAATTCTTGAATAAAATAATTATTCTAGTAATCATTATCTTGAAATTCATGAAAAACAACATCCATAGAAGTATAAATATGGGTGTTTGTGATCATAAAAATAAAAAAAAATTCTAAATCAACACATGACCAAAATAATTGAAACATATTTAAAAATGAATTAATATATATTCATGTTAAATTCATAAATAGTGTATTATATACACCACATTAAAATAAATAGGTTCGTCATACCAAATATGTCTTAGCAGAGTGGAAATTGATGCAAAATCTGTAACCTCATGTTCAACTTGCCTAGCATGTGATTTTATCCATCTGTATAATAAATTAATATTTATTATGTTATATAATATAACTATATACAAATATATAATATCATATATGACCCATTTATACCATCTTATCACTCGTTTGTTAATAAAATTTTATTATTTAAATTGTTTTGGGTGTATGTTGCATCATTATTCATGCATGTTTGATCTACTAGTTATGGTGATTGTATCTTGATCAGGATTATGAAATATCCTAAATTTTAATCATTATATAATAAATTAAATATTTAATATATACATATATATAAAATCATCCATTAGAAATGGACATGAAAATTGAATCACATCACTTCATGGAGATGTTATGTCGAACGTACATACAAGCATCGTTATCATTTTTTATTGAGTTAGAGTTTAAGTAATTAGATGAAATATATTATTATATAATTATAATTATGTATTAAGTATATTATATATTCATTTTTTCATTCATTTTGATAGACTATCTAAGGTGTTAATGGAAAGTAAAATGAATCAGTTCACAAGGCTGTAGTCTGATGTACACACGACCGATGGATTATTTCCCATTTGATGGAGAATGAGAGAGGGAAAATATTATTCCATTAACATAATAACTTCTTATTATAAGGTAAATACAAATTTTTTATATACTAGTTCTTATTAAATTATTTATAATTGTTAAATTATTTAAAAAATAGAAGTGTTCGGTGAAGATATTAACCTATTGTTTGAAAGATCTCATTTTGATCTCCTCTATAGGACCCTAGGGTTGGTGTATTGGAAAAACAATAACCATTAGATAATTTATATAGATTTTTGTAAGAAGTTTTTTAGGTTTTTTTGATCTTAGTTGATCATGGCGGTGTATATAATACAGGAGAGTTGGTTCCTTTTTTAGTGAACAAAAGTAAACAAATGGATTTAATAAAAAGATATAAATAAAATAAGTCTATTTCATGAGTAAGTTACACCATTTAGAATGAATTGAATTTTTTACATTTTATTTTATTTAGATATATTTAAAAAATAATACTTTGAAACTTTTATGTGGTATTTTAATCCTTGTATTTTGGATTAACCAACTTGTTAAACAATTTTAACCACAACCAAAGTAATGAATTTTTCCATATTTAAGGGTCATATTTTTAAATAAAAGGTTATAAAATTCACTTTAGTGGAAATGGGTTGAAATTTTAGATAATTTAAGATCCTAAATTTCCTCTATCAATAGTTTATGATTTTATAGTAATTTTATAAAAATATTATTAAATATAAAATTCTATTATATATATTTTAATATATTTTCACATAATTTGATTTTAAAGAAATCAATAAAAAGAATATATAATAAAATAATTCATTTAAACCTAAATAATAAATTATTATTTACTATAAAATTAGTTTGGTTCCATAATTCATAAAAAATACATTACTTTAAAGGTTCTGAAAATTATTTACATTTATTTTTCCACTACTTGCACATGTATTGTGTCATCATTGTATAAACATTTAATGTAATTATATAATAACTAAAAATTATAAATAAATTAACATCATATAAATTTTTTCATTAATAGAAAAATAAACTTTAATATTAATTGAAAACTTATATTTAAAGGTGAGAGAGTGACATTTTAAAATTTTCTTTACTTAAAATAGTGTAAAGGTCATTATCCAGGAAAAATGGGACAAAATGATATATATTATATGTTAGGATGGATTTGGTAGAATTAAGTGCATAAAATTAACTAAATAACAGTTTTCTACTGATTTTTATTTCCTTATTTCATTATATTTAACATCAATTACCTAATTTACCCATTATCAAGGTGATAAATATGTTAACCATTATAATTCAATATGAATAAACCTAAAAGAGAAAATTTTAAAAAATTAACCATACTGAATAAAAATAAGGAAATAAATTTTCATAATTAAATTTGGATAATTGGAAAAAATTAATTTTAATATAAATTCATAAAATTTAGCAAAAATTCGTTTTTTGAAAAAAATGGTTTTTAGGAACAAAAGTTAACTTATATCAAAATCATGTAAAATGATAATCATAATGGAATTAATTAGATTACAATAAATAAAATACATATTATATCATATTTATAATAAATCAAAAATATAAAATGGATTTTATATAATTTTATTAAAATTATAGAAATGAAAGTTTTAAAAAAAATATATTTTTTCACAAATCACTGAAAAAAAATATTTTTAGAAATATTAGAAAAATACAACCTAAGGTAATACTAGGTTGATTATTTAAAAATTGATATATATATATATAATAAATTTATTTTTCTATTTATTTAAAATCATTGTTGTGTGTAAAGAACACTATTAGAGAAATTAACGTTTTGTAAAGAAAAATATATCATAAAAATATGGAGTGGTATATGTAGTGTGGGAGGATCATTATTAAAGAAATTATTATCTTATATGGTGTTAATTAGTCTCTTATACTTGGATTTATAGTTTTTCTCCTAGTTAACTTTTTTAAGAAACATAATACACATCCATGATCACTTGGGGAAAATACTTGGGATCTTATCCCACATTTATTGCATGTCGAAAATTAGGATTTATTCCCACCGTGTGTTTTATAAATAGTTCATACTTGATAATTTACATTGATTTTCTTTTTTTCATGAATATTAAGTGGATATAGTTTCCAAATCAACCCTTAGAGTATAAAAAAATATTCATGTCTTATTAAGTATTTTATGGTTAACACTCTTAGAATACTTGTCATTAAGCCACTAGTGAAGGGAATCATTTTTTTACAATATCAATGATAAAAGTGGACACATGCCTCAAATGTCTTAGGAAATCTTATTTATATCATCCAATATAATCATCCAATTTTGTCTTCAATTAAAGGAATTCCCTTTATACCCCTATTCATTGAGTCTACAAATAATACTTAGTGAAAAATATCTTCTTCAACACTCCCATTACATTGAGTCAGTTTCCAACTTTTATATAGTGTTCATAATGAAACTCCACCACTAGTCAGTTTCATCTTTTAGATGATATATCTAAAAAATATACATGACCTGATCTTTCTAATGGAGAATAAAAAATATAAATTCTATTAAATTGACCCACCTCTCACTAAACATTGGATTAGAAGACCCACTAAAATAGTATATGTATTTCCTCACAAATGACCTAATAGAATGTTTATCCCTCTTTGGTGAATAAGGTACTACAAAATGATCTATATTTTTCCAAAAAAAAATGAGATAGTTGGGTGGGAATTATCCTAATATGTTTCATTACATCTTTATTCTCATTAGGTTTTTCTTTGGTGAAATATTTTCACTATCCATTGAACTCGTTATTAACTTTTTTCATTCAAGTTCCAATTATTACATTAAATAAAGAAAAAAATATAATTAGTATACATAAATTAATGATTATACATAAAATGAAACTATAATATTATATGATGGATTTCAAATGGACATGAATATGTTAGATTTTACAACATTAGGATTCAATATAGGATATAAATGAATGGTTTTCTAATAGAGCGAGTTATATATATATATATATATATATTCAACCCCCACATAATGGTTCTTAAATATAATTTTATAAACCATATCATATTAATTGGGGGTTTCAAACTAGGTGGGTAGTAATGGCCCCTTTACCATGCACAAAAATGATGGTTGAGATATACTCAACCAACTCTTTTCGGTGATATTACCCATATATGAATATTTACTAAAATTACATCAAATTACAGTAGCCATAAATGGGTGTATTTCTAGGAAACCCACATAATCAAAAATATACCAAAACAATGGGATTTTATCATATTCCTAGACTCCTACTTTATCCTTTTCCTGATATTTTTATCTATAGTTTTATAAAAAATTATCCAAAAATAGCTAAACTAATCTAAAAAATAAGTATAATATACAATGATACTAACTATACAAACCCAAGATAAAAATTATTTCAATAATATATTAATGTATTTATTTAAATAATATATATAACATCAGTCCCATAATTCAAGTTCTAAAATCTTTATTGTCTTGTAAATTAGTGACATAAACCACTTGTATTATAATATAAAGAAATATTTTTCCATAATTCTACTCATATATACCCTTTCCTAGAAATATCAAATGATTAAATTTCATTCATAACTTGGGAATTGTAAATAAATGAATGCGGTGATTTCAATCACTCATTAAGGGAAAATACAAATCTAAATGTATTAGATTATAATCATGAGGAGAATATAATGAAAAAGTAATAAATAAATAATAGAACCTAATACCATATATGATATTAAAAAACATTATGGAGCCAAATAATATGAAAAACATATCATTAAGTAATCATAAATTATTGAACATATAACATGTGAACATGAAATAAGGTTTTCAATTCATGAAAAACATTAATCATAAAAACATGGCTTTACTTGAAAATCAAATTAATCTTGAATTTTGAAATTAAATGATAAGAAACATTGAAATGTTTCATAACATTATAAATATAAAAATATATCACTTTAATACGAATATAAAATCATGTCTGAGAAAACCAATTTTCTATGTGCTAATGTTAAAAAAAACTCATTATTTTCACACCTACAAATGAGAGAAAATTCATCATGCCCATTCCTATTTGAATAACCCAATTATATCCACACCTAAATATCTCATAAAATATTAGAATATAAAAATTCATTGGAGGGTTATATGGAATCCCACCAATCATCATCCATACACATGTGTGCCACATAAAATCAATCATCATCAAAACACAAATAACAGATAGAAAAAAAAGAATTTATTTATTCAAGATATCACATAACATGAACTTAATAAATCATAAGATATAAAGATATAATTATCCCAAAGGGTTAATAAATTAATAAAGTATAAAAAATCACATCAGTATAGACTGAACATTTTATGATAATTAGAACCAAATCACAAAATGTGTTTTTTGAAAGTATTTTCTACTCATTACTGTAAATGTCTTAGTAATTATTATCTTTTAAAAATTTATCATTTTTAATGAAATAAAAATAAAACCTTATATGCAATTGATTTTGGTTCAAAAAGAGATTTATACAAATATAATGAATGAAAATCAATCAAAATTGAATGTCTTGGAATGATTATATTCAATAACATATTACTTAACTCAATGAATTTTTTGTTGGGATACAATATACCATACCTTTTCCCTTGATTAAAAAGGAATTATTTACCTCCTAAATCATAAATATAAGAATATTAGTATCTTTTTAAAGAAAATTATTCTTTTATAAGTCTATCTATAATCTTCATTAAAAAATTCTCTTTATATATTACATTATTGTAGACCCTTTTCAATATTTGGTGTTAAAAATCTTATCCATTTAGAACTAGGTTCATAAAATGAGTTTTGATCATCAATTTCCTCCGAAAGATAACTAATTAAAAATTATTTATTATTATGGAATTAATTTTTATAGTGAAATATAATGTTATAATTTCATTACCTAGGAGTTTTATTTGTGTTTTATGAAAATGAAATTGGTGATGAACTAGTTTTTGGTTTTTTACTAATATTGGGGGGAATAACATATAAGAATCATTGTATTTTTTTATTAAAAAAATCATATTTACAATATATAATACTAAAAAATATCATATGTTATTATAAAATATAAACTAAAACAATCGAATTATATAAGTGGAGGGAAAATTGAATCTTCTTTATTTATGGTTATGATTTTCCACAGAATACACGAATCACACATCCATTTTTCATTATGGAACAGAAGAGGGTGATTGATTCTTATATCATAATTATAATAACTTAAAAATATAAAAATCATACTTATGTTTTAATTTTTAGATTATAAAATTAAATTTTAGGTATAAGGAAATAATATATTGAAATAGGAAAAGAAAGAGAGGTTTAAAGACTTATACCACAAATCATTGATTCTCATCTTTGTAAAAGGGATTACACCATTGAGTGGTGGTATTTTGAGATAACCAGAACCTCTTTGAGGTATATAAGTGTGTAGACAAGATATTTCTGTATAGTATATTGAAATATTTTGGGTTTCTAATGTGAGGGGATATAGTGACCTAAAACATTTAAACATGCTATTAAAATATTTTAAACATAAATATTAATTAAATAAAAATCAATAATAGGAAATCATAGTGTCTTTTGAATTCCAATTATATAATTACAAATAATTAAACTAGAATAAAATTTCAATTTATTGATATCCACAATGATCTCCTAACTCTCTTAAATCTCCCACAACTCCATAAGATAACAAGGTGAATGCATACAAAAATGGGTGAGATAAAAAACATTGTAGTGTATTAAACAAAGAAATAGAGAATAGAACATGAGTCAGATGGAATAACATGATAACATAAATAGAATTTATAATTAATAAAAATATAGGGTAATATTTTATATAACATGGATTCATAAGATTATAACAACCTAGGAATGTTGTGGGGATATATTTCATGTAATATACATGAGTCATGAATAACATCCATGATGACATCGCGTGGTAGACATATCCCCATAATAGACAAGGTTGACTATCTAATCCCATACATAATAGCTCATGAGAATAAAAAAATACACAATGCATTGGATTTCTGTCTTAGTGCACCCAATAAACATGTACATGCATCTGTGTCCCACATAAAGAAATCAAACACAAGGAACATACATAAGGTTTACCCATGGAATTTAATGGGTTTTATAATCAAATCAAAAGGCATAACCAAAATGAGTATCATAATGGTATCCATGAAATATAAGATTCAATTAATTTTTACAAATTTATATAGTAAAAATATTAATAAAGCATTAATAATGATGTCCAACTTAATCTAAAATATGAAAAAGTGTGGTTAGTTAATTTTACAAATGTGCCACTTAAACACAATTTTAGGGAAAATAATAAAGACACTTCAAAGAGTATAATAGAATAATTATTTCTATAAAATAAGATGTTAAATAACATGGTATTTTCATTATAAAATTATTTATTTTATAAAATATTGTTTTCTTAAAACATTTTATAGGTTTTAATTTAAAATTGGTAGGAAATAGATAAATTATCTTTAACAAGGTTTTCTACTTGAGTGAAATTTAGAGGGGAACATTTTATAACATGTAATTATCCATTGTAGAAATATAAAATGAGTTATTAATATATTTGGATAACATATATAAACAATATAGAATAATTATATTATAAAAATTAATAGATAAATTTATTAAAAAAGAGATAAAACACAATCCTAAAGTAAATATAGTGGTTTGGAAATATCCCTTACCTTATGTCTGAATACGCTATGAACATTCCCTTAATATCATGGATAACAAAATTAGATTAAATAATTACTTAATTAATAAGAAATTAAATATTTTTTTTAGTATAATAACATTAAGTTTATTTATGTTTATTTTGATGAGATATAAATATCAATTTGGTCTTTTCGAGAGAATTCAGTTTATGGTTTCAAAGTTGGTTCACTTGTTCATAATTATGAAAGTTATATAAAAAGGGAAGACTGCTCTATAAGTAAAATTAAATGGTATTAATCTTATTCCAGAATATTAAATTGTCCCATGTATAATTTATTATAACATTTTGATGATTCATTTAAAAAACATTAAAGATAAATTTCAAGTTTATTTTCACTGTTTTTTCAAGCATCTCTAACTAGTTTCATTTTATGTAATGATATGCCCAAATTCTCTTTCAAAAATGTGAAAACGCATATAAAATATAAAATTAGTTATTTTTAATTAATTATATGTTTATTTAGACCTTCATTGAAGGAATTAGCCAAAATCAATAACTAATCATCCATAAAAAAGGTTAACCATCATAATATTGACAAGGGTTTAATTTTTATTTTAATAAGTTGATATGAAAAAAGGGTTGGATATAATATGTCCCGTTGGAAATATAAAACTCTACTATATAAATGATAATATATTTATTATTCTATGTAGGATAAATTGTTTGAGGGGAAGGTAGAAGATGAAATGAAATTAAAAGTGGATGTTTCAGAATGTTATCTCTTGAATATCACCTTCTTGTAGGACCCCTTAAAAACATGAAATATGTATTTTTGTGATGAAAATAGAACATGGATATTGGGAGAATTGGGTATGATTTTTTTGGAATATATTGGGAATGATTCAACACATTGATTGTATGAGGATAAGGGGTGGTGAGGGTGGTATTTATAAGGGGAGGATAAGGGTGTTTTTTTATTTTAATTTTAATTAGTTTATTTTGTTTCAATAATATATATTATTTATTATTGTAAATATATATTATATAGATTATGTGAGTTTTAACTAATGGGTTATTACATCACATATGAATCAAAAATTCATGTATTTGGATTATAATCTTAAATAGAGTAAAATATCGTATTTCATAATTCACAAAAATTTCAACTATTTAAAAAAATCACCCTAAACATTTATCAATAAGTGGATTTAAAAATAAGAATCCATTTTATGAGAATAATTTTCAAAATATGAGACATTTATTTTTTAAATACAATCATCATTTATTCAACAATATACTGATTTTAATATTATATTTGATTTTATGGCCCTTTGAAAAATTAATTAAGGTCTCGTAAAAGTATCTTACCATTATAATAAAAAAATATTAATTTTTCAATATTTTATATGAATTTAAATTCTCATTGAATTTGTTATATTCATTATAAAATTAAAATTAAACCATTTTTGTATTACAAAAATACCAACACTTAATTAATCATTTAAAAAGTTTATTTATATGTATCATGCTATAAATATATCATATTTTCATTTTATACGATATCAACATTTTAATTTAAATTTATAAATGTGATGTTACAATTATAATGGCTAGGTTAATATTGTTATTTGTCTGATTTGTATTCTAATATTTAGTTTACTATTATAACGGTATGATTACTAAACCAATTATTTGATTTTTAATTATCATATAGTTTTCTTATTTTATTTAAATACCTCTCATTTCATTCAATATTAACTAAATTCTAATTTATTTAAAATTATTGTATTATTTATTCATTAAAATTAATATTGTATTACTAAAATTTTGTGTTATGTCTTAATATTATTTAGTGATTTTGGTCATTTTGGTGGATTGGGAATATCCAAATTTTTTTATATTACTTAAATTATTTTATATTTGTTAACCCACTGTAAAATTTGTAATTATTATTGGATTAGTTCCTAGCTAATTTATCATTATACATTTATGAGAGTACTTTTATATTGGTTTCTCAATTTTATTTATATGCTTTATACTACATTGAATAATTATATGAAGGGAAATTACATTGAAAAAAGTTTTATTCTTTACATTTTCACCCGTTAAGAAATTTCCCCCTTGAAATTTCATTTTACATACAAAGGAAGAAACAAGTGAGGGTACTTTTATTTAATAAATTCCTCTAATTCCAATGATTCCTATTTATATTTATAGGTTTTACATGGCCTTTTTACTAGGTGAGTCGTGTTATTGCATATAACATTATATCTATGGTCTAGGATCTCTACCGTTCTCTCCTCATAAAAGAGATCAATTTTCAATTGTACCACATATTAATTTAGTACAAGTGAGGTATCTGGAATGTACATCCTCTAGATGGATAAGTTGAATTCATCTTGTACTTGATACATGGATGGTGGAAGTTCTAGTCCATATTCCACAGTTCCAACATGATCGAGAATTTCAATGCCGCTGATGAACATGACAAATTGATTTCCCTTCTTCTCAAATCTCATTAATATATTTCACTGAGATATGTGGATGAATACCTTATTTATAACCTTAAACTAATTGTCCTGCAAACAATTTTATGTATAGAAATATTATTGATGTTGGGTATCCCTAATGTTCAACATAATGATCTTAATGTTTTCTACCATTTCCACACCGATTTTAGTTCCCAACTGTCTGCCTTCACCAACTTCATCCCAATATGTCAGTGTTCTACATATCTTACCTTAAATGGATTTATATGGAACAGTTTGGATTCGTGAGTGAAGAATTGTTTGATAAGATAACTCAACTATAGGAAGATATTGGTCTTATAAACCATTGATTTCCTTTTTTCATTCTATCATCCTGTCTTCCGATGTATGAATAGTATGTTCATATTGGCCTTATTTTGGGGGAGATGCGATGTATTGATTTTCAACTAGGTTTTTATAGGCTTTTAGGGACTCTTCTAGAAACAGAGGTGAATATCAGATCTCAATCATATATAATTTATAATGGTACTCCATGTACCCTCAATACTTCTCTAATGTATATTTCTCCATATTGATCGAGTAATAAGTCCTATTGAATTGAATGAAATAGAGAAGTAATTGTAAGACAATCCATAATAACCCACATTTCATTATTTTATCTTTATATTATCACAAGTCTTGGGATGAACTCTAAGGTGATGTTTTATCATTTCCATTTAGGTGAGATTAATGCTTACATCACCCCCTTACACTTTTACATTTTATAATTCACTTGCTAACATACCAAGAACTTTTATGTGTATTCTACGATCTCCTTCTTCATATTGTCTTACTAATACTGCTCTTAGAGATATAGATTCATCGTTGTGCTCTGTGGGTGGGTGGAGATGGTTGAGCTATGTGAATCATTCAGAATATCCATTTTTATTTTAGGATTTGATGGTACACATAATCAATACCCAGATATTATGATTCCTTCATCAAAAAAAATTAACTCTTAGGATTTACCATTTCAGATAGCTTCCATCTTCTTCTAAATTTTTACATCTTTTCTATGATAATCGTATATCTTCATTAAAATGGATGGTTGAGAAATAATTTAAAAAAATAACGATGTTCCTTCCATTATGACTCCTATGTAAATATTTTTAATGTTTACAAATATTGGATCCTTTTCAATTATCATCAAATATAATTTTTTGGGATCCTTTCTGCATATAGAATCTCAAAAATTGTTCTCTTTACTAATATAGTAGTGGATTGATTAGTCAAAATCCTCGATGAGATCTGACCATCATCACTGGCACATACCAATATCCTTTTGTGTGAAAATATATTTAAGGATCTTTTTATTAGTATATATCTCATACTTTCCCTATAGAGATAATGCCTCAATATTTTCATTGTGAAGATCAAAATCGCCACTGTATATCATGTACGGGATAGTTTTTCTCATGAACATACAACTTAATTTAGGAAAAATCAATCATTTCACATTATATTGAAAACCAATCACTTCATTAACACATCAATATATACCATGAATATATCCCCTCTCGTGGGTAGTGTAAGTATTATTAAAGTGATAAACCTATTTATTAACTTTTTATAGCTTCTTTGCATTCACTGGTCTAGAAAAAAATTAGTATCTTCTGTTTCTTTATGGTTAGTGGGTATAAAAATCTCGAGAATTTCCTCACAAATCATCAATCATTCTAAGATATACTAAGGAAACTATGGATCTTTGTTAAGGATGTTTTCCTGGACCACTTCTTAATTTCCTTTTTCTTATAAGGTTCCACATATATCCCTTTACTGGTGATAACATGACCCGTGAATGATATATGCACAATTAAAAACATAGATTTACTATACATCTGATATAGTTTATCTATTTATAGTGTCCATTTCATAGTATTCAGCTTCTCATCATGCTCATCCATGATATTTTATTATATAAAAATATCATCAATAAATTATAACACAAAATTTTAAATGTAATCTATAAAAACGTTATTCATCAACTCCATGAAAAAATATAGATTATTAGTGATTCTGAAGGGTATCACTATGAACTCAAAGTGTTCATGCCCCGTTCGAAAGGTAGTTGTGAGATTTTATTCATTCTTTTCCATTAATTACTGATATCCTGACTGAAGGTCCAATTTAGAGATATACTTGGCCCCACATAGTTTATTGAATAATTAATTTATCATTGATAAGGGATACTTTTTCTCTATTAGGATTCAATTGATCTCATGGTAATCAATGTAGTGGAATTTTGATCCATCCTTATTGTAACGCCCCGACCCCAGCTACCCAGAGTCGGTGCATTAGTTCGTGACATTGGCATGATCACAAAAGATCAAGTCTCGAAAGACCGATTAGTTTAGTAGCCTTGGAAACACTAGATACATTCATAAATCTTTCATTACATCAAAAAGTAAACAAACTACAATAACATGGTCTTCATAGTCCACAATCATATCCCTTTCTGACTACCCCTTTAGGTCATTCAGAAAATACTTCTTCACATCCTGGAAAAATATTAAAACATTGAAAGGGGTGAGCTCAGATGCTCAGTAAGGTTAACAATATAGAGGAAGCTTTCATAAATAAACATTAACATTTAAGGCAATGTATAACTAAAACAAAAGCCTTTTAAACTTTAACTTCAACATAATATGGAAAAAGTAAAATGGGATAATGCCATTTACTTCTTCACATGGATATTCTACTGGTCGAATAATCACATGCAATATCAATAACAACTTTCATAATGATGGAATGCATAATGCCAGACTATCATAACCATGTAGTCAAGGCCTCGTGCCAAGACCACAAATAATATTTTGTCAAGGCCTCGTGCCAAGATACTAGTTTGTCTCATGAGACCTGCCGATGCATCGAGGAGCTATAGCGGGCTCCACCCATCACTTATTAAGTCCAATGCATTCCTCATATGAATAGGTTTAAACATTTCATAAACCATAACATAATCGTATCACATAAAACATGCATAAAGGAAACATAACATTTCCAAATTTCAATCACAAGATAACAATACAACACATTGATATAATAAAAACGCTTTCAAAACCATTTTCAATACCAAAATAAAACAAAAGTAAAACATGGTATTTATTTTTCATTTAAAAAAATGATGGCTTGTAGAGGAAGCCAAAACTCAAATAATGGTCACGGCGGCGGAGAAGTCATTTCCGACGCATAAGTACGGAAAGAAAAACATTCCCTTTTTTTCTTTTAGTAAAACGCTTCGTATAAAAAGATTCCTTTTGAATAAACTTAAAAGTCAAAGGGGTTTATACACCGTAAAAAGGAAAGTTGTGTATAAAACCAAATATGCCTCAATGAAAGGAGATTGAGACGAAGTCCTTAAAAAATCATTTTTAAAAGAAAATAGATCTATTATGTGTATTCACTTTAGGTACACATAAAGAAATTAAAAATACAAAATAATACATAATAATATCATGGCATAATTTGAAAGTAGGAGATTAACCCAAAGAATGGAAGTTGGGTTAAGAAATTCCCTTACCTTGTGTCCGACTTGACTCAACCATTCTTTAACCTCCTGAATAATAAACTAGAGTTAATATATACCTTATTAAGAACCATTTGAAATTTCATTATCCTTATTATATCACTTATTACAATGATATGAACATTATGTAATTATTTAAGTTAATAACGGTCGTTTTGTCGATCTTTGGTACTTGAGTCAAAAATAATCTTCCTTTAATTTCAAGTTGTTCATGTGGTGAAATATCCATTATATCCAGAATTATATTCATGATGTAGATATCATATATATGATATATATCCAGTATATACATTCATTAATAATATTACGTAACATTTAGAGGTAAGAAATGAAATGCACCGTTCATGTAGACGGTAAGCCGTACGTACGCATGAACGCTACTTTCATTTCAATTTCATATTTAATGGAACTAAATCATAATGATATAAATGTATAATATAATTACAGTATAATATAGTGTATAATACCATTTACTCCATCCTTTATACATCCCACATATGACATTAACGATTCAAATCACTTTGAGGGGGCGATAGTCCGCACTTTCTAAAATGAAATTATCGCGTTTTACCCATAATGGAAATCATAAAATATGCCATAAATGAGAAATAAAGAAGCATAAGTAAAACATAAACATATTATATATCATATATAAAAATAGTGACATCTTAATGTCCCCCTTTGAAGGTGTTATATGAGTGTTGAACAATCATCGTTTCGTGAGGCAGAAATTCACCATCCACAGAAACCGTATGTTCTTTAACCATTAGATGTAGGTGTGTGTAAGTGTAGCTCTAATACTTCTTATAACAACATCCTAGTATATTGAGGATACTGGTGTTGTTACAAAAGAAATGAATAAAAAGAGTTTAGGGGGTTGGAGAAGAAAAACAAAACAAAACAACATTAGAGAAGACATTACCACAAAATCAGGTAACTCTTTTTGATTTGAGCCAAAGGCTTCCTTGGGAAGAGTTCTGCCCAAATTAAGGCTTCTAGGAGTAAGAGGGGGAAGTTGGGAGAGTATTTGGGCAGAGGTTGACCGAGCCAAATGGCTTGAAAGTGTAAATGAGGTGGGAGAGGTGGGGGCCTTTTATAAGTGGAGAGGAGGGGCACTTTTGGAAAGATTGAAATGTTATATTATTTCACAATGATTTTCGGATTCTAAAGGTCCCACAATAATATAATTCGAGGCTAAGGTGATAAGGTTCCGAAATCTCCTCATCCAATAGGCTTTGGACAAGTGTAAGCCTTGGATTTTGCATTATCTTCTCATTTTATTTAAATTGTTAAATAATGAGGTCATCACTTCATCATAATGATGTCATAAATCATTTTATTTATTTAATGCCTAAAAATTATAAAAAAATACTATGATGTAGGAAATCTTTTTAGCTTTCTAATGAATATTTATAGTCAAAATTTGGACTTGTGTAACCCAACCTAAAAACTGTTTTAGTAAAATAACTCATGTTTGTGTCAATTTAATTTTAACATTAAATAAATATATATTAATGTCATTTTCCAACTAAAGTGGCTCCATGGGGTCCCCAAGATTACCCATGGGTTGTCTTTGTCGGACATGACTCATCCAATAGGAGTAGGACAGGTTTCATGCTCATCTCATATTATTAATACATTATTTGTACCTTAAACTACACTAATTACCTCTAATCGCGATTAAGAACTTAAAAGTTACTATTCACCAAAAATTATTTTAATCTCATTGAACCACATTTTACTTCTTAATGACAACCATGTAAGTAGGATTTTTTAAAATAAAATCACAGAAGTGGTAATATTTCATTTAAACAAACAATCAGTTATTTAACTACCACTTAGTGGTTTCACTATTCATCAAAAATTGAAGTTTTTCAGAACAAGGCCAAAATTTCACCCTAAGCTATAATTGATATTCCGAATTCAAAAACGATGTCTATTTTACAAAATTCCAAACATATAAGTTGCATTAATTAATTCCCGTTGTTACGACAAATAGCGTGTTTTTAAGAAACAATTTATATCAAAAGATTGGCAATTGTTTATGTCCAATTTCAATGTTAAATTAATTCTAATGACCACCATTGGATAAAATGGTAAAAATATATTCTAATTATACCATAAAACTAATAAATAGTATAATTTATCACAATAAATTATTTTGATTAAAAAAGTTGTTTTAAAGTATTTTTCACTATTCATAAAAATTAGAAGTTCTCAGAAAAATACCAAAAATTCAACATAGGCTAATTTCGATATTCCGAATCCAAAAATGAAGTACATTTTGAAATATAAAATTTCTATAATTTTAAAATGTGGTTATTACTATTCATAACGGCTTCTTTGATTAGTCGCGGTGTTTTAGAACTCGAAGTTGCGTACAATGCAAGCTATTGCATTATTGAATGAAAAACGTATCGTGGAAGCTCGGGGTGTTACATTCTCCCCTCCTTCAATAAATTGCGTCCTCGCAATTTGAAATTTTTCTTTGAAAATAAAAGGTTGAAAAGAGAAAATATATTTGAGGAAAACCTACATCGGAAATAAGGTTAATAAATATATAACATTAAAAGAAAGCAGGATAAGTACAAAGGTCACCCGATATATCCCATTCTAGGATTACATGAAAATATGGATATGGAGGAGAAACAAACCATCAAGGTCTGATGGAGAGTTATAGAAAACAGGATTAGGAAAAAGTTTAACCACAAGAAAATCACAAACTTGTGATTGGTTAAACGGTCATTGAATCCCCAGTTGGAAAAGTTAACCGACAACATTTTTGTTTTAAGTTACCTTTTATAATGTTGAGGAATTTATTTAGGAGATTTACTAAAAACATAAGGGAATATACATACTTTTTATGTATACTTTCATTCGTTAATAAATTTTACCACAAACCCAACTTTTACTCCAAATGGTAACGGAACTCAAAAATATTCTATTTATCCTAATTGTATAAGGTTCAAAATATTAACACATGCCATTTAGATTAGTAAAACTATTTTGTAATAACCAGGGACTTCCTGTAGGCTAGTGGTAGGAAATAAAGGCTTGTCTCACTATGGTTCTGGGTTCGATTCCTGCAGCTTTGTCCGACGCGACGGGTTATTCCCCACCCTGCAGGTTGTCCTTTTCCTAAAACTATAGTATTATAATATTCCAAAAATAATCTTCAGAAATTCTTTAACCTTAAACAATACTATCCATGGTTCAACTTAATCCATTCGAACCTTAATAGTTATCCAAAATACCTCCATCCAGACTTTCTCTAAAAGGTCTCTAAATTCTAAAATCAATTGTAACATCAGATTCCCCAAACAAAGAAAAGTTTCTCTTATTTTCACATACTAAAAATATGATTACCTTAATCATATTAAAACCTTACTGAAATCAACAAGTACTGCAGTACAATCCATATATATATATCACATTATTATTATAACCAGAATATAATCCTTGAGTCCAAAAGCACCAATACATTAATTATTCCGCTTCAACTATAGTCACAGCATAATATTGGCCTTGATCCCTTGTCCTTTTCTGAGGTAAGTTTCCCTGATGCTTAGGACATTCATTTGCATAATGCCATGTTTCCCTACAATTGTAGCATTCAACTTTGACAGCCTCTTTCTTTCCCTTGCAATCACGAGCCTGGTGACCCTTTTCTCCACATTTATAACAAACTCCCATTCCTTTTAGGAAAGTACCAGGGTGATTCTTCCCACAATTATCACATAATGGAAAATCCTTCTTTCCCTTTTTCCCTTTATCTGTCTCTTGTTCCACCGTTCTCTTCTTCTCTTGCTTTACATTGTTGTCATAAGACATAGAGAATTCCTTTTCTGTCTTGATAGCATACGAGACAATATCTTCGTATGATGAGAAGGATTGTGATACTAAAGGTTGACAGAGAAATGGTTTTAACCCATCAAAGAAACGATCAATCTTACCCCTTGGGTTACGTATATAATCGGCAGCATGCCTCGCTAACCTTGTAAAGTTAGCCTCATATTTGCGACATTATCATCCTCCTTCTGCCTCATACTCAAAAATTGCCTTTCCATATCTGCTCGATGGTCACGAGGAAAATATTTTTCAAAAAATAGATCTTTGAACTCCCTCCATTCCATATTCGATACGTCATCATCTTCCTTTGTGTTTTGAATCAGCGACCACCACTGATCGGCATCTCCAGTGAGGCGGTAAACTGCCATGACAACCTTCTCCCTTTCGCTACTCCCCAAGGCATGGAATATTTTCTCTAAGGAGTTTATCCATTTCTCAGCTACTAATGGATTTGTACCCCCATTGAAGGTTGATGGTTGTTGCCTCATGAAGCGGTCTAACATTGATCCTCCACGTTGCGGATCAGGGTGCTCCATACGAGTAAGGTTATTATTCATAACCTGAGTGAGTTGTCCCAGTATGGTAATAAGTTGATCAGCACCAGTTGTATCTCCAGATCCACAATAATTATCTTGAGTAGGAGGGCAATCCCTACATGGAGTGCGCGCATTGATACGGTTTCCATTTCTTCCACTAGGCGCCATTTCTAAACAATGGCATAATCTAGATTAGTTTATGAATTAAAATACATAATCCCATACTTATAAAACACTTAACATAAATTGAACTATTTATGGATATAATCCATAATCATAAAAAGAAATGTTTCCTTTGAGAAAGTATATACTCATAACCCTTCATAGTGGTTTGTAAAGAAAATGAGAATTATCCTAAGCATATCCCCCGGGAGTGTCGTAACCAAGAGTACAGCAAGGCCCGTTGTCGTGCACCAGTTCCCGTTCGAGTCTAGCTCAAAGCGGTGTTTTCGGGTTTTACCCCTAGGTACATCTGTGCCAGAGCCGCCTCTACCTGCTCGTATCCAGACAAGGATGTATTGCTCGGAAAACTCACAAAATCTCTACAATAACAAAATTCTAGGAAGTTCTTCTATACTAATCCTCAAAGTCTATTTTTGGTCTATGAGCTCTAATCATAGTTTATCTAAATCTAGCATCCAAGGTTAGTACTAAACTGCCTCTGATACCAACTGTAACGCCCCGACCCCAGCTACCCAGAGTCGGTGCATTAGTTCGTAACATTGGCATGATCACAAAAGATCAAGTCTCGAAATACCGATTAGTTTAGTAGACTTGGAAACACTAGATTCATTCATAAGTCTTTCATTACATCAAAAAGTAAACAAACTACAATAACATGGTCTTCATAGTCCACAATCATATCCCTTTCTGACTACCCCTTTAGGTCATTCATAAAATACTTCTTCACATTCTGGAAAAATATTAAAACATTGAATGGGGTGAGCTCAGATGCTCAGTAAGGTTAACAATATAGAGGAAGCTTTCATAAATAAACATTACATTTAAGGCAATGTATAACTAAAACAAAAGCCTTTTAAACTTGAACTTCAACATAATATGGCAAAAGTAAAATGAGATAATGCCATTTACTTCTTCACATGGATATTCTACTGGTCGAATAATCACATGCAATATCAATAACCACTTTCATAATGATGGAATTCATAATTCCAGACTATCATAACCACGTAGTCAAGGCCTCGTGCCAAGACCAAAAATAAGATTTTGTCAAGGTCTCGTGCCAAGACACTAGTTTGTCTCATGAGACCTGCCGATGCATCGAGGAGCTATAGCGGGCTCTACCCGTCACTTATTAAGTCCAATGCATTCCTCATATGAATAGGTTTAAACATTTCATAAACCATAACATAATCGTATCACATAAAACATGCATAAAGGAAACATAACATTTCCAAATTTCAATCACAAGATAACAATACAACACATTGATATAATAAAAACGCTTTCAAAACCATTTTCAATACCAAAATAAAAGAAAAGTAAAACATGGTATTTATTTTTCATTTAAAAAAAATGATGGCTTGTAGAGGAAGCCGAAACTCAAATAATGGTCACTACGGCGGAGAAGTCATTTCCGACGCATAAGTACGGAAAGAAAAACATTCCCTTTTTTCGTTTAGTAAAACGCTTCGTATAAAAAGATTCCTTTTGAATAAACGTAAATGTCAAAGGGGTTTATACACCGTAAAAAGGAAAGTTGTGTATAAAACCAAATATGCCTCAATGAAAGGAGATTGAGACGAAGTCCTTAAAAAATCATTTTTAAAAGAAAATAGATCTATTATGTGTATTCACTATAGGTACACATAAAGAAAGTAAAAATACAAAATAATACATAATAATATCATGACATAATTTGAAAGTAGGAGATTAACCCAAAGAATGGAAGTTGGGTTAAGAAATTCCCTTACCTTGTGTCCGACTTGACTCAACCGTTCTATAACCTCCTGAATAATAAACTAGAGTTAATATATACCTTATTAAGAACCATTTTAAATTTCATTATCTTTATTATATCACTTATTACAATGATATGAACATTATGTAATTATTTAAGTTAATAATGGACGTTTTGTCGATCTTTGGTACTTGAGTCAAAAATAATCTTCCTATAATTTCAAGTTGTTCATGTGGTGAAATATCCATTATATCCAGAATTATATTCATGATGTAGATATCATATATATGATATATATCCAGTATATACATTCATTAATAATATTACGTAACATTTAGAGGTAAGAAATGAAATGCACCGTTCATGTAGACGGTAAGCCGTACATACGCATGAACGCTACTTTCATTTCAATTTCATATTTAATGGAACTAAATCATAATGATATAAATGTATAATATAATTCCAGTATAATATAGTTTATAATACCATTTACTCCATCCTTTATACATCCCACATATGGCATTAACGATTCAAATCACTTTGAGGGGGCGGTAGTCCGCACTTTCTAAAATGAAATTATCGCGTTTTACCCATAATGGAAATCATAAAGTATGCCATAAATGAGAAATACAGAAGAATAAGTAAAACATAAACATATTATATATCATATATAAAAATAGTGACATCTTAATGTCCACCTTTGAAGGTGTTATATGAGTGTTGAACAATCATCGTTTCGTGAGGCAGAAATTCACCATCCACAGAAACCGTATGTTCTTTAACCATTAGATGTAGGTGTCTATAAGTGTAGCTCGAATACTTCTTATAAAAACATCCTAGTATATTGAGGATACTGGTGTTGTTACAAAAGAAATTAATAAAAAGAGTTTAGGGGGTTGGAGAAGAAAAATAAAACACAACAACATTAGAGAAGACATTACCTCAAAATCAGGTAACTCTTTTTGATTTGAGCCAAAGGCTTCTTTAGGAAGCGTTCTGCCCAAAGTAAGGCTTCTAGGAGTAAGAGGGGGAAGTTGGGAGAGTATTTGGGCAGAGGTTGGCCGAGCCAAATGGATTGAAAGTGTAAATGAGGTGGGATAGGTGGGGGCCTTTTATAAGTGGAGAGGAGGGGCACTTTTGGAAAGATTGAAATGTTATATTATTTCACAATTCTTTTCGGATTATAAAGGTCCCACACTTATATAATTCGAGGATAAGGTGATAAGGTTTCTAAATATTTTCATCCAATAGGCTTTGGACACGTTTATGCCTTGGATTTTGCATTATCTTCTCATTTTATTTAAATCGTTAAATAATGAGGTCATCGCTGCATCATAATGATGTCATAAATAATTTAATTTATTTAATGTCTAAAAATTATAAAAAAAATACTATGATGTAGGAAATCTTTTTAGCTTTCTAATTAATATTTATAGTCAAAATTTGGACATGTGTAACCCCACCTAAAAACTGTTTTAGTAAAATAACTCATGTATGTGTCAATTTAATTTTAACATTAAATAAATATATATTAATGTCATTTTCCAACTAAAGTGGCTCCATGGGGTCCCCAAGTTGACCCATGGGTTGTCTTGGTCGGCCATGACTCATCCAATAGGAGTAGGACAAGTTTCATGCTCATCTCATATTATTAAAACATTATTTGTACCTTAAACTATACTAATTACCTCTAATCGCGATTAAGAACTTAAAAGTTACTATTCACCAAAAATTATTTTAATCTCATTGAACCAAATTTTACTTCTTAATGACAACCATGTATGTCGGATTTTTGAAAATCAAATCACAGAAGTGGTAATATTTCATTTAAACGAACAATCAGTTATTTAACTACCACTTAGTGGTTTCACTATCCATCAAAAATTGAAGTTTTTCAGAACAAGGCCAAAATTTCACCCTAAGATATAATTGATATTCCGAATTCAAAAATGATGTCTATTTTACAAAATTCCAAACATATAAGTTGCATTAATTAATTCCCAATGTTACGACAAATAGCGTGTTTTTAAGAAACAATTTATATCAAAAGATTGGTAATTGTTTATGTCCAATTTCAATGTTAAATTAATTCTAATGACCACCATTGGATAAAATGGTAAATATATATTCTAATTATACCTTAAAACCACTAAATAGTATAATTTATCACAATAAATTATTTTGATTAAAAAAGTTGTTTTAAAGTATTTTTCACTATTCATAAAAATTAGAAGTTCTCAGAAAAATACCAAAAATTCAACATAGGCTAATTTCGATATTCCGAATCCAAAAATGAAGTCCATTTTGAAATATAAAATTTCTATAATTTTAAAATGTGGTTATTACTATTCATAACGACTACTTTGATTAGTCGCGGTGTTTTAGAACTCAAAGTTGCGTACAATGCAAGCTATTGCATTATTGAATGAGAAGCGTATCGTGGAAGCTCGGGGTGTTACACTTATTATTAACAAAGTAGAAAAAAATGAATCACATGATGAAGCACTCAAGATTATAAAACCCTTACACAGATTATCTTGTAACTACTTATTTATTTATTGCAAGTCAATGAAGCCCATAATTTAAAGAGTTTTTGATATTTTTTGATATCCTGTTATAATTTCGATCGAGAAATCAACCTCTCATTTATGAGAAAAACCAAAAAACTATTCAGGGAACACATCAGTGTAGTACCTTACAATAGGAATGTTTTTAATCATTATCCTCTCATTAGTATCAATAAATTCAGCTAGATATTCTTTCTCATAATGAAACCATATCAATTATTGAGGAGAATATTCCAAATGATATTAATCCAAATTTTTTTATTTTAATAGAATTAGAGGATTCCTCCAGGTGTGAATATTCATCATCCTCTCCCAAAAGATAATGTTGGATTTATATAAAGATATTGATTCCATGCCCAATATAGATCAAACTACACCAAAATAGGTAATATGAGTTTTGGTGGGAGGTTCAGTCCATGAACATTGAACATGAGGACTTATAAACATTAACATTAATAATTTTATTTTTTGTGTTCATAATGATAAATCAGCCTCCATATTTTGAAAGGGAATTTGAATAGTTCTACTAAAGTTGAATGATATGAATGAATGTGTTGAACCAAAATCAAAAAGTATGTTTCCTATTCTTAAATGAATAACCGGTATACTTGTTATCAAATCAATTTTGGGATCAACATTAGCAGTATAGATAAAGTATGCCCTTACTTTCTACATTGGTGGTCATTTTCATTTGTTGTTCATGGCAACCCTTGTCATAGGGTATTGGCTCACATATTTCTATTTTTCATTATACTTAAAATAGTATACCATAGGATAAGTGTTTATTTGATCCTTCCATTCCTATTCCAAATTACCAAGATTCTTTATGTACATTTGGCATTAACTATCCTGATGCCCCTATTTTCAAATTTAAATAACCTCTAGGTTCCCTTTAAACAGTTCCCAATATGTTTCCTTCCATAATTTTGACATGTGGGATTTTTTATTTTCATGCTTCCTTGGTATTTATCTATTAATCCTCTCATATTAATCTCTATTTTATAATTTTTATATATGATCCCAAGAGACCCATGAGAGTCACCAATATATCTCCAAAATAGTAGTGAAAAATAGAATATCTCCTCATAGTTTTAAATTTATAGAATTTATAGTGTATTTTCATAGGCACATCATTAATCCACTAATGAAGTAATTAACCTTACTTCTAGTTTTCATGGAAAATCAAGGGGCCTGTCATAGAAGACTTTTAAATTTTCCCTCACACACCCTGATATTTTGATCTCTCTTTTTCTTCAATCTAAGGAACTTCATCACCATTTGATGAATGAGAGCTTGGGAACATATTAATTAATTTTATAAATTAAATACTTCCAATTTCAAGGAATAAATTTATTCTTTTCTCATCATGTTCATGATTAGTCTCTACGACTAATCAGATTCCCCATCAAAATGATATATCACTATCATGAATTTTACTTTTTATGAACATTGGAGGGAAGAAAATATCTTTTCAATAGAGTTAATAAATTGTTTCATAAAGGTATTTAAATCATTAATTTATATTAAAAAATAAAAAATAAAAATATTTCATGAATAATTAGTTTTAAATAAATTTAAATCATGAAAAAAAAGTTCATAGGTAATTTTAAAAATGGGTCATTTATGCGTAGTTTGAAGGAACTGAATAAAGAGTATTTAAAAATGATAAGTGGGTAATTATTACCATAAAACCAGAAATGAACTAAAATAGTTTTTTCAGAATAAAATTAGTTATTTTATAAAATATTTGTGGCTTAAAAATTTTTATCGAGTTTACTTGAAAATGGGTAAGAAACAGAGAAGTTCCCTTTAATCGGGTTTGTTTTTCAAGAGGAATAGAGAATCGAAGAATTTATAAGTTGTGTTTACACATCAAAGAATGATTAATTGAGATAGATATTTATTTTATTAAAATATATAAATAATATAGGTCAAGTATATATGAATAATAGAGAGATAAATGAAGCCAAATTGAGAGAAAATTTAGCCAGCATGAAATATATAAGTTTAAAGATATTTTTTACATTTTGTTTGAATGAATTATGAACATGAATATAATATCCTAGAAAATAAAATTACATTCATTAATTAAATAATTCAGAACCTATTCCACTTATATTTAATTTATTATAATATTATTATATTCATTTTGGTCCATTTTAATGAGTTATAATATTCGATTTTGGAGTCACGAGAGTGTTTACTTGATGGTTTCATGGACGATTCATTTGTGTATAATTATGGAAGTTCATTTCAAATAGTAATACTACTATATAAGTTATATTAAATTGTATTAAGGAACCTAAATATTTTTTAGGGTCCCATATATCATTTTTTCTAACATGTGTATGATTCATTTAATAAAACATTAATGGTAAATGCATAGCTTATTTTGGATGTTTTTTAGGAAAATCTAAAACTAGTTTGGTTTTATTTAATTTTATACTAATATGAACATTATAGAATGTTAAAAACCATATTATATTAATTATTAGTTAATTTTAGACAATCAATAGTGAATGTCAACCTTCTATGAATCCATTAGTAAAATAATAAAACTCATCATCTATGAATGAGTTAGTCATTATAATATTGAATATGGTTTCATTTATCATTGAATAAGATAAGATGAGAAAATGGTTGGAAAGAATAAATTCCATTAAAAATATGATATTCTAGTATATAAATGATACAAGATTTATTATTCTATGTTTTATGAAGGGGGATTGGGCAAGTTAAAAGACAAAATGAAATTAAAATATTTAGTTTGAGAATGGTACCTCTTAAATATTACCTCCTTGATGGATCCCATAAGAAACTTAGAATTTCTATTTTGGTGAGACCATAAGAACTTGGACATGTTGTAAAGTGTGGACGAAATGGTTTTGAATACATTTGGAATGCTTTAAGGCTTGGAAGGTGTGACGAGAGGGGGTAGTGAGCGGTGGTATTTATAAGTAGAGGAGAGAGGTATTTATTATTATTAAATTCATTAAATATTTATTTTTCTCCAAGGCTATAAATACTAGAGATTATTGTGACTATATAAAGTATTTGGTGCATATGTGTTCATACAAATTGGCGCTAACATTATTCTTGACCCAAAAAATCATATATTTCCATATAATGTTAAATACCCTAAATTACAGTATTTCACTACTGACTAAAAATTAAATTATTTTAGAAAAATAACAAAACATCATATATTATATTTCTTAATGTATATATTTACAAACAAATGAATTCATTTTTTGAAAATAATTTTCAATATATGAAAATTTTAATTTTTTTGAAATATCTTTCTATATTACAAAATACGGATTTCAATATTACAATCGATTTTATAAACTTTTAAATAATTAATTATGCTCTTATAAAAATAACTTATCATTTTAAAAATATATAAATTAATTTCTCAATCCATTTTTTGAAAGTAAATTTTGTTTTAAATAATTATATTCATTATAAAATATCAATTAAAAAATATATGTTTCAAAAAAATACCAACACATAGATTATCAATTTTAGATAATTTATTAACTTGTACCATGATATAAATATATCATATATTCATTTTATAAGATTCCTTAATGTTAATTAACTTTTACATATGACATTTTACTATTTTAATGGTTATTTCACTATTCCTAATTGTCATAATACTATATTAATTGTTATCATACATTTCTAATGGTTAGGTTAACATTCCAATGGTCAAATTTTTAATAGTCATATAGGTTTCTTAACTTCAATAATTTTCTCTTATTGAAGTTCTTTCTTTATTCAAATATCATTTCTCTAAAAGTTATATAAACTCCAATCCTCAAAATGAATATTTTATAATGAATATTATTTTTTATTTTTACAGTTTATTTTGAGTGTGGTCATTTTAGTACATGGAGAATATCCAAATATTCATATTTTACTTAATTTATTATCTGTTATTTACCCCATTTAATTATTTTTAATTCATATTTGCTTTGTTTCTAACTAATGTATCTTTCTTCATTTATGAGAATAATTGTTTTTGTTTTCTCTATGTGAAGAATGTGGTTTATACTAGATAACATAATTATAGGAAGGGAAATTTCATTGATAAAATTATGATTCATTATATAGGAAATGAGGAGATGATTTCCCCTTTAATAAGTGATAGGGGTTGTATTTTTTGTAAATAATAAAAACCATTCAATAATGGGGAATCACTATTAAAAAAAGTGTCTGAAAAGTTGATAAATAATGCAGTGGAAGGAATATATAGTCAATTTAAACCTCTAAAATTCAACAAAAACCCTTTTTAAACAATGTTGTTCCCTTAACCTCTAAGGTTACTAATTTTTACCATTATATTTTTCACCATGAGAACTAGTTTTTGAGATGGTAATATATCCTTTAATATTAAAAAGAATAATAATGACATAATTTTCTCCCATTAATTCAATATAAGAAAAAATATTTATCAAATAAAAATTCCATATGCCCAAATTTTAATTTTAATACAAAATCATAAATAAAGTGTTTTTATAACATTTATTTTTATGAAAAATGGTTATGATTGAATTATCAATGAGACTAATAAAATTGAATTTAAAATAATGATTTGTATTAAAATATTATTAATTTATGAATAGAATAAATTATTAAAAAAAATTCATCTTGTTATAATTAATTAAAGAAAACCAAAAAAAATGTTTCATAAGAATGCCACGTAAATTTTAAAAATATTGATAAGTGGTTAATAAATTTATAATACTTTTTGAAAAAAAATTTATGTTTTAATATATATAGTTTAATTTTAAAATGTATATAAAAAATCAATATATTCATATAATAAAATAATTTCATAAAAGAGATTCCATTAATAAAATATATATTTTCAAAATTGAACTAAAAATTAATTATTTCTGTAATATATAAAAATTCAACCCAAGCACATATGAATATGAGAAATCTAAAAATGATATTAATTTTATCAAATTCACATCATAATCATTATAAACATATCATTAAAATAAAATAATCAAATTTTGTTAAAAATGGTTTTTGTAAAAAATCAATAATTCCATGTTAAATGTTATTATAAATATATTATTATGAAAAAATATAAAAAACCTGAAAAATAAAAATTATATTAAATTAATATTATGAATATGAAAATATATTATTGGTTTTTTAGTTGTATTAATTGTGTGGATATTTTAAGTGTATTTTATTTTCCTTTTTTATAAATATATTTATTTATATATATTTCATATTTCTGTTAATACTATTTATGAATTCTAATTTTATGGATACCGCTTAATGTTTTTTATTTGTCTGTTCTTGGTGTTCCATTTAGATAAATACATCAAAATAGAAATAATTTAATGAGGATAAAATCAAGTCATTATAACCACTTTCCCCAATGAATGATGTACTCCATTTTTTAATTGCCGCCTTTCATATCTAGTCATGAGAATGGGATAAAAAATAAAAATTATGGTTTTGAGAATATTAATATTTTTTCAATTGAAATGGTACATGAAATTAATGATAAAATAAAAAAACATTCATTTTAAATTGAAATATCTAAAACGAGCTGACTATAAGGAAGAAACATTTTATTCATAATATATAATAGTTTTTTATCGATTATATATTCATATAATTCTATTAAAATATGATATTAAAATTTAATAAAACCAAAATAATACCATTATTCCTCAAGACAAATAATATTGTAACAATTTAAATAATAGACATCCATTAAATTATGGGTATGTTCATAGTTTGGTCAGTTTGAGCATTGAATTGAACAATGATATAGAATTATATCATCGATGGAAATGCAAACATAACTAATAAATTTATATGATATAAATAATTATATTTATATTTAATTTTTATTCTATAATGGTAAAATTATTATTTAACAGATTAATTAAGATACCAATGTATATTTGTTAAAAATCACTAAAACATGATCGTTATTGATTTCATCTATAAGGTTCTTAACAAAACATGTCGTAGTATGAAATTATAGAATATAAAATAATTATAAATATTAATTATAGTCCCATGTTTGATATTGTAATGATGAAATTTGGGAGAATAATGAAAGACAACCATGTTGTTAAGAAACTAGTTCAAAATGATTATGAATACTCACTCCCAATATTTAAAATTTACAATAAAAAACTAATGTACATGAATAGAATAATTATAAATGAAGATTATAAAATTTTATGGTTATTGATGATGTTGTTAAATAGGTATATACTTTTTTATACATCAGATTAAATCACATTAGTGGAAATCATGAATTACGATAACTTTTCAGAACTAAAATTTAATTTCATGAGACATATTTATCATTATGCACCATGATATCACTAATATGGTTTGATTACGTATTATTGAATAATTTTTACTATTTTTATGTAATTATATGGGTTTGGAGAGCCATATTATCTTATTTATTTAATTTAATTTGAATCAAAGGATACCAATGTTGTATATGTTTTTGTGTACTCAATTTCCCTCCATTAAGTTATTTTCATTATTAATGAATCTTTTTCATTAAATATTTATAAGTTCAACCTTATGATAATGTTATATTTTTTTCATCTTATGTTTCTATGTATTTTCAATTCCACATAATATACTTATTAATGATGGATCCATGCATTATAAAATGTGACATTGTATGGGTTATTTTTCTATATTAGAAATTTTATGATACATGTTTTCTATTACGCACACTAATTTATTTAAAATGATATTTCAATACCCTATTCCCTTCAAGTATAAAAAATTTCTTTAAATTCATGAAATTCTAATGTACACTTCATGATATTCCTTACACAGACATTTGATTATAAAATTATTTTTATCATAAGGGTTTCTTTTTCTCAATTTCAAATTAATGAGACATGTCTTATTTTTTACACCATTTTTATTTTATAGGGTGTCTACACTTATCTATGATATGTTATATCATGATTTATATTTTATTCATTTCATTTCAAGATAAATTTTTCATATCTCACTTTAGATTTGTTTTTACTCTAATGTTCCTCAAATAAAATGTTTTCCATTGCCAATAATTCATTAAAATCAAATGTTTCCTCAAAATATTATACATATAGTGAATTTTCATTCATTAAAAAACCCCTAATAAGATTATTTAGTAATTTATGGAGTTTTATATGTCCACTAAGATATTCATTTCACTATGAATCATATTTTACCCTAATAGTTTCTTATACGTTATCCTTTTGGTGGTGAAACCCATTTTCAATGACTGTATTCAATGGATAATTTTAAAAATGTCTTTATTTATGGATCAGAAATTGAATAAGGTAATTTTTAAAACATTTAGTTTCCTTGAAATTATTTAAAAAAAATTAATTTTATGGGTCATTTTCATCAAACCATGAAAAGGATCTCTTTCTAAAATTTTATGGCTAAAAACATGTTTCCACCATTATTTATTTCCCTATGAGACATAATCACTAAACATTCATGGTTATTAAATAAAATTATAATCCTCCATGATTTATAAGATATTTTTTTAATAAATATTTTGAAAAGGTCAAGTACATTATCTGTTTCCAAGGTGATTTTTCTAATTCTCCTACAAAGTGTCTTCCACCAATGTCACCATATTTAGATATTTTTCTATTCTTAATAGTGGATATTGTTAAAAATGTTAAAATCTACTTATTTCTCTATATGGAATATATGATTTTGATTTATATTAGAGGATTGATCCATCCATGACTTTTTCTTTCTTAACCATACACTGTGAATAGGCATAGATTTTCATCAAATTCATTTCCTTTATAGATAACCTATTTTCCATTATTTTAATTTAAGTATGTTAACCTAAATTCCCATACATAATTTGATTAGGGAAATTATTGACTAGTTGTATACCTATTATATATATAGTGGAATTACTAAACACTTCATCATCATAATTAAACAATATTTACCAATAGTGTTAATGTATATATTTGGATAACCATTTAATTTTCATACGTGTATCACCTTATGATTATTGATGGGATTATGATAGATTTAGTTGTGTTATTACATTCCAAAAGGTTATGAAACCCATTTTATTTCCATAGGGATTTTATATTATTATCAATGATTGGTTTTGAAGAGAATTAATATATATTGATGATAACATATGGGGATGTATGTCTCACTATAATGTATTCATTATAAATATACATCTCATGAAATAATGATAAGTGGTTATACATGGATTTATTCAAAACTATATTAGTTGAAATTGTTGGAGTTGTTCATAATATAAAGCATGGATATACTTTGATTTGATCATAATGTGTTCATGTTCATATGTTATTCCATTTTCATATACTTATTTTAATAAATACATTATTCTCTCATGTATCATATTTATTGAATCATGTATCTACACTATTTTTTCATGTCATAAATTATAAAGTGATTTATTTCACGTCTCTTGACATCTGATCTAATATTTTTTGGGTATGATAACCTTATATAATATAATTATATATATATATTCTCATCTTATTTTGACATATGATCATTGATTGGTATCATTTATATTTACCCATATTGAGTGTTTGATATCACCCCTTATTATATTTAAAATTTCCCCAGGTCGTGAAATAAATTATTGTGTATGATTTACCTAGAGGATGATATTTGATGGAGAATTTATAGAAGATATTGAAGACTCATTTTAGACTAAATAGTTTCTTAGATAGTTGAAAAAATTTCTATTTTATACAAGAAATATGGGATACACTAGTAAATGTTTTATTTAATTATTTAAAACTATAAACCCAAATGTTTCTTGGAATGTTATTTTTACCTTAAATGAGAAAGATATTATATTTATAGATATGTATCAAATCCATTATGTAATGATTTTTGATTTTAGCACTGGATCTGGGAGTTTGGGTTTAAGGTTGCCTCATTGGTAGAAATTGATTCCAATTTCTATAATTTAAATTTAAATATCACGTACTAGAAATAAATGTCCATTCATTCTACCATTTATCATAAAACGGTAAAACAAATATACAATCCTTCAACAAAACACTATCTAATATCCACTAGATAATGGTATATAATGATATGATATCTTTATCAGAAAAACTTCTGCATTACTTGTGGGATTATCACAACATAACTAGTAACAAAACAAATTTGACCCTATATTCATTTGTATATGGATAGTTCTTTTTGGATTTAATAAATCCCAAAATACCTAGGAAGAAACATTTAATTCATTATCTAAAATAGTAATAACCTTATGACATACATTGGATTTACTCTAATAGATATTACTCTATGTATACTATGATTATATTTCATATTGAAACCATCTATAAATGAACCATTCTATAGGAAATAATATTCAATGTTTCACATTGGTTTATTATAGTTCTAGTTATATTACTTTAAATGGAATAGAATATATTCCATTTTTTTATCCTTTAAATTTATTATTAATAGTCATCATCATATTACCCTAACCTATATGATATCCTCAAACATATAAAACATCCTGAAAAATTATGGAATCCAATTCCAATTTATAATAAATTAATGTTTGTGGAATATAGTCCAAATTTTATGAATTTAAATGCTTGAATGTGATCATAATAACCTAACCTTAAACTGTCTAGTGTGAGGGTCTATCATTCTTGAACATAAATTTTTTAGTGTGGTCTTCCCCATATGATGTATCTTCCTTACATGTGAATTATATCAATGTATGATTCACTGGGGCCTATTCCCCTTTCTAGAAACATAATATATGGTACAATGACCCCATTTCTGAAAAACATGTCCCCAAAATTTCATTCCATAAAATTCACATTGATCTATATTCTTTAATATCTCAACTAGGGGATGATATCATTATAACTCTTTCTTTTGGATGAGTAAACTCTATATAGAGGAAAATATATGATAATTATTGGGGGATTCATTCTAGTTATCACGAGATACATAGTATGGATCATGATTCCTACTTCAGGTCTGATCATTGATCATTTCATCTTTAGTACCCTTCTTTATACAATTTTTTGGGATCTTTAATACATTTTGGGTTTCCTCAATTATCCCTAAACTAGGATAACACCATCAAATATTAATAAATAATTTTTTAATATTTATTACCATATATTTTGTGTTGAAAAATATATTTTCCATCTTATAACTATACATAAACATTATCACTATCAAAC
This sequence comes from Viscum album, assembly GCA_963277665.1. NCBI lineage: Eukaryota > Viridiplantae > Streptophyta > Magnoliopsida > Santalales > Viscaceae > Viscum > Viscum album. The sequence goes on along the minus strand of OY728123.1, from coordinate 1,419,108,651 downwards.
TCACATTCTTGTGTACGGACCCCATATTCATGTTCTGTTATTTCATGTTGGAATCAACTCTAGGAATACATATATTCTAAAAAATAATGTATATATTTATTCTTATTACCATATTATATTTAGTGATTCCTATATCTAATCCTAATGGCATTTGTAAATTTAATTCCCATTCAATAATCATCTCCATACATGTTTTGGGATCCCACAAATTCATGTTGGGTCAATATGTCTATCATCTATACAAGATAACTCCCTTTTATGATATTTACACCATAAATTAGATCACAATTCTCATCAGGTTTACCAAAGCCAAGTTATATATAAACTCTTTAAATTTTTTTAATTTTTTATGACATTAAAATCCATCCACTGTCAATAATTTCTATAAGAAACTAAATATTATCCCTAAATTATCAACGGATCTTGTTCTTAAATTAGAAATGAAAGATACATAAGGGGTATTCAAGTTAAAAACTAATAAATCATGTACTGAGAAAAATAGAAGACTTGTCTCGCTAATCCTTCTCTCTACCCTAGGAGTGTGTTCTATAAATATTGATATAACTTTTATGGTGATATAACTATACTTGAATGGACATATCTCTATGAATATACTTCCCAATTTTGGTACCTTAATCATCCCCATCCAACTTCAATGTGTAATGATCCTCTTCATTATATTCTAATAAACTTGGAAATATATTCTCATGTTAACCATTCATTAAAACAATTTATATGTGTATTTGACCACAAAAAGGACTCATCTACTCGGTAATGATATATATGAAACAAACTTTTCCTACCTATAAGATGAATGTGTTATTTATAAGGGAAAATTCCTCTAACCCCATGCACAACATCTTTATGGTACAATGATAATATATTTATTACTGATGGTTATCTTATTCCCATATTTCTCTAATTATAATTAACTCATGAATTATTATTCTATGATTTACACATTAAAAAACCCAATTGTTCTTGTTGATTCTAATAACATTAAATTTATACACTCATGTAACATAAAAAATATCAAAAAACCAACAGAATCCAATTCTTTTATCATTCCATATTTGGATATTTATTTCCTATAAATAAAAAAATTAAATGTGTTGAGATATTCCTAATGAATAATCAAACCCTTGAATTGAGATTCTCTTCTTGAAGAATCTTTATTTTGTATGTAATCAGACTATGTTGCATTAAACTTAATAGTGTAAATTCTATTTTTCAATATATTAAACTGCTCGAAAGAAATAATAGTAATGTGAACATAAACAAAAATAAAAAATGATCCATCCTACAAGACCATAAAAATATTATGGATATCTATTTAATATGGCTCAATTGCATCACATATTCATCAAATATGCATAATAGATCTCATTTTGTGGGTTTTCCAAATCTTGTGGCCTTCTCTAAATAGCACTACACATGGATGGAATATTTTTATTTTCTTCTATATATGACAATGATATACAATGATGCCCATTATTAAAAACTCTTCATGTATTTATTCATGTTATTTTATGATACATAATGATATCTAGACTATTAATTATAGAACCAAATAAGGGTTTCATCTAGAATGAAATACTTCTTTAGCTTAATCCTAGAGACTTCTTCAATTCATGATAGATTCTCCCCATAAAATCATCACGAAGATGAATCAATTGAATTTTTTTCAAGATTTATATCTCTAAAAATCCCGATATATGGTGTACCATATCATACAACCGTAAAGTTTGTGACATTCTATCCCTAGTCACCTGATGATAAACTGAATGGAATCCATTATACCTCACATAAACCTTAAATTTATAGGGATAATCTATTATACATTATTTAATGTACTTACATTAAGTATATATTTGTGTACGAGTTATCTAGAATATGTTTCCTTATCTATAATCCTTTAATAGGTTAAAATTCTCTCATGCATGCTCATATTTCTCTATACTAGTGATTATGCATTAAAATTAATTTCAATTTATTTAATAAACTAATAGTATGAAGAATACATTATTTCTTTTCTAATTATATGAACTAGATTCATGTAGATGACACAACATCTGATAACTATATGTCTCATGGTTCTTATTATTGGAAGATATTTAGTGATGTCATGAACACATATCAGTGACTTAGCTTTTGATTCCATCAATTTCAGACCCTATTCTAGTATATAATCTCAATATTAACATGATTTTATTTTATATAATAATATACATATGGAAGAGATGTTCTTAATTAGAGTTAAATGTATCTTTATTCATGTTTTCTCAAGATACATGTTGATGTTTGTACTATATCTCTAATTCCCAACAATAGATATTCATCAAATTCCACTATCCTTCAACCACTCATAACGACCCAACCATGGTTTTTCTGGATTAGAGTGTCCCCATTACATTCAAATTCCCCTATATTGTATAAAAAAATTGATTCCTTATGTGTTTGAATCATAAAAAATATTTTAGGGATGTTGGTAATGATTTTATCAATTTATAAAATGGTCACCTCTTCTTTATAATGATATAGGTTCCACATATACATCCTAACAATTTGATATGTAAATTCATACTTATTTGGAAACCCTCTTACCCCATGTACTTTTGATGATAATACCATAAAACCATTTCTTATAATTTGGTATTTGGTCATCCTTTGTATGTTTATTCCATTTCATCACTTCCTAACTCAAACACCTCAGGATGTGATTTATATCATTTTCATTCCTTGTTAAAAGTTTTTAGAGGAATCCTATGGCATGAGATCTATTTAGGTATTTCCCATCACACACTTATATTTTTGGAAAATCATTATAAATTTAAACTATATGCACCCATATTTTAGAATGTAAAAATTACAATTGTTCTATCAATTTAGGTTGGGTTTATTGCGTCACTTTTCTAGATAGTATACCTAATCATTTGGTCAAATTTGAATAATCTGAAACACTAATGACTCTTTATTTAGGCATAATGGCCTTGAATTCTGTGAATATATCAATGATATGGAAAATATCAGTATTGGGAATGTAATTAAAGTAAGTTTTATAATCAAATTTTTCATATAGACCATCTCACCCCAGGTCATGGCTTTAGGACATTAAGATTCATCAAATTTTTTCAAGTCTATATGACCTTATGATTTAGACACTATATAGTCAAAGCTACCTGAATTTATGCATTATCAGTCATTTGTCTAGATTTAATAATCCTAAATAACCCAATGAAAGATACATATCACTCAACAAGTTTAAAATTTATAAATCACATCATAGGAAAAAATCATGCCTCCACTCACTAGGATACTATCTTTTATAGCATTTGAAATATTTGATCATTTGAAAAGTAACGAACAGAAAACTAGTTATGTTAAATGCTAACCTTGGGTAGACTTAGAAATATTTGATTCACATTCCTCTAAGAATCTCCAGAAATTACATAGGAATGGATTATATGAAAAATAAATGATATGATGCTCATGGGTAAAACTATTTAGCCAATGAAAAATTAATGATATTCTCATTAATCCCATGAAACTAGTAAAATATAGATCATGATTTTATTCAGGACATATATTATCTTAGATAATTTATTTGAATTGATTATTTTATAATTTAACTGTACTTGATCCCTTTTAAGAATTGTAATCTTCATTCAAAACCCCCTATATTATTTTTATATGTCATCTCATCCAACTATTGCATATGGACAAACCATAGTTTACTACGATAGAACATGTGATAACATATATAACATACATATATTTTTCTAAGAGTACATGTTTTAGAGTATTTCAACGGAATAGAATACCCTTGTATTATCCTCATAATATATGTACTTGAATATTTTTCCCACTTGTATCTATCCTCGAAAGTATGTCCACGAGGATATAAAATTATGTAATCCTTTGAATCTTGGATCGTGCATTGACTTAAAATCATGGAATATATGTTTCAATATATATTCCATCTATATTCATATGAGAATACATGTATAATTGATAATTTATTAATAAATATATTCCATCTTTGAATCCCATTATTGAACAAGTGTAAAAAATTTATAGTTGGGGAATCATAGAAACTCTGGTAATTAGGGAAAATATTTGAAAAAATGATTTACGTTGATTTAAATATTATCTGTTATAATATACACTATATAAATCATTTCTATTAAAGTATAATAGGCTAAAAATATTATGGAGGGATCTAGCTATCTAAACTCCAAAAAATAGTTATTATTAAATGATAAATATTAATTTATTTTCAAAGATCTTATCATATAAAAATTTAAGGTGTAGTAAGGTGAGGTGTTTGTTCGATCCAAATTGTCAAATCTTTATTCCAATACATGATGGTTTCAAGTATGGCTTTTTATATATAAAGGATTTCTTTCTTTCCACATTGGCCTCATATTCTTATATTTCTATATTTTTACTATACACCCAATTACAATGAACAGATCCCATATTTTGTTTGAGTCATGTCAAGGGTGGACCATTCTAAAAATTGGACACATTACACCATTATTTTAAAAACATTTAGATCAATATCACGAATAATTATTTTCTCTCAAGATATTATAGTCTATTTGAAAATTTATTATGACTCTTGATCAGGTAATACACCTTACCCCTTACCAATAATGATCTATAAAAAGCAATATACCTTACTCTACATCTCCGGTATGGTAGTTTGAATGATCTATGCATGGATATTTCTCCTTTTATTTTATTGTGTGACTTATTTTGTAGGAATTACTTCAACATTAATTTATTATTTATCTTATAGAACATGAATATAATCCATGGTATGTATTCTAAATACAAGGTCAAAATTAATGTATTACTTATCCTAATGTGTGACATTTTTTCAAATATCTCATTATAATCACATGGTTTAAAAATAGGGTTGATATTTTTATTATCCCATCAATATTTTTTGAATTTTATTTATTGCACACATGTGTTTTTTAGGGATTTCAAGGTATTTCGAAATGGTGATGCATTAGTTATTTTTAAGATGTGAAAACAGGGAGAAGATAAATAGTGAGATCCATTACAATGTGATGTTTTGTATGATATGGTTTTTAGTTATGGGGTGCAGTGTCTAGTGGAAACCAGCTATAAGAACCAAATTGGATTGTGAAATATATTAATTGAAGTGTTGGATGGAAGCAGTGTGTTTGGGTTTTGACATTTGAAAAGTGATGTTTTTCACATGAAAATTTTTAGAGAAAATACCTATGAATTTCAGGGAGGGTATTTTCACATTGTGTTTCTACTTTTTAGTTTGATATCCAAGTTTTGAGCTTCTACATGATATTTTACTCATTGATTGTTAGTTTAATTTTTCATGTTTTCCCATGGTTTCTTAATCCTCACCATCTGAGGGGTTTTCTTTTTTGAAATCATCATATCTATTTATTTTCTATTATTTATTTATTTTTTCATTATTTTTTTATATTTTCTCATATTAGTTTTTTGAAATCAAGTTATTATCTTGGGACCAATCTGTATCCTCCCAAAAAAACTAGTATTAACTATGGTTACCCATGTTTCATGGAGATTGGATATGGTTGATTCATGCCATTAGATTTATACCCACATGGAACTATTTAATTTCAAAAATGATATTACTATATTGATGAAACAGGTAAATAATAGTACGGTCAATGAGAAGAAAATAATTTATCTAAAAAATTAGAGATGTTGTAAACCATGAGATTTTGTGATTGGTAGGATATGAGTGAGTTAGATAAAAACAAATTCCATGTGTATTTGGTCGATAATACACTATTGGAGGTGTTGAATCTAAAATATTTAGAGGTAATATTGGAAGTGATTGAATATAGTTATATATCTAAATACCTAAAAAAATTACAACTGAAAAAGTTTTCTATCATTTGTGAATGCTAGAAAATAGAGATATAATAACTATCTGGGTGAGTTTACCAATATTTTAATAGACATATCTTCGATGGAATTCACAATTAATGATAAAGTTAATGTGGTATATATTTCCATCGAAGAAGAATGAAATGATTTTCTTCTCTTAGTTTTTTCGCTTGATTCATAAGATAATATCATCACCCCATTGTTTTTTGGGAAAGACACTTCAAATATAAATGATGTGATTCCATCATTTCTGATGAATAAGACATTGTGGAAGAACATTGATGATGATTAATCAGTTAATATTTGTAACAACACATGTAAATGAAGAATAATACATATTAAATATTTATTAATATTTTTGAATTAGATATTAATTTTACTTTAAAGGGGATTCTATGTTCGATAGCGTACCCGATAAGCAACAACAGGATTCCTTGAAATCTTACATTATACACAAATAAATTAATATTATTATTTTAAATGGTTGTTAACTCAAAGCAATTTTATTGGATGGAATGAAACAAATAACAACTAAAATATGATTATACATGTTTGTTAAATGTAATTATATTCATCTAGTAAATGTTAGAGTCTTAAAATGAGAATTAATCTAATTTTAAGCATAATTTATATTGAAAGGAAGATTTATCACCTTTTAATGGGGAACCCTTCTTAACTATAGTTTTGGTCACATTAATACATTTTATATGACAAAATAAAATCATTCTTTATAATGGGGACATCAAAATTTACTTTGTGCAATTTTTTGGAATTTTTCCAATAAAGATCATTTTTTAATGAATAGTGAGAAATATTGTATTTTAATTCAAAAGTACCTTTTAATCTAATTTATTTATATTGTAAGATTTTGTTTCTAATTGGTTTTAAAGTGAAATTAGAATATATTTTTACAATTTAATCCAATTTTGGTCATTGAAATTAACTTCACATTGTAATTGGACATAAACAAGTATCAATCTTTTGATAGTTATTGATTCTTAAAAACACGCTATTTGTTATGATAGCGGTAATTAATTTTAAAATTATTTAATTACACTTATATGTTTTTAATTTGGAAAAATATACATCATATTTGAATCCATAATATCAAATATAGCTGAGTCTTATTTTTTGGTTTTTTTTCTAATAATCTACAATTTTTGATGAATAGTGAAACCACTTAGTGGTAGTTAAAAAAAATGAATTTTTCATTTAAATGAAATTTTACCACTTATGTGTATTGAATTTCAAAAATACAACATACATGGTTGTTATCAAGAAGTAAAATTTGGTTCATTATGATGAAAATAATTTTTTCTGAATAGTAACTTTTGACTGTTATTTACCTCGGTTAAAGGTAAATATGGTAATTCGATGTCAAAAGAATATTATAATAGTTCAAAATTACCTTAAAAATTATCCTAAAATTATTGGATGGGTAGTGGCTGACCATGGGCATCCTTGGGTGGATTTTGGGACCCCATAGAGCCACTTATGAAAGATAATGACACTTTAGATTAATTAATTTAATGTAAAGATAAAATTGACATTGACAATAATATTTTAGTAATTAATTTTTATATGGAGTTATATAAGTTTTATTTTCGACTATAAATATTCATTGGAAAGCTAAAAATATTTCATACATCATGGTATTTGTTTTATCATTTTTAGACAACAAATAATCTAAATTATTTATGACATGATTATGATGCAGTATTTACCTCATTAATAAATGATTTAAATAAATAAGATTATAATGATTAAAATATTATCCAAAACATGTCCAATTATGATTGGATGAATTTATTTCGAATTTGTGTCATATTATCTTATACAGAAATTATTTTTGAACCATTAGAAACCGAATATCATTATATTATAAAATAATATTTTCACACTTTCCTAAATAGCCCCTCCTCCCCCTTATAAAAGGAGACCATTTCTATCAAATTCCTCACACATATCAAGCCATTTGGATCATCCAAACTCTACCAGATTAAGCTCCATAAATCCCACTTCCCCTCCTATATGCCTTACATTAGGCAAAAGGAACTTCAAGAAGTCCTTTTAGTTCAATCTAAAGGGAGTTACCCAAATTAATGGTAACATTTTCTCTTAATTTTTTTTCTTTTATTTTAATTTCCAACCCCTAAAATATTTTTATTCCTTTTTTTATAACAACACCAGTATCCTAAATATACTATGATGTTGTTATCATATGGATTAGAACTACACTTACACACACCTCCATCTAATGGATGAAGAACATAATGTTTCTGTGGATGGAAAACTAACGCCTCACGAAATGATGATTGTTCAATTATATCTTATCGCCTCTCATGGTGGTCATTATGATGGAACTGTATTTATATATGATATATACTATTTTTATGATTTTCTTATTTTTCTGTACTTCCCAATTATATCAAACCATTATGGTTTCCAGAGTTGGTAAATACGATAATCTCATTTGAGGAAGTGCGAACTACTGCCCCCTCAAAGTGATGTGATTAGTTAATGCCCTATGTAGGATGTATAAAGGATGGAGTTAATGATATTATATATGATATTATACTGAAATTATAATATAACTATGTATAACTATGTTTTAATTCCATTAAAATAAGAAATAGTAATGAAAGTAGCGTTCATGCGTATGTACGACTTACCATCTCCATGAATGGTGGATTTCATTTCTTACCTCTAAATTTTATGTACTATTATAAATAAATGTATATTCTGGATGTATATGATATATATGATACCCAAATCATGAATATTATTCTGGATATAATGAACATTTGACCACATGAACAACATGTAATTATAAGAGTTCCATTTTTGACTCAAGTACCAAATATCAACAAAACAAGCATTATTAACTTAAATGATTTCATAATTTTTATAACATGGTAATAAGTGATATAAAAGAAATAATAAACATGAAAAAGGATCTTAAGAAAGTATAAATTAACATTAGTTTATTATTCAGGAGATTAAAGAATGATCGAGTCAAGTCATACACGAGGTAAGGGAGTTTGTCTCAATCTCCTTTTTTTGAGGTTTTTTTAGTTTTATACACGTCTTCATTTTATAATGTGTATAAACCCCTTTGAATTTTCATTTCATTCAAAGGGAATATTTTTATACGAATCATTTTACTAAATGACAAAAAGGAATGTTTTTTAACGTAAGCGGTGACAACAACCTCTCCTCCGGCGCGAGTATTATTTAATCTTTGGCTTCTTTAATAAGTCGTAATGTTTTTAAAAGGAAAATTGAATACCATATACACTTTTTAAGTATTTTGGTATTGAAAATGATTTTGAGAATGGATTTATTATTTCAATATCTTTAAATGATATTTTTTTGTTGTAATATGGAATTGTTATCTTTCCTCTATGCTTATATTATGTTTTATGATCATGTTATAGTTCGTGGGAATTATTTATGTATATGGGTGGTTTCGTGATAAACCTAGGGTGGGTGAGCCCGAGATAGTTCTCCAATGCATTGGGTAACATGATTGAGGTAAACATGAATGTTTCTCAAAATAGATTTAGGGAATATACTGAGATGGGTATTCCAAAGTAACTCCTTGTGTAGTTGTGATAGCTACAATGTAAGTATGATATGGATTCCACAAGTTACCATTATGATTTATGATTTCTATGTGTCTTTCATAAATCTTATGATTTCATGAGGTAAGTAAAAGAGTTCATGTTTTGTATGTATTTATGAACAAATGTTTTCATTCAATGTTTTATAACCCTTACTGAGCTTTTTATGCTCATCCCATGTTTTGAAATGTTTTCATAGGACTTAAAGATGAATAGGGTCAAGGATGGGATAAAGGAAAAGTCATTCTGTCTATAACATGGAACTAGAAATGACTCTATTTTTCAAGAGTTTTTATTTTATGAAAAAAATTGAAACTGTGTAGAAGTGTCTACCTTGTAATCTTTTGAGATGTAATAGTTATGTCCTAATTCTCTAAAACTCTAAATCTGAAAATATCCTCAATTTGAATTATTCTTTTAATTCAATGTTATTTAAATGTTTAAGGTCAGGTCCTTATAATTGTGGTATTATAATGGTAATATATTGAATCCATAATAATATTGGACAATCGAGGACAATAAGAAAGTACAATTGCTTTTCTTATGAGAAAGAGGGTCATTTTTATAGAAACTGTAATGATTTTAACATTCTTAAGGAAGAAAAGAAGACATTTTACACCGATTTTGAGGGTTCCAGCATATGTCTTATAGAGAATATGGGGAATTTTCTTTTTGTTGTAATTGATTAATTTAGGTTAGATCTATATAATGAATATGTGATTGAATCAGTTTCTTTGAACCATATGACACCAAATAGAGATTTATTTTATTCATATAAAGAAGGTGACTTTGGTTTAATAAATATGGTAAATTGAGATTATACTAATTTATTTGGAGTTTGTGATATTTTTATCACTAAAAACGAAGGTGGTATGATGATCATGATGGATGTGTGATATGTTATAACAAAACTCCATAAATGTTTATCTTTTTTCCCCTAATAATGATGGGTTCATGCATTTTTTGGAAATTGGTGATTGATATTTTCCCAAGGATCAATGGTATATACACATAGAAAATAGATGATATTATTTCCAAGATAAATTTTAATATGCATGGTGAATTAATGGATGTTGTTATGAAGAATACATCATCAAATTTATTACACTGAAAATCAGCATGAATGAGTCATATACCAAAAACTGGAGTGGATAATGTTTGGAAATAGATGAAGGTCAGGATAGGTGTTCCAGGTTTTAAAAGAAATTCATTTTTTAGGGATTTCCACTAGTGAATAAGGAATTAAAATCAATTATTGAGGTGATGTGATTTGAGTTTCAAACTTTTTTGAGGATGTTGAAAAGAGGGACAAATTAATTATTAAAGGTTCTATAAATTATTTTTAAATCACAATTAGTGGGTATTTTGATATTTTTTGTTATTTTATTAATTGTTAAGACTAAAATATGATTAAAACTTTAGAATTTGTATTTCTTTTATAGGGGGTCTACCTGGTTCATTTCATAGTTTCAAAATTGTTTCATCATATTCCTTATAGATGATCATGGTTGATGTGATGCCTACTAATTATCAATCTAATTGAGTTAGTTGGATGTGATCTAAATATTTGAGGGGATTAAAGGGATATATATTTTACTCATCCCATTTTTTGAGGAGAAACTTTTTTGATTTTTTTTCAAACAAATTATTAGTATCACATGGTTTCCAAATAGGGGGGATAGTTATCTTCTACCATAAATATTTTTGAATTTTGAATTATTGTGAAATTGTGTTGTTTTAGGATTACAAGGGATTATAAATGGTAGTTGTTGTGGTGTTTTTTATTTTTAGAGAAAATAATGGGTGAGTAGTGTAATAATTTTAGATATGTGGGTGATGGTTTTTGGGCATGGGAAGTAGTTTGTTGTGGGAACCAACTATCAATATAAAATAAGGTTGCAAAAATATTAATTTAAGGTTCTATACAGATATGTTATGTTCAGGTTTTTATCTCCAAGAAGTGATGTTTTATAGTGAGACATTTTTTTGATGAGAGAGAGGTGTATCATGGTGTGGATTTTCACATTGGTTTTCTACACTGTATTTTCCAATTGATGTTTGAGGATTCTACTTGGTTTTGTACCCTCTTATTATTATTATAATCTTTATTTTTTCCCTATATCTTTTGATCCTCCACATTCTATGGTTTTTCCATGTTAAAATCTATGTCTTTATTTATTTCATGCTATTTATTTTTTTACTTCCATATTTATCAGATATTATAATAATATATTGTTTCATTCAAGTTATTATCTTAGGACCGATTAGTTTCCACCCTAAAAATGTCTATCTCTAAAGTGTTATTCATAGGAGAAGTATGTTTACCATGAATTCCATGGGAATTTGGGGAGAGAGATTCCGTAGGCTATGTTATGTGGGAATAAAACCCTAGTTTCTCATTGACCACAATAACACATTCCATAGAAATTTTTCCCCTAAATATGTTGTAAATCCCCCCTTTATAATTTAATGTCCCTATAATAATTCCTCTATGACTTCCCCCATGTCTAGGAATTCTAGTCGAGGTGATATGGGTGTGACTCATCTTAGCTCTGCACAAGGATATTACATGATCAATGAATAATAATACTCCAAATATAAGAAGTCTAAATATTTGGATAGAGTTTTTTCCCTAGATAATCATTGTCTATAGCATTAAAATTATACTTAATCTCCACAGTACCATAGGATGTTATTTCACACATACTCCATAGTGCAGTAATTTACTCAACTCCTATATACGTTGGTATTTTAATCTGAATAAATGTGGAATATAAAACTCAATGATGGATACCACATAAACATTAACTATTATAACTCCACCATGTTGTGATATTCATTATCAATGTTCATTTAAGAAATTAGGGAAACATTCCACCATCATTTTGATAAGAACCGTATAAGGGTGTAGCAATAATTTTGAGTAGTTCCTTATGAAATGATATATATACTGATAATCGATCATTATTAGTCATTTGTGGGAAATATTTAACAACATGGTTATATGGATAAACTAAGGGGACAATGTTACGTTCTTTGGAGTGTATCTACAACGATGTTTTTCTACTTAATTGCATAGCAGTTGGATAGGGAAATGCGTATTGGTTGTGGTTTTGCCACATTTTACATGACTCATCAAGTTAAATAGTCTTATCATGGTTATTATAAAGATATTATGTCATTTTCTTGACATTACGTTCATATCCATAATGAGGGTGGTATTAAATACCCTTAAAAAATTATATCAAACCTATAATAGTCACCAACTATGAAACATATCCTATAGGATTTCCAAAAAAAATCACAATGACTAGCTTTATTATGACCTAAGAACACCACTATATGTATTTATCCACATCTATAATTGTCTTGTAAAAACTCTTGGTCCTTTAAATATTGAAGGTTAAGATGGTCTTCATCCTCTTGAAGTTATGTATCGACACATGGGATTATTGAAACATCATGATTGAGGACATATTCAGTATATTGAGAGAAGAATAAATTATATTTTCATCCTTTATTCAATCATATTCAATATAGATCTCTCTAAAATGTAATTCAATATAAATATTTACAAGGAAATATATACTCACTTGATATTTTAATCATTCTAGAGGTTTATGTGAACATCCTCAAGCTATATTTATAAATTATTAGTTTCAAAACACCAACAACTAAAAAATTTAACGTTGATATCAAGATTGAGAGATAATAGAAATATTGAATTCCAAATGGCCAAATAAATACCAAAAACGTTTAAACAATCTTCTTACATTTTATAGCTCTGATTTACCAAGTATAAAAATAGCTACTTTTTAGAGAAATTTCTTGATGGATGATGATCAAGCTAAAGGCTCCATCCTTCTCAAAAAAAATATTCCAAGGATTTCATGATTTAATAGTTTGTTTTAAAATAATCTCTCATAACCATTATAGTGGTTTGGATTGTATGAATCATAATCCCTACCTTTATTGATAATTTTTCATTCAAGAGAAATATTTTTCCATGAAACACCTCGTGATGGTAGGGATTGTATAACCAGAGGATCAATATCTAGTTCTAGAATTGTTGAACTAATTAGGGTGCCATCCCATACAGGTGAAGCCAATCTAATGAGGTCTAGTTGGGAAGATCTTGTCTAATATGAATTGAAAGTACATGATGATATGGATAAATGGGATACTATAAATGGGGTAGATGTTCACAATAATCATTGTGATATGGGAATTTACTAAATAAAAATAGATAATGTTTCAAGATGAAACAATTTCCTATAAAATAATTCAAAATAACTATATATGCAAGATAGAGAATAAATAATCATAGAAATATCATGAATGAACTTTTTTGTGAGAGAAATCACACAAATAATCATGGAAATGTTTCCCTCAAACAAAAATTTTCCTATGTCTCAATGCTTACATCATAGTTCTTACATAATAATGAAGAATTTATCATTCCCAAAAGAATATGTTTAGAAAATTGTACCCCATTATCTATAATTATTTTTTTACACGGTTTTTGTACACCAAGACTCTGTTCCCAATTGATTGTAAGACACTCCTACACTATGTTAATCATACCCATCACCAAAATGGAGGAATACTTTAGGACTTATTGAGAGATTAGCACATTAAAAGATAAAAAATACCATAGAATCTTTTAGATTGTTTCTTTTTGAGATTGTGTATTAATGGTGGTGGTCCCATCATAATGATATGTGATGATCACATCCCACATTATACACAACACATCAATCAACACATTGTTTCTATATAGAGTGCACATTTTCAAAGCAATAAACCATTCCTTCCATTTCGGAATTCCCACCAAGTATAGATGAAAATAAAGTCATATAATTACCTAATAATTTTATCCACTTATGCATATTAGTTGGAGTATTTGATAGATATAAAAGTTTGGAAAATAGGGAATTACACATACTTTGATAAGACTAGATCCAAGGGTAAAATATGTGGGTTGGGTTCCCATCTCCTCTATCCTATCATAATTAAGTGACCACACACCTAATATAGGAACGGAAAACCCTACTACAAGCGATATCATGCACCTTACTCGAAGAGGTTGAGTACCATGAGATAATGATTTAAATTTTTTGGGTTCCCAGTTTTAGTTTCCTATATAAGGACCCATACATTCATAATTTCAACACAATGTAGGTGGTTGGGTGAACTGAGGATGAAGGAGAACCCCAACTAGAACCTATGAAACAAGAAACCCATTTCATCTCCTCCTAGCTCCCAATTAATTCAATTTGACTCCAAAATAAGGTGGAAAGGATACAGATAAACAGTATATGTGTCTTATATTGAGTATGAACATAAAAAATGACACTTCACCAATGTTATCTCCAACACCATGGTGAAGAAAAATAATTAAAATGGCCTCGAAGATACCAAGTTTCACTTTCAAGGAACCATGTATCTCATGTGATGGATGTACCCAATTCACTACTAAAGGACAGTTCTCATCACTTAGTTGATACCCAATAGAGTGAAAGATTATTATGGCCTCAAGGAAGGAATAGAATTAAACATCTAATCCCTCTATCAAATGACTCTTTAGTATTCCCATGTGAATCGACATCCTGGTCCTTCAAAATGGGCCGCACCCATGTTACCTACGCAAGTGCCCCAATTCTACCATTCACTTACCTAGGATCCATAGTCATCAATTTCATCTAACTAAACCCCTCATTAAACCAGGTCAATGGTGAACCATACTCCCAAGACACGTATATGGGTTCCCCATAATCTATGTTTCCATTCATGGTAACACATTCATCTATATTTCCAACTGAAACCCCAATTCATCCAATCATCTTCTAATGATTTCAGAATCACATGATTAGGCTCTCATGTGTGCTAGAGTTCCCCCTATGATCATGTATTCTTTTAAAAATGGGATCATTCCTCCCATAAAATGGAATCCCTAAAGAATCCACCAAAAATTATAGGACACTTTTGGTATAAAAATCATGTATTCCATTGATAATGAGGTTTTATATTATTTGGATATCAATTAAAACCCTCTACAAAAATATTCTTATCTGGGATGCTCAATCAATCATTCCTGGTCCTTGAGTATAATTTTTGGAATCTATAGACCACTCAATGATCCATGGATGAACATATGGGCCTCCTACCAGGTGTAATCATTCAGTATATCTTCATTGGTGATCTTTTCCCTCTTTTACATAAAAAATAAATACATACCATAGGATTATGAATATGTCTAATAGAAAATATAGCCTTCACATGACTCATCTACTAGGTTTAAATAGAATTTTCCACCCAAGTGTATGTCTCCCACTAACCCTTATTATGAATATTTCACATAGATGTCATTTTTCTGTGTCTTTAAATGGAATAACACATATTCTATACAAGAGGATGTTAATGTGAATAGATTGATCTTTGTATTGGACCTTAGACTATAGAACATGAATTACATGGGTTTTGATTCCTGTTTAGCGGGATACATATAATGCCACCTCATGGTTAAATCTTAACTCTTCATAGGTCCTAGATGCATGACCATTAAAGGAACTTAATTTTATTATGGGTGCATAACCTTAAAAGAAAAAACTATGGTCCTTTTGAAATTAGGTTCGAAGTTACAGTGTATCCCAATTAACACTATTGAACTAAAAGGGCTCTATTTAACTTCATAGGTAGACTTATAAATCCTATATAATGAGAAAAATCCAAAATCCACAACACCTACCAACTATCTAGATGGAATTTGGTTCTTGATAACTAAAATATGAATCTTTAAACCATGGCATAAGACATTAGTGGGAGATAGATGGAGAATGTCTGATGCATATAGATGATCACATCAATGAATAGTAAAAATTGATCACTCTCAATGTGGTAAAATATAAAATTACTAAAAATGATTTCATGAATAAATGATATATCTATAAAGATTTTTGGAATAAGAAATATGAACTGTTAAGAGATAATCCAGCCTCTCATCCTCTTAAACATCATTAAATATAATTTTTCATTAGTATATCCTAGTGACTACCTACCTTAGGAAAGTTGTCCAACACCAACTCAAAAAAAACTGAATGGTCCTGTGTGAGAAACCACATCCAATATCCAATAACAAATTTCCATGGTCATAATTTTTTAGATTCATTGAGTGAATCATCAATAACTAATGAATTATTTTTTTATTTTGATACTTAATCTGAGTAATATCATTAAAAAATTTAAAACCTATTTGGAAAAGTTAAATTGTGTGATATTATTCATAATTTTTATCTAACTGGTGGATTTATCTATAAATATCCTCTACTGGTGTGAAATATTTCTCAACCTTCAGTCCAGAATATTTGTATTGATTATGAAAATTTATTATTTGAGTGTTTTGACTCCCAATAAATTAATTTTACCCAAGTAATTAAAATTGATTTATTTGTTTGTAATAAAACCAAAATGATTATGAAAATTTCCCAAAGCCTATATAGTACCAATAATATCTGTAAAATACAAAATTTACTCTAAAAAGTGATTATTGACTAGATGTTGGAACCCCTATTCATGCATCATTTTAAATTTTATTTTTGATTCAATTTATAATACAAATATTTTATAGTCTCCCAATAAATTCTTCTTCATCATTTAAAATTTATTTTGATTTTTTCATTAATTATTTCTATTATATTTTACATTGAAATCAATGTTAATAAAAGTTTAAAATTTTTGACAATGAATTTTCTTGAAAACAATTGGGAATTTATTCACATTTTATTTTGAATTATAAATTTAACAAAAATTTGTAAGAGAATTAAAAAAATGAAAGTGATATTTATTGAACCACATGATTCTCTACCTTCATCCAAACTTTAACTCTTTCCATGATCTTATACATTGATTTTTTTTCAACTTCATACATAGAATTTTTTATTTTAAATTTGAATTTTTTTTCAATTTAATTATTTCCTTAAATATTGTTTATATGAAAAATTTAAAAATATTTTTTCTTTTTTTAACCTTCCCTATCATTTATCAATCAAAATATTCTACTCAGTATAAAAATTATTTATGTTATCAATTTCTGGCATCTATATTGAATGTTTTTAGCATGGGAAAAATAATTATTTTTATGATAGGATATCTTTATTTATATTTTTGATCTCTTTATGAAATTTTAAAGTCATGGAACTAAATTCATTGAGTTATCAATTCGATATTAACTATGTGTCTATTTATTTCTCACTTTCCGTATTTCTATATTCATCTCTAGTGAACTCTTTCTCAAGGAGTTTTATAATTAACAATGTTTCATTTACTTTAATAGAGGTATCATCTTCTTCACTATACTCACTATAATAATATTCCTCAATCATTGATAATAAATATCAATTTTTCAATTTAGATACAAACCTATATTTCCTATGTTAATAAAATATTATATTGTGAAATTTTGTATCAATATTTTTTTACGGAAATCATTTTCCTCTCGACCACATCTTTATAATCATCTTATCCTTTAAAAATTGGATAATTTTATGAAAATTTCCCATAACTCTAAACTTCAAACACTTCATGTTATTTTTTTCCAAAAAACAATACATCTATTCATTCTCCTATTTCGTAATGTTAATTAATGTTTTTTAAAAAATCACTTCCACATCTTTTTCATCTTCTTCAAAATCCTATTTCAAAACTAATTTTTTTCCACCATTAAATTATTTCAAATAAGTAAATGATATTTCCCTATAATAATTAATAATTATCATGATGAAATTACCCTTCCACATTTCAATGGTATTAAAAATGTTTTTCTGATCATCAAATGAATGTAAACCAATATAATTGTCTTCAAGAATTGGGAACTTTTCATAAAACATGACTTGTAGAATATATGTTATTTTATCAAGAACAATAGAATCCTAAAATTTTACACCAAAACCACTAATAGGGATCAAAATTTACATAACAGTGTGAATTATGTCATCCAAAATTTAATTATCATTTAATTTAAGATATTTATATTTCAATCTATAACTTTATAGCTTGGTTTACATTACGTTTTCATTTCCTTCATGATTTTTTTCTAATTTATCAAAAATTAATTATACTAAATTTATTCATTTAGCCATGAAATACTCATTTATTAAAAAGAAATGACAAAATGATAGTTTGAGCATGAACATTGTTCTTCAAATCAATTATATCAATTGTTAACATATAAAATCCTTCTGCGTGAGTAAAAAACACATCGTATATTCCTCTAAGACATCCTTACTGATATGATGATAATTATATAACCATTATTGATTTCAGTATATAATGCATTGTTACAAAATAAAAATAAGAATCCACTCTTTATAAAGTGAATTAATGTTCTCCATGTTCACAATAAAAAATAAACTCTCAACTATTCTTATATTAAGGAACATTATTCACTTAAAATTCTTGATACTTAATCATATATAAAGAAAATGTGACTTCTCTAATACAACTTTAAAATTATTGACATTATCCATAATAATTAAAAGAGAGGGGAAGAATTAGTGAATTTATTTCCATTTTATGTTAATTTAGAAATTAAAATAACACCTATTAAATAGAATGAATAGATCATGATCACAAACACAAAATAACAACAATATAGGACAAAATTTTGTTTACATGTTTCACCACTCAAAATAATAAGATAATCCATGGAATGATCTAGAATCATCCAAGACCATATAGTCCACATGAATTTTCATATTGGATACAATGAAGAGGGTTTATCCATGAACTCCCCATACACTAAATTGTATTATAATATTTTCATAGTTCTCCTACACAATATATATATATATATATATATAATCTATTACTACCCTAAATAGATTCATTAACCCAGTTATTTTCTCATAAATCTATCATTATGCGTCTTCATATTCTATTTATTTTTCGTTATCATAATCTTTAAGATGTATGGATGTAAATACTATTCTCTCCATATACTTATATTGTATTCCATATTCTTTTTTATATGACACATAATAATATTTCACAAGCATATAAAATATGTTCAAAAGTATATTTTCCTATTTTTTCACTTCATATTGAAAATTAATGTTCATGATTTTAAAAAACAATTTCCTTCATGTTTTTCTCACCATATTCCAATAAAAATATAATCCATCAATGAATCCCATTCATTTTAAAAACCATTGATTAATTTAATAGAAACATTGGAAGATAAATGATCCGGTCTATGATTTACATGTCACAAAAATATTTTTTCCTTGTATTTAGTTTTGAACTTCTTATCATGTCATTTGAACTCATTTTTGGAAGAAAATTATCAAAAAATTACATGTCACTATATATTATAGGGAACCCCATATTTATCCTAGGAAAAAATTATATAACCATTAAGTATTATAGGAATGAATTATATATATTTTGTTTTCCTCATATTAACTATTAAATATCATAAAATTCACTTTTACATATTTTTTTTCCTCATATCAACCATTGAATTTATAAAAATAAACCATTACATATTTATATTTTTAGGAATAAACTTTTACAAATCAAAATATTAATTTTTATATATTACTTTAACCTTAGAAAAACCATTAACTATTAATAGGTTTACTTTTATTTTTTGGATAATTAATCATTTTTTTAGAATTCTTCTAAAGGATACTTTCTATATGAGTAAAATCAACTCTTACATATCACTTGGTGATAAAGTAGAAAATATGTAATAGAAAAATTTAAATTATGTATTAGGAAGTGGAAAATATTATAGACTCATTTAGATCAGTACTAAAGTGAAATTTATATGTTGTTCGCAAGACTCATAGATATTGAGTACAGTGCCAATTTTAGATTACATACTCATCATCAAATTAATCCGTATATATTTAGTAATGTTACACATTCATTTAGTGACATAGTAAAATTTAAAATCTAATTTCATTAAAATAAAAATATCACTAAATTATTAAAAATAACTACATAATTTCTCATAGACCTCCAGGATTCAAATAAATACCTTCACCTAACAAAATATAGTTTATTTATTGTCATTTTTGACATGATATATGCATTGAAACATAAATCTGTCAAAACATATATATCAACTACATTTACTTTAAATCACTTCTTCCAAATTTAAAACAACTATAATATAGATTATTCTTCAACATCATATCTCATTAAACATTCTTTGGGTCACAATAAACTTCTCATGGATACAAGAACATCATATATTAATAACTCTATTAAACATATCTTGCTCCCAACAAGAATATTATATTATAGGTGGATCATAAGGAAAGAAATAATAGATCTAATGTTCCAAAAAAACCACAAAGTACCCATAGTGGAGGTCTTAAGGATAATATCAAATGCAAGATATTGATTTTAGGAATGAATAAACATATCCATCCTATGGCATGATCCAAAATTTTAGTTTTTAAGTTATTCATGAGGAAAATATAAAATAAATGTAGTGGATCTTGGGAATGGAAATAATTTAGAAAACATCCCACATTAGTTGTACCATTATCCTCAGGGTAGTTTCCATGGATAATGAAAAATATCAGTGTTTCATTCAAGAATATATGGATGGTTCATAATGATTTGGAAACTATATTTCCAATGCCTTAATGATTCATGTGTTTTGTCATTACATGATTTTATATCAGTTTCATCATTTTTTCATTCCTTTGAGAAGATGTGGTTGGTTCCCCATGTTTAAGTGATAATATTATTAATGATTAGGTACATTATCACTATATTCTATTAAAATGGGTCCACCATTTTTTTGTTTCTTTAAAATAGTTATGGGAAATGATGATTTATTTCAGTGGTTTTATGTATGGTTACATAATCATTCCCATAAATTTTACCATTTTCATCATTCATTGAAATGTCCAATGGATCCCACATCCATAAAAATGAACAAACATTATTTACAAAGGTAGATGATCATTTGGGGTTTCAAATCCAATGATTCTTAGGAAATAAAATTGGTTGAGAGGATGAGAGGTTGTTCAAATCACACCCTTTTGGAGGAATTTTTTCATATTCAATGACACTCTTATAATTTAAATATATGTTTTTTAATATCTACCAAATATTGAATTAGAATGTGTTACCATAAAAATGATTGGTTGTTGAATCTTTTTTCCTATATAGGGGGTTCTATCAATGTGACCATCCTTATATTTTCAAGATTCTACATATATTTATTGTTATTGATTATAATTGGGTATCTACTTTTTTTGAATCCATATAACCTAGAACTCTGGATTTTACTACCATCTAGGAAGTTGATTGGAATTTATAGTTAATGATTGAAACTTAATGAGGTTCCCTATATGTATTGTGTATAAAAATAACTTAGAGTCACATATTTTATTCTAGATCAAGACATGTTATATAACATCCTGATAAAAGAACATGTTTTAGGGGACATAGGAATTGGGTATGGAGCTTGAGCCTTAAGAATTCATCCTACGCATTCTGATTATAACATGAATTAGAATCATTATAGTTCAATCTTACCCCAACCTGGTTGTTCATGGTAATAGATAATTAATGATTGTGATGGTTATTTACCTAGGTTTTACCAATATAAAAATACCATCATGATTTAAACCAAGGAGGTTTCTCTTTTAGGGAGGAAATTTTATCATGTTACATAACTATGATTAAACACTAAGGATGTTCTAGAAAGGAGAAATTTATAATGTGATTCATATGATCATTTCAACTCCCTCATCCCTGGTGAGTCATTCTCTATGTTATAAAAAAGAGAATGAAAGTGAATAGACACCTTGAATTTGGATATGAGAGTTATGCACTAGGGAGGCACGAATATGGTGTGTGATATGGAGCTTACGCCTTATGAAAGAATACTCGAAATATTTTATATAATAGGAATCAGAGTCCCCATACTTCAATTATTTTCTCAATTCACTGATGGATGAGGAATAATAATTTAACTACTTGGTTTCTTGGGTCCCATGGGTTAGATATTCTGATATATGGATGGACATACACCATATTGGATTCCAATTGGAAGATACATGACTCTTACCATCAGATAGATAAAGATTTCAAACCCTGAGTGGTCATATGAACATGTCTAGATGGTATGAGGATCACACAATACCTATAATATTGTATGAGTATCTGATCCTAACATGTTATGGGAACATCCCATATGAAATGGGAATGAACATCCAAATAATCATGGATTGGGGTTCACATGGTTAAAGGAAACATTCCTGAGTACCCCTGTTGGACAAGGTCAACATTTCTGGGGGGTCTTCCTGACATGTCCTAGATTATGGATATGACATGTCCTTGTTGTCTGCCTAAAATTTATAGGGATTTTTCATGACATGTCTAGAGTCTCTACCCAAGATGTCATCAGTGTCTACCATACATGGATGACATGTCCCAGGGTGCTTCATTTGATTGAATTAGACATGTCAATCCGCTATATCATGATAATACATACAAGTCTATTGTGCTTCAAGTGATCAAATAAGACATTTCTAGAGCCATTCATCTGATCAACGTTAGAATTTCATAGGTATACCACATGGTCTAGTCTAAATATACAAGGATACATCATGTGATCGACAAAGAAATTTCCAAGGGTGTTTCATGATCAATGTTGGTATATATGGATGACTAGACCAGACCTAGATGATATATTTGAGGAACATTTTGTGACATTGGTAAAATGTATGTAGGACTTCATGTTGCTTAAATTACATTCCTCAGTGTTGTCGCATGTTCTAGATGACATGTATGGGTGTTGTTTAAGGTCTAACAAATATGTTAGCCGAAGCGCTTGATCATATTTCATGGAAATCATCATATCAAACTTTATGTAAGGCTTCTATATATTTCAGCCTTTATTTCGTAAATTTATAAAATTTCAACATGATTGTTGATACATCATGTGACTTAGTCTATACATAGAAAATATTTTGCATAATACATATGGTGCACTAGATTCCCTCCACAGGATCAATAGTTTGACCATGTGAAGCATATATACATATTATGTAATCCCTTAAGACATTCACTCGAATAACCTAATAGAAGACCCTTTTGATTTCATTATATTCCAATCCAAGAATTTTTGTATCACATCTACACTATTGTGTGTGTGTGTTTTGTGCTGAGGTGGATGAATTTAGAGGGATCACATTCCTAGATCTACACTACTTCATATTGTACATATATATATCTGATATGGGATTGAGTTAGTGGAGCATCATGCCTTTTATATGGACCTATTGAAGATCACCCATGATTACATTTTTGTGTCATGTGATATACAACACCATGAGATAATTTTTCCATTTACATATTCATTTATCACATGGATTTTCAATGTGACTTAACATAATCAAATATACCTGTCAAAGGGACATCACAAGACCATGATGAAATGTTAGGAAGTCTTTGCGGGATTAGGATGCCAGTAGAAGAGGCTTCCCCATGATCAATGGAGACTTTTTTGGGGCCCTTCGTGAGAAGATAATCAATTTTCAGAGGAAAAAACATGAAAAATATCATAACTATACATTTCATAATTGTACCTCATTTTTTCATTTATTTTACAAGGTCTATGGAATAATTCCATAAATTTTATATAAGGGAGTCACACGATCAAATGGAAATTTTTGATATCCATCACATGAAAGAGGTGACATGTCTAGTGGCCTTTATGTGATGAGACTGACATGTAGGTAGGGATTTCATGTGACGATATGGCTGATCATGTGGTCCAAAACTACTTTTAGTATGAAAACAATGTAAATTCCATTAGCATGAGGCTTACCCCCGAAACAGTTTCTATTTTCTATTTTCCAAAACTAATATCTTTTTACCAATGGTTATATGTTATAGAGTTGCATGATCAATCATGGAACTCATGATGGAATGTGGGAATTGTCATGGTTGGTCGCTCCACTTGACTATGGATTTGAAGGGGCATCACAATATTGAATGGATGCATCTAAGGGCCATCACATTATTAAGGTTCCTCACATGAATTTCTTTCTACTATATAGATGACATGCCAATAGGGATCTCATATGATAATTAAATTGATCACGTGATCTCTACATAAACGTTACATTAAAATCATTATAAATTACATTTCTTGATGATTTTTCCTTTTTTATGTTTTATATAAGGGTCCTTGGGTGATTGTTATGTGTTTGTCGATTCCCAAGTATCTTGATCATAGGAACTCATCTAGTATCCCTCACATGATCATGAAAGCCTATCATAGGGTCGTCACATGATGAATTGAGATATTTTATAGTGTTTATATGATCATACATGTCCACTTAAGGGGATTCAAATTATCATTTTTAGATCATTTTTAATAAATAATTCAGTTTCATGACATTCTTGGGGAGATTTGACTATGCGTCTTTTTAGGGGAATCATGATCCACATAACCTAGTAGCCTGGCCATCATGTATCCATGTTTCTCCTTAATTTTTTTAGGATAAAATAATACCTATTATTTGGATGTTTCTTCAATCATAATGTTTTTAATTCTCATATAGAGGGCATCGGCAAATGACCTCACTTAGAATCAAGGTCTGAAGGGATGAGTACTCAGTTTTGAGGAATGTAAATGTCCAAACAAGTCATTTTTTCTTCATCTAGATTTTGTTATGGGTATTTATTGTTCTTTTGGGTGAAATTTGGTATATATTGGGTTAAAATATAAATTTTAGAACAATTTTCTATTCATTTCACCATAAAATCAAACCTCTAGAGCTCTTATGATCTCCCCTATCACATAATTGCCTCACAAGACAACATTGTATCACCCAATTTCTAGATCCAATATCATGATCTCATTATGTGATCAATTTTTCACTAAAAATGTTCAGACATTCAATGATCTAATTAATGGTAAATTCAATGAACCATGATTCATGTTCTCAACCGTTTAGTTTTCGTGAAGGCTTCACATGAACTTTCAAATCTATCATGTGATCTCTTGATCATTATGCAGTTCAAAAGACCATATCATAGTCCCATCATTACAAGTCTTATAATGGTTCATGTGATCATGTGATGATATGTATTTTACTAGATTCACAAGACCTAGATAACGTCTTGTGATTGGGAAACATTATATGTGTCACACGATTCACATGTTTTTACTCAAGCGGCATACTAATTTTATTCAGTTTTAAAAAATTCATTTTCCTTCTGAAATATGATCCTTCTGTTGTAAATATGTATTCAAGAAAAGAGGATTTAGTGGAAATAGCTTAATTGAATACTATGATTCCAAACATGGATGATGACCGATATAAGTTCTTCAAGTCATCATGGGTGTAGCCATAAAATATTACGGGTAATATCCTCATAGATTATGATTATTTAGACTCTATATCTATATATGGGTGTCTCCTAAAAAAATTATATATATATTACAACACCCCATTTGGATATCATGACACCTTTATAGATTTTATAGAATCATAACACCTTCATTGAAAACATCTATCATCAGTCAACTTCACTTCCAATGAAAAAATGTAATGATGATGACATATTAAAATTTTTGTAAATACACATTGAAGAGGTATATAGTGAATTTTTCTAGAACATTTATTAATATTGCTCGATAATTTGGAAATATAATATAAATTATAAGTTTGGATGGTTTCCCAACTAGGACCTTCAGTTAGGAGGGAGCTTTGGAATATATTGGGGTATGCCTTTTGGTTGAAACATAATTCCACAATATTCACAATTGAGTTGATGAAAATTGGCATGTAAAAGGAAAAATAGATTTCATAAAACATCTCTTAATGTAACAATGGATTGATGATGGAATTATTTATCTGGTGGATCCTATATAGAAATAAATTTCATCTGACACACTTCAAGGTGGGAATAAATATTTGGGGCATCGAGTAAATTTTTAGAATACCAGTTTTAAGAGACATTTATGATTATTTTCTCGTTCTATCATCAATTTTGGATGAAGTAGAGTTGGCTTAACATATTTTTAGGGAGATGATCAAGATATCATAGAATGCCTTTAATAATTCCTCACTTCTTGGGAATGATATCCCATTTAAAAAATTTGTGGGTTTTTTTATCAAGAAGACCCATTCATAACCCAAATACATGTTGTTGAATCCTAATAATCCAAAGAGTCTCATGGGGAAAAATGTGACTATCAGAATATGTTTGAAGATGGTCTATTAAACTATAGAGGGTGGTAGAATATCCCTGATGTCGATTCAAAAATTCAAATGGATGTATTTCATGTAATACACTATAGAGGGTACAATCTCCCTACCTAAGAAAAGGGTGGATCTAGGGTTCTACATTTATGATGGTGGTGGATATGGATGAAAGAAATATTTTTTGTTTTGTTCATTCCTATTTTCATTGAACTGTATCTCTGGCGACGTCATATTTATTGGGGAAGAGTCCCACATAGGGTCTATAGATCATTCCATTTTTTATGGGGTTTGATGGGGGCTCACCTGGGAGGATATGAGTATCATAGTGCCCAATATATCCTCAATGTTTTTTAACCCATTTTACAATGTATTATTGGTGTGAAGAATTCCACTTTAAGGGGATAGTAGACCATGTCTCGCCTAAATTTCTTTGACCACTTTTTGTTAATGCCTTATGAGGTTCCCACTAGAAGTATAATTGATAATGAAATTGGAATCTAAGATGCTCAATCCAACATGATTTCAATTCTTAAGGGTGACCTCATTATTTATATTGATGAAAATCATCTCCATGAATGGTATGGTCCGTGAGGGTTTGGGAATCCATTTTGATGCATTCATACAGATTGTTCTACTTCACTACATGTTCGGTCTAGAAAGCACCTGATGGTGGATCACTATTTTTGGATGATGTTAACCAGGGAGGAGACTTAGAATCATGTAGGCTTCACTCAAACTAGTGATGATATTTGTCTATCCCATCACTACTCCATGACTGGGATTATATCATATCCAAATGCAAAACTATTTATATTGTTACATAAATCCACATCGATACCTCTAATTAATGATGATAACCTTGGACCCGATAGGTAGCTAGATTCTAATACACGAACCACATCAGATATCTCATCTACTGAAATCTAGTGTTTTTTAGATTAAGGATAAATATACTTGATGGAATTTGAAAAAATTAGTTCTCTTATGGTAATCACATTTAAAGAAAAACATTCCAATGTTTAGCCCTTACTTCAATACATTGATTTAGATTTATAATGTCTCAAAGGTCAAGTAAAATTTCCAAAATGATGGAAATAGATGATAGTCCTTCATATTGTTACAATTTCTACAGATGTGGAAAACCTGTTTATCCCTATATAATTAGTAATATTAACTTCATGAAAATCATACAATGACTATATTATGACCAAAACATGTTTTAAAATACCTTAATCATTGGGTGTATAATAATGGTATAAATGAGACATGTCACTCCCACATTCTATGGTATATTCTTTCTATGGTATGGATTTTAGAGATGATTTGGATGATGAACAAGGGAATGATTATGATGGATCCCAATGTAAAATGGATCCGTTGAGGGTGGTAAATTCCATTCTTAAGGTGACACAATAGTTACTTCCATTGGTGTTTTATCTAATTACATTATTAGTAGCCCCTTCTAGGAGTCCATCCTGAGAGAGGAAATGAAAAATTAAGTTCTCCAAACTATCGAATCCTTATAAACTATTATCCTCAAGTAAACATTAAAATTTATTTATTTTACCATTCTAGTAAAAAATTGCCTTATTTTGGTTGGTAAAAAATAAGATAGTCCCCTCTATTCCTTCTTGGAGGAACATAAATCTTTTCATTATGATATGGGTTGATTTTTTTCACTCTAGTAAAACTTTAAATATATCAACTTGTCCATTGATAAGTAAGGATGGTTGAAATTGTGACACAGTCAGTCCCAATACATGCTACTGACATTCCAACTATCATTCCATTTTACCTGATATAGGAATAACACTCTTCTATAAGAGGATGATATTGGAATATATTCTGCTAGTGATTTATCCTTTATAGAGGAACCCTTGGGAGAAGGTGATAACTTCTTTAGACACCCAACATATAGCCATCATTGTAATATTTCATCTAAAATTTATTTTAGTTTATATCCCTTTCATGTAGATAGAAAAGAATTATGATTGAGGAAACATCAATGGTTCCACCAAGTTGCTCATCAAAATAGGGAATCAACTCTAGACCTAGTGATGGGGTTGGAGCGATAAACATTACAATTGATGAATCAAAAAAAAGATATTTTTCCAACATTGATCATGAAAATTGACAATATAATAGAATAATATTATTTATCTTCTAAATTATAATCCTTTGTGCCCTTAATTTCAATACCTTTAACTCTGTGATCAGATGTTCTGGTCCCATCTTCATCGAGATTTCCCCCAACTTATTCTACTAATGGGGATGATGGATCTATACCCACCACATCAATGACCATGAGTTTGAGTCCCTCACTTGGTGACTTCATCATATACTATATTCATGTTTAAGGATTGGGCATGATTCATAGCTCGGATTTCAAGACCCTCAATCAACTAATGAGGTTAAATGTGTGGATAGAAATTTATACCATAATGACGAATGACCATTTGGAAGAGTTGAAGGATTAACTGGTAATTATCATGAATATTGTTTCCAACCTTGGTTATGGGGTATTTTATTATAAAACTCACCATGCCTGAGTGATGGAAGTGATTTCCCTAAGTGATACAAAATTGGACCTTGAATTGAGAATAGTAGTGAAAAGGGATTAATCTTCTTTCAAATCAAATTAGGACGAGGACATGAATGAGGCTTACCAATGAGCGGTAGGGGTTATAAATTACCAAAACATGATCAATGCTATAAAGGTTGAAATTATAAGATTACATTATGAAATAATTCATCTTAAGGAAGAGTTTTCTCAGTTGCAGAATGGATTATAAACTTTAAAGAGTGACTTTTTAGAGAAACATGGGCTATTTGACCTGTCAGAGAAGGCCAAACATGATGTGGTTTCCATGGAGGAATCATTACAAAAATATTTATAGGGTAAAATTGAATCCATTGGATAACTGGGTCAATCCATTTCCTCCATATAGCAAGAATATGTGGATCTCAAGGAATAAATTGAGAAAAAACTATAATGGTCCGGAAATTTTAAGATCCTCCATTTGTTTTTGGATTCACAAGAGAGACTCTGGGATGTAGTGATTCCACTATATTATTATAAATTATCAATAAAAAACCATTATGAATGGTGCACATCACTATAAATATTTTATTCATTCATGATATGTATTGAATTTTATGGAATTGAAGTCATATGGATCATCAGTTGTACCCACAAATTTATAATTACCAACTAAACCAAAACCCAGAATTTTAATACTTGGATCATAGTATAATTTCTACAATAACAACCCATAAATGATTAATTTCATACAATTCCTCATTGGAGTTTCTACTTCAGTCATTCAGATATTTAGTAGTTCAAAAGGGAAAAGTTGTTAAATGTATTTCCTAGAGGGAGAGTTTTCTTAATTTCTTCTTATGTCAATGGATTATCAAGTATAGAAAGATATTTTATAATGAAAAACAATGGTCTATAAAACAATTTTATACCATTTTTATATTTCACTAACATTTTCTTAAGCATCATATGGGGAAAGATTAGTGGTAATTGATTAGGATTCTGCTTAGGACACCCTTTTACGTGTTCTAAACTTGATATGTTTATACCTTTTATATACTATAAGTGATCAATACTTACTAGTTCAAAAAAAGCACATGTCCAATGAGTAGAGACTCAAATTTTTTCCATGGTTCCATTTTCATATTTTCTACGTGGCAGGAATTTTTTCTCTTTGAATATGATTGTTGATGGATTGAAATCTAGACAATTATAGTGTGGTAGTTTAGGGTCTTATAGATCATATATTCTTTTATTATAGTTTTAGATCTTATAGTTCATAACTTCAATTGTTTTTGTTTAGGTTACTTTATAATAGACCTTATATTACTATATTTTTTTGGTCTTCTAACTCACACCATATAATTCTATATTTTAATTTATTGTATCTTGTACCATCTCTTGTTTATGTTTAAGGTATTCTATCTCGGACCATATATTATTGTAGTGAAGGATTGGTATTCATGAAGGGTTCAAGAACCCTTTATCCTTGAAGGGATTATGAAGAATAAGTATCCACAACGGGTTCTGATACCCTTTATTAATTAATATTCTAAATATTAGATGTTCAGGAAGGGTTATAGATCCTTTCACTGTTACAAAAAACCTGAAGGATGAATATATATTATGTTCCATTAAAAACTATATCCTTATAGATATTTTCATTATATTTAATTGTGAAATATTGAGGATACTAAGTTCCCTTGCATAGTTAGAATTTGGGTTGTGTAAATCTTCTATCTAGGAGCTTGAACCGGTGAATATGGAATGGAGAATACATAAAAGGGATAACCAAAAAACCCCATAAGGTGTTGATTTTCACCACAATAATTTCAAGGCTCATAGGGATGATAGGTCCTTCCGTGAAAGGAGGATATGCCAATAGTTTTTTTTGATAAGATGCCCTTATAGATGATCTGATATGGATTAAATGAGTGGTCATGTCGAAGGTTCCACGCCCTCTTCCAAGGGCCATGAAATGTTTATGAAGATTCAAACATCCAGACTATGGGGGTGGAAGTGGGGTAAAGTCTATCCAAGAAGGGTTCTCAAACCCAAGGGAAGCGTAAATTCTTTTTGGTAATATTAGGCCCTAATCAATATGTTTTACAGTCACATGGTGAGGGATACCAAAAAAA
The DNA here is from genome assembly GCA_963277665.1 of Viscum album. NCBI lineage: Eukaryota > Viridiplantae > Streptophyta > Magnoliopsida > Santalales > Viscaceae > Viscum > Viscum album. Next base: position 1,419,077,201 of record OY728123.1, on the reverse strand, counting down.
ATTGAGAATAGAATATCACATACAAACATTGAGAAAATTTACAATAAACTGTGATGAAATGTCGAGGATGTTGAATCTTATTAAATATTCTAGTTATGTGGAATGTAAATCATGGTATATGAATATTTTATTTAACATAAGTTGGAATCTTTAGGGTACAAGTCAGTAATTTATAATGGGAGAATCCTATATTACACATAATAAGGATAATAACTTGTTGATTTAAGGGTGGACTCTCTTGTGGGGCCAAACAACTTCTAGAAACACGATGTTTGGGCATGTGTCAATTATACTAAAAATTCTATAGTGTTCCTTTTGGATTACTGAGTCTTTGTTACAAATTTTTTCAAGGGATGAACTAGGATCAAAAAAGCCCAAGCTCTATGGGGTTCGAAGAGATGAATATCAACTCAGGGAATCGGTTTGTATCAGCATAGACTTAAATACATGAATGTGGTTTAAGGAAAGAGTAATTTTCAACAAGGTTTTAGGCACCCTAATTATTGTGTCTCCACCTAGTGACCACATTAGAATAGAGTGGTTATGTGACAAATCAGTACTGTCACATTTTCCAAGAATAGGGTGTCCATCAAGAATATCACGACTTTTACTAGGACTAAAAGATATGTTGCATGAGCTTTATTCCTTGTTTATTTGTGCTCTAACATTTTCCTAATATCTATAAATGATGCTTTTAGGTAGGGTATATTTATTTTTATTAGACCACACTCTACGGGTTTTTATCTTGAAAAGATATATATCTCATTTACTAGTGATTTAAGGGATTTTGATTTGGACCATCAAAGATAATTTTTAAAGTGGTATAGCATTGACCATGGTTCAAATAGTTTAAGGTAATAATTCGTGTGAATATCATATGATAATAGAGTTACGAAATTTCCTAATTATGATTATCATGTTCAAGAATAATCCATCATTATTTTAAGAAGAAAATATTGTTGTTGAAAATAATGGCTCATGGTTCTCAAGTCATGTGTAATGGTATTGTACAACCATTCCAAAGATTATTTTTAATTACTCTAAGGTAATGAAATCCACTATGATGAGGTCATCACTCATAAGAATCAGAAGTCCCTTCATCTAAGTTAATGATTCCTCCAGTTGTTGGGATAAGTCCCTTATGAAAACCTACATATTACATGGTTAAATAGAGAGATTTCTTCTTTTATTCAAGGCCAATGGAAGGATTGGGGTAACCTGAGGTGCTCAATACATGAAGTGTGATTTCTGGATTGAGGTTCTCAACAAGATGATGGGATAACCACAACCTATGGTTGACCAGGGCCAGTCTCTTATAGTAGAATGATATTATTGGTAATGGATGATGGTCTTCATATTTTAACAATACGCAACTGAGATGTGTTTGCAGTGTAGTTTAACACCATACTATAAGGATTTTTTACCTTGTAATTTAGCATCATGTAGCAATGAATTAGTAACTGACTAGAAAATATGAGAGATATCCTTAGGTACACTATTCAAAATTTAGGGTAATTTTAATATAAGAAACAAATTCTATCCTTGAAAATGATTATTAATGAGAATCCATATATTGGGGTTCTTCTTGTATATATACTTTTTATGACCCTGAATTATAAATGTAGACATTAATCGTATATAGGTAGGGAAATTATTTATGACTCAGACCTATTTAAATAAAAGTATATGAAGCTTTTTTGGTTGGGCTTCCCTAGGATTACTTATGTATTTTGTACGGGTAAGAATAATTCCATAATTATCTTTTTATGGTGATCACCTAGTGTAGATATAACACATATATAGGAGATATGGTCATTCTATTTTCATCCCATAATGAGTTTCAACATCAATGTCAACTAAGGGGTCCTCTGCATAGATCGATCTCATACATAGGGATATATATTTTATATATCTCATTCTGGTATGGGGGTGAAAAAAAATATCCCTAGCACAGATTCATGGAAAAGAAGGGCCTCTCAATAAAATATTATGTCCATAGGGATGATACATGTGTCATGAAGTTTAACATCATGTAACTAGGACTTATCTCCCATAGGAGTGACTTACTCATTGCGATTAGGTATTCACAAAAGATGAATACCAAAAAATGGAAGGATACAAGGATATGATTCCATAATATTTCATTAAAAATTGGTATGATTCATTAATGTGTAACATCTAGAGTATATAAATATTCTTGAAAATTTAGGTTATTGAAGGTGTAAATCCTAACCTATTGGGAAAAAATCCCTCAGTGTTACATTGTAGTATTTTTCGGTTGATTGTGTTTGTTTAAAAATATGGTTTCCATTATAATATTTGGGGTCCAAAGAGTTCGTTTACATTGTATGTTGAAAAAGATCCATGATAAAGTAATGGATTATCTAGAATAGGTACAGAAAATTTCATACACATGGTGACGTCGTTTCCCAGTGTTTTCCATATTTTAAGGGTCTAAAATTTGGATTTTGGTTGGCATTGTGAAAAATAGATTTCCTTTAAGTACATATCAAAATATGTAAAAGTCATGAGTTTCATAAATAATGGGATTCACAATGTTGGATTTGTGATGTTATAAAATATGTTCATAGTGGTCTCCATGATTACGATAGGTTTCAGGAATGTAGAATTTTACTAGAGCATTGTGATATAGGGAACATTGCAAAGGAAATTGAAGGGATCTGTGAAATGGTGATGTTGTGGTAGGAATAATTTATAATTAGTGGAAAAACAAAAAATTATACCTCTACCCCCTTTATAAATTCTGCATGACTCGAGGAAAATTCTCGGCCTTCAGGTTCGTGAAGCTGGTTCACAAAGGTGGTTCATGCGAAAATGTTTTTGAAGACTATGCTAGCCAACCGAATGTTTCAAGCATTGCGAATGTAATGGAATTCATGAAGGCTATAAAAATGTAACCAAAAGATGTGTCCTTTACCAAGGATATGTAATATTCATTAAGTAAGGATATTCATGAAGGATATTAGTGGTTCACGAAAGAGGGAGCTTCATGAAGGTAGGGAGCATCACAAAAATATTAAAGAGGAATTTCCCTATAGACTTGTGGTAAAGTGGTATTCATATTGTGGATGAATGTGGAACTTAATGATACACTAAATTAGGTGTAAAACATATTGATTCAATAAATCAAATAATAATCTTCTGAAGAAGCAGTGAGAATGATTCAGTTGAGAGAGCAATGAGTTTTCATTTTGTGATAGGTTGTAAAACAAAAAGGACAGTGAGTCTTCTCTGAACATTGTAAACTATAGTGTGCTTTTACTGGATTTGGTACATCGTCACATTGATGTGGGATTCTACTCATATGTACCCCAATTATGGTGAACCATGTAAAATTTTGGTGTCTTTTGAATGTTTTATTTATGTTTATACATTACTGCAGGAAAGAGTGAGAAAATCATTTTGTTTAACAATGAAACAATATACATAAGGGGTAGTAGTTTTAATCTATAATACCCTAATTCACCACCACCCCTCAGGGTATTTAACATATTTGAGATAATAATTGGTATCATAGGGAAGGGTTAATTTTAGTGTTTCTATCATGGATGTTGTTAATCACAAAGGGATTCTAATCATCAATGGAATCAATTTTTAATTATAGAAGAATCAGATGTAGCACTATTTTTAATCATTAGATATGGATGTTTATATATTAAGAACACATGGAATTTTGGATAGTGTATAAATTGGTGCACTTTAAGAAGATGACATAATTTAATTATCTTTTGACACTTGAGGAATCAATTTATTAGGGGGTCCTTATCCAATGAAATCTATACAAAACTGATGTCACGTATTTCTACTAATTCCATGTGGGAAAATTTTCTTAATATATATAAAGTTGATTCAAAAGTCATAGAATAAAAATTCCATGTTCATTGGAATAAATATGAGGATATGGTAATGAACCCCAATGAATCTATTGACACATTCCTTGACAGGGTGAATGTTGTAGTGGAAGACATGCATGGTCTTGGGGGAATTATTGAAGATGTAAAGATTGTCAAGAGCATCTTGAGAAGACTTCCCCCTTAGTTCAATCCAAAAAAAAATTGTGTTGAAGGATAAAGATCCAAAGGAGAATCAATTAGATATCCTACACAATAATCTTGTGTCATATGAGATGATAAATGAGGACATTGAGTCCTTGGAAAAAGGAAATTTCAAAGTGGTAGAATTCAAGGACCTGAAAAACTCGCCATTGAAGATTTTCTGGACGAAGAATATATGGATGAGGTGATTTCATTCCTTTCATATAATCTATAGAGAGGAAAAGGAAAGTTTAAATGGAAACATCCATTTGAATGTTTTTGATGTGGAAAGGTTGGTCATATTGTACCAAGGTGCCCTAAAATGTTTGATGAAGATGAAGAGAATGAAGTTGAAATTCCCATGAAGAAATATCCAGCCTATGTGAATGGTAAGAAATAGTTCAAGATAGATTTTTTCAATAAAAAGAATCTTCTTACCTAATAAAATGTCAATTTATATGAGTATAAGTTTAAAGAGGTAGTGAACTATAAATATTGTGGAAATAATGTTATGGTGGCAGTCATAGGTAACCCTTAGAAAAATAAATAATGTGACATTGATGAAGAAGAGGTGAAAGGAAGAGTTTATATGAAGGTTGTATTGTAAACTCATCTTGAATAGATAGATGTTTAGAGAGCCAAAATTAAGATATTCAACAAAGTGGTTCATGATGAAAACTTCTATATATTGTAGAAGGATGAAGATAAGTCTAAGATAATGGAATAAATTTATCATATTAAGTATACAATTCCAGAGGACAATGAAATGGTTAGTGGGAATAAGATCAAAGTTTAATAATATAACATTGTGATCAATAGTTTGAATAACATAATGAACGAACAAATCAATTGCATTGAATAAATTGAAGAAGAAGTCATCGGTCTGTGAAAAAAAACTTATGGATCATGAAAAACTCTTGACTCCTAGAATGTTATTAGGAAATTAGATCATTCAAGTGATATAAAAGAAGATGTGGATCATAGAGGTTCAGCGTAAAAGACGAAATAATCATGTTCAAATGTGAAGGCATATTTGGGGCTTGACTAAAAACAAAAAACAATGACAATTGATGTCAAAGTGCAAGCACCTACTCTGAGATTGAAGGTTGATTTGGGTTTGGAGAAGAACTAGAATACTCTGAGAACCCAAGGGCCAACCAGTGGTGTAGAAGTGACACTTAGAAATGAACCCAACTCAAGGTTTTATTGTTGGAAATATGTGACACTGAAAAAATGTGTGTTCCATAGACAAGAGATACCTAAGGGCATAAGAACAATAGCATAATCCACACAGACCTTAATACTCTAGAATATCTTTTGAGGGACATTGTTTTTGGTGCGGAGTATTTGGTAACATGGATAGATATTGTACATCAACCATGCATATTAATATCTCATTGCATAACCAAATTGGTCACAAGAGGAAAATCAAAGAATAAACAGGTGAGATGATAATTAAAAATTGATTTGAAGCTTTTCATGATGATAATGGTCTATCATACTCTGAAGAAGGTCAATATTATCAATCTATACCATGTATTAATTCAAAAACATTGATAAAATATAAAAGAGATATGATTTTAGGGGATGTAGAAATTTCCTTTAAAAATTAGAACATTCTATTGTATGGATCATTCATAGTGGTTGCACATCCCATATGGAAAAAATAAGGATCTTATTATAGGAATAAAATATGTGAAAGAAGATTTTTTTAAATTTAGAAATGTTGAAGGCCTGAATATAATTGGATCAGAAAAGGTTAGGTTTAGGGAAAAATATATGAGACATGCTGATTTCATAGTAGTATAAGGTCTCAATCACAATATGCTTAGTGTCAGTTAACTATGTGACTCAAGGAATGCTATATGATTTACCATAGAGATGTATATCGTGAAAGGAAGAGATTGTACATTTATTATACTGGGAAAAAGAACAAAGGGGAATAAATACCTTGTAATTGAGAAGAATATATGCACTTTTTATCTAGAGAGGATGAAAATAGGTAGTAGTATAAATGAATTTTTCATCTATGCCTACTATCCTAGGAAGAACTGGTAAAATGTGATGCAGATAGAGGCCTCCCTAAGTTATCACATGATCATACTCATATGTGTGAGTTATGGTATCAAGGGAAGATAATCAAAAAGATATACAAAAAAACAATAGAATTCAACCATAATGCTTGAACTGGTTCATGCAGACATTTTTTGTCCTATATCACCATGATCTATTGACAGGAAGAGGTATTATGTTTTTTTTTCATTGATGATTTTATCAGGATAGCATGTGCGTTTTTTATTTCCCATAAGATCTATGTTTTTAGTTTAATAAAACAATATCGTAAGGAATTATAAAGTATTCCAAGAGAAAAAAATCTTAAGTTTCATACTGATAATGGTATAGAATTTACAAATATCCAAGTGAAAGGTTATCTTGAGAAACATAGGATAATGCATCAAGTTTATTCAGTGAGAACTCCTCAAAAAATGGAGTGGTTGATAGTTGGAATCGGATTATCAACAACATGGATAAAACAATGCTTATTTAAAAAGACGTACTAGAGAAATTTTGGAAGTATGTATTCATGACGTCGGTCAACATATCCAATAGGGCAATGTTGTGTCCGAAGGAAGAAAATAATCCATATAAGATGTGTTAAGGAAATAATCCAACATTCAAATACGTTAGAATATTTTAATGTAAGTTATTTATTATCAATAAATAGAAACATAGGAAATTTGATTCATGTGGAAATGAGGGTATATTACTTGGATACTCAGGAAAAAGATTATCATATAAATGGTTCAATAAGAGGGTGGGAAAATTAGAAGATTTAAATGATGTCACCGTAGTATAAAATGAATATAATCTTTAGTAGAATAGTAAACAGTTACCTAATGAGAATGATGAAGATGTAAGAAACACATGGGGAGTATAAGTGACAGATCCAGATTTAGAGTAATATATTTACAATGAGTAGGAGTATGTAAAATCTATATCTGCATATAAGATAATGATTCGAGCTGAAATGATAGAAAAAATATCATCGGTGATCAGATAGTACCAGTACAGACAATGAGGATGAAGACTCTACCACATGAATCATTCTTATCATGGGTAGAGCTGGGATGTTATGCTGATGCACCTAAAAATAAAAATTGGGTTCAGGCCATGAATGATGAGATTGACAAAAATAAAAAGAATCAAACATGGGAGATTGTTTTGAGGACAACATACAAGAATGTCCTTGGGACTAAATGGATTTTTCATAACAAGATGAGTTAATATGTCACAATAATTCGAAACAAAGCAGGAATATTGTACAAAGGCTATTCCCATATAGTGGGTATCGATGTTGATGAGAAAGTTTCACATATTCCAATTCTAGATACAATGTTATTATTCTTTTCCATTTTAGTGAAAAATAAATTCAATGTTTTTCAGATGGATACCAATTTGGAATTTCTGAATGGGGATCTGGAATAAAAAGTTTATACTGAGCAGCAATAGGGTTTTCTCATTCATGAATATGAGATAAAAGTTTGTCATTTAAAAAAACAACTATATGAGTTGAATCAATCACCAAGATCATGGTATTCATGACTAGATTAGTTTTTGAAGATCCTCTATTTATAGTGTGGTGTAGTTGATTAAAATCTCTATGTCAATAGTGACAGTAATCAAAGAATGATGGTTCTTGTATATTTTGATGACATAATATTTGGTGGATCAGATGAAGCTTAGTGAAAAAATTTTCAGAATTCATAAAAAGTGACTTAATAATTACAATGAATGGTGAACTAATAATTTTACATTGGTCTATAGGTAAGACAAGGAAACCATGACATGTTAATTTCTTAATCTAAATATGAAAATGAGTTTTTGAGCACATCAGAAATGGATAATTCCAAGGAGATGACAACTTCAGTGGCTACCCGGATGAAACTATCCTGAGATGATGAAGGTAATTCAGTTAATATCACATAATATAGGAAAATCATTGGCAGTATATTATACATGATTGCTAAAATATCATATATTGTTTTTTCCACATGTGAAGATTCATGGTATCAAAGAAATCCCAAGGGAATTCGCATGATTTTAGTGAAGAAAATACTTCAGTATATCAAGGGTATGGTGGATTTCATTTTTGTGTACAATGAAAAATCTTAGGAAGAGTTATTGGGGTATATATATGCAAATTGTTTCGGATATAATGATGATAGAAAATCAATATTATGTGGTGAATTATTTCTTATAGGATTGTATCTTTCTTAGTTAAGCAAGAAACAAGACTGTATTTCATTGAGCACCATAGAATCTGAGTATATTGTGATTATTCAAACATCCACATAGTTGTTATGGATGAAGTATAATCTTGATGATATGGTAGATGAAGTGGATTCTTCGATCATAGTCCATTGTGATAATTCAAGTGCATAAATATTATAAAAAATACATTCCATCACTCATATTCAAATCACATGTAAATCAAATATCATTTTATCAAGGAGAATATCAAGAAAGGGATTTTATAGTTGGAATATGTTCCAACAGAACTACAGGTTGTGGAAATTTTGACAAAGGTCTTACCCAAATAAGCATTTGAAAGGAATCAACTAGATCTAGAAGTTTAGTCAACTCCCCACACTTGAACAAGTGTAGATGTGGGACCCCCACCCCACCCCATAAACACCCTAATTTATAGTGTTTGTTTTTCGTTAATATCTTGATTTGTTTTCTTTACACTGTTGCAAAAAAAAGGAGTGACCTTTGGCATAATTGAAAAAGGGGGATAATTTGTGGATATTAAAGGGGAGAATCTGACTAGTGGAGGAATCAGGTTGGGGGATTATTAAATATGAAGATGATAAAGGTGATCTACCAAAGAAAATATATCACACTGATGAGGTTCAAGGTGAAAGAAGTTGAGTGGTCATAGATTAAGTGATTCATTGTCTATATTTTCATTATACTCATGTTTCTCACACCATGAATGGATCATGTGGGATTTCCACTATAGGTTTTGGATTCCCAATGGTTTTTTAAATCATATGTTAAAAAATATCCAAGAGAAAAAATGTATTCCCTAGAAGTGGTATGGAAAATATTTTACACAAGGTGACGATGTTTCCCAGTGTCTGCCAAAATTTTTGGGGACCAAAATTTGGAGTTTTTCTAGCATTATGAAAATTATATTTCCTTGAAGGCCTTATGAAAACATGGAAAAGGTATGAGTTTCACAATGAATTGGATTTTTAAAGGTGGATTGACGAAGGTACAAAAAAATTAATGGTGATCTCTAGGATTATGATATGATTCGCGAATGGTGAATTTTACTGGAGCATCGTGATATAGGGAGTATCCTGAATGAAATTTGAGGGCTCTGAAAAATGGTGATGATGTGGCAGAAAGATTCTAGAATCAGTGAAAACTCTTATAAATAGGCCTTACCCACTTCAATAAAGTAGTGAGTCTCAACAAAAATTCAATGTCTCTTGGTTTTTTAAGGTTCCTCGCAATGCTGGTTCATGCATAAAAGTTCACAAAGGCTATTACAGCTAACCAAATGTTTTGAGCATCATGAAAGTAAGGGAATTATCCAAGGCTATAAAAATATGACCATATTTTCTGAGCTTCACGAAGTCTTGGTGAACTTTTTTAAAGGTAAGGAGCTTCTCAAAGTATATTTTAGAATTGTGAAAGATTGAGATTCACAAAGGAAGTGATAATCGAAAATATATTAAAGATGAATTTCCCTGTAGACTTATGGTAAAGTTGTATTCATATTTTGGATGGAAGTGGAACTTAAGGATACACTAAATGAGGTTTAAAACATATTTATTCAAGAAATCAGTGGGGAATCTTCTGAATAAAAAGTGAGCACACTTCAATTAATATATTAGTGATATTTCATTTTGTGATAGATTATAAACTAGGAGGTACAATGACTCCACTCCAAACATTATAATCATCAATGCACTTTTATTAGATTTTTTACATTGACACATTTTTGTTTTATGCTCCTTGGATGTATCCCCGTGAGGTAGAACCAATTAATTTTTTTCACATTCGTGCTTTAATTTCTGTTCATAAATTGTAATTATAAAGAGAGAGAAAAGTGTTTTTTAAATAAAAAAATATCCTAAAGGTGATGTAGTTTTAATCATTCATACCTTGATTCACACCATATCTCATGGTATTTAACATAGTTGGACTGACATAACCCAAGAATATATGAATAAACTGGAGGTTAAAATAGGTGGTTACATGGAAGATATTGATAATGATGGAAGGCCGTATTTTACATAATAAGGACAATAACATATAGATTTACATGTGCCTCTCCTATAGGACCAAATATAATATAGAAACACAATCATTATCCTCATTCAATTCTTTATTGAATCCTATTGGGGTACCTTTGGATTATAACATCCCTATTACTAGTTCATTATATGGGACAATGAGGTGCAAGGGATCCTATGGTCCTTAGGGTCCTTATAGAGGAATATCAACTCAATTATTTTTTTGATATCAAATCAGATATCAAATATTTTAATTTGGTTATTAGAGAATATAATATTTAATAAGAGTTCAAGAATCCTAATGGTTATTCCAGAACGTATTAAACATATTTTCAGGTGAAGTAATAAAAAAAATATGATTCTTAAGGACCCAATCATGGGAGGGGATGATCTATTTAGTGTGAAGACCTCTTATAGTGCATCTTAACATCATGTTACTTGGATGTTTTGTGGTTGGTGATAAAAATGAGTAACAATTCATCACTATATTTCCCATAGTATAAGAATCAATCAATACATAATTTTTATTTTAGAAAATCATTTTCATAATTTTGAACCATTCATAAGGGAGGTTTTATTTTTATCCTTTACTTCGCAGATAGATCGATGATTTAAGACTTGTGTAGTACTACATATCCAATGGTGACAAGAATCAAGTCACACATATTTCTAGTATAAATGTTATTCATTTTAGAGTCTTTTCTCTAGTAAATGGAATATTAAGGAGAAAATTGAGTAATTATCCAACCTTATTTAATGGGTGGAAATAAGTGATATGTATCTAGTGAATGAATTTTGAAAAGGGATCATTCAAATGGATATTTAAACCTAAGGATGTTATGTCTTTATGGTGAATACATACCATATAATGAGAGGGTATAAGAATGAAATTTCATAATCTTTCTTTGAGATTGGGTATAATGAATAGATGAGTAACATTGAAGATTTTGAATCCTCTTGAGTAGTGGAGATATGGGGAGCATAAATAGTAACACAAGAATATCTTAATCAACAAGAAGTGAGAACATATGGGTACAGGACAACCATTGATAATGGTAGAATCCCATATTCCACCTAGTGATGACAATAACTCTTTAGTTTACTGGGTACCTACCCTATAGGACCAAAAAACCTCTAGAAATATGTTCATTGGATTGGGGTTCATTCACTATCAAATACTAGTGGTGTCCTTTTGGATTATCTAGTACATGTTACATGTTTTATATAGGGAAAAACCAGGTGAAAGGGAGCCCAATGTCTTTAGGGTTATATGAGAAGCATATCAACTTGAGGAATTTTTTAGTTTCATCTCTAATATTTAATAAATGATGTTGGTTCATGGAGAAATTATGAGTAAAAATTGTTTGAGATTACTAAAGACTACAACAGTATATACTAAACACATTTTTGGGGTAATGGAATAGGATATGAAATTATTAAATACACTATCATTATAGGATAAATATATTTTGATATAAGGGCCTCTTATTGTACAATTTAATTTTGGGAAATAACGAAGGTTCCATGAATTATAAAATCATGCTAATAGGAAATAGTTCCCTATCCCAGACATATCTTTATCGCACTGGACAATGAATATTTCTTGGTTCCATGCACTAATTGATCCATGCTTGGAATGATAAACAAAGTATAACATGGAAGTCAATTAATCTTTGTAAGAGTTCTTGATAGAGAATACATGGGGTTGTCCAAAAATATTTGTTTACTATAGTCTTTACATGGATCTATCTCTCATGGAGGATCATTGAATAGGAGTGATGGAAAAATGTGGATGGTCCTATATTGGAAGATCTATGGGTAAGTACATATCTTATGATGGAAGGAATCAAGAGACATGAATTTCTCAGATAGTTCCCTATATAGGTCCAGAAAACATGTAGGGAGGGGGAATTTTTATCATTTTATGTGTTGTGGTTGGAACCATTATTGGATATCTAGGTGTCACTATATATCCTATTGAAATATGAATCAATCCACACATAGTTATTGAAGGGAAACATCACCGTATAGGTTTGAACCATACATTAAATGGCACATTTTTTCTATTGATATTGTTGTTCGACATATGATTTGGGATCTGGGAATTACTTCATATCCTATTATAGAAGGAATCAATCAAAACATAATTCTTGAATGGGTAACTCTCCGCATAGGTTAGATGCATACATAGAGGGAGCATTTCTCCATTAATAATGCAACTAGAACCACCATTTGAGATCTAGGTGTCACTATATATATTTTCATAATAGGAATAAAGACACAAGTAGTTATTAAATGGAATAATATCCATGATAGTCTGACCCATATAAAAAGGGTCAAATTTTTTCTATTGGTATTGTGGATACACCCAGGATTTGAGATATTTATATCATTACCTATCATGTTATAACATGAATCAATAGAATCATTGTTCTTGAATGGAAAACTCTCCATGGAAGTCTGAACCATACACAATGTTGGGGTTCATTAATATTCCATATGATCCTATAATTTTATATATAATCATCACTAAATTTCATTTTATTATAGGAATTGATCCCAATGTAGTTTTTCAATGGAAATATTACCTATGTAAATCTGGCTCACACATTAGGATGAGAGCACTTCATTTTTATTGTACATAGATCTAGATCATGAACATTTAACCATCCCCAATGTAACATTCTTAATGAAATTTAATTTCATGCAATACAGAAATATTATGTGAAGTTTCATTCCATGTGGTAGGTAAGAGTGATGTTTCACTGTTTAAATTCTTACTGGTAAACATAAGATGCTATGTAGTTTAAATTCTTGCTTCCATAATATAGGATGTTGTGCAGTTTAGATTATTTCAACCTGTATTTAGGATGATGTATATTAAAAATTCATTCTTCCAAAACATATTTTTTTTATTTTTTTGACATCATGTTCTAAGGAAGAAACAAATATTATGAGATTTGTGTAATGTAATTGTTAAGAAACCTTACATTGGAGGGGGAGTAACACGTTCTCTAAAAATTATGGATAATGAGAAATCTCCATTAGAATATAACATATGTATTATGTATGGTAATTCCCACATTGTTTCCATCATTATATTTTTCATTCCTAAAATAATTGGTGTTCTGAGAGACATTATGAATAATCCATTAAGGAATGGGTGAAGGAGAGCATTTTTATTGAAGTCTCAAGGAATCTGATTCTAATGAACTTTGAGGTTGTGTAGTGTACGCATACTTTTCTCATCATGTCATTCCAACTCATCTAGAATCTTTTTTTATATCACTTTCTCTATGTTTTTTCCAAGGATATCTATTTGTAGTGGGGGGGAACTTAACTTCTATAGGATTCATCTCATTAGCCCCAAAACAGATGAATATGGAGTCACTTGTGTGGATGTACACGTAGTAGTATACTAGGTATAAAAATCATGAAGGATATTTTCAGACCCAGAATTACTGTACTTATCCACTATATCTTTAAATACTTTTAAAAGGGTATTGTAAAATGATTATATTTTAATTTTTCATTTCATGATAGTGGGATAAATTATTGTATTTTATATTGTACTTCTGATACAGATTATACAATTTGTTAGAACAGAAGTCGGTGCCACTTTTCTTCAATATCAAGTGATAGAAACTGAATATGGTGATGAAATTGGACATTATGATGATAATTCTATTTTTTATTCAAACTACCATGAGTGGTTCTTCCACATCCCATTTGAAAAATCATTTTTTAGTTTTAAGGATGTTCTTAAACTACATAGATTTGTTTTAGGATATATCCCAAAACAACTATTACCCATATAGAAAATGGACAACAATATTTAGATATATATAGAAACTATTAGGGTTCATGGTTGAAGATTGCAAGAATTAAAAATGAATGAAATAACTAGGTGAATTCTTCATAGCCCTATATCATTATTAGAAAATCATTACAATGTCTCCTAATTTTGTGGGAGAGTCTATTCCCAAACTGATGAGCACTTCATGAGCCTGCATGGAATTATATTATTATGTTGTGGATCACTCTTTCTACTATGAATATAATGTTTATTATATCAATACTTCAATTCTTAAGGGGGTTTCTCTCATTTTTCCCATCTCAAATGGTAAATTTCACTAATGGGCATTGATTCTGTTTCATTTTGGATTGATATAACAAGAGGGTACCATTTTAGAGGTAATTGAGTATGGTATATAACCATCAAAGGGTGGATATCATTTCTTCAATATTAGGGGAGTTTTTTTACCTTATTTACATCCTCTATGTCACAAATGATGACTTGTGAGATCATCCTTCGGTGTGTGATGTGGAAAAACAATTTGCCCATATCAGGGTTATCTAGTACTATGTTTATATTATCTAGTGTGTCTATACATAAAAAATTGATTGAGTCACACGATTTAATGGTTGTTTAAAATATAACTACTCTATCAATCCTCTAACATGACCAATGAGATGGTACAATTCATCCTTCTTGATGGTACACTCTCCTTTGATATGTTGGATCACTAGATCTAAATCCCCTATGATGTCCAAGTAGGATATTTTTAGTTGTAGTTGTAGATCCAATACTATAGTGAGATCTTGGTGTTCATCCTCATTATTACTGTAGTCATTGGATAGTGAAAATGAGTAGGGATAAATTGTTGGAAAAATAACACAATCCTTATACCAACCTGATAGTTCTTTTTTGTTTTACATACTCTTATTATGATGACTTTAGAAGGAACAATAAAAATATATCTCCTATAATAGTGGGGTGTCATGGTCTTAGAAAATATCTTATTCTAGAAGCTTAGTGTCCACTGGTGTGCTTTCTAGGGTGGTATGTGTTGCAAGGAAATCAGCAAGGGCCTTCCCATTAACTAACGTTCTGTGACATGAACTGAAGGTCATGCTATTTCAGAATAATCAATCAGTCTTCCAAATAACCAATAAATATAGGGAGACCAAGGATTTCCTTAATAGGGTCAATAAAAGTGACCAAGTGAACAATATAGTGCTACAAGTAATGTATCACGTTTTTCACTACAAAGATGAGTGCATGGTAGTTCTAATCGATATCATAATATTTGGTCTCAGTATTGAGCATCATTTGACCATAATAGTATAAGTTTTATTCATTCCCCAAATCATTTTTTAGTGTGAGAAGAGAACTAGGAAATAATTCCACAATGGATACATTAAATATAAGTAGATTTCCACCTACCAATGAAATTAATACCAGTGGGTGAAGTAAGTACTTATTGAGAATCTCAAAGGATCCTTGAAAGTCCTCATTCCATATGTAGGTGACAAATTTCTTCTTTAACTTTGTGAATGTGAGAAATTTTCCATCCATTATAGCTATGAAATTTTGAATTGAAGTAATTTTTCCTTGGATTTTCTTGGTTCTGTAAGTTTATAGGGGTGTGCCAATTCTAGGATTGCACTAGTATTTTTCAGATTGACCTTGATGTTTCAGTGGTGTACCAAAAATTCAATGAATTTCCCTAAAGGGACTCCATAATCACACTTCATAAGATTCATATTCAAACTGTGTTGTAGCAACATGATGTATATTTTTTTTTATTTTCATGAGGTGATCACATCACTTTCAACATTTTATCTAGAACATTGTCGACATAAAATTTTACTATTCTAATAAAACAGGCTTAAATATATAGTTTGTGGCATGTTGGTAAGAAGTGTAAACATTATTTATTCTATTGGGAATGACATGATATTAAAATGTGAAGGCAGTAGTTTTATTCTCTCTAGGGGACATATTTATAAGATTATAACCACAATACCCATCCATGAAAGAGAGGGATTTGAATCATGTTGTTGCATTGATCAAAATAGCTTTCATCATCAATGGGAAATCATCCTTTAAAAACTGTCTATTACGGTCTTTGAAATTGATGAATACCCGGATCTACACATTTTTTTTCTTGATGATGATGATTTTGACGATCCATTTTGGGTACTACACTTCCCAGTAAAACTCTGATTTAATAAAAAATTTAACAACATATTTACATTGGTAGAATGAGAGGGCTGCATACTTTTGGATGCCTACTTGATACCTCGATGTACATTGTGTATTCCTAGGTTGTGGATTTCCATATTGGGGTTTATCCAGATCATTTTTATATAATTCCAATAGAACATGTATTGATGCTACATTAAAAATGTAATATAAATCTACTATGCCTCATGAGACATTGTGTCACAAATTATTGTAGGTTACATGTATACTTTTATTTGAAGATTCACCTATCTAAGATAATATATGTTGGTGGAGATTCCTTCCTCAAATGCAAGAGGGTAATTATTGAGGTTTTCCTCTTCTTTATCCATCATCGAGTACATATAGGAATTTTCAGAAATTGCGGGTAATCCAAGGAAATCTATATTACATTCAAGGTAATAAAGTCCATGGGAAAAGAAATTTTCATCCTGAACATCCCAACACATTGTAGAGATATTATGGGGATTCATATTTTCTTTTATGATGCCTTAGGGGAAGGAGGATCCTGGGCATCCTGAGTTATAAAAAAAAATATTGGGGGATTCATCAGTTTTTTCTGATGGCATGAGGTAATTATCAGATCACGACATATTATTAACCTAATAGCCTTTTTAATAATCTCATTTAGTTGATGCGATAGTTTTTACATTTATATAAACCATTGAATTTGTTGATCCACAATATCCTACAGATATTACATATAATGCCTCAATCAGGATTATGGTAGCACATAATCATTTTTGAGAATAATCTAAGGATTCTAGGGGTGGTCCCCAATACATTGTGCACTACAATATGTATATCTTCATCCACTATTGATTATTTTAATTTCTTATTATATAAACCTTCATTAGTATATATGGATTCACAGGACACTATGGGGGTGTTTTCACCTTATAGTATATCAACATTCCAATCGATGGGGTATTTTCAACCATTAATGAAATGCTAAAGGTACCACTATGTGGCGATGAAGCCAAGTTCATCCAATTAGGACACTATATGATGTGGCATGCTAGATAACCCTGAAAACATTATTATATGTGAGATTCTAAAATTGAACCTTGATCTTGATCTTCCCATTAGGCATTTTCTTACTCTTAACATACCCTTTATTGGTCATCATTTTTTGAGATTAATCCCCTTTGATATATCAAAAAATTTGGGCATTGTAATTCTAGGTGAGTTTGATACCAGAACAATTGTCAAGCTGATCCCTTTAGATGTAGACATTGTGAATTTATCCTAAAATATAAAGTTTTCACACATTTACATGGATAACATCTTCTAGATCTTTTTATATTAATGAGATGGGTACAAGGAATTCTAAAGGCATATTCTCAACCTAGTAAATCTTATATGCTGAAACTTCTGTCTCAAACTCTTATGGGAACTAGAAGGGATTAATAAGTAACTCTATGAGTTCTTTGAAATATGGGTAGCATCTAGGATTGAAAACATTGCTGGAACAACTTCCAACTATTCCATAATGTCATGTATCTGTTCCAGAGGTATTACCCTCCCAAGGTGGGGTTTATCCCAGTTATGTGGATCGTGGTTTTTGATGTTTTAGTTCTCTAGGACCATTACTTGGGAAGAGTTTGAAGTAGAATCTACTGCAAGTGTCAGGGTTCAGGCCATCCTTCCCCTTTTTTGGGCTGATCAGAAAATCTCAACACTTCCAGTAAATCCTAAAAATGACTTGGATTGAGTGACCACTAGAGGGATTTAAGGATTATCCACTTCTATATTTGTTATTATAGAGTTCATTCCCTTGAGTCTCAGATTAATATATTGATTCCATAGAGATGTTATTGAAGTATTGTGTTTGACCATGCCTACGTCGTCCCCTGTATCATTGGCCTCTGTGGCCTCAGCCTCCATCAGCACAATTAAGTATATAGAACTCATACTTTGATGAATATTTGACATTGTACTATGGATTTATAAATGAATATTGTTAAAATAAAATATTATGATCTTTTCATACGATGAGGGTTCTATTTGGGGGGTCATTTCATGTTCTTTATATGTTGGAGAAAATAAATAAGTAAAATTTATAGCATGTGTGTGTGTTGTATATGAATCCTTCTCTTATGAATTTTCAAATTTCTAATGATTACATCATCATCTACGATTTTTATTCAATGAAACCTCTCTAGTTATTAGGATAGTTCTTTTTTAAAATTTTTGTTGTGAGGGTGGCATGAACATTATCGACTATATATTGAGTTGTCCAATTATCAAAATTCCTTCAATGCCCAACTAAAACATCATTTTAGTTACTATCATTATCTGGTAGTGTGATGGTTACACAGTTCACCTATGTCAGGGTGTTTTCTTGTATCACCTATTTAGAATCAACCATGCTCTGGAAGATGTATTTGAGGAAAAATTTAGTCTTGGATGGTGTGAAACAACATCCAATGAAAGGAAGAGTATTTAGAATGACCAGTGAGGTTAACCTCATACTGTTTAATGGGATTTATTAGATTTACTATGTTATATTACATGTCTACAAGAAAATAACTAGGGAACATCTCATTTTCGAAGTAATTGACATTATTCATCTTTTCCTCAAATCAAAGTAAACCCCTATGTCATGACATGTCTCAATCGGGCATGTTTTGTAACTCCCTAATCCCTCCTCCAATAGGACAGGGGGTGGAGACTATCACTGACTAGACATTTCTTTAACATTGGATGCCTTATCCTATGTACTTGTACACATGTACACAACTCCAATCATATAAAATTCATAAATTTAAAAACAAATGTACATCCATACATGCATACATCTAAATCCCCTAACCAGTGTACATAATGAATTAAAGGAATGTAAACAATGAAAAATACAATCCCTTCATAAAGGGTTTGAAAATAATGCCATCCTGAAATTAATATTGGGTACTGATGTCGAGATACTGTGGGAACACACCTTGGTCTATCTATTCTCTTTAATAATTTTCTGGTCCTAGTCCATCTAGGACTCAATCAAAATATTGATCATCTATACAAGACATGACACTTACAGGACATTCCATGCAGTTGTGAGTATAACAATACCCAATAGGACACCTCAAAAAAACCAATCATACAAAAAGTTAATAACAATCACCTCTACACAAGTATAGTTCTATGTAACATATAATAAGAATATCTACATATAATCAAAAATTAAAAACATTCTATTGTTAAGTCACAACCATACTACGAGACTAGGATTCTAGATCGAAGGATCCACAGTTCACTCATCTGGTAGAAAGCACTCCATGAGTATTATAGCACTAAGGAAATCCGTTTGAGATGTAGTTTTCATTGGGTTATTTCATTATAAGTACACACTAAAAAGTAAGATAAGATTTGATACATATATGAGGATCACACATAAGGTCATGGGGTATACCAACAACTCAATCTGGATTCACCCTCCAAGTAGATGATTGACACATGTGTAGTGTTGGTCAAGAAAAAATACACTTAGGGAATGAAGATCAATATGGTATACACTCTGGGCCTCATCTAAGGATTTCAAAAAATAAATCCAAGAAGACCTGCTGAAGGGATCGTTTTCCTATGTGTAAGCGGTTATTTCATACTGACCCTCAAGGGATGGATATGGGTAACACACCCTAAAAAATATGTACAATAAATATAGGAAAAGGGCTTAAAGTCAACTTTATGGGAGTACATGGTGTTTATTAGGGTTCATCATTGTGTCACTACGACACTGGGTCTAGCCCATGTAAATGGCCCATACCAATGTAATAGTTTACAACATGTGTTTAACCATGTACTCTAATATATGTTCATGTACACTCCATGGTACACATAGAACAACTATGGAGAGGTCACATTCCATGTCATAGGGTCATATTGTGTGATCCTTAACATTATCCCAAAACCGTAGCCACTAATAGATGGACCCACATGTCATGTAATCCCATATTACACGCCGTATGGGTTGGGTTTTCTAGAATATCGTGGGTTCTTCATCCAGTGTCTATATGTGAATCCACCTTCATAAAATTCACCTTCAGTCCTGCTAGAAATCATGGATGCATTTTGGTTGAACCTCTCCATTGTCATTCTCCATAATATGTCCCTTCATTTCATTCATAAAATGGCCTCATTATTCATTCTTCTCTACTCACCAATTAACAAGAAATCAGTTATCCAAAATCAAATGTTCAACCACCACTTCCATCATCATACCACCATTATGTAATGATGATCCCATATCTATATTATATAATCATTGTGACAATAAACTTGTGTGTAATGATTGATTTTTCAGTGGATTTCGAACCATGGGTCAATGAAGAAAACCTATGATGAACAATAAAATATTGGAGAAATGAATAGCCACAAACATGATGAATGAACCCTGAATAATGTTCATGTTGTACTTGATTTGTTTTCATTATAATGACAAGAAATTAATAAAAAAAATCAATCAGAACTCCCAAAATAATCCCAAAAATAAATAAATCCTTCAAGATGACTAAACCTCATATCGATCTATTTGTTTGTTGATTCATGATCATCGTAGGAATTTTAAATTAGGAATGAAACAAAATAAATAATTTTTTACCTTAAGGTGCATCATTTTCTAATGAATAACTAGTAAAAATCATCATGGTTGGTGAGATATCTGAATCTCATTTAACACTGATAACCTGTCTTCAATTCGGTTGATGGTCTCTAGAGAGAGAACATCCAATAATCTCTCCAAGGGTTTTTAAATGGTTCTAGAGTTATAAAGCTACCCCTATAATTCCATCATAACCATATAATTAATGAAACATCAGTCATTGCATCAACAGAATAAAATAAAATAAAAATATTATTTATTTTTTTAATTTTACACCCATGAAAACTTTTATACAAATTGACAACACAGACAATGTTATGAAATTACTAGGGTAAAAACAATGTTATAAACTCACTAATCCCCTAAAATTTCTGATCCAAACCCCCATTAATAATTCATTCCAATTTTTCATGAAAACTACACAAACATAACATATAATATATTTAGTATATTTCAATCAATTATTCAGGGAACACTATGCCTTAGAATCATATTTTGTCCCTATGCCTGGTCTCAAAAATAATCCATACAATATCCAAAAATAATACATGAAAAATATGAGTCATTAAATTCACCCCACCACTGAGATTTATATCTCGAAATCCAAATTATGGTATACACAATGAGATGTGGTTATTAAGAAAAAATTTGAGCCTTCTGCTCCCATGTTTTCTCTAAAATATTCATGTGCTTCCACCAGACACATACTAAAGGAATTGCATTCCCATGAAGGATCGTCTCCTATTGATCCTCAATCTATATCTGGTACTCATCAAAGGTAATTATATCCTCGATGTCCAAATCACCCTATTTGATAACATGAAATTGGTCAGGCACGTACCTCATCTTCTATGACATGTAGAATATGTTTGGTAACCATTCAAATTATGGAGGAATAACTATGTGGTACGCCACATCGCCAACTGTATAAAGTATCTATAATGGGCCAATAAATATCATAGATAGCTTGTATCCTTATCAAAATCTCCATTATCCACATCGAGGTGAAATCCGTAAGAACACATAGTATCCATCTTGAACTCCAAAGTCCTCTATCGTTAATTAAGATAAGACATATAATAGCACTGTGTGGTCTTCATCTGCTTCGAATTGATCTTCACCCTCTCAGTATTTTCACACACTAACTTTGGGACCATATGTGATGACTCTCCTGGGTCAGTATAGCAAAGTGGAAACCTATACGGTCTCTCATACAAAGCCTTGAATAGTTCCATGCTGATGTTGGAAAGGTAAATATTTATGTACGCAAAATACATAGGTGGTAGGTTATCCTCCCAACAATTTCCAACATCAAACATGCAAGAATGCAGCATGTCCTCTAAAACCCGAATTGTTCGCTCTATATGGCCATCAATTTTGGGGTGGAATTCTATTACCAAGTGAAACTGTGTCCCAAAATCTTCCTGTAATCCCTTAAATATCCAAGATTTCAAGAAATAATCATGGTCAAAAATTATCATCAAGGGAACTCCATGGAGTCATACTATTTTCTGTATATAGAGGTTCCCCAAGCTCTATATTGAACTCTACTCTTGAATAGCTGGTAATTAGGCCAACTTTGTGAGTTAGTCTATGATCACCCAAATGGAATAATTTCCCCTAGAAATATTTTTTAATAGAATCATTATTTCCATGGATATCCCATCCCACTTCTAATCTATCGCCTCAAGGGTTTCAGATAAACCTCTTGTAACTTGGTGTCCATCCTTCACCTGTTGGCAATTGAGGCATCGAGAGACAAACTGTGAAACTCCCTTATTCATCTGTTTCCACCAAAAATAACATAAATAGTCTTTTTACATCATTTAATATCTTGGATTTACTTCCAATGGATAAATATGAAACCATCTTAGAACATCCTCCCACAACATCATGAGTACCATCATGTGTCCTTTGAAAAGAACTACTTTCTCTCCACCATCATAAAATCCATCAGGATCCTGTCATATGGATATATGAGCATGTTGGGTATCACCGTCCTTATCTCTAAGATATTAATCCCTAACTATTTGTGAAAGAAATGGGGAAACAACCATCGACTAGAGGTAAGCATCTCTATCTCCATCCACAAAGGATATCTGTAATGAGGAAAACTACAATAATTCCTTATTTAGCAGCATCGAACAAGATATACCCCTGAGATAATTGATACCATGATCCCATTAACAATAGTATAGAAAATTTCTAATCCATAATCATGGATGAAAACTATACATTACCTTTGTCTCATGTTAAGGTCTTTCTGAGAAAAGATGTACTTGAAACTCTTGCGATGAAAATAGATGATAAACTTCTCACCCATCAGATAGTGTCTTCACATCATTAATGTGAACACTACCACGTCTAACTCAATATCATCAGTCATGTAGTTCATATCATGTGCTCTCAAATAATGTGAACCATTTTAAATCACTTCTTTCCTCTACAATAATAAATAACCAATCCCAATACCTAATTCATTGTAGAACATTTCTTACTCGACACCCTACTCTGGAAATATGAAGATGGGTGTGCTCATCAATTTCTTCCTAAACTCCAAAATGTACTTATGTTACCTCTCTCTCCATACAAAATGGCAACCCTTCAAAGTTATATCCAGCATTGTAGATAATATCGGAGAGAAATCATGTTGGAATCTCTGGTAATAGCCTTCCAACTCATGTAATCTCCACACCTCCATCAATATATTTGGTTGATCCCAAGCTAACTCTTCCTCAAACAGGGAAAAGTCCACTACCACTCCATCTGTTGAGATAAAATGACCCAAATAGTGTATCACCTAAATCCATAACTTTCACTTAGAGAGATTCTCATAAATTTGGTGCTCCCATTGTATGTCCAAAATCATCCTCATGTGTTTCATTTGATCCTCCTCAGATGAGTACACATGGATATCATCGATGAAGACTACAATGACCATGTCTAATAATATCTAAATTATATGTTTCATGAGTCCCATTAACACTTGTAAGCAGCTAGTCATGCCAAATGGCATCACCAAGTACTCATGTTGATTTTTATGACATCTGGATGTTGACATTGATATATCATTATCCTATACTCACAACTGTTGATAGCCTAACCTGAGGTCAACCTTTGAGAAATATCATTCCACTTTCTACTAATCAATGTATTCATCGATCCTTGATAGTGGATACCTATTATTTATGGTCACATGGTTTATGTTCTGATAGTCTATACAAAACCTCAATCTGTCACCCACCTTATTGGAAAACAAAACTGGGGCTGCCTGGGGTGAAACACTATGTCTAACAAATCCCTTCCTCTATAATACCTCTATGTGCATCCTAATAATTCAAAACATTATCGGAAACATCTTATATATTTTTATATATAATGGTTTTATCTTGGGGTGTAGATCAATGAATAAGTCTATCTCTCTATGGTGAGGTAAACCTAGAACATCATCAGGGATAATGTCATGTATGCCTCCACCACTGCATGGAAATGAAAAGGCATAACATCCACCATAAAAAGGGTAATTCTATCCAATTGATGAGTAATCTTCTATTAAATCCAATGAATGGGTTAATCCTGGGATACTTGGGTTTCTGTTTCAATAAAAAAGGAGAACCTTGTTCATTCACTATTGACACACCACATTATCCACATAAAATAGACAATCTGGGCTTGATATATGGATATCCAGTATATGAATATAATGACATCATAAGGCCTCATTACTGCTAAAAATAGATACCATCAAAATATCTCGCCTCTAAGAGTCAGGTCACATTATTCGAACAAGTGTGTGATATCTGAGTTATCTTTGGTAGGAGTCTCCGAGAATAAGGGTTGATCCCAGGTATTAAATAGAATCTCTATGTATCGAAAAAGATATGTAGAAATAAATCTGTGAACCATACATGTGTCTATAAATACTATATATAATGTTAAAATGAATGAGATCAAACATTTAATCATTACCAATGCCTCTGGATCATATTTCTCTACTGCCTACAATTTTTCATGCCCATGTCCTCTGTCTCCCTAAGCCAAGTGTGGACCACTTGGGGTTGGTGGTGGTAACAAGTCATGGTGTCTACCACCTCTCGATACTCTCCTATATCCTCTATCATGTCTGATACCCTATATAACTTTCTATTCCTACAATTATCACTACATCAATGGACCATCCATGGTCTCTTCGATAACATTGTGGTGGGTTAGACAATCTCGAGTAAGATGTCCCTTATCATCTAATGAGTAGATCTACCTCTCCCTATGATGACTATACACATCATGAGAGCTCAGAACCATAAAAACTCTATCCTAGGACCTCCTTATAAATCTTCTCACATGTTCAGATCTATGAGACTCATGTCGGATCCCTACTATTGAGGTCTCTTCACCTACTATCACGACCTCGACAACCACTAGATGTTTCCACTCAGTTATGAAAATATCAACCCCCAAAGCTCAATCTAGCTCCCCGTCATAAGTAGGAATACATAGACAGTTAATAATGTCTCACATGTCTCTACATAGTAATCACTCGAAGGTCCGACCCTGGAAGTACTGATCTTGAACAGTATCCATCGAGTACTTAGAGAGGATAGTAAACTGTGATGAATACTCATTTACCATCATACTTCCTTGTGGGAGTTGTAGAAGCTATTAGATAATATATCCCTCAAAAAAGCTAGTGAAAACTCTTCTATGAAAAGGATCTCAAACTCTTGCCATGATAGAGTCAGCTCATTTTAAGACAAGGTCACTGACCACCTCCATCATCTTGTTGATCCCTGAAGGAGGCTCGCTTCTAGGAAAACCATCTGATTAGCTGGTGTCCTAAACAGATGGAAAACTCATGTCACCACCTCAATTCCATCATTTAGCATCTTATGGGTCCAGATCACCTAAAAACATTAGGGTTATATATTTCTAAAAATGTGATGTGAGATCATCTGGCACACATCATCCTGTAGTACAGTAGTTACTATTTTCTGCTCTATAGTTAGTGTTATAGATAGGGCACCATCTAGAGGTAGAACCATTGGAACTAGTCCTTGTATCGATGCCTCTTCACTACGGGGTTCATTCTCATGATCCCGATGCTAAATCCTAGATGGAATACATCAATGAGGAATCTTCACAGTAAATGAGATGTACCATGGTCTATGCATATATATGGAGAGATGAAACAATAAGGGCATGGAAACCACCAACCATTTATATATGATTCACATACCATTTTTTTCCTGCAACCAACATTTTCATTTACCGAGTCAAAATGTAGGTGATCATATTTCTGGTGTATGGATATGTCGGTGGTCACACCAACACTAGAGTCCCCGGCCTGAATTCTGAAATAAAAATACATAACAATTTTCCCCAAACTAATATCATAGAATTCAGTCATAAGGAAGAACCCACTTCTCTAATACCACTCGGTCATGACCAGTTTCAATGGGGCATGTGTCATTACTCCCCAAGCCATCCTCCAATAGGTAATGGGATATTGATTAGAGCCAAGTAGGTATTTCACTGACATGGGAGGCCTTATCCTAAGTACATGTACACACAAAAACATCCCCAATCCTATTCAATTATAAAATGTAAGAACAACTGAATAACCATGCATGATTATATCTAAGTCCCACAACTAGAGTATGATAGGAATTAAATGAATGTAAACATGTCCAAATATAATCTCTCTAAAAAGAGTCTAAAAACAAGTCTATCATTAATGTAATATAGGGGACTGTAGTCGAGATCCCATATTAACACACCTCATTTTTTAGTCTCACTATGCACTGTCTTGTCCTAGTCTATCTATGACTTTGTGAAAAGGTCAATCTTATTTAGAAGACACAACACAGGTTGTACAATCCCATGAATGGGTGAGTATAAAAATACTATGTCGGACACTCTGAAACCAAAAATTCATAAAACAAAGGAATTCCATTAATTTATATATAGATATATATCTAAAACACATATAACTAGAATATCCAGATATTCTCAACAAAGACACATAGTCTAATAGTAATTCACTACCAAACTGCCAGCCTAGAAATCTAGATCAAATGTTCAACATGGAACTCATCTGGAAGAACACACTCCATGATTATGATAGCACTGATTACATCCATCCAAGGGGTTATGCTCATTGGGTCTCATCATTATAAGTACACACTAAATGTTTTGAAGAGATATGATCCATATATGAGGATAAAACACACGGCCATGGGGTATACAACAACTCAATATGGATAAAAACAACTAAGATGGTGATTTTTTCCTTCATATTTTTGGTAATAATGATACTAAGAACTCCACCTAGATCATGAATATGAATAGAGGATCTCACTCTGGGCCTCATGGAAGGATTCCAACAATGCTATACATGAATTCCTACTGATGGGATTGTAGGCTTATGTATAGGTGTTGATTCTATGCTAACCCTTGGGGAATAGATATGGTGAACACACCACAAGGAAACATGTACAAAATTTATAGGATAAGGGTTTCAAGCCAATTTTAATGAAGTACACAACCTATATTAGGGTTACATGTCATGTCCCTTTGACCCTGAGTCCTACCTGTGTAAACAGACTGTGTCCATGCCCGTGTTTGTGTAATAGTACATGGCATGTGAATGCATGTGAACTCCATCTTCTGTTCATGTATCCTCTTAGAAACACTATGATCCACCTGGGATAGGTCACACATAGTTTGATGGTTTCAAATGTTGTGTTATCAATAACTTTATTCTAAATCCCTATCCATTGTATAGAGGGATCCACACGTCATGTAATCCCATATTACAAACCATGTGGCTTGGGATTTACAAAATCTGACTGGTTCTTCCTTCTTCACATGTCCAGGGATCTATCACCGTGAAATTTGGATTCATTCATGCTGAAAATTGAGGATCTATTCATACAAAACCTCTCTGTGTCTCTTCTCCAGATTCTATCCCATTGATTCATTTGGAAAATGTCTTAGTTTCTCATTCTTCACTATATGCCAAAGAACATGATATCGCGTATCCCAAACCATATGATAGGCCTCTACTTCCATCATTACACAACCATCATGTTGTTCCATTCTCTAATCTACAGTATCAAATTGTTTCACCAAGAAACAAGTGAGGAATGATTATTTTCTTGGTGGATATTGAACCACTGGTCAATGAAGAACAACTTTGATGAATAAAGAAATAAGGGAGAAATGAGAAACCAAAAACACAAGGGACAAACCATGGATAATGTTCATTTTGTAATCAATCCATCAACATTATAAATACCACATAGAAATCAATAAAAAAAAATCAATACTCCAAAAATAAACTAAAAACTAAACCCATCCTACAAGAAGACTGAAAAGTGGATCAATCTATTGGTTGAATGATTTTCAATCATCATAGAAATATAGAACATGGGATAAAACCAAATAAAACAAAGTCTTACCACAAGATGGATCAATCATTGTTGCATAATAAGCTGACATCATCATCATTGGTGAGATATTTGAATCTCGTTGTACACTGATCACTGATATTCATTCTTGTTGATGATCGCATGATAGAGATCATCTAATGCTCTCACCAAGGGTTCAATAATGTCTCTAGGTGATGTTGATAACACTGGAATTACATCATAAACATCATCATAAAGAAACTTCAGTCTATAAATCAAGAAAAGAAAAGAAAATAAATAAATTAATTATTTTATTCATTTTACACTTATGATGAATTTTCTACAAACAACCAATGATGAAAAAGGTTATGTCTCTCCTAGTGTAATACATCCATTATAAACTCAACCATGCCCTCATATTTTTTATCGGGGCCCCCATTTAGATGATAGTCCACTTTTTTGGAAAATTTCACATGTGTTTTAATTAATATATTTATTATATTTCAAACATTTCTTCTAGGTACACAAGGCCTCATAATTTCATTCCATCTTAGTAATATTTCTAGAAAATAATCCATACAATGTCCAAAAATAATACATGGAATATATGATTCATTACACCTGATAAATTTTTTCTTCTGGTCATGGGTGATTTTGTTACTTCTACTACACAAAGGGACGTGTAATATGATTTTGTGCCTTCCTAGGTGCTTCAACGATGACTACTGCTAGGATGAGGGTAATCGAGATAGTTTCTAACTTTCCTATAATTGGTTAGCTATGTCAAGGGTAGGGTTCAATATTTATACTGGCTCTATTGAATGGAATATTCAAGTCATTGTTCCATATATGTAATCTTTTGGAACCCTCTAGAATACATCATCATTATCAGAGGTGTTTGAAGCTAATCTTGAATATTTTCATAACAAAATTATACTAATTTCTCATGTTAGAGAGAGATACTAAGTAAATATGGTAAACCTTTGCATATATAGATGATGTTATAAGGCCTATTTTTTCTCATTTTTCAAAAATTTGTATGGTGAATAGTTGTAATTTTCTTTAACATGGAACTAATCTTATAAATTAATTGATGAATAAGGTCTTCCCATGTTATAATGGATATTGTTGGATGACTGTTATACCAAATAAAGGCTATCCCTTTTAGATTTTATACAAAAAATATTATTTTGGTCACCCATGTTGATATTGTTGGTCCATAATTGGGACACATTAGGACATGTAGTGCATGAGATACTGATTTGGTTCTCTCGTGCCATTAATTTTTGAGAATATGGGATTGCTGAAATGGGGCGGTGGTAAAGTGGAATCCATACATTTAGGGTATATTTTCTTTTAAGGTAGCATGGGTGCATGCCAACATTCCATTGATTCCATTTGAGCATCCATGGATTAAAAGGATTTGAGGATTTTTTGATGTACCAATTCTATACTACCTCCCATTTATAGAGAGTGGGTGAGGATTGATGAGGTTGTCCCTTTTTTATATCCCAATATTTATCAATATGTTATATCACTGAATGATGGACCTAAAAAGGACGAGGGTATCACATTAATAGAGGAATGTCGTGATAATACTAAACTTATTCATTTATATAGAATGATTTTTGGGATCTTGATCCATCCTAATACTCATATTCGGATCTTATGAGAATATTATCTCTTCGCTGATGTATTAGAGGATTAACATTTGTCTCTATCTAAAGAGGACACCCCTCAATATATCCTCATTGAGATTTATAATATTTTGTTTCTTATTCTTGTACTTTTCCTTCTATTCCACTACAGTGGGAATTTCAGATCCTCTATGTTGTCAATGGGATATAGAGAAACCATTACATTTATCCTTTATAGTGCTTCACTATGGTAGTGGAAATTAGTAATTTATAGGGGCCAGGTTATGGATCCTTCTCGGATTCCACGTACATGTAGCCTTAGTTTGTGCATTCATATTTCCTACCTCATGAGGTATGGTTTTTTCATTACATACCTCTTTATTTTTATCTTAGTCTACATTATTATTTATTTTTATGGTGACAAATTTCACTAATGTGTATCATGAAATAGTATTTATCCCATCACTCTCCAGAGAATAGGGTGATTTTGAATAACTTATTCATCCTTAGAGGGTTGGATCATGGTAATTTCTCTAACCCCAATCCATATTGTAAAATTTTGGATTATGAAGCTTATAGGGTTTTATTACCTTCACCATACATACCTCATGTCTTATTATGTGAATTGTTAATTTAATGGGATTGTTATTTATTTTTTCCAAATGATCCAAAAATTTAAAAGTTGGGTATCATAGCGGGGGAAACAATTGGAATTACATCCAATGGTATTTAACTCCTAACTTAGAAAATAAGGATTCCCTATAAAGTGTTATGAATGATGAAGATTCGTATGGCCCCTTATATTGGGGATGATTCAGGGGTATTATTTTCCATTTATGATCTATTTTTTGATTACTTTATGATACTAGTTGAGGGTCTTATGGAACCTGGGAACAAAATTGAGATATAAATTCTCACATACATGTAGGCTAGGGTTGATCTATAATCACAAGTAATTTCACCAGGAAATTCTCAGGGTGTGATGAACATGGGGATGAAGATTGAGATAAAAATACCTCTAGCCTTTTGATCTAGTGTAGTCTTGTGGAAACATCCAGTATTTGTATTATCCTCTAATGGTTTGATAACACAATGGGTGGGGTTGGTGGTAAAAAAACACCCAACATTGTGATTCAGGTGCACTCTTAGAAAACATTTATGATGGATGCAATTGTGATCCATTTGATTTTGTATAATTGTTCTCGTGTATGATTTGGGTGTAATAGCTTCCTAATATGAGTGTCATCTTCTACAAGAAGCTTTTAGGTAGTCAAAAACTTTTGATTCCATCTCTGAAATGCATTCCCAATTTTTCAATGTTCCCAACATAGGGTTCTTTTTATGGAGCTCTCCCTCAATTCGTGATGTCATTACACCTTCAAAGAGGGGTAATTTCACTATATTAACAAACTATCTCATATGTTACCATGTCCCCTGATTTCTCCTATAGATATAACATTACAAGATGTTGTATCTATGGTTATTTTTTATTTTGGAGACATAGTGAAGTAAAATGATCCAAATTTTCCCCATCCTTAGATATGTATATCTAAAGGGACTTTGGAAATCAATCAACATATAGTTTTTATTATTTATATGAAAAAACATCAAAGGTTTTTTCCCTGCTCTTCCATCCCTGTGATCTACGATATGAAGAATGCATCCATTCATAGCTGATAATAGTGTCTTTTTATGATCAATATATTACCCTAATATCCTTGATAAGGGGGTTTTTTAGCCTTCAATAATTGATTATTCACCCTCATATTTTGTCATAAGTAAGAAATTAAGCCTTAAATTGCTCATTTCAGATCTAATAGTTAGAAGTACTGATGGTCTAGAACATGGTTGGGAGGTTTCTTCTAACTACCATTCTCATGTATTCATGTTTTCCTCTACATAATGAAAATTATAATCCTCCACCTAGTCAAACCACAATGGTTTCTTATCTATATCTCATGTTGACCGCGGTGAAGTGATACTAATAATTGATGGGGGACTATATACAATAATCATGGGGTTTTCAATAAACTATTTATAAAATGGAGTCTGAGTTTTAGCACATCTCTTTATAGAAATTTCTAGAAAAGAGGATGATTCCCTTTTATGAGATAGATATCACCTTGGGGAGGATGAAAATGATGTATGTCAGGAGTAGAGTCTCTGAGATCTATCCCGTCACTACTACAAAGAATATTATAGAAGTAGTGAACTCCATCTACATTGTTTGATGAGTCGATGGTCCGGTGAGGTGTTTCAGATATGTGTTTAATAAAATAAAGTACATTAGCATTTAGAAGATCTTGGATGTGATCCTCTTTTGAATTTTCGCTACCATATCCAGGCCTCCTGTTTGGGGTTGATAAGTGATATGATCCTACTGCATGAAGGATTCTAAAATATATTGATAATCATTTTTATATATGGAGATATGATCCCACTATTGAGAAGATGATGGATTATTCATTGGTTATTCTATATTATCAGTAGAAATATGAACCTACCTATGGGTGGTTTCTTGAATATTCCAGTAAATCCTTGCAGAAGAGGGGGTATGTTCGTAGTTTAAATACTCATTACTCATCAGAATATACCGATGAAAATCTAGAATGAGAGATGGGATATAAGATTCATTTTTTATAGCCTCTTACGGATAATGGTGTAGTCATTTATCAGTGGATGTAGGTATATGATCCATGATTCCCTAAGCTGGTTGAATATGTGGGGTACCTTCATCATCAATGGTATTATAGTGATCTGAGGTTATTTCAATATTTTAATGATTAAAATTATTTAGTTTGGGGATATGATCCTGATACTTTTCCTTCAGAGTATATGGAATATCTTTTTTAATATAAATCTTAGCCTATCCTGAGGTATGTTACAAACTATGCTAGTGATCCCCAGTCAAAATAGGCATGTGAGGCCTGTCATGTGCCTTGGTAGTATATTGATTTTGTTATTTTATGTGAATGTGTTCCTATATTAAGGCATGTTAAAAATGATCTAGTGATCCATGGTCAGAATAGGGACATTATCTATGTCATATTCCTCATCCATTACTAGAATATGGCGATAATCCTCCGGTATGGGTGTAATAATATGTTCTTACTCCAAAGTATGCACCTATTCATATAGGTCATGGGAAAATATTACACTAGATATTTGTATAGGGAGATGTTTGTATCCTTATATCTGTAATAGTGTCTAAATTGTATAACGGATCAATTCAATTGTTTCTATAATGTAGAAATACTTTAGAAAAGTGTTTGTAGTAATGTAGGGTTGAACATTAAAAGTATCAAAGGCATAATAAAATAGGTCTTTAATTATAGTGGGAATATAATCCTACTCATATACTATTTGTGAAATTTTAATTTACTAATGGGATTCTTTTGTGTGGTAAAGGATATGTTTCTCCACTATGCTTGATTTATGAATATGCATTCAGACTTGATTCGAGCAGGCAGGGATATTTTTCTACCCACCAGATTCCGTAGGAATATGATGATGGGAAACATCAGTGGGAGTGGGGATATGATATCATTCCCATTTATCCATATATTTTCATGCTATATGACACATCCTTGGTACCAGTGCATGATTGTCAAGGGTGGAAATTTGTCTTCCGGTCCCCATAATAAGTGATTGGTATGAAATCATAGGATGAGGATAGTTACGGTGGTTTATATGACCCCTCCTAAGAAGATCCTAAATTGGGATAGATCCTTTTTTGACACTATGACCCACCTTCATAATATATGAAATGTTTTTATTTTCATACTCCAAGGATAAGATTCCAAAGTGATTGGTGGTGGTGATAGATTCCACTAGTTTCATTGGATCTTTCTGTAAAAAAAGAAAGAATTGTTACCTTTAGTGTATGGAGACCTCTACATGCATCCTTGATATTTGGGGTCATACCATGTCTATTGTATTCCAGAACAATCACATTCTACAACCAAATATGAATTCACTAGGTTGGTTATTTTTTATTGTGACCCGCAGAGGTTACAGTTATAGCTGATGTTCCAGAACATTTTCCCGATAAAGACCTGATTTTGATCAAGAATTATATAAGATGAATTTAACTAGTCACAAATCAAATAAAGAACATGGTAACTGATCATTTAATCTTCCTAAGAGTGAATCAATTTCAATCAACTATTCACGGGTAACACAGTCATCCTTTCTTATTGCGGGTTCTACCCGTTTTCTCACTTGAAATTTTTATAGAGATAATGAACATATATTATGAGAACCTAGTTACATTTTATTATTTAAAAATAACACATTGATAAATTCCTTTTTTAATTTTTTTTGAGTATCAAAACAAAATAGATCAACAGATCATCAACCTATCAATTTTATTATTTTCAGTGATTCAGGTCAGGTTCACCATTTTTCTTTCTTTTGAGAAGATATGGATGGTTATGCACATTTTTGAGATAATATTCTCTATACCTATAATGATTTAGTTATTCTATAATTATATTATTTCATGTTAGGTTCACCATTTTTTATTTTATTTGAAATGTTTTGGATAGTTACCCATGTTTATGAGGAAAGATTCCCAATGCCCATAATGATTTAGTTACAATACCATCTCATTATTTTACAATGGGTTCACTATATTTTTTTGTTTCCTCGATAGAGGTGTGGGATTAGATGCTTTATTTTAGATGGTTTATGTATGGTTGGAAATTCATTTACTATAGGTTTACCATTTTCATCTTTCATGGAATGTCTCATATGTTTCCATATCCATAACAAGGTATAGACCTGCTTTCCAAAGGTAGAAGGTCATTTTGGGTTTCAAACCCAAGGATTCTTTGGAAATCAATTTGGATGATAGGATGAGATTTTGGGATCAAGTTTCCCTTTTGGGGTGATTTATTTCCTATTATGGGAATCTCTTATAGATTTAATAAATATTCATGGATCTTTAGCAAATCTTGATATATGATTGGTTACCATAATAAAATGATCGAGTGTTGAATCCTTCTTCATTTAAAGAAGGTTATATTGAATAGAACATATGTATGTATTTTATTTTCTCCATAAATTTCATATTATTTATTAAAAAAGGTGGATTCTTATATTTTTAATACATATAACTAGTCACTATGTAGTTTACTTATATCTAGGTAGTTCATTGGTGTTTTTCTGATGGGATTGAACCTTAATGAGTTGTTAAGAGTATCTTATGCATAACATGAATCAAAACCCACATAGTTCATTCATGTTCGATACATGTAGTTTAACATCATTCATAAAGTACATATATGAGTGCACATAGGCACATGGTAGGACATATATGAGTGCACATAGGCACAAGGTATCGATCTTGATCTTTAAGATGGTATCCCATTTATCCTATTAATAACAGGAATGAGAGTCATCATAGTTAGATATTACCTCAAAATGTTGATGGATAGTAACATACAATTTATTCATCTGTGTATTATTTTCCTAGGGTTTAACAACATGGGAATACATTCAAGACATACACTAATATGGATTCTATTATATGGGTAAATATTATAATGTTACAAAATGGGGCTTACACACTGAGGTTTCCCTCACTTGGGGAAATTTCAAATTCAATTAATATGATCATTTTGAATCCGTAAGCCTAAGGGAATCCTGATTATTGTGAGAAACATGGAAAAGAATGAAACTAGACTCACTGAACATGGATATGAGACATATTCATTGGGGTGGACATAATAGGGTGTTTTATATAGAGCTTGGTCCTTAGGAAGGTGTCCTTTGTATATTAATTATAGTAGGAATCATATTCCATATAGTTCAATTATAATAACAATCCATTGATGGATGAGGAAAAATGGTAAACACATATGATAATTTGGGTCCCATCTGATATAGGGTCTAATATATATAGAAACATACCCTATGGTTTATTCCAATCGGAAGATTCATGACCCTAACCCACAGAAGGATAATGAGTAGGAACCATGGGTGGCCAACTGAGCATGTCTGTAAGGAGTGAGTATCCCCTAATACCCAAATTAGTGTATGAGTATCTATTCCTATTCTATTATGGGTATATCCAATAGGAAAGATTCATTTCTAGATAAAGACTCATGGGTTTGGTTTAACATGGGTTGAGGGAACATTTCCAAGTACTCTTGGTGGACATGGAAGATAATTTTGGGAGTCCTCCAGATATATCCCAGATTCTCTTTCCTTCAAGTCCTTGGTGTCTGATTAACATGTCTAGGGTGTTAACCTAACATTTCAAAAGTGTCTTCATAAAATGTCTTATCCATCTATTTGATAATGACTATTAGTCCAAGGGTGCTTCACATTATCGAATATGGCATGTCATTGGGTTGTCACACGAAAAAAGATGACATGTCTGAGGTGATTTTCATGATCAATGAAAACATGTCTAGTGCCCTTCATGGAATCAAGGCTTAAATGTTGGAGGGATTTTGCATGATCTGGTGGACATGTCTAGGGAATCTTCATGTGATCTGTGAAAACACATTTAATTATTTTTGGTGATCAAGTATTACATGTCTGTAGGACTTACCATGACTAGGGTGATATGCCAAGAAGACTTCACATGATTTTGATGATATGTTTGATGGAATTCATGTGACTTGGATGACGTGTTTGAGTGTTTTCGCATGACATGAATGACATGTATGGATGATATCATATGAATATATAATATTTTATATGAATAACATGATCTTATCAAATTAATATTTTCAGGCATGTATTGACATAAGAATTACATATTTTTTTATGTTATTACATAAATTCCCTAATGTTCGTTAGGCATTATCTTGTAGAGAAGCTTCATGACCAAGTCAATACACTAAAACTCCATTTCAAAATATATTCTGTGTATATAAATTAATTTTCCCAATGTACAGTGTGATCTTGTGATGTGTATATACATTCTGTGAAATACCTCAAGTCTTCCATCGGTTTTACCTAGTGAAAGACCCTTATAATTGCGTATTTTTGTACTCTGAGAAGTCTACTCTCAACTTTAAACACTCATATTTGTTTTTTTTCTACTGATGGAGTATATATAGGCTTCTCCAACCTTGATCTATGCCACATCATAGATATCATTTACCGCAAATATGATATTTATTTAGGGGAACATAACACATTTTTCATTAACCCAATATGGTCCATCGATGCAATTATCATCATGTCACTTGATAAATAGTGACTATGATATCATCCATCATTTCCATATTTATTGGACCCATGCCTTGTCATATGGATTTTTAATAACCCAATTGACATTTGAAAGGGGATTTTCTAGACCTTTCTAACATGACAGGGACACTTCATGAGATCAGTATGTCATTTTAGGATTATTATGCATGTTCATAATAGAATTGCATAGGAATTTTTTGAGATCAATTTGGTTCCACAGAGGTAAATCACATGAAAACCTACATATCCCGACTTTACATAAGGTCACTACCTTTTTATATACTAATTTGAAAATCCTATGGAACTTTCCCATAGATTTTTTATCAGTGCGTCACATGATCAAATGGACAAGTCTGAGATCCTTTTGATAACAAAGGTGACTTGTACAGCAGCCATCACGGGATGAGGATGTCATATCAGTGGGGAATATTCATGATCATTGGGATGATCATGAGGTCCATATAAACTGTTAACATGAAAAACATCAATACTTCTATTCTCATGTTTCTTTCTTGTTTTTCAAATTTTTTATTTTTCGATTTTCTAAGGCCCTCAACATTTTCTCGTTGGTTATCTGCCATGGCACAAACATGATCAATAATGGATCTCACGATGGGTTGATAGAATTTTCATATCCATTATCTCTTTTATTATAGTTATGAAGGGTAATAACATGATTTAATTGATGTGTTCTTGGTACCTCACATGATGATGGTTACATACACAAACGTTTTCATGTGTCATCAATAACATTTATCTAGGAATATCACATTATTTTTGAACTAATCAGATGATTTTTACAAGAACTTTGAATGAAAATTAATTTTACTACCATCACATGAAGCTTATACCTTTTTAGATTTTATTTTATAAGGTTATGTTTTTGAATTTTAGGAATATATCGGTTCATGTGTCTCCCGATCAGAGGAACTCGTCTGAAATCCTTTTCATGATCTTGAGGGATTATAGGAGGGGTTTTTTATGTTAAATCTTGATATCTAATTAGAATTTATATTATCATAATTAAATGATGAATAGTATTTTACAAATCATTATCATATCACATGGAATGCATAATTTGGTTATGTAACATTCTTGGGGTCTTGAGAGCATTTTCCTTCCTGGGGGCCACATGTTTTACAAAACCTAGATAACTAATCAGTATGTAGAAAATATTTTATATCCACTCTTTTGTTGAGAATATAATACCTATTCTCTGGGTATTTGTTAGATCCTAAAATTTATGATGGTAATTTAGAGGGCATAAATAATAATAAATGGATCATGAAGGGGGGAAATGAATCCCAGATCACACATATGATCATTGTTCCTTTTGGGGAAGGTTCCAAGGATATTAATAAATAAAGGAAATGGAATATAAATAAGGAAATGATATAGACAAAATCCCACTCAAGTAAAACGATCTTCAAAATATTAGGTCTTGTTTCCAATAATCCAATGAACTATAAATCAAATGAACATGTTGAACCAGTCTAATATGAAATTATGACCATAGGTCCTTTCCATTTCATAGGATCACATAGAAGAAACATATTGACCATACATCAGATAACCTATGAAATACACACCCATGAAATTTCCACATATCTCAATGAACATATCATTATCCATCTTGACTCGTCAGTTAATCTTCTCCTTCTAGAACTAATCAAATAGTGTATACCATACTGAACCAATCAACAATCTCATATCTCAGGTAAAGGAACCCACAAAGTTCCCTAGTCCCAACATTATTTTATTGAATCATTTCCAACATGTATTTTACGCCCCATGGTGACCCTATAGTCTCCAGGCCCTACGTAACCCCACCCTCAACAGACTAGTCTTATTCTAGTTCCAAGTCCAACATATGTATCCTAATAATGAAATCTATAGATTATTCCAATCCATTTCAATCAAATCTGATCAAAATCACATTTACCATTCATAATAACACCGATTTCATGACCCATGATTAGATTCACATCTCAAAGCCCCCATTAGATAGATATGAAATATTTCATCTAGAAGAAACCATCCAATCTACATGATAACTTTCCAATTAGAGCATGTAATTATCATCAAAAGCACAAAGGCCACTTTACACCCTAAATGGGGTGTTCTTAACCATACATGAGGCTAATGGATATCTCACTCATCATCCATAGTCCAAACACCACCATGATAATTATATTTACCACATTATATATAATTTTAACTTATTATAACACGCATTCAGCCAAAATACCTACCTTAACGCCTCATAAAATTATCTAGATACCTAACCCTTTAGAAAATAACTTTATAGGTGATTATATATCACATGATATGATATATATCAATCACTATGAGTCTAATGTGCTCAATGTAAATTTATTGTTATCATAGTAAAATCACGGTCATTATAGATCCATATGATGGAAATCACAATCTTGAAAAAAACAAGAATATTGTTATGTATTATTGGGGAATCCTACTTTGATAATGAATTTATATCCATCGGGAAATTATTTTCCCATACTTTTCTAAGCCTAATTTATGATATTCCAAACTCCCACCATGTCCTGAGCCCATATCTAATACCATGATGTAGAAAAATTAATTATAATCAATTTGTATTAACAAAAATATTTAAACTGAAGAGGAATAATCTTTGAAATCTCATTGTGAAACATTTACCATATAAACCATTACAAAAAATATGGGAATGGTATATGTAACACCCTTGATAGGTCTATAAAAAAATACTCATTTATTGACACTTGATCATCCATAAATTTTTTCCAGTTGAACTAAAATTCCAAAATTAAATAGTGGATAAATGTACCTTATCCAATATTGTGAATGATAGCTTGCATTCATTGATGTATATAATACATTGTCTATTTCATACCAATTCCCATATGTTTTGAGATATTCCAACATGACCTATTCTAATATTTATCAAAACCCTAACTCAGGATCACCATAAAATATATCAAAACTTTCAATGGGAAGAATATGAAATGATGTGTTAAGACCATACCTATAAACATCATGATTCCACTATATGTTACACCCCTCCTTAAAGAGAACATCATAGTGGAATAAAGGGTAATCATGTGAGAAATGGATGGGAAAATGTCTATTACTAAGACCCATCCAATAGAAGAACCCAAGGGTCCAAGATTAGGAATCTTCATCACACGCCTGCAAAAAAATAAAGAAACCTAAAACAAATCAGTTACTCGGTCTGCCTTTACTGGTCACTCGGTAAGGAACCAACCACATGATAGTGTACCACTAGCCTCTTAGGGGATGTATAAGGGTAAATTCGTCTCTTCTATTACCACTAGGTAACTTTTGGATTTATACATACATCATGATATTAAATTTAGAAATGGTGTAGTAAACCGCCCATGTATTCTTTCCTCTTAAAACATGATCCCCCACATGAACCTCCCAAATTCACCCAACCACATATAAAGACACTTATTAGTGGGTTTTCTACTATAATGTTTTAAGTATGAATCATAATTATCTATTCACCCATACCACTAGATCAAAACATCAAATCTCTTATTACATTCACTGAACTGTTACAACACTTGTCATTAAAAACTCCCTACTATAATGATTCATATCTATGAAAAGAACATGAAAATATTTCCCAAATTATGATTCATTTATCAAAACATGATGGCCCTATTCATTTATAATGCTGATATGAAATGTATGTCTCTGTATATCTCACTCTCTATGTGAGTTGTATTTATTTTTAGTGAATTTCATTGAATTTCAGTTGGTTTAATTGAGATAATATTATATTATTGATTTCAATATGTTCATGAAGCTATAAATACTATGTTGCTATAAATTTCAGTTGAATCATCGATGATTGGTAACAATTTAAGGTTACTAGGATGAATGGAGAATAAGAAATAATTTTCTTATGTCTTATTATCTCAAGAAATATTTTTAAGACTTTGATTTTACTTGTGATGTTATATGAGTTGATCCTAATTTCTCAAACTTGTACATGACTATTAGAGATATATGTTTGTTATCCACATTATGAAATTTTCTATAAGGTATTTCTAAAAGATGTTTTAAAATCCAAATTGATGGATATAATGAATATAATATGATAGAGGCCAGTGTACCATGGTGATCTGATGGATTAAATAGTTATAGAGAAGTCGATTGACGCTGATTGGACTATGAAAATTAGGTGGAGGTTTCTGAAGTATGTAATCGAACATAGTGTCCAATGGACTAGATTTTATAAAGTTATTATAGAGTACATAATATGAATCTCTAAAATTTTATCTTATATAGTCTAATTGTATATACATTAATGAAAAGTCCAATTGGATGGAAGAATATTTTTGAAACCACTAATGGAATGATCACACTTACAACAGACTGACATGAACAAGATGTGTTGTCCAGTTGACTTGTTGAAATAATTGTCTGACCAAATATATTCGTGGTTACATTAGATAGATAATGATAGAACATATATATATCATATTTTTTGAAGTGATATGTTCTTCATTGATTTAATATAAAAATTCCACAAATATATTAAGTAGTGTTAGAACTCAGCTGAATTATGATTCTTGAACATTATGAAGTGTTTATTGAGGTTGAATGAAGATTTGTTCAACTATCATATAAAAAACATGTACAAAGATAGAGATAAAAAATAGGATGTTTTAATGAATTAAAGAATGTATCAATTCTATCATATAAATAAGGTATGTTATTATACATACTCTAAATGAAAAAATATATCAAATTAGTAAAACTCTAGTTTCCTAACAGGGAAAAACATTGGGGAAAATGCGTAAAGATCATCGAATAAAGGAATTTTCAAATCATTGGAATAGAGAATAAGTTTTTGATGTAGGTTATAAGAAAATATAATTGTTTTGAAGATTTTATATAGAGGTTTCTGAATGACAGAAAAAAATATTCCAAACCAATTTAGAGGAAACATATTAAGACCATTGAAAATATGTTATTGATGTTTTTTGATATAACGTGTTAGAAAGAAATTATAGGAAGTAATTAAAAAAATTCATCTAAGTGATGTTTATTGGAATAACATTTCTATAAAAGACAATCAGAAAGTGGTTTCTTAAGGGTTTTAATAGAAATCATTAGATAGAATTCTCTGAGTGATTTGATTAGGATGAAACTGTTACAAATACA
Source organism: Viscum album (assembly GCA_963277665.1). Classification (NCBI taxonomy): domain Eukaryota; kingdom Viridiplantae; phylum Streptophyta; class Magnoliopsida; order Santalales; family Viscaceae; genus Viscum; species Viscum album. The sequence goes on along the minus strand of OY728123.1, from coordinate 1,419,034,768 downwards.
TTGATCTATGTATTTCAATTTCAAATAATATATTTCTATGATGAAATCAAAATGAAGGATTTTCAAAAACTGTAAGGGTTCAAAAAATAGAGGGAAACTAACTTAAGATAACTCATCAGATAGTGGAAGATACCTACGAATTTATATTGAATAAGCCTTTGTAGGTAAGATCTAATAGAGTCGTCAGAACAAAGAAGTTATCGAAAGAAATATTTGGGATGCATTTCATCAGTCATAGGATGTGTATTGTGAACGAATGTAGTGATATTCCCATGAAGTTTCAAAGTAACATCATATGATGTTTGACCGAATGGAAGATGTTCTAGAATGTTGTACTAGACAGAATGTTCAAATTCCGTTATGAGTTTTTTCATAACATCATTAATTCTGGTGATGGTGAGTTGGAAAATCAATGTTTGAATAATCAAAATAGAATACTATGATTATAATCAATATTTTAGGTGGATTGGAGAATATTATTATCATTGAGATCAAAGGGATTCTTGTATAAATATTTTTTGACACCTATATTTAAGGATGTTTGAAATTGGTCAATCAGGACAAGTTTCCATGTGTTACAATGAAATGATTTAACATGATATTTGAATATAAACTATACACTTCACCCTAATAATAAAAAAATCACTTATAATATAAAGGGGTTTTGTTGGGTTATGAAGGTGTGATGAGTAAGGAGTTTTTGTATATATTTTATGTTGAATAATAAAATATATGAATGAATGTTTTATCTATGGAGTGTAATAGTATTTCTCATTTGTGGTGAATTTTCTAAAGAAGGGTTACCAGAAAAAGACAGAAGAACCTGATGAAGCATAATTTTTATATGGATAAATAATGAATCAGAAAAGAATAATAATAAAATATTATAAAAATAATGGATAGTGTTTCCTTATCATGTGGAGATTAGAAAAATTTGGAAAAGAATTAATCAGACATATAGGTACTCGATTGAGTAGAAGATATCATAAATTTTAGTAGGATCATGTGATCAAGATGAATCAAAAGAATTTTATAAACTATCACTCGACATATCATTACAATATGAACATTATCTAATGGAAATATCAGATAGATAGATCACACGATGGATTACATGGACATGTTCCCGAAACATGAAGAATAATAATGAAAGTTAATTCCCTATTGATGTGTAAGTAACATGTGAAGAAGCAAGTAGCAATTGAGTGGGGAAATTCTTGTAGGATCAGGTCATCACCAGTATATGGTAGAATGATTTTTTTCTTATCCCCATCCTAATGTGTAGGGACTAAAGCAATGTCTATGTATTTTTTCTAACCAATCCACTCAACATCATGTCACATTTTAGTGTATAATTTATATAATGGTCATCATCATACGTAGTAAGCAATGGATACTCATATTGAGAAGTGAACCCCATAAAATTTTCATGATCCATATTTAAAATGTTTCCATATACTTCTATATGATAAAGTAAATAGAATATGAGAATCGATATCAGAATAGGTAGAAAAGATTAAGGGATTAAAATTTTCCAACACTGGTCCCGCTCAACCATCTAAATGTTGACTATATCCTGATTTTTTCCAAAAAGTTAGCATTAGATCCTTGGTTTACCTCTATTGGATTATATATGTTAAAATAATTCAAATTTTAAAAAATTTAGTTTCTGTCCTATATTAAAAATGAAGTGATTTTTTGGTGAACATTTAGTTATCTTTGAGCATAATTTTATTTCTTGAAATTCCATGATGAGTAGAAAGAAAAAAGATAAAATAGATGTTTAAGAAGAGATTTATCATTTCTAATGATGAGGAAGTATACATTTACCTATTCCAGGATAAAAATTAAGATCATAAAGTCTTTGAATGTGAAGAGAAATATGATCAGGTTTCCATATAGGATAATGACAAAATTCTTACCACAAGTGAATCAAGAATGGTAAGTGGTCATGAGGCATGTGAAACTTTTTCTATAAATTTTCCGTAAGATTATTATCCTTTAATAAGAGGTGATGATAATAAATATAAAACATATCAAGATATATCTGTTGATGGATTGAATGATATAATACATCATGTTTAGAAAGAAACAGTCTCTCTCTTTTGTGGAATCATTCATAGTATGGATGAATAGATCACCCAGTTGGAAGAAGAAGAAAATAACATCGTGAAGGCTTTTAATGTAATATTTTGAGAGTGTATAATGTATTCAAGCAATTTAGATCCATTTGAATAATAATGGTGGATCATAAAATATGTTCCTTATAGTTTGAATACAAATGGATAAAATAATATTAAATGAAGGATGGATTAACGAATACACTATAGTAAATGATACATGCACTATAATAAAAATTAAAAAAACATTGATGTCATGGATTTTGAATTGCAGCTAAATCCATGAAGATCATGGAACATGACTCTTTTTTACAAAAACAAAATGTAATATACATTAAGAGGAATTTGAGAGAATGATGAGAGTTGATGAATAGAATCTGATTATGATTTAATATTAGAAAAAACCATCAATTTGAGATATCTGGAATTGGATGTTATGTTAGCCAATCATGAGATGAAAAATATTAAGACTTAAAAATATAAATATAATTTTGATTAGACTACTCAATTTTCACTTGGGTATTATATGGATAAAATACCTCTAAAATGCGATAATAAGATAATGAATTCATTTAATGATCCATCCTAGCTACATTAAAGAATGAGGTACAATATGTACCATTATGTAATAGTATATATAAATTTGTTTTCATTAATAACACATGTGTATTTTTTGGAAAAAAAACGGTAGATTAATAAAGGTTATAAGGATCATATCACCACGACTATGGAAGATAGTAAAGAGAGTATAGAATTTAATTCTCCATGAAGAGCCTAATAAGTTGTAAAGAAGTCCCAGGAATAATTTGTTAGAGATATATGTAAGTCAAATATAATTTTCAAAATTGCTACTACAATAGATATGGGAATTGTTAATTAGATTATTAGAAATTTAATTAAAATGAAAACAAAAAAACAATATCATGTAAATGTATAGAAAGATGTAGATAAATATGAAACATTGATTAATATAAACATAAATACTTCAAATAAATTTAGAAATATTGAAAATAAATTTGATGTATGAAATGATAATGGTGACAAGGTTCTCACATAATAAACTCAAAATGTGTATAGATTTGATAAGAAAAAATGATAGAGAATTTGGTTAAGAAAGAAGAAACTATATTGGGAAGTATGAAGAAATATTTTTAAAACAAACGATCTCCCAATAAGATATCCAGTAAGAATACCTTAGATTCCAAATCCAAGAAGTTGAAGAAAACTGCATCATATAAAAGAAAAATTAATAATTATGGAATTGAGAAGAAATCATGTTGACAATAAAAATGTACTACTAATGTTATTATGATATGTTATAAATTTGGCCTGATGGTTTAGGGAGAATTAAGAAAATGGAAGAAGCACTAGTAAAGGCTAGTTCAATAAAAAAATAAAATGATCCATATGATGGAAAATAAGTTCTTTGTGTGAGGTGTAACATGACTAAACACTCTTCTAAAGTTTGTTTAAAACAACTTTATAACAATAAGAGTTCTTAAAGAATATGAACATACAATCCGGTGATACATGTTATTTAAAATATCTTTATGAATGAAATTTCATACACAATGAAAATGAATAAATGATAAGATCAAAACAAACCCAATCATAATTAAATTTTTTATTTTCTAACATGAAGAGTGGAGGAAATGGAGAAGCATGGTTAATAAAATCATCTGAAATGTTTTCATCACATATATAAAAATAGAAGATCCACTTTGTTCCCTTAATTTTTGTTTCATTTATTTTCTATTCCAAAACATGGAATTTTAGGTGAGGAATTTACAATGGTTTTGAACGTACATTGAATTCAGTAATAATAACATAGTTTTTCGATGCTAGGAAGGATTCCATTCTAGAAATGTTTTTGATGTTGGTTCACTAATCATTCTTAGGAAGGTACGATACTTGATGAATATTTGAGAATTTTCAAAAGGCTAGAAAATCAACCAATAAGACAACCATTTTGGTTCATTCAAACAAGTATTTTTCAAATAATATTTATTGAATTGATTCATTATTTTGATGTTTGTAAGACATATGTCCTAAATAGGGAGTCATTTGGGGATATCTATGGAATATTCCAGAATCATTATCTCATAAAAATATTATTATTCTGAAATTGCTTGAATAAATAATCATTGTAAAGGAGCACATTTCTTATTCCCGCATCCTTGGTTAATAAAATATAAAGTCTAAAAGAAATGGGCTTAAATGTAATTCACGAATGGCATAATAAAATTATATGTATGAAATTTATCCATGGTCTATTATCCTACTTATTAAAATTGAATGTTTTAAATTCATTTGATGAAGTGACTGAATCAATTTTGGGTTGATTTATCATAAATCTATTTCATGTCTCAGTTAGTTTCTTCATCCTGAAACTAAAAGTGGGAAACCCTTGAATAAATTTTAATGATTTATTATTTCATGAGGTATCACGATCTATTGGTAATGGTAAACGTTTTTTCCCAATAAAATCAACTTATACTTTGCACAAAGCATGGATCAGGTAAAATTAGATTGAAATAATGGATGTCACATTGCTGAAGAATAAAATGATACCATTTTCTTATGAACTTTGTATTCATTTTCTCTAATGGGATAGAATGTGTAATGAAATTGTGGAAAAGAAAAGGGAATATAATGATTAGAAAATTTTTCATATTTACATATTCAATTGGAATGTACTTTGAAGGGATTAACATGAAATTCAAAGATGGGATTATAGAGAACACTCTGTGTGGGATTATTGTATTTTTATATTAATTTTATTGGTTTTCAATGGTTGTAATTGAAATAGATATATTTCATTGATGATAATATGTTCAAAAAGTTATAGTAATAATGCTTCTAGAAGGTTTGGTTAAATCATCCAATATTGCTAACAAGTTGTTGTTTCATGGATTAATGAATGAATATGAATTGAATTTCTCAAGACTTATTATCTCAAGAACACTTTTAAAGACCCCATGTTTACATATAACAATTGATGAGTAGTTTATAATGTATCAAACAAGTAATTTAATACTGTATAAACATGTTTTTATCTAAATTATGAAATTTTCATTAAGAAGATTCCATTATATGATTATGACGTTGAAAATATAAAGAAAGTAAATATAATCAAATAGATATTAGTATTCCATGGTGATTGGATAGAGTTGATCATTCTAAGGTTGTCAGATGAATCTCATTAGACTGAGACTATCAGATTGCAGTTTCAGAATTATTATTTCAGATAGATTATCCAATGGACTAACTTTTTTAAATTTATCATATTTTCTATCAGATGAAACATCAAAATATCTTATTATATAGTATAGTTAGGCAGAAATAGGTAAAAATTCTGATCATAAAGAGGAATATTTGTGAGACCATTGTTATAATAGTTAAAATAACATTAGGTTAATGTTAATTGATTGATTCGACCATAAAACTAATGGAAAGAAATTTTTTTACAATTATATTCATTGTTAAATAGGAAAGATAATGATCGGATTGATATATTAATGTTGGTTATAACTGATATATTCACTATTGATTCAATATTGTAAATATATAAAGATATTAATTTGTTTTAGAACATAGCATAACTATGACTCCTAAACATTTTTATGTTCTTACTGAAGTTGAATGAAGATCTGTATAAAGTCTATTAGATTAACTTATTCATATATTGAGATGTGAAGTGAATAATTTGTAATGAACAAAAGAAAGTATCATGTTTGTTATACAAACATGATTAGTCATGATGGAATCTCTACATGGTAGAAGAAATTCAATTATCAACAAATATGTTTCCTAAGAAAGTTAATAATTATATAAAATATTTTAAGATCATCAAAAGAATTATTTTTTGAATCATCTGAAATGAGAAGAAGTTTTAGAAGTAGGTTATCAGATAGAAGAATAGATTTCAAGTACTAAAATAGATGTTTCTGAATGATAGGAAAATATTTTCAAAAATATTTTAGAGGATATAGTTATATATTTTCATACATATTTTACTGATGGTTATTGAGTTATTTCAGCAGAAAAATGTGTCTATATGCATTCATCAGACTAATGTTTCCGAGTGATGTTCATCATACTCAATTTTTCATGAATGATTATTGAAAAAATGTTATTGAGGATTATGAATAACATACATTGTAAATAATTCATTGAGAGACTTCATAAAACATAAATTGTCACAAATACATCAAGATAATTTTTGAAATTTCATTTAATATAGTTATATAAAGTAATAAAAATAAAGGATTAGAGAGGTTACTAATGGGTACATTGGATGGTGTAAAGATAACAACTAATATACAATCATATAGAGGATGATATCTGTCAATGTATGTTAAATAAACATTCAAAGGGAACACTACACATATACATTAGACCAATGAATTTATTAGTTGATTTTTTGGTGAATCATTTCAACGATCAGAGGATGTTTGTTTTGAATGAAATATTTGATATTATTATGATGTTGTAAAGGAACAGCAGATGAATCATCTCTTAATGTTTTATGTTCTTGAAATGGGTACTAGATATAATTTTTTAAGGTCCTGATATGTTTTTTAGTAATTTTATTAATTGGGGTGATGTTGAGTGGCATGATAAATTATTTAATAATCATAATGTAATATTGTGATTCTTACAAATATTTCATGATAATTAAAGAAGATGGTTTCCAATAATATCTAAGGAAGTTTCATATGAATATTTTTTAACTCCAATATTTTATTATGTTAGAATGTTGTCAATATGATAATGTTTCCAAGTAATATTATGGAAATATTAAGTAGGATATTTGAATATAATGAACGTGCCTCACCCTAAATTTAAAGAGAACAACTACCAATTTAAATGGGCATTTTTGTATTTTGAAGGATTGATTAGTAGAGAGTCATGTGGTTGTGTGTTGTTATGATGAATTGAAAATAAAAACAATGATTCAGATAAGGAATGTAATAGTATTTCTCATTTGGTTTATTGTTTTGAATTAATAGGTACCTGGTGAATCTAGAGGCACTGAACTTAGTAGAATCACCAGATTGAGGAATGATGCAATGGATGATGAAGAAGAATAAATAATTATCCAAATACCATATAGAGTTTTATAATCAAGTGGAAATAAAATTATAGAGAATATGTTATAACGATTATAAGCACCAAATTGAGAAGAAGGAATCATATGGTGTAGTAGCACCAGATTTATAGGTACCATATATTCAAGAAGTAGAAGAAGTTATGGAAGAACTATCACTGGGAATATCATACCTAGGTGAACGTTATCTGATTGAAATATAAGATAGATAGATCAGAGGGGGATAAGGTACATTTGTTCCAAAATAAGGAGGAAGGTGGAATTTTTCTTACAAAATGTTTTGTAACAAGTGAAGAAAAAGTGATGAGAAGAACTACACAACACTATAATATCCAAGAAATATCTTTGGGCTAGAGACATAATTTTTAAGAAAAGTACATTAAGAAGAAGGTGATGACTATCTTATATGGTACTATAATGAACTAGTGAGGAGATGCAAGTTAAATTAGGTCATCACTAGTTTAGTGAAGAACGATTATTTTCATATCCTCCTCCTTATAGTGTGGGGACCCTCACTTCGGATAAGGATTTTTATTTTAGAAAAACCAATGTACATTATTTCGCATTATATTTGAGAATTCATTCACTGGTCATGAAAATATGTTTAATGTAATATAAACTCTAATTGAAGGTGAAACTTGTAAAAATATCATGTTCCATCTTTTATGTTCTTTCATACACATTCATAAGATAAGGAAAAGATAATATCATAATCAATATCCTAAGAGGTCTATGAGGAAATTGGAAAAAATTATCCCAATACTAATTCACACCCCCAACCTAGTTTTGAGTAAATGACAATTTTTTCATAATAGTATCTCAAATACTCAGACATAGAACCATGATATACTAGTTTGATCCATGAATTTCCTAATATGATCCTAAAAATACCTCCTTTGAATCCAATACGATGCACCAGATATGATTATCACATCACCCTATTAAATTTAAATGTACCACACTAGTTATTATCAACTAGAAAACATATTCAAAGGATATTCAACCTCTCACACCAATTCAACTTCCTTCCAACAATAATAATCCCTTTAAACACAATGAAATCATGAAAACACACACATTCCCACTATGAGGTCCAAACCTGATACATTTTGTGATTCTAGTGCCTAATTTTCAATCAAACCAACCTACCTCTACACCCTCAACAAGACAACCAGAAATACATCTATTTAAGTACCTCTCTAAAAAAACAATAAAAAATTATGTATTTCATCCTCTTAAGGAATTGACCCTTCCGAAAACTAAAACTAAATTTCATATCTGGTATTTAGCATGAAACCATATAGATTTATTGTAACTACACACCAATATCCTGGTAATATCTACACAAACCACTTATTTATCACACCCCTTATACAAAGCATACTATATGAGGTTCATACATTATATTCTAATAAGATGATCCCAATTATTAGAATATGTATATCATTTTCCACTTAAACCAGAACACTTGATCCCCATAGCTCATGCTATCTCCATTACTAAACAATATGATCTTACTTTACATACAAACATATACAAATATTTGAATATGAAATAATTACCGTAATAATTTCTAAGAATACTAAAAACATTGGCATCAACTTCACCAAAACACTTCCAAAAATATGGTTTCTCCCTCAATGATAAAATTTTACACTCCACGACATAAGGAATCACCCACACTATGTGACTCATAGAAATCTAAAAAATCCCCAACATCACTCGTGTGTTACTCTTAACAATGCCCACATATCACATCCTATAATACACATTCCAAGGATCAAACTTAAATCTACTACATTGTGGTTATCCAAACCACTAACAACATCCAATCATAAAGTAGAAGAAACACCCCACTTTCTTATAAAAAATATTTCCTCCATATCCTAATGTTCCTCAAGGATTACCTCAACAACATATCCTAATGAGGACATTTTACTAACAACCACTAAATTACTACCACTTTCTAACATGTAGTCAGAAACTATGGGGTGATCACCACCATACCTTTATAACAGAACCTTTAATAAACCATCCTTTATAAATGAAATATCACTTTTTTTATAAATATGTTTCATAATTATTAGTAAAATATTATGTAAAACAAAAGAAAACCATAATAAAAACTAACCACACATTATTCAATTGGTGATGAACATTGAATTTATAGAATAAATATATCCATAAAAATTGAAATTATTGCTGTGGGATATTGGTCACTAAAAATTAAAACAACTATAATACATAATGTTAGATTGTCTTTTTCTTCAAGAATTATCACACCTATAAATAAAACTATAATTAAGATTCAAAACATTATTAATCTGATCAAATTTTTAAAAATTATTAATATAGAAACCCTGGTGAAATTGGAGTTGGTGGTGAATAATGTAAAATGGTGGTTTTTATAGAATCAGAAAACCAATATAACCATTGGAATAGTATGTTTGCCATTATAAATAACAATATGAGTATTATAAATAGTAAATTAATCTATTTGATAATAACAAGGTGGATTGAATATTAAAACACTAATTTGGGGACATATTTAAGAAACATTTATTAAATTTATTAATAATAAAATGAAATAAAAAATGTTAAATGTTATGAATAAACATTTGAAAGAATCAAAAAATATTTATATTTTTGAAAAAATATATTTTATTTATTTTCATTTAAATAAAATTATATGATAATTTTAAATGTTTTCAATAATATTAAACTATGTTAAAACGTTATCATGAAACAACATATGTGTTCATAAATTCGATAACACATATTTATGTAAGCATAAGTAATTTTTCCATGTGATATAAATATAAATACACTTGAAAAACAATTTTCTTTCAATAAATAAGTATTTTATTTAAATAATAAATTTCCCATGACCTTAATTTTTTTAGAAAATTAATTTCATTTTCGGATTCAAAACATAAAAAATGATAAGTGATGTGTTTTTTTTCATAAAATGTAAAATATGGAGGTGAAATAGTAAAATTTCTTATAAGTATTATATAAGATCCATATATAGAAATAGTACACCTAAATGGATTTGGAAGGTTTATATAATTTATTTAGTTATTTAAATTCATCCATTAAAAAGAAAAATAGATAATCCTTACTTTTTATTCACAAGATGTGTCTCTATATGAAGATGCAATATTTTAATTTATTATTTTATTCTAAAATACCCTTCCCTTTCTCCTTGAAAATATCACCTCTCATAAACCACATCCCCACAAATTATAAATTCCCAAATTTTCCCAAAATTTGTTTTAATATATCCCCAACTCTCTCCCTATGTCCTAGAAGACTTGTTATCACCAAAATATGAAACTCTGGAACCTTAAGAAATAACCAAACAGTGAACATACATAGGATGATTTAATATTCTCTACTGATTTCTCTTAAGTTGTTTTCATATTCTAACTCCTAAAATATATTTTTATCCGTTATTATAATATATAAATAATATTATAATAATCATAAATGTTATTAAACTAATGGAATATTCATTATCTAACCCCGTATCATCCTTATTCAATACAAAAAATTTGTTCATATTATGCTTGCTTCCCGTCCTCTAGGAAAAAAGTATTTTATTATTCAACATAACCTACATGGATAGTTGAAATTAATATAGTAGGCTTAAAAATGATCTAAATAGGTATATAATATAACGATTCATATTCACGAATAGATAAATTTTCATTTGGTTATGTAAAACTAAATATGTTCTTCATGGTTGTAAAAACCACATAAATGAACCAACCGTATAATGAAAGCTTGTAAAAAAAATGAATAATGATTAATTAATAAAACATATAGATATTTTGGATCATATAAACATATATAATGACAAGAATTTTATTTTATTATGCCTCCATTTTTATAGATTAAATATTTTAGATCTTTTATAGTTAATAATAAAATAATACAACCATATAACATTATAACAAACATCCATGGGATGGTAAAAATAAGAATAAAATCATAATAAAATTATTATAAACAAAAATATAAAAGTACAATAAATTATATAAATATTAATAAGGTTATAAATAATATATTTAATAATTTTAATTTAATTATTTAGGATGTCATAAGAAGGTACTGAATGAGATAAGGACATAATGTTTGGGATCATCTGAACCACCATCATTACAATTGGGTTGCATATTATAATTATTTTCTATATTTACATTTATTCTAATCTCAATTAATTATTTCATATTCGATATATATGTTCCTTACATATATACCTAGTTTACATTACCTTTATTTTTTGGTAATAATGCATGTTATTCATGTTACCATTTCAATTTTTTTGTTTAAGTTAACCACATTAAAGATAAATTGTTTATTTCTTTTTTCTTTACATTTAAAAAACTATATTGTTTTTTTAAGATTCAATAGATTATAAAAAACTAATTTATTTTATGGGAAACATTTTTTTCCATTTTTGGTTTTAATTATATTATAATTATTTTACCATTTTAATGTCTCTTTACCCTTTTTCATAAACCCCTCTAAAGTGGTTCATCTCAAAAAATAATTATCCATCAATTTTTTATATATTCACTTCACACGAAATTCATTTTGATGTACAATTATTCTTGATTCATTTATTTATGCCTAATAATTCGGCAATCCCTTTATTCATGGGAATCATTATGATATACCATTTGGTTATGCTGTAAGAAGTCAATATGTAACAAATTTCCTTTTCATTCGAATTTATTATTCTTATTCGTTTTCTATGATGTAATTATGTTGAAAATTTATGGATGTACCTATTATAAAAGTGATGAGTGGGCCTTGAATTTTACATTACCCAAATACATTGGGTAATGTTTTAATCTCATGATATGTCATGTATAGTTCATGGAAAGTTATTCTAGAACACTATGTTTTGTTGTATTTGTAATGTGGCATGAATTATTCTTATGATATCATATATTAGGTCATTTAAACATTCTTATAATTCCCTTATATTATAATATCTTCTTTTTTCAATCCAAACATTTTATTATATATGAGAAACATAATTTATGATATGATGTCATATCTCTTTTCTTGATCATTATATCTCATTATCATGATTATTTCTTTATAAGGATTTATAGATCAACATGTTCATTATGTATTTATCAAGAATATCTTATGCCATAAAAGTGGTTTTATAAAATTTAGGATAATATTGTCGATTTGAAATCCATGATGATTTATTTTCACATTAAGTTTCCTTATTTTATGCCTAATATTTTAAAGGCATTATACCCCTAGATCATTGGTATTTATTTTAGGGAATTTTATATAAAAAAATATGAAAAAATTTCAATGAGACACAATTTTTAATAATTGTTATCAAATAATATTTGACTTATTCTGTGGATTATGATGATAAACAATTAGTGTAAACCCATAATCCAAAATATATGAAACTATACTAGAATTTTTCTAAATTATAGAATGTTTGGTCATTGAGAAATAGTATACATGTTTGGAAACTAAAATGTGGATATTGGCTCTATAATATTTGTATAAAATGGTAAAAAACATAAAAAATTGTGTTTGGATTTAACTCAACCATCACAAGATGCACAATAAGTGGTCTAACTACACACCCAGTTAGACACTCCATGAGGATATACTTTAGTTAATTCATAATCTCTTTACAAACTATTTTAATTGGTTGAATGTATTTTAATATATTTTGATGATGTAATATATAACTTGTTTGGTTAGAGATAATAATAGAAAAATGACCATAAAGTTCAAATTTTGAATCATTGAAATTCATTGGTCAGTTTATAAAATTCATTTATGAGCTAATTCACCTAATTTAATAGTCCTAATTTTATAAGTTTTGTTGATTTAATAATCCTCATCTCAAACATTATTTTATTTTAGAATATGTTTTGAAATAATAGGAATTTGATATATAACAAATGTGATGTGAAATATGATGATTTACCTTAAAAATACATATATGATGGGAGTGGGAGTCAATATTATCATTGTGGTACTTGTATAACTTACTAATGTTATGAAAAATAACATAAATCATGTTTAATACCCTCATTATCCTAATAGAGAACATGTTGTGTTTGAGTCATTTAAGAAACAAACAGTATCCTACTTTTAGTGGATATTTTGATCCCATAATCAAAAAAAATTGTTTGATTATATTAAGGAGATATTATCTAAAACCTAGTTCTATAGGAAATAGAATTTTATACTAGTCATTTTTCATCTAGAGGCTGAAGTTAGTCAGTGGTGGACACTGATCAACAATAAAAAGACTAAGGAAAACATAGATTATATGGATTTGGATTATTTCAAGAATATATTTTTCAATAAGTATTTGCCTACCACTATCCATCATAATATAGATAGGGAGTTACATAGACTCATGATAAAGGAAGGCTGAATTTATTAGGTGTTGTGATAAAAAATTTACAATTCTTTTATGGTTTGCCTCTAGATTTTTCATTGACCTGGATGTAAGGGTGAAAAATTATTTAGTGGGATAAGGCTGAATCTTTAAAAAGAAATAGTTATCCGAGAATTTGGAATGTATGATTAAATTTTATGATGTCATCACAAAGTTTATGTGGAGAGTGGTGATTCTAAATCGTCACATTATACATGATATAAGAAGTTTTGAATGTAGAATAATGCATGGGGATAGCAGATGAACTACATGATGGATAGAAATTCCAACTAACCATATACTATATTTATGGAAAGAATAATCATGTAAAATTATTTATGAAAAACAGAATATGCCTAAATTGTGGAAGAGGGTGATATAAAGATAATTAGTTTTTATGGTAGATGATGAATCTTACTAATTTTATGGATGATATGATGGTTTTTTGATGCCACATACCCATACTCATGGATATGGTTCTAATAAACATATTGTTTTAATAATAGACTAAAGATATCCAAAATTAACAGTCCAAAATTATAGTAATATTAAGAAACATACCAAGGACCTTTTTATTTTATATTTGTAGAGAGATAGGAAACACTATTGTATTAAAAAACCCACATATTTCCCATAAAATAGACATTTTCCGATTATACTAAGAATTCTGTAATATATAAAATGTATTCTATACCACACAAATAATTTTCTAATAGAATAATACACATATAAATATAACATATTTACTAATATTCTTCCTAGAATAGGGAAATAAAAACATAAGAAATGGGTGAGATCATATTCTCGGTAAGGAAAAACATAATCGATAAAAACTGATGATTATTGGATCAGTATATCAATTATATTAATTAGAATCATTATTTTTCCATAATATATAACTAACAATATGGGTTGACTTATATTTTTCAAAACATATGTTAAAAGAATTAAACTAAACAAACTCAAAACCTATTTAAGTTTATTTATCGGTCTCAACCCCTAGTCCGATCGTAGAATCATAATTTGTAACAGCACAATTAATTCAAAGTGTAAAAGATCAAAACAAATATGGATCTAATTAATCATAGTACAAGAATTGTAATCACTATAGATATGATTAAATCAAAAGTATTGTTTTTGCCATAATCATATTAGTACATATAAAACAATTAGAATTGAAACATGAATTTGATTATTCACTTTCTATTAAATGTGTAGCGGAATATGAAAACTTATTAGCCACAAGTAATATAATGTTATAAAAATGGAAGAATGAATTCCAAGATATTAAAATATAACTATTTTAACCTTAATAGAAAGGAAGTATATAAATTATACTAATGGAATCCCTTGTTTTATACATACACAAAAGTTTGTCTACCCTTACCAGGTAAGCCTTCATTATGATGATCAGAATGGATATGTCTTCCTATCCCTGAAATCGATCATTATGATGATCAGATTCTCTATTTTTCTAGCCTCAATAGTCCTCAATATGATGTAGAAAATTCTCTACGTTACTATCCATATAATTCATTAATAAATATGATGACCAGACACATATTACATTAAATATTTTTAATGAGTCTACCTAAAAAGGATTGCTTATAACTATAAAATTCTAAACAATTACAGAGGCTAAGAAAAAGATGATCATGATAATAAATATTTAGATCTCTCTCATTAAGATAAAATGAAAAATAAAATCCTCAAACTATAGAAATATACAACAGCTTCCAACTCTTCGAAGGACCTATTATTTATTGGCGTCTTTCCAAGAGTCATATTGATCTCCCAACGGTCATATATTCTATATGTTTTTTGCATCGACTAAGACACCATGATTTTGATAGCTCATGAGAATATAGAATAACTGAATGTTTGAATTCATATTTATTTACACTATTATATTGTAAAATATTTAACTTAAATTATAAATAAGTCCTCCAAATACGATTATAAACTTATGTTATTCTGGTGAACTTCCTAACAAATATAATTACGATAATATAGATGTGTGTCAGTGTGATGTATATCACTATTGATGTTAGTATAATGTTTAAGAATTTGTTGGTAAGAAAGAAATGATAGAATGTGTAACACCCAGTCTGATAAAGGCGAGTCTAATATTTATCATACACATAAACATTATGATATTTATAATGAAGAAACATAATTTTATTTTCATAATTCATTAGAACTTATTAAATGTATGGTAAAATAATATTTCCTCAACAAAAATATTCTAAAACACTTTTTACCTAAAAATTTATTAAATATTTCATTATGAAAGAGAATTGTTTTTCCAAAACTAAAGAAATGGAAAATTATGAATAAAAATTTATGACCCAATAATCTCCCCCTTTTTTTGTAATGAACAAACCACAATACATAACTGAAAAATAACAATGAAATACATATAGTCCATTTCTTTTAAGTACTTCATATTTAGAGTTAGTTGTTTAATCTTAACTCCCCCTAAGTTTATAAGTAATATGAATATGATGGAGAAAAAATGATGTTGAATATGATTAACTCCCCTTTTGGATACCATCAACCCCTATGGATCATATACTCCACCTTAATATTACATTCTCCTCTTTTATCCATTTTCTCCCCTTTGATAATAAATCATCCATTGAAATACATTTCCCCCATTTGTATAAAGATATACACAATAAATATTTCTCTTCGTTTCTATAAAATTATTCCCCTTTTTATTTTCAAAAGGGAATGTGGAAAATCCGAAGTTCCATGAAAAGTTATATATTCAAACATATGAAACAATATAATGACCTTACAAATCATCAACAAAAGTATGAAAAAACATTTATACAATACAAATTATAAAATATTCATAAAATTAATAATTGGATGAAAAGATTAATTTATTCATATATTACAAACATTCAATAATTTTACAAAAATAGTTTCAATGAGTGTTCATAAAACCAATTATTCTTCATCACGGTTTTTAAAAATGATTTGATCTTTAAAAATCCATGCCTCTCATTCTCCAGCATCTCAACCTTATCTTCCTGAATACAAATTATTTTAGATATCTCATTATTCTGATTCCTATGTTTGATAATTTAATCTGTATGAGATATGATTCTAGTCAAATCCAACTGAATATATCAGATATTTCCTTTCAGAGAATTTACATCCTATTTATGATTATAAATTGAATCTTTGAAGTCTTCCACAAATGTGACTCTGTCAACCATGTCATTAGTAAATTGATGAAAAGATACATAGGATTCACTTATGAGATTACTCAAATCATAAAAATTATTATCATGTAAATTGATATCAACTTCAACCTAATGATACTACTTTACTATTTTAATACATGATTTTCAATGAGTTTGGAAACTTTCATGATAAAAATTAAATTGAACTTCATGCCAAATAGCTTTATCAATTAAAATCTTGATCGATTATGAGTTTTTAATGATAATTCATGGAATGAGATGACACCGAGATTTATGGTCTGGGAAATAAAGAAATATTCCTTCTAAAATTTTCAAAGCATGGATAATATAATCAACTCATCCACAAGCAATGGTTCTGTATGTATCTAATAGATCTAGATAAATATAAGGAGGTTTGATTCTAAATTTTATGGATTCATATTTATTTCCTTTATTATTATGAATTCTTGAAACATATTTCCCAAAATATTTAGAAACCCTTTCATTCACTAACATATCTTCAGATAATTCCATAATTTCAACATATTTAACATCAACCTTTGTCTTTGAATTTTGATCTTCCTCATATTCCTTAGATGATTATTCAAATTATTATTCTAATGAATATTCTTCTTTAGAACATTTTTACTTCTCTTATTTATCATCCTTAGAGGTTAAGTATTATGATTATGCTGATGATTATTCCTATGAAGGTTTATCATATTGATATTTCTCATTTTTATCTCCTACTTCATTCTCAACATTTTCATTCTCATATTTTTCATTCTCATCAACTTCAGTTATCTATTCCTAAAATTATTCAATTTATTCATATTAAATTTTTTCACATTATTCTTCCTCTTCTTTTCCTTGTTTTTTCTTTCCATAAACCTCTTTATCAACTACTTTTTTAAGCTCCTCTTAAAGATATGTACTTGTTATTAAATCATCTTTTCCTAGTTCTAGGTTCGATTGTTTTTATAAAATAGATAATGTCAATTCATCATCAATTACTTATTCTTTT
This sequence comes from Viscum album, assembly GCA_963277665.1. NCBI lineage: Eukaryota > Viridiplantae > Streptophyta > Magnoliopsida > Santalales > Viscaceae > Viscum > Viscum album. The sequence continues at coordinate 1,419,016,884 of OY728123.1, read as the reverse complement.
CCTTTATATATCATGTAATAACCTATGTTATGAACTAAATATGATTCGTGAAACAATAATCATGCTTTTAGTATTACATGATTGGTATGAGAAACTGGTAGATCAGCCTTCTAAGATGCTCTCTTCACACCATTAAAAATATTTTCATAATGTTGATCTTCTATTAACCTTTTCTTTATATTTTTCATCTTTTATTTTTCCTATAATGTATTAGTGGAATTATTTCTTAAGGCCTTGGTCTCATTAAGGTCAAGTTAGATCTATGCATATCCTATTTTCCTTTTTAATTTCTTCTTTATCCACTCGTCATGGACTTCATTCAAGACTTTCTTTTAATTATTTTATTTCTTAAATGAGTGAGTCTAAACCTTTATATATTATTCTTCTTTATATTCACAAATATTTTTAATGGTTCAGATTTGAAAGCAGTATCAACATGTTTCACAATAAAAAATTTAAAATTATTATCAAAATCCAACTTCACCCTTCTCTTCATTTCATCTCTTATGAAAGAAATATTTCCTCGCATCAAAGATGAATTGATTTCCAAATTGAAAAAATTCACACATTCCACTACCATATTACTTATGAATATATGAAACATGAAGTTATTAATATTCTTCAAGAATGTCATTTGAAACAATTTCTTAAGTTATATACTTATGATATAATTTTCTAACAAAGGTTTAAAGTTATATTTAGAAAAAACATCCAAGGAGGATGTATATTGATGTTCTTTAAAATCAAAAGGGGTGGTTTCATCAAGAATAACATGTAATGTTTTCTTCAAAATAAAAATAATTTTTATTAAAAACTCTAGATTCCTTAGATATAGTGGAAAAACATAAAAATATTCCTTCATTGGATTAGGGAACAAATTTATGTAAGTTGCCTTTTGTATTCAGAATGAATAATTTTCAACCATAAACCTTAAATTAAGAAATTTTTGGTTTTCTTCGTTTCACTAAATCATTAGAAGACTTATTAAGAAAAGGAAACATAAAAACATGATTTATATTATAACAGGAAGTACTAATTTCTTTAGCCTAAAATATTTACCGATCGAGTATTCACTCAATATAGTTCATGTTAATTTCTGAAGAATTCTATTTATTCTTTCAATTACACGATTTTTAAGGCATTATAAGTGATTAAAAGATATTTCATATACCATTATTACTATAAAAAGTTTCACAATAAAAATTTAAAAATTCTACACTATGATCACTATAAATATTTATCAAGGGGTGGTTTTTCTCATTTTTAAATTTGGATAAAAAAGTTTTAAAATAATAAAATACTTTTTATTTTTTGTGAGAAAATAAACCCATGCATATATAGTATATTCATCAACTAGAACATATACATATTATTTTTCCCTAATAATTTTAATTTTTGTAGGACTACATAAATCCATGTCCACTAACTGTATAGAATCATAAGTTGAGACCTCACTATTAGATTTAAAACATGACTTATGTTGCTTACCTTATTGAAAAGGGTCACAGACTTTTGAAATATCATATCTATAATATGATGGATTCTTAACAAGTCTTTTAATATTCGATTTAGATATGTTTATAAGTTTATAGGGTCCTAACCATCTATTCCATAAACAATTTTGATCTTACATTGCAATTAGGAAAGGTAAGTCATGTCTCCTAAGGTCTTCTCTGTTATGTGTGTAAACATTCTCATGTTGATGGGAAGAAAGAATAAATTCATCCTTGGAACAATATAAAAAAAATTTATCTTTACTAAAGTTCACAAGCTATCCTTTATCACATTATTGACTTGGGATTATAAAGGTGTGCTTAAGACCTCTAACAAACAATAAATTTGAAATTAAATATTTTAAAATAAGTACAATATTACCTATTTCGAAAATCTCTCCTCGAGTATTATCTTTGAATGTAACATTTCCACCATTCATATTGATAATATTTTTGAAAAAGTATTTATTACCAATAATATTTCTAAAATATCACTATTCATTTTCTACATATTCTTATTTCTGGTAATTTCAATGTTTTTTAAAAAACAAAAAAAAATTAAGCTTTCAGCATCCAAACCTTTTTGGGTCTGGTAATTTTTGAAAACAAAACATTAGTAACCCATGTTTTTTTAGAAAAATATGACTTATAGAAACATAAAGATTTACGTTTACTTATGGAAAAACTATTTTTTCAATGGCCACCACATTAACACTTAGTGAAAAAGGGATCACATTAGGAATAGTGAAATTTATACTAAAAAGTTTTTATATATTAAAAACCCATTGTAGAACGATCCCCATTAGGAAAAATTTGTTTGTAAAATTTATCAAAGTTTTCTTTACCAGTGGTAAACTATGGAAAAAATTTCTTTATTGAGGACATTTAATATTTTAATTTTATAAATAAAATATTTTCCTTACTATTAATAGTTTTAAAATTAATTTTATCAAAACTAGGTTATAAATATTTTTTCTCAAAAAATACTTTTTTTAAAATATTTTTGAAAGGGTATAATTTTCATAATTTTCCTTCTAATGATCATTGAAAAGATATGATATGTCATTTTTTAAACCATTAATTCTTGAATCAGTCTTAGGAAGTTTTTATTTAGCATTACCATGTTTTTTTACAAATTTTTAAATTTTCATTTTCTATAAGTTTTTAAAAACATAAAAATTCCTCAAAAGAGGTTAATAAATTATCTTTACTATGAGAGGAGGATTATTCATTAGAATATGTTGAAAAATTATCATCATAATAATTATCACTTAAAAAATATTGGTAAATTTCTCAGAAGTTCGTACCTTATCCTTGAGATAATGATTTACTTTAGGTGCATTGGAAAAAATACATATTTTCCTCTATCTAGAAAATTCATTATCTAAATAATTTTTAAAAGAATCACATCCACTAGAACTCCTTGTTTCATTGGCCTTAATAACTATCTTTCCGTTATATTTTTAATATTTCTCAGCATTCCTTTCTGAATTCTTTTCTTTTTTATATTTCCTCTTCAAATTTGGAGAATCTGGCCTGATATTTCCTTCTTTCTTTTATTCATAACAAGTAACATCATATTTCAAGTCACTTAAATCCTTTTGAATATTTTTATATCAGTATTGTAAATATTTATTTCCATATATCTTGTTCATCCTTCTAGAAACGTTTTCTAACTCACTCTTAGAATGTTCATAAGTGCTAGAATCAGATTCAATAAAAAAATTTCTTTAATGAAGATTTAAAAACTTTTTCTACATATTGCTCTTTGAAAGGTATGGTAGAAGTTTTAGAAAATGAAAAACCACACTTTTTATTTATTTCACATAATATGTTTTTAATATTCCATCATATATCATACGGTTTCCAATAATATCATCAAGGGTAATATTATTTAACTTTCCAGTCTCACCAACATCAGTTCCCTTTGATTCCAAATAATTGTTCACTATATCAATTATATCATCTACAAGAATCATGTCATCTAAACCTTTCCCACCAATAGATTATAAACTATTTGTATTGTCCTGACCCCAGTTTCCTAGAGTGGGTGTAGTATTTCATTACATTGGCATGCATACAGGAAATTCGAGTCCCGAAGGACCAAGTAGTTTAGTAGTTTTGGAAAACCCGATACATACATAATTTCAATATTGCAACATGAAATGAAAAACAAAATATAAGTTTTGTTGGGAAGATCTACCACTCTAAGATTATCCATGTAAGTCAATCATAATATACCTATTCATATCCTCAAAAAATTGAAACAAAATAAGTGGTGAGATCGAATTCCTAATAAGGGTAAACTTTATAGGGGAAGATAAAATTAACATTAGGTATGGTGAATAATTAAAAACACATGCCTTTAAATATAAACATGAACATAATATGTCGGGAATATGATCTGAGTAAATATTTCCATAATAACACATAATCATGGGTATTTTACTAGTCAAATAACCTCAGGAACTATGAATTTATATCTTCATAATAAATTAAATGCATATGCTAGACATTCTAAATGATACTGTCAAGGCCTCAACTAAGAAATCTAAAAATGATTAAGGCTTCGACCAAAACTATATCTAAAAATGGGAAAGGCATCGGCCAAGTCCATATATATTTGCCTCATAATACCTATTGATTCTCAGAAGGGCTGTAGTAGAACCCATCCCTCACATAATAAGTCCAATTCATTCCACATATGAAAAAGGTGAACATAATTAACATATACATTCATATTGAAACTAACATATGAAATGTAAATAATTTTCCCCAATCATTGAACATAAACACTATCCAATCGAATTAATATGGTGAATGGTATCGATATATCACATCAGTAGTAAAACTAATAAAAAAACATTAAACATATATTATAGATGATATAATAAAAGATAAACTTCAATGAAGTACCAGATTCAACAAAGGATGTTGAAAAATACGCAGATATTTCTAAATGAGACCATTGAAAAATTCTAAATGAAATAATCCTTAAACATTCAAATGTGTCATATACCATCTTGAAACATTCAAATAATAATCCCTTATAATATAATGAGAATAAGGATACTCATTTTAGGATATTTAAGAAGGTCAATACATAAACCATATTCATGGAATAAGTGGTGGAAAAGGCATATACCTCATAAATGGAAAAGTGAGATGAATAAAATCCTTTTTACCAAGGAAAGAAGTGTTCTTTTGTAAAAATCATTGTATAAAAGATGAAATCAGATTGTAAACATGTATAACCCGAAAAAAAATGTTATGTGCATTTAAATTATATTTGAGGCATAGATGTTGTCCCATTAGGTAAAATGAGTTGTTAAAGAAGCTTTAAAAATAAAACTTTTTAGTGTGGTTTAAGGAAAATATTGAAGAGATTTTAAAGCAGAAATGAATGTTTTATTTCATTAATATAGAAATCAACCAATGTAATTTTAAATTCATAAATATTTAATTTTATAATGATAATTATTGATTAAAACATATTATTTAGTACTCTACAAAATAGGTAAGAATTCAAAGAAGTTCCCTTGAATCGAGCTTGTATTTCATGAATAATATCTAAAAGATCCTTTTAAAAAATGTAAATCCCAATAAAATAAAGAAGTATTTTGGTTGGTAAAAATATATATATAACTCATAAATAATTTATGAGTATTAAATAATAAAATAGAATATATTCATTGAGGTATGTAGACAATAAATGTAACCTGAACGAAAATGGAAGTTCGCCTGGAAAACCCTAACCACTTTATAATCAATCGATTCGTATTCCCCAAAATTAATAATCATCAAATGATACATTTAATAAAATGAAAATAAATATATTCATTATTTTTTACACCAATTCTATGTATACATACACCATCCACAAGTAATAGTAGTGAATATGGAATATCTCACAAAAATGAAAGTGAGATGAGAAAACTCTTACCTTAAGTTTGAAGGTGTTCTCCACATGATATCAATGACATAAATAATCCAATTTAGATTCATTAATAAATTATTACATAACATCATATAAATTTAATTAATTTATCATTACCATATAGGTTTTATTCATGGCCTTTTTGATGGGTTAAGAGATTCAATTTCATACTTTGGGACCATTTGTTTCACGATCAGTATATATATACACATGAACGGACAGTCATGGAAAATGAGGATGGTTGTACCTAATTGAAGTTGTATGTGATTAGTGAATATCTAGAAGATTAAATGGTTATAAAATTATTTTGGTTATTGGGAGTGAAGATTAATCATTATATAAAACATTAATGACAATTGTTTGTGTTAACTGACAGTTTTTTATCAGAACAAAGTCATTTTGATTTATGTATAAATATCATGTGTACAAAAAATTCATGATCCTTGAATAAGTTATAATACATATATTATTGTCTAGTTAAACAATAAAAATTTATTTGTGACCATAATTGAAGATGATAATAGAAATTGAAAACTTATCATCCTTGAATGTGATAAATTAACACATCTCAGATGGTGTTTTAATTTCTAGTATAAAAGAAGAGGAAAAGATAGATGATGAAGATTTATTCCTATATCATTACAATATTACAATCCATTTAAGTTAATAGAGTAATCATAATATTTTGATTAAAGCATGTGATGAAAGAAAAAGAAAATAAAGGAAATTAAAATAAAACAAATGAAAAGAAGAATTTACCTCTTGAAGTAATCTTCCTTGAGAGCCTCTTTATGGGAGAGGTTTTGGAATTTTTATGAGTCAAAGGCCTGATAGACGTGGGGGAGGGTATTGGGAGGATATTTGAGTATAATTTAGACAAGTAACATGGCTTTATAGGTATGAAGAGAAGAGGGAGTGAGGGGGCTTTCTATAGTAGAGTATAGGAGGGTTTTCCCATTATTTTAATCATTATTTTATTATTTTACCAAATAAAAACAATAGTATTGATTCATGTGACCAAAAATAGTAATACGTTCATGTGAGTTTGAACCAAGTGGTATTACATTAGGCTTGCATAACCTATGACTTAATAAATTAGATATTTAGTATTTATTGTAAATTATCGTATTTTACTATTCACCTAAAATTGAAGTATTTTAGAAAAATCATTACAATTCAACATAACCAATTTTTGATGTGTAGAATCCAAAAATTAATTCCATTTTATTAAAATAATTTTTTAAATATGTGAAATTTAATTTTTAAATAAAATCATTATTTTCATGAAAAATAAAGATTTTAAATTTAAAACTAATTTTACAATACATTCAAAAATTAACTAAGGTCTCATAAAGTTATCCTAAAATCATAGAATAAGAAAATATTTATTTTGGAATAATTTTTAGGAAAAATAATTTTATTAATTAATTAGTATCAAATTTTAATTAAATATTTATTTCTCAAAAAAATTCCAACACATAATAATTAATTTCTAAAATACACAATTTCATTTATAATCTGTATAAAATTTATATAGACATTCATGGGTGTGGAAACTATTCATATAGGTCATATTGCTATTCATAAGGGTACGTTACTATTCATGACGGTAATGTAACTATTCCCCAAAAATGTAGGTTGATCTTATCAAACTCTAAATATATTACTAAACGCAACGATGTATGTCTATTTTTCAAAATTCAAATCACATAACTGGAAAAAATATCTTTACAGGCTAGGTTATAACAATGTAGTGTTTTGTAGAGACTCAGTGTTTCCTGCATTCAATATTAAATTTATCTGTAAAATATTTGGGTGTTACATTATCCCCTCCTTACAAAAATTTCATCCTCAAAATTTTGAAATTGAATTTTGAATGTTAATGGATGATTCTTGAAAATTACTTTGTGAGAAACCCACATCAGAAATATGGTTAAAATATCCTAGTAATAAGTGTGAAATGGAAATTCATCGGTTACAAAAAAACTATGCATTCTAATTGGATAACATGGCCAGGTAATAATAATCAAACCGTTATTTTCCAATGGAAAATGATAGAGAACATGTGTTGGTGCCAAAATTCAGGACAGGGAAGAAGCCAAAACGAAGGCCTCGTTGACTTCCTTGCGAAGATATTTCGTGGAGTCTCTCGAGCACCATGGCCATCGTGAACCAATGTGGTGGGATGCTCTGTGAATGCATTTTACATTCACGAGGCCACCAAGAAGAAAAGAGTCGGGATGCTCTGTGAGCGCATTTTACATTCACGAGCATGCCGTGAAGCTAAGAGGCGGGACGCTCCGTAAACGCATTTGACATTCGTGACCCCGCCACGAAGCAAGGAGGTGGGACGCTCTACGAACACATTTCACGTTTGCGAGCCCACCGCAAAGCAAGGATGCGAGATCCTCCATGAACGCATTTGACGTTCGTGAGACCACCGCGAAGCAACCAAGTCCCTTTTCGCGCCATGTAAGCTCCGATTCGCGGCACCTCTTGCCTATAAAAACTGGGCTCCCCTGAGCCCAAATGACGGGAAATCCGACCTTTAAACTTCTCAGCTACCGAATTGAAAATCACCCATCTGCTCTTCGAACCATAATTTTTGCGAGGTACTTCTACTCCACAACGTGCTTCCTCTTTGTCTCGTTTTGATCCCCTCTTCCGAGAGGGATCCCATTCATGAAGTCTAAGGGCTTTCGTGAAGGAAGGGATTCCCCAAGGGGACTTGGGTCAACACGCAGCATTTATGCTTCGCGAAACACCCTTCATGTACACATGATCCACATGTTATGGTATGGTCACTGTACTTCGCGAAGCACATTGCTTCACGACACCTTGCTTTGGAAGGCACCTTTTCTTCGTGAGGAAGTGCTCTGCGAATGCCTTTCCACATCGCGAAGCAACTCCCATATGAACCTCTACCCTATGCTTAGGATAAGGCACCCCACTTCGCGAAGCACACCCCTTTCCAAGTGCCCTTCTCCACGCGGAGCAATAGAGCTTCATAAGGCCCCTGCCTATGAACCCCTCTGCTTTGAAATTCCATTTCTCGTGCGGCCCTCCAGGTTTGCACAATGTGATTTCAATGTCCCTTGTACGATACCTCCCATTGCGTTGCTTCGTTTCATGCTTCTTCACTTAAGCACGCTAATGTATATTTCTTCGTCTCATAACAATGCTAAAGTGGGACCCTGGATGGTTCGCTCCATGACACCCCCTCCCCACAGCTTTCCATGTCCCCTCTCTGCACCAATGAGCACAAGGTATCGCTTATATATGTCCTAGGGGTGTAGAGAAAACCCACCTCATCCGAGCTACATGACGTTAACTGCCAAGTACCATCTTCCTCAGCACATGATGTTAAACTGTGACCTCGCCCCGTGCCTTGCACACAGGGTACCCCAACCTTGGACATTCTCTATGTCCACTGCTCTCTACAGGGGATGATATTTTCATTATGGGAGTGGTGTTTGTCCATGGGGTAAGGGAGACCATCTCGGTGTAAGCCCCTAGTTTTTTTGTAGGAGGCACCATCCCTGCTCCTCCTTTCATCTTCGGTCCCCAGGGCCAGCAAAGGGCCTAATGGGGGACGATGTTTCTCTTTTCATCGGTCCCATGTCCCTATCCCGATGCGCTTTGTCTCCATTGGGCCTCCATCATGGATTAAGTCCCATTCATTATCTCTCTGGGATGCTAACCATATGTAATCCCAACTCTACTTCCCATGGACACACCTTTCGTGACGTGATCACTGGGTCTCTGTTATCTCTTGTCTCTCACGCCGAGCATGACTCACATGGTCTTAGAGTAAGCACCAACCATGACTTATTCCTTGGGCCTCCTTAGATTATAAGCCCAAATAACACCAACCTGAACTCCTTGGTATTTGATCCTTGCCAAGGTAGGGTACATAGAGAGCCTCCACAAGTTTTAAGCCCACCACTATCTATTTGACCCCAGGTCCTCCTCCACATCGGTTCACCGACACCCTGGTCTGCCTCAGAGCTTAAGCCCCAAATTCCACATTTTTCACATTAACTACGTGGTCATTGATCCTTGCCAAGGTAGAGTACATAGGAAGCATCCACGAGGTTCATGCCCACCACCATCTTTTGGACCCCAGGTCCTCCTCCACATCAGTTCACCGACACCCTAGGCCACCTTAGAGCGTAAGCCTCAAATGCCACCATTTTCATCTGAACTAAGAGGTATTTGATCCTTGCTGAGGTAAGGTATGTAGGAAACCTCCCCAAGGTTCAAGCCCAAAACCAATTCTTCCTGAAACCACTTCGATTCAGTTAAATATACCCCTTTTTCACCTAAACTATGTGGAATTTGATCCTTGCCATGGCAGGGTATGTAGGAAGCCTCCATGAGGTTCAATCCCACCACACCGGTCATTCTGACCATCTTCATGTCGGTTCACCAATACCTTTGGCCGCCTCAGAGCGTAATCCCCAAATGCCCCCATATCCTGAACTACATGGACTTTGATCCTTACCAAGGCAGGGTACATAGGAAGCCTCCACGAGGTTCAAGCCCACCACTATGACCACTCCGACCTCCCTCATGTCTGTTCTCCCCCCATCCGGCATGACGTTAAACTGTATCCACCAACCTAAACTACAAAGACATTGATCCATACCAAGGCAGGGTATGTAGGAAGCCTCCACATGATTCAAAACCACAACTACGGTTGCTCTGACCCCCATCACATTGGTTTACCCCCATCCCGCAGACGTTAAACTATATCCACCACTCTGGTCACTTTGACCCCCCTCACATCGGTTCGCCCCCGTCTTTCATGATGTTAAACTATATCCACCAACCTGAACTACATGGTATTTGATCCTTTCCAAGGCAAGGTACGTAGAAGTCTCCCTGAGTTTCAATCCCACCACCATCCATTGATTCCTACCATCTTCACGCCAGTGCACCAAGGCCAACACCCAATAGTTCCGACCCCCTTCATGTCAGTTCACCTCCGTCCTGCATGACGTTAAATTGTGGGCCTCCTTTAGCGGTAATTCATTTTCACTCCATTCAGTGGTAAGATATTCTCACTCCATTCAGTGTTAATCCGTTTTCACTCCATTCATTAGTAATCCGTTGTCACTCCATTCAGCGGTAAGTCGTTGTCACTCTATTTAGTGGTTAGACGTTTTCATTCCATCCAACGGTAAACCGTTGTGACCTTAATTAGTTTTGAGCTGTTGTGACCCTATGCAATGGAAAGCCATTGAAATCTCATCTATGGTAAGCCACTGACAGCCCTATCATGTGGTAATCTATTGTGACATCAAGCTGGGGTAAGCCATTGAAACCCCATCCAGCGGTAAGCCGTTGACACCTTATCCAATGGTATGTTTTTGCGATCTCATCCAGAGGTAATCCATAAAAAACCACAATCGGCGGCAATCCATCATCATATAAACTACGTGGACATTGACTCCCTACCACGAGGATACGTAGGAAGTATCTTCGAGTCTCATGCCCAAAACTATCATCATCCTCATGATGGTTCCATCCCATTCCCCATCCAATTCACAGAGCCTTCAATCACCCATCCTGATTCTTACCTGGGCTGCCACATCCTGGTTGGATCATGCCACCCCACTCTCCATTCCCACTAAGAGTATTCGAGAAGCCACCGACGTTTTGGCCCCAATATCAGCGTTCCCTCCCAAGGTTTCCTCCATCTGATCCACTATAGTTGTGTTCTGATTAGTCTGATCTATCTCCGATGGACGTTAAACATGTGGCATACCCCTTGATAAACATGGGAAGTAGAGGAAAACCTCATATACATTCACATGGAATAGGATTCCCTGTGTTCAATTTGGGATGCCTCGGGCTTCCACAGCCTCGATAATTCCTATGATAAGGGACATAATACAGACACACCAATCCCCCAGCATCCAGACACGCCAGTGATGCCCCACGTGACTACTCCCCTAACTAAAGGTTTCTTCCCGGGTCAGACCCCTTGGAATGTCCTGACAAGAGAAGTGTAATTAACTAGTGTCCATGAAGATATGGCGCCAGGAAGAGTTTTACGAACAATGTCTTAAGTCTATGAGGGAGACTCGGACTAGGTTACGAGTTCTGAGGAGGAATTTACGGAAGGAAGAAACGACATCCCATCATCCAATTTCGATCAAATATTAGACATCCCTGGATATGAAGCGGATGATTCCCACCTTTGGAATGCGAGAATGCGGGGAAAAAAATTGCACCCCTCATCCCTGAATGAGACGAACGAGCGCGCCCTGAAAAAAAGTGTCGAAAACAGAAATGGTGAACTCGACATGAAATTATTCTCCTAAAATATGGATATTAGTAGCACTCAATGCATCAATGGATTGACGTGTCACCGAATCTAGATATCTAGCACCGGGTCCCACCAAGAAAATGGCGGGCCTGGCGTGAAACTAACCAGAAGTTGAGGCAGTAGAACATTGGAAATCTCTTTCTACGATGTTGTCAGTGTGCATCCCTCTTACCAGTCATGGATGACGGGATGGCGGTGGGGCATTAGTCGTTGATTTCGTTTTCATTAATCACTGAGGAGTTCATCTCCCTGCTTCACATGAATCAGGTTGCTGCCTCAGGAACACGATCACCGCCTGCCAGTCTACACAGGGGTAGGGGGAAATGCCAGCACAGCCGCTCCATGTGGCTTCACCACTTCCACAACGGCCTCTGCGTCCACGACCTTGGGGAACCCACTCCCCATCTCCCCATCATAAGTTATCCAACTAAGGGTAATTAATGTCCTCATGCATCGTTACGAGGAGGAGGCCATAATCCCAACCCGTGATATGGCCCGCCTGGATCTGGAGGCGTCTGTGCCTCACCCTCAACACCACCCTTGAGGGCCCTGTAGGGATCCATTGCTCCCCACCCCGACGTACAACCACTTTGGGAGCCTGTCCTTGGAGCGCCTTGACAAATCCCAACCTTATGCTGATGAGGTAGGTGACTTATGGCCCATCTAGGTCATAGTCTCCAATCCAGGGGCTCCCGACAAGGGCTCCCACCCAGCCGTATCAGCACCGCCGTCAGGTCTTGCCAGAGGAGCAGGTAAGTCACATACCTACTACACCAGCCTCGGCTCGTCCAACCCGACACCAGCATCTGGCACGAGCTGAGGAGAATGCCCGCAAAGGGGTGTCAATGTTGATAACTACTGTGTCCCGAGCCATCGCTGATGCATATCATCAGGTCCCTAAATACACTAATAAGGGGTGCTTATACGCCCAACCGAGATTGAGGCCCCAATCTCCCTACGGGCAGGCTGGGTCGACTCTCGTGGTTACAGGCACGAGCAGTGGTTTCCGCGAACCAACCTACAGTGATGCCACCCAGTACGGGGGTCCTCCCCGTAACACAACCACAAAGAGCATGTGCCTTCCCCGCTTCGAGGCTCGGCATGGAGGTCCTCCCCATGCCACCCCTAATCTGAATGAAGGTCTACCCCGCGAGAGTGATGTTCGATACCTAAGCCTCTCTTGTTCCCATTACACTAGGTATGGAGTCATTCCTCCTGTCCCTGACCACCGATGTAGGGACATTGCCCATCCAGTATCTCTCTGAGGTGGGGGTCCTCCCTACGTCCTCTCTACAGCCAGTAAAGGTACTCCTCTCCCCGGCAACAAGAGGGGTGAAGTCCAGCCTCACTCCACCCACACCAAGCATGGAAGTCATCCCCATGCTCTTATAGGTCATAGAGGAGGCTTTTCATTATCTAGTTCTATCCATGTATGTCCTCCCCATTTACCCTTCGATATTTTTCCTGGTGCTCCTCGCACCCAGGCTTTCTCGGGTGGAAACCGTCTCCGCCCCAGCACCAGTGCGGCTGAAGGACCCCATGTAAGAAATCAACCCTATCTCGAGGAGCCACCTAGGGGCATGAAGGCAGTCCATCGCCGCCACAAGAAGAATTTTGAGAGGGTCCAGATGGAGAGCAAACGAGTTCGCTTCTCAATCTCTGATGTGGAGTACAATTCAGCTCAAGAACCCTCCCATCACTCATACGAGTCAAGCGTTGGGGTAGGGACTAGGCACATCATCTTAGTGCTCCCAAAATTCGTGGTCCAAAGGATTCCCGCCTCCCTCTGCAAGTATATCTAGGAGGCTGAAAATTTGGCGACCCGGGAGGTTACGGTCAAGAAATCACCACCATCATCGCTTGAAGTGATTTCTACCTCCACAAGAGATTAGAGAAAGCTATTCTAGGGACCAATGGAAAATGAACATCATTCCAGCCTATCACCAACAGCCCTGGCCCCTGATCCATGAATGACGGTCGTCAGCCCCTCATATCACGACGTATCGACCAGGTCGCTACACTCTTCGGAAGATAGCCCGAGAATCGGCGACCAGTCAGCCTGCTCGCCGTACTCTCCACCAGTTAGCCTGCCATCTCGGCAGTCTACCTCAGCACATCTACCAGTTCCATGACCACCCCTAGTTGGAATGTGGGGAAATCATGGTCCAAACCCTGAATTTGTGCTGAGGAGCTTCTGGAGCATCCTTGCAGCGGACCACTTCCTTGAGAAGTTCTAGCCCGTGGAAGTAAAGAATTTATACATACGTGAGTCCCTCAGCCCAGGGGAAGTTGAGTGTTTTTTCTACACCCTACGGGCGACACATTTCAGTATTCTTCATCAGTGTGTGGTTTATCCAAGGATCCAAATTCATTTCATAGACATCATCAAGCAGTATCATCTAGTCAATCTGGCTGCACTCCCTATGGCCCAGCGCCCTAAGTCACCAGGTCTCCATGAGGCTCTCCAATAGCAATTCATTCAAAGTAACAAGGTACTCTGCAAAATTATCAGGGAGGATACCCCCCATGTGCAAATATGTGGATGGGGACAGTATGCTGCCCTCCTCTTATGTCCTATCTGGCGACAGCCTGACTCACTATGCGATATCGAGGACATGCCCCTAGGAAGGGTCACAGTCAATATGGTCGACCTAGTGGATAAGGAGTAAGACCAGTATCTTCTTGAGGGAGACGTACCCCCGAGGGTATGCCACCACTTTTGGACCCATAGGGAAGGGTTACGCTCCAGTAGAGGAACCTATTAGGTCTCCTTGCTCCCACCAAGGAATTGGTGCCTAGCAGGAATTCTGGTAACGGAAAAGAGCACGTCGGAGCTTTCAAGCACTATGACCTATCTGATTCAGTGCATAAGATAGAGGAGGACCCCGAGAAGGCCACATTGCACCAACAACTTGCTGAGAAAATGATGTTGGCCGACTAACTCCTAGCTAAACGCACTGTAGAGTGACGACCTGACTATAGAAATCCTAGGCCAATACAGCAGGGGTTGGAACAAATTCCCCTCGGTGAGCTGCCCCCAGGTAACCCTGATCATGATGCTCCTGTGGACAGGGCTGAAGCCAGAGATCACAGCAAGAGGGAATGGTATGTCTCACCAAACCCTCCCGAACGGCGCGACAATCCAAGTAATTCGGCCTCGGTTCCCCCAGCTGCCCTGCAGGCCGCTCCACCAGCCTCTCTATGAGTCGCTAAGCCTATCTACCGTGTTGAAGAACTCGAAAATGCGCTCGTGGTTAGGGATCCCTTTCAAGACAGGGATCCCCACCAAGATGATCCTATGGTGGCGCTCGTATCCCACCTTGAGGAATTGTAAACATGAAAGGTGGAAATCCCACTAGATGGAAAGCCATACCTAGCATGGGTGGATGATATAACGACGCCTCCGGGCTTCGGGAATCCCACATTCTCCGCTTATGATGGGATGTGGGACCTGCCGTAGAGCCTGAACCACTTCAACTCATGGTTTTGTCCCATGCTAGGCACTCCAGCACAGTAGGACGCTGCCAAGATCTGCTGTTTTGTTCAGGCATTGGATGGGATGACATTATTCTAGTACAGCCAGCTCCCCGTCAGATCCTTGAGCAACTTGGAGGACCTATACAGGCAATTCCTCTACTAGTTTAACTCTACTACCCAAAAAACCAGCATCGCAGACCTCTTCAAGTGCAAGCAAAGGCCTGACGAGCGAGTCGTGGACTTTATTTCCCAGTGGAAGGGGCTCACATACTCCCTTGACATGCCAATGACTTAAGAGAAATTACTGATGATGTGCGTAAGGAACATCAATATGAAACTGGTTCCCTCTATGATCACCCAGAAATACATTGGAGTATTCTGAGACTTCTCTAACAAGGCCCAGTGCCTTGAGGAAGCCCTGCAATAGGCCAGCTAGGCACGTCTGTTTCCCCCTGTAATTCCAGCGATGAGAGCTTCCAGAGCTGTGCTCACCGCGGTAGTCCAAATAAAAGCCCCCAGGAAACAAGAATTGCTACCAGTAGCACCGGCCCCATATCCTCACAGAGTCCCTCCACCTCAGGCGCACCCGCTGGCTCAGTAGTGTCCTTAAATTTGGAAAGCGCCTTCGTGGAATGCGCCGCCACCACCCAGGTGGGACAATCAGTGTCCGCCTCCTCAACAGGACCCTCCGGCCCCTCGTCAGTGCCAGTCTCTTAGGGCCCCCTTTCCAGAAAGAAGAAACTGGACTTAGTCGTTCAGCAAGAATTAGGTCCCTGATTACTTTCATAGCACCTTGGACAAGAGATTGTGCATTTTCCTGAGTGCAGAAGTCCAGAAGAAGATAATCTCATTGATCACCCCAACTACTACCCCTATCATCGGATTATAGGGAACACTCTCAAGTAGTTCTTTGTGTTTAAATACTGGCTCCACGACCAGGTCGACAACAACATAGTTAGGATGGGCCCATCCCCGGCACAAGTGGCAGGTGTCTTTGTAAGGTCATACATCAGTAGAGATAGTGAAGGCGAGTGGCAGCAGGTTTCTAACTGCGGGTCCGAGAAGTATGATAACAGGATGGCTCACAAGATGGTTTCTTGCGCCCATAACATCATTCGAGCACACCTGAATCGACCAAATCCTTCAGAAGCTGTGGCCACCACTTCTGCATCATCATCTCAGTCGGCCTCTTCCTAGAAGAGCAAGAATCAGTGGCGCAAGAAAAAGCAACACGCCCCACAAATGCCATCGTTGTCCCGCACTCTTGGCGACTTCATGACCCCTGAGATGGGGATCCCTCCCAGAATCCACCAAGTACTGGATGACTCTTCAAGTGACAGTCAAGGGTATGCTTCAGTTAATATCGTGGAGTTGGTAAACCCCTATATGGCTCCCGACGATGGAGAATGACAGGGAAACCACCCCAACGTCCCCAGTCGACGCCAACATTGGCGGAGTCATGACCATATGGGTCGTCGAGGCTCATCATTTTTCACCTCCATCTAGGTCATGCATTCCACTGAGACCATACAACAGGCCCAGTGTAGAGCTCAGCACGTGCAACCTCTTTATCCGTTGTCATCAAGACCACCTCCACCACAGTTTGTGCTGTTGGATCAGGTAGAACCACTTTGGTCGTGCCGCGACCAGATTTTCCCAGTTAAAGGACGATCTCAATCATCCGGTCCTCATCTGACAGCTAATCTCCTGTCTTCGACTAGTGAATAGAAGGAGATGCCCAGCATTAGTCAACTGTCGGTCCATCCGTCAGGGCCCGCCATGCCTCCAATCACAAAGTGGCCTCTAGTAAGCAGAAGTTCACACTTGGCATGGAAGTATGAGGTTCTCAAACACCTCGCTGGCATACCAGCGTGGATTTCCATCCATAAAGACCTTCTCCTGTCATCAGATATGCAAAAGGCCCTCATTTAGGCTATAAGAAGCCCCCTACAGTTCGATATGGAGGTATCAGCTGTAGAACCCTTTCATGCTGAAGCGGTCGAGAACGCCAAGTGCCAGGACATCATTTCGTTTTCTGGTGAAGACGAAGGTTCTCCCATACAGGTGCACATCCGCCCGCTATACATCAACGACCAATTTAATGGTGTAGAGGTTCATCATTGTCTCATGGACACCTGCTCTCGTATCAACCTTATCCTAACACGAACATTGTGAAAGCTGGGGTTATCTGAAGATAACATGACCCCCTCCGATTTAAGAATCCAAGGATACAACAGGACAGAGAAGACCTTGGTTGGCATGATCCATTTGAAGACCCAGTTCGGTGCCATAGTTTCTAGTACCGAGTTCATGGTCATCTCCAGAGACACCACGTACAATGCATTGATGGGAAGACCATGGCTCTACCTACACGCGGCGGTCCCCTCGTCGTATCACCAGTGCCTCAAGTACTCTCCAAATGGTTGAGTAGGCGTACTCCAAGGTGATGCATCTCATTTTTCCTCTAGTGGAGCCCTTTATCTGGACACTAACTATTACATGATTATGGATAATCATATTTTCTCAATTGAGTTTGAGCCTCCTACGGTCGCAAATGACCCCAGGGCAGGTCCGTATGACGCCTACATCTTCCTGATCCATCGATTGGAGGACACAACCCCCGGTATGGGGAAATTATTTGTTTTCTCTGGTACAAGAGAAAATAATATTCCCAAGTCCAAGTGATGGTGGAAAATCACCTCATACTTTTACACAAACCAGGCTCAACTGATCCCAGAACCTCCTACCCCTGAATGATATCGTGATGTCCACCCCATGGCAACGGTAGTACGTCATACATGACTATTTATTCAGGTTGGGATTAACCGTCTCAAGCCGACACACCACTATTAGTTTAATTTCATCAAGTGTGGCCTCTTGTGCCAAAGACCAGATGGGATCAGATCGACTGCCTTTATCGATGTGGTTTCAGTGGCACCTAAATCCCCTGATATGTTGTCCACTGCTGCCCAGGCTAGTTCCAGCCTCCCGTTAGGATCTTCCGACCCAGATTAAGCTTCACCTGCTGGGAATCCCTCATCTGCAAGTGAAGAAGAGGATCTGGAGGATGCTCCCCCCGCCGTTGAAGAGGGAATCTCTACCACGGTTGATGAAGTGGTACATGTGAACCTTGGTAGTGAGGCAGATCTGAGACACACATTGATCTGTGCCACCATGTCCCTCGAAGAGAACCAATGGTACATGGAATTCCTTAAACAGCACTGTGACATGTTTTCCTGGAGTTACGACGAGATTCTAGGACTAGATCCTTAGGTAGTCATACACCTCCTCGGTCTTCTGGAAAATCATTGTGGGTTCATGCAGACTCCCAGGAAGATGCACCCTTCTCATGGTGCCATGGTCGAGGCTGAGGTTGACAAGCTCATCAAATCCAACTTTTTCAAGGAGGTCTAGTACCCCAAGTGGCTAGCCAACATTGTGCTAGTCAGGAAGAAGAACAGACAGATCAGAGTCTACATTGACTTCTGAGATCTCAAACGCCACTGTCTGAAGAATGATTTTCCCCTTTCCGGGACATAATTTTTGATTGATGTTATGGCTGAGTTCCAAGCCCTCTCCTTCATGGATGGTTACTCTGGATATAACCAGATCAAAATGGCCGCCGAGGACGAGGATTCTATAGCTTTTAGGGCACCCCAACGTACTTTATGTTACCAGGTTATGCCCTTCTACTTGAAGAATGCAGGTGCCACCTATCAGCGGGCCATGCACCACATATTCAATCTGATCCTTGGGATATTGGTGGAATGCTATGTGGAAGATCTGGTGGTCAAGTCCTGCCAACGCCGGGACAATCTCAAGGAACCTGAGAAAGTGTTTTGTTTCCTCCGTTCTCACCACCTAAATATGAACCCGTTGAAATGTGACTTCGGGGTCACCTCCGGGAATTTTATTGGCTTCGTTGTCACGTACTGAGGCATTGAGATTGACCCATAGTAGATCAAGGCCATTAGTCAGATGCCTCCCATGAGCAATATTCGAGAGCGTCGAGGTTTTCAAGCCCAATTAGCCTACATACGCCGATTCATTGGGAATATGGCCAACAAGTGTATGCCCTTTTCCCATATCATGAAGAAAGGCTCTGCCTATGAGTGGGACGAAGTGTGCCAAACCACGTTCAGGGAAGTCAAGAAGTATCTACTCCATCCACCGGTCCTGATTCCACCCGTCCCTGGGAAGATGCTGATCTTGTACATGACTGCCCTGGAACGACCTCTCGGTGCCCGTCTCACCCATAAGAACAATGAGGGGATATAAAATAGTCTCTACTATCTTATTCATATGCTCATAGATATGGAGACCAGATACTCCCCCATCGAGAAGAGCTTCCATGCATTTGTATTCTCAATACATTCTGAACCTCCCCATTTTGACCGGCCGACTAGCACGGTGGGCAGTAATCCTCCAGAGGTTTGATATCAAGTTTTTTCCTCAGAAATTAATCAGGGGAATGGCATTGGTAGAATTTCTATCTACCCATCCAACCTCTACAGACCAGTCCCTGGACCTGAATTTTCCCAATTAGGCAATCCTATCGGTAGATCATGCCATCCCGTGTTGGAAGATGCACTTCGACAGTGCCTCCCAAAGCCCTAGTGGCAGAAGGCTCAATGATCCTAGGCTCAATAGAGTGGGCTTGGTATTGTCTTTATTACCCCGGTGTAAGCCATTCTGCCGTACTCATTCCTGTTTTTGGAAGGATTCACAAACAAAGAGGCGGAGTATCAGGCTCTTATCACTGGCCTCGAAGTGGCCCTCCAGATAGATGTTCCCCATATTCATGTGAAATGGGATTCCTAACTAGTCATCAATAAATTCAATGGTGGCTATGTCGTCAGAAATCTCGAGTTGGTACCATTGTTGGAGCGCACCCTCCAGCTAATGGCCTGGTTTCTATCTCGGCCGGAGGTTACTCATGTCCTTCGATCTCAGAATGGTCGAGCTGATTCCCTAGAAGTCCTGGCTACATCACCTGTAGAACTCGAGCAGGATGATCTGATCATAGATGTGTCACATTATAAATTCATTGCTCCCGTAACCCCAGATGATGACGACGGCCTACAAGTAAGCTATCTTACCACTGGATCCTCCACGTCAGGACCCCCAGGTTCTTCAGATGTAGCGGTTGAAGCGACTCTTGACTGGAGATATCCTTTTGTTGATTATCTTCAAAATGGTTTCCTTCCTGTTGATCAGGCCGAGCATGAGTGAATCCAATGTTGCGTGTTGCAGTTTACCCTCCAGAGTGGTCCCAGTCTTGAGCAGATCCTATACAAGCGCGGGTTCGATGGTATTATCCTCCATTTCTTCCAAGGAGTTGAGATTTCGTAGGTCATGCAGGAAGTCCACACTAGTTCCTACGGTGCCCACCAGGCTAGGCCAAAGCTGTCCCATCAGATCTGGAGACTAGGGTACTTTTAGCCCTCTATGATCCATGATTGTATCGAGTTTCCTAAGAGATGTCACACGTGCCAAATTCATGATAACTTCATGTATCGGCCTCTAGAACCTCTTCAATAAACCAAATACTCTTGGTCATTCACAGTATGGGGACTTGATGTCGTAGGAGCATACCCACCGGGGACACCTCGCCAGTGCAGGTTCATCCTGATGACCACAGATTTCTTTTCTAAGTGGGCAGAAGCAGTTCCTCTCAAGGAGGTCATGGTCCATTCTATCGTTGAATTCATGAGCTCCAACATCATCCACTAGTTTGGAGTCCATCACGCAGCCATCATGGATAACGGCACCAACTTACGAGCATCTGATCTGAAGAAATTGTATGCCAAGTGAAACATCTGTTCGAACCATACCTCCTGCTATCACGCATAGGAGAATGGGAAGATCGAGGCATTCAACAAAACCCTCTATAACATTTTTCAGAAAATGGTTGGTCACAATAAGAAAAGTTTGCCGGACAAGCTCCCTGATGCCCTCTGGTCCTATCGGATGATAACTCGTAATTCCACCCAGCTGACCCCTTATACCCTGGTGTACGAAGCTGAGGTTGTCTTGCCCATCAAGATCTAGCTTCCCTTATTACGCACAGTGGTCTATGACCAGAAGGCACCAGATAAGGTAGATGAAATTCTTTTGGCTGAATTGGAAGCACATGACAAGAATAGTCTCTATGCCCTACACAATCTGGAAAGGCATCAGAATAAGATAGCTAGGGCCTTCAACAAGAGGGTTTGCCTCTGATATTTTTGGAAATGAGACTTGGTATTGGCCCTATGAGCACCAATGATCCCCGGAAGGAAACCACCCAAGATTGAGCCCAAATGGGAAGGACCTTACATAGTCCATAGGGTTTATCCCAGTGGAGCATACTCTTTGGTGACCCTGGATGGTGAGCGTATAACTCATCACACCAATGCTATGTTCCTCAAACAATACTTCGCCTAAGCCTACTGGTCCTGCTCGACCTTAAACTAGATGGTCCCGCATGACCCTAAGCTGCACTCTGGTGTCGCTTGACCTTAAACTGTCTGATCCTACCCGACTTTAAACTGTGCATCATCCTGCATGATGTTATACTGCATTTTGAGAACTACGTATGGATTGATTCTCATCCTCTTTGGATACATAGAAATGCTCAGATGCCTCATCTTGAGCCCAGCCCCAAACACTTCTCTTTGACTGTCCCCCCTGGGTATAGTTCTCTCAGAGGGTCCTCATGTGGTTTAGTGCAGGCATCCTTGGCGTCGTTCATATGGGAGTTGCGACGATTGCACCATCTTCTCCCTTGTTCGTCTATCCTCCGACGTCCTTACCGCATGGAGTTAAACTGCATGGCCTTCAATACCTATGTATGTCTTGATTCACATCCTTATGGGATACAAAGGAATGCCAGTACACTTCATCTATTGGCCCAGCCCAAATGCCAGATCTTCCCTTCAGGACAATACATATGGTGGGGTGCAGAATTTTTCCCCAATTCACGTCAAAGTTAACCTCGATCCGGCCATACGTCCCACTCCCTAGAGATGTTTGCATCTATCATATATGGGTACAACTATGCTTCACCCACTCCATTGATTGTGACTCTACCATATTTACAATCCAGAAGGGCCCCCGAATGTTATGGATACTAGGCCTAAGGGATCTCTTATAACATCGGGCCAACGGCCTCATGGATTTTGAGAAACAAGCCGATACAAGTCCCGTGTTGTGAATATGGTCAACAGTCGATGCTCATTTTTTGTTCCCATTTTAGGTCACTATATGGAAGCTGTGTTTTGAACATGGTCAACAGTTGTCCTACATCGTTGGAACCACCCCAAGATGTCCCAAACATTGAGTGTAGTGGTTCATTCTTCCCCATTTTATCTCTAAGCGATGAACTCCTTCCGGGAAAAGCCATATTTTTTAACCACCTATGATAGGGGGAGCTGATACCAGCTCCTTGTTTCCCACACCGAGTACTTCTCGCGTGGGATTAGAAGTTGTGATGAGGCGGAAACCATACAAGAGGATGTATGGCCTTCAATCCAAGGCCTAGCCTCGGGCCCCTTGGACTTTTCGGGCCCCCGGCCCAGGTTCTCTCTTATGGGAGTGTACGGTGAGGTATGGGATTATGTCCTCCTTCATGTCGGAACATTATTCATTCTCTACATATCCTCGGATGAGATACCTTATCTTCTCTTCATCCTCATTGCAAGACGTTAAACAACAAACTGGTTGGGCCTTCCTGACTGAGGCCCAGCCTCAGGCCCCTTGGCCTTCCCAGGCCCCGTCCGAAGTTCTTACCTGGAGTGTGTGGTGTGGTATGGGATTATATCCTCATTCACGCCAGGTTATTCACAGTTCTGTACACCTCCCATGTATGGGACATCTTACTCCCCTCTTCGTTCTCACTATAAGATGATAAACTGCAAACTATTCTGGCCTTTCCGATCGAGGCCCAGCCTCAGGCCCCTTGCCCTTTTCGGGCCCCGACCTAAGTTCCTAATTAGACTTGTATGGTATGGTATGGTATTATGTCCTAATTCACGTCGGTTTACTTTCCACGCCATACACCCCCTTATTTGGGTATCCTACCCCCTATGTGTGATTCTAGAAATATGTATGGCTTGATTCCCATCCTCATGGGATACATAGGACCTCACGAGCATCTCGTCTTCGGTTCTAGTCCCATCTTGGCCCCTCGTCCCATATTCTTCCATGAAAGGGATATACGGTGTGGTACAGGACTATACCCTTGTTCAGGTCGGGTGTGTATCAACCACACCATGTACCTCTTTCTCCTGAGAGTTTTCCATCCCCTTGTTCTATACTCGTCATTTCAAATCAACCGCTCTCAAGAAGAGAGCCTTGGTCCTCTTTGGTGATCCACCAATGTGCCTAAGGGTACTCTGGTTTAATACCTTGAATGTCAGACTATACTCGGATATGCTTCCACCCATTTTTCAGGCTTCATGTTCTCCCTTATTAGTGATTCCATCACCTTTCACACCCTAAGGGACCCCCGAATGGCATGGATGCTAGTCCCAATGGATCTCCTACCATCACGGGCCAACGTCCTCGATAGTTTTAGACAAAAAATTGATACAAGTCTCATGTTTCGAATATAGTTAGAGGTCAACGCTCATTTGATTGTCCCCATTTCAGGCTAACACGATATGGATGATGTGTTTCGAACACGGTCAATAGTTATCCTCCATCATCACACCGACCCCATTAAGCGGAAAATATCGGTTACATGATTCACATCATTCTCCACCTCATCATGTCCATGTATAACTTTGAAACTCTTGGTACTATTCCTCAGTGTGCATCCACACATTAGGAGGAAAAAAGCTTTGATAAGGCAATCACTCGGGGCTTCACCGGTCCCCCCCTTGATTGTATTTCACGTATTGCAAATACATTACCTGCCCTTGTTTCCTACACCGAGTTCAACACAACTAGGCTTAGGGATTGGGTTAAGTTCCAACATTACTTGGGATAGTCCTTCTTCTCCATGGTCCGAGTTCTATGACCTTTAACTAAGATCTTTTCGTATTTCCCTTTCGCATAACATTGTATAGCATGATTCCCATCCTCATGGGATACGTAGGACCACCCAAATGTCTAGAATTCGGGTCCATCTTCATCTCTCAGAGATCTACCTTTCACCTCAGCCCCTTGGCCTACCCTTTCCTAGGGAGGGGAGTATATGGTCTGGTATGGGACTAAGTCCTCATTCACATTGGGTTTGTAACAACCATGCCACATACCTCTCCCTCCTGGGAGTTCTCTATCAATTTATTATATAATCATTCCTTTAAATTGGATACTCTCAAATTGATCACCCTCCTCGACCCTTGTCAGTGATGCACCAATCTTCTTATGAGTACTCTGGTTCAGTAATTGGAGTGTTGGATTTTACGTGGACATGTTTCATCCATTTTTCAGGCTTCGTGTTCCCCTTCATTTGGGCTTTTATAATCTTCCACACCTGAAGGGACCCCAAAATGGCATGGATGCTTGGCCTAAGGACTCTCCTACCATCACAGTCTAACATACTCGAGGATTTTAGAAAATAAATCGATACAAGTCCTTCACTGAAAATATGGTTAGTGGTCGACGCTCATTTGATTGTCCCCATTACAGGATATCATGATATGGATGCTCTGTTTGAACACGGTCAACAATCATCCTCCATCATCACACCAAACCCTTTAATCCTTTAATGTTGGTTACATGATTCACATCATTTTCCACCCCATCATGTCCAAGTAGAACTTTAACACTCTTGACACTATCCCTCGGTGCACATTTGCATGTTAGGAGGACAAAGTCGCGGTAAAGGCGCCATTAGAGGCTCCGCACCGACTTTTGTTATCCATGGTCGGAGCTCTAAGACCATAAACTATGATCTCATTTAGAACTACGTGTGGATTGATTCCCATCTTTATGGGATATATAGGAACACCCAGACATGTCATTTTCAGGTCCAGCTCAATTGGGAGCTATTTTTTTCTGCCCCATACCATCTTACCTCTATCTAGGCCCCTTGGCCTGAGGTTTTTTTCTAATAATTGCGTACAGTGTGGTATTGGATTGTGTCCTCATTCACGTCGGGTATGTTTTATTGCACCGTACACATTCCCCACATAGCATCGTCTCTACTACCTCTGTGTCACACGCCGTTAAAATGCATGCCTGGTCCCATCACATGACCCTAAACTGTGACATTATCGTCCTGGCTGCATGATGAAAAACAGCACTGTATCGTGATGTCCTCACTCAATGGGACACCATGTTTGGTATCAGTCACACGCCATACCATTTTTCAACGACTTCATACGGCTTTATTCTTCAGGAAATGTTAGGATTTTCTATCCCGGGCCTGTCACTGCACAAAAAAATCATTCACCTTAAAGGAAAAACATGATACATCAAATACTGCTTCTTTTGGTGTGAGGGCGACACCCGCACGCCCCATTTATCCCAGGCACTAGTACATTACCATTCCACCTCTTAGAAATATGTGCATCTTGATCCCCATCCTCATGGGGTACGTACGAACATCCGTTAACCTTGCCTCGAACCTAGATTAACTCTCGTTTTTGGTCACTCGACCTAAAACCTCTCCAAGGAACACATGGTTGTTGAAACCCCAGGTTCTAATTCATGCCAGGTTTTATAATTACCCCAGCAAGTGTCTCTAGAATTTCCTAACATCCATGGTCCGAATTCTATGACCCTAAACTAAGATCTCCCTATGGGAAGGGACTCGACTCCCTCTATCTAATACGTCTCATTGTCGTATTCAGATGCGTTTTGACAAAGAGCCCAAAGTGTGGAATTTTCATGGGGACATTCCCCTTGTTCTTTGTCCAAAATTCATGATCTCTCTATTTGGATCCTCATCCTCTTCCACATCGGAAGGGACCCCCTTCATGGCCTGGTCTTATGCCGCCTCGACTCACCTACCATTTTGGGCCAACGTCCATAAAGATATCAGATGACATTTGCAACAGGTCTCATGTCTTGAACATGGTCAGTGGTCAACCCTCATTTATATGTCCCCATTATAGGCTAATGCGATATAGATAATATTTTTCGAATACAGTCAACATTTATCCTTTATCTTCACTCCACCATCATTGTGATCCAGATTTTGAGCATCATGAATCACAAATTTCCACTTCCTCATGTTCAAGTGGAATTCTAGCATACTTGTCATTACTTCTTCATGAATCTAGATGTGATTCATAGAACTGTTATCATCATTAGGATAACATTCACCGAGCGTCCCTTCTCCCTAACATGTTCCTTCTTATGTTGGGAAATTCCCACCACTACTTCTTGTTTCTCACATCGAGCACGACTCATATGGGCTTAGTAGTTTTGGTAGGATGTACACCGGAGCAGCCAGGATTTTCATCATCCCGCATGACGTTAAACTATGCTTCCAGAACTACGTCTGGATTGATTCCCATCCTCATGGGATATGTAGTGACACCCCGGTATTTCGCGTAGGGTCTATCCCCTTAAATCATCAATCCTATTCCTCCTCATTTCCATCCCCTAGCCTGACCCCTTTTGGAGGGACCATGTAACTGCAAATTTTCCCTGAACAAGTTCGGGATGCCCCACGATGACATTGGGAAGTGAAGTCTCCCTTTACAGAGAGGTCATGTCTAAAAGAACGAATGATCCATGATCAGACTGATGCACCCATCTAATGTGCTTCCACCACGGTGGAGTAATTTTGAGAGTGTTGTATTTTGTTCGAACACACCATCACTCCACATTCCACGCTCTATGTTCCCTTTATTCATACCCTCATTCTCATTAATGTCTAAGGGAACCCCCTAACAATATATATGTTCAGCCTATTGCATGCCTATTATCCTGGGCCAACATTCCGGAAGACCAACAGATGACATTTTGAGTTAGGACCCATGTTTCAAACATGGTCAATGGTCATCCCAAATTTGTTATCCCCATTCCAGGCTAATGAAATAAGGATACTGTGTTACAAATGTGGTTAATAGTTATTCTTTATTGTCACTCCACCCCCACAATATTCTGAATCATGGGTGTCATGATTCACATCTCCTATTCCCATCTTTTCAGATTGATTCCAACGCCCCTGGAATTACCCCATTTGTGCACAAGAGCACACTGGGAAAACGGTAATTCAGTTGTTCTGAGAGCATCATTCTCCAGTCAGGTCTCTCCCATTTTCTCCCAGAAATATGGACTATTTGTTCAATCCTCGGATGCCCAATTCACTCCTATATTTTTATGGGGTGATAATGTGGTCATCCCTTGTTTTTCACATCAGGCCCGACCCACGTGAGATTAGGGAATGATCGCTGGAAGCTCCACGAACATAAAAAGGATGCAATGAACAAATGTAAACAATGGAAATCATGCATTCTATGGCATCAAACAATTAATGTAAGAAAGTACATTTTAGGTTTTGTAATCATTAAATTAAGTGTCGACTCCCCCCATGGATGGGTTGACCTCGTCAAAATAGCGTAGCATCTCCCCCACCCTCTGGTTGGTGGCGTCCAGGAGTTACTTCCACTTGTTCAGCTCCCGCTCCTCCTTGGCAGTGAGAGGGTGCAATTCATTGGCTTCAATCTGGGCCCCCTCCATGTCGTCCCATATGGAGGTCATCTCCTCAGAGGCTCTCTTCAGACCCTCTTCGGATTCTACCAGTTGGGCCTTCAATTGCAATATTAGCTCAGATTGCACGTTGAGGGAGGTCGAGTGCTCTTCCGCCCGATTCTATAGCCGCTGGACCTCATCTTCAGCCTCATGGAGCCTCTTGATGTTTGCCGCCTTCCTCTACTTCCATCCCTCAACATGGCCTTGGTCATACTCCCAAATCATTTCTGCAATAAGATCTAGGACGAGCATGTGAGGACACTGTGAATCCACTCCCCCAACACATAGTTCACACAGTCATGAGAAAAGTTTGTCCATCTCATCCAACTATAGTGCATGGGCGGTGTCATTGATGAAGCATGTGATCAGATTCCATGATCCGAAACGGACTATTTTGATGTCCTCTTTGTCAGAGTTCGTCTCATCCCAGTCGGCGCAGTTTCCAGACTCGTATGTATGGAATGCCCCCTAGAACTCCTCAGTCGGGTCCACATCTGGCGTTGGATCGGGCGTGGTAGGGCTTGAACTGTCTGGTTGATCCTCATTATCGTATCCCACCTCAATAACCTCAGGCGCAGTCCCACTGGAATTCCTGCCAGTGATCGAGAGAATTGTAGTTTGGTCAGGTTAGATGTCTAGCGCCATGACCATTGGCATGCCTCTGGGAAGGTTGCTACCAAAAGTCCCGACCAACTGCGTCGTAGTGGCCCAGGCCGATTGAAGGACTGTACACACCAAAAAAGGGGATGAGAATGTTAGTTAACGTGGTCAGGGGATGGAAGTCATATAATTGGTAGAGAGACTTACAGATATCCAACACTTGGTATCTCTCTTGTGATGATGTCATTGAGACATTGAAACATGGCCCCCATATATAGTTGACAGGTCTAGAGACTCCAGTGGAGCCGCCTCAAGTGTCCTAGCCCCGCCAGACAAGGAAGTTGATGCAGCCACAGGTGTGGATCCCGAAGGTCCCACATCAGCACCCACTGAGGTGTGAGAATGAGGTATATGCACAAGGTCCTCCTATAAAGTGCAGATGCTGATAAAGAATCCACAGTAACCTAAGAGAAGACCCTAAGGAAGGATCTTGGGATTTTACCTTGAGGGCCTCCACGAAATATTTGAGATCCGAGGACTGATCGCTGACTTCACCCTCCTCCAACGGACTCCCTCTACCAGCCACTTCTCCCGAGGAGGACTCGTCTGATTCTTCCAGAAGAGGGAAGCACACCCTCAGGTCAGCAGCTGACAGTTGCAAAGGGACGATATGATCCAACATCACACAGACTCGGTCTATCATCGGGTGCAGGGCACCCCGAGAGTGGATAAATTCTTCATGTTCAGGCATATATTTCTCCGCCTCCACCTGGGATACTGCAAAAACTAGCTCAAATAGGTATAATCCTCGAAAGGTCCATCCCGATGTGGTTAAGGTGCTTAAATAACTCAGATGGGCCAAAGAATTGATGATTGACTTCCTAGATGTCCCAGACCTCTGGGAAGACAACATTCTCTGGCATGTCCATATTGAACTGTCGTTTCCCTGGGGCCTCAGTAGAAATCCTACAAAATCATCTCAGTGGCCACCCCTCCAGATGAATCTATTCTCCTGGGGCCACTAGATCCACTACCGCTGCTAGATCTGCTACCACCACTTCCCCCGCAGCTAGTGTGGGACTCGCCGCTACAGCATCCCTGCCACTGCGGGATGCACTATCCACCTTCCGGCCTTATCCCCGAGGTCGTGAAAGCTCACCATCACCAACTAGAATGGTTGGCCTCTTTAGTGTCTCCCCCGAGTAGGCCGCCTTCCAGGTCTGGGCGTATTCCTTTACCAGCCCAAGGACATCAGTCGGCGGAGGAAATTCAGTCCACATCTTCTCGTATTCCTAGGTGAACATGAGCCACAACTGCTTCATCACACACGGGTGCTTCTCGTGATGCACCTCCAATTATACCTACGGGGTGAGTCACTGCAGGATCTATAATTTCCTTGTACACTGGTGTGGTGTGTATGGCTCACAGAGATGCTCACGATCCACCATGGCCACCAAGACTCCACCTAGAAAGGCCAGGAGGTAGGCCAGGTGCTCTTCCTCTCCACAAACATCATCTATGAAGGCCCCCGTCGGCACCAGGAACAGATGGAAATTGAACTCTTTTACCTTCCAGACACGATTTAATACTGATGGTACAGTCAACTTGGCCGAAAAACTCCATGTAGCATTGAGAATAGAGGGGTGGAAGTTAGACCCTAGATTCGAGATGGGGTTCAGATACTCATAGATCCACCTGATGTGTGATGCTATCCACCCATACAGGAGGTGGAACATCATGCATGTCCTATATAGCCTCATCCCCTCACTGATGTGCCAAAACATCTTATACAACATCGCGAGCATCGGGATACCTAGGTTGACCCGCCCTCCTATAGCCAATGTGGACGCAATGATGAAAGTGCTTGGTCACACTCCCATGTTGGTATCCATCACCGGCAGAATCCAACCATAGATGAGAGCTGTGATGAATGCCTCCAGCCTGAATTTTTTTTTTTTGCTCAGTGATGACACAGAACCCCCAGGTCTTCCACTAGATATACTCCCACACCCGCCAGTACAAGTGTTCCTTACTCCTTTCACCCTTTGGGAAAGTTCGAGGTCTTGTAGGGAACTGAGGTATACCGGGATGTTAAGAAACTTTTTGAACCAATGCCTGAAGTGGACATCCCTCACCTCCTCCTTATCCTCTCCTGGAAAAATCTCCATCAATTCCATCTCCTAAATGTGGAAACTGCTCCGGATCCTCCCACACACCCATAGCATGGAGTACTTCGTTGTACATCACCCCCGGTATTGGGACCCCCGAGATCTGATGCACATCCCATAAGTTGATGCCAACCTCTCTGTGATGCAGGTGGAAGGTATTGGTCCCCAGTTACCACCGGCTCAATAGCTCCGACATTAGCTACATCAGCTGGTAGATGTGAAAATGGGAAGCTCAAGCTGCCTCATACAGGCCCACTTTTCTCAGCTCTGCACCAAACTCCTCACAAGAGGCGCCTACCCATTAGGCCCAAGCCCAATCATCCATGAATTTGTCACCCTGGAGTAGGTCCCATTCCTCGACCCCCCCTTCTTCAAGTTCCCCAGTGCTGCCTTGAGGATAGTTCGGTACAGATGAGGGGACATCTATGACTAAAATGCCTTCCCGTCGACGTTGTTCAAATGGTTTTATAAGTAGTTGGCAATGACGGGTGTGAAGTCCTCCCGGACGTGACCATCGACTTCCCTGAACCATCAGTGCTGACAAGGTATGCTTCTGAACCAGTAATCTGGCTCATCCCTACTTTCATCAAGGATGAAGACATCATCCCTCAGCCCGAAGCCATACAAGGGAAACATCTTACAAAACATGTAGTTATTCTGGCTCTCCTATAGTAGCTCCACCAATGAACTATATCTTGAGTGGATATAGACTAACTCTCCTAGTCCCAGAATATTCTCCATCTCATCCCTCCGGGCGGCATTCGTAAGGACCCCCTGGGAAGATTCATGGAGGGCCATTAATTTCGTGATGTTGGATGATTTGTTGGTTGGTTCTTGAATCTCGTTCGCATAGAGCGTTCTCAAAGAATTTTCATAAAGCCCTACCTAGGAGTTCAAGCACCGTATCGTGGAGTGAAAACACGGAGTCGAGGACTCGTTGTGTGCCTCGAAGACTCGATCCGCAGAGAACACTCACGGAGTACGCATAGCTTCACAAATCGAGAGAGCAAAAGTAAAAATTCACGGATAAGGGAAAGGATAAAAGATAGAGAATCTGTCCTATTTATAGGTGACGGCCTTCGGAGCTTCACAGCGGGTCCAGTTCGTGCCATGCTTCGTGGCTTGCTCGACCCGCGCATCCCCTATCCGCCTCACGATCCCTCTTCGCAATCCAGCATCGCGAACGGCTGAGGATTTTGGAAATTACCCTCCGACCTCTTCCATTGATCTCTTCGTGGATCCATGCCTTAGGGGTGGAATTTTTTGGCCCTAAAATTTGAGACAGAGAAGAATCCAAAACAATGGCCCCATTGACTGCCTCACGAATCTATTTCATGGAGTCTCCCCAGCACTACGGCCGCTGCGAAGCAAGGAGGCAGGACGCTCCGTGAACGCATTTGACGTTCATGAGCCTGCCACAAAGCAATGAGGTGGGACCCTCCACGAATGAATTTGACATTCGTGAGCCTTCCACAAAGCCTGGAGGTCATATGCTCCGTGAACACATTTGATGTTCACGATCCCACCACGAAGCAAGGAGGTGGGACACTCCACGAATGAATTTGACATTCGCGAGCCCACTGCGAAGCAAGCAAGTCCCTCTTCGCCCCGCGTAAGGTTCTCATAATGGCGCCTCTTGCCTATAAATACCAGGCTCCCCCTGATCCCAATAGATGGACAATCCGACCATTCGACTTCCCTGATCCCGAATCGTGATTCACCCTTCTGCTCTGCAAACCATGAGCTGTGCAAGGTACTTCTACTCCGCAAAGTGCTTCCCCATTGTACCATTTTGATCCCCTCTTCCGAGATGTATGTCTTTAATGAATCCAAAGGGCTTTCACAAAGGAAGGGGATCCTCAAGGGGAACCGGGTCATTACAAAGTGTTTATGCTTCGCGGAACACCCTTCATGTACATATGTTCCACATATTAAGGAAGGGTCACTGTACTTCACGAAGAACATTTTTTCACGACACCTTGCTTCATGAGGCACCTTTTCTCAATGAGGTAGTGCTCCGTGAATGCCTTTCCAATTCGAGAAGCACCTCTCATATGCACTTATTCCCTATGCATAGGCTAAGTCACCCCACATTGCGAAGCACACCCCTTCGCAAGTTTCCTCCGCCACGCGGAGCAACAGAGCATTACAAGGACCCTGCCTATAAACCCCTCATCTTTGCAACTCCTTTTCCCATGCGTACCTCCAGGTTTGCATGATGTGATTTCAAAGTCCCTTGGATGATATCTCCCATTGTGTTGCTTCACCTCATGCTTCTTTTCATAGGCACACTAATGGATATTTCTTCATCGCATAGCCACACTAATGTGGTCCCCTCGATGGTTCGCTCCATGACACCCCCTCACCATGGCTTTTCATGTCCCCTATCAACACCAAGGAGTAGAGGGTACCATTTATGTAAGTTCTAGGGGGTAGAGAAATCCCACCTCATCCGAGCTGCATGACGTTAAACTTCCAAGCACCCTCATCCTCATCACATGACATTAAACTATGACCTCACCCCATGCCTTGAACGCTGGGTACACCCACCTTATACATTCTCCACACCCACTGGTCTCCACAGGGGATGATATCCTCTTTATGGGAGTGGTGTTTGTCTGCGAGGGAAGGGCGACAATCTCGGTGTAAGCCCCTAAATTTCGTATAGGAGGCAACATCCCTGCTCCTCCTTTCATCTTCGGTCCCCAGGGCATGCAAAGGGTGGAATGGGAGATGTTTCTTCTCCTTTATTTGGTCCCAAGTCCATCTTTTGTAGCACTTTGTCTCCATCGGGCCTATATAATGGATTAAGTCCCAATCATTCTATCCTAGGGCCGCTAACCATGTGTAATCTCCACTCCACATCCCATGGACGCACCTTTCATGATGTGATCATTGGGTATCTTCTATCTCTTGTTTCTCACACCGAGAATGACTCACATGGGCTTTGAGTGGGCACCGCCCAAGACATCTTACATGGGCCACCTCATAGCGTAAGCCCCAAATAACACCATCCTGAACTATGTGGTCTTTGATCCTTGCCAAGGAATGGTACGTAGGAAGCCTCCATGAGGTTCAAGACCACCACGATCTATTGGACCCCAGGTCCTCCTCCACGCTGGTTCACCGACACCCTAGGCCGCCTCAGAGCGTAATCCCCAAATTCCACCTTTTTCACCTGAATTGTGTGGTCTTTGATCCTTGCCAAGGTACGATACATAGGATGCATCCATGAGGTTCAATCCCACCACCATCTATTGGACCCTAGGTTCTCCTCCGCATTGGTTCACCGACCCCCTGGGTCTCCTTAGAGTGTAAGCCACAAATGCCACCCTTTTCATATGAACTACAAGGTCATTGATCCTTGCTAAGGTAAGGTACGTAGGGAGCCTCCCCAGAGTTCAATCCCAACACCTATTTGTCCCAACACCCCATCGTGTCAGTTCAATAGAACCCTTTTTACCTGAACTATGTGGAAATTGATCATTGACGAGGTAGGGTATGTAGGAAGCCTTCAAGAGGTTCAAGCCCACCACCCCGATCATTCTGACCATCTTCACGTTGGTTCACCAACACCTTGG
Source organism: Viscum album (assembly GCA_963277665.1). Lineage (NCBI taxonomy): Eukaryota > Viridiplantae > Streptophyta > Magnoliopsida > Santalales > Viscaceae > Viscum > Viscum album. Next base: position 1,418,982,661 of record OY728123.1, on the reverse strand, counting down.
GATGCCTCAGAGTGTAAGCCCCAAATTCCCCCATATTTTGAACTACGTGGACATTGATAATTACCAAGGCATGGTACCTAGGAAGCCTCCACAAGGATCAATCCCAGCACTCTGGTTGCTCCGACCTCCCTCACGTCAATTCGCCCCCTGTCCCGTATGACGTTAAATTGTATCCACCAACCTGAACTATGAGGACTTTCATCAATGCCAAGGAAGGGTACATAAGAATACTCCATGAGGTTCAATCCCACCACTCCGGCCGCTCTGACCTCCTTCACATTTTTTCGGACCCGTCTCACATGATGTTAAACTGTATCCACCACTCCAGTCACTCCGACCTCCCTCGCGTCGGTTCGCCCTTCATCCCGCATGACATTAAACTATATCCAACAACCTGAACTATATGGTATTCGATCATTTCCAAGGCATGGTACGTAGGAATCCTCCCTGAAGTTCAATCCCACCACCATCCATTGGTCCCTACCATCTTCACGGCAGTGCACCAAGCCCAACACCCAGCAGTTCTGGCCCCCTTTATGTCGGTTCACCCCCGTCCCGCATGACATTAAATTGTGGACCTCATTTAGGGGTAAGACGTTGTCACTACATTCAGTGGTAAGCCATTGTCACTCCATTCAAGGGTAATTCATTGTCACTCCATTCAGTGGTAAGATGTTGTCACTCTATTCAGTGGTAAGCTGTTGTCACTCCATTCAGCGGTAATCCGTTTTCATTCCATCCAGCAGTAAGCTTTTGTGACCTTAATCAGTAGTAAGTCGTGGTGACCTTATGCAGCGGTAATCCGTTGCAACCTCATTACTGGTAAGTCACTGACAGTCCTGTCCAGTGGTAATCCTTTGTGACCTCAATTAGTGATAAGCTGTTGAAACCCCATCCAATGGTAAGCTGTTGACACCTTATCCAAAAGTAATCTGTTGTGATCTCCTCCAACATTAAGCCGTTGAAAACACCAATGTGCGTTAAGACGTCATCATATTAACTACATGGACTTTGATTCCCTACCACGGGGATACATAGGAAGTCTATTAGAGGCTCAAGCCCAAAACCATTGTCATCCTCATGATGTTTCTATCACATTCACCATCCAATTCATAGATCCTTCCATCACCCATCCTGATTATTACCTGGGCTACCACATCCCGGTGGGATCATGCCACCCCACTCCCCATTCCCACTAAGAACATTCAAAATGCCACCCACGTGTTGGCCCTAATATCAGAAATCCCTCCAGGGGGTTCCTCCATCAGATCCACTTTTGTCAGTGTTCTGAACAGTCTGATCCATCTCTACTGGACGTTATACTTACGGCATACCCCATGTTAAACATGGGAAGCTGAGGAAAAACTTAGATATATTCCCATGGAATATGATTCCTCGTGTTTGATGAGGTATGCCTCGGGCTTCCACGCCCTCGAGAAGCCCTATAATAAGAGAAAGAAGACAGACATGCCAATCCCCCAGCTTCCAGACATTCCAATGATGCCCCACCTAACTGAAGGTTTCTGCCCTGGAAGGACCCCTTGGAATGTACTGAAAGAAGCAGTGTAATTAACTGGTGTCAATGAAGATATGGATCTCGGAAGAGTTTCATGAACAACGTCTGAAGTCAATGAGGTAGACCTGGACTAGGTAACGAGTTCTGAGGAGGAATCCACGAAAGGAAGAACCGACATCCCATCATCCCATTTTGATCAAGGAGCAGATGTCCCTGAATAAGGAGCGGATGTCGCCCGCATTTGGAAATCAGGAATAAAGGGCAACAAAAAACTGTTCCCCTCATCCCCGAATGAGACGGACATGCACGCCCCGATGAAAGGGTCCGAAACAACATGCTCAGATGAAATTTCATCACCAAAAAACAATAAACTACAGTTATGAAAAAAATGATAATTGGACAAAAAATTTGATTAAGACTCTATTCCTTGAGTTGGATAATTATTCCACTCTATATGAGTATATATATAAATTTCTATTACATAAACACAATCTAATCCTTCGTTTGTGCCTTGAAATATATATACATAATCTCTTAGCATAGGTTGCATCATCTGGTGACATTAAACTCTAAATCCTCATACAATGATCAACTTAAACCATTTCATAAATGTATTGACTTTACAAAAGATCATGATCCAAGACTGTATAACCATTCCCATATCCATCCTTGCTATATCCATGTACACGGGGTCCTTGGTAATCATCATTTTGTTTTGAACTCCATGATCCCTCTGCTCAATGCATCTGTTACATTTTTTTTAATCAACATAAAGTAACCAAAAATTTTCACATTCAAAACATGAAAACATCTTCATAATATATCATTTTAAAATATGGTAATAACTCAAATTACCATAAACTGTTTTAGAAACATGCAGTCATCCTTACACATGCTTTTGGATATATTCCCGATATCCATAAATGTTGTAAACTCCATCAATGATAGCATAGACCACTTCAAGACAAGTCAATAATTAGTTTTGAGGTAGTGGGTTCTTATCCTAATTATTCATTTCGTCATCATTATATTAATCATCAGTAATATATTTAGGGTTGTCTTTCCCTCATCCATATACTTTCCCAAGATATTATCTTCCTACTGAGTCACTTATCCTTGGTACGATTGATCATACGACCTCAAATTCTTAATAATATATTACTCCAGTACGATACCCATATATTCCGGTACACTGTTGATAAAACACTCAAATGACAAGATTGTCGATGAGGCATATTAACCATTCCACTTCATCTACAATAGTATCATGACTTGATCTGTATCCACTAACGTCAATTGGGGAATATTCCTTTGACTCTTAGGACATGGATTCACATAGTATCCCATTCCTTTATAGTTGAAGCAATGTACATTGAAAACCAATTTCATACCCTTGAAATCAGGAACATTGTGTCCCTTTTCTCCAAACATGTAACACACTCTTTTTCCTTTTAAGTAGGATCTGGGATGTTTCGGTCCACAAGTACCATGTGTTGGAAAACATCCCTTTATATTCTCCCCATTATCCACTCTTTCCTATTCTACCCTCTTTTTTTCTTACTTCCCTTAAAATACCTAGGACTCATAGAATTCTTCATATACATTTTTAACACATGATATTATCTCCACATATGATAAGGATACATTCGAGACTACCTTCCTTCGAAATGATGGCTTAAGACCATAAGTGATATGATCCTTCTTACTCTATGGATAACATGAATTGGTGAAGTTCTCATTTATTATACTAGAGACATTTCTAATCAATTCAATTTACTAAATTAGATCTTAAAATTATAAACTCTATATAACCCTCAACATTGTAAAGTACATAACATAAATTTATGCATCAAAAATCTTAGAACCATATACTTTGGATACATTAGGGGAAAAAATCTTTTATAATAGCTTGTAACTAAAATTTGGATTATCCTAAAACTATTACCTAGGAGTGTAAAATCAGGTGTGCAGTAAGTCATATTGTCCTGTACCAGGTTACCCCAGGAAATTCGCGAAACAACTTGTCAGTATTGTTACTCCTAGGTACATATGTGACAGAACATCGTCCACTTGTTGTATCCAGACAAGGATATATTTTCTAGGAATATCCAAATAATATATTCCTTTCCAAAATTATAGGATGTTTATGTATGTGTATCATCAAGTCTATCTTAGAGTTTTGTTCCCTAATCTACATTTTCTAATGTAGTTTCTATGTTTTCTACTAAAATTTCTTTGATACCAACTGTGACGTCCTGAACCCAGTTGCCCATAGTCGATGAATTATTTCATTACATTGGAATGCTTACAAGAAATTCGTGTTATGAAGGACAGTGTAGTTTAGTATTTTTTAGAAAACTAGATACATACATAAGTTCAACATTACAACATGAAATAAAAAATTACATATAAGTTTCATTTGGAATATCCACCACTCTAGGATTATCCATATATGTAAATCATAATATACCTCTTCATGTTATGAGAAAAATGAAACATAAGAAGCGGTGAGATTAGATGCTCAATAAGTGTAAAAATTATAGTGAAACATAACATAAACATTAGGCATGGTGATTAATTGAAAACGTATGTCATTATAAATAAACATGAACATAATATGACCGGAATATGAGCTGAGTAAATATAGTCATAATAACACATAATAATGGGTATCCTATAAGTAGAATAACCTCATGGACTATGAATTTCGAGATTAATAATGAGGTAAATGCATATGGTAAATAATCTAAAACATATTGTCCAGGCCTCGGCCAAGTCAACTAAAAATGATTAAGCCCTCGGCCAAAACCATATCTAAAAATGGGAAAGGCCTCAGCCAAGTCCATATCTATTTGTCTCATGAGACCTACTGATGTATTGAGGGGTTATAGAGGGACCCACCCATCACATAATAAGTCTATTATATTTATCATATGAAAGGGGTGAACATAATTAACATATAAAATCATATCGAAAATAACATATGAAATGTAAATAATTTTCTCCAATCATTGAACATAAAAACCAACCATTTGAAATAATACGGTGAATTGTACCTAGATAGCACATCCATAGTAAAACTAATAAAAAACCCTTAAAAACATATTGTATATGATATCATAATAGATAAACCTCAATGAAGTACAATATTCAATAAAGTATGTAGACAAAGACAGAGATATTTTTAAATGATACCATTGACAAATTGTTGGGAAAATAATCCTTAAACATTTTAAGGTGTCAATTACCACCTTGAATTATTCAAATCATAATCCCATATGATATCATGAGAATAAGGAGACTATTTTTATGATATAAAAAATCTATGTACATAAACGAAATTAATGGAATAAGTTGTGAACAAGGCATATACCTCATAAAAGTTAAAGCTAGATGAGAATAATCTTTTTTACCATGGAAAGAAGAGTTATTTTGGAAAAATATTTGTATAAAAAATGAAATCAGATTGTAAACATGTATATCCTATAAAATAAAAGGTAGGGACATTGAAGTTATTTTTTATTAATAAATGATGTCACATGGTGTAAAAAAAGTTGTTAAAGAAGCATTAAAAATAAAACATATTAGTGTGATTTAAGGAATATATAAATGATATTTTTAAGTGAAAAGTAATGTTTTATTTCCTAAAACCAGAAATAAAACATGGTAGTTTTTATTTCATAGATTTTTTATTCTAGAAATATAATAATGGCTTAAAAAGTATTATAGATTACACTACAAAATAAGTAAGAATTCGAGAAGTTCCCTTGAATCGAGCTTGTATTTCAGGAAGAAATTTTGAATGATCATTTTAAAACATGTAACTCTTCATTAAATAAAGAAGGATTATAGTTGGTAAAAAAATATATAATGCTCCAAAAGAATTTATGAGGATTAAATAATAATACATAATAATTTAATTGAGGTATGTATAAAATAAATTTAACCCGAACAAAAATGGAGGTTCGACTGGAAAACCCTTACCACTTTGTAATCAATCGATTCGTATGCCCCAAAATTAATAATCTTCAAATGATAAATTCAATACCATGAAAATAAATATATTCATGATATGTTAGATCAATGTTCAGAATACATACACCATACACAAATAATAGTAGTGAATAAGTAATATCTCACAAAAAATGGATGTGCGATGACGAAACCCTTACCTTAAGTATGAAGGTGTTCTCCACTAGTTCATAATGACCAAAATAATAAAATTTAGGTTCATTAATTAATAATTCCAGAACATCATATTCATTTAATTGATTTATTATTACCATATTAAGTTCATTCATGGCCTTTTTTATGGGTTAAAAGGTTCAATTTCATTGTTCGGGTCCATTTGTTTCACGATCTGTATAATTATATACATGAATGGAGAATCATGGAAAATGAGGATGGTTGTCCAGAATTGAAGTTGTATTTTATTAGTGAATAAACAGAATCCTTAATGGTTATAAAATTATTTTGGTTATTGGGAGTGATGATGAATCATTAAATAAAACATTAATGATAATTTTTTGGGTTAATTAGCGGTTTGTTTATCACAACGAACTCATTTTTGATTTATAAATTAATATCATGTGTAAAAAAAGTTTCCAGAACTTTAAATAAGTAATAATACGTATATAATATACTGGTTATTTCATAAAATGGTTTCATGACCAGAATTGAATCCAGTAAAAGAAATTGAATACCTGTTGTCATTGAATGTGATAAATTAACACATCTCAGATGGTGTTTTCATTTCTAGTATAAAAGAATAAGAAAGGATAGATGATGAATACTTATTCATTTATCATAACAAAATTATAATATATGTAATGTAATAGATTAATCACAAAATTTGGATTAATTTATGTGAGGAAAAAAAAAGAAAGGAACATGAAATAAAAGAAATAAAAAGAGGAATTTACCTCTTGAAGTAATCTTCCTTGAGAGCCTCTTTAGGGGAGAGGTTTTGAGATTTTTATGAGGCCAATGGCTGATGGACGTGGGGGAGGTTCTTGGGAGGATATTTTAGTATAATTTATATAAGGAACAAGGATTGAGATAAGCGAATAGAAGAGGTAGTGAGGGGGATTTCAATATTATATTAGAGTAGGGTTTTCACATTATTTTACTCATTATTTTATTATTTTGCAGAAGACAACCAATGATATTGATTCTTGTGACAAAGAATAGTAATATGTTCATGTGATTTATAACCAAGTGGTTTTACATCAGCCTTACAAAACCTATGACTCATTAAATCATGTATTTAGTATTTATCGTAAATTATAGTATTTTTCTATTCACCTAAAATTGAAGTATATTAGAAATTTCTCAAAAATCCACCATAACCATTTTTCAACATGTAGAATCCAAAAATGAAGATCATTTTATAAATATAATTTTATAAATATATAAAATTTAATTTTTAAATAATATCATTATTTACTTGAAAAATACATATTTTAAATTTAAAACTGATTTAATAATACGCTCAAAAATTAAATGAGGTCTCATAAAATTGTCTTAAAAAATTCGGTCAAGAAAATATTTATTTAGGAATATTTTTTATGAAAAATAATTTTATTAATTTATTAATTTTAAATTGTTATTAAATATTTATTACTCACAAAAATACCAAGAAATAATTATTGTAACAGCCCGAGCTTCCACGGTATGCTTCTCTTTCAATAATGCAATAGCTTGCATTGTACGCAAGTTCTACATTCTAACACACTGCTACCAATCAAAGTAGCCGTTCTGAAGAGTAATACCCAAATTTTGAAATTATATAAATTTTATATTTCAAAATGGATTTCATTATTATATTCGGAATATCGAAATTATCTTAAGTTGAATTTTTTGTAATTTTCTGAGAACTTCCAATTTTCTATGAATAGTAAAAATACGTAAAAACAACTTTTTTAAGCAAAATAATTTATTGTAATAAGTTATAATATTGAGTGGTTTTAAAGTATAAATACAATATATTTTTACAATTTTATCTAGAGGTGGTTATTATAATTAATTTCCCTTTGAAATTGGACATAAACAATTGTCAATCTTTTGATTGATATTGTTTCTTAAAAACACGCTATTTGTCTTGACACTGGGAATTAGTTATAAAATTAATTAATGAAACATATATGTTTGGGATTTTGTAAAATAGAGATCATTTTTGAATTCAGAATATCAATTATATCTTAGGGTGAATTTTTGGTATTGTTCTGAAAAACATCAATTTTTGAGGAATAGTGAAACCACTAAGTGGTAGTTAAAAAACTGATTTTTCATTTAAATGAAATTTTACAACCTATTTGATTTGAATTTTCAAAATCTGACAAACATGGTTGTCATTAGGAAGTAAAATGTGGTCCAATGGGATTTAAATAATGTTTTGGTGAATAGTAAATTTTAAGTTTTATTAATCGCGATTAAAGGTAATTAGTGAAATTTAAGGTAAAAATGATATTATAAACATATGAAAATACCCTTACACTTATCCTACCATTATTGGATGATTCATGGAAGACCATGAAAATACATGGGTCAACTTGGGGACCCCAAGTAGCCACTTGGGTAAGAAAATGACATTAATAACATTTTATTTAAAGTAAGAATAAAAGTGTCAAAACATGTGTTGTTATACTAAAACAATTATTAGATGGGGTTATATAAGTTACAATTTCGACTATATATATTAATTGTAAAGCTAAAAAGATTCTATACATCATTATTTTTTTTGAATTTGTAGACATTAAATAAAATAAAATTCATATGACACCATGAGGATGCAGCGATTACCTCATTAGTTAACAATTTAAATAAAATGAAAAGATAATGTAAAATATAAAACATTAACTTGTCAAAAACCTATTGTATGAGTATATTTCGTAACCTTATCACCTTATCCTCGAAATATATAAGTTTGGGACCTTTAAAATCATAAAATCATTATATAATAAAGTAACATTTCATGACTTTCCAAGAGTGTCCCTCCTCTCCTCTTATAAAAGGCCCCCACCACTACCTCATTATTCACACCTTCAAGCCATTTGGATAGGCCATACTCTGCCAAAATACACTCTCAACTTCCCTATATTACTTCTAGAAGCCTCACCTAGTGCCAAAGGCTTCCCAAGGAAACCTTTGTCTCAAATCAAAAAAGAGTTACCCAATTTTAAGGTAATGTCTTCTCTTATGTTATTTTGTTTTATTTTGCTTCTCCAACACCTTAAACTATTTTGATTCCTTAATTTTGTAAAAACACCAGTAGTTTCAATACACTAGGATTTTTTTATGAGATTTATTTGATTTAAAACTACACACACCTTCGTCTAATGGTTAAATAACATATTGTTTCTGTGGTTTTTGAATTTCTGCCTCACGAAACGATGATTGTTCAATCTTTTTTTAACACCTCTCATGGTGGCCATTAAGATGATACTATTTCTATATATGATATATATTATTTTTATGTTTTCTTTATGCTTCTGTATTTCTCATTTATGTAATACCTATATGATTTTTATTATGGGTAAACGCGATAATTTCATTTTATGAAGTGCGGACTACCTCCCCCTCAAAGTGATTTGAATCGTTAATGACATACGTGGGACGTGTAAAGGATGGAATAAATGATATTATATATGATATTATACTGTAATTAAAATACACCTTTATATCATTATTATTCCATTCCATTAAATACGAAATTTAAATGAAATTAGCGTTCATGCGTACGTACAGCTTACCATCTCTTTGAACGGTGCATTTCATTTCTTACCTCTAAATTTTATGTAATATCATAAATGCATATATATAATGGATATATATGATATATATTATATCTAAATCATGAATATAATTCTTGATATAATGGATATTTTACAACATGAACAACTTGTAATTATAAGAAGTTTATTTTTTGACTCAAGTACCAAAGATCAACAAAACAACCGTTATTAACTTAAATAATTACATAATGTTCATAACATAGATATAAGTGATATAAAAGGAATAATTAACATGAAAAATGTTCTTAAGAAAATATAAACTATCTCTAGTTTATTATTCAAGAGATTAAAGAACGATCGAGTCAAGTCGGACACGAGGTAAGGGAACTTCTTAACCCAATTTTTGTTCTTTGGGTTAATCTCCTAATTTCAAATTATGTCATAATATTATTATGTCCTATCTTGTATTTGTACTTTCTTTATGTGTACATATAGTAAATACACATAATAGATCTATTTTATTTTAAAAAAATGATCTTTCTAACAGACTTCGTCTCAATCTCCATTCATTTAGGTATATTTTGTTTTATAAAAAAATTTATTCTACACGGTGTATAATCCCCTTTTAGTTTTATGTTTATTAAAAAGGAATCTTTTTATACGATGCATTTTAATAAATGAAAAAAAGGAATATTTTTCTTGTCATACGTATGCGGCGACAACGGCTTCTCCGCCGCCGTGACCATTATTTGAGTTTCGGCTTCCTCTACAAGCCATAATGTTTTTTAAATGAAAAATAAATACCAAGTTTTAATTTTTTTTATTTTGGTATTGAAAATGGTTTTGACAGTGTTTTTATTATATCAATGTGTTGAATTGATATATTGTGATTGAAATGTGGAAATGTTATGTTTCCTTTATGCATGTCTTATGTGATAAGATTATGTTATGGTTTATGATATGTTTAAACCTATTCATATGAGGAATGCATTGGACATAATAAGTGACGGGTGGAGCCCGCTATATCTCCTTGATGCATCGGTAGGTCTCATGAGACAAACTAGTGTCTTGGAACGAGGCCTTGACAAAATCTTATTTGTAGTCTTGGCATGAGGCCCTGGCTACGTGGTTATGATAGTCTAGCATTATGCATTCCATCATTATGAAAGTGGTTATTGATATTGCTTGTGATTTTTTGACCAGTAGAATATACATGTGAATAAGTAAATGGAATTATCTAATTTTAATTTCTCCATATTATGTTGAAGTTCAAGTTTAAAATGCTTTTGTTTTAGTTATACATTGCCTTAATTGTTTTTTTTATGAACGCTTCCGCTATATTGTTATCCTTACCGAGAACCTAAGCTCACCCCTTCCAGTGTTTTAATTTTTCCTGGATGTGAGGAAGTATATTATGAATGACCTACAGGGATAGTATGAGGGGATATGAAAACAAGATGTTGTTGTAGTTTTGTTTTACTTTATTATGTAATGTAAGACTTATGAATTTATCTAGTGTTTCCAAGGCTACTAAACTAATCAATCTTTCGAGACTTGATATTTTGTGATCATGCCAATGTTACACAATAACGCACCGACTCTGGGTAGCTGGGGTCGGGGCGTTACAGTTGGTATCAGAGGAAGTTTAGTACTAACCATGGAAGCTAGATTTAGATAAACTCTGATTATAGCACATCGTCCAAAGATATAATTTGAGGATTAGTATAGAAGAACTTCATAGAATTTTGGTATTATAGAAATTTTGTGAGTTTTCAGAGAAATACATCCCTTTCTGGATATGAACAGGTAGAGGCGGATCTGGAATATATTTACCTTGTGGTAAAACCCGAAAACACCGCTTTGAGCTAGACTCGAACCGGAACTGGTGCACGACAACGGGCCTTGCTGCACTCTTGGTTACGACACTCCCAGGGGATATTCTTAGGATAATTCACGATTTATTTACAAAACATTATGAAGGGTTTATGAGTATATACATCGTCAAATAAAACATCTTTATGATTATGGATTATATCCATAAACTGTTCAATTTATGTTAAGTGTTTTACAATAATGGAATTATGTATTTTGATTCATAAACTGATCTTGTTTATGTCATTGTTTAGAAATGGCGCCTAGTAGAAGGAATGTGAACTCCAGTAATACGTATGATCCAATGATTAAGGAGGATTATATCTATCATGGTATTAAACCTACATTTATAATGGCAATATTCTCCCATGTGTTCTCAAAATATGAAGAAATAGTATCATGTGTTAATAAGATAAGTAAATAATTCTCTGAGTCCTATGGATTTGAAGGTAAGCAAGAGAAGAAAAGGATGGAAAAGAGAAATATTGATAAAGGGAAGAGGGAAAAGAATAATTTGTTGTACCTCTCGTTCCCCTCGTTGTTTGATTTTCATGATCACAATCACCTTATTATTTGTCTAATTGTGTTTGAAGTGTTTTTGAATGATAGGCACAAGGTTTCCAAGAAAATCGCCCAAGAATGGACAAGAAATGGACTGAAATTCAGTCCACCGGCCAACCGGTGTCATAGCACCGGCCAGCCGGTGGAACTGGCAGAGGGATTGCCCACAGCCAGGTTCCACCGGTCGACCGGTGGCTCTATCACCGGTCGACCTGTGGCACCCAGCCCAAATAGTATTTGCTACTGTCTTGCCACCGGCCAGCCGGTGGCTCCTCACCGGTCGACCTGTGGCACCCAGCCCAAATAGTGTTTGCTACTGTCTTTCCACCGGCCAGCCGGTGGCTCCTCCACCGGTCGACCGGTAGAGCCTGGATCAAGACTCTTCTTCTCTACCAAGGCACCGGCCAGCCGGTGGAGCTGTACCGGCCAGCCGGTAGCCCAGTCAAACTAGCCGTTGGCTTTGACCAGTCAACCCCCATTTGGCCTCCAACGGCTCTTTAAGCCTCTCCAACGGCTCCGAAGCCTCCCCAAGGGTTCCATGCCTATAAATAAAGGCCAAGGAAGCCCCGGACATCCACCGGAACATATACGAAGCCAACGGACATATTTTGGATCAATTGGCCAACCTCCGGCGACTTCCTCCAAGGGAACCCCAAGTGCTCCAACAACTTCCACATCCAAGGAGCTCCACCCAAGAAGCTTGGAAGCGGCCTTCAAACATCTCCAATCAATCAAAGGCGCCCAAGACTTCCTCAATTACGGTTTTTCTTTGTATATTTATTTTGAGCTTTAAATTTGGGTTTGTGCCTACAAACCCCAAACTCTTTTCTCATCTCCCTTTCTTTTGGGTTTCACATCACCATTAAGGTGTGAAGAGGTTTCTTCAAGCCTTCCCTTTTAAAAGGCTTGTGTCACGGTGAGCCAGCCTTCACCCGTTAAAAAGGCTAGTGGGTTCTTGCTAAACCATCAAAAGCAAGTGGGTTCTTGCTAAACCACAAAAAGAAAGCTGTAATAGGTCCTAGTGCTACCTCAAAGCCTAGTGGGTTTCTTGCTAAAACCATTGAAAAGCAAGCGGTAGGAATCTCTCAACGGTTGAGTTGGGAGCGGAGACGTAGGCCGGGTTTTTGGCCGAACTCCGTTATCATTTTTGTGTGTCTTGCCTTTTTACTTCCGCTGCATTCTTTACTTTGATTTTAATTTGTTAATCTTTTTTCAAAAGGCAATTCACCCCCCCTCTTGCCATATTTTCCCCGTGTTTCTTCCGACCCAACAATTGGTATCAGAGGCAAAATTTGAGTAATACCCTAACCCGGTTTCGAATTTAAGATCCATTAAGATGGCATCAACCTCTTTCGCCCCCGAGGGCCTCTCATTGGGTCGGGCTCCATTTTTTGATGGGACCCACTATAATTATTGGAAAACCCGCATGAATACCTTTCTTAGAAGCATAGGATATCCCATTTATAAAATTGTCATGCAAGGTTATAATTTGTCTACCCCCGACGAATCCAAATGGACCCCCGCAGATATTAGAAACTTTGAGCTTGATGGCAAAGCCATGAATGCTCTACATTGCGGCCTAGACCGAAATGAATTCAATCGAGTGTCTACTTGCACCTCCTCACATGAAATTTGGAAACTTTTAGAAGTAACTCATGAGGGCACTAACAAAGTCAAAGACACCCGATTGGATATGTATAGGCAAGATTTTGAGTCATTTTCAATGCATCCAAATGAGTCTATTTCCGATATGTTTACTCGCTTTACTGACGTGTGCAATGGAAGGAAATCTCTTGGTGATGATGTTTCAGCCGAGACGATGGTCAAGAAGATCTTATGGGTCCTTCCGAGCTCATGGGCACCAAAGGTGACGGCGATCCAAGAAGCTAAGGACGTCAAAAATATGCCGGTAGAGGAGCTCATCGGATCTCTCATGACTTATGAGATCACGATGAGGAGGCAAGCTCAAAAGGAGGGCACACCAATCAAGACACCAAAGAACATCGCCCTCAAGGTACAAAAGGAAGTAAGCTCCTCCTCATCTTCTTCCTCATCTCCTTCCTCATCATCCTCATCATCAAATGGTGACTCGGAAATGGAGAATCTCGCCCGCCAAATGCACAAATTTATGAAGAAGCACAAGAAGAAGAAGAAATCTCGCAAGGCGCGAAAGCAAGAACCCACCGCAAGATCCGAGCCCAAGGTAAAATGCTACGGGTGCGGCGAAAAGGGCCATTACAAGCCCGATTGCCTAATCAACATGAAACGGGCCACACAAAAGGAAAAAGGAAAGAAAAAGGTCATCAAGGCCACATGGAGTGACACCTCATCCTCCTCCTCCTCCTCGAGCGACCAAGGTACAAAATGCCTAATGGCATTCCCTGAGGTAACATCATCCGACTCCTCCTCTTGTTCTTCAAATTCCAATTCTTTAAATCATCTATATTATGAAGAACTCTCACACGCTAGAGACCAACTAGAAAAAGGTTTTCATACTTTATCGTCAAAATTTGTTGCTTTAAAAAAGTCTTTCAAAAAACTCTCCTCCGAAAAAGACCAACTTCTCAAAGAGAAGGAGGAACTCACCCTTAAAATCCAAAATTTTCCAAATGTTGATTCCATGGAATCAACCATCAAAGACCTAAGGGAGACCCTAGCTAAGTTCACCCAAGGGGAACAAAATTTGAACAATCTCCTAGGTTCCCAACGAATATCTAGAACCACCCAAGGGCTTGGCTATTCCAAGCAAGCTTCCTCCTCCCATGCACCCACTGTTTTTGTAAGGGGGAGCTCTAGTTATAAATTTTGTAATTATTGCAAGAAGCGCGGGCACCTAATTTATGAATGCGATTGCAAAAATGCCCGTTATGGTATGCCTAAATCTATTTTTTATTCGGACGAATTTTATAGGAGAAGACCCGCTACAAGGCAAGTGTGGATTGAAAAATCCCTCTTAGCGAGTCTCTCCGGGCCTAAAATTGTCTCTTTTCAAAATCCCTCTCCCCGGTGATTTGTTGTATTTATTTAGGGGGAGTTAGGATCGTTTAAGCCCTTTTGATTTTCAATTTCAAATTTTTTCATTTCAAACTTTCAATTCAAACTGTTATTCAATTCTTCAATTCAAAACTTTCAATTCAAACTGTTATTCAATTTTTCATTTCAAAATTTTTGATTCAAAACTTTCAATTCAAACTGTTATTCAATTTTTGATTCAAAACTTTCAATTCAACTTTCAAATTTCATTTGGTTTAAAAATCTCTATCTTGTTTTTCAAAGTTTTCCCTCAATCAAGTTTTATGCCCCGTGCTATTTTGATAATCACAAAGGGGGAGAATTTCTTGATTGATTGGGGGAGAAACCTTTTGATCATGCTTAGCATTTACTTTCTTTATCCTTTAAGCATGTCTTTCTTTTATGTATTTTACATTTATTGTTTTGGTGATTGTGATCATCAAAATAGGGGGAGATTGTTGTACCTCTCGTTCCCCTCGTTGTTTGATTTTCATGATCACAATCACCTTATTATTTGTCTAATTGTGTTTGAAGTGTTTTTGAATGATAGGCACAAGGTTTCCAAGAAAATGGCCCAAGAATGGACAAGAAATGGACTGAAATTCAGTCCACCGGCCAACCGGTGTGATAGCACCGGCCAGCCGGTGGAACTGGCAGAGGGATTGCCCACTGCCAGGTTCCACCGGTCGACCGGTGGCTCTGTCACCGGTCGACCTGTGGCACCCAGCCCAAATAGTATTTGCTACTGTCTTGCCACCGGCCAGCCGGTGGCTCCTCACCGGTCGACCTGTGGCACCCAGCCCAAATAGTGTTTGCTACTTTCTTTCCACCGGCCAGCCGGTGGCTCCTCCACCGGTCGACCGGTAGAGCCTGGATCAAGACTCTTCTTCTCTACCAAGGCACCGGCCAGCCGGTGGAGCTGTACCGGCCAGCCGGTAGCCCAGTCAAACTAGCCGTTGGCTTTGACCAGTCAACCCCCATTTGGCCTCCAACGGCTCTTTAAGCCTCTCCAACGGCTCCGAAGCCTCCCCAAGGGTTCCATGCCTATAAATAAAGGCCAAGGAAGCCCCGGACATCCACCGGAACATATACGAAGCCAACGGACATATTTTGGATCAATTGGCCAACCTCCGGCGACTTCCTCCAAGGGAACCCCAAGTGCTCCAACAACTTCCACATCCAAGGAGCTCCACCCAAGAAGCTTGGAAGCGGCCTTCAAACATCTCCAATCAATCAAAGGCGCCCAAGACTTCCTCAATTACGGTTTTTCTTTGTATATTTATTTTGAGCTTTAAATTTGGGTTTGTGCCTACAAACCCCAAACTCTTTTCTCATCTCCCTTTCTTTTGGGTTTCACATCACAATTAAGGTGTGAAGAGGTTTCTTCAAGCCTTCCCTTTTAAAAGTCTTGTGTCACGGTGAGCTAGCCTTCACCCGTTAAAAAGGCTAGTGGGTTCTTGCTAAACCATCAAAAGCAAGTGGGTTCTTGCTAAACCACAAAAAGCAAGCTGTAATAGGTCCTAGTGCTACCTCAAAGCCTAGTGGGTTTCTTGCTAAAACCATTGAAAAGCAAGCGGTAGGAATCTCTCAACGGTTGAGTTGGGAGCGGAGACGTAGGCCGGGTTTTTGGCCGAACTCCGTTATCATTTTTGTGTGTCTTGCCTTTTTACTTCCGCTGCATTCTTTACTTTGATTTTAATTTGTTAATCTTTTTTCAAAAGGCAATTCACCCTCCCTATTGCCATCTTTTCCCCGTGTTTCTTCCGACCCAACATAATTTTCCAATATGTGATAACTGTGGGAAGAAATACGTTGGAACTTTCCTGAAGGTAATGGGAGTTTGTTATAAGTGTTGAGAAAAAGGACACCAAGTGCGTGACTTCAATGGTAAGAAAAAGGTTTCAAATGTACAATGCTTCATCTCCAAGGAGTGGGGAAACTACGCAAACCAATGTCCAAATCATCAGAGTATGCACCAAATGATGTTATTGGATAATAATCAAGTTATGATACTACCACAGATGAGGGGAAATGATTAGAGTTCTTATGTTGTTATTAATGAATTATTTCATTTGAGTGTTGTATCAACGATGTACTGGTTATAAGAACAATGTGATATATATATAAGGATTGTACTGTAGTACTTGTTGTTTTCATTAAGGTTTTAATATGATGAAGGTAATCATATTTTTAGTATGTGACAATAAGAGAAACTTTACTTTGTTTGGGTAATCAGATGTTACAATTGATTATGGAATTTCGAGACCTTTTAGAGAAAGTCTAGACATAGGTATTTTGGATAACTATAAAGGTTGGAATGGATTAAGTTGAACTTTGGATAGTATTGTTTATGGTTAAAACATTTATGAAGAGTATTTTGGGAATATTATAATACTATATTTTTAGGAAAAGTATAACCTACAGGTTTTGGGATAACCCGTTGCGTCTGACAAAGCTATAGGAATTGAACCCACAACCACAGTGCGACAGGCCTTTATTACCTACCAATAGCCTACAGGAAGTCCCTGGTTATTACAAAATAGTTTCCCTAATCTAAATGGTATTTTAATATTTGGAACCTTGTAAGATTAGGATAGATATAATATTTTTGAGTTTTATTATCTTTTTGAGTGAAAGATGAGTTTGTGGTAGAAATTAGTTGAAGGTTGAAACTCTACTTGTCAAGCATAAATATATATATACCTATCTCTTATTCTATGAATAAATTAATTCTTAATCTTTAGTATTGTGATATTAAAACAGAAAATGTGTTATCCTAATACCTTATGTCTTGTTGAACTGATAATATTTTAAATCAACATATATTGAAGGCTTTGAGGCCCTCAATTTTACACTTGTTTGTGATTGATGACCTCAATCACTCCCTACAAATATTTATGTTTTTCCTCCAATTATATGTCTCTAATTTCCACCAATGTTCTCCTTATTGAAATCATAATTTGGTGGTGAGTTTTGCATTTCCCTTTCCCTCTTATTAAGGATAAATTTTATTAACCTTATTTCCGATGTGGGTTTTCCACAAAGGTATTTTCTATTTTAAACAATTTATTTTCAAAAAAACAACTTAAAAATTTTGAGGACGCAATTTCTTGAAGGAGGGTAGAATGTAACACCCCAAGCTTCCACAACACGCTTCTCTTTCAATAATGCAATAGCTTGCATTGTACGCAAGTTCGAGATTCTAACACACCGCGATCAAACAAAGTAGCCGTTATGAATTTTAATACCCACCATTTGAAATTATATAAATTTATATTTCAAAATGGACTTCATTTTTGTATTCGGAATATCGAAATTATCCTAAGTTGAATTTTTTGTAATTTTTTGGGAACTTCCAAATTTCTATGAATAGTAAAAATACATAAAAACAACATTTTTTATCAAAATAATTTATAGTGATAAGTTATACTATTGAATTATTTTAATGTATAATTAGAATATATTTTTACCATTTTATCCAAGGGTGGTAATTATAATTAATTTCACATTGAAATTGGACATAAACAATTGTCAATCTTGTGATTGATATTGTTTCTTAAAAACATGGTATTTGTTTTCACAGCGGGAATTAATTATAAAATTAATTAATGACACATATATGTTTGGAATTTTTTAAAATATACATAATTTTTGAATTCATAATATCAATTATATCTTAGGGTGAATTTTTGGTATTGTTCTGAAAAACTTTGATTTTTGATGAATAGTGAAACCACTAAGTGGTAGTTAAAAACCTGTTTTTTTGTTTAAATGAAGTTTTACCACCTCTGTGATTTGAATTTCCAAAATCCAACATACGTGGTTGTCATTAGGAAGTAAAATGTAGTCTAATGGGATTAAAATAATTTTTTTTGGTGAATAGTAACTTTTAAGTTTTTTTAATCGCGATTAAAGGTAATTAGTGAAATTTAAGGTAAAAATGATATTTTAAAAATATGAAAATACCCTTACACTTGTCCTACCCTTATTGGATGAGTCATGGCCGACCAAGACAATCCATGGGTCAACTTGGGGACCCCATGGAGCCACTTAGGTAAGAAAACAACATTAATAACTTTTTATTTAAAGTAAAAATAAAATTTTCACAAACATGTGTTGTTTTACTAAAACAATTATTACATGTGGTTATATAAGTTAACATTTTGACTATAAATATTCATTGGAACGATAAAAATATTACATACATCATGATATTTTTTTTATAATTTTTAGACATCAAATAAATTAAATTTTGTATGACAGCATGATGATACAGCGATTACCTCATTAATTAATGATTTAAATAAAATGAAATGATAATGTAAAATCTAAAACATACACTTGTCAAAAACCTATTGTATGAGTAGATTTCGAACCCTTATCACCTTATCCTCAAAATATATATGTTTGGGACTGTTGACGCTCCTTTTCGTCAAATTTTCCAAAAGAATGGATAGGGAAATGACTTAGCACAAATTGATTCATCCTTTGAAGAAAATATCAAAAATCGACAAAGGGATGAAAAAGGAGAACATTTCCAATAGGTCATGCAAGTTCCCTCATAGTTTCGCAAGTCTAATTGTGCGACGCATTATGGTCGTGCAAGTGACTTGCACGACCAAAGTGATAACCGCCCGGGGTCTTCTTCTGCCTATAAATAGACCCTGTGGGCCCCCCATTTAGGGAGGAATTTTTCCAGAAACTCATATTTGAGATCCCGGCTCCCTAGTCTCTTCTCAAATCTTCCAAAACACTTATAAGGTAATTTATTACCTATAAGGGAAGATCTAATGAGGGGAGGAAGGCCTAAGTGTTGAAACTGATCAACACTTGCGCGCCTGAGTGGCCAGCCCTTAAGGGAAAAGGCCACACTTGCGCACTTCCTTACTCCTTCAATAGAACTTGTGCGCCCCTATTATGGAAGTTCCTCAAGTGAATTCCAAAGGAATTAACCAAGATTCCCTCAAGTATTACCCTGCTGGTTAACTGTCGCGCATGTACCCATGTGCCGCGCAGTTATACCTCCGCGACTGGGACTTACGTGCCCACGCAGTACTTGCGCGCCTGTAAAGACTTGTGTGCCTCTACCTCCATGGGTGCCCTTCTTGCCCATATCACCCCTCTCATTTCATTCCACCTCTCATATTCAAAATTCAGTCTTCAAGAATCTCATCAAATCCATTTATGACATGATTTCTTGATTTTACATCTTTATCTGAAAGAAATTCTGTGGAATAACTCTCAAAATCTAGTGATTTACACATATTTATGTCACTAAAGATTGAGATTTCATTCATTCAACATCATCCTTTAAAATGAGAGAAATCGTTAACCTGGGGATCCTCCTTAGTAGTAAGCCCCAATCCCCTAATCTAGGCCTCCTTTTCAATAGTAATCCCCAGTCCCTTAATTTTTCAAGTCTCGTAACTTGGGCCTCATTTTCAGGAGTAAGACCCAGTATTAATTTCTCTTAACTAGTCCTAAATTACCTTTGATCTGGGATTCCTTTTTAGGATTAAAACCCAATCATAAGTCCTCTCTTAATTTGGGCCTCCTTTTCAGAAGAAAGCCCCAAGTTAGAGTATTCAAATCTCCATGAGGCACATATACCTTTATGGACCCTGTTCCTGGATTTCTACCCTGAAGTAAATCCTAATCTTCATTTTTCTGGGCAGTCATACATACATAAGCCCCACATTATTTCTTATGATTGAATCTTTCATGGCACAATTGCCTGATTTTTACCAATACCTCTTGTTTCTCACATTTATCATGACTCATGTGAGCTTAGAGTGTAAAAGTAATTATGACATCCTTCTTTGAGACATCAATCATAATCATAATACTCCCTTGTTGAAACTACGTGGGTTTTGATTCCTTTTCTAAATAATAGATACGTAGTTATCCCGTCTGTGGGTTCGATCCCAACTCTGAAATAATCCATGTCCTTCTGAATGACAATAAACTTCAAGTGCCCCACTAAGTGGCTTTAAAACAAGCATGGTCATCATAATTACCAAGAGACTTCTATATAAATGTGTGAAAGGGTACCATTGACCAAGAATCTATAATAAATACAGATGATTCTCTATTGATCAAGAACCTCTAATACATATAAAAGATTCTCTAAAATTCCTACATATTTTATCAATGATTGTCAGATCTGAAGGAAAGCTCATTTTATAGTTGGTATCGTAATAAGGATTCACGAACATAACTTAAATCTTTAAAGAGAGTCCCAGAGTAGACAATAATTCCCCTAAAAAAGGTGTGATGAGTCTGACCTCCCATCCTCTCGACCAATGAAAATTCCTAAACCTCATTAGTCTATAAACTGATGAGAACCTACCTTTGGAATGTAGGTCCGAATGGATGTGGAATTATTGGATGATTCCTGTTCTACGAACAAACCCGTTAGAAACCGATCAGAACGTTTGAACATCCCATCAAAAGGAGGTCATTCCCGAAATCTAAGGGAATCAAAAATGGTGAACCTCACGTGAATCCTTAACAAAGTTAAAATAATGTTTTACCCATTTGTTAGGGCCCTATTTAAAACTCAATGAGAGGGAAAAAAACAATCATTGAAAAATGTGGTCATCCAAAAGATGTAGAGGCTGAATTTATCTTGATTACGTCTGTTATATAAAACATGAACTCTTTTCCAAGATCTTCTGCATTTCTAGAATTGCTTCTCTCAAGTTCACACTTGTGAATACTGTTGTTGCAAATGCCAATTCCACTACTCTTGCTGGATCATCGTCCATTCTAAGGACGATATCACCTACGCAGCGTCTTCAATGCAGGATATCAAACGCACTGGTTAAGGAGTACCGTCAACAAGGTACCATACCAACTCTGGAGGTTGCCTGAAAAACCCTCCAAGTAAACAACAAACATCGGTCATCCGAACAACGAAGACCAGTGATCAAGAAGAAGGTGGTGCTGACTACCGTCTCCAACCGTTTCGGGTCATTATCCCCGGAATTCAATCACCATTCTCTCCCTTATTCTGGGGAGGTGAATGAGAAGGTCCCTCAGGGCCTTAATTCAAACAGACAGGAGTCCTTCGTAAGGTCTCCCACCAACAATCGCCACCAGGCTCGTGCGGCAGTGTGCCCTCAACATGATGAGGGTACGAACTCCAGGCGTTCGTCTCAGGTTCCTCGAACCTGAGCAATAAAGATGAACCACCAGAGGCAGAATCCGATCAACAGTGATCAAATTCTAATCTCTGCCATCTCTAGAGAAGTCCACCAACCTAACATGGTGGCAAGCAATGAGCGGGCACATACACCTGCCCGTTTTAATTCCGTTGTCCAGCAGACTCGTTTGGCAGCATCACACCAATCCCGCCTGGCAATTCCGGCAGAGTACTATAGCCAGGAACATACACCTGTTTATACATCATCAGCTAGTCAGCAGGCTCTTCTAACTACATATAATGGATCCAATCAACCACATTTGGCGAAGTGCAATCCGGAGGCACATACACCTGCTAGTATTAATCAAGCCTACCAACAGTCTCGCTTGGTAGCAATCGGGGAAGTTAGTCAGAAAGCCCTAACAACAAATAGGAGGAAGACTCAACTCTCTGCCCCCACACTTGAGTACTTTCAGGATTCACTGACAGAAAAAGAGGGACAGGAGCAGGCATATACACCTGCTCTATGCCCAGAATGGACGTATATTCCCGTTCCGACAACTGAAGTCACCAAGCATATTCTATCAATGGTGAAAGAGCAGAAAAAAATCCATGCTCATATTCTGGATGCTTGCCAGGATATTATAACAACTTTAGCATCATCTCAGGGAAAGTCACATAAATCTATCCCTACCAGTGGAGTGAAAGATCAAAAATTCACTCCGGAACAGACACACACATATGTTCTAGTCCAAGAGGGTTGTGGGGCATACTCCCCCATATCATACGGACAACCAAGTCAGGCACATACACCTGATTTGAGAGGAGATCGCCAGCCTAACCTGGTCATCTTTCCTGATCAGGCACATACACCTGCTCAGAGAGGCCACATTCGTCAACAAGTGGGTTCCAAGGTGAGTAAGAAGGCGTCTAAGAAAAAGACATGCCTAGCACAGTCAGGAGATCCAGTGCTAATCTGTAACAAGGCCTTGCTCGATGATGGTGTTTTTGAAGCCCTCAGACAATTATCTGTTGGAATTCAAGATTCTACTCCCTCATTTCCCAATAGTGGGAACATTAATTTTGAAGGTCTTCAACAGACAATTCTTCATGAAGGCCTGCTTGATGAAAATTCGGTCGATCTCGAAGTTTCATCTTCAGATGAGATCCACAGGAACCCTCGGTGTGTTCAGAAGACCAAGGAGCAATAGATCTCATCTTTTTCTATAACCCATTATGGTGGTCCTCTTCATGATGATGAATTTCGCTGTGAAAGCCCTCTCCGTAGTAGTGATGCACATTGCCTGGAAAATGCTCTAGTGGACAATGTAGTGCCGATAAATCCATCTTATCTTGAGGCACTTGCAAATGCGAAACCATTCATGTATAAAGATTCATCGCTAGCAGGTGAAATACTTTCTCAATCAGAACATAGCCGAGGGTGTAGTTCATTCTCCGAACCACCCCTAAGTCATACATCTTCTAGTTTGATCAATGATTTCTCTACCAATCCTGTTGAATCTAATGAAGCAACAAGGAAACACCAACTCTAGTCAAATCTGGTAGAAGAATCTTCATCAAATGATAAAGAGGAAATGCTGAACATGAGAAAACAACTGGAGAAAGGTGAATTTCTAGTCATGTTTTGACCTTTGGATGACTCTCAGTATAATATTCCAGAAATGTTGACGGAAGATAAAATTCATGATACTCGTCTCAACATATGGAAAACTCTTTTTCAGTTGAAAAAGAAAGTATTATCTTATGATGAATATGAAAATCATCTTATGATAATAGAAGGGTTACAATGTCATATTGATTTGGCGTCTCTATCAGTCTCTCGATATCCGAAGGCTGAAAAGTAGTAGGGAGCCCTTCAACGTTCATGCCTTGGCGCACTAAGAAGATTGTGTCCGTTAATTTCTAATTCCCCATCTGGTATTCATGTTATAGGATGGGGTGTTCATGGAGCACTGCATTTCATGGTTCTCTCCAGTCAACAAAGCCCACCGAAAATGGTCTCATGCAATGTTATTGCCCATAACCGGCCATAGTCAATGGGCTTTTTTTATAATCAAATGGTTTCCCAAGAACATGATTCAACTAGTTCCTCTCAAAATCAAGAATACATGGAACAAGTTGTTGAATTACTCTTGCATCAAGCAAACAAGAATATTAAACATGCCTCTCGTTTAGAGCAAGCACATCACCATGTGACAGAAGTGTCAGAAATCATCCAAAAGTCTTTTGAACCGGGAGATAAAAGTGGATACAGGTTAATGCATACAGCTAATTTCCGGACTAAGGTTCACAGGATCAGGAGGACTTTCAAGAAAGTCTCAGACATAGCATGTCAAGAACCACCCCAGCTCACTAGACTGGGGACTCTTTTAATCCATCCCTCGGAATCAACAAATAGGATTCGAGGAGTTGAGGGAGAATAGCAGGAACAGCCCCAGTCCACTGGACTGGGGACTTTTTCAAATCATCAATCCCCTCCTCAGAGAAAGTTGGTCTTTTCTCGATTGGGGAAGAAACCTAAAGAGGAATTAAGAGCCAAATTATCATGATATTCCCTTAAATTATGGTTCCTCGAGAAGTTCCGGAGGGATCGAATCAACAAAAGGCAATGTCTCATAAAATACATGGAAGAAGACAATATCACAGAAATGCTGATAGAAGGGATTCGATGAGTTATGCATCAATCAATCTCATCAATGCTGTTATTGCTGATCCACCAAATGAGGCTCACTCAGGGGACTCGAATGAAGAGGTTCCTGCTCAAGAAGATGTACGCACCGACACAAATGAAGAAGGCGTGCGTACACAAAGTCAAAGGATTACTCAGAACCTAGGTAATCCTTCAAGTAACCCACTTCCCCCTCTCCGAAAAGGATCCAACAAATGGAAGGGAAAGAACCAGGTTACATATCCTTACTCTGGAGAAGGTCAATCGCTCTAACTAGAGAAAAGGTTTTCACAACAGGAGGAAGAAATAAAGGAATTAAGAAGGTTGAATGCAAAACTACTTCAGAGTAGTCTTCTTCTTAATCATGATGGAGTGAGTCAGCAAAAGGAATTTGTTGCTGATACTGAGATGGATCAAGAATATCCTCCTTTATCAGTACACCCTCACAGGTATAATCCTACGGGTCAAGTGCAACAACAGTTAGCAGTGCTACAATCAGTTGTAGCACCAATCTCCACATCTTTCTAAGCTCCATTCATTGCACCTACCCAAGTCCATGTTCAACCGGATGTTTCTCAAATTTTAATAACTACTATTGAATTATTAATAGCTCAGTTAGAAACTATTGAAGGGAAACGTGCGCATGTTCAACCAGAAAATAATGTTTACCCTAAATGGGTAGATTAAATTTCTCCTCCATCCAGTTTTGGGAATCCTGTATTCCCTATTATCAATGGATCAGGCGATCCTGAACAGAATTTGACGCATTATGTGTCTTGTTGCGATCCCATGATGGGAACTCTGGAACAACAAGAAGCAGTGAAACTCAGATGCTTCGTGAGAACCTTGCAAGGACCATCTTTTGTTTGGTATACAAGAAATCAATCCCGGTAAATTACCGGATGGGAGGATCTTTGCCAAAAATTTCTCCTTCAGTTCAACTCAACTTTTATAAAGACAACAGTTTTTGATCTTACAAACTGTAAGCAAAGAGAGAATGAAAGGGTCTCTGATTTCATTGCATGATGGAAGGGATTAAAATATTCCTTGTGTTTATCACTCCCTCAGGAATAATTGTTTCCAATATGTGTGGAAAATATGCGTGACGAATTACACACGCTGTTAATCCCTGTAAAATACACAGGAGGGTTTTGAGACTGTACTTCAATTGCTCAGCAGATTGAAGATTCCCTTATACAGGCTAAGGCTAAATCGTGTCTAATTCCCGCAGCTTCAGGAAGGAGAATGGGTAAAGTAGAAACTGCTACAGTTATGCTTAACCAAGCACCTGTACCTATTTCTACCTAAAAACCTTCATCTTCTCGAAGGGTTCCACCTTCTGAGCGCCAACAACAAATGCCTTTTCGTCCAGATGAACAACGATATCAATGACGAAAACAATTTGAGGATCTGAAGAGAAAAAAATACTCTTTCCGAAATGAACAAGTTCCTAGTTATTTAATTTTGACTCTCAAAAACAATTTGGTTCAATTTCCAATGCCCAAGAGGCCAAACAAGAAAGGAGATGAAGATCATCCCAATTATTTCCCTTTTTATCAAATGTTGGGGCATCCCATCCAAGAGTGTTTTGTCTTCAAAGACCTCCTACAAAATATGGTCGACTCAGGACATGTCACATTGAAAGGCTCCTCAGCCCAGGTAGCATGTGTCACTGCTATAGTTCCAGAGGAGAAAGATGAATGGAAAGAAGTCAAAAGAAAAAATGCACAGAAGTATGATGATTGGATGGTCAGAAAGACAATCAATCGAACTCATGATATTTTGCGAACACAATTAAAGAAACCAATTGTGTCTTCTGACATTAAATGTTATGGAAAAAACCTCTTCGTCAGAGGGAAAGTTCTCAAAGAAACGGCATGATTGAAAGAAAGAAAAAGAATCAGAAGAAGATGAGTATGTTTAAAAGCCTAAGTTGTCTTTGAATTTGTCGGATTTCATGCCATCTACATCAAAGCCATGGGAACCGCCCCAACAAACGGCACAACCTAAACAGGTTAATCAGGCAGATTCTTCATTATTTGAAGAGTTAATCTTTGGTTCTGTTAATATTATTCAATTAACAGATCCATATGCCAGTCGTAGTTTCGATTTCAATGAGCGTGAATTCCCTGTATCAAACAGAGGAATCAGAGTAAGTTCCAGGGGATCAGGATATAGGGGAAGATGTAGATCTTTCAGAAGCCACTATTCCAATTATACCCCTGATAGAACTGTATACGCAGCAGAAACTCGTGGTAGAGCTCTTCAGCGAGCTCAGTAAGAACAAGTAAATTCTTCTACCAATAGCAAATTCAGTCCTGTCACAGTTATTTTGGAAGACCGGTTGAAGGTTCCATCTTCTTCCTCTCATCAAGTAAATGGATCTAATCGGTCTAATATTCCAAAACTAGGAATATTTCCAACTCCTATACCAATACAAGATGCATCAACTTCCAAAGCATATGCTTTCAAGGTACCTGCTAAACCACATATTCCTATTGGGAAACACAGATCTCTGGATCAAAAGAATGATATATTGAAACACTTGGCCCAAGTGCCAGCCAAGTTATCAATTCTAGATGCTCTGAATCTGTCAAAAGATCTTCAGGAAGCACTCATCAAGGCTTTGTCAAGTCCTTAGGAGTTTGAAACTGAAATTGATGCAGCTGAAGTCTATCAGATAGAGAATAATCCAGCAGAATTCCATGAAATAATATATTTTACTGATGAAGATGAAGATGATGTTGTGCATGGACATATTATACCATTTTACTTGTCTGGAAAGGTCAATGGCGTGGATGTTTGAAGAGATTTCATTGACAATGGTTAAAGAGTCAACCTCATGCCCATTCATACACTTCATCGATTGGGCCTCATGGAATCTGATTTATCTCCTTCTACCATGATGTTACAGGGATATAATAAAAATGAACAAGAACCATTGGGCGAAGTTACACTCAGAACTCATTTTGGAGATCTTGTATCCAATTCAGATTTCATGGTTGTTGATCAAGACTCAGCCTTCAACATCTTACATGGAAGACCCTGGCTACATCAACATGCGGATATCCATTCATCATACCATCAATGTCTCAAATATTGTTTCGATGGTCAAGTTGGGACATTGTATGGTGATAAGGCCCCGTTCAAGACATGTGAGTCTCAATACATTGAGGCGGAATTCTATCACATGAAGCAAAGGGAGAAATCCATAACAAAGGAGATTACCAAAGTTAATTCTCCATATGGTTTGGAAAAAATTCCAGTAAATCCATTTACATATGTGAGTACAGATTATGTGTTGTCTATCAGTCAAATTGACAAGATAGACCCAAATCAAAATACTCTTATGGAAAGATCCATAATGTCAATTACGACAATCGAGCCAGACAACATGGGAGAAATTGGTAATCTACCAAGCAGTGATGAAAGAACAAATGGTGACGTCTTCATTTCATCTACTGAAATCCAACAAGTCTATGCTTCACCAATTAAGCCAGAAGAAGTTATAGAAACATCGGAGGTGAACAATGATGTCGAATCTCAATCCATCATCTCCTCTTTATTACCCAAAGAAGACCCTTCATCATCAATTAGGTCGGAAATGGAAGCTTCTTCTTCAAGATGAAAATTTTTGACATCTCTTCGGATCATGAGAATTATAATTTATCATCTACTATGCAAGTAGAAAAGGAAGAAATAAAACATGAAGAAGAAGAAGAGGAAGATCTCAGAGATGCTCCTCCAGCATTTGAAGAGGGTATCTCTACCACTGTGGATGAACTCAGTGAAATAAAGCTGGGTACAAAAGAAGATCCACACCCCACATTAATCAGTTCGGCCATGACTCTTGAAGAGAAAGAGATGTATATTTCTTTTATAAAAAAAAATAGAGATATATTTTCTTGGAATTATACATAAATGCCGGGGATTGATCCTGATGTTGCTACTCATCATTTGGGTTTACCAGAAGAACATCGAGGATTTAAGCAAGCCACGTGAAGAACACACCCAACTTATGCTTCCAAAATTGAAGCTGAAGTGGATAAGATTATCAAAGCTAACTTCTTCAGAGAAGTTAAATATCCCAAATGGTTGGCTAATATTGTCCCTGTAAAGAAAAAGAACGTAAAAATTAGAGTTTGCATCAATTTTAGAGATCTTAGTTGGCATTTTTCTAAGGATGATTTTCCAGTTCCGATTACAGAACTTCTAATTGATGTAACAGCTGTATATGAAGCACTTTCCTTCATGGATGGATATTCCGGATATAATCAGATCCAAATGGCCCCCGAAGATGAGGAATCTACAGCCTTTAGAGCCCCTCAGGGTGTGTTTTGCTACCGGGTAATGCCCTTTGGCTTAAAGAATGCATGGGCAACTTATCAGTGTTCCATGCATCGTATCTTCAAACCCTTCTTATATAAGTTTGTTGAATTCTATGTAGACGATTTGGTAGTTAAATCCAAACAACGTTATAATCACTTGGCTGATTTGGAAGTCATCTTATGCAAGCTTCGACAACATAATTTGAGGATGAACCCCTTAAAATGTGCTTTTGGGGTAACCTTAGGAAAATTTATCGGCTTTGTTGTACGCCATCGTGGTATTGAAGTTGATCCTAAGAAGACCAAGTCAATATTTGGTATGTCACGTCCTCAAAATTTGAAATAATTAAGAGGACTTCAAGGACACTTAGCCTATATTCGTCGTTTCATTTCCAATTTGGCAAGCACAAGTTTACCCTTCACCAAATTGATGAAGAAGGGAGTCACTTACCAGTGGACTGAAGAATGTCAAGAAGCATTCGATATTCTGAAGAAATACTTCTTGATTCCACCAGTACTCATGCCACCTATTGAAGGAAGACCACTTATCCTCTACGTGACATCTCTAGAGCGATCATTGGGTTCCTTTCTTGTTCAAAAGAATGATGTTAGGAATGGAAACATCATTTACTATCTCAGTCGAACCATTCTTGAAGCAGAAACCCGGTATTCAAGTATTGAGAAGTGCTGCCTGGCATTAATCTTTGTAGTTCAGAAGTTGAGACACTACCTGCAACATCACGATGTCCAATTGGTATCTCGCAATAACCCACTCAAATTTATCCTTAGTCTTCCAATTCTTAAAGGACTTCTGGCAAGGTGGGCAGTTATTTTGAAGCAATTAAACATTCAGTATGTGTCTCAAAAGGTGATAAAGGGTCAAGCTCTGGCTGATGTCCTGGCTAAACACCCTTTAGTGGAAGATACATCTTCAGATATTGAACTCCCTGATGAGGAAGTCTTCTCTATTCAAGAACGACCTCAGGCATGGGAAATGTATTTTGATGGTTCTTCTAGAAGTCCAACAGGGAGGAAAATGGAAAATCCTAAATTCAACAAAGTAGGCTTAGGAATTGTACTCATTTCTCTGGAAAAGGCATTGTTACCATATTACTTCTTATTGTGGGAAGTTGGTACCAATAATGAAGAATAATACCAAGCTCTCATCGTAGGCTTGGAATTAGTACTTCAAGCACAATTGAATCACATAAAGGTGAAAGGTGATTCAGACCTGGTAATCAAACAAGTCAATGGGGATTATGCCATCAAAAAAGAAGAAAAAATCCCTTTGTATGATTACATCAGAGAGTTAATGGAGGAATTCTCTTTGGAACCGAAATTTTCTTATTTCCCAAGAACAAAAAATGCTCAAGCTGGTGTATTGGCTAATATAGCCACAACTCTGGCAGATACAAATCGGGACGAGACAACCATCAGTATTTCCCACCATCGTGCAATTTCACCTTATATTCGAATCAGAACAGAGGAAATTAATGAAATTTTTCCTATTCCTAAACCGTATGGTCATACTACATGATGGATGTCACCTATCAGGGAATACCTTCAAAATGGAACACTTCCATCTGATAGAGCTGAGAAAGAACAAATCTGGCAACGTGTGGTTAATTTTACACTTCATGATAGCCCAGATCACCTAGAGAAAATTCTCTATAAACATGGTTTTGATGGAGTTCTCTTCAGATGCATTGATGATGAAGAGACAATGGCAGTCATGAAAGAAGTACATGAAAGAGTCTGTGGTGCCCACTAGTCTGGACATTGACTGTCTGATCAGATTCTAAGGCTTAGATACTTTTGGCCTTCAATGATACGAGATTGTTTCGATTTCAAAAAGAAGTGTCATTCATGACAAATACATGCCAAATTTATTCATAAACATCCAGAGTTTCTTTATACAGCTAAATATTTATGGCCATTTTCCACATGGGGAATGGATGTTTTGGGACCTTACCCTTTGGCTACGGCCAAGTAGTTTAAATACATTCTTACTGCTACTGACTTCTTTTCCAAATGGGCAGAGGCAACACCTCTCAAGGAAGTCAGTTCTAAAAGAATTGTTAGCTTCATTACGTCTAACAACATTACCATATTTGGTGTCCCTCATACCATATTGACGGACAATGGCACCAATTTCTGTTCATCCGAGGTGATGAAGTTGTATCAGGAATACAACATAAAATCCAACCATTCAACTCCGTTTCATGCACCGACCAATGTCTAGATAGAAGACTTTAACAAAAATCATTCAAATATACTACAAAAGATGGTGGATAAAGATAAGAGGGCATGTCCTGATAAACTCTTTCATGCATTATGGGCTTATCAGACTACCACCCGCACTGCAACTCGGTCAACTCCATATTCATTAGTATATGGAACGGAAGTCGTCTTACCCATTGAAGTTCAACTACCCTCGCTCAGAGTTTCCATTTGTGATCAACCATCTACTGATGAATAATCTCAAAAGTGATTGAATGAATTGGAACAGTTAGATGAGAAAATAATGTTCACTTTGCACCACTTGGAAGTCGATCAGAATCGAATAGCACGATCTTTTAACAAAAAAATTCGTCTCCGTTCATTCACTCAGGGAGAATTGGTATTAGTTCTCAGAACTCCAATGATAATAGTAAAGAGACCTCCCAAACTTGATCCAAAATGGGAAGGACCTTATTCAATACATAGGGCCTACTCCAATGGAGATTATTCATTAATCTCAATGGATTGATAACTCATTACTACTCCAACCAATTCCATATTTTTTAAGAAGTATTTTGTATAAACTGCAAAGTACCTCTATCGTCCTTGCTATATGATGTTAAACTGTACAGAAACGGTCCATACATATGACCTTAATCTATTTGCACTTTCATCCCACATGGCGTTAAACTGTGAAAAAGTTACCTAAATGATCCAGTATGACCTTAAGCTGCAACTAGGTCCTGTATGACCTTAAACTACATCAATGGTCCAGTATGACCTTAAACTGCATCATCAACGGTCCATTCATATGACCCTAAACTATTTGAAATTCCCTTATGTCCAGAAAGGTGTTAAACTGTGATGTCCTAACTACATGACACTAAAATGTATAAAAGTCTGTTATGTCCGGAAAGACGTTAAACTACATAATCATCAAAGGTCCTGTATGACCTTAAACTACACTATTGTCCAGCATGACATTAAACTGCACCATCCACAGTCCATGCATATGACCTTAAACTATTCTCACTTTCGTCCAACATGATGCTAAACTATATCACCCCCTTTTCATCCAACATGACGTTAAACTGGGGAAAAAATCCCCAATACGTCCAACATGATGTTAAATGGTGTACTCTTTTGTCCTCACTGCATGACATTAAACTGCACAGTCCCCCTTTCGTCCAAAATGACGTTAAACTATATTTCCCCCATCGTCCTAAATACATGACACTAAAGTGTATAGAATGTTCTTGATATGTCCTACATGACATTAAACTATACTTTGTCCCTGCTACATGACATTAAACTGTGCAGTGCCAATAGTCCTAACTGCATGACTTTAAACTGCACAGTCCCTTTATATGTCCTGCATGACATTAAACTGTGCATCGTTAAGGTTGTTGTTACCTCTTGTTTCTCACACTGATTATGACTCATGTGAGCTTAGATAAATCCTCAACCATAACACTCTCTCTGGGCTACTAACCATGTGTAAGTCCCAACATCATTTTTTTAGGTCGTTATCCCCATGAACAACTTGATCATTAATTCATTCATTAATTGAACTACACGGACTTTGATCCTTTCCTCCTAGGCTGGGTATGTAGGCAACCTCCCAAGGTTCAAGCCCAAAACCAATCTCTTAACATCAGTTCACCTCCATCTCATATGATGTTGATTCGTGAAACCGCCCCTAGAATCAATATCTTTACATTGGTTCACTTTCGTCTTTGTTATACGACGTTAAACTATACAACACTTTTGTCCAGTATGAAAATGAACTACAATATTCTTTGATGCCCTCACCTGAGAGGGAACCATTATTTACATTTATTTTTTTCAATAATGTTTCATTTCAAAGACTACGTGCATACATGGAAACGCCCAAACTTTTTATCTTGGGTTAAATCATCATTGTGATAAAGTCCCCTTTCACCCTTCACATGTATGAACCAAATTTGTACAAAGGGTATTCATAGAACTATGTGGGATTGATTCCCATCCTTATGGGATACGTAGGAACGTTGGAGTGTCCCTCGAATCCAGCCCCAAGTCTTTGGGCCTAATCCCAAATTCCACTTTCAGTCCCTTGGATGAAAAGTCCCCATGAAAACACACATTGTGTATTTCTTACAATGGTCTAATCTCTATGACCCTAAACTATGATCTCTAATACCTTTTGTCCCACACGATGTTAAACTATAGTTTATAAACTACGTATTGCTTTATTCTCATCCTTATGGGATACGTAGTGAATTCCATTATTTCAATTCAGGACCGAACCACAACATGATTATGGTTAGCATTGATCTGTGTATCTCTGTATACATTTATCAATATACATCTTTATGTGTCATAATCCTAACCTTAAATATTTTCAGATCCTCATAACCCTTTTCATGAATTCTAGTCACAAAAATGTCAAACTTCTGAGAGTTATTTTGTCTGACCATGCAGCACGTGCCCATAGGAGGCCTTGCATAAACAGTCTACATAACAGACTTGTTAGCCAAAAGATACTATTATTTGACTATGCAGCCAATGACCTTAGGTGGACCTACATAATTCCACCCCCTAATGGGTTTGTCGAATAATGGTAACTTCATTCTTGGGAAGAATGCCTATTTTTTCCTTATTTGTCTTAAATGACAGTATGTAGGGATCTGCAAAAATAACCATCCTTAACATATTTTTCCCATATCCTTTTTCATGATCTAAAAGTATTCAAGTATATGGCTTATATTCTCCTTCCCTATGTTTGGGTTAGACCTTCGTAGGAGTGATATTTATCCAGTTCTTCGATAATCTTGTTTGGAAATATATTTTCCATATTCAAGTACCTCT
Organism: Viscum album; assembly: GCA_963277665.1. Classification (NCBI taxonomy): domain Eukaryota; kingdom Viridiplantae; phylum Streptophyta; class Magnoliopsida; order Santalales; family Viscaceae; genus Viscum; species Viscum album. Next base: position 1,418,948,736 of record OY728123.1, on the reverse strand, counting down.
TTCCATACAGAAAACTCTATACATTGGAAGATTTGAATCTCCATAAACATTCACTAGATTTTAGCACTAGGAAAGTAAATTTCTGAGAGTTATTTTGCCTGACTATGCAGCACGTTCCCATAGGAGGCCTTGCATAAATAGTCTACATAACAGACTTGTTAGTCAAAAGATACTATTTTATTTAATTATGCAGCCAATGACCTTAGGTGGCCCAACATAATTCAACCCCCTAATGGGTTTGATAAATAATGGTAACTTTATTCTTGGGAACTACTTCTTCTAATGCCTTTTAGCTCTTTTTCATATCATTCCTCAAATTCAAATATTCTTAAGTCATAGTTTAAATATTTTAACCTCATTCATTAGTATGGTACTATGTTTTCAGATTAATTTTCAAGGAATTGAGTCAATTCTAATCCATTTCGGTCAAAGATATTTTGACCTTAAACATTAGCATTTTTAGTCTGACATGCATGACATTAAACTGCTAGATTTATTATTTCATCTCACCTTAGAGTCAAATCCTCTTTTCTCTCTAGATCCAACTCTGAGGGGGGACTTTTGTTGACACTCCTTTTCGTCACATTGTCCAAAAGAATGGAAAGGGAAATGAATTAGCACAAATTGATTCATCCTTTGAAGAAAATATCAAAAACCGACAAAGGGATGAACAAGGAGAACATTGCCCATAGGTCACGCAAGTTCCCTCATAGTCGCGCAAGTCTACTTGTGCGACACATTATGGTCGCGCATGTGACTTTAGTGACCTAAGTGATAACTGCCCGGGGTCTTCTCCTACCTATAAATAGAACCTGTGGGCCCCCCATTCAGGGAGGAATTTTTCCAGAAACTCAGATTTGAACTCCCGGCGCCCTAGTCTCTTCTCAAAGCTTCTGAAACACTTCTAAGGTAATTTCATACCTAGAAGGGAAGATCTAAAGAAGGGGAGGAAGGCCTAAGTGTTGAAACTCATCAACACTTGCGCGCCTAAGTGGCCATCCCATAAGGGAAAAGGCCCCACTTGCGCGCCGCCTTACTCCTTCAATAGAACATGCGCGCCCCTCTTCTGGAAGAACCTCAAGAGGATTCCAAAGGCTTTAACCAAGAGTCGCTCAAGTATTACCCTACTGGTTAACCATCGTGAAAGTACCCATGTGTTGCGCAGGTATACCTACGCAACCGGGACTTGCGCGCCCACGCAGTACTTGCGTGCCTGTAAAGACTAGCGTGCCTCTGCCTCCATGGGTGCCCTTCTTTCCCATTTCACCCCTCTTATTTTATTACACCTCTCCTATTCAAGATTCAGTCTTCAAGACACTCTTCAAATCCATTTATGGAATGATTTATTGATTTTTCATCCTTATCTGAAAGGAATTCTGTGGAATAACTCTCAAAATCTAGTGATTTACACATCTTTATGTCACTAAAGATTGATATTTCATTCATTCAACCTCATCCTTTACGATGAGAGAACTCATTAACCTGGGAATCCTACTTAGGAGTAATCCCAAGTCCCCTAATCTGGGCCTCCTTTTCAGCAGTAATCACCCGTCCCTTAATTTTTCACGTCTCTTAACATGGGCCTCTTTTTCAGGAGTAAGCCCCAGTCTTAATTTCTCTTAACCAGTCCTAAATTGCCTTTGATCTGGGATTTCTTTTCAGGAGTAAAACCCAATCATAAGTTCTCTCCTAATATGTGCCTCCTTTTCATAAGTAAGCCCCAAGTTAGAGTATTCAAATCTCCATGAAGCACATATACCTTTATGGACCATGTTCATGGATTTCTTCCCTGAAGTGAATCCTAATCATCATTTTTCTGGGAAGTCATACATACATAAGCACCACATTATTTCTTATGATCGCATCTTTCATGGAACAATTTTCTGATTTTTACCAATACCTCTTGTTTCTCACACCGAGCATGACTCACGTGATCTTAGAGTGTAAAAGTAATTATGACATCCTTCTTTGAGCCATCAATCATAAACATTATACTCCCTTACTCGAACTACGTGGGTTCTGATTCCTTTTCTAAACAAAGGATACGTAGGTATCCCATCTATGGGTTTGATCCCTACTCTAAAATAATCCATGTCCTTCTGAATGACAATAAACTTTAAGTGCCCCACTGAGTGTCTTTAAAACCAGCATGGTCATCATAATGACCTAGAGAATTCTATATAATTGTGTCGAAGGGTACCATTGACCAAGAATCTCTAATAAATATAGATGATTCTCTATCGATGAAGAACCTCGAATACATATAAAAGATTCTCTAAAATTCCTACATATTTTATCATTGATTGTCTGATCTAAAGGAAATCTCATTTTATACTTGGTAACGTAATAAGGATTCACGAACATAACTTAAATCTATAAAGAGAGTCCGGAAGTAGACAATAATTCCCCTAAAAAAGGTGTGATGAGTCCGACCACCCATCCTCTTGACCAATGCAAATTCCTAAACCTCATCAGTCCATAATCTAATGAGCACCTACCTTTGGAAAGTGGGTCCGAATAGACGTGGAATCATTGGATGTTTCCGGTTCTACGAACAAACCCGTTAGAAACCGATCGGAACGTTTGAACCTCCCATCAAAAGGAGGTCATTCCCGAAATCCAAGGGAAACAGGGACCTTCAAAATCCGAAACTCATTATATAATAAAGTAACATTTCATGACTTTCCAAGAGTGCCCCTCCTCTCCTCTTATAAAAGTCCACCACCACTACCACCTTATTCACACCTTCAAGCCATTTGGCTCGGCCAAACCCTGCCCAAATACTCTATAAAATTCCCTCTATTACTCCTAGAAGCCTCACTTTGGGCATAATTCTTCCCAAGGAAGCCTTTGGCTCAAATCAAAAAATATTTACCCGATTTTAAGGTAATGTCTTCGCTTAAGTTATTTTGTTTTATTTTGCATCTCCAACCCCTTAAACTCTTTTTATTATTGTATTTTTTAACAGCACCAGTATCTTAAATATACTAGGATGTTGTTATGAGAAGGATTTGATTTACACTTACACACACCTTCATCTAATGGTTAAAGAACATACTATTTCGGTGGTTGGTGAATTTCTACCTCACGAAACGATGATTGTTCAATCTACTTTTAACACATTTAATAGTTGCCATTAAGATGAAACTATTTCTATATATGATATATATTATGTTTATGTTTTCCTTATGCTTCTTTATTTCTCATTTATGGAATACCTTGATGATTTCGTTTATGGGTAAACGCGATAATTTCATTTTAGGAAGTGCGGACAACCACCCCTCAAAGTGATTTGAATCATTAATGCCATATGGGGGACGTGTAAAGAATGGATTAAATTATATTATATATGATATTATTCTAGAATTACAATACACCTTTATATCATTATGATTTCATTCCATTAAATAATAAATTGAAATGAAAGTAGCGTTCACGCGTACGTACGGATTACCGTCTCCATGAACAGTGCATTTCATTTATACCACTAAATTTTATGTAATATTATAAATGCATATGTATAATGGATATGTATTATATATATGATATCTACATAATGAATATAATTCATTTATATAATGGATTTTTTACAACATGAATAACTTGTAATTATAAGAAGTTTATTTTTTGACTCAAGTACTAAAGATCAACAAAATAACCGTTATTAACTTAAATAATTACATAATGATCATAACATGGTTATAAGTGATATAAAAGGAATAATGAACATCAAACAGTTTATTAAGAAAATATAAATTAACTATAGTTTATTATTCAGTAGATTTAAGAATGATCAAGTCAAGTCGGACATGAGGTAAGGGAACTTCTTAACCCAATTTCCGTTCTTTGGGTTAATCTCCTACTTTCAAATTATGTCATGATATTATTATTTCCTATCTTGTATTTGTACTTTATTTATGTGTACATATAGTGAATACACATAACAGATCTATTTTATTTAAAAAATTGATCTTTGTAAGGGACTTCGTCTCAATATCTATTCATTGAGGCATATTTTGTTTTATACGCAAATTTCATCTACACGGTGTATAAACCTCTTTGACTTTTACGTTTATTCAAAAGGAATATTTTTATACGATTTGTTTTAATAAACTAAAAAGAGGAATGTTTTTCATGTCATACGTATGCGGCGACAACGACTTCTCCACCGCCGTGGCCATTATTTGAGTTTCGGCTTCCTCTACAAGCCATAATTTTTTTTAAATGAAAAATAAATACCATGCTTTAATTTTATTTTATTTTGGTATTGAAAATGGTTTTGAAAGTGTCTTTATTATATAAACGTGTTGAATTGATATATTGTGATTGAAATGAGGAAATGTTATGTTTACTTTATGCATGTTTTATGTGATACGATTATGTTATGGTTTATGATATGTTTAAACCTGTTCATATGAGGAATGCATTGGACATAATAAGTGACAGGTGGAGCCCGCTATAGCTCTTCGATGCATCGGTAGGTCTCATGAGACAAACTAGTGTCTTGGAACGAGGCCTTGAAAAAATCTTATTTGTAGTATTGGCATGAGGCCTTGGCTACGTGGTTATGATAGTCTGGCATTATGAATTCCATCATTATGAATGTGGTTATTGATATTGCATGTGATTATTCGACCAGTAGAATATCCATGTGAATAAGTAAATGGAATTATCTCATTTTAATTTTTCCATATTATGTTAAAGTTCAAGTTTAAAAGGCTTTTGTTTTAGTTATACATTGCCTTAAATGTTTTTTGTTTATTTATGAAAGCTTCCGCTATATTGTTATCCTTACTGAGCATCTGAGCTCACCCCTTCCAATGTTTTAATTTTTCCAGGATGTGAAGAAGTATATTATGAATGACCTGAAGGGATAGTATGAAGGGATATGAAGACAAGATGTTGTTGTAGTTTTGTTTTACTTTATGATGTAATGTAAGACTTATGAATGTATCTAGTGTTTCCAAGGCTACTAAACTAATCAGTCTTTCGAGACTTGATCTTTTGTGATCATGCCAATGTTATGCAATAACGCACTGACTCTGGATAGCTGGGGTCGAGGAGTTACAATTATTAATTTTTAAAATACTCAATTTCATTTATATGGTGTATAAATTATATTTATACTTTCATAGTTGTGGAAACTATTCATATAGGTCATATTACTATTCATAAGGGTATGTTACTATTCATAATGGTAATGTTACTATTCACTAAAAATGTAAGTTGATCTTATCAAACTCTAAATATCTTACTGAGAAAAACTGTGTAAGTCAGTTTTTCGAAATTCAAATCACAAAGATGGAAAAATTATGTTTACTGGATAGGTTATAAAAAAGTGGAGTTTGGTAGAGACTCAATGTTTCATGCATTAAATATTAAATTTATTTTCAAAATCATGGGGTGTTACATTATCCCCTATTTTGAACATTTTCATCCTTGAAATTTTGAAACTGAATTTCAAAAGATAATGGTTGATACTTGAAATTTACCTTGTAGCAAAGCCACATTAGAAATATGGTTAAAATATAATCATAATAATTGGAAAAGGGAAATGCATCATTTTATAAAAAACTTTGAATTCTAATTGGATAACGAGGTCCGGAAATAGTAATGAAACCCTCATGTTCTGATGAAAAGTGATAGAGAACATTCTCATATGAATGATCACACCCCAAAACAATAAACAATAGTTTTACAAAATGTGATAATTGGACAAATTTTTTATTAATACTCTTTTCCTAGAGATGGAGAATTATTCCACTATATAAGAGTATATATATAGGTTTCTATTTCATAAACACAACATTATCCTTTGTGTTGGCCTTAAACTATCTATACATCATCTCTTTTGACATGTTTCATCATGTGGTGACATTAATCTCTAAATCATTATAGCATGATCAACAAAAACCATTTAATAAATGGTTTAACTTTAAAAAGATCATGATCCAAGGCTATATAATCATTCCCATATCCATACTTTCTAGATCCATGTACAAGGGATCCTTGGTAATCCTCATTTTGTATAGAACTCCATGATCAATACTGCTCAATGCATCTGCTACATTATTTTCCATTAATCAACATGAAGCAACCCTAAATTTTATCATTCCAAACATGTGAATATCTTCATCATGTATCCTCTTAAAATATGGTAATAACTAAAATTACCAGAAAACATTTTTGGAATCATGCACTCATCCTTAAACAATCTATTGGATATATTCCTGATATCCATATATTTTGTAAACTCTATCAATGATAGCATAGACCACTTATAGACAAGTTCATAATTAGTTTTAAGGTTGTGAGTACATATCCAATTCAATCATTTCTTCATCATTATCTTAATCATCAAGAATATATTTAGGGTTGACTTTCCCTCATCCAAATACTTTACCAAGATATTAACTTTCTGTTGAGTCACTTATACTTGGTATGATTCATCATATGACTTCAAATTCTTAATAAAATAGTATTGTCGTACAATCCTCATACATTCCAGTACATTGCTGATAAAATATTCAAGTGTCATGATTCTAAATGAGGCATATTAATCATTTCACTTCATCATTGGTATTATCATGACTTGATCTTTATCCAGTAACATCATTTGGGCGTACTACATTGATTCTTGGGACATTGATTCTCATAGTGTCCCATTTCATTGTTATTGAAACAGTGTACATTGAAAACCAGTTTGTTACCCTTGAAATCATGAACATTGTGGACCTTTTATCTACACTTTTAACATATCCCTTTTCCATTTATGTGGTCTCTAAGGTGTTTCCTTCCACAAATACCACATGTTCTAAAACTACACTTTTTATTCTTCCCATTATCCACTCTTTCCACTTCCACCATTTTTTTATCTTTCTTCCCTTCAAATCCATAGGACACATAGAATTTTTTATATACCTTTTTAACACATGATATTATCTCCTCATATGATGAGGATACTTTGCAGACATCATTCCTTCAAAATGATGTCTTAAGACCATCAAATATATGATCCTTCTTACTCTTTTCATCATGTTAATTGTTGAAATTATCATTCCTTCTGCTAGGAACGGTTTATAATCAATTCCATACACTAAATTAGATCATAAAATTATTAACTCTATATAACCAACAACATGGTATAGTATATAACATAAAGTTATGCATCAAAAATCCTACAACTATATTCTTTGGATACTTTTGGGGAACAAATCTTTCATAATGGCTTATAATGAAAATATGAATTATTCTAAGCATATCCCTCCAAGAGTATCAAACTAGGTGTGCAGTAAGGCCCGTTTTTATGTACTAGGTTAACCCAGAATAAACCCAAAATACCTTGTCAGATTTGTTACTCCTAGGTACATCTATGCCAGAACTGCGTCCACTTGTATTATCCAGACATCGATTTATTTTTTTTAGGAATATAGAAAAAATATATTCCATACAAAAATTCTAGGATGTTCTTGTATGTATAACCTCAAGTCTATCTTAAATTTTTGTTCACTAATCTACATTTTATAAATCTAGTTTCTAGGTTTTCTAATAAAATTTCTCTGATACCAACTATAATGCCTGGACCCCAGTTTCCCAGAGTTAATTAATTATTTCATTATAATGGAATTCTTTCAAGAAAGTCGGTTCCCGAAGGACTGAGTAGTTTAGTAGTTTTAGAAAACTAGATACATACATAAGTTCAACATTACAACATGAAATAAAAACAAAATATATGTTCTATTGGGAACATCCCCCACTCTAATATTTTCCTTGCAAGTCAATCATAATATACCTCTTTCTGTCGTCAAAAAAAATGAAACATAAGAATGGGTGATATATGTTTCTTATTAAGGGTAAAAATTTGACTGGAAGATAACATAATTATTAGGTGTGTTGAATAATCTAAAACATATGCATTTGAAAATAATCAAACACATAATATGGTGGGAATATGAGATGAGTAAATATTACCCTAATAACACATAATCATCGGTATTCTACTTGTCAAATAACCTAATGAACAATGAATTTATAGCTTCCTAATGGGGGAAATAAATATGCTGAATATTCTAAAACATAATGTCAAGGCCTAAGCCAAGACATCTAAAAATGAATAAGGCCTCAGCCAAAACCATATCTAAAAATGGGCAAGGCCTTGGCAAAGTCCATTTTTATTTGTCTCATGAGACCTACCACTGAATCAAGGGGCTATATCGATCCCCACCAATCACATACAAAGTCTAATGCATTCTTAATATGAAATGGGTGAACACAATTAACATATAAATTCATATTGAAACTAATATATGAAATGTAAATAATTTTCCCCGATCATTGAACATAAACACTAACTATTAAAAATAATACGATGAATGGTATCAAGATATCACATCCATTTTCAAACTAATAGAAAATCATTCAACAAATATTGTATATGATATCATTCTAGATAAACCTCAATTAAGTACAAGATTAAATAAAGGATGTTGATAGAGTTGGATATATTTTGAAATGAGACCATTGAAAATTTTTTGAGGTAATAATCCTCAAACATTCCAAAGTGTACCATAACACCTTGAAAAATTCAAATCATAATCACTTATAAAATCAAGATAATAAGGAGAATCTTGTTATGATATACCAAAGGCCATTATTTACACCACATTCCTAGAATAAGTGGTGAACATGGAATATACCTCATAAAAGATAATGTGAGATGAGAAAAAAACCTTTTTCCTAAGAATGAATAGTTCTTTTGGAAAAATCATTGTATAAAAAATGAAATCAGATTATAAACATGTATATCCCATAAAAGAAAAAGGTAAGGACACTAAAATTATATTTTTGGCATAAATTTTGTCCCATCATGTAAAAAGAGTTGTTAAAGAAGCTTTGAAAATAAAACATTTTAGTGCGGTTTAAGAAAAATATTAAATAGATTTTAAAGAGGAAAGGAATGTTTTCATTCATAAAACAAAAAATGATCCAAGTTAGTTATTGATGCATAAATTTGGGATTTTAGAATGATAATTATGGATTAAAAAACGATTATAGAGTACACTACAAAATAGGTAAGAATTCTTGAAATTCCATTGAATCGAGCATGTATTTCAATAAGATTTTTTGAAAGATCCTTTTAAAACATGTAGCTCCCCATTTATTTCTCTAATTTTTTGTTTTTTTAAACACATTACACCTTGAGAATTTATTTTAACACTTATTTTTTTAATAAATTTCTTAGGGGCATGAATTGGGTGACTAATTCATGGCCATGTTTTTCTTAAAAAATTTAACTCCCTATAAAATAAAGAATGATTATGGTTGGTAACCATATATAGAACACTCCAAAAAAATTTATGAGGAGTACATAATAATACATAAGAATTTATTTGAGGGAAGTGGAAAATAAAAGTAACCCGAACAAAAATGGAGGTTCGGATGTAAAACCCTTACTACTTTGTAATCAATCGATTCATATGCCCCAAAAATTAATAATCGTAAAATGTTAAATTTTATACCAAGAAAATAATGATATTAATGATATTTTACATCAATATATATTATAAATACATCATACACAATTAATTTTAGTGAATAAGGAATATCCCACAAAAATGTAAGTGAGATGAGAAAACCCTTACCTTATGTCCGAAGGTATTATCCACTAGATCTTAATGACCTGAATAATCAAATTTACGTTCATTAATTAATAATTAAATAACCTTCTATTCATTTAATTGGTTTATTATAACCTTATTATGTTTATTCATGGGCTTTTTGATGGGTTAATAGGTTCAATTTCATTGTTCAGGTCTATTTGTTTCATGATCGATATACTTATATACATGAATAGATAATCGTGTAAAATGTGGATGGTTGTTCGGAATTGAAGTTTTTTGTTATTACTGAACAACCATAATATTACATGGTTATGAAATTTATTTCGTTCTTGGTAGTGAAGATGAATCATTATATAAAACATTAATGACAATTGTTTGGCACATGAGCCTCAGCCCAGTTAGTGAGCACTCTTAAGTGAATGCATGCGACCCATGATCAAATCCAGGCAAAGAAATAATTTACAGGTAACTATAGAAGTAATGTAGTAGTACTGTAGTAGGTAATGAAGTAGAAACTGTTCAGTACTGTAGCATGCACTATAGCGGGACCTGTAGCAGGCACTGTTTGGCACTGTAGCAGCCATGAATTTGCCCCTGTATGGGCCTTCGGGCCACCGATTTGGTCCCCAGGTTTCGTAAGGCCTTCGGGCCACCCATGAATTTAGGACAGTAAGGTCGTCGAGCAACCTAAATTCCTTAGGGACACCTTAAGTGCAGATGCAAACCAGACAACCTAAAGGAACAAGCTCTATATGAGGATGAGCAAGGAGCATTCACCGTAGCCGAAGCTACACGTATTGTAAGAATGATAGGGTATGGAACCTACCATCAGGAAAAGCTTTTACATGCATGGGATAGCCTATCTGAATAGCCATGCGATGGTGGAGAGCTGATTCACGATGAAGATGTTGGGGAGTAGCAGTTCCAAGTTGTTATTATGGGTTGTATGTAATGGTTGAAGACTACGAGCAATGAATTCCTCTAAGGGCTACAGGCTATGTAACAATTACACCTATGGGCCTTGTAAGGGTTCCACCTCACCCCTTGAAAGGTGTATTATCAATAAATCAATAACAAATGAAGGCCTTCTAGCCATTGGATGGATTAATGACAATTGTTTGGGTTAATTGGTGGTTTTTTATCACAACGACTCATTTTGATTTATAAATTAGTATCATGTGTAAAAAATTATACTAGAAACTTAAATAAGTTCTAATACATATATTATAGTCCTTTTCAACCATAAAAATGGTTTCATGCCTAGAATAGAATATGGTAATATATATTGAAAACCCTTCATCCTTGAATGTCATAAATTAGCAAATCTCAGATGGTGTTTTCATTTATAGTATAAAAGAAGAGGAAAAGGGGAGATGGTGAAGAATTATTCCTTTATCATAATAAAATTCTGGTACATTTAAGGTACTATATTCAACACAACATATGGACTAAAGGAGGTGAGGAAAGAAAAATAAAATAAAGGAACTTGAAATAAAAGAAATGAAAAGAGGAATTTACCTCTTGAAGTAATCATCCTTGAGAGACTCCTTAGGGGAGAGGTTTTGGTATTTTTATGAGACCAAAGGCTACAAGAAGTGGGGGAGGATCATGGGAGGATATTTAAGTACAATTTAGACAAGTCACATGGCTTGCGAGGATTGACATGAAGAGGTAGTGAGGGGGGTTTATAGTGGAGGAGAGGAGGGTTTTCCCATTATTTTACTCATTATTTTACTATTTTTCCAAATACAAACAATTGTATTGATTATTATAACCAATAACAGTAATATGTGCATGTGAGTTATAAGAACGTGTTCTTACATAATACATAAATCTCCTATATCTCAATAAATCATGTATTTAGTATTTATCATAAATTATCGTATTTTTCTATTCACCTAAAATTGACGTAATTTAGAAAAATCGCAAAAATTCACTATAACCATTTTTCAACGTGTAGAATTGAAAATTGCAGTCTATTTTATAAAAATAATTTTCTATATATATGAAATTTAATTATTAAATAAAATCGATATTTACTTGAGACAAACAGATTTAAAATTTAAAACGGATTTTATAATACGTTCAGAAATGAACGGAGGTCTCATTAAATAATCCTAAAATCATAGGACAAGAAAATAATTTTTTAGTAATAGTTTTTATGAAAAATAATTTAATTAATTTATTAATTTAATATTTTAATTAAATATTCATCTCTTATGAAAATACCAACACATAACTATTATTTTCTAAAATACTCTATTTTATTTAGAAGGCATCTAAACATTATTTATACTTTCATGGGTGTGGTTACTATTTATAAGTGTCATATTACAATTCATAAGGGTAATTTATTATTCATAAGGGTAAAGTTACTATTCAACAAAAATTTATTTTGATCATATCAGACCCTAAATATCTTCCAGAACACAACTGTGTGTGTCAGTTTTTTCAAATTCAATTCAAAGAGGTGAAAAATTATGTTTACTAGATAGGTTATAAACAATTGGTGTTTTTTAGAGGCACATTGATTCATACATTCAATATTATATGTATTTTTAAAATCATGGGGTATTACACTATTTATAATAGTCATGATCATCTGATGTATATTTGTAATAGAATCACCTATTATGAAATGAAATTCTTGATAATCATCTCTTTAAATGGCTCTCCTGGTCTCAACAACTTTTGATGTTCCAAAATTTGTGACTTCTAACTTCTTCCCAATACTATTATTAGCTTCAAATGATGATATTTGACTATAAATAATTATTTTAATAGATCATAAAAAAGTATTTCTAACTCTGTAATTCAACTAATATTCCTCTTTTTCATGATGAGCGAATGCAGTCACATCCTTATAAGGAATTTTATGATCTCTAGTTATCATAACAATATTATCAACCCTGGTTTTTATATCAAAACACATCCTCATATCCCTTCAATACTAATAGTCAGAACCATCAAGGATAGGTTTTATTTTAGGATTTAAATTTTATATTTAATCTGTATTCATTCCTTCAATTATTAAAACAAAATAAACAGTCTTTGACACAAAATCTGTTAGTGTGACAAAAGTGTTATAAAAAAAATTTATAAAAAAAAAATCAGCAACTTTAAATAGTAAATAGAGTAAAAATCCATCATGTATATAATTAGTGGTACCCTCCTCTGTTTCCAATTGATGGTATCAATATCATAGAGCACTTACATGGCTCTGAAACCAATTGCTGGTATCCGTATCACAGAGCACTAACCTCCTATGACACCAATTTTTATATTAGTGTATCAATTATATTTGTTATGATCATAAGAATATTCTTATAATGGATAAATTATGAGATGGGGGTGAATTTTAGTTTTAAAAACATAGTTTAAAGTGATTATACTAAAAAAAGAATGCCTTTTTAGGTTTATTTATCTAACTCATCCCTTAATCCGATCACATAATCAAAATCATGATCAATTCGATTAAATCAAAGTGTAAAAGATCATAATCACCATGGATCATATTAATAAATGTACAATAATCTTAACCACTATAGATATGATTAAATCAAAATTAATTTTGTTATCATGATCAGATTAGTACAAATAAAACAAGCTGAATAGGAATATGATTATGATTTTTCACTTTCTATTAAAAGTGCGGTGAAATATGATAACTTTTAAGCAACAAGTAAAACAATAGATTACCAAAGAATTTATGACATTAATGATAATGAAATATTTCTATAATAACCTTAATATAATTGTATTCTATAACATAGACTAAAGGTATAACGTATTTTATACTTACAAGAAAGGCTGTCTTCTGATACCAAGGAATCTCCCGAAAAATTGATCGAAATGGCTCTATCTTTCTATCACCAGAATCACACAATATGATGATTAGATTCACCATATACCTAATATAGATATTCATCGATCCAATAGATCATATTATATATCTTCCCATCCCTAAAATCCCTTGAACTGTATGATGATCAGACATAGATTACAATGCTAAATTTTATAAGGAGACAACCTGTCAATATTTCCTTAGAACTACGAAACTCTAATCAAATAAAATTGACTAAGAATAATATGTTTATTCTATACAATATTCATATCTCTTGATTAAATATAAAACATAGAATGAAATCAGAAAACTATAGAAAGTCTCAACAACTTCAAACTCATTATATGAAATACTATTTATATGAATCTTCCCAGCAGTCATCTTAATATCCCAATGGTCATATTTATTCTGAGTTTGTCACAACAACTTGTACACCTAGAACATAATAACTCATAATGACATGGAATAACTGAATGTCCCAAGTCATATATATTTACACCATTATAGTGTAAAATTTCTTCCTTATATTTGAAATAATTATTTTGAATACGATTATAAACATAAGTCAGCCTGATGGAATTATTTATGAATTATATTATGATAACATTTATGAGTATTAGTCTTATATTTATCACTGTTGATTTCATTATAATGTTTAAGGCTACATTATTATAAAATTCATGATAGATATTATAACCCCTAATATTTTAATGGTGAGTATGATGTTTATTGGAAACATACTCATTATGATAATTTTAATGATGAATTATAAGTTTATTTTCAGAATCCATTTGAACTTGTTCTAATTATGATAAAAGAATATGTTTTCTATAAAACCATTATAAAACACTTTGGACATAAAAATTAAAAAAATATTTTTTTAATAAATATTTTGTGATTTCTAAAATAAAAGGAATGGAAATGGTTTAAGTAAAAATTCTGACTCAACAATGATCATATGTGAGAAAAAGAAAATCATGTTGGCACTAGAATATAGTCAAGGTTCATGACCATAATATTATAAAATAATACCCAAATAAACCTAGATCGTCAATAATAAACCATATTATAATTATCTAACAATAATACAATACTTTTTTAATCATAACATAAGAATTCTGCAAAACATAATATTATGGAACAAACATAATCATCAAAAATAATTTCCATTTTCAAGACTAAATATCAATGAAATCAAAACATAGTGGATAGAGTTCAATGGTGGATTGTGTCCACTTCTCTTCTCATAAATAGAGTGGATAGAATATTATAGTGGATTGAGTTCTCTCCCCAATCTAATATATGTTATATCATGAAATATAATTGATTACACGCTATAATGGAGGGATGCATAATTCTAGGTCCACCCATTAACTAATATAATTATTTCCATAAGGGTTTAGGTTCACTCCCCATATCCTTTTATATTTTCTCATGAGATATCATGATTTTTCCAATTCATTAGATGGATATATAATTCCAATATCAATCATCAAATAATGAAAACCAAACAATGTTGTTCTATGGGAACATGGAAACATTCATATTTAAAACATCATATAATTAACCCATTTAAAAGTTCTATGTAACACGAAAACTTCCATAGATCATTTCATAATACATCCATGGTTTTTTTATGGAGAGTATCTTACGAACATATCCCTGATGAATCTTAAAAACTTTTTAGTATGATGACATAGAAGAAAAATGCCTTTGTAAGAATAACACTTTGAACGATACCATATATGGAGGGATCAAGATTTGAATCATTTGATACTGTGAGTTTAATTACCCAAAGAAAAAATAAAATAAATAAATCCTTAAGGGAAATCAAGAAAAAATAAAAATTTAAAAAGAATTAATTAAATTGTTAATAATGATATGACATGTCAAAAAGACTGTATTTGAAAATAGGTGCATTATACTAAACATGTATAAAAAATGAAAATTCATAAACAAATCCTTTCAATAAATCTCAATGACAATGAAAGTAATTTACCCTAATATATAATAATAATACTTCCATTACTTAATTATTTAATAAGAATATTAATATATTTTACATTTACCAGCCTTTAATTGTTATCATAGGATGTTGGTAACCTTGATCATTTCAAGAACGTCTCTTAATTTTCATATTGATTCGCATTCATTGATATAGGTTAATCATTAAAAAATTATTTATGTTAATTTAATAGACATTCTATGATGATTTATAATATTCTAATTTTGTTCCTTGAGAAATTTTGTTATGATGTGTGAGGATGAAATTAGATATGAGCCTATCCTAAGTAATTTATCAATATCAATGGATTACTTTATAGTGATCAAAAATTTATTTTATCATTCTCTCATAATATGAAATATGATATAATATAAGTGTTATAATCCTATTTATTTGTAAAATTATATCTTTAACCATTCATGAAGTAGGTGAGGAAAAACAAAACATGTTATTCATATAGAAAGTAGTATATATGTATCATGTGTGACATTTTTAAATTCAAAATGTTTGGATTATTAATATTATTCAATGGATATATTTATGGAATAATAATCAAGACATAAATATAATATTTATGCATTAAAGACATTTTTTTAACCATCCATTGAAGGTGGTGTAGAAGAAATAAAGGTGTTGTTCATTGAGGTAGTATAATGCACGTACACAAGAGAGACGTTTTCATTTTTTCAATAGATGAGAGGGTAATAGATAATGGTTTTACCAAAAAAATTTAATAAAATTTAATAATGATGATGATATTGATTTAATTATTTTAATATGTAAATAATTGGTTTAGAGGAGGGTGGTGAGAAAAATAAAGAAGAAAATATTGGAGTGTGGATACTGCTCATGTTGAGGATTTAAGTCTTCTCTTCATAGAAATATAGAAAATTGGGTAATTCCGACAAATTATTCTTTCCATGGGAATATTATCATTTAATGGTATTATATGATAAGAAAAATGGGTAGTGTTTCAAGGAATTTTTTTAGTAAATGTGTGTGTTGATGTGGGTTGTAGTGGGATCCTATTATAGGTGAAAGTGAGGGTAATTTCCTTGGAATTGAATGGTAAGTGATAAACAAGAAAGTAATTTCATGAGATTTAGGTGATTTAGGTGTGTAAATGTAATTGAGACATGTACTTATGATATTCCATCATAAAAAAATCTCTTATATAATTTGTTTTTATGATGTTAATTTACTGAAATTTGAGCCACATCTTGTTACATAATTTTCGCCTTAATAACCCTTATAACCATGCTAATTATTTTATTAATAAAAATATAAGCTGGGTTATATTATAAAATTTAAATGCTATTTATCTATGTTATAAATTAATATAATATAATTCAATTTATAAATATTAGAAAATAAACTTCTAATTTATAACATATAATATATTGGGAAAATGTTTTATTGAAAAATGAATTTTCAATATTTAGGTTTCCTTCACCTAATTTGAAATAGAATAATAATTAAATGATAGATTATATATATATATATATATATATTAAATTAGTGTCATAATTTAAAATAAATCAATTAAATATATATATATATAAATTTATATAAATATTAAAAATAATTCATTCAAAATAACATTTTTTCCTTCATCATGTAATTAACATCAATCATAGTAATTTATATTTTTCAATAAAAATGTAGTTTATCCTATTATATATTTTAAATATTATCATTAAAAATATTAAAACCATTTTATTAGATTCAATTTCTTGAGGTAAAAAATTGTTTTTAATATTAGCGTGCAGAACACATAAAAACAATTCTCGGGAAAATGTTTCATCTAAACATAAAATGAAACATATTTATGACCTAGTAATACATGTTTGATGTATTTTAACAGATTTTGTTGTATTTATTATAAATTTATTTCATTAAAATAATTTTTTAACTTTTATATAATAAAATTCATATAGAAAAAAAGGTAATTATTATTAAAATATATTTTTATGCCTAAAATTATTTTATTAGTTATTTAGTTTCACCAATTGAATTTTATGATAGAACTTGTATTATAAATGAAAAATATATATTTCAATGTATATTTCATATTTTAGTTACTTCTATGTATACCAACTAATTTAGAAACTATATTATAATAGTCACATCTAATATATAAAATTATATCTTTATAAAATATATCATGGTTTATTTTGTCTATATATTAAATGTAAAACATGTTTTCATAATTTAAGGTATTAAAATTTATTGGGGGTTACATTATCCCACATTAAATAAATTTTACCCTCATAACTTTGATTACTAAAAACTAACGAAAAATACTTATGTGTATTCATAGGAAATAATGCCTCAAGATATAACATTTGATTAGATAAGAATATTATTATCTTAGGTAACTCTATGAAAATCATAGATTCCTTGTTAATCAGTATCTATTGATACATTTGTACATTTACGAACAATATTCCTCCTTGTATAGCTATAATATTTACGAATTTCAAGATTCATACCTTTCATATGTTTATTTTCAGGATCCAATTTCCAATCCTATATAAAAACAAAAAACGTTAGGGTGATATCCAATAAAATTAGAGTATATTATGTAATTTTTATGAATAATAATTTATATCATATCATATTTAATTACACCATCATTTCATACTATGATGCATTCTGTTCAACTATGATGTAATTGGATCAATATATAAATCATTCAATTTAACCTAGGTTGTATATAGCCATTTAATATTAGGTTCTCTATCAATATCATAAAAACGTGATCAATTTAATCATAATAATTCATAAGGATCATGTTAGTCAATAAATCACATCCCTGGTGTTTTTTAAACTATGTATAAAGTTATGAATCTTTTTCATACACCATGATAAGGTCGAGTTTACCCGCCAAAATCATTTTCATGATTATTACCCCAAGGGTATTTTGTGTCAAAGCCTGTATCTACATATTTTTATCTAGATAGTGATTATATTACTTGGAAGTCACACACTCTATATTTTGAAAATACCTTAATTGAAACCCTCATTTTAAATAGGTTAATAAAACCTCTTTATGAACAGAGATGAAGTAAAATAAGAAAATAAATTGAGATAAAATGTATTTTGGATCGAAAATAAGAAAGGATTTTTTTTGTAAATAATGAATATGGTTATTGAGTAAAACATTCATAAAAGATGATGGAAATTATTTATAATGAAATTTCATTTTCTGATGTAATTAGTCCATTAATGAAAAATACATATGGTAATAGCCCCTGGAAAATTGGTTAAATATAATTAATTATAAATCCTTATAAAAAGTAGACTATTTTTAATATAATTAAATAAAAGTGTAAATTTTATGTATCTTATAATAATATAGATAAATAAAACATTCAAAAAACAAACAACAGAAATAGAGTTAGAAAAAACCCTTATAACATGGGTAATCTTATAATAAAAAAACAAAGTAATAAATTTAGATGGATTTTTAAATACAATTATTTTAATTAATAGTATGATAAAATCCATCCATATGGAAATATACATAACATATAAATAATTTATTGAACATGGCATATGACTCATTGAATTGAAAATGGGATTAGAAAAGATTTAAGATTTTAGTTTCCCTTCAGAAAAAACCTCTTGAGAGAGAGGAATAAAAATGGAACATTAAATATAATTAATTAAAGAGTGAATAATGATATAATATTTAAAATAGGTAGTATACACACCATATAAAAGAAAATATGTGCATAATACAAAACATTTCTTAAGGAAATAAAATTGAGACAAAACTCTTATTTTACCTCTAGGCTCCCAAATTACTTATTTTACCATATGTAAAATAAAAAAAACCCTTAATAAATTATTTAATAACCTTATTAATATCAACTAACTATCTCATTCTTTAATTATAATTATTAAATATATATTTATTAGTTTTTTATTTTTGTATTTCATCATCAAATGTTAGTAACATTTACTATTTCATGTAAGTTTCATAATGTTGAAGTCAAACCTCATTCATTGATATAATATCATCATTACTAGATTATATAAATAACAATAATATATATTATATGATGATTTATAACATTATAATTTCATTCAAAAAGAGATTTAGAAATGATTTGTGAAGATTAAATTGGTGAGGAGCATGTTTTGGGTATTTTACCTATATCAAAAAATTACATTACAAAGACCATTAATTATTTATTTATCCATAAATATTATTAAATAATTTATAATATATAAATTATATTCATATTTAACCATAAAATTAATTAAATATCCATCCTTGATGATGTTGAGGAAAACAAAATGTGTTAACCATGGAGGTGGTGGTGTGCACAAAACACGAGTGATGTATTCATTTTCCATATTATGGGATGATTAATAAAATGACCCATTTATATTTTTAAAAATAATCATTTCATAAATATCTTATTTATATATGGAATAAATATTTATAACCATCAATAAAATACAATGGTTAAAAAAAGACATCGTTCATGGAGACGGTACTCTGAACATACTCATGGGTGACTTTTTCATTTTTTGAATGAATGGGAGGGGAATAGATAATTTTTGTACCAAGAATATATTAAAATTTCAGTATAGTATTAATACATATGTCATTATATTATTATCATTATAATATTTTTGGAAGATTTTGGATGATAAAAACAATGAATAAAAGACGATGTAGTGGATTATATTAATGTTGAATATTTGTGTCTTCTTTGAATTTCCATCTTGGAAATTGGGGACTTGGGGAAATTTTATTATTAACAAGTTCTACCAAAAATATTTTGGAAATCTAGTACAACTGAAATTGGTAGGGGTTCATAGAAATAACAATGTAAAGGTGTGGCTTGAAGTAGATGTAAGTGGGATCCTTTTATTTCTAATAAAGAGGGACTTTTATTTATATTTGAATTGTATGTGAGAGTTAAGAATGAAATTTAATGATATATGGGTGTGTTAGGTGTGGAAAAATATTTTAAGAAAATTATTTATGACATTTCATACAAACAAAGTTACTCTATAAGGATTTTGTGTCATGTAAACGTTGTATAATTAAATTCACTTCTTGTTACATAATATACCCTTACAAAACATGATTATAAATTAAAATTGATAAATATTTTTTTACCAATAATATAAGATAAACAATATTAATTAATATAAACATGTTTAATATTAACATAAAATTAATTTATCTAAGTTAAAATTTACGAAATGAGAAAATTATCTTCTGTAAAAAAATGTCTTTTCATTATTTAAGTGTTTAGAACCTAATTTCATTTCAATTACTAATTAAAATAAATTTAATAATATATATATATATATTAAATTAAATTTAATAATATATATATAAATATGTTAAATTAAATTAATTGTTTAAAATATATTTTTGAGGTCTCATATCCATCTAGCTCATCTATTTGTGTGTTTTTGAAGCCTGTAGTGCTCGGAGGAGGCCTAGAAAGGGTGTGCAATTGTTTGGATACTAAAAGATAAAAGTAGGGGGATTCACGATGTGTAATTTCCACACTATGAATGTGGAATTCATGTCTATTAGAATTAGCTATGTGATTTTTTGGCTGTGTAGGGAATTCGACTATGTTGACCATCTATGTGGATGAATTAGCTACATAGGAAATTTGGCTATAAGGGTAAACTCGTATATGTGGATGAATCAACTATGTGTATTAATCAACAACATGGGGAATTTTACTTCATGGGTAATTCAGAAACATGAAGGATTCACCTACATGGGGAATTTCACTATGTTGGAATTCAGCTACATGGGGCATTGGGCTATGTGGTGCTTCTGGATATGTGAAATCGATTATGTGGAGATTTCTACCAATTTTGTAAAGTTGGTCATGGGGTTCTTTTGTCAGTGTGAATAAAGGACAATAAAAATCCATTTATCAAGGATAATTATATCCTTGATTTTCTAATATGTATTATTTTTTAAATTTTTCCATACATGTGAAGTTTAATGAGATCTGCTAACAAGTTAGAGTTAAATCATTTATGATATAGAAAACCTGAATGTAACATATCTATCGACTCACAAAAAAATTCCTCCCCTTTATTCCTTCTTGATTGTATTCTGTCAAGAATGTAAAATAAAAAACCCTTCCTTTGTAGTCATGTAACCCTTCTTCTGGTGGCCCGAGTTCTCTAGTGGTGATCTCATTCTGCGTGTGCCCCCTATTTTTGTGCAGAAATTCACGTATAGTTTCTTTATTCTACGTAGGGGATCCATTTCCTCTCATATTTATTTATTTGAAACTATAATGTTATCATGGATTATCCCCTTGGGTATATATATAATTAACCTAATGAATATTCAACTAGAGTAAGAAGGATTTGAATAGGGATTTCATATTGATGTTGTTGTTTTATACTGTGATAACAATTTTCCTCTTGTTTATATAGGAAGTTTTTTAGAAATTCTATTATTGTTAGAATGTTATGGATAATCATTTTTTTCATGATGTAAATGGTAATAAACATAAATCCTAAATTAATTGATAATTAATTCATTGGAGAAAAAAGTGGCATGTTTAATGAATTCAGTGTTTGCTGTAATTTTATAATGATCAATTTGATGAGAGTATGTATGTTTAATTGAATATGTAATTCCAAGTATTAATTTAATTGATAAAGAAACTAATAATGTTAATTAATTTTTATGATAATAATAAAGGGGCATGTTTATTGATAGTGGTTCCTCTCACATTCTGTTGAAAATAGTTTTAATTATAAGAGAATGTTTTTCTTTTGATATCCTATTATAACTTGATTCCATTGGTTGAATATAGTGGGTACCTATAAATATTGAATTGATTAATTCAAGATGTAATAATAACTAGTTTCATAATAAAGATAATTTATAAGGATTGAGTTTCTAGTTTTCTTGAGAAGGATGAGTTCCTTGTGTTAGAGTTGTGAGAGCTCATTTCTATGTGAAGGCTATATTCCTTATTTTATGGAATACAATTCATTGTAGTATGTGATTTTTTTCCTACCAATTTTATGATGTGCTTTGGTTGTGAGATTTTATTTACAATATGATATAGGCTGAGTAATCTTGGAAGTAATATGATCCTAGGATATATGATCCTAGGATGGATGATGTGATGTGTTATAGAGCAAGGAGGCCTAGACGATGTCATAACAGTTGATATCTGTGATATAAATATTCATCTGGATATTATTGTGGGTGTTGAGGGATGGAACTAGTGGTGATGTAATGTGTTGAAGGTGGTCTTACAAAATTTATTTGATATTGAGAGTTTGGATTCTCACTTTTGAATCTTTTGAATGGTTGGTGGTCAGAGTGCTTGATTAATCTATATTTCTTTCCCCACTGCCTGAGGTATTTGTATGTTCTTAGTTTCATTTTTCCTCTTGGGGACTTCTTATGATGCTTTTAGTAGAGTGAATTTTATTATTTTATGAAGTTAAAATGATTAAATGATTCATAACCCATGTGGTTGGTGTTGATGGAATAAAAATGATGAAAATATGTAGATCTTCAAAAACCATGGACTCTGTTTCGATTGTGACTGGAGGTCATGAACTTGACTCTGATGATAAATGTAATATAATGTGGAATAATTTTAAAGGTTAATATAATGTCTACTAAATAAATTAACAACTATAAATTATAAAAATATATTAAATAATTAATATATATCAAAAAATATTTGTGTTCATATAGGATATCTAGTCCCTAGTAGAGGAGGTTGGGTGTCTGAAAGATGATAGATGGGTCGTCTCTCAATGTCTCGGAGATCCCTATTGATGTAGCCTGAGGCGGTGATGGTTTCAACCCTGGACCCCTCCCCACCCCCATTAAAGGGTGAGAGATTCCTTCCTCTTTTTCTATCAAAATCTTAGTCTCGTCCGTTTTTTCCATTATCCATCATGTATTTTTTCCTCCTTTCATGGTTATCACAATTTTCATGAAATCCCTAGACCATTTTTATAGCATGCCTTAGTTGAAGCATTCGACTGCGGAGTTCACATAAGCTACAAGACATATATATCTGACTCTAGTTTCTCAGTTTAGACACCGTCGGTCTTCATTTGATTCATTTTATAGGTTCGTCTTTGGATCTTGGGGTCCTCATAGGAGATATTTTTTTCCTCTTTTACTAATGAAACATAATGATATGTTTTGATTCGGAGAACGACATCGTCCTTGCCAACCCTAGAGCTCCCTGATCTTGCCATAGATTCCACTTCTTCCTCTTCTGTTGGTCATACATTTTTCACATGAAACATGATTCTCCTTCTACAACATTGTGGGTATGCTTCCCTAAAATACATTTACCTTTCAAAAATCCTTACATTATTTGTATTATTAGAAATTTATTTTGAAATTATCTATGATCTAATATTTGAAAAAAGTATATCTATCATATGATATCACCCTATATTGGTGTAAAAATCCATGTGTCCAATCAACCAGTTGAGTGGGTTTGCATTATCATGGGGGAGGAATTCTTTAACAAATAAGTGGTCATTTTTAAGACTTGGATAGATTTTGGTTCATCCTATAAACACATAGGACATCTTATTTCAACATGTAAACCTTAGAGTAAGGAGTAGCTTGATCGACAACCATTTCATCTAGAGCATTATGATACACCCAATGGATATCAATAAGGTAACATGGATTTACCCTATAAAAATCATGTCCTAAATGAGGTCAGACCCTTGAATCTAGAAAAGAAGGTTGCGGTCATCTTCTAAGGTTTGAAACACGATTTTGATGGGTACATTTTTGGAAAAGGAGGTTTTAACTGAACCAGGATTCATTTAGAGGAAATCATATATTGGCTACAAGAATCATGGAATCAATACACCAAATCCTACATCCTATGAAGAAGCAGTTTGAACGGGTGATTGATTGGAATCGATACAAAAAGTAAGAGAAGGGAACCCATCTTGTGGCATTGAAATAGGAAATTTTGATCAGGGCATACTCAATGGGAATAGGGATTGGGTGACGATTATGAAAAAGGTCATATTCCAGAAGACCCGACCTGACAATTAACATTAGCAATCATTTTGAAGGATTGGATGTGGATTCTCCAGTTACAAAACATTGAGACGTAATTCGGGCAGTGATGTGCATCCAAAGTCAACAACCAATGGATAATATCTCTGAAGATAAAGGGCTTTGTGCAATAGGGTCAAGTTATGAGAGATCTAGCTTAGTGAAAGTGCATAGTGCACATAATATGCATAGAAAAGGACTCCACATCCCTATAAGGAATAATGGGCAGAAGGGAAACTGGGATTCAAGGAGTTGCATTGTGATTAAGGGGATGAAATCAAAAGGGAATAATGATTACTCACACTTAACTAAACCGATAGAGACTAGGTCAGTAAATAATCAAAGGGATGATGAATAGGATAATGTTACCACTATAAGTTACTAGGTAGGGAAAATGTGTTCAAACATTTAGAATGATAATAAAATGTCTGAGTGTGGGGTTTATAAGGAGAAAGAGCATGCTGCTGATGTTATAGAAGAACTAAATCAGATGCAAAAAGATATTGTGGTAGAGGATGACTCCCCTAGTGATCCAAAAACTAATTTTGTAGTTCCCACTAAGGATATGTTTGATGGTTTGAAGTGGGCAGTAGGTAAGGTGGATGCAAATAGTGTTATAACCTGGGTGGTTATCATACACTCTGGGGAAGAAATGTTGGAGAAGACTCTCCAAATTAATGCATCACAAGGGTATATTGATAGGATGTATGGTGTAATGATTCACGTTTCTAAAAATAAAGTGTTGTATGGATGGATCAATAAGAAATATCTCATATTAATATGATGTTTCAATGAAATTAAGATGAACACTGATGAGTACCTTCAAACATGGGACAATATGGCCTACCATTTTTATGATCTTTTTATGGATGAAATGGGAAGTAGAGTCTCTTATCTCCAATGGATTTTATATTGGGATATAACTTCTATTATGTGCATATTGGATTTTAATTATTTTGTGATTTTTTTTCTATAGGATGAAATTTTTTTAACTCATGAGGTTTCACACATTTTCAATAAATGTTTTTTAATAAAAATTTAATTTTCATTCTAAGAGATAATAGTTGTAGTTGGTATTAGGAGTAGGTTATGACCATAGTGTGGTCATGAGATATATTATATCTTTTATATTGTGTGGTTTCATATGTTACCCCACCCATGTTAGCTAGGGTGACTAAAACCCAGTTGATGGGAGTGTTTTTTTCCAATATCTTCTTTGGAGGGATGGATGGTTGAATACCCCTTCTGGCCCCTCTCCCTTATCATAGTAGTTACCTATACTGGTATTAATGGATGTTATTTTACCCATATATGTGTGTATATGGTTGTGATAACCATGGGTTATTCAAAAACATTTATCCCTAGATATATATCCAATGTATTATTATAGTTATAATGTGTACATGCTATGAAGGCTTGAGGTACTTACGCAGTGTATGGGATATGGTGTATTGAGTTATAACACCTGATGTATGATACACATCATGACGGATATGGTGGGACCTGGAAACTACTTGGTCACTTTATATGGACATACAGATTATATGATATAACGATGTGATATACAAGGTGTATGTTGTGATTCCTTGACTAGGTTTCAATGAGATAGATTATTTTGGAGAGATATCGGTCAGTACATGTGATGTTCGTGTAGAGAGGAAAACCAGTGGTGATGCAGGAGTGGGGTACCATTCATGTTTCATTATTATATTATACTCTCTCTTGTTCCATTGTGTATGCCAGAGTGGGGTACCATTCTCTTTTTCTTCACTGTGCTTTAACATGAATTTTTTTATCTTTTTCATGAGTGGCTCTGGAAAGGATCCTAATGAGTATACTATTACTCTCACCCAGTGTATATATAATCTTTGTAGGTCATATGGAGTATTTTGGAGATTAGTATGGATATTACTTAAGGTTTTTCAAGAGATATTTTGGATTCATGGATGTTGTCCTCTTTACCTTTTGGTATGTATAGTTTTCCTTTCAGTTATGTTAGTGTGGTATGAAATTGCATGTTTGCACATGGTATTTCTTTCTATATATTTAAAAGCATGTGCTGATTGGCCTATCAATATTATCAATCTCTTTTTTATGTTTTCTTAAGGGATAATTCTTCCCATTGTATGATTATTATATCATCGGTGATATTCACCGACTAAGTGCCTAATAGAGATATGACTCAGGTTGTCACCATATCCATTCCCTCATTTCAGAACCAGGATGGGTACTCATTTAGGGGATGGGGTCATGACATATAAATTTATTTACATAAAATTACATATGTTTTAAAAATATATTTGAATAAAATCCATTTTAATAGAAATTATATTTTAGCTATGTAATTTATTTTTATTTGAAGAAATAAAAATTTCCTTTTTACCTAAGTTGAAAATTTTGATTCCAAAAAATAAAATCATTTTACCAGGTTCAGTTTCTAATGGTGATAAAAAATAAGTTTAATATAAACTAGTGTGGCGCATAAAAACAATTTTGAAAAAAAATATATTCTAATCATTATATGAACTTTATCACATTATAATTAAAATTATTTAATTGATGTTAACATGTTTTATTTTATAAATTTTTAATAATTTTTTTAAATAATCATTTATCCATAATATAATAAAAATCATAGAAAATAAATTTTTATTTGTAAAATATATTTTTATGTAAAATATTATTTTACTTTTATGTATCTACACCATTTGAATTTTATCAATGAATTAGTAATAAAAATAAACATTATTTTTATTCCAATATTTATTTCATAATGTTGTTACTTTTATTTATAACCTCTAAATCTATGGCTATATTTCAATGGTCACATCTATACATAAATTTTATTCTTAATAAAATGTATCATGGACTATTTTCATATTGTGTTACATGTTAAATAAGTTATCAGAACATTAAGGTATTATAATTTCTTGGGGGTTATAGTTTTTAATAAATCATCAACCTATGGTTTGGTGTCGTCACATTAAGGAACAAATACACTGTGAAAAACAATTCCCTATGTCAAGAGTTTCCAAAGATAACCAAATATGATAACCACTATGGGAAAAAGGGTATTGGAAGGCTTGTAATACCACTATTGTTGAGATCGATCCTGATTACTTTATGATGATCTATATACTGGTTATTCATTCAAGAATAATTAATGTAATACTTTATTATGGTTCAATGAATTCTTCTATATCATTCATGTTTAGTAGAACTATTCACACACCACCTCAAGACATGGCGGTAGATTTTTCATTGAAACAAATAGATAAAATTTGGAATCTTAATTATATAAATAGCATCCCAAGTCGAATTCACATTTTTAATTTCATTACGTTTAACATAAAACTCCAAGAAATAAATACCAAGTATCTAGAGGACTTGTGTAAATGGGTGATTAAACACATAAATACAATAATGAAAACATAAACTACATATTAATTTATTAAACCACAATAACATTCTCTTAAATCCAATAGATCAATTTTTTAATGCATAGGATATCCTAGGGAAATATATAAATAACAGTGTAATCAATAAACCCCAATAAGGGAATAATAATAACCATGAAATATATATTATCAGACAAGAGACATAATATGATATTAGAAAACTGGTGGATCATATAAAATCCCACTAAAAAATGAAATAAATAAGATGATACCATAGGACCAAGTAATTATATGAATTTTGAAACAACATAAAACCAGACATCGTAAGCATATGTCAAGGCTCACTACTAGGAGAATATAAAACAATGTGGTAGGCTAGTTTTATGTGGAACGTAAATATGCCATATGAAAAATTGAATTTCACATTGATTTTGTAGCGGATGTTTTCAAAACTGCCAATACATAGTTCATGAAGTTTTTTTAGTGTTGGTTTTAGAAAACCCTATACTAAAAATGTTTTGATTATTTCATTATAATTTATTTTTAGTGGTGGGTTTTAAAAAACATCATGAATTAGCGGTTTTTCTTAAAATCCGATGTTAAATTAATAGGTAAATATTAAATATAAAATAATTTTTTTATTTATTATTATAGAAAATAAGTTAGTTTTATTAATAGTTTATTATTGATTATTTAAAAGTATAATTACCTTTAATGTGTTAATTATTAATTAGTAATTATTTGAAACTTATATTAATTCTAGGATAAGTATATGATTAGAATTCATAAACAAATCAAAACAACTTTGGGTCTCGGTGTACATTTTTTTCTCTAAAATAAGTTAAATATATGTTTATTAAATAAAATAAAACTAAATCAGAAAAAAAATTATTAATAAATTATAGAATAAAATTTATTATAATTTAAAAATAAGTTGAAAAATAGACTTCAACTTAGAACGACACTAAAATTTGATACAGATGTTTGTTAGACCTTTGCGGGATGTTGTATCAAATATTGCAACAATATCTACACTATGTTTTACAAATGTGGCCCAATCAATATTTTTTCATGGTAAAAAATGCCCATACGATCTCTATAATTATGCTTTTTATTCAGATACCATGATTTTATAACATTGGATGTGATTTGAGTTTCGTTTTAAGAGTGTCTTTATAAGCTCAATAGGTTTTATTTATATATATTTATTATTTATTTATATTTATCATTAATTATTTAATATTTCAAATAATTATATCGATACATATTTATTAATATGTATTTATGCAAATTTGACAATATGTATGTACATTTATAATTATTTGTATGTATTTTTGTTTATATGTTCATATATATTTTGTGGGTATATATATATATTTACTTGTTTATAAATATATATGTTAATAGACAATTATATATAAGTGTGTGTCTATTTATATTTATTTAATATAAATGCAGGTTTATATATAATTTTGTAAATTTTGTTATATGTGTATATATTTATTGATATTTATATCCAATTATTTATATTTTTTATATGATTTTGGTTTATATATTTACATGTATTTATAAACAGTTATGTAAATTTATTTATTTGTATATATTTTTATAAGATATATACAACTATATTTAAATAAAATTTTATCTAATTATATATATATATATTATTAGTTTTCTAATTATCAATTATTAATTATTTATTCTGTTAATATTTATCAGTAATGAATTATTACTTATTTATTTATTACTGATTTATTATATATTAATTTCTTATAAATCTTTAATTTATTATTTAATTATTATTTAATTATTATTTAATTATTATTTAATTATTTACTATTTAGTTAATATTAATTATTTATTATTACATGTTATTTATTATTTATTACTTATTATTACTTTTTTATTTTTTGTTAATTTTTCTTTGTTATACAATTTTTATTAACAGAATATGTATTATTTATTTATTATTTGTTACCTATTTATTATATATTGATTTTCTATTCATTATTTATTTTTATTATTTTTATTTTTATTATTGTAACACCCCAAACTTTCAAGGTATGCTTCTCTTTGAATAATACAGTAGCGTGTGTTGAACGCAACCTCGAGTTCTAACACACACCACAACCAATCAAACTAGCAGTTATGAATAGTAATACCCACTTTTTGAACTTTTATAAATTTTATCATTCAAAATGGACTTCATTTTTGGATTCAGAATATCGAAATTATCTTAGGGTGAATTTTTGGTATTTTTCTGAAAACATTCAATTTTCGATGAATAGTGAAAAAACACTGAGTTATTGTTTAAAACCAAATTTTTATTTAAATAATTATTTATTTTATTTAAATTTTATTAATGTCAAAATATATACATAATACCTATATAAATTCATTATAATTCATTGGAGTTAGTTTCCAATAATTTTAGATATATGAAAATTTTATTGAACTTTTCACCGTGTTTTACCCACCACCTAGGAGAATTTGGAAATTCACATAAAAGTTAATTTTACCGCTTATGTGAGTGAAATTTCAAAAATCCGAGAGACACAGTTAATATCAAGGAGTAAAATGTGGGTCAATAAGATAAAAATAATTTTTCGTGAATAGTAATTTTTTTTCTTTTATTTACCATTGTTAAAAGTAAATAGGTAAATTAATGGTAAAAATGATATTAATATTTCCCTAACACATGTCCTAATTCTATTTTACAAGTGTATCTCGACCTAAAACAACCTTAGGAATAAAATATTATCATTTAGGTCCACTTGGATTAGATTAGGACATTTATTATTACTTAATTCATAGAATAGTTAAAAGAGTTAAAATGAAAGTTTAATAACTAAAACATTTTTAATATAAGGTTATAAATAAGATAAATTCGATTATAAATCTTCATTAGAAAGATAAAAAGATTTCCTACATAATGGAATTTTATTTATAATTTTTATACATTATATAATTTAATTTATTTATGACACAATAGTGATACAATAATTACCTAATTAATGAAATATTAAAATAATTGATATTATAAATATCAAAATAAATGTAATTTGAGACTTTTTATGAAATAAATTACTTTTATAGGTTAATATGACATATTAATATTGGTTACATGAATTGTTTTCGAAGTAACAATGCTGTTAGGAATTTATCAAAAACAAAAAACCTAATAGTGTCAAAATTGACATACTAGAGTTTTTAAAACAAATATTATATTATTAATTAATATTCAATTTTTAAAAATATAAGGTTCGGCCAAGAGACTTATATAATTGTAGGTGTATTATTAATGGACCACTTGGGGGTATCTTGGATGTATATTGTATGTTTATTAACTGTATAATATAAAAATACTAAGTGACATGGTAAATGTCAAACTAATTAACTAAGAGTTAAAACTAAAAGATAAGGTTAAAATAATTACCCAAACCTGTCTAAAATCTATTGGTTGAAAGTATTTCGACCCATCACTACCTTATCCTTTACATAATACACTTTGGAGCCATTAGAAACCGAATATAAATTTATTATAAAATAATATTTCTTTCTTTTCCAAAGGTTCCCCTCACCCCTCTTATAAAAGGGAACTCCCCCTTCTCTCTAATTCACACCTTCAAAGCCATTTGGATCGGCCAAACCCTACCCAAATATTATATCAAATTACCTAACTTCATCATAGAGGCCTTTTTTTGATCAGAAATCTATCCTAAGGAGCCCTTTTGATCAAATCAAAAGGAAGAACCCGAAGAAGAGGCAATGTTTTCACCACCCTCTTTGAAGTTCCTTTCTTCTTCAACATCTTCATTAATTGTTATTTCCATTATAAAATAATAAATCAGGTATCCTATATATTATATTATGATATTATAAATATGGTACAACAATATTCAGTATTCTATCCATCATATGAATGACATGTCACCATACGTGCGTACGTACGGCTTACCGTCTCCACGTTGTGGTGTAATTGTTATTAAAAACATTATTATCTTGATGGGTATAATAATTATGTGTAATTCATTTAAATAATAAATATAACATGATAATGATTCTGTATATATGATATACCATCCAATTATATATTATTTTAATATCAAAATAATGATATTGTCGCTCGTGCATACTTACGGACTACCGTCTCCACGAATGCGATGAGATTCATTCCCCATTGTATCCATTCAAGTATAATTCTCATTTGATGATTAAAAATAATATTTAAGGACTTGATATCATTCTGGATATGAATAATATACATCCCATACATAACAAATATGTCTCACATAACAAAGAATATAAAGAAAAACGAATATGTTAACACCTGAAACGATGAAAATAATAAGATATTATTAACAAATCAATGTGAAAAGATCATATATGATATCATATTAATGTATATGATTCATGTATAATTTAATAACATTAATTTCACCATTATACTGGTTTTTAACCTACCCTCAAAGAATGAAAAGTATAAGGTAAGGGTTTATTTCACAATCTCTTCATTATCTGAGGTTGTTTAGACGTAATTATCTTCTAGAACCTCTTCATAAACCACATCCATGTTTCTTAATAATGTTTTTCAAAACATTCTTACTATTTTATAGAATATGGGTTAAAGTAATTTATACCATTGTTTTTCATTTTATAAGAAGTTTATAAAGGAATCTTTCTGTCATTTTCCAAACAAGGTCCTTTTTAACCTTTTCAACAAAATTAAGGTAAGAATGTCTTTTTTTAACTTATACGGCAGGTGCGGCTATTTTACGCCATTATAAAATTGTCGAAGCTTCCATTACAAGTTTATAAGAATATTTTTAAAGTAAATTTTTTCTTTTATAATTATTTGACTTTTAAATTATTTCAAAAAAAGAGATATTTCTCTCAAATAGTTTTGATTTAATCTATGTCAACATCCTTTGATGGATTTTATGTTAATTTGAAGTTGATTTATTATGATACAAAACTTCCATATTTTATTCAAGTTTTTGTGATATATTTTACTATGGATGTGTTATTTTTATACCATTCATGGTTTATGGAGAAATTATTGACATTTCGTATTATAGTTTTAATACGAATGTTTATGTTATGATTAAACCTGTTCATATGAGAATGCATTGGACTTAATAAGTGATGGGTGGAGCCCGCTAAATCTCCTCGATGCATCGGTACGTCTAATAAGACAAACTAGTGTATTGGAATGTGGCTTTGACAAAATCTTATTTTTAGTCTTGGCACGAGGCCTTGAGTATATGGTTATGATAGTCTGGCATTATGCATTCCATCATTATGAAAAGTGGTTATTGATATTTCATGTGATTATTTGACATGTAGAATATCCATTTTAATAAGTAAATGGAATTATTTCATTTTATCTTTTCCATATTATGTCAAAGTTTGAGTTTAAAAGGATTTTGTTTTAGTTATACATTGCCTTAAATGTTTATGTTTTTTTATGAATGCTTCTGATATATTGCTATCCTTACTGAGCATCTGAGCTCACCCCTATCAATGTATTAAATTTTTCCCAAGATGTGAAGAAGTAATTTATGAATGAGCCACAGGGAATGAATGAGGGGATATGAAGACAATATGTTGTTGTAGTACTTTTCACTTTATGATGTACTGAAATAATTATGAATATATCTAGTGATTCCAGGGCTACTAAACTAATTGTTTTTTCGAGACTTGGTCTTTTGTGATCATGCCAATTTTATGTAATAATTCACCGACTATGGGTAACTTGGGTCGGGAAGTTATAGTTCGTATCAGAGGAAGTATAGTACAAACCATGGAAGCTAGATTTAGATATACTCTGATTAGAGCACATAGACCTAAGATAGACTTTGAGGATTAATATAGAAGAACTTCCTAGAATTTTGGTATTGTAGAGATTTTGTGAGTTTTCCAAGCAATAGATCCCTGTCTGGATACGAGCAGGTAGAGGCATCTCTGGCACAAATGTACCTAGGGGTAAAACCCAAAAACACCACATTGAGCTAGACTCGAACGAGAACTGGTGCACGAAAACGGGACTTGCTGCACTCTTGGTTATGACACTCCCATGGGATATGCTTAGGATAATTCTCATTTTCATTACAAACCATTATGAAGGGTTTTTCAGTATATACTTCCTAAAAGAAAACATTTTTTTATGATTATGGATTATATCCCTAAATAGTACAATTTATGTTAAGTGTTTTACAAGTATGGAATTGTGTATTTTGATTCATAAACTGATCTAGTTTATTCCATTGTTTAGAAATGGAGTCTAATGGAAGAAATGGAAACCATATCAATGAACGCACTCCATGTAGGGATTTCCCTCCTACTCAAGATAATTATAGTAGATCTGGTGATGCAACTGGTGCTAATCCGTTAATCACCATACTGGGAAAACTCACTCAGGTTATGAATAATAACCATACCCGTATGGGGCACCCTGATCCGTAGCGTGGTGGATCAATGTTAGATTTCTTCATGAGGCAGCATCCACCAACATTCAATGGGAGTAAAAATCCATTAGTAGGTGAGCAATGGATATGTTCCCTAGATAAAATATTTCATGCCTTGGGGAGTAGTGAAAGGGAAAAAGTTATCATGGAAGTTTACCGCCTCACTAGAGATGCTGATCAATGGTGGTCATTGATTAAAAACATAAAGGAAGATGATCAAGTATCAAATATGGAATGGAGGGTGTTCAAGGATATTTTCTTAGAAAAATACTTTCCTCATGACCATCGAGCAGATATGGGAAAAAAAAAATTGAGTCTGAGACAAAAGGCGGATGAGAATGTCGCAAAGTATGAGGGTAACATTAAAAGGATAGAAACGCATGCTGGAGATTATATACATTACCCAAGAAGTAAGATTTATCATTTCTTTGATGGATTAAGATCATTTCATCATCGAGCATTAGTCTCACAATCCTTCTCGTCGTACAAAGACATTGTATCATATGCTATCAAGACAGAAAAAGAATTCTCTAAGTCTTATGACTTTAAATCAAAGCAAGAGAAGAAGAGATCTGTTGATCAATATGGAAATGGAAATAAGGGGAATAATGGAAGGTTGAATATCCATCCTATAGTAAATGTGGGAAGAAACATCCCGGTACTTGATTAATAGGAATGGGAGTCTATTACAAGTGTGGTAAAAAAGGCCACCAAGCTCGTGATTGCAAGGGGAAGAAGGAAACTACTGATGTTCAATTCTACAACTGTAGGGAGATGGGACAGTATGCAAATGAATGTTCTAAGCGTCAGGGGAACTTACCTCAGAAAAGGCCAAGGTATCAAGGCCAGGCATATGCTATCACTACTGCTGAAGTACAAGCTCCAAAAGACGTGGTGGCAGGTAATTTAATGGTTTCCTCATGTTTAAAAAATTTATTATTTGATTCTAGATCATCACATTGTTT
Source organism: Viscum album (assembly GCA_963277665.1). Lineage (NCBI taxonomy): Eukaryota > Viridiplantae > Streptophyta > Magnoliopsida > Santalales > Viscaceae > Viscum > Viscum album. The sequence continues at coordinate 1,418,913,367 of OY728123.1, read as the reverse complement.
CATATCATCCAATTTTTCTGTGAAAATTAGTTATTTTCAACTTTATTTGACAACAAAGTTATCAGTTAAAACACATAAGGGAAGTATCATTGCAAAAAAGTTTTTTGAATTAGTCCCCATTAGAGCACATAAATGTTCATTATCCGATGATCTCATTTTCATACCTATGATTGAGTTTGATATAATCCTCGGTATGCATTGGCTTTCGGACCATGATGGAAAGATTTATTGTAAAAAGAATGAGGTTATGATTTTTGATGATGATGATAAGGAACACCTTATCATTAGAGCAGAACTGTCACCACCGAATTCTTATCTATATCCACCCACAGTAGCTCAACTAAATTCAATTATTGGGGAGAAAGAGAATGAAATAACTATGGGTAAGGAAAGGAATGTTCAAATAGAGGATATACCAATTGTGAGAGAATATGTTGATGTGTTTCCCTAATATTTACATGGATATCCTCCAGAATGAGAAATTGAGTTTTCCATTGATTTAATTCCTGGTTCAAGGCTAATATCAAAGACCCCTTATAGAATGGACAATGTGCAATTAGTTGAACTAAATAAACAACTAGAGGAATTTATCAATAAGAGATTTATTCTTCCTAGTGTTTCTCCATGGGGATCCCCTTTCCTTTTTGTTAAGAAGAAAGATGGATCTATGGGGTTATGTATGGAATACAGGAAGATCAATGCTATAACAATAAAGAACAAGTATCTTCTACCTCACATTGGTGATTTATTTGACCAAATTCATGGATCTCAATACTTCTCAATGATTGAACTTCGATCTAGATACCATCAGTTGTGTTTCAAGTAGGAATACATTCTGAAGACAACATTTCGAACTAGGTATGGGCATTATGAGTTTACAGTAATGCCTTTTGGGATGACTAATGCACCCTCTGTTTTCATGGATCTAATGAACATAGTTTTCAAGGAATATCTTGATGAATTTGTAGTGGTATTTATTAATGATATCATGGTATATTCCAAAAGCTACGAAGATCATGAAAATCACCTGCACATTATTTTGAAGACTCGAAGAAGACATGAATTATATGGGAAGTTTAGAAAGTGTGAATTATGGCTTCAATAGATTTTTATTCTTGGCTATATTGTCTCTAAGGATAGAATCTCTGTTGATCCTTCTAAAACCAAGGAAATCCATGAATGGCCACCCTCGATGAGTGTAATTGAGGTACACAGTTTTATTGGCTTGGAAGGTTATTATCGGCATTTCGTCCAGAATTTTTTCCGATTGGCTAACCCATTAACGAAGCTCACACCTAAAGGGGATAAATTTGTTTCGACAAAAGAGTGTGAATAATGTTTTGATAAACTAATGAGATTATTATTAAATGCTCCTATATTGAATCTACTATCAGGTAATGATGGATTCATTATTTATAGTGATGCATCAAAGAAAGGACTTGGTTGTGTCCTTTTGCAGAATGATAGGGTTTTTACCTATGCCTCACTACAGCTAAAAATTAATGAGCAAAACCATCTTACTCATTATTTTGAGTTAGTAGATGTAATATTTACTTTTAATATATGGAAACATTATCTATATGGTGAAAAATGTGAGATTTATACTGATCACAACAGTTTGAAGTATATTTTCTCACAGAAAAAACTCAACATGAGGCAAATGTGATGGATTTAACTACTTAACGATTATGATTTCACGATACACTACCACCTAGGGAAGGAAAATAAGGTGGAAGATGTATTGAGTAAAAAAGATCATGGAGTTTTGAACATGATGACAATTTAAAGAGATCCTATTTTCAGGGATCTAGTGAAGTTGTATATGGAAATTACCATGGAAGGTGAAACATCAATGCTTTTTCAAATGGTTTCCAAACCATATTTACTAGAAAAGATAAAGAGTTCTTAGACCGGTAATGAAGAGTTTAAAAAGAAGATTAATGCTACGAATGATGGGATATTGAGAGACTTTGTGTATAGAGAAGGAATTTTGAAATCTGGGATGAGACTTTGTGTTCCCGATATACCTGATCTGAAAAGGGAATTGTTAGATGATGCTCATAGCTCCAATTTCTCTATACACCCTCGGAGCACTAAAATGTATAGAGATTTGAAGGAACATTTTTTATGGGACAACATGAAGAGGGCGATTGATGATTGTGTGTCAATATGTATGGTTTTTCTATAAGTGAAAGCTGGAAGGCAACAGCCAGGAGGAGTCATGCAACCTCTTCCCATAACAGAGTGGAAATGGGACAATATTATGATGACTTTGTCATGGGGCTACGGAATACTCTTAGAAGGAGTGATGCAATATAGGTCATTGTAAATATTATTACCAAATCAGCACATTTTCTTGCTATAAGTGAAAATATACCACATCAACATCTAGAAAAGCTACATATTAATGAATTTGTGAGACTTCATGGAGTACCCCTATCGATTGTATCTGATCGTGATCCCCGTTTTACATCAAGACTCTCAAAAAGTCTTTAGAAAGCCCTAGATACTGAACTTCGTTTGAGCACTGCCTACCACCTTCAAACAGATGGACAATCAGAATGGACTATTCAAACCTTATAAGACATGTTGAGATCATGATCACTTGACTTTCAGGGTATATGAGATCAATATTTACCTCTGGTGGAATTTTCCTATTACAATAGCTTCCATTCAAGTATTCAGATGGCACCATATGAAGAGTTTTACGGAAAGAGACGTCGCACACCAACCTGTTGGGATGACGTTGGTGAAAGAAAACTTGTAGGCCCAGAACTGGTGGATGAATCGATGTAAAAGGTAAAGGTAAACCAAAACCACCTCAAAGCAGCTCAAAGTAGGAAGAAGATCTATGCCGATAACTGAAGGAAGTATTTGGAATTTTAGGTAGCAGATCATGTTTTCTTGATGGTATCTCCATGGAAGGGAGTTATACGTTCCAGTAATAAAGGTAAATTGATTCCCAGGTACATTGGACCTTTCGAAATTCTAGAACGAATTACTGCTGTAGCTTACCGTTTGGCAATGCCACCAAATATCTCCAAAGTTCACGATGTGTTCCATGTATCACTGTTGAGAAAATACATGTCTGACCCAACACATGTACTCACCTATGAGGAATTAGAATTGGAACCTGATATTTCTTATTGCGAATATCCCATAAGGATTCTTGATACAAGAGAACAAGTGCTGAGAAACCAAACTACTCGTCTGGTAAAAGTTCTACGGAGAAACCGTAAAATGGAAGAGGCAACGTGGGAACCCCATGAACTTATGATGAAGAATCACCCGGGCATTTTCATGCGGTAGTATTCTAGAAATTTTGAGGAAAACATTATTTGATGGAGGGGAGAATATAACACCCCAAGCTTCCATGGTACGCTTCTCTTTGAATAATACAGTAGCATGTGTTGTACGAAACCTCGAGTTCTAACACACACCAAAACCAATCAAACTGGCCGTTATGAATAGTAATACCCACTTTTTGAACTTTTATAAATTTTATCTTTCAAAATGGACTTCATTTTTGGATTCGAAATATCGAACTTATCTTAGGGTGAATTGTTTTTATTTTTCTGAAAACATTCAGTTTTTGATGAATAGTGAAAAAACACTGAGTTATAGTTTAAAACCGAATTTTTTTTAAATAATTATTTATTTTATTTATAATTAATTAAGGTCAAAATAGATACATAATACCTATATAAGTTCAATGTAATTAATTGGAGTTATTTTAGAATAATTTTAGATATATAAAAATTTTATTGAACTTTTCACCGTCTTTTACCCACCTCCTAGGAGAATTTGGAAATTCAAATAAAAGTTAATTTTACCGCTTCTGTAAGTGGGATCTTGAAAATACAAGGGACATGGTTAATATGAAGGAGTAAAATGTGGTTCAATAAGAGAAAAATAATTTTTGTTGAATAGTAACTTTTTACTTTTATTTACAACGATTAAAAGTAAATAGGGAAATTAAGGGTAAAAATGATATTAATATTACCCTATCACATGTCATAATTCTATTGGGAAAGTGTATCTCGACCTAAAACAACCTTAGGAATAAAATATTATCGTTTAGGTCCACTTGTATTAGATTATGACATTTATTATTATTTAATTCATAGAATAGTTAATATAGTTAAAATCAATGTTTAATAACTAAATCATTTTTAATATAGGGTTATAAATAAGATAAATTCGTTTATAAATAATAATTAAAAATATAAAAATATTTCATACATAATGAAATTTTATTTATAATTTTTAGACATTAAATAATTTAATTTATTTATGACACAATGGTGATGCAGTAATTACCTAATTAATGAAATATTAAAATAATTGATATTATAAATATCAAAATAAATGTAATTTGATACTTTTTATGAATTAAATTAATTTTCTAGGTTAAACTGACATATTAAGATTGGTTATATAATTTTTTTGCGAATTAAAAATGCTGTTATGAATTTATCAAAAACAAAATACCCAATATTGTCAAAATTGATATAATAAAGTTTTATAAAAAAAATATATTATATTATTAATTGACATTCAATTCCTAAAGATCTAAGGATCGGACAAGAGACTTATATAATGGTAGGTGTATTATTAATGAACCACTTGGGGGTCGCTTGTATGTATATAGTATGTTTATTAACTATAAAATATAAAAATACAACGTGACATGTTAAGTGTCAAACTAATTAACTAAGAGTTAAAACAAAATGATAAGGTTAATATAATGACCCAAACCTGTCTAAACTCTATTGGTTAAAGGATTTATACCCATACCCACCTTAGCCTTTACATAATCCACTTTTGAGCCATTAGAAACCGAATATGAATTTATTATAAAATAATATTTATAGCTTTTCCAAAGGTTCCCCTCACCTCTCTTATAAAACGGCACTCCACCTTCTCCCTAATTCACACCATCAAAGACATTTGGCTCGGCCAACACCTGACCAAATATTCTCTCAACTTCCCTCACTTCATCTTAGAGGACTTAGTGTGTTCAAAAATCCATCATAAGGAGACCTTTTATTCAAATCTAAAGGAAGATCCCGAAAAAGAGGTAATGTTTTCACCACCCTCATTCAAGTTCCTTTCTTCTTCAACTTATTCTTTCTTTGTTATTTCCATTCTAAAATAATAAATCCAGTATATTATATATACTATTATGTTATTATAAATATGGTACAACCATATTCAGTATTCTATCCATCCTTTGAATGACATGTAACCATACGTGTGTACGTATGGATTACCATCTCCATGTCGTGGTGTAATTGTTATTCAAAACATTATTATTTGGATGGGTATGATAATGATTTGTAATTCACATAAATAATAAATAAAACATGATAATGATTCTGTATATATGTTATAAAATCCAATTATATATTATTTTAATATCAAAATAATGATATTGTTGCCCGTGCGTACGTACGGACTACGATCTCCATGAACGTGATGAGATTCATTCCTCATCGCATCCATTCAAGTATAATTCTCATTTGATGATTAAAAATAATGTTTAATGACTTGATATAATTCTGTATATGAATAATATACATCCCATCCATAACAAATATGTCTCACATAACAAATAATATAAATAAAAATGAATCTGTTAACACCCGAAACGATGATAATACTAAGATATTATTATGAAATCAATGTTAAAAGATCATGTATGATATCATATTAATGTATATGATTCTTGTATAATTTAATAAATATATTTCACCATTATACATGAGGTTAACCTACCCTCATCCAAGGAAAAGTACACGGTAAGGGTTTACTTCACAATCACTTCATTATCCTAGGTTGTTTATACGTAATTATCTACTGAGACCTCTTTATCATCCACATCCAAGTTTCTTAAAAATTATTTACAAAAACATTCTTACTATTTTAAAGAATATGGGTTAAAGTCATTTATAGCCTTGTTTGAATTTTCATAAGAAGTTTATAACGGAATCATTCTGTTGTTTTCCAAACAAGGTACTTTTTAACCATTTCGACAAAATTAAGGTAAGTATGTATTTTTTTTAACTTATACGGCAGGTGCAGCTATTTTCCGCCATTATAAAATTGTCGAAGAATCCATTACAAGTTTATAAGAATATTTTTATAGTAAATTTTTTCTTTTATAATTATGTGACCTTTAAATGATTTCAAAAAAAGAGACATTTCTCTCAAATAGTTTTGATTTCATCTATGACAACATCCATTGATGGATTTTTAGTTTATTTGAAGTTGATTTATTGTGATGAAAAACTTCCATATTTTATTGAATGTTTTGTGATATGTTTGACTGTGGATGTGTTATTTTTATACCATTAATGGTTTATGGAGAAAGTATTGACATTTCGTATGCTAGATTTAATACGAATGTTTATATTATGTTTAAACCTGTTCATATTAGGAATTCATTGGACATAATAAGTGACGGGTGGAGTCCGGTATAGCTCCTCGATGCATCGGTCGGTCTCATGAGACAAACTAGTGTCTTGGCATGAGGCCTTGACAAAATTTTATTTTTTGACTTGGAACGAGGCCTTGACTATGTGGTTATGATTGTCTGGAATTATTCATTCCTTCATTAAGAAAAGTGGTTATTGATATTGAATGTGATTATTCGACTAGTAGAATATCCATCTGAAAAAGTAAATTTAATTATTTTATTTTATCATTTTCATATTATATTGTAGTTCAAGTTTAAAAGGCTTTTGTTTTAGTTATACATTGCCTTAAATTGTTATGTTTATTTATGAATGTTTTCACTTTATTGTTATCCTTACTGAGCATCTGAGCTCACCCCTTTCAATGTTATTAATTTTTCCTAGGATGTGAAGAAGTAATTTATGAATGACCTGCAGGGAATGTATGAGGGGATATGAAGACAAGATTTTGTTCTAGTTCTTTTCACTGTATGATGTAATGAAATACTTATGAATACATCTACTGATTCCAAGGCTACTAAACTAATCGGTCTTTCGAGACTTAATCTTTTGTGATCATGCCAATGTTATGTAATAATGTACCGACTCTGGGTAACTGGGGTCGGGGTGTTACAATTATTATTAAATTATTATAAATTTATAATTAATATATTTTTAATATATTCAACATTAATTTCTTTATAGTTTACTACTCTTTTATCATTAATTTATTATTAACAAAGTTTTTATTTTTTATTTATTACATATTTATTGTATATTAATTTATTATTTATTATTTATAACTAATTCATTATAATTTTGTCAAATATTGATGTATTATTTAATATTAATTCATTATTAATTATTTATTATTTCCTCATCTACTTATTATTAGTTAATCGATTAATATTTAATAATTATTTATTAATTATTTATTTATATAATATTTATTTATTACTTATATATTATTATATATTATTTAATATTTAATATATATTACCATTTAATTTATATATTTTAAATTATAATGAAAATTTTTATTATTTCTTATTTGTTATTTGTTATTATTTATTATTTCATGAACATTTGTTTTTCTACTATTAATTACTAATTATTTATTTCCTATTTATCTATTATATATTATGTGTTTTTGATTTATTATTATTTATTATTATTATTCCTTATTATTATTTTTTTGTATATAGAAGTTTGAAGAGGGAGAATATCTGCCTCTCCCATGGGAGCTCCACCAAAAGGGACCTGAAGGAGTGATCCCTACAAGATCCATGCTTGATCCGACAGTAATGTGGTTGGAGGTTCCTCTACAATCCATGTCAATTCTCCTGCTACACCGATTTCTCATGCCTCATTACAACACAACGAGCATCTAACAGTCATATTTTCACATAAGGATGTGGATGTTTGTGCCTCGTATCTAATGTTTATGCTTATTGTGGAGTTCCATTTTTTCTGACCTTCCCTCATCACAGTTGGGGAACATTGGATTTTTTTACACACTTCGATTTTGGCCCCCGCGATTCCAAGAACCTTCTTACCTATTTATTCTATAAAGAATATTATTTCGGTGTTCGTTTTGAGGTTTTTATTCCATTTTAGGATTCTTTATCAAGATCTTCAGATGTCTCTTGATTTTGAAGCTTCTATCGATCACCCTATTGTCCAGATTTGGTTTGGATTTGTTGGTTTCCTAGTGACCTTTTACAAGAGAGCAACCATTTTACCATTTCTATAACGGTTGGTGTGCAACATACAATTGATTTAGTAACTTATAATCATTTCCACCCCTCTGTTACTATAATCTATACCGAGGTGGATCTATCGTAGCTGATGCCATATGAGATCTAGATTTAAAAATGAGAATATTTTTTCTAGAGGAAAATTGTTTATGAAAGTATCATAGAATAATGTATGTATTAATTTGAATTTGTCCACTCATCTTATTATGGTATGTTGTCAAAACATGATCTTCTTGAAGTCAGCCCCCCTCTAAGAAAATGGCTTCTTTGGAAGAAAAAATGATAAAACATATTTTTGGTCCCTTAATGGTCCAGGTTCTCCATGCCTTAATCCCTGATGACATTTCCCCATACACATAGTATGAAGGACAAGAGGTTTGTGATGCCTTTGTTGATAATTTTTCACATCAACTGACCAGCAGGATAATTCATCCTCTATGAGACTTGAATACACATCCAGGAAGATTAACATTACAATCGGTGATAATCCTCCTGTACAGAGTAATAATGATTTAGACTGTTACCACCCAATTGAATCCTTTCAATCTGATGAATACAATCAAGATAAATATGAACAAGTACACCAAATAGTTGATGTTTTCTTTAATTGAGTTCCAAAAATGGCTTGAATAAATTTGATTTCTCATATGGATTTATCCCTCCACAATTGAGAAAGACATGGAAGCAGATTGATTGCTCTAAATTAAAAATAGAAATTGTCACCAGATCCTTAGGAATTCGTTTGGAGAATGAATATTTGCCTTTCATATCTATGAGAAGGATGAAGAAAGAAATTAATAAGACCAGTTCAATGAAAGATTCTGATATCATCATCACATAAGTTATGACTATGTTAGAATCATTTATTGATCCCATCAGAGATGAAGATGAATATATTGATACCAATATTAAAGATTACTATCAAACCATGTATTTCTTGCGGAGGAACAAACAAAATATTTATTGGGGAGGAATTAGATTCATTGGTTTATGTGGAAGACATAATTACTGGAAATTCTAGGTCATAGCGCTATTTATTAGAAAAGAAAAAAATAGGGAAACCCTTTTGAACTGGGAAAGGGGAAACCCATTACATGCCCAAAACCAGAACCAAAAAACCATAGGTTCAATTGAAAAAAGTCCATTGGAACACCATTCATAACATGTAAACCCAGAAACAACAAGTCCAAATGGCCATGACATGCCCAACAGAAAGCCAATGTTAGTGTTCACCATCAGAGAAAAACCCTAGCCACCGCTATGAGAAACAAGGGCCACCATGAGTCGTTGTTTCCACTAGATAACCTACACACCACCACAATGCTCTATCGCCCAACCCAAGATGAGAATCACTGAATCCTGCACAGCGGCAAACCAAAACCAAAGACACAACAAAACCTGTGCCCGCCGCTCGCACGACAGCCAAAATCACGCATCTGCACAGAACTGTGTCAATCCCACCCAGATCGCCAAATAAACCCTCGGCTAAAGCCAGATCCGCAAATCCTGACGCCACCATCGAAGACTACTCATGGAGTCCACAACGTTCCAACCAAAAGCATTCATAGACAACACAAATCTGGAGACGACAACCCTTCACAGAATGCAGAAGACTAGATTTAGAGAATTATTCCTGGAAGAATATCTTTTAAATAGATATTGGATGTTCCTGGAGATAGAATATGAGTTTGGAAATAATCCTAAATTTAATTTTACGAAAATTTTGTGGAAATGACTTTCTATAAGCCTCATTTATTGGTATATTTCTGTAAATGCATCCAATCATAGCATAGTGTGGGGTGGATAAGCCTCTCCCTATTTAGGGCTCCTGAAGGGATGTTATGTCATTAATATTTTAACAACTTTAATTTATTTTGAAATGATAATAAAATTATTATTTAAGTTGGAAAGTGTCCATAATCTCTTCTCTTATGGATGACTGCATTGTTGAAGCCCTGACATATAGTGGTATTTTGGAATAGTCAATGAAATTTGATGATGATTCCATGTGTTAAATGGAATTTATTTTCATTCTAGAATTCAATGATATAATATCACTTTTGGATACTTATGATATAATAAAAAATCTAAATATTTTAGAAGACTCAATGATGCATATGAAATTTTCAAGCATTCATGGATCTCTTTGATGTTTGTTTCACTTTTCATATCATAATTGGCATGATTTTTGTTTCTATGTTTTCCCGCAGTAAAGTGGGTTCATAATCTTTAGTATTGGTTCTGTGATGTGGGATGTTATCGTTTTCACTTGGGTTGTGGATTATGGAAGATAATAAAGGATGGAAGATACACCTCATCATTTAATATTGTTATTATTCATGGAGGAAAGGTGATTCTTGCTTATGTGTAATCCGGAGTCCGCATTGATCATGTTCTTTCAAAGACTCCATTTAAAATTTTATTTCAATATTTGTAGCATACTCTAAAAATTTTACATTTATATATGTTTTTAGTTTAGACCATAATGGTGAAAGAATACACTTTTTTTAATATTTATCTAGGGGGGATGAGTTGGTCTTTCAACTCATATCTCAAGGCTCACCTATAATTTATGTTTATTTATCTAACTCTCTATATGTATATTATATTCTATTAGTAACCACATGATGATCTGGTTTTTCTATTAAGTATTAAGGAAACAACCAAGATGTTAGGAGTTCAATTCTCTACCAACACATATATATGCTCAATTTATTCATGGGATTTTAATGCATGGTAGGATAAATAAATAATAAATAATAAGTAATAAATTATTATAATATAATAAATTAATATGCAATTAATAATAAATCAATTAATTAATTAATAACGTAACTAAAAAATTTAAAAAATTAAACATCCACAAAAAAACACCGCTAAACAAGACTCATTATTTCCAAAGACCATCATGATATGTTTCCTGATACTGCATTGCATGGTGGATTAATCCCCCTTTAAACTATAAAAAACCCACTATAATGTGGACTATTTGTGGTTGTGATGGTATCTCATGAGATGAAAATATTACCCAATTCATTGGGGGTAACATAATTACAATCTAACTCGTTAAATTTATAGAAAATAAATTCATGTGTCCTTCATAAGAAAATAAAACAGAAGGCATAGACATATGACAACCCCATGAAAAGGAAACGGGTTGCATAATCTTATTTTAAATAATAACCAAATGTAATTTCATAATCATTACGTTAAAATAATGGATTATAGATTTTTGGTCATTGATAACTGAATAGATAATTATAATCCATGATAACATAGTTCAAGTGAAGTGAATACATAAAAAAGTGGAGACATGATTGGAAAGGAACATCTTCAAAAGGGTTTTATGAAAAGGGTTATGAGTCATTATAGAGGGTAAGAGAATAATAATTTCTATAAAATCATAATTGAACCAAAATGGTTTTAAATAAGAAATGTGTGTTTATAGAATCCATATAAGGCTAAAATCATTTGATCGATTTGTATATGAAAAGATAAAATACATTAAAAAGTTTATTTTAATGGGTTTTCTTCCTCGCCATCAATGGAGTTCTTGGGTTTTCTCTTTGATGCCTCCAGTATCAATCTTGATATCTAAATTCCTTCTAACCTTTTCTTCCCCTCTATCCCTTTGGCAGCTTCGTTTTACGTCTCTATATGTGAGTTCCTTGATTTTCTCTCTTTGCGTTCAGGTTTTGGGGTTTCACTGCTGCTCCAAGGGATTCGATCACTGTTTCTACACTCTTTTCACATGTCTTGGTGCCTTTCTATCTTCTCTTCCACGAAGGTCTCTTCAATTTTAGGGTTTTTGTCCCCCCCCCCATTTTTTCCTTCTATTTGCACGGCTTTCCATTTCTTGGGTTTCAGATTTGGTGGCTCCATTTCTGTGCATCCAGTTTTGAGTCTTCATCTGGTGAAGGAATATTCTAGTGTTTCATCCTCCCCATCTCCACTCACGATTTGTTGAGATGCTTATGTGATGTTCTATCCTGTAGGTTTGTTGCTCCAATCGATGTTCTGGAGAATGGTGCTATTTTCTGGTGAAGCCTTTGACCGCATGATCTCTACTCTGGCCTCATGATCTGTCGCTTATATCCTCGTCGGATAGGTACAATGGCCTTCAAAGTGGTTTTGGGATGTGAGGTGAGAGCGGTTGATGGTGTTCCAGGCTCGTTCATCGTCAGCTGGTGAAGGCCTTTTGGTGTATTTGGTTGGTGTTTGTTCACTATTGATGTTTCATGGAGTTTCTTGTTGTTCCTGCAGAATCCCACATTCTTCTCTGCTCTGGATCCAGGTTTTCACCCTTCTCTCCGAGGTGGAGTTAAGCGGTGGTCTCCATGGTTCTTTGGGAAGTGAGTTTGTGTGGGCGACTTCGGGAGTGATTTGGTGATGAAAAATTAATCGTCAATGGTGAGTTCATCTTCGGTGATGTTGTATATGGTGGTTCGTAGTGAAGTGACTCGCAGTGGACGTCGGAGAACTGGCCGACAATGACAGATGATGAGGACGACGTCCTGGTGATGTGTAGACATGATGGCGGTGACAGTAATGAGATGTCAGGTCGGCGACATGATGATGGTGGTACGGTGAGTTTCTAGGTCTCCTCGTGATGCTGATCGTGGTGGGTTTAGGGTACAACGTGGTTTTTGGTGGTTTTCTGAATTTGGGGTTTGAATTTTGAATTTGGGTTTTGAATTTTGAACATTGTGTCATGTGGATGGGGATATGCGTAAAGGGTGGATTTTTATGTATGTTTTCCCACTTTTCTAAAAAATGGATTTAAAAAAATAAAAAAAAGGGTTTGTGGAGTAGGGACCATGAAGAAACAGGTATTAAACACAAAAAAGAAACTTAATTTAAATTAGATATATATGTAAGGATTATATAAATGAAATATGAAAGAAGTAATTTACAATAGGATATAGGTAAAGGTAGAAATGGAAAGAGAATTCAAGACCTACAAGTAATGTTGTTTGTTCATAAGACTCTTTACTACAGGTCCTTCTCCCGTTCTGTATCTTCATCTATCCTATAGAATAGAAAATTATTTTTATTAAATACTTGATTAAAAAATCATATATATTTTTTTGTATTGTTACACTTTTATGTCGATTTATAAACATTTCATCCTGATGTTGTGATTATGTTCACCTCTCTGTAGATGTTTGTTACATGGTCCTATGGTTTCTTTTTAGATTAGTGATTATAAAATTTATATACCAATGAAACCATAACACTAGAAGTGTAATAACATAATATTTATGTCGTTATATAGGTTTATACTATCCCAAATGTCATTTGTGTTTTGACATTGGGATGATGGACCAATCTTTTTTTCATTTTCTAAAAAAGTCACTTTTTGGCGAAGTGAGAACCTTACACAAAACTGAAAGACAATTTCAAACAACACACACATAAAACAACATTCACCACAAACCAATTCCAAAGACCTCATTCAAAATAAAAGTTAATATTCAAAAATTGGAATCCCGGGCAAAGTGTGCCGCCCGAGAAACCCACCCCCGAGGAAGACCTAACCGCGTCATCACTCACCGGCCTAACATCACATCAATGTCATCACCACCACGTCGTCGTCTTCATTTCCTGTCTCATCTGAAGTTCATCTCCTATACAAAACTCCTATCCACCACCACCATTGGTGTCGCTGATCAAACACCACAGAAAAACATTACCACTGCTCATAAAATCACCACTGCTTTCTAAAAAAAACCACGGCTTCATAAAATTCTGCTTCAACAGGACATCACCACTGCACACCATCGCCCATTCTTTTTAAAGTCCAACGTGAGACCAGAAAAACCAGAATCAAACAGAGCAGGAAAACCGAGCTGAAAAGCGAAGCCAACAAGCTTCGAATCGCCAACTCCCAGTGGAGCAAAACCCACCGTCGCTAATCAACCCATACTGAGACTCCAAAATGAAATCATGAAAACTTAAAACAACCAAGATTCACGGACTACCATAGGGACTTCAATGCGAACTGCCGCGCATCACGAACAAAAGCATCTGAAACCAAAACAATTACAAAAAAAAACGAAAACAAAAATCACCGAAATTCATGAATAAGGCCCCATTAAGGCCAGATCCGATCACCGCCAACCAGAACACTCAAAGGGACGCGACGAACCACCCTGAAAACCCACCAAAGAAGAGACGAAAGCCTACTGTAGTTGAATCTTGGTCGTGGGTCATCGCGCTTCCAATGAAACCCTATCCAGCTACGAGGATTCAAAAGAGGAACCAGCTAGCAACGAAAATAATCATCCCCCGATAAGAACACATCAAAATAGATCTTCCACTACATCTCACCGACCACAAGGAGGAGCGTCGCCCCATCCCAAGGCAAAGGAGGGGGTGACGACAAGAGGGAAAACCTAGCATGTGAGGCCCCTTACGGGCTCATCCATTGGGATGATTCATTTAGTATAAATGTTATCATTATAAATTTATTTCATTTTGGCAGTTTTCCTGAACTAGATGATCTTATTTATTTTTATTTAACCATATAAATATTATTCAATTCTAAAACATGAACCAATATATAATATAATAATTCGAATCATGTTAATCCATAATATATCAATTTCAAACAGCCATGAAGGTTGTGGTGAAAAATGAAATATGTAGTTCATGGAGGTGGTGAAACTGATCATAATATAAATAAGGTTTTCATTTTGAATTAGAATGAGAGGGTGTTAGGTAATAGATATTCCATTAGTATAAAAACTTTGGTAATATTAACAATTCATAAGTAATCATGCTATCATGGATTGAATGTATTGAAGGAGGTGTAAGAAGAGAATAACATAAGAGAATTCTGTTTAGAATATCATATCATCCATTTGATATTCATTCTTAGACAACACATTATGGATCCTTAGAATTCATTTTTTATGATTCGAAGGATTATATAATATGGGGAGTTAGTTGGGGAGAAATTAAGGAAGATTTTATATGAAAAATGTTGTGACACCTCAAACCCACACTCCTGGATCTTTTTCTCATAGATATATACTTTTTATAAATTCATTGATATGATCCAGAAAATCATAGATATAACCATCCTTAATTAAAAAATTAAAAAAAAATTATTACACCTATTAAAATCTGAAGGATCTATTCTTATTTAGGTAAATAGATATTTAGAATACAAAAATAACTATAAAATCCTATGTTTATTGTATCATGTCTAAATTTTTCCATCATATAAGAAACATCTTAATCTATAACGACTCATAAACATCTCACGTAAATTCGTTCACAAGTGATATCCTTCATAACATTTTACATGTACTAATTTTCTTTAAAACATAGGGGTATGCAAACATTATACGGTTTGAGATCAAATGCTCGGTAAGGCAAAAAATACATTTTAATAAATCATGGAATAAGCAATGAATAAATATTATGGAAAGAATATGTACACAACATGAATCCATAATCAACATAAAATAGAGCAC
This sequence comes from Viscum album, assembly GCA_963277665.1. Taxonomy (NCBI): domain Eukaryota; kingdom Viridiplantae; phylum Streptophyta; class Magnoliopsida; order Santalales; family Viscaceae; genus Viscum; species Viscum album. The sequence goes on along the minus strand of OY728123.1, from coordinate 1,418,897,674 downwards.
ATGTTATATAGATGTTAAAAAAATGAAAAAATGGATATCAATACTACTAATCTAATACAGATGCAATGTATAACATCAAGCATCAAAAACTTGTTCTTAAAACCTTGTGCCATGACACTTAACTTATCATCAAGACTGTAGTCAAGAGATATTGTTGAATTGGGAAGTCATATAAAAAAGACCCAAACTTGGTTTGTCTCAGGATACCTCTCAATGCATCAAGGGGTTATAAAATTGTGGTCCACACCCATGACCCAATTTTTTCTGATGCATTCAACATAAGATTAAAAATATACATTTCATACTAGGACTACCAGAACCTCTGGATGAATAAAAACATGGATATTCATATAATAATGAATATAGAATATCAATACATGATCAACCTGAATTCGAATCCATTAATCATCATGAATGTCAATAATTTTTTCCATGTCAATAATTGGATATCCTTATCATAACCCATCTTGAGAAAGAAGGTGGATGGTCGAACAAAACATAGTCATCTTTCCAATAATCGTCTATATTAGATTAAAAATAAACATCACCCAAATACATTTCCCATTGTTAATAAAATATCATACATTATAGGTAAACATCATCCAAAATGAGTTATGTAAAATTTTATTTTCACACTATATAGAACTAACTACTAGAAAATGAGGCTACTTCCATGGACCTATAGCCACAGATTTAAAACCGTGGCTATAGGATGGTTTTCCATGGCGTATTGCCACGGTTTTGAAAACCGTTGATATAGGCCAAATTTTTCGATTTCATATTGCCACAGTTTTCCAAACCATGGCAATAGAGTTCCCGCCCTTCCGTGGGAAAAAAATCTCATGGAAAAAATTTGGCTGGAAGACCTACCATCACAGTTTTGAGGCTATTCCCATAGTTTATAATAATATATATATCATAATATATTTTTATATCTGTAGTGTCGTGCAGTGTAGTGGTAAGTATGTTGGTTTTTAAAGGGAAGGTACAGGGATCAAAACTCGATGGTTGTATTTTTTATTTAGGCTATTTCCACGGTTTTCCAAGGCTATTGCCACGGTTTAAACCGTGGCTATATGTCAATCGCCATGGTGGCAAGTTTGGAGGCCTATTGCCACGGTTTTCAAAACCATGGAAATAGGCAGTTATTTCCATAATCAAAACTCTAGCAGTAGGTTGGGACCTACATCCAAGGTGATAGCGGCCACAGTTTGCCAAAATCGTGGTCGTAGGCTATATACACATTTTTTGGACCTATTGTCACGGTTTTGAACAGTGGAAATTGACTTTTTTTTATTCTTGTGACTGTTAGTATATGACTATGTCAATACTGGAATAACATGATGATAATCCATCATAATAAATAAATCACGTTGTTTCAAAATAATAAATCCCAAGTGGGAATTATTTGTCAAATGGATTTTTTTGGTAGGAATGTATATCCCAAAAAAAAGTTATTATATAACATAATGAAATAAAAGGGTACAACATATCTATCTTATATGAAATGAGTTCAAGGTAATGATTACAACTCAATAAATGAATTTTGAGATACCAAATTTTTTTATTGTTGGGGGAAAGTAAATTAATAGACACATGAATAAGAGAAAATGATTTAGAAAGTATATAATATGAAATAAAAATAGTAGGATAAAAATATATCCATGGGTAGTGAATGCACAATACAAATGAAGCATGGTTCTCAAAATGTATATTGTCATAAATAATTAGAATTGAGACCAAGAAAACCCTTACGAATATATAGACATCCAAATAAAAATCCATAAAAAGAGAGGGTCTATAATTAAACATTAAATACCATGATTAATGGAATATTTATGATATTATATTCAAATAGGAATAATATTCACCATAAAAATTAAATTAGGTTCACAATACAAAATATATCTCAACGGGGTGAATTTGAAAAGAAACACATTCCTCTATTCCTGATTTCCACAAAAATACTTTAACATCTCGTATAAAAAACATATAAATATTAAAACAAAATAATGAATATTAATAATATATATTTTCATTTAAACACTTAATAAATATTAATTCTATACACGAATAATTTTTATTTTCCACATTAGGTGTTTATAGTCTTGATCTTTTGAACTACATTCATAATATCAGTATCCGTGATTATTATTTGTTCAATGTTCATCACTGTTGGATTTTCATTTTACAATAATGGATAATTTATAATTATTTATTATGATTTAAATTCCATTTATGGATGTTTTATTCTTTATCCTAGAAGAGGATACTGATAATAATCAGGTTTTAGATATTATTTATAATTTAAGAGTGCCATCATAATTAATTAATTAAACTTTGATATAACATCTATTGAACAAAAAATGAATCATTATTTACACATATATAATATTAAACACTAATTATGTTCCATTAGTAATTAATGATATAAATTCATTGTGCGGTTCAATTAGGTGGTTAAACTATCCCAAATATGAACATGCCCTGATTTAATGAATGATTATAAGGTGGTTTTATTATAATATCATTATAACAGAATCATAAAGATATTATGTAGTTATTATTATAATTATATATACATGAATTTTTAGGATTTAAATTAATAAATAATTGATATGATGATGTTACACAATTTGAATAAATGGTTATATTCTTTATACACTTATTTTAAATGATTAAATTACCGATAATAATTTTTTATCATATAATTAATAAGTAATATAATTTTTCATATTCAAAACATAATGATATCATAAAATTAATATTTATCCTTTACAATAATCCTTATATTGATCATTGTATGGTGGTGATTGAAAATGAAATATATTGCATTTTGTAGGCTGTATTTAACACAATATGAAAACAATGGGTTTTTTCTTAATAAATATGGTATAAGAATAAAAATTTGTTATAACCATAATATAGTACAGTAATACATTATAAATGAAATTAATATCATTATATTATTATTTCCACAGTAAATTTGATGATTTTTATTAAGGAGAAAAGTAATGTAGCTTATAATACTCATGTTGTGGACTCGAATTTTCCTTCTAAGTATCATTGGAAATAAATTCCTTATGCTATTTAATAGAGACCATAATATTTTGAATGTCTGAGAGGGTTGTAGGAGGAGACATTTTTTATTTTTCAAAGCATAAATTTGAATAATATGTGATTTATGAATTGTTGAAGCTGTTACTCTCTCATAAGTGAAGGGAAGGGATGTTTTGGGAGAAACCCATCATTTTAAATAATGTAAGGTTATTATTCAACTAAATAAGGTAAAAATATAATAATGTAGGTTATTAAAAAATTTTTGATCTAAACTCACCTCAACCGATATTTTTTTGGGTCAAATTTTAGACTTTAAGGGATTTTTTAAACTTCACTTTCACCATAATTTACTTTTACAATGGTAATTAATTTCTAGCCATAGTAATTAATTTTAAACAAAAATATCAATACTGACCATTTTACCTTATTATATATTTATAATTAATAATTTGAATATTATTTTAACAATTTTTTTTAAAGGGGTGAAATGTAAATTTTAAAATAAATACACATAATGACGTAAAAATAGTTTTTAGAGAAAATTATTATTCTTTTAATTTATATAAAAGATAAAATTATTTTTCATGCACTTTTTAATGAAATAAAATGATTTATTCTAAAACAAATAAATTTTATAAGGCTCATAAGGGAATACAAAACTAAATCTCACTTGAAAATAATTGATTCAAAGGAATGTTCGAAAGTAGTTTTTTTTATCAAATTGATTTTTTAGTTAGTTCTAAAATTGTTATACGTGATATTTATATGATCAAAAAATATTTTCAAATACATAATTTTATTTCATATATTCATATTTGATCACTTAAACAGATTTTTAATCTTACTGATCTTATAATATAATGATATAGTCATCACAATTACAAGTGCTGAGAAAATTGTTTTTTGAATAAAAACCAACCCTTTCATAAAAATTTCAATAATTCATACTAAGTCAATTTTTAAATGAGGAATTAAAAAATTATATTTATTATTATTATTTTAATATTGAATATTATATAAATTCGGTTTTTGAATTTAATCAAGAACTATAACGAAAAACCATTTAGATTAGAAAATAACATCTTCAAATATTCCGTGTTATTATTATTATTCCATATCATTTACCAAATAAATTGGTGGTGAAAACGTAATAATATCAAAAATATTTTGTCATTAATTTTATGTTTCCTGAAATTGAAATTTGTATCTTATAAAGGATAAAATGTTTACAAAAATTTTTTAACCAATAAATGCTCTTATTTTCGATTTTAGTTAAACTAATTGGATATAAATCATAATAATTGTTTCCTTTATTTTATATTTACATATAATTCATAAATGATTTACTCTTATTCATTCCATATTATTCAATGTCTAGCTTTTTAACGATATTACATAAATATTTTTTTACCTAATTATATCAAGATTCCATTTATATTCAGTGTTGTGTGTAGAAGAAGCTATCTAAAGCTTTTAATAATATAAAGATAATCATATATTATAATCTCATGGTGTTATAAAACTCTTTGAATGAGGGGAGAAATGTGGTTTTGGATGGTGGTATTATTCAAATAGTCACACATCATGTCACTCAGTAGTAATGGGAATGTGAATATTAAGTATTGGGTGGATTAAAATATCCATAATAAATCTTCAAAAAATTAATGAAAATATACTATTATTATATATGTTAATTATATGGTACTTATTTTGTATTTTATAATCTTTTCTTCATATTTTCTTTTTCATAGAATTGTATTATTATATTTATGAAAATATATATTGTTTAATGAAACTATTTATCTAACAGTAAAGGTTAATTATAAAATTTAAATTTAACATATAAATTTATTCTAATGAAAAAAAATCATATAAATTTTTCTAAAAATATAAATGGGAATTCATCGTTTCAATAATATATTTATCATATTTATCAATTTTATTTCATATTTTTTAATTTAAATTCCATATATTTTTCATATGTCCCCGAATAATTATTTTAGAATTACATTGGTTCTATTATTATTTAGTATGTCATGTTACTATTTCAAATGTGCAGATTATTAATCCTAGATATCATATTACTATTCCGAAGGTTATCTATGTTTTATACCTCTTCTAAATAACTCTATTTTACTTCATTCAACAATCAATCAAATCTCATTCAATGTATAATATTACTCATTTTATAAATTTTCATTTAGATTAATAATGTTTTGTTTTGTTTTTATAGTGTTGTTTGTCGATGTGATAATTATAAGAGACCAAAACGATACAAATTTTATTATTGAATTCATTATATTATTCAATGATTATTATCTCATTTTAATACTTTTAATTTTCATGTTTATATTTTTTTTTAAAATTTAATTTTAAAAAATAATAGTAATAAAAGGTTGTTGATTTTTAATATAATGTGGTGCATGTGTTTTATATTATATTATATTAGAAAATGCATCACACATACATTTATATATTCATAATTAATATTTTATTCATAAAATTATGGGTCATTATATTATAAATACTTCAAATTTAACATCGGTGGGATGAATATCCCATTGAACATAGTAATACTCTCTTTAGTTGAATTTCATACAATGTTTGTATTGGATTTGTTTTCATTATATAGAGCCCACATCAGCTATCATGCTATAGAAATTACTTTTTGATATCCCAAGTAATACTCTATTTCTATACATGAGTAAGGAGGAAAATGAATCTCTATTGGACACTCATTCTCAAGGATGGATATTACTTCATTATGTTCTTGTAACTTTAATAGAAATTATTGAGACAAAGGAGGGCATCAACCATGGTGATAAGTCCATTATAAATAAATATTTAGTTATTCTCCTCAGAGTGTTGTCTAGTCTTCCTTCTGACCGACAGGTTGAGTTATCAATTAAAAAAATCACTGGATCTCCTCCCATATTCATGAATCCCAATATAATGAACCTCATTTAATAGGAGGATCTAAATGAGAATCAAAAAAGACAATTTGGGAAACTAATTCAAATAACCATATTCTTCACTATGGGTTTCACCTATCAATATTGTTTATACGAAGGATGGTTCAATGAATCTTTTAATTCATCATCATTATCTCAAAAATATGACAATTATGAAAACGTATCCAATATCATATATTTTTTACTTTTTGATTAGCTAAATTAAGGAAATACTTCTCGAACATGGATCTCCATCAAGGATATTATTAATTAATGATGAAAGAGGAGGATATTACAAATAATTCCATATTTACAATTTATGAGAACTATGATTTCAATGTTATTCCATGCAATATAACTAATGATGGGTAATGTTCATGGACTTCATGAATACGATCTCTATATATTACCATGAAAAATTAATGGTAGTATTTAAAGATATTAATCATATAAACTCTATAATAAAGGAGGAATATAAAAAGAATTTGTGTATTGGGCTAAAGATAGTGAGAAAAGTGAATTTTATTCTATGTCCAGCATGTCTGAATTTTGGAAACAAAATGTGTACTTCTTTGGTCATGTAATCACAAATGAGGGTATATATATAAACCCTTTAAAAACATATGCGATTGAATAATGTACCAAACAAAAATCTATGATAGAGATTTGAAGTTTTATTAGATTAATAAAATATTATTGGTCCTATAGATACCCACACTTCTCATATATATATATATATACTATAACTTATTAGATGAACATTCCTTTCATTTAATAGAAAAATGCACGAGGATCATGAAGGTTTAGTTTCATTATAATCACAGATATATAAAAAACTATTTCATAAGTGAACAACATATTATCCCCTGAAATCTTCGTGACAAGAAACATTCTTTGACAAATCAAAAATAAAAACATTCTACATAACCTAGTGAAACAAACAAAATAAAGGTTGATTTAAGATGTTAAGTTAGTATAAACAAGGGAGATATTAATGATCACATAATCATAACATGAGAACATGTGTATGAGAAAATGAGACTAACAGTTGAAAACCATACCATGTATATCAATGATCATAATATTGATTAATGGAATAACGAATGGCAGTTCATAAGATAAAAATCATAATAAAGTCAAAGAACATGATCCATGAGAATATAATAATAGCATAAAATATAGTTTTTTTATACACATATGCTAAAAAATAATTTTCTTATTACTCAAGTCTAATTTTTAAAACTATAATAGTTTAATGGGTTTACTCCCCAAAACATCGTAGTAGTCATGTTTCACTCCCAATAATATCATATTATAAAAATACACATAGTAAATTGTGTCCACACCCTATTTTTTTCTCGTATTTATCATGAGATACCAATCCTTACACAATGAATTTTAGAGAGATATAGATCCTACTCGTCACATAATAAAAAACTATACATATGTGTGCTAAAAGATCATAAAAAATTTATCAATGAGAGAATATGAAAATAAATGGGTTTCATAAACATTTCATCATGGAATAAAAGCTTGAAATGAAATCGGTCTAATAATCATTTCATATTTTCATCATAGAATAACCTATGTAAGTGGAATGAGTTTCATAAAAAACATTTCTCTTCATCCTCAGATAACTCAAGGAAAAAACATGATTCATAAATATATTTTTGTTCTAAAAATAAACAAAAAACTTACATGGAAAGAATAAGGATGGTACCATTTGATTAAATCCGTAGATAACCATAATCAACACCAAATTTTGTTGTTTTTTGATAAATATAAATTCCATAAAAAGGTCATTAGAAAATTCATGGGAAAACTATAATTTCCTTTTTGAAATAAATACTATAAAATCTACAAATTTTAAAGTTATTATGAAAAACAATTTCTTTGAAAATAACCTTGAAAAATTGTAATATAATCTTCAAATAAAAGAGTGTTCATGGCAATGGAAAATTCCTTTCATGTTGTAAATTTTAGAAGAAAGTTTCCCTTCACATTTTTGGTAAATTATCTAAAGTACCTTATTTGGAGAATGAAAGTACAATTTCATTAAAAAAATTTCATAAAAATTCATCAATCCGTAAATATGTCTTTAAAAAATATTTGTATGAATAGTAAAAACATTATTTAAATCACGTTTAGAAAACATAGACATGGAAGATGAAGGATTTTCGACCGAAGATGAAAACAAAGTAATTTTTAAAAAAAATATTTTGGTCTCTGTAATAAATAGAAAGATGAAAATTAAATAAATATATGTATTATCCATAAATAATCATAGTATAAGAAAACTAATGTATTTTTTGAAAGATATATAATGAGATTTCATCATCGAAAGGATAATAAAAAAATCTAGATAAATAATGAGATTAAAATATAAAATGTTTAAAAATTTGATAACTTTTGAATCATAATCCACCTGAATGAGAGAAAAATATATGGATATGAATATCCCATAACTTCTAATATATGCAAATAAATTCATGGGTAGAGTATACGCCATCAAAAATAAATAAGTGGTGAATATGGAATGTGTCTCAGAAAAATAAAAGTGAGATGAAAATACCTCACTAATGTTGTAATAGTTTGAATGGTAAGTACCATGTAAGAAAAAAATCAATTTAACATTAAAATATAATGTGACTGAGGATACTAATGATATATCAGGTCAAATTTTATTTAAATACTACTTATAAATTTAGATAGGTGTATAACATAACATATGTCCCAAATAATACAATTTGAGACGATAAACACTTCCAATTTTAAAATATTTTGATCATAAGCCCCATTAATGAAAAAATAAAATTAAGCATTAAATATCATGAAATTAAGTAGATTCATGATATTACATATCAATGTGGAAGTATATGCACCACATAAATGAAACGAGTGTTGAATATGGCATATGTCACCAAAAAATAAAATATTGACTAAAAATACCTTACTTCATGTATCACCTTTATTAAAAAAAATTGAAAATAATGTACAATAATTATAAGTTTATTATAAAAATAATAATATATGTAATGTAATATATTATTTACTTATGATATTCTTTACTTTTTTTTAATAATTCCATGTTAAAATCACATTTCTGGTAATAGCAGCTACATTTTTCATGTATGTTTTGGTTTGGTATGTTAGGTCCTTTTACATTTATCATGGTAATATCATCTAAATAATTTTAACCTTTATATAAATTTCATATATATTCGTTATATATTTATTTAGATTAATCTATTAAAGGTATAGATAGAAAATCAATTACACCATTAACGGAAATTATAGGCTACACGTATACATAAATGTTGTTTCCATTTTCTCGATGGATGGAACTAATTAATGGTAAATAATATATCACCAATAAAGAATAATAATTATTTCTTATGTATCATATATATTTATTAAATATATTTTACTACCTACCATGTCAAAATAAAATGAAAAACAAACCACATCGCTATGTGGAGGAGGTAATCTACACATACGCCCGAGTGATGTTATCATTTTCCAAAGGATTGGATGGTAAGAAGGTATATATGATATTATAATTATATAAGTATAAATTTATAATAATTATAATATAAATATGTTAAATAAATCATTTTATCCTATTGTGAAAGGCAGTTATGGAAAACGAATTACATAGGTTAATGAGACAATAGTCCTCCAGACACATGATCAATGGTTTTGTTTTCAATTTTTTTGAAGAATATATGGATGTAGGTTATGATAATATCATATTAAAATATTATTAAATGGGATATATAAAAATAATATTATATAATAATATTTTAAAAATATTTGAATTAGTTTTAAGAATAAATAAAATAAAAACACTATGGTAAGAAAGATATGTCGTCCTCAGAAATCCACCATAGGTTAGCACCAAAATCTCTCATAGGAGGGTTCAATAATAAAAATAATTCCTCTAAGAAGTGGGTATAGAAGTAAGGAAGGTATTTTGTTTGGACTTATTTGGTCCAAAACAATTTTGATGTGTGAATTGGACATGATGTGGGGTTTCCTTTTATAAGCGGGGGAGAGGACACACATGGAATTTTTCAACAGAAAACATTATAACCGTGTTTTAAGAATTCTGTAAGGCCAACAAATGGTTAATTATAAATAATTAGGTAATATATGGTCTATATATGTCTATAAATTATGTATTGGGCATGTTTTTAGGTCTTTTTAACCATTATATATTTACTTTTACCACTAGTAAACATGATTTAACCATAACAAAAATAATTAATTATTACTGTATTTCTATTAATTATGAAAAAATAAGATTACCTTATTTTATAAAATTAATATTGTTGATTAAAAATATTTAATCCTATTTTTCAAATTATATACATTGAATAGGTAGAAATTATTTTAAAATATAACATGTAGATGTGATTAAAACACGGTTTTCTAATGAAAAATTATTGATAAGTATAAAAAAAATTTATATCAATAATAAATATTAAATTGAATCCAATGACTTAAATATGACTAATAATAACATAAATTTACAAATTTTACTTTTTATCCTTTTTAATACATAAAAATAAATTTGTAAATTATTTAAAGGAAAAATCATTTCTCAATAAAAATCAATATTTTACACCATTAATTAAAAATTATATATCACTATAAGATAAATTTGAAACATTTAATCCAAAAAATAAGATACGTTTTTCAAATAAAATTTCTAAATTTGAAAAAAAAAATAATTTTATAATATACTCACAGAAATCAACAGAAGTCATTTTTTTGATAAAAATGTATTTTCAAAGCCTATAATGACTTTACCAAAAATTAAATACATATTTATAAACATATTTTTATATCTATAAACATCATAATTAATTTTTAAAATAGGAATTTACATATTTATAGCCCCAAATGTATTGTCTATGTTTCAATGGCCATGTTTAAATAACATTACTTTAAATGTTTATTTTGGTTCCTTACAACGTATTGTTGCATATAACGCATGCTATAAATGAAGTTAAATATTTTTTAAAATAAATATTTCAAAAATTATTAGGATGTTACATTCAACCCCACTTAATTTAATTTTATAACTTGAAATTATATTACACTAATACTAACACAACAAGATACTTATGCCTCATCATATTCTCATGTTACTATATAGCTTATTTAAATTGGTGGTTTTTGTACAAATATTTTACTAGGTGAGTGGTCTTGTTTCATAGAACATTCTATCTATGATAAATAATATCCATTGGTTGTTCATATTCATAAAGATCATGATTTAATGGTATGACCATTGAGTTCAGTAAATTTGAAAGATCAAGTATGTACTTACACATGACTAACAACACAAACACATTATGAAATTGAGAGAGATTGGGTGGAAGTGAAAAATGATAAGAAAAAATTCCTAATCGATCAAAACTATGAAAGGACCAATATAACTAGGGATCATATTTACTATCATCATGAATATTATAACCTTCTTCTATGGAGAAATTTAGAGTAACCCCTTCTCACTAACTTCAAACTCTAGATCATGCCGGTGATTATCAACCTAATATTTCTAAACACTTTGTACTACCCTTAGGCATAGGTGAATAGATCTAGCCTTCTCTTGTATTTCTTCTAATAGATCTATTATCAAAATATTTATTTCACATTCTACATCCCAATATGTTTGATTACTATAATTCCTTCCATAATGCTCTTCATATGTAGCCATCTGAATCATTGATTGCAATCTATTGTTTTATGAAAAATAAACTAAAGGATGTAATTAATCACAAACACATTTGGAATCCATAAAATAATATATTAGTATATCCTCTAGGGTTTGAACTATTTGATCATAATTAAAATCAATATGTTGGTGAATTGTAGTTCCAAAACATAATTCGATATCAATAGCATGTTGAATGCTTCTCTAGAACATTGAGGTAAACCATGGATCATGATAAAATATAATAGAATGTGTTATTCCATTAAACCTTAATAGTTATATAATTTAAATTATTGAAATATGATAAAGCGATAAATATTCTCTAATAGTGATTAACTGTTTTGAATTCATAAGGAGACAAACTAAAACCCATGTAACATTTTTCCCTTTAGATGTTTTGGTTAGTTCGTTAAAAAAATATATAGTGATGTTTTCAGATTTCCATTTTGGTATGCGTAATGGTTTTAACATCCCCTTATAATTTTGTCTCTCATCCTTAAATTTTCAACATACCAAGAATTGGGATACAATTTTTTCAATATCTTTCATCGTGTATTATAAGAAGAAATACCCATTCAACACTATAATAATCTTTTTTACTTCCATGATGAATATAGAAGTACGATCTTTGAGCTTCCTCTAATGGTTCATTCATTAAATCGGGTATTGAAGGAACACATACATGGTACTTTAATATTATCATTCCCATATAATCATTATTAAACTATATAAAATTTACGGCCTTCGTCTATTGCTTTACATCATCCTTATATGCCCTGTTAATCATCACATATATAGATGGTTGAACATTCATTTGAGAAAGATAATACTTCTCCCCTTCATTTAAAATTTCCAGATATATCCTTTAAGAATCAATAAATATTGTATATTCATTGATACTCATCATAAATAAGACACTATAATACTTTTTACTTGAAGCATCATCCAACGTATACTCTGTCATGGTGTTATAATGTATCAAGTTGTCATAATGTTTCAATAGTTCCAGCCATTTTCTACAATGTATATTCAACTCTTTCTATGTGAATTTATGATTTAAACTTGTTGGATCAGTATATATATCACACCATTCTCTATAAAGATATTATTTTTATATTTTTATGAAAAATTACCATAGCTAACTCTAAATAACATTATGGGTAATTTTTCTCATGAACATTCAATTTTCATGATGAATAAGATATCACTATATAATTTTGTATGAGAATGTATCACAACAACATCATCAATGAATCAATATAGATTAAAATATCTAATCTAATAAAGTGTAATATAAGAAAAGGTTTTTTGAATAACCTTCTCTTTTATTCATTGTAATTTTCCTCTCATTCATCTGTCCAAAAGATCTCGAACCCTTTATGAGTAAACATGTTATGTGTATTGAATAGATATGAAAAATTCTCAATAATGCATCTATAATATCCATCTAAACCAATAGAACTATATATCTCAGTAACTATAATGGGTCTAGGACAACATTAATTAGCCTATATCTTTTTTATAGATGCACCTATATAACCTATATTAATATTATACAACCAAAAAAAATTGTACACTAAATTCACATTTAGTAAAATTTTCACACAGTTTATCCTTATGGTCTTCATCACAATTCACAAATGATCATTTTCATCATCCTTCCTCTTTGATTAGATAATAATATAATCTATAAATACTACCAAAAAATGATCAATGTAATCTTTAAAGACTCAATTCCTTGATCCATAAATATAGAGGATGAATTAGTATGACCAAATGGAATTCCAACATATTCATAGAAATAAAGGTTCAACCCCATTACTATCATAATGGATAAAGTACCTTAATGAACTGGATTCACTCCCCCTTCCATTTCAATTTGTATCATGAGATAAAAATCTTTACACAATGCATTGTAGCGAGATATAGGTACCACCCATAACATAACGAAAATAATAAATTTGTGTTCTCAAAGATCATAAAAAAATCATCGTATCATAAAAAATGAATGTAAATGGTTTTCATAAACATTTCCTCATTTTATAAACCACTTAAATGAAATAGGTTTCATAGACATTTCATTTTTTCATCAAAGAATAACCTGTGGGAACAAAATGGGTTTTATAAAAACATCAAATTTTTATCATAGCATAACCTATTGAAAATGAATATGTTTCATAAATATATTTCATCATAAAAATTAACATTATACATCTAGATAAATAATAACGATTGTAACATTGGATCATGTCTCTAGTAAAACATATGTAACACCAAAGTGTGTTGTAATTGATAAATATATATCCCATAAATTGGTCATTAAAACATTCATGAGAAAAACATCATTTCAATTTTGACATCACTTCTTTAAAATATAATAAATCCCAAAAATTTAAAGAAACTATTTTTATTTCAAAATAACATCTCAAACTATTAAAGTAATCTTTAAATAATGTATTGTTTATGTTGGTGTAATATTCGGTTCATTCTATTTACATTAAAAATAATAATTCATTTGAAATTTTCAGAAAAAATACAAAACTACCTCATTCATAAAATGAAATGATGATTACTTCATTAAAATTTATGTAGAAATACAAAAATGGGAAAATATCTTTAAAAAATAATTTTAGAATAGTAAAAACATTCCTTCAATGTTTTTTTTGAAAACATGGGCATGGAAGAAAAAATTTTCTTTACCGAAGAGGGAAATAATGTAATCTCTTCATAAAAACATTATTTTGTTATATCTCATCCGGAAAGAGAGGAAGATGAAAGGGAAACATGTATTACCCAGAAATAAATAGAATAGTATACAATTAATTAATTTACTGAAATATAGATCATAATATTTCATCATCAAAATCATAATCATAAACAATACTAATAAAAAATGATATTTTAATATAATACTATTACCACTTTAATATCTTTTGAATCATAAGTCCCATGAAATAAAGAACCTTAGATGGATATTTAAATCACATAATATTAATTACAATAATCATAAAATACATTCATGGTTAGTATATATACTCCGAATGGCCTGAAGGCTTTCTTTTTTTGTTTTATTATAGATAATACCCCTTTTATGGATTAAAGGGGAACCCGAACATGACCCGTATTCCCAATACCCAAGGCCCAACATGACACCTAATACATGAACCTAAGGCCCAGAGCCATACCATGACCATACATGACCCATGGGCCCATCCCACTAGAACAGCCCCTCCCCAGATTTTGCATCATTGATCGCATTTTTAGCTCCCAACCTTTATTGCAGATCGACTAGAATTTCCCTATACAAAGCTTCACAATGCCTGGTCTCGATGGGGGTTGCCATACCCTATCATTCTTCCAATCTGGATAGCTCTGCTTCTGGTGACTGCTACTGTTATTATGATCCTCTTCTAATGCATGCTCTGTGTGAAATGGGATACTTCATGTTATTCAATGGCATGAAGGCCTTATAGCCCTAAGGGCTTTGATGGCCCATAGGCCCTTGAGACCTGTAGGCCCATACCGGTGGCCTGATGCCCAAATTGGATGAATAGTTCAGGCTGCTCTAGTACCGAACAATACCTGCTACAATACTGCTACAGTACCCAGAAATTCACCTCCACCCGGTTTTGAACATGGGTCTCTTGGATTCCAAGCAGGTTCCCTTACCACTCAGGTACAGGCTTGTTGGCTTAGTATATATACCACACATGAAAAATAAGTGCTTAATATGGAATGCATTGCACTGAAATAAAAGAGAGACGAAAATCCTATTACGGCATGGTAATCTTTTGATTCAGAAGAGGCATGAAATAAAAATATAAAATAATACTTAAATTTCATGTAAATAAGGATAATAATGATATAAAATTTCAAAGTGGCAGTAAATACACCACATAAATTAAGACATGGGTATAATATAACATATGCCACAACAAGACAATTTGATAGGATAACCCTAACTGCATAGAAATTTTTGGATTGTTAGCCCCACTAAATAATAACATAAAATGAAACATTAAATATCATTTAAATAAATACATTAATGATATAATATTTCAATTTTCTAATATATACATCACACGAAAGAAATGAGTGTTCAATATGGCATATGTCTCTCTAAAATAACAGACTCATAATCCATTAACTCATGTATTAAATTTAATTTTCAAATTATAACCTCAAGTATAATAAATATATTTTTATTATAAATATATTAAATAACCATAATCATATAAATCATACCATATATGATTTAATTGTACCTTTTATTACCCGTTTATTAGCAATTCCTTGTTAAAATCATGTTTTGGGTAAAAATTGTTTCATTTTTCATGCATGTATTGGTTTGGTATATTTGGTCCTTTTACCATGATCATGTTTCTATAATCACCATAATTATATAAATTATATAAATATATTATATATTAACTATATATGAATTTATATTAATTTATAATATATTGAGATTGAAATTGAATTACATTGTTCGTTGAGATGGTAAGTCGTATATATGCACAAAGGTTGTTTCCATTTTCTCAATGGATTGATCTAAATAAATTTAAATCATATATCACATTTAAAAAATATATTTATTTCATATTTGAAAAATATATTTATTAACTACATTCTTATTTCCATCCACGTCAAAATAAAATAAAAAGAAATGATATCACTTCATCGAGGCAGTAGTGAACACCTACACACGAGTGATGATATCACTTTCAAATGGATTTGAAGGTAATGAAGTAGATGTGATATTATAATTACATAATTAATTTTTTTTTTATAAATTTGATATAAATATTTTAAATAAATCATTATATCCACCTATAGAAGGAGATTATGGAAAATGAATTACATCTGATCGTGAGGTGGCAGCCCCCCGTACGCAAGATCGATGGTTTTGCTTCCTATATCATGTAAGAGGATATAGATGTGGGATATTACACTTACATAATAAAATATCAGTATTTTTCATATATTAATGTTATTATTTATTAAATTTTTAATAGTATTTTAATAATGGTGAAGAAGAAATAAATAAAAAACGAACGGTTAAGAATGAAACTTATTCTTCAAAAAACAAACTTAGGTTAGCACCAAAAACATTAATAGAAGAATTTTCAAATCCAAATAAAGAATATAGTATTTTTTATGGAATTATGTTATGGATTTGGGTAAGACATGAAAAATATTATCATTTAAGGTTTGAAGAGGATAGAAGAGGAGGTTCCCTTCTATAAATATCGGAGAGGACACACATGGAATTTTTGAAAAGAAAATGTTATTCCCACATTTTTCACATTTAAAGAAGATCAAAAAATGGATAATTTTAAACCCTCATAAGATATATGGACTATATATAGTCATAAAATAATAATTATACAATTATTTGGTCATTCAATCCCATATATTCTTAGTTTAACCCTTGATAAACCCATTTTTACCATAATCACGGTAATAAATTATTAATAATTTTACTATTCATTATGAAAAAAATTATATTGATCATATAATATAATATTAATAATTATGATTCAAAATATTTAATCCATTTTTGATAAATCAATTAACACAAAAGGATGAATTTAATTTAAAATTAAACCTGTAGACACAACCAAAAAGCTGTTTTGAATAGGACAAGTTTTTATTAATGTAAAAAATAATTATAGAAAAAATAAACATGAAATTGATTCAAATGAAATAAATTCTATTAATAATAAAATAATATGAAAAATTTTACTTTATACCATTTTAATACAAAATATAATTTTGTAATTTATATAAATGAAAAAGAAAATTTTAATAAAAATTAGTATCTTTCACTAATCATTAAAAATTTAAACCCTTAAGAAAAATCCCAAAATTTTACCCAAAGATAATTTTGACAAGTTTTTTCAAAAATTGAAGATAATTTTTTCTTATAAATTTTATAAAACTAGAAAAAATTCATTTTATTATTTGTTCATAAAATTCAATTAAAATAAATTTTCAAGAAAAATATAATTTCAAAGAATCTAAATACATTAAAAAAAGTATATACATATTTATCAACATATTTTATGTATCCAAAATATTGATAAATAATTTTAAAATTTTCATTATTCATATTTTTACAGTCAAATTTATCATCTAGTATTTAATGATCATGTTTAAATAATAATATTTTAATAGTATATTGATGTTTGTTACAACTCAACGTTGAGTGTAATCAATTATATTGATGAAATTATATTAATTTGAAAAAAAATTAATTACTAAAATCTGAGGGAATTCTAATCCATTTATGAAACTTTTCTCATGATATTCAATTACTCTAAACAAGTTAACTCAGAAAGGAGTAAAATTCCTCAAGATGGATGATTGAAAAAAAATCACGATGTAAGTAAAAGAAATGTTGGGAAGTGAACCTATTATAACATTACATTATAGTATAAAAGGAATTTTTGTCAATAGTTATGTTTCAAATAAGGGTTTGAATTCTACACTCTAGAAAAATGAAAACAGGATAGCCTATGACTCAAGATTGTTGAAGGTGCATAAGAATAAATATCCAACACTTTATTTGAAGTTGTCTATAAAAAACATCACATCGAGGATTATGAAGAATTATTTCTATGGGGAGAAGTGATATATATATATATATACACATGTGTGTGCGTGTGTGAAAATTTTTATATATTAAAGTAACAAACAATTTATATTCATATAGAAAGAGCTCAGTATATACCAATTAATAAAGTTAGATCTTATTAATGACTATGAATTCATAATCAAATATAATCCTGGGAAGGGTAATAATGTGAATGATTCTCAAAGTAGAAAATATCCTAAAACCATATAAATGATTAGGACTGAGAAGGATCCAATATTAATACAAAATAAAATGATAAACATAGTAATCATAATGGAGTGAACATGATCATTCCTTGATCAAATGTTTGATCAACTATTAATTCTAGAGAAGATTATGGGATCCCCAAGGAATAATGTTGATATAATGAATAAGGTTTATTAGATTTGGGGGAATAATTATTGTTAAATATTTATGAATGAGGAGTTTAATGATTTTGGACACGATTATATATACCATATAAGATAAAGATAAAGAAAGAGGCACCGAATAATGATCATAGATCAATATCCTTATTCATTCCAGTGAGTAAACAGATGTACAAAGATATCTAAAATCAAAATTGATGTGATAATATTAATAAGGAGACTATAGAAAATAACTCATTGTTACTATTATGTTAACAAGTCAATACATAGAGGAAAATTTCCAAAGGGATGAATAAACCATTAACCATACCCATCTAGAAGTGGGAGAACATCACCATAGATTTTTTATGGGTCTTTCTATGATGACCAAAGAGAACAATGATATTTGGGTTATAGTGAACCATATTAAAAATACTATTAAATTCATTGAAATTAAATAGGACATTTCACTAGATAAATTAACAAATATATTCTTCAAATAATATGTTACACTACATGGAAAACCACTGTCTATTATATCTAATTGGGATCTGAGGTATACATCCATGACGTGTAATGTTCATTAGAATTCTATAAACTAATTGTTAAAAATTATTATGGTCTATAAGCCCCATTTTAATGATTAATAGGATCATAATATATAAAAATTTGGGGATATTTAGAGCATTATTTATTAATTTAAAAGGAGGATGAGATCAATACCTTCCTCAAACAAAGTTATCATATAAAAAGTTCTTCAACTTAATCTGTTAGATAGCACTTTAAGAATCCCATGATGGGAAGAAATGTATAACTATGAAATATTAAGATGATATTGGTGAATAGAATCTATTATGACACAAAATTTTAGTAGAAACAAGTAAAAAGGTCAAGGACATTTTGTAACACATAATAGTTAGATAAATTCAACAGAATAGTTATGCTGACAACCAAAAACATGACCTAGAGATTAAGGTTGTTGATAAACTGTTCCTTTATATATATCCATGAAAGAATTCATGATTTTTTGGAAGAATTTAAAGATGAGTTGATGATACATTGTCCCCACTGAGATTCCTGATCACCTCAGACTTATGAATGATTGAGTAGAACACCCACTGAACATGTATCAGGTTCATGAAATTAATATGTATATATCTTGAGGAATTAGATACCATATTCCTCAAATGTACTAAATCTAGTGGGGGTAAATTTTGAGCATAATCCCTCTTATGAAGATAAGATAGTGAAGATTGTGGATCATAAAGACAATGTTATATACAACAAGACAACTCACTTAGTCAAACTACATTTATAAAACCATAAGTATGAAGAGGTTATAATGAAACCTATAGAAGAAACAATGAAAAATTACCCTCATAAGTCATAACCATAGTGTATGAATTTAAATATTGATATATAAATTTTAAAATTATGGAATAATATGATATCCTAGACATTTATAAATGAAATTTTCCTTCAGAATAAATATTTTTCATATTTAGTAATATAATATATCATAAAACACATACAACACATAAAAAAATAAAAATGATTTATTTTATGAATTTTGAAAATTTTATTTAAAGAATAATTATATCCATAAAAATTGAAAGTAATATAATTGCATAGTAAACACTAAAAAATAAAATAACTAGAATAGGAAAAAATTTATTATCATTGTCTCCATGAATTATCACAATTTTGAACAACCCTTTAAAAAGATTCAAATATTAAAAATATAAAAAAATTATTTTAGAATAAGTAATATAGAACCTGAAGTGAAAGTATACGACTGATGAATGATAAAAATTGGAGATATTTATTAGAAGAAGAAATCCGAAAAACCATTTGAATAGTAATCTGATCATTTGGAACAGTAACACATATATTAAGATTAGTAACATGATTAATAAGATAATAACCAATCCAACGTAATAGTAAAACAATACGTGGGGGGGGGGGATAGTTAAATAAAACTAGTTGGAATTTTTATCATAATATAATGAAAAAATGCATCAAATTTGATAAAATTATTGTTTAACATAATGAAATAATAATTATATTATTAGGAATATACATATAATTTATTTTCATTAAATTAAATTTATATGATACATTTAAAACCATTAAATAATATTATTAATGAGGAAATTTGTTTCCTAAAAAAATATATCTTTTCTCAAATACCATTATTCAATTTTATAACACCATATGTAATTTTTCTACATGTCATAAAATCATTTGTTTCATAAAAAATATTATCCAATAAATATTTATTTTATTTAATCATTGAATTTTCTGTATATGTAAAATTATTTTTATAAAATTTATTTAATTTTTCAAATAAAAACATAAATAAATGGTTATAGTGATATTTTTTTTTATTTTTTTTAAAAAATAAAATATGGACATGAGATAAAAAATACTATATAAGTGATGAATAAGTATTATATTTAATAATAGTATATGCGACCCGATTTTTCATGTTTATAGTAGTTAGATTGTTATTTTAGTGCCCTATTTAATCTAAAATCATATGCCCATTAAGTTTGAGTCTGAAGATGAGTGAATATTTGACGAAATGTTACTATATTTCTAATATTTTACACTAAAACACACTCCCTCTACCCTTATATATACCACCCATCACCACCCAATTTCTAAAAAAAATATATGTCACTATGCTTACCCAATGGATAATAAAAATATATATGACTGGATTCAATGGAGGAAAAAAATGAAATTTTCAAATAATATTTGAACTACCCCTTATTATAGGTCTTGTGGATATCAAATATACAAGAAGAATATCATGTGGAGTGGAATAATAGTGAAAAAACACCATTATGTGTCGAACCATATGCATTGTATTGGTTTATTTTTTTAATATAAATACAATAAATGATTATAAAGAGATAAATCAAATTCAACACCCCAGATGAGTTAATCTATCACCCTCAGGGTATATCCCATGTATAATCACAAATAGAAGAAGTGAAGCTTGATAGAATAAATGGTTTCATCCTTCCATTTCAGCCAAAAAATACCACTTAGTATAGTAACCATGTCCAATACTTGAAAATGGTAGGAAATAAAAAGGAAATGGAAAACTAGGATATTATTGAAATAATACTGTATATAATAGATCTCACATAAAAACTTATAGAACCTTCACATATCCCATATAACTCATAACATGGGTAATATCCACACACGATCAAGCCCCAAATCATGAAGAATGTTTTTTCATATTTATAGGATCATTGGATAATCATCATATTCCAAAATTTATTCGGTATTTCATGACATCAAGAACCCATCAACAACTCCATATCACACTTAATGGTTTCCACTTTTTTCTTTAGACCAAACATTGTTTCTATCCATCATTTCATACATGGTTTCATTAACCCATTATGATCCCATTACCTAATGGTCCAATATAAACCCAAAATTAGTCAGCCGCACCAAATCCCAATAAATATTAGACATCAATATCTAGTTCCTACTACCTAAGTAATATTCCAAAGAAGCTAAATGAAATCCCGATGATAACTAATTTTGATGTTATAATAACACATATCCTAGGACCCATACTTGGATACGCATATCAAATATCACATTGGAGTGCTATACTTACCATTAATTAGAGGCAACTATCCTCATCACACCTTACCAATATTGAAAGGTATTTTAATGCTCACCCCATGCACCATGTCCACCACCCACATTCAATGGGATATTCTCAAACATATGTGAGATGAATAGTCATATCTCACATCACTCAGTGTCCTAGACCCACGATTCCCACTACACAATCACTAAAATAACCAACCTATTTTTTCTAGAACTGATCCTAGGCTCTATGAACTACTCCAAATCCGTAAATAGTTATCTTTAAAAAAAATTTGGAAACTAAGTCTTCGAGCTATTAAAAATCACATGATTTTTGATAAATCAATAATTAAAAATCATAAAGGATCCTTGAAAAACGATTCTTCACCTAATGAACTCCATGTCCTTCTTAATTCACCTGAACATATATCCCTAAATTATAATACATATTCAAAAATCAACAAAAATATATTTATGTATTAATGAGACAACCTAATTCAAAAATAGATTTCTCATCCATATACCATGCTCCACCCATTCTCAGCCAAGATGATTCCATGAAATTCCCAGATCCAACTATATCATTAGACACTATAACATACAATGATGAAAAAAATTAATAATTAATAATTATAATTATTTAAAAAATATACAAATATGTTTTATAATCCTCAAAATCATAGCAAGTCGAATCTACATAAAAGACCATCACCAACAACACATGAAATATTTATGGAAAACTCCTGGAACCATTATTGAAAAATTCCTATCAAATAAATGAACATTTTCTAATTACATTATATTAAATATTAATCCAAAATTAAAATGAAAAGTGACATATCTCT
The DNA here is from genome assembly GCA_963277665.1 of Viscum album. Lineage (NCBI taxonomy): Eukaryota > Viridiplantae > Streptophyta > Magnoliopsida > Santalales > Viscaceae > Viscum > Viscum album. The sequence continues at coordinate 1,418,874,494 of OY728123.1, read as the reverse complement.
ATATAAATGAGGAATGGTGTTATATATTCATCATTGCACGATATCTATTGTTTAAAGCATGAAAACATCCCAATATTGGGGATGGTTCATCATTTATCTTTCATAATAATCATATAATCCTAAACAACATATCACCACAAAAAAAGGAAAATTAGAAAGGATAGGAATGAAAATATAAGGGAGAGGATAATCCTATACAAGCTATAAAAACTCTATCCATAACTACTCACATCATGGGAAACTTCAAGGGGGATAATGTGTGGAAAAAGGGAGGAATGGTATTCCAAAATATAAATTCAAGTGACCCTCCCCACTAAATAAATAAATTGAACCAATTGTGAAATTAATATCATTACTATAAGAAAAAAAGTAATTGAAAAGCCACTATGTACTTGATCATAATTCACAGGTTTTCAATTAAGGCATCCGTGACCAAGATGAATTCCATAAACTAATCAGTGTAATATCATAGGCTAATAACTATCTTGAATCACTAACAAGATCCTGGTATCTTTATACTTGGTTCTTGGTGGAATAAAAAAATAAATTTGTAGTTCACAAACTATCCCTTCCTAGCTCTAAATACATTAGCTACCTCTTGAGCCTCTCGTTAACACCCAAACACATGTAAAGAGACCTCATAGTGGTGTTTTAACTATTTGAGTATGAATGTAAATATTAATTCTTCAATAAAACATGTTAAAAAACAAAAAAATTATACTCCCCTAGAATTTCATGGACATGTAACAATAAACATAATAAAAAAGGAGGTATATTATAGTTAATGTTATGAAATATAATTTTTATTTATTTGAAAATATAATTTACTAAAAATGAAAGTAAATTACAAGGATAAATTTTTGAAATTAAATTAATATTATAATGTTTTTGAACTACTAAAAATTAATTAATAGATATAACAACCCATGTTTTTAAATTATATTTTCCTTCGAAACTCAATGTGTTTAATGGATTGCTTTATGCATAACACAGATAAAAAATGATACTGAAAATATTATATAACCATCAAAATATAGTTGTAGAACCGGCGAGTAAAAATAGAGGTAACGAAATTGTTAAATATATGTAAAAGTAAAAAATAACATTTTTTCTTAATACTAAGATATTAATTAAACTCAATTATAGTAGGAGAATAATTAATAAGCCTGATTTATACTTTAAAATCATACCTTGGGAAAAAAAGGAATTATTTATTCATTATTTAAAGAATATTTATATATTAGCATTTATTATAGTTTTTATTTTTATAATATAGTCACACCAATTTGATTGGTAATTTTGTATAAATAATAATAATAAATGTTGATATTTTTTTTAAAATATGTTTTCTTCATATGAAAAGTATTTTCATTATATTTTGTAATTAAAATTTATGTTCATAAATTAAAGAAATAAAATTTTATAAAATGAACTCATTTTTTGAATTCTTCATTTTAATATTATCTTATTATGTATTGTTTATATTTTTCTTAAAAAATTGATTTTATGTGAATAGTGAAAAAATAACGATTTTTCTAAAACAATCATTTTTATAACATTATTTTAATATAAAAATCAGTATAATGGAAATGAAATATTTCTATACAATAATTTATTTGTAAATTAAAATAAATAATTTAATATTTTTAGTGTCTCATTTATAAAATCCATGTATTTTTTTTAGAAACATAAGTAATATTTTACACAATTAACTATTTTATATAATAATATCAAAAACTAGTTTTTATCACTTTTATAAATTAGACCCAAAAATAGATTTAATATTTTAGATCAAAATTTTAATTAATTTAATATGGTAAATTTTATTTTTAGTCATAAATGATTGTTTCTTAGATTAATGTTAATGACCATGATAATAGTGAAAGAGTTATTTTCAAAGATTTATTTTATTAATGTTCTGTAATTTTTTCTAATAAATTAATTTTACCAATTTTTTATAGTTAAATTATTTTTTTATAAATATATAAAAAAATATACCAGTCATTTAATTTTTCATTAATATTAAATAATATTATGAATACATTATGATTCAAACATAGTTCTTCTAAAATACTGTTTTCCTATATATTATTTTAAATTTCAATGTAAATTTTCTAATACTTATAAATTGAATTTGAATAAATATATGATAATTTTTCGTTTCAGACCCCAAAATTTTGTAAATTTTGATATTTTATATTTATAGTAAAACATAATTTACTTAGATACAAACTCGTTACCAAGGTAACACCTAAAATGGTCAGGTTTAAAAATATAATGGTAAAAGAATCCAAACATGTTTAAAACATTTTCTTAAATGAATGGTGGTGGTTTTCTCAACCCATAACCATCTTGACTAAATTATGGTCCTATTTTTTTATCCATTTACACTCAGTTTCATGATATCATTGAAAATGGAATGGGTATTCACAAAAGATCCTGTTTTCACTTATAAATGGGGATCACTTCCACACATTCAATGATACACTTCCCCCTTCAAAATTTTCATGAAACTCTACCCTATTTTATATACATAAAATTTTCATGGACAACATAAGGACCCTGTTCACTATATGTTATCCTATGTCCCTCAACACTAAACCCAATTTGATTTTACTGAATGTTAGGCACACGCATAGAACAAAACCTATCATGAAGTAAGGGTTTTGAAACACAATTTTTATTCACTGAGATATGATTTACATTCTCTTATTTTTCCAATTTAGTGATATAAATATTTCCCTTGGATGTTTTTATATGATAAATTACATTAAATATGGGATATTTACAAATTCATTTCATGTTATCAATGCAAGTGTTTTTTATTCAAGGAATTTTAAAGTCGTATGGATTTTTCTAACTCAAAAACCCTTTCTTTGAGTTATAATGTTTCTTTTAAACTTCATAATTCTATTATTAGTTCCTTACACCACATTATTTTATACCATGGAACATTTATTCCTCCCTAAAATAAAATTAATATTAAATTCACATATTTTATTTTGACTATTTTCCTCCTCAAACAATTATACCATTATAAAGAATAATTATCATCCTCTCTAATGCTGGTTTCTCCTATATGATATTATTTTATTCATACCACCAATGGTATACTATATAATTGGAATCCTAATTAGGTGTTATATCATGTGACCTTCATATTTCCATTATCATATTATCAAATGTATGTTATAATATCCCTTTTTATGATGTGGGATTTCAATAAATGTATTATGAAATTTTTATATAGTTTTCCTTCCATAGTTGTTTGTTCAATATTCTAAAACACCCTCTTTACTTTGGAGTTACACGTTCAATATGGTTTTCTCTATTTTCATAAGTCTACATTTTTGGGATTTCTTCCATTTTCATATATATATTCACTACATATGTACTATGTTTAAAATTACATTTATTTAATGGTGAAATTATTGACCAAACCATAACCCACTTTTTCTATATATCATTAGTTTGAGTTATGGTTACATAAAATGTAATTCCATTTTTTGAATGGGGAAATATTGAAAACCAATAAAAATTTTATTTCAATAAAATAGTTTTCTAATTATTATAGATTTGTAGTTGTGTATTTCATGTCATATTTTATTATTTATATGAGGAATTAATTTTAAATAATTAATGTTATGTGGGCCCCATAATATAACCTTGATTAATCGGTAGGTCTGTTGGGGTAAACTAGCTAGGGTATCTGGTGTATTCCTTACATAATTGGGTATGATATATATAATTATACACTATAGAACTAGTTATAATTGGGGAATTATTTAGGCTCATTATGGGATGGGAGTGCCCAAAATAGCCCCTTGATACATTTACAGGTCTAATGAGATAAACTAACATGGTTATTTTGAATTATTCCTACCGGGAAAAAAATATTATCTTGATATAATGAAATGAACCTAAAAATAGTACCTTAGAGTCAGTGCCTTAATTTATTACATTATCTTAGATAAAAGTGTCTAATCCGAAAGGACCAATCAATATAGAAGTTTTGAATACAAGATTGCATACATGAACCTTATATTAAATGTTCAAAAAAAATACAACTTAGAGATTCCATTGAGAACACTATTATTCTCATAGATTAACCGTGATATCAGTCATAATATACATCTTGGAATCCTGGGAAAAAATAGAACATAAGAAAGGGGTGAGATCAAATGCTCAGTACGAGTATGTGTATAGTAGAAGCTAATCATAAATAAGGATAATCGTTATGGTAAGGTGGATAGTTGAAACATAATCCATTTAAACCTAGTTTTTAGCATAATATGAAAATAATAAATAATACTATTTAAAATAATCACATGAGATAGAAAACATAACCATGGATATTCTACTAGTTGAATTATCACATGTAATATCAATAACTAATCTCATAATGAGGAAATGCATAATATCTGAAATCATAAACATAACATCTACGCATCAGCTATGAAACAATACATAAATGGATAAAACCCATACTAGTTTGTCTAATGAGAACTACTGATCCATCGAGGGGTATAGCAGGCCCCACCCATCACTTACTAAGTCTTATGTATTACTCATATGAAAAGGGTGAAACAAAACCAGCATAAGCATTCGTATTAAACCGTCATATGAAATGTTAATATATTAACTATAAACTATGAATGGTATAAAAAACACATCCACCATCAGACATAACAAAAACCCTTTAATATAATATGGTAGATTGTATCATATGAAATAAACAACAATTATGCATAAAATCCAACAAAGAAAGTTGACATAGATGAAAATAATATAACAAAATCATAAAAAATTTATTGAGAGAAGCAACCCTTTTTATATTGAAATTATTTTAAATGGGGATAAAATTTTAAAATAAAACATTTTTAGTGAATATTTGTATTCTTGTAATGGAAGTTTCACTCCTTCGATATAAGTTAAAAAAAGAAAATTCCTTCCGTATTCTGTTGAAAACTTTATAAAGTAACTCTTTTGGAAAATGACAAAAAGATTCAATTCAAAACATTTTATAAAAAGTCATAATTGGGTAATAACTACTAAACAATTATATAATAATAATAAAAATATTTTGAAATATTGTTCAAAGAAGCATTGAAATGAATGATAAATATGTCCCAGTAATTACATACAAATAAATAATCCCGAATCATAATGAGATTGTGAAATTAACCCTTACCTTGTACTTTCCTTTAGTTAAGGATGTGTTAACCTTTTTCATAATGGTTAATGTAAGTTATTAAATTATAATAAAATTATATCCATATTTATGATATCATATATTATCCTCTTATATCATTATTGTAATAATTTTTCATTATTACCATTGTTTTGGGTGTCAAATGGTTTATTTTCATATGTTTGTTCTGCCATGTAAGTCTTGTTTATTATTCATAGGATATATTTTATTCATAACCAGAATGATATTAAGTTTATAAATATTATATTAACTCATCATATATATTTATTTATTCATAAATGAGTTCTTAATGTAGATAAAGAATATCATCACCTCGTGGAGAAGGTAGCCCGTTTATATGAATGAGCGATGATATGATTCCATTAATGGAAAAGAGGAAAGGAATTGGATTGTATATTAATTATATAGAATAAATATAATTTAATATTTATTATTTATATACAATAAATTCATCATTATACCCATCCAAATAATGTGGTGATGGAAACAAATTTCACCACCACGTGGAGACGAAAAGCCGTATATATGCTTGCATTGTGATATTATTTTCCATAGGATGGATAAAAGGTGGAATATGGTTGTTCCATAATCATTTTAAAAAATAAAAATATATATTATACTGGATTTATTAACTTATTAGGTATAAAATATTATAATATGATGTATAATGAGAAATGAACTTGAATGAATTTGGTAAAACAATTACCTCTTCTTCAGTGGACTTCCTTTGGATATCCACTTAGGGATACCTGGGTGGGTATTTTTAGAATACCAGGACAAATAGAAATTAACTAATAGTGTTTTTAGGAGAAATGGGTTTGGTTTGGTTGAGATATAAGTCTTAATGTGGTGTGAGTACGTGAGAGAGGAGGTGCCCATTTATATGTTAGGTGAGGGGAACTTTTGGGAACTCTCAATATAATAAATAAATATAAATTACTTTTCAATTTCAAATATCTGAAAAGTGATTTATTTATAATATAAAATTAGTATTGGTCCAAATCCTCTAATCCAATAATTTTTAGACATCTTTGGGTCACAATATTAACCTTATCTTTTGGATTTAACCCTTAGTTAAACCCTTTAACTCCTATCATGATAACTTGGATTTTTTTACATAATAAGGTTAATATCGTTATAGTAAAATTACAAAAGGACCCAAAATGGTTCAATTATGAAATAATTAACCATATATTATTCTTTTGGAAAATATTTTAAATTTTTATGTATTTTATATCACTTAATAAATTATTATTTATTTTAAAGTATCATTTAGGTCAATTTATTCAGTATTAATTTGTTTACAAATATCATAACAACATGAAAATTTTGAACAAAAACATATAATATATCAATGATATGTCTATGTTATCTATTAAATTCTTTAATTTCATTAATTATATCAAATTATATTAATTTTAATATTATTAATGTCATATATTTTATATTTCTATTAATTAAACAATCACTACATCATTATTATGCCATCCCTTGGTTAAATTATTCCATCTATAAAAATTAAAAATAAATTATCATTATTAATATAAATTTACTATAATTAGAATTTTTATTTCTAGTCAAATTTACCTTATTTATAACCATTTATAAAAAAGGTAATACTTATTAAAAAACATGAGTATGACATTTTTAACTTATATTTAAGTAAAATATTATAAATGAGATATTATTACCCAAGTGGATTAAAAAAGGATATAATTTCATCCTAAAGTGAGTTTTGGTAAACAAACACTTATTCAATGAAATCAGGACAAGTTGATGGGTAATATTATAATATTATAATATTTTCGTTACATTTAATTACCTGATTTACACTTAATAGTGGTAAATAATAATTTACTAAAGTAACTATTCATAAAATCCAAAAAAATAATAATAAGTCGATCCAATTAGAATCTAAATATAAAACAAACTATAACATTTTATGTTTTTTTTACAAATTCAATTCATAAAAGTGGATATATTAAGTTTGACATTAATCTCGCAGATGTGGTGAGAAGGCGGGTAAAAGGAAATGTTCCAAAGATCAATAAGTTTTTATATCTAATTTCAATATAAAAATGATTCCAATAACCTAAATTAGATTAATATATTTATTATTGACTTATTGTAACTTTAAAAATAAATTTAATTTTTAATATTTATTTAAACAAAAAACCAATTTTTAACTATAATGCAGCATTTTTACCTATTCATTAAAAAATGAAACTTCACAATAAAATAAAAAAATTCACTCTAAGCTAATTTTGATATTAAAAAATCAAAAATTAAATCTCTTTTGTATAATAAAATTTATAAAATTTCCAAAATTTAGTTTTAAAATAGGTTCTCCATTAAAATATTATAAAATTCCCTTTAAAAAATATAGTTTATACATTAAATCGAATTTGATCTTATATAATTGTCTAGGAAACACATAATATGAATGTTAATATTTTATGTAATATACATAAGTTTCATAATATGGTTAATATTATTAATAACTTCCATTTAAACATCTAGGTTAATAGATTGTGGTGTACTCAAACGTAGTGTTGTGTGCATCACAATATATCTAATTTATTTAATAAGAAAAAATACTATGAAATATCGAGGTGATACATTATTCTCTCATTCAAAAAAATTTATCCTCTAAATTTTTAAATTATCAAGTTATAAAAATATTTATGAATTTCATCATCATAATTTCCTCAAGTCCCCATATCTCCTTTTCTATTTTATGGTTTCTCCAAATAACCTTCACCAATCAATCCATTTGATTCCTTAACACTTTTTCTCTAGTATCAAGAATCATGATAGGCTCTTCACAATAAGTCAGATCGGGTTCTAGTTCTATTTCTTCATAAGTGAGTACATGCGTAGGCTCTGGCATGTATTTCTTTAATAGTTATACATGGAACACATCATGAAATTTGGAAAGACTAGGTGACATTGATAAACAGTAAGCTATATCTCTAATTTGTTAGAGGATTTCAAAAGTATTGATCTACCTGAGATTTAATTTTCCTCTATTATTGAATCTTAGAACTCCCTTCCATTGGGATAGCATCAATAAAACATGATATCCTACTTAAAATTCAAAATTTGTCCTTTGGTTATCGACATAGCTCTTTTTCCAACTTTGATCTGCTTTAATATGGGTTTGAATAATCTTTATCATTTTCATTGTTTCCTCAACATGTTCTAGGACTACATGTTTCCTTTCACCAACATCATCCTAAATAGTTCGTGTACAACATCACTTTCCATATAATTCTTCATAAAGTTCCATCTAATTACTTTAATATAAGCTATTGTTATAGGAAAATTCAACCAAAGGTAAATACTGATCCCACATACCTTGAATGTGAAGTGATAAAGATCTCAACATTTCTTTTAAAGGTTGGATAGTCCTCTCTGATTTTCCATCAATTTAAGGGTGTTAGGTCGTGCTGAAATGAAGCTTAGTATCTAGGGCCTTTTGAATAATTTTCATAAATTTTGATATAAAACAGGGATCATGATCATACACAATTGATAGAGGTACACCATGATGTCTTAAAACTTTATTAATATAGATTATTTATAAGTCTCTAAGAGGTAAATATTATGTTATAGAAAGAAAATGTGTTGATTTGGTAAGATGATCAACAATAAACTATATCACATCATTCCTTCTATGAGTCTTTGGTAGCCCCATGAAAAATTTCATCATAATATCGTCCCATTTATACATAGTTATAGGAAGGTGTTTCATGACTCCTCAAGGATATTGTATTTCATCTTCCACTTTTTGAAAAACCAAAAATCATGAAACATAATAAACAATTTTCCACTTTAAATTATCCTACTAGAAATGTTCCATCAAATATACATACATATTCGTGCTACTAGGGTGTATAGAGAAGTTTGAGCTATAGGCATAATCCAATAATTCCCTTTTAGATCAGATATAGAGGGAACACAATGCCTCTTCCCAAATTTCAAAATTCCATCTTCACATATGATGAATATCAATTTCCCATCATTGATATATTTAATTTTCTTCTAAAAATCATCATCATCAGGATGTAAATTTTTTAAAAATTTCAGTAAAATGGTTTGGAAACCATTCAAAATTGTAGTGATGTTTCACCCATCTTGATAATTCCCATATCCATATTTACTAGACCCATGAACATTGGATCCCTTTCAAATATGATTTTGTTCAGAAGTCCATGTTCCTTCCTACTCAAATAATCTTACAACTTATTTTCCTTCCCTAGTTGGTAGTGTATTAAGAAATCATAATCCTTGAGTAGCTGGAGCCATCTCATTTTACTCATATTGAGTTATTTCTGTGAGAAAATATATTTAAAACTCTTGTGATCTGTATGTATCTCACATATTTCCTTATTGATATGGTGTCTCTGTTAGGTCCACTAGGATACATAACCTAACATGGGTTGAATCAGGGTATGAAAGATTAAAACAATTGACCATATTGATCTTGTTTTGCTGTTAAGAAAAACTCTCTTCTCTCTCTTTCCCATTGAAGAGTACGATCAAATCTTAAATAAAGTAAATGAAATATTAATTTTACTTGAATAACCATCATCGGGCTAAATCCAAGGATCATACACCATCAATGTGCTGATGTACCAAATCCACTAAAAGCACAATGATATTTAAAAAGATCAGAGCGGACTCACTGCCCCTTGAGGTTTACAACCACTCACAATATGAAAGCTCGCTGCTCTCTCACCTGAAGTCTGATCACTGCTTCTTTATAAGATACACTCAAAGTTTAAATAATTGTAGGTCTCTTAATTATAAAAAATGAATGAATCTTCCTTTGTATGTATATTCTCTATTGAAGTCCAACTTTCACCCATATATGAATCACACTTTGCACCAGAGGTATCAGGAAATCTTCCAACATTCGCATAGCCATAGAATGACTGGCACACTTCTCGAATCCTTTAATTCTTCTCTATAATTTGGAATGATTATCCAATGCCTAGAGCACAAGTTTCAGCTAACTACATTCACGACACTCCCTACTCCAACTCAATACTTGGGCGACTGACACCATTTTATGCCAAAACCAACATAGGTGTGAAACTATCAACTAGCGTGCAACTTCTGAATAACCATATACATGTGTTCCCAAACCACCACTTGTGAAACCAAACCTGCTAGTGAAATTGGGGAAAAAATTCTTTCTATGTGTTGATATCTTGATGAAATGAAAAGGGTTGGACATCTATTTATAGGAATTGTGACCACCCTGAGCACTGTGTGCAAGTATCCTACTAATGTGCAAGTCTAGCCGCCCTAGTCTCAGTCACCCTAGTCACCTTGCATGCCCACACAAAAACATGGGTGCCCCTCTTTAAATTTACATATTATTAGGTTTAAATCTTGAAAATCATAAGGAACACAACTTTCCAAGACTCGAAGACACTGGTGTGCAAGTCCCTTTTCCAAAAAAAACTTTTCTCCATTTGCCGATTTTGAGGCCGAAAAAATTAGCAAACACTGGAAAATGGCACAACCATGTTTATGCCCTTTTTTTACCACCTTCAGATCATCCATTCCTTTGTTTAGGTTCTTCTGTCATTTATGGACTATCAAAAACATCTCTTGAACTCGACAAATCACCATGTAAACACCCTTTGGGAATAATTTGAGCATCATGGTCTGCATTGTCAACAAACACAACACAGAGGTATGTTTTGTCAAAATAAACAATCACTTAAAAATGAATCATTGATACTTTGAGATATTTTTTCACAAATATCCCTCCTTAGTTTTTTAAAACTATTCTCATAATGATTATCCATACTTTGATACCTCATTAAAGATTCTTCCTACCACTACCACCATTCACCTCATTCTATTCAGATAGTGATCAATGATTCCCTCAACACATACTCTAATCCCACATGAGCAATGATCAGCATGAGAAATAAGTGTAAATGAAATGTTCATCAACAAATCACTTAATTTATGACACAAAATTGTTTATACAAAACCGATAACAATTTCTAATAATTGGAATCCTTCTAACACCATTCCAACACCACTCTTTGGGATTTATCATGATCCCCGGGTGTCGTGATATATAGTCTTTGATCAATCACATCTAGAATCATCAAATTTTAATACTCCTCCTTCATTTTTTTGGTTCATGTGTTTTCCAAGATAAGATCTGGTTGATCACTTCGAACACCACATACTCCAATCAGGGTGCTCCCCCTATCAGCTTCTTCACCTATCTTGATAAACTCTCTATATCTCGTTGCTCCACCTATCTGCTTCTCCCAGTGTCTTTGAAAAAGACATTGTATCCCTTCTTTATACATAGTTTCTTTCCCTTTTGGAGTCACTCTTTCTCCCCCATTTTCAAAAAACCTAATGGTCACTCCTTTTGGGTCTGCAATAGATTACTGAGCATAGATTGGTACAGTAAGTAAAACACACCATACCTCGGGGAGTGGGGGGGGGGTCTCCACACTCAAACACTTTCATGTGATGGGAGTCTAATGGACTCCTAGACCTAGTCGACGCCTCAAAAATGCGTCCTTGGGTATCGCCTTTGTCAGAATGTATGCAACCTATAGCTCTATAGGCACATACTCATAATTCACAAGTCCTTGCCCAACCTTATCCTGGTTAAAATGACACTTGCTCTCAATGTGCGTTGTCCATGAGTGATGGACATGATTTTTTCTGATATTTATAGCACTTGAGTTATCACACCGGATTATGATTGGAGACTTCACATCAAATCCCATATCATCAAGCTGCTGCTTCATCCACAATAACTGAGTGCATGCTTGAGTGGCCACAATATACTCAGATTATGCGGTGCTTAATGAAATGTAACCTTGCTACTCTATTAGCTAGGAAATAAATAATCCACCAAGATAGAATGTACCTCCTGAAATTAATTTCCTATCATCCGCTGATCTGGCCATATCTACATCAGTATATCCCAATTACTCTGACTAAGATTTGTCATAATATATCAATCCGAAATCCACCATTCCCATGATATATCAAAGTATTCGTTTCACAAAAAGCATGTGGAATAATTTGGGATTACTTTGATATCTCATTGCTTAGCATTTGGAGAATACAATGTCGGGCCTTGTTGTGGTGAAGTACAGTAAACATTCAATAATTTGATTGTATTTTGTAATATTAACTACCTTTCCTTCATCATCTTTTGAAAGTTTCATCCAGGTAGCAACCAAAGTATTCATTTCCTTATAATTTTCCATTCCTAATCTTATAAGAACCACCTTATAATATTTTTATTGAAAAATGAAAGTTATATTCCTACCTTTTGACACCTATAAACCATGGAAAAATGTTATCTCTTTAATCATTGACATTTCGAACTCACTTTTCATGAATTCGGAAAACTGTCTGCACTGAGCTTTATCTGATCTTCCAAATATTATGTCATCAACATAAACCAGCACCATCATCCTTTTATTACTATCATTGTAGAAATAGAGATTGTAATCAACTCCACTACGCTGGAAACCATGCTTCTTAAAATAACTATCAAGCTTTGAGTACCATGCTCTTGGTGCTTGTATCAGCCCACACAACACATTTTTCAGCCAAAAAACCATGTTATCATCCTCAGGAGTGAAAAAACCTTCTAGCTACTCGATATACACTTATTCCTCCAGAACCCCAATGAAGAATGTATTTTTCACATCCATCTAGAACACTTTGAACTTCTATTGCATTATAATGGAAATGAATAATCTGATTGTCTCCAGCCTTGAAACAGGTGAAAATGTCTCATCAACATCTATTCCCTCTATCTAGGAGTATCCTTTGCACACTAGTTGTTCTTTGTTTCAAATAACTATTTTGTCTTTATTAATCTTCTTGTGATAGACCCATTTAGTCCCACTAAAATTATCATCTGATGGCCTCAAAAAAATCATTCATGTATGATTCTTCTCAATATGGTATATTTCTTCATTCATTGTCTGAACCTAGTTTTCATCTTTAGCTGCATCAACCAAACATTTAGGTTCAACTTCAGATAAAAGTTATGTTTGCGGTAGTGACTTCATTATTCTTATCCGATCTGGTGCTGTCTGATCACCAATGATATTCTGTCTATCAACTCCGACTCGACTATTTGTCCTCTTTGTAGATACAGACAGAAATTATTCTTTTTCATCATCACTATCTTCTTCTGAGTCAGTATCTGCTACTTTTACGCCATCCTATATTAGATTCATCATCATCACTTTCATAAAAAAATTGTTCATTTTTCTGTTGAGTATTCTCTTCATTTTACAAAATATTGACATCATTTCTCTCAACTACTATTCCAATACTCTTGTTAAATATTTTTTATGCTTTTCTTTTTACTTAGTAGCTGAGGAATATCCCATCATCTCCACGTTACTCAAATTTCCTATATTTTTCTTTATAGAGAATAAAGCACTTTATACCAATAATTAAAAATTATTTCACTGCTGGATTCTTTACATACCACATCTTATACAAGGTCCTTCATTCATTCGAAGATAATATATACCTATTAGAAATGTAGAATGATGGAAATACTATTTCCTCCCAAAATTTATTTGGTATGTCTTTTTCTATAAGCTTCATTCTGGCCATGTTGTTGATGATCCAATTTCTCCATTAAACCACTCCATTCGATTGTGGATTTCTTACTGAAGAAACTTTATACCTTATCCAGTGTTTCTTGGGATAGTCTTCAACATAACTTTTTTTGAATTACATAACATTTTCTGTACAAAACATCCAAATTTTCTACCCATGCATCCTTTAAGATTCCCTTCGTTACTATTTTTTAAAACTAAACACATCATAATTCTGGGAAATGATAAATACCCATCCCATTATACTGTAATAATAAATTAAAAGAATGTAATGCCTCTTCCCATTAATGACTATTGGTGATGTGGGTCCAAAAACATCAGCATGCACCAATTCAAGTACTCTTATTGACTTCTTTTCCTTTTCTTTGTACATATTCCCGATGATCTTCATTTGTTGAAAAGAATCACATGTATGTGTATGATCACGTGATAGCTTAGGTAGGTCTCTTGTTGGATCATATTTTACCAGATATTCTAGTGATTGTAGGCATAGATGACCAAGTCGTTTATGTCGCAGGTTGTTTTCTTCCTCTCTAGATAAAAAGCACATATCTTCTCTTCCACTTATGAGATAGAGATTTTCCTTTGTCCCTTTTCCCTATAGGATCACTGTAGCATCTCTTCCCTTGACAAAACACAAATTCTAGGTAAACCATATTGAATGAAATGAGTCACACAGCTGACTGAAACTGAGAAAATTGTGACTGAGATGTTCTACAACAAAGACATTATCACTTCTTATTTGTTTTCCCCCATACCTGGCCTTTCCAAATCTAATTATCTTAAAGACTTCATCATTTCCAAACATGAAAACTCTTTATTTGTCATATTTTATGCCTGTAACCAAATCCTTATTTTCCATCATGTGATATGTACAACCAATTTCAAAAATCTATACACTAGAATAGTCTGATGCTTTAAGGGAAATTTCATCAACTACTACCTTCTCTTCTTTTTCCTTCTTGGACCATATTTTTGATTTCACACTTGACATAGATTGATATTTGTAACACCCTGAGATTTTATGAGATATATTATTTTTAATTTCTTTCATTTCTTCTGTTGTACGATACACAATGATTATCTTGCGCTATATGCAACACCGTATTAGCTTGCAGTATACGCAATACTATTCTTTGATCGTGTTATACAGAATTTCATGTTCGTTTGATAGTAGTCAATCTACGCAACATTGAGTGTACACACACATATATATATTTTCAATGTATAAATGAAATATAGTTGGATTATATTATACACAACTACAAAAGAGTCTTGCACTACATGCAGCCCTGACTTGTCTTACATTACACACAATCACGACCTTCCTCGATAGCGTTTGTTGTACGCAATACCGGGTTTCACTAAACAATGATATATTGTTATAATATTATTATGAACTAGCCATTATGAATAGTATTAAATAAATTTTTAATTTTATAACATTATTATTCATCTTACACATTTTCTAGAACATTGTATGAGAACAAAATAAAATTTTTGGGTAAAATAAGTATTTTAAAAAAAATGCAGTTTTGCCGCCTTTTGATGGCGCACCCACTTTAAATCTAGTTTTTTACAGGTTAATAAGTTCAATTTTACAAAATAAACTTCTTTTATAGAATAATTATTTAAAAATTCACTTTGGATAATTTTTGATATTTTTTTGATAAGTTTCTTATTTTTATGAATAGTAAAAATACGCTAAATTTTAATTTAAAAAAACTTTATTCATCGAGATAATTTTTAGGGTTAAATTATAATATTGAATGGTTTTAAAGTATAAATAGATTTTATTTTTACCATTTTATATAATATATGTCATTACCATTAATTTTACATTGAATTCATAGGTAAAACCATTTCAATCTTTGACATTGTTTTAACTTTTAAAACCTGTTTGCTTAACAACAGGATTAATTTTAACTTAATTACTAAAAATTATGTGTTTTGAATGTTTAAAAATGGATTCAATATTTGAATTCAGTGGGTCCAAATTATGTCAATATCTTACTTTTATTTTTTTGATATTATGAATAGTAACTACGGTAATTTTTATTTACTGCAGTTAATGGTGAATTGGGTAATTAAGGGTAGAAATAAGATTATAAAATTACCCTAACACCTGCCCAAATTCTATTGGATGAATGAATGTAGAACCATATCACCTAATGGTTATAATAGATTAATTTTATGAACTTTTTAGCATGAAAATAATTTAATTATTATTAAAACCAAAGAAAGTGACAACATGTCACACTCTTAAATCTTATAAGTATAATAATTTCACATTAGTGACAAAAATCATGAATCATCAAACATGAATAGTATCTAGAAATCTAATAAAATTATATACATCATGTAAATTTATTTTGAATTTTTAGGGACGAAAAAATTTTCATTAATGGCGACACAATAGTGATGCTGAAATTGTTTATTTTGTGAAAAATCAATAATATAGTTTTTATTAAAATAATAATACCTATAAAAAGGACCAGAAACTAGAACAAACATTATTGGTCAAGTATATATATACCCTAATAATCCAAGGGTCAATTTTTGGGCAATTTGAAGCCTTATAAAATAGATAAATATATTTATTTTATTTTATTTTAAATGATGTCAAAGATGTCACCTTCATAATTTAATAAATATAAAAATATAAATATTATGATTTCAAGATGATAAATTCGAGTAAAAATATTATTATTAAAGTTATTATATTTATCTTCATCATAGTGTTTTATTTTTAATTTTTATGAAATTAATTAGTATATTAAGTGATTATACAAAAATGATGTAGTAATTGTTTTTTAAGAGAAATATCAAATAAATGGTTTTGTAAATATTAAAATAAACATTATATGAACTAATTAATTTTCTCCAAAAACATTCTAGATGAATATGACATGTTAAAAATATATTAATAATTTTTGTTTGAATATATCCTATGTGTCAATTTTATTCAAATTCAAATAAATGAATAGTGTCAAAATGAACAGTATTTTTATTTTATAAAAATCACATATTATTAAATTGATTAAAAATCATATAAATATTTAAAAATTATAAATTAAAATTTATATGGTCTAAAATGTCATAAATTTCCTAATTATGTATAATTCACAACACATAATTAATTATTTATAACAATTTAAAATCTGGAATATTATTACCACAAAGAAGATTAAATAAATTAAATAAGGATAAATCAAATTGATAAGGTTTAAAATAAATTCCCAACAAGTCTAAATTTTATTGGATGAAGAGATTACAACCTTATCACATCTAAGATTCTTATTTTAGTCATTTTTAATGTTTTGAAGTGGGGTTTCATTTATTATAAATTAATATTTTTGAGGTTTCCAAAGGTGCCCCTCTCCTCCCTTATAAAAGGGCACCTCCTCCCTCTCCTCTTTACACAACATTGAGCATTTAAACTCATCCAAACCCTGACCATTTCTCTTTTCCACGTCCCTATAAACATTCTGGAGGTTCTTGCCTTCTCAATAGACCATCTCTGGTCCCTTAAGAGGAAGCTTAAAGGAGGAGCGTCAAAGAAGAGGTAATCTCTTCCACCGATTCTTTCAAGTTTCATTATTCTTAAAATTATTCTTCTTTAGTTGTTTCATTATAAAGTAATATAATCAATATCACTAATATACTGATATGTTTTTATAAATATGAAACAACTCCATTTCACCTTCTATCCATCCTACGGAAAACAAAATCACCGCGCATGCGTACGTACGGAATACAGTCTCCATGCCGTGGTGTAATCTATTTTCCCACCACCACCTTACTTGGATGGGTATAATGGTGTAAATAATAACTATATATGTTTATTATTACATCATAATTATTTTGAGTTATTATATCATCCAATCCAATTCTATTCAATAATTATGGGAACGATATCATCGCTCGTGCGTACGTATGGACTACCGTCTCCATGAACGCGATGAGATTTATTTTCCATGATTAACCATTCAAGTATGATTATAAAATATATATATATATATATATAATAAATAATAATGAATGATATTACATAATAATTATACTTTATTTATGTACATATATGTTTCATTTACTTAATTCCATTTAATTCAATAAGTAAATGAAAACAGCGTTCATGCGTACATACGGTCTACCATCTCCATTAATGGTGTATTTCATTCCATTTATTGATATATCATATATATATTCATATACTGAATATATATTATATATAAATCATGTTTTACATTTTTTAATTAAGAAAATCAGTATATAAGTGATAATATCAAGAACAACAAATCGAAACACGTATGATAAATGAAACGAATTTACCCAAAACGCTGCTTTATCATGGAATTCACAAAAGAACGGGTAATATAAAGTCATAAGTGAAATAATTATTATATAATAACTATGAATATGATTCTATAATAAGTCAATGACATTATTTAAAACATTATACCGGATATCCGGATACATACGAAGCATATCAGACATAAGGTAAGGGATAACTTTTCCAATCTCT
Organism: Viscum album; assembly: GCA_963277665.1. Classification (NCBI taxonomy): domain Eukaryota; kingdom Viridiplantae; phylum Streptophyta; class Magnoliopsida; order Santalales; family Viscaceae; genus Viscum; species Viscum album. The sequence goes on along the minus strand of OY728123.1, from coordinate 1,418,856,112 downwards.
TTTTTATCCGAGATTGTTTATTCGTAAGTATTTACTCGGGTTATATTTATCATCCATGTCCCTATTTTGTAAAAATGGTTTCATGTATGTTTAATGTCCTTTTTACCAATTTTTTACTTTTACTACATATGTATGGAACCTTTGTTTTGTTTACCATAAGAGGACCTTTTTGACTTTTCTGACAAAAGTACGAGGAGAATTGTTTTTTAGTTATACGACATGAACAGATTTTTATTGTTTAATAATGCCTTTAAATAATGAATATTAATCTACAAGATTTCATGACTATTTTCAACAAAATCCTTTTATTTTTAAATTTCTTGGCATTTTTTGAAGAGAAAATGATTTTGAAAAAGAAGGGATATTTTCCTCATGAATTCATTTCAAGTGTTTTATCAAAACCATTTTGCATATAAGATGACATATTTTTCATATTTGTATGTTTCAAGTATAATGTCTCTATGATTTTAATGGTTTCACTTTTTTATGATGAAATGATATCCATTTGTTTTATATGAATTATGTTATGATGGGATGATGTTTATGAAACCCATTTTATTCATTGGGTTATGATGAATGATTTATGTTTATGTTGTGGAACACATAAGAATGATTTCACTATGAGATGGGTGGGACCTATATCTCACTCCAAAGCATTGGGTAACGATTTATATCTCATGATATAGACATGGCTAGAAAGGTAAGTTAATCCGGTTTAGTGATATAGGACTGGAACGAGGAGTGAACTCGATTCAGAAAGGGACTTTTTCCACTAAGATGGTCTTGGCAGTAATGCCTTGGCTACTATGGAAATCATATCAGGTGCATAATGGTTTTCCACAATTAAATATTTTTTTCCCATGCTATTTTACAATGATTGAAGTTCAATTATGATCTATTCCTTATGTACTGCCATGTTTTATGTCATTGCCCACGATTTTGATGGTTAAACATTATGTTCATGTTTTTAAGTTCAAATGTATATGGTTTGTTTTATTATCTCCATGATTACCATTACTGAGCATTTGAGCTCACCCTTTATATGTTTTCTTTTCCCCAGGATATAAAGAAAGGTTTTAGGTAATAAAACAAAATGGGAAGATCTTTATGGGAGATGTTGAAGATCTTTCACAACAATTAGAATATTTTGTTCCGAGTTTCCAAAGACACTAATCTATTACGATCCTTGAGTGTTGGTTTTTGTTATGTATTAAGTATCACAAAAAAGTAATGTAATGTCCATGTATGACATGATTTGGGTCTCTACAACATTTCTGATCTTTCTTAGACTATTATGGACCGACTTCATCTGGAAAAGCCGCAAATCTATTTCTCATTTTCTACTCACATGTTGGTTCATTGATCAGATGATTGTGGACATTTTGATTATTCTTTGAAAAATTCCTCTATATGATAAATTTACAGTATCTTGACATGTGACCATAAACCCCTAACCAAAAACATTATCCTTAAAAATATGTTCTAGAGAACTTATCTCTGTTTAGCTGCCACCTTTGTTCTTGTTCCTTTCGGTATCTTCTGGCTACAGAAGACACATTTTGTGAGTGTCCCATCTTTCAACAGCAATAACACCTGATTAAACGTGAATTCCAGTTTTTCACTTCTAGACTTCTAATTTCCCCTTCAGTTATCTGAATCTTCTGATTTTTCTTTGTACCCCATTCAATCTTCAATTTAGGAGTGGGTGCTTATTGTCTGACTTTGACTATCATGGTTTTATTTTTATAGTCAAGCCCCACATTATCCTTAACATCTGAAAATAATTGTAGATTTTGTTTGTTGGATACTATGCCCCACTTTCATATATTCATTCTTTTTAAATATTTTTGTTCCATGTATCATACCAGGAGTCAAGATTTTTTCTTGATCCTTTACTTTTTTTCGTAGGCCGACAGATTTTTTTTCCATGTTCTTTGATACACTTTATTTGATATTTCATAGTTTTATTCAAGATGTAGATCTCCTTTTTCTGTTCTTCAACATTGTGTTTATGTTCATCATACTTTTTTAAGATCTCTGGCCTGGAGGAATTATGTTTTTCAATTTCATTTACCAGCTCATACTTCTCTTCTTCCTATTGTTGAATATATAGTTTGGAATCATGTACCAATTTTTTGGATTTATTCTTTTTGATCCCCAATCATCTATTTCCATAAGAGATGCTTCTAAACTAGCTTCCATGTCAACTACTCCATTAACGTTTTATCCTTCTCTATCAGTTTCAGTTTCTTATTTTGTATGAGAACCACCGACAACTACCACCATAGAAATTTCTACACAATCATTGTAGTTCTATATCACTTCAACCTCCTCATCCTTAGACTCATCTAAACTATCGCATTCTTGTGAAATGCTATTTTTCTTTTTAAAGAAATTTTTCTTGAACTGTTTCATGTCTTTCACATAGGCTGAATACTTCTTCTTGGGAATTTCAACTTCATCATCATAATTATCTTTCAGGATATTTTTGGGAAACTGTGTTGTAAGACAAATAACCTTTCCACATATAAATCAGGAAAGAGGAAGTTCCCTTTTAAACATTCCTTTTATTCTATGATGATTCGAAGAAAGGAATGACATCACCTCCTTTGTATCTTCTTCTTCCTGGTAATCTTTAATATTGATCTTCTTCTTAGCATTGAATGACACCTCTTTTGATTTACTCTTTTCCTCAGCATAATTATCATCATTTCTCATTTCATATTCAAAAAGGGTACAATGAAATATTTCTAGGTTCAACTCTTTCAGATCCTTGTCTTCCAATATTGAAACATTTAGACTAAAGAGAGGTGGATGTTTCCCCAAGATTCACTTAACAATCTTTATGTCTTTAATGTCTTTACCAAGACCTTGTATGTCTTCCACTACAACATTTAACCTATCAGTGAAGGAATAAATAGACTCATTTAGGTTCATTCTCAGATATTCACATTTGTTCCACAATACTTGCTTCTTTTCTTCTCTAACATTTGAATCTCATACATATATGTTCAAAAGTTTTTCCCACAAGACCTGTGATGTTTTTCATGACATTTAATTCATATAGATACCATGGGATAGGGCTCACCCGAAAGCATTGATCCCCTTAGCGTTGACATCCAATTCTATTTGTTCAGTTTACGATAAAGGACGACTATTAATATCAGCATTTATACCATGCATTGCTACTATAAACACATCCATTACCAATGATTTGAAGTAGTGTTGAATCTGATTCTTCCATAGTTGAAAATTGTTCCCATGGAAGATTGAAATCCCTTTATGATTGGTGACCTCTATTTGAGATAGAAACACTGATATTAACCTTTTCCTGTGATACAAATTATTAGGTCCACTAGGTTAGATACCCTAAGGGGGGGAGGTGAATCAGGGTTTGATAGATTAATACAACTTCCCCTATTGATATTGTTTTTCTATTAAGAAAAACTCTCTTCTATCTCATTCCCATTGCAGAGTATGAACAAATATTAAATAAATCAGGGGACATAACATTTTTACTTGGTTCACCCTCACTAAGCTATGTACAAGGAGCATACACCGAAGATGTGACAATTTACCAAATCCACTAAAAGAACAGTGATGTATAAAATGTTCTAAGTGGACTCACTATACCTCCTTCTTTACAACCACTCACAATATGAATGGTCGCTTCTCTCTCAACTGATGTGTGCCCAATTATTCTTCAGAAGATCCACTCATTGATTATAGACTTGTAGGTCCCTTCATTATCACAAATGAATGCATATTAGTTTGTCTGTATATGCTCTATTGACATCCAACTTTCACCCATATATGAATCAAACTTTTCACCAGAGTCACTGGGAAATATTCCAACATTAACATAGCCCTATAACGACTGGTGCGCTTCTCTAAGCATAACACACTTCTCTAAGATTTATCGTGCTTCTCGAATGCATGACACAAATGTTTCACCTAACCACTTGCATGACACTACCTTCACCAACTCCAAACTTGGGAGACTTACACCCTTTTACACCCTAAACAATATTGGTGCACAAATATCAACTAGTGCACAACTTTTGAATAACCTTATACTTGCATGCCCAAACCACCACTAGCGCGACCAAACCTACATGTGTGACTCGAGATCAAATTATCTATATGTGTTTAGATCTTGCTGAAATGCAGAGGTCTATACCTCTATTTATAGGCATTTTGAACACCCTAAGAACCGCGTGAAAGTCTCTTACTAGCACACAAGTCCAGTAGCCCTAGTCTCCATCGCCCTAGTCACCTTGCTTTCCCAAACCAAATCTTGGGTGCCCCTCTTTCCATTTTCATATTTTGATGTAATGATCTTGAAAAAAAAATGGCACGCAACTTTCCAAGAGTCCAAGACACTAGCACACAAGTACCTTTTCCAAAAATACTTTTATGCATTTTTCGATTTGGAGGTCCAAAAATTTGGCAAACAGTGGAAAACGACGCCACCTTTTATCTGCTATTTTTTTGTACCACCTCCAGATCATCCATTCCCTTTCTGTGGTACTAATTGAAATCATGTACTATCAACAACATCTCATGAACTTTAAAACACACCATGTAAACCCCCTTTTTCAAGAATTTAAACATCGTGGTCTGCTATGTCAACAAACACAACATGGATGTCTACTTTTTAAACAAACACAATCACCTCAAAAATGATTCAATGATACCTTGAATGATTTTTAACAACAATATCCATATCTTTAGAGTACATATTACTACTGCTAACTCAATAACATGAGTTATATAGTTCTGTTCATGTGTTTTTAACTGACATGATGCATATGTAATAACACTATCATTCTGCATAAGGACACAACTAAGTTCTTTTCATAATGTATCACTATAAATCAAAAAACCACCATCTTTAGATGGTAATGTCAAGATAAAAGAATTTACTAATCTTCTATTAAATTATTAAAAAAATTATTAGTATTATTTTTTCTATATTAATTGAACTCATTTTCATGTTAGATTGGATAATAGGTTATCCAATTAGGAAAAATTATGAACGAAACACTGATAGTAACCAACTAAACCAATAAAACTACATACCTCAGTTATGATCTTTTGTGATTTCCATTCCAAGATTTATGTTTTCTTTATAGGATAAACATATATTCCATCCAAATAGACAATATGACGTGAAATATAAATTTCATAAATCCATAATTCACACTTTTTAAATTTACCATATAACTCTTCCATTATGAGAGTCTCAATAATGATTCATAATTGATTCTCATGGAATTCATGGGTTTTAGAGTATACCAGAATATCATAAATGAATACCATTGAAAAATCATCAAGATATTACTTGAATAGTATTTTCATTAGATCCTCAAAAAACCGAAGTTCATTAGTCAATCCAAATGGAATTACTGTAACTTCATAATTTTTGTTCCTTGTCTGAAAAACTATCTTCAAAATTTCTTATTTCACTTGAAGTTGATGATATCCAGGATAAAAGTAAATCATCGATAATAATTGAGCCCCATGAATTTGATCTAATAAATCATCGATACGTGACATATGATACTTTTTATTTATTATAATAAATTTGATTTCCCTATATTTAATATACATCCTCATGAATTCATCTTTCTTATTGACCAATAGAATAAGGGATCCCTATATAAGAACACCAGGGTGAATTAATCCATTTCTACCAAAATATTTGATTAGCCACTAAATGAGGCTAATATTCATTGTTAATATACATAATTTTCATGTTCTTTGTTATTCATAAACACCATTTTAGTGCATTTTACACTTTGAACATCATTTCACATTATGATTGTAATAGCTTCTTAAAATGCACTATTATGTGGTACATTTTTGAACATCATTTAAAGTACCCAATGATTCATCTGATTTTAAGGAATTTAATTATACATATTTTAATTTGATATTTTTGGAAATTTATCTAAACTTAAATATGAACATGTTTGATTCAGGGATCAGTGGAGAATTCATGGAGGATGATGGAGATATTTGGAAATGAAAGGATGCTATTCTGGAGAAGGCAGATTGGACGTCAGCCCGCTGATGAGGCTGTGGGGCCCAACTTAAAGGCCCAATTAAGCCCACATTTTGTGGGATGATCGAAGCCATGTATAGGAACAAATCACTATTCAGGATTTAATGCTAATTCTGCATCCATTGTTGTTATTTAGGCGGCCCAAGTTAGAGATAAAATTCTGGGCCAGATTCTGCGGCCCAGAAAAACAGTCCACCAATTTGATCATATCTCGGAATCCACAACTCCAAATGGGCCCACAATTTACAGGCGGTTATCAAACATCTGGAGATCCCTTTTCTTCGTCTATGGCCCACCCTGAGTCGGACTTCTAGAAAGTCTTCCAGACGCGTCTGTTCGGTGAAGTGAAGATGGCTGCCACCTCGGGTCAAATGTGGAAAAGTTTAAATTCCACAAGATTTCCACCACCTATGACCTACCAAAATTAATTGAGATGATTTGTACTGTTGGAGGCTCGACCCAAGGCTCCAAAAACGCCTATTTAAGGCAGTGGTGGTGAAGGATAAAAAGATCTTGGATGCTTTGTTCAATTGTAATGTTATGCTGCATTTTTGTTGCCTCAATTTTTTCTTTCACATGTAAGTTGTTCAAATCACTTTAGTTTCTTAATAAAAGTTCTTCTTCTCCTCTTATTCTGTTGTTCTTAATATCAATTTGATACCGTTGGATCATGGTGTGAATTTATTCACACCAACCCTTGTGAAATTATTCACACAACGGTGGAGTGATCATTTTATTTTTGTTGTTTTCCTTACTTCTCCATTTCCTCCCTCATGAGTCTACTTTCCGCTTCCATTGAAACCATGGGATAAATGGAGGGCTAACCCACTTATGGGTTGATCCAAGGGAGTAGCAAGGGGCTGTATTGTATGTTATTTATCACATAATTAATGTATAATCACTTCTTTAATTGGGATTTTTATTTGTTGATTTTTAAACTCCATCGTCCTTGTTGAATTTAAGGTCACACACTTCAAGTACAAACACGATCCTTTACCTTGAAGTTCTCAAAACATTGATCCTTCAAGTGTATGGGTGATTAGTATTAGAGGGTGTAGGCATTAAACCAGTAAGTGATGATGTAGTTTTATCTCCTTAAATGAACCCATCTCAAATTTAAAAAGTTGAAATCATTAAAAAGAAAATACGTCCAATCCACCCGAGCGATAACCTAGTATCAACTAATTATTTTAAATTGAATCCACTTAAATCTATTAGATATATTTAAAACCCATCCAAAATAAATCCAAGTTGGCCACTTCATATCTAAAAATCCATTTCTTAGGTTGTCTATCTTAGGTATCTTCTTAGGTCTCTGTGGAATCGACAACCCAAGCTACACTACAAGGATCGTTCTACCCTTCTTCTCTTCGGTAAATTTGGACGTGAACCAAATTTTGGCACCGTTGATAGGGACCAAGTAAGTACCTTAGATCCAAAAAAACCCTTCTTTCCTCACCTCCATTCTTCTACTCTCACCCAAGATCTCTTATCTTGTCCCTTTCTTGCTTTTTTTTGGCGCATGTCTGCCTACACCCGCGATTTCTCAAACAGACTAGTTAGGGAGGAAAGTCCTAGGATAGGGGAGTCAAGTGCACCTAATGGATTGTTTAAATCAAATTCAAATATTCTGTAAACCCCAAAGTCAGAACATGAAACAAGTCCAATGGAGGTTCATCCACAATATCAAATTGTAAACCCTGGGGGAATCAAATGGGAAACCAAAACCAAGAAGCTCCAAACATAGGGAATGCAGTTGATGAAACCATGAACGACTACCTTACTCCAGCTTGGACCAATGCCCCCTCATGAATTAGACACAATTCCATAGGAGACACCAACTACATATTCAAACCCCATGTCCTAAACCACCTTCCAACCTTTCATGGGATGGAGTCATAAATGCCATACCTTCATGTCAAAGAGTTCAACGACATTGTTGAAACCATGTGTCCCCCACATAAACTAGAATCCGCTAAGATGAGGCTATTTCCTTTTTCATTAAAGGATCGAGCTAAAAATTGGCTAAAAAACTTGAGACCTGCATCAATCCACTCTTGGGACCAACTGCAAAGATAATTCTACAAAAGATACATCCCTCATCACAAAACAATTGCACTTAAAAAGAGCATCCAAAACTTTTTTTGAAAAAGAGGGAGAGTCATTCTATGAAACATGGGAGAGGTTCAAAGACACCCTAAACATGGTTCCACACCATGGGTTTTCCATACCGGAACAAGTGAGAATTTTCTATGATGGGTTGGGTCCGGGGAACAAACAGTTCATTGACATGATGTGTAATGGAACCTTTAAAAACAAGGCCCCAAATGATGCTTACGAGTATCTCAAAAGTCTGTCTGAACAAAACCAAACTTGGGGAACTTCACCTTATTCTGAAAAGCCACAACGAACTACTGAAATTCATACACTTAGAGAAGAGGATAGCCTTAGGGCTAAACTCACAGCACTCTCTAGGAAGGTTGAAGAGATAGACCTTAGGAAAGTCCATGAAATCCAAAATGTAGACCTTGTTTGCACAATTTGTGACAAACATTACCATAAAACAGACAACTGCCCAACCATTCCATCTATCAAGGATGTTCTTCTTGGAGGACCCCAGTGGAAGTCAATGCCCTAAACTTTCAAAATCCCCAATACCAAAACACCTTAAATCCTAGGTACAATGACCACCCAGGCGTCCGATGTAAGGATAACCAATAACATAGCCAACCACAAGGGAAAAATCCTTACCCTCATCAGAAATACCAAACCCATAACCAGTTCCAAACCCAACCTGTCCAATACCAACAGCCATCAGTCCATTTTCAACAAACCATCCCACCTCCAAAATATCCCCCTGGGAAAAACCAACCTACTCAAGCACTAACCCAAACTGTTCCACAAATCCTACTAGAACAACTGTGCAAACAAATGGAGAGGATGAACTCAGAAGTCTCTTCCCTAAAACAAGAACTTCAAACCATCAAAACATGAAAGGAACCCATGCCTACTCAGGCAGTGCCATCCTCAACTTCAAGGAGAGTCATGTTGTTCTCAAACAACTCATGAACAACTAAAGGCTGTGACTGTTTTAAGAAGTGGGAAATCAATTGAGAAACCTGAACAACTAATTCAGAACCCACCTGAAGATTCAAACTTGGATGAAAATTTAAATGAACCACAAGATCAAAATGAGGAAACTGATAACAATGTGAAAGAAACAACTCTTCAACAAACAACCCCACAACCTGCACCATTTCCCCAACGCATGAGGGGGAAATCGAAGCCTGAGCAGAGTGAAACGTTGAGGGAAATATTTTCACAAGTCAATTTGAACAAACCCCTTCTCAATGCAATCCAAACTATACCTGCCTACTCAAAGTACCTTAAGGACTTATGCACTTTTAAAAGAAAATTTTCACATAAAATCCAAGTCCTTTTGGCTACTAATGTGAGTACCACCATTCAAGGGACCATTCCTCCTATGTTAACAGACCCAGGTTTCCCTTACATCAATGTTGAACTAGGAGAGAGAAAAGTTGTCAAGGCCTTGTGTGACCTAGGTGCTAGTGTCAATCTCATCCCATATGTTGTGTACTGCCAATTAGGGCTAGATGAACTCCAACCCACATCTGTCACACTTCAACTTGCTGATCGTAGCATTAGGGTTCCAAAGGGGATTTTAAAGGACGTTCTGGTAATGGATGAAAACTTCATCTACCCTGCTGATTTCATTGTCCTTGACAACCATCCAAACTTAGGAAATAAGGAACAAACCCCAATCATCCTTGGTCGTCCTTTCCTTTCAACAATCAACTCTGTTATCCGAGTCCGAAATGGGAACATGACCATCACCTTTGGGAACATGAGTCTAGACCTGAACATCTATAATGCAAGCTAAAAAATTGGGGATGACGAGGATATTCATGAAGTAAACATGATAGGAAGCATTGATAATGAATCCATGGAACATCAAGGAATATTTGATGAATGTTTAAGTCAGAATGAGATTGATTTCCTTTTTTCATATGAAGGAAGTTTATCTCCTTGGCTTGAATCATTTTCAAATTGTTCTTATGATGAATTCTTAGGTCCAACAATCAGTGAAACCTTTCAAGAAACCAATTTCATAGAGACCCTTCTAAATTCCTTCCCTAAATCTGATCAAGCCAATCTAGTAGCTGAAACTTCTACATGTGAGTAATCAATCCTATCTGAACCTCTAAAAAAAGAAATTGATCTTGATCCAATGTCCCAATATTCTGCTGAAATTTTGAACCGACCTGATCTTGAATTGAAGGAACTTCCTGCTGCATTAAAGTATGCCATCCTAGGGTAAAATCAAACACATCCTATTGTCATTTCTTCTTCTCTTGAAGCCAATCAAGAGAGGATGCTTCTAGATTTCCTTAGAAAGCATAAGAAAGCCATTGGTGGGACCCTTTATGATATTCCTGGGATTAGCCCACTTATCGGGACTCATAGGATTGGTCTGGAATCTGATTCAAAGCCATGTCGTCAACCTCAAAGGCGACTCAATCCTAATCTCATGGAGGTAGTAAGGAAGGAACTTCTGAAATTGTTGAAATCTGATATCATATATCCCATAGCTGAGAGTGAATGGGTGATCCGAATCCAAGTGGTTCCAAAAAAGGATGGAATCACAGTGATAACCAATGAGGATGGAGAGATTTTTCCAACATGGGTGAGTAGTGGATGGAGGGTCTGCATTGACTATAGGAAACTAAACTCATTCACCAAGAAGGACCATTTCCCCTTACCATTCATTGACCAAGTCCTTGAGAGAGTGGCAGGTCATGCCTTCTACTGTTTCTTAGATGGGTACTCGGGGTACAATCAAATTGAGGTCTCCCTAGAGGATCAAGGGAAGACTACATTCACATGTCCTTTCAATACCTTTGCCTTCAAACGCATGCCCTTCGGGTTATGCAATGCCCCTGGAACCTTCCAGCGGTGCATGATGGGAATCTTCTCAGACATGGTAGGGGATTTTCTTGAGGTCTTCATGGATGACTTCTCTGTGTTTGGGGATACTTTTGAGGGATGTCTGCAGAATGTGTAGAGAGTCTTGTCAAGATGTGAAGAAAAAAATCTTGTCCTAAACTGGGAAAAATGCCATTTCATGGTTAAAGAGGGACTTGTTCTAGGCCATCTGGTCTCGAGTAGGGGGATTGAAGTTGATAAAGCAAAGGTTGACATCATTCGTCACATTCCGTCACCCAAAACTGTCAAGGAAGAGAGGTCTTTCTTAGGACATGCTGGTTTCTATAGAAGATTTATCAAGGACTTTAGTTCAATATCTCGTCCCCTTTGTGCTCTCTAAGTAAAGGATGCTCCATTTGTTTGGATAGAAAGCTGTGAGGGTTCATTCTCAACCCTCAAATCCTCTCTCACCTCTCCTCCCATTATGAAATCTCCAAATTGGAACATTCCTTTGGAAATTATGTGTGATGCCAATGACTTTGTTGTTGGAGCTGTGTTAGGAAAACGTTTTGATAAAACTCCTTATGTCATTGCTTATGCAAGCAAATCCTTAAATTATGCCCAAATCAACTACACCACCACTGAAAATGAGTTACTTTCTATTGTGTTTGCCTTAGAGAAGTTTAGTTTCTACCTCTTAGGATCACCCATCACTGTGTTCACTGCCCATTCTGCACTAAAATACCTCTTCCAAAAACAAGATGCTAAGGCTAGACTGATTAGGTGGGTCCTTCTCTTACAAGAATTTGACCTCACAATCAAGGATAAAAAGGGAGTTGAAAATGTTGTAGCTGATCACCTCTCTAGGATGGAATTCAAAGACAACTCAAATCACCTCTCTGTGTCTGATTCATTTCCTGATGAACACTTATACTCTGTGAGTGACTGCCCTTGGTATGCTGACATAGCAAATTTCTTAGTGACATGATTCATTCCAAAATTCTTAGGGACTCAAGATCGAAGGAAATTCCTTTCTGATGTTAGACATTATGTGTTTGATGATCCATATATCTATAAGTTCTGCCCTGACCAAGTCATTAGGAGGTGTGTTCCAGAATCTGAACAAGAGTCCATCCTTAAATTTTGTCATAGTTAGGCATGTGGAGGTCACTTTTCCTCTAAGAAAACATCTGCTAAGATTCATCAATGTGGTCTTTTCTGGACCACCCTTTCAAGGGACTCCTACACATTTTGTCAAAGCTGTCATAGGTGTCAACAAGTAGGGTCCATCACAAAAAGGAATCAAATGCCACTCACTCCCATCTTAGTGGTTGAAATATTTGACTGTTGGGGATTTGATTTCATGGGTCCCTTCCCAAACTCTCGGGGATACCTCTACATACTCTTAGCTGTTGATTATGTCTCAAAATTGGTTGAGGCCATTCCCACAAAATCCAATGATCATGAAACTGTGATTAATTCCTAAAATAAAACATATTCTCTAGATTTGGAATTCCTAGGGCTATCATAAGTGATCGTGGAACTCATTTTTGCAATCGTCCATTCTCATCACTCATGGAAAAATATGGATTTTCTCACAAAGTGTCCACTGTTTACCACCCACAGACCAATGGTCAAGCTGAGTTAGCCAATCGTGAAATTAAGAAAATTCTTGAAAAAACTGTCAACCCCTCTAGGAAAGATTGGTCTGAGAAACTCTTAGATGCTCTTTGGGCCTATAGAACTGCATATAAAACCATTTTAGGAATGTCCCCATATAGGTTGGTTTATGGTAAAGCATGCCATTTTCCAGTGGAGATTGAACAGAAGGCCTTTTGGGCAATTAAGAAAATGGATTATGACCTCTCATTGGCCAGAACAAAAAGGAAATTAGATCTCAATGAACTGGAGGAACTAAGGATGGAGGCTTATGAAAATTCAAGGATCAATAAAGCTAGAGTTAAAGACTACCAATCTAGGAATATCAAGGTCAAACATTTGGAATTGGGAAAACTTGTGCTCTTGTATAGTTCAAAACTTCATTTACATCCGGGAAAGTTAAGGTCTAGATGGTCAGGACCTTTCATAGTGCATCATGTATTCCCCCATGGGGCAGTAGAGATTCAAGATCCCACAAGTGGTCACATTTTCAAGGTCAATGGTCAAAGGTTAAAAAAATTCATTTAATCATTCAATAAACAGGAAATAGATGTTGAGTTAATTGATCCAATCTATGAACCAGGAAAAAATTGATAAATTTGGGATCTATGTCGGGCTAACGACGTTAAACAAAGCGCTGCAAGGGAGGCAACCCGTGGTTTTTATGTTTCTAATCTTTCTGAATCATATTTATTTTTCAAATAAGATTACTTATTTATTTTTATATTTTAAAATAAAAAAATATACTTTTGACATGTTCTTCTATTATGAGTATGGATGGGTAGGAAAGAGGAGCACCATATTCATCCGTGTCACGTGGTGTGATCCTTGAGTAATACCTTACCCATAAATTTAAAAAGAATACAGTGTATCATCAGTTTATTTTGTTTTTATTATTCAATAGGTTAAGAAAAAAAATAAAAATATAATAATACAAAAAAAAGTCCACGCCATAGGCCGTGGGTAAAACCCCGTCACAACCGGCGAAGACGCGGGGACTCGAACCCGGGACCGAAGGGAGACAGGGGCGCGCACTTACCACTGACCTGCGGCTTCTTGTGCTACCTAATTCTATAATTTTTATATATATTCTTATATTTTACTTCCTTTATTATATATATATATATATATATTGTTTGTTTTTGTTTTTTTTGTTTGTTTTGTTTGTTCTGTTTTTTCCTTTTTCCACTAGGGAACTTTGCAAGCGACATGGATATCAAAGGAATAAATTCGAGCGGCAAGAACTTCAAACTTCAACCACCAGGTGACTTCATTCCATAATCCTCATTTTCAATTTCCTTTTTAAATTTTTATTCCCTACCTCTACTCCTTCTAATTTTTCATTTCTTCAAACACTGGGGACTGTGTTGTTTTAAGTTGGGGGGGAGATAAAATAATAAAAAATGCTTTTGTGTCACAAACAAAAATTGAATGATTTTAAAAAAAGTAAATGGAAGGTAAAATTCCTTTAACTTTGAACATGGTAATAAACATTGAACACTTCGAAACTGAATATCAAATAATTTAGCATGCCCTGATTCTGATTTTAATCCTTGTATAATTTCATGAGCATAGATTTTGGAAAGTGTGGTTGTCCAATGTGATATTTCATCATTTATATTTTCATCCAAATAAAAAAAATGCCACAATGCACGTCCTCTAGACTGTGGGGTACTAATTTGAATTTTTGGGGTCCCATAATAAATAGCATAGGATGGTTTTAGTTTTTATGAATAATATGAGTATTCAAAAAAAAATTATTAAAAAAAATTATTAAAAAATAAAAAAATAAAAAAATAAAAATAAAAATTTGCGTGTAGAGAAATGGATTGATAAAATGCGAGGCTTTCGGCACTTGGGGATCGTGACTCCAGAGTTCTCTAGCCCTGTGTATTTCAATATATCTCTATTTATGGTAATATGACTTTGTTTTTGATTAAGTTAACTCGAGACGATGCCCGAGTATGTGGGCTTCACTTGGTGCCCTAAGGCCTTTGAGTCTGGGAGTCATCGGCAAAGTCTTGCTACATGGGTTACTTTGATTAACTGCAATCTCAATTACTATAGCAATATTTCAAAAAAAAAGATGAAGAATACTCATATTTGGATTAAATGTGATTCCACCTAGCGCTTCCATGATTTCCCCCATAAATGAAAATGAACCCCCATATCTATTGTGATTCACAACACATCATTACACCTAATTGAGTTGGATGAAGTATGATGATGGATTTGATCAAAGGAATGGGCTTAGGATTGGGATCTGCTTATGAAAATATCTTGTATTAAAATATTTTGATGGGTTTCATGATTTTTTGGTATAAGGTTTTTTGGTTATCATTGTGTATTAAAATGTTTTTAGAAAAGGGAATTCGAATTTCATTTTGTTGAGATATATTTTGCTCGGGACTAGAAAAACTCAAGTTGGGGGTGTGATTAGCCACTAAATGAGGCTAATATTCATTGTTAATATACATAATTTTCATGTTCTTTGTTATTCATAAACACCATTTTAGTTCATTTTACACTTTGAACATCATTTCACATTATGATTGTAATACCTTCTTAAAATGCACTATTATGTGGTACATTTTTGAACATCATTTAAAGTACCCAATGATTCATCTGATTTTAAGGAATTGAATTATAAATATTTTAATTTTATATTTTTGGAAATTTATCTACACTTAAATATGAACATGTTTGATTCAGGGATCAGTGGAGAATTCATGGAGGATGATGGAGATATTTGGAAATGAAAGGAAGCAATTCTGGAGAAGGCAGATTGGATATCAGTCCACGGATGAGTCTGTGGGGCCCAATGTAAAGGCCCAATTAAGCCCAAATTTCGTGGGATGATCGAAGACATGTATAGGAACAAATCCCTCTTCAGGAGTTAATGCTAATGTGGCACCCATGGTGGTCAGTTAGGCGGCCCAATTTAGAGATAAAATTCTGGGCCAGATTCTGCGGCCCAGAAAAACATTCCATCACTTTGATCATATCTCGGAATCCACAACTCCAAATGGGCCCAAACTTTACAGGAGGTTATCAGACATCCGGAGTTCCATGAACTTCTTCTATGGCCCACCCTGATTCGAACTTCTAGAAGGTCTTCCAGACGCTTCTGTTCGGTGAAGGAAAGATGGCTGCCACCTCGGGTCAAATGTGGAAAAGTTCAAATTCCACAAGCTTTCCACCACCTATGGCCTACCAAAATTAATTGAGATGCTTTTTACTGTTGGAGGCTCTACCCAAGGCTCCAAAAATGACTATTTAAGGTAGTGGTGGTGATGGAGAAAAAGATCTTGGATGCTTTGTTCAATTGTAATGTTATGCTGCATTTTTGTTGCCTCAATTTTGTCTTTCACATGTTAGTTGTTCAAATCAGTTTAGTTTCTTAATAAATGTTCTTCTTCTCCTCTTATTATTTTGTTCTTAATATCACTTTGATACCGTTGGATCAAGGTGTGAATTTATTCACACCAACCCTTGTGAAATTATTCACACAACGGTGGAGTGATCATTTTATTTTTGTTGTTTTCCTTACTTCTCCATTTCCTCCCTCATGAGTCTACATTCCGCTTCCATTGAAACCATGTGATCAATGGAGGGCTAACCCACTTATGGGTTGATCCAAGGGAGTAGAAAGGGTCTGGATTGGATGTTATTTATCACATAATTAATGTATAATCAATTCTTTAATTGGGATTTTTATTTGATAATTTTTAAACTCCATCGTCCTTGTTGAATTTAAGGTCACACACTTCAAGTACTAATACGATCCTTTACCTTGAAGTTCTCAAAACATTGATCCTTCAAGTGTATAGTTGATTAGTATTAGAGCGTGTAGGCATTAAAACAGTAAGTTATGATGTTGTTTTATCTCCTTAAATGAACCCATCTCAAATTTAAGAAGTTGAAATCATTAAAAAGAAAATACGTCCAATCCACCCGAGCGATAACCTAGGATCAACTCATTATTTTAAATTGAATCCACTTAAATCTATTAGATATCTTTAAAACCCATCCAAAATCAATCCAAGTTGTCCACTTCATAGCCAAAAATCTATTTCTTAGGTTTTTTATCTTAGGTATCTTCTTAGGTCTCGGTGGAATCAACAACCCAAGCTACACTACAATGACTGTTCTACCCTTCTTCTCTTGGGTAAATTTGGGCGTGAACCAATCTTCATGTTATTTTTTCAACTCCACTAATTATAATGTATCCATTACATAATAAGTCCTTGATATTTATCTTTCATCATGTATTTAATTAATAGAAAAGTAAAATTTACCCTCTAGGGGTGTCTTGGTAATTCCTCATGAAATACATCAATGTATTCTTTTATAATGGGTACATCCTCATTTTTATGATTATGTTCTTCATTTCTAGATGTTCTTTTATCATCCTCTACAAGAATTGAATTCATTAATGATACAGGGAGTGGATCTATATGGGAAATAGTTAATGAATTTTCTGCTTTAAAGATAATGGATTCTTTATCTTCAATCAAAAATCATAATTTCCTTCTTCTTGCAATAAATTTTTGCATCATATTTTGAATAAAAATCCATACTGGGGATTATATCAAATTAAATCATAGGTATTATGAAAAGTAAAAAAATAAAGTAAGTTTATATGTTGTAAATGTGATTGATAAATATATCATTATTGAAATGAGACATTCCTTAGGAGTTTTGACTAACCACTAATTTGCAAAGTCAAAAGGGAAATGTCTAATATTCTTGGAAAAATAGGAAGATATAAAAAATGAGGTGACCCAAAATCAAATAAAGAATTGGATATGTTTGTGGAAATTATTAAATTACCTTACACCACATCATTAATAACTTCAACATCAATAGTGGTGATCACATAAGCTTGGAATTTCTCCCTTTGCCTTTTCTGGAAAAAAATTTCCTTCATGATCAGGAAAATCATTTTTATAATGTCTAATTTCATTGAAATCTGAGCTTTTAACATTGGTATCTTTTTTTACCTTAATATAAAATCCTTTGTGTCCTTTTTCTTTACACTTGTAATAAACCCCCATTCTCTTCATGCAAGTATAGGGGTGTGTCTTCCCACAATTAATACAGGATAGAAATTCAATTCTTCCTTTCTTCTCCTTTTACTTTTTTCCTTTTCAGAGTGTTCAACAACACTATTCATCACTTTATTTCCTTTTAAATCAATATATATATGGAATTCCTTTTGTTTCTTGATATTACATGAGATAATATCTTCATATGATGATAAATTTTAGATGACCGGTTCTCTATAGAGGAATGGTTTTTACACATAAATGAACTGATCCATATTACACTTTGGATTATGAATGTAATATAAATCATATTTTATAACCTTGTGATTCATTAATAATACATTACAATATTATAATCCTTGTTTTTCCTTATAATCGAAAATTGAAACTTCATATTCTCTCATTGTTTATGAGGAAATTATTTTTCTAGAAAATATCATTAAATTCCATCTGTTCCATGTTTTCTATTTCGTCATCCTCCATTGTGTTTTGAATCAATGACCACAATTGATCTGTATCTACCAAGATATGATAAATTTCCATAAAAATGTTATCCCATTCATTACTTCCCATAGTAGAAAATATATTCTCAAAGGAACATATCCATTACTCAGCTACAAATGGATTTTTTGTCCCATTGAATAATGTAGATTGTTGTCCCATGAAAAAGTTTATCAATGTTCCTCTACATTGTATATAAAGGTTCTCTAGATGAGTAAGGTTATGGTTCTTAACCTTAGTCAAATATCCTAGTATAGATATAATATTTTCAAAACAACTTATATATTCAGATCCAATATCATTATCTTACTTTGGAGGGAAATCCTTACATGGATTATTTTAGTTGATACAGTTTCCATTCCTTCGACTAGGAACCATTACTGAACAATGGCATACACTATATTAGGATATGAATCAAAATTCATAAATTTGAACTAGTAAAATTCATCACATAAATTGAAATTATATGTATAGATAATATCATGATCATAAACATGGTTTCTTTAGAGACATATTTAATTTCAAATCCTTCATAATATTTTATATAGAAAATGTCAATTATCCTAAGTATATCCACCCAAAGTGTCAAACTAGGTGCACATAAAGACTCATTGTCATGTACTAGGTTACGTCGAGTAAGGCCCAACACACCTTTCCAGAGTTATTACCCCTAAGTATATCCGTGCCATAACTACATCCACTTTTATTATTTAGATAGGGATGTATTGATATGAATACCCACATAATCTCTACCATACCAAAATTCTAGGATGTTCTTTTTTGTTTATCCTCAAATACTATCTTAGGGTTATGTTCCATAATCTATGTTTTATAAATCTAGTTTCCAATATGTCTATTAAATTTTCACTAATACCAATAATAATTACCCTAACCCTAGTAGCCTAGATCAAATGCATTACTTTATTACATTGACATAGAAACAAGTGTCGAATCCCAAACGACTGATTAGTTAGCAGTTTTGAAAAACAGATTACATACATAAACCTAACATTGAAAATTAAAACAAAAAATAAAACATAGAGACTGCATTGAGAACACCGTTATTCTCCTATATTAACCTGGAATATCAGTCATAATATACATCTTGGAATCTTGGAAAAATAGAACATAAGAAAGGGGTGAGCTGGGAATCTTAGTAAATGTATGTGTACTATATAAGATAATCATAAATAATCATAATCATTATAGAAAAGTCAATAGTTGAAACAAAATACATGTAAACATAATATTTAGAATAATATAAAAAGAATAAATAATACAATTAAAACAATCACATGATCAAGAAAAAATAACTATGTATATTCTACTAATCAAATAATCATATGAAATATCAATAACTAATCACATAATGAGGTAAATTCATGATGTTGGACATAATAAACACACCATCAACGTTTAGTCCATGACACCATACATAAAAAGGTAAAAAAACAACCTAGTTTGTCTCATAAGACATATCAATGCATCGTGGGGATATAGCAGGCCATGCCCGTCACTTACTATGCCTAATGCATCCTCATGTGAAAAGCGTGAAACATAACCAACATAAACATTCATATTAAAACTACCATAATAAATGTTAATAAATTAACAAAAATAATGAATAGTATCAAAATAACACATCCACAGTTAGATATATCATAAAAACATCAATAGAATATTTTATATTTTATTATAAGAAATCAACCTCAATTAAATATAAAACACAACAAAGTAATTTGATATAAATGAAAATAATATAATAAAATTATTAATAATTTATTGAGATAAATACCCCTTTTTATATTAAATATTTTTTAAAAGGGGTGAATAATTTTAAAATAAAACAATTTCAGTGAAATGAATCTTGTAAGATTGTAATTGAAGTTTCTCTCATGCATTATAAGTTAAAAAAGGAACATTCTTTTTGTAGTTTGTTGAAATGGTCATAAAGTACCTTGTTTGGAAGATGAAAAAAAGATTCACTTCAAATAAAATTATAAAAATTAAAACTTCGATAAAAATGACTTTAAATATTTTTTTTAATAGTAAGAATATTTTAAAATAAAATTTTCATAAATATGTACAATTATTATGAAATGTTTTAGTAAATACTTACGTATAAACAATCCTGAATAATAATGAGATTGTGAAATAGACCACTACTGTGTACTTTCCTTTAGTAGAGGGTGCATTAACCTCATGTATAATGGTTAATGTATGTCATTAATTTATTATAGAACTATATCCATATTTATGTTATCATATAGGATACTATTATATAATTTGGTTAAAAATATTACATTATTACCATTGTTTCAGGTGTTAGAAACGACATTTTATTATGTTTCTTTTTTCATTTAAGTCCTATTTCATATGAATAGTATAAATATTATTCATATACATAATGATATTAAGTTCATAAATGTTATATTAAATCATTATATAGATTTTATAATCATTCTTTAATTCTTACCGTGGAGAATGAATCTCATCGTGTCATGGAGATAGTAGGCTCTACGTACGCACATGCGAGGATGTCAATCCATTAATGGTAAAGTGGTAAAATCATGGATGGTATACTAATTATAAAGAATCAATATCATGTCATATATATCATTTATATGCTTTATATTCATCATTATACCCATCAAAATAACGTTGTGATGAAAAAAGTACACCATATTATGGAGACGACAGGCCGTACGTATGCACGCATAGTGATGTTTTTTTCATAGGATGGATAAAAAGTGGAAAAAGTTTGTACCATAATATTAATAACATCTCATAATAAATATTATAATAGAGTTATTATTTTATTATGTAAAAATTATTGGAATAGGATGTATTAGAAGAAATGAACTTACATGAATTGTTAAAATAATTACCTCTTCTTCAGTGCACTTCCTTTGGATCTCCACTTAGGGACACTATGGTTGGCATTTTTAGAAATATATGACCTATAGAACGTAACTAAAAAATTTTGGATGAGAAATGGGAAGGTTTAGGTCAATATATAAGTCTCAATGTGAAGTGAGGAAGTGAGAGAGGAGGTACCCTTTTATAATTGAGGTGAGGGGCACTTTTGGGAACTCTCAAAATATTAAATTAATATAAATTAATTTTAAATCTAAAATAACAAAACATTTAGTTATATATAATATAATACGATTACGGTTTAAAATCATCTCATAAAATGATTTTTAGAAATGTTTATGTCACAATATTACCCTTATCTTTGGTGTTAAAACATAGTTGAACCTATGTACTCTAATAGTGACAACATGGCTTTTTTACTCTTTAAGGTTAATATATTTACTATAAAATTTTAAACTAACCCAAAATGGATCATTGATGACATATATAACTTTATTATAGTTATTTTTTTCCTATTTAATATTTTAAATAATTTTATATCCTTTAATAAATTAATATTTATGTTAAAGTATCATTTTTGTGAATTTTTGATACTATTCATTATTTATTTTTTAACATATATTAAAATTATTATAACTTATAAAAACAATTCTAATATATAAATAAAATGGATAATTTATCCAAAAACTTCTTTTATGTCGTTAATTATGTCAAAATATATTTATTTTAATATTTTTCAAATCATTTATTTGATATTTCAATTTATTAAACAATTACTGCATCATTATTATGAAATTCTTAAGTTAAATTATTTATACTCTAAAAACATAACATGATGAAGATAAATTTATTATCATTAAAATAAATATTTATATTAAAATTTATCAACTATATAACAATGTATTAAAAATGTAATAGTTATTAAAAAACATGAGTATGACATTTTTAACTTATCTTTAAATAAAATATTATATATGTCATATTCTTCCCCAAGTGGAAAAAAAGGTTAATTTTTTTCTTAAGGTTGGTGTTGTTAAAACCCCACTTATAAAATTAAATTAGGACAAGTTTTAGGTATGATTATAATATTAATATATTATTGTTTCCTTTAATTACCCTATTTACACTTAACCATATTAAATAAAAAATTACAAAAGTTACTATTCTAATTAACAAAACAATTATGTTGATAAAAGTATACTCTAAATATAATACTCAATATAACTTTATACATCATTTTTTGCAAATTTAGTCCACATAAGTGGCTGAATTATGTTTTACACTAATCTCGCAGATGTGGCGAGAAGGAAAGTAAAATGAAACGTTCAAAGTTCAATAAGATTATATATCTAATTTCAAAATAAAAGTTATTAGAATAACCTAAATTGTATTAATATATTTATTATTTTTCTATTGTGACTTAATAATAAATTTAATGTATAATAATTATTTGAACATAAAGTGATTTTTAACTACTATGGCGTATTTTTCACTATTTATAAAAAAATGAAACCTCTCAAAAAATTCATAAAATTCAGCGTAAGATAATTTTGATAATCTAAATTAATAAATGAAGTTTATTTTTAGAAATGAAATTTATAAAATTTCCCAAATTTATTTTTAAAATTGGTGCACCATTAAAATGTTGTAAAGTTCCCCTTCAAAAAAATAGTTATTTTTCATAAAATCAGATTTTTTAATATATAATTTTCTAGGATACACTTAAGATGGATGATAAATTTATATGTAATAGACAAAAGTCCCATTATGAGGATAATACTATATATAACAGTTATTTAAAGGGTTAGGTTAATAGATTATGGAGAGCTTGAACTCAGTGCTGCATTCAACACAAGCTAATGATTTTTTTAAAAAAGAAAACATATTGTGAAATCGTGGGGTGTTAAACATGGGGCCATGAAGATAAAATCCTGATGTATAAGATCATGATTCATTGGTTTGTGACATGGAAATAGCTTCCCAACATTCTGAATCTCTACACTAAGGAACTACTTATTGGTATCCATGTGATCTATTTATTTCCCTTGTTATACATTGATATATTGTACATTTAATTTTATCAAATTATTAAATTATGTTTACTATATATTCATATAATATTATTTATTCTTTGGTTATGATAATTTATAATTTTTGATAGCCATCACTTATATTTTACCTTACTGATCATTTTATATCACCCCTTCTTATTTTTTCATTTCCATAGGTTATGGTGATATTTATTACACATGTTATGTCCCTAAGAATATCATTTGTGGAGAATTTTTGGGTGATTTTGAATACATATTATGGATTAAGAGGTTTCTTAAATATTGAACAAATCCCCATTAGTCGGGATTTTAATATGATTTATTAGTTTTTTATATTTTATAATTTATTAAATTTATAAACCTAAAAGTTCATGAAAATGTATTGTAATTCAATATTTTATATTAGTCATGTAATTAATGGATGGTAATGTTTGGGAATAACATTTGATATCAAATTATGGTATTGTTATATTTATAGTTTAGTATATTGTTGTTTGTGAATAATTTAAGATTTATAAATGTTATTCAGGGTTGATATCTTAGGTATGATCAATATTTAAAGGGTGTAGAAAAAGAATTTTGTTAGTGGTTGTATTATTGGATATTTACGTTGTCTAGGAATTACGATGAGGGAGTATTAATGAAAATATCAGGGATAAGTCTATGGGATAAGCCTAAGTATTGGATAACACCTTTATGTTTTGGTCACTATTTGGATATTGGCATGTGGATGTCGTTGTGGTAGAGATTTACACTATGGTAATCCCCCTAAAAATTGTTAGTTCAATATTAACTCAATATTCACTCTGGTACACAATGACTGGTCCTAATATTGCACACTTGTCAAGAAACTCTTAGGGGATATTCTTTGGTTAATCACATTCTCATTACAGTCCATTATAAAGGAATTATTATGATATAGAATAAGTTTACATAATAAGGGAAACCCCAACATAAATAAACATAGATCAAACATAGATTTATTTAAGTTAAACATAAATATAATTTAATAATTTAAAAGGGTAATATATTTTAATTATTAATTTTCTATGTGATAATCTGAAAATAATTATCTTATGTTTTTGAATTTTTATCACCCATGATTAATAAATTTTGGTTTTAGTAATTAATGAATCCAAAATGAACCATGTTAATAATGGATTTAATAGATAGTACAAATATTTTACCAATCAACAAACTAATAGGATAAGAGTTGGACTAAGGAACCATAATCGTCCACTCATGATCAATGAGTGTTGTATTTCAACCGTTTTTCACTTAGTTCTAATTAACAAGAATGTTTTCCAAGAAAACTAAATCATCACCTCGATGACTAGATGTAAAATTATTAACAAAAACTTATAGTGGTATGATAATTCAGTCCCATGTATATAACTCCACCCCATAATATATGTTTGTTGTAATGAATTTCGGATAAAATCATATTATCCTTCAATTACTAATATTTTAAGTTATATTAAAAAAAAATAGGCTCTCTTAAAAAAGTGGCTATGATAATATCCAAGATAGGAAATTCACATCCATGAATCAACCAAAAACCACAAATTAATACAAGTCTAACTATGAACTATCCATGAAAATTTACCCACATTATATTGAAGTATTTAGATTAAATGGATAAAGGAAACCCCAATATTATCTAAATTGATATTATAGGGAAAAATGATTTCACTAGTTAAACTAACGATAATGTGGATTTAATATCATTGTAGATTAAATATTGAGTCATATACATAGTTAAATATTAAAATAATAGTAATTAAAATTTTGAGGATTCAATTTATTTAAGGGGAGAATTAGACACTCTGAGATATTAGATTATATTTCCCTTCGAAACCCATTGTTATCAATATATTTATTCATACACAATGTTGAACCCAAATGACTGATTGAGGATTATATAATTATTAAATTATAGTCAAAGATATTGATGGAAAAAATTGACATAACCTAATTATGAAATATATTCATAAAAAAATTAATGATTTTATTAATACTAATGAAATGATAAAACTAAATTAAAAGTGTATGTAAATAACTATTAATATGATTTACACTCTATAATGTAACCTTCTAAAAAAAATATAATTTTATATGATTTATTTTAAGAAAATAAATATATCATGAATAAATATATTATTGATATGAATAATATATCAACACAAGTATTATTGGTAATTGGTAGGAAATAAGGATAACCAAATATAATATATTAGAAAAGTTATCTTCCTAAAAAAATATTATTCAATATATTTATATGTTATATAAAAGTTAAATTCATATATTATAGAATTTTAATTTTATAACATTCACTTATTTTTTGAACTCATTATTTTAAAATCACCATATTACAAAATATCTATATTTTTCTAAAATAATTGATTTTTGACATGGATAGTGAAAAATATTGATTTTGTTAAAGCTATCCCTTTTATGACACTTCAACAATAAAATAATTAATTTAATATTTTTTAAATCATTTTTATATAATATATATAGATTTATAAAGTAATTTAATCATTTAATATTTATGTTTTTTATTTGTAAAACACATTTTTATCATTTTGGAATCCAAAGTAATATATTACTATAAAAAATATTTTATTCACCTGTTTTAAAATTAGTTTTAAAAAAGTATAAAATTAAAAACATAAAAATTATTTCAAATTCTATATCAGTATGTTTATATTATTCAAAATGTTTAGATAAATTTTTTGGAAAAAAATTAAGATTATATGATCAAATATAATGACTAGGATAATGGTAAAAGGGTTATTTTTAAATAATTATTTTGTTAGTGTTGTGTAATGTATATCTATTGGATTAGGTTTATATAATTTAAATAATGAACATAATATGATATTTAAAAATATATTAAAATACATTATCTCTCATTTAATTAGTAATTTATATAATATAATATTAAAAACACTTGATGATTTAAACTTCATTTGTAAATATATACTATTTTTTATATATTAAATGTTTTAATTGTACAATTATTTTTATCATTTTTAGAAATTTATTTCAATTAAATAGAGGACAATTTTTGGTAAAGAACAATAGAATTTTATGAGAGGGGTTATCATATTTTTTTGGTAAAAAATAAATTACTTAGTTAAAAACTAGTTACCAATGTAAGAATCAAAATGGTAAAATTTAAATATCTAATGGTAAAAGGATAACATTACATTAAAAACAATGTGTAAATGAATTGTGAAGGATTTCAGATCCCAATTCCCTATCCACCAAATTTTGGTTCACTATTGGAGCCATATACCATTAAATATTGTCATGGTACCGATGAAAAATTTATTAAAAAATGATCTATTTTATTAATTTTTAAAAGGGGATCACTTCAACATATTAAATTCTACGCTTCCACTAAAAAATTCTGTTTAAACTCTCCCAATTTTAATCTAATAGATATCTCATGCACATCCTAAATTTCTTGGTAGCTAAAAATTATCATATGTCATTTAATTCTAATACATTCATCAAGAGGAAGTTTCGGGTCTCAATGTACGTATTACATACTCCTTAACTTTTTCTTGTTAATATTAATATTCCTAACCTTTCCTAACTATAGTAATATCATGACCGTTATATAATTAGTATAATGAATTTATATTATATTTATAGATCAATTTTTTTTATTTCATTTTCATCCATTAAGAAAAATCAAAAGAACATAAATCAGGTGTACGTGTGGACTGCCACCTCCATGAAGTAAATTGTTTCATTACATTAATCAGGCATTTTATTTATTTATAAAACAATATTAATACATGACTCTCCATCATAATAACATCTAAATAAAATCATTATACTTATTTAGTTTTTATAGTATAACTAAATTACCCCATAATCATTCTCACCCATTTATTATAGTATGTTTGTGTTTTGGTTGGTTTTGCTGCCTACAGAAATGATGCAATAAATTTGTTAAATCTTTTATATGAAATCCTAATTATAGGTGAAATTTAATAATAATAAGTGAATAATTATTTTTTAGGTTTTTTATAGTTAATATTGGACATTCCATTATTGATATTAAAAATAAACATTCATAGTAAATTTAGAAGCCAAAAAAGAACATATAAAGTTACCTTTATTAATTTGAGTCCATTTTGAGAACCTATAAAACCATATGTATCTTGTTCTAAGAAAAAAAAAACACTGAATATTATTAAAAAAATTTAGATTCCATTTGACAATAGTTAACATACAGAGAGAGTTAAGGAGAAATTAACTTCCAAAAATGAAGTAACCAACATGAATGAAATCTATATAATATATTTCTAATATTTTGTAAAATGTAAAAAATAAAAATATTAAATATAGATGAATAAGTATCATAATAATTTTTTAATACACATAATTTTATTACTAAGGAAATTAGCGTTGCACACAAAATGAATTAACAAATGAGGTTACATATTTTAATTCTCAATTTGGATTCCCTGATATATGATTCTTATTCAATTATTATTCACATTTTTGGGTATAAATATTTCACAATTATGTATTTGTATCATATTTTTTTATTAATTATATTTTATTTAAAAATCCACCTCATGTTCATATCCCAATGGTATTTTATTACTTTTATTCTAATGGAATAAGGATTTTTGTTAGCTTCAAACCCCTTTCATTGTTATATAATGTGACATTTTTTACTTATTAATTAAATAATTGTCTAATTACACCATCACTTTTTATTTACAGGAACATTATTATCCCCCATGAAAGTAAATTAATTTAAAATTAAAATATTTTATCATGAGTAATTTTCTCCGCAAATGTTTTACTACTGTTAACTATAATTCTCATCCTCTATAATGATGTGTTATTCTCAATGTACACATTTTCTCATTCCTTAAAAATATATCCATTATAATTGGGAACATAATTTTGTGTTATCTCATGTGGCCATCATATTTCCCTTCACTAATTTTTAAATGGTTGTTTTAATAAACCTTTTTATGAGGTGGTATTTCAATTATGATATTTTAAACTTTTAAAATGGGTTTCCTTCCATGTCCATTTGTTTGATCTTCCAAACCACCCTTCTTATTTTTGAGTAACATTTTATCTTAATTTCACCCCTTTTCTTTAATCATACTTTCATGTAATTGTTCCATGTTCTATATATATTCCTGAAATATATAACAATCTAAGAGTTTAATTATTTGATTGGGTGAATTATTGACATAACCATATACTCTTTAATATATATGATGTTAGTTCGAGGAAAACAAAAATCAAAGCTATTGAAGTTATAAATTCACAAAATATTGAAATTATATATACTTTTTATTTTAATTGGGATGTAAATTGATTACTAAGAACTATTGGTAATGTATTTTATATCTAATTAATCCCTTCTTCTAATGAATTCATTGACATAATTAGTTATGGTTGGGGCCTACAATTGCCACCGATGCATCGGTTGGTCTCATAAGGAAAACTTTCTAGGGTATCTATAGTATGTATTACCTATATATGAAAAATGTATTGAATTACTCATTAAAGAACCTATTATTAGAAGAAAATGTTTTGACATATTATGTGATGGTTAGGGCCCATAATATCTCATTAGTGTAATGATGGGTCTTATATAATAATTTATCTTGGGTATTTTGGTGTATTACTTTATAGAAAAAAAATATTTCCTATGAATAGGTCCTTGATGGAAAGATCATGATGTATATGATAATTATATCATGTTTTGTGGCATGGAATTAGTTGTTCTACATTGTGTATCTAATTATAATGGAACCATTTATTATTATCCATGTGATCAATTTATTTCCATTATTATTCATGGATATATTATTATTTCAGTTTAATTCTATTATTGAATTATTTTTATTATCTACTAGCATATTATTGAGGATAATTTTATACTCATATATGAAATTTAATTTTCATTTCTTATTTTTATCCTTAATGAGAATCTGATCGAAATCCTTATTATGATTCAATTTCCCCCAGTTATGAATATTTTTATTACACATGATATGTTTATAAGAATAGAATTTGTTGAGAATATATGGGAGATGTTGATGACTTATTATTAATTAAGTAGCCTCATAAATAGTTCGAAAATTTCCATTATTTGATAAATTCATGGATTTTATTCGTTAAGGATTATTCTTAATTCCATAAATCAGTAATCTAAATAGATAATGTGAATGTATATAAATAAAAAAATTCAATAATTAATGTAATTACCAAATGATCATGTTTAGGGTATCACAATAAATGAGAATACTAATGATAAATTATTATAAACATGATGATAAAGAATCACCATAATAGAATTTTGTGTATGTAATAGGAAAACTTTAATTCATGCTAAAATGAAGATTAAAGAAATCATAAACCTTATAAATCAAATTGGTACAATCTATTATACCATGGATGTATTTTTTGATTTAAATGGATATCATATTGTATTAATACTGTGAAATATGCATTATATGTATAAAATTTTGATGATTTTAATAAATCAGTGTATATATTTTAATAGTTATTGGATGCCAATGTGTTTCAAATGCATAAATCCATAAATAATTATACATTATAAGAATGGATTGATATGTATATGTTTTTTTATGAACACATGAAATCATTTATTTAAATAGGATGTTTTCTTTTCTAATCATCAATCTAAATTGTTATTTCATCTAATAATTTGTGGATTGTGATGGATGTAGACCAATGTAGTGTTTTTTGGACACTCAATTATTTTATTAGTTCAAGGTGTGATGGGGAAAAATAAATTATTCCACTATATATTAGTTAGATACTAGAGATAACCCATTATTGAATTGATTCATATTCATCAAAAATCTTATGGTGGAAAATATGGTCGATTCCTATAATTTTGTTGGAAGATAATTCAAAATTTTGTTTACACTCATTATCTTAAACAAAACTATGATCAAAAGAGATAATGCTGCACAATATCACTATGATATCCATCCCATAGATCATGGTTTGATGTAAGTTGGATATCAGTTTTGTTCTCATCCACAGCTCTGGGCATGTGATTTGATGTTTATAAACTATGGGTCTAGAATGATGTGGGTACATATGTAGTCCTCTAATATCATATAAATCTGTTTATTCAGAGAATTATCAGGTGTAATTTTATGAAGCAGTGTTCAATGAAATTATTCTTGAAATATTGTTTCTTTTATATTATTTCCATCCTCATATATGGAGAATGTGATCATTCATCCAAGGGTGGATAGAGTGGTATGACCGATAAAATTATTCAATAAAACATAATGTGATGTACTATAATGCTGTGAGGATTTGATTCTAGGAATTATTACCCATCTCTAATATCCCATGGTCAGATGAGTAAAAATGTAGGGCTGGGAGATTAGGTATATGGGTACCCCCATAATAATGTAGTTCATGAGGTACCTTTATTATTATGATATTCTAAAAACATGAGTACTAGATTAATATAAATATGTAATATTTTTTTTATGCGATAACATTGAGATATGGGTAACTTTTTAACTATTGATCTAAATATTGAAAAAATTATTGTCAAAATATTATGGTTGTGATTCCCTAGACAATGGACCACTCAATAGTTCATTGATACAAGATTTCATGTGACCTCTAGTGCTCCAACCTATATTCCAGTGGTTTCTGAATAGAAGGGAATACCAATTCTATAAAATATAGAGATTATTACACAAAATTAGAGTAAATAAAATAATGATAAAAACAAAAACATCATCCATATAAATCTACCAGACTACACATAGTCAATAAACACAATCCAATAAGAAATATTTCATGGGAAAGAATACTTTCAAATAAAAAATTACTTCCTACTGGGCTAATCACAAATGAAAAATAATAAAAGAATAAAATAAAATACAATAAGTACATCCATACTTGAGCCAAAATACACACCTTTTCTCTACATTTCCCTAAGAGATACTTTATCCCAATCCACGACACAACTTGTTCCCAACATGAAATTATATATAAAGACTATAAACACACTATAATGGCCATAAAGGGTCTATGAAATACATATCGACAAGGTATCACCAAATTCACCTAATATATGAAATTATATATGTGTATTCACAATGAACCATAAATTTGTCTCATAAGCATATTGGATAACATCTGCTAACCAGGAAACAAAGAATCACTAAACATCATGTTACCATGTTATAATTAGGCCTCCATGACACTTGATCCTACATTAATTGGATCCATGTCGGAACACCTTCACAACCACATTCCATTACATCTAATACCAATCCTACACATAACTAATATTTATAGGGAATTATCTAAAACCACAACTCAGAACCAAAGAGACAGGTCATAATATAATATCTAAATAATGATCCTCTACTTCAACATATTTTGTAGGTTGAATCATGCATGTATCACACCACATCATGACCTAGACTTTTTAATCAATGTTGTCTACTACCAAGTCCCAATACTACTGAATTGAAAGTCCATCTTCATGAACACAAGATTTCGGTCTCTCCCAAGCTAGTCCAAGAAGTTCCATATCACTAATGGTGGGGCCAAGCCTCAAGGTACCTCCTCTAATAAGTCAATAACCTATCATAATTACAATATCAACCACAATGATACAATAAAAAAATTGACCATAGACTGTCAAAAATGATCACAAGCTAATTTCTTTGGATCTAGTCACTCGTACCGAGCCACATGTCATGAATCACATCATGTAACACATGCTAGTGTGTCTATTGAGGCCTCTAAACTCATGCTAATATCTGATTATCAATATAATCTCATGCTCATAATCAATTAGTTACATGAGAGATCATATGATCCTCCAACCAATATCTCATAGTCTGAACCAACCTTTCTCGACAATATTAGTCTTACTACCCATGGATCTTCACAGGTCATCACTATCTAAATTGATTAGAAACTATGTTCCATGTCCCAATACTAACAATAATTCAACCCAAGTTTTTATATCACATATTTTAAGTGATATCTCTCAATACATAATCTATATGAAACCATACTTATTTCACATTATCTAGTACAATAAGAATTTTCCCACTCATATCAATCACTAATACAATCCTCCTCCATTAAGAGGTTGTTACACATCAATAGTGGGTTGTATGACAATCTCACTAGTCTCCCGAAATCCTAATCCTCTCTTGGATGCTCATTTATCCCTAGGTAAACTCATATTGGATTACCATTTCTCATCTAGAACTCTGAGTCTGACCCAAGGACTCTAGTTATCTCTATCGATATCCTCACCCCTTGTAAACACATCCATTAATATATAAAACTTATATAAAGTACAAAAGATAACATATCTTGAGTATAAGAGGCCCAAATCCATTGTATCTCTCATACCCAAAGCACAATCAGTCCCTATCCATCTACCTGGTCCTATGTAACATGCATGAAGAATGAAATAAGGCATAATAAAGGCATAAGATCTGGTATTATAGGGACAATAACCTTCGAAATTGTGTTACCATCCCCATTAAGATCTGTCGAACCTCGAGCATGCATGTCCATGCCTCTTTCAAGATTTTACTTCCAATAAATCTCTTTTATGATGAAATAATTCCTAAATAATTAATTATAAAAATTTATAATTTTTTGTTTAATTGAACAAAATGATTTATAAACATTAGGAAACTAATTGGGAATTTTATCCCTATCAAAATCACACCTAACCACATGTGATGAACCTTAGTAGTTATACTCATATTGATACACAAGAAACCCCATTTTCCTCATTTGATTCCACCATAATCTTGTGAAATCATCACTAAAACCCTATCCAAAATTTCCAGAATGAATGTCTGGATAATGAAAACCAAACTGAAAGACAATAGAGTGGGGAATGTTCCATAAATTGTATTTTAATGCTTTGAAATCCATCAATGTCATTTAGTATTTGAATGAGGTAATGACAGGGATTTATTTTTCAATTAAGACCTCATACACAGACCATTATACCAAAAATTAAGGTGGGATCTGACCCCCAAGAGGTCTTATCCCTATATAGAAATACATCCAGGCCCATGATCATGGTGTGACTAGGAGGGTCATGGTTTGAATATCCCACTTTCTCAACATCCAAATCGAGTGGAAGGGGTTCAAAACATGAATATCTAAGATATAGATCACACCACCCAACCTACATCCTCTCTCAATTACAACACAAATCCCCTTCTACAATATCTCATGGTGTGATTTGTTAGAATATACCAAATTCAAAAAGGCCTCTAGGTATTTTCTTGACACTCAATTAAGAACGAAAACCACCACTCAAACCTTGTTCCTCATCCAAAATCACCTCCTTGTGATGTTTTAGTTCTCAGATTCACAATATAAACCCTAATCCAAAGAATTACCCATGCGCTATGGTCAATATTTAACCACAAAAAATTAATGAAACTAAAATTTATGTGTCCTTGAAAAAATACACAACAATAATTTTTATCTTGGAGAATCTATAGTAGTACTAAAACTATAAACCAAACCTACAACAATCATAGTTCAACCTCCAGATCACCATGTTCCACTTTTGGACACCAAACACTCTTCTGATGTGAAACTCTAAACTCTAATAACCACCATTCACTTGAAGGTGAGCCACTCACTCAATGAAAATGATAATATATATATAACCCATAGTAATAACCATGTATCATGACACCCCCTAAGTTTCACCAACCTGATTACCCTAAAACATATGGTGATTTTTACTATGAGGATTCCCTCACAACAACTATATCTGAGCCATGGTTCTCCCCACCATAAGAATATCCAATCGAAAATGAACTTCCAATGATCCAAAGACCCACAAAATATGATATGAAAAAATACTAATGTTTTTTCCACATCACAGTATCCAATTCCATTCCAACATACTAATCAGTCCCCCCCCCCCCAATTTGACTACTATCTAAATTTCTTGATTCCACCAATTAATGCATCCTAATATTGCCTCTCCTGACCATGTTGAATTCACTCTCGAATTATTTCATAGAAAATTGAAACAATGAAACCAATGTATGAACCCAAATCTTGGTTTAGATCTTGGGTTGGATTATAAATCCTAACCAATCATCATGGTATCTCCCTAAGCATCAACACACCACAAATTGGACACTCCCTTAGATCACGCTACCTCTATCTTGATCGCGATTCAAATGTACCAACTACAACCACCACCACATCAGAATTTTTATTCTTGTAACCCCTAAAGTACTAGATATTAATGAATCTTACCAAGAAACAACATCATGGGGATAACTCGACTGTTTCTCCAATTGGTCTCACTATATTTACATGACATCCAGCATGAGGGACATTCACTCATAACAGATACAGTGCTCTCCACCCTAAGAGTATAGGAATTTACACTCCAATGAACCCACACTTTTGATATCCAATTACCATCCCTTATACTTTATAACATGTAATAATTAGACATGACCATCATTAAAATGTCTGAGTGCTATATACAATCATCAACCACCATCCATTCCCTCCCTACCAGGAATAAAATACTCAATATGCAATAATACAATAACAATTAGGATCATATCCTCTAATTTCCAATTATGTGATACCTACTATAGGGATCACCTTAGACTAATCATCAAGAACTAACCCTAATGGTTCACAATACCCATAATTCTCCTCCATTTATCCTTTGATAAGGATCATAACCAAATCTTTTATACTATCGTACTTTGATCTATTATTGATATCACATATGACCATAGAGGTGCATATACATATCATATAACACCTCATGTTTACATGAATGCATGAATCAAACTATCTAACTACCATCAAGGCGCTTATTGGGTTCATCTAAAAGATGAAAAATTCTATATAGGAAACCAAAAATCCCATTCACTGATGTACAACATGACTTGGAATCGCTTGAAATTATGCTCACCATCACTCACAATCATAGAAATTGCCCAGAATACCCACACCAAAACTCACTCTCCTCCTTAGTATTAGTGATACACCCATAAACTTTTCGTATATTCCTTCATGTGATATAACATTGTTTCAATTGAACAAAACAAGAACACACTCCCTTATAACCCGATCGCACACCCGACTAACACTCCCATGAGAGACACCACATCCATCCTAGGCACTACCATCTAACCAACCAATAATGTACCAAAATCATTTCAATCTTAAAGAAAAAGAAAAGGTAATATCACTAATTCCATATATAATCACATGATCACCCACCACATGGGAGTCATTCTAAAACCTTGAGAGTCTACCCATGCTCCTACATCAACACTCAAAAGTGTAACCAAAATATATAGGGATAGAAATATGACCAAACCTATCAACTCATATTGAATTTGATACTATAAATTCTAAAATATCTTCATAACCTAAATCCTAATGGATTTCAAAATAATTTTCGACAAATTATTAATTTTATTATATAGATTTCCAAAAGGAAAATATATAGGAAGATACCATAAATATTATTCACGATAGATTAATTAACCAATCCTTCATCCTTATGGAATCATGTTACCATACTCAGATTGTTGGTCAGGAACTCAATACTTGTACTGACATACCGAGATGTCTTTATACACCCTTGACATGATGGGACCATATAGCCACCATTGGAGAACATCCTATGTTAAGATCCACTAGAGAGACCATCAAAAAAACATATTTGATCTATTGATTGTATTTATACCAACAAGGTATATTGAAAAACTATATATAAGTTATTGATTACAATATAAATAGCCCAACCTCAATCATTTGAAAACAACAACAAACGAGCTTTTGTATATCATGTGAACCCTATATTAAAAGTATGATGCATGTACACATAACACTTACCAATGATATAAGAGACAAACAAATAAATTCCCTAATCAAACAAATCATACTTAGTCTATGAGAATGTACCTAAGTGGTAGAGGATCTTTCATGGAATCCAAGAGACCTGGGGTCAAATCCATGTGGGGGTGAGTTTCTGGGTTACGGTAGAAGTATTGTTCGAAACTGTAGCAGCATACACTATTCACTCGATTTGGCCCTTCAGGACACCGGTTTGGGCCAATAGGGCTGAGGGCCTTTGAGGCACCAATGGCCTTTGGGCTACAATGCCTTCAAACTATTGGGCCTTCATGCCTATAGTGGCCTTTTGGCCATTGGGCATTCAGACCACATAAAAGACCGAGAAGCATGTGTAGACCACATAGGAGCAAGCCCAGACCAGGATTCAAAACAATATAGCAACCACTAGAGTAGAGATAACAGGATTTGAAGAATGAGAGGGTATGAAAACTATCATTGGGACCCGGAACCGTGCATCTATACATAGGTAAATACTACCCAATCATCCTTATGTGGTGGGAGCTAGGCACTTTCATGGTGTAGATGTTGGGGAGGGGTTTTTCCAAGCATTTCAGGTGAGAGGACTATAAATTTCATGTTTTGGGTTGTATATAGGCCTTGTTCCTTAGAACTAAGGGTCATGTAAGAGCTTCTCTTCAATCCTTAAAAGGGGGATTATCCAAAATAAATTAAAATTATGCCTTAGGGCCATTCGAAATATAAAAAAAATCATACTGAGATAATAAATTTATCCACAACATGATAAATCCATAATACTAATAACGTACCACAAGTAAATAATCGTTCCCATTGGAAAAGTATCCATGATGCAGTAGTATGAGGTATTTCACATCCTTAAAAACATTCTTGGTATAAATTTCTACCATCTACCATAATATTAAGGTGGAATCAAACAATACATTTTTTACTTTGTGATTCCCCAAACCATGTACATCTCAACAACTCCCCAGGATAAGGTGCCACATGACCTTAGTTGGGCCACATGGTATACTCGTAGCTACTAACTAGTGGGTAGGGAATAGTCTATAAAATGAGAGACTATAATCATGATTAAAATTCAGACACACACACACCATAAATAACCTAAAGAACATCCATATAAAATCCACAATGTTAGGATAATCAAAACAAACAATGTTATTACAAATGTATCAAGATGAATCATACAGTCAAACAAAAATTGATCAAATAGTTGTAAAGTCACATAAGAATAATAAAAATTTAATTGACCACACAATAGGTCATACATCCATAATCTTCCATTAAGTGAAATCCAATATTCATATACACCCAAGTTTATCCAGTCCGATCAATTTTACAACATGTGCCCAACTTAAAAGAAATAATAAGGTCAACATGTACACCAGAGTACCCATAAAAGATGTGAGAAATATATATCATTAGAGTCACAACATGAACCCCTATTGTACTATATAATATATGTTTTCGCACAATGAAAAATAAGCATTTCATATATTTGTTTTATATGTCGTGTGCTAACTAGGACACCCAAACTCTCTTTATATCATGTGACATTATGGTAACTAGGAAACCATGGAACCTAATCATTCTTTTATTAGTTCCATTTCAAGATCCCATAATTTAATCATGCCATGACACAAAAAACCCATCTCATACCCTATGACTAATAGTGGGGAATCATCCAAATCCACAAACCTCTACACAATGTGATATAATATAGTCCCACATCTAAATACCAATTCAAGTCATTATTAATCTAGGTAGGGTACATAAAGCTAAACATACATATCATAATGTTTGAGACCTCTCACACTAGGTGGTACACTACCATGACCCAAGACATCTCAAGGAAAGGTCTAATTCCATGATTTAATTCTACTCCTAGAAAATTCCAACTTTTTGCGCATGTGGACTCTATATCACCCATGGTAGTCCAACTCATGAAATACCACTTATTATAGGTAATGGCCCTAGAATCCTATCCTCCACTAGGTTTGTTGGATATCATAAACACACAATCACGCACACACATGATGAACAAATAAGGGTCTATAACCCATCACCCAAGAGACCCAACTCAACACTCAAGAACTATTAACATGGGCCTAGTACTTGTCATGAATTATATTTTTTTCTCACTAATTATTGAATTCTTTAGGTCCTATATACCCATACTAGTCTCTTCTGGTCGATACCAGCTCATTCTCATCCCCCATTGGCGACACAATATTTTACAATCTCCTATTACCCAGACCTCATGTTTTGGTCCAGCCTTATCAAAATAAATAAAAACACATAGTCCCGTTACACAGAATGCACTAAACCCTTAGGTAACCTGATGCCAAGTCTTAAACACCACACATGACCTACACCAGGTTCTTGTCTAATTTATCCTAAGGGATATCACTCGGCCTATAATAAAATGGAAACCAACTTTATAACACATCAAATAGTTATAAAGGACTTATCCCAATTATGTAACATATCAATGCATTCTTCTACCCTGAAGGGTGAATCAATACTAAATATTGAGACATACAAGCATCTCAAATATCATCCCATACCCTAAGACTCTTGTACATTCTTAACTATTCTAGGTAAACATACCAATTTTATCTATGTATCATCTCACACTATGAGGCATACCCAATTCCTCTCATTAACCCTTCTGATACCTTCTCCCCTTAGTGACATTGTCACAGGGTGATCCCAATTGAATAAAGTTGTTAAGAGAACTTATCTCTAGTGCTAGAGGACCAAAACCATCTAATATCTCATACTAAAGACAATACCAATATATATACATCTAATTGGTCCAAGGAAACATTCATGAAATGAGAAAAAATGAATAAAAAAGAATTTGAGTTTTTATTATAGGAACCACATGCCTCAATAATGGAGTTTGGAACCACACACAGATCCGATTAGAATTAACCTACCTCGTTCATGCCTCATCAAAGCTCATATCACCACCAGAGCTTTGGCCTCATTCCATAAAAAATAAATATCTAATTATAACAATTTTTTATTTATTAATTAATTTAAACTAATGTTGAATAAATTTCTAAAAACACATCAGGAATATCCACTATTCAAAAATGACTACTAGAAGGGTTTGATCAACTATACAGGTCCTCCTCTAGAAACCTCATAATAAATACTCATAATGATTGTCTTATTCCACCATAATCTAGTTGATGCATCACTAAATATCTATATCTAATCACCTATATAAGGAACTATAAATGGAAAAAAAATATAAAGAAAAATAATAATAGAATGTACTCATAATATCTAATCAATGTAAGAAAATTGACACTATTCAAGGAAGATTATAATGGGGTGACATAGGGAAATATCTTGTTCATTTAGTCATACAATGAATACCACATAACCTAAAATGAAGGGTGTTTTCTAGCCCCCTTTTGGGTTTTCTTCAAATTTTAAAAAACACCCAGAAATTGTTTTTGGTATAACTAAAGGATTCATTGTGAGAACCTCCCCATTGCCTAACATTGTTATGGTGGGTACATGGGGTCATAGCATGGCCATCTCAGGTTGATGTCACCCACCAAATACTACAACCCATATTAGTGTATCCCTAAAACATATATCTTGTTATTAACCAACTATAGTTTGTTGTAGTTAATCTAAGGTGTTACGAAATGATATACTGTAGTAGAAAAAATTTATTAAGGCTTTTATGGATATCCCTGATGCCCACTCGAGCACCAAAACTACTATGTAGGCCCCAATATTCTTCCAAAAAATCCACTTTGAGATGTTCTAATGCCTAGATTCCAAATTGAAACCCCATTTCAAGTAATTAATTTTACTCTAGGATAAAAATTTGACACCCCTAAAAAGGTAACATCGACAAAATTAATTAGTTGTTAATATTGTATTTTTTTGTATACATTTAATTGATGAAGTATATAAACAATATTTTGTCACAGTATATGATCACTTTTAAGGATGACCATGCAGATTATTGTTAATCACCCTTAAATTTGGACTCATGTGTTTTTCACTATTATATCAATCTTTGTTAATAGTTTTGAATGGTGAATATTTCTAGTGTGTGGAGATGAAGTGTAGATGCAGTAGCTGATAACATTTTTATTTTTTAAGAACGTGATAATATTTCATTATTAGAATTTAATTAAATCAATAATTTTAGTTGTATTTAGATATATGTTTAATTAACTTAAATTATATTTAAAATATGTCAATATACATTAGTAATTACAATTCATTGTTAATTATTCATTAATATTTTATCAAGAGGAATTTCATGATATATTGTGGTGGGTTTCATTTCTAGGGAATATTTTTCAACATTTTTTTAATATTATAGTCTGGAATTCTCACCCCTGGAAATTTAGAGGTTGGAATTGGTGGATTAACTTACAAATAAGTTGAAACAGGATAGATTGATATCAAATAATTATGATGGATTCGATAATAAGTAACATTTCAGAATTTGATGGGACCATTGGATTGATGTTTTATATGTACATTTAGTTAATTAATTCATAATAATAGAATTTTCAAATGATATAAGCCACTTAAATATTAAAAAGAAAACAATTTTTGATGAATTATTTTTGTGAAACCATATTCTAAGAAGATTTACATATAAAAGAGGGAAACATGAATGATATTGACTCATGGGATTATTGATTGATTCCATCATTTGTTAATTTGATAGAATGTATTGATAGTTCACATAAAACAGATATAAAGAATATTTATAGATATTAACATCATATTCTATAATCTAAAAATTAGTATTTTTTCATAATAATAGTGGTAAATATTCTCATTGATTTAGAGTTTATATTATACATCAGTGGTTATAATAACAATATGACAAATTGATAGAAAATTATATGTTTGGGAATTTCTCAAGATTGAAATTTCTAGGTCACGTTGGTTAACTTAGATAATAGTATTATTACATATTACAAATAATTCCTTCAGAAAGATAAATTAATTCATTTTTTCTTTTATTTTTCTATATTATATTAGTTGATTAGAATTTTTATTTCTTTTATCTATAAAAAAATTATTCTATTATACTCTTCATAATTTGAAATATTTGATCTACAAATTTTCTGTAAATTATAGTTCCACCTAGGGTCCATTCTAACATTATTACTATTTTTATATCAGAGGAGTACGATAGAAGCATTCATTTATTTTTTAGGAGTATATTTTGGTTTAATTTGATTAAAATTAGTTGGGGTTTCCAT
Source organism: Viscum album (assembly GCA_963277665.1). Lineage (NCBI taxonomy): Eukaryota > Viridiplantae > Streptophyta > Magnoliopsida > Santalales > Viscaceae > Viscum > Viscum album. Next base: position 1,418,814,777 of record OY728123.1, on the reverse strand, counting down.
ATGACACCCACCATGACAGTTTATGATATAAAGGAGGCACATGGTGGTGTATATGAGCTAATTATTGGATGAAGAAAGATCCATTGGACTCTTATCCATATCACAACCCATATGGAACCCTATTTGGAAACATTATAATATTTTTATTATACTGCTTTAATGAATATTGATGTTAAATAAGTAAATTTCAATTAATATGTTATTAATAATTAAAATAGAAACTTTGATTAAAATTTATATATTATAGGTGGCATCTAATTATTATTATTGATCCCAAGTATAATTATAATAAAAAATTAAAAAGGAATTTTAGTCAATTTTAAGTAACATTTATAAATTTTAATATACTATTTAATAGATTTATTATATTCCAACTAATACTTATTCTATTTAAGGTGAAATTTGTATTTTATGTAATAATATTAAAGGATGAGAATAATCAACAATAATGTTTTGAGAAAAAATAATCGGTATTTTATGGGAGATCATTTGAGAATAGAATAATTATCAAATTTTAATAATTAAATTATTAGGATTATTTTTTATAAATAGAATTATTATTGTTGTGGTTGATAAAAAACATATTAGTGAAAATAAAATGGTATTAATAAAAAACTATGACATTATTATTAGTATAAGGAATGTGCATTCATTTTATAAGTAATGGTAATTATTTAATAATATCAGGAGATACCAAATGTGTTTTTGAGGATGTAGTCTAATAGAGTTAATAATATTACATATATAATATTAATATACATATACTTAAAAAATTAATTTTTTGAAACAAATGAATGCTAATTATGAATAAAAATTATATAATGTGGTAAAATATTATGAATGACCTGATTTACTAATAAAAATTAATAAATGATCATATGAATGAAAAATGAGTATCCTCCTTATTTTAAAGTACATTCTTAATATAATTTTTAGGATTTAATAGAGAACTTGTAATTCATGGCTATATGAAGAAGAATAATTCCTTAAACCATTTATATTAAAATATTTTAATCCTTTATATGGTGGTACATGTTAAATATTAAAACAGTGGTAATATTATATCGACATTATTAAATGATTTCGATATGGTGAAAATTTTGATGAGACAAATAATCTTATAACCAAAATTTAATATTTATTATATTATAAATATTTAGGAACCCCATGATATGTGGTGTAAATACCCGTAAATTTCAAGGAAATTTTTTTCTTAATTTTCTTTGGAATTTTACAAGAGCACAGTTTCTGACGGCACCTGATTCCGAGGCCCGGTGTGCCCGGAATCATTTTCCGAAGTTTGGCTCGGGTACGTTCAGTGAACGGACGAGCGGGTTTTTCTAAATTTTGAACCGGTGCCCAGAATCGAATTCTGAGGGCACTGATGGAATTGTAGCACCGGTACTTGCTTATAAACGCCTCTTCTGGAGTTTTGTTTGCTGGAGTGTGGTTTTTAATTTTCAGGCTTGAAGTTAAGAAATAAAATAATTGTAAGACAAACTTTATTTTATTTCACATAAGCCACTTGGATGCCACTTGAATCCACTTAAAGCGGCTTAAGATGAGTTGATGCAGATAGGGTGCTATCTAGAAATATCCTACCCTCTTTGTAAGATATTTATGAGGTGGGGCCCGCACGAGCCCACCATTTCATTCCGCTAAGTAACGCACCCGTGAAAACCCGTCATTATGAACGTCAACTGATGCGTTTTTTTAAATTCTTAACGCATAATTTAATTGGGAAGTTTTATTCATTGAATTAAATGGGCGGTTATTCGTCAAAATTAATTCTATGAATTAATTTCATTCGTTTCTTAACACGTTTTCGTTTTGTTGGCATGTTAATAAAATAAGGCCAACACACCCTCCTTTTGAATTGTTGTGTTAAACCATTGAAGAGCCTCTAAGAATTCTTCATCCTTCTTGGAGAAGAACGCGAAGAACGCTGGCCTCCGAAGAAGAACGCCGAACCCGCGGAAATCGACGACCCGACGCCATGTGTCGTGGCGCCAGCGTTTCCTCTTCCGCGACGTTCTTCGGCGACGTTCCTTCTTCCGCGACAAAAATCATCGATCATCCGTTGAGGTGAGAGTTTTCGATTCTTTAAATTCCTTTGTGGTTTTAAACTCAAGATGGATTTAATTATTAAAATTAAGTCTGTTGTTCTTGAACCTCGGAGTTCGTCAACACGCACTGTATTCCGCGACGAAGCGACGCCTTTCCGCGACAACGCGACGCCTTCCGCGACGCGACGATCGCCTCCTTCTGCAGCGATCAATTCCGCGAAAAATTCGTGTGTGACACTGGATGAGGTAGGGGTCTTATTTGAATGTTTTATATTCCCGTGATCGTTTATTTTAAAAATAAAGAACCCAATTTCGTAAGGACAATTTTAATTTATTAAAATTGTTGTTTGATGTGTTGAATAATTCTCCCGACTGTTACTATCTAACGTGGAGGGTGTGGGCCAAACGAACACGGCCCGACAACCCTCCGTCGTTCTTCGTTGTTGTGCGGATTTGGCGGGCGACGACAAAATGTGATGCAAGGGAGTTTTGATGATCCCGCAGTGAAGAACGGACCCCAGGAGGAACAGCGGCGTAGAAGGGAAAGAAAACGGACCACCAGAGCAACTCTGGTGGCCCGCGGAAGTCTCCGGCGGTGCGGGTCCGGCTCGCCCGCATGGGACGCGGCAGAAGCAGCGTCCGCTGTTGTCCAGCGCGGCCCTTCGAGGGCCGCGACTTTCTCAACCCACGGGGGCGGCGCCCCGCGGATGCCGCGCTCGGCCGCTTGGCCGAGCCGAGCCAGGCCGGTCCGACCGGCCGGGCCGCGCCCTGGCCGTACCGGACCGGGTCCAGCCGGGTTGGACCGGTTTGGGTCGACCCGGATCGGCTGACCCAGGGGGGGTCGGGCCGGGTCGGCCCGGCCCCAGACCCCCATCTTCGGACTGGTTTCGGTCTTTTTCCTGTAACATGAGCTACGGGCCTCCGAATGATGCTTCTTCAGTGGAAATGAGATCCTTGGATCGAGACGGTCGTTTTGGTATATCGCACTCAAGGTTTTGGAATACTTTGAGTTTGTCCAGTTTGGTTCGTACACGAAACCAACCGGGCCCTCGGAGTGGAAACGCTCATATCTTGAGCTTCGGATGTCTGATCGACGTGTCGTCGACTTCGTTGAATTACTCTAAGTGAGATGGATATTTTGGCTCAATCCGCTCGAGGTTTGGACGCAGGTGGAGTACAGTCAGGTTGGTTTTGCCTTAAAACCTAACCGGGCCCCTGGGACGAAAAAGCCAATAACTCTCAGACTGGGCGTCCGATTGACGCGCCGTCTGCGACGTTGAGTTCCTGTTGACGATATAGAACTTTTGGATACATCATCTTCAGAATTTGTGTCAGTTGATGTATCAGCCTCTCGGCTCGTGGACCGGACCCTTCCGAATGAGCTTACTGTGTGCGGGAACCCTAGAGCTGGCTGCGACTGCTACTGCGACGACGACTGTGAAGAGATCCTCAGTGGACTGCGACGACGACTGTGCAGAGATCCTTAGTGGACTGCGACGACGACTGTGGAGAGATCCTCAGTGGACTGCGACGACTACAACACTCAGCGATCCCTTGTGGGTCAGTGCTACAGGTCCTGTGTGGGCCTGATCCTGTGTGGGTCCGATCCTGTGTGGGTCAGCGCTCAGCGGTTCTGTGTGAGTCAGCGCCTACAGGTCCTGTGTGGGCCTGATCTTGTGTGGGTCATTGCGGGGGTTAGTTACATATCAATCCTTTGTGGGTCCGACGACTTAGATGGATCAGTGATCATCTTTATTGTCATTTGATGAAGTATACTTGTGTGATCTGAATCTTGTGTTACTCTCTTTTGTGGATTGTGTTGGACTATCCTGTGTGGATTTACGGTTTACACTCCTTTGTGGATTGTGTTGTGCTATCCTGTGTGGGTATACGTTTTTCTTTCCTGTGTGGACTGGGTTGTGCTTGGGCTCGGATGTTGGAGCCGAACGAGAATTGATGACTTAGGTATATGTATGGGCATATACCTAAGCCGTGTCGGATGTTACTTCGTGATTGTATCTTTCCTTTGTGGATTATCCCTTGTGTATTTCGGGAGACCTTCGGGGATCTCGGGGTCCCTACTGAGTAGCTTATACTCACCCCTGCACGGGCTATGCCCGCACTTCGTTGTGTTGGATGCAGATGACGGACATCACTGATTGTGGTGGAGGCTTGCGGAGCAAGACGGTACCTGGAGGTGGACCATTGGGCGGGACGTACTCGGAGCGGTCAGGTGGACCCTAGGAGTAGTGGAGGCTATCTGTACCCACCCTTCAGGTTGGACTTCTAGAGGACGGCTCGACGCTGTGGCTTTTCTTTTTAGTTGCTGTTTTTCCCCTTTCAGTTGTGCTTTACAGTTGGGCTTGTATTTCCTGCCCCTTTTTATATTCAGCACAGCTTGTTACAGTTTTTACTTAGTGATTACTTTTCCTCATGCTTACTCTGTGGTGCTTGTTTACTTTTCAAAGGCAATTCCTTCCCTTTTTTTCGGGATTTACGCCTTGGTGCTAGTCGCCAGCCCCTAGCCTATAGAAGGCGGGCATGGGGTAGTCACGGCACGGGCCCCGAGGACGGGTCCTGACAAATTGGTATCAGAGGTGGTTGGTTCTACCGCAGACTCTGATCTTTCTTCTATGTGAAGCAATAATGTTTAGCGTATTGAGTATGGTTATCAGTCCAGGGAGTCCAGTGTTGGTGCGGTGGCCGACGTATCCGTACACCAGGACCCTGACTTCTGATTTTCGACTTCATGCATGAAAACATTGATTGCATGTGTGTTTCATGTTTTCTTTGTGATTATTTGTGTCAGCTCACCAGGTATAATGTTCTGAACGTGGCACACTTGTTTCCATTTCAGGATGGCCCCACGACTGTAGCCAGCTAGGGTTCCAAGAGTAGAGCGCGACGACAGCCCGCCGAGCGACGAGGCCTCAGTACAGACCCCCGAAACCTTTACCCGCCGAGCCCCCGTTGCTTCCTGCTCCGACCGCTGACGATGCACGTTTCCTTGGAGCTCTGCAAAGTTCCAGCGCCAGCGACCACCCAGGTTTCGTGGGGAGACAGACCCCCAGGCAGCCGAGGACTGGCTGGAGGCGGTCGTACGAGTTTTCAGGCTAGTGAGGACACCAGCAGACATCATGGTGATCCTCGCGGCGAGCCTACTGCACGCAGCAGCAGGATGATGGTGGAGTTTGATGCTCCAGGTGTACGATGAGGCCTCTCTCATCTAGACGGACTTCGAGAGACTCTTCCGTTCAGAGTTCGTCCTGACCACCCTCCGTGCGGTGCGCATTCAGGAGATTCTTCAGCTGCGGTAGAGAAGCTTGACGGTCGCCCAGTACGCGGCGAGGTTTACCGATCTTTCTCGCTACTCGACAGATATGGTACGGGACCCATTCTTCCGGGCTCAGACCTTTGAGCAGGGTTTGAGACATGAGATCAGGGCATCACTGATCTCCCTCAGCATCCCGACCCAGGCAGGAGTACTGGAGTGAGCCCTTCTGATCAATAGATTTCTTGTTAAGTCTACTTCAGCAGCGAGACCTACCGCTGGGCGGCTGGTAGCGGTGTCTTCAGCAGCAGGTAGCCGACGGAATACTCAGGGTTCCAGGAAGACCAGACCTTCTGGAAGACGACCTCGGGACACTGGCTCAGCAGTGCGGGGCACACAGCATGGAGCCAGTCTTTCGAGAGGCAGGCAGTGCTACGCTTGCGGCGGGCAGGGCCACATGGCTCGTGACTGCCCAACCCGCCGTACCGAGGAGCAACAGACGGTGGAGGGACACCCAGGCAGAGGCAGAGGGTCGACCGTGGCGGTTCGCAGGGAGGAGGCAGACGGGGCATAGGAGCTATCCGAGCAGTAGGTGGTGGGCGACGCTTTGAGGCTTTTCTACCACCACCACCGGGAGGTCCGCCCCGACCACAGGGAGCTGGCGGGCAGAGACAGGCACAGCTCCAGGCAGTGGAGGCCAACGACCACGCCGCGACAGAGATAATTTGAGATACGATCTATGTCTATTCCACCCTTGCTGCAGTTTTTATAGACACAGGAGCGAGTCACTCTTTCATAGACACTGCCCTTGTTCGGAGCTCGAAGATTCCGATAGAGCCATTGGCTCGATCCTTACGACTAGAGACTCCTACGAGAGCAGAATCGACGATTACGAACTGTTGCTGGCAGTGTGAGATTACTCTAGAAGGCGAGAGCTTCGGCTGGGATCTTCTAGTAGCGGCTTCGAGGCCTTACGATGTCATCTTGAGCATGGATTGGTTATCTACGGTCCATGCTTAGATTGACTGTTTTAGGCGCAAGGTGCGATGTGTTTGCACCGCCAGGATCAGGTTCACCTTCACCGGCGAGAAGGGACCCTTTGCAGCACAGGAGGGACTCTCGAAGAGGAGGGGACAACCCATCACTCATCATTTGGCCAGCCTCATCCTTGGAGAAGTTGACGTGCGGAGTCCTAGTTTTCCTGCAATGGTGGATCAGTATGCGGACGTCTTCCCCGACGACGTTCCAGGGATACCTCCTCGTAGAGAGGTAGAATTTTATATTGATATGTACCCCGGGAAAGCCCCGATATCCACTCCAACATATCGGATGGCCCCCGCTGAGCTTCGAGAGCTGCGGGTACAGTTGGAGGACTTGCAGGTCAAGGGGTTCTTCCGACCCAGTGTTTCCCCCTGGGCTTCCCCGATATTGTTCGCCAAGAAGGCGGACGGGAGCTTGCGACTCTGTGTCGAATGTCATCGCCTGAACCAGGTGATAGTGAGGAACAAGTATCTGCTACCGAGGATTGATGACCTCTTCGATCAGCTCAAGGGAGCACGGTGGTTCTCGAAGATAGACCTCAGGTCAGGCTATCATCAGTTCAGAGTTCGAGATGAGGACTCGCAGAAGACGGCCTTTAGGTGTCGGTATGGCCACTATGAGTTCTTGGATATGCCTTTCGGAATAACCAACGCTCCAGCAGTGTTCATGAGACTTATGAACAGGACCTTCCATCCATACCTCGATCGATTTGTCGTGGTCTTCATCGACGACATTTTGGTGTACTCGACCACCGAAGAGGAGCACGCCTACCACTTGCAGGTTGTGCTAGACACGCTCTGAGAGCACCAGCATTATGGAAAGCTCTCGAAGTGCTAGTTCTGGTTGAGTGAGGTCCACTTCTTGGGGCACGTCATTTCTAAGGTGGGAGTTGTGTTGGATCCCACAAAGATCAAGGCGGTGCTAGCTTGGGAGCCACCCAGGAGCGTGACGGAGGTGTGGAGTTTCTTGGGTCTAGCCGGATACTATAGGAGGTTTGTGCCAGACTTCTCCAGAGTTGCAAAACCACTCTCATCTTTGACGAAGAAGGGAAAACCCTTTGTGTGGTCAGACAGATGTCAGCAGAGCTTCCAGGAGCTGAGACAGAGATTTACCAGTGCACCTATCATGAGGTTTCCTGAGGAGGGAGTTGGATACGTAGTCTACTGCGATGCATCAGGGACTAGACTCGGATGTTTCCTGATGCAGGGGCGGTCCGTTATTGCCTATGGAACACGGCAGTTGAGGCCGCATGAGCAGAACTACGCTACACATGACCTGGAGTTAGAAGCAGTGGTCTTCGCTCTGAAGACATGGAGGCACTATCTAATGGGAGAGCGCATTACAGTCTTTTCTGACCACCAAAGTCTCAGGTACATCTTCTCGCAGAAGGACCTGAACCTGAGACAGCGACGATGGCTCGAGTTCCTCCAGGACTATGACTTTGAGATAGTCTATACTCTTGGGAAGGGGAACATGGTAGCTGATGCCCTCAGTAGGAGGACGGGCATCCAGCTACTTGAGGAGAAGACAGAGTAGCTAGCCGCTTTGTAGATATCCTTCATGGATAGAGATGGAGCAGCCTTCCTTCAGTCTCCCACAGTCAACCCTCCACTACTACAGCGGGTCAGAGAGGCATAGTGTGAGGACGCTGACTATGAGACACGGTGTGCACAGATAACCTCGGGACATGCACTTGATGGTTTCTCCTTTGGAGCAGGGCACAACATCCTTTTCAGAGGACATACCTTGGTACCAGTCACTTTACGAGAGGAGGTGTTGAGAGAGTTTCACACTTCTCCTTTGGCGGTACATCCTGGAGTGGAGAAGATGTACCAGGGCCTCAGATGAGAGAACTGGTGGCTGGGCATGAAGAAGGCTGTGGCAGAGTTCGTTTCTCGATGTCTCACCTGCCAGCAGGTGAAGGTAGAGCATCAGGTACCAGCAGGCTTGGTACAACCCTTGGAGGTCCCGGAGTGGAAGTGGGTCGGGATATCTATGGACTTCGTGACTGGACTTCCATGCACTTCCAGAGGTCATGACTCCATCTGGGTGATTTTCGACTGACTCACCAAGTCGGCACACTTCTTACCCATCCGAGAGCAGGGCTCAGTGGAGAGCATGGGGCGTCTCTACATTCAGGAGATTGTACGGCTTCACGGTGTGCCATCATCTATCGTCTCCGATCGAGACGCTCGCTTTACTTCCCATCTTTGGAAGGATTTTTAGGAGGCGTTCGGGACGCGGCTACGTCTGAGTACCGCCTTTCACCCACAAACGGATGGTCAGACGGAGAGGACCATTCAGAATCTCAAGGACATGCTCTGCGCATGTGTCCTCGACTTTTTTCATAGCTGGGAGGATAACCTACCCTTGGTGGAGTCCGCGTACAACAATAGCTACCACTCCACCATCAGGATGGAACCATACGAGCCGTTATACGGCAGACCTTGCAGATCTCCTTTGTGCTGGACAGACCCTGGAGAGTCAGAACTTGTGTGACCAGATATGGTCCGGGCCACGACAGAGAAGGTCCAGGTCATCTAGGAGCGGATGAAGACAGCTCAGAGCTAGCAGAAGTCCTATGCTGACAGGAGGCGGAGGCCACTAGAGTTCGAGGATGGCGACCACGTCTTCTTGCGTGTCTCACCTCGATGTGGGTTGCAGAGATTTGGCCGAGGCGGAAAGTTGCCTCCTTGCTTCATTGGACCATTCCAGGTCCTCAAAAGGATTGACGAGGTGGCTTATCGCCTGGCTCTACCACCTCAGTTGCACCGGGTGCACGACGTCTTCCACGTATCTCAGCTGAGGATATACGTGCACGACCTGACACACATCATTGACCATGGGGAGCTAGACGTGGATGATTGGGAGAATTTTGCGGAGGTCCCGGTGGAGATCGAGGATCGACAGGAGCGGGTCCTACGTGGACGGTCGATTCCTCTTGTGCACATTAGATGGCAGCACGGGAACCTCCAGAAGAGCACTTGGGAGCGGGAGGCTCAGATGCGTGCTCAGTACCCATATTTGTTTCCCTAGTTTGCGAAGTATATTTACGGGGACGTAAAGCCCTGAGATGGGAGTAATGTAAAGACCCGTAAATTCCAAGAAATTTTTTTTCTTAATTTTCTTTGGAATTTTACAGGATCGTAGTTTCTGACGGCACCTGATTCTGAGGCCCGGTGTGCCCGGAATCATTTTCTGAAGTTTGACTCGGGTACGTTCAGTGAACGGACGAGAAAGTTTTTTTACTTTTGAACCCGTGCCCGGAATCGAATTCTGAGGGCACCGATGGAATCGCAGCGCCGATACTTTCTTAGAAACGCCTCTTCTGGAGTTGTGTTTTCTCGAGTGTGGTTTTTAATTATCGGGCTTGAAGTTAAGAAATAAAATAATTGTACGACAAACTTTATTTTATTTCACTTAAGCCAATTGGAAGCCACTTAAATCCACTTAAAGCGGCTTAAGCTGAGTTGATGCGGATACGGTGCTATCCAGAAATATCCTACCCTCTTGGTAAGATATTTATGAGGTGGGGCCCGCACAAGCCCACCGTTTCTTTCTGCTATGTAACGCACCCGCGAAAACCCGTCATTATGAAAGTCTACTGACGCGTTTTTCTTAAATTCATAACGCACCATTTAATTGGGCAGTTTTATTCGTTGAATTAAATGGGTAGTTATTCGTTGAAATTAATTCTATGAATTAATTTCATTTGTTTCTTAACACGTTTTCGTTTTGTTGGCATGTTAATAAAATAAGGCCAACACACCCTCCTTTTGAATTGTTGTGTTAAACCTTTGAAGAGCCTCTATGAATTCTTCATCCTCCTTCACGAAGAACACGAAGAACGCGAAGAACACGAAGAACACGAAGAACGCCAGCCTCCGACGAAGAACGCCGAACCTGCGGAAATCGACGACGCGACGCCGTGTGAAGCGGAGCCAACATTTCCTCTTCCAAAATGTTCTTCGGTGACATTCCTTCCTCCGCGACAAAAATCTTCGATCATCCGTTGAGGTGAGAGTTTTCGATTCCTTAAATTCCATTGTGGTTTTTAACTCAAGATGAATTTAATTATTAAAATTAAATCCGTTCTTCTTGAACCTCAGAGTTCATCGACGCGCACCGTATTCTGCGACGACGTGACGCCTTTCCGCGATGACGCGACGCCTTCCGCGACGCGACGATCGCCTCCTTCCACGGCAATCAATTCCGCGCAGAATGCGCGTGCGACACTTGACGAGGTAGTGGTTTTATTTGAATGTTTTATATTCCCGTGATCGTTTCTTTTAAAAATAAAGAACCCGGTTTCATAAGGACAATTTTAATTTATTAAAATTGTTGTTTGATGTGTTGAATAATTCTCCCGACTGTTACTATCTAACGCCGAGGGTGCGAGCCAAACGAACACGGCCCGACAACCCTCCGTCGTTCTTCATTGTTGTGCGGATTTGGCGGGCACCGAAAAAACCTGACGCAAGGGCGTTTTGATGATCCCGCAGTGAAGAATAGACCCTGGGAGGAACAGCGGCGTAGACGAGAAGGAAAACGGACCACCAGAGCAACTCCGGTGGCCCGCGGATGTCTCCGGCGGCGCCCCGGCGTGCCGCCGGACAGGGCTGCCGCGGCTGAAGTCGCGGTCGCGGCCGCCATCGGACTCGTGGCCGCGCGGGTTCGGCTTGCCCGCATGGGATGCGGCAGAAGCCACGTCCGCTGTTGTCCAGCGCGGCCCTTCGAGGGCCGCGGCTTCCTCAACCCGCGGGGGCGGCGCCCCGCGGCAGCCGCGCTCGGCCACTCGGCCGAGTCGAGCCAGGCCGGTCCGACCGGCCGGGCCGCGCCCTGGCCCGACCGGACCGGGTCCAACAGGGTTGGACAGGTTTGGTGCGACCCGGTTCGGCCGACCCAGGGGGGGGGGGGGGTCGGGCCGGGTTGGCCCGGGCCCAGACCCCCGTCTTCGGATGGTTTTCGGTTTTTTGCCTGTAACATGAGCTACGGGCCTCCGAAGGACGCTCCGTCAGCGGAAATGCAATACTTGGATCGGGACGGTCGTTTCGGTATATCTCACTCAAGGTTTCGGAATACTTTGAGTTCGGCAGGGTTGGTTCGTACACGAAACCAACCGGGCTCTCGGAGCGGAAACGCTCATATCTTGAGCTTCGGACGTCCGATCGACGTGTGGTCGACTTCGTTGAATTCCTCTAACTGAGACGGAACATTTGGCTCACTCCGACCGATGTTTGGACGCAGGTGGATTACGGTTAGGTTGGTTTTTCCTTAAAAACCAACCGGGCCCCTAGGACGAAAAAGCCAATAACTATCAGACCGGGCGTCCGATTGACGCGCCGTCTGCGACGTTGAGTTCCCGTTGACGATACTAAAAATTTGGATACATAAAATTCGGACATTGTGTCAGTTGATGTATCAGCCTCTCGGCTCGTGGAGCGGACCCTCCCAAATGAGTTTGCTGTGTGCGGGAACCCTAGAGCTGGCTGCGACTGCTACTGCGACGACGACTGTGCAGAGATCCTCAGTGGACTGCGACGACGACTGTGTAGAGATCCTCAGTGGACTGCGATGACTACAACACTCAACGATCCCTTGTGGGTCAGTGCTACAGGACATGTGTGGGCCCGATCCTGTGTGGGTCCGATCCTGTGTGGGTCAGCGCTCAGCGGTTCTGTGTGAGCAAGCGCCTACAGGTCTTGTGTGGGCCCGATCCTGTGTGGGTCATTGCGGGGGTTATTTACCTATCGATCCTTTGTGGGTCCGAAGACTTAGATGGATCAGTGATCATCTTTATCGTCATTTGAAGAAATATACCTATGTGAGCTGAATCTTGTGTTACTCTCCTTTGTGGATTGTGTTGGACTATCCTGTGTGGATTTACCGTTTACTCTCCTTTGTGGATTGTGTTGTGCTATCCTGTGTGGGTATATGTTTTGCTTTCCTGCGTGGATTGGGTTGTGCTTGGGCTCGGATGTTGGAGCCGAATGGGAATTGATGACTTAGGTATATGTATGGGAATATACCTAAGCCGTGTCAGATGTTACTTCGTGATTGTATCTTTCCTTTGTCGATTATCCCTTGTGGATTTCGGGAGACCTTCGGGGGTCTCAGGGTCCCTACTGAGTAGCTTATACTCAACCCTGCACGGGAAATGCCCGCACTTCGTTGTGTTGGATGCAAATGACAGACAACGCTGATCATGGTGGAGGCTTGCGGAGCAGGACGATACCTGGAGGTGGACCATTGGGCAGGACGTACTCGGAGCGGTCAGGTGGACCCGAGGAGTAGTGGAGGCTATATGTACCCACGCTTCAGGTGGGACATACAGAGGACGACTCGACGCTGCGGCTTTTCTTTTTAGTTGTTGTTTTCCCCCTTTCAGATGTACTTTACAGTTGGGCTTGTATTTCCGGCCCCTTTTTACTTTCAGCACAACTTGTTACAGTTTTTACTAAGTGTTTACTTTTCCGCTTGCTTGCTCTTTGGTGCCTGTTTACTTTTCAAAGGCAATGCCTTCCCTTTTTTTTCGTGATTTACGCCTTGGTGCTAGTCGCCAGCCCCTGGCCTATGGAAGGCGGGCTTGTGGTAGTCACGGCACGGGCCCCGAGGACGAGTCGTGACAAGTGGATATTGATATAATGACATCATGGATTTTTATATTGGATGTTTTATAGATTAGCTTGAGTGAATTGTTAATTTGAGTAGAGTGTATATACTCATCTCACTCATGTGTTATGTCTTCCTATAGATGGTGGTGAGTGATTGATGTGGATTAATTCCATTATCCTTTTAAACTAACCAAAAATATGAATTTAAAATATAATTATGGAATTTACTTATCTCACCCATAGTAGTGGGAAAATAATAGATAGAAAATTATTCATTTGATTCCCATTTACCCATAATACTGGGTAAGTGAATATTACCAACACCATGAATTATGACAGATGATCATTCACCCGAGTGATTTCACTCATTATATTACACATCCTTTCGATTGAGATGGATGATTTTTTTCCAGTAATATCCTATGGGATAACTATGTTATACTATACCACAAATGGTTGTGATCTAGATCCCAAATTCTTACTATCCAATTATGGGAATCATACCATTACCGTGATGATAAATTCAGAGCCTTGATTAGAATGAAACATCGAAACTTCCCTAAAATGAGTTTATATTCTATTTTTTACTACATAATATATTTATATCATGATCATGAATCATATTCCCAATGATATATCCATATAGACATTAGATAATTACATAACTTGTTTCATCAGTAGGGTAACCACCTTATAGTTTAAATTGATGAGTACATTGGGAATTCTGGGAATTTGGATGTTAATTTATCTATCTTCCTTTGGTAAGGCCATGAAGAAATATTATAGTATCCAAATAATTGAAAATATTTGGTCTTTATCTTAATTAAAAGAGATATTACCATTTAATTTTAATCCTACAAATCCACGAGATTATTATATGCGCATCACATAAGGAATCCTAAGATCATCACATATGGTATCTTATGCACATCACATAAGGAATCATATGATATTCATAAAAGGAAACCTAAAATAATATCCTAATGAATATAATGATCATTATATAAGTAATTATTAGTTCATCACTTAAGAAATCTTATTCACATCAGATAAAGATACTTATTCTCCTCAATTAAGGCATATCAGGCCCATCGTAAAATTTGGTTCCTAAAAAACAACTACATTGTACTATATATTACACAAAAACACACACATATATATATATATCTAAATTTATTAATATTTAATATAATATCACATTATTATTATTATTCTTTCACATTTCATTAACATCATAATATCCTTGGGATATATGTTACTACCAATGGATATAGCATTTTCTAACTATAACAATATCTTTGAAGTGTTATTATATATTCTTATATATAGTTATATGGATAGGATAACATTTTATGATGGAAAAAATGGTGTGTTGATAGTTATATTCATTATAAACCTACGTATATGAGACTTCATCTCAAGAACCATTCACTTAGAAGTTTTATGATTATATATATAAGGACAAACCTGCAAGTAAGAATTTCACATGTTTACAACTCATTGGATTCTCATGCCTAAGAATGTGTGAAATGGTCCTTAGTAATTATTATTATTATTAATACATATCATGACTCACATACATGGATGTATTATCCAAATCTATTAAAACATAATCTTGAAGGATGTATGGTATGTGATGAATGATATGTTATTAATGAATAAGTGAAGAAATGATTTGTCTCTTCTATATTTATGGATGTTGATATCTTAATAGTTTTTTATTATTGAAATTTCAATATAAAATTCATGATCATGGAATATTGACTGGTTTATTTCAGAAAATTAATGATATACATATCAAGTAAATAAGTTGATGATAGTAGTATACAACCTATTTGATGAGATGTTGATACAAAGCTATTTTAATACACTAAGAACATTCATATGTGGTTTTCATCATTTTGACATTAACATCTTCCTATATGAGTGCCTTTAGATATTGTTATATGTAGATATTATACTTTTGGAAAGAATATATAATACCACTAAGGAATAATCCTCGATAGTCACACAATTACTATATCCATCAATCTTATTCAAACACTTTTTTATTTAATAGTTATAATAAAATTTATATTTATAATAATTCAGGATTTTTGGATAACATTTATATAGTCACTATTTATAGGTGAGTAGAATATAAAATAAATATTTATTTTCATCACCATAGAATTATATATATATATTTATCTATTGATTTATTCACAAGGGCAAAAATATAATTTATTATTACCTAAATATTGATATATTCAAATGAATATTAAAATAAATATCTATTTACCTGATCATGAATACAACTTTTATTTATTTATCAAGTGAATAATATATTTATTATTCAAGGTTCTGTAAATATCAACGAATGTGGATGGCCCATGATTATTTATAGGAAATAGAAATGATATATAAAATATCATTTGAGCTAATTTTAAATATATATATATATATATATATTATCAATGAGACATGTGCTGGTCAAATAAATATTATTATTATTATTGTTATTGGACATTGGGTTGTCTGTAGATTAAGAATATGGATAAGGGATTATGAATAGTTACCAAATCCTTAGCTAATCACCTTTTATACCGATTTATTTCATTTTTGTGAAACCCTGGAAGCATGTAAGAATCATTTCATTGTGCACAACATTTATTCTCTATAGAGATTTCCCTCAATGATGAACATCTCATGGGTACCTCATTGGCTTGAGATAATTCCTCTCTATCTCTTTTATTTTCCCAATAATTAAAGATAATGTAAATTTTCTACATACCCAAGGGATTGTATTGTAATCTAGATGAACAATAGAAGAGAATGGATCATCCATGCTTGAACTCACTATTTCTTTACCTTATTATAGAGTTTGAGGTGCATGTGCGGCTTACCACTAGAGTGATTGTTCTTTGGATATTCTCAGAACAATGATAGTGTAACCTTGACATGGTTAATTTTATGAACATGTATAGAAAATAAATTTCTTGAAACTGAGGTAATTTATTATAATTAAATTAATTATATCTTTAACATGAAAAATCCTCTTTATATTTCTATATTTATTCATCATGATCCTTGTATAATCACCAGATATGTCATTATTTTCCATGTTTTTTGACTTATTCATCTATTCTAATGGAAAAAATGATAGGAATAGGCTTGATGTGATTATCTATACCCAAAACCTTCACATTGTTTCAAAGATTTAATGATCAAATTTATAATTGTTTAATTTATTGTTAAAAAATTATCAAAATTCCTTTGTTTTTTACATTTTTATTATCATTAATAATTCTTAAAGAATAGATAAAATTTTCATTCACAATAATATAACCACGAACCGACAAAGGGCATGTGTGGAATGAATGGATATACCATCTGTAGGTTCTAAAGATCCAAGATGCAAAAACATTGTTTCACACAATGTATCTTTGTTAAATAACATGTTTCACAATATCTATACATGTGTTCATGGTTAAACAATCTATGGAATGTCATGTGGGAAGTAATAAATGGTGCATAAATTAATATTTATTATGTATTGTGTCAACTGCTAGGTTGGAACAAAACATCAATGGTCATATGATGGACAACTAATATAAAAGTTATGTAACCCTGCAATTATGCGTGGTCATGTTTTCTACCCATATAGAGTATATTTAATAAAAACACTATGTAAATGAATTCTAATAAGAAGACACTAAGCTACTAAATTAGAGAGTCTGTGGCTAGCACACAAGAATTATAATGTGGTATAGACCAATACAAATTACATGTTGAGTCCATAAAAATGTATTACTGGGATAGAATAATAGAGATACACACGATGAAGTCAGGGAATAATCTATTAACTTGTACTCATTTATAAGAATTATATGCCAATCTAGGATATACATGCATAAAATTAATTACAAATAAAATAATCAATTACAACACTAAAATCAAACAACATGGTCTATAGTTAACGTACAATCCCTATGACTGAATTTTGAAAAAAATTATCTGCTTAATTAATTATGTTTTTTTTTCAAATAAACTTGTTGTGTGGTGATTTTATACACCTTGTTTGTTGCACAAGAATTTAAAATTGGACACACCCCATAGTTTTAATGTGTTTCTAATTGATTTTGAACTAAAATAAACACCATGTATACTACATACCATTTGAATGAAATCTACTAAGTAACTAAAATCATCTTGTAGATTAGATGATCAAACACTATTGTGATTCCATGTACACATTGTGTACTTATAAAAGTTTATGTAAAATTAATTGAAATTATTAGTTTAAAATTATTTTTGACGAGTATTTAATAAATCTCTTGAATTCATGGATTAATTTTCATTAGTCCCCACAACAGGTATTAGAAATATATTTTCATGAGAGGTGGGGTAAATCAGGTTATAAAATGACTTATAGAATTAAAATAATTTTTACTTTTAATGTCTCTCATTCACTAAATAGGTCTTGAACTCTGAACCTTGAGGGTCACTTTTTATATGCTATAACTAGACACATTTAGGTTTTTATCTATTTTAGTGTGCATGAATAAAGTAAACAGGGATATTATAATTTACTTGGATCAACCTCACTATGATACATCTATGGAGAATGCATTGGAAACATGTCATGCACTAAATCAATATAAATCTCCCAAATCCTTAAAGGGGTTACACACCATTATAATTTATTTTAGATATCACTCTAATTTTTAAGGCCCGCTCCCTTATACATTCCTTCTAATTCACAAAATATTTGTAATGGATCAGCTTAATATAGTTTATATACATGTTGGTCTATTATAATACATCACTTGTGTTCCACACATCATCTAGAATATTTACACTCAATGATGTAGTATTGTTGGGATACTCCTCTATAAAATTTGAATATATCGTTGATCATTTTCTTATTTCTAGAGAATTAATGGAATTACTCTTTTATTTTTTGTCTTCATATAATTAATTTTC
The DNA here is from genome assembly GCA_963277665.1 of Viscum album. Classification (NCBI taxonomy): domain Eukaryota; kingdom Viridiplantae; phylum Streptophyta; class Magnoliopsida; order Santalales; family Viscaceae; genus Viscum; species Viscum album. The sequence continues at coordinate 1,418,796,820 of OY728123.1, read as the reverse complement.
CTATTATAATTTTGAAAGATATTTAATGGTTTCCATGTTATTTTTTATCTCTCCATCCCATCACCTTGAATTCCTCTCTTCCTCTAATAATCAGATATATGTTTTATTGAGGTTCTTCTCTCTTTTATATCTCCATATATTTGGATGACCCCCTTACAAAATTTTAGATCATGTACCAACCAAATTTCCCACCTATCAGTATCAGTATTGGAAAATCAAATAGTCCATAACTCCTTCATAAAACCACACCATGATATCCCTAATTGTAAAAAAATAACTACACTATGGAAAAATATATTAACTTGTAATCATAGAATCAAATATCCATTTAATTCTATTGTTCAATAACTTCAACCACATTAAAATCATGTTTGGATAATGGATAAAATTAAAGGTACATGATATGTGATCATTGATGATCAATTTATGAATTTTTATAGTTACTTCCCACCAGAATATACATTACACTGATTGAAATATTATTCACTATGACATGTATAATAAAATTTTCATTTTTTGAATGAAAACCATTTATCACTACGGTGTGGTGACAATATATTTCTCATTTTATCTCAAAGATCCACCTTAGACAACATAAACCATCATACACCACAACACCCCTAATTGGATTCCATGTTTTGCATAGGGATTCGCCTAGTCCCCTAATCATTGTTGTATTGAATGCTCCATCTTATGTTGCTTATTCTAAACTAAAAATCAACAATGTATTTATTTACATCAACAAAAACCACCACCATAGTATTCTAGTACCTTTTTCATCCGAAACACCCCGATTATACTACAAAAAGATCCTAGAATATAATAGGATTTGTTTTACTTTTCAATAAATAACCATGACTTTCCCTATGAAAATATTGTCCTTGACCTTTTTTCACACGTGATCTAGAATCCCATCTTTGGGACTATAATATTGTGGTCCCATTACCATCTTAATATTTTTGGAAACTCATTCACAAAAAGTCCTACGTTATGGGAATATAATATCCTCAATAATTCTCTACCATCAATAAGACCACTGAATAAGATGTGGCATTTACCATGTTGGGTAAGATGAAAACATTACACATACTAAGGAATAAACATCCTCAATCATTATAAAATTTGAAATCAATATTTCATTGGCCCTTCTCAGTAATATGTAGGATCCTTATAAAAACCCATTTTATATCTAGATTACATTTGGACATCCTTATGTGCTTTTTTGGATAATTTATGAATCATAAAAAACATCAAAATTACATGTCAACAATCTAATAATCATGAAATCAATATCATTATTAATAATCCACCAATAATTATCATGTCATAACATATTTTCAAAAATCAAAATTAATCTTTTAGGATTTATAACAGTCTCCAACTTTGGATTTTTTTTAAACGTGTTAAATGTGTCTCCATGTTATTAGTAATAAAATTCAATGGCATATCATTATTCCTTTATATATAGGGATTTTCCATGGAATGTAAAACTCCATGTTAAATGAGTTCATTATCCTATCATCTTTATACATTTATCAACCATGAATTGTGGGAAGAAACTTTAATAAATAATAACCCACCATTTATCATCAACATCGAAGAGGGTTTCCTCATGGGATTCAACACCCCCTATGAGGATAGGGAGGACTTCCTTATTTTATATATTCCCCAAAATTTCAAAAAATCATCATACTTTGGATTCAAACACATTTTAATGTGTAAAATCATCTAAAAAAAGACAAATACCATTTATAGTTTGATTTCATAACTCCAAAATATCCCATAATACAATTTCCATAATAGATAAATTAATTAATAGATCCATTGAGTGAGACTCCCACTTAGATTTTTTTTTCAATAATTACTTTAATCCTACAAATCCTGATCTTAGTGTAGTAAATAATATAATGGGAAAAATACTCAAAATTATCCTTCTCACACATGAAAAAAATTAAAATATCATGAATCTTTGGTTCTTTAACTTATAAAAAAACTTCTGATTTCCCACACACTTTCACAACAAACTATGAGCATACAAAAATTTAATTTTTTGAGGATATTTCTAATAGAGAAACTAATAGAAACTATGAATTTAAAATTTATTCCAATTGAAACATTTATATGTATATTATTTATTGCATTATAAAAATTATTGATAAGTCAAATAATAATTTGAATCCTCATTATAAATCGCCCAAAAATGTTAATGATTAAAGTCATTTATTGATGTTCATGTTGTGAACACCACTTCCTACTATTTTGTAAGATATTAATTTGGGTCCAGAATTTGAATTTTAGTAGAATAATATCCCCATGGATAATATCTCCCCATACCACAAAAACTATTAAAAAAATATATAATAAATAAAGCATATGTAGAGAGGGGTTTGTTAAGGTTCCTCCTGTAAAGGAATGTTGTTGGTCTAGATAAACCAACCCTTTGAATTTTATATTTTTTTCCCTTTTCATCTATTAGGAGAGTAATGCCATCATCCCTATAGAAACATAAGTATCAATATCTCTAGGAACATAAATCATCAACCTTTTAACAATGGGTATCCTTTGTGTGATAAAAATTAAATATTTCCATTTATAATTGTGAACATTTTTAACCTTCCTTTGTTTGGGATATTCCATTATTTTAGAATCAATTAAACATTAAATAGTATATTTTTGAGTTGAATCAATAGTGTATATCACCTCTATATTTCCCTTCCATTACATCTTGATATTATTACTTTTAGTTGTTTTTGGGGAACCGCATTAGAAAAAATATTCCTTAATTACTAGTAATTTCATCTAAAAATACTTCTTCTTTATTAATGTATTCTCTTATACTTCCACCACATTTTAAAACGTAAAAACATATTTTATTTCATTCTATATTTTATATATTTTCTTAAAATATATTTTTTGACTATTTAGATATTTGATCTTGATACACCCCTTCACTGAGGATCATTTTAATTATCCAATACATTTTAACTTTTTTCAAACATGATAAGACTTCTTGTAGGGTATGAATTCTATCAATATTTCATAGAAGTGGAGATGGTATATCTTCATTACCATTCCATTCATTCCTCTAATTTAAATACCTTTCATGGTAACTATTCCTTGAATATATAAAGAATTTACTATAATAATCTTACCTCATATGGATTCTTGTTGATTAAGATAATGTAACTACTGTAGTTCTTCTCTCATACTTGGACTTATTGGTTTCAAAACAAATGATCATAATGTGACCAATACATACATGATATAATCACCAGTTCCACATTTTTTGTGTACCACTCATAAAATAATAATAATAGTACAATTGTTTTTATATAGATTTTAAATATAAGAACTTTATTTTAATTGAGAATTATTTTTAAGGGAATATTATTTTTTCATTTGAGTATCTTATCCTTTAATCGAGTTATATAATCATTGCATATTTATTCTTAAATTTAGAATAAATTTCCTTTAAAATGAATTTGAAACCATTTTTTATCTTCTTTCTTCTAGTTGATTTCTTAGTGGAATGATTCTTTCCTTTAATTCCTTCTCTGTGTAATTTACAACAAAATTCTTATGGATGTCTCTAAAATCATGTCAAATTGTTTATCTATCCTTATTACTATTTTCATTATGGCTAAAATCAAGGCCACACATTCTTACATTTTTTCTCTAATTTTACAAGAATTAATATTTAATCATTGGATATAGAACTTCATGCATGACTTCCCATCCTTATAAATTCTTATGTAGAGTTGGTACCAATTAAAAATTTCAATAAAACCTCTTGATTACAATCCTGATGTTGTTTCCACTTCTTCATCACATATCCTTTTCAACATTGAAAAATATTTCAGAATTTAACATCCTTTATCCAAACTAGAATATGTATCCAAAAAATAAAAATTTACAGAATTTACCTTGGGATGGAGAGTACAACATCTTGGATGATTTATTATTTCTCTTATTCATTTATTTTGATATAAGGGATTACTTTTTAAAATATCTATGTATTTCATCTAAAATCATACCAATGTTCTTATTGAACATTCCATTAGAAATCCCCATGCACACATATTGTTCAAGGGTGTACTTTAATTCCTTCATCACTAAGGCATCAATCTGAGTGTTTATTTGGTTTTTTCTAAAGATAACATTGTTTCTACAAAAAATAATAATTACTTGTTCAAAATCATTTCTGGGAACTCCAATATAATCTTCAATATATTTAATAGACTCCTTATTCTATATTTTTAAATTATTTCCATTAAAAAGTCAAGACTTCTATACAGTTTCCATTTATCTTCACTACAAATTAGTTAAATCTATATAAATAAAAACACTATAAAAATATAAAAATTCATTTATATCAGTGGTTTGTCCCTCAATAGGGAGTTAGAGTGAGATTACCTGGAGAGGGAAATTTAATCAGGGTATACAATGACTTTTCCAATTAAATCTATTATTCCATTCAATTTATCACAAACCCTAAATAGATCTTGACATCTTAATATTGAAGGACAATATTTATACTCTTTAATAATACATAATTTTGGTTACTTAATCATGTTTGGGGTGCATGAATAAAGTAATTATGGTCAAAAAAAATTTACTGGGTTCACCCACACTTGGAGACATCAAAATAGATTGCATCGATAATTTTTATAAACCAAGTCACTATGAATATCAATACTCTTCACAAGGGTCACTCCCCATTTTAATGGTTTTAGGGATGTTCACTTCTTCCTAAGGTTCAACCCTACAAATTTTACTTCTAATGCTCACTACTTATGTAATGTACTACCTTCACATAGTTTATGTACACAACAGTCCCTTGTTCAACATCACTTTCATGACTACATAATCTAGAAAAGAAGGGTTATATATTATATTCTTTTAGAGATACTCCTTTGAAAACTATGAATATATCCTTGTATCACTACTTATTATTTCAAGATAAATAGTTTAATGCCTCTTATAATTAGTTATTACTATTCAATGTACCTCCTCATCTAATTTGGGAGGATATTTAATGGTTACTAATTTATTACTCATATTTCTATCCAATCACCTGGAACTACTCTATTCAAATGAGAATAAGAACTGAAATTTTTTCAAGTCTCTATCAATTATATATCTCCCTAATTACATTTGATCCCCTTATAAAATTGGAGATCATTTTCCAACCGAATTAGACACCTATATACATCATGATGGGCCATTTTAGTCACCCATAACTCCATAAAAAACTATTTTTTGATCTAATCTAGTTGAATTCATCAAAATGACCACTTTTTGGAAAACTATATTATACCACACACCCACCCACACACACACACACACTCTCTCTCGTGATGTTTTAATGGCCACAAACACACTATTTTATATTTGACACATCAATTTTAGTGTGTTTTAGTATTTTTATAAAATTTAAAGTCATTAATTAAATGGAATATTCAATTATCATTGAAGTGTTGTTAGAGTATTCAAATTTTCACTTTCTTCCCTTCAGGTCCTTCTAAAAAACTATCAAATTTGTTCTTTGAAATTAGTGTATTAGGCTTTATAAAAAAGATGTAGAGTTGTAGACTATAGAAATTACTTGATGTAGGGAACTAGCTAGTAGGTTCCATGTGTTCAGAACCCATGTTCCAACAGAAGACCCACCAATAATTTGGTGGAGTCCCACCGTCTAGTGGTGGTGAAGTTAGAACCTAGGATCTCTGACAATATCCCACTAGATATCCAATGCTAGTTATAATTTTAAGGAAGCCTCCATTTAGGCCACTTGCTACACACTGAAGGATAAGAGGTATCTAGTTGCATCGAAAAGTGTCATGTAAGGACTCAATAAATATGGTAAATATGACCATTATGACTACTCATTCTCGGTTCGATGATGCTGTTTATTCACAAACATTCAAATGGCTTTTTAGAGCCTATAAAACTATCATTATCTCTATAAGGACTCACCTTGATAACTTTTTATCCTTGCTCTTAATGACATGTTGTCACGGTTAAATCCATAGTAATGATCTAGATTTCAATTTACCCTTAGGATCCTTCCATCTATTAAATCCTCTAAAGGATATATTCCTTTATCAAAGTATATTATTTATCCATTTTACATCACTCCATAAAAGTAATTTGTGAGTGATGTGTAAAGGGTTTTACCTAATAAAACCTATCTTTCTTCAATCTTCATTCTACAATGGTTCATACTACAGAAATTTTTGGAATGAGTTACTTGAAAAACAAAAACATTCAAGAGGGGGATTTGAAGCTACAATTTTGAGGTAAGGGATCATGGACACCATTAATTCCAATGGATTTATATTATTATCCTCTCTAGTTTTGGGGTGTAGATATAGGGACAAATATCATTCCGTATATGAAATTGTTATCCAAAATGTTTGTGTCTTCTTTAAATTTATGAATTTTCTTATTAAAGACCATTTTTAATACTTTTAAAATTTATATTCGAACATTTATCTTCTTTAATTTATTTTATATATTTACAATAAACACGAGTCAATGTTACCATCTATCACATATTTTATTTTTTCCTAATTTATTTATTATTAATATTTTTCTTATATTAACATATTCTTCTACATTTTTTTTAATAGAGAAATTTATCCTCTCCCACTTTTAATAATCTCTAACGAACAATTGTTATCATGGAAGACGTTTTCTGTTTATCATAAATCCTTATTTTTCCAAAACATGTTTATTTTCAAATTTTCTTTTTCCAATATTTTATTATTTTTAAATTTTATTTTTTTATGTAATATATTCTAATATTAATAATAATATTTCATATAAAAATGACTATTCCTATTGGAACAATTATATTTATACATTCATTGGTTTGTATTTTGTATACAGAATAGAAAATTATTTTCCTGAGTATGTTACCACAACAGAAATTTAAGAAAAATTTACTCTTAATAATATTAATAATATTTAATGGAAAAAAATATAGGAATACATTTCAGTTTGGTCATAATATAAATGACTCTAATTTTGTTTCTATATGAAAAGCTATCTTATTAGATTTGAAAATTGTATGAATTAACACACAAAGGCAAAATCAATGTCATTTAAACTACATTATATTTGTACCTTCTAGAGTTTAAAAGTTTTACAATGCATTCTGATGAATTTATTTCACGCATGCATATAATGTTTTATGAAATCTACAATGGTAGAAATTCCCTTTAAAGATTAATTATACACAAAAATCATATAAATAATCTAATAGGTTTTACCTAGCTCTTGGAATCTTAAGGTGATGAATATCTTAGAATCCTAATATGTAAAAAATTTGGTTTTCAGAGAACTCATCATATCCTTAATGAAATATAAAATTGTGGTGAAACAACAAAAATAAAAGGAGTCCAATGAAGCCAAAAAGGCATAAAGACTATCACCTTCAAAGATATTAATGATGAACATTTAGGAGGTGAGGTTTTAGAATATTATAAAAATTTTATGAATATGAGACATTTACACATGTAGAAGAACATCAAAAAGTGATTCAAAATGTCAAATCAAAAGGAAATAATAGAGGTGAAATGCAATGAATGTAAATAAAAAGGTAACATAAAACTAGGTTTCCCCATCGATAAGAATAATCTCAACGAAAAGATGAAACATAAATAGGATTTTAGAGTCTTCATGTTTAGAGAATGTATCATTCCATGGATTTAACTTCATCATACACATCGTGTGACTCTAGACTGAAGTTCATCATGTAATTTTTTTATGAATATATCATGGATTATACACCCTTTGTTATTTATTAATTTTATTTTTCTTCACCTCATGCTTATTATCATTCCTTTCACTTTTCTTCTTCTAATTTCTCCTTCAAAAACCTTAATTGTGAAGACATAATGTATGCCTCAAATAAACATAAAATTGGAATTCATAATTTTTATTCTTTATATATTAATAAAAAAATAAATATAATATTTTCATTAAAGAAAGGGATAATAAGAAAAAAGGATCCACTCATCTAAGAAACATAAGAGATCAACTAGAATATAAAAAATCAACCAGATATTGAAGATATCTAATTAACCAAAAATTACCTAAACTACTATGTTTTAATGTTTACACAAGGATAAAAAAATATAAATAAAATTTTGGCTTCACAAAAAAATAGGAAAATAATGGGTCAATTCCGATCATTTCAATTATGAGAGATCTTAAAAAAAATTTAGGAACATGTTTTATTTAAGCTATATCACAAGAATGTTTTTTAATTTTTTTAAATGAAATGGTAATTTATTCAATGAATGTGATTTCAAAAACAGATTTCATAGAAGGAAAATGTCACTATATATCTATTAAAATCATTCAAATAGAAATCCGGCTAAAAAATTTTGGATCCTAAAATTTATATTTGCCAATCTAATGAGGGCTAAGTATGTGTGGGTACCAAAATCATCAAATATTTAATATTATATGGAAATTTTTTTTCAAGAAAAAATCATTATGAAATGTGGTACCTAGATTCTTCTATCCCTAGTAACATGTGTAGTGACCTTTTTGAATTAAATAAAATCAATAATCATGATGGAGGAGACATCATTTTTATGATAGTTCAAGTGGTATGATAATCGGTGAAGGTGCCATGGATTTTCGTAAATAAACCATAAATACAATGTTTTATTAATGAAATGATTTAAACACAATGTACTAAATATTAGTAAATGATGTGATATCAGATTTAAAAATTCATTCCTGAAATATCATTTAGAATTATTTTATTTCTAGGGAAATCATTTTTTTACGACTCTATGATTTTAAAATGTTTATAAAATTTATTTAAAATATATTTTTAGCTCAAAAGTTAAATGTTTTAATTCACTAGTGAGTGACTCATTGATTTTGAGATGAAACGATGGTATTTATAGTGCATATTCTAATGTTAATATCAATTGATTCATACTATTATGAGATCCTCCTACATTCATTTCAATGGGAGACAGTCTTTAATGAAATCAATAATATTATACAAATCCTCTATTGAATCTATAAATTTTATTCCATCATCAAAATCTATTGAAATTATCCATCTTAACCTTTATATACATATTTAAATTGATTTCATAGTATTGAAAACCAATAATATTGTAATTGTTGATGATTAACAATATTCACATGGGATTATTTCTAACAACATAAAGGAGAGGATTTCAAATCCTTCATTATATTTCTAGAAATGTATGAATATGAAAAGGGATTCAAAATTATTTTGATTTATAGTGATCATGTGATCAAATTTTATAATAAGTAATTAATGATTTTTGTTCATAAAAACGTTATAATAATTATTTTTCTACTCCAAAAACCCCTCAATAAAATGTGTTATTAGAGAGTTGAAATTAAAAAATCAATGAAGTATCTCAAATACTTTTAAATAAATTTTCTCTTTTATAATATTCTTTTGGTTTATTCCTTGAATACTGCATGATATATCATTTACCACATTCATGAAATTAATTTTCTAAAGAAAACCCCATATGAACTTTATCATAATTAAAATATTAAGGTGGGATTTTTAAAACTTTTTGGTTACAAATGATTTATTTTAATGACCAAAGATAATATTATAAAATTTAATTCTAAATATGATAAAGGTAGTTTTCATGGGTACTCAAACTCAACCAAGTATTAACATGTCTTTATAAAAATTAATAATATGGTAAAAGAATCATTCAATATTGTTTTTATGCAGAATTTTACAAAACCTCTTCCTCAAATTGGTTTTGAAAATTATTTTTTAATTTGATATTTTCCATATAAAGAAGTTATATAGGAAAAATAATATTCTTAAATTTTTTTTCCAATATATTTAAGAAAATATATATGGACCACCCCCTCATAAATTTATTCAAATATTTAATTTGAGAATCTATTCTCATAAATTAGTCATAAATGAAGTTGAACACCTAGCATTTATCACTCAACATTAACTAAAAACCATAATGATTACCTTAATGGTGATAATTGTATATATTTCATGCTATATTAATACAATAAATTTAATTGAAATTGTGTGTGGATTCTCTTGTAATGACTTAGTTTTCATGATGGTATGTGATCTAAATGGGTTTTTTGAAATAAACAATAATAATCTGGTAATATTAAAATTAAATGGCTCATTTAGTAGATATATATTATAACCATGATGAATTAATTGAATATGGTGAATTACTTTCACCCATAAATTGTCTTGAATCCATTATAATCATTTTAAATTTAGTTCTCATATAAATTTCCAAAACTTTCCAATGGATATAGAATCACATTTCAAAGTGGTTTAATTATTGAAATTGTTATGTTGGAATAAGAACCTAGTTTTGAAAAAAAAAATTTCTTGATTTATTTTTCAAACAAACAAAATATATTTATGAATTAAAACAGATTCCTTGATCTTATTATGAATTCATTTAATATTATTTTATTTTAAATGTTCTGAAAATTGGAAATTTCAATTCAATTCTCATTTTAAAACACATCTCAAAAACTATTTTCATATTCAATTTTTTTAATGACATGATTTTTACTACTACCAATGATAGAATTTTTTTTGAATTTTCCAATTTAATGAAAAAGGAATTTGAGATATTCTTTGTTGGAAAACATAAATTCTTTCCCATATTTCCAATTTCTTACAATACTGATGGGATCTTTTCAACCATATAAAATACATCATGAAAATCTTAAAATGATTTAGAATAGATCACCCTAAGGAAATTATCACTCCCATGAGTAAAACATATAATATAACATTGGTTGAATATAGTAAAATGGTAAATAATAATATTAATAAAAGTATGATTGGTAGTTTACATTACCTTACTATAACTCGACGTAATATCATGTTATGTGTTTCTTTTTATGCTCATTTTTAGTTAAATCCTAAATATTCAAATATAAATTATCTCCAATGAATTTTTTTAATTAAAAGAATTTGAAAACCACAATTCTTTATCAAAAAATAACCTCATTGGAATTCACTAGTTTTTCCAATGTTGATTTTGGTGGATATTATATAAATCGGAAATGTTCTAGAGGGACATTCCATATACTATGAAAGGAAATCTTCTCCTAGAGTATTAAGAAGTAAGATTATATTTTTTTCTATAATGGATGGATAATACATAGCCAATGGTAGTTTTTTTTGGGATAAAATTATATAGATTCCACACACGATCTTGGACATTGGGATAACATTTTATCATATACCTATCAGGTTTGATAATATTAGTGAGATCAATATCTTTAAAAGTCTTATTTATAATAATCACAACAAACATATTTACTGTAGACACCATTTCCTTAGATAAAATTTAAAATGAGGTGATATATTATTTGATTTTATCCCAAAGGAATATTAACACGCTTATATTTTCACTAATCCTCTATCCCCTGATCATTTTTATATCACTAAATGTTAATTTAAAATGATTCTCTTGTGAAAATATTTATTTTATTCTTGACTATTTTGAGATATATTTAAGAATTATTTTTAAAATAATGGATTTAAATATTTAGTTTAATTATTTATTTATTTACTTGTCAATGAAATGATCCTTTATGGATAATATGATATTATTTGAGGGGGAACCTTTTATATCTTTATTTATGAAATTTTCCATTAGAGCGATCTTTTTTTCGAATAAACATTTTTAATAATTACTTTTGTTATTATTTTATATTATATTTTCAAAATATAAAATTCAATTTTAAACAAATTTATTATTTTTCTATTATTTTATTATTTTTAAAATATAATTATTTCAATAGATCTACCTTTTATAAATTTTAATTAAAAAAATTAATATATTCTTTTCATATATTATTTTTTAAATCATATATATATATATATTTCTAATAAAATAACTATTACAACTCTTAAGGGTGATTAATGATGAGTAAAATTAGTTTTTTTATAAATTTCTATGAATTTTTCATGATTTTTCTATTTATGAAATTTAAAATCAATGATATAAACTCAATTTTTTGTTAAAAATAAAATTAATCACCTCTCAATTTCTTAAATATTAAAAATATCTAAAAAAGTATAAACTATTCATTGATGTGACATGGAAAATGTATGTACTGGTTTATTTTTCTTTCTGCATATTTTCTTATTTCTATCATTTCTTTACTAAATATTTTTCTAATTTTTCCTTTATATTTATTATCCATTTTATACTTATTTTCTATTATTATATATTTCATGATACTTAAATTATTTCTTATTATATATTACCACTATCTCTACAAATAACCTATTATTATAGGGGTTTGGATAATAATATGTTTTTTTTTCAATTCTTATTCATTTATATTAATTTTATACTATTTTTGTTTTCTCCCTACCTCTCTCTCTATATGAATTAATTATATTATGTATGGTATTATTTAAATTAAAAATTATTTTCAAAATAATTGTCTCTCTTAAACATTCTTTATCTAGTTTCACTTTGGTTTTCTAAAATTCTCCAGAGAGTTTTTTATTAAAAAATATTTCTTCATATTTATTATTCCACTATGTATTTTTCTCTTTTTTATATTTTTAGAGTGTAAGAAATATATATAAACATTGGTAAGTTTTTTCTATGTTAAATTTTATAAAGGGGGTGGGAGTAAAAAAAATTATTAATCTCTTGAATTAATTTTATATCTATATTTATTTTTCTTTACCCATAATTTATATTTTTTATGTAAAGTGTTTTTTATTATAATAAAGGGTGATATTGTTGTACCTTTCTAACATATTGTGTTTCAATGATCAGAAACACTCTCTTTTTTATAAAATGATTTAATTTAAGGGTTGTTCTGTATTTTTTTATTTAATTCAATTTGGTGAATTACATGGAATCTTCATGTATATTTGATGTCCTATTTGAATATTAATATTATCCATTTACTCTCTTCAAGACCATGTGAATAGTATAATAAATTAAAATAAGTTCTCAAAAGTAATTGGAGTATCCTTCACATGAATATGGGGAGTAAAATATTTCAAAAAATACCCAATTAAGGGAACCAAATAGCTAGTTATTTATGTAAAAAATATGTGTTGCAGAAGAAGTACCACCCACCAACCAGTGGTGTCCCACTGGATAGAGTATGGTGAATCTATAATAAAGGATATCCAAAAACAGACCACTAACTTCCCAGTGTTGGTTTACCAACTATCCGGTGTGAGTTACAATATTAAGTAGGCCTCTTGGTAGGCCACCATCTACCCAGTTGAGGTTGATGGGTAACTAGTGGTATAACGAAGTGTCAAGTTAAGACTCAATAAATATATTCAAAAAATATGATGTTTTGTTCTAGGTTCAACATATATGTTGCTTGTAGAACATTTTGAATCCCATTTAGAGCCTATTAATGGACCCCCTTGGCTCTTTGAAAACTCACCTTGAGAAATTTTGTTCCATTCTTCCTTAAATGTTCTCTCAATATTAAATCAACAATGATGCTCTAAATTTCAATTTCCTCTCAAGGTCCTACCATGGTCTAAATCCTATTATATATCTATAAATTTCTCAAAATGTATTATATATCCATTGTACATCACTCCATCAAAGATAATTATGAGTAACGTGTAAGCATTTTTCTTAAATGATGTCTATCTTTCCGTAAAATTCATTTTCCAATGGTTCACACTCAATAAAATTATAGGATATATTACATGATGATTTATGACATTCAAGAGGGAGATCATAATCCATAATTTTGATGTATATTTTCTGGGTCAGTGTTAAGACTAATGGATTTATATAATTTACATCTTGAGTCAAGGTGTTGAGATATAGGGGCTCACATCGTGCTTTAGCCAAATTCCATACCAACTATGATTGGATCCAACTTTTTTGTAATGTTTCATTAAACCTAATCTTTAATAATTTAAAAAAATGAATCTAATCTTAATGTGCATAAGTTACATTTATTTTTTCAATATAAACTCAAATCAATGTTAGCAATTATCACAAATTCAATTTCTAGCTTCTTTATTTCAAAAAATATTTATTTTGATGTTAATATTTTATTTGTCATTTATTTTTTAAAGGGTAATTTAATCCCACATCTTTCCTTAATTTCAAACCCAAAAACATTATTTAATATTTATCTTGTAATTAAATATCCATTTAATTCCATTATTCTATCAATATAATCACTTTTTACTCACTCGTGTATCATGGACTGGATTCAAGTCCCATAATGAATTTAGAGTTGATGATATTTTCATGCATTATTATAGATATTTATCACAAAATTATTGTTTTAACCATTGATGCTTTGGTCACCAGGGCATGTTAAAAAACCTTCACATGTTCTGATGCCAAATAAAGGGGTACTAATGAGTGGCCACCCACCGTTGGCCATTTTGGGTCACAACTCCAGATTATGAACATAGGAGAAATTGTACACAACTACCTCCCATAATGGGTGACCATGTATTATATAATGATCCTCTTAGACCACTACACCGTGCTATACAATTTGTTCTATCATATATTTATATATTTGAACTACATGTCATCTACTTATTTCTTCCCATCATCTATAAATACTAGAATAGTATCCTCTTGATGGTATTTCTAAGGCACACCTCCATCATACCACACAAAGTGACACGATAGAGTAAAGGTCATTTCAGACTTCAAAATATTCAACTAAATCCTTTCCCATAACCATAATATCCTTGAATATTTTTCATATGTGTTATATAATTCCACCTTGTCATAGTCCCTTTCCATTTTTCCTATTTTGGGAAACTCATTCTCAATAATACATATATTATGGGAATGGATTCACCTCACTACTTTTACATGTTCACTATATCCACTAACTATGTAATTTTTTTCTCATGTTAAGTAATATGACCAAAATCCTTATACTAAGTCATATTCCTCTTATGATTTTCCCCATGATTCCTCCAATACTACCATTTCCATTCTCATGACCATATAGGCACCTTGTAAAATTCCATTGTAAATTCAGATAGCATTCGTACATATTTGATTCATTTATTTGGACAATATATTCACTAGAAAAACCTTAATTACGACTTTTAAAAAAATCAAATAATCAATTAATGGATCTCATTGTTAAAAATTCCCTAAGAATTGTCATGACCTGGCAAATTTTCAACAAATCCAACACAATCCATGGGGATTCCAAACATTAATAAATGATAAAACATTATAAAATTGATAAGAACATAAATTATTAATTCAAAATAAATTAATTTTAATTAAATAGAGAGATGTAAAATACATTCCAGCTTATATGTAATTGATTTATTGCATGAATCTAAATGTTCACGATCTTTGACTAACCAATGTATATGATGGTTAATATTTAATTTAATATTTTTGAATATATTTTTCACAAGTGATAATTTTTTATTAAACTAAATATATTGGCATATGTTTCATACCTCCCACCCTTATTATGTATGATATATGTGTCCATTATTTATTCTATATATCTCTTACCCCGAGTTCCCTTACATTATATGTGTGAATAAAATATGCAGATGATGGTGCTTCAAAGGAGGTAATATGGTCCATAACCCGAGATGATGTGAAACCAACTGAGAAGATAATATGGTTGGTAGTGGAATGATTCAACTCAATCCATGCCCAGCTTAATGGGATTTCCCACAATGGTAATAGATTAATTAATTATTCCAAAAATAAATCAACCATTAGAATGAAATTTATCATATCACATCAATTTTTATATAGCTCTATGGTTATTTATTTATTAATTATTCTGATTCATGGATGTGATAACATTAATTTAATAAGATAATAAGAATTCTACATAAAATAAAATAAATTGATTATGTGTTAATATTTTTATCAACACATGGTTAAAAAATTATATAAAAACAAACAAATATTAATAAGAAATGAAAAGGATAAAAAATTCACATGAATAATAAAAATATCCCAAGTTAATATAAATTATATTATTCCATCTATTATGTGATAATAATTATAACCATATAACTAAGTGTTTGTTAGGCCATTTTTAGGAGACCCGATTTTATTAGGGAGTTCGTATGAAGTTTTTTGTAGATGTAACCATGTTAAAATTAAGTGTATTAACCCTTAATAAAAATTATATATCTTGGATAAATGTGATGAGGAAATACATGTTATGATTTCATTGTTGCAGATTCTACTCAATGGATAAAGGAGCTATATGTCCATAATTGGTAAGAACAGAAACCAAAATATCCTTGAGTACATGAATAGATCCTTCTTTGGTGGTGATAAGGAATATATCTATTTTGTCAATATGAATTTCCATGTGATAGGAAATTTTTAGCCAAATCGAGAGGGAACTTGGGTCTTGGTAAAATTGTGGGAGATATAGTAAAGATAAATAAAATTATTTCAAGTCACATATTTTTGTGATCAAGAATAAAGTAGTATATATCCTAGTTTATATTGTAGTTAAAAAATGGATAATTAATCAACCATGATATCCTTGTATTTATATTAGAGAAGGATAACCTCATAATTAAAAATAACTTCTAAGAGTGGAACATTATCTTACACATTGTAGTATGCTATGAATGGATGCCTTATGTGATGGAGCCCCCGGTTCATGATCCTTCTAATAAGGAGTAAAGTGATGAGGATATATCTTTAAATGAGAAAAACGTGGATGATATAATAGATATACCTTATTTTATTTTATAATCCATGTCTATGAATCATCAGAAGTCATATAAAACCATTAATGCACAAACCATGCTCACACAACTCCATGATTAAATTATAGAGAGAGCTAGACATAATAGGAATGAAAATTCTGAGGCAATCCTTATGAGAAATCTAATATAATTATCATTGGTAATTCCCAAAATAGTCATTATTATTGGATATATTGAGAAATTGATAATCATGGGTTTAATTTATCTACTTGTGAAAATATTTCATAATTTTCTCACTCTATTAGTTATTCCCTAAACTTTTTGTGAATTTTAAAATGAGAAACATTGAGAAGTATCATACATAACTCATTAATATCATTCTATAAGTTGATAATGATATAAATATTGAAAATCCATTACCTATTATGGTGAATAAGAGAAAGGGAAATATCAAAGGCCCCAACACTAACATCCATAATAAAGGAGTATGATATAGTAGAAAGTAAGGTAAAATGATTCCATTTGATTCTCATGTGACATGATGATCTAGTAGAATAATAACAACACCATATATAAGAATAAAGCATAACTTCATGTGAGTTAATCATATAGTTGATTATATCCATTTTTTCTAAATTGGGTTTTGGGAATTGCATGTGGTTATGTCATTCGTATCCAATTACGATAACCAAATAGATTCAAAAGAGTTGTATTGGTTGAGGATGATCTCTGAGCATTCAATGAAACTATAATTTATATAATGGTTATTTCAGATTATAACCTCACACTACCAATGAGAATGATCTTGGTTTTGAAGAACATCTATTTTATAAAATATTTTACAAAAATACATTATTTTTGTATATTATCATGATATAGCTAGTTTTATATTAACATTTTGTGAAAATATATATTCTTTTATAAAGAAGTCATTTTTAATGGATGGAACCACATAACAACGGTTTTTAAATGTTGGATTACTCAAAGTAATTATTTAAAATCAATAATAAATCATGTTTTATTACCTCATATAACATGTAGTTATGGAATCCCAAGTTAATTCATATTAATGAAAATGAATTGAAAATTTTATAATAAGATGTATTTGTACATTCTTTTGAAATAAAATCACTTAGAATATTTCCTGTTTGCTTTCAAGGGAAAATGAACAATGCAGAAATTATTGCCAAAGGATAAAGTTCCAAAAATATTATAAATTTGGATTATACTAATTTTGTGAACCATTTATTATTGAATCATGTGGTGGATACTCATAATTCATAACAATTACTAATAACCTTATAATATATGGATGTGTATAGATGATAATTTATAAGTCATATTACTTTGATAAATTCAATGAAAACATGAATGAGGTTGAAAACCAATTTTCCAAAAAGATAAGTAGACTTCACTACACCCATGATAGTGAATATCTAAACCAAGGTTTTATTGATTATTTAAAATCATTTGGTATATCATCATAATTCACTATTCCTTATACACCATAATAGTTTATTTTAATTGAAATGAAAATCCACGCCTTATTGGTCATGGTGATATCAATGACGAGTCATACAAGTCTTCCATTATCCTTTTTTGAATATAAATTATAGATAGTGGTGCACAAAAAAATTTACAAATAAAAATAATTATTTTTCAAAAAAATATTGGGGTTGAGGGAAATTCATGTTGTAGAAAATAATTGTGTGAGATTATGACGTTTTTTTAGGGAATACATAGTAAAAAAAGTTTCACATCGGGGGGCATATTGTGTCATTATAGGACCCCCATGGAAAAAAGGTAATATTACCTATAAAAATACTCAAATAAAAATAAAACAGTTTAAGGACACAAAATGTTTCATAAATAGGAGTATGTATCCATAAAAGATAGTGGGATTGAGTTAGATTTTGATAGCTCCATGCTCATTATACAAAATAGTTAGAATATAAAAATCTTTCAGAAATCCATAAGGAAGTAGACATTCCATAGACATATATACTTCAGAGGATCACTATAGTTCTTAGGGAGCCCTAAAGATACAATTTTCAAGAAACTGACAATGAGGACTCATTAATTTTTTATAATATTGATCCTTTGGCCTACATAGAATTAGTTAGTGTCACAAAAGATACAATATAGTTATAAGACATTAATTAAAGGATGGATTTAATGTATCAAAAAATTGAATAGATTTTGGTAGATCCTTTATTGGATATAAATCCTGTTGGTTACAAATATGTATTTAAGAAGAAACTAGACATGGGATAGACATGTCAATACCTGTAATTCATAACTACTTGCAAATGGGTTTTCACTATGTTAAGGAATAGAATATGAAAAACATTTTCCACTATTTAATATGAATAAATGTATCATAATTATACATTTTATATACCCTTAACAACAATATAATATTTGGAGAATCAATGTAAAAACATATTTAGATAATGGGAACCTTCATGAAGATGTATTTACGACACAACTAGGAGGGTTTGAGACAAAAAAGGATCCCAATAAGTTATTAATATTATAGATATTTTTTTAATGATTAAAACATTCTTCTATGTCATGGAACAATTTCTTTAATGGATCCTTAATAATATTTGATTTTATAAAGAATGAAATTGAGATTTGTATTTATAAGATATATAGTGGGAGTGTAGTTGTTCTCCTTGTAGTATTTATGAATGCCATAATACTTATTAGACAATAAATACAAGACTTATAGTCCATTAAGACATAGTTCAATGCATCATTCAACATGATAGACTTAGGTGATTTTTGATACACTATTGCAAAAGAAATCCATCGTGATATATCCAAAAGGCCACATAGACTATCTCAAATAGAATCAGTATGCAACCATCTGGGAGGAAATTATTTTTTATGTCACATGGATTACATATCACCAATATGATGTTTCCTAGATCACATGAGGAGAGATATATTATGGATTAGATTACATACACATCAATGAATTGATAATTAATTAATGATTTGTTATGAACTAGGCTTGAGGTTTCATATGCCATTAATAAAGTATACAAATATCTTGATGGCTTATGAGACCAACATTACATGGGATTGATGAATATATTAAAGTTTCTAATGAATGATAATGATATTAAATTAGTTTTCATGAATATAAGGATCTAGTCCTTAGGGGATATCCTAATATCTGTTTCTAGATAAATCATGATGAACTAAAATGGAAATCAAGGTATCTATTCAACATGAATGGATGGGTTATGAGTTGGAAGATATAAAAACATGTAGTTTTATATAAATATATTGTAGAATTCATGAATATTACAGCCTCTAATGTATATTAATTAGTATTTTAGATATACAAATTTCTCTAAGATCATAATGTAGTTCTTAGTGGTAGAGATCTATTCACATTTTATTGTGTTAATAATAAAAAATTCAATATGGAAAAGGGCCCAATGACCAAATAATAAATGACCCATTTACTAATGATTTATTATAGCAGAAGCATGAATATCTTGTGTGGTTTAACCGACTCATGGTTGTTAGTGGTTAGATCTAGTCTAAGTGGGAGTTTATTTAATTTTTTTCCTAATAACAAACTAATTATTAACTTTAGATTACCTAGAGATATTAAACATTATAAATATTAAGCATCTTATCACATGATGATGCTTACTCCATATCAAATTAATGTGATAATGTCCATTGAATATTTTTCAAATAGAAAGTAAATAAAAGTTCCTTGTTATAATGATATCCATAAATTTGTATAATGTATTCCAAAATATATTCCCATAGTTAGGATGACATTCAATGATGGGATACATAGTAAGCTGACAATCAGATTTTTGATACACCTTTGTGGATGAGACTTCATCTCATAATATTCAAACTTGGTAATATCCAATATAGAATATTATAAGGATTGTCCCAAAATTGGGAATTCCTAATGTTAATATGGAATTGGATATTATTATATGGAAACATGTGAAATGGACTACAGGAAATAAACTTTTTACAAAAATATATCATTACACTTGTACTTATTTGTACTTCCTAAATTGTGACAACATATGTAATAGAAACTTAGGGTATATTGGGTGCGTCATGAAAGATATGATATTAATGAATAAGTTTGGACTTGAGTTTTCATTTCCATATTTAGGAAATTTTACATCTTCTCCCATCGGTTGGAATATAACTATTGAACTAAAATCCATGGTCACGGTGTATTGAAGAGATCATTTTTATATAGTCAAATAAACACATATTTATAAAATAGGTTGATGTTATTACTATGAATCCTACTTTATGATAAGTTGAGAATAAAGGATTATATAACATAGTGAGAAATGATATGTGGTTTTCAACATTATGACATAAAATTTTTATTCTATTGGTGAAATTACATGTTTTTATATGATGATATTATATTTTAGGTGGTCTCAACTATTTCCACTGAGAAAGGGTCTAATAAGGTCACACACATAAATATTATATCAGTCTTAATTAAATAATATTTATATTTAACTGTATGATCCCAAAAATTTTTGTAGATTCCCCAAGAATGTTTTTAGGTACTCATGTTTCCTTTTTCATGTAATTTTTTTGGTTTGTACCATAGGTGAATTTGGTTGAAAATAAATAAATTTGGAAGGAAGAGGGAAAGTAAACGGTTGGTGCACAATTTTCCCAAACCATGAATCATAGCCCATCCAACCATGCTACCCAAGACAGAGATAGATCGCATGGTTAGAGCATGGTTTTTCAAAGCATACTCCATCATAGGTGTAACCATGCACCCCAAAAATAGGAATATGGTTAAGGGACCTGGTTTTAAAAACTATGGGCCCCCTCCTTTGAATCTATGTACAACATTTTAATTAACCCGATTTTTAAAAAAATTACCCAAACCACCATATTATTTCAAAATCAACCCCAACACGAATATAACCTATTCCTATAATTTTTGGAGTATCGAAGATGAATTTTTATGGTTCCCAACTTCCATTATATGTGATTCATACAATAGATTGACGATATACACATCTCCTAGAAAGAAATTCTCATCCTGATTGGTTTGTCATCTCTTTCCCATTCATCTACCATCATTGAATGGATGAATTTTCTTATGTTAATGATGGATCTAGATCTTTGTTTTATTAGGTTTACTCCATTTTAATCTTAGTTCAAGGAATTTAATCAAGATTGTGTTCTTTGTCTTGATTAGAGATATTCCGCCAAAAATGGGGATAACTATGGCAAGTTTTCATCCATGAATTCAACATAGGTGGTCTGTGATTCTAATCCCAAAGTCATGATTTCAATTATATGTATGTAATTGTATAATTTTTTTTGGTTGATTAGAAATTTGGTGTCTTAAATTGAAATAATTAATATGTAAAATTAATTAGTTTAGGGATTGTGAAATTAGGGATATTTAATTGATTGAATTGGAATAATTAATTGTTGGATTAATTTTAGTATATTGGGGTTATGAAATTGGATTAATTAATTTTTTAATTAATTAATGGATGATTTTGTGATTATGTAATTGAAAAAATTGGATTAATTAATTACTTTATTCATTAAAAGATTTTTTTTTAATTAATAAGTTTTATAATTTGGATTATTTAATTGATGAATTAATTATTAGTGGTTTTATTGATTATATAATTATTTATGTGATTAATTAATTTTTGAATTAACTAATATAATTAATGTTATTCATTAATTATTAAATTAATTGATGGAGTTGATTTGATTATTTAATTGCTGAAGAAATTATGAAATTGAGGTGATTAATTAATTTTTGAAATAATTAATGGAATTTATGTGATTAGTTAATTATTTAATTAATTGATGAAATTAATGTGACTAATTAATAGTTGGATTAATTAAGGGAGTTTATCTCCTTATTTAACTATTGAATTAATTAATGGAATGATATTAATATGAAAATTTTGAGTTTGATTAATTAATTCGTGAATTAATTAATTGATCTATTGAGATATTTTTGGTAATAATGTTCCTCTTGATTAACCATGAATGATGTAAAATATGTAATATTTTTGTTTGATTGAGTAATGGGTTGTGGGACACAGACTGATGGTCCAAAAAAACAGGGGTTCTAGAAATGGAATTCTAGACCCAAATGCTTGCATGTGAATATTTTTACGGGATATGGACTAATGATCCAAATAAACATGTGGTGTGGTACATGGATGAGTGCTCCAAATACCCATGGGTTTCTAGAAATGATGTTTTAGATTTAAAATGTTGAAATTTTCATATGGTTTGAATTAGCCATGATAATGAATTAAAATGATATGGATAATTAAAGACCATGTGTTATAATGAAATGTGAATTGAATATGTGATATGGTTCATATCCAGCACATGATAAAGTAGTTATTGAGGTATGGGTGTCCCTGGGAACATAGGGAAATTATTGTTGTTAAATAAGGAGTTATTTAATAAATGTATATTGTTTACGTTATTTATTTTATTTATTCTTTATACAATTGCATACACTATTTTGGATGGATATTTTTTAGACGATGTTGGTGGTGGCTTACTAAGTTGTACTCAAACCCTACTTGTGCTACCTGATTATTACCTAAATAGACATTATGGTTTTACAACATGATTAGAGAAAGAGCCATTGTAATATGACTGAGTTAGAATGTAGCTTGGATAAGGGAAAACAACTTGGATTACGGACTCTCTTGGGAGTTTCAAGTGTATTTATTCATTTAGGGGTTTTCATATTGAAAATTAACACATATTTTCATGACATATCTACTATTTTATATTCTATATTATATTTCTTATTTTGGTCACCATGCGATTCTTGTTTGGTTAGTTATTGGTTATATAATATTTTATTCTTACTATTTCCGTTGTTGGGATACATTGATAAAGAGGGTATAGTATATCCATGATCAATATTGATCCTCACTGCTAGTCGGCATCCTATGACATATGGGGAGGCATTCTTTAGGTTATGTGACCAACAAGTTTTGTGAACTGGTGTGTGGCACTTGGGTTAGGACGTTATAATGTGATATCAATGGAGTTTATTTCCTTTTTTTATTTTTTATTACTATTTAGAAAAGGTTGAAAGGAGGATAGGATGAGTCAATTATTGGATAAGAGATCATGCATTGGACAATATAACCCATTTACAAGGGTAAAAGTTAAGTACCCAGGGTGGGATTACTGTTATTGATACATATTGTAACCATTGATGTTATTTTACCTCGATTGATGAACATGTTGTGTAATGTGATTATTATTTCTGAGATGTTATAATATTTGGCTCATGGACCCGAATTGAATGATATTTGAGTATGCGCACATCATTTTAGGTACTCATGATTATATTTGTACATCCATAATTTTAGTAATGCATGAGAATATGGGTTTTGGGTAAGTTGATGAAAATTAAAATGTTTTCCTTTCATGTGTAATTAAACTGAAAATGATTCCTAATATGAAATTTTAAGTGATAAAATGATGCAAGATGTGAATAATTGGGTGTTTAATAAAAAAATGAATAATGACAATGTGTTACCCATTTTTTAGAATAACCTAGATATTTGATTGGTAAGGGTATTGTTAGTACCACATTTCTTACCATATGGAAGGGTTTGGGCAAATTAATTAATATGGCTTACATGAATCCATTTTTTTAATTATGTTAAAGTGGTGTCATGTTTCCTATGCTGTTTTTTGGACATTGTTGAGATATTCCTCCAAATTTTTTTTAGAGGATGACAAGAGGACATGGATGGAGATGGTTTTCTTATAGTGTAACCTGAGGCACCAATAGTGTTGTGTGAGAAAGTCAGAGAGCAGTTCCAATTGATTTTTTCTCACTCTATGAAGTTTATTGAGAGATATCTGGAGCGGTTGGGGAAGAGTATGTTTAACTTTAAATGGTAGTTTCAATTACGAAACCCTATGAATTTCAATGGAGTTGGTGGACCTGAGGCAGACGAGTTATAGATTGAGTTTATCTTGTATATACTTGACCATTTATAAACCCCAACTAAGAAGAGAATCAATTTGGATGCATATATGTGTGAGGAGAGGAAAATCAGTGGTGGGATGTTCAGGACTTGAACTGGTATGTAGAGAGGATGGAATAGAAGGACTTTTTAGAGATGTTCCTGGAACACGTTTATCCAAAGACACTAAGACATGAGAGTGTAGCTAAGATCATACAGTTGACTCAGGGTAGTATGTTCATGATGGATTATAAATGTTTCTTTAAAGACTTAATATTCATTGATACAACACTGGAAGGACCACAACAATGATATTTTAGGATGGGATTAAATTTGAAATTAAGTACGGAGTGAATAACTCTAGGCGGAATAGGTTATCAAAAGCGGTGAATCATGCTCTAATTTTGGAGGGGAACATGAATGAGTCTTCTAGTGGCATACATGTGGTTTATTTTAGAAAATTTTTTGGTATGAATTCTGAGAGAAGGAAGTGTCATTATAAGGGTTTTAGCTAGGGAACTGGGAAGAAGAGTACCCAGAAATAGGGATAGTTACACATGATTTTACACAAGTGCATTGGAATTAGTATGGTTGGTTGGGAAAAATTCATAAACATTACCCCTACCCACAAGAATAGTGATGATGTCGCAGTAGGGTGGGACATCAACATATGTACTGCAAGAAAATGTATCAGATAGGTAATGATGGGGTAGCTAAGAAGAATCAATGTGTGGGAATGGGATCTTCCACACCATATGATTATTTAAACTGGGGTTCTACTAGTTGTGGTGGTAGATGTAGTGAATGTGGCTCTTTGTGGAATGAGTACCCGTATAAGTGGAGTTGTGTAAATCAGGCTGCTCAGACTAAATCATAGGGAAGAGGGGTAGGACAGTTTAATGTAGTTTATTTTACACTTGTGCATAAGAAGGATGTACCATCTATAGTGAGCAGTACTATTCTAATAGATTCCATGTTATCTAGTTCCTTATTTTATAATGGTCCCTCTCATTATTTTATATATTCACAACGTGTGAATGGTTTGAGTCTGAAAGTGGATTTCATGAGTAAGGTGTTGATGATTAATACACCTTTGGGAGTACTATTGATATTCTTCTATTTGTGAAAGGGATGTTCTCTCATGTTTTGTGAGTATTATTTTCTATGGGATCTTTACATCCTTGATATGTAATGCTTTGACCTAATTTTGGGTATGGATCGGTTAGTATCATAATGATCCCACATTGATTGTTAACACAAGAGAGTGATTTTTACGTATCCTACGGGTGATAAAATATATTCACAAAGGAGAGTGGGATATCTAAGCGGGCTATGCAGGTCTAGTTCATAAGAATATAAGAGAGATCATCTCCTAGGTTTCACGTATTTTTCTAGATAATGGAGGTGTGAAGCATGATGTATTTACACACTTAGTGGATAGGTTTCATTATGTTTTTTCAAAATATTTCTCAAGGATTCTACCTAAGTTATATGTGAAATTTATGATTGAGCTCATACATAGGGCTCAGACAGTTTCAATTACAACATATAGAATAGAAGTGACTAAGCATCAAGATCTCAAGACATAGCTAGATGATTTATGGATAAGGTCTTTACCCATCCAAGTAAATCACATTGGGGTTCCCTAGTTTTGTTTGCAAAGAATGTAGATAGGACTCTACACTTTTGTTTTAACTACCATATGTTGAACCAGATGAATGTGAAGAACTATTATCCTCTTTGGAATATCAATGAGTTGTTTGACCAAATGAGAGGAGCTTGGGTCTTCTCAAATATTGAAATTAGATCATTGTATCATCAGTTGAGAGTTCACCCTTTTGATATATCGAGTTATGATTTCATAATCAAGTATGGCCCTTATGATATCTTTATAATGTTTTTGTGTTGAAAAATGTACCAGTAGAGTTTATGGATTTTACGAACACAATGTTTTGTACCTGGATCAATTTGTTTTAGTGTTTTTGGATGACATCTTGGTATAATCTAAGACTCATGAAAATAATTTCCAACACTATGAAATCATACTTAGTACATTATAGGGCATCAAATATATAAAAATCGATCTAAGTGTCATTTTTTGGATTGATTAGGTACTCTTCATGGGTCACATAATCTTGGAGGAAGGTGTGTTAGTGGACATAGAGAATGTTCAAGAAGTTGTTTCTTGGGAGAATCCCAATAATGTTTTCATTATTCGTACCTTTCTAGGATTAGTTGGATATTATCATATGTTCATCAAGGACCGTTCCCATTCAATAGGACCACTTTTGGGCTTTACCAAGAAGGGGATAAATATTGTTTGCCTAAAATAATGTTATAATTCCTTCTAGGATCTAAAAAAGAATTTTAAATCATCACCAATATTAATTCTACACGATCAATGTGAGGAGTATATGGGGTTTTGTGATTTTTCTGGGATTGTACATAGAGTAGCATTGATTCTGGGAGATCAAGTTGTGGAATATGGGTCATAGAAGTTGAGGCCACATGAATGGAACTACCATTACCACAACCTTGATTTAGCTATAATGATTTAGTCATTGAATTTTTGGAGATATTATCTATTGGGTGATATGTTTACTATGTATACGAATCACCATACTTTAAAGTATAACATTTCCTAGTAAAAATTGAATCTTTGGAGGGGATATGGGTTGATTATATGCACTCATTTAACTTTGAGCTACTATATACACCCGAGAAGGGAAAAATTGTTACTGACACATTATGTGGGGAAACATAGACTCAAGCAGTTCAAGAGTCTAGTGGTTAGTGGAAGATAATGAATTTTCTAGATGATATGCATGATTTGGTTTAAGAGAGTTCAGAGCATATGGCTCTCATGCAAGATTCAGTGGAGTCTACACTTTTGATTCAGATTAGTGATATGTAGTATGAGGATTTGGAATTATTATCCTTGAGGGAAATCCTTGAAGGTGGGGTGTCACATTACTATTGGACCATAAATTATGAATAGATATCTATGTTATTGATTAGGTTGATATTATTATGAGCATGTGGGGGGAGCTATTGCGGTAATTTCATGCCTCATGGTGGGCAGTGCATCCAGCTGTGACCAAGATGTACCGTGACCTATCATGATAGTTTTGGTTTCCAAGCATGAAAAAGGAGATAACAGGGTTTGTGACACATTGATATACCTATCAAAAGGAGAAGACTGGGCATCAATGACCTGGATATTTACTACAGTTTTTTCCCATTCTGTAATGGATGTGAGAAGAAATTTTAAAGATCATCTTGGTGGGTCTCCATGTTGGATTTGGTTTCCTAGAACCAACTTTTTTTACTTTAATTACATGAATATTTAGTGTATTAAAATATTAAACATCTTATTACATATTTTTCATTATTTTCCATGACTATAATGTAATAATTTCCTAGAGTATTTGTCACATTAATAAGGGCACAACAGTTCGCTGATATGATGATAACCTTAAAGTTCTATGAAAATATTCTTAAATATAGTTATGTAGTTGGATTAAATACTATGATGGGAATATAGTATAATGACTGTCTAGTATGAGTACTCGTAAGAATATGAGACTACTTCTCATGAAGTGCACACTTGGTAATATCCAAATTGAGAGATTATGAGAATAGATCCACCAGTAGGAATTCTTCATGTTTTGGTGTCATCGGATATTCTTATCTATGAGTGTGTGTAGCGGTCCTTATACTTTAATATTATCATTAATATGTGACATGAATCAAGAACTTAGATTTTCTAACGAAAACCATCATGCTATATGTTGGTGGGAAGTAGGGTAAATTAGGTGAGTCTTTAATGACATGTTATTAATAGATTGGTCAAGGAAGTATTTGTCCCTTCTATTTATTGAAGTTTATATCTCATCCCTTTGATTGAAATAGAACCATCACCCTAAATTCCTTGTCAATGGTGTAACAATGAGTTTATTTCAGGTAGTCAAAGAATAATGTATCAATAAAATTGGTTGATGACACTATCATGGAACCTTTGTGATGAGATTTTGTGATAAAGGGATTATATTACGTAATGAGATTTCATATATAGATGTCGTTGTTTTGAATTTAAGTTCATTCTCTTGGTTTTCTTGACCCATTAATAGAATGAAATCTTGGTCTTTAGGAAAGCCCACCTAATTCCAATGAGAAATAATCCTAGAGGGTCAAAAACTATGTGTTTCTGGTGTTATTGATTAAATTATATAAGAATTTAATTAATGGAATTAATATTATTCTCAAGACTGCGGAATAATTTTATTCAAGTTAAAATGATCACACAAATAAAATAAATATTTATTCACCGCATTGTGAATAAAACATATTTATTTATTTTATTTAGCATTTAATAAATATATATTTTATAGCTTCTAAATAAAATTATTTATTTAAGAGAGTAAAACATTTTATTCAGATGTTTAATAAATGGAAGAGGAGTTTGAACAGACCAATAACATGTCCATTGATAAATTAATTTTATAAAATTATGTAAATAATATTTATCCAGTTGGTGAAAGTAATAATAATAATACTGTTATGATTATGTGTCATGTGATTTCATTTATGGTTCTATTTTTGCGCAAGTAGGTGCACCAAAAATAATGGTTCTGTTATTGTTATTATGTAGAATTGGTTTTCGCAAATTATTATAATATAATATAATCTTTGTTTTGTAAATAAATATTTTAACTGAAACCCCATGTCAGTTAATAGGAAAGTACATCTATTATGCCAAATGCTGGTGAATTCAGAATTGTTTAGCCAAACATTTTCTTTCTAGACTCCTCCCATATCTTCCTCTCATGGACGAGATATGTTCTTCAAGACCAAAGAATAAGTGATCAATAATGATTGATGCAATACATACGCTTCACTATGCTAGCACTTGATTAACAAGTGATGTTGTTCAGAGACCATTGGAGCACGTGTGGATCACCGCTAAAGGGATTCTACTTTGGATCCTTGAAAGTGTAATGAAAGAAATCCATAAGGGTCATTCTAGATGATCAATAACCATCAATGAAGAACGTTCCTATGACCTGCGTATTTAATTTCTTTAGGAATTAATAAATTAATTATAAACACGATGTGGAATATCATCTTTCTCGGATCTTGTGATTTTCTTCTCTTTATCTAAATCATTGATTTTAATCTGTGGATACTGGCATTCATCATCGTATTGATCCTAGATTAGTCATCTATTATAGAAAAAGATAAGTTGGTCCCCACAAACCACCATGCTTCTACAGTATCTGGATCCTATAAGTGGTATCAGAGCTGTCACATCATCATTTATAATTATTTAAATAATTTGTTGATGAATTACATTTTAATAATTTAGTTTTTCAAATCATGTTTAATCATTCCCGTAATTTGAATTTCGATATCTATTCTTCCACTTTTTGTTTCTCATAGATCTAAAAGAAATAAATAATTTTTTTAATTAAAATTAAATCTAGGATCTTATTAGGAGGCGCCGAAGATTATATAATGGTAACATGGAAATACACTCCATAAAGTCAGAGTTACATGATGTGTAATCTTCCATTCATGAAATGTAATTCAGATTAAACACCATGTAGTTTTGTTATGTGCATCATGAGTAATCCAAAAATTACTCAATCCGCGTGGATTAATTACACGTGGGGTAGTTAATTCTTAAACCGTGTGTTGACCAAGACATAATGGCATAAGGTCAGCTGGATTACACGCCGTGTGGCCCACTGGACATGGCGTGTATCCCTTTGGGTCAAGTGCCAAGACATATATCCCATACATGGCTAAGCCAAACTGTAACCATGTAACCCAAATACAACACGACATGTGGTCCACTGGACACGCCGTGTACTCCAAGATTTCCGAAGAACGCCTCACACGTCGAGTCCCTAAGAATGTACATCAGATAAGACGGTGAAGGCAAAACTTTCCATGTAGTCAGAAATACACACCCTGTACATTACCAAATTACATATAATTAAAACTTTAATGTTTGTGTAATGTTCAGAATTAAATATCATGTAGATTTAAATTGGTGTTCACTGTGTTACCTCCATGGTTATGGATGAAAATCTCATGGAAATTCGGAAAAGGATTAAGATAAATGGATTGATTAATTAAAGATAATTAAAGATTGATTAAAGTGAAATTTATCATAATAAGAATAATGAAATAATTTAATTCTAGTTTTATTAATTATAGAATCCATTTCATTTATGCATGGGATCATGAGATATACCAGACCTTTGTATGTGATTGGCTTGTTTTTAATTTATTTAAAAGTAAATTTTTGGCAAGCGTTCCATCTCTCCTCATTATTATGTAGGGCCTACATGACCATGGTTTCTTTTATGTAAAACCCCTTTTTACCCCTCACCTTTGTTCGAGTTCAAAAGAATATGTAATGGATAGAGATCTCAATATTATGGAGGCAGGTCATGTAATCAGCTGAGGCGAAACAAATCCAAGGGTATACAAAGGTGGATAGATGAAAATCTGTAGACACGAACCATAAATGGTTCAAGGTGATTCTTTTATAGGTCAGTGGTTTGGTAATCAACTACTAGATAAACTAAGCATTATAAGAGCTCATGATCATTCCCTTTACTATATTTTATTTCTATCAGTTACATGGTTTTTCATTATGGGAGTATTGTCGCAACTACATAATTAATGAATTAAAAATAATACAAGATAGAACTAAAATAAAACAGGCTTATGCGTAAATATTATCTACAAATAGTTAATAACTGAAGTAAGTTCCACTTAATATTAATAAGAAATTGATAAATATAAGAAGTAAATTTATGCATAAGAGGTAAAAAAAAACATAATAAAATATTATGTCAGACAACGCCTTCTGTATCATTATTATGGGAAAGACTCCATAAAACTATGTGTTTGACCAACACTTTTTCAGATACATAATTTTATATCGGAAGATATTATGAATGATTCAGTCTGACTCATCCATTTCACATCAAGAGGAGTATCACATTCTAGACTTGTTGTAAATTTTGAGGCTTGTGTTGAGGAAATACAAGTTAGGATTTCAGGATTGGGGAGTCCACTCAATGGATCATGGAGTTTCAAGACCATGGCTGGAAAATATTTTCCGACCTAAATACCTTCAAATAGCATAACCAACCCTTGTTGGGTTTATGCAAAAAGGAAAATGGTTCCTTTCCACTATAATTTCCTAAAACTAGAAATTATGAATTAATTGGTGAGGGACATTGGGGCTTGATAAAATAGTTGGAGACAAAATAAAATTAATTTATTATTTCTCATAAAATGTAATAAAGAATTTACTAATTATCTACTCTTTTAATTATATAATAAAAATGACAAGATTTTCAACCAAACTATCTCTATGATCAATAATGGATAAAGACAACATCCTCACTAGTAGTAACTTCAATGAATGGTTTAGACACCTTCATTTCATTGTACACTATGAATGGAAATCGTACAATATGGATTCCTTATTACCTGATCCTCCTACCCAAGAGGTGAGTGATAAAGAGTTCCTGGTCTACAAGAAACATATAAATGATGCATTCAACATTCAATGTTTGATGTTTTCATAATTGTCTACTAAACTCATGATGTCTCAAAAAAACGAAATCCTATAGAATTCATGAGAACCTCCTTGGTATTTACCAAGAGAGAGTAAAACATGAATGATTTGAGATCTCTAAGGCACTCTTTCAGAGTAAGCATGGAGAGGGTGCCCAATCTGTGCCTCATGTAGTCATGCTCATTGACTACATTGAGCACCTGGAGGTTATAAGTTTTAACCTCCCCAATGAATTGGGTACTGATCTCATTATCACATCAATCTCTTAGAGCTTCTTGAGTATTATTGTGAATTTCAATATGAACAACATTGAGAAGTCTCTACGAGATCTTCTTATCCTCCTTTTCTAAGTGGATAAAGACATGAAGCATGAAATGCCTTATATCCATATGGCGAATAATAGGAAAGGTAAGGAAAATAAATTTAATCCAAAATCATTTTCATTCCCTTTGTGGAAAAGGATGATCAAAGGGGATGGATGGGAATAGGAATATGTTTCTTTCGCATGTGGCAAGAAGGGACACTAAAAGAAAGACAACACCCAACTAAAGAAGAAAGGGGAGGATTTAGGTGCGTTTTTTATCGAGTAAAATTTAACTATTTATTTAAATTGGTATTAGATATAACATGTGGTGATAACATATATATCCAATTATATGAACCATGTAGATTCCTAAAAATTGACTGAGGAGAGTTAGCTCTGTGAGTATCCAACATAACAAGACATGCATCTGTATTTATCGGGAAATGCCAATTGACATTGCCGATAGGGATGATCTGGGTATTAAAATGTTGTTATTATGTGCCTTCTATAACAAAAAAACATTATTTGTTTATCTAGACTAGATACGGGTGTATTTATTTTCATGTTCCGAAATCAATGTTGCTTATTTTTTAATGATAACATTTATTTTGGTAAGTCACATTTAGATAATGGTCTCTTCGTGTCAGATTACACAAACCATGTAATGGTAATCGATAATGATGTTACTTCGCATGAATCATACCACACCCAACATTGGAATCGCAGGCTAGGTCTTAAAAACAAGTAAGGTCTAAAAATGTTACATCAATATGGATACTTATATTTTTTTCAAACTAAAACCACTTGGTGTATGCCATGCATGTTTACAAGGAAAAATGACCAAATCCGCATTTAGTGGGAAAGGTGAAAGGGCCAAAGAGATTATATTATTGGTTCATACTAATGTGTGTGGATCATTTCCTATTGAAGAAGTTGGTGGGTACTCGTACTTCATAACATTTACTCATGATTTTAATAGATATGAATATATCTACTTAATTAGGTATATGTTAGATACTTTTGATATGTTCAAGGAATACAAGAATGAAGTTGAGAACTAGCTTAGTAAAAAGATCAAGAAACTCCACTCAGTTCAAGGTGTATTATATCTTAATAAATAATTCGTTGATTACTTATAGGAAGAACTGCACCTTGTTGAACATGGTGAGATCAATGATGACTCATGAAAATCTACCATTATCCATTTGGGGATATGCGTTACAAATTGCGACAAACATACTAAACCAAGTGCAGCCTAAATTGATAAATGGTATTCTATATGAGCATTGGAGTGAAAGAAAATCCATGATATCAATTTTACATGTGTAGGGAAGTGAAGCATTTATTAAGGAAGCTTCAGGTAAC
This sequence comes from Viscum album, assembly GCA_963277665.1. Lineage (NCBI taxonomy): Eukaryota > Viridiplantae > Streptophyta > Magnoliopsida > Santalales > Viscaceae > Viscum > Viscum album. The sequence goes on along the minus strand of OY728123.1, from coordinate 1,418,762,834 downwards.
AAACTCTCACCCTGAGGCACGCTGTGTAACTTTATAGGATACCCCAATGTAACAAGATGATATTAACTATACGACCCCATAGAAATAAATTTTATTGTGGAAAAAAACCATATTCCTTGAGCGGGATAACATCTCCAAAATAGATAGTGGGATAGAGCTAGACATAGATGAATTTGACACTCAAGGTACACAAGAGATTTTACAATAGTATATTCCACAAATCCCCATAGAAAAAAGATCTGTTCCAGAGACATAAGTACTATGTAAGAGTACAAGAGGTGTTAGAGAATTAGAATGGTAAGGTTCTCTAATTACCGATGATGGTGACATATTATTACTTGATAATAATGTTCCTCTAACCTACAAGTAAGAAGTAAGTGGAACAAATGATTCCAAGTGGAATAAAGCCATGAATTCTAAAAAGGATTTCATATAACAAAACAATGTATGGATTTTGATAGATACTCTAGTAGATGTAAATAATTTTGGTTACAAATGGCTACTTAAGAAAAAAATTGACATGAAAGGACAAGTCAATATATATAAGTCAAGACTGGTTGCTAAAGTGTTTAAACATTTTCAAGGAAATAACAATGATGAAACCTTTTCACTAGTTTCAATGTTGAAATCAATTAGAATTATACGGTCCATTACTACATACCATGACTATGAAATATTTCAAATAGATGACAAAACAACCTTCCTCAATGAGAACATTTAGGAAGATGCCCATAAGACACAACCTGAAGGGTTTGTGACTCTAAAGGATGCCAATATGATATTCAAGTTGCAAAAATAAATTAACGGATTAATGAAAGCAGCCAGGGTATGGAACATTAATTTTGATGAATTCATAATAGAATTTGGTTTTATAAAGAATTAATATGAGACTTATGTCTACAAATATTTTTATTGGAGTATATTATTTTTCCTAATAGTGTATATTGATGACATATTACATATTGGAAATTAAATACCAGTATTATAGTATGATAAGGCATGTTTGAATAAATTATTCTCTATGAATGACTTGTGTGAGACATCATATATTCTTGGGATCAAGATCCATTATGATATATCCAAGATATTTTTGACTAAGTCAAAGTACATACATTGAAAAGACACTGAAGAGATTCTATATGGAACAATCCAAGAAGGTATTGTTTCCAACATCACATGGAATTCATATTTCCTAGAAAATTTGTTCATAGATGCATGAGGAATGAAAGAGAATGTAAAAGATTCCATACACATCAGTGATTAGGTCATTCATGTTTTCATTGATATATACTTGGATAGATGTCACCTACACATTGAGTGCAGTAGGAAGACGTCAAGCTGATACAGGGAACCACCATTGGATGGTAGTGAAGACTCTCTTTATGTATCCGAGGAATAATAAATATATATTCTTGGTTTATTGGGATATAAAGAACTATTCATTAGAGGATTTGTAGATTCTAGTTTTTATACTGATCAAGATAACATGAATTCACAAATGAGATACATCTTCACATTGAATGGATGTGTTTTGAGCTCAAAGAGCTCAACAAAATTTGTGGTCACATATTCTAGAGTAGTGTATGAGTATATCACCGCTTCTAAGGCAGCTAAATAAGTAGTTTGGATGTGGAGTTTTGTCTATGATCTAGATGTGGTAACTAGGAGTAAAGATCTCATCACACTCTATTATGATAATACTGCAACGGTGAATCTCTCCAAAGAGCCATGGTCACATTAGCGGACAAAGCATTTTCTACAAAAGTATCATATCTTGAGGTATTTTTCTCATGGAGGGGATGTTGTAGTAAGAAATACATCCACAAAAGAAAACATGGAAGACCCCTTGACTAAATCCTTAACTTAGCCGAAACATGATCATAATGTCAGGTGTAGCTAATATAAAGTTGCAGATAGTTGGATGTAGTCCAAGTGAGAGTTTTTTTGGAGTTGGAGTCCAAGAACTAACTATTTGTTAATTGATTACATGAATATTTAATGTACTTATATATTAAACATATTATTACATATTCTTCATTTTTCATGACTATAATTTAATAATTTCCTTGATTATTTGTCACATTAATAAGGTTATAGTAGTTCCTCTATATGATGATAACCATAAAGTGCTATGAAAATATTCTTAAATATAGTTCTTTGGTTGGATAACATTCTATGATGGAAACATAGTATACATACTATCAAGTTCAATTAATCATAAGAATATGAGAATTATTCTCATGATGTTATCACTTTTTAATTTCCAACTAGAAAGACTATGATAATAAAACCCACTAGTAGGAAATCCTCATGATTTTGTGTCATCAGATATTCCAATATATGAGCATGTGTAGTGGTCGTTAGACTTAAATATTATAATTAATATGTATCACAAATCATGAACATAGATTTTCTGATGAAAACCATCACACCATATATTTGGGGATGTATGGTACATTGTGTGCATCATGAATGACATGTTATTAATGGATAAGTCAAGGAAAGATTTATCCCTTCCATTTATGGAAGTTTATATATCGAAAATTTGATTGAAATAGAACCATCACCCTAACTTCCATGTCCCTGGTTTAACTAAGAGTTTATTTAAGGTATTCAAAGAATGATGTATCAAGCATATACGTTGATGACACTATCATGAAACCTACATGATGAGATATTGGAAAAAATGTATTATATTACACAGTGAGAATTCATATGTGGTTGTCATCGTTGTGGCATTATATTTTTTCTCTTGTGTGTCATGACCCATTGATAGATTGTAATCTTGGACTTTAAGAAAGCCCACCTAATTCCAACGAGAAACAATTCTATAGGGTATCACACTAAGTGTTTATGGTGGTCTTGATTAAATTCTATTCAAATTTATTTAATGGATTCAAATTATCCTCAATACTGAGGAATAATATTATTCAAGTTAAAATGATGGTACAAATTAAATAAATATTTATTCACAAGATTGGGAATAAAATATATATTTTTATATTATTTAACTTTTAATTAATATTTATTACCAAGTTTTTAAATAAAAATATTTATTTTAAAGAAAAAAATATTTTACTCGGATGTTCATTAAATGGAAGAGGAGTTTGAATGGACCAAGTCTACATCAGTTGATAAATTAATTTTTTACAAGTTGGTAAATAATTTTTATCCAGTTGGAATAAAAAATAATAATAATATTGTTATCATTATGTGGTACAAGATTTCATTTATGGTTCTATTTTCTGTAAGTTTCCACACCACAAATAATGGTGATGTTATTGTTATTATGTGGCTTGAGTTTTCTATAGTAGTTATCAATTGAATTTAATTTTGTGTTTCACAATAAAATATTGTAACTAAAACCCATTTTCGATTAATAGGAAGGTATGTATATTGTGCCAAACCCTGATGAATTGAGAATTTTTGAGCCAAGCATTTTCTCTCTCGACTCGTCTCATCACTCCCTCTCTAGAATGAGATAATTGCTTCAGTACTAAATAAAACTAGTCACTATTCCCTGGAAAACCTATTGCAAACCTCTTGACAAAGGTGGCATTGGTATTAAAAAATTAATGATGTTCAATAATTCTCTCCAAGACCGTCTTACTTGGCGTATTATCAATGGTAATTCCAAAGCATCTGATTTCTTGAACCATAGATTCTGCACCAAGCTATTAAATGGGAAGCTCAACTACATTAACTCTTCAATCTGGCCCTCGATTAGAGACTTGTATTAGAAGATCATGGAATGTTCTATATGGATGGTTAGTGCTGACTCTTCCATTAATTTTTGGTGCGATAAATCGTGTGGTAACCCCTTGATATCTCTGTTACCACCTAACATCACTCCCGACGATTATAATCTTTCCATAAAGGATGTCTTACAATATCACAGGCATGCTCTCCCCGACAATATTGCACAGATCATTGATGATCATCATTTTTCTTCTAATGGTGATTTCCTTGTTTGGGAACCTGCCCCAAATGGCATCCTTGACTCCATAAACTTCTACCAGCATTAATTTTCTAAAAGTGATTCTATTTTACACTAGGTGAGCCATTTTGATAAGCCGTGGATCAAACCTTCTAGGCTTACTCTCATTTGGCGAAGTGCCCATAATAGATTACCCACTGAAGCCTGTCTTCAAGCCTTTAGCATTCAACTCTGCTCCATTTGTCACTTGTGTTATCAACACAGGGAAGATGCAGATCATCTATTTTTGTCGTGTGCGACGACATCTGCTTTATGGAATTATGTTTTTGATTTATTTAATTGCAGATGGTCCCTTTATGACATTATTTTTTTATTCCTTAACGAGTGCACTAGTTATGTTTTCTCTCCTCAGGTTACAAATCTTCTGCTTACGGCGGTGGCAGAACTGCTTCATGTGATCTGGTATGCTAGAAATGACATCATTCATATTAAGCGCTCATTTAGTTTAATTGCAGGTAAATCTTGAATTCTTATTGCGATTAATGAAGCTGCTTCCATTCAAAAAGACTGTTGCACCAACTCGGTGGGTGATTTTGAGATCCTTCGTCACCTTCGTGTGCATGGCGTCTTCCCTCGGACCAAACGTTCATTTGATGTTTTTTGGCAATCACCGATGTCGGGATGGATCAAAGTGAATGTTGACGGTGCCTCCAAAGGTAACCCAGGCCCTGCTGGTTGTGGTGCTATTTTTCGCGACTCGACTGGTCTTTTCCAGGGTTGCTTCTATGCTGGATGTGGCCATTCCACTTCCCTGGAAGCTGAAATGCTAGGTGTCATCCACGCCATTGATTTTTCCCTTCAAAGAGGCTGGAAGAAACTATAGATTGAAAGAGACTCTAATACTATCATTCATGCCATCTGGAATGGTACCATTCATCTGGCTTGGTCTTTCACCACTCTTTGGATGAATTTTCTCAACTCTCTACATCGGATTGACTACATAGCCACTGACGCCTATCGGGAAGCGAATACTGTTGCAGATTCTCTTGCCAACAAAGGCATTCATCAGACCATGACTTGGCTGGACTCTTTACCTGCTGAGTTATTATCATTGTTTTATAGAGATTGTAAATGAATTCCATCTTTTTGACTCTTGTAAATTTTTTCTTACAAATAAAATGCCTTTTACCTTTTAAAAAATTTAATAAGTGATCAAGATGATCAACACAAGACATTAACTTCACCACACTATCACCTGGAGAATGAGTGGAATAGTTCAGAGACCATTGGAGCACATGTGGATCACCACTAGTAGGAATCTACATTAGATCCTCGCGATCACAACAAAGGAAATCCAGATGGGTCATTCTGGATGATCATTGATCATTAATGGAGAAATTACCTAAAACCTAGGTATTTAATTTATTTAGAAATTAATAAATTGGATATAAACATGATGTGCATGATCATCTTTCTTGAATCCATCATTTTTATTATCTTTATCTGAATATATGATTTTAATCTGTGGATAATGGGGATCATCATCGTATTGATCCCGGACTAGTCATCAATTATGATAAAAGAAATGTTGGTCCCCACCAAATGCCATGCTTCCGCTGCATCTAGATCCTATACTCCCGAGGATGCCTCAGAAGAATAATGTTATATGGGTTATTGTGGACTATTTGACAATGTTAGCACATTTATTATAGTTACGAGGGATGTTCTCAGCAGAGTAGCATTGGTATTTGTATGTTTGAGAGATAGTTCATCTGCACGGGGTTCCATGTACTATAGTTTTAGACCATGAATCACTCTTTACTTCTCACTTCTGGATGGATTAAAAAATGTACATGGTACATATGTTTTTTTTGAGTATGGAATTCCACCCACATACAAATGTGAAGTTTGAGTGTACTATTCATGTGCTTGAGGACATGATACGAGCATATGTCCTTGACTTTGGGGGATCTTGGGATAAGAAAATAGCATTGATGGATTTATCTTATAACAAAATTTACCAAGAAAACATTCAGATTCCTCCATATGAGGAACATTATGATAGAACATGATGATTTCCTCTACACTAGATGATGGCAGGTAAGTCCGAACTATTTGGAACAACACTCATGAAGGAGACATCAAAGTAGGATTAGTTTATTTAGAAGTGTATGTCTACAACATAGAGTATACATTAGTAATATGCAGATAGATGTTGATGAACCCTAGAGTTTGAAGACAGTGATCATGTATTCCTTTGGGTGTCACCTAGATTGGGTCACCACATGATATAGATATAGGGAAAGATGGCACTTGGGTTTGTTTGACATTTAGAAGACATGAAGAGAATCAGGTCAATGGAATATTTATTTGCTCTTCCACACAGGTACAGATCCATGCATGACATTTTTCATGTTTCACATATTTGGTGGTATCACACCAACACTTCCCATGTGATCGATATGGATGATGTTGATCTTGATTCTGATGATTCATTTTAGAAGAATCTGATATGTGTGTAGGACTATAGTGAGAAAGTGTTGTGGGAAATCATTATGATGTTGTTTAATGTATTTTGGAAATATGGGTGTGCGTAGGAGGAAAGATGATAAAGAAATGGTGATTTGTTGGCTCAGCGGCCTGATCATTTTGAATTAGGATCATAGAGATTATTTGGATTACATCTCAAGGATGAGCTATTATAAGGTGTAGATATTGTATGATCCCGGCCTTTTCTGGAGAAGTACCTTGATTTATTTGATGTAATATTTTTTCCTTGTTTGAGTCATTTTTTTGGGTTGTACCTTGGGGTGCATTTGGATGAAAATTGAGAAATTTTGAAGGAAGATGGAAAGTGTATGGTTGGCACACATTTTTTCAAAACTATATTCCTTGGCCTAGAAAACCATGCAACCCAAGACATAGTGGGATTTCATGGTTGACACATGATTTTTCAAACCTTACTCCCTCTTAGGAGTAACTGTGTACCCCCTAGAAGTGGTGCATGGTTAAGGTGAAACGTTTTCCAAACCATGCACCACTACCGAGGAAAGTGTGTGTGACCTTTTAATTAACACTAAATTTTGGATTAAAAATACCAGAACCCCATATAAGCCCAAAATAGATACCAACTCAGATATAAACTATTCCTATCATTTTTTGAGGGTCCCGAATGGATTCCTAGAGAACCTCATATCCATTCCTAGTGAATAAGAGGGTAGATAGAAGATTTGTACCTCCCTCCGTAAGTGAATCTCATCCCGATTGGTTTCCCATCTCTTTTCTATTCATCTCTAATCCTTGAATGGATGGTTTTTGCTTTGTCCTCAATGGATAAGAATATATGTTTTATTAGATCTAATCTGTTTAAAACATAGATCTAGTAATTGAATTAAGATCTTGTTCTTCATCATAATTAGGGTTATTCCACCCGAATTGGGGATATCCATTGGCCAACATTTATCAAAGATTTAGAGGTAGGTGGTTTATTATTCAAATCCTAAAGTGTTGATCTCAATTACAAGTATCTAATTGTAGAATTTCTAATGGATGAATATAAATTTATTTTCATAAATTGAATTAAAAAATTTGATATATTAATTAATTTAGGGTTTATGAAATTGGGGATATTTAATTGATTGAATTGGAATAATTAATTATTGAATTAATTATGGGATTTTGGGATGGTGAAATTTGATTAATTAATTTTTTAATTTATTGAAGAATTTTTTTGTGATTATTTAATTGAAAAACTATTTTAATTTATTTTTTAGTTAATTATTACATATTTTTTTTATTATGTGTATTTTTAAATTTGAATTAATTAATTATTGAATAAATTAATGGAATTTAGGTGATTAATAAATTGTCTAATTAATTTATGGAATTGATGCGATTATTTAATTTTTGAATTAATTAATGGAATTGATGTGAGTAATTAATTGTTGATCTAATTAATGGAATTTATGTGATTAATAATTTTTTGACTTAATTAATGGAATTAATATGATTAATTAATTTTTGGATTAAATCAAGGAGTTTATGTGATTAATTAATTTTTTAATTAATTAATGGAATGATATGAATATGAAATTGTTGAGTTGGATTAATTAATTCGTGGATTAATTAATTGTGCTATTGTGATTCTTGTTATAAGAAGGTTAATTTTGATTAGCCTTGAATTTTCTAAAATATAGGATATTGGTTTTTGATTGAGAAATGGGTTGTGGGACTCAGAATGATGCTCCAAATACCCATGAGGGTCTATGACATGACATTCAAGACCCAACTTCATTCATGTAAATATTTTTATGGGATAAATATTGATTCTCCAAATACCCATGCGGTGTGGGACATAGATTGATCTCCAAGTACCCACAGGGAGTTAGAGATGATGTTCTACATCTAAAAGATTATAATTGGACCATGCGTCCAAATTTCTGTGATAATGAATTAAAATTAAATGTATAATGAAATATTATGTGTTTTAATATAATGTGAATTTAATATGTGATGTGGTTCAAAATCCAGCATGGGACGATGTAGGAATTGAGGTTTGGGTGTCCTCATGAAACCCGAGGAATGTTATGTGGTAAAATTATGATGAATTGAATAAATGAAAAATCATTATTTTGTGGCTTTTATTTATTCTTTATATATCTTAGTACTCTATTTTGACTGTATATTATTTTAGACACCGTTGGTGGTGGCCTACTATGTTTTACTCTCACCCTACTCAAGCTACTAGATCGGTACTTAAATAGATTTTATGGTTGCAGGATAGGATAGGGGAAATAGACTTTTTTAAATGGTTGAGTCGGGATGAAACTAGGATGTGGGAAATGTACCAGGATTAAGGATGTAGATGGGTGTTTTCAATTCCTTAATTTATTTTGGGTTTTATCATATTGAAACTTGATACATATTGACATGACATATAAAATATTTAGTTTTGGATATTGTATTTCATATTTTAGGCATTATGTGATTCTGGTTTTTTGGTTATTGGTTATATCATTTTTTATTGTTATTATTTCCATTATTGTGATACTTAAATAAATTTCTTATACTCTTCCCATGATTGATATTGACCCTCTCTGTGAGTCATAAGCCTATGACATTTGGGGAGGTGTGCTTGAGGTTATGTGACCGGCCAGCTTAGGGTACCAGTTTCTGGTACTTGGGTTAGGACGTTGCATCAACAGTTTGAATAAATATTAATATTAATATTTATTCATGATTTATTGATATTAATTACTTTTTAATTAATTTTATGTGAGGTGAATATTATATATTTATTTATATTTAATTCATTAGAATAGTAAAATTACTTGTCACTTGATTTATTACAGTGTAGTAATGATATTTTTGTTAAATAAATAATTTTTTGGTTATTATAATTTTTAAATAAATTTTTATTCACAAAAATATTAATAATAATATATATTTAGTTATATAATTAATAATACATTTATTATTTTATGTTAGTTAAATAAAAAATATTGCAGAAGTGCCAGGATTAACAGATGATAATATAAATATTATAATTAAAATCATTTAAATAACTATTAACTTATTTATTGATATTTATATTATCTGTGACATATATGGACTCAATGAAATTATAATATTTTTATTATCATTATTAGATGTGGGGATATCTCGGGATTATAAGATCGACTAAGGGTATATATATATTTAAAAATTCCCTAACCTAGTTGTTTACATACCCAATTATTATAAGTATAAAAAACCCAGACAATGTGAAAAAAATTCAAAGTGAAAATTATTTCATATCCTAAGATATTTATCCTTACAAAGAACATATCATGTGTTATTATGAATCAATATTGAATTCCACCAACATAGAATTAATCTTCTCAAGAATGAGAGACTAGAAAACCAGTAGCACCCAAAGATTTTTTTAGTAATTTTTTCAAATTAATTTAATATTTTGGTTATTTATCACTTCATGAAACACTGAATATTGATTTTGTTATAAAAGTACTATGTTTGGATTGCGATTTAGGCACCATAAATTTAATATTATATCACACACAACACTTATATTATCTTTAGGTACACACAACGGAATATTTTCTTTTCATTACACATAATGTCGATTTCCTTCAACAGCTGGCTTAACCCACAAGGTTGAGTTTTTACCGAACAATAATATACTGTTAACATGATTATTAAAATATTATTATATCCACCACCTAGCTGTTGGAAATGAAGATACAAAAAATATTAAATAAATTTTGAAATTATGATTAAAATATGTATATAAAATAAATTCTTTGGATATCAATTAGTATAATTGAAAGTAATAACTATTTGAAAATAAAGAAATTACTTTTTAAGAAAACTATCTTTCTATATAAAAACACAATTTAATCTCAACAAATTAAACAATACAATTTTTTTTAATGTTTTCAATAAAATTTAAATATTATATATTAGATAAATATTTTTAATACTCATCCAATAAATTTTATAGATATATGATTAAAATATATACAATTTTATGAAATAAAAGATGTATTTTTCTAAATTGTATTTTTTCCACCTTTTAATGGACAACCCATTTTAAATATGAGTTTTAAATCATTTATAATTTCCATTTTATAAAAAAACATACTTTTTGAAATCAAAATATCAAAATTAACATTGGGTGAGTTTTTGATATTTTTCCGAGAGACATCATTTTTTAATGAATAGTGAAAATAATGAATTTTATTTCAAAACTATTTTTTCTTCTAATTTATTTTTATAGTTAAATTATATATATTTTTTAATATATAATTAAATCAAATTTAAATTAATTAATCAAATTTATTTCATTGATCCAATTTTACCTTGATATTGGATATTAAAACATTCCATACTTTTAGACCTTTTTACTTTAAAAACTCACTTTGTCTTCCCGTTTGTAGGATTAAATTTAAAATAATTTCTGCCACATATGTGTTTAGAATTTTGAAATTTGGATTATATATTCATAATAATAATAATTTATAATTTATAATAATGTGAACTTATTTTTTGATGAAAAACATTATTGAAATTAATTAAAAATAATTACAATGATTAAGAGATAAATTAGTTATACAAAGGACTAAGCCCTAGACGTAAGGCCCAAAATGACCTATAAACTGATAAAAATGATATTTTATGGACATATTTCTATCTTATCCTCGTTTTTATCTAATTGTGACCATCTTTGGGTTCAATTTACATGGGAAAGTCTGGGGTGGAATTCCCTCTTTCAAAAATTTATAAGAATGCCACTCCTTCTTCTACTATAAAAAGAAACTCACCCCTACCACTTATTCCAACATATAAATTCATTTTTATATCCAATATAATGATACAATTATCTTAAAAAATAATTAAATTCATCCTAGAATCCTCAATTTGGAAGAAACCAAATCCAATGAATCCCTTTCGTGTAAACCAAAAGGAGTTGCCCAAAGAAGAGGTAACATCCTTCATAAAGATCTTTTTCATTTATTTTCATTCTCCAACCCCTAAAATATAATTATTACATTATTTTATAATATAATAATTATATTAAATATAGTTTTTATTCTATGGTTTTGGCCTATACTTACATGCACTACCAACTAATGTGTAATGAATTTATCGTTCTTCTGTACGACGGACTACCACCTCATGAACTGATGTTGTTTGTTTTTCCTTCACCACCTATAACGGTTAGTAATTATGATGAACAATATGTATTTATATGATATGTATGAAATTAAATATTTCTTTATTCTTTTGTAATTATTATATAAATCATACTTCCTTTCTTTCCATTTTGTGTAAATACGATAACTACGTTTATGGACATGTGGACTACCGCCTCCCCTAAGTGATGTGATTTGTTTACATGTTATAGGGAATGAATTAAGAAAGGGTTTAGTGAAATAATATGATATATATGAAATAATATTTATACTATAATTATTTTATATATATGTCATTTACTTTATTTCTTTCAATATGACAATAAAACAGAAACTGTGTTCATTCTTACGTACGACCTACTGTCTCCATGAATGGTGTATTCTGTTTCATAATTATATATATTATATATTATTATAAATATTTATATAATTAATATATATATGATAATTATATAATGTTTTACATTATTTAAATAATTAAACAATGAACTAATTAAGAGTATCAAGAACAACAATTGAAAACATATATGAAAAACAATGCTGATATTACCTGAAACATTACGTTAACATAGAATTTTTAAAAAATAGGTAATATAAAGTCAAAATTAAAAAATTATGGTATTAAATTTAATAATATGGTTCTATGTTATATTTATAAAAAAATTATATTTATTATAGAGGGGGATTTAATGTGTACAATAAAATTCAACACTTAAGGTAAGAGTTTTGTCATCTCACTTTTATTTTTCATGAGACACAATCAATGTCCACTCTTATTTACTATATGCAGTGTATATAATTCCCATTTTTTTATTTTATGATTATTATACTTAAATTTATTGGTATTTACATTTACATTTTATGTTATTTATTTTAGTTGGATTTTGTTTTAATAGTTACCAAATTGGTAAAGTAAATTTATTTCAATCTTCCTTCGTTGAGACACATTCCATGTTTTGTAGCTATATTTTTATGTGAGGTTTATATACTACCATTGAAATGTTATATCCTGAATATAATTGTTTTGATGATATTTTAAGATTCATTTAATTCTATTATTTTAATTATATTATGATACAAAGTTACCCAAGGTGGTAACGGTTTATTGATGCAATCACATCGTTTATCGAGATTCTTTATGATTATTCATCCATTAATGAATGATTATGATCCATATATCAAGAACTATCATGAAGTTTATAAAACTATTGTTATTCAGGTTATATCCATGTAAGGGTGTCATTTTCCCACTCTTTGGCACTTAATATAATTAACAAAATGTTTTTATGAAAATCGGACATAATTTCTCATTTCGTTTAGAAACATGTGTTCTTTCATAACCATGTTATCTAAAAATGTTTTCAAAAATGTTTTAGTATTATCATATAATGTATAAAGTAATGTTTTAATTATTTAATACCTTTTTAAAAAATCATTTTAATAGAAATACTCTTTTCATTTTCTAATCATGGAACTTTTCTAGTCTTTTTAGGTGAAAAAGGAATATTCGGCATGTAAAAACTTGCATGCCGTCATGATCATCATTTCCTTAATTCATCATTTGTAAGTATATAATTTTTTTAAAGAATATATTTTTTCCTAATATTCTGGAAATTTGTTTATTTGAAATTTTTTTAATTGAAAAACGGATTTCATAAATTATTTTATATTTAAAAAGTGTTTTAAATGGTTTTCAAATATTTCATTATATTTTTTCAAAAGGATGTTTGGAAGGAAAATGATTTAAATGATTGAAAATATAATTTTATATGTTTTAAAATTATTTTCCATGATAAATGTTTTAAAAAAAATTAAAACTTCATTTATATGATTTCAAGGGAAAAGGTTTTCAAAATGTTTTGCAGATTCTTATAAGTTTTCCAGGTTATATTCAAGGAAAATAATCATCAAAATTATTAATTTTTTCAAAATATTATTCAGTGAATAAAGGATATTTTTATCTTGAAAATTATTTATAATATTTTTCCAAATTATTTTCCATCTAAGATGATATTTGTTGATGTTACTCATGAATTTTTTAGAAATGATCCAAAGCTTCTATTTTTATTAGTTAATTTATTTTATTTTTGTTTTAATGGCATGCTATTTATGAAACCCATTCCTATTTCATGGGTTTTTTGTTTATGAAGACTATTTATATTTCATGGGTTATATATTAATTATACCCATTTCCATTTTCAAGGGTTATATTCTTACAAAAAAAACTTTTTTCATGGGTTATGATTTGATTAAATTATCATGAAACCTGTATATTTTTCCATAGGTTATGATATAATTACTTATTTATGATAACCATCTCATTTTATGGGTTATGATAGGATTATTTATGATCATTTGAAACATGTATGTGTGATTTTATTATGAGATTGGTGGGACCTATATATCCCTATATTTCACTGGGTATTGATATATATCATATGAGATAGATATGGATGGAATGGGGAGTGAAATCGGTTTAGTAAAAGAATTTGTCTTCTAAGATGATCTTCGGAGTGAACTTTAAATACAAATATGGTCAAGGTAGTGAACCATGACTACCATGATAGTATAAGGATTGAACCATACTACTGTAATGTCCTTGGATGCAATTCCTTGCTACAATTGATATAATCATATACAGTTATTTGTCTACTATAAATTCAATGTATTATTCATATGTTATGATTTCATGGATTATGCTCTTTCATCACTTATAATACACATCTTATGAACATCCCATATTTAATATATGAATCACATATATGATATTTGATATGAAGGGTATGATCTTCCTATTATATTATCAAGTTCTCATACCCTTATGTTCATTTTATGCTGGTGTATCTCTTTTGTTTACCCTTACTAAGTATCTGATCTTAGTGATTCCTTTTTTTCCTTTCCCCTAAATTGTGAAGAAAGGTTTTCTGTAGAATTACTAAAAGGGAAGATATTTTGGGGAAAAATTTCAGATCTTTCTCTAAGTTAGAATAACTTTTCCAAGTGTCCAAATACACTAAAATATTATGGTTCTTAAACATGTATTTTTGTAATGTGATGAATACCCATCTAAAATGATTTAATAATGATGTATGTTAATCATGGGTCTTTATAGTTGGTATCAAAGGAATAGTTTAGTCAACAATTGGAAAATAGGATGATAAAACCTTAGTGAGATACCTAGGGATATTTTTGGGATATGTATAGGGATATCTCTAAGGATAAGCCTAATGTGCCATTGATTTAAAAGAATTTTCCATAATTTAGACATCCTATATGTTATTTTTTATGATTATGTTGTTTTATTCTATGATCAGTTTTTTCCACACTATGATTTTTGATATTAGTTAATTGGGAGGACTAGAAGGAATTGGGTTTACACTTAATGTGATGGAATGTTTTTGATGAGCCATCAAATGGGATAATCACTCGATTAAAGGATGTTCTGATCATTCCAAATACGTTTTCATGGAACATAATTAACATCATATACCTTAACCGACACTCAGACTCACCAAAGATGATAATAAAAGAGTTTGATGAGAGTTTATGAAATGAAGACAATGAAGGAAAGATTATTTAGTTTCATTATGTCAAGACTGTGGAATGAATAACATTAATGAATGTATTTGAGGAATAATTTTTTTTATTATGGAAAAAAGGACACAAATAAAGTAACTAAAAATAAAAAATGAAGAGTTCAGTTAATAAAATGGATGCGAATATTGGAATTCCTAACACTTCATCAATGGTTAAATTCTTTTTGTGTAGAAGGTATATTCATTATGAAAATCGATCCCCAAGTGGAAAGATCACAAAGATAATTATCATGGCGGTATGATTAATGGTTATATTGCTGAGGATGTTGATACTACAGATGAAATGTGAAAGGAATGTGCTATTAAGTAATAGGATGAGGAATCCCTATTAATGGATTCATTAATTATGAATTGTGAAACATATAAGGATTATCTAGTTTATGTTTTTCACTACGGATTTACAAGAATATGTTGAATCGTTCTGATGGACTAGAAATGTGATTTAACATTAAGGTGATGTTCATGGGAAAGATGTGATTAAGGGAAACATAACTCTTAATATGTTTCTTGTGTTGATAATTATTTTTGGATAAATATGTGTTGGATATGAATAAATAAATTGGACAGTATTGATTACCTTCTAACTAATTATGGACTTGTTGAAAAGTGGTTAATGCTATCATTAATTATGTTTATATAATTATTTTTTGATTTAAGGAATATATCCAATATAAGTTGGAGTAAGAAAACATGCATGTTTTAAATATGGATTTATAGTAATTCTGGTCATTACCATGTTTCAAGAGAATACATGATAAAGGTATTCACATTTTTGGTATGTGAAAAATAAGATCTAATATATGATATATGGGGGATCAATATTATGTTGATTTTGAGAAATTTCATAACCTTACTTCTTAAGTCTTGGAAATTAATCTTCTATAGGGGTTATAATTAAACCATTTATGGAATGGTTTATGCCAAACATAATATAAAGTTTTAGAGGTCAAATTATTATCTCACTATATGATGATTTATGCATATTTTATAATTTTATCTAACCATTTGTTCTGATAAAAATAGATGGAATGGACTATCATTTTATTCATAGATCTCTTGATCTGTTAATACTTCAGGAATGAAAAATTCCAATTCATTTCGTAGAATGAAAGATTATTTAGAAGTTAATCAGTGAACATGAAATGGTATGGTTGTTCTAAAATCATGTAAGTATATCTTATCATGAATATTATTTAAATACAGAAAAAAGGATCTCCAAACTAAAAAATTAACCATCACACCTTTTTTACAATAAATCAGATGACACCATAGATCATCACATATTTAGTGCCTTTTGATTGTTAACTTTCTATAAACCATGTTCACTATCACTCTCCATCAGAACATGATTGTTAGATTTATCATTGATGTCCATGTTTTCACTTCCCACATATTTTCTACTACGTGGGAACCTAGTAATGTGTTACATTGGGTAACTGTTATGTTTTTAAATTTCCATTTCAAAAGAAAGTTTTACAATTCATTTTTACGTTTTCGGTTTCTATAAAATAGAATTTAAATTATTAAAAAATTTATAACCTATAATAATTTTGATGGTAAAATTCATTTTAAGGGGGTAGAAAGTTACACCCCATGATTTTTTGATTTATTATTATTTTAATTTATTTAATCTTTTTAATATTTTTCACTACACAATACACTAAATATAGTGTTTATAAAATTATAATGTTTAGATTGTGTTATACGGAACAAAAATTTTATATTATACAAAAAAATGCTAATATTATATTGAGGTACAAGGAACACTATGTTTTTCTTCTATTACACATAATACCAAGTTTCTTTGATAGCTTTCAAAACAGGAAAGGACAAGTTTTTACTAAACTAAAATATACTATTAGTATGATTATTAAAATATTATTATAGCTACCACCATGTCGTTGGAAATAAAGTTTTGAAAAAGATTAATTAAATTAGGAAAATTTTATTTTGATATGTATATAAAATAAGTCTTATGATTATAAATTAGTATAATTAAATGTAATACCTATTTCAAAATAAATAAATTACTTCTCTATTAAAACTATTTTTCTATGTAAAAACCCAATTTTATCTAAATAAATTAAAAAAACAAATTTTATTTTTTTTTAAAAATAATATATTATATATAAAATAAATTTTTTGATAATCATATAATTTATTTTATAGCTATAATACAACAATAAATCCTGTTTTATGAATAAAAATATTTATTTTTTTAAAAGGTAAATTTACTGCCTAATAATTGTAAACCCATTTTAAATATGATTTTTGACTGTTTTATAATTATTGGTTCAAAAAATAAACAATTTTTTTTTAAATTGAAATGTAAAAATTTAATTTGGGTGAATTGTTTCCATTTTTCGGAAAAACATCATTTTTTGGTGAATAGTGAAAATTTTGAATTTCAATTCGAAGCTGCCTTTTCATATAATTTATTTATAAAGATAAATTATATTTTAATTTGGTATTATAGATTAATTAGATTAAATATACATCAATTAATCCAATTTTGGTAATTTCAACCAATTTCACATTGATATTGGATATAAAAATATTCCAATCTTTTGGATTTTTTACTTCAAAAACATGCTTTACATCATATCTGTGGGATTAAATTTAAATTAATTTCTTCAAATTCTATGTTTCTAATTTGGAAAAATATATTCAATATTTGGAATAAAACTATTCTATAATGTATAAAATTATAAAATTAGTTTTTAACAAAAATATTATTGAATGTAATAAAAATTAATTGTTGTTGTTAAGAGAAAAATTATATTAACAAAGGAGTAAGCCCTAATCATAAGGCCCAAAATGACCTATAAATTTTTTCAAAAGACATATTATGTCCATATTTAGACCCTGTATTCCCTTGGACTGAATTTGGACCATTAATGGAACAACATTACATGGGAAAACATGGATGGAATTCACTCTTTCAAAATTTTATAAAAATTACACTCCTCCACTATAAAAATTCCCTTTACCCCTCCAATTTATTCACACAACTTAATACCTTTTTATATCCTAAAATATGATCAAATAATCTCAAGACATACCTAAAATTATCCTATAAGAATACATTTAGGAATAAATCCATCCACATAATCCAATTGGTGTAAACCAAAAGGAGTTACCCAAAGAAGAGGTAACATCCTTCTTTAAGCACTTTTGTTTTATTTTCATTCTAAACACCGTAATTTATTATTATTAAATTATTATATACCAAAATAATTATAATAAATATACTATTATTTTTTTATTATATGGTTTATACCTACACTTACACACCCATACATCTAATGCGTAACGAACTTACCATTATTGTGTACGACGAACTACTGCCTCCAGAAACGATGTTGTTCGTTTTTCATTTACCACCTCTCATGGTTGTGAATTATATTGGAAACATTATTTTTTATTATATATATGATATTTATGATTTATTTATGCTTCTTGAATTATTATATAATACATAACTTATTGATTTGTAATTTTTGTAAATATGATAACTTTGTTTTTGGATATGTGGACAACCACCTCCTCAAACAGATGTGATTCATTCACACATTACATGGAATGTATTAAGGATGAGTTTAATGAAATTATATGATATATATGAAATAATAATTCTACATTAATATATATATATATATATATGTATAATTTACTTTCATTCATTCAATACCATAATAAAACGGAAACAATATTCATGCGTACGTACGACCTACCCTCTACATGAATGATTTATTCCATTTCAAAATTATATCATTTTATATATTATTATAAATATTTATATAATAAATATATATGATACTTTTATCATGATTTAAATTATTTAAATAAGTAAATCATGATCTAAGTAATATTATCAATAATAACAAGTAACAATCTATATGAAATACAATGTGGATATTAACAAAAATGAAACATTAACACAAAATTGTTAATAAATGGGAAATATAAATTCATAATCAAATAATATATGGTATTTTTTATAGAAATATGGTTCTATGTTAGATTTATAATACAATTATATTTATTATATTTATGAATTGAATGTGTATGATGAAATTCATGACTTAAGGTAAGAATCTTTTGGTCTCACATTTATTTTCCATGAGACCCCATCCATGTTAAATCATACTTCTTATATTTGGTGTATATAATTCTTATGGATGTATTATATTTTCTATACTTAAATTTATGGTTGTTTAAATATCCATTTGATTATATTTCTTTCATGGGGTTTATTTTTCAAAAGTTACCAAATTGGTAAAGTAATTTTGTCTCAATTTTCCGTCTTGGGGACACATGCCATGTTATGAACATATATTTTTATATGAGGTCTATATACTACCTTTGAGATGTTATATCATGAATCTAATTATTTTAATTATATTTTAATATTTATGTAATGTTAATATTTCCATGGTATTATGATTCAGTGTTACCAAAGTTCTAATAGTTTATTGCCACAATCTCATCATTTATTGAGATTATTTATGATTACGCTTCCATTGATGAAATATTTTTTTCTATATATCATGAAATATCATAGATGTTTTATAAAAACTAGGTTTTCATGATATATTCAATAAATGTTACAATTTTTCCATTATTCAATACTTATGATAATTAAGAAAATTTTCATATGAAAATCCAACTTTTATTCTCATTTCAGTTAGAAATAATTGTTGTTTCAAAACTGAGTTTTAAAAATATGTTTTACATTTTTTTACTATTCTCCTATAAAGTTTAAAGGAAATTATTACCCATTTATTACCTTTTAAAACACTATTTTAAAAGGAATATTCTTTCCATTTTTTTAACAAGGAACCCTTCTAAACATTTAAGGCTAAAATGGTATTTTTGGCATGTACATACTTACCCAACTTAATTACTATAATTTCCTTGATTCATCCCTTGTAAATTTAAAATTTTATTTTGTTAAAAAACTAATTTTCCTAATATTTTGTAAATTTATTAATTTTAAAATATTTTCTAATGAAAAGGGCTTTCAAAAAAAATTTATGTTTAAAAAGTGTTTTAATTTGTTTCAAAGTTTACTTAAATGTTTTCAAAAGATTTTTTCCAATTAAAATGATATCAATGATATTAAAGATTATTATAAATGTAGTCAAATTATTTTCAATGAAAATTTTTTCAATTTTATTTTAAGATTATTTTATAAACATTCAAGGATAATGTTTTTGAAAATGTTTTCAAGCTTCCATATAAGTTTTTAGGGTTATTTTAATTGAAAAAGTCCATCAAAATGTTTTAGGATTTTTTTTAAAAAAACCAATGTGTAAAGGATATTTTTTTAAAAAATAAATTTCATAAATATTTTCCATGTTAGATGACATCTATTTATGTTACTAATACCTTTGTGGGAAATGATCCAAAGGATCCATTAATATTTTTTTTAATTATTTATGTTTTCATGCCATGATTTTTATGAATCTCATTTCTCTTTCTGGGTTATATTCTTAGGAAAACCTTTTCTATTTCACGGGTTATATGTTTATAAAACCTACTTCTATTTTCATGTGCTATATGATTACGAAACTCACTTCATTTTATGGGTTATGCATTGATGAAATGATTATGAAACCTGTCTCTTTTTACCCAGGTTAAGATTTGATTACATGATTATGTTACCGATTTAATTTCATTGGTTATGATATAATTTTTTATGATCTTGTGACACATGTATGTATAATTTCATTATGATTTTTCTGGGATATGTATCTCCATACAATTAATTAGTTAACTATTTATATCTCATGGGATAAATATGGCTGGAATAAGGAGTGAACATAGTTCAATAAAGGAATTTGTCCAATAAGTTTGTCCTAGGAGTGAATCTTGACTACTAAGATAGTCATGGGAGTGAACTGTGACTTCCAAGATGGTGTGGGAAGTGAGCCAATACTAATAATTTGGCCTTTTATGTGATTCATTTATGACTATAGAAATCATTTTATATTATTATGGGTCATCCATAAGTTATATGTCTTATTCTTATATTATGATTTTAGGGCTTTTGCTCTTGATTCCCATATGATTCAAGTCTTATGAACTGCCAATATTTATTCGATGACTGATGTATATCATCTTTGATATGAAAGGTATGATATTATAATGATATTATCATGTTCACAAACCCTTATGCTCATAATATTCTCATATATCTCTTTTTTACCATATTTACAATGCTTTCCACCAGGGAACACTTGCCTCCACTCATTGTTGCACGCTCGACATCACATTGTACACTGCATTCCCACTTTCCAAAGGTGAGAACCATTTATCAATTCTTTAGAGATGTATTCTCCTTAATAAAAAATGGATGATGTGATATTTATCCATCCTTTTGTTGATTCCTCCTTATAATTCATCATCGAGTCCGGGTCTCCATTATAGATTAATTTGTTGTTCGTGAATCGATTTATTGGTGAAATCTCATTGTGGATGTTGTTTAATTATGATACTTTTGTCTAGATGTTCCAAAGGGTCAAGTTAGGGAAACAACCTTTATTCAGTGAAGTAGTCATGTTGGGAATTTGTGGCATGTATGGATGATGGATCATTGGTCACCAGTTTTCTACCTCATAAGAAAGATTTTATTGGGAATGGAAACCTGGGGATTCCCACATGAATCGTGGGGTATCATATTCTAGAGGCCTGTCTTTCAAGGATTTCCTCAGGCATCCCATGTTTAACATGGTGTATGTTTCAATTTTAATTTATAACAGAGACGAAGGTTCGTGAGTTTAACATATTTCGGAGATGAGAGAACTTATCAAAACACTTGTGAAGGTTGATTGGATAGGTACATACCAAGAAGGGTTCAACTTAAGGGTTTACCAAATGGATGGATTAGAATTCCATACGAGGATGTATCTAATAGTTGTGTGTCCCTTAAAGGGAAGGTTTCACACATTAAAAGCTGATCTTGGAACTAGTGAGGGAAGATCAGAGAAGGTGGTCCCCAATGAATAGGACACCAAGGTTTAACATTCGCTGGGATTGAATCCCACAGAGGATTCCTACGTACCATGTTTAGTGGACATGGATCAAAACCCATGTAGTTTATATATGTGATTTTGGTCATACACATGGTTAGTGGACCTTCATAAGAGGGATGATCTTTATTGGATTCATATCGATTGTGTAGGGCTTATGCATGGTTAAATGCCTAGGAGCAACTAGGAGAAACAATGGGATAAATTGGGATTACATTCTAAGACTACCCAGATTGATGGTGTGATCCCACCAGAAGGTGGTGTCCCCATTAATAATTAGGATGGAAATGAAGGAATCATTGAAGTGTAATGTAATTGATGATATGTAAATGACATGAAGATGATAGTTTTGGTATTGATCCTTGGAGAGGTTTCATATGTATCCTAATTGGATGGGAATCAAAGCTCACATATTTTTTAATGGGGGAATTAGTACATACACCCGTAGAGGCATCCCAATAAAAATGGGAAATGTGGTTGGGTCTTATGCATGATTATCTTCCCAGGTGGACCTAGAGGAGATGTGTCCCCCCGGGTGGGGTATGAGCCTCCATCGATATAGTGTCTTGAGGGAAAAATGATTTTGGGAATGGATGATGGTGGAAACTGAGACCTTGGATGTTCACTATTTGGAGTAGGGAACCATGGTTTATAAATTATTGGGATTGAACCTTAGGGAGGCATCCTGTGTACCACATTTAGATGGAATGGATCAAAAACCATGTAGTTCATTGGTTCGGGGATTACACATGCTTAGAGGACCATGATGGTGGATGCTGGGGCTTACTCTAGGATGTAATCCCAAAATAATGATGTCATATCACTACTAACCTCTAATCCTACCTGATTCATACTTGGTGTGAGAAAAAAGAGGAAGTAGTAGACCATAAAATCGCGTCATGTGTCAGGGAGGGATGGTGTGAGGTTTACACAAATGATCGGCCTAGGGAGAGAGAGATTGGGGATTACTACAGGAAGGAAACCTGAAAAGGATATCATTCCACATGAGGAGGATTTCATTCCCCACTAGGAGGGTGAGGAAGATCTCAATCTCGTGAAGATGAGTGGGAATAGAAAATGCCCGAGGTGCGGCACCCCATGTGCATTGAATGGGGTGAGGCTATAGTTTAACATAATGTGATGAGGATAATGGTGCTTGACAGTTTAGTGTCCTGCAGCTCGTACGTGGGGGACTTACTCCTCACCTATTGGACTTACATAAATAGAACTCTTTAACCATCAATGAAGGGAACACACCATAAATTTCCAACGGGAGTGAGGTGGAGTGGTCAGTCGAGGGGCCCGTGTTAGTATATCTGTGTGAAGATGAAATATCTATTAGCATAACTATGAGATGAATAATTAGTTAGAGAATCAAAACATGAGACACCACATGAGGGACCAGAAAATCACCATGTGCAAGGCTGGAGGGCCGCACAGTGGAGGTGCGTGCATGATGTGGGACATGAGTACAAGAAGGGATCAAACATTGTGCTTTGAGTGAAAGGAATCCCATGGAGTCCTAAAGAGGAGGGGCACACTAGATTGAGGACTTGTGCAGAAAAATAATGGAACAAAGTGAATGATGGGTGTGCAAAAGGGTATATGGTGGACATAAGAATGATCTGTTGTGTTCACATTCCCTAGGAAATTGAGTCATGCAAGAAGGGTCTTTTTCACGCACCTGATTTGAGCCAAAAGGAAATGGGAGATGGTTATGACCTTGTGGGCCCACTAATAGGGGGAACTATCACACAAGATCTTATACCTTGAATCACTGACCAACCCACGGTCATGGAATGAGACATATTGCCTGTGTGAGAGCAATGGTTCAACTTTGATATAGTTCCCCTAAAAAGGTAGGGGGTCCATTATATAGATAGGAAAAATTCTTTGTGGGAGCGCAAAAGAAGGTCAACTTCGGAAGGGATCATTTGAAATTGCATTGGGCACATTATGGTTTTACATGTGGTTTTCTATCTTGCGTTCATTCCTAATAAATTATGTGTTGTTTCATTGGAAATTTTCAAGATCCTGAGGTGAAAGATATACATTGACATCACATTGGGTGCATAAGGACCGTGTACTCTGATTTTAATCTTTCATGCAATTCTCCAAACGTACACACGATGTACTTGGACTTCCTGTAATGGTTTGTTGAGTCAAATGTGGTCTTTAGTTTTTTCAATGATGCTCACTTGTGGCCTCAAGCAGAAATTATTACCAACAAATTACATCCTCAGAATATGAGATAAAAGCGGAAAAGAAGGCCAGATTATGAGGGAAACACCAATAAGATCAGTGTATTCCTTATGATGTGTGAAATATTAGTGGATCGATATGTATGGAGCCTTGAATGAACCTGAAGGACCCAGTCCACACCTATGACTACACGAGGTTGGTGGGGTGGGGGGCTCTGTATGGTACATTAAATTTTTTTACAATAAGTGAATCCTCTATCTTGTGCATAATTTTGATACTTTTACATTGAAGACCCAAATTCATCCAATTATTTTCACACAACCGCCAAATCATTTGTTCTCCAGAAATGGACCAATTTTTAGAATATGCGGTCCACTCTTACAAGTAACCACTCATTTTTTCCCAACCATTCAGTCTCTCATGCATTTTCATTAATGGCATTAAAATTCATTTAAGATGTCCAACCAATAGACCGATGCCGAGAGAGAGGTCACCTTTTCTGCACAGAGGGATGATATGATCGGGAATCCTTAGATACTTCATGTTTTAAGGGTGTTTTCAGATAATTAGATGCTCCTAGGCATGCTGAAAAAATCTTGGAAGGATTATATTTTAAGAAAAATTCTCTCACTGTGGAATTTTGGGCTATTGGATGAAATGGCCACCATGATCTTTGAGACTGACTCACCGTAGTCGTGGGTCATGCATGAAGAAAAACATTAGTGGTAAAACATCACCAACCCTCTTTGTCATACCATGGAGACTCTAGATATAACTATCTATGTTTTTAATATAAAGACCCTGACAATAATATGAAGCAACCCGGTGGCTGAAACATTCCCCACCCACTATACAAGAATCTTCATAAGCAGCATAATGATTGAATGTGTTGGCTGGAAGCATTATTTGGACATTAGGTTTGGGGGTAATTTGATGAGTGAATGTGAATCAGGGTTCTTGAGGTGCCACACATGCGATGTGTTTGTATAAGAGCTGTGAAACATCAGACTGTTTTAATGTGTATGGACGTCACAATTTAAATTCTACAACCAACATGAACTATTGCCCTATCTTTTCAGTCAGTGGTCCCCTGACACAACCAATTTCCACCACTACCATGGATAGATCGATATTAGTCTCTGATACATGAATTGACACATAGGTATGTCTTTAGTATGATGAGTGCCTACCAACAGAGAATATCTAGGGAGATAGAGCACGAACCCCTATTTCACAAGGAATCTAATGAACTTGGAGAAGCAATGATTTTATATCAAATACATTCTAAATTACATACCATACCTAGCATGGTTCATCCTATTTCTTAAGAGGGTTGAGTGTGTCAGGATTCCAGGCTGAGCGAGGTAGTGCCCGACCACATCACAAAGGGATAAGGAAATATCATACTGGGTGATCCTGGAAGTTGGTTAATATTAGTTGTAGGTATTCAGTGTGAATGAAAGACAAGATATGAAGGCGTGTTATTATGCATTCATGACTTCCTTCTTGATTTGGTGGCTGCTACCGCTGAGGTACACAATGATGAGGTCCATTTGAGGATGCTGGTAATGGCTAGGATCATGGAAGCCGGCAATAAGTATAACCTTGGAGTGCCTGCATTGGCAAGGATTTATAGTATTCTTGGGGTATCTCAAGGGGAGGAAGGACTAGGAGAATATTTGGACCATTACATATCCTGGTTGGATGAATTTTAGCTTATTTTAGTGAATATGACATCCAAAATGTCAACCATCCACCATGAAACATACAACAACCATCTTCTTTGAACATTATTGTGGTATGATCACTGATGATCCACAAGGAATTGATTAAGCTCAAGATCATTAATCATGAAAATTTAAATTCGAACCCTTCCGCACTCCAGTGGGATTGGTGGTGGATGACCTGTGAGGCCCACTTGAGTCGAGGGAATTTATACAGAGTATCAGGGGTGGTGTGCTAGTTTCCCAAATAGATAACAAGATCTATTGTGAGCCATAATTGTTATTACGCTTCACAATAAAGTTTGGTTGACAACATAAAATGAAAATGAAATTGTAAACAACGGTTATAGAGGAGCATCACCCTTATATCATTCACCTGTTGTGATTCTTGTTTACAATTGTTGGATTTGGTGAAACTATCACACTACCCCCATTGATGTTGATATCAGATTGTCAGCGTAATATGATGATCAATGGGTAAAAAAATATCTTGAAGAAATTATGAAAAATTTCATTTTCTAGATCAAATATGAAAGTCTGGATTTTGGGTGGTGATAATGTAGTTCAGCTGCCACTTGGGATATAACACCCTGATCTTTTTACTACACACTTAAACATGATTTATTACATAACATATTCACTTGATACACCATAGAATATCAAGAGGTCTAGTGTATTTGGGGATTAGGATAATTACATAATATATTAGACATAAAACACAACATATTTATTGAAAACTTCTTTTAAATGACCACTACATTCCCTTATACTTAGCATTGCATGGGATACCCCGAGGACATGAATAAGAAAATGGTGAGATATAAAACCCATCAAGGGAGTAAAAAAGGTATAACACGATGATTACATTACATTTTAGGAAATATTCATATAAATTGATGGAATGAGAAACATTAACATAAAGGCATGATATAGAATTATTGTCATAACATGGAAATGTGGAAACAACACTTAACATGGAATTTTCATGAAACATGGCTCATTTCACATGGAGCATGAGTAAACACTCATTTCACATGAAAAATGAGTAATCCCAATTTTCACTTGAAATATAATGATTCAACACTAATTTCACATGATTTATCATGATACTATACTTTACCCAATGCATTGGAGTGCAACCAAGGAGCACCCTTCGTAAACATTTCATTTCATGCATATGTATGCCCCATGGATCATAAAACATTGATTCATTAAAATTCATAATTTATTCCACGATAAAAGAATGTGTAATTAATTCATGAAAATAATTAAACAATAAGTAAATTTTCATAATTTTGAATACCCTTGATAGTGAAATGGGCATGGTATTCACTACACAAAGACTATAGCTTGGAAAATCGCTGTGCAATTTCGGCAGCCTAACGGCGTGACATAAGAACTCGTAAAAATGGTTAATGAGAGAAAAAAAGTGTGTCTCATCATATTTACATGATATTTATGGTAATGGGTAATATAGATACATGTCCCATGATAAATAATGTAATTTGGATTCATAATAAAACAGATTAGCTTGAATTTAAATGATGAGAGAGAAATTCCTTACAGAATTTAGGCATGGTAACGGGTGTACATGGGTGGCATAATGAGAGAGAAATTGGGTATCTCATCATTAAAAAATGAAGAGGTCAAAATTGGGGAAGTGTGATGTAATAACCCAACACTTAAAACTGAAAAAATGGCATAATAATTTAATTAAAATTGGACAAATATGATAAAAGAAGAAATCCCTTATTTGGATGTGTGATCCAAAATGCTTGGGAGAGTCTTGACAGAGGCTTCATGGTAGATTAGGGTGCCTTGGGAGGATTATAGAGATATGTGTGAAGAGGTTGGATGAACTCCAAAGGCTTTGAGTGAAAAGGAAGTGGGAGCTTAGGTGGGTTTATATAGGAAATGAGAGGGAATTATTTATTATTTATGTTTGGGACACCTCAAATTAATCTAATAAAAACCACAAACCAACCCATGATTTTTTCCCATGGGTTTTTACAAAGGGGAGTGGAAAACAATATTTTATAAGGCCAATAGACTAAAATCTTAAAAAAAAAATTGGTTAGCTTATGTGGAGGTGAGTCACACTCTCACGAAAAAAAAAAATTAACAAGACAAAATGTTTTATATGTGTTGGAGGGTCCACTAATGCTTTGTAAAATATATCAAAAAATAAAATAAGAAATATAATTATTTTAATGGAAAAACATATATTGGCCTAACATAATGTTTATAGTGTTTTATTACATCACTATTGGGTCATTATGATGCCATAAAACACATTATATATTTAAACGGTATTTAATTTTTACCGAAAAAATCGACTGTCTCAGAAAATTATAAAAATTCACTATTGGATAATTTTGAAATCCTGATTCCAAAAATAATATACATTTCATCAATATAATTATCTACATATGTGAATTTTTACTTTTAAATTAATAACTAAATTTAATAAAAATTCATGGGTTTTGACAAAAACAGCTTTCAAATCATAATAAAAACTACAATTTTATTCATAAAAATTATACCATAATTTTAATAAAAATTAATTTAATAGTAATAATATTTTATTAAAATATTATTTATTTCAAAAATCCACCAATTTATAAAAATATATTTTTAGAAGAATATTAACTAATAATACTATTTTTTCTTTCAAAACTATTAACAAAGTAACAATAATAAAATGAATGTATAATATTTATACAAAAATAATTTACATGGTCATAGTACATGGGTCTTGTTACATAACCCCTAAAAACACCCTTATAAGACATTAGGGAAAGGTGCACGATGGTGATAGACTCTTGGGGTGGCTTCGATAACATCGCTCAAGTGGTAATATCTATCAACATCTACTTCTCTCGTAGGAGGTTCCTCTCAAGATTAATGTATTCAAGCTGAACATGTGATTTGTCAAGAGAAAATCCCAAAGCGCAACCTTCTTTCCAAGCTCAGAAAAATGGGATTCGTATGGGGAAAGTCTACTGGATGAGGTTATCACTTCCTTTGTCTGAGTAAATTGGATCTGTTATGTAGGATTGAAATAATGAATGCAGATGCTCAATATACAATAGTGTGGGTGAATTGTATCCTTTAAAAATTAATATGGAACCATTAATGTTGGTATAAAACTTTCTTTTTAACCTCTAGTAAACTATGTTTAACAAAGTTAAACAAAGTAAATTCACAAGACCACTTAGTTCTACAAACATGCAAGAATCCAGAAATATGATTGTTGATTTAATAAGGTTTCCTTATGAATATTCCATTCCTTCATGTATTGAAAATCACAAACACTCTATCTTAAGGAAAATTTTATTCTCCTTAATAATGAAATTTTTTCTTCCCCACGGAAAATTTATCCTTACCATTTTTTCATTGTTCATTTTTTTTGCTCTAAATATAACTTTTTTTATTCCTAAGTGTCAAATTTGGTTTCACATCTAAAAACCTCAGAATTATATAGAAACTTAGATATAGATTATTCTATTTATAGGATCTAAATTTTGGTTCAGAATTCTCTAAAATTCAGAATCCGAATACTTTGAAATTCAGAATCTGAATTCTCTGAAATTCAGAATCCAAATTCTCAGAAATTCCGAATCTGAATTCTCTAAAATTCAGAATCCAAATTCTCTAAAATTCAGAATCCTAATTCTCTGATATTAAAAATCAGAGTTCATTGAAATTTAGAATTTGAATTCTCAGAATTTGACTCTGAATACCTCTTAATTCTGACTACGAATTCCTTATAATTCTGGTTCCGAATTCCTTAGAATTAAGACTCTGAATTCCATAGAATTTAGACTTCAAATTCATGAGAATTAGGATTCTGATTTCTTCAGAATTTAGACACTGAATTATTCTGAATTCGAACTCCGAATTCCTCCTAATTCTGACTCTAAATTCCTCATAATTCAGACTCTCAATTCCTCAGAATTCAAACTCCGAATTATTTATAATTTAGACTCTGAATTACATAGAATTCAGACTCCAATATCTATAGAATTATGATTCTAAATTCCTTGAAAAACAGTATCCATATATCCTTATAACATAGACTCCAAATGATTACTCACATAGACTCAGAATTCTATTTTTCCTTAGACTCTGATAAATTTAAT
The DNA here is from genome assembly GCA_963277665.1 of Viscum album. Classification (NCBI taxonomy): domain Eukaryota; kingdom Viridiplantae; phylum Streptophyta; class Magnoliopsida; order Santalales; family Viscaceae; genus Viscum; species Viscum album. The sequence goes on along the minus strand of OY728123.1, from coordinate 1,418,732,508 downwards.
TTGGTTGAGCGACCATATTTTACATACTCTTGTTTGAGTTATAAAATGATGTTGTGCATTCTATTACTAACTAACCATTTTTTGAGTGACACATGTAAAGGTCCCTCTGAAATTCAAGGAAAAATATGACCATTAGAGGATAGAGCCGACCGTTGATGTTGTGACTATAAATAGGAGCTCATTTGAATGAGATCAAAACTTTTAACTATTTTACGACTATAGATATTACATGCTACTGAAGTGATTCCTAGGGAGAGACTCTAATGATTTGTGAGTATTGAACATCTTGCTCAGATTGATTCATGCAACTCTGATTATTGTTGTGTAAAGTCAATGGATTCTGGGGATAGGATGACAGAGGTTCCGAGAACCATGAAGTTCAAGGGCTTGTGGGGATAACAATATAGACTCCAATACTCTTATCGAGGGCTTACCCTGGTGAGGGTAAGATATAATTTCTTTAACGTATAAATCAAGAGACCTTTATCCAAGGTTGTCGAATACCCTACTCTTTGGGTTAAAGGATTCCATACTTGTTAATTGTATTACTTCAAGTTTGTTGTCTCTTACATTTTGATTGATAAGGAAAGTATAACTGTCTTATACATTATTATACTTGTACTCTGATTAGTATGATTATATATGCTTTGAGGTAGAATCTTTGTCTTTCTAAACATTTCTTAAGTTTCATTTCTGAAATCATATTTCCAAAATCAAGCTAGTTTGTAGAACTAAGAGTTCTTTTGAATGTATCTTGTTTAACTTTGTTAAACATTACCATATTTAAATGTTCCAAAGGAATTTTTAAAGTATACAATTCACCCCTCTTGTATATTGAGCATCTACATCATTTTTTCGATCCTAAAATTGGTATCAAAAGAGGTCTGATTAGCCACTAAATGAGGCTAATATTCATTGCTAATATACCTAATTTTCATGTTCTTTGTTATTCATAAATACCATTTTAGTGCATTTTACACTTTGAACATCATTTCACATTATGATTGTAATACCTTCTTAAAATGCACTATTATGTGGTACATTTTTTAACATCATTTAAAGTACCCAATGATTCATCTGATTTTAAGGAATTTAATTATACATATTTTAATTTGATATTTTTGTACATTGATCTACACTTAAATATGAACATGTTTGATTCAGGGATCAATGGAGAATTAATGGAGGATGATGGAGATATTTGGCAATGAAAGGAAGCAATTCTGGAGAAGGCAGATTGGACACCATCCCAATGATGAGAATGTGGGGCCCAACATACAGGCCCAATTAATCCCAAATTTCGTGGGATGCTAGAAGACATGTACAGGAACAAATCACTCTTCCGGAGTTAATGCTAATTCGGCCTCCATGGTGGTAATTTAGGCGGCCCAAGTTAGAGATACAATTCTGGGCCAGATTCTGCGGCCCAGAAAAACAGTCCACCAATTTGATCATATCTCGGAATACACAACTCCAAATGGGCCCATATTTTACATGCGGTTATCAGACATCCGGAGCTCCATTTTCGTCTTCTATGGCCCACCCTGATTCGGCCATCTAGAAGGCCATCCAAACGCGTCTGTTCGGTGGATGAAAACTGGATGCCACCTCGGGTCAAACGTGGAAAAGTCCAAATTCCACAAGCTTTCCACCACCTATAGCCTACCAAAATTAATTAAGATGCTTTGTACTGTTGGTGGCTCGACCCAAGGCTCCCAAAATGCCTATTTAAGGCAGTTGTGGTGAAGGAGTTTAGGATCTTGGATGCTTTGTTTACTTGTAATGTTATGCTGCATTTTTGTTGCCTCAATTTTGTCTTTCACATGTAAGTTGTTCAATTCACTTTAGTTTCTTAATAAAAGTTCTTCTTCTACTCTTATTTTGTTGTTCTTAATATCACTTTGATACCGTTGGATTAAGGTGTGAATTTATTCACACCAACCCTTGTGAAATTATTCACACAACGGTGGAGTGATCATTTTATTTTTGTTGTTTTCTTTACTTCTCCATTCCTCCCTTATGAGTCTACTCTCCGCTTCCATTGAAACCATGGGATCAATGGAGGGCTAACCCACTTATGGGTTGATCCAAGGGAGTAGCAAGGGGATGGATTGGATGTTATTTATCACCTAATTAATGTATAATCACTTCTTTAATTGGGATTTTTATTTGATGATTTTTAAACTCCATCGTCCTTGTTGAATTTAAGGCCACACACCTCAAGTACAAATACGATCCTTTACCTTGAAGTGCTCAAAACTTTGATCCTTCAAGTGTATAGGTGATTAGTATTAGAGGGTGTAGGCATTAAACCAGTAAGTGATGATGTTGTTTTATTTCGTTAAATGAACCCATCTCAAATTTAAGAAATTGAAATCATTAAAAAGAAAATACATCCAATCCACCCCGAGTGATAACCTAGGATCAACTCATTCTTTTAAATTGAATCCACTTAAATATTTTATATATCTTTAAAACCAATCCAAAATCAATCCAAGTTGTCCACTTCATAGCCAAAAATCCATCCCTTAGGTTGTGTATCTTAGGTATCTTCTTTGGTCTCTGTGGAATCGACAACCCAAGCTACACTACAAGGACCGTTCTACCCTTCTTCTCTTGGATAAATTTGGGCGTGAACCAAATTTTGGCGCCGTTGCCGGGGATCAAGTAAGTACCTTAGATCAAAAAAAAACCTTCTTTCCTCACCTCCATTCTTCTACTCTCACCCAAGATCTCTTATCTTGTCCCTTTCTCGCTTTTTTTTGGCGCATGTCCGCCTACACCCGCGATTTCTCAAACAGACTAGTTAGGGTGGAAGGTCCTAGGATAGGGGAGTCAAGTGCACCTAAGGGATTTCTTAAATCAGATTCAAATATTCTTGAAACCCCAAAGTCATAACTTGAAACAAGTCCAATGGAGGGTCATCCACAAAATCAAATTGTAAACCCTGGGGGGAATCAAATGGGAAACCAAAACCAAGAAGCTCCAAACTTAGGGAATGTAGTTGATCAAACCATGAACGACTACCTCACTCCAGCTTGGACCAATTCCCCCTCATGCATTAGACACAATTCCATAGGAGACACCAACTACATATTCAAACCCCATGTCCTAAACCACCTTCCAACCTTTCATGGGATGGAGTCAGAAATGCCATACCTTCATGTCAAAGAGTTCAACGACATTTTTGAAACCATGTGTCCCCCACATCAACTAGAATCCGCTAAGATGAGGCTATTTCCTTTTTCATTAAATGATCGAGCTAAAAATTGGCTAAACAACTTGAGACCTGCGTCAATCCACTCTTGGGACCAACTGCAAAGAGAATTCTACAAAAAATACTTCCCTCATCACAAAACAATTGCACTTAAAAAGAGCATCCAAAACTTTTTTGAAAAAGAGGGAGAGTCATTCTATGAAACATGGGAGAGGTTCAAAGACACCCTAAACATGGTTCCACACCATGGGTTTTCCATACCTGAACAAGTGAGAATTTTCTATGAAGGGTTGGGTCCGGGTAATAAACAATTCATTGACATGATGTGTAATGGAACTTTTAAAAACAAAGCCCCAAATGATGCTTACGAGTATCGGGAAAGTCTGGCTGAACAAAACCAAACTTGGGGAACTTCACCTTATTCTGAAAAGCCACAAAGAACCACTGGAATTCATACACTTAGAGAAGAGGAAATCCTTAGGGCTAAACTCGCAGCACTCTCTAGGAAGGTTGAAGAGATAGACCTTAGGAAAGTCCATGAAATCCAAAATGTAGGCCTTGTTTGCACAATTTGTGACAAACATGACCATAAAACAGACAACTGCCCAACCATTCCATCCATCAAGGATGTTCTTCTAGGATGACCCCCAGCGGAAGTCAATGCCCTAAACTTTCAAAAGCCCCAATACCAAAACACCTTCAATCCAAGGTACAATGACCACCCAGGCTTCCGCTGGAAAGATAACCAACAACCTAGCCAACCACAGGGACAAAATCCTTACCCCCATCAGAACTACCAAAACCATAACCAGTTCCAAACCCAACCTATCCAATACCAACAACCACCGGTCCATTTTCAACAAACCATCCCACCTCCAAAATATCCCCCTGGGATAAACCAACCTACTCAAGCACCAACCCAAACTGTTCCACAAAGCCTACTAGAACAACTGTGCAAACAAATGGAGAGGATGAACTCGGAGGTATCTTCCCTAAAACAAGAACTTCAAACCATCAAAACAGGAAAGGAACCCATGCCTACTCAGGCGGTGCCGTCCTCAACTTCAAGGGGAGAGTCAAGTTGTGCTCAAACAACTCATGAACAACTAAAGGTTGTGACTGTTTTAAGAAGTGGGAAATCAATTGAGAAACCTGAACAACTAATTTAGAACCCACCTGAAGATTTAAACTTGGATGAAAATTTAAATGAACCACAAGATCAAACTGAAGAAACTGATAACAATGTGAAAGAAGCAACTCTTCAACAAACAACCCCACAACCTGCACCATTTCCTCAATGCATGAGGGGGAAATCCAAGCCTGAACTGAGTGAAACATTGAGGGAAATCTTCTCACAAGTCAAGTTGAACATTCCTCTTCTCGATGCAATCCAAACCATACCTTCCTACTCAAAGTACCTTAAGGACTTGTGCACTTTTAAAAGAAAATTTTCACATAAAAACCAAGTCCTTTTGGCTGCTAATGTGAGTACCACCATTCAAGGGACCATTCCTCCTAAGTTGAAAGACCCAGGTTGCCCTTACATCAATGTTGAACTAGGAGAAACCAAAGTTGTCAAGGCCTTGTGTGACCTAGGTGCTAGTGTCAATCTCATCCCATATGCTGTGTACTGCCAGTTAGTCCTAGAAGAGCTCCAACCCACATCTGTCACACTTCAGCTTGCTGATCGTAGCATTAGGGTTCCCAAGGGGATTTTAAAGGACGTTCTGGTAAAGGTTGAAAACTTCATCTACCCTGCTGATTTCATTGTACTTGACAACCATCCAAATTTAGGAAATAAGGAACAAACCCCAATCATCCTTGGTCGTCCTTTCCTTGCAACAATCAACTCTGTTATCCGAGTCCGAAATGGGAACATGACCATCACCTTTGGGAACATGAGTCTAGACTTGAACATCTATAATGCAAGCTCACAAATAGGGGATGACGAGGATATTCATGAAGTAAACATGATAGGAAGCATTGATAATGAATCCATGGAACATCAAGGAATATTTGATGAATGTTTAAGTCAGAATGAGATTGATTTCCTTTGTTCACATGAAGGAAGTTTATCTCCTTGGCTCGAATCATTTTCAAATTGCTCCTATAATGATGTCTTAGGACCAACAATCAGTGAAACCTTTCAGGAAAACACATTCATGGAGACAACTCAAACTCCCTTCCCTAACCCAGGTCAATACAATCTTGTGGCTGAAACTTCTACACATGGGGAATCAATTCAATCTGAAAATCTAGGAAACAAATTTGATCTTGATCCAATGCCCCAATATTCTGCTGAAATTCTGAACCAACCAGATCTTGAATTGAAGGAACTTCCTACTTCCCTCAAGTATGCCTTCCTAGGGGAAAATCAAACACATCCTATAGTCATATCTTCTTATCTTGAAGCCAATCAGGAGGGGATGCTTCTAGATGTCCTTAGGAAACACAAGAAAGCCATTGGTTGGACCCTGTCTGATATTCCTGGGATTAGCCCACTTATTGGAACTCATAGGATTACTCTTGAATCTGAATCCAAACCATGTCGTCAACCTCAGAGGAGACTCAATCCAAATCTTATGGATGTGGTAAGGAAAGAACTTCTTAAGTTGTTGAAAGCTGGTATCATCTACCCCATAGCTGAGAGTGAGTGGGTAAGCCCAATTCAAGTTGTCCCAAAGAAAGCTGGAATCACTGTGATCACTAATAAGGATGGGGAAATTCTTCCAACTAGGGTGAGTAGTGGCTGGAGAGTCTGTATTGACTATAGGAAGCTCAACTCTTGTACCAAGAAGGACCATTTTCCCTTGCCCTTTATTGATCAAGTCCTCGAGCGAGTGGCGGGTCATCAATTCTATTGCTTCCTAGATGGGTACTCAGGTTACAATCAAATTGAGGTCTCCCTAGAGGATCAAGGGAAGACTACATTCACATGTCCTTTCGGTACCTTTGCCTTTAAACGCATGCCGTTCGGGTTATGCAATGCCCCTGGAACCTTCCAGCGGTGCATGATGGGAATCTTCTCAGACATGGTAGGGGATTTTCTTGTTGTCTTCATGGATGAATTCTCTGTGTTTGGGGATACCTTTGAGGGATGTCTGCAGAATGTGGATAGAGTCTTGTCAAGATGTGAAGAAAAAAATCTGGTCCTAAACTGGGAAAAATGCCATTTCATGGTTAAAGAGGGACTTGTTCTAGGCCATCTGGTCTCGAGTAGGGGGATTGAAGTTGATAAAGCAAAGGTTGACATCATTCGTCACCTTCCATCACCCAGAACTGTTAAGGAAGTGAGGTCCTTCTTAGGACATGCTGGTTTCTATAGAAGATTCATTAAGGACTTTAGTTCAATCTCTCGCCCTCTTTGTGCTCTCCTAGTAAAGGATGCTCCATTTGTTTGGACAGAAAGCTGTGAGGGATCATTTTCAACCCTTAAATCCGCTCTCACCTCTCCTCCCATTATGAAATCTCCAAACTGGGACCTTCCTTTCGAACTCATGTGTGATGCCAGTGACTTTGCTGTAGGAGCTGTGTTAGGACAACGGTGTGATAAAACTCCATATGTCATTTCTTATGCAAGCAAATCCTTAAATGATGCCCAAATCAATTACACCACCACTGAAAAGGAGTTACTTGCTGTTGTGTTTGCCTTAGAGAAATTCAGGTCCTACCTCTTAGGATCACCCATCATTGTATTCACCGACCATTCAGCTCTAAAATATCTCTTCCAAAAACAAGATGCAAAGGATAGATTGATTAGGTGGGTCCTTCTTCTTCAAGAGTTCGATTTAACCATTAAGGATAAAAAAGGTGTCGAGAATGTTGTAGCTGATCACCTCTCTAGGTTGGAATTCAAGGACAAATCACATCACCTTTCTGTGTCTGATTCATTTCCCGATGAGAACCTCTATTCTGTGAGTGACTGCCCTTGGTATGCTGACATAGCCAACTTCTTAGTTTCAGGGGTCATTCCAAAATTCTTAGGGACCCAATCTAGAAGAAAATTTCTTTCTGATGTCAAGCATTATGTGTTTGATGATCCATACCTATATAAGTTCTGTCCTGACCTAGTCATTAGGAGGTGTGTGCCAGAATCCGAACAAGAGTCCATCCTTAAATTCTGTCACAGTGAGGCATGTGGAGGTCACTTTTCCTCTAAGAAAACATCTGCTAAGATTCTTCAATGTGGTCTTTTCTGGCCCACCCTTTCAAGGGACTCCTACACATATTGTCAAAGCTGTCCTAGGTGTCAACAAGTAGGGTCCATCACAAAAAGGAATCAAATGCCACTCACTCCTATCTTAGTGGTTGAAATCTTTGACTGTTGGGGAATTGATTTCATGGGTCCCTTCCCAAACTCTCGGGGATACCTCTACATACTCTTGGCTGTCGATTATGTCTCAAAATGGGTTGAGGCCATTCCTACAAAATCCAATGACCATCAAACTGTGATTAGATTCCTTAAAGAAAACATCTTCTCTAGATTTGGGATTCCTAGGGCTATCATTAGTGATCGTGGAACTCATTTCTGCAATCGCCCATTCTCATCGCTCATGGAGAAGTATGGAATTTCTCACAAAGTGTCCACTGCTTACCACCCACAAACCAATGGTCAAGCTGAGTTAGCCAATCGAGAAATCAAACAAATTCTTGAGAAAACTGTTAATCCATCTAGGAAAGATTGGTCGAGCAAACTCTTAGATTCTCTTTGGGCATATCGAACAACATTTAAAACTATCCTAGGAATGTCCCCATATAGGTTGGTTTATGGTAAAGCATGCCATTTGCCAGTGGAGATTGAGCATAAAGCCTTTTGGGCAATCAAAAAAATGAACTTTGACATTTCTTTGGCCGGAATAAAGACGAAATTGGATCTAAACGAGCTTGAGGAACTTAGGATGGAGGCTTATGAAAATTCAAGGATCAATAAAGCTAGATTTCAAGCCTACCAGTATAGGAATCTTAAAACTAAACACATTGAACCAGGGAAAACTGTGCTTTTGTATAGTTCTAAACTTCATTTGCACCCGGGAAAGTTGAGGTCTAGATGGTCCGGTCCATACATAGTGCATAAGGTGTACCCCCATGGGGCTGTTGAAATTCAAGATCCCACCAATGGTCAAATATTTAAAGTTAATGGTCATAGAGTCAAACCATTCATAGAACCATTCCAAAAACATGAAGTTGATGAAGACCTGAGTGAACCTACCTTTGATGAAAAAAAAACAACAATTAATCAATAAGGGGTTTAAGTCGAGCTAACGACGTTAAACAAAGCGTTGCACGGGAGGCAACCCGTGGTTTTTATGTTTCTAATATTTCTGAATCATCTTTATTTTTCAAATAAGATTACTTAATCATTTTTATATTTAAAAAAAATAGACTTTTGACATGTTCTTCTATTATGAGTATGGATGGGTACGAAAGAGGAGCACCATATTTATCCGTGTCATGTGGTGTGATCCTTGAGTAATACCTTACCCAGAAATTTAAAAAGAAGACAATGTATCATCAGTTTATTTTGTTTTTTATTCAATGGGTTAAAAAAAATATATAATAATACAAAAAAAAGTCCACGCCATAGGCCGTGGGGCAAACCCCGTCACAACCGGCGAAGCCGCGGGGACTCGAACCCGGGACCGAAGGGAGACAGGGGCGCGCGCTTACCACTGACCTGCGGCTTCTTGTGCTACCTTATTCTATAATTTTTATATATATTCTTATATTTTACTTCCTTTATTATATAAATATATATATATATATTGTTTGTTTTTGTTTGTTTTGTTTGTTTGTTTTGTTTTTTCCTTTTTCCACTAGGGAACTTTGCAAGCGACATGGAAATCAAAGGAATAAATTCGAGCGGCAAGAACTTCAAACTTCAACCACCAGGTGACTTCATTCCATAAACCTCATTTTCAATTTACTTTTTAAATTTTTATTCCCTGCCTCTACTCCTTCTAATTTTTCATTTCTTCAAACACTGGGGACAGTGTTGTTTTAAGTTGGGGGGGGAGATAAAATATAAAAAAAATGCTTTTGTGTCAAAAACAAAAATTGAATGATTTGAAAAAAAAAGTAAATGGAAGGACAAATTCCTTTAACTTTGAACATGGTAATACACATTTCACACTTTGAAACTGAATATCAAATAATTTAGCATGCCCTGATTCTGATTTTAATCCTTGTATAATTTCATGAGCATAGATTTTGGAAAGTGTGGCTGTCCAATGTGATATTTCATCGTTTATATATTCATCCAAATAAAAAAAATGCCACAATGCACGTCCTCTAGATTGTGGGGTACTAATTTGAATTTTTGGGGTCCCATAATAAATAGCATAGGCTGGTTTTATTTTTATGAATAATATGAGTATTCAAAAAAAAAATTAAAAAAAAAATTATTAAAAAAATAAAAAATAAAAAAATAAAATAAAAATTTGCGTGTAGAGCAATGGATTGATAAAATGCGAGGCTTTCGGCACTTGGGGATAGTGACTCCAGAGTTGTCTAGCCCTGAGTTTTTCAATCTATCTCTATTTATGGTAATATGAATTTGTTTTTGATTAAGTTAACTCGAGACGATGCCCGAGTATGTGGGCTTCACTTGGTGCCCTAAGGCCTTTGAGTCTGGGAGTCATCGGCAAAGTCTTGCTACATGGGTTAATTTGATTAATTGCAATCTCAATTACTATAGAAATATTGCAAAAAACAAATCAAAAAAAAGAGGGATGAAGAATACTCATATTAGGATTAAATGTGATTCCACCTAACGCTTCCATGATTTCCCCCTTGAATGAAAATGAACCCCCATATCTATTGTGATTCACAACACATCATTACACCTAATTGAGTTGGATGAAGTATGATGATGGATTTGATCAAAGGAATGGGCTTGGGATTGGGATCTGCTTATGAAAATATCTCGTATTAAAATATTTTGATGGGTTTCATGATTGTTTGGTATAAGGTTTTTTGGTGATCATTGTGTATTAAAATGTTTTTAGAAAAGGGAATTTGAATTTCATTTTTTGATTAGATATATTTTGTTCGGGACTAGCAAAACTCAAGTTGGGGGGTGTGATTAGCCACTAAATGAGGCTAATATTCATTGCTAATATACCTAATTTTCATGTTCTTTGTTATTCATAAATACCATTTTAGTGCATTTTACACTTTGAACATCATTTCACATTATGATTGTAATACCTTCTTAAAATGCACTATTATGTGGTACATTTTTGAACATCATTTAAATTACCCAATGATTCATCTGATTTTAAGGAATTTAATTATACATATTTTAATTTGATATTTTTGTAAATTGATATACACTTAAATATGAACATGTTTGATTCAGGGATCAATGGAGAATTCATGGAGGATGATGGAGATATTTGGCAATGAAAGGAAGCAATTCTGGAGAAGGCAGATTGGACACCATCCCAATGATGAGACTGTGGGGCCCACCATACAGGCCCAATTAATCCCAAATTTCGTGGGATGCTAGAAGACATGTACAGGAACAAATCACTCTTCAGGAGTTAATGCTAATTCGGCCTCCATGGTGGTCATTTAGGCGGCCCAAGTTAGAGATACAATTCTGGGCCAGATTCTGCGGCCCAGAAAAACAGTCCACCAATTTGATCATATCTCGGAATACACAACTCCAAATGGGCCCAAATTTTACAGACGGTTAGCAGACATCCGGAGCTCCATTGTCTTCTTCTATGGCCCACCCTGATTCGGCCATCTAGAAGGTCATCCAAACGCGTCTGTTCGGTGGATGAAAACTGGCTGCCACCTCGGGTCAAACGTGGAAAAGTCCAAATTCCACAAGCTTTCCACCACCTATAGCCTACCAAAATTAATTAAGATGCTTTGTAATGTTGGTGGATCGACCCAAGGCTCCCAAAATGCCTATTTAAGGTAGTTGTGGTGAAGGAGTTTAGGATCTTGGATGCTTTGTTTACTTGTAATGTTATGCTGCATTTTTGTTGCCTCAATTTTGTCTTTCACATGTAAGTTGTTCAATTCACTTTAGTTTCTTAATAAAAGTTCTTCTTCTACTCTTATTCTGTTGTTATTAATATCACTTTGATACCGTTGGATTAAGGTGTGAATTTATTCACACCAACCCTTGTGAAATTATTCACACAACGGTGGAGTGATCATTTTATTTTTGTTGTTTTCTTTACTTCTCCATTCCTCCCTTATGAGTCTACTCTCCGCTTCCATTGAAACCATGGGATCAATGGAGGGCTAACCCACTTATGGGTTGATCCAAGGGAGTAGCAAGGGGCTGGATTGGATGTTATTTATCATCTAATTAATGTATAATCACTTCTTTAATTGGGATTTTTATTTGATGATTTTTAAACTCAATCGCCCTTGTTGAATTTAAGGCCACACACCTCAAGTACTAATACGATCCTTTACCTTGAAGTGCTCATAACTTTGATCCTTCAAGTGTATAGGTGATTAGTATTAGAGGGTGAAGGCATTAAACCAGTAAGTGATGATGTTGTTTTATCTCCTTAAATGAACCCATCTCAAATTTAAGAAATTGAAATCATTAAAAAGAAAATACATCCAATCCACCCCGAGTGATAACCTAGGATCAACTCATTCTTTTAAATTGAATCCACTTAAATATTTTATATATCTTTAAAACCCATCTAAAATCAATCCAAGTTGGCCACTTCATAGCCAAAAATCCATCCCTTAGGTTGTGTATCTTAGGTATCTTCTTTGGTCTCTGTGGAATCGACAACCCAAGCTACACTACAAGGACCGTTCAACCCTTCTTCTCTTGGGTAAATTTGGGCGTGAACCAAGGTCTCTGATATACTTATATTCACAAAGATGTTTTCCTGCAAAGTTTTTTCCTTATTCTATATTTTCCATTCTTATGATATTTTTATTCTAGTTTACAAACATTATTTACTAACAAGTTTGCGTGGAAAGATTTTTCTTTTGAGAGGGCATGAATGAAGTTTTGTTCAATTGAAAATATTAATCCTAGTAGACCACCAATATTTCATGGGAATGATTATGAATATTGGAGAGATCTTATGAAGAATTTTTTTATTAACACTGGAGTGGAAAACATTGTTATGATTACTGGAGATTACAAGAATCTTGTTAAGGAAGTTAGAACATTTATTAATCAAGAAAGGTCTGGATATCAACTAAAATACAAGTTATGGAATACTTTGTTGTGTTATATGACCAGAAATATATATAGCCAGATTTTATCTTGTGAATTTACAAATTATATTTGGAAGAAGCTTGATATTACTCATTTTGGAACATCTAATGTTATTGAATATTGAATAGGTCTACATAGAGCTGAATTTCATTATTCTTTTCTTTCTTCATGGAAAACCAGTATGTAAGGTACAAGAGAGTTTTATGACTATTGTATACAGCTTACAATCCCTGTGTGAAAAAGGTTTATATGATAAGGAACTTGTGGAAAATATTATAGACATAATTCCTAATGAGTGGAAATCAAAGAGAACAACTATTGATGAGAATAGGAATGTCTCGAAGATTACTCTTGATGAGACTTTTGGAACTCTTTGTAAACATGAGACAGGAATGAAAAGAGATGCTGACAATGTTATGTAGAATAATGGGAATAGAAGTATTGCTTTTACAACTACTTCAAATCATATGAAATCCCAGACTCCTGAATGAGTTACAGGATCTAAATGAAAGAAGGTCACTGTTTTATTGGAATCAAGTGAAATTGAATATTCTGAGAATGAACTATCTAATCTTTCTCAAAGGATACACAAGATAGTTGGGAAGAAAGACTTTCAGTATAGATCTAAAAAAAGAAGGTAAAGACAAGAAAGACTTTTAAGTTACCTGTTATGAATGGAGAATAGTAGGACATATAAGGCCATATTGTCCTATGCTTAAGAGAAAGAATATAAAGGAAAATAATTCTGAGAGGAATAAAAAAAAGTACTACAAAGATAAATCTAAGAATGTTTTGAATGAAAATGACACCTGGAGTGAAAGTGGCGGAGACTCTTCAGATTAATCATCAGATGATGAATCTTCTGGACAGAAGAATCATGGTTTACTTGCCAAGTTACATATTGAAAATTGTTGTTTAATGGCTAAGGTACACAATGCTGAATCAATAACGAATGTATCCCTGAATTCTAATTATAGTGATATTAAATATTAATAATATTTAGATAAATATTCTTCTTCTGATGAATATAATACTTTACCTACTTATGAAGAAGTTTCTAGGTTTTCTAAGCTTATTGAGAATGAAAATTCTAATGTCCAGAAAAATATTGAAAAGGAAAATTCTAGTATTTATATTCTTTCTAAGGAAGTATCTGATCTTTCTAAATATCATGATAAGAAATAAAATTTATTTTTAATGTATTTCAAAAACCCTTGAGGAAGTTAATTCTGAGAAGGATAAAATTTATAAGGATCTAGTAAAAGTAATTTCTAATAAATTTTTTTTGAGACTAACTCTAGTGCTAAAAATAATGTTTTTTGAAGATAAGAATATGGTTATTAGACTGAAGTCAGAAATATTTTCCTTGAAGTATTTTTATTCAAACATTACCTTAGGTAAGTAAAATTTTGATAAGATGTGTTCCCAAATTCGGCCTTTAAGAAATAATTATGGTTTAGGTTATACTCGTTCAAAACCAATTTTTAGTAACAATTATTTTGTTCCTCAAAGTGCTCCATTCTGGACTAAGTTTCAGTTGGTGGGAATTGGGAAAATAATTGTTCCTTAAACAAAACTCAGTCTTTAGGTTTTCATAAAGCTTATTTTTCTATGAAAATGTGGATTCCTAAAATTCTTCTTTCTGAAGCTTTCGGATCCATGAATTTTTGGGTTCTAAAAGTCTAACTATCTTTTTTTAGGAATGTAAATATAATACCAATAGCAATACATGGTACATGGATAGTGGATGTTCCCAACATATGACTGGTAACAATAACTTCTTTGAAAATATTATGAAGATAAAGGGATGAAAAGTAACTCTCGAAGACAATGCTAAGGAAGAAATCATTGGTATAGGTAATATTGTTCTTCTTGAAAAATCATTGATTTCAAATGTTTTATTTGTTAAGGGTCTAAAGCACAACCTGATTAGCATAAATCAATTACGTGATGATGTTTACCTTATGAATTTTAGGAATAGAATGTTCTTAGTACACAATTACAAGGAAGAGCTTATTATTTCTCCCAATAGGAAAGAGAATGTTTACACATTAAGATTAGAAGACCTTAGTATCCAAGACCTACCTTGCCTTAGTGCAATGGAAGATAAATTTTAGTTATGTCATAGAGGATTGGAAACTGTAACCTTAGGAACCTATGAAAACTCTCTAAGAAAAGACTTGTTAAGGATCCACCAGAGCTTAGATTTGATTTTTCAAAAGTTTTTTATCATTTTCAATATGGAAAGAAACATAAATCTAGTTTTATATCAATTGGTGAAGTCTCTAGTACGGATTCATTACAGTTGGTGGATATGGATCTTTTTGGTCCAACTCAAACTAGAAGAATTGGAGGAAAATAATATGTATTTTTTAGTTGACGATTACACTAGGTTTACATGGGTCTAATTTCTAGCAAATAAATATGAAGATATTTCATATTTTAAAAGTTTTAGAGCACATGTTATAAATGAGAAAAACCTTTCTTTGATAACTATCAATAATGATCATGGAGGATAATTTCAAAATTCAGATTTTGAAACCTATTTTAGTAGAAAATGATTTACTCATAACTTCCCAGCACCTAAAACACCTCAAAAAATGGTGTTGTTGAAAGAATAAATATAATTCTTCAAGAGATAACAAGAACAATGTTGAGTGAATATTCAACAGGAAAACATTTTTGGGCTGAAGCTGTATGTAATACTTGGTATACAATAAGTCATGTATTGATTAGACCTCTTCTTAATAAAACGCTTTATGAGTTATGAAATGGCAGAAAACCTAGACTTTCCTACTTAATGTTTTTTGGTTGTAAGGTATTCATTATTAATAATAATGATAATCTACACAAATTCACACCAAAATCTAATTAAGGAATTTTCATAGGCTACTCCACAACTTCTATGTCTTAAAGAGTTTTAAATAAAAATACTTGTACTGTTGAAGAAACAGTACATATCAAATTTGATGAAAATGATCCTTTTTTTATACATCCTCAACCAACATATTCTGATGTGTTTTCAAAAATTGATTATCAACACTTAATAGAAGATCATTATAATAAGGAAAATGTTCATGAAAATGTTGCTAAAGCATTTACCTCATAATATTTCTTACCCTATTTTGATGAACATGTTTTACAATATCCAAATAAGCTGTTTCTTAAAAATCATCCCAGTGATAGTATCATTGGTGATTTAAATCAACTTGTAAGGACTAGATGTTCCTTATGAAATGAAGTATAACATCTATAATTACATTCCGAATTAGAACAAAAAAGAACTGATTAAGCTTTAGGTGCTGATGATTGGATAAAAGATATGCAATATGAGAAAAATTAATTCAAAATGAATAAAGTCTTGACCTTATTTAAAAAACCTAAGAAACTTCTGTTATTGGAGTAAAATGGGATTTCAAAAATAAATGTGATGAAAATGGAATCATTGTACGAAATAAAGATAGATTGGTTTCTAAATTCTATAATCAACAAGAAGGAATAGACTATAAATAAACCTATGATCCAGTAGCTAAGCTTTAATCTAGTCAAATTCAACTTATCTTTACTACATTCTTCAATTTTAATCTTTTTCAAATGGATGTTAAATGTGATTTTCCTAATGTTTTTGTTCAAGAAGATATTTTTGTTGAAAAAAATCCTAGTTTTGAAGATACAAAACATCCTGAACATGTTTAAAAACATACAAAATCTTTTTATGGACTTAAGTAAGCCTTTAGAGCCTGGTATGATATAGTTATGTTTTTTCTTCAAAATAACTATGTTAAGGGAAATGATGATCCAACCCTTTTTATAAGGAAAGATAAGAAAAATGTTATGATTGTTCAAATTTATGTTGATGACATTATATTTTATTAAACTCATCAATCTTTAAGTTACTCCTTTTTGAATCTAATGAAATCTGACTTCGAAATGAGTATGACGGGTGAGTTATTATTTTTCCATGGTTTTCATATTTCTCAAAAACCAGAAGAAATCTATATATCATAAAATAATTATATTAAATATCTTCTTAAAAAGTATGGATATGACAACACTAACAATATAAGTACTCCCATTGGTACCTCAAATTCAGTTGATCTTGATGAAGTTGGGAAACCAGTAGATCAAACATCTTTTAGAGGTATGATAGGATGTCTACATTACATTAAATCTAGTCATCCAGACTTAATGTTTTCAGTATGCTTATGTGAAAGATATCAATCCAATCCTAAGGAATCTTATTTAAAGGCAGTGAAAATAATTTTTCGCTACTTAAAGGGAACCATGGATCTTGGACTCTTTTCTAACTTTGGAAATGATTTTGGATTTAAAAGTTTTCGGATGATGACTTTGGTGAATGTAGAATGGATAGGAAAAGTACATCCAGAACATGTCATTTCATGGGAGATTCTTTATTTTATTGGTCCTGAAAAAATCCACAATCATTAGCACTTTCCACTTCTGAAGCTGAATATGTAGCAGCTGGAAGTTGTTGTGCTCAAGTGCTGTGAATGCAACACACACTCACAAACTATGGTATTAGTTTTACCAAAATACAAATATTGTGTGATAATACTAGTGCCATTTTGTTATGTAAAAACCCTAAAAATCACTCTCATTCAAAACACAAAGATATTAGGCATCAATTTCTTAGGGATCACACACAAAAATGAGATATTATTCTTCAATTTATCGGAACTCAAGATGAACTTGCTGGTGTTTTTAACAAATATTTACCATCCGATAGATTTTAATACATAAAACAGAAGTTCATAATGATAACCATAGGGTAATATTTCTTATTAAATTCTTGTTGAAACCTATCTCCATATAGTAAGAAACTCCTTTTCATAGGGGGGGTACATATATTTATTAGTTATTTTTTTATTTGGTAGTCAAAATATTTGTAGTTAAAATTTTTGTAGTTAAAATTTTTGTAGTTAAAATTTTTATTTTCAAAATTTTCATAGTTAAAAATTTCATAGTCAAAATATTTATAGTTAAAATTTTCGTAGTTAAAATTTTCGTAGTTAAAATTTTCGTAATTAAAATTTTCATAGTCAAACTTTTTGTAGTTAAAATTTTCGTGTTCAAAATTGTCATAGTTAAAATTTTCGTAGTTAAAATTTTCATAGTCAAACTTTTCATAGTCAAAATTTTCATAGTCAAAATTTTCATAGATAAAATTATTTTACTTAAAATTTTTCCGCAATAAATATTTGGGAATCTAATGTTCTCCATGAAAAATGTTATCACTAAGAATAATGTTCCTAGTAATCTGAAAGGTATGTTTCCCTTCATAAGTCTTCATAATCATTTTTTTCATTGCTGGTATTTTCTTTTTGTTTTAAATTTTTTGGATTCAGTTTTCCTTAAATCCGAATGTTTTATCTTAAAAGCCTCAAAAGATTAGAATCTATCAAAATCATTCTTCATCTTTCATCTCAACCGTCATATCTTTACAAGATGATTTCAACCATTGGATCAATGTGGGTAGTTGTACCCTCACTTTGATTTCCTATATAAAGGACCCCCAATGGACGTGACACATTGAAACCCAAGACTTCACATGATGAAGCTGTGTCTCTGTTTTTAGAAGGCATTCCAGATCTTTAATGTTTTTTTACATCCGAATTTATGCTGAAGCCTCCTCTTAGAAAGAGATGTCATGTGTTAAGGAAATCTCTGAGTGGCAGATCTAATGTGAATGGTTAGTCAATATGATGTTTTATTCCATGTTTGATTGTATTGTGTATAAGAATATCAAGATGATAAGTTGGGAGAGTGTTTGTGTATCGAATCCAAGAGCACAAGATCCGGTGTATCCAGAATTGCTGGTTGAATTTTTGAGACAGTTAGCTTTTTTAATGAAGGAGGAAGAAACAAATTTTCTTTTAAGAGATATGTAAAGACATACTCTCTTTCTTATAACATGGTAGAAAGTATGATAGGAATTCCTTATAAGGGAGAAGCTATGTTTTTCTCCCACAAGCTACCTGATGTAATAGGATCCTTTGATAAGAAGAAGTCTCTAGCGTATCTTGATCTTAAAGAAGTGAAGACTCCGAAAATTATTTATCTCTCTGAAAATCTTCGGATTCTTCAGCTATCGATTCATGGTTTTCTAATTCCGAGAAAAGGGGACAAGGATACCCTGCAGAAAATTGTTAATTATATTTTTTATTTCCCGATGAACCTATGAAAGATAATCCTAATTAAGCATATCTTGGTTATGATTGAGAATATAAAGAATGTAAATATGAATCTTATTATATCATGTACCCGACCATTCTTTCAATGATCATTGTCCTTTGTCTTCAGTCTTTCAAGATTCCTTGCAGTTCTAAGCTGAGAAATTGTAAGGTGATACTTTTGAGTGATGATACTCTAAGGAGGATGAATATTGGCTTTAATATTCAATCTGGAGAATTTCATGATTTTTTGGAAGCAAAAGTTTAAGCTCTATCAATGTAGCTGGAAGTGGCTGAAACTTCTAAAAAGGGTGGAAGAAAGAGAAAGGTGAAGAAACTAGAAGAGAAGACAAAAACCCCGATGGAAATGGAAACTCAATCCGCACCTCCAAATCCAAAGAAGAAAAAATAATATCATGATGAAGTAGTGGCTACATGGAGAGAAGATAAGAAGAACATGAACGAAGGTGAGCCTATGTTTGGCCTGGACCCTACTTAGGAAAAAGCATTGAAGGAAAAGACTACTGAGAATCTATAAAAAGAAGAAAAAGAAAAGAAGCAAAAGAAGAAGTTTTATGAGGCTCAGATAGTTTAATCCTTTCTACAGGCTGCTGAGAAAGCCTCCACGAATATTACTGTACCAGAATCATTTTTTTTATAACCATTACCAGAGACTCTGATAATGAAGTTAGTGATTCCGAAAAAATATCAAGTCGAAGAAATAGTGCAAGAAGAAGAAGTAAAAGAAGATAAATAAGGGATTTGTGATACCGATGATATCATAAAGCAAGTAGAATATTATCATGATAAGGATAGTCCCTCTAAGAAATTATCTATCTGAACTTCTGATGCCGAGTCTTAAAATATTTCTACCACTATAAAAGAGGAGACGGGTGAGGAAGAAGTGAGTAAGTTCTATGAAAATGATAGTAGAATCATGATTTCATTCACCCATAGGATGTTGAGGCAGGATACGAGAATGAATAAGTTGATGAAGGGAAAATTGTTCAACTATCAGATAGTGAACATGAATCTCCTGCTCAGGAAGAAGTCATTCCAAACGACGATAAGGGAAAACAGCTGGTTGTGGATACACCTAGAAAAGTTATGGTAAAGAATAAATAATTTGTTTGTTCATCGAATAAGAATGCAATTGAATTAGAAAAGTAATCCTCCCCAACCCAAGTCTCGGATTATGAATCATCCTCACTTGGACATGACTTTGTAGTTCAGTCTTTGAAAAAGATTATTGGGAGTATACTAATATTTCCCAGAATAGACTCGAGATACCAGATTCGTCAACATTGATTAAATAAAAAATTAGATTTAGTATCGATGGTGATGGATAGGATTCAGTATCCATGGTGATGGATAAGTGTGTCAAACTCGATGTGGACTTCATGACTTTTCTCATTAGATATGAGGCTCATAAAAGATCATGAAAAAAGATGACAAGATTTTCAAGAAAGACAATAGAGGAGATGATAATCTTGGATGAATTTCAAGAAAGTGTCAAGGATGAATTTGAAACTGAAGATGTGAAGATCATGGATATCACTAATAGTTTTGAGGAAAAGATAACTCTGGAATAGACTTCTCGGAAGCAAGAAGTTAAGGATTTGAGTTGGAAGCTAAACTCAGTTCCTCAGAGTTTGAAAAGAGAAAGGGATATCAGAATTGAGATTGAAGAGAAACTTTCTAAGTAAGAAGAAGTTCTAAATACCCATGCATAATCTCTTAAGGCTCAAGAAGAGAAAATTAAAGCCTTAGAGAAGAAAACAAAACACCATGATCAGTTGCTCAAGCATGCAGAAGAGGATCACAAAGTGCTCAAGAAGTTAAAAACCATAGTGAAGAAGCAGATGCCGAAGGAGAAGGGAGAATAATTTTTTCAAATATGATTTTTTGTTGTATTTTCTTGTTGTATGAATTCATTCAATCTTAATAAAATTCTTGCTGCACTTAAAATTTCTTGGTTTTTTAGTACTAATCTTTCAGGTACCAAATTTATTTTCCATTCCCTTCATTCATTTTTGAAAATAACAAAGTGGGAGAAAGGAATGTCAAAAAATAATACTTATTAATGAAGAAATTACCTTTAGTAAGGGGGAGTTCATCTAAGGGGGAGTTTTTATCATGAAGATTTTCATATGCAAGAAAATGATAAATATCATTCCAGAAATTCAGAATATGATCCTTAGTTTTTCCAAACCCTAAGGGGGAGTTAGATGTATGCAATTTAATCCATAAAAAAGGGTGATATGTTTTTATTTACAAGCCCATAAAATTTCTATGTCCTTATATTCTTTTTTTAAGGATGTTTGTGCTTTCAAAAAAGGGGGAGATTGTTGAGTCAATAAGTTTTCCTTATGACTTTTCCAATCCTTCATGTTTTCAAAATCACAAACACTCTATCTTAAATAAAATTTTATTTTCCTTAATAATGAAAATTTTCCTTCCCCAAGAAAAATTTATCCTTAAAATGTTTTCATTGTTCATATTATTGTTGCACTAAATATAACCCTTATTATTCTTAAGTGTAAAATTCAGTTTCACATCTAAAAACATCAGAATTCTATAAAAACATAGATATGGAGTATTTTGTTTTCAGGATCTGAACTCTGGTTCTGAATTCTCTAAAATTCAGAGTCCTAATTCTTTGAAATTCAGACTCTGAATTCTCTGTAATCCGGAATCCAAATTCTCTGAAATTCAGAATCCAAATTCTTGTAAAATTAGAATCTGAATTCTCTAATTTTCAAAATATAAATTCTCTGAAATTCATAATTCGAATTATATGAAATTCAGAATCTGAATTCTCATAATTTAGACGCTAGATTACTATAAATTCAAACTTTGAATTCCTCATAATTCAGGCTCCTAATTCCTTAGAATTTGGACTCCGAATTCTTCAGAATTCGGACTCTAAATTCCTTAGAATTTCAGTTCTGAATTCTTCAAAATTCGGACTCCGAATTCCTCAAAATTCAAACATTGATTTCTTCAGAATTTAGACTATGAATTTCATATAATGACGACTATGAATTCCTCATAATTTAGACACTGAATTCTTCAAAATTCAGACTCTAAATTCCTTATAATTAAGACTCCTAAATCTATAGAATTCTGATTCTCAATTCCTTGAAAAACGTAATCTGTATATCCTTTTAACATTGTCTCTGAAGGTTTACTCACTTAGACTATGAATTCAATTTTTCCATATATTCCAAAAAAATTAATTTAGTTGAGAAACAATATTTTACTTACTCTTGTTTGAGTTATAAAATGATGTTGTGCATTATATTACAAACTAACCATTTTTTGAGTGACACATGTACAACTCCCTCCGGAATTCAAGGAAAAATATGACCGGTGGAGGAGGGAGATGACCGTTGAATATGTTCCTATAAATAGAACCTCATTTGAACAAGCTCACAAATTTTAATTGTTCTACAACTCTAGAGATCACATTATACTAAAGTAATTTCTAGAGAGAGACTCTCATGATTTGTGCGTACTGAATATCTTGTTCAGATTGCTTCGTGAGACTTCGATTGTTGCTGTGTACAGTCAAGAGCATCCAGGGATAGGAAGACAGATGTGCTGACAACCTTGATGTTCAAAGGATTATGGGGATAGCAAGTCATACTCTGATACTCCTATCGAGGGCTTACCCTAGTGTGGGTAAGATAGACTTTCTTGAAAGTATAAATCAAGGGACCATTATCTAAGGTTGTTAGATACCCAACTCTTTGTGTTAAATGTTTTCATAATTGTTACTTGAATTGTTTCAAGTTTTTTTTCCACTGCATTTTGATTGATAAGGAAAGTATAACTATCTCATACTTTCTTATACTTGTACTCTGATTAGTAAGATTCTATACACTTTGAGGTAGAATCTTTTTCCTTGTAAACTTTTCTTAAGTTTAATTTCTAGAACCATATTTCAAGAATCAAGAAAGGTAGTAGAAATAAGAGCTCTTGTGAATTTACCTTGTTTAACTTTGATAAACATTACAATATTTAAAAGTTCCAAAAGAATTTTTTAATGTATAAAATTCACCCCCCCTCTTGTATATTGAGCATCTACATCATTATTTTTAACCTACAATGATTCTGGAAATGAATCATAACAAATGTTTACAAGGAAAAAGATTCTACATTAATGTGTATAGAATCTTACTAATCAGAGTATACAAGTACAAGAAAGTATAATATATTTATACATTCCTTTTTAATCAAAATTCAGTGGAAAAAAACCGGAAACAATACAAGTATCAAGTACAAAATTTTTTAACCTAAAGAGCAGGGTATCCAACAACCTTGGATAAAGGTCTCTTGATTTATACTTTCAAGAATGTTTGTCTTACCCACACCAAGGTAAGACCTCAATAGGAATATCATAGTCTGTCTTTGTATCCCCATAATCCCATGAACATCAATGTTGTCGGTACCTCCTTCTTCCTTATTAAGGAACTTAGAACATCTATCTTCCTCTCCCCGGAAGTCCTCAAACATTAAGGTAGTCGGCACCTCTATATTCCTTATTATGGAAGTCCTCAAACTTTAAAGTAGTTGGAACCTCTGTCTTACTATCCCCAAAATCCATCGATTGTACACAGCAACAATCAGAGTCGCACAAATCAATCTGAACAGGACGTTCAGTACGCACAAAGCATTAGAGTCTCCCTGTCTAGAAATCACTTTAGTAGCATGTAATCTCTAGATTGATCAAAAAGTATTTACTCATTCAAATGATATTCTATTTATAGAAATATTCCCAATGGTCGACCCCCTCATCCAACAGTCATATTTTTCCCTGAATTTCGGAGGGACCTGTATACGTCTCACTCAAACAACGATTAGTTAGAAACAGAATGAAAAACATCGTTGAATAACTATAACAAGGGTATGTAAAATATGATTTCTCGTCAATATTATATTTTTTAGAGTCTGTGGGTAAAAAAAATTGGATTCTAAGAGAAAAACATCCAGAGTCTATATTACATGAATATTCAGATTCTGTTTTTCATGGAATTCAGAATCAGAGTTCAATATACTTTAGACTATGAATTCGATGGAATTTGAAACCTAAATTATGAGGAATTCAGAGTTCGAAATCTAATGAATTCATAACCTTAATTCTGAGGAATTCAGAACCCGAATTCTGAGGAATTTGGAGTCAAAAATTTTGTGAATTCGGAGACTGAGTTTTAGAGAATTCAGAGTCTGAATTCAGAGAATTAAGAATCTGAATATGAGATAATTCAGAATATAAATTCAGAGAATTCGGTGTCTTAATTTTAGATAATTCAACTTCTGAATTTCAGAGAATTCAAATTCTGAATTTCAGAGAATTCAGAATCTAAATTTAAGTGAATCCAGATTCTGAATTAAGAGGTTTCAGAATCTGAATTCAGAGTAATTCCGAGCTAGATTTAGAATAATTCAATGTTTGAATTCAGATAATTCTGAACCTAAATTCATAACCTAAAAACAGAATACTCTATATCTATGTATTTATAGTATTTTCAGGTTTTAGATATGAAACTAATTTTTACAAATTAGAAATAAAATGATTTAGAATAAGAGAAACTAAATCATGAACAATTAAAACAATGATACATAGGAAATTTCGTTGGGAAGGAAAAATTCATTATTAAGATAAAATTTTAGCGAAATAGAATTTTCCATGTTATAGAGTGTTTGTGATTTTCAAAATATAATGGAATGTAAAAAATTATAAGGAAACCTTATTGACTCACCAATCTCCCCCTTTTTGGAATGCACAAACATCCTTACTAAAAATAATCTAAGGACTTTGAATGAATTTGTACAATGAAGAAAAATTGGTCACTGAAACATTAGTACTAAACAACAATATATATGATGAACAACCAAAAATTTCATTAATGTTGAATGAATTTGTACAATGAAGAAAATATAACAAAAGATCAGAATTTAATGAAATTATCTTTCTTTATCCTTTGGCATCAGCTTCTTCACAATGGTTTTTAGCTTCTTGAGCTCCTTGTGATCCTCTTCTTCTCACATAAGAAATTGATCATGGTCTTCACTTTTCTTCTCTGAGGCTTTAATATTTTCGTCCTGATTCTTAAGAATGTTTTCCTGAGCTTTCAAAATTTTTTCTTTCTTAACAAGCGTCTCTTCAATCTCGATTCTAATATCTCTTTCTCTCTTCTAATTCTTGTCCATAGAGTTATGTTTCCCATTTAGATCCTTAACATCTTGATTCTGAGTAGTCTGTTCTAGGGTTAACTTTTCCTCAAAACTATTTGTAATATCCTTGTTCTTCCCATCTTCGTTGTCAAATTCATTAATGACATTATCATGGAATTCATCAAAGATTATCATTTATTCGATTGTCTTATTTCACCAGCTTTTCATCTTCTATTAAGATCATTTATGAGCCTCATAACCAATGAAGAAGGTCTTGAAATCTACCTCTAGTGCAACAAATTTTTCCATCACCATTGAAACTCAATCTGGCCTCTGATTTATCATATGATAAAGCATATGGAATCATGAATCTATGCTTGGGAATAAAGTAATAGTACCAACCATATTTTTTAAAGACTGAAAATCATTATCTTGTCTGAGGGAAGATGATTCTGAATCCAAGTGTTTAGTTGGTGATGATTCTTTTTATATGTATTGATCTTTTCTCTTTGATGAAGCACCAACATCTTTCTTCTTCCAAACAGATTTACTAGGTGTATTTACTACCACCTGAATTCCCTTTTCAGCTCTAGGAGTGATGTCTTATTCTATTGGAGATTCATGATCACCGTCAGATAGCTGAACAATTTTATCTTCCACAACTTCCTCTATCTCTACATCACCCACTAGATCATCCGGATGAATGAAATCATGATTACTACTTTCATCATATGTTGTCTTATTCACTTCTTCTTCATCCTTCTCATCTTTTCTTGGTGTAGAAATTTTTGAGGATTCATCTTGGGATGTCCAGATCAATAATTTTATAGAGGGGCTTTTCTTATCAGGGTACTCTTCAACTTGCTTTATGATATCATCAGTTTCATTCCCTTCTTCTTCCACCTCTTTTTCTTCAATTTTCTCTTGCACTTCATCATATTAAACTATTTATTTTTCATGATGGTATTTCGAAATCACCACTTTCTTTCCCAAAGTCTCTGGTAATGGTTCCAACAAAAAAGATTCTGGTACAAGAATTTTCTTAGATGATTTTTAGTATCCTTAAAAATAGATTGAACGATTTCACCATTCAATAATTTCTTCATCTGTTTCCTTTCTTTTTCTTATTTTTCCATATTCTCAGCAGCCTATTCCTTAAATTATTTTTCCCTTGCAGGTTCGAAGACAAAAATAGGCTCCCCTTCCTTCATGTTCTTCTTATCTTCTCTCAACTTAGAGACTACTTCATCAGTATACTATTTTTACTTCTTTGAATTTCGAGGTGCTGACTGAGTTTCCTTTTCCACAAGGGTTTTTCTTTTCTCTTCCTATTCCTTAACCTTTTTCTTCCTTCCACATTTATTATATCTTTCATCCAATTCCATCTTATTTGAGAAATCTCTTACTTCTTCTTCCGAATGATCATAAAATTCTATGGATTCAATGGAAAAACCAATTTTCATTATCTTTAGGGTGTCATCACTCATCAACATCACTTTATGATTTCTCAGCTTGGAACTGCAATGGGTTTTTAATGACTGACATAAATTAACAATAATTATTGAAAATATTTCTATATTCATGATCATTTGAGGTTTCATTTACCCATTATTGATATTCTCAATCATTACCATAGTATACTTAACCAATTTTATCTTTCTGAGGTTCACCAAGAAATTTAATATATAGATATCAATCTTGTTCATAGTATCTATATCCCCTTTCCTTGGAGTTATAATGCCTTCAACCCACAATTCAAGAATCCTCAAATTTGTAGAGAGATTAATGATCACCAGATTTTTCACACCATTCAAGACAAGAACCTCTATTGGCTTTTCCTTATCAAAAGATCTGGATTCATTAGGTGGTTTTTGAGTAAAAAACTCTTCTTCTCCTTCATAATGAATTCTAAAAAGTCTTTCTACCTTTATATATGAATGAGAGTAGATATTTCCTTAAATCATGAAAGAAAATTAATCACTTCCTCATTCATAGAAAAAACTTATTGTTTTATAGAACTCTACCAATAACTCTGGATACACCGGATCTTGTGCCTTTAGTTTTGAAATGCAAAGGCTCCCCCATCCATTCATCTTTATATTCATAGAAATGATAGAATCATATTTGTGAAAATTTCATGGATCAACTAACCTCTCTCGGTATATTTTCCACTCAGAGATTTCCTATACAGTCGACATTCCATTCTGAGGCGAGGCTTCAGCAGACATCTGGAACTGAGGGAACATTGAAGATTCAGAATGACCTTCAAATATAGAGTTAGAGCATCAAAATTCAAGAAATTGGAAAAAAATGTTGGACAAACATCAGGGTGCTTTATATAGGCGATTTAGGTGACAGTTCAACTTCCATGGTTGATCCAATGGTTGAAAAACTTCTGATCAAATATGAAAGTTGAGATACTAACTGACGAAGGATTTTTATAGGTTCCGGTCGTTTGATATTTTTACATAAACATTCGGATTTAAGTATGGAGAATCTGAAAATGTTTTTTTAAACAGGATAAAAATACCAACAAATAAAAAGATGATTAAAAAAACATAAGGAAGAAAAAATACCTTCCGGATTTCAAGGATGATTATTTGTAATGAGGAAAATAATTCTTGGCTATGAAAAATTTTGACTAATAAAAATTTGACTATGAAAAAAAATATGATTACGAAAAAAAATTGATTACGAAAAAAAACATGATTGAGAAAAAATTTGATTACGAAAAAAACGTGATTACAAAAAAATTTGATTCTGAAAAAAAAAACATGACAAAGAAAAAATCGATTAAGAAAACATTTGATTATGAAAAAAAAATGATTACGAATAAAAAACATTATTATGAAAAAAATTGATTGCGAAAAAACTTGATTACTAAGAAAATGCACCCCCTATGAAAAAAGTTTCTTGATGTATGAAAATAGGTTTCAATAAGAGGTTAATATGGAAGATTACATTGTGGATATCATTCCTAAATTCTGTTTAATATATTTAAATATATTGGAGGGTAATCATTTTGTGAAAATATCAACACGTTGATCTTGCATTCCAATAAATTGAATAAGGATATCACTTTTTTGTGTGTGATCCCTAAGAAAGTGATACCTAATATCTATGTGTTTTGGATGAGAGTTATGTGAATGGTTTTTACTTAAGGAAATTTCACTATGTATTATCGCACATTATTTGATTTTTGGTGAAACTCATACCATAGTCTGTGAGTGTATGTTGCATCCACAATATTTGAGCACAACAACTTTCAGCTACTACATATTCAGCTTCAGTAGTGGAAACTACTACAGAGTGTTTACTTTTTCATGACTAAGAAACTAATGAAAGTCCTAATAAATGACAAGTTTCAGATGTTCTTTTCCTATCCATTCTACATCCACTAAAGTCAGCATCCAAAAACTTTTTAAAATAATATCATTTTCAGAAGTATAAAAGGGTCACAAATCCATAGTTCCATTTAAGTAGCGAAAAATATTTTTCGCTGCCTTTAAATGAGATTCCTTAGGATTGGATTGATATCTTGCACATAAGAATGCTGAAGACATTAAGTGTAGATGAATAGCTGTCAAGTAAAGTAGACTTCCTATCATACCTCTAAAAGATGCATGATCTAATGGTTTCCTAGCTTCGTCAAGATCAAGTGAATTTGAGGTACCAATTAGAGTACTTATACTTTTAGTGTTGTCATATCCATACTTTTTAAGAAGATATTTAATATAACTATGTTAGAATATATAAATTCATTCTGGTTTTTGAGAAGTATGAAAACTAAGGAAAATTGTAAACTCACCCATCATACACATTTCAAACTCAGATTTCATTAGATCCACAAAGGAATCATTTAATGATTTCTCATTTTAACCAAATACAATGTCATCAGTATAAATTTGAACAGCCAAAACATTTTTCTTGTTTTTATTTAAAAAAAGGATTGGATCAACATTTCCCTTATCATAATTTTTTTAAGAAAAAACCATAAAAGTATATCATACCATGCTCTAGGAGATTCTTTATGTCCATATAAAGAATTGGTAATCTTGGAAACATGTTCAGGATATTTTTTATCTTCAAAACCAGAAGGATTTTCAACAAAAAAATACTATTGAACAAAACCATTAAGGAAAGCACATTTAACATCCATTTGAAAAGGTTTGAAGTTAATGAATGTTGGAAAGGCACGTAGAATACGAATAGAATCAATTCTAGCTACTAGATATAGGTTTCTTCATAGTCTATTATATCTTGTTGATTATAGCCTGTAGAAACCAATATAGCGTTATTTATTACTATGATTCCACTTTCATCACACTTATTTTTGAAGACCAATTTAACTCCAATAACAGAAGTTTTCATAGTTCTTTCAACCAAGGTCCAGAAATTATTCCATTCGAATTCATTTTGTCCATCTTGCATTTCTTTTATCCAATCATCATCACCAAAACATTTGACAATGTTTTTTGGTTCTAATTAGGCAAGGAATGATAGATGTTATACATCATTTCTTAATAAACACTTAGTACATAGATGCTGATTTAAATCACCAATGATACTATTAGTAGGATGATTCTTAAGAAACAACTAATTTGGGTTTTGTAAAACCTGTTCATCAACATATAGTAGGAAATATTCTAGGGTAAATGATGTATAAAAATTTTCTTAATACTTTTCCTTATCAGACGAATATTCTATCAAGGGTTGATAATTAGTTTTTGAAAACACATTTGATGATGTAGGTTGAGGTTGTTTAAAAAAATGGATTGGATTCATAAAATTTAACATGTACTATATCTTCAACAGTACAAGTATTTTTATTGAAAACTCTATAATCCATAGAAGTTGTGGAGTAGCCTAAGAAAATTCCTTCATCAGATTTTGGTGCAACTTTGTGTAGATTATATTTAGTATTCAGAATGAATACCTTGAAAACAAAAACCATGATGTAGGATAGTCTAGATTTTCTACCATTCCATAACTCATGAAGAGTTTTATTAAGAAAAGGTCTAATCAAAACACGATTTATAGTACAACAAGCAGTACATGCAGCTTCAACCCAGAAATGTTTGGCTACCCAATATTCACTCAACACTGTTCTTGTCACCTCTTGAAGATTTCCTTTTCTTCTTTCAAAAACACAATTTTGTTGAGGAGTTCTTGGTGATGAGAATTTATGAGTAATGCCCTTTCTACTACAAAATTTTCAAAATTGGAATTTTGAAATTCTCCTCCATGATCACTATGAATAGTTATCAATGGAAGGTTTTTCTCATTTTTAACTTGGGCTATAAAAATTTTGAAATAGTAAAGGTCATCATATTTCATTTCTTGAAAATACTCCCGCATAAATCTAGTGTAATCATCAACTAAGACAAACACATAATATTTGCCTCCAATGATTCTAATTTTTGTTCGACCAAAAAGATCCATATGCACAAAATGTAATGCATCAGTGGTTGAGACTTCACCGACTAATTTAAAATATGATATATGTTGCTTAACATGTTGAAAAGGATCACAATCTTGTAAAGAATCAAATCTAAGCTCCGATTGATCCTTAACTAGCCTTTTATTAGAGATTTTACATAGGTTCCTAAGGTTACATTGTCCTAACCTTCTATTCCATAATGAAGAATGGTCATCCATTGCACTAAGACAAGGTAGATCATGGTTCTTAAGATATTTTAAGTTAACTGTGTTAAAATTCTATTGCCTATGGGAAGAAATAATAAAATCTTCCTTGTAATTGTGTACTAAACACTTTTCATTCCTATAATTCGCAAGGTATCCTTTATCACATAACTATGTTATGCTAATAAGGTTGTGTCTAAGACCCTTAAAAATAAAACATTTGAAATAAAATTTCTTCCAAGAAGAACAATGTTAACCATACCAATAATTTATCTATGAGCATTATCCCCAAAAGTTACTTTTCCTCCCTTTATTCTGATAATATTTTCAAAGACGTTTTTGTTTCCAGTCATGTGCCAAGAACATCCACTATTCATGTAACACATATTCATACTTGTACATTATTTACTTTCCTGAAAATAAGAGTGTTAGACTTTCTAAATCCAAACATTCATGGATCCGAAATCTTCAGAAAGAAAAATTTTAGGAAGCCACATTTTCTTTGAAAAATACGCTTTATGAAAACCAAAAGACTTAGTTTTGTTTAAGGAACAATTTTTTTTCCCAATGCCCACCACACCGACACCTAGTGCAGAATGGATCAATTTATGGAACAAAATATTTATCACTACAAATTGGTTTTGAATGAGTATAGACAAATCCGTAATTATTCATAAGAGGTTGAACATGAGAATACATCTTATCAATGTTTTCCATACCTAAGGTAATGTTTGAAAAACATTTCCTCAAGGATAAAATTTCTGACATTAGTATAATATCTAACTTTTTTATCTTCAAAAACATTAGTTTTAGCACTAAAGATTTTCTCCAAACATTTTTCTTACAAATTACATTTCATAGATCCTTAGAAAGTTTATCAATCTCATAGTTAAATTTCTCAAGGGCTTTTGCAAAACGTTCAAAATCATAAATTTTCGTATCATGATCATTAGAAAGATCTGATACTTTTTTAGTAGGAATAAAATTTCAAGAATCTTCTTTATCAAGATTTTTCATGACTTTAGAATGTTCATTCTCAATGGGTATAGAAAAACGATAAACTTCTTCATAAGTAGGTAAAAAGCATTATCTTCATCAGAAGAAGATTCTTCATCCGAAGATTCATAATATTTACTATCACAATAATTAGAATTAAAGGATACATTGGTTATAGATTCATCATTGTGTACCTTGTCCATTAAACAATGATTTTCAATGGGTAACGTGGCATGTAAACCAAGATTCATCTGGCTCAAATATTCATACTCTGAGGATTAATCAGAAGAGTCTCCACCACTGGAACTCCAGTGATCATTAGCTTTCAAAACGTTCTTAGTTTTAGCATTGTAGTACTTCATTCTATTCCTCTCATAATTATTTTCTTTTATATCCTTTCTCTTAAGAATAGGACAATATAGCCTTATATTCCCTGCTCTTTTTCATTCATAATAAGTAACATCAAAGTATTTATTGTCCTTTATTTCTTTATTCTTATATCTATACTGAAAGTCTTTCTTCCCATCCATCTAGTTATTACTTTGTGAATGATTACGTAGCTCATTCTCATAATGCTCACTTTCACTTGATTCAGATAAAACAGTAACATTCTTTGATGTGGATCTTATAACCCTATCGGGAGTCTTGACTTTAGTAGATGTAAAGGCTACACTTCTATTTCCATTCTTCTTCTTATTCAAATCAAAATCTCTATTCATTTTTATCTCGTGTTAAAGAAGGGTTCAAAAATGCTCATCATGAGTAATATGATATACTTTCATATTCTCATCAATAGATGTTCTCATAGATTCCAAATCATTATGCACGATATATATAATCATGTCTACAAGTGAGTAATCATATTAACCTTACTCACCCATGGATTCTAAAACTGTTAACAATAGTCATAAATCATTGTTGTACCTTACACACTGGTTCTCCATAAGGAAATAAAAATTCATGATATTATTCACTAAGCATAGCTATTATAGTTTCAATAACCTTGGATGTTCCAAAATGAGGTGCCTCAAATTTCTTCCAAATACAATTTATAGCATCACAAGAAGAAATATGGATATATATATTCCTGGTAATGGAACACAAAAGAGTATTGAATACCTTGTAGTTTAGTTGATATTTTGACTTTTCCTGATTAGCAAAAGTTCTGACTTCCTTATCAGAAATCATGTAATCTAGAGTAAGCATAAATAAGTTATCCACTCTAGTATTAATAATAAAAGTCTCCGTACGATCTCTCCAATATTCATAATCATTCCGATCAAATACATGTGGTCTAGTAGAATTTGGATTTTCAATCTAACCAACATTCATTCTTGCTATCTAAAAGAAAATATCTTTCCACAAACACTTGTTAATAATAAAAGTTTATGAGAAAGGATATAAATCTTAAGAAAGGAAAATATAGAACAATGAAAACTTGAGCAATAATAATTATATGTGAATATATGTATTTTAGAAACCTTCCTCTGATACTAATTATAGGTCCGAAATAATGAATATAGATTCTCAATATACAAGGGGGGGTGAGTTTTATCCTTTAAAAATTCCATTGGAACCTTTAATGTTGGTATAAATATTTATTTTTAACTTTTCAAAAAACTATGTTTACCAATGTTTAACAAGGTAAATTCACAAGACCTCTTAGTTCTACAAACTTCCTATATTCCAGATATATGATTCCGGAAATGAAACATAAGAAAAGTTTACAAGGAAAAAGATTCTACCATAAAGCGTATAGAATCGTACTAATCAGAGTATACAAGTACAAGAAAGTATAAGATAGGTATAGTTTCCTTATTAATCAAAATTCAATGGAAAACAATCTTGAAACAATACAAGTAACAAGTATGAAATCTTTTAACCCAAAGAGTAGTGTATAAAACTCCCTTGGATAATGGTTCCTTGATTTATACTTTCAAGAATTTCTGTCATACCCACACTAGGGTATGTCCTCGATATAAATATTAGAGTCTGTCTTGCTATCTCTGAAAGCCCAAGATCTTCATGGTAGTTGGCACCTCTATCTTTTTTATTATGGAAGTCCTCAAAAATTAAGGTAGTCACCACCTCTATCAAAATATCTCCATAAGTCCTCGAACATTAACATAGTTGGATCATCTGTCTTATTTATTAAGGAATTCCTCAAACTTTAAGGTAGTTGGATCCTCTATCATCCTATCCCCATATGCCTTCGATTGTGCATAGAAACAATAAGAGTC
This sequence comes from Viscum album, assembly GCA_963277665.1. Classification (NCBI taxonomy): domain Eukaryota; kingdom Viridiplantae; phylum Streptophyta; class Magnoliopsida; order Santalales; family Viscaceae; genus Viscum; species Viscum album. Next base: position 1,418,698,833 of record OY728123.1, on the reverse strand, counting down.
ACATGAAGAAATCTGAACAAGACGTTCAATATGCACAATGAATGAGAGTATCTCTCTCTAGAAATCACTTCAACATCATTTAATCTCTAGATTGATCAAAATGATTTTAGGTCGTTCAAATGAGTTCTTATTTATAGGAATTTTCCCAATAGTTTTCTCCCTCCTCCAATGATCATATTTTTCCTTGAATTTAGGAGGGACTTGTACACGTGTCACTCAAACAACAGTTAGTTAGAAATAGAATGTGTGATATCATTTCATAACTATAAAAGCCTAAGTAAAATATGGTTTCTAAACCAATTATATTTTTCAGAATCTAAATAGAAAAACAGTTCAAATTCTAAGAGAAAAACATCAGATGTCTATATTACGTGAATATTCAGATTCTATTTTTCAATAAATTTGGAATCATAATTCTATAGACATCAGAGTATGAATTATAAGAAATTCAGAACCTGAATTTTGAGGAATTCAGAGTCTGGATTCTAAGGAATTGAGAACCTGAATTTTGAGGAATTCGGATTATGAATTTCATAGAATTCAAAGTCTGAGTTTCAGAGAATTTAGTGTTTGAATTCAGAGAATTCAGAATCTAAATTTCAGAGAATTTGGAATCTGAATTCATATAATTGAGAGTTTTAATTTCAAAGAATTCATAATCTGAATTTCAGAGAATTTATAATCTGAATTTTAGAGAATTCAGAATCTAAATTCAGAGAATTGAGAATCTAAATTCAGAGGAATTTAGAATCTAAATTCAGAGGAATTCAGAGTTTAAATTCAGAGAATTCATGTAACAGCCCAAGATTTTATAAAAAAATATTCTTTCTAATTTTATTAAAGTCTTGTGTTGTACGCTACATCAAAAGGAGCTTTCACAACACGCATCCTTGACTTGCCTTGCATTACACGCAATCGCGACCTTCCTCGATAGCGTGTGTAATACACAATACCGAGTTTCACTAAACAACGATATGCTATTAAAATATTATTAAAACTAGCCGGTATGAATAGTAATAACCACTTTTTAAAATTCTGTAAATCTTATTTTTCAAAATGAACTTCATTTTTGGATTCGGAGTATCGAATTTAGCGTAAGGTGACATTTTGGTACATTTCGGATAACTTTCATATTCTGATGAATAGTGAAAATTACTAAATTATAATTAAAAAACAAATTTTTTAATCGAAATAATTAATAGTGATAAATTATTAATTGGAGTAGTTTTAAAGTATATTTAGAATATATTTTTACAATTTAATACAATGTTGGTCATTGGATGTAATTGCACATTTAAACCAGACATAAACAAGTGTCAATCTTTTGATAGATATTGTTTCTTAAAAACACGCTATTTGTTTTAACAGCGGGATTTAATTATAAAATTAATTAATGCAACTTCTATGTTATGAATTTGGTAAAATATACTTCATTTTTGAATTCGTAATATGAAATATAGCTTAAGATGAAATTTTGGCATTTTTCTGAAAACCTTCATTTTTTGATGAATAGTGAAACTACTAAGTGGTAGTTAAAAAAAAACTGAATTTTTCATAAAACTTAATTTTACCGCTTCTGTGAATGGAATTTCAAAAATCCGAGAGACACGGTTGATGTCAGTAAGTAAAATTTGGTTCAATGAGATGAAAATAATTTTTGGTGAATAGTAACTTTTTACTTTTATTTACCACGGTTAAAAGTAAATAGGGTAATTAAGGGTAAGAATGACATTAATATTACCCTAACACATGTCCTAATTCTATTGGACAAGTGTATCTCGACCAAAAACAACCTTAAGTGTAAAATATTATCATTTAGGCCCACTTAGATTAGATTAGGACATTTATTATTATTTAATTCAAATAAGAGTTAAAAGAGTTAAAATCAAAGTTTATTCACTAAAACATTTTTAATATGGGGTTATACATAAGATAAATTCGACTATAAATATTCATTATAAAGATAAAAAGATTTCCTACATAATTATATTTTATTTATAATTTTTAGACTTTAAATAAATTAATTTATTTATGACACAACGATGATGCAGTAATTACCCTTTTAAGGAAATAGTAACATAATTGATGTTATAAATACTCAAATGAATGTAATTTGAGACTTTTTATGAATTCCACTAGGTTTCTAGGTCACTATGATATATTAGAGTTGATTTAATCAACTTGGTTCGAACATATAATTCTGTTATGACTTTCACAAAAATCATATATCAAATAGTGTCAAAATTGACACAAAATAGTTTTTAAATCAAATATTATATTATTAATTGTTATTTTATTCCTAAAAATCTAAGGTTCGGCCAAATGACTTAGATAAGGATATATATTAATAATAAACAATTTGGGGTTCGTTTGGCATGTTATAGTAAGTGTATTAACCATATAGTGAAAGAAAACAAAAAGACACGGTAAAAGTTAAATTAATTAACTTAGAGTTAAATCAAATTGATAAGGTTAAAATAATACCCTAAACTTGTATAAATCCTATTGGTTGATAGGATTTCGACCCATCCCCACTTTAGCTTCGAAATAAGACCCTTTGGAACCATTATAAACCGATTTTGACTTTAATATAAAATAATATTTTGAGATATTCCTAAGGTGCCCCTCTCCTCCCTTATAAAAGGGCACCTCCTCCCCCTCCTCCTCACACCAAATTGAGCACTCAAGCTCGGCCATCCCCTGCCATTTTCTCCTCTCCACTTCCCTAGAATAATCCTAGAGGTCCTGGTCTTCTCCAAAGACCAATCGTATTTCCTTAATTGGAGGATTCAAAGAGGCGTTTCAAAGAAGAGGTAATATCCATTACCGATCTTTTCAATTTCTTTCTTCTTCAACTTCTTCTTCTTTAGTTTTTTCATGATAAAGTAATAACATCAGTATTACTTACATACTGATATGTTATTATAAATATGAAACAACCCTAATTCACCTTCTATCCATCCTACGGAAAAATGAAATCACCGCGCGTGCGTACGTACGGAATACCGTCTCCACGCCGTGGTGTAATCTATTTTCCACCATCACCATACAAGGATGGGTATAATGGTGTAATGAGTAACTATATATGATTATTATGAAGTAATATTGATACTGAAATAATATATATATACTCCAATACAATTCCACGATCATAAGAACGATATCATCACTCATGCGTACGTACGAAATACCGTCTCCACGATGTGATGCAACTCGTTCTACATGATCTTCATTTCATAATGATTATATAAATGAATTGAATGAATGAATATGTTATATACTACACTAATACCATTCTGGAAATGAATTATCTATAACCTAAAGATAAGAATAAGAATTTATTCGACAAAACATGTATAAGAACAAAAAGTTATAAAGACCCGAGTAACAAGTAACAATGAAATATTACTAACAAGAAGCTAATAATATGACCATATATGATATCATATCAATATGTATGATTCTGGAATAAGTCAATAACATTATCTAAACCATTATACAAGAGATTCGGACACGAACAAAGCAAATCGGACCTAAGGTAAGGGAAATATCACAATCTCATTTTTATCCGAGATTGTTTATTCATAAGTATTTACTAGGGTGTATTTTATCATCCAGATCCATGTTTCATCAATATGTAGTATTATTTACATCCACCTACAATTGTTAAAATCCATTTTTACCCTTCGGTGAGTTTTTAGTAATATGTATGAATGGAATCTTTTGTCGTACGAGGTACTTTTTGACTTTTCCGACAAAAGTATGAAGAATGTTTTTTTTAACTTATACGGCACGAACGGATTTCTACTGTTTTATAAAGCCTTATTTTCATTAAGCTTCCTCCAAAATATTTCATGACTATTTTTAATAAAATATCTTTCTTTTAAAATTGCATGATGTTTTGTGAAAAGAAATTGATTTTGAAGAAGAAAGGATATTTTCCTCAAGAATTCATTTCAAGTGTTTTATCAAAATAATTTTCCATCTAAGATAATAAAGGGTTCTGTTTATATCCATATTTTTACATTGATTTGACTATGTTGTGATGCATTTTATGTTTATGAATTCCTTTATCTTATATGAATGGTTTTATGAGGTCATGTTGTTTAAAAATCCCATTTTTATTACATGGGTTATGAAATGATGTATGATTTATGATTTTGTGGCACACATAAGAATGGTATCAATATGAGATGGGTGGGACCTATATCCCCCTCCAATGCATTGGGTAATGATTTTATATCTCATGAGATAGACATGGCTGGAATGGTAGGTTATACCGGTTCAGTGAAACAGGACTGAAACGAGGGTTACTCGATTCAGAAAGGGACATTGTCCACTAAGATAGTCTTGGAAATGAGTCTTGACTAACAATAAATGATTCTCTATGATTATGTGTGAATGCCACAAAGTTTCATGTTTTATGTTATGATTATTGTGATTACATTTCACTGCCATGATTACCCCATGTTATGAAATTATGATCTCTTTTACAGGATAAGATTTCCAAAAGTTATGTGCTTATGTATATGATGTGATTGATATTTCTTTTGTTTACCCTTACTGAGCATTTGAGCTCACCCTTTTATGTTTTCTTTTCCCCAGGATATAAAGAAAGGTTTTAGGTATTAAAAAAAAAGAAGATCTTTATGGGAGATGTTGAAGATCTTTCACCACGATTAGAAGATTATATTCCGAGTTTCCAAAGACACTAAACTATTACGGTCCTTGTGTGTGTGTTTTTGTTATGTACTAAGTATTCCGCAAATGTAATGTAATGTCCATGTACGTCAGGCTTCGGGTCTCTACAGTTGGTATCAGAGGAAAGGTTTAGTCAACCATTGGAAACTAGGATGTGAAAACGTTAGTGAGATCCCTAGAGATATTTCTAAGGTATGTCTAGGGATGTCTCTAAGGTTAAGTATACGTATAGGTTATAGTCCTAGAATTGCGCTAACGATCTTCAAATTTAACCTAAGATGTTAGATATTGAGGGTACTACCCCTTTATTATGTTGTTTTCCCTAGCATGATTTTTGCCTCTCATACTATTCTTTTGGGGTTTTAGACGATGGCTGGAACCCGAAGGAACCGTGTTAATGCGGAATGTGATGGGCAATGCAATGATTGTCCCCCTGAGCAACCAAACGATATGGGAGCCGGAATGCAAAATCTTGTAGCCATGCTCACACAACTTTCTCAAGCTATGAATAGTGCAGGACTTCCAAACGAGAAAAGGAAGGAGCAAAATTCTGTTGAATCCTTCATGAGGCAGCGTCCACCTTCTTTCAGTGGGTCTACTAATCCATTAGTTGCTGAACAATGGATTAGTACTACTGAAAAGATATTTTCAGTTCTTCAATGTTCTGAACATGATAAAGTCATCCTAGCAGTGTATCGTTTGGAAGGAGATGTTGATCAATGGTGGAATCTTATTAAGAATACGAGGCAAAGGGATGAAATTGAGTCTATGGAATGGGACGAGTTCAAGAACTTATTTTTCAATATGTACTTCCCTCGTATTCTCCGAACAAAGATGGAGAAAGAGTTTCTTGAACTGAAGCAAAGGGATGATGAATCTGTTGGTACCTATGAAGCGAATTTTACAAGACCTGCAAGGTACGCTTCTGGTATTATCATCCAACCTGAAAGTAAAGTGGATCGATTTTTCAGTGGCTTAAAACCAAGTCTTCGAAGGGCATTAGCTATAAGAGACTTCAGTAGCTATGAAGAAATTGTGCGTTGTGCTATCAAGGTAGAAATGGAAGTTGGGGTTACATATCCATCTCATGGGTTTGACAAGAAACGAAAGATGGAGTTCAAGGAGAAAACTCAGAATAATGGTGAAAAGAAGATGAATGTTTCCTTATGCACAAAGTGTGGAAAGAAGCATGGTGGAGATTGTCTTAAAGGGACTAGAAAATGTTTTAAGTGTGGAATAGAAGGTCATCGAGCAGCTGAGTGTCGAAGTAATGGAAAATGGGATTCTAATGAAGTGAATAAAGTAAACACTGCAGAGAACGTACAACCAACACTTCAATGCTTCAAGTGCAAGGAAATGGGGCATTATGCTAATAAATGCCCTAATCCAAGGGTTAGTGATGATCGACATGAGCAACCGATTAAGGCAAAGGACAAAGGGAGGTCACATGCGATCACTATTGGCAATGTTGAATATGAAAACGATGTGGTGGAATGATTAAGTGTTTATATAATGGGATTCCAAAATAATGTTGTATCTTGGAATATTGGAATATTTATGTATTGGTCTAATGTGGTATTCAAAGTGATTGAGATATTATGCGCATAATGAAGGGAAAACGAGAAAATGAAATGTTTAACAGTATTCATGAGCTCATGATTGATATAAGGACTAAGTTTGAGTATATAGAATTTTGAGGATTTTGGTTTGTGAAAAGTGTTAACTTTTAACTTCATTCATGTTTTCACTAAGGTATTCAAGAGAATACACGATTAAGGACTTTGAATGTTTGGAATGTAGCCAACAAAACATATCTTATGATATATGGGAATTGACGATGGTATTAAATCTCTGGTAATCGTTTTCACTATGTTATGAGAGTGGATTGCAGTATTATGGATAATCCTAAAGATTGAAATGGATTATGTAGGACAAAAGTTCGTATTGTTTAAGGATAGAATTTTTCTCGATGTTATTGATGGGATGTTATAGTAATATAGTTTTAGAAAAGGACAACCTGCAGGACGGACGGCAGCCCATCGCGTCAGACAAGGCTGTGGAAATCGAACCCACAACCGAAGTGCGACTGGCCTTTATCGCCTACCACTGGCCTACAGGAAGTCCCTGTTTAGTAGAAACTAGTTTTATTATATTAAGCAGTATGATATATGAAGTATAAGTCCATTTTAGGAACCATATATGATTAATCTCACTATAGATCGACTTATGCATATAATTTTTTCTAACCTTTTGTTTGAGACAGATGGAATGACCCGTCATTCTATCACATGATCTGCTAACACTTCATGAATAACAAATTCAACTTCATTTATATAAGAGATGAAGTGGAAATTGTTCAAGGCACGAACAACAGTGAGATTGTACCAAAATAAAGTAAGTATTTATTCTAATTCAAATTTTCAACTTTAGGGAAATGATCTTGAAAACCAAAAATGTTGTCCTAGTGATCTTATACCTGATGAATCAGATGGTACCTTATATCATCACAAATCTATGGATTTGTGATTACTGGATTTTCCATAGCCATGTTCTCTACCACTCTCCATCAGAACATGATGGTTAGATTTCTCTTCCATATCTATATTTTCACCTATGTGGAAACCCAATGATTAGTTTATTTGGGTAACCGTTACGTTTCATACTTTTGTTTTTAAATATTGGTTTTGATATTCCTTTTTACGATGTGGGTTTCTATTAAGTAATATTTCGAATAGTAAACCATTTATAACCCTGATGAATTTCGAGGGCGAAATTCATTTTAAGGGGGGGTAGAATGTAACAGCCCAAGATTTTATAAAAAAATAATCTTTTTAATTTTATTAAAGTCTTGTGTTGTACGCTACACCAAAAGGAGCTTGCACAACACGCATCCTTGACTTGCCTTGCATTACACGCAATCACGACCATCCTCGATAGCGTGTGTAATACGCAATACCGAGTTTCACTAAACAACGATATGCTATTAAAATATTATTAAAACTAGCCGATATGAATAGTAATAACCACTTTTTAAAATTCTGTAAATCTTATTTTTCAAAATGAACTTCATTTTTGGATTCCGAGTATCGAATTTAGCCTAAGGTGAAATTTTGGTACATTTCGGATAACTTTCATATTCTGATGAATAGTGAAAATTACTAAATTATAATTAAAAAACAACTTTTTTAATCAAAATAATTAATAGTGATAGATTATTAATTGGAGTAGTTTTAAAGTATATTTAGAATATATTTTTACAATTTAATACAATGTTGGTCATTGGATGTAATTGCACATTTAAACCAGACATAAACAAATGTCAATCTTTTGATAGATATTGTTTCTTAAAAACACGCTATTTGTTTTAACAGCGGGATTTAATTATAAAATTAATTAATGAAACTTCTATGTTATGAATTTGGTAAAATATACTTCATTTTTGAATTTGGAATATGAAATATATCTTAGGATGAAATTTTGGCATTTTTCTGAAAACCTTCATTTTTTGATGAATAGTGAAACTACTAAGTGGTAGTTAAAAAAAACTGAATTTTTCATAAAACTTAATTTTACCGCTTCTGTGAATGGAATTTCAAAAATCCGAGAGACACGGATGATGTCAGTAAGTAAAATTTGGTTCAATGAGATGAAAATAATTTTTGGTGAATAGTAACTTTTTACTTTTATTTACCACGGTTAAAAGTAAATAGGGTAATTAAGGGTAAGAATGATATTAATATTACCCTAACACATGTCCTAATTATATTGGACAAGTGTATCTCGACCAAAAACAACCTTAAGTGTAAAATATTATCATTTAGGCCCACTTGGATTAGATTAGGACATTTATTATTATTTAATTCAAAGAAGAGTTAAAAGAGTTAAAATCAAAGTTTATTCACTAAAACATTTTTAATATGGGGTTATACATAAGATAAATTCGACTATAAATATTCATTAGAAAGCTAAAAAGATTTAATACATAATGATATTTTATTTATAATTTTTAGACTTTAAATAAATTAATTTATTTATGACACAAAGATGATGCAGTAATTACCCTTTTAAGGAAATATTAACATAATTGATGTTATAAATACTCAAATGAATGTAATTTGAGACTTTTTATGAATTCCACTAATTTTCTAGGTTACTATGATATATTAGTGTTGATTTAATCAACTTGGTTTGAACATATAATTCTGTTATGACTTTCACAAAAATCATATATCAAATAGTGTTAAAATTGACACAAAATAGTTATTAAATCAAATATTATATTATTAATTGTTATTTTATTCCTAAAAATCTAAGGTTCGGCCAAATGACTTAGATAAGGATATATATATTAATAATAAACAATTTGGGGTTCGTTTGGCATGTTATAGTAAGTGTATTAACCATATAGTGAAAGAAAACAAAAAGACACGGTAAAAGTTAAATTAATTAACTTAGAGTTAAATCTAATTGATAAGGTTAAAATAATACCCTAAACTTGTCTAAATCCTATTGGTTGATAGGATTTCGACCCATCCCCACTTTAGCTTCGAAATAAGACCCTTTGGAACCATTATAAACCGATTTTGACTTTAATATAAAATAATATTTTGAGATATTCCTAAGGTGCCCCTCTCCTCCCTTATAAAAGGGCACCTCCTCCCCCTCCTCCTCACACCAAATTGAGCACTCAAGCTCGGCCAACCCCTGCCATTTTCTCCTCTCCACTTCCCTAGAATAATCCTAGAGGTCCTGGTCTTCTCCAAATACCAATCTTAGTTCCTTAAGTGGAGGATTCAAAGAGGCGTTCCAAAGAAGAGGTAATATCCATTACCGATCTTTTCAATTTCATTCTTCTTCAACTACTTCATCTTTAGTTTTTTCATGATAAAGTAATAACATCAGTATTACTTACATACTGATATGTTATTATAAATATGAAACAACCCTAATTCACCTTCTATCCATCCTACGGAAAAATGAAATCACCGCGCGTGCGTACGTACGGAATACCGTCTCCACGCCGTGGTGTAATCTATTTTCCACCATCACCTTACAAGGATGGGTATAATGGTGTAATGAGTAACTATATATGATTATTATGAAGTAATATTGATACTGAAATAATATATATATACTCCAATACAATTCCACGATCATAGGAACGATATCATCACTCGTGCGTACGTACGAAATACCGTCTCCACGATGTGATGCGACTCGTTCTACATGATCTTCATTTCATAATGATTATATAAATGAATTGAATGAATGAATATGGTATATAATACACTAATACCATTCTGGAAATTAATTATCTATAACCTAAAGATAAGAATAAGAATTTATTCGACAAAACACGCATAAGAACAAAAAGTTATAAAGACCCGAGTAACAAGTAACAATGAAATATTACTAACAAGAAGCTAATAATATGACCATATATGATATCATATCAATATGTATGATTCTGGAATAAGTCAATAACATTATTTAAACCATTATACAGGAGCTTCGGACACGAACAAAGCAAATCGGACCTAAGGTAAGGGAAATATCACAATCTAATTTTTATCCGAGATTGTTTATTCATAAGTATTTACTAGGGTGTATTTTATCATCCACATCCATGTTTCATCAATATGTAATATTATTTCCATCCACCTACAATTGTTAAAATCCATTTTTACCCTTCGGTGAGTTTTTAGTAATATGTATGAATGGAATCTTTTGTCGTACGAGGTACTTTTTGACTTTTCCGACAAAAGTATGAAGAATGTTTTTTTTTAACTTATACGGCACGAATGGATTTCTACTGTTTTATAAAGCCTTATTTTCATGAAGATTCCTCCAAAAGATTTCATGACTATTTTTAATAAAATCTTTTTCTTTTAAAATTGCATGATGTTTTGTGAAAATAAATTGATTTTGAAGAAGAAAGGATATTTTCCTCAAGAATTCATTTCAAGTGTTTTATCAAAATTATTTTCCATCTAAGATAATAAAGGGTTATGTTTCTATACATATTTTTACATTTATTTGACTATGTTGTGATGGAATTATGTTTATGAATTTCTTTATCTTATATGAATGGTTTTATGATGTCATGTTGTTTAAAAATCCCATTTTTATTACATGGGTTATGAAATGATGTATGATTTATGATTTTGTGGCACACATAAGAATGGTATCATTATGAGATGGGTGGGACCTATATCTCCCTCCAATGAATTGGGTAATGATTTTATATCTCATGAGATAGACATGGCTGGAATGGTAGGTTATACCGGTTCAGTGAAACATGACTGAAACGAGGGTTACTCGATTCAGAAAGGGACTTTGTCCACTAAGATAGTCTTGGCAATGAGTCTTGACTAACAAGAAATGATTCTCTATGATTATGTGTGAATGCCACAATGTTTCATGTTTTATGTTATGATTATTGTGATTACATTTCACTGCCATGATTTACCCCATGTTATGAAATTATGATCTCTTTTGCAGGTTAAGATTTCCAAAAGTTATGTGCTTATGTATATGATGTGATTGATATTTCTTTTGTTTACCCTTACTGAGAATTTGAGCTCACCCTTTTATGTTTTCTTTTCCCCAGGATATAAAGAAAGGTTTTAGGTATTAAAAAAAAGAAGATCTTTATGGGAGATGTTGAAGATCTTTCACCACGATTAGAAGATTATATTCCGAGTTTCCAAAGACACTAAACTATTACGGTCCTTGTGTGTGTGTTTTTGTTATGTACTAAGTATTCCGCAAATGTAATGTAATGTCCATGTACGTCAGGCTTCGGGTCTCTACAATTCAGAACCTAAATTCAGAACCTGAAAACAGTATTCTCTATATCTATGTATTTATCATATTCTATGTTTTTAGATATGAAACTTATTTTTACAAATTAGAAATAAAATGAGTTGGAATAAGATAAATGAAATCATGAAAAATGAAAACAAAGATACAGAAAAAATTTCCTTGGGAAGGAAAATTACGTTATTAAGATTAATCATTGGGGAAATAAAATTGTCCATGAGAAAGAGTGTTTGTGATTTTCAAAACATAAAGGAATGAAAAAGTAATAAAGAAACCTTATTGACTCAACATGTTAAACCCTCTATTTATACTAATCATTTGATCACTATTCAATGGCTATATTAACAACGGTCACAATTCTTAACAACATATAAAACATAAAACACATAAAAACAAGGAAGTGAATATGTTTAATTTGATCATTCTATATAATAATTCATTTCTAAAGACCAAGAGAAATTTTAATTAATGAATGAATGGGTCGTTAGAGGGGGAGAAAAACAAGAGGCATGCCAAGCAGCAGGGATAAAAAAAGCTGAAACCTCAACAGTTGGAATGTCAGAGGGTGTGGCTGGACCTCCACCATCAGAGAAGGGGTGGTCCTAAAGGCGACTTCATGGTCTAGATAGAAAATCCATTAGGATAAAATTAAGGCACAATACTACAAAACTAGTGTTTAATAGTGTTGATATTTATGAGAGCTATAAAAATGTGTGGATAAATGGAATCTTTATCAACACTAATGAAAGCTCTGATAAATGTACCTTTGATCAGTGCTTTTTTTAGAACTGATAAATGGTACCTTTATCATCCATATATTTTTAGTGTTGATAAAGGGTTACCATTATCAATGATTTTTTACTATCATTGATAAAGGGTATCCTATATGAGTTATTTATTTTTATCACTAATAAAGATATATCTTATCAACACTTTTTAGAGCTCATAAAGGTTCGTATAAATAAAATGAATTAATGAAATAAATAAAAAGTAATAATGATTTTATAAAAAAATAATCATTTTTTTATTATTTATTTATTTATTTTTAAAAATGAATAAATTTATTATACATTATTAAATATTGTACATTTTATTAATTAGAAAATTATGATAATTAATGTTAATAATTTGTTTATATTAAATATATAGATATATATTAACATATATAAATATGATTCATATATTACAAAATATTTTTGTTCTTTACATTAAATAGTCATATATTTAATAAATAATGGTTTATAATTAAAAATTAATGTGAATTAAAAATACTGACTAATTGGATAGTGTAATGAACATATAATTGATCCATTTATTTAACATTTCAATTTAACTTAGATTAAATGTGTGTTATATTGATTTCATATATTCGTAAATAATGCAATTTTATATATAATGCACACACACAAAACCTGTCTATTTGTTCAATATTTTTAAAGTGTACTTATATTTAATTAATTCAATTTCACTCATTTTTAACATATATACATGCATTAACATAAAATTAGTGTAATTATTATTTTTAAAAAAATATTACTATATGTATTAATAAATAAAAATAAAATTATAATTAATATAATTAAAAAGGAATATATTTACTATAATTATATTTATATATATTTATTAAGTATATATATAAATTTAGATTTTTTTATTTATAATTAAAATTATAAATCATTTATCAGTGCTTAAATAACAATTACTGATAAAGGTAGGTCTTTATCAAGGATAAAAAATGTGTTGATAAAATGAATGTTTGTCAGTGCTAAAAATTTACTGCCGATAAATATGAATTTTATCAGTACTCAAAAACACTGATAATTGTTACTTATGTAAGTTTGTATAACCTAAGCACTAAAAAAGGACTCTTTATCAGTGCTTATTTGAAAGTGTTGATAAAAGTGTCCTTATATATTTAAAAAACTCTAACCAATTGCAAACATGTCATGATATCAAAATCATTCCAAAAAATCCACCCACTGCTGGTTCTCCTCCTCAGTTTATTGAAGCTCGAATAACAAGAATCAACAGCCTCTAGTTTCTATAACATCATCAAACATCTAGTGTTCAGTTGTAGTTAGGGTTTCCAAAGCAGATTTTATTCAATCCAGCAAGGTAGTCCTTGAAATTTTCTTTGTGTATTTTTAGTTTCATTATTTATTTCTTTTTAGATGATGTCATTAGTAAATTGTGGTCTGGTCCTTTTATACTATTTTTCTTGTCGATTAGGAATAAAAATATTTGTTTGGATTATGAATAGAACAATTTTATCTTGTTGTTTTGTGCGGGTAAGAGCATTTCACCATGAGAGAGTTTGTTGTGTTATGGATCCTTATTCAATAAAACAATGTTAAATATAATATAGTATTTTTTATTCTATATTTTTGAATACATTTTGGAGATACACCACATGAAAGTAGTCATGTTACAATATACCTAAAGTGAAATTCAGTTTATAGAATAGTTAGAAAAAACCATTTTTTGTAACCACAAAGTCCCACTACAAAGTATCTTAGTACACTATAATTAGCATGATGTAAGATATAATTACATTCTCCCCTCTCCCCGTCTTCCTCATGACCTAGTCTCCTATGAAAATCACGTCGGCCCCTCCACCCTCATTGTAAGAGGGTCCCTTACTCCCTCTCCAGGACAACTGATCTACACCCTTCTATCCCTCCTCAAATCCTGATTGTATTCCCTCTTTCCCTTATATTTACCTTATCGCAAAGGTTCCAGCATGGTATAATGTTTCACCAAATCTTTCGATATCCCCTATTGAATTCACTGACACATCTTCTTTGATGAATCTAAATTTGATTGTGATATTCAAGAAACACTGGACATCAGTGGGTTCTTTTGATCATCATATTTTTGGATTGAGGGATTTACAGGATCATGCTTCCATGATAATTCATGTCTTTAATAATTTCTTGATTAGGATTTCTTTGAAAGAGGATCTGGTTCAATATTGGCCAACTATTTCTTGAAGCTTTAGTGACTCTTGATTCTTCCTCTTCAAATAGTATTATGTATTCCACATGAAGCGAGGCTCATCAACTATGGAGAATTGTGTGAGACTTCCTTAACTCCTGATCACATTTCAAAATCAAGCTATACATCATATGTGTTTTGGAATCTAGTAGGGTTTTATCATTTTTTGGATAGTTGGACACATGATTTGTGTCACCCGATCTCACCTAGGATATGTGTTGAAGTGTATGTCTCGATGATACATATTGATTCCTTTTTAATTAATATTATAAATGAGTTTCGTTACAAACAATCGGTCATCTTCAATTCCTGGTGTGAGTTCTACTCAATATAAAAGAAATTGGGACACTCATTGATAGTGTTCAAACATGAAAGGATACGGTGGAACAGTTTTATTTTTGGTTCCATTCACAAGAACCTCATTCCTACTGGGGTTTTCTTTGGTTGAGGATATCTTATGAATGATTATTTCCCTGGAACATATGATGGTTTAAGGTCAAAGGGGGATGATATGGTTGTCTCCTCCTATACCATAACCCCTTATCAAGAATTCAAGTAATCTCAGAAGCCTAAAAAGGTTACACTACATGACCCAAAAATCTCTATCTCATATGTTAGATTGAAATGTAATTTGAGTGTGGATTCCTTTTTAGAGGATGTAGTGTGTTTGTGTAATGATTTTTCTCTATGTGATAATAGATCTCATTTGAATGATGATATTTCAAACTGCATTGTGATGGTAGGAACTATTGGTGTCGGTGGTGATCTTAGTTTGGTTCAGGATTTTAATGTTGGTAATGATGAGAGGGGTGTTCTCGGGGATGCTGGTATAGTCATGCAGCTGGTTTCAATGGTAAATGAGGGGGTATATGATGAGAAATCATTTGGTTTCAGGGACGATCCTAGTCTAGTTTAGGATGATTATGTTGGGAACAATGGGAGGGATGTTTTCTTGGATGATATTATGGCCATGCATCCGATTTTAGTGGTGAATAAGGGGGGTCTGTGATGAGAAATCCACTGGTGTCCTGGAAGCTAGGAATGAGGAGGGGGAGTGTCACATGGATGCTACAATGGTCATTCTACGGTTTCAATGGTGAATGAAAGGGTTTGTGATGAGCAAGCTGTTGAGGGAACTTCTCAATGTTTAGTCCTAGTTGATAATAACACATAGACCAAGATTATGGGATATGGATTTTTTCAGTAAAATGGTTTACATATTTCATTGTAGTATCCAGGTGCTGGAGATCTGGTCAATGGCCTATAAAAAATTAATTTTATAGAGGAGATTCAGAAACTCAATAGCTCTACCAAAATTTTGGAAAGATGCGAGTATGCTACTGATGATTGAAAAAATACTAGAAGAAACACTCCTATATACATGAGCTGTAATAAAGCCTCATTCAAAGATATCATGACATATGGAATGAAAAAGGACATTGATAATGAGAGATTTATCTTGGCTCCCCCAAAGAGAAGACCGAGGAAGGACTACTCCATCACTCCAAGGACCGTGACTACCAGGTCATCTTCTAAGGTGTCAATAAATATTGACGCTGATACAAAATGGGGGTAGTCCAATAGTAATTATTCAAGGGATTATCTTACACTAGATCCATAAAGGATTAGGGATATGTATTCTATGATTATCAATTAGAAAATGTAAAGACCCGTAAAATTCAAGGGAAATTTTTTCTTAATTTTCTTTAGAATTTTACAAGAGCGCGGTTTCAGACGGCACCTGATTCCGAGGTCCGGAGTGCCCGGAATTAATTTCCGAAGTTTGGCTCGGGTACGTTCAGTGAACGAACGAGCGGGAATTCTTAACTTTTGATCCGGTGCTCGGAATTGAAATCCGAGGGCTCCGATGAACTCGCAGCGCCGATATTCGCTTAAAGAGACCTTTTCGGGAGTTGCGTTTGTTGCGAGTTGAAAGTTAGTTTTGGGGTTTTCAGTTGAGATAAATAAAATTTGTGTAAGAAAAATTTTATTTTAACTTATTAAAAACCTACCAAAGGAGGTTGGAAGTGGGACCCACACCCACTTAACCTCCCTTGGGAGGATTAAGTGTGGTGGGGCCCACACGAACCCCTAGACTTTTCAAGTCCCCTTAACCCCCCACTTAATTGGCTTAAGTTACTCTTAATTAATTTTGGGGGTTAACTCTTTTGAATTTCAAACTTTTGAAATTCTTTTATGTTTTGTAATAATAAAATAAGATGTTATCTTATTTTATTATGGGTTGTTGGATTGTCCCCTTGAGTGCTTTTTGAGAGCTTCCTCTTCATCTTCAAGCTCTGACGAAGAACGAAGAACGCTCAAACTCCGACGAAGAACGACGCCTCTCTTCTTCGTCCTCGGTGTCAACAAGAGGAAACGCCGCTTCCTCTTCGGACCTTCTTCGTCGGCATACGAAGATTCGACAACGACTCTTCCTCCGCGACACCGATATTCCACGACTCCGTCAACGTGCGACTATCGAGGTAGAGGTTCTTGAGTTCGTTGTTCTCTTTATAATTTGACTTTCCTCAAGACTTGACGAGGAACGCTCTTTTTCCGACGAAGAACGCCGCACCTCCTTTCTTCTTTCACCGTGCCAACGAAGGGGACGCCATCTCTTCTTTGGACAACCTTCGTCGGCGTACAAGTTTTGCCAACGACGTATCTCTTCGGGCATATCTCTTCGTCAACGGATTTGACGAACGACGACCGCGACGCCCGACTTCCGCGACGCCATCTTCCGCGGAATGTAGACGAATCTTCGAATCTTAAACCCGAGGTAGGGGTTGTCGTTTTCTTTTGGTTTCCTTATTTTATTCTTGATCGTGATTTTATCAAGACTAACGTCTGACTTGATTTATTTTAAGTTGCGTTATTATTTTAACGTGAGGGGGGCCGGACCGCACGAACACGGCCGAACCCCCCCTCCATCGTTCTTGTTTTATTCATGCGGGTGGAAGCAAGTGGCGTGGTGCCGTCGCACCACGCGGATGATCGTGCTTATAATTTACGCAACGCCGTCGCGCTACGCCGAGGAGAATCTTCAAGAACGCGACGTCGTCGCGCCGCGTTGGAAGGAATCATGGTACGGCGAAGGGGCGCGGTGCCGTCGCACCGCGCCGGACGACGAACACCGCGGCCGGTTCCGGTCCGCGGCGGGACGAGAAGACCGCGGCCGGTTCCGGGCCGCGGCGGAAGAGGAGACCGGCGGCCGGGCCGCCGGCGTCGGAAGTCGAGGGCGGGACCGGAATTTCCGGTCCCGTTGGTAAAAACCGGCCGGCCAGCTGGCCGGCCGGATATCTTAAAACCGGGGAATTTAATTCCCCGGCCACCTGATCAAAACCCCCCTCTTAATGAGGGGGGGCGATTCTTGAGGGAAGGGGGCAGCCGCCCCCTTGGTCCGGCGCCAGCAGGCCCCCCCACGTGAGGGGGGGGGGGGGGGGGGTTTAAAAAAAACCGGCGCGGCACAAGGCCGCGCCACATGAATGAACCGCGGGGCTTAGCCCCCGCGTGCGCAGCCCACGTGCGGCGCCGGGGCGCCGCCGCCGCCGCCCGCCGCCGCCGCCCGCCGCCGCCGGCCCCCACGCCGCCCAGGGGGGGTCGGGCCGGGTCGGCCCGTACCCGGACCCCCCGTTTCGAACCAGTTTTGGTTTTTCGCTCATAACTTGAGCCTCGGACCTCCGAATGACGAACCGTCTGCGGCAACGCGATCCTTAGATCGAGACGGTCGTTTCGATATATCGCACTCAAGGTTTTGGTTAACTTTGAGTTCGGCCGGGTTGGTTCGTTCACGAAACCAACCGGGCCTTCGGAGCAGAAACGCTCATATCTTGAGCCACGAACGTCCGATTGACGCGCCGTCAGTCGCGTTGCGTTCCTCTTAATGAGACGGATCTTTTGGCATACTCCGCCCGAGGTTTGGACGCAGGTGGAGTACGGTCGGGTTGGTTTTGCCTTAAAAACCAACCGGGCCCCGGAGACGAAAAAGCCAATAACTCACAGACCGGGCGTCCGATTGACGCGCCGTCTGTTTCGTTAACTTCCTCATGATGAGACGGAACTTTTGACATACTCCGCCCGAGTTTTGGATACAGTCGGAGTATGGCCGGGTTGGATTGTACTCGAAATCCAACCGGGCCCCTGGAACGGAAAAGCTGATATCTTACAGACAGGACGACCGCTTGACGAGCCGTCAGCGGCGTTGGTGGTTACGTTGAGTAACGGTCCCTTTGAGTTTACCCTATGGGAGTTCGGGGTACAGTTGAGATACGGCCGGGATTGGTTTCGCTCTCGAAACCAACCGGGCCCCTAGGACGAAAAGGCTAATAACTCACAGACCGGGCGTCCGATTGACGCGCCGTCTGTTGCGTTGAGACCCCTGTGACGAGACGGACTTTTGAGACACTTCTTCGTGGGACTTTGAGATACTTGGAGTATCGACCTGTAGCTCGTGGAGCGGATCCTCCCAGTGACGAGCGTGCGATGTACGGAGACCGTGTAGCTGGCTGAGACCTGACGACTGCTTGACCGGCTCGACTCGGAGTGAGTCGACTAGCCCAGTGGACGGAGCACTACTTTCTGAGGTGCAGACCCATGGCGGACGGAGCACTACCTGTGTGACAGTGCAGACCTGCGGTGCTCGTCCGGAGAGTACCTCAGCAGGCTACTAGGGGGTGTGCACTACTGAGTTTGGGTGACATACCTCGGCGGGAATCACTACTGTGTCTGGGGTGGCTGACCTGCGGTACTCGACAGGAGGAGTACTTCAGCAGTCTTAGGTTAGTGAGCAGTACCTCGGAGTCGTGACAGGACCACTGCACACTCCAGAGACGGAGCTCTTCAGCAGTTACGGTTTCGATAACGAAAATCCTGGTTTGAGCTGAGACTTTTGACCTTGTGTTTACCTCATGATTGATATGGGTCACTTGCTAACTTTGGTATATGTATGGGCATATACCCGGGTAGTGGTTATCCGTCGTTTTCACAATCCTTGTGTTTCCTCATGATTGAGATGGGTTACTTGATAAATTAGGTATATGTATGGGCATATACCTAAGTAGAGTTTATCTGTTGAGATCTTCTTGTGTTTATCCTTGTTGGTTTTAGTGAGACCTTGAGGGTCTCGGGGTCCCTACTGAGTATCGTTATACTCACCCCTGCACGGGCTATGCCCGCACCTCGTTGTGTTGGTTGCAGACGACGGACAGTGCTGACAGAAGCCGAAGGTTCGAGGTCTGGACGGTACCTGGAGGTGGACTATACGACGAGGCGATACCCGGAGGTGGACCACTGGGCGGGACATACTCGGAGCGGATGGCGGGACCCGGAGAGCAGAGGAGCTATCTGTACCCACCCTTCAGGTGGGATTTCCAGTGGACATCTCAGCGTAGCTGCTTTACTTTTCAGTTGCTGTTTTCCCTTTCGAGTTGTACTTTACAGTTGAGCTTGTATTTCCGGCCCCTTTTTACTTTCCGCACTTTTAGTTGTACTCTGTTTTTGCTTAGTGTTACTTTCCGCTTGCTTACTCTGGGTGTTTGTTTACTTTACAAAGGCAATGCCTTCCCTTTTTACCGGGATTTACGCCTTGGTGCTAGTCGCCAGCCCCTGGCCTATGGAAGGCGGGCTTGGGGTAGTCACGGCATGGACCCCGAGGGCGGGTCGTGACAAATTGGTATCAGAGGAGTTCGGTTCTACCGCATAACTTATAACTCTGATGTTTCTTTCTGTGAAGCAATAGTGTTGAGAGTACCGAGTGTGGTTTTCAGTTCAGGGAGTCCAGTGTTGGTGCGGGCGGCCGACGTATCCATACACCAGGACCCTGACAACTGATTTCCGACTTTGTGCACAAAAACACTGATTGCGTGTGTGTTTTCAAAGGTTTTTCCCCTTAAAACATCTCAAACCACGTCATCTCACCAGGTATAATCGTTTGATCGTGTTACGTTGTTTCTTTCAGGATGGCCCCACGACGGCAGCCAGCTAGGGTTCCGAGAATCGAACGTGACAACTGCCCACCGAGCGACGAGGCCTCGGTGCAGGGCCCTTTGTCAGCAGTGGCACCGGCGGTAGCTCTACCCGCCGAGCCCCCGATGTTTCCAGCAGCAGCCGCTGACGATGCACGTCGCCTCAGCGCACTGCATGAGTTTCAGCGCCAGCAACCGCCCAGGTTTTGCGGGGAGACGGATCCCCAGGCTGCAGAGGACTGGCTGGAGGCAGTGGTACGAGTGTTTAGGCTAGTAAGGACACCAGCAGACCTCATGGTGATCCTCGCCGTGAGCCTACTACACGCAGCAGCAGGTAGGTGGTGGAGCCACTTGTTTCAGTTTTGCGATGAGATGAACTTCGCATGGGAATACTTCGAGACCTTCTTCAGGGTGGAGTTTGTGCCAGTATCTCTACACCCCGAGCGTGTACAGGAGATTCTGCCTTTGCCGCGTGTTTTTCGATCAGAAGCCGAGTCATCTGTGGGCAGTAGACAGATGATGCAGAGGTCCAGGAGGACCAGACCAGCAGTTGGGCGATCTCGGGTATTAGGACCGGTGGTGCAGGGCACCCGGAGTGGGAACAGAGCTAGCCGTGCAAGGAGCAGGTTGTGTTACTCATGCCGCGGAAAGGGTCACCTGGCACGTGACTGTCCGACTCCTCGATCCGTAGGCTTGGAGGGAGCCACCGAGGTTGAGGCAGCGACAAATGTTTGAGCAAAAGTAAAGCAGGTGGACAGGGGAGGAACTAGTGGATACGTCTTTTGTACTTCTAGTTCCGTGTTGATGTTGCTTTTGTGTAGCGTCTTGTATTATGAGCTGCAATATTAAAAGACGCATACCTTTGTGATGTTTCCTTTCCTGTCCTCTTTTGTGATGTTACTAAGAGGTTCCAGTTGACTGTTGACTTGACCCTCACTTGTGAGACATCTACTGGAGGAGACCCAGTTACCACACACTGATGCTGACAGTGTGACTCAACCCTTGGAGGCGAGAGTAATGGTTGGATCTCTTAGTAGTAGCGTCGAGGCCTTACGACGTCATCCTTGGTATGGATTAATATCATCCATGTTAGGATTGACTGTTTTAGGCAAATAATGTGGTTCATCCAGGGGATGAGACCAGGTTTCTCTTATCGGCAAAGAAGAAATCTCGCAGCTCTTGTGGGACCGGAAATGGTCCGGGCCACATCAGAAGAGGTCCATGTCATCCAGGAACGGATAAGGACAACACAGAGCCGGCAGAAGTCATACGCTGACAGGAGGCGGAGGCCACTGGAGTTCGAGGATGGCGACCACGTCTTCTTGCGGGTCTCACCTCGACGTTGTATTCAGAGTTTTGGCCGAGGCGACAAGTTATCTCCGCGCTTCATCGGACCCTTCCAGGTCCTCAGCAGGGTTGGTGAGGTGGCTTATCGCCTGGCTCTACCACCTCAGTTGCACCGGATGCACGACGTCTTCCACATGTCTTAGCTGAGGGGATACGTGCACGACCCGACGCACATCTTTGACCATGGGGAGCTTGACGTTGTCGATGGGGCGACTTTTTCGGAGGTCCCGGTGGAGATAGAGGATCAACAGGAGCGGGTCCAACATGGGCGATCGATTCCTCTTGTGCGCAACAGATGGAGGCACGGGAATCTCCAGGAGAGCACATGGGAGCGGGAGGCTCAGATGCGTGCTCAGTACCCTCTTTTGTTTCCCTAGTTTTTGTTGTAGCTTTACGGGGACGTAAAGCCCTAAGGTGGGAGTAATGTAAAGACCCGTAAAATTCAAGGGAAATTTTTTCTTAATTTTCTTTAGAATTTTTCAAGAGCGCGGTTTCAGACGGCACCTGATTCCGAGGTCCGGAGTGCCCGGAATTAATTTCCGAAGTTTGGCTCGGGTACGTTCAGTGAACGAACGAGCGGGAATTCCTAACTTTTGATCCGGTGCTCGAAATTGAAATCTGAGGGCACCGATGAACTCGCAGCGCCGATATTCTCTTAAAGAGACCTTTTCGGGAGTTGCGTTTGTTGCGAGTTGAAAGTTAGTTTTGGGGTTTTCAGTTGAGTTAAATAAAATTTGTGTAAGACAAATTTTATTTTAACTTATTAAAAACCTACCAAAGGAGGTTGGAAGTGGGACCCACACCCACTTAACCTCCCTTGGGAGGATTAAGTGTGGTGGGGCCCACACGAACCCCTAGACTTTTCAAGTCCCCTTAACCCCCCACTTAATTGGCTTAAGTTACTCTTAATTAATTTTGGGGGTTAACTCTTTTGAATTTCAAACTTTTGAAATTCTTTTATGTTTTGTAATAATAAAATAAGATGTTATCTTATTTTATTATGGGTTGTTGGATTGTCCCCTTGAGAGCTTTTTGAGAGCTTCCTCTTCATCTTCAAGCTCTGACGAAGAACGAAGAACGCTCAAACTCCGACGAAGAACGACGCCTCTCTTCTTCGTCCTCGGTGTCAACAAGAGGAAACGCCGCTTCCTCTTCGGACCTTCTTCGTCGGCATACGAAGATTCGACACCGACTCTTCCTCCGCGACACCGATATTCCACGACTCCGTCAACGTGCGACTATCGAGGTAGAGGTTCTTGAGTTCGTTGTTCTCTTTATAATTTGACTTTCCTCAAGACTTGACGAGGAACGCTCTTTTTCCGATGAAGAACGCCGCACCTCCTTTCTTCGTTCACCGTGACAACGAAGGGGACGCCATCTCTTCTTCGGACAACCTTCGTCGGCGTACAAGTTTCGCCAACGACGTATCTCTTCGGGCATATCTCTTCGTCAACGGATTTGACGAACGACGACCGCGACGCCCGACTTCCGCGACGCCGTCTTCCGCGGAACGTAGACGAATCTTCGAATCTTAAACCTGAGGTAGGGGTTGTCGTTTTCTTTTGGTTTCCTTATTTTATTCTTGATCGTGATTTTATCAAGACTAACGTGTGACTTGATTTATTTTAAGTTGCGTTATTATTTTAACGTGAGGGGGGCCGGACCGCACGAACACGGCCGAACCCCCCCTCCATCGTTCTTGTTTTACTCATGCGGGTGGAAGCAAGTGGCGTGGTGCCGTCGCACCACGCGGATGATCGTGCTTATAATTTACGCAACGCCGTCGCGCTACGCCGAGGAGAATCTTCAAGAACGCGACGCCGTCGCGCCACGTTGGAAGGAATCATGGTACGGCGAAGGGGCGCGGTGCCGTCGCACCGCGCCGGACGACGAACACCGCGGCCGGTTCCGGGCCGCGGCGGGACGAGAAGACCGCGGCCGGTTCCGGGCCGCGGCGGGACGAGAAGACCGCGGCCGGTTCCGGGCCGCGGCGGAAGAGGAGACAGGTGGCCGGGCCGCCGGCGTCGGAAGTCGAGGGCGGGACCGGAATTTCCGGTCCCGTTGGTAAAAACCGGCCGGCCAGCTGGCCGGCCGGATATCTTAAAACCGGGGAATTTAATTCCCCGACCACCTGATCAAAACCCCCCTCTTAATGAGGGGGGCGATTCTTGATGGAAGGGGGCAGCCGCCCCCTTGGTCCGGCGCCAGCAGGCCCCCCCACGTGAGGGGGGGGGGGTTTAAAAAAACCGGCGCGGCAGAAGGCCGCGCCACATGAATGAACCGCGGGGCTTAGCCCCCGCGTGCGCAGCCCACATGCGGCGCCGTGCGCCGCCGCCGCGGCCCGCCACCGCCGCAGCCCGCCGCCGCCGCGGCCCGCCGCCGCCGCCCGCCGCCGCCGCCGCCCGCCTCTGCCGCCCGCCGCCGCCGGCCCCCACGCCGCCCAGGGGGGGTCGGGCCGGGTCGGCCCGGACCCGGACACCCCCGTTTCGAACCAGTTTTGGTTTTTCGCTCATAACTTGAGCCTCGGACCTCCGAATGACGAACCGTCTGCGGCAACGCGATCCTTAGATCGAGACGGTCGTTTCGAAATATCGCACTCAAGGTTTTGGTTAACCTTGAGTTCGGCCGGGTTGGTTCGTTCACGAAACCAACCGGGCCTTCGGAGCAGAAACACTCATATCTTGAGCCACGAACGTCTGATTGACGCGCCGTCAGTCGCGTTGCGTTCCTCTTAATGAGACGGATCTTTTGGCATACTCCGCCCGAGGTTTGGACGCAGGTGGAGTACGGTCGGGTTGGTTTTGCCTTAAAAACCAACCGGGCCCCGGAGACGAAAAAGCCAATAACTCACAGACCGGGCGTCCGATTGACGCGCCGTCTGTTTCGTTGACTTCCTCTTGATGAGACGGAACTTTTGACATACTCCGCCCGAGTTTTGGATACAGTCGGAGTATGGCCGGGTTGGATTGTACTCGAAATCCAACCGGGCCCCTGGAACGGAAAAGCTGATATCTTACAGACAGGACGACCGCTTGACGAGCCGTCAGCGGCGTTGGTGGTTACGTTGAGTAACGGTCCCTTTGAGTTTACCCTATGGGAGTTCGGGGTACAGTTGAGATACGGCCGGGATTGGTTTCGCTCTCGAAACCAACCGGGCCCCTGGGACGAAAAGGCTAATAACTCACAGACCGGGCGTCCGATTGACGCGCCGTCTGTTGCGTTGAGACCCCTGTGACGAGACGGACTTTTGAGACACTTCTTCGTGGGACTTTGAGATACTTGGAATATCGACCTGTAGCTCGTGGAGCGGATCCTCCCAGTGACGAGCGTGCGATGTACGGAGACCGTGTAGCTGGCTGAGACCTGACGACTGCTTGACCGACTCGACTCGGAGTGCGTCGACTAGCCCAGTGGACGGAGCACTACTTTCTGAGGTGCAGACCCATGGCGGACGGAGCACTACCTGTGTGACAGTGCAGACCCGCGGTGCTCGTCCGGAGAGTACCTCAGCAGGCTACTAGGGGGTGTGCACTACTTAGTTTGGGTGACATACCTCGGCGGGAAGCACTACTGTGTCTGGGTGGCTGACCCGCGGTACTCGACAGGAGGAGTACTTCAGCAGTCTTAGGTTAGTGAGCAGTACCTCGGAGTCGTGACAGGACCACTGCACACTCCAGAGACGGAGCTCTTCAGCAGTTACGGTTTCGATAATGAAAATCCTGGTTTGAGCTGAGACTTTTGACCTTGTGTTTACCTCATGATTGAGATGGGTCACTTGCTAACTTTGGTATATGTATGGGCATATACCCGGGTAGTGGTTATCCGTCGTTTTCACAATCCTTGTGTTTCCTCATGATTGAGATGGGTTACTTGATAACTTAGGTATATGTATGGGCATATACCTAAGTAGAGTTTATCTGTTGAGATCTTTTTGTGTTTATCCTTGTTGGTTTTAGTGAGACCTTGAGGGTCTCAGGGTCCCTACTGAGTATCGTTATACTCACCCCTGCACGGGCTATGCCCGCACCTCGTTGTGTTGGTTGCAGACGACGGACAGTGCTGACAGAAGCCGAAGGTTCGAGGTCTGGACGGTACCTGGAGGTGGACTATACGACGAGGCGGTACCCGGAGGTGGACCACTGGGCGGGACATACTCGGAGCGGATGGCGGGACCCGGAGAGCAGAGGAGCTATCTGTACCCACCCTTCAGGTGGGATTTCCAGTGGACATCTCAGCGTAGCTGCTTTACTTTTCAGTTGTTGTTTTCCCTTTCGAGTTGTACTTTACAGTTGGGCTTGTATTTCCAGCCCCTTTTTACTTTCCGCACTTTTAGTTGTACTCTGTTTTTGCTTAGTGTTACTTTCCGCTTGCTTACTCTGGGTGTTTGTTTACTTTACAAAGGCAATGCCTTCCCTTTTTACCGGGATTTACGCCTTGGTGCTAGTCGCCAGCCCCTGGCCTATGGAAGGCGGGCTTGGGGTAGTCACGGCACGGACCCCGAGGGCGGGTCGTGACAGAAAATAACATTCTGAATGGGATTCATCTTATGCCAGTTTAGATTAAGACTATCGGTATGGTGAGGAAATTGGCCCATTTGATATGTATATTTTTTTGGGCGTGGTTGTTTGTTGCCATATTTCCATAGCTTGTGTTTAATGCTCTATTTATACTTTTTAATAAATTTTGGGGGACCAGACACTCTTGGTCCGGAGCCTTCATTGTATAATTAGCAAGACCACACTATAACAATTATTTTCATTCATTTATTTATTCCAATGTAAATTTTCAAGTAAACATAATGATTTAACTTCATATATTACTTAGAGGCGACACAAAATTAATAATTAAAGTATCAAAACAATATAAAGGGAAATAAGGTTAGATTAATCCAAAAGATAAATTTTATGTAAGATAATTTAAAGAGGATTTCATCATTTGAATTTGAATTTTAAATTAAAATTTCTATTCATAGTGAATGTTAGACTGATTACATGATTATAGAGAATAGAGATAAACATTTAATAAAGCATAGTTTTCTGAAATTGGGTGCATGTAATAGTGGGAGGGGATTTATGAATCATATTAAATACCTAGAAATTAATTTTGAATAATGATATCTATAAATTCACAGGTCCCACTATGTTTTTACTTCATGAAGATGTAAGAATGTAATAATAAGATAAAATTAAATCACCGTAATAGGTGATAGCAGTTGTTTAGTTGTGGAAAAGAAAAGAAAAATATTCACTGATCGAACCCTCCTTATTGAATTTGGGATGATATTAATTCCTATATATATATATATATAAATACGCACACACACACACACACACATAATTACAATAGTTTAGGGTGTGAGATAAATACAATGAAAATCCTACTATACAAAAAATATATATATATATATAATTACAACAGTTTTGGGAGGGGGATAAATACAACATAAATCTGACTCTACACACACAAACAAATATATATATAATTATAATAGTTTGGTGATGGTTGGAAATACAAAAAAATATACTCTACACCATTAAGAAATAACTCTATGAGACTCAAATCTGAGACCTCATTGAGACCCCATAGAGCAACTACCAACTGATGTGTTGATCTGATGGGACAAACTCTCTAGAATCCTTGGGTTGGGTCGATGTGGAGATATGACATTCCAATACTCTTGATATGTTTTCAAATATTTTATCTTCCGTTAATTTAAAATTTAATAATTCTTTAGAATTCTACATCACTTGTTCCAAAAAAATATTATGATAGGTAATAGATTCTATATATTAGAAATTATTGGAATTCGAATCTTGAGACTCATCACCCATATCTTTTATAGAACACTATCATCCTCATCACCTTCATCTCGTATATATACATTATTGAAATTTGTTGCATGAAACTTATCCAACATCTCTTTTATATTGATTTTACCATTCTGAGCATTAGTCATCCCATGGATGACTACTTCTTAGAGTATTTTAATAAACACAGGTATACATCCACAAGAGATGAATGATGTTTCAAACAAAAAAATGCAATGATAAATGTTTAGGAGATGAGGTGATGAGGATGTGTTGTCTATAAATTTCACATTTGATTGAATTTATAATATAACACCTTCCATAGTGGAGTAATTCTTTTCTTAAATCCAATTACCCATTTTCTTCAATATACTGATATTATTTGAAACAATCAAATGTTGTGTCTCCCTTATTATAATTGTCTATAACTATCAATTTTGATTATGAATATCTTATGGGTATTTATTTATATATTTTATAAAATTAAACCTTTATTAACCCTATATGATGGATATGAACCAAAAATGGATGCATACTAATCGTTTGAAAAATGAATATGAAGATGGAGTTAAAGAGTTCATCGGGATTGCAAGATATCATGTAGAAGACCGTTCTAAAATCCTCTATCTGTGTTTAATGTGTTGTTATTCAAGAAAAAATAGTCCATAATATTTGGAAGAACATTTTATTTGTCGCGAAATAGATCAATGTTATAAATGATGAATTAAAAATGGGAACAAACTAATTGTGTACATCTATAGGGATGATATTATTGTCTATTAATAAGTTTATATGAATACCTTTGTAAAAAATGATGTATATAAAATGGAATAATTGAAAATGAAAATTGAAGATGACCTTAGTGATTGTCGAATTTTTTTGGGGAGTTAAGTAACTATTAGAAGAAACCTTTGTATACCCGTTGTACTAAATAAAAAACTTTTTCAGCTATATTGAAGTTATATAATTTGAAAGTCGGTAGTGGATGAAGTGGTACCATATTTATAAAACTACTTGGTCTTCTGAAAGATATTCTCTTAGAAGAAAATAAACTACCATGATGACCATATTATACTAAATGAATGTTACATTCAATGGGAATGATCATTAAAAAATACCCGATTGTCCAAATGATTGAATATTGTTTCGTAAGGACCATGAATCACTCATAAAATTCACTAAGTAAGGAACAAATAAATACAAGAAAAACAATCATGTCCTTAAAAATCTATATGGAACTTTCCTATAATTCCAGGTTTTATAAGACTATATAGAGGTCAAGAAACTCTGAGACAATTAACATGGCATGCAAATACTATAAATAAATATGGGAACCTTCATTATCTATAAGATTCACTTCAGTTGAAGAAAATTGATTGTGAGTTCACTATATTTGGTGATGAGAAGAAAAACATTCATCTTGCATTATCTATAGATGGAATAAATATTTTTAGTGTACAGATTAGTACTTATAGTACATGGATCATCATGTTGGTAAATTATAACTTCCCTCCATGTTTATGCACGAAGCGTAAAAAAATTATGTTGTCTCTACATATATCTTTACCAAATAAACCCAGTAATGATAATGATGTCCATTTGGATCCATTGATTTAAGATCAAAAATTGATGTGGGATACAAGTGTTACAATGTACGATGCTTATTGATGTTAAGAATTCAGATTGAGGTCCATATTGTATGGAATGATAAATTAATTCCCCACTTATGAAAATTTATTAGTCTATATAATAAAAATAATGTTGGGGTGTCCCATTTGTGAGAAACACACATACTCAATTTGGTTGAAACAATTCTCAAATACTGTGTTTTTATGAAATCTGAAATTTTTTCCTCAACGACATAAATGAAAATCTTGTATGATAACATTTTATGGGAATATCGAATTAGGTACAACACCATCTCCAATAATGGGTTATCAAATGTACAAAAAAGAAAAAAAATTTGATACTATTTTTGGTAAATCATTTTCAAAAAACCATACAAAATCAGGATGGAGGAAGAGATAAATTTTCATTTCATTAATATATTGGAGTTATTAGTATGTCAAAAAATTACTAGATGTATGCATATAGAAAAAATGTATTTGATAGTGTTATTGTCACATTACTAAATATTCTTGAAAAAATTAAAAATGAAATCAATGATAGGTTGGATTTGATTGAAATGGGGATAAGGGAAGAGATATTATTGGTGAAGGGTAAAAAGATAATTTTTCAATTCTCTAATAACTTACACTCTATCCTGAAAAGAAAATAACAATTTTTGTTTTTTTTACTAGTTTAAAAGTTCCACATGGGTATTAATAAAATATCAAGAATGTCTTATCAATGACTAATTTGATGTTTCAAAGACTAAAATCACACAACTATCTTATTTTGATTTAGGATTTAATGCTTTCTACTTTTTGGTGCATTATACCTAAAAATGTATGACATACATTAATCAGATTCTACTCGATTTTTAAAGGCATATGTTGTAACGTTGTTGACCCAATGAAGTTTCTCATCTTGAATAAATAGATTTTAGTCATATTATGTGAATTAGATATGCTCTTCCCACAATTTTTATTTAATACAATGGACCACATGATGGTTCACTTGTTCCGAGAGGTCCAACTATGTCGTCATGTCCATTACGGATAGATGTACCCCATTGAATGATATATGATGATTTTGAAAGGTTGTGTAAAGAATTAAAGTCATACAATAGATGGTATGGTAGAATAATATATTTTTAAAGAAGCTATTTAATTAAATAATAATTACCTATTAGATGATGAAAGCATTGGTCTCCCAAAGTCTTATCACAAAGAACACCTTATGGGTGAATGGATTTCTGGAAGAGATGTTATAGCAATGATGAAATCATCGGTCTCCCAAAGTCTTATCACATCGAACTCCTTATGGGAGAATGGATTTCTAGAAGAGATGTTGTAAAAATTACCTTGACAGAATGGGATCATTAAAATATTTTCATATCACATAATAGTAATGATATTGATCAATAAATTGAATCCCACAAAGAAATTCTTAGAGTTTTGAATCCATCAAGGGCTGAAGGATGGAAATAAAATACACATAATCAATATTTTATATTATGGTTCAATGATTAAATTTATAAGGATTTAACTGAAAATATGAATTCAATTTCTGAACCACTTCAATGGCTAGCCAGAGGACCAGATGAAAAATTTATATCTTATATTGGTTTTGTAATCAATGGGTGTATGTTCTATACAATAGAACATAATGAATTAATTACAATGGAAAATAGTGGTGTTAAACTTGTTGATGAAGTGATAAACATTTCTAGTTCAAATGATATAAATCTAGTTTATAAAAATATGTATCATTTTTTCATTATCAAATAAATAAACGAGTTGTATTATACAACATTTCAAGTTCCTCTTCTATTGCAAATGGCTTGACAATACCAATGGCGTAAAATTTGATGAAATGAGACTTGTGAAGGTGAATTTAATTGTGGAAGGGGAAAGATATTAGCTGTTCATAATGTTATCACAAGAAGTGTAAGTATTTTATGTATTTTTCCAAAAAAACCAGAATTGATCGATTTCCCAATTGGTGACTAAAAAAATGTTGAGTTAGATGAAAATTTAATAGAGGAGGACCCTTTAATTAGGAAATAACAATTAGTTCATGTTGGTCCCAATATAGACAATGTCTTTCACATTAGAGAGTGCTAAAAAGAGGGGATTTTGATTATCGATAGAAGAAAAAAATCCTTGAAACCATTAAAAAATAAAGATAGTTCAATGATATTTATTCTTCACATGATAATGTTAAAAATCCCTCATATGAAAAAACTAAAATTAAGGAAACCCTTTTGAAATATTTAATGGAAATTTTATGATATAATATATCTATTTTACCAAAAAATTCTATAATGGAACGTTGATTTAATTTTCATTATTCCATACAGAGTTCATTTATTTTAAATGATTTTTTTCCATGTTTCATGCCTTTGAAAGAAGTGAAATGACGTTGTCTCTTCTCAATTACAAAGGAAATCATGTTATCTTCATAGTATAATCATTGTCCCTATAATTAATGTATTATTTCACAATTATGTTTAATTTATTTTTTTAGTATTACTCTCCTAATAATTGTTTTCTTATACATGGGGATTATTTTATTCGATTTGTGGTTCTCTTTCCTTTTTTCATTCCTTTATAAACCAAAACATCTAGAGAATTATTCTCCCTAAAAAAAATTTCATCCATTTAATGGTGAATTTATCACTTTGTTTCCAGTTCTATCCACTTCCTTTACTGGAAGAGTACTGAATCTCCATTTAATAAATTATAGAAGTAATATTGATGTTTTCATAGTAAAATAATTTTTCCAAGTAATTAATGTATTGTTTCATATTTAGGTTTAATTTAATTCTTCTTATAATTACTCACATAATAATTGTTTTTTATATAGGTGGAATCTTTTTTAAAATATAGGGTTCTCTGTCCGTCTTTCATTCCTTTCAGCAACAAAATTTCCATAGAATTTTTCTCTCTCAAAACCCTTTAACCACTATAGTTGTGCATTTATCACTTACTTTCAAGTTCTCTCCACTTCCTTTGTAGGAAGAAAAACAACACTGCCTATGATAAATTATAGAGGTAATCTTGATTTACTCTTAGTAAAATATTTTCCCACGGAATTAATGTATTGTTTCATATTTATGTTTAATTTATTTGTTTTAGTATTAATAAAATAATAATTATTTTTTATATAGGTGGATTTTTTTGGAGTTGGGTTGATATTTCCATCTTTCGTGCCTTTCTACACCAAAAATTCCACAGATTTTTTCTCCCTCAAAACCTTTCACCCCTACAGTGTTGACATTTATCACATTCTTTAAAGTTCCCTCCACTTCTCAATCACAATGGTAATCTTGATATTTTCACAGCAAAATCATTTTCAATAGAATTAATGTTTTATTTCATATTAATGTTCAATTTACTTATTTTTAGTATTACTCATAATAATTGTTTTCTTATAAAGGAGGATAATGTTTTCAGTTGATGAGGTTTGTTCGATTTTTCTCATACAGTGGTGATACTATGATAAATAAATTCCATGGGAATCATGGAAACATTTATTGTTCTTATTTTTGAACATTTGGGATGTGTAAGAATCAACCCCAACTCAATTCGACACATGATTTTACTGGAATGAATATAATTACTTCTTTCTATATAAATTGAAATCAATTTTAGTGAAAAATAAAACCGACTTACTCAAAACTGAGAAAACATAATCATATTTTTTGATACATTAATACAATGATCCAGAAGTCATTTGTGACTTGTAATAATTAGATTCACCTTAATATGATACACGATCTGCCTAATATGACTTAATGTTTCTCCTATCAATTTAAAATAAACATTTGACATTAAAAGGTGTCACTAACTGAAAACTGAGAAAACATTCATGGATTTTATTGATAATTTATGGAATCAATTCATAAATCATTTTTGACATGTAGGAATCAGGGTCATGTCAATACTATGCATGATGTGACCCTTATGAGTCAAAGTTCATGTCTCACATTTAAAATAACATTATAGTAAAAAAGCAAAGTGACATACTCAAAATTGATGAAACATTTTCAGATTGTTTTTATACTTTAAGAAACTAATATGTAAATTATTTTTAATGTGTAAGAATCAACCACACCTAAATCTGATGCATGATTTGACTGATATGACTCTACGTGTATGTTTATTACAAATTGACATCAATTTTAGTAAAAACTAACTAATCTACTCAAAACTGATAAAAAACAATCAGATTAGTTTGGTACATAGGAATACTATCCATAAGTGAATGGAGATGTTCATGAATCATCCAAACCTAAATCCAATGCATTGTGTGACCAGTATTACTACAAGTGTTTATTTTTATTTAAAATTGACATAAATTTTAGTAAAAAGGCCAATTGACCTACTCAAAACCATGAAAATTCATCCACATTGTTTAAATAATTCATGAAAATGATCAATAAGTGATTTTTGATGTGTAGGAATCAAAATCACCTCAATTAGATACCCAATGTGATTGGTATGAGTCAAAGTGCATGAATCAATTTTAAATTGATATTTTAGTAAAAAAGACAATTGATGTACTAAAAAATAAGAAAAAAACTTCATATTGTATTTATATATTAGGAAAATGATCCATAAGTCATTTGGGATGTGTAGGAATAAACCACACCGCAATCCGATGCATGATGTGACTAGTATGACTCAAAGTGCATCTTTTTAATTAAAATCGTCATCAATATTAGTAAAATGGTCAATTGTCCTACTCAAAACTATGAAAACACATTCAGATTTTTTTTATACTTTAGTAAAATGATCCATAATTAATTTTTTGACATGTAACAATCAGCCACACCTCAATCAGATACACTATGTGGATGGTATGACTCAATGTGTCCGTTATGAGTTTAAAATCATCATTTTAGTTCAAAAAGATTCATTCACTAAAAACCAATCAAATGAACTATAATTTTTTTATAATTTAGGAAAAGAATTAACAAATCATTTGTGATATGTAGCAATCCATTTCATTTCAAACCTATACATGATGAGATCAAAATGAGTAAAAGTTCTTGTTTCCATTTTAAAATGTCATTTTAGTAAAAAAAATACAACTAATGTACTCATAATAGATAAAATAAATTTAGATTGTTTTGATACTTTTGTAAAATGATCCAGAAGTCATTTGAGACATGTTTGAATTATCCTATACTCAATACAATTCAAAATATGATTGGTATAACTCCAAGTGTGTCTTTTTATTAAATTTTGATTTTAATTTTAGTAAAATTAACACTTTTAGTTAATTTATTTCTTTATATTATTACTAACATAAGAATTGTTTTTTTATTCAGGTGCATTATTTTTATTGAGAAGGGGTGTTTTGTTCTGTAATTTCATGAGTATGGTTAGGATTAATAGATAAAAAAACATCGAAGTTTTTTTAATGTATATAATAATTTTTGTTTATGTAATTGTATAATACAATGTTTAAAATGTCTATAATATAGTGTTTTATATTGTGTTTCTATTGTATATTTTATTTCATTTAATTCCTATATTGGGAATTTTTTTTGATGATATCTGGTGTTTTTATAGTGTTGTGGTCTGCTGTAACACCAAATTAAACTTTTGCTGCAGTGTGTAGTAACGACACATTACAGTATTTCCCATTATCAGTGCTTTTAAAACCACTAATATAGGACTTTTATTAGTGCTTTTATAACCGAAGATAAAGGCACAAATTATCATTGATTCAATATGCACTAATAAAATACCCTTTAACAACACTTTTATAAGTGCTGATAAAAGACTAGAAATTTTAACCGTTAGCATGAGCACTGATAAAGGCCATTTCTAGCACTGTTGAATGTTGGTTTTATAGTAGTGGTATCTCTTGTATATAACATCTGTTTCTAATTTCATGACGTTGTGGTCTATGAAGAAGATGGTGTGATAATTTCTATCAGTGTTAGAATTGTGGTGAAGAATGATGTGTACTCGAATGAATCTTCTAGAAGTTGGTCACATTTAGATAGCATACGGGGTGGGATTTTATCATTAGTATGCATACCTGATGACTCTATATGTCAGTTCATGCCAATGAGGGAAATATGAAGAACCAAATCTTTGAGTAAAATTTATTCTCAAACAAGAGCATTATCTTTAAGATATGCCACCCAAAGATGATGGTGATGAAGAATAAGACGAAGAAGAAGAAGATGATGAAGGAGAGACTGATGGTAGTGTAGCCCTGGGGACAACAGGTTGTCCAGTGAGGCCATTGTAGAACAACGAAATTGTAGGATTTCATGAGGAACTTTACAAACATCTAAAGGTATGGATGACCAAAAGAGGGTTTTCAAGGTCACTACTAACCTATAATCCCATGCAGTCATACACAGTGTGAGAAATAAGAATAAGTAGTAGACTACATGGTCACATCATAAAAGATTCATCATCGAGGGATAGTGTGGGGATTACACATAAAAGTAGCCTAGATAGATTGAGAATAGTGCTTATTTCAAGAAGAATGCTCTAAGAGAATCTCATTATGCATGAGCTGGATGTAATTCCCTGCTAAGAGGGAGAGGAATATCTCACTACCATGGAGATGAGTGTGCGTGAAGAATTCTCAAGGTGTGGTACCCCATGTACATTGCATGGGGTGAGGCTACAGATTAACATCATGTGATATGGAGGTGGTTCATGGATGTTTATCATCCATCAGGTTGGATGAGGGGGACACACTCCTCACTCCTTAGACTTACACAACTAGAACTCTTTAACACATGGTGAAGGGAATGAAAAAAAATGTCCGAGAAGAGTGAGGTGGATGATTGGTTAGTCGAGGGGTCTATGTTAGCAATGTTATGCGATGAATCAATAGATATTAGCATACCTCTGTAAAGAATCATTAGACAGAGCAACACAACATGAGAGACCACATGAGGGACCATAAAATCACCATGAAAAATCCTCAAGGGCTACTTAGAGGTGGTGCATGCATGATATGGGAGTTTCATGCAACAAGGGATCAAACATAGTGATTCGAGTTAAAAACAAACCTTGGAGTCCTAAGGAGGAGGTGCTCTCAAGAATGTGGACATGCACGTAAATATAAGGGGACATAACAATAGATGGGTGTGCACAGGGGTATATGATGCATGCAAGAAGGATATGTTGCGGGCACCTATCTTAGGTGATTGATGAATGCGAGAATAGTCTTTTGTATGAACCTACATTGGGAAAAAAAATCAAATGGTTGAGGGTTAATCCCTTGTGGGCCCACCCAAACGAGGACCCATGGGTGACGTTTCATGTAAGATCCTATACCTTGAATCCATGACTTGTGCATGATCATGGAAGGGGTCATCTTGCCCGTGAATGAGTAAAAATTTGACTTCCCGATAGTTACCCCGAAAAGGGATGGGTGACCTTCAATTTATAGACCACTTTATTGAAAGGCTCATGTAAGAAGGCAGGAATGGAAGGGAGAATTTTAAATTTCAATGGGAATGTATGGGTTTTACTCATATTTTTCAATTTTGAGTGCCACCCTGAGAACTTATGAATGGATGAAATAGTGATTTTCAAGAGGCTGGGGATAAAGATATTGATTAACATCTCATTGGGAACATAAGGACCCTGCTTGTTGATTTCTATTTTTCCATCAAGTCTCATAACTTACGCACAATGTCTTTGGACTTCCTAGAATGGTTTTTTGACCCAAATGGGGTATTTAGTTTCCTCAAAGATTCTCAATTGTGGCCTCAAGCGGAATTTGGAACCGACATACCCTTACTGAGAATCTAATCTCCCCCCTTATTATGTTTCCTTTCCCCAATGTTTTAAAGAATGTTTTTGAGTATAAGTACTATATGGGAAGATCATTGTGGGAAACATTGAATATCTTTTACAAAGTAAGATGATTTGTTTTCCATGATTATAAAGTCACTAATCTATTACAATCCTCAGACATGTATTTTTTTAATATGATTAATATTCATCTAAAATGATGTAATATTCATATATGTTAAACATTGGTCTATATAGAAACAATCTTCAAGATCATTTATTTTTTTCATGATCAATATTGAAAACTAAATAAGAAAAATTCATTTTCACTTAAAATCAATTTTCCTTATATTTTTTCATATCTCAAGGTTCACATGTTGATCACTTCTATATAGATTATATATTAGATTCTATTATCCAAATGATAGTCATAGCAAGACAAGGTTCCATAAAAAAATTATACTGAATAAATTACTCAAGACTGGTGTAATTTATTAAAATTAGATCAATTCTAAATTTAAGGTTAATGATTCACTCTACATTTTTGGATTGATTTATTTTGATCCTCAAATAATAATGTATATTTTTATTCTTCACCATGATCTTATGAATTATTTATTGGTTCTAAAAAAAACTATGATTCAGAATGTGGTCGAGTGTCATTATTTACACATATAACCTTAACTCGTAATATGGGGAATCCTTGTCTCATCACTAGCATCATACCTAGTTCATCACCAAAAAATCCCTAGTCTTATCACCTAATACATCTCGTGATCATCACATGAGAAATTAAAGGATCCTCTTATGCCCATCATATAAGTGAATTCATTGTTTAAAGTCCATTTAAGATTCTAACAGTTTAAATTCTATTGTGAACACCCATAATTTAGGTTCCTATTGAGGACACAAAAAAACCAGAGTCTAGTGGAGTACACTCACCATTTATAATATATTGGATAACAATTTCACTTTAGATTCATTTAATGTTCATTCAATGTTTAATTTATTATTGAGGAAACTCATG
The DNA here is from genome assembly GCA_963277665.1 of Viscum album. Taxonomy (NCBI): domain Eukaryota; kingdom Viridiplantae; phylum Streptophyta; class Magnoliopsida; order Santalales; family Viscaceae; genus Viscum; species Viscum album. Next base: position 1,418,660,789 of record OY728123.1, on the reverse strand, counting down.
GTTTTTTGTTATATAGAGGACCCTCATAATATAGAGTCCTATAGAAGATAGTCCATGTTTATAGTAATGTGAGGAAAGTAATGGTTTACAAATTTTATAGAGGACACTCATGGTTTGAAGTCTAGTAGAGTATACACATAGTGGATAGATGAATAGAGGTAACTACTATTTTAGATTAATATGGTGGGCACACATAGTTCAAATTATATTTTGTACACTAATGATTTAGTCTCCTATAGGAGAAAATGATAAATTACATACCTATTAATGACACTCTATAGAATGAATCCTCATTGGTTTGAACTATTGGAGACTTAGAGCTCTATAGAAAGTGACTAGGTTTGGTTGATTACTACCACTAAAAGGATAAATGGGATAACAATGATGTATGGATTTTTGGATTTAACATCTAATAGTTATCATATATATCTTGTTCAAACAATAATCGAAACCAATATTCATGACACACAATTTAATATCTTGTGGTAAGATCATACCATGTAGTTAGCTACACTGGGGTAAGGATCATCATGTTGTGAAACTATAGAAAACAAGTGATTATGTGGGGATTGAGAATTGGTGTTATTTTAAGGTGAGTGTTCAGTCACTTATAGAGGTGATGGAATGAAGGGTTCTAGAATACACAACATATAAGGCATACATGGGGACTGGATCGATTAATGGATGAGGGATTGCGTCATAAATGAGGGACTTATACTAGGTAATAGACCCATGGTGAAACATGGGAGTGTCAAATATGCATATGAGTCTTATGTAAGTGCTTCCCAGTTCATGGATGAGGGAATAAGTTATGGAAATTTCCGAGACCATGCACCAATGTAATAGATACAGATACTTATAGTCTTATGCTTGTTGTAAAGGTATTAGTGGTGATATTCAACAATAACAGTTGAGTATATAGAGTTTTCATGAGTATTGCTAGATTTTAAAGATGTGCGACCAATGAGAAATCATCATTCACGCATGTATGCCTAATAAAAGGTGGCGTCATGTGGGGATTTATAACACTAATTCACATAACATCATGTTTTCGTGAATCTTTTTCTTTTAAAACATATGGTTCCTTCACATGAAAAGTTTTCTTGAAGAAATACAGCTATATAAGAACATAAAAAATCATATTTCAATATATTAAAGTTCATTAATGGATAAATTCATCTCATATTCTCACTATTTATAGTCCATGGTTCTTGTTAGAATAAGAGAATGAATGTAAGTGAGTGTTTCGTTATCTGAGAGCTTTGGGATTCCAGAAAACCAATGTACAATATTTTTATCTTTAAATAGAATGATATTTGGTATCTCTATATAACTATATCCCAGAAATTGGTGGAACATGGAAGTCTTTTTCATGTGTTAAACTCTCAAAATGCATTTTAGCACTTATTTTGAGACTCATACAACTTTGAGTTTTCCAAGAATAATTAATTTTCTATATAATTTCTTTTTTAAAACAATTTTCCTCATGGGTAATTCTTGTATATTTTTTTCAGTGCCAATAAATTGCCCCCCATAATTATATCTATTGGAGAGAGGCTAATATTGAGTTCTAAGGAAAACACAGTTCAAGTGACTGTTTTGGTGGATTATTAAATCCCTTAATTTATATTTTGATGAATGTCAATCATTTTAGTAAAATAATAAATTATATCCTTTAATCCCACATAATCCAATAAATTATTTGAAAAATATGAGTTATTATTGATTTATTTGTGTTACAAATGATTACATAATATGCTTGGAAGGGTTAGGTTTGGAATATTTCATTGATCAATATTATAGATCCAATGAGGATGAAGGAATTGAATTGGGGAGATTATAAATTATTGACTCACCCTATCATTGAGATGAACACATAGGGGTGGAATTCAATGGGTTTTTATAAATCAATTTGAGTGATGGACATGTATAAGAATGGAAAAATGTGTCTATAAGAGTACGTTCCAATAAATAAAAGTGTTATATAGTTTTGGATGATCATTAACCATGTTTGAAACTTGATGTCCACTACTGTATCAATAATGATGTTTCCTTCATAACCTATACCTAGTATAAGATTAGGGTTGAGGTTGTGGTTATGTTACATCACTGAAGGTGTGTGTATTCTAAAATATATATTGTGGGTCCTCGAGGTCTTGTACCATGTATAGTGGGAAAGGTGAGAGGGTAATTATGTCATCACTATAAATGAATCCATTCATAATAGAAGGTGGTATCAATTCAAATTATAGAGGAAATAGTGTTCATATTTGAAAGAGGAATTCTCATGATGATTTCAATAACTCTTAGGGATATATATTTATAAATTGAGTAAATCAATAGATAATATCAATATATATGAAAGTAATATGGGCGTGTTAGCAATAAAAACTCAATCATGTTGTGATACATGAGAATAGATTACAATCTTGATCAAGTTATGAAACAAGTGGGGTTATTGAGGATATACAGTTTAGGGATGTGTACCGTGGAACACAGTATAAGACTTATTAAATATAAATGTGCTCGGTTGATGCCCTATATGAATATGGATGCTGGTGTCAATGTGGAAATCCATGTGGGAAGGTACACATAGTTTATGTTCATGATACATGGACCATGGATTCCAATATAGGGTAACAGAACTCATATATTATGTAGATTATTATTTAATGACCTTTAGATTATAACGATGGTGTTCCTTTTAAGATCATGCAACTAAGACAATAGTGGTACTATTTTTGTTCCTATAGATAAGATCAAGTGAAATTCTATTTAAATTAATTCATATTAGACCATTGTTGTTCCTTTTAAGGTCATTTAATCATGATCGTGTGAATATTATTTTAATTTCATGCATCTAAGTATATTGTGGTTCCTATTATATTTTGGAAGCCATTACTATAATGAATCATTTTAGGGTCATGCATCCATGACCATTTTGTTGACCTTTAAGATTTTCTTATATTAACAATAGGGTTTAGGGAATAGGGTAACCCAAAATTTATTGAATAGTGGATAATAGTTTATGGTCATTTGCTTTGAGCATCCCCTTGGAAGGAATCACCATCTCACTTAATAATGGAAAGATTTGACATGATTGAGGGGACACTAGGAACATTGATGAGATACAGAATTGGGATATAGTTGTTTGGACCCATTATATAAGATCTCAATAGTAGTACATATTATGGTGAGGGGAAATCAAGACCCAAATAGTTCTTAAGAGAAATTATTTTTTTTGGAATTTGACTCAAATATGGAAGGGGAAAATGTGTGGGTTCCCTTATTAAGAAAAGGTCCCTAACCACAAATATGACATGACTCTATAAAAATTTATTCTCATGGAGTTAAGAGTATAATAAATATCAACATTGATGTGGAGACCAAGATAAAAAATCATATTTTCACTATGTATCCTAGGAAATATGATTAATGGAAAATGTAATATTTATGGTGGTGTTATAGTTGAAGAACACTATATTTAAAGAATTATAGGAGACTATTCACACACTGTGATTTTACTCTCATGAGATGAATAAAGAATCATGTATTTTTAATTCATGTGAAAAATACAATACCATTCATTTTTAAATCATGTGATGCATTTATTGATCACACAGTTTAATAGTGTATAGTTATAATGTTTAATACCTTGAATTTAACATCATATGAAATAGATAGTGACCACGAAATGTATCTTTATATGATGATGATAAAAAAGTGGTTGAAGTGTTTAAATACATGTATCTTGGATTGAATGGGGTAAATCAATCATAATAATGAGTAACAAACATAAATCCTAATCACATGTGAGTCATACCAGATCTAGGAAATATGGGGTAATGTAGGATTCCTTATCTTACATTATAGTTTTTGATAGGGATGATATGTTTGGGTAGGAATATTACATTGGCCATCATAAGGTAACCCATGAATTTTAAGAAACATCATGTGTATAATTCTAAGGGTCTAGTTCACTCCTTCAATATGCGCATATACATCTGTCTATAAAATTGTAGGTGTTAATGATTCACTTGACCAATTAAAGGTGGATTAAAGGTAAACCATGACATGGAGGTTTTGAAGCATGAGGGGTAACATGTAACCTTAGGATGATCATTATCAACATTTGAAATGTAGAATTCACATTCATACAATTGAATATGGGGGAATGAAATATGAAGATGGACATTGACCACATTCAAACAAAAATATCCATCATCCTACTAATAATAAGGTTTCTTTTGGAAAGGGTATCCTAGATAATATGTTATGTATGGGGAATTTTGTCATCACCAAAGTGTTTTCCATTTAGAAATGAATGATCATTGGGTATTGATGCTGGAGTGTAACAACATTTGTTAGATAATGGGAGGGAGATGGTCAGAAAGATGGAAAACACTCTGGGGACTTCAACATCATGAATTATGTTTGTTTATAGGTAATTATAATGAAATTGGAGTGGCATATGAGCCAGTGGGATTTATAAATGGGTGTTAAAACCTAGGATACACATGAAAATGGAATCCCACCTTTCCTTAGTGATGTAGTACGATCCATAGATATTCTTTATTTACGGTAACATATCATGGAATGTGTGGTTATTCTTAGTTTTAAGGTAATGAAACTGGGACTGTGGGGGAACAAGAGTTTAAGGTTGAATATTTTAGACAAATATTTTGGGGGGTTTAAGGTTATACAACATTAAACACTTGTTTACATGGCCTATATATCTTGAGAAAATTATACCCAACCTAAATGGTGTTGGTTGTAGATATAGAAAATTTAACTATTGGGCAGTATCCAAATTTTCATTTTTTATAATAAATGAATAATATGAGATGTAAATGATTAATAATCATCATGAATAAACAATTAATTTGATGACTAATTTACATAGATTCCAATACCTAGACAACTAGATCTTTTGTACATTAAATTTATAATAATTATAAGAAATGATAATTATCTTGGTCTTAATAATTATTTCATCCTAATAGAGGTTTATCATCAAAATTACTTTTAGTAAAACTGATGTTGAACTATGAGGATCTAATGATATAACCCCCCTCGTGATGTTACACACATCCTCATTTAATCTTTTATCATTACTAATGGTAATACGATTGATATCATGGAGATTTTGATCATCTTGCATCACTCCCATTGATTGAAACGATGATCAATTTAGTTTAGAAGGATCACATATTGGTCTATTCAGTTATAGAGGAATGGGTTAAATCATACATCAATCATTCTTGAGAGAATAAAATAGAAATTTTCTAGTAGGTTAAAACACTATTGGGGTAGAATAAAGGTGTTGTGGAAAAAAATTGCAATACATTCACAAATTACATAATGGGGTAAATATAGAGATAAAACTAGGGTTTAATATTTATTAATTTCATGACATCCTCTAATCATATATTACATTCAAAATATACCCCATGCCATGTAAAATAAATTATAATTCTATTTATCTCAAGATGTGCACTAACACACATAATGGTAAATATAATTATAAAATATGGTAAATAAATATTTTCCACTGAGACCAAAAATCATTCTCCTTATTTTCTTGAACATTTATTAAATTTTCAATTAGTTATTTAAATGAATTTTATTCATTCAAAAAACAAATAAAAAATATATTCACTTTCTGGTGAATAAATATTTCTTCTAATATTTTTATAACTAATTATATATTGTTTTGATAAATAAATATTATTTATTACCATGAGAATAAATAAGTTATATGTAAATATTATATATTTATTTAATTATATAATTACCTTTAAAATTAATTTTTATTTAATATTTTTGATCAATAAATTATGAATAAATATTATAGGTCATTGTTTAGAATATATTTTATTCATATAAATAAATTTTAATAGAATTAAATTTAGATAAAAAACACTTACTATGTGATCCACTTGGCTTCACATTTAGTGATATTAGGTGGGTTCACCTAAAGTCCAATATCAGCATCTATCAACAAATAACGTCACCCTAAGAGGAAGAAATTAATATTTCAGCATCGACAACTAAATACAAACACTCAATGGGTAATATAATACCTTTATGTTGATATATATTCAAGTTGCGTCCATTCTCATTTCAAAAATATATATTCTTGAGAAATATTTCATTAAAAACATAAAATGAAATCATCTATAAAACATATACATGGAACTTAATGAGGCAAATTCATTTCATTAAAAATTTTGAAATATAAACACCCATAAATTTTTAAGGGACAAATCCTACCTAAAATAATATTAATAACATATCATTTTCGATACACCAAATTTACCCAACTTCACATTGAAATTATGTCATAACAATTTATGAGAATAAATTTAATCAAATGAGGCATGATATAAATTAACAATAATCATATTGTTTGTGGATAAATATAAAAACTCATAGATAGTAAAATATCATGAAATGTAATCATATGGATATCCTCATAGATGATATATCCTCATAATATACCATCTTAGATATTACTAAGTGATAAATTCATGAGATGTATTATCTTCCTCTTACAAGTATCAATGTTCCCAACAATCTAAACACTATTCATCCCATCATAGAATGTTATCCTTAAAATATAACATCTATTAAAGAAATGGAATCATTGTACCTCAAGGTTATAATCATAGTAGTGAAATGATAGGAATAATTTTATGTGACAGATACTCTGGGACATTATCAAATTATAGTTACATAGAAGGATTATCATTATATAACAAAATATTTCATATTAATTTATCTTAGAATACTAATGTAATCTAATGTTATAAAATATGGTTATAGGAAACCCACTGCAATAGTATACTACTTGCACTATAGTTAACTACTGGGGATATTTATTCTGATAGATCGCACATGATGTTCATGTTTCTTCATAAATAGGTATTTAGTCAATGTGTCTATAACATCATCTTGTTTATAAACTATACTTACTATGATGTCACCCCTCTAAGAAAAATATATCAATATATGATATTTTTGAAGTATTTTTTTAAAGGAAAAACTGGGATATATGTGATCTTTAAGAGGGGGATAAGGTGAATTAGTCTTCCTTTATTTTTACATTTTATTACATTAAAAAATTCAACTTCTTGTTAAAGAGTTATGAATTTTATGGAAATATAAACACAAGAAAAATCCAACAGAACAAAACTATTTAAAAGGATCAATAATCAAAAATATTATTTTTTCCTTGTCATGTTTTTAAAATAATCCAATAAAATATAATTCACTAGAAATAAACCATCTTATGTGGTTTCAACAAGAATAATATATCCTTACACTTAAATTTAAATATAATCATACAATATTGCATGTGCACCTCATATAGATAAAAGTCATAAAAATGATTTTATAATAACTATTAAAAACTATCTATTATATTATTATTATATTTTCACTATGTTTTTTATAATTATTTACACTTTATCTTCTTGAAAAAACTTATTCTTCACTATCTATCCCATCAGTATGTAATAAATTCCATCTTGGACATCTGTATTAATTTTCATTTGTTCCACTATTCATATAGTTTCTCTATCCAGTCATCCATTAAAAAAACCCCTTAATTATTCTATTTGGTAAACTATATTTGGGTCATTCTAAAATCAAAAACAATATTTTATTAATTTTCCATCCATTCATTTTTGAAAACAATTGATTTGATGCCCCCTAATATTAAAATTTTTCAAGTTTCTTTTATCTAGTCCATTGGATCACAAATTTTCTATATGATAAAAACATCTTATAAAAACAAGAGAATCATTGGTTAGAAACTTATTTATTAAGAACAGGATTTCTTAAGTTCATACGATATCTTGTTCTATTTTTATTACTTCACCTAATCTTGTACACATGTGATAAATAATACCATTTTTTTGTGTAAGAACACCCCCACTAAATATTACCACTTAAAAGGGAATAGACATGAAATTTAATTTATATTCCTTTTAAATGAAAACTCAAAAATCCCTATTTACTATAAAAATAAAATTTCTTAGAATCTTCACAAGGCTCCTAGATTATTCTCGAATGTTCTTGAAAATTTAAAACATATACTACATTCAACAATCTCTCTTCAAACAAAAAAAGAAACAAATATCATCTTCTATTGATATTTGAAACATTGAATTATTATATCTTCATATCAAAAGATAATATCTTTATTAATGTTTAATAGAAGACATAAAATTAGTAAAACTTTATGCCATTCTGTCATCTGGTAAAGCATTGTTTCAATTATTCAATCCAATGAGTCTTTGTCTGATAATCCTTCAAAACTTCATATGACCACTTATTAAAAACAATATTTAAAAATATCTTATATGTGATTAATTTCATTGTATTTATGTGTCTTTTTAATTCATAATTATTCCTCATTGAGATTTAATATATATCAAAAAGTAATTTGATTTTTTCGAAAATAATATTATGTCTGAAAACTCAGAATCCTTAGTCCATTATTTGGTTCATCTGACAAAATCTATTTTATATAATTGTGATATATCATTCGAAAGTATTTATCTAATTATCGATCATCTATTTAGACATATTTTAATTTGAATTTATCCTAAGGCAATCCTCAATATATTCCCAATTTAATTTATCTATTTTTCAATGATTGACTAAATTCAAAAACATTAAATAGAAAAATTTATCAACCAAAACTCTATCTGACATCATCTATCTGGTGAACAACATAGAACATCCTTAAGACTTTATAGCATGAACTTTGAATATACAAATAAGTTTCTAACCATTTACACTTATGTTTGGGTCATGTTATCTTTCATACAAATTAGTTTCTCCCCAGATGCCACAAAACTAGTGCTTTGAGCCGGATCTCCATAAGGACTCAAGCATGCCCCTCCATACACTAGAGGCTTCTAACTAGTATAGAGGTACTAAGGTATGTTTTGGATAGGATATACCATCATATTATAGTAAATAGTAGAAATAAATAGAAATAATCCAAATAATTATATAAAAATACTACAAAGTAATTAAATAAATTGGAATATTACATGATACAATAATAAATGAAATGCAATAAATTCCCCAACTTCAATGTAATTCATAAAACACTGGCCACCCATTGGGCAGACTATACATACATTTGTATATAAAGGAAACTAAAATAAAATTATTGGGATCTCTGACAAACTCATAGACAAATCACATTCATGGAAATTCGAGACATTGTTGAGCAGCTCTAGTCTAGTTAAAATAATCTACATGAGTCGCTCTGATCAAATAATAAATTCTTGATCCACATTATTATCGATCATGCAATCGAGGATTGACCAAAAAATCATATATAAGGTCTTGAATCACACTAAATAATATATACATAGGTGATAAATAATAACGTAAGGCCGCCACACTGATGAGCCAATAAATCTGCTGTCATAAGTGCATGCTCATTCAATATGTTCGTCCTATCTAAGACATAAATAGAAATGATAAATGAAATAAATAACATGAGGCCATATTAATGTTCGTAGGTTTGTGATCCCAAACAACTAAGAATTGTTCTGTAATATATATATATAATTATTTATATACATGAGAAAAGTGAAATAAATAGCATAAATAATCAGCAATCGATCCTTGGTTTGTAATTCCAATCATCTCGACATCCTTTAAAAGGAAATTGAGATAGATTTTTTACCACTCAAGCCATGAATAATTAATTCATTATCTAGGTCGATAATCCCAATCAACAATAACCTCATTGGCCCATGCTATAAATGACTATGAGAATGCTATTTCATCATAGCAGGATAAATGCCCTAACCCTGGGATCACCAGTACTTTCCTATAATAACTATTGTGAAGGATTACCGATACCAAAAAAAAATCTTCTAAATGATCATTGATCTAGTTGACATAACACATATACCATCTGAACCAAATATAATGTCTGAATTAAAGTTTCAAGTCTATAGGAAATCAAAAAAATCAAATAATCCATAAGGGAATGTCCGTTCTATGATTTAGAAATGAAATTATCTCTATATCCATGTACATGCTCAACACCCATTCTTATAAATATCTCAACATCCCCATACTGAAGAACTACCTCTATGTGATATTATATTGGTGCGCCCAATCATCCCTAGGGAGAATTGTAGGCATCATTCAAGGAGAGAATAATCATCAATCGAGTATATGTCACATAAATGGTGCAGAGTTCCATGTCCACCGCTATGATGAAGTAATAGTTCATGTAGAGAATCGTCACCCCAATAGCTCAAGAGAGAGTAGTTATTCAAGAGTATCCAATCATTAGAGATTCCATACACATGCCACATAATCATAAAGAATCTATGATTGAGTATCATAATCATTGGGATGCCATGCCAGAGTTTCATAATCATATGGATTCTAGGATCAAACATCATAAACAATAATGGTCAGAAGAAATATTCCATGAATTACATCTGAGAATCCTAAAAATATAACTAAAATAAAATGGATCAAAAACTAGATACATAGAAATATGTATGGTCATGTCAATAATGGAAGTATCCTTACATCAAGAACATCATCCAAAACTAATATGAACCTCCATTAATTATCACTGCATCAATAATAATTAGGTGAATACATAAACAAAGAGTTAGGGTGTCCAAACCCCTAAACCCTCAACTAATTGTATATCCTCTGGGGATTACATGTTAATTACAATTTCTATGGTGAAAACCACTACATTTTTTTACTAAAACCCACATCACACTAGGTCATGGTCATTCAAAAACGGTGACACCCATTGGGTCCCTCAAGACATAACACCAAAGAGCCATGCTACATTTGATCCTTAATATCTACAAATAAGAGAAGTCATCCTACAAGTGATCCTAAATATAGATATTAAATGAAATAATCCTATATGGGATCCTTGATGGTAAGTACATAGTGGCATCCTAAATGTTATCCTTAGAAAATTACATAAGAAAATTTATCCTACAATGTAACCTAAATAAAATTTAATTCCGAATTGGAATCCTTCATGGGATACTAAATAAGAGTAATCAGGTAGTGGGATCCTACATGGGATTCCCTATATCAGTTTGTATGTAATGGATTCCTATAGAGGACCCTTGGTAATAGGGATATGACTAAATCACCATACACAGGATCTCTTAGGTCAAATGATATGACGAACTCTTCACCAAAAAAAGGAAAAGTCCTTGATTAATAGTCTAGAGTAATGGATGATGGGACACCTCAGATCAAGGGGTCTTAGTATTAAGAGGTACATGGATTCAATTTCGAGAGGGAGAACCTCACTGTTTATTAAATCTACCAAAACACCACCTAGGAGTCCCCAAATAAAATCAATTGTAGGAATATCAAAATATATGAAGAAAAATACTCAATATAAACTATTCATGGATTCAATTACAACTCTTGATGTTATGATATGAAAAAAACCTTAAAAGGGTAACAAGGGAGGAATTCACTGTGTGTATACCTTGGTACACACCATGTACCCTCGAAGCCTTTCCCGTCAGTGTACTCCAGCCGGACATATTTTGTAAAACCTAAGTACACAACGTGTGAGTCATGTAAATGGAATGTAATTTAGATGGGGTGCCTTCCCATGTGCCTCAAATGGTCTGGAAAACTATTTTTCTTATTATTTTTCATCTACATGGCATGTAACCCACACTAGATCTGACCCTATATACAACATGGCCATGTGACCATACACGGGCTCTCTGGCCCAGTTCTTGGCTACACAACCAAGTCTTATAACACAATGGGTATACTCCATAAATGTCTTGTAATTATAAAATGATCCTCATCCCTAAATGGGAAGGACATGTGGGATTAGTTCTCAAACTACAAGTCATGTTCTCAGGATTTTCAAACAAGAAACCCCTCAAATCGGCTCAAAACCCCAATTTTTTCCTCAAAAGATATATATCGACCCTCAAGGGGTGATAAATATTCATAATATAGAACTGAATCAAGAAAAATAAAATTATATTAGTTTTTATAATAAATATAAAAATAGGCAAACTTTGCAATGAATCCACCGAAGCTTTCTACATTTTTGCGATTCATGGATGTCGCATGATGATCCATATCCTCCCAATCTCCACAGTGGTACCAATATAACTCCATCACTACCTAGATATATATATATATATATATATATATATGTATGTATATATATATATATCCCCTTTATCGCCCATCACATGACACATGAATCCCAAGAGGGAGTACATGAGAAGCTAGGCAAGGAAAATAAAAAAATATGGGAAAAAGTTAAAAAAACTGGTATGACCCAACCTTGGTGCCCAACATGAGTTTATTCTCAACCTAGGAAAAACACTATGTTACAGACTCAACAAATGATATTGAATCACAATATGATTCTCCATTCAAAAGATATGGCTGAAAAAAACTGGGTAACTAAATTCATATTCAAATAATTAAGTATGAAATATTAATTATTTCTCTAAATTTCAAATGGATCATAATTCAACAAAACTCATATCCTCGGGTAACCACCATATTATGAGACTAGAAGAGTGGTTATAAAAACTATCCAAGATCACCTACTAGGGTAAAATGACAATTTTACCCCTTAATAGAATCAGATAGAAAAAAATTAAAATTTTTATTCCAATTAATAGTCTGAAAAAACACAGGTCCTTATAGTCTTCCAATAACAAAACGTCTTATTCCCAAGAATCCTTATTTTTAAAACTAGTAGTAATGCTCTCATTTTAAGAACAATTGAAACTATGCTCTCTTAACTATCCAATGAATAGTCTCACAACATCGAAAAATATATCCTACATGGAAGACACTTGACTGCAACCAATCCAGATCTCCCCACCATATGAATACCCTTATCATCATATCATAATAAAATTACAAGAATAATAGAACATGTAAAACAACAAATATCAATTTAAAACAAGTGTCTCTACCCAGAAACTAACAATGGAGTACTCCCCACCATATGGCATAACCTATACCACTACTCGAGTGTAACCTCAATGATTTCCTTCATCATACATGGAATATCCAATTTAGATGCTTTGTGTAAATACTATTATCTCTTAGAATACTCAGGATGATATCATTATGAAGTATGTTCATCTCTACCCAAGAGTATATTATGATTCTATTGATAGTCACATATCTATCTCCCAATAAATACTTACATAAAATAGGATACCATTCCATTAACCAACCCCTGAAACCACTTATCTTGACAGTTCATGTAGAAGACCTACCAGAGGCCAAAAATCATACACACCTAATTCGTTCTTGATATCTTCTCTACTATAGAGGGAAATTATTCATTTTAACCACAATATTAAGGAATACTAGACCATGGAAGTTATTTTAACCCACCAGTACTCTTATCACATATGCACACTCGTTAATTTAATATTTAAATGATACCAAATTCTACAGTCATGTACTTAACTCACACTTTAGTGAGATTCCTATTATTAAAGAAAGTCTGACCATGCAACATGGCATGTTAGTACAAACATGACAGAAGCTCACTTTTAAATCCTCTTCAAAATTTAGCACCTCAATTATGTCATGATTTATTCCATGAACGCCCATCACTCATCATTATTCTTGTCATGATAATCTACCCACGCTTGGACTACATTATAAATAGTAGAAACACTAGTCAATATGTAACACCCCAAGATTTCATAGTGTGTTATTTCTTCAAAATAATTCAATAACTTGCACTACACGCAACACTGAGTTCAATTGCACCATGACTTACCAAAACTAAAAGCCATTAAAAGAGGTCATGAATAGAAATAACTACATTTTTAACTTTATATAATCCTTATAATTTTAGAATCCATATTATGAGTTTCTTAGTCATAATGCAAGAACAGATTCATTTTTAGTATTGCACTTTTTTCAACTTTTGATAGTGAAACCTTTTTAAATACAATATTTTAAGCTTTTTGACTAAATGGGGACATCAAAAATTTAAAATGAAATATCCCAAGCTTCCACGGTACGCTAGCATGTGTTGTACGCAACACTGAGTTCTAACACACCGTAACCAATCAAACTAGCTGTTATGAATAGTAATACCTACTTTTTGAAGTTATATATATTTTATATTTTAAAATGGACTTCATTTTTGGATTCGGAATATCAAATTTAGCCTAAGGTGAAATTTTGGTACTTTTCGGATAACTTTCATATTTTGATGAATAGTGAAAATTACTAAATTTTAATTAAAAACAACTTTTTTAATCAAAATAATTAATAGTTATAAATTGTGAATTTGAGTGGTTTTAAAGTATATTTAGAATATAGTTTTACCATTTAATATAATGTTGGTCATTATACATAATTTTACAATTAAACCGAACATAAACAAGTGTCAATCTTTTGATAGTTATTATCTCTTAAAAACACGCTTTTTGTTTTGACAGCGGGAATTAATTTTAAATTAATTTCTGCCACTTCTGTGTTTTGAATTTAGAAAAATGGATTCCATATTTGGAATCAGGATGATCAAATTGTGTAAATAGGTAACTTTTATTTTTAGACATTTTGAATAATTACTGCGGTAAATATTTTATTTACCATGGTTATGGGTAAATCCGGTAAATAAGGGTTATAAAATAATATTATAATAATACTAAATTACCCTAAAACGTGTCTTAACCCTATTGGTTGATACATGGTCGACCATGGGCATATTTGTGTCAATTTTGGGACCCCATGGATCCACTTGTAAGTGATAATGACACTTTATTTTAATTAAGTTAAAATGAATACAAAAATGACACAAGCATATATCTTTTAGCAAAACAATTGTTACATAGGGTTATATATGTTGTATTTTAGATTATAAATATTAATTAGAAAGATAAAAAGATTTCCTACATAATGAAATTTTATTTATAATTTTTATACATTAAATATTTCATTTTATTTATGACACAATGATGATGCAGTAATTACTATAATAGTGAAAAATTAAAATAATTGATATTATAAATACCCAAATAAATATAATATGAAACTTTTAATGAATCAAACTAATTTTATATGATAATATGATATATTAGGATTGATTTAATTGACTTTTCTCGAAGTAATAAATCTTTTAGGAGTTTCACAAAAATCAACTATTGAATAGTGTCAAAATTGACATAAAAGAGTTCTTCAAACAAATATTATATTATTAATTGATATTAAATTCCTAAAAATCTAAGGTTCGGCCAAGAGACTTATATCATGATAGGTTCATCATTAATGGACCACTTGGGGGTCTCTTGTATGTATATGGTAAGTTTATTAACCATATTATATAAAAATACAAAGAGACATTGTAAAAGTGAAACTAATTAACTTAGAGTTAATACTTAAAGATAAGGTTAATATAAGTACCCAAACCTGTCTAAATTCTATTGGATGAGTTGTTTTCGACCTATCCCCACCTCACCCTTTGAATAGTCAACTTTGGAGCCTTTGGAAACCGAATATGAATTTATTATAAATTAATATTTCTAGCTTTTCCAAAAGTGCCCCTCACCCCTCTTATAAAAGGGCACTCCTCCTTCTCATTTCTTCACACCTTCAAAGCCTTTTGGTTCGGCCAAACTCTGCCCAAATACTCTCCCAACATCCCTAACTACAACCTAGAGGCCTTAGTTGGATCAGAAAGCCAACCTAAGGAGCCCTTTTGATCAAATCAAAAGGAAGAACCCGAAGAAGAGGTAATGATTTCACCACCCTTCTCCAAGTTCATTTCTTCTTCCACTTCCTCTTTATTTGTTCTTACCATTCTAAAATAATAACTCCAGTATCTTACATATAATGTGATGTTATTATAAATATGGTACAACCATATTCAGTATTCTATCCACCCTTTGAATAACATGTCACCATACGTGCGTACGTACGGCTTACCGTCTCCACGTCGTGGTGTAATTGTTATTCAATATAATATTATTTGGATGGGTATAATAATGATGTGTAACTCATGTAAATAATAAAAATCACATGTTAATTATTCTGTATATATGATATACCATCCATTTATATATTATTTTAATATCAAAAGAATGATATTGTCGCTCGTGCATACGTACGGACTACCTTCTCCACGAACGCGATGAGATTCATTCTCCATCGTATCCATTCATGTATAATTATCATTTGATGATTTAAAAATGATGTTTAAGGACTAGATATCATTATGGATATGAATAAGATACAACAACCAGGGCTTATGTAACAAAACATATAAAAGAAAATGAGTAAGTTAACTCCCGAAACGACGATAATTCTAAGATATTATTAACAAATCAATGTTAAAAGATCATATATGATATCATATTATAATATATGATTCTTGTATAATTTAATAACAACTATTTCACCATTATACAGGAGGTTATCCTACCCCAACCAAGGAAAAGTACAAGGTAAGGGTTATTTCACAATCTCTTCATTATCCGAGGTTGTTTATACGTAATAATCTACTGGGATCTCTTTATCATCCACATCCATGTTTCTTAAAAATGCATTTCAAAACATTTTTACTATTTACTAGAGTATGAGTTAAAGTCATTTATACCCTTTTTGACTTTTATAAGTGGTTTATAAAGGAAACTTTCCGTCGTTTTCCAAACAAGGTGCTTTTTAACCTTTTCAACAAAATTATGTTAAGAATGTCTTTTTCAACTTATACGGAAGGTGCGGTTATTCTCTGCCATTATTAAACCTTTGATGCTTCCCTTACACACTTGTAAGGATATTTTCAAAATAAAGGTTTTCTTTTATAATTATGTGATTTTTAAATGATTTCAAAAAAGAGATATTTCTCTCAAATATATGAAAATTCCAGTGCAAATGTATACGTATTTAACGCAAGCTTAAAAATGTTTTCAGAAAACCTGACTCTCGAGTTTGGTAGACAGGAAGGGATTGGGATTGGACCCATCATGGCCTGTAATTAATCGAGAATTCTCAGAATTAGTTATTTTGTTTTTAGAAGCTTGCATAATGTTTTCAGAAAAACACTGGAGTGTATTTTAGCAATTTTAAACGTAAGTATCTTCTAAAAAAATTGCATCGGTAGGTCTCATGAGACAAACTAGTGTCTTGGCACAAGGACTTGACAAAATCTTATTTGTAGTCTTGGAACGAGGCCTTCGCTATGTGGTTATGATAGTCTGGCATTATGCATTCCAACATTATGAAAGTGGTTATTGATTTTTGCATGTGATTATTCGATTAGTAGAATATCCATGTGAATAAGTAAATGGCATTATTTCATTTTATTTATGACATAACATGTTGAAAGTTCATATTTAAAAGGCTTTTGTTTTAGTTATACATTGCCTTAAATGTTTATTCTTATTTATGAAAGTTTCCGCTATATTGTTATCCTTACTGGGCATTTGAGCTCACCCCTTTTCTATGTTTTATTTTTCCCAGGATGTGAAGAAGTAAGTTATGAATGACCTGCAGGGATTTTATGAGGGGTTAATAGTGTGGATATGAAGACTTTGTTGTTGTAGTAGTTTTTCACTTTGAAATGTAATGTAAAACTTTATGATTATATCTAGTGTTTCCAAGGCTACTAAACCAATCGGTCTTTCGAGATTTGATCTTTCTTGTGATCATGCCAATGTTATGTAATTATTGCACCGACTCTGGGCAACTGGGGTCGGGGCGTTACACAATAAGCCTAGGCACTTGAACAATCCTAGGTATTGATCGAATCTCAAAAATCCATCACCCTTATGTTATTTATTAGAAAACAAAGTAAAAATCATACCTATAATATGAAAACCAAAGAATCTACAATGAATTAGTATCAAAATGAGTGTATAACCATGCTCAATTCCTAAAATATCCTCTATAAACCATGTCATCCCCTCACTCAAGTTTCCCTTAATCATACATAATATTGACCTACATGGTTCTAAGTCAAAACTAAGAACCTTGAGGTATCCCACCTAGACCTATCGATCAAGTCTCAAGATAGGGTATCTAGGTCTAACCAACTATCCAAAATGAGAAACACACTACAGGACATATGGATAATAATAATCTGTGAAGGTAAAAATAGTCAACACATCCTATAACGGCCTGATCCTCTCCGAGAATCGTCATAAGACACTGCTATCTTGAGGTCATGATACCAACATAGAAGAGATAATGAACTAACATTCACCAGGTTCCATTATAAAGTAATACCCCCCTCGAGTACTATTTCATTATTAATGTAAGGAATATAAAATCATATTACAATTAAACTTGACTACATTACCAAAAAAATGTTACAACCATAAAGGTTCTACTAGAAATGCACTAACTACCAATACAGATCTACAAGGACCAGTACAAAAATCACATGGGGCACTTGTGTAGAATTTCAATCCATGAAATGAAAGAAAACATTGTATAATTTTTATTATTGAAATATTAAATAATCAAACAAAGGATAAAAAACCCTACGTGGGGTCTAATAGTTGAGAATCAAGTGCTATATTGACAAACTAGCATCGCTGCACCTACCGTGAATGAGAACTGAGTCTTAAACCTCACAGTCAAATGCCTCACCACAGATCCATATAGCCATCTATCATAAAGATATTTATATATTCAATCAGCCCAAATGAGTATAATTCCACAAAACCCAACATAGGAAAATACCATTTAGGTTTATATTGAAACATTAAATAATTGGCCATTTTCATTAGTAATAATTAGACACTAGTACGCCTATAACATGTGAATCTTATGTGAATAATAAGATTTATGACACAGCTCATTCCATTTCTAGTAAAGAATTAAAATCAATCAATGGCCTCTTGATAGTGACCATGAGCTAAAAATATATATTAAATTATAAACCCCACACAACATGTTCCTCAATCAAGTAAAAAATAATATAAAACTATAGCATCATAGATTAGGACATAAATCCCATATCCCTATAAACTAGGAATTCTTATCGAAACATGTGTTCTTGACACACCATTCTACTATCCACTATAGTTTCTGACACAATCACAATAAACTTCTATAACACATTCCAAATATTAATTCAAAGGAAAAGAAACACATATGATATCAATTTGTAATGTCTGGACCCGGATTCTACTATACTGATGCTCTATGTTGGTTCTCCATAAGTTCCCTAATGTTTCCCTACATACAACAGAGGCTTCCGAATAGCAGTAAGGGCCAAATGTGTTTTTTGGGAGAGAAGTTTCCCTTATACCATAGTAAATAGTGAAAATTGCTATATATATCCCGAATTAGTATATAATAATAGGTTAAAATTAGTAAATAAACTAGAATACAATTTTATGTAATAAAAAATGAAATTATTTAAAATCTTGAAAAGTCATATCATATATACAACACCGTCCAGCCAGTAGACTGACCATACATATAGGAGCACATAAAGAAAACTCAAATAAAATTATACGACTCTCCTATAAAATATGATCCAAACAATATACATGGTCTTGAAGACACTTCCATGCTCCTCCATCTCAATTTAAATGATCTATAAGAGGGACTCCACTCAATCATGCATCCTTAAGCCACATCTTTATCCATCCGGAAATCGATGATCAGTCTAAAAAGAATAAATAAGGTATACATGCACAACGTGGTGAATGTACATGGGTGAGAAATAGTCTCAGTAGAACACCATAATCATGAACATATAAAACTTCTGCCATAATAGAAATATCATGAAATATGTCCACCCTAGCTAAGACACAACTATAATTGATAAATAATATAAATAACATGAAACCACAATCGATCATTGGGTATGTGATCCCAAAAAATTAAGAAATATAACGTCATGTGTGTGTATATATATATATTTATTTGTTTTTGTATATATCTTACAATATATATATATATATATCTATGTATTTACATGATTAAGCTGAATGAAAAAACATAAATCATCTACAATTGATCTTTGGGTTTGTAATTTCGATCATTTGAACATCCCATAAAAATGGCATTGAGCTAGATGTCATACCACTCAAGACATGTATAATTAAGTAAATCTATTGGGATGTAATCCTAACAGAAAATACCACTTTTGGATAGCACTAGAAATGTCTCTGTGAAAGATATGTCACCATAGGGGGATAGATGTACTGACCCTGGGTTCACCCGTACATTCCACTAATCACATTAATGAAAGAATCCATATACAAAAAGAAAATCATGTTAATGTTCGCTAAGCTAGATTACATACCACTCATGCAATGTATATCCAGTATGATGTCTAATTACTTCTTCCCAGTCCTTTGGAAATCATGACATTGCGACTTGGATAATCCCTTAAGGGTTAACTCTTAAGATATATATAAATGGAATTATCTTCAAATCTAGATACATGATTAGAATCCATTAAAATAAATAGATCTAATATTCAATCTTTAGGATGTAACATCAGGTGATGTAGTAATGGTGTGTCCACTCGAACCGAGATAAGATTTGAGTTGTGGGTCGATAAGGGAATAATAATCAATCAAGAATATGTCCCATAATATTTGAGGAGTGATATGTCCAACACCGTGATCATGTAATAGACTAGGGAGAGAGTAATCATCCCAACCACTCAACAGAGAATAATCAACCACACATATCCAATAAATAGAGAATCCATACCCAAACAAAAAAATCATAAGGAATCAATACCCATGTATCATATTTATAAGGACTCCATACCTGAGTATCGATGTCATAGGGAAACCATGATCAAGCCTCAATAATAATAAGCCTCCATATCCACATCATAGGAAGATAATATAGGAATACTAATAAAAAATGATCAGAATCTAGATCCTTGAGAATATGTACACGAATCCCAATAAATAATTTCAGATCATTTCATGCACATCATCCACAACTATGAAGGAACTTTTGTAATCATATCTAAACCAAAAATTAAAGGGTGAATGCATTAAGAAAAAGTGAGGGTGGACGAATGTCTAAACCCTACATAACTTTCAAAACCTCATTATCATACGAGTTATAAATGGGTTATAAAGACACTTCCTCAACCATATCTACCAAAAATATCATCACACTAGATCAGGGTTGGTCAGACACTAGGAAACACATTTGGTCCTTATGGTTTTAAAAATATAGAGGAGTCTTACATGGGATCCTCTAGGTATAAACACCAGAAAAATAACCCTACTATGGATTATTAGTATTTTAATTTAATGGAGGAATCCTACATGGGATACTGGATGGTATGTAAATATAAGAATCCTGCATGGGATCCTTAGAATGGTACATAAGAAAAGGAATCCTAAAAGGGACCCTCAATAATAGTGTTAGTAAGTATGGACATCCTATATAGTGTCATCTGAAAGAGTAAAAAGATTGAAGGATCCTATATGGGATTACCTAGATCATCATGTATGTGAATTCATCACACAGGGGACCCTTGGTAATAGTGATAACCCAAGAAATCCTATAGGGTATCCTCTAAGTCAAAAGATAAGATAAACTCCTAGCCCAAAATGAATAGTACTAGAATACTATTCTAGAGAGATGTCTTATAGAATGCCTCAGATCACTGTGTGTCACTCTCATGAGATAGTCACATTTTATTAATGGAGGAAAACCTATCTATTTATTCAATCTCTTGAAATGACTCATAGGTGTCTGACAGTAACTTAAAGGGTAGAACCATCATAGTATATGTGGAATAGTGCTCAATATGGACTATTAATGGGTTCAGTTATAACTCAAATAATAAATATATATAAAACCATTATAAGGGTATCAAGGTATGAGTATATGATATGTATACCATATTACACACTATGATCTATCGTGGCCTCACCTGGAAATGTACTCCATCAGAACATGGATTGTATAACACATGTACACAACTTTTGAGTCTTGTAAATGACATGTACCCTACAAGGGGAACCTACCTATGTGCCTCAAATGGCATGACAATGTATTTTTTCTATCTATGTACATCTAAATGGTGTGAAAACCACACGTGGTTTGGCTGTTTATGCTATATGTCCATTTTCCCCATCTATAAATGTATGGCCAGGTAATCGACTACAAAGTCCAGTTCCCGTACATGATATACATACCCCACAAAAAATATACTTCAAAAAATTCCACCTTCCCCGAACGGGATGACAAAAAAATGGGTTTTACTTATGAAAACATCTTGTTCTAAAGATTTCTTAATGGGAAACCCCTCAAATCTGACTAGAACCCCTGTTTTGTCATCAAAATTTAATGATTAGTCCTCATGGGGTCGTAATTAGTCATAATAATGAATTAAGACATAAAAAACCTAAGTCTAACAGGACTAAGAGAAAAACATAAAAATAACCTACCATTAGACAGAATCTACTAAAGCTTCATGTGTTTCTATGATTTATAGCTATCACAAAATGATATGGCTCCTCATGATCTCTATGATGTTACCTTCATTCCCCCTAAATATGCATATACTTATTTATCTCACTCATTAATTCTCCATTTTCTCTCTCATTCGCATGTAATAGGAGTCTCGATGGGTTTATGTGAGATGATAAAGAAAAATGAATAAAATAAGGAAAATTGAAAAGAAATAAAAGAGAAGAAAAAGGAAAAAGGGGACTATCTTGGCCCAAATTACAAATTGAGTATATTCCCCTCCTAAGAAAAACATCTAATTATAGAGTCAATGGTGTATGGATAATATCTATCTGATTTTCCATTCAAAATATATGGTTGAAAAATCCTTCATGAATAAATAAACATATAAATAATTAAATATTAAATATCAAATATTTTTCTAAAATTAAGAAAACTTGATATTCCACTAAATTCATGAAAAAGGTTAAAAACCCTATTTCAGGAAAAATTGAGTGGTCAAAAAATTACATAAGATCATTTTCTAGGATAAAATGACCATTTTACCCCTTATAAGCATGAGAGAGAAAAAAATCATATTTTTGATCAAATTCACAGTAAAAAAGGTCCCTACAACATTTTCCTACAACACCAACTTTTCCCCTCATCCAATTTAACAAATTATTATAATATTTCATGCACACACTAGAATCATACCTTACCCCTTTTAATAAATACCTATAAATATATGCCTTCTATAAGATGGTAAAACAAATATCAATGTATAGATATATGTTAAATTTTTTTATCCCCCTTATCAACAATATCTAAAAACAATATGGATATTGGATAAATTTTCATACCATATCATTGAAGTATGTGGCGTTGTATACCTATGATCAACCTTTTCATAGGAAATATTTCCTACAGTAATGGTTTTTTTTTAAATATCATCAACTTGAATCATTATTGGAATAAACTCTAACATTAATTCATTTTTATCTATATGATCTTTGATGGAGTGATATTTGATATTAATGTTATCGGAATGAGAATGTTGCACTAAAACATTAGTGCATTTTAAAGAAATATTTTTATTGTACTCCAAAAGTGTGGGAACATTTATATCAATAAAAAATTCCTATTAATTTTTTTTCATCCACATATGTTCTATTTTATCTTATGTGGTGGAAATAAATTTATATTTTTACCAATGATTCACCAATTGTTTTATTTATATCAAAAGTAACAATTTTTTCTAAATAAAAATACCCCACGAGATGTGGATTTTCTATTATCCACACTTCCTAAAAAATATGAATATGTATGTCCAAATAAATCAATCATTATTGTGATATTATATTTCAAGAAAAAATATATTATTACCTTAATATATCATAGATTTATCCTTTTAGTAGTGTGATGAGATTCATTTGGTGCACTTTGATACATGGAACAAATTGAATGAACACACATTGTATAATTCCTTGAATTTTTAGATATAATAAAATTCAAACTAAAATTTTAAACTCATTATGATTTGGTTTTTTTATTACCCATATTTTGACATATTTGTTCCCATTTAAATTGATGCTGAAAATATCTTTTAATTTTCCATACAAAAAATCCTTAAAATTTTATCAAAACACTTTTATTTATATAAGAAAATGTATTTATTATCTTGTGAGATTAGTAAGATAAAAAATTATTTCATTTCACTAAACATGGAAATTTCATTTATCATCTTTATCTCTATAGAAAACTTTTCCAAACACTCTTGATCATTACATTAGAATATAATTTCCTCAACATATATAATCCCAATGATTTAAACATATAGATTTTCTATTATATAGTGGTTACTATAAAATCTTCCTTTATATAAGTTTCTAATTTTTAATAAACTACCCAATTGATAATATAAATATCTAAGATATAAATTTAACACATACAAACCATTCTTTAGAATTCACACAGAACGTTAATAATTAATTTGAATGAAACCTCCTATCTTTTTAAAATAAACATCTCCATCCATCTATCCATTAATTAAATTTGATATTACATCAATCTTGATAATTTTATATCTTTATTGTAAAGTGATAAAAAGAAATATTCTGATAGTTTATAATATTTCCAAAGTAGAAAATGTTTTACTAAAATTTATGCCTTCTTTTTGTAAGTAACCATTATAAACCATCCATGCCTTGTTTCGTTTAATTGAAACATTTTCATTGATTATGTTTTATAAAACCTTTTTTCTAATCACATTATTATTTTTTTGTTTGGGTAAAAGTTCCCAAGCATCATTATTCTCAATACCATCAAGATATTCATTCATAAAATCAATTAACTCTTGATATACTCAATAATCATCAACATCTTTTTGCTCAACTTTGTAATATAAAGAATTATGTGAAACCAACTTTTATATTCTTCTAGTTTGAACCTTTTAACGTCAATCTTGAATTTTGTTATGAAATTACAATTTCTTTCTTTGAAAATTATGATTTATATTAAATTTTTTCTCATCATCTGAGACAACTAAGTATGAATATTCATCTTGATAAGCATCAAAATTGTTCTTATCATTATAACATTTTTAAGGTTGTTCATATATAACAACCTCATCTTCCATTTATTCTAAATATATCACTGTTTTTGAAATATTATTATTAGTATATTTAGTAACTTTTATATCCATTAAATTAAAAAAAATTCTTGTATCTTTATTATAACGGTTGTATTATCTACCATTTCGAGGATAGGAAAAAAATTTAATCAATACCACTCTAATTAAAGATCAAAATATTTTTCATAATTAAATTTATAATGAAATGAATTTTGAAAAAAATTAGTTATATCAAACATGGTATTTCACAACATTAAATATTGTATGGAGTGAAATTAGTGTTTAAAATATAAAATCATCAATTTGGTATATATACATAGTTTCTATGATATCTGTCCAGTAACAAACCAAACTCTAGATCGATAGAGCCGCTGTTTAATTTTTTTACATTTTTTAAGATATAAGAGATCTCACAATATAGGATTTATTAGTATATTTTTCTTGAATAACTAGATACATAAATATTCCCATACAACAATGGAAATATAAAATTCATAGAAAAAATCATTATGGATTCCTGGATATTATTCATAATATCACCCTTTATATGATTGGATAGTAAAACAAATAAATGGTGATATCATATGCTTAATAAGTTTTATATATATTAGAATATATTAATAGTAAATAATGAATAAATAATATGGAATGGAAAAAATCATAAAACATATGTCACATAATCAATAACTTTAGCATGAAATGCAACCCTGATTAATATCATGTAGTAATATCATGGAAAATTTAACTAAATTCTCAATGATTGAAATGCATAATGTTGGATGTCATGATTTCAGATATCATGGTATCCATACCATCATATCCTTTTGGAAATACTTTCTAAACAATGTGGTTGCATACACCAACACCCTATTTAATAATTTTGTAAAAACTACTTGCCTTATGATACTATTCGATGCATCGAGGGGATATATAACTCTAGGCCACATTATCCAGTATATTTACAATGCATTCCTTTAATATTGAATGATCAATCTAATTCTTAAATAATATTTCTTATCAAAATACATCTATATTGAGTAAAGAATACATATTTTTAATGTTTCCACATTCCATCCAATTACATTAAAAATGGTATATTATTTAAGAAATAATAGAATCCATGTTATAAATTATATGTATAATTAAGAGAAATGTATTGTTTTTTGATAAAAAGAATGTGAATGTTTTAAGAGAAAGTTAATGACTTAAAAATTAATCAACAGATATGTGATGACTATAAAAAATTATATTATGTATTAAAATAAAATGTTTTAATGTATACAAGACAATGTGATTGAATAACTAATTTTTTTTATGAAATAAAATTCTTGGAAAAAAAACTTAATACTTTCAAAATATCAAAAAGAGCATAATATTTTTATAGTGGTAGGAAAATATATTCATGTTGTATACAATGAAAAGAAAGATTCATTTTGAAATTTTGGTAAAGTCTATAAAAAATAACCATTTAATAAAAACATTATATATTTTCCATTAAGTAAATGCAAAAAGTCATGGATAACATAAAATATCCTTAATAAATCATTTTCATATAAAATAATTTTATTAAAATGCTGAAAAATATAATCACGGAAAAAAATGTTCCCTATCAAAATAAGAAATATTAGAAACTTTTATTTTAATCATTCCTATAGAAATTTAAACTTTAATTGAATCATTATTAATCATGAAAAAATATATATTCACGTTAAATACTTCAATGGGCCAGTATATACACCAAAAAGAAAAATAAGTGCATAATACCAAATAAGACTTAATGGAGTGTAAATTGATACCAAATCCATTACAATGATTATAAAACCGAATTGATAATTAATAAATAAATTAATTATGTGTAAGAAATTTAAATCCACTAAAAAAAGTGTAAATAAAACATAATATAATCATAGTTCATTTCACACATAATCATGGAATAAATTAGTCAACAAGGTATAAGTATAAACCAATGAATGGTATTTATGTTAAGAAACCCCTTACATCTCGTTTGACATTCCTCATAAGATATTCATTGCTCCTATAAAATTAATTTAAATTTAATATAATTACATAAAAAACAATATACTTATATATAATATAACAATATGGTAAGTTTATAACATTTTATCTGATTTTTTAACAATATATTATTATTATCAATTTTTTGGGTGTTAACAACTTCATTTTCCATGTATGCTTTGTTTTAAAATATTAGGACCTAGAATCATGATAATGTATACATAATATCCTTAATTTTATTAATTTTTTAAATATAATATATATTCAATATATTTATATTTAGATATATCTATAATATTTAATGATAAAAACTATAGTATATCATTCACAGAGATGGTAGGTTGTACGCACATATGCATATTTTTTCCACAATTTGATGGACAGAACAAAATAAATGTAAATAATAATTAAACATTAAAGTATAATTTCTATATCCTATATATCTTATATATTCATTTAATATATTATTATTACCATCCATTTAAACCGGCAATGAAAAAGTAATCACATTTCATTAGGGAGGTAGTAGTCAACACGTATGCACGAGAGACGTTGTTGTTTCCCAATAGATTGGAAGGTAAGATAGTATATATGATATTATAATTACATAATAAAATTAATTTCATAAATATCATATATATTCATAATTTTCATCTTTATAACCATTTAACTAACATGGTGATGAAAAATTAACTACACCGCTACGTAGAGAATGTAATTTGTACATATGCATAGTGATGTTTTTTTATTTTTGTAGGATGATAAAGTGAATAAATATGGTTTCACCATAATCATAATAAAATATTATTATAGTTATTAAAATTTATTTATTATTTTATGATAGAAATATACTTTAATTGGATGTAAAAAAAGATATAAACTTATTAGAGTCGTTAATGATGATTACCACTTATTCGATGAGAATTATTTAAATATCATCTTAGGAGATATGGGGTCATTACTTTGGAAGATATTAAAATTTTTAAACATGTATAAGGATGAATATAATAGAATTGGACATTTTAAGATAGATCTAGGTTACTCAAATTCGTATAATGGAAAGAGAGAAGACGTGTCCTTTTATAAGCAATTG
Source organism: Viscum album (assembly GCA_963277665.1). Lineage (NCBI taxonomy): Eukaryota > Viridiplantae > Streptophyta > Magnoliopsida > Santalales > Viscaceae > Viscum > Viscum album. The sequence continues at coordinate 1,418,632,620 of OY728123.1, read as the reverse complement.
AAGGGGAACTCTTGAAATTTCATAATCTATTAAATTATTATAAATTATATTTTATGTAAAAATGGTAAAAAATTTGATATAATTCGAATATAAGATGAGAATAACTCTAAGTTATTTCATCCATTTATATTTTTTCATGTTTTAGTTATTTATTTTCTCTTATCGTTTTAATTTTATCACTCATTAACCTATTGATAATTACAGCAATATTAATGTTTTATACCATTTAAGTATCAATAATGTTACAAAAAAAGGAAAAACCTACCAATAAATTGAATGTGTTTTATGTTTCAAAACATACTACAATCATTAGAATAATATATGTTTTTATATGAATTTTAAATCCTTATAAAATATTATTTATTATAAAATATAATTAATATCATTTTTTAAACGTTGAAATTAATTTGACGTTAAATACATCAAGACAATGTGAGATTTAAAATATAGTCCTTTAAAACATCCCTATCATGTCACAAACATCAATACATTTTGTGGAACATAACCATTCAATGAATTTGTATTACATTAAATATTTTTAAAATTGTTTATTTTAAAGTCTATTAATTTAATAATTATTGTGTTCCCATTATGTATGTAAGGGAACTAATTATTAAAAAAAAGTTAAAATAAGAAATCATGTAAAAAATCATTCATATTTCACACAATTCATTATAATTAGATATAATTTGTATTTATCAATATCAAAAAATATAATAGATATTAAAATTATAAAAGTGACATTTTTTTCTTTATCTCTCAATTAAATATTATAATGGTCAAAATAAAAGAAATATGTCACAAAAATTGCATATTTTCAAAATTGTTAAAGAAATTTCTGAAATCAATTCATTCAATAGGATAAATTTATGTTTTAGGTTGATTTTTAATGTCTTATCACATTATTTTAATATTAATTACTAGCATTACCTTTTACCAAGATGATAAATTTTACCATAGTTAAATTTAATATTGCCTAAAAATAAATGGCATCTATTTTCCAAATTTTATCTTCTTTAATCCAAGTACAGAATTCGTTCTTTAGGATTATCTTTCTATAGGTGGAAGAAAATAATTTTACTGAAAATGCATAAAACTAAATATGATAAAACTTTCTAGAAAAATTTTATAAACAACAATACAAACACCAAGCTACGAAAATAATTATATAAATCACCAAATCCCTTGGGGTCACTATTTCCAATAGAAATCGACGCCCATGTAGAAACCCAATTAGGATGAGGGTGTCATACTCCATTCATGCCTAGAACGCCATCGACTGCGAAACTACACATCCCCAAACCTTTTTAGCACTATTTTAAATCTAATTGAGATAGGTGTAGAAAAACGTGAGGTTATAGTAGTGATTTGAGGTGCCATGCACTTCAATAAAAAATAGGAACCTTCATTAGGACCACTTAAACCACCCTTTTGAACTATCACCATGAAAAAACACCTTAAAATGTTTCCACGATCATCAAGGATGATTAAAAATGAACCTTTACTACAGCTAACCACGACCATCTCTAGGCGATCATCACAAACCATGACCTCCAAATATCACCATCGTCATCGAGGATAAAACTAGAAGCCCTCTTCACCAGATCGTGTCATGACCTGAAATAGAAAAAAATTCTTCCCAACCATGTGCACCTCATTCAACACACAATTCCAACCCAATGAATGGTTTTCACCAATAAAATAAGTTGTCGATCAATAAACAACTATGAAATGACATGAAGTAACCAATAGGGGAAAACCAATGACCCAAATATATGACAGTAATATTACAAGATGAGATATTCTTCCAAGTACATCCACAAAAACCATCCCAATCCTCCCGGAATACATCTACCATTAACAGGAGTGGTGTATGACATGGTGTTTTAGGAATGAAATGGAAGATAATGAGATAATGGTGATAGGGAATAATACATAGAGGGAATGCTGAGGTGAGAAATCACCTATAACGCCTCTCTATAATCCCAAATCCATTATCCATTATACCATACTAACAATATATAGGGAAAACATGATCATATAGGTCAGCATGGAAGATACGAGAGACTAAAAAATCCCCCAATAGATCAGACAATAATAAGATAAAAATAATTCAGGGGTAGAAACCACCAATTACAAGCTAAACCAAAGATGAGATGGGGTATCGAGATGCATACTGAATGAATCATAAAGAAAAGGAATCCAGGAGGGGATAAAAAATTAGAATAGTTTTAGAAAACAGTAATTAAACGTCTCTCATGAGTGACTAATTCATGTCAAATACTATTAGATGAAATAATTTGGATTAAAAAATTAAATTTCATTATGAATAAAGGATTCATGAAATTAAATTTAAATTTGTTTTTAAATACACCATATAAATTATATTATGAGCATAACATTAGAACATGACTCATTGAAGAGATGTTGATGTGAAATCCCTTACAACGACCATATAATTTAAGTAAAAATTTATCAATAAAGTGATTCAAAAAAAATTTAAATAAAAAAAATCTAAATTACAAAATAATACAATAATAGATTATTTTTTATGTAATCATACCATAAAAAATCCAATATTGATGTAGTATAACTCAACTTTTAGAATATTCAGTTAAGAAATCACTTACCACTTGGTAACATTCATGTAAAATCCCTTTGGATAATTATTATTCACTGAAACATAAAATACCATTAATTATAATTTATTTATGATATTACATGTAAAATGGGTGTTATAAACCACATGAAAAAGAAATTCAATGCATGACATTAAAACAATCCTTAATAGAGTGAACCTGAGACAAAATCCATTTGAATAATCGTATCATTGAATTGATAATTAATAAATAAATTTATTTTTTATAATATATTTAAATAAAAATTTAGAAATACAATGTAAAATAATAAAGGGTCACTACAAACATAATATTGTCATATATAAGATAATGATGAAGTAATATAACTCAATGAAAACATTTGAGTTATATAACCCCTTACCACATTGGTAACATGAAAATAATAATCCTCTTGAAAGAGATAAAATAAAATGAAACATTAAAAATCATGATTATAAATTGATTCATGATATAACATATCAAATGACTGGTATATATACCTCGTAAAATACGATCTGTGTATAAGATAACATATTCTCTAAAGAAATCAATTTGAGATGAAGAACCCTTACCGAACGTTTGATTTTCCTCATAAGCTATTTTAACCTAATGTATACTGAATTTAAATTTATTATAATTATAAACTAGAAGCATATACATATCAATAATTTCAAATATGATAAATGTATAACATGTTATTACCTATTTCTTAAAAATATTTTATTATTATCATTATTTTTTTTATTAACAATGTATTTTTTTATATATGTTTTGATTCGATGGATTAAGTATTTGAATATTTCTCATTTTTATACAATCTCCACAATTTTATATATTTTATAATTATTGTATATATTAAATATTTTTATATTTTTATTAACCCATAAAAGGTAGATATAGAATAATGAATTTCATAATTCATGAAGACGGTAGGCCATATGTAAGCATGAATGTTTTTCCCACATTTCATCAGATGGGATGAAAGAAAAGTAAATAATATTTCAAAATTATAGGGTCATTTTGATTTCATATATATCTTATATATTAATTAAATAATTCATTTCATTCATCCTTGTATATAAGAAATGAAAAACAAATCACATCACTTTATAGAGGTAGTATTCCACACATACACATGAATGACATTATCTTTTTCCAATGGATTAGAAGCATGGAAGTTATATGTGATATGATATTTCTAGAATAATATTTTATTTAATAAATATCATATATATTAATTACTTCCATATTTATAAAAATCCAGGTAAAGTGGTGATGAATAATGAATTACACTACTATGTGGTAACGATAAGTCGTACGTACGCACGAGTTATTTGTCTCCTTATATAGGGTGGAAAAAAATATGGAATATCGTTTTACTATAATAATATTAACATATCAGTATAATTAATATACTGTATTTATTATTTTTTTATGTCTTCAACACATTAAATAGGATATATTAGAAGAAATTTTGTTGAGAGAGTTAGTAATGATGATTAAGTCTTCTTCGATAGGCTTCCATTAGATATCCTCTTACGGTAAAAATGTTAGTCTTTTGGAAGGGAAATAACCACTATAAAATGAATAAGGATGTTTATAAAGTAATTGGGTTGGGTTATATAGGTATATATTTTCAAAAGTGGTGTAATGAAAATAAATAAGGGTTTTCCATTTATAGGATGTGGGAGGGACGTTCGTGACAATACAAAATGATTTAAATTAATAAAAATTTTAATGTATATTAAAATTGATCTAAATTAATATAATATGAATATTATATGATAATAAGTCTAAATAAATTCATATAATAAAATTTTTAAAAGTTTTGGTCCTTTTTTTACACTTATATTTTAGTTTTAACCCTTGTTAACCTTTTTGACAATTACAATAATATTAGAGTTTCCTAGCATTTAATGGTCAAAAAAGTTACCATAACTGAAAAAAAGAACAATAAATGTACCAAAAATGATGTCTTTACCCATAACCCATTCATATATTAAAATATTATAATTTTATTAATTATAAATTATTTAATAAATTATTATGTATTATAAAATATCCTTAATGTCATTTTTGAAAAACTCATTTAATTTGATATTAAATACAAAAAGAAAAAGTGGTAATTCAAATTTAATCATTCCAAAAATACATAAAATATTACATGTATCTATAAATATATGAAACATAATAAATCATCATATTTTTATTACTTTTAAATATTTCTAAAATCATTTATTTTATGTTTCTATCAATTGAATTAATATTGTATCGACATTGTGTATAAATCTAAGATAATTATTCAACATAAATAAAATTAATTTAAACAAGGTAATAAAATCATAATAAATATTTAAAATAACCATTTATAAAAAATATTAATGTTAATTAATCTCTTTCAAAAAATATTATAGACATTAAAATAATAAAAGTTACATTATTGCCTATATCACCCAGTTAAATATTATAAATATGAAAATCAAAGAAATATACTGCAGCGTTTCCATATTTTGTAAACATGGATGGAAATAGTTTAAATACATTAATCCAATTGGATAAAGGTATATTTTGGGTTTTCAATAATTCCTTATCATGTTATTTTTAAACATAATTACATGATTACCCGTTTACCAATGTGATAAATTTTACCACTATTACTCTTCGTAACGCCTAAAAATAAAAGAGGCCAATTTATCAAATTTGAACCTATAGATTAAAAATATTGAATACAATTTTCCATATTCATTTTCTAGAAGTGGGATAAGTTAATTTCAATATTAATTCATAAAATTTAAAAGAAAACATTTTTAAAAAATATATTTTTTAAACACAAACATTAACTTAATTCAAAATCATCATAATTTTGTAATTAAAATAGAATTAATAAGATTGTTATAATAAATACATATCATATATAACATTAAAATAAAATAATATTATGTTACTTTTCAATTACATCATTTAAATAAATTAAATGGTAGTATTTTAGAAATTAGTATTTTTACAATTCACTGCAAAATAAATCATTTCAGAAAAATTAAAAATTGTTACATTAATATTATTTTTATACATTTATTTAAAAATTGATATTATTTTTATAAAATTATATTTCTTAGTGTGTTATAAATTAATTATATTTTATGTACACAAAATGCAATAAAAATATTTTTTGAATAAAAGTTATTTTTGAAGCATCAAATGACATTATAGAAAATTGAGTACTTATATATTATGAGTTAATCAAATTAATTGAATCATATAAAAAATTTATATTTTTTTCATGATTTTTAAATTCCTATTTATAAAACTAATTTTAACATGTAGTCTGTAATAGTCGTGTTTAAATAATAATATTTTAATATTATATCATTTTTCATTTTAAACATGGTGTTGTGTGTCAAGAAAGACATTGAATAGTCCAATTTATTTGAAGTGAAATATATCTCAAAATATTAGGATTTAATATTTTGTTTAAATATCATGATTTGCATCATGTTCATTCAACATTATTCATTCAATTTACACTAAAATTTTATTTCATCGTTTAGCAACACCGTTCTGCTATTGTGTGTTTGATGCACTAGAATCAGAATGAATATTACACTTTTAAAGATAATTTTGAACCTCCCAATAATATATTCCATCTATTATTATTATGAACCATCTTCAAAAATTATCCACATTCATTTTCCACACATCTCTCGAAGTAGATAAAAGTTTATTGAGCCTCTAATTTATGTTTCAAAAACATTATAAATGTAATGAGAGTAAAGTAATCAATAAAATAAATAAAGTACATAAATTCATGTGTTTATTGTTAACTAATTGGACCACATATATTATAATGTGTTATCTCTAGGGGATGAGTTGAATGAATCTCAAATTTCATATTTATATATTTTTGAAATATTACCATTCATGAAAATGGAAGAAAACCAATATCTTATTATTTTCATGTTAGGAATATGATGAATAATTTATCCCCTCACTAGCTGTCTTATATTCCACTGATACTTGTTTCCAAAAATTTTATACTATGGATGATTTTCTTTCATCACGCTCAGATATAATGAACATTTTCAATCACCAACATAAAACTAGTTTCAAACTATTTATTGCGATCTCACTACAACAAACCCATATGCTATTATCATAAATCAAAAATAATATTTTCGGAAAAAAACTTCAGTATCTTCATCACAGAGTGATGAAACTCCTAAAAAATGGTGTTTTATCCCATCAAAGAAGAAGGTTAATTTGGATTTTATATTATCTTCCACAATGATAGAAGATAAATTTCCTTTTGATTTTGAGTGACTCATCATTTCCAAAAGTCATCTGACATTCTTCATAATTTTTCACATTCCTAATATAAATACAATCTCATGTTCTTTGTTAAGAATACCCACTATCTAATATCCACAATCATTTTCTTTTTGTAGCATCGAGATAATTTTCAATAACATAATCAATTTTCATTTCATTTTTATTTCTTCTCATGAGGGTTTTGTGATTTTTTGTATAAACATTGTTTCACTAGAATCATGAAGAGAAAACATTTTTCAAGATGTCCTAGCTGATCACATCATTCATAAAGAGTTTCCAAATTATGGATTCTATTTTTAACCTCTTAAATAAATCTCCCATGTTTACTTTTAGAGTGGGTTGACTCCCTTTCAAACTTCCACCATTTTATCCTCTATTGACTGTAATATTGTGGATTAAACCAACACATATATGTTTTATTCCAAAAAACTCCATAATACAAACAATTACTATTGAAATCATACTTCTCGTTATAACATGCATACCTCCCAGAGTTGTGTTTCAAATTTTAATCTACATTCCTACGTTACACCTTGGTATTTGATTGTAGACTAATTCATTAGTTAACTCATATAATTTTCTTCTTATATTCAAAAAAAATCTAGTTGTTTAAGATTTGTTTTAGAATTAGAAACCCTAAAACCATCCAATTTTTTCCTCATTTTTTGATACAAACAAGGTCTTTATTACTTCACTTTTATTATTAGAATTTTCATTAATTATTTGATCATTTGAAGTTAAATTTTGTTGATCCTTCTTAGGTTTACACTACTCAAAACTATCACCATATTTTTAACAATGTTTTGGAAGTTCATAAATCATTGTTCAACTTTAGAATATTTTTAGTGAAAAATATCTAACTTTTCACCTACTATCAAATTTTCTTTTATATTGAGGTTGATATTTTTATTTGTATTAATAAACATATTTAGTTAATAAATTTAAATTGGAAACATGGATTTATTTTCAAGAAAGTATTATTGATTGTTTGTAGAATGATTTTATTTATTAAACTTTATATTCATTATCTCAAGTCTATAATATATGAATGAAATTATTTAAAATATCCCTTTATCATAGATTCCATCTTATTTACTCATTATTCTGGACAATTTACTTCCTAATTAGTAAAATTTTAATCATTCACTATTAATATAAAAACATTTTTAGTATAACCATCATTAAATTTTTTAGCCTCTTATTTACAATCATTATATTCCTCAAATTTTGACAAAACATTTCTTTTTCTTATTTATCAAACTGGTTATAAAATCACATTTAATTGGATTTGGATTTCCAAACATTATTTTTGAGGGATCTACTTGAATTTATGTCATCTTCAACACTTTCATCAATATATCTTCATCATGGATAGTATGCAGCAAACTTTCCAACAACTTTGCATCTATAGACATTTATTGGTATCTTCCCTTGTAATTTTATGTTCCTATTTTAACATTTTTAGAAAACAAATAAATAAATTCATCAACAAATTTATTAAACTCATATTTTGTGTCAGAGTCACTTGATTCATCTTTGATATCTTTCTTATATTTTCTTTGATTATCATATTTGAAATAATTTTCCTGATCAACCTTCCCTTTTTTATTTATAAGCTTTTATATTCTCTTTTCATAAGTGATGAGTGTGTTATATATATTATCTAGAGATAGTGTTTTAGGATATATATCTTTTAATGAAAAAAAATTTACATAAAATCTATCAAGAAGAATTAACAATATAATTTAAAAAATGGTTGAATCTATGAACATGTCAAAATGATATATTTTGGCACTAGTAATGTCATTCACCCTTTTAATTATGTCAACAAGTGATTCATAGTCACCCATATTAATAATCTTATAAAGTAGTCTTCTTATTTATAACAACACTTTATTTACTTTCATATATACTTCATAGTTGTTCTTAATTTTTTCAAAACCATGTTTCCTTTACAAATCCTTTATATATTTGAATCTTACATTCAAAGACCGAGGAAAGTTTATCGTTTTTGCATCTCACAAAATTCTACAAATTTTTCTTATTATCATCCATTAGGGGAAATTCCTCAACCATAGGTATTAAACCATATGTAGTAGTTTTGAAAGCTTTATACCCAAAGAATAGATGTTAAGGAATCATTATATTGTTTCAAATATGATAGTTCATTCCATAAAAAATGAATCCCATTACTGTTTACAAAATTCTAATCATCGATTTTAAATACACATTTCTTTAATCTTAAGTAAGGATTCGATAAAGGGAATATTCACTTTGATACCATTTTAAAGGTCCAATTAGTATCTATATAATCACCGATAGGGAGATGGTTTGAATTTGTGATCTTTTATTTTATATTTTTTGACACGTGAAAAAACCTTCATCTCTTATTGAAGGGTTATGAATTTTATTAAAATAGGCGCACAAGCATAACCCACATGAACACATTTATTTAGAAGTTTTATTTCTCAACAAGAGTAGATGATCCCTGGATTGGTTTTTAAATAACCCAATACTAATCAATAAACTTGAAAAAAACCGTTTTATATTTTTAAAGTAGGCATATAATATATTTAAACTAGTATTTCAATATAATCATACAATAGTGTGTGTACCCCTTGTATTGATAAAATATTTAACTATGATTTTGTACCAACCCTTAGAAAAAATTATCAATAGGATTAATATTTTTCACCATTGCAGCTTTTAATTATTCACACATAATATTCATTAATGAAAGTCTTCTAATCTATATTGACTTTCTAACAGTATGAACATTATCCTTAGACTTTTATATAATCTTATTATTCCACTATTTATCTAGTTAATCTATTTAGTAATCCTTTAAGAAAGACATCGTTTCTTTTCCAGTTGGATAAAAATCATCATGTTCCTTCTAAAAACTGATTACACATTCTTTTTTCTTTTTCATATGTTCATTTATGCAAACAATATTTCTAATTACAACTTATATGAAACCTTTTTTAGTGTCTTCTGTCTGGTTCCTCGTATCACAACATCTATTTCTGATAAAAACTTCTTCTTTAACCAAGAAATACCTTATTTAGAAAAATTTTTATCAAACATTGGATTCCATAATTTAATCTAGAATCACCTTCCAAAACAATTAATTCCATAATTCATCTTTTATATGTACGAATAGTACTCCCATTTTTTTCTTTATGAGCACCACCTATATATAGTACCACTTAAAGGGGAATGGGGGGAAAATCCATTTATTTTTCTACTTAATAAAAAATGAAATTTCATATATCACACTAAAAAAATTTTTCTGGTATAATTATCTAGGATACTTTAGTATTCTTGATGCTTATTATAAATTTGAACATCAAGAACCATAAAAAAATCCTTCAAACTCTGTGATAACCACATATTTTTCCACTATGGTATTTTTAAATTAAAAGATCATCTATAAAAATCACATTGAATATATTTTAGATGATTTTTTTAAGAACATATAATCTATACCACTATATACCAAACATTCATATGGTAAAACATTGTAGAAATTATTCCATCTGATCATACTTCATTTGATTATCCTCCACATCTTCTTAAAACCCGTTTTGGAAAACATCCTTCAGAATTTGTTTCTATACGAAAACTTTCATTATAATTCTATATATGTTTCCCTCATATGTAATACTCTATCCAATAGAGTATATACCAAAATATCAGTTTGATTATTTCAAAAATATAATTATGAATGAAAAATCAGAATCTTTTGTATGATCATCGGTCCTTACAATATAATCTATCCAATATCATTTTGAGAGATCATATTTAGGCCCTTATCTGATTAAAGACTATCCATTTGGAATTCATCCATTTGGACTTCATCCATTTGGACTTCATCCATTTAGACTTTATCCATTTGGACTTCTTCTATTTGGACGTCATCCATTTGGAATTCATCAATTTTGACTTCATCGATTTGGATTTCGTTAATTTGGACATAATATGAAATATTTCTCAGACTTTATTATCATGTAATTCAGTAATAATTCACTGATCAATAAAATTTAAAAACAAAGAACACAAAAACAAATCAAAAAAGCCTCTGTCTGATATCTTCTATCTGGTGAATACCATAGAACATCCTCAAAATATTCTGTTACAAACATAGAACATAAAAATGTATTTCTTCCCATTTAATAATACACATTGATTATATGATTTTTTGAAATAATTATATAGGAAATTTAAGAACCTCAAATAATCACAAAATTTTATACTTCATAGTAAAATATTTATAGTGAACATTATATGTAATATAAAATAGACATTAACCACATACAATATGCCGGCATATATTTTTCTAGAATACTCCATTAGATGGAATTCATCTAGAAAACTATGTATGTATTTATCTATATATTTTCTATGTACTGAATGTCTTAATAAAATAAATATTTTTATGTTGATTTGAAAGATAAAAATAAGGAGGTATATTTTCTTTTAGCTAAACAATCTTCCTCAAAACCTCTTCTAAATTATTTAAAACACCTAATAAAATCATGGTCACAACTTGTGTTTCCTCCACTATGATTTCTTTGAAACCTTTTTAAATGAACAAAACTATATTATTATTAGATTATAGTTAAATATTGGCATAATTATTAGGAACCATATAATGATCTTAAAAAATTTCACATCTAAAATGATTATTTAGATAACTCATAATAAAAAATATACACAGAATCCACTAGAGAATCCTCGAACATGGGTTCTTTATTCCACTATATCTCACAAAACATACATTGTTGGTAAATATGTATCCTGATTATGATTTCATATAATCTAGGTATATTTAGAAACAACCATCTATACATTCCTTAATTATTATAACCTAATTTTGTCTATAAACCAAGAACATATCCTCAATTTTCCTAAGATACTTCTGGACAGTATTGATAACCATCTAATTATTTTTCCCTAGAGTATCTTAATATCTACCTAACATGCTTAAGGCATATATGATATCTTCCATGATCTATAACATAGTATACATGAAATACCCTATTATATATGCGTATTATATTCTTGTCATCCTCTATCTCTCCTCATGTGTTTAAGGACACATCTTCTAAAAATACTGAATTCAACGTGACATATGAAACAATACCATCATTGATTATTCCATTATGAATCTATTCACTATCCAGACAATGTATGTAATTTAACTAAGTCAATTTAGATTATTTGATCTACTATAACATATTTTGGTCCCAATTATATTTTCTTCTTCACATAGTTATTCTATAGATAATCACATGTTTAACCAAATATTAATGGACTTTAATACTGGTATACCATTTCCTATATGTATTATTTCATTAATATACTCTATAATGAAAATTATTTCTGTCCCAAAAAATATATTATAGGTAAATGGATCATATTTATTCATTATGAATTCATGTTTTTTATAGCTTCATCAAAGAAAATGTTTCATGATGTAAATTATTCCTATAATCTATAAATAAATATCTACAACTTTCATAATTAATTAGAATTATTTAGAATAAAAAACCCCTTCAGTTGTGTCATATAGACATATTCTTAAAGTTTCATATTAAGAGAAGTTATTTTGAAATTAATTTATCAAATCTCATTTTCATGGTATGATGAAATTTAATGTTTAATTTAAATGAATTTAAATGTTTCAAATAGTGAAAGTGATTTCCCATATCTTATTCCATGACGTTGTTTAAATTGTTTTGGCACCATTCATTCTTTATAGGTAATAAATTCTCCATCCATTTGATTTTTCTCATTTAATATCCATTTAACAACAATAGGCATTACATCAACCATATAATCTACCAGAATCTTAATATGGTTTAGGTACTTTCAATCAATTTCCAAACACATGGATTTTTTCAATTTTGGGACTTCTACTCCAAAAAAAATTCAATTTTTGTTACTATATAATTACCATTAAATAATAATGAGTCAGCATCATTGGTGACTAGAACAACATCTCATTCTAGTTTTCTAACATCTCTTATACTCCTAAAAAGTACTTATTTCATTGGAACATTCTCTTCTATTGGGTTTTGCGGGACCTGTTCAAGTTCCAACCCTTTTGTATCTTCGACCATGCCTTCAAGAAAGTCTATCCTATTCCCACTACCTATTTTAGATTTTTGATCTCTTGTATGGAACATGGGACATTTGTTTACTAAACCCTTCTCCCTTTAGGTAACATATAGTTAATATCATTTAGTTTCCTTAAGATACCTTAAATGGATACAATAAATTCTTCAAGGTGTAAGTTCATATCAAGATATAGATATAACAACTAATTCTTAATCACACATTAAGATATGAAATAATTAGGTTTTGAGTCCATACCATTGAAGATATGGAATTTTTTTATCATCTTTATTTGGAACTTGGTTTGGTGTATGTGTCTCTATCCAAGATGTGTATCCCCAAAATGGTAATGAATGAATTTCTTGAGTCATAATTAATATTACCATATCCAAAAAGTTGGTGTTCCTCATTTCACTAGAACTATTCCAAAATGTTTATTAAGGTGGAATGAGTTGATATTGAATCTCAAAATTTTATAAATAATCAATGAACTCATTGTTAAGGTATTATATACCATGTTTTGGGTAAAGATTCATTCTATTCATTCAATGTTAGTTCTCATCATCATTATAATATTTCATGAATTTAAAAAAGGAGAAAAAATTATTCCAAAATAAATATCTGTATCAATAAATAAAAAATTATTCTATAAAATTTATAATGTATGAGTTCCCTCACCTAGAATCAGTAATAAATATTTGGAAAAAATTATAAACTAACTCAAGAAGCTTTGTGGCCCTTTTAGAATTTCCACTAAATAGATATTTGGTTATTTTGACTTCAAAAAAAGTGTGATATTTTCCATGTTGGTTAAATTCAAATGAATATAAATAAACATTTTAGTATAATTTATGCAATCTATTTTCATTTATATATACTATGTGGTGGTTATAATGTTTGGTGTGATATGAGTCATTTGAAGCATATTCATCTTTGATTTTAATCACATGGTTATTGTAATCAAACACATTGAATGTAAAATTAAAATGTTTCATACCATAAATAATTTGATATTTACAATACATGAAACATTTATTTTTAAATTTGAAAATAAATACATCTGATTGATGCCTAGATACTGAAATAATTTTTTAGTAATTGACATCCCAAAATAAAAATTATTTAAAACCCAGATCATAAAAATCAGAAACAAGAAGTGGTAGTCTCCAATATCTATATCAGAAATCATGGATTTTTTAGTGGCTCATATATCCACATAAAAAAGGGAAAATTGTTTAAATAAGTATTATTCTTATAATTAAATACAAACATGAGAAATATGTATAATATCCAATGTGTATAAATATATTTATTATAGTAAAAAATGAAATTACATAATGCATCAAATTTCATCAATTATATTGAAATTATTATTCTAATAGACCTTATTTCTATAAGTGAAAAATATAACATCATATTCTCATTCTAACATATTGATCCACCTCTTATTGGAAGGGCGTTCTAAAGAATACAATGACATAGAGTAATTCATAAAGATGATCATATTTCCTTTTCTCTTAGTCCCCATAAATATAGAAGGATTTTGTTTCTTAATATACATATCAATATATATAATAAGGCTAAAGATATCTCAGAGGTAATTATAAAAGTTTTTTATATTTAAATTCATTATAATTTTGTACAAACATGGAGGGATTGATGTAATCATGAGATCCATGAAAACATCATTGGTTAATTTAGACCCATATACTTATAGATGATCAATGTAGTTATCAATATTGAATATATCATTCCTATTAAGATAATATTCTCCATTTAATTTAATAAATAACACCTTGGATAACTCAATGTAATCCAATTTATCTTTTTACAAATATAGATCATGAAGACATTGAATCTTGTTATATGCATCAATGTTCTCATTATAATTTAAGAGTTCACTAGAGTTTGATGATTATATCAAACTTTGATCATTTATCCGATTATTTATTTTTATTTTATAAATAATGATTTCTTTATCACTATCCTCCTTAGAATGTGTATTATACATTATGGATTATAACACATAAATGACCTGTTTATGGAGTAGTAAAATTTACAAGGACTTGTACCATTATTGGAATTTTATGTTAGTTATGATGTTTAATTTTTATATAATTATCACTGAGATATATTTTTGATGAAAATATGATTTCACCTCAAAAAAATAAAATATTATTAGTTATTCATTAAGTGATTAATTAAATATGATTTATTAAATAATATAATTTTCATATCCAATCTCCCTCAATTTTAATATTTTTCAATATCCCTCACCATTTGACTCATAATTTTAGGTTTCATTGACATTATAGTGGTAAGAAGAAATATATAACTCCTTATGATCCAAAAAATGCACATGTAAACCACAAAAATTTATTTGGGTGATCTTTCATTCCATATACTTTCTAGAAGCTACATGATTTTTTGAGTGGACTCCCTAATCCTGAAATTGTGATGTGGATTTCCTTAATACCTTACTATAATGTTTAATTGAATTTACATTATTTCTTAAAATCTATATAAATTCGGTTAGTTTGACCCATCATCATATATTACACTCCTTGATGATTAAAAGTTTCACAAATATGGCTTCAACAATCATTTTATCTATGGGTTTTCTTAATTCTGATAATATATGGCTTATAGAAAAAATATTTTCTTGAAGAATTTTGATTATTATGGATAAATGTTTCTTATTTATTTCATATTACATTTCTTGATAATACTAAATAGATTTTTCTTATATTAATATCCATGTATAAAAAAATTATCCATGCATAATCCTTTATTTATTTATTCCACCACAATATGATTTTTGATTTAGTTAATTTATTTATGTGATCATATAAGAGAATCCATAAAATAAAATTATATAATTAACCATTAATAAGGAAAAATATATAAATAAATGAAATTATCATGAGATTTATTAATGGTTTATTTATTGAACAAAAAATATATCAACTTATGAAACTAGAATAAATAAAATCTATGACCCATGTTTTGATTATGTTTAGCTGTATTTCACTATTAAAATTTATATCTTCTTTGATTGAATTCACCTCAGCTCGGGTCCGGATCTACCTCCAAATTAATGGGAGATCCTTTATATTACATATTCATTTACTCACACATTGGAAAGGGATAAAATATAATAGATAAAGGGGTTAAATTAAGGGAAATCATGAGCACACATGCCCTACATTTTAAAGTGTGGGATGAAAGACTCACATGACATCATCTAAATTTAATAATAACAGATTCAATGAAATTATATGAAAATAAATTTAATCCATACATTATTCGATTAAATCTTATGATAAGTTATAAATATGCAATGAAAAATCATTATATTAGAATTTATTAATATTCAACTTCATTTAAGATAAAATGTTATAGAAGTAATTAATAATATTTAAAAACTAATTAATTCATTTTATCTTAATATTCTTCAAAATAATCCAAGAGATTCCCTTCCTTTATAATTTTAAACAAATTTAGAAATAAATTTTATTAAAAATTTACTAAATACAAGTCATTTACTTGTAGGAAATTCGAAACATACAGGTTGAAGCTACCTATCAAGTATTATGGTCATATATTATGCACTCAAATGAAATATGGAATACAAGGAATGTCACCTGATAAAATGGTGTGAACATTCAATAATGTAAAAATAAAAATATTTGATTTTACATGGAATATAATTCATTAATAATGGTAGAGGGCTAAGAAAATTACAACTATATTGGGTTTGTAGTTTATAATTTTCCATAGAAATAAATTAATCCTTAAATATTTTATAAAATATATCACATTGTGTGTAAAGTTAATTAATGACACATAGAGATGTGTTGATTAGGTTTAATTAAGCGACAAATTATTTTTTATTTTTCATGTATATAGGTAGGGTACACAGTGTATACTAGCTTGTTAAATACCATGTATATCTCTATACCATTTTTATGTGACACACTCTTACAGACTGAACGTATATATAAATTAAATATATCAATGAGGTATAAGGTGAACATAAGGTAAAAATGATGTGGTTCCATTATGTTTAATTATTTTCATTCACATGTCCCGTGTATTAATATAAGATTTTTCGTTGACTCTAAATTTTCCACTATGAAAATGCATTGAATAAATAGAGTCTAGTCCAAAACACTGTGTGTTGGCTTGGACTAATCAATATATGATGATTAATGACTCTAAATGTGATTCAAATAATGATATGTTGAATTTAATTCTACTTGTATTGGTGTATTGAACATAGATGCATAGAATATACCGTTTAGAAAAAACCGTGTCATGTCATGGTATATGTATGAAACCCTCAAAACCTAAATATGGTTTCATCATGCTAACTTAATGTATTATCAACCTATTATTGGTTATGCGAGTGACAATGTAGAATAAAAATAAGCAATCTTGATGTTATTACATAAATAATTATTTTATAAAAATCTAATGGTAAATTAACATAATGAATAATAGTAAATAAATAACTATAAATTTTTATTTTTATTTGTTCTGAAACCAAATTTATTTTTCAGAAATAGTGAAATAATCTATTGGGTAGTAGGAAATACATATTGTTTTCAATAAATACAGAAAATGAGATGTATTAGGTAATGAATCACGATGATCAACAAATAAATTCGATGAATAATTGATATAAACATCAAAACTATGAAGAGGGATATTTTCCAAATTAAAATAAAAATTAGTTTAATCATTGGGATTTAACTTGTTAATATTAATTCATTAATATTAGAAGAGCTTTTACATTTTAACATCATTAGGTCATGCTATAATTATGATATGAGGATCCAAGAATATGATCCTTCTAGTAGTTATCCACATGTGCCCCTTTGATCTCGAAGAATATATTATTTTCCTTTATGTTCTAATATAGTGGTACCAATTATCATTCATCTATCCTTGTAATCAAAACCATGATCCTTACATTTTGGAAGAACCATATCTTATTTTTTCTGAATTTTGAGGATAGAGGATGAATGTACCTTCTCTCATTCTTATGAAAACACCCTTGAGATGTTCTTAATGGAGATAAATCTCTATGTTGGAGATGAAAGGTGTTATACACAAGAAATTCTACCCATTAAAAATTGAAATAATTTTCTATCGATTAATATTGATTAATTACATAAACAACCTTAGTCATATTTTAATCCCATAATATACCTCATATCGTGAAAAATAAATATTATTATTACTTAACCCATAGAATTTACCGACTCACAATTGGGATGGTTATAAGAGGTCTAGGCATCACGTTGTATATTGCAACGCAGAAATCAAGACACGTGTAGTTATTAAGGGAGGTAAAACGTCTCTATAGTTCTGACACACACATTGGGATAAATAAAGAAGTTTATATTGACACCTGAGTGGGATAAGGGTGGGGGTATGACATGTTTTTTTATAAATTTCATCACCAAGGTAGACCAAAGAATACATAATGTGCTAATCTAACACTTACATAGCGATAGGGGTATCATCCTTTTTTTGGGTGGGTTTAGGGGGATAAAATGAGTCTAGGTAAACACTATGTATCCCCTATAATGGGATTCAAACCATAAATATTTATATGATTGTAGTGTGGTAAGTGACTAAGACCAGATTAAATGTGGGCATTGTAACACTTAAGGATTTTAGTATTTAGTTTTTAATTTGAAATAAATATGATATTGAATATCATGTATCATATGAAACATCAAAATAAAATGAATCATGATATATTTTATGATGTAAGATAAACATTAATACATAATGTGGATAAATTTGAAATATCATTAAGTAAATTATAAGGATAATACAACCTCAATTACATAAAAAATAAATCTAAATTGATGTATTTTTCATATTATTATTATTATTATTTTAATTATACTTTTGGATGTTTTCAAATATTAATGAATTAAATAAATTTAATTATTATAAGATAAAAAATTAATGGATGTCATTATAATCAGTTAGTGTTAAAAAGGACTACTTGGGATGAATTTTTTTTCTTATAAATTATGTATTTTTATCTTAATAAATTAAATTTAACACATATAAATGTTTTTTAATAAAACTTTCCAATGTATAAATAAATATATTTAGAATAATTTAATTTTGAATTAATAAAATTTATTATTAAGAAAAAATATTGTATAAAAATTCATTTTCCTGAAAAAACTATTTTCATTATATTTTATTTCGTTCTTTTTAAAGATAAATTTCAATGTTATATAATGTTAATTTTAGAAAAATTATTTCATTATTTAACTAACTATTTCAAAATAATATTATGGTGATTTTTTTTATTTTTCTAAAAATGATAATTTTTTGGAGAATACTAAAAATATAGCTTTCTGTAGATATTGCGACCTTTATAGAATAATAATGATATAAGTATTAATTAAAAATATATTAAATATTTTTCATGAACACATTTTTAGATAACGAGTAGTATAATTACTTTAAAAATTAGATTTTTAATTAAGAAATCTCTGATTTACATTTTGGAAACAATGAATCATTTTATTCTAATAAAACACTACATTTTTCACCAAATTCATTCAATTAATAATTCATAAGATTATTTTAGGATTTAGGTTTTCATAAAAAACACAAAAAACATCATTAAAAAAATTAACTAATAAAATCAATACTCTTTAGAGTCTTCGACCTAAATATCTATAAATCCATCTTCTGTTTAAGAATGCATTTTTTTCTAAAATTTGGTGTACCCATGTTATCTGTTTTTTATTATTTATAATTTTTTCACGTATAAAAATTGAATATGATTAAATGGATTTAATATTTGAAATTATATTTTCCAAATTAAGAAATAAGATCATTTTAATTTAAGGGCGTAAACATTATTTTTCATGCTAAAAAATTAGTCACCACAATAAAAGATAAAATGATGTAAATTTATCAAATCAATGGATAAAGTCATCAAATATCTCAAAAAATCATATATAAATTAGTGGATAATGGATTTCATGAACTAAAAATATCAATAATTCTCTAATTATCATTTTAACACACGTTTTCTGATTATTTTTTCACATTTTATATTATGGAATTAATATTTATAAAATTTTCACCCCTATAAATTATAAAATGACCCCTTCAATACCCCAACTCCTCACACAATAAAATTCTTAGCCCAAAATATATATCTAATAATTTTTT
Source organism: Viscum album (assembly GCA_963277665.1). Taxonomy (NCBI): domain Eukaryota; kingdom Viridiplantae; phylum Streptophyta; class Magnoliopsida; order Santalales; family Viscaceae; genus Viscum; species Viscum album. The sequence goes on along the minus strand of OY728123.1, from coordinate 1,418,612,338 downwards.
TTAACAATCATATACATTTCCTAGTTTTTATTATCTCTTTAAAAGGCCACCATCTGAAGGGTTAATCTTGTTAACAAAGGGGTCATTTCAAAGAGTTATGTAAGTCCACCAAATCACTGCTTTCAATTTTTATTCCTTTAATTATTATTATATATCATTTGAATATATTGTAAATATCATAATATATTTAAATTAGTATTAAAAATACACATAATTTTTATTTTATTTATTAAATAAGTATTATCTACCTTCCTCCTATTTATTAAAAATAATAATAAAATATCTCTCGGGTTATGCTCGGTTCACCAACTCAACGGATGGCGCATTACATTATTCATATCAACGAAAAATAAATGATATTAAAATTTTATTTATTAAATAAATATTATATTCATGAAATTATTAATATCCCTAAAATATAAACATTTCATTATATAAATGATATTCAAAATAAACAATCATAGTTTTTTAACTACCTAAAATCAAGCATACTAAGAAAACTATAATAATTTGAATATATTTTACAAAATATATTGATATATATATATATATTGATAATGAAAAAATAAAAACAATATAACTCTATAATTTTGTATATTATGAACTCACAGATATGAGATTATAAGTTAAACTCTGATAAATAAAATACTAAATAGTTAAAACCACTAACACGAATGATATATATTAAGTACAAATATATAAAATATATTTAATAAATGAATAAAACATTTACATAAAAGGTATCAAATTTTAATATTTATTTGAGATATTTTATATATGAGTCTTATTTTATTATATATAGGCTTAATACCTTTCCAAATAGGTGGAAATCTTAGGTATAGGTTCTTCATCTAAATTTTAATTCACTGAGACCTATTTCATATTGGGCTTCATGTTTTATTTTAAATGTTGTAATTACTAGCCTATTATTTTATGGTATTAAAAATATATATAATTTCATGAGATTTAAAATTCCATATTAATATCTTTTTTTCATGTTCTTTTGATTCATACAATAATAAAATCATGAGTTTTCAAATCTCAAATTTCCTTTATTTAGGTAAGTTTTATAATATGAACCTAATATCCATTATAAGTTGTATATATTTACCTATTAGAAAATTATATCATGATTATCTCTTTATTCATGATATTTTAATTTCAATTTCATGTTATCTATATCATTTTACTTTTATCCAAAATTTATAAAATTCATAACTGTTGTTTTATATATCAATGTTTTTCTTCATTTTATATGAATTTCTTCCTATTGGAGGGAATTGTATGGTATCTTTCTCTAAAAACAATTTATTTCAATCTTCTATGGTTATTTATAGTTTTTAAAAGCCTTTTATAAATAAGTTTTTTCTTAGGTCTATTTTCCATTTCCCTTTTCTTTCTTTACCAATGATTGAAAATTACCTTTTTTACATTTTATAAAATAGAAATTTCATTATTTCTTTACCAAATTGTTGAATGATTATTCATTTTTATATTTTTTCAAATAAATTTCATTTTCATATTTTATGTCTTTTATTCATTATCATTTTTATTTTACATGTTTTAATTCCTTTAAAAATAAAATTTTATTCCAATTATTCTTAAAATTATTAATTTTAAGATTTACTATAACAAAAATAGATTTTTCTAATTTTTCAATGTTATTTCCCTAGGTCCTTCTTAGGATGTTTTTCCACTTTGGAAAAAGTAATCATTTGATTCATTTTCCATATTCTTACATATTTAAGGTATTATGTAATGAAATCTATAGGACAAAAATGATTCATCATTGCCTTTTTCTTACAAAAACATCCATTGTGAAAAAACACAACCTTTCATCCAATGTCTTTCCTCTTTGAATACCATGTATTTGATTCTTCTAACTGATTTCTATTGACCTAGATACCTATATTGATTGACTTGTAAATTATTAGACTAATCCATATTCCCTTTACCAATATAGTTTAAATACCTTATAATTCATTGTATTTATTGAATTTTAAATTCCTAGAGAGTTACATAATTTCGTTGGATATCCCTTTAATTTTTATAGATTTATCTTTTTATAATTTTTGACAAATTCAATGATTTTTTCCACAGGTCCCACACATATACTTGTTAAAATTAAGATGTGGTTGGTAGAACAATAATTATATACCCTTAAATGTATGGGATAATGTTATATATATTGTTAGATGTTATTTAAGGGATTGGTAAGTAAACCCATTCCACTATGGGACTATGTCCACAATGCCATGTTATCTTTGAAGTGATCCTTGATTTTTTCTTAGGGTTTCATTTTTATACATTTTAATTTTTTTAAAAATTTCATGATCATATGTTATACATTTCAATATGAAAAATACCTCTAGTTATGATTCATGGATTATGATAATTGTTTTATTAGGTATGATTTATTTATTATTTATTATTGAAACTTGGTTATGTTCTCACATAAATAGGTTTATCTTTTAATCACTTATGATCTTTGATTATTTTCTATTACCTTTACCCATATTGAGTGTTTCATATCACACTTATTATTTTTGAATTTAACCTATTTTTGAAGAATTTTATTATTTAAGATATGTCTAGAAAGGTATATTATGTGGTGAATGTTTTGGAAGATATTTAAAATTATTCTAAAATTATTAATCAATAAACTGTTAGGAAAAATTAACATTTATGGGATCAATATTGGTGTTACTAGTTAATTATTTTTCATAATTTTCTAAAAATATAATCCTAAAATATCTGTTGTATGTAGATGACTCAATATTTCTAATTCATATTGTTATTATTGATTTTAATGTTTTTGTTTTTTCATTTGGAATCAAAACATGTATGAAAAGAATATTTGATTACTACCAAATATTAGAGTGAAGGTCTTGGTTATTTCATTCATCCTCACAATAGAGGACCACAACATAGTTTCCATATTTCATATTCATAAAGAAGTAAATCATCTATATAAATTAATGTTAAAGAGATATGATATATGATTTTTTAGATTAAAATATTACTATAAGGATGTTCATGATGCAACATAAAATCATAACATGAGGATAATATGAAACACTATTTTTTATCATGTCATTGGGACATGGGTTATGTAGAGTAAATCTATGAAACTACGACCTTATGGTAGGATGTTTTATTTATTTTTATATGTAACAAAATCCCAACATGATGTTATGGTATATAACATCTTCACAAACCTCATTTTTGTGGAAGGTTTCATGTGATCTCCATCCAGAGTGAACAATAAATATTCACCATTATATTAATCATTTACAATCATGAATGTGCCCTACCATTATAGATCTATCATTATTGGTTTCGTTATAAGAATTATTAATTTTCTAAATTGAACCACAAAATCACCATAAAGGAAGAAGAAGAGTAATACCTTCATACTAGATGATTAAGACACTCAATTCTAATATACCCTAGATTGTGGAGTTCTTGGTTCATGTTTTCATCAAGAGATTCTAATTTTGATATATAAACCTAAGAAATTTTTGTCTATATCCACTAGTCAGATATGGATATGCCGAGTTATGGTATCTAAACCTTTATGGGTAGCACTACTTTTTTTAAATGCACTATATAGTAAAGAGTATTTTTTGTATATCTTTAAGTCAATGTATGACATTACCATTATTCATTGATAGGTTCTCATTACTTATAAAATTATTTTAAAATATAAATCTATATAGAATATTTGAGATAAAATTATTAAATTCTTTGAACTATATATTCAGTAATTCATAATATCTCTATGTATGGTTACACCGGTGGTTATATTTTCTAAAGACATTCATTATCTCAGAGTCTCAAAATTTGGTTTCATTATCTGTGAGAATTTTTTGACGGATTTAAATTTGATGAATGATGTGGGATTTAAAAAACTCATTAATAGATTAGGTCATGACCATTTCAAGATAAAATATGTATTTTCAATGATAAAACTAAACTACATTATTATTAGTGTAGAGTGGGGACATAATGAATTTATTCCTAATGTAGTTAAGTTTTAATAATACTTGTTTGTGTGGTGAATATTTGGAGGTTGATGAAAAAATTTGGATTCAACATAAAATTACTAAAAATTATTAGTGAATTCCATATAGTTATGAAACATGGGGGGATAAAGGTATCCAAATAATCATATTAGGTAACTGAGATTTGATATTGACTACTGGGATCCAAATGTCCTTGTGTAATCCTCTTGTTTTATATGAGAAACATAATTCCTTTGGATGCCGGAAAGAATTATTTTTTCAAAGATGCATCTATAGAGCTCTATTTATGATGGGGTCATCAAAAAGGATGAAGTTCCCTAATCATATATGTATATTTACCCACTAAACAAAACATTTTTTGGATATTTTTGTTAGAGATACTCGATTAGGGGAGTCATCTAATAATATTATTCTTCAATTATAAGGTAACTTATGGCTCCTGACTAGGAAAATAGAGTTCCAAGAAGATTCACCAATATAACATTTTCATAAAGAATGTTAGGGAAAATTTATTTCTATTATACCATACTGATGACCAGGTTATTATATTCTAGTTCATAAAGATAAATTTTTATGATTTCTAGAGATTCCAGCACATCATTTAAGGATTGTTGGACATGAGAACATTATAATTGAGTGGAATTTATTAAATGATTTTATTGGTGTTCTTGAGTAATGTAATAAGATCATAATTCATGATAGTATAGTTTTTAAAAATATAATTTTTTGATCATATCAATTTCTACCTACATGTGTAGTCAAGGAACATATATCTCAAGTGAAAAGTTAAAAAATATAATGTGGGAATGATATTAGAGATCATTTTTAGTGCCACCCTCCAATAGATGGAATGAGTATGACATGAGGTACATTGAGAAGATGATGCAGATTACTCCATGTATTATCATATTATTATTAGGTATGATCATCCTCTTTATAATTAAATTTCAATAGGCACCCTTAAGGCGTATTTTATAGTGCACATCCACTTCCTTGATGGAGAGAATAACCTCATTTAGAAACACTATATTCAAGAAAAACTCCTCCGGGGTTTGGTAAACAAAGTTGAAATATTCCATTTTCCCTTAAATGTCCTTCTAGGGGACAAACATAAATTCAATCTACACAAGGATAACTTCGCATAATTAAATCATCTAGTTCACATAGTATAATCGAGGATTCAATTCAATGGTTTAATATAGGAGATAAAATGGTCCTCATGATGTTGTAAGAAATGATTCCACTTATAAATCATGAATACATTCGAAAATTAGTTCTCAACTATGAGGGAAACTATATCCTCATTATTTTGTATAATTTGGATAAGTTTATATATACTTTTCTATGCACTCTAACTCTAATTTTATGATAGGATGAAACTAAGATATTTTTCCAATTCTATCATAAAAAATACAACTATTTTCTCCTAGATATAAAACATTAATACTAGGGAGCACAATAAGTATTTATTGGGGTTTTTGAATGGGATATATCATTGAAAATAAAACTAGCTAGTGGTACCATCCTTCATCAACACGGAGAAATAATTACATTTTCTCTCAAGTATGGTAATAAAATTGTAGATATAAGATAGAATCCATTTATGGACTAGTAACTCTAGTATATTACCTGGATGCAGAATTTCAATGATGGCCTCAATATTATAGTGGTCGATCTCAATGCCACTATAATGGAAAACAAAACCAAGGAATTTCTTAGAGGTAACCCAAAATTCAAAGTAAAATGTTTTTATCATCAAATGATTATAATTGCGCATCAAATAGACTATCTTACCTCCAATTAGATTATCCTCATTTTTTTCTTGTATTTGGCCACTAAATAATCAACATAAGACTCCACCATCATTTTTTGATGGTACATAAAGATGTAATGCATGTTTTGCAAGTAAGTTTATATATAATTATTCAAGGTGAAGGGCATCACATAGTTTCAATTGGTTAAGTGTATTTCATAAATGTTGTGGATCCTTAATGTTTTGGGTCTATATATTTTTTTCTTTCATTAGGAGAGTCAATCCAGGAAGGAAATGTATTAGGTTTCACTGCATAAACCAAACAATAACATAGTGATTGAGATATGGATATTATCATTTGGGGATTTGTAATTGGGGTCCTTACAGTTGATATATACTATGAGATTTCCATTACTCTTCTTTACTGGAGAAATTTTATATATCTCTTTTCGGGGTTTCACCTAATTAATAAGTTAGGCCTTTATATGCTTATTTACTTTGGACCTGAACATACTGTTACATAACAGGAGCAACATTTTGGTATCATATTGATGTAATGAACCCAAATCTAGTAACTAGGATATGGTTCTTACTTTATTACAAGAACATTGATATAATGAGTAAAACCATAGAGTGCCAATTATTTTAGTAGTTTTTTATGACAAGATACATACATGGTACCCATTTTACATTTAAAAATTAAAATATAATGTAAAAAAGTAAATATTTAGTATCCTTGAAACTTATTGACTTGATTTATCTTTTTAAATTGGGGAAAGGAAATAAAATATAGGTGAGTAGAAATTCTCCGAAGGGTTACACACAGTGAAACATATCATGAGTAAATAAAATATATTCTATATGGAAAGGTAAAGGACTGAAAACATAAGCCATTTAGTCAATAACTTGATCATGAAATAACAGACAATCCATATTCCATGGTAACTAACTGAACAAAAATTTAATTTAATCCATAAACTGAGAATTAAACCAATCCATATATAATATCAATGTTAAAATATCATGGATAATAATAAAAAATGAATTCTAATTGATGTAAATTCATTATTTGATATCATGATCCCAAGCATCATGATTCCTCTACTATCAAAACCATTCATAAGATAGATTAAAAATACAGGTAAAACCCCATATGATTTGGCCAACTGATTTGTCACATGAGACATGTCGATGCATCGAAGGGATATCTATAACCACTACACACCAATAAAATTATGTCTAATGAAATTTTCATATATCAAATAAATTTTTGAATTCATGAATCAATTTATCTTATAATCAAATATTAGTATAGTGTAAAAGATACAGATTTATCAATTATTCCTTAGTAAATGAAATATAATTTAATATAAAAATCATATATAAAAAATGGTATATAGTTTTGTCAAAAATAATATCCATCATTTAATAATATTTATATTTAAAATAAATGTTTTTTTTGAAATAAAAATGATCACAAAAAAGTGATTGTTCCAAGTGAAACTAAAGAAGAAAAAAATAATGTGAGATAGTACAATATTTTTTATCTTTGTGGTAACTTTTAAAATATAACCCCTTGAAGAATAAAATTGAAATAAATGAATAATTATTTTGAGTTAATATTTATTCATATTAAAGAAATCAAATGGGAAGTATATACACCCCATAAAATTGAATAGGTATATATTAACAAATATGTCCCAATGATTTTCAAATTGAGAAGAAATCCGCTACCTTATGATTTATATTAGTTGAAATTAATTAAACCTATATTATAATGTTTTTAATCATGTTATTAATTTGAACCAGAACCATAATAATTTTAATAACTTCATATATGTTACTATTATTACATCTTACCACCTGTTTGGTAAGAATATGTCATTATTTTTATTATTTTAGGTGTTAATGGACTCGTTTTGTCATCTGGGATCTTTTTCATGAAAGTTCTTGTTATTTTACATAAGATAAAAGTATATCATTTATATATTTATAATAATTTTATAAATACCATATTTACTATGTGGATACATTATTATAATCATTCTTAAATTTTGGTCATATAAAATTAATCATATCAGTTTGTGGAGATGGTAAGTCGTACATACGCAAGAGTGAAAATATCATTCCCTTAACAAGTGAATGGTTCAAAAAATTTAATATATTTTATTTCATGTCAGATATATCACATATATTAATTATATCTATCTTTCTTACCTTCCATGTATAGCCTACGTGAAAAGTACTCCCATTGCTTCGTGAGGTAGTTGTCAGCCGTACATAAGAGTGACTTTATCTTATTTTAAAATGAATATAAATTAAGAATCTATATGTGATGTTATAATTAAAGAATAATAATTATATAATAAATATTTTATTTATAAATTAAACACAAAATTATTTATAACCATTGGAGGTGATGATGGAAAATGAGTTCTATCAGTTCGCATGGTGGTAGTCCGTCGTACAAACGATAGAAAATTTTGTTTCCCATTTGATAGAAGTGGATATTGATAAAGGATTTTCCATTTAAAGAATAAAATATTTGTATATGATATATACTATTGTTATTATATTTTCATTATTGAAAAAAATATAAGGATTTGGAAGAATAAATAAAATATAAATTATCATTTTAGAACATTACTTCCTCTGTGTATTACCTCTTTAGGTTTGAACCAGAAGACATCATATGATGATTTATGATGAAATCAAAGGATAGTTTTTGTTGGTAGTGGAGTAAATAATTTATTTTGGATGGTATTTTCTGAAACATATAGATTTGGAATAGGAATTGGGTAGGATATGGGGAGGCTTTTTATAAGGGGAGGAGAGAACATCAAAGGAATTTTGAAAAGAATCAATTACAACCATGTTTTTGTCATCCCACAATCCTTAAAATTGAGCAATTTTAGATTATAATAGGATATAGGGTATAAATAGGTCCAGAAAATTGTTTTCTTATAAGTTGTTATATCGTGATAAACATTATCTTTTTAGTTTAACCACCCTTCCCAGTAAAACTATTTTTTACTTTAACCATGCATATAAATTTTCATTGATTTCACTATTTATATGTTAAAAAATTAATCTAACCATATTATATAATATAAATTATATTTATTGATAATATGGAATCTAATTTTAAAAATCCAATACATATATGCTTCATGATCGTATTTAAAATTATACTCACAAACACAATAAAAAAGCATGTTTCAAAAAACAAAAATCTCATTAGTATAGAAAAATTTAATAAAAACATTAATTTTAAATTGATTAAAAAGAAAAAAATTGTATTTATAATAACATAATATTACTAATATTACATTAATTAAAATAATATATAATTTTACATTTTAAATAATTTAATAAAAATAATCATTCAATAAAAAATCAGTATTTATCCCTATTCATAAAAAGACAAGTATCATTTTTGAAATATCGCAATAAACCCATTAAGATAATATTTATATTATAATTTAAAAAAATATTTTCCTTTAATAAAATAAATTTTATAAAAAATGTCAATGAAAATATTTTTCCCATATTTTTTCAATAAGAGACGAAACCATTTTATTTGATAAAATTATAGTTCTTCGAAAAATATTACTGTTTATTTTAAAATGAATTTTTTATTTATAATCATAGATAACCAATGATATTTTGTAAAGTATATAATATGAAAAATTTATTCATTCATATACATACTTTCTAATTTCATGGTTATGTTATAATTGTGTTGATTAAATAATATTTTAATCGAGTGTTTTCATTTAAACCTTGTGTTACGTGAAATCAAAGCTCTCAAAGAGATTGGATTTATTTAAAAGGGAATAAATTTTAATGTCTTGGGGTGCTACATTCATCTGTCTTAGAAAAATTTCAATGATTAAATTTCATGGATATTACCTTCTAAATATACAAGGGTAGTTCTTGTTCATAACAACCTCTGGTTCGAATCTTACTTCCTCTTTTTTGTGATTTCTCTAAAGTACCTTCACTAGATAGACCATATGATTCATAAATATTTTCTCTAAAGTTTGAAGAATTTGGATGGGTTATATATGACAATATTAATCAGGTCCTAATTAAATTTCATTATAGGTGAGCACATGTATTGGTTGTGGCATGTACTTTCATGAAAATGAAATTTAGAACACATCATGTACATTTTTGAGACATTGTGACATTTATAAATGATTAAAAATAGATCAAATTTTTTCATGGCTTTCAAATGGTCTGATGTACCTAGGAATTATTTTCCTTTTTTACTAAACCTTATGAAACCCTTTAATGGGGATACTCTCATGAAAACATGTTATCCGACATGAAATTCCAAATCATTTTTATGATTGTCTGTATAACTATTTTCTTATGTTGAGAGACTTCAATATGAGCCTAAATAGAATTTAATTGTTTTTCTATTCATCAGGTTCTGGGTGTATAACTTTTCATTCACCAACATCATCCCAACATGTTTCAATATGACATATATTGACATAAAATTAATTATAAGGTGCAACTTGGAAACTTGAATGGAAACTATTGTTATAGGTATCTCTAGAAATGTAAATACTTATCTCATATAGTTTAAAATTTGAGTGAGAATAACCTCAAAATGACTTAAATTTTTTGAATAGTCCTTTTAGAATATCGATTAGTTTTAGGATGCTAGGATGTTCTCAAATAAAGAAAGTTATCATGAGCCTTCAGAATACTCTTCATGAATTTTGATGTAAAATGGGGATCAGGATCAAATAGAATAGAATGAATGTGTTCCATGAGGTCTTAAAACCTCATTAATATAGATCCTTATAAGGAAGCCAATAGAAAAATATTATATTATAATAAAAAATTTGTATATTTGGATACAAAATCAATAATAACTCATAATGCATCATCCTTTATAGTATTATTTGGTAATTATTTGACAAATTCCATATCAATGTAATTCTATTTTCATAGAGGAATAAAAATAGGTTCTGTTACTCTTATAGGATATTATATATCATCAATGACCTATTTATAAAACCACGCATATTGATACATAGTATGAAATCCCCCACATCATTTTATCCTCTAAAAAATGTTCCTCAAATATCTATACAGCATGGAGCTATGAGGGTGTATACAGAAATTCAAGCTATAGGAATCATCCTTAAATTCTATTTTTAGCACAGTTTTAGAAGGAAAACACATTTTCTTTATAAATGTACAACACCATCTTAAAAAATGAATTCTACTAATTTACCATCATTCAAATTGTTATTTTTCTTCTAATGGTTACCAACATCATATTGATTACTAAATATCGTTTATAATAAGTATGGTTTTAATATCATTTTCAAACTATTGATTTAAATCCTTCTTTAATAACCACCATAACTATCTTTTCTATATCCATGAATATAGGATCCCTATATATCCTTATTTTATCAAAACTCAATGATCATTTATTCTAAATTCATCCCCTACATTATTTTATTTCCATAGGTGATAGAGTATCGAACATTCATTTTCAATGAGTAGCTCGAGCAAAAACCTTTTTCTAATTTTGAGGTCTTTTTGTGAAAAGAATTATTTTTGGATTTCATGCTCTTTGTATATCTCACATCATTCAAAACAAATATAATGTCTCTACATATTTAAATGAATGATTACAACTACCAAATCGGGATCATGGGTTAAATAGTTGTGTTCATGAATCTTCAATTCTATTTATTCCTATGGAAATAATTTATCCTTTTCATTTAGGAAAGACCCAAGTTCATTCTTTGATGTATCACTTTATATCACAAACCCATAATCTCTAGATGTTAGATGAAAAATCAGTGAGTTGACCAATCTTCTATTCAGTTCATCAAAATATTATTCACATCCCTTTGTCCAAATTAACATAACCACATTATCTGTAATCTTGGGTAGTGTGTTAGATTATCAAGACGAACATTTAATGAGTCATCGATAGTAGCATTCAAAACAAAGGAAAATACATAATAAATTAATTTTTGTTGATTTAATCTATTCTTTGACTACATATGTCTTCAAAATATCATTTGAGATTACATCCTTAGATATAATATGTCCATGAAATGAATCATATTGAAGCCATAAATCTCACTTCTAAATTCACCCTATAACTCCTCCATTATAGGAGTCTCAATAATGATCCAAAAATGATTTATATAATCCTCTTAAATTTAATAATAGACTAAGATATCATCAATGGATACTACAAAAAACCATCATGATATCCTTGAATACTCTATTAATTATTTCTATAAAAATAAATGGTTTATTATTCGATACAGATGGAAATATGTTAAACTCAAAATATTCATGCCTCATTCAGAATGTTGTATTTATAATTTCATCCTTATGAACATGCAATTTATCATTACATGAATAAAGATCAACATTTTAAAAATATAAGATTAGTGATGTGGATTGAATAACTAAAAAATATGGGGTACTAGATACTTGTTCATTATATTAAAAGCTATGATTCCCATATAATTAATGTTCAACTTCATGGATAAATCATTATTTTTAATATAGAGAATATGGCCTCCCAGGGTGAAACACTAGGATGAATAAATCCCTTACCACACAAGTACTCTATTTTTTCTTCATCTCTACTAATTCCATAGTTTACATTTTATATAACATATTTGATATTGGTATTACAATAGGTACCAAATTATTGGACATATCAACTTAACCCTCATGTGGATTTCTAGGTAATTTATCATGATGTACATCAATATATTCGTATATGATTGCTACATCCTCAATTTGAATATTTCCTTCACTATACCTAGAATTAATCTTATCTTATTACCTAAGAATATCATTCATTAAAAATACTAAGGGTGGTTATTGAAATTTCCCAGATGATGTTTTCTCAACTCTAAAGGTAAGGAATAAAATATCTCTATCATGAATTGTAATTACCTTCTTCTTAAAATAAATTTTTATATCATATTTTGAATTATAGTCTATACAAAGGATTATTTCAAATTTAACCATAGGTTTGATAATAATTTCATAAAATAAATCATGTTTATTTTTCATAATGTGTAATACCTAATAAATATTTATTGTAATGAGACATCAAATATGAGTTTTCATTTACAAAACTATTCTTATAGTGAAAGGGAAGGTTATAATTTTGATAGAAAAATTATTAAATATAAAATATTGTGTGGATCCATAATCAAATAAATAAATATATTAATTTGAATCTATGATTAAAGTATATAACACTACGTCATTGGGTACTTCATCCATAGCTATAGTGATTTTATAAGCTTGGTCACCTCCCTATGACCTCTTCTATGATAGATTCCCTTTATGCGTGGGGAATTTGTTTTCATACCAGATATACCTATACATGACACACTTAATAATATTATTTTATGTATTCTATGTGCATTCTTTACCCCAAGGAACCTTATCTCCACACTTACAAGAAATAACAAGCCCTTCAAGTATTTCCTAGTATGATTCTTTCTATGGTCCTTAAAACATATAAATTTATTCCTTCTCTTCTAATTATTTGACACATTCCCTTTCTCATGGTTCTCATTTAACCTATTATTTTATTGATTTCCCTTGAACTTGTAGGATTTGGATAATTACATATATATATTTTCATATAACATAATACAATTTCATCTTATGATGAAAATATTCGAGGGACTGTAACCCTCCAGATACATTGCTTAAGCCCTTAAAAATGATCATATTTTACTCAGTGTTCCATATGTAATTCGTAACATGCCTGGATATCATTGTAAAGGTGTATTCATAATCAATAACACATTAGAATTTAATTTTATTTAAGCTAAAAAAATTTCTCTTCATTTTAGTTTTTGATCATGAGGGGAATATTTTTCCAAGAATGAATCCTTAAATGATTTCCAATCCAAGAGTTATATTTCCTATTCCAAAACAGTATTCTGGATCAACCGCCACCACTAAATAACATCACCTTTGAGAAAAAACACTTAATGTGTATCCTTTTCCTTTTCATCACATCAAATTCTCGTAAATATATTCCCAATAATATTAAACCATTACATTACTCATCTACCATTGGATTAGTAGTCCCACAAAATGATGGTCTATATTTTCGTACAAGGTGATCTGAAATAGGAGAATCACATTATGGAATATTGTTCTCTATATGGGAAAGGTTATTTATTATAACATTATTATGCTTCCCTAATACATTAATGATATAATCACTTATAATAAAACTATATTGTATTTCCAACATTTTATTATCTACATTAGACATGAATATTGATACCTTTCTTCTTTCTTGGAAAATTTTTTAAAAAATGGGATATTCTATATTGGCTCATAAAATTATGAATTTCAAATAATTATGTATAATTCATAAAATGGTTTAATTGTTAAAGTAAATTAAAAAATTTATGCAGTGTCAATATTATAATCATAAAAATGTTTTCTTCGAGGATATATTTATTTTAAAATACATTAAATGTATTTATAAAGTAAATTTTATAGATCCTACAAATATTACCCTGGAGTTTCTAACTAGTTTAAAATTAAGGCATATTTTCATGCACTAGGTGATGATGTTTTCATGACCAATGTGCCATTTCTATATTTATTACCCCAAGGTATAAATGTTCTATAACCAAATCCACCTTTTGTATCCCGAAATGGATTTATTTCTAGGAAAAACCCTCATAATCATTTCCATAATAAAATGTTTGGATATTATTCTATACATATCTTAAAAAAATATTGTAGGGTGATGTTTTATATATATGTTTCCATTTATCTAATTCCCATGGTTTCAACTAAAAATCCTACAATACTAACATTAATGACCTCAACTACAATAACCATGTTCCAATAACTAATTTACTAAATTATCATTGATACAAAAGAAAAATTACAAAGGACCAATAAATTTATAAATTTTGGAGAACAAGATACATATATAATAACCATTTTCATGGTAAAAATAAAAATAACACAACAAAAGAATATTCCCAATATCATTGAACCTCGTTCAATGCATTGATCTTCATAATATTGGGAAAGGAAAGAAATTATGGTAATCCAAATTGATCAATAAGGGTTACATTAAATAGATCTCATCATGATTAAACTAAGAATATTAATTATAGAAACATAAATAACTGAAAACACATTACATTTAATAAATAACATCAGCATGAGATAATGCGTAATTAATAAGAAAAGGTAACTAATTGATCACACATGAAACTTAATCATGAAATTGAGAATGAAATGTGTCCAGATATAATTTCAACGTGAAAATATAATGGATAATATAAATAATTGAATTTTAAATGAAGGAAATTATTAATTATTAGACATAATGATATCAGGAATCATTAAACATCTATTTTCTAGACCATTCACTATAGTTATTAAAAGTATGGGAAAAAACCCTTATGATATGGCCAACAGATTTGTACCATGAGACCTATTGATGCATTGAGGGGATATCTATAACCAAGACCCACCTATGACTTTGTTTTAAATAAATTCATCACACATTGAATAATTTTTTATTACAGGAATCAATATTCTTTATCATTAAATATTTTTTTGGAGTAAAGGATACATATTATTCAATATTTCGAAAATTAATAAAATAACATTCAAAGTACAAACCATATGTAAAAAAATTATATGGTTTAGAATATATTAGTATCCATCATACATGAATATATATTTTTAATAGAAACCTATTTACTATGAAAAAATGATCACAAAGGTTAGTTCTTCAAGAGAAAGAAAACATTCATGAAAGAAAGTAAGATTTCGTGATAATGTTAATACCTCTTTCATAACATTTAAAATGTAACCACTTGAAGAATGAAAATTAAATGAGAAATTAATCATAATTACTAAATAAATATTCATTATAAATACATAAAATTTGTAGTATATACACCATATAAGAATGAATAGTTTCATATTAAAAATATGTCTCGATGAAATGAAAATTAATATGAAATCCCTTACCTTAAGCCTTCCTTCAATTAAATTTTCTCGAAACTCATTTTAATTGGTTTTAAAAATGATATTAATTTATAATATAATGATACTAATATTTTTAATATCTAATATTATAATATTATAACATCTTACCACTCACATGTTAATAATATTTCATTATTTTCAGTGTTTTGGGTATTAATTACCTTACTTTGTCATTCATGTTTTGTCATGACTGTTCTGGTTCCTCTATATCAGTTATAAATAAATAATCTATATAATTATAGTAATGTTATAAATATATTATCTAATCATTATATACATTATGAAGATCATTTTTAAGATTTTTTCCTAGAATGTATATCACATCACTTCATTGAGACAATATGCCGCATGTATACATGACAGAAGATATAATTACCTTAAAGAGTGAAAGGATAAGAAATTTAATGATATATTAATATTATATAATTTATATAATATCATTTATATATTATATATTCATTAAATGTTTCTTTATTACCATCTATATAAAGAGTAAGTGGGAAAATAATCACATCACTTCAGCAGGATGTAGTCCTCCAGACACACGAGGGACATCATCATATTTCAAACAGAATGGAAAGGAAGATGGTATATTTTATATTATAATATTATAATTATATCCATATCATAAATATTATATATATATATATATATATTAAATCCAATATTGTATTAGACCATGAGATATTTTGACAGAAAATGATATCTATTGGTTTGTGAGGTGGTAGTCTTCCATACACACGATCGGTGGTCTCATTTCCATTTCATGGAAGATAATATGAATATAGGTTATTACATTAACATAATAATATATTAATATATGGGAGAAAAATTTTCATATTATATTATAATTATTTAACAAACAATTAATGAGTTTGAAGTTGAAATAAAAAAAATAACGTTTAAAAATGTTACAACTTTTCAGGCGTCCACTTTAGGTTATCATTGAAAAAATTCCTATTGTGTATTATTAATAAAATAAAGGGATATAAGATGTTTTTATGGTATTAAGAATTTTATTTAAATTATCATTAGGTAAACTAGATTCAATTTAAACTGTTAATTAGGGGGTAAGGTGTTGACTTTTATAAGTGGGGGAGAGGACACACATGGAATTTATGAAAAGAATCAATTACACCCATGATTCATCATGCTAGAAGCCTCCAAATTATGTTATTATTTACCCTGATACGTGGTAAATATTATAATATGGCCATAAAATGTGTTTTTTTACAATTTTCTCAGTCATTTTAACTCTTATATATTTAATTTACCCCTAGTAAATAGAACATTTAAACTTAATTGTGACAATTAATTTGTACTGTTTCAACTATTAATTATTGTAAAATTTTAAATTTAAATTTTTATATAAGATAAATTATTATCATTCCAAATATTGAATCCATTTTCAAAGAATAAATTCAAATAATTAGAAGAATTCAATTTAAAAATATACTCATAGAGGCGATGAAAAAGTGGGGTTTCAAAGAGAAAAATATAATTTATCTATACAAGTAATTTAAATAGAAAACAGTTTTTAATAAAATTTCATCATTTTTTGCTACTCATTGAAAATTTAAACTTTTTATAAAAATAAAAACAATTCAACCTAATATAATTAATAATATTATGATTTTAAAAGTAAAATTAATTTTGAAAAATACAGTTTTTAATAGTTTTAAAAAATAAAATTTATCGTCAGTGCACAAGAAGCGACGAAACTGTTTTCATTGAAACAAATTCAATTTTTCTAAATACATTACCTTTTTATTCAAATTATTCGTATTTTCATTTTAATCAATTTATATACAATGTAAATTTTTCAACTACATATTTATTTATAATTTATTTAGTCCTATTCAGACCCTCAAATTTAATGTATAGGTTATACTATTCAGGTTTAAATAATATTTTAATAAATTATTTTAATTTAAATCTAGGGTTTCATGCATCAAATTCTATCAATGAAATTGAATTTATATAAAAGGGAAAAAATTCAGTAATATCACTACGTTATAGTTGATGTCCATAGTCTATAATGGGACGAATGAGATGGTGGATATCAACCTTTGAATTAATCCCTGGAATCTCCACGTTTATACATAGAAATCAATAATTGACTCACTTAAAGAAGGAAATGTACAATTATTGTTCATTTTGAGAAAATATGGAATTTATTAGTGTTGGACTAAAAAATGCCTTTTTATTGTGGTTTACCAATACCATCTAATCGATGATGGTGGAAAACCTTCTTTAATGGAATGAGGGACTTCAACCAAGAAACAATTATTTGAATCATGAGGACTTGAGGGTTAATATGGATCCTTGCTTATAAGTTCTTATGTGGAAGCATCATATTTCTATGATGGTATTATTATTTAGATTTAGATTCATGTCCCTCTCATTTTTTAGAATCCAAGTTAATATAGGATATTGATAATATCCCATGTTATCTTCATAGGTGAAGTATACTCAGTAGTCCAAAACATCATTGTAAATTTGACCACTAATTTGTTGATCCTCATCTCTATTATATATAGTGGAATTGTCAGTCAACAGGAATAAGATGGACTCCTCATTGTATGATATATTTAATTTCTTTATTATTGGACTCACCTAAACTTAAAAAAAGTAGTATATGATTATAGTGAACTCATTTATATCTATAAATATGAAATATTTACTATGGACTTTGATTTTGTCTTCTATATGATGGATTGTTTTTTGAAATATACTCTTAAATTCATCCCATGGATTCAATATTTCTATATTCAAGTCATTGGAACAATTGATTAACTCAACTCTATTGAACTAGGACTATTTCCCATATATCTTGAAATTCTTGATATCAAGGTAACATGTTTTACATGTGATAAAAGGGGAAGAATCAATATAAAGAACACCTAATTTACAATTTATGGTGTATTTAAGACACTTATAAAAGTAAATAGGGATATTTTCATCCCTGATAAGATAAGGAAAACCTAGCATGGTGTTGAAATTTTTGTCATTCAATAAAACTATTAATTTTTATTCGATGCCAAATTATAAAAAAAATGCATTCAAATTGACCATCCCAATTTGATTATCCCCACTCTGGTCATATCCTTGAATAATAAATTTGTACTGGGTTAACTAGACCCAATATATCCTAGTCTATAGAGAAACCAAGTTGCGATGAGATTGATCGAAAATCTAGTGTGTAGTAAGAACCATCAAACCCTAACCCTGTTGAGATTTTATATTAATAAGAGGAAGTTTATATGGCTGTACATTTTTTTCCTTTTTATTCCTTTGAAAAAGAGATTCTGGGATGGAATTAACCATGATCACCTTCTTCTTCATGATAGACTTCAACAACATCCAATTTGGTTTCAATTTTTATAGGTCTCATTAAGGATTTTATGAAGCCTCGATAACAGCATTTGACATTACATGTGCATCATGGATTTAGAGCTATAAAAAATACTAGTAAGGTTCTTAATAATATCATACATATTTTACAATGATATGTTTTTAATACCAATGGATCTCTTTATGTTTGGATGTGATGATAGCTCAACTAGAAATGGAGGGTGTACAATGATTGAACCTGGAAACTTATGATGTTAGATGGATGGATACACATCAGAAAAATAGTCAACTATTCAAATAGATTATAGTGGTATACCTAATAATTCCACCATGTGAAATAGTTCCTACTATGCTCAAAAAAATGTATCGTCTTTTTATCTCATCAGTGTATAAAAGCTTCATAGGGATAACCCCTCTAGATTTCTTCTCACTATTCAGTTGTCTTAATTTTCTATATGAGTGAAAATATTAGGCCATTGGAGGGATTAATAGGATCTTAACTCTGCAGATTGATGCAATTGTGTAAAAATCCAATAGTAATGACCATGGAAAACTAGTTCTCATCAACAGTGGATTCCTCTAGAATATTATAGGTCATTTTACACCCTAAAAATTTGGGGGCATGAATCTCATGTGGGTTCACATCATCTTGGGAACTATTAGAGGCCCCATATTTTCCTTATGTATTTACATCTAGTTCCATTGATATTTAGATATATTTGAAACTAACATTATCACTAGATAGGATATGCTAATCAAGGAATGTTTTAGTTGATTTATCAATGCATGAATGGTCCCATGGGCTGGAGTGATCTAATTTTGGTCTACCCATTCACTGAACACAAATTCTTCTTAGCTTAAAAAATACTTCCAATACTAAATGATATATACATCATTATGGTGATCACAACTCATCTTACTTTCAACTGAGATTCAAACAATTATAATATACCAAAATTTATCATGCCTTAGACTTAGTCCACAAAGATAATGAACTATTATATGGTGTCTTCATGCTTCCTAGGATATACAAAATTGTTGGGATAGTTTATAAAATCAATATATTATGGAATATTCATGTTCAAAATTATGATAAATATCCCTTCCATATAACATATATAAAATCATGGATCTAAAAAAACATTGAAGGAGCAGACCTAGTTCTTTGGTTCTATGAAATGTTTGGGTGCCCATCACTTTTTAGGGACCTGGGGTAGAATTTCATGTCTGATCTTATAACTAATAAGGGTTTTGTTATGGTGCCACCTGATGTTGTTTGGGATTAAGGATTGGATTCTCCATCAAAATATCTATTTTATCTCTTCAAATATTTTACATAAGAATAAGGGGTGTTAGAATATACAATTCCATAGTTTATTTCGTGGTTTCATTATTGAAATATCTCATTGAATTCAATGAATCTACCTAGGTACATCAAGGAGATATTGGTTGGGACTAGTTCATTCTAGAAATTTTCTATAAACAACCCCAAAAAATATTCTTTGGGAAGTTAATAATTGATTAATTATATATATCTGTTCTTCCATGTGATTACGTTAATGATATTTTTATTCTCATACTACTTGCACGCGGAGAGTTTAATGTCAGTTTTCCATTATAGGGTAGAGGAGGAATGGTAAAGTAATTTTGGTATATGATTAAAATAACCATTTATGGATCCTCTCATCAGTTAATTTTACAATACAATTGAAGGAATATCCAATGTCTGATAAAATCAATGAAACTTGGTTGGATCCTTAATATTTTAGGTACACATCAACATGCCACACCAACATGAAAATTGTGTAGGGTCTTGGTCTAGGTCACCCATATTTTTTACGGAATTAATCTTCATTTACTAATTTTTTTGTAGTGGAGGGATATAGTCAACCCACTAACAGTTTGGAATCATTTTAGGGTATATAGAGGCTCATTTTGTCTCAAATATTTCTAGTCAAGAGATAACGGTACTGATCAACTCATCAAAGGGAATTCCCCATTCATTTTACCCAATATGGCCAGTTAACTCATGATGTGGATCTCCTATGGTATAGTAGTTGGAATTCTCATTAGTCTATAATAAATGGATTTTTGGGGAATATTAGATAGTGTCTCTAGATTTCATAACATCATAATCTGTTTGGGTTGATTGATGGAGTGTTATATGTTGTCTAGGTTCTACTAGATGTATGATGAGGACAATAGGAACATATTTTCATTTATTATGGTATCCTTAAAAAAATATAAACATTAAATATCAATAAATTCTAAATATCCTTGATAATATCCATTATTTTTGTTTTTATAAATATATTCTCAGTGGATTCTAGCATATAGAAAGTCTATTCTATACCATTACCCTTACTAGGGTATTAGTGGGTGTTTAAGTAAGATATATTAGGTTGGAAGCAAGGACCCATGGACTGTCTCTACTGATAGGTATGGAAACCTGTACTAGGGTTCCCCTTTAGTTACTGATATTCCTAGGTAAATATTTTTATTCCTATGTTTCCACAAATTTAATTGTCCTAACTTACAAGGGGATCAACCATGATAACATTTATCATGGAAGTGGTTAAATGAGGATAAATTCTTATATCATTGGAAAAATAAGTATTAGGAAGCAGGTGTTAGTGTCTGAGTTAAATAAACTATAATCGGAAAAATCAACCACAGAAATAAAATTCACATTTATGGATTCCTCTTTAGTAATTTTATATAATATTGTGAGACTCTCAATACATATCTATCAGATGTTATGGATACATCCACTAATGTTAGAATATTTAGTTACTAGAATTTATGAGAATTAAAATATTCATAACTTCTCCATAAGGGACTTAGATTTTTTATATATTTCAAAAGAAGAAATTTGATGACCATGAAGGATATTGAACGTCTTCAATAGATTGTGCCAGAAGTATTCCATATTGTTTTTTTGTAAGTACATTCAGGATAGAAAATTATGAGATCTCCAATAACGAGAACATAATTGGGTGTTGGTAAGTGGCCATATCTTCCAACATTCTCTCCTATTCGTCATATATTTATTTTTATGGACTACCAGTCTCATAATAACAATATAATTCTATGCAACATTGTAATGAATAATGATGTGGTGGTTATGAGGATATTCTCTATTGTAGATCACCATAAAAGAGTATCTTCACATAATAAAAATATCTCAACAATTATTTGGTTTCTAATAGAGGATAACAAATATTAATCTATATCTCTATAGAGGATGTGGATTAATCATCTACACATTTGGGAAGTTCACTTTATGCATATCGCTAAACTAGATTTTTCTCATCACCTGATTACACAAGGAAAGAACCTAGTAACACCCCTAAATATTGCGTAAATAAAGAGTGAAGATATATTTATGGAGACAGTTACGACTCCATAGTCATGACCTAAAATGAAGATAAGACATCCTCGACATATTGGTAATTGTAGAAGGGATTGAAGAACTACTTAAATTTTTTATCATGAATATAGATCCTTAATAGATATGTGTGAATCCCTAGATTTCATAATGAATGAGGTGTACAAAAATCTCATAACTTCACTTTCATCTCAGATTCTAAAATAATAATGGTGTCCTACCATGGAATCCACTATTTCTACCTATGATTCTAAAATTTATTTTCATGAAGTGAGATATTCATTGAGACATGGGGTGGATTAACATAGGAATTCCTATTAGTTTCATTGGAAGGATCTATAAGGTGGATAATATCCCAACTACCATGGAGACAACCTTTAGGTTGGTGGACTATTTTGGATGGAAGGACCTCTGTGATGGATTCTTGTGGATGTATACACTTGGATATTCAACTTAGTATTCCTTGTGGAATGTTTTCTATTGATATATATCTAGAGAATAAATATCCATGTGTTGTGGTTAAAATGGAAATTATTGTGGTGGAAATTGTAGGAGTTTCCTATTATAGAGAAAGAGTGGTGTCCAACCCCGGAAGAAGGTATTCTGTATTATGAATAAGGGAAGTTGGAATTAGAGTAGGATCAACCACTTCAGTTTTTGATTGGATGTCTTAGTGTTAAAGACCATTTAAATTAGTGATACCCCCCATCGAGACAACCTATTGACATATGATTCTAGGAAAATATGGATATTCTCATATTCCCCATCATAGGGGAATACAACATTAATATACTCGGGTGAAATCCACCTATATTTGTTATCCATTGTTATAATATGTTGTTTCTCCATGTTGGATACTTTTTTGTTGGCATTGATGTTGTTCAATGAATTCAAAATAATCCCTAAAAAAATTTTAGTATGGGAAAATTACTTCTCTTTCATAGAGGTGATTGAGCTTTG
This sequence comes from Viscum album, assembly GCA_963277665.1. Classification (NCBI taxonomy): domain Eukaryota; kingdom Viridiplantae; phylum Streptophyta; class Magnoliopsida; order Santalales; family Viscaceae; genus Viscum; species Viscum album. The sequence continues at coordinate 1,418,588,802 of OY728123.1, read as the reverse complement.
TAATGGTCCTTTATTATAAATTTTGTAATGGGGAAAGGGGGAGAGTATGCATAGTAACTATGAGATATGTCGTTATTTTCAATTTCATATATGTGCGAATGATCGCCAAATGAAAGGATATCCTACCTAATTATTATCTGTGTGGGATAAAAAGAGGGGTTAGTATGTTCAGTGGATGACATTCTTCTAATGAATTCAAAGAAAACCATGAGTACATGTTGAATGATAGAGATTCCAAAAACACTATACACTACCCATCCACTCACAACTAAATGACATTATATTCATGCCGGGTAAACAAGCATGTTTTCTTAAGCTCGATTCTGGTGGTTATAGATAGTAGGGATATACAACATTAATCAGTTACTCAATGTAAAAGGATAAGGAATTGACATTAGGCTCACAAGTATGTTATTCAGTTCTTTCTAACATGACCACATTTTCCAAAATCACCATGGATTCTCGCAATCTCAGTCCCTAATTTTATCATTATAATGGTCGGAATCCTATAACCACTAGGATGATGGTGTTGTATTTTTTTCTAAAATGGATGATGGGATGTTAGTATTTACCTCTTGATAGTTTATTTCCTATTCTATGACACCCTAATAGTATTATTTCATGCCCATAAATCTAATTATCATCTCTGTATCCATGTGTATATAGGTAAATTGCGTTTTTTATTTCCTTTATAGGGAATCCAACATAGGTTCAGAGTTTAGAAGTGTGTTTGTTATGTTTTGAATATGGATTTTTTTATCTATATTACTCAGGTCGATCCATGAGTTCATATTATTATTTTCAAATAAGGGAAATATTTGATAGTGTAGATTAGATCTATGTAGGAAAGATATTTTATATTCCTCATGTCTGGAAATGCAGCCTTCTTGTGATCATCACTTAAGTAATATTACGATCATTCCTTAATCCATATTGTTCTATACTTTTAATGAATATTATGCTTCTCACAAATGAAAACATAGTCCTCTATCCTAATCCATCCCATGAACATCACAAAGGGAATCCTAGACTCATCACCTAAGGAATATTATTCTCATCATAAAATGAAATATATGTTTTTTACCTAAGCCATCCCATATACATCACAGGAATTTTCCATGGATCATCACTACAGGAATCCCAAATTGTCACCATAGGGAAATAAATATCATCACTTCATCCATCCATTTCTCACTGCATGAGGAATGAATGGGTTCACCTATTCTTATCACATTAGGGTTATCATAGTTTCAATTCTAGTTATAAAACTCATTGTTTAATGTCTATTGTAGATAGTCATAGTCATGTAGAGGAAACAAAATAAATTATATACTAGTTGAGAAAACTCAAAATTTTGGATTCTAGTAGGGGAAAACATAGTTTAAGGTCATATGTAGGAAACTCATAGTTTGATTATTTATTGAATAAACTCAAGGATCAAATTCCTATAAATGGAAATAATAGTTTGGAGTTATATAGAAGACACATATTGTTTGAATAATAGTGGAAACACTCCCAACATGGAGTCTTATAGAGGGAAATCATGGTTTAGATTTTATTAGGGGAAACTCATTATTTGTTGTGTTGGAGGGGGCACTGAAAGTTTAATTTCTTTTTAAGGGAACTCATAGATTAATATCTTGTTGTGACAATAATCGTAGAGATTCATATGAAGGATGTTCGTGGTTTAAAATCATATGTATGAAACTCTATGGAATTAATCCTTATATATATGAACCTTAGGAGGCTTTTCACTTCCAAATAAGTGGTAGTGTTTAGGTATTACCACCTCCTAAGGGATAGATAACATGGTGATGATGTTGGGATATAAGGATTACACCTCCAAGATCCAATCTATCTATCATGTTATAGGTGGAATCAAAACTAATATCAATTGAGTAGCATAGTTTATTTTCATATGATAGAACTGCACCATGTCTTTTAATGTTAGGTAATAAGGAATCATGTGCTGTAAAAGTGAAAACAACAAGGGATTTAGTGGGTCTTACACACTGTTATTTACCATAGGTTCATTACTTGGTCATTCTATTAAATGAAGGTAAGACTATTTGGGGATTACACTTAAATGGAGAACAACACAGAGGCATGTGTCTATGAGTGGACTAGGTATTGGGTTATTAATGAGTCTATGCTTGGATCTTATACTTGATAGTAGTTCCAAGGTGATTTTTAGAGGAGGTAAGGAATGATTCAATCTCATTAGGTTCTATGGAATTATATTTTGAGGGAAACTATTATGGGTGTTTCTTGACTTGTGAGGTGTTTCAACAACCATGGATAGTGCCTATACTATTATTGGTGAAATGGAAACAAGGTTAAAATACCTCAATACAAGTTATGCATATGGTGTTTACACATATAATTTCGTATCGTGTAGTGGTGAATCCCATGATCCATTAACATGCATGTAGGTCTGTCTCATGAAAAGAGGAATCATGTGTAAGATTATAAAACATTATTTTACAACATTGAGGGTTTATTAAAGTTTAAATTGATTGAGATAGTGTGAAATCACACAACATGTGTTCTTCTTGGAAGGGAGTTTTTTATCATAACATCAATGTCCGGAAAATACATTGATTTTTTTTACAAAAAGGAATTAATGTAACATTCATACATACTAGAGTCCACATTGGTTTTGTATTTCATAAATATTATAAAGATGAATTTGCATGAAATGAGATATTTAAATACCAAATAATCCAATGTTTTAGATTTTAACCTTGTAAAATTGAGTTGATGTGTATTTTTCCTCTCCAGATAAGGGATATTAGTGGATCAGAGACGTCATACATGTCTATGAAACATTTTACTTTTTCACAACCTTAGTCTACAGACTCAATAAACTATGAGTTATATGATAATTTATCCTATTCATTTGAATTTCATTTTTTCATTCAATTTTCAAATTAGATCCTACATGAATAGATTTTTCAACACAAACAATGATGATGTACAATATTACTATATTTTCAAAACCACAATTCATTGTTTGAAGAAGGGTGGTTAGAAGATGTAACCTCTCTTACAACTCTTATCATGTGGAAAATTTTATACCCACTATGGGTTGTGAATGTAATGGGTATAATTATTATCCTCTTTCATCAAATGATATTGATTCTTGGTTGAATTATTGAGAGATAATACTATAAATTGATGGGAGAAGATTTTATTCTCTAGATGTTATTTCTTTTAAAAGAATACTACCACATATTAGGTGGATGTTCTTTTTCATCCCTAGGTCGATAGAGTTGTATGATCATTTCACATATCCAAGTAGATATAGTGAAACATTATATAATAATACGGATTAAATACTAGTTATTATTTCATTATTATAGTAAGCTAGAAGATCCATTACATTTATATATTATTGTAATAAATAAGCTTTATTCAGAGTGAGAATGCTTGTCTTACCTAAGGAATTATTAATATTTGGTATATAAAATGAAAAATATATTCATGTTATTCCTGGAAAGGCATTTCATTTCACTACAAGAAATTTTATTGATATTCTAAAAGGGAAACTAATAAATCATATTGATGAATAAAAAATATTCTGAATGTATTTCATTCATTGAAACATAACAAAGTGTTAGATGATTATGATTTATTATATGTCCTTAAATAAGAACTAAAAAATGATATATAGAGTCCAATAACTACTAAATCAGTTAAAATATATGTAATAACACATATGATGGTAGGACAACCTAATGGATTGGAAGAGAGCTATCATAAAAATGAGAATGAAAAGTTAAAAGAATAATTAAATAATGATAGATTTGTTATTAAACTATCTATGAAAAATTATTCCATTCCTATAATTGAAATTATTTCCATATATTTTGAATATTACTTATATGGGTGAAAATGAGACACTTCTAATAATATTTCTAGAATATTTTAAAAATGATAAGGAAGCGATATTTTTTGAGATCCTAAAGGAACACAAGACTATCATTATAAAAAATATTTTAGAGAAAATATCATCAGTCCATCAATATGTATGCATATAATTCTCATGTAAGAATATGGAAAACCCAGTATAGAATGAAAAAGAATACACAACCCCAATTTGAAGGAATATTTCTGGGAAGAGATCATCAATCATCTTAAGGATGATATAATATATTCTATCACTAAAATATCATGGGTGATTACAATTATTGTTATACTAATGATGGGTGGGAAGATAGAAATTAAAAATGAGGGGAAAAAGTTTCAATAAATATAATTATTAGCACAAAAGTTTTTAATGATTACTAGGAGATTAATAAGACTATAATGAAATAAAATTTTTCAATATATTTTATAGATAGAAATATTGAAAGGCATCCAAGAAAATATTTACTCTAGGTTTTTGGACCATATGGTGGGAAAGGAATAAATATCTACCTAAAGGTGTTTAGAGCTCAAACCCTTACTCAATGAATAGATTACTTTGTATGGAGAAAAAATTTGGTTTTCTCTTGGAGGTCTGGAATTAGTCTCCATCCCTAAAGAGATTTCTTTCTGATAGATATTCCTACTCTTTTCCTTGGAGGTTATTAACTTAAGGAAAATGAATGAAATGGAACACACCTCAGGTTTTTATGATATTAAATATTAATGAATCATGTGTGAACGCTATGATACGGGGTGTTGATGTGGTATGTAGTGGCAGGGGATCAGTAGTGATATCACTCTCTACTAATTATGGTCATGTATACTCTCTTATGGTGGAATCAATGGATTTTATTAGTGTCATGGATCTCTGTTTTGTTTCAAGGATGAATCGAGAAGTAGTACAAATATGATATTTCATCATCTTTTACTCCATTCACATGAATGAGGATATTACATAGAGCATCAGTTATATCATACAGAACATGAAGCTCCTTTCTGGTGATCATGTTCAGGTTTCTCACTCATGGCATGAAGGTAACAAGGTAGACGACTTCCCTTCCTTTAGGACCATTCAGAGTGAGCATCTAACATTATTTACTAGCATGGGATCCCTACCCCCTAAATGTGTGAGTATAATGATAGGTGATTCTCTCAGTCTACATTTCATTCATCTTCATTAATGGATTTTTGTTTTTAGTTTCTATTGAGAATAAATAAATAATATTTTATATTTAGTCAGTGATCCAAGGCCCTCACACTTTTTCCTTTTTTATTCCTATTCATGATTTAATCATATTTTTATTGATCTTATTAATCAAAATAAAACATCATTCACATGAACTGTTATAAATTTTACAAAATGAATAATTCCATGTGGATTATGTGATACATCAACCAACATTTTGAGATTTATGATGGCTATATTACTTGACATTGTAGAGAAAATCATTGTGGTATTCATACATAATTTCTCCATCATAATAATGATATTTGAATAATTTAGGATGAATTTCTATAGGTTTTTATATATATGTGAAGAAAAAAACATAGTTATCAATTTGTAAAGGATCCAATTTATAATAACATAATAAATTATTCTCCATTACAACATATTTAAGGATTGTATTGATGTTAACAATCCAAAAATAGAGGTAATTTCAGTACATTGGTCACCAACATTAGTGAAGGTGTTGAGAAGATTCCACAGATACATTTTTTATAAGATATTCATCATAGACTTCTCTATAATAACTAATTCATTATGTTGATATATTCTAAAAGAAAACCTAGTAAAATTTTGATATTGAATTAGTCATGGATTATAATCATTAGAGCAATGAAATATTATCAACACCTATTAATATTAAACTAGATAAGAGCTTATAATTTTATATTATGTATATTATTGGGGAAAATATTGTAAGATTAAATCTTATGAAGATAATATATAAAAAACACGTGATTTAATATACAATGAAAATACTTAATAGATAAAAAATTAATTATATAAATACTGAGAAATTAAAATTGATAATTTTCTATGACATGGATAATTTTGGACCATATAAAATGTAGAGTACAATGATTATCATTATTGACCATTCATCTTCGATGTATATATTGTCCATGAATAAATCAAACCCATTCCTTATCATAGGGGTATGTCTCATTGAGGAGTTTTTTTAGAAATTAAGCATTAGAAGGGATATAATAATTATGTAGTCAACCATCATTCTGGATGATGTTTTTATTGAAATATCCCTCAAATCCACCAAATGGAGTGTTTATTGATAAATATTTTTATACATAAAAACAAAAAGTATGCCTTGTTACTCTAAAATTTAGAATGAATTTATTAATGGAAAGATTCCTGGAAAAATATCTTTGAATCAAAAGAAGTGATTTAATGGATTAGGGAAATTTCACTTATTCTAAGAACTATTCTTAAAGAGGGAAATCATTTATGTGACACTCTAAAGGAGTATTCTAGAAGATTAGGGTCCTTATATTAATAAATATTTCAATAATCTACATTTTAGGTGACAATTTGTAAATTTTAAGACTTATGTAAAATTCATTCAAAGTAGATTAAATTAGTATTAAATGTCTATAGATTCTTTAGAAGTTTTTGAGAATTTATAGTAACTTCTATAGAATAGGAAATATTAGATGAATATATAAGATTTTATAATCTATATCCCTTAATGGTGATATTTTTAATGTTTTGTGTCTAGAATGGATGGGTCCATTTAAAAAAACCCAGAGGAATGGGCATATTATTGTACAATCACACTATATATTTATTTATTTATTGAAGCGATTGTATTTTCATAAAACATGGAATCATCAATTGTGTAGTTATTTCGATAATAAATACTCTATAAATATAGAGTTCCAAGGGAAATCATCGAGGATTAAGGTTTTCGTTTCCAAAATAATCAATTTATTGTTTTTATGGAGAGGGTTGGACGATGATATAAGAAAGTAATTGTCTATCATCTGTAACTAGTAGAGTGGTTGAAGTTACAAAAATGGCTATAAAAGTAACTCTAGAAAATATAGTGTGTCACATGGATAAATGATTGGAACTAAAAAAAATACACACTTGATTATAAAAAACTATAGTAGAAATTACCATATGTACATCACCTTGCTGATTGGTATATATAAAAACATGTCATTTTTATTTATAGATTTAGCCTAAAATATTTTTTTCCATGAAGGAATTCAGTCGGAATTATAGGATTGTTATTGAGAAGATAATTATTTATCTAAATTAAATAGTAGAAATATAAAGGTAATCACATGGGAATGCCATAATTTTTATACAATAAAGATAAATCACTTGACCTCTATTTTATATAGTTGAATTAATTCAAATTATAAAAAAATATCATTTTATTACATTCATTAAAAACCCTACTTCCCTAGAAGCACATCTCTATATGATTTAATCTATTTTATGTGCTATAGTTATACCAAAATGGAGATTCGAGGTTTTTTGGAGAATATAGTGATCCATTTACTCTAAATTTATAGAGAATTAAGAAATAATTTCAATGGTATAAAGGGGATAAATCCAGCAAAATATTGATTTGTAATCGAAAATACATTAATGTCAATATGATGAATATGAAAAACCACTCTAATTATGCATACAATTAATAAGGTATTTTTTCTAGTATCTTCTCAATAATCACTAATTCTATATACTAAGAGTGTGCTTTTAATTTTTAGTACTGAATAAAAACTAAATACAATAAAAAAGAAAATATACAGACACCCCCACACAGGAAATCATCTTGGAAGGGATGTAATCTAATTTATATACCTTTTATTTTAGATTACCTTGATATAATCTACTCATATAACTTTATCTTCACATATTGGGAAGGAATTTAATGTCATGTATATAGTATAGTGGTGTCTGTAATATTGGAGAAAAAACATGACAATTATTTCCATCAATATTATAGCATAATAATCACTTGATACAATATTTAATATCTTATCATAATAACTCAATCAATGAAGTTCAGTATTTATGGTTTTACATAGATTATATTTTTATATATACATTATTTATTAATGATCATTAACATGGGAAAACTATCTAAGGTGCGAAAATTAATCATCAGGGAGAAAAAATATATAAAAATCTAATATTTCATTTTAAGTAGAGTAAAATAATTTTTTATGATTCCATTTGATGCTTTATATGATCGATATACATGGGGTGTGTGTTTGAATAAGAAAATCCTTAGATAATAGTAAAAAAATAAATGAGTCAGTTTCCCAACACTATATCCATTCAATGATAATTAAAATTATCCACCTGGGATTCCTAACATTTGGATGGTTTAGTTTTAGATTAATCTTTCTCTCTAAATAAGTGAAATTTCACATATCATCTTTTAGAATATGGTTTGTTTTCCTAGTTTTTGAGAGTGATTAAAAATTTTGGGAATTAAAAAATAAAATAAAGAATGGTAAATTGACATATAATACGAATTTATAATTTGTATTTAGAATTTATGGATTCAAAAATTAGATGAGAGGCTTTAAGGAAAGGGGTCATTGAAACTATATATTATGATAATCTCATTCCAAATAATTTCTCTTCATTTAACCCTCAATATCTAACTAATTTTAATTGAGATGAAAAGGGATCTTTTTGAATAATCTTGATATGAATTTCATGAGGATAAGTGATCACTCAAGTGAAAGAGAATGTGAAGTGCATAAATCTATCATTATTTTTAGATTTTTTTTCAATCATGTTTTTTTGTTTCTATAAAATTCTATAGTATTACAATAGTTTGTAATGTTTTATTAAAATCATAAATAATAATATGATTTGGATCATTCGGCTATTTATTTTCATTAATTATACATATAATATGGAATATAAATTAAGTACTTAATTATTGAAGTATTTATGAGGACCTATAAATTAAATAACAGAAAATTAAAATGGTTATTTATGGTTTAAACTCAGTAATCTAGAAATTTAATCATTAACAATCCATTTACTAAAGAATATAAGTTATCATTGGAGAAATAACATTATATGTGTCATATATTATGGTGGAGTCCTGAAACAAACATAGAATATTCTCATCATTAATGATATATTATATCCAAAGATATACAATAACTTGATCAAAATGTAAATTTCAACCTGAGAACATGATTTAATTCATCGCCTTGAGGATATGTAAATTTGGAATATAACATGTGTCAACATTCTGGGATAGTTCTAGACTTAAAGTTATCTAGGAAATAAACATTAGATTATGTTTTATTCAAATTTTATATGTGATCCAGGCTATGAATATATTCACATATCAATGAAATCCTATCCACAAACCCAAGATCACATTCTGATGTGAGCATATTGGTCATTTTGGTGCCCTATTTTGAATAATATGAAGAGTCAAGAATATAATAATATTTCATTCCTACCAATGCATCATCTTTAATTAATAAGGTAGTGTTTTACATAATATATTGTGATAATATGACATAAGAACCCTTATCATCCCATATATCATAATTAATGATTTAAAAACACCATTCCACCACTCAAACATAACCTCCACATCCATCAATGAATACTTTATCACAAATGGATTATTAGGGAAATACATTACAATTTTTTTAATCCAATTAGTTATTAGAAATTTATGGATGGGAGTGTGTTGCCGATAATCCCTAGAGAATAATATGAAATTCCTAATATCAAAGGAATGAATAAAGATCAATAATTAGGATTCATTTATTTGTTTTTTTAGAAATACAGGGTACATGAATGGTGTGTTGGGAGAAATAAAATCCTCATACATTGATATCTAACCAAATTGGGAAATTAATTATTAATCAATACGAATGAAAATTAATCTAAAGGACAGAGAAGTTAATAAACATGGGGAAAGTTAATATAGATTATATGAGAGTATAAAAATTATTAGTTACATATAATGATCCAATAACTTTCATCCCTATGTAAATTGAACCTAAAATTTGAGAAGATGTATAATATTATAGCGTATAAAAATAGAAGTGAGAAATAATTTTTTTAAAAGAATTTATGACTTCTATATTTTTGATACCTATCCATTGGAGTGAATCCATATCGAGGGATAATTATATAGATTTATATTCTTATACATTTTATTTTTATGGAGTATGGTCTAGTGTATATAAATTCTTACTATTTTTTTGAGTGGTTATATTATAAATTACTGATAATTCATGGATGATTTGGTCAATTGATATAGATTATTTTATTCTAAATGAAATAATTCTATGATTACCTAGTTATTAATTTGATTGGATTGGAATATGGAGTGAGAGTATGAGACTAACCAATTTACAAAAGAGAGGATATATATTTTAAATGAACGATAGTTTCTTAAGAGGTTATAAAAAATATATATCAAATACTACATACTGAATCTTATTATAACTAGAAAACATATGAGAACCTATGGTAATAATAATTAGTTGAAGAGTTATTCAAGTGAGAACATATAATATTGAAAGATTATTAAAATTATGAACCGAATTGATTATGCATGAACTATATTAAACAATGAAACCAATCCCAACACCCACACTATTCTTAATTAATTCACATAAATATAAATTAATTTCCTATAATCATCACCACTTTAATTTATTAATTCTCATAAATAATTAATATTATTCAACATATATGTTATTTGAGAAACACACACACACATAAAATTATGTGACTTATATATTTGTTTGTAAAACATCATTGAAAAAACCATTAAAGACTATATTCCTGACTTCAATTCATTTTTTCTACTCATTATCTAGAAGATGTATCATACAGACCCATTTTTTTATTTATTATTCTTGTATCACCCTCTATTTAAAATTATGGTATGCTTCTTTTAGGATAATTGATTTCAGTATCGAAATAACTAATTTTTTAGTAATTTTTATATGACACCTTATATAAAATAGTTTTTTTCATTTTTTATTTGCTTGGGTAAAGCATGGTATTAATTTAATATATGTATTATTTGTTTCACATGAACCAAAATATTTATTGATGTTTCATTATGTCATGTGTGGGACCAAAATGATATATCCCCCTTATTCATTTGGTAAATCTCTATATCTCATGTGATGAGATATATAATATATTGGATTATATACTAGTCTCCTATGTTATGCGTCATGTTTGTACATTATATGATTAAGATCATGGAAATTAGAATTAAAATATGTTATTATTTTATATACTTATACATATGATAGTATCTAATTATATGTCACTATGGTTTAAAGATATCTATTTTACATTATTATTCTATGGAATATCTTATGCTCTAATGATTTCCCTTTTATTGTTTCAAATTTCTTGATCATTATCAAAGATTATGTTTTCTTACCTCAATATACCATAATACGATTGAATGATATTATTTGGTTAATAATTTCATTTCCCTTCTGTTTTTATTTCTCACATGTTTATGATATAATGATAAATTTTATATGGCTCATTAATATATTTTTCCCCTTACTGTGAGATTTAGATCACCCTTCTATTATATTTCCCATTTACCCATGCAATGAATAATAAAATTATAAATGATATTTCTTGGATTTCCAAGTATGAAATATTTTAAGGAATAAATATATGTCTTGTTGTAAAATATGATTTCTATATAGATAATATATTATAAAAATATCCTTTGGGGTCCTATGAAGTTTATTTTATTCACATATGTTTTTGATAATCATGTAAAATAATAAACAATCCATGGGTTGTATTATTCTAAAATTGGGTGTTGGTGCAATATAGGAATTTATAACAATCAATCTATGAGAACATCAATTAGAATAAGAGAACGGTTTATTTAGTTGTATTGTTCTGCTTATGGAAAATAAATTAATAAAACTAAATTCAAACTGGAATGAATCAAACAATTCATAGGTTATCTAATTAACTAATCTAGGTAATCCCTAAATTAGTTACATATGTAGATCCCTGACAACCCCAAAAGTGCTTTCTTGATCCCCACAGGCTGGTGAAAAGTGTTTGCGCATCATGTATTACCATTGGTAATATTTTCTCTAACAAAATAAAATCATGGGAGGAATGTAATATAAAATAAATTATACCCAAATGAAAAAATAGTGTCAAGAGTGGAAGAATAATATAGAATTTGTAAAACCAATTTCCAAACCACAAATAGGAAAAATCTAAGTACTAAAAATGATTTAAACACCACTCTTTTTAAAAAATATCATATATGAATCCCCACTCCCTACTAACAAGGAAACTTATCGCCTCACTAAGGTTAGATACCCTTACCTACATTAGAAAAAACTATATATAAACACACCCAAATATATATGGATGGGGTGAGAAAGAAAGACATATGGGGTCTGGCTAAGTGTTATATAAACTACCTTTAGAAGATAAAATAGTTATTATACATTTAACAAAAACAAGGAATAAAATAAATTTATTTTGTTTATATTGAAAAATTTAAAATCCCATTTTCTAAAAAAATTATAATTTTGATCGAAACAAACCAACATTTTTAAGGAACATTTAATGAATAAATTCAACATTTAAATAATTCAATTCTTCATAAATCATTTCTTGTAATCCATATATTTAGATGAATTTATAATTAATAATATCAAGAGAGTAGGGACAAGGAAATTATTTCCTAGAATACCATAGGTATGGGATAGCTATATATATCATACAATGTTATATCATGACTAGTGAATAAAAAAAAATTCCCCATATTACCCATCTAAGTAGAAAGGAATTACCCAGATGTGTAATTACTTCCAATGATATAATGTAAACCGGTCCTTAAAATGATATCCAAGATGTAGAGGAATACTCTGATGTGTGATTCCCCAAAATATATCACTATCCTATACTGAGACCAAACACACAAATAAGTACCCTAGAATATCATGTTATATTCCTTTTACAATTATAATCATTCAAAGAAAATCGAAATCATTTAATTTCACATCCATGCCCTGAAATGAATTTAATCACTAAAAATAAGGGGGAAATACATTTCAAATACCATTTTAAAAACCATACATATTTCACCATGCATGATAATTAAAACAATTTAATTTTTTAACAATGATAGACTAATGAAAAATGTTTTAAACCATTTTATAAACCATCTTAAAAATTAAAGAAACCAAATTTCTTAATATAAAGGATCTAAATGAAACCAAACACCTAGAAAACACAAGGAACTATCCAACCAAATTTATGGGATTTATAGTGAATAATCTTGAAGGCACTATCTTATAGATGATTAGGATATATTTATTAGTAGAAAGAGGATGTCCCCAAAAGAGGATAGATGAAACAATTATTCTCCAAGAATAATAGATTGTAGAAATAACCCCATAACATAAACTGACGCTATTATAATATCAATAGGAAACTATCTAGCAAGGAAGCATCATTAATTGAAATTGGAACCAAATTAACTGAGGTATTCACCCAAATAAATAAGTAATGACCAAATATATTCCCAAAATCATCTAAATAAAATCCCTAGAATTATATTGAATAAAAAATTATTAATAGATAATAAAACTGAGTCAATATCACATTTATAACTATTACAAGGTGAACATATTCCATAATAATATAAGAAAGTAATTTCACTGATGATCATATCTACAAAATGAACACAGAAAATATTTTTAAACCACTACTAACATAGTGTGGTGGTGCCCAATACATTTATGGTGGTCATGATCCCACCATGCTCTAGAAGCTCAATATTCCCACTGAAAATTTCATATAACTTAAGCCACATAATTTTGGGACCATTTATGGCCTCCACAATACTGGGGTGCGTCCTTGTTGGTCATAATTTTAACACCCTAAGGATTTCTAAAAATAAATGGAAATGCATTGAACATTTTTTAATAAGATATTTATAACTAGCATTTAAAAGTAATTTTTCCACTAATATATTTTAAATTTCAAAAAATAGTCATCTACAATTTTGTTCAGTATGTTTTTTAGAGCATAATGGAACCAACTTGTTTTAGTGAGTAGTAACATACCATTAGGAATAGTAATATGAATAGTAATATGGCTATAATAAATATTAAATTTTAATATTATTTTAATTTTTAAGGTATAAAGATAATGACATTTTGGTTAACTTTTCAATGTGATATCAAAGCTGTTTTAGTTTTAAAGTTGTTAATTTTTGAAATAAGTATATTTTTATTTAAAAATTACATTAATAATATTTAGAAAATTATTTTCAAAAAGTAGACATCATTTTTGAATTCTACCAATCGAGAAATGGTAAGTGTGAATTTTTAGACCTTTCGGAAATTCTTAAATTTTCGAAGAATAGGGAAATACGGTAAAATACCATATATTATAATTATCAGAAAAATACACTATTTATGACAGAAGAAGTTATGTAATCCCACTTAGTTCGAAATAAAATTCCATTATTACTATTTGGGATCACATGAATTAAGATTATTCATAGCCTTGAGAAACAATATTTTAATTATGATTAAAATAATGAAAAATACCCCTCTCCTCCATTATAAATACCACCCTCATTCCCCTCTTCCTCCCACATACCTCAAGCCTTGAACCATACCGAAGTTCATCCCAATACGCCTTCCAAGGTTCTTCCCCATGTTCTTGAGCTTCTGGTATCACCAAAAAATCAAAACCAAAGGCCTTAAGAGGGATCACAAGGAGAAGAGATCAAGAGGTAAACACCCACTTTTATTTTCATTCTTTCCTTTCGTTTTTATGTTATTATTTTTCATTCTGTTTGGATTATGTGGGGATATTTCATTACATATAACCATTACTGACCATACAATGTAATAATTATGAGTGACCACTTTTCTCTATTCACATTATTTTATAAAAATTTTAACAACGCCATTAGGCAGCCCAATTTCTGTAAGGAATTTCTCAAATTTTATTTTATTTTGAGTTCCTTTCTTTTATTCTTATTTCCTCACCTCATCTTATCCAAGATGCATGAAAGCTCTATAATCCTGTATATTCTATATTTTATAATGCTCATGGAATACTCATCATCAATCTAATTCTCCTATCCCACTTATTTAAGGGATTAAATACATTTTTCGTGATGTGTCAAATTACAGACATCATGGATGATGTGATTAAACTTTTCCCTAATTACTTTAATTCGGTTCATGAAACCATTTTTATGGTTGAAACAGGTCCTAATATATGTATTATGTCTCATCCATGGTTCTAGAATTAGTTTTTATACATGGTTTTAAATTAGAAAACTAAATGATGTCGTTATTGTCAAAGAACCACTAATATGATCTAAGGGTACACCATTGATGTTTCAACTTATGAATCATCCTCATATAAGAATTCAAAATGATAAATGGTATAATTTATGGTACTAGAAATATTTAAATTACATTCCATTCCAATTCTACATTTTCACTTCCAATCAACAAGAACATTCATCATAAACCAATCATGGAAATCATGTAAAGAACGATCCCTAGACAATTTAAGGAATAAAATACTTACAATTAATGGGTCAAATGAGGTTATGAAATGATCATATAAGATGTTATAAACTTGAAAATTTTTCTCTAAAAAAATAATAACAATATTTAAACCATTATAAATGATTTTTAAATACGTTTTAAGTAATACAAACCCGAGGTAATAGAATTCATAACATGATTTCCATTCATTTGGTTAACCTACAACTTCGTTATTAATTTGGTATTATATTTGTTGTGAGTTATGGGTTATATTTATATTTTGTTTTATTATGTATATTTACAATGTATATAAATATTCCATCCACTCTATTAAGTCTCACGTCAATTATATTCTATTTATAAGGGGAAATTCTTCTAATATCTTCTTTTAAAATTATGTTTTACAAAATTAAAAAGAAATGTTTTTATGTTATGATTAATATTGTATGATTATGTTCAAGAATTTGGTAATTGTTTATGATGAATTTTGGGACCTATATTTCCATATAATGCATTGGATATGTGTATGTTGGAGTTTGGCCATATGTTTACTCCCAATATAACTATGATGGTTACAAAAATTGTAAGGTAGCCGTGAGGGTTAGAAATTATAGGGTAACCGAGAGGGTTACAGGATTATGTAAGTAATTCCCAAAGATTCCTATATGGTTCTACTTATATTAATTTTATAAGGGAATATTTTTTAAATATAATATTTCACAAAGTATGTATATATAAATATGTGTGTGTGTGTGTGTGATAAGTATACCTTTTAAAAATGATTTCATACAGTACAAGTATTCATTGACTAATGTGTTCTTTCCTTTTTTTATCCCATACTGAGATTTTGTACTCCTCCCAAGTATTTAACTGATTTTCATAGGTTATAAGGATGTGTAATAAAAATAAGCAAGCAAAGTTAAATGTATTAAGATTAGTTAAAGAAATATTGTTTTATGTGAAAAGTTTTATATTTTGCAGGAAAGGAACACTATTTTTATGGTATCCACTCTGTAATAATTTGTATTTTCATGAATGTTTTATGTCCCAATTATCTTAATCTATAAACATGAAAAGGTCCTAAATGTGAAATTAAGTGAATTCTTGACTAAATTCGAGATTATGTAACGTAGTAAGGCCAGGTCTTTATAGTTGGTGTCAGAGGATGGGTTAGATAAACATTGGGGTTAGAATGATGTTAACATATTAAAATAAATGTTTTATTACTTTAGGATCAATTTTAAATCATATATCATTTAATGATTACAATTTTTTCATCTACGGTATGTTTTTTTAGAATTTTGTCCATAGAAGAAATAGAAAAGATGAAGAGGAGAGGCACCGATATAACAAAATCCTTCCGAATCTGCATCCCAGAATGGTAGGGAATGGAACCGAGTAGTTTTTGATTGTAATGGCTTAACTGACATAGGTAATAAATGGTGGTGGCATCCATGTAAGATAACAACCAGAATTACCACAATAGAACATTGCAATAGTGGAACATTTTACTTGACAACACCCTTCGTCATTCAAGGGATCATCAAAGCCTATAACTACTGAAGGATGTATTAATTCCCTTTAAAAGATATTCGCTATTATGGGATTTTTAAAAAATCAAAAGGTAAATCTTTCCATTTATCATTTTGAAGGCGAAACTTATCAGTGGTGGTCAATGGTAAATAATATCATGGATATAGTGGATATTTATGCCTTACGATGGGATGAATTAAAAAGTATTTTCCATGAAAAATATTTTCCTAAGTTGGTGTGATGTAGAATGGAGAAGCAATTACTTGAATGGAAATAGAATGAGGAAGATTCAATGGATGTGTATGAAGAAATATTCACTCGACAAGAGAGGTATGCTCTAAATTTCATTATGGATCTTAATAGAAAAAGCAACTGATTTTACTCAGGACAACAACCAAGGTATTGAAGGGCGTTGGCCTCCTATGAATTAAAAAGTTATAAGAATCATTTACAATGTACTGAGATGGTAGATATAGAGTTTGCTGATGATCACATGCATTTTGAAATAATGAGAATAAGAGGTCAAGATGGAAAGCGATGGGTACAATCCAGATGGAAAGTGATGGGTACGAATCAACAAAGTAAATCTAATGAAAAAGAAAATTCATTTTCCAGTTTGTGGAAATTGTGAGAAGAAGAACACTGGGGAATGTCTTACCAAAACTAAAAAGTGTTTTAAATATTGTAATTTTGGACATATGGCCCGAGATTGTTATGAAAATTATCATAAGACTAATCTAGAAAATAAAACTATAAAATGTTTTAAATGTGATGAGATGGGTCATTATGAAAATGCCTTCTGAATGAGAGATCCAAATGATGCAAAGAAGATAGACTATAACCAGAAAGGTGTAGTGAGATATTTTGCGACTTTGTCAGAATATTCCAAGACATCCAATGAAGTTGTATCATGTAGTTTGTTTTTTTAATCAAAATTTTCTAATTTTTTGTTTGATATGGGGTCTACACCTTCCTTCAACTCTGATAAATTTTCAATTAAATTAAAAATAACAACTCAACAAATGAAACTGGAACTAATTGTTAAAACACCAAGAGGAAATATTATATCAAATATGAATTATAAGAATATTTCTTTAGTGGTATGTTGGAAGACATTACTTGAGAACCTTGTTGTTTTTCCCTTAGTCGAGTTTGATGTTATTTTAGGAATGGATTGGCTTTCTGTTTATCATGCTCAGATTGGCTATAGAGCTAAATAAGTTGATTTTCAGAAAGAGTTTATGTTTTTATATATGAATGAACCCATAAAATTAATAACATATCAGTAAGCTGAAAAACTATTGAAAGATGGAAATAAAAGTTATCTTCATCATACTATTGAAAATAACACAACTATTAAGATTAATGATGTGCCAGTGGTAGATGAATACCATTATGTTTTTTCTAATGAGTTACATAGTGTCATACTTTATCGAGAAGTTGAATTCACAATTTACATAGTTCCTGATGATAAGAAAATTGTAAAAACCCCATATCGTATGGCTCAAATTGATCTTCTTGAATTGAAAATTTTATTATATTATTTTCTTGATAAAGGTTTCATTCATCCTATCACTTCCCCATGGGATGATTCTATTTTTTTTCTAAAAAATAAATATGGTTCCATGAGACTTTTCATTGATTGTAGATCTTTGAATAACATCACTATTAAAAACTAGTATTCTTTTCCTCATATTGAGGACTTGTTTGATCATCTCTAGGGATCTCAGTACTTTTTCAAGATTGAATTGTGATCTGAATACCATCTGCTAATGGTGAAAGGGGATGATTTCCCGAAAACACCCTTTCTTAATAGATATGGTCATTTTGAATTTTTTGTATTCCATTTGGGATAACTAATGTACCTACTGTATTCATGAATCTGATGAATAGAATATTTATTGATTTCTTGGATATGTTTGTGGTTTTATTTGTTGAGGACATTCTGCTATTTTCTAAAAATAAAGAGGATTATAAAAAAATCTAAGAGTTGTTCTACAAGCCTTAAAATAAAAGAAACTATATAAAAAATTCTGAAAGTGTTATTTTTGGTTACAGTTGATTTCTTTTCTAAGAAACATTGTAAATAATGATGTAATAACAATTGATCCAACCCAAACAATAGTTGTTGATAAATGGAAAATACCCACAATTGTTACATCGATTCATAGTTTTTATGGACTAGTAGGTTATTACCAACAATTTTTTAATAAAATTTCACAATTATCTATACTGTTAACTAAGTAAACACATAAAGGGGTTAATTTTGTTTGAACAAAATAATGTGTTGTTTTTTTTAGGAACTGAAGAAGAGATTTGTGAATGATCCAGTTTTGGACTATCCTTCTCGAAATGGTGAGTTTTTCAACTACAATGATTCTTCTTTGAAGTGACTTGGTTGTGTTTTGATGAAGACTGATTAGGAACTTTCTTATTCTTCAAGACAACTTAAACATCATGAGTTAAAATATCTCACAAATGAATCGGAATTGGAAGTTGTGAGGTTTTCTTTGAAAATTTGGAGGCATCATTTAAATGGATCCCAATGTAAAATATATACTGACCATAAATGTATGATGTATATAATCACTCAGAAGGAATTAAACATGAGTCAATGAAGATGGTTTGAACTGATAAAGGATTATGGTTGGACGATCAATTACCATCCTGTAAGAGCAAAAAAAACTGGAGGATTCCTTGAGTGGAAAACATAATGCATCATTAACCATGATACGTTTATAACATGATCCCTTGATTAATGATTTTATAAATTTTGGATTAGACGTTCTTGTTGCAAGATGTGCCTCTATTTTGTCTCAGGTTTTAGTGCAGTCCTCATTATCAAGCATAATTAACAAAGTGAATAAGGAAGACCATGAGCTACAAAAAAGGTAGAAATGGTTAAAGCAGATAAGATGTAAGAATTTGACCATGATAAATATTTTGTTTTAAAATTTGGTAAAAGGTTGTGTGTGCCTTGTGATTAATAGTTGAATATTGAATTCTTATGTGATGCTAAAAGTTCTCTATTTTTAGTTCATCTTGGTAGTAATAATATGTACAGATACCTCCAAGAGTATTTTTGGGGGGATGGAATGAAAAAAGATATTGCTGATTTTACTAGGAATTGTTTGACATGTCAATAGGTTAAAGAAGAGAGAATGTTACTAAATCAGATGATTCACCGTTTTCAAGTACCATAGTAGAAATGAGAGAATGTATCCATGGACTTAGTAGTGGGACTACCAAAGACTAATCAAAGTAACAATGTGATTATGGTTATTGTTGAGTAGCTGACAAAATATGAACACTTTATTTCCAATCGAGATACAATGTCTTTGGATCAGCATTCTCAACAGTACCTCAAATATATTTTTAGGTGATATAGAGTTATTATTTCCATTGTATCTGACCTGGATCCTAGGATTACTTTTTTTACTTTGGAAAGGGGCTTCATAAGTCATTGGGAATAGAATTAAATTTCATTATATCTTTTCATCCTCAATCTGATGGGAAATCAGAATGAACGATTCAAATTTGGAGGGTATGCTTCGAGCTTGTTCAATGGACTATCAGGGAATTTGGGTTCAACATATTTCATTAGTTGAGTTTTCTTATAATAATATTTTTCATTCCAGTATACAGATGGCACATTTTGAGGCTTTGTATGGGAAGCGGTGTCAGACTCTAGCATTTTGGGATGATGTCGGTGACAAAATACTAATTGGGATAGAATTAGTATATAAAGTGGCTGAGAAAGTGATGATAATCCAGCAGAACATGAAGACAAATGAAAGATAGAAGAAAATCTATGATGATAAAAGAAGGAAAGACTTATCTTTCGAGGAAGGTGACCATGTTTTCCTTAAAATCTCTCCTTGGAAAAGTGTTACTGTTTTAGTAAAAAGGGAAGCTGAGTCTTTGGTTAATCGGTCCTTTTGAAATCCTGGATAAAGATGCACCAGTTTAAAACCGATTATCTTTGCCTCTGAGTTTGTTATATGTACACAATGTTTTTCATGTTTCAATGTTGATTAAGTATGTTCCTGATTCATCACATGTCTTGAGCCCAGAAGCAGTTTAGTTGGAAGAGATCCTTTTGTATGAAGAGAAACAAGTTCACAATCTTGATCTAAGGGGACATGTATTTTGGAATAAGGTAATCCACCAGATAGGTATTTTCTGGAGAAACCACAAGACAGAATAAGGAACATGGGAGTCTAAAAGTGCTATGAGAGAAAGATACCCTCAATTGTTTAATAAGTAATTAAAATTAAAAGGACGCAATTTTCAGAAGGCGGGGATAATGTAACACCCCAAGGTTTTATAAAAATAAATGGAAATGAATGGAACATTGTTTTATGTAAATATTTATAACTATTCTTTAAAATTATTATTTTCACTTCAATGTTTTAAATTTTGAAAAAAGTCATCTACAATTTTGTTCTGTAAGTTATTTAGAGAATAATTAAACCAACTTGTTTTTCTGTGAATAGAAAAATTCCCTTTTGAATGTTAATATGAATAGTAATAGGACCCTAATTAATAGAAAATTATATTATTATTTTTTATGGATTGAATATAATGAGATTTAGGTTAATTTTTCATAGTGATATAAAAGAAATTATAGTTATAAAATTGTTAATTTTTGAATTAAGTATGAATTTATTTAAAAATTACATTATTAATATTTAGAAAATTATTTTCAAAAAATGGACATCATTTTTTAATTCTACATGTCGAGAAATGGTAAGGGGTAATTTTTTGGATTTTAATGAAATTCATAACTTTTTGATGAATAGTGAAATACGATAAAATACCGTATATTCAAATTATCAATAAAATACACTATCTATGACATTATCAGTGATGAAAGACAACATTATTATAAATTAAATGAAATATTTACTTTTTGGGGTCAAATGAATTAATATTTTTCATAGTTTTGAGAAAAAAATATTATAATTATGAATAAAATAATGAAAAATACCCCTTCTCCTCCACTATAAATACCATCATTATTCCCCTCTTCCTCCTAAAACTCTAAATACTTGAGCCTTACCTATGATCTGTCCAATACTACTTCTGAGTCCCCTCCCCACATCCTTGATCTTCTGGTCTCACCAAAATGCCGAAACGAAAGGCTGTAAGAGGGATCTCAATGAGAAGAGATCAAGATGTAAACATCCTCTTTTATTTTCTTTCATTCCATTCATATTATGTTATTATTTTTCATTAACTTAGTATTATGTTGGGATATTTCATTCCATATTACCATTACATCCCATATTATTTAATTATGATGATATACCCCTTTTTTCTCTGAAAATTATTTTTTAGAAATTTTGTATGACGCTGTTAGGCTGCCCAATTTTCATAAGGAAATTTTCAAATTTTCTTTTATTTTGAGTTACATTATTTTTTTCCTTATTTTAACACCTCCTCTTATAAAAGAGTCATTAAAAATATATAACCATGTATATTCTAGTTGTTCTCATGTTCATGAAAAATTTATTATCCATCTACTTGTCCTCTCACACTTATTCAAGGGAGAAAAAACATTGTCTGTGATGTGTCGATTTACCAACATCATGGACGATGTGATTTTAATTTAATCTAATTCCTTCAAGTCTAGTCATGAACCATTTTTATGGTTGAACTAGGTTAAAATATATTTATTATGTCTCATTAATGGTTCTGAAATTTGTTTTTATACATGGTTTAAATTATAAAACAAAATCAGGTCGGTATTTTCAAAGAACCACTAAAATGATCTAAACGAACATCATTAATGATTACACTTATGAATCATCGATATGTAATAATTTAGAATGATAAATGGTATAGTTTATGGTACTGGAAATATATAAATACCATTCCATTCCAATTCTAGATTTTCACTTCCAATCGATAAGAACATCCATCATGAACCAATCATTTAAATCATGTAATGAACGATCCCTAAACAATGCAAGGAACAAAATACTAATAATTAAAGGGTGAAATGAGGTTATGAAATGATCATATAAGATGTTATAAACAAGAAAATGATTCTTTAAAACACTAATTACACTCTTTTAACACATGAGGTTTAAAAATATTTGACTTCAGAAAAACTCGAGGTAAGGGAATTCTTAACCCGATTTCCATTCTATGGTTTAACCATCTAGTTCGCAAATTATGTTGTATTAGAATTGTTGTGTGGGATGGGTTATATTAAAATTATTTTTCATTATGCATATTTATAGTTTGTATACAAATTCAATCCACTCTATTTAGACTCCCTTCAATTATATTATATTTATAAGGGACTTTTCTTTTAAGTCCATATTTTAAAATTCTATTTTACAACATTCAAAACAAATGTTTTTATGTTATTATTCATGTTGTACTATTATGTTATGGATATTGGGAATTTATTATGATGAAGGGTTGGACCTATACTTCCATCCAATGCATTGGTTATGTGTATGTTAGAGGTCGACCATATTGT
Source organism: Viscum album (assembly GCA_963277665.1). Taxonomy (NCBI): domain Eukaryota; kingdom Viridiplantae; phylum Streptophyta; class Magnoliopsida; order Santalales; family Viscaceae; genus Viscum; species Viscum album. Next base: position 1,418,565,314 of record OY728123.1, on the reverse strand, counting down.
TACTTCAAGTGTAACTGTTATGGTTACACAAATTATAAGGTAGTTGTGAGTGATACAAATTATAAGGTAGCCGAGAGGGTTACAAGATTATGTATGAAATACCACAAGATAACATTATGTTTCTACATATGTTATTTTTATTTTTTTATGCTTTTGGAAATAAAATTTTCACAAAGTAAGTATATATATATAGGTAATAATTATGTCTTTTGAAAATGATTTCTTATGGTACAAGTATTCATGGACAAATGTGTACTTTACTTCTTAATTTTTTCCCTTACTGAGAATTTTTACTCATCCATTTTTTAAATTATTTTAATAGGTTATTATGATGTGTAAGACAAATAATAAATCCAATTTAAATGTTATAAGATTAGTCAATGAAATCATGTTTTATGGGAAAAGTTTTATATTTTGCAAGAAACGAATACAGTTTTTATGGTATCCACTATGTAAAAAAGTTTAATTTTATGAATGTTTTATGTCCCAATTATCTAAAGATCTAATCTTTAAAAGATCCTCAATCTGAAAGGAAGTGAATTCCTGACTAAATTCAAGATTATGTAACGTAATAAGTCCAGGTCCTTCAAATAATGATCATAGAGACTATCTATAGGTTATGTTTGGGACCATGACCTAAACATGGCTTAACGTGTCTACCCATGGAATACTAGCACTACCCAGAAGTAAGAAAATCATAGACCATGGTGTAGTATTTCTTTTATTCATTGATAATATTAAAAAATTGTTAATAATCAACCATCACTAAAAATCACATCCTGAATGCAGAAATAAGCATCCAAAGGATCATAAATAAAAGATACCAAATGATGGGATGTGAAAATCTCCTGACAGTAGAACATTATTCCTGTAAAAATTCAAGCAGAAGAAGTAATGTCCACAAAAAAATGAGTCCATTATCGCCTCATCCATGATTCCTTCCTATAATACTTGTGGTAATATGAAATATGTGGCCACAACACTTTAACCAATGACTTTGACATCAAACATATAACTTTCAATAGAGATTCAATGATATTCACTAGTTCCTCAACCGTAAATGATTTTAAATCCAAAACTACTCCTAACAATTTAGAATAATAGAAGTGTCGGGATTAAATTTACTAAATTGAGATATGTAGAAATCATCTTGAATAGTGTCTATCTGATATGGAAATTTTAACACAGTGCACACCATCCTGATCCTTTAAATGATTGCATGCATTCCAACAGATCTCAGAACCAACTTACCCTACTTCCCTAGTTGGGGGTGACCCAAATGAGCTAATGCATTCTAGAATACCTAGTCACCAACAGAGAATTCCAAAGTATGACACTAATTATTGGCATAAGATTTATATCGCCTATGAGATCTCAATAAGGATCAATGTATAAAATAAATATTCACTTATTTTTCTAGGAAAATACTAAATCCTTTAAGATAATCCTCACACACCACCAACACACAACAAGGAGATTTAGAAAGGCAACCGTATTGAGCTTTCAAAGGCATGATTTTTATATATGATTGGTCCATATTTTTAAATTATAATTCAACCAATAATTATCCCAAGATCCTCAAAAGTCGAGAAATTACACATAGAGCATACCTAATAGGATCTGAATAGTGAAATCCATCTAGCTATATATCTAAGGATATTAAGCCATAAGTAATCTGTCATGAGTCCCCATGACCTCTAGTTGAACCTTCCAAAACTATGTCGTAATATGGGGATCCCTGTCTGGGATAATTTTAGATAATACCACATGAAAACTCCCAATCTTATGTACATACATCTTTCCAAACTCCTCAAACTCATTGACATCACAAATTAGAATGATGTGTGATGACTATGTTAAAAAATGAATCATGAACCAAATCACGTTTTTCCATTTGGGATTCCATGGTAGTCAAAAAATGAAATTTATAGACACCTCATTCCATTTATTTATCATCACTAGGAGTGATAAATTGATCCAAAAGGATTATGGTGCTTATCCTCAATTTAATGTATATTATAACAACATGAAATTAAAAATCACCTATGTCATACATTATACCAGGAAACCCAAAATAGAATTACATTTCATAATACATATTCATGGTGCCAAAGTGAATGGAACTTGAATAACTATGGTATTCTTGTGTCACGAAATTTCATGTATATAGGGAGATGATAAAGCAAATTAAAAAGTACAGATTTATATCAGGAGAAATAGAATTCCCAATAATGGAATCCCAACTATAAAAATATTCATTGATTCCTTGGAACTTACGATCTAGATTATTATCTTTAAGAATAAATTCATAATGAGATAAAATCAACTAAGAACTGGACAGAACCTTATCAGAGTCATATCCTTCATATCATGGTGAAACTAAGTGAAGAATAACATGATATTCCACTCGTACTTCAATTAATGTACATCATAATTGGGAAACTTATTACTAAAATCATTATAAAAAATATTCATATATCTATAATTGTATGAGATATAAAAATAAAATGTATGATGGTAGTCCATAAGTCACCTTTATTTGATGTTTAGATATATTTATGATAGAATATATAAATGAAATTTTCAATATGTGAGTATATTGTGAACCTCTGCCAAAGATAGTAGTGGAATAAATACTTAAGAGTATGAATAATAGCTACGAGTTCAAACTCAGGAGTGGTGAAGTTCAACTCATGTTGTATAAGTTGACATGATCTATAGACAACTACATGATCCACCTACATTAAAACGCCACCCAATACAGCACCTGAAGCATCAAAATAAACCACATATCCCATACTATCTTCTAGAATGTTCATGATTATAACTTAATTGATGTGTCATTTTAACTCATAAAAAGTATATTGTATGTTTTCATTCCATATTAATTATACCCCATTCCTAGTTAGATAATTCAATAATGATGTAATATTTGAGAATTATTTCATGAACTGCTTATAATATCTATCCAGAGCAATGGAGATTCATATCTATAAAAAATTGTCCCCCCACAACAAGACATCCTTATCTTCTCAAGATCTAATGAGATTATATTTTATATAACCACATTAACAGATATTTTAACATCCGAGATCCATATATTACATTTTTACATGTTATAAAAAATTCAACGATCCCTTAGAATTCCTAAAACTAATTGTAGATGATGAACATGCTACTCCTTGATTTTAGAATTAACAATGATATCACAAAAAATACTAAAACTAAATATTTGAGATACTAATAGAAAATATAATTCATTACTGTATAATAATAGAAAGTTAATGATTTATGCCAAATAGAATAACCAATAATTTAATGATTTTATACCAACTTATAAAATTAGTCTTCCAGATATCTCACTCCTTAAAAATGAGATGAATATAAAAAAACTAGAGGTTAATCTTTAAAAAAAATTACCCCATTCAATTGATCAAACATATCATTGATAATAAAGAATTTATATTTATTCCTAAGTATCAATTTATTTAGTATTTGATAATCTACACAGAGATGAAGATATCCTTAACCCTTCTATGGAAAGGGAATTGAGGCCACCCAAGGTGATACAAAATGATGAATCAATCCTTTCACTAATAGATCATCCAGCATAATCTAGAGTTCCTTCAATTCAATGCGTATGATATGATAGAAATGAATTGATATATTCTATGTACCAGTTACTAAATATATATAAACATATACCTCCTGTTCTCAAGGATAACCTAAAATATTTTTTTAATAATTCCTCTTAAAAATATCAAACTAATAAAGAATGGTTTGATTACCAAATATCTTTTTTGTATTTTCTGAATAAAAATAACTTTTATGGATGAGTGAGAACCTCAAAAACTACCACCATTTAAAAGTTTCAAACACCATAACAAAAAACAAAAAGGAATCCAACATCACAGTACACCAACAAATTCAAATTCAAAAATCCATTTCGATGTTAATAGACATAAAAACCATCACAGGCCACATGCCTCCTCGAGAATGCCATACGCAATAGTCACCATCATCATCAAACAAATACCATCGCCAGAAAGGACACGGACAAGTCTCAACTACATCACTTCTCTAAATCATGAAAATACACTCTAAGCAATGTCATCCTGTCAACACCATCATCACCTCCATCCAAACACCGCACACCAGAGATTGTAAGGCCATCGTTGCATAATAAACGCATAAAAATGAACATAGCCAACTAATAAAAGTAACCCTACCCAAACAATCATCAAAACTAGACACCGAAGTTAGTGTTCCAAACAATCAAACCAGATCCAAAGAAATTCCGCATTCACCGACAGGAGAACCATTGAACACAACCACACCATCGAAATTCGATTCATGAAACTCAATTTTATAAGTTGATATCATATTATTATTCTCTAAATGATAAGGTCATGCATGAATATACATAAAATCCCTCACTATAGAATAAACTACAAATCTCCCATTGAGAAAAAATAAGGTCATAGTCTAATGATAACAACAAATCTCAGCCCTATAGAAACCCAACTAGCATGTCCAATGATAATTTCAAAGAGGTCCAAATTAATAACAAGTAAATCACTGATGAACTCAATGTATTATATTGAGTGAGAACATAAAGTACATCAAAACAATTACACTTTATTCTCACTAAGATGCCTTTATAGATCCATAACAAATGGAATGAGTTATTTTGGATGTGTTTAAAAAACCCATAAATTATGAAGATATAAATTATTGGGAGGCAAAAATATCAAATAGATAATTTCAAATAGAATATGTGATAAATATGGTAAATCTCATATTAATTGGTCCCTCATTGGCTTCATCTAGAAACTCTTCTCATGTCTTCATATTCTTTATTAAATAATCATATAGTAGGAACCCTGAAATCATTGAAGCATCCAACTTCACCATAGTTACCTTTGGATTAAATGAACTTGAACCATAATGAGGATTAGAGATATCCTAGAATAAAATATATAGATAACAAAAATGTACACCTGAATTATAGGCCTTTGTTGGTGTGGAGAAATACCACTTAATGTTCCATGTCTATCCACATAGGTAGAAATTCAACAGAATCGAAATTCATAGTACTAATGATGCAGAGGAGGATCACTATTGAGAATCACCACCATAGCACATATCGTTCCACTTCCACTAGGTATAGAAATAATTTCAAACAAGACCAACTTACTTAATAAATCATTATTTGCATAAGTTCTCTACCAACATTGATAAAATATGTTTCAAGGTTATATATAAAGACCAGAGAATGAATTTTTAAACACAAACCCATATAAAAACTCTAAAAAATTATCTTTTTATTCTAAACAAACCCATGGGAAAAGAAAAAAAAACTCAAAAAAGAAATTTACATACCCTATCACTAAGAGATCCCCGTCCTGATTGAAGAGGAACTCCACAGAATTCACCATAGTAAAGTATCCTGAAATTTTTTTAAATAAGTTGGTAACTAATTTCATCTACTCTATATCCTCATGATACATTACCTGAATCATAGTGACCCACCACCTCTTTCTTGTACCTGCAATCTTAAAGGTGTAATATTTCATCATTACCGATTTTAGTTTCTCCAAAATTTCAAAGATCTAATCAATTTTGTCTAGCCATTCCTCTACCACCTGAGAATATTTTGTCCCCTAAAATGATGGTGGATTCTGGGGAACGTAAGTTTTTTCTTGATCCTTGTCTCCTCACCCCTACCTACACCTCTTTATCTTAGGTCTATATAAGAGACAAAATTTGGTCCATTGCACAAACTGATCATACAAAATCTTTAACGTGTATATTTTCTATAGGAAGTATCCCATGAGGTATATTTCCCACTAAATCATCATGAGGAATTTCCAGAAGACATCTAGGGTGAATGGTTATATATAATATATAATTAATTAAAACACCTTCATAATAAGATAAATATTAGTATGATTCAATGAATATAAGTATAAACTAAGATATAGTTCAAAAACGAACATATGAGATGAACTTAAAAATTTCCTATTGTGAATTAAATCTTGTAATGCTGAGATTTATCTAGGAACTAAAATTTAAACTTCCCCTAATGTCTCGAACATCTTATCAAATGCCTATTAATTATCCATATACTCAGGAATAGAGTACAACCTATCTTTGAAAACAATTTTTCATGCTCTAACCATGGTAATCCCTAATCCAACTACCTGATCCAGCTAAATAAAGGATTAATGTACCTCAATAATCAGCAAGGGCTAGTAATAAGTGCATATCCATCAAGAACTATCATTGGGAATGGTTTTTCATTCAAAATAAGATTGTGGGGACAAAATGGATTATATGATAAAGAAGGATAATATTCAAAAAAAAATGTTAATAACATAATACTAATTGAGTATTAGATGTGAAAAATAAAAAATAATAAAAACCTATGTACTCTATAGAATAAACAACCCATGTTCAGGTGAAAAAAAATTACCTCGGAATCCCCCACACCCTGATAACATGAAAACATTTCACCTCCCCCATGCTTCATTCCTCTACCTATGTCAGATAAAATAATTTATATACTCAATCAATGGAATGTGAAAGGGGTGAGAAAATGATCCCAGTGGGATACCACTAATTTATCAATAAATTATTTTATAAGATAATGAATTTATGATTATTTTTACAAAAATAATGAATGGAATTCATTTCCATAGTTTATATCAAAATATTAAAAATCACTATTTATTACATTGTTTAAAAAACATTCAAAAAGGAAAAATTTTCAATGACCATTTAACAAATCCATTTCCAATTCAATGGTTTTAAACCATCATAAATAATATCACATATTCCATAAATTTCCAATATTAGGTAATCAACCATTTCAGAAGACCAGCAACATGGAAAAAAATTCATAGGGTAGTATTTTTATGGGATTGATAGGTCACTTATACAGTGACCAATATTTCATAGTTCACACATAAAATTTACCCAACATACCTACATAAAGAGAATAAAAATACACCAACTTCTAATTCCCTCAAACAATGTCATCCAATACAGTCATCAGAACACTTGTTAAAATCATATTCCATTCATTAAAACAAATTTCTTCAACATGTTCATCGGTAAAATCCATTTCAATGAATATTTTAAGAACCAGTGATATTTCAAAATTCCTGCATTTAAAAACATCTTAAAACTATTTTCCGTGATAAATACATAAAACATGTTTCAAAAAAATTTATGAACCTCTATAAATTAATCAAGTAACAAACGTTTATAATATAAATGACTGTTTTAGAAACATAAAGAGGAGGTCCCATGCCATGGATCCATGAAACAAGAATTTACAAAAAAAATAGAATAGGGTAAGAAAAAACATAACAATACTAGTTACGTAATATAATAAATATGAATATATCTAGGGAAGATAGATCTTCAAAGGAAAGAGGAACAAGATTACCCAAGGAGGTCACCCGAATACAGAATAAATCTCCAACGCACTTCCCAAAATTATATTATTCATAACCCCAAAATAGGAATGAATTTGGAATGGTTAATATGGGCTAAAAATAAGTTAATATCACATTAAATACCCTTCAATGGTGAAAAAATCCAATAGCCATCGACGGGTGTAGCATCCACAAAGGTTATGTGGCTAATTTAGCCACATAGATTTATAAATATGACCCTAATATTGTGTGGTAGATACCACTATGTTCATGGTGGTTATAATACATTCATTCACTAGAGGCAGGACACACCCACCGAACACATAATAGCATTGAAACCAGGGACGTTTTGGATATGCCATACCACCATGTCACAAATAGGTATTATTAGACATAGTGTATAGGGACCCCAAGAAACTTTCTATGCTTAGGACCATACCCTACCATGGGAATGGTGGATCTACCCTTGACGTATAGTCCATACCCAAATTAAAATCAACTTGGATCACAGTGTTTTTTATCCCTTTTCACTGAATAATGGGACAAAATATAATAATCCACAAAAACTAACAAACAAAACCCAAAAACAAAAGTAACCTTCCAAAAGGTTAAATATATAAGATACCTCAAGTCAAAATGTGAATGGGTAATATATTTTAGTATTCATATTTTAAATCCATATGGAAGTTCACCATAATTAAAATATATATTATCATTACCTAAACAAACAATTTAGGTTTCAGAAAGTTGACTCAAATAGAAGGAATTATATACCAGTGTATTCTATATGTAATGAAGACCACTATTCATTCCACAGTATTCTTAAATATTATTGATAAACAAATTTAACATCATAGAAAATGTATTTATTTCATGGTGAATTAAATAAAAATCATTTTTTTCATACATTGATTTATAATTGAAGTTAATATATCTTGATGACTAATGAAAACACATATTCAAATTATTTAATTTACCACATAGAATAGAAATGTGTAAGAAACAATGATATTCTTATTAGGGATTGTACAAAAAATGAGCAATTAATGACGTATATTCTTATCGGTTAGAAGATATGATGTACTTATTACAAATGGAAATTATTAAATATATTTTGGTGATTTTAAAGACATGGAAAAACCTACAGGAGTTTTGAGATAGTTGAAGATGATTTTTGAATGGATGAAAACTATGATGCAATGGTGTAGGTTATTACATTATTTGTGTTGCATAAGAGATATGAGAAGTTGGTTTCAATGTGAGTAGTGCACTATGGAAAAAGTGGTTTAGGATATTCTCTTGAATTTTAAAATAATACTTATAGAATTATATCATGTCAATTCATAGTTGGAGTGAAAATATGAGTAATCGTAGATCACACAATAATAAAAACATATATAATAATGGTGTGGATTTTGGTGGAACTCGAAAATGAAAAAATTCCATAACATAGTGTATCATGCCACAAAGAGATAAACATCTATATAGATTTATAATATCATGATTTGATTTTATGAATTTAAATATTATATTTAAATAAAATTATTGGATCTACATTTTTCTAAAATTTATTCCTTAATGATAGATATTATCTTACTGAATTGATATTTTAAATGAATGTCACAGTATAATTCATATTTTGAGGCCATTTTTTTGAATGGTTGATGGAATTGAAAATTTGAATATTGTTTAAATGTTTAGTGATTAGTATTTATCATAGTATTTTTAATTCTATAATTATATATAGTTTTCTTGTCAAATAAATAAGTGACATGATAATTTAAAAGTGGTGTGAGTTTGGATGATAAAATTGATTATATTAAAGGATGTTTTACTGAACCTGAGAGCTACATAACATTAAAAAAATTATATTTATATATTTGGAATTCTAAATGTGGTGTGATTATATAGAAATTAATCCATGGTCAAAATTTTAAATGGGATATTGGAGTCTAATAGAATCAACAATACTATTTATTGTTGATTATTTTTAGAAAAATTATTCATTGTGAGTGACTTATGTTTCAATGTTTCTAATACTTTCATCCTTACAAATGTATGTATAGAGATAATATGTTTTCCCAATACATGAATTGGTAGTGAGACTTTATTAAACACTTTTAATCATAATAAAGAATTTTTAATCCCCTAGTACATTAACGCATCATCAATGTATGATCCTTATAGTTTCCTATAATGGTGAACTGAGTAAATTGTATGTTCTACATTTATCATTCAAACATGGATACATTTGATGTGTTATTGATTATAATATATTTGTATTATTCTTTTCTATACAAGGAAAATAACCACTATAAGTTAGGAACAAAAATCTCATATGCAAATCTTATGGTGTGTATAGGAAATTTGGTCACAACAAGTGGTATCAAAGACACTAGGTTATTCGTTTTGAATTTATCAATTAAATATTTTGAAAACAGAGAATGTTGGGAATGCTAAAATTAGTTTTGTTAATCTATTATTGTAATTCTATGATTTTGGGGAAGTGAATAAAATCACATTTATATACTTTCAGACTTTATTTATCTCGACCACTAAACATATAATTTGAGTGATTGGCACTATGGAGGTATCCTAAATTGAAATGAAAAAAATTATTAAACACTGATTAAATGAATAAAATTCACTTTCTAATTATTTATAGGAAAAATAGAACTAATGGTAATGAGTTACACATCCATTAAGTCAATATTTTAAAAATTATCCAATATGTATGAAGGAAAATATTTTAAATAGGGAATTTTATAGGTGTTTCATAAAATATATAATGATTTAAATATTAATTTAAATGAAAACATTGATTAGTTATTCAATAATATCATTGAAGTTTATACATATATTCATGGTCATGGGGATAAAATCTTGGATGAGTGATAGTGAAAAAAACAATAAAATGTTTATAGTTTTTTATAATTCAAATCAATTTTCTCTTAAAGAGTGGAATGTTGTGGATCTCTATGTTTATGATCTATAAAGTTGTTTGCTCACATATGTGAAGTGCATCAAACATAATGTTTTAAAAAATCATTCATATAAGGAAATAACATTTAAAGTCATAAAAAATATATATATTCATGAATCTAGATATGGAGAAGATAATATCTGTAATGATTTAATATCACTTGTTCCATTAAAATTCTAGTTAAGAAACATATGATTTTAGTGCATATTTTCATTATATTTTCATCAATTTTGAATAGATAGACATATCATAGATATATTTAGGAGGATTTAATAATGTGTAGGTGGATTGTCTAATTACTCTCAAATTTTGAAATGAAATATTCCCTAAAAATAAAACATAAAATCATGAAACACAAATGAAAAGTATTATAAATTTAAAGTCACCGTGGAAATAGATGAGGGTGAGGATGATTCATGTTTTGAGGAAGGTGAAAAAAAATTAAAATTAGATTCATATATTGAAATGAAAATGATTATTAATGTAACAACCCATCATTTCAAGAATTATGGGTTTTTTTTAATTTGAAACTTTTTTTAATCATGATAAAAATGTATTATGGCCTAATGAAGATCTAAAAAGAATATATGGTTGGACTGGACTATAGAGTTATACAAAATGGGCTTAAGAACTCGACTTCTCGATTAGAGTAAATCATACAGAACATATTTCACAGTTAGATATAACTATATGGGGGGAAATAGTGGTGAAGCGGGAGCTGCATGGTTTTTCTAACACCATGTGACTCCAGGTGAACAATTGTGTGAAAATTGTAGGTTTTTCGACTGTGGGATATTGTACAGTTTTAAAACTATGCGCCTAAACTGTGTGACACCAAATTTTGGTTGAAAATTCCATTTTACCCATATTTTAATGTAAAAGACTATTTATATTTTCCATTACTCACTCCAACAATCATCCTTCATTTTTATCCACATTTGAGCTAAAGAACACATAATGTAGACATTGAAACAACTTCTCTGTGTGATGTTTGTTCCTCAATTCATTGGTATCATTGGATCTTTCCCCATAAGCTCTCGTTGTCTCTTCACTCCAATTCATGTTTTCCTTTGAATCTATTGTTCTATTTAGGTGTAGGACCATTTTCACTATTTTTAGAGAATTAGACGTTTTTCTCATATATCTTCCATCATTCCTTGAATATGTGGCTGATATCAAGTGAGGAGTCATCCACAACCTTGAGGTAGGTGGTCATGTCTTTTTCCTTTAACGTTTTGGTGTCTCATAGCTATGTTGTTGTTCCACATGCTAGACTTACCGAATCATCCAAATTATATTTTGTGCTTCATGTATATTTGACCCTTCCAGCAGGATACAAGTTCATTAATCCTTTTTTGTTTGTTTATATGTTTTACATACCTTATATTGTCACCCCTTAGGCGTGCTAAGTGGAATTGGCCCTTATGGCTAATGGTTCAAAAATTCCCAGTACTCTTAGTTAGATAAAAACATGGTTTTAAAGTGTAATTACCCTTGAAATTTAAATGGTTATAGATTACAAGGCACCTATTAAGTATTTTGATCAACCTATTGTTAGAATTATCCTTGTATGAAAGTTTCTTAATGACCACATCACCCTTTAATTGACCCCTTTGAGCTTATAAAAGGTTTTTTCATGTTTTGGTAAATTGAATGGGTTTTTTAAAATGAGTTGGATAATGAATGATGGTCTACCTTTAATAAAATTATTTAAATTTATTTAATTAATAACTCTTCATGGATGGTGAGACCATGAATTATGTTTTTTATTCATTTAAATTCTCTCTATTAATTGAAAATACTTGGTCTAATTGAGCTTGTAATTTTTGTTACATGAGAGGTCGTGCCTTGTGTCCTATGTTATTAAAATGATTATTCATTATTTATACATATTTGGTATAGATTAAAGAGATGTATGAGAGGTAAATCCACATTCCAGTTATAATTATAATACACCTTCATATAGGCTATGTATGGTGGTAATGGGTGTTGAGAATGGAGGAAAATCACCCTACCTCACATTGGGTGTCGAGTATAGAATCTCACACAAGTGATACCATATGGGTTTTGGGGATTAAGTGTAATGATCAATTATTAGAGTGATGAAATGATGGCACACTCACCACCCTGAGTGTTATTTCATGAGGCCTTACACTATTCTTGGGATATAGGGATTGTACACTATTGCATGAGCTTATATGCTAGTAAGAATAGTCATGGATGATTGATTTCTGCCCCGGTCCAGCCATCACAAGTATTCTAGGTATATGGCCACTTACGTCTATTCGTAATTTATTCATATAATTAGATTCAACGTATATATATATATAAAATTAAATATATATATATATATATACACACATATATATTATTACTATACAGATTTAGTGGATGATCAAATGATTTTTGTCCATGAGCCGCAGTAGGTATAGCTCTCAGGTGTCTTTTAGGAACATGAGTGGCCTGGTTATATATTTATTTTATATTTCTTTATTATTATACTTCTTCTATCAAAATTTATATTTATGATCTCTGCTTGGATTATACGTAGACATCATTGGAGGTGGCCTATTAAGATTTTCATCTCATACCCTTCTCAGACTGACTTTAGAACCATGAGGATTATATTTCTATAGGTACTGATAAGGGAAATCAGCCTACTACTGGTCCATGATATGCTTTACCTTTAGTTTAATCTTAGGAGTAGAGTATCGGGCCTATGCTCGAGATTCATAGTGTTTTCTGTCCTCTTTTACTTTTGTACTATTATGTAGCATGCTTGAATTTTATTATTTCCATTATATATTACATAATGACATGTATCCATGTATCAGAAACTTTGGATAAGGGTTATATTATATTTAATCAATTTTATAATTATTTACACTTCCACACTTTCTTGTTTATTTGTTTATTTATGCTTCCATAGTTTATCTATTATTTCTATTTATATTATGCATTTTCTATTGTTGGGTATATGACTGTATTTGATGTGCCACTCTGATATGAGGGTATAGTGTAACGCCCCGACCCTAGCTACCCAGAGTCGGTGCATTACTTCGTAACATTGGCATGATCACAAGAAAGATCAAATCCCGAAAGACCGATTGGTTTAGTAGTCTTGGAAACACTAGATATAATCATAAAGTTTTACATTACATTCCAAAGTGAAAAACTACTACAACAACAAAGTCTTCATATCCACACTATTAACCCCTCATAATATCCCTGCATGTCATTCATAATTTACCTCTTCACTACCTGGGAAAAATAAAACATAGAAAAGGGGTGAGCTCAAATGCCCAGTAAGGATAACAATATAGCGGAATATTCAAAATAAGCATAAACATTTAAGGCAATGCATTACTAAAACAAAAGCCTTTTAAAATTGAACTTCAACATAGTATGGAAAAAGTAAAATGAAATAATGCCATTTACTTGTTCACATGGATATTCTACTAATCAAATAATCACATGCAATATCAATAACCACTTTCATAATGTTGTAATGCATAATTCTAAACGTTAATTTCTTTGTCTAGGCCTCATCCCAAGACCTAGGGGTTACTTCTAACTGGAACCCAACCCGGAGTGCCTCTAATAACCGGACACCAACCCGGAGTGCCTCTAATAACCGGACACCAACCCGGAGTGCCTCTAATAACCGGACACCAACCCGGAGGGCATACTTTTACCAGTCCCTAACCTGGAGGGCTTACTTTAACCAGTCCCCAACCTGGAGGGCTTACTTTTACCGGTCCCCAACCCGGAACATACTTGTTTAGCACATTAATCTGAAGAAAAGTTTGAAATATAACATAAACATTCGGATTAAAACTAGCATACGAAATGTCAATAGTTTCACCATAAACTATGAATGGTATAAAATAGCACATCCACAGTCAAACATATCACAAAACCTTCAATACAATATAGAAGTTTTGTAATATAATAAATCAACTTCAAATAAGCGTAAAATCCATTAAAGGATGTTGACATAGATGAAATCAAAACACTTTTTAGAGAAATATCTCTTTCTATTTTTGAAATCATTTAAGAGACATATAAAATAAAACATTTTCTTGAAAATATTCTTGTAAGCTTGTAAGGAATGCTTTGACGATTTTATAACGGCGGAAAATAACCGCACCCGCCGTATAAGTAAAAAAACATTCTTATCTTAATTCTGTCGAAAAGGTTAAAAAGGAACTTGTTTTGAAAACGACGGAAAGATTCCTTTATAAACCTCTTACAAAAAGTCAAACAAGGGTATAAATGAATTTAACCCATATTCTTGTAAATAATAAATATGTTTTGAAATACATTTCGAAGAAACATGGATGTGGATGATAAAGAAATCCCAGTAGATTATTACGTATAAACAACCTCGGATAATGAAGAGATTGTGAAATAACCCTTACCAATTTGGTAACTTATGAAACATACAACCCATGAAAGAGGTATCATACAATGAATATGTAATTAAACATAAATTAGAGTGTATTACACAAAGAATATAATTATGGGCAGTACATACACCACACAAAAGGTAATGGTGGCAATATGGCATGAATCTCACGGGAATAAGGAGTGAGATGAAAACCCCTTACCTTGTACTTTTCCTTGGTTGGGGTAGGTTAACCTCCTGTATAATGGTGAAATAATTGTTATTAAATTATAAAAGAATCATATATATTAATATGATATCATATATGATCTTTTAATATTGATTTGATAATAATATCTTAGTATTATCGTTGTTTCGGGTGTGAACTTACTTGTTTTCTTTTGTATGTTTTGTTACGTAAGACATGTTTGTAAAGGATAATTTGTATATTATTCAAATCCAGAATGGTATCAAGTCCTTAAACATTATTTTTAAATCATCAAATGATAATTATACTTGAA
This sequence comes from Viscum album, assembly GCA_963277665.1. Lineage (NCBI taxonomy): Eukaryota > Viridiplantae > Streptophyta > Magnoliopsida > Santalales > Viscaceae > Viscum > Viscum album. The sequence goes on along the minus strand of OY728123.1, from coordinate 1,418,549,981 downwards.
TGGATACGATGGAGAATGAATCTCATCGCGTTCGTGGAGACGGTAGTCCGTACGTACGCACGAACGCTACTTCCATTTAATTTTTATTTTAAAAGAATCGAATACAAATGATACATAGGTATATTACTATTCCAGTATAATATAATATTTTATACATGTTACTTATGTTCATTAACACCATCCTTTATACGTTCCATGTGTGGTATGAACGAGTCATATCATTTTAAGGGGGCGGTAGTCCGCACTTCCTCAAATGAAATTATCGTATGTATATACAACATGAAACGAATAATGGTATGAAATAAAATTGAATTACAGAAGATTATATATAAAATATATATCATTAATATCATATTTAATTACAGTGCCATCATAATGGCCACCATGAGAGGCGGTAATATGTATTTGAACAATCATCGTTTCGTGAGGCGTTAGTTTTCCATCCACAGAAACATTATGTTCATCATCCATTAGATGGAGTTGTGTGTATGTGTAGTTTGAATCCTTATTATAACAACATCATAGTATATTGAGGATACTGGTGTTGTTACAAAAGAAAGGAAATAAAAAGAGTTTGGGGGTTGGAGAAAATAAATGAAAATAATTTAAGAGAAATCGTTACCTTTAATTTAGGTAACTCACTTTGGTTGGAACCAAAGGACTTCTTGAAATGATTTCTGCCTAAGGGGAAGCTTCAAGGAGGAGTAGAGGGATGTGGGGAGCTTTATTTGGGCAGAGTTTGGACGAGCCAAGTGGCTTGAGAGGTGTGAGGAAAAGAGAAGGAGGAGTGCCCTTTTATAAGAGGGATGAGAGGCACCTTTGGAAAAGCTAGAAATATTAATTTATAATAAATTCATATTCGGTTTCCAAAGGCTCCAAAGTTGACTATTAAAAGGATGAGGTGGGGATAGGTCGAAAACAACTCATCCAATAGAATTTAGACAGGTTTGGGTACTTATATTAACCTTATCTTTAAGTATTAACTCTAAGTTAATTAGTTTCACTTTTACAATGTCTCTTTCTATTTTTATATAATATGGTTAATAAACTTACTATATACATCCAAGAGACCCCCAAGTGGTCCATTAATGATTAACCTATCATAATATAAGTCTCTTGGCCGAACCTTAGATTTTTAGGAATTTAATATCAATTAATAATATAATATGTTTTTTAAGAACTCTTTTATGTCAATTTTGACACTATTCAATAGTTGATTTTTGTGAAACTCATAACAGATTGATTACTTCGAACAAAGTCAATTAAATCAATCCTAATATATCATATTATCCTAGAAAATTAGTTTAATTCATTAAAAGTTTCATATTATATTTATTTGGGTATTTATAATATCAATTATTTTATTTTTTCACTATTATAGTAATTACTGCATCATCGTTGTGTCATAAATAAAATAAATTATTTAATGTCTAAAAATTATAAATAAAAGATCCTTATGTAGGAAATCTCTTTAGAGTTCTAATGAATATTTACAATCGAAAATACAACATGTATAACCTTATGTAAAAAATTGTTCTTCTAAAAGATGTAAGCTTATGCCATTTTTATTTTTATTTTAACATTATTAATATAATGTGTCATTATCACTTACAAGTGGATCCATGGGGTCCCAAAATAGACCCAAAGATGCACATGGTCGACCATGTATCAACCAATAGGGTTAAGACACGTTTTAGGGTAATTTAGTATTATTATAATATTATTTTGTAACCCTTATTTACCGGATTTACCCTTAACCATGGTAAATAAAATATTTACCGCAGTAATTATTCAAAATGTCTAAAAATAAAAGTTACCTATTTACACAATTTGAACATCCTGATTCCAAATATGGAATCCATTTTTCTAAATTCAAAACACAGAAGTGGCAGAAATTAATTTAAAATTAATTCCCGCTGTCAAAACAAAAAGCGTGTTTTTAAGAGATAATAACTATCAAAAGATTGACACTTGTTTATGTTCGGTTTAATTGTAAAATTATGTCCAATGACAAACATTAGATTGAATGGTAAAAATATATTCTAAATATACTTTAAAACCACTCAAATTCATAATTTATCAATATTAATTATTTTTATTAAAAAAGTTGTTTTTAATTAAAATTTAGTAATTTTCACTATTCATCAAAATACAAAAGTTATCCGAAAAGTACCAAAATTTCACCCTAAACTATAATTGATATTCCGAATTCAAAAATGATGTCTATTTTACAAAATTACAAACATATAAGTTGCATTAATTAATTTTATAATTAATTCCCGCTGTCAGAACAAATAGCGTGTTTTTAGGAAACAATTTATATCAAAAGATTGGCAATTGTTTATGTCCATTTTCAATGTTAAATTAATTCTAATGACCACCATTGGATAAAATGGTAAAAATATGTTCTAATTATACTTTAAAACCACTAAATAGTATAATTTATCACAATTAATTATTTTGATTAAAAAAGTTGTTTTAAGTATTTTTCACTATTCATAAAAAATTGGAAGTTCTCAGAAAGTTACAAAAAATTCAACTTAGGATAATTTCGATATTAAGAATACAAAAATGAAGTCCATTTGAAATATAAATTTTCTATAATTTTAAAAAGTGGTTATTACTATTCATAACGGCTACTTTGATTAGTCGCGGTGTTTTAGAACTCGAAGTTGCGTACAATGCAAGCTATTGCATTATTCAATGAGAGGTGTATCGTGGAAGCTCGGGGTGTTACATATAGTCTCCCCATTGTACCACCTTTACACCCTCACTACTAGCGGGATGCCTCTCGCATATGCGGATATGCTCTTGAGGCCATGTGAGCCACTAACGTTGGACATGTGCTAAGTGGTTCTTCGGTTGGGATTTTACAATTTGGTGTTATGGTGCCTTTATTTTTCATATTTCCTATTGTTTGGGAATTATAAAGGAAACTAGGAGTTAAAGGGATTTGGAATGTATCCTATGCTTGGAGGTAGTTAACCCAAGTACAAGGGAAACCCAAATTTCCTAGGATGTTAAATTGATGTTATTAATTATTCCATTAGAATTTGATAAAAATTAACCATTGGTTAACACACTTATTTTATGATGTTACTGATATTGATATGATTAAAATTATATTTCATCACTAGTATCGATGAAATGATGGTGTTTCATTAGAACACACATCATTATTAGGCATAATATGACTAATATTCCATCCAATTTTCAATGCCATGTTTATTTTCTATGTGCATGTTTATATGAATATTATTAATTCTTTGATATGTATTGAATTGTGTTCTCACTTTATATAGGGATTCGAAAACATAATTGAAAATTAATGTTCCTTATGTAACCTAGCATTGTTTTTATGAATTGGTTAAAGAAGACACCTTGTACAGTCAATTATAGCATATTAATCCGTGGGACATTGGTTTTCTAAATAGAATGTGTTATGGTGTGGGTTAGGTGGATACCATATTCTGGTTAATAAGGAGTACAATCCATTATGAACCATAAATGGTTATTCACTTATTTCAACCATTTAATGTGATATATATAAACATTTTAACATAAATAAATTCAAAAAAATATTACATTTAAATTTGAAACATCCATATTATATGTGTTTGCCACAAAGACTCATACCAGAACCCAACCATAGTTTTGGGTAGTGGGGTATCCATGTTCCTTCTTATGGCCTGTTATGTTCTGTTTCTACAATTTAGAACTGGATTTTGAAGAAGGCATAAAGTCTTGATAATTTCGATAGGAAGGAATTATACCTATCCATGTTTCATAAATTAAATCTTATAAATTTCTTAAATATATTTAGAGGAATGTGTTTGGAATTATAGTATCATCCCGCCACGATGTCCTCTGGTTGCATGCCCTGACAGTGGTGATGACCATGCTCCTCAGGTGGTTGGCCCTGAGCCACTAGTATTTACTCCTACAATACCACATGTAGAAACTATCTATCTTCCTAATATGGGCAGTGAAGTCTAGTTCTATAAGGTTTTATTACATATGTTTTAGTCGATGAAAGGTGTAGTTTGACCTGCCCTGGTCATGGAAGAGTTGAATCATGTGTTTCAATAGTATCATCCTCCCAACTTATAAAGGGATGGAACACCAAAAGTTTCAGAGTCTTGGATCAAGGATATATTATCTATATTTGAGAATCTAGAGAAACCTCTAGTGTGGAGGTTGATGTTAATGATGTATATGCTTTGGAATTATACTAAGAGGTGGTGGGATGTTATCACACATACAGATCAGCATTGTGACATGGTCTAGGTGGATTTTAATTCCATCTTCTATATCTACATATTTTCTTGTACTCTAATGGTTGATAGATCTATAAAACTCATAAACCTGTATCATGGGAGTGTGTTAGTTATGGAATACTCATCTCATTTCAATGATCTGTATTGGTTTGGTCCTACTCTAGTTGGTGATGGTCTTATGTCCCCAATGAAATTTGTGGATGGGATGATTTATGCTATTTGATAGTAGGTCATTGTATTCAGGTGGACTAGTATTTTTGAAATCATCAACCAGAAACGTATAATATAGTAAAAAATGAGGGGATCTGATGGTGAAAGTCTAGGAGGTTAATCTCCTAGAGCTATCAGTGGTTTATCTTCTAGGTGAAAGAGGTGCTTTGAGGCTACTTTTCGAGGTAGAGGAAGTCATGATCTTCATGCATATATATCTCTTACTTCTCACCAGCGCAGGAATCTAGGGAATACTAAACCTATGTGTTGACATGATCTATTTGAGTGGAGAGGCTATGGAAGGAAGGGCCATATCCATCAATTTTGCAGGACTTTCTCGACAGTGCAAGTGAGCGGGGATCTATGCCTACTACATGATAAGGAGTGTTTAAATTGGGTTCTCATCAGGAAGGAAGCTGAAATACCACCGACCAATCAGATCGAGGTAGTGGTCGTGGTAGAGGTAGTTAGACTCATGGTTCTTAGATGAAATAGCAAAGGCTCACTTAGGGCAGTCAGGAAGTGACACAAGGCTACAGTAAATTCTAGTTACATATATTCCAGCCTAATCCAGAGTAAAAAATCCCCAAACTATATATTGTATGAGGTATGATTCTAATATAATCCTCTTTAATGTGTTCTTTATTTGAAAAAGGCATGCGTCACTCTTTTATATATGAAGAAATTACTCAAATTAGGGCCTTAAGATCAAGATCTTTCATGTAATTATGATGCTAGACACCTTGTTAGGTATCCGGTCAGAGGGAGTTCTCTATTGCAAGGACATCGATCTTGTGATAGGTAGTGATCTTTTAATATGGAATATCATCATCCTTGACAAGATGGGCTTTGAATTAATCATCAGGATAGACTTTTTAGTTCCCTATTCAGCCTATATTGACAACAATCATCATAGGTCGAAATTTATATAACTATAGGGTGGTAGGAATGTGTATAATGGATAATCAGATATTAGTGCAGTATGAGAAGGACCAGAGAACCAGAGTTTGGGTAATGTGATATCTCATATCTCTAGTCATTTTTAGGAAGACATAGGGTCATAGCCCACTATATTTCCTCCATTATGGGATCATTTCAGAGATGTATTTCTTAATGATTTATATGGTCTACCTCTCATGCGAGAGGTAGTGTCCACCATTGAGCATACATAAGAGCATCACCAGTGACCATTCTTCCTGATAGGATAGAAACTAAGGAGCTTAGGGATCTCAAAAACCAGTTGGAGGATCTGAAGGCTAAATGATTCATTTTCCCAAGAACTTCTCTTTGTTGTTCATTATTCCTTTTTTTCAATAAGGTGGACAATACCCTTAGTCTTTTTGTGAATTACTATCGGTTAAATAATATCATGATCAAGAATCGGTATCCACTTACGAGAAAAGGTGACATCTTTGATCATATACAAGGGGAGAAGGTGTTTTCAAAGATAGATATGAGGTTAGGCTATCATTAGGTACATTTTATGACTTTAGAAATACCTCAAAAAACATTCAAGAGTTGGTATGGTATATACGAGTACCTGGTTATGATGTTCAGACTGACAAAAAAACAAATAGTTTTCATGGATCTTATGAATCAGGTTTCCCACCTATACGTAGTTTTATTTGTGGTTTTCATTATTGATGATATCTTTGGGTATTCATGCTCATGAAACAATAATGAATACTATATTAATATCATGTCGAATACACTAAGAGAGCTCCAACTATATGATAATATAAATTAATTCCACTTATGGATAAACAAAGTACACTTCAGAGTCAGTAGTTTTAATAGACCCAGATAAAGTGAGAGCTGTAGTTTCCTAAGGGTATCCCCAGAATTTATTTTACATTCAGAGTTTGATGGGGATATCCAAGCCTTACATACGCTTCATCTATGATTTCCCATGCCATATAGTGAAAATTACGGGCTTGATAACGAATGGAGTGAAATTCATATTGTCAGAATATTATAAAGTATCCTTTTAGGATTTAAAGGGTTGTTTCAATTCAGCAATAATACTGATTCTACCGGACCCATGAAAGAGATATATTGTATACAATGACACATTAGGTATCGATCATGGATCTAATCTAATATAGGAAGTGTGAGTCATTGCATACAGATCTCATCATTTGAGGTCTCAAGAGTGTAATTATCCGACGCAAAACCATAAGCTGGTTACTGTTGTACATTGATTATGTTGTTGGATGAACTATTTAATTGGAGACTGTTTTCTTATATACACTATTTAAAAAACCCTGAACTACATATTCACATAGAAAGAACTGGATCTCAGGCTACACTAGTGGGTTGAGTACTTACAGTCATTTGATTTCTAGCATCCCTATATTTCTGGTAAAGAAAATTCAAGGAATCCAGTGGAAAATGGAATCTTTTGGAATTATTTATTGAGACGCATGTTGAGGATTAGGATAACCTTGTTTAGAATATCATATTAGACTTAGTGGTGACATCTACTCTTCTAAAATAGGTGAGAACAAGAGAACTATCTGATCCCAAATGCCTTTTCCTCAGGGAATGTGTCACAGATGATGATACATATTCTGGTTGAACCATGGATACAGATGATACTTTACTATTATATGGATATTTATGGGTCTCAAAAGACATCATATAGTAGATTATGGTGGGATTCCATGCCTTGGCATTTTTAGTTCACCCTTGTGTCACTATAATGTATCATTATCTCAGTGGAAGTATTTTTGGCAAGGTATTTTACACAATATCACTGGATTCATCACTAGGTGTTCCAACTATCATTAGGTGAAGGTGGGACAATAGCAAAAAAGAATGGATTTTTTAGCTATTGTCAATTCCAATTTGGAAGTGGGATGATATTTCTATGCATTTTGTGAATGGTCTACCTAGATCACCTCATTGTAACAATGATGTGTGGGTTGTCGTTAATCACTTGAAGAAGATAGAAAACTTCTTACTAGTGTGAGGGACCTTATCAGAAGATGATCTAAGTAGAATGTACATAAAATAGGTTTTACATATTCATGGAGTTCATTGTTATATATTATTTACCATAGATTCTCACTTCACGACACATTTATTGTATAGGTTTAAAAATTCCATGGGAATATAGTTACTTTTGAGCACGAACTATCATCCTCAGACTGATGGATACAGGGAGTGTATGATTTAGGTGATATAGGAAATGATATGTGCATGTGTCCTTGATTTTCATGGTTCTTGAGATAAGAACATTCTTCCTGTGGAGTTTGATTATAATAACAACTTTCTGTTGGGACCAAGTTGAATGGAGAAGGATGTTTGAAGTGTTAGCCTTTGTAGAGTGTTGTATTTTGTTGTCAAAGAAGATAAATAATTTCACATTGTAGAAGGACAAAAAACTAGAGGATGCTTTGATGATATGTATTTCTCAAATATCATAAGTCAGGATAACTTGTGATGCAAGCCTTATGATGTAAATGGGGAGAAATGATGATGCTAGTCATATATAGTTTTGATTGGAAGGAGTGATGCTGTTAGAAGATAGGGAAGATTCTATACTTCCCATTGTAACTCTGATGATGCTAGATCTAGTATTTCAGAAGATAAATATCACAATAGTGAAATTCATGATAAAAGGAAAAGAATGGTTATGGCAAGTAGTGAAGAGAGAAAATGACAAAGCAATGGACAGTCTGGGGGTGGTAGAAAAGCATCTGTTAAGGTGGCGTCGTTTTCCAGTGTTTGCCAATTATTAGGTCCTGAAAATCGAAAAGATGAAGATGTATTTTTGGAAATGGATGGAGTGTGCCAAATTGAAGATGGTTTAGATTTATTCATGCAAGGCATGATTCAAGGTTACATCATCAAAAAATGACAAAGGCATGGACTGGGCAAAAATTTATCATGTTGCGCGCAAAAAAAAGTATTGTGCGCAATATATGTGGGTTGCGTGAAATATTTACAGGAGGCGTGAAATTTCGGCGGGATGAGCGGAAAAATGAAGGCCGGGAGAAATAGTAGCGGGAGGTGCAAAAATTCAGTGGGATACGCGAAAAGTAGAGTGGTGCGCGAAATAAAGGAATGAATTTTTCGCACAAAAGATGTTTTGAGATCAGAAGTTCGAAAATTGGAAAAGGCATGAGGTGCGTGAAATATTATAGAATTGTGAGAAATGTGAAGTTGTGTGAATGATTTTTTATGCACAAGAAGAGGGTTTTACACCCGGATTAGCGGTTTTCGCATCGGGTCAAATATGCCTATAAATATGAGGCTAAACCTTCTCATTTGTTAAGCTCGACACTTAGATGAAATCCTGATCTCGGGTGCACATAAATTATAAGCTAAATGATTTTCACAAAATGAAAGAAGTTTGCATGAAAAGAGGATAGCTGCATGAAAAATTGAGATGTTTCACGAAAAGATAAAAAATTGAGTGAAAAAGGAACGATGCGCGAAAGAGTTTTTCGCGCAAAAAGTGAATTTTTACGTGCAAGATGATTGAATTATCGGAAAGGTATTCTAAAGGTTGCACGGAATATTTGGGGTCTTCGCACATATTCAGTTGTGTGTATGTGAGTTCATACCAGCTTCTGGGTAAGAAAGTGAAGATTTGTACTTAAGAGGATACAACAGTTCAATTGTTAAGAAGCATTGAAATACTGTTATACCCTATTTGTGCTAAGAGGGTTCACACGTGCCTGCGTTTTTTTCCACGTGCTACACGAGTGTAAAGGTATATCTTACTCATTGTATTCCACATCAAAGGATTGTTTTCTAGTGGATTGTGTGGTACTGGATTATTTCTGTACCTTACCAAGGATGTACCTACTCTTGTTGAGTAGTGAACCTTGTAAATCATGCGTTCTTGTGGTTGTGTGTGTTCAGTAGGGAAGAAACTATTTAACAGGAGGAAAAGGTTTTTTCAATTAGAAGGAAAATAAAAAGAAAAAGATATCACTGATTCACCACCTCCCCCTTTCAGTGATACTTGGATCCTGACTGGAAACTTCAATTGGTATCAGATCCATGTTGCCTTTGTTTATTCTTTGCCGAAGTGGTTGAAGAAAGGTTTGGATGGAGGCTCAGAACATTATTGGAGATCAACATCAGAGGGTTCAAACAAGAAGAACAACGAATTCTATATCATATACTTCTCTTTATTCAAAAGTTGAACCGAATGATGTAAATGATGATTTTGAGCATCCAGAATGGGTTCATGCTATGAATGAATAGCTTGATTAGATAGAGAAGAACGATACTTCAGAACTTGTACCCAAGACGGACAATAAGAACATTATTGGTACAAAGTGGGTTTTCCGGAACAAGCTGAATGAAGCAGGATACGTAATAAGATACAAAGAAAGATTGGTTTGGAAATGGTATTCACAAATTGAAGTCATCGATTTTGATGAAACCTTTTCTCTGGTGGAAATATTAGAAACAATCATAATATTTCTTTCTATTACTGCACAACGAGGTTACAAGATCTTTCAAATGGATGTAAATTCTGCATTCATGAAAGTTTACCTTTACGAGGAAGTTTACATTGATCAACCTTGGGGATTTGTTATTGGATAGGTTGAAAATTTTTGTTCATGTTGAAGATGACTTTGTCTGGGCTAAAACAGGCTCCAAGAGCATGGTATTCTAAATTAGATACTTTCTTGAAGAAGATGAACTATAAGAAATGAAGAGTTGATAGAAATATCTACATCAAGGAATGTCAGGATTTTTCACTGATCATTATTGTTTATGTCGATGATATTATATTTTCTGGAAATGATGAAAGATCGTGTGAATTTTTTTTTGAGGAGATGAAGAAGTTATTTGAGATTTCCATGCTGGGAGAAATGATGTACTTCTATGGGCTAAAAATTTCACAGATGAAGAATAATGTTTTTCTATCTCAAGAAAAGTATGCTAAGGAACTTCCGAAGAAGTTTTTCCTAGAAAATTCGAAACCAGTTTCCACACCGATTTTAGTGGGGACCAAGTTGTCTAAAGATTGAGAAGGCAAGGAAGTTGATCAGAAAGAGTTTCGAAAGCTGATTGGATGTCTTCTATATTTGACTACCTCAAGACCTGGCATCATCTACACTGTCACTTTATGTGCAAGATTTCAGAGTGATCCTAAAAAATCACATTTGATTTCTAGAAAAAGAATTCTCAAATATATCAAAGGCACACCAAATTTTGGAATCCGGTATGACGGATCTCAAAATATTGATCTATTCAGGTATTCTGATGCTGATTGCGTAGGAAATGTTGATGATCGAAGATCAATGTCTGGTGGAGTTTTTTTGGGGAAAATTTGTGTTAGTTGACATACCATGACACAGAATTTAGTAACTCTTAGCACAGCTGAAGCTGAGTATGTTGCTGCTACTCAAGCTGTAACTCAACTAATGTGGATGGAGACTCAACTGGAAGATCTACTTATTGAAGTAAAACTACCATTGCTCTTTGGTTGTGATAATCAGAGTGCGATCAATCTTACAAGGAATCTGGTACAACATTCTTGTTCAAAACACATTGACATAAAATACCAATTCATCAAAGAGCAGGTAGGGAAGAATGAATTGAGGATATAATATGTTTCTACATCTGAACAAGTTGCTGATATGTTCACAAAACCATTACCAAAGGAACCATTTTCAAAATTGAGGTTAAACATGGGTGTCCAACCTCCTTCTCATCAAGGTTTATGTACATTTTTCTATCCCCTCTCTCATCTTATCATTGGATAGTGTTGTCAAGGGGGATAATTGTTTCATAAATCTATCCTTATGGAAGCATTCATAAAGGGGAAGTTGTGGGTAAGCTATGAATTCATCATTTATGTATGTGAACTATTCTAACTGTTTTTTGGAGTGGTTGTAGGAAATAATGTTGTTTTCTAGGAAATCTGAAGAATTTAATAATGTTGAAGTAGAATATTGAATGATTTTCTGATGGAGGTTGGCTGAGGAGGTGCGTTCATGAGATTTCATAGTCACTGCTTTTGGGCAGCATGGTTTTGGCTATCAATAATTCTTGTTTCCTATGATGAGTTAGCTCATGTAGGCTTAGAATTATTGATAACTAATCCATTTAAAAAGGTTAAAAAGATCAGGGATTTATGAATGCTGGTTGAAAACAAAATCCCAAGGGGGAGATTGTTGGGAAATGTTGAATGGAGAAGGATTTTTGAAGCGTTAGCCTTTGCAGAGTGTTGTATTTTGTTGTCAAAGAAAATTAATCAATTCACTTTGTAGGAGGACCAAAAACCAGACGATGATTTTCTGATATGTATTTCTCAAATTTCATAAGTCAAGAGAAATTTTGATGAAAACCTTATGATGGAAAGGGGGAGAAATTATGATGCCTGTCATATAAAGTTTTGATTGGAAAGAGTGATGCTGCTAGAAGATAGGGAAGTTTTTGTACTTCCCATTATAACTCTGACGATGCTAGATCTGGTATTTCAAAAGAAAAATATCACGATAGTTAAATTCATGAGAAAAGTAGAACAATGGTTATGGGAAGGAGTTAATAGAGACAATGAAAAGGCAATGAACAATCTGGGGGCGGCAGAAAAGCACAGGTTATGGGGGCGCCATTTTCTAGTGTTTTCCAAATATTAGGTCCTGAAAATCAGAAATATGAAGATGTGTTTTTGGCAATGGATGGAGCATGCCAGATTGAAGATGGTTTATATTTTTGAATGAAAGGAATGATTCAAGGTTAGAACATCGAAAAATGGAAAGTCATGGAGTGGGAAGAAATTTAGGCAAGTTGTGCACAAAAATAAAGTGGTGCATACCATATATGCGGGTTGCACAAAATATTTGTGGGAGGTGTGAAGTTTCAGCGGGATGAGCGGAAAAATGAAGGCCGGGAGAAATAGTAGCAGGATGTGCGAAAAATCAGCGGGATGCAAGAAATGTAGAGTGCTGCGCGAAATAGAGGAATGGAGTTTTCACGCAAAATATGTTTTGAGATCAAGAGTTCGAAAATTGGAAAAGGCATGAGGTGCACGAAATATTGGAGCATTGCATGAAATTGAAGTTGTGTGAAAGATTTTTTACGAGCATGAAGAGAGTTTTACGCACGGATTAGTGGTTTTCGCGCCGGGTCAAAAATGCCTATAAATATGAGGCTAACCCTTCTCATTTGTTAATTCTCGAAACATAAAAGAAATCCCAAGCTCTGGTGAGCATAAATTATACGCAAAATATTTTGCATGAAAAGAAAGAAGTTTGCGTGAAAAGAGGATATCTGCATGAAAAATTAAGAAGATGCGCGAAAAGAGAAAAAGTTGCGTGAAAAAAAGTAAAGTTGCACAAATGAGTTTTTAGCACCAAAAGAGAATTTTTACGTGCAAGACGCTTGAATTACCCGTAAGGTATTATAAAGGCTACGTGAAAAATTTGGGGACTTCACACATATTCAGTTGTGTATATTAGAGTTCTTACCAACTTTTGGGTAGGAAAGGAAGATTTGTACTTAAGAGGATATAACTGTTCAATTGTTAAGAAGCATTGAAATACTATTATACACTATTTGTGCTAAGAGGTTTCACACGCACATGCAGATTGTTTTTCAAGTGATACACAAGTGAAAGGGTATATCCTACTCATTGTATTCCACATCAAAGGATTGTTTTCTAGTGGATTGTGTGATACTGGATTATTTCCATACCATACCAAGGATGTTGTTACTCTTGTTGAGTAGTAAACCTTGTAAATCTTGTGTTCTTGTGGTTGTGTGTGTTCAGCAGGGAAGAAACTCTTTAAAAAGTGGCAAAGGTTGTTTCAATTAGAAGGAAAAATAAAAATAAAAAGATATCACTTATTCACCCCCTCCCCCTCTCATTGATAGTTGGATAATGACTGGGAACTTCAATTTCAAGCTATGATCAAGATGGTTCCTTATGAAGCTTTATATGGTAGGACTTTCCTCTCACCTTTGTGTTGGTTAGGGGTGCGAGAGGGAGCTATGATTGGGCCAAATATTGTATAAGAGTCTACAGAGCATGTCCAACTGATGAGAAATAATATATTGATAGCTCATCTTCGATAGAAGTTTTATGCCAAAAGACACTGAAGAAATCTAGAGTTCGAGGTAAAAGATTGGGTTTTCTTATGAGTCTCACCCTGGATGAGCCATAGATGTATTCAGATGAAAGGTATTCTCTCACTAAGGTTTGTTGGACCCTTAGAGGTTCTGAAATCGATCTGACCAGTGGATTATCATTTGGTACTTCCTCCGAGATACCAGTCTATGCATGATGTCTTTCATGTATCCCAACTTCGCAGATACGATCTAGAATTGACACATGTTTTTCTACCATCTAAGGATTAATTAGATGTTTATTATTCCTTCGAGGAGTATCCTATGTTTATAGTGGATTAGATCATGAATAAACTCCAAGGTAGGTCTTTTCCTTTTGTATGGGTCATATAGAAGAACATTCAGGTACAAAATGATACATAGGAGCTTGAAGCTGATAGAAAATCTTAGTGTCCAGAACTCTTCACTGACGATGCCTCTTTACCCTTATTAGTCCTACTTGAGAAATAATTTCTTTAAGTAGGGGAGGTTGTAAAGATTCATCTTTTCACGAAGTTACATATCATTTGTTTTTAAATTTGAAACATTTTTTAATCATACAAAATGCATAATATGGACTATAGAATGCTCCGAGGATCACATAGGTCATGTTTGGAGCCCGAAGATCCTAAAAATGGGCTAAAGAACTAGGATGCATTGTTAGAGTTAACCATGAAGCCTAGGTCGCATGATTAGATTTAACCATGTGAGGGGAAATAGTGGTTCAATAAGAGCCACATTGTTTGTCTTCAACCATGTCCCTCTAGGTAAAAAGTAGGGAAAAAATTATAGGGTTTTGGATAGTGGGTAATCACATGGTTTTCACCCAATTTACAAACTGTGCACTAAAACCATGGAACCAAAAAAATTTGTTGAACTATCTATTTTGTCTTTATTTTGATGTGAAAAACTATTTCCCTTTTCCATTCCTCCCCCCAATGACCATCATTGGATTTTCTTCCCATTTGAGGTTAAGAAAACCGAATCAAGGAATTGAAGAAACTTCTCCCTCTAATTTTAAATCCTTTATCCATCGGAAGCATTGCACCTGTCTTAGTACGCTCCCCTTGTCTCTTAACACTAATTCATGTTTTCCATCGAATCTATTCTTCTATTTATGTGTGGGATAATTTACCATATTTTCATAAAATTAGACTGATTCTCATAACTATTCAATCGTTCATTGAATATGAGGCTAATATGAAGTGTGGTTTCATATATAGCCTTGAGGAAGATGATCACATCATTTTCCCTTCGAGTTTTTGTTCTCATAGCTATGTTATTGTGACACTTGTTGACCTTCACTGAGCATCCCAATTATATTATGTTCTTTAAGTCAAATTGAACCTTTCACCTATAAACAAGTTTATTGATAATTATTTGGTATTTTAGAGGTTTTACATACATTATATGGTCACCCCATTGGCGTTCCTAGTGTAACTGGCCATTATCAATATTGTGTCAAAATTCCCGAAACTCCAAATTGGCTGATAGTTTGGTTTTCATGTGGAATTAATATTTAAATTTTACTGGATGTAGATTCTTAGGAACCTCTTAGGTTTTTATCTCAAACTATAGTTGGAATTCGCCATGTAGGGAAGTATCTTAATGCCCATGTCACCCTTTAAGTGACCCACTTGAGCATATATATGGGTTTTTCATGTTTTGGTAAATTGAATTGGAAGATTTAAATGAGATGGATAATACATAATGGGTTTCCTCTCTAAAAATTAATTAAATTTATTAAATGAATGACTCTTCAAGGATGGTAAGCCCATGCCTTTTTATTATGATTCATTTAAATGCTCTTTATGAATTGAAAATATTTGGTGTAATTGAGATTGTCTTTTTTGTTACATGATAGGTTATGCCTCGTGTCTTATGTTTTAAAAATGATTATTCATTGATTGTAGATATATGGGATTGATGAATGATATGGATGAGAGGTAATTACCAATGATAATTATAATTATAATATGTCTTCATAGAGGTTGTGTACAATGGTAAGGGGTGTCAAGCATGGCGAAAAATCACACTCCCTTACATTGGGTGTTGAGTATGGAATCTCCCACTTGTGATACCATATTGGAGTTGGGAATTATGAGCCATGTTACATTATTATATTGATTAAATAATGGCTCACCCACCACCTAGAGTGTTTTTTCATGAGGTCTCACACTCCTCTTGGGATGTAGTGAATGTACTCTATTGCATGAGATTATAGACTTGTTAGACTGGTCATGAATTTTTGAGTTACCCCCTGGCCCATCCATCCCTACTATTTGTGGTATATGGCTACTTATGTCTACACATAATTGGTTCATATTGGAAGATTAAATATATATATATATATATAATTATAATATATATATATATGACTATATATATATTGACCGACCAGATGATTCCCAACAATGAGCTAAAGTAGTTAGAGCCATCAGGTGTCCTTTAGGAACTTGAGTGACCTGGTATTCTATTTATTTAGAATTGATTTATTATTATTCTTATTCCAACACACTTTTCAGTTATGATAACTACATAGATTACATTTATACACTATTTCTAGTGTTATTTTGGGATTTTTTATCTCACACCCTACTCAAAATGTTTATGTTATCTTAGAATATTATTTATTTGCATTGAATGATAAGGGAATGTTCCCTACTACTGGCCCTTGTCATGCCTTACCTTTATTTGGAGATTAAGAACATTGGATCAGTCATAAGCTCGAGATTCTTGGAATTTTATTCTCTTTTGTCATTTTTACAATTGTGTAGTATGCTTGTATCATTTTATTTATTTTATATATTATAAAATTTCGTGCATCCATGTATTAGACACTTCCATAGAACCATTTGTCATATTTACTCAGATTCATAGTTATTTATTCTTTTTCACTTGCTTGTTTATTATGTTTATTTAAACTTCCATAGTTTATCTATTTTGTCTGTTTATATTAATCTTACACATATTTTTAGTATCTAATATATATATATATATATATATATATATCCATTGTTCCACAATAATAAGAGGGTACAATCTCCCCTCTATACCACATTTAAACCCTCGCTTCTAGTCAGCAACCTATGGAAAACGATGAGGTAAGCTTGTGGCCATGTGAACCACCAGCTCGGGATACAGGTTATGTGGATCATTGGTTGGGATGTTAAAAAAAATAAGGATCTATCTAAAGTTCATAATTTGAGTTCCAAAGTACTAATGAAAAATTGAAAAAGGTGTATAAATCAGTTGTTCACTTTTTAATAATATTATCACTAGAAATCATAACCATTGTAATTTTTTAGTGTTTCATTCTTGTTAACATTTAATAAAATCATGTTCACGAAGAAAAAGAAATGCAACCAAGGATCAAAAGATTTAATAGGTTCGGCCCCATTGTGAGAACCCGCATCATTTACAGATCCACTCATATGGGTATATGGAAATTAATTATTATTAGAATGTGAATAAAACATTTTTCAACTCTTTTTAGATGCCTTCTATCTCCCAATATGAATGATTACACTGATGTCTATCAGTTTATAGGTTTTTTCATACCAAAACAATTAATACACTATAAGAAAATTACCTTAATAGTTTCTTCAATTGAAATGTCAGTTCAAAAACTCGGTATGATGCATATGTAAGGTGGCCTACATCTTATAGCCTCTAATAGAATTTCCCTTTCCCAATATGAAATTATCAAACAATAGACTGATAAATTCATTACCATTCTCTCACAATATATCTAAAAAACCCTCATTATGTCCCTCTAATCAGGATAATCTATCCTGAAACTCATCATCAACATGAAAAAACATTAGTTTGAAAACACACTAATGAATCTAAAAAAAAGAAATTTATCTTTTATGCATAGATGAACAGTGTCTAGTGCCATTGTACTTTCCAACTATATTTATAAGTTCCCTAGAAATAGTATTTTAGTGAAATTGAAATATTTATTTCTGGCTCACCAAAATTCACACATATAAATTTATCAGAAATTAAAACATTATTTTGACAGTTTCAATACATATCATCTCTTCTAGATTCTTCTTGAAACATCATGAATCTTCATAACAATTCTATAATTTCAAAACCTTACTAAATAATATATTCTCAAATTCTTTATCTATAAATTGATAGTCTAGAACATCTCAATCTAAAATTATATTCACTATTCCAGTTCTCCTCTAAGGTTTAATAATTTTCCTTAAAAATGTGTGAAAATAATAAATAATTAAGTCCATTAAGTCTCTTGAACCATATGAGATAAAAAAATACAAATTATTTCCCACTTCAAGGATTTAGGAAAACTAAAAATGATTGACTACATTGTTGAAAATTATAATGAATTCTGTTTTCTCCAACAACTACGTGGTAGAAATTTATATATGTATCAAATTTTCTTTTTGGTTCTTTATTTGATCATACCTATCACGACCCCCTCTACAAAAAGTGTACCCCTCTTGGTCTGGAAATGGGAAAGGGAAGATAATGACCCCCAAGTCCCACCTCCAGTAGGCCCCGGGTTAGCGACTAGCACCGAGGGTATAATAAATACAAAAATGGGATGCATTGCCCTCTAAGAGAACACATGCGGAAGAGAGAGATAAGACAGAAACCAAACAACTCAAACTCAGAACTGAAATATAAACGAAACCCATGTACATATATGAAATTCCACACAAAAGTAATACAACTGAAAGGGGAAACTGCAAGAACCCAAAAGAAAGTAAAAAAAGTAGCGACCACAAGCCCGAACAACTCCTGAAACCACAAGTTAGTAGTAACTAGCCCTGATCTACAACCTGCTCCAAGTGACCTGAAAAATAGTTTATATATACGTAGGGTGAGTATAATAGTATACTCAATAAAATCCTTCCTAAATCCTCTCGTGAAAAAGTAAATAAAGCATGCTAAAGAATAGTGATCAATAGGTAAAACCAACACATCACCTAAATAGGTATACTATATTCCCAACCTCACCATGGATACTCTCACCAAGTAATTCATACAAGAATATATCATATAGAAAAGAATATCAAGGGTACCCCACTAATACTTCCCCATTGGTTTGCCGATTTTCCCCAATGACATACTTCCGCTGCATCTCCCTCCAATGGCTTGCTCATATACACTATGGAAAAGCTCCACAATCTGCAACACGTGCACCACAAAGGCTTGCCCGCAGACACCTGGGTGAAGCACCACACCATCCTCACAACCAAAAGTAACCATGTAGTTTTCGGGAGACACCACATCTCGCATAATGTGTATTATACACTGTGTATTATACCTCAATCATTACCGCACATACACCAAGTAAGGATACTCATTCCATCAAATCCTTTACACATTACACCTATGGTAGACAATAGGATACTATATCCAGAATATATGTGTGGAAATAACCACAAGACACTATAGCCCTCTACACACATATATGGGGGAAACTAACCGATGTTCCAACGGTACTAGTATCTACCAAGAGAAGAGAGAGGGGCCAAAGGGGGTAGTCATCCATTCATCCTCCCACTAGAATGTTGGGGAAAACACCCCCCTGGGCTCAAAATCCCAGGGGTGGCAATTGTCCTTACTGACAGGATGGAGTACCGTATTGAAGCACCAAAAGTACAGAATATATATAACCCACAACCACACTATGGACATAACCTAGTCTTAGTCTCAACTGCATTTAACGTATCTCGGACTCCAGGATGATATTTCTAAGAATAGGTATCCTATAAGCACACAACCAATTAAAGAACTTCCTTAGGTCACTTTATTCCCTTTTTCATAATTCATCTTTACGTTAATTAAATCTTTGCACATTAATTAACCTTGAACAAAACTACATTAAACTTCATTGGCATCACAGTCAAAATCAGTTGTTCCTTTAAACGTTACAACATCACCATTAAATTACAACCTCACAATCCCCGTGGATTATCACCATTTAATCAATCTTTCATTACGAAATTACTTTCCCATGTTCCCAAGAATTCTTGAAAAGAATCCTATGCTACAAAACACAAGGGGGCTCAACATGGTGAGTAGATATTCTACCCGTCGAGTCTTTCCGCCAATAGTAAGAGCATAGACCCATTCTCCCTTGAGGGGATAAACACAGAAAGTACGTGGCATAACCCACGTGTCTTCAACCCTTTCGGAAGAATGGTAAGCAAGACCAGATGACTTGAGCAGTGGGGAAAAGTAATCAGATAAACAACCAATTAAAACAACCAAACATCCAACCTTCACATCCATCGCATACCATCATCCCTGGTGTCATCCCCGACAGCCACATGCATAAACTGATGCATATCTCCACTCTATGTGACCTCTTTTGCCACAACCACAAGGCCTCCCTACCTCAACATATCACAACACCCCTCCATGGTCACATCACATCACAAGCAGCAGGAAAACAAACACCACATCAATTGGGCTCTTAGCCCTATTTCACAATATGATGGTAACTCAGAACCCTTCAGGGAATTCAATCAATCAAGTTCATTAATCTATCTTGAATTAAAAAATTCAATTCCTTGGTTCCAACATCATGAATCAAATCAGTAATCTATCAAAAATATCAAACATGATTATTATGCCAATTTAATCAACATAAAATTAAAAAAATCCATATTCTTTTTCATGCCTTATATTTATCCAATTAATTATCAATTAATTCTAGATTTATGTTATTAATCAATTTCATCAAGTAAAACATGCTAACAAGCAAGACATATATATCACACTGTCTAGCAAAAACATGAGGCAAAAGCATACGTTCGATCCAATTTCTTAATCCGGTTCAAATATATTTATTAAGTCAATTCCAAATTCATCCATCAGGATTATAAATGTTAACAATACAATTTCACGTGAAATAGAGAGAAGCATGAATCCCCTACCTCAATAGTTTTCGAGGAAAACCACAACGGTCGATGAACACCCAAGAATACCGGGCCGATTCACCAAGGATCCTCCCCAGATATCTTCTCCTAACACAACCAATTCCAAATATCATTATAAAAAACATCCACACACATAGATATACTCATTACGGGCATAGATATAAGATCCCGGGAGAAGAGGAGCAGTAGATCTTGGTAGATCTAAGAAACCAACCAAAAAGGATCACATACCTAAAGAAATCGGCATTGATTAGTGAGTAGAAGCCTCCAGATCACCTCCAAAATGATTGAGAGAGGTTCATCTACCTCCATGGAAGGGTAATACTGAGTTATGGATGCATAGGGGCTTAAACAATCCATTTAGTGGAAAAAGATTTTAGATCCACAATTTTCGGATCTAACATTAAGTGCTCATACGGTTAGTCCGCACAGTTTAACAAACCATGCGCTAACAGTGCGTTAGGTTGTGTCTCGCCAAACACTCCCCGCACGGTTAGTCCGCACGGTTAGACAAACCATGCGCTAACCATATGTTAGCCACTGCCTCCAACACCATCCTTGCACAGTTTGGCCGCACGGTTTAGGAAAACTGTGCGCCAACCATGCGAAAGCTATTTCCCTATAACTTTCCTTAAAATTCCACCCAAACGCACCCCCCAAGTCACCTTGACCTCCTAAAACACCTCCAAAACCTTATTTTCACAATGTAATGGAACGGAGTAGTCCGGTCCATTACATCAGATACATCTCAAAACATTCTTGTCCTCGAGAATCCAAAACCCACCTTAAGAGAAAACAAAACAGGGTCTGAACAACCACCCATCGATATACCTCTCAAAAGAGAGAAAGACACCATAGCAACAAATGTTTCCATCTCATAAAAATGAATGTTCCACAACCACAAAAGAGGAAATCCAAACCTAAAAAGAGTTAAACATCAAACAACTGTGGGTACTGAGCACTTATCTGTGACTCACGTGCCCAAGTACTCTCTTCCAAGCCGTCGTGTCTCCACAAGACACGAACTAGAGGAATGGAATGCCCGCGCAACAACTTCTCCTTATGGTCTTGGATCTCCATAGGTCTCTCCTCAAAGGTTGCATCATCATCAACATCGATCTCTCCCCAATCGATGATGTAAGAGTCGTCATAAAGATAATGACGGAGCTGCGATACATGGAAAAAATCATGTATCCAATTCAACTGCGGGGAAGTGCTACTCGATACGGAACAGCTCCAACACGAGCTAACACCTCAAAAGGACCAACAAACCGGGGAGAAATCTTACTTCCACGACCAAACCTTCACTGCCCACAACGGGGAGTCACCCTAAAAAACACATTATCCCCAACATTAAACTCTAAGGGTATCCTCCTTTGATCAACATACAATTTCTGAAGATCTTGTGCTTTCTTCGTCCTCTCACGAATCACTTGAACCATCTCTGTTGTATTCTGTTGTAGTTCTGATCCGATAATTGCTGACTCTCCGACCCCAGTCCAGCACAACGGAGAACGACAATGTCGACCATTCAAGGCTTCAAATGGCACCATACCGATGGTGGAGTGAAAAATATTATTATTAGCTAACTCTAACAAGGGTAAGTTCCTAATCCATGAACCTCAAAAATCAAGAACATAAGAGCACAACATGTCACCAAGAGTCTATATATTTCGCTCTTTCTGACCATCCGTTTGTGGATGAAAATCAGTGCTAAGGCATAGCTGAGAACCAAAAGCATGTTGTAGACCTCTCCACACCTTGGAGGTAAAATGAGTATCTCGATAAAAAATGATCATCCAGGGACTCCATGAAGTCTCACCACCTCCTCCAGATACTTCCTTGACAAAACTTCCACTAACCTCAAGTCCTTGATCGCTATGAAGTGGAACGATTTTGTTAAACGATCCACTACCACCCAAATAGCATCATGTCCTCTCGGAGCTCGAGTTAAACCTATTACCACGTCCATTGATATGTCCTCCAACTTCCACTGAGTAATATATAATGGCTGAAGAATACCACCTAGAAAACAGTGTTCAACCTTCACCATCTGGCAGACTAAACAACGAGACACAAACTCTGCAACTGCACGCTTCAGCCCAGGCCACCAGAACTGACTCCTCAAGGATCGATACATCTTTGTCACGCCATGATGTAATGCTAAGGGAGAACTATGGAACTCACTAATAACCACCTCACTCATTTCCTATGAAACAAAATGGCTTCCATGATACAACAGACAATGTTGTTCATCCTCCAACCAACCGTCAGGGGCCTCGCCACAAACAACTCGGCCTCTCCAAACATCCACCTCTAGATCCCCCAACTGGGACTCTTCGACCTTCTGCATCATGGATGACTACACCGTCATCTGAAAAAGAAAAACTGTACCTCCAACTTCTTCCATATCAAGATGTAAATCTTATAGTTCTTCCATCACTCTCTAGAAATCATCAGATTAACGCACAACATCACTGCGTGACTTTCAAATCAGAACATCAGCTACAACAATCCCTTTTCCAAGTGTATATGATATTTCAAAGTCGCATTCCTATATAAACTCCATCCACCAAAGCTGCAACAATTTCAAGTCACGTTGGGAGAAAACATAAATCAAACTCTTATGATCAGTGAAAACCACAAAGCGCACACCAATGAAGTAATGTCTCCACAACTTCAGAGCAGACACCACAGATGCCAACTCAATATCAGGGGAGGCATAGTTGCATTCATGTGGATTCAACTGCTGAGACCCATAAGAAACAACTGACCTCTTCTGCATGGGAACAAAACCTTGCCCCAGATGTAAAGTATCACAGAAAACATCAAACCGGACTCCCTCATCTAGAAGATAAATAACTGAAGCACTCACTAAATTCTCCTTTATATACTCAAAGGCTTCCTGACACTGGTTAGTCCATATGAAGTCTTGATCTTTCCTGGTCAAAGATGTCAGAGGAGTTTCATGTCGGGAAAAATTGGCTATGAACCTCCTGTAGTAGCCTGTAAGTCCAAGGAAACATCGCACCTCAGAAACTGTCTTGGGGGCTGACCAAGACACAACTACTTCTATCTTCGATGTATCCACAACCATTCCCTATTGGGATACAACATGCCCCATGAAATGGACTTCTCGAGCCCAAAACTCACACTTCAACAACTTTCTGAATAGCCGATGTCGACGAAGAACTCCCAAAATGGCTCGTAGATGCTCTGCATGCTCCTCTTCAGATATAGATAACACAAGGATGTCATCAATAAAGACTACCACAAACCTGTCCAGGAACTCACGGAACACATCATTCAGCAATCCCATGAAAACAGTTGGAGCATTCTTCACGACGAACCGCATTACAACGAACTCATAATGCCCATGATTACAACGGAAATAAGTATTCAAAATATCCTCATCCTTCACCCACATCTGATGATATCCTGACTGCAAGTCAATCTTTCAGAACCAACATGCACCCTTCATTTGATCGAATAAATCATCATTCCACAGAAAGGGATAGCGGTTCTTTATTGTCACTTTGTTTAAGCGATTATAATCGACACACAACCACAAACTACTATCGGCCTTCCTCACAAATAAAACAGGTACACCCCACTGTGGAACACTTGTACAAACAAAACCGCACTACAATAGACCTTAAAGATGTATATGTAGCTCTCGTAACTTAGAAGGGGAAATCCAATATAAAGACATAGAGATAGGAGATGCTCCTAGCTGTAGCTCAATCCCAAAATCTATCTCTTGTCGAGGGGGTAATGCTATAACCTCTTCTGGAAAGACATCTGGGTACTCCTCCACAACCCTAGGAAACACCAACCGCTGAACCTCTGAAGAACTAATCACCACCCCAACCACCATGGATGATATGTTTGGAACCCGTCTATGACCCATAAGAGGATCTCGCTCACCAAAAAACACCACTTGCTCTCCATCTGCATCAATGAAAACGACCTTCTTTCTGTAGAAATCCATGATAGCCTGCACCGAATACAACCAATCCATGTCTAGGATGACATCATATGGTTGTATTCGTAAACATAGGAAATCTCCCCAAGAGCGTTGTTTCCCCAACACTAGCTCACAATCTCTACATACTTCAAACAAGTCATCTCGACCTCCAACTAGAGTAGTCAATGCCAAGGGTACTGGAAGCCTCTCTACCTCAAGTCCCAAACCACGGACAATGGTAGGTGATATGGAGGAGTGCGTCACTCCTAAATAAAACAAGGCATATACCAAGGTAGAAAAAAAAGCAAATGGTACCTCGAACGACATCTGGCTCCCCTGGAGCTGGCAACGCTAGAGCATGAAGCTAACCATGGACTCCTCCATGGCCTCTCTGACCCTGATGACGACCACCACCATGGAAGTGCTCTACTCTATGAGGACGGAGAGTGTCATGGGGATGTCCTCTGCCTGCCCCATCTACCCTATGCTGATCGAAAGCTGGTGCAACCTGTTGTTGCGGCCTCAACTGGAACATCCACAATTGATGAACCTGGAGCGGACCACCCGGTGCACGATGACTATTCTGAAAGTTCAGGCACTCCCGCTACTAATGACCATGACCACCACAAGAAAAACAAGTGCGTGATTCCTTGTAATGGGCCTAAGAGTTTCTGCCTCTAGAAAAACGAGATTTGAAGGGCTAGGACCTACCCCCGACTGAATGAAAACTCTTCTTCTCTAAAAACAGGGAACCCCGGACCACATCTCTGCTTCATGAGTAATCATGTTGATTCCCCTCTCATGATGATCTTGTCCTATACAAAGACTTCTCGACAAACTCTTCCCTCACCATCACCACAAGATATGTCTTCAGCATAAATGGGGTGACCTGACCCTGGATCTCTGGACGCAAAGCCTCCTCAAAATGCCTTACCCTGGCCTCCTCATCTGGTAATAGGTCCGAAGCATATCGTAAAAGTTTCATGAAACAGATTACAAACTCTCAAACACTGGAGCCCCTTGTCGAAGGTTATGAAAATCCTGGAGACTAGACGCCTTCACAGTCGAAGAAATGAACTAAACTCTAAACTGGTCTCGAAACTCCTCCCATGAGATCTCTGACTACTCACGACCCCAGAGGAACAAAAGCCACCACTACATCGATTCTCCACCCAACATCGTCACAACCAAGGACACCCAATGCTCCTTCCAAGAATGAATCGAACTGAAGCTGATCATGACCTCCTCTAACCAGTCTTTCGTGACTGCAACTGAAACTGAGCCCTCGTACTTATGCAGACTCTGGTGCTGAAACTCACGGAGTGTCTTCCTCCAAGTGTCATCGTCGCCAACCTCTACCCTGTGGTGACCAACTATAATAGCCTGCTGGACATCTTCTACGTAAACCTGACTAGGAAATTGACCTAGAGCCATACCTGCAAAATAATAAAAACTTATAGCTCTTAATCCTAGAATATGGAAGACTCAACATTAATTAATTAATTTTTTTCTTGTATTTATTTTAGGTTAACCTATCCCAAGGTCTACCCATTCAACCACAGGCACAAAGAAGAATGATGCATGATCCTTTCTTAGGTCTCTACCATGAAACCTATATCACCTTTTTTAGTAGCCATTATAAACATAATGGTTCGTACATCAAATCATAGGGTGCCCTAAACTCCTATGTCTCAGCTGGTTTCCAGTGTTTACCGCACTTACTAAACATGAATGACATCGTTTCCCTACCAACCCATTCAACCTCACATGTGCCTAACTCCAAACTCCATCCTATCCCTCAACCAAACCTTTGATACCACTCTGTCATGACCCCCTCCCCACAAAGTGTACCCCTCCTGGGATGACAATGTGAAAAGGGAGATAATGACCCATGAGTCCTGCCTCCAGTAGGCCCTGGGTTGGCGACTAGCACCGAGGGTATAATAAACAAACAAATGGGAGGAATTACCCTCTAAGAGAACACATGCAGAAGAGAGAGATAAGACATACACCAATCAAATCCAAATCAGAACTGAAATATAAAAGAAACCCATGTACATATATGAAATGAAACGAAAACGTACTACAACTGAAAGGGGAAAACTACAAGTACACAAAATAAATTAAAAACAGCAGCGACCACAAACCCAAACAGCTCCTACAACCACAGGATAGTAGTAACCAGCCAAATCTCTAACCTGCTCTACGTGACCTAAAAAACAGATTATATATACATAGGGTGAGTATAATAGTATACTCATAGGATCCTCCCCGAAGCCTCTCATGAAAACGTAAATAAAGCATTCTAAAGCACAGTGAACAACAAGTGAAACCAACACATCACCTAAATAGGTATACTATATTCCCAACCACACCATGACTACTCTCACCAAGTAACACATACAATAATATATCATATAGAAAATAATATCAATGGTATCCCGCTACTATTTCCCCACTGGTTTGATGGTTTTCCCAAACGACATACGTCATGTGCATCTCTCTCCAAAGGCTTGCCCGTATACACTTGAGAGAAGCTCCACAATCTGCACCCCGTGCACTATAAAGGCTTGCCCGCAGACACCTGGGCGAAGCACCACACCATCCTCACAACCTAAAGTAACCAGGTAGTTTTCAGGAGCCACCAAATCTCGCATAATGTGTATCATACGTCATGTATTATACCTCAAGCCATTACAGCCCATATACCGAGTAAGGATCCTCAAGCCATCACGGCCTGTAAACTTTACACCTATAGTAGTCCATAAGATACTATATCCAGAATATATGTGTGTAAATAACCACGAGCCATTATATCCCTCTACACACATATATAGGGGAAACTAACCATTGTGACAACGACACTAGTATCTACCAAGAGAAGAGAGTGGGGCCAAAGGGGGTAGTCAGCCATTCATCCTCCCACCGGAATGTTGGGGAAAACACCCCCCATGGCTCAGAATCCCCGAGGTGTCAGTTTCCCTTACTGACATGTTAGAGTAGCGTATAGAAACACAAAAAGTACAGAATATATATAACTCACAACCACACTATGGGCATAACCTAGTATTTGTCTCTACTACAGCTAACATCTCTCGGACTCCGGGATTCTATTTCTAAGAGTAGGTATCCTATAAGCACAAAACCAATTAAAAAACTTCATTAGGTCAATTTATTCCCTTTTTCATCAATTCCTATTTACGTTAATTAATTATTTGCACATTAATTAACCATGAACAAAACCACATTAAACTTCATTGGAATCACATTCAAAATCAACTGTTCCTTTAAAAAATACAGCATCACCATTAAATTCTAGCATCTCCATCCCCATGGATTATCACCAGTTAATCAATATTTCATTACATAATTACTTTCCCATATTCCCAGTCATTCTAGAAATGAATATTATGCTACTAAACACAAGGGGGCTCAACATTGTGCGTAGATATACTACCCATCGAGTCTTTGCCGCCTATAGGAAGAGCGTAGAACCATTCTCCCTTGAAAGGCTAAACACGGAAAGAACGTGACATACCTCGCATGTCTTCGCCCCTTTAGGAAGAGGGTTAAGCAAGACTGGTTTCCTTGAGAAGTGGAGAAAAGTAAAGCATATAAACAACCAATCAAAACCACAACATATCCAGCCATCACATCTATCCCATACTATCATCCCTGGTGTCCTCCCCGATACCCACATGCATAAACCAATGCATCTTGCCACAATAGGCGTCATCCGCTGCCACAACGACAAGGCCTCCTTGCCTCCACATATCACAACACCCCTCCAGGGTCACATCACATCACAAGTAGAAGGAAAACAAACACCACATAAATTGGGCTCTTAGCCCAATTTCACAATAAGAGGGTAACTCAAAACCCTTCCGGGAATTCAATCAATCAATTTAATTAATCCATCTTGGATTAAAAAATTCAATTCGTTGCTTCTAACATCATGAACCAAATCAGTAAGCTATCACAAATATTAAACATTCTTACTATACCAATTTAATCAACATCAAATTACAATAAGAACTAGATTCTTTTTCATGCCACATTATATCTATCCAATTAATTATCAATTAATTCCGGATTTACGTTCTTTATCAATTTCATCAAGAACAACATGCTAACTAGAAAGGCATAGATATCAAACTATCTAGAAAAACATGAGGCAACAACATACGTTCGATGAAATTTATTAATCCAGTTTAAATATTTTTATTAAGTCAACTGAAAATTCATCCAAAGATATTATACATGCTAACAATAGAATTGCATGTAAAAGATAGAGATGCACGAATCCCTTAGCTCAATGGTTTTCGAGTAAAACCTCAATGGTCGAAGAACGCCCAAGAAAACCGAGCTGAATCACCAAGGATCCTCCCTAGATCTCTTTTCCTAACACATCCAAGAAAAAAGATCAACATAAAAGACATCCAAACACTTAGATCTACCCAAAATGGGCGTATATCTAAGATCCCGATAGAAGAGGAGGATTAGATCTAGGTAGTTATAAGAAACCAACCAAAAAGGATCATATACCTCGAGAAACTGGCTTTGATTCGCAAAGAGAATCCTCTGGATCGCCTCCAAAATTAATGGGAGAGGTTTTTATTACTCCAAGGAAGGGTAATCCCGAGTTATGGCTGCTAAGTGGCTTAAACAAACCCTTTAGGGGAAATAGAGTTCAGATCCAAAATTTTAGGATCTAACTTTAAGTGCCCGCATAGTTAGTCCGCACGGTTTGACAAACATTATGCTTACCATGTGTTAGCTTCTATCTCGCCAAACACACCTCGCACAGTTAGTCTGCATGGTTAGACAAATCGTTCGCTAACCTTGTATTAGCCACTACCTTCAACACCAAACATGCGCGGTTTGGCCGCATGGTTTAGTAAAACCGTGCACCAACCGTGCGAAAGCTATTTCCCTTTAGCTTTCCTTAAAATTCAACCAAAACACAACCCCAAGTCACCTTGACCTCCTGGAACACCTCCAGCACCTTATTTTCAAAAATGAATGGACCTGAGAGGTACGGGCCTTTACAATACTGATCATATACTCTTCATTATAATCATACTATTTCTGATGTGACTCTAAATATAAAGACTTATCAGTGTCTAATTTTCATCTGATGGATCGATGTCTAAACCTTACTTGAGGAATCTTCAGAAGAAAACTATATATGGTATTATTTCTAAATCATTCACATTTATCAATATCAAACTGATCATTGAAAGAATAACACGTTTATCTTTATGAAAACAATTCATTTTATGTACTATGTATGATTCATTTAATGAAATCATCTCTATGTATATAATCAGAATCTACCTATTATCTGATCAGATATATCTAACTAAAAACTGGAATAACATCTTCATCCAATGATCTTTAGACTTCCTCATATTTTTTATTTATAGAAAATATTATATAATCCATTATCGTTTCACATAAATTCAAAGCATATATCAGGACATTTTTCATATTTATTTTAAATTTGTAACACCAAAACAACTCAGAACTCTGAAATAAAATAGATAGACTTTTTTTTAAAAATAATTATTCAATGATTCATGTCTGATCATGTTTGTTTGGTTCCATGTATCCTATTATCCATTTCTGGTTAGAAGCATTGAATTTATTAAAAATTCATCCAAATTCGTACCTTCAGTCTTCTAACAATTTATAGGTTTGGTGCTTCTTGTTCTAATGAGATGCATATGGAAAACATGAATTTGGAGACCTCCAAAAATTTACATTTACTGCTTCTAAAAACTCCATCTTATATGACGAATTATTCATGATGTATTAAGATCATGAAAGGATAGAAAATAATCATCTAAATTATTTCAAATATTCCATTATTTCCAAATATTTCAATTCTCAACAACTTTCAAAAATAATTAATTTCAATAACTTATGACATTTCAAAAAATTATTTATATGATCGACTATGTCCAATGGATCGTTTGATGAAGATTCTAATAACCAAATTTGAAAAAAAACATTCTTTATCTTTATTTTCTATAGCTTATCAATATAAAACATATATAATTTCATAATCACATCTTTTAAATGATTTTAAAAAACTATTCATTTATAAAAATTTATATTTCAACCAAATAATAACATTTCTAAAACAAAACATCATAAAGTATCTTTAATATACCCCTTTTTATTTGTTGAAAATTGTCATTAATAACTTTTTAATGTCTTAAATTTTTAATAACTCATATTTTTTCCCAAAGATTTTTTTTAAAAAAATTCATGTTTATTGACTTATAAAAAAGTAGTACATTTTCCAAAAAAGAGTCTTCCAAAACCACATTATTGGAAAAATTATTTTTTAAAATAAATTTCATTCCTTAGATATAAAAAATAAGTGTTCATGTCATGATAAACACCCCTCAATTTTAACCTCTTATCTCGCATTTCATTCTGTTTATTATTTTTTGATAACCATAGATTCGTATTCATTAATGTAGTAAATTTAATTCACTTTACATTATAAGAAATATTTTTCCTAAAATTCTCCACCTTTTGGAATTTCTTTTTTGAAAATATCAAGAAGATGATATTTCATTGAAATATATTTTATAAAAAGAACTCCATTAAAACCTTATCTTTTATAATATCAAAGAAAATATCAATGTGTGTTTATTTTGAGTGTTGGCCATGATTTATTAAAATAAAAAATTCACTCTAATTATCTCCATGTGTCTTTAATGGTTTGAAAATTTCAACATTCAAATATTTTAACTGAACATTCATAAAAAAAATTGATTACACACTTGGGTAGGAGGAAAATTTTTGATTTCTGAAATTCTCAATTTTACTGAACTCTGTTCCTTACTATGAAAACACACATAATAATATCCTAAGTAAAATGTTCCCCTAGAAATTGATTTTATATAATTGTAATCTCTATCCCCATAATCATGAGTATAACCATGAAAATTAATATCACAAATTATTTTGAGTAATATCTTATTTGATGTTGTTCCTATAACATATCTTAAAATTCTCTATTATTTCAACATATGATATTCTTTTAGACTAATATGATATTTGGCACAAACATTCACTATATAAACA
The DNA here is from genome assembly GCA_963277665.1 of Viscum album. Lineage (NCBI taxonomy): Eukaryota > Viridiplantae > Streptophyta > Magnoliopsida > Santalales > Viscaceae > Viscum > Viscum album. Next base: position 1,418,518,425 of record OY728123.1, on the reverse strand, counting down.
AATCAGGTTTTGAAGCTGTGTAGTAATGAAAAATTACTATAAATTTCAAAAATTTATTATAATTCACACTTTTCATAGATTTATCTTTACTTATATTAATTCTAACTAAAATGGGGGTATAAATATATTTTGATTCTACTATACTATACTTTTATTAAAATGTCGTAGAGTACTTTTCCTATGATTGTCAAATGTATCTTTACTTTTTTTGAACTTGTAAACAAAAGAAGATGGTTAATTATCCCAAAACTGACATCTCAAAATTCATCTTCATTTCCTTGGAAAATGCATTTCAAAAATTTTATTCATCTCTAGAAAAAAAATTACATCATTCATATAAACAATTAAAATTAGGCATATGTAGTTATTGTAATTCACATATAACATTCTATCAACCATTCCTTTATAAAAATTCATCATTTTTATATAATTTTAATGTTTGGAATTACAATATTATGGAGATTTTTTTAACCCCTATGAGTATTTATTCACTTTAAAAACCATTCTTCCAACATTATCAAGTGGAAATCTACAAGGGTTTTCAAGGTAAATTTCATTGTCAATTTCACAATTTAAAAAAACTCTCTTTATATCCATATGATAAACATTTTTTCTTTGATGTGAAAGCACTACTATAAATATTCTAATAATTTATATTGTTGAAACTGGGGAAATGTTTTATTTAAAATCGATACCTTCCACCAATTAAAAACCTTTTCAAAAAATTCTTTATTTGTTTCTTAAAACATGTCCATGTTCATTCAACTTGTTTATGTAAACCTGTTTTTTTCAATGAACATTATTATTTGCATATGTAGAACAAGATCCCATGTATTATTTTCTCTGTATGATCCAAATCATCATTCATCGCATCAACCCATTATCTGTGTTTCACTACTTATGTAACAGATTATTATTCAATTTGTGAAATGGGTGATGTTTTATTTTCTAATATCAAGATTATTCTTTTATGAATCATAACATTGTGATTCAAAATAATATTTTTGGTATTCTAATGGTTTTATAAAGTAGTAAATTTCAAAAAAATTATTCTATTTTACTTTTCATCATCACGTGATTCTTTTGAATATAGATATGGATGTTATGACACCTTTCACCATCATAGGAAATATTTCAATTTCTTCCTCAAAATATTCAATATTAATTGTTAAGTAATTCATATTTTCTATAACATTCACATTATAGGAGTCCATAAAATATTATAAATATCTATTAAAAAATTATAACATCTTCAATTTATTAAATATACCACAAAAGGTTCTTCATCTTTCTCATAAAAATTTCTAAGATCTATATTTATGAATATTTTTAATCATGGAATTCTAAAAACAATTATGTATTTAAATGAAGGTTATTTATTATAAAAAAATTTATAAGAATTAATTTGGGATTCCATAAAAAATAAGCCTTTTTTATACATTTAGTAGTACTAATAGCTTTACTCCATTCAAACATTAAATGTTTTATTCTACAAAGATGCTTCTTCCCATTTCCACCAAACTTATAACTTTCCTTTATGAAACTCCATTTTGTTAATAGGTGTATGGAGCATTGTACTATTTTTAGTTATTTCATTATATAAATATGATTTTAAGGCATTGTCTGTGTATTAATTTACATTATCAAAACATAACTTCATTATGTAAACACCCATTTCTCTCACGTATTCTCTTCTAAAAAACTCTAAACATTTCTAGTTCCTATGACTTTTGCTTCATAAGCATAATTTTTTTTATGTTGGTGAAATCATAAATAAAAGTGATAAATTGAAAATATTCTTTTTTTGATGATTTCTCATCGGACCAAAAATCTAGAATGAATATATGCATGATTTCTAGAAGAATAAGTCTAATCTTTCTTATGGAATTTGTTTGAAATTTCCCCTTTTTGACAATTTGTACATACATCATATTCTCTTATATTCAATTCTAGAAATTTTGGAATGGAATCAACATTATAAAATCTATTAATAATTTTATTTTTAAGATTACTAAGTCTATGATGTGGAAACTTATTCACGTATTTAACACTTAGATAACATGAGTTATCATGTTCTAAAATTGGAATAATTTTTCCACTAGTTATTTATCATCTCATAATAGTTTTCCCAAATTTTATACATCAATTTATTCAAAAATATATGCTAAAAAATATCATTTTCATCATCATAATGTCGAATCACACTATGTATTTTATGATTGATTCCATAATAAAATAATACATTCTTAAACATTAGTTTTTGAGGTTCTATCTCAATAGTACTTAATCAACTCATTTTTAAGAAACTATCATTTATAAAAGTAATTTATTATACACCATCATAATTTTCATCATTTTTTAGAATTTTTAAGTAACATAGAATGTGTGATGAAAAATAACTATCAAGTACCCACGGTTTTTTATTTTTTATAGCTTTAAATGTTGTATCAGGAAAAAAATCACTTTCTTGAACCTTATTCATTCTAAATCCCTTTACTTTTTTACTATAAGAAACCTGTTCGAGAATGATTGGGATATATTTTTCTATAATCTAGCCCAGTTGATCACATCTCCTGTAAACATCATCCATATAATCAAACTGATTATTTTATGTGATGCTTCTAAAATAATGATATTTTACTTTTCTTACTATCTCTCACATAGGAAGGTTACTCATTTTTCTTCTACCATTTTTCAACTCAGTTTAAACTGATTTTTGAGAAGAGACATGTTATGAAAATAATTGTAATATCTATTAACATAAATTATAAAACAACAATAGAACCTATAAAATACTAGTTTTATATATAAGAATGATCTTTTTGTGTAATAGGATCGGAAAGGATCATATCTTCTTTCAACATTACAATCTTATGGGTGTGTCACAAAATTCCTCTATGATTAATTTTAAACTTTTGTAAATGTGATATGTTTTTCACATGCCATTTAAAACAAATATTTCCAAATAATTGTATACACTCTAGAAATTATAGAAGAATTATATAAACATTTTATATTAGTTGGTGTAGATTTCCTAGGATTCTTGGAGTGGTATTTTCCTACAACATTCGATGATTCAACTGTTACATTTGATTCATTACTGAAATTTTCATTCAAATTTAGTAGAGTAATTTTGTCCTCAGGATGTTTTGATTATAAAATGTTAACATCATAATCCATAGAATAAATGTTCTTAGTATGGTATTTAATCTTCTTTAACAGTTAATAAATTCTCTATTTGCATGATAAGATATCCTGGATGAATTACTCTATCTACATGATTATAACTTTTCAATCTTCAAAAATATTTCCACTATTATTAATAATTATTTTGAATTATTTTTCTAGAGTTATATTGTTATCAAGAAAGAATGTAAGTTCTATTTTGAGATGATAATATTTGTATTATTCTTCACCTTTTATTTATTCAATACCTGAGGAATCTTTTGTTTTCAATAATTTTTCAATGAATGTACTAAACCATTCTGAACTATCATCTTTTGAAGAATTTTAGTCAGTTGAGTCTGATTCCACTTTCTTACTCCTAATTCTAATTTTTTCCCTAGTTATATTCTTCTTATATTTGTTGGATAGATTTTATTATTCAATACTATTTTTCAACTTCTTCCATTTTGTTTTTTCATCAGAATCATCTTGATATTCTCTATCTTTCTTTTTAGGGAAATCCATAGAAATGTTCCCAATTCAACCATGCTCAAAACACATACGAGTAAATTTTATTATATACATTACTATTCCTATTAGATAATTATTTAAGATAAGACAAATTATTTTTTCATTCATCTTATCATCCTATTTGTATTCAAAATCAAAAGGATATTGATCTTCAATATCTCTAGTTTTAATCCTTCTCATAGTTTCAAAATCATTTTTATATTTCATAATCCTTTTGAAAATCAGTGAATTTGTCATTTCATAGTAAATAATAAAGTTATTATATTCATTAGGAGATATAAAATATTTATCTTCATGATAAATTTTTTTTGAATCAAACATTTCTAGAATGTATGTCATGAGTTACTTACAAATTATAGAATTTTCTGTGACATCTAGAAAACCTCTGATATTGAAACCAAAATAATTAATTCTAGTGAAGTACTCGTCAATAGTCATATAATCTATCATTTTTATGTGTTCATACTTTTTTATGAAATATTTTTATCTTTTACTCCTTTACTTGAAAATTATATTGGAAAATACATTGAATCTTTTCTAATATAATCCTTTTCGAATTGAGACTCATCACCATCGTAAAACAATTTTCTAAAAAAGTCTAAATAATAGGATTTCTTGATTTTCCATCATCTTAAATATTTCTCTTGACAACAAATTTCATAGTAGATTAAATTTCAATGGGTGGAAAACCAATTTTAGACGTGATAAGTGAATTTATTGTATGCATTTATGATATTAAATTGTACAGATTTTGATAATTTAATTGATAATTCATGCCATTACACCTGGTGTTTTTTCTTTTCTTCACTTCAAATCCTTTCATGGATTCATGATATATATATATTTTTCATTTCATGTTAGGTTTACAGAACATGTCTTGAGTACATGATGTGAATAATGAAATTCTAACATGGGAAATATTTATTACATTTTCATTCTAAGGCCCATTTCTTATAAAAATTAGCATCCTAAAAAATATGAAGAAATAATTAGATATATAGGTAGGAATTATAAATTTAATTACCAAAATACTTTAATTTTACTATCAGAAATATACTCTACAAATTTATTTGTCATGAAGCATTAATAACGTCTAGTGTAAGAGATAGGAGATACGAAATTATCCTATTTTTTCAACCATAATCATTTTTTAATTAAATGAAGGGATTCCTCTGATGTTTATGAACTTTATATTTTTAAAGAAAAGGATTTAATTGGGGAACCGTCCCTTTGATACCAATTGAAATTCCAAAGGATCAAAGAACAACTGGTAAGGGTGGGTTGATTTAGTTGTTACCTTTTTACATATAGAAATATTAACCCCTACAACAAGTTAGAGTTGATTCCTTATCAACTATTTATAATATCCAATTCATGTAGAAATAGAAAACTGAATACAGAAAACCGGACTTACAAGGTTCATCCTCAGGGTGATAACCTACATCATTTCTTTTACCACTCATGTGGGTATATTGAAATTCACTAAAATAAATAAGTGAACATAACATGTGTCAAATCCTATAGGACACATTCTATCTTATTATGGGAATACATATATTTAATCACAATATATTACATTTTTTTTTAAAAAAATTGAGTAAAAATAAGAAAATATTCTTTGAATCATTTTACTTTGTACCGGTTAATCTAGATACTCTGTTCGATTCTAGTGTCTGATAGCATGTGTCCAATATACTCAGACATTTATCCATTTTTTCCGTATGAAATTCTCAAGAAAAAAAATCAGAAAAATAAACCCAGTTAGGTTATCGCTCTACAGTAATATAAATATGCTTCATTTTAATATCAATTAGAATAACATGTTTGAAATCTATTCTTCAACAGAAAATTCATTTGTGGGAAAACTCACTTCTGAACCCAAAAAAGAAGTGATTCAGCATTATTTCATAGGTGAACAATGTTTAGTACCATTTTACATTCCATAAGTTTTTATGGGTGATCTATGAATAATAGTAATCAAGGAATGAAATATTTTTCCCACTCTACCATATTTACACATCCAGATTTCATTTCCATTTTGACTTAATTTTAAATGTTACAAAACTTCTTTTCTATTTTTTATATTAATGAAACATCATGAATAATAAAAACTATTTTCAAATTTCAAAAACATCGCTGAATAAGATATTTTCAAATGATATTTCAGGAAATTTATATCCTTGAACATATAAATATGAATCTATTTTCAAAATTCTATTTCATTTAACACAATTGAAAAGAACAAAATAATATATTGGTCATCCAGATGCTTCAATCCAAATCAAAATGGCTGACTAAATTTTTGAATCTTATAAATAAATAGGTTTCATAAAATTAATATTATGTAGAAATTTTTATATTTCTCACATTATCATTCTCTATCTAATCATAATGATCTTATACTCCTAAGTCTGATCATACTATGTATGATGGAACTCTATATCCGATGACTTATCATTATCAAAATCTCATCTGACGAATCAATGTCGAAATATTATATAATGAAATTTCTGACAAAAGTTTAATCATATAGTATTTCTAATTTATTCAATGTTATCAATAACCACACGATCTCACCCATCACAAAACTTACATATATCTAAACAATTATTTATTAGATAATTTTTGTCTGATACCTTTAAACTACATCTTCCCTTTTCATAAATTCTGCAATTTACTTCTATCTAATTAGTTCATTCTAATAGAAAACTCAAACAAATTCTTCATATGGGAAACTTCATAAATTCGTATATTTTGTATTGATTTTAATTATTACCTCATCCTTTTTTATTTTATACTAATATCAACTCATATATCATGATATTCTGTATATATTATTTATATTTTCAACACCACAACTATAAAGAACTTTGAAAATTTAATGCCTAACATTATAAATAATGTAATGTCTATTGATTTTTATCCAATCAAGTACATTCAATTCCATTAATCCAATGAAATATGTCTAATCAGAACCATTTATATTACTAAAAAATAAACTAGATTCGTGCTTCATATATTCTAATAAAATATCTATTGGGTTCATCTTGGTCTAATGAAATGTATCTAAAAAGTTCAATTTTGGAAACTCTTGAAATTTATATTTACCTCTTCTGCAAACTCTAGGTTATATCATGAATTCTTCATGATATTTTAGGTACTTTAATGAATAATAATTAATCATATAAATTATTTTGTATATTATATGGCTTCCCAACATTTCAAGTCTCGAAAACATCTAAACATACATTATTTCAAAAAATTCCATCTTTTTACTAAAATCGAAATCTGAGGGAAAGTGTTTGATGGAACATTTTATTATGTGTTTTATCTTAAACATTTAAAAAAACATTATTTATCCTGATTTTCATCAATTTATCAGAGAGAAAGTTATTCACTTTTAACAACCCTTAATCCACTTGATTTACAAAAATTATCTTCTAAAAAAATATAGTTTCCGACTAAAACAAATATTTTTAAAAAAACATCTCAATGGATATTCAATAAAGATAATCAATTTTAATATATTTTTGAACTTATAAGGCCTTATGTAAATATTATATTGATGATATAGAAAATTAATGCAATAAAAAATTGATGATTGGTTGGAATTTTAAGTATTATTCAAAGTACATAGACAAAATCATATCCTCAATCTATTGATTGGAGATGATTTTTGAATATCAAGTGGTTTCTCAAGTAAAATCAAGGGATTTTTTGGAATTCAAACTAAAAATTATAGAATATGTTAAGGTATTCAATGAATAAAATTCTTGTATTATGGTGTGAACAATGAATAATAAATTTTGTGAAGAAGAGGTGGATATATTGATAAACAAACACTATAAAAAAATATAAATATGAGTTTCATGAAAAATATTTCATTTTAGTATATTTTTAAATAAGGATAAAAAAAGTGTTCAATGATGCACAATACCTAATAAAAATGTGATGATGGGTAAAAGACCCAATTTTGAATGGTAAAATTACTACTTGGACAATAATTAATATATGAGATACTATAAAATAAGTCTAAATGATATAAAAGTATGTGGAATAGATCTTAATAATAAATTTTTTATAAAAATTTGATTAACTATCTAGAGGCTAGAAACCTATAGAGATATGGTTACCGAATACTCAACCTTATGAAATTATGAATTTATGAATACATAGGTCACACTATATCCTATTCCAATTTAGTGGAATAAAATCATTATCTCATAGTGAATGAATTTAATACTAGGAGAATGAGTGGATATGCTAAAACTCAAAAAATAGGGATATTTATTTAATTACTAAATAATTTCTCTGAATTTCATTAATTATTGGAGAAATGAATTAAAACCATCTTTTATAGATGTTTAAAGAGATTAAATTAAAAAAAACTAAACATGACTCCATTGGGAATCATATTTATCCTGTTAGAATATTTAAAAAATGACTATATTACTCAAGATGAATATAATGGGTAAATGTTTCTTATTTAATTTGGGGTTACATAAAAATGAAAATATAAATCCGGAGAATTATATTTAGAAAATGTTACTCTAATGATATAAAATAATAAGTGTACATGGATTCTTAAGAGTTGTTTCTCCTCCTATATGATGAGAAACAAGGCTGTTTTGAAGAATTTTAATGTCTATATTAATATAATGATCAATCTTTGTAAATATAGTTCTTTGAATATATTAGAAAGAAGATTGACTGGTATTTCTAAAGATAAATTAAAAAACATTTATGTACTATATCTAATTTTAATTTGGCACATTCTCTTTAGTGATTGTAAATTATGAGACTTAAAAATCGAATTGACACTCAACATGATGGTATTATTTATTAAATATACTGAATCAAGTTCATTTATTAAAGGGTGGAGAAAAAATAGAAATGTTTTTTAGATGTTCTGAAAGAGAAAACATGTTTCTATTTGGTGGAATAGGTGAATAGTTTATGATATTTTACTTTTGAAAATAGAAATCATTGAATAATTAATAATATATCAACGATAAATTTTTCAATTTAAATTACCAATAAAAATTCGGATAGGGAGAGAAACAATTTTTATCAAATGATAGGGTTGATAGTAAGAAATACATATATGCTAAAGAATATGGGAGCATTGAACATTATTGACACGATGTCAACAGATTTATATGGTCCAATGAAAAATATCATGGCATATAATAATATATAGTAAACCAATTTGGTAATAATTATGGTAGGATGTGATACATTATGTACATATAGATTATTATGGGGACGATTAAGTGAATCAAATGATACTAGAGGAAATATGAGAAGGGGACAAAGAGGTTGATGAATAATACCCAATGAGATAATGAAATGGAGTATACTTATTTTGAGGTGGATAAATATTTATAGAATTGTAGAATAAAGAAATATGTATTATTTATGAGGACACTAGTAGTTTTATGGTGTAAAAGAAGCCATGGATGGGTGAATAATTTTTGGTTTTACATTATTTTCAATAGAGAAATATAAAGATCATGATGAATGAAACATGAGAATCTCATTGAGATGATATTTCAAATTTAATTTATAATTAATTTAAAACATTAAATTAATTTTTTAGGGAATTTCATTTATTATAATATATTTTTTCTCTATAGACATTGTATTTAACCATGAGAAACAAAATGGGTACTCCTCTTGTTATATCCTCAAAATATCAACTAATCTCTAAAAGTCATTATGGAATATTTGGGATCCATCATTGTGAAGTAAGGTGAATCACACCATTCCCTATAAATATTAAAATGGTTCTATAAACCCCTATATATTCTTAATTAGTAGTATGGGAACATTACTTTCTATATTTCTGATAAAATTAGAAAGATATTTTTATTTTTTTTAAAACAATTATCGTCTATTCTTCAATGTGATATAATATTTTAATTATAATTCGGACTAGAATAATGATAATTACACACAATTCCTTCTCAATATATTTTTTCTATTAGGAAAAATCACTCAAGCAATCCTCTTGGTGTTTTTGGTTGTGATTTTGTTTGTTTAAAATGAGAGATGCTCATGACTGGTTATGGTTGGTGTTTGCGGAAGAAGGTGTTTAAGGGGGCATAGTTTCCTAGTGTTTTCCAATTTTTTTGGACTCAAATTTGCGAGTTTGTTTTCGAAAAAGTAAGAATTTTTGTATATGAGTGGGCAGTATATAGACCATGAAAGATAGTTTTCGGACCATGAATGTTGGTATGTGTAATGGTGAAAGATTTCTGTAAAAGGAATACTTCTATATAGCAGTTCTATATGGACTGCGATGCATGGTACACATACCGTATAGAAGAAACAATTTTTGGGAAGTAATACTGTTTTTAAGAGGTAAGTTGTTCATGGATGGCTTTTGGTAAGTGAGATGTATCATAATTCTCATAAGCTAGGAAGTTATTTGAGGAGACATAAAGGAGTTGGTTCATAGAAGTTATCGACCCACATGAAGGAACTGTGGCGGTACACATACCATGTAGGGAATAAAGGTTTCTATGAGATTCTTAGTACACGGTAAAGGTTGTACCTCATGAATGATTTGGTAAATCTCATATTAGAAGATTATTTGGATATATTTGACTATATAAGGATTTCTAATCTCATCATTAAGTAGTGAATAGTTTTAATTAGAGAACAAATTTTATTACAACCCCTATTTTTCATATATTACTATTAGAAACTTTTAATGATAAACAATAAAAATTCATTACACATAGAGGGTTCATAGTTTTTCTGTCTTGGGACACGTAATACCATACATAAATTTAAAAAAAATTATCATTACCGTTTATTTAATTCCTTCCTCTCTTACTTCTTATTGGCCCTTGAATTCTCCTTAGTAAAAGTAGTCATTTTAGGACATACATAAAAATGGGCGAGTAAAATTCCCTCTAAGAGGATAGATAAGAACATTAAATAATATATCATATGGTGAGCATAATCATTATCATAATAACAAATTCAGTGGATAATAATCATGAGGGAAGTATTAAGAGAAGACATGGAATGTGGCAATGAATAAAAATGAAACATCATGTCTTAATGGTCAACCACCACACATAGTTTTGAACAAATATAACATCATTTTCACGCATATTTCACATTACTCAGAAGGTTATTCACATTACCCAATGTATTGGAGTGCTATATAATTATATACTCACCCATCACATCATAACATTTACATTGCACTATATAATACTATGCACAGTAGTCACATCATAAATTTACATTATCATTCATGACACATAGAAAATATATCTATCATGAACATAAATAACCCATTTTAGGGAATGGGTTTAATCTCATAAGTATATATTCATAAAAATTGTGTTCCCAATTAATGGTGGGATAACATACTTGATATACTAATCATAAACATTGAGTTAGAAGTAAAAGGTGTGTTTTTAAAGAAGAGTTATTTTAGAAAAACAATATCTCTATCATAAACTCTAGTAGAAAACATGTATATCCCATAAAATATAAGATAATTATGAAGAAATTATTTTTAATGAATATACAAAATGAAAATGGGGGGAAGAGGGAAAACCAATGAATGTGTGTTGGGTTTGAAAAATCTCTTTACCTTTGGTCTGAAAGCTTCCTTCACATTAATATCATCAATAATCACATTAGATTCATTAATTAACAATTAAAAAACATGTTATACATGAATATGATTCATTATGATTTTATTATGTTCTTTTATTGGCCATTGGATGAGTCATAGAGTTTAAATTCATTGTTAGGTGGTGTTCGTTTTCTTAGTTTTCATGTCCTGTTCACTTGTATATATGAATGAAAGTTCGTGTAAGATGTAGATAAACATATAGAATTGTGATTATATGTATTAAATGCTATTCCAAAATTTAGAATGATCTTATTAAGGGTTTTCTAATATACTATGAGGTTGATTCATTAGAATAATGTTAATGATGATTGTTTTAGGATAATTTTGGTTGTTTTTTATCACAACGAAGTTGTTTTGTCATATTATTTAGTATTATGTATATAAGATAGTTCCAGAAAATAAAAGAGGTTAAACAATTAAATTTAAAATATGTTTTACTCCATTTAATTGTTTTATTAATCGTCTTGAATTCATTTATGGAAAATGAAAGTTCATCGCCCACGATGTTGGTAAATAGACACTTCACAGGCGAGAGTTTCATTTTTAAGATAAGAGAGTGAGAGATAAGATTTTAATGTTGGAAATTAAATAAAAAGATATAATCCTAGTATTTTTAAGGTACGCGAGTTATCATTGAATTTTTATTAAGGGAGGTGATGAGAGAATAAGAAACTAAAATGAAATTTAAGGAAAATTAAAAGAAAAGATTGTGGATTTACACCTTGAATTCTCCTCTTGATATCCTCCTCAAGGAACCTAGGCCTTGAATTTTGATGATAACAAGAGATAATAGATGTTAGTGAGGTACTAGGGATGATTATTTAGTAGAATATAGGCAAGGATCAATGTTTTTCAGGCGTGAGTAGAAGTGGGTGTGAGGGGTGGTATTTAAAGTGGAGGTGAGGGGAGTTTTCTTATTATTTAAATTATTAGTGTATTATTATTCTCAAGAAAATAAATAATGAGAATTATTATAACTAAATATAGTAATTAGTGTATGTGAGTTCTAACCAAAGTTCACTTACATTATACATGACTCCAGCATGACTAAAAAATTCAGGTTATAATCATTTTTCGTAAATTATCGTATATTACTATTGAAAAAAATGCATGTATTTCAAAAAAATCTAAAAAAATCACCTTAACCATTTTTCAATGTTTAGAATTAAAAAAATAAATCCATTTTATATAAATAAGTTTCTATGTATGATTAATTTAATATTAAATTAAAATCATTATTTGTCGGAAAATATAAATCCTAATATTAAAACTGATTTTATAACACTTTGAAAAAATACTTTAGCTCTCATAAAATTATTTTTAAAATCATTGCACATTAAAATATTAATTTATCAATAGATTTTGTGAAAATAAATATTCTTTTAAATTTATCATAAAATATTTATGACTTATTAAAATACTGACAACTAATTAATAAGTTTTAAAATATTGATTTACATATACTATAATATATTTATATCTTATTGTCACTTATAAGATAGATAAATTTTATTTATACTATCATTGTTATGATTACAATTCACTATGATTATTTACTATTCCTAAGGGTCATATTACTATTCATAAGGGTTACATTACTATTCATAAGGTTAAGTTACTATTCACCGAAAAATAATTTTTTCCTAATAGACTCCAAATATATTAATACTCAAAACTGTGTATGTCATATTTTCTAAATAAAAAACATAGAAGTGGAAAAATAATGTTTAAAAAATAGGATATAAAGGCTACATAGTATTTTGTAGTTCATTTAAGAGTATTGTTTCATTGTGTTTCTTAATGTGATTTTATGTGACATAATTAATATAATGTAATATCCATTAATTAATCTTTGGTTCATTATATCTTTCCTCTAGTAATTAATTTGGATAAGTCTAAAATAGATCACAGGAGAGTCCATGAAGGAAAATAGGTTTGCGTGGAAGCGATTCTGTGAAGGGTGAAGCAGTTTGCGGATGGAATTCTATGAAAGGGTTTTATGGGGCACTGTAGTCCGCAAAGTATGAAGGGTCTGTGAAGGAGAAAAGTTCATAGAAGGAAGATGGTACGCTAAATTGGAAAATATTAATGGAAGAGGAGGACATATACGGAAGATGGAATTGTCCACATAAAGAGAGACAATACAAAGAAGAGGAGGAAATCTGTGAAGGATAGTTGGTCCATGAAGAACTCACAATATGTAGTGCAACACAGTTCACAGAGGAATGAGGGTAGTCAGTGGATGAATCATGGTGGTTCATGAAGGGACTAAAACAGTTCGCGAATGGAATTTACACAAGGATCTGGTTATGGCAGGATGTGAGGCTACTTCTCCAGCTTCTTCTACAGGTGGTGTGGAGATGGGTGGTCAGGGGAAGCAGCGTGAATGAAGTTCAAAAGCTGACTCCCAATTTCATATGGCCTCTATGCTGGAACATAGAGATATACTCATGCATTCAGAGGAGGAAATGATTGAGGATACTTAGGATACTAAGGATTTGAAGAAGATGAGAACGATCCGGCTGGCCAATACAATGGATCATGAAGAGTGGGATGATAAGAAGACATGCTTTCTTCTTAGAGGCTTCAAAATTGGGAAGATTATCACAAGGAGGAATAAAAGAAATATTGGGACAACATGGCACTTCTTTTTATGGGAAACTTATAATATTTCCCCGACATTAAGGTAAATGCTACTCCCTGGGTTTTGTTATACGAAAATGATTCCAAACAACTCTCTCTTTTCATTAATAGATCTGTCATATCCTTTGGTATTGAAACTATATAGTTGTGAGGGTTCCCTCGTTCCCCTTAAAAGTGTTTTCTTTAATAAAAAATTAAAATTTTATGGATGAAATAGTTTGTTGAAATGAGGATTTCATATACGAGTGAAACAAAAATTCAATAGAGCATCTACCTATAGTTGAGGATGCATTATTTGTTGAAAATGAAGGGACCTACAAGTATTTAAAGATTATGAGACCTAAAATTCCATTAACTATGAGTGGATCCCTTACAAGGGAAGTGAGAAAAGGAAGTGAAATACAAAGATCCTTTCTACTGGTATTGATCCAAAGAAAGATATATAGGGAGTTTCCCTTGGGAATGATATGAGTAGACCCTAATCCTTGTAAAGGTAGTGAGCCTAAGAATAGAAGTAATCTATCCCAAACATCGTTATTGGTAGTGATACTTAGTGAATTTTGTACAATCGACACATTAGCATTGTATGCATATCTAGATGTAGCCCAGTTATGGTGAACCACTTAAAAATACATGTGTCATTATGCTTACTTTATTTCATTACATTCAATGTATTAGCATTAGATAAAATTGTAAAGGACATGGTAAACATTAACATTAAATAACAAAAGAAGTGATCATTATAAGAAAGTGTTCAATATCAAGTAGGATAGGATGATGTTTTAATGGAATATATATACCCTGATTCACCCCCCTCAGGTATCATGGTCCCTTTATTCCTTAACAATTGGTCTCAGAGTCAAGGTTTGTTTTATCAGATTTGTATGCTCTTATCTTGGTGTGCCATAGAAAATATAATAATCACAATTAAGAAGCAGAAGTCACGTGGTATTCCTCAATTTGGAAGTGTGAATGAAAATTTATGATTTAGTTTAAGGAAACTAGAAGTACACCGAACAATGTTTTGGATAAATCAAATAGTTAAAAGATAAATCACTTAATCATGTTGTAGGAATGGGTGATGAACTTGACCTTCCACGTGATGTTGAAACTACTGATGAAGAAGAAATTCGAAGAAGGAAAAAAGTGTAAAATTTCCATAAAAATAAGAAATTGGATTAGAAATTGTGTGAAAAAATTATATCTAATGATATTTCGATCCAAGCCATAGAAATTGAGGTCATCAAGATGAATTATTTAAATAAATTTTTTACTGATTTGGTGACAGATCCTAGGGAGAAGATAGATTCCCAAGATAAAAAATTTTAATATTTGTCTATAAATATAGAAAAAATAAAAGCTGAATACACGGAAAAGAATATAAACATAGAAAATTTTTAAAATCTGAAAGCCTGAAATGATGATCTTGCTTCATAGCTATCTAAACTAGTTCAGGAAGAGAAATGTCTACAATAGGGGAATGCATGCTATAATGATTTTGTTGCTCATATGAAATGTGAGTTAAAGGAGAAATTTGACATGATGTGTAAGCTCACATGATAATTGGACATTGAGATAACATGTGGGAAGAATATCAAGGGGGAGCTTAATGCTCTACCTGAATCAAGGTATAAGAATATTCAAAAATTAGAAGAAGATATAGAATCATTCATGAAAGAAGTAGATAAATCTAAGGCTAAATGAAATCCCAAACTGAAGTATGCATTACAATTATTATTTGACTATCCTATAGAAGGTGATAGTGAAAAGAAAAGAAAATATGCTACTTTAGAGAAGAAACATGAAATTATTGTCTCATCTTAAATACTATATACATTTGAAAACATTAGTGTTGGATATGATGATCACTCACCCATCCATAACATGAAGATAACTGTGTGTAGTTCAAAAAATGGGAAAAATCGTATAAATATTGGAAGTAGACCTAAATATAATTATATAGGATGTAATGACAACATGTACAATTTCTATGTAATACATGGTCATACATCTTGTTTTTGTTTTGAGGTGTTGGAATATATTTCATGATTTGAATACAAAAATATTTCAAAAATATAAATATAAGAAGAAGTGTATTGAGATATCACATAGAAGAGTATCTCAGAAGAATGTATCAATAAAATTATAATATTGTGGAAGACTGGGACACACTATGAGTGTTTGTTATGAAGCCAAAGGGATCAATTTCAAAATAATATCTCTAAATGTTTCGACATATCATCCTATAAAGGATGAAATGAGGTAGACCTTTAATGTATGATATTTTATATATTCTAATCATGGGAATTTATTAATAAATTGTAATAACAATAAATAAGTGAAGAAAATGAAACCTAGATAGAGATCCCCAAACTAAGAAATGTGTTACAAAAATACCTACATTGCAAGACAACATGATAAGTTGAAAATTAGGTTTCTAGCATTAGGTTATTCAGAAGGTGATTAATGAAAGGAGGATTATTCATCTCCTTGGTTACACTCACAACAACTCTCTTCGAAGTAATGTGGAAAATCTTGAAACAAAAAGGGAGGAGATGATCTACTTGTGATCAAGAAGAATGTAAAATTAGTGGAAGGATAACCCTAATAAGAAAGGGTGGAATGACTCAAATAATTGATAAAATAAAAATTAATAAATACTGATTTGAAAAATTTACATATCATGCCACATGGAGAGAAGTGAAGGAAACATAATGAGACCTCCAATGGAGGAAGAATCAATATAATATTACTAGCAAAAAATTATTGCTCAAGGAAAGAGTCTTGAAAAAATGTAATATCAATGGAAAATAAATAAAAATACTTTTAAAAATGCGATTAAACCCAAGATTGTTTTAAAGACCAAGCCTATAGAATCCAAATATTAGAAGAATACTAAACATGTGGGTAAAAAATGTTTAGTCATATAGACATATTACTTGAATTTGGATAAGAATTTGGAACAATAATAAGAATAATATAGTGCTTTATAATAATGTATGAACGAGATGATCCATAAGGTTCAACCAAAATCCTCTTCATAAGGATTCCAGAGGTACCCTAACCCGATGCATTAAATTTTTATAATATCAACTAGAATTTTTTCAGATATAAGGGGGAGATACAATCCATGGGGTGTGTGTGCTGAAAGGGAACAAGAGTAAATAAGTGTAATTTAGATACATACAAAGGGTATAATCATAACTACTTAATTTCACACATGATATCATGTTAAACATGTGGTGTTATATGCAGAATACAATTTTCTGAATTTCTATATGATAATTTCGTGCAATGGATAATAATTACATTATTAAATTTATCTCTTTTATCTACACTATGTTTCAAATCAATAGGCTTAGATGTTTTTTTGATGGCTCAATGATAATTGTAAAATCCTCCCAATGAAAATATCATTAAAGTTAGATACAAATAAAAACATTATTGAGATGAATAAGTATATCAAACCTATAGTCACCTATGAAGAAATGATGGAGGAGAATAAGAATGTTTTTGGGTCTAAACTATTGTCCATACAACTGGAAGAGAAACATATTATAGGGTGAGAATTCTGTCTCTTAATCTGACGCATGATATCAATAGTTTCAAAATGATGAATGTCTATGTTCAAGAAGACTGATTGCGAGAAAATCAACAACATGCATTTATGTTATGATTATATATTTAGATCTTTCAATGTGGTATCAGCTAACTATGTTTAGGATACCAAGAAACTTTTATAGAATATTGGAAATGGGTCAATAAGAGGATATGAATGTAATTGAATGAAATGATGCCACACTAGTAGAAAGTGATCATAATTTTTAACAACATAGATAATAGTTTCCTCATGATAGTGAAAAATGAGATAAGCATCTCAAGGGGAGTTGAATTGGAAAATGATGATTCATATGAAGATACTTATGATGAACATAATCCCGCAGTTGGAGATGAGAATTGGGTTTGTCTCCTAAATAAGGTTTTATAAGTTTTGAAGAATGAACCAAGAGAATAATATTCAAAGAAAGATTAGTTTCAGAAGAATCTTGGATTTCAACATGGTGGAGTAGATTACAATATCTATTTCAATAATGAATGTAATGAAAGCATGGTGGTGATGGTGTATGTCGTTGAAATAATATTCAGCGGATTAGATAAAGAACAGTTCATACAGTTTTAGGAATTTGATAAAAGTGAGTTCAAAATGTCCATGAATGGTGGACAGACCTTTTTTCCTTGGTTTACATGTAATACATGGAATTAATAGATAATTAATTTCTCAATATAAATATAAAAAGGAGGTTTTGAGAAGGTTTGAAATGGATAATTATAATGAGATGACGATTCTGGTGGAATCCTGAATGAAACTGTCATGGGATGATAAAGGAAATTAAGTTGATGTCATAGAATATAGGCAAATCATTGGAGGTCTAATGTACTTGTCTGCGACAAGACCTGATATTGTTTTTTCAAAAGTCCAAGAAACACGGTAACAAATAAATCCTAAGGAAGTCCACTTTCTTTGGGTAAAAAATAATACATAAATATATCACTGGAATGGTAATTTTCAGTTTTTGTTACAATGGAAAAATTTTAGCAAGAGTTATTGAGCTATACCGATGAAAATTGTACTAGATTTTCAGATAATAGAAAATCAACATAATGTGGTTCATTTTATCAGGGAGGATTGTTTATTTATTGGATATGTATGAAACAATATTTCATCTTATTGACCACCACCAAAATTGAATATATTGTGACTACATAAGCATGAACACAATTATTGTGGATGAAGTAGCTGCTAGAGGTTATTGGAGTTAAAGTGAACTCTCTAATCTAAATCCATTGAGTTAATTCAAGTGCTTTAAATCATTGAAAAAATCTAGTTAATAAAATTATGAAAATGAACATTGAAATAAAGTATCATTTTATTAATTATAAGGTGGATCAAGGGCTTGAGATGTTAGAGTATGTTCCTACAAAGCTGTAGGTTTTAGACATTATGACAATGACCTTACCCTAAGAAGTATTTAAAAGGAATTTACAAGATTTGGAAATTAAATTGACTCCATGTAATTAAAAAAGTGTGGATGTAGGTCCCCCTCACCCTATGGTATGATTTGTTTTCCCTAATTTGATGTTTTTGTTCTATACCTTGTTTTAGACCTCAGAGGACTCTCCTTATGGTCCGTTGAAAAAAGTGGAGAAATTATGTCTATAAAAGGGAAGAACACGTATTAATTAAGACACAGGGAGAAGCTTCTTAGTGGAACATTGAAATAGGGGGATTTGAATATAACAGATGGTGTAGTGACCTATAAAGTGTTATAAATCTAAAGTCATTAAAGGTGATCAATCAAATGTTATATAGCATGATAGCTGAGGTAAGTGATTAAATAAGAAAAGTGGTTATGAAATGAAATGAAGTGATTAATTTTTGAACATAGAATTATACTCTTGCTTCTCACACCATGCATGGCTCATGTGGTCTTAGAGTGTGTGTTGAGTTAGTCCTTGATAGTTATATTAATCGGAATAATCGAATTCTAGTAGAAGATAAAAGAAGATTTAATGATGTATTAGATTATGAAAGAGTTGTCAACAAACCCAAAGGGGAGATTGTAGGGAAAAACCCTCATGGCATCTTCTCATTGTTTTTGGATGTGATTGTGTTTTTTGAAAAAGTTATATGATCATGAATGAGTATGGTTGGTGTTTTTCGAAGTAGATGTTTAAGGTGGAATATTTTCACAGTGTTTTCAAAATTTATGGGGATAAATATTGTGAGTTTTTTGTGAGAAAATTAAGGAATTACACATAGGAGTGAACAGTACATGAACCATTAAAAAGGCAGTTCCTGGAAAAAAAAGTTGGTACATGGAACGATGAAGGAATTTTAGTAAATGAAAATTTACGCATTACAGTGCAATGCGGATCACAAAGTGTGGTACACATACCACATAGAGGAAAGAATTCATGGGAATACGTGTGGTTCACGGTAGGAAACTTTTTTGTGGTTGGCTAGAAATTTTTCAGATGGATAATCATTTGAGGAGGTGAGATAGTGATTTGAGGATCTTCAATGGATTTGGTTCTCAGAAGATATCAACCACTGTAAAATAAGAGTGGCGATACACTAACTACATTGGGTAGAATAGTTTATAAAATATGCTTAATATACATTGAAGGTTATACCACATCGATGATTTGATAAATGTTAGATTAGTAGGTTATGAGGATCTATTTTCCTATATAAAGACCATGAATACCATCATTTAGGGGTGAGAAATTTTCATTACAGAACATCTTTTCACCATGAAGAAATTTTCATATGTCCGAAAGAGTTCGCTGGACTGTCCATGAAGGAGAAGAGGTTCATGGGGAAGTGATTCTGCAAGGGGTGAAGTAGTTATAAAAAGAAATTGCGTGAAAGGGATTTGCATAAAACTATAGCACACAAAGGAAGAAGGGTCCAAGAAGGATGATAGTAAAAAATTGAGGATAGTACGTATAAGTGAAAATGGTTTGTGGAATAGGAGGACATACATAGAAGAGCTGGTTTTCTGTAGATGGAGAAACAATAAATAGAAGTGGAGGTAGTCCACGAAGGGAATGTGGTTCATGAAGCACTCATAGTACAAGGTGCAATACAATTTGCAGAGGAATCATGGAAGTCCATGGATGAATCCATGAGGTTCACAAAGGGTCATAAATAGTTCTCAAATAGAATTTTCACAAACTAACAGTTTGTGGAAAAGTGGATTTCCTCTATGGGTGAAAAAGGTACTTCAACAAAGAATCTAACCATTGTTTAGGATGTGTGATTTCATGAATATTCATGAAAATACATTTCCTTAATGTATGTGAAACCAACAAGTCCATAAATTTTGAGTGGACCACTTTGAAGAGCAGTAAGAAAAGGAAGTGGAAGACGGTGAACCTTTCCACTGGCAGTGAGCCAATGAAAGACACATAGGGAGTGACCCTTGGGAATGCAATGAGTATACCCTAAAACTTGTAAAGGAAATGATCCTATAAATATAAGTGATGTATCCCTAACATCATTATTGGACGTGAGACTTTGTGAATATGGAACAATGGGCCCATTTTCATTGTATACTCTTTGAATATATCCCAATGAGGGTGAACGAAGAATAAATCTCAGTGTCCTTGTTATTGTTTTATTGCCTTACTTTTATTGAATTATCATCTTATAAAATTGGAAAGGAAACAATCAAAATCAACATTAAAAAGAATTGGAAGTGACTCTTGTAATAAATAGGTCAATATCCAATGGGACATGAAGATGTTTCGATGGAATATACATACCTTGATTTACCCCCTCTCTTGGTATCTTGGGCCCTTTCCCCCAAACAATATCTAAGTAATGACCCATGTAAATAGTTAATTATATTTTAATTAATATTTCAAATGTCAACTGTATTTTTAAATATCACGTTTTAAATTAAATATATTTTTAAAATTTTTGTTATTAAAATAAATCTTTTCATCCAGTCATTAACTCAAACCATTAATCCCCTCATGGAATTTATTAAACCATGAATATTAAATGATTTATTTAACTAAATATTTTTTATAAAAAAATTTAATAAATATTATTTTCAAACAACTAAAAAATAAATATTTATTTTAATATTCATGTAACCAGATCCATATTTATATTAATATATCTGCTAAAATGGTTGTGAAATATTTATATATTTATTACCATGTGTATAATAATCAGGATATGAAAACATCCCAACATATTCTAAAATGAAATATATCAATTATGAATATTGGGGAACAATAATACATAGAAAATTATTATTCTATAAGATCATAATAATATTTATTATTAAAAGAAAATTCAATAGAATTTGATGAGATTCAAGATACACGTACAATGAAAAACACTTGTCCACATTCATAGTTTAATTATGTGAACATACATAATGATCAAGATTGAAATTTTTCATCTCATTAATGAATTTAGAGAGAATAAAGTTAGTGTTGCAATGAAAAAATTATCACAAGAATGTACTTTTATAACATAATACATTTTTACTAATATACCTTCAAGAAGGATTCATACCGATGTCATCTCCATATATTATTAATTTATATTTGTAAAACATTTTGAAATGATCTCATCAATGAACTACCATGTCCACGAATTTAATCAGGTGGTCACATTTCAATCAATCTTCTAGTTACATCGTCATTCATTATTATTGAAGGAAATGATCCTTTGAGTGTTTATTCAATTAATTTCATTTCAATTGTGATCCAAATAATATATACTACCTTCATAAAAGTATATATCAACACTATTTTCATCGACACATCAATGTACATCATTTCTTATATATATATTAAAAATAAAATCAAATTAATGGATTAACACACACATTAACATATAGGAATATCCAATGACATATAAACCTATATAATTCCTATTAAAGAGTATATCCCTATGGCCTACCCTCATTGATATCACTAAGTGAAAAAATGAAATAGATCCATAATATCTGATAACAAACTAACACCTAATTATTATTGATTATATTTTTACATTTAGATGAATGATATCTTTTCCATTGGATATATTTTATGAATATTTCCATTGAAACAATTTTTTATAAATAGAATGTGAAACTAAAATAATATTTTTATACGAATAATACTCTTAATAAAGTATCAAATTAATGTTATATAAAAGAAAAATATTCTATAATAAGATGTGAATTTATATTCTGATAAATGAATATACAAGGTCAGTTTGTTCTAAGGAACTAAATCCAATAGACTCCCACTTCCACTGGATCCAATTTATAACTAATAACTTCTTGGATATCACATGATATACGTAATTATATTATGTTGTATATATAATTATTTTTCCATCAATGTTTTCTCTATGAGACTATTCTTCTTACTACAACATCACTTCTTTAGAAAAATCATATAATTGGTGAAATCACATACTATTTATCATTTATTTTCATTAAAAAACATAACATCTTGGAATATAACATAATAATAATTTTATCATAATATGTATAATAATAAATATTTACATACTTGGTTTAATTCCAAAATTAGGAAACAAATAATTTCCTAACCAACATCTTATGCTGCATCAGAAGCCATAAAAACAATATATTTAAAGATATGGATAAAAATAACTTAAAATAATACTATCATACATAAATAATTTTCTTTAATATGATATATGATCCTAAAATATTAGATAATAATGGGTTTTTATCCCCTTGAAAATTAGCATTCCCACATCTCTATGTAATATGAATATAACATATGTACTTTTTCAAGTATAGTTGGATAGTTCTGACATCTACCTTATGTTTTTATCTTTATTATATGTGTTATTTTCATAATAATACATTCATATATAAACCTTGTTTTCCCATATTATTATATTCATTTATTTATTTTTATACTTATTCCTCATTTAAAAATCTTTTTGTTGGAAAATGTTTAGAAATTGAATAGTTTTTAGGTCATGTGGTTTGTGCATAGTTTTTGAAAACCATGAAACTCATCCAATCATGGTTATATATAATTTTTGATTTTAACATATTATTGAGGCATGGTTTAAAAAACGTTTGGATAAACCATGGGAAAAACTCCCAGATTATACATTTGTTTTTTCATAGTTGGTGTAGGTAATGGAAATCCATGTTGGAAAACTGTTTCACTTTCGAAATTTTAAAAAAATTGATAGTTTACCCTTTTTAATTCACTCAGTTTCAACCACTTATCCTTCTATGTTTCGTAAAATTTGACCCATTTATCCAATAGTAATTATGCCCCTTTTGTATACACTCTTTTATTTGTCTTCTATGGGATTATTCAGTTTTTAAGAATAATTTATCAAGGTAATTCAATTAAAAACCTATCCTATCTTCCCTTTCCCCATTCTCCACCTTATTTCATACCCTAATATTATAATACAGACATAGTGTTCAAGGATAATAAATTTTCAATTTGGTATAGTTATGTCTTAAGCATTAGTTTTATCCATTAAGGGTTTTCCTTATCTAAATCTTCTGGGATAATAGCTTGGTGAGTGATGACAATATATTTAAGATTGTTTTCACCATTCATGAATCCTTAAGTTTAAAGACATGCTTTTTCTCCAAACATAATTAATTTTTTGAACATAAAATAACTGTAGAATGTTTTATTATTCATATTTTTCAATGTAATATATCTTTAATCATGATTATCATTTGATATTAATGATCCATTATACCTTTTAATGGTTCAAATATACTTTGAAGTTATCCCTCTCATCATGTGTCTGTTGAAATTTCGAAGTGTCTCTATAAAATAGAATTTCAAGGTAAAAGTATTTTTTAAATTTTAAACTAAATTTCAGGGATTCTCATACAAATTGATGGTGTTCATGACCTATTTTAAAGGTTGTTATGAATTACCTGATTACGAGAGACAGTATAAATTATTTATATGATGTGATTTTAAAATATCAATTACTAATTTGGGTTCTAAAATGAGTTTCAAAAGGCATAATTGGTACTTAAAAAATTCAATGAAAAATTTCACATAAATTATACTATCCTTTTATTAATTATGTAATTAATGGAAATTTCTAAGATAGGTTACATGTTTTATATATTTATTTCTTAATAATAAATGGTTTTTTATGTGAACAGTCTTTAGAGTAAGGGTGTGATTTTATTGTTGTTTATCAAATTTGTACATTCTCTTCATTTTTTGTTTATTATTAACCCCTTTTTCATGTAATGGGAAACCATAAGTAGCTAATCGATAAATCTATGTACAAGTACTAGACTATTTATGATTAAAATAATATTATCCTCCCATTGTTCATAGTATATACCACCTAAGAGAGTTTCCTCATGTTCAGGGAATTATTGATAAAAACTGATTCACGGGTCGTGAATTTCATCATGATCCATTTAAAAAGATTATATATATTGTGTTACCAGATTTTCTAAATGGATAATAGTTTGAAAAAAGGATTCTAATTGTTCTATTTTTATTATTATCAACCTAAGGGTATTCCCAAAACGGATTTCGATTAAATCTATGTGGTTATTACCATGCTTGTTTTTATTTAAAAGTACAAATTAATTTCTCTTGGAATATTAATTGCTGTTGACAATTTTCTTAAGTTTGTATATTACTCTTTTTTAACAACATTGTTATTTTCAAATAATTTTGTTTTAAAAGGTTTTACTTTACATCAAGGAGCTAATATTTCAAAAAATGGGTTTCAAAATTTATTATTCTTGAATGGATGAATGAATTATCTAGAATAAAATGATTTTATATAATGGATTTAAATGATTTTTTAAATTTAAATGTAAATTTTACCTCATATATTTATTTGAAACTAGCATAAAAAAGAATTTTATTTAGTATTTATACATGATTAATGTGTGGGGAACTTGCTGGGAAACGTTTCTCATTAATATATGTGTTTAATGTTCATGGAAGGTTTTTTATGGGTTTAAGAGTTTCATAGTTTATTTAATTTGGGTAAGTGGGGGTTAAAAGTGGAAATTCTTAACATGGAACATGTATATGAGTGGAAAAATACCTTTTTCTATTTTAGTATTATTATTCCTAGTGTAGTGATCTTTTAATCTACATACATTTAGTTCTATGGTATTATATTGGTTCTAACATCATTTCTAGTTTTATTGACTTTGAGATGTATTGGCTTCATTTATTAGTTTTTTTACATATTCTAATATAGATGTGAACTTGTGAATTATTTGGTCTATTTTATTTATTAATGTAGTTATTTTATATGTTCGTGGGCCTCTAACATATGTAGTGATTAGAATAGATATTCAAGGGGAAGTCCAATGTTTATTCATTTTTATTGGGATAAATCTTTATACCATATATATGGATTGATTCCATGTAACCTATTTTCATATAATGGTGATTTGGATTGCCTTTTAGACCTTTCAATAGACTTGCTTGAGTACCCAAGTCAGGTGAATTTAGAGTAATTTTGTGAATAATTATATTATATCATAATTTTATATCATAATTCATAGTACATTGGATATATGAATGTATAAATTTTATTTTTATGTATTAATAGTGTCTAGGTAGCTCATTATTGGACATATATTTGAGATACCATGGGACAAACTTTTATTCATTTCTAGAGACATTCTCAAGTACCTAGGTCAGGTTAATCCTGAGTTAGTTTGCAAAAAATGTATTATATCCTAATTTAATATCGTGATTCATAGTATATTTGAGATATGGATGTCTAAATTTTATTTTTATGTTTAAGTAGAGTCCATTTTGATCATTCAAGATCATATACTTGAGATATCATGGGAATTTGGGTAAGGCTATGTCATATAGTCTAGAAAACTATGTTAAGTGCATGTACATGGTTCCCAAAATATCCCAGTGGAGGATATAATATGAAAAACCCTGATTCCAAACATTTCAAATCCACTAACCCCATTAAATTTTGTTTTCATCCTCATCACTATTTTATATATATTTTTTCTAACATATTTAATTATTTGGGTGTATTATAGAGATTTTAATGGAGTGTAGATTATTCTTGGTTAGATATATTTAAGATTTTTTTGATGAAAACTAGTTTTAAATGATAAGAGTTTAGTTTTATAAAATTAATAAATGTGTCTTTTAGTACGAATTGAAATGGATTTATTATTTTTGTATTTTTTAGACGATTTCAATGATTAATTTGAAAAACGAAAAATCAATTTCTATGTATAATTTCATTTTTTTCATTTCTAATATAGGTTATCTTATGCGACAATGTTGAAGGGTTTAAAATGAGAATTAAAATATAATTTGGTTTTTTGACTTTTTAATGGTTATGGTATTATATATGCAATATGGTGTCATTAGTAGAGGGTTGGAAGTAATTACTTGTAAAATCATTCAAATATTTTTGTTAAGATCATGAATAATTTAGATAATGGGTTTGAAAATGATTTCAAAAGGAGAACTAAGTTGATTTATTCAGATAATATGAGATTCATTAATTGGGTTTCTTTTAAATAATTGTTTATAGTTTCATAGAGTTCAAATCCACGATACTCTTTTTGATTTTGTCTTATATTTCATGCTTTATAGAGTATGCCCCCCCCCTCTAAGTCCGGATTTATTATCCTATGGAATCATCATGTTATTTGTTGTATGTTAACAGGATAATTGATAATCTCATGCACTATGTTCTAGATTTTAAAATATGATTACTCTGTTTTTAGAAGAATAACCATATTCCCATGAGGTGGTTGAGTGGTTGCACTATGTTAAACAAATATTAAGATTTTATTAGATCCCTATTCCTATTAGAAGTAGTGGAAGTATATTCTTTGGACCAATCCATTTAATTATATTCATGGGAATGTTTTATGAATTTATTCATTGGTTGGTTCATTCCTAAAAAAATGAAGGACTCAAATTTTTTTGAGTTGTATGACCTTGATCATGGTGATTAGGTAGTATTGGAGTATTTTTATCATTTCATTGAATTTTAACCCAATCATGTTATTCTATAAATAGTTGAATAACTATATTATGTGAAGTTTTGGAGATTTTTTCATCATAATTTGCAATTGGTTATACCTAAGTACTACTTCTCTCCTAATGAGAAGGTGGTGAAATGGGCTATCCGAATTGAGGGGATCTTTGATAGAGTGCTTGATGTTATCAATAATTATTCTAAACATTGGTCTAGTAATGTTAATACTAAAAAACTAAGGAAGAATCATGTTTGAAATTATTATATTTGAGATGGGATCCTGAGTCCATCATGTTTTTATTATCAGCTACCATTAGGAGTAAAAAACTGTTATACTATAAATATGACAAGTCAAGTCAAAATAATCCTTCCTATCAAGAATATTTAAAAACAGATTGATATTGTGTCCATTTGGGTAATATTATAAGGTTTTGTATAGGATTCCTACGAAGAAGGAGTGTAAATAGACCTACCCATTTATAATATCTTTATGTTCATTTAAGTTGTGCCATATTCTATTATGGAGAATATTTAAGGTATTTCTCATTATTTTTTTTCTTTATCAATATATTTTATGTATTTTTTAAATTTTTTTGCGGTTATAAAATTCATAGAATTACAATTTTGATGAAATTCTTAATGATTCTTGTGGGTTTTCCCTTATTAGAGTAATTATTAATCATTAGTAGATAATTCTTAAGTTTATCTTCATCATTAATGGTTTCTCAATTGGGTGATATTGGTATCCAATTAGTGTATATGATATAAAATTACATTATCGTATTGAATCATTATTTCTTCATTGAATTATTTAGATTATTGAACATTTTGGAAGAAAAAAATTTCATAGAATTATAATATGGTTGGGATACCACAACAAGTGATCTATTTTCAATTTTCCTTTTGACGGAAATAATATAAGGCTATTATGTGATGTATTTAGTTTCTATGAACCGACCCTTCCCTGTAATTTTATATACTCTTGTTCTCCTCTACGGTCTAATTGTATATGTGATTATGTTTTTTTATTTATAATATTGGTTGATTCCATTTTATATATATTTTGGGATTTAATGGTTTCCCTCAATTTTATAATTTCATAAGATAGTGAAGAAGATAATCTCTATCCATTTTTTATTCTGCCCTTCATACATATAAAATCAAGCGAAGGAAAGTCATATTGTAAGGACAATTGTAACACCCTGAGCTAATTTTTTATTATTATATTTTTAATTCACTAATTTTTGTACATTTCATTACTCTTATAGTCTTTTTATAGATACATATATGATAAATGGGGTAGTTTTAATTGTCCCAATGTTTTCACATAGTTAATGTGAAATATGATACTTGGATGAGTGAAGGTATACATCATTTAAATTTTATTCATGTGGTTGGAAGTTTGTTTGAAAACAAATACTTTTAAACCATGAATCCCTCCCCTATTTGATCTAGTGATCTGAAAACATTGATAAATGATTTGGTAGAAAATGTTCATAAATCTTATAGACTACCCAATTTCATTAAATTTCAAACTTTCCCCATTATACCTCACTCTAATTTTACAACTTAACCTTCAATTTTAACTCAAATTCCACCCCTAAAAACTATAAGCATCATATACCATAAATTGTACCTATTATAATGTTCTACCATGGAATTATTCATGTTTTGATGATGTTTATACATGGAATATACATATGAATATCCTATTATCCTCTCATTCCTCCTTCTACTACATTTTTCATACCATTATACTATATAAAGGCCACAAATTTTCTATAAATCAATTATTATTTTGGGATTTTTATATCCTATGTTTTGGAATAATCTTTTATAGGTTGTTCTTATATCGTTGTGGGAGGTTAACACCTCATGTATTGAATATGATGTATTGAGGGTGGTTTTCTGTATGAATTCATACTTATGAGGAAAATATGATTTATTATTTATTTAAATACATTATTTGAACATCTTAATATGCTATTAATTGTGAATATTGGTCTTTTTAAAAATAAGTCATTTTTTGTCTATGGTTTCATGGGATAAAATATCTCCCTTGTAAGGGCTCAATTTTTTCTCAAGTAATAATTTACACTATGTGTTTGAATAAATTCCCTAGTTGAACATTTCAAAGATAGTTTATGGTCGTATGAAATGAATTTTTTTTGAATTAGTCTATGTTTTTTATTATAAATAAATCATTTCCACAAGATCCCTTAATGGATTTCTTGTGTCCCTATATTATTCAAGATACTTGATGGTAATTACTTAATGTAATTTTTAATTGTTTTATCATAAATTGGTTTTTAAACGATTTTCTAATGGCATATTTAGCTCATTGTAATATTTTTTTATCAAAGTAAATATTCCACTAGTTTAAGTCCTCCTTCTGTTGTTTATATAATGTTTCAAAATGTTATAGTGTGGGGATGTGTTTTATGTGATTATTTCTTATTGAAAAAGTGGTCAGTTTAATGAAGGGTGTTCGAAGGTGAGGTTGGATTTTAAAGATGTTTATATAATATATATTTATATATTCTCCTCATTTTTTATTGATTATGTACATCTATTTTTTATAATTGTAAACCATGAGTACAAAAGTTGTAAATATGGGAATGAATAAAACATTAATTAATATTACACTCTGTCTAGTGGTCTGAAGTTGAGACTATATACCACCTAGGGGAATATCCTATCAAACTATCTTGGATAGGAAAAAATTTAGTGTTTGGGAGAGAATTTTTTAGGATCCATTTTGATAATAAATTTATTTTTAGTGATTTTATCTATTGATCCTAGGTTCCGATGATGTTTGTGATTATTATTTTTTATGATTAATGGTTTATGGTTTTTACTTATTTAGATTTTAATTCCATTCATGTGGTTATTTTCATTAGTATTTTTATTAAAGTGTAAAAATATAACTCTCTTATCAAAGAGCAAAAAGAATTGATCAACAGTCATGATTTTGATTTTAGTGAATGGGATACCAATATAGAGGAGTACTTTCTTAATATTGGAAATATTTTTTTCTTTCTTGAGGATCTCATCATAATGTGCTGGAATGGAATCATTTTTGTATTTATCAAAGCCTAGATAAAGAGAAAAACTTCTTCAAATTTATTTTTTGGGGAGGATCATATTTTTAAATTTTGATTTTTTTACTATTGTGTTCACATTTTTGAGGCACCCATTTAACCCTTAAAATAGATTTTTCTAAAAATGAATAATATAATTTCAAGGTAACTCTCTTGTTATTTATATTTCAATGGTAATTTCGTTGTGTCTTGATATTTCTAGATTATTATTCCAAAAATTTTATTCTCAATGAATGGGTTTTTAAAGAATTTTATTTTACACCAATTTTATATATTTTAGGAATAGGGTTATAAAATTTAATTATATATAAATGGAAAAATGGATTATGTTTAGTAAAATGAAAATAGTCTGTAGATTCTCCAGATTTGTTTAAAAAAAATGAAAATATTACCTTCCAAATTTATTTCAAAACATAATGAATTTGATTTTTTTAACATTTGGAATGAGGTTTGGGTGGGATACATATTGGTAATATTTTCTCATGAATAAATGTATAAAAATATTGGGGTAGGGTATTTTGAGATATTGTTCTTAGTAATTATATTTAGATTTGGTATTTTCATGTGGTATGTGATGATGATTCGTATGGAACATAAAGATGAGTCTCTTTGGCCTTTGTTTTTTGATATTCATTCCTTCCCTATATAGAGATCCACTTAATATTATTTATCTTCGTTTCATGGTCTATGATACCAAGGTCAATGGTATTTATGATTGGCCTATTATAATTATTTATATAAAAAATATATAAAATTTGAATATATACTTTTAAAAATATGATATATCAAATTTAATAAGAATATGGAAATAGATTCATCATAATAATCTCATGATGTTACTTAACACATAAATAGTGAGATATTTCATCAATATAACATTGGAAAAAATTCACTATTGAATTTTTCAATCTTATTTTTTTTCAATACATTGTCAATTCATATTCCCTGACTTGATGTAAGTAATTTGTTTAATATATTTAAGTAGATATTTTTCTTCATAACATAGATTACTACAATCTATTATTCTTGAATAATTATCCATTAATCTTATTTTGGAAAAATTATAAGACTAATATATTTTTTTTCTATATGTTATTAATATACACTAGATGGAATCCATTGGCACTCCAACTATCCTCTTGAGCAAATAAGCCTTACAATAATTCATAACTAAACCAAAGTATCTTATGGTTTTATATAAATGAATAGTCCAGGATCTTGATACTTTATTCAACCCATAAAAGGATCTATCCATCTTTAATACCAAATTGGAATCCTATGGTATAAAAAACCCTTACATTTGGCTCAAATTGACATATTTATATGGTTTCCATTAATTAATGTTACAGTGACATCTATTTTAAAAATCTCATAATCATATAATTCAATTATTCCATGTATAATATAGAGGTATTTTCGCATAGATATTAATGGAAAGTTTACATCATATTCAATGCACTGATATCTCTTGAAGCATTTAGTAACCAATAATTCCTTTTAGGTATCAATGTTACCATCTATGTCCAATTTGTTCTTGAAAAACCTCTAAGATTTTTTTATCAAATGTTGAAACTAATAAAAATAAGAAAACTGTATTTTGGTACATGGAATAGATTTATGAATTCAAATTAAAATATTAACTTTAGTCTATCCCCATTTACTACTTCCTTATAGGATTCATTATACTTACTTAATAATACGTCACCTAAATTGGGGAATAAAAAACCCTATATCTTTGAATTTTAAATTCCAACACTATATGTATCTTTGGAAAAACTCCTACAACTAAATATTGTGGGGTTTAATATCCAAAGTTCAACTAATGTGAATTTTAATCCATGATTTCATTGAATTATATATTTCTACCACTATCTCAGAATGCCACTTTTCTCTATTTAAGGAAAATATTTGATCACATGACTATTTTTTTTAATATTTGGGATATTTATATAATTAGTAACATAAGATAATTCTTAATGATGCACTTTCTATTTTTTTAATGTTTATGTGTTACTAAAAGTATCCTTAACAAAATTTTTGTATCAAAACACATGATGCTGTGAATTAATGGATTTCATTTATATTTTAACCATTATGATATCAATTAGTCATAATTAATCATATAATTTTAATTTTTTAATGTCCAAATTTCTAAAACATGTGCAATAAGAATGATGCGAGACTTTTAATACTTATAGAACTCACAATGAAACATCATTTTTATATTAAAATCACAACTATGTGTGTATGGTAATGATAGTTTATGAATATATCCACACTAAATTTTACTAATTAATGAAATAATGGTAAACATTTTCTTTTACTAACCCACACATAGATTCTTATATCTTTTAAAAATTATATTCACTAGTCTACTTTAAATTCTAAAATTATATTCAAGTAATCTCATGAAGTATATGATTTAAATACTATATTATACTTAGAATGGTTCATACATACCTTGATAATATGGTTCTAGAATAATTATATCATAATCACCTTTGATTTTTATGGGATTCATTTTCATAAAACCATATAAGTAGTCATGTAAAAATACCAAATATTCTCTGCTCCAATGAGTCTAAATAGCCTTTTGGGTGTATCCATAACATTTATGTTTAGTTTTACATGACAAGGAAATCATCCTATAATTACATGATTTTACTTTAGCCTTATTATTTTAAATTCCTCATTATATTCCTATCTTTGATATTTTTGATTCAAGTATGACCAAAATATTAATTACATTTGATGTACTATAACAACAATGATTCTAAATATAATATAGTTCCACATTTCATTCGATAAATAGACATTGAGAGGAATTTTTTGATAACCCTCAATAAAAAAATATAGTTTTTTCAAGAAACAATCAACTTGAAAATCATGATGTATTGTAAAAATGAAGTTGATATCTGAGATGAGTCCTGTAAAATACATGAATATTCACCTCATTTCTTGTAAAAAAATTTATCCTCCTAGGTTTACGTATTTAGATACTGTCACAAACCAAATCGGGTCGACCTAGCACCGGTCAGCCAAGCCAGTCTGTGACATGGCCCGAACGGCATTCCCGATCCCCACAGGCTGAGAACCAGTGCTGGGCATCAAAACTTAAAATAGGGAAAGATTTGGCCCATAAATAAAAGACTGGTATGTAAATAAAGCCTGACAGTAAAAAAAATTAATACTAAGAACAGGAAAAGAGTAATCTATACATACCATATTGTGACATCATAGGTCACCACCCAACGCAGAACTAATCCTGCTCCCACATTGAGCATCTGAACCAGGAACATACACGAGAAACTGAACCTGCAACTGGAAAGATATAATAGGCATGAGCACCGAGATACTTAGTAGCGATGCCAAGAATAAACCACTGAATCCAACAGTTATCTTTTCTGAAATAGTCCACTGACACAAGTTTGAAATACAGATATAAAAACAGGGTTTTTCACATTTTAAAATAAGAAACATGTCATTCCCATTTAAAAAAAACAACACACGACACAAACCATTTTCAAAATCATTTTTCATTATATAAATAAAATCCAAAATAGAAAATATAAATGCTGGGATAAAGTAATACATGTAACAAGTGAAAACTGAAAATAAACATGTGCAACAGAAAACAAACACGCAATGTAAATAATCCAGTAACCATGGGTAATCCTAAACATCACTTGAAGACCCCTGGACGTACTCGGTTTCAGAACCACCTACCGCTGTTTAGTGATGCTCCTATGTCTATAACCAACTGGCCGCCCTAACTGACCAATCCAGTGGCAAAGCCCACCTAGCCAAAAAACAAATCCAGGGGTACCAACCTGTCTAATCGGGGTTGGTCAGCAACCATAACTCAATTATCCAAAAGACACCCGAGAACCCATCGTGGATAAAATAATGCATGTGTAAGTAAGAAGGCCCTCACACACATGACTCATATCACCACACATTCCTACCCCAAAAAGGACACTTATTCTGAGTTCACCCCTAAAGGGTTACCCTAGATAGGATATCCCAATATACTTATATATATGCACACATGACAAACATACAAAGTGCCAACTGGGTCGTCACATCATTCAGTTATCAAAACCAATTTATTAAACACTTGGATTTGTAAATCAGGCCTCTAGTTTTACATAATGAAATGACTTTATAAAAACATTTGCACAGACACTTATAAAAAAACTCTAAATAAAAATTTTGGGTTTAAAAATCCAAACAGGACCTTAGGTTCCATGTTTCAAGGAATTTCAATAAATGTCTTTAGTGATACTGTATTAGATTTTGTTAAAACAAACCAAGTGTTTCCTAACATCACAAACTTAGAAAAATATACAAACCAAAAGCTAAACGGGCATATAGACATGGATTTCATTTCAAAACAATTTAAAGAATAACACGTAGAGTCCCACCACATGTATAAAATAAGAGCCTCTTAGAAAACCAAGAATTCAAGAAAACTACCAATTCAAAGAGACACACGGAATGGTTTCTACAAAAAACACTAAGTTCCAGAAAACTAACCAACACATAAATAATATGTTACAAAAAAAATTTCTACAAGAAAATACCACTCAAGTCATTGAACACTATCGTTGTAGATAAAGACATTTAGTTCCAACCAAGTTGGCGAGGCATAAACATGTGCGTAAACAGAGGAGCTTCCAAAAATCCATCTTTAATCTATTATTTCAATAGAAAAACACTACCATAAGTTAACTATAAACATAATAGTGTTGTGAACCATAATCTATGATTTTGTTCAGAAAACGAAAGCATTAAATGGATTAAAATTGGGAGCAAAGGCATGGAAACACCTAAAAACAACCAAGGAAATATTTAAAATCTATTTTCAACAATTTTAACAATCAATGAAACAATTCAATGAATAAACTATGAGGATTATAAGGGTGAGAATAAAATTTATAAATTAAATGAAACCATACAGGTGCCTATGGAAACGATCTGAAAGAGAGAAGGTATGGAAATGACCACCTCAAACAATGGTCATGCCATGCTTTCTAACTCAAACAGTAGCTCGATCGCAATCACACGCTTCCATATATATATATATATATATATATATATATATATATATATATCCTTAGATTAATGCACATGTTCCCCACATCATCAGGGAACTCACACAAAGAATATACATATATCTAAACATATCCATACCTCGGAACATGCGTGTATTCCTTCAAAACCAACAACAACTCCCTACGAAAAATACCCGTGACTAAAAAACACAAAAAATCCCTAAAATAATATTCAATCCAAAACAATGAAATCAAAACACAATCTAAAAACCAAACCTACAAAAATCGAAAAGTTCACAATTAAAACCCAAAACACATTATCACCATTTTCACAAAAAAAAACTAAGGGAAACACCCCCAAAATCACATCAATTTATTTTAAAAGATCATATGACAATTTATCAACACCCCAAATGCATAAACACATAAAAATAATTAATGAATCGTGCTAATGAACAATTTTGAAACAATTCATCAATGCCAAAGCCTTACAAAAATATAGAAAATAATACCATAGGGATGCGAATTACATTTTAAAAATTATGAAAATATGATTTGGAACATAAAAAAGAATGTCATCATAGATGCATGATGATATAAACTAGGAACTGACTCAAAATATATTCTTAACCAATTCTAAAAATTTATAAACTCTATAACATGAAAATTAAGGGAATAAAAATCTACAAAATAATTTTTAAAAAATAGAAATAGTGAAAGAATTAGCGGAGTGCTCTAGAAATGAAATACAAAAATTCTCCTACCTCGGAGGTGTGTGAATAGAACATCATATCCACAAAAGGGAGAGATAAATATTGTGGACCATTCCCACACCATAAAATTGAGAAACACACACAAATAAAAACCCCGCGATTAGGGTTTGGACAACAAAAAGAAAACCCCAAAAAATGAATCTGAATTCATGGATGATACCAGAGATGGGGGGAGTCGCATAGGTTGATGGTGGTGGAACTGAAGAAGACGAGGTCGGTAGGAGGTCAGGGGGCTAGGGTGGTCGGATGACGCAGGGATCCACGGCGAGCAGCAGTGCATGGAGATTTAGGGGTGTGTGACGGCGTAGGGAGGAGGCCGAGAGGTGGGCTACAGCGTGGGGAGGAGGAGGCCAGGAGGCGGGCTGTGGACGGAGGGAGCTTTGGCGAGGGCGCGCACATGTTGGAAAAGACCAAAAGGGGGGCTCTTCATGAATGGAGGTGAAGAAGAAGAGGGCCACACCCTATAAAAAAATGAGAAAAGAAAAAAATAAAATTATTTATAATAATAATAATAATATTATTATTATTATTATTATTATTAATATAACAACTCAATAATAAAAAATTAAAATAATAAATAGTTCCATTTTATTTTAAATAATAATTATAATATTTATAAAAATATAGTAATAATGATAATGGTGTTGTCTACACAAGATAATATAATTTTAAGTTTCCCACAACTACACAGTCACTCGGGCAGAACACACGGTCACCGCTAATGGTCTGGTGTCTGCGCATCGGCCAGAAACCCATAAAAACATCAAAACGTTAAATTTTTTATCCTGGACCCAACTACACCTCATCTAAACGATGAAAAAATGAGTAAAGAATGAAAAAATATATAAATATTCATCCCTGGTTGGGGTGTGACAATTCTCCCCATGACTGACACTTTCTGCCCCCAGAAAGTCACCATGCCAACAATTGACCCAACTTGAGTCCCTACCCAGACAAAATCTTAGAGAACCGAGAACCTCTAGGTGACCATTCCCAACAAACATCACACCCGACCAATTCATGGAAAACTACTACCTGAGATTGAGGGGATAACCTCATAGGGTTATCCCCTACACAAGAATTCACTAATACAAAAACCATTGAAACCAAAACACCCACCGGGGGCCCAACACAAGAATTCGCAAATACAAAACTCATTCATTTTCCCAACACGGACCGAAAAACACTCCTAAGACATTGATGGAAATCTTGATACGAAACAACCCAACAACTTGAGGATGAGAAATTAACTCAACACATCCCATAAATTTCACGAAACGAACATCCCCCTAATGATCATAGCTGAGACCAACTCAAAAGTAGAACATGTCCATTTATTCATGGGCCTAATACCCCTTCGAGGAATCTGAGTGACTTAGAAACCATGGTAAGAGAATATAAGGCTACTTAGATTGTGGTCGAACTATCTCATCACGCCACCACAACAAGAATGAGCTTAGGACAGTGACAATAATAGAACAAGGACAGTTTGGATATTTACATCCCAAAGATGGAAACATTATCCGGATCGAGATTACACAAACCCTCAACAACATCTAATTGTGTGCGAGCTTCACCATAAGACATGTTGCTGGGGCCCTAATGGATGAAGCATATCCTACCTCAAAGTCAAGAATTTGTGTCCTCCAGTCCCTAACTCCTTCCACCCAAATGATGCTTCTTTCAGAACTCTCCCTTGTGGTCCGAACAGTCGCACGGTAGTAAGGATTCGGAGTGATGTGAAAAGGTGGATTAGAGTGCCTGAACCAGCCACACTAGTGGAATGCATGTGAATGGTCCAACAACCATGAGGTCAATACAGACGAAGATAGAATCTTGGAGATTGGTTTCTCTGGCATGAACTCTTTGCTAGATGAGGAACCTTCACAAGAACTGACCCCCACCATCTACACCCAGAACTCTATAGAGGATGAGACATCCCACCATTACTAGTACAGAACTAAACCCTCAAATAACTCAAGGATGGTACAATCTCTAACTACCCTGGGAGTTCCAAAAAACCTGAAGACACACTATCTTTCCAAACTAAAGAACTACCTCTAATAGACTTCAATTACCTCGATAAGTAGGCAACACACAAAAATAAATGCGAACTGGGCATAACTCAATAACAACATTTGGAGGCTTTCTCAGAGGTACACTCATAACAACACAAAAAACACCATCGAAATGGGCATCAAGACAAAACTCAATCAATGAAACAACACATGACAAGGAAAACATTCCCATAATCCAAACATATGAAAATACAAGAATAAATTGCTTTTCCAAGACCTTTATTTCATTAAAAATTTTGATGTCACCTATGTCACCTTATGAGCCGTAACATGTATGTTCATTCAATTTTGCTCACAAAATCTTTGAAAAAGTTCCCCCACCCACTCTCCGTACATATACTTGCACATGTGACCCTCCATGAGGAGTATCAAGGTTCAAACACTTATTTTCCTTACAAAATCCCAACACACACTAATATTTTCCAAATCAAAAAACATTCTCTTTAAAAACTAACTTTACTAATTAAAAAACAATTTGAATTAAACCCCCATTTTACATTTTAAAATAATTTTCATTTTTAACACATACTCACATCAACTGAGTTCAAAACAATACACAACCAACTATAATCCATCGGAATGAGGAACTAGTGGTTGTGCCTCACCTGGCAACATGGTGGTGAGCCGTTCCCCAAGTATGTCATTACACTAAGAGGAACTTAAATCGGGAACATTTACTCCACATGGGTCACCACCTTGTGTGGGGCCTCAATGTGAACCGATTCACCTCCATTGTTAGCCCTCAGTCCAAAACTACCAAAGAAAAAACACTCAAATCCCAGACTACCCCTGGTAACTCAGGTCTCTTCGCGAGCGGTAGTGATCTGGAACCAACCCGGAACCTACATACTGAGCCTCGACAATCATAATCTTCTTTTACCAGATACCACAAATAACAAGGGCATCCTCTGATACCATTTTATCCGGAACCAACCCGGGTCGACCCTAAACCGGTCACCCAAGCCGGTCTGTGACATGACCAGAATGGAATTCCCGATCCCCAAGGGAAGGCCACCAATGTCGGGCATCAAAACATAAAAGAGGGAATGATTTATCCCATAAATAAAAGATATGTCAGTAAATAAATACTGGAAATAAAAAAATCATACTAGAATCGAGAAGAAAGTAAACTATACATACCTCCTTGTGACCCCCTAGGTCACTACCCAACTCAGAACCAAGCCTACTCCAACATTGAGTAGATGACCTAGGAACCTGCATTAGAAATTGAACCTACGACTAGAAATATATTATTGGTGTGAGCACCTTGATGCTCATTAGGGATGCCAAGAATAAACCACTAAATCCAATAGTTCTCTTTTCAGAAATAATCCACTAACACAAGTTTGAAATACAGATATAAAAGTATGGTTTTCACATTTTAAAATAAGTAACAAATCGATACAATTTTTTATAAAAAACCAACAAATGCCACATAAAATTTCCAAAATCATTTGTTATTATATAAATAAAATATAAAATAGAAAATATGGAAGCAGGGATAAAGTAAAACATGCATCTAGTATAAACTAAAAATAAACTAGTGAAACGAAAAGTAAACACGCAATGTAAATAATCCAGTAACAATGGGTAATCCTAAACATCTCTAGAAAATCCCTGGACGTACTCGGTTTCGGAACCACCTGCCGGTGTATGGTGAAGATATTAAGTATATTACCAACTAGCCTCCACAACTAACCAATCCCATTGCAAATCCTTCCTAGAATAACAACAAATCTAGGGGGTACAAACACGTCTAATCAGGGTTGGTCAGCAACCATCGCTCGACTATCCAAATGATGCCCAGGAACACATTGTGGTTATAATAATAATTGTGTATGTAGGAATTCCCTCAAACACATGACTCATCTCACTACACTTTCCTACCCCAAACACTGATTCTTCCTATATGTTCACCCCTAATGGGTTACCCTATATAAGATATCCCCATATACTTATTTATATGCATACATGTCAAACATACAAAGTGCCAACCAGGTTATCACATCATTCGGTTATCAAAACCAACTTATTAAACAATTTGAGTTGTAAATCAGGTCTGTAGTTCTACATAATATAATGAAATTATAAAAAAATTGCACAAGATATTCTAAAACAACTCTAAATAAAACTTTTCTATTTAAAAAACCAAACAGGCCCATAGGATCCATGTTTGAAAGCATTGCAATAAAAGACATTTGGGATACTATATTCAATTTCATAAAAACAAACCAAGCATTGACTCAGACCACACACTGAACAAAATATATACACCAAAAGCCAAACGGGAATATACTCATGGATTTATTTTCAAACCAATTTAAATAAATGTACAAAGAGACCCACGACATTTAGAAAACAAGAACATATTATAAAACCAAGGATTCAAGAAAACAAACAATTCAAAGAGACACATGAAATCATTTCTACAGAAACACTATGTTCCATAAAATTAACAACCACAGGACAAATAATTTCCAAAAAACATTTCTCTACAAGAAAACACCACTCATGTTTCTGAACAATACCATTACAGATAAAGGCTTTCAGTTCCAACCATGTTGGTGGGGCATAAACATGTGAGTAAATATAGGAGCCTCCAAAAATCCATTTTTAATCGAATATTTCAACATGAAAACAATATATTAAGATAACTATAAACATAATAGGGGTGTGAAACATAATCTAAGATTTAATTAAGAAAACACAAGAATTAAATGGATTGCAATTGGGAGTAAAGTCCTGGAAACACCTACACATAACCATGGAACTATTTCAAAGCTATTTTAAACACTTTTAACCATCAAAGAAACACTACAATGAATAAACATTCAGAATTATAAGGGTGAAAATAAAATTTATAAATTAAATGAAAACATGCAAAAGCCTATGGAAAATTTCAGAAAGAGAGAAGGTATAGAAATGCGTACCTTAAACAATGGTCACACCGTGCTTTCAAACTCAAACCTCATCACACTGTTAGGCACACACCTCCATATATATATATATATATCCTTAGACTGATGCACGTGTTCTCCACACCATGAGGGAACAGGCACAAAGAATATAAAAATATCTTTACATATCCACACCTAGGAATATGCATGCACGCCTTCGAAACTGATGACAACACCCTACGATAAATCCCCAGGACCCAAAAACACCACAAATACCCAAAATTAAATTTAATCCAAACAATGCAATAAAAAACCAATCCTAAAAAGATCACAAAGTTCGCAAGTAATACACAAACCACATTTTCACCAGTTTTACTAAACTATAATAAGGTCAACTCTCCCAAAATCACATAAATTTATTTTAAAAGCTCATATCACAATTTATCAACACCCCAAGTGCAAAAACACATAAAAATAATTAAGGAGTCATGATAATGACCAATTTTTAAACAATAAATCAATGGAAAAGCACCACAAAAATCTATATGAGAATACCATATGGATGTAAATTACGTTATAAAAATTATCAAAATAATATTTGGAACTTAAAAAACCATTTCATCGTATAAGCATGTTGATATAAACTAAGAATCGACTCAAAACATATTATTAACCAATTCTAAAAATTTACGAACTCTATAGAAAACTAATTAAGGTCATAAAAAATCTGCGAAACATGTTTTAAAACTAAAAGAAAGAGTGCAAGCATAATCGGAGTGCTCTGAAAATGAAATTTGCAAATTCGCTTACCTCAGAGGTGTGCGAATACAACCGTGCATCCACAAAAGGGAGAGAGGAATTTTTCCGACCCTTCGCACACCCTAAAATTGAGAAACACGCACAAATATTACCCCTCAATTATTGTTTGGAAACACACAAAGAAAACACAAAAAAATGAAAGAGAATTCACGGAGAAGGATAAAAGAGAGGGGGCTCGCGCCGGTTGAGGGTGGTCCAGCTGGAGTAAGCGAGGACAACAGGAAGTCAAGAGCTGGTGTGGTTGGGCGGCATAGGGATCCACAGAGGGCAGTCATGCAGGGTGGAGCAGGGGCATGCAACAGCGTAGGGAGGAGGCTGAGAGGTGGGTTGTGTCATAATGAGGAGGAGACTGGGAGGCGGGCTGCCGATGGAGGGAGCTTTGTCGAGGGGGCACACACGTAGGAACAGACTAAAAAATGGGGGACATTGCACGACCAGAGGGGAAGATGAAGAGGGCCGCGCCCTAGAGAATAAAAAAGAAACATAAAAAAATAAAATTTATAACAATAATAATAATAATAATAATAATTTACCAACTTAATAATAAAAAAATCACAATAATAAATCATTCCAT
Organism: Viscum album; assembly: GCA_963277665.1. Taxonomy (NCBI): domain Eukaryota; kingdom Viridiplantae; phylum Streptophyta; class Magnoliopsida; order Santalales; family Viscaceae; genus Viscum; species Viscum album. The sequence continues at coordinate 1,418,475,590 of OY728123.1, read as the reverse complement.
TTCATTTTAAATAATATTAATAATATTTATAACAATTTAGTAATAATGATAATGTTATTGTCTACACAAGATATTTTTATTTTAATAATCCCACATCTTCACATTCACCCAGGTGGAATACACTATCACCACTAACGGTCTGGTGTCTGTACACTGTTCTGAAACCCATCAAAACATCAAACATTGAAATTTTTAAACCAGGACCCAAATAAACCTCGTCCAAACACTGCAGGACTGAGTAAAGAATATAAATAAAATAAAATAAATAGGAATCTGAGGTCGGGGTGTCACAGATAAAAATATGAGAATCTATTATATTATTTAATACACAATTTGGTTAGTCAAAATATTAAATGTTGTTATGGAAGAACCTGATGTTGAACATTTTGTTTTCATATTATTTAGTTCATTTCAATTCTTGTTCTAGTGATCATTATTTCCACTTTTGATGTAGAGAACTTCATATTGATCAATATTCTTCTTAAACATCTTATTTAGTAATATAAATTATCAAAGTGGCAGTGAATCTTAACATTTTATAGTATTTACATCATTTTCCTTAACAATATTCACCATAAGGGGGGATGAAAAATATTCCCACATATCCTTATAAACATGGTGAACCAAAATCAAAATATTTATATTCAAATTTTCCATACCATGGAGTTTATATTTATTAATGTATATAGAGAATCCATGTGGTATGTATGATAATGGGATATTAATTGAAAATTTAGTATGCATATGGAAGTCGAATTTTTCAAATTGATCAATATACTTAAATTTTTTTATTATGTGATCACTATCTTGGAGTCCAAATTATAGTTTAAACTTATATAGTTTATTGAAAATTTCAGTTATCATTAACTAATCATTCCCCATTTCATGTTATTGGATATGAGTTATACCAATGTTTGTATCCATGTCCTTTTATTAAATATTCATCTACCTATGCATATCTAGAAACAAAATGTAATGAATATCTAATGTATTATCTATTTTCATAATATATGTCTCCTTATTACCAACACTCACACCTTGGGGTGGCTGATCTAGAATACGGGATTCTATCATATATAACGTATTTTTCTATATTAGTAAAAAGATAAATTTCATGTTTTACTTTTTGATGTTTTGTAGGTGAGGAAATTTTATTTGTCTAATATTAATAAAAGTTTTTTTGAGTTCCATTATCTACAAAAAATAAATGTCGATTTATGTACTTCAACTTGAAATATTATTATGAAATTATTAATATTTAAATTATTATCTCACTATTTTATTAAGTCTCGATAGCCCTAATTTCTAGATTTGGAATATCCAATCACTCATATATTATAGTGGTAAGGATATATATTTCCATTTAAATTACCCAGATAGACTCCTTATCAAAATATTCAATTGATTTAAGGAATTTTTGTTCTTTCCAACTATACTAACTAATAACTCCATGATTTGTTGAGTAAACTCTGCAATCCTAAAACCATAAACCCATAATTCCCCATCTTTTTCATCTATGTTACACCAATTATTTTTAAGGAAACTGACACTTGATACTAAAATGGCTAAATCAGACATATAATTTCATTATAACTCTGTGATATTTTAAATCACCATGAATAACCCAACTAAATAACTTTGAACTATGATTGCACAAAAATCATGTAGTGGAATGTATTTATACACTTATAATTTTACTGATGGATTTTATTCTCTGTATATGTAAACATTCATTAAATTATTAATCGCATTCTAGTTAATATTTTTTGGGATTTACCTAATTAATAAAAAATTTCTTATAAAATAAGTAATGTTTAATCATTTTATTTTATTTTATTGTCAAAAATATTGGGTAATTATTTACATTATTTCATCATTTTTTGAACTCCTCGACCCTAGTTACCCATAGTTGGTGCATTATTATATAACATTGGTATGATCACAAGAGATCATGTCTCGAAAGACAGATTAGTTTAGTAACCTTGGAAGTAATAGATACATACATAAGTTTTACATTAAATCATGAAATAAAAAAAACAACAAATTTTTTCACTTTTTAACACACTTATATCCCTTAGACTATCCCTATAGGTCACCCAAAAATTACTTCTTCACATACTAGGAAAAATAAAATATAGAAATGGGTGAGCTCAGATGCTCAGTAAGGATAACAATACAGTGAAAACGTTAATAAATAAGCATAAACATTTAAGGAAATGTATAAGACAAAATAAAAAGCATATTTAAACATAAAAATCTACATAAAATGGAAAATATAACTCAAAATAATTCCATTTACTTATTCACATGGATATGTTACTAGTCGAATAATCAAATCTAATATCAATTACTAATTTCATAATGATAGAATGCATAATGCCATACATCATAACCACATAGTCAAGGCCTCAAGCCTAGACTACAAATATGATTGTGTCAAGGTCTTGTGCCAAGACACTAGTTTGCCTCATGAGACCAACCGATGCATCGAGGAGCTATAGTGGGCTCCACCCGTCACTAACTCTGTCCAACACATTAATTATATGAAGATATTTGATACATAACCGAAACATTAATATTAAAACTAGAATATGAAATGTTAGTAATTTAACCATAAATCATTAATGGTTTAAAAATAATTCATTCATAGTCAAACATATCACAAATCCTTCATTACAATATGGATGATTTCATCACAATAAATCAACTTTGAACAAGTGTAAAATCCTATTAAATGATGTCGGCATAGATAAAATCAATCCAAAAACTATTTGAGGAAAATATTTATTTCTACATTGAAATCATTCAAAATAATGGATTTTTTTGAAAATATTATAAAAATATTGTATTAGAATATTTTAAGGTGTTATAATAGTAGAAAATAACCACACACACAGTATAAGTTAAAAAACATTCTTTCCTTAATTATTCGAAATGGTCATAAAGTACATTGTTTAGAAAATGACAAAATTATTCCTCTCAAACCATTTGATAAAAAGTAAAACAAGTTTATAAATTATTTTTACCCATAGTCTAGTAAATATTCAAAATGTTTTGAAATGAATTTTTATGAAACATGAATGTGGATGATAAAGAGGTCCCTATAGATAATTACGTATTGAAAACCTTAGATAATAATGAGATTGTAAAAATAACCCTTACCATGTACATTTCATTGGTCGAGGGTATGTTATCCACATGTATAATGGTGAAATAATTTTTTATTAAATTATATGAGAACCGTATACATGAATATGATATCATATGTGATCTTTTAATATTGCTTGGTTAAGGATATTTTAGTAGTATCATTGTTTTGGGTGTCAAATGATTCATTTTACTTTATATGTTTTGTTACATAAGTCATGTTTTTTATTAATAGGATGTATTTGATTCATATCCTGAATGATATTAATTTATAAATATATTTTTTCATGAAATGAAATTTATTCTTTAATTTTTACGATGGGGAATTAATCTGATCGCGTTCGTGGAGACGGTAATCCGTACGTACGCATGAGTGAAAATTATATTATTGGTGGAATAATTTTTAATTGGATGTTATATAATATATAAATAATAATTAAAATGTTATATTTATTATTTAAATCGATTATACTCATTATTATACCCATCCAAAATAATTAAGTGCTGAATAACAAACTACACCATGACGGGGAGACAGTAATTCGTATGTACGCACATATGGTGACATTGTCATTCAAAGGATGGATAGAATAATGAATATGGTTGTACCATATTTAAAATAAAATAACATTATTTCAAAGGTACTGGAGTTATTATTTTGGTATGGAAACAACAAAGAAAGTGGAAGAGGAAGAAGAAAAGAACATTGAAATATGTGATAAAATTATTACCTCTTCTTCGTGTGCTGCCTTTTGATTTGATAAAAATGGCTCCATTGGATGGATTTAAAATCAATTTAACGTCTCTAGGTGTATGTGAGGGTAGTTGGGAGGATATTTTAGTATGGTTTATCTGGGTCAAATGGATTTGGAGGTGTGATTTTTACAGAAGGAAATGTACCCTTTTATAAGAGAGGTGAGGGTCACTTTAGGAAATGTTTGAAATATTAATTTATCATACAATCTTATTCGGTTTATAATGGATAAAAAGGATTTATTTCTAAGATAAGTTTGGTATGGGTCACAAACCAATTAACCAATACTTTTTCGATAGGATTAGGTCACCATATTAACGTTATATTTTAGATTTAACTCTTAGTTAAATAGTTTAACTTTTACCATGTATTCATGTAATATTATAATAAATGGTTAATAAATACACTATAAAAAGGAATGAGAACCAAATTGGGTTCATTAATGACATATTTATAATTATATATGTCCTTTGGATGAACCTTAGATTTTTTGGAATATTATATCATTTAATAATATAATATTGGTTTTAAAAACTCATTTATTTCAATTTTGACACTATTAAGTATTTGGTTTTTGTGAAAGTCATAACATATTGATTACTTCAAAAATAAATAATTGAATCAACTCTAACATGTCATATTTATCTATAAAAGTAGTCTAATTCATGAAAATAATCATTTTAAATTTATTTGGATATTTATAACATCATTTATTTTAATCTTTCATTAAAAAGGTAATTATTGCATCATCATTGAGTCATAAATAAATTTAATTATTTAATATCTAAAAATAATAAATAAATTCCATTATGTATTAAATCATTTTATATTTCTAATTAATATTTATTGTCAAATTTATCTTATGTATAACTATATATTAAAAATGTTTTAGTTATGAGAATTTGAATTTATCACAGTCAACTCTTCATTAAATAAAATAATAATAAATGACTTAGTCTAATCCTAGTGGAAAAAAGGATCATATTTTATTAATAAGATTTATTTTTTTCAACGTAAACTTATACAATATAATTACTACAATTTTTAGGTTAAAAATAATAATGGTTGTACCTTTAATTACCCTACTTACTTTAAACCACGGTAAATAAAAGACAAAAGTTATTATTCACCAAAAATTATTTTCATCTTATTAAACAACATTTTACTAACTGATATCAACCATTTCTCTAGAATTTTTTAAAATTCAATTCACAGAAGAGGTAAAAAAAAATTTTATGCAATTTTGAAAATGTTCTTAGCGGGTGGGTAAAAGATGTTTAAAAGTTCAATAAAATATTACACATATAATATTATTATAAAATGACTTAAATGAATTAAATTGAACTAATATAGGTATTATGTATCTATTTTGACTTATAATATATTTAATTCAAATAAATAATTATTTAAAAATAATCCTGTGTTTAAACAATAATGTAGTGTTTTTCATTATTCATAAAAAATGGAACATATTCAGAATAATACCAAAAATTCAACCTAAGCTAATTTGGATATTCCAAATCCAAAAATGAAGTCCATTTTGAATAATATAATTTATAAAATTTTAAAAAGTGGTTATTAATATTCATAACAACTAGTTTGATTGGTTGTGGTGTTCTAGAACTCGAAGTTGCGTATAATGGAAGCTATTCTATTATTCCAAGGGGAATGTACCGTGGAATCATGGGGTGTTAGAATTTTTAATCCTCCAAAAAATAAACGCATCATATAATCAATTAAATAACCATGAAAAAAAATATAAATAATATTTTATATGGTTGTTATATTTTATCCATAGGTATGTTTATCAAGAGGTGATAAAACAAACATCACCCTAGGGCATAGAACTCATGGAGACCATGTATGACTTATGATGCAACAATTCTCCATTATCCAATGTATCTCTTCCATGGGATTCATCTCAAAATGAGAGTTGAACCACATATCATTTTTGGGATATCTATCCTTTTCAAATGATTAAATTCATGAAGGTGAGGGGAACATGGAGTTTAGGGTTATTTAAAATAAATATTGAACACACCAGCACATGTATAAAATGGTGGGAGGGATGATTCACATATCATCACAATTAATTTAATAAAATTATCACATAAAAAATGTAATAATTAATTAAAAAAATAAATCCTATACACAAAAAATTCATTCCAACTCATGATCAATCACAACATACTACAACAATAAATTTAAAATTTCTGGCATTCATTTTATTTTATTCAAATAAATCTTAATTTAAATGTATTAATAAATTAATTAACCTATTAATTAAATTATTAATTATCTTAATATATTATCTAAATAGTCCTTGAAAAATAAAAATAATCCAAACATATATTATTTTCAATAATTTAAATATTATTATTATTATTTTTAATTTTTCTGTAATGAATAACATGATTTTTACTTTGGAGGATCGTCAGTCTGTAGACTCTATATTAGATTAAATCTATTTCTTGTATTTAATTCATTCACAAAATTATCTATCACATGACATGTCATATAATGTGGTTTTGTATGGTCTTTTTTATTTATTGTGCATTACATGAAATTTATTTATATTAGGGATGTCATGATATGAATGATATTTAGTTTGGTGTGTCAATCAACGTAGACTGTGTGGCATGTTTTACCAGATGACACACTATAAAACATACATTATGTTCCACTGTAAATGTATGTGATTTACACTATGTGTATGCTGATCATATCACATCATGTAATGTATGATTTTATATTCTAATTCATTTTTTTAATTTTGTAGTCCCACATGATGAACCAATATTGAATCATCATGTACCTAGTCTGAAAAACTCTTGAAAAACTATGTTTATTTCTAGATAAACATCATTTTGTCATGTATTTAATTTAATTACTCCCCATATTAACATAAGTGACAAAAATAAAACATATATGTGTACATTTCATATGTTAACATGTGTTACACAATGCCTATATAACAATTACATGCCATTAACTTATCTCATATCATGTTACATGGTTGTTAATCGATAAGTGACATGTAATGAATCTATGTTTGAACCAAATTAAATTCATCAATTTATAGAAGATAGAAACCATATAAATTTACATTGTTTGTACACTAGTTATGTGTTATGTAATCTTTTTCAAATTATTTGTTCTTCTAGAAATCAATACATGATGTGAAATGACACAATTCACTGAGTCACATCACGTGGTGAGATTTATGTATCCCACACATTCTTTGAGTTGAATATGGGTAAAATATTTGAATATTACCATTACACTTCATGTATCCATGTCATGTTCTGAGTCACCTTGTAACCTTCATATGGAATCTTTGAGTGTTGTTTTCATGGCTGGGCATTTTCATAGTAAAATGAGTTTAGAAGAAGAGGTTTTCATTAACATTATCCAAATAATAAAAATACTGGAATGAAAAATAATGAAAATACATTGAAAAATTTTGAAATATATTTTAAACTATTATAAATTATAACGTGGCCACTCTCATACAAAATTTAGGGGTTCTATGGTATAATAATAATGAAAATTGAGTGTCTCATATATTATTTATCATCTGTTTTAATAGATAATTTTGATGATCATATTGAAGATACCCCTACAATCTCCTATAAAAGATCATTAAATTTTATGTTATAATTATTTTAAAATTATAATTATCTTAAACTATGTATTCCTTTGATCAAAATCCATTTCCACACTATTGTTGTTGTTGATACCATAGACAATACAAATGAATAATCCACTACTTATATCAAAAAATGATCCATTTATCTCTAAATGATATTCATGAATTAGTAGGTTATGAAACAATAGATTCAAGTCATATTCAATGACATTTTTTGATCATAACAATGTTATATTTTTCACTCTATGTTATTGATGGGGATGGTATAATTGCTTTCCCTATGCTTGAGTGAATTCTAGAGAAATATTTATTATGTATAAAAAGTCTCATTTATTCAATAAATTTATATAATCTTCAATTTATTCATATATTAAATCTATTTATAATTTTATATAATCCATTATCAATATATTTAATCTATTAAATACACTATAATAAATAATAATAGTACTATTATTATTATTATATCACATCACATGGTTTTTTTAAATATTTTTTCTGAAATAAATATATTAATATTTACTTTAATTATAAAAAATATATTTAATTTAATTAGTTCATTAACTCATTCCATTAATAATATATGGGAATTCATAAAACCTTTAATAACAAAATATTTATTTTATTAAATACTATTCATTCAATAAATAATTAAATACTATATTCACAAAAAACATTAATAGATACTTATTTTAATCATCACATAACATAATAAAAAATTATATTAATTTAGTCACAAAATTGGTGAAAATACATTTATTTATTTGTTAACATGAAAAAATAACCAAGAAAAAAAAATGTAGCATATATAATCCAATGTCAAATATCTGATCATTGAATATTTTTGATCAATAATACATGAATAATTATTATTACACAACTATAAAATAATATTTAATCTCAATAATAAATTAAATAGTATTTAATGATATTTTTGACACACTTGGTATGTGTCCCTCTAGTCCTATTTCATAGTGAAATTAGGTGAACATACATAGGGCCCATAATCATCATCAAGAAAGACCTCAAGGATCCCATAGAGATATAAGTTACTATAAAAAAAATAAAACCATCATATGATTAGTAATGTCTAATATAATCCTTTTTCTATACCGATACCACATTAATAAATAGAAGAAATGTATCATCCCACTATATAATTCATTTATCCTTATTCTTAGGAAATATACTCATTGATGAACTACCATGAAGATGTATTTAATTTAATTTTTTTTAATTCTATAAAAATGAAAGAGATATTTTCATCTATTAATAATTAATGGAAAAACCATTTTAAACATACTAAAATAATGAAATATCACATATAAAACATAGAATATATTCTTCCTCCCCATGATAATTTTTTATTATAACTTTTTAATATACATCAAAGTAAAAGAATCATGATATACCATAGTTATAATTTCTGGTATAGGGTTAGATACACACATTAATAGATATTCATATCCAATGTCACATAATCATATAGAATAAGTATTTTTAGGTCCTTTCTCATGGACTCCCTTCATGCATATTTACATGTGTAAAATTCATGAGAAAAATTATCAATTCTTGTTGATCCTCGAAAACATAATATTTAAAAATCTTCCGTCTCATCAGGAAAATATAATCTATACCATAGAAATTTTTTTAATACTATTTTTATAGTTTCCCTAGATTCCCAAAAGATTAAGGAAATGGTATAAATTTTCAACATAAACATTCTATAAGGAAGTTATCACATTAAAGTTACATAGATGAATAATAATTATGAGATAAGATATTAATTTATATTTGGGTAGTTAAATGTAGAATGTTAGATGAATCAAGGGATAATTCTCCAATAGATTACAAAAAAATGTTTTCATATGTGTAACAATATATCAAACTATTTGGAAAATAGAATTATTATTAAAATATAAATTTAATGAAACAATTATAAGGAATATGTTCTTGTGGTTTTTTACACAAAAGTGATTTTCTATGTCCTAAAGGCGAGAATTCACCTTGAAAAATGTGGAATGGAAGGAATCCCACAAATTAACACTTAATGTTGTTTAGAATAAATTGTTAAATTTGGAATAAAAATTAAACAACATAAAATATTGGCATATAGGTAATCAAGTATAATTTTTAGTCTAGTCAATAAAGACTAATTTATATAAGTGTTTTAATAATATAATGAAAGATATTATGTAATTTAATGATATGGAGGTGATTTAAGAGATGGTTGGATGAAAATATTGAATTTTTTTCTTGGAAGGAACATGTGTCAAAGTTGATTATGCATACACAGAATCTATAAGTCCCCAATATTAAACACATTATATGGATTCTAAGGAAAAATAAAAATAAGAGTAAGTAATTTAATAATGTCAATCAATGACTCAAAAGAGTCCAAGGTGAGACAAGGCTAATAAATAAAACATCATGAATAAACAATATACTCTAATAAGATTTCAAGTAATGAGGAGTGTATAAAACATTACACAAGAACTATAAGATGAATTTATATCATTTGAATAATTAAAAGAATAAGAATCATAGGAAAATCCTAGAATTAAGTATTGGATCAAATAAAAAATAGACTTAGGAGTTTCTAGAAAGAATATAGGATCATAATTACATAGAAACTAAATGGGTGTTCAATTAAAAAATGATGATAGAGGGAATTTGGTTTTGAATAAAACTAGATTATTTTCCATGGGGTATACAAAAATTGAACGAATTTATTTTAAAGAGAATTTTTCACTAATGCATATACTTGAGTCCAAAATACATTTATTAAAAATTGACAATCAAAGAAATTTTCAATAGTCCTAAATAAATATGAAAATGAAATTCATTAATATAATTATGAAGGAGGATGTCTATATTGAAATATAGGTGGGTTTTAAAATTAGAGACAATGAATTAATTATGTAAAGATTGATTAAATAATTTTATGTATTCAAATAGTAATCTTAAGCATTTTATTATTTATTGGAAATATACTCTAGGAACATATAATTTATAATAGGTGTTGTTTATCACAACATCTATAAGAAATCATCTAAAAATGTATATTTTATGGTACTCATCTACGTTTATGTTACCATTTTTACATAAACATATAGAAATACAAAGCAGATTTTTAAAACATATTAGTTAGGATTTCAAACTATCCTTGATAGATAACCATATATATTTTATAGTTATGTATGTGAGTCAATATATGGGACATACTTTTATTTCTTATGAAAAATTAAATAAGGAATTATAGAAAATGTTTAATATGAATTATTATAAACAAATTTTAACACCTATTATATATGTAAATAAATTTTTCAATCTGGAATATGGAATGTTTGTGGATCCAATTTTGATTCAAATAATTATGATAAGATTGTTGAATATAAGGGAAATGACTATTGATATTTTTGATGTTATATACTATGCATCTCACTATCATTGTATTCTAAAGAAGAAACATCTCATTATATAAAAATTAATTTTTATGTATGATTGATGTACACTTAATCATTCATTGTAATATTATATAAATAAGTAAAAAGGACACATTGCATACTGACATATGGATTGTGTTGGATAATGTTTTAATAGAAAATACACAAGATAAAAATAATACTTTTGAGGAAGAATTACATTGGATAAAAACAATTTTATTGATATTTAACGTTGGTATGGATAAATAATTATATATTTTAGCTATGAATACTAGTACTCAATAGATATATATAAATAAAGTTTTATTTGATCTCGGTATTTATGTAAAAGTGATTATGGTGACTAATTAAGAAACTAATTCCATTGAATTGTTGATGAATCCAATAAAAATTATCATACAAAATATTCGGAGAATGTATCATATCAATATTTTTTATTTAATTAATCAGTCCTCATGATTTATATTTTTTATAATAAATCAACAAGTGGAAATCGTTATCATAAAACATTTAGCCACATAATAATTTTAGAAGAATTTTTAGAATATTTGTGTTCAACCAAGTACATTATGATTATGTAAAAAATAATTTATCCCCAAACTATTTTTATTTTAACATGGTTTGTCAATTAATAAAAGAAAATTCCCTTTGGTTTCATTATATAAGAGTTTGAAATTAATAAAATTAGATGGCACTCAAATGAGGGGAATAAATAGTTCGAATTTTTATAATTGAAGATAGTGAAAAATTTTCATATCAAGGAAGAAAAATATACCCTTATTGGAGAGTGTGAGATATAATATAAAGGGTGTAATATTATCCATGTAGGTGAGGTAAAAGAACAGAAATATGAATAAAATTTAGCGAAGATAAATAGAGAGTTTTAGATATTAGCAATAAGTTGTATCTTCTATATAATGTGAAGACATATTGAAGGTAAGCATATAATTATATCATGATCTATTTTTCTATATCGATAATTGATCACAAGGAAATGGAGTAAATGTATAGTTATTATATATATATTCATTCTTTTGTGGACAAATTTTGGTCTTTAATTTCAGTTTGGATTGCCAATAATCCAAAAAATGAGAGAATGTTAAAACAAAGGTTTTTATTTTTGAATATTTTTTAAAAAATAGACAATCATGGGGATAATGACCCAATACTTTTAAAAATTTTATTACATGCTTCTAAGAATAAATATGAATTAATTACAAACCAAATATTGATAAGTCTAGTTTACTTGTAAGATTGGGTACATAAAGTTAAAAAGAGGTAACTAGAATAAAACATACCATTATGAATCATAATTTTTTTGTTAACATAACTAGTTATCCTACAACATCATAGGATACATTGGGGAATATATAGTCAAAAATTGATGAGATAAAAGTCCTAGTAAGGGAATAAACATGGAGTAAGGGTCAAAAGGCATACCATGATATCATAAATTTCACAAAACAAGAATATAAATGTAGAGGCATATCATAAATAACATTGAATAATATGATCATAGAAATATAAGAATGTGGAATGAACATATAACATTGCATAAACATGAGTCAATGCTAACTAGCAAGATTATATCTCATGGAGGATAGAGTCACATAAGGGATTAGGTTACATCCTAATCCCATACATAACTTCCAGTGAGAAAAATAATTTCTCAATACATATGAGAACTATCTAGGAAAACACATAATAAAATTTTTATGAATATGTTTTCCACTTAAATAATTCCTGGGTAAGGAAAAAAAGTATTACCAATGAAAAGAAATGGGTTTTGTAATCATGTTACAATGAATAAAGAAAGGGTTAATGATAATTATATTCATGAAATAAGTTATTAAATAATTCATTTACCTTAATCATGGAATGGTAATAATATATCAAGAATACTTTTGTCCATAGAATGTGAAAAAATAAAAAATAATGGATAGATAATAATAGAAATGGGAAACATTAATACAATTTAAGGGAAAATATTAAAGAGTCATTATAATGATAAAGAATTACTATTCCTATAATAAAATAAGTGAAAAATAAATATTTTTCATGTCAAAATGTGTAATTTTAGGGAAATATGGGTTTCTTATAATTTTTTTTGAGTGTGCATGAAAATTTATAAGAAACAATGATGTTCCAGTTAATCAGGTTTTCTTATCGAGAAAAAATAGGAAGAGAAACTGATAAAATATATATTTCCCATCCAATAAATATTATTTTAGATAGATGAATATGTTTGGATATTCTTCAAATAATATAGGATATATATATAATAACAATGAATAAATACACTAGGGTAAATAGATAGAGACAGAAACCAAAACCCGAAGGTAAAATAAGGGCTCAAATAGATCCCTTACCTTATGTCTGAATATATTTTCCAATTATAATTAATTTATTGGATATTAAAATTATATCTATTAATTATTTGATTTAGAAACTATTAATGATATATTTGATATATATTAAATTTATTATGTTCATCTATTTTTCTTTTAATGCATTATAAGGATTAATTTTGTTATTCTAGGAGAGCTTGTTTCATGGTTTCATGGTCTGTTCAGTTATTTAAAATAATTTGTGTTCTTTTTTAATGAAAATATAATTCTAGAAATGAAATTATATGTTATTCATGAACTTTTCTAATTTTAAATTGTCCCATTTATCATTTTGTTTTCTAAAACTATGATGATTAATTTGATAAAATGTTAATGAGGAATGTTTAGTTTATTTTGGCAGGTTTTTAAACCATGTAAAAGTAGTGTAATTTTATTTAATATTATGTTTATATATGGTTTATAGGACAATCAATAATTTATAATATACATATTAAAATATGTTTTATCCATAAGAATGGTTTTATTACCATCCATGAATGTGTTAATGTAAAATAAAAACTCGTCGTCCACAAAGGTGGTGAACAGACACATTACAAATGATGTTTATATTTTTATAATTAGAAGTGGAGAGAAGATATTGGATTATGGATATTCCATAAAAAGATAAAATAATAGTATATATATGATATTTGAGTTTTCATGTCACTATGGATAGGGTTGAGGATAATGTAGAAAATAGAATGAATTTTAATGGGAATGATGGAGGATATTACCTCTTGAGTGTCATCTCCATGAGAACCTTTTTAAGGAACATATAATTGGTCTTTTGTGAGACCAAAAACACTATGATTTTTCAAAGTGGATTTAGAAGTGCATTGGTAAGTATATTGTAAAGCTCAAAATCTTAGATTGTGTGAGGATAGAGGGTGGTGAGGAGAAATATTCATAAGGAATAGAGAGGGGTGACTTTTATTATTATATTCATTAATTTATTATTTTTGATCAAGATTATCAATATTATTTAATATTGTAACTATATAAATTAACTAGTGCATGCAAGTTCAAAATAATGGGTGCTTAAATCATCCATGAAACAAAAATTCATGTATTTTTCTTATAATGAAAAATATCATAAATTATAGTATTTCACTTTTCACAAAAAAGTCAATTATGTTATAAAAATGAAACAAAATTCACCCTAAAAATATTTCATGGAATATAATTCAAAATTGGAAATAGTTTTATGAAAATAATATTCTAAATATGATAAATTTAATCTTTAAATAATATCACCATTTATTTGAAAAATAACAATTTTAATATTATAATCGATTTTATGACCCTTTGAATATTTACTTATGGCCTCATAAAATTATAATATAATTATAATAAATCATAATTTTAATTTAAAAATACATTCTATGAAAAATTATTTTCATGTAAATATTTATATACATTAGAAAATTATGAAAAAACATTTACTTTTTACAAAAATAATATCACTTTATCATTTTGTAAAACATTTATTTTCTTGTACCATGGTTTTAATATATTTCAATTTAATTTTATATGATACCTAAATATTATTTTACATTTTCATAAGTGAGTTTACAATTCTAATGTATAGATTACAATTCACAGTGGTCAAATTTCTATTATAGCGGCCAGGTTACTACTCCAATAGTCAGATTAATATTTAAACATCTACATTATTATTCTAATGGTTAGATATATAACGGTCATATGAGTTAACTACATCCAATAAATACATATTTTCCCTTTAATTAAACATTAAAGTCGACATTCTCTCAAGGTTATTTATATATTCACTCTCAAAAATATTTTTTGTATTATTAATATTATATATTATTTCGACAGCTTCTTTCATGAGTGTAGTTATTCTGGTGGATTGATCATATCCTAATTGTCACATTTGTATTATATTTTTATATTTAATTTTTCAATAATATTTGGAGTTCTTATTGGTTTTGTTACTGGATATGCTATCATTACTCATCTATAATAATAACGTTTTGTTTGTTTATCTGTGTGATATATGGCCTTTATGATATAATTGTAAGAAGGTAAAATCCATTGATAAAACTCGAGATCCTTACATTATTCTCCCCTTATTAAATTTAACCCTCAAATTTTCATTTTACATTCTAAGGTGAAAATATTTGAGGTTACTTATGCTTTATCACTTCCTCTAATTCCCATGTCACATTTTCGTATTTATAGTTCCTCTATTGTACATTGACCAAGAGATAAATATCAATTATTAAAAAATTATCCCTATTATCCAATATATTTAATGGATTCTCCACATAAAAGAGATCAATTTCTATTTATACCTCCTCTGAATTTAGTAAATTGGAGGGATATATTATGTACTTCTTCAAGATGGGTATGTAGAATACGTCGTGTACTTGAGAAATAGTTGGTGGATGTTCTAGTTGATATTCCAAAGCTCCAATGTGATCAAGAATCTAAAAGGGACCAACATACATGGGACATAGCTTTACCTTCTTCCAAAATATCATAAATCTCTTTCCTATAAACATTTATAGGAATTCAATGTCTCTAACCTCAATATCGAATTCTCATCAACGATTATCTGTATATCAATTTTTACAACATTGGGCATCCATATTGTGATACTTAATATACTTCACTTTATATTCTATCTCATTGAAAATTCCACACCTCAATAGCTTACATTCACTAACATCATCATAGGATGCAAGTCAACTAGACCTCTTCCCATAAAGTTCTTCATATGGATAAATTTCGATCCTCTAGTAGAAACTATTTTTTATAAGGGAACTCGATAAGTGGAATATTTTGGTCCCATATTTAATTGAATTATATAGAGAATGATCTCAACATGTATTCTAGTATTTTAATAGTCCACTAGGATTGGCCATCAGTTTGAGGATGATATGTCATACTAAAGTTCATCTCAGTCTCCAGAGCATGTGGGAGATTATTCCTGAACATGGAGGTAAATATCTGATCATGATCAGATATAACTGAAAATGGTAATCCATGTAGCCTCAATATTTCTCTAATGTATATCTATTCACATTGATCTGGTGATAAGTACGCACAATTTTAAATGAAGTGAAAAATATTTGTAAGACAATCCATAACAAACCATATATTATTATTTTATCATGATATATTTGGATGTCCAGTGATAATGTCTATGTTGAATTTTTCGATTACCAAGTTGGTATGGGTAATAGTTTCATCATCCCATTAGAATTTTTTCATTCATCCTTAAACATGATGGCATACCATACACTTTTATGTATATTTAGAAATATACTTCTACATATTTTCCCACAAATTGTACTATCAGAAATCCCAATACATATTTTTTCCCTTGGTTAATAAAGAAAGTTGAGATATATGAATCATTAATAATATCCCGCTTTATCTCGAGATTTTATAGTACACATAGTCACGACCAATATATTACGACTCCTTCCTTATCAATTTTGAACTCTGAGGATTTTCAATTACTGGGAGCATCCACATTTTTCAAAACATCCACAATATTTTTTGAGAATCTTGTATCATCTCTATAAGGGATGGTGGAGAAATCATTTGATAAAGGAATTATTATGTTCCTTCCTTTATGATTTCTATTTCTATCATTTGTATTTCTAATAATATTGGATCAATCTCAATTCTCATCATTAAAAAAGATGCATGATCCATTCTACTAAGAAAATAAACTACTTTATTCTCTTTTTATAGGATGGTAGGGAATATAGCATACATAATATATATTCATATCTAACCACCATCACTGGTCCATATTATACTCTTTATATGTGAAAATATATTGTTGAATGTTGGGATAGATATATATCTCACACTTCTCCACATAAGTTTAATTCCACTATATTTTCAATGAAAATGTCACAACTCATGAATTGAGATCATGTGTGGGATAGTTTTTATCATGAACATTCAGATTCCATCATGTATAGGCTATCCATTTATAATTTTTATTCTATAAAAAACCAGATGCTTTCTTTCAAGTTTCATTGTATACCACAAGCAGTTCCCCACTTATCGGTAGTGTAATTACTAGTCCAGTAATAAACATATTTTTCAACTCATTATAGTAGTCATCACATTCACTTTTCTAGAAAAACATTACTCCCATTCAAGTAATCTAGGTTAGTGGGAATTAAAATCATGAGATTCCACTCTCAAATTTTTTATGATATAATTCTTGACCAAGGAAAATTTGGATCTTTGTTTTAGATGCTACTCTAGCGCACTCAAAAGTTTATTTTTTCTTAGGAGGGTCAACATATATTTGGTTCATAGTTATTAATTTCCCCTTGAATGATACAACCTTGTTCAATAACTCACATATATTGTACATTTCATATGGTTTCTCCCCTAGTAATGTATTTAACAAAATATTCAAATGATTCTCATTCTTCTCATTACACTCGGAGTATATAAAAATATCATCTGTAAGGTCAACCAAAAATTTTTCAATGTAATAACTAATAAATATATTCATTTCATTCATAAATATTTTTGGATCATTAATGTGTCCAAAACACATAACTATGAACTCATAATTTATATACCTTGTTTTAAAGGATGTATTGGGAATATCTTCTTTATTCACCTATAATTGGACATATTCTGACTAATGGTCCACCATAGAGAAATACTTGGCCCATTATATTTTATAGAAAAATTAATGTATCCATTGTAGGGGATAATTATTGTTTATCATGATTTTTTTGATAACATAATAATCATTACAGAGGCTCACTTATCCATCCTTCTTCTTGATAAAGAGAACTACTGCACCACACGGTGAAACACACAGGCATATGAAACCCTTGTCAATATTATAATGTAACTACTTATTTAGTACATCAAACTAAATGGTGGTCTTTCAGTAAATAGACACTTATATGGTATGGGATATAAGTATATATTATGTTGTGTACTCAAACACTTAGTTCGATGGAAAACCAGTCAATTATTTAAGGAAAACATTAGTGTAGTTCCTCATAATAGACATTCTTTATGAATGGTTATCTCTTTTATCTCAATCATTTGGGATATATATGATTGATTATAATGAAATATAAGTCATTCTATGGAAGAAGACTCCATAGGATATCCATCCTCATCATTTCATTTTTATAGAATTGGAGGATCACTTGGGATGTGAAGAGTGATCTCCCTTTTTGAATATTGATTTTGGATTTATATTAAGATATAAAATCCATGAATAATATGATATAATACTCCACCGAAGGATGTAATATGATATTTTCATGGTGTTCATTTCAATAATCTTTACTAGGGAGGATTTATATACATTGGATGAAATAATTTACCAAACTATTATTTTTGTGTATTAATAATCCTTTATATTTTTATTTTTTGTTTTAATAGTTCTACTAAACATGAATGATATGAAATAATATATAGAACCAAAATCAAATAGTATGTTTAATATTCCTGACTGAAAACTAGTGTAGCTATTACCGCTTCATATTTTGGATCCAATTTATCGGTAGTGATATAATATTCCTTTTTCTTCTTTGGAGGTTTTATTTATTTATTATCTTTATAAATCGTTATCCTAGATAATTGTATTGAATAATTCACACATTCATTACATTTGAAACAATGTTATGCCAGAAGAGTTTTGATATTAAACATCATTTCTTCTTCGTTATTTGTGGACTTCTTCATATCCCTTCTAAAATTATTAGCCTGATGCCCCTTTTTTCCACATTTGAAACATATATTAACTCCCATTAAATATTTCTTAAGATGTTTCTTCCCACCATTTTGAAATCTGGGATGCTGATTTTTCATGCCTCCATGGGATTTATATATTGATCCTCCCATATTAAACTCTATTTTCATATATTGGTATCGGAGCTCATGATACCACTGAGTATATACAAACATTATCCCAACTATAAAGGAAAAAAAACAATCTCCTCATAGATATTAATGTCTTGAAATTACAATTCTTTTTGTGGACTCATCATTAATCTACTAAAGAAGTGATCCACCATTATTTTGATGTCCATGAAAAAGACATCAGTGTTTCACGAAAGCTCAGTAATCGTTTCCTCATATTCCCCTATATACTCATATTTATTTTTATTTAGTCCATAGAACTCCATATCCATCTTAATATGAAGACATTAGGGGAAATATTTATTGAAAATTATTTATTTAATTCTCCCAATCCGATGGAAAAAATTTCCCCTTTATACCTTTTGTTATTTATAAGTTTCCACCACTGAACAACTTCCCCATCAATTTGATTTATTTTCATCATCGAATTATCTTCATCTATGAACTATAGAATTGATTATATCATATCAATATATAAATCCAATATTCTATGATTAGGGGAAATGAAGATACAAAAGAGATATGAGGCCTTTTCTATATAATGGATTTGAACACAATATAATATTTCTTTGGAGAAGGATGGTTTTCCACATTATTCAAATAATTATTCATATCTTGGTCCAATTGATCCATTAATATCAAGAAGTTCTGATTTTTCATTCTTCTTAGGTTTGGAATCTCACTATATAAATCATCACATTTCTTACTAGATTAGTTTTAGCATGGGGTGTCATATTTCTCACCATTAACAAGAAAAATAAAAAGAAAATTAGGGGTATTGAATACATTGATAATGAGATTATAAAAAATTAATCTATGATCGTATAAAGATAAAAATATAAAACAAAATTATATCAAATCTTATGATTCACTATGATTCAATATAGGTTATCAATGGTGATATATTTACACCTATGGATATTACTAAATTTTTATATTCAGAATCCCAAAAAATAACTATACCATTATCTTCTACCATATATTGTGACCCCATCTATTTACACATATTATTACATGATTTTAAGAAAATTAGTAAATTAAATATAGACCACAGATTGACTAGTTTAGTGTATTTAGAAGAATAGGTACATAAAAATGAAAATTTGTAACTAGAATAAAAGTCCCTTTATCAATATTCATAATGTTATCCTAACTTCCTGTGACCACATGAAATTTCATAGGAAACCCTACGTAATACTTGGACAACAAGGGATGAGCTACAAATCCCAGTAAGGTAATAAACATGGTATACATCACAAGGCACAACATGATAACATAAAATTCATGGCACATGAATAAACATATATAAGAGTGTCATAAAAATCATAGAATCATATGATCATGGAAATATAATATTGTGGAGGAAAAATATTACATGAAAATAACATGATTCAAGGATAACATCCAAGATTATATCACACAGAGGATAGAGTACCATAATATTTTTGGTTTACTCTCTAATCCAATACATAACATCACATGAGAAAAAACATTACCCAATTCATTATAAAACTATATGGGACACCGAAAATAACATGTTCATGCATATGTGTTCCACATAGAGAATTAAAGAAAATTCAAAAAAAAGTATTACCCATGTGAAGAATTTTATTTCATAATCAGGTCACAAATAATTAAAAAAAGGTTGAATCATAATGGTATTCTGGAAATAACGGATTAAATCATTCATATACATTAATCAATGAATACTAAGAATATATCAATAATAGTGATGTGTACCTTTTGTGAAAACCTGTCAAATAATGGTTATATAACTTTAGAAATGTCCCATGTTTAAATAGTTTAATGGAAAATATTAAATTTTTTAATGAAAATAAAGGAATTGATTCATCTGGAATCACATTGCACTGGGTATATTGATGTGGTGAGATGTCCTCATTAGGAATGGGTAGTGTATCCTTTTTTTTTGGTTATAGTGGTGCCACATTAGCATGATCCTGACAGGAGATTGCAAAGGGGGCTATTAGTTCATGTAATCTGCCTATATTGGGTACAATTTCCCCAGATGTTCTCCAACGGTTTTATTTGTGGAGCCCGAAGCACCCAACAACCCTGATATCCATGATTCATGGAACATATCTCCAAAGGCAGGTGCTCGTTGGATGACAATTTGGACAATGACACTTTAGGACTCCACTGGTTGAGAGGATTGGAGATCGGGCTCATCACACCCTTTCAGGGGGAATCATTTCCTTCTATTGAACTCTCTTATAGATTTATAAAATATTTATATGTTCATGAATCCATGGATCTTTTATCAAAGGGTATGTCCATAGATTACCCCTTGGTTGCAAGATCGATGGTGGAGGCACATGGATTAAGAATTGCTGAGATAATTCTAGTTTAAGCCATATGATTAGGCGCTCAATAGTTTATCATCATCTATAGGGGAAAAACTATCGTCTATATCGGGATCTAACCCATGAAATGGGTTTCCTATATATACTCTTTAGAGGAATCAGAACCCACACTGTTCGGTGTCACTTAATTAGAAACATCATGTATTAAGATCCTGTGATAGGGACCCATCCGTGCATTTTAACATCAAACGACAATGATCACAATGAAAAAGGTTCCATATCATAATCTAATTTGGTGCTTAAGCTGAAGTAGTGTGGGATTCTCAAGAAAGATATATACTCCTAGATGAATATGACCCTACAAGGAATATGGCCTGGAGAATTCTAGGGTACTTTGGGTGTCAGGTTTTGACCTCAAGGAGACTTCCTACGTATCCCAATTGATTAAGAATCAAATCCCTCATAGTTCACATCAAGTTGTTAATTGATTAGTGCTTATGCTTGGGAGTTTCCCACTTTATGGGGATATGATCTCACATTTCATGGATGAGATGGTATATAGCTGGAGCCTGGGTAATGTTTTCCTATGTATCACTATTGTGTTGGGAGTCTAAGTTCATTTATTTCATTATGGGATGTGCCAATGATGTATTATCATACTCCTCCAAACCTTCATGAGCCATGATCAGTGTTAGAAATAATAGGGTGTCAATGATTCAAAAAATTCAGACTTTCTCTTTGATGTTGGTGGAAAATTAAGAGACCGCGATGGAAGATGATTGGGTGATGGTGGATAAGGGTGTGGAGAAATGAACCCTTAAATGTGAAATGAGATTGAAGGTCATTAGGTCCATCCTGAAAGGATAGGAGATTACTCTAGGAGGGATTCCTGAGAAAGTGTTCTGGTAGGGGGGGGACTTTTCTTCTCTTCTATAGGAAAATAAAATATGATTCCTTCGACTAATCACTATCCCTCACTGAATAGAAAAGAAAGTGATCATCCTTGATCCGTAGTATAGGGTGTTTCATGTCAGAATCCCAAGGTTGGCCTCTAATTTACCATGGTAATGTGTATATAAGAAAATTATTTATTCCCATACAGATGTGGGGATTACTTTTGGGACTCCGCTTACCATGGGTATGTAGACTCAGAAAGGCGCAATGATGTGACTGATGGGCCGTTCATACAAGTCCAATGGATTGGGAAGAGGCTTTGGCTTGATTCCACTAGATTAATTCAGGGAGGGGATTTGGAGGATGGTATGGATATGTAAGGGCCTAATCAACACCATAGGGTGGAAATCCTAATGATACCCTACTCTGTGTACCAATTTTTTTATTTGGGGTTCTTTAACATTCACATATCATTTTTTTGTGTGGGTGGAGGGGTCATCCATGTACCAGAGTGGAAAGAAGATCTGGATGTGGTCATCATACGAGAGTAGTTCATGGATATGAATCTGATCCATATATTGGGGTGGTATATATCCGTGGTCTCCATTCACATACCATGGTGGTATACGGCGCTGGAGTCCCGCCATGCGGAAGAATGATACATTGGGTAGGGTTTTGTCTGTATAGGGTTACGCTATGTGGTACGCCTAATTATGGAAGGATAATTAGTCTCATAGTTAATGGGGATTCATCCTCCAAGGGAGTTTGGTTTATGGTTCTCATTTGAGGTACACGGTTTACCCATGTTATTATGATTTCTTCTATTTATGGTTTGCAGTGGGTTTTTACCTATTGGAAATCATTCACAGTTCTGTACTTCACCATCATTTCACCTTTTAAACATTTCATCATTAGAATCCCAAATCACGCCATAAATATGATCCCTTTCACATATTCCCTTGGGATCCTATTATTGAGTTCATGAGGAGGATGTACCAATGGGAACATAGAAGCTTTTGTGGAAGCCCTTGGAGGGACCATCTGAACCACGAACGACTCGGTCAATCGAGGCACGCTGTGCTGTGGTTCAAAGTAGTAGAAATTACCACCTCAATTCTATAAATGAAATGGTTCATGGGGGGCTATCATCCTTTCCTCATTTGTGAGCTGATCAGTCCGAAGAGATGGTATGTGGTGGTGTACCACAACATCATGTTTTCTCCAATGATGTGGTTTATGGGTGGAATTTTTGCACCTTTATTCCAAGAAATATGAGGTTCATGGAGTAATGAAACATTTTGTCACTCATTTCACAAACATATTGGTTTTCTGGACAATTCTTCCTGGGCTAGAGTTTTGAAGACCACCCGTGTACCACTCGGTTTGTAGTCTCTCCCCTCTTCAGACCCTTCCCAGAAAGCAGAATGCGGACTAGTTTGGGTCTTTTTCCAAATAGGATTACTTCATTGTTTTCATCCAATTTTAATTCCCACATTCATCCCATTATATTATCAATTTTATGAGAGTGTTTTATATCTCTTTGAGAATTCATTGGGGCTCTACAAATGCCCCCATCAAAATGAGGTCCAGTCAGAATGAAGAGGTGTCTATTCCATTATAAAAAATTGTCCTGAACCGAAATGGTTTTTGGTAGAAAGGTGGACCCATTGGGGAACATACCTCTATGTAGAGGGCCTAGGTTATTTGTGTTTTATTATCTTTATTAGTGAAACGTACTCTGAAAATCACCCTTAGCATTCCTTGATTCCACGTACCAGCTTCTTCCTGAAATTCGTTGTCTGTGAACTGTGCCTTTCGTTTTATGAACCAATAACTCTTAACAGTTGCCTCAGTAAAGAACTGTCCTTTGGATAAACAAATAGAACTATACGTAAATATGAAATTATTCATAGTAAGTCACTATGTGTCTTCCTTTTCCCATGTTCGTAACTTCAATGATGCTGAACTGAACTTCAAATTTCCAAATACAATTTTAAATCTATAAATTTTGACCATATGCATAGTGTGGATTGGTACACAACATTCCCATTTCACGAACCATTCAACCCTTTGGAAAATTATTTATTGGAGATATTTTTGCAAGGAATTCCGTGTACTGTTGTTTTGCAGGGGTGCGCTACTCATACTATTGGTTCATGGGGAATGCATTCTGTGTATTGTTCCCGATTTTCACTACACAGAGCCTTGCACTTGGTAGACATCTTTGGTCCTTTGAAATTTTTGGCGTTTTCCCCAATTATTTTAATTAGACTATCCCTTTATGAGGGTATATTTGATATTGTATGAAGGTGATGTCTCTACCATACACTTCCACTACTAATGATGTTGTTGCTGATGTTCCCACTGCTCCCCTTTCAGGTGATGATGAATGGAAGATGGCTATGAAAATTTCTATCGGCGACAAAACCAATGTCGCCCCACTACATTAGTCTTTAGTGAAATTACTAATTGTATGAAAAATTAATAGCTAATTTCAGAGAGGCTTCCCATTTATATATTTGGCATACTGTCTGACACACATATCCCAGATCCACATGGTGTTGACCAACCCAATTCCTAGATATTTAGTATCATTATCCCTAAGGATCTCATCTCATTGACACTGAAATTAGTATAGAAGGATACCTCTATTAGGTACTTTTGAACTAATCCCCTCGGACATTAGAGGGGGAATGGAGAATACTGGACATGATGTCCCGTTGTTATCATAGCATTGCCTGGAGAGCCATAGTAAATGAACAACATGGATGGTCCTCTATATGGGACCTTCGCTCTATGGGTTTATTTGTCGTAGATTGGGGGTGAAACTTCTAGTTTCATTAATGATGGGAGGAATTCCTAGTTTAATTATAGATCATTGGGATATATGAGGTCGTCTGGATATCCCAGACTTATACTCAACGAACCAGCGCCCTCAACTCACAGCTTCATAAAAGGCGGTGTCCAGACTCCAATACATTCCATTTGACCTATGGGGAGGTTTTACATTGGCCTCTATCACGTTCAAATGAATTCAGGGGTCTCTATCATCAGGGACATGTATGATGAGTTTCTAAATCCCACTTCCACCCGGGATGATGAGGAGAGGACTCCTCCTTTGGATAAAATATTCATTGATCAAGTGGAGAATCTTTTGGAGGATGATGACATCTACTTGAAACAAGACAACTTCCTATCAGTTTGGATTACCACCTATTCCAAGTGGATTGGTCTATATCTTCATGCATTCAGACCCATGTCTTTTCCATCTTAGAAGACTCAAAGAAAAGTTGTCACCTACCGACCTCTCTTGGAGGAGTACCGATTCCAAAAATGGGGATGGGAACTCTTACCTAAAGTGAACCATTTGTTTCAGTTGGAGGCCTTCTTGGAATTTTTTTGAGTGTTTGGCTCTTACCGGCATGAGATTCAAGTGGTGTAAGAGTAAAAACATTTTTCATGGTGTCTCTGCTGGCAATCGACAAATGTATCAACCCGGACATTCCTATATCACCTAAAATTTAACACCTACTGGGTCAGATTAGAAAAGGAAAGTCACCCCAGTAGATGATTGGTCCCTTCCAAATATTCTGGGGTTGGATAGGATACCACATGGTTGGAAACACATATATCAATTACTTGTATATTACTTACTCTATTCTTTGACCATATCTTAAGGGAACCAGTGGGGTTATGTCCAAATGTTGGGTGCCACGAGATAAGAAGGAAGACCATACTGCAAATATTTATTGAGAAATGATGGCTCAAATAATCTTCCATGATGGATTCACCTATCTCAATTTTCATTCCCCTACTAGAACCATCGTTAATGTGGAATATGAGAACTTTTTTAATCAAGAGTATCTATTTTTTTTTTGAGAGATGGTATATTCATTTCCCACATTGACGAGGATCTTATATGTGATGGATATTTACCATGAAGATTTATATGTCAGGTTAACTATGTTCAAATTTTGTATACTCTTACTACCAACAGTGCCTTCTAGGATAAATAACTTATGATAGCCCATAAATTATGGCTAATGTTCACCCGGGAGGACACATGGTGCAAGGTTAAGATCCCATATTTTGCGGGTTCCATTCCCTTCTATATGAAAGGTTAAACAGATTCCTGGATTCAATCATATCCATATGTTCATTTTTCGAATTTAGTTTCCATTATAACAACCCCCAAGGAATTTAAGAAAAAGGGGAAGGGAAAGAAGAATGAAATTTTTAGGCGTTCTTGACCAGGGAATGTTCTTCGGAAGCCTCTTGGTCCCCTCCCAAGGAAGGCCTCGAGACCTTGCGGTGTGACCATAGTAGCTGGTGAGGTTGCAACCAAATACCAACCACCCATCCAAACTGATGCTAATTTTATATTGGCATGGATGTAATGGCATATCATGAAGGTTCATCAGTTTTTCGTGATCCGTCCCACATGTCTTGTGGTAGTTTCTCTAAGAGAGAAAAGTTATCGTTACTGATTTTGGCCATGCGTCAGCACCTTCTGACATCTTTTATGATGATGACCTCGAGATGGTAGGGTTTTACCTTTAGGACATTGAAACCAAAATCTATTACCATAATTGTTGTCACAAATAAACTCATCGGGTAATTGCTATGATGGGGCCAGAGTCTGATGGGGAGGGTGATGGTACTGTTAGTTTTACTTATATGGATGTGGCATGAGAAGATCCTCACTCATTACGAGATCCCCATAAGAATCTATCGGCAGAGGGTCTTGGGACTGAAGGGGAACCTAAGAAGAAATTGAGACTAATGAACTCTACACTAATTCCCCAAGCTGTTCCTCCAACACTGGCCGTCCCTATTACATTCGCTTTTCTGGATTATTGGAGGGTCTGGGATAAATTCTGGTTGAGTGCATATAATGAAGACATTTGGAGGCTAATTCATGGAGTAATATTTGAATTTCTAGGTTTTGGGGAGCTATCTCTCCCTTATTTATTTATGCTAAAAAATATCTAGATAAGGTGGTCATTTACCTATCATATATGGTTAAATGAGTTCATGCTCCCAAGGAAAAACATTAATGGTCAAATGAGGTGCCATGGATGGAGTACTCTTATGATTGATGGATATCAATGGAGATTTTGTTTGATTCATGAACCCAAACTTTAATTACCTTTACTGTAAGGATTCTAAAATTTCCCTCATTTATTTCTTATAGAGCCAGATGATTTCTAGGAGATTGTTCCTTCTCTATTGTACACCCCCTGGGGCACTACAGCTGGGAAGCGTGTACCTTCGTATGGGAGGATTTCTGGGGAAGGTTCTCCTGGTGATTTCGAACATATGGAGGCAATCATGGAGGACCCTTCAGTGGAATTTCCTCCATCGGATCTACATGATATTCCTTCCAGAAATCTATACCCTTGGAATACTAAGAAAACATCGGTAGGCATCTCAAATGTCGAAGCGTATCAAGAAGGGTATTACAAGTAACTTCCACACCTATTTAACGGGCCATTGCACCATGAATTCTTATATTTTTAAATGATTTTCACATTTATTTTGTGATGCAGGACCAATAAGTAACCAAGTAGTAGTTACCCGTGCATCTACGACTCCCCACCCTTTTGTAACAAAAGAAGGGATAACAACAACCAAATTTTCCCTGGATCAAACAATTTCTGTCCCAATGGTGGATGAGAATTTACACTTTGAGGTCCTAACCGAACATTGGGATCTCTCTGCCATGGAAGATGATAGGATGACCCTAAAAACAATAGCTAAACTGGTTGAGGAGTCCTAATCACCACAAGACTTTGAAGGGATTCCCAGTTCTAAGGATTCAACTACTCCAAACCAGCTGGACAACTCCATTATCATTATAATTTCATTGGAAGCATATACTAAAACCAATACGTCTAATCTTAATCCATCATAGGTGGCACACATAGGGAAGGTTACTATCCCACCTCTTGAAAACATTGAACATGATATTTCATCATTTCTTCTAATCACTAAAGAGACTGTGATCCCAAACAATAGTGTTTCATGGCCAGAAATCAACCCTTTTTACAATTTGATCATCTCTACAAATCTAATCATAGAAGGTGATCTCCTGGAGTATTCATTGGAGGATTCTGGTCTAGTTGGGCATGTCCCTGAGCCACAAATTCTTTTGACTAAATCTGAATCTCATATGATTATCGAGGATATTGTACTATATTTTTCAGGTGATGATGTCCCAATGTTGGTTGAGGGAATTAATGCTTCAGTAGATGGTGGTTTTTTTTACATTTCTCATAACTCTCTCCATTCTCCCCCTTTTTTCATCGGTAGGGGATATTTATTGTAACTCCTTAACCCTAGTTCCATAGAGTTTGTACATTATTTAATTATTCAAGGATGCTTACAAGAAAGTAGAATCCCAAAGGATCGAGTAGTTTAGTAGTTTTGGAAAACTAAATAAATACATAGGTTTAACATTACAACATGAAATGAAATACAACCTATAAGTTTTAATGGTAACATCTACAACTATAATTTTATCCATGCAGGTTATTCATAATAAAATTCTTCATGTACTAAGAAAATGAATCATAATGTAAGGGGGGAGCTCAAATTCTCAGTAAGGGTTACACATAGTGGAATCATAAATCAATAATAAGTGAAAGATAATAAATTATACACAACTAAGAAGGCCTGGAGAATAAATGAAAACACATGCCATCAATAAGTTTAGAATGAAAATGAATCCATTGATTTTGTCATAGTGAAAAACTCATGGAATGGAATAACTAAATTCTAAATAAATAGAATGATTAATAGTTTGTTTTCATGTATCTATCACTTAATAAATTTTACTGTCGAGATGATTTATGTCTGTGGGTAGAAACCCGTCTTATTTTTTGAAACAAACGCGAATGGTTTGTCACCACCTAATTTGCCTCATGAGATCAGTCGATTCATTGAGGGGCTATTGCAGGCCCTAACCATCACTACCAGTCCAAATTATTATTTATACAAGAATGATATGCCTTTTTGTTATCCGTATTGAATAGAGGATATTGATTCATTAATATTTCCCTTGTTAAAATAGCATTCAAAATAAACACTGTATGTGAAACTTTATATGACTTAAGGAAATAATCATAACCATGGTATAATAAAATGGATATTTTCCATAAATATAATATCAAATGAAAAATGATCTCAAATGGGTATTAGATACACCACAGAAGAAATATTTGGTGCAAAATATCAAGTAAATCTCAATGAAATGTAAATTGAGACAGAGTCCCTGACCACGTTGTAATCAATCGAGTAATATGACCAGAAATTAGTAATCACCAAATTAATCCTAGAATACAATGAATATGAATATAATCATGATACTATATATCAAATTGAAGTACACATACACAACAGGCAATAAATAATTGGTGAACAATAGAAATCTCACATAATTAAAAGTGAGATGAGAAACCCCATACTTTAGGCACGAATAGGTTCTTCCTTTGATCTTAATGTCCAAGATAGTCAAATTAGATTAACTAATTACAAATTATGGAACCTTATATACATGTATTTAATGTATTATAACCTTATTATTTTCATTCATGGACTTTGCGATGGGTTTAAGAGGTTTACTATTAGTGTTGTCAAAAGCATTTTCTTCTTTGGTTTTCATTATTAGTTTACTTGTATTCATAAAAGGAATTTCATTTGAAATGTGGTTAAACATCTATAATTTTAAATATATATTATTAGTTATATCACAGAGATTTAAATTATCTTTTAATTATTTTCTTTGTATACCATTATAATGTCTCATTAGATAAAAGATAATGATAAACGCTTGGATTAACATGGCGGTTTTCTGCACAATGAACTTGTTTTGAATTATTATTTTATATTATGAGTTTTTACAGATTTAAGAACATTAAATAAGATAAAATAAATATATTATGATATGGTTCATCAATTAAAAAGGTATCATGACTAGTCTTGAAGATAATAATTGAATTTGAAAACCCGTATTCCATGAACGTGATAAATTAACACATCTCGGACGTTGTTTTCATTTATTGTATAAACGGAGGGAAAAAGAGATGATGATGGAATATTAAATTATTATAAAAAAATTATAGTACATATAAGGTAATGGAGTTTTCATAACATTTTGATGATAATTGGTGAGAATAGAACATATGACAACGGAACTTGAAAAGAAAACCAAATAATTGAAAAGAGGAATTTATCACTTAAATACTTATATTTTAGAATCACCTTATGGACCATGGAAGTAGTATTTTTGTAAGAATTGAAGTACAATAATGTTTGAAGGGATTAATAGTATGGAAGTTGGTAGAGGATGGAAGAACAAGAAGGCTTATGGTTATGGAATTTGTGATGGAAGGAACTTCCTTTTATATGTGAGTTGAGGGGTAACGTACGAATCAAAAAAATTATTAAAATATAATAAACATATTATAGGGTTCAAGACTTCCCAAAGGACTAAAACTAATGAGGAATTAAATTTTCTAAGTAATATTATCATTTTTGGACCTGTTCAATAATTTTGGTATTTTTAAATAATTTAATAAAATATTATATTCATGAAAAACATTTTTATCAAGAAACAAACTATTCATAAAAATCGCCTTAAACACGTAAAAAAAGTTTAATAATCAAATATTTTTTTTATCATATAAATTTCATATTTATCTATGGAATTCGTGAACTTTCTTAATAATATAAAATTATATTTATTTTATTATTTTTAATATCATTTATTTTATTCAGTCATTTATAAAACAATACTGCATCATATTTGTGGAATCCATTATAGTATTAATTTTTTTTCTAAAAAATAAGAATAAAACACAATGGGAACAATAATTTTATTATATTTTCAAATAAAATTCGTTTTTAAATAAAACCTATAGAAAATATCATAATAAAATTTTATTAAAATTAAAAACTTTAACGGGGCAAAATGATTTCCTTTTGAAATAAAATATTATAATGGATTTAAAGTGATTCATGTGAGTAAAAAATCACTCAAATAAGAATAAAAACATAATAATATTTTAAAACATATTATATAAAAATATTATCCAAAATATGGGTCATTTAATAGTTTTTATAAATTTAATTAAATACATTTTATATATTTTTCTTATGCTCGTACAATAGCTACAACAACATTGCATAAACATAGATGTTAATTATTTCATAAAGAAAAATTAAAAATAAAATACTACCATAAATATAAATAAATTATGTAAAAAATAAAATTATTATTTTATTCATTATGAATATTCGATATTATATAAAACCCGAAATCTTTTTAATTTTTTTTATTTTTTCATATCTTTCCCTACACAAGCACTGCACATACATTTGGATAATAATCATGTTATATAAGAATGTTATTATATATTTAAAATTAAAGAGAAAAATAAAAATTAATAATTAAATAATAACTAATGAAAATAATTATTAGCACTCACTTATTATATATAAATTATAGATGTTGACTTTGTCAGCACTGTGTAGGCACTATGTCAACATTAATAATGATTATTTTACTCATATTGAGAAAAATATAAATATTATTTTCTATAAAAATCATATAAAATCCTCCCATTTTAATATAATTTTTTAGTTATTACATCGTTTAAATATATATTTTTCTTAATAAATTCATGAAGATGTCTCCATAAATGCCGTTTTTTATATAAAACTGCATTTTTTACTATTCAACAAAAATTAAACAATTTTATAAAAATCCCATAAATTAATCCAAACCATATTTCATAATGTAGAATCCAAAAAGGAAATAAATGTTTTGAAAATAATTTTCTATATCTGAGAAATTTAATTTTTTATTAAAATCATCATTTACTAAAAAAATACCAATTTTAATATTATAACTGATTTTATTGCTCTTCGAAAAAATAATTAGGGTCTCATAATATTTTCCTATAAACATAGGAAAAACAATATTGATTCATTAATACATGTTATAAAAATTAATTATCATTTAAATTAATCTATTAATTATAAAATTGTAATTTGTTTTTTATTGCTCAAAAAAATACAACACTTAATTATTAATTTTTAAAATATTTAGTCCCATTTATAAGGTGCCTAAATTATATTTTTACTTACATGGGATAGGTTATTATTCATAAGGGTTCATTTCTATTCATAAGGGTCGTGTTATTGTTTATAAGGGTACATTACTATTCAAGTTACTTTTAATAAGGGATATTAAAATTCATAAGGGTCAACTTACTATTCATAAGTGTACATTACTATTCATATGTTTCAAGTTACTATTCATAAGGGTACAATACAATTTATAAGGGTAAAATTTCTATTTATCAAAAAAAAATTGATCCAATCAAACTCTAAATATCTTACTAAACACAACGGTGTAGGTCTGATTTTTGAAATTCAAATCACATAAGTGAAAAACATTATGTTTAATGTCTAGGTTATAACAATTTCTTATAACAATGTTATATTTCAAGAAGACTCAATGTTGCAAGCCTAATACGTTATCTAATGAATTTAAATTATTTATACGATAAAATATTTGGGTGTTATATTTATTGGTTTCCTTTAAAATTCTAGGATTAGAAAGAAAAGTATCAGCAATTGGGATAGGTGCTTTGATCATGCCTGTTGTCGCAACTGTTAAGAGAGATGCTGCTAAAGGATCTAGTCATGCTACATTCGTTGAATTATGAATTCCTCTAGTGATTTCCATTCATGAATATATTTCATCATCGAGAAGAGATTATAAGACCGATCGAGGGTGCCTGGACCGCCATTGACCTTGTCCCCATAGGGCATGGAAAAAAATCTAGAGGTTAATTTGTAAAACACCACTTGTTGACATGACAATGATGTTTCCAATGTTATACCCCTAGTTATTGGTTTTGGGGTTTGAGGATTCAATTATCAAAACATATATGATATAGTAAAGCTGGTGGTTCCTTCCGGGGAGGCAACAACCATGATGGAGTCCCATCTTTCTACTATAGATTCTATAACTCCTCTTTCTGCTACATGGAAAATCCTTATGAATGAAGTTTTTGATCATGATGGGGTAGTCACGAGGCTAAATATTGAGCTCACAAAGAAGAGGTCCTTATAGGAACAACGTGACTAGGAAGGGAAGTAGCTTAGTGGGGAACTAGAGTTCCATAAATGGGAACATGCCTATATTGTGGATGTGGATGACGAGGGGCAGCAATGAGTGGGTGAAGGGGAAAGGGTTGTCCATGAGACCTTATAGGATGCAGAGGCATTGTGGGTGGGTGAAGAGGCTGAGATTGTGACTTTTCTAAGGCCATGTTAGACCATTGAAGAGTCAAATCAAGCATTGATACAACTCTATGAATTTTCTGAATGTCTTCTATTATAGTCATGTCCTTCCCACATGGAGAGGTTCCAAGTTGTTGGTTCCCACCATATCATTATTCAATGAGATGAAACTATTTTTCCCTCAAATACCCTTCCTTTTATATTTTCCCTGAAATATTAATCATTTTCGATCATAATCATTTTAAACAATAATATCATCTAGATATCAGTATGATTTATAATCTAAGATAATGGAATAATCAGGTTGTGATCTAATTGTTTTCCTAAACTGAGGGGATTCGCAAGCAATGCTTGTCTTTTACTAGGGCCACATGGAGAACCCTATAATCTTCGATCCCTCTTTTTTATCACCCTAATTTTTACAAAATAATGTTGTTCACACTTAGCAGGTATAACTAGACATTTTACTTGGGCACAGTTGGAGGGTTTTTTACCTAATAATCATTGTGTCTCTTGATGATTTTTGATTGCTTGTTGTTTTTCCTAACTAGTATATTGTATAGATTCATAAAGCTGGAACTCGACTTTTGTTCAGGTTTCCCTTTTTGGGTTTTTAACATGGTGAGTATTGTGACCTTTTCATTGGATGTTTAGAGTCTTTATTTCTAGAATATCATTACTGATATTTTAGTTTGAAAATATTTGATCATCACTTGTTGGGTGAAGGCCCCATTTTAGGTTTCACTAATAGAGGATTCCCAAGAAACCCTCAAACAAGGACGAGGGATTTGTTTAGGACCATAACTTTTTATTTCTGTATATGGGAGATGATATGGGCTATGGATGCTGCGGGGAATATTGAAATAGAAAAATCATATCCTAAGGACGAATTTTCCTTTTGTTAAGAATCCATTTTTGGGGGAAACATATACAGAACCATTGGGGAATGATATGTATAGTAAAAAAAATATGAACACAACATAATGGACTTCCATTTTCGATGGCCAAGAAATTTTTATGGAACATTGTATTTATTTTTTTATTCAGAAATAAAATGGGACCCTGTTTGAAGGAATGAAGCCTTAAGTTAATAAGGGAATTTATATCATCTTTGGATGGAGAAGCGCTCCCACACGAATTTGGTTTATGTGAATAAAGGTTAAAGAATTATGCAGTTTAATGCCAAATAGCTAGGAAATTTGGGATTGGTTTTGTGAAATCATCCTACTCTAGCTAGATGAGGGTAAGTGGCTCATTTCAACCACTATAGTTTCTCCCAGAATGTCCTTCACCTTTAGGAATTGAGAGTGGAAAATATGTAAACCATAATACGAGGGGTTTTCGAATCCATGGAGGATGTGGGACATAAATGTCATAATTGTTTATGTAGGAAATAATAGCTGCTCCTAAGGAAGGATTTATCATTGGTTGCCATAGCAATGTTTTGGGAAACATATGTAGAGCCTATGGGGTATAATGTGTATAGTCAAACAATGATATCTGCAGGACACCGTCCTTTTACATTCTATGGATAAAGAGTATTATATAGGTTCATATATTTTTGGACACATAGTATGGATTTTGAAAATGGGGTATTCCTTACCATGAAAACGAGGAATATTATTTTGAACATTATCAGGGATTACATGAATTGTAAAGTCTTTTCTATCCCATTCATGTGAGTTATTTCCTTACATAGGTCTGACCCTTACGCGGCTAGGGATGGAATGTTTTCTCTTCATAACTGGATCTGATAATGATATTCAGATATCACTACATATCCTGTGATGATGGGAGAAAATGTATGTCGATATTTTATGGTTTTCACATATGTGGCTCAGATTCGGACATACAGATGAGCCTTTTTATTTTGGACACAGATTCTACCACGAGGTGAAATAGTATGTCGAACCACCTTGTGTAGATTTATTTCTTGTGCAGGGTTTTGAGGGAAAATAATCATGGATATAACCTTGCCTAGAGGTGAATATTGGATATCAATATCTTGTGGTTTAAAATCATATAATCTGGACATCTATGTAGAATCCTTGGGTAACCAGAGAGTAATCGAGATGGAGTGTTATGACATTTCCAAGATGTGGGTAGGAAAGAAAGTGTAAACCATGTTTTCAAGAGTTCATGGATCAGGAGGATAGACACGGGTTTTAATTTTTTTAGGCTTATGAAATATATGAAAATACTGTCCTAGGGATGAATTTTCATTTGGATGATTGAGCATTTATTTTTTGAAATATATATAGAGCCTTTAGGGAATAATGTGCATAGTCAAACAAAGGTGTCTGCAGGACACCGACCTTCCACTCCTGATTTCCATGAAGGGTTATGACGATCCACGATTACTCAAAAAACTAAGTCTAATAAAAGGATATGGTTTACTTGGACACATCTGAAGCACTCAGGCTGTGATTATTCATAGAATTGAGAGGATCTATATACAGATTTAACCTATATGTGAGGCGAGATATTTTGGCTACCTTATAGAATAATGGACTAGTTTTGATGATCCAATCCTCCCAAGACTAGATTCCTAGAATAGATTTTGGTTAGTGCATAAGGAGTGAAGGAATTTTAGCCATATTTGTCATACCTTATAGTTTTTATGTCATTTGGATAGGAATTTAGGCTATGTTGTTTAATTTCATGCATTTAAGACTTTGGGCCACACTATTTAACATCATGCAATTAGAATATCTTCCGTATAGTTTAAAGCAATGTGGAAAGGATTTATTCCATAAATTTTGACATCATGTGTTAAGGATTTATTCCATACAATTTAACTTCATGTTGAAGGATGTCTTCCATAATGTTTAACATCATATAGAATGGATGAATTCTATATAGTTTAACAGCATATGGAATGTAAGATGAAATAATAGTTTAACCATTATGGTTATGGGATGAAGCATAAAAATGATCATGTGAAAATATGAGATAATCATGATGGTGTATTCCTGGTAAGACCTAGACTTGAGAAGGTAAAGAATGTGTAAACCAGGATTCTGAGAGTGCTCAAGTCTAGAGTGGTGGTGCAAGGCTTAGGATCTGATGAGTGTATGGAAGTAGAACTATCATCCCTTAATGAATAATTTTACTCTGGTTGAAAATCAATTTTTGTGGGTAACATATGAAGACCCACTGGGGCATAATATTCATATTCATGCAAACGTGTCCACTGGATGCTATTTGTCCATCTCTTATAGCTGTGGATGGTTATGGTGACTCGAGATTTTCTTGAGGCTTGGATTTTGATGGATGAAAAGAATATTAACTGGGTACATAAGGAATATTGGGGCCATGATTAGTTTTGAGGTGTGAAATTATTTTTAAATATCTGATTTGTATGTAATAGGAAGCATGGTCATTCGATTCTTTCTAGATGTAAGAACCTATATATGAAATCCCTTGCATCTATTTGCATTTTACATGTTAGGGGTGGGGGATTCTCCCATTTTTATTCTATATAGTTGGACCTTGGATTTTTTACTTAAGTGTCAATTATGTATTTCTTCCAACTGAGAAACCAATTGTACATAGTTCTTGAGATACGTTATAGTTTAATGTTGTGTGGTTAGGACCTATTTGGCCTTGCAGTTTAATGTCATGCAGTGAGGAATCCTTTGGCCATGTAGTTTAACGTCATGCAATATGGAATCTAGATTCCCTAATGTAGGACTGGCTTATATGTAGAGGGAGACTTTGATTCATGAAGACTGGACCTGGGAAGGCCTAGTTGTCACTATGTGTCCCATTGATGGATGGGAATTAAGCCACACATAGTTTTGGTATCATGTGTAGTTTAACGTTATATATTTTTGATGCTAGTGAACCAACCTGAAAAAGGATGAGGTGAGTGAAGTGTTGGGTTTGATCCTTGTGGAGGTTTCTTATGTATCCCAGTTAATTTGGAATCAATGTCCACATTGTTCTTGAAGGAAATTCCCTGCACATATCGGGTCTATACATAGAAAGGAGGTAATTTTTTTAAAGTAGTGGCTGAACTAGGATGAAGAATCTGGGAATCATTAGACATCCATCGAGAGAAGGAATCAATCCATACATCGTTCTTGGGGTTCTCTATACCGGTTATACCCATGCACCAATAGGGGTTACTTTAATTTTTTTATGGCAGTGGGACTAGTAAGGAAT
Source organism: Viscum album (assembly GCA_963277665.1). Classification (NCBI taxonomy): domain Eukaryota; kingdom Viridiplantae; phylum Streptophyta; class Magnoliopsida; order Santalales; family Viscaceae; genus Viscum; species Viscum album. Next base: position 1,418,437,626 of record OY728123.1, on the reverse strand, counting down.
TTCCAAGAATAACTATGTATCACATAGGGCAGAAACCAATCCACATGTAGTTCTTGAGTACGACATGGTAGGTGACTGATTCCGGAAAAAAAAAATTATTCTATACTTAGAACATAATTGGGGCCATATAGTTTATTTTCATGTAGTAAGGATGAAAGTTATTCCCATGCAAGCCTAACTTGAATGCAGGGAGAGGGGATTTATTAATTTTTACTGGTGGGTAGACTCGGATGTATAATCTAGGTGTCTTTACTTATCTTACGAGAGATGGAATCATGCCATACACAGTTCTAAGGATACCCCCACTCCACGTGTTCCACTCTGATAGGTCCACAAAGAGGGGGGATTTATACCATGATTTTCAAGATGATGGGCTTATTATAATCCTATATGCTTTGTCAATGTAGGGGAAATCCTAACCTCCTTTCTTAACCTCACATGAGTTATACTATATGTGGAAAACAAGGAACGATGAGAAATTCCCTTGTAGTAAATTGTGGGTAGAGAGGCACTCCATGTCATGTGGTGGATGGTCCAAGAATGTGGGGAAAATTATATCTACATATCTTATTGATGAATAGGAATCAACCAATATGTAGTTCCTTAGCACGCCATGGTAGGTAACTGATGTCAGAGACTGTGTTCCCTAGGGTGATGACATCATTAGGGCCATGAATTTTAACATTGTTTGGTAAGGACGAAAGTGTAGAGCATTTTTATGTCATGAAACATGGACTAATATGTTGTTATTACACAATGTAATTTTTTAAGAACCTCACAATGGTTGGTTCTATTGTGATCTGGACATCAATTTAAATAAAGGAATACACTCCATTATAGTAAACATTGTGCAGTATATATGGTTCTTCCCATTTCGGCTCCATCATTGGAAGTTTATTATCAAGTATCATCACAGTTCTAATAACCAATACCATTTCTCCCTTGGGGAATGATCAGAGGAAACCCTTCTTATTGAAGGCTCATGCAATCTGATTTTTTGTAGAATTCAAGATAGCGTAGAGTGTGAAATCGTTTCTCATCCAACAACTCCATCTAATTAAATCATTATTGTGTTTTCTCATTGCAGATAGTTGATCAAAAATAACTATTAAGAGTGATGAAAATTTAATTTTAATGGGTAGAACAACCACCATCCCATATACTAACGATGATAGGGTTTCTTGAGTGGAAGTGTGGATTGTGGTCTGGTATTCCTAGAGGGCATGGATGATTTTTTATGAAAATGATTTGTTATCCACATCTATTATCTTGTTAAGTATGTTTGGATATGGTTTTGTTGAAACCCTCTATCTATCCATTTCCCACTACGAGGAAGTGGGATGAATGGTTGGACTTGATACCATACTCCTAGTAGAGTTTTTACAATTCAACATAGGAAAAATTGGTGCCATTTTATGTCAGTATTGTGTGAGGGACACGAAACCTAGTGATGATATTGGCTTTCAAAAAGCTGACGATGCATTTTTCTCCAACATATTTTAAGGGTCATGTATTCTACTCATTTAGAAAATAAATTCTGTTTCTACGAGAATAAGCATAAATTTTCATGCCATGGTACGAGGATATGGTCCCATTAAATCTATTCCCCATATTGAAAATGGACAGTAGTACATATTTGTGTCAAGAAACTCTAGTTGGTGGGATAATATTACCCAAGCCTCCAATTTTTTTGAGAGAGTTTGGATGCTAAATGGACTGCCCCACAAGTTTTACCATGCACTTTTTTCATGAAGGCAGTGTTCTCTTCTCCATAAATGCATCTCAAAAGGATTCCCTCAAGGAATATCTTATAAAAAGATTTCATTGATTTGTGCCATTTTACAACATGAAAATGACCGCTATCCTTCAGATTTGTTCCCTTCCATACCTATATGGTTTGATTTACCTCTTTTGAATATAGCCCACAATGGGGGTCATCCAGCTAGTAGTAGAACCATACAACTAATAGATGGGGATGATCTATTTAATATCTTCTTTGTTAGTATGAACACATGGTATAACCATCTTGTGGTGGGTAGCACATATGAATGACTCGTTCTAATCCAAATTGGCCAGAACTTTTGCTACACTTTCCCGTGAAATGACATGCACATTTTGTGATCCGGGAATGAAAGTCAACATCGGTTCTAAAATTAATTCTACAATCCATTATTTTACATGGTTCATCAAAGGTATCAACTCATATTTCTTGATGGCATAGTCACCATTGACTTTCATGATACCAGTTTTGAATCTCCTTTTACCTTCAAGTGTTCAACATTCACTTGTAGTGCTAATTCCAGCAGTGCAATGAGAGCATGGTACTCTGCTTCACTGTTAGTATATCCTTTTAACAAGAAGAAAGAGTAGGAAAAAATTTCTTTTTCTAGGGATATGAGTACGAATTTTGACCCGCTTATTTCAATTTGGAGTCTTCTATTAATTTTCTTCTTTGGATTCTAGAGGTACCATCAATGTGTATTCCCCACATCTAGGAGTTTTCTTGAATAGGGAACACTTCCTAATTAGTTATCTCATATGATAATGGGCCATGTCCTCTTATGGGATGCTCAACTAGGAAATCTACAGATGCTTGATCTTTGATAGCTTTCTATGGTATGAAACATATATTGAACTTTTGTAGGATGACCACCCACCATTACATGCCTCTAGTTATCATTGGATGACTGAGAATTTACTTAAGTGGGTTGATATGTATGATCAAATGTACATTGTGGTACTTCAAGTAATGTATCATTTTCTAGAACACAAATATTAATTCAATGAAATACTTTTTGATATTTGAGTAATGAATGTAGGTAACATCCATGGCTTGACTAAGATAATAAATACTATTCTCACTACCAAAATCATTCTTTTGTGTGAGGTGGGTGCCATGGAATCACTCTCAGGTGGTTATGTATAGAATAAGTTGACTTCCTTCCCTGGATTGCATTAGAACCGGTGTACTCAAGATATATTTCATGATATTATCAAATAATTCCTTACAATCATCAGTCTGTTGATATTCTACGCATTTCTTTAGAACCCTAATAAAGTTAAAACATTTTACTTCAATTTTTCATATGAAGCACATAATGTGAGAAAGATACCCTTGGTGTCCTCTCAACTCTGTGAGGTTGCAAGCTGGTTCCATACCAAGGATTGACTTTTTCTTCTCAGGGTTAACATTCATTGATCGGTGGCATATAATGAAGCTAGGGAATTTCCTTGAGGTGTTGTTGAAAGCACATTTCAAGGGGTTCATTTTCAATCTACGTTGTTGTAGTTTATTGAAGACAGTTTCAAGGTAGTCCAGGTAGTGCTAGATGTTTCAGAATTTAACCACCTGATCATGAACATAATCATCAATTAAATTTCCATAGAAGTGTTAGAAAATGTAGTGCATGGCATGATGATATGTGGTTCAAGCTATTTTCAAATTGATGGGAATTAGCTTATTGAAAAAACCGCTGAGAAGCCTTGAAGGTGGTGGATTATTCATAGTTATGGGCTATTATGAAATAGTTATTTTCAGAACAGTTGTCTATGATTGAGAGAAACACATGTCCAGTAATCGTGTCAACCAAAAATTCTGTAATCGGGACTGGGAAATCAACTTTATGTATATACCAGTTGAGGTCCCTAAAATTGAAGCAGACCCTGATCTGCCCATTTTTATTCATAACATAGACAATTATTTCCAGATATATGGGGTATTATACCTCTCAAATGATGTTATATTTTATTATATTTTCGATCTCCGCTTATATTTTGGAAGTATGTGTTGGGTGCATCATCCTGGTGGCATTCTTGTAACCATGATGATATTATGGAAGGATGAGATGGTGAGTGGACACTAATGGATCAAGATAGGGAATTTCCATATAATTTCAGGTGAAATCATCTCATTTATTCTCAAGGAAGGAGTCATATATATCTTTCTCTTTGGGACGCATTGGCAAAGAAACTAGAGTGGGTTATGGGTCTTCTTCCTCACCCAAGTTGATTCCTTTGAGTTCATCAAATATGGTGTAAATGAATTCCTCAAATTCTCAAGGGGAATCTATTAGGTCTTCTTCTTACTCCTCCGATGCATACTCATCATCTTACTCTTTATCTACTGATGGGGAAACAATCCTTGAAATCATATCTCCATATTTGATGGTGGATTTGTACTCTTGGTGTATGGATGTCTCTTCTTCCTTGACCATTGGTGGGAGTTTATCTCGGATGATGCAGTGGAGGCTAAAAGAGTTTCCTCAACTAAATTGAATAATGAGAAAATTATTCCTACCTCAGCAGGTGAGGCTGGAATTTCCTATAGTTTTGATATCGATTCAAGGGTATTTTCATCCAAACCCTCCCCATTATCTCATTTTTCAATGAGATTTCCAACATCATCGGGCTTGGTAGTCATAACTAAACTCACGAGGATGGATGAATAAATGTTCTATCTTGGACGTGCGCTTTCAATCAGATTGATGGGAAGTGCGTATTCTTCCCCGAGCTACTTTTGTGGATCAGAATGAAACATTTCTAAATCATTTGGTGTGGAAACCCAATAAATTCCATCAGAAAAAGCTACTTCAGCCTCAAACTACTAGGGACTCAATAAAGCCTCTACGAGAGATTCCTTGTGACCTCCTGATAGATTCATTACGTCCATGTTTTAGAGCGTAGCTAGAACTAAAGATAACTATGTCAAAATTTCATATATCTGATCTAATGGATGGAACTTATTTTCTTGATGATGCCCTTTCATAGGAACCTTTTGTGTTTGATCGTTTTATGGAGATGGTTTGGGCCTTGGTACCAGAGCCATAGGAGCTCCCATCCTTTGTGAACTTGGATAGATAGATCTTATAACATTATTCATTTCTTCATCCTCTGATGGGAACATTCATATGATTGGATGAGGGTGACATCTTGTGGGGATATGGGAATTTTCCTATCCCTATTGAGTCTGCTGGAGGTTCCTCCCGTTGGTTTCTTCAACACTGATAGTTTGAGTGGGGTTACAGCCATACACTTTATTTCTACTATTGTTGCATCTCCCGTGGTATCCATGTCATCTGTGGATTCTTCCTCCTACTCCTCAATTTGGTATAGGTAATTCAAGATAATAATCATACTCATCGTTGGAGAAAGGTTCCATCAAATGGATGACAATGATGGAGCCAAAAACCAGCTCCTCTTCTGATGATGTCTTTGGCTCATCATCTACTTCTGGTTATGCCATTTGTTGGGGCAGTGCTGATTGTGCTATTTGGTGGGGTGGTTACCATTATATTAGCTTTGTTGGCATGGAATCTGTGAGAGTCAAATCCAACCTTGTCCTAGGTGCAATTTCATCTTCCAACACTTGCATGATGCCCTTCTAATTTGACTACATTTTGGGAAGCTGTCCTCTGGAGGATTGTGGATCTGAGAATGTTGGTTTGGTTTAATTAGGAGACATTTATGCATTTTTGGTTTCTTAAAATATTCTTAGAGTATGCCTTGAGCTTGGTTGACTATTTTCCATGTCATCCAACTATCAAAATTGGTCTCTTTTTTGTTAACAACTTTTTTCTAGTTCACTTCTTCATCCAGTTCAGTGGTGGAAACATGTGCCAATTCTAGTCGCAGTGGTCCCAGCATGACCTGTGTGGAATTCATCATATTATACAGGAGGTATTTTAAGAAAAAAAACTTCTTGATATTATGTAATAATATCCGCTGGAAGGGATAGTAGTTTGTCTGGTCATCAAGTCCTACATCATCAGCCCGCTTTGGCTTGGGAAGGTGAAGAAAGTTTTAATTCATGGTATCCATAAATTATCCATGGACTTAGTCATCTCAAAAAGACTATACATTATTTCTTCATTCCTTGAATTGATTTCTTTTATCCCCCTATCATCTTGTAAGGATGGGGTGGGGGTGTCTCCTAATGTCTCAAGGGTCCGACATTGTTTGGTTGGGAAATTGGAGCTGGGGCCAGTGCAGGGAGTGGCTTAGGTGTAATAAAAGCTACTCCAACCATCCTTGACCTTTTAACAAGGACTGATGGTGCTTTTTGAGACTTGATATTAGTCTGTTGTAAGGAATCACTAATCCTTTGAGTGAAATCAGTGAAGTCTTAGAACCCAGTTTTAAACTTCACTAGAATGAGAGGTGTTCATATCTGGTCTCAGAGATTATCAGTTCACTTGGAAAGCGTCTCATCATGGGGGAGTGGTTAGTTCAAAGAGTAATTCAAACCTTTCTATTTGGTGATGATATCTGAGACTCTATTGTTATCCCACTAGTTAATGTTATTGATATCACTGACCATTGTTTTCGGAAACTTTGCGCTAAACTAGAACATAAAATGGTGCTGAATATCCTCTTATATTTTTATTGAGTTAGCTTGAAAACTGGTGTACCACATGATGTATGGTCATTGTAGGGTTCACAAAAATCATCTGAGCTTCACATCGCCTTTTTTCCACAAAGTTCCCACCATGGGATAAAAATAAGAGGAGTAGTGCATTAGATGCTACCATGGGTCCCCTAAGCCTTTGAAAACTAGATCCATTGATTCATGTCCTTTTGAAACTGAGCATGAGCGGGTATATCAGGGGGAATGATTGGATGTGACATAACCGCTTGAATTGGAAGCGGATACCCAGTCAGGGGAAACCTTTATAGATTTTTATGAGAATGTTCTATTTGATTCCCTAATGGAGGGAAATCATTATATCTTGTTGGGATTGGGTTTAGGTAGACAGATTGTCCTTTCACCGCCCTATGTGACCCTTCCAGCCCTGCTTTTGTCAGGAAAAGCCTGTGAGGCATAGGGACAACTCATGTAAGTGTGTATTGATGCTCCACCAAAGGCACAAACCCATTAGGATGACTTTATCTTAACATCTTAGTGTTGAGTCTTCTCACTTCATTCATTTCTTAATCCAGTCAAATGAATCTCTCATCAAGACTAAGGGAATCATCTTTACTAGGGGAGGATATGTGTCATATACCTATCTATAATTATTCTCTTTATTGAGGATTCATGTGGGAGGTAATGGGGGATGATTGAGGGGGGGACACATTTTAAGAAAACTCTTTGGTTTCTAGTATGAACACCCCCAGACTCGGTGTGGACCATCTCTGGGAGGGAACCATCTTTTCCAGTTTCCTCATTATTTTCATAATTATTAGTGAGGTATATGGGGATTATGTCCATGATATTCACTGAGGCATACCGCATTTGGGGTGGCGTACCAGGTGCTGAATGATAAGAGAGCTTCATACACCATTTATTTGATCATTTTAATCCATTATTTGAAACTCTTTAGGTTTCATGGTGAGGAATGACTCAAAGTGAGCCATGACATGACCTCTTAGTATGCCTTCATCTCGAGGGACATGAGTCATGATACTAGATGAAATGGGTGACACCCTCTCCATTGATCTCCCCATATGGGAGAAGACTGATGTCTGTTGAGGAGGAATTTGAGGTAACAATTCCCCCATCCCCATGGGATGCAGTTTCTTCCGATCTTTTATTGATAGTATTTGGTCTGGATTTGCTGAGATTATTGGGAAATTGTGAGTTAAAAAATCCCCCAGTCCCGCAGGCTGGGGTTGATCACGTGTTTCAATAGATACTGCTTCTAATGACACCTTTTTGAGCTTTCTCATTCCCATAAAAATGTGAGTTGGATATGTTACTATGTTTGCATGTGAATTACTTGCTTCAGAATAAATGATCATTTCCCTTTGATGGATTCCCTTAAATTGGAGGCCTTCTGGATGATCTCAATTTTCTGTTTCAAGATCTTCTCGATGGCTTACTCTCGTTATGCTTGCACTGCTGAGACTAACTCAAGGTTTTATTTTGTCAAGCGTTATACCTTTTGTGATTATATACATCAAGTAATGTCTTCTTGGGTAATGAAATTATAGAATGTCATTTGCAGAGTGTTATGCTGGACGAAGAGTGGGGTGAAGTGTAGGTCTCTATATTCTCTCCATACCCGGATATAAACACTAGGAAGGGCATCACTAATAATACAATGCAAAATATACAGTGCATAGAGGCAGTTCAACCTGAGGTCATTCTTTCCCCTTTAAGATTGTTTCCATTGAGAATATATAGGGGATTCATGGTTTATTTGATGGAGAATCTCTCCCAAGAGGTTAACATGGAATGTGTACCCATCATAGGTTCAAACACTTCTTTTAACTAGAGGAGATTCATCCAGATATTGTGGTGAATGTTAAGAATACATTCTTCTGAAAAATATTTTGTTATGTTGAATTGAGAAATGTATGTCGGACAATACATCACTGTTTTGTCATCCCTATCTTGTTTTCTTCTCCCAAGGAAGATATACTATTATTATTCCTCCATGGACTCTTCTGGTTGATCCTCCCAGTTTGACTACTCCTTAGTGATTTCGTTCCAAGAAACTGGGATAACGAGAGTCTTATTGATATTTGAATGGTACTGGGGTGGCTCGAAATATGAGCATGTCCCAAGGCCATCCTTTATTTGATAAATGATATAACTTTTCATGGAGAGTGTATACCATACATCGTATTCTATTTTTCAAATCAACTCAGCATATGAGGTTTCTCTCGTATTTGACATGACGAGGGGAGGACCTTCTCACTGGCATAAATTTGGACTCCAGGGAGGACCTTCACAGTTATTTATATGATAGAGAAAGATACTATCAAATCTTATTGTTTGGCTGTAGAGAGAAATTCTGCAGCGTAAACCCTAGGGAAGACCTTTAGGGTGGACCGCAGCAAGGGGGGACCTTCTGGAAGTTTATGATCATTGAGGGGAGGACCATCACAATGACTACTATCATGGTGAGGAATACCATCATAGCTCTAGATACATGTAGATTATATGCATTGTACACCCTGAGGAGGGCCTTGAGGAGGTACTATTATGAGGGGAGGGACATCTCGTTATTTAATGTCACTATATGTAGGAAATTCTTTGCGACTGTTGTCATGGTGAGGGATACCATTTTGGAATGATATATGACTATAGGGAGGACCATCTGGTGGACTATATCAAGGGAAGGTCCTTCTTGTTGTATGATCTTCTGGTCAATAGGAGAGATACCATGACACACATTAAGAGATATTCTCTCATGACATATTATCTCTGTCCCACATAGTAATTCCCCATGTGTGCTCTGTGTAGGACCCTCTGAACTACTAGTTGCAACATTACGAGGAGGAAATTCACAATTACAATTGTCACATCCATAATTTGGCAATGGACTAATAGGATCTTGATCCTTTATTGATAAATGTTTGACTGTGCGAATAATTATTGCTACCATGTTGGTAACAGTATTCATGTACAAGTATTTGGTAGGGATATATGTGTTCCTTGGAGTGGCCACCATGTTGGACCGGTGTCGCCCAGTTGGAATGGGTATCTGTTCCAAATCCAGTTTTCCTTGTATTGTGGAATATGGTTGTTGAGACTTCTGGACTATATCATGGATATTGGTCTTCTCTAAAGTGATTATCTAATTTTTTGGATATATCACCCCACCTGGGGAGATCGGGTCGTGGTCCTGACTCCTCACTTTTACCGCCAATGAAATGGCATCTAGACATGTCTGGAAGATATAGTCTAAAATCAACGTCTAATCCTCCATCATTTCTAGCATGTTCTGAGTACATCTTTAGATGGAACAAGTATAAATTACCATTCTGATTTCAAGGTAGGAGTTTATGCCTCCTCCGGTCCTCCATGAGTCACTAGTGGGTACTGTCGATTCTCCTGTGTCGAGGCAGATGAATGAGTCTACTGCCAGTTGTTTTCTCTGGTAGCCACCATATTTGGCAAGTGTGATTTTTATTTTCTAGAAACTTTTTGGTATCCTCGTTTCCACTATATTTTTCTCATGGAATTGATTTGAATCCCCATGAATTTTACACTCATCATATTTAATTACAACTGTATCTGGCTAGTGGGCTTCATATGTGCTGTCAATGTTGAATGGCTAGCCATGATTTTCCACCCTATTTATATAGAGATCTTGTTTTGCATAAGTAGCAATTTTTTCCTACATATAGCAGGGTTCCATCATATTTAAATGAAGGTATTCTTGTGCATTGGTAGATATTTTCATCTTCCTATGGTTTTCTTCTCTGTCTGCAAGGTGATAACTTATGCACTTGAAGAAATGTGGGTTTTCTCATATTGTGGTAGTCTATTTCCGTGGTGGGATTAAGTAGGAGGAGTATGATTTTATTCTCACCCATTATGTGCCACCACGTCAATGGGGTGGACCTCCACCTTAGGTTCTAGGGCGATAACATGTTCTTGATTATTCATTTCTTTCCCTTGGTGGCTGCCCAAGGGGCCTGTGCCCTTTGGACTGAAGCAGGATCCCTCAACATGGGATCCTCTTCAGTGTGAGGATATTTGGTCATACACCACTGATGGAGATATCCTTCGATAGGTGATATTGAGTGGGGTTACTATGCATTTGAGATGAAGTCATTATCATCGACGTCATCACCCTCCCTAAGATAAGGGGTACTTGTTATCACAATTTGGGGATTCACTTCGAAAGTAGATGGATATGGTCAATAAGGCCATCCTGTTCTGGGGTTCCAACCATGGATGAAGAAGTGGGTTTTGAGATTTTACTGATTAGAGGCCCTTTTTTGCTTCCTCCACTCTAGGGAGAGTAGAATTTTGATGGTACTCAATAATCAATGTGTTTGAAACCTATCACTGAAGACACTAGGTAGGAAAAGGGGTCATGTTATTCTTTGAGGATCCTTCCACCAGTTTGGTCACTGACATGCATGTCTAAAAGATTTATGGAGATACCATATCAATCAAATAGATCTCTTATAAATTCCTTCTATATCTATATATGAATATTACAAGCAAAAAAACCATGTCAAAGTAGCATATGATACTCACTTGTGAAATTGATGAGCTTGCATGGTCCTCTTTCTTTTGAATGTGAGAGGGGCTTGAGGTTGGGAACTCTTCCACCTTGATGAAGGATTCATGTCAGGTACACCATTTTTGATTCATCTCGATTCATGACACACTAAGTATATTGATGGGGCGAGATGGTCCCACTAGTATTGGGTAGTGTGTCCTTTTATATGTTATTATGGAGGTGTTGCGTTTTCATGATCCCGGTGGGTGATTTCAATGTGTGTTACACATCTGTGAAATTGTCCTATGTTGGGTATGATGGCCTCATATGGTCTCCAGTGAGTTTATTTATGGATCCAGAAACACCCAATGATCTGGATATCCATGATTTATAGACCTGCTTTCTAGAGGTTTGTGCTTGCTGGATGACAATTTGGCCAACGACACATCATGAATCCATTGGTCAAGATGATGGGAGATCAGACACATCTTACCCTTCTTTGGAGAATTATTTCCTACTCTAGGACTCTTTTATAGGTTTAATCAATGTTCATAAGTTCATGAATCCTTGGTTTTTTTGTAAAAAATGTTTCCACAAATTACACATGTGTTGCAAGACCGATCATAGAGGCACGTGGAATAGGAATTCTAAGTCAATGCTAATTTAAGCCATATCATGAGGTGCTCTATAATTTATCATCATCCAGGGGAAAGGAAAGTTGATTCAATATCAAGATCAAACCCATGAGATAGGTTTCTTATTTTTTTCTTTGAGTGGAATCAGAACCCACATAGTTCATTGTCACTTGACTAGACACATCACCTTTTATGGTTGTGTGATAAGGACCCATCCGTGAGGATTAAAATTATATGACAAGGACGTCTAGGTGAAAGGATATTAGCCATGATCCAATAAGGGTAATAAACCAAAGAAGCCCAAGTTTCCCAGGAATGATATGGTCTCCAGGATGAATATGAACCTTCCAAGAATATGGCCCTGAGAATTCATGGTTTCTTTGGGTATTGGGTTTGGACCTCAAGGAGGCTTTATACATATCTTAATTGATTTGAAATAAAATACCTCGTTGTTTCATTAGATTTGTAATTTTATATAAGATTATGCTTGTGAGATACCCACTTGATGGGGAAATGATCTTTCATTTCATGGATGAGATGGTATAGATCTTGGGCCTAGGTAAAGGTTTATTATATATCCCAGTTGTGCTAGGAATCAGAATTCTCAATGATTATAATGTGCTCTGCCAAGGTCGTATATTCAAAGTCCTCTAAGCATGCATGATCCATTCTTAGTGTGAGAAATAAGAGGAAATGAAATATTAAATAAAACAACACTTTCTCTATTCTTCTAGTGGATAAGGAGTAGCCCATGGTGGAAGATGTCGGGACAATGGTGGATGAGGGTGCAGAACAATAGAACATACAATATCAAATGAGAGTGAATGTCATTAGGTCTATCCTGAAAGGCAAGTGGATTAATCCATGAGGGATACCCTAGTGTGTGTTCTGAGAAAGGGGAGGATTTTTTCTTCTCGTCAAAAGGGAAAAGCAAGTGTGATTCCTTGAACTGATCACTTCCCATCATTGACTAGAATAGAAAGTGATACAACTTGATCCCTAGAATGGGGAGGTTCACATAAATATCACAATGTTGGACTCTGGGTGAACATGGGAAATTATACTTAAGAAAATTAATGGAGCCCATACCGATGTGCAGATTACTTTTGTGACTCCTCTTACCAAGGGTATGTAGACTCATAAGGGCACATTGATGCACCTGATGGTTAGTTTATATGGATCATGTGTCTTGGGAAGAGGCGTTGTCCCGATTCCACTGGACTGGTTTGTAGAGAGGATTCATATAATGGGATGGAGATTGAAATGACTGATCGGTACTAGAGGGTGGAAAGCCTGAGGATATGCTACTCCGCATATCATTTTTTCATGTGGGATGGGGTACCTTCTACATAGTGTTTTTCTATGTGTGTGGAAGGAATGTATGTGTACCATAGTGGTACAAGAATCTGGATGTGGTCCACATTCCAGAGTGGTATGCGGCCTAGGGATACCTTTACATAACATAGTGGTATGCAGTGCTGGAGTCCGTCCATGTGGAAGAATGCTACACCGGGAAGAGTTTTGTCCACTTAGGGTTACCCTACATTGTACGCCAGATTGATGAAGGAGCATTAGTCTCGTTGTTCATGGTGATTCATCTAGAAAGGGTGTCTAGTTTTCTGTTTTTCTTTTAGGTTCATGTTTTACCCATTATATTATAATTTCTTCTATTTATGGTTCACGGTGTGTTTTTACCTACTAGAAACCGTTTCCAGTTCTGTACTTCATCGAATTTTTTCCTTTGAAACCTTTCGCCCATAGAATCCCAACACTCCAAAAAAATCCAATCCTTTTCACTGATCCCCTTGGTATCCTTTTAAAAACTGTAAAGGAGTCTATATCTATGGGAACACTACACCTTTTGGGGAAATAAATAGATAGATCATCCGACCTATGGACTACTTGGTCAACCGAGGCTCGTGGTGTTGTAGTTCATGGTGGCAGAAATTACGTTCTCAATTCCACGAATTATGTGGTTCGGGGGGCACTGTCATCATTTTCTCATCCAATAGATAATCATTTCATGGGGATGGTATAAAGGTGTAAAACCCTATGTTTTTTTAAAAATAAATGGAAATTTCTCGAGAAATGTTTTATGTAGATATTTATAACTTTCCTTAAAATATAATTTTACCACTTCTGTGTTTTAAATTTAAAAAAACAGTCATCTACAGTTTTGTTCAGTATGTTATTTAGAGCATAATGGATCCAACTTGTTTTTATTGAATAGTAACACACCCTTATGAATGGTAATATGAATAGAAATATGACCATAATGAGTAGAAATATGAACAAATCTTTAAGGCATGATGATAATGGCATTTTGGTTATTTTTTCAATGTAATATAAAAGGAGTTATTGTTTTAAAACTATTAATTTTTTAATTAAGTATGACTTTATTTAAAAAATAATAATAATATTTCTAATTGCTTTTTCAAAAAATGGACTTCATTTTTGAATTCTCCACATTGAGAAATTCTAATGGTGAATTTTTTGGATTTTTCTGAAATTCTTAATTTTTCGATGAATAGTGAAATATGGTAAAATACCGTATATTCAAGTTATTAGTAAAATACAATATTTATGAAATCATAAGTGATGTAATAACACTTGGTTCAAACTAAATTTATATTTTTACTATTTGGGGTCACATGAATTAAGAATATTTATAGTCTTGAGCAAATATTTTATAATAATGATTCAAATAATAAAAAATACCCCCACTTCTCCATTTTAAATACCACCCTCATTCACCTCTTCCTCCCACACCTCTCAATCCTTGAGAATTTTCTATCCCCCTTACTGAATATATTATTTAATAATAATGAGATACCCCTTTCCTCTCATCAAATTATTTTATGAAAATTTGGACGACGTTGTTTGGCTGCCCGATTTTCGTATGGAATTTCTCAAATATTCCTTTTTTTGAAGTCCCTTTATTTTCTTCTTCTTTCCACATATCCTATTATCCAAGATTAATGAAAGCTATAGAATCATGTATATTCAGTATGTTCTCATGTTCTCGTAATATTCATAATCATCTTCTTCTCCTCCCCAACTTATTTAGTGGATTAAAAACATTGTCTGTGATGTGTTGAATTACCGACATCATGGATGATGTGATTTAAATTTGATTTAATTACTTCACGTATAGTCATGAAACCATTTTATTGTTGACACAGGTTTTAATATATTTATTATGTATCATCCATGGTTTTGAAATTAATTTTTATACATGGATTTAAATTATAAAACAAAATGAGGTCATTATTATGAAACATCCACTAAAATGATCTAAACGAACATCATTAATGTTTCAACTTATGAAACATTCTAATGTAATAATACAAAATGATAAATCGTATAATTTATTTTAATGTAAATATATAAATACCATTCCATTCCTATTCTAGATTTTCACTTCCTCTCGACAAGAACATCCATCATGAACCAATCATGGAAATCATGTAAAAACAATCCGTAAACAATGCAAGGAACAAAATACTAACAATTAAATGGTGAAATGAGATTGTGAAATGATAATATAAGATGTTATAAACATTTAAATGTTTCTGTAAAACACTAATAACATTTTTTTATCCTTTATACAGGAGGTTTAATAATGTTTCAAGTAAGACAAACCTGAGGTAAGAGAATTATTAACCCGATTTCCATTCTTTGGGTTAAACTTCTACTCAGTTATTTATGTGGTGTTAAAATAGTTTGTGTGATGAGATTTTTTATATATTATATTTAATTATTTTTATTTACAATGTATATACATATTACATCAACACTATTAAGTCTCAATTCTATTATATGATATTTATAATGGAATTTTCTTTTAAAATATTCTTTTAAAATTCAATTCTACAAAATTTAAAAGAAATGATTTTATGAAATTATTCATATTGTATGATTATGTCTTTATTCTTGGGAATTTATTATGATGAAGGGTGGGACCTATATCTCTCTCCAATTCATTGGGTATGTGTATATCGGAGGTCAGCCATATGGTTACTCCAAGAGTAACTGTGATGGTTACAGAAATTGTAAGGTAGCCGTGAGGGTTACAAACTATAGGTAGCCGACAGGGTTACGAGATTACATAAGTAATTACCCAAGAAACGTTTATGGTTCAACTTATTTTATCTTCATTGTGGGAATCTTGAGGAAATATCATGTTCTAAAATGTAAGTATATGTATAGGTGATAATTATATCTTTTGAAAATGATTTTATACGTTACAAGTATTCAAGGACTAATGTGTTATTACATTATTTTTTATCCATTACTGAGATTTTGTTATCAACCCATGTTTTTAAATTATTTTCATAGATTATATGGATGTGTAATATAATGAAGTAAGCCAAGTTAAATGTTTGAATAATAGTAAAAGAAATCATGTTTTATGTGAAAAGTTTTATAGTTTTCAAGAAATGGATACTATTTTTATGGTATCAACTATATAATATTGATTAATTATATGAATATTTTATGTCCAAATTATCTAAAAATCTAAACTTGAGAAGATCTACAATGTGAAAGGAGTTGAATTGTTGACTAAATTCAAGATTATGTAACATAATAAGGTTGGGTCCTTATATTTGGTATTGGATGTTTTTTTAGTTAAATTTAGGGGTTACGATGATGTTAACATATTACCCTAAATGTTTTTTTTAATTTAGCGTAAAAATTTAAAGATTACCATGTTTCTTAGTCTATGATATGTTTGTTTAGAATGGTTTTCCGTAGAAGAAACAGGGAAGCTGAATAGGAGAGGCATCGACAGAATGAAATCCTTCCGAATCATCAACCCAAAATTGTTGTAATTTAAACCAAGCAGTTTGTGAAACTAATGGCTCAGCTGATGCATGTAATAAATGGTGGTGGCATCCATTAAAGAGAAAAACTAGTGGAACCACAATGGAACATGAAAATAGTGGAACATTTTATGATACAACCCCCTCATAGTTTCAATGGATCTTCTAAACCAGTAGCGGATGAAGGAAGGATTAAAGCCCTTGAAATTGTACTTGATGTTATTGGATGTTTAGAAAATCAAAATGTGAGTGTTTTAATTTATTTTATTGTAGGTGAAGTTTATTAGTGGTGGTTAATTTATAATAATATCAGAGATAGAGTGGATATTGATGCCTTAGAGTGGGATGAATATAAAATTCTTTTCTTTGAAAAATATTTTTCTAAGGTGGTGTCACATAAGATGGTGATGAAATTAGTTGAACTGAATCATAAAGTAGTTGACTAAGTGGTCGTGTATGAAGAAAAATCCCACCAATAGGCGAGGTATGCTCTAAATATAATTCTAGATCTTGATTGAAAAATCAACTACTTTTACTCAGCACTAAATCCAAAGTATCAAGGGGCGTTGGCCTCCCGTGAATTCAAATGTTGTTAGAAACCTGTAAAAATGGATGAGAGGGTGGATATGGAGTTTTGTGATGATCATGTTCATTTTGTAAACATGTATAAGAACATGTCCATATTTCATGCGATGGGTAAGAAACAAAAGATAATAATTCTGATGGTAAAAAAATACAGTTTTCAGTTTGAGAAAAGTGTGGCATGAACCACCATGGGGAATGTCTTACCAAAACTGAGAAGTGTTTTAAATGTGGTATGTTTGGACATATGGCTTGATATTGTAATGAGAATGATTATAAGACTAATACTGATAAGAAAACTGTAATGTGAATTAAATTTTGTGAGATGGGTCATTATGCAAATAACTACCTAACGAGAGATCCTAATGATGGAAAGAAGTCAAAATACAAGTAGAAATGATTAGTGAGATATTTTGAGACTATATTAGTAGATTCCAAGCCATCAAATGATGTTATATCAGGTACTTTGTTTGTTTACTCATCTTTTTCTATATTTTTATTTTATATGAGGTCTACAAATTCCTTCATCCATGCGAAATTTTCAGGTAAATTAAAAATATCACCTCAACAAATGCGAAAAGAACATTTTTTTTAAAAGAGCAGAGAGAAATATTATGTAAAATAAGAATTATAAATATAATTTTATTGTGGTCTGTGGAAATACATTACCTGTAAACCTTTTTGTTTTTCCCTTAGTCGAGTTTGATATTATTTTAGGAATGGATTGACTTTCTGCTTATCATGCTAGGAATGACTGTAGATCTATAGAAATTGTTTTCTGGAAAGATTTTTAGTTTGTATTAACGAATGAAACCATATAATAGATAGCCTATTAGGAAGATGAGAAAATTTTGAAATAAGGAAATGAATGTTATCTTGCTCATATTATTGAAAACAATAGAACTGTTCATATTAATGATGTGCCACTGGTAAATGAATACCTAGATGTTTTTCCTAATTATTTACCATGTGTATTACCTGATTGAGAAATAAAATTCATAATTTAATTAGTTCCTAATGCAAATCCAATTTTAAAACTCCCATATCGTATGGCTCAAATGGAACTTCTTGAATTGAAAAATAAGTTGTAGTATTTTCTTGATAGAGGCTTCATTCGTCATAGCACTTCACCATGGGGTGATCCAATTTTTTGTTAAAAATAAATATGGTTCCATGAGACTTTTAATTGATTATAATGTATTGAATAACATCACTATTAAAAACAAGTAGCATTTTCCTCATGTCGATGACTTGTTTGAACAACTCTAGGGATATCAGTACTTTTTCAAGATTTACTTGAGATCTGGATACCATCAACTAAAGGTGAAAAAGGATTATATCCTAAAAATAAACTTTCATACTATATATGGCCATTATGAATTTGATGTTAGGTCGTTTGGGATAAATAATTCCCCTATTGTATCCATGAATGTGATGAATAGAATATTTCATGAGTTCATGGATTTCTTTGTGGTTGTATTTATTGATGACATTATTTTATTTTCTAAAAATAAATAGGAGTATGAAAAACATCTATGGGTTGTTTAATAAATGATAAAATATAAGAAACTGTATGGATAATTAATCAAGGGTGATTTTTGGTTACAAAAGATATCCTTTCTTGGGAACATTGTAAATAAGGATAGAATAACAGTTGATCCAGCCAAAACAAGATAGGTTGATGAATGTCCACGACACAAAAATGTTATAGAGATTCATAGTTTTCATGGATTAGTAGGTTATTACTGATGTTTTTTAAGAAATTTGCATGGTTACCTAGTCTGATCTAAGTTAACAGGAAAAGCGGTTAATTGTTTTTGGATAAAATAATATGATGTTTGTTTTCATGAACTGAAGAAGAGATTGGTGAATGATTCAGTTTTGTCCTTGCCTACCCGAAATGGGGAGTTTGTCATCTAAAATGTTGATTCTTTGAATGGACTTGGTTGTGTTTTGATGCAGAATGATCAGGTAATTTCATATTCTTCAAGACAACTTTAAATTGATGAGTTAATTTATCCCACGCTTGATTTATAACTAGTATTTTTTGTTTTTGCATTGAAAATTTGGAGGCTTCATTTATATGGACCCAAATGTCAAATATATATTGACCATAAAAGTCCTAAGTATATATTCAATTAAAAGGAATTAAACCTGAGGTATAGAAGATGGATTTAACTAAAAAAGGATAATGATTCCATGATCAGTTACAATCATATAAAAGAAACCAAATTAGGGGATTACTAAATTAAAAAACATCATGCATCAATAACCATGTTACATTTGTAATAGGACCCCTTGATTAATGATTTATGGATTTTTGTATTAGAAGTTGTTGGTGGAAGAAATACCTCTATTTTGTCTCAGGTTTCAATGCAGTCATCTTTATCAGATAGAATTAAGCAAGCACAAAAGGAATACCATGTGCTAAAAAAGGTACAAATTTTTAAAATGAGTACGTTGATAGAATTTAACATTGATAAAGATTTCGTTTTAAGATTTGGTAAAAGGTTTTGTGTGCCTTGTGATTCCCAGTTGAAGAAATAATTATTGTGTGAAACTCATTGTTCACAATTTCTAGTTCATCCTGGATCTATTATGATTTATAGAGACCTCAAAATGTATTATTAGTGGGACAGAATGAAAAGAGATATTGTTGATTTTACTGTGAAATGCTTGACATGTCAACAGGTTAAAGTAGAACAAAAGGTACTGAAGGGGATACGTCATCCATTTCCAGTGCCATTGTGGAAATGGTAGAATGTATCGATGGACTTCTTGGTGGGACTAACAAAGAATACTTGAGGTAACAATGTGATTTGGGTTATTATTGATTGGATAACAAAATATGCACATTTCTTTGCACGATAAAAAATTTCATAGGATCATCTTTCTTGATTGTACCTCAAAGAGATTGTTAGGCTACATGGAGTTCCTCTTTCTATTGTATCTGACCCAGATCCCAAGTTCACTTCCAAATTTTGGAAGGGACTTCAGAAGTTGTTGGTAACCAAATTAAATTTCAGTACAACATTTCATCCTCAATCAGATGGGAAATCAGAACGAACGATTCAAACTATAGAGGATATGCATTGATCTTGTAAAATAGACTATCGGGGAATTTGGGATCAAAATAATTCTTTAGATGAGTTTTTATAATAATACATTTCATTGCAGTATACAGATTGGGAATTTTTCTGCTTTGAATGGGAAGTAGTGTCGTACTCCAACGTTTTTGGATGAATTTTGTTAAAGAAAGTTGATGGGGCATGGATTTGTAGAGGAAGTAGAAGAGAATGTAAATATGATCCAGTATCACATGAAGACAGCTCAAAGAAATCACAAAAGTTATGCAGATAACAGAAGGAAAGACTTCAATTTCGAGGTAGGTGACCAGGTTTGTTTTAAAATATCTCCATGGAAAAGTGTGTTTTGTTTCGGTAAGAAAGGGAATCTATATTCATGGTTCATTGTTACTTTTTAAATTATGGAGATTGTTGGACCAGTTTCATTCCAAATAGCATTTCGCCCAAGGTTTTCTCATGTACACACTGTTTTTAATGTTTCGATGTTGAGGAAGTATGCGCGAGATTAATCACATGTCTTGAGCCTAGAAGCAGTTCAGTGGTAAGAGAACCATTCTTTTGAATATAAACCAGTTAAAATTCTTGATCAAAGGGAACAATGATTGCAGAAGAAGGTAATTCACTTGGTAAATATTTTTTAGTGAAAGAACATTGACGAAAAAGAAACATGGGAGTCTGAAAATTCTATGAGAGAAAGTTACCCTAACTTGTTTAATATGTAAATTAAATTGCGAGGACACAATTTTCTGAAGGTGGGGATAAGTCAACACCCTAAGGGTTTCTAGTAATAAATGTAAACTCATGGAACTTTGTTTTATGTAGTATTTATAACTATACTTTAAATATGATTTTCCCAGTTCTGTGTTTTAAATTACGAAAACAACCATCTACAATATTGTTTAGTAAGTTATTTAGAGCCTAATCGAACCAAATTTTCTATTGAATATTAACATACTGTTATAAATAGTCATATGAATAGTAATATGACCATCGTGAATAGTAAATTTTACTATTATTTTTTTTCTATGGCTTGAAGATAATGTCATTTTTGTTAATTTTTAAATATGATATAAAAGCATTTATAATTTTAAAATTGTAAATTTTATAATTAAGTATGGTTTCATTTAAAATCTAAATTAATAATATTAAGAAAAATATTTTCAAAAAATGTTATATATTTTTAAATCTAAACATCGAGAAAATGTAATGGGGAATTTTTGGGATTTTTCTGAAATTCTTAAATTTTTGATGAATAGTTATATATGGTAATATAACTTATATTCAAATTATCAGTAATATACTCTATTTATGACATCATAAGTGATTTAATCACACTTAGTTAGAACTGAAATTCTATTATTACTATTTTGGGTCACATGAATTATGATTATTCATATTATTGAGCAAAAATATTATAATAATGATTAAAATAATGAAAAATAGCCTCTGTGCCCCACTATAAATACCACCCCCATTCCCCTCTTCCTCCCACACCTCTCATGCCTTAATCTTTACATAATTTATTTTCAATACTTTTTATAAGGCTCTTCCCCATGTATTAGATCTTTTGGATTCACCAAAAGGCCAAAACCAAAGGCCATAAGAGAGATCTCAAGGAGAAGAGATCAAGAGGTAAACATCATCTTTTATTTTCATTCTTTCCTTTCATTTTATGTTATTTTATTTCATTACCTTTGTATTATGTCGGGATAATTCATTCTATATCACCCATACATCCCATATTATGTAATAATTATGAGATAACCCTTTTCTCTTATCAAATTATTTTAAGAAAATTTGAACGACCCGTTAGGCTGCTTAATTTTCGTAAGAAATTTCGAAAATTTTATTTCATGTTGAGTTTCTTTCTTTTTTTCTTATTTACTCACCTCTTATTACCTAATAGTAATTAATGCTCTAGAATATTTTATATTCTATATGTTATCATGTTAATGGAAAACTCATCATCAATCTTCTTCTCCTCCCCAACTTATTCAAGGTATTAAGAATATTGTCTGTGATGTGTCGAATTACCGACCTCATGGATGATGTGATTTCAATTTACTCTAATTCCATAAAGTATAGTCATGAAACCATTTTTAAGGTTGAAACATGTTATAATATATGGATTATTTTTCATCCATGGTTCTAGAATTATTTTCTATACATGGTTTTAAATTTTAAAACAAAATGAGGTCGTTATTATCAAAAAGAACCACTAAAATGATATAAACAAACGTCATTAATGATTCATCTTATGAATAATCCTCATGTAAGTATTAAAAAATGTAAATGGTATAATTTATGGTTATGGAAATATGTAAATACCATTCCATTCCAATTCTATAGTTTCACTTCCAATTGAAAAAAACATCCATCATGATGCAATCATGGATATCCTGTAAACAACGATCCTTAAACAATGAAAAGAAACAAAATACTAACAATTAAAGGGCGAAATGGGGTTATTAAATGGTCATATAAGATTTTATATTCATTAAAATTTTTATTTAATACATTAATAATAGGTTTTTAACTATTATACCAGAGTTTTAAACAGGTTTGAAGTAAGAAAAACCCCAGGTAAGGGAATTTTTAATCCAATTTCCATTCATTGGGTTAAATATCTACTTTGTTATTTATGTGGTATTAAAACTATTTGTGTGATGGTATTTTTTATGTATTATGTTTAATTATGTTTATATACCTTATATATATATATATATTAAATCCACTCTATTAAGTATCTTTTCAATTATATGATATTTATGAGGGACTTTTCTTATAAAATATACTTTTAAAATTATATTCTACTAAATTCTAAAGTTATGTTTTTGTGAAATTATTCTGGTTGTATAATTATGTTCTAGTTCTGTGGAATTTTTTATGATGAAGGTTGGGACATAAATATTTTTCCAATGAATTTGGTATGTGTATGTTAGAGGTCAGCTGTAGAGTTACTCAAAGTGTAACTGTGATGGTTACACACATTGTAAGGTAGTCGTGAGGGTTACAAATTATAAGGTAGCCAAGAGGGTTACAATTGTTTGTAATTAATTCCCCATGATACCTTTATGGTTATACATAGGTTATTTTTATTTTTTAAATCTTCTGGAAATCTCAATTTTCAAAAAGTATGTATATATATAGGTGATATGTATGTCTTTTGAAAATGATTTCATACGTCACAAGTATTCAGGGAACTAATGTGTTATTTCCTCCTTTTTGTATCCATTACTAAGATTTTGGGATCATCCCATGTTTTTAAATGATTTTCACAAGTTATGGGTATTTGTAAGACAAATAAAGAGTCCATGTTTAATGTTTGAAGATTATTCAAAGAAATCATGTTTTATGTGAAATGTTTTATATTTTTCAATAAAGTAATATTGTTTTTATGGTATAGACTCTATACTAATGTATAATTTTATAAATTTTTAATGCCCCAATTATCTAGGTCTCTAAACTTTAAATGATCATCAATGTGATTTTATGTGAATTCTAGGCAAAAATCAAGTTTTTGTAATGTAATAAGGTCGGGTCCTTATAGTAGGTCTGTACCTTTCCATCTTGTTTTCACTAGTAATGTGGTTAATGGGTGGGAATTTTTTACCTTAATTCCACCAAGTATGCGGTTCATGGTGGAATTACTTCTTTAATCATTCATTCTATGAACATCCATGTTCACTGGCCAATGCTTCATGAGCCAGTGTTTCATACACCGCCCGCGTACCACTCAGTTCGCAGTATCTTCCATTCAAGGAACCTTATTGGAAATACGTACACGGACTAGTTTGGGTCAATTTCCAAACCGGATCCCTTAATTATTTTCCTCCAATTTTCATCCCCACATATATCCCTTTACTTTATCAATTTTTTGGAAGTATTTTCTTTCCAATTGTGGATTTTTTGGGACCCTACATGCATAATTATTCCCATTAAAAAAATAAAAATAAAACTATTTTTCATCATTAAACTTATTATATTAGATTAATATTGGTGGAATAAAATAATATATTTATTTCACATATAAATGTGTATGAAACAATAAAATTCCTTTTAATTGGGTTTTATTATCGAGTGGATTTGGGAAGGGAACCTTAAAAAACATGTATTTACCATCATATAATGATCAATTTAGCTAGAGTAATATGTTTGGATCATATACATGGATTTTATGATAAGAATATATGACTATAGTAGAAATAAATTAGGGTAAATAAATAGAGACAATGTTTAACCCAATCGTAAAATGGAGGTTCGAAGAGATCGCTCACCTTATGCCTGAATGCGATATTCACATATACTTAATGTTATGGATAATAGAATTAGATCCCCAAATTATTTAAATAATAGAATATTCCAAATATATTATATTAATTATAATTCAATTATGTTCATTTATGGATATTTTTATTTCATATAATGGTTAATTTCAGTGTTTTGTGACTGTTCGTTTCATGGTTTCATGGCCGGTTCAATTGTGTATAATTTTTTATGTTCTTATCAGATGGAAATAGAACTATAGAAGATAAATTATATGGTATTAATGGAATTATTTAATATTAAATTGTCACATATATCATTTTGTTTTCTGTAATAATGATTATTCATTTGATAAAATGTTAATGAAAATGTTTAGTTTATTTAATAATTTTTTGAGAACATCATGAACTATTATCATTTTATTTAATATTATATTTATATATTGATTTTAGAACAATAAATAAGGTAAAATATAGATATTAAAATATTATTTGACAATAATAATGGTTTTATAACCATCCTTCAATGTGTTAATGGAAAACAAACTTGTCATCCATGATGGCAGTGAACGAATATATTAAAGAAGGTTTTTTATTTTATAATCAGAGGAGCAGAGAAGGGATTTGATGATGGAAATTCCATTAACACAAAAATTACATTATATATATAATACATGAGTTATCATTTCCCTTTTAATAGGAGGTGGTGATATTGTAGAAAAAACAATGAATTGAAAAGAGAGATATAATGTATTTTACCTCTTGAATGTTTCTCCTTGAGAACCTCCTCAAGGCACGTGGAATTGGTATTTTAGTGAGACCTCAAATAGTAGAAAATATGGGAGACACATTGAAAGGTAATTAGTTATAATATTGAAAAAATATAAATCTTAGAATGTGTGAGGAGTAGGGGTGATATTTATAAGAGGAGTGGGTTGTTTTTTATTATTATATAAAATAATTAATAAGTTTGGCTCAAGACTATAAATATTATTGATTTTCATTAATATATGCATAAAATAGTGAATATTGGTTCTAAATAATGGGCTCTTACATCACCCCCTTCTCAAAAATTCATGTATTTGGATTATAATGTTTAATATCATAAATTACTATATTTCACAATTCAACATAAATTCATCAATTTAAAATAAAATCCCAAAAAATCAGGATTATAATTTTTCGACATTTATAATACAAAAATAGAATCAATTTTAAGATAATAATTTTTTAAATTTAGGAAAATTAATTTTTAATCAAAATCATCATTTATTAGAAAAATACCAACATTAATGTTATAATTGATTTTATGAAATATTAAAAATATCCCTATTGTCTCATAAAACTATCTTTTAATTATAAAAAATTATTATTAGTTTATAAATAAATTTAATGAAAATTAATTTTGTTTATAATAATTTAATTCTATTATAAAATTTCAAAATAATATTTACATTTCACAAAAATACTAACACGTTTTCTTTATTTAAAAAATTAATTTTCTTGTACTGTGCTATAAATATATTAAATTTTAATTTTAGATGATACCTAAATATTATTTTACAATTGGATTGGTGATTTTCCAATTCTAAGAGTCATATTACTATTCCCCCTTTGATATTACTATTCCACCTATCATATTACAATTCTAATGATCAGGTTACTATTCAAATTATCTTATTACTATTCAAATGATCATATTATTATTATTCAAACTATATGATTTATAATTTATATATGAATTCAATACTTACTATAAATACATATTATACTATTAATTCTTCATTCACTTAAATATTCTCTTATGGTAATTTATAAATTCATTTTTAAAATGTGTTTTTTTAATATTATGTTTTATTTCCATAGCTTTATTTGTGAATGAATTTATTTTGGTAGGTTGAGGAAGCCAAATTATGCCATTATTATTATATTTCTTTCTATTTATTTTCCCCCTATAATAATATGAATTATAATTGGTTTATTTTTGAGTAATATGTCATTCTTAATTTATGATAATATTGTTTTTTGGATAATCATGTGATGTGTGAGCTTTGTGATGTAATTCCAAGAAGAGAGATTCCATTGATTACATTAAAGGTCATTATATTAGAACCGAATATTATAAGATCTAAGTGCTGGTGTATTTTCTAGAAATTTATTTTAGTATAAATATTATGTAATTAAAGAAGACTTGAAATTTTTGTGCGTTTTTTTTAATTTTAGAGATTATTTTATGGTATTAAGGGAAACCATGACACAATAGTGTTGGTCTTTTCATGATGTTTGTTGTGTATGACAAATGAGATGAATGACTCACTAAAATTAGATACATAAAAAAATTTGGTGTATAAAAATCTCTATATTTTTAAATCACACAACATATCCTCCTATAACACCAAAACCTAGAAAGAGTCTGAAGATGAAGAATTTTATAGTATATTGTAACATATTTTCGTGGAATAATTGTATATATAAGAGTGAAATTTGTTAAATTAATTTGTACATAATAGAGTGTCTGATTAAATAATGGTACTGATATCCATGAAGATTTGGGTGTTCGTGCGATGATTTTAAATAATTTTAAATTGGATTTGAACCAAATTTTATAAATTTAAATTATTACATTATTATGATAGTTTTTATTTCGTAAAAAAATAGATTAAAAAACATTATACTATAATTCATCTTTTCAATTTATTATTTTTTAGAGAAAATTATATTTGTAAATTAATTTATTTTATAAATCTAGAGTGACGAGATTTTATCCGAATAGATTAGTTGGATAATAAGAGATTTCATTCTAGGACAATCATTTGGTGACATGTATAATTCAAAGAGGGATGAGTTTATAAAATCAAATTTATTATATTATTTTTTTAGATAACTTGGTAGGAACATATAATTATAATCAGAAGTATATTTCTATATATAGAATTCATAGGGAGTAGATATAGTGAAAATGTTGAAAGGTTGTTTGGATTTGATAAAAGATATTGGAGCACTATTGAAACACTATCATTGTTTGGTGATGCCTATTTCATATCGATATTCATTATGATCTACCAACATGTTCAAATTTATAATATTTATATAATGTTTGTTGTAATAAATTAAGGGATAGAGCCTTCGATAGGTAATGATCCATTCCTAAAAAATGTAATAAAAAAGTGACTAGTAATTACCATAGGAAATAAAAACATTATCAGTTAATTCTATTTAAAGTATCAAATAATGGTAAAACAAGTAAAATCATTATTCTCCTTCATTTAATTTCCATAAATGGATAATTTAGTTGCATTGGTAGTTGTGGAAATTTCATATCATCCTTACAAGAATAAGTAAATTATCTATTCAAAGATGATATCTAACATTTCACAACCTAACACACCAATAAACCCATCTTAGGATGTATTTGGGAAAATTGGATAAAGAAAGTGATTCAAGGAAATATTTTCTTAAACTATTCATTTTAAATTTTGAGTTAATTCAAAGAACTCTTATAAAATTTGGAAATTATATTGTAATATTTTACAAACATGAAAGATATGCCTCTAAAAGTTACCCATATGTGTAATTCTTGTTCTTACCAAAGAAGTATTGTTTTCACCAGTTTTTAGACTTTGGAAAATATCAACACATTATTATTGTATATAGAATGATGTGATTCATATTCTTACCCAAAAATAATGATATTAAATTCATAATATAACATATAGCATGAGGTGTGCTTATTTTAATTAAACAGTCACTTGTTTTTCATTAGTGAAAGAAATCTAAATCATCAATAGTGAAATTTCGAGATGGGAAAATATGTAACATCCAATGATTCAATATTAATTTCATTACCCTAAATTTCATGGTTTTCATAATTTAATATATTTTTCAAAATAATTTTGCAATTATAAAAAAGTAAATCACCTCAAAAATGAATAATTTATGAAAAATGAATTATTTGGTTATGATATTATATTAAAAAACAAAATTAAATAAACATTTTGAAATTATATTAAATATGTATAAAACATAATTGTGAACACTACATGAGAGATATAACTGCATGTAAAAAAGGCTATAATATTTAATTTCTCTTTCTCAAAGTTTGATAAGAAAATAATATCTTCATTTAGATTTGTTTACAAAATAAAAATATGAATTATAGTAGTCATTTTATTGAATTAATGAGGGAATAAAATGAACTATTTTTAGAAAATAATGAATGGTTAAATATTGGAATAGAAAGGTTTAATGAAACCATTACATGGTTGTTGGGTATATAGTCCTTAGAAATAAATCCATTAAATATACATTTAGTTTAGGAGCGTTTTAAAGTTATTTTAAATTACATTTAACCCTTATGTAAAACTTACTAATTAATTATAAATAAAATATTTTACATGTAATTGTCGTATAATATATAATTATGTAATAAAATAATAATATATAAATTCATTGGTGAAAAAAAATTACATTATTTTAAAAATATTAATATTAATATTTTATATTGTATATAATTAATGATACCACATTCAGACGATTATTTTCATGAAATATTTTATTTATATTTATAAATAATAATATGCAAGAGATGATTATTAATAAATTATAATAATATATTTAACATTTAATATTTTAATTTTCAAAATATTAGTTTCTATTTGTTTTATGTATTTATTTTAAACATAATTTCTATCACTTTTAGATATTTATTATAATAATATTTATATAATATTTTTAATCAATACATTGAAATTATGTAAAATGAAATATTTTATTGTTGACACTCCTTTCGTCACAGAATCTAATGATTGGAAAAGGGGAATATCTTAGCTCATAGTGATTCAACCTTAGGACAATTATCAAAAAAATTGACAATGGAAGGAATAAGATGAACATTGTGCAAGGGTCGCCCAAGTTTTACAATGGCCGTGCAAGTATACTTGCGCACCGCAATGGTCTCACAAGTACACTTGCGCACCGATGTTGGTCGTGCTAGTCACTTGCACGACCTATGTGATAACTGCCTGGGGTCTTCTCCTGCCTATAAATAGACCCTGTGGGCCCCCCATTCAAGAAGAGTATTTTTTCCAGATACTCAGATTTGAGCTCCCGGCGCCGTAGTCTCTTCTCAATGCTTTCGAAACACTTCTAAGGTAATTTCTTACCTAGAACAGAAGATCTAAAGATGTAGAGGAAGGCCTAGGTGTTGAAACTCATCAAAACATGCGCGCCTGAGTGGCCAGCCCATAAGGGAAAAGGGCCACACTTGCGCGTCGGCTTACTCCATCAATAGATCTTGTGTGCCCCTCTCTTAGAAGAAACTCAAGAGGATTCTAAAGGCTTTAATAAAGAGTCGCCTAATTATTACATTTCTCATTAACCGTCATGCAAGTACACCATGTGTCGCGCAGGCATACCTGCGCGACCAGGACTTGCGCGCCCACGCAGTACCTGCGCGTCTTCCAGGACTTGCGCGCTCCAACCTTTTTGGGTGCCTTTCTTTCCCATTTCACCCCTCTTAAGCCATTACACATTTCCTATTCAATATTCAGTCTTCAAGACACTCTTCAAAGCCATTTTTGGCATGATTTCTTGATTTAACTTCCTTATCTGAAAATAATTCTATGGAATATCTCTCAAAACCTAGTGATTTACACATCATTATGTCACTAAACATTGAGATTTCATTCATTTAACCTCATCCTTTAAGATGAGAGATCCCCTTACCTGGGCGTCCTTTTTTAGGAGTAAGACCCAGTCATAATTCTTAACTTGGGAATCTTCCTTAGGCGTAAGCCCCAATTCTTAAAGTTCCCAAATCTGGGCATCTTACTTTGAAGTAATCCCCAGTCCCCTAATTTGGGCATCCCCCTCAGGTGTAAGCCCCAAACATTAATCCTTGACCTGGTCCTCCTTTTCAGGAGTAAAACCCAATCATAAGTCTTCTCCTAATTTGGTCCTCCTTTTCAGGAGTAAGCGCCATGTTAGATTATTCAAAATCTCCATGAAGCACATATAGCTTTATGGACCCTGTTTCTGGATTTCTTCCCTAATGTAAATCCTAAACTTCATTTATCTGGGAAGTCATAAATACATAAGCCCCACATTAATTTTTATTATTTCATCTTTCATGGCACAATTGTCTATTTTTTACCAACACCTCTTGTTTCTCACACCGATCATGACTCACGTGATCTTGGAGTGTAAAAGTAATTGTGACATCCTTCTTTGAGCCATCAATCATAAACATCATACTCCCTTACTCGAACTACGTGGGTTCTAATTCCTTTTCTAAACAAAGGATACGTAGGTAGACCGTCTATGGGTTCGATCCAAACTCTAAAATAATCCATGTCCTTCTGAATGACAATAAACATCAATGTGCCCCACTGAGTGGCTTTAAAACCAGCATGGTCATCATAATGACCAAGAGACTTCTGTATAAATGTGTCAAAGGGTACCATAGACCAAAAATCTCTAATGAATATAGATGATTCTCTATCGATGAAGAACCTCGAATAGATAAAAAATATTTTCTAAATTTCCTACATATTTAATCATTGATTGTTAGATCTGAAGTAAATCTCATTTTATACTTGGTAATATTATAAGGATTCACGAACATGACTTAAATCTATAAAGAGTGTCCCGTAGTAGACAAGTATTCCCCTAAAAAAGGTGTGATGAGTCCGAACTCCCATCCTCTCAACCAATGCAAATTCCTAAGCCTCATCAGTCCACAAACTAATGAGCACCTACCTTTGGAAAGTATGTCCGAATGGATGTGGAATCATTGGATGTTTCCGGTTCTACGAACAAACCCGTTAGAAACCGATCAGAATGTTTAAACCTCCCATCAATGCTGTTATTCCCGGATTCTGAGGGAAAAAAAATGGTGAACCCGACGTGAAGCCTTAACCATGTTAAAAATGATGTTTTACCTATTTGTTAGGCCCCTATTTAAAACTCAATGAGAGGGCCAACAAAAACAATCATTGACAAATGTGCTCATCCAAAAGATGTAGTGGCTGAATTTATCTTGATTATGTCTGTTATATCAAACATGAACTCTTTTCCCAAGATCATATGCATTTCTAGAATGGCTTCTCTCAAGTTCACACCAGTGAATACTACTGCTGCAAATGCCACTGCTGCTACTCATGCTGGATCGTCGTCTTCTCTTAGGACCATATCACCTACTCATCATCTTCAACGCTGGTTATCAAACACTCTGGTTAAGGAGTACCGTCAACACGGTACCATCCCAACTCTAGAGGCTGCCCGAAAAGCCCTCCGAGTAAACAAATCCCATCGGTCATCCGGACAACGATGACCAGTGATCAAGAAGAAGGCGATGCTGACTACCGTCTCCAACCGTTTCGGGTCGTTATCCCCGGAACTCAATCACCATTCTCTCCCTTATTCTGGGGAGGTGAATGAGGAGGTCCCTCCGGACCTTAATTCAAACAGACAGGAGTCTTTCTTGAGGGCTCCCACCAACAATCGCCACCATACTCGTGCGGAAGTGCACCCTCAACATGATGAGGGTATCGACTCTAGGCATTCGGCTCAGGTTCCTCGAACCCGAGCAAGCAAAATGAACCACCAGAGGCGGAATCCGGTCAACAGTGAGCATGTTCTCATATCTTCCAACTCCGGAGAAGTACACCAACCTAACTTGGTGGAAAGCAACGAGCAGGCACATACACCTTCCCGTTTTGAACCCGCTGTCCAGCAGACTCGTCAGGCAGCATCACGCCAATCCCACCTAGCAATTCCGGCGGAGTACTATAGGCAGGAACATACAACTGTTTATACATCATCAGCTAGTCAACAGGCTCATCTGACTACATATGATGGATCTCGTCAACCACGTTTGGAAAAGTGCAATCAGCAGGCACATACACCTGCTAGTATTAATCAAGACTACCAACAATCCCGCTTGGTAGCATTTGGAGAAGTTAGTCAGAAAGACCCGACAACAAATAAGAGGCAGACTCAGCTCTCTGACCCCACACTTGAGTACTCTCAGGATTCACTGATAGGAAAAGGAGGACAGGAGCAGGAACATACACCTGCTCCAAGCCCGGAATGGACGTATATTCCCGTTTCGGTAGCTGAAGTCACCAAAAATTTTCTATCAATGGTGAAAGAGAAGAAGCAAATCCCTGCTCATATTCTAGATGCCTGCCAGGATATTATAAAAACATCAGTGGAATCTCAAGGAAATACACATAAATATATCCCTACCAGTGGAGTGATACATCAACAATTCCCTCCGGAACAGACTCACACATCGGTTCCAGTCCAAGAGGGTTATGGGGCATACTCCCCTATATCATAAGAACGACCAAGTTAGGCACATAAACCTGATTTGAGAGGAGATCGTCAACCTAACCTGGCCATCTTTCCTGATCAGGCACATACACCTGCTCAGAGCAGCCACTTTCGTCAACAAGTGGTTTCCCAGGTGAGTAAGAAGGCGTCTAAGAAAAAGACACACCCATCATAGTCACGAGATCAAGAGCCAATCAGTAACAAGACATTGCTCGATGCTGGAGTCCGTGAATCCCTTAGACAATTATTTGTTGGAATTCTAGATTCTACTCCCTCAGTTCCCAGTAGTGGGAACATTAATTCCGAAGGTCTTCAACAGACACTTCCTCATGAAGGCTTGCTTCATGACAATTCTGTCGATCTCAAAGTTTCATCTTTAGATGAGTGCCACTGGAACCCTCTGTGTAGTCAGAAGGCCAAGGAGCAAGAAATCCCATCTTTTGCTGTAACCCATTATGGTTTTCCTTCCCATGATGATGAATTTTGCTGCGAAATTCCTCTCCGCAGTAGTGATGCACATTGCATGGAAAATGCTCCAGTGGACAATGTAGTGCCGATAAAGCCCTCTTATCTTGAGGCACTTGAAAATGCGAAACCAGTAATGTATGAATCTTCATCTCTAGTAGGTGAAATAATTTCTCAATCATAATATAGCCCAGGGTGTAGGTCATTCTCCGAACCACCCCTAAGTCATGCATCTTCTAGTTTGATCAATGAATCCTCTACCAATCCTGTTGAATCCAATGAAGCAACAAAGAAACACAAACTCTGGTCAAATTAGGTAGAATGATCATCATCAAATGATAAAGAGGAAATGATGAATATGAGAAAAAAACTAGCGAAAGGTGAAGTGCCAGTCATGTTTTGTCCTCTGGGTGAATCTTAGTATAATATTCCAGAAATGTTGACGGAAGATGAAATTCATGATATTCGTCTCAACATATGGAAAACACTTTGTCAGTTGAAAAAGAAAGTATTATCTTATGATGAATATGAAAATCATATTAAGATAATAGAAGGGTTGCAACGTCAGATTGATTTGGCGTCTCTATCAGTATCTCGATATCCGAAGGCTGAAAAGAAGCAGAGAGCCCTTTAACATTAATGCTTTGGTGCACTAAGAAGATTACGTCAGTTAATTGTCAATGCCCCATCTGGTATTCATGTCAGAGGATGGGGTGTTCATGGATCACTGCATTTCACGGTGCTCTCCAGTCAGCAAAGCCCGCCGAAAATTTTCTCATGCAATGTTATTGCCCATGGCTGACCACAGTCAATGGGCTTTTTTTGTAATCAAAAGCATGCCCAAGAACAGGCTTCAACTAGTTCTTCTCAAAATCAATAATACAGAGAACAAGTTGTAGAATTACTCTTGCATCAAGCAAACGAGAATATTGAACATGCCTCTCATTTTGGAGAAAGCATGTCGCCAATTGACAGAAGTGTCAGAAATCATCCAACGGTCTTTTGAACCGGGTGAAAAAAGTAGATACTGATTAATGCATCCAGCTAATTTCCGGGCTATGGTTCGCAAGATCAGGAGGACTTTCAAGAAAGTCTCAGACATAGAATGTCAAGAATCACCCCAGCTTTCCAGACTGGGGACGCTTTTAATCCTTCCCTCGGAATCAACAAAAAGGATTCGGGGAGTTGAGCGAGAACAGTAGGAACAATCCCAGTCCACTGCACTAGGGACTTCTTCAAATCATCAATCCCCACCTTAGAGAAAGTCGGTCTTTTCACGATTGGGGAAGAAACCTCAAGAGGAACGAAGAGCCAAATTACCAGGAGATTCCCTCCATATTACGGTTCGTCAAGAAGTTCCCGAGGGATCGAATCAACATAAGGAAATGTCTCATCAAAGACATGGAAGAAGACAATATCACAGAAATGCTGATAGAAGGGATACGATGAATTATGCATCTATTAATGTCATCAATGTCGTTGTTGCTGATCCACCAGATGAGGATCACTCAGGGGACTCAGATGAAGAGGTTCTTGCTCAAGAAGATGGACGCACCGACACAAATGAAGAAGGTGTGCATACATGAAGTCAAAGGATTACTCAGAACTTAAGTAATCTTTCGAGTAACCCACTTACCCCTCTCCGAAAAGGATCCAACAAAGGGAAGAGAAAGAACCAGGTTACATATCCTTCCTCTGGAGAAGGTCAATCGCTTTAATTAGAGCAGAGGTTTTCACAACAGGAGGAAGAAATGAAGGAATTAAGAAGGTTTCATGCAGAACTACTTCAGAATAGTCTTCTTCTTAAGCATGCTGGAGTCAGTCAGCCAAAGCAATTTGTTGCAGCTACTGATATGGATAAAGAATATCATCCTCTATCAGTACACCCTCATAGGTCTAATCCTATGGATCAAGTGAAACAACGATTGGCATTGCTACCATCAGTTGAATCACCAATCGCCACATCTGTCCAAGCTCCAGTCATTGCACCTACCCAAGTCCAAGTTCAACCAGATGTTTCTCAAAAGTTAATAACTACTATTGAGTCATTAACAACATGGTTAGAAACTATAGAAGGGAAGCGTGCGGTTCAACCAGAAAAGAATGTTTTCCCTGAATGGGTAGATTCAATTTCTCCTCCATCCAGTTTTGGGAACCCTGTATTCCCTATTTTCAATGGATCAGGCGATCCTAAACAACATTTGACGCATTACATGTCTTATTGCGATCATATGATGGGAACTCCGGAGCAGCAAAAAGCAGTGAAAATCAGATACATCGTGTGAACCCTACAAGGAACAACTTTTGTTTGGTATACAAGCTTGCAATACCGGTCAATTACCAGATGGGAGGATCTTCACCAGAATTTCCTCCTTCAGTTCAGCTCAACTTTTCTAAAGACAACCGTTTTCAATCTTAAAAACTGTAAGCAAAGTGAGAATGAAATAGTCTCTGATTTCGTTGCTCGCTGGAAGGGATTAACATATTCCTTGAGTTTAGCACTCCCTCAAGAAGAATTGTTGCCAATCTATGTGGAAAATCTTCATGAAAAATTACACACGCCATTAATCCCTTTGAAATACACAGGAGGGTTTCGAGACCTTACTTCAATCGCTAAACAGATTGAAGATTCCCTTATACAGGCTAAGGCTAAATCTCGTGTAATTCCATCAGCTCCAGGAAGTAGAATGGGTAAAGTAGAAACTGCTACAGTTTTGCTCAAACAATCACCTGTACCAATTTCTACCTCAAAACCTTCATCTTCTCGAAGGGCTCCACCTTCAGAGCACCAACAACAAACGACTTTTAGTCCAGATGATCAAAAAGATCAAAGACGAAAACAATTTGAGGATCTGAAGAGTAAAACATACTCTTTCTGAAATGAACAAGTTCTTGGTTATATCATTTCGGCTCTAGAAAACAATTTGGTTCAATTGCCATACCCAAGAGGCCAAACAAGAAACGAGATGAAGACCATCCTAATTATTGCCCTTATCGTCAAATGTTGGGGCATCCCATCCAGGAGTGTTTTGTCTTCAAAGACCTCCTGCAAATGATGGTCGACTCTGGACAGGTCACATTGAAAGGCTCCTCAGCCCAGGTAGCATGTGTCACTGCTACAGTTGCAGAGGAGGAAGATGAATGACAGGAAGTCAAAAGAAAAAGTGCACAAAATTATGATGATTGGATGGTCATAAAGAAAATCAATTGAACTCATGCTATTTTGCGAACACAATTAAGGAAACCAATTGTGTCTTCTGCCATGAATGTTGCGGAAACACCCTCTTCGTTAGAGGGAAAGACCTCAAAGAAACGACATGATTCAAAGAAAGAAAATGAATCAGAAGAAGATGAGTATGTGTCAAAGCCTGAGTTGTATTTGACTTTGGCGGATTTCATGCCATCTACTTCCAAGACACGGGCACCGCTCCACCAAATGGCACAACCTGAACAGGCTAATCAGGCAGAGTCTTCATCAGACGGAGAGTTAATCTTTGGTTCTGTTAATATGATTCAATTAATAGATCCATATGCCAGTCGTAGTTTCGATTTCAATGATCATGAATTCCATGTATCAAACAGAGGAATCAGAGGAAGTTCTAGGGGCTTAGGATACAGGGGAAGACGTGGATCTTTCAGAAACCACTATTGAAATTCTACCCCTGCTAGAACTGTGTACGCAGTAGAAACCCATGGTAGAGCCCTTCAACAAGCTCAGTAATAACAAGAAAGTTCTTCTACAAATAGCAAATTCAGTCATGTCACAGATATTTTGGAAGATCGGTTGAAGGTTGCATCTTTTTCCTCTCAGCAAGTAAATGGATCTAATCTATCTAATCTTCCAAAACGAGGAATATTTCCAACTCATATCCCAATACAATATGCATCAACTTCCAAAGCATCTGCTTCCAAAGTACCTGCTAAACCACATATTCTTGTTGGGAAATGCAGACGTATAGATCAAAAGTATGATATATTGAAACACTTGGCCAATGTACCAGCCAAGTTATCAATTATGGATGCTTTGAATCTGTCAAAAGATCTTCGGGAAGCACTCATCGAGGCTTTGTCAAGTCCTCAGGAGTTTGAAACTAAAATTGCTGCAGCTGAAGTCTATCACAGAGAGTATAATCCTGCAGAATGCCATGAAATAATATCTATTACTGATAAAGATGAAGATTATGTTTTTCATGGGAATATCATACCTTTATATTTATCTGGAAAGGTCAATGGTATAGACGTCCGAAGAGATTTCACTGAAAATGGTTCAGGAGTCAACCTCATGACCATTCGTACACTTTGTCGATTGGGCCTCACGGAATTGGATTTATCTCCTTCTACCATGATGTTACAAGGATATGATAAAAATGAACAAGAACCATTGGGAAAAGATACACTCAGAACTCAATTTGGAGATCTTGTTTCCAAATCATATTTCATGATTATTGATCAAGACTCAGCTTTCAACGTCTTGATTGGAAGACCCTGGCTACATCAGCATGCGGCTATCCTTTCATCATACCATCAATGTCTCAAATATTGTTTCTATGGTCAAGTTGGGACATTTTATGGTGATATGGCCCCGTTAAAGACATGTGAGTCTCAATACATTAAGGCCGAATTCTATCAC
Source organism: Viscum album (assembly GCA_963277665.1). Classification (NCBI taxonomy): domain Eukaryota; kingdom Viridiplantae; phylum Streptophyta; class Magnoliopsida; order Santalales; family Viscaceae; genus Viscum; species Viscum album. Next base: position 1,418,399,905 of record OY728123.1, on the reverse strand, counting down.
ATGAAGCAAAGGGAGAAATCCATAACAAAGAATATTACCAAAGTTAATGCTCCATATGGTTTGGAAAAAATTCCAGTAAATCCATTTAAACATGTGAGTACAGATTATGAGTTTCATATTAGTCAAATTGACAAGATAGACCCAAATCAAAATACTTTTATGGAAAGATCCATAATGTCAATTACGGCAATCGTGCCAGACAACATGGGAGAAATTGGTAATCTACCAAGAAGTGATGAAAGCACAAATGGTGACGTCTTCATTTCATCTGCTGAAATCCAGCAATTCTATGCTTCACCAATTAGGCCAGAAGAATTTATAGCAACATCAGAGGTGAACAATGATGTCGATTCTCAATCCATCATCTCCTCTTTATTACCCAATGAAGACCCTTCATCATCAATCAGGTCAGAAATGGAAGCTTCTTCTTTAAGATATGCAAATTTCGACATCTCTTCGGATCATGAGAATTCTACATTATCATCTACTATGCAAGGTGAAAAGGAAGAAATAACACATGATGAAGAAGAAGAGGAAGATCTCAGAGATGCTCCTCCAGCATTTGAAGAGGGTATCTCTACCACTGTGGATGAACTCAGTGAAATAAATCTGGGTACAAAAGAAGATCCATGCCCCACTTTAATCAGTGCGGCCATGACTCTTGAAGAGAAAGAGATGTATATTTATTTTTTAAAGAAAAATAGAGATATATTTTCCTTGAACTATACATAAATTCCCGGGCTTGATCATGATGTTTCTACTCATCATTTGGGTTTACCAGAAGAACATCGAGGATTTAAGAAAGCTGCGAGAAGAACAAACCCAACATATGCTTCCAAAATTGAAGCTGAAGTGGATAAGCTTATCAAAGCTAACTTCGTCAGAGAAGTTAAATATCCCAAATGGTTGCCTAATGTTGTCCCTGTAAAGAAAAATAACAGATAAATTAGTGTTTCCATCGATTTCAGTGATCTTAATCGACATTGTCCTAAGGATGATTTCCCAGTTCGGATTACAGAACTTCTAATTGATGCAATAGCCGGATATGAAGCAATTTCCATCATGGATGAATAATTTTGATATAATCAGATCTGAATGGCTCCAGAAGATGAGGAATCTATGGCCTTCAGATCCCCTCAGGGTGTGATTTGCTTCCGGGTAATGCCCTTTGGCTTAAAGAATACAGGTGCAACTTATCAGCGTGCCATACATCATATCTCCAAACCCTTCTTAGGGAAGTTTGTTAAATTCTATATAGATGATTTGGTAGTTAAATCCAAACAACATTCAAATCACATGGATGATTTGGAAGTAATATTCTGTAATCTTCGACAACATAATTTGAAGAAGGAACCCTTAAAATGTGCTTTTGGGGTAACCTCAGGAAAATTTCTCGGCTTTTTTGTACACCATCGTGGTATTGAAGTCGATCCTGAGAAGACCAAGTCAATCCTTGGTATGTCACCTCCTCAAAATTTTAATGAATTAAGAGGAATTCAAGGAAACTTATCCTATATTCGGTGTTTCATTGCCAATTTATTATGCAAAAGTTTACCATTCACCAAATTGATAAAGAAGGGGGTCACTTACCAGTGGACTAAAGAATGTAAAGAAGCATTCTATATTCTCAAGAAATACTTCTTGAGTCCACCGGTACTCATGCCACCTGTTGATGGAAGACCACTTATCCTCTATGTGACAGCTCTAGAGTGATCATTGGGTGCCTTTCTTGCTCAATAGAATGATGCTGGGAATGAAAACAGTCTCTACTATCTCAGTCGAACAATGCATGAATCAGAAACCTAGTATTCAAGTATTGAGAAGTGCTTCCTAGCATTAATCTTTGCAGTTCAAAAGTTGAGACACTACCTGCAATATCACGAGGTCTAATTGGTATCTCGCAATAACCCGCTCAAATTTATCCTAAGTCGTCCAATGCTTACTGGACATCTGGAAAGGTGGTCAGTTATTTTGCAGCAATTAGACATTCAGTATGTGTCTCCAAAGACGATAAAGGGCCAAGCTCTGGCTGATTTCCTAGCTGAACAACCTTCAGTGTAAGACACATATTCAGATATGGAATTCCCTGATGAGGTAGTCTTCTCTATTCAATAAAGTACTCAAGCATGGGAAATGTATTTTGATGGTGCTTCCAGAAGTCCAACAGGGTGGAAAATGGAAAATCTTAAATTCAACAAAGTTGGCTTAGGAATTGTGCTCATTTCTCCAGAAAAGGTAGTGTTACCTTATTTCTTCTTATTGTGGGAAGGTGGTACCAATAATGAAGCAGAATACCAAGCTCTCATCATAGGTTTGGAATTATCACATCAAGCACATGTTAATCACTTAAAGGTGAAAGGTGATTCAGACCCGTTAATAAAACAATTCAATGGGGATTATGCCATCAAAAAAGAAGAACCAATCCCTTTGTATGATTACGTCAGAGAGTTAATGGCTGAATTTCCTTTGTAACCGACATTTTCTTATGTCCCAAGATCACAAAATGCTCAAGCTAATGCATTGGCTAATATAGACACAGCTCTGGAAGATCCAAATCGGGATAAGACAATCATCAATATTGCCCACCGTTGTAAAATTTCATCTTATGTTCGAATCAGAATAGAGGAAATTAATGAAATTTGTCCCATCCCAAAACCATATGGTCATACTACAGGATGAACGTCACCTATCAGGGAATACCTTCAAAATGGAACACTTACACCTGATAGAGCTGAGAAAGAACAAATTCGGTGGCGTGTGGTTAATTTTACTATTTATGATTGCCCAGATCACCTAGAGAAAATTCTCTACAAATTTTGTTTTGATGGAGTTATCTTTAGATGCATTTATGGTGAATATATAATGGCTGTCATGAAAGAAGTGCATGCAGGAGTCTGTGGTGCCCACCAGTCTAGACATAGACTGTCTCCTCAGATTCTAAGGCTTGGATACTTTTGGACTTCAGTGATACGAGACTGTGTCGATTTCACAAAGAAGTTTCATTCATGCCAAGTACATGCCAACTTCATTCATCAGCCTCCATAGTTTCTTCATACAGCTAAATACTCATGGTCATTTTCCACATGGGGAATGGATGTGGTGGGACCTTACCCTTTGACTACGGCCAAGCAGTTTAAGTATATTCTTACTACTACTGACTTCTTTTCCAAATGGGCAGAGGCAATACCTCTCAAGGAAGTTAGTTCTAAATGCATTGTTAGCTTCATCAAGTCTAACATCATTACCAGATTTGGTGTCCCTCATACCATATTGACGGACAATGGCACCAATTTCTGTTCATTCGAGATGAAGAAGTTGTATCAAGAATACAACATCAAATCCAACCATTCATCTCGGTATCATGCAGTGGCCAATGGCCAGATAGAAGCCTTTAACATGACTCTTTCAAATATACATCAAAAGATGGTGGATAATGATAAGAGGTCATGGCCTGATAAATTATTTCATGATTTATGGGATTATCGGACTACCACCCGCACTGCAACTTGGTCAACTCAATATTCGTTGGTTTATGGAACGAAAGTCGTCTTGCCCATTGAATTTAAAATACCCTAGTTCAGAGTTTCCATTTGTGATCAATCATCTATAGATGAAAAATCTCAAAAGAGATTGAATGAATTGGAACGGTTAGATGAGAAAAGATTGTGCACTTTGCAGCACTTGGAAGTCTATCAGAATCGAATAGCACGAGCTTTTAACAAAAACGTTCGTCTCTGTTTATTCGCACAGGGAGAATTGGTATTAGTTCTCAGAACTCCAATGATACCTTGAAAGAAACCACCCAATCGTGAGACAAAATGGGAAGGACCTTATTGAATACATAGGGTCTACTCCCATAGTTCTTATTCATTAATCTCAATGGATGGAGAACTCATCACTACTTCAACCAATGCCAGATTTTTGAAGAAGAATTTTGTATAAACTACAAAGTACCTTCATCTTCCTTGATATATGATGTTAAACTATAAAAAAGTCCTTTAATAAGTCCTAAATGAAATTAAACTATACTTTTTCCTTCATACATGACATTAAACTGTACTTCTTCATTTCTATATGACGTTAGACTATACAAAAGTCCTTTAATACATCCTACATGAAATTAAACTATACATCATCCTTGCTATATGACGTTAAACTATACAAAAGTACATTAATACGTCCTACATGACATTAAACTGTACTTCGTCCTTGCTATATGACGTTAAACTATACAAAAGTACATTAATACGTCCTACATGACATTAAACTGTACTTCGTCCTAGCTATATGACGTTAAATTATACAAAAGTCCTTTAATACGTCCTACATGACATTAAACTGTACTTTTTCCTTTATATATGTCGTTAAACTATACAAAAGTCCTTTAATACGTCCTACATGACATTAAACTGTACTTCGTCCTTGCTATATGACATTAAACTATGCAAAAGTCCTTTAATATGTCCTACATGACATTAAACTGTACTTCGTCCTTTCTATATGATGTTAAACTATACAGCAACAGTCCATACATATGACCTTAAACTATTTGTACTTTCGTCCCACACGACGCTAAACTGTGAAAAAGTTCCCTAAATGGTCATGTATGACCTTAAACAACATCTAGGTCCTCTATGACCTTAAACTGCATCATCAATGGTCCATGCATATGACACTAAACTATTTGCAAGTCCCTTACGTCCAGCAAGACGTTAAACTGTGACCTCCTAACTACATGACGCTAAACTGTATAAAAGTCCCTTACGTCCGAAAAGACGTTAAAATACATAATCATCAAAGGTCATGTATGACCTTAAACTACACCACCATCCAGCATGACATTAAACTACACCATCCACGGTCCATGCATATGACCTTAAACTATTCGCACTTTCGTCCAACATGACGCTAAACTGTATCGTCCCTTTTTTCATCCAATATGACGTTAAACTGTGAAAAAGTCCCTAATGCGTCCAACATGACGTTAAATGGTGGACTCTTTTGTCCTCACTGCATGACATTAAACTGCACAGTCCCCCTTTCGTCCAACATGACGTTAAACTCTATTGTCCCCATCGTCCTAACTACATGACGCTAAACTACAGAGAAAGTCTGTGATATGTCCTACATGACATTAAACTATATTTTGTCCCTGCCACATGACACTAAACTATGCAGCACCAATAGTCCTAACTGTAAGACTTTAAACTGCATAGTCCCTTTATATGTCCTAAATGACATTAAACTATGCATCGTTAAGGTTATTGTTACCTCTTGTTTCTCACACCGAATATGACTCACGTGAGCTTAGATAAAACCTCAACCATAACACTCTCTCTGGTCCTCTTACCATGTGTAAGTCCCAACATCATTTTATAGGTCATTGTCCCCAAGAACAACTTAATCATTAATTCATTCTTTAATTTAACTACACAGACTTTGATCCGTGCCTTCTAGGCTGGTTATATAGGCAACCTCACAAGGTTCAAGCCCAAAACCAATCTCTTCATGTCGGTTCATCTCCATCTCATACGATGTTAATTCGTGAAACAACCCTTAGAATCAATATCTTTACATTGGTTCCCTTTCGTCCTTGTTATACGATGTTAAACTATACAACACTTTTGTCCAGTATGACAATAAACTAAAAATTTCTTTGATACCCTCACCTTAGAGGGAACCATTATTTTCATTATTTTTTTCAATCATTTTTCATTTCAAAGACTACGTGTATACATGGAAATGCCCAAACATTTTATCCTGGGTTAAACCATCATTGCACTAAAGTCCCCTTTCACCCTTCACATACACGAACCAAATTTGTACAGAGGGTATTTCTAGAACTACGTGGGCTTGATTCCCATCCTTATGGGATACGTAGGAACGTTTGAGTGTCCCTCGAATCCAGCCCCAAGTCTTTGGGCCTAACACCAAATTCCACTTTCAGTCCCTTGGCTGAAAAGTCCCCATGAAAACACACATTGTGTATTTCTGACAATGGTCCAAGCTCTATGACCCTAAACTAAGATCTCTAATCCTTTTATCCCACATGACATTACAATGTAGTTTTAGATCTATGTATGGATTGATTCTCATCCTTATGGGATACGTAGTGAAGTCCAACATTTCAATTCAGGACCCAGCCACAACATGATTATGGTTAGCATTGATCTATGTATCTCTGTATACATGGAACAATACCCATCTTTATGTGTCATAATCCTAACCTTAAATATTTTCAGATCCTCATAACCGTTTTCATGACTTCTAGTCACAAAAATGTCAAATGTATAAGTGTTCTTTTGTCTGACTATGCAGTACGTGCCCATAGTTGGCCTTGCATAAACAGTCTACATAACAGACTTGTCAGCCAAAAGATACTATTATTTGACTATGCAGCCAATTCCCTTAGGTGGCCCTGCATAATTCAACCCCCTAACGGGTTTTTCGGATAGTGGTATCTTCATTCTTGGGAAGAATTCCTCTTTTGAACTTATTTGTGTTAAACAGAAGTATGTAGGGATCCGCAAAAAAAAATATCCATCCTTAACATATTTTTCCCATATCCTTTTTATGATCTGAAAGTATTCAAGTCTATGGTTTATATTATCCTTCCCAACATTTGGGTCAGACCGTCGTAGGAGTGATATTCATCCAGATCTTCGATAATCTTGTTTGGAAACATCTTCTTTATATTCAAGTACCTTTTTCCATACAGCAAACTCTATACTTTGGAAGATATGAATCTACATAAACTTTCACTAGCTTTTAGTACTAGGAAAGTAAATTTCTGAGAGTTATTTTTCCTGACTATGCAGCACGTGCCCATAGGTGGCCTTGCATAAACAGTCTACATAATAGACTTGTTATCCAAAAGATATATTTTATTCAACTATGCAGCCGATTCCCTTAGGTGACCCTGCATAATTCAGCCCCCTAACGAGTTTCTTAAATAATGGTAACTTCATTCCTGGAAACTACTTCTTCTAATGCCTTTTAGCTCTTTTTCATATCATTCCTCAGGTTCAAATATTCTTAAGTCATAGCTTACATATTTTCCCTCATTCTGGAGTATGGTACTATGTTTTCAGATGAGTTTTCACGGAATTGTTTCAATCCTAATCCATTTCGGTCAAAGCTATTTTGACCTTAAACATTAGCCTCTTTTTGCCTGAAATGCATGACTTTAAACTGTCGATAACCACAAAGAACCCTGGTTTCTCTTTTTTCCTCAGAGTCAAATCCTCTTTTCACTCCGGATCCAACTCTGAGGGGGGGACTTTTGTTGACGCTCCTTTCATCACAGAATCTAAATATTGGAAAAGGGGAATATATTAGCTCGAAGTGATTCAACCATTGTAAAATTATCAAAAAAATTGAAAAAGGAAGGAATAAGAAGAACATTGTGCAAGGGTCTCCCAAGTTTTACAATGGTCGCACAAGTATACTTGGGCGCCGCAATGGTCGTGCAAGTACACTTGTGCACCGAAGTTGGTCGTGAAAGTCACTTGCACGACCTAAGTGATAACCGCCCGAGGTCTTCTCTTGCCTATAAATAGACCATGTGGGCCCCCCATTCAAGAGGATGATTTTTTCCAGATACTCATATTTGAGCTCCTGGCGCCCTAGTCTCTTCTCAAAGCATCCGAAACAATTATAAGGTAATTTCATACCTAGAACGGAAGATCTAAAGAGGGGGGAGGCCTAAGTGTTGAAACTCATCAACACTTGCACGCCTGATTGGCCATACCTTAAGGGAAAAGGGCCACACTTGCGCGCCGCCTTACTCCTTCAATAGATCTTGCGCACCCCTCTTCTAGAAGAACCTCAAGAGGATTATAAAGGCTTTAATAAACAGTCTCTCAAATATTACCTTTCTGGTTAACCGTCGTGCAAGTACACCATGTGTCGCGTAGGCATACCTGCACGACGAGGACATGCGGGCCCACGCAGTACCTGCGCGTCTTCCAGGACATGCGCGCCCCTGCCTTTTTGGGTGCCTTTCTTGACCATTTCACCCCTCATAAGCCATTACACATTTCTTATTCAAGATTTAGTCTTCAAGAAACTCTTCAAAGCCATTTATGGCATGATTTCTTGATTTGACTTCCTTATCTGAAAGGAATTATGTGGAATATCTCTCAAATCCTAGTGATTTACACATCTTTATGTCACTAAAGATTGATATTTCATTCATTTAACCTCATCCATTAACATGAGAGATCCCCTAACCTGGGCCTCCTTTTTTAGGAGTAAGTCCCAGTCATAATTCTTAACTTGGGAATCTTCCTTAGGAGTAAGCCCCAATCCTTAATGTTCCCAAATCTAGGCATCCTCCTTAGGAGTAAACCCCAGTCCCCTAATTTGGGCATCCTCCTCAGGAGTAAGCCCCAAACCTTAATCTGTGACCTGAGCCTCCTTTTCCGGAGTAAAACACAATCATAAGTCTTCTCTTAATTTGGGCCTCCTTTTCAGGAGTAAGCCGCAAGATAAAGTATTCAAAATCTCCATGAAGAACATATACATTTATGTTCCCTGTTTCTGGATTTCTTCCATAAAGTAAATCCTAACCTTCATTTATCTGGGCAGTCATACATACATAATCCCCACATTATTTCTTATGATTGCATCTTTCATGGCACAATTTTCTAATTTTTTCTAATACCTCTTGTTTCTCACACCGAGCATGACTCACGTGAGATTAGAGTATAAAAGTAATTGTGACATCCTTCTTTGAGCCATCAATCGTAAACATCATACTCCCTTACTCGAACTACGTGGGTTCTAATTCCTTTTCTAAACAAAGGATACATAGGTAGCCCGTCTACGGGTTCAATCCCATCTCTAAAATAATCTATGTCCTTCTGAATGACCATAAACTTCAAAGTGCCCCACTGAGTGGCTTTAAAATCAGTATGGTCATCATAATGACCAAGAGACTTCTGTATAAATGTGTCGAAGGGTACCATTGACCAAGAATATCTAATAAATAAATATGATTCTCTATCGATGAAGAACCTCAAATACATACAAAAGATTCTCTAAAATTTCCTACATATTTAATCATTGATTATCAGATCTGAAGGAAAGCTCATTTTATAATTTCTAATGTAATAAGGATTCACGAACATAACATAAATCTATAAATAGAGTCCCGGAGTAGACAATAATTCCCCTCAAAATGGTGTGATGAGTCCGACCTCCCATCCTCTCGACCAATGAAAATTCTTATGCCTTATCAGTCCACAAACTAATGAGAACCTACCTTTGGAAGGTAGGTCTGAATGGATGTGGAATAATTGGATGTTTCCGGTTCTATGAACAAACCCGTTAGAAACTGATCAGAATGTTTGAACCTCCCATCAAGGCGGTCGTCCCCGAATTCCGAGGGAAACATTTATATTATGTATAAAAAATATGTGAATGTGGTTAAACATGAGTAATAACATTAAAAGGTAATGTGTGTAAATTGATTGAATAATGAATATTGTAAAAAATATCTATTAAACATATCAATTAAATGTGACTATGATGAAATTCATGTTCATAATTATTTATTTTTCTAACTCACATAGATTGAAAAAAACCCTTATATATTATGGAATGTGAATTTGAGTAAATGCCACAAATTTTAATCTATAAAGGGGTTTTCATACACCCATTATAAGGAACACATATCGTTTCGTAATGTAGAATTATTCTATCAACACCCCCCCACAAAAAATCTTTATCACATCCCAAATTACATGGATTAAAGAATAAAACATTGGTCATCTAAATAATGATGTTTCTATGTGTAAATATCATCATCTTTAAAAAAAATTATTCTCTATATTTTTATTTAATTTTATTATCATATCAATTCCTATATTTTGTAAACCACTATAATTGTTTTAAATAATATCATTATACTATTATAACAATGATATTATAAAAACATTATTTCAAATTCATACTCATTGGTTAATAATATTGTGTTAATGTTGGACATTATTTAACCACAAACAAGAATGATGAAATAACAATTTCACCATATATTATAATTAAACTTTTATTTCCATGATATATTGTATTATTGATCAATTTTTCTTTAATTTTATATATTATTAATGGTAATATTTGAAAATAATTCATTATTAAAATAACACTTTTTTGTTTACTAAATAAGAATAGACAAAAAAGAAATATTTATTCTGTACAAATAATTATCATACCAAATATGGAATGAATGAAGAACAAAAAAATCCATTACGAAATTATGATTATTTTATCTAGAATAATCTATTTATAATGAACCCATGAACATTGAAAGATGATAGAGACTATCATTCCAAAGAATGTGTGGAAAAAAAGAACAATTAACAAAAGATTATTAAAATTAGATTTGAATGATTAATTAAAATGTCATAATTAGATATAAATGAATAATATTAAATGTATAAAATATAATTAAGTAGCTGTTTTTATAAATTAAAAATAAAATTTTATCATATATAGGGTTAGACTATATATAAGTATGTGTAAATCCATGGATAGTGGTTCACTTTCTCAATCTGTTATCTTGAAATTAAGATTCACTCTTTATTTTATGTTTTATTTTATGTAACAAAAAATATTTGCATTAAAAAATATTTATTTATTTTAATATTATTTTTTGGGTGATACATATTCTTTTTATAATCCATTCATTGATAAATCCTTTATACATTATAAATTTAAAAACATTGGAGGGGGTTTCTACAGTGATTTTTTACCTTTCAGATTATAATTAAGTCTAGTTACATATTATAATTTTATATTAGATATCCTTTAATATTAATTTTTATTATATTATTTTTCTTATTGTTTTTATAATATTATTTGTTTTCAGTGTCCTTTTATTGGAAACAAGTTATTTAGAGCAAGAAACAGATTAAATTTTGTGTTTGTTGTTAATATACAAATGGTTGATCAAAGAGACTACAATATATTAGAACATATGTTTTAGGTGGATTCAATATTGATGGTGGGGTAATTTCCCAATTTTTCCAAAACTTTTGTGCTCGAAATTCTAAGTAATAGACAAGCTTTAAGAATGAATGATTTCTAAGACACGCATATTAAAATATGAAAAAGGAATGGATTACAGTAAGGTTTTTGTTTTTTGAATATGTTATGTTTTTTAAATGAATATTCAATAAAAATAGGTATGAATTATCATGAAAGAGGTTTCTCAAACAATGGATGAGGCATGATGGAAAGATAGTAAGTTATGAAATTATGAGAAGCTTTGTGAATAAGAAAATTTAACTGAAGTTCCATAAAGAAAAATAGATTCTCAAACATGAATGAAGAGGTCCCCGAAAATATCATGGTGTGATTGGAAGATTAATGAAGGAGGTGATGTCTATAAATAGGTGGACGATCATCAAATGAGATATATAGGGAGTTTAAAAAAGGGGGAATTTCTCTTATACCATAATGTTATTAATCAATAGTAATTATGTTATAAATCAATAACTTATTATGAACACTAGCTTCATGAAAATAATAGATGAGACCTAATTGACCCCAAAATATTTTATAAATTAGAATTTCTTGAAAAATAAGCATTTCTTAATAAATTGGAATTACTTGAAATCATGGAGTTTCATGAAAGCTGGGATCATTAAAAAAAATATATATTTTATTTAGAGAAGAAATATATTTAAAAAAAATTGTGGGGTTTCATGATGGATGGAGATTCAAAAAGGATACTTATGTGAATAGTAGGTTTTTTAATACAATGTCTGAGTGAACAATTAATTTAGGTGCATCAATTTAGGGCTATGGTGAAAACTGTTTCTTGTGATAATAAGGGTAACAAACTTATGTTCCAAATCTATTGAGGTGAACTTCATTTCAATAAATTTAGTAAGACTTCACCCAACGTAGTGAGAAAGGAGTGGTCATTATAAGTGATTTAAGGGAGGTAGTGTCCAAACCAAAAATCCTTGTGGTGTGACCATGTATTATGTTTTTTAATAAAATAAATCTATTAAATATTACATAATTTTGGTATGATATAAACACTATTAGCGTATGCTCAATGGACTAGACATTAGTGGTGAAATATGTAATAATATTGTGTTGTGTTTCTATTTCATCATATTGGTGTTTTAAAAATGTGTGATTACATCAAAATGGATTAATAAGATCCTACAAAAATGTGTTTTAGGTCTGTATTTTTTAAATAAAAAGTCGATAACATGATTCACCCCTCCCCTACTATAGTGTTTTGTGGTCTAACAACCTTTATATGTATTAGAAACTTATTAATGGATTTCATAACACAACATCTTTTATTTGGAGAGACTTTTTCATTATTAAATTTATTCTTCTATGATGGGTATGTTATACAACCTTTATCATATTATATTTTATTTATTCTTATTTAATCAGTAATATAATTTTTAATCCTATAATTGTATTTGTGATTAATTATCACCTCATAAAATATGACATTGTTTAGAGAATATTATAAATATCAATTTTTGGTATTTATCATTTATATCCACATTATTTCTAACCATTTTATTATTTTTAAAGATAAAAATGTATTCATTCATGGCCTGAAAATTTTCTATTTAATTTTCCATAATATAATACTTTATATCCCTTTTATACACGCGAGTAACATCAAATAGTTAAAAAACATCAAAGGTGTTTATTTCAACATTATTACAATTTCCTATAATTATATTCATGATTTTTATATTTTATATTATTTTAATTTCATTATTCTATTATTGTGTTTTTTTTCAAAACAATATTTTAAAAAATAATTATTTTTATGATAAAAATAATATTGAAAATGACATATATTTTGTTTTCATAAAAACAATACCAAAACAATAGAAAATCAGTTTTCATGATTTTTATTCATTCACCCATTCTTTCTAGTAAGGGACCACTATATATAACTATTATCTTTCATATTTTTCATGTATCACTCTATAAATTCTCTTATCTTATGTTTCTTTTGTTTTGATAACTTTCGGTTTCATCTGATATAATTCTTTCTATATCTAATATAATATTGTATGGAATGGCTCTACAACCCATTTTATTTCCACAGATTCATAGATATGTGATTTTAATGGATATATTAATTTACTATATTAGAAAATATATTTATAGATACATCATCATGCGGATAGTGGTTTTGGAATTATATAGTCCTCTAATTAACTAGGAAAATCCTTATATCTCATGATGTGAATTATATGGTAAATTAGATGTTTTACTTGTCCACTATGTTGTGGGAAATTTTTTTCCATTATGTATTCATAGTATTGTTAGATATCTTATACATATTTTATCAAAACAATAGTTAGTAACCCAGATCAAGTGTTTAATTTATAAAATTAGTAAAATATATCAGGGATATCAATATGCAGGTTCGATCAATTTATTAGTCTTTAAGAATTAGTTTCATTGATGATTCCAATATGACATAAAAAATGTAAAATACTTAGAAAAATAAATAGCATAGACATTTTTATATTATTCTTAATATAATTCTTCAAATCATAGGTAAATGAAAAAATTAGAGGTTGATCTTTGATTCTCATTAATGGTTATCTAAAAAAGAAGATATCATGATTATGTAAGGCATAAATATCTTGGAAAGGTAAATAACTGAAAACACATTCCACAAAATCTGTAACATTAGAAAGAAATGAATCCATTGATAATATTGATGAAATAATATCACAGATAATAATAACTGAATTCTCAATAAATGAATTGTATAATTTTAAGAAGTCATGATTTCAAAAATCATGATATCTACACCGTCTAAGCCTTGATCCAAGACAATTTAAACAATGGGATGTAATATACTAACCCATTTAATAATATTGGATAAAAAATTAGACTCACGAGACAAGGCTATGTATCGACGGGATATATAATTTTGGGCCCCACACATCACATCTTTTCCAATCGATTTATATAATACTTAATGATCAATTTCATTTCTAAAAATATGTATTTTTAGTAAATCTATGTATTATGAAAATTATATGTAATATTAATATTTCCATAGTCAATGAAATAAAATTTAAAATAAAATCCCTTATATAGAAATGGAATATGGTTTACGAAATAATAATATTCATGATACAAATAATATATATATTTAAAATAAATATAAAGTATGATGATCAAAAGAATTTTAATCTTTTAAGAGAACATTTTTGACAACACAATTAATCCAGAGGTGAGAGATTCCAATCAGAAAATTAGATTTTATACTACATTTTTTTACTTTTAATGAATTTAATATAATGAAAGTCAGTCATTTAAAATAAGTTTTTATAAATATTTTTCTTTGTAAATTCATTGAAATCATGTAAAATAGGAAAATTGCATAAAATGGTTATGGTTGCGGGAAAATCCGTTAGTGCCATATATCTTAAGAAGCAACATTCTTTTTGAATTTTTGTAATGAATGCAGAAAATTAACAATTCAAGAAAACTTTAAAAGTATTAAATTAAAAAAATGTAAAAAATATTGGTTAAATTAAAATATAATTAATAAGACTTTTTAGTAAATTAATATTCATTTTTTAGACAATTAAAAAAATATGGTCATGGAAGAAAAATTCTCCATCTCTAAAAGAGAAATAATATAAACCTTTCATTTAATCATTACTCTTTAAATATCAGCATCAATTGAATCATTAATCAAAATTAAAAAAATATATTCATGTAAAATTCTTCTTATATACACCATAAAAAGTAAATAGGTACATAATACAAAATACGTCACAATTGAGTATAAATTGAGAAAAAACCCCGCATAGTATTCACAATGTTGATGTGATAACTAATCTACGTGATTATATAAATCAAATTAATATACAGAAAAAATAATTTTAAATATTGGAAAATAATATTAGTGTTCATTTCTCACATAATCATGGAATACCATATTCAATGGGGTAGAGATATAACCCAAGGAATGGAAAGTGAGATATAAAACCCCTTACCACTTGGTAAAAATTAGTTAAAATCTACTTAGATGAAATAAATTGGATTGAATTTTAAAATATAATGATTTATGAATTACTAATATAACATGTAAAAGAGGTGTAATATTAAATATATTAAGGAAATTATGTTCATAATATTAAAACATGCCACAATGAAGTGAAATTTACCTAAAATAACTTACACAGATCATATCATTTATGTGAGATTAATTAATGATTTTATTTAAACAAATTTAAATCCATAAATAGAAATCATAAATATAACATAACACAATAAGAGGTCACATGATACATAATCAGTGCATAAAAAATTCAATGAAGAATTAGTATAACCAAATGAATGGAATATTGAGTTATGAAACCCCTTACCACATTTGTAACAATCGTGTCAAATACACTTTGATGAGATAATTTGTATTGAAACATAAAATTACATTAAGTATGAAGGATTAAAAATATATCATGGATAAGGGGTGGTATATACACTATATAGAATAAATTTGGTTTATAACATTAAAACATGCCCCAATGAAATGTAACTGAGAAAAAATACCATGAAAAGATTATATCATTGAAGTGATAATTAATCAATGAAGTGATTATTTGTAACAAATGCAAATGAAAATATAATAATTATATAAAGAACATAAAATAATCACAGTTCATTACCCACATAATCTTAGCATATTAGAGACAATGAAGAAATAATATAAACAAATGAAAATAATTTTAGTATGATGGCACTTAACACATTGGTATCTTTTGAATAATAACCATGGTGAATGAAATAAATTAAAATTATACATTCAATACCATTAATATAAATAGATTAATTATAAAAAATTTCAAATGGGATGTAGATACACCTCATAAAAGAGAATAGGTTTAGAGCATAACATATGTCCCAAATAAGATAATTTGAGATGAAGAACAATTACCTCACAGTCAACATGACTCCTATATTCTATTAAGCCAAATTATAACAAAATTAGATTAATTTTACGTACAAAAAAACGATATTCATATATAAAATACCATATATGATCCATTTAAAAAATTCCATCGCCATTTTTAACAATACTTTCTTATTATCATTATTTGGGATGTTAACTGCTTCATTTTTCAAGTATGACTTGATTTACTAGTTTAGGTTTTTTCATCTTTATCATGATTCCATAATATCAATAATTTTATTAAATATATAAATATCACATATATTCAATAAATGTATATTTATATTCGTCCATAGAAGGTAGAGATAACAAGTAAATTACACTATTCATGGAGACTATAGGTCGCATGACCACTACTATAAATTAGATTTTTATTTAAATATGAGAATACTAGACCAAAAAACCCAAAACAAGGAAATAAATAAATTATACTGGCCTAAAGTAGTGTATCTTGAGAGCATCACCTATAACATTTTTCACACTCTTTAGGGGACGTAGTCCCAAACCAAAAATGAAATTAATCATACTATCATAAAGGGATTCGGAAGTTGGATAATCATCCTCCTTGTTCCCCTACCTCCACATGTGAATAATGTATATGACATTATTTATTAGTTTATTACACCTAATGTTTTTTAGGATATGGTCCATGGGGTGGGGTTTTTCACATGAAGAGAATTATGTAGTATTTTGGAGTTTGATTCCAATGCACAAAACATGATGTTTTCTTTACTTCATTACTCAAGACCTGTTAGTATGGAGTAGGCTTCATAATAGAGAGAGTCATCATTATTGAATAAGGATATTAAATCTATAATGATAGAGCCTTTATGGTATCCCAATATCCACCACCCCCGCATGACATTCATACTACACGATCCATCAGTCTTGATTTTGAGCCCAGTTTTCTGGGGGGGGTACCTATGGATCCATAGTTCAAGGGAACTGTAGAGAGTGGAATTAAGGGTAGTTAGATTAGTCATGATTTATCCTATAGAGGTAGTAACATACTAGTTCATGATGAGATGAACCAGGTAGATAATCAGGCTCATAGTTCTGAAAACAATTAAAAGCTTTTAGAAATAAGGCCCCTCCAACTGATCTATATTCATCATCATCCATATACACCAACATCCTAATGAAAGAATGAAAACTCTATCCTTTTTTCTCAATGTTTTTATTCATGAAAATTAAAACCAAATATCGGGGAAGTCCATCCTAATGAGAACCAATGTAGACACTCTTGTGAAACTTCCATAAGTGTTCCATTCATATCCCACAAATTTTTAGTCAAATAAATGGTGGAATGTGGTTTCATAACATGGTTTGTTGAAGTAGTTGATCCATGAGAAAATATAAATTCTAGTGAATTTGAACTTTTTATTGTTGGATAATGCATAATTCATAAAGTGGTGACCTAGAAAATTAATCTTGGTGTGTATGCCCATTCACTAAAGCATATATCCCTAGTTTTCAAGCTCAGAAGACATTTTCAATACCCTGAAATAGTCTTTAACCTAAAATAATACCAATTCATAATTGTTAAAAACACATTTATCACTATCAAAGGAAATATCAATATTATCAAAACCACCATGCTTATCCTTATATTAGATGGATTCAATGAACTATGGGTATCTTCTAGCTTATATAAAGGAAATATGTGTGTATAGAAACCCTTATAAACCAAGCTTGTTCCCAGCCAAATTATAATTCCATAAGTTGATATCACACTAGCCAACAATATATCACAATTGCCTCCCCTAAAATGGTATGTAAGGGTGTATTATTTAGAAAATGATAGAATTTATTCCTTTTCGCGATCCTAGATCAGTTCAATACTTTTTCTTATGAAAAATACCTATAATGTTTGACCTTCATTGACTTCCAATGATAGTTTTTCCATTAGGGAATGCATCATTAAAGATATTCTCAAAACATTGATTACACCCTCTCTCTACAAACTATCCAGTATTTCATTACAATCCCATTTTTTTCTACACTCATAGTGAGCATCCCATATGAATATGTCCATGGTGTTTTCAATACCTAAGTGAAGGACGTTGAAACTTTGAAAGATGATAACAGATGTATGGGGATGAAGTAGGTAATTTTATTAACTAATGTTTTTCTTTCTTATTATGATAAGAAATTCCTATTTTAGATTGTGATATAGTGGGAAATCATTTCGATAACCTTATGAAAATAGTGAATATAAAGACAGATCAAGGTGATAGGTGCACCAACATATTCAATTTGAATGATCCTCCTATGAATTCCATGACTATATTCTAAATCCTTCACCTACTATCCCAAACACTAATTGAAAATAAATACACTACTTATATTCTATTTCATGATCTACCTTCTCAAATCATAGTACTCATTGATGACCTTGTTGATTCTATAGATAGAGTGATTTTTTCCTTTGAAAAAAAATGATCATTTAATCTATAAACATGAGGTGTGATATGCCATGAAAATGATCCCTACATTGAAATGAAATGAAAATATTATTATAGAGGATCTTATTGATGTATTTACATAGTGTTTCTATAACAAGAATAAAAGCCTTTGAGGCATAGGTTCTCCTTTCCATCATCCACATAAAGATTTTATGAAACCATTGTTCTTTCTAATTGATGGAAGATACAACCATAAAGAGATAAAAACCCTAAACAATGTATCAGTAAAACAGCTATAGAATCATATGAACGATATTACCTTTAAAATGATTTACCAATCTAATCAGTCATTAGATTTATTCCATGTGAAATTTTTTTGAAATATTATAGCCAAGAACCCTTTGTTTTAATTCACTGACCATCCCTATAGCTAAACCAATGACACCTTAGTTTGATTTTACCTTGAAAAAAAAATAATGTTCATTAGAAACCCATCAGTGAAGGTTCTGGTGTAAACTACTATTGATAATAGTTTTCATAATCTTATATGTGAAATTACAAAATCATATAGGCCTATAATGTTTCAAACAAGATGGTTCCAGGATTTTGGTAATGAGAACATGGGTAGTGATGCTCACCACGCGAGGGATAATTCCATTGAAAATAAAGTCATCCATCACATCCACATTATTATTCATTAATATCTCTCAAGAGGAGACATAAAACCATCCAATAAATAAATCTACTCCTAACATATTATCTGAGTTCAGAGAATGTATAGCCTTATAAATGATGTATTCTTATAGAAAATGAACCGAGACTAAATTATCACTGACTGAAACACCTCAAGGGGAGAGTTGAATTGATCTATGTGGAACCTAATAAATCGTCCTAACATGTAAGGGTTCATACCAAAAATAATTTACATGAAGTACATTTCATCCATTCCTTCCACCATGACATGATCATTAGAGAAGGTACCATATTCAATGAGAAAGTTAGGCCTGATGATCTTACTCCTTTACTTGATGCATGCTTTGAAATAAGAGGAGTTTTTATCACATTCTATTAGCCACATGATTCCATATTTCTCAGGATCCATGCTTTCGTGGTCCATGGTAACATCTGTTAGGGATATGTTTTTTTAATAATAACACTTATGATAAACTCATATCATACATTCCCAATCCTAGACTCCATCCATTCTATATCAATTTTTAATGAATCCAAGTCATGAAAATGAGGAGGTTGGTTCCTTATCTAGGTTAGAATATCCCCATTGAAACACCTCAACATGTTTTGGAGTCCTATCCACAAACATCCCTATACAATTTTTGTCCATGATAATTCCACGTATTGATGATATTCATGGTTAGATGTCCAACATTGAGTGAATAAGATACTCCAGCATTTTCTCATTTTGGTGGAATATTAATAAGTATCGAAGTGTGATCCAAAATAGACAATAAGTCATGGGCTAACTTTTCATCTAGGAAGGAGTAGATGGAATGGATATTTTCTAGGAATCGATCGAGCCTACACTAAGTTTGACCATTACCATTCTATTTGATACACCATGTGTTGCAATATCCCATGTTTCCAAAATCCATATTCCCACTAAGAGATATTAACATGAATAACTCAAGTATAACCTTCAATGAGTAAGTAATAACCCGTATCAGTTATTTTTATCTATGATAAAATGTAATTCCATAACCATTATCCATATCCAAGTCCCTCACGTTGAATGATGAATGATCATTCTACATGGATTCTATAGATTTCACATCACAGATGGTGTAGATGAATTAAATGTGGAGAAAGTGAAATATTATACTAATTGTTTTGTATATAACTATCGTAACATACCCAATAAATCCAATGAAATAATAGATTTGAAAAAAAAATCCTTTTTTGATAATTATGGGGTTAATCCAACATGATGTTTCACACTCTTATTCTATTTAAATAATCAGAAATTCATGATGGTTTTTTGGGTTCTAGCATAGTTGCAAGGAAGAGTTTCTATTATAAATCTCTTGAGATAACAATTATATTTTTAGACAAAGTTCTTAGAGAACTCGAATTCCATATCATCAATGATATCATAGATGATGGGAGATGTTGAAATTCGTAACCTACAATAATGATATATGGGGTTTGATGGCCACGTTGGCTAGAAAAATAGATATTGACTTGGTTTAGACACCACTAAGGGGGGAGGATTCAGTGAAATTATTTGGAAAATAACATATAGTTTTAGATTCTTATGGGGAGGTTTAGAGTGTGAAGAGAAGCCATTGGGGATAAGGTGTGGAGATGTACCATTAATCCCACAGTCACCCACTAAGAAGGAAAACGAGGAAATAGAACTTCCCCATCCTTTAAATTTTTTTTAGGAGATGTGTAAATATGGTAGGTACATTAATCCTAGGTGATAGATCTTTTATTGTATAACAATAGGTTCATATATATGAAATCACATAGAGATAGTGAGTGAGAGAGAGTGAGGTTGGTTTGGAGGTAAAACACTTGGTCTAGTCGGGTCGAACAGGGAGTGGGGATAAAAAAATGATAGAGAGGGGACATTGGAGCAGTGAATAAAAAGGTTGGGGGATAGAATTAGGGTCTGGGATGACATTGAGATTAATATTCAGGGAAAAGTACATTGTAAAACGGGTTGATGCTTCACCAAATCGATAATCTGTGGGTGAGAAACCATAACTTTTTCATGATGTGGATGAGTAAACCTGAAACCATCATCTCGATTAGTAGCATCATGAAAAATAGCGTGAAATAATCTTTAACCAAGACAATGTGTCACCCTGTTTCAGTAGATTGTGATCCATGTTGGATAGAGGTAAATATTCTTCTACACAATTCTATGCCACAAAGTCATTGAGAATCCAGGTAGTGCACTAATCTTCACACAAGAATGATAAAACAAAATCATTAATGGGGAGAAAAAAGTAATTGGGATGGAAGGGATGTGGGAGGGCTATAAGATTCATCCAAATTTTTTCTTGGGAGAGTCTACCTAATTGTGAACCCCTCGGGAATACATGAACATGTTGAAATTCCATTTTCCATATGACCTGGAGGATTGAAACCATGCTTTTAAAAAGTTCACCCTTAGCTAGAGATCCACAGAAATAAATTTATGATTTAACACTTAGACTCTCATAGGAACAACCAAACCTAATTTAGAAATATGTTAATGGATTTAAAAAATTGATCAATTATTCTTACTAAAACACACCACTAATCTACATTGATGAATATATATGTTCTCATTGACTGCTTCTTCCAAAAAGTTTAGCACCAGGGATCCATACACAAATCCTAGTCCAACTTGCTATAGTGGGATATCAAGGAATGGTTAGTTACCAAAAAATGGGGAATATGATAGATGGATTAGGATCTATTTTGGAGAGGGGTAGATGGATGAACCCACTGGATATTGAGGAAGGAGTGATCCAATGAAAGGACTTGGAGAAAACTCAGGCAGACAATCCAGTGAAGATGAAGTATGTGCTATATCTGAATAATGAAGCACTGCCAGTGATGAGCTGAGTGATTGGTATGGAATGTTAGGTAATTTATGAATCTCTTCAGTTGTGTGGAATACATTAATTGATTTCATATTTACAATGAAATCATAATGTTATAATGAATTGAATTTAAAACACTTCATACGTACGAATGAATGCTGATTTCACTTTTTGATGAATGGAACAAATGAAATACTAAGAATATGTCACATTTTCAAGAAAAGTTTTATATCATACATATCTTATGTATTATTTAAATATATCCTTACTATCATATATGAAAAGTTTAAATGAAAATTGGATCATATCACTTCACTAAGGTGGAAGTCCACCCATACGCACGAGTGACATTATAATTTTCCAAAGGATTGGAAGATAAGAATGTATATATAAAACTATATTTAAATAAGATTTTTTTATGTTTTAAATATAAAATATATTGACTAGTAAAATCTTTACTTCCATCCATGTAATATTTTGATGAAAAATGATTTACACCACGTTGTGGAGATGAAAAGTCGTATGTACGCACGAGAAATGTATTTTTTTCATATGATGGACATGAGATGGAATATGGTTTTCCCATTATAAAAATAACATCTTATTATATTGATTATACTTTAGTAGTTATTTGAGCATGGTTACAACACATTATGAGAAGTAGAAGAATAAATAAACATGAAGAAGTCGGTAATTATGATTACCTTTCCTTCGATATACATACTTTAGATCTCCACTTAAGAGACATTTTTTTAATCTTTTTTGAAAGAAAATAAATTCAATAACATAGAAAATTATTTTGAGATGGGAATTATGAATGTTTTGATTGACCTAGGTTTCTAATGGTGGTGTGAATAAAAGAGAAAAGAGGTGTCCTTTTACAAGTGAGGGAAGATTCATACTTGGAATTTCAGAAATTATTAAATTCATATAAATTATATTTTATGTCAAATTAGTTAAAATTGATATATTTAGGTAATTAGAATATGATAAATCAAAATCCATTTATATGAAAAAATACATGTACAAATTTTTGCAATGTTTTTACCCTTATATTTTTGTTTTAACCCACCAATCACTACAAAAAGTGTCAATTAGCAACGTTTTTTGAATTAACGATGTTTAGAAACATCACAAATTCATTCATCGACGTTTATAAAAAAACATTGCTAAACGAGGTGTCCCTGAATTAGAAATGCTTAAATACATCATTAAATTTTAAATGATTATAAATTTTGTTATATATGTTCACCACATTTAGAAACATTTCTAATAAACAGAGGTAAATAAACCTCTATAAATTAGTGATGTTTATAAACATATCTATTTAGAGACACCTCATTTACTCTATTTTATTAGAAATATTGATAAATAAATTTCTCTAAATTGAAAATGTTTATAAACATCACTATTCATTGACACCTCATTTACTGAAATTTTTTTAGAAATGGTTTTAAATGACACCTCATTTATAGATGTTTTTAAAAAATGTAGGTTTTTTTTGAAATTTTATTTTTTTGAAATTTATAAATTTTTTTTGAAATTGGTTACTTTTTTACAAATTATTAAATATAATATATGATACATCCCCCCACCCTCCCTCACGCACCATTCCTTCAAACCTCCTCCTCCCACCATTCACAATGCATACCAAATCAAATATGTTGAATGCTCATGCTAAAATCTTCTTCAGAATAAATTTAAACCTACAACCTATAGAATTATATCCAAAGAATTATCCAACTTATTTATACCAATTAAAAATGTAAAATTGTATTATGATATATTTATATGTATGTTAATATAAATAGAATTCATTATTTGAACAATTTATATATTATATATTCATATAATTTAAAATATTAATATATACATATATCAATATATACATGTATAATTATATATATATATATGTTTCTATTTTATATTTATGCTTATATATATATGTTTATATTATATATATATTTATATCTGACATATATGTTTGTATTTTATATTATATATGTATATGTTTTTATTATATATATGTTTATATTTTATGTTATATATATATATATGTTTATATATATATATATGTTTATATTTTATGTTGATATTTTATATTTACATTATATGTTATATATATGTACACACACACACATATATATAGCTATATATGTTTATATATATATATATATATATATATATATATATTTGTGCATGTGTCTGTGAAAATATATATGTGTATTTATATATATATATAATTAGCAACATTTTAAACCACTGGTAAAAATGTCATAAATAGACAAATTTTCTTAAGAATGTCATAAAATTTAAAATATACATGTGTTTAGATATATAAGTATATATATATATATATTTATATATATGTGAACGTGTTTATATATATCAATACATATATATCTAAATACATGTGTTTGGGTTCATATATGTATATATATATGTGTTAGTATGTAATAAATTAAAAATTAAAATATATAATTATATATATTAATATATATGTATATATATAAATAAATATGTATATTTATATATATAATATATAATATTTTATATTTTACAAATATAGATAAATTTATATTATATAAAATATAAGTGATTATATTTTACATATATCATTATATTATATATTATATATTTATTTGTTTTTATTATATATATATGTTTATATTTTATATTATATATATTGTTTATGTTTATATTAAATTATATATCTGTGTCTAATGTATATATATATATATATATGTTTATATAAATATTTTTACACCAATGATCATAACCGATGTATGTAGTTATATTGGTTTAGCAAGTTATTATCGTTGTTCTGTTCTATTTTTCGTCACATTATCCTACTTGTTTACCAAGATTTCTCATAATGGGGGTATGTTCATGTGGAAAAATAATGTGAAGAATGGTTTGATGAATTGAATAAGAGATTGGTGAATGTTACAATCTTGACTCTACCCTCAGGATATGGTGGATTTGTGATTTATTGTTATACGTCAAAGAAAGGACATTAGTGTATCCTTATGCATAAGGGTAGAGTTATTACCTATGCATCAAGGTAGTTAAAAATTCATGAATAGAAATAACCAACTCATGATATTGATCTAGCATCTGTAATATTTTCTATGATGATATGGAGACACTATCTCTATGTTGAAATATGTGAGATATATACAGATCATAAGAGATTGAGATATATCTTGTCATAGAAATAACTAAACATAAAGAAAAAAATATGTCTCGACCTTCTCAAAGATTATGATTATTCAATACACTATCTCCCAAGAAAGCAAAACAAGGTATCTGATGAATTGAGTAGGAAAGAACCATGATTCCTAAACAAAACAAGGATTGACAAGGACCCTGTATACATGGATATGGAAAGGATGGATATGGAAATTATAAAGGAAGGTAAAAAATAATTACTTTTTCAATTGTTTTCCCTACCATGTTATGGGAAAGGATTAAAAGTCCTTAGTCTGATGATGAGAATCGTCAAAATAAAATTCAAGGTGTGAATGATGGAATGTTTGGAGACTTTGTGTATGAGGATGGAATTCTGAAATTTGGGAAGATTCTCGGCGTTCTATCTATACCTGAGAAAAAAGTGAGATATTGGATGATGCCTATAATTTTAATTTATTTATTCAACCTAGTAGAAATAAGATGTACAGATATTTGAAGGAACATTTCTGGTGGGATAACATAAAGAGATAAATTTATGATTATGTATTAAGATGTTTTTTCTGTCAACAAGTAAAGGCCAAAAGATAACATCCTAGAGGATTCATGCATGCTCTTCCTATTTATAAATGGAAATGGGATGATATCAACATGGATGATATCACTATATTTCCAAAAACTAAATAAAATAATGATGCAATATGGGTGATTGTTGATCGACTTACCAAAACTGCACATTTCTCGAAAATAAGGGAGGATTTGGCACTGGAGTTCCTTTAAAGACTATATATCAAAGATGTAAAAAGACTTCATGGAGCACCTCTTTCAATATTTTATGATCATGATCGTTGATTATAATCAAAATTATAGAAGGGTATTCAAAATTCTTTGATACTGAACATCATTTGAGTACAACTTATCACCCCCAAAACTGATGGGAAATTAGAAATTATGATCCAAACCTTAGAATACATGTTGAGATCCTCATCATATTATTTTAATGGTATGTGGAATCATTATTTAACTTTTATGGTGCTTTTATATAATAATAGTTTCCATTCTAGTATTCAAATGTAACCATATGAATCATTGTAATGAAATAGATGTCTTACACCAAAATGTTGTGATGAATTTGGTGAAAGGAAGCATGTAGGCCAGTATACTATAGAGGGAACAACAAAAAGGTAAATACTATTTAGAAACATATCAAAGTAGCTCAATGTAGGAAAATGATATATGCTGATAATCGAAGGAAGGATTTTCAATTTCCTAGGGTAGATCATGTTTTCATGTAAATATCTCCATGGAAGGGTGTTAGGAGATTTGTCAAGAAAGGGAAATTGATCCCTAGGTACATTGGTCCTTTTGAAATTTTGGGGAGAATTGGAGTTGTGGATTATTGTTAGGAAATGAATCCCATCCATTATAAGGTACACAATGTGTTCCACATCTCTTTATTAAGGAAATAAAATCTAGACACAACACATGTACTCATTTATAAAGGAATATAATTAAAACCTAATTTATCTTACTATGAAGATACTATTTAGATTTCGGACACTAAATAATATGTGATGAGGAATTAGATGACTCAGATGGTACTGGTACATTTGTAAATTCATAAAATTTAAGAGGTGACATGTGAGTGTGAATAACATATGATATAGAACTACCTAAATATTTTTATTAGGTGACAGTCTGCTAATTTTGAGGTTGAAATTTTTGTATGGAGGAAAGAATGTACCATACCAAGGACTTACAAATAAATTTAATTCATGAAACACTATGTCGCTGTGAAAAAATCACATTGTTATTTAGGAGATTGTTGCTACATATCCTTTAAATATAATTCTTCCACTTATGGGTTTAGATTTGTGAAAAACGTATATACACAATTGTGATCAATAAGATAGCTAGAGTATGATTGGGTAAACATACATATTGGATGAATAGTAACATGACCCATATAAATATTAATTTACCCTTATTAATAGTAATATGACCCTTCTTAATAGTTACATCACCCACATAAGTATAAATAAAATTTAGGCACCTTATAAATGAGTGTGGATATTTTTAAAAATAAATATTGGTATCTTTGTGAGTAATAAATATTTAATTTTAATTTTAAATAAATAAATTTATTTAAAATAAAATATACATTATTAAATTTTATTCCCAAATAAATTTTTTTTCTATGATTTTATGCTAATTTTATAGGACCTTAGTTAATATTTCAGGGTGTCATAAAATATGTTTCAATTTTAAAAACTATAATTTACGAGTGACTGATGATTTTATTTAAAAATTAAATTTCACATATTTAAATAATTATTTTGGTAAAACTAAGTCCATTATTGTATTCTACATATTGAAAAATTGTTTGGGTTAATTATTGGTTTTTTTCTTAAATACATGAATTTTTGGTGAACAGAAAAATACGGTATAAATACATTAAAAGATAAATACACTATTTACTTCATCATGACCGATTTAAGAAACCATGATTTATAAATCAAATTCCCCCTTTACATTATTTAGTGGCAATATTAAATACAATTTTTTTAGGAGAAAAATATAAAAAAAATGAATAAAATATTGAGAAATCACCACTCTCATCTACTGTAAAACCATTGTCACTCCCCTCTTCTCTTCACTCTTATAATCCTTGAAGATTGTCAAAGATATATCCAAATAATCATTCCTAGTATCTACCCCAAATTTATGAGATCTTGGTCTTTACAAAAGAGAAAAAAACCTTCCATTAAGAATTTTCTGAAGGAGGTTATTTCAATAGGTAAAGCCTCTTCCTTTTTCATTTAATTTAATTTCAAGTTATTTTCCATTCATAGAATTTCACTCACATACACTATACAAATGATATTGATAAATAAATTTTCATCAATAAACTTTATTTATATAATGTTAATTTACTATCTTTCCTTAAAGTACTATATCTATCTCTTTTATTCTAAAAACGAAATCATCGTCTAGAAGGTGTCGATTTACAACCTTCATGGATGAAAAACCTTTGTTATTCAATTTATACATCATTTTTTGTCATGAAACCATTTTTATGGTTGAAACAGATTAAAAAATTCTTAATATTTATTATTTAATGTTCTTAAACAATTATTTATACATAATACTAATTCATGTGAAAAAACTGGTTTGAGATGATCAGAATATCACCGTAATAATCAAAATGATTATCACTAATGTTTTATCTAATAATTCATCATCATAAAAAATAAAAATAATAATTATAAAACCAATTAATAATATATATGTTTTTTAGTATCACATAAATTCAATTATGGATAATTATATCCATTCCACCTAAACTATGAAACTCACATACAAGAATACTGGTTAGGGAAAATAAGGAAATAAACACTCCTGACCGATAAATTTGTATCTTCAAACTCATCAAAAATCAATAAATGAACATAATAATAATATAATAAATCAAAACCATTTAAAGAATATTTTGAGAAAACTAATTAATTGATTTAATTTTATTATCCAAAACAATATGTTAATGTTCATAACTCATTCATAAATAATGTAAGGGTTTTCTATACGAACCTCCATTTTCTATTGTGTTACTCTTATTCACTATTTACCTCAATTAAATTATTAATTATTATTATTTAGTCCTATTAACTTACTTTTGAATGTCCTATATATGTGTAACAAATATAATCCTTCAATTATTTTATGGGGAGTAACATTTTTTAAAACGATATTTCTTAATTTATTCCAAATAAAGAATCCCAATTCAAGGGAACATCATGAAATATTACCAATTTTCATGTGCAATCTATAATCTATTTGAAGCCACAATTATTTTTAATAAATGAATCACTTTATAATGAAAAACCTATATTATTCCACATGTTGTTTTATACAATTATCTTCCAAAAATAGCTCATGTTGTAAAGTTAAAGTGTATTTCCCTCATAAATAACTCGATGATTTTATAAGAGTTTTCTCATTTATTTCAAAAAACTAGTTTATTATAATGTTTAATTCGGATTAATGTTTCATGATATCATCTAACATATTTTATTTATTTTTTTATGCTTATTTTGACTCTGTATGTTCTATCTTTATATGATTCAACATATTATTCTGAATGGTTAGTGTTTATTCTTAATGATTTGTCAAAGTTATTTACATTGCATATATTAGTATCGGTATAAATGTATATGTTGCTTATGTTTATGAACATTCATATAAGGAATGTATTGGACTTATTAAGTGATTGGTGGGGCCATCTATATCCCCTATATGCATCGGTAGGTCTCATGAGTCAAAATATAATTGGGTTTTGGCATATGCCTTACCCTAGTATTTTAGACGTCTTCGATGAGGCCTTGACAACATTTTTTAGATATTCATCATTTTTCGTGACCTAATTATGATAATAGTAATTTTTAAATCATGTGATTACTAGAATATTTTAATTTTTATGGTTATTTTTCATTCTCTTATTATCATTTATATGGTTGTATTTAATTAGCATTCATTCTTTCCAAGTTGTGATGTAGTTTATTTTTAAAGGCATGTGGTTTTAGTTATTCACCATGCCAAATGTTTATGTTTAAGATAAGTTATGATGTATTACATAACCTTAATTTTCATATGAGATCACCCTTTTATTATGTTTATTTTCCCCTAGGATGTGAAGATTAATATTATTATAAATGACTTGTAGGAATAATCTAAGAGGTTAGGGGTGTTTCCAACGAAGATGCAATCTTATTTTTTCTTTCAAGTTGTAATGTAATGTTCATGTATGTGTTTGATTTTCCAAAACTAATAAAACAATTGGTCATTTGAGATGTTACATCCCTATAAATAAACCAATGTATTTATATACGGAACTATATCAAGGAAACTGGGGTCTGGGTCCTCATAGTTGGTATCAGAGGAAGTTTATTAGATTTCTTGGAAACTAGAATTTGAAAATGTAGAATAGTGAAAAAAACCCTAAGATAGATTTTGAGGATAAGAAAACAAGAAAATCCAAGATTTTTGGTATGGTCTAGATTATATGGATCATCTAAGCCAATAAATCACTATCTAGATACTTAAAGTGGATGTGGTTTTTGAAAAGATGTGCATAGGAGTAAAAATTCCAACAAGGTGTTATAGTCCTAACTTGGGTAACTTAGTACATGAAAATAGGCCTTACTGCGCTCCTAGTTTGACACTCCCATGTACATTCTTTGGATAATTCACATTTTCATTACAATAGATTATAAAATATTTAAAAGTAAATTTTTCCTTAAAGAAACCATGTTTATGATTATGAGATTATCTATTCATAGGATTTAAATTTATCCTAATTATTTTTTATAGTTGGGATTATACATTATGATTCATAACCAAATATTGTGTATGATGTTATTTAGAAATGGATCTTTGTGGAAGGAATGGAAAATGCATGAACGTGCATATTCCATTTAGGGATTACCCTCCCATGCAAGGTAATGATGATGGTTCTAGAGATGTGACTGGTGTTGAGAAAATTATAACAATATTGTATATCTAAATTAGGTTATAATGAATAAACTAAACGTGGAGGAGAAATATTAAAACACTTTTATGTGACAGTGACCACAATCAATTAATGGGTATAAACCCATTTATAGTAGAGTAGTGGATAAGTTCCTTATTAAAGATATTTATATGTTTGGGAAGTAAGGAAAGTTAGAAGGTTATCAGGGATGATTGTCATCTATCTGGAGATACAAATTAGTGGTGGTTGTTAATTAAAAACACGAAGCAGGAGGAAGAAATATAAGAAATAAAATAGAGCTACATTAAGGAAATATTCATAGAAAAACATTTTCTTCAAGAACAATTAGTAGATATGGAAATGATATTCTTGAATATAAGGAATATGGAGTATGAGAATGTTTCCATGTATGAAGACAACATTACAAATCTAGAAAGGCATAATGAGGACTAAATATGTGATCTATGGAGAAATATTGAATGATTTTTAGATTGTTTAAAACCATGCTTCTAATGGGAACTAGTTTCAAATACTTTCTCATCATATGAAGATATAGTATTTTTTTAAATCAAGATATAGAATGAAATCTATATGTCTTAAGACATTAAGGGTAAGAAAGGGAAGAAGAGGGCGATGGAGGAAGGAATGGGTAAATGGAATAAAAAAATGGTGTTTTACAACATGTGACACCCATAGAAGGAAACACACTGTAGATTTCTTAAAAGATAAAGGAGTATGTTATAATTGTTGAGAAAAAATCCACTTAGATCGTGATTGTAAGGGAGGAAAGGAGCTACCAATTTTCAGTGCAACAATTGTAAAAATATGGGACATTGTGATAATGACTGTCCTAAGCATCATGGAAACATCACCTATAGAAGGTCAAGCGAGAAATTCCATGATAATATGATCCAAAAATAATTGATTTTAAGTTCCTAATGATGTTGTCACATGTACGTTAATAATCTTTTCAAATTTAGCAAGTGGTTTTTTTGATTATGGATCATTGCATTCCTTTATATCTTCCCCACTTTTATTAACAATTATATATTTATAATTATATATAACAAGGGATTTTTAAGTCAAAACCCCTATGGGAATTCTCATTTTGACAAATATGTGTCGAGTATTTCCCATTAAAGCATATAAACATGCTTTATCAACCGATTTTATCATCATTCTTATGGTGGAATTTGACATAATCATCAGTATTGATTGGATTTCAAAATTTGAAGCAAAAATACATATTGAGAAGAAAGAAATTATGATGTGAGAGGAAGGCATATAATTTCATCTCTTTAGAGTAGAAACATCACCATCTAATTCTTTTCTAGACCCCAAGTAGCTATACTGAATTCAATTTTTGGGGAGGAAGAGAACTCACTATCTACGAGTGAAGAAAAAAATCGTTAAATTGAGGATGTACCTATAATAAAAGAATACATTGATGTATATATAAAGGATTTAACTATACATCCTATAAACTAGGAAGTTGAGTTCTTTATTGATTATATTCTTGGCACTAGGCCTATACCAATGACTCCAATTAGAATGGACACAGTGGAATTAGTATAACTGAAGAAACAACTAGAGGAGTTGAGTGATAAAAGATTTATCCACCCTAGTGTTTCTCCATGGGGATAAAATATTCTATTTCTTAAGAAAAAATATACATCTTCGAGGATATTTATTGAATATTGAGAAATTAGTTATGTTACAATAAAGAACAAGTATCCTCTTCCTTTCATTGATGATTTAATTAATGAACTTTGTGGAGCCCAATATTTTTCAAAGATTGACCATCAATATGGATACCATAAATTTATTGTTTGGAAGGAAGATATTCTAAATCCATCATTTTGATCATGGTATGGGCATTACGAGTCTACAATAAATCCTTTTTGACTTAATAATGTACCCTCTATTTTCATGAATATAAGTAAAAGTGTTTTCAATGAAGATCTTAATTACATTATTATGGTATTTATTGATGATATCTTGATACACTCCAAAGCTATGAAGACCATGATAATCACTTGTGGATTGTTTTGAATAATATTAGGGGAAATGAATTATATGGGAAGTTGAGAATGTGTAAATTTTGGCTTCAATCAGTTTATTTTCAAGGCCATATTGTCTCTATGGAAGGAATCTTAGTTGATCCCAGGAAGAAAAAGGATGTTCAAGAGTAGCCTACACCAACAAACATAATTTAGGTATGTAATTTTATTGGTTTAGAAGGTTAGTATCTATGTATTATTCAGAAAGTCACTTGATTAGCCAATCTTATAACCATACCTACTTATAATTGGGTAAATTTCGTATGGAAAAAAGGATGTGAAGAATAAATTGATAAATTGAAGATGATATTGGTGAATTCTACAATATTGAGTCCTCTATTATTAAATCGTGGATTTGTGATTTATAGTGATGCATCAACATAATTAATTGGGTGTGTCCTTATGAATAATGATAGAGTTATTTTCTATGCATAACTGTAATTAAAAATTCATTAATAGAACTATCCAACTTAGGATCTGGAGTTAGCAGCTGTAATTGTTTCAATGAATATATGGAGGCACTATCTCAATGTTCAAAGATGTGAGATATATACGTATCACAAGGGTATAAAATATGTATTCTCATAGAAAAAAACATGTGGAAAAATCAATTTATCTATCTACTTAATGATTATGATTGTTCAGTACACTACCACCAATGAAAGGAAAACAAGGTAGATGATGAATTAAGCATGAAGGATCATGGTGTTTTAAAAAAATGAGGATGTACAAGGACCATGTATACATGGATCTAGTAGGGATGGATATAGAAATTATCTAAGAAGGTGAAACACCATTGCTTTTTCAATTGGGTTCCCAACCATCATTATCATAAAGGATTACATGTTTTAGTCTGATGATGATGATCTTTAAATGAAAATCCATGGTGTGAATAATGTGAAGTTGGAAGACATTGTGTATGAGGATGGAATTCTGAAATTTGGGAAGAGGAATTGGGTTCCATCTATACCCAAGATAAAAACGGAGTTGTTGGATGATTCTAAAAGATTGAATTTCTCTATAAACCCTAGTTGAAATATGATGTATAGAGATTTGATAGAACATTTCTAGTGGGACAAAATTTTGTGGGAAATGGTGGTTTTTTTATCTTGATGTTCACTCTGTCAACAAGTAAAGGATAAAAGACAACATCCTAGAGGATTTATGTAACCTATTAATATTCTTACACATAAATGGGAAGATATCACCAATTTATTTCACTTTACTTCTAAAAACTCCAAGAACGAATGATGAAATATGGTTGATTTTTGATCAAATTAAAAAATATTCACATTTCCACACTATAAGGGAGGATTTCACATTAGAGTTCCTTGAAATAATATATATCAATGAAGTTGTAAGACATCTTGGAGTACCTATTTCAATGTTGTTAAATCATGATCCACAATTCACATCAAAATTCAAGAATATGAATTAGAAATATTAGGATATTGTACGTCGTTTGAGTATTTCTTATCACTATCAAACGAATGGAAAATTAGGAAGGAAGATACAAACCTTTAAAGACATGTTGATATAATGCTCACTTGATTTTCAAGGTATTTTGGATAAGTATTTACCTTTGGTGGAGTTTTTCTACAAATGTATTTTCCATTATAGTATTTAAATGACACCAAGTGAAGAATTGTATGGAATGAGATGTCATACACCAACATGTTGAGATGATGTTGGATAAAGGAAGCTTATAGACTAAGATCTTGTGGAGGAAACAAAAACAATTAAAAACCATTCAAACCCATATCAAAGTATCTCAATGTAGGAAAATGGGTAATGATGATAATTGAAGGAAAGATTTAGAATTTCAAGAGGGATAATATGTTTTAATTAAAGTATCTCCATGGAAGGGTATTATAAGATTTGGGAAGAAAGGGAAACTGAACCCCATGTACATTGGTCCTTTTGAAATTTTAGATAGAATTGGATCTGTGAATTTTCATTTGCAAATGCCTCCCATTATGTCAATGGTATCATATGTGCTCCACATCTCAATTTAAGGAAGTAAATTCTATACCCATCACATGTACTCAATTATAAAGGAATAGAATTGGAACCTGACTTATCTTACTATGAAGATCCTATCTGAATTCTAGAAACTATAGAATATGTGTTGAAGTATCATATGGCTCAGCTGGTAATGTTACATAGGAAAAATAATAATATTGAATAGGAAATGTGGATCCTGAAGAAGTTATGATGATGTACTAGCCAAATCTTTTTATATGGTAGCATTATCATAATTTAAAGGAAAAAATTTTAGCAAAGAGGGAATAATGTAACACCCTAATGATTAAAAAACAATGTTAATGTATGCAACACTGAGCCTTTGTGAAAAAAAACTTTTTTTATTTATATGATATAGTTATAAAAAATCTGTTAAAAATAATTTTGATGGTTATGTGTTATGAATTTTGAAAAACAAATATACATCATTGCGATCATTAAGATATTTATAGTATTAAAGGATCAACATAAATTTTTGGTAAATAGTAATTTCACCCTTATGCATAGTAATGTACGCTTATGAATATTAATATAAACGTTATGAATAGTAACATCACCCTTATTTGTATAAATAAAATTTAGGCACCTTATAAATTAAATTGAATATTTTAAAAATTAAATGTTTGTATTTTTGTGATTAATAAATATTTATTTATAATTTTGATTAATAAATTTAGATAGAATAAAGATATATATCATAAAATTTAATCCTATACAAATATTTTGTCATTATATGAGTTTAAGATAATTTAATACGACCTTCGTTAATTTTTAAGTGTGTTATAAAATCAGTTTTAATTTTCAAACTATATTTTTTTAGTAAATAATGATTTTATATAGAAATAAAATTTAACAAATTTAAAAAAATATTTTGAAAAAATAGAGCACATTATTTTATTCCACATGCCAAAAAATGGTTAGGGTGAGTTTTTTAGATTTTTCTAAAATACTTGAATTTTTCTGTAAGAACTTGGTTCTTATTTTAGAGGTACGAGCTTCTTCATTCCCTTTTCTTTAAGTGTTTTTGAGAAAATATGGAAAATGGGGAAAAATCTTTAATTTTGGGATGTACATGACGTGTAATTTAGCCACACGCCGTGTACTTTTGGCCATGTTGGGATGAGTACACGGGGCATGTGGCCATGCTGGCGACGAAGGGTGTAAGAACCCACTACACGCCGTGTAGTGGTACCTTACATGCCCGTGTAGTCAGTCGGTAGGCTTAAATAGTAAGGCGGTGGCGTCGCCGCCAGCTGGGAAACAATACACACCGTGTACTCGAGTGTACATGCCCTGTACTCATGTCGACTAATGAACAGTGTGGCAGTGCTACCAAATGAATAGTTAAATGAGGGGAGTACACGCCGTGTACTTGGAAGTACACGGCGTGTACTTTGTTTTTTCAGCTTAAAACAGGTAGTATCCTCCTCATTTGGTAGAGGAGGCACTTGAGCGATTTTGGAGCCAAAGGAGGAGCCCAGATCCTTGATGATCCACCGGGCGTTCTTCTGGAATCCGATTCGGCTTCGGACGATCTCGTTGGAACCGCACGGGTAAGCCCTCTCCTCTCTCGGTACCGTTCTTTCCAATTCTTCTCCTAACGAATGTTATTTATGTTTGAATGGGTTTTGTTATTCGTCAAATCTACGCCGTTCTTGGGTGTTTCTGGGGTCAGCGTTCGTGTATAACGCTGGTTGGAATATAAGGTAGGTGGGTCTGTGTTTAGTTTTCCAACTGTTGTGTGTTTTGTGCGTTTTTGTGCCACAAACCAATGTTGGGGTGTCCTGTGGCTGAGGCCGTTGCTATGTTTAATGCCTATAATTTCATAGGTGATTAAACTATGATATTAAAATGATGTTTGGGATAGTTTCTTGGATCCGGAACCGCCCTGGGGTGTGTTTCGCTGTTTAGCCATTTGGACAGGATACCCGAGGGTATGCCTTTAAAGTATTAATTATATAATTTCCTTGAGTGGAATTTCTTGTTACATCTAGGTTACCTGTTAGGCATGGCCCAGTTACCTGTTTAGCCTAAGGTCGTTTTTGTATTTAGCCTGAGGGCGTTGTTGTGATTAGCCTAAGGGCACTGCACTATTTAGCCCGAGGGCTGTAGTTATTTCATCCTGAGGGTAACTTCTTCCGTGATTGTGGGCAGCTAACTCTGTGCCTGAGGGTGACACTACCTATGCCTGAGGGAAAATTCTGTTATTCCTAAGGGCAGATTCTTGTTTTGGATACTCATTACCTGGGGGTAAGAGTTTACGTGTCTGAGGACACTAGTTGTTTACTTGAAATGCACTGTGGTGATTTCTTTTATTAAATGGATTAAATGGACAATAAAATGGCAATATAACTGGTAATGGGATACATTTGAGAACTGCTTACTTATTTTCATTTTACTACTGCACACTATTGTTGCATGTTTACAGGTAGTTGGGCACAGGACTTTGGTGGGTGCCTACTGAGATATATTTCTCATACCCTGTTTGGGTCACGCTTTTTGGCCAAAACAAATTACGTTGCTGCAGGTGTAGAAAGGGGCAACGGTCCATATATAGGTACTTGACTATTTCTGTGGAGTAGGAGGGCATGGGGCCGAGCCTAGGCTCGCGATGACGCTGTCAGATGTTTGCTTTGTTTTGTTGAACTCTGCTGTTTACTGTACTGTATTGATGTATAACATGTTCTGGCTGTTTTCTTAGAACTTGAGACATGTAGCATCATTATTTATACACTTTATGTTATATTCATTCCCTTGGGTATGGTTTACTTCTTCCGTTGTTTGTTGTATGATTTATTTAGTATTCCGCTTCACTAAACTTTGACAAATGAGGGCATTTTCCCCACTATCAGACATAGGCCCTCGCTGCTAGTCAGCAGGATTTTGAGTTTAGGGAAATTCGCTTGAGGTCACGTGGTGAACCGGGCTCGGGGCAACCATTGCGTGGCACCCGGGTCCGAGACGTTACGAAGTGGTACTAGGGGGGTTCTTTTCTTTGACATACTATTTGGACCCGTAGTCAGGGATACGATAGAATGTTAGTTGGTAATTAGATGTGCCCGGGCGTAGCTAACCCGTGTACAGGGAAACAGCAGTCTACCTCGGATTTTGCATTATTTTGACTTTGGAATTTTACGGTTGATATGTTTTCACCATTGGGTGAAACACTTGGATTGTGCTATTTAGATTTTATCTGTGGGTTCTATATAGTTACAACCCGATGAGATGAGGGTATGTCGTCTCATACATCATATAGGCACATGCTAGAAATCACTTTCCATGCATAGTTTCCATGCCATGTAGGTGCATTAGAATTTGCATGTTGTTGTGATAGCTGATGTGCTAATAAAGCATGCTGTTGTGATAACTGCTTGATAAATACCTGCCTTGTGATATGGTGTTTTTGTTTGAGCCTGTTTATAGAATGGACGCCAAACTTTGGTTTTTGGGGAGTATGGGTCCCCATTGACCGGAATTTGGTAGATCATTGATTTTTTATTGGTTATAACACATATAAGATGTCAAACTTTGATTCGTGGGGAGTATGGGCCCTCACAGGTCAAAATTTGACGCTTAGGTGTTGTTTTTCAGTATTTTTTGGGTTCCAGGGAAGTTTCTGAGGCATACATTCCGGAAACCCAGTATACACACCGTGTAGGACCTCATACACACCGTGTGTGTTATTCTGTTTAGGAAGAAAAATGAACTTTTTGAGTACACGCCGTGTACCCTGAGTACACGCCATGTAGTCTCTCTCCGTGTCACAAACAGTGTGGGCGGCGACACGGTGTAGGGAAGAGCTTGGGTAAAACACGCCATGTATTTTTTGTGCACGCCGTGTAGTGTGACCCGGAGTCCGACCGTGTAACTAACAACCCGGGTCAGTGAACTCCTGTACAACATGCCGTGTCAATGCTGAACACACCGTGTAGTATGACCTGGGGACTCGGTCGTGTAACTAACAACACGGGTCGGTGTCACCTCTCCCTGAACACGACGTGTACCTCTGGGACACGTTGGGTAGTCTTGACCGCGGACAGACCGTGTGGAGTTAGCTGTGTGGCTAGAAAACATGGTGTTGTACACGCTGTGTACGGGTGTAACACACCCTATAGTGTCAAGCCGAGTAGTCAGCCATGTCACAGATGACACGGGCAGTTGGAAAATAACACGGTACACTCCGTGTAGATAATATACATGCCGTGTAGTTTTTTGGAACAGAAGCCATGTGGCTTAGCTGTGAAGAAGCACCCGAGCATGGGAAAGAAAGTCAACTACATGCCCTGTAGTCATTGTACACACTGTGTAGTCTTGTTTTGAAAACTATGAAATGAATTCTTCCTCTTGTTCCTTGTGTTTCCTTCGCTTTCAGTCTTAATAATTTTGTACATGAGGCATGATTTTGACCTTGTAGTGTCATGCTTCCTAGACAACCGCAAGTTGTTCGCCAGGAGAGCGGCGATGATTATACTCTGGAGATGGTGGGCCATGGGCTACCAGTTGATCCACCAGCAGAGCCAGATGCGGCACCAACTGTTATACCGGACACAGGCACGGATGCGCAGTTCCATGAAGGCTTATTGAGGTTCATACAGACCTTTCGGGGAGCACCGCAGGCTGCCACATCTATGGCTGAGCTGACGCGTATTTTTCAGCAGCAGCATCCGCCTATGCTTTCAGGGGATGTCGGACCACAGGCTGCAGATTCTTGGTTGGGGTCGATGCAGACTATTTTTGGGAATCTTAAGACTCCTCCAGGGTGGAGGGTCAAGCTCGCGACTTACATGCTGCGTGATTCCCCCATGAAGTGGTGGAATGTTACCACCCAGTCATAGCATCACAGGGACATGCCGTGGGAAGATTTTCAGGCAGTCTTCTATGACTTCTTTTTTCACGAAACGCTGAGGGCAGATAGA
Organism: Viscum album; assembly: GCA_963277665.1. Taxonomy (NCBI): domain Eukaryota; kingdom Viridiplantae; phylum Streptophyta; class Magnoliopsida; order Santalales; family Viscaceae; genus Viscum; species Viscum album. Next base: position 1,418,360,265 of record OY728123.1, on the reverse strand, counting down.
GCTCGAGAGTTCATGAATCTGCATCAGAGCGCTATGTCGGTGATGGACTACTATGCTCGTTTTACAGAGCTTTTGTGTTTTTCACATGTGCTGGTGGGTGATGAGATGTTGAGAGCCATGCATTTTGAGGATGGTCTTTGGTATGACATCCGAGCACCGGTAAATCTTTTTTAGTTTCCTACTATACATGCGATTGTGAACCAGGTGCTGATTACAAAGAGGAACCTGTGGGAATCTAGTGGTGTGAGCCAGGGCAGTTCAGCACTAGTGACTGGTATTATTTCTGATGGAAAGAGAAAGACATAGATAGACTTCTCACAGGTCGGCAGTACCAGTCAAAAGAATGCTTCAGGTGGCCGGGTTATGTGCTACCAGTGTGGTAGAGAGGGGAACAAGAGGCCATAGTGTCCACATGACCTAGTGGAGTGCTCATCTTGCGGAAAGATGGGTTATCTGCAGCGCTTTTGCAGGGCGTTTCTACCAGTGGCTACTGAGAGGGGATCTGTGCAGACCCCACATGAGAGACCAGGACCAGTGGCATCTTACCAGTTGGGAAACTGGAATACATCAGGGCGTGCATGCAGAAATGGTTGTTGGGGACGTGGTAGCCAGACACCAGGATCTCAGAGGCAGCAGGGTGGGACAGCTCAGGGTAGCCAGGCTGTGTCGCAGGGCCGCTGCACTGGGCAGGCATATGCAGTGCAACAGACCTAGAAGGAGCAGGATCCCAGACCTTCTATAGTCAGAGGTAATATTCTAGTATCTTATGTCTTGTCTTCAGTACTTTTGATACGGGTTCTACACATAGTTTCATATCTATACCCGTTGTGGATATCCTTGGGCTCGGTGTTTCTTCTCCTTCTGATATCATGACACTAGATAATCCGTTGGGGACTAGGACGGATGGTGTGTGTAAGTGTAAGGAGTGCCTCCTTGAGGTTGGAGGGTGTCACTTCTTTTGGGACCTGTATGTTTTAGAGATGACGAGCTATGACGTCATTATCGGAATGGACTGGTTGGTTCCCTTCCGAGCATTTGTAGACTGCTATAGTCGCAGGGTGCGTTTCACGTCACCAGAGGGCGGAGTGTTTCTATACAAGGGTGAATGGGATGTTCAGGCGAGTCGAGCTGGACCAGAGCATCATGGGTGAGGTGGAGTCACAACCCAGATTGCGAGCTTATATCTGGATGATTAGGGGACTTGTCAGACGGGTTTCCCTCCAGTTGTCGATCTTTTCAGGGATGTCTTCCTGGAATACTTTTCAGGTCTACCTCCAGTGCCTTAGGTGGATTTCTCTATCGAACTTGTGATAGGAGAATCACTGGTGTCCATTCCTCCTTATAGGATTGCTACACCTGAGTTACAGGAGATCAAGGGGCAGTTAGAGGAGTTACATGCAAATGGTTTTATCCGACCCAGTACTTCTCCTTGGGGTTCTCTGGTCCTTTTTGCAAAGAAGGTGGACGGTACCCTCAGACTTTGTGTGGATTATCGGAAGCTGAACCAGTTGACAGTTATGAACCGATATCCCTTGCCGAGGATAGATGATCTATTTGATCAGCTTCGTGGAGCACAAGTGTTCTTGAAGATTGACTTGAGATCCGGATATCATCAGCTGCGCGTTAGACCATCTGATATACCTCTCACATTTTCAAAAGTAGGTATGGTCTATATGAGTATACGGTTATGCCGTTCAGACATACGAATGCACTAGCAGTTTTCATGGCTCTGATTAATTGTTTGTTCCATCCGTATCTTGATTCATTTGTGGTAGTATTCGTGGACGACTTCTTGGTGCACTCTCACACTCGACACGACCATGCCACCCATCTTGAGATCGTATTGAGTACACTGAGAGAGCATCGGCTATATGCTATTCTCTCAAAGTGCCACATTTGGATGGACTCGATTCACTTCTTGGGTCATATCATCTCAAAGGTAGGAGTTGAAGTGGACCCAGAGAAGGTGAGACCAGTAGTTTCCTGGGAGAAGCCTAAGAACGTGTTTGAGATACAGAGTTTCTTAGGGCGATATTGTTACTACATACGCTTCATACTAGACTTCTCTCACTTAGCAGCACCGTTGACAGGTCTGACTAAGAAGGGTGTGTAGTTCGTTTTGTCAGAAGCTTGTGAGACAGCTTTTGAGGACCTGAAGGGAAGGTTAGCATCAACACCGATCCTGTTACTCCCAAAGCAGGGGAAGATCTATATAGATTACTGTGATGCATCAGGGATTGGGATGGGAGCCGTTTTGATGCAGGGCGACCGAGTTGTTGCGTACGGGTCTCGGTAGTTGAGGCCACATGAGAGGAATTACCCAACGCATGATCTCGAGTTGGCTGCAGTTGTTCATGCGTTGCGCTGTTGGAGACACTATCTGTTGGGAGAGAATTCTGTGGTTTTCACTGACCAGAAAATCCTCAAGTATATCTTTACTAAGCATAACATGAATCTGAGGAAGAGAAGGTGGGTCGAGTACCTACAGTCCTTAGATTTTGAGCTTGCCTATACACCTGGTAAAGGTAATGCAGTAGCCGATGCACTGAGCATGAAGACTCAGATACAGGCAGTGCAGGATGCCAGTGGTGAGTGGCAGCGAATGACCTTGTTCTCTGAGTTGCATCTAATGGTGCATGACTTTCAGGGGCAGACTTATCTTTCCTCATTATTTGTGGCTTCTTCCCTCCTGGACAGAGTGAGGATGAGGCATCTATCGGTTTCAGAAGGCCTAGTTCTACGGGAGTCGGTGGAAAGTGAGAACCCTCCTCCCATTTAGACAATAGGTGATGATGAGGTTTTGCGTTTCCATGGACGTGTATGGGTTCCAGGGAATATACGCGAGGAGCTGATGTGGGAGTTTCATGCTTCAGCTTGGGCAGTTCATCCTGGGGTTACCAAGATGTACCGTGATGTGAGGCGTCAGTACTGGTGGCCAGGTATGAAGGGAGAGATAACTGGTTTTGTTAAGAGATGTTCCACCAGTCAGCAGGTGAAGGAAGAGCATCAGAGACCAGCTGTACTGTTACAACAGTTCCCCATTCCAGAGTGGAAATGGGATGATGTCACGATGGATTTTGTGACGGGATTTCCGAGGTCACCTCGAGGCAATGATGACATGTGGTTTGTCGTGGACAGACTCACAAAGGTGGCTCACTTCTTGCCGATCAAGGAGACCTTCAGTGTTGACGAACTCGAATGGATGTATATCAGAGAGATCGTACGCCTTCATGGGGTCCCTCGTTCAATCGTTTCAGATAGGGACGCCCTCTTTACGTCTTGTTTCTGGCAGAGTTTTGAGAGGGAACTAGGTACACAGGTTCTTCTGAGCACAACATACCACCCTCAGACAGATGGCCAGTCAGAGCGGACGATACATTTGCTAGAGGACATGATGCGTGCATGCGTCCTATACTTTGGGGGCTCATGGGAGAAGCATATACCCTTAGTCGAAATTTCCTATAAAAATAGTTTTCAAGAAACTATTGAGATGGCACCATACGAGGCTTTATATGGTAGGACATGATGATCACCTTTGTGTTGGTTAGAGGTATGTGAGGTAGCTTTACTGGGGCCACAGCTCGTATAGGAGACATCTGAGCAGGTCCAGCTGATTCAGAAGCAGATGGATACTGCATATTCTTGTCAGAAGTTTTATGTTGATCGCTGCCGATGACCTTTGGAGTTCATGGTCGGAGATCAGGTTTTCTTGCATGTTTCGCCGAGGCTGGGACACAAATGGATCAGGAGATAGGGTAAGCTTTCACCGAGGTATGTGGCACCATTTGAGATTCTGGAGAGAGTCGGGCTGGATGCATATCATTTGCAGTTACCGCAGTGGTACCGATCCATGCACGACTTCTTCCACGTGTCTCAGTTGCGTTGGTACCATTCAGACCTGTCTCACACCTTTCAGCCAGAGGAGGTTGAGCTTCAGCATGATGTGTCCTTTTATGAGCATCCGATCCATATCGTTGAATGGAGCATGAAGGTTCTCCGAGGCCAGTCAGTTCCTCTCGTATGGGTGTTATGGCAGCATGGCCGAGTGCAGGACGAGACCTGGGAGCGGGAGGCTGAAGTACGTGCTCACTGGCCAGAGTTGTTCTGAGATTTCTCTTCGCCACCCTTGAAACGTAAATTCGGCGACGAATTGATTTAAGATGGGAAGTTTGTAAGAACTTGGTTCTTATTTTATAGGTACGGGCCTCTTCTTTCTATTTACCTTAAGTGTTTTTGAGATAATGTGGAAAATGGGGAAAAATCCTGAATTTTGGGAACTACACGCCGTGTACTTTAGCCACACGCCATGTACTTTTGGCCGTGTTGGGATGAGTACACAAGGCGTGTAGCCATGCCGGCGACGAAGGGTGTAGGAAACGACTTCACGCCGTGTAGTGGTTCCTTACACGCCGTGTAGTCATTCGGCAGGCTTAAACAGTAAGGCAGTGGCGTCGCCGCCAGCTGGGTGATAGTACACGCCGTGAACTCATTTCGACGGATGAACAGTGTGGCAGTGCCACCAAATGAACAGTTAAATGAGGGGAGTACACACCATGTACTTGGAAGTACACGCACTGTACTTTGTTTTTTCGGCATAAAACAGGCAGTAGCCTCCTCATTTGGCAGAGGAGGCACTTGATCCATTTTGGAGCCAAAGGAGGAGGCCAGATCTTTGAAGATCCACCGAGCGTTCGTCTGGAATCCGATTCGGCTTTGGACGATCTTGTTGGAACCGAACGGGTAAGCCCTCTCCTCTCCTGGTATCGTTCTTGCCAATTCTTCTCCTAACGTAAGTTATTTACCTTTGAATGGTTTTTTTTTCGTCGTCAGATCGACGCCGTTATTGGGCGTTTCTGGGGTCGGCGTTCGTGTATAACACCCGTTGGCTTATAAGATAGGTGGCTTTGTGTTTAGTTATCCAAATGCTGTGTGTTTTTTGTGTTTTTGTGCCATGAACCCATGTTGGGGTGTCGTGTGGCAAAGGCCGTTGCTATGTTTAATGCCTAGAATTTCATAGGTGATTAAACTATGATATTAAAATTCTAGTTGGGATCATTACTTGGATCCAGAACCGCCCCCGGGGTGTGTTTCACAGTTTAGCTGTTTGGCCAGGATACCCTAGGGTATGTATTTAAAGTAGTAATTATGGAATTTTCTTGAGAGGAATTGCTTGTTACAGCTTGTTTACCTATTGGGCATGGCCCAATTACCTATTTAGCCTGAGGGCATTTTTGTATTTAGCCTGAGGGCATTGTTGTGATTAGCCTGAGGGCACTACACTATTTAGCCTGAGGGCTGTAGTTATTTCGGCCTGAGGGAAAATTCTTCCATGCCTGTGGGCAGCTTACTCTGTGCCTGAGGGCGACACTACCTACGCCTGAGAGAAAATTCTGTTATGCCTGAGGGAAGATTCTGGTTTTGGATACGCATTACCCGATGGTAGGAGTTTACGTGTCTGAGGACACTAGTTGTTTACTAGAAATGCACTGTGGTGATTTATTATATTAAATGAATTTAATGGATAATAAAATGGAAATATAACTGGTAAGGGGTTACTTTTGAGAACTGATTACTTATTTGCATTTTACTACTGCACACTATTGTTGCATGCTGACACGTAGTTGGGCACGGGCCTTTGGTGGGTGCCTACTGAGATATATTTCTCACACCATGTTTAGGTCACGCTTTTCGGTCCAAACATATTACGTTGTTGTAGGTGTAGATAGGGGAAAGGTTCTATATACAGGTACTTGACTATTGATTTGGAGTAGGAGGGCATGGGACCGAGCCTAGGCTCGCGATGCCGCTGCCAGCTGTTTGCTTTGTTTTTGTGTACTCTTCTATTTACTGTACTGTATTGATGTATAACATGTTTGGATGTTTTCATAGAACTTGAGACAAGTAGCATTATTATTTATACACTGTTGGTTATATTCACTTCATTGTGTATGGTTTACTGCTTCCATTGTTTGTTGTATGTTTTATTTAGTATTCCGCTGCACTACACTTTGAAAAATGAGGGCGTAGTTTTCCCACTATCAGACCTGTCCCATCGCTGCTAGTCGGCAGCCTCTGGCATTTGGGGAAATGCGCTTGAGGTCACGTGGTGAACCGGGCTCGGGGCACCCGTTGTGTGGCACCTGGGTCCGGGACGTTACATTTTTGTTAATAGTAAAATACCTTAATTTATGATATAATTACATTATAAAATAAATACAATATTCCTTGCTTCATGGTAGATGTAGGAAACCATTATTTTTTACTCACATTCTCTATATACTATTTAAAGTCACAATAATCAATATTAATTATTGTTTTTAGAAAAGTAACAAAATCATGAATACAATATTGATAAATCCTCCCTCTCATCCACTATAAAATCACCCTCACCCCCTCATACATTCACGTTTATAAGCCTTTAATATTTTCAACGTTCTTCCCAAAACATATTTCATAGTATCTAACCATGTAAATGAGATCATGGTCTTTCCAAAATAAAACAAATAATCCTTCCCTTAAGAAGGTTCTCAATTAATCTATTTCAAGAGACAAATTGTCTTCCTTTTTCATTTAATTTAATTACAATTTATTTTCTTTTCTTAGAATATCAAACACATACTCTGTCCAAATGATCATTATAAATCAAATATCATTAATATATTGTTATTATTTCATGTTAATATAATATCCTTCCTCATGCTACTTTCTCAATCTCTATTATTTTAAGAATGATATCGTCATCTGGGAGGTGTCGATTTACAACCTTATTGGACGACAAACATTCAATATTCATGTTATACTTCATGGATGGTCATGAAATAATATTTATGGTTGAAATATATTATATTATATTCTATATGTATTTTTTAATGTTCTTAAACTAGTATATATATATATACTAACTGATACGACAAAACTAGATTGTGATTATCAGAATGCCGCAATAATAATCTAAACGATTATCACTAATGTCTTATCTAATATTTTATCATCAAATATAATATAAAAAAAGAAAAATATCAATAGTTAATATTATTTATGTTGATTAGTATCATATAAATTCAATTATAGTTAATTATATCCATTCCAAATGATCATCCATACTAATATACAAGAATACCAATCGTGAAAAACAAGAAAAGAAACACTCCCGATCGAGAAATTTGTATCTTATAACTCATCATAAAGTTTATAAATGAAATTAATAAAAATATTATAAATAGAATAAATGTAAATAAATTTTTTATTCAACAATATAATTGGTTTAATTAAATTATCTAGGAATTTAGGTCAAGTCCAGAACTCATTCAGACATAAGGCAATGGTTTCCTACCCGAACATCCATTTTCTTTCGGGTTACTATTATTATCCACTTACCTCAATGAAATTATTAATTATTCTGATGTAATAATATAAAATTATATTTTAATGTTCTATATATTTTTACCAATTATAATAGTTAATTTATTTTAGTGGAAGTTACATGTTTAAAAAGGATATTTCAAAAATGCTTCCGGATAAACACGCCTGATTCAAGGGAACGTCCTGAAATATTATCTATATTCAAGTGCACTCTATTATCTCTTTTAAGACACAATTATTTTTATAAAATAAATAATTTTATTATTAAAAACCAATATTAGTTTCATTTTGGTTTTATAAAATTATTTTTCCAAATCAACTCTTCTTTGCAAAGTAAAAATGTATTTCATTCAAAAATTACTCGACGATTTTATTAGAGTATTTTCATTTATTTAAACACTCTTTTTGATTGATATTTTTAATTGTGGTTAATTTTTTATGATATCATATACCATATTTTATTTATTTTTCTTTTTAATTTTGACTTTATAAGTTATATATTGATATCATTCACCATATTAATCCAAATGGTTAGTGTCGTTGTTTAATGATTGGAAAAATTATTTACATTTCCTATGTTAGTTTCAATATGAATTTATATTTTATTTATATTTATCCCCATTCATATTTGGAATGTATTGGGCGTATTAAGTGACTGGTGGGGCCTTCTATATTCCTGTGATGCATCTGTAGGTTTCATGAGACAAAAAAATTGGGTTTTGGCCAAGACCTTACCCTAGTATTTTCAGACGTCTTGGACGAGTCATAAACAACATGTTTTAGATTTTTGAAATTCTAAATTGCCTCATTATGATATTTTTTTTGGTAAAGTATGTTATTATTCGACTGTTGGAATATCCATGGTTAAGTTTTGTTCCCTTATGATAATTTATATGGATTTATATGATCATTATTCATTCCTTCCAAATTATGATAATGTTTATCTCTAAAGGCATACGTTTATAGTTATTCACCATGCCTAATGTTTAAATTCAAGAGAAATTTCAATGTATTACTTACCCTTTATTAGAATATAGGCTCACCCATTTCTCATGTTTAACTTTTCCCCACGATACAAAGATGAATATTATTAAGAATGACATACATGAATAATCTAAGATTTTAGGGGTGTTTCCAATGGAGATGCAATATTGTTTTTCTTTAATGTTGTAATATAAATTTCATGTATGTATTTGGATTTACAAAACTACTAAAAAATTAGGTCCTTCGGAGTCAAAATTCCTTGTAATCATCTCATTGTATTAATATAAGGGACCATCTCTGGGAAACTGGGGTTTGGGTCCTTATAGTTGGTATCCAAGGAAATTAAGTAGAATTTTTGAAAACTATAACTAGAAAACGTAGATTACTGAACAAAACCCAAATATACATGTTGTGGATAAGAATATAAAATCATAGTATATTCTTTGTAAGGTATATATTATGTGGATAATCCATGAAAATACATCCCTATATTGATAATATAAGTGGGCGTGGTTCAGGTAATGATATTTATAGGAGTAACAACTTTGATAAGGTGTAGCAGGCCTGACGGGAGTAACTTGGTTCATGACAATGGTCCTTAATAGAGAAATGATTTAACACTATTTGGAGGTATGCTTAAGATAATTCACATTTCTTATACATGCCATTATATAGGATTTCAATGTAAAATTATCCTCAATAAAATGATGAATATGATTATGAGATTAGATATGCATAATATTTCAATTTATGTTAATTATTTGTTTTCAAGATGATATTATAAATTATGATTCATAACTAAATATATTGTATGAAATTATTTAGAAATTGTTCCTTGGGGAAGGAATGGAAACCTCATGAACACGAATATAGCATGTAGGGATTTCTCTCCTATGAAAGATAATGATGTTGTTTAGGGAGTTTCGATTGGTGCGGGGAAATGTATAACTATAATGGGACAACTGACTCAGATTATGAATAATAAACTAACTTGTATGGAGTATCCTGATTCAATATATGGAGGTGAAGAGTTCAAAGTATTTATATGACATCAACCTCTATCATTTAATGGGACTACAAACCAATTCGTAGTAGTGAAATGAATAAGTTCCTTAGATAATATATTTCTTTCATTTGGATGTAATGAATAGGAGAAGGATTTCATGGTAGTTTATCTTGTATAGAGAGGTAAATATCATTAGTGGTCACTAATTCAAAACATGAAGGAGGAGGAAGAAATAGAAAAAATTGAATGGAGGTAATTTAAGCCAATACTATTAGAAAAATATTTTCTTCAAGAACAATGTGTCAATATAGAATGAAAATTCTTGAATCTGAGACAGAAGGAGGATTTGAATGTCTCCAAGTATGAATCCAACATTAATTGTCTATCAAGGAATGAAATAAACTATATACATAATCTAAGGAGAATGTTTGAAAGATTCATTTATGGTTTAAAACCATTCTTCCGAAGGCCACTAGTTTCCCAAACATTCTCATCTTGTAAAGATATAGTCTCATGTGTAATCAAGATTGAGAAATAATTATCTATGTTTTATGAATATAAGGGAATGAAATAGAATAAGAGGGCGGTGGAGGAAAGAATGTATAAATGGATGAATAAAATATGTAGTTTTCGTACATGTGATACCTATATAAGTAAACACCCTAGATCCTAATTAAAAGTAAAATGAGTTTGTTACATGTGTGGAGAAAAATGCCACCAAGCCCATTATTGCAAGGGGGAATAGCTACCAATGTTAAATGATACATTTTTAATGATATGGGAAATTATCCGAATTATTTCCCTAAGAATCATGGAATGATTACCCATATATGGACAGGGGACAAAAGAAAATCTTATGAGATCACAACTAATGAGGTTGGAGTTCCAAATGATGTATTTGTAGGTATATTAATCAAATCATAAAATTTAGATAAAGGTTTATTTGATTCATGATAATCTCATTCCATTATATCTTAAATGTTTACATTAAATTTTAGATATTTCCAATTATACATAACAAGGTAGTTTTCAATCAAAACCTCTAAGTTAATCCTCGTCACAAAAAATATGGGTCAGGAAGTTCCTATTATGGAATATAAACATGCTTTATCAACTGTTTTTATCGTCAAAGATATGGTGGACTTTGACATAATCCTCAGAATTGATTGGATTTCAGAATATTATATTAAAAGCTATTTTAAGAAGATGGAAAATAATATTTATGAGTAAGGAATAGATTTCTTTATCTTTAGATTCGAAATGTCACCTTCTGATTATTATATAAATCCACCCACATTAGCGCAACTGAATTCAATTCTTGGGGATGATGAGAGAAAAATATCTATGTGTAAGGAAATAAATATTAAAATTAAGGATGTACCTATTATGAATGAATACATTTATGTTTTTCCAGGGGATTTTCTTATAAATCCTTTAGAGAGGGATGTTGAGTTCTCTATGGATTTATTTCTTAGTGCTGGGCATATTTCAGGCAATCCTATTAGAATGGCCACAGTGGAATTAGTTTAATTGAAGAAAGAACTAGAGGATTTTAGTGATAAAGTATTTATCCTCTATATTGTTTATATATGGGGATCCCTAGTTCTAAATTTTTATAATAAAGATGGTTCCATGAGGCTATGCATTGAATATAGGGAAATCAATACTACTAGTATAAAGAAAAAAATTCCCTCTTCCACACATTGATGATTTATTTGATCAACTTTATGGAGCCCAATATTGTTCAATGATTGAAATTCGATCATGTTATATGAATTACGAGTTTAAAGTAGTTCCGTTTGTATTGACTAATTCACCCTCATATTTCATGCATCTGATGAATAGAGTTTTCAAGGAATATATTGAAATATTTTTTTTGTTATTTATAGAGGATGTCATTATTTACTCCAAAATCATTCAATACCATGCAAATCACGGACATATTTTTCTAAATACTCTTAAATGAAATTAATTATATGGGAATTTTAGCTAGTGTGATTTTTTTATTCAATAATTTTTATTTCTAGGTCATATTTTCTCAAATAATATAATCTCTATTGATCCCATGAAGATAAAGGATGTTTATGAGTGGCCTCCATAAAAAAAATAAAACTGTGGTTTTTAGTTTTATTGGTTTTGTAGGTTATTATCTGTTTTTCATTCAAAACATCACCAGATTATCCAACCCATTAACAAAAATTACTCACAAATGGGTTATGTACATATGAAAAAAATAAGGGGAAGAAGTTTTTGAATAATTGAAGAGGAGATTTATTAATTCTCTTACATTGACTCTACTATCAGGAAATGGTGCATTTGTGATTTATAGTGATGAATCAAAGAAAGGAATTGGGTGTGATCTTGTATAGAATAATAGAGTTACTACCTATGAATCAAGGATGTTAAAAATTCAGGAACATAACTATCCAATTCATGATCTCAAGTTAGCAGCAATAATATTTTATATGAAGATATCGATACACTATCTCTATGGTGAAAAATGTGAGATATATATGGATCACATGATTTTGAAATATATATTCTCACATAAAGAACTAAACAGAACTTAAAGGCGATGGATTGATCTACTCAAAGATTATGATTGTTCAATACACTACTACCTAGTAACGGAAAATGAGGTAGCTGATGCATAGAACATGAAAGATCGTGGAGTTTTAAATAAAATAAGGATTGATAAGGACCTTGTATACATGGATATAGAAATGGTGAATATTTAAATTACCATGGAAGATGAAACATCATTACAATTTAATTTTGTTTCCCAACAATATTTATTGGAAATATTTAAATGTTCTCATTATGATGATGAGAATCATCAAAAGAAAATTCAAGGTGTAAATGATGGGAAGTTGGTAGACATCATGTATGGGGATGGAATTCTGGAATTTTGGATGTGGGTTTGTGTTCCATCTATTCAAAAGGAAAAAAGGGATTTATTTTATGATTCCTATAGTTTGAATTTCTCTATACACCATTTTATCACTATGATGTATAGAGATTTAAAGAAACATTTTTGGTTAGACAATATGAAGCGGGAAATTGTTGATTATGTTTCAAGATATTTAGTCTTACAATGAGTAGAGGGCAAAAGACAACATCCTAAAAGAGTCATGAAACCTATTCCAATTTATATATGTAAATTGGATGATATCACCCTTGATTTTGTCACAATATTGTCAAAATATCTATGAAATAACTATGCAATATGGCTGATTTTTGATTGAATTTCCAAATATGCTCATTTTCTCACAGTAATAGAGGATTTAACATTGTATTTCCTTGCATGAATCTATATCTGTGATGTTTTAATACGTCATGGATAACCAATTTCAATATTTTTTCATCATGATCCATGATTTACCTCAAAAGTCTAGAAAAGTCATCAGGATTCTTTGGATACTGAACTTCATTTGAGTACTTCTTATCACCCTCAAACTGATGGGCAATCAAAATGGATAATAAAAATGTTAAAAGACATATTGAGATAATGTTATCTCGATTTTCAAGGTATGTGGAATCATTATTTACCTTCAGTGCAGTTTAAATTCAATAATAGATTTCATTATCATTTTCAAAGGGAACAATATGAAGCATTGTACAGATAAAGATGTTGTACACTAATATGTTAGGATCAAGTGGGTGAAAGGAAGCTTGTTGGCCCTAAGCTTGTGAGGGAAACAACAAAAAAAGGTAATGACTATTCAAATCCATATTAAAGAAGCTAAAATAGGGAAAAGATTTATACCGATAGTTGAAGGAAGGATTTGGAATTTAATGTGAGAGATCACATTTTCTTGGGTAGAATTTGAGGTATGGATTATCATTTAGAAATGGCGCCCTACCTTTATAAGGTAAAAATGTGTTCCCCATCTCTTTGTTATGAAATTACATGCCATACACAACACATGTACTCACTTATGAAGGAATAGAAATGGAACCTAACTTATCTAACTCTGAAGAGCCTATTATGATTATGGGAATTATGGAAAAAGTGTTGAGAAATCAGACGACTCTGATGGAAATGGTATATTTGAAAAATCATAATATTGAAGAGGCGGCGTGGAAGCCATAAGAACTTATGATTAATAACTTCCCAAATCTATTTATGAGGCAACATTCTGGTAATTTAGTGGAATCATTTTTTGTAAGGATGTAAGAATGTATCACCCCACAAATTTACAAATACATTTAATGCGTTAAACACTAAGTCTCAATGAAACACACGTTTTTTATTTATAAAATATAGTTATAACCTATCTGTCAAACCTAATTTTGACGATTTTGTGTTTCAAAAAATGGACACAAACGGTTGCGATTAGTATAATATTTAGAGTCTGATAGGATCAACATATATTATTAGTGAATTGTAATTTTACCCTTAGGAATAGTAATTTACACTTTTGAATAGTAATTTTACAGTTATAAATATTAACATCACCCATGTAAGTATAAATAAAAATTAGGCTCCTTATAAATAATATTAAATATTTTAATACTTCAATGATAGTATTTTTATAAATAATAAATATTAAATTACAAATTAAAAGTAATAAAATAATTTAAAATAAAATTTATTCCTAAATAAATATTTTATTGTTATATTATTTTAGGATAACTAAATAAGACCTTGGTAAATTTTCTAGGGTGTTATAAAAGTAGATTTAAATTTAAAAATTTGATTTTTCATGTAAATGGTTATTTGATTTAAAAATAAAACTTCACATATTTAGAAAATTATTTTGATAAAATATAGTCCAGTTTTTTCATTCTACATGTTGAAAAATAGTAAGGATGAATTTTTGAAATTTTCATGAAATGCATGAATTTTGGTGAATAGTAAAGTACAATAATTTACAATATAAATACATTATAAGATAAATACACTATTCCTTGAATCATGGATGATTTAAGAAACCGTTTGTTCAGACTCACAATTCCACTTTATTTTATTTATTGACAACAATTATTACTATTTATTTTATTGAGAAAAAAAGTAATTAATAAAATATTGAGAAATCACCATTCTCATCCACCGTTAAACCACCCTCACCCCCTCTTCTCCTAACTCCTCTAAGCCAAAAATATTTTCAATGTTCTTCCCAAATCCTCTTCCATAGTCTCTCCCCACATCTAGGAGATCTTTTTCATTCCAATATACTATAACCTATTCCCTTAAAAGGTTCTCAAAGATAATATTTCTAGTGGTAAATCATCTTCCATTTTCATTTAATTTAATTTCAATTTATTTTATTTTCATAGACTCTCACTCCCATACAATTTAGAAAATATAATTTTAAATCTAGTATTATATATATAATGGAATGATATCATGTTATGTAAAATACTTCCTTAAAATAATCTCTCTCTCTCTATCTCTCTTATTTTAAAAATGAAATCATTGTCCGGGAGGTGCCTATTTAAAACCTTCAGTGAAAATGACCCTTTGTCATTCAATTTTTACTTCATGGCTAGTAATGAAAGCATTTTAATAGTTTAGCTAGATTATAAAATATGTCAGTTTTCTTATGTCATATTCTGAAACTAGTATATATAAAAAATACTTGTTCTTACGGAAAAACATGCTCGAGATGAACAGAATACTGACATAATAATCTAAACGATTATAACTAATATTTTATCTAATAAATCATCTTCATTACATATAAAAAATAATAATAATATAACCTTTTAATCTTATGTATGTTCATTAGTATTTTATAAATTCGATTCTTTATAATTATATCCATTCAATGTGAACTTCCTTACTCATATACAAGAATACTAATAATAAAAAATAAGGAAACAAAGGCTCCTAAGCGACAAATTTGTATCTTATAACTCAAAAAATAGGCATAATCGAACATAAAAAATTTATAATAAATCAAATTCGTGTATTATTGTTTTGTGTTAACTAATTAATATATTTAATTTGATTATCCATGACATTAAGGTAATGTACAGAACTCATTTGAACATAAGATAAGTGTTTTTTACCTGAAACTCCATTTTCTATTTGAGATACTCCTATTCTCTACATACCTCAATGAAATTATTAATTATTCTCATATACTACTATTTAATTCTTTTTTAATGTTTTATATATTTGTAACAATCATAATCCTTCATTTATTTTATGGTGAGTTACATGTTTTAAAAGAATCTTAAAAACAATTCTCGATAAACAAGCCCGATTCAAGGGAACATCATGAAATCTTAACTACTTTTAGCTGTACTGAATAATAAATTTTAAGAAACAATTATTATTATAAAATCAATAATTTTCTGATGAAATTCATATCTTAGTTCACTTATGGTTTTAGACAACAATTTTTCCAAAATAACTCTTCTTTGTAATGTAAAAGTGTATTTCTATTAATCATTACTCGATGATTTTATAATAGTATTTTAATTTGTACCAACACAACTGTTGATTATTATTTTTAATTAGTATTAATTTTTCATGATATCATATAATGTATTTCATTGAATTTTTTATGATTATTTTGACTATGGACGTGCTATCTTGATACCATTAAACATATTACTTTGAATGGTTAGTGCTTATATTTAATGATTGGGGAATGTTATTTAAATTTCATATGTTAGTTTCAATATGAATTCATATGTTTTTTATGTTTATAACCATTAATTTTAGTAATTTATTATACTTATTAAGTGATTTTTGGGGCCTTCTATAGCCCCTCGATTTATCGATAAGTCTCATGAGACAAAATAAAATTGTGTTTTGGTTGAGGACTTACACTAGTATTTTCTGGCTTCTTGGACGAAGCCTTGAAAACATATTTCAAATGTCTAGAATTATCAATTATCTCATTATGATAATATTAATTGGTAAAATGTGATTATTAGACTATTAGAATAACCATGGTTCAGTTTCATTATATTTGTAATTTTTATGGATTTATGTAATCAATATTCAATCCTGCCGAATTATTCTCAAGTTTATTTTTAAAGGAATCAAATTTTAGTTAATAATAATGACTAATTATTATTTTTAAGATAACATCCTCTGTATTAATTACCATTACTGATCATCTAAGTTCACCCCTTTCTTATGATTTACTTTTCCCCATGATGTGAAGATGAATATTATTATAAATGACTTGTAGGAATAATCTAAGAGTTTATGGGTGTTTCCAGTGGAGGTGCAATGTTGGTCTTATTTTTAAGTTGTAATGTAATGTTCTTGTACATATCTCTCTTTATAAAACAAAAAAAAACTCCAGTCCTTCAGGATGTTCCTTACTTATAAACATACCAAGGAGTTAATATAAGGAACTAGCTCCAGGAAATTGGAGTATGGGTCCTTAATGTTGATACCAAAGGAATTTTAGTTGAATCCTTGGAAACTATACTTAGAAAATGTAGATTAGTGAACAAACCCTATGATAGAATTTTAGGATAAGCATACAAAATAATCCTTCATTTTTTGAATGTTATGAATTATGTGGATATTCATAGAAAATACATCCCTATATAGAGATTACATGTGGATGTGGTTCTAGAACAGATGTACCTAAGAGTAAGAACTCTAAAAAGGTGTTTTGGGCCTGACTCAGGGTAACCTGATTCACGAAAACATGCCTTACTATGCCCCTGGTTTGACGCTACCAGGGGATATTCATTGGATAATTTAAATTTTCTTTACAAGACATTATGAATGATTTAAAATTAAAATTTTCCTCAAAGAAACCATGTTTATGATTATGTTATTAGCTACGCATTTTATTTTAATTTATGATATGTTTTTGTTTCTAGTTTAGAATATACATTATTATTCATAACCTAGTCATGTGTATGCCATTACCTAGAAAAGCCTCTTGTGAAAGGAATAGAAACTGTATTAATGCTCGTATCCCATGTAGGGTTTTCCCTTATATTCAGGAAAATGATGTTGGTTCTAGAGTTGCTACTAGTTATGAGAAACATACCACTATATTGAGACAACAGACTCAGGTTATGAACAATGACCTTACCATTATGGAGTATCCTGATCCACAATGTGGATGATCAATGTTATATTGATTCATGTGAAAAAACTCCATCATTTAATTGGAATACAATCCCTTTCATATAAGAGAAGTGGATACATTCTATAGAGACGATATTTATCACTTTGGGATGTATTGAAGGGGATAAAGTCATCATTGAATATTATGATCAATCGAGAGATGTAGATCATCAGTGATCATTAATTAAAAATAAGAAGTAGGAGGAATAAATAGTTGAAATAGAATAGAGGGACATTACTGAAATATTCTTCAAGAAATATTTTCCTTGAGTACGGAGAGAAAATATGGAAAGCAAATTATTGACTCTGAGGTAGAAGAAGTATGAGAGTGTTACCAAGTATGATTCCAAATTTATAATGCTAGTAAGCCATGTCTTGGACTAGATACATAATACTAGGATAAAGATTAATCGATTATTTGATGCTTTAAAACCATTCCTTTGAAGGTAAATGGTTTCCAAAACATTCTTATCATACAAAGTTATAGTCTCATGTGAAATCATGATAGAGAAATAATTATCTAATTCTTATGACATTATGTGAATGAAAGATAAAAAGGCAGAGGAGGAAAGAATGGATAAATGGATGAATAAAGAAATACAGTTTTCCAATATGTGATAATTGTAGAAGGAAACACCCCAGATCCACTTTAAAAGTATAAGGAGTCTGTTACATGTGTGTAGAAGAAGACACAATGCCCATGATTTCAACAGGAGAAAAGAATCTACTGGTGTTTAATGCTATAATTGTAAATATATGGGGAATCATGACGATGGTTGTCCTACACATTAAAAAAATTACCTTGAGAAGGACAAGAGAAAAAGGCCAAAATTATGTGATCACTACAGCTAAGGGTGATGATCCTAATGATGTGGTTGCATGTACTGTAATCACATCTTCAAATTTAGATAATTGTTTATTTTATTTTAGATCATTGCATTCATTTACATATTACTTGTTTTCATTAAAAATTGCATATTTCCAATTCTCATTAACAAGTGATTTTTCAGTAAAAACCCCTAAGAGAAGTCTCATTGCAACAAATATGTGTTTGGAAGTAACCATTATAGTATAAAAATATGTTTGAACTGCTGATTTTATCATCATACCTATATTGGACATTGACATAATCCTTGGTATTGATTGGCTTTCAAAATATGATGTGAAAATATATTTTAAGAAGAAATAAATTAAAAAATTTAAAGAAGTCAAAGACTTATTTATCAATAGAGAAGATACATCACCATTGGATTCTTAGAAAGATCCACCTCCAGTAGCTCTATAGAATTAAATTCTAAGGGAGGTTGAAAATTAAATATCTCCAGGATAGGGAAGAAATATTAAAATTGAGGATGTACCTATTGCATAAGAATATGTTGACGTAATTGTAGATGATTTATCTATAAATCCGTCAAAGTGGGATGTTAAGTTCCATATTGATTTAATTCTTTGCACTAGGCCTATATCAAATAATCCTTATAGAATGACCACATTGGAATTAGTAGAACTAATGAAACAACTTGAGGAAGTGAGTGATAAAGGATTTATCCTCCCTTGTGTTTCTCTATTGGGATCCCTTGTTCTATATTTAAAATAGAATGATGGATCTATGAGGTTATGTATTGACCAATGGAAAATAAATACTATTATAAAGATGTATAAGTATCATATTCCTCACATTGATGATTTATTTGTTCAGCATCACCGAGCCCAATATTTTTCTATGATTGACCTACAATCAGGATATCATCAGTTGCGTGTGAGGAAGAAAGATACTCATAAGACAAAATTTCGAACAACATATAGACATCAAGAGTTTTTAGTAATGCCTTGTGGATTGAATAATGAACCTTATGTTTTCATGGATCTAATGAACAGAAATTTCAAGGAATATCATGATAAATTTATTGTGTTATTTATCAGGGATATCATTATATAATACAAAAGTTATGAAGACCGTAACACTCAATTGCATATTTTTCTGAAGAATCTTAGAAGAAATTAATTACATGGGAAGTATAAAAAGTATAACTTTATGCTTCAATATGTTTCTTTTCTAGGACATATTTTCTCTAAGGATGGAATATCAATTGATCCCAAAAAGAAAAAGTCTATCCAAGAGTGGCCTAAAGCAATGAACATAACTGAGTTATATAGTTTTTTTTGGTTTATTAGGTTATTATTGGCATTTCATTCATTAATTCACCCATTTTACCAACCTGTTAACTACGGTTACTCAAAAATGGGTTATGTTTGTATGGAAAAAATAATGTCACGAATGTTTTGAATAATTGAAGAGGATATTGTTTAATTCTCTAATGTAGACTCTACCACCAGGAAAAGGTGGATTTGTGATTTGTAGTGATGCATAAAAGGAAGGAGATGGGTGTGTACTTATTTAAAATGACAGAGTTATTACCTATGTATCATGGAAGTTAAAAATTCCGAGTATAACTATCCAAATCATGATCTCATCTTATTATTTGTAATATTTTCTATGAATTTATGGAGACCCTATCTCTATAATGAATTATGTGAAATATACATGTATCACAAGAGTCTAAAATATATCTTGTCACAGAAAGAACTAAACATCATAAAATGAAATGGCTCAATCTACTTAATGATTATGAATGTTAAATACACTACCACCCATGAAAGGAAAATAAGGTAGCTGATGCATTGAGGATGAAGGATCATGGAGTTATAATCAAAATGAGGATTTACAAGGACCCTATATACATGAATCTTGCAAGGATGTATATGGAAATTATCAAGGATAGTGAAACATCATTAATTTTTCAATTGGATTCCCAAATATATTTATCAGAAAGGATTAAAAGTTCTTAGTCTTATAATGAGAATCCTTAAAAGAAAATTCAAGGTGTGAATGATTGGAAGTTGAATGACTTCATGTATGAGGATGGAATTATAAAATTTGGGAAGATTATTTGTGTTACCTATTTACCCGAGATAAAAAATGGAGTCATTTGATGACGCCAATAGTTTGAATTTATCAATACACCATAGTAGCACTACGATCTATAGATATTGGAATGTATATTTTATCGGGGATGTCATGAAGCCAGAAATTGCGGATTATGTATCAAGATGTTTAGTCTGCCAAAAAGTAATGTTTGAAAGGAAATATCATAATGGATCCATGAAACATCTGCCTATACCTATATGGAAATAAAATTATATCACCATTGATTTTTTCATTTTATTTCAAAAAACCTTAATGAAATAATGATGAAATATGGGTAATTGTTGATTAACTTACTAACTCTACACATTTCCTCACTATATGGGATGATATCAACTATAGTGCCTTGAATGACTCTCTAACAATGAAGTTGTAAGCCTACATGGATCAACTCATTCAATGGTTTCTGATAGTGATCCATGACTTACATCAAAATTATATAAATTTCTTTATATATCATGGTATACTAATCTTCATTTGAGTATTTCTTATGACCATAAAACTGATGTGAAATCAGAAAGGACGATCCAAACCTTAGAAGCCTTGTTGATATCATGCTCACATTATTTTCATGGTATGTGAGATCATTATTTACCTTTTTTGGAGTTTTCCTATAAAAATAGTTTCCATTCTAGTAATGAAATGGCACCATATGAAGCATTGTATGGAAAGGAATGTCATACACCAAAATGAGGGGATGTAGTTGTCAAATGGAATCTTGAAGTCCCAGAGCTTGTAGAGGAAACAAAAACAATGGTAAAGAATATTCAAGCCCATGTCAAAGATGATCAATGTAGGAAAAAGAGGTATGTTTATAATTGAAGGAAGGAATTGGAATTTCAAGTGGGATATCATATTTTCCTGAGTTTATCTCCATGGAATGATGTTATAATATTTTGGAAGAAAGGGAAACTGAGCATTGAGTACATTGGAACTGTAAATATTTTGGGGAGAATTGGAGCTATGCATTATCACTTTGAAATAATACCCAACCATTCTAAGGTACAAAATGAGTTCCGCATCTCTTTGTTAAGTATGAATAGGCCAACCCCAACACATGTACTCACTTATAATGGAATATAATTGGAAAGAGACATATATAACAATAAAGTGCCTTTGTGGATTTTTGAATCTAAAGAACAGGTGTTGAGGAATCGAACAACTCGGATGGTATATATACTTTAGAAAAATCATAAAATTGACAAGGTGATGTGGGATCCAGAAGAAATTATGATGAAGAACTACCCAAATATTTTTTAAGGTAACATTATGTTAATTTCAATGATGAAATTTGAGGGAATAATGTAACACCACAATGATTTAAATATAAATATAATGCATGCAACACTAAATATCGACAAAACAAACACTTTTTATTTATATGTGATATTTTAAACATAGATATTAAACATAATTTTTATGCTTCTGTATTTTGAATTTCAAAAAACAGACATACACGATTGTGATCAGTAAGATATTTCGAGTCTGATATGGATAACATAATTTTTTTGTGAATAGTCACTCAACCCTTATGAACAGAAATGTACCCTTATGAATAGTAAAATGAATCTTATTAATAGTATCCTCTCCCATGTATGTATAAATAAAATTTAGGCACCTTATAAATTAGAGTGATTATTTTAAAAATTCAATGTAGGTATTTTTGTGAGAAATAAATTTTCAATTAGATTTTTAAATTCTTAAATTGAATTAAAATAAAAAAATTTTTCATAAAATTTATTCATAAATAAATATTTTGTTGTCCTATTATTTTAGGATAATTTAATAATACCTTAGTTAATTTTTTAGGGTGTTTTAAAATCAATTTTAATTTTAACAAATATATTTTTTAATTAAATGATGATTTCATTTAAAAATTATATTTCACATATTTAGAAAAATATTTTGATAAAAATGGCTTACATTTTTCGATTCTATAAGTCATAAAATTGTTACTCTAAATTTTTGGTATTTTTATGAAATATTTGAATTTTTGGTCATTAGAAAAATACTTAAATTTACAGTATAAATACATAATAAGATAAATACACTATTACATGCATCATGGATGATTTAAGCATCCATTAGATTAAAATCCCCTGCTATATTTACTCTATTTATTCACATGAATAACGATTATATATATTTTCTTGAGAAATATAAAAAAATAATGAATAAAATATTAAGAAATCACCCCTATCCACCAATATAAAACCACCCTCCTCCCCTTTTATTTTCTACTCATTTAACCTTTAATCTTGTCAAAGTTCAGCCCAAATAATCTTCCATAGAATATACCAATGTCCAGGAGCTATTGGTCTTTCCAAAAGAGTAAAATACTTTTATTAAAAAGGTTCCCAGGTTAGATATTTCAAGAGGTAAATCCTTTTCATTTTTAATTTAATTTATTTTCAATTTAATTTTTTTCATAGACTCTCACTCACATCCTCTATCCAAATGAAAATTATAAAACTAGTATCATCTATATAATATAATAATATCATGTTAATGTAATATCCTTCCTAAAACTACAATATCTCCCCCTCTTATTTTAAGAACAGAATCATCGTTCGGGAGGTGAAATTTACAATGTTTGTGGGTGAAAAACCTTCATTCATTAATTTCTAATTCAAGGATTTTTCATGAAACCATTTTTATGGTTAAAATAGATTTTAAAATATGTAATATTTATTATTTAATTTTCTGAAACAAGAATTTGTACAGGATATTAATTCATATGAAAAAACTAATTCGAGATAATTAGAATACCTTTGTAATAATCTAAACAATTGTCACTAATGTTTTATCTGATAACTAATCTTCATAACATATAAGAAAAATAATTATTTAATTATTTAATATTCTGTATGTTCATTAGTATAATATAAATTTAATTGTGGATATTTATATCCATTCCATATGAACTTCCATACTCATATACACGAATGTTAATCTAGAAATATAAGGGAACAAACACTCGAGAGTTATAAATTTCTATATTATAACTCATAGAAAGGCCATAAATGATCTTAATAAAATTATACTAAATAAAATACAAGTTTAGAAGGTAATTATGTAACTAATTAATGGATTTAATTTTATTATCAGATATATTAAGGCCAAGTGTAGAAATCATTCAGACATAAGGTAAGGGTTTTTTAGTCGAACCTCCATTTTCTTTCAGGATTCTATTATTCTCTACGTACATCAATGAAATTATTAATTATTATCATTTACATGTCTTAAATTATTTTCTAATGTTAAATACATGTGTTCCTATAATAATACTTCATTTACTTTATGGGGAGTTACATGTTTTAAAGGTATCATTAAAAATTCTTCCTGATATACCCGCCCTATTCAAGGGAACTCCATGGAATAATACATGTTTTCAAGTTCAATATAATATCTATTTTAAGACTCCATTATTTTTCTAAAATCACTTATTTTATTATGAAAAAAACTAAATTAGTTTAATTCTATTTTTATATCATGATTTTTCAAAAATAACTCTTCTTTTAAAATAACAAGTGTATATCCCTCAATAATTAATTTATTATTTTATAATATTATTTTTATTTATTTCAAAACTCTTGTTGATTCTTATTTTTAATTGGTATTAATGTTTTATGATATCATATACCATATTTTAATGATTAATTTTTTATTATTTTGACTATGGATGTGCCATATTGATATAGTTCTCCATATTACTCTAAATGGATAGTGTTTATGTTTAATGATTGAGGAATCATATTTTCATTTCATATGATAGTTTCAATATTAATGTATCTGATGCTTATGTTTATACCCATCCATATGAAGAATGTATTGGTCTTATTATGTGATTGGTGGGTACCTATATTGCATGTTGATTAATTAATCAGTCTCATATGTCAAAAAAGAATTGGTTTTTGGGTGAGGCCTTACCCTTGTATTTTAATACAGCTTGACTGCGGCCTTGGAAACATGTTTTTGATTTCTATTATTATAAATTTTATTATTATGATAATAGAAATTGGTAAACAATGTGTTTTTTCAACTATTATAATATCCATTATTTTGTTTCATTATCTTAGGATCAATTATATTGTTTTATGTAATCAACATTCATTCTTTCCAAATTGTGCTCATGTTTATTTGTTATGAATGGTCTTTTTAGTTATTCACCATGATTTTTGTTTATATTTAAAATAACGTCTAATGTATTACTTACTATTAATAGGAATATGAGATCACTTCATTATTAGGCTTTACTTTTTCTCAAGATGTGAAGATTAATATTATTATGAAAGATGCCAAACAATATTATAAGAGTTTATGGGTGCTTCAAATGGAGATGAAATGTTTTTTTTCATTCAAGTAGTAATGTAATGTTCACATGTTTATCTATTTTTCCAAAACAACTAAACAAATCGGTCCTTCAGGATGTGAATTCCCAATAAACATACAAATATATTGATATATGGCACATGTTCCTGGAAACTAGGGTCTGTGTCCTTACACTATTCCAATAACTAGAACCCACACACTTATTCCTTACAATTTTTATTATATCTTCCACCATGAATATACTCACAACCACATTTAAACATTAAAATATCCTGAAAATACTAAGAGTAGGGCAGGAAAGTGTAAAAATTGGTTGAAACATGGTTCATTCTTATAATGGTCATTCATGGTCTCTATAGGCTAAAAAATGAATTATATAAAGTTTTTCTTTTAAGTATAAGTGGGTTATGAAAAGATGCCTCAATCATTTTAAATGTTTTTATGCATATTCATAGCTTTGAAATATTCAAAGGAATGTTATTTTTGGTGACAAGTCCTAAGATCATTCAAGAAAAATTCTCAAGAATAAATAGGAATTACATGGTCTAGAAATCCTCTCCCATATGGAAATATGATAATGTATAATCACTCGAGGCATGATTAAAAATAAAAAATCAATATACATGAATTTAAAAAATTCAAATCATGAAAAAATGATAGTGAAATTTCATTTACATGAATTAACTAATTCCATAAAATCGTGAGTCCTCATTTTAATATCCATGACCCAATTTAATATTATAAATCTCTATTATACTCATTAAATATCATTATTCTTGAAATATATAACATGTCATCACATAATTCCAAAGAAAACCATATCTCTCAGATAAGTCAAGTAAATCATGAATTTATGTGTTGGAATGAATATCCTTTTTTAATACTTTGAAATAGATTTAAAAAAATATAATCAATTCAAATAATATTGAATGTAAAACAAAACTCCCTTTAGAAATGATGCTTCATTCGGGTGGTGTTTTTCCTGTTCCATCAGTTCTGTTCTAAAGCACGTTCATGACATGTGTTATTTCCACTATATACATTTTTTGATCCTTGAATAATATTGATCAACAAAACTTAAAAATAATAATAAAAACATATTATAGTGTAGTAATATTCAAATATTCATGAATATGACTTAGGGGAAGAGTGGAGTTAGGCGGAAAACATGGGTTTCCACCCAGAAGTGCTTTTGTTTAATGTTGTTGGCCCGACAAAAAAAGGGTTTTTAAAAAAAAATCCTAGACTATATGATTCTATCCCCAACACTTAATTGATTTATTTTCCTCAATGAATTTATATTTATTTTTTCATGTTAGTATAAAAAAAGTAATTACTAATTTTAATCAAGTTTAAAGGATAGATACAACTGGATAGGTCTTCATTGGTAAACAGGGGGAAGGAGTGTTCTATCCTACACTAGTTCTTGAGGTATAGTACCATTAAACATCATCAAACTATTCCCATTTAATGTGAATGGGTTTTACCCTATTTCCATTTTAATCCTAATATTATCAAATGGGTATAAATGAATAATAGTAAAGGGACCTTCTCATATGGAACAAAGTTTACCTATAATTAGTTTATGTCTAGATTTGTATAACAATAATTGATATTCTTGGTTGAAAGTTCATGGTTGAATCATAGTTTCGTGGTATGCCCTTATTATCCCTTTTTAGATCATTTAATTTTCAATATATTCCATCATGATTTCCACAAGCTCTGGAAATTGAAATATCCTATCTTCCCTTGCTTTATCAAAGTTTATATTCATCTCAATTGCAACCAAGTAGACTTTGTCTTCCAATTCCAAAGGATGGTGGGAACTTTTCCATATATAAATATATATGGGATCATCCATATGGGTGTATTGTATGATATTCTATAGGCTCATATAGTTCATCCAATATATGGCTCTAGTCTTTCATGTTGGGTTTAATAGTCGTTTCTATAATTCCTTTGATTCCTCTATTAGAGAATTCTGATTGCCCATTTATTTGGGATACTATTGTGTTGAAGTTTTATGATTTACATCATAATTTTCATTAATTACTCTAATATACTATTGTATAAATGTGTTCCCTGGTTGCTGAGGATTTCTCATCGCACTCCAAACCAAGATAATTTATTATCCTTGAAAAAATCCAAAAATGATTAGAATCATCTGTCCTTATGGAATTTGCTTCCACCTGTTTTGAAACATAATTTTCAATTAAATGAATATATGATTTTTTAAATGAAATTTTGAATGTTCCCACGAATTCTATGACCCATACTTCAAGGATTTCATAAAAAGTAATTAGTTTTTTATAATATCCTTTCATTTTGAGATATCACCAGAAATCTAGAATTTTTCACATATTTTAAAAAATTCATACGCATCTTTTAATATAGTGGGAAAATAAATATTATAATTTAAAACATGTCAGTATTTAATTAGAGTTCCAAATACTACTCCAAATGATAATTTATAATGGAATTTAAATAATTATTCAATTTCAATTCCTAGTAAACATATTTTTTTATTTGATCATTACAAACATTTGAAAAAAATAGATCTTCCAAAATAAAAAAACTGGATTAATATTTAAGATTATGTTTTATGAGAGTATAGACGAGACGGTACCAGATATATAACCATATTTTTGGAAACTTTGGAATACCATGGTACTACATCGGTGATGATGTATAGTTATTTTTTATGAAGATCATCAATAATTGGATTCTAGTATGGAATTTCTACTTCAGTGGTATAAGGTAATCAACTTAGATGAATAGAAACCTAATTTTTAGTTCATGTTTTATCATTAATTTCAAAAATGAACTATTTTAAGGGTATAATCCATCTTACAAAACTTTTTTATCATCTTACATTTTCATAAAATACAGTAGTGCAGTTTGATTAGAAAAAAAACAACTTTTGGACCAAAAATATATGATCAGAATTTATCTAGTGAAAATATGACTGTAAGGTAATCCTTCTTAGTGGTTGTGTAATTGATTCATGTTTCATCCAAGGTCCTTGATATTTAGGAAATTGCTAGAGGTTTCCAATCACTTCATTGCGATAGAGAGGCTCCCACCGGTTGAATGGATTCATCATAATGTAACTCAAAAGGGTACTCCTAGTTGGGTGGTTGCATTATTGGAGGTGTGATCAACCTTTTATACAATTCAGAAAATAATTACCTATATTAATAATCAATATTAATGTTGGAATATTTTATTAGTAATCTGGAGAGAGGGATAGAAATATTATTATAATACTTGATGAATATTCTCTAAAATCCTACATTTTCTAAAAAGGATCTAACATGTTTCATAGAGTTCGTATATGGAAATAATTTTATAACTTCAACTTCTGATTTATCAACCTCAATCCTATTTTTTGAAATTATGTGCCTGAGAACTATTCCTTATTCAACCATGAAATTATATTTTTCATAATTTAATACATGATTCTTTTCAATGCATGTTTTCCAAACATCTTTCAAATTTCATAAAAAATTATAAAAATAATTACCAAAATCTATGAAATCATCATGAAATATATATAGGAAGCCCTCAATATGATCTTATACAATACTCAACATAGACCATTGAAATGTACCTCAGGCATTTAATATCTTGAAAGACATCATTTTGTAGGAGAATGTGCCAAACATAAAGGTAAATTTTGTCTTCTTCTTGGCGTCTGGTATGATTGGTACATAGAAGTATCCTCAGAATCCATCTAAAAAATGTTCTGAGTTTTTCAAGATATCCTTTCTAGAATATGATTGATGAATTAAATGAGAAAGTATTCTTTTATGGTAACCTGATTTAGATTCCTATAATCTATACACACTCTATGGATGTTTTCTACTCTCATGGGGATCAGTTATTTTCTTTCATTTTTAATTGTGGTCAGGATGATTTTTTAGGACTAGCTGAATTGGGATATCCAATTAAGAATTAGAGATTGGGTAAATGATGTACATGGCTGGTTATTTCTCTATCACAATATTAACAACCTCTATCATGGTGGGATTGATTCTTATTCTAGGTTGTCTAACTAGTCATGAGTCACTTTATAAAAATATTCTATGAGAGAATACCTTGGGTTTGATTCAAGGTATATCACCTAAATTCCATCCTACATCTTGGAAATTTCTTTTGAGAAGGTTAATTAATGTTTTTATTATGAAAGTGATATTTTATTGGAAACTATTTCAAAAAATTTCTCTCCTACCATTAGAAAAGGATATTTTAAATCACTTGGTAATGGCTTAAGTTCCAAACATGGGGGATTTTCAAGATATGATTTTGAATTTAGGTTTCTCTCCTATAAGTCTATAATCTCCTGTATAATCTCATTATCTTTTAATAAATCATTGTAAAAGTCATATTTTACCTCTTCCATTAATATGAGATCAGTATTTTCAGTTTATGGAGAATTGTAACATTCAAATGAATAATGTTCTCCTAATGATAAGAAGGCATGAAGAATACCTGAATCATCAACTAGTTCTATTCTATACTCATGGGAGATATCATAAAATGATTGATTACTATAATTATGTTTCATCATATCCAAAATGTTTAAGTGTACTATACTATCTCCAAGATATATTTTGAATGAACTTTAATGGGAATCAATGATAGTTCATGTAATTTTTAGGAAGGGTCTCCCTAGGATGATAGGAGACTGGCCTGATGCTCGGTCTTCTAACATGATAAGGACATCAATGTGTTCTGGAAAGATCAACCATCTTACTCCCATGAGTACATAATCTATGACTCTAATTAGGGAAATGAAGGATTTGTTTGCTAATTGTATAAAAAATTGAGTAGGTTTTAGTCCTCCAATCTTCAAGGAAGAAAATATTGAGTGAGGAATAACATTTATTGATGCCCATAGATCACATAGTGCATTTGTAAAATTTATGGATCAAATATTACAGGAAGTATAGAATGAACATGGATCTTATAGATTTTTTAATATGAGTGTTGTGATCAGCTATGAGACTATTTCCTAAGCTGATTCTATCATTTCCATCTAGCCACATTCTTTTAGTTCACATCATTATTATAAATTTTTCATTATTCAATATTTATCACATTACCTATATTAGTGGGGAGTTGATCTTAAAATTCTAGAAGGATTCATCAGTTTCCTATTAAATTTATTCTTATTCACCCTTCTTCGACTCAACTAATGCTGATATGAATGGTGCATGGATATTATTTTATCTCTTTGTTTTTTTGCAAAGGTGCTTCTCACCTTCCCTTATAGAACCTAGTTATTTTTCCTTTGTTTTTATGGTTTCATTATTTTTTTATTGATGTGTTGACATTCAGAAGGTTTCTCATAATCATCATACTTACTTTGTGTAGCATGTGTGAGATATTTTCAATTTTTTGTGGTAATGACTCTCACATTTTCAGAATATCGATAAGGCTATAAAATTTTTTGTCCAAAATTTTCACTATCTTTTTTATCTCATCAATCTCTAATTCATGGTGGTTCTTCTAAGAACATTTTGAGGTTTTTTCATATGTTTTTTCTGGTATGGCTATTTATAGGGTTGTTGGAAAGTTGGGGGGTTCTAGTATTATTGCTATTTGAATGGAGGTTGATTTTGTTTTTGATTATGAAAAGGAGGTCTATCTTGGTTATATTGGAATCCATATCCTTTTGGGTCTATACATAATGTGTTTGATTCTACTATAATTGCATTTGTTGATAGACAACAACACAAATTTCATTCCCATGCACTTTTAGACACTGATCAATGTAATGATAAGTAGAAGTTCATAAACCATATAAAATTTTAGGGCTATATTTTTCTATTACTTGGTTCAAAAAAATTTGTCTCATCACATTGGTCATTTCCTTAATTATTTCTTCATGTAAAAGTTAGGATGAATCTGAAGTCCTTACCTCATGGATGCCTCTGGTGCTCTTAGCTCTAGTGCCAAATTACTATGAGTTTTGTGAAATCATTTAAATCAGACCTCTAGAATCTGCTAGTGAATTTTCAATGACATATCCTTTAGATGAGGTGTCTATAATGTTGCAATCATTTTTGAGTAGTCATTTATAGAAGAAAATAAAGAAATCGTGTTCCTCCACAATCTGATGTGCGTAGCTGGAAAAGGGTTTATTGAATCGATCCCAGTACTCATAATGCATCTCAATAAAACTACACCTCCATTGATGTGGAAGTCTAGTTGATGTGGTAGAGTGGAGGAATCACATATTAAAAAATAATAGAAGAAGAAATCATGGAAATAAAATTTTTGGTGGCCATAATCCA
Organism: Viscum album; assembly: GCA_963277665.1. Lineage (NCBI taxonomy): Eukaryota > Viridiplantae > Streptophyta > Magnoliopsida > Santalales > Viscaceae > Viscum > Viscum album. The sequence goes on along the minus strand of OY728123.1, from coordinate 1,418,329,243 downwards.
ATTATTTCTTCACTATTGGATTGTGTGAAACCCATCTTCATCATTAGTGAGATCCTCCTTTTATTTTTCAAGGGGTTTCATCCTTCGGTCCTCAAATTCTAGATCTTTTAAATCTCCAAGATCTCCTCTAGATTATATTCGCTATAATTTGGCTTGTCGTAAGATCCTTAATTGCCTAATATGAATGTGGTCTATTATTCAATGTTTTTCCCAAATATCTTTTACATTTTCCCCAAAAATTACATCTTGATCCACATTGTGTAGTAAAATATATTGCACATTAATTTCAAAATTTTATTCTTGCGAGGAAGAATATTGGAATATCATAATTATTCCTCCAACTTTGAGCATCCAATTACAATATCCATGAAGTCATATCTCCATGAAATGATATAGTCTAACACTACATTGAATTAGTTTTCAATTACAGGCGGACTCACATTAATTAGAGTCATGTATACTTTTTTATTCTTAATTTACTGAGGTGGGTTCCACAGAGTCTTCCAGAAAGACTTTCCAACTATATTGATTTTTCAGGACACTAGATGGATGAATTAACTCTTAATATATAATTAAAAGAACTATAAAAATAAAAAAAACATTGTAGAAAAATAATCACACCAATTAGATCTATATTTTAAATGTTATACTCGAAATACCAAAGTGAATAAATTCTGTTTGAATTCCAGAATTAAATAATTTTTACATATTATCCCAAAACAAACCATAAATACAAAATTTATGAAATAAGATCAAATTGATTAATTAGTATGTGTATAATTTATTCAAAATTTATAAAAAACGATAAAATATTATCTCTATCAGATGTATAAATCCATGAGGAACTAAAATAATCAAAAAGGAGGTCAATCACCCATGTAGATAAGGCCATTCAGGATAATAACATGAGAATGAAATTTCATTCCACACTATCATAGGCATATTTCATGCCATGATTAATGGATATATTTGATATGAAATTCCACTGATTTATATCCCCACACATCTATGGGGACAATCCTATTTCCCCATGATTTGATCACCCATTAACAAAATGATGTCATTCTCCAAACACCCATCCAGGGAGATAGTCAGACAGACTTCTGTTGAGGATACATTAGAACACCTTATAAGAAATGTTACACATGAATATGGTCTGATACTATTAAAGTGTGTGTGGGTCCTTAAATTTTGGAACCATGACCGAAATTGTAGAACAAGAAACGTGAGGAAGGTTACTAATATTGATGATATCTCTCACCGCCTGTACTAGCTCTCCCCTCAACAGTTCCCATAAGGCCATGAACAAAAACCCATGGAAACCATTTGGACCAGTTGAACGTTTTGTTTTGAGTGTCTATACAGCTTCTTGGATCACTAAATCCTTAGGTATTTCTTCCATATATCATTCAAAATCTCAGTATCTATTGAATATATTTCTTCAAAAATATCTGTGTGTCTCGTCATGTTATCCCCCTTCATGTGGGTGTTGAAACCAATAAAATGGTTTTTAAAGAAATCACACGTTGTTCCTCGTATCGTATCATGACGATGAATGTAATAATCACAATTCATTAGAATGTTGGGTTCCCTACTGCATTGTTTTTATTTAATTCAAATTTGGAAAAAGACTTTGTTGTGTTCCCCTTCAAGCAACCATTTGATCCTTAGTTTTTCTTCAGCATGTCAATCATTTTTTATAAGTATGTTTTCCATGATTTTATTTTTTCTAGTACAATTGTATAATTGGTAGTCTTTCTAGTCATTCTCTAGGATCAATTCTACCCATTCAAGCTCTGTATTGATCACCTCCATTTCCTAGAAGTGGTGGTGCTATTTTGAAGACCCATATAAAGTGCAACTCTTAGTCATCTGAGATTTTTTTGGAGGCTTTTCGTTGAAAATATATATGAATATTTTTTCCACAACACCCATACCAAATGATGTAATATTTATTCCTCCAGCCATCAGAGATAAAATAGGAATATATCTCCTCTATAAATCCTATAAGCTACAAAAAAATTGAAAGGGGGAGTGATCAAATAATATGAGAATGAGATGGGTGACCTTAATGTTTGGGTAAGAGGAAATGGAATGATGGTTCTCAAGAAATATATCAGGGAAACACTAGGTTCGGGAGCTCCCACCCATAATTTTTCACAATTTAAACCAATATTCTGCATAACACATGTCCATTAGTAATATACTGACCATAAAATAGATGAATTCATGACTTAATATATGAGGGAAGGCTCTGCCACAATTCATTTTCTTTGGCACCAGAACAATTTTAAATTCCCCATTGATGAAAAAATATAAAAACCATGGATTAAAAGATCTATTATGATTACATAGACCCTCACAATAATGTTCATTACATTATTTAGAGATAAATGATAAAAAAGAAGTGTGATTTTGATGAAATTTTAGTAGTGATTAGATGTTCTGAATATGCAATCATATACACCATAATGTTATTCTTTCATAACAACCAAAATTGGAGATTTCAGGGATTAAAATTCTGGCAGTTTTTCAGCCTTAACCTATATTAATTATTCTCTATATTCATAAATATTTGTTTTGGCCCTAGAACATAAGAAAAAGACATGTAATGAAAATGAAATTTATTAGAAATAATGTTTGTTTTCACTGATGATCCTAATCGAAAGGAATTATAGATGAGGATTATGATAATTAAAAAATGATTCAAATATATTGGGTCCCATGTGAGTGGTTATACTAGATTAGAGATGATATTTAAATATCCTTGAACTTGAACTTAGATCTAGTATATACTCTCTAATGATGCAGCATAGAATCCACCACTGAAGGCTCTATGAATTCTAGAGCCTCATTCTCTATAAATTCACCTCATACTAAATGGGGATAATACTCTAGGGAGAGAGAAAGAAAGGTATAACTCTTAAAATATTGGGGTGACATGGTTTGAAATAGTAAATCCTTGATAGATGTCACAGAAAGAAGGCTAGGACCAAAAGTGGAAGAGAAGCCCTCTGATGCCAGGGTGGATGGAGGAGGAGGTGGTCGAGGAGACATGATTTGGACCAAAAGCCTACCATTACGGGTATGGTATGGGCTAATGAACTAGAAATAATGGCTATAAATGTTTGAAAACATAGATAATCCTATAACATGTTCTTTTCAATATTAGAAGAAAATTTTCCATCACAACATCAATGAATATGAAGCTGTTGTACTAGAGGTATGCATAATAGTTCACTATTCCCACAATGTATAGAGAATTTTATCATCCTAATACTTTATTATTTAACCATCATATTTTATGTAATGTTTTAAAATTTCTTTTGGTACACCTCTAATTAACCATTTTTATCTATAGAATAGTGAAAATAATGGTTGGTTTTAATAGTCATCATTAAATAAAATCATTGAAACCCATTCACAAAGACAGTAATACTTATAAAAATTAAAATCTTATTATGAAAACATAATCTATTGATAACGATTTATTTGAAAAACAATGTATTCTAATTTATCTCAATTTCCTTCTAGGGAAAAATTTTACACCATTTTGAGAATAAATAAGTGGATTTGATGGTGATTTTAATATTTTTAAAATCCACAAGATGGTAAAGGTCTTGGAAAACAATTCCCCAAAACGAATATAGATAAGTGTACTATGTATCTTATAGAAACTATAAGGGTTGATGAATAAATATGGTGTGGTCATGATATAAATGACACTTCTTTGGGAATTCAGCAAAATAATTTATTATAGATGAAAAAGTACAAAAGTGTATTGATCTAATGAGATATATTATTATGAGTATTTCATTTTTTCCATGGATTAATTTTTAATATTTTACAGAATATTTTTGATCCTAGGTACTGAGTCATTGTGGTGTTATGGGGACCAAGAGATTCAATGGAGATATATTGAAAAGACTATATATATTATATGATGCACAAATAGTTTTTCAGAAATAATGGAATATATCAAAAATTGTGTCTCAAATTAGAAATCAATGATTACCATTATATCTAGAATGTTATGTTTATAGTATGTGTGATATAATCATCATCATCATCGGGTGGTTTTTATAAAACCATTCAGGGGTGGATAATGAATAAATTAATTAATTAAATAATTTATTTATTCATTTAATTATTGTGACCTGATCTTATCTTATATAAACCTATTTATGATAAGACACATAATTTATCTATATAACCTTATGTAATTTTACTGGGGGATTCATGGATAGCATTGGATAATAAATTCCACAGTCGGGATCAACAATCGGAGTTAAGTAGTTCACATTTTCTAAAATACCATATGTATCTCACCAAATATAATAATATATAACAATTATTAATAATATATTGATAATAAAATAAATATATATTTATTTTTTATGTGCATTTATCTCCTTTTAATAAACATTTAAATGTGAATCAAATATCCTATGAATATGTTTTACTAGTTAACCATTGATTAATGTGGTTGGGTTTATCACCCATGCATTGAAATTGATGATAATTTATGATTCTTGTATAATCCATCATCATTCATTATCATGTGTAAAATAGATTGAATTCATCCAAAAACAATGTCCATGGTTCATTTCTTTTGTTTTTGATGTATACTTTTCTCCCCATGCTCTTCATGTGTTCATTATTGGTATTCAACTTCGCCAATGAATCAATAAGTACTTCATAAATGATCATTGACCATTTGATATTTGGTGGTATCTATTGATTCTATGGGATTGGATTTAGGATTGAGAGAATGATTGATGACACGATCAAGGTGTGATGATGAATCATATTGATTGGGGATAATATGGAAATTATTTATTCTTTGGTTTACCTACATGATGATGTGGTGTGTTAGAGAATATTATCTTAATGGTTCGGTTTCTGATATCCATCCTCCAACGATGATGGCATCTGATGTTAGTTGGGATGATAGGGTTCCCATGAATCAAGATGTGCGATTTCTTTAGATAGAATTGGTGGTTTATTTTTTTATCAACATTGGTTAGAATACTACTACTGAACTTATGTTGATGGTGGCCAACTCAATTTTGAATGTTGTGGCAAGAATCCCAGTGGAATCGAAGGAAACAAATGTATTTTAGGTGAATTTTTGGGAGGATCTTAAGTTTCTATGAAAATATGGAAATTCATGTAACACACTATATAGTCTTGAGAGATACATTTGGCATAGTCCCCTAGATTTTGTGGTTATTATTTATATCAATAGTTAAATATTACACTCCTTGTGGTTGTCCCACACACCATGTGACACTTAACCGACTAGATTGAAATGTATCGGTAGTACAAACCTATGAGGCCATGTAAACCCACTATCCATATTGCGGGATCACACATCATGTAACCGAAATAGTTCAGCATTCTCAAAAAGTATACGCACATGAGACAATGTGTCTATACACACAATATGTGGAGACATTCACACTATGTACTTTATAAGGTATATGGGGTTTTATGGGTGGCACACAACGATTGTCAGTCTATACCCTACTTGTCATGTGGTGGAAAATAAACCCAGTGTACATTGGAAATTACACATACAAGGCCAATGTACATAGGAACACCCTGACTATATGAGCATGGGAAATAGTACATGGGATTGATTAGATAGGACGCCGAGATCCAAATTGACTTCTAAATGTATTGTACCCCAAGTGGACATGTCATGTATTTGGATGATGAAATGTCAGGTGGGGCGGTGAGAGCTGTGTAGTTACAAACTTAGAGATAAAATCCATTTACCCTATGAGACTTACTATCTAATCCTCCCATAACATTATGGGTCCCTTGATCTTCCATCATGAATATCTTCTCCTTAGGAGAAAAATGATTTCCTGTGGGTAGATTATCTAGATCATTTATTCATTTAGACCGTGATAGTGGGATTTTTTTAGAATCAAAGATATAATGATAGGTCTTATGAGTGTTATTCTTTTTTTAGTGATGATTTACCATTGAAAATGATCTGGTGTGATCATCATAGAGATGGTGGGGTAGGTAATCCCCTATTTCACTAGGGTGTGGGTCCCCCATAATCTTTACACATGTAGGATCAGTGCTTCTCCATACTACATAAGGGAATGAATTCTCAATCTATGAAGAGTGAATCCCCCATACATCAGATTTGGCTGCGAGTGGGTCCTCCATTGTAGTTAGTGATCCCTTGGTTGCAGAACATAGTGGCTAGGGGTGGGACCTTCTATTGATATTTCTAGTGAGACTTCATATAATTTTGGAAATAGGAAATAGATGTTTTAAACTATATGATGACTATTCATTGTTAGCTGGGATGTGGAGACATATATCACTTTTATATCTACATTTGAGATTATTTTTTATCCAATTTGGGTTACTTTAACAGTTTTTTTATATTACAGATGGAATTCCTTCATCATTATGAGTATACTAATCTCTCCCAATGATTTGTGTTTGGTTGTTTCATGGTGTACTACTATGTTTGTTCATACTCACGAATACAATGGATATTTACACACATGCCATGTCTTATGTTGAAGATTGGACTTTCATCAAATTAATATATTGAGTAGGATAATGTGAAGATTTATTGAAGTGTAGATGTGAAATATGATCCTTATATAGATCCAAGATTGTATTTTTGATAGCCTCCCCTATGATGTTAGTAGGATAGTTTAATTTACAGGTTTTGGCGACATTTTATTTGGACCTTTTATTTTATTATACTTCTCAATGTAATTTGATGCGGGATAGTTTTTATGAATAAATCATAAATATATGTTGTTTATCATTCCACATTATACTAGTATATGGAGATGTGTGCATTCATACAAGTACTTTAGGTTAAGTCAACTCATTTAGGTGATATGGATATATAAGGCTAGTCACCAGCCCCTATCATATTGTATGAAGGCTTGGGGTGTTACAGAGGTCTTACTACATGCTAGGTGGGCCCTAGTTGGCTAGGTCATGGTTTAGTGGTATCAAAGAAGTTCATTTTAGGACCATAGTTTAGAGATTCTCTAGATATGAGGCTTTTTGAGAGGGACCTAGGGAAACAATATTATATATTATTGTATTTATATTTTTTGTTAGGGTTATCAAAATTGGTGTAGTCGATTGTCTATTCATTCACCATGACTCCAATAACCTACTTGTTTACTCAAGACACGTGGACACTGGACAGAGGGAAAAGATTGGTACATCCATCAAATATGAATGGGTTGTGGTTTCTTTATCCTTATTGCATTGGCTCCCCAGATAAGATCATTATCGATGTTATAACTTGATAATTCTCAATATATATCTTTTAAAATGTCTAGATAGTATTATGAGATGATTTTGTGACAATGATCAATTTAACCGATGGTGGCTCAGTTCAGGGACCTTTTCATGAGGTGTTTACTCTAGGAAAACACAGATCAGTACTACCACCTATTGAGATGCATGTGGATCCACCTCAAGTGGTTCGAGCGACTGATTGCCTACATGTTTAGTAGTGAAGGTATTAAACACTTAGGGATGATGCTATGTGAAATATTATCCCATTAATAATATTACAGTGATAATGAATGCTCGGGATTGGAAGCAAGACAGACCCCTAAGAGGTAGAAGAGATTGGTTTGAGGTCGTTGTCTAGGTTATTCTGCATATGTGAACCCTGATTGACTAGATGGTTTCACTCATCAATGGTCATCTTCATAGAGTATGAGCTAGTTATAGTGGTAGAATCATATGACACACTCATATCATATGTGCATCATGGGGTATAGAGATAGAGTTCATTGTGGTCTAATAGTGAGAACTTTTCCTTTTCGATTAGTAGAGGACTGGCAGGATCTTATGGTGCGATTATCCATCTTGGTTAGGATAACTCTTTATGGTTTTCATAGAATTATAACTCAATCAAAAAATTAAATTTCATCAGTGTAGCCCTGTATTAGTGATTTTTGATGTGGACTTATGAATTCATGGAAGCAGAACACTTCCCCCACCATGACTCATTCTTCAAAATTAATTTATAACCATATGGGAATGTCAGTGAAATCCAATATGTTTAGTGTCAAAGTGCGGTGGAGTAATAACATTTAATTTTATTTCTATGATTTTATTATTGTGTTAAGGTATCATATAAATCCATTATTAAAGAAAACATTAATACCAATGTAAGGATAGCTTCAGGCGTCATGAGATTATGACATCAAGGCTATGTGTGTGTTTGAAGGTACAACATGTTTCACCACTACTCCAGATGTAATTTTAACACACAACCACAATCATCATCCCTGAATGCATATTTTTTTGATACCAAGTAGTGCAGGTGGATCCATTATTGCTTGAACCTTGTATATAGAGTCTCTTTTATAAGATGTTCAGTGGTCATACACTTATACTAATAGTCTGACCATACTCTAGAAGGCTATAGAGCCTTGATTAGAATACTTCCATCATATCTGTCACAACTGTTTTATCATGTCTAGGTTTTGATCTTGTTCATTACAAATACCGATCCTTTTATTGGGTTTTGGGTGAGATTCATGTTGAGTTTTTAAGTTCTGTCTATTTATAATTATCCTATCATGGGTGCCCCATGGCTTGTCAGGAGTTTTTGGAGAAAAGGTTGTTTGGGATTCTTGTGATAATGTATTTTAGGAAGATAAGGATAGGATCATTTATATGAGAATATATTTCTTATATATAATTAGTTAGATAGTATGACCCTTTTATTAGTGAATATAATGTGATATCAGTTTCCTACAGTATTGTAGGATCATGAGGAAGTCTCTCCAAAATAAGTCACATACCTCACCATAGATATTTTACTTATTTATAGGCATTCAATTGGGACAGACCGACATATGTTCTAGCATATCAGATGAATCCACATAATAGTGAGATTTGAAGGTTTTGTTGGAACGTATTTCAAGTAGTGGACTAGTTTTACCCAGTGTGTTCCCATGGGATTCAATGTTTAATTAACATAGATATGAGGGAGTGAATGAGGTTATGTGTGGATTGATGTCATCAAAATCAGGTAACTATCAGGGATGAGAATCCAAGAAAAATAATTTATGACCTCCTAAAACTGTGGTTAGTGGTGAAGTGAATATTAGTGTTTGAATTTAGAAAGGGTTATCACAAGTCTCGTGTGTTAGAGACAGATATACCAAGTGTGTATTCCAATATTTATATAGTTTCATTGAACTCATGGTGATACCATTCATCATGTTGAACACCCTTGAAGATTTTTTTTCATATTTATGAAACATAAATTTCATCCCATATTGGATCGGTTAGTGGAATCATTCTTCAATGATACCCTCATGTACTATGTATTAGTAGAGGAGCATGAAAACTTTTTTAGTATAGATTTGGACATTCTCTATGAGTACTATAATTCTAATACGATATTGAATTATCGGTTATGGATTTGGAGGTCCACTTCTTGGGATATCTCTTCATATACTTGGGAGTGAAAATGGACTAGTTAAGGTTGAGGTAGTTCATGGTTGAAATCCACCAAATGTAATGGCTAGGATAGAATATTCTAGTGGTAGGGTTTTCATGTTCACGTTTGATGGGGAGGTGTTAAAATGATGTATGTCTATGAAGTTGACCCTTAAGGATGAGGATTTTGCAACATACATATATTAGATGGTTGTTATCCCCACAATTACTCATCATGTTAGGGTGAAAATCATGGGGATATTGATTATGTGATCTTTCAAGACTGGATATCCATCGAGCAAGTTCTTGGAGGAATTTTTGAAGGTGGGGAGTAGGCCAACCATGTTTGAGGATATATAATGATTCCACTCAAGATATTAGAGGATGTGTTGAGGTGGTTTCATGCTTTCCCTTATTAGTACATACTAGAGGGGTAAGGATGTACCAAGGTCCTCTGGAATTAGTTCAGACAGCCAAGGAAGTTAGAGTGAGATGACAAGTCTTACAATTGATGCCTCAAATTCGAAAAAGTGGATGTCGAGGTCCCCAGATGAAAGTGGAAATGGGAGATTTTATTTTTGGTTTTAATTAAGGGTAATCCATAATTAGTGAGATTTCATGACACTATCTAAGTGATCGTTGATCAAATTTTCATGTTGGACCACTTCCTAACCATCTGAGAGTAGATATTATTATATTTTTTGGGATGCTTGTGCAACTAGAAGGTAATACAAAATCATGGTGTTCCCTCGATGATCATTTCTAAACATGATGTGGTCTTCAAATCATGATTATGTAGAAGATGAAATAGGCCTTTGGGATTCAATTGTGGTTGATAGTAATGATTTTACCCCAAGAAGATAGCCAGGAACAGAGAACATTCAGGTTCAAAAGAACATGCATGGGAGGCCATGTGACCCCACAAGTCATGTGTTGGGATAACACACCTTGTAACCCAAAAATCTTGGTATGTATTGGGTGTACACTACAAAGATACCTTGTATACTTACAAACTATGAGTGGTGATAGTCAATCCACATACTTTGGAAGGTACTTGAGATTTGTAGGGTCACACATGATGAGTGTCACCCTATATTCTAGACATTGTGTGGTGTGATTTACACCCCATAAATATATAAAATTACACATACATATCCATTGTAAATGAAAATTCCATGAGTACATGGGCACGATCCATATTACAAAGGACAGACTAGATTTCATGTCGAGTTCCAAACTAACCTCTACATGCTATATACCCCTAGTGAAAACCCAGTGTATTTGTTAGAATAAATGTTGTGAGAGACAACAAGACACAGTCTATTACAGACTCATAGTAATATAACTGATAACTTATCAGACATTCCAGATACTCAGTTCATGTAATATTGGGTCTCTTGATCCTACATCTTGTATAACTCCTCCCTTAGGATTCATATTTTATTTATCATGAGTAACATATCAAGATAATTTATTAATATAGAATGTGATATTAGAATTCATTTTGATATTTGTGATACTACCAAAGTAGTTATGATCACGATGCTTCTTTCAAAAACACTTGAGTGATGGAAATGATATGTTTTGATCATCATATAGATGTTATGTCATTCAATCTGTAATGCCCCGACCAAATTTTACCAGAGTTGATGCATTGTTACATAACATTGTCATGATAGAAGAAATTTTGTCTTGAAAGACCGATCAATTTGCAGTCTTGTATGTACTAGATACATACATAAGTTTTACACTATATCATGAAATGAAAAAAATAACATTGTGCCTCCTTTGAAAACTCTTATATCCCTTATCCTATTCCTACAGGTTAATCATAATATACTTCTTTTCATCCTGGAAAAAATAAAACATAAGAAAGGGGTGACCTCAGATGCTCAGTAAGAAAAAAAATATAGTGGAAACTCTCATAAATAATACAAAACATTTAAGGCAATGTATAAGACTAGAACACACGATTTTTAACCATAAACATCATGATAATATAGAAAAGATAAGTAAAATAATACCATTTATTTATTCACAAGGATGTTCTACTAGTCAAATAATAACATGTAATATCAATATAAAATTTCATAATGATGGAATGAATAATGCTAGAATTAATAACCACATAGTAAATCCTTGTTCCTAGACTATAAATAATATTTTGTCAAGGCCTTGTGACAAGACAATAGTTTGCCTCATGAGACATACCGATGCATCGAGGAGCTTTAACGGGCTCCACCTATAACTTACTATGTCCAATGAATTCTTCATTTGAAAGGGTTAAACGTAATATAAACATTCATATTCAAACTAGCATATTTAATGTCAAAACATTAACCATAAACCAAGAATGGTATAAAAATTGCACATCCACAGTAAAAAATAACTCATTAAATACAATATAGAAGATTGTATTATAATAAATTAACCTCAATAAAGAATAATGAAGGATATTGACATAAATTAAAATAATCATCAAAACTATTTGAGAGAAATATCCAAGTTTTTCTTGAAAACATTTACAAGTATCATTATTTATCAAGAAGCGGTTTAAAATTGATTTTTGATTCAAAGTGTCCCATACCACTTTGAAAAATCTAAAAGGAATTTTGATTTCAAAAAATTAATGTACATATAAATAAATCCTTAAAACCATTTTTAAAACATGTAAATTAATGAGAATTATTTAGAAGAATACATTTTTAAAACATTTAAAATGATATTTTAGTTAGAGTTAAAAACTAAATGAGAGATGATTTAATACAAATAATTCAGCTAATAAAAACGTAATAATATCATGATAATAAAGATATTCAGGATATATTATGTCAATGTATAGTATATACACCAAATAAAAGTTAATAGGTGCGTAACAATAAAGAAGTATCAATGGAATGTAAGTTGAAATGAAATCCCTTATAAAGACCATATCCTTTGGTTAAGCATAAATCAATGATGTAATTATCTGTGAAAAATATACATAAAGTTAATATGATTGTATATTAAATTTAAAAATATCAAATGACATTCACACATATTATTGTAACAAAAACGACGATGGCTTAGATAGTCAACTCAATGAATTTAAATTTAGTTAAGATTACTCCTATAAAGTTCATATCGATGACTTGAGAATTTATCAGTGGAGTGATTATGTGTATCAAATGAATAACCAAATAAAGGGGACTAAAAATTTCTACATAAATAAATAAATAGTTATTTCACACATAATCTTGGAGTAAAATCATCAATGAAGTTTGAATAAAACCCAATGAGTGGAAATCGAAATTTGAAATTCCCCTACCGATTTGGTGACTTACGAAACATACATACCATGAAAGAAGGATCATAAAATGAATATGAAAATACACATAAATTAATGTATATTACATAAGGAATACAATTATGGGCAGAACATACACTGCACAAATGGAAATAGTGGAAATATAGCACGAATCTCACGGAAATGAGAAGTGAGATGAAAACCCCTTACCATGTTTTAATCAATCGATTCATATGAAAAAAAGTTAATAACCACCAAATGAATCACAAAATACCATGAATATAAATAGAATCATGATAATATATATCAAATGTCAGTAAAAAATACACCAGATGCGAAAATAATTGGCAAACAATGGAAATCTCATGCAATTTAAAGTTAGAAAAGACACCCCCTGCCTTGTACTTTTCCTTAGTACATGGTAGGTTAAACCCCTTTTTAATGGTTAAATCATTGTTATTAAATTATACAAGAACCAAATACATAAATATCATATCATATATGATCTCTTAATAATGATTTGTTAATAATATTTCAGTAGTATAATCATTTCAGATGTTAACTGATTCGTTTCCTTTATATTCATGGTTACATAAGCCTTGTTTGTTTTGGATATGATGACTATGATTAATATGAAGAATTATATTATGTTCATAAAAATTATTTTTAATCATAAAATGAAAATTATACTTGAATTATTATGATGTATAATGAATATCATCACGTTCGTGGAGATTGTAATCTGTACGTACGCACGAGCGACAATATCATTATATTGTTGGTAAAACCGTATGTAATTGAATTGTATATCATATAAAAAGAATCATTATCAAGTTATATTTATTATTTAAATCAGTTATAGTCATTATTATACCCATACATATAATTAAGTGATTGAATAACAAACTACACTACGATGTGAGGACGGTAAGCCGTCCATACACACATATGGTGACTTTTTCATTTATAGGATGGATAGAATAAAAAATATTTTTGTACCATATTTATAACAAAATCATTGTATGTAGAAGATACTAGAGTTATTTTTTAGTTATGGAAACAAAAAAAAAGAAAGAGGAAGTGGAAGAAAAAAAGAACTTGAAAGAGGGTGGTGAAATTATTACCTCTTCCTCGGGTCCTTCCTTTTAAGTTGATAAAAAGGGCTCCTTATGTTGGCTTTCTGATCAAAGTAAGGAATTTAGGTTCATGGTAGGGAAGTTCGGAGAATAATTATGTAGGTTTTGTCAGATCCAAATGGAACTAGAGGAGTGAAATTAATGGAAGGAGAAGTAACATTTTATAAGAGTGGTGATGGTCACTTTAAGAAACCTTGAAATATTATATTATAATAAACTCTTTTTCAGTTTCTAATGGCACGAAAATGATTTATTTTGAGGCTAAGGTGGGTATGGGTCTAACAAAATTCAACTAATATGTTTTATACAAGTTTATGTTACCATTATAAAATTATCTTTTAGATTTAACTCTTAGTTAAAGAGTTTAACTTTTACCCCATCTTCTTGTATTCTTTCTCTATATAGTTAATAAACTTACTATAAACATCAAGGAGAACCTCAATTCGTTCATTAATGACATATATAATATTATTTAAATACTTTTTTTAACCTTAGATTATTAGGAATATATATCAACCAGTAATATAGTATTTGTTTTAAAAACTCATTTGTGTTAATTTTGACATTATTTACTATTTGGTTTTTGTGAAATTCATAACAACATAATTATTTAGAAAAAATTTAATTAATAAACCATAACATGTCATATTAACCTATAAAATTACTTGAAATCATCAAAAGTATCATATTACATTTATTTGGATATTTATAACATCAATTATTTTAATCATTCATTAAAAAGGTAATTACTGCATCATCATTTTGTCATAAATAAATTTAATTATTTAATTTATAAAAATTATAAATAAAATAACATTATGTGGGATATATTTTTATATTTTTAATTAATATTCATAGTCAAATTTATCTTATGTATAACCCTATATTAAAAATGGTTTACTTATTAAACTTTGTATTTAAATCTTTTAAATGTTTTTTAAATAAAATAATAATAAATGTCCTAATCAAATCCTAGTGGACCGAAGACGATCATATTTTATTTTTAAGGTTATTTTGGGGCTAATTACACATATCCAATAGAATTAAGAAATGATTTTAGTTAATTATAATTTAATTTTTACACTTAATTACCTTGTTTACTTTTAACTGTAGTAAATAAAAGTCAAAAGTTATTATTCAAAAAATATTAATTTCATATCATTGAACCAGATTTGGCTTACTAATGTCAAAATTTTCTCTTATATTTTTTAAATTCAACTAACATTATATGTAAAATTATGTTTTATGTAAATTTTCAAATGCTCCTAGGAGGTGGGTAAAGGACGGTAAAATGTTCAACATAATTTTATACATATATTTTTATTATAAATTGAATCCAATGAATTATGTTGAACTTATATAGGTATTGTATATATATATACATAATGACATAAAATAAATTTAATTAAAATACATAATTATTTAAATAAAAAGTTGGTTTTAAACTATAATACAGTGTTTTTCACTATTCATCAAAAATTGAATGTTTTTAGAAAAATACAAAAAATTCACCCTAAAATAATTTTGGTATTTCTAATTTCATAATTAAATATATTTTACCAAATTAAAAAAATATAATTTTCATTAATTAATATAAAATTAATTTCCATTGTCGAAACCAAAAATCAGGTTTTTAAAACTATCAAAAGATTGACATCTGTTTATGTCAAATTTAAATTTGAAATAATTTATAATGATCTAAATTATATTAAATGATAAAAATGTAATATAATTATACTCCCAAACCAATCAAACTAAAAATTTAACTCTATAAATTATTTTCATTAAAAAGTTTTTTTCCAAATAATATTTAGTATTTTTCAGTATTCATCAAAATATGAAAGTTATCAGAAAAGTACCAAAAAATTATTCAAAATAAATTTTTATGTCCTAATTCAATATAAGAATTTAATTTCATTAAATTGAATATATATAGGTGTCAAATATTAGTTTTAAAAATGGGTTTCCATTAAAAGGTGGTAAAATTTCTTTTTAAAAAAAATACTACTTTTATCTTAAAAAAATGAATTTGTTCTTATATTATGTATAAGAAACACATAATATGGAATGTAAATTATATGGATTATATAAAATTCAAAATTCAGTTAATACTATTTGTAACATCTTTTGAACGACTAGTTTGGTATGTCATGGTGCACTCAAACTCGGTGTTGGATGTAGCACGAGAAATTCAATTACATTAAAGAAAATAACTTACTATGAAATCATGGGGTGTTAAATTCTTCCCCAATTTTTGAAATTGAATTCTTGAAAATTTAAAATTAAGCATGGTAACTTCATAGAATGTACCACATCAGAAAAATAGTCAATAAAAATAACACTTTAAAAGAAATAATGATAAGTATAATGGTCACATGAGATAACCCACACTGGGATTCAATGTAGGAAAACATTGATATGGAAGATAAAATAAGTTTCAAGTTCTGATAATGAGTGATAGAAAAAAATATCAAGAAAAAGTTAACAATAGGAAATCCAAAAACATGGGATGGGATAAATGGTTATTAGTTTCCCAGTAGGAAAAGTAAACTGACAACATTTTTTTGTTTTATGTTTTATTTCATTATGTTGAGGAATTATTAAATGAGATTGAATAAGAACATAAAGAGATAAAATTAGTATTTATAGAGAGTTTTATCCTTTAATAAATTTATACCACTTACTCGTCTTTTTTTAAACGATGAGTATTCAAGATGACTCGGTCACACTTGGAGTGCTAGAATCAACTTCTTGAGATCTGCATGATCTACAAAGGATAAACTATATATTTATTTTGTCTTTATAGATTAATAGAAACCAAAATTGTAAGTACAATATCAGTTGATCCCCAGAGAGGATAATCCTTTATAAAAAGAAATACTAATCATAATTTTTAAAATTAAACCAATAATACCCAAAGTTTAATAAATACCATTTAATTAAAAAAATTCCTTAAAATAATTATCTATAATCCAAAATAATATTGAAACCCAAAACATAGAATAATTTTATTACGTAGTATTCCATTTGAAATTTCATCCAAAATAACATCAACAACTCTTAAAGTCATATAATTAAAGTAACTAACCAAATAAAATATTTTCTCTGATAGGATAATAATTTCCATAAATAACCCAAATCACTATAAATCCACACTTAAAAAATAGATAAAAATCCACCATTACTCCTCAAATGAAATCTCATAGTATTATATTGTCCATAGGTGTATAGTGTTCTCTAAAGAGAGAACGTCTTCCAAGATAACATTTATCAATTAATCACTAAAACATTTTCCTATACTAAGGATATCTATTTGATAAGACATTAGAACCCATATCAACTTATTATTGATCAATAAAATCATTTAAGTAAAAAATAATTAGTCACTCTAACATGGGACTTCACGTAGTAAAGTTGCAGGTGATTAATCCCAAATCACACTCTGGTTGTGGGTTCTATTCCCGCACCATTGTCTGATGCGACGAGTTGTCAAACAGTCTCCGTGTTGTCCTTTTTTCAAAATATATATGTTATAACATTCCCAAAATGAGAAAAAAATCCTCAAAATAACCATAACATAATTTCACCACAAATTTTATCTCATACCTCTCATTTTCATCCCAAAAATTGATAAATTATAATTTACTGAAATTCAAGGATCATATAAACCCAAATGGTTATTTATAACTATAATAGAAAAGATAATTCTTCCTAAAGTATCAATTTTACATAAAAAATTCAGGGTTACAAATACAAGATAAAATCTTCTAAAGTAATCACATCAACAAAGAGAACTAGAACTTTTAAAAATTTCTCCATCTGTTTGTTTCCACATAGGTTCTTCTGTGACAAAGTGGGTATACTAAAGAATAGAGGATTCACTCGGTTAATGCCCAGGTCCTCGACAGTTACAGGAAAAATCTATAAATGGATTCTTGGGATCGTTTTTATTTTCATTCATAATACTCTTCAGTTTTACTGGGAAATTATTTAATTTATGTCCTTATTTCCCACACATAAATCATTTCTTTATTCCATTGAGACACTTTTCTAGGTGTTGCATTCCAAATATCATGAATATTTGAAATTGAGATTTCTTATCTCTATGGTCTCCACTGCAGGTGCTCTGATCATTCACTATCATTCTATTATTTGTTGAGTCCAGGTGTTGGTTAATATATATGTTGTTAATCATATTTTTGGAAAACAAATTTGGCTTGAACACGATATTTTTTATACCTATAAACAATCCATTTCTTTTATCATTACCACAACTGTTCCCACCTTGTACATCATGTTCAATATTAATTTGACTTCCTTGGAATACATCAATATACTAACATAAGAAATCATAATGTGAGTAATTAAATCATTTAGAGAGAATCATAAAACCGTATATTCAATCTAAAACACATTAGGATTAACCATGTTTATCTATTCTAATCGTATATTAAAATACTTCAGATCAGTTTTTATTGAAAATGTGATTTATCTTAAGCTCATCCCCCATGAGTGTCATAACCAAGAGTGCAACAAGGCCCGATACCCCGGGTCAAGCCCAAATTCCTTATCAGAGTTTTCACTCCCTGGTACATCTGTGCCAGAGATACCTCTACCTGCTCATATCCACACAATGATTTATTTCTTGGAAACCCCATCGAATATTTACATTACCATATTTTTTGGATGGTCTTCTATAATAATCCTCAATGTCTATCTTAGGGTAGTGTTTCCTAATCAAGGTTTTTTTAAGTCTAGCTTCCAAGGTTTGTACTAAACGTCCTCTGATACCAACTGTAACACCCCAACCCTAGTTACATAGAATCAGTGAATTATTACATAACATAGGCATGATACAAGGAATCATGTCCTAAAATACCGATCAGTTTAGTAGCCTTGGAATTACTAGATACATACATAAGTTTTACACTATATCATGAAATAGAGAAAACATTGTCTCCCCTTTGAACACTCTTATATACCATAGCCTATTCCTAAAAGTTTATAGTAATATCCTTTTTTCATCCTAGGAAACATAAAACTTATGAATGGGGAGTGCTCAGATGCTCAGTAAGGATAACAATATTGCATAAACTGTTGTAAATAAGAACTGACATTTAAGGCAATGTATAAGACTATAACACAAGCCTTTTAAACTTAAACATCAACATAATATGGAAATGATAAATCAAATAATACCATTTAATAATTCACATGGATATTATACTAGTTGAATATTCACATGTAATATCAATAACCAATTTCTTAATTATGGAATGCATTATGCTAGACTTCATAAACACATAGTCAATGCCTTGTGCCAATACTACAAAAAATATTTTGTAAAGGCCTTATAACAAGACAATAGTTTATCTCATGAGACCTACATATGCATCGAGGAGCTATAGTGGCCTCCACCCATCATTAACTAAGTTCAATGCATTCCTCATATGAAATGTTGAAACAAAATCTATACATTTGTATTAAAACTAGAAGACGAAATGCCAATAATTTAACCATATACCATTAATTTTATAAAAATATCTCATCCACAGTAAAAAAATAAAGTCATTAAATAAAATATAGAAGATCGAATTATAATAAATTGACCTCAATCAAGATTAATGAACGATATTGACATAGATGAAAATAATCATCATAACTATTTGAGAGAAATATCCCCCTATTTCATGAAAACATTTATATGTATCACTATTTATCAAGAAGTTATCTAAAATAGATTTTTGATTCGAAGTTTCCCATACCAAAATGAAACTTTTAAAAGGAATTTTAATTTTAAAACATTAATGTCCATATAAATAAATCTTTAAAACCATTTTTAAAACATTGACACTAACAAGAATTATTTATAAGAATAAAATTTTAAAACATTTAAAATGATATTTTATTTAGAGTTCATAACCATATGAGAGGTGATTGAAAACAAATAATTTAGGTAATCAAAAAATAATAATTTCATGAGAATAATTGGATTCATGATATATTATGTCAATGTACAGTATATAGGTCAAATAAAAATGAATTAGTGCATAACAACAAAGAAGTCTCAATGGAATGTAAGTTGAGATGAAATCTTTTATAAAGAAGATATCCCTAGGTTCTGGTTAAATCAATGACATAATTATGTGTGAAAAATATAAATACACTAAATATGATTAGATATTAAGAGTAAAACACTCATAGTACATTCACACATATTCTTGTAATAATAACACTAATTACTTGGATGTTTAACTCAATGAATGAAAATTGAGTTCAAATTTCTATAATCAAGTTCTTATCGATGACTTGAGAATTTATCAATGGAGTGATTATGTGTATAAAAATAATAAACACAAAAAGAGGAGTGTAAATTACTACATAAATAAATAAAAATTGATTTCACACATTATCATGGGGAAAAATAATCAATGATGTATGCGTAAAAGCCAATGAGTGGAAATCGAAATTAAAAATTCCCTTACTGATTTGGTGACTTACGAATCATACACCCCATTAAAGGTGTGTCATACAATGAAGTTGTTAATACCAATAAATAAAATTATATTACATAAGGAATACAATTACGGGCAATACATACACCTCTCAAAATGAAATAGTGGAAATATAGCATGAATCTCATGGAAATAAGAAGTGAGATGAAAACGCCTTTCCATGTTGTAATTAATCGAGTCATATGACCAAAAATTAATAACCAATAAATGATTGAAAAAAAAACCATGAATATAATGAGAATAATGATAATATATATCAAATGGTAGTACACAATACACCATATGCAATTAATAAGTGATGAACTATTATAATCTCACATAATTAAATGTCATAAAAGAAACACCTTACTATGTAATTTTCCTTACTATAGGGTAGGTTAAAATATCATATAATGTTGAAATAATTGTAATTAAATTATTGAAAATAAAATACGTAAATATGATATCATATATGATCTTCTAATATTTCTTTGTTAACAATATTTCAGTAGTATAATCGTTTCAGGTGTTAACAGATTCGTTTTCCTTTATATGATTGGTTATTGAAGCCATGTTTGTTATGGATATAATGTATTTTATTCATATACAGAATGATATTATGTTCATAAAAATTATTTTTAATCAGAAAATTAAAATTATTCTAGAATGATTATGATTTAGAATGAATCTCATCGCGTTCATGGAGACAGTAATCTGTACGTATGCACGAGCGACAATATCATTATATTGATGGTGAAATCGTATTTAATTGGATGGTATATCATATATACAGAATCATAATCATGTTATATTTATTATTTACTTCATTTATACTCATTATTATACCCATATAAATAATTAACTGTTTGAATAACAAACTACAACATGACGTGGAGATGGTAAGCAGTACGTACACACGTATGGGGACTTTGTCTTTTATAGGATGGATAGAAAAAAAAATATGGTTATACCATATTAATAATAACATCACAATATTTATAAGGTACTTGAGTTATTATTTTGTATGGAAAAAAAGAAAGAGGAAGTGGAAGAAGAAAACAACACGAAAGCGTGTGGTGTAATTATTACCTCTTCCTCGGGTGTTTCCTTTTGACTTGATCAAAAGGGCTACTTAAGTTGGATTTATGATCACAATAAGGACTCTAGGTTGATTTTAGGGAAGTTGGTAGGATACTTGGGTAGGGTTTGACAGAGGGAAATTTCTTTGGAAGTGTGAAATTAAGAGAAGTTGATGCACCCTTTCTCAAGAGAGGTGAGGGTAACTTTTGGAAAACCTTGAAATATTATTTTATAATAAAATAATTTTCATTTTATAAAGTCTCCTAAATAATTTATTTCAAAAATAAGGTGGGTATGATTCTAAAACAACTCATCCAATAGGTTTTATACATATTATTATCTTTTAGAGATAACTCATAGGTAAATAGTTTATCTTTTAGTGTGTCTTCTTTTATTCATACATTTTATGGTTAATAAACATACTCTAAACATCCAAAAGAACATAAAGTGGTTATTTAACTACATATATAATGTTATTTAAGACCTTTTTCCAAACCTTATATTTTTAGGGATATTATATCAACCAATAATGTTGTATTTGTTTTAAAAACTCATTTATGTGAATTTTGACATTATTTATTATTTTGTTTTTGTGAAAATCATAACAACATGATTACTTTGATTTTTATTATCAACCATAACATTTCATATTAACCTATAAAATTAGTTTAATTCGTCAATTGTCTCAAATTACGTATATTTGGATATTTATGATATCAATTATTTTAATATTTCATTAATAAGGTATTTACTGCATCATCATTATGTAATAAATAAATTTAATTATTTAATGTCTAAAAATTATAAATAAAATACCATTATGTAAGAAATATTTTTAGATTTCTAATGAATATTTATTTTCAAAATTATCTTATGTATAACTCTGTATTAAAAATTTATTAGTTATTATTAATTAAATTTAACTCTTTTAACTCTTCTTTAAAGAAAATAATAATAAATGTCCAAATCTAATCCATGTGGACCAAAGAGGATCGTATTTAATTCCTAAGGTTTTTTTGTCGAATTACATTTATCCAATAGAACTAGGACATGAGTTAGGGTAATTATAATATAAATTTTACCCTTAATTACCTTATTTACTTTTAATAGAGGCAAATAAAAGTCAAAAGTTACTATTCATAAAAAATTATTTTAATCTTATTGAACCACATTTTTCATTATAATTTGAACTGTGTCTCTCATATTTCTGACATTCAACTCACAGAAGCAGTAAAATTAATTTTTATGCAAATTTGTAAATGCTCCTAGGAGATGGGTAAAAGATGGTAAAAAGTTTAACATAATTTTATAGATATAATTTTACTATAAAATGACTCCAATGAATTACATTGAACATATATAGTTATTATATATCTATTTTTCTTAAAATAAATTTAAATAAAATATAAAATTATTTAAATAAAATGTTGGTTTAAAACTATAATTTGTGTTTTTCACTATTCATCAAAAATTGAATCTTATCAGAAACATACAAAAAATTCACCCGAAGATAATTTTGATATTCCGAATTCAAAAATAAATTATATTTTACCAAATTCAAAACATATAAGTTGAATTAATTAATTTAAAATTAATTCTCATTGTTGAAACAAAAATGTGGGTTTTTAAAATGTAAAAACTATCAAAAGATTGACATGTGTTTATGTCAAATTTAAATGTGAAATTACTTTTAATGACCTTAATAGTAATAAATGATAAAAATATAATATAATTATACTAAAAACAATTCAAGTCCATAATTTAACCCAATAAATTATTTCCATTAAAAAAATTTGTTTTCAATTAAAATTTAGTATTTTTTAGTATTCATGAAAATATGAATGTTAGCAGAAAAGTACCAAAAATTAATTCAAAATAAAATTTTATGTCCCAATTATAAGGATGAATTTAATTTCCTTGAATATAATATATAAATGTGTGAAATATTTTTTTTAAAAAGGGTTTTCTATTAGAAGGTGGTGGCATGACATTTTTTTAAAAATACTTCTTTTATCTGTAAAATTGAATTTGTTCTTTTAATATGTATAATAAACACATGATATAGATTATAAAATTATACGGTGTATATAAAATTCAAAATTTATTTAATACTATTCAAAACCGCTTTTGAATGACTAGTTTGGTAAGTCGTGTTGCGCTCAAACTCAGTGTTGCATGTAGCGCAAGCGACTGAATTACTTTAATGAAAATAACATACTATGAAATCATGGGGTGTTACACAATATTTGTTGGAGGTCCACAATAATATTCACATAAGTAGATTAGTACCCCCTCGTATTAAATTAGGGAACAATCCTTTTATCTATAGATAGGTACTCCCTCGTCTTCAACCTCCGGTGGTGAGCAGGTACTACATGGGTGTTAGTTGTCCCTTGAATGTGGATCACAATGTGGAGGATGATACCCCTCCACCAATATTATTATGATGTTTTATATGGTGTTGGGCATCAAATATGGACTATTATGTATGGAGCATGAATAATATTTCATAGTTGGGATGTGGATATGGATATCACCTTTCCCTATTCATTTTGGATTTTTCTGAGAATATTTAGGTATTTATAATTATTTTCTCATATTTTGATTGAAATTCCATCATGGTAATGAGATGACTTATCTCTCTCGATGCTTTGTGTTTGTTAATTTTGAGGCATCCTACTATGTATGTTTATATTCAAGACTTTATTGGATCTTCCCACACATGTTGTGACTTATGACGACAACATAACTTTTGTTAGACTATTATGTGGACCATGAGAAGGTGGAGATTAGTTGGAGCATGAATGTACTATACAGTCCACATATGGATCCATGTATTTTTTTGGGTAACTATCCCATGGTTTTAGTAGGCCGGGTTCATTCACTATTTTCTGGGGGCCTATATTTTGCCATTTTCTTTTGTTGTATGATTTTTTTACTCCAAAGTGGGATAGTTTTTATGAATGAAATTAAAGTATCTATTGGTTATCTTTCAAATTTATAAACCTTTATGGATATGTGTGTGTATACCTGATCATTAGGTAAATCCCCACCCATGTGCATCCAATACCTACTCATTTCTATTAATATTCCTTTATCCTATTGGAGGTGGGTTTTGGGTGTTACACTAAGCATACTACTATCCATATGGTCCTCGGTGGGTCGTGTGCTGATAATTGTTTCCTATTAAGTGTAATTCAAAAGTTCTCATTTTGAAATATTTTATAATATCAAGGTTGTAATCTCCTATAATGCACCTAAGAAGGAACCCATTAAGGCCAAATTTGTTGATGATATTTGGAATGTATGAGTTATCAAATAGGAATAAATTTGTTTTCAATGGAAAACCTATTCATTTTTTTCATGTCTTATGGAACATAAAAAATATTGAGGAAATAATTCAATGAAAAAATAAAATTTTGTAGACTAGCATTCACACTGGTACAAGGTTGTATCAATCACATCATTCTTTTCTACTTTTTCCTTGGTGAAAGGACTTATAATAATTAATGTGCAATACCAATAGTTATTTCATCCTAACATCTATTATCAATAGAAGTGTTCATGTGAGAAACTTAATCTTCTTGAACATTATACAGTCAAAGGATATAATATATAATTGGGCTACTGAAATATTATTATATTAAATCTCAAATATCTTCAATAAATGGTTTGAAATATTCCTTATTGATTTACTATTCCCTTTTGATATTCTTGATTGAAACATTTGATTCACCTTTTCATTTAATAGGAAAATTGAAATTGTAATATAATTTATAATTAAATGACTGGGGCTTGGAATTAATCATATGTACCGGTGAAACCATTTTAAATAAGGGGTATAAAAAGTGTTTATTTATATAGTATATTAAATTTTTTAAAAAACTATACATCTTTTAAATATTATATCCATTTATTTGGAATTTTGGATGCACTACTAAATTATATCTATAAGGTTTAGATGGCTTAATTTACAAAAAACACTTCCACATATAGGAGTTCTATATCTAAAGGTAATTCCATTGGGGTGGGATATTCTAGGAGAATTCCTGTAAATATAGGTCCTTTTTCACCATCTAGGAAATAGGGTAAACATTAAACTATTTAGGTATGTCGTCCCCTATTATTAATTGTTACATTAACATGGGATGATTTTAGATGTATATTAAAAAATCAGTGTGGAAGACTTAGTAAAAATCATAATGTTTCATGTAACAATGAATCTTTTATTCCATAGAGATTGAAGGGAGTTGATTATTCTGATTAGTGTAATACCATCTCCCAGTATCCAGGATCAGTTGGTTGATATAATATAGGTTATTTTCAGTACTGTAATCACTCATCATGGATATTATCGATCCATGAAATCATTATGAGGCTACCACATAAATGTTGAGATTTATTCATCCATGGATGGCTATTAAATAAGAGGGTATGAAAAACATGCTTATGATGGCCAAATTATCTTTAGTTATTTTTATTTAATTGGTATTTTATTACATTTTTATCATTTTAATCAAGTGAAATCATTTTTTAATAATTTTTTAAGGAAATTTGTAATGTTGTATTGGGATCCATAATTTCCTCATAATTATTAATGTTTTTAATGAGGGGGAATATCAAGGATCACTATGGTTTTTTCAATTATTTCCTCAATGCATCGATAATATATAAAAAACTATGAAATCAAAATCAATTCACTCCAAAATGAAAAATTATAGAAGTTTATATTCTGAATATTTTATCAATATTTCAAAAAACTCATCTCAAAGTGAGATATGATATCACAAAAGTATCATTACATGACTACTAGATCATAAAACAAAATCCACAATTATTCCTTAAAGAGGATTAAAAATATAATGTATCCCCTTTAAATATCATTCTTATGAAATATTTATTAAAAATTCCTCACCCCATATAAATTTATTCATTTGGGTGGCCTAGTTTTTTTGGTCTTCCAGTATTTAGGGTCTATCCAAATTTGCTTATATTGGGCACATTGATCATTGAATGAAAGGGAATGAAAACTAAATGTTGAATAAAAAAGAAATTATTTGACAATGATAAAGAAAATATTACTTCAGAAATGGATGATTGTGGCCCTTGAAGGTGATAAGGACTCTAATATATCTATTCCCCAACTTAATATGGATAATGTTATCTATAATTATATAATATCAGGATTCCAAAATAATATAGACCTTGATTATCGTATCAACTTCGTCATTTATATTTTAAAATACACATGGATAAATCATTCCGACCACCTATTTATAGCCATGGTAGTTTTCATGTAGACCCAATTGATGGATTTATACTTAAGTATCAAATCCCAATATTTCTATACAATTCCTTGAAAAAACACCATATTTCATGTTAAATGTAATTTAACCCTACTAATAATAATGTTTCATTATGGTAGTAATTATCATAGGTTATATATCATATTCATTGCATAATTTATGTACCATGAGTTTATTAATAGTGATAGAGACACCTTCATAAAAAGTATTACAAATGTATTCAATATTCTTTCTATTAGTATAAATAAAGTATAATTTTCCATCCTTACAAGAATTGATTATTCCAAATCATTTTTATCATATTTATTAATATACATGTCATTTGAATCAAATGTTTTTTTAGATATATATGGTACGACCTGAATTGTGAAAACATTATATGAACCTGATTTCTTCTATTATAAATAAATTGTTATTTCATTAAAATTTATCGGTTTTGTTGATTGAGTATCAATGAAATATTTTTCTGGTTAGTTATGATCTAATCTATAGTCAATATTCCTGGGATTAATAGAAATATTTACCCTCTATTACATATATAGAGATAGTTTAAAATATATATCTTCTTATCCATCATAAGAGGATTTATTTTTGGGATAGTTCCATTAATCCAAATTGGAAAGTTAACTTCATGAGTTCCAATTTATTTATTTAATTTGAAAGACATAGAGGCAGAATCTAATCTTTACATCATATAAGTGTAGCCAAAAATCCATTTTAGTTTATCACATATTCCTCATTTTCTAGTTTGTATTTACTTATCCTCCCTGTTATACTATACTACATCAATGTAATGAGATTCATATGATTAAAAAGAGGAAAAATTTATATATAGAACTCATATCCACCCATCGGTAGAATACAATGGGAATTGATTATATAAATATGATACTACTATGAGTGAATAATGTAGTGTCCTAGGAATTTAAAATATGTTTTCTTCTAATTATGAAAATATACACAACATCTTAAACCACACACAACAGTAAACTTAAATAAAACCTTGATATAACTATATAGAATATAAATATTTATGTAATACCATTAAAATATTTCTGTTGAAATACCATAAGTGATTTGGCATATCAACTTTTGGAAATATCCATCGAAATAAAATAAATGTTACTTTTAATATGAATTAAATTTAAATTTTCTACCTAAAATAATTAACCTGATCATTTATGTTTTACAAAAGAAATTTTCTCTAAAAATATCCTTTTATGTGATATTCATTCATACGGAACAAAACATATGATTTTTGATAATAAATTATATTTTATATTAATAAATTTTTAACACCAATTGAGTAGGTAAATAATATGAAATATGAACAATAACACTTATAATTTGAAAATTAATTTTCCATATAAAAAAAACTTTTCATTATATTTTTTGATTCTATTGAAATATTTATGTTTTGAATTGAATATTTAGAATTTAAAAAAAATTAATATATTCTTTTATGTTTATTACAATAATATTTTAATAATAATTTATGATATTTTCTAATATAATCAATTTTTAGATGAATAATAAAAAATAATTTTTTTAATATTATCACTTTTATATGTCTTGGAAGTTTTTGAAACATTTTTAATATGAAATAATATCTTTATAATTTAAAATAAATAACTTTAAAATAAATTTTTTAATTAATAAAACACCGGAAAAAAATTTATAAAATTTATTAATATTTTATGAAAGTAAACGTTCAAAAGTTTTAATAATTAAGGTTAAACTTAAGAAAAATTAGGTTACAGAATAATTCCTCTATAAAATAGAACTTTTTTTATCAATAAAAATATTATTCACTATAATAAATAACAATGATAATATTTTTCTATACATAAAAATTATGCATAAGATTACATTTTTTAGAAATGGTGTTTTAAGCATTAGATACGATAACATGAAGATTAATTTCCTTACACATAGAAATAAAATATTATAAAATATTCTAATATTTTATATTATAATTTTTAAATTACTTATTTCATAAAATTTCATTTTCTGGTATAGAATTTAGATTATTAGGATTAATTCTAATTACCACGACAAAGGTAAAATAATTATTTAAAAATTAATATTTTATATGTATCATGGATGTTCAACCAAATCAATTAAAATAACACAATTTTAATAATAAATATTATATATTATATAAAAACATAAATAATTATATAATAATTATCGAATTTCTAATAAATACTAAAAAATATTAAGAATCATTTATGGTAAAACTGACATATTTCTAATATTAATTTTTTCAATGTATTAACATTATCAATTTTAGAAAATGAATTTTATTGAATAAATATCCAATTTATTTCTATAAAACCCTAATCTAGATATATGTGTTATGTTATGTTTTTAATAACAAATGGTATCACTTTATTAAAAACTAGTAACATAGTTTCAAGAAAAAGAGAATAATTTAATAACATAATGTCAAAAAAATATAAAAATATTATAAAATGTATAGAAGGCCATAATTGTGTCCTGATAGTCACTATGATCCATTGTATTACATTATTTTGGAAAATTATATTCATTTACCTTTAAATAGTTTCATGGAATTATTATAATATAAAGGGTATTTCCTAAAGTACCATTTCACTCTCATACAAAAGGGGTCACTAAAATATTAAATTACCTCGAAACTCTAGTGAAATACACTATCATGGATGTACATGAAACATTATAATGCCATGGTTACACTAATTCAGTTGAGTCTATTTAATTCCAAAGATGTTTCTAAGGAATGATCTGGTCTCCAGGGATGATAAGTGCAAGTGTGGAATGGTTTCAAACATGATATAAAGTTTTCACATAAAAAACATCTTTATATTAGACACATGTTACATTATATGAATAATTTCATTTTAATAGTGTTTATAATGATAATTGGATATAAATTATCACCATGTATTTTTATTCATTGTATTTTAAATTCAATGTTCATATTTCTCGCTTTCAAGGGGATTTATTAAAATATATCTTATGTCGTATTGGTTATCATCTCAATTTTTCTCTAATGATAAATGTTTTAATTTTATTTGTCAATTTCATATTTATATAGTTTATATACTTCCCAATAATATTGTTTTCGATACACCATGATTTAATTCATGGTAGTTACAGAACTATATGATTTTCATATTTCCTATGAGTTTTGACTCAAAAAACTACTAATATAATAATGGTGTTTTATAACTCAATCTAATTTGTTATATTAATATATTTCTCATTGACTTTTTGTTCCTTACTGATTAGTTGTATTTTTTTAGGTAAATATTTTTAATAATAATTCTCAACCATTTAATGGACATTTTTCCTCCTTGTCTACAATTTCCCTTCCATATGATTTCCCCTTTTTAATTGGAAACCTCATTATGTGTTATGTCATGTGAACATCAAATTGACTCTCAAATTTTTTTAAAATAATGTTTCATTATATTATATAAAATTATGTGATTTCATGAATGGTGTTTTAAAACATAAAAAAGGATCTTACATGCCTTCTTCATGACTTGTCAAATGACACATTCTCTTTCTGTTTATCACTTTTATGAAATATTCTTCAAATGAACATCTATTTTTTTTGTATATGTATTCATTAATTTTATAAATATTTATATATTATTTTAAATTTTAGGCTTATATATGATTTTATTTCCAATCAAAGTTCTCACTTTAGAGTAAACTAGATTTAATGGAACTTTCCAATTTCATCACTCATGTCAAGCATCAAACCTATAATACGTTTTTAGACCATGAGTAGCTTCTAGAAACCATAATTATTTTATATTAATCCATATTGGAAAAAATAATTGTGGAAAAATATTATGGCCTTTCTTTCTATAAAATATTCTTTAGTTTTTTTTATAAAAGATCCACCAAGTGGATCCTTTTTATTTTTTTATATGCATATCATCCTCTTAAAGTTTTTATAATATAACATCATGTTCAAGAACTATTGTAATATTTAAATTATTAAAGATAAAATAATTTTAATTCCATAGCATTTGGGTAATCCTTATGATTTATCCTTCGATTATTCCATGAAATGAGAAGTGTGAATCCCACATCAATTGCATGGGTTCAATCAGGATTATGATTAATGTATTTTTTTCCCTTCCTCATATGAAATGATTATGCATTATTTTAATTTTGTGATAGGTAGTTCCAAAATCATATATCCGTATAATTATTTTGGAAATGTTTTGATCCCATGATATTCTATGTATTGTGTATGGGGAGTTATCTTAATCCCAATATGTTATGTGAAGGGTGGGACCTGAATTATATATATGTATCATACCTTTGGTAAAACATTATAACTACTGAGTGTTATACATGGAATTTCTGAGTAAACCTAATCTAACATGTTTGTTTGTCCTATAAGATTATGGGAATTTGGAGGTAACCCAATCCACCATAGGATGTTTTCCACTTTATGATGTTGGTCTTGGGAACGACCCTTGTTATATGATTATAAGAACATGATTTATATTGTTAACACAAGATTATTATCACTTGATATTATGATTTAATTTACATATATAATCATTTCATACTTAGGACTATTTTAGTTATGATATCTTATTATTCATCATAATTCTTATCTAATTATTTATTACCAAGTTTATTGTCTTACTGGGATTTTTAGCTCACAATTTTTCTTATGTGTTTTCCGCATGGTATCCCATGTATTTTTTGAATATTTATGGGAGTTAATATCATTATTTATAGTTTTAAATAAATATATTTTTTTTATTTAAGATAATGTATTTACATATGAAATGATTAAAAGGAAAAAGACTTCCAGGTCCATGGATTGTATTCTAGGGAATGTATGTTAGAAATCATGAAATAATTTGTTTTTATGGCCAGTATTACTATGTATAAAAACAAGTAATTATGATTTGGGATTTGAATAAAGTGTCTTGATTAACTACCATGAAATCATTGGTAAAAACATTATATTAATATTAGTTATTCTAATTTATCTTACTCATGTCTTCCATTTTTCCATTTTAGAAAAATCTAAATAATAATATCATAAGGATCCAAATATAATTACATGAATACTAAGTGGTAAAGGGTGTTTAATAATCAGGTTGATTTTGAAATAATAATAAAACAAGTATAACAAATATATTACATCATTAAAACAATAATAAACATAAAGTGCTCTGTTGTTCCCTTGTATGAGTATATCTCAATCTTTCTCTATAATAGATTTAATGGTGTGTAATTTGTAGAATTCAGTCTTATCATGATACTCCTCTAGAGTATACACAAAAAATTAAAAATCATGATGATTTCATAAAGACTCAACTAGGGATCACTTGATTTAATTGTATAGTAGAATGGCTTCAATGATTTAAAGACATGTCATTAAAATTGAAAGATATGTGAAGATTCCATACATATTATACAAGGCTTTATGATTCATTTTATCAATTTATATAAAGTATCAAGATATATTTAGTTCATATGGTATTAAAGATGATTATTTTATATAGAATATTTATTTTCTACTACATATATGTTGGGGTGAGTAAACCTAATCTCACTTTATGTCTAACTAAGTGACATTATTTTTGAACACATTGATCCAACATCTGGATAAAAGTAAGGTGAGAAATAAGGGGAATATAATTTTACCATTTTTTTCATTTAACTTTTTAAATAATATTTCATATAGTTTTAGAATCATTTATGAAATAATTAGTGAAAATAAAATATTTAATCTTATGTATTAGGTTTATTTACCTCTAACTAAGATAATTCCTTGGTAATTTTTGGAAAACCCTGATTAAAAAAACTCCAGTTATTCAACAAACATATACAAAAATTTAATGAATATAAAATATATTATCAAATAATATTCTTTTTAGTGATTTTAAATTTTTTAGGGCAATTTCAATACTCTTAATGGTAGGGGTATGAAGTCCATAATTGACTTGAGATGTTTAATTCTATACTAGAGAACATCCTCTTTCTCCATTCATTATCCTCATTGAATGTAGAGTTATTTTGGAGGATTGAATCTATAATATACTATTATGGGTTTATGGATGAAAATAATGTTATTAATTTATTACTTATTCTAGAAATTAATATCTCATTGTCATTTTGACATCCTTAGATTATAAAAGGAGAAGATAAAGTTTTATAGTGTATATGACATACAACATTGAGCCTAAATGAATCGCAATATACTATTTAAATGTGAATAATGTAACCTTGGGTTTACACTAGGTTATATGAAGAGTAATTAACAATTTTTGAATATTATTTATATGTATCAAGAACACATATTTTTAAATAGTGACTAAACTTTTAGTAATGTTTTACATGCTACAAAAATATATTTTCTATCAATTTTGAATACTTTTTATTAGAAAAATATATATATAATTTAAATTTTTATAAATTATATTGTTAAATTTGAATATATGTTTTGAAATTTTCATTAAGAAATTTACTTAGGTTGAAATGTTGGGATTTTTTCAAATAGGGTAATTTTTCATTGAATAGTGAAATCACCACATTTTAGCAAACATACATATCTCTTTAGTAAATTAATTAATATTAATGACTCATTATGAATTTAATTTTATTTTAAATTAAATAATGTTTTATTTATTTGTTTTTAATTAATTTATTTAAATTTAAATAATATTTATTCAATATTTTGGTATAATTTTATTTTGAGGCCTAAAACGCATTTTGGGATAATAATTTTTAAGTGGATGATGTTTCTACATTTTAATAAATTAAAATAATCATAAATAAAGAATTAATTAATTTAAATTTATACATTATATATATCTATATGTATATAAATTCATATATTGGTTATTTCCAGTCATAGAGTTAATATACGATCATCTTTTGCATGAAAAATGCATTTTCCATAAAAATCTAATTTCATCTTGCCTTTAATGATTATTATAAAATGAATCTATTTGAATAATAAGGATTAAATTTAGTAAAATGGATTCCATAATTTGAATCATAATAATGAATATTAGAAAATAATTTCAATATAATTTTTTGTAATGAATAGTAACATAAAAATAAAAATATAATTACTATTGTCAGAGTAAAAACATGGGTTTTCTTATTGCATGAATTATAGTTAAAATTTATTTTAAAAAAACATATATTTTTTATTTTAATTTTTATTTAAAATTATTAGGTCCAAAATATATAGTAATTTCCATTCTATTTTAGACGGCATTGAAAAAAAACTAGGTTAAAAAATAGTTATCCTATTCAAAAAAATGGTAAAAGTGAGTATCATTAAGAGTAAATGGAAAAAAATGTCTAAAACATGTTTATTTTTCGTTTTAAATATGTTGATAAACCATATATTACGTTAAAATAATTATTTCTTAGTTTTGAAGGCAGTTTTCTTGAGAGTGACTTTCCATTACTAAACAGTTTTGGGTATTTAAAAAAATTACACTCCTCCTCAATTATAAAAGGTCACCCCCTCCAATAAAATATTCACCAATATAATTCCATTTATAGTTTCAAAACCATGGAAAACTCAATACCCAAATTCATGAAATTCATTATAGAGGATCTGGTCTTCCAAAATGTCTAACCTTAGGTTCCTTAATATGCGATTCAAAGGAGGCTTTTCTTGGAAAAGGTAATCATCCTCACTAATATCCTTTGTTTTTCTTCTTATTTTACACATTTAATTATTTCATAAAAATAAAATTATACTAAATCCACAATATACTATATAAATAGATTTTATTTTCTTTATATTACAATATTTATCTGTATCCTTCTACATCAAAAGTGAAACAAATACATCACTTATCTGTATGGAAGATTATCACCTCAAGAACTGATGTAATTTAACATCCATCATCTAGTCAATTGGACAATCATATTTATAGAAATTACATAATAATATGATATTCAGTAAACTATATTGCTTATTTTAAATCAATATTTCATCAATTTCGTAACCTATTAATCGATTAATGAAATGATAATATCCCATGGGAGTACATATGACCTACCATCTACATGAAGCAATCTAAATCAACATCCATGATCAAAATTTTTATAGTGGTTATAAACATGTTTCTAAAGAATAAATACGAAAATTTATACTTTAATAAAATTTTGGATATTATGGAACTATTTCATATGTACAAGAACCAAAATATATATTACAAAACTTGCATGAGATAAAAAGGAGTTAACACCCAAAACAAGATTAATAAATAAAAATTAATAATGAACAGAAGATAAGATTATGTAAGAATATAATATATGGTATTATAAATATTATTATTATTCTATTATAAATTAGTAACATGTTTAAAATAATTATAGTTATGGTTAAAGAACGTTTAACGAAAAAAAAAATGTGAGATATATGATTTCATTTCAATTTCCATTAATTGATGAATATTTTAATTTTATGGCCTTATTTATTCCAAATGGACTATAAAATATGCCTTTAAATGTTATATAATGAATCATTAATAATTCATGGTGTTTTATGTTTCAATTCTTATTATTTTATCAAAAGAGATTTGACAAAAAAAATTCCCAGTGTTTAGTGTATCGTAACTCAATTTCATTTCATTGGGGAATATTTATTCTCTATTATCATTGATATTATAAGATTATATGTGTAATTTAAATTTATTATATTATTATAGGTTTACAATTGTTTTATGTGGATTTAAATTTCATGCAGATATTCATTTCATTTAACAATTATAACATTTACGGTATGATTATTATAAGATATTTCATTTCGGTTTCTACTACATTGATATATATTTGTTATCATACACCAATTTATTTCATTGTGTTGTATATACTACCCCTATAATATGGTATATATTGAAAATATTTGTATTCAAATATTTTGTTATTTTAAATTGATGTTATTTCGTTCATGGGGTGTATGATTCAAAAGTCTCAAAAGTGGTAACAGACAATGATTCGATAATATTATAACCAGGATTGATTTTTTGTGAATTTAAATTTTTAGTAATTTAGTTAATAATTTTCAAATAAACCCTTTATTTTTATTCTCCATTGGATTTTCCTAAAATTTTCATATAATAGTACCATTTCCTCTCTTTGGAATGTAAAATTATTTTTATAAAACAACCGAATTTATTTATATTCTCGATAAAAAAATTATTGGTCTTCAATATACATATTATTTTAGGTACTTTATATAATATTTCTTTATTACCCATTGATTTATTAAAGAGATTGTTTCCCATGTGTGACTTTTTAGAAAATGGTTTTCAATGAGACTTCCTTTTGTTTCTTGAAAAATGAAATTTTTTACTATTACTTAAAATATAAAAGGAATCATTATTTTAACATAATCAACATAATGGAATACTCATTCCATCATTTACATGATTTTCTTTGAGGATAAATTTATTATCCTATATGGTTTTTTTCAATGAAGGTTTTTTTTCAATGGTGGTTTTTTCAGTATTATTCCATTATTTTTTAGTTTTTAAACCATGCCATCAAAGGGAAAATTGTATTTTCCACAATAATGTTTTTAAATATTTTTTTGGGTATTTATATTAATAAACAACAAAAGAAATTTCTAACTTACAATCCACTAGGGATATGTTGTAATGATACCATCCTTTTTCATTTTCTCTATGGTATATGATTAGTATGACAAAAACAATTATTTTCATTCATTTTATTCATTAATTTGGTTGTCATTAAATTTCATGTGAAACCTTCACTATTATATGATCATTAGATGCTTTATTTCTCTAAAATTTCATTATATTATATATAATGAACATTATTATTTTGGTAAATAGCTTATCATTTTTAAATATGATGTTTTACATTGAATGTTATTTGATTTATTGTTGAAATATTTTTATTCCATATTCATTATACGACAAATAAATTTATTGAATAGTTATATATTTTTTAAATTTAATTTATCTTTCAATATATGTTGAATGAATTGGACATGTAGTGATGGTTTGGAACCATTTTTTGATATCCCTTTCCAGCTTCAATATGTATCATGAGATAAATTAGAAAATTAGTATTAAATTAGTTTTTGGTGTAGACATGCACATAGTTTGAAACTAATTTACTTAATGTTCTTAACGTTATATATATCATGATATATTAGATCATGAAGTACAATATTAATCATTTCCTCTATTAAGTATTAATTTATTATTTCCAAGTGATTACTACATGGTATTATCCTTGGATTCTATTCATGTTTTAGTTATTGACTAAGTGAAATGTGTTTTCAATTATTTACATTGCCATATTGATTATGCATTATTGATTCATGATAGCATATTATGTATGTAATCCTTAAAAAGTGTATGATATCATCTTTATGTTGTTATTATTTTCCCAGGTTCTAAATAATTAATCCTTAAATGTGTTCAGAGTTGTATGATATTTAATTTTACAAGGTTATAATTTATGTTCTCAAATGAAATGTGATATTCAAGTATGTATCAATTTTATCTTGACTAAAAAAATATTCCACTCTTTGGGATGTGAAACATTTTATCCAGAGCCAATTTTATAATGTAACCACCACCCCTTGGATACTATTTCTGGGGTATTTATAGTTTATATCAAAGTAAATTTATTAGAAGACTTTATAAAGGGATTTATGAAAACATAGATTAGGGAACATAACCTTATGACCACTTTTGATGATAACTCTAAGTATAAGATAACATCCTAATGTTTTGGTAGGGAATAGTTAATTTTGTCTTCCTTGCAATTACATCCATATCGTGATACTATAGGTGGTTTTGGTTACAGAACAATTGTACTATGGTTTAATAACTCTAAATAAATTTATTGGGCCTTGAATCGATCATCAACTAGTGAATGAAATTGGGCCTTTCTACACCGCTGTTTTGAAACTCTTGGGGTATATATTTGGGTTAATTTACTTTTTATCATTGAATAATGATGAGGAATTAATGAATAGAAACTAGATAAACCTATGATATTATATAGTGATATGGGATATACCTAAAATGTATTGGGGTGGTATTTTTAAGGTAAATTTTTTATTTAAAATCATAAATACTCATTTTGAGGAATTATGACATAGGAGTTTAACGGGATTATGTATATTATGAGATATATTTATGGAAAAAATAACTCAGGATTTAGAATGCGTTTTAGAGAAATTTTAATTTGAGGTATGATGGTTAAATATTTTATTAAAATAATTGTAAAGGTATTGATATCCTTTGAGGATAATATGATAACTATTGATAATGTAATAATAACTAATTATTATAATAATATTTTTTGAAAAAAATACACTATATAGAAATTTATAGATGCTAAAATGTTATTTAATGATAAATTTTACCTCAAGTATATCTATAATATTTTTGGGAATGTTATAGAAATTATATTAATATGGTTTCAGGAAAAGGTAAACCTATGAATCGAGCGACAACCCATCACATTGGGAAAAGTCAGAGGGCTTGGACCCACAACTGAGTAGGGATAATGGTGTGGTGGAAACCACATTCCTAAACGATTACCTAGTTAGTATGACAATAATTTTATATAAATTTTTTCATGTATGATGATTATGTTTACTTTGGGAGACATATTATTGGATCAAAAAATTGTTTTAGATTATTAAGGATATTTAGGGATAGTTTTTATTGTGTTGTGTTATATAAAAACATAATGATTAATATAAATGATTATTGGGGAAGAATGAAATTAAATTTTTGGGGATATAAGTTAATAGGCATAGAATCACCATTAAGCTAAAACACTCATTAATGTTGAAAATATTTAGAATAATTTTAATGTAGTTTTTTTTGTAATAATCTATCTTGAACCATTGGTGTAAATATTTGAGTAAAATGTATTATTTATTCATATGAAGGTTTATAATTTTTTTATCCAACCTTTTGGTAGAAATTTCATTTTTCCTTAATTTTTAATTAAAAGAGGAATATCATGATATAAATGCGTGGATTATGTGATCTATTATAAGATAATTTTAATTCTTCAATCATAAAAAAATAATTTTGGATACTCATTTCTTGGAGTAAGAGAAAATGTGGAAATTGATCAAAGCATAACCAAATGATTAAATTATGGTTTTAAATTTTAAGGATATCAAGTAAGAATATTTCCTTATTATTTTATCGTAGAGGGTAAAGTAATTACTGAACTCTAGGAAAATAATCTTGAAACAATAATGTTATCCTATTAAAGTCCTTTTTTATGAATTGATTGTCTTTTCACCCATTACAAAATTATGGTTTTGTGGTTGATAAATTTCTCCTGACCATGATCTCTATCACTACCTATTGGATTTTTTGGGATAGTTTTCTCCTCAGTGTATATATTTTCACTTTACACTAATTTTATCATATTATAAAACATATATTTTGTTATTATTTTAGTTAACGATCGTATTTACCTTTCCCTCTTTTTAAGAGGATATTTTATTAACACGTTTGTGATGTGTGTTTCCCAAAAAATTATTTTATAATTTTAAACACATGATTTCCAAGAATAATTTCAAATTTGGAGGATGAAATTTATTAATGTATGGAATAATATAAAAGCACAATACATTAAAAATATAATATTATGTTTGATAGTGTATACATCACACAACACCGAGCCTAAAAAAACCACAATATACTATTTAAACATGACCATTTTGAACTATAAATTAAATTTGGAGGTATGGATATGAATAATATCTTTTTTAAATTAATGTATAAAAATGAATGAAATATATTCACAAATAAGGACTCATTATTTATTATTATTTACATGCTTTAGAAGTATATTTTTTCCAAAATTGTTTTATTGCTTTTCGTGCTAAAATAAAAAAAGTAATTTCCACACATTTGAGAAAATATATTATTGAAATATAATATAATTTTTGAAATCATCATG
Organism: Viscum album; assembly: GCA_963277665.1. Lineage (NCBI taxonomy): Eukaryota > Viridiplantae > Streptophyta > Magnoliopsida > Santalales > Viscaceae > Viscum > Viscum album. The sequence goes on along the minus strand of OY728123.1, from coordinate 1,418,289,513 downwards.
TAAAAATTATATTTTGGTTAAATGATTTCATTTTTCAAAAAAAGTGTGGTTTTTATAGAATAGTGAAAAATATGTATTTTTGTAAAATGGTTATTTATTTTCAATAAATTATGTAAATTAAAAATAATATTTTGATTATATTTTTATTTTAGAGTAATATAATTATTATTTATAAAGGATTAATACTATTAATTAAATTTTAATAATTCTTATATTGTAATTTATAATAAGTTAATATTTAGGCCCAAAAATGAATTTTTAAAACATTATTTGATTGCATAATTCTTCTCCAAATTAATTAAATAAAATAGACGTAAAGATAAATAATTTAAATTTAAATAATCTATTATATATTTATATATATCAATATTAATTGAAAATCATATAATGAATATTTTTAGTCATAAAGTAAATATAAAATCGTCTTTTACATGAAAACACATCTTCTTAAAACCCCTATTTTCCATGTGCAATATAGGGTAATTAAAAATTGAATTTCAGCGACTTATGGTAATTTAATTTGAAAAAATGTTCTAAATATTAGGAACAATAAAAATAATATTTAATATTATTTGATGACTAAAACGTAATGTTTTTCATAATTTATATTCAAAATAGTTAAAAATAATTGCTATGGTTAAGAATAAAACATGGTTTCATATTTTATGTCCAATTTATTGGTAACTAATTTTACAGAAGAATTTAAATTATATCTAAATTCATATTTTGAATTATTGGTTAAAAATATCTAATAATGCTTATTTAATTTTTTGTGTCAAATGATATAATTACTAGGTTATAAAAACTATTTACCAGGGTGAATACTAAATTGGAGAAAGCAGGTAACCTTAGAGGAAAAGGGTATAACATGTTTAAAACATATTTATTTTATGTTATGATGGTGTGGGGAGAACCTATATTACTATAATCCCATTATTTATCAATTTTGAGGCACATTTCTAGAGAGTTACTTCCCATTATTTTATTTTTTTGTGTATTTTGAAAAATAACGCTCCGCCTCATTTATAAAAGGGAACCCTATCCCCACACACATTCACAGCTCTCAGTCAATTTATCATAACCAAAAAAAAAATATCTCCAAAAAATACTTATCTAGTTTTCAGTGATTAAGGTATTCCCAAACAATAACCCATGTGTCCTCAATAAGAGATCAATATGACGGTTTTTTTTTAAGAAAATGTAATTATCATCACTATTATCCTTTATTTTAAATTCTTAATATTCACCTCCAATTGCGTATTGACAATTAAAGTATAATAAAAACTATATATCCAACATAATGAGATGTAATTATTTTTATTTTATAATATTTATCGATTTTCTTGTCCATAAAAAGGAAAATAATGTCGTCTATCATGCATACAGTGGACCACCGCCTCGTAAACCGATGTAATTTGTGCTGCATTACTGACTCACATGTATATAAATAATTTTCGAAATAATGAATATAAATTATACATATGATATGATATTGGTATTTTAAAATTAATATATCATCCACTTATTTCTCCTTTCACCCATTAAAAAATGTAAAAGTTTCCCATGTGTACATATAGTCTACTGTATTCATGATGTGATGTGATTAATTATCCATATTCAAATTTCAATAATTATTCTAATCATTTATCTAATGAAAAATGATATTTATAACATTAATATCATTCTTTATATTTTTTACAATATTATAGACCTGAGAACTAAAACATTTATGACTAATCATTCATGCAAAAATAAAGCAGTTAATACCTTAAAAAATGATATTAAAGAAATATTATAATCTAATGAGTGATAAGTTTCTATAATAAGATAATATATGATATTATAAATATGAATTATGTTATTTAATAAATTAATAAAATGTTTAAAACCATTATAAATGTTTGTAAATGAAATTTTACTCAAGAGATACATGAGGTAAAGGATTCCATCTCAATTTTATTTCATTGAGGAATATTATAGTGATATGAACTAATTTATTTTATAAAGTGTAGTAAATACCAATTTTACATTTTATATACTGAATAATTTATAAATCATTGAATTTTATGTTTCAAAAAATATTATTTAATTGAATGTGGTTTTACTATAATATTACCATGTTGTAAGTGTTTCATAACTAATTTTATTCATTGGGTTTCATTAATTCCCAATTTTGATTGATATTATATGATTGTTTATGTAGATTTAAATATTATACACATAATAAATTCATTTATTAATTCCCACTTCAAAGGTATGATCATTATAAAAGATCACATCTACATTTCCACTCTATTGCGATATATTTGTAATTATTGACCTATTTATTTTTATAAGGCGTATCTATATACCCTTCGATATGTTATACCATGAATCAATTTATATTATTAGTATTTATAGTTTCATTTTAGTTTATTTAATTCATAGTGGTTAGGACTCAATCACTACCAAAGTGGAAAGGCTTTATTCTTCAATCACATTTCAACCCAGATTGATTACTCTTCTATTTACATTAAAGAAAATTATTTAATCAATTTATAATAAATAACATTAATTTTATTATACATTTTTACTAAATAAATTTATATTTAATAGTACTATTTTCATTTATTTTTAAATTCCATTTATTGAAAAAATGTTATTATGAAAGTCCTTCTATATTTATCTTTTTAGAAAAAAAAATTCATCCATATTTTTGTTAATATGTTTTAAAAAATATTTTTAATATTTTAATGTTATTTATTAAATAAATATTCACCCTTGTATGGAATTTTACAATATGGTTTAAAATGAATCTTCATGTCATTTCTTAAAAAATGAACTTCTTGAATTTGAATTACAAAGTTGAATGGAGTCAATGTTTTAACATAATTGATAGGAATGAAATATTACTTCCATTGTGAGCACTTTTTTGTTTGAATCATATTTTAAAATTTTAAAAGGTCAATTTCAAGTTAAATGTTTTATTTAATATTGTGGAATTCATTATTTTTTAATCAACACATTCAATGTAAAAATTATATTTTCCTCAATAATGTTTTTAATGATATTTTTGTTGTATTTCTATTCATCAATGGAAAAAACCCTTTAATTAACATATACTCTAATAGGGATATTTAGTAAATATACCATTCTTTTTCTTTATCTAGATGGTTTATGATCAGTCAAACCTAGGAAGGCATTGGATTTCACATTCATAATTAATTTAGTAGTCATCATCTTTCCCATGAAAAAATAAATTTCTTGAGATTATTAAACATTTTATTTCTCATAATTATCCATATTCATTATAATATGTATATTATTACTTCCAAAAATGTATACCATTTTTACAAATATATTTTTTACATTAATTTTTAATTGTTTTAATGGGGAAATATTTATATTCCATATCATTTATTAAATATTAAACTTTATTGGTAAAGTATATTTCTTATAAATTGAATATATCAATCAATATGTTAATATTTAATATTAAATATATTTACGGGTGGGGACTCGATATAGATATCACCAAAAATGAATTGAAAAGTATGACGAGAAAAATTAGTAATCTAGTATTAAATGGATTTTGGGTGTATATGTACCGACAAATTTTTTCTATCTTTGTGTATGGATATGATGGTATAATTATCATAATTTTTGAGATCACTAATACCAATATTAATCATTTCCTTTATTGAGATTTAATATATTATTGTCTATAAGATTACTATATCTATATTGACAATGGTTGAATTTCATGCTCATTGTATTTATTAAATAAAATGTTTTATGAGTTATTTACCTTTCCATATTAATTATTCCTTATTGATTTTTGATCGCATCCACTTTACATAACCCATACTGAGCATATAACCTCACCAAAATTTTATTTCCCTTTCTTTACCTATGAACTAAAGAAGGAATCATTAAATAAGGTCAGAGATGAAAAATATTTACATTCACTAGTTTTTAATTTATGAAGGAAAATGTAATTTTAGATTCATGTTTGTATCTATATTAAAAATAAAATTAAACTATTTAGTACTTAATAATGCAATACCTTGTATCTAATGTTAATGTAATAATTTAACCATCAAATCTAGGATACTAGGGTTGAGGTATTTAATGTTCGTTTAAATTGATGTTTTATATAAAACATAGGAACTAGATTTTGAAAAAATATATTAGGGAACATAACCCTATGAATAATTTTGAGGTTATTTCTAAGTAAAGGATAAAATTTTAATTCTTTGGTAAGGATGATATTATATAGTTTTCTAAGAAATTATATCCCCTTTAAAACACTATATGTGGATGTGGATTTGGCATAATTGTATCTAGAAGAAATAACTCTAAAATGGGTGTACTGGGATTTTCCTTGTTCATCACATAGTACACAATAGTAGTACATCATTCACACATGGTTTGATACACAGTGGAGATATTATTGGGATAATTCACAATTTCTCTCTCAACAATTATGATGAATAAAATAATAGAATCTATGGAATCCTATGATTTGACATTGTGTAGGGGGAAAAACTAACGTGCATTGGGATGGTATGTGTAAGGTTCATAATATAATTATAAACATAGATACTCTATTTTAGGCATTATGTTATTGGATTTATTCAGGATTATGTATAGTGTGGGATATTATTATCGTAAAAACAACCCTTGGGATTAGTATCTGTTTTTGCAGAATGTTTATTTAAGGATTGATGAGTCAATATTTGATGAAAATAATTTTTCGAAGACTAATAACATTTGTAGTTAATATGATAATTAATTATAAAGTAATAATAATAAACTAAGATTATTTTATTTCATGAAAATTAAATAAGTAGCATAGAAAACCTTAGTTTATAAAAAGTAATTTAATATTTTGTTATATTTCAAGGATATTCATTATATTTTTTGCAAACATATATTAATTTTATAAATATGATTTTTGAAAAATTAAAATTAGTTTGGCTAGTGACATCCCATTGAATATAGAAATGATGCAGGGTTTAAACCCACAACTAGTGTTCAATAAGGGTGTTACGCCAACTACTGGCCTACGTGATGTTCTAGTTTGTATGGCCTTGTGTTTAAGTGCCTAATGATATTTTCATTTAAATTAATTAAAATAAACCCTAATGATTAATTATTTAATTAAAATTTATATATTATATATCTCTATATATGAATTATAATTCATATAATGGTGATTTCTAGTTATAGAGTTAATAAAATATCATCTTTTCCAAAAAATTATTTTTCCTAAAAAATGAATTTCATAAAACTTTTTGGGATTAATTTAAAATTATTTTCTTCCAATCATAGGGATTTAATTTTATAAAATTGAATCCATATATTCAATCATCATTAATAATATTTTTTAATAAGGTTAACATGTTTTTTTGGGATATAATGATAATTAAAAATAGTAAAACATAATTACTATTATTATGGTTATAACCTGGGTTTGTCTGGTAAATTTACTCGTGTTAAAATTAATTTCCATCCAACATAGAATTATTATTTTATTAAATATTTATAATAATTTGGTCCATATTATCTAATAATTCTCATTTTATTATATTCTTACATGACAAAAAACCAATGTTAAAAAACTACATACTATGGTAAAAATGAAAATTATAAATGTTAGTAAGCCTAGAGATAAATGGAATAAAATGTTTATATCATGTTTCTTTTTAGTTTTGGATGTTTTTATAAACATTATTATCCCTTATACCCACTATTTTTCAAATCTTTATGCACTTGGGTTGACAGTGGCTACCCATTATTGAATATTTTTTGGTATTTACATAAAAGAAACTCCTCCACAATTATAATAAGGTTCTAAATCCCCTCACAAATTCACAATTCAAAATATTTTTACCTATACAAAACCCAAAAAAATATCTCCCACAAATCCTTATATAATTTTTAGTGGTTTTTGTATTCTCATATTTCCAACCCTTGGATCCTAAATAAGAGATCCAAAGGAGGTTTATAAGAGAACGTAATCATCCTCACTATGATCCTTGTTTTTTATTTATTCTTTATAGACATTAAATTATGTATTAAATGTTTCAATTTCTTAAAGAAGTATATAGAATATAAATAGATGTAATTTAGTTTATAGAATAATATTTATCAACTTCCTTCTCCGTTGAATATGAAATAATCCATTGATCGTGTCCATGATGGACTACTACATCATATACATATGTAATATATTTTCCATTATTAACTCACATGGATATTCATAATTATATAAATAATCAATATATATGATACATATGAAGTTATATTGATTCATTATAATAAATAAACCTTCCACCAACTCTTTCACCCATTAAGGAATTAATAATGTTGCTTGTGTGTACGCACAACCTACCATCTTCAGTATGGGATGTGATTCATTATCCATGTTCATATGTCAATAATGATTTTAAAATTGTATCTAATTAATAAATTTTACATTTATAACTTTAATATTATATAGGAGATTAAGGAACTATACTATACACCCAACTACAAGATCTTCTGTGAATAAACATTAATGAGAAAACTAAATAGGTAACACCCAAAACAATTGTAATAATGAAATATTATTATCAAAATTTGAATAATATGTTATAATAATATAATATATTATTTTATATATATATAAAATTTTTTGGGAAAAATTAATAATTGTTTTAAAAACATTATATAGAAGTTGAATGAATGTTCATCCATAGTGAAACATGAGGTGAGGGATTCTGTCTCAATTTAATTTCATTGATTGAATTTTATGCACCAATTCCATATATATTATTTACAAAATTCCCCATTAACATTTTATACCTGGAATTATTCACAAATAATTTTATTTTATGTTTCAATTCATATAATTTTATCCTAGTATATTTGTCTCAAAAGTCTACAATTAATTATTGTTTCATAAATCATTTTTTTTCTTTAGACTATATCACTTATCCATTTCATTTGATATTATAAGATTATGTATGTAATTTTGTTTTATTATTTTTTGTTATATTAAAAAAATTTATTTACATTCCTTACAAATAATCAATTCAAGAAATAATATAACTTCAATGATATGGTCTTTGTAAGATATTTCTTCTGTATTTATACTATATTATAATATATATGTTATTATGATCCTATTTTTAAGATGTTTTTCTACCAAACATATTATTTTTTATATAATTAATATATTTATATTCATTTTTAATGTGTAATTTTATTTTATATATCTCATGGGGTTTATGATTCAAATGTTACCAATGCGGTAAGGGTTTATGCTTTTATGTCATTTTAATTGGGATATTTTATTTATAAGTTTACATTGAACGAAATTATTTAATCCTTTTATAATAAAATCCTTCAATTTAATTCTCCAATTGTTATTCAAGAAATTTTCATGTAATAGCTCCATTTTAATCTATTTGTAAGTTAAACTGATTCATAATTTGTTTTAAGAAATACCAACATTATTTCCATTTTTATTTGAAAATTATTTTTCATCCATATCAATATTTTACACATATTTTAATGTGTATTTTTATTATTATACAAGTATTTATTAAAGAACTTTTTACCCTTGATTTATTTTTTAAAAAATGGGTTAAAATTAATCTTCTTTCTATCTTATGAATAAGGTACCTTTTGACTTATTTAAACAAATGTGAAATGAATATTTAGTTAACATACTCCGTATGAATATAATATTTGTATCATCATGACCTCTATTTTTTATCTCTCTTCCTTTAGAAGTATAAAAGATTAATTTTAAGGAATAATTTTCCCCTAAATATATTTAATATTTAAGATTGTAAAAGTGATTTATAAAGTGAAAAATTTATATTCCTCAATAATATATTCAATTATTATTTATTTTATTTTTTCTCATCAATGATAACAACAATTTATATGAAATATTATTCACTAGGTATATGTAGTAAGGATTCCATTATTTTTCTTTCTCTGGTGAGTTTATGATTAGTTTTATCATGTATTGTATTGAAATTCATTTTATTGATTAATTTTGTGGTTATTAACATTCCCTTGAAACATTCACTCTCTTTTTATCATTAGACATTACATTTCTCTTAAATATCCATGTTATTTATATAATATATTTGATTATTTCTTTAACCGTATACCATCTTTACATACAATTTTTTTACTTTTAATTATATTTGATTTACTGGGGAAATGTTGGTATTCTATATTATTTACACATAATATGCCTTTATTGATAAGGTATATTGTCTATAAATTGAATCAAACATTAAATATTTGTGGAATTTCTTGGTCATGTAGTGATGGGTGAGATAATAACGTCTATTATTAATCATTTACTCCATTGAAATTTAAATTATTATTATCCATGATATAACTAAATGGATATGATCCACATATGATATTTATTATAAAGATATAGATTAGAAAATATTTTATTTTGGTTAGTTATGATACAATATTTTTTATGTATTATTTATTCATGATATATTCCACTATTTGTAACCCATACAAAGATTATGAGCTCACTTTTTTTCTTTTCACTAGGTTTTAAATAAGGAATAACTAAATGAGTTCGAGGATACAAAATATTCACTTTTTCTAAGATGAAATTTATGTTCTCTATAATAACCTGAGATTTTTATGAAATATATTTTTAAAATACTTTTTCCCCTTTGATATCTTGGGTAACACACATCACTGACTTAGATTTGGTTACATGAAACATTGAGTTTCTATGAAAATGAATTTTATAACTATAATTATTTAAACATGTTTACAATTCTGTATATGAAAAATGTTAACTAAATTATTAAAGTAATGATTGCACATGTAAAAACCTTTTAAAACTAAAAGGAAATATTGTTTTGAAATCCTATTTTAATGTTCACATGTGTGTTCTATACCCATATTTTAAAACATTCACCCTTGTTGGAATATATTAATCAAATAAATATATATTATGTAATGAAATATAAATTTCTATGAAATATTTTTCTTAATTTCATTGGAATTTTATGAGTGCACAGTTTCAGAGGACACCTGATTCTAAGGCCCGGTGTGCCCAGAATCAATTTCCGATGTTTAGATCAGGTACCTTTAGTAAACAAATGAGCGGGTTTTACTATTTTTGAACTGGTGCTAGGAATTGAAATCTGAGGGCATAGATGACCTCGTAGGGCTGGTAATTGCTTAGGGGGGGCTTTATCGTAGTTGCATACTAAGCGGTTTGTGAATTATTATTTGGGGAATTAGTTTTAAATAAATAAATTTGTGGAACAATTTTATTTTGTAACCATGGATGTTAAACCCCTCCATGGGAAGTGGTTGGTGGAGCCCACCACCACCCAACATTCCATGTGTGGTTAAATGAGAGGTGGGTCCCACACGAGCCACAACCTTTTCACATTCCATAAACCCTTAACCCCCCTATGAACTCCCCATTAATTTGGTTATTTCTTTTTAATTGTGTAACTCTTTATCTCCACTTCCTCTATCTCTTTAACTCATTCCAACACACTTAATTAATAGATTGAACTCATTTAATTGATTAATTAATTGTTTTAAATATTGAATTTTGAAATCTTGGCATGATTAATTAAAATAAGAGGATGTATTATTTTAATGGGGTTGGATATTGGTGTATAGAGGATTGGAGAGCTCTTGAGTTTTTGTAATGTACCAACTCACTCAAGAAGAATGACCATCCATCTCGAAGAGGCCTCAGTACATGGACCACATCAAATTGAGGCACCAGTGGAGGCACCAGCGGTACTACCACCTATTGGGACACCGATGCCACCAGCCCCAGCAGCAGGTGATGCACGCTGCTTGAGCGCACTGCACGAGTTCCAGCGCCAGAGGCCACCCAGGTTCCTGGGATAGACAGACCCATAGGCAACTGAGGATTGGATGGAGGCTATGGTGAGAGTCTTTAGGCTAGTATGGAAGCCAGTAGACTTTATAGTGATCCTTGCTACCAGCCTCCTTCATGCATCAGTAGGTAGATGGTGGAGCCTCATGCTCCAGATGCACGATGAGGCGACACTTCTTTGGGCAGACTTCGATAGCCTATTTCGGGTAGAGTTTGTACCAGCCACCCTTCGAGCGGTGCGTATTGAAGAGATACTACATCTAAATCATGGTAGAATGATGGTGGGGCAGTACTTAGCATGGTTCACAGACCTCTCGTGCTACTCCACAGACATGGTACGGGACCTTTTCTTCAGGGCCCGAACCTTCGAGCAGGGGGTCAGGTGAGATATTGGAGCTTCAGTTGTCTCCCACAGCATCCCGACACAGACGAGGGTGTTAGAGAGAGCCCTCTTAGTAGAGTGTTTCCTTGTTGTGGAGTCTCCAGTTGAGGGACCCACCACTATCTAGCAAGCAGCAGAGTCTTCTGTAGCTGGAAATAGACAGATGACGCAGAGGACCTAGAGGACCAGACCCATAGGTGGTCGACCGCATTACTCAAGATCATGTGTGAGAGGGACCCGGGGTGGAGAAAGACTTACCAGGAGTGGACATTGTTACTCATGCAGCGGGTTTGGTCACATGGCACGTGACTGTCCGACCCGCCATATAGATGATCTTTCGATAGAAGAAGGACATCCTAGGCAGAGACAGAGGTTCGATCGAGGCAGACTACAAGGAGAAGTAGAGCGAGGCAGAAGAGCTGACCATGTAGCTGGAGGTGGGCGACGCTTCGAGGTGTTTCCACCACCACCACCAGGTTATCCACCCCGATAGCAGGGAAAGGGTGGACATGGGAGAGCACAACTTCAGGAAACTGAAGCATACGTCTATGGAGCTCTGGAAGAAGGAGGAAAAGAGCGAGACTAGTTCCACGCATGAAGGACTTTATTTATGGTGCTTATAGCTTCCTTTGTGTAGTTCTTGTGGTTGTATGTGTCTTTGAACATTGAGCTGCAGTAATAAAAGACACCTTTCTTTTTTACGTTTACTTTCCTGTCCTTTTTGTATGGCCTATACTAAGAGGTTCCGGTTTAAACTTTTTGACATGATCCTCACATTCGAGATACCTACTGGAGGAGACCTAGTGACCACACACTGCTGTCGACAGTGTGACTCGACCCTTGGCGGCGAGAGTAACTGTTGGATCTCTTGGTAGTAGAGTCAAGGCCTTACGACGTCGTCCATGGCATGAAATCGTACCGTTCATGTCAGGATTGACTGTATTAGGCAAAGAACGTGGTTTATCAAGTGGATGAGACCAAATTTCATTTTTCAGCAGAGGATAAATCCCAGTAACTCTTTGGTGGAATGTAGATGAAGAAGGGTGGAGATGAGTTCTTATTATTGGCTAGTCTCACCCATTGTTCTTTGATCGAACGGTTTACGGTTCACTCCAACTCAATAGTATCAGGTGTATATTCTCTCAAGTGGACATGAACCTGAGACAGCGGTGATGGCTTGAATTCCTCCAGGACTATGTCTTCGAGATTGCTCATTCTCCTGGGGAGGGGAACGTTGTAGCATATACTATTAGTAGGAGATCAGGCTTTCAGCTGAGGATATATGTGCACGACCTATCCGTCATCATCGACCATGGAGAGCTGGACATCGATGACGGGGCGACTTTCACGGGGTTCAAGTAGAGGTTGAGAATCGACATGAGCAGGTCCTACGGGGAAGGTCGATTCCTCTTGTGCAATTTCATTGGCAGCACAGGAACCTCCAAGAGAGCACATGGGAGCGGGAGGCTCAGATGCGTTCTCGGTATCTCCTTTAGTTTCCCTAGTAGTGTTGTAGCATTATGGGTACGTATAGCCCTGAGCTGGGATTAATGTATAGGCTCGGAAATTTCAAGAAATTTTTTTTCTTAAATTCTATGGAATTTTTCGAGTGCACAGTTTCAGATGGAACCTGATTCTGAGATCTGGTGTGCCTGGAATCAATTTCCGAAGTTTAGCTCGGGTTCGCTATAATGACCCAAACTTTTTGAATAGTATATTAACTTAATCTTAACGATTTAATAGAGATGATAATGGTTATTGCAGAAAGAGGAGTCGATGGATTCATTCAGTATACTCGAACCTTATGAAGCCCGCTTATCAATGCTTGGGAAGGAGGTGGCATCTTTGAGATTCGCTTTGGACCAAGCCCAAGACGAACTCTAGCGTGTCAATCTTGAACGGAAATGCCTACGGGAGATGTTAAAGTTAGTAGACATTACTACTAGGGAAATGTTACCTAAGCCCCCCTCATATTCTCTCACCATAGCACACCTTACACTTAGGTCATATGCTGGTGTTATAAGGGGCTATGTGACGAGACCCTAGTTCTTTGTGTAATCCTTTGGGTTGAATAAATTGAGATTTCTTCCCTTAGTGATGTTTGTGAAATTTCAAATGTCTGGATAATTTTAGGATGTATTTTATTGATGAATTTTGAAAAAAATGATATTTTAAAATATTTATGTAAACCTTAAATAATTAATGATGTGTAATTATTTTCAAAAAAAAATTCTTCTGCAAAAGTGTTCAGTAAGGATTTTGATGTCTAATAAGATAAACATAATTTTTGATGAATAGTAAATTATAAATAGTGATTTTACACTTAGGATTAGTAATGTTTCCAAATGGATTAGTAATATCACTTAAATAAAGTTTTAATATAATTTAGACACCTTGATTAAGTAATGTGATTCAGTAAAATTGGTAAATAACGGTTTCATAAATTATTAGTCAAGTATTAGTTTTTCGAGTGAATAGTGTTTTTAAAATAAAAATTAAATTAAAAATTATTTGAAAATTATTTTTATAAAATGGACTTTATTTTTTAACTCAAAGCATCGATATTATGTTATGGTAATTTTTGGGGTTTTTTCTGAAAAAAATGAATTCTCAGTGAATAGTGTTTTTTAAAAAAATTAAATGAAATATATTTAGAAAATTATTTTTATACAATGGAGTTCATATTTGTAATCAGAGCATCGATATTTGGTAAAGGTGAAATTTTGGGTTTTTTCTGAGAAAGATGAATTTTTACTGAATAGTAAAATTGCAGTTTTAGGGTTTCAGTATGTTTAATGACATCATAACTGTGTCATGAGGATTTAATGAGATATTTTAATGGTTGGACGACCAAAGGTGATGAATTATTTTATTTGGGGCCCCATGTGGCCTAACTCCATGGAAAATACCATGGTAGAGCCCATGGTTTTGAGAAAACCACTTGTGAGGTGTCCCTTGAAATTATTAAAGTATCACCTCACCTTCCCTATAAATAACCACCCTTTACTCCATTAGTTTCCACTACCAACTATCCCCCAATGAATCACTGGAATCATTACCTTACTATGAGTCATCCCAAGGTGCCTCCAAGACCTCAAGGTCCAATCCATTGAGGTTTAAGAGTTACGTTTTAAGGTAAGGGATCTGACCTCTCTCTTTCTTTTCAAGTAATCTCTTTTATGTCATTTCTTTTATGATCCATGTTCTTATGTTGGAGGATGTTATTCTATATTCATATTAATTCCATTTTCATGTTCATATGATGATACACCCCCTCTTTCTCTCATCAATTCGTTTTAAGAATGTTTAAGTGACACCGTTATGCTGTCGAATATTTAAAGGATTCTTTCACCCTTCTAATTTTTCAAAGTTATACTTTCTTGTCAAGTCATTCATGTTCCTTTTTATTATTTTGGGGTATGATCTCTACCTCTATAATCCTGAACTTTTATTTTCATATGACGAGGGACCCTATTTGATCTTTTCAATTCGTTTTTGTTGATGTTTAAGTGACGTTGTTAGGCTGCCGAATTTTCATAAGAGAAATCAAAATTTTGTCTTATATCCTTGTTTTTCATATCAAATGGTATATCCTTAAACTTTAATTACCATGTTCTTAAATCCTTTATATTATGTTCCCCTATTGTTTTATGGATCATTTATGAGTGGTTTACCTATGTCCCCTCTCTTTTCAATGTTTTCTAAAACCTCAAAACATAGCCGTTATGCTACGTACTTTTCGTATCAAAATTTCTCTCTATTTTTCTAAAGTTATTTTATTTTATTATGTGAATACTCGAAGTTCTATCTTCTATAGGGGTATTAAAATATATACCAATTGGTTCTATTTTAAATTCTGGGATTTACATACATTATACCCACCTTCCTTTTCTGTGGGTTTTAAAGTGACACAAAGATCATGTCTTTAAAGCAGTTTTTAAAACGTTATGATTGTGAAATGAAACCCATTTCTTTTATGCTATATGGGTTGTTTATAAAATGATTTATGATGATATATGTGGATCACATGATGATAAATACAAATTTAAGGGTGCGCCCTGATAGTGCTCCAATGCATTGGGTACAGACTTAATCTCTAGAGATGACCATTTAGACTGATACCTTGGTAAAAAACTTTGGTAAATTTTATTGACACCTTGGTGATGGACTTTGGTGAAACGGAAATGATTATCTTTTTAAAATGTTGTAGCCAAATCCTAAAGTTATGAAAAACTTTATTTTTATTATGATATGCCTCATGATTTCTTTCTCATGCCTTAAAGTTCTTTTCATCACCTTTTTGAAGTATCTCAAGTTCACATGTAAAATGTTTCTCTTATTTCCCATATTCGGGCTTCTGCTCAACCATTCATTTGATGTATGTCCCCAGGTTATGAGATGTAGTAATGAACCTAGTATGAACATAAGGAGAAGCCTTCTAAGTGTTTAAGAAGAATGTTTTATGTTGTTTTCATCTATTATGTTTCTTGTTTCCAAGAGACTAAACCATAAAGATCCTCAGTTTTGTTTAATGTAATGAAAGTTATGTTATAAAAAGGCAGGATGCCACAGTTGGTATCAAAGGAAGGTTTAGTTATTTGTGGAAGTTAGGATATAAAAACATTATGAAGGACCCTATAGAAAAGTATAAATATAGGAAAACTTCCTGGTATTTTGGTAAGTTTTGAGTAAGTGGTTTATCAAACAAATACATCCCTGTCTAGATACGAGCAGGTAGAGGCGACTTTGGCACAGATGTACATAGGGGTAAAACCTGAAAACACTGCGTTGAGCTAGACTCGAACATGAACTAGTGCACGATAACAAGTCTTGTTGCACTCTTGGTTAAGACACTACTGGGGGATATGATTGGTTAATCCCAAGCTTTTTATGAATCATTATGAAGGAATTATAGAGAAATGTGATTGTCCAAGAATTAAGTATTAGTTAAATATTAATAAATGAAATAAGTTTCCCACTAAGGTTTTATTCTATTAGAAAATGGCGGGAAATAGGAGGAACCGTGCAGATGGTGACCGCAATGAACCATGTGCTGACGGCCCTCCGATGGAATCCAGAATGGAAACATCCATGCAAATGATGAACCAACTGAATCATGTTATGAGTAATAACTTGAATCAAGATGAGAGTTCGATCTCACCATTAAGGGAACAACATTCTCTTGATTCCTTCATGCATCACTGACCACCAACATTTAGTGGATCTACTGACCCATTGGTTGCGGAAAAATGGATAAGCTCCATTGAAAAGATCTTTTCTGTACTTCATTGTTCAGAACAAGAAAAAGTCACCCTTGGTGTTTACCACATAGAGGGAGAAGCTGATCAGTGGTGGTCACTGATCAAAAACATGAAGCCACAAGGATAGATGGAAGCTATGGAATCGGAAGAGTTCCTGGGAATATTATTTGATATGTATTTCCCTTGTTCCATGTGAACGAGAATGGATAAATAGTTTTTCGAGAGGAAGCAGAAGGAGAATGAATCTGTCTGATGCTATGAGATGAACATCACCCGACTTTCACGATATACCTCTAGCTTTTTCATGGATCCAAGTGGGATGGTTGATAGATTTTTTGGTGGACTGAGACCTCATCTGCGGAAGAATCTAGCCAACTGATACTACGATAGCTATGAAGAGATCGTGTGGAGTGCAATGAAAGTCGAGCTACAGTTTGGTGAGACCTAGTGGTATCATAAATCAAATGACAATAAGAGATCGTTGGAGCCCGGTCTAGGGAATACTTTTAATCAGGGAAGAGGTGGAACGAAACTGAAACTTATCACATGCAATAAATGTGGGAAGAAGTATTCAGGGCACTGCTTGATCGGAAGTGGAAAGTGCTACAAGTGTAGAAGAGAAGGCCGTATTTCTCAGAATTGTCATAGTGAGGTGAAGACTCAACTTCCCAACACTAACGACAGAGGAAATATGGTTCTGGCCCTACCTGAAGTCAAATGCTTCAAGTGTGGACAGTTTGTGAATTTTGCAAATTACTCTCCAAATCCAATGGTAGTGGATGTGAATCACCATGAACCTCAGAAAAGGATAAGGGAGAAAGGTCGTGCTTTTTCTATCAAAACAACTGAAGTTGAAGTTACGAGCGACGTGGTAGCAGTTACTCTTGTTGTCCTCTCAAAACTAGCAAGTACTTTGTTTGATTCTGGTTCTACGCATTCCTTTATTATCTCTATGTTTTCAAAGAATATAGAATCAATCCCTGAACTTCTTGAGGTATAATTGTTAGTCAATACACTAAGTGGTATGATCCATGCATCAACAATGTTTAGAGACTCTAGTGATTACTTCAGTGAGCACAATCTTATCAAAAATCTATTAGTCATTCCCATGTTGGAATTCGACGTTATACTAGGGATGGACTGGCTATCAATGTATAACGCTAAGATCAAATGCAGGAGTAAGGAAATCTCAGTAGTCTTGAATGAACGACCTATAATTATCTTCCAAGGAGAGATATCTCAAACTGATCCCTATCTAGAATCACCTTTTATAGCTTTCTTTATGGATTTAATCGGTGATGATTAAGAAAGAAAATGGAGTATAAAAATAGAAGATGTTCCGATTGTTGAGGAATATATGGATGTATTTCCTTAGGAGTTACCTGGAATTCCCCCAGAAAGAGAGGTAGAGTTCTCCATTGAACTCATACCTGGATCTCAACCGATATCAAATACACCGTATAGAATTGAATATGTGGAGCTAGAAGAGTTAAACATACAACTCTATGAGTTTTTGGAGAAGGGGTTTATCCGACCGAGTGTGTCTCCTTGGGGAGCACCAGTTCTCTTTGTGTAGAAGAAGGATGGATCAATGCGGCTATGTATTGATTATAGATAACTGAACATGATAACAGTGATGAACATATACCCTATTCCAAGAATTGATAATTTATTTGACCAACTTCGTGGGGCTCAATTCTTCTCCAAGATTGACCTTTGACCTGGTTATCATCAACTGAGGGTGAATAAGGAAGATATTCCAAAGACTGCCTTCCGATCAAGATATGAGCATTATGAGTTTACTGTTATGCCCTTTGTATTGACTAATTCTCCTTTTATTTTCATGGATTTGATGAATAGAGTCTTTAAGGAATACCTTGATAACTTTGTGGTAGTTTTTATTGATGATATTTTGATATATTCAATAATTCGTGAGGAGCATGAAGATCATCTGTGGGTTATTTTGAAAACTCTGTGGAAGGAGAGGCTCTTTGGAAAGTTCAGTATGTGTCAGTTTGGGTTACAAAAAGTGGATCTCTTGGGGAACTTCGTATCCAATGAGGGAATCTCGGTTGACCCTGCAAAGACAATGGTTGTGGAGGAGTATCCTCAACACACAACAGTAACTGAGATTCGCAGTTTCCTTGGTTTAGCGGGATATTATAGGAGGTTTGTGAAAA
Source organism: Viscum album (assembly GCA_963277665.1). Classification (NCBI taxonomy): domain Eukaryota; kingdom Viridiplantae; phylum Streptophyta; class Magnoliopsida; order Santalales; family Viscaceae; genus Viscum; species Viscum album. The sequence goes on along the minus strand of OY728123.1, from coordinate 1,418,271,807 downwards.
ACATTTCACGACATTCTAATCCGCTAACCATGTTGACTCGAGAATGTGTTAAGTTCATTTGGACTAAGGAATGCGAGGAATGTTTCCAACAGCTGAAGAAGTGATTGGGTACTACACTTGTGTTAATACTACCCTCTATCGGAGACGGATTCGTTATTTTTAGCAATGCATCTCTTAAAGGGCATGTGTGCATCCTCATGCAAAATGACAAGGTAATTTCTTATGAATCTTGATAGTTGAAGATTCATGAGCAGAATTATCATACGCAAGATCTAGAGCTAATGGTATTTGTTTTTGCTCTAAAGATATAGAGGCACAATCTTAATGGGGAGAAATGTGATATATACACCCACCACGAAAGTGTAAAGTATATTTTCACACAGAAAGAATTGAACATGAGACAAAGGAGATGGTTGGAGCTTATTAAAGACTATGATTTTTCAATTCATTATCACCCTGGAAGAGCAAACAAAGTTGCGGATGCGTTAAGAAGGAAAGATCCTGTTGTTCTGGAAACAATGAGGATCCTAGGATATCCCTTGATTAATGATCTAGTAAAACTGGACAAGAGAATTGTAAGGGAAGAGACATCATAAACATTATCCCAAATGATTTCTCAACCTTCATTACTAGAGAAGGTCAAGAAGGCTAAAAAAGAAGATCCTTTGCTACAGGAGAAGTTTGAGGCTGTAAAGGGTGGGAAGTTCCCTAATTTCTATATTGATCAAGAAGGTGTATTGAAATTTCATACAAGACTATGTGTTCCATATATTCCTGAGATAAAGAAATAACTGATGGATGAAGCTCATAGCTATACATTCTCTATACATTCGAGACGCACTAAAATGTATAGAGACCTTCGTGATCATTATTGGTGGGATAACATGAATAGGGATATTTCTGATTACACTACAAGGGGCCCGGTTTGTCAACAAGTAAAGGCAGAATGACAACATCATAAAGGGGTATTACAACCGCTACACATACCAGTATGGAAGTGGGATAATATCACTATAGACTTTGTAACTAGTCTCCCGATAACATCCAAAAGAAATAATGTGATATAGGTTATTGTGGACCATCTCACCAAGACCGCCCATTTTATCTCTATTCAGAATGATTTATCTCTGGATCAACTTGCCATGATATACATAAAGGAAGTGGTAAGGATTCATGGGGTAACACTATCCATCATGTCTCATCGTGATCCAATATTCACATCAAAATTATGGAGAAGTCCTCAACATGATCTGAATACTGAATTGAATTTTAGTACGGCCTATCATCCTAAAAATGTTGGCCAATCTGAAAGGACTATTCAAACACTCAATGACATGATGAGATTATGATCAATGGAATTTAAAGGTGGAAGGGATCAACACCTCCAATCATTTGAGTTCTCCTATAACAATAGCTTCCATTCGAGTATTTAGATGGCACCCTATGAAGCTCTGTATGCAAAGCGATGTAGAACTTCTACTTGTTGGGATGAAACTGGTGAGGGAAAGCTTCCTGGGCCTGATCTTGTGCAAGAGATGACAGAACTGGTTCATGCCGTCCAACAACACATAAAGGCTGCTCAGAGTCGGCAGAAGAGCTATGCTAACAATAGTCGAAGGGACTTGGAGTTTGGTGTTGGCGACAAAGTCTTCCTTCGAATTTCTCCATGGAAGAGAGTCATGCGGTTTGGGAAGAATGGTAAGATCATCCCTAGGTACATTGGCCCCTATGAAATCTTTGATCGCATAGGAGCAGTGTCCTATCATATAGCACTTCCACCGAACCTAGATCATGTTCATGATGCCTTCCATGTAACTCTCTTGAGGAAGTACATACCTAACCCTTCGCATGTACTGAACCCAGAGGTGGTACAATTAGAACATGAACTCTCTTATGAGGAGCATTCAGTGGAGATCTTAGACTATAGAGACAAGGTTATATGAAACAAGACTACCCACCTTGTGAAAGTGTTATGGAGGAATCATAAGTATGAAGAATCGACTTGGGAGCCTGGGGAAACAATGAAGCAAAAGTACCCTCACCTTTTCTATTATGCCTCAAGTATAAAATTTTGGGGACGAAATTTCTAATGGGGGGAAGAATGTAACGACCCAAACTTTTTGAATAGTATATTAACATACTCTTAACGATTTAATAGATATGTTAATGGTTAATGAAGAAATAGGAGTCGATGGCTTCATCATGTAGACTCGAACCTTATGAAGACCACATATCATAGCTTGGGAAGGAGGTGGCATCTTTGGGATTCTCTTTGGATCAAGCCCAAGCTGAACTCCATTGTGTCAAGATTGAACGGAAACGCCTGTGGGAGAAGTTCAAGTTAGTAGAGATTACTACTAGGGAAATGTTATCTGAGCCTCCCTCAGATTCTATCACCATAGCACACCTTACACTTAGGTCATATGAAGGTGTTATAAGGGGCTATGTGACGAGACCGTAGCTTCTTTGTGTAATCCTCTAAGATGAATAAATTGATATTTATTACTTTAGGGATGTTTGTCAAATTTCAAATGTCTGAATAATTTTAGGATGTATTTTATTGATAAATTTTGAAAAAAATGATATTTTAAAATATTTATGTAATCCTTATATAATTAATGATGTGTAATTATTCTCAAAAATATGGTCTTCTGCAAAAGTGTTCAGTAAGGAATTTGGATTCTAATAAGATCAACATAATTTTTGATGAATAGTAAATTATGAATAGTGATTTTACGCTTAGGATTAGAAATGTGACCAAATGGATTAGTAATCTCACTTAAATAAATTTTTAATATAATTTAGACACCTTGATTAAGTATTGTGATTCAATAAAATGGGTAAATAACGGTTTCATAAATTATTAGTGAAGTATTAGTTTTTCATGTGAATAGTGATTATAATTAAAAGTTAAATTAAAAATAATTTGAAAATAATTTTTATAAAATGGACTTTATTTTTGAATTCAGAGCATCGATATTATGTTATGGTATTTTTTTGGGTTTTTTCTGAAAAAAATGAATTCTAGGTGAATAGTGTTTTTTTTTAAATTAAATTAAAAATATTTAGAATTTTTTTTTTATAAAATGGAGTTCATATTTTTAATCAGAGCATCGATATTTGGTTAAGGTGAAATTTTGGGTTTTTTCTGAGAAAGATAAATTTTCAGTGAATAGTAAAAAAGCAGTTTTAGGGTTTCAGTATGTTTAATGACATCATAACTATGTAATGATGATGTCATGAGATATTTTAAGGGATGGCCGACCAAAGGTGATGCATTATTGTATTTTGGGCTCTATGTGGCCTAACTCCATGGAAAATACCATGGGAGAGCCCATAGTTTTGAGAAAACCACTTGTGAGGTGTCCCTTGAAATTATTAAAGTATCACCTCACCTTACCTATAAATACCCACCCTTTACTCCTTTAGTTTTCACTCCCAACTATCCCCCAACGAAGCTCCAATCTCATTACCTCCCAAGGAGTCATCCCAATGTGTCCCCAATCCCTCAAGGTCCAAACCTTTGAGTTTTAAGAGTTACGTTTTAAGGTAAGGGATCTGACCTCTCTCTTTCTTTTCAAGTAATATCATTTATGTCATTTATTTTATGCGCCATGTTCTTATGTTGGAGTATGTTCTTCTATATTCATCTTACTGCCCTTTATCATGTTTATATGATGAGAGACCCCCTCTTTCTCTCATAAAATCGTTTTAATAATTTTTAAGTGGCGCCGTTAGGCTGCCGAATTTTTAAGGGATTCTTTCACCCTTCTCATTTTTCAAAGTTCTACATTAATGTCAAGTATTTCAAGTTCCATTGTATTATGTTAGGGTATGATCTCTATATATATCATAATAAACTTTTATTTTTATATGATGAGAGACCCTATTTGATCTCGTCAATTCATTTTTGTTGAAGTTTAAGTGACGTCGTCAGGCTGCTGAATTTTCATAAGAGAAATCAATCTTTTGTCTTCCTTCCATGTTTTTCATCTCAAATGGTATGTCCTTAAAATTTTATTACCATGTTCTAAAATCATTTATATTATTTTCACCTACTGTTTTATGGATCATTTATGAGTGTGTGACCCATGTCCCCTCTCTTTTCAATGTTTTCTAAAACCTCATAACATAGCCGTTATGCTGCAGAATTTCCGTTTCAAAAAGTCTCTCTATTTTTATAAAGTTCTATTATTTTATTAATTCAATACCAAAATCTCTCTATTCTACAGGGGTATTCCCATATATACCAATTTTTTATAATTTAAATTCTGGTATTTACATAAATTTGACCAACCTTCCTTTTCTGTGGGTTTTAATGTGACACAAAGATCATGTCTTTAAAGAAGTTTTTAAAACGTTATGATTATGAAATGAAACCCATTTATTTTATTCTATATGGGTTGTTTATGAAATTATTGATGATGATATATGTGACTAACATGATGATAAAGACAAATTTATGGGTGTGCACTGATAGCGCTCTAATTCATTGGTTACAGACTTAATCTCTAGAGATGACCATTTAGACTGATACCTTGGTGAATAACCTTGGTAAATTTTATTGACACCTTTGGGATGGACCTTGGTGAAACAGAAATTATTGTCTTTGTAAAATGTTGTAGCCACATCTTAATGTTATGAAAAACTTTATTTTTATTATGATATGCCTCATGATTTCTTTCTCATTCCTTAAAGCTCTTTTCCTGACCTTATTGAAGTATCTCAAGTTCACATGTAAAATGTTTCTATTGTTTCCCTTATTGGGCCTTCTGCTCACCATTTTTTTTATGTATGTTCCCAGGTTATGAGATGCAATAATGAACCTAGGATGAACTTAAGAAGATGCCTTTCAAGTTTTTAAGAAGAATGTTTTATGTTGTTTTCATTTATTATGTTCCTTGTTTCCAAGACACTAAACCATAAAGATCCTCAGTTTTGTGTATATAATGAAAGATGTGTTATAAAAAGGTAGGATGCCACATTCGTTCAGTAAACGAACAAGAGAGTTTTTCTATATTTTGAACCGATGCTCAGAATTTAAATCTGAGGGCCCCAATGAACTCACAGCACTGGTAATTTCTTATTGGAACCTTTACCGCAGTTGCGTTCTAAGCGGGTTGTGAATTATTATTTGGGGAATTAGTTTTAAATAAATAAAATTGTTGAACAATTTTATTTTGTAACCTTGTAATTTAAACTATTCCATGGGAAGTTATTGGTGGATCCCACAACCACCCAACTTCCCATGTGTGGTTAAATGACATGTGGGGCCCACACTAGCCCAAACCTTTTTCCATTCCATAACCCCTTTACCACCTTTGAACACCCCATTAATTTTGTTATTCCTTTTAATTGTGTAACTCTTTCTCTCCACTTCCTCTCTCTCTTTAACTCATGCCAACACACTTAATTATTATATTGAACTCATTTAATTGATTAATTAAGTGTTTTAAGTTTTGAAATTTGAAAGCATGGAATGATTATTTAAATTAAGAGGAAGTGTTTTTTTAATGGGGTTAAGAATTGGTGTGTGGAGGATTGGAGGGCTCTTGAGTTTTTGTAGAGTACCAACTCACCGACAAAGAATGACAATCCTTCTCGATGAAGAATGCTCCCCAGTTCTCCATCTAGGGAGGAGACACCACCCCAGGGAATTTGCAAAAGATGACGTCACCTTCTGACGTCAACGAACGACTCTATCCATCAAGTGATCACATCACGAGGTAGGGGTTATTATGTTCGGGTTTTAATACCATTCTTCAGTGTTCTTTAATTGTTGAGTTTCGTTTGGCCACATGATATCGTCATAAAGGGAGAAGATCAGACCGCACGAACATAACCGATTCTCCTCCCCTTTTTTTGTTAAAATTTCTTGATGTTGGAGGCAAAGGCATATGGTGCCATTGCACCATGCGGTGATCGTCAAGGAACCGCGGCCATGCAAGTCTGCGGTGAAGGCGGCGCGGTGCCATTTCACCACGCGGGAACGAAGGAGACCGCGTCCAGAGCGGGCCTCAGCGGTGGTGGTGCGTGGGGCCGTCGTGCCGTGCTAGAGTGAGAGTAGCCACGGCTTGGGTGGGCCGCAGCATAGGGGCACGACGTCGTCGCGCCACGCCAGAGAATCAGGGGCCGCGGTCATAGCGGGCCGCGGCAGCGCGGCGCGGAGTCAGTGTGCCATGCCGGTGGATGAAAGTCGCGGCCTAAGGCCGCAACGGACTTGGAAGGGAGGCCGCCTATGCCGGCCGCTGGCGCCATCAAAAGGCGTGGCCCAATGGGTGTCCCGTGGTCTCCCAAGGGGTTGTCCATTAACGCTGGCTGTTTCTTTAAAACCTGGGGGTGTAACACCCTACCAATCCACTGTAAGGGCGGGCCCCTCTAGGCGTCACCTCTCGGCTTGTTCGGCTAGCCACGCGGCCAACCGCGTGGGCCGGCCAGGCCGGACAGCCAGCACCGGGCCGAGCCACACTAGGTGGGTCGAGCCACGCCCAACTGGGTCTTGTCGATTTGGTTCGGGCCGACCTAGGGGTATTAGGCCGGGTCAGACCCGGCCCAAACCCCCTCTTTTCGGACCCTCTTCAGTTAGACGGTCATATCATGAGCTACTGACCTCCGATCGACACACAGTTAGTTGCGTAGAAATCCTTGGATCGAGACGGTCGTTTTTATATATTACACTAAAGGTTTCAGCGAAGATTGGGTATTGCCGGGTTGGTTCCAACCCGAAACCAACCGGGCCCTCAGAGCGAAAATTCTTATAACATGAGGACCGGATGTCTGATTGACGTGACATCAACAACGTTGGTTTCCTATTGACGAGACAGTTCTTTTCGCATACTCTACACTAAATTTGGTTGTGTTTTGAGCATAGCCAGGTTGGATTGTACCTGAAATTCAACTGGGCCCCTAGAACGGTAATGCTAATTACTCACAGACTAGGTGTCCGATTGACGCGCCGTTTGTTGCGTTGAGACCCCTATGACGAGGCGGTCCTTTGAGATACTTCCACGTGAGATAAAATGGGACTTTGGAGTATCTATTAGTAGCTCATGGAGCGGACCCTCCCGGAGATGAGCGTACAAAATTCTGAGAACTAGTAGTTGGATGAGACATGATGACTGCTGATCAATTGACTCAGTGTGATTCGGATGTCCCAATGGAGTGAACATGGTTGTAGCAGCAGACACATGGCGGAGGAGTGCTTGGTTGTAGCGGCAGACCCACGGTACATGATAGGAGGAGTACCTCTGTAGGTTATGAGGGGGTGCACTTGGTTGTAGCAGAAGACCCATGGTGGGAAGTGCTTGGTTGTTGTAGTAGGCCCACAGTACTCGACAGGTGTAGTACTTCAGTAGTTCAAGGTTAGTGGGAAGTTCTTGGTTGTTGCGGAAAGCCCACTGTACTCGACAGAGGAGGAGTTCTCTAGCATATGTGGTTTCGATATCATTAATTAAAATCCTGGTCTATTCTAAGTCAATTGCCATCGTGTTTTCCTCATGTTTGAGATGGGTCACTTGATAACTTAGGTATATGTATGGGCATATACCTATGTAGTGGTTACAGGTTGATTTCATAACCTTCGTGTTTCCACATGATTGAGACGGGGCACTTGATAACTTAAGTATATGTATGGGCTTATACCTAAGTAAGGGTTATCTGTTGAGATCCTTATTTGTGGTTATCCCTGTTGGATTTAATGAGACCTTGAGGGTCTTGAGGTCCCTACTGAGTATCTTTATACTCCCCCCTGCATGGGATGTTCCCACACCTAGTTGTTTTGGATGCAGATGATGGACAACACTGATCGTGGTTGAGGCTTGTAGAGCTGGATGGTACCCAGAGGTGGATTTCATGACGAGACGGTACCCAGAGGTGGAATTCATGACGAGATGGTACCCGGAGGTTAAAGACGGATGTGGAGAGCTGAGGTGGCCATCAGTACCTACCCTTCAGGTTGGAACTCCAGAGGATGATTCAGGAGCAGCTGGACACCTTCCTGCTGTTTTGTCTTTTTCTTGTACTTTACTGTTGGGCTTGTATTCCGGCCCCTTTTTACTTTCAACACACTTGTTATACTGATTTATTAGTGTTTTTCTTCCGCTTGTACTATGTTTGTGTGTGTGTTTACGTTTCATAAAGGCAATTCCTTCCCTTTTATCGGGATTTATGCCTTTGGTTCTAGTTGCCAGCCCCTGGCCTATAGAAGGTGGTCTTGGGGTAGTCACGGAATGGGTCCCAAGGACGGGTCGTGACATATTATTTGAAATTTAATTTTTATCATTCATTCTATGTGTTTTATAAACATTATATAAAAATAAATCAAATTTCCCACTTGAAAAGCTATATTTTTCTAAAGGCAGTTCTCCAACCTTTTGATGGAGAACATGTTTTAAAAATAAAAATTGAGACTTATAATTTTTATTTATAAAACTAAACATCCTTTTTTAAAGTGAAATATCAATATTTATATTATTTTAATGTCTTCTATTTTTATGATATACATCATTTTATTATGAATAGTAAAAAATAACTACATTTTTATTCACAGCTGACTTTTCATCTAAATAATTTATAATGTTAAATATTATTTAAAATTGGATTCAAATTAAAATTAGATAAATTATATCTATATTAATCTCATGTAAATCGTTAGAATATTTTTCATATTGAATTTTTATATAAACACTTATCAAACATTTTCACTTTAAAAACTCGTTTTTCTCACCCCTTCTATGAGATTAATTTTAAATGTGTTTTTTTTAGAATATAAATTTTATATTTTTTAAAATGGATTCAATTTTTGGAACATTAATTTAATAATTTACTAAATATTTTTTTATTATTTTTAGAAAATATGAATAGTAACATTGTTAATTACGTTACCATGATACAAGGTAATTTTGATTATTAAGGTTAAAAATAAAGTGATACAGACTATGAAATGACCTTAAAAATTTTAAAATTTTCATTTTCGGAAATTTATTAGAATCTTAACATGTATGGTTCTGAATTTAATTATTTAATATATACTTATCAAGGAAAAGGACATAGATATTATTAAAATCAAAGAAACTATAAAAATTCCACACTCTTACTTTTAATAAGTAAATCATTTTTAATATGGGTTTAAATAGATGAGATGCTCACTTATAAATATTATTAAGAAATAAAAAGGTACATATTCGTAATTTTTTTTATATTCAATTTTTAGTGATAAAGTACTTGTCAGAAATATTTACACAATGATGATGCAATAATTATTCGATTAATGAAAAACACAATTAAAAGATATTAGGAAGACTAAAATAAATATAATTTTAATTAAATTAGAATATAAAAAAATTTCTTGTTGATTTTAAAATATTACGGATATATAAAATGATTTTTTAGAATTTATCTTTCTATATTGATTCTATTAAAGTCAAAGTAATGAATAACGTCAAAATTGAAATTAATGATATTTTATGAAAATAATTTTTATTAAATTATTTAAAAATCATCAAAATATATTAAAAAACTGAAATTGATTATTATATTTTATAAAATTACATAAATTGGCCATTTATGTAAAATTTTTACTATATAAGTAAAATTTAAAATTTTTTAATATTAAATATATTTTTATCATAGTTAAAATTAAAATAGGTTACCTTAGTGTCAATAAAAATGATAAGGATTGAAATAATCGAAACAAATTTTTAAAAGATAATTTATTATGTAATTAAAACCATATATTATTATTTAGTCCATTTAAATTTTGTGGTATATGGTAAAATTTTAATTTATTATTAATTAATATTTTGAGAAATACCAATGGTGACCTTTATCTCAATTGTAAAAGAAAACCTCAAAATATATTTTATTCACACTTAAAACCCTATTTTTATTAGCTAAAACCTAAAAAGGTATACTCCAAACTTTCCTAAATTCATCAAATAAGCCTTAATTTAGGAATAAATCTATCCAAGTATGTCCTTTGTGAAAACCAAGAGAAGATTCCTTAAAAATAGGTAACCATCATCAAAGAACATTTAGTTTTATTTAATCGTTAAAAAACATTGATTATTTTAACATAATGTTTATATAATTACCTAAGTATATTAAATATACATATATATTTGTATGTTATGGTTTTGATATATAAATTCACACACATCCATCAATTGGGATACACAATCATCGTTCGTGCATATGAAATATTACCTCCTTAAGAACTTGTGCAATTTATTCTTCTATTATCACCTTTAAAGGTTGGTAATATTTATGGATTTATAGTTTACAGATTATTTAAATTTTTTTTATAATGTTATTATGATTCTATAAATTTTATATCACACATACCATCATGCTTTCCATTTTGTGGTAATACGATAACGTTTTTCATCTGTGCAGGAGACTATTTAATAGTGAAGTGATGTGATTTGATCACACTTTACACGAAATGTATTAATAATGGTTTTAATAAAAAAATTCTATACGAAATAAATAATTTTTTTCTATAATTATTATATATCATATAATTTTCATTCTTTAAATCAGATAAGAAAATGAAAGTTACACTTATGTGTATGTACGGTCTATCATCTTCATGAATGGAATATATTATCATTTAACCTCTAAATTTTATGAATCAGTATAGATAAATATTTAATAAATATATATTCTACTTATATCATATTTATATTTCTATATTTTATTTAATATTGATATAATTAAGAGGTCCATGAATAATAAGTCAAAACATGTAAGAAAAATAAAGCGGTTGTTACACAAACATAACTTTAACATGAAAATGTTAGTAAAAAGTAATATTAATCAATAAGTAAATCACATAAGGAATTATATATTTGAATATGGTTCTAGTTTTTATGTATAATAATCTTATAGATATTATATAGGTGGTTTGAACAAGTATGAAGTAACTCAAGACATAAGGTAAGGGGATTTCTGGTCTCAATTTAATTTCTATGTGACTTATTATATATTCTCAAATAATTTCTTATATTTGGTGAATATATTTCCCATTAATGTAATATAAGACCCTTGTCATTAAATTTATGGGTATATATATATATATATCTATTTTGTAATGTAGATTTTCTGGGGTTTATAGTGCAAAAGATACCTAATCAAGAAGGTAATTGTTTCTCAACATTCCTTCTTTGTGAAACCTATAATGTTAAACACCGATATTATTTTAATATTAATATATAATTCCATTTGACTTGTTATATTATGAATATCTTGATTCTCATGATATTATTTATTTTAGTTAATGGTATTCTTTCCATGGCCATAAATTTATTTTATTCAAAAACAATATTTTCAAAAAAACAAATCCAAATATGTTTTAAAATTATATTTTAATCATTTACAAGGAAAATTGTTCAAAATATTTTTTAAATGGGGTTACAAAGATTAATTGTAATTTTATCATGTAATTTGTTCATGAATAATGTTTTCTTAATTTTTTAATTATTTAAAAATTAATTTTCAAAGTGTAACAGATATTTTCCATAGTAAATATATTCAAAGAAAGATAATTCAAAACTATTTTCCATCTGAGATGAAATATGTTAGATTTTTTTCAGGACTTACAGGGGATATGATAAAATTATACCATTCTTATTCTTTTTATTAATGTTTAATATTTACCATGGAATGATCGTTATGAATTCTATTTGTTTTTACTGTGCTATGTTATGGTGAAATATTTGTAAAACACAATTTTTAATGGGTTCTAATTTGATAAATGATTTATATTTTTTCCCTACACATATGTATGGTTTTTATTTTGGGAGGTCTGGGACACACATAACCCTACAATTAACTGTGTAATGAATTATATCTCATGTGATAGTTATAAAAAACATGTTGATGTTCTTGATATGTTATGGGAAACAAGTCTATATGCTTGATCTGTAATGGGAAACTAGTCAATGTGCTTGATATGTTATGTGGAAAAGGTGATAATGATTACTCTGAGAGTATTAGTAGTTACACTTCACATATGAATTTTTTTATATACATATGATTATGGAATACACATTTAGGATATTAAATTCTATTTCTTGATTGATTTATAATGAATTCTCTTTCATCTGATTCATGTATTTTGAAATATTAATATTTTGTTCCCTAAAACTTAATTATGATCTCTAACAGATAGGGTATGATCTTTTTATGTTATTCTCATGTTCTCATACCATTATTCATGTGTTATTCTAGTTTATATCCAATTATTTACCTTATTTAGAAAATGGTCTCACCCTTTCTCATGTTTCCTTTCCCTGGGTTATGAAGGAATGTTATCGGTAGGAGTACTAAATTGGAAGATCTTTATGGGAGATGTTGATGATTTATCACAAGATTAGATGAATTTGTCCCATGTTTCCAAATCCAATAATGTATTATGGTCCACATGAATGTGTTTGTGTAATATAATCAATATTCATCTAAAAATATGTAATATCCATGTTTTAAAATCATGTTTATTTATAGTTGGTATCAAAGGAAATGATTAGTTAACCATTGGAAATTAGGATTAAAAAACATTAGTTAGATACCTAGAGATATTTGTAAGGATATGTCTAGGGATGACTCGAAATATAAATCTAATTATGATTTAAATTGTGTGAAAATGTTGTAGAAATTTGCTAAATGACAGAGTGAGTGGTTTCTTAGAAACATATCTCTTTTTATATACTACAAGTGGATGTGGCTCCGTCAGAGTTGTACCTAGGGGTAACAACCTTGAAATCACCATATTGAGATATACTTGATCCGAAACTACTCATACTTTTCTACACACCTGGTTTGACACTAATAATAGATATATTTATAAAATTAACAAAAGCATTAAATATATCAGGAAAGAATTTAATAGAATATAACTTTTGGTGACCTATCATAAGGCTATCGTGTCATAGATTAAAAAATGTTTTCTGATTTTTGCATCATATATGTTATTTTTATTATAATATGGTTTTTAAACATGATAAGTATTACTAAAAATATGTGTTTTTGTTTTAACCAATGGAGGGAATGACAAAGAGGTGATTAAAATTGAATGTGACAGACAATTTTTATATGACGAGTCAAATGAGATTACAACTGCAGTAAACAATGTAATATTATACATGATAATGTATAATAAAACATGATTAAAAATGTGTACTTTAATCAACTCATAGACTCTCCAACAATGATATAGAAGGTTTATATTGATATTTTTCGTAGTGGATACCATGGAGAAAAAAATATTCTTTTTTATATGAGATGATAATGGGGGAAGAAACACCAAAGTTAGTGTCTTAAAAGAAAAATAAGATGTTTTGATAGTGGAAAAGGAGTTCACAATGCATATAACTGCAAATGGGAAATGCAATGTTTAGATAAATCGGTGTATTGGAATATTTTTCTCCCTAAGATATAATTGAGAGTTAATGTTTTTAAATGTGGAATGTATGGGAATTATGAAAATAGATGTCCTATGGGGATGTATCATGAAAAAATAGTAATGTGGTTAAACTAATGGTTATATTATTAATGATGAAGAGAATACATATTCCATGTGAAATGAAATAATAAATAATGAAAAGATTATTAAGCCTAGTTAATTTTTAAATAATGATATAGGTTAAAGGATTTATTTATGTTTTTGTATTGAATGATTGTAATATTTGGATTATATAAGGCCTATTCAGAATTTGTTTTCATTAAGGATATGAATGAATGTTTTGAATGATGATGAATGTTTGGAAAGGTGAATTAATGTCAAGATAGTATTGTTGAAAAATAGATGGTTAAGAGAAATATAACCATAACATGTTCCTGATGTTAAGATAATAATGATGGGATAAATTGATGATTGATTTTGTTATAGTAAATTAGATAGTACTAATTACCTTTGAACTGATTAATCACTTGATGAATAATTGGTTCAATCTATCAGGGATGAAGTTTAGATAGTTTTTATATTTAAGGAACATTTCATATAATTTTTATTATAATGAATAAGAATTAATGTTTTCAATAAAGAATTATGGTAATTAGGGTTAATACCATGTATCAAGATAATACGTGATCAGGGTATTTACATGTTTATTATGTGATAATAAAGAGGTATTTTATGATATACGGGAGATTAATATTAAGCTAATTTTGAAAATTTTAGTGACCTTCTTTTTAAAAAATTTTATTTTCATTTTTGGAAATGTCAAAATGTTAACCATTTATGAAAAGGTTTAGGTTGACCATTAATTGAGGCTTTAGAAATTAATGTTTCCCAATATAATGATTTATGCATATTGGATAACATGTTCTAACCATTTTTTTTGATGATACCAGAAGATATAAAAAATGGATTATCAGTCTATCTTTGTGTCTTATGATCCACTATTTCTTCAAGAATTAAAATTTCAACTTCATTTCATATAGTATGATTTGAAGTAGAAATTTATTATGGCACAAATAAAGAGTCTAATTGTATTTATTAGATGAAATAAGTAATTATGTCTTTTCAATGTATTTTGGAGTAAAAGTTTATCCTATTATCATTATTTTTTAGGATATCAGTAATGTTTTCCAGCCCCATATGGTTAATGGTTTTGTGGTCATTATCCTTGTCTTGAAAAATATCTTTATCACTCTCTATAAGAACTTGATATATTTTTTTCTATTCTATTTCCATGTTTTATATTTTCACCTATGTTCTCTTATGTTGAAACATAGTTATGAATTAATTTAGGTAACATTTATGTTTCTAACATTCCAATTTTAATAGAGGTATTAGTATTAATTTAATGACATGATTTTCTTTTATTGTAACATTATTTTATTAAAAAGTTGATGAATTGGTTGAATATTTAGGGAAAAATCTATTTTATGGGGTGTAGAATGTAACAAAGTGATATTTTATTGAAATATATTTTTTAAATATTTTTTGATATATTGTGTTACAGGAAACACTATCTTAAATTGTGTTATACGGAAAGCTGAGTTTCTACCAAAAAATAATTTTGTTGTATAATTAAATAAATAAAATTTTAACCAATACAATAGGATGGTGTGTAATGAAATGATTAAAAAAATTATGAATTTATGGTTTACACATGTAAAACCCATCTGAAAATAAAAAAAACTTTTCTTCAAAACCCATTTAAATGTTCATAAGTGTGTTTTATTCCAATAAAATATAAAATAATGCTTGATCAATTATATTAATGACCGATAAATATATTACTTATAAAACATAATGTTTTCCCATAACCCAATCTGTTTTCTATATATTATATACAAATAAATCCAATAATATTCATAAAAGATGTATTTTTTCTAAAGACAATTTTTCTGATCTCTGATAGGGAACTTTTTTAAAAAATTTAACATTGAAAATTTTAAAATATTAATCTGATGAAATATAATTTATTTTAAAAATATTAATATAAATTTTTAAAAATTTTTATTTTATTATAATTCTTATATGATTCATTTTTGGATGAATAGTAAATATCATTGCATTTTAATTGAAAACTGAAGATTCATCTAAATAATTTATAATATTGATTTATTTTTTAAAATGGTTTCAATATAAAATTATATCAATTAAATATCTATTCATCCTATTCATTTCATTTGAATCATTTAAATATTGTATTTGAATTTAAAAACATTTCAAATTATAGAACATTTTCACTTTAAAACCCCACTTTCTCACCCTATCTAGAAGAATAATTTTAAATTAATTTTATCCAATTATGTGTTTTAAATTTTTAATAATTTAGTAAATATTTGGAATATGAAGTTCCAAATTTAATAAATACTTCCCTTTTACTTTCGAATAATATGAATAGTAATTTTTTTAATCTTTATTACCAAACTAATGGGTAAATTGGTTAATTTGGGTTGAAAATAATGTGATATTAACTATAAAAATACCCTAACACTTACCCAAATTTTATTAAATAAATTTAATTCAATAATTAACTCCTATGTTTTGAAAATTAAATCTTTAATGTACAATTATCCTTTAGAATGACTATGATATTATTAAAATCAAAGAGAGTGACAAAATGTCACACTCTTACTTTTCCTAAGTATAATATTTTTAATATGGAGATAATTATAAGATACTATCAAAAAAATATTATTATGAACTATAAAAGGTTTATATTAATAAATTTACTTAATTTAATTTTTTTAGTAAATATATAATCATCATAAAGAAATAAAAAATGAAGATATATTAATTATTATATTAATGAAAAAATCAATTAAATGATATTACAAATAAAAAAAGAAATATTATTGGAATTAATGATGATGCTCAATGAATTTTATAGGTGAATATAAAATATTTTGGGCATATCAAATGATTTGTTATAAAGTTATCAAGCTTTATTGAATCTATTAAATTCAATGTAACAAATAGTGTCATAATTGACATGAATGATATTTTACGAAATAACAATCTATTAAATTATTTAAAAATCATGTAAATATTTCAAAAATAAAAATTGATTTTGATATTTTATAAAATTTTATAAATTTAACATTCATTTAAATTTCATTCCATATAAAAACAAATTATAATTTTTTATTATTAAATAATTTGTTACCATGGTTAAAATTGAAATTGGTTAACATAGGGTTAATCAAATTGATATTGTTTTCAGCAATAACAAAACATTTATACAATATATTAATTAATGTAATAACAAAATTCGTTTATCTTATATTTGAATCCATGTAAAATTGGTTGTATTTTTCTTGAAAATTAATTTATTATAAATTAATCTTTAGAGAAATTCCAAAATGTGCCTCACCTCAATTATTAAGGGGAACCTATTATTATTTTTTATTCACAATTCAAAACCAATTTCCATCCAACAAAAAAAATCCAAATATCTAATAAAATTCCAAAAATTCGTCTCAGAGAACTTCCATTGGTCATAAATCCAACCAAGGAAGTCTTTTTGTGCAAACCAAAAGGTGATACCTCAAGAAGTGGTTAGCTTCATCAATAAGCATCCAGTTTTATTTCTCCCATACACCCATTAATTTTTTATCATGTTAATATAATAACCTATGTATAATAAATATTCTTATATGTTTTTATGTTAAGGGAATGACCTAAAAACTCTCACACATCCATCAAATAGAATTCACCATAATCATTCATGTGCATGGAAGACTACCACCTCACGAACAAATGTCATTCATTATTCCATTATCACATTTAATGGTTGGGTATAAAGATGTTTTTATAGTTTATATACAATATATATTATTTTTATAATTTTATTTTGAATCTTTAATTTTTATATCACACATACTTTCTTTCCTTCCATGTTGTAAGAATACGTTAACATAGTTCGTGTGTTCAATAGAGTACCGCCTCATGAAGTGATGTGAATCATTCAATATTAACGTAGAATGTATTAAGCATGGTTTAACTAAAAAATATGTGATTTAAATGATATAAAAATTATTTTATAATTATTATATAACTTATAATTTTCTTCTATTTTATCTGACAAGATAATTAAAATAGTGCTCATATGTACATACGACCAACCGTCTCCAAGAACGGTGTATTTTATTTTATACATATAAATTTGATGAATCACCATATGTACATATATAATAAATATATATGTTATTTTTATCATGTTTATCAATTTTAGTATTATAAAATCATGATCAATGTATGTTGACCAAGAATAAGAAGTCAAATCATGTATGAAAAAACAAAGCGGTTATTAATAGAAACATGAATTTAACACGGAAATGTTAATAAATTTATAATATATTGTCTTATGTAAATAATATACGGTATTATATATATGAAAATTTTTATTTTTTATATTTATACTAAACATATATTTTTCATACATTATTATTTAATGTGTATAAAGGAATTCAAGACTTAAGGTAAGGGGATTTCTAGTCGCACTTTTATTTCTCTGAGAGTTATGCCATAATCTACACTAATTTTATTTGTGAGGTTTATATAATTCTTATGAATTTAAACTACGATACATATACATTATATTTTGGTTATTTACCTACCCATGTGATCATTTATCTTTCATGGAGTTTATGGTTCACAATTTACAAAATCGGTAAAGTAATTTAGTCTCAATTTTCCATCTTTAAGAAACATGTTATGTTGTTCACCTATATTATTTTATATGGGGTAAATACTACCCTTTAAAATTATGTATCAGGAATATAATTTTTTCATGATATTATATGTTTCAATTAATTTTATTCTCTCTTCGGTCATAAATTAATTTTATTAAAAAACCATGTCTTCCATAAATGTTTTAAAAAATGTTTTTAATTGATCATTTGATTATTTTCAAGGAAAAGTATCTCAAAGATGTAAAAAATGGGTTTTAAAATATTAATTTATAAATTTTAATGGTTATTTTACATTTTAATTGTTTTCTAAATGTGTAATTACCTCAAAATATTTTTTCTAATTGGAAAGGATATTCTACTCATGAAATGTTAAAAAAAGAGTTCTTTCAAAATTATTTTCCATCTAATATAGAATTCATTGGAGTTAGTCATATATTATCGGGGAAATTATCCAAGTAAAAAATTATTATTATTTCTATGAATGGTTTTTGTTTATGATGACATGATACTTATTAATTCTACATCTTTTCCACGAGTTATGTTATAATGAAATGTATATAAACCCCATTAATTTAAATTGGTTTGATATGAAGAATGATTTAAATTTTTATTGAACACATATGTATATTTTTCATTATGTGATGGGTGAGAGATATATCTCCATCCAATTAAATGGGTAATTAATAATATACTATGAGATATTTAGGGTAATCATGTTGATATTCTTAATCCATTATGGGAAACGAGTCAATGTTCTTGATCTATTATTGGAAACAAGTTGATGTGCCAAATCCATTATGTGAAACTAAGGATAAGTCATGATCCAAAACTATTGGTATTTAAATTTGAAATATGAAATGGTTTTCTACACATATGATAATTCCACACACATTTATGATATGAATATATGTTTCATGATTGATTTAAGATGAATTTTCATTCTTATGATTAATGTATTTTTAAAATGTTAATGTTTTCCCATGACTCATGTTTATGATCCATGATAGGTTGGGTATGAAATTTGTGAGTTATTCATATGTTCTCATACCATTATTCTTATGATATGATTACATATATCCTATTTTTTCACTTAATGAGCACATGAGCTCACCCTTTATTATGTTTCCCCCATGTTATGAAGAGATGTTTCACGTATTATTAATAAAGTAGATGGTATTTATATGGGATGTTGAATATATTTCATCAAATTAGAATACTGTGTACAAAATTTATGATCTCACAAAATAATTATGGTCATCGGTCATGTATTTTTCTAATATGATGAATATTAATGTAGAAAGATGAAATATTCATGATTGAAAATCCAAGGTCATTATATTCTCAAATTTAATGTGAGATTCAAGTATGTATCTTCCATACCCAAACTACTAAACTATTTGGTCATCCAATATGTGATACCATGTATCTAAAACCAATGTAATAAAGTACCAACAGACTCTATGATACTATGGTCAAGGTCATTACAAACATGATTACCTATCTTCCAAACTATATTATTCATTGAATTTATCCACATTCATTCCTAATACATACTATAATTATTTGTTTATTTAGAAAATGTGTATTGAAAAAATTAAATTACCCAATGGATTTTCAATCACCAATTTTTCTTTGTATACCATCTTCTAGGGAAAGTATTTGTAGATAAAAAAAATCATATATTCGATGGAAAATCAGCTAATTATAGAGGTAAAAAATTTATAAATCACTAAACCTTATATTGTCAGGTTTTATTAACTTATGGTTGTGTGATTTAATTCTTTTCATAGGAAAAAATTAAATCTAGTTGAACATGAAATGTTTAAACAAATAAAACATTTTTTATGTATTATTGAAATCTTTAAACCATTATTCATTTTAAAATATTATTTATTTGTATGAGGTTTCATGTGTTATTTTACATTATCTTTAAAAGATTTTACTATATTGAATCAAATTTTATTCGATATTTTAGCTGATAATACTGCCAGTTTGAGAGTGATAGTTTCCTCTACCTTTATAAAACTACTTATTTGTGATGACTTATATTTCTAAAAAGTTATATTTATTTTCAAATTAGAATATTTATGATTTTTAAATCTTTTAGAAAACCCCTATAATCCCCAATGTATTTATATAACAATAACATTATTAAAAACTCATCATCTATAATTTTCAAATAGATTTGTAAGAGTTATCTTTGGGGAGTTATTTACCTATAAAATATGTTAGAACTTTCCACACTATGGAGAAATAAATAACTCTGTAATTTTATTATTCCATACAATTAGAATTGTTATGTGTACTTATTTTCCTTATCATAGACATAAACCACTAAAAATATTTTTGTAGATCCTACCAACTAGTGATAGATATAGTAACCAATTTTATTAATAATATGAATTAATGGTATTTTGATGTGTATAAACTAATATGATTGTGACTACAACCTATTAGTCACTGTCCCCCAACATCAGTCCCCAGAGAGAGGTCAAAAGGTTGATGTTTTTTAGGTTTATAATACAATTGATGGATACGAAGTTTATATTTCAAAAATTATTTTTTGGTGGGTTCAATTTTAACCGCTCACATTATGGATCATTTATTAATTATACCGGTGTATGATAGGCCTCGATTGAATCCAATTAAGAATTAATGGTTTTGATTATATCTTCATTTTATATTGTTTCTTATATTAAATATTGTTATAGGTGAATCACTAGAGATTATGATTAATGGTGACCCAAAGTTGAAAAATAATGATAATCAATTAGTGAAACTATTATCCCGATGAGAGTATGTGGTCTCAGATTAGATAGATTTATCCATTATACCCTTATACATCAAATAAATTCTTCATTCCAAACATGATCAATTGATGGTTGTATAGATTTATCTTTTAAACCATCCATGTTGGGTAAATTACATTGGAGTAACTAATTTTCAACCATATCATCCCACACACACCATAATAGGGGGTGAATTAGGGATTCAAAAGTTTTTCAACACTAATTCAAGTGGATACATTTCTCATGATGAAAATGTGAAAATATGTATCACAAAAAACCATAAATTTATAGTATATATGTATAAAAAAATTTCAATTACATATATATTTTACATGGTTCACCAATAAGGGATAAATCGAAGTACAATATATCGATGACATTTCTATATACCAAAATCACCATCCACAAAAGTGATTACAAAGTATTATAATGCATCACTACCAACCCAGGAATCACTCCCTCTATATATCAATCCAACCACTACCATAATATATGTAATTAAATATATCAATACAAATTTTGCATAAAGTTAATAATAATTATATTAATATATACCAAATATGTGATGTATTTGTCATTATGATTCTATATCTCCAACTATATTTGGATATTCAATGAATTTCTTCCATGGTAGTGGATTTCATCCATTCCCAATGTGTTGATTCTCATTAAAAATTTTTTAGATTCTATATTCATCCAATTAAATAGAATTGAACAAATTAAATCTTCCAAATTCATTCCTTATAAATTTTTAATATTCCCCATATGTTTGGTCCTCAAAATTTTAATATTAATTCAATTAATTCTCCAAATTAAAAGTTAATATCTCCAAATTTTAAAAAATACTTGAAATTTTAGAAAGGTTTATAATCATACCAATCAAATTTGGAAGCACTTATTTATAGAATCATATACGTTAACTTCACCATATTATATTATCACTACTTCTATTATGTATTGTTTTTATATCAATATAGAATCAATATATTTTGCATTAAATAAGTTTTAAAACTCATTGAACATTATGGAATGGATATCTATATATTCATTGATCTTAATCAAATTATAGTTTTAATTTCAGGGTTGTTGTTTGGTCTATTGTTCTAGGATGAATCTATTACCTCACTAAAACATCATCACTCAGAAGTATAGTGTGAGAAAACCCAATCTCTCCGAAACTTATGAATTTTGTGGCGTAGTAAGGGGAATTGTGATGTCAATCCTTAACCATCCTATATAGAGTTTCACAAAATTTACATTGGTTACTCAATAATATGTAAATATCTTATCTATTATTTTTCTATTAAAATTGGATCTCAATTGAACAAAACTACTATATTTTACTATAATGTATCCGAATTAATGGTGTGACTACCATGATTTTGTTTTTATTTAGTCTTCTATTAAAACATATAGTTCAACATATCTTACACCACATAAAAATTAACAATTTGTCCTACAAATCCAAATAAATTAAAAGAAAACCTAACGTTAAATTAAAATATTCAATATTTTAAAATTGTTCCAACACAATCATATATATCCCACAAATGCTTCCAGTATTCCCTCTCTTTTAAATTCATATAAAATTTATTTTGGAAATATATCCCTTTAGTTTTATTTGTCATATAATGTGTATCAAAGTATAAAAATGAAAATATTATTTAAAAAATAAATTTGTAGTAGAGTAACTCGTTGATACTATAATTCAAATTTTGTAATAATCGATGAAGAAAATAAGACGTCGAGATAGAATTATATATTTAACTCTCGACATCTACTATATGAACCATTTGACGTAATCTTATCGAAACCTCTAGAATACATTTTAAATATATCTATATTTATACATTTATTATCATATTCAAAATCATACCCATTGATTTTTACACCCAATAAATCATATACAACAAAATCCTAATAAATATAGACTCCCCAAAAATATGAGAATGTTATTATGAGATCACTCTGTTGCATCACTTATGGAGATAACCAATCTATTTTATCTACCCATTTTTTAGAACATGAAAGCCTTTATCCCATTATTCTATTTCTCCCCCTTTGACATTAAACTAAAATGAATGATATGTGACAAAACATTCATCATAATTAATTTGGAATCCCTTAGTTATTAAATAAAAATTTCATTGAGAACACTATTTATGAAAATAATTTGTTTCATCAATTTAAAAACTATAAGTAATATTTGAATAAATAATTCAAAAAAAATTATTATTCACATAAATCTACCCTTTGGTGAAAATTATATTTTAATATATAATCAATTACATGTTATCTAGCCATTTCACAACAATTTTGAATTATTTTGGATCAGCTTTCCTTACTCAACATTTTTATTAACCACCCACATAGTTCCAATAATTTAATGATATATTGGTGTCTTCATAAGACCAAAATTTTTATTTTCTTCTATTTATATAAACTCATAATTTATGGTCTTAACCCTTGAATCATACCTAATTACTTATTAAAATATTTTTGATCCACTAATGATAATAAATTTTTTTTCTCTTCACTACTTATCCTTCACGTTTTTAATAGACTAGTTTTATCCCCCATTAATATCTAACTCATCAATCCCATCACATTTACCCCTTTATGTAGTCAATATTTAAGTCATTTTCGTAGACTCTTCTTCTAGATTTTGAACCTCAATGTCATATCAATGCGATGGAATATGTAAGAATCCATAAATTGTTCCTTGAATTACTCCTTAAAAAATTTCTATTGATGTCTTTATGAAACTTTTTCATCTTATATCATCTTTTCAATTAAATCAATGTATAGGATTGTCAATATTTTCACCATGATTTTTATATCACCCCGTATGTTTAATGGTATCATATAGTACCATTTATTCCATATTAAAAAACCAATATTACTTATAAATATCCTAGTTTTTTGTTTTCTGAAAAAATTTCCAAAACTAATTAGTTGTGGCATGATTAGGGATTTTAAGTCATATCATCATATTTTTTCCCATTTACCATGGTGTTGTTACTTACAATGTATTTCCAAATTACTTTTCACAGAACAAACTATGACATGGTATAGAGTACTAAAACATGGACCCATATTGTCCAGATCCACAAAAATTTTGCATTAACTCATCGATTAAAACATAATCTCTTATCCTCCTTTAATCCTATTAACTCACAGTACGTAATGTGGTGTTGAAAGTTCCTTGTGGGCATAATAACTACACCACATCAGAAATTTGGTTATATGGTGTGGCTTCCTTTGTGAATTAGATAACTTCAATTATTTAAATCTATTAAACTCAAACACTTTTTTGATTCAAGGTGTATCTAGGATGAAGAAATCTTGTATTGCAAATAAAATATGGAATCTCTATCTCTCAACATCAAGGAAACCAAAAATATTTATGTGGTATAGTAACTTCTCCAAAAACTTACGTGATCACCTATAAACTATAAGTCTATTGAGTACGACATAGCCTGAAATCTCTGAGTCCCATATTGGAAATTCCTCATGATAATATATAACATATTACAAACCACCTCCCTTTATATGCTTATCTTAGGCATTCTATAACTACTAATGACTTACTACTTATTGTTTCACCACAAATAAGAGAGGCTAAGAATTATCTTTATGTTCTCACTTACAACGTGTCATAACTTCATGCTCACACGCTCCTACATGGACGGTGACAAAATGAACACCCAACCGACTTTATCAGCTATGTGTCTATTAGGATAGACCACCAAATTATATGGAGCCTACTTGGTTTCTGGCCTTTAGTGGGATTGGTTATGTTTTTGAACAATTAGAAATAGCATTATGGCGTATCCTAGGTGAATATGTTTCCAGAAACATTTATGGAAACCTTTAATAATCTCCACTATTAAGTAGTTGTAAGTATTGTGGCACATTATTATTAATGAAAAAAAATATTTTATGGTCTGGAGTAGGGTCTATATCACAGATTCTATCTACCACATAAAAATCTTTGAAAACACCATCCATCATTTCCAATAATATCTTTGTAATTCTTCTTCAATTTTATAGAAAACACAATACTCACAACATAGTAAATGGGTTTTTCAAAACAATCTCTCTATCTAGTATTTTTGATAATTCAAAACAAAACTACATAATCCACTACTTTTCTTTACATAATAAAACCCAAAAAAGCTGGATTAATCTTTACCTTTAGTGGGTTAACAATTGATTAATCAATCATAAACAATGTTCTTCTATGAAACAGTCATCAACGTTAGAAACAAGAGTAAATGAAATAATTATCTTATGATAACATATCAATTCATTAGGTTTCAAAACCAAAAATTACAAGACTTATAACACCCATATTTTCAATCATTTCATTCTCCCCTTAAATATAGTCACTCGTTTTATCAAAATCATATTCTATCCTTTTTCCAATGTACCCATAGAGAACTTCATTGAAGATTTTAATAAATAGATTAAGAGACACTAAACATAATTAGATGGAATAAATCAAATCATTCTCTAATATAAACTATTACAGGTGGTGGGGTTACCATTTTTAGTCCATTTTATGAAAAGGTTTTAGTAGGACTAAATGATCAAACTGAGGATGTTCAAAATATGGTCTTGGGAATGTTTTTATAATGATATCCATAACTTGATCTTATATTGGTATAAATTCGATCTTGAAAACATATTGTTACACCATTTCCATCATTAAATGTAACTTTATTTCGACATGCTTAATTATTGTGCGATGAATTATATTTTTTCAAATGTTTACTTAACTATTGTTGTTACAAATTATCATAAATTGAGATTCCACATAAATACCAATGTGTTTATGATATTTTTTTCATCCATATTACCTAATTAAATTCTAGGGTTGTCTCCACATATTTTTAATCTACATTGACTAGTTATATGAAGTAATTTTTCGATGATTGACATGAAAATCAAGAGATACCCCAATATAATACACCTCTGTATGTGAATTTTTTATCATCCACAAAACCTACGTAATTAGATATATGTATCAAACCGACTGTTGTTGTGAGTTTATATAATAGTACAACCCAAATTCCATTGTTTAGTTGGTATTGTTATGTATACATCTTATAACAATCATGTGACATTCCTGGGACAAAATATGATATATTGAAGCTTTAAATATGGGTAATTTTTTTCTAGATTACATTCTTTCATGTAGCGTTGTATACCTATAATTTTTCTATATGGGGTTACAAAAACTTTTTTACATTCACTTTCTTTGAAAAATTTCTTCCATGTTTCCACTGGTGTTGGAATGGATTTCTTGTACTATATTTGAAATCATTTAAAAACCCCCTGGGATTATTTGGGTTGGGACATAAATTTACTCTCTTAATTCTAAATCATTTACAACCCAATTATGTTGGATAACTCATTAACTAAAGACATTTCAAATTCCTGCATTATCAAATCTGAGTACTACATTCATTAAATTTCATCGGATCCTACATCAGAATAGACAAGTATTACCATCCATTTCCCTTACATATTTTTGATGTAGAGGATGTGATAAACGACATATCTATGATAATATATCCTTTATATGAATTTATCTATCCATGAGTAATATAGTCATGTATATTTTTTTATCCTGTTTAATTATTTCCACAATCGGTACACCTTTTATTCATCACCATTTATGAGATATCCGTGTAGTTACAGGATACTGACTTCATCTTTATGGAATTTGGTCATGAATGATGATTTTACATCCATTTGATAAAATTAGAATATTTTTTGATACTCATTTATTGAAATAATATAATGCTTTCATGTAAGGATGTAGCTGAAAATGATTTATCAACAATAGTCCTATAAATTTGAGAATAACCCGTATACATGAAAAATTCCTTATTCCTTATCACCATACTTTATTAATTTATTTTTTCTCAGATGTCCCCCTTAGTTCCAATAACATTTTTTCATTATATCCTTTATATGATTTCACTAGTCCAGTTTCCCTAAATTTGATACAGCAAACATTCATTTTTTCAAACCAATTTTAATCAATAGAAGCATCATAAAATTATTTTTCTAACACCTAAGATATTAATGATGTTTACTCAAGTGATTATATCCTAAATTTTTAAATTAGGCCTATCTAGTCTCTCACAATGTTTATATCCGTGAATTTGGATCTATTTGATTGTTTTACTGTAAATTTTGTTCCAATTATATTCTCTTCTTTATTATATATATTATCCATATTGTGTAACCCTATAAACTCATATTTATCTAGACATATCATCTTCAAAGTCCATATCATATTCAACAATATCTCTATTAATATTATTCTTGTAGAAATAAAAAATATTCTCATTATCCAAAATGACGAAAACTGAAAATTCAACAAATTTCTCTATCTTTTATTGCTGAATCAATATACCTTACCCTTAAATGAACATTGGAGAAATATAGCTAAATCACCATATTCATAAATCAATATTTTTTTAATCTTTTGACACATTGAAATCATTTATTTTAAAACTAGAGAAAATTACAAATAAGTAGTACAATGAGTTCCCCAATTCATGGTGGTCTGCAGTAGTAGAGTCCCAAGACATATCATTATTCAGTGTGAATAATTTATTTCCAAATAGTCTGTCACGACCCGTCCTCGGGGCCCGTACCGTGACTACCCCAAGCCCGCCTTCCATAGGTCAGGGGCTGGCGACTAGCACCAAGGCGTAAATCCCGGTAAAAAGGGAAGGCATTGTCTTTGTAAAGTAAACAATCACACAGAGTACAAGCGGAAGAAGTAAACACTAAGTAAAACTGAGTACAACAGTAAGTGAGGAAAGTAAAAAGGGGCCGGAAATACAAGCCCAACTGTAAAGTACAACTTGAAGGGAAAACAGCAACTGAAAAGTAAAGCTGCTACGCCGAGCTGTCCACTAGAAATCCCACCTGAAGGGTGGGTACAGATAGCTCCTCTGCTCCTCGGGCTCCGCTGTTCGCTCCGAGTATGTCCGCCCAGTGGTCCACCTTCGGGTACCGCCTCGTCGTCACGTCCACCTCTGGGTACCGTCTCGTCGTGAGGTCCTCCTCCAGGTACCATCTCGTCGTATAGTCCACCTCCAGGTACCGTCCAGTCCTCGAACACTCGGCCTCTGTCAGCACTGCCCGTCGTCTGCAACCAACACAACGAGGTGCAGGCATAGCCCGTGCAGGGGTGAGTATAACGATACTCAGTAGGGACCCCGAGACCTTCAAGGTCTCACTAAACCAACAAGGATAACCACAAAGAAGATCTCAACAGATAACCTCTACTTAGGTATATTCCCATACATATACCTAAGTTATCACGTAACCCATCTCAATCATGAGGAAACACAAGGATTGTGAAATCAATGGATAACCACTACCCGGGTATATGCCCATACATATACCTAAGTTAGCAAGTGACCCATCTCAATCATGAGGTAAACACAAGGTTAAAAGTCTCAGCTCAACCAGGATTTTCATTATCGAAACCATAACTGCAGAAGAGCTCCGTCTCTGGAGTGTACAGTGGTCCTGTCACGACTCCGAGGTACTGCTCCCTAACCTAAGACTGCTGAAGAACTCCACCCATCGAGAACTAAGGGCCAGCTGCTACAACCAAGCGCTCCCATGTGCCGCTACAACCAAGCGCACCTCTGTCGTGGGTCTGCCGCTACAACCAAGCGCTCCCATGTGCCGCTACAACCAAGTGCTCCCATGTGCCGCTACAACCAAGCGCACCACTGTCGTGGGTCTGCCGCTACAACCAAGCGCTCCCATGTGCCGCTACAACCATGTGCACCTCTGTAACACACCGAGTCGTTCGATCAGCAGTCGTCGGGTCTCAGCCAGCTACACGGTCTCCGTACTCCGCACGCTCGTCACTGGGAGGGTCCGCTCCACGAGCTACAGGTCGATACTCCAAGTATCTCAAAGTCCCACGAAGAAGTATCTCAAAGTACCGCCACATCATAGGGGTCTCAACGCAAGAAACGGCGCATCAATCGGACGCCCGGTCTGTGAGTTATTAGCCTTTTCGTCCCAGGGGCCCGGTTGGTTTCGTGAGCGAACCGAACCCGGCCGTATCTCAACTGTACCCCGAACTCTCATAGGGTAAACTCATAGGGACCGTTTCTCAACGCGATCACCAACGCCGCTGATGGTTCGTCAAACAGACGTTCTGTCAGAATGATATCAGCTTTTCCAATCCAGGGTCCCGGTTGGATTTCGGTGTGATCCAACCCGGACACTATCCATCTGCATCAAAAACTCGGGCGGAGGATGCCAAAAGTTCCGTATCGTCAATAGGAACGCAACGCAACAGACGGTGCGTCAATCGGACGCCTGGTCTGGAAGTTATTGGCTTTTCCGTCTCACACCCACCCTGGGGAACTTCCCAGGAGGTCACCCATCCTGATCACTACTCTAGGCCAAGCACGCTTAACTATGAAGTTTTAACCACGTAGCCTCCCGAAAAGGAAGATGTACCTTGAGTATAGTATACCGAAACGACCGTCTCGATCCAAGGATCGCGTTGCCGCTAACGGCGAGTCGTTTGGAGGCGCGTAGCCCAAGATATGGGCATTTGACCAAAAGTGGTCCGAAACTGGGGGTCTGGGCCCCGGCCGACCCGGCCCGACCCGAACCGGGTCGGCCCCAGCCGGGTCGACCCGACCCGGTCCGGCTAGACCCGGCCCGGCCGGCGGCGCGACCCGGCCGGCGGTACGACCCGGCCGGCGGTGCGGCCAGCGGGTCGTTCGGGTGCCGCGCGCGGGGAGCAAAGCCCCCCCCCCCCCCACTTTGTGAAACCGCGACCCCTTAATTAGGGCCGCTTGAAGACCCGGCTCTGGGAATTAATTCCCCCGGTCTCCACTGGCCGGCCGGCCCACACTGGCCGTCCGGTTTCGCCACCAAGGACCGGCGACGGCCGGTCCTTCCTTCGCCGACACCGGCGGCCCGGTGTCGGCCGCCGGTCATCTTGCTCTGCCGCAGCCCGGAACCAGCCGCGGCCTATGCCATTCGGCTCGATGCGACGGCATCGATTCCCTCCGCCGCGGCCCCGCTCCGGCCGCGGCGCCTTTGACTTTCTTCGACGCGATGCGATGGCATCGCGTTCTTGGATTTCTTTCCACGGCGCGGCGAGACGTCGCCGCGCGTATCTTCCGCAATAAATCTTGTGGTGCAACGGCACCACGTTTTCTCATATCATCCTCATGATACCATCACGAAAAACAAAGGAGGAGGGTCATCCATGTTTGTGCGGTCCGACCCCCTCGCGTTATTCAATAACAAAAAGGGTTTTAATCCACGATTATCACCAAGTTTGTATTCACGAACAATTAAATAAAGAAACCCCTACCTCGATTCAGATACGGTGCACGTCAACAACCCGCGGAAGACGAGCGTCGCGGAGGTCGGGCGTCGCCTGGAAAGAACGTCGACTCCGTTGTCGTCGAGGTGCGTTCGAAGGGGAAACGTCGTTGGAAGAAGACGTCGCGTTCTTCGGTGGAGATGTTCTTCGTTGGAGGTGTTCTTCGCGTTCTTCGTCGATGTTGAAGAAGAAGAAGACTTAGCCTTTTCTCTCCCATGTCTCCACCACAAGAACAACTAACCCCAAAATAAAATAATCCTCCCACTTTTTTTATTAACCCAATATAGGTTTTGAATTTCAAGAGTTTGAAAATTCAAAACCCATATTTAACTCATTTAAGTTATTAACTTAAGATGTTATAAAATTAAGGAGGTGTTAAGTTATCAAAACTTAAATGGGGGTTTAGAGGGGTTAGGAAAGTTAAGGAATTTGAAGAGGTGGGGAGGGGTTTGTGTGGGCCCCACCCTTTCAAATATCCACACATGGGAAGTTGGATGGATGTGGGCCCACCACCAACTTCCCATGGGAGAAGTTAACAACTTAACATGAAATAAAATTGATTTAACAATTTTATTCACTTTTTTAATAAAACCCCAAAAAAATAACTTCTTATCCCTCACAAACGCAACTACGGTAAAGGTTCCCTTAAGCGATTACCGGCGTTGCGAGTTCATCGGTGCAATCGGATTTCAATTCCGAGCACCGGTTCAAAAGATAGAAATTCCCGCTCGCTCGTTCACTGAACGTACCCGAGCCAAACTTCGGAAATTAATTCCGGTCACACCGGACCTCGGAATCAGGCGCCGTCAGAAACTGCGTTCTTGTAAAATTTCAAAGAAAATTAAGAAAAAAATTCCTTGAAATTTCCAGGTCTTTACATTACTCCCACCTCGGGGCTTTACGTCCCCGTAAAGCTTCAATATAAACTAGGGTCACAAAAGCGGTACAGAGCACGCATCTGAGCCTTCCGCTCCCATGTGCTTACCTGGAGGTTCCGTACTGCCAACGAAAGTGCACCCGAGGAATCAATCTTCCTCATAGGATCTGCTCCTGTCGATCCTCGATCCCTACTGGAACCTCCGTGAAAGACACCCCATCGCCATCGTCCAGCTCCTCATGGTCGATGATATGCGCAGGGTCGAGCACGTATCTCCTCAGTTGAGATACGTGGAAGTCATCGTGCACCTGGTGCAACTGCGGTGAATGGGTCAAGCGGTAAACCACCCCGCCTACCCAGATGGGGACCTAAGAAGGTCCGCTGAACCCTGGAGATAACTTTCCGCCTTGGCCACATCTCCGTAAACCTTGTCGAGGTGAGACCCGTATAAGAACGTGGTCTCCATCCTCAAACTCCAGATGTTTCCAATTCCTATTAGAACTGGAACTCAAACGACTGCTGCCACGAGGGAAAGGTTGGCTGATTCAAGAGTGATCGATCGCACCCTCCCGTGAAAGAGTTTATCCCGTGCTGCCTGGGGTTTCCTTTTCACCGACCAAGGAAAACCCATCCCGACGTTTGCCTAAAACCGTCAATTTGAGTATGAACAGTTATTTCCCATTCCATACTCAAACTAATGCCATAAGGCCTCGACGCTGTCACCAATAGATTCCAACCGAAACTCTCGCCTCGAGGGTCTGACCACACCGTCAGCGTAAGTGTGATTATCAAGTCTCCTACCAAGGTATCTCCAGACGTGAGGGTCAAGTCCACGGCTTACCAGAAACTCTAGGTCTGGAACAAGATTTGTGAAAGCAAGAAATGATTCACATCGACGTCCGTTACTACAACATCTAGTAGTGGACACAGACTGTCCCTTGAATCATTTCTAGAGCCATTGGGTAACACTCCTTGACCGCATGCAGGCGCACTCTTCCTCCGCCCTCCAGCTCCCAGAGCCTGGCAGGAATAACTAAGGCGGGTGGTTGTACCATGTTAGGATGTTCACCACCTCATGCTGCTCTCCTAGATCTGCCTCCACCTCTACTGCTTCGTAGACTCATCTCTCCTTTAAGCTTCATCTTCATAACACACCTGAGTCTCTATGACTGGCACCGGTTTCCTGTTTCTTACTTCACTGAGCAGTATTCATCCTCTCTTGGATGTCCTGGACCTCCTTTAGTCTCACAAGAGCTGCTATGATTTCTTCTTTGCCGATAAGAGAAACCTGGTCTCATCCCCTGGATGAACCACATTCGTTGCCTAATACAGTCAATCCTGCCATGAATGATGCATTCATGCCATGGATGACGTCGTAAGGCCTAGACGTATCTACTAAGAGATCCAACTGTCACTCTCGCCTCCAAGGGTCGAGTCACACTTTCGGCATCAGTGTGAGGTCACTGTGTACCCTCTAGTAGAAATATCAAAAGTGAGGGTCAAGTAAACAGTTTAATCGGGACCACTTAGTATCAACCAAACAAAAGGACAGGAAAGCAACAAAGATAAGTGTCTTTTTATTATTGCAGCTCATAGTACAAAGACACGAATACAATTCAACATGGAACTAGAAGTACAAAGGACGTATCCACTAGTTCCTCTCCTGCCCACCTGCTCTCAGAGCTCTACTGCCTTGTCCACTGCTCGGCTGTTACTCAAGCACTCGCCGCTGCTTCTGTCTCGGTGGCTCCTCCAACACCCGCTGATCAATCGTACGAGGAGTCGGACAGTCACGTGCCAGGTGACACTTTCCGCCGTAGGAGTAACATTTTCCGTTTCTGGCATGCCGGGCTCTGACCCAACCTCGGGTGCCCCGCACCACCAGTCCTAAAACCCGAGATCGTCCAACTGCTAGTCCGGTCCTCCTGGACCTCTGCATCATCTGTCTACTGCCCATAGATGACTCAGATACTAATCGAAAAGCACGCGGCAAAGGTGAAATCTCCTGTACACGTTCAGGGTGTAGAGATACTGGCACAAACTCCACCCTGAAGAAGGTCTCGAAGTCTTCCCATGCGATGTTCATCTCATCGCAAAACTGAAACAAGTGGCTCCACCACCTGCCTGATGCTTCCTGAAGGAGGCTGGTAGCAAAGATCACTATGAAGTCTGCCGGTGTCCCCACTATCCTGAAGACTCTCACCACAGCCTCCAGCCAAACCTCAGCCTCCTGCGGGTCCGTCTCTCCAGGGAACCTGGGTGGCCTCTGGCGCTGGAACTCGTGCAGCGCGCTCAAGCGTCGTGCATCACCTACTGCTGGGGCTGGTGGCATCGGTGGCCCAACGGGTAGCAGTACCGCTGGTGCCTCCGCTGGTGCCTCAACTGGGATAGGGCCCTGTACTGAGGCCTCGTCGCTCGGCGGGCTGTCAGTACGTACCACTCTCGGGGCTCTAGCTGGTCGTCCGTGAAAAGGCATTCTGAAAGAAACATCGTGACACGGTCAAACGTTTATACCTGGTGAGCTGACCTGGTTTGAGCTGTTTTAAGGGAAAACCTTTGAAAACACACACACAATTAGTGTTTTCGTGCTCAAAGTCAGAAATCAGTTGTCAGGGTCCTGGTGTATGGATACTTCAGCCACCCGCACCAACACTGGACTCCCTAAACTGAAAACCACACTCGGTACTCTCAACATTATTGCTTCATAGAAAGAAACATCAGAGTTATAAGTTCTGCGGTAGAACCGAACTCCTCTGATACCAATTTGTCACGACCCGTCCTCGGGGCCCGTGTCGTGACTACCCCAAGCCCGCCTTCCATAGGCCAGGGGCTGGCGACTAGCACCAAGGCGTAAATCCCGGTAAAAAGGGAAGTCATTGTATTTGTAATGTAAACAATCACACAGAGTACAAGCAGATGAAGTAAACACTAAGTAAAAACTGAGTACAACAGTAAGTGCGGAAAGTAAAAAGGGGCCGGAAATACAAGCCCAACTGTAAAGTACAACTTGAAGGGAAAATAGTAACTGAGAAGTAAAGCTGCTACGCCGAGCTGTCCACTGGAAATCCCACCTGAAGGGTGGGTACAGATAGCTCCTCTGCTCCTTGGGTCCCGCCGTCCGCTCCGAGTATGTCCGCCCAGTGGTCCACCTTCGGGTACCGCCTCGTCGTCACGTCCACCTCTGGGTACCGTCTCGTCGTGAGGTCCTCCTCCAGGTACCATCTCGTGGTATTTTCCACCTCCAGGTACCGTCCAGTCCTCGAACACTCGGCCTCTGTCAGCAATGCCCGTCGTCTGCAACCAACACAACGAGGTGCGGGCATAGCCCGTGTAGGGGTGAGTATAACGATACTCAGTAGGGACCCCGAGACCTTCAAGGTCTCACTAAACCAACAAGGATAACCACAAATAAGATCTCAACATATAACCTCTACTTAGGTTTATGCCCATACATATACCTAAGTTATCAAGTAACCCATCTCAATCATGAGGAAACACAAGGATTGTGAAATCAATGGATAACCACTACCCGGGTATATGCCCATACATATACCTAAGTTAGCAAGTGACCCATCTCAATCATGAGGTAAACACAAGGTCAAAAGTCTCAGCTCAACCAGGATTTTCATTATCGAAACCGTAACTGCTGAAGAGCTTCGTCTCTGGAGTGTACAGTGGTCCTGTCAGGACTCTGAGGTACTGCTCACTAACCTAAGACTGCTGAAGAACTCCACCCATCGAGTACTAAGGGCCATATGCTATAACCAAGCGCTCCCATGTGCCGCTACAACCAAGCGCACCTCTGTCATGGGTCTGCCGCTACAACCAAGCGCTCCCATGTGCCGCTACAACCAAGCGCACCTCTGTCGTGGGTCTGCCGCTACAACCAAGCGCTCCCATGTGCCGCTACAACCAAGCACACCTCTGTCGTGGGTTTTCCGCTATAACCATGCGCTCCCATGTGCCGCTACAACCAAGCGCACCTCTGTAACACACCGAGTCGTTCGATCAGCAGTCGTCGGGTCTCAGCCAGCTACACGGTCTCCGTACTCCGCACACTCGTCACTGGGAGGGTCCGCACCAGGAGCTACAGGTCGATACTCCAAGTATCTCAAAGTCCCATGAAGAAGTATCTCAGAGGACCGCCACGTCATAGGGGTCTCAACGCAACAGACGGCGCGTCAATCGGACGCCCGGTCTGTGAGTTATTAGCCTTTTCGTCACAGGGGCCCGGTTGGTTTTGTGAGCGAACCAAACCCGGCCGTATCTCAACTGTACCCCGATCTCTCATATGGTAAACTCATAGGGACCGTTTCTCAACGCGATCACCAACGCCGCTGACGGTTCGTCAAATGGACGTTCTGTCAGAATGATATCAGCTTTTTCGTTCCAGGGTCCCGGTTGGATTTCGGTGCGATCCAACCCGGCCACTATCCATCTGCATCCAAAACTCGGGCAGAGGATGCCAAAAGTTTTGTATCGTCAATATGAACGTAACACAACAGACGGCGCGTCAATCG
Source organism: Viscum album (assembly GCA_963277665.1). NCBI lineage: Eukaryota > Viridiplantae > Streptophyta > Magnoliopsida > Santalales > Viscaceae > Viscum > Viscum album. The sequence goes on along the minus strand of OY728123.1, from coordinate 1,418,236,077 downwards.
GATGCCTGGTCTGGATGTTATTGGCTTTTCCGTCTCACACCCACCCTGGGGAACTTCCCAGGAGGTCACCCATCATGATTACTACTCTAGGCCAAGCACGCTTACCTATGGAGTTGTAACCACTTAGCCTCCCGAAAAGGAAGATGTACCTTGAGTATAGTATACCGAAACGACCGTCTCGATCCAAGGATCGCGTTGCCGCTGACGGCGAGTCGTTTGGAGGCCCGTAGCCCAAGATACGGGCATTTGACCAAAATTGGTCCGAAACTGGGGGTCTAGGCCTGGGCCGACCCGGGCCGACCCGAACCGGGTCCACCCGACCCGGTCCGGCTGGACCCGGCCCGGCCGGCGGCGCGACCCGGCCGGCGGTACGACCCGGCCGGCAGTGCGGCCAGCGCGTCGTTCGGGTGCCGCGCGTGGGGAGCAAAGCCCCCCCCCCCCACTTTGTGAAACCGCGGCCCCTTAATTGGGGCCGCTTGAAGACCCGGTCGTGGGAATTAATTCCCCCGGTCTCCACTGCCCGGCCGGCCCGCACTGGCCGACCGGTTTCGCCACCAAGGACCGGCGACGGCCGGTCCTTCCTTCGCCGACACCGGCGGCCCGGTGTCGGCCGCCGGTCATCTTGCTCCGCCGCGGCCCGGAACCGGCCGCGGCCTATGCCATTCGGCGCGATGCGACGACATCGCTTCCCTCCGCCGTGGCCTCGCTCTGGCCGCTGCGCCTTTTACTTTCTTCGACGCGATGCGACGGCATCGCGTTCTTGGATTTCTTTCCACGGCGCAGCGAGACGGCGCCACGCGTATCTTCCGCAATAAATCTTGTGGTGCAACGACACCACGTTTTCTCGTATCATCCTCAAGATACCATCACGAAAAACAAAGGAGGAGGGTCGGCCGTGTTTGTGCGGTCCGACCCCCTCGCGTTATTCAATAACAAAAAGGGTTTTAATCCACGATTATAAACAAGTTTGTATTCACGAACAATTAAATAAATAAACCCCTACCTCGATTCAGATACGGTGCACGTCAACAACCCGTGGATGACGAGCATCGCGGAGGTCAGGCGTCACGGGGAAAGAACGTCGACTCCGTTGTCGTGCAGGTGCGTTCGAAGGGGAAGCGTCGTTGGAAGAAGACGTCGCGTTCTTCGGTGGAGATGTTCTTCGTTGGAGGTGTTCTTCGCGTTCTTCGTCGATGTTGAAGAAGAAGAATACTTAGCCTTTTCTCTCCCAAGTCTCCACCACAAGAACAACTAGCCCCAAAATAAAATAATCCTCCGACTTATTTTATTAACCCAATATAGTTTTTGAATTTCAAGAGTTTGAAATTTCAAAACCCATATTTAACTCACTTAAGTTATTAACATAAGATGTTATAAAATTAAGGAGGTGTTAAGTTATCAAAACTTAAATGGGGGTTTAGAGGGTTAAGAAAGTTAAGGAATTTGAAGAGGTGGGGAGGGGTTTGTGTGGGCCCCACCCTTTCAAATATCCACACATGGGAAGTTGGATGGATGTGGGCCCACCACCAACTTCCCATGGGAGAAGTTAACAACTTAACATGAAATAAAATTGATTTAACAATTTTATTCACTTTTTTAATAAAACCCCAAAAAAATAACTTCTTCTCCCGCACAAACGCAACTACGGTAAAGGTTCCCTTAAGCGATTACCGGCGTTGCGAGTTCATCGGTGAAATCAGATTTCAATTCCGAGCACCGGTTCAAAAGAAAGAAATTCCCGCTCGCTCGTTCACTAAACGTACCCGAGCCAAACTTCGGAAATTAATTCCGGGCACACCGGGCCTCGGAATCAGGCGCCGTCAGAAACTGCGTTCTTGCAAAATTCCAAAGAAAATTAAGAAAAAAATTTCCTTGAAATTTCATTGTCTTTACATAGTCATAGGTATTTCAAAATAGGATTCCTTCTATACCACATCTCATTCAGGGTTTGGAATTATATTAGAAAAATAAATCCCTGATTTGAGATGTTTACTTCTATAAATACCAATTCATTCTAATAATTTCTTAGGTGATATTAATTGACCAATCATCATAGTTTAATCAACGTTGTTAATGATATGATTTATTCTTTAAAAACATTTTTATGAGCTATCACTATTGAAACATGATATCAAAATCCTAATTTTTACATATATTTGTCTCCTTGATAATTTTTTAACTTTGATTAATTTTTTGTGTAAAGCATATGAATATTCATCCCAATAATTATATCAGGTTATATTAAATATCAAGTAAGGAACTTGAATACTTTCATACTATAAGTAAAAACAATCAACCAAATGACCCTACAAAAATAATCACCAACGAAACATATTACCATTTACCATTTGATGATTACTGATTGATTATCATACAAATATACACAAGAATATCCTAAAAAACTCTTAATTAATTTCCAATTATAATATTTTATGTATTTCAGACTATGTTCCCCTTTTGAAAAGAGTTACATATAGGTGTTTTTTCACATGTGGTCTTGGGAATGTCACATGCCCCTACATTCTTCACCTTTCTATGTAGATATATTTGGCTTAAGATACCAAGAAACGTTTTCCATAATTTGTTTTACTATTATTTAGATAGAATGCAACCATTTTTTCTCTAATAAAAACTGTTTCCCCTTGGTTCATCATCCTTAAAGGGAAAGTGACTAATCCTTTAGTTTAATAAGGCTCTCCTTATTTCAAAATTCCATAACAAGTCCTGATTCACACAATTAACTCAAACATCCCAAATTGAGGTTGTGTCCTTTTACAAAGAGCACATCTTCCTTTAATGATATTTTTACATAACTTTAGTTGTCCATGATCTAGTGATTTTTAGTCCGTCATCATTTACAATACAGACCACTCCAAATTTATCATATACTATTCCTGTTCTGAGATTCCTATTTTTGATATTGTGTGAGGTACATCAAATATCCACAATATATATTTTATACCTATCTATTTTTCTATATGATGTATGAGAAATTTTTTTATATCATATCATTTCTAATTCTTCCTTGAGAATTTTTCAACTTCTAATAAATATTGATACACTTGTGTCATTTTTGGTTCATCAATTTCCCATTAATACTGTCAAAAATAAAATATATTTTTGGCATTGAGATTCATGAATGTTGTTCCAATTTTGTGAAATAATCCATTAAATGTCACATGAGACACTAAAATTATACCCTTGAGGTATAGTTGCATGACTTGTGTACTTATCCCTCATACCAAAGATAATAACCATTAATTTCTTAAGAATTTTATAAAAAGTGCATTATTGTTTTTGGTATTATTATCTCTGAAGAATATTTTTCAACGGAGTTGAAATATTTTGTGTGACCCAATTTTACACAATAATAAAACATGATATTTTATTCCATTCTAACATTTCTCATTGATTTTCAAGTAAAAGTTTTAGCTTATCCCATTTTTACCTTCCTCTGGTTTGTCGATTCTTATGCACAGATGTGAGGAACGGTTGTCTTCTTCATTTCATCATACAACACTACAATTTTCCCATTATTTATGTTCATCACTAATTTAATAGGGATACACTATTTACTGGTGAATCCTCGAACTTTTTTAGATTTAACTATTTCTAGTTCCTTTAACTGATACTATGTTGGGTGTAAAGAGTCTCTCTTATTCTTCATACATTTTTCACTAATACGTGACTTCAACTTTGAGTTATTTAGTCCTAATGACCATCTATTTGACTATATTGGCCAAATATTCAATGGTATGTGGTTTTTCTACCACATTGAGCATCAATTCAACATAATTTACTGAGTTTCTTAAAAATTCCGTATTTTAATTTTTCTAACTAATTTTATAAAACATACATTTATTAAACATTTTAAGGAATATATATATATGAGTCAAAAAAACTGTATTTTATTTCTCAGTTTTATCCATCCATTTATATTGATCTTCAAGGGATTCCCCTTGCTCAAATTTTAGATCAACGCTCTCCAAAAAACCATAATTTTTAGAATCATTAATTTTTCTTTCTGTTCTGTCAATTATAGCCACAAAAACATATTCCCCATGGTCCCTACAAATGTCAAATTCTTTCCCTTAAAAGTTATATAGACTTATATATATATGAGATATCATATTTGTATTCTTGAATACTTTTTACTATGATCTCCTCTTAGATTTTTCATCATTAAAAGAACCATTAACATATTTATTATCATTTCTATCATGATGATTTTTCAAACACTTAGTTTTGATATGATGTACTTTAACACATCATAATGAAGTAACTGGAATCTAGAAAATACACATTTCATTTCCCCTACTAAGTTTAGAGGAATTAAAATCCATCACATCATCAATGTGACCTCTTAGACCCAGATTCCACGCAACCGTTCCCCGAGTCCGGTTGCCACATGTCCTGAAGCACATCTACTAGGATAGAAGAGGATATGAACTAGAAAAATGTGAATATGGAGTGTCTATGGAGATAATATGACCTCATTACCAGAGTGGAATAGATCTGATAGGTAGTAATAGATAATAGTGAAAGAATAAATAAACAGATTGCACAACATAAGAATATACAAACATCCAAGTAACATATAAAAACCAAATGAGGTAAACTGATTTAGTTTACATGGATGATAATGTCATGCTTCTACTGGTAAAAAAAACATAGAATCAAGGCATCGATAAATAAATGTTGTACAAAATATACAAAAGGTACAAAAATACCAGAAGTCTCTCCAAACATCTTGATCTCTAGACTAGAATTATTTAACCAATATCCATACCAAAACATTTGGGAATTTTAAGAATCTATAATGGGATGTATCCTTTTATCTATACCTACATGAATTATGAATGACTAGGTGCCATAAGTGGCCTAGATCGGGTGTGAGATAATTCTCTATAGGCCACCACCAACAATGTCTATAAATATCTAGTGGATGTATAAAATATGGAAGTGTGCATGTATAACAATGATTGAAGTAATAACATTGTAATATGGTCCGTATTTGGTTCCTGAAAGAAAACTAGGATGACACTACCTACTTCAGCCGATGATGGAATAAAATTGAATAAGTATCAAGGGGTGAAATTCCCATAATCATATTTATAAGGGACTCTATGCCAAGTATCATAGTAGTAAGGGGATTATCATCCTAATATCAATGTATTAATTGAATCCATTCCCAGTGTCACAGATTAGGGATGCCATGCCCTGTATCACAAAATAAGGATGCCAAGCCCAGTATCACAAGAGTATCACAACGGATTCTATTCCATTATATTTCTATAAGGGTATCCCTGACCATATAGTTTCACAAGGGATTATATTCAAATATATTATCATAAGGGATAACATTACAATATATTATAACATTTATATAAGTGTATCTATCCCCATTTAGAGATAACTAGGGTCATCATGCCCACGGAGTTTATTTGTAAAGGGGTCATCATGCCAATTTGATATAATACTTGCATAGGGGTCATCATTTCCATTCGCTACAATTCAAAAATGTCATCATTCAAATTTATAATAAATAATAATGTATTTAATTCCCTAATATTGGTTATTGGGGTATTTTTTATGGCATTTCTAGTAACTGCAGTAAAATATTTCTGGTTAAAAAAATAAAATATTATGATTGATTTATGAAACTATCATGATACATATTTTTTGTTTTAAATTAGTAGTAGTCTCAATCAAACTTCCCTTAAATATTTAAAAGAAAATTTAATCCCTACCCCTCCCCCACTCCCTCTATGAAACCCTGACCTCCTCCCCACCTCCCCAGACCTCCTCTCATCTCCCTGATGGCGACCCCGATCCCATGACCCCATTTTCCCCCCACCCCTCCTACCCTTCTCTACCTGGTGGGGACCTCGAGCACAAGACCCCCTTTCCCCCACCCATCCTCCTATATTCTCCCTAGTGCTATCCTCAAGCCTCTAACCCCTATCCTCGTCCCCCGGAACTAGACCCCTGAGGCCCTCCGCCTGTCTGAACTCCTATCTTGCCAACTCACTAGGGAAGGGAACCCCCCCCCCCCCCCCGACTGTCCTCACACCAGCTTGGTTCCCCTTCTCAGTGGAAAATTTCTACTAAAGCAGTATCATTACATATCTAGAATATGTTATATCTAGAAATGTTTTATTATCTATATACAGTTCCCCTGGGTTGTTGAATATGTGTCATTATATTCAATAATTATTTTTTCATGCATGAAATTTTTATACAATTAGTTACCTGATTATGGATGGTGGTTGTAAATTATATATTGTGTATTTTTTTCATATTAGCTATAAGTTGATATAGGATAAGGTATCTTATATATTATTCCAAATTGGTATTATTCATCATCCCCTGTCCTATTTTATGTGGGGTTGGGTAAGAACACTCAGCAAACCACCATCTTAGGAGTGGAACTAGTGAGACCAGTTTCATTCTAATTGAATCAGATTGGTTCGGTAGTGTAGAACACCCAGTTTCTAGTATGTAACCATTAATTGATTCTTTTCAGGGTTATAAATTGAAAGGGTGAAGGGTGGGAGATTTTGGTGAAGTCTAAATAAGTTTTTGGGGCTAAAGTAGGTGTTCATGAGTTGCACACAGGTTTTCTAAACTTTTTGGGTATCCCTGAAGAAACTATGTGCAATTATAGTTTTGAGGGAGTAGCAATGTTATGGTTTTGATCATATTTAGGGAGACCATCAAAATGACCAGGAATGGGTTTGTTTAAGGGAGTATCTATAGCATTATTAGTGAGGTTCCCCAAAGGAATCGACATTAATCTTCAAATTTTCTGCAAAAAAGATCTAAATAAGGATTTAATTTCACCTAAGGCCAAATGAGGTTCTACCATTAACATATAGGAAATCTAAAGGCCTCCCTTGGCGATTTGAAGCCGAATTCATGAGGTATATGATCATTCTTCACTATTCATGATCAGTTTCTTACATCTACATAGATCTATATCTCCTCTATTATGACTTTCATTGTTTTAAACCCATTATGGGTAGATCTGATATTATGGATGCCAAATAGTTTTGATATTTGGTCTTGATCATGATAGTAGAATAGATCAAAGATGGTTTTGTGGAGAATCAACTTGTTTTCTTCTACATTCTTCAGCCGTTTTCGAGTTTCATAAAACCATTGAGGTAGGACACTTCTCTCTCAATGACTCTTATTATAATTGATTGTATTAGTTTCAATTTGGTTATTTGAATGGAATTTATTGTGAAAAGAATGTAATAAATCATCTATAGTGATGATTTATGGTATTGGATGAAATTTTGTGACCATGGTGAATTGTTGTGTGATATTATTTAGTTTATTGAATTTAATATGGTGAATTTAGATTATGGATTTACTAGAATTGAAAAATGGGTTAATGGAAAAATATCTTTTCAATAACAATGGTGTTTTATTGAAATGGTTTGGAATTGTAATGATTTTGATGAAAAATGGGTTTTTAATAAAAGTTTCTTTTTCTTGAAAAGGTGTTGTGGAATGATCCTTTTTTGTATTGGTGTGTGAGTTCATATTTTATTTGCAAGTATTGATTGAAATATAACCTTGTGATGTGTACTGAAGGTTAAACAACACATGGGATATAATTACCTTTTGTCAACTTGGTAGATCAATGAAAAACTGCTCATGAGTATGGAACTATCATCATGTAATATGCATGGTTGGTTGTGTGGATGTTTGGAACAGATTCACTATTCCAAATGAATATTGAGAAATGTTTTTAATGATTTGTTTATTAATTTTTATAGAAAAATTACTTTCTAAAAATTCGGTTTCAATTACACTTTTAATCTTTTTGTTATTAATGGTTTTGGAAACATGTTTATATTTAGTTACAAACTGTTTTAAAAGATTGTTATATATAAAATATTTTATATAAATTCTTCAAACCCTTCAATCCCAGTGGAATGATTAGGGAAGTAATTTTGGAAAACCTACTAACTGTTACACTCACCCCTGCTTTGTAACTTTGGTGATTTTGAAGATGTTATCTTCTAGAACATGGGAAAAGGTAATATATCCCATTTTTTGGCCCCACCACATGATACTTGGACTATGCGATGATTTTGGAGCTTATTGATTGTGGATCATTGATTCTTGTGGTGTTTTGGGAGCCTTTGGTTGTAATTTTACTATTTAATTTGATAATTTTTGGTCTTCCACTTGTTCACACATGGGAGTGGTTTTTACCTAAATCAAATAGGTGTGTTGTCTTGCATTATTTAATACATCAATTAGTGAATGGTTTTGTTATGGATTTTTTTAATGGTTTATTTCCTGAACGGTAAATCATACCCACAATATTGGAAACCCTTTGTACTTTATTACCACCCATTGGAATCTTGGGGATGTCTCTTATGGCCATGTAACAGCTCATTGTACTCTCAAGCTAATGAGAGTTAGAAGGTCACTAAAAATGGTATCATCTCATTCGAACCATGCCTTATAAGTAGTTTTCACTTTTTTGGACTTTCAGTAGATTCATACTTGTCCATTCCTTGGGAAGTGATCTTAGAAAGGATTAGGATTGTTAGTACATGAAATATATAGCATAAATGGGCTTATCTATCCAATTTATGCTGAACTTCATTTTACTAGAGTGTTGGAAACATCAATGTTTTGGAGACAGTTATATGATAACGAAATATCACTGTCATGGATTTAGCTAATGAGATGTGCATGTCATGAATTAGAAGAATGAATTCCCACAAGGATTTCATATTTCATTTGGAGTAATGATTTATGATCTTGTGAAAAGGTGTAAATTTCATAAAAATGAAGAATTTGTTTTCAAATATATGATTTTGAATAGAGTATTTGGTGTATTTTAAAAAGTTTTTGATTTTCAAAAGAAATAGTGTATTTTTTTTTCAAAAAAAACTATTTTATGTGAAAAAAGGATGTTTTTGGAAAACAGTGTTGTGATAGTAGTTGTGATAGAATTTTAAATTCCAAGACATTTGTTTCTAGAGAGTGAGACTTACTGAGTTTGGTGTTTTTTTAGTTAATGGAACCCTGTAGGCCTAATAGAAACTTATAGGATGAAGCTACATAAATTTTTTTTGCACTTGGACCATGGGTGGACAAAGAGCTATTTCAATGTATTGTTCATGACTTTCAAGATGTGGATATGGATAACCGAAGGGATAAACCAAGGTATTTTAATTATTCCCTCCAATTCATGACAAAGAATCCACCCATCATCTAGAGTGATCTGGATCCCAACAAATTACAGGCATGGTTGAATAGGATGAATCATATTTTTAATTTCATAATACATCATCAGATATAAAATTCACGCTGGTGACTTATATGTTTGAGGATCTCACATTCTTTTGGTGATATTTGGATGTGTAGGCTAAATTTGATCACGATATTTGATGGGACGATATTGATGATTTTTTACAAAAAACTCTATCCTCAAACTTTCATGATCCAGAGGACGATAGAATTATTTAGCATGAAGTAGTAGAATCTATCGATCACCATATATGAGGCTAAATTTATTCATTTAGTAATATTTACAAGAAATGTTGTGGTGAGTACGTCCCTAAAGCCCTGCATCCTCAAATCAGGGATAAGTCAGGAAATTCGATTGAAGATTTCAATGATCTATATTAATGACTATATAGAGATGATGAACAGAATAGTAGGGGATGAATGTGATATCATAGGAAATGTGGGAGGTAGAAGTATTATGATACCAGTAAGAAATGGTGGAACTTTAATGTTGGGAGAAGGTGCATGAGGGAAACCTATTTCAAAGTTAGGAGTGGGACTCATAATTAGATAGCTGGATCAATAAATCTTCCTCCATGATCAAAGATACAAGTGGGATACTGCCAATGTGGATCCTTGTTCTAAATAAAGCGAGAGTGTAAAACACCACGTTGCGCATGCCATAATTGCAATAAAATGGGACATCATATGTTCTTTTGTCACAGTGCTCCGATGTTAGGTGCTCAAGATAATTATAAAGAGTCGCAAGAATTGAATTCTTCGATAGGACGACGGAAACAATATTAGGATTGTCAGTAGATCAGAGCTATCCATGGTAATACATGGAATACAATAACTCTAAGGTAAGGGAAATATCATCAAGGAAACAAATGTAGAGTGTAGTAATGAAGAAATTGAATGGAGCTGAGCAGATAATTGTTGTTGATCAAGATTGACTATCTATGGTGATATGTATGAATCTATTGAATTATACCATTATACACGTGTTTTTTGATACTGGTGTGTCACATTCCCTCATTACTTATCGTGTTCTTGATTTTATAAGACTAAAAGTAGAGATGATTAATTTATTATTAAAACTCTAAGATCTTATTGGTGAAATAGAATGTCGAGTCACCATGTGAAAAAATGTTATAAAACTATTGATGGTGATGAGCTGAAATAAGACTTCTCATTGTTGGAGATTGATTTTTATGTTGTAATCTTGGATATGAATTGGTTGAGAATATTCAAGTATCACATTGACTGTTATATAAGAATAGTTATTTGGACATATAAGAATGGAATTCAGAATATATTTAGAGGAGAGAAGGGTATAATTAAAGGTGTCATAGGTTTGTTGGCACTAGTGGTGGGAATGTTCTATTATTATTTAGCTGCAACAACCTTTGCATTGACGGAAGAGATTGAGGATACTAGTTTTCCAGAAATTGTGGATCAATTTCATGATTTCTTCCACAAGAAATTATCAGGGTTTCCACATTTAACGGAAGTGGAGTTTATGATTGATCTCCTTCTAAGAACAAATCCAATTTCCCTTCCATAATATAGGATGTAGCCAATAGAGATAAGGGAATTCAATGTGAAGTTAGATCAGCTAGAAAGAAAAGGTTTCATTCATCCAAGTATGTCTTTGTGGGAATCACTAGTCTAGTTTATATAGAAAGAATATAGAACTCTATGTATGTCTGTAGATTTTCATAATCTTAACCAAGTTACAATAATGAATTGGTATCAAATTCCATACATTGATGACCTATTTGATCAATTTATGGGAGCTTGGTGGTTATCTAAAATTGAATTTCAATAAGGATATCATCAATGAAGAGTTCAGAAGGAATACATTCTGAAGACATATTTCAGAAGTATATATGGACACTATGAATATATAGTCATGCGTTTTGGTTTTAAAAATTCACAATTAGTCATTAAGTCATTAAAGAATTATATTTTTCAGAGATATCTATATTTTTTGTTTTGGTGTTTATGGATGACATGTTGGTGTAGTCAAGGAAAGATACTAAGCATGAGAAACACCTGAAAACAGTGTTGCAAATCTCGATTGACCACTGTTTGTATTCCAAATTGTCTAAGTGTGACTTTTGGATACCAGAGGTACACTTTCTCGACTATGTAATTTATGAAAATGGTTTTTAAGTTAAGATTGAAAAGAAGGCATGTATGATATGATGGAAACCATTGAAAAATTAATTTGAGATAAATAGTTATATTGGTACTTCCAGTTATTACTCATGTGTTGTGCATGAATTCTCAAGGCTAGCCACACCAATGATAGCTTTAAAAAAATGATCCATTCCAATGGACAGATGAAAGCTATTAGTATTTCAAGGAGCAGAAAGTTCATCTTACTTTGACACAAATCATTATTTTACTAGAGTCATGATGGGGATATATGGTGTACTTTGGTGCTTTGAGATAGCAGCTGGGTTTTTTTGTTATAAAAGGAGACAATGTTCTGGATTATGGTTGAAGATAGTTTAGAGTTCATGATATGAACTACCCAACACATGATTTTGATCTTGAATCAATTGTCCACGCTTTGATGTCCTAGAATCATTATCTCTTTGGGGATAAATTCACATTGTTCATAGATTAGAAAATTTAGAAATACATTTTCTCACAATGAAATTTAAATATGAAGCAAATGAGATGGATGGAGTATCTCCATATGTATAACATTGAAATTATGTATACAATGGAAAAAGGGAATTCAGTGGAAAATGCATTAAGAAGAAATTCATATTCTCAGTTGGTGAAAGAAGCATCAAATGAATAGAAGTTAATGTTGGTCCTAGCCGACATGCATGTAGAATGTGAATACCAAGGTGATTATGCATTTTCATTTCCTCTACACTTCGTCCTAATTTGGTAAAAATTGTTAAATAGGAATCAAAATGTGATGCATAATTCCATGTTATGAGTTAAAAACATAATTGTGGGGAGACTATTGAGGAATATAAACTTGATTGTAGATCAATGATGTGGTTTAGAAATCATATGGTTGTAATTATGTCTTGTTAGGAAAAAAATATTAATTTGAAGCACCATTCTATATGGGCTATACATATGGGAATATATATGATGTATAAGGAAGTGAAGGAAACTTTTTGTTGAATCAGCATGAAATGGAAGGTGGATGAGTTCATTTTAAGGTACATAACACGTCATCAAATTATGGAAGAACATCAAAGACCAATAGGTATATAAAAATCATTATCTATTCTAGTGTGGAAATGTGAGTAGATAGAGATGGATTTTTTTATAGGTATCCCATGAACAGTTCAAAAAAACGAAGCCTTATGGGTGATAGTGGATGGAATCATAATGTTGGATCATTTCATCCATATTTGTGAAACTCATATGGTGGATGATATGTCCAAAATCGATATCAATAAACTTGTTAAGTGACATGGGATAACACTTTGAATTGTGCTAGACAGAGATCTGTGGTTCACACCTCCATTATAGAAATCATTACAAAAATCCCTTGTAAGTTATTTGAATATGTGTATGTTGTATCATCCTCAGACTGACGAAAATTGTGAAAGGATTATTCATACATTGGTAGAAATGTTTTGAGTTTGTGTGATGGATTTTGGTGGCTCATGGGATGTTCATATGCCCTTATAGGAGTTCTTGTATAATAAAATATTTCAGGATTTGATACATATGGCTTGTTTTTATTGTTGGTATGGGAGTCCATGTTTTTCTCCACTTTGTCTGGTGGATATTGGTGAGACTTCACTAGTTGGGATATTCATATCCATAAAACGATGGAGAAGATTCAATTTATTAAAAAGTGTATGGAGACGGCTCTATGTTATTAGAAATCTTATGATAATCATCATCAAAGTACATTTTCGTTAACCATGAGTGATCATGTTTCCTTAAGTATCTCTATAATATTTTTATATTATCATTTACAGAAGTAGGGAATGTTATATCCTCGATAAAATGGCCCTTTTGAGATACTGTAACGGGAATGATTGTTGGAATAACAGTTGGAATTTCTACTATGGTTTAGTGCAGTGCATAATCTGTTCCACGTATCTCAGATTAAAATGTATTCACTTCATCATGACCAAGTGATCAGATGAAATCACGATGACATAGATCTGAATGATTTGTTGGTACATATCTCGGTGTTGATTGGGGACAGGAAAGTGAATGTATTGTGTGGAAAATTAATTGGCCTAGTGTGGGTTTTATTAAAACATGGTTATATTCAGGAAGAGACCTGAGAACATGAGAATGAAATGAATGGGAAATATCCAAAACTCTTTTAGGGTAGTGATGGTTTTATACTTTTTGAGGACAGAAAGATCAATGGTGGGGAGAATGTAGTACCCCCATGATTCTATTAAGTAACCCCTAAATGATTCTTTTCATGGGTATAATGTTTAAGGGATATGGATGGGAGATTTGAATTAACTGTAAATATGTTTTTACGGCTATAGTAGGTGTGCACGAGCTATTCATAGATTTCTAAACCATGCATATATCTTAAGAGAAACCGTGTGTAGTTGCAGTTTTGAGGTAGTAGCATCGACATGGTTTGAGTAGGGTTAGGGAGACCATGAAAAGTGGTAATTTTAGGGTTTCCCTAAGGCAATATCAAATGGATGGATAGCGCACAATTTTTCTAGGCATGTGACCTAACCATGCGTGGGGTTAAACAAATATCCTAAAAAAGTGGATTTTGGTCAGCCATGCCTTTTATCAAATTTTTTCCCCCACAACAGCTCTAAACATTTATTTTACCTCTTCTAAGGTGAAAGGAGGTTCACCCATCAATCCAAGGGCAATATTACGGCTTCCCTTGGTAATTCAAAGCCGAATTCGTGAGGTATGTGATCATTCATCATCGTTCTTGATCATTTTCTTAGATATACATAGATCTAATTCTCCTCTATTATTTTATTCTTAGATCTACCCCCATTATGGGTAGATATATGGTTGTGTATGCCAAATATGTTGATATATGGTCTTTATCCTGTAGGAGAATAGATCAGTGATGTTTTTGTGGAAAATTGACATGTTTTCTTTGTGTTCATCGTTCGTTGTAGTGTGTTGTTACAACCATTGAGGTTGGTGATTTATCTCTTGAATCATCATGACAGAATTGATTGGTTTAGTTTAATATTGGTCATTTGGATGGAATTGATTTAGAAAAGAATATAATTAATATTCTATAGTGATGATTTATGGTTTTGGGTAAAATTGTGCGTCCTTGTTGAATTATTGTAGAAAGTGACGTAGTTTCATAAATTTAAAATGGTGATTTTAAATTAAATATTTTTTTTGAATTGAAAAATTTATTGATTGAAAATAGGGGTTTCTATAAAAATAGTGTTTTATTGAAATGGTTTGGCATTGAAATGGTTTTGATGGAAAAAGTGTTTTCATTAAAAATTTGGGTTTCTTGAAAAGATGATGTGGCATGATCCTTGGGAGTATTAGTGCTTGAGATAATATTGAATTTGTGTGTCTTGGTTGATATATGACCTTGTTATCAGTGCCACAGGTAAATTGGTACATGGGATATAATTACATTTTGATGACTTGGTAGATCAACAAAAAACTGCTCTTGAGTAAGGAACTGTCATCACATAGTATGCATGGTTGGTTGTGTGGATGTCTGGAATGAATTATGTATACCAAAATAAAATTGATAAATGGTTTTAATGATTTGTCTAGTCATTTTTCATGAAAAATAACTTGCTGGAAAATTGATTTAAATTTCACTTTTACACTTTTGGTTGTCAATTGTTTTTGAAACTTGTTTATATTTAGTTATAAACCATTTTTATAAATTGTTATATTTAAACTGTTTTCTGTAAATGTTTCTATATTTTTTATCCTAGTGGAGTGAGTTGGGAAGTTATTAGGGAAAACCTATTCAGTTTTATATTAAACCCTACTTGGTCACTTTTGTGACTTTTCATATTCTATTTTCCAGGAAATTGGAAAAGCTTAGGTATCACATTTTTTAGAACCACCTCCTGATACTTGGGATTTTCGGTGACTGTAGATCTTGGAGCTTGTGGAGCGTGGATTCTTGTGGTATTTTGGGAGTCCTTAGTTGTTCTTCCACTATTTACTCTAATAATTTTTTCTTCATCCTCTTTTGCACACATTGTAGTGGTTTTAACATGAATAAACTACTTGTGATGTATTTCATTAGTTCATGCATCATTTAGTGATTGGTTTGTTTACGGGTTTTTGGTTTAATGGTTTAAAATTTAAAAGGTAAACCATACCCAGTGTATTTGAAACCCTTTGACATTTATTTCCACCCTTTGGCGTCTTGGGGATGTAGCTTGAGGCCAAGTAATGACTCATTATACTCCCAAGACAATGTGAATTAGTGGGTCACTATAGGTAGTTACAAACATCCATGGATCAAATTATTTATTTTTCATTACACTATTAAATAACATTTCTTAAGAGACACATCTAATTTGTAGCTTCCAAAATTTATGGATATTTCTAAACAATAATTTACTAACATTCATATGATTATATATTTATTATCCATGATTATATGAATCATTATAATGATTAATATTTGAATAATAACCAATATGGAAATATGAATTGAATCATTATACTAAATAAACTATATCACATATCTACTATATGATATAATATATAACTATGATAAATATCCTAATATTTAGTTATGATTATAATGATGTGTTTGATATATATTATCTTTAAATAATATATTAAAAGATAATAGTGATTCATACTATATGATTCACGTATTTTATTGAATATTTATTTGTTTCACAAAATAAATAATGATCTTTAAAGATTCATTGTTATAATTAACAATTCTATGAGAATCCATCAAAACTCTATGAACAATGGTTTATAAAAAGAATCATTTTTTGAACATAAACATTTCCAATAATTTTAATCAATTTTATACAACATAAAATTGTATCATTAATGTTTGTAATCATTTGAAAAGAATAAATGTCGAGAATAAAAAATTTTAAGGATCCTAGGTGATCAACATCTCAGAGCCTTCCACCACTACATTCATCTTATGTGAATGCTAGTTATTTTGTTGTACCTGAGGTTTTTAGTGGGATATATATTTACCCATATTTAATTGGTAGCCTACCACCTAATTCACCTCCAGTGATAGAGTAGTTCATCACCTCTCTATTTAGGTGATATTGGTCAGTTACCAATACCAGTATGTGTGTAATTGTGCAAAAAAAATTATTTTATCAAAATTTTAATACATTTGTAAAATAGATAAATACAACCATACACGTGATATAAATATGAACATGGAAGATGTCTGGGACCTTAAGGAATTCCAGATTATCATTCCATTTGATTAGTTTGGGGTGCCTACTAATGATGTTGGCTGAATTTATCATTAGATTCTTGGGAAAATTCCTTGTGAGACGGTGATATTTCCCATTAATTATAATGATTGGTGGCATATTCCTACCACTTAAAAAATGAGATATTTTATTCTCAAGTAAATGTAATGTTAATTTAATATTCAATGATAACTAATTATAATTTCACGAGTAAATTGTTTTCATATACCAATAAAATGTTATGTTTTTTATTTTTTTTTGTTTTTTCATTTTTATATCCCTGACTTGATTTCACGCCCATGGACTTTGAAAAAATTGGGCAAGAAATAGAGATATCTTAAATATATATTATTGAATGATTTTAACAACTATTCATAAAAATTATGAAAAAAGTATGAGAAAGTGACTAAAGTAATTTCTCATTAGCAAATAATGCTCTCTGTCGATATTAATAGAGATGCATCTCATGGGGTAATTGAATATTTAATAGTATATTAATATTATAAACACAATGATATTATAATTATATTTATGTTTTTATTTCTTAGGATTTGTTATAAATAATTTATGTGAATTGTGAGTAGATATTCATTTCTCACATTGTAGGATCTCATAGTTTTTTTAGAAAAAGAAAAAAAATTGTTTTTTAATTTATTCAATATTGTTTATATTATTTTATTATAACACAATGTTTTTATAATTTTTTTTCATTTTTTATAAAGGCTAATATATTAGGTCACTCTATTAGCCACACAGAGATGTGGTTTAAAGTATATAAGAATCTAGATGGATGTTTTGTAAATGATCCTTCCAAAGATGTTGGAGTAGGTAATTTTTATTAAAATTAATATTATTTCATTAGCATAAAAATGTAATAATAAAAAATATATTATAATACAGAAATACATAAACCAAATTAAATGAATCCATATACCTGGATCAAATGATGTCTATTTGGCATCATTTGATACCTCTAAACAACCCCATTTTTTGGGTTTAATATTCGTTGGTTGTTATAATATAATTTTAAATATTATGTTTTATTTATTTTTGAAATAACAATAAATACTAAGAAAAAATTTATTAATTTGAAATAATTATGAAGATCATGCATTTTAAAAAAAACATTGTTAATATTTTGTTAATAATAAGTTCAATTTGAACATGTGTGGGATGTGAACCGTTCATAATCACCATCAGTTTCCCAAAATGATGTAGCTGGAATAGTATTAGGGATGGAGCATCCTGGGCGTATATGGGGGACGGGTTCTAGGCCAACCCCTTTATAAGTCTTTGGTAGGGTGGGTTCATCTGTTAATGTTACACTATGGGGGGGGGGGGGGTGTATTAGTGTAATTGATCAAGAATAATAATGATAAATTTCAATATTGAGAAATAAAAGTACATGAAAAATATTGTTAATGGAAATAATTGGATTAATAGAAGTCACAAATAGAAAATGATTCAGTTTCTATATTTTAGTGGATGACCAACACAACCCCAAAAGAAATTTACAGCCTTATAGATCATCATGATGAGGTAAATTTTAAATTCGATATAACATTCAAGCATTTTCAAAGAACACATACAACATCCATAATATTTGTAGATTCAATTTTTTATAACCATCACTAAAACAATTATTTTACCTATTTAACCATAGTTCCTGCTAACTGCCACTAAATAATTTATAAATGGACATATTAACTTGTCACATGTAATTTTCACAAATAATCTATCACCAAATGAATAAAAATGAAATAGTGGGAAAAAACAACACATATAAAACTACCTCTCAAATTTAAAAATAGAGGATAAATTATTATTGTCCTTGAAATACATGATGGTTTAGAAAGTAAAATTCTCATTCTTCCATCTAATTATATCACCAATAAATATAAAGTAAGCAATATACATTTTAGTAATTAATTTAACAAATATTAGAAATATTGAAAAATCATTAAATTTATTAATAATATTTTTTCTATAAAATTAATTTTTTTTAAAAAAAATGTAATGATTGAAAAATTTATCATATGAAAGCAACCAATTATTCATTTGTGAAATACAAGAATCAACCCCACATCAATCAGTGTAACAATTTTCTTGTGATTCATGTAAATACATTTTTATTGTTTTAAAACACTAAAATGAATGTTTAATAATCAAAACTATAATATATGATCCCATATTTATGTGAAATCATTTGAAAACCACCATTGAATTATTTGTGACATGTTAAAGAAAACAACATATCCATTCAACATGTAGTGAGCTCTAAATGAATCAAAAATAAATTGTAAAGGATATCAAAATTTTAAAAACATGTGCTTGGGGGTAAAAACAAAGAAAACGTTATTATATATCCTTAAAATCAAATGGATGTGATTGTGTATTTAATTATGAATGGTTAGAACCGATGACATGTCATTTCGAATGTCGGGTTTCCTGTTAGAGCTATAAAAACATTTTTAGTGTTTTAAAGCATTGAAACATGCATCAAATGGTCAAAACCAACCAAATGATATTAGATTTCCCTGAAATAATAAAAAAATTACCATATGATTAGTTTTTAAATGTAGGAACCGATGACACATCACTCCGAATGACAGTTTCCCAATTATGGACAAAAACATGTTTTTAGTGTTTTAAAACAATAAAATGTGTCTTAAACGATCAAAAATATAAAAACGAAATCTGATTGTCCTAATATTAGGGAAAAAATCATAGTTTTAATGATAAATGTAGGAATTTATGCCAAATCATTTTAAATGACAATTTACCCGTTATGGCCATAAATGCATTTTTTGCTTTTTAAAGCACTAAAATGTGCATGGAATAGTAAAATCCAAGAAAAATGTAATCTAATTGTCCTAAAATTAGGGGAAAATTAATGCATATTTAATTGTTAAATATTGGACCCAGCAATCCAACATTATAAATTACATTCTTTCTATTATGGCTATAAACACATTTTTAGTGTTTTAAAACACTAAAACATGTATGGAACAGGAAAAATGAGAAATAAAACATCATATTTCCCTAAAATCATTGAAAATCCATAGATTTAATTGAATTTTTTTGAAATTGATGGATTTTCCTTCCGAAAGACAGTTTTCCCGTTATGGATGTAAATGTTTTTTTTGTGTTTTAAAACACTAAAACATTAGTTGAATGGTCAAAACAAGACCAAAAATATAAGATTTTCCTCAAATTAAGAAACACACACTGTATATTTATTTGTGATGTTTAGGAACCAATGACACGCCATTCTGAATGACATTTTTTCTTTTATGTCTATAATAATGTTTTGATTGTTTAAAAACACTTAAACATGCATGGAATGGTTACAACGATCAGAATGATGTCCTATTGGTAGGAAATCCTGGGAAAATTTTATATTTTATTTTGAAATGTAGTAATTTAAGTCATATAATTATGAATGATGGTTTAACTCGTGTGGTTGTAAACAAACTTTTAGTATTTTGAAACACTAAAACGTGCATGTAATGGTCAAAATGTGACCAATGATAATTATTTGTCTTAAAAAAAGAATAAAACCACTATTGATTTAATTGTGAATTATAGGAATCAATATCTTATCATTCATAATGATGGTTTTCCTGTTAGGAAGGTAATCACATTTTTAGTGTTTTAAAACACCAAAAAATATTTGTAATGGTAAAAAATATAAAAACAATGTCATATTGTCCTAAAATAAGGTTAAAATCACTAATTATTTGTTTTTTCTGTTTTCACATAGACAACACATCGATACGATGGGTGGTGTGGTTAAAATTACTCGGTACACAATTATGAATATAATAATAGCCTTTAAAAAAGTGTTAGGGGGTTAAAATATGGAAAAATAATAATAATTACCTTGAAATCAAGGGACAACGACTATATATTTAAATTAGAAATGTAGGAACAGATGGAACATCATTCCGAATGAAAATTTTCCCATTGTGTTTGTAAAAGAGGTTGTATTATTTTAAAACTCTAAAACATGCTTCGAATGATAAAAACTAGAAAAAATTCCATGTTGTCCTAAAATAAGTGGATAATAACCTCAGATTTAATAGTGAGAAGTAGGAATTGATGGTTTGTCATTCTGAATGACAATTTTCAAATTATGGCCGTAATCATGTTTTTTGTGTTTTAAAACACTAAAACATGCATGGGACTGTCAAAACTTGAAAAACAACATTGGATTGAAATAAAATCATGGTATAACCACCAATTCGTCGTTTTTTACATGTATGTGTAGACAACACATCAATCCGACAATCATTGTTCTAGAAATTACTTTTTAAACACTTATAAACGGTACCGAAGCCTTTAAAAACAAGTGATTGGGGTTCAGAACCTGCAAATAAATGTCAAATTGACTAGAAATAATGGGGAAATGACCATATATTTAATTGTGAAATGTAAGAACATATGACATATCATTTTGAATGACGGTTTTCCCATTATGTCTAAAAATACATTTTTAGTGTTAACAAACAATAAAATGTGCATGCAATATTCAAATCTAGAAAAATGAGGTCGTTTTTTCCTAAAATCATGGGAAAATTACTCTAGATTTAATTTTTAAATATATGAATTTATGGAATGTCATAAAAAATAAATGTTTACCCATTGTAGCAATAAAACCATTTTTAGTGATTTAAAACACTACAATGTACGTGGAACAGTTGAAACTAGGAAAATAAAGTTAGATGGTAAAAACAATTTGGGCCCAATGACTGTAGATTTAATTGTGAAATATAGAAACCAACAGATTTTCTTTTCTAGGTATTGTTTTTCCATTATGTACATAAATCAGTTTTTAGTGTTTTAAAACATAAAAATGGGTGTGGAATGGTCAAAACTAGCAAAAAGACATCAGATTTTACAGAAATATGTGGAATACCACCAAAGAATTAATTTTTAAATATAGAAATAGAAAACATATCTTTTTGAATGAATGTTTTCCCATTGTGTTCATAAACATATTTTTAATGTTTTGAAACACAAAACGTTCATGGAATGGTCAAATCCATGAAAATAACATCATATTGTCCTTAAATTAGGGGATAAACACTATATATTTAATTGTGAAATGTAGCAACTAACAACTCGTCATTCTTTGTAACAGTTTTCCCATTATGTCCATAAACTTGTTTTGTTGTTTTAAAACCATTAAACAAGAAGGGAATGGTCAGTATCATGAAAATTATCTCAGATAGTCCGAAATTTAGTTGAAAACAACCAGTTTGTTCATTGTTATGTACAAGGACATAAAACGTGTCTATCCGACGTGTGGTGGGGTTAAAATTACTCATTAAACAATTTTTGAATGGAACAAAATCATTTAAAAATATGTTTCGTGGGTCGAAAAAGAAATACAATATCGTATTCCCCTAAAATCAGGTAATAATAACCATAAATTTAATTTTAAAATGTAAGATCTAAAAACATTTCATTAGGAATGGCAGTTTACTCGTTATGATCGTAAACACATTTTTGGTGTTTTAAGACACTAAAACAGGAATTGAACGGTTAAAATAGAAAAAAAATTCCATATTATCTTGAAATAATGGTGAAAAATGATAAATTTAATTATGAAATGTAGGAACTGATTTCACATCATTCAAAGTGAAGGGTATTAACTTATGGCTATAAACAGGTTTTTTGTGTTATAACACTAAAACATTCATTGGAATAGTCAAAATAAGGAAAACAAAAATTGAATTGTCTACAAATTAGGGGCTAATGATCCCATATTTAATTTTTTGTTATAGTAATTGACGACACATAATTCCTAATGATAGTATTCTAGTTATGTACATAAATGCATTTTTAGTGGTTTGAAACACTAAAACATATATGGAATGGTCAAAACCATCCAAATGATGTCAAATTATCCTAAAATTAGAGGAAATACACTATTGATTTTATTTTAAAAAATATGACTTGAAAACAATTCATTCTAAATTATGGATTTCTCATTGTGTTCATAAACACATTTTTAGTGATTTATAATACTAAAAATCATGTGAAATGGTCAAAACCATATCCAATGACCTCATATTGATATGAAATCATGGGAAACCACCACTTTTTTCTTGAAATATAGGGAATGATGTGATATCAAGATATTTAAATTTTTCTTATTAAATGACTTTCATGAACCCCACACATTGCTTTAGATATAAATTTTAATATTTACTAGTCCCTTTTCAGTTTCAAGAATTGAATATTATCTTAAATAGTTATGTTTCTATTATCAATGTGTTTATTATTATATTTTATTTGTTTTATGATAAAATGAATTATTTTTTATTAATAAAATAAAAAAATTTATGTACACCATTCTGAATATATTCTATGTCCTTTATCATTCATATTTCATTTCATAAATGTTATGGTTTTCATTAAATGTGGAAGATACCAAAAGTAGGTAATAGGTTGACCATTCTGATGTAGGATATTCTTCTGAAGGCAGTCATGATGGTTCATAGATTCAATGGTATGTTAAAATTTTATCTATAATTCTACTATAATTCTTATTTATTATTTTTAGTTCTAATTTTCGATTACTTTTTTTTGTTACAGTTGATGAGATGAGATGGAAAATTTCTATTGATGACATAATATGGAGGAAGAAAGTTGTGGTGGAGGTCATGAAATGGATGTATATTGTGCATTGTTTGTAGTTAGATATATTATATAAGTATATTGATAGATTTATGGGTATAATTAAATTGTGATTATGATTATTGGATGTTTTTATATGATTTCTATTTCTTTATTTATTTTATAAATTTTTTTTTTAATATAAAAAAACCAACACTAAATAAAAATGTAAGTGCCACTAAATTCTCTAGAAAATACACTTGAAAAAACTATTGTGGCATAACAAAAACAATTGCTAATTGACTAGTGACCACGCAATACAAATTGATTTTTATAATTGATCGAATCCTAAAGACGGCAGTTTAAACTGGTGCTAGATCATGAAAAACCACCCCTATAAACACTTTTTTTTACAGTGTGCCCATTGTTTAATTCAATTAAGTGATATAAGATCACCTCTGAAATTCAATTAATTTTACTATAATTGGTAAGTGCATTGGTTATCCCAAAACACTAAATTTATTCTATATCAATACGATCTCATCATTTTAAAAGTGATTCCAAACATGCCAATTGGTGTTTTTGATTTATTTCCATGGAAGCCAATTAGGCGTGAAAGAGGGAACTTCCAAATAGATTACTCCATATAAACTATTTGATCTTAACGGGTATAAATAAGATAATTAGGTTCAATGTAAGGAAAACAATTTTATATAGGATTAATTTAGGGGCACACGTAGTGATATCAACCCACATAACTACAGAACAAATTAAAAAAACACCAAAAAGTAAGGAATAAATTATATACTTCCTACATTGTACTCATAATAATCTCATAATCTTATATCGACATTTAGTTTGGCATGGATCAAAAATACATATGAAGACCGATTCAATGCCATAAAAATATGGAATATGAGCATGCACGTCAAAATTTATTGAGGAGAGGATAATTAATAAATGAAAAAAAACGAATGAAGATCATGTCAGTAGCTATCAAATGAGAATGATTAAAACTGAATCATATGCCAGATGTAGACTAATGATCAAAAGTAAAATGTAGGGGAAAAGGGAGCTTCGATTTAATAATAGGAGCTAATGTTTTCTAGATTGAGAAAGGGAGAAGAAGGCTCTAAGAATTTAATTAAGGGAGAATGATAATTTCTCCCAAATTTCCTAGTTTTCATATTTTCGTAGCATGGATCACCAAACCATGTTCTAACTATTCACATCCAAGTACTTCTAGAGGGAACCAACACACCGTGGCTACAAGATTTGGGAAAAGTTTTTCCAATCATTCTGATAAACTCTTCAAAAAAACTGCAGATATTTTACATGGGAGTGAAGCCCATGGTGAATTTCTATGTGAAACTGTGCACCCAGCCTCACTCCACTATCAATAACTTCACAATTTCATCACAATGTGTGTCTTGGGTTGCATGGTTTCTCCTAAACAGGCTTCCAAACAATTTTCCCCGTGATTTTGGTTATGGGCTCCAAAAAAAATCCTATTAACCCCCAAAACGTTCATGAATTCATTTGGAATCCATAATAGGTCGAAATTAGTTAATTTGATATAAATTAAAAGTATATGTACCACGAATAAGGACCAGGTTCTTACAGTTTTCTGCTTCAAAGGAACTCGTCCCTGAGTTCAATTTTTAAGGGAGGAAAAAAATCATCTGAGAACATTTCCTACCACTGAGCTCATACATCGACCACCCACTCCCAAGTATCATCTTGCACCTCATCATGATGATATAACCCCAATACTAAAAGTGAGAACCATATTCATGGAGGATTCATGCTCTATTCAATGATTCATATAGGAAACTACACAAAAAGAAACATCAGCATCTAGTAGTACATCCTTGGGATCGAAATTATGAGATGTGATTCCATGATATCAGTGTATCTGTGAAATATGGAAGATGATAGGCATGACACCACACCTATGGGGTAAAAGAAACTGATAGGCCACTAGAAATTATCTCACCAAAATACCAAACAGCCCAAAAAATAAGGGTGAAAATTTCACTTGACTCCAAATCCACTTATCCCATATCTTGGTGATACCTACAAGAATACAGAATCACCGATATCCAACTCTAGAGGTCATCGATAGTGATTGGAATATTATTTATATCTAGATTGAGTGGAAGAAATATGCTTCCTAATCAACTAAAACCTCGTGAAAGACTCTTAGATGAGATGGGGAACTAGTACCAATACATCTCATGCCTCTAACCA
This sequence comes from Viscum album, assembly GCA_963277665.1. NCBI lineage: Eukaryota > Viridiplantae > Streptophyta > Magnoliopsida > Santalales > Viscaceae > Viscum > Viscum album. Next base: position 1,418,210,560 of record OY728123.1, on the reverse strand, counting down.
TCATATGGGTCAACAGCATGACCTATAGTATAGGGCCTCACAGGGATCCATCTGAATCATTTCATGATAACTAATATTTTAGGACAACTAGACATATCGAATATTCATATCCCATGAACCATAATAATCATGAAAACATGCTTAGGTAATGTCCTCTAAAACCTATATAGTCTGATCCTATTAACCATTGATATAAGGGTGAATGGCTAAGCTTAGAAACACATGTGTACCCATAGCCTTCTATGACTCCTTCCAGAACATCGATGTGAAATGATCATCCATGTCAGAAATGATAGTATGAGGGACCCCCTAGAGTCCTATAATCTCATGGACATACAATATTACCATCTCAAAAACTAATAATTTATCTTAAATTGAATGGAATTGGGATACATTCATTAGTCGAGCCATGACTACCCAAACTATGTCACTACCTCTAGAAGAACATGGTAAACCAATGATAATTTCCATTAAAGCATCATAAAATTTCCATTTTGGGATCAGTAATGGCTGTAATAAGATTATAGGTCACTAGTTTTCAAACTTCACCAACATATAGGTGGAATACCTATTAATAAAACCTTCTTTCTGATTCTTTATCCCTATCCACCAATATTGTCATTGTATATCATGATAAATCATAGAAATACATAGGTGAACTACCCATTGAGATGTGTGTAACTCTCACGTTAGCTCCTTTATCATATCCATGGGAACCTAGATACACTTATGTATACCAATAATGTATTCAACATTGATAGTCCAATTCTATTGTGGGTCATAACCAATAATAATCTCTCAAAGGAGGAAGCCCTTAGGATCTAAAAGCTACCTCATCTTCATGTTACAAAAAATTGAAGAGGGTCATAATTGTAATGAATTTATATACTATATTTCATAGTTCAAAAACATTATGTGAATATCAGAAAATAGACCCATAAGATTCCATTCACTAATTTCATCATAAGACGTATGTGTTTGGGTCCCCTGATATGTGATTCGACAACATCATTTCTCTTACGAGGAATATTTGTTAGCTCAATGACAAATGACTGTAGATATTCTACGCATATTCACTACCTAATATTTATGTCTCACTATATATAAATATACATGAGAATCTTGTGGTTGACAAACACCAAAAAACACTTTCATAATCGGTAATGTCTCCAACAACGCAGGGCATAAACCACATATGCTAACTCGGTATCATGTGTCAGACAATTTCTCTCATGAGGGATCAACAACCATGACCCATACACAATGAATCTACCATCATGAATCATCACTTCTCCCATTACAAAGACCGATGAATCATAGAACACAATATTTCCTCTTACAGGATCTGATTGAATCAGAATAGGTGCTATGGTAAGCCTTCATTTTCATTCATAAATGGTTGTATCACATTCTTTTGACCACATGGCCTTTACACCTTTATTTTGTAAAACCAGTAAGAGGTGTAGGAAGGAATGATAATTACTATTTAAAACTCTTGTAGTATCTAGCCATCCCCAATAAACATCATATATGAAATATGTTTTTGGACTACTCCTCGGTAACCAAAAATCTCCACTTATTTGGGTCAACTAAACTCTTTCCTTTGAGATAGTGTGACCTAAGAAGTTTAACTTATCTATTAATAAGTAACATTTAATGATCTTACCATATAGTTGGTCCTCTATCAGTTTACTCCAAAAGATCTCAAAATGATTTTCATGGTCAATCCGAGTATGATAATACACTAAGATGTCCTATTTGAATACAATGATGTGAGAGTCCATATAGGGATGGAAAAAATATTCTATAAATCCATGAAGATGATAGGAATGTTTATATGAACTAATAAAATAACAATATTCTCTTCCATTTCATACTAACTATGAAAAGCCTTACATGGAATATCAAATGGACTGACTCAAACATGATGATATCATAATCTCAGTCCGATCATGGAGAATACCGTCTCTCCAATAATCTAGTCAAAAAGACCATCAATCATTGGTAGAGGATAAAAACTTTTCACAATAATATGATTCAATTTCCTATAATCTATGAAAATACTATGGGTTTCTTCCCCCTTAATTGTTAAAACAAAGCATTAACCCCAAGGAAAAGTACTAGGATATTTAATCCCCTTGAATTTTATATCCTCTAGCTTCCTCTAAAGCAACTGAAAATCTATAGTATTCATCCTATAAATAGGAGTGGATACTGGTGATACTATAGGAACTATATCAATAGTAATTCTACCAATCTCATGAGGTATTCCTAATAATTTATCGAGGAAATCACCATTGAATCGATCAACTACATAATGGAACTCCATCTAATGTCGTCTTTGACCATTCATATAATGGATTTAAATCTAGTCATTAAATACACCTATATTTTGATGTGTTGGTATAGATCTACCATCCTATAAATCCCACTAACCTTTTTGAATATATGTACCTCTCTCTTGTAATGTAAACAACACCCTCTGACAATAACAGTCCACACATGCATGACAGGGATCCAACCAGTCCACATGAGAATGATGTCAAATCCTATCATCTCTAGGACAAAGAGGATACCTATAAAATTATGGATTCATACTTCGAGAGGATAGTCCTTGAACTGGAGTATATTCTTTGATCATATACCCAATGGATTATATAGAATCTTCACATTATTGGAGTACACAACATGAAGTCTGAGACTATACAAAATAGTCACTAATATGAAGGAATGTGAGAAACCTATATCAAATACTGACGAAATGATAGTAGAGGCTACTAGAATTGTACCTAAAATAGTAGATGACCCATATTCATGATCTTGTGTCATATGAAACATTGAATAAATATGGAATGTTCCCCGACCATGTGCTTCAACCTGAATTTCTGGATCATTTCTATTCTGTTGGTGCAGAACATATGACACCTATATACCATGTCCATGACCTCCTCATTTTCCTGTATGGATAGTAGTTCCCCATCAACCAATCTGGAGAGGTGTTACAAAACCTTATCCTGATGGTGTAACTAGAAGAGATCCTCTCCCACTCAAAACAGATGGGAAGGTCCTATATAATTAACGATGATACACCAATATTATGTATCCTGAAAACACTATGGGGACATCGGGACACTAGGGTATATTATTCTAATGTTTTCAATATAGATGACATACCATTTAACATTCATTGAGTTTCACCTAGATTCCACAACTCACATGGTAAATATCAATGTGTAGCTTCCGATCACTATTATAACTGCTATTTTATGGGTTCATAACTACCCTGGCTCACACTGGTTTCTTCCCTCTTATTTTTCATGGTTATGAGGGCCTAGTGAACTATTTTAGATATGATATTAAATCTTGAAATATTTACTGAATAATGAATATGAGGCCTTAAACCATCCTCATATCATCTAATCATTGATGTCTCAACACAAGCATAGATATGAATGAAGCATTGAATCTCTATAAAATAATCATAATAGTCCATCATTATTATTGAACCATATTTTAGGTTCATAAACTCCCTTTGATGATAATTCCTTAGAGTCTCAGAGAATTAATATTTATTGAAGATCAACTGTATGTCCCTCCATTTCACTTTTAGATAAAGACTAACCTAATATAGACTATCTCGCTAGTATTTAGAGGATCCTCATAGCATATAAGTATATATTTTCACTCCCTAATTTGAGGGTGTATCCAGATGCTAGAATATAGACATAACCATATAGATCCACAACTATAAAGACGGTGGTCCTCCATCCCCTGAAAATATTAGTGGATGTTACAACTTTAACTCCCTAATTAAAATTCCCAAAGAATGCGGAGAGTGTAAAGCTCATTTTTTCAACTGCAGAAGCCATTGGAAGTTTCCTTGAAACTTTTAATCATTTCTCATGTCGGTACATGAATAAGTACCAATATAAGAGGTATAAATAGTGGTTCAAGGACCACCACCTCTCAGGCATGATCATCACCTCCCTCTTGGCATACAATCAGAATACTTCACAGTGGAATTGCTCTAGAAATTCTCAACACACACCTCAAAAATTATTTTGAAATGGAATAAGCCACAAATATATGAATGGAATAGGTACAAATCCTTAATATTTAGTATTCACAACCATCTTAAAATACAAATAGTAATGTCTAGGTGAGGGAAACATTGATTCAACACAACATAGATGATACCTAATTCCCATTTCAAAGGCCAGGTCCGAGTCAAGATTATGATATTTCAATTTCAACTTCATTTAATTTATATTTTAATTTCAATTCGTCTTTAGATGGTGAAATAAAATTTTCACGACATCAAATATATAAGGACACTTACAACATATGAACCAAAATTATGGTGTCTAGTTAATCAATATGATAACATGTTCTAGATCATGAGATAAATGATCCATGACTCAACGTACTATATTTGACTATATAGGATGTTTTCTTTATGCTAATCCGGACAACACAATTTAGTTCATGGACAACACTCTATGTACGAACTATGTCTTTCTTAATATGCTACAATAACATTAAATATAAACAATTAAACTTGTAATAGTCAAAACACTCAATGAAATAATTGGCAAAGATACTAACACAATGATCCTATATGGAATCGAATGTTCATAAAATGTGAATATCCTAAAAATTCTTTAATATGATGCATGATGAATTTTTACTTGTCCTATTGTCATCTGGAAAAGGATAAAAGATAAGCTTAATTTTGATAAATAATAATATCCCAATTAAAGTGCTTCACCGAATGGTGGAATCATATCAACTGTAATAAAAAAAAGAGAATAGATATTTTCAATCAAGGAAATTTGTCTTTTCATTGTACATAGATTAGATACTCCTAGGAAAATATCATTAATAAATCCCAATTTATTTTAATATCATTTTTTTTTGAAAATAGTATGGAAGATAAATAAATATATGATTCCACTTTGTGACATCATAGACCCTGATTCCACTCATCATTTCCCCAAGCTCTGTTGACTACATGGCCTCAAGTGCATATCCTCAAATTCTAGAGGCCTCCAAATAGTCACAAGGGATGGGGGGTTTACATGTGGAGACTATGCCCTTATTACCATACAGGAACATAATGGATTGGGAATAAATGATAATAGATGATTAATATATAAATAGATGGAATAATAGAATTATATATAAACATCCATCTAACAGAAAGTAACCAAATATAGTAAACTAAATAACATAAAATAGATTTTAATTTCATGTGTCTACAAAGAAAGAAATAATATATATAAAGAAGTAAAAAATAAATGATATAAAAACTATTTTTTTTTAAAGGACAAAATCTTATCCAAACATCCTCTGATCAATCATGGTCATATTATACTTAGTTCCATCCCATGATAAGCTTGAATTTCAAGCATCTATAATATGATTATTCCCTTTATCTATACCTGCTAGCATTAAGTCTTTCTAAGTGCCTTAGGAATCCCAAATAGGGTGTGGGATAAATCTCTATAGGCAACCACCAATAATTTCTTTAAATATCAAGTCCATGTATACAATATGGTAGTGTGTAGGTAAAATAATGTAATCAGTAATAAATGATATAAATGGTCTAGATCTGGTTCCTGAAAGGAAACAAGGCTAACACTATTTTCTTCGACCTATGTCTAAAAAACTCTGAAATGGTATCAAGGGATGGAATTCCCGACATCACATTTATAAGGGACTCCTTGCCTAGTATAATAGAAGTAACGTGGATTCCATTCCCAGTATCATAGTATTATGTGATTCCATTCCTAGTGTCATATAATAAAGACGTCAATCCTAGTATCATAGAATAAGGACACCATGCCTAGTATCCTAAAAGTATCATAAGGGACTCAATGCCCGTATAGTATCACAAGGGATGTCATCACTGTATAGTATCACAAGGGACACGATGCCCATATATTATCACAAGGGATTTCCTTCCTCAATAGTATCACATTTACATAAGGGTCCCCATGCCCATTTAGATATAACTAGGGTTTCATTCCAACTTAGTTTATTTATGAAGGGTTTACCATGCCCATTTGAAATAATACATGTAAAAAAACCATCATACCAATTCAATGCAATACACAAGGTTCATCTTTCCCATTAATTATAGTTATTAAGGTTCTTCATTCCATAATGTTATATCATTTATAAATAACCTTTGGATCTAATACGATCCAATGCATAATTCATAACTCATTACATTTACTATTAACATGGGCATGACCATAGTTCAATCCAAGTTTGTGTTGTGGCCTCACCACTCACATTCAATTCTTTTTATTATAATTGGTAATGGAATTGGTCATTCCATTATGCTACATTTATTCAATATCAATACGATCTCATCATTTTAAATTGAATTCAAACACACCAATATGTGTTTTTGTGTTATTTCTATGGTAACTAGTTAGGCATGGAAGAGGGTACACATAATGGGATGGCTTTATATAAGGTATTTGATCTCAAGGATTATAAATAAGATCATTAGGTTATAAGAATGGAAACAAATTTAAGACATGTTAAATTTAGGGGCTTCCATGGTGAAACCACCTTGCGTCACTGTGACACAAATTATAAAAACACCAAAAATGAGGAATATATTTCACACCAACTAACATGTACTAGAAAAACAATACTAATCAGTTATTATCCCTTAATTTAGACTGGATTATAAGAAATATGAAGAATGTATTGACACCCTAAAAATTGGTCATATGATCCTAAACATTAATAACATTGTTGAGGATAAGAGAAACAAATAATGGATAAAAATATAATAAGATCTTACCATTGGCCATCCAATGAGACTGAAAAAATCAAAATCAGACATCAGATAAAGAGTAGGGATCAAAAACTGCATAGGGAAAATGGAGATCAAATATGAGAATGGGGGTTGTTGTTCACATGAATCAGCAAGGGAAATGAAGGTATTATTTAAAAATTTCATTATGGGAAATAGAAATTTTAACCAATTTTCTTAGATCCCATGGTTCGACCTCACTGTTGGCCAAATCATGTGAAAGTAGTGTGCCTCCCACTACATAAAAAGAGAACTCCCATAGTTAGGCCACACTGTTTGGGAAACTATTAACCAATCATGTGAATCACCTCGACTACAAAATATTGACATTTATCAGGGTTAAGGGGCCTCTGGTGCATGATTAGGGAAAACTATCCACCCTACTTTACTCTACTATTTATCCCCACATAGTTTCATCAAATAGTGTATCTTGGGTTTCATGGTTTCTCGTAACTGTTTAGCCCAACTATTTTTCTATGTCTGTTGGGTTCCACCTTCATAAAATGTCCATTCAGGACTGAAACATCAACGAATTCATTTGGAATTTGTATTAGCTCCAAAAATAAATAATCAAACAAAAATTAAACATATAAGTACCTAAAATAACGACTGGGTTCTTTTAATCGACCTCATCTTCATTTAGACCTACTTTAACAAGTAGAGTTTGTATAGCCTTGATAGAAACTTCCTATGAGTTTTCCTTTACTCTTAACATATTATCATCATTTCTCATTTCATATGAAACAAGTGTGCTATAGAGTGTTTCTAATGAACCATACCTTGGATCATTTCCATCAAGTACATACTCTTTGGCACTAAACCATGGAAGAAATATCCCCGTGATTTATTTCATTATCTTTGTATCATAAATATCATTTTCAAGACATCACATTACATTAACAAAGCATTTAGTGAATCAAAAAACTCATCCCTAGTTTCAATCAAAATCATACTTAGGACTTCATAATTTTTATACAAAACATTAATTTTTCATATTTATCCATGGAATATCCTTAATAAATGATTAATAATTTTTTCCTTATATTATGATAATTTTTGTAGAACATTACCTTGATGTAGATAAGTTTGGAAAAGGCTCCCCCTTAAATTTCTATCTCTTTCACATCTACATCTAGTTATTTGTGATATATTTCTATTAAGGATCTACATTCCATGTTATATGTGATCCCATTAATAGATATTGTGTATATTTTCATTCCCAGTTACCTAAAGAAGTGTTACATCCTACACTTCCATAACTAAAAATTGTTACCTTTGAAAATCCGGATTTCATTTGGATTGACAACCATAATGGATTCCACGATATGAAAGAGACAATGTAACCCCTAAAGAACTTTTATTTAATTCCACTAATTTATCAATTATCAAGTGAATTAACCAAAAATCGGATTAAGTAATGGTAGAATAATATTAACCCGTGAATCCATTAATCATGATATTTTTCTCTCATTACAAAGAAAACTCATTTTCTCTCACATAATTCCTCTTGAAAAGTGATGAAAGTAGTAAACAGAAGTGAGATAATTTAATATATATCACCTGTACCAGTTCAATTCCAAGGTGAATTTGATAAATAATGTCTTAATCCTATAAATATAGTATATTGAACTACTTTTTTGTATTACATATAGGGTTAGTCTCACTAAACTACGGACACATTATTATAATACGTTAATATTGGTCACTCCATCTAGACAAATTGATGACCTCAATTTTCCCTATTTCACATCCTTGATATTATTCAAAATAATAGTTATGGATAATACCAATAATATTTTGTATCTCATCCAAAAACATTTTTATGTTTTTCCTACAAGATGATACTCTTAGAAATTCATTCTTCTTTATTATTGTCAGTCTTGGAGAAAAATACTATTAGCCATTTAAACTATGAATCTCTCTGTAATATTTTTATTTTCTGTCCACTTTCAATTTTAATATAATGGTTGGTATTTAATCTAATTTCTACAGGATTTTCCCTAGTTTCCCCAACATAGAATGGGATCATAATGTACAATTTAATCTAAAGTAGACACCATATAGATAAAATCTATACACCCTTTTTCAAATTATGACAAAAAATACAAAAAATACATCAATATTTCACTATATTATATTTTATAGAGTTGAACCAATCCTTTTTTATATACTATACCATGGTTCCTTCCATTATGATTCAACCTTCATTTCCTTAGCTCTTACAATGGAATGGTCTAGATTACTGTGTTGTACACAACTGTTTAATAGATCAACAAAATTCGTTCATTAGATCAACTATTACACTATGATATATTTTCCTCCTTAACACCTCTTAACACACTACACATTTCATGGTATATGGTCTTTTATTTTTGGCACATTAACTCCTCTATTCTGTAATCCTATTATTGTGATGTGGATTGATATAGGAACTAGAGATCACTAAATATTTACTTTAGTTAAATTCAAACCCTCCATAGTGAAATAAATATATATGGAATGTACAAATTCACATACAATGATACTACAAGGGAGATATATCTCTATACTATACACTCCTAAAATATTCATGTTTCCTCATTACTCCTCCAAGAAACTCACCGTGTGTCCCATAATGTCAAATTTAACTTGAATGTGGTATAACCTAAGAGATATAAGTCCCACATCATAAATTACTCTATAAAATAAAAAAATATATAATACAATATTTCTATTTATCCTCTAAAATATGTAATACTAGTGTTAGTGAGTTACTACTACCTCCCACGCCTCCCTATAAATCAAGTAGTAATTACAATCTTCACGTCCTCACTTGTGATGTATCCTTCCTTCACATGCACTTGTTACTCCACACATGGGTGATCACATTCACACCATATCCATCTCACTTAGCTATATGGAACCCTGGGTTATGAACTATCTTTTTCGAGGTCCTTATAAGTGTTGTAATTTAGTGTACTTTTTGATGTTCTTGATCCATTCTAAACATCATTCTAGCATATCTAGTGTGACTATGGTGTAGTCAACATTTGAATATACATTTCATAATCTCTTTTATACTATATCTTAATGTATTGTGGCATAGTATTCTTAAATATAACATGTTATTTAGTATGGATAAGGGTATATAGTGTGGTTTCCTTCATAAAAAATCATAAAAAATAATCTAATATTTCTAGGAATTTCCAAAGAATTATTCTTCACCATTTCAACAAACATTATCCTCAAAACCCTGAAATGGGGTTTTGTAAAATATATTTGAATCAAAAGTCTTCTCTTAGTCATAATTAAAACATCAAATGTCAATCATAGATATACTTTTTGATAAGTTTTTCATACATTATTTATAAATAAGATAAATCCTCTCAACTAATATTAGTTTCTCCTCTTATACCAAAAAAGAAATAGGTTATATCATTAATATCTAGATGGTATAAGCATACATTCATTCAAAACCCCTTTAACAAGTAATTTCCCTCCATTTATTTTGATGATACAACCCTTTCAATTTATGTTTACAATGAGTATAGTGATGAAATGATAAATCACACATAAACGAGTATGTGGAATTGTACCCATTATGATATGTATTGTGTCTTTCAGTTCATCTCTATCTAATTTTATTTTATATTCTGTTAAAATTTATGGCTCCATCAATATTAGTAGGCCCATAAAATTTACATGGCAAATTACAATCTTCAATAGATTTGTATTCTATGTCATTATAGGTGAGCTACCACTATAATGAATTATAATATTTTTTGATTGTTTTATTTAGGGATAACACATGTAGGATCAACTTATCTGTTTTATTCTTTTCTATTAATAAAATTCCATTTTTTTAAAAAAAATGGGAAATTCTCTCCACATTCTCTTCAGTATAAGTAGTGTTTTCATATTCATATTCCTCTAATGAATAAAATTTATTTCCTTAAGGAATTAGATTTATATATTTTCTCTCAATTCTCCATCTCTCTCTATTGGAAACATTTCAATTCCATCTTTGTATATAATCTATAACATTATGATAAATCAAAGGAAATATATGAAAAATAAATACAAAATATGGCCTATTATAGATATAAGCCATATTCTAATCTTTAATATTTGACTATCGGGTGATTCTCCAAACAAGTAAATTCAATCTATTCTTAATAAGTCATCATAGAAACCTAGATTTCCCTAATTTTTCACTTCATAATGAGTAACATCTATTAACATGTTTTTATCCATCAAGTGGCCTATTAGTTTTTAATAATTTCCCAAATTTAAATATCTAATAAAAATAATACAATTTACTTTATATTTTATGACACCAAATATTGTTTTATATGATTCATCCTAAAATCCAATTTTAATCTTAATATATATTTTTTTATTTGATCATTCAACACTTTCTCGACAATTAATATACATCGCACACCCCTTTTAATCAATTTGTTTCAACATAATGTAAATCTATATATTCACCATCATAGAATTATAATTCATCTTTGACTATATCATAGTGACCACATAATTCTCAAAGGATTCAACAATATTTACTTCTTCATGGACAAAATAATTTAGAGTATTCACCACCTTAGGTTTTATACAATTTTCTATTTGGGATCCATGATATCTTCATATGTTTCTTTCTTATCATATTTATCTATTCCAATATTTTCATACAATGTAGTTGTGGATATTATTTTTCCAAAATTATATAAAGAATCATTTAATAGTTAACTGAAATCAATGTTTTAATTTCATTGAGAATCCATGTCTTTAATAGATCATTTTAGATTTCATATTTTCCAATAACACCTAAAAAATTTGATTATTCCTTCATTTTAGATTTAACTTTCCTTAGACTAAAAAATGAAATCCATTATTAATTGATGGATTCTCTAAATTATGTTCTACATTTGAAAATTTATGATTATAAATATGGAACAATATCTTATTTAAAATTCATTTTATTGTAGGAAATTTTAGTGAATATTTTGGATAAGTAATTCCCACTAGCTATTGAATCCTTAGTTGATAAAGATGAATATTCCATTGTAATTAGAGAAGACGAAGAGTGTTTTTACCTTTTCTATTGCATCAATATACTTTTGTTATATAATTTTTTTCATGTTATTTAAATATGATTAATTTATTTTATTAATCATGGATGTATTCCATCATCAAATCACATTTTCTGGGTAAACATTTAGTTCATTGTGGTTATCTACATCATCATATTGAATTCTTTTTATAACATCTTTATTAGTATTGGTCAAGCATATTTTGTGTAATGGGATATTATTATTATGTTTTCTAGTTTTGGAAGATAAATATACAATACTCAGCCTCTTGGTTTTTCATACTTATAAATTCGTTCATGTACATAATTAAAGGTTTAATTTCTTACCGAAATAATATTTTTTTACCATTACCATCATTGCATCCTTTAAATCTAATATGAATTTGGATTAACCCTCTCTAAAACATGGTTAATAATCTTCTTATTCCTAACACCCTTTTCTATTCCATAATCTTTTTCTAGATTCATTTCAAGTTTCTTTTCATCATTTAGGGGGAAATTAATTCAAATTTATTTTGAGTGTTCACCTACAAAATATCCATTAGCCTCCCATTTACATCTTATAATAATCATATTAACCTTTCAAGAGTAAAAAAATGTTGGTAGTATATTCCCATAAAATGTTACTATAACTCAATTGAAAATTCTATCTATAAGAGATGACAAATCACCACACAATTATCTATACATTTATTTATATTTATAAACATAAATATTTTCCAATAACATAAAATATATGTTTGTAGAAAAATGATTTTATGGACTTTGGATCTTCACATGTTTCTCATAGGTGACTATCTTTATATATAAACTACCATGTTACTATTATGTACAATATCATTATTCAAGATTAAATTTCTATTGATAATACATAGGTGACAAACTACTAAAAATAATCATAATAATTTAAGAACAATTGATTTCATTATTGTGACCATTTCTATCTCTAATAACCTCAAATATATAGTTTAAAAACATTAATTGTATTTATTTTATCTCAGTTTAAGATCATTAAACTTTTAATAAAGATACTATAATATTATCCTCTTAATATTGGTATATCCTTAATTGGAATTTAATAAATTATCCCACAATTAATTATCCAAATGTATAACTCATAACCATCATGTATATATAATTTAAAAAATCTATAGAAAAGATATTCTATGGATCTGAATCAATTTTAAGAAATTATATATTCTCTTTAGCAAGTGAAAATCTGTATGATTTCTCACATGTACTTAACAAATGAAAGTGAAGATAACATCAATAATAAGAGACCTCATATATGATATCATTCTATTTATAGAAATTTTATAATTACTTCCCTATAAAACAATATTCATTTAGGATTAATTTGTTTACCATATCAATGAATTTCAATCAAATGATTCACCAATATTAAACCTATGTGTATGATACCCCTTGTTGTAGCCAAAAAATTCAAGAAACCCATTAAGAGGGGGGGTTAATTAGAGTGTGAGACTTTTTTCAACTTTTCGTCCAATAAATATTTTTCTTATTTTGGTATGAACCATATAAAATACTCTCATAAAAAATCCATCCAAATAATCCATGCATCAAGAAACAAATATAATAACCCAATGATTATACATAGTAATCCACTAAGGGATACATCATAGAATAATATATTGATTATGGGTTAATGTATAAAGATCACAATATACTATTATTATTAAAATTGTTTAGAAGATATTATCATTGATACTAAAAGAAATCCCTCAACATATCTCTCCAACCACCACTTAGGGATTTGGAATAAAATATTTAAATGCAAATAAAACAGAAATTAAATTCCAAAGTGATTATAAAACACTATATAATTTTTTTTACTATATTTATTCTTTGATTTTATCATAAAAATATATAACTTCATTGATATTATTTTCTATAAGGTATTTTACCCTTTTCAAGATGTGTCATTTCTGACCATAAATGTTGTATGTTATACATTATTCAGAATTATTAAATATCACAAATATATTATTATTAATTTTCCCATAATTTTTTTTCACTTTTCACCAAATGATTTTCCCTAAAATTAATCCATAAGAATCCACTTAAATTTGCTAAAGTGAAATAATAACTCTAACAATTCAGTTATTTTTTTTAATTTTCAAAAAAACCTTCAAACCTACCAATCATGGAATACAATAACTAATTATGTTGTGTTGTACCTCAATCTCAATATATTTTATTGTGGATAACTCCAAGATATATTTATTTCATAATAATATAATTTCCACAAAATCATTATGAAATCTCTTATAAAATACATACATATTATATGAATATCACCTAAATATTCAGAATTCATGGACACTATGGTAGTATGAAATTATAGTACCTGATATGGTTCAATATTCTTGACCCAAACCAATGTCTTAAAAAATTTTGACAAACCAACACTGCCTCAGAAGATAAAACATTCTTCTTTAGACTGATAACAATTTTGGCAAGGTAAAAATGTCTTATGCAACAAATTCTTTAAAAATCTAATTATTAGAAAGACCAAATTTCCATGGGATCCTAATTGTATAGTGAACACATTCTCAAAGGTGATACTATCCAAAACCACCAAATAATACTCTTATGAGTCATAATATATGTTTTGAATAGAATGGTTGTGTCGTCGATTACTCTTCCTTCAAGATATTCACATTAAAATTATTGAAATAAACTAAAACCATATCCAGGTGTCTTACCAAAAAAAATTTATTATAAAAAAATCATTGTTTCACAAGACATAATATTATACAAATAGTTACAATTTTCCCTCATATCATCAATTAATGATTTTAAAATTCTCTCAATTTCCAAATAAAAAAATATTGTTTCCAACAAACTCAATATTAATTTGATAGAGTTTTTTTATTTTTTTCTCCACCTGAGATATTTCCCTATTATGTAACATAGTCTTAAAAAGATGGGATGATTTTTGGGTAGAACCTATATCAATTCCATCAGCTTTATTAATGACATAAAATTTGTATTGAAATAGAACATCATGTGGATATCATAATGTATAGTTACACCATTTATTTCATGTGTGTACTCCTTCTAGAAGTATCTAAGTACAACATAAATACTTTTCATAGGGTTACTGTTTATGCTGACCATTTTATATACCATATAATAGGAAATATGGATATACAATGTTTGTAATTATCTCTAATGTGATTCTCAATGGAGCCAAGTCCTCATTTATATTTATGAAGTATATGAATTCATCTTATTTAGAGTGACCACCAAGGGTACCAACATAATCATGTCCCACTACTACCCTATTAAATAGATATAAAAATATATGGTCCTTGTAACATTCGGTTTCATTATTCTAATTTTTTAAATTGAGTAATGATAATGATACAGGGATTATTATGGTTTATATATGGTCTTAGAAAAAGTTTTCGGGTAATAATTTCTCTTATTTATAATGGTTTCAATTATCACTATGAATTTTTAATTATAATTATATATATTTATTCATATAATGAGCATATTCTGCATGGTGGAATATATGGTGTATCCATTTATAGTATAGGTCATGGGGCACTCACGGTAATGGGTGGTATATCCTTTATGTGTACTGACTACCATGGATTTTATGTTTCATTTACATTATCAGAATTTTTAATTAGGTTTCTATATATTTCCTGATTTATATAGTAATTTTTCACCTTTTATTTCATATAGTGCATGTTATATCAAAAAAGATGATGGAAGAAGGTCAAGAGAGTGGGTGAATATACATTATGTAAATTTCAATGTACATAAAATGAATATGAATTTTAATTATCAATGTTAAATAAAAACGATAATTTTCAATAGTGAATAAAAAAACTAAATAGGGATATTTATATTAGGTTTGTTGAAACTATGACTAGAGAACTGTTATAACTCTATACTCCATAATATATTCATTTTCATTTCATGACTATTAAGATTGAGTCATAACCAAATACAACACATACCTTTTGCAGTGGGGGTATAATGAGAAAGACTCTGTATCTATTTTATGGACAGTCACCACACAATTACATAACTATCTTTAGAGGGTGAGAGTCAACACAAAAGAAATCCTAACTATAAAATCCAATAGTCACAACCTGACACAACTGTAACACCCCAAGATTTTATAGCGTGTTATTTCTTCAAAATAATTCAATAACATTCACTACACGCAACACCAAGTTCAATCGCACCATGACTTACCAAACAAGCCATTCAAAAGAGGTTATGAATAGTATTAACTAAATTTTAAACTTTATATAATCCTTATAATTTTTCCATATTATGAGTATCTTAGACATAATGCAAGAACAAATTCATTTTCATTATTGCACTTTTATCAACTTTTAATAGTGAACCCTTCTTAAATACAATATATTAATCTTTTTGACTAAATGGGGACATCAAAAATTTAAAATGAAACATCCCAAGCTTCCACGGTACGCTTTCTTTGAATAATACAGTAGCGTGTGTTGTACACAACCTTGAGTTTTAACACACACCACAACCAATCAAACTAGCCATTATGAATAGTAATACCTAATTTTTGAAATTATATATATTTTATATTTCAAAATTGACTTCATTTTTGGATTCAGAATATTTAATTTAGCCTAAGGTGAAATTTTGGTATTTTTCGAATAACTTTCATATTTTGATGAATAGTGAAAATTACTAAATTTTAATTAAAAACAACTTTTTTAATCAAAATAATTAATAGTGATAAATTATGAATTTGAGTGGTTTTAAAGAATATTTAGAATATAGTTTTACCATTTAATATAATTTTGGTCATTGGACATATTTTTACAATTAAACGAAACATAAACAAGTGTCAATCTTTTGATAGTTATTATCTCTTAAAAACACGCTTTTTGTTTTGACAGCGGGAATTAATTTTAAATTAATTTCTGCCACTTCTGTGTTTTGAATTTAGAAAAATGGATTCCATATTTGTAATCAGGATGTACAAATTGTGTAAATAGGTAACTTTTATTTTTAGACATTTTGAATAATTACTGTGGTAAATATTTTATTTACCATGGTTAAGGGTAAATCTGGTAAATAAGGGTTAAAAAATAATATTATAATAATACTAAATTACCCTAAAACGTGTCCTAGCCTTATTGGTTGATACATTTTCGACCATAAGAATCTTTGGGTCGATTTGGGGACCCCATGGTTCCACTTGTAGGTGATAGGGACACTTTATTTTAATTAAGTTAAAATGAATACAAAAATGACACAAGCATATATCTTTTAGCAAAACAATTTTTACATAGGGTTATATATGTTTGATTTTCGACTATAAATATTGATTAGAAATATAAAAAGATTTCCTACATGATGATATTTTATTTTCAATTTTTAAAAATTAAATAATTTAATTTATTTATGACACAATGATGATGCAGTAATTATCATAATAGTGAAAAATTAAAATAATTGATATTATAAATACCCAAATAAATATAATATGAAACTTTTAATGAATTAAAGTAATTTTCTAGGATAATATGATATATTCGGATTGATTTAATTGACTTTTTTTGAAGTAATCAATCTGTTATGAGTTTAACAAAAATCAACTATTGAATAGTGTCAAAATTGACATAAAATAGTTCTTAAAACAAATATTATATTATTAATTGATATTAAATTCCTAAAAACCTAAGGCTCGGCCAAGAGACTTATATCATGATAGGTTCATCATTAATGGACCAGTTGTGGGTCGCTTGGATGTATATAGTAAGTTTATTAACCATATTATATAAAAATACAAAGAGACATTGTAAAAGTGAAACTAATTAACTTAGAGTTAATACTTAAAGATAAGGTTAATATAAGTACCCCAACCTGTCTAAATTCTATTGGTTTAGTTGTTTTCGACCCATCCCCACCTTATCCTTTGAATAGTCAACTTTGGAGCCATTGGAAACAGATTATGAATTTATTATAAATTAATATTTCTAGCTTTTGCAAAGGTGCCCCTCACCCCTCTTATAAAAGGGCACTCCTCCTTATCATTTCTTCACACCTTCCAAGCCTTTTGGTTCAGAAAAACTCTGCCCAAATACTCTCCCAACTTCCCTCACTTCAACATAGAGGCCTTAGTTTGATCAGAAAGACAACCTATGGAGACCTTTTGATCAAATCAAAAGGAAGAACCCGAAGAAGAGGAGGTTAACCTACCCAAACCAAGTAAAAGTACAAGGTAAGGGATTTTCTTATCTCACTTTCAATTCCATGAGATTTCCATTGTTCGCCGCTAAATTATTGAAAGTGGTGTATTGTGTACTACCATTTGATATATATTATCATGATTCTCTTTATATTCATGTAATTCTGTAAATCCTTTGGTGGTTATTAACTTTTGGCCATACGACTCAGTTGATTAACGTGGTAAGGGGTTTTCATCTCACTCTTTATTTCCGTGAGATTCATGCCATATTTCCACTATTATCTTTTGTGTGGTGTATGTACTTCCCAAAATTGTATTCTTTGTGTAATACACTTTACCTTATGTGTATTTACATTTTCATTTTATGATACCTCTTTCATGGGTTGTATGTTTCATAAGTTACCAAATTGATAAGGGTTTACTTCACAATCTCTTTAATATCCGAGGTTGTCTTTACGTAAGTATCTACAGGGACATATTTACTATCCATGTCCATATTTCATAAAAGAGTTTTCAAAGGGATTATTTCTAAGGGAACTTTTACTAAAACATCATTTTAAATGTTTTAAATATTTATTCTTCTAAATCCTCCTCATTTATGTCCACGTTTTCAAAATGTTTTGTAAGGATTTGTTTTTATGAAAATGAATGTTTTAAAAGTGTTAATTCCATTAAAAATTTTCAAAGTGGTATGGGACACTTTGATTCAAAAATGTATTTAAATTCCATACTTTTTAAATTGTGTAACATTAAAATGTTTTCATGAAAAAGGGATATTTCTCTCAATAATTTTTTAAAAAAACATTTTCATCTATGTCAACATCCTTTGATGGATTTTTAGATTATTTGAAGTTGATTTATTATGATTTAAAACTTCCATATTGTAATGAAGTTTTGTGATTTGTTTGACTGTAGATGTGTCATTTATATAGAATTAATGGTTTATGAGTAATGTATTGACATTTCGTATGCTAGTTCCAATAAGAATGTTTATGTTATATTTCAACCTTTACTTCATATGAATGTGTTGGACAAGTATGTTCCAGGTTGGGGACTGGTTAAAGTAAGCCCTCCAGGTTGGGGACTGGTAAAAGTAAGCCCTCCAGGTTAGGGACTGGTAAAAGTAAGCCCTCCGGTTTGGTCTCCGGTTATTAGAGGCACTCCGGGTTGGTGTCCGGTTATTAGAGGCACTCCGGGTTGGTGTCCGGTTATTAGAGGCACTCCGGGTTGGGTTCCGGTTACAGTTAGCCCCAAGGTATTGGGGCGAGCCCTTGATAAAGAAATTAAAGTTTAGAATTATGCATTCCATCATTATGAAAGTGGTTATTGATTTTTCATGTGATTATTCGATTAGTAGAATATCCATGTGAATAAGTAAATGAAATTATTTCATTTTACTTTTGCCATACTATGTTGAAGTTCAAGATTAAAAGGCTTTTGTTTTAGTAATGCATTGCCTTAAATGTTTATGCTTATTTTGAATGTTCCGCTATATTGTTATCCTTACTGGGCATTTGAGCTCACCCCTTTTCTATGTTTTATTTTCCCCAGGATGTGAATAAATAAGTTATGAATGACCTGCAGGGATATTATGAGGGGATAATAGTGTGGACTATGGAGACATTATGTTGTTGTAGTAGATTTTCATTTTATGATGTAATGTAAAACTTATGAATATATCTACTGTTTCCAAGGCTACAAAACCAATCGGTCTTTCGAGATTTGATCTTTCTTGTGATCATGCCAATGTTATGTAATAAGGCACCGACTCTGGGTAACTAGGGTCGGGGTGTTACAGTTGGTATCAGAGGAAGTTTAGTACAAACCTTGGAAGCTATATTTAGATAAACTCTGATTAGAGCACATAGATTTAAGATGGACTTTGAGGATTAGTATAGAAGAACTTCCTAGAATTTTGGTATTGTAGAGATTTTGTGAGTTTTCCGAGCAATAAATCCCTGTCTGGATACGAGCAGGTAGAGGCGGCTCTAGCACAGATGTACCTAGGGGTAAAACCCGAATACACCGCTTTGAGCTAGACTCGAACGGGAACTGGTGCACGACAATGGGCCTTGCTGCACTCTTGGTTACGACACTCCCGGGGGATATGCTTAGGATAACTCTCATTTTCTTTACAAATCATTATGAAGGGTTTATGAGTATATACTTCCTTAAAGGAGACATTTTTATGATTATGGATTATATCCATAAACTATTTAATTTATGTTATGTGTTTTACAAGTTTGGGATTAGGTATTGTTATTTATAAACTAATCTAGTGTATGCCAATGTTTAGAAATGGCGCCTAGTTGAAGGAATGAGAACTCCAGCAATGCACATGATACAAATAGAAAGAAGGATCATATATTTTATGGTCTTAAGCCAGAATTTACAAGAGAAATAGACTCGCATGTATTATCATCATATGAAGAAATAATATCATGTGTTGATAAGATAAGTAAAGAGTTTACTGAATCCTATGGATTTGAAGGGAAGCAAGAGAAGAAAAGGATGGAAGAGAGAAAGATGGATAAAGGGAAGAGGGAAAAGAAGAATTTTCCCATATGTGGTAACTGTGGAAAGAAACACCCTGGAACTTGCCTGAATGGAATGGGAGTTTGTTATAAGTGTGGAGGAAAATGGCACAAAGTACGTAACTGCACGGGTAAGAAAATGGTTTCAAATTTACAATGTTTCATTTGCAAGGAGTTTGGACACTACGCGAACCTATGTCCCAGTCATCAGACTATGCCACAAATGATGTTATTGGATAATAATTACGTTAGGATACTACCACATATGAAGAGGAATGATTAGAGCTCTTATGTTGATTATGTCAATTGAGTGTTGTATCAATAATGTACTTGTTATAATAATTATGGAGTATATAAGGATTTTAATGCAGTACTATTTCATTAAGGACTTGAGATTGTGTGGAACAAAGAAAATTGACTCAATAGAAGGATAAATTTTTGGAAAATATATGGTTGAGAGAAAGATAAACCATAATATGGTTCTGATACCGAGGTAGTGATTTTAGAATAATACATGATTGATTTGAATAAATTATATTGGATATTCTTGACTACCTTGAAGCTGATTAATGATTTGTCTATTCCATCATTGTTGGGGTTGAAAACATTTTTGGATTAATGAAGTATATCCAGCATTCTATATGGAATAAGAAAGCATGAATGTAATCAAGGAATATGGTAATTCAGGATGTTTCTGTGTATTAAAAGAATTCATGATGAAGGTATTCATATTCTATTATGGGGTAAAAAGTATCTACATTATGTTTACCTTCCTTATAAATATTGTACTGTGAGTTTGGACAGAAGTATTTTGGATAGTTCTAGTTTGGATTATTTTGGATTTCCATAAAAGGACAACCCGGAGGTCGGGCGGCAACCCGTCGTGACCGGAAAGGCCGCGAGAATTAAACCCACAACCGAAGGGCGACAAGGGTGTATCACCTCCCAATGGCCCACGATATGTCCTCGATTAAATAATGTAGTTTTTTTAAAAGATCTGGTAGATGAATTATAAATTCATTTATTTTGGAACCCTGTACGAATAGTATAAATAGAAATATTTTTTACGTTCTTTTATCTTGTAGAGTGAAAGATGAGTTTGTGGTAGAAATATATTATTGCATAAAAATCTAATTATAAAGTAAGTATATCTCCTTATGATCTTATCCAATCTCATAAATAAATTCCTCAACATTAATAAAAGGAACATAGAACAAAAATGTTGTCCTAGATGGTACCTTAAATCATCACTAATTCATGGCTTTGGGATTGTTGGCATTTTCATAGCCATGTTCTCTACCACTCTCCATCAGATAATTGATGGATAGATTTCTCTTCCATATCCATATTTTCCTACATGGAACCCTAGTATGTGTTATTTTCGGTAATCTTCATACTTTCCACTCTTTAGTTTAAATAGAGGCCTCGTTAATTCATTTTTCGATGTGGGATTTCAACTAAGATATTTTGAAACATAAAAAATGTGTTATCCTAATACCCTATGTTTTGTTGAACCGATGGTATTTCAAATCATCATAGATTGATGAATTTAAGGACCTCAATTATGCACTTGTTTGTGATTGATGACCTCAATCACTATCTATAAATATTTACGTTTTTCCTCCATTTATATGTCTCTAATTGCCACCAATGTTCTCCTAATCGAGATCATAATTTGGTGGTGACCCTTTCATTTCTCTTTTCCTCATATTAAGACTAAATTTTAGTAACCTAATTTCCGATGTGGGTTTTCCCACAAAGATATTTTCTATTTTCAACCTTTTATTTTCGATGAACAATTTCAAATTGCGAGGATGCAATTTATTGAAGGAGGGGAGAATGTAACACCCCAAGATTTTATAGTGTGTTATTTCTTCAAAATAATTCAATAACATTCACTACACGCAACACCAAGTTCAATAGCACCATGAATTACCAAACAATCCATTCAAAAGAGGTTATGAATAGTATTAACTAAATTTTAAACTTTATATAATCCTTATAATTTTTCCATATTATGAGTATCTTAGACATAATGCAAGAAAAAATTCATTTTCAGTATTGCACTTTTATCAACTTTTAATAGTGAACCCTTTTTAAATACAATATTTTAAACTTTTTGACTAAACGGGGAAATAAAAAATTTAAAATGAAACATCCCAAGCTTCCACGGTACGTTTTCTTTGAATAATACAGTAGCGTGTGTTGTACGCAACCTTGAGTTTTAACACACACCACAACCAATCAAACTAGCCATTATGAATAGTAATACCTAATTTTTGAAATTATATATATTTTATATTTCAAAATGGACTTCATTTTTGGATTTGGAATATTTAATTTAGCCTAAGGTGAAATTTTGGTACTTTTCGAATAACTTTCATATTTTGATGAATAGTGAAAATTACTAAATTTTAATTAAAAAAACTTTTTTAATCAAAATAATTTATAGTGATAAATTATGAATTCGAGTGGTTTTAAAGAACATTTAGAATATATTTTTACCATTTAATATAATTTTGGTCATTGGACATAATTTTACAATTAAACCGAACATAAACAAGTATCAATCTTTTGATAGTTATTATCTCTTAAAAACACTCTTTTTGTTTTGACAGCGGGAATTAATTTTAAATTAATTTCTGCCACTTTTGTGTTTTGAATTTAGAAAAATGGATTCCATATTTGTAATCAGGATGTCCAAATTGTGTAAATAGGTAACTTTTATTTTTAGACATTTTGAATAATTATTGTGGTAAATATTTTATTTACCATGGTTAAGGGTAAATCTGGTAAATAAGGGTTAAAAAATGATGTTATAATAATAATAAATTACCCTAAAACGTGTCCTAGCCTTATTTGTTGATAAATTTTCGACCATAGGCATATTTGGGTCGATTTGGGGACCCCATGGTGCCACTTGTAGGTGATAGGGACACTTTATTTTAATTAAGTTAAAATCAATACAAAAATGACACAAGCATATATCCTTTAGCAAAACAATTTTTCAATAGGGTTAAATATTTTTTATTTTCGACTATAAATATTAATTAGAAAGATAAAAAGATTTCATACATTATGATATTTTATTTTCAATTTTTAGAAATTAATTAATTTAATTTATTTATGACACAATGATGATGCTGTAATTATCATAATAGTGAAAAATTAAAATAATTGATATTATAAATACCCAAATAAATATAATATGAAACTTTTAATGAATTAAACTAATTTTATAGGATAATATGATATATTAGGATTGATTTGATTTACTTTTTTCGAAGTAATAAATCTGTTATGAGTTTCAAAAAAATCAACTATTGAATAGTGTCAAAATTGACATAAAATAGTTCTTAAAACAAATATTATATTATTAATTGATATTAAATTCCTAAAAATCTAAGGCTCGGCCAAGAGACTTATATCATGATAGGTTCATCATTAATGGACCAGTTGGGGGTCGCTTGGATGTATATAGTAAGTTTATTAACCATATTATATAAAAATACAAAGAGACATTGTAAAAGTGAAACTAATTAACTTAGAGTTAATACCTAAAGATAAGGTTAATATAAGTACCCCAACTAGTCTAAATTCTATTGGTTGAGTTGTTTTAGACCCATCCCCACCTTAACCTTTGAATAGTCAACTTTGGAGCCATTGGAAACCAATTATGAATTTATTATAAATTAATATTTCTAGCTTTTCCAAAGGTGCCCCTCACCCCTCTTATAAAAGGGCACTCCTCCTTATCATTTCTTCACACCTTCCAAGCCTTTTGGTTCGGAAAAACTCTGCCCAAATACTCTTCCAACTTCCCTCACTACAACATAGAGGCCTTAGTTTGATCAAAAAGCCAACCTATGGAGCCCTTTTGATCAAATCAAAAGGAAGAACCCGAAGAAGAGGAGGTTAACCTACCCCAACCAAGTAAAAGTACAGGGCAAGAGATTTTCTTATCTCACTTTCAATTCCGTGAGATTTCCATTGTTCACCACTAAATTATTGAAAGTGGTGTATTGTGTACTACCATTTTATATATATTATCATGATTCTCTTTATATTCATGTTATTCTATAAATCCTTTGGTGGTTATTAACTTTTGGCCATACGACTCAGTTGATTAACGTGGTAAGGGTTTTTCATCTCACTCTTTATTTCCGTGAGATTCATGCCATATTTCCACTATTATCTTTTCTGTGGTGTATGTACTGCCCATAATTGTATTCTTTGTGTAATACACTTTACCTTATGTTTATATACCTTTTCATTATATGATACCTCTTTCATGGGTTGTATGTTTCATAAGTTACCAAATTGATAAAGGTTTACTTCAAAATCTCTTTAATATCCGAGGTTGTCTTTACGTAAGTATCTACAGGGACATATTTACTATCCATGTCCATATTTCATAAAAGAGTTTTCAAAGGGATTATTTCTAAGGGAACTTTTACTAAAACATCATTTTAAATGTTTTAAACATTTATTCTTCTAAATCCTCCTCATTTATGTCCATGTTTTCAAAATGGTTTGTAAGGATTTATTTATATGAAAATGAATGTTTTAAAAGTGTTAATTCCATTCAAAAGTTTCAAATTGGTATGGGACACTTTGATTCAAAAATGTATTTAAATTCCTTACTTTCTAAGTTGTGTAACATTAAAATGTTTTCATGAAAAAGGGATATTTCTCTCAATAATTTAAAAAAAACATTTTCATCTATGTCAACATCCTTTGATGGATTTTTAGATTATTTGAAGTTGATTTATTATGATTTAAAACTTCCATATTGTAATGAAGTTTTGTGATATGTTTGACTGTAGATGTGTCATTTATATAGAATTCATTGTTTATGAGTAATGTATTGACATTTCGTATGCTAGTTCCAATAATAATGTTTATGTTATATTTCAACCTTTACTTCATATGAATGTGTTGGACAAGTATGTTCCAGGTTGGGGACTGGTTAAAGTAAGCCCTCCAGGTTGGGGACTGGTAAAAGTAAGCCCTCCAGGTTAGGGACTGGTAAAAGTAAGCCCTCCGGTTTGGTCTTCGGTTATTAGAGGCACTCCGGGTTGGTGTCCGGTTATTAGAGGCACTCCGGGTTGGTGTCCGGTTATTAGAGGCACTCCGGGTTGGGTTCCGGTTACAGTTAGCCCCATGGTCTTGGGACGAGGCCTTGACAAAGAAATTAAAGTTTAGCATTATGCATTCCATCATTATGAAAGTGGTTATTGATTTTTCATGTGATTATTAGATTAGTAGAATATCCATGTGAATTAGTAAATGGCATTATTTCATTTTACTTTTGCCATACTATGTTGAAGTTCAAGTTTAAAAGGCTTTTGTTTTAGTAATGCATTGCCTTAAATGTTTATGCTTATTTTCAATGTTTCGCTATATTGTTATCCTTACTGGGCATTTGAGCTCACCCCTTTTCTATGTTTTATTTTCCCCAGGATGTGAATAAGTAAGTTATGAATGACCTGCAAAGAATATTATGAGGGGATAATAGTGTGGACTGTGGAGACATTATGTTGTTGTAGTAGTTTTTCATTTTATGATTTAATGTAAAACTTATGAATATATCTAGTGTTTCCAAGGCTACTAAACCAATCGGTCTTTCGAGATTTGATCTTTCTTGTGATCATGCCAATGTTATGTAATAATGCACCGACTCTGGGTAACTAGGGTCGGGGTGTTACAACAACACTAAATTTAGATACAGGGAGTAACAACCCTTAGATCCTTACATTTAAATATAAGAGTCACAACCATATAAAACACTAACATTAGATTCAACGCGTCACAACCCTCAAATCCTGACTTTATAATATGAGATCACAACCTGAGATGATGTTTTTATTATTATGTGTAAATAATAAAATGATGTCACAATAATGATGATCCGATAAAAAGAATAAAAACATAATACTGATAACAAACCATACAGATTTCGATGAAAAATGATGAAGCTCTAACTCTGTTTGTCAAGTAAGTATAAGAATGATAGTTCAAGGTAAATGATGTTGAATTTTATTTATCCCAAATTAAGAGCTCATCAACAAATGAATATATTTTGGAATATGATCACATTATAAACATAATACATTACACTCTCACAACTATCATCAACTTCTATGGATTCCTCGAGCACTTTAAAAATAAATAGCTCTACAAATTTTAGTCGATTGTTAGAAAATTAAAAATCAAAATAATAGTTACTAAATTATTATAGAGAGATGGAGAGATATTATCATTAATAGTTTAAAACAATTTGAATAATTCAATCTCATTAAAATAAACCATTAAAAGTGTTCAAAAAACATTCATAATAATTGTCGAATGATATCATTGAGAAATCACACTGATTCAAACTGTAATAATCAAAATTCAAATTTAGACTCATTTATATTTTACATATGTGACAACATAAACATTTAAATAAACAAATTTAAAAACCATAAAATAGTTTAAATAAAATCACTATCATAAAAATATAATTTATAAATAATAAAATCATGTAAATAAACCCATAATATTAAATTTGAAATATTTGGGCTACATGCTGTAAATATATGCACAAATGAAGAAATATAAAAAATTTCAAACTATTTTTAAACAATATAAAAATACTTATCATAGGTTATTTATAATTAATAATAATTTCTATAATGATTAAAAAAATTTTAAAATTTGAAATAATGAATAAGGAAATCATATACCATGAAAATCATAAAAACATGGTAATGTAGAATATACCAACAACGAAAAAAATACCATGGTGTGTAAAAGATAATTTTTAATATAGGCTGTGTAAGGGAAACAAAAAATTTATATAGGTTTATATATTGTAAAAATGTTTTATAAATTCTAGTGTAAATTTAAACACAACTTTCCAAACAATATGTACATGTGATGATGAAATTGAAATGGTTGTGAAAATGTAGACATGAATGTTGTGTAATGGTATCACCTATTTCCTATTCACATTTTAATTGTATAAGATAAAATGAATAATGGTAACATTATTTATTTATAGGTTTAGTACAGGTATTCATAAACATGTATAAGTGTAAACATAATATTATATATGTTGTGTCAATGTAGTGATGTTGTTGCATAAGGGTAAATAGAACATCTATAAAGCTAAGGTAATCATGAAAAAGGGTAACAAGAAAAAAAAATCATACCTAAAGGTACCAAAATACCCATGTAAGGATATAAATATATTTCTAATAAATTTATAACGGCAAATTAAAACTCACATAAGAGAAATACTAGTTTTCCAAAACCCATGTAAATGTGAATATAATATTTAGAAAATTCATTTTTCCTAAAATATAAAAAAAACATAAAATGGGTAATACCAATTAATGATGAATAATTAATAAAAAAATAAGAAACCATTCAATAAAAAATATTTTCATTTAAATAAAATAAATTATAAAATTATAATTATACCAAAAATAAAATTATGAGATATTATAATGATTAATATATAAAATAATGAATTCTTCAAGGATCCACTCCAATATTATCTACCATTTTTAAAATTTCAAAATAAAATAATACCTTTAAAAATTTTCCACATTTTTGGAATTGATCAAAACGAGTAAAAAATTTGAAAACATCATTTTCTCAAATTTTTAAATGAAATAAAAAAAATTCAAAAGTTAAACATATATTAAGCCCAAAATAAAATATTTTCATTGAATAAATAATCCCTCCCAAAATTAAAAAATTATATTAAAAAATCAATAGATCTCATGTGTTAACGCTTCTAAAAAAAGATGAATAAAATGAATAATAAGATATTAAATTGAATTTTTAAAATATTTTCAATAATTTTTAAAAAACAATTCACACACCATTAAACAAAAATATAAGACGTATAATTCGTTCTAACATCAAAAAAGTATTAAAATATTATATCAAATTTTATATTACTATATGATGAAACAATATTAACATTCATAATGACCCTAAAATTAAAATAACATTCTTGGGAATTAGTAATAGTTTTGGTCCACTATGAATTTAATATAATCCTTTAGGTACCCATGATATTGATGGTTAAATAATCTAAAAATAAGAAACAAGTTTTTAAATATAATCCTTTATTTTTACAAGAGTTAAAAAAATTACAATTAAAATTCAGAATTATAATGTATAAATAAACAACATATAATGAAAGTCATAGGTTATATAGATTCATTTTTACTTATAAAATATATTTTCATATAATTGAGGTAATATATTACCATAACAAAAAAAAATTCTATTTGGATTTTGATTTAGGATTTCTTCAATCACATAAATTCATCCAAATATTAACTACTGATAGTAAATATAGATACAATTTCCTTCAAATATATGTTTCCCACCTTGATATTTATATTTTACATTTGAATAATATCAAAATCATAAAAAAAATTCCTTAGTACTAGAAAAAAAATAGTTCAAATGAAGAATCTCTTTTTATAGTTAAAATTAATTAATATGGAAACATAATTTCTATTTATTAAACATAGTAATTTCATTAACTTCTCTATTTCAAATATGTAATTATTCATTTATTATATGATAATATCCATGTATTTATTTAATTATTGACTTTCCTTGATCATATTTTTTATTCTCATTTATCAAAACCTTATTCAACTCAGTAACTCTTAAAACATCCTTTTGAATATTTTACTTTTCTTCGTGTAATTCATTAAATATATAACAACCACTATGAGAAAAGTAAATACAATTAGAATTATTATATACATCATTTGTGTCTTCTGGGATTAAACATTGGTCAAGTATCTCTTTTTCACTTTCAGATTCATAACACGAATATAACTCTTTGGTGAAGCATCATCCAACATGACAAAAATGTGTAGTTTGTTTATTTTATTTCTTATATATCCCTTAATTCATCAAATTTGTACAATATGGTTTTATGTGTCCCTTTCTACATTCATTAAAATTATATATAATACCTGTTTTTCATTTCAATCATTATTTTAAAGTTTACAAGGTAACTTTTTGTACATTTTATTTCTCATCAATATTTTAAAAACTCTTATGGTTATATTCAACAATTATTCCTTATTGGTTTATTATGATTTAAATTTAGAAGAGTTAGGTAAAATAATTATTTGATATTTTAATGTGATACCTTTCATCTTTGAAGTATCTTCTTCTCAAATACCATTAAATTAATTATTATATTTGCTAAGATATATGATGAGTTTATCTAGTGTGTACTCCATGAATTTTATACTTAAATCAATGTATACATAATTTTTGTGACATTTATTTGGGAGTTATCATAGAAAAATTTCTACAAATATTGGACTCACTAACCTTTGTCTAGATATTCTCATTCCTTTCAATATTCTAGTGAAAAATTGGAACATCTGATTTACTATCTCATCTTCACCCATTTTTATATCATGGTACACTTCTAAAATCTTTAATTGTTTGGTTCAAATCATCTTTTTAAAAAAAAAAGTGTTACTTAGAAAATATTGAAGATCTCATGTGCAATATTTCAAGTAAAAGACATCACCAAAACCACACATGTTAATACTGTATTAAAAATAATCATAATAATATAATTCAAAACATATTTACCCACTTAATTTATAGTAATTTTATCTTAATCAAAATCATGATAATTGTAGGGTGTTAAATTTTTTATCAAGTGATCAATTATAAATTTCATTATGTTAACTTCCATTATAGTTTTCCATTAACCATAATCATTACCATCAATGTGTGTTGGTTTATAAATAATCAACACATCATTACAATTTATTCCAAACATATTAAAGAATATTTATCACTAAAATTATGAGCACTATAAAGAAGTTATCCAAAATAAATAATAGTGATAAAGTGAAAATTTATAAAATAATAACCATTGATACAAATTGTTTTGTTTTCGGAAAAATAAACAGTAGATCTATTTATTCATTATGATGTTATAGACGTTA
This sequence comes from Viscum album, assembly GCA_963277665.1. NCBI lineage: Eukaryota > Viridiplantae > Streptophyta > Magnoliopsida > Santalales > Viscaceae > Viscum > Viscum album. The sequence continues at coordinate 1,418,179,917 of OY728123.1, read as the reverse complement.
ATTCAAATTGATTGGTCTAATAGGGTGATGTATGATGGTATATAGGTGGTTTCTATACCATATGAAATTTTTTATCGAGATAAGATAAATATATAATTTACTTAATGACAATAATTTACAATGGAATATATAAATCAACTACATTGTTATTTTTATTATAGTTCAGTTCAAAGAGAACATACATTAATCTAACACCACTCTAATTAGTGAGAGTTGAATTTTTAATAACTTTTTTTTGGGAATTCTTAAAAAGCTATGATTCATACCATTATTATAGAGGTATAACAAACAATACTAACTAACTATTATAAAGGGAGTCAAAAACCAATTTAAAAAATAACATTATACATTTAGAGTCACAACCAATATAGTAATGAATTCAGTATCGAGAAGTCACAGCCAAATAAGACATTTACTTATGATACAAGGGTTTATGAGCCGTAAATCCGGACTTTATAATCCTTGAGTCACAATGTAATAAAAAAACATCATTTAGATAGAAGGAGTCACATCCTTCATGTCGTAACATTAGAATCCCAGAGTCACAACCTTAGAAGAAAGAATGATTTTTATAGGATTTTTTAATACCAATTAATAACATTAATGAGTAGAAAGAAAGAATTAAAATAAATTTTTTAGACTAAACCAATAAAAATTCAAGGAACAACAATAAACCACAACCTCTGGTTGTAAAATAAAAAATTAGAACATCTCTTCAAGGATTAGGAAGTTAAAGATGATTATTCCACCATCAGAGTTCATCAATAGATGAAAATAGATTGGAATAATATTATGGTCACAACTATATCCCCACACTGTCAATACCATAATCGTATTCTATACATCCCTCTATCCCTTTAAAAACAAAGAGCTCAACAAATCCAATTTGGTCATTATGTAATTCAAAAAAATAACAGTTAATATATTATATAAAAGAGAGATAAATTATTATTCTTATTCTAAAATCATTTGAATAATTAGAACATTATGAAAATCAATTGTTATAGAGTTAAAACACATCCCTAATAATAGTTCAAAGATATATAATAAAAAAATCACACATTAAAACTACAACAATAAAAATTTATATTCAAACATAATTCTATATTAAAAATTATATAATATCTGATATTAAAGAAACTAAATTAAAAACTATATTTTAATGAATAACATCATTAGAATAAAAAATAAACAATATAATAAAATAAATCAACACATAATAAAAAACTTGAAACATTTTAGTATCATGAGGTCGATATATGTGTGAATGAAGAAAAATATTATTATTCATAATTATTTTAAAATAATGTAAAAATACATTAAATTGGTTTTATATAATATATTTTAATTTATATATTTATTAAAACAATTTAAACATTAGAAATATGAAAAAAAAACATTATACCATGGATATCACAAATATATGGGAATATTGAAAATATCATGTTCATAAAGGGTAAATACCATAATGCGTATCGGAAACAAATTTTTAGTATAGGCTATGTAAGTGTTAAAATAAATTTTTATAGGATGGGTATGGGTAAACATATTTTATAATGTCTTATGTTAATGTAAACTCAACCGTACAAACAATACATAAAGGTAAGACTAAAATGGAAATGGCTACATAAGTTTTGACTGTAATATAGTGTAGCTATAGTATAAATTTTAATAAGCTTCATAAGGTTATAAAAAATGTTTTGAAAGGGTAAGAATATTTTTTTAGAGGTTATGTAAGGGTAAGATTATAAATTAATAAGAGTTATGATAATACTACTAATGCTGCCAAATGTTAGTGACACTGTTGTGTTAGGGTACACATAACATGCACATAAGGGTATGCTAAACAAACCTAAGGATTATAAGAATAACATAAATCTAATTTACAGATATCAAATTACACACAAAAGGGTAAAACATTTATTTGAAACACACAAAAATGTAATGAAAAACATTATAAAAGTAATTTTTGGTAAAATATAACAGAAAATAATAACATAGAATATAAAAATATAAAAAATAATTGATTTATAACGAATAAAATAAATGAAAAATTCAATAAATTTTTTTAGAGAAAAATAAATTATTAACTAAATTATGATTACCCAAGAAATAAATTTACGATACATTCTAACTATCAAAATATAACATAATTTACGAGTCAAGGAGCCACTAAAATAGTACAGTTTCATATAATAAACCAAAATACATTTTCATATAGTTAATTAAAATCATTATTTATTGTAATGAAATTAACATAATGGGTTTCATTACATGGATAGAGGAACAAAATTTTAACTCATAGAGTTCTATTATTGATTTATTAATGGTATGATTTTATTTGTAATAAAATTTTCCCAACCTTCAATGTGCACATAAAGAGATACTTCCTTAATTATTCAACAAATTCCTCTAATTATATACATAAAATCATTTTGTAAATTATCATATTGTTATATATATTTAGGGATTAATGCTATAGTGATAGGGGATGTTAACGTGGTATCATTTCTCATCAAACACTATGGGATGATAACTACAGTCAATGTAAGGAAAATACCAACATATGAACTAGTTGAATGTAATCCAAATGGTCTAATAAATACATTATGCGTACTCTTTTTCATTCATTTCCAGAGTAATATACTATGATCTTGTGAGTGTATAATATGTGACTGATAATTTATATACTTATGATTCCTCTCATATATCTTTGCAATTACCCTCATAGTCGTTGGATTACTATATGATTTTCTCTAACCATGGGGTATATTTTTCAATATCGTTATAAAGAGGGTCTATGGAATCATTTTATTTTTGTCTTTTATGATGTTCAATTATTATAGAAATGGGGATAATGATGATTATTAACATGACCCCCACTAAATGAAATTAATCGATTTTGACTATAAATAGTGGGTGTAATATGTTTTTTTATAATTTTATAAGGATTTATAAATGATAGAGTTACTTTAGAGTGACTATTTTATGGGATGAGCATTTTAGTTGTTTTGTTTCTTTATCATATGAAGTTTTATGGTTTTTTTTATTATGGATATATGTTCAAAAATTGATTCATTCTTCATGAAGATATGGAATAAAATCGTGCCATTTTAAAATTTCATCATTAGGATAACAAAACACAAAACCTGTCATAGGGTGTAACAAAATATATTATTTATTTTTCCAATTACAGGATAATATCTATCCACGGACATTTATCCTGTGGAGATTTTGTAGGAAAATAATCACCAAAAATAAATAGTTGTTTTATTTTCAGGGTTTTTACATTTATCAAAATAAATAAAATATGTGGGTTTATAATGGGTATTTATGTTTTGATAAAACATGTAATAGATCATGCATATATAAATAATGAAGTTAGAAAAAATAATTTTTCCAAATGGAATCATCTAAATTGATCCTATATTGTCTCATGGAATTTATATCACTCATATAAATAACACACTCTGACATAAGTTTCATCATCATATTCTTCCATGATTGGGAATATACAAAGTACCTATGTTTTCCAAGTACATTGTACATCCAACTCCCCTATAGTTAGTATGTTAAGGTATTCCCAAGAAAGTTAAACCTCCAACCCACCTTCCAAACATGGAATATCACCCATTACACAATAGTTCATCATATCACATTCATATTAATATGTGGTAATAGATGAGATGGGAAATAATATATATGAATAAGTTATACCTAAAACATTTATATTAAGTATTGATTTTCACGATTCTCCGCTAAATATTATCCTTATACAAACCTAATTAAAATATAATACATTTAATAGGAATTCCTAGACAGTTTGGATCATAACTAGTCATATCCCTATTGACATTTCATAGTATAGTTTATTACCTTGGAGATCATAGTGTAAAATTAACAAAACAATGAAACTTAGGAGAAAAACAAATCAGTGAAAAAAAGAGACAGAGAACACAATATTAAAATAATATAACACACACATTATGTTGAAATTAGAAAATAAATATAGTATTATTACTAATCTAAATTGTTTTGAGAATAATTCCTAACTAAACTCTCAGTTTATGTGTGAAAACCATTGATTCCCCTGGCGAAACAATATTTTTATCCCTTTATAAAAAACATTATATCTTCTTAAAATATAGAACCTACCTTCTTCTTCAGATTGAAATATTTTCCATGATGTTATATATATGAATTTATGATATTGGTTACTTCTTCCATTGATTCTATTTTAACTATATTAGTTTATCCTTCCTCTAAATTCTTATATCTCCTCTTTAAATTCAATCGATATCTCATGACTTTATCATAATTATAAACAATGTGGTCATTTATGATTGATTTTATGAATACCGATGTGGCATCATGAAGTCATACATCGGGTACATAAATTCAAATATGTAAAGACCCGTAAATTTCAAGGAAATTTTTTTCTTAATTTTCTTTGAAATTTTACAAGAACGTAGTTTCTGACGGCGCCTGATTCCGAGGCCTGGTGTGCCCGGAATCATTTTCCGAAGTTTGGCTCGGGTACGTTCAGTGAACAGAGGAGCGGGTTTTTCTAACTTTTGAACCGGTGCCCGGAATCGAATTCTGAGGGCACCGATGAAATCGCAGCACCGGTATTCTCTTAGAAACGCCTCTTCCGGAGTTGCGTTTGCTCGGGTGTGGTTTTTAATTGTCGGGCTTAAAGATAAGAAATAAAATAATTTTGCGACAACTTTATTTTATTTCACTTAAGCCGCTTGGAAGCCACTTGAAGCCACTTAGAGGCGGCTTGAACTGATTTGAACCGGATAGGATGCTATCCAGAAATATCCTACCCCCTTGGTAGGATATTTGCGAGGTGGGGCCCACACGAGCCCCGCCGTTTCTTTCCGCTAGGAAACGCACCTGCGAAAACCCTTCTTAATGAAAGTCAACTGATGCGTTTCTTAAAATCTTAACAGAACATTTAATTGGGCGGTTTATTTCGTGAATTAAATGGGCTGTTTCATTCGTTGAATTATTTCAACGAATTGATGGATCGTTTCTTAACCAGTTTTCAAATTTGTTGGCGTAATAATAAAATAAGGCCAACGCTCGACCTCTGGTTACTTGCGCATTGAGAAGATTTGAGAGGACCCTTGTATCTTCTTCTCCCTTGCGAAGAATGCGAAGAACGCGAAAAACGCGAAGAACGCGAAGAACGCCGAACCCGGAAATCGACGACGCTTCCGTCCGAGACGTTCTTCCCCGTTCCGATCTCCGATCACCGACCGTTTGAGGTGAGTGATTTCGGATTTCCTCACAAGGTTCTTTTCTTTTGGTTTTAAACATAGATTTAATTATTTATAATTTAAATCTGTTGTTCTTGGTCCATTGAGCTCGCCGACTCAACGCCGGATTCCGCGACGACGTGACGCCTTCCCGCGACGACGCGACGATCCCCCTCTTCCGCGACGAGCTTTTCCGCGAAGAACGCACGCGCACGATGATCAACGAGGTAGGGATTTATTTTGGGATTTACCCCCCCTTTTTTATTTATTTCCATGAATGTTCTTTAAAAATTAATAAACCGGAATCAAAGAAACAATTTTATTTTATTAAAATTGTTGGTTCATGTGTTGAACATTTTACTTTCTCTCGTTGTTTTTCTCTAACGCGGAGGGTGTAGGCCAAAGGAACACGGCCCGATGACCCTCCGCCGTTCTTCGTTTTGTGCGGATTTGGAGGGCGACGACAGAACGTGCCGCAACGGATGTTTGATGATCGCGCAGTAAAAAACAGAACCCGGGAGGAACAACGGCGCAGACGGGAAGGAAAACGGGCCACCGGAGCGACTCCGGCGGCCCGCGGAAGCCGGTGGCGGCGCGGGTCGCCGGCGTGGCGGCACCGGCGGCCGGAGGCGGCGGCACCCCGCGGGTGTCCAGCGCGACACCCCGCGGGTGCCGCGGGTGTCCAGCGCGACACCCGGCGGGTGCCGCGGGGTTGTCACGCGGCACCCCGCGGGTGTCCAGGGCGACACCCCGCGGGTGCCGCGGGGTTGTCACGCGGCACCCCGCGGGTGTCCAGGGCGGCACCCCGCGGGTGTCGCGGGGTTGTCACGCGGTGCGTCCGGCTGTCTGGCCGACACCCCGCGGGTGCCACGAGGGTGTCACGCGTGGCGGCGGCTTTCCCCCGCATCGGCCGCTCGTCCGCTCGGCCGAGCCGAGCCGGAACGGCCCTGGCCGGCCCAGGCCGGGCCAACCGGGTCGGACCCGAACTGGTTCGGGCCAACCAGGGGGGGTGGGGCCGGGTCGGCCCGGGCTCGGACCCCCCGTCTTCGTGACTTTCGTTCAAACGCCCGTAACATTAGCTACGGGCCTCAAAACGACTCGCCGTCAGCGGCAACACGATCCTTGGAGCGAGTCGGTCGTTTCGGTTTATCGCACTAAATGTTTCGGAATACTTTGTGTTCGGCCTGGTTGGTTCGTACACGAAACCAACCGGGCCCTCGGAGCGGAAACGCTCATATCTTGAGCTACAGACGTCCGATTGACGTGCCGTCAGCTTTTTTAGTTTCGTCATAGTGAGACGGATATTTTGGCTCACTCCTCCTTAGGTTTGGACGCAAGTGGAGTACTGTCGGGTTGGTTTTTCCTTAAAAACCAACCGGGCCCCTGGGACGAAAAAGCCAATAACTCTCAAACCGGGCGTCCGATTGACGCGCCGTCTGTTGCGTTGAGACCCCTTCGACGAGGTGGTCCTTCGAGATACTTCCTTGCGGGTCTTTGTGATACATGTAGTATCGACCAGTAGCTCGTGGAGCAGAACCTCCCGGAGACGAGCGGGCGGAGCACGGAGACCGTGTAGCTGAATGAGACCCGACGACTGCTGATCGAACGACTCGGTGTGTGACAGAGGTGTGCTTGGTTATAGCGGCACATGGGGGCGCTTGGTTGTAGCGACAGACCCACGACAGAGGTGCGCTTGGTTATAGCGGCACATGGGAGCGCTTGGTTGTAGCGGCGGACCCACGACAGAGGTGCTCTTGGTTGTAGCGGCACATGGGAGCGCTTGGTTGTAGCGGCAGACCCACGATAGTGGTGCGCATGGTTGTAGCGGCACATGGGAGCGCTTGGTGGTAGCGGCTGGCCCGCATTACTCGATAGAAGGAGTACTACAGCATTCTTAAGTTAGTGGGCAGTACCTCGGAGTTGTGACAGGACCACTGTACACTCCAGAGACGGAGCTCTTCAGCAGTTACGGTTTCGATGATGAAAACCCTGGTTTGAGCTGAGGCTTTTGAGCTTGTGTTTGCCTCATGATTGAGATGAGTTACTTGATAACTTAGGTATATGTATGGGAATATATCTAAGTAGAGGTTATCTGTTGAGATCTTCTTTTGGTTATCTTTGTTGGTTTTAGTGAGACCTTGAGGGTCTCGGGATCCATACTGAGTATCGTTATACTCACCCCTGCACGGGCTATGCCCGCACTACTTTGTGTTGGTTGAAAACGACGGACAGCGTTGATCGTGGTTGAGGCATGCAGAGCAGGACTGTACCTGGAGGTGGACCACTGGGCGGGACGTGCTCGGAGCGGACGGCGGGACCCAAGGAGCATTGGAGCTATCTGTACCCACCCTTCAGGTGGGATTTCCAGTGGACAGCTCGGTGTAGCGGCTTTTACTTTACAGTTGCTGTTTTCCCTTTCGAGTTGTACTTTACTTTTAGTTGGGTTTGTATACTAGCCCATTTACTTTTCCGCACTTCGTTTGTACTCTGTTTTTACTTAGTGTTTACTTTTCCACTTGCTTACTCTGTGGTGCTTGATTACTTTACTAAGGCAATGCCTTCCCTTTTTACCGGGATTTTTACCTTGGGGATAGTCGCCAACCCCTGGCCTATAGAAGGCGGGCTTGGGGTAGTCACGACACGGGCCCCGAGGACGGGTCGTGACAAATTGGTATCAGAGGTGGTCGGTTCTACCGGGGACTCTGATCTTTCTTCTATGTGAAGAAATAGTGTTTATCGTATTGGGTGTGGTTATCAGTCCAAGGAGTCCAGTGTTGGTGCGGCGGCCGACGTATCCGTACACCAGGACCCTGACTTCTGATTTCCGACATAATTCACGAAAACCTTGATTGCATGTGTGTTTCATGTTTTCTTTGTGATTACTTGTGTCACCTCACCAGGTATACTGTCCTGACCGTGGCGCACCTGTTTCTTTCAGGATGGCCCCACGATGACAGCCAGCTAGGATTCCGAGAGTGGAGCGTGATGACAGCCCACCGAGCATCGAGGGCTCGGTACAGGGCCCTTTGAAAGCTGAGGCACCTGTGGTACCTTTACCCGCCGAGGAAACCGATGCTACCAGCCCCATCCGCGGACGATGCACGTCGCCTTAGTGCACTGCATGAGTTCCAGCGCAAGCGACCGCCCAGGTTCCACGGGGAGACGGACCCTCAGGCCGCCGAGGACTGGCTGGAGGCAGTTGTTCGGGTTTTCAGATTAGTGAGGACACCAGCAGACCTCATGGTGATCCTCACAGCGAGTCTCCTGCACGCGACAGCAGGCAGATGGTGGAGCTTGATGCTCCAGTTGCACGATGAGGCCTCCCTCATCTGGACGGACTTCGAGAGCCTCTTCCGCTCAGAGTTCGTCCCGGCCACCCTCTGTGCGGTGCACATTCAAGAGCTTCTTCAGCTGTGGCAGGGCAGCTTGAGGGTAGCCCAGTACGCAGCGAGGTTCACCGACCTTTCTCGCTACTCGACAGACATGGTACGGGACCCCTTCTTCCTGGCCCGGACCTTCGAGCAGGGATTAAGACACAAGATCAGGGCATCGCTGATCTCCATCAGCATCCCGACCCAGGCAGGAGTGCTAGAGCGAGACCTTATGATCGAGAGCTTTCTGGCTGAGTCTACAACGAGGCCTACCGCAGGGCGGCAGGTGGTGGAGTCTTCGGCAGCAGGTAGCCAACAGATGACTCAGGGTTCCGGCAGACGACCACGGGACAATGGCTCAGCAGTGCGGGGCACACAGCACGAAGCCAGCCTTCCGAGAGGCAGGCAGTGCTACTCGTGCGGCGGGCATGGCCACATGGCTCATGACTGCCCGACCCGCCGTACCGAGGAGCAGCAGACGGTGGAGGGGCCACCCAGGCAGAGGCAGAGGGTCGACCATGGTGGTCCGCAGGGAGGAGGCGGATGAGGCAGAGGAGCTGGCCGAGCAGCAGGTGGTGGGCGACGCTTTGAGGCTCTGCCACCACCACCACCAGGCGGTCCACCCCGACCGTAGGGGACATGAGGACATGGGAGAGCTCATCTTCAGGCAGTTGAGGCCTACGATCATGGGGCTCCGGGAGCAGATGGACAGGAGCGGGACTAGCTCCAGACCTGGAGACTTTTGTTCATGTTGCTTCTAGTTTTGTTGATGTATGTTTGTAGATGCTTTGTGTCTTTGTACTTGAGCTGCAGTAATAAAAGACACCTTTTCTTGTGGCATTTACTTCCCTGTCCTCTCTTGTGTTGTTACTAAGAGGTTTTAATTTTGACTGTTGACTTGACCCTCACTTGTGAGACATCTACTGGAGGAGACCCAGTTACCACACACTGATGCCGACAGTGTGACTCAACCCTTGGAGGTGAGAGTAACGGTTGGATCTCTTGGTAGTAGCGTCGAGGCCTTACGACGCCATCCTTGGTATGGATTAGTATCATCCATGTCGGGATTAACCGTATTAGGCGAAGAACATGGTTCATCCAGGGGATGAGACCAGATTTCTCTTATCGGCAAGGAAGAAATCATGGCAGCTCTAGTGGGACCAGAGGTTGTCCGGGACACGACAGAGAAGGTCCAGGTGAGCACATGGGAGCGGAAGGCTCAGATGCGTGCTCAGTACCACCTTTGTATCCCTAGTTTGTGTTGAAGTTTTATGGGGACGTAAAGCCCTGTGGTGGGAGTAATGTAAAGACCCTTAAATTTCAAGGAAATTTTTTTCTTAATTTTCTTTGGAATTTTACAAGAACCCAGTTTCTGACGGTGCCTGATTCTGAGGCCCGGTGTGCCCGGAATCATTTTCCGAAGTTTGGATCGGGTACGTTCAGTGAACGGACGAGCGGGTTTTTTTAACTTTTGAACCGGTGCTCGGAATCGAATTCTGAGGGCACCGATGAAATCGCAGCGTCGGTATTCTCTTAGAAACGCCTCTTCCGGAGTTGCGTTTGCTCGGGTGTGGTTTTTAATTTCCGGGCTTAAAGTTAAGAAATAAAATAATTTTGAGACAAATTTATTTTATTTCACTTAAGCCGCTTGGAAGCCACTTGAAGCCACTTAATGGCGGCTTGAACTGAGTTGAACCGGATAGGATGATATCCAGAAATATCCTTCCCCCTTGGTAGGATATTTGCGAGGTGGGGCCCGCACGAGCCTCACCGTTTATTTCCGCTAGGAAACGCACCCGTGAAAAACCGTCTTAATGAAAGTCAACTGACGCGTTTCTTAAAATTTTAACAGACCATTTAATTGGGCGGTTTATTTCGTGAATTAAATGGGCTATTTGTTTCGTTGAATTAATTCAACGAATTGATGGATCGTTTCTTAACTAGCTTTCAAATTCGTTGGCATAATAATAAAATAAGGCCAACGCTCGACCTCTGGTTACATGCGCATTGAGAAGATTTGAGAGGACCCTTGTATCTTCTTATCCCTTGCGAAGAACGTGAAGAAAGTGAAGAACACGAAGAACGCGAAGAACGCAGAACCCGGAAATCGACGACGCTTCCGTCCGAGATGTTCTTCCCCGTTCCGATCTCCGATCACCGACCGTTTGAGGTGAGTGATTACGGATTTCCTCACAAGGTTCTTTTCTTTTGGTTTTAAACACAGATTTAATTATTTATAATTTAAATCTGTTGTTCTTGGTCCGTTGAGCTCGCCGACTCAACGCCGGATTCCGCGACGATGTGACGCCTTCCCGCGACGACGTGATGATCCCCCTCTTCCGCGAAGAGCTTTTCCGCGAAGAACGCCCGCGCACGACGATCAATGAGGTAGGGATTTATTTTGGGATTTACCCCCCCCCCCTTTTTTATTTATTTCCGTGAACGTTCTTTAAAAATTAAAGAACCGGAATCAAAGAAACAATTTTATTTTATTAAAATTGTTGGTTCATGTGTTAAACATTTTACTTTCTCTCGTTGTTTTTCTCTAACGCGGAGGGTGCGGGCCAAACGAACACGGCCCGACGACCCTCCGCCATTCTTCATTTTGTGCGGATTTGGCGGGCGACAACGGAACGTGCCACAACGGATGTTTGATGATCCCGCAGTAAAGAACGGAACCCGAGAGGAACAACGGCGCAGACGGGAAGGAAAACAGGCCACCGGAGCGACTCCGGCGGCCCGCAGAAGCCGGTGGCGGCGCGGGTCGCCGGCGCGGCAGCCGGAAGCGGCGGCACCCCGCGGGTGTCCAGCGCGACACCCCACGGGTGCCGTGGAGTTGTGACGCGGCACCCCGCGGGTGCCGCGGTTGTCCAGCGCGACATCCCGCGGGTGCCGCGGGGTTGTCACGCGGCACCCCGCGGGTGTCCAACTCGGCACCCCGCGGGTGTCCAGGGCGACACACCGCGGGTGCCACGGGGTTGTCACGCGGCACCCCGCGGGTGTCCAGGGCGGCACCCCGGGGGTGTCGCGGGGTTGTCACGCGGCGCGTCTGGCTGTCTGGCCGACACCCCGCGGGTGCCACGGGGGTGTCACGCGTGGCGGCGGCTTTCCCCCGCGTCGGCCGCTGGGCCGCTCGGCCAAGCCGAGCCGGACCGGCCCTGGCCGGCCCGGGCCGGGCCAACCGAGTCGGACTCGACCCGGTTCGGGCCATCCAGGGGGGGTCGGGCCGGGCCCGGACCCCCCGTCTTCGGACGACTTTCGTTCAAACGCCCGTAACTTGAGCTACGGGCCTCCAAACGACTCGCAGTCAGCGGCAGCACAATCCTTGGAGCAATTCGATCGTTTCGGTTTATCGCACTCAATGTTTCGTAATACTTTGTGTTCGGCCGGGTTGTTTCGTACACGAAACCAACCGGGCCCTCGGAGCGGAAACACTCATATCTTGAGCTACGGACGTCCGATTGACGTGCCGTCAGCTTTGTTAGTTTCCTCTTAGTGAGACGGATATTTTGGCTCACTCTGCCCGAGGTTTGGACGCAATTGGAGTACGGTCGGGTTGGTTTAGCCTTAAAAACCAACCGGGCCCCTGGGACGAAAAAGCCAATAACTCTCAGATCGGGCGTCCGATTGACGCGCCGTCTGTTCCGTTGAGACCACTATGACAAGGTGGTCCTTCGAGATACTTCCTTGCGGGACTTTGTGATACTTGGAGTATCGACCAGTAGCTCGTGGAGCGGACCCTCCCGGAGACGGGCGGGCGGAGCACGGAGACCGTGTAGCTGACTAAGACCCGACGACTGCTGATCGAACGACTCGGTGTGTGACAGAGGTGCTCTTGGTTGTAGGGGCACATGGGAGCGCTTGGTTGTAGCGGCAGACCCAAGACAGAGGTGCTCTTGGTTGTAGGGGCACATGGGAGCGCTTGGTTGTAGCGGCAGACCCACGACAGAGGTGCGCTTGGTTGTAGCGGCACATGGGAGCGCTTGGTTGTAGCGGTAGACCCACGACAGTGGTGCACTTGGTTGTAGCGGCACATGAGAGCGCTTGGTGGTAGCGGCTGGCCCGCATTACTCGATAGGTGGAGTACTACAGCAGTCTTAAGTTAGTGGGCAGTACCTCGGAGTTGTGACAGGACCACTGTACACTCCAGAGACGGAGCTCTTCAGCAGTTACGGTTTCGATGATGAAAATCCTGGTTTGAGCTGAAACATTTGACCTTGTGTTTGCCTCATGATTGAGATGAGTTACTTGATAACTTAGGTATATGTATGGGCATATATCTAAGTAGAGGTTATCTGTTGAGATCTTCTTGTGGTTATCTTTGTTGGTTTTAGTGAGACCTTGAGGGTCTCGGGGTCAATACTGAGTATCGTTATACTCACCCCTGCACGGACTATGCCCGCACTACGTTGTGTTTGTTGCAGACGACGGACAGCATTGATCGTGGCTGATGCATGCAGAGCAGGACGGTACCTGGAGGTGGACCACTGGGCAGGACGTGCTCGGAGCGGACGGCGGGACCCGAGGAGCATTGGAGCTATCTTTACCCACCCTTCAGGTGGGATTTCCAGTGGACAGCTCGGTGTAGCGGCTTTTACTTTACAATTGCTGTTTTCCCTTTCGAGTTGTACTTTACTTTCAGTTAGGTTTGTATACTGGCCCATTTACTTTTCCACAATTCATTTGTACTCTGTTTTTACTTAGTGTTTACTTTTCCGCTTGCTTACTCTGTGGTGCTTGTTTACTTTACAAAGGCAATGCCTTCCCTTTTTACCGGGATTTTCACCTTGGTGGTAGTCGCCAGCCCCTGTCCTATGGAAGGCGGGCTTGGGGTAGTCACGATACGGGCCCCGAGGACGGGTCGTGACAATATACTCCATGAAAAAGTCAAATTATTGGGTGAAAAGTCAAACATGATCAATTATTCTTAATTTGTATGTCAATAAAATATGTACACACTCATACAAAGTCTTACAAGACCTCCTCAAATTCAGATTTTTGGAAAATAATTCATTATTATTGTACCTATCTCTCTAATGCAGTTTTTAGGATCCCAAACACTTATTTATAGTTATAATATATTCATGGAGTGAATCTTAGGTATGTCAATCTAATTTCAAATAATGTTTTTATTAGAACACATGACATAATATTGAATGCCAGATATGTTTCTTTCAATGTATTTAAGTACACATTAAAGATATTTGGGGAGTAGTAATGTTATTTTTTAAGTTATTGATGGTGGTCATTAGATCCTTATAATTCCTTTAAAGGAAGTATATGTGACCAATGTGGATGGCGAATTAGTGCAACTAGCATCAATAAGTCGTTGGAATGGATAGAACCTTCACAAGCTCTAGAAATTCAAATCTCATCTGGTGGAGGAGCATCTACTAATCAGTATAGGATTTCCATTAGAAATGAGATCTAAGTAGTGAACAGGTGACCAAATGGAGGATATCAAGTATCCCGTGGTCTTGGGATAGTAGCTCTGATCTAGAATTTAATGGTGATAAAAATTAATTTTTTCAGTCTTCATCATCTTCAAGGCACCGAATGAATTACATAAGTTTTCCAAATCTCAGGAATCTGAAAAATAGAGGTCTTCTGTTATTAGTTCTCTATAATGAGCATATACATAAACTATTTAATCAAATTGATTATGAATCTATATAACCATCCAAACCTGTAATGTATCATGTTTTTGAACATGGTTTTAATACGAATGATTTCAGATTTTTTTTTCAATTTATCAAATGTTCATTTTTTAAAACTGAGATATGAATTTTATTCTGGTTGTTGTAACACCTAATGGTGTCGTTTCTGGAATTTCGTAATTACCTAATAAATTTTTTAGGGCGTCCCGATGAGTTTCGGGTGCACTGGTTCTGGAAAAATACACTTTAATGGATCTTCATGGGCAACACATGGTTGCGGTCCAACCTATGTAGATTATCTTATTTAATAAATTGTTATTATTTTTTAAATTAAATATGATTATATGAGAGTTTTGGATTAACTAAAATAATGTTTCAATAATAATAATAAAATGACTTTATTATTACTATTATTATTGTTGTTAAATTTATTGAATGTTAAAGAATTAATTAAATCGCAGTTGAAGGTATTGATGTGGATTTTGGGTTTATCACAGAACTGTTTTATTTATATGAAGAGTTTCAGAATTATTAATGGACCATTTTTTAATAAATTGAGTAATGTACTAATAATAATAATTTCATTTTTATTATTGGAGAGTCATAAATTATTTTTATACTTTGAGATTTTAATTGCATGTTAAAGGAGTGTACCATTTATGAGAATTAAATGTGGCTTTTGAGCTTCTCAAAGAAACTTTTAATTAAATGAGGGGTTATGGGTTGGAGTTTTTATCATAGTGATGATATTGTAATAAATTTTGGGTTTGGGTTTTTAAATAAATGAAAGTTTTATAAATAATAAAAATGATGTTATTAATATTTTTGTCGTTACTTAGATAAATAATTGTTAAAAGAATTTGATGATCAATATGGAGTTTTATAATTAATATGAAACATTTATTACAAGAATAATAAATGAAGGTTAAAAACGAATTGTATAATTAATGTGGAATTAAATGGGGGTGTTGGACATAATTAAAATGGGGGTTTTATTGTTTCTTTTAATTAAATTTAATTATGGGGTTTGTCAACATTCTATTTTTATTTTATGGGGTGTAATATTTAGGTGAATTTAATGATGCTTTTGGGTATCTCGATGAAATGCTTAATCAAATAAGCAATTTAAAATTTAATGAAGGAGTGTGGTTATTTAATACATTAGTTGGGTTTTATCAATGTTTTGAGTAATAATAATTATATTTTTATTATTATGGTTTTTCGAGTGTCATAATTATTGATCATTATGGATATTATTATTATAAATAACAATAGAAATGAATTGGGGAGCTTTAGTTGGATTTTTAAAAAAAATGACAGTTTTAATAATAATAATAATGAGGATTTAATTAATATTATTATTATTTTGTTAATTAATTAAATTTAAGGAAAAAACGAATTTTATTAATTGTGGGAAAGGAATTATTATTTTTACTTTAAAGTCAAAGAGATTTTATTTTAATTGAATTGTAATGGGGATTATGATTTTCTCAAAATTAAACGTTTCCTTTAAGAAGAATTAATTGGGGGAGTTTTTTATTTTTAGATAAGTGTTTAATGTGTATAATAATAATAATAAAATGAGTATTTTTATTATCTTTTATAATTATTTTTAACGCATTAATGATAGTATTATTTTTGGGTTTTAAGAGTTTAATAATTACTCTTATTAATGGAAATTAATTTAGGGGATTGAAAAAGAAAATAAAGGGAATCAAATTCCCCTATTCTTCCTCCCTATGCACGCGGTGTTGCACAGACGCATCAACACACCCCATGATGCGGCCCCATTCTCCCTCCTTCGAGATCCTTCCTCGTCGTGACCTTCTTCTCACGGTGCGACCAAGAGGCACGCGAACCCCCGAGAGACAATCCCTGCAGCAGAAATACACTCGGGCGGAGCTCCTGCAACGCGTGACCTCTATCGCGCAACCCCCCTTTGGGAAATACCTAGAGGTGCTCCACCCCTCTCCCGGACTCCACTTTGCGCGCGACGATTCCCCTCAGAATCTTCCTGAATCATATCTGCCTCGTCAAGGTGAGTCCGTCTGCGTATAACTGGGGATTCTCATCTTGCATTTGACTCCTCTCTCTCACCTTTTTTTTCTCATGTAAAACCCAAAGGTTTGGGTTTAATCCTATTGTTGTGTTCCTCTATTTTTAGGATATGAGAATGTTGACTCGGGACCTATTGGTCCATAATTCGACATCCGCCGCCAAGGGTGATGCAGATGGTCTCGAATTGTCTTGTAATTTTTGGTTTGTGTTAGTTTCTAAACATGCGGTTTGGTTTTGCACCGGTTATATTAAGGCCTGTTAAATCGTTTTATGAGTTCCTAGTACCACGTTAGAGGTTCATTGTTCACTACAAATTCGATTCTGGTTACTGGTTTAATATATCTAATTTTACTTGATCAATGTATACAATTCACACACACACACACACACACATATGTATATGTATATAAAGGTTTGCACATGGGCGATTACAGACCAGTTGTGGACTAGTTGCTGCCAAGTACATTAAAGCGCTTTGGATTTAAAATGGTTCCACCCTGAGGTAGGGCCTCAAATCCTTAACAAATTGTTTTAAGAATTATATATTCTTTAAATAAATTGAGAATTTAAGTTTCCTAGACTAATATATATCGATCCATGACACTGTTGAAGTTATTAAATGATGCTGCCCACGTGAGATAAATGAGGGCTTGAACTTGTGTTGTTTTTAATCTTGTTTTGCTAATTTGGTTAAAGCTATCCGATTAAACAGTTTAATGATTTGAATGGGATGAATGTATAATAGGGTAATTAATTTTAGAATTAATTATCAAGTCATGAGTTGGAATAAAATTTTTGGCTTTTAATGATGATTGGGAATATTGAATATTTTTCATGTTCAAAAGTATAAATTGGAAATTGGTAAAAATTAATGGATGGATTAATTATTATATGTTAAATGTAAAATGGTTAATTAATTAATTATTGGTTTAAGAGATAATATTTAATTAATTAATTTTAAAATAATTACTTTCTATGCATTAAATTAAGATTGTGAATTGATTGTTTGTTCTGACTATTGGCCATGGGTACTTTTTGAAACTGTTAGATTTACATGCATTAAGTTCTCTTGGATGTAGTTTGTTCTATATTATGAGATGATGCGTGAGATGTTTTTTAAATATATGGGCTTATTCAGCATGTTTTGTGATTTTTATTATGTGCATGTAAATTGTTAATGTCCTGGACGAATCACTGTTTGAGTGGATGGGTTTAGACTTGTTAACGAATTTGGATAATTAAATGTTGAGTTAATTATTTATTTGGCTTACTATGAACAATTAAATTTTAATTAATTATTTACTATTGATATATTGAATGGTTAATTAAGGGTTGACTTTTGACGGGTGATTTATGTTGTTAATTAGTATTTGAATTAATTTACAGATTGAATTAATTAATGGATGGTTTTGGGGTGTTAGACATGATGTTCTACACCAACGATAAATATATAAGTATGATTGATAAACGGGTTGTGAGAATAGGACTGAAGCACCAAATACTTACGGGGTGATAGAAATGGGGTTCTACACCAACGATAAATATATACGTATGTTTTATAAATGGGTTGTGAGACAAGGACTGAAGCTCCAAATGCTCATGGGGTGCTAGACATAGCGTTCTACACCCAGCTTGCAAGAAAATATTATTTTATGGGTTAGGGACTGATGCTTCAAATACCCATGGGTTTTTAGACAAGGACTAACACTCCAAACACTCACAAGGGTGATAGACATGATGTTCTAAACCCATTAATTAACATTTTACTGTGGGTCCAATTGTTCGTGCATGAAATGGGTTAATGGTAAATGAAGGTTGCTAAGATATGATGTTTTGTGAATTGTTTATGAGGATGGTTTTAGACTTATTTATGATTTATGTGAACCACATTTAGTGGGCGGGCACAGACTTAGTATATGAAAGGTTGAATTTAATAACTTATGATGCGTTATCAAAGCCAAAGCATAAGTTTAGAATTAGACTTTACTTTGATTACATAGATGGTCTTTAGGGACATTTGTGGTGATTGACTTATACGAGAGATGTTGGGCGTAGGCCAAATCTCAAACGCTTCACAATTTATTAATATTGGAATAATTAATAATCGATTAATGATTATTTAATCAATATTCAGTTTGTATGAAAAATGTATAACGAAGGTCCAGACACCAGCTGTGGGCTCAAGTAGGTACTTGGGTATATAGTTACATTATACCGTAATTTATGAATTTCATCACATGTTACAAGTAATTTATTATATGTCTAGTTTGTTATAGAAACAGGTGGTCATGTCCTACTAAGATTTATATCTCACACCCTACTGGAGCTGGCATTGCAATGGGTACACGAGTAGATTCTATTTGGTTGCAAGATTGTGCTGTTTGAATTTACTTGTGTGTTAGGAGCACCAGACTAAGCGGAGGCTCGAGATGCCTGAGAGATCACCCTTGGGGCTTTGAGTCATTATTTATTTATTTTTGCATTGAAATTTAAATCATGCTATTTTGCTCATTGTTTTATACTTTTGTATCATTAGCATGTCATGAATCCATCCACTGTATAATTTGTCTTTGGGCATTTGTTTTGTACACGATTTATAAAATATATTTTCCATTTCTTATTTATTTATTATACCATTTCCACTATTTATTGCCTTTGTCTATTTTTGAAGACTATAATTAGGGTATAGTATCCCCACTGACTATCCTTATACCCTCGCTGCTAGTCGGCAGCCTCTGGTGTACAGTGAGGCATGCTTGAGGTCATGTGGCGACCGACCCGACCTCCATTTTAGTGGTGAGCCAGGTTGAGACGTTAAAAAGTGGTATCAGATGTTTAGGTTTTCTTTATTTACTTTTGATTTTCTGTTTTGTGGTTGGTAGACAAGAGACTAGGAATGTGTCAGCGCTTTGGTTAATAGCCGTTCTTGGGACTGATCACCTCATGTACGAGAAATGACCGAGTGGCCAGGGATGGGAATTGATGTTTGTACTATTAGAGGTTACAGTTTATATTATTTCACCTTGAGTGAATGGTGTATTTTTTACTATTTATTGATTTTGATAATTTTGAAAAATAATTGTCTTTGCCTGATATGGCAAGGAATTTTCATACATGCATCATCTTAGTCAATTAGAGATTCACATGTCATGTATATAACTTTCCACATAGTTTCATTATTAGGATGCCTGCTAATTTGGATTGTGTTCCTTGGGTGCAATGCCATGTTCTTATCTACTTTAGCATGCCTTTCTAGATTGATTTTTCTGTTAATAGATTTAACAAACTTTAGTGATTATATTCCATACTGTTTCAGTTATTAGCATGTTTTGTTGTTGTGCCATGATTCTGTGTTATAGCATGTTGTTGTGTTACTTCTTATGCTAACATTTTAGATATTTTTTGGGTTTTTGAAAAGGGGGATAAAGATAAAATGTTAAATAAATGTTTATTGTCATAAATGAGAGTCAAATTCTAGTGATAATGTGTATGGGTGGCTTATCGATTGGTAGATGTCCACCCATGTGTTTGATCCTTATACAACCATAATATGTTTGAAAATGTTTATAAATGTAAAACTGACGAGTTTTGATTGTAATTAACAATTGTTGGGTAGATTTTGCAAGAACCTAGATTGAATAAATAATACCTTTGGAGGTCTCCTTTTCTATAAAAGAAATTTAGATGCTAAATTTCCTATTTATATTTGAATAACATTGAATGATGATTAAAGTGGATGTATGTGATAACATGCCTATTTTTTCGTAGGTTTTTATTTTGAAATCCAAAAGACTTGTTGTAAATATGCTCTTGTGTATATGATGAAATTCATTCAAATGTTAAAATGTTGAAATGAATTAATTAAAATTCCTTGAAGAAAAAGGGGTTTTTGAATCTTGTGATTTTATTTTTGTGTGACCAAGAGAGAGGGTCAATGCTTATGTTTCGTAAGGGGCTAACCCGTGGTAGGTAGTACCCATAGAATGTTCTAGGCTATTAAAGTAAGTTTGTCCTACTACTCAGGAGGACTTCTTGGGACTCTCTTGTTTCTCACGCCGATGGGTCTATGTTACGGATTTTTATGATCAATTTTTGACGTGGTGAACATGGTTCGAGGAATGTCACACACATGCATTAATGTTTTCTAAAAACACACACTGTTGATAGGATAATCTCTTCTTGAGACGTCAAAGAAAATCCTAAGATTGGTATTGTGGCACCTTTTTTTGATAAACATGCCAGGAGGTGATATCGAGCTTTTAGAATGGAGTTGTCCGGTAATATTTTGACTGATCTTCTTAAATGACATTTGTAGCTTGGTTGATTATGTAGTGGTTCTCGATGGTGTCTCAGGGACGAAAAGTTTTTAAGGAAGGTATATTGTAAAGTCTCATGATTTTGAACAGGGTTAAAATATGAATTTTTTCGAATTTTTTTTCGATTGATAAATGGTTCATTTTTCATAAATTGAGCTCTGGAATTTTATTCTGAGTGTTGAAACACCTAATGGTGTCGTTTCTGGAATTTCATAATTACCTGATAAATTTTTGCGGGTGTCTCGATGAGTCTCGGGTGCACTATATCTAGAAAAATCCACTTTAATGGATCTGCAAGGGCAGCGCATGGTTGTGGTCCAACCTGTGTAGTTTATCTTATTTAATAAATTGTTATTATTTTTTTTAAATTAAATATGATTATATGAGAGTTTTGGATTAATAAAAATAATGTTTTAATAATAATAATAATATGAAGTTATTATTACTATTATTTTGGTTGATAAATTTATTGAATGTTAAATAATTAATTAAATGGCAGGTTTAGGTATTTACAAGGCTTTTGGGTTTATCAAAGAACCATTTTATTTAAATGAAGAGTTCCAGAATTATTGAAGGACAATTTTTTATTAAATGGAGGAATGTGCTAATAATAATAATTTCATTTTTATTATTGTAGAGTAATAAATTATTTTGATACTTTGAGATTTTAATTGAATGGTAAAGGAGTGTATCATTTATGAGAATTAAATGTGGCTTTTGATCTTCTCAATGAAACTATTAATTAAATGAGGGGTTATGGGTTAGACTTTTTATCATATTAATGATATTGTAATAT
This sequence comes from Viscum album, assembly GCA_963277665.1. Lineage (NCBI taxonomy): Eukaryota > Viridiplantae > Streptophyta > Magnoliopsida > Santalales > Viscaceae > Viscum > Viscum album. The sequence goes on along the minus strand of OY728123.1, from coordinate 1,418,158,455 downwards.
ATTTGGGGTTTTGGTTTTTATATAAATTAAAGTTTGAATAATTATAATAATAATTTTATTATTATTTTTGTTGTTACTTAGTTAAATAAATGATAAAATAATTTAATGATCAATATGGTGTTTTATAAATATTTATGAAAAATTTATTACAAGAATAATAAATAAAGGTTAAAAACGAATTGTATAATTAATGTGGATTTAAATGCGGAGGTTGGACATAATTAAAATGGGCATTTTATTGTTTCTTTTAATACAATTTAATTCTGGGGTTTGTCAAAGTTCTGTTTTTATTTAACGGGGTGTAATATTTAGGTGAATTTAATGAGGCTTTTGGGTATCTCGATGAAACACTTAATTAAATAACCAGTTTTAAATTTAATGAAGGAGTGTGGTTATTTAATAGAGTTGTTGGGTTATATCAAAGGATTGAGAAATAATAATTATATTTTTTATATTATGGTTTTATGAGTGTCATAGTTATTGATCATATGGATATTATTAATAATAGTAATGAATGGGGGAGTTTTGGTTGTAATTTTTTTAAAAAATGAATGTTTTAATAATAATGATGATGATGATTTAATTATTATTATTATTATTATTTTTTAATTAATTATATTTAAGGAGAAAATAATTTTATTAATTATGGGAATGGAATTATTATTTATTACTTTGAAGTCAATGAGATTTTTTTCTAATTGAATAGTAAAGGGGAGATTGCTTTTCTCAAATGAAACATTTCCTTTAAGAATAATTAATTAGGGAGTTTTTTACTTTTTAGATAAGTGTTTAATGTGTATAATAATAATAATAAAATGAGTATTATTGTTATCTTTTATTATTATTTTTATCACATTAATGGTAGTATTATTATTAGGTTTTACGAGTTTAATAATAACTATTATTAATGGAAATTAATTTAGGTATTTCAAGAAGAAAATAATGGGAATCAAATTCCCCTCTTCTACCTCTCTATGCACAAGGTGTTGCACGCACTCAGTAGCGCAACCCATGATGCGGCCCCTTTCTCCCTCCTTCAAGCTCCCTCCTCGGCATGAGCTCCTTCTTGTGGTGTGACCAAGAGGCACACAAACCCCCGAGAGACCCTCCCTGTAGCAGCGCGACACCAAGGCGGATATCCTGCAGCGCGCGACCTATGTGGCACAACCCCCCTCCGGGAAATACCTAGAAGCTCACCACCCCTCTCCCAGACTCCACTTTGTGCATGAAGATTCCTCTCGCATTCTTCAAGATTCTTATCCTCCTTGTCAAGGAGAGTTTGTCTGCGTATAACTGGTGATTCTCATCGATCATTTGACTCCTCTCTCTCCTTGATTTCTCAACTAAAACCCAAAGGTTCGGGTTTAATCCGATTGTTGTGTTCCCCTATTTTTAGGATATGTGAATGTTGACTTGGGACCTATTGGTCCATAATATGATATCTTCCACCAAGGGTGAGGCATATGGTCTCGAATTGTCTTTTCTTCATTGCTTCGGGTTAGTTTCTAAACTCATGGTTTGGTTTTGCACCAGTTATATTAAGGCATGTTAAATTTTCTTTATGAGTTATTGGTACCATGTTAGAGGTGCATTGTTCATTACAAAATTGATTCTAGTTACCAGTTTAATATATGTAAAATTTTTAATCAATGTAGACAATGCACACAGATATATACATATAAAGTTGTGTGCACGTGCGATTACGGACCAGTTGTGGACTGGTCTCTTCTAAGTACATTAAAGAACTTCTGATTTAAAATGGTTCCACCCCGAGGTAGGGTCTCAAATCCATAACACTATATTTTAAGGAATATAGATTCTTTAAATAAATTTTGAATTTAAGTTTTCATGATTATGATATGTCGATCCATGATACTTTTTATGTTATTAAATGATGTCCCCCACGTGAGAGAAATGAGGACTTGAACTTGTGTTGTTTTAAGCATTAATTCCTAATTTAGATAGAGTGATATGATTAAATACTTAAATGATTTGAATGGGAAGAATTTATAATAGGGTAATTAATTTTAGAATTAATTATCATGTAATGAGTTGGAATAAAATTTGTGGATTTTAATAATGATTAGGAATATTGAATATTTGACATGTTCAAAAGTATAAATTGGAAATTGGTAATAATTAATGGATGGATTAATTATGTCATGTTAAATGTTGAAAGGTTAATTAATTTATGGTTGGTTTAAGAGAGAATATTTAAATAATTAATTTTTGAATTAATTAATTTGTATGCATTAAATTAATATTGTGAATTGATTTTTTTGTTATGACCTTTGTCCATGGGTACTTTTTGATACTGTTAGATTTCCAGGCATTAAGTTGTCTTGGATGGAGTTTTTTCTATATTATGAGATGATGCATGAGAAGTTTGCTAAATATATGTCCTTGTTCAGCATGTTTTGTGATGTTTATGATGTTCATGTAAATTGTTAATGTCCTAGACGAATAACTATTTGAGTGGACGGTTTCAGACTTGTTAACGAATTTGGATAATTAAATATTGAGTTAATTACTTATTTGACTTGCTAAGAACAATTAATTGTTAATTAATTATTTAATATTGATATATTGAAAAGATAATTTGGGGTTGACTTTTGACAGATGATTTATGTTTTTAATTAGTTGTTCAATTAATTAACATATTGGATTAATTAATTTATGAATTAATTAATTGATGGTTTTGGGGTGTTAGACATGATGTTCTACACCAATCATAAATATATATCTATGATTGATAAATGGGTTGTGAGACAAGGATTGATGCTCCAAATACTCACGGGGTGATAGACATGGTGTTCTAAACAAACGATAAATATATACGTATGTTTGATAAATGGGTTGTGAGGCAAGGACTAAAGTTCCAAATACTCATTGGGTGATAGACATAGCGTTCTACACCCATAATGCATGAAAATAATTTTTTATGGGTCAGGGACTGATACTCAAAATACCCATGGGTTGTGAGACATGTACTGAAGCTCCAATTACTCACAAGGGTGCTAGACATGATGTTCTACACCCATTAATTCACATCGTACGTTTGGTCCAATTATTCATGCATGAAATGAGTTAATGGTAAATGAAGGTTGTTGAGACATGATGTTTTGTGAATTTTTTATGAGGAAGGTTTAAGACTTATTTGTGATTTAGGTGAACCACATTTAGTGGGCGGCCTCAGACATAGTATATGAAATGTTGAATTGAATAACTTATGATGCGTTATCCAAGAAAAAGCACAGGCTTAGAATTAGTCATTACTTTGATTACTTAGATGGTATTTAGAGACCTCTATGGTGATTGAATTATACGAGAGATGTTGGGCGTAGGGAAAATCTGAAGACCTCCATAATTTATTAATATTGGAATAATTAATAACTGATTAATGATTATTTAATGAATATTGAGTATGTATGACAAATGTATAATGCAGGTTCAGACACCAGCTCGGGGGGGGTGAAGCAGGTACTTGGGTATATAGTTACATTGTACCATTTACTTAGATTATGAATGCCTTCACATGTTATAAGTTATTTATCAAATGATTGGTTTGGGGTAGACACCGGTGGTCTCAGACTACTGAGATTTATATCTCACACCCTACTCGGGCCGCCATTGCACTGGGTACTCAAGTAGATTCTATTTGGTTGCAGAACAATACTATTTTCATTTACTCGGGAGTTAGGAGTACAGGACCGAGCGGAGGCTGGGGATGCTTCAGGAGATCTCCCTTGGAGCTTTGAGTCATTATTTATTTAATAATGCATTGAAATGTAAAGCATGATATTTTATTCATTGATTTCTACTTTTGTATCATTAGCACTTCATGCATGCATCCGTTGTTTAATTTGGCATTGTCCATTTGTTTTGTACAAGATTTATAAAATCTACTTTCTGTTGCTTATTCATTTATTATACCGTTTCATCTATTTATTAGCTTTGTATATTTTTAAACACTAAAATGAGGGAATAGCCTCTCTACTGACTATCCATAGACCCTTGCTTCTTGTCGGAAGCCTCTGGCATATGAGGAGGTGCACTTGAGGTCATGGGGTGACCGGTGCGGCTTCCGTTTTAGTGGTGAGCCGGGTCGGGACGTTACAAAACCCTCCTCTCAATGTGGTAATATTTATTTCAAATTATCAAACTCTCTCAAACTTTCTCTATTTCTCCATCATATAAATTGAATCTATCTTCTTAGAGAGATAAAAATGTATAATTTTAATAGGTCTATCCCAAAAAAATCATTCTATATTCATCATTACATCCATATTGGGTTTCTTTAAAGAACAATGGAAAATAAAGTGAAATAGGTTAACACTACTGGTAAAGTGAGGGATAGGGTTCTCCATAATCTTTAAAGATCAATATGGTATTCATAAATCATAATTGTGATGGATGGGTTTCATGACCTTTGATAAAATCATGGGAAAAATACATTAACCTCTCAAATTGAGGGGTAGAGATTTAGGGGCTCACATTGAACTATTCACAAACTCAAATCAAATTATATTCACTGTATTATTTTTTATACATATTAAATTTTATTAATAGATACACATAATGTCTATATATTCAATATTTTAATTATATTCTATGATTAATATCATAGTAAATATTATTATTATATTGAATATGGATCGTATTAATCATATTATTATTATTTTTCATTTCATATTCATTTTATATAAATTTTTATATATTCTTTTAATGCTTTAAACATTTAAAAGGCAATTCACCCTCACCACATATTTCTATTTGATATCAATGCAACAATTGGTATTAGATAATAATGTTTTAAAAAAATAGTTTTTGAAATTTTATAGTAATTTTAAAAATATTTTCCCATATCAAATATCGAACTTTTTTTTAAATGAAATCTTATTTTTAAAATTATTTTAAAGGGAATTGTTTTTGATAACCTCATATCCATAATGGATCTAATTAATATTATTGATAAAATAAAATGAATATATCTCTTTGCAAGCATAGGTTTTCATGTTTGTAAAATTTGTATGCATGTATATACTCATAAAAATGAATCACAATATAAATTTACACCAAAAAACATTATTTCTGTTGAAATAAATGGAAACTATATGAGAAAACTTCTTTTTAGGATCTATGAAACTTAATTTAATAATATCACTTCTCACAAAAAATCATTAAATTTATAGTTTATTTTATGTTACAGAAAAAGTCATGATTAATGTAAAATTCACTTGAAATGATATGTTTATAAATTAAATTTAATGGTTTTATATATAGTAAAACGAATCTATTACTGATATATTTACCAACATTACTGACATTTACAATGACTGAATGTCTTTTGGTTATTATTTTTTAATAAAAACATTATTATAGGGAATTATCTATGAATTCCCATGATCTTGGGTTCCAAAGGTGATAGATATACAATAATTGAATAGAATAAACCATATTACACCTAATAAACACATCATCTCCCTTATAATGTATGAAATATTAATGAAGAGTAAATTTAATAAATATGTAGAAGAATACTAATAATCTACAGTGGAAAAATGTTCAATTAATAAAACCTGATGATTATTCCAAAAGTGACTCCATAATGAATCATAGATTTAAATCCAGACAAAAATATTGAAAAAGTTTCATATAAAGAATAAATCCATCAAATCTAGAGTAACAAAAATCATATTGATGTTGCTCAGGTAAAATGTTCTGGTTTTAAAAAGATGGGTCACATAAAACCAAATTTATCAATGATCAAAAATTATAATGAAATGAAGAAATGAAATATGGATCAATAAACTCAACTTGGAGCACAACTACAGGTTCAATTTAAATATATTAATCCATTTAATCATGTACAAAATGCCTCATGTACTATATCAAGGTAGGTGAAGATGTTAGTTCTCATTTTCTCACACCCTTAAGTCCTAATCCTCCTATAATTAATTTTATATTTCTTGAACATAATATCAATAAAATGAAAATGAGTATTGTTTAATGAAATAATTTATAAATTTGAAGATATTAAATATAAATAAATAAAATCATAATGGGAAAATAAACATTATAATGAAAACAATATACTTTCAAAAGAAAACTATGATTTCTTTTTAAAATTAAAATTCAACCACATGTTAATGTTTTCAAAACTAATATCAATGATAAAAAATTACTCTTTCAAAGTTCATCAATGTTGGAAAATGTAATAATATAATCATTGATTCTAAATATGATAATACAATAATCATTATTTCTTTTTACAATAAAATCAAGGTATTAAAAAAATAATTTTTTTGTAAAAATAATTTATCAAAAAGAATTTTGAAAATATTTTCATAAATACTATAATTTTGTTTTTGAGTTTAATTTATAAATTATAGACATGGGACCAATTTATATCTATATTTTCTGTAATATTCTAACAAAATATAAACAAATTTTGGATCCTAAATCCTTTTTGTCGAATGTTTGTGGACCCTAGAGTTTTTCCATATTAGTATTTATTATCTCACACCATTAGACCCTTAAGGGAACCAAAAGAAAATTGTTTTTTGAGATTTTGGGGGTTTCACAACTAAGATTAATTGATCTATCACAAGGTAGATTGTCAATATAATTTCATATTTTTAACTCATTAAATAATTGATTAAACTGTATCATCTTGATTTTTTTATATAATGATTCAAATAAGGGGGTCGTAGATTTTTAATTATCAGTAATGTAATAGGATGATCGACATGCAAAATGATATTTTTTTTAATTTTTTTATCCTTATTGAACTTCATTTCAGGATCTATAATATATCACTTTATCATCTACACATTATTTCTTAAAATATGATAAGTTTTATTTAAATTTTTTTAACATTTTTATTATTTTTTTTTCATAATGATATTTCAAAATTCTATCACTTTTTTATCTATATTTTATGCTAAAAAGGTATTTTTCAAGATGAAAAATATATATATTATTCTTATTATATATATTATTATATTTATTTAGTTTAATTTCATTCCTTATTATGATAATTCTAGCGGCATGTTAAATCGTTAATTCATCACATCTTCCTTACATCATTTTGAGCATATAAATTTGTTGTTGTAAAGAAGCCCATTATCACTAGTTTTTTAATGTTTTTATTAATATGTAAGGGTATTTTAGTTATTCATGTTATAATTTTTTATCCACTTGTTATGGTATTATATTTTCACTTCCACATTTCCTTTTTTTATAATCACATATGGCGAGAGGTTTTTTATGAGGATAAACTATTGAGTTAAATAGGTAATAATATGTTCTATTTCAATGGGGGATATGTTTCATGGTTTTTGGATAATTGTTGGATTTTTCTCCTAAGAAAATTTTATATGTTTTTGTTTTTATTTTCTCTCAATATCATATTGGATATCTTGATTTCTAAAAAACATGATGTTCATTATTATATCCATTAACTCTTGGTTTACACTAAATTTATCCTTTTAGGTTCACTGTTTGCGATCACCAAAAGGAGGAGATTTTTGTACCTATCTATCCATCATGATGTTTTAATGACCACATTTACTCAAGAATATTATTAAAATTTCCATTTAGTGACACCGAGTTATATAAATAAAAGTCGAAATCATAATCTTTTTAGAACTTATGATTGAATCGTTATGATCTTGGATACCTTTTTTGATGTCTTTCAATTAATCTTAATGATTTATAAAGAGATATAATAGCCTTTTAAATTATATATATGGAGGTATATATAACCTTATAAGGCCTTTAAATGAAGTGAAGGATCCCCTTGTTCATGGTGAAGCTCTGTAGCTAGGATCAGCTTCCCAGTGCAGTTCCCTCACGTAGTCTATAGCAAGGACAGAACCATTACAATATCTAGGAGTCCACCGAACACCTGATTGATGTTTAATAACTCACAAGAATGAAATTTCATATAGAAGTGATCTATGGGTTCTCTACACAATAATAGGTTGAGTCTACTATTAATCCAATTGTGTTGAGATAGCACCTCTGAGCAAGCATTTAATGGCGTTTAAAATGCATTCGTTATAGGTTTATTCAGCTCCAATTCCAATGGAAAATTCCATATGGTTCCCAGATCATTTGTGACCTATAAATAGAGTGTTTTTGTGATTATATCTCTATAAATAACTTGTTCATAAACTATCTAATTGAATCCACACCAAGTCTCGAGAATTCTTTAATCCCTCTTCCTAAAGAGTCAATATTAATGTCCAAATCTCAAAGCCTATAAACTTTTCTCTCTATCTACATCATATAATTTTATCCATATTTCTATAGAGACATACTAGTCTAATTATAAATGGGTTTCTCTATATAAATCATTATATTTCCATCCTACCTTCTACATCATGTTTCACACTACAACATGCTAAAAGAAAGGGAGACAAGTTCTCAATATTTCTATAGTAATGGATGGGTTTATTAGCTACAATGGAAGGACAAGATAATTCTCAAAAACCATAATTATGAGGAATTAGTTTCAATATCTCTATTTAAATAATGAGTTAAATACATTGTCCTTTCATGTAAAGGGGTGGGGTCATAGGAGATCACATCAATCTATTTTCTATCTCATTATCAAATTTCATTCAATGTCTATTTAAATTAATGAAATTAATATTTCATCATTGATTCACATAATGTGAATATTCATATTTATTCATTGATACACATAATGTGCATAAATTTTATATGTTTTCTACCCATTATTCTTACTCAGATACTGAACTATGATATTATCTTTAATATAGAGCAAAATTGTTTTCTTTATTGTTATGTTGAATCATTATTGTTTTATTTTTGAATTTTTTATTTTATTATATCCCATGATATTTTCGAAAGGAAATCCACCCCTTCCCATTCCACTTGTAACCCAATCCATAATTCGTGGTCCTCTAAAAGTCAATTTTTACTCAACCCTTTCCATACAACTTCTTCCTAGCCCTCGAAGTCATATTTTAGAAAATAATTATGGGATAATCCTTAAAAAGTGCCTCAATAATAATCATAAGTCCCTATAATCATTCTAATAGATATTAAAATCATGATTACATAGCCAAAATAAAATGTGTATTCTTTCAATGAATTTTTCATTTCAACATTCCCAATTTTTTTCATTTTACAAAAAATACATTAGAAACTCAAGTACAAAATATTTGTAAGAGTCAATAACTCTTATGAAGCCTTTAACACTTTACTAGATTTTAGTTACTTCATATTTATTTAAAGCGACTTATGATCCTGAACAATGAATATAGAAAAAAATAAATGAAGTGATTTTTCATATAATTCCATATTTGAATTTAAGGAATTAATAATTAATAATTAATCCATTTTAATAATAAAATATAACTTATTCGTAAGAACAATAAATGTGAAAATTACATATATAATGATTAAATAGAGGGATTAAAATTATTTAAATATAAAATGAAATCGATAAATATTTACTCAGTCAATTAGCACTCAAATAAATTATTTACTCCTATGAAATATTCTAATTTTAATGAAAATTTAGTTATATAAAATTATTAATGAAATTCAATTCTCAATTAAACTAACCAAATAAATATTATTCCTCTAACATGGATCACTTATCTATCCTTTATCACAGATTTATAAATGATATTTTATTATATTGTTAATTTTCATGTTTGTATTGTACTTTACTCCCTTCATAAATGCATCTCTACCCACATAAAGATTTAAAATGGGATCTTTTTTCATTATTATATGAATGTGTGATTTAAATAGACAAGATTCATTATAATAAAATTCACTTCATAAATTTATAAAATTATCTCTATCATGAGGACATTACATGTGTTGTTATTTTTATAATGGGATAGTATGTTTGAAATGATATGAAATTTGAGGAAGAATATGGATGGTCATTGACATAAAGTGAATTAAAATACATGAAAATAGTTTAAACTCAAAAATGTGTTCCCACTAAATCCCCCTTTTCAAAAATTAGAACTCCAAAAACTCTTTCTATTATTGTGAAACCATAATTATGTTATTTTTTTGGCAATAATATTTCTCTTTCCTCTATCACACTATTTTATTAGTTTTATATATCTTATTTCTGATATGGAAATTTAGAATAGTTTTTTTATAGAAATAGGGGAATATTTTGGACATAAAATTGTAGTGAACACCCATCCCAATATTTAATTGTACTATAGTTTTCATTATCCCTTACGATCATGTATTTTCTTCCTCACACAACAACCATAAAAATTTGTCAAATTTCCAATTTCTTCCTTAAATATATTATTATAAGATAATGTACTACCAATATTCTCCCACCTTTACATGTATGAACAACCACATTCATGAAATAACTTCTATAGAATGGTGTAAAGGGCTAAATGGATTAAATTGTGACTTTCTATTAAGGTATTTCTTTTCCAGTACTGACTTATCAAAATTGATTGATGTATGTCAATTCTTAAACATAGAGGTAAATGGTAAAATGGTATATTCAAAATAGTGCCGCAATTATAATTAACATAGGTAATTAACGGTAAATGTATTTAATAAGAGAAACAAAATTATGTTTCTAATTTCACAACATGCCTCAAGATAGTTATAGAAAATAGAAGTTGAAAGAATATAGAAATAGGGTTTAAAAACTTGTAGGATTATGTAAAATTAAATATTTGTCAATGTATATGCATAAGAGGTTCAAATTTCATAAAAACAATAAATGATAATATTGAAAATAATGGAAAAAATCCATATTTTCAATCATTTAATATTTAGAAATTTATGTAAAATTATTTTTTTTTAAAATAATTTATTTTAATTTTTTTAAGCTTTTAAATGAAGAAAAAGAGTCCTAAATAAAGTCAATAAAATTAAAAAATTAAAAAATAACATGAAATACCTAAATATATTGGCACCAATACCCACATAAATTTCCCATTTTTTCTATTGTAAAATTATTATAATGGATTATCACATATAATTTTATTAGGTAACCAACAACATGATGTATAAATAAATAATACAAGTAGACTTATTGACAATTGAAGGTTTGATTTAATGTTTAAAATAATGGTTACAAAAATAATATATGTAAAAATATTAAAACATTAAAAAATAATTGGAAAATTTATAAAAAAGAAAATTGAATAAATTTTTTTAAAAAACATTCTTTAACCCTGAAGTGGTTATTATGTTTTTTCTACCCATAGAAATGAAATTACACCAGTAATATAAATTCTGATAGTGTGTATGGTTTATTAATATAAAAAACCATATATTATTTCTTTTATTTATCTTTGTCTTTTATGTCAAGTAGTGGATTCAATGTATAGAGTATATCAAGTCCATTACCTTTATACTATGGTGTAATTTTCATAGTGGAATAGGATGGAATACAAGTCAACCTCCTTTCATTCAAAAACATTCTTTTAAGACCACTTCAATATCCACAGTCATATCATGTTATATCATATTTGGAGAATTATCAAATGAAATTATGTGACTAATTCAATACAAATTAAATTAAAAAAAAGAGTTGATATTAAAATATTCCACTTTTGAGTAGATACATGTGACTCAATTTATTCAATAATATCCACTAGAACGTCATCATTTACTCCTCAATGTAGATGATCAACTTGTTCAACAAGATTCATGTATTCTCAATTAGGTACATAACCATCAAGATATTAATTCTCCATGGAAATCCACATTTCAAATGAATCTAGAGAATTTTAAATGTGTTAGTTAATTCTTTATTATGTTTCTATAAAATTTACTAAAATTTATTTTAAATAAAATTATCTCCCCATGATGCATCAACTATCAATGTTTATCCATTTATTATTGGCTCTTTTATTTAGAGTATAACAGATGGAGCTACATAGTCAATATCATCTAATATCACTTCAAATTAAACCATTTTAGTGGTTTTTTCTTCCAAATATATAGAAATATAGAATGGTTCTACTTATTCTTCCTTAAATATGGGAGGATCAAATGATTTTCAATATTTATAAAATAACTCCCAAAGTCATCTAAATCATGTTTATATAAAAAATGTAATTTATCAAGAATGTTTTCATTAATAACAACCTGTAGGAAGAAATAAGTATGATTTATGAAAAAATATTTAAGTTAATATTTATTAGACTCCTTGGGATCTTTAACAGAAGACATGGGCGTGGAATTATGTCCTTCCACTATTTCATTTTCATGGGGATCTCAGTTTTATTTAATGAATTCAATGAGATATTCAATTATCAATTTATCAATATTTCTAAATTTGTTTATGTATGCTTTAATCCCTTGTAACTAAGATACCATATCATGATAAACTTCTTCAACATAATTTACCAAATAGTTGTTATTTCATCTATAAGTATCTAAATTTGTATACATCATGGATAAAAAAATATTTTCTTTTAGTAAAATAATGAATATTATTTTAAAAAAATTAGAAGAAATTTAGAGTGAATGACTAATTATTTCAATTAAATTGGTGCCATTATTTGACACCACCTATCATGGAATGGGGAAGATCTAATATCTATTTTCCTATAAAAGAACAGTGATTGACTAAGTTTACAATCATAGAGGAGACACTACAATCAATCTCGAACTACTCCTACAAACATTTTATTTTTTTGGTTTGTCTATATTTATGGAAACAATGAAATACTGGGGGTTGATACATAAAATGAAGGACAAATAAATAAACATGCAACACAATATGCAGATAGAAATAATAATACAAGAACAAAAAGAATTTTTCTAAGTCCATCATCATGAGTGAACCTTTATTGCCCCATTGTTAGTGTCATACCTACATGATGAACACACTATATGTATCATATTATTTATTATTTTTAGGTAATCCATGATCCTCATTTTTGTTTAATCTTTAGTTGGGTTTTGTATTGGATTTTTTCATTTTGAAATTTGAAAATTTTAGAGAATTATTCACTCTGCATGGTTGGAGCATGGTTTTCCCAAACTATATTCCCACCCAATGTAAACCGTGAAACCCCAGGTAGTGAAGGTTTATTACATTTAGTGCACTTTTTTACTAAATGTGCACCCAACTAGTAAAAACCAAGCACTCTAGTATAACGGAACACACTTAGGGTGCACTATTTAAATAGAATTACGTCTCTTTATAGCTAACAATTCAAAGGGTATTTGTTATTTTAGAAAATTATTTTAAATATGTATAAATCTCGTTTTACCTCCTTCTAAACACCAACTTCTCATATCTAAAAATGAAATTTCATGGAATCTCTCAATAATCATTTTTGGCTCCACCAAACACCTTAATATGTAGATCAAATAATGAAAGACCTCTTTTGATCCCTCTTTTATATGTGAATCTTCTCTCTTTACTTCTCTCCCACTCCCTCTTTCATTCCTCCATAGGTTTTGTTAGATTATCTTGTGTTTTATGGATCTATACTCCTTTTATTTGGATCTTGAATCTTTTTCTGATTTACTAATCCCTATATTCATCATTATGTATTGGAAATCCTCAATTCAGGTGTTGTTCTAATAGATCTCCATAATAAAGGTAGGTGGTTCCATTTAAGATTCTCCAATTGATTAAACCATGAATTGATTAATTTTTTGAAATTAATTTCAATTAAAATTTGAACAACCAATTTGATGATAATTGGATGTTGAGTTGATTTGGTATGTAATTTCGGGGAACCCCTCTAATTAAAATACAATTATAAAATTGGGTGTAATTTGAAATTAATGGGATTTTAAAAATTTATTTTTGAATTATTTTTGAGAAAAAAATGGATAAAATTGAATTAATTATAACCAATGATTTGTTTTAAATTGAAAAGGTATAAAATGATGATAAGCCTATATTTTGGGTTTGGAATGAAATTTTTATATTGAAATAGGAAATATAGTAACTGTATTTTAAAATGATTTGAAATGAAGTTCCCATTAATAATTGATTTATTGAGCACATGCAAGCCTAGGTAGTTAGTGTGCTATTTGTGAAAAGGGACATTGGAAGGTAATTCCATAGTAATAGATTGATGATGACAACTCAATTAAAAAAATAGTTAGTAGAATATTATTCTTGTATGGGATATTGATGAGTTCTATTAGGTTTGAGATTGAGCGATGTCTATCCATATTTTCATGATCACTGATATGAGAGTGTGGGTATCCTATGACCAGGAACTATTATACCATAGGGAAGACGATCATGATTTTTATTAATTTTTCATGGAAATATATTCCATTTATTTTGAAACATTTTGATTAATTCCTTTTGATTTATTTAGACAATATTATATAAAATTTTTACTTATGTAATTGTTTAGAATGTTTCCATTATTTGAAATGGAAATCATATTTTTTAAATATCAAATTTCTCTACCATGCCTATTTTATTTTAAATTGAAATAATTTATTGGTTTATTATTATTTAAACATATTGTAGAATACTTTGATAGAAACTAAATATATTTTATCTCACACCTTACATTTTCAATTGGGAATTCGTAGATTTGTTTTGTTAGGTTTATGAAAAGTAAAAGTGGCTCTTGGAGGATATGTATATTCGTGACACTTTGGGATTGTGGTGACATGTATATTTAAAATTCTGGTTATCTTATTTATATGTAGAATTTTTCAGATGTTTATTTAGTGTTTTGATATACTTGATTTTTTTCTGGTACTATATCCTTGATGGTTTTTGAGAATAATGATACATATATTTATCTTCTGTTGTTTTTGTGGAAATTATTTTCCTACTTTTATTTTTTATATTTATATGTGATATTCACCAACCCATGGGGATTAAGAACACCATTTTGGATATGTAGGTTTCAGATAAGGCATTCGGGTACTATGGTGTCTAGTCGAGTTCATGATATAGTGGTATCATATATTCATGTTTAGTATCATTCCTTGATGTTAGTATGTCGTTTGAGATCAAGTTAGGACATTGGAGGTTGTTGAGAGTGATTTCATCGCCATCTATCACTGTAATGAGCTTGAAGTCACCACGGGTTGTTTGGATAACAAATATTGATGATTGATTATATTATTTTACCTAATTTTGAATTGTTTAGTTTAAATACCAAAGTTGATATCTTATCTGATGTGATTAATTTCTATGTTTCACTTGTTTGATTGTTGATTTGATTAAACTTTTTACATCCTCAATGTTGATTTCTAATGTCATGGAGAATCATTCCTCTGAATAGCAGCCAGAATATGATCCCTATGGAATATTTTTATGAACCATAGTGAGTAAATCCTCCCATGGACCAGAATCTGGTGGAGTTTATGATGCATCTTGTTTACGATCTAGGAGATGAACTGGTAATTATTTAATTTTAGGATCTAGTTTTGAAACCATATATGTATAAATAATGTATTCATTATTAAGAGTTACATCACTAAAAACCTCAATTCAAAGGTTATAATGATCCTCCACTAGTTGATATTTATCTATTAAATGTTGATATTTTATTTGTGTTCTTGGAAATTCCTATTTCAATCAAGGTAGATGTTCCATATTCAACCTAGAATACCTATATGAAGATGGAGGTACTCAATGGTTATGAAGAATAATCATGAGGGTTTTGATTGGATGTAAATTAATCATATTTCACCGAATAGCCCTATCTAGAGTCTATAGTTTTAGATAAGGCTTTGGATTTTTTCAAAATAGAGCCGGTTGACAGGATCATGAATGATTACGAAAATAAATTTGTAGATCTTGTGTTGTTTTCACATAATATAGTATATAATAAGAAGATGAATACCATA
Source organism: Viscum album (assembly GCA_963277665.1). Lineage (NCBI taxonomy): Eukaryota > Viridiplantae > Streptophyta > Magnoliopsida > Santalales > Viscaceae > Viscum > Viscum album. Next base: position 1,418,142,630 of record OY728123.1, on the reverse strand, counting down.
TGATTATAGATGGTACTTTGATATAATATTCACTCCCAGGTATTCATGATGAAGATCTGTTCTTATGTTGAGGAATTGAATAGGGTGATGATGGTTTAACAAGAACTATCTAGTCATTAAGGGAAAACAAGAGATCATATCTCTCTCTGTGATAGGTTTGTGAGATACCATGAATGAAATAGAATTTGTGATGAGTCTTGCAGTGGTTTTTTAATGTGGGGTTCTTGTAGACTTTATTTAGTTCTTATAATGGGCCTTTTATTTTTATTCTAGTTTTTATATCTTCACCATTCAAAACAGGTTATCATAACGTCGCCAAAGAAATGTGGTAGCTATAGAAATGGAGGTAAACTATATATTTTAGGTTAAATATTCTCTTCTCTACGTAGTGGCACATGATCATCATCACCAAAAATTACTGTGGTGAAATCAGATGATTCACGATCTAAGGGTTTCTAGAAACATGCATATGGAATGAATCTTATTCACACAATGGAAGAGTCTTTTGAGGATATATATACAGGTCTCATTACTGTGATAGGATCCATAACTATAACATAATCTATATTGGATTCTTTCTTTAATACTTTCGAATAATATTGATTTATATCAGCTCATACTGTGAATATTCTATATCTTCCTATAGAGATTTAATATTAAGTTTTGGATACTATTGTTGCCCTCCGAGAAAAGAGGTAGAAGGGTCTTTGTTGTCCTGCTTTTGATTTCTATTTATTATAATTTGATCATTCTTGGGGTTTTCTACTTCTCGAATTGAATATTATTGATTTAATTTTTTATGAATTGGTTCATTTATAATAAATCCAAAATTGATTATTATCTTTTACGGGTCACCTAAAGTGAACCCTATGCGGTGTGTTATATCTTACCAGGAGAGTGGGACCCATAATCAAGCTGACACATACCATCTTATCCAGAGTCGGGGAAATTAATATTAGTGTTTCCTTTTGATCTGAATTAAGAATCATTTAATGGTAATCTACCTCCAGTGATCATTGAGTTTCCTAACGTGTTTCCCTCATACATCTTTTGTTTTCCACTAGTAATGGAGTTATTTTTTTATATTGATTTAGTTTGTGGTATTAAAGCACTATCTAGTCCATTTTACCCCATGTAACTCGATGAAATGAAAGATTTGAAGATTCTGTTGGATGATATTTTAGAGAAAGTATTCATATTCCCTAGTTTTTCACCTTGGGAAGCACCTGTTCACTTTTCTAAAAATGTTTATGGGACACTTCTCCTATGTATTGAATACTAAAATCCCCACCAAGTTACTATAAATGAAATGATTATATTTCCAAAAATTGGTTATTTTTTGACAAGTTTAAAGGGATATTTGGTTTTCAATGACTGATCCTCTATATGGTTATCAATAGTTGAGAATAAAATTATCTGACATTTTGAAAACCACCTTATAGAGAATGTATTCCCATAATGAGAACCACTTCATGCTATTTGGTCAAACTAATACTATTACAGTATTTATAGATTTGTTTACAAGAGTTATCCATGAGTATCTTAATACGTTAGTGGTGGTCACTATGGATGGCATCCTAGTATACTCTATGTTATAGGAGGATAGAGTGCATAATTTGAGAGTAGTTCTAAAACATTTTAGAAATCACTGATATTATTCCAAGCTAGTGAAATTTGATTTGTAGATTTACATTGTGTTTTTATTAGGAAACATGGTCTAAGAAAAAAAATTTAAATTGATTTTGAGAGGTTCAAAGTTGTTATGACTTGGGAGAAACCATGTATTACTTCATTATTTTGAGCTTCTTGGGTTTAGATCGATATTATTTTAAGTTCATAAGTATTTATTTAAGATATATTCTCTTAAGACATATATAAATCAAAAGAGAGTGAAATTTTATTTGGATGAGAAATGTCATAGTTATTATATTCAGTTAAAATGTATTTCAATTTCTATTTAGTTGTTGACTCTTTCAGAGACATGACAGGGTCATGTGGTATTATGAAACACTTTTGGATTGGGTGTGGGTTGTGTTATTATGAAGGGGGTCATGTCATTTCCTATGGATCTTGATATATTAGGCCACACAAGAAGAATTATCTGAACCATAACCTTAAACTCAAAATCATGATGCATGATATTAAGACAAAGTGACATTACCTTTTCATATAAACATTCACCATGTATTATAACAATATGATATTGAGTTTTATCTTATCTAAAAAATATTTGAAAAACTATAAAGGTTTTGGGTGGAGTACCAACATTATTTTTATTTTGACATTGCCTATACACTAGGGAAAGGCAACTTTGTTGATCATTCCTTGAGTAAGAAACATCAAACTTAGGCTATGAAATAATCATAGGAAGGGAGATACTCGTTTAATCTCTTCGAAAAATTTCTTAATTGAGTTTATGAGGTAGGGGATAGGGTTTGTTGGATGGTATTCAGTTGACATCCACTATCCTTGAGATGATTGTTCCGGACAACAACATGATGATGAGTTATGTAGCATTAGAGGCTTTATTTATGGTGGAGAGACCATTGTTTAATGGTTGTAATACACAGAGTGTATTCTATGTTTTTGGAATATATTATTCATTATGTTATCCATGAAGAAGGTTTTGATGGCGGATTTCTATTATTCTTAATGGTTTGTGCACCTAGGAACCACAATTATGTTTTATGACATGAATCAGTGATTATAGTTGCAAGGTATGAGATGATACATCAATGAATTTGTTTCGTACTGCTATGTAAATTCCAAAAGTCAATGTTCATGTGTATGAAGCCTTCAGGATTACTACAAGAACTACTAGTGCCAACTTAGAAGCGGGATGATATTTTTATGGACATTGTGGTCGGGTTTCTTTGTGCCCAGATAAAGAAGAATGAAATATTGGTTGGGATTGATAGACCGACCAAATCATCTCACTTTATACCTATTTAAGATAAAACCATTTTTGAGAAGTTGGGAAATATCTAAATGAGAGAGATTGTACATTATCAAGGACATCCATCATTAATAATCTCTGATAGGGATCTCTATTTTACCGCTTTCCTTTTGAAAGGCCTCCAGGAGGCATTGATATCTCTGGTTTATTTGAGTGTGGTGTACCGTCATAAAAGGATTTCCAAATAAAGAGAGATATTAATATTCTTGAGGGAATTATTTTTGGCTATGTCCTTGATATTTTTGGAGAATAGGATGACCATTTGGGACTAGTTTTGTTTTTGTATAATATTGGTTACTAGTTTGTTATCAGAAAGGATCCTTTAAAGGCCCTGTATGGAAAAACAAGTCAATATTTATTGTGCTAGTTAGAGATTGATGAATGTTAATTGATTTATGTAATGTGCCAACCCCAGTTACCTAGAGTCGGTGCATTTTTTTAATACATTAGCATGATTATAATGAATCTAGTAAAGAAATACTGATCAGTTTAGCAGTCTTGGAAAATATATTACTTATAGGAATGTTACATTAAAATTTATAAAATAAAAAAATAACATAAATAATCCTTTGAGAACTCCATTATTTCTACATATTAACCCTACAAATCAATCATAATACAATTCTTCACATCCTGGGAAAAATAAACCATAAGAAAGGGGTGATCTAATATTCTCTATAAGGATAACAATATAGTGAAAACTATGATAAATAAGCATAATCATTTAAGGAAATGCATAAGACTAAAATAAAAGAATTTGTAAACATAAACTTATGCATAATATTGAAAATATAAATCAAATAATTCCATTTACTTATTCACATAAATATACTAATAGCCAAATAATCACATTGAATATCAATAACTATTTTTTTAATGATGGAATGCATAATGTCAGACATTAAAACCAAAATTTCAAGACCTTAGGCCAAGACTAAAATAATTCTTTTGAAGGCCTTATTCCAAGACACAAATTTCTCTCATGAGACCTACTAATGCAACAAGGGTCTATAGCAGGCCCACCAACCACTAATTATGTCTAATACATTCCTCATATGAAAATTGTGAAACATAACCTTAAAATTCATATTAAAACTAGCATACAAAATGTCAATAATTTAACCATAAACCATGAATAGTATAAAAGTACCACAAAGCCTGTCAAACATATCATAACGCATTCAATACAATATTGAAGATTTTATTAAAACAAAACAACATCAATCAATAATAATATCCAGTAAGGATGCCGAGATAGTTGAAAATGATGAGTAAAACTCTTTGAGGGAAGTATCCATTTTGTGAATTCATTTAAACATCACAAATTTATAAATTAATCCATTTAAAAGAGATTTTGGAATCAATGTGTCTCATACAACTTGGAGCCTTTTTAATGGAATTAACATTTTAAACGAATCATATCCATATAAATAAATACTTAAAATAATTTTTAAAACATGGACAGTACTTAAAATTATTGATAAGAATAAATCATTAAAACATTTAAAATGATGATATTGATAAAGAGTCCCATCAACCAAAACCTTAATATATTTATTTTGAAAAAAAATTATAAAACATGGAAATGGATGATAAATATTTCATAGTAAATACATAATCATAAACAATATTTTTTAATAATGAGATGGAGAAATTAACCCTTACATAGTACTTTCCTTTGGTCGAGGGTATGATTAACCTCATCTATAAAGACCATAGTATATTGTTAAATTATAACAGAACCATATCCATATTTATGATATCATACATGATTCATTTATGGTTGTATACTACCCATTTAATAATAATTTCTATGTTTAAATAAGATGTTGTGTAATAATCGCTTTCTTTATCATACGTGTTTTAACATGTTATTCACGATCGAATAACTTATATCATGATTTAATTACATCCATAAAAAAAATTATTTATGTGTCATATATATTCAAAATATAAATATGTATAATATATAGATTTATAAAATGGAAAACACTATTTATGGAACTGGTTGGTCATACGTAGGCATAAATGTTGTTTCCAATTTCATATTGTATTTAACAAAAATAGGTCAAAGAGGTGTATGTAAATAAACACACACAGATATATATATATATACATTTAAATATATATATTTACATTATCATTATTACGTATTATAATACATACTTATTAAAAATATATAAATTAATAATCATCGTTGAATAGTAAATGTGAAAAAGAATATCATCGCGTCGTGGAGATGGTAAGTCGTACGTACACACAAGCGATGATATCATTCTATTAGTGGTTAAATAGTATGTAATTGGATGATATATTATATATATAGAATCATTAACATGTTATATTTATTATTTAAATTAATTATACTCATTATTATACCGATCCAAATAATGAAGTGTTGAATAACATACTACACCACGATGTGGAGACGGTAAGTCGTTCGTACTCACGTATGGTGACTTTTTCATTCATATGATGGATAGAATAATGAATAACATTGTACCATACTTATAATAAAATCAAAGTATATAGAAAGTAATGGATTTATTATTTTGGTCTGGAAACAACAATGAATGTGGATGTGGAAGAAGAAAAAAATCATTGATTTAGGTGATGAAGTAATTTCCTCTTCTTTGGGTTCTTTCTTTTTTAATTGAACAAAATGTAACCATAGATTGGATTTTGCATAAATTTAATGACTCTAGGTTTATGTGAGGGTAGTTGGGAGGATATTTAATAAGGTGTTGGACCAAAAAAATGTCCTTGAAGGTGTGAAATTAAGAGAAGGAGAAGTACCCTTTTATAACAGAGGTGAGGGTCACTTTAGGAAAATCTTGAAATGTTACTAGGAAGTTCGAGAGCCAGGTGAAAGCCTGCTCCCAAAAAGATATATAAAAACATAAATAGTACAAATCAACTCAGGATGAAGTGACCTTACATAACCTTGAATACACAACCCCATTCCTATCACTAAGGGCAAGATTACCGTAGTAGTCAGGAAGTACAAAAGACCAGCTGGAGCTTGCCTCCGTGATTGCTCTTTTGGACAGCACGTCCGCAACTTGGTTTGCTTCTCTATACACATGAGAAACCTCCAGGGAGAATGGCTCAGCAGCCTTCAAGGCACCGATCCAAGCAGGGATCATCCTCCAAGGAACGTTCCTGGAGCGCTCCTTAAGAATCTGCACCGCCACAGACGAATCTGACTCGATCCAAAGCTTTCGCCAGCCAAACCTATCGGCATACCTTATCGCCTTTATCATGGCCCACAACTCAGCCTCAATTGCATGCTCGCTTCCAATATAGTGGAAGAAGCAACCTTTGACGAAGCCCCTATAGGTCCTGAACACCCCACCACATCCGGCTGGTCCAGGTGCACCAGAGGCGGCCCCGTCAACGTTAACCTTGAGCCATCCAGAGATCGGTGGGATCCATCGTATATACTTCATCATCCCGGGCTTCCTTTACCTGCCACTTACACTATGAGTCCTTAGCAACACAAAATCAGACATATTATTGTTCATGGAGCCAGTTTGATTCACCGCGGTAAGACTAATACTCCGGTGAATCATCATAATACCCTCCTTGAAAGACGGGAAGCCCTTATTAAAGGCAATAGCGTTCCGAGCCCTCCACATATTAGCAATAGCCGAGATGGCAGCAGTGGTAAGCAGGGACTTAACCTGGTCACTGCAATCAGCCTGGAAAACCGAAGCCAGAAGTGTGCTAATTGAGCAGCATGCCAAGTCACAATGGAACAAATCCTTCAGGTAAGTCCAGAATCGCCCAACAAAGGTGCAGTGAATGAATATATGGTCTGCATTTTCATCAGCATTTAAGAAAAAGTAGCACACCGAGGAGATGCACAAACCTGTCCGCTGCAAGGCCGATTGCAGGGTAGCCGCTGCTTCTAGTTCCGCCAAATAAGAAGGGCCTCGGCTGGTGCAATAAAAGAACTCATAGCCCCCATAACCCAAGAAGGAACTCCACGTGCCGTGCCACATTGGTTCATATAAGCATCCCGGCTGGAGAAAAATCCATTCAGGGACAGCTTCCAGATCAAGATATCAGAATCAACATACTCATATGCATCAATCTCCCTCCGAAGGTGAACTGGAATTATCGCAAGAGCCTGTGCATTGTCCTGCAAATCCGAAATCGAAAGGTTCCTCAGCAGCAAAGGAACATTAATGCATTGTTTGATTGGATTATTAAGCCACTGTGTCGTCCAGCAGTTCATCTGCGAATTCTTGCAGACCAGCCACTTGGCATTTGACATAATGTAAGAGCAAGAGTTCCTTATTGATGTCCAGACAGAGGACTGCAAATACACCTTCTGTCTCTTGAGCAGCCTATCAACAAATATTTCATTGAGGAATTCCAAAGATGGATCACTACCAGACAAAAGTCTCCAGGTAAAATTTTGAAGCAAGGAGTCATTAAAGACCTTAGCATCCTTAACCACCATTCCTCCCTTTGAAACTGGTTTAATACAATCAGCCCATTTTACAGTGACAAGCTTCCGCTGTTGTGTAGAACCAGTCCAAATAAAATTCCGGATCATGCCACAAAGACTCTTGATCAAGTTAGCTGGCCATTTATAAAGGGAGAAGGAATGGACGAACATCGAAGTGATAACCGAGATCACAAGACAGATCCGGCCTGCTTGAGAAATTGTCTTCCCTTTCTATCTAGTAAGATGATTACTGATTTTGAGTGCAATGCCCTCTAAGTGGACACGTTTCACTCTTCCCCAGAACAGGGGCAGTCCAAGATAAATAAAAGGCAGTGTCCCCCTCTTTACCCCAAGGTGACTGGCAATTCTAACTTGCTTCCCAATTCGGACACCCTCACCAAAAATCACAAAGGACTTCTTCCAACTTATGGCCTGGCCTGCAACATCTTCACAGTGATTGAAGATGACCTTAATACAAGAAATAGTCCTCCTATCAGCTTTGGAAAAGAGAAGAATATCATCAGCGTAGAATAAATGAGAAGGAGTGAAACGATTCCTCCCAAAGGTCATCCTTTGGTAAATCCCAGAATTGACAAGGTCATTGAGGCAGGTGCTAAGGTAGTCCTCAGCCAGAGAGAAGAGAATGCAAGATAGAGGATCACCCTGTCTAACACCTCTAGAGCATTGGAAGAATCCTCTTGGTGAACCATTGACCAGAATAGATAGGTAAGCACTTTTTAAAATGGAGTTCACCAGACCAATGAATTTAATTGAAAATCCATGCATGCTCAAAACTTTGAAAATGAAGCCCTATCTGATGGTGTCAAAGGACTTAGAGATGTCAATATTTAGTGCCATATTGCCATGCTTGACCTTGGTCCGCATAATGTTAACACACTCTAAGGTAGTGAAGTGGCAATTCTGAATGTTCCTGCCAGGAACAAAGCCAAACTGATTATGGGAAATGAGGGACTTTGCAATCTCACCATGCCTTATAGCCAGAATTTTACTGATGACCTTTGGTATAGAATTCCCAATCGCCACAGGTCTAAAGTCCTTGATGTCCAGAGCATTGTCCTTCTTGGGAATTAGTGCAATAAAATTCGAATTCATCCCAAATGGCATGTAGGAGTGGTAGAAGAATTCCCTCACAGCTTCAGTCACTTCCTTGTGGAGGATGTCCTAGTAAAACATGAAGAACTTATTTGAAAACCCATCCGGCCCAGCAACACTGTCCATGATCAGAGAAAAGAGAGCATCATGCACCTCCTTTGAGGTGGGGATATCAATAAGTCTTCTATTCTGTACCTCTTCCAGACTCGGATCAATGCATCTAATGATACTATCTGTGTTGTCCCCCCCTGATTCAGAGTAGAGCTTCTCAAAGTAGCCTGTCACAGACGTAGCAATATCATCCTCGGAGGTGAACGTGTTACCATCAATAGTCAAGGATTTAAGGATCCTTCGTACTTTTTTCTCCCTGTGCATGCAATGGAAGAGTCTTGAATTTCTGTCCCCCTCTTTCAGCCACCTAGCATTGAGCTGATTCCGGAGAATGTTTTCCTTGAGAGATAACAGCTTGTCAAGCTTAGAGGCAGCCTGGACCTCCTCCTGAGAAGGATGATCACAAAGGATATTGTCTTGTTGACACTCTAACAAGTGTGAATCAGCCGCTTTGATATCATGCTCTATATTGGAAAAGGCCTGCTTACTCCATTCCCTAATTCTAGCTTTCACAGCCCTCAACTTGCATTGGAGAATGTGGAGAACACTACCTTGAACAACCTCCTTCCATGCATCAATAACCCTTTCTCTGCACCCAGGAACTACCAGCCATGCGTTATTAAATCTGAAAGGCAGAGGGACTGATCTGAAGTTCCAAAAACATATGTCAATCAGGATAGGGTGATGGTCAGAATGCAATCTGGATAGGGTCATTCCAGATATTTCAAATCCCTCACTTTGCTCATCAATTTGGACCAGACATCTGTCAAGCCTGCTTGCCTGCCTTCCATTCAGAGTAAATCTGTTCTAGGTGAAATCAGTCCCCACAACAGGCACTTCAATCATTCTGCATTGGTCAATACAGGAGGAGAACTCCCTGGCTGATGCACGGTAGAAGTTGTTCCCTGTCTTTTCCTCTGGCCGTAGAACTGTGTTGAAATCACCAAGCACAATCCACCTTCTGTCAATAAACATGTTTTATAAATGTTTATGTCTGCATATTAATGTTATCTTTTACATTTAACTCTTAGTTAAATAGTTTAACTTTTACCATGTCTTCAGGTATTTTTATATTACATGGTTAATAAAATTACTATAAAATGCCAAGAGAACATCAAGTTGATCATTAATAATATATATTATTATATAATTCCTTTTTCTGAATATTTTGTTTTTAGAAATATTATATCATTTAATAAAATAATATTTGTTTTAAAAAACCATTTATGTAAATTTTGACAGTATTTACTATTTTGTTTTTTGGAAAGTCATAAAAATATGATTTTTTAGAATAAAATATATTGAATAAATACTAATATGTCATTTTCACCTAGAAAAATTGTGGAATGCATCAAAAGTCTAAATTTAAATTTATTTTAATATTTTAAATATCTATTGTTTTAATCGTTCATTAATAAGGTAATTACTACATCATTATTTTGTCTTAAATAAATTTCATTATATAATGTCTAAAAATAATAAATAAAATACCATGATTTAGGAAATAAATTTATATTTCTAATTAAGATTTATAGTTTAATTTATCTTATGTGAAACCCATTACTAAAAAATTTTATTTATTAAAATTTGAATTTAACACTTTTAAATATTCTTCAAATAAAATATAATAAATGTATTAATCTAATACCAGATGATAAAAAAGGATCATATTTTATTCCTAAGGTTTATTTTGGTCAAAATAAAATTATACAAAAGAATTAGGACATGTTTTAGGGTAATTTTAATAATATTTGTTTCTTTAATTACCTTACTTACTTTTAACCGTGCTAAATAAAATTCAAAAGTTACTGTTCACCAAAAATTATATTATTCATATTAAACCAAATATTACATACATTTTTCAACCATGTTTCTAAGATTTTTGAAATTAAATTCATAGATGCTGTGAAATTATGTTTTATGCAAATTTGAAAATGTGCCTAGAAGGTGGGTATATTTTCCTAGAAGGTGGGTAAAAAGAAGTTAAAATGGTTTGATAAATTTTATATATCTAATCTTATTATAACATTACTCTAATGTATTACATTGTAATAATATATTTATTATTTATCTATTTTAAAATATATTTTTAAACAAAAATAATTATTTATATGAAAATGTTGGTTTTTGTGTACTATGCAGTATTTGTCACTATTCATCGAACATTGAAAGTTTTCAGAAAAATACAAAAAATTCACACTAATATAATTTTGATATTATGAATTAAAAAATGATGTCTATTTTACCAAATTCAAAAACAAAGAAGTTTCATTAATTAATTTAAAATTATTTCCCATTGTCAAAACCAAATAACGAGTTTCTATGAAATAAAAACTATCAAACAATTGATATGTGTTTTTGTCCAATTTAAATGTTTAATTACTTCCAATGATCATAATTAGATTAAATGATAAAATTATAATCTAATTATACTTAAAAATAATTCAAATTTATAATTTAACAATAGATATTATTTTGATAAAAAAATTTGTTTTCAATTAATATTTAGTATTTTTAACTATTCATGAAAATATGAAAGTTATCAGAAAAACACAAAAAAAATTATCAAAATTAAGTTTTTATTTATTTATTATAAAGAAGAAGTTTATTTTTAAAAAATTTATTGTAAAAAAGTATCAAATTGTTTATTTTAAAAATGTTTCTTCATTAAAAGGCTGAAATATTTAATTTTTTCTTGAAAAACACTTCTTTTATCAAAAAACTTGGATTTTTTCTTATATTATGTCTAAAAAACACATAATATGGATGCTAAAATTATATGGAGAATATATAATTCATAATGAAGTTAATACTATTCATAAATTATTTTTAAATAACTAGTTTGGAAAGTCGTGGTGCGCTCGAACTCGGTGTTACGTGCGGCACAAACTGTTGAATTAATTTAAAGAGACAATGTATTATGAAAACCTGGGGGGTTACATTATCCCCTCCTTTAATGAATTCCATCCTTCGAATTTGAAATTGTTCATATATAATAAAAGGTTGAATATAGAAAATAACTTTGTGGAAAACCCACATGAGAAATAGGGTAACTACAATTTAGTATTAATAAGAGGGAAAGGGAAATGAAAAAGTAACCACCAAATTATGATTTCGAATAAGATAACATTGGTGGAAATTCGAGACACATAATTTTTGAAAAAATTCGAATATTTTAATGGAGTGATTGTGACCATCAATCACAAACAAGTGAACAATTAATGTAAAATTGAGGGCCTCAACGCCTGCAATCTATGAGGATTTAAAGTATCACCAGTTCAACAAAACATAAGGTATTATGATTACACATTTGTTTATAGTATTTTTTAGAATAGGATGGATTAAATTACTATCTATATTATAATTCAAAAAAACACGCTTGATTTCATTACCTGTCTTAATCATATTCTCATTATTGGTTTGTTCTTCGATCTATTCTCACTTCATCCCTTACACAAGGAAATGAATGTTAAAAATGATTTTTTATGCCTAATCTGCATTTGATAAATCATATGGTCCCCAAGTATTTCATTAATCATCTATATTTTTACTGAATTCAAAATGGTTAGGTCAGATTATCCAATAAATTATACTTTAACCTCACTCAAAATATCAAGTTCTCAACCTATTCCATTCCAACAATTAGACTTATCCAAAAATACTTATGTCCAAACTCACAGTCTAAAAATTTATCTGGGAGGTAAACATAATGAAGTTATCTTTTTCCACAGAACAACATGTGAATACCTTCATATTTTATTTTCATAAAACATGGTAACACCCGAAATTATCATAAGAACATATTGAATACCGTCATGCTCCATTATTCCTTATAAAATACGCAATAGACTCCGTAATTCCAAAAATGATGTAAACTCCTACTATGATTGAATAAAGAAACAATTATTTAGTTTCAAGGTAGTCAATAATATCCAATACACTTTATCCAACACAATTATATCTTATTATGAACTCATTATCTCTGTTTAAGAAACATATTAAGGCTTATATTTCGCCCAACCATATATTTTCCAAAAACTTTTACTTGAAACTGTGCCACTTTAGTTAGTACCATAAAATATCAAATCCTTAATAAAATAGTATTGTAATAAAATTTTTATATACTCTATAAATCATAAAAAATATACATCATAAATACAATACTCAAATGACACAATTTAGTAATAGAAACATAAGAACACTAGTTATTCCTCTTTATCTAAGGTAGTATCATAACATGATTATTATCAAATAGATTCATTTGGGGTATACTCTAAAGATTTTGACATTAATCCACATTGTGTCCCAACTCCTTGCAGATGAATCATTATACATTTGAAACCTTTTTCTTACATATTCAATCACGTAATTTTTGTCCGTTTTCCACACTTATAACAAACTCCCATTCCCTTCAATCATTTGCCAAGGTGATTCTTTCCACAGTTATCACATGTGGGAAAATTCTTCTTTTCCTTCTTCACTTTTTCCATATATTTCTCTTCCATCCTCATATTCTATTTCTTCCCATCAAAGCCATAGGACATAGAGAATTCATTACAAATCTTATTAACACTAGATATTATTTCTTTATATGATGAGAATACGTAGGAGACAATTTACCTTATAAATGATAGCTTAATACCATGATAGATATGACGATTCCTACTTTATAGATCATGCATATTTCCAGAGTTCTCATTCTATCTACTGGGATCCATTTCTAAATGGAAACATACACTATGTCAGATCATATAATAATTTATAATCCAAAAACTAGAAAATTCTCAACATTAGTTGAATATATTCACAAAACCAGTATCATAATCATAAAAATGGTTTCTTTGCTGACATCTTTACTCATAAATTCTTCATAATGGTCTATAATAAAAATTTGAATTATCTTATGCATATACCACACGAGTGTCATAACCAAGAGTGCATCATGCACCAGTTCCCATTCAATTATATCTCAAAGCTATGTTTCAAGGGTTTACCCCTAGATACATCAGTACAAGAGCCACATCTACCAACTTGTATCCAGACAGGGATGTATTGCTTATAAAATTTACAAAATCTCTATATTATCAAAATTTAAAGAAGTTCTTCTATAATAATTTTTGAAGTCTATCATAGGGTAATGTTTCAAAATTAGAGTTTATCTAAATATATTTCCAAGGTTATTGCTAAAATTCCTCAGATAAAAACTGTAATGCCCCAACCCTAGTTATGCAGAGTCAGTGCATTATTTTAATACATTGGCATGATTACAATGAATCAAGTCCTAAATGGATGATCAGTTTCACAGTCATGGAAAATAGATTATATATATGAAAGTTACATTACAATTTCTAAAAAAACAAAACAAAAATAATCCTTTGATAACACCATTATTCTTCTAGCGTAACCCTGCATATCAATCATAATACACTTTTTCTCATCCTAGTAAAATTAAGTCATAAGAAAGGGGTGATCTTAGATGCTCATTAAGGATAACAATATAGCATAAACTATCATAAATATTCATAAACAATTAAAGAAATGTATAAGACTAAAAGAAAAACCTTTTTAATCTTAAATTTCACCATAATATGGAAAATATAAATCAAATAATTCAATTTACATATTCACAAGGATATTCTTCTGGTTGAATAATCACATGTAACATCATTAGCTAATTTCATAATGATGGAATGCATACTGCTGGACATCATAACCATGTAGTCAAGGCCTCGTGCCAAGATTACAATGAAATTTTTTGTCAAGGCCTTGTTTCAAGGCCCTAATTTGTCTCCTTAGACGTACTGATGCATCGAGGGACTACAACAGGCCCCACCCTTCTCTTACTAAGTCTAATGCATTATTCATATGAAAATGATGAAACATAACATAAACATTCGTACTAAAACTAGCATAAGAAATGTCAATAACTTAACCATAAACCATGAATGGTATAAAAATAACACATCCACAGTCAAAAATATCATAACTCATTCAATATAATATTGAATATTGTATTATTATAAATCATCCTCAATAAATAATAATATCAATTAAGGATGTTGAAAATTATGAAAATGATTCGTAAAACTCTTTGAGGGAAATATCCCTTTTGTGAAATCATTTAATAGTCACACATTTAAAAAAGAAGTCATTTAAATAATATTTCTGAATCAAAGTGCCCCATACAAATTTGAATCTTTTCAAAGGAATTAACATTATAAAACAACCATGTTCATATAAATAAATCCAAAAAATTATTTTGAAAACATTGCCATTAATTAAATAGATTTATAATAATAATTCATTAAAAAATTTATAATGATGATCTTGATAAAGAGTCCCTTCACCAAACGATTAAAATATTTGTTTTGAATACATTTTTAAGAAACATGGTCATGGAAGATATATATTTCCCAGTAAATACTTACACATAAACAATCTCAGATAATAATGAGAATGAGGAATTAACCCTTATCTTATACTTTCCTTGGGTGAAGGATATGTTTAAACTCTGGTATAACTACCATAGTATGTTATTAAATTATAACAGAAATATATTCATATTTATTATATCATACATGATTCATTTATTGATTTATACTACCTATTTAATTATATTTTTTATGATAAAATAATATTTCAGGTAATAATTGCTTTCTTTATCATATGTGTTTTAACTTTGTATTCCTGATCGTATAACTTATATCACGATTTAATAAATTATAGAATAAAAATATATTTATTAATCATATATTTTCATAATATAAATATTTATAATAAATATATATATATAATGGAAAACACCATTTATGGAGACGATAGGTCATACGTACGCATAAACACAGTTTCTACTTTAAATTCGTATTGAGTAGAAGTAAGTTACAAATATATATTTAGATATATATATATATATATTTACTATAGAATTATTATGTAATATATTACATAAATAATAATATATATATATACATATATTTATAATCATCGTTGAATGGTGAACGTGGAAATGATTCTCATCGCATCATGGATACGGTAAGTCATACGTACGCATGAGGGATGATACCATTCTTTTGATGGTGAAATAGAATGTAATTGGATGGTATATTATATATAAATATTAATTAAATTGTCATATTTATTATTTATATCAATTATACTCATTATTATACACATCTAAACAATGAAGTGTTGAATAAGAAACTACACCACGACGTGGCGACAGTAAGTCGAACGTAAACATGTATGGTGACTTTGTCATTCATGGGATGGATATAATAATGAATATTATTGCAACATATTTATAATGAAATCATAGAATGTATAATGTTTTAGAATTATCCTTTTCTTATTGAAGCAACAAAGAAAGAGGAAGTGGAATAAGAAATGAACTTCGAAAGAGGTGATGAAGTAATTACCTCTTCTTTGGGTTCTTCTTTTTTTGATTTGAACGAAATGCATCCTCATATTGGATTTTTAATCAAATTAAGGCCTATAATATGAAGTGAGGGTATTATTTCAGATATTTTTGTAGGTTCTGGAGGATCCAAATGGATTTGGAGATTTTAAATGAAGAAAAGGGGATGTAACCTTTTATAAGAGTGGTGAGGGTCTCTTTAAGAAAAGCTTGAAATTTTATTTTATTAAAAAATCATTTTCGGTTTTGAATATCTAAAAATTGATTTATTTTGATATTAAGGTGGGTATGGGTAAAAATCCTATCGACAAATAGGTTTTAGAAATGTTTAGGTCATTATATTAACATTATTATTTAGATTTAACTCTTAGTTAAATAGTTTAAATTTTACCATGTCTTCCTGTATTTTTATATTACATGGTTAATAAACATAATATAAAATTCCAAGAGAATTTCATGTTGTTCATTAATGATATTTCTATCATTATATAAGTATTTTAGATGAACCATATATTTTTAAGAATATTATATCATTTAATAAAATATTATTTGTTTTAAAACTCATTTATATCAATTTTGACACTATTTAGTATTTTATTTTTTTGAAAGTCATAACAATATTATTTCTTCAAAAATAATATAGAATCAATCAAAACACGTCATATTTACCTCTAAAATTATTCAAATTCGTCAAAAGTCTCAATTTATATTTACTTTAATTTTTATGATATTAATTATGTTAATAATTCATTAATAAGGAAATTACTGCATCATTAATGTGTCATTAATAAATTTAATTAATTAATGAATTAAAATTAAAACATAAATACCATGATATAGAAATATTTTTTATATTTCTAATTAGTATTTATAGGATAATTTATCTTATGTATATCCTTATATTAAAAATGTTTTATTTATTAAAATTTTAATTTAACACTTTTAACTCTTCTTTAAATAAAATATTATACATTGACTAATCTAAACCATATCGATACAAAAGTTTTTTATTTTTTTAATATTGATGCTTTTTTTCTAAATACAACTATATAATAGAATTAGGACCTGTTTTAGTGTAATTTTAATATTATTTTTACCTTCAATTACCTTATTTACTTTTTACTATGGTAAATAAAATTCAAATGTTTCTATTCAAAAATAATCATCTTTATCCTATTGAAAAAAAATTGTACTCAAAAATTTCAATTGCGTCTCTTAGATTTTTGAAATTCAATTCACAGATGCAATAAAATTACGTTTTATGTAAATTTGCAAATGTGCCTAGAAGGTGGGTAAATGTTCCTAGAAGGTGGGTAAAAAGTTGTTAAAATGGTTCAATAAAAATTTATATATCTAATATTATTATTAAATTAATTCACATACATCCATTTTAATAATATATTTATTATGTATCTATTTTAATATAAATTTTTAAATAAAAATATTTTTTAAATGAAAAGGTCGGTTTTTATGTACTATGCAGTATTTTTACTATTTATAAAAAATTGAATGTTTTCTGAAAAATTCCAAAAATTAACATTCATATAATTTTGATATCATGAATTAAAAAATGATGTATATTTTACCAAATTAATAACATAGAAGTTTTATTAATTAATTTTAAATTATTTTCTGTTGACAAAACCAGAAAGCTGGTTTTTTAGAAGTAATAACTATCAAAAGATTGATATGTGTTCATATCCAATTTAATTGTAAAATTACTTCTAATGACAAAACATGGATTAAATGATAATTATAGAATCAAATTATACCTCAAAAAGTTAAAATTTATAATTTAATAATAAAAATTATTTTCATTAAAAAAGTTGTTTTTAATTAAAATTTAGTATTTTTTCACTATTCATTAAAATATGAAAGTTATCAGAAAAACTCAAAAAATTTATCCAAACAAAATTTTTATTTCCCACTTCGAAAAGGGATGTTTATTTGTTCAAATTGAATATTTAAAAGTTCCAATATTGAATTTAAAAATTGTTTCATTAAAAGGCGGTAATTTTTTTTAAAATACACTTCTTTTATCTAAAAATTGGATTTGTTCTTATATTATGTCTCATAAAACATATAATTTTGATATTAAAATTATATAGAGTATATAAAATTCAAAATTCAGTTCATACTATTCATAATAGATTTTTAAACGGTTAGTTTGGTAAGTCGTGGTATGCTTGAACTTGATGTGGCCTGTGACGCAAGTTGATTAATTACTTTAAAGGGATAATGTGTTATGTAATCCTAGGGTGTTAAAGTTTAGATGATATTGGTTCAATTAAGGAAATTAAATATTTATTTTTCTCTTCATATATGATTTTGAAATAGTGCAAGTATAAATGATATGATGATCATCACCACATTCCTTTGGAGTTTTTATTTGGTGACCAGGTGTTCTAGAAAGTCTCACCTTGTTTTGCTCATGAATATCTTGGGAGGCAAGGAAATATTAATAATTTTTTGTGGGAACCTTTTTGGTTATTTATCATGTGGAAAAAGTGTCACACCCATTAGCACTTACTCTAGAGTTGATGAAAATACATAACATGTTCAATGTAACTAAGCTATGAATTTATCTTTCTGATCCATCTCATGTTTCATGATTGAGTGATACTGATGTTGAGCATGGTTTATCCATTATTCATCATCTATTTTGGATTATTGATTTTTAGAAAAAATAAAATAATTGAAGTATGATACATTTTGTTCATGTGATATGACACAAGTTTTATGATACACAACAGACAAATGAGAGAGAGTCACTAATGAGAGAGAAGTGAATTCAACTTTTTGATATAGAAACTTATAGATATGATATCAAGGGACATAATTTTTATATGGAATGGAAGATATAACATCTTGATAATTGTTATTAGGTACTCCTCAACCTTCATTTTTACTCTTTGGTTGGGGTTTTCCTTGGGTTGTTTTGGGTGGAATGTTGAAATTTTTTGATAGTACACAATTACTACACAACATTCCAAAACTGTTCAAACACTCAATTAAAACCCTATAACCCAGGAGTTGAGGGTTTTCATGGTTAGTTAACATCTTGAAAACCCATGAACCCACCAAGTATAAATAATTCACCCTAATAGAGGATCACACAGTTTTCCTAACCATGGAACCCTACCCAGCTGACCATTCATATGATATTTTTTATTTGCAAAAATTATTTTCAAAATTCTAGAATAATATTTGTTACCTCCCTCTAGACCCCTAATTCTAATATATAGAAATAACAGGTCCTTGAGGCTCTCAATAACCATTTGTTACACTTAAAAACACCTTCTTAAGCAGGTTAAAGCACCACACACCTCATTCGATCCTTCTCTAATATTTTGTTATTTTATAATTCCTTCTTTCCAACTCACTATTTCAATCATCCGTAGTGTTTATATACCATCTAAAATTTTATGTAAATAATATCTATTTATTCAAATCTTTGATATAGGTCGGATTTCTAGATCTATGTTGCAATCACTCTTCAATGAAAAATCCCATTACGTGTGTTCTATTATGTGATCTCCTAGATAAAGGTAGGTGGTTTTGTTTACATTTATCATATTAATTAAAATATTAATATGTTAATTGTTTAAAATTTAATTCAATTAAAATGTTAATTTTTTTTATAAAAATATGAATTTGATTTTATTTGGTATGTAATTTTTGAAAAACTCTCTATTCCAATAGAATTTTAGATTAGAATGTAACTTGAAATTTATTTAATTTTTAAATTTATTTTTGAGTTGATTTTGATAAAATAGATTAAATTATTCAGATAAGAAACTATTATTGTTTATGAATTGAAAATGAATTAAATGATGAAAAAAACATGTTTTGGTTTTTCAATGAAATTGAAATATTGAAACTATAAATAGGGATATTGTGTTTTAAACTTATTTGAAATGATTTTCCAATTATTAATTGATTTATTGATAATATTAAATCATAGGTAGTTAATGGGTTATTTGGGATAGGAAACCTTTGATAATAATTCCATAGAAATAGAATGATGATAAAAAGTCTATGAAAAACCTATTTTGATAGATCTTTTCCCTGAAGGGATATTGATGACAGCTATTTAGCCTGATCCTAATGGATGTGTCTAGACATTACCATAATCCCTTATATGAGACTATGAGTATTATATGAATAGAAATTTTCATACCATATGGAAGATAAAAATCTCACTTTTTGTGTTTAATTTTATATAAATTCCATGGATTTAGAAATAGTAATTCTCATGGATGGTTATTTACTTAAAATATTATATATAAAAAGTTTACTTAAGATATTGTTTTTATTTTTTCAATAATTTGAATGAAAATGAACATGTTGTTTTAGATATTAAATTATATTACCAATCTAATTTTATATGAAATTGAAATCATTATCTATTTTGTTATTATTGAATATTATTATGAAACACACGGTGAGAACCTATTGGGAGTTTATCTCGCACCCTTCCATTTCCTTCGGAAGTTTTTAGATTTTCTTCTACTTGGTTCAAGTAAAGGGAATGTGCCTCTTGGAAGAGGTTGATTCTTTTAATACATTGTTCTTGGAGTGAATTTTATTTTATTATTATGGTTATCTTATCTCAATATAGTACTTTGATGATGTACTATTTCGGTTTTTGATATACCTGTTGGTTTCTAGTACTATATCCTTGAAGATTATAGAGAATATTTATGAGTATCTATGTTTTCCAATATATATGTTTTGTAAATTCATTCCCCCTTTTATCATGTAGGATTCTAGGTTCAGGTCACCAACTCATGGGGTTGAGGAATGTCCATTGAGCTATATCAGTTCCCCCTTAGGTATCAAGGTACCTGGGTATTCAAGCAAGTTAATGTTACTCTATTTTATTTGTGATCACAATATTCTACACTCATTATGAATATAATATGTACCTAAAGATAACAAAATTCACTAAAAATCTATATCCTCCATAGTCAGTGAGATAAATGGGTTCATAATCACGATTCCCATGTAACCCTCCATCCTAGTATGAAATCCCACTAAATCCTCACTTGTTCACACAGGCTCTAACATATTCCATGATGGTCATGGAAGGGAGGTAAAATATTTTTGACGAATAATATATACCTAATACAATTTTAATATGGATACATTTTTCCTTTTCCCACTACATATTATTAGTATCCTAATCAAATTTGATAATAATCATTTAATAAGATTGTGTAGAGATATGGATTTGTCATTGGATGCATCACTGAAGAGATTCCTCATTTTATATAATCACCATCATTATTGTTTTAGAATATAATTACGGAAAATACAATGAAAGACATCAAAAAGGGAAATGAGGGTGAAATGATAAATACAAAAAACATTATTAGAATTTTTCAAAATGTGTATTATTTTGAAAATAAAAAAATAATATAGAAAAATAGAAAATATAAAATTCAAGTGGTAGAATTCCCTGCCAAACTCATAATATGTGAAAACATGATTTTTATCCCTTGATGTTACAAACTTCTTCTATTTTTATAGCTATCAATATCTCTTCTCAGGGGATCAAACATTCCATCTTATTTTGAAACAAATAACCTGACAACTTCTCTTTTTTAATTTTCAAAATTATTTCATTCTTCCTTGAATACTCTTTTAGCTTTCATAGTCTATATATCCTTGAAATCTATATCTTATTTCATTATATTGGATTGGAATCTCATGAATAAATCATAATTTCAACCCATAAGGTCATATATGATTGATTGTATGAATGTTGAGCTGGATCCAAGAAGTCTTACACCCTATAAAAAAAGTCAAAGGCTCATAGAAAAATTCATACACTCATATAAAAAGTCATATGGGGAATCTTATTATAAATTTAATTGGTCATTATAGAGATAAATACTAATAAAATTTGAAATAGGCTAGCCTCAAGGTTTGACGTGCATTGAGGAAGTCATGCATGGTCCTCTTCTTGTCACATGAGACTCTACCATTTCAATTTTACTACCTTCTATGCAGAAAAGTAATACACTAATATGGAATTATGGGATGATCCCTATGAAGTGTCACATTGATTATTTTATAGAACATGATTCATACTTACAAAGATTATATTCAAGCTTACCAGAATAAAAAATCATGTTTATCTTTCCAATTAATTTTAAATTTCTTTATTCATGAACTGCTTTGTTTTTTTTAAACGAAGCAAGTCACATACCACCACATTATAAAATTCAATAAATCTTATCAATTATTCATCAAATTTCAAGATTTTAGTAATTTCACAAAAATATCTGGCGAATCCTTATCATGTAAAATCAATATACCACAAAATAAATGTATGGATTTTTAATTAAATATATAATTGAATCAAAACCATTAGTTTTAAATAATTAATACATTTTACAAATTTGATCCAAATTATTACTAAAGTAGATAAATATAGAAATTACTCATAAAATGATAAAATTATCATTCTAAAATTATAAAAATATCATGTGAAATGTACGGGTATATTAATTCTGTTAGTCTACAAAAAATATACATTATTGAATACCTCAATATTTAGTAAATTTTTATCATTGACATGTGAATGAACTTGAAACTATATCGATGATCCATCATGGGGAGAACATTTTAGGGAAGACTATGGCGAGGACTAGTATGATTTTTTTATTCATGGTGTTTGGGAGCATCACTATGTTGTCTTGTTGTTTTATCACGGAGAGGGCCATCATGTTGAGTACAATGGGGATGATCTCCATGGGGTTTTTTACCATTAAAATATCGGGATTCCATACATTTTTTTATTAATGAATCATTGTAGGTTGAACCAATTCAGTGGGAACTATGGGGATGAAACATGTTACCATTAATCTTTCATTATCATGAGGTGGCCTCTATATTGGCATGATGTTTCCTGGTGGTGAGGAACTCTACTGTGAGAACCATTAGGAGAACCTTCATTATTTTTTTTAAATAGAAAAAAGAGTATTTATATGTGTGTTATTTATTCAATTAATGTTACTACCAATATAGTGGAAATTTGTTTTATTTTCATAAGGAGTACCTCAGAGATGCTCGATGAAGTTATTACATGAAGGAAATGTATCATGGATTTTGTTGATGTCACCATGGAGAGAACATCCATGATGGAAATAAATATTTCCACAAGAAGGACCTCTTTGGTGATGTTTTCTATCCATTGAGTGGGAATAATTAGTTTATGGTTTCATCAGTGGTAATAAAAAGGGTATTTGGTGATTACAACTCAAATTATCTTGGAAATCTTTAAAGGTCACAATTAGTGATTATCAAAGAACATTAGGTGTGAAAACAATGGAAAGAGAATAAAAAATCAGATAGGTTTTCATGGAAGATGTACCTAGTGGGTACTCCTCTATTGTTACCAAGATAGTATATGGGATATCCTCATAAATATCCATTGAATATGATAAGAAACATTGTCTCACACTTAGAAGGGGATACCAATATTGTTTTTACAACAGTTTTCTCTTACATCTATTTGGTTTTTAAAATGACCCCAAACATCATTTATTTAAATATTCCAATAATTTGTGGATTGTTCTCAAGTATTGGAATAGATCATTTTTGAAATACTATAACACTAATTGTTTTACCATATAGTTAGAAAAGGGACCGAAAAGATAGAATTCATATTTGTTCCTCAATTATGAGGCAATTATAGATGTAATAATGACATAAGTAAGTTACACTACAAATCAATTACTAAGAGTAAAATTATTATTATATGTAATCCCCAAAATATTTTATGGATCCCAATGGATTATTTCTCCATATGATATAGTTTTCATTTAGAATATGTGTTATTTATAAAAAATAAATAGCGGATCATTATAATATAACAAATATAGATGCATAAATGATCAATATCTATTAAATTTAATGCAATTAAATGTCAAGTTCACAGTTTTTTATTCATATTATTTCCCATGACCCAACCCTTTTATTAAGATATAGATATAGAAATATATAAAAACTAAAAAGAATGGATGTATAATTATTCAAAACATGATATTTTTTTATTCTAGGAATCCCTATAGACATAAATCATGTTAAAAAAAATACATTCCAACAAAAATACCATTTATAATTTCTATAAATAACTAATTAATATAAATAATTGAGAAGAAAATTTTATGAAATCAAATTATCCAACACTCGTACTGGGATTCTTAGAGTTTAAATACACATTTCTGATATCTATGGAGTTTAGTGGAATCTAGGAAGGCACATGTAAAGAGTGGTTATAATGAAATTGATATTGAAAGAACATATAGATTTCTACTTATCTCTATTGATGTAACATTAAAATATATGGTTTTCAATCACAGTTATAATCAATATGATAAGCAATTTCAGTTACCCTTGATAAATGAGGTTTAATGATTTTAGACAAGAAAGTAAGTATAACATACAGTTGAATTAAATATGTATAGGTAATGAAACCAATCCATTTTTTTAGTCTTAGTGTTTAAATACATGTAAGTGATGATATAACATTGTTTTACGGTCATACATATAATACATTATATCAAATAATGTATGACCATATGATAAGGACTGTTATGTTACAGCTTTTGACTTCCTACAATAAGGACATTTTATTCCTTTTAATTTAAGGTCACACAAACATGACCAATATTTTATAGATTCATACGATAATTATGAGTTTCAGGATTATACATGAGAAACACTAGTTACGAAAATCCCAACAGTGCACTGGATAATTCTTTTGGTATTCCACCATGAATTGTTTCCCTATAATATGGATATTAGAAAGAAAATATATAAGACACTAGAAAAGATATGAGGAATTCCTTGGGAGGCCAATCAGGAGTGTTGGAATCCCCTATAGAATATAGTGAATGGATGAATATAATAGGATTTTCAAGGCCGAGGATCCCTATTATACAGGGGAAAATGATCAACTACACCATGTGGACCCACAATATGAAGAGGAGCACTGTCACAGATATAATTATTTTTTTGTGAAATCCGGTTTTTCATGGCGTACTTGATCATATAATCCATATGTGTGAGAAAATAATAAAATAATTGGGGTAAGATCGAAAGGGAAGTGAGGCTTGGAAAAATACCCTCTTGTATTTAGGACCTTGGTGAAAGGGATCCATCAAGATAAATAGTTCCACATAGTTAAAATAGATGAACATCAGAAAGGGTGGATACATTGGGGAGGGAAAGTATAAGGATAATCCTTATGTCATAATGAAAATTTTTAACATTAAATTGGTAATGGAATATATACTAATCACTCATCATGATATGAAATATTACGTAGTGGGAAAACATCAACTATGCTTGAATTCAAGACCTCGGTGACATGTCCATTCAGAACATTATTATATATAATCCCTCGTAATAATATTCGTTCACTTATATTTCATGAGCCAACCTATCAGGGATTTCATGACAACAGTTAAGTGGATGGTGCGATACTAAGACCACCTCCAATAAGATAGGGTCTGGAGAATTTTGTTGAGAAGGTATATTACACATATGGGAGGCCTTATACTATATTACATGTACACACACACAAACATTCATATAATTTTATAATGAAAATAGTGTAAACATTTGATACCATACATGAATGTATAAACCGAATCCCATGTTATAGTATAAAAGATGTATATTAAAGGAAATGTAAAAATATAATTCCTCCATGACTGTAAAATAATCCATCCATCATGTAATATGGAGGTTGCATTCAATATAATACTTTGGGAACTGTATTTGG
Organism: Viscum album; assembly: GCA_963277665.1. NCBI lineage: Eukaryota > Viridiplantae > Streptophyta > Magnoliopsida > Santalales > Viscaceae > Viscum > Viscum album. The sequence goes on along the minus strand of OY728123.1, from coordinate 1,418,116,781 downwards.
TACATCATGGAGACTATGATCTATCTGTTCCCAGTGAACCTTTGAATGCATCGAAAGCCATTTAATCTTCATAAAACAGGTCACATTTTAGAAGATCCCATATAAGGGAGAGTAAAAACATACCCTGTAAGAAACACATAATTAAAAGAACACAAATAATCAAGGGAGAGTTATCTCAATATCAAAATGGTGAGTCAATTATAGATAGAAATAATAAAAAGATATATATGATCACATATAGATATCATGTCTAAAATTAAGTTCACATCCTCATTATACTTTGGATTCTTATTGAGGCTCAAGGATTACAATAATCCAAGAGAACACTTCTTGATTCACGCAAAAAATGATGGCACTCATCCAAGAGGTCTCACCCATGAGACATTTCCTTTAATTGAATGTCTTGAAACACACATGATATTGTTACATAGGTATATGATAACAACTAAGACCTATGGGGATACAAAAAGATACATTTAGTAACCTAATAAGAACGTTATTTCACACCTAGGATGTTAGAATTCAGATAATTGGCCCCAACATTAGTTGAATGATAGAGGATCTCACATCAAACCACATGGATTAAAACATTAATCTATCTAAAATTGAAAATAGATGAGATCACCTTAAATATAATAAAGTTGGAATGTCACATTGTACCCTCTTAGGGTTATATTATGGTAATGAACCCAGAATGATAATGTTACTAGAATAAGGGAAATAATAGAAAAACACCACCTTGAATGGATTACACAACATGTAAATATGTTAGAGGGAATTCCATTCCATGTTTGGCCTTCTGGTTAGTATTTGAATTTACAATTGCCTATTTATGTGTACTCTAGTCATTCTCATGTACTCAATACATGATTTTTTCAACATTAATAGATTTATATATTAGGTTTCCAGATGCAGGTCACATAGTGTGTGAACTGGTCAAATAGTGTGTGATATTTATCTTCACATAATAACCTTAGCCAACATGGAAGGGGTCTAAATAGTGTGTATTATTTCCGACTAAAAAATATGAATATCTGTATTTTTTAGAATCCCCAATTCATGACAAATATATTTTCTTATATCCTCTTATTATTCTTAAACATAAAATCATGCCAAAATTACTCAAATCTATGGTTTTCTAAGAAGGGTCATCATCAGTTCCTAGATTTTGGCCATCAATTGATGGACAATAACCTCTCTTATCATTACATCATCCAAATGCTCAATGATATGAAACAAAATCCTCTAATTTGAAACCAATATTATGTTTTCATCAATATGATTTTATTTCACCCTCAATCCTATAAATCCTTAACATGAATACATTTCTACAAATATTTATTGCATAATGGATGGTTCAGAGATATAACCAGACCATCATTCAAACAAAATATTAAAGAAAATTCCTCTAAGAATGATGGGAGAAAATCATGAAACTCACAAATGAGAAATCATTTTTCCCATTTTCTAGTAGGTCTTTATCTGTTGAATGATAAATTTTTATATAAAAAATGATATATGGTGTAAACAAATTCCTACATTCAATAGAAATAATCATACATAAAACAATAAGCTCATCCATGAATTAATTTCCAAGTAATTAATTCATTTTCATCATGGAGAAATATAGAATGGCGATTAACCAAATAAAAAACATTCTACCTCGATATTGGAATGATCAATAATCAATAATTATTTATTTTTCCTCTACATTATAGATATCTATAAACATCATTAGTGAATAAATTATAAGATGATATATTATTATTTTATTTGTCATTATCTCAACCAAACACCCTGATCACACTTAGATATACTCTTTATAATATGTTCTCGATTTACCTTAGGCTATGTAGATAGCACTATTGATTTTCATAATAGTATATTAATAGAGTCTTTTATATTTTTCATCATTAATTAGATAATAATTAATTTATTTAACATAGTTAATTTATATAATATAATATTTGATAGAGAATACTCTTGAAGCAAAACATCGGATACGCATAAATGTTATGTCAATCATAGGTTAAAACCCCTGTTTTGAATTTAATTCTGATCACAGTTTTCCTATATAACAATATATTTGAGAGGTATTCAATTATTTTAGAAATGTTTTCCCCAAATGATATATTATATTTTATGTTTTATATATTTTAACATTGAGGCTCCCTAGCCATAGAATCCCATACTGAAATTGCACCTAACTCCATAAATTTTACTTAATGTAATAAAAAGTGATACATGGAAAAAATTTAGCAATTAAATTCTCCCCAACATAGGGAATTTTGTCTCAAAAATAAAAATCATACTAAAAAATATGGGTGTACTAAACTCATATTTAGTTCTCCTATTCCTATGTTTTCTCTTGAAAATTATCATTATATCAATGAACATGAACTTGGAAAAATATTACTCATAAAGGATCATTTCATTTCTACACTCAAAGGTCATGATGTACTCTGTAATGGCAGATTCATCCTCGATGATCAGATCACCTGAATCCATAACATGTGATGGGTCATGCACATATATCCTATGATGTGAAAAGTAGAAAACATCAGATACCAAGTCTCACTTTGGTAGTAATAATAAGTGGTACGCTACACCCTCAACATAGAATGGTATCTAGAAAAACTTCAATGAAATTCCTAGATAACTTTCCACATTGTTAAAAAATATACTATTCTCATCAAGGTTATACCTTTAAGAACACAAGGAATTTCTCATATTACTCAAATGGTCTCATTCATTGGTCCATATAAGAATTCCAATGAATCTAGGAAGTCCTCATCCACTCCTGGATGATTTTATCCTTCTCTTTCATCATTCTCACTAACCTAGGTACCCTTAGAGAAGTCTCCCCAAGATGTGTCCCGCACAGAGGAAACCAGAAGTGTATCCTATATAATGTATATAATAGTGTCATATTTTTTGTAGTGTGGTAGCTATTTTTATAACAAACTATTCAAAGGGAGGGTTATCATCCCAAATACATCCAAAATACAACATTCATTCCTCAAGCATGTCCTCCAAAACCTGAATAGTCTACTCTATCTGGTCAACTTTCTAGGATTGGAATGTCATTTTAAAAAAACATGTCCCAAATTCTTCCAGAAATCATGTCCATAATCATAAGGTCATTTTATATTCTCAGTCTAAAATGATAATCGAGGGTCCTCCAGGAAGACAGAATATGTCATGCATATATATGCATCAAATTCTCTACATTAAACTCTAATATCGAATGGATTATTATTGGGGTGAATTAGCGAGTCTGTCTATGATTAGTCAAATATAATTATGGCCTCAATATGATTATAGATTTCTGATCATAAATTCTATATATATACCATACCACTTACACATTTTCACATCATGGGGTTAGGATAAACCTGATGAAACTCATTGTGTGAATATTACCTACTAGAAAGTGAGGAACATAGTGATAAAATCAATAACACACATCTTCATCCCTTGCTATAAAAACTGACATAGAAGGCCTATGGTACATATTTTTTACTCCTAGGTGTACCTCTAACGTGGATGTATAAAAAATCCTCAACTCCTTGTCTCACAGTGTGATTTTTACCATCATCCTTCCTTACAAAATAATGAAATTCTCCCACCTATTGAAAATCAATCTAGAGAATGTCCAAGGGATATCTTGTCGTTCATATACTCAAAATCAATATCCCCATGTTGTTCCTCCCTCTCGTGATGAATAATTGGAGGGGTAAAATCCATAAAAAGGAGGTACATTAAATTATCATCAACTAGGAAAAACTATAACAAGGTGAAATACTCTTATGAAACACTCAACAACTAAGATTTGTATTTCCTCCTAAGATAGTTTTCCACTATTTTAACCTTCCCATGAGTATATGATATCTTAAATTTATAATATATAAGTAACTCTATCATTATAATCTCACTCAAGTGTTGATATTTCAATTAAAATATGTTTCTCAGAGTTTTATAGTCAGAATAGATGATTAATTTCCCTCCAATAATGTTTTCTCAATATTTCATTATGGAGAACACCACTATTGTCAGTACCAAGTCATCTGCCACTGAGTTAATCACATGTAGCCTTAGTTATTATGACCTATAATCAGTCAATTTATACAACTAAATCAAAAAAAATCCAAACCCAAATATGGAAGAATAATGAATCCCCACCTAATCATCAATCTCCCCTAGAAGTATCAATATGAGGGTGATCACTTTCCTCTATAAAAGCTCTAGAAAATCCTACTAAAACATCTTAGTCCACACAAAAGGATGCACATTTTAGGTCAAATCAATCATAGGATTCTTGAACCTATAAATATCAAGTATAAATCTTCTGATAATAGAATACCATCCTATGGGAGATCTGTTAACAAGTCACGCTCTTTGGTGGATCACAAGATATAACTACCTCAATATTCATGGGATACTCTTCTTCTCCCACTATTGAGATGACTTGTCTTAGGAAGTGGATTAATAAAAAAAATAATTGGCACTTCAAGAGGATCCTATAATGTGGGTTTCCTAAAAGAATGTCCATATCCATCCCAAATTCCCCACATTCTCCTCAAGTGTAACTGAGTACATATGGATTTAATTGACGAAGACTACCAAGAAACTATCATAGAAGGGTTGAAATTTCTAGTAATGCATCTCATGAACACTATTGTGGTATTCATCATACAAATTCCATAAAAACACTCATAGTGACCATGGAGGCACCAAAATTCTACCTTCTATATATTTTATCCCAAAACATGTGCAGGTGATAACCCCATCTAAGGTAAATCAATGAGAAGCAATTCACCCCACTCTAATGGTCTAGAATGTCATTGATTCTCGGAAGTGGATATAGATTCTTAATGGTCACCAAGAATAGGTGATGAAAATCCACACATAACCTCATTATCTCACTTTATTGTTATTATGAAACATTGCAGATACATAAGGGGACACATTGGTTCTAAAAAATCCTTTATACTAAAAATCCTCCAACCACATCCTCACGTGTCAATTCTCTAAGGGGGGAATTTTATATAATGGAATAGATAATACGGTATTACATGAGTGAAGATATATGAAAATTTTCATCTCTTAGAGTGGAGGTATATCAATAACTAATTTATTCATGATTTTCACATACTCCACCACCATTATAGGAAATCGAAAGCTCAAATTATCTAATAATACAAGGGAAATACATTCCAACAGATTTTAAATCTATAGTATCATCCCACAAAGAAGATCAACCTTCACTACCGGTGATTCTGTCTATCCAATAACAAAAAATTTCATCGGATCAAGTCTGCCACATCACATCATCAATATAAAACATTCAATTCATCATGAACCATATTGAGCTAGTACATATCTAAAATGACTTGTAATTCCTCAAAATGAATTTGAAAAAACAAATACGTGTCTCTCTCCCACGGGATTTATGTAAATATGTTGGCACAATTATTTGAAAAACAAATCTCTCCCATTATGAGTCAAAAAATGAAATGTTTGAGCTAAAACCACAACTGTAATATCTAGATCTCTAAAAAGTGATGTAGAAAAAAATAGATGCTTATAAAATTGTCTATAAAAATTTTAGATATTTTGGAGAAGCTATAGATCATAACATAGATCCTGACTGGAGCCTATGGGTCAGAATACTATAATACAGGTAGCTAACCGTAATCATGTCCACCAGCTCCCTAAGCCTTGTGAAGTATAATTTTAGGTGGTACCGGTGGTAATGGATCATAATGTCAGCACAACATGGTTCTCTCTATGTTCCCATTCCACATCATCCACAATGCATAACTCCATTCTAGAGTCATTACCCTTGGCTAGGTGGTCCATCCACTATATCTATATCTGCTTCATAGAATGTTAATAAATCCCACATGAATTTACCTAACCCATTAAAATCAAACCAGCACATACCCCTCTGATTTCAAGACCCTCCCCAGGGGCCCTGAGTGGTATACCCAATGTCCAAATAATTTCTCTAAATACATATCGCACACCTAGAACCTAGAGTGTGATTTATATTATTGTATGCTGAGGTTTTATCTATTGGAATACCACATATATAAATTACAATTATAAATGGATTAGGTTTAAATATATCCACCACCATGGAATTATCTATCACTCTATCAAAATAATTGATACAAAGAGATACCAATCCATCATGAATATTCTGATAAATATAATGATCGATATTCCATGATTGAAAGTATTCATCATGAACTATATCCATGGAGAACAATAAGAAGTTAGTGAACTATGATACATAATCTATGACTGATATAATTCCATATTAGTTCTCCAAAATATCAGGAATATGTAGTTATCATAGCATCACTTGATAAAACACCTCTATAATGAGGATGTAAAACTTGATACAAGTGAGATTCACCTCATTAATCATATATAGAATTTAATTTCCACCACCTCTATATTGTTCTATGGAGAAGGCTCACATCTTGGTCCACCATAAAATCTATATTGATTTTAACAAGGTGTAAAACTCACTCAAATTCATTGAGAAAATCCTCCTCTACATTGGGTCTAGAAATCCTCGAAATAAGATTAGAATATAACAGTAAGACTAATGATGTGAACATAGCCTATGCACATCATCTATCTGCATTTTTATTAAAACTGACTGCTTAGACTATGTAGGTAAGATCATAAAAGTGCCAGGAGATACCACCTCCGACATAGGACAAGACACACTAAAATCAAAGTGAATATATAGGAAACTAACTCATTAATGAAATAGAAACAAAAATAAATTCCTAAATGATCCATGTACCTATGTTATACCTACCACTAGTATATATATCTATCAAGTATATAAGAAGATTATTGGAGTCACGGTGAATGGATTCATCGGCTTTTGAACAATCACAAGGTTCTCTAGAATGAGACTTAAACAGGATAATCGTTAACATTTTCACATAAGTACCCTATCTATTTCTTGTAGTTATAATTTCATGAAACTTAGATCCTAAGAAAACATAAACTATGATACACCTCTATCATAACCCAAACTACCAGGGCCTACTTGGATAGAGATAATCCAAGGGTTACACTCCAATCCCAACTCAACCAGGCCAAGGGCTACATACTATCACAAACTAGTAATATCACAAACCTCTAAGGACATATAAAACAGTAACTATACAGATGGACACATATCCATGAACTAATATAATTATGAAAGAATAAAATAGTGATTCTAAGTAGGTATGTATACGACTAATCCCAGATCATAGTATGACACAAGAAAATTAATGAAAAGGGACAAATTCCACCCTCTATAATTTTAAAACAATACAACTTACTAGTAATAACAGTAATTCAATTATGATATAACTCTTGGATTTTTTTTTGTTATTTATAGTGAAACTAATCTCTTAGTCTTCATAGGAATCCTTTGAAAGGGCTATTTTTTACATAATATACAACACAAGTGGGTCGATCCCACACAATATTGAGTATAAATGAACCCATTAGGACACCCCAAAAATTACCAAACACAACACATGAAGAGGAATTAAGATCAATATCAAAAATGTGATAATGTTTTAATGATATTTAATAACAACCTAGATATTCTAAATGATATAAAAAAGACTTACAGTATGGTCATGTCCTCATTACCATTATAGGATTAATCATGAGGATCACGGATTACATTTTCTAAGAGAAAACATATCAAGTCACATTGAAACTATTGTCTCTCATCTAATAGATCGTACTCATTAGGCCATTCCATCCACATTAGTAACTAGAAGTCACAATATCTTGACACATAGTTACAGGATTATGCCCATGTCCAATGGGAGATACCTAATTAAAAAGGGACCACAATCCTAGAATAGTGGAAATTGGATATACGACATAACCTATGTATGAATGTCGGTGGATATCACCCCAGTCCACATAGAGAGATACCTAAATCTACCCAAAACTAACCTATAGAGGGGATAATTTATGCTATGGTCAATATCATATTCTATACTGGACCATCATAGTTTATGAATAATGGAACACCACTAGGATAATGTTGTTATTTGAATAAGGGAAATAAGGGCTATACTCATCCCTTAAATGAGTAGATGATGTGAACACGAGGTACACAGTGCATCCATCCTTGATCGACCCTATCGTTTCTACTTCTATGTACTCCCTGACCATGCACATGGACTCTGTTCATTTCCATGTACTCTGGCCATGACTATTCCCATGTATCCAAGGTTACCTACCAAGTATCCAAATTCACGTCACATTCCATGTGAACATTTCCCATGGAATTTGATATTCATCTCCATAGATAATCCATGGTCATTGTGGAAGTGGTCCACATAGTATACGTTCTTTCCAACTATTACTTTTGTATATATTTATTCATCATAATCCACTAGTGTTAGTGTGTATCTATATACTTAACTCATATTACACATTAGTTATAATGCACACTTTCATAAGTCATATATAGAGTTTTCCAAACCTATTCCTTCATCAGTGGCCAGATTCTGGCCACTGATCAATCTTGAATCACCATCTATCACACTACATACTCTAAATTTGAAAACCCATAAAATTAAGTCTTATAATCTAAAAAATAAAACCATTTTCATTATCAATCATCTAAAATTCCCTCAATCCTGAATTAGAACTCATAGTATTGTTATATTTCACCAAATATTTATTGTGAAAAGATAGGTTCTAGAATAAAGTTAAATCATTGGTCCCAAAAATACTGATGATGAACATTCATAGAATGTGGGGATAAAAGAATGAAACAAAAAATGAGAAATGATAATTGTCCATTGATTATTTTTACATCATTAATTTATGGAGAAATAAACATACAAATATGATATATGATAATCAAATAGTTCGAAAATTCAAAATAAATAATCATTTTTAAAACAACAACAAAATTCAAAAAAAATTATAACGATTTAATTCATATTTGTTATAGAGAAATCTTCAATGTGGATTAACCAAATAAAATGACTTTTTTACATAAATATATGATCCATCACTGATGGGGACTGAATTATTTGTAGTTTTAAATGGAATGATCTTTGAACTATATTATAAAATACATTCTCAAACAACAAACCATTGTTTCATTCATCATCATCTCCACCAAACTCCTTAGTCACACAAGGAGATCCTCCTTGTGATATATACTCTAATAATATAGGGTTATGTGGAAACCTAATACAATAAAAATTTGGCGTATTAATAGGGTGTTTTATAGGGTTTCAATTAATTTTAAAACAAGCAATTTGTTTTTAAAACAATATACTTATTTTATCAAATATCTGCTAGCTACTACTCATAAAATGGAAAACACAATGTTCAAAAACGTATGTCACTCCTAGGGTAAAACCTATATTCTGAATTTAATTTATAGTTTGATTTTTCTTATAAAAAACATTAATGAGGATTTCTATTTTTTCATAAAAACTACACACAATGGATATACTATATTTAATATTTTTATTATTTCAAAATCGAGGCTCCAAGGCCTATGAATCCTGAGTCGACTCTTTGACTAACTCTAAAAATATTTACCATGATATTATAATGTTTTATATGAATAATATATATTCCTAACATATAGAATTTATTCTTCCTTAGTAATGAATTTAAAAATCAATTTCATCAGTTTTGGAAGTTTGATAAAGTGAAACGTTATTATTATAGGGGTTCATATTACATTTTTTAATCTCTTCCTCTACCATTATCCAAGGTCATGTAAGGTAGTCTAAGAGTTTATTTATGGAAAAATATTAATTAGTATCCCAACTATGAATTTGGAATTAATTTATATTTAATCATGTACTGTGTAGAACATTATCGATGGTTTACAGTTGTCATTGATCATGGAATGTGCATATAATGTGTTGAGACTTTGGATAAATTTTAAATTCTTCATACTCCTAAAATAATTAAATTGTGATACATCCATCGGAGGTGTACAACCATTTAGGTATGTATAATTAGTTGATACTAAAATATAAAAACTTAATGAGATTATTCCAAATACATTTTATGTTTTGATCCTTGAATGACACAAATTGATTGTAAGAGATAGAGAGATATATAACGTAAAAAATAAAAGTTATTTGTGTATGTATAACACATATTTATTATTTATTAGCTAATTATTGTTATAAAATGGTTGAAATACTGAGGATAAAACCTTTATCTTATTATAAATAAGAATATAAGTTAGGATTAAGAATATAGTAATGAACTGTAGAGACAATAAATATCTACAAAAGTTTCAATATGTGGGGTTGTCTTCTACAACCTCATCAGGTTCTAGAAAATTTTGGATATTTTTTAATTTTTTTATAATTAATAACTTCCAAATTATTTTCTATATGATCCTTTAAATTTTATGGTATAATATCTCACTTTTTTATTATTTTTATGAGTAAAAAATTATTTTTCAAATTCCTATCATAAATATCAGCAAGGAATTTTTTTTTATCACATAATCCTCAATAAAAGTGGGATATAAAAATATTGGAATGTATCTCTTAAATAATTTCCACAAATCATAATTTGGATCTATAAAAATTTACCATTCTTTGAATATATTATTGATTGAAAAAATTAATTATTGATTAAACTTTTCATTATATAAATAACTGTGAAACAATGTCTAAAGTATTAGATAATGGAAAATGAGCTCTGTGAATTGAATATATGACCTTTAATTCCTAATGTTCATAAGGGTATTGTATCGAAAAAACTTTTGGAATGAAATATTCCACTATTTTGAGATCATCCATCATTCGTCATTATAAGATTCTTATAAGATATAAAATTTATAATTTTTTTCTGTACTCCTATACTCAAACAATGTCCTAGTGTTACATCACAATACCTATGTCAAAAAACCCATATTATCCCATGATAATCCATAAGTTAATAATTCATGTTTATTAAAAGTTTAGACTCATTTATGAGTAAATCCTTCCTTTATGATAGATTATTATAATGTAATGAGAACTACTCTATGTTCTGGTTTTTCAAATTCAATATTTCGTCATTCTTTTATGAGTAGCTCAAATCCATTTAGATATAACTCATAAAGGATAATTTATTTAATAAAAAATATATAAATCCATTATCATATGTAATGGATGAATAATTACAAGAAATTCTTCATATAATTATCCTTGTTTAAAATTTATCTAAACACCAAACCATTAGATAAATTGATGTGGTTGGGACTAAATCAATATGCAATCAAAAGATTAACACTTTATTTTCCATATTTAAATTTGTATCCTCTAACATATATCAGTTTATAAATTCACTTGAAGATACCGATTTATTATCAAAAATCATAATGGGATTTTTAATCTAAGACATTTTTGTAAATATTAAAAAAATTATTCCGCTCAATGTTGTATCTAAGTCATCTCAAATATTAACATAAAACACATCTTGTCTCACATGTAAGGAAAACAATTCTCATCATCCCCTAATTTTATATTACCTAGAAGAATAGTCATTTCTCTAACACATTGAGTGAATATATTCAATACTATTCTACAAATTTTTCAGTAAATGTAATGGAAATATAGGAGGGAACAATTTCTTAAACACAATGGAATTTTTAGAGACATTTCACTTCCAAAAACACTTTTAAGGGTTTAAAACTGTATTTATCAAGGTATTTATGGAGATATACTCAACCTCTTATCTCATTAAATATTATTTTATGTTACTTTCACCACACTCCACCATAATATTAATGATGTGTTGTTTGATATTTTTGTGGTTTTACATTGATCATTTAACCATTTATTTGACATATTTATTGAAATAAAATTGTCACACAAAATCCCCAACAGATGTGGTGTGTGATTTTCTGCCCTTATCTAAAGGAATTTATAATTTAATCCACCATTATATTAATAATTATCTTATCACATGACAAGTTTCATTATATATATTATTAATGTTATAATACTCTTAGAGTATATATTATTTTTAAAGGTAATAATTGTTTCCCATCCAAATGAGAACATTGATGATCTATGGAAATATTGTAAAAAAATTTTCATATGATCTAAATGATATAATATAAAACATATAGATTATTTTTATTATTATGTTCATGGATTATTTTAAATAGATATGTTTTCTTTACATTATGTTCATACATGGTAATATTCTAGAAGGGATGTTATAAAGATATAACAGTAAATAGGTATTGGACTTCTTTTACGTTTAATTGGATGTTACTAAATTTTCATATGTTTATTAGTCCTTAGACATGATATTATTATTAATGTATTTAATGAATCTTACACTACTTTTTATTCATAAAACCATGAAAACATATACACGCAGTGAGGTAGGATATGATAGGTGTGGAATAAGGGACATAACACTAATAAAATACGTCATGGAAGTAATTAAGACATTCAATTTAATGGAAGAAGATATATCTAGACCATTGTATGAAATAGAACTATTTTATTAAATCCATGGACAAGGAAGTTCATTGATAAATATATTTTAGGGAAAAAATATAAATAAATCTTAGGGGTTGATGACACAATTGTGCAACAAACTTTATGAGATGTTATGAGAACCAAATATTATTCCAATATAAGAATTAGTATGTTTTTTCTATCATTATGGAATTATATTCTTTCTTTTGGTTTCCTTGAAATATTTTTAGATACTAATCTTGTAATTTTGGAATATTGGCTTACTACTTCTAGAAAAATGGCATAAATGATCACACATTATGTTAATCAGGAATCCCAAATATATTCATGTCTGAATTTAATATTCATAAAAAAATTATTCGTATCATGTGGAATAATATTTATTCAAAATAAGTTGATTGTATAAATTCAATACCCTATTATTAGAGTTTAGTATATATATGATTTATATATTAAAGAAATATGTATTAATGATCAAGAGAATATAATGTTTAATTATATTTAAATGTATAATATAAAGTTATTTATTTATATTAAAATATTATTCTTACTCCTGGTTGGATAGATATCTAGGATGATTGATAGGCTGAGTTAAGGGCCATATAATAATGTTAAATTTTCCATAATGTTTTAAAAATAAATATTCATTTAATTATTTATCAATTATTATTTAAATATCTTTGAGGTAGAGAATGCCAAGGAATATAATACAAATATTTTTATTACTATTTGATGTATAATTTAGTTATAATATTTAAATTTGTAAGGGTCCTATATGAAATTAATAATTGTTTAATAGTAATTATTTGATCAGATTTATATCATATAGGATGATGTTGAGAATTGGGTGCACCACTGATTTTCCTAATAGAATTCTCTCAAATACATAGAGATAACTTAAAAGTAATAATCTATTGTAAAAGAAATAATCCTACTCTTACATTTAAAAAATAGGAGAAAAAATGAATAAATCATTCAAGACAAAATGATTTATATTCGTGATCAATGGAGAAAGATGTACGATTATTAATTTCTAAGTGATCACACCTGAGATACAAAAATTGACATTTTTAGATCTGTGGAGCATTTAGTCGATATCAATAGATAAATTGTATTTTTTATTGTTCACCATGATTATTAGACTATAAGAGTTGAAATTTAATTGATCAACTATAATAAATATTTTCAAGTTATAATAATTGGTTTTTTAAATTGATTTTAAATAATATGTGTAAAAATTCCATTTATGAAGAATTTTTGTTCAATTAATCAAGATTATTAGATTATATATATATAATTTTAATTTTTTTTGATAATTGTTCTAATCAGTTCATGTATGTTATGGAAATTGAAACTATTATCATAATTTTTACTTTTAAATTTATATTTATTTATTAATTTTCCTGGATTTAGGAATTTTTATATTATTTTTATTAATTTTTAGTTTATTTAATGAATATATATAGGTAAAATTATTGTTCAATTTAATATGAATAAGAATATTCTATGAAGTGATGAATATCACATGAATATCCATTATACAGGTATTGAGGATGCGAGTTGATAGACATGATTACTCGATGTGTAACTGGAATGTAAAAACAATATACTCCTGGTTGTCCACAAAATATAGATTCATAAATATAATGATACACCAATATATATATCAATGTGTGATTTCATTACAAAAATCCTATTGAACTCTATTTATCATGAGGCTTGATAGGGTTACACAAAATTTAGTAGTGTATATTTCGTGTAACCTCTCACATTTATGAATGACTATAAATTATAGAAGCCATGTGGTCAAAGTATATGACAAAATTACATGTCTTGATTGGACAATAATCCAGTATATAGAGCCCATAATCTATTACATAGAATGTTTTTGGTGTAAACATCATGTAACACTTTGTATCATATGAAAAATACATGATGAGTCTGTATAAATGTTCTGTTGGTGTCCATAAATAGATTACATGGAATATAAATAGATTTACAAGCCATGTATCTTAGGATAATTTTGTTAAGGTGAATGTATATATATGTTTTCTGTGTTAGTTAATCATATAGGAAAAGTTAATGTAATAAAAAACAATAATTCATCCAGCTAGCATGTATAAGTGGTGTGACAGAGTTTTCCACATCACATACATAATGAGTAATTTTTGTTGTTCGTGGGGAATTAAATTCCTAAAATATTATTTTCCACATTGTTTTGTAGATAAATGACATGTATCATTATCATACACATAATATAATTCGTAGTAATTAATAGTGGTATTCCCCGGGTATATTCAATTAATGTTGTGTTTTTATTCATATTGAGAAGAATAAATAGATTGACCTATGAAACAAGATGCAATGAATATCATGGAATTATTTATATTTTTAAATGTTTTGTAAGTACTACTTGTATGATAAGACTATACATGGTGTTTTCCACATGTTGTGTCAAATGATGGTTCACCTCATGTGATAATCAAAAAATACAAAACAGTTTAATAAAATGTTAAAGGGAAGAGATATTATTGACTCTAGTATATCTCATGTATATTTATTTCTTGATATGATTAAAATATTACAGCAGAAAAGGTGGTTATCTAAGTGCATAATGAATATTTGTTTGGTGATGGGTAGATATGTGACACTGGTGGTTACCATTGGTCATCGACAACACTGAAATTGATGTTTTTTCCAGTGGTGGTCCTTTTCGGCATCAGTGGAGGATGGTTTAGGCGGTAAGGGATAAGGGTTTATCCATATTTGTAGGATGGATCTATGGTTTAGGTCCATATTATATGGCTTGGTGGAGGTGACATACTCAAATTGTAGACAACAACGAGTGGTGCATAGTGTGGTGCAGAAATGGTTGTGGTCAATTCATGGTAAGATATAGTCTCATTCTAGGATGCAGCCATGATAGGGGATGGGATGGAATGGTAGATCTGTTTCTATGCGGAGTGTGGTTGGATGACAGGGCTAGGCCAATAGGTCATAATTTGTGCCTTCGGCACCTGAAAACTATTTTTCCTTGGGTATATGAGACATTGGGCCACCTGGACATGCATTTTGTAATAAGGAGGGGATATAGAAATACATAATGTACTTATGATGATTGGGTATATCAAGATACATGAGGACCTCAGGTTTAAATTGAATTAAAAACTATAAACTAATATCATTATTTATCTTTACCAACTTGATTACAAACTTTTATTATAAACTAAAATGTGAAAAAAAAATTACACACTTAGAAAAATTGTGTTTTGTTCTCTATTATAATAGAGATATAATGAATACCAATTATTTAGTCATTATTATGAGCAATAGAATGATGTTCTAGTCTAAGGGTTCCAACAGTTTCCCTAAGGCAAAGACACCACTACACCATCCATTTAAGAATCCAAATATACAGAATGGGGTAATGAGTAGTTGGTTTTCTGTACTGCATGTGGTGAGAAGGACCATTAGGAGAATAATTGAAATGTCAATAAAAAGAAGAAAATAGAAACTAATACATCTATTTTTATGTCATTGAATACAATATTAATTTATCTTCAAGAAATATATTATATAAAACACATGACTAAAACATGTGTATATAATTATATGAACCAATAAGATATTAGAAGATTTCAAATGGTGTGGTGGATCTTATGACCTCAAATGTTTGTATACTAGTAGTTATGGTAGTGGTAGTTTTTCATACGACATTTATTAGTGGTCTAGTTATTTTGTTAAGTAATAGTTATTATTCTCTTTTATCTACAAAAAACATAATCTCAATGTCGAGTTTAGTCACCATGGGATAATAGTTAACATTTGAAATTAAATGGTGTCTCTCTTATAAGGATAAAACATGTTATAGTGTGGCACATCATAATAATGGATTATATATACATGAACATGAATACCTTCTAACAGAAATTAATGAAATAATTAGAAAAAATATCTCATATAACACCCGCCTGTGACAGATTAGGCTTGGTCATGTAAATGAATGTTATTATAGAAATTTCACAAAATAGGGTTTTGGAGTCAGGGGATGTGAAAACCGTAGATGTATATAGTTATTTTTTATATGGTAAAATGACCAAATTACCCTTCTATAGGACATTAGTAAGAGAACTAGAATTGTTGTAATTGAATCAAACAGACATATGTTGTCTATTTCCAGTACGGGTAAGGGGAGGATTTTTTTATTTATTTACTTTTATCAATGACTATTGTTTTCATGGTCATATCTACATAATGAGGTATAATTCATAATCCCTCCATATATTTAAGTGAAATTATCACGAAGTACAAAACTAAGTTAGAAATAAGATTAAGCAAAACTACTCAGACTAAGGTGGAGAGAATCTTAATCCAGAATTAATTGATCACATAATTGAATTTGAGATCGTATTCCAAATAACTAATCATTTCACACCATAGTGGAATAGTTTTAGTGAATGGTGGAATTGGATATTGCTTGATATGGAAAAATCAAGGATCAGTTCTATTGTCCTTTTAGAGATATGCCTTGCAGAAAAAAAGATAGACCCTTTACTAAGTACCAACTAAATAAATATATTGTATTCCATATGAGTTATGGTATTAAATGAATCCTAATCTACCACAAATACGTGTGTGGGTATATAAATATTTTTTCAAGACTATACCTTGTGTAAAAATTGCATCCTAAAGCATAAAGTAAATCATTATTGGTTATCCAAAATAAACCAAAGTATATTAACAAGATATCCCTTTAGATATAAAAGTTATTGTTTCAATACATACCACATATATTTAAAAATGGGAAAAATTTCCATTAGAAATATTGTTAGAATTATAATATTAGATGATGATCATCCTCTAGAAGAAAAATAGTTGGTACAGTAATAGTATTCTCAAGGGGCTGTGGGAGATGGAGATATTTCCATGACCCACATACTGTGTAGTCATATTTGATTGGTTAGAAAAACATAGAAATATGGTTTTTTTAATAATTCATGTAAAACATTACTCATATATAATGATAAACCTCTTTTAAAAAAGAAATTAATTGAAGGTAATGATTTGGAAAATGGAAATTATCTTTGAATTCTGGGATGGATTCAATATATGAAAAACATATTTGGATTTTGGTAGAACATCCATAAATTTAAAGCCTCTGGGATATAAATGGGTACTCAAATAAAAAAAATTCATGGATGGTAATGTCAGTACCTATAATTCAGGAATAGTAGTGAATGGTGGTATGAAATTTCCTTAGATAGACTATAAATGAACCTTATCACCATGAGATATTTTAAAATAAATTTTGATATTAATTTAAATAAAATAAATCTATGATTATGAAAATTTGTAAATAGACATCAAAAAAATATTTTCTAAATGTGAAGGTGGTTGAAGAAATATATATGACTAAACTTGAAGGGTTTATTATGTCCCCGATTGAAAATATGGTATGCATAATATAATGATCCATTTATGGGTGGAAGTAGGAATCACGATCATAGAATGTTTGAGTTTCATAGTTCGAATAAATATTTAGGTTTAGTAAAAAAATATTAGAGCCATATGCCCATATTAATTTTTGTGGCAGTGACATTATTTTATCTATATTATATATTGATGAATTATTTATTATGGGAAAGGATGTTAAAGTCTTATAATTAGTTAAAACATGGTTAAATGAATCATTATCTCAAATATACATAGGCCTAGTATCCTATATCCTAGGAATTTATATCTACTGAGATATATCTCATAGGATGCTTTGGCTATGATAGATGGAAAATATTTTCAAGGTAATAAAAAGTTGAAATGTGGAAAAATCTATGAGAGGGTTGTTTAAAATGTCTCGTGATATAAATCACCTTACAAAAATGTGTCTAAAACACAAGAAGAGATTTAATGAATCAGTAAAATATATTGTGCTTCATAGTTGGTATCTATCAGTTTTCCATGCTATGTATAGTGTTTTGTGTTTCATTTTTCTTTATGTATGGTGGGTATATATCGAGTTAATCAAGGATAGCTGTATTGGGAAGCTATAAAAATTATCCAGGAGTACAAGATACATATAAAGGATAATATCCTAGTGTATGTAGTACATGGGTAACTAGTAGTGACAGGATACAATGATTCTAGTTTCCATAAGGATCATGGTGTTCTTAAATCATAGTCTGGCTATGTCATTTTCCTGAATAGTGAACTGGAGATGCATGTAGTAACCTACAATCACCGATTATACAATAGAATATAAGAATATCAATTATTCTAATATATCTATGGAGACAATTTGGATATTAATATTTTGTCTCAAATATTGTTACGACTAGAAGTACAAAAATTGTTCTAGTTTATTTTAATAAAAATGTTGTAGTGGTTCATTCATAGGATCCTAGGTCACACTAGAAGAAAAATCATATACATAAAAAGTTTCATTTGTTGATGTGTTTAACTAAATGTGGTGAGTTCATAGTTAGTAGAGTATCTATAGAAAATAATTTTTACACCACCATGACTAATGGTATATGTTATTGGAATCATGAAACCCATGTGAGAGCTCACCATTTGAGACTTTTTGCAGTTGGACCTAGTGAAATTTGGATTGGTGTAAATTGGTTTCCCATACCCAACTCATGCATGTACCTATATTAGAATTACACGTATAAAATTTGGTATATACATGTGTTTATCTTAAAATAATATTTTTATACTACTATAGAAACATTATTTATTTTATTTTCAATAGATTATATGATGTAACAAGATGTTATTTAATTTATTAGGATATATTAAGATCACATAGATACCGTCACAATGATATTAAAGTTATGTCTTTTTTATAGATACATCATGATGATATGAAATACATGATGTCTGACAAATAGGTGTTGGGGGATTATAAGCATTAAGACATCTACTCATGATGTTTTCCCTTGGTGATCTCAAGTTGATGAGATCATAAGGATTGACCCTCCATTAGAAACACCACATGTTTTAAGTTTTATTTGTAGTTTCAATAGTCAAACATGTGTCATTGCCTTTTGACTTGTTATTATTATCAATTTATATTATTTGATTTCTTACTTTCATTAAAAACAAAAACTATGGAATTTTTATAATATAGAGTTATCTTATTTTGGGTGTTTTATGGGTGTTATTAAAGTGATTAAATAATTAAGATAGATATTTTCACTTCTGAAAAGATGTTTTATATTGGGCCCAATTGATTGTGGTTAAATTACCTTTACGAAATCTGTGGCCATGGTAGGAGATGGTAACTCTGTCAAGTTATATCAATGAATAATAAATCATGTATGGATGGTGACATAAGTTAGTCATCTATATTAATGAGGTATCATACACCAAATTGATTATATTTCCTAATGCGTGTTTGTAGGAAAGGTTGTGATTATTATGATTTTACTTATTCCCTTAGGGGGTTTGATAGGTTACTAGACTTCACTCATAGTATGTGAATAATAATCATTTATATCAATATAGGGCCATTGAGGGTCACATGAAATAGTGTATTAAAATGTATTCTGTATTTTAATTAATATGATTATAAGAAATGGTGGGACCCACTTTCAGCTCTGAGATATGTAAAAATAATTACAACCTATAATGAATATATAAATTAATTTTTATTTGAGTATAGATTAATTGGATTAGAATTTATTTATTATAACTATTCACAAGGTATTAAGTTAATACTTCGTAAAATATTATATGAATAAAAATAATTTTAATATTTTTGGTTTTTCTGATATTTTTCGGAATTATGAGTTGAGTTAATGACTCATTTTTGTCATTAATATATTTATTATATATTACAAGGAGGTGATAAAAATATAAATGATGTTATGACACTCTTAATTGTTTATAATGTGTCATTTATAGCTCATTTAGTAGGAGATATATATACGGGGTTTAAAAAACTATTATTAGGTGTTTAATCCCCACTATATAAGTAAAGGGGGGATTATTTATTAAGGACTATCCATCCAATTGAATTTTAGACCCCTTTTCTCTTCCTTCCTTAATCATAGAGAGAGAAATTTGAATTTAAAGCACTTGATTGTCGATCACCATCATGGATCAAATGGAATGGGATTTTCGTAATCATAAGGACATCAAAGGAATCATTGAACCTCCATTCTTTCTCTTTGATTATTATGAATTGAATTCTCATTTGTTCTTGAAGACTTTCTAGTTTATCATTAGAGAATCCACCATATCTCCTTCATGTAATGAATTTTGGGGATGAGATGTTGATGAAAGAGTAATAAATCCAAAAACTGTTCCCATTCAAGTTAATTTTTTGATTAAATAATTTCACACAATATTCATTGACTTTTATCGAGGATTTAATAATAAAAAAAGATGAAATTACATTTCTTGGACAATAAAAATTTTAAAATCCCCAGCGCATCGAATTCTTATGTTCTCCTTGGAACCAATAGTTTTATCTTCAAAAAATTCCAAATTTCATTCCCATAGAATATGATTCCACATCTATTAGCTTATTTACACATGATATTTTCAAAATTACTCCCTTCTAATGAATACTGAAAGGGATGCTGAATGTTTCCAACATATGTACAATCTTTTATGTAACATTATCTATTTTCTATATTTCCATTTTAAATCTATTTTACCCAATATTATTTTATGAATTATGTATTTATATTATACATAGTGTTATTATATATTGGTAATAGGCATTAACCACCTTTTCATTATTCTATAAATAAAATAATTCCATTAACGTGTCTGTGTAGACCACCTCCAAAACAGTTACATATTTCACTATTCACTATTGTCTTTTAATATGTATACAAATCACATATAATATAATTAGAAAATATAATAATATGAAAATCATATCATTGTGATTCTATAAAAATTATATTATTAAAATTAAATCACATTCATGATATTACCTATGCATTAATTATTGTACGTTCATGTTTTCTTCGGTGTATCCACCTATGTATAAAATGATATAAAATAATATCATTAATGAATTTGAGAACATAATTACTAATAATATATGGTATAATTAAGAAAAAATTATTTTATTTTTTCCTCAAATTTAAAAATTTATTTTAAACACAATAATTAAGATACCAATGTTAATTTTTTAAAAGTAATTGAAATGGGATCATCACCAATTTTATCTACCTGGATCATATCCAAAACACCCATGGAATGAAATTATAAGATTATAAATAATTATAAATAATCAATTATAGTATTTTCTATGATGGTGTAATGATGAAAATTTGTAGTAAAACCAAGAATAGTACAACTATTAAGAAACTAGTTCAAAACAATCAATATTACTCAGACCCAATATTAAAAATAGATAATAAATAACTAATATTAATGTTGATAATAAATATAAATTTTGTTTTTATAACGTTATAAATATTAATAAAGTTCATAAATAGTTAATTAGGATATTTATTTTAATTTCATAATAGTTTCAACCACTTTAGTGGATGTCAGGAATTAAGGTAATGTGTTATTATCACAAATTTAATTTCACAAAAATTATTTCATACTAGGAACAATTATATTTTTAATACGGTATGATTTCTTCTTAATTAATTTATTTTATCATATTCATATTATTTTTGTGGTCTCAAAATCTATATCAATTTATTTTTACGATGTATTCCAACTCAAAAGATACTAAAGACAATGAATTTTCTCCTCCAAAATAATTTTCAAACTAAATTTTTTTGAGAGATAATCCAATTAAGGAATTTTTATTGTTTTTCAAATAAAAATTATTTTATTTGTTTATTAATTGTTTTTTATATGTACAGTCATAGTTTTATTTTCCCTATAATCACGATTCACCTAAATTCTTTCTTTTAAGTGAAACAAACAATAAATCTTATTTTTAGTCAGGAAAGTTTCTTTTTCATGTCAATACTCATCAGATTCCTTTGAGAATGTCTTTATATGTGACAAAATTGTTGATTAACATCATTTTATACTATCATTTCATTCATTAAATGTCTTTAATAATTTTTTAACGTTTGATGTGATGTTTTTCAACAAATTGTAAAAATAATATCATTTTAATGTTTGGTGTGTGAAAACAAATTTTTTTTTTCAACTATTAATTTTTTAAGAAAGATAATTTAAAATATTAATGTTTTTAAAATGATATTTTTTTTAGATTTATAAAAATTTTATATAATTGTTTTCAAAAGTGAAAGGTTATTTATTCATTCTAAATATATTTTCCTGATTCTGTAATAATTGTTTTTTCTATATTAAAACTTTTGATATATCATATGATTAATCAAGGAGATAATTTAAATATTACTATAAAAATCATTTTGTGAATGGAATATTAAATTTTCTTTCAATTATTGAAATAATCCATTAAATTCAAATTATTTACTCGTAATTTAATTATCATAAAATTAGTTTTTATTGTAATTTATTTCCTTCAAGAGCACTCTAAATTTCATTCACTTGGTTTAAGTGTGTTAACACTGATCCCATAATTTGATTAATTATGGAAATTATTAACTGAACTATTTACCCCTTACTCTATGTGTATTTTTGAGGGATTATTAAATAGTAATCCTTTACATTTATTAATTGGAGAAATTATTGACTTACCATGTACCGTTACTATATTTGGTGTACGTTTGAGGGATATTTATATAGAAGGATATTCCATTGACTGGTTGGGGAAAATTTTGATAATCATTATAGTTTTTATTTAAATGGTTATTTTAATGGATTACTAAGTAATAATGATTAGGTATGGCATAAATTTTTCATTACTTCATCTGATGAATGAATTGAACATACTTAGTGAAGGGTAGGGTCTAATACAGAACCTCAATGCCTCATAAAGTCTCATAAGAAAAAAAATATTTGTTATTTTGGGTTGTTCCTACAAAGAATAATTATTTACCATTCCACATAGAACTTACAGTAATATCAAGATGTTTGAAATGGAGATTTGATGGTTTACAACCTCAAATTATTTTCATCGAGTTATGCATCTCATCACTACAGAAGCAATTCTTATTATCTATCTAATCTATTAAATTACATTATTATGAATGGATATATTTTGATTTCAATGTATTTATAATTTGTAATTTATTTTTTGTTATCTATTTCCACCATATTATTCACATATTACAATCACTTGTGATCTTTAATTTTTATTTCATATGTTCACCATTACAGAGTATTTGATCTCACCCATTATTTTGTTTCCATTAACCCATATTATGATGACATGTGATACACATGATATGTCTAAAAGAACATATTATGTGGATAATTTTTGGGAGACATTTTATATTTATTGTGAATTTTTTTTCATAAGTAGTGGGAAATATGTCAGTTAATTTAGAAATTCATGGGAATTATTGGTGTAATATTGATCTTATTTCTCTCATGATATAAACAAAAAAGATCATGAGGATGTAGTTTAAAGTAATATCTTTTTTAAATTATATACTTATGGTATTATTATGTGGAATATATCATAGTTGGAATTTGATAAAGGTTTAGATAAACTTATAGATTTAGATGATATCATCTAGGATATAAATTACATCATGTAGGGATATGTTATGATATACCATAATTTAAAAGGTATAGTACACCATTAAGACTAGATTATGTTATTAAAGATATATAATATTATTTAGGGATTATGATTTTAGAATTTTGTCAAACCTCAAGGGATAAGTCTACGGGATAATTCAAAATATAGGATAATATCATGATGATTTGGTTAAATAGAGATTGTATCATTCTCCAAGAAATTAATTAATTGTCTAGATAATGGAAAGTTAATCTATTTGTGTAACACATTCACTTAGGGATATTGACATAAAAAAGTTTATTGGGTATCAACCCAATATTCACTATAGTGCATTTTGAGATGGCTTAAGACTGTATACTTTGCTAGACATTCTTACAACACATTGATTTGGATAATCAAATTATATTTACAATATATCATAAATGGTTTATTATGTTATAGAACATGGATAAAAAGTATAATACAACCCATAATAATGTATCATAAAATGAGCTGAGTATAAAATAAGTTAAATTTTAATCTAATGTTTAATTTTAAAATGTAACACATTTTGAGGTTCAATTTTTCATGTAAATATCATAAAATAATTCTCTTATAGTGGTAATTTTTCATCTATGATGATTAACACATTATGTTTTTGGTAATGGTTGATGCGCAACGGGACCAAGTAAACAGTGAATGCCATGTAAAATAAAGAGATTATAAAAATGAGAAACCTAATATGAAATGAGTAGGAGTGATAAATATAATGATTTATTCAAAATAGATATCAATTCATATAAATAAAAATGTGGACATAGCTATATTTTGAAAAACACCAAATAACCAAATGATAGAGTCCCATAGATATTTGGGTAATGAAATGGTTGTGGAAACAATGTTTAATTTCCTATATATCAAAAAATGAGGGAATAATCAGAAATTAAAATGCATAAGAATAATTGAGTTATTATTTATGTGTGAAAAAATACGGCATAGGGAATATAATATTTGGGGAAAATTAATGATCTTAGTGGACACAATAAAAGGATGTAATGTTCGTCTAGAGGTACCACTAATATTTAAATGTTTTAAATGTAGGGATCTTGGGAATTATCCAAGTAAATTCTCTAAATCAAATGTCCAATAGGGATGATAGTCACTAGAAACATCTAGTGATACAATTATTGCATCCCACAAATGTAACTCTTATATAATATTTGTTAATAGAAATTTATTTTATATAAAATAAATTTATCCTTCCAATATCCAAATTTGATATGACATTTTTCATGGAATGGTTCTCATTGCATAACCACCATTCAAATTTACATGATAGAAAAATAAAATGTAAAAAATATATTGAGAAATAATTATTGATGACCATAAACACCATATTTAAAACAACTACCTCTATTATATTGGTGTGTCTACCAATTAATTGCAAAGAAAAACTCAAAAAAAAGTGACATTACTATTATTTGGGGAAAATAAGTTCACTACTCAAACTAAATATTATGTTAATGAAAGCACATTAATATAAAATCTTGATCCATAGACACCGTAAAATTTTTATGTGAGTAATAATTAAAATTTAAAGGTTATAATTTATTTAGGGGGTGATAATATAATACCCAGGGTTATTTGGAAGCATATTCTTAGGATAAACTGTATGTTTATAATTTTAATTATTTTTTATTTTTTCAATAGAATTGTAATAGATTAGTAAATAAGTAATACATTATTATAATAAAAGTAAAAACACTTTATTCAATAGCTGTAAAACATTAAAAAAATCACAAAAAAATATTTATTACAAACCACGTAATATTACATCCATTAAATATGTATAAACTAAATGATGATATAAATAGAAAAAGAACAAAATCATCATCAACAAGATATATCATAGATAATATTCACACTTAAGGATCACTTATTTCTGTAAAATACTATAATGAAGTAGAAAATTTTGAAATGAAGAATAATAATGTGAGATCTAAAATCAAATCTATAGAAATTAGATGTGTAACCTCAGAAGTGAGAATGGAATGGATGATTTTGGTAAGATTAAATATAAGAACTAAATATTCCTATTGTAGACAAGGTAATTGAATATATGGTCATTGAATAAACTCATATCAAATATATATTCAATTTTTTTAGAAATAAATTGGAAATAATATAATTAAATAGTAATAAATAATAATAATACAATATTTTAAAATTGTATATTTATGTGTTATATTTTATTATTAATGTTTTATATGATTAATTTATATAATTAATCAAAAGATCTTCATGTCAATGGATGACTAGAATTAATGTACTATAATATAAATAATTACTATTAATTGGTGGAGATTATTAAATGTGAAATAATATTTTTCAAAGTGATGTATTATTAAAATGATTTATATATTATCCTAATAAACTAAATAAACAAATTTTAATATATTGTTACATATTAAATAATATATTAAAATTTTTAATTTATAAATTGAAATGAAATAATTTTAAAACTACATGAAACACCATTTTTCAAAAAATATAGTTTTCCATTATTATATTTTTGTATTTTTAATTAAAATATTAATTAATAAATTTTATAATATACATTTTACAAAATGAACATAATTTTTGAATTCGTCTTGTTAAAATTATCTTACTATAAATTTTGGGTATTTTTCTAAATTGATTTCTTTTTTGGTGAAGTATAATATATCTTTATAATTTTAATTAATTGTATGAAATTATTTGTATATAAATATGTCTTGAATTTTTTTGAAAAAATTTTATATATGAAATATTTATTTTATAAGTGATACATTAAATTTAAAAATATTTATTTCAGTTCAGAAACTAATGATAGAAATATTAAAACTTGAGTTACACTAATCTCAAAAACGTTTTTTAATACATTATTTATTAATTATATTAAAATTTAATTTTTTTTTACTTTTAGAAAGTGAATCTAATAAAATGGACATAAAATTTTTACATATATGTTCCATATTAATTTATAAGGAACTTTTTATTTTTAAGAATAATAAATTAATTACATTGGTAGAAACAAATTACCATGGTCAATTTCAAAAGGGATAGAATGGGTAATGAAAGTGGTAAAAGAATCAAAATGTATAAAACTTGATTATAATTGACTATTTTTGGTGCTTCTCACCCAAACCTTAAGGCCACTACAATATTTTTCATTTTTTTCTTCTTCATAGGAGAAACATGTTCTTTATTTATATTAAGATTAAATAACTACAAAAATTTCATTCTCAACCCTAATAAAAGTGTTAAATCACCATCTTGTCAAGACCACTTCCAATGTTTTGTCTCATTTTTAAATTATTCCATATTTAATTCCCCTATAATTCAATTTCACTTTCATAAGCTTATGGATAATGTAATTTTGACTTAGACCTCCCTTTCCATGGAATTATCTTAACGAAGCTCACAATTATCAAAAAAGTACTAAGTTTTTTCTAATTTTTTTTATTTTCTATTTTAACTATTAAAATATATTTTTTACCAGTATGATAATAAAAATAGTTATTAATATTTATCTGATTATTTTTATATTTTTGGAAAATTCATTAAGCATCATATCACTTTTCAATTAGAAAAACAACATTTGTGCCTTTGCACTGGCTGCGGCTTCCATGAATGTAGTGTTTTCATCACTCCATTGTTTTATTATGAATCCAATTTTTTTATAATATTTTTCAATTCCTTAAAATCATATAAATAATATCATCATTATTCTAAAATAATTATATTATTCTAAAATACAACACATTCATAAGAATGCTAGTCCAATAATTATGGTATGTTCTTGTTTGGGTATGTCTAACCTCAAACATGAAAAATTATATAAATTTTTATCAAGAATGAGTAAATTAACTTAATTAATGGTAATATATTATATAAATATGTAATTAACGAATTTAATTATCTTCAATAAAGGAAATAGTCTTTTTCAACTCATAAATTATGATAATGAGGTATGTTCATTGAAAATAAACGAAACATCCTCATCATTGATGTAATATTTAAGGATCCTAATAGAAAGAAAATGAAATGAAATTATAAAATCATTGAAAGTTATAAGTAATTATTTCCAGCAACTTATATGATCTAGTAATTATGTACATTGGGATAAGAATGAATAATGGCACAACTATTTTGAAACTATTTCAATATAATCATGATTTCACACACCAAATATTGAAAATATATAATAACTACCTTATAACAGTACACATAATAATGATTAATTAATTTTATAAAAGGGTATTTAATTGAATAAGGTATTGAAATATCAAACTAATATAGTTTTTTTATACAGGATACTCAATCACTTTTATGGAAGTATAGAATTAAGGTAGAAGGATCTTTATCTAAAATTTAATTTTATATAGATTATTAAATATTTTACATAATGACATGTTTACATGGTGTAATTACTACCTAGTTAATGTATTTTAAAATATTAATGTAATTAAATGGGTTAGATGAGCCATATCAGGTTATGTTTTCCATGTTTTCAACTCAATGGTTTCTAAAGCCATAACATTTTCATCTCCAAATAAATCTTTTTGATCACAATTTTAATTAAGAGGAAATTGATCTCATGAATTTATTGTTTTTATCATTCCAATATAATTATAATTGGTTAACCATGTGGTTTTACATGTCCTCTCACAATTCCATTTTCCGTTCACTCAAAATTTACCCAATGTTGATATTGCAAGTGAAACTAACCCTACCACATTTTTTCATTTGAGACGTTCCTATTTATTATCCTTGCTAACTGGATGATTCTATGAATATTATCATTATTTCTTAAATAATTTGTTAAGATAATTTTATAATACATATAATTTCATTAAATTTTTGAAATAAATATTTAATTTTTTATGAATGGTTCTTTTTTTATCAATGTGTTTAAATTATATATATTTAATAGTTTATACGTGAAAAACTATTTTCACTATCATAGTTGTCTTCATTTAATATTAAATTTTACATTTCATAGTTTCTAAATTTAATTATTATTCTCCAATAATTGAAAAATATATCTTTGTTTCAAAACATCAATTATATTTATTTTTCCTAATATATTTGACCAATGCTTCTAAAATTTATTCCTTCTATATCAACACATTTTCACATATCTTATGCATAATCAATGATATTATTTATAAAAAATCACCAAACTTATATATCTGGATATATTATGAAATTTTTTTTATATTAGAGAAATGATCCATCATTATCTTTGTATTTCCATGTCATTGAATAGTTATAAACATAATTTTTACTCTAGTGACTTTCCTGTGTGATAATTGATATTTTATATAAATTATAGAAGGATATACAACAATATTTCATACATCAATTGATTAAATAAATTATTTACATAACCGTATAATAACACTCTATATAATTTTTGATTGAGTTATTCTAACATGGAAATATATTAAATTTATTAATTAGGGAAAATATTGAATATATGCATAATTGTTTTTCAATATGGCTGTTAATTTATTCCAAAGGAATTTTTTTTTAATTTTTTATATTATTAATTACTTCATACAATTAAATAATTATAAAAAATTATTAATTTGTGGGGGTCTAAATTGACCTTTGATGCAATATTAGATTTCCTAAGACAATATTTCTTGGGTATTTTTATATTTCCAATATTGAACAAAATATTTCCTAGACACAAGTCCTTGATGGTATGATCTTGGTTCCTAATAGAGTTGTATCTTAGTTTAGATAGTGGAATTAGCTATATAGAATTATACATCTCATCACGATAGAATCAGTTATTGTTATAAATGTGATCCATTTTATTGTTTTTATGCATGGATATATATTTTTTTCCATTTCAACATAAATAAAATAGCTTAATATATTTCAACTATATTATGGTTGTATTATAACAACTCATGATCATTAATTATTATCACTTATGTCCACACTTACTGATTATTTGATCTCACCCATTATATTTTTTCCATTTTCCTTTGTTACAAATAAATGTATTAAAAATTATAATTCTAGAATAATATATTGTGTTCAAAATTTGGTGGAGATGTTGGAGACTTATTTGGGATTATGTGTTTTCATAAATAATAGGAAACTTTTCCATCCATTGAGAATGAAATGGAATTTTTTATTATA
Source organism: Viscum album (assembly GCA_963277665.1). NCBI lineage: Eukaryota > Viridiplantae > Streptophyta > Magnoliopsida > Santalales > Viscaceae > Viscum > Viscum album. The sequence continues at coordinate 1,418,086,499 of OY728123.1, read as the reverse complement.
GGATTGGTTTTAATTTTATAAATCTATAAGCATGAATGATATATGGAATTTATTATAATGTTATATTTATGTTAACTCATGTAATTATATTAAAGTTATGTTTGAACTTGTAAAAAAGGATACCGACCTCAAATTCCTTTGAGTAACCAAACTGAAACACTATATGTATTATGAGAGGTGGAGTATGGTTCATTACCAAAAAAATATCATTGTGAAAGGATATCCTAAGACTAATTGTGTGGTTTATTGGTATTAGATAAAATATTGGAGACTAATAAAATTAATTTTTTTACAACACACTTGGTAATAAAGATAATGTACTAAAATATTCTTTTATATTATATATTGGAATCCCTAATTCTAGATCAGCCTCCTCAACATGTATGGGAAGGTGAATGGTATACATGTAGAAGATACATAATGGTTTTTTAAATGAATTTCACTTAGAGTCCAATTTTATTAATACATAAATACAAACAAAACGGGAAGATAGACGATCATAAAAGAAAATTTAGGTCTATAAATGTAGCACCACAAACACTTCATGAGATGTTTCTCTTAAATAAAATATAGTTATAGCCTATATTTCATGAATAAATGAGCCTATATAGAACAAAACATGGTTACATATAGGAGATATCCATAACCTTTCCATTAAACTTAAATTTTCCAACTCTGCGATTTAATTTTAAAAATCTGACATACACGGTTTTGTTCAAGATGATATTTAGTGTCTGATAGAATTAAATTAAATTTCTATGAATAGTAGCCTACCCTTATGAATAGTAACATGCCCTTATGAATATTAACTTACCCTTTTGAATAGTAACTTTACTTTTATGAATGGTATCCATAGCCTTGATTGTATATGTGAATTTAGGCACCTTAGAAATGAAGATGAATATTATAAGTGTTTATATTTGTCGATTAAATAATGATTTTAATAAAATATTTAATTAATCATATATATAAAATTATTTTTGAAAAATGGACATCATTTTTGGATTCTAAACATTGATGAATGTTTAGGGTGATTTTTAGGGATTTTTTCTGAAATACTTAAATTTTTGATGAATAGTAAAATGCGATAACTTGTGATAAATTCTAAATAAGGCATTTATTGGGACATTGATGATGATATACTGATGTAAGTCAAATTGGTTAGATTTCACACACATATTTTACCATTACTGGTCATGGGATACTCACTATTGGTTGTCTTGAGAGTAAATAACAAATTAATGGTAATAATATTAAGAAAACTCATCTCCCCTCCACTTTAAAAACACCACCTTCACTCTTATCAAGCCTTGTTCCTTGAAAATATTCTGCCCATATCATTCCCCAAGATCCTACCCTCATCCTAATTCTCCTAGCCTCTTCAAAATTCCAAAACCTCTCCCTTTTAGAGGTTCTCAAAGGAGGAAGTCTCGTGTGGTAAACTACTCTTTCCAATTTCTTCATTTCTTTTATGTTCTTTTATTTTTGTTTCTTTCCTCAACTCCCTTCACCAAAATAGTATTATAACTCCAGTAACATACATTTACTAGAATTCATTTATTCTAATGTGATATTTCATTATCTTATCTCTTTTCCCCACCCCTTATTTGGAAGAAATGAAAGCACCATTTCAGTTGTGCTAATTTAGCACATTCAAGGACCACAGTTGATCAATGTCTATTATAATCGTCATGTATGGTCATGAAACCATTTTTGTTATGGTTTAACCAGATTATTATATATGTAATATATCCTATTTTCAATTCTTTAATCCTTTTGTAAAAATGGAATTATGTTATAAAGAAAAACATGTTCATTGTAATCAAACCCACCGTTTAACCAAAACGGTTGTCACTAATGTTATATACGTAATTATTCAACCACACTCTAAGAAAAAAAATTAAATATAAAACCATTTAATATCTTGTAAGTTCACTAATGGAATATAACTTCATTTCTAGACAACAACTTCCATCATTCATATTTATCCTAACTTGAATAGAAGTGAACTGATCTTTTAAAAACAAGTAATCAAATGAGCCCGAATAGCGAAATTGAAAATTAAAACTAATCAAAAATGAATTGAATGAACTAAAAATGGTTATAATAAATCATTTAAATATAGTATAAGTTCTTAACTTATGAATTAATAATCGTAATTTATTTATACAGGTCATTAAAAACATGTCAGGAACACCTTCAAGAATAAGGTAAGGGATCCTCTCTCTTACTTTTGTTCAAGAATCTACCCTATGTTTTTCCCTTTTATTTTTAATTTATAATGATAAAGGATGTTTTCAAAACTCCACCATGATTCCCTTGGGACATATAAATAATGGAATACCGCTTTACCTCTCACCAAGCCCTAACAATAACACTCATTACCATGTCGAAATTTTTGTAAGGGGTTTCTCATCTCACTTTCATTTCTGTGATATTTTCATTGTTTGCCACTTATTTCTTGTATGTGGTATATTTGTACTTAAATTTGATATATAATAACATGATTATATTTATAATAATGTTATTAAATGATTCATTTGACTGTTATTAAGTTCTGGTCATATGATTCAACTGATTACATTGTGGTAAGAGACTTTACCTCAACTACTATTTTGTTGTGACTAACATTTTGTGGTGCACCTAATAATCCTTATGTGGTGTACCTACTTCCCATTTGAGATAACTTTTCATTTGAAATTATATTTATATTAAATATCCATTATTTCATATAATGTATATGTTTTTTTTCTAAACCGTATACCATTTTACATACTGTGTTTATTTAGAATGATATTTTAATTAAGGAAATATTGATGAATCCGTATACTCAACTCTATATGGATATTGAAAAGGTATATTGCTCTTGTATTGAATCAATATATAAATAATTATTTGAAATGCAGTGGTGTGTGGGTCCCACTAAAGCCCCTAGATGCATCGTTAGGTCTCATTAGACAAATCAGATTGGCAGCAAACCCTTCGAGTATGTTTCCAAAAATCATACGGGTTTCTACCAACATAACTAAACCGTTTTAACTGTTTTATGGTTTCATTATACAGATACATGACGTCTAATTAATAATCATAATCTTTATTCATTATTGGTTATTATTATTATCCAAGAGGTTTTCACTATGACAAAATCATTGGATGCAGTATCATTCTCAGTTAATTAATGGCATTAGTTTTTCATTTTATCACCATGCCATATAGATTATGTATAATTTATTATGATTCACTTTTTAATTTATTCATGATTCCACTATTTTTTACCCATACTGATTTTTTGAGCTAACACCTTTCATTTTTTACTTTCATCATGTGACAAAGAGGAGATCATTTATTGAGTTCTTGTGGGTGCAGTTTTTATTTTTCGTTATGTATTGTATTTTGTAAACTTTTTCAATTTAATTTGAGTAACATCTATTCATATACATTCATCAGGAATACTAAACTGATCGTTCCTTTGGGATTTTAATTCCCTTTAACCATGGTAATATCACAAGTTATGCACCAACTTCAGTCTAGAGGGGTCGGTGTTTTACAGTTGGTATAAGTGGATATTGAGTAGAAAACATGGAAACTAGAGTAGGAAAAGTATAGTAGGGAACAAATACCTATGGTAGTATTTGAGGATAAGTCAACAAAGAACATCATGGTATTTTTTTAAGGAATAGATTATGTGTATCATTTATTAAATATGTTCCTTTCTGGATACGAGCTGGTAGAGGCGGCTCTGACACAGATGTATATAGGGGTAAAACCAGAAAACAAAGCTTTGAGCTAGACATGAACATGAACTAGTGCATGACAATGGGCCATGCTGCACTCTTGGATACGACACTTCTAGTGGATATTCTTATCATAATTCATATTTTCTTTACAAGCCATTCTGAATGAGTTTAATGTAAATTTTTCCTCAGAGGAACCGTGTTTATAAGATTAGCTATTATTTGAATTTCTATATATGATGATTGATTTTCTATTTGAGATTCTCAAATTAATCTAGTGTAACTCATTAATTAGAAATATTGTCTAATGGAAGAAGGGGAATCAATACACGTGGGAAAGGTAGGGATATCCCAACTGAGCAAGTCAACATAGACAATGTTGTAGAATATTAGATCATGACCATATTGGGAAAACTTACTCAGGTTGTAACGAAAAACCATTCCACACCTGTGTTGGATCGTTTCATGTGGCAGAGCCCCCCATATTTTAGCAGGACTACGAACCCAGGGGTTGATGATCTTAGGAACAAGTCTCTTGAAATGATATTCATGGTATTAGGATGAAATGGAAATAAAATTGTAGTAATGGAAGTATATTATCTCAAGGGTGATGCTGATCAATGGTGGTTCTTGATTCAAAATACCATAGAGGAAGAAGAAATAGAAGAAATTTAATGGAGGAATTTTACGTAAATATTATTCAAAAAATATTTCCCTCATGACCAATGAACTGAAATGAAGAGAAAATTGCTTAGCTTAAAAAAGGGAGGAATAAAGTGATGCAGTGTATGAGTCTTATTTCACAAGGTTGTCCATGTATGTCATAGATTACATATGTGTCTCCGCAAGCAAGATTGATCATTTCTTTGAAGGTCTTATGCGAAGTCTTCTAAGGTAACTTAATTCTCAATCATTTTCATCATATGAAGAAATTGTATCAAGTTCCATCAAAACAGAGAATAAATTTTATAGGTAAAATCTTTTCAAAGGAAAACAAGATAAGAAGTGGTACTTTGATAACAATGGAAAAAATATAAGCACTAAATAAGAGAAATGGAAAATACCTATTCCCATTATTTGAGAACTGTGGAACGAATCATCATGGGAAATTCTTGAAAGGCATGGGAGTCTACTATAACTATGGAGAAAAGGGTCATTGATCTGATGAATGAAAGGGGAAGAAACAATTCAATGATAATCAATGCTATAATTGTAGATAGAGGAGACACTATGAAAATTAGTTTTCTTATGATCTAGGGAAACATGACTCAGAAAAATCCAAGAGAATAAGGGAGAGCCTATCCAATTACAACCACAGAGGTTGAAATTACTATTGTTGTAGTGGCATGTACTTTAATTGTTTTCTCAAAATTAGCCAACACATTATTTGATTTTGGATCATCGCATTCATTTATATCTTTCCAGTATTCCAAGAAAATAATATATGTCCAATTTGATTTATTAAAGGAGTTTCCAGTCAAGAATCCCAAGGGATGTATCATTGCAACAAAGGCATGTCCACTAGTCCCCCTCCAGACACCAAAACGTGTTTTAGTTTCCAACATTATCATCATAATAATGATTGAATTTGAAATAATTCTCAATATGAATTTTATTTCAAATTAGGATGTCAAAATTTATGGAAAGAAGAAGGATGATACAGTTTTTCAAAATGGTGTAGAATCCCTTTTCATTAGGGTAGATACTTCATCACCTCATTCTTATCTTTAACCACCCCAAATAGCTCTACTGAATGCAATACATGGAGAGGAAGATAAACGAATATCTATGGGTGAGGAAAGAAATCTTCAAATTGAAGATGTGCACATAGTGTAAGAGTACATTGATGTATTTACAAAGGATTTACCTTGACATCCTTCTGAGATCGAATTTGAGTTATCTATTGATTTAATTCCTGGTGAAAGACCTATATCAATGACTCCCTATAGAATGACCACTATGGAATTAGTAGAGATAAATAAGAAACTAGATGATTTGAGTGAAAAAGGATTTATTCGACGTAGTGTTTCTCCACGGGGAACCCCTCTCCTCATTGTCAAGAAGAAAGATGGATCTATGATAATTATCATTGATTATAGAGAAATAAATGCTATTACAATAAAGAATAATTATCCTCTTCCCCATATTAATGATCTATTTGATCAACTTCATGGAGAAAAATACTTTTTGAATCTTTACCTTCGATCCAGATATCATTAGTTGTGTGTGAGGAAGGAAGATATTCCTGAGACACCATTTTGGAACAAGTATGGGCCTTATGAGTTTACAGTAATGCCTTTTGGAATGAAAAATGCACCCTTTGTTTCCAGAGATTTAATGAATAGTTATTCCAAGGAATATATTGATTATATAGTTGTGGTATTCATCAATGATATCCTATAATACACAAAAAGCTATGAAAACCATGAGAATCACTTGCGGGTTATTCTGAGAACTCTTAAAAGAAATAAATAATATGGGATATTTAGCAAGTGTAAATTCAGGCTTTAATCAATTTCATTTCTAGGCCATATTATATCTAAGGATGGAATCCTAATTGATCCTAGAAACACAATTTCAATCCAAGAATGAACCACACAAACGAACACAGCTGAGGTAAGTAGTATTATTGGCTTAGAAGGTTACTATCGATGTTTTGGTTTGAATTTTACCTAACTAGATAACACGCTAACCAAGATCACATGTAAAGGAGTTGTGTTTGTCTGGACAAAAGAATGTATAGAATGCTTTGAATAAATGAAAATAATATTGGTCAATATATTCCAAGGAATATATTTATTACATAGTTGTGGTATTCATCAATGATAACCTCTTATACACAAAAAGCTATGAAGACCCTGAGAATCACTTGCGAGTTATTCTGAGAACTCTTAGAAGAAATAAATTATATGGGATGTTTAGAAAGTGTAAATTCTGGCTTCAATCATTTTCATTTCTAGTCCATATTGTATCTAAAGATGGAATCCTAATTGATCCTAGATGGACAATGTCAATCCAAGAATGGCCCACACCAACAAACACAACTGAGGTAAGTAGTATTATTGGCATAGAGGGATACAATCAGTGTTTTGTTTTGAATTTTACCTAACTGGATAACCCACTAACCAAGATCACATGTAAAGGAGTTATGTTTGTCTGGACAAAATAATGTACAAAATTCATTGAACAATTGAAAATAAGATTGGTCAATGATCCAATTTTGACTCCTCCATCTGGATGTGGTGGATTTGTATTATACAGTGATGCATCAATGAATGGACTGGGTTGCGTCCTTATAAAAATGATAAATTTATTTCTAATTCTTCAAGAAAGTTGAAGACTCGTGAGAAAAATGATCCAACTTGTGATCTTGAGTTAGAAGTCGTAATCTTTTCTCTGAAAATTTGGAGGCATTATCTTTACAGAGAGATATATGAGATTTATATAGACCACAAGAGTTTGAAATACATTTTCACATAAAAAGAAGTCAACATGAGGCAAAATAGATGGCTTGAGTTACTCAAAGATTATGATTGTTCAATACACAACCACATAGGGAAGAAAAATACGGTTGCAGATGTATTAAGCAGGAAATATCATGGACTTCTAACTCAAATGAGGATTGAGAGAGATCCTATATTTTTGGATCTACTAAAGATGGATATGGGAGTTGTTAAGGAAAGTGAAAAATATTTCCTCTATAAAAATATTTCTAAACCAAATTTATTAGAGAAGATTAAAAGCTCTCAATCTGATGATGATAATCTTCATAAGAAAATTAATGCTGTCAAGGACGGGAGACTGCATGACTTCTTGTATGAAGAAGGAGTTCTGAAATTTGGGAAGAGGTTATGTGTTCCATCAGTACCTGAGCGAAAAATAGAACTATTATATGATTCTCTTAGCTCATATTTCTCTATACACCCAGGTAGAACCATGATGTATAGAGATCTGATGGAATATTTTTGGTGGGATAACATGAAGCATGAAATTGATGACTACATGTTAAGATGTCTAGTTTGTCAACAAGTGAAGGTAGAGTGACAAAATCCTAAAGGAGTTATGAAACTTCTACCTATTAATATGTGAATGTGGGATAACATTAATATGGATTTTGTCACTGAAATACTGAGGACACATATAAGGAATGATGTAATATGGTTAATTGTTTATCGTCTCACAAAATCAGCACATTTCATTCATATAAGAGATGATTTTCCATTTGAGCACTTGGAAATACTTTATATTAAATAATTTGTAAGATTTCATGGTGCAACTCTATCGATTTTTTTCGATCAAGATCCGTAGTTTACATCAAAATTTTGGAAAAGTCTCCATAAATCTTTGAATACTGAGCTTGGTATGAGTACTACATATCACCCCCAAACCGATGGATAGTCTGAAAGGACTGTTCAAACTTTAAAAGACATAATGAGGTCTTCCTCTCTTAACTTCCAATATATGTGGGATCAATACATGATTTTAGTGTAATTTTACTATAAAAATAGTTTCCATTCTAGTATTTAATGTCTCCATATGATGAATTATATGGAATGAGATGGCGAACTACAACTTTGTTGGGATGAATTTGGGGAGATGAAAGCAATAGGCCCAAAACTTATTGAAGAGACCATGACAAAGGTGATGAAAATAAAAGCCCATATCAAAGCATCCCAAAGAAGGCAGAAGAGTTATGCTGACAACCCGATAAAGGACTTGGAATTCCATGTGGGACATCATGTATTTTTGAAAGTATCTCCATCGAAGGGTGTCATAAGGTTTGCTACGAAAGGGAAGTCGAGCCCAAGGTACATCAGACCATTTGAAATTCTGGAAAGAATGAGAGGTGTAGCTTACTGTTGAGAGATGCCACCTAATATCTCCAGATTTTATGATGTGTTACACATGTCATTGTTAAATAAATACATTACAGACCCAATTCATGTACTCACATATGAATAAATTTAATTGGAACCTGATTTTTCAAAATGTGAAAACCCTATCGGGATTCTAGACATAAGGGATCATGTATTGAGAAATTAGAAAACTCATCTATTAAAGGTAATTTGGAGAAACTAGAATATGGAGGAAACAACCTGGGAACCAAAGGATGTTATGAAAATGAATCACGCACATCTTTTTGGTGAGTTTCATAGATAAAATTTTGTGGGTGAAATTTCCAAAGGAGGGAATAATGTAGCACCCCAAACACTTCATGGTATATTTCTCAAAAATACATTCTAGTTATAGCATATATTTCATGAATCACTAAGCCAATATGGAACAAAATATTGTTACTTATTGAAGATATCATTAACATATACATTAAACATAAATTTTCCAACTCTGCGATTTGAATTTAAAAAATCTGACATACACATTTGTGTTGAAGATTATATTTAGTGTCTGATAGAATTAACATAATTTTCAGGGAATAGTAACCAACCCTTATGAATAGTAACATTCCCTTATGAATAGTAACTTATATTTACTAATAATAATATGACTTTTATGAATGTTATCCATATAATTGTGTGTATAAGTTAATTTAGGCACCTTAAAAATGAAGATGCATATTTTAAGTGTTTATATTTTTCAATTAAATAATCATTTTAAATAAATATTTAATTAATCATATTTAGAAAATTATTTTTGAAAAATGGACTTCACTTTTGAATTATACACGACAAAAAATGGTTAAGTTGAATTTTTTGTATTTTTCTGAAATAGATAAATTTTTAATGAATACTAAAATGCGATAATTTACGATAAATGAAAAATAAGGAATTTATTGGGACATTGATGATGATATGATGATGTAAGAACAATTGTTTCGAATTAAGATGAATATATTACTATTAATGGTCATGGGATTCTCACTATTGGTTGTCTTGAGAGGAAATGATAAATTAATGATTATAATATTAAGAAAACTCTTCTCTCTTCAACTATAACCCCCCCCCCTTCACTCCCTCTTCTATTAACTCCTCTCAATCCTTGTGACTTGCCAATAGTCTACCCAAATCTCTCCCTAAGATCCTCCCCCTCATCCAAAAGCCCCTAGACTCTTGATAATACAAAATCCTCTCCCCTTAAGAGGATCTGAAAGGATGAAATCTCAAGAGGTAAACTCCTTTTTCCAATTCTTTCATTTCTTTTAAGTTCTTTTCGTTTTGTTTCTTTCCATAACTCCCTTCACCCAAATAGAATGAGAACTACAGTAACATAACTATAATGGAATATTTTTATTCTTATGGGATATTTAATTATCTTCTCTCCTTTCCCCACCATTTATTTGGAAGAAAGAAAGCACCATTTGAGATGTGTTAATTTAGTACATTCAAGGAAAATAGTTTATCAATTTTTCTTATAATAATTAATTCTGTTTATGAAACCATTTGTGTTATGGTTGAAAAATATCATTATATATTTAATATAATCTATGTTCAGTTCTGATATCCTTTTTTACAAATGGTATTATGTTATAATGTAAAACATGATCATTGTAACCAAACCCACCGTTTATCCAGAACGGTTGTCACTAAAGTTATATATATGTAATAATCCGACCTCACTCTAAGTATCAAAATTAAAATTAAAACTATTTAATCTACTAGAAGTTCACTAATGTCATATAAAATCATTTCTGGACAACCACTTCCATCTTTCATATTTAGCCAAACTTGAATATAAGTGAACTGATCTTTCCAAAGTAGTAATCAAACGAGCCCGAATAGTGAAATTGAACATTATAACTAATAAAAAAGGCCCGGAATAAACTAAAATAGGTTATAATGAATCATTTATATATAGTAGAGGTTATGTAAATATGAAATAATAAGCCTAATTGTTTTCAGATCTTTAATAAAAAGTCAAGAACACCTTCATGTATAAGGTAATGGATCCTCTCCCTCACTTTTGTTCAAGAATATCCCCTATGTTATGCCCTTTTATTTTTAATTTATAATGATGGGGTATGTTTTTTAAACTCACCCATAATTCTCTTATGACATATAAATAATTTAATACTCATTTAACTCTCATTAATCAACCGCAATAACACTCATTATCATACCGAAATGTTTGTAAGGGGTCTCTCATCTCACTTTTATTTCTGGGAGATTTTCAATGTTCGCCACTTATTTAATGTATTTGGTATATTTTTACTTCCATTTGATATATAATAACTTGTATTCTATTTATATTCATGTTATTAAATGATTTATTTGAGGGTTATAATGTTCTGGTCTTATGATTCGACCAATTAAATTGTGGTAAGATACTTTTTCTCAACTACTATTTTGTTGTGACTATCTTTGTGTGGTGCACCTAAGAATCTTTATGTTGTGTACCTACTTCCCAATTGAGATCACTTGTAATTTAAAATTATATTGATATTAAATATCCATAATCTCATATCATGGATATGTTTTTTTGTCTAAACTGTATGCCATTTTACATTCGGTGATTATTTGGAAAGTTATTTTAATTATGGAAATATCGATTAATCTATATACTCTACTCTATACGAATATTAAAAAGGAATATTTCTCTTGTATTTAATCAATGTAAAATATAATTACTTGGACATAAAATGGAATGTGGGGCCCGCTACATCCCCTCTATGCATTGATAGGTCTCATGAGAAAAATTAGTTTGGCGGAAAAACCTTCGAGTTTGTTTCCAAAAATCAGACAGGTTTCTACACACAAAAATAAACCGTTTTAACTTTATTATTGTTTCATGTGACATATAAATGAAGTTAAATTAATAATAATTCATTTTATTCATTATTAGTTATTATTATTATCCATGAGGTTTTCACTATGACAAAATCTATGGATACAGTTTCATTCTCAGGTTATTAATGGCTTTAGTTTTTCATTTATTCACCATGCCATATTGATTATGTTAGATGGATTATGATTCATTTGTTATTGTATTCATGATTACACTATTTTTAAACCTTACTAGACGTTTGAGCTCACCCATTTCATTGATTACATTCAACATGTTATAATGGGAGGATCATTTATTGAGTTCTTGTGGGTGCAATTTTTATGTTTTATTATGTATTGTATTTTGTAAACTTTTACAATGTAATTTGAGTAACATCTTTGTATCTAGTTTCTTCAGGACTACTAAACTGATCGTTACTTTGGGATTTTCATTCTTTATAACCATTCCAATATCACAAGCAATTCACCTTCTCCAGTCTTGAGGGGTTGGGGTGTTACAATAAAAAGGACATCAACACACTCTAGAGATAGTGTTCATACTATGATGAGAGAATTAATTACCTCTACCACATGGATGCCTTCCCATCCTTTAAGTCTTTACTTGTGTCCAAGAACCACCAACATCATCCGAGATCTCATAATTTTCAACAATATTGACGCTATAAACTCCAACCCAATCAAAATTTGTGTTCACATCCTCAGAACTACTAGAAGAGGAATGAAAATAAAATAAATTACAAGTACTCACCTTATTGATTCATTTCTGAATCTGGGTCTATGTTGAAACATGGATTGGTAGAGTATAAGGTGACCCCGACACATTGAATTTTTTTATTCCTTCACAACATTGGATGGAAGCCTATGGTTCAAGAGTGGAGGCCTAGACAGATTTCATCAATTATTATATTTGTGCATATTTTCCAACATGGGTGGGCTGACTCGAGCTATGGACATTCATTATTCCCTATATAGTATCATATTTAATGGGAGGGATATTTTTACGAACATGGCTATATCGTTATGTTCTTTATAATGTATTATGTTAGAGTAAGAGGCATTGGTAGCTCCAACCTTAGCAGACAGATCATGCATCATTTTAGTTTTAGTAGTTGCGCTAAAGGTACCTTTTAGATATGAGGTATCCTTATATGTGGTAGAGGGATCATTAGAATACAAAAATACTTCCCTATCTACTGAAAAAATTACTATCAGTATTATTTATATATAAAAAGTAACCTAGGGGTTGAAACATTTTATTTTCTTCCACCGATATAGAGTTTCATGAAGTGGTCACCTCTTTTCTGGCTTTATATTCCATTGAGATAGATACATCCATCGTATCCTTTTCCTTCTGGATTTTAAAATAAACCAAAATTAATTTTTTTATAGGAAGGAGTATATATCTTGTTAAGAAGCACATTCCAAGGTGTCGAGTCAATCAATTATCTCACTGTCATCATCATACTTTAAACCCCTTTTCAACATATCCTTGAAATATGTTCCATTTATAGAATCCTTGTTGAATATACCATCAGTGGGTGGATGGATATACTCAAGAAAATATTCTCAAGATAAGAGAACTTTTTTTTGTGGGTAGTATAAATAGACATGACTGGTAAAATTCTCGATTTTCACCTGTCAGTTCCTCATCATAAAGCCTTTGGGTTTTTCTAGAAGACTCATCTGAAATTTTAGTACACTTTGTATTATTGTTTTTGGATTATTCTTTCATATAAAAGGTTATATAATTTTTAGTAGCATTTTTATTCCTCTCAATTTTTTAAGCTTCCCATAGTTAGATGCCTTTAGACAGTGCTGAAAGGAATTCCATTTAATCAGACAGGTATAACAAAGAATCTATTTTTTTGGTAGATTCTGCATTCCCAATAACATTAAAAGAAGCACACAACGGTGGAGTTCATTCATACTCTATGCTAAGACAAATATCATATTTTTGGTGGATAAGATCACATTATCTATCAAATTATCACATAAATAAACCTGTACCAGGACATGTTAAAAGTAACCATAGCTTACTTCTTTAGTAACATGATCCATTCTAATCGGAACCCCAATACCAGATGCAATATCAAATAGAATCCCATCCTGCCAAAATACCCAGTTCAAACTGTGAATTTTTGTCCATAATTTAGTGCAAGTATCATTGACATCAAGTAAGTTAATGTTTAACTTATATTACTGTAGTTAGAGAGTACCAGGTCTGATAATGATGGAGCAGATACACCAATATTATTCTTTAAGATCTGGTGAAGGAAACACGATGTGAAAAAGTCCCCATAATTGGACAGAAATTTGAAATCATTGAATCTCCATATATCAGACAACCAAGAGATACAATCTGAGGTCCTATTGGGCTTCATTCCATTCACCAGGTAGATGCATATGATAAACGATGGTTTACATTGTTCAACCCTTTCTGATATTGCATCATCAGATGTGGAAACATGTGTCATTGAACCTTTCCGAATTACTCAATGGGGGGACAATTTTATAAAGGGGATAATGACCCTCCTAAGAAACCCATATAAGAATATAAATATTTTAGATCTTAATAGTCTTTATTCTTTTCTGATAGAGTTGAACCATTCCCCATCTGAATGTCTATTCATATCAAATGAGTGAAGATTGATACTTCATGGATGAGTTAGGAAGAATAAACATTAAGGCATGATAGAGATTTTCTTTTTTTATCATTCATTCTAATACTATATGGATGATTCAAATTAGTTTTTAATAATTTTTTCATCTATATAACATCTAGCCATATGGAAATTTTATTTAATACATGATATCATATAAGTTATAATATAATGGAAAAAAGTTTATTTCATATACCCATTTGATGGGATAGGTGATTTTTTATTATATAATCCAAGAAACATATACATCAAATTAAATAGTATGTGAATCATATTTATTTATTCTAAATCTCAATATGATTAAACTATACCACCGATATAATTTTATTAGTTAATACCAACTATATCTATATATGTTGAAAGCATATCTCTTTTGGGATAGTGGGAGAAGGGATTGTTTCAAGGAGGTTAATGCACTAGATATATATGAATTAGAAAGGTAACACTTGAACCAATAGAGATTTTGTGTGTGTGGGGAGGGGGGTGATTATTCCATGGACACAAACCACATAATAAAGATAAAATAAAAGATATTATTTAATATTCCCTAATACATGTTATTTATTATTTGGTAATAATATTGAATCATGCATAAAATCACTAAATAGAATATTTTTACGATATATAATTTCAAATTATATCAATGATAAATTCGCTATACACACATCAAGTTAAATTTTTTAGTTGTTTCTCCAATTGATGTAAATCTTGTTTGATTGTATTCATCGAAGATATTGGGCATGTATTGTACATGTAGGTACTAATATTGTTTTAGTTTTAGAAAGGTTTCAAGTTGTTTCTCGACATAGACAGTAATGAAACCTATTAACCAATCATTATTCCAAAATCTTTTAGATTTATCATTTATATTTGAACATTCTATTATCATTATACTCATCAGTTGGATGTCCACACAATTTTCTTTAGACGATTTTTTTTTGGAATTTTTCTATATGATGTGGCCAAGAGGGTTGGTGAAACTAAAGGAAGATGATAAGTTTTTTGATTATTTATAAATCCATTTATATATTGAATCAATCATTGTTATAATAAAATATTTAATTAAGGAAACCATTACAAACATTAGTTTTATTAATGAATGAATGTAATTATTTTGTCTTCATGTGGGTAGATAAATCTATATTATTTTCCATGTAAAATATGTGAATGACATATAAAAAATAAATGTTGAGTCATACAAGATAATAATACTAACAATAAGAAATTATTAAATAATGACTTAGAGTTGAACCCCATGTTATAATGAACATGATCTTATTTTTTTCTAAATACAAATGGATGGAATTAAAAAAGGGTGGGGGTGAATTTTAATTATAATGAATTTATATATTTTTCTATCTCACTCATGTTTTTATTTTTTTATTGATACAAATTTCAATATTATGAGAATTAGAATCTGGAAAATGTATCATAATGATAAATACCTGGATTAAAACCCCTAGAAATTCATATTTTTAGAATGCTAGTAGAATTCAACCAATTTAAAAATATAAAATATTCATAGTAGAATATATATTTAAATAATATTTATTTCATAATAATCCAAATTAATCCATAAATTATTTTATTAAATAACACTATTATCCTTTTTATGGAAGATGTTTAAACTCAATCCATGATATCCTACTACCCATCCTTCAATTCCCTTCATTGTAAACCAATTGGATGGTATCTCTATGTTTATATCCTCGGAATCCCTCACACATAACATTAATATAAATTTATTTCATTCTATCCTTGGGAGAAATTAATAAATTATTTGGCAGTAGTGCACATCTACAAACAAAAATCTTCTTGATATAGTTTTCAGAAACATAAGTATTATAATAATAGAAAATAGGGAACTTATAATGATATCCTGAGATATGTATTCTTTAATAAAACCACATTACTGTAACATCTAAAAAAATAAAGATCATACTTGGTAAAAAGATGTTGTGATCTTAAAAAGTACCTAAATATATTTACCGATAATTTAGTAAACTTATTCCAGTCCTTGAAGAAGTATTTATATTTATAAACATCAATTTTACTAGCTCTAATGACATGATTTTGTAGTCTACGAGCTCAAATATAGCTTTATCGAAGGAATATTCATTAACATCCGATGACCCCATTAAAACTTTGTATCATCAAAGGATGTTTTTTAGAAACCATGAAACTACCCTTATTTATTATAAAAATAAATTTTGAATGAAACAACAGCTCCTTGACATGTATTGAAAAATTTATTTAAAACAACATTTAAAGATAAATCAATATCACTAAAAAGTGTATATTTCTTTCCAAACAAAAGATAAAAAATATTAATTGACATATCCATATCCCCTATTTTTGAAACAATATGTCATGAAATGAAATGTAAAAGTATGGAAAAAATAGAAAATAAAATTCATCCTATTTTTTACCTATCATAATTGACTTTTAATAAGAAAATCAATGAAATATAGTAGTAATATCCTATTAAAACCATCCCCCAAAAACAAGAAATACAATGTTCCAAATAAAAGATACATAATGAAAATGTACAATTTTGAAAATTTCATCCCCTTTAGGATTTATAATAATAACTAAATCATCTCCAAAAAGATATATTCATGAAATCCCATAACTAATAAAGATGAAAGACATAAAACAGAAACATCCAATTATTTTCAATTCTCTAGAAGAAAATATTTTAATTAATATCATTGATATTCCATAAAATATATATAAATAACTACCAATTAATTATATACATTTTTATATTATAAATAAAATATGAAAAAGAAGAACCATTATCTAATTTTTTAAAATATGTTTCTTAATAATAGAATGAAATTTAGATAAAAATGAATGGAAATTTATCTAGAAGTTATATTTCGATACCTATGAATAATATTATAATTTTGAATATGTCCCATGTGAAAGTTAAAATAATAATTTCTTATAATTTATTTTGTTGAAGTTATCCTTCATACGTTGTATATGAAAACTAATTATTTTTCACATTACATAACAAAAAATAAATCTACAGCTCAGTAGATTTCAACTATTATAGAAAATAACGTTAAATTTATTTAAAATTAGTAATTAAAAAACAAATTATATTTATTTATTTATTTCGAAAGAAAATTTCAATCTACAGATGATACAAAAATATAACTTTAAAGAACCTACATAAAAATTTGATCAAATATATAAACCAAGATATGATTTCTATTTTTAAATGCGTTTTTCTATACAAATAGATATGATAAAAAAAATATTAATTGAAGATAACTCTAAATATATCATCACCAAATTCTATTTAATATATTTGAATCTATCTGAAAATAAAGGTTTGGTGATGATATCTGAAAGTCAATTTCTCTTTCTGATAATGCTGAAACAATATACCATTTTTATGTGACGTGGAATGAAATATTTTCTTAAATATATGTTTATTTCTTATGAATGATTTTTTGTGTTTCTTGAAATATAAATATCAATATAATCATAAAATATAAATATATTTTGAGTAAATATCAACCCAAAATCCTTGAGTGTGAGTTACATCCACAACACCGGAGAACAACATTCATCTACCACGTATTTAGCATTAGTAGTAGAGAGTGAAACTGAGTGTTTCTTATTTACAGAAATGAAACTAAATATTATATTCAAAAATTTAATATTACAAAATTAAACTTCTTATACAAACTTTAACCTCCAATGTATGAATCTAAGTTAATTTTATTTATTTCTCCCATATTATAAATTCAACAAATCCATATGAGGGGGTGAATTATAGTAATAATGAAAATGAAAATATTTTTAACAACACCATTTTTTACTTCATTTTATGATACATCAGTAAATAACATCATAATTAGAGTAATGTAAATGAAATGGACAAAATCATTGACTAACCATGAACAAAATTCAGTTTTTTGGAACATTTCTAAAATATAAAAAACATAAAATTAGAAAATCTACACAATGTAAAATATTACAAAACATAGAGTATTGGAAAATAAAAAATAATACTTATATATATATATATTATAATTAAACTTTTTGCCTATGTAAAAGAATGTTATTTAAACCTTTTCTATGAAATCCTACTTTTGATCCTTCAGGTCCCTGAACTATAAACATATATAATGGTATATTTGTCCTTATTTCCAAAAAATACCTCAGAAAATGAATAGATAATCCCTTATATACCTATTAGGGAAATCCCAAACATAGTAGTTAGAAGAAACTTGGATTCACACATCATAATTTCTTCAAAACATCTTTCAAAAACTAAATTATTATAAAAACATAACATAGATCACATTCAACAAGAACCTCACCTAAAAATTTTCCACGTGAATATTTCTTAAATAAAAAATATAACAATTTAATATGAACATGGAAATATTATTTTGTAATATTTTAAATTACTATACATTATTTCGAATATATAAAAAACCATCTTCTTATAGAGACCTTGCTTTTCTTAAAATAATTTTACATCATTTTAATGATATTAAACATAAAAATATTACACCATAAAGATCCAAAGGTTTAGTTTATAGGGATAAATAGTACCATACATAACATTTAAAATATAAACATAAAAATTTATGTATTTCATTCTTCTCTCGCTTCTTATTGGCCCTTTAATTATTTTTATTACATGTTGTCACCAGAGGATATACATCAAAAGGGGGTTAGGTAAAAGACAAGTAAGAGGACAAATAAGAATATGAAATAACATAACATGGTATGATAAAAAACCCTATGATCATAACTTAGTAATATGATCATAATAATGAGTGGAAACATTAAGAAAATACATGGAATGTGGTAATGCATAAAAATGAAGCATCATGTATTACTGGTAAACTACCAAACATTGTTTTGAAAAAATATAGCATCATGTTCACATGTAAATCACTTTAACTCATCAGATTCATCCCATTACCCAATTAATTAGAGTGGTATATAATTCAATGTGCACCCATCACATCATTACATTTACATTGCATTATATAATTCCGGGCGCACCCTTGATATCAAAACATTATCATTATCATGCATGTCACATAGAACATATATCAATTTAGAAAATAAAAAACCCATCAATATGAAATGTATTTAATTTCAGAAATAATAAATTCATAAAAATTAGGTCTCAAAAATAAATAGGGAATAACATTGTTGACATAGAACCATCATCCATGAGTAGGATGTAAAATGTGTGTTTTTGAAAGAAGGGTTCTTTTGGAAAATATTGTGTTGGACATAAACTACAGTGGAAAAATTTTCTATTCCAAAATGGAGAGATAATTACTATGAAATTATTTTTAATGAACAACCATACTGAAAATGGAGTAAATGGTGGAAAACCTAAAAAAGGAAGTTGGGTTCAAAAATTCCCCTTAACAAGTGTCAGAATGCATTCTTCCCATTAATTTAATTTATAATGACATTAGATTCATTAATTAACAATTCTAGAACATTTTATACATGAAAAGGATTCATTATGGAATTATTATGTTCTCTTTTTTTCCATTGTATGAGTTATAGAGTTTAAATACGTTGTTTGAGATTGTTCTTTTTCTTAGTTTTCATGAACGATTCACATGTAGAATGGAATGGATGTTCAGGTTGAAAATGGATAAATATACTGAACAGTTAATACATGTTACTAATTATATTAATTTTTTTAAATTATATTTAAATGAATAATGTTATATACCAAGAGAATGAATCATTAGTTAAAAATTTGATGATGATCGTTTTAGGGTAATTGACCTTTTTTTGGATCACAACAAACATGTTTTGTTTTATCATTTAGATTTATGTATAAAATTTGAATATAGAACATAAAAAGGGTTTTAACCTAAGTATTACAACCTTTTTTCACCCATTTAATTTTTTTATTTACATATTTGAAGGAGATGAATGAAAATGTAAGTGCATCGCCTATGATGTAAGTAAATTAACACATCACTGACAATGATTTTATTTTCTAAAAAAATGACAGGGAGGGAGGTTCTTAATGAATAATATACTATTAACATGATATAATATTAGTATATCATTTATAATGGAGTTATTGTGACATTTTAAGAAGAGAATTTCAGGAGGATAGGAGAAAAGAAATGAAATTTGAAAGGAATTTGAAAGAAAAGGAGAGAAAAATTACCTCTTGAATTTATCTTCTTTGAGAGACTCTTTATGGGAAATTTTTTGGTATTTTTATAGAGACTAGTTCCTATAGATGTAGGGGAGGATATTGGAATGATATTTGGGATGAATTTGGAGTACGTACAAGGCATGATAGGTTTGATTAAATGAAGTTGTGAGGGATGATATTTATAGTGGAGGGGAGAGAGGTTTTCTAAATATTATATTCATTAATATATTATTTCACTAAAAGTCAACCAATAGTGAGGATTATGATGACTAAAAATAGTAATTAGTTCATGTGAGTTTAATCTAATGTCCATTTACATCAGCCATACTCAATCATGATTCATAAATTCATTTATTTAGCATATTTTGTAAATTATTGAATTTCACCGTTCACAAAAAATTCATGTATTTTAGAAAAACCCCAATAATTCACCGTTACCATTATTGGATGTGTATAATTCAAAAATTAACTTCATTTTAGGAAAATAAATTACTAAATTTGATTAATTAAATTTTTAATCAAAATCAAAATTTACTTGAAAAATAGAAATTATAAAATTAAAAACTTATTTTCTAACACATTAAAAAATTAATTAATGTCTCATAAAATTTTCATATAATCAAAAGTCATATAAATAATAGTTTATGAATAAATTTTATGAGAATAATTTTTCTTTTGAATTATTAAATTAACCATTAAATATTCATGGCTTATAAAAATAAACATACTATAATGTAATTATATCATATTTTCACTTATATGATAGATAAATGTTATTTATAATATCATTGGTAAGGTTGATATTAACATGACCAATTTACTATTCATAAGGGACATATTAATATTCATAAGGGAAACATTAATATTCATAAAGTTTTCTTACTATTCACCAAAAAATAAGTTTTCCTTGTCAGTCTTTAAACATCTTACTAATCGCAAACGTGTACATCACATTTTCAAAATTCAAAACACCGAAGTGGAAAATGTATGTTTAAAGGTCACATGAGAGATCATTTAATAATGATGTAGAATTGAATTTCCTAATGCGATTTTATGTGATTATGGAATTACTATAATAATGAACAAATTTCATATTTAAAATTTTGGGTCTTTATATACTTCCCCCCTTTTGAAATTTCACCTTCAAAATATAATTTTTCAAAAATAGGTTAGGGTACTTATCCTCCATTGCATCCTCTAGTTCAGAAGTTTCTTCTTCATAGATATTGATCCTCCGTAACACTTTCATGAGGTGGGTTTTCTTATTGAATAGAACCTTATCTATATGATCTAGAATCTTTACTTGATGCTCCTTATATAAGAGATCATCTTCCAGTTGTACAACCTCTGAGTTCAGTAAATGTGAGGGATCTGGTTTGTACTTCCTCATGAGTGATACATTAAACACATCATTAAAATGATCCATATTCAACGGAACTGAATGCCGATATGCAATAGCTCGTATACGGTCAAAAATCTCAAAAGGGCCAATG
Organism: Viscum album; assembly: GCA_963277665.1. Classification (NCBI taxonomy): domain Eukaryota; kingdom Viridiplantae; phylum Streptophyta; class Magnoliopsida; order Santalales; family Viscaceae; genus Viscum; species Viscum album. Next base: position 1,418,064,701 of record OY728123.1, on the reverse strand, counting down.
TACATTGGGCTTATCTTCCCTTACTTTCTTAAACGAACAACTCTCTTCCATGGATATATATGAAAGAATACATTATCTCGTACTTCGAACTCCATGTCCCTTCAATGGTTGTCTACATAGATCTTTTTAAAACTCTAAAATTTTTTGATATGATTCTAGAATATTTGAACCTTCACTGTTATCTCTTGTACGAGATCAGGTCCTAGTACCAATCTAGCTCTAACTTCATCCCAACAGGTTGGAGTTCTACATCGCTTTCGATACAGAGCTTCATATGGGGCTATCTAAATACTCATGTAGAAGCTATTTTGGTATGAGATCTCATCCAATGGGAGATTCATATCCCATCAATCTTTTAATTCTAATAAACATGATCTTACCATATCTTGGAGCATCTGAATAATCTGTTATGATTGGCCATTGGTATGGGGGTGATAAGCCATTCCGAAATTCTATTCAGTAGTCAAGAAATGTTGAAGACTTCTCTATAATTTAGATCTCAACCCTGGATCATGATCAGAGACTATCTAGAGTGGATATCCAATAAATCTCACCACTTCCTTCAAATATATCATTGCAAGCTATTTAAGTGAGTGATCATCCCAATTAGTGATAATGTGGGCAATCTTGTTCAGTTGGTCCACCAAAACCGATATCCCATTATATCCTTTGGATGTCTTTGGGAGACCCATGACAAAGTCCAAAGTGACATTATCCCATTTCCACATGGGTATAAGAAATGTTTGCATCATCCATTTGGAATTAGCTTTAACTTTCTAACTTTTCAAGAACCTTTTGATATATTCTACAATCTCCTTCTCCATGTTATCCCACCAAAAGTGTTCTTAGAGATCTAAATACATCATGGTGCTAAGAGGATGGATATAGAAATTTGAGCGATGTGCATTGTATAATAGCTCCTTCTTTTTATCGAGTGATGATGGTACACAAATATTTGATCCAAATTTAATCACACCATTATCATCGATATGTAACTCTTGATTTTTTTCTTCCATTAATGCATTCACCTTCTTTTATAATACTAGTTCATCCCTTTGTGCCTACTTATTATTATGTTAGATAGATGATTGTGAAATAATTTTGGAATGGTATGATGTATTCCCTACCATTATGATTTGAAAATCCATTATTTGCATATTCATGAAGATATGGTCTTTCTGAATCCGCATCATGGATAGAAAATCATGTTATTCTCTTCTTAGAGCATCTGCTACCCTCTTCTCCTTTCCATGATGATAGTGAAAAGATAAATAATAGTCTTTTATTTATTATAACCATATCATTTGATTCACATTGGGTTCCTTTTGTGTGAATATATACATTAGACTCTTTAAATAAGTATATATGATACACATCTCACCATCCTGGTAGTGCTGCCGGATTTTCATGGAAAAAATCACAACTTCTAACTCTAGATCAAGAGTTGGGTAGTTATTTTCATGGACCATAAACTTTCATGAGTCATAGGCTATCACATTATCATTTTACATGAGTACACAAACCAATAATTTCTTATAATCATCACTACCTACCACAAAACATTCTACACTTATCGGTAATGTGAGTACATGTGATGTGACCAGCTTTCTCTTTAGCTCCTTGAAGATTTCCTCACATTCTTCCATCCAGACTTGCTTTACCCCCTTACTTGTTAACTTAGTTGGAGGTCTTGTAAATTTTGAGAAGACTCTCACAAAATTTCAATAGTACAATGTTAATCCATGAAAATTATGGATTTATATGACACTAATGAGTCTGGTACATTCCTCAATCACCATTGTTATTTAATGGTCCAGACGAAATTCCCACACTTGTGATCACATGTCCCAATAAAGTGACTTTATTTATCAAAAAGTCATACTTTTTCATGTTGGCATGAAACCTATCCTTTCCCAATGTTGTCATCATAAGTCATATATATTCCTCATGTTTTCCTTTCTCATAGAGTAGATTATAATATCATCAATAATCACTACAAATTTTTTTTGAGGTAATATCTAAAGTCACTATTCATCAAATCCAGGATGATTTTACAGGAATTAGTATGTCTGATGGGAATTAGCAGAAACTCATTCTGACCATACCATATACGGAAAGTAGTTTTCTAAATATCTTCTTTCTTTACATTTGTCTGATGATATACAGAACGAAGATCCACCTTTGATAAGTATTGAGCTCCTCTTAACTAATCGAATAATTCGTCTATCCTTGTAAGAGGATACCTATTCATTATGGTGATCTTTTTTAGTTTCCAATAATCTCTACACAACTGCATTGTTCCATACTTATACTTCACAAAGTGAAAAAATGAATTCCAAGGTGATGCACTAAGGCGTACGCGCCCTTTGTCATAATGCTCTTGTAGCTACTTTTTTTAACTCATCCAGTTAGATAGGATCCAGCCCATGGGGACACATTTAGATAGGATTAGCTCTGGGTATTAGTTATATAGAGAACTCTACCTCATGATCTAGGAGAATTTTTGGTTATTTTTTGGGTAACAGATCAATGTATTCCCCCATGATGGGAATTGTCCTTAGATTGACACATTCCTCAAACTCAACCATTTGAGCGAGTTATTCCTCTTCATATGGAATCAAAACCACACCATTGAAGTATTTATAAAAGGAGAATCATGATCTTAATTGTAATTTTATGTTATTATTGGATGGTTTAGAATATGAAATTATATTTCCTTTTGTCAATAGTTTATATGTTCTCTGTATAACTTGTGTCAATCTATTCCCATAATAACATCAAATCCCACCAAGGGATGTATCATGAGATTCGCAGGTAGAATCTTCCAACATACGCCTACAGTAGAAGCATCCAAAACGTGGGTTTTAATGATTGAACAACTTTTTTTTACAGATATCTTCACTTCAAGGTTTTGAGGCATCGATTCAATAGTTCTAGATAACTTATGAGATATAAAAGAATTTGTAGAACCATAATCAAATAAAACGTTTTCCATTCTTGATTTAATAAGAAGTGTACCCTGTATAAATTCATTTTCTTTCTCAAAATCCACTGTATTTATGGAATAAGACTTCCATTTCCCCTTTATATTTGGTGGTTGATAACACCTATTACCCTTGACGGATCAAGCTTTTGTGCACAGGATTTCATAGTGTCGTTGCTCTGTACAGTTGCAGCATTGGACCACCGGTGGTGCTCTCCTTTCATCTCCCACATTCTCCGGACTTCTCATGTATTTTAAACACTCTTTATCTTGGTGGATATATCTCTAATACTTGAATCATTTCTCTGTCCCGTTTAAGAAATTCGAATGAATCTTGTTCCCATATTTTTAAATGTGGGGGGTTGAGTTTTATTTCCAAATTTTTCATTAGATCATCCAACATGAATCTCCATCATTATTTTCATATCACCAGAACCTTGGTACCATTATCCAAACAATATCTCAACAGTTTAACCACATCAATCATCATCTTTATAACTCCCAAAGTCTCTAATTGTTCGAGCTTTTTGAAGGTGTGGATTTAATCCACTAAATAATCTATAAATATTTCTATCATTGTTGATAACAAATACCAAAGAGTGCCTAGAAAGCCTTGTGAAATTTTATCCATAGATCGTGATAGATTCTATATCCTTTTTCTATGGATCTATGAATTATCTATCCATATTCGTTTGAATTGTTGATGGTAAATACTTGTTATGAAACAATATCTTTGCATCTTCCCACTCTATCTCATAAATTCTATCTCTCGACATGGGGTTCTGAATCAAATCCCACTATTTTCAAACCTCTAAATTAGGATGATAAATAGCTGGGGTCGATTTATCCATATTAGAATAGTAAAGAATAAAAAATATCTTCTATATCACATTTACCCACTCTTCCAAAACTAGTGGATTGGAAGATCCACTAAACATCGGTGGTCGTTGCTGCATAAAACCCTTGATATCCAAATTCCCCCTCTTAGGTGAGGGGGAGTTCAACAGTATTCAGGTTATTATTCATAACCTAACACTAATGAGTAAGTATAACCATTATGTATTGAACTACACCCCCAAATATTTGTGTATTTCATTCGGGGAATCCCTATATTGTCCCTCACATGGTTTTTGGAACGGTTTCTCCAGGTTCCCACTATTTTCCAAAATAGATAATATTAGAACAAGCATAAGCCAAAAAGTCATGAATAAATAATTTATTCCTTTTTTACAATTAACTATAAAATGTTATCTTATGGGATCCCTATGTTTATAAAATCTTCATGTGTGATTACATACACACAGTCCCAAACCAGGGTTTTCATTAAGGTTCTCTAATTTTAATTCCCAAATTAACCAAACCATGCCTATGATACCAATTATAATGACCACGCTTTTCTTACAATACATTAATGTCAATTTAATGACATAAAACATAAAATTTTTACACCGTGAGGATCGAATGATTTAGTTTCTTTAGTCAATCTAGGATCATACATAACTTTTACAACATAAATATAAACATTTATTTAATTCATTCATCAATAGTTTCTTATTGTCCCTTGATTATCCATTGTATATGTAGTCACCTAAGGATATACATCAAAATGGGGTGATATAAAATCCTATAAAGAGAATAGATAAGAACATGAAACAACTTTACATTTGATGATCATAATCTTTATCATCATAACATTTGAAAAAAATCTAAATCATGATAGGAAACATTAAGAAAAGACTTGGAATGTGTCAATGCATAAAAATGAAACATCATGTCATAGTGGTCAACTACCACATATAATTGTGAAAAAAATTATCATCATGTTAATGAATAATTAACAGTAACTCATTAGATTCATCAGTTTACCCATTTTATTGTAGTAATATAAAAATTTGGTTACACCCATTACATCATTATATTTACAATGTGTGGTATAATTCTGAGCGCACATGTCACGTCATAACATTATCATTATCATGAATTCTACATATAAAATATATCAATTTTGGACATGAATAATCAATGTAAATGAAATTTTTTTCGTTTAATAAATCATACTTTCATAAATATTAGGTTCCCAAAATAAATAAGGAATAACATTCTTGACATAGAACCATCAACCTTGATTGAGATGTAAAATGGGTGTTTTTGAAAGAAGAGTTCATTGGGAAAGAATTATTTTTGGAATTATATCTAGTGTAAAACATGTATATCCCTTAAAAGGTTAGATAAAGATACTAAAAATCAAGTGAATGATTGGAAACAGGAATAATGAAAGGTGGGTTTGAGAATTCCCCTTACATTGTGTTCGAACATTTTATCCACTTTAATTTCTTTTTTAATGACAAGCCATTTAATAATTAACAATTACCAAACCTTTATTACCTGAAAATGATTCATTACCAATTTATTATGTTCTTTTATAGGCCCTTGGATTCATTATAGAGTGTAAATTCATTGTTCGTGAGTGTTCTTTTTCACTGTTTTCAAGAACGATTCACTTGTGCACATGAATAAAAGTTCATATAGAACCTGGAAAAACAACTATAACTGGTATTACATGTTATTAATGATATTAAAATAGTTTTAATGATCTTTTAATGAATTATGTTATATAAAATGTGATTGAATAATTAGATTATAATTAATTGATGATCATTTTATGTTAATTTCAGTGGTTTTTTGATCACAATGAATATGTTTTTTATCATTATTTTTAAGTGTACAATTTATTTACAAAACATAAATAGTGTTAAAAAAACATATTAAAATATTTTTTCAACCATTTAATGTTCTTATTTACATCATTTACAATGGTGAAGGAAAATGGATGTGCATCACCCATAATGTAGGCAAATTAACACATCACGGGAAATAATATCATTTATATAACAAAGAGAGGGAGGGAGGTGTATAATGAATAATATTCCATTGACATGGTATCATAATAATGTACCAATAATACTAGAGTTATGATGAAATTTTTATAAGAGATTTTTATGATAATAGAAGAAATGAAAAGAAATTTGAATGTAATTGGAATTAAAGGAGTAAGAGAAATTACCTCTTGAATATATCTTCTTTTAGAGATTCTTTAAGGGAGATTTTTTTTTGTCTTTTTATGATAAAAAATGCTGATGGACGTGGGGGATGAGATTGGGAATATATTATATAATAATTTTTAGTTGGAACAATGCTTGAGAGGTGTGATGAAATGAGGTTGTTAGTGGTGGTATTTATAGTGGAGGGGAGAAGGGTTTTCTCAAAATTATATCCATTAATTTATTTTGTCTGCACAAGTCAATAAATAGTGGGGACTATTATGAATAAAATATAAATAAGTTCATGTGAGTTTGAAACAGTGTCCATTTACATTATTAATAACTCAATAAAGATGTATAAATTCATTTAGATAGCATATTTTGTAAATTATTGTATTTCACTATTCACCAAAAATTCACGTATCTTAGGAAAATCCAAAAAAATTAACAGTACCATTTTTCGACATATAGAATTCAAATAACAACTAAATTTTATGAAAATAAAATTTCATATATGAATAATTCATTTTTTAATCAAAATCATAATTTACATGAAAAATACGAAGTTTTAAAATAAAAAACTACTTTTCTAACACTTTGAAAAATTAATTAAGGTCTCATAAAATTAACATATAATCATAAGACATATAAATAATATTTTATGAATACATTTTATGAAAAAAAAAATTATTTTAACATATTAAATTAATCATTAAATATTCATGACTTATAAAAATACCAACACTATATTACAATTCATATGGGTAAAATTACTATTCAAAATGGTATGTTACTATTCAACAAATATTAAGTTTGTTATATCTGAATATAAATATCTTACCGATCATAACTGTGTATGTCAGATTTTCAAAATTCAAAAAACCAAAGTTGAAAAGTTATGTTTAAATGTAATATAGTAGTTCATTTAATCAATATGTGGAATTGTGTTTCCTAATGTGATTTTATGTTATTATGACATTACTAAAAGAAGGGATAAATTTTATTGAAAAAAGATTGGTTCGTTAGAAATCCATACCTTGAAGTAGTTTTATGTTTAATTGATGTCAATATAACAAACTACAATTGGTAAATCCCACATTATTAATGTATAGTTTAAACTAAATCTTAAGAATATTTACAATCCTCTAATGAACTAATCATTACACTAAATCTTCTGATGACATTATACAAGAGTCTCTACCGTTCTTCTACATCCTATAAAATGAAATTTTTCATGAAATATCAGTCCAAAGAATTTTCATCCTACAAAACAAAAACAACTACAAAAAACAATCATTATATATCATTTCTAGTAAAAGTTTATTATGAGTTTTAAATTACAGTATGAAAAAGTTTTATTAATTAAAAAATATTCCCTTTTTCAAATAACAATAATAGAATATAATTTTTCATGTTTTATTTAAATATAAAATAAATATTTTATTATTTTATTATATAAAAAATTAATTTTCATTATAAAATGAATAAAACATGATAGTAATGTCCTCAAAAAATTCTCCCCGATTAAATTAAATAACTTCTCCATACATAAAAGATATAAAAGAAAATACTAACATTTCTTAAATCTATTCCCCTTTTAGATTTTTAAAAAAAATCGCATATGCTAAAAAAAGATAAATTAAAGGAATAATATAGTACCACAGGTTAAATAATATTCCTTTAGAAATTTCTATTATTTTCAATTCCCAAAAAATAAAACATTTCATTAAACACTGGGATATTCCATTCAATAAATATAATGAACTATAACATGTATAAAATAAAATTATTTATATAGAATAAAATATGAACCCTAAAAATTATTCTATACTTTTTTAAAATTTATCATGTTTAAAAATAAAATAAACATTAATATGAAAAATTTAGAATCATTTTCCGAAAGTTATCTTCTAATACCTATAGATTATTTTTTCTTTAAATATTATTTTAGTGAAAAATAAATTTATATTATCATATGTTAAACTATATTGATGCTGGAAATTTTACAAAAAAATTGTAAAATACTTTTTTACCCTAATTAAACAATTTTATGAGTAAACCTTAGAATAATTGAATTATTATAATAATTAGAGTTGAATTAATTTGATTTCATTATGTTTAAAAATAATAATAACCTCTATTATATGTATTCTAAATGAATGAAAATTTCATTTAAGAAACGAATTATAAGTATAAATTTAATGAACCTTTGTAAAAAAATACAACAAATGTAAAAAATAATTAATTTACTTCATTTTAAAAGTATTATTTTAATTCATAGATATATATTAAACAAGATGTGAGTCTAATAACACATTAAAATGATGATTATTAAATTTTAATTAATATATTCAAATCAATCATAACAAAATTGTATATGTAAGATGTCAATGAGATGATTTTATATTTTGATAATACTTTGAAAAAATATATCATTATTGAGTGTTATCATAAGAGAAATGTTGTCTTGAATCTAAGTCATTTTCTCAAGAGTGATGTTCTAGGTTTCCAAAAACATAAATCTAACTAGTGTTATAAGAAAGAATTAGACATTGAAAAAATTTCAAACAAAATCAATGAATGTGTGTTGTTTCCACAACATGGGAGGGCAATAATTTCTAGAAACCACGTAATTAGCTTTATTAGTGGTGACTTATACTGATTTTTTTCTATTAATGACCATATAAACAATGATTATCCTATAAAATAGAATATTATCTAAGTACTCTTCATATCTACCATCCATCCTCCAAATTCAGTATTAGTGTAAATTTTAAGTAAAAAACAATTACCTAAACAATAAAATAAATGACAATCTAAATTTAGTTGAAGATAGAAAAAATATTCTTATCCAATTTGAAAATTTATTCAACCATATTATCATGGAACATCACTAATAAATATAAAGAAATATAATTTATTTTCAACTGGATAATTCCTTTATTAACCTCACGGTCAAACTTCTTTGAATATTTTTCTCAACAATTTTTTGATATTTTTCAATATAATATTTTATAAAATATTATATTTTAGTACTTATACATAAATAATTATAAAATATATAAATTTATGTTTTGTTAAAACATTTATTTATTGGTTTTGAGAAATCTGAAAACCAAGGAATAAATTACTCTAACCCATTATGCTTGCTTCAGACTCAGTTTTCATTATTTTTTAAAAATGGAAATAGATTTAAGATTTCAAATATAAATTATATAATCAGCATAAATTTAGAAAATGAATTTCTACATAAAAAATTATAAGATTATTTTGATCAACAAATCTGAAAAAAAAATTATATTGTAGTTAAAATCTATGATTTTGCCATACCAGGATCTTAGATCTTGTTAAATTATATAGAGTGATTTTTTATTTTTAAATTCTTATGATGGAAATTCAATATCTTCAATAAATAGTTGGTTTTTCAAAAACAAATTCCTTTGAGATATTCTCATTATAAAAATAACATTTTATATACATTTTACCTAAATTAAAATTTATATGTGTTGTTATGGATAATAGAATTATTTGAGGCTCTATCATAGATACCATGGAAAATGTCTCTCAATTATCTATGCCTTCTTCATGATAATATCACTTAGAAAAAATTATTACAATATTCCTCAGAATTGATGCATTTTTATCAAATTTATTTACTAAATCCTTTATAATTATATCTTCATATGTTATTTAGTTCAGTCACACAAAGCCCAAATATAATTTTTTTCAATTTATTAAGATCTTCTTGAATTGTTCCTATCTAGATATAATCACTCATGGAGTCTTCAATAGTTATAGGTTTGGATATATATAGGAATGAAGGATTACCAAAATAATTTTGTAAGTCACATGAAATTTTTAATGGTTGACTTAAATACTCTATGATAATATAAGTGGGAAGATCCCTTATGTTTTAATGGTTCATAAGAAAAAATTATGTTGTTTCACAATGGGAAATTATACATATTCAAATAAATTAGCTTCCAAATATTTAAATTTTCATTGATTGTTTTTTGAAATATTTACTTCCAGTTTTTTGGTTTAAATTATGGAATTAATTAAGAAGAAATTACAAACCAGTATATGAAGATTTAAATTATAGAAATTTTAAAAAACAAATGCTCAATTTTTATTAAATGTTATAAGGAATATTGCCTCGACAATATTAGTTCTTGTTCTAAAATCTATTAATGACTTAATCCTTATAGAATATCCAACAAAAATTTATTCAACCTTTTTATGATCAAATTTATGATGTTTTTCATTAGTATTAAAATGAAAAATTTACACCAAAAGACTCAAAATTATGAATGTATTCATTTTATTCTTATCCAAAAATCATACATAATTTTATTTTGAAAATTGTGACGAAAAAAATGATTTATTATATAGAAAAAAGTCCTCATAATATAATCCAATAAATTCCCAGCAACATAAAATTAAAACAAATATTCTAAAGTAGATTCCTACATAACCTTATTTCCCATTTCAAATACAATGTTTTATTGAGGAGTTCATCATATGGTAAAATTATGAGAAATAACATTTCTTCTATAAAAAATTGGATATAAGAGTTAAAAAATTCACCCCCATGATCATTATATGTAATTAACAATGTTATGGGTTAATAATTTTTTGTAATAAAATTAAAACATTTAAAACGAAAGAATGCTTGATATTTTTTGATAAAAAAATTTGTATGAGTAAATCAGGTGTCTCAATATACTAATACATACACATAATTATTCCTTAAATGATTCTAGTTTTTTTTGGGACAAAATAAATTCTTGTGTACTAACTGTAAAGGTTCATATGTCGGTACTTCATCAATATGTTTGAACATGAATTATGTATCATACTAAATTGCTCAAGACCGTATAATCAATTGGAGTTAGACATAAGTTCTTGATAGGTTCCCAACATGATATTTTATAGAAAGTTTATCCATGGTCTAAAAATTAAAGTGATCAAACCCCTATTCCAAAACCTCAAAAAATATCCAGCATCACTGAAATAAGAAAATTTTGTTTTCATAGATCTTCTATGTCAAAAGAGTAAACAATCTCATAAAAATAAACATAGATAATGAATGTAAATTTTCAACATAGAACAATGCATTTATAATTCATAAAGATTAAAATTAAACCCCAATTATATAGTTTTCATAGTCATATAATTTTGTGATTATTTTCTAACACATAATAAATGTTAAAAATTTTAAATTTAAAAGAAAATTTACATCACTAGATCTAATGATTTCACCCTATGTGTTGGATCTTAATGTAACCCATCCATTTTTTAACATTTTATAGTTCTAGAAGGTGTAGTTTTACCTTACCATGTGCATGGACAACCATTTCTCATGAAACACTTTACTTATATAATAGTTCTAATACAATTTTCATGAATATATTTAGTTAATTTTTTTGGTTCCCAAACATCCTATGGTTTATTTACATTAATAAATAAAAACATTGTGAGACAAATATATCCAATAATATTATGTTTAATTACTAAAATCTATTTATGAATAAAAAATATCTAAATTCCAACTAGTTTATATTTTCTCATATAATAGAAATTTTTCTAGTTACCTTCACATTGAAATTGTTAACAAAAGGGACAAATTTAAGTTACAAAATAATTTGAATAAATATTTGATTTTTTATAATTATATCATAATCCATTATATTTTCTAGATGGTTTCAACTATATTTAAAACTTATCAAAATTATCCCATTTAAAAATTAACTAAAAATGATTAGTTTCCAAAGCATTAACTTCATTATTATGTTTTATAAAAAAGGATGATTCATCATATAATGAACTAGAAGTAGATTAAAAGTATATTTCTAAAGAAAATATAAATATCTCATTAGTTTATTTTGATATTATTATATTTTCTTTAATAATATAAACCCTTGAAAAATAATAGTTACTCATTAATATGCTCTTATCTTCTACCAGTAGAGATTCATATATCATTATTTATTTATATATAGGAAAATTATACTCATATTCGAATTAATTAAACTTTTAACTTTGGTTAATTAATTTTTTCAACATATTATGAAGTTTAATATTAATTATCTAAATCATAATAAAATTTATAATCCATTGCAAAATTGAGAAGAGATTCTGTATTTTTCATCACCATTAGAAATCTATCATCAACAAGAAACGTTTAACAGAATACTAAAATATTTTCACTATCACAACCTATTTCTTCCTATGAACTATTAGATGTCATGTCTACCCCACTTGGGCTCATAGTATCCTTGTATTTAAGTATTTTAACAGATATGATTTTGGAAGATCAATATGACCTTATTTCTTAACTATTTATTCTCAATCAATATGACTAGCCTTCATATATATTTATAAGAAAATAATATTTGAATATTATTTATTCTCTTATATTTACCTTAAATCAATCTATTTATCATACAATATGAACAAATTTATGATAATATTTTTTAATAAATCTCTCTAGTTGAGAAAGTTATCCTTTACTACATTCATCATTTTATAATAATAATATATTGTTTATTATTATACATTTTAATATCATTACTTTAATTAATAACTCTAGAAGAAAAATTTATAGATATTAATGAAAAAAGGAAAATTATTCATCATTTTATCTACCTAAATGTATATTTTTCATCTACTCTTATATTGAATGATATTTTCAATGAAATGATAAAAAAAATAGGTTATTAAAATTATCCATATCATCAATAGTTTTAGGTTTTCATTACACCAAATTTAGAAGTATTTGAATAATTTTATTCACAATATGATCATATGATATATCCTTATCAATTAGAGGTGTCAAGTTATTCAAAATTGTTATAAAGCACTGATGTAACTATGAAATAGTCTCTTCCAAAAGGAAAAAAATATTAATAGTAAGAATAAAACTTGGCTCATCAGTTTTTGATAAAATTTGAGGTTTGAAATGGTTTAATATCACACTTTTTTTAAATCCCAGTCATTGTCTCACAAGAGTAATAGTATAAGAAATACATAGTCGAGTAAAAACAGATATCAAAATTGTAAAATTTGTGTGAAACACCAAGATCTAATATCTACTAAACATAGAAACCTCTTTATCTAGAATTCTATAATTATCAGTCATCCCAAAAAAAATCTCATCTCTTTTATTAATTAAAAAATTCACTTAATGGTCACATCATTACATACAATCATTCACATACAATTTTTATGGTTTATTAGGATTATAAATCTCAACATACCAATAATTAATCTCATCATTGAAAAATACAATTCTCCACCTTAATGTTAGTTTATGTAAATTGAATGATTTTTTATAAATAAATGTGGATGAAAATAAAAGACCATAGTCAAAAAATAAATTTAACTATTTATTTGGTACAATGTGTTCTCCAAGAAATTAATTCCTTTAAATAACCAAGAGGATTGAATTATAGTATTCAAGAGAAAAATAACTTTCTCACCTATCAATTTATAATTTTATTAATATATATATATGTTTTGATCAAATCAATATTAGATTAATGTAAATAAAGGCATAAAATATTCTTCGATTAATTATATAAACATTTTTATTTTCCATTCCATAATAAGAATCTAGAAAATATAAAAATATAAAATATGTCTTCTGAAATATATAAAAAATAGAGATTATTTTATAACCATCCAATTAATATATTAAAGGATACAATTAGATCACAATTTTATTTAATGTGAAAGGAGAATCATTAACAATAGTATGATTTATCCTTATTCAGAACTTGAAATCCCCACAACTAGATACATATCAGAAGTAATAATTGCCTTTTAACCTAGAATACCATGATCAGAATGATTAGATAAATATATATCATCCTATTCCCAGTATCCATCAAGATAGTGGTTGGTAATTTTATGCTAACACAAAACACACTTTCCTTGACGTAGCTGATATAAAAACAACAATTACAAAAATGTGATCTCATAGAACATATAATGAGAACTTATAACGAGAACTCAACAGAAAAATTTTCTAAGAGAAACTCATTAAATGAAAAACTATACAAATTGGATGTTAACTCGACAACAACACACTGAATTATTTAAAATGGCTATGATATATCCTATATATTTTTGTAACATTCATATATTCCTCAAGTAATCATTCTTATTTATAATCATCGATTTATCTAAATCCAAGGCCAGATTTCATATAATTTGGCATTAGTTATATCTATATCATAAGTTGGTTCATCATCTTTGGAAGAACTCGATATCAATATATATCATTCGATGATGTTATTCTCCAACATTTACTATTATCCAGCATAAAATTAATTTAAATCTATAATAAAATAAATTTCTATCATATTTCCTTCTATTAAAAAATAACATTGAAAATAAATCTAATGTTAAATCCGTCTCACTAAAAATTGAATTATTTTTCCCAAAAAAATGATTCATTAATTCCAAAAAAATGAAATTAAACTATTGGGTTTCTTAGATATAGTCATATTATATATATTTATAGGGCTTTGAAAAAAATAAAATATTTCAATTATATATTGAACTATTACATATGTCATATGGAGAAATATCTCTCCAAGGTGATGTGTTAAGGGAAAATAACAAAATGGCCATATTTATCATATGTTTTTCAAAAGGATAAGGGTTCCACTCTTTATTTCTTAGATATTTTACTATCTATTTTTTTTTTATTTTTATGCATGTTTTTAATTCATGGTTTAATGATGTTAATTTGGTGAAAATGGATAAATTGATTTTTTTGGAAAATTTATTTCTCTAAATAAATATGATTCATGATTAATGAATCTATTGAATCTTACAATTTGATAAAATAAATAAATTGATTCTTAATGTGTTCCAAATTAAATTATCCTTCCACGTGATAATGTAATTGTCTTACAAAATTGATGTTTTACAACTTTTTTGTTAATATTACTAAATATACATCGTAACTGAGAATTTTTCATCCCTAACGTTTCTTTTAAACTAGAATATATTCTATATATCATGTTTAAATAATTTATATCTCATAATATAAAATTTAATAGTTTACCAATAGTATCCACCAATGTCAAATTAATCATTTAATCCATGATGGTAATAAAACAGGTTTTTTGATAGAGATAAATTTTTTGGTGTGAGTGAGACAATTTTTATGTAAATGGAAAATGCCCTATGTTTCGGGACTGATTTCCCTACTGATCTTGTTTTTCGTTTTTACCTTCAATGTTTCTATGGATATATTCCTTGATATTTGATGTGATTTGAGATAGGGATTACCATTGAATAAGGAGATAAGGGAAGAGAGGCCTAGAGTTTGTGGTAGCAATGACACCTATGACTGAGTGATGCATGTTGATATGCGTGATTTTGTCTGGTATGGAAATAGTATTGATGGAAAATTTTGAATATCTGATTTCCTATTTTTTTTGAATAAATATGGGAAACATTATTTTTAATTTTTTTCCCAAGGGAGGGATGGTTTGGTTTCATGTGTACATGAATTCCTTCCCAAGTCCTAGAGGTAGATTGATGTGAATTATTATGAATCTATTTTATGGTATATTTGGAGGTAATATAGATTAACTATAATTATGTAATATTTATAATAATGTTCATTAACTAATTTAGTCATTAAGGTCGGTGTTTTTTAAGTCTAAATGATGTGAATCCTGAGAAGATATGAACTCTGTTAGATTATTCGTGGAGGGAATAGAACTCACCATGAGCATAATGAATTGTGAACATGATAATATTATCTAGTGACTAATAAATAATTCAATTATATGTTTATTTTCAAAAGAAAATAATTATTTTATTTAAACTGTTCTTATATTATTTTATTTTTATAGGATATCTAGTTCATAATGGCGAATGCCGGGTGTTTGAGAGGATATAGTCATAATAAGATTATGACTAGTTTAATTCCAATAGTTTAGTTGTGAGTTATACTATATCATTTATATTTTCTGATTACATATGCTACCCCACCCATGTTTGTTGGGTGACTGATACTCTATTGACTCTTGGAGTGGTTGTTACTTAACTTCTTGGTTAGTGAGGAATATATGGTTCATAACCCCTATGACCCTAATCTATTCTCCTTATATTATAATATTCTCATATACATGGTGGTTATCTAACCCATACATATATATATTTATTTATAAATTATTAGGTTTATTTGAAACACACATATCTACAAATATAGTATGAAAATGATTATTATAGGCCTGGCATGGGTTGCATGTGATGGTTTGAGGTACACTAATCAATGTATGGGATGTGATGTCTTTAGGTATGACACATAAAGTATAATAAATGATACCAGGGATGTGGTAGCTCCCAAAAAATACTCGGTTAATTTATCAAAATGTTAATGTTATAAAGAGATTATGTCATATATGAGATGCATATTATGGTGATGTGCCTAGGGGATTTAGTTTGGATTATTTTTGAGTGATATGGATTAAGATGTGCGATGTTGGGGAATAGAGGACAATCAGTGTGGAAGTAGTAGTGGGTTTACTTTATTTTTATAATATAATATATCATCTTTTTTTGTGTTTCATGGTAATATACAACCATGGAGAGGCCGGGAAATTAGTATAATTGTTTAGGTGATGAGTTAGTTTCATTTTTTAGTACAGGGATTTATCATGGTTTCTTTATCGTTTTTAAGAGAGTGTTAGAGGAGTATCTTACTGAGTATTATTTTCATGATTTCCATTAATATATATAAACTATATTTTAGCTTCTTTGGATTGGTATGGAGATCCGGATCTACATTTCTAGATCATAGTTATTTTGGAGTTGTTTAGTCATTTTGGTTGCTATCATGTTTATATTTAGGTACATGTATTTCCTTTCAACAGTATACACTTTGATTTACATTATATGTATGTACATGGGTTTTCTTTTCAATTGAGAATGGTTTGTTTTGATTTATATATTATTTCTAATTAGTAATTTTCTTTTTGTTGATAAAGCCTCCAAGATTTATTTTTTTACATTATATCACTTCAAGCTTTGGAGGGGTACCTTTGGAGAGGTAGTCATTAAATTTTGGTATCAAAGGTTTAGGTTGAAAGATATGATATATTTTTGAGTTAGGAATGGGTGAGCACTTCATTTGTAAGAAAACAATGTAATATACATGTAGAAAGAGATATAAATATAGGATACTAATTGAGACACGAGTGTTTAGAGACCCATATTATCTAAATTATGAACATTCAAATTTAATAAACCTTATAAGAGATGTGATAATGGTTGCTGGGTAGATATGATGAAATGGATCGTGAAACATTTTCAATTTTTAATGTGGTTGAAAAGGGTATACCTTGAAACAAGGATAAACATTAAATAAATAATATAATTAACAAATTATTATTATGTATTCTATATTCAAGTTTTAGGATTTGATAACTATTTCTTCCTTTTCTGGCATGGATCAAGGCCGATATCTTTATAAGGTTTACATTGAAGATGCTTAGTACTACATACTAGAAAATCACATGATAGTAGAGGTAAATGATGATGATACCATTATTATAACACTATGAGAGATTCAATTCTAGGGTTTTTAGAAGTATGATGAATATATTATGTTCATAGTGAAATATATCTGTTCAAAGGAGGTGGAAATAGTTTTTTTTTTATTTCTCATACAAATTAGTGTGTTTCATTTGCTTTGAGAATACTATGTAGTGAAATGAGGTAGTGGTGTATCATATTACTCACGTATAATCAGGACTTAAATGTATCATGGGAGGATTTCAAGATCAAGTAATGAGTCAATTTTCTTTCTTTTAATAGAATGGTAACCAATCTCCATGGTAGGTTAACCCATTAGTAAGGGTTTTCCAACATTTGGGTGTTCACGTACTATTTCGGAACTACTGTATATTATGAATATGACATATTTATCTATTAATATGACAATTAGTGGAATTTTTAGGAGGCCTTGAATACTAAGATCCAACACAATGTCACCGTTTTTATGGTACCAAAATATCTCGTTGTTTTCTTGATGGTATATATTGTTGAGAGATTGTTGGATAGAACTGGATCAACATGAGAGGAGAGTCTTCAAATTTATCATGTCGTAGAGTTCTGGTAGGGGGATCTTAGTTTCTTGAAAATAATAGCATTTGGATTGTTAGGGGAAATTACTAGTACATATTATCAAATTTCACTAGGTTTTGAGTCTCTAAATACTTTTCCAAGTGATTGGAAACATGTTTTTCATATAGAGACTAAGGTTATGAATGGAGATATTTCTCAACTATTCTAAACTGGAAGCATCTATAAGGTGTTGGACATTACGTTCATCAATTAGGATGGTTTCAATCAGGTTAGTAGCAATGTCATTCTCCATATTTGGAAAATTATAGGGGAAATTTAGTGGAAAATGAAAAGTATAAGACACACTACATCCTTAGAGACAAAATAATAACCATGGATGTGGTTATAATTATGTTCAATGAGGTCATGGATCATGTCTTGGATAGATTAATGCTCTATAATTTCACACATTGGGTAATCCAGACACCATTTGATTTACCCTTTTCTTTTTCTACAAGTAGGCATTCTTAGTATGACTCTAGAGCTACACACTCTTTCATATTACCTTCCCTAGTCCATTCCATCGGACATGAGGTAGAACGAATTCTAATTCCCTTGGAATTTATTATGCTAGTTTTAGGTTGAGCCTAACTATATATATTATATCGATTCTAGGGGATAGGGTTGATGTAGCACTGCTCTTGGGGAGACATCATATATTAACAGATATAACCATAGGACATTATCTATAGTGTGGATCATTTTTATTCAATATACACTATTGTGGATTTATTCAGGAGAATGTTTTTATTCTGTGATGATATCATAGAGTCTACCTTGTTAGTTGTCAAGTGATACCCTGAAATGGGTTTGAGGTGTTTTCTGTCCAATTATTACATAGTTTCCAAGATAATGTCGAGTACATAAAAATTTATGTAGAAATTGTTTCCTAGGGTTGTGGATGAGTAATCAAATGTTTTTCATAAAGAGTTTTTGGGGTTACTTTGATGAGATATTGAGTTAGGGGTAAATGTAGAACCTAAAATTTCTATGATCTATAGGTATTTTAATAGATAATTTTTATAGTCCATGCCTTCCTGACTATTTACATTTCTGATATTGGTGGACGGAGATGTTCATGGTATTATCTATGAGTTTTTAGTTGAGGCTAGAGCTAAAACAAATCCATATCAAAAAGTTCACATCATTTATATTTTACATGATGTGTAATGGTGTTTTATAACCCTTGTATAAAACTGTTCATGGAATTTACGTGGCTAAGGGGATCAATGAAAAAAACATTCACATTATAAAAATTCAAATCACTACATGTAATAAAATGATTCTGGTATGATATTATATTCAAGGAAATTATAATTTTTCATAAAACACAATAATTACATGTCATTTTATGTTTACACTATATGAAAATGGTCATATATTGGATTTAAATCCATTTTTATCCCATGATTATTTCTCTTTGGACATACCATTTCCACGTATCTTTAATTTTTCTAGAAAGTACTATGAAATCATTTTGGATCTTATAGGCCCTTCCTCCTTCATTGATTCATTGGATTCTATGTGTTCCCATTGGTGATTAGTGGTAAACCTTTTTCTTTCTTCATGGTCAGTTTTATCTTCATATATTCCTTAGGATTTACTCTTATGATGTTTTTTTGTTTTGGAGTATTCTTTGGGTTGATTTTTGATGATCTTTAGATGTGGTGTTGGTTGATTTGTGATCTCGTGGTTATAGTTTGTTGGAGTTTCTTCTTATCCATGTGGTGTGTAGAAAGTTTCATTTTTTATGGTAAGGAATCCCATGTTTACATTATTATGTATCATGATAGAGGGGTTTGCTATTATATATCTCTGGGGGATGGTTTCCCTAGAATAATCTATGGTAAATAATTGGTTAATTGAAATTATTATAGAAAAGGGGAAATATTCACACACATTTACATATTTGTTGTTATTGTGATATAATTAATTGTATGGTCTTGATACCGCAATAAAAATTGTTTTTTTTGGTTATTTTTTTATGCAGGATGATATATTATTGTGATTTTTGTGTTTGTTGTAATCATTGTGATATCACACAAAAATATAAATAATATATTCACATATTTTGGTAAATGAAATGGTTTCCCTAGGTTTATTTTTTGTGTAATGATACACAAAAAAAAACAAAGTAAAATATGATATAATCTAATTTTGTAAATATTTAAAATCGTCTTTGATGTTTTTTTATTTGTGTTCATGCCACTAGGGTGGTGATGTGTGGTTATGATGTGACGTGGGTCTACTAGGTGAGATGTCTTCGTGGTTTTGAGGTAGTGTGGTAGTGATTTTTTGGATGTTCTTTTTGGGTGGTGAGGTGGTGGTTATTTGGTTCTTCTTTTGGGGTAGTGAGGTGGTGATTTTTTTGTTCTTTTAGGGTGTCGATGTGGTTGTTATTTGTCCATGCTTGTGGGGTGGTGATGTGATGGTTTAATGGGAATAAATAGATTCTTATGATGTTTTGATTCATTATTCTATAATATTTGGTAGTTATGGAAAAATTATTTAGTAATTATTGAAATGTATATCATTTGGTTTTTTAAATGAGATTTTAATGATCAATGAACAAAATAAGGATGTTTTGGGTGGTTAAATGTAGACTATTATTAATAAAATTGCAAATGTGTTAGATAATGGAAATGGGTTTGTAGTTTGAGGAGGCTTTTGTTATGTGTGGTGTTATTAATTTAGAGGTTCTAGTGAATGTGGGGATTCTTGTGAGGTGGTTAGTGTTTGGTTCAGAACCCCTAGGTTGGGATTTCTTTTCTTTAGAAATATACTTGTAAATTCTTTATTATTTTTATACACCCCACACTTGCATCAATAACTACATGATGAAATCTATATATTCACATGGGTGGTGTTTTTCCCAATATCCCAGTGATGAGGATGAATGGATGGCTATAAAATCCTCCCTGATCTCTCTTTTAG
The DNA here is from genome assembly GCA_963277665.1 of Viscum album. NCBI lineage: Eukaryota > Viridiplantae > Streptophyta > Magnoliopsida > Santalales > Viscaceae > Viscum > Viscum album. The sequence goes on along the minus strand of OY728123.1, from coordinate 1,418,043,593 downwards.
GTTAGTAGATATGAATAGATTGTGATGGATGGAGGTCTGTAAGTTCACTAGGTGATGAACCAGTTGTTTTTGGGTCGATATTTGATACCCATTCGAGGTAGTGGTGGCTTAGGTGTTTTTGGGTGTGATATAATTTTTCCATTCTATGAGAATGATTGCATTAGGGGTCATGTGTTGTATAAGGAGAGAATAAGGTTCATTTCCTTCATGTTCAAGATACACTACTACTCTGGCTAGGGGTTTTATGTGATGGACCAGGTGTATACAGATGCGATTTTGTGTAACCATGTTTTGGGGTGGTGGGGAAGGTGTTTTCATGATTAATTTGATGTTTCCATGATATTGGGTGGTGGTATTTGTTATTTAGAATAAATGGGTGTTCCTAGACATATTATATTGGGGTTTGATAGAATAAAATCATTATGATGATTGGTCAAAATACATGTCATTGATATGCACATTATTATGTTACTATACAATGGTTTTCTTATTTGGTGGGCATGACTTGGTGAGGTTGGGATAAATAGTAGACATGTTTAGGTGTTTTTGGTTCTGCTGTTTTCTCATGGATTTAATTGTATGATTCTTTCACATGTACATGATATACTTCATTATTCATATTATGTATAATTTTATTCTCACCCAATGTATATAAAAATATTTTCATGTTTCCAGGAGGTCAATATGGACCCTATTGAACATCAATAGATCACATATTTTGATATCTACTACATTGGTACTTTATCATTTTTTTTTGTAATTTAATTTTTTTAATTATATCTTTAGTTGTTTTATTAATACACACTTCTGGTATTTTTTTTGTTTAATTTTATTTTATCTCCTCGAGTTGTTTTTGTATGATTCATCTTATATCTCGATCCAATATTATTATAGAAGGAAATTATTCAATTTCATGAGAATAATATACCCCTGATGCAAGTCTCCTACCAATGGTCTACAAGGGGATGGAATCATAGGGTTATTATATCTCTCTACTAATTGTATTATCTTTTACAGAGTGGATCATCATAGAGTGGTATTAGAGGTGATGGTTTTGAAATAAGATGGAGCATAAAATTAATCATATAGATGAATACATGGTTTTGTATGGAAATAGTTCCTGTTATCCATGGTGAGTTACATAGGTCAGGGAGACTGAACCAGATATGTGAATTCTAGCCCCGCATTAATCTGGTGCACTGACTCTAAGCTTATTGAAAAACAAAGTTTGGTGGAACTATTTTCTAGGTAGAGACCTAGTAAAGGTACATGCTTCCTGATAACTTCGGTTTCTATTTGATTTTTGTTTTCATGTGATGAATAAAATGGAGAAAGTGAATTAAAACGAATCTATAAAAAATTACATGGTACTATGATTGATATGGTCTCTATTTTTTCAATATTGGGTCTTGTTCTTCATCTTAATGTGGATCATGAATTTGAGGTTCGATATTTTGGTCCAGTTCATCGCTGTAGGATTGATCCGATAGTGGAGGATAAGTCTTTGGATATGTCATTCTGTGATTTTCTATGGTTGGATTTGGAGATGTGTGAGGGTAGTGTTTCAGATGTTGAAACAAAAATATCGATTTAGGACCTTGAGATCTATTTTAGTTTGATCTAGGCCCTAGTGGGATACAAGGACCATTTGAAATTTTTTTATATGGGGAGTTGTGTGTTACTACTGGGTGATTTTGTTGGTGAGATGAAGGAGGCATATGTTTCATCATTTGATGAAAAAAATAGTTTTGGGTATAGATCCTTTCATCAACTATGATGGCATTGAAGATACTTGAGATTTTTTATCCAAATTAGGGGAGTATTCTGGTGCAATAGATGTGAATCATTTTCAAGGACCCTTGATACATTGTCTGGGATATTTTTCCAGATGACGTGTGTTGTGTGAGACATCTTGAGGAGGAACTCCTTAATTCTATCTAGTATACAATTACTCTATTTACATTTCCAATGTATTTTATTCTTCATAAGAAGTAAGAGGTGATCAAGGATATTCACTCACTACGAGGTTTAATGTGATATAAGAACCAACATATTTCCTTAACGAGAAGATTTTTTATTAGTATGTGTCAATCACTGGGACTTTTTAGGTTTTTAATAGAGGGGAGTCGACCTCAATATATTCTCATTCAACCTTATGGGGCCAATGGTTTCCATGCTTTTCCTTGATATATTGAGCCAATGTATATTTTTGTGGGGTTCATGGACAACACCAGAATCAATGTCTAGGATTTCGCTGACCATTTTTTGGTGGAGTTGGATAGGTATAGTGCCAACCATACTAGCAGTTTATATTGATACCATTTTTGAAGTAGGATAAGTATGTATAAGATCCATTAATGGGAGATGATGAAACTATTTTCAACCACAATATTTTCAACATGCTCAAGGGCCTCATCCCAGGAGTGGTATTGGAAGTGGTTGTTAGTAGAGAGGTAGCATAGCTAGGGATGGTTTGTTTCATGTAATGGTGGAAAAAATTCCAGAGGGGCCATTTTTTTAGAGGTACAATCAATTAGTTTAGTACCCTTGATTGTTCTATGTTTGGATCAATATATTTTCGGTAATTTTTTGCCCCAACTCTAGTCCATTATATAGGACTAGACCTATTAAGGATTCTCATTCCCCTATTGTTTACTACACCATTTAGTCCCCATAAATCATGTTTGTTGTGTGTTGAGGTTGTAGACTGATAATGGGGGCACATCCATAGTGTGTGGATCTTTTTTGCACATGATGAAACCAATCTATGTCATCATATGCATCGATTGAATGTATTCCATGAATACTATTATCTGCTGCATCTAGAAGAGAGTCTTTCTCCCATATGTGGATTTCCATCATGTGGTGTTCATTGGAGAGCACAGTTTTTAGGTGGGAATTTAGAATGTGTACCACTTCATTAAATGTTGGTTTGGTTTTAAGTGGATTTAATTGGTTATGGGATAGTGGGGGTCCCCAGAGTTATTGGGTAGTTTAGGGATATTTTCCCCAAGGAGGTTTTGATGCTACCCCTTTTATGTGATTTTATTAACAGGATAAAATTAGATCTTGTTTCATCCCTGATTTTCATGGATCCTTATCAGATAGAACCTTTTATGTAGTAATGGTTGAGGATTTAGATCGATGATCTTATTTTGAATGTTTTTTTCATGATTAGTGTGTCATTATAGGGTGATCCAGTATTGTTTAACAAGAATGTGGATTGATGTATGAGGATGGATATAGACTAATAGATGTTGAATTAGATGACACTCATGGATTGATACCCTCTACCAAGGATATACTATTTCTTTGAATTGTTTATAGGGGTATTTGGTTTTCTAAGATTTATCATTGTTCTTAATATCACTAGTTGAGGGTGAAGGGGGATGGTGCATTAAAAAATTCCATTAGATATAGGTATGGGAATATTATGTTTCTATTCATGTCTTTAAGTGTCTCAAATGATCCAGATGTGGTTTTAGGATTTAGGAAATATATGTTTGATGAATTCCTATACTAGATCATATCTATGTTCATCAACAACATATTGATATACCCAAATTTAGCGGAGAACCATGATGCTCATGTCAAATATATCTTGATGGGTTTTCAACACTACTAGCTCTATGGAAATTTTTCCAGGAGAATGTTTTGGACATAAGATGTTACTTTACTTGGGAATTTGGTGACTGAATAATTTGTGATATTAGACATGTCGATGGTGGAAGTATTTGTTTCTTGGGTTGCACTGAAGAACATGGAAAAGGTTTGAAAATTTATTTCTCTTATAAGTTTCATTGGAAGTTTTTTTCCATATTTATTTAGATGTTCATCCCCATTGGATGTGTTAACAAGGAAGAAATATGATTTTGTGTGGAATGGTTAGTTTCATACAACCTTCAGTTACATAAAAGGAAATTTGGTTAGTATTCAGGCGTTTCATTTTCCTAAGGAGGGAGTGAGGCATGATGTGTTTTTTGATGACTCCCATATGGTATTGGGATATGTATTAATGTGGTTAAGGGTATGTATTTATTATGCTCTAATAAGTTATGTTCCAATGTTTTTTACTATTCTACCAATTATTTAGATCTATAATAATGTTATTTCCATGAAATTTTTAGGGCATTACCTCTTTGGGGTGTTCTTTGTTGTCTTCAAAGATCACAGGAGTTTGAGGTATATATTTTTTCAATGTGATCAAATTTTCGGGAAATGTTGGTAGATGAATTTTGTTTAGGATTATGATTTTTAATTGTCCAACACCTCTTGAAAATTTAATTTTGTGGCTGACACATTGAACAAGAATTAATGAAATAATATTATTCAAGGGAATGGGTTTGGTTGGAATGGAATTAAGGAGTTGGTAGCCTTGAACGTAGATGCAAGGGTGGATTATTGTAGAGTTTTTCTATTTATGATGATGGTGAATTTATATTTGACGTGGTAAGTGGATGGGTCTTAGTGGAGATACTTATTGAATGTGGGTATGTTCAATATTGTTGGCCATGGTGTTACTTCATTGTTGGGGTCGGAGGATAGTCGGAACTGTTCTTTGTTTTGTGGAAGGTTGTTTTTTCTTTTAGTGATTTATGTGCGAGTCATTCATGATGTTTATAGATCACATTTATAAGTACACCTAGTATTATCAAATTTTTATTTTGGCTTGAGGATGCAATTTTGGTCTATTGGGATATAGTAGGTAGTAGTAGATTTCATGGGGTGGTGTTTTTTTTGGCCGGCACGTAAAGGATGAGCATCCTATTCTTATCCGTTTTTTGAAGCCTTTGGATATTATTATGTTTAAATGGGATTAAGTGTCGATAGATTTCATCCCCAGAATACCGTTATCCTAGGAATCATGTGCTTTTATAAGGGTGATAATGGATTATTTGATGACATCATCACAGTTCATTATGATTAGTGAGTTAGAAACAGTGGATGCCCTGACTAAGAGGTATGTTGCTAAGGTTGTGGGGTTTAATGGATATTTATGGTAAATTGTCTTATATTATGAAACGTCTTTAAACATATTTTTCTAAATGGTATTACAATATTCTTTCGGCATCTAGTTACACCACAACACTATTATCCACCCTCAGATTTATGGGAAGATGAAGCGGACCATTTGGATCCTTGATGATATGTTGAGGGCATGTATATTGAAATTTGGTGTATCTAGTTTATAAAAAGTACCTTTTTTGAGTTTTAATATAATAATATAAATGAATAATCAATTTGCATGGATTTATTTGAGGCATTATATGAGAGAATGTGATGTTCATTGTTGTGTCAGATGGAGTTTGGGGAGGTAGTAGTTCTCTGTCCTGATGCGGTGAAGAGAACAATAGAGAATTTTTATCTTGTTTTTCAGATAATGATAATAAAATATGACTGATATATGAATTATTTCTATCAAAGGAGGTGACCATTGGATTTTGATATTAGGGAACACATGTTCATTAAGGTTTCCCCCTATTGTATGATGCTACGAGTTGGCCAGGGAAGTAAGCTTTATCCCATGTTTATTGGTCCCTTTCAGCTATGGGTGGATTTAGTGATGCGGCGTATCAGTTGTAATTTCCACCATGGTAGGAGTGTATCCATGAATTTTTCCACGTCTCATATGTTTTTAAATATCTTTTCTATGGATCTCATGACATCAAATGTTGAGTGTTGGATGTCATGGATGAAATAATGTTTATGGAGCTATTAGTAAAAACTCAAGATCGGTTAGAGAAACTGTTGTGAGTATGAACCATCAATTATGTTATTTTTTATTGGAGGAATGATGGTTAGAACGAGAGTATATTAGATTAAGAGACTCATATTCATGCAAGTTAACAATAAAAATTTTGAGTTTTCCATTTCCCTATTTTTATTTTAATGTTATTTTTAGATTCTTCTTCTTTATGATATATGTTTTTTCCTTGATCTATGATGTGAAATAAATATTTAATATTTTTAAATGGGAGGACTTGATTACTAATCGAGAAACATTATATAATAATGTGATTAAACCCATGTAGGTGAGTTAGTGCCGCCCATGACAAATACTCTCTTGATACAGATCATTAAATTCCTGGATGCATATGTTCAGGGAAGTGTGTTTTATTCATTGTGATGGTTTATGGGTTGGTCTATATAGAGGTTTTATGGATGTGGTTATAAGATTTTGTGGAGATGATGTTTTTCAAGATGCATTGTGTCTATTTGATTTGGTGTGTTTAGTTGGAAGTAGATTTTGAGAATTAATGATAACCTTGAGAGGTATCTCACATGGTGGATTTTCAGACCCCTTTCCTTCTAGGATTTATTTTAGATTCTAGTGTAAAATAATCATTTGAGAGGTATATTATATAATAGTTTTTTCCTTCCCAACCATTTACATTTATTTTGGTAGTTAGTGGTCTTTATGGGAGGATCATGGAGTTTTCAGTGGAGGTTCAAGCTATAGCAGAGCTGCAATAGGAAGTTCACTTCCGGTATTGTTTAAACAATTTTTAAATGTGGTTTGAAGATTGTATATCCTTCTAGTTCACATATTTTACATAGTTATGTGGGATACGTGAAACAAATTCACATTCTGAAAATGAAATTAATGATGTTTAAATAAATAATTCAAAGTAGATATGATTTTTTGGTGAAATTGGATATTTTCAAAATAACCCATGAATTACACCATGTTTAAAGATTACACAATGTAAAAATGATAGGATTTAAGATTTAATGTCCTTTTTAATCAGCCATAAATTATTATTATTTCATACCCTTTCCACCCATATATCATTTTGTGGAAATTCCTTTGTGATTTTGGAGGATATTATGCACCCTTCATCTCTCTTAAATTACATTGACCTGATGTATTCCCATTAGAAATTGATAATAATCCCCATTTACATTTTCATGGTTATCTTTATCATTTTATCTTCTTTGGGAATCACTGTGATGTTGTTGTTTTCATTTTCAGTGTGATTTACATTAATGTTTGGATGATCCTTCTATATGGTGTTTGTTGATCCTTAATTTCATGGTTTGATTTTTTGTAAAGACCCGTAAAATTCAAGGGAAATTTTTTTCTTAATTTTCTTTAGAATTTTACAAGAGCGCGGTTTCAGACGGCACCTGATTCCGAGGCCCGGAGTGCCCGGAATTAATTTCCGAAGTTTGGCTCGGGTACGTTCAGTGAACGAACGAGCGGGAATTCCTAACTTTTGATCCGGTGCTCGGAATTGAAATCCGAGGGCACCGATGAACTCGCAGCGCCGATTTTCGCTTAAAGAGACCTTTTCGAGAGTTGCGTTTGTTGCGGGTTAAAAGTTAGTTTTTTTGGGGTTTTTAGTTGAGTTAAATAAAATTTGTGTAGAACAAATTTTATTATAACTTCTTAAAACCTATCAAAGGAGGTTGGAAGTGGGACCCACACCCACTTAACCTCCCTTGGGAGGATTAAGTGTGGTGGGGCCCACACGAACCCCTAATTCTTTTCAAATTCCCTAACCCCCTCTTAATTATGTAACTCTCCCCTACTTTAATTCTTGCCAACCTATCTCTTCACTTAATTTTGTCAACTCTAGATTTAATTAATGTATTGAATTCAACTTTTGAATTTTGAAAGGTTGGCAAAGTGAAAATAAAATAAGGTGTAGCTTATTTTGTTTTGGGTTATTTGTTTGTCTTCTTGAGAGGTGGAGAGCTCTTCTTCTTCTTCAAACTCAACGAAGAACGCGAAGAACGTCGTTCTTCAACGAAGAACTTCTCCGCCGAAGAACACGGTCCATCCGCGACGCCGTATCCGCGACGCGACGTACTTCTTCCACGTCATCTCTTCCGCGACGGTTTTCCGCGACGAACGCCATCGACAACGACTCTTCCTCCAACGTCAAAGGAATCGACACCGATATTCCACGACTACGTCAACGTGCGACTATCGAGGTAGGGGTTCTTGAGTTAGTTGTTTTCTTTATTATTTGACTTACCTCAAGACTTGACGAAGAACGCTCAATTTCCGACGAAGAACGCCGCTCCGCTCTTCTTCGTCTCCCGTGTCAACGAAAGAGAACACCGCTTCCTCCTCGGACCTTCTTCGTCGACATACGAAGATTCGCCAATGACGTAACTCTTTGAGCATATCTCTTCGTCAACGGATTGACGAACGACGACCGCGACGCCCGACCACCGCGACGTTGTCTTCCGCGGGACGTTGTCAAATCTTCGATCTTATACCCGAGGTAGGGGTTGTTGATTCATTATTTATTTATTCCATTTCTTGAACGTGGATCTCGCATGTCTAACTTGAGGCTTTGAATGTTTAAGTTGAGTTATTTATTTAACGTGAGGGGGGCCGGACTGCATGAACACGGCCGAACCCCCCTCCATCGTTTATGTTGTTTTATCTTGCGGGTAGAAGCAAAGTGGTGTGGTTCCATCGCACCACGCGGACATTCGTGCAATTATTCTACGCGGCGCCGTCGCGCTACGCCGAGGAAAATCTTCAAGAACGCGACGCCGTCGCGCCGCGTTGAATGGAATCAAGACACGGCGAAGGGGCGCGGTGTCGTCGCACCGCGCCGGATGACGAACGCCGCGACCGGTTCCGGGCCGCGGCGAGACGAGGAGACCGCGGCCGGTTCCGGGCCGTGGCGGGAAGAGAAGACCAGCGCTGGGCCGCCGGCGTCGGAAGCCGAAGAGGGGACCGGAATTTCCGGTCCCGTTGGAGAAAACCGGCCGGCCAGCTGGCCGGCCGGATGCCGTTAAAATAGGGGAAATTAATCCCCCGGCCAACCCTCAAAACCCCCCTCTTTATGAGGGGGGCGGTTTTCTTTGAAGGGAGGGGGGCAGCCGACCCCCCCGGTTCGCTCAAATCAGGCACAAAGGCCGCGCCACCCCTCAAAACCGCGGGGGTTTGATTCCCCCCGCGCGGCCTCCATGCGGCGACAAGCCGCCCCCCGCGCAGCCTCCATGCGGCGCCAGCCGCCAAGCCACCGCGGCCCACCGCGGCTCACCGCGCCGCCGCGCCGCCCCAGGGGGGGTCGGGTCGGGTCGGCCCGGACCCGGACCCCCCCGTTTCGAACCAGAATTGGTTTTTGGCCCATAACTTGAGCCTCGGACCTCCGATCGACGAACCGTCAGCGGCAACGCGATCCTTGGATCGAGACGGTCGTTTCGGTAAATCGCACTCAAGGTTTCGGTTTACTTTGAGTTAGGCCGGGTTGGTTCGTTCACGAAACCAACCGGGCCTTCGGAGCGGAAACGCTCATATCTTGAGCTATGAACGTCCGATTGATGTGCCGTCAGTCGCGTTGTGTTCCTTTTAGTGAGACGGATATTTTGGCATACTCCGCCCAAGGTTTGGACGCAGGTGGAGTATGGTCGGGTTGGTTTAGCCTTAAAAACCAACCGGGCCCCGGAGACGAAAATGCCAATAACTCTCAGACCGGGCGTCCGATCGACGCGCCGTCTGTTGCGTTGAGTTCCTGTTGACGATACGGAACTTTTGGATACATCAACTCTGGTCTTCGTGACAGTTGATGTATCAGTCTCTCGGCTCGTGGAGCGGACCCTCTGAACGAGCTTGCTATGTGCGGGAACCCTAGTGCTGGCTGCGACTGCTACGACTACTACTGCTACTGTGACTGCGACGACGACAGTACAGAGATCCTGTGTGGATTCGACGACGACGACTTCAGCACTCAGCGATCCTACGTGGATCAGTGCTACAGGTCCTGTGTGGGTCCTTGCGCTCAGCGGTTCTGTGTGAGCCAGCGCCTACAGGTCCTGTGTGGGCTCGATCCTGTGTGGGTCTTTGCGGGGGTTAGTTACCTATCGATCCTTCGTGGGTCCGACGACTTAGATGGATCAGTGATCATCTTTATCGTCCTTGAAGAAGTATACCTGTGTGAGCTGAATCCTGTTGCTTTCCTGTGTGGATTGTGTTGTGCAATCCTGTGAGGATTATGTTTTTCTTTCCTATGTGGAATACGTATACTTTCCTGCGTGGACTGAGTTGTACTTAGGCTCGGAGGTTGGAGAGTATTTTAATTGATGACTTAGGTATATGTATGGGCATATACCTAAGCAGTGTCGGTTGTTACTTCGTGATTGTACTTTTTTTCGTGGTTTATCCTTTGTGGATTTGAGAGACCTTCAGGGGTCTCGGGGTCCCTACTGAGTAGCTTATACTCACCCCTGCACGGGCTTCGCCCGCACTACGTTGTGTTGGTTGCAGACGACGGACAGCGTTGACCTTAGCTGAGGCTTGTAGAGCGGGACGGTACCCGGAGGTGGACCACTGGGCGGGACATGCACGAAGCAGACGGCGGGACCCGTGGAGCAGAGGAGCTATCTGTACCCACCCTTCAGGTGGGATTTCCAGTGGACAGCTCGGAGTAGCGGCTTTTACTTTTCAGTTGCTGTTTTCCCTTTCGAGTTGTACTTTACTTTCAGTTTGGGTTTGTATACTGGCCCATTTACTTTGCCGCACTTTCAGTAGCACTCTGCTTTTGTTTAGTGTTTACTTTCTGCTTGCTTACTATGTGGTGTTTGTTTACTTTTCAAAGGCAATGCCTTCCCTTTTTACTGGGATTTACGCCTTGGTGCTAGTCGCCAGCCCCTGGCCTATGGAAGGCGGGCTTGGGGTAGTCACGGCACGGATCCCGAGGGCGGGTCGTGACAAATTGGTATCAATGGAGTTCGGTTCTACCGCGAACTCTGATCTTTTTTATGTGAAGCAATAATGTTTAGCGTATTGAGTGTGGTTATCAGTCCAGGGAGTCCAGTGTTGGTGCGGCGGCCGACGTATCCGTACACCAGGACCCTGACTTTTGATTTCCGACATAATGCACGAAAACATTGATTGCGTGTGTGTTTCAAAGTTTTCTTTGTGATTACTTATATCAGCTCACCAGGTATACTGTTCTAACCGTGGCGCACCTGTTTCCTTTTCAGGATGGCCCCACGACGGCAGCCAGCTAGGGTTCTGAGAGTCGAGCGAGACGACAGCCCACCGAGCGACGAGGCCTCGGTGCAGGGCCCTTTTCCAGTAGTGGCACCGACAGTAGCTTTACCCGCCGATCCCCCGATGCTTCCAGTAGCAGCCGCTGACGATGCACGTCGCCTCAGCGCACTGCATGAGTTTCAGCGCCAGCGACCACCCAGGTTTCGCGGGGAGACGGATCCCCAGGCAGCAGAGGACTGGCTGGAGGCAGTGGTTCGACTGTTTAGGCTAGTGAGGACACCAGCAGACCTCATGGTGATCCTCGCTGCGAGCCTACTACACGCAGCAGCAGGACGATGGTGGAGCCTGATGCTCCAGGTGCACGATGAGGCATCTCTACTTTGGACGGACTTTGAGAGCCTCTTCCGCTCGGAGTTCGTCCCAGCCACCCTTCGTGCGGTGCGTATCCAGGAGCTTCTACAGCTGCGGCAGGGCAGCATGACGGTCGCTCAGTACTCGGCGAGATTTACTGATCTCTCGCGCTACTCGACCGACATGGTACGGGACCCATTCTTCCGGGCCCGGACCTTCGAGCAGGGTTTGAGACACGAGATCAGGGCATCGCTGATCTCCCTCAGCATACCGACTCAGACAGGAGTACTGGAGCGGTCCCTTCTGATCAAGAGCTTCCTTGCTGAGTCTACACCAGCACAGCGACCCACCGCAGGGCGGCACGTGGCAGATTCATCTGCAGCAGGCAGTCGACGGATGACTCAGGGATCCAGACAGACCAGACCTTCGGGCAGACGTTCTCAGGGCACTGGATCAGCAGTGCGGGGCACACAGCGCGGAGCCAGTCTTCCGAGAGGCAGACAGTGCTACTCGTGCGGTGGGCAGGGCCACATGGCTCGCGACTGCCCGACCCGCCGTGCCAAGGAGCAGCAGTCAGTTGATGGACCACCGAGGCAGAGGCAGAGGGTCGACCGTGGCGGTCCGCAGGGAGGAGGCGGACGAGGCAGAGGATCTGGACGAGCAGCCGGTGGTGGGCGACGCTTTGAGGCTCTGCCACCACCACCACCAGGAGGTCCACCCCGACCACAGGGAGCTGGCGGGCAGCGACAGGCACAGCTCCAGGCAGCAGAGGCCTACGACCACGGCGCACCCGAGATGATTCGAGGTACTATCTGTGTCTATTCCACCCTTGCTGCAGTTCTTATAGACACAGGAGCGAGTCATTCTTTCATAGCCGCTGCCCTTGTTCGGAGCTCGGAGCTTCCGACAGAGCCGTTGGCTCGATCCTTACGGCTAGAGACTCCTACGGGAGCAGACTCGACGATTACGCACTGGTGCCGGTAGTGTGAGCTTACTCTAGGAGGCGAGAGCTTCGGCTGGGATCTTTTTGTAGCAGCGTCGAGGCCTTACGACGTCATCTTGGGCATGGATTGGCTATCTACGGTCCATGCACAGATTGACTGTTTTAGGCGCAAGGTGGGTTGTGTACGCACCGACGGGAGCAGGTTCACCTTCACCGGCGAGAAGGGAGCCTTAGCAGCACAGGATGGACTTCCGCGGAGGAGAGGACAGCCCATCACTCATCAGTTGGCTAGCCTAATCCTTGGAGCAGTTGACGTGCGGAGTCCTGGTTTTCCTGCAGTGGTGGATCTGTTTGCGGACGTTTTTCCTGACGACGTTCCAGGGCTACCTCCTCGCAGAGAGGTAGACTTTTATATTGACTTGTACCCCGGGACAGCCCCGATATCCACTCCAGCATATCGGATGGCCCCCGCCGAGCTTCGAGAGCTACGGGTGCAGTTGGAGGACTTGCAGGGCAAGGGGTTCATCTGACCCAGTGTTTCACCCTGGGCTTCCCCGATATTGTTCGCCAAGAAGGCGGACGGGAGCTTGCGACTTTGTGTTGACTATCGTCGCCTGAACCAGGTGACAGTGAGGAACAAGTATCCGCTACTGAGGATTGATGACCTCTTTGATCAGCTCAAGGGAGCACGGTGGTTCTCGAAGATAGACCTCAGGTCAGGCTATCATCAGCTCAGAGTCAGAGACGAGGATGTGCAGAAGACGGCCTTCAGATGTCGGTATGGCCACTATGAGTTCTTGGTTATGCCTTTCGGTGTACCCAATGCCCCAGCAGTGTTCATGGCTCTCATGAACAGGATCTTTCAGCCATACCTCGATCGGTTTGTCGTAGTCTTCATCGACGACATTCTGATTTACTCTACGACAGAGGAGGAGCACGCCTATCACTTGCGAGTTGTTCTTGACACACTCCGAGAGCACCAGCTTTATGGTAAGCTCTCGAAGTGCCAGTTCTGGATACGGGAGGTCCACTTTTTGGGACACGTTATCTCTGAGGCGGGAGTTGCAGTGGATCCCGCGAAGATTGAGGCTGTGTTAGCATGGGAACCACCCAGGAGCGTGACTGAGGTTCGGAGTTTCTTGGGACTAGCTGGATACTATCGGAGATTCGTTCCAGACTTCTCTAGAGTTGCAGCATCACTCACAGCTTTGACGAAGAAGGGGAAACCCTTCGTGTGGTCAGACAGATGTCAGCAGAGCTTCCAGGAGCTGAGACAGAGATTGTCTAGCGCACCTATCTTGAGGTTGCCTGAGGAGGGAGTAGGGTACGTAGTCTACTGTGATGCATCAGGGACCGGACTCGGATGTGTTCTGATGTAGGAGCGGGCCGTGATCGCCTATGGATCACGTCAGTTGAGGCCGCATGAGCAGAACTACGCTACCCATGACCTGGAGTTAGCAGCAGTGGTCTTCGCTCTGAAGACTTGGCGACACTATCTGATGGGCGAGCGCTTTACAGTCTTTTCCGATCATCAGAGTCTCAGGTATATCTTCTCGCAGAAGGATCTGAACCTGAGACAGCGACGATGGCTCGAGTTCCTCCAGGACTATGAATTTGAGATAGTCTATACTCCTGGGAAGGGGAACGTAGTAGCCGATGCCCTCAGCAGGAGGACGGGAATTCAGCTACTTGAGGAGGCAACAGAGCAGCTAGCCTCTTTGCAGATATCCTTCGTGGATAGAGATGGAGCAGCCTTTCTTCAGTCTCTCACAGTCACTCCTCCACTACTGCAGCGAGTCAGGGAGGCACAGCGCGGGGACGCTAACTGTGAGATGCAGCGTGCACAGATATCCTCGGGACAGGCACCTGATGGTTTCTCCCTCGGAGCAGAGCACGACATCCTTTTCAGAGGATGTACCATGGTACCAGTCGCATTGCGAGAGGAAGTGCTGAGGGAGTTTCACACTTCTCCTTTAGCGGTACATCCTGGAGTGGCGAAGATGTACCAGGACCTCAGACGACAGCACTAGTGGCCGGGCACGAAGAAGGCAGTAGCAGAGTTCTTTTCTCGATGCCTCACCTGTCAGCAGGTAAAGGCAGAGCATCAGGTACCAGCAGGCTAGGTACAACCCTTGGAGGTTCCGGAGTGGAAGTGGGACGGCATATCTATGGACTTCGTGACTGGACTTCCACGCACTTCCAGAGGTCACGACTCCATCTGGGTGATTGTTGACCGACTCACCAAGTCGGCACACTTCTTACCCATCAGAGAGCAGGGCTCAGTGGAGAGCTCGGGACGTCTCTACGTCCAGATGATTGTGCGGCTCCACGGCGTGCCATCATCTATCGTTTCCGATCGAGATGCCCGCTTTTCTTCCCGACTTTGGAAGGGGTTACAAGAAGCGTTCGGGACGCAGCTACGTCTTAACACAGCTTTTCACCCTCAGACGGATGGTCAGACGGAGAGGACCATTCAGACTCTCGAGGACATGCTCCGCGCATGTGTCCTCGACTTTGGTCGTAGCTAGGAGGACCACCTACCCTTGGTGGAGTTCGCTTACAACAACAGCTACCACTCCACCATCGGGATGGCACCGTATGAGGCGTTGTACGGCCGACCATGTAGATCTCCTTTGTGCTGGACAGACCCTGGGGAGTCAGCACTGGTGGGACCAGAGATGGTCCAGGCCACGACAGAGAAGATCCAGGTCATCCAGGAGCGGATGAGGGCAGCTCAGATCCGGCAGAAGTCATATGCTGACAGGAGGCGGAGGCCACTGGAGTTCGAGGATGGCGACCACGTCTTCTTGCGGGTCTCACCTAGACGTGGTATTCGGAGATTTGGATGAGGCGGCAAGTTATCTCCACGCTTCATCGGACCTTTCCAGATTCTCAGCAGGATTGGCGAGGTGGCTTATCGCCTGGCTCTACCACCTCAGTTGCACCGGGTGCACGACGTCTTCCACGTATCCCAGCTGAGGAGATACGTGCACGACCCGACGCACATCATTGACCATGGGGAGCTTGACGTTGACGATGGGGCGACTTTTATGGAGGTCCCGGTGGAGATAGAGGATCGACAGGAGCGGGTCCTGCGTGGGCGATCGATTCCTCTTGTGCGCATCAGATGGCAGCACGAGAATCTCCAGGAGAGCACATGGGAGCGGGAGGCTCAGATGCGTGCTCAGTACCCTCATTTGTTTCCCTAGTTTTTGATGTATCTTTACGGGGACGTAAAGCCCTAAGGTGGGAGTAATGTAAAGACCCGTAAAATTCAAGGGAAATTTTTTTCTTAATTTTCTTTAGAATTTTACAAGAGCGCGGTTTCAGACGGCACCTGATTCCGAGACCCGGAGTGCCCGGAATTAATTTCCAAAGTTTGGCTCGGGTACGTTCAGTGAACGAACGAGCGGGAATTCCTAACTTTTGATCTGATGCTCGGAATTGAAATCTGAGGGCACCGATGAACTCGCAGCGCCGATTTTCGCTTAAAGAGACCTTTTTGGGAGTTGCGTTTGTTGCGGGTTAAAAGTTAGTTTTTTTGGGGTTTTTAGTTGAGTTAAATAAAATTTGTGTAGAACAAATTTTATTATAACTTCTTAAAACCTATCAAAGGAGGTTGGAAGTGGGACCCACACCCACTTAACCTCCCTTGGGAGGATTAAGTGTGCTGGGGCCCACACGAACCCCTAATTCTTTTCAAATTCCATAACCCCCTCTTAATTATGTAACTCTCCCCTACTTTAATTCTTGCCAACCTATCTCTTCACTTAATTTTGTCAACTCTAGATTTAATTCATGTATTGAATTCAACTTTTGAATTTTGAAAGGTTGGCAAAGTGAAAATAAAATAAGGTGTAGCTTATTTTATTTTGGGTTATTTGTTTGTCTTCTTGAGAGGTGGAGAGCTCTTCTTCTTCTTCAAACTCAACGAAGAACGCGAAGAACGTCGTTCTTCAACGAAGAACTTCTCCGCCGAAGAACACGGTCCATCCGCGACGCCGTATCCGCGACGCGACGTACTTCTTCCACGTCATCTCTTCCGTGACGGTTTTCCGCGACGAACGCCATCGACAAAGACTCTTCCTCCGACGTCAAAGGAATCGACACCGATATTCCACGACTACGTCAACGTGCGACTATCGAGGTAGGGGTTCTTGAGTTCGTTGTTTTCTTTATTATTTGACTTACCTCAAGACTTGACGAAGAACGCTCAATTTCCGACGAAGAATGCCGCTCCGCTCTTCTTCGTCTCCCGTGTCAACGAAAGAGAACACCGCTTCCTCCTCGGACCTTCTTCGTCGACATACGAAGATTCGCCAATGACGTAACTCTTCGAGCATATCTCTTCGTCAACGGATTGACGAACGACGACCGCGACGCCCGACCACCGCGACGTTGTCTTCTGCGGGACGTTTTCAAATCTTCGATCTTATACCCGAGGTAGGGGTTGTTGATTCATTATTTATTTATTCCATTTCTTGAACGTGGATCTCTCATGTCTAACTTGAGGCTTTGAATGTTTAAGTTGAGTTATTTATTTAACGTGAGGGGGGCCGGACCGCATGAACACGGCCGAACCCCCCTCCATCGTTTATGTTGATTTATCTTGCGGGTAGAAGCAAAGTGGCGTGGTGCCATCGCACCACGCGGACATTCGTGCAATTATTCTACGCGGCGCCGTCGCGCTACGCCGAGGAAAATCTTCAAGAACGCGCCGCCGTCGCGCCGCGTTGAATGGCATCAAGACACGGCGAAGGGGCGCGGTGTCGTCGCACCGCGCCGGATGACGAACGCCGCGGCCGGTTCCGGGCCACGGCGGGACGAGGAGACCGCGGCCGGTTCCGGGCCGCGGCGGGAAGAGAAGACCGGCGCTGGGCCGCCGGCGTCGGAAGCCGAAGAGGGGACCGGAATTTCCGGTCCCGTTGGAGAAAACCGGCCGGCCAGCTGGCCGGCCGGAAGCC
The DNA here is from genome assembly GCA_963277665.1 of Viscum album. Lineage (NCBI taxonomy): Eukaryota > Viridiplantae > Streptophyta > Magnoliopsida > Santalales > Viscaceae > Viscum > Viscum album. Next base: position 1,418,026,375 of record OY728123.1, on the reverse strand, counting down.
GTTAAAACCGGGGGAATTAATCCCCCGGCCATCCCTCAAAACCCCCCTCTTTATGAGGGGGGCGGTTTTCTTTGAAGGTAGGGGGGCAGCCGGCCCCCCCGGTTCGCTCAAATCAGGCCCCCCACGTGGGGGGGGGGGCGTTTTAAAAGAATCGGGCGCGGCACAAAGGCCGCGCCACCCCTCAAAACCGCGGGGGTTTGATTCCCCCCGCGTGGCCTCCTTGCGGCGACAAGCCGCCCCCCGCGCGGCCTCCATGCGGCGCCAGCCGCCAAGCCACCGCGGCCCGCCGCGGCTCGCCGCGCCGCTGCGCCGCCGCGCCGCCCTAGGGGGGGGTCGGGCCGGGTCGGCCCGGACCCGGACCCCCCCGTTTCAAACCAGAATTGGTTTTTGGCCCATAACATGAGCCTCAGACCTCCGATCGAAGAACCGTCAGCGGCAACGCGATCCTTGGATCGAGATGATCGTTTTGGTATATCGCACTCAAGGTTTCAGTTTCCTTTGAGTTAGGTCGGGTTGGTTCGTTCACGAAACCAACCGGGCCATCGGAGCGGAAACACTCATATCTTGAGCTACGAACGTCCGATTGACGTGCCGTCAGTCGCGTTGTGTTCCTCTTAGTGAGACGGATCTTTTGGCATACTCCGCCCAAGGTTTGGACGCAGGTGGAGTACGGTCGGGTTGGTTTAGCCTTAAAAACCAACCGGGCCCCGGAGACGAAAATGCCAATAACTCTCAGACCGGGCGTCCGATCGACGCGTCGTCTGTTGCGTTGAGTTCCTGTTGACGATACAGAACTTTTGGATACATCAACTCTGGTCTTCGTGACAGTTGATGTATCGGTCTCTCGGCTCGTGGAGCGGACCCTCCGAACGAGCTTGCTATGTGCGGGAACCCTAGTGCTGGCTGCGACTGCTACGACTACTACTGCTACTGTGACTGCGACGACGACAGTACAGAGATCCTGTGTGGATTCGACAACGACGAATTCAGCACTCAGCGATCCTACATGGATCAGTGCTACAGGTCCTGTGTGGGCCCGATCCTGTGTGGGTCCTTGCGCTCAGCGGTTCTGTGTGAGCCAGCGCCTACAGGTCCTGTGTGGGCCCGATCCTGTGTGGGTCTTTGCGGGGGTTAGTTACCTATCGATCCTTCGTGGGTCCGACGACTTAGATGGATCAGTGATCATCTTTATCGTCCTTGAAGAAGTATACCTGTGTGAGCTGAATCCTGTTGCTTTCCTGTGGGGATTGTGTTGTGCAATCCTGTGAGGATTATGTTTTGCTTTCCTATGTGGAATACGTATACTTTCCTGCGTGGACTGAGTTGTACTTAGGCTCGGAGGTTGGAGCGTATTTTAATTGATGACTTAGGTATATGTATGGGCATATACCTAAGCAGTGTCGGTTGTTACTTCATGATTGTACTTTTCTTCGTGGTTTATCCTTTGTGGATTTGAGAGACCTTCAGGGGTCTCGGGGTCCCTACTGAGTAGCTTATACTCACCCCTGCACGGGCTTCGCCCGCACTACGTTGTGTTGGTTGCAGACGACGGACAGCGTTGACCTTAGATGAGGCTTGTAGAGCGGGACGGTACCCGGAGGTGGACCACTGGGCGGGACGTGCACAGAGCAGACGGCGGGACCCGTGGAGCAGAGGAGCTATCTGTACCCACCCTTCAGGTGGGATTCCCAGTGGACAGCTCGGAGTAGCGGCTTTTACTTTTCAGTTGCTGTTTTCCCTTTCGAGTTGTACTTTACTTTCAGTTTGGGTTTGTATACTGGCCCATTTACTTTTCCGCACTTTCAGTAGCACTCTGCTTTTGTTTAGAGTTTACATTCTGCTTGCTTACTCTGTGGTGTTTGTTTACTTTTCATAGGCAATGCCTTCCCTTTTTACTGGGATTTACGCCTTGGTGCTAGTCGCCAGCCCCTGGCCTATGGAAGGCGGGCTTGGGGTAGTCACGGCACGGATCCCGAGGGCGGGTCGTGACATTTTTGGTTGTGGTTATTTCTTATTCACCCTGAAATGTGTGACCTATTGCAAAATAATTCTTGAGGAAGGAAATCCCTCATTTCAATTTTCTTCGTATCATGAAGAATGGGTTTGGAATTACTTATCTATGGGATATGTTTGGGCTGTCTTAATAAACGATAATGAATTAGATAATTTTAATCTAATGTAAAATATGGGGATTATATTAATTTTTTTATGGATTTGATGTTATTAAGTTATAATGTATTATATAGGCCTCACGTCCGGCTAAATGTTATGCTCATTAAGGACATTTTTTATGATTTATGATATGTGTTGTGACTGTAATGTATGTTTTTTTTAAAGGATGGGGCAGAAGCCTCAATTTATTATTTGAAATCAAAGACCTCTTTAGACTGGGTAAAGGGAGACCCATTACATAGCCCGAAGGCCCAAGGCAAAGTGGACTGAATACAAGGCTTGAATGCCCATTTTTTTGCCCAAAGGACCCCTCGGTGAATAGTACTGCTACAGTACACGCACAGCTACAGTCCCTGCTACAGAACCACCACTGCTACAGTACCTGCTACAGTCCCTCTGCCGCTATAGTGCTACCGCTACTCCAGTGCCACCGCAGCAATAGTACCTGCTACAGTAAAACTACAGTACCTGGGAAATTCTCCCCTGCCCAGATTTGATCATGGGTCTTTTGGATGCCAAGCAGAAGTCAGTACAACTAGGGTACAAGCTTGATGAAAAAAAACTGTTGTGTATGTTGGTATTGTTGTGATATCACACTAAAATAGAAATTTCTGACATCATATATTTTCCTAACCAAAGCTTTCCCACTAGGATAATGGATTATGAGATGAAACACATAAAATATAGTTGAATTTGATAAAAATACATTTGTTGAATCTGAAATGAGGACATTGATACATTGTGATGCGTGGACTTTCTTGTGAGGTGGTGGTGTGTGGTTGAGTTGAAATGTAGGGATGATGGGTGACATGTGTCCATACATTTCAGGTGGTAAGGTGATGGGTTATTGGCCATGATTTTGTGGAAGGACAGTTGCGGTTGTTTGTATGTGCATTTATGGTGTGAGTTTGTTTTTTTTTTCTATGATTTTCTGCTATCGAGGAGATGGATCAGTGGAAATGATGAGGTACTTTTGATATGTGGTTGTGTTTCACTAGAATCATGTGTAGTGATAGATTAATTATGTAATAATGATTTAAATTATTGGGGTTTTGGTTTAGTTAATGGGATTGAAATGATAAATCAACAAATAGAAGGTGGTATATGTGGTAATGTGTGGATTATGGTTAAAAATGTAACAAATGGGATGGATAATGGAAATGGGTTAGTGGTGTGATGTGGCTTTTGGTTTCTTTGGTGTTACATATTTTGAGGTGGCAGTGAATTTGGGGATTTTATAGATTATTTACTGTATTGTTATAAACCAATTAGTTGGGATAGTGTGTGGATATAAATATACACATGTAATTGACTTTTGATTTATATATGTACCCAACCTATAAAAGAACTGCATGACGATAGTTATATATTTACAGATGTAGGTATTTTAACAATGACATGGTGATGAGGATAAATGGATGGATACCCACTCTTCCTCTATCAATCTTCTAGTCAATAAGATATAGATAGGTTGTTCTGACTGAGGTATGCTAGGTAAATAGGTGATTGAATAGGTGTTTTGGGGTGAGATTTGATGATTTCTCTATGGAGTGGTGGACGAGGTGATTTTGGGGGTTTTATGATATGCCCATTCTAAGGGAAATCTTATGGTCGGGGTATTGAATTTTATGAGGGGGAACACGGTTTATATAATTTATGTTCATGATACATTCCTACTATGGATATTTTTGTGATTTGATGACCCAAATTTATACGAGTGAGATGTGATTTCACTGTACTACAGGGTGGTGGCCCAGGTGTCTATAGGTGTGGTCTGATATGACCATGATTTGAGGAAATGGTATATAATCTTATCAAGATATGGGAGCACCAAGACATTCTATTTTGTGGTTTAATAGAGGAAAATTATTGGGAATGTGGTGTGGGGAACCCTTTATCAATAAACTTCATAATATATTAATATAAATGTATTGTGTTATTTAGTGATCATATCTTGATGATGTTGTGATGTATAAATTACCTATTTAGTTGTCTTTTCTCACTAGTCCATTAGTATGCTTATTTAACTTGTGCATCAGTGACTTTGGTTTAACTAATGATTATACTTTTATGCTCATCCTATTTATATAAAATTATTTTAACATTTCTAGTAGGACAACGTAAGAAATGCTCGATATTACTATCTCAGATATTTGGACTGCTATTGTGTCACTACTTTAGCTTATATTTTGGGTATTTACTTGAGAGAAACTTATATGTGTCGATTTTATGTATGTACATGTTTTAAAAATTCATTACCCAGTTGAGTGTGTAAACATGTGGTGCAAATGTTTTTCTTGAATAATGATGATGACATTTTGTGTATTTGTATCAACTACTATCACTTTAATTACGAGATAATTAAGAACTGAAATACTATTACATGTATTGATTATTAATTTGATAAGCTAAATGGGTCTAGTTGATTTTAAAAGACTCATATGTGGTTAGGATATCATCAAATGATGTTGAAAGATGAGGATGTTATAAAGACTACCTTAATAGGCAGATATAAGAATTATGTGTTAATTTTTATGTCATCCAATATGAAAATTTCCTTATATATGTTCATTTATTTGAAGAATTTAGTTTTGATAGAATATATCCATTGGTTCATGGTTTTTTTCAACAATGAAATCCTTTTATAATATGTGACGCAGAAAAATAATACATAACATTTGTATGGAATTTTAGGAGTTCATATTCATCGGAAGCTATTCAGAATGTTTTCAATGTGTGAGTTATGATATCATGAAGTTCATTTCATGGTACATGTTGTGTCCCAATCGGTATGGACTTTGTTATCCATTAATGATTTAGTAATTCATTTCATGGTATTATTACTATATATTTTTAGAGGTAGAGTGTTTCCATGGAATTTCATGTTATTATAGGAGATCTGTAGCCATGTTATCTCAAGTTTTGACTCCTTTGATATCCCTGAATAGAAATGATTTTGGCATTTTGGTAGACTGGAAAATATTAAGAAGCATTCATTCACATTAAGGATATGTTTCTTAATGCTTTGGTTCTTCATATTCCTAAAGAGAAAATTTACATTGAGTTTTTATATAATTCCTCACATCATAGTTTAGGTTGTATCATGATGATGTTTAGATTATTTATTTCTTATGGGTTTCTATAAATATTTCCTCATGAACATAACTATACCACCCAGGATCGAGAATTGGCAACAGTCATGTTTTCCTTGAATGATTGGAAAATATTAGCTCATTAGGGATCATTTTTTGGTTTTTACTGATTAGAAGAGCCTGACGTATGGCTTATCTTTGTGTGATTTGGACATGAGGTAGTTTCACTAGAGGGAATTATTACAATATTACAATTTTGATATTTCATATACTCTAGGAATGGGTAATGTTGTAGCTTATGTGTTGAGCTAGAAGGAACATAATGATGTCATATATCAATATGATGATTCATAAAGAGTGATGGAAGAGATATTAGTGATAAATCTTCATATGGGAGATGTTAGTTAAATATGGTTTCTTTTACATATGGTAGTGAATACATAATTGATGAGGTATGTCGAGGAGTCCCAGCTAGGGGATTCTTAGGTGAAGGTCTGGAGAGACTGAACTTTATTTATTTATGCCCCTGGTGGTTGGTTTGAGGATAAAAAACAATTGGTGTTGTTCCAGGGGAGGATATTTTCCCCTTTGTAGATGTGGGAGATGGTTCTCCATGAGTTCTGTAGATCTCCCATGGTTGTACATCTTGAAAAAACAAAGTTGTTTTGATTTCTGAGACATTTTTTGGTTGTCTTGGGTTGAAGTGTGTAGTTAAATAGATTGTGTAATCATATTTGTTATGTCATAAGGTAAAATATGAGAATCATGTTCCAATGGTTTTCTCTATCCATTTGATATTACACAATAGAATTAGGAGGAAATATCAATGGAATACATTACTAGTCTACCTCGATATCAGGTAGGATGTTATGTTATATGGGTAATATTGGACCATTTGATGAAGTCAAATTATTTTATAAAAATCATGGAGTCAATCTGAAAAGTTTTTTCCTAGTTTAGTACTTGGGGGAGGGGGGAGTCTCCATGGTTTACTAAGGAGGATCATATCTAATCATGGTTTCTATTATAGCTGCATGCTGTGGAGATGTATCTAGCTTTATTTTCACTCTCATTAATTCCATAGCACTAATTTACAACTTCATAAGGACCTTCATATAGAGAAGACTATCTAGAATCATGAAGACATTATCCATTCATATGTCATTGATTTTGGAGGCTCAGGGATATGACATCTACCTATGGTCGAGTTTAATTACAACTATTATTTTCACAGCATCATTGGTATGAAACCATTTTAATATTAACATGTACCACATTACTTGTAACAACAGAAACATTTATAAATAAAATTCCCCTTTTGATTTAATAGACTAAAAATTAAATTTTTTATATAAAACACTTTTAAGGGAAAAGTGGGAAACCGAGAAGTCCCTCAAGAAAGAAACAAAACAAACCACGAAAAGAAAACCCATAACAAACTAGAGGATATACCCCTTCCCAAAAGCTGCTCCATGACTACAAGACTTCACCAAGATGGACCCTTCAGCCAGAAGTCTCGTGCCAAAATTCATGGGCAGAAAACCAATAGAGAAGCCATACCCTCTCAATCATCCATTTCCAAAAGGCCAGCACCAATAATGACTTAATGATCTGATCCCGTTCTAATGTAGATCCATGTAGATTGAAGGAAACAAAGAATCACATGTCGCAACAACACCGAGGAAAAGAAATCCTGAAGCAGACACAACACGTACAAGAAAACATCTCACTAAAGATAAGAAACACCATAAACTTAACCAAAGTCATTAAAGATTAAATTGATTATACATGAGTCTATTTTCCTAAATAGTTTCTAGGAAAGAGATGAGATCTGAGTGGTTGGTGCATCTGTATGAAGAGCCTCTACTCAGATGGACAGCTTGTCTCGTGTCTGAATATACTCCTCAAGACTGATCTTCCCATTATTGAAGCCCCCAACTAATATCGAGTCCTGCCTGTCAATCCAAGCATATTTTTCTCCTTAAGGGACATCCATAGAGGTCGCCTCATCATTTTAGCGGCTTATTATTCAGTTTCATTGAGATAAAAAACATGTTCTATAGGTTCTTATTCTGAGATCATGAGAAAATACAAGGATTTTTCATCCACAACACCTACATTTCCATGTATTTCCATCTGATTGTCTTTTAATTTCTTCACTGATTGTGTCTCCATAGGAAGAGGTAAGTATGAGTTATCCTTCTTCACCTTATGAATTCCCTTCCTCCCTTCCAAGGATGGCCTAACCCGAACACCATCCATCTCTTGAACCGCATAGATAGACTCTTTCAACAATACATCACCATCAATATGCTCATCATTAACCTCATTCAACATCAATGCATGAGGTTGTATGTCTGTGGCCTCCTTAGCAGAACAGTCCTGAGTCCTACCCCCCTCTAAAACATGTCACGAGTCATCAAATTAAAGACATTATAAACTGTTGTACACATGGAAATTCGTATTAGGACATTCCGAACTCACTCCTATTGATGTATTCTCCCAACCATTACTACCTTATCTAGTGTTAGAAACCCTTCTGTTTTGGACCTTAGAAACCAAGTGATACTCCACTTCCCCCTTTGTATTGTCCACTTCCACTACATCCTTAAAAGGACCTGCAGTTCCATTTCATGGGCCCTCGGATGCAAATGAGGGCAGACCCACTCTTGCATTAGCAGTAAACCCAATGCATACTAACCCCCCACACTCATGAAAACCCAATGAAATGACCATGAGCTACTTGCTGTGATTTTAGGTGACACCTCCCATTGTAGGTTCCTTGAACCGTGCATCCAGTCTAGCCATGGGTCCTCTATCAAGACCCTAACCATTTCCAACCAAATTCGTATCTAGATTTTGGAGTGGGTTACACCCAACCTGAGGTTGACCATGCACTTCCCCATCAATCTGCATTCCCCCTTGCCCCCAACTCAAGGACCCATCCACACCACTTGCGTAACACCTGAGAATTTTATGTGAAATATTTTGTACTCATGTTATATAAATCATCAAAGGAATCTTTCACTACACACAACACTATCTTGGCTTGCTTTACACGCAACCGCGGCCTTCCTTGATAGCTTGCATCATACGCAATACCGAGTTTCACTAAACAATGATATGCTAATAAAATATTATTAAAACTATCTGTTATGAAAAGTAATAACCACTTTTTGAAATTTTATAAATTTTATTTTTCAAAATGGATTTCATTTTTGGATTCGGAATATCGAAATTAGCCTCGGGTGAAATTTTGGTATTTTTCTGAAAACATTCAATTTATTATGAATAGTGAAACCACTAAGTGGTAGTTAAAAAACTGAATTTTTCATAAAACTTAATTTTACTGCTTCGGTGAGTAGCATTTTGAAAATTCGAGAGACACGGTTGATGTCAGTAAGTAAAATGTAGTACAATGAGATGAAAATAATTTTTTGGTGAATAGTAACTTTTTACTTTTTTTACCACGGTTAAAAGTAAATAGGGTAATTAAGGGTAAAAATGATATTATTATTAACATAAAACATGTCCTAATTCTATTGGACAAGTGTAATTCGACAAAAAACAACCTTAGGAATAAAATATGACCATTTAGGCCCACTTTAATTAGATTAGGACATTTATTATTAATTTATTTAAAGAAGGGTTAAAATAGTTAAAATCAACGTTTAATATAAAAATCATTTTTAATATGGGGTTATAAATAAGATAAATTCGACTATAAATATTAATTATAAAGATAAAAAGATTTCATACATAATCTTATTTTATTTGAAATTTTTAGACATTAAATAATTTAATTTATTTATGACACAATGATGATGCAGTAATTATCTTATTAATGAAATATTGACATAAGTGATGTTATAAATACCCAAATAAATGTTATTTTAGACTTTTTATGAATTAAAATAATTTTATAGGTTAGTATGACATGTTATAATTGAGTTAAGTAACTTTTTTCGAACTAATAATTATATTATGAGTTTCACAAAAATCAATTTCTAAATAGTGTCAAAATTGACATAAAATAGTTTTTAAAACAAATATTATATTATTAATTGTTATTTTATTTCTAAAAACCTAAGGAGAGGTCAAATGGCTTAGATAAGGTTATATATATTAATAATAAACAACTTGGGGTTCGTTTGTCTTGATATAGTATGTTTATTAACCTTATAGTGTAAGAAAACAAGAAGACACTGTAAAAGTTAAATTATCTAACTTAAAGTTAAATATAAATGATAAGGTTAAAATTGATACCTAAACTTGTATAAATTCTATTGGATGAGAGTATTTAGACCCCTAACCACCTTATCTTAGAAATATATCAAGTTTTAGCTATTAAAAACCTAATTTGTCTTTATAATAAAATAATATTTTTAGTTATTCCAAAGGTTCCCCTCTCCTCCCTTATAAAAGGGCACCTCCTCCCCCTCTTCCTAACACCGCATTTAGCCTTCAATCTCGGCCAACACCTTCAACTTTCACCTCTCCACTTACCTAGAGACATCCTAGAGGTCCTGGTCTTCTTCAAAGACCAATTTTATTACCCTAAAAGGAGGTCTCAAAGAAGCACTTCAAAGAAGAGGTAATGTCCGTTACCGATTCTTTCATCTTTATTTCTTCTTCCACTTATTCTTATTTAGTTGTTTCATTATGAAGTAATAAAATAAGTATTACTCATATACTTATATTCTATTATTGTATGAAACAAACCTATTTCACCATTTATCCATCCTATGGAAAATGAAATCACCGCGCGTGCGTACGTACGGAATACCGTCTCCACGTCGTGGTGTAATCTATTTTCCACCACCACCTTACTTGAATGGGTATAATGGTGACAATAATGACTATATATGACTATTATAAAGTGATATTGATTCTGAAATAGTATACATACACTCCAATACAATTCCACGATCATAGGAACAATATCATCACTCGTGCGTACGTATGGAATACCTTCTCCACGATGTGATGTGACTCATTCTACATGATCTTCATTTGATAATGATTATATAAATGAATTTAATGAATTAATATGATATATATTACAATAATACCATTCTGTAAATGAGGTATCTATAACCTAAAGATAAGAATAAGAATTTATTCGCCAAAACACGCATATGAACAAAAATTAATAAACGCCTGAATAACAAGTAGTAATGAAATATTACTAATAAGAAGCTAAGAATATGACCATATATGATATCATAACAATAAGTATGATTATGGAATAAGTCAATAACATTATTTAAATCATTATACAGGAGTTTTGGGCACTTATGAGGCAAATCGGACCTAAGGTAAGGGAAATATCACAATCTCATTTTTATCCGAGATTGTTTATACTTTGGTATTTACTGGGGTGTATTTAATCATCCACATCCATGTTTCCTCAATATGTAATATTATTTCCATCCACCTAAAATTGTTTAAAACCTATTTTACCCTTTGGTGAGTTTTTAGTAAAATATATGAAAGGAATCTTTTGTCGTTTTTCGTTCGAGGTACTTTTTGACTTTTCTGAAAAAAGTATGGAAAGAATGTTTTTTTAACTTATACAGGATGAATGGATTTTTAAAACATTATTTTCAAGAAGATTCCTTTACAAGATTTCATGTTTATTTTTAATCAACTTCTTTTAGTTTATAATTGTACGACATGTTAAGAAAGGAAAAGTGTTTTTGAAGCAGAAAGGATATTTTCTTCAAGAATGGAGTTCAAGTGTTTTATCAAAATTATTTTCCATATAAGATAATAAAGGGTTCTGTTTTTATCACTATTATTACATTTATTTGATTATGTTGTGATGGAATTATATTTTTATTAATTCCTTTATCCTATATGAATTGTTTTATGAAGTCACGATGTTTAAGATTCCCATTTTTATTACATGTGTTATGCTATGATGTATGGTTTATGATTTTGTGGCACACATAAAAATGGTATCATTATGAGATGGGTGGGACCTATATCTCCCTCCAATTCATTGGGTAATGATTTTATATCTCATGAGATAGACATGGATGGAACGGTATGATATACTGGTTCAGTGAAACAGGACTGAAATGAGGAGTGAAATCGGTTCAGAAATGAACTTTATCAACTAAGATAGTCTTGGCAATGAGTCTTGACTAATAAGAAATGATTATCTATGATTATTTGTGTATGCCACAAATTTTCATGTTTTATGTTATGATTATTGGGATTTCATTTCACTACTATGAATTATCCCATGTTATGAAATTATGCTCTCTTTTGCAGGTTATGATTTCCAAAAGTTATGTTCTTAGGAATATGATGTGATTGATATTTCTTTTGTTTACCCTTACTGAGCATTTGAGCTCACCCTTTTGTATGTTTTCTTTCCCCATGTCAGGAAGAAGGTTATTAAGTAAGATATGCCAAAAGGGACTATAGATATGATGAAATAAATGGGAGACATTGTTGACGCTTTATGAACTAGTTGTTTATGTTTCCCAATTTCTAAAGATATTATACCTATACGGTCCTTTCGTGGTTTTGTTATATGTTGTAATAAGTATTCTTCAATTTTGAAGTATTAACAATGTATGTAAAGTATGGGTCGTTATAGTTAGCATCAAAGGAAAGGTATAGTCAACCATTGGAAACTAGGATGTAAAAGCCTTAGTAAGAACCCTAAGGATAAGTCTAAGTATAGAACACAATCTTAGTGTTTTAGAAATGGCCATGAATAACCTAGGATAATACCTTAAGTGTGAAATTTTATTCGTGATTATGTGGTTTTCCTATTATAATTAGTGTTACTCACACAATTATTCTTGGTTTTAGTCAATGGCTGGAACCCGAAGGAACCGTGTTAATGCGGAATGCGACGGGCAATGCAATGATTGTCCCCATGAGAAACCAAATGTTATGGGAGCTGGAATGAAAAATCTTGTAGCCATGCTCACACAACTGTCTCAAGATATGAATCATGCAGGACTTCCAAACAAGCAAATGAAGTAGAAACATTCTGTTGAATCCTTCATCAGACATCGTCTACCTTCATTCAGCGGGTCTACATATCCATTAGTTGATAAACAATGGATTAGTACTACTGAAAAGATTTATTTAGTTCTTCAATGTTCTGAGCATGATAAAGTCATCTTAGTAGTTTATAGTTTGGAAGGTGATGTTGATCAGTGGTGTAATCTTATTAAGAATACGAGGAAAAGGGATGAAATTGATTCCATGGAATGGGACGAGTTCAAGAACTTATTTTTCAATAAGTACTCCCCTCATATTCTCAAAAAAAAAGATGGAGAAAGAGTTTCTTGAACTGAAGCAAAAGGATGATGAATCTGTTGGTACCTAGGAAGCAAATTTTACAGGACTTGCAAGGTACGCTTCTGGTATTATTGTCCAACCTGAGAGTAAGATCTATCGATTCTTTAGTGGCTTAAAACCAAGTCTTCGAAGGGCCTTATCCATAAGGGGCTTCAATAGCTACGAGGAAATCGTTTGATGTGCTCTCAAAGTTGACATGGAGATTGGAGTAACCCATCAGTCATATAGGTTTGATAAGAAGAGGAAAATGGAATTCAAAGGAAAATCTAAAGAGCACACTGAAAATAGGATGAGCTTTCCATTATGCTCAAAGTGTGGAAGGAAACATGGATGGATTTTTCTTAAAGGGACATGTAAATGTTTCAAGTGTGGAGAAGAAGGTCATCGGGAATTTGAATGTCGCGATGATGGGAAGAAGATGTTTAATGATGCAAAAAAATGAAGGGACACACAGAATGAACCTACTACACTTCAATGTTTCATGTGCAAGGATATGGTACATTATGCCAATAAATACCCTAATCCAATGGTTGATGATGATGGTCGACGTCAACAAACTCTTAAGGCTAAAGACAAAGGACAGTCATATGCAATTTCTATCAGCGATGTGGAGTACGATAATGATGTGGTGAAAGGTACACTTACCATCCACTCTAAAGTAGAAAATGATTAATTTGATTTTGGATCCACCCACTCTTTTATTTCTCAAGAATTTTCTAAGGGTATCACTGTTTTACCTCAACAATTAGATGTCGAGTTAGATGTGACAACACCTAATGGCACAACAGTCGCATCAAAAGATTATAATTCTTCTCTGATCGAAGTTTGTGGGAAAGTGCTTCCTGCAAATATTGTGATCCTTCCTATAGTGGTATTTGACTTTATTCTTGGAATGGATTGGCTTTCTTTATATGGAGGTCATATCAATTTCCAATGAAGGGAAGTCACATTTTATAATCCAGATCAATCTATGATCGTCTATCAATGCAAGGATGAACATAATATTCCAGTGGAAATTCCTTCTACCTTATGGGTCTTGATTCCACTAAATTAAGGTTATTTATCTCAAATGGTTGGTGAGAAACTCACGATTAAGAATATTCCCATTTTACGGGAGTTTGACGATGTCTTTCTGGAGGAATTACCGGGTCTTCCACCAAATCGTGAAGTTGAGTTTTGAATAGAACACGTACCGGGTGCTTTGCCTATTTCAAAGACACATTATAGAATGGACCGAATTAAGTTTCAGGAATTGAAGAAGCATCCCAAATAGAATCTTGATAAGGGATTCTTACGCCCTAGTGTGTCACCTTGGGGAGCACATGTTCTATTTGTTAAGAAGAAAGATGGATCAATGAGACTCTGCATTGATTATCGAGAACTTAACAAGATCACTATCAAGAACAAATATCCTCTCCCACGCATTGATGACTTATTTGACCAACTATGCAGAGCTCAATACTTTTCCAAGATTGATCTTCGTTCAGGGTATCATCAATTAAGGGTCAAAAGGGAGGATATACCAAAGACGGCTTTCCGTACAAGGTATGGACACTATGAATTTATAGTGATGCCATTTGGTCTTACTAATTACCCTGCTATCTTCATGGATCTGACGAATAGAGTCTTTAGAGACTATCTTGATCAATTTGTGGTAGTCTTTATAGATGATATTCTTGTCTATCCAAAGAGCAAGGAAGAACATGAAGATCACTTGAGAATTATATTGAAGACCCTGAGAAAGGAGAAGCTTTATGCCAAATATACCAAGTGTGAATTTTGGCTTCAAAACGTTTCATTTTTGGGTCACATAATCTCAAAAGAGGGGATATCCGTGGATCCAACAAAAACAGAAGTTATCGAAAGATGGTCGAGACCAACAACAGTAACTAAGATCCGAAGTTTTCTTGGTTTGGCTAGAAATTATCAACGTTTTATGAAATATTTTTCACGATTATCTAATCCACTCTCCAAGTTGACTCGGAAAGGATTTATGTTTGTATGGACGGAAGAATGTGAAGAGAATTCCAAGGAGTTGATAAGAAGGTTATCCAGTGCACCTGTGCTCACACTGCCTTGTAGTGGAGAAATGTCTCTGATCTACAGTGATGCATCCAAGAAGGGTTTGGGGTGTGTTCTTATGAAAAATGATATGGTGATATCTTATGCCTCACGACGGTTGAAAATACATGAGCAAAATTACCCACTCATGATTTGGAGTAAGATGCGGTAATCTTTGCATTAATGATTTGGAGGCATTACCTTTATGGTTAGAGGTGTGATATTTATACTGATCATAAAAGTTTAAAGTATATTTTCACACAAAAGGATCTGAATATGCGCCAAATAAGATGGTTGGGGCTGATTAAGGATTACGACTGCTCAATTCATTACCACCCTGGGAAAGCAAACAAGGTGGGGATGCATTAAGTCAACAAGACCATGCTAGTTTAACCATGATGAGGATCACAAAAGATCCAATATTTATGGATTTACAAAGGATGGATCTTGGAATTATAATGAAAGGGGAAAAATCATATCTTTCTCAAATGAATGTTCAACCATCTATACATGTGAAGATTAAAGATGCACATAAAGAAGATGTCGAGTTACAAAAGAAGGTGAGAAATGTTCCTGAATTCAACCTTGATTGTGATGGGATAATAAAGTTCAGGAATCGGGTTCGTGTTCCTCCCATCCCCGAATTAAAGAAGGAGCTGCTAGATGAGGCTCATAGTTCTTCATTCTGGATTCATCCTGGAAGCACGAAGATGTATAGGGACCTGAAAGAGTACTTCTGGTGGGATGGCATGAAAAGGGATGTTGCTGAATATGTATCTCGATGCTTGGTTTGTCAGCAAGTTAAAGCTGAGATACAGAAGTCTACGGGGATGTTACAACAACTACCCATACCTGAATGGAAATGGGAAAAAATCACTATGGACTTTGTCACAGGACTTCCTAAAACGTCCAAAGGCAATAATTCTTTCTGGGTCATAGTTGATCTTCTTACCAAGTCTGTACACTTCATTGCTATTAGAGAGTATTTCTCTCTGGATCAGCTTGGCAGGATATATGTAATGGAAGTGGTAATATTGCATGGAGTACCACTTTCTATTATATCTGATCGTATTCCGAGATTTACCTCAAAGTTCTAGCGAAGACTTCAGCATACTCTGGGTACAGAGTTGAGTTTCAGCACTACTTATCATCCTCAAACAGACGGTGAGTCTGAGAGAACAATTCAAACTCTGGAAGATCTGTTGAGAGCTTGCTCTATGGATTTCAAAGGTGGTTGGGATCAACACATACCTTTGGTGGAATTTTCTTATAATAATAGCTTTCACTCCAGTATTCAGATGGATCCTTATGAGGCTCTATATGGAAAGAAATTCAGGACTCCAACTTGCTGGGATGTAGTTGGGGAAAGAAAGCTATTAAGACATGATCTCGTTTATGAAATCGAAGAAAATGTCAGATCTATTCAACAACATATAAGTGCAGCTCAGAGTCGACATAAAAGTTATGCCGACAACCGAAGAAAAGACCTAGACTTTGAAGTGGGTGATAATGTGTTCTTACGAATATCTCTCTGGAAGAGAGTAATGAGATTTGGAAAGAAGGGGAAGTTGAGCCCTAGATATATCGTTCCTTTCGAAATACTGGATCGTGTCGGGAAGGTAGCTTACCGATTGGCACTTCCACCGAATATCTCTCAAGTACACGATGTGTTCCATGTATCTCTCCTGAGAAAGTACATACCTGATCCTTCACATGTACTCAGCTCAGAAGTTGTACCGCTGGAGCAAGATCATTCTTATGAAGAAAAGCTGATAGAGATTCTGGATTGTAGAGAAAAAGTCCTACGAAACAAGAACACTCTCTTGGTAAAAGTTTTATGGAGGAACCACCAATTAGAATAATCTATATGGGAGCTTGAGGATATGATGAGGGAGATGTATCCTCATCTGTTTGTTACAAAATGACAAATTTCGAGGGAGAAATTCATTTTAAGGGGGGTAGAATGTAACACCCCAGACTTTTATTAGAAATATTTTGTTTTTATGTTATATAAATCATCAAAGGAATATTTCACTACACACAACACTAGCTTGGCTTACTTTACACGCAACCGCGGCCTTCCTCGATAGCTTGCGTCGTACGCAATACCGAGTTTCACTATATAATGATATGCTAATGAAATATTATTAAAACTATCTGTTATCAATAGTAATAACCACTTTTTTAAATTTTATAAATTTTATTTTTTAAAATGGACTTCATTTTTGGATTCGGAATATCGAAATTAGCCTAGGGTGAAATTTTGGTATTTTTCTAAAAACATTCAATTTTTGATGAATAGTGAAACCACTAAGTGGTAGTTAAAAAACTGAATTTTATCATAAAACATATTTTTACCGCTTATGTGAGTAGAATTTAGAAAATCCGAGAGACACGGTTGATGTCAATATGTAAAATTAGGTTCAATGAGATGAAAATACTTTTTTGGTGAATAGTAACTGTTTACTTTTTTTACAATGGTTAAAAGTAAATAGGGTAATTAAGGGTAAAAATGATATTATTATTACTCTAACACATGTCCTAATTCTATTGGACAAGTGTAATTCTACCAAAAACAACCTTAGGAATAATATATGTCCATTTAGTCCCACTTGGATTAAATTAAGACATTTATTATTAATTTATTTAAAGAAGGGTTAAAATACTTAAAATCAAAGTTTAATAAGTAAATAATTTTTAATATGGGGTTATACATAAGATAAATTAGACTATAAATATTCATTAGAAAGATAAAAAGAGTTCCTACATAATGGTATTTTATTTGTAATTTTTAGACATTCAATAAGTTAATTTATTTATGAGACAATGATGATGCATTAATTATCTTATTAATGAAATATTGACATAATTGATGTTATAAATACCCAAATAAATGTAATTTGAGTCTTTTTATGAATTACAATAATATTCTAGGTTAATATGACATGTTTTTATGGATTTAAGTAACTTGGTTCGAACTAATCATTCTGTTATGAGTTTCAAAAAAATCAATAACTAAATAGTGTCAAAATTGACATAAAATAGTTTTTAAAACAAATATTATATTATTAATTGTTATTTTATTCCTGAAAATCTAAGGATCGGCCAAATGACTTATATAAAGTTATATATTTTAATAATAAACAACTTGGGATTCGTTTGGCTTGATATAGTATGTTTATTAAACTTATAGTGTAAGAAAACAAGAAGGCACGATAAAAGTTAAATTATCTAACTTAAAGTTAAATCTAAATGATAAAGTTAAAATTGATACCTAAACTTGTCTAAATTCTATTGGATGAGATTATTGCGACCAATACCCACCTTACCTTCGAAATATATCAATTTGGAGCTATTAAAAACCGAATATGACTTTATAATAAAATAATATATTTTGTTATTCCAATGGTGCCCTTCTCCTCCCTTATAAAAGGGCACCTCCTCCCCCTCTTCCTCACACCACATTGAGCCTTCATGCTCGGCCAACCCCTGCCACTTTCTCCTCTCCACTTCCCTAGAGACATCCTAGAGGTCCTGGTCTTCTTCAAAGACCAATTTTTGTGCCATAAAAGGAGGTCTCAAAGAAGCACATCAAAGAAGAGGTAATGTCCGTTACCGATTCTTTCATCTTTATTTCTTCTTCCACTTATTCTTCTTTGGTTGTTTCATTATGAAGTAATAACATCAATATCACTCGTATACGGATATGTTATTATAAGTATGAAACAACCCTATTTCACCATCTATCCATCCTATGGAAAATGAAATCACCGCGCGTGCGTACGTACGGAATACCGTCTCCACGCCGTTGTGTAATCTATTTTCCACCACCACCTTACTTGAATGGGTATAATGGTGTAAATAATGACTTTATATGACTATTATAAAGTGATATTGATTCTGAAATAGTATACATACACTCCAATACAATTCCACGATCATAGGAATGATATCATCACTCGTGCGTACTTACGGAATACCATCTCCACGATGTGATGCGACTCGTTCTACATGATCTTCATTTAATAATGATTATATAAATGAATTGAATGAATGAATATGATATATATTACAATAATACCATTCTATAAATGAGGTATCTATAACCTAAAGAGAAGAATAAGAATTTATTCGACAAAACACGCATAAGAACAAAAAGTAATAAACACACGAATAACAAGTAGTAATGAAATATTACTAATAAGAAGCTAAGAATATGACCATATATGATATCATAACAATAAGTATGATTCTGGAATAAGTCAATAACATTATTTAAATCATTAAACAGGAGGTTCATACACTTACGAGGCAAATCAGACCTAAGGTAAGGGAAATATCACAATGTCATTTTTATCCGAGATTGTTTATACTTTGATATTTACTTGGGTGTATTTTATCATCCCCATCCATGTTTCCTCAATATGTAATATTATTTCTATCCACCAAAAATTATTTAAAACCTATTTTACCCTTTTTTGAGTTTTTATTAAAATATATGAAAGGAATCTTTTGTCATTTTTCGTACGAAGTACTTTTTGACTTTTCCGACAAAAGTACGAAAAGAATGTTTTTTTAACTTATACGGGATGAATGGATTTTAAAAAAATTATTTCCAAGAAGCTTCCTTTACAAGTTTTCATGTTTATTTTTAATCAACTTCTTTTAGTTTATAATTGTACGACTTGTTAAGAAAGGAAAAGTGTTTTTGAAGCAGAAATGATATTTTCCTCAAGAATGGAGTTCAAGTGTTTTATCAAAATTATTTTCCATCTAAGATAGTAAAGGGTTCTGTTTTTATCCCTATTATTACATCGATTTTATTATGTTGTGATGGAATAATATTTTTATGGATTCAATTATCTTATATGAATTGTTTTATGATGTCACAATGTTTAAGATTCCCATTATTATTACGTGGGTTATGCTATGATGTATGGTTTCTGATTTTGTGGCACACATAAGAATGGTATCATTATGAGATGGGTGGGACCTATATCTCCCTCCAATGCATTGGGTAAATATTTTATATCTCATGAGATAGACATGGATGGAATGGTAGGTTATACCGGTTCAGTGAAACAGGACTGAAACGAGGAGTGAACTCGGGTCAGAAATGGACTTTGTCCACTATGATAGTCTTGGCAATGAGTCCTGACTAATAAGAAATGATTCTCTATGATTATGTGTGTATGACAAAAATTTTCATGTTTTATGTCATGATTATTGGGATTCCATTTCACTACTATGATTTATCCCATGTTATGAAATTATGCACTCTTTTGCAGGTTAAGCTTTCCAAAAGTTATTTTCTTATGAATATGATGTGATTGATATTTCTTTTGTTTACCCTTACTGAGCTTTGAGCTCACCCTTTTGTATGTTTTCTTTCCCCAAGTCAGGAAGAATGTTATTAAGTAAGATATGCCAAAAGGGACTATAGATATGATGAAATAAATGGGATACAATGTAGACGCTTTATGAAATAGTTGTTTATATTTCCCAGTTTCTAAAGATACTATACCTATACTGTCCTTTCGTGGTTTTGTTATTGTTGTAATAAGTATGATTCAATTTTGAAATATTATCAATGTATGTAATGTATGGGTCGTTATAACTTGCCCCAACCCTTGCTGCCTCATCCCACGTCTACAATCTTTCGCAGTGTGGCCTAACCACTTGCAAGCAGAACAAAAATCCACCCAGGACTCATACAATACTTGTTTTCTATATTGGTATTCATATCTAATAGTGATCGAAACAAAATCTGGGGGATGTCAAGAATCATAGACCTCGAAACACACCCTTATATTAACGCGATGGCACACAACTTTATTACAACTATCGAAACATAGAATCCTTCTAACGAGATTACCCACCATCCTAATAAGCACTGGATTCCAGAAAGGCAAAGGAAGATTATAGAAACTCACCAAAATCACTTTAGAAGGGGAGTCTCATTTCATGTGATAGTCATATTTCCATCTATGTTGGTAAAATCTAGACTTGTTGCAGCTGCGAGGTGCACATGACCTTTCCTTGATCAAGTCTTCCTCTTACACGAAGCTCACCATTAGGTTTCTATTTACAAGTAAACCAAGTGAATCCCTTTCCCAATGATTCCATGAGCTGAAGACACATCTATCTAATGTATCCACTGATGGCCTTCTACGTGTAAAATGAGCCCTCAATGTCTGGTTGAGCAACACCGAAGCTTCATAGAATTCCGAAAGTGACAATGGTAGGTTAGGGCTTCCCTTATACAAATTGGGGACCTTCGTGTTTAGAAAACATTCCAGAAACATAGCTGAGATCCAACATCTTAATCATGAGAGAACTAATTTAATGGAGAAGTTCAACCTCATCGAGATATTGACCCAAACCATGTTAGCAGAACCACCATATGAAATACTAACCATCTCGCATCTGACTGAATGTTTGTACTCTAGTGTATTAAAGGAATATTTTTTCATCGATATATCATTATGTGAATGTACAATATTTTTTATGGAAAAATGAATATACTTTCTTCAGAAAAATTTACTTTGTAAATGATTTTTATTTTTAAATGACAAAGCATTAATAGTATATTTGGGTAATATTCAAATTAAATTATGATATTTATTTCGATGAAGTAATAAATTTTTGAAATAAATAAAAATTTAATAAAATATTATTATTATATAATTTCTAATAAATATAAATAATCATACAATTTTTTTGAAGTAAAATGAAATTCATATAAGTGTACGAAAACTTTTACTATCAATAAAACCCATAACTTTTAATAAATGTTGGTTATTATTTTTAAAGAAAAAATTTATATATTTGGAATTGTATTTATATGAAATTAATATTATTTTTGGAATCATAATATTAAAATTATCTAATGGTGAGTTTTTCATAATTTTCTAAGACATTTGAATTTTCGGGTAATAATTAAATACATTACAGATAAACATTCTATATTATGACATCTTAATGACCCAAAAGTGATGTAATGAATACTATAAAGGGAATACATGATCTAATATATGTTACAAATTTAAAATAATTAGATTTTATGTTTATTTTTATGTTCTAAAATTCCATTATAAATCCTCCAAAACATGTAATATATTTTATGGTTTTAAAATCATTTGTTTAGGAGTATTACTCACCCACACATAAGAAAGGGATTATTTTTTTTAATTTTGAACCCTTAAATTCTAAAATTATTTAAAAAAACATAATTTGTAAGAAACCTTTTTTAAAAAACAGTGGATGGTTTGTTTTTTTAGTTATTTTATTACATAATGTCCAAAAACAACAACAATAATTAAATCCCCCTATTATCTAATATTAACCCCCGAAATCTCCCATTTCTGATAAAAACACCTTAGAGGACTAAAATAATCATCTATTTTTTTAGGGAGTCCAAACAGGCCTCTTTGAGATCTCTAGGATCCCCTCTCAATCTTTTGAAGTCACACACTCAAGTAAGGGATCCTAACTGTCCTCTATGCCTTTCAATTCATACACATTATTTGGAATTTGTGTTCTTAATTAAAATTTTTTACTATGTAAGTTTTTTATAAAGAACCATTTAATGACCAATTTATTTTATTTTAATGATATATTATTTATCCTCTCTCATTTTGACCTTTAACTAAAATTTTACAATGCAAAATTTTAGTAAGGGATTTATCTCATCAATTTTTTAGGCATCATGTTTTATGTTATGATTCTTAATTTCAGTTCTATCATTATGGGATGAATTATTATAAATCCCCCATAATATAAATTTTATTTATAAATTATCACATTCCCCCATTATCTATCATGGATCATCCCATGATCCTTTATCCACACCCGTTACGATGCCAAAAAATAGTTAGGATTATTTTGTTTATTCATGTTTCATCGTTACCTTATCCCTTAAATATCCAACTACAAATATTGGGATATGTTTCTACATATCCTTATTAGTGAAATTTTTTTTGTCTATATTATTAGAGAATAATTTCTCTCTCATTAAGCCATTTTTATGAATCTCTAAGTGATGTCGTTATGCTACTGAAATATCATCGTCATTTCTCCATGCCAAAAACATTGTGTAGTCAATACCGTACATATTTATTATCATGGATTCTCACATTAATGAAAATATAAATTCTTATTATGGACTAACATGTATATATTCCATTGTCCTCGATCTTGGAATAAATTATGATGATGAATGAATCCATGTTTTATGATATATGTGGCAAACTTAATCATGAGAAAAAAATCATTATGATGGGTGCACCCAGATAGCACTCCAATACATTGGGTAATATTCAGTGTCATGATATATCACATTGGGACATAGATTCAACCTCATTCTATTATGGTTCATTATTCACGAGGAGGTATTGGCGGATTTATACTTGAACTATGTTTATGATTCAAGGTATTATGTTGTTTCCACATTTCACATGTTATGGTTATCATGCTATATGATGCCTTATTATTGATGTTACATGTATTCCACATTGATATTCTATTTTTACTAATATGTATTATATTATTCATGATATGCCTCATTTATTCCAATACTAGGATTCACAGCTCACCCCTTTCTTATGTTTTTCCTCAGGATATCTCATACATTTTTAAAAAGACATGGAATTTTTGTAACATGTTAAGTATTTTTTCAATAATGATATGGTATCCCAAGCTTAAGATGTTATTATATGTACCTAATTCCCAAATAAACTAGAGTTATTAATATTTTATTTTATATAAAGTGTAATTTTAGGTAATAAATCATTTATTAAATTGTAATAAATATGTGGTTTGTTATTATTGGTATCAAAGAAAACATTTAGTTATATTTAGGATTAGGATTAGAAAACCCAATCAAATGCCTTAGAGATAAGAATATTAATAAGAAAATATCCATAAATTTTGGTAAGTAAAAATTAATTTTTTTATCAATAAGATACATCTTTTTGTGGGTACTACAAGTGGATGTTGTTCTGGAACAGATGTACCTAGGAGTAAAACTCCAACAAGGTGTTCTGGGCGGGATCAGGGTAACCTGTCACACATTGACGTGCCTTATTTCTCACCTACATTGAAACAACCATAGAACCTGATTTAGTAAATTCATATTCACATTATGACCCATTATTATAGGATTAAAACAATTCTTATAAGAATATATCATATTATATAGATCATGTATAACATAGATTGAATCCTATAAATTCACATGTTAATGAAATAAAAATAATTTATAAGTTATCCATTTAATCTCACTATATTTTCAATTATGTTTTTAAAAATTTAAAATAATCATCCGTAATTTTAAATATGTTCTGTCCAATGTCTTTAAATAACAAGAATTTGGTAAAAAAATCAATGTGACGTGAAATTTGATGATTTCCTCAATGAGATGATCAATCCAATGAGAGCGGGAATCATAAACATCATGATGATACTCTCTTAGTTGAATGAGTTTTTGAATAGAAACCTAGATCAATAAAAGATCCCCCCTGAGACTGAAAAAGGTACAATAGAGAGCTCCATGTTATAATGGTCATCTAATTTCAATGGTTCATCTGGTCTATTGATCATGGAACAATGGATCAACTCCACTGAAATGGTATTAACCACCCTCCAGAGTTTCAAGTAAGAGAAATTTGTACTAGATATTTGTAGCATGGAGGAGGAATCAGATTAGTGGTAAAAATGGATAAAATATATAAAGGATGGGGATGAGATCGAAGTGATGGAGTGGACAGAAATGCAAATATCGTTTTTTGATAAATATTTTCCTCTCACTCTACATCATGAAATAGAAAGGGATTTCTTTTCCCTCAAGTAAAATGATGATGAATCTATTAAGGTTTATGAGGAAAAATTGACAAGACATGCATAATTCTTCTTCAACATTATCATTTCCCCTAAATTCAAGGTTGAAAGTTTCTTTGGTGGGATAAATCCAACCATATGAATCTCCTTTACGATACATGACTTTTATTGCTATGAGAAAATTTTCTGATGTACCCTCAATATTGAAATGGAGATTGAAAAATCTCAAGGGAATCATCGGGATAATAAGAAGAAAGTGGGGTTTAATTATAGTGGTCTGATAGAGAAATATAACGGTTCTACAAAATTTGAAAACCCCCTTTTCATAGGTATGATAATAATCACACCAGAAATTGAATAAGGGTTGAGAAGAAATGATTTGGTTGTGGGAAGAAAGGAAAACTAGCTAACATTTATTGACAGGAGAAACCAACTAATGTGATGGAGGAAAGTAATTCTCCAGTTCACCCACTACACATTTTTCATTGTTTCTACTATATGTAACAAAGGCATTTTGAAAATTAATTCCTATGCCAAAGGATTTGGGCGACAACCAAAAACCTCAAAGGTAAAAAGTGTGATATTATTTCCACCACTACCGATGAAATGGATCCTAACAACAAAATGGTGACATGAACAATAGTTTTCATTCAAGAATAGCAAACACACTTTTTTATTATGGTTATATACATTAATTCATATAAAAACTGTTAATAGAAATATTAAAACAACTCCTTAAATCATGGAAGTAGAAATGTTGATGAAAATATAAAATGGGGAAATTATTGCATCCCATGTATATAACTCCTCCCCTATCAAATTTTTGTTGGATGAAATTCCTTGTAAACATTTTCATTATTCCTTTGGTATAATTTATTTCATATCTAGGAAAGTATTAGCTTTCCCTATATAGACCCTACATAATGTTTCATGATAAGTAAATAACGCTCTGTACTGCATGTTGGCCTTTGATTCTAAATAAGATCAAGGAGTAAGATGAATTTTAATTAGAACCAACATCTAAAGAATGGATATTATTTCCCTAAAATAATTTGTTTCTATCTTAAATAGTTGATTATACGAATAGAACCATCTTTGAAGATATTCCTATCATTAGGGAATGCACTGATGTGTTTCATGAAGAATTTATGGGACTTCCTTTTAAAAAAGATTTTGAATTTTCAATTGATCTTATACCTAGGGTGTTTCCACTATCCAGGAAACAATATTGGATAGATATTGTAGAACATGAAAACATGAAGAAATAATTACAAGGAAATTTGGATAAAGTGTTCATACAAACAAGTGCTTCGCCATTGGGTGCACCAGTCCACTTTATTAACAAGAATTATTGGTCAATGTTCATTTCCATTTATTATCGTGAGCTCAAAAGTATAACAATAAAAAAATAGTACCCACTACCAAAAATTTATTACCTATTTGATCGAATATGTTGAGCACAATATTTTTTCATGGTAGATCTATGGTCGGGATATTAATATATTAATGTCAAGAAGGAGGAAATTCCCAAGAATACTTTTTATATAAGGTATGAGCAATAGGAGTTCATAATAATGCCGTTTGGGATTTCAAATGCTCCAAAAATCATCATGGAAATGATAAATAGTGTCTTCAAATAATACCGTGACAATTTTTTGGAAGTATATATTGATTATATTCTAATTTTCACCAAAATAATTTTGAAACAAGAGGAGAATCTAGGAACCATAATTCAGACCAAAGGAAGAGGGAAACATTATGAAATGTACAACAATTGTGGGTTTTGGTTGAAGGATATATCAATCCAGGGGAATATCATCACATGTAATGGGATATATGGGGAACCATCAATGAAAGAATCAATTTAAGTATATTTGAGGCCATCATATGTGATAGATATCAATAGTTTCCATGGAATTGTAGGTTATTATCATCTATTTTTGAAACATTTCTCTCGATTATCAGACAATATTACCAAGATAACTCATAAGGGATTCAGATTTTATTGGAATGATGAATGTAAAGAGACCTCCAAGGAGTTAAAAAGGAGGATCTTCACCACCCTAGTGCTCACACTACCCAAAAGTGGAGAGAATTTTGATTGTTTTAAGATGCTTCAAAAACATATTGGGATATACGTTATTGAAAACTGATAAATTCATTGTATATGCTTTACAACAGTTGATTTTTTTTATGAATTTAATAACCTAATGAATGATCTAGAGTTGGCTGTAGTGAGATTCGATTTGAATATAAAACATTATTATCTCTTTTAAGAGATTTTTGAAATATATATGGATCACAAAATCCACAAATTAATTTTTACACAGAAAGAGATGAATATGTACCAATGAATATGGTTATATTTGATCAATGACTATGACTACTCAGTCCACTACTATCCTAGTAAATAGAATAAAGTGAAGAATTCTATAATTTGAAATGATCATACATCTTTATAAAGCATAATAATTTAGAAGGATCCAATATACTTATACCAATAAATGATGGATGTGGGAATCATTAAGGATGAAAAATCATCAATTCATTGACAAATTATATTGCAACCATCGCTTTTTTAATACATAAATGATGCTCAATGAAATGATGTGGGAATTCAGAATAAATATGAAACTATAAGGGATTGGATATCCATAGAATTAAATGTTAATGAAGAATTAATTGTGCTATTTGTTTCAAGACCATGTGTTTCATCACATCTAGAGTTAAAGTAGGAAATGTTGGATGATGTGCATAGTTCATCATTTTCCATTCACCCAGGAAGCACAAATATTTATTAATATCTTCGATAGCACCATTATTAGGACAACATGATGATGGATATAACTGAATATACATAAAAGTGTCTGGTATGCCAATAATTTAATGATTAAATTTATAAGTATAGGTCGAGGATTTAACCATTACACATAGCAACATGGAAATTGGAAAACAACACTATGGAATTTGTCACCAGACATCTGAATATATCAAAAGGAAACAATTCTATTTGGGTTTTTGTGTATCATCTTATAAATAATTCTCACTTCATTGAAATATGAGAGGATTTATAGCTGGATCAACTTGCACAGATATACACTAGAGAAGTGGGGAGGCTTCATGGAGTACCACTATCGATTGTATCTGATCGATATGCAAGATTCACCTCTATGTTTTTGAAAAATCCCCATCATGACTTTAAAAATGAGTTGAAATTCAAAAAACATTATCACACACAAATGAATGGATAATATTAGAGGACTATCCAAACACTTGAGGACATTTTGAGATCACGCTCAATTGACATAATAGGAGGATGAGATCAACATCTTACTATGGTCGAGTTCTCTTACAAAAAATGACTCCAATATAGAATCCAAATGTCTATTTATGAAGACCGTTATGGGAGGAGGTGTAGAACACCTACGTGTGGGATTAAATTTGTGGAATGAAAACATCAAGTTCATGAAAATGTTGAGGAAAAGGTTGAGAAGGTTAACACCACATAGGAGAACATCAAGGATTCCCATAGTTAACAAAATATCTTTAATGAAAATCATTGGAAAGACATAGATTTTGATGTTGGGGACATGGTGTTCCTTTTTATATCTCCAAGGACTAAGGGGATGCGATTTGTGAAGAAGGGAAACGTAGTCCATGATACATTGCCCCTTTTGAGATCATGGATTTCATTATATCGGTGTCCTATCAACTAGAACTCCCACAAAAACACTCTCATGTACATGATGTATGTCATATTTCCCTCTTAAAAAAGTATATAACAGACCCCTCCGAGGTAGTAAATATAGAATGTGTACCATTGGATAATGATATTTCCTAATAAGTACAGCTAGTGAAGATCTTAGATCATAGAGGAAAAGTTCTATGAAGTAATACAATTCACCTTATCAAAGTATTTTTGAGAAACCAAATGTTTAAAGAAGAAATGTGGGAACCAAAGGAGGTTATAAAGCATTGTTTCTCTAATATGTTTTAATGTGGGAAAAGAAAACTTTGTAGTAAAAATTTCTAAAGGGGGGATGATTTTAACATCCTGAACTATTATAAATAAAATTCCAGTTTTGATTTAATTAAATATTTTATTATATAAAATATTTTTAGAAAACACATGAAAATATTTTGATTTATTATATTAAATTGATTTTAAAATAAATTTAAATATATTTACCATTGATAATATATTCATTTAAAAGTGATCACATGGTTAGTATAATTATAGGGTTTTAACAAATCGAGTTGACGCAGAAAAAGGATGTTATGGGCTCAACTAGTAGGATCGTACCCCATAAAGCTCATTTATCAAATCTTCTAATGGAGATATAATTTCTAGGTTTTCCCTTGTCCAATCACAATATGATATCCAACAAATTAATCATGACCGAAACCATTTATGGGTTATGTTCAAGATCATAGAGATCACATGCCAAACCATGTTTACTGAACCACCCATGAATGTCTAAATATCTCTCACCTTACTCGCAGGGTTATTTCTGGTGTATTGAGGGGATATATATCAATACCGTAGTATTATGAGTATGTACATTATTTTGTAGAGGATAATGAATATATATTAACTCTAATATTATTACTTTATAAATAATTTTTATTTTGAAACAATAATAACAAATAATATATTTGGGCTATATTAAAATTCAATTAAAGAATTTATTTTTATGAATTAGTGGAATTTTGAAATAATTAAAATTTTATAAAAATATTATTATTAATAATTTTTAAAAATTATAAATTATCATATAATTTTTATGATGTCAAATGTAATTTTTTTAATGGTTTGAAAAATGTTATTGTCAATAAAACCCATCATTTTCACTAGATGAAAGTTATTATTTGAAAAGTGAAAATTCCCATGTTTTGATAATTATTTATATAAAATTAAGTCTATTTTTGGAATATAATCTTCAAAATTATCCAGTTGTTAAGTTTTCATAATTTAATGAGACCCTCAAATTTTGAGGTAAAAATTGAATACCATTTAAATATAAATTGTGTAGTATGATATCATAATGACCAAAAAGTGCTGTAATAAATACTATAATAGGTATAAAATACAAAATCTATGTTCCAAATTTAATATGATGTTATTTTACATAATTTTATTTATTTTATAAAGCCATTATGAGTCCTCCAAAACATCTACTATATATTAAGGTTTTAAAATAATTTCTTTAGGAGTATGACTCACCTCCACATAAGAAAGTGAATTATTTTATTTTGTTTAATCATTTACCATATAAAATATTGTGATCCAATTCCATTTTTCAGAAATAATGGGGAAAATCATGGGATAGTTTTTTGTTTTGTTTATTTTATTATGTACAGTCCAAAACCAAAATACTAATGAAACCCCCCTCTTTTCCTATAAAACCCACCCAAGATCCCATTACAATTCACTCAAACTCTTCGGAGAATGAACATACACTACGATCCAATATCAAGATTCATCCCTATGTGACCTCGAGATCTGAAGAATACCCTCCCAATCTTTTTTATGTCACACACTCAAATAAGGGATCCTCAATATCCTCTCCACCCTTTCAATTCAAGAAACATCTTTCAAATTTTCCTTCATAATTACAATTGTTTATAATGTAATTTATTTATATGCATACACATAATGTTAAAATTATGTAATTTTAATTGGATATAATTTATACACTATATTTTTAACCTTTATCTAAGTCGTTACTATGCTGAAATTTCGTAAGGGATTTATCTCCTCTCATTTTATCCATGGATCAACATTTATGTTTTTCTTATTATTTTCAGTTTGATCATGATGGGATATTTTTTTCATATCTAATTATGATAAATTTTATTTATAAATGATTAGATCCCCCCTTTAACAGTCATTAAGACTCATATGATCCTTTATGTACACCTATTACCATGGTAAAAACAATTAGGATTATATTTTTCATGTTTTTTCATTACCTTATTCCTTCTATTTACAATTTCTAATTGTGGGACATGTTTTTTCATTTCCCTATTACTTATTATTTAATGTTTATGTCATTATTGTACTGTTTCTCTCTCATTAACCCATTTTAATGTTTTTATAAGTGACGTCATTATGCTATCAAAATATCACTGAATTTTACCATGCCAAACAAATTTTCCAGTGAATACCATTCCCTTTCCTATCATGTTTGTTAACCTTTATGAAAATATAATTTTTTATTGGGGAAGTACATGTATATATGACACAATAATTTATCAAAAAATAAATTATAATGATTAATGAATCCATATTTTATGATCAATTTGGAATACGTAAGCATGATAATGAAATGATTATGATGGGTGCACCTAGATTGCGCTCCATTGAAATGGGTAAGGTTTTGGGTCATGATATGTCACATTGGGATAGAAAGTTAAACTGATTCCTTTATGATAATTTCTTTACCTTGGGGTATTGGAAGATTTATCCTTCACTTATTTTAAGGATTCAACGTTTAAATTTGTTTCAACATTTCCCATTTGATAATTATTATGCTATATCATGCCTTACTATTCATGTTACTTTTATTCACCATTGATATTCCAATTTTATAACATATATTATATTCTTCATGTTAAGCCTCGTTTATTCCCTTAATTTGATTTATAGCACACACATTTTTCATGTCTGTCCCAAGGATATCAGATGCAGTTTTAAATAGCCATGGAATTTTTGAAGCAAGTAAAAAAAATCAGTAACAATGTAGTGTCCCATGTTCAAGATTTTATGTTATGTAACTAATTCAAAAATACACTATATTTATGAATATATTGTGTTTTATTATGATTAAATTTACGTAATAAATCATTTATTAATTTTTAATAAAGAGTAGGGTTGTTATATTACTGTTCTCGAATGTGATGGATCCAAGTTAGAGAGTTGGTAATTTTTAGGCTGGAACTAGTGTATAAAATGATATGGATTGTTAAAGTGATTAAATATAGGATGAAGGGAACACATGACCAAAAAAATTACTATGTTGATCATTGGAGGTGATCTAATGATAATGAAATTGAAGCTCATGTGTTTCAAAAGGCGACTCCTTCTCATGGGCAGCGAAGGATTGATCTTGGGTGTAAGATTTATCCCCAGACTGTTAGATCATTAGAGGTGTTGTCTTTTAATGGATCAATGGAATATAAGTTAGCGTTTCATTTTTAGATGATCCATATACATAATTTCTTCCATGATTTTCATCTCCCCCGTTATCTTTATTATGATTCTCACATCATGGATTGGGGTGATATTAACATTAATGATGATGCAACCATCATAGAGCGGCCTGTAGAGATCATGGGCCTCCAAGAAAAGTTTTGTATTGTCATGTAATTCACTTTTTTCATGTATTTTTACGACATGTATTGATGGAAGAAATTACTTGGTAATGTGATTCATAGATGATTACATAGTATTATAGATATTTATGCTTTAACCCTCATCTTGTTGTGATTTTCATTTTTGGTTGTTGACATTTATCTATTTTATGACATGGTTTAATATTCATTTATTTGTTACATTTATCCCTCTTATTGTTTAAGATGTATCATTACATGGATAGTGCTTTGGATATGGTTATGGATGTTGGATGGTTTTGTACCTGATCCCTCAACGTGAGGATCCTGGGCTCCTATGTCAGCAAGATTCAAGAGAGGTATATCATAGGGCCTATGTTTGGATGACCATTTATTATTTCTCTATATAGGTTTGGTTTTTACTTTTTTAGGATGATAATTTTTTGAGAGTATTATAATATAAATGTTCAGATATTTTTTTCCCATCCCATTGTTTGTATTCAAGGATCATGGCTCTTAGAGGAATCCTAAATGAGGTTCAAAATTTCATAGGTGTTGGAATCTAGATGTAGGTGGGTTTTATGATGTGAATTCAAGTCCATGTCATGTATGTGTTATTCATTTATTTATTGAAGTCTTATTTTATGACATTAATGTAATTTTTTGATTATTCTAGAGAGTTTTGTGGGTTATATTCCAAACATGTATTGTTTTTAATGATGTGAATGGATTGTGTTTCATGCTTAGTGATTCTAACTAATAAAATTCGTGTCCTAAACATGGAATTCATGACCTGAATTATTTTCATGTAAAATTAATAAAAGAGATGAAATTTTCAATAAGACTTATCATTTTTGGAAATCACATTAATAATTACCCATTCACATGGTGAATATACAAATGGAAGAGAACCGATAAATCACCATTACATTTTTCAAAAACCTTATCTTGTTCTCTTAAAATTTTAGACATCCAGAAGAGATTCATAAAGTTGTTTTAGAATCCTTTTGAAATAGACTAATCCCTAACATCCCATGTTTGAAACATTGTGATCCAAGGTGATGTTTTTTCTATTGTTAGGAAAAAATCCACTATGGTAACATTGCATCATTTTTTGGTCGATTGTGTTGGTTGACAAAGAACGTTTCCATGGTGAATTGTCAAGTTATAAAGATTTTGTTAACAATCCATGTTAACAAAGAACCATGAAAAAGGAATGGACGATATGGAGGTGGTACAAAAGAACAGATACAAGGTGGCACCATTTTCCAGTGTGCCAAATTTTTGGGGTCCAAAATTTCGAGTTTGTTGAGCATCGAAAAATATGGATTTCTTTGAAGATCACATAAAAATATGGAAAAGTAATGAGTTTCGCAAATATAGGCTTCATGGTTTGGATTTAACGGAGACCATAAAAATGTTGACTGTAATTCTTCACGATTACGATGATCTTCGCGAACGGCAGAGTCGAAGAGCATTGTAGTGGCAGAAGACATTGCAAGGGGAGATTTGTGGTGAAGGTGAGAAGTAATTGAAGGGATGATCTGTGATTATGATGAGCTCTGTGATCAGAAAATTTCCATGGTTCTTTGATATTTTGAGAGAATTTCGGTGAGAACTTCGGAGCTTCACGATTTTATATGACATGGCGTTGGCTTTGCACAGAAAGTTCAAGGGTTAGTGAAATTTCCTATTAATTTACCCCGACCCCCCCCCCCCCCGAGCGAAGAATAGAGGAGTGAATGGGAGAGCTTTAAAAGAAAATAATTTGCTCTCGGCTCGCGAAGGTGGTTTCGCGGAGGCAATGTACTTCACAAAAGAGGAGCTTCAAGGTGGCTAATCTAGCTCCAAAAAAGTTGCGAGATCTGTGTTGGATCATTGAGCTTCGGGAGGGAAGTCACACTGCGACAACTTGATCTTCGCGAGAGTGCTTCGCAAGAGTGCTTTGTGAAATGGTAGGAGCTTAGAAAAAGCTTGTTTGATCTTTGCAAATTTGGGAGCCTAGAGAAGTAGGGTTCTTTGCGAAGGTGTTTCCAATGTGATTTTCCTGATGTTCAGGGGAAAAGTGGTATTCATCAGTGGATGAACATTGAACATCAATAGAGAATCTATGTATAGTAGAGGATGTATTCATTAGTGCCAATGAAGAGACCTATAGGTCTATAAACGATGAATGGATCTTCTGAAGAAGTAGTGAGCTCACTTCAGTTGAGAGGGCAGTGAGTTGTGAAATTGTGAGTCTTTGTAAAACAGGAGGGACAGTAAGTCTGCTTTGAACTTGTAAACAACAGTGTGCTTATAGTGGAATTAGTGCATCGGTACTCTTCCAATGTATGCTCCTTGGACATAGACCAATGAGGGTGAACCAAGATAAAATATCTTTGCCTTGTGCATGTTTTAAGGACTATTCATACTCTGCATCTAGAATGAGGTAGAAGAGGGTTTTGTCTAACAGCGAAACAAGATTAAAAAGGGGAAGTTGTTTTAATCTATCATTCCCTGAATCACCCACCAATCAGGGTATCTAGCCTAGTGTAAATAACATCTATTTCTATTTGTTTATTCAGGTATTATGCTTTAACCACTTTTTTCATTTCTATGCTATGTTAGTCGATCCCCCTTTTCCATATGATGTTCTTTTGAGGTTTATTGGCATGGTTGTGGCACATCGTGCTTGAGGGTTTTAGTCATCTTGTAGGAGAGGTGATTAGGATCTACCTAGTCGTTATGTGCTTATCTAATGAAGGTTTAAACCTTGTGGTAGTGGATTCATTGGTTCTGTAAAGACCCGGAAATTTCAAGGAAATTTTTTTGTTAATTTTCTTTGAAATTTTACAAGAGCGCAGTTTCAGACGGCACCTGATTCCGAGGTCCGGTGGGCCCGGAATCATCAACCGAAGTTCGGCTCGGGTACGTCCAGTAAACGAACGAGCGGGAATTTCTTACTTATGAACCGGTGCCCGGAATAAAATTCCGAGGGCACCGTTGGAACCGTAGCGCCGGTATTTTCTTAGGAACACCTGTTCCAGAGGTGCGTTCTGACGAGGGGTGATGATAAAAATTGTGGAAGATTAATTAATAATTTATCTACAATTTTTATTTTACACTAAGTGTTATATCCATTGTGTGGAAGTTGGGTAACT
The DNA here is from genome assembly GCA_963277665.1 of Viscum album. Taxonomy (NCBI): domain Eukaryota; kingdom Viridiplantae; phylum Streptophyta; class Magnoliopsida; order Santalales; family Viscaceae; genus Viscum; species Viscum album. Next base: position 1,417,991,412 of record OY728123.1, on the reverse strand, counting down.
CCCAACTTCCCTTTAGAGGTTATGAGGGTGGTGGGCCCACACGAACCCCACCCCCTCATATTCTCTAAACCCCCTTGTCTTCCCCCCTTTAAAAACTCACTTAATTAATGTTATAACTCATGGTTTTTAATTGAGGAGTTATCTAACGTTATTGAAATTCAATCTATTAAATTTCAAAAGACTTAGGTAGTGTTATTAAATAAGTGGAAACCTTTTCTTTTATTTGGGGTTTTGGGGTTTTTGCTGTGCGGAAGAGAAGGGAGAGCTTTATTTTCCCTTTGAAGTTCTTCTTCCTCACGATGAACATCTCCGACGAAGAACGCGGCGACCTTCTTCCACGACGTCGGACTGCAACGCGTTGGTTTTCCTCCACGACGCCGCAACGCATCCTCTCCACGACGTGCTTTCCGTGGTGAACCTACATCTGACGCCGCAACGCACTTTCCGCGACGTGCCTCTCACGGTGAACCTACGTCTGTCTACCGCGACACCATAACCGCGATGCCGACGACGTCTACTTCCGTAACGACCGACCTCCGTGACGTCCGACCTCCGCGACGCTCGTCCTTCGCGGATCGTTGACGAGCTTCTCGAGCTTCCATCGAGGTAGGGGTTGTACCTTTATTCTTAATTTAATTTACACCTTCGTAAATAAATTATTGGACCGCTTGTTATCACTAACATGGGAGGGGATCGGACATCACAAACACGGTCGATCCTCCTCCCAAACCTTGTTGTTGGATTTTTACTTGTGGTTCGAAGAAGAGGCGGAGCGGTGCCGTGACACCGCGCTTGGACGCAGGGGGTTCATGGGAGTGCGCAAGATTGACGCGCCACTACGGACGGCGAAGGCCGCAGCCGGTTCCGGGCCGCGGCAGATTTGAGAAGACCGGCGGCCAACCGGGCCGCCGGTGTCGGAAGACGAAAGGGAACCGGCCGGCCAGGTCGGGCCGGCCGGAAGGAAGTCAAACCGGGGGAATTAATTTTCCCCGGTTAGCCTTTAGTGGCCCCCAATTAAATTGGGGGCCGGTTAACATTAGAAGGGGGGGGGAGCGCCCCCCCGTGTCGTCCAGCAGGCCCCCTCATGTGAGGGGGCGGTTTTATTTTGAAACCGGCGCGGCACGTGCCGCGCCGCCAGGGGGAAAAACGGGGGGGGGGGGGGGGGGGTCTCGCCCCGCGCGCCTCCTGCGCGCCCAGCGCGCTGCCGCGCCGCCTCAGCGCACCGCCGCGCGCCGCCGGCCGAACCGGCCGGGCCGGTTCAGGCCGGGTCGGCCCGGACCCCTTCCTTCTCGAACCAGAACGGTTATTTGCCCGTAACATGAGCTACGGGCCTCCGAATGACGAACCGTCTGCGGCTACACGATCCTTGGATCGAAACGGTCGTTTCGGTATAACTCACTCAATGTTTCGGATTACTTTGGATTCGGCCGGATTGGTTCGTACACGAAACCAACCGGGCCCTCGGAGCGGAAACGCTCATATCTTGAGCTACTGACGTCCGAATGGCGTGCCGTCAGTTCTGATAAGTTCCTCATAGTGAGACGATCTTTTGGTATACTCCGCCCGAGGTTTGGATGCAGGTGGAGTACGGCCGGGTTGGTTCGTTCACGAAACCAACCGGGCCCTCGGAGCGGAAACGCTCATATCTTGAGCTCCGGACGTCCGATTGACGTTCCGTCGACTTTGATGGAATCCTCTAAGTGGGACGGATCTTTTGGCTTACTCCGCTCGAGGTTTGGGTGCCGACGGAGTACGGTCGGGTTGGTTCGTACACGAAACCAACCGGACCCCCGGGACGAAAAGGCTAATAACTCACAGACCGGGCGTCCGATTGACGCGCCGTCTGTTGTGATAACTTTCTCTTGATGAGACTGAACTTTTGACATACTCCGCCCGAGTTTTGGATACAGTTGGAGTATGGCCGGGTTGGATCGTATCTGAAATCCCACCGGCCCCTGGAACGGAAAAGCTGATATCTTTCAGACAGGACGTCCGTTTAACAAACCGTCAGCGGCGTTGATGATCACGATGAGAAACGGTCCCTATGAGCATACCCTATGAGAGTTCAGGGTACAGTTGAGATATGGCCGGGTTTGGTTCGCTCACGAAACCAACCGGGCCCTCGGGACGAAAAGGCTAATAACTCACAGGCCGGGCGTTCGATTGACGCGCCGTCTGTTGCGTTGAGTCTCCTTTGATGAAGCGGACGTTTGTGGCACTTCTTCGTTGGACTTTGAGATACTTGGAGTATTGACCAGTAGCTCGTGGAGTGGACCCTCCCGGAGACGAGCGGGCGGGGGAGCGCTTGGTTGTAGCGGCGGACCCGCGATACCCTACGGAGTGTGTGCGCTTGGTTGTAGCGACAGACCCGCGATGGTGTAGACGTGCGTGCGGAGTACGGAGACCGTGTAGCCGACTGAGACCTGACGACTGCTTGACCGACTCGACTTGGAGGGAGTCGACTAGCCCAGTGGACGGAGCGCCCAGTAGTTGGCAGCAGACCCATGGCGGACGGAGCGCCCAGTAGTTGGCCGCAGACCCGCGGTACTCGACAGGAGGAGTACCTCTGTAGGCTATTTAGGTGAGCGCCCAGTAGTTAGCAGCAGACCCTCAGCGGACGGAGCGCCCAGTAGTTGGCAGCAGACCCACAGTACTCGACAGGAGGAGTACCTCATCAGTCATAGGTTAGTGAGCAGTACCTCGGAGTCGTGACAGGACTACTGCACACTTCAGAGACGGGGCTCTTCAGCAGCTACGGTTTCGATAATGAAAATCCTGGTTTGAGCTGAGTCAATGATCTTTGTGTTTCCTCATGATTGAGATGGGTCGCTTGATAACTTAGGTATATGTATGGGCATATACCTGGGTAATGGTTATCCGTTGATTTCATAAACTTGTTATAAACTGTATGGACTTGTACTGTTATCCTGTGTGGATTTACTGTTTACTCTTCTTTGTGGATTGTGTTGTTCTTGGGCTCGGTGTTGGAGCCGAACGGAAATTGGTGACATAGGTATATGTATGGGCATATACCTAATCAATACTGGATGTTACTTCGTGATTGTATCCTTCATGTGGTTTATCCTTTGTGGATTTCGGGAGACCTTCGAGGGTCTCGGTGTCCCTACTGAGTATCTTATACTCACCCCTGCACGGGCTATGCCCGCACTTCGTTGTGTTGGTTGCAGACGACGGACAGCGCTGACTGCGGTTGAGGCTTACGGAGTAGGTCGGTACCCGGAGGAGGACCTCTGAGCGGGACGTGCTCGGAGCGGACAGTTGGACCCGAGGAGTTGTGGAGCTATCTGTACCTACCCTTCAGGTAGGATCCGTGGTGGACGATCCAGGAGCTGAGCCATCTGTACCTACCCTTCAGGTAGGAATCGAGGAGGACATCCCAGGAGCCGCTTGTACTTTCAGTTGCTGTTTTCCCTTTCGAGTTGTACTTTACTTTACAGTTGGGCTTGTATTTCCGGCCCCTTTACTTCAGCACAGTTGTTCTAGTTTTGTGTACTGCTTTACTTCCGCTTGTTACTCTGAGGTGCTTGTTTACTTTATTAAGGCTATACCTTCCCTTTTTACTGGGATTTTTACGCCTTGGTGCTAGTCGCCAGCCCCTGGCCTATGGAAGGCGGGCTTGGGGTAGTCACGGCACGGGCCCCGAGGGCGGGTCGTGACAGGTTCTCCTTTTATTTTATGTGAAATCACGAAATTATCATTCTTTATGCCATTAAAAGATGGTGGAATTGACCATAATATAGATTAAATTAGATTAATTAAAGAAAATGTTTATGGTTTTATAAATCATATATTTTGATAGCATGATAATGGTTTGCCTCTTGATTTCTTATACAGTCAGCTTCTTATGTTTAATGTGGGATAATAATTTTTTTCCATCTTAGTTGAAGCATTTTATTTTTTTTGAAAAAGGTCAAGGAACAAAAATATAGTAGTTTTTTTGGCTAAAGAATTAGGATACAATATTTATAAATCCATTGATTCATTTAATTTCCTAAAAACAAAACTATTCATAAATAATTAATAAAAAACGTTTCTTCCATGTGTTTACAAAAATGAATAAAGAACTTGATGTTTGACTGGTTTTTGTTAATATTAATAAGAGACATGTTAAATTATAATAGGTCTTCCTTAATGTTTCATTAAAACTATAATATATACTACAGAGTATCTTTTAATAATTTATATCTTATAGAAGAAAATTTAATAGGTATTTATAGTATTAACCTATGATAAATGAATTGTTAAAAATAATATGGAAACTAAATAAGTTGTTTTGAAATAAAACTATTTTTGATAGAGTATACATCACGTAACACCAAGATTAAATGAACAACAAAATATTATTATTTAAATATGACTAGTACAAAAAATCCATTAAATTGGAATATACGAATAGGTTTAATAAAATTATGAAAGGGGTATAGAGGTTTTATATAATTTAACTACAAACATGTATATAGTTTTTAGTAAAATCCTTTTATACATCAAAAATATAGTTTCTTCAAAAATAGTATTATTTTTCAATTTATGTGTGGGAATTATAAATAATTTCTATCACATATAGAAATTATAATTTATAAAATGAAAAATATTTTTTATATCATCATATAAGATTAACTTATGTTAAAATTTTTAAATTTCTCTAACAATATTTATATTTGTATAAATAGTGAAAAATATAGATTTCCCATTAAAACCGTACTTTTATTAAGAATATAAAGAGTACAATATTTTTTTTGAATAGTTTAAAATGAAAATTATTTTTATTATATCATGAATAATCCAATTATGTAATTCCCCAACCCAAGTTACTCAAAGTCGGTGCATTATTACATTACATTTGCGTGATAAAAAGAGATAAAATATAAAATACCAATTAGTATAGTAGCCTTGGAAGTACTAAATACATTCATAAGTTTTAAATTACATTATTAAATGAAAAAAACAACAACATTGTGTCCCCTTTGAATACACTCATATCGCTTAGCCTATTCCTGTAGGTTAATCGTAATATACTTTATCGTATCCTGGGAAAAATAATACATAATAAAGGGGTGCTCTCAAAAGCTTAGTAAGGATAACAATATAGAAGAAACTATCATAAATAAGAATAAACATTTAATGCAATGTATAAGACTAATACACAAGACTTTAAAACATAAACTTCACAATAATATTGCAATAAGAAATCAAATAATTCCATTTACATATTCACATGGATATTCTACTAGTTGAATAATTACCTGAAATATCGAGAGCTAATTTCATAATGATGGAATGCATAATTTCATAAATCATAGCACATAGTCAGTACCTCCGGCCAATACTACAAAATAATAATTTCTTCCACACCTTCTACAAAGACACTAGTTTGTCTCATTAGACCTATTGATGCATCGAGGGGATATAGTAGGCCCCGCCAATCACTTACTATGTCCAATGCATTCCTCATATGAAAAAGGTGAAACATAATCAAAACATTCATATTAATACTAGAATACAAAATGTCAATACTTTAACCCAGACCATTAATGCTATAAAAATAACACATTCATAGCCAAAAATAACTCATTAAATACAATATAGAAGATTGTATTTTAATAAATCAACATCAATCAAGAATAAAATAAAATCAAGGATATTTTCATAGAAGCAAATAATCCTTAAATCTATTTTAGAGAAACATCCCCTTTTTTGAAAACTTTTAAAAGTCACACTATTTATCAAAGAAGTCATTTAAAAGGGATTTTTTATTCAATGTGTCCCATAACACTTTGAATCTTTTGAAAATAATATTAATTTTAAAACATTCATGTCTATATAAATACACCCTTAAAACTATTTCTAAAACATGTAAATTAATGGGAACAATTTATATGAATAAATCATTACAACATTTAAAATGATATTTTAGTTATAGAGTTTTTAACCCAATGAAAGACGCTTGAATAAAAATTATCGAGGAATAAAATTAATCAATACATTATAATATCATGAGAATAAAGGCAATCTTGATATAATATGTTAAATAACAGTATATAGACCACAAAAAGTGAATTGGTGCATAAGAACAATGATGTCTCAATGGAATTTAAATTGAGACAAAATCCTTTTAAAAGATTGTGTCCTTAGATTAAGGATAAATCATTGAAATAATTCTATGTGAAAAATATAAATACACTCAATATGATTGGATAATTAGTGTAAATCAATCAGAGGACATTCACACGTATTCTTGTAAAAACAATCCCAATGACTTTGATGTTTAACTCAATGAATAGAAATTGAGTTAAGAATACTCTTCTTAATTTCATATCAATGACTTGTGAATTCATCAATGGAGAGATTATGTGTATCCAAAGTATATCCACACAAAGAGGAGTAGAAATTACTACATAAATAAATAAATATTGATTTCAAACATAATCATGGAGTAAAATAATCAATGAGGTGTGCATAAAATCGAATGAGTTGAAATTGAAATTAGAAGTTCCCTTACTGATCTGGTAACTTATGAAACATACACCCAATGAAAGAAGGATCACACAATGAGGACAGAAATAACCAAAAATTAAAAAATAATACATAAATAGTAAAATCATTGGAAGCACATATACCAAACAATAGGTAGTAGTGTAAAATATAGCATGAATATCGCGGGATTAAAAAGTGAGATGAAAACCCCTTACAATGTACTTTTCTATATTCGAGTGTAGGTTAAACTCCAATATAATAGTGAAATAATTGTTATTAAATTAAAAAAGAACCACAAAGAAAATATTATATCATATATGATATTGTAATATTTATTTATTAATGATATTTCAGTAGTATCATTGATTTGGGTGTAAACTAATTCATTTTCCTTTATATTTTTTGATACATATGTCATTTTTATTATCGATAGGACGTATGTGATTCATATCATGAATGATATTAAGACCATAAAAATTATTTTTAATCATTAAATGAATATTATTCTTTAATGGTTATGATGGGAAATGAAATCTCATCATGTCGTGGAGATGGTATGATGTTGGTACGCACGAGCAACAATATAATTCTATTAGTAGTAAAATCCTATGTAATTAGATGATATATTATATATATATACAGAATCATTAACATGTTATATTTTTTATTTAAATCAGTTATATTCATTATTACACCCATCCAAATAATGAAGTGTTGAATAAAAAACTACACCACGACGTGGAGACGGTGAGCTGTTCATATATACATATGATGACTTTTTCATTCATATGAGTGATACAATAATGGAAAATGGGTGTATACACAATGTTTTGTGCAGAACCGTGAGTATATGTCCCCCCTATACCCATGGTTTCCCAAAACTTTGGGTATAAGGATAGTATAGGGACTTATACCGACGGTTTCCCAAAATCGTGGGTATAGGTACCCTATACAGACGGTTCATGGAATAACCGTGGAAAAAGGTTTTTTTGAAGACCCATACCCATGGTTTTGGAAAAAATGTGGGTATACGTGTTTTTTCTACATCTATACCCACGGTTTTGGCAAAACCATGGGTACATGTTTTGTTCTGCAGACCTATACACACAGTTTTTGAAAACCTTGGGTATATGTGGTATTTTTTTCAAAGACATATACCCATAGTTTTGAAAAACTATTGGTAGAGCTTTCCTATGTTATGGCAGGAACAAAAAATCCCACAAGACAAATTTTTTTTTGTGGGAAGACAATATTGAATAATATAATTATATGGATAGAAATATTAAATTGTATAAATTTGTTAGTTAGGTAGTATCAGATATTTGGTTTTCATGTGGAAGTGCAGTGATCAAATCATGTTGTTTCATTATTTTCAAATATATGAGTAATATTATTATAATTAACGAGACGTATATATATAAACCAATAATATTCTTAGGTTAGTTGGTCTGTTCGTATACTTATTCTGCTCCGGTCGCGGGTTCGATAACCCATGAATCCTATTTTTTAGATTATAGGAGTTATATTAATATATTAAAATAAAATTACTTATATATACCAATATCATTATTAGCTCGGTTGGTTGTCCATGTGTGCAGGATGTGGGAGGTGCATGTTCATATCCGCCCATGTTTGATTTTTCATCATTTTTTAGATACGGTTTGCAAACCGTAAAAACAGCCTTGTTCCATGATGTTCAGATATTGTGGCCACGGTTTAGTAAAATGTGGGTATAGGTGAGGACCTCTATTGTGATTCCTTTCCATTCCAGGGTCCGCAAAATCGTGGGTATAGGCTATACCTTGAGTTTTGGGGGTTATACTCTCAGTTTTGAGCCGTGGGAATAGGACGTTTTTTCAGTACTGATAGAATAATGAATATAGTTGGACCATATTTATAATTACATCTAAATATGTATAATGTACTGGATTTATTATTTTATTATTGAAAAAACATAGAATTTGGAGTGGAAGAAGAAAACGAACATTGAAAGAGGTGATGAAGTAATTACCTCTTCTTTATGTTCTTTTATTGATTTGAACAATAGGGCTCCTTAGGATGGCTTTATAATCAATGTAAGGCCTTTAGGGTGATTTGAAGTATGATTGGAGGATATTTTATTAGGGTTTGGAAAACCCAAAAGGCTTTGGAGGTGTGAAATTAAGAGAAGGGGATGTACCCTTTTATAAGAGAGGGGATTGTCACTTTAGGGAAAGCTTGATATAATAATTTATTATAAAAACAATTTCGGTTTTTAATCTATCCAAGTGAATTTATTTCGAGGCTGAGGTAGGGATGCGTTGAACACATATCAGATAATAGGTTTTAGACAAGTTTAGGTCACCATATTAACCTTATCTTTTATATTTAACTCTTAGTTAAATTGTTTAACATTTATCATGTCTTCTTGTATTTTAATATTTCATGGTTAATTAAATTACATTAAAATTAAAAGGGAAAAAAAAGTGGTTCAATAATTACAAATGTATTATTATATATGTTCTTTAGCCGATCCTTAGATTTTTATGACAATAATATAATTTAATTAAATAGTATTTGTTTTAAAACCCCATTTATGTCAATTTTGACAATATTTAGTATTTCGATTTTTTGAAAGTCATAAAAATCATATTTCTTCTAAAAAAATACATTTAATAAAACCTAAAAGGTCATAGTAAGATTTCAAATTCTCTTATGACATCAAAAGTTTCAGTTTACATTTATTTTATTATTTATAACATCAATTATTTTAATCTTTCATTAATAAGGTAATTATTGCATCATCATTGTGTCATAAATAAATTTAATTATTTAATGTCTAAAAATTATAACTAAAATACCATAACATTTTAAATATTTTTATATATTTAATGAATATTTATAGTCAAATTTACCTTATGAGTAACCATATAATAAAAATGTTTTAGTTGTTAAACTTTGAATTTAACACTTTTAACTCTTGTTTAAAAAAATATAATAAATGTCCTAATATAATCCATGCAATCAAAAAAGGTTATATTTTTGTCCTAAGGTTGATTTTGATAGAAATACACTTATCCAATAGAATTAAGACATATGTTAGGATATTTATAATATCATTTGCACCTTTAATTACCCTATTAACTTTTAAATGTGGTAAATAAAATTCAAAATATACAATTCACCAAGTATTTTTTTCATCCTATTGAACCTCATTTTACTTATTAATTTCAACTATGTATTTTTAATTTTTTAAATTCATTTCACAAAAAATATTATGCTTTATGTAAGTTTTCAAATGTGTCTAGAAGGTGGGTAAAGGATGGTAAAAAGTTCAATAAAATATTATATATCTAATATTACTATAAAATGAAATAAATGAGTTTCATTGGACTAATATAGGTATTATGTAATTATTTTTTCTTTAAAATAAATTTAAACTAAATATAATTATTTAATTAAAAAGTAAGCTTTAACACTATTCATCAAAAATTGAATGTTTTTCAAAAAATACAAAAAATTAACCCAAAGTTAATTTTGATACTATAAATTCAATAAAGATGTCTATTTTACCAAATTAAAAACATATAAGTGGTATTAAATAATGTAAAAAAATATTCTCATTGTCAAACCAGAAAGGTGGTTTTTGAGAAGTAAAAACTAACAAAATATTGATATGTGTTTACGCCCAATTTAAAATTAAAATTAATTTCAATGGACTATATCTGATTTAATGATAAAAATATAATCTAATTATTTTTTAAAACCATTCAAATTTATTATTTTACACTATAAATTATTTTGGTTAAAAAATGTGTTTTTAATTAAAAATAATTATTATCACTATAAATCAAAATATATAAGTTATCATTATCCAAACTAAATTTGTATCTGATGCTTCTATTAAAAAATTATATTTTGTCAAAATTAAAATATAAAAGCGTGAAATATTTTATTTAAAAGGGTTCTCAATTAAAAGGCTGTAAAATTGAATTTTTATTTAAAGAAATACTTCTTTTATCTAAAAAATTGAATGTGTTCATATATTATTTCTATGAAACACAAAATGTGGATGTTAAAATTATATAGAGTATATAAAAATCAATATTTAGTTAATATTATTCATAACCACTTTTTGAATTACTAGTTTGGTATGTCGTGGTGTGCTCGAAATCGGTGTTGCATGCAGCACAAGCTTTAGAATTACTTTAAAGAAAGTAACTTACTATGAAATCTATTAGTGTTACAATTTTTTTTCATTTTAATAGATTTTTTTCTTTTATATAGTATAAAATCAGTTATATACTTTAAATGATTTCTATGAAAAAAGAACAGTTTTTCATATCATTGTTCATATTAATTTTAATTAATTTATTTCACTTATTTAAATTTAATTTCTAAAATTGTATTCAATAATTGAAATCATTATTTTAAAATTTGGAAAATAGTACCCTTTTATTTTTATTTATTATCAATTGTACGAATAGAAATTAATTGTCAATCTAGTGTGGGTAAATCATGTAAAAACGGTTAAAAATAACATTATAATGATTAAAAATTGAACCCGACACATACCTAAATTTTATTATATGAGTGGCGTTCAGTCAATGTTACAAAATTCCTAGATATATAGACATTTGGTTATTTATATATTTTATTAGGTCCTTATTTTTTATTAAGAAACGAATGAATATAGAATGCCACTCTCTAGACGTTAATAACTGTAGATTTTTATTACAAGGATAAAAATTAGGGAAGTTTGGTTATAAATATTTATTTAAAATAAAAAATAAATTTTTATCATGGTAATTTATATGTAATTATTAGGGATTAAATTATCACATTAAATGATTATGTAGCTCCAATTTAGTATATATTAAATTAATGAAAAATAAAATTAATATTTTAAAATACTCGAAAAGAAATATTCCTTTGAGAGATTTATAGTGAAAAATGAATGCATAGATTGATATTAAATGTAATATATTTTTAAAATATATATAATTCAATTAAAAAATTTACTTTATGTCCTTAAAATCAAATTAATTTAAAAGTGTCAAAAATGACCTTATTGTTTTTATGAGAAATAATATTTTATTAAATTATTTCAAATCATATAAATCATTAAAGTGGACAAGTAAGAAAATATATGGTCTAAAATTTTATCTCTTTTCCGTTTATGGGATATTTTTTACATTATATGTAATATTTTAACCGTTTATCAGTGAAAAATAAATTATCAAAGTAAAAAACTAAAATAAGCTTACTAAGGGGTTAAACAAAAATATACGGTTTAAAATACCACATAATCATTTCAAAATATTATTAGTTGATGATATAAAAACCATATCATATATAATATTTGAAATTATGAACATATTATTCTATTTTCACATGGAAATGAAATTATTATATTTAAATATTCTTAGTAATTCCATTTGTGTCCATAATTTCACTATAAAAGGCATCAACTATCCTATATTATGTACACCAAGTAGATCCTAATAGAATGAAAAAACTCTAATATAACCTCTTTTCAATATCCTAAGCCAAGTTATAGATGTTAAGTTTTAACATTCTTCCCCTCTTTATAACGATCCTGCTTAACATACATGGATATTTCATCACTTTAAATGAATATTCAGTACATTAATGGAATTAATGCTTGAGGAATGTAATAGTTTATTGTGTTTGGAAACATGTAACATAAATTTATAATATTGGTAATGATCTTCAATGACTCTGTTAAAGATCTTCCCATTTGTTAATCCTACTTAAAGCCTTTCTCTAAAACCTGGGGAAAGGAAACATAAGAAAGGTTGAGCTCAGATTCAATGTAAGGGTAAATATTGGAGATATGTAATCATAGTTGTGAACATAGGGGTTTGAAAAGATGATCATAAAAATATAATATCATATCAATAATAACAAAGATCACACACATGAGTCGTGCTATAGATATTGGAAGTTCATAAGACATGTAAGTTGAATGAATCCGGAGAATAATCCATAAAAACTTATCATTAGAAGAATACATGGAATTACAGAAGACACACAAACATGTTATATCATTACCTATATATCAATGAGTATTAAAAATAAATTTAGGTAACTACATAAGGAAGACACATACTGGACGAGACACACCACCTGTAAGAACCCAGATGTTCTTTTCAGGTATGTTTTTCCTTTTCTGGTCATTTTTGAGTAAAAAGGATATTCAATAAATTTTCAATGTACATGTTGTGTACTTTATGAGTACATGACGTGTATTTCCTTGCCGTAAGAGGCCGTGTAGTAGCCACACACACGACCGTGTGGGAGTGACTTAAAGGCCACTCAAAGCGGAGTATGTAAAAGGTGAGTACAAATCGGGTACTTCAAAATTACATGCCGTGTACTTTCTATTTTTTCATTAAACGCATCGGGGTCGCGTCTAATAGGTAGAAACGCCCCCTTCTTCGCTCGTCTCATCCAGGAAGTCCATACGGCTGTGGATCTTCAACGAAACTCTGAGCCTCCATCCGTCCTCTGAGTCAAACACCATCGGCTGCGTTGGAATCGGATCGGTGAGTTCTCACTTCTCCTAGAGCATCATCTTCTGATTTTTCGTCTCTTGTGAGATATCATTGGTTGAACGTTTTAGATGTTTTTATGGACCATTTATGTGATAAGGAGATTCAAGCTTCAATGTCCACATATAGAAATCTAAAAACCATGAGTTTGGAGGTTTCTACCTTTCTATTCAATGTCTTTGAGTATTATGTGAAAATTCCACCAATACCCTTGAATGGGGTATTGCATGTTTACCATTTTACCCCTATTGTATCCCTACCATACTTGTATTCTTGTGTAGAGGTAATTGTGATATTAATAGTTTTTATTTCTATGCTTCTTATGTTTTTCCCCTGCATGTTCTGTTTAAAAATGTTTACTCTTGCTTGGCTAGTTTGGCTTCCTTGCTTGTTTTTCTTCATGCATGTTGTTGTAGGATGGAGAGTTTGTATTATGACATGCTTGATTTGTTTCAGACTGTTTAGCCAAGTAGTTTTGTAGGTTTACGTTGGCCATATCGCACTGCTATGCTCATTGACCAACACCGGGCCATGAGAACCTGGTGTAGTAGACTATAAATGGAATTGACCTAGCGATCTTCCTCAGGGAGTCTTTCTGTACTTTAGGATATAAGGGGTATTAACCAAGTGAGAATCCTTAGAGATCCTATGACCACATGGGTCTATAAGGGTAATTGACCGAGTGAGCATCCTCAGAGAGTCCTTGATTGCTTTAGACTATAAAAAGATTGACCATTTGAGATTCCTTAGAGAGTATTTATTTTAATAGAAAGACCTGGGCTATGAGGGGAATTGACCAAGTGAGCATTCTCAAAGAGTCCTAGAACTTGGGGCTATAAGGGGAATTGACCATGTGAGCTTCCTCAGAGAGTCCTTGACTACCTTATACTATATGGGGAATTGACTGTGTGAGATTCCTCAGAGAGTCTTGCTTTACCTTTGACTATAAGGAGAATTTACAGTGAGAAAATCCTTAGAGAGTCTTTTTATATCCTTATGGCTGAACCATAGGGGTTAGGATGAGTTCACCTCCTAGAGGGATACTCGTATAAGGTTTAGCGGTTTGTTTCGTTGTTTCTTGATATTGAAACTATTGATTGTTTACTACTGAGCTCTTTCTTATTTACTGTTTTCAACACTTTTACTTTACATATATTCATTGACTATTAGGAACATATCTTTGTGTGGTTTCCTACTAGGATTAGTCTAACACCCTTTTGGGACATGCCTTTGTTCCCAAATAGATTATATTTTTGCGGGAATAGATAAGGGAAAGTTCCCTTCTACAACTGGTACTTGATATGCTGTTGAGCTGGAGAGTAGGGGACCAAGTTATTTCTTGAGATACTAAGGAGTTTAACTTCATTATTTTGCACTTTGGTTTAGCAATATTGTATTTCATCATGGTGAATTGTTTGGATATTTTCCTAGACATATGTATCATGCTTCATTTTATATGTGTTCTCCAGTTTATACTTCAGTTTTCTATTGTTACTGATTTATGTCATTATTACTGCATATGCTCTTAAATTTATTATTTACATTCATTGTGTACTCTTACAATGTGGGAATAATTTACCCACTATCACACCCAAATCCCCCACTTCTAGTCGGAAGCCTCTAGTGTTCGCGGAAATGTGCTTGAGGATATGTGACCAACCGGGTATGGGGCGCCTCTGGCTTCCAGAACTGGGACGTTACAAAGTGGTATCATATGAATTATTTTCTCTTGATTTACTGTTATGAGCCTTCAGATAGGGATAGCATGGAATATGTATTTGGTAATAAGTTGTTCCCAGGAGTAACTAACCCATGTATAGGGAAAATTCAATATACGCCGTATATTTGAATTATTCTGGTTTTTCAATTTTAGAGTAGATTTTATTTCACCGTTGGGTGACTCACATGTTTTGTGTTGTTTCTGTTGATGTTATTGAGGTTATATTTCTTTCACAACATTATGAGATGAGGTTATTCCATCTCATACACCATATGGGAACTCTCTAGAAATCCCATGTCATGCATTCTTTCCATGCCATCTAGGATGAATTAGTGATTGCTTGTTAGTGTGATATATGTTGTGTAAAATATGCATGCTATTGTGATAGTTTCCTTGATAAAATACCTACTTTTTTATAGGGTATTGTGTGTAAGGATTTCATTGAGTGAACACCAATCATTGGTTCTTGATGTGTTATGAGCCCTCATGGACCCGAATTTGCTGGATCATTTCTTGTTTGCCTTATTATAGTATGTATAATATGCTAGACACTAACTCATGGGGAATATGCGACCTCACCGATCAGAATTTGGCACTTTTAGTGTTCGTTTCAGTGTTTTCTGGGTTCTTTAGTAGTTTCTAAGGCTTACTGTCTGACAAAACATAGAATACATGTCATGTAGTACTAAGTACAGACCATGTGTTCTTCTTTTCGGGAAGAAACTGCTTTTATTAATTACACACCATGTACTTTATGTACACACCATGTAGTCTATGACTATTTCATAGGCCGTGGGGGTGGAGACACGGGATGTGGAATGTACTGTGGGAACATGTCGTGTACTAGATGAACATGCCATGTGGTGTCGACCCTATGTCCGCCAGTGTATCCAATAACATAGACGGATAAGACGTTAAGCTATACATGTCGTGTCTTCATTGAACACATTGTGTAGTCTGACCCAGGTACCAGGTCATGTCACATATAGCCCGGTTCAATGTTATCCCTTCACAAACATACCATGTCCATTAATAACATGCGGTGTAGTGTGAGCCGTGTCACTAACTACATGGTCCAGTTGAAACTTTTCTAGTAAATGCAGTGTCTATCTTGTACACTCCTTGTATTTTTGTCCTAGGAGAGTCGTGTGGCTTAACTATGTACAAGGACTCTGGTAGGGGAAGAGGATTCACGTACATGCCATGTGTTATGATAACATGCCATGTGTCTGGGGTGTTACACGACCATTATAGGTAGGATTACACACCCATGTAAATTGCTTCAGGGAACACGCCGTGTAAGAATTGTACACACTATGTAGTCATGTTTTGTAAAACATGAATTCTTTCTTTCTCTTATTCCCCTCTTACACTCCTTGTTTTTATTCCTTGATAATCATGATCTAAGGAGTGATTGGGCATGTAGAGTCTTGCCATAGAGGCGTCCTATGTTTGTGCACGAGTTTCTAGATGGTGATCAGACACCGAACATTTCCATTTATGGACTACGTGCAGATCCACCCATTGTTCTTGCCTTGGCACCATCCGTTGTACGTGACATAGGTGTTGATGCACAGATTAGGAAGGGATTTCTGGGGATGATGTAGAACTTTTACGGAGCACCGCCTCCATCCCCATCAAGGGCTGATTTGACGTGGGTCGTTCAGTAGAAACAGCATCTTGCTTTCTCAGGGGACGGAGGACCCTAGGCTACAGAGTCATGGATAGAAGCCACGCTGACGATTTTCAAGCATCTAGAGATACCTACAGGGATGAGGGTGAATCTCACTACCTACATGCTTCGAGAATCCACCAATAGGTGGTGGGATGTGATCTCACAGTCCGGACGCCAACGAAGTATGGCATAAGATGAGTTTCAACACATCTTATACGATTAATTCTATATAGATACCTTGAGGGCCAATCGAGCCCGAGTTCTCATGAGTCTGGAAGAGGGTACTCTTATTATTATGGAGTATTCCTCTCACTTCATAGATCTGTAGGGTTTCACACTTATCCCAGGAGGTGATGAGTTGTTCCTTGCATGGAATTTTTAGTATGGTCTGAGGCACGACATCTGATCGTTGGTGAACATCTTCAGGTTGAATTACATGTTCTCTATCATCAAACATGCATTAATCACCGAGCCTAATCTAAGGGATTTTGGAGCTGTGAGCCAAGGCGGTTCGACATCCAGATTTAGTGCTCCACCAACTGATAGCTGGAAGCGCTACATGGAGACTATGTGAGGAGATCAGAGTAGGCGGGATGCATCTTCTGGTAGCCAGGTGGTGTGTTACCAGTGTGGGAGAAGCAGGAATATTAGGACACATTTCCCAACAGACCCAGTGGAGTGACGATCATGCGATAAGATGGGTCTCCTTCAGCACTTTTGTCAGTTCATCTCACCAGCAGCTATTGACATGATTTTTCTACGACTCTTTGTTCAGTAGAAGAACAACCTGTTTCCCACCAGTCTGGGAACAAGATTTCCTTATAACGTTTGGGCCGAGGTGGAGTTCATGGCTATTGTAGTCAGTTTCTAGTTCTTTGGTGACATTAGGTTGGATTTTCTCAGAGTGTTTAGGCAAGGTCACATGGCCGTGGTACAGGCCAGACATTTGCAGTGGAGCAGACCCAGCACAAGCCAGATCCTGGACCCTCCACAGTTCAAGGTATGATCTCAGTAGCCCCAGTTCTGGCTTCTTCTCTTTTCGATACTAGGGATTCCCATAGAATTTTCTCTATTGCTATTGTAGATATCCTCGAGCTCTATATATTTTCTTCTGCTGATATCTTGACACTAGACACTCCGTTGGGGACTAGAACGGCTAATTTACGTTAGTGTAGAGGGTTCCCTCTATAGGTTGGTGGATATCCCTTTTTATGTGACATCTATATCATAGAGATGACATTATATGAAGTCATTCTTGGGATAGACTGGTTAGTTCCATTCCATGTAGTCATCTAATGTGATCGCCGCAAGATTATTTTCACGTCACTAGAAGTTTAATCGTTCCTTCATAAGGGAGAATGGTATGTCGAGGAGATCATAGAGGGTCTAGAGAATCATGGGTTGGGAGGAGTTACAACCTAGATTTCTAGTCTATATATGGATGTACATGGGACGTCACAATTAGACTTTCCACCAGTGGTGGATCGTTTAAGAGATCTCTTTCCAGAAGACTTTTCTTGTTTTCCTCCAAAGCGTGAGGTAGACTTTTCCATTGATCTTGTTCCCGGAGCGGCACCGGTGTCCATTCATCTTTATAGGATGGATAATCTAGAGTGACAGGAACTCAAGAATGAGTTGGAGGAGTTTTCGGAAAATGGTTCCATCCGATGTAGTAGTTCTCATTGGGGTTCGCCTATCCTGTTTATGAAGAAGGCATGAGGCACCCTCAGGCTTTGTGTGGATTATTGGAAGCTGAATCAGTTGATGGTCAAAAACCGATATCCCTTTACTAGGATTGATGATCTCTTTGACCAGCTTCATGGAGCCCGGGAGTTCTCAAATATTGACATAAGTTCCGGTTATCATCAGTTTCCAGTTAGACAATCTGATATACCTCTCACAGCCTTCTAGAGTAGGTATGGTCTATATGAGTATATGGTTTTGTTGTTCGGTCTCACAAATCTGCCTACAGTTTTCATGGTACTGTTGAACCGAGTGTTCCATCCATACATGGTTTCCTTCGTGGTGGTTTTCATGGACGATATCTTGGTTTACTCTCACACTTGACACGACCATGCCACCCATCTTGAGATCATTTTGAGTACACTGAGGGAGAATCAATTATATTCTAAGCTATCAAAATTCCACTTTTGGATAGATCTAATTCACTTCTTGGGTCATATTATCTTAGAGGCGAGAGTATTAGTAGACCCAGAGAAAGTGAGAGTTGTAGTTTCCTAGAAGCAACCGAAGAACGTCTTTTAGTTGCAGAGTTTTCTAGGGCTGGCTAGATACTATAGACGATTCATACAGGACTTTTCACGCTTGGCAGTACCACTAACAGGTCTGACTAAGAAAGTTGTGAAGTTCTTATGGTCAAGTTCATGTGAGTCTTCCTTTTAGGAGCTGAAAGGGAGGTTGACATCATCACTGATACTAATCTTTCTAGAGTCAGGCTAGAGCTATACTTTTTACTGTGGTGCATCAGGTATCGGGTTGGGAGATGTGATTATACAGGGAGAAGGATTCGTTGTGTACGAGTCTCGGAAGTTGAGATGACATGAGAGGAATGACCCAATCCATGATCTGGAGTTGGCAGATTTTGTTCATTCCCTACGTTGTTGGAGACATTATCTTCTAGGAGATGATTTTGTGGTTTTCACCGACCATAGAAGTCTCATGTACATCTTCACTCAGTGTGATCTAAATTTGAGACATCGAAGATGGGTTGAGTACAATCAGTCCTTCGACTTTGAGCTTGACTACACCCCTGGAAAAGGCAACACAGTGGCTAACGTGTTGAGCAGGACGAATCAGATACATGCAGTTCAAGAGGTCAGCAGGGAGTGGCAGCTTATGGATCTGTTCTCTGAGATGCATTTGGAGGTGCACGACAGACATGGGCAGACATTTCTATCATCTATAGCTATTACCTCTACTCTTCTTGATTGAGTTCTAATGAGGCAACTATCAAATTCTAAAGACCTAGTCCTAAAAGAGAGTTTGTTATGAAAGGACCCAATTCCTGGATGGACCATAGGCGAGGATGAGATCTTGTATTTCCAGGGGCACGTATGGGTGATATAAGACATATGTGATGAGGTGATACAGGATTTTCATTCCTTAGTTTGGGCAGTTAATCCTGGCCTCACCAAGATGTATCGTGATCTACACTATCGTTTTTGGTGGTCAGGTATGAAGAGAGACATTACAGGATTCGTCAGGAGGTGTTCCACTTGTCAGAACGTGAAGGTGGAGCATCAGCGACTAGCGGGGCCTTTACAGCAGTAACCCATTATTGAGTGGATGTGGAATGACGTCACTGTCGACTTCATGAAGGTTTTTCCAAGGTCAACTCAAGGAAATGCCGCAGTTTGAGTTTTCATTGACAGACTCACGAAGGTCACTCACCTATTGCCGATCAAGGAGTCCTTCAGTGTTGATGAGATGGGACGATTGTACATCCAAGATATTGTATGTCTTCATGGAGTTCCACAGTCCATTGTTTCAAACATATATGCTCATTTTACTTCTCGGGTCTGGCAGGGGCTTTAGAAGTCTTTGGGTACACAGGTACTTTTGTGTACAACCTACCACCCCTAGACAGATGGATAGTCTGAGCATATGATTTAGGTGCTTGAGGACAACGTTTGAGCATGCATACTAGACATTGTATGTTCTTTTGAGAAGCATATACCTCTTGTAGAGTTTTCCTACAACAATAGTTTCCAAGAGACTATTCAGATGGAACCTTATGAGGATTTGTATGGTAGGCCATGCCGATCACCCTTATGTTGGATCAAGGTAGGAGATGTAGTTTTTCTGGGACCTTGTCTTGTTCAAGAGACCACCGAGCAGATAGGGTTGATTTGGAAGAGGATGGATATTGTACAGTTTCAACAGAAGTCTGATGTTGATCAGCGGAGATGACCGCTAGAGTTTGAGGTCAGAGATAAGGTTTTCCTATGTGTCAAACCAAGGTTGGGACACAAGGGGATTATGAGACATGGAATGCTTTAACCGAGGTATATCGGGCCATTTGAGGTGTTGGAGAGAGTTGGGCTGGTTTCCAATTGGTTGTAGTTACCTTAGAGGTAGCATGTTATGCACAACTTCTTCCACGTTTCTCAGATTCGACGTTATTTCTCAGACCCATATCATGTCTTTCAACCCAAGGAGGTTGATCTCCAAGTGGATGTGTTGTTTGTGGAAAATCCTATCTGGATTGTGGATCATAGGAAAATGGTTCTCCATGGCTGGTCTGTTCCTCTGCTGTGAGTGCCATGGCAGCACGTGCGGGTGCATGATGATACTTTGGAGAGGGAAGTCTTTGTATGAGCATAGTGGCCGGAACGGTTTGGGTTTTCTTCCTCTATGTTGTCCTAGGGAAATTTGGGGACAAATTTCTTTATGGGGGGATGTTTGTAAGAACATGGACCTTTTTTCATATATGTTTTTCCTTTTATGGTCATTTTTGATGAAAATGGAATTTCTGAAATTTTTCTAAGTACACGCCATGTAATTTATGAGTACACGCTATGTATCTCCTTACCGTAGGAGGCTGTGTGCTGGACATGTAGTATCCACACACACAACCATGTGGGAATGACATGGAGGTGGCTTAAAGAGGATTACAGAAAATGAGAGTACAAGCCGTGTACTTCAAAAGTACACATCATTTAATTTATTGTTTTCATTGAACGCACCGGGGTCTCGTCTAATCGACAGAAACACCCCCTTCTTCGTTCATCTCAT
Organism: Viscum album; assembly: GCA_963277665.1. NCBI lineage: Eukaryota > Viridiplantae > Streptophyta > Magnoliopsida > Santalales > Viscaceae > Viscum > Viscum album. The sequence goes on along the minus strand of OY728123.1, from coordinate 1,417,970,213 downwards.
CCAAGAGCTCCGTACACACGTGGATCTTCGAAGAACCTCCAAGCCTCCATCCTTCTTCCGAATAAAACATTGTTGGCTGCATTAGAATCACATCGGTGAGTTGTCTCTTCTCCTAGAGCATCATCTTATGATTTTTCATCTCTCGTGTGATATAATGGGTTGAAAATTTTAGATTTTATGTAGATATTAAACATTCAAAGGATATTCAAGCTTCAAGGTTCACATATAAAGATCTTCTAACCTCGAGGTAGGTGGTTTGTTCCTTTTCGTTCAATATATTTGAGTATTATGTTCAAATTCCACCAATACCCTTGAACGGGGTATTGTGTGTTTACCATTTTACCCTCTACTGCTTTCCTACCATGCCTATATACTTTTGTAGAGGTAATTGGGATATAAATAGGATTGATTTCTATGAATTGGATATTTTGCCTTTTCATGTTCTGTTTATGACCGTTTGGTCCTGTTTAGCCAGTTTGGCTGCCTTGCCTGTTTTCTATAATGCCGGTTGCTGTAGGATGGAGAGTTTGTATTCTGAAATGATTGATTTTTTTGTAGACTGTTTATCCAAGTATTTCTGTAGGTTCACATTGGGCATATCGCACGGCTATGCTCATTGACATACAAATAGTCGTGAGAACCTGTTGTAGAAGACTATAAGGGGAATTGACTGAATGAGCTTCCTTAGAGAGTCTTTGAGAACTTTAGGCTATAAGGGTGATAAAATGAGTGAGAATCCTCAGAGAGAATATCACCACTTTGGGATATTAGGAGAATTGAATGGGTGAGAATTGTCAGAGAGTCCTTGATTGCTTTAGACTATAAGGGGATTGACCGCGTGAGCTTCCTTGGAGAGTCTTTGTTATAATTGATCGACCTGGGCTATAAGGGGAATTGGCTGAGTGAGAATTTTTAGAGAGTACTAGACCTTGGGGATATAGGGGGAATTTACCATGTGAGCTTCATTAGAGATTCCTTGACTACCTTAGACTATAAGGAGTATTGACTGTGGGAGCTTCCTCAGAGAGTCTTTATTTACCTTTGACTATAAGTGGAATTGACTATGACGGCATCCTCAGAGAGTCTTTATATATCCTTATGACTGAACTAGAGGGGTTAGGTTGAGTGAACTGCCTAGAGGGTTACATGTATGAGTTTGTTTCCCTTATAATCCGGGAATGACCACCATGATGGGAGGTTTAAACGTTCTGATCAGTTTCTAACGGGTTTGTTCATAGAACCGGAAACATCCAATGATTCCACATCCATTCGGACCTACTTTCCAAAGGTAGGTTCTCATTAGTTTGTGGACTGATGAGGCTTGGGAATTTTCATTGTTCAAGAGGATGGGAGGTCGGACTCATCACACCTTTTTGAGGGGAATTATTTTCTACTCGGGGACTCTCCTTATAGATTTAAGTTATGTTCGTGAATCCTTATTTCATTACCAAGTATAAAATGACCTTTCCTTCAGATCTCAAAATCAATGATCAAATATGTAGGAAATTTAGAGAATATTTTATATGTATTTGAGGTTCTTCATCGATATAATAATCTGTATTTATTAGAGATTCATGGTCAATGGTACCCTTCGACACATTTATATAGAAGTCTCTTGGTCATTAAGATGAACATGCTGGGTTTAAAGCCACTCAGTGGGGCACTTGATGTTTATTGTCATTCAGAAGGACATTGATTATTTTATAGTTGGGATCGAACCTGTAGATGGGCTACCTACGTATCCTTTTTTTAGAAAAGGAATTAGAACCCATGTAGTTCGAGTATGGGAGTATGATGTTAATGATTGAAAGCTCAAAGAAGGATGTCATAATTAATTTTGCCCTCTAAGCTCACGTGAGTCATGATTGGTGTGAGAAACAAGAGGTATTGGTAAAAATTAGACAATTGGGCCATCAAAGATGAAATCATTAGAAATGAAATGGGAATTATGTATGTATGAATTCCCAGATAAATGAAAGTTATGATTTACTTTAGAGAAGAAATCCATGAACAGGGTCCATAAAGGTTTATGTGCTTCATGGAGATTTTGAATACTCTAACTTGGGGCTTATTCCTGAAAAGGAAGACCGAATTAGGAGAAGGCGTATGATGGGGTTTTACTCTTGAAAAGGAATCCCATATCTAATGTAAATTAGGGCTAGTTAAGAGAAATTAAGACTGGGGAATACTCTTGAAAAGGAGGCCCATGTGAAGGATTAAGGTTTGGGGCTTACTCTTAAGGAGGATGCCCAAATTAGGGGACTGGGGCTTACTCCTAAGGACGATGCCCAGATTTGGAGACTTTAAGAATTGGGATTACTCATATGGAAGATTCCCAAGTTAAGAATTATGACTGGGGCTTACTCCTAAGGAGGATGCCCAAACTTGAGACTGGGGCTTACTCCTAAAGAGGATACCCAAACTTGAGACTGTGGCTTACTCCTAAAAAGGAAGCCCAGGTTAGGGGATTTGGGGTTTACTCCTAAGAGGATGCCCAAAATATAGAGGACTTATGAATGGGGATTTTTCCTGAAAAGGAGACCTAGGTTAAGGATTCTCTCATCTTAAAGGATGATGTTAAATGAATGAAATCTCAATCTTTAGTGACATAAAGATGTGTAAATCACTAGGTTTTGGGAAATATACCACAGAAATCCTTTCTTATAAGGAATTAAAATCAAGAAATCATGCCATAAATGGCTTTGAAGAGTGTATTGAAGACTGAATCTTGAATAGGAAATGTGTAATGGATTAAGAGGGGCGAAATGGGCAAGAAATGCATCCAAAAAGGCAGGGGCGCGCAAGTCCTGGCATGTGCGTAGGTACTGCGTGGGCGCACAAGTCCTGGTCGCGTAGGTATGCCGGTGCGACATATGGTGTACTTGCGCGACGGTTAACCAGAAGGGTAGCGATTCTTTATTAAAGCCTTTAGAATCCTAGTGAGGTTCTTTCAGAACAGGGGCGCACATGTTCTATTGGAGGAGTAAGGCGGCACGTAAGTGTGGCCATTTCCCTTAGGGGATGGCCACCTAGGCGTGCAAGTGTTGATGAGTTTCAACACTTAGGCCTTCCTCCCCCTCTATAGATCTTCCATTCTAGGTAAGATATTACCTTAGAAGTGTTCCGGAAGCTTTGAGAAGAGACTATGGCGCCGAGAGCTCAAATCTGAGTTTCTAGAAATGTTTCTTTCTTAATGGGGGGGGTCACAGGGTCTATTTATAGGCATGAGAAGACCCCGGGCGGTTATCATTTAGGGAGCGCAAGTCACTTGCATGACCAACATCGGCGCGCAAGTCACTTGCACGACCAACATAGGCGCGCAAGTGTACTTGCGCAACCATTGAGGCGCGCAAGTATACTTGCGCGACCATTGTAGAAAGTGCGCGACCTTTGTGCAATGTTCTTCTTCTTCCTTCCTTTGTCACTTATTGATATTTTTTCAAAGGATGAATCTTCTTTCTTCAAGGTATTTCCCTTTTCATTCATTTAGACTCTATGACGGAAAGGAGCATCAACATAAGTCCCCCCTCAGAGTTGGATCCGGAGAGAAAAGAGGACTTGACTCTGAGGTGAGAAGAAATAAGAAATCTGGCAGTTTAATTTCATGCATGTGGGACATAAAGAGGCTAATGTTTAAGGTCGAAGATAGCTTTGACCGAGTTAATTAGATGTGACTAAATTCCTCGAAAATTAATCTGAAAACATATTACCATACTCAAGTATGAGGGAAAATATGTAAGCTATGACTTAAGAATATTTGAATATGAGGAATGATATGAAAATACAACTAAAAGGCATTAGAAGAAGTAGTTTCCAAGAATGAAGTTACTATTATTTAACAAACCCGTTAGGGGGTTGAATTATGCAGGGCCACATAAGGGCATTGGCTACATAGTCAAATAAAATAGTATCTTTCGGCTAACAGGTTTGTTATGTAGACTGTTTATGCAAGGCCACCTATGGGAATGTGCTATATAGTAAGGCAAAAGAACTCTCAGAAATTTACTTTCCTAATGCTAAAAGCCATTGAATTTTTATGGATATTCAAATCTTCCAAAGTATAGAGTTTGTTATATGGAAAGAGGTACTTGAATATGGAGAAGATATTTCCAAACAAGATTATCGATGAACTGGATGAATATCACTCCTACGAAGGTCTGACCCAAATGTTGGGAAGGAGAATATAAGCCATAGACTTGTACACTTTCAAATCATGAAAAAATATCGGACAAATATGTTAACGGTGGCTATTTTTTTGCGGATCCCTACATACTGTCATTTAAGACAAATAAGGACAAAAGAGGCATTCTTCCCAAGAATTAAGTTACCACTATCCGACAAACCCGTTAGGGGGTTGAATTATGCAGGGCCACCTATGGGGATTGGCTGCATAGTCAAATAATTGTATCTTTTGTCTAACAAGTCTGTTATGTAGACTGTTTATGCAAGGCCGCCTATGGGCATGTGCTGCATAGTCAGGCAAAAGAACTCTTAGAAGTTTGACATTTTTGTGACTAGAAGTCATGAAAAGGGTTATGAGGATCTGAAAATATTTAAGATTAGGATTATGACACATAAAGATGGGTATTGTTCAATGTATACAGAGATACACAGATCAATGCTAACCATAATCATGTTGTGGTAGGGTCCTCAATTGAAATGTTCCACTTCACTACGTATCCCATAAGTAAGAGAATCAAGCCATACGTAGTTCTTAAACTACAGTTTAACGTCATGTGGGACAAAAGGATTAGAGATCTTAGTTTAGGGTCATAGAGCTTGGACCATTATAAGAAATACACAATGTGTGTTTTCATGGGGACTTTTCAGCCAAGGGACTGAAATTGTAATTTGGGGTTAGTCCCAAAGACATGGGGATGGATTCGAGGGACACTCGAACGTTCCTACGTATCCCATAAGGATGGGAATCAAGCCCACATAGTTCTAGAAATACCCTATGAACAAATTTGGTTCATACATGTGAAGGGTAAAAGGGGAATTTAGTGCATTGATAGTTTAACCAAAGATAAAAGGTTTGGGCATTGCCATGTATGCACATAGTCATTGAAATGAAACATGATTGAAAAAAATAAATGTAAATAATGGTTTCCTCTCAAGTGAGGGAATCAAAGAATATTGTAGTTTATTGTCATACTGGACAAAAGTGTTGTATAGTTTAACGTCGTATAACAAAGACGAAAGTGAACCAATGTAAAGATATTGATTCTAGGGGCGGTTTAACGAATCAACATATTATGTGATGGAGGTGAACCGATGTGAAGAGACTAGTTTTGGGATTGAACCTTGGGAGGTTGCCTACATACCCAGCCTAGAAGGCAAAGATCAAAGTCCATGTAGTTCAATTAATGAATGAATTAATGATCAAGTTGTTCTTAGGGAAAACGACCTAAAAATGATGTTGGGACTTAAACATGGTTCATATCCTAGAGAGAGTGTTGTGGTTGAGGTTTGCTCTAAGCTCATGTGAGTCATACTCGGTGTGAGAAACAAGAGGTAGAAACAACCTTAACAATACATAGTTTAATGTCATGTAGGACATATGAAGGGACTATGCAGTTTAATGTCTTGTAGTTAGGACTATTGGTGCTGCACAGTTTAGTGTCATGTAGCAGGGACAAAAGTATAGTTTAATGTCATGTAGGACATATCACAGACTTTCTGTACAGTTTAGCGTCATGTAGTTAGGACGATGGGGACAATAGAGTTTAACGTCATGTTGGACGAAAGGGGGACTGTGCAGTTTAATGTCATGCAGTGAGGACAAAAGAGTACACCATTTGACATCATGTTGGACGCATTGGGGATTTGTTTCACAGTTTAACGTCATGTTGGACGAAAAATGGATGATACAGTTTAGCGTCATGTTGGACGAAAGTGCGAATAGTTTAAGGTCATATGCATGAACCATGGATGGTGAAGTTTAATGTCATGCTGGACGGTGGTGTAGTTTATGGTCATACATGACGTTTGATGATTATGTAGTTTAACGTCATTCCGGACGTAAGGGACTTTTATACAGTTTAGCTTCATGTAGTTAGGACGTCACAGTTTAACGTCTTGCTGGACGTAAGGGACTTGCAAATAGTTTAGGGTTATATGCATGGACCATTGATGATGCAGTTTAAGGTCATACAAGACCTAGTGTCAGTTTAAGGCCATACATGACAATTTAGGGAACTTTTTCAAAGTTTAGCGTCGTGTGAGACGAAAGTAAAAATAGTTTAAGGTCAAATGTATGGACCATTGTTGTATAGTTTAACATCATATAGCAAGGACAAAGTACAGTTTAATGTCATGTAGAACGTATTAAAGTACTTTTGTATAGTTTAACGTCATATATCAAGGACGATGTGGTGCTACACATTTTACTGTCATGTTGCAGGGACATTAGTACAAATAGTTTAGTGTCATATGCTTTGACCATTGCTATATAGTTTAATGTCATATAGCAAGGACAATGTAGTGATGCATAGTTTAGTGTCATGTTGCAGGGACATTAGTACAAATAGTTTAGGGTCATATGCTTGGACCGTTGCTGTATAGTTTAATGTCATATAGCAAGGACAAAGTAGTACTGCATAGTTTAGTGTCATGTTTCAGGGACAAAAGTACAGTTTAATAAAATGTAGGACGTATCACAGACTTTCTGTACAGTTTAGCGTCATGTAGTTAGGACGATGTGGACAATAGAGTGTAACGTCATGTTGGACGAAAGGGGGAATGTGCAGTTTAATGACATGCAATGAGGAAAAATGAGTACACCATTTAACTTCATGTTGGATGCATTGGGGATTTTTTTCACAGTTTAACGTCATGTTGGACGAAAAAGGGACGATACAGTTTAGCTTAATGTTGGACGAAAGTGCAAATAGTTTATGGTCATACGCATGGACCGTGGATGGTGCAGTTTAATGTCATGCTGGACAGTTGTGTAGTTTATGTTCATACAAGACCATTGATGATTATGTAGTTTAACGTCTTTTCGGACGTAAGGTACTTTTATACAGTTTAGCGTCATGTAGTTAGGACGTCACAGTTTAACGTCTTGCTGGACGTAAGGGACTTTTATACAGTTTAGCGTCATGTAGTTAGTGTAACACCCGAGACTTTTGTGTTATATAAATCATCAAAGGAATCTTTTTCTACACAACACTTGCTTGGCTTGATTTACACGCAATCGCGACCTTCCTCGATAGCTTGCGTCGTACGCAATACCGAGTTTCACTAAACAACAATATGCTATTAAAAATAGCCGTTATGAATAGTAATAGCCACTTTTTAAAATTTTATAAATTTTATTTTTGAAAATGGACTTCATTTTTGGACTCAGAATATCGAAATTAGCCTAGGGTGGAATTTTGGTATTTTTCTGAAAACTTTCAATTTTTGATGAATAGTGAAACCACTAAGTGGTAGGTTAAAAACTGAATTTTGCATAAAAATTAATTTTACCGCTTCTGTGAATGGAATTTCAAAAATCCGAGAGACACGGTTAATATCAAGGACTAAAATGTGGTTCAATGAGATGAAAATAATTTTTTGGTGAATAGTAACTTTTTACTATTTTCACCGCTGTTAATAGTAAATAGGGTAACTAAGGGTAAATATGATATCAATATTACCCTAACACATGTCCTAATTCTATTGGACAAGTGTAATTCGACCAAAAACAAACTTAGGAATAAAATATGACCATTTAGGCCCACTTGGATTAGATTAGGACATTTATTATTAATTTATTTAAAGAAGGGTTAAAATAGTTAAAATCAAAGTTTAATAAGTAAATCATTTTTTAATATGGGGTTATACATAAGATAAATTCGATTGTAAATATTCATTAGAAAGCTAAAAAGATTTCATACATGATGGTATTTTATTTGTAATTTTTAGACATCAAATAATTTAATTTATTTATGACACAAAGATGATGCATTAATTATCTTATTAATGAAATATTGACAAAATTGATAATATAAATACCAAAATAAATGTAATTTGAGACTTTTTATGAATTCCACTACTTTTCTAGGTTACTATGATATATTATTGTTGATTTAATCAACTTGGTTCGAACATATAATTCTGTTATGACTTTCACAAAAATCATATATCAAATAGTGTCAAAATTGACACAAAATAGTTTTTAAATCAAATATTATATTATTAATTGTTATTTTATTCCTAAAAATCTAAGGTTCGGCCAAATGACTTAGATAAGGATATATATATTAATAATAAACAATTTGGGGTTCGTTTGGCATGTTATAGTAAGTGTATTTATCATACAGTGAAAGAAAACAAAAAGACACGGTAAAAGTTAAATTAATTAACTTAGAGTTAAATCTAATTGATAAGGTTAAAATAATACCCTAAACTTGTCTAAATCCTATTGGTTGATAGGATTTCGACCCATCCCCACTTTAGCTTCGAAATAAGACCCTTTGGAACCATTATAAACCGATTTTGACTTTAATATAAAATAATATTTTGAGATATTCCTAAGGTGCCCCTCTCCTCCCTTATAAAAGGGCACCTCCTCCCCCTCCTCCTCACACCAATTTGAGCACTCAAGCTCAGCCAACCCCTGCCATTTTCTCCTCTCCACTTCCCTAGAATAATCCTAGAGGTCCTGGTCTTCTCCAAAGACCAATCTTAGTTCCTTAAGTGGAGGATTCAAAGAGGCGTTCCAAAGAAGAGGTAATATCCATTACCGATCTTTTCAATTTCTTTCTTATTCAACTTCTTCTTCTATAGTTGTTTCATGATAAAGTAATAACATCAGTATTACTTACATAATGATATGTTATTATAAATATGAAACAACCCTAATTCACCCTCTATCCATCCTACGGAAAAATGAAATCACCGCGCGTGCGTACGTACGGAATACCGTCTCCACGCCGTGGTGTAATCTATTTTTCCACCATCACCTTACAAGGATGGGTATAATGGTGTAATGAGTAACTATATATGATTATTATGAAGTAATATTGATACTGAAATAATATATATATATACTCCAATACAATTCCACGATCATAGGAACGATATCATCACTCGTGCGTACGTACGGAATACCGTCTCCACGATGTGATGCGACTCGTTCTACATGATCTTCATTTCATAATGATTATATAAATGAATTGAATGAATAAATATGATATATGTTACACTAATACCATTCTGGATATAAGGAATCTATAACCTTAAAAGAAGAATAAGAATGTATTCGGCAAAACACGCATAAGAACAAAAGGCAATAAAGACCCGAGTAACAAGTAACCATGAAATATTACTATCAAGAAGCTAAGAATATGAACATATATGATATCATATAAATATGTATGATTCTGGAATAAGTCAATAACATTATTTAAACCATTATACAGGAGCTTCGGACACGTACAAAGCAAATTGGACTTAAGGTAAGGGAAAATATCACAATCTCACTTTTATCCGAGATTGTTTTTACTTTGGTAATTACTGGGGTGTATTTTATCATCCACATCCATGTTCCCTCAATATGTAATATTATTTCCATCCTTATACAATAGGTTATATCCAATTTTACCCTTCATTGAGTTTTTAGTAAAAGATATGAAAGGAATCTTTTGTCGTTTTTTTCGTACGAGGTACTTTTTGACTTTTCCGACAAAAGTACGAAGAATGTTTTTTTTAACATATACGGCATGAATGGATTTTTAAAACATTATTTCCAAGAAGCTTCCTTTACAAGTTTTCAAGTTTATTTTTAATCAACTTCTTTTAGTTTATAATTGTATGACATGTTAAGAAAAGAAAAGTGTTTTTGAAAGAAAGGATATTTTCCTCAAGAATGGAGTTCAAGTGTTTTATCAAAATTATTTTCCATCTAAGATAATAAAGGGTTCTGTTTTTATCCCTTTAATTACATTGATTTGATTATGTTGTGAGGGAATTATTTTTATGAAGCCATTTTCCTTATATGATTTTTTATATGATGTCATGATGTTTCAAGAATCCCATTTTTGTTACATGTGTTATGCGATGATGTATGATTTATGATTATGTGGCACACATAAGAAAGGATTCATTATAAGATGGGTGGGACCTATATCTCCCTCCAATGCATTGGGTAAAGATTTATATCTCATGATATATACATGGCTGGAACGGAAGGTTATTTCGGTTCAGTGATACAGGACTGAAACGAGGAGTGAACTCGGTTCAGAAAGGGACTTTGTCCACTAAGATAGTCTTGGCAATGAGTCATGACTAACAAGAAATGATTTTCCATGATTATGTGTGCATGCCACAAAGTTTCAAGTTTTATGTTATGATTATTGGGATCTCATTTTCACTTCTATGATTTATTCCATGTTAAGATATTATGATCTCTTTTGCAGGTTTTGATTTTCAAAAGATATGAGATGATTTTTATTTCCTTTATCTGCCCTTGCTGAGCATTTGAGCTCACCCTTTTATGTTTTCTTTTCCCCAGGTCAGGAAGATGGATATTAAGTAGAATATGCTAAAAGGGACCCTAGATATGATGAAATAAATGGGAGACACTGTAGAAGATTTATGAACCAGTTGTTTATGTTTCCCAGTTTCTAAAGACACTATACCTATACGGTCCTTTGTGGTTTTGTCATATGTTGTAATAAGTGTGCTTCAATTTTGAAGTATTAACAATGTATGTAAAGTGTGGGTCGTTATAGTTGGTATCGGAGGAAAGGTATAGTCAACCTTTGGAAACTAGGATGTGAAAGCCTTAGTAAGAACCCTAAGGATAAGTCTAAGCATAGAACACAATCTTAGAAATGGCCATGAATAACCTAGGATAAGACCATAAGCATGAAAATTTTATTCTTGAATTATGTGGTTTCCTATTATAATTAGTGTTGCTCACACTATTCTTCTTGGTTTTAGTCAATGGCTGGAACCCGAAGGAACCGTGTTAATGTGGAATGCGATGGGCAATGCAATGATTGTCCCCCTGAGCAACCAAACGATATGGGAGCTGGAATACAAAATCTTGTAGCCATGCTCACACAACTTTCTCAAGCTATGAATCATGCAGGATTTCCAAACGAGCAAAGGAGGGAGCAACATTCTGTTGAATCCTTCATGAGGCAGCGTCCACCTTCTTTCAGCGGGTCTACTGATCCATTAGTTGCTGAACAATGGATTAGTACTATTGAAAAGATATTTTCAGTTCTTCAATGTTCTGATCATGATAAAGTCATCCTAGCAGTGTATCGTTTGGAAGGAGATGCGGATCAATGGTGGAATCTTGTTAAGAATACGAGGCAAAGGGATGAAATTGAGTCTATGGAATGGGACGAGTTCAAGAACTTATTTTTCAATAAGTACTTCCCTCGTATTCTCCGAACAAAGATGGAGAAAGAGTTTCTTGAACTGAAGCAAAGGGATGATGAATCTGTTGGTACCTATGAAGCAAATTTTACCAGACTTGCAAGGTACGCTTCTGGTATTATTATCCAACCTGAGAGTAAGATCGATCGATTCTTTAGTGGCTTAAATCCAAGTCTTCGAAGGGCGTTATCCATAAGGGACTTCAATAGCTACGAGGAAATCGTTCGATGTGCTCTCAAAGTCGAGATGGATATTGGAGTAACCCATCAGTCACATGGGTTTGATAAGAAGAGGAAGATGGAATTCAAAGAAAAATCTAAAGAGCACACGGAAAAGAAGATGAGCTTTTCCTTATGCTCAAAGTGTGGAAAGAAACATGGAGGGAGTTGTCTTAAAGGGACAAGTAAATGTTTTAAATGTGGAAAGGAAGGTCATCGGGCATTTGAATGCCGTGATAATGGGAAGAAGATGTCTAATGATGCAAACAAAGGAAGGGATTCACAGAATGAACCTACTACACTTCAATGTTTCAAGTGCAAGGAGATGGGGCATTATGCCAATCAATGCCCAAATCCAAGGGTTGATGATGATGGTCGACGTCAACAAACTCTTAAGGCTAAAGACAAAGGAAAGTCACATGCAATTTCTATCAGCGATGTGGAGTACGACAACGATGTGGTGAAAGGTACACTTACCATCCACTCTAAAGTAGAAAATGTTTTATTTGATTCTGGATCCACCCACTCTTTTATTTCTGAAAAATTTTCTAAGGGTATCACCGTATTACCTCAAGAATTAGATGTTGAGTTAGCTGTGACAACACCTAATGGCACATCAATCGCATCAGAAGTTTATAATTCTTCTCCGATCGAAGTTTGTGTTGAAAGTGCTTCCTGCAAATCTTGTGATCCTTCCTTTAGTGGAATTTGATGTGATTCTTGGCATGGATTGGCTTTCTCTACATGGAGCTCATATCAATTGCCAAAGAAGGGAAGTCACATTTCATATTCCAGATCAACCTACGATCGTCTATCAATGCAAGGATGAACATAACCTTCCAGTGGAAATTTCTTCCATCTTATGGGTATTGATTCCACTAAATGAAGGTTATTTATCTCAAATAGTTGGTGAGAAACTCATGATTAAGAATATGCCCATTGTACGGGAGTTTGATGACGTCTTTCCGGAGGAATTACCGGGTCTTCCACCAAATCGTGAAGTTGAGTTTTCAATAGAACTCGTACCGGGTGCTTTGCCTATTTCAAAGACACCTTATAGAATGGCCCCAATTGAGTTGTAGGAATTGAAGAAGCAACTCCAAGAGAATCTTGATAAGGGATTCATACACCCTAGTGCGTCACCTTGGGGAGCACCTGTTCTATTTGTTAAGAAGAAAGATGGATCAATGAGACTCTGCATTGATTATCGAGAACTTAACAAGATCACTATCAAGAAAAAATATCCTCTCCCACGCATTGATGACTTATTTGACCAACTACGCGGAGCTCAATACTTTTCCAAGATTGATCTTCGTTCAGGGTATCATCAATTAAGGGTCAAAAGGGAGGATATACCAAAGACGGCTTTCCGTACAAGGTATGGACACTATGAATTTATAGTGATGCCATTTGGTCTTACTAATGCCCCTTCTATCTTCATGGATCTAATGAATAGAGTCTTTAGAGACTATCTTGATCAATTTGTGGTAGTCTTTATAGACGATATTCTTGTCTATTCAAAGAGAAAGGAAGAGCATGAAGATCACTTGAGAATTATATTGAAGACCCTGAGAAAGGAGAAGCTTTATGCCAAATTTACGAAGTGTGAATTTTGGCTTCAAAAAGTTGCATTTTTGGGTCACATAATCTCAAAAGAGGGGATATCTGTGGATCCAGCAAAAACAGAGGTTATCGAAAGATGGTCAAGACCAACAACAGTAACTGAGATACGAAGTTTTCTTGGTTTGGCTGGATATTATCGACGTTTTGTAAAAGATTTTTCACGATTATCTAATCCACTCACCAAGTTGACTCGGAAAGGAGTTAAGTTTGTCTGGACAGAGGAATGTGAAGAGAATTTCAAGGAGTTGAAAAGAAGGTTATCCAGTGCACCTGTGCTCACACTGCCTTGTAGTGGAGAAAAGGTTTGTGATCTACAGTGATGCATCCAAGAAGGGATTGGGGTGTGTTCTTATGCAAAATGATATGGTGATAGCTTATGCCTCACGACAGTTGAAAATCCATGAGCAAAATTACCCAACACATGATTTGGAGTTGGCTGCGGTAATCTTTGCATTAAAGATTTGGAGGCATTACCTTTATGGTGAAAGGTGTGATATTTATACTGATCATAAAAGTTTAAAGTATATTTTCCCACAAAAGGAGCTGAATATGCGCCAAAGAAGATGGTGGGAGCTGATTAAGGATTATGACTGCTCAATCCATTACCACCCTGGGAAAGCAAACAAGGTGGCAGATGCATTAAGTCGACAAGACCATGCTAGTTTATCCATGACGAGGATCACAAAAGATCCAATATTTATTGATTTACAAAGGATGGATCTTGGAATTATAATGGAAGGGGAAAAATCTTATCTTTCTCAAATGAATGTTCAACCATCTATACATGTGAAGATTAAAGAGGCACATAAAGAAGATGTCGCGTTACAAAAGAAGGTGAGAAATGTTCCTGAATTCAACCTTGATTGTGATGGGATAATAAAGTTCAGGAATCGGGTTTGCGTTCCTCCCATCCCCGAATTAAAGAAAGAGCTGCTGGATGAGGCTCATAGTTCTTCAATCTCTATTCATCCTGGAAGCAAGAAGATGTATAGGGACCTGAAAGAGTACTTCTGGTGGGATGGCATGAAAAGAGATGTTGCTGAATATGTCTCTCGATGCTTGGTTTGTCAACAAGTTAAAGCTGAGAGACAGAAGTCTAAGGGGATGTTACAACCATTACCCATACCCGAATGGAAATGTGAAAACATCACTATGGACTTTGTCACAGGACTTCCTAAAACATCCAAAGGCAATAATGCTATCTGGGTCATAGTTGATCGTCTTACAAAGTCTGCACACTTCATTGCTATTAGAGAGGATTTATCTCTAGATCAGCTTGCCAGGATATATATAAAGGAAGTGGTAAGATTGCATGGAGTACCACTTTCTATTATATATGATCGAGATCCGAGATTTACCTCGATGTTCTGGTGAAGTCTTCAGCATACTCTGGATACAGAGTTGAGTTTCAGCACTGCTTATCATCCCCAGACAGACGGTCAGTCTGAGAGAACAATTCAAACCCTAGAAGATATGTTGAGAGCTTGCTCTATGGATTTCAAAGGAGGTTGGGATCAACACCTACCTTTGGTGGAATTTTCTTATAATAATAGCTTTCACTCCAGTATTCAGATGGCTCCTTATGAAGCTCTCTATGGAAAGAAATGCAGGACTCCAACTTGCTGGGATGAAGTTGGGGAAAGAAAGCTATTAGGACCTGATCTCGTTGATGAAATGGCAGAAAAGGTCAGATCTATTCAACAACACATAAGAGGAGCTCAGAGTCGACAGAAAAGTTATGCCGACAACCGAAGAAAAGACCTAGAGTTTGAAGTGGGTGATAAAGTGTTCTTACGAATATCTCCCTGGAAGAGGGTTATGAGATTTGGAAAGAAGGGGAAGTTGAGCCCTAGATATATCGGTCCTTTTGAAATATTGGATCGTGTTGGGAAGGTAGCTTACTGATTGGCGCTTCCACCGAATCTCTCTCAAGTTCACGATGTGTTCCACGTATCTCTCCTGAGAAAGTACATACCAGATCCTTCACATGTACTCAGCTCAGAAGTTGTACCGCTGGAGCAAGATCGTTCTTATGAAGAACAGCCGATAGAGATTCTGGATCATAGCGAAAAAGTCCTACGAAACAAGACCACTCGCTTGGTGAAAGTTTTATGGAGAAACCACCAACTTGAAGAAGCTACATGGGAGATTGAGGATATGATGAGGGAGAAGTATCCTCATCTGTTTGTTGCAAAGTGACGAATTTCGAGGGCGAAATTCTTTTTAAGGGGGGTAGAATGTAACACCCGAGACTTTTATGTTATATAAATCATCAAAGGAATCTTTTTCTACACAACACTTGCTTGGCTTGCTTTACACGCAATCGTGACCTTCCTCGATAGCTTGCGTCGTACGCAATACCGAGTTTCACTAAACAACAATATGCTATTAAAACTAGCCGTTATGAATAGTAATAACCACTTTTTAAAATTTTATAAATTTTATTTTTCAAAATGGACTTCATTTTTGGACTCAGAATATCGAAATTAGCCTAGGGTGAAATTTTGGTATTTTTCTGAAAACTTTCAATTTTTGATGAATAGTGAAACCACTAAGTGGTAGGTTAAAAACTGAATTTTGCATAAAAATTAATTTTACCGCTTCTGTGAATGGAATTTCAAAAAATCCGAGAGACACGGTTAATATCAAGGACTAAAATGTGGTTCAATGTGATGAAAATAATTTTTTGGTGAATAGTAAGTTTTTACTATTTTCACCGCGGTTAATAGTAAATAGGGTAACTAAGGGTAAATATGATATCAATATTACCCTAACACATGTCCTAATTCTATTGGAAATGTGTAATTCGACAAAAAAACAAACTTAGGAATAAAATATGACCATTTAGGCCCACTTGGATTAGATTAGGACATTTATTATTAATTTATTTAAAGAAGGGTTAAAATAGTTAAAATCAAAGTTTAATAAGTAAATCATTTTTTAATATGGGGATATACATAAGATAAATTCGACTGTAAATATTCATTAGAAAGATAAAAAGATTTCCTACATGATGGTATTTTATTTGTAATTTTTCGACATCAAATAATTTAATTTATTTATGACACAAAGATGATTCAGTAATTATCTTAATAATGAAATATTGACAAAATTGATAATATAAATACCAAAATAAATGTAATTTGAGACTTTTTATGAATTCCACTAATTTTCTAGGTTACTATGATATATTATTGTTGATTTAATCAACTTGGTTCGAACATATAATTCTGTTATGACTTTCACAAAAATCATATATCAAATAGTGTCAAAATTGACACAAAATAGTTTTTAAATCAAATATTATATTATTAATTGTTATTTTATTCCTAAAAATCTAAGGTTCGGCCAAATGACTTAGATAATGATATATATATTAATAATAAACAATTTGGGGTTCGTTTGGCATTGTTATAGTAAGTGTATTAATCATATAGTGAAAGAAAACAAAAAGACACGGTAAAAGTTAAATTAATTAACTTAGAGTTAAATCTAATTGATAAGGTTAAAATAATACCCTAAACTTGTGTAAATCCTATTGGTTGATAGGATTTCGACCCATCCCCACTTTAGCTTCGAAATAAGACCCTTTGGAACCATTATAAACCGATTTTGACTTTAATATAAAATAATATTTTGAGATATTCCTAAGGTGCCCCTCTCCTCCCTTATAAAAGGGCACCTCCTCCCCCTCATCCTCACACCAATTTGAGCACTCAAGCTCGGCCAACCCCTGCCATTTTCTCCTCTCCACTTCCCTAGAATAATCCTAGAGGTCATGGTCTTCTCCAAAGACCAATCTTAGTTCCTTAAGTGGAGGATTCAAAGAGGCGTTCCAAAGAAGAGGTAATATCCATTACCGATCTTTTCAATTTCTTTCTTCTTCAACTTATTCTTCTTTAGTTGTTTCATGATAAAGTAATAACATCAGTATTACTTACATAATGATATGTTATTATAAATATGAAACAACCCTAATTCACCGTCTATCCATCCTACGGAAAAATGAAATCACCGCGCGTGCGTACGTACGGAATACCGTCTCCACGCCGTGGTGTAATCTATTTTTCCACCATCACCTTACAAGGATGGGTATAATGGTGTAATGAGTAACTATATATGATTATTATGAAGTAATATTGATACTGAAATAATATATATATATACTCCAATACAATTCCACGATCATAGGAACGATATCATCACTCGTGCGTACGTACGGAATACCGTCTCCACGATGTGATGCGACTCGTTCTACATGATCTTCATTTCATAATGATTATATAAATGAATTGAATGAACAAATATGATATATGTTACACTAATACCATTCTGGATATAAGGAATCTATAACCTTAAAAGAATAATAAGAATGTATTCGGCAAAACACGCATAAGAACAAAAGGCAATAAAGACCCGAGTAACAAGTAACCCTGAAATATTACTATCAAGAAGCTAAGAATATGAACATATATGATATCATATCAACATGTATGATTCTGGAATAAGTCAATAACATTATTTAAACCATTATACAGGAGCTTCGGACACGTACAAAGCAAATTGGACTTAAGGTAAGGGAAAATATCACAATCTCACTTTTATCCGAGATTGTTTTTACTTTGGTAATTACTGGGGTGTATTTTATCATCCACATCCATGTTCCCTCAATATGTAATATTATTTCCATCCTTCTACAATAGGTTATATCCAATTTTACCCTTCATTGAGTTTTTAGTAAAAGATATGAAAGGAATCTTTTGTCGTTTTTTTTTCGTACGAGGTACTTTTTGACTTTTCCGACAAAAGTACGAAGAATGTTTTTTTTAACTTATACAGCATGAATGGATTTTTAAAACATTATTTCCAAGAAGCATCCTTTACAAGTTTTCAAGTTTATTTTTAATCAACTTCTTTTAGTTTATAATTGTATGACATGTTAAGAAAAGAAAAGTGTTTTTGAAAAAGAAAGGATATTTTCCTCAAGAATGGAGTTCAAGTGTTTTATCAAAATTATTTTCCATCTAAGATAATAAAGGGTTCTGTTTTTATCCCTTTAATTACATTGATTTGATTATGTTGTGAGGGAATTATTTTTATGAAGTCATTTGCCTTATATGATTTTTTTTATGATGTCATGATGTTTCAAGAATCCCATTTTTGTTACATGTGTTATGCGATGATGTATGATTTATGATTATGTGGCACACATAAGAAAGGATTCATTATAAGATGGGTGGGACCTATATCTCCCTCCAATGCATTGGGTAAAGATTTATATCTCATGAGATAGACATGGCTGGAACGGAAGGTTATTTCAGTTCAGTGATACAGGACTGAAATGAGGAGTGAACTCGGTTCAGAAAGGGACTTTGTCCACTAAGATAGTCTTGGCAATGAGTCATGACTAACAAGAAATGATTTTCCATGATTATGTGTGCATGCCACAAAGTTTCAAGTTTTATGTTATGATTATGGGGATCTCATTTTCACTTCTATGATTTATTCCATGTTAAGATATTATGATCTCTTTTGCAGGTTTTGATTTTCAAAAGATATGAGATGATTTTTATTTCCTTTATCTGCCCTTGCTGAGCATTTGAGCTCACCCTTTTATGTTTTCTTTTCCCCAGGTCAGGAATATGGATATTAAGTAGAATATGCTAAAAGGGACCCTAGATATGATGAAATAAATGGGAGACACTGTAGAAGATTTATGAACCAGTTGTTTATGTTTCCCAGTTTCTAAAGACACTATACCTATACGGTCCTTTGTGGTTTTGTCATATGTTGTAATAAGTGTGCTTCAATTTTGAAGTATTAACAATGTATGTAAAGTGTGGGTCGTTATAGTTAGGACGTCACAGTTTAACGTCTTGCTGGACTTAAGGCACTAGAAAATTGTTTAGGGTCATATGCATGGACCATTGATGATGCATTTTAAGGTAATACATGACCTAGTGTCAGTTTAAGGTCATACATGATCATTTAGGGAACTTTTACACAGTTTAGCGTCGTGTGAGACGAATGTAAAAATAGTTTAAGGTCATATGTATGGACCTTTTATGTATTGTTTAACATCATATAGCAAGGACGAAGTATAGTTTAATGTCATGTAGGACGTATTAATGGACTTTTGTATAGTTTAACGTCATATAGAAAGGAAAAAGTGGTGCTGCACATTTTAGTGTCACGTTGCAGGGACATTAGTACAAATAGTTTAGGGACATATGCTTGGACCAATGCTGTATAGTTTAATGTCATATAGCAAGGACAAAGTAGTGTTGCACAGTTTAGTGTCATGTTTCAGGGACATTAGTACAAATAGTTTATGGTCATATGCTTGGACCGTTGCTGTATAGTATAATGTCATATAGCAAGGACAAAGTAGTGCTGCACAGTTTAGTGTCATGTTGCAGGGACATTAGTACAAATAGTTTAGGGTCATATGCTTGGACTATTTCTTTATAGATTAATGTCATATAGCAAGGACAATGTAGTGTTGCATAGTTTAGTGTCATGTTGCAGGGACATTAGTACATATAGTTTAGGGTCATATGCTTGGACCGTTGCTGTATAGTTTAATGTCATATAGCAAGGACAAAGTAGTGCTTCACAGTTTAGTGTCATGTTGTAGGGACATAAGTACAAATAGTTTAGGGTCATATTCTTGGACTGTTGCTGTATAGTTTAATGTCATATAGCAAGGACGATGAAGGTACTTTGCAGTTTATACAAAAAACTTCTTCAAATATCTGGCATATGGATCTATTAATTGAATCATATTAACAGAACCAAAGGTTAACTCCTCATCTGATGAAGACTCTACCTGATTATCCTGTTCAACTTCTGTCTTTTGGTGGGGCGGTGCCCGTGTCTTTGAAGTAGATGGCATGAAGTCCGGAAAAGTCAAAGACGACGTAGGCTTTGACACATACTCATCCTCTTCTGATTCTTTTTCATTCTTTGAATCATGCTGTTTCTTTGAGAACTTTCCCTCTGACGAAGAGGATTTCTCTGCAACATTCATGGCAGAAGACACAATTGGTTTCCTTAATTGTGTTCGCAAAGTAGAATGAGTTCGACTGATTGTGTTTCTGAACATCAAATCATCATACTTTTGTGCATTTTTGCTTTTGACTTCCTTCCATTCACTTTCCTCCTCTAGAACTGTAGCAGTGACACATGCTACCTGGGCTGAGGAGCCATTCAATGTGACCTGTCTCGAGTGGACCATCTTTTGCAGGATGTATCTGAAGACAAAACACTCTTGGATGGGATGCCCCAACATTTGATGAAAATGGAAATAATTAGGACAGTCATCATCTCCTTTCTTGTTTGGCGTCTTGGGTATTGGCAATTGAATCAAATTGTTTTCCATAGCCGAAATGAAATAACCAGTAACTTGTTCATTTCGGGAAGAGTATGTTTTTCTATTCAGATCCTCAAATTGTTTTTGTCTTTTATCTTTTTGATCATCTGGATGAAAAGGCCTTTGTTGTTGGCGCTCAGAAGGTGTATCCCTTTGAGATGATGAAGGTTTTGAGGTATAAATAGGTACAGGTTCTTGGTTTAGCGTTACTGTAGCAGTTTCTACTTTACCCATTTTCATTCCTGGAGTTGATGGAATTACACGAGATTTAGCCTTAGCCTGTATAAGGGAATCTTGAATCTGCTGAGATACTGAAGTAAGGTCTCGAAACCCTCATGTGTATTTCATAGGAATTAATGGCGTGCGTAATTCGTCACGTAGATTTGACACACATATTGGAAACAATTCTTCTTGGGGAGTGCTAAACTCAAGGAATATGTTAATCCCTTCCAGCGAGCAATGAAATCAGAGACTCTTTCATTCTCCCTTTGCTTACAGTTTGTAAGATCGAAAACTGTTGTCTTTGGAAAAGTTGAGCTGAACTGAAGGAGAAATTTTTGGCTAAGATCCTCCCATCCGGTAATTGACCGGGATTGCATGCTTGTATACCAAACAAAATCTTGTCCTTTCAAGGTTCGCACGAAGAATCTGAGTTTCATTGCTTCTTGCTGCTCCGGAGTTCCCATCATAGGATCGCAACAAGACACGTAATGCGTCAAATGTTGTTCAGGATCACCCGATCCATTGAAAATAGAGAATACAGGGTCCCCAAAACTGGATGGAGGAGAAATTGAATCAACCCATCTAGGGTAAACATTCTTTTCTGGTTGAACTTGCGCATTCTTCCCTTCCATAGTTTCTAATCATGCTATTAATGACTCAATAGTAGTTATTAACTTTTGAGAAACAACCGGTTGAACTTGGACTTGGGTAGGTGCAATGACTGGAGCTTGGAGAGATGTGGTGATTGGTGCTGCAACTGATGGTAGCACTGCAAATCGTTGTTGCACATGACTCGTAGGATTAGACCTGTGAGGGTGTACTGATAGAGGAGGATATTCTTGATCCCTATCAGTAGCTACAACAAAATTCTTTGGCTGACTGACTCCAGCATGCTTAAGAAGAAGTCTATTCTGAAGTAGTTCTGCATTAAACCTTCTTACTTCCTTCATTTGTTCCTCCTGTTGTGCAAACCTCTGCTCTAGTGAAAGCGAGGGACCTTCTCCATAGGAAGGATATGTAACATGGTTCTTTCCCTTCCCTTTTTTGGATCCTTTTCGGAGATGGGGATGTGGGTTACTCAAAGGATTACTTATATCTTGAGTAATCCTTTGACTTCGTGTATGCACACCTTCTTCATTTGTGTTGGTGCGTACATCTTCTTGAGCAGGAACCTCTTCTTCTGAGTCCTTTGAGTGAGCCTCATATGGTGGATCAGCAACAACAACATTGATGACATTAATCGATGCATACTTTATTGCATCCCTTCTATCAGCATTTCTGTGATATTGTCTTCTTGCATGTCATTGATGAGACAATGCCTTTTGTTGATTCAATCCCTCAAGAACTTCTTGATGAACCGTAATTTGGAGGGAATCTCCTGATAATTTGGCTATTAATTCCTTTTGAGGTTTCTTCCCCAATCGAGAAAAGACCAAATTTCTCTGAGGAGGGGACTGATGATTTGAAAAAGTCCCCAGTCAGGTGGATTGGGATATTCTTGCGGTTCTCGCTCAACTCCCCGATCCTTTTTGTTGATCCCGATAGTTGGTTTAAAAGAGTCCCTAGTCTGGCGAGCTGGGGTGGCTCTTGACATGCTATGTCTGAGTCTTTGTTAAAATCTCTCCTGATCTTGCGAACCTTAGTTCGGAAATTAGCTGGATGCATTAACCTGTATCCGCTTTTATCACCCGGTTCAAAAGACCGTTGGATGATTTCTGACACTTCTGTCACTTGGTGACCTGCTTGCTCCAAACGAGAGGCCTGTTCAATATTCTCATTTGCTTGATGCAAGAATAATTTGACGACTTGTTCTCTATATTCTTAATTTTGAGAGGAACTAGTTGAAGCCTGTTCTTGTGAAATCTTTTTATTACAAACAAAACCCATTGACTGTGGCCGACCATGGGAAATAACATTGCATGAGACCATTTTCGGCGGGATTTGCTGACTGGAGAGCACCGTGAAATGCAGTGCTCCATGAACAACCCATCCTCTGACACGAATACCAGATGGGGCATTGGCAATTAACTGATGCAATCTTCTTAGTGCGCCAAAGCATGAACGTTGAAGGGATCTCTACTGCTTTTCAGCCTTCAGATATCGAGAGACTGTTATAGACGCCAAATCAGTCTGATGTTGTAACCCTTCTATTATCTTAAGATGGTTTTCATATTCATCATAAGATACTAATTTCTTTTTCAACTGAAAAAGAGTTTTCCATATGTTGAGACGAATATCAGGAATTTCATTATCCGTCAACATTTCTGGAATATTATACTGAGAGTCAGCCAGAGGCCAAAACATGACTGGCACTTCACCTTTCACCAGTTGTTTTCTCATATTCAACATTTTCTATTTATCATTTGATGAAGATTCTTCTACCTGATTTGACCAAATTTGGTGTTTCCATGTAGCTTCATTGGATTCAATAGGATTGGTAGAGAAATTATAGATCAAACTAGAAGATGCATGACATAGGGGTGGTTCGGAGAATGACTTACACCCTGGGCTATCTTCTGATTGAGAAAGTATTTCACCTGCTAGCGATTAAGCTTCAGACATTACTGGTTTCGTATTTGCAAGTGCCTCAAGATAGGAGGGATTTCTCGGCACTACATTGTCCACTGGAGCATTTTCCGGGCAATGTGCATCACTACTGCGGAGAGGACTTTCACAGCGAAATTCATTATCATGGGGAGGACCACCATAATGGGTTACAACAAAAGATGAGATCTCTTGCTAATTGGTCTTCTGACCACACAGAGGGTTCCTGTGGCACTCATATGAAGATGAATCTTCGAGATCGACCAAATTGTCATGAAGAAAGCCTTCATGAGGAAGTGTCTGTTGAAGACCTTCGGAATTAATGTTCCCATTATTGGGAACTGAGGGAGTAGAATCTTGACTTCTAACAGATAATTGTCTGAGGGCTTCAAGAACTCCAACATCGAGTAAGGCCTTGTTACTGATTGGATCTTGATCTCCTGACTGTACTGGGTGGGTCTTTTTCTTAGACGCCTTCTTACTCACCCAGGAAACCACTTGTTGACGAAATTGGCTGCTCTGAGCAGGTGTATGTGCCTGATCAGGAAATATGGCCAGGTTTGGTTGACGATATCCTCTCAAATCAGGTCTATGTACCTGACTTGGTCGTCCGTATGATATGGGGGATTATGCCCCATAACCCTCTTGGACTAGAACAGATGTGTGTGTCTGTTCCGGAGTAAATTGTTGATGTATAACTCCACTGGTAGGGATAGATTTATGTGTCCTTCCATGAGATTTTGCTGAAGTTGTTATAATATCCTAGCACGCATCCAGAATATGAGCAGGGATTTGCTTCTGCTCTTTCACCATTGATAGAATATCCTTGGTGACTTCAGCTACCGGAACGGGAATATACGTCCATTCGGGGCTTGGAGCAGGTGTATGTGCTTGCTCCTATCCTCCTTTTCCTGTCAGTGAATCCTGACAGTACTCAAGTGTGGGGGAAGAGAGTTGAGTCTGCCTTTTATTTATTATCGGGGATTTCTGACTAACTTCTCCGAATGCTACCAAGTGAGACTGTTGGTAGGCTTGATTAATACCAGCAGGTGTATGTGCCTGCGGATTGCACTTCGCCAAACGTGGTTGACGAGATCCATCATATGTAGTCAGACGAGCCTGCTGACTAGCTGATGATGTATAAACAGGTGTATGTTCCTACCTATAGTATTCCGCCAGAATATCCAGGCGGGATTTGTGCGATGCTGCCAGACGAGTCTGCTAGACAACGGGTTTAAAACGGGCAGGTGTATGTGCCTGCTCGTTGCTTGCAACCAAGTTAGGGTGGTGGACTTCTCAGAAGATGGCAGAGATGAGAACCTTCTCACTGTTGACCGGATTCTGCCTCTGGTGGTTCGTCTTGCTTGCTGGGGTTCGAGGAACCTGAGCCGAACGCCTGGAGTCGGTACCCTCATCATGTTGAGGGTGCACTGCTGCACGAGTCTGGCAGCGATTGTTGGTGGGAGCCCTCAGGAAGGACTCCTATCTATTTGAATTAAGGTCTGGAGGGACCTGCTCATTCACCTCCCCATAATATGGGAGCGAATGGTGATTGCGTTCCGGGGATAATGACCCAAAACGGTTGGAGACAGTAGTCAGCACCGCCTTCTTCTTGATCACTGGTCGTCGTTTTTCGGACGACCGATGTGAGTTGTTTACTTGGAGGGCTTGTTGGGAAGCCTCCAGAGTTGGGATGGTACTGTGTTGACGGTACTCCTTAACCAGTGTATTTGATACCCATCATTGAAGACGCTGATTAGGTGATATCGTCCTAAGAGCGGACGACGATCCAGCATAAGTAGTAGTAGTGGCATTTGTAGCAGTAGTATTCACAGGTGTGAACTTGAGAGAATCCATTCTAGAAATGCAGAAGATCTTGGGAAAAGAGTGCATGTTTGATATAACATACGTAATGAAGATAAATTCAGCTACTACATCTTTTAGATGAGTACATATGTCAGTGATTGTTTTTGTTGGCCCTCTCATTGAGTTCTAAATATGGGCCTAACAAATAGGTAAAACATCATTTTAACTTGGTTAAGGATTCACATCGGGTTCACCATTTTTGTTTCCCTCGGAATCTGGGGATGACCACCTTGATGGGAGGTTCAAACATTCCGATTGGTTTCTAACGGGTTTGTTCGTAGAACCGGAAACATCCAATGATTCCACATCCATTCAGACCTACTTTCCAAAGGTAGGTGCTCATTAGTTTGTGGACTGATGAGGCTTATGAATTTGCATTGGTTGAGAGGATGGGAGGTCAGACTTATCATACCTTTTTGAGGGGAATTATTGTCTAGTCCGGGACTCTCTTTATAGATTTCAGTTATGTTCGTGAATCCTTATTACATTACCAAGTATAAAATGAGATTTCCTTCAGATCTGACAATCAATGATCAAATATTTAGGAAATTTTGAGAATCTTTCATATGTATTCGAGGTTCTTCATCGATAGAGAATCATCTGTATTTATTAGATATTCTTGGTCAATGATACCCTTCGACACATTTATATAGAAGTCTCTTGGTCATTATGATGACCATGATGGTTTTAAAGCCACTCAGTGGGGCACTTGAAGTTTATTTTCATTCAGAAGGACATGGATTATTTTAGAGTTGGGATCAAACCCGTAGACAGGCTAAATACATATCCTTTGTTTAGAAAAGGATTCATAAGCCACGTAGTTCGAGTAAGGCAGTATGATATTTATGATTGATATCTCAACGAAGGATTTCATAATTACTTTTACCCCATATGCTCACGTGAGTAATGCTCGGTGTGAGAAACAATAGGTATTGGTAAAAATTAGACAATTGGACCATGAAAGATGCCATCATAAGAAATGATGTGGGAATTATGTATGTATGATGTCCAGATAAATGAATATTAGGATTTAATTTAGGAACGAAATCCAGGAACAGGGTCCATAAAGGTATATGTGCTTCATGGAGATTTTGAATACTCTAACTTGGGGGTTATTCCTAAAAAGGAAGCCCGAATTAGGAGAAGACTTATGATTGGGTTTTACTCCTGAAAATGAATCTCAGATCAAAGGTAAATTAGGACTGGTAAGAGAAATTATGACTGGGGCTTACTCTTGAAAAGGAGGCCCAGGTCAAGGATTAAGGTTTGGGGCTTACTCCTGAGGAGGATTTCCAAATTTGGGGACTAGGGCTAACTCCTAAGGAGGATTCCTAGATTTGGAAACGTTAAGAATTGGGGCTTACTCTTAAGGAAGATTCCCAAGTTAAGAATTATGATTGGGGATTACTCCTAAGGATGATGCCCAAACTTGAGACTGGGGCTTACTCCTAAGGAGGATGCCCAAACATGAGACCGGGGCTTACTCCTAAAAAGGAAGCCCTGGTTAGGGGATTTGGGGCTTACTCCTAAGTGGATGCCCAAAATTTAGAGGACTTATGACTGGGGATTATTCCTAAAAAGGAGACCCAGGTTAAGGATTCTCTCATCTTAAAGGATGAGGTTAAATGAATGAAATGTCAATCTTTAGTGCCATAAAGATGTATAAATCACTAGGTTTTGAGAAATATTCCACAGAATTCCATTCAGATAATGACGTCAAATCAAGAAATCATGCCATAAATGGATTTGAAGAGTGTCTTGAAGACTGAATATTGAATAGGAAATGTGTAATGGATTAAGAGGGTTGAAATGGTCAAAAAAGGCATCCAAAAAGGCAGGGGCACACAAGTCCTGGCAGGCGCGCAGGTACTGCGTGGGTGCGCAAGTCCTGGTCGCGTAGGTATGCCTGCGCAACTCATGGTGTACTTGCGCAACTGTTAACCAGAAGGGTAATACTTGAGAGATTCTTTATTAAAGCCTTTAGAATCCCCTTCAGGTTCTTCGAGAAGAGGGGCACACAGGTTCTATTGAAGGAGTAAGGCAGCGCGCAAGTGTGGCCATTTCCCTTAAGGGCTGGCCAACTTGGCGCGTAAGTGTTGACGAGTTTCAACACTTAGGTCTTCCTCCCCCTCTTTAGATATTTCGTTCAAGGTATGAAATTACCTTAGAAGTGTTCCAGAAGCTTTGAGAAGAGACTAGGGCACTGGAAGCTCAAATATGAGTTTCTAGAAAAACATCATTCTTAATGGGGGGGCCGACATGGTCTATTTATAGGCAGGAGAAGACCCCGGTTTGTTATCATTTAAGGCGCGCAACTCACTTGCACGACCAACATCGGCACACAAGTCACTTTCACGACCAACATAGGAATGAAAGTGTACATGCATGACCATTGAAGCGCGCAAGTATACTTTCACGGCAATTGTAGAACTTGCGCGACCATTGTGCAATGTTCTTCTTCTTCATTCCATTCTCAATTATTGATATTTTTTCTAAGGATGAATCTTATTTTTTAAGGTATTTCCCATTTCATTCATTTAGACTATGTGATGGAATGGAGCCTCAACAGAGGTTTAGATGTTTTTTTCGCTGTTTCTTGATATTGGAAATGTTGATTGCTTACTGCTGAGATTTTAACTATTTAATTTTTTATGCACTTTTACCTACCATATATTCACTAAATATTAGGAACAGATATTTGGGTGGTTTCCTACTAGGATTTATTCTCACGTCCTGTTTGGTCCATGCTTTTGGGCCCAAAAAGATTATATTTTTACACGTATATATAAAGTCATGTTCCCTTCTACTTCACGTACTTGATATTATGTGGAGATGGAGAGCATGGGACCATGCTATGGCTTGCGATGATGAGAATTTTATTTGATTGCTTTTTAACTTTGGTTTAGTGGTGTTGTATTTCTACATTGTGACTTGTTTGGCTGTTTTCCTTGACATATGTATCATTCTTCATTTTATATGTGTTCTCCAGTTTATACTTCAGTTTTTTGTTGTTACTGTTGTATGTAATTATTAATGCATCTGCTCTTTTATGTATTTATTTACTTCCACTGTGTACTCTGCCAATAAGGGAATAGTTTCTCCACTATCACACCCAAGGCACATACTGCTAGTTGGAAGCCTCTTGCGTTCAGGGAAATGCGGTTGAAGCCATGTGACTAACCGGGTACGGGGCACGTCTGGGTGTCTTTCGAAACCGGGACGTTACAAGGTTATGGAAATCCCACATTGAAGGATAAGGAGCATGAAGAATACCTTTATAAGTTACTATGGATACCTCTCCCATCATGATTCCTTTTCCAAAGGGTTCCTGAGGGCAAGAGCCCGGGGAAAACAAAACCGTGCGAGATAGGCCCAAAGCGGACAATATCATGATTGTGGGCTAGACTAGGCCGTTATAAATGGTATCGGAGCTGGTTTCCATTTGATGTTCCAACGGTGATGATGGGCCCCTCAAGGTGGTGGGTTATGGAAATCGCACATCGAAGGAGGAGGATCATAAAGCACCCATTTATATGGTAGGGTGGATACCTCTCCCATCATGAGTCATGTTCCTGAAAAGGCATGAGGGACAAAGACCTGGGAAAACAAAACCGTGGAGGCTAGGCCTAAAGCGGACAATATAATTATTGTGGGCTGGACTAAACCGTTACAAATAGTATTAGATCTAGTGTCCATTTTATGTTCCAGCAAGGACTTTGGGACCCTCTAGAGGGGTGGGTTATGAAAATCCCACATCGAAGGAGGAGGAGCATAAAACACCCCTTTATAAGGTAGTGGGGACACCTCTCCCATCATGAAGCCTTTTCCTTAGGGTTCCTAAGGTCCATAGCCTAGGGAAATCAAAAACCATGCGGGCTAGGCCCAAAGAGGACAATATCATGATCATGGGCTAGACAGGGCCATTACAAATGGTATCAGATCTGGTGTCCATTTGAAGTGCTAGTGAGGATTCTTGGCCCCTCTAGTGGATGGGGTGGGTTATTGAAATCTCACTTAGAAGGAGGAGGAGTATGAATCACCACTTTATATAGTAGTGTGGATACCTCTCCCATCATGAGGCCTTTTCTTAAGCGTGCATGAGGACCAAAGGCCAGGGACAATAAAAACTGTGCGGGCTAGGATCAAAGCGGACAATATCATGATCGTGGGATGGACTGGGCCATTACACCACCATCCCTAGTCACATTGATTTCCTTGTAAGTGATCTGGTTTCCTCATATTTCCCTAGTGGATTGGGTTCCCCCTTCATCCCATAGCAGATCAGGTTTCACCATATTCCCATTGTGGACCAGATTTCCCAATATTCTATAGTGTATCAATCACATCAACGTGATTCCCATCATTACCTCATGAGATATAAATATTTTCCAATTAAATTGGAGGTAGATATATGTCCCACCAATTAAATAATAAAATCCTATATATACAAGATTCAACTAATAAAACATACACCATATCATTAACTATAAAAAATATGGATTTCATAAACATCATTTCACAAAACACGAATTAAAATGGGTATGTTGAATTTTTCATCTTATCATTACCTATGAAAAAGTGATAGGTCTCATAATAATTTCATCACAATATATCCGATAAAAAGAAGAAAGTTTCTAAATAATATAAACCCTATATGTGAAATTTGTGTCATAAACATCATTCCATAAAAACATAAACCATTCAATAAATAATATGAATGGTATTCTTGGATCATATCCCCATTTAATAATAAATAATTACAAAGTATGACATATTAGATGGTGAATTATTTTTAGATATTCCATGGAACATTTCTTATGGAAAATAGCATTTCTTTGAAAAACCCTTTAATAAAACAATTTCAAAAACCGTTTTCCTATAATTAAGGATTTATGATTTCATTTGAAATATTTCATGACAAAAATGAAAATTTATCTCATAAAAATGATTTTTTAAAACATAAAGCATTTTGAAAAGCATTTTATTTTAAAACATCATCTTAAACATATAATGGATTCTTGAAAATAATTTTAAAACCTTTTTCAATGAAAACAACTTAAAATATCATAAAGAAATATTGAAACCATTTTTGAATCCTTTTAATAGAAAATAATTTGAAATTTTTAAAAGAAATCATGAAAATATTTGTAAAACCTTTTCCAATAATATTTCTCTGAAATTTAAAAGAAATTTTGAAATCATTTAAATATTTTTTCATTGAAAGTAACTTTTGAAAAATTAAATTGGATGCTTTGAATATCAATTAAAACACTTTTTAAAAATATATCATTTTTGAAAATAATATTCTTTGAAAACTAATTTAAAATATATAAATTTTCTTTAATATTATAGAAATAATTTTCATTAAAAATAAACATATAATCATATATATGAGTCTTCACGAAAACAAGGATTATGGTGGCAGGTAAATCTGTACATATCAAACAATCGTTTAGCGCATTAAAAGGTTTTAAAAAGTGACATAATCACAAAATGTCAAAAAGATTACCCTGAATTTTTTTTTTAAAATCTAATACTTAGGTGAAAATTAAATTTAAACATTATATGATAATTGTAAACTATTTTTAAAAAAATATTTAGAGAAAATTGTTTTTAAAGGAGTCATATTCCTTACCAAATGTATAAATAAATCCAGATTTTCATAAAATATTTTTTTTTATTTTTGTTAAGTAACAAAGAGATGAAATATTCTCCCCTTAAACAATAAGACATGAATATATATAGGATAATAAAATTAATGATAGTTTTTAATAGATGGATTATATATTATTTTAATTAAATCATAATCATAAAATATTCTCATAAATGATGAGATTGTGGTAATAATTATTTTCAACTTTGATAACTTTAAATAATAATCCTCATGAGAGAATAAAATTAAATAAAGATTATAATATCATGAAAAGGATAAAATTCATCATATAATAAGTCAATGGGACAATATATACACCTCCTAATATAATATTGGTTTATAGCAACATATGGTTTTCAAAAAAGCTAAATTGAGAAACAATTACCATACCAATTTGGAATATTTTGAAAAGTAAACACCATGAACGTGAGATCCTAAAATTGATATGTAAATACAAATAAATTTTATCATATTAATCACATAATATAGTCACATACATTATATAAAATACACAAAATAAAATATTATTGAACATTTAATGTATCTCTCAGATATAAAAACTAGATGAGAAAACCCTTACCTTAAATCTTGAATTTATTAATACACATTAAAAAATTTTATATAATAAATATGAGTTTATTATAAATATTAAAATGAACCATATTGATATATAAAATAACCTAAATGATTTTATTATGACTTTATGTTACCCATTTATTAACAATTCCATGTTAATGTTACGTTTCAGTTAATATCTGTGTTGTTTTTCATATATGTTTTTACCTATTATTCATTATAATCTTAATTAGATCATGTTTTAACTATTTCAATAATTTAAAAAATTATATTAATACCATATATTTTCAATTTATAAACATTTATAATAAACTATGGATATAATAAAGGTAATAAACCATTCATGGATAGGGTAGGCCATACATACGCATGACCACTCTTTTAATTTTATTGTCATGTTGAAAGAAATCATGTAAATGAAATATATATATAATATCATTAAAATAGAATTATTATTATATATATTTAATATAATTTTAATAAATAAATATTTAATACATTCCTTGTAATGTGGGAATGAATCACATTTCTTTGAGGATGTGGTATCCCAAACCTAAACAATTGGAGGTATCATATTTTCACAAAAATGGAAAGAAGGACGGTATGTTCAACATAATAATTATAAAAGAATAAAAACATAATAAATGTCATATTATAATATAAAATATTTATTAAATCATAATAACCACCCACGATAGGTGGTAATGGAAAAAATGAACAACATCATTTTGTGAGGCTATAACCCACTTTACACATAAAGGACACGTTTGTTACCCATTAGAAGGAATTGTGTGTAATTTTATGTTGAAAAATTATAATAAAACATTATAATTATATTTATCATAATTATTATATTATATAATCATGTAATAACAATATTTTATTGGGTGGAGAATGAAAATTAAACAAAATAGATTGTGGAAGGTAGTTACATATTCTTTCAGTAACCCCTCTTGGTTTGCAACAAAGGGCTTCCTTGACTGGATTTCAGAATAATTTGATAATTATTAGATGTGATTATTATTTTTTAAATATATTTTGGAATCCTATTTCCATGAAATTGGTCCCTATATGTGTGAATATGAGATAGGGGTGAGTTCCTTTTTATAGTAGAGGAGGATTGCCATTCTTGTAAATTTTGGAAAAAATAATTCCACCCACATTTATCCAATGTAATGTTGATCCAATAATGGTAAAAATATAAAAACATAATGATATGGAATAAATATGAACACCCAATGGATTCTGGACATGTTTATAGGTCATTACGGGCCTTTATATTAAGTATTAACCCATTGTTATGTGAATTTTTATCTTAATCGATGTAATTAATCTTAATCACATTAACTAATATTTTTTTTGTAAAAAACCAAGTTGAAATTAATATAAAATATACTTTTTTAATACTCACAATATTTAATCTATTTTTCAAAATTATAATAACAAATGTGGTAGAAATTAATTTTTTTTAATCATGAGGATGGGACGTCAAATCAATGTTTTAAAGTAAAAATGTTCAAAAGATTGAAGTTTTTTTGTAAACATTTAATGTGAAAGTGATTGAACTGAAATAAACTGAGTTAATTGATGTAAAATCTATCGAAATAAAATTTAAAACAAATTAAATATAAAATTTTACCACATAAATTATTTATAAGAAAAAATTATTATGAATTAAAATTCTGTATTTCTCACTATTCATCCTAAAATGATGTTTTTCAGAAAAATCCCAAAACAATTCCCTAAGATAATTTTATTATTATGATTTAAAATATAAAGTATAAATTTTTATTTATTATTATAAATGTATGAAAAATTAGATTTAATATGGGATCGTCATTAAAAGGTTGTAAAACTCTATTTTAGAAAAATACAACATCTTATTCACAAAATTTGATTTATGATTATCTTATACCTATAGAATATATTTTATGAGTAAAAAAAATATTTTTAATATAAGATACAAATTTTATTCATAAATGTTGAAAAAGTGTGTTTTTAATTTGTTGGGATAAAATTTAGATTTTACAGAGAAAAAATTTTTTCTTAGAAAAGTAATTTAATGATTTTAAAATAGTTCTTATATTCATTTATAATTAATTTATAATCAAAGGATTAAATTATATACATATTTGAATTATATTTTCAGAATTTATTTAATCATATTCATGACTTTTATTCCAATTTCTATGTGGTATCTATAATAATATTGTAATTAAATTATTATTATTGTATTATACTTCGGTAAACATCAGCCTTGTGTGTAAGAAAAACTATCAAAGGGAGTCAATATTGTATATAATAAAAGTAAAAAATAGTGTTCAGTTTACCTAAATAAACTCTTAGTATTTCATATAGTTCATTATTAAAATGGGTATATGTATAATGCAATCGAAACATAGTGCTTTCTTATAATAAAGCTATAATCCGTGTTGTGTGGAATGAAAAATATTTAACAGATTCAATTATTTAGAAAAGAAATTCACATAATCTCATAGTTATACATTATACCCCCTTAAAAACATTTTTTCCGTGAAATATATCTAGGTTGTCAATGGTTTAATACTTCAAAGTTTATTTACTTAAATCTTAAAAATGAATACAAAAATATCATTAAAAAGCGGAATTTAAAAACATAAATGTTTCATAAAGTAACTCATAACATTTACTGCACATAAGATAACATATATGTAATGTGAAAACCGAGAAATGTAAGAAAATAGTTAATAATCATAGTTACCAATAAAGACCCCTGATCAGAAGCTAGTGAGTGATCCAAAGAAAGTTAAAAATCAAAATTACATAAAGTGAAGAAGCGTAAAAGAGGATATTGATATAATAAAAATGATTATAAATGATTTTTTTTATTTCAATACCCTTTTTTATAAAGTTGAAATATTTTGATAATAATATATACTAATTTGTTTTAGCACAATCTTACCGTTTTTTATGCCTTGATCAATTTCCACTTCATCTCTTATTCCTAGAAATGAAGGGGAATTTGTAATTTCAAAATAATTATAAGATCATGAGATATATAAATATAATGATAGGTGATTATCTATGACTTTAGTTTATATAAAAAATGTTATCACATGTTATCCATTATGAATAAATCCTCATTCTGAGAGATTGTACTTTAATCTCAAAAACCTCATCAGAATTTTATGTTAATCAATTCCATAAATGTTTAACCGTATAACCATTTTGAAAGATATGAGTTCAATAATGTAGAAATAAGGTCACTAATTTCTCAAAAACCACATAGAATTTTTCCTCATATATCATAATGTAGTTATTTGTTGTCGAATACCAAAAATTGGAATACCTTCACTATGTATTATTGTGATACATTGTAATAACCAAAATTACAGAAAACCCTTATTGAAGACATTTTTTTCAGTATTCAAATGCTTATTGGATATATTCCTTAATTTAAGAAATGTTTTCAACACTATCAATGATATCACAAACAAATTTTTCAAAAAATTCTTTATGTTTTACAAGGTAATCAATACCATCCAATTTACTAATTCATATCCAATCTATCTTTATCCAAAAATCATTATCATAACATAAGGAACATATTAAGGGTTATATTACCTTAATAAAATTGTCATGTTACTATTATGTCTCATTTCTATTCCATCTAATCAATTTAAAATATAATTTCAGAACCTTACTGAAAAAATAAATAGGATAATCCTTATATATTACACAATTCATAATTATTGAACCGAAATACATAATAACATTAATTATTATTCTTTTTCATTAAGACTTTAACTAGGCTACATCATCTTATTACTTAATACATGTTTCCTTTATAATTTCACTTATAATGTCCTTATCATCACCAATATAACCATTACTCATACCACCTTTCTCATTCTCTTCATGATCATTCCTCATGGGACATTTATTTTCATAATGACCATTAATCCCACACTTAAACAGTTTAACCTTATACGATATCATCAGGAGTTGAAAATTTAGGCCTTTTCTGTAAATATATCCATCCAATTTCCCTTTGTATTTACATTCTATATGTCTCTATTTTCCTTAGTTCAAGCATATTCATGTTCTTTTAAGAAATTTACATAGGCGATTATTTCCACATTCATGACACTAAGTAAAATGAATATTTGTTCATCCATGGTCTCCATTAATCGAAATCTCTAGAAACTCCTTCCTTCTATTAATTATAAACACCAAGAGTTGGGTTAAGTTACAAAATGTTAGTAATGTTATGTGAAAATTGTATTGGAATAATTACAACATACTTCACTACATTGACCACCCCATTTGACTGCTCATCAACAAATTTTCCATCACAATCAATGATAACCCAGTTATATTGGGTTCCCTCTATTAAATAAAATCATAAATAATAGAACGAGAAAATAGTATCATATTTTACAAACACATAATAATGAACAATCACTTATAAGATGTTCAAATTATGAAACCTTATTTTAAATCTCTGGAACATTATGAATATCCTTAGAAACTTCCCTAGACATATCCATAGAAAGAACCCCTGGTATCTCACTAATGTTTGCTCATTTTAGTTTCTAAAAGGCATATAAAACTTCCCTTTTATACAAACTATAATGACCCAAGCATATCATACATCGATATTTCATAATTGTAGATGAATATTCATCACATTTATAGAATACATGCCTGATGACCATAACAGTTTACTGTATTTGGAAATATGTAACAAAACCTTCTAATCTGGTGAAAGATCCTCGATAAATCCAATAAATATCTTCCAATTTAGTACTCCTAATTAAAACATTTCATCAAAACCCTAGAATGGAAACATAATTAAGGGTGAGATTAGATGCTCTATAAGGATAAATATACGATATTTTTAAAAATATCATGAACATACAGGTATGATAACATTATCATAACATTAAAATTTCATTCAAAACATATCAAATATCAAACACAGTAGACATGGCATAAATATGGGAAGTTCAATAGACATTAACCATGATAGAATCAAGATCATAATCCATAAAATCATAACATAATAATTTGAAATGGAATTATGAAAAACACATTAAAAAGTAATATCATTCTCAATATGTCGAGGATCATTTCCAAAACTTATCAAGACACTTCATGGGGATGATACCTAATGGGAAAGAAACACCAAAATCCTTAGTCACAGTCCATTACATATAAGGGACTACTTTATCCCATCTTACCATAGTAAATCTCATTTCCCAATCATGTAATAGTGGATTAGTTTCCCCATATTCTTATTGTGTATTGGGTACCCCCATATTCCATAGTGGATCAAGCCCGTCAACATGATTCCCATCATTAAATAAATAAATATAATTATTTACCCAATTAATTGGAGGGAGATATAGGTCGCACATATTACATAATGAAATCATACAAACATGTTCCACAAGGTAATAAAACTTGGATCATATCATGACCCCTAAAAAGAGATGGGTTTTATAAACAACATGTCACAATCCATGAAATGAAATGAATATCATAAAAATCATCATATCATTAACTATAGAAAATGGATAGGTCTCATCATCATTTCATCAAATCGTAACCCATAAAAAGAGGTGACTTTCAAAATCATATAACATGTGGAAAAGAAACGTGAGTAACATTAACCATTCAAGATAAAATAAAATAGTATTATTGGATTATATTTTTAGTAAAGAAACAACTATAAAATCTATGTCATCAGATATGGATAATTATTTGGATATATCACGTTAAATTTTTCTTATGTAAAATATACATTCATTGAATGTAACTTTCTAAAAACTAATTCATAAAAAATTTTCATATTAATAAGTATTTATAATTTTATTTAAAACACATATTGAAGAAAATATATTTTCCTTATTTGAAGATTCCTTTCTTAAAATTAATGAAATTTTAAAACCTTTTTCTTTCAAAATAGCTTTGAAAAATTATAAAGGAATCATGAAAATATTTTAAAACATTTCTCATTGAAAACAACATAAAAATTTATAAAGAATGTCTGAAAACATTTTTGAAAGCATTTTTCAATGAAAATAATTTGATAACACAAAAAACGCTTGAAATAGTTATGGAAAACCTTTTCATGAAAATTTTATCAAAAACATATAATGAAATTCTGAAATCATTGAAACCATGTACATTGAAACTAGCCTTCTGAAAACATATAAAAGAATATTTAAAATTCATTTAAAATACTTTTTAAACATAAAACTTATTTTAAACCCTATTTCAATGATAAACTCATTAGAATCATAAAATTTAAAGAATATTAATGAATAAATATTCTTTAGAAATAATCCTGAAAACATAAAAAGTAACCTACATGGAAATGGTGGTTATGGAGGTGGGTAAATTTTTTCATGCTAAAAATAAATTTTTTTCACATTTAAATGTTTTAAAAAGTTCCTTGATTAGAAAATAAAATGAATTATCATTTTAAAACCATTTTTTAAATTGTAAAACATGAATGAAAATTTTATTTAAACGTCATAGGATAATAATAAAACATTTTGGACTACATTTTTAGAAAATAATATTTTGAAAGAACACATATTTCTGGCTGAACTGAAAAAAAGTCATATTTTTATAAAAGCATTTTCTTAATTATATTTAGTACCAAAGATTGTAAAAATGGTAACATTACATAGATATAACATTAATAACCATATGATATGAATAGTCATTGTTTTTATTAAGATTTTTATTATAATATTTCATCAATGGAAGTATAATAAAAAAATATCCCAATAAACCATGATATTTTAGCAATAAACTCTTCCCACATGGGTATCTTTAAAAAATAATACCCATGAGAGAATAAAATTACATGAATATTATAATATTCTTAATAAAAAATATTAATCATATAACGTATAAAATGGTTAGTATAAACACTTCATAAAAATATAGGTTTACATCAAAACTCTTTTGTCAAATATTGAAAATTGAGACAACATTACCTTACCGATTTGGAAAATTTTGAAACATAAACCCATAAAAGATATATCAGAATATTTATTGGTAAATACCAATAAATTTAACCCTAATTATTAAATAATACATTCATGTAGAGTATATACACTACAAAAATGAGTGGTTAACATGGCATGTATCTCATAAATATAAAAAGTGCAATGAGAAAACCATAACCTTAAGTATCAAATTTTTTGTACAAGCTCAATAATTTTGTATAATAAATATTATTTTTTATTAAATACTAATTATAACCATATTATTGTATATAATTTGATATATTATTTTATTATCCCTTTATACTACACATTTATTAACAATTCAATGTTAGTGTTACGTTTCATGTAATATTTGTGTAGTTTTTCATATAAGTTTTGACTTATTAATCATCATACTCTTATCTAGGTCATGATTTTATTATTTATATAATAATAAAATTATATAAATATCATGTATATTTTGTATATAAATATTTTTAATTATATTTATAAATTCGAAATTAAATAAACCATTCATGGGGACTGTAACCCGTATGTACACATGAAAGTTGTTTCTGTTTTATTATCATATTGACAGAAAGTAAGTAAATTTAATTTATGAATATTTTTATATATAATAATACTATTATAATTATTATTTCATATAAATCATATAATTTTACCAAAACCATCTTTAAAATTCTCCATGAAAATTTTGAAAGAATCACATAAATTCGAGGAGGCAGTGGTCCACATGTCCACTAAAGAATTTATCATATTTACATAAAATGGAAATCATGGAGGTATGGTTTATATAGTAATATGAGAATAATAAATATATTATAAATATATTATATATCACATAAAAATAGTATGTTCATCATTATTCACATTCCTGAGGCATGGTATGGAAAAAAATAACATCATCGTTTCATGAGGCGGTAGTCCGTTGAACACGCGAAAGATAAGTTCGTTACCCATTTGATGAAAGTCCTTTTAAGGGTAGGTAGAAATCACAGAATAAAAAAATATCTTTATAATAAGAATAATGATCTTATAATATAAAATAGAACAATAATATTTGACTTGGAGTATAATGAATATAAAACAAAAGAGCTTTCATAAGGATGTTACATCTTCATTGGGAAACCCCACATTGTTTACTCGAAAGGGATTCATTTGTTGAATTTATGCCCCAAGGTATGAATATAGGATTAATATATGCATTTTGAGAGTTTATTTGGGTAGATTATGGATGATATAGACTTCATTAGAGCTATGAATAAGTAGGATGGGAGAGTGTGCTTTTATACTGGAGGGGGAGTGGAATTCTTGTAAATTTTTTAAAAGGGAATTCAACCAACTTTTCCACCAATTCACGTGGCTCCAATAATATTTCAAACCAAATGCAAGGTATTATAGGGTATAAATAAAAACATGAAAACAATTTGGACAAATTCATAGGTCATTTTGGGCCTTAAGATTATGGTTTAGTAATTTGTAAAGAAAACGTTTCTCTTAATCGTTATAATTAATTTTAATCACTTTTACTAATAATTTTGTTCAAAAACTAAGTTTACCATATTTGAAATTATAAATTTGTCTAATTACAAAAATTTTATACATTTTACTGAATTCCAATAACAGAAATGCTAGAAATTTATTCTAATTTATCCCCATAGATGGGTCAATAAAGCTGATTAATATAGTGAAAGTGTTAAAAAGATTAAGATGTTTTTATATCCAATTTCAATGTGAAATTTATTATCATAAAATAAATTGAAATAAATGATGTAAAAATTACCAAATTAATATTTGAAGACAAAATTATAATATAATTTAACCCTATAATTTTTCTAGATGAAAAAAAGTTTTGAATTTAAATTTAGTATTTTTAACTATTTCTAAATTAACGACGTTTTTCATAAAAAATCTCTAAATCCTACCTAATATAATTTTCACTAGTCAAATATATTGGATTAATAAAAATATATATATTTTTAATGTATAATATATAAATTTTTTTAATATATTTCCGCAAAATTAGTTTTTTAATTTATTGTTATAAAATGAGTTTATATACACAAAAATATTTTTCTAAGAAAAAGAATTTATTTTTATTGAAATAATTATTAAATTAATTTAAAACAAATTTATAACCAAAGGATATATTTTATGTAGATTTATAAATCATATTTTCAAAATTTATTTAATCTTATTCATAACATCCATTCCAATGAAAAGGTTGTAGTTATAAAAATATTTTAATAATAAAAATAACAGTATAATGTAGTTCACTAAAACTCAGCCTTGTGTGTAATGAAAGTTATCAAAGGTAATTGGTATTTTTATAATATAATCCAAGCATAGTGTTACATATACCAAAATCTAATAAATGTTTTTCATGTAGTGTATGATTAACTTGGTGTTGTGTATAACACAATCCAAACAAAGTTCTTTCATAAAACAAAAGATATATTCAGTGTTTTGGGAAATAAAAAATATCAAAAAGATTAAATTAATTTGAATTAAATTCAAAAAATATGGGGGTTTTACACTCATAGTTGGCTGGAATATATGTGGCAGAGTTATTTTCCTTATTTGACATCCCCATGTCACAAAAGGATGGGAAAAATCCAATGGCTTATAAATATATTGGGGGGATTATTTCCCCATCAAATATGAAAAAAACATTTAGTATTGAATAATAAAAACCTAATAAAATCTATATAAGTAATGAACAAAACAATGTTATCTCAGATACCAACCAATAACCAAAAATACCAAAGTGACAATAGAAACATAAAAAAAACAAGAAAGACAAAATGGATAATAAGACCAAAAATAAATAGTGGCCCAATTTCATTGATTTGTCACATGCCCAAGAATAAATAAATTCAAAGAGACAGTTCCATACTCATGAGTGGTATCCCATTGATCCAACAAGTCATTACAAGGTGAATATATCTAGGTGCCACAAGGTAACATGGCCCTTTCATGGGGTCACGTCCACAAATGAACTCATGCCAAAAATGTATTATAAATTCCATGAAAAACTATTTCAATGATAACAAACAATCCATGAAAACATTTCATGGAATTACATGCATGCAACATAAAATTCAATAATTTTAAACGTAAAATTTAATAATAATAAACAAATGAATAATTTTAAAATCTATGAAAATTACTACAATTCCAAGTCTATAAACAAAATAAGGGGTCCTTCAAGAATAAAAAAAGGATTGAAAAAAAATTCAAGAAAAATTATTAATCAAAACTAACACACAATGTTAAAATTCAATTGAAGAAGAGAGATAATACACTGAACTCTCAAATTATGTAGTGAATAAATAGTGACACCTAGATCTTATATATCATGTCTCACACCAACAACCCTTCGCTATATCCAAAAAGATATCATCTGTGTTTGCATTAGAAAAAAATATCTATCACTAATGAAATATTTCTTTGGTTTTGGGGGAGATAAAAAAGTTCATTTGGAAAGATCAATGAAGGATGATATAGAATCCAAAATTACATAGGAATCCGGATCATTAATGTACGTTAATTACAAAACCATTATTCTTGATTTAGGGTAATTGTCAATCATGCTTAGGGAGGGAGAGGAGTTCGAGAACCTATGTGATTAGGTACGTAATGGTGATTTCAGAACATAGTTTGAATTAAAACCCCAAATTACTATACATTAATCACACATCCAATAGTACATGGTTTTAATGTTTATCAAAAATCATTCCGAGCATATGGTTCTACTATTTTAATCCCCTTATATTGTATGGTTGGCTTAAACTGGTGGGAAAACCATGATAGAATTGTTACTTTTCCTCTATGTCAAATTACAGAGTTTTCCCTGGTCACTTTCATGGTTTGGTTAAACTATATTCCAAACGGTCACCTGATTAGTTACTCCCAACACATGTTCCACACTTTCCAAGAGGTTGTTCATGGTTTGTACTAACTGTTCACGAACTATGCACCTCCGGAAGCACCTCAAAACATGTCAAAACCTCAATAAGCCTCCAAAAACATAACTAAATAATTATATAAGCTCAAAATACATAAAAAATGTATTTTACCATAAAATTGTTTTCTAAATTCTCCCCAACATTTGTCATTTCATCCCTATAAAGTAATATACTTGTGTTATCATGGAAGAGTTTGGACTGCTGTTCTAAAATATGATTCTCATGTACTCATGGTTTTTCTTGAAATTGGACCATGCTTCTATAAAATCCCTAATAAACCAATATATTTACAACAAAATAACTTCTATTTTCTATCCACAATCCATAACTACTTATGAATCAATGTATCGACTTGTTCAATATCACAATGGTCCCATTGATCACAATGTCAACATCAGGCTGGTATATTTCCAATTAAGACACATGAAACACATTTTTCACCGAACTAAACCTTGGAGGTATAATCTAACAATATTGTACCTCAAAA
Source organism: Viscum album (assembly GCA_963277665.1). NCBI lineage: Eukaryota > Viridiplantae > Streptophyta > Magnoliopsida > Santalales > Viscaceae > Viscum > Viscum album. Next base: position 1,417,927,301 of record OY728123.1, on the reverse strand, counting down.
CCCACTAAAATGTCTCATAGGTACATTTAATAGGGGGAAACTATCCATTCTTACCAAAATTTTGATACTTGATACATGGAGAGATTTTATAGATAATATTATTAGATACCCCAAAAAATAACTTCCATAGACACCGGTCTGCAAATGATTTATGATGATTCTATGCTATCCCAATTATGATTATGATTATCTAAATATTTGTCTCGACCAGTGCACTGGAGCCCGTGTCATGACATACCCCATGCCCACCTCCTGAAGGCTAGGGGTTGGAGACTAGTGCTGAAGGCATTAACCTGCAAGTGGGATACATTTTCCTATGTACCTGAATGCATGCACACACAACCATGTACCAAATATAGAAAAGTACACATAAATGCAACTAAACAACCAATGAGTAAATGTAAAAACTATTCGTCAAATAGGCCGAAATATGAACCCAATATAAGATAAATTAGAAACCAGAAAGTACAAGGAGAACTCCAAAAGTTTTTGCTGGAAACCACGCCTGATGGGTATGTGTAGAGTAGATGCTGGAATCCATAGAAGTATTCATGTCTTCCTGGTCTCACTAGGCACCAATTAGTCATGGGCCCCCACTTTCTCCATCAAGGTGGAGGACATCTTCACTAGACACAACATGTGCTGGTAAAGTCCATGTAGGGGTGAGTAAGAAAATTCTTAGTAGGGGACCCAAACCAATAAAAAATGACCAAAAATAAATCCACAAGTAAACTAAGAAGTATTTCCAAGAAACATATTATCTCACACTAGGTTTAATATAGAGTACGAAATTAGGACCATCAGTAATATTATAAAACACTCGGGTTACAGGAGAACTCCTTTTCAATGAATAGAGTGGGTTACCGGGTCACACAGTAGATGATTCTAACTATCCCTTGACTATAGTGGTACTCATCCCTAATGATCACTATGGGTATGATAGGTCACACATAAGCTGCACCCCACCATGGGCATTCTAGGTCACACAGAAGTCACTTACCACCATGGAAATACCGAGGTACTTCTTCTATCGATTACTATGGGTCTTCTGGGTCCCAATGAAGCCGCTTCCCACTAGGCCAAAGTATTTGATCAACAAATGGTTTCTTGTTTGCAGTCTCTAGGTCTCAGCCAACTGTAGGGTTTCTGCATGTAGTGTGCTTGATTTTGGGATAACCTCTCCTTATGATATTTATTCTTATTATAACTTCCACTAAAGCTTCCATAGATTATTCCAAATTATCATCCACATCACAAGGGTTCTAACTCCACAAATAACTCATCAATCAGACACCCAGTTTGAAAGATATTGGTGTTTTTCTAAAAAAGGATCGGTTAGGTCTAGGTCTGGTCCAACCCAACCAAGAATATGGTCCACCAACCTATCCCAGATCCAATAAACCATCCTGGATCCACCCCTGACTGGTTCCGGATGTTGGTCGCAGGCCCGTTGGGCCATGTGTCTAGCCCGACATAATGGAACGTGTCCGGCCCACTGGGGCGGCCCGCGGCCTAACTGGTTCGCCTAGTCAGGAAGCAACGGGAAGCGACATCCGACTACCCCTGACATGCGAGTCGTACGTGGACCAAATCCTCCACCAAAATCATTTGATCGCGGCCTTTTCCTTGTGAGTTGTGGAACGATGCCACATCCATGGTGCACCGACATGGTCGGGTGGCTGCATCTTACTACTTCCAGTCGCCAACATAGAGGTCGACGACTCCTACTAAACCACTGTAGCTTGAGATGTCTACAGTTCTACTCTTGGGATGTCGTCGTGGTGCACCTCTATACACCCATGACCATGGATTTCGCCGGCGCACTGGTGGGTTCTTTCGTGGACCACCAAGGTTTCTCTAGTAGAACGTTCTTTACACCTATTGGGCCTATGGCCTCCTAGGGATTCCATATCTACTATGATGGCCAAAAATCCCCCTTTCTGCCACTTCAAAGAGACAGTCACAATGAACACACAAAACACGCTAGGAGGAGGGACTTGGGCCTTGTTCGTGTCAGCCTACACCCTCCAAATTAGATGGTTAGAAACATGCGATAATGATTTGATATTTTACCATAATTTAATCAATTCATCCCAGTGCAAAACCCCAAGAGAAGTAAATTATCACAAGAATGAGAGATTCTTGTATCAACCTGTTTGTGGGTTTATTCACATTCATCATTTAGAATAATTAACGGAAAAACAAAAATTAAAAAACAAACCCTTAACTCAAAGGTGTTAATCGTTGACGTCGTCTGTACATCGGGGTTTGACTTCTATTTGATGTTGCTAGTGTTGGTCTCCCTCTAGTCCCATTCTTTGAGTTGTGTTGATGTCTCAAATGATATTTTGTCCTTCTTCATTCATCGTTGGACAATATTTTCACCATCGGTTCATCGTAGGAATTCCACATTTGATTCCCCAATGTGTTATATCATTTATAGAGAAATACTACACAACTTTTATGTTACGCTACTTCCCTACATTACTATATTTTTTCATTAATGAAACAGTGTGTTTGTTTCAATTCTATTAATGAGTCTTGTTAAAGGGGATTGTCGCTGCACCGCAGTGCTGGTATGCCACTGTTCACCCATGATAGAATAAAAGAAAATAACATTTTATGTTATTTTATTATTTAACGAAATTTCTAAAAACAATGTTTTCTGTTCGACCCTTGCTGGTCGAAGTTAATTACATTATAGCCAATTCCTACCATTTAGAGTTCAATGGTTCCATCATATTTGTGATCCGAGTAATAGTTTTAATGTTTCAAAAACCTACTCACATGTTTAATTAAATGAACTTAAAAAAGTTCAAAATTCTATTCTTGGATCACCTGGCCATAAATAAATTTCCATCAAACCATCTAGTCTCAAAATAATTCCATATAGTTTTAATAAAATTTACAATGAATTTCAAAGTCATTTCATTACTCCCCCATTTTTGGGGTTCACATCCTCGTAAGCCAAAATAAGGCAAAACATATAAATTAGGGTACTGAGCTCAAATTTGAGCCACCCGTTCCCATGTGCTCCCCTAGATATTTTCATGCTACCACCGAACACACATTGGAGGAATGGATCATCCACAAAGGACCCAACTGTGTGGGTCCTCTATCTCCAATAGGATCTTTTCAAATTTTACCCCATATTCAATGTTGATCACGCCCTAGTCAATGACATGTGATGGATCATGCACATACCTCCTCAGCTGTGACATGTGGAAAACATCGTGCACCTAGTTCATTTGTGGGGTAAGAGCTAGGTGGTACACCACCACACCAATAAAGCTATGAATCCGAAATGGTCCGACGAACCGTAGAGATTACCTGCCTCCCCAGCAAAATCTTTGCAATCCCCATCAGGGTGGGTCCTGAAAGAAAACATGGTCTCCATTATTGAACATCAAGGATATCTTTCTCTTATCAGCATAAAATTTCGGCATACTCTCTGCAGTCCTCATCCATTCATGGATGATCTGCACCTTAGTTGTAACTCATAACACTCTGTACCCATTTGCTCCGACTCCTTCGTGTCTATCTAGCATAGAGGTGACCTACGTGGCCACCCATACTGGGGCTCTAATGGTTCCAGGTCTATGGTGGAGTGGTAGATGTTATTGTATAAAAATTCCACCATTGGTAGGTTTTACTCCAAACTACATCCAAAAAAAGGATGAAAGAATTAATCATGTCTGCCAAGGTGTGTATAGTCCAATTTGTCTGACCATCTGTCTTAGGGTGAAAGGCTATGCCCAAGCACAACTGTGTCCCGAATGCCTATACCATTCCATCCCACAATCAGGATGTAAACTGTGCATTATGGTCTTATATGATCATTGATGGAATCCTATATAGCCTCACTATATCATGTATATAAAGGCATCCCAATCCCTCAATTGATCCCTAGTCTTGGATGGTTTGTATGTGAGCCGACTTGGTGATTCTTTCAACGATCACCTGGATAGAATCATGGCCCCTCGACATGCATGGTAACACCATCAGGAATTCCACTAAGACACCATTCCACTTCAACACTGGTACCTCAAGGGGATGTGTGAAGCCTACTGGAACCTGATGCTCAACCTTCACATGCTGACATATGAGGCATCTTGAAATGAACTCCACCACTTCATTCATCATCGCAGGCCAGAAGTATTAATGTATGAGGTTTTGGTACATCTTCACCACACCAAGATGTACCGCCAATGTGGATGTATGTAACTCCCTAAACACCTCATCCCACAACGTCACTAGTACAATTGTGATCCCTTTTAATAGAATATTGTTCTATCCACCTATCGAATATCCATCAAGCGTATGTCCTGAGGATAATTGAGCACATTGATCTTTGCATTAAACATCCACAAGTTGTGCCTCCCTGAATCATTGTATGAGTAGATTATTCACAGTCATTTACTAAAGGTATGTTTCACCATCATCATCCATGAAGGATATATACATCGTGACAAAATTTCTGTCGCCTCACATAGAAGTTATAAACCATACCTCTTACTGAGTTCTTCTACCACCACATTCCCCTTCCATGAATTATACACTATTTTAAATTCAATGTCCTAGAGGAACTCCAACCATTACCACTATCTCCAGTTCAAAAACATCTGTGAAAAGACATACCTGAGACTCTTGTGGTCAGAGTAGATGGTAAACCGTTCACCCATCAAGTAGTTTCACCACATCTTCCAGTTAAAAGACAATACTTATAACTATAAGTCATGGTTTATTTAGTAATGATCATTCTTCCTCAACTACAATGAGTCGTAGGTGATCACTACTCACTCCTACATTAGGAAACAACCCAGTACGGTCAATGATGCATCGAATAAATCTACATACCCAATGCCCTCTTTTAGTAGTCTCAATATGGGGCACTCATCACTCTCTACATTATCTCAAGGAAACTATGATGAAACATCTCTTTCCACCTTAAGGGTTTTCCCTTCCTTGTCAATGATGATAAAGGTGATTATACTCTAGAAAAGTTTGGCATGAACCACTGGTAGTATCCATCCAACCCCATGAATATCTACACCTCAGTGTTTCTCCTAGGTGGATCCCAAGAATGCATTGACTCTATCTTCGATGGGTCCAATAAAACTCCAGCCTCTAAGATGACATGTCTCAAAATGTGGAGCTTCTAAACTCAGGACATTCACTTTGAGAGATTACCGTAAATTTAGTGCTCTCAGAGTATATCCAATATTATCCACAATTGTGCGGCATGTTCCTCCTACGATTTCAAATAAAATAATACGTCATCAATGAAGACCACCACGAAATGATCAAGGTAAGGAGGGAATATATTGTTTATGATTCCCATGAACACAACAAGAGAAATGGTTTTGTCAAAGTGTAACACCAAAAATTTGTAGTGGTTGTACTGATATCTAAAGGCTATCTTCGGTACATCCTCATCGTGTACCCAAAGATGGTGATAGCCTGACCGGAGGACTATCTTCAAGAACAACCTTCCCCACTTCAGCTAGTCCAAGCAGTCATCAATCCTCAATAGTGGATATTTGATATTCATAGTCACCTGGTCCAGGCACCGAAAGTTCATACATAGACTCAAGATTTCATCTACCTTCTTGGAAAGAAACAACACTACTTAGTATAGTAAAATGTTTGGCCTCACAAAGCCCTTCACCTACAAGTCCTCCATCTGTAACCATAATTCAAGAAGCTCCGCGGAATCCATCTGATATGCCGGTGTGGATATAGGTGACATCCCATGGTATAGGTTGATGTAGAAATCTACCTTCTCATGAGAAGGTAGTCCTAGAACATCCACATGGATGACATCCTCATTCTCATCCACCACAATAAGAAGTCTTGAACTCCTCTCATCAACCGCACTGATGGTGAGGATATCCAACTAATGAGTGATTGGTTGAACCATCCTCAGAGAAAGTCTGTTATGGGCTACAAAAGTTACCTTATCACTAGTGAAAGAAAACATTGTCCCATCTTCATGGACACAAAACAATTTTCACATAATATAGTCGATATGATCATGGACTATAGATAGCCGGTTCATACCCAAGATGACATCGTAAGGCCTCGATGTCGCTACTAGGATATCCCAGCAGAAGATCTTTCCTACAATAGAATTATCACACTATGGGCACCAGTGGGTAATTGTTGAATCCACTCTTGTAGATGTCTCTAACAGTAATGATAGATCAAATGGTTCCATAAGAATCTCTGAGTATTGAATGTGGTCTGTGTGGAATGACTTACTAGTACCTGCATCTATATGAACTACATATAAGGTTGGGAAAAAAAGATCGTACCTATAATAATATTTGGAACAATATAGTCGTAGGCCTCCATCACCGGAAGCTAACATCACCCCTATCTTCCAGCTCCCTTTGCCTATGGTAGACTACCAAGTGTTGTGGTGATAGCACTTCGAACTATATTCCACCGCTTTCCACTCAGCGTGATCCCCTACCACATCTTCCACCCTACAGATCTCCTCGCTTGAACCTCTGCCTCTTCCTTTGTAGTCCCTCGACCATATGCTGATCATCTGTGTGGCTGGTTAGGTAGTCACAAGCCATGTGTCCCTTCCCATTTCATGTGAAGCACAACCTAGATTCCAAATGACCCCCTCTACTCTTGGTTCCCCGCACAACCAACACTGAGTCTTGGTGTTGTCCCCATGAATAATCTAACCTTCTTGGGTCCCCGTATTGGCTGCCTACTACACAATACTAAAGAAATTTTTTCCTGATGGTTTCTAGTGGCTCTGGCTGTGAGCACCTTATCTACTAAGAAGCTCTCTACTAGAAGGGCTCTCTCTAGCACTCCAGCCTGAGTGGGGATGCTGAGAGACATGATAGATGCCCTGATATCCCATTTGAATCCCTGGTAAATGGTCTGTGCCTTGAAGAAAGGGTCTCACACCATGTCTATAGAGTAGTGAGAGAAGTTTATAAATCTCATTGAGTACTCTGACACTGACATGATGCCCCTATGTATGAGAAGAATATCCTATACGTGCATAGAGAGAAAGGTCATGTGGAGGAACTCCTCTTGGAAAATCTTCTCAAAGTCAACCCTCGAGAGGGTCACCACATCATGAGTTTGAATTGTCAAACTCCACCATCCCTTTACCGAGACATGATGAAGGCTCATGATTATGATCCCCATCTAGTCAAGTGACATCCTAACTAAGTGGAAGACTCCTATCACCACCCCCAACTAGTCCTCAGTGACCTGAGGATCTGTCTCTCCCCTGAACCTATGAGGTCTCTATACATGGATCTTGTACAAGGTGTGGATCCAACGTATGTCATCTAATAGTAATGCTAGTAGTAAATTCTGATCAATGGGTGGTGGTTACAATGATTCACCACCATATGGGGCCATCTCTATCATGGGTCCTTGATCAAATTTCTCATCGCTAAGAGGACTGTTCTCACGGCCACACTTCAGAATTTTAGCTGACTGTCTGCATGGAGGCATCCTGAAGTAGTTATAGATATACCACGATCAATAGATTAAACCTAGTGAGATGAATCTGATTCAATAAGAACATGAGAAAACACAAAATTCCTATATGATGTATGCAATCAATGTTTTTAGGTATACTGTTAAAAAGAATGATTCAAGGTCCTGATGTATGGATTCATCGGTCTCTGCGCCATCACTAGATTCTATGAATTTAAAATTCAATCTCGAATCATTTATCATTACTTCCCAAACACAAAACAATAGACTCCCGATCATTGATGTAGAATCAAACACCTATAATACATCTTTTTCATGACCTGTCCCCTGGGCCCCATGCCGTGACATATGACAAGACCGCCTCTTGAAGGTCATCGGTTCGAGACTAGCACCGAAGGTGTCATCCCGCAAGTGGGAGGAATTTAAATGAGTACCATTACACACAAGCACAAACCACATACCAAAGCTGAAAAAATAAACATATATTCCAAAAAACAGCCACTATTTAAGATTAAAAACTGTGGGTCAAATTCTTCAGAATACAAACACCAAAAAAGATATACTAGATATATGAAGGTTCAAGGAATACTCTAAATAGTTGTCTTCTAGAAACCCCACGTGATGGGTAGGTGTAGAGTAGCCTCTGGAAGACATATAAGTGTTGCCACCTACCTGGTCTCACTAGGCACCACCAGGTCATTGGCCACCAATTCCTCCATCAAGTTGGTTGTCGTCTACACCAAACACAACACGTGTGGGCAAATCCTGTATAAGGGTGAGTAAAACAATTATCAGTAGGGTCCCTAAAAAATCATGTAATTACCAAAAAGAAATCCACATAAAAACCACGAAGTATTGTTTTGATATAAGATAGCTCACCCCTTGTATAATCTATATTAGAAAATTAGGACTATCAGTCATATTACCGACCATGGTAGGCTGTTAGAGAACTCCTCCTTAATGAGTACATTGGGCCTGAGGGGTCACAAAGAATCCACTTCCCACTAACCTAGAACTATTTTGGTACTCAATAATGATGAGTACTGTGGGTATACTACATCACATAGAAGCCTCTCCCCGCCATGCACATGTCGGGTCACACAAAATATGCTTCCCACCTTGCCATACCGATTTAATCATCCTGTCGAGTGCCATGGGTCTACCGAGTCAAATAGAGACACTCCCCATTATATTCCTTCTAGTTCTCAAAGAAGACTCTTCCCACTAGTTCATAGTAGATTATCTACATAGGGTCTTTTTTCAGTAGTGTTCAGGTCTCAGCCAACCATAGGGTTTCTCCACATAGTGCGCTTGATTCTGGGTGAATCTCTCCTCATTTAATTCATCATATTCCAACAACCATTAAATCCTCCATATAGTATTGGAAATGATCCCACTAGTCACGAGTGTTCCAACACTGCAAAAAACTCATCAATCAGACACTCAGTTTGAATGATATTGGTGTTTTTTAAAAAAGTGTTTGTCGTGATTGGGTCCAGTCTGATCAAGTTAGACCGGCTCGACCCTAATCTAGCCCAGCCTAGTTCTGGCCCGATGGAATGTATCTGCAACTTCTTAGTCATGTCTGACCCAAGATCTTCCTAGTCCACCTGGCTAGGACCCTACTGGAAGCTGCGTCTGGCTCCCCCTGCCCCGCGGGTCATCCGTAGGGCCACCTCCTCCGTCGTAGTCAATCAACAGTGGCCATTGCTGGGTGTGACGTGGAGCAGTGATGTGTCCACCCACTTCTAGCATCCATGATAGAGGTCGGCGGCTCCAGCCACACCATTGCGGCCCATGCCACCCATGGGGATCCACCCGACACAACATCGTGGCACACCGCCACCCACCAATAGTTGCCTCCATGGGCCACCGCCGGTGCAACAGTGGGTTATTCTGTGGACCAATTCTTCTACTCCAGTGGTCTGTTCTTTGTTCTATTTTTTCATACAGCCTCTTAGGGTTGACATCTTCACTAAAATTCCCACGAATCCCCCTTTTTGCCTCTTTTATGACACAATCATGAGGAATGAAAAAAACACACTAGGCGGAGGGGCTCATTCCTTTTTCATGTCAGCCTATTCCCTCCATGTAGGAGGCCTATAAATAAGGAATAATGACGTGTTGTTTTATAAACATTTAATCTAGTAATCCTAGTGCAAAACCCCAATAGAATTTCTCTCCTGCAAAAACTATGGATCTGTGAATCGACATGTTCGAAGTTTGATCCATGTATAACATTTAGAATAAAGAGTAAGGAAATTTAAAGAAAGAAAAAACCCCTACCTCAAAGGTGTTTATTGTAGAAGTAGTCCATTATTGGGGGGTTCATGTTTAGTTCGAAGCCGTCAGTGTTTATCGCCCTCCAGTCCCATTCTTTGAGGTGTGTTAACATCGCTAGCAATTTGTATGCGTTCATTGTTGGTGATGATTTTTTATCATGGGTTCATTCGAGGAATTCCACGTTTGATTTCATAATGTGTTATCACATTAATAGAAAAAATTATTTTTGTATTTATTTTACACTGTGTTGCCACGTCATTACACAGTTCTATAAATGAAATATTGTGTCGGTTATTCTTTAATTAAGGTTTATCATTAAACGGTCTTGTCAACACCTCTCCATCACACCCCAGTGTTGGTGTTCCACCTCTCAATGGTGAGAAGATAAAATAAAACTACTTTTTATGTTATATTATTATTTTCAGATTTCCTAAAATCATTCATTTCTGGTTGACCATCATTGATCGATGGTTTTTCTAGTCTAGGTAAATCCCACCATTTTTAGTTCAATGGTTCCCTCATATTTATGATCCAATAACCTGTTGAAAATTTAGAAAAACCTACTTGAACATATATTTAAATTAACTTAAAAATTTTAAAATCTTATTCTGGGATCATTCGGCATTAGAATTAAGTGTCGTCAAAGCGTCTAGTCTCGAAATAATTCCATAAAATTAAGAAAATAATTTACATCTAATTTCCAAGACATTAAAATATTGTCCATTGATTTTTTCACAATGCTAGGTATGATATGTAAAGACTCACAGGTTTCTATTGTCCAAATTATTGAATAAAAATGAAATACATAAATTTTTTCAAAATTACCCATATGCATAATTGAATAATAACAATAAATTCACGATAAATTCACTAATTTTATGTTCACTTCCAATGAGAATCCAAAATCAATCCTACAAGACCTTTGCATGTCTTAAAAAATTTAGATCCCCATATTAAATATGTTATCTATTTGAGAATGATAAGTGTGCTCATTTTCAACTAGGATACAATGTATTTTTATAATGACTTCCAAAAAAGTGATTTTATCCTTGGGTCTCTTTGCGACACAATTGACATTAATATGCCATGAATCTTTATATATTATTGGATGTAGAGTCTGGAAATGCCTAACGACATATTAGATTTACTAAAAGGGATACAGTAGGATAAATTTGTGATCTAATCCACAATCATCCATATGGAACCATGTTTCCTAATCATTCATGTTATACTAGTCAAAAAAATTAATAGATATTTTTCCACATTTACACAATAGAATCGGCAACGAATAAATTATACCATGTATCGATTACATGATAATAGGTGAGTCATCACAAGAAAAACTCTTCCATATTTCTCATCCTTACAAACCAAAAAAAAATGTTCTCAATGCCTTGTAAATTTTATAGATAACAGAATGAATGGAAATTTTTTATTGTGGTAGTTATTTAAAAGTTATTATTGAAAACTTCGATGAATCATAATCTGATATCTAAATTATAGTATAGATCTCCTATATTCCATCCATCCTTCAATTATCTCCACACCATTGATGTTTAACCTTTTTCACTAACATTTGGGACTGGATTCTTAAACATCCACAAACTATATAAAAATTTTGTAACATACAATACTAGAATTAATACTATAACATTACCTTTCTCTACACAGTCTAGATGCATTCCATCTACAACTAATATATTCTAAAATTGATTGAAATTCCATTTTCCAACTATTTATATGAATTCAATCACAATGAATATACCATTGAAATCTTTTTATTGGTTGTATGTAACAATTTGAAGCCAAACATTTGAAGATAATCCATATATCTTCATTATATTATATTATAATCCCTTTATGAAATTTTATTCCTATTCTATTTTTATATGTAAACACTATAAATTTATCAGGAAAAAGATAAAGATTCCATGTTTTTAAAACATGGAATACAAAAAATAATTCCAAATAATGAGTTTGGAAGTTATTCACATGTACTCCTTACTATCTTGAGCCATAAGAGACAACATGATCTCTCTACATGAGAACACAACCAAACCCAGACCCAAATTCATCAAAATATACCACATAGAATTATCCTTACATTGGAAATGTAATGACATGTGAAAACATAAAGATTATGTCCATATAATGATCTAAGGAAATTACAAATCCATTATAAAGGAATACCGTTCTTCAAAAATGTTTTCATTGTTCAGGAAAGTCATGAAAAAACACAAAAAACGTTTTTGTAGTATCCAAATAAGATAAGGAAACTATGTATCCAAAAAAAAAATTTATTTGGTTTCCATGAGATAAGAACTAATATATTTTCAAGACCTATTGGAAATCCATTATCATAAATGACATGAAAAAATAAATGTATTTTTGTTATATATAATTCTAATATATATATGTTTACATAAAGGTGATGTTATTAAATGATACTCAACACTATAGAGAAGTATTACTCTCACAAACCAACCTGAATACGATGGTACCCTAATACCCGATCCATTCCTTATATTACATAAATGGTATTCTTGATCCCCATTGGTTAGTGTCTTGCACTTGGAATCATATCATGGTCATATGAGAATAGTTTTTTCACACAAAATAGCTCAATATTACTAATACAAGTTAGTATTCCAATACTATTTAGGGTTAAATTACTGAAATTGAATATGAAAAACAATTACCAAATATTTTATCAACAAAATACACACCATATTTCCAGGTAAAAAATCAGAAAAACCATGTAATAGGTTAAACACATTTCCACCAGTCACCTCCATCACTCCAAGTCCCACGAATCACATATACCCACCCCCTCTATGTGGGGTTTCCCCTTTCTCGAGACTTGGCATAATAAAATCTACAAACACAAGATTGCTAAGGTAGGGGGGAGAAAAAGATATTAGTATAATACCACCAAATATTTAATAATTAATTATACAATAATTGACTATTTATGATTTTCATTTAAATAAAATAATACATGGAATTGCATTAACGTATTTTAAAAACAAACATTCTTTCAAATAAAAATACTATAGATATATAAAATTTTTCTTAAATTTAGATTTAAGATATAACATTTATGTAATAAAATCATTAATAAATTGGTTCTATAAATAGTTTCATGTATAATCATGTTAAAAAAACAAAGAACCTTTATAATAATACCGAATATATATTTGTTTTTGGAAAACATATCCGCACACATATCAATCATTATCATAATAAAAGATGTATTTTTACACTGAAATTAATACATGAATATGGACCCTTTGTTGAAATAAATCTACACCCTATTAGGTGAATGATCGTGGTAAATCATTCCAAACATGGCCTAGTTTGTATTTTCATCGTCGATCAATTAATTAGAAGTCACGGACCTATAATACATTCCCTAATCACACTCTAACAACCCATGATCACACATGATATAAAATTTAATTTAGTCAATAATGATAAAATCAATTTTTTAAATCATTTATCTATTTAATTTCACAAATATAATTTTGACATTCCATTCCATTTAAAAAAATCATTTGTTTTCCTTAAATTCATGTTATTTAAATTCATTTTTCATTGTAAATAAATTTTTTAAGTAATCCACATCAAATCAATTCATCAAATCCACTTTCAATTCATGATTTTTTTTTAAAAACCCACCAAAAATTATCAATTCAATTGTTATTTTGGGTTTTCACAATTCCGTTACCTATTTAGATAAAACATCAGATCATAATATATCAAGGTTTTTAAATCAATTAAAAACATGTTTCAAATAAATCATGTAACATATGGTATCAATTGTCAGGTAAATACTTATTAACCCACCCAAATTTCATAATGTGATCAAATTTACACCCTCAAGGATACTTAAATGTGAATTGAGGTGACAGAGATCATGAAATAAAAATTTGAATAATGTTCCACCAAAATAGAAATTAGATCCATAAATTATAGAATCATCTATTAATCTATAATTATGAGGGAAGATAAGACTGAATGAAACTACATGAGAGGATATTTACTTACTAAAATCAGATCAAATGTAATAACAAGTGCTTATATCTTCTAATGGAAGGGGTTGGAGGATATAAAATTTCTTATTGAGATCCTATAAACACAATTTAATCATTTTAATGTTGAATGGGAGTGTTAGTAATCATAAAACAAGTCCAAAGATATTTAACAAAAAATTGGTGGAATTATGTAGCTTTTGTATTATTTAATGTTTGTGCCACTTGGTTAGTAGTAAGGGATAACTCCAACATCGTGACACTACTATACACCAGAATGGGGTGCATAGTTAGGCCACAATGTTAAACTAAACATTCACCAACCATCTAAAAAGAAATTAAATAGAATTCATTTTTTAGAGGGGAGACCACATGGATTAAACAAAAACTTCCTCCTTCTATTGTCTCACCACTATATTCATAGTTTATTAGTTCAAACCACATGGTTTTCCCTAACCATAAAAACCCGAAATAATTTCCAAAATATTAATAATTTCACCCAAATCAACCTCAGACATGCCCCAAACAAAGTAAAATCAAACAAAGGGTGAAAAAATAACTACATGAATTAAATGGTATATTATAACCTCCCCATAATATCTAATTTATATCCCATTAAATATAATTAAGAAGACTCCATATTAGATAATATTTTCTCCTCACTATCCTTTATCTCGTCTTCTGCTCTCAGTCACACCCTCTTCCCTCTCAGCTCATGCTCCCCTACTCTTGGAATCGTTCTTTCTTCTAGTATTTAGAGATATACCTGGTGTCGATGGGCCTTTCAACTTTCTTTTCCTCTAGGATTTCTTCCTACTTATTCATTGTCTTTACGCCCTTCTAGTTCTTTCCTCTCTTTTCAAGATGTCACATTTTCTCCTCTACAACCCCTACTCTACGAGCCTGTACAGACACACAAGACTCCATATTAGATAGATTTGTGGGGTTTTAGATGGTTTTGAGAGATTTGCGGATGGATTAGGGGTAACATGAAAATATACATTCAGTGGATTCTTTCCGTGGACTCTCTATCCCATGTTTATTGTTCTTTCTTTAAGGGTTTCAGTACCAGTTATCTCTTTCATTCATCACGGTGGTTATTTTAGGGAGACCTACCCAAGTTTTCCCTTTGTTCATGATTTTTTGAGGGCTTCAGCTCCAATCTACCATTTTATTCCTAATGGTGGTTTATACTTCATTGTCTTATGAATTCTCTCTTGTTTTTTCTTCCTTCTGTTTGGTACATTCCCAATCATTGATGCTCCTCTATGCTCTGGCTACCAGGTTCCTTGCTCCCACCCTGGTCGGTTGCGTGTGATTATTACCCAAGGATGTTTTGGGAATTTTATGGGTAAAAAAATGAGGTTCCAGACGATGTGAGCTATATTAAAGTTATGTCGGATTTTATGTTGATAGTGTAGGTGGAGTTAGACAGAGACGTCATTGCCAAAAAAAACTGCATATTTCGGTTCTGATGGTAAGTGGTGATAGTGTTTTATGGTGAAATAAATGGTGTCTTATCATCTCTGATGACGGTTTCCAATGGTGGATAATGGTAATGTAAACATTGTTGGTTACTCACTGCGGTGATGCATGCCTTTACGTATGGTTCTCGGATGATGGCGATGGTAGTTTCTGGTGGTGATGAAGATATATGTGTGTTGATTTTTGACATCTATGGTATTAGGTATGCATCCCAAGACAACATCAAAAGAGGCGTGATGATAGACTGACTATATTTCAAGTTTCCAAATTTGAAATGGTAGTTTCATTTCATGAAATTGTGGAGTCATGGATAGAGTTGATGGATGCTGATGATTTATTCATGACCGACTATGGTGGGTGTGTTATAACGACCCATACATTAAATACATTGTTATCAATTCAGAATTGAAGAATACTTATTACAACATATAACAAAACCATAATAAGACCGTATAGGTATAGTGTCTTTATAAATTGGGAAACATAAACAACTTGTTCATAAATCATCTACATTGTCTCCCGTTTATTCCATCATATCTAGAGTCCCTTTTGGCATATCCTACTTAATACCCTTATTCCTGACCTGGGGAAAAGAAAACATGTAAAAGGGTGAGCTCAAATTCTCACTAAGGGTAAAAAAAGAAATATCAATCATATCATATGCATATGAACATATCTTTTTGAATATCTTAAGCAGCAAAAGAGATCGTAATAACATAACATGGGATAAATCATAGTAGTGAAATGTAATACCAATAATCATAACATAAAACATGAAACTTTGTGGAATACACCCATAATCATAGAAAATAATTTCATATTAGTCAATGCACTATTCGAAGTCCATCATAGCAGACCAAATCCATTTTTGAACCGAGTTCACTCCTCTTTCCAGTCCTGTATCACTGAACCCGATTAACGTTCCATTCCAGCCATGCCTATCTCATTAGATATATATCTTTACCCAATGCATTAGTGGGAGATATAACTCTCACCAATATCATTATGAAACCATTCTTATGTGTGCCACAAAATCATTAATCATACATCATGTCATAACCCATGTAATAAAAATGGGATTCATAAACATCATGTCGTCATATCATAATCCATAGAAGGACTTCATAAAAATAATTCCATCATAACATAATCAAATAAATGTAATAACAGGGGTAGAAACAGAAACCTATATTATCTTAGATGGAAAATAATCTTGATAAACCACTTCAACTCCATTCTTGAGGAAAATATCCCTTCTACTTCAAAAGCATTTTTCATTTTTCAATATTTCATATAATATTAAATTAGAAGAAGTTAATTGAAAGTAATATTGAAAGCATATAAAGTATTATTCATGGAAATAATTTTATATGAAATTATATAAATCCATTCATGCCTTATAAGTTAAAAAATAAATAGTATTCTCGTACTTTGGCTGGAAAAGTAAAAAAGTACCTCGTACTAAAAATGAAAAAATATTTATTTCAAATCTTTTAGTAAAACCTAATCAATGGGTAAAATTGGATTTAGAAAATTGTAGGATGATAGAAATAATATTACATATTGAGGAAACATGGATGTGGATGATAAATATTTCCCAGTAAATTATAAAGTATAAACAATCTTGGGTAAAAATGAGATTACAAGATTTTCCCTTACCTTAGACATGATTTTCTTCGTAAGTATCCAAACCTCTTGTATAATGATTAAAATATTTTTATTGTCTTATTATAGAATAATATTTATTGTTATGATATCATATATGGTCATATTCGTATCTTCTTATTAGTAATATTTCATTGTTACTTGTTATTCGGGTGTTCATTGCTTTTTGTTCTTATGCATGTTTTGTCGAATAAATTATTATTCATATTTTTAGGTTATAGATACTTCATTTCCAGAATGGTATAAGTGAATTATATATCATATTTATTATTTAAATTCATTTATATAATCATTATTCAATGAAGATCATGTACAATGAGTCACATCACATCGCGGAGATGGTAGGCCGTACGTACGCACGAGCGATGATATCGTTCCCATGATTGTGGAATTGTATTGAAGTGTATGTATACTATTTTAGAATCAATATAACTTTAAAATAATCATATATAGTTATTATTTAAACCATTATACCCTTCCATGTAAGGTGGTGGTTGAAAACAGATTACACCACGACGTGTGACTGTATTCTGTACGTACGAACGCGCAATGATTTCGTTTTCCGTAGGATGGATAGAAGGTGAAATAGGGTTGTTTGATATTTATAATAACATTTCAATATATGATCTATACTGATGTTATTACTTCATAATGAAACAACTAAAGAATATGAATTATAAGAAGAAATAAATTTGACTGAATCGGTAAAGGATATTACCTCTTCTTCGACACACCTCTTTGAAACCTCCACTTAGGGCACTAAAATTGGTCTTTGAAGAAGACCAGGACCTATAGTATGTTTCTAGGGAAGTTGATAAGGGAAATTGGTAGGGTTTGTCCAAGATTTAAGGCACAAAATTGTGTGAGGAGGAGAGAGAAGAGGTGCTATTTTATAAGGGAGGAGAGGGTCACCCTTGGAATCCTCAAAAATATTAATTTATAAAAAATTAAAACCCCAAATAAAAACATCCAAAATGACTCAAATGCAAATAATATATGCGATAAGGTTGTAATAAAATCCACAAATAACATTTAGACATGATGAAAATTTATTTTAAACATTATTAACTTCATTTATCCTTATTTAAACTATTTAATTTTATTTGTAGTAATAAGATTCTAAATTTTAAATCATTATAAATAATTACTTATATGTTTTTAATATTCCATAATTTTATAATTTATGACCTTTTTGGCCATATAAATTTCAATTTATAATTTTTAAATATTTTTGTTTTTTTAAACAATTTTATAAAATTTTATTTTTATAAAATAATAATAGTGGCAATTTTGAAATGATTCCTTTATTTGGTTTTAAATAAAATCCACACAGCAGATATGTTCAAAATAAAAGCTTTAATAGATTAATGACATGTCATATTTATCTAGAAAATTAGTGTTTGTCATTAAATATTTAATATAATATTTATTTTAATATTTTTAAAACGATTTATTTGATATTTCAATCAATAAAATAATTTCAACATCACTATTTTGTCACCTTTAATGACAGTTATTTAATCCCTAATAATTATAAATAAATTCACATGATCTAGATAATTTTATTATATTTCTGGAGACAATTCAGGTTCGATGTTTTATTATGTTCATCAATAACGTAAAATTATTATACTTATTAGATTTAAGAGAGTGACATGTTGTAACTTTCTTTGGATTTAAAAATAATTAAATAATTTTCATAGTCAGAAGTGCATAAAATTAATCTATTTCGACCCTTAGGTGATATGGGTCATCCTTTTGTTATCCAATAGAATTTGTTCATGTTTTAGGGTGACTTTATAATATTATTTTTACCCTTAATTACCTGATTTACCTTTAACTGCAGTAAATAAAAATTACCGTAGTTACTATTCATAATATCAATAAAATAAAAGAAACCTATTAACATAAATTGGACCCACTGAATTCAAATATTTAATCCATTTTTAAAAATTCAAAACACATAAGTTGCAGTAATTAATTTAAATTTAATCTTGTTGTTAAGAAATCGAGTATTAAAAGTTAAGACATTGCCAAAGATTGAAATGTTTTTACCAATGAATTCAATGTAAAATTAATGGTAATGACATAAATTATATTAAATGGTAAAAATATATTCTATTTATACTTCATGACCATGAATTATTATAAGTTAACCATATAAATTATTGCGATGAAAACAGTTTCTTTTAATTAAAATATAGCGTGTTTTTACTATTCATTAGAATATGAAAGTTATCAGAATAATATGAAAAATTTATCCAAAGTAAATTTTTATATCCTGATTCGAAAGAAGAATTTTTTCTTATAAAATTGATCTTACAAACCTGTCAAAAATAAATTTAATTTGGGTGCGCCGTCAAAAGGCGGAAAAACTGCCTTTTTTTTTTGAAAAATACTTATTTTACCTGAAAAATTTATTTTGTTCACATACCATGTTTTAGAAAGGATGTAAGGAGAATAATAATGTTAAAAATTTAGTTAATACTATTTATAACATCTAATTTATATAATATTTCAATAACATATCATTGTTTAGTGACACTCAATATTGCATACAACACACACTATCGAGAAAGGTTGCTCTTGCGTATAACGCAAGAAAAGATAGTGTTGTGTGTAGTGAAAGATTCCTTTGATGTTTCGTATAACATAAGACATAAAAAAATATTCTTCTCCTAAAATATAAGGGTGTTAGATTCTACCCCCCTTAAAATGAATCTTGCCCTTGAAATTTGTCACTTCATAACAAACAGATGAGGATACCTATCCCTCATCATATCCTCAAGCTCTCATGTAGAATCTTCTAATTGGTGGTTCCACCATAAAACATTCACCAAATGAGTAGTGTTGTTCTGTAGAACTTTTTCACTACGATCCAGAATCTCTGTCAGCTGTTCTTTATAAGAAAGATCTTGCTCCAATGGTACAACCTCTTATCTTAGTAAATGTGAAGGATCATGTATGTACTTTCTCAAGAAAGATACAAGGAATACATCATGAACATGATATAGATTCAGTGGAAGCACCAATCGGTAAGCTACCTTCCCAACACGATCCATTATTTCGAAAGGACAGATATACCTAGGTCTTAGCTTTCCCTTCTTTCCAAATCTCATTACCCTCTTCCAAGGAGATATTTATAAGAACACTTTATCACCCACTTCAAACTATAGGTCTTTTCTTTAGTTACCAGCATAACATTTTTTCAACTATGAGCTAATCTTTTGTGTTGTTGTATAGATCTGACCTTTTCTGCCATCTCATCAACAAGATCAGGTTGTGATAGCTTTCATTCTCAAATTCATCCCAACAAGTTGCATTCCTGAATTTTATTCCATAGAGAGCTTCACAAGGAGCCTTCTGAATACAAGAGTGAAATCTATTATTATAAAAAAATTCCACTAAAGGTAGGTGTTGATCCCAACAGCCATTGAAATGCATAGATAAAGCTCATAACATATCTTCTAGAGTTTGAATTGTTCTCTCAGACTGACTTGCTGTCTGAGGATGATAAGTAGTGCTGAAACTCAACTCTGTATCTAAGGTATGCTAAAGAATTCACCAGAACATCGAGGTAAACCTCGGATCCTGATCAGATATAATGGACAGTGGTACTCCATGAAATATCACCACTTCTTTTACATATATCTTGGAAAGTTGATCCAGAGATAAATCTTCTCTAATAGCAATGAAGTGTGCCGACTTCGTAAGATGATCTACTATGACCATGATAACTTTATTTCCTTTGGATGTTTTAGGATGTTCGGTGACAAAGTCCATAGTGATTCTTTACTATTTCTATTTGGGTATGGGTAATGGTTGTAACATCTCCTTAGACTTCTATCTCTCAGCTTTATCTTGCTGACAAACTAAGCATCGAAATACATATTCAGTAACATCTCTTTTCATTCCATCCCACCACTAATATTCTTTTAGGTCCCTATACATCTTCTTACTTTCAGGATGAATTGATAATGAAGAATTATGAGCCTCATCCATGAGTTCCTTCTTTAATTCTTGTATGGTAGGAACACAAACCCGATTCTTGAACCTTATTATCCCATTACAATCAAGGTTGAATTCAGGAACATTTCTCACCTTCTTTTTTAACTCTACGTCTTCTTTTTGTTCCTCTTTAATATTCACATGTATAGATAGTTGAACATTCATTTGAGAAGGATAATATTTTCCCCTTCCATTATAATTCCAAGATCCAATCTTTGTAAATCCATATATATTGGATCATTTGTGATCCTCATCATGGATAAGTTAGCATGGTCTTGTTCACTTAATGCATCTTCCACCTTGTTTGCTTTCCCAGGGTGATAATAAATTGAGCCGTCGTAGTCCTTAATCAACTACAACCATCTTCTTTGGTGCATATTCAGATCCTTTTGTGTGAAAATATACATTAAAATTTTATGATCAGTATAAATATCACACCTTTCACCATAATGATAATGCCTCCATATTTTTAATGTAATGATTACAACGGCTAACAATAAATCGTGAGTTGGGTAATTTTGCTCATGGATTTTCAATTGTCGTGAGGCATAAGCTATCACCATATCATTTGGAATGAGAACACACCCCAGTCCCTTCATGGATGCATCATTGTAGATCACAATCATTTCTCCACTACACGATAGTGTGAGCATAGGTGCACTTGATAACCATCGTTTAAACTCTTTGAAGTTCTCTTCACAGTCATCCGTCCAAACGAACTTCACTCCATTTCATGTCAACCTAGTGAGTGGATTAGATAACCCGGAAATAGCTTTCACATAACGTCGATAATATATAACCAGACCAAGAAAACATCAGATCTCAATTACTTTTGTTGGTATCGACCATCTTTCAATAACCTCTGTTTTTACTGGATCCACAGATATCCCCTCTTTTGAGATTATGTGACCCAAAAATGAAACTTATTAAAGCCAAAATTCACACTTGGAAAATTTTTCATAAATCATATCCTTTATTAGGGTCTTTAATACAATTATCAAGTGATCTTCCTGTTCTTCCTTTGTCTTTGAATAGAAAAGAATATCGTCTATAAAGACTTCCACAAACGGATAAAGAATGTCTCTAAAGACACTATTAATTAGATCCATGAAGATTGCAGTGGAATTAGTAATACCAAATGGTATCACTAAAAATTACTAGTGTTCATACCTTGTATGGAAAGCCGTCTTTGGTATATCCCTCTTTTTGACCCTTAATTGATGATACCGTAAACAAAAATCAATCTTGGAAAAGTATTGAGCTCTGAATAGTTGGTCAAATGAGTCACCAATGCGTGGGAGAGGATATGTTTTCTTGATATTGATCTTGTTAAGTTCTTGATAATGAATGTAGAGTCTCATTGATCCATGTTTCTTCTTAACAAATAGAACAGGTCCTCCCCAAGGTGACACACTAGGGAGTATGAATCCCTTATCATGATTCTCTTGGAGTTGCTTCTTCAATTCCTTCAACTCAAGTGAGGCCATTCTATATGGTGTCATTCAAATAGGTATAGCACCCGGTATGAGTTCTATTGAAAACTCAACTTCACGATTTGGTGGAAGACCGAGTAATTCCTCCGGAAAGACATTATCAATCTCTCGTACAATGGGAATATTCTTAATCGTGAGTTTCTCTCCAACTAGTTGAAATAAATAGCCTTAATTTATTAGAATCAAGACCCATAAGTTGGAAGAAATTTCCACTGGAAGTTTATATTCATCCTTCCATCGATAGATGATAGTAGATTGATCTGGAATATTAAATGTGATTTCCCTTCATTGGCAATTGATATGATCTCCATATAAAGAAAGCCAAACCATGCCAAAAATCACATCAAATTCCACTATAGGAAGGATCACAAGATTTTCATGAAGTACTTTCCCACAACCTTCAATTAGAGAAGAATTGTAAACTTTTGATGCGACTGTTGTTCCATTAGGGGTTGTCACGACTAACTTAATATCTAACTGCTAAGGTAATATGGAGACACCCTTAGAAACTTTTTTAGAAATAAAAGAGTGGTTGGGTCCAAAATCAAATAAATTTTTTTCTAATTTAGAGTTTTTGGTAAGTGTACCTTTCACCAAATCGTCTTCATACTCCACATCACCGATAGAAATTTCATGTGACTTTACTTTTTCATTTGCCTTAAGAGTTTGTTGATGTCGATCATCATCTACAACCCTTGGACTAGGTCATTAATTGGCATAATGCCCCATTTCCTTGCACTTGAAACATTGAAGTGTAGGAGGTGCATTCTGTGTATCCCTTTCATTGTTCACATCATTAGATATCTTCTTCACATTATTTCGACATTCAACTGCTCGATGACCTTCTTTTCGAAACTTAAAACATTTTCTTGCCCCTTTAAGACAATTCTCTCAATGTTTCTTTCCACACATTGATCATAAGGGAAAACTCATCTTCATTTCAATGTGGTCTCTATATTTTCCTTTGAATTCCATTTTCCTCTTCTTATCAAACCCATATGATTGATGGGTTACTCCAATCTCCATCTCAACCTTGAGAGCACATTGAACAATTTCATCGTAGCTATTGAAGTCCCTTATGGCTAACACCCATTGAAGACTTGGTTTTAGACCTCTAAAGAATCGATCGATTATACTCTTATGTTGTATAATATTTCTGGAATCGTACCTTATAAGTCTTGTAAATTTTGCTTCGTAGGTACCAACAAATTCATCAACCTTTTTCTTCAGTTAAGGAAACTCATTATCCATCTTTTTATGAAGAATACGAGGGAAGTACTTATTGTAAAATAAGTTCTTGAACTCGTCCCATTCCATGGACTCAATTTCATCTCTTTGCCCCATATTCCTAACAAGATTCCACCATTGATAAGCTTCACCTTACAAACGATATATTGTTAATATGATTTTATCATGTTGATAACATAGTAGAACTTAAAATATCTTTTAAGTGGTACTGATCCATTGTTCATCCACTAATGGATCAGAAGACCCAATGAATGAAGGTGGGCATTGCCTCATGAACGATTCAACAGAATGTTTCTCCATCCTTTGCTCGTTTGGAAGTCCTACATGATTCATAACATGAGAAATTTGTGTTAGCATGGCTACAAGATTTTTCATTCCATCTCCCATAATGTTTTGTTTCTCAGGGAGAGAATCATTTCATTTACTGTCGCATTCATCATTAACACGGTTCCTTCTGGTTCCAGCATTTGACTAAAACCAAGAAGCATTGTTTGAGAAACACTAATCATAACAGGAAAACCACATAATCAAGAATAAAATTTTACAATTAAGGTCATATCATAGGTTATTCGTGGCCAATTCTAAAAAACTAATTTTGTGTTCTATGCATAGACATATCCTTAGGGTTCTTACTAAGGATTTCACATCCTAGTTTCCAAAGGATGACTATACCTTTCCTATGATACCAACTATAATGACCCATACATTACATACATTGTTATTACTTCAGAATTGAATAAAACTTATTACAACATATAACAAAACCATGATAGGACTGTATAGGTATAGTGTCTTTAGAAACTGGTAAACATAAACAATTGATTCATAAATCATCTACATTGTCTCTCATTTATTTCATCATATCAAGAGTCCCTTTGGAATATCCTACATAATACCCTTCTTCCTGACCTGGGGAGAAGAAAACAAGCAAAAGGGTGATCTCAAATGCTCATTAAGGGTAAACAAAATAAATATCAATCATATCATATTCATAAGATCATAAAAGTTGGAAAATATTAACCTGCAAAAGAGATCATAATATCATAACATGGGATAAATCATAGAAGTGAAATGTAATCCCAATAATCATAACATAAAACATGAAAAATTGTGTCATACACACATATTCAAAGAAAATCATTTAATATCAGTCAAGACTCTTTTCCAAGACCATCATAACGGACAAATTCCATTACTTAAATGATTTCACTCTTCATTCCAGTCCTGTATCACTGAACCAGATTAACATGTTGTTCCGGCCATGCTATCTCATGAGATATAAAACATTTCCCAATTCATGGGAGGGATATATAGGTCCCACCTATCTCATTATGAAACCATTCTTATGTGTGCCACAAAATAATTAATCATACATCATAGCATAACCCATGTAATAAAAACGGGATTCATAAACATCATTTCATCATAACATAATCCATAAAAGGACTTCATAAAAATAATTCCATCATAACATTATCAAATAAATGTAATAATAGGGATAGAAACAGAAAACTATATTATCTTAGATGGAAAATAATTTTGATAAACCACTTGAACTCCATTCTTGAGGAAAATATCCTTTCTACTTCAAACACATTTTTCCTTTTTCAACATGTCATATAATTTTAATCTAAAAGTATTTAATTGAAAATAAACCTGAAAACATGTAAATTAATCTTAATTTTAATAATGTGATATGAAATTATATAAATCCATTCATGTCGTATAAGTTGAAAAATAAACATTCTTCTCATACTTTGGCCGGAAAAGTCAAAAAATACCTCGTACTAAAAACGAAAAAAGATTCCTTCTATATCTTTTACTAAAAACTAACCAATGAGTAAAATTGGATTTAAAAAGTTGAAGGAGGATATAAAAAATATTACATAATGATGAAACATTGATGTGGATGATAAATGTTCCCCAGTAAATTATGAAGAATAAACAATCTCGGGTAAAAATGTGATTTCTAGATTTTCCCTTACATTAGGTCAGATGTGCTTCGTACATATCCGAACATCCTGTATAATGATTTAAATATTGTCATTGACTTATTACAGAATCATATTCATTTGTATGATATCATATATGGTCATATTCCTATATTTTTATTAGTAATATTTTATTGCTACTTGTTATTCGGGTGTTCATTGCTTTATGTTCTTATTCATGCTTTGTTGAATAAATTCTTATTATTATTTTTAGGATATAGAAACCTCATTTAAATAATTTTATTAGTGTAATATATATCATATTTATTTATTCAATTCATTTATATAATTATTATTCAATTAAGATCATGTAGAACGAGTCACATTACACCGTGGAGAAGGTAGGCCGTACGTACGCACGAGCGATGATATCGTTCCCATGATCATGGAATTGTATTGAAGTGTATGTGTAATATTTAAGAATCAATATTACTTTAAAATAATAATATATTGTTATTATTTACACCATTATACCCATCCATGTAAGGTGGTGGTGGAAAACAAATTACACCACGGTGTGGAGATGATATTCCGTAGGTACACACTCGCAGAGATTTCATTTTCCACAGGATGGATAGATGGTGAAATAGGGTTGTTTAATATTTATAATAAAATATCAGTATATGATTTGTACTGATGTTATTACTTCATAATGTAACAACAAAAGAAGAGTATGTAGAAGAAGTAACAAATTTGAATGAATCAGTAATAGATATTACCTCTTCTCCAACACGCCTCTTTGAATCCTTCTCTTAGGGCACTAAATTTGGTCTTTTAAGAAGACCAGGACCACTAGAATGTTTCTAGGGAAGTTTATAAGGGAACTGGGTAGTGTTTGGATGAGCATTAAGGCTCAATGTAGTGTGAGGAGGTTCCCTTTTATATGGGAGGAGAGGGACACCTTTGGAATCCTCAAAAATATTAAATTATAATAAATTCAATCCCCACATAAAAACATCCAAAATGACTAAAATATGAATATTAGATTATATAGGGTTGTAATCTCATCAACCAATAAAATTTATACATGTTGGAAATTTATTTTAAACATTATCAACTTGATTTATCCTTATTTAATCTATTTAATTTTATTTGTGGTAATAAGATTCTAAATGTTAAATCATTATAAATAATTACTTAAATGTTTTTAATTTTCCATGTTTTTACAATTCATTATCCTTTAGAAAATATAAATTTCAATTTATAATTTTGAAATATATTTTTTATTTTTAAACTATTATATAATATGTTATTTTTATAAAATAATAATTGTGTCAATTTTGGCAATATTTATTTATTTGAATTTAAATAAAATCCACACAGAAGATATGTTTGAAATAAAAGCTTTAATAGATTCATAACATGTCATATATATTTATAAAATTAGTGGTTCACATTAAATATTTCATATAATATTTATTTGATTATTTTTAAAACCATTTATTTGATTTTTCAATCAAAAAAATAATTTTCACATCACTACTGTGTCACCTTTAATGATAATTATTTAATCCATAAAAACTATATATAAATTCACATTATTTATATAATTGTATTTAATTTATGGAGACTATTCATTTTCGATGTTTCACGAAGTTTATCACTTAATTAAAATTATTATACCTATAATATTTACGAAAGTGACTTGTTGTCACTTTCTTTGGTTTTAATAATAATAAAAGTATTTACATAGTCAAAAGTGCATAAAATTAATCTATTCCAACCACTAGTTGATATGGGTAAATATTTAGTCATCCAATAGAATTTTGGCCATTGTTACTGTAATTTTATAGTCTTATTTTTACCCTTAATTACCCGATTTACCTTTAACTACAGGAAATAAAAATTTCCGTAGTTACTATTCATAATATCAAAAAAATATAAGTAACCTATTAACATTATTTGGACCCAATTAATTCAAATATAGAATCCATTTTTCAAAATTCTAAACACATTAGTTTCAGTAATTAACTTAAAATTTATCTCGTTGTTAATAAAATGGGTTTTAAAAGTTAAAACATTTCCAAAGATTGAAATGTTTTTACCTATGAATGCAATATAAAATTAATGTCAATGACATACATTATAATAAATGGTAAAAATAGATTCAATTTATAATTTAAACCCATTCAATATTATAATTTAACCCTATAAATTATTAGGATGATAAAATTTGTTTTTAATTAAAATATAACGTGTTTTTACTATTCATTAAAATATAAAAGTTATCAAAATAATATGAAAATTTTATCCAAAGTAAATTTTTATATTCTTATTCCAAATAAGAATTTTATTTTGTCAAATTAAAGTTATAAACCTATAAAAAACTATATTTAATGTCGGTGCTTCATCAAGGGGCTGCAAAACATCATTTTTTGAAAAATAATTATTTATCTGAAAAATTTAATTTTTTAAAATACAATGTTTTATAAAATATGTAAGATTAATATGAATGTTCAAAATTTAGTTAATACTATTTATGACGGCTGCTTTATATAATATTTTAATAACATATCATTTTTTAGTGAAACTCAATATTGCGTACAACACACGCTATCGAGGAAGGTTTCTCTTGCATATAACGCAAGCCAAGCTAGTGTTGTGTGTAGTGAAAGATTCCATTGATGTTTCGTATTACATAAGGCATAAAAAAGTACTTCTCATAATATATCAGGGTGTTACACGCGTGACATTAATTCAATATTTATTTTGAAATTATATTTTTTCTTGAGGCTGTGTTTATTTTTAGTATTTTGAAGTTGGTGGTTTGTGGTTGTTTTAAATCTCTAGAATGAATAATCCGATTGGAACATTGTTAAGGTTTACACATTTCCTTTGAAAATGTTTTTAAAAAAATTATGGATTGTGGTCAAGACTCTATATCATAGAGACAAGGCCACAGCTCTATTATAGGTGCCTCACACTCTTAAGTATCATTAATATTTTGACAAAGACAGAATAAAACATGTACTAAAGGAAACACCGTACCATGGATAGCCATTTCCTAAAAATCAGAAATCCACAATGGATTCTTAATTAAAGATTAAACTAGTTTAATATATATATCTTTATAACTTTGTGCTATTACCATTTACTGAAAAATCAATTGAATCTTCATCAATGCCACTTAGACCTAATCATGTCTAACTAAGGAATATTCACCAATATTTTTGCAAAGGTGATTAGATCTATAAGTTAATCCATACAAGGTCTCAAATTTTTTCATTCAAATAGTATATTGGTATGTATTTTTATAAGAAAATCCACCTAGTAACAAATGTACAACCCAAGCTCCACTAAATTTGAAAACTCAAGCATGTGTTGTGTCTTTATGAATATAAATATATATATGTGTCCTTCAATTAGTCCATTCATATGAAAGAGATATGTCATCCTCCAATTTTCATGGGATCCCATTATCACCTAGATGCCTCTCTGAAAAAGAGAAGTAAAATGGCGATCCATAATAGAGACTATATCATAAGGAACTCCAGGGCCATGAAAAATATCTTTCACATATAGATTTCCCATGTCCACAAATATTTTTTAATATCTAATGAGTATAATTTGATCTGATTATCTTATCCTTTTAAGAAAATACCATATGGAATATTTCCGAAATGGGTTTGTGGGAACCTAACCAAAATGTATATATAGATTCTATACTATTTCCATATTAGCATTGGAAGGGTTTGAAGAAAACCCGAAGGTTTATAGATCTCAAACATGACCTATTGAAAATTATAATAATGAGAAACTATGTTAATGATGTATCATCTCATACCTCAACACTATAATCATCATAACATATCATACAACATCATGGTGGTACCAGGGTGCTCTACCCACTAGGGATTACTGAAATCCCCCATCATGGAATTTCTCAATGGAAAAGGTACAATGAAAAATTTATATAAATAAAGGATACCATTGAAGAGAAAAAACACTAACTTGTGTCCTCCCCATCATAATGGGGGTCCCTAATTTCAGGGAAATCATCATATAAATTCTACTCTTAAAGAATAATATTATGAAGAGTGGAGCTCATCTGAATAATAGTCATGAAAACAACAGTCACATCCTCCCAGACTCCCAAATGAATTTGCGTAATGAGAGCGATTAGATTCTACTCATATAATAATTATTTCACCACTTGGGTTATATTTTTCTTATTAAAATAATCTATAATGATATTCCCATTACAATTGGTGTAGAAATTTTGAAATTAAATTAGTAGAGGTACTCCACCAAATCCACCTATCATAGATTCAATTCCATTAATATAAAATAAAACTCAATATTTTGTTTTTATAATATACAGTAAACCATTTACAAAAAATTAATGTTTCCAACTATTAAGAGAATTTATACAAGTTTCGAGTTCAAAATAATTGGTTTTATAATTCTTCTAATGTGTCATAAGCTATATATAACTATAGGCGACCACACGATCACCCTAATTAAGGACATAGAGCATACCGGGAATTGATATGTAACAAAAGGACACAATGCAATGGCAGACCTCTATAATATTAAACAATGTCATAGATGTAAAAATATACATCATCCCATGAAAAGAGTTCTAACATTACACATCACATAAGAACATTACTCTTTCTTAAGTGACACTGTTCATCAGAGGAGGAAATTCTCAGAAATATTTAATGAACTAGTTGTAATATCCAACAAATTGAAAGAAGATCCATATATAAAATACATTTTTAGGGTTTTCCCATTTCATAACAAATTTCAACTAATCTAGTTCAACTGAGATAACACCTTTAGAGACCAGATATCCTATGAATATCAATTCATGAACCCTGAAATTATATTTCGAAACCATAACATAAAGTCTATGATTAAACAAATTCCCATAACTAATATTAAATTATGCAAATGGTATTCCTCGATTAGGAGTATTCTAAAAATTTATCTATATTGACATACATGAATGAGTCACGGTACTTGTGTAATATCATGTTCATCACAACCATTAACACTATAGAATAATGATTTAGACCAAATAGAATAATAAGATACACATCATCATAATAAAACCTCCTAAAGGAGTTATTTTGAATGTAAGATTCATTAATTATAAAATGGTGATAAACTAATCAAGGATAAATAATTAAGAACCTATTAATCCCTTAAATATGAGAAAACAATCATCATTCCCAAATAAGTTATTTTTTTGTATACCACTACTCTATTTTTTTCAATAATCAACACAAATTAAAAGTTTCCCATTATCATTTTTGAAAAAGAATAGGAAAAGGATGCGATGAAGAAATATAGATTATAACACCATTATATAGTAAATCATCCAATGAATCTTTCAACCCCTTCAATTAATCTGAATCCATATTGTAAAAAAGGAATAGACATTGGATAATTATCGAGTACCAAGTCAGTTGATAAATCCACTTCTATTATTAGTGTCAAGCCATAGATATTTGATGGAATCACATCAGGAAACATGATGATGAATATAGAGAGATCCGAAATAAATAATTATAACTCTAATTAAAATGATAAAACCAATAATATCCTTCCAGACTCCAAAATAAGGCTTGACACTACAAAATCTTGCGACCCATTGTACATCAAAAACATGGAACACCCCATCAGGTGCAGTGGAGAAGAACAACATGAGATAACAATAAATTTGGTTTTTACAAAATATAAACCAATAAATCCTAAAAATTATTTCTAGAGGTTTCATATTGAGAACCATAAAATTACATATAATATGGATGTTTGATATAGAGAAAAAAATGTCGGAAAATGAAGATGTTTCTCTCTCTTCATTCAGATGGGCATAGTGATTTCCATCACATAAGATATAAGCACCACAAGAAGGATTCAAAAATAAATAACATGATTCTACATGAATGAGTGAGATACACCATTATCAAATAAAACAGTCATGAAAGAGTAAGCTATAGTTATGATACCTCTCACTATTGTTGGACTTGTATTAGCTTCTTCTGGAGACTCTTCCACTACATGAAAAATATTTGTTCCTAATTATTGTGGATAGAAATATATAGTTATTGAGGAATTTGATTACACCATATTAAATTTAAGAGATGATTTTCCCATGCCTCTTTGTGGAGAAGAAAAGGCATAGAAGAATAAATTTAGGTGACATGAGCATCCACATGAACTATAGATATGGGGTGTCTCAATGAAAACCTGTTTAGAATGACCAACCTTTCTATATTTAAAGAAAGTCATAGGGCCTCTTCCAGGCATGATAAGAGGTCTATAAGACGCTTACTATCTAGATCCTCCATGAGACTCATCATTATTTATATTTATTCTAATTTAACTTAAGTAATTTTAATTAGTATAAATGGGACCCCTATCAACAATTACATACCATTCAAGTCAAGATCATCAATAAATGATATATCTAGTATGTGTTCATAAGAAGTGATATTTTACATGAAAACTTATGGTCAAAGTTCTTAAAAATTACCAATGCCAACTCTTCCATCCTTCAGTTTCTCATTTTTAACACCTTGGGAGAAAAATGAGAATGCTCAGCATAATGGTTTTCATACTATGTAATAGTATTATTCCCCTTAGGGAGTATTATAAACTCAATGGATTTCGGCAAGACCATAGATTCTTCATGAACCTAATCAATGAAAATATCTATGTACACTTTATTCTACAATACCTCACATATCTTCACTATTGTCGTCATATCTCATTATCTTCTATAAGGCCCCTCATGTATGAAAGTATAAGATTTCACTTTTATCGAATTAAGAATATCCAATTCCTAAAAAGAATATCTATTTTTTTCAACATATCCTTAACCACGGGATGATCATTTGAGCCTTGGAAATATGGTTAATTCTAGTGAATAATCTAAGGAGAATGATTTTGAGATTAATATCATTGAGGTTCCACTACTAAAGCCTAACTGGAATAGATATAGATAACTATCCCAAAGCTTGGATATTATAGAATCTTATTTCAACGAGATTATGGTCCATTGTAGGAATAGACTACTATGTTTCACATGTAGCTTCCTCCTATAGCCAATAATAAAATATTTTTGGAGGAATGATGGTGCACAACATCAATATACAACATTAAAATGTTAATAAAAATACACAGATCATAAAATCAACCAAGAGATGTTGGAATATAAATTCCTTCAACACAATTCATGATTGGAATTTCAATAAACTCAAATAAATGGTAGAGAGTAGACAGGAAATAGATCACACAATTCCTAAATGAAATATTTCCAAAATACCTATAGTGAAATAAGATATATTTTGATGAGATATGGTCATGAAATTTATGATAACTACCAAAACTATATATTTACCTCTATGAGAGATACTGAACATTGTAAAATTTATTCCATTTTGTGATAAAATAGTCTGAATTCCCAGGTACACTAAAACCAAATCTAGAACTGATATAGCTATAAGTGTGTTTCCGATCCAATGGGTTGGTGACATACATATGGAATTATATAAAAATAAAGCGGGATAAGTTTTTCTGTAATATAGTATAATAAAAATGAGACATGTTGATATTGCAACACTCCTCAAGGAGAAATTACTAGAATTAAAGAGGTATAAAAATACCCGAATACTATGTCATAAAAAGACATAATATCTATTAGGATAAAGAACTATGAAACATCATGTAATAGGTGGATCGATTGTCCTTCAGTCAACAACATCACTCTAGGCCCCACCAATCAAGTAAATCCACCACCTCTTAGGTGAACCTTCCATTTTTTATACATGGACTATGATAATATGAAAATTTATAATGTAAAAGGGATCATGTAAGAAAAAATATCCTAGAGGGATAAAACTGATGATTCCATAATGAATTCTATTATAATAAACCATTTATTCATACAATTTAAATAAAAATTAATGGTAATTCATTTGAATATTTAAAAAAAACTGGATTTCATCTCAAAATATGTAAGACATATCAAAATAGTCATAAATTTATATTTTATATAAAACGTTTTTATAAAACAATTTGTTTTAATAAAAAAAATTTAAACAAATTTCATGCATTTTAAAGTCCAACGAAATAATTATCCATGCTTAAAATGAAAAAGTTATAATATCTTCTAGAAAAACTTTCCTCACACTTCTCAATTATCCTCACAGCTCAAGAGAGGGGTGTAGAAACAATTCCACACCACATCGGGGCACCCAATATGGGAAAGAAATATAAATCCAATTAGGGGAACCATGATATGAAATCATGGAGATAAATGTTTCATTACTGATGTCATCTTCAATCCATTTTTAAATAGTAAAATACATGGAATGGTTCTCCCAATCACCTTCTAACTACCTAGGAAAACATGTTCTTCGAACAATCAATCTATCAATATATCATGAGAAAACCATTCATTAGAAAATAATTTTATAGTTTAGTATCCCAATCTCAGTATCAACATTCCTTTACATTTTAAAACAAAACCATTGGTTTTCATCAAATTATATCATTTTAAACCAGCATTCATTTTAAGAATATTTTCACAAAAATAAAAATCAAATCATTTAAACAAGTCCACCTTCAAATAAAAATATCATTTTTTTCAAAATCTATCAGATAATTACAATTCCATTGAAAATTGGGTATTTTCCCAAATCCAATCAGATTTTAAATCCAAAATCATTTACTCTAAAATCTAGTTTTAAAATAAAATAAAAAATTATTTTTTTATAAATTTGAGTCATAAGGAATTAATTATAGGGTAAACCCTTAAGGAACCATCTTCCATTAATCATGTGATCAAATAAACAACCGAAAACAAAATTCCAACAACAATGAAAGATAATGTGATCAATAAGTTAAACCAAGAATAATGATGAATCAAAATAGAGATTAGATTGATCAATAACGTTATGCTTTGTCACTATCTCAAGAGTATAGAATTTTATATTCAAAGAAACAAAAAATATAATAGATTTAATTAATAAATGGAGACTTAAAGTAGTCACTGATGCTTTGATCCACAAAGAGAATGGGTTGGAGGATTTAAAGTAACATTAAGAGATCCTATAAAGACCATAGAATTTTATTAGGGTTGAATATGGGTGTTTTGAATATAAACCACATGTCCTTAGATTTTTTTTTAAAACTTTATGGGAATGAAAAACTATGTAATGGTTTTACTGTAAAAGTCACTCAATTAATAGTAATTGTGAACCATAACTATAAGCCCATACCAGACCTATGACACGTTTCATGGTTTGGCTGCATAGTTAAACTAACTATGTCTCAACTATAAAATCACACTATCAATAGGGTGAATTGTTAGTAGGGGTGAATAAAAGATTTTAACAAACTTTGTTCCCATTATATTGGATCAACCTTGATAACACTATTTTATATTCCAAACAAAAATTTTTTTTAACTATCCAACCAATTTGTATACACCTAAGAGATCCAAAATTATCAAACATTCACCCAAAACAACATTAAGAACCCCTCAATAAAAATATGATGAAACAAAGGATTGTAAGTATCTTAAATAAGGTAATGTAAAGAAAATTCTCCTCATGATTTTATTTAGTTATATAATACATTAATACATCATCCATGACCACCACTATAATGGAATTATGGAACCAATAAAAGATATTATTCACCAATTCGATAAACATCACTCGATTGGTTCTCACTTTTTTTATTAAATTTTTTTAAATAATAATAATTTTTATTTCATAAACACCACTGGTGCATTCATAAGCCCAAAGTTAATAAACACATATTCATAATGGCCATAGAGACTCTAGAAGTATGTTTTCTGAATATTTAAATTTTGAACTCAAATTATTGATACCCAGTTATTAAATAAATTTTAGAGAACCATTGGGCTCCCCAAAATTGATAAAATAATAGATCAATTTGTGGAAGAGGATATTATTTTTTATCATAACATGATTAAGCTTATAATAATCCTCATGAAGTCTAATATTTCTATCTTCTTTCCTTAAAAAATATAACTGTTGTTTCCAAAGGGGACACGATCAGTCAAATGAAACTTTTTCAGTTTAGTTATTCAATACAGACATTCAATAACATCAATTCCATTGATTCCATAATATATAGTGAATGGGAAATATTATTTCTTCCTACTATAATATTAATCATAATCTCCAATTCCCTTTTGGGTGGAACCCACATGATATTGTCATGAAATATTTTTGGAATCTACCCAACTATGGTTAGAAAATTAAATTTCTCATTACATCCATGGATTCTAATATAATAACTACTAATTGATATGATATTATTAAAACCACTTGTACCAAAGGTCATCCTCTTCATGCATAAACTAGCCAATATTTTATAAAGATATGTCTACAACACCACAATGATTTGAAACTCACTTGTCAAGCATAATAGTCTATATGGGATTTATATGTTGTTAAAATATCCATTCCCAAAAATCAATTCCTAGATTTCCATCTCAAGGACAGTGATGTCCCATACCAATTAAACCCCATCAATATAAAATGAAAATACTACACAATTGAATTCCCAACACTCTCTTAGGCCAAGGGGAGTTATCAATTTCAAATTTGTATTTATTTTCTCCTCATGAAGACACATAACATTAATAAAATGATAAGTAATAAAATATTTGGATCAACCCATAATAAACAAGGCTTTCATAAGGGTATAATTCACAAGAATCATCTCCCATAGTATTGATGAACCAGATTTTGATTTGTGATCACTTTTTCTTCCCTATACAATTTCTTACCAGATGTCATGTTCTCTTTATTTCTATATTGTGATTGCCTTTTATAAAGTGTAATAGTGTTACTAGAATCACCATGACTCTCTTATATCAAATTATGGGAGTTATTATGATGATATATCCCCACTAGTTCATAATTGTTTTGATAAATTGTATTCATAGACGCAATGTTTTGAGTGGTACAACAATAATGCTAGAGATGTCCCATCTTCTTTCAATTATGACATGCTCTGAGTGGTGCCATGAAATCTCATGATATGATCAAGAGAACCCCATTATAATAATCTATGCTTACTCTTAGGCCTGAGAAGAAATTTTTGTAATCCCATTGTCTAGTTCTGTGATGCTCTACCACATTTGAGGCCGGTGTCCCCATTATTATTATTCTCATCATTGGAGATCCCACATATTCCCATGGTGATAAAAACATTTCCTCTAGATTGATTGTTATAAATATTCCTTTTTTCCATCATTTATCGATTTTAAATCATTGTATAATCCATATTAAAAAGTAAAATAACCTTCGAGCGAGTTTCTATTCTTAGTCTCAACTAAAAAATTAGATCCATCATGGGTGTACCTATTAATACATCTGGTGAAAGATAAACTATGATGAAAAACATAGCTTTATTCTCTAATCCTAATGGATTTTTTTCATTAAGATGAATAGATGTACTATTCTATTGATTTTAATGGAGTGAGAAATGATTTTTTTTAAAAATATTCAAAATCATCCCTTGTAATTCATTTAAATGATTTATCCTAAATTATAAAGACCCACCATAGGCGTGCTGGATCCTTCAGCATATATGTTGACAAGTTACATATAAACTAGGATGGGGTTTCATGAAAATTAAATTTTTTATTCATTTTATTTAGCCATACCCATGCTTTTTATGGTTCTGAATACCATTGAAAAAAAAATTTATTATGATTTTCAAATTGGAATGAGTGGTCTTCTGATTGAGGATCTTCATTATAATTACCTCCTTCAACAAATTGAAAATTTAGATGAATCTTTAGACTAAATATTGGATCACCAATGGATTAGGTAAAACCACATATTCAACTTCCTCTTCTCGTTAATTCCTACAATATGTATCTGGTGTAACACCCCAAGCTTTCATAGAATTATTCTCTTTGAATAATACAGTAGCGTGTGTTGTACGCAACTTCGACGTTCTAACACACACTGCAACCAATCAAGGTAGTCGATATGAATAGTAATATCCACTTTTTAAAATATTATAAATTTTATTATTCAAATTGGACTTAATTTTTGGATTCAGAATATCGGGATTAGCTTAGGGTGAATTTTGGTACTTTTCTGATAAATTTCATATTTTGATAAACAGTGAAAATTACTAAATTTTATTTAAAAACAAATTTTTTGAAGAGAAATAATTAATAGTGATAAATTATGAATTTGAGTGGATTTAAAGTGTAATTATATTATATTTTTAACTTTTAGTCCAATGTTGGTCATTGGACATAATTTCACACTTAAACTGGATATAAGAAAGTGTGAATCTTTTGATAGTTATTATTTTTTTTAAAAACCTTTTTTGTTTCGACAACGGGAATTAATTTTAAATTAATTTTTTCCACGTATTTGTTTTGAATTTAAAAAAATAGATTCCATATTTAGAATCAGGAGGTCCAAATTTTGTAAATAGGTAACTTTTATTTTTAGACATTTTGAATAATTATTTCGATAAATATTTTATTTACCATGGTTAAAGGGTAAATCCGGTAAATAAGGGTAAACAAATAATATTATAATAATATTAAATTATCCTAAAACGTGTCCCAAACATATTGGTTGATACATGACCGACCATGGTCATCCTTGGGTCGATTTTGGGACCCCATGGAGCCACATGTAAGTGATAATGGCAATTTAAATTAATTACGTTAAAGTAGATACAAAAATGACATAAGAATATATCTTTTAGAAAGACAATTTTTACATAGGGTTATATATGTTATAATTCCTAATATAAATATTAACTAAAAAGATAAATATATTTCATACATAATGGGATATTATTTATAATATTTAGACATTGAATAATTAAATTAATTTATGACACAATAAGGATTTAGTATTTTCCCTATTAACGAAAGAATCAATTAATTGGTATTATAATTGTTAAAATAAATTTAATTTAATGTTTTGATGAATTATAAATATTTTATTGGTAAATATGACATGTTATTATTATTTAAATGAATTTGGTTCGATTTAAGAAATATGTTGATACATTAACAAAATTCAATTTTTAAATAGTGTCAAAATTGACATAAAAGAGTTTTTAAAACAAATATTATATTATAAATTGATATTATATTCCTAAAAACCATTGGTTTGGCAGAAGGACTTATATAATGATAAGTGTATCATTAATGGGCATCTTGGTGGTATATTGGATGTATATATTATGTTTATTAACTATATAATATAAAAATACAAAGAGACATGGAAAATGTCAAACTATTTAACTAAGAGTTAAATATAAATGATAAGGTTAATTTAGTTACAAAAACCTGTATAAAATCTATTTGATGAAAGTATTGAAACCCATATCCATTTTATCCTCGAAATAAGTCACTTTGGATCAATTATAAACTGAATATTAATTTATTATAGAATAATATTTTAAGTTCATCCTAAGGTTCCCCTCAGCCTGCTTATAAAAGGGCACTCCCCCTTCTCTCAAATTCATACCATCAAAGCCTTTTGGGTCGGGAAAAAACTACCCCAATATCATCTAAACTTCCCTAAATTCAACTTGGAGTCCTTATTTTGACCCTAAATCCAACCTAAGGAGCCCTTTTGATCAAATCAAATGAAAGAACCTGAAGAAGAGGTAAAAATCTCACAACGTCTTTCAAGTTCCATTCTTCTTGCACATTATTTTTTGTTGTTGTTTCAATAATAAAATAATTACTCTAGTTTCTTCTATATACTTTGATGTTATTATAAATATGGTACAACCAATTTCCTTATTCTATCCATCCCTTGAATGAAATTTCACCATACATGCGTACGCACGACTTACCGTCTACACGTCGTGGTGTAATTATTATTGAATTCATTATTATTTGGATGGGTATAATAATGATGTGTAATTCATGTAAATTATATATATAACATGATAATTATTCTGTATATATATGATACACCATCAAATTATATATTATATTAATATCAAAATAATGATATTTTCCCTCGTGCTTACGTACGGACTACCGTCACCACGAACACGATGAGATCCATTCCCCATCATATCCATTCAAGACTAATTATCATATGATGATTAAAAATAATGATTAAGGACTTGATATTATTCTTTTATATTAATAATATACAACCTATGGATAACAAACACGTCTTATGTAACAAAACATATAAAATAAAATG
Source organism: Viscum album (assembly GCA_963277665.1). Taxonomy (NCBI): domain Eukaryota; kingdom Viridiplantae; phylum Streptophyta; class Magnoliopsida; order Santalales; family Viscaceae; genus Viscum; species Viscum album. The sequence goes on along the minus strand of OY728123.1, from coordinate 1,417,887,423 downwards.
AGTAAGTGAAAACCCGAAATGACGATAATACTAAAATATTATTAACAAAGATATATGAAAAGATCATATATGATATCATATTTATATATATGATTGTAGTATAATTTACTAAAAATGATTTAACTATTATACAGGAATTTAACCTACCCTCGACCAAGGAAAAGTACAAGGTAAGGGTTAATTCTACAATCTCTTCATTATCAGAGGTTGTTTATACGTAATTATCTATCGGGACATCTTTATCATTCACATCCATGTTTCATAATAATATATTTCAAAACATTTATACTATTTACTAGAAAATGGGTAAAGTAATTTATACAGTTATGTGTTTTGAAAGGAATCATTTTTTCGTTTTCCAAACAAGGTACTTTTTGACCTTTTCGAAAAATTTATTGTAAGAATGTATTTTTTAACTTATACGGTAGGTGTGGCTATTTTCTGTCGTTATAACATCATCAAAGATTTCCTTACAATATTATAAGAATTTTTCAAGATAAATGTTTTATTTATAATTATGTGACTCTTAAATGATATAAAAATATAAAGAGGTATTTCTCTAAAAAGGGTTTTGATTTCATCTATGTCAACATCTTTTGATGGATTTTAAGTTTATTTGAAGTTGATTTGTTATGATATTAAACTTCCATGTTGTATTGAAGGTTCTGTGATATGTTTGACTATTGATGTGCTATTTTTATACCATTCATGATTTATGGTTAAAGTATTGACATTTAGTATGCTAGTTTTAATATGAATGTTTATGATATGTTTAAACCTTTTAATATGAGTAATGTATTGGACTAAGTAAGTGACAGGTGGAGCCCGCTATAGCTCCTTGATGTATCGGTAGGTCTCATGAGACATCTAGATGTGGAATTGGCCAATTCCCTTTCCCAATTTTGATATATGGTTTTGGTCGAGTACTTAATCATTTTAGAAGTCTTGGCTGAGGCCTTGACAAAATGTTTTAGAATGTATGACATTATAAATTTCTTCAGTATAAAAATAATATTGATGGTTCATGTGGTCATTCGACTAGAATAATACCAATGATTATGTTTTATTATGGAATTATTTACTCAGCTCATATTCCTGCCATAAAAGTATTCATGTTTATTATTTATAAAGGCATGTGGTCTCTATTATTCACCATGATTAATATTTATGTTATCTTCCCCTATATTTCTTACCCTTACTGAGCGTTTGAGATCACCCCTTTATTATGTTTCATTTTCCCAGGATGTGAAGAAGTTAGTTATGAGTGGTTTGAAGGAATTATTTAGGAGGATTGGATGTTTCAAATGGAATAAAGTCATGTTGTATTTCTTTTGAAGTTGTAAAGTTGAACTTTTGTATGAATCTTGTTTCCAAAAATACTAAACAGATCAGCCTTTTGAGACATGATTTCCTTGTGATCAAGACAATGTTATGTAATAATGCACTGACTCTGGGTAACTTGGGTCAGGGGTGTTACAGTTGGCATCAGAGGATGTTTAGTACAAACAATGGAAGCTAGATTTAGATAAACTCTGATTAGACCATATAGCCGAAAGATAGAATTTGAGTATTAGTATAGAAAAACTTCCTAAAATTTTGGTATTCTAGAGATTTTGTGAGTTTACCAAGAAATACATACCTGTCTGGATACGAGCAGGTAGAGGCATCTCTGGCATAGATGTACCTAGGTGTAAAACCTGAAAACAACACTTTGAGCTCGACTCTAATGGGAACTGGTGCACGCCAATGGCCCATGGTGCACTTTTGGATACGACTCTCCTGGGTGATATGCTTAGGATAATTATTATTTTCTTTACAAACAATTATGAAATGTTTATGAGTATATACTTCCTCAAAAAAAAAATTATGATTGTGTATTATATCCATAAACTTTTCAATTTATGCTAAGTGTTCTACATGTTTGGAATAATGTATTTCGATTCATAAACTAATCAAGTTTATGACATTATTTAGAAATGGCTCCTAGTGGAAGGAATGGAAACCATATCAAGGAATGAACTCCATGTAGTGATTTCCCTCCTACTCAAAATAATTATAGTGGAGCTGGTGATGCAACTGGTGCTGATCATCTTCTCACTATAATGGGACAACTCACTCAGTTTATGAATAATAACCTTACCCGTATGGAGAACCCAGATCCACAGCGTGGAGGATCAATGTTAGACCGCATCATGAGGCAACTAGAACCATCATTCAATTGGAATACAAATACATTGGTAGGTGAAAAATGGATTAGTTCCCTAGAGAAAATATTTCATTCTTTGGGGAGTACTGAAAGGGGAAAAGTTGGCATGGCAGTTTATGGCCTCACTGAAGATGATGATCAATGGTGGTCATTAATTCAAAACACAAAGGAGGATGAATAAGTATCAAGTATTTAATGGAGGGAGTTTAAAGAGATTTTTATAGAAAAATACTTTCTTCATGACCAGCGATTAGATATGGAAAGACAATTTCTTAGTATAAAGAAAAATGAGGATGAGAATGTTGCAATGTATGAGGCTAACATTACAAGGTTATCAAGGCATGCTGTAGATTATATACATACCCCAAGAATTAAGATTGATCATTTCTCTAATGGGTTAAGACCATTTCTCCATTGAGGTTTAGTATCACAATCCTTCTCGTCGTACAAAGATATTGTATCATGTACTATCAAGACAAAAAACAAATTCTCTATGTCTTACGACTTTAAATCAAAGAAAGATAATAGGATATCTTCTGAACACTCTGGGAAAGTAAATAAGGAAACAGGGAAAAAGGGAAGAGTTAAATTTCCACCTTGTGATAATTGTGGAAGGAAGCACCCTATTGCCTGTCTAAAAGGAAAAGGAGTATACTATAAATATGTACAGAAAGGCCATCTTGCTGGTGATTGTAAGGGAGAGTAAGATTCTACCAATGTTAAATGGTACAATTGTAGGGAGAAGGGTCATTATGAAAATGAATTTCCTATGCTTCAGGGAAACATAAATCAGAAAAGGAAAAGGGATCAAGTACATACTAATGCGATCACTACTACAGAGGTTGAAGCATCGAAAGACGTGGTGGAAGGTAAATTAAAGGTTTCCACAAGTTTATCCAATGCATTATTTGATTCTGGATCATTGCACTGTTTCATATCTTCCGAGTTTACTAAGAAAATTAGATATTTCCAATTTGATTTAACAAGGGAGTTGTGAGTCAAAACACCTAAATAGAGTATCATTGCAACAATGTTTTGTGATTCAATCCCCATTAGAGCATATAAATGTTCTTTAACTGATGATCTCATTAGCATACCCATGATTAAATTTGATATAATCTTCATTATGCATTGGATTTCGAACCATGATGCAAATATTTATTGTAAGAAGAAAGAGGTTACAATTTTTTATGACGATGATAAAGAATAACTTATCTTTAGAGAAGAATTGTTACCACCTCATTCTTATCCAGATCCACCCCATGTAGCTCAACAAAATTAAATTAATTTGGAGTAAGAAAATGAAGTCACTATGGGTGAGGACAGGAATGTTCAAATAGAGAATGTAACTATTGTGAAAGAATATGTTGATGTATTTCAAAAAGATTTACCTGGACATCCTCCTGATTGAGAAATTGAGTTTTCTGTTGATTTAATTCCTCGATCAAGGCCCATATCAAAGACCCCTTATAGAATGGCCATTGTGGAATTAGTGGAACTAAATAAAAAACTAGAGGAATATAGTAACAAGGGATTTATTCTCCCTAGTGTTTCCCCATGGGGAGCCCATGTCCTTTTTGTTAATAAGAAAGATGGATCTATGAGGTTATGTATTGACAACAAGGAGATCAATGCTATAACAATAAAGAACAAGTATCTCATGCCTCACATTGATGATTTATTTGACCAACTGCATGGATCTTAATACGTTTGAAATATTGACCATCGATCTGGATATCATCAGTTGTGTGTGAATAAGGAAGACATTCCAAAGACAACAATTCGAACAAGGAACGTGCATTATAAGTTTATAGTAATTCCTTTAGGATTGACTAATGCACCCTCAATATTCATGGATATAATTAATAGAGTTTTCAAGGAATATCTTGATGATTTCATAGTGGTATTTGTTGATGATATCTTGGTATACTCCGAAAGCTATAAATATCATGAAAATCACTCGCGCATTATCATGAATACTCTTAGAAGACATGAATTATATGAGAAGTTTAGCAAGTGTGAATTATGGCTTCAGGAGATTTCTTTTTTTGGCCATATTGTCTCTAAGGATAGAATATCTGTTGATCCGTCTAAGACAAGAGCAATCCAATAATGGCCAGCACCAATGAGTATTGTCGAGGTATGAAATTTTATTGGTTTAGCAAGTTATTATTGACGTTTCATCCAGAATTTTTCCTGATTGGCTAACCCATTAATGAAGCTCACACATAAAGGGGTTATATTTGTTTGGACAAAAGAATTTGAATAATTTTTTTAATAACTGAAGAGAATATTAGTCAATGATTCTATATTGACTCTACCATATGATAATGATGGGTTTGTTATTTATAGTGATTCTTCAAAGAAAATACTTGGTTGTGTCCTTTTACAGAATGATAGGGTTATCGCCTATGCATCACAACATCTGAAAATTCATGAGCAAAACTATCTTAGTCATGATCATGAGTTTGCTGCTATATTATTTTCTTTGAAAATATGGAGACATTATGTCTATGGCTTAAAAATGTGAGATATATACCAATCATAAGAGTTTGAAGTATATTTTCTCCCAGAAAGAACTCAACATGTGGTAAAGGAGATGGCTTGAACTACTCAAGGATTATGATTCCACGATACACTACCACCTGGGGAAGTAAAATAAGGTGGTAGATTCTTTGAGTAGAAAGGATCATGGTGTTTTGAAAAAAATGAGGGTTGAAAGGGATTCAATTTTCATGGATCTATTAATGTTGGATATGGTAATAACCATGGAAGGTGAAACATCAACACATTTTCAATTGATTTACAAGAAATATTTACGAGAAATGATAAAGAGTTCTTAGACCGATGATGAAGAGTTTCTAAAGAAGAATAAAGGTTTTAATAAAGGGAGATTGAGTGACTTTGTGTGTGAAGATGGAATTTTGAAATTTGGGATGAAAATTTGTGTTCCTGATATACCTGATCTAAAAAGGGAATTGTTGGACAATGCTCATAGTTATGATTTTTCTATACACTGTGGGATAACCAAAATGTATAGAGATTGGAAGGAACATTTTTGGTGGGACAACATGAAGAGAGAGATTTTTTATTTTGTATTAAGGTGTATGGTTTGTCAACAAGTGAAATCTGGAAAGAAACAGCCTGGAGGAGTCATGCAAACTCTTCCCATAACTGAGTGGAAATGGGATAATATCATGATGGACTTTTTCATGGGACTACCAAAGACTTCTAGAAGGAACGATGCAATATGGGTCATTGTTTATAGTCTTACCAAGTCATCACATTTTCTTGCTATAAGGGAAGATCTACCACTTGAACATCTATAAAGGCTATATATTGATGAAGTTTTACGACTTCATGGAGTACCCCTATCAATTGTTTCTGATCGTGATCCACGTTTTACATCACGATTTTGCAAAAGTATTTAGAATGCCTTGGATACTGAACTTTATTTGAGCACTGCCTACCACCCCCAAACTGATGGACAATAAGAATGGACTATTCAATCCATAGAAGACATGTTGAGATCTTAATCACCTAACATTTAGGGTATGTGGGTTCAGTATTTACCTCTGGTGGAATTTTCCTATAACAATAGCTCCCATTCAATTATTCAGATGGCACCATATAAAGCGTTATATGGAAAGAGATGTCGCACAACAACATGTCTGGATGATGTCGATGAAATAAAACTTGTAGGCCCATAACTGGTGGATGAAACTATGGAAAACGTTAAGGTAATCCAAAACCACATCAAAGCAGCTCCAAGTAGGCAGAAGAGTTATCCCAATAACCAAAAGAAGGATTTGGAATTTAATGTAGTAGATAATTTTTTCTTGAAGGTATCTCCATGGTAGGGAGTTATACATTTCGTTAAGAAAGTTAAATTGAGTCCCAGGTACATAGGACACTTCCAAATTCTAGAACAAATTGGGGCTGTAGCTTATCATTTGGAAATTACGCCAAATCTCTCCCAAGTTCACGATGTGTTCCATGTATCACTGTTGAGAAAATACATGCCTGACCCAACACACGTACTCACCTATGAGGAAGTAGAACTGAAACCCAATCTATCTTATTGCGAGTAGCCCGTCAGGATTATTGATACCAAAGAACATGTTCTGAGAAGCTGGACGACTCGTCTGGTAAATGTTCTATGGAGAAACCAAAAGAGGAAAGAAGAAATGTGGGAACCCGATGAACTTATGATGAAGATCCACCCTAGTCATTTCATGTAGTAGTATTCTATAAATTTTGAGGAAGAAATTATTTTAAGGAGGGGATAATGTAACACCCCAAGCATCCACGATATGCCTTTCTTTGAATAATACAGTAGTGTGTTTTGTACGCAACTTCAAGATTCTAACACACACCAAAACCAATCAAAGTAGCCGTTATGAATAATAATACAAACCTTTTGAAACTTTAAAAATTTTATTATTCAAATTGGACTTAATTTTTGGATTCAAAATATCAAAATTAGATTAGGGTGATTTTTTTGTACTTTTCTGATAACATTCATATTTTGATGAATAATGAAAATTACTAAATTTTAATTAAAAACATCTTTTGAATCGAAATAATTAATAGTGATAAATTATGAATTTGAGTGGTTTTAAATTGTAATTAGATTATATTTTAACTGTTTAATCTAATGTGGGTAATTGTACATAATTTCACATTTAAACTAGACATAAGAATGTGTCAATCTTTTGATAGTTATTATTTTTTTTAAACACGCTTTTTGTTTTGACAAAAAGAAATTAATTTTAAATTAAATTCAGCCAATTATGTGTTTTGAATTTAGAAAAATGGATTCCATATTTAGAATCAAGAGGAAAAAATTGTGTAAATAGGTAACTTTTATTTTTAGACATTTTGAATTATTACTTCGGTAAATATTTTCTTTACAATGGTTAAAGGGTAAATCTGGTAAATAAGGGTAAAACAAAGAATATTATAGTAATATTAAAATACTTTAAAATGATTCCTAACCCTATTGGTTGATACATGTCTTACCATGGGAATATTTGGGCCGATTTTGGGACCCCATGGAGCCATGTGTAAGTGATAATGACACTTTATATTAATTATGTTAAAGTAGATACAAAAATGACATATGCATATATCTTTTAGAAAAACAATTTTTATATAGGGTTATATAGGTTATATTTTCAACAATAAATATTCATTAGAAATATAGAATTATTTCCTATATAAGTGAATTTTATTTATAAATTTTAGACATTGAATAATTAAATTTATCTATGATGCAATAATGATGCAGTATTTTACTTATTAATGAGAAAATCAAATAATTGGCATTATAAGTGTTAAAATAAATATAATTTGAATGTTTTTATGACATAAAAAAAATTATTGGTTAATATGACATATCATAATTACATAAATGAATTTTTTTTCTAATTAATAATGTTTTTCATACTTTATCAAAAATCAATTATTTAATAGTGTCAAAATTTACATAAAGGAGTTTTTAAAAAACATATTATATTATTAATTAATATTCTATTCCAAAAAATCTATGGCTCGGCCAGAGGACTTATATAATGATAGGTGTATCATTAATGGACCACTTTGGGGTCTCTTGAAGTATATAGTATGTTTATTAACTATATAATAAAAAAATACAAAGAGATATGGTAAATGTCAAAGTGTTTTACTAAGAGTTAAATATAAATGATATGGTTAATATAGTGACCCAAACCTGTATAAAATATATTGGTTGAATATATATATACTAATCCCCACCTTATCCTCGAAATAAGTCACTTTGGAGAAATTATTCACCCAATATGAATTTATTATAAAATATTATTTAATGTTCTTACTAAGGGGCCCCTCACCCCTCTTATAAAAGGAAACTCCCCCTTCTCTCAAATTAATACCTTCAAAGCCTTTTGGATCAGCCAAAACCTACACAAATATCCTCAAAACTTCCCTCACTTCAACCTAGAGGCCTTATTTTGATCATAATGCCATCCTAAGGATCCCTTTTGATCAAATAAAAAGGAAGAACATGAATAAGAGGTAAAAATATCACCACCTCTTTCAAGTTCCTTTCTTCTTCCACTTCCTTTTTATTTTTTGTTTCATTTATAAAATAATAACTCCAGTATATTATATTTACTGTGATTTTAATATAAATATTTTACAACCAAATTCATTATTCTATCCATCCCGTGAATGACATGTCACCATACGTGGGTACATACGGCTTACCGTCTCCACGTCGTGGTGTAATTGTTATTCAATACATTATTACTTGGATGGGTATAATAATGACGTGTAATTAATGTAAATAATAAATATAACATGGTAATTATTCTGAATATATGATACACCATCCAATTATATATTATTTTAATATCAAAATAATGAAATTGTGGCTCATGCATACGTACGGTCTATCGTCTCCACGAACGTGATGAGATTCATTCCCCATCATATCAATTCAAGACAATTTTTATTTGATGATTAAAAATAATGTTTAAGGACTTGATATCATTCTGTATATGAATAAGATCCAACCTATGGATAACAAACATGGCTTATGTAACAAAACATATAAAAACAAAAGAGTAAGTTAACACTCGAAACAACTATAAAACTAAAATATTATTAACAATGAAATTTTAAAAGATTATATATGATATCATATCTATGTATATGATTCTTGCATAATTTAATAACAATGATTTAACTATTATACATTAGGTTAACCTACCCTCGACCAAATAAATGTACAAGGTATGGGTTAATCCTACATTCTCTTAATTATCCGAGGTTGTTTATACGTAATTATCTACCAGGACCTCTTTATCATCCACACCCATTTTTCTTGAAAATGTATTTCAAAAAAATTTGAATATTTACTAGAAAATAGATAAATTCATTTATACCCTTATGTGTTTTGAAAGGAATCTTTCTATCATTTTCCAAACAAGGTACTTTTTAACCTTTTCTACAAATTTATGGTAAGACTGGGTTTTTAACTTATACGTTGGGTGCAGCTATTTTATGCCATTATAACATCATCAACGCTTCCCTTACAATCTTATAAGAATATTTTCAAGATAAATGTTTTATTTATAATTATGTGACTCTTAAATGATTTCAAAATATAAAGAGATATTTCTCTAAAAATGTGATTGATTTCATCTATGTAAACATCCTTTGATGGATTTTATCCTTATTTGAAGTTGATTTATTATGATACAAAACTTCCATGTTGTATAGAAGGTTTTGTGATATGTTTGACTGTGGATGTTCTATTTTTATACCATTCATGGTTTATGGTTTATGTATTGACAATTTGTATGCTGGTTTTAATACGAATGTTTATGATATGATTAAACCTTTTCATATGAGGAATGTATTGGACATAGTAAGTGATGGGTGGAGCCCGCTATAGCTCCTCGATGCATTGGTAGGTCTCATGAGACAACTAGATGTGGAATTGGCTGAGGCCCTTTCCGAATTTTGATATATGGTTTTGGATCAGGCCTTAATCATTCGTAGACGTCTTGGCCGATGCCTTGACACAATGTTTCAGAATGTCTGACATTATACATTTTCTCATTATTTAAATAATATTGATGGTTCATATGGTCATTCGACTAGTAGAATACCAATGACTATGTTTTATTATGGAATTATTTACTCAACTCATATTCCTTCCATAAAAGTATTCATGTTTTTTATTTGTAAAGGCATGTGGTTTCAATTATTCACCATGCTTAATATTTATGTTATTTTCCGCTGTATTTCGTACCCTTACTGAGAGTTTGAGCTCACACCTTTCTTATTATTCATTTTCCAATGACATGAAAAGTTATTTATGAGTGACTTTCTTGAATTATTTTGGAGCCTTGGATGTTTCCAATGGAATAAGTTCGGGTTGTATTTCTTTTCAAGTTGTAATGGTAAACTTATGTATGAATCTTGTTTCCAATAATACTAAACTGATGGTTATTTAAAGACATTATTTCCTTGTGATCATGCCAATGTTATGTAATAATGCACCGACTCTGGGTAACTAGGGTCAGGGCATTACATCTGGTGATATTTTTATAACTACGATGAAACCTAACTTAGTTATAACTCCCTATAAAATGAAGTCTTATATCATTTAAAATCAACAAAATAAATAAGAATTAAAAATTAACATTTCAAAATACATAAATTATTATACTATTTACCATTTTCATAAATCATCAAGCCAAATGTGATCAATATAATTATAGTGGGAAGTATTTTATAAAATTAATGATATGAAACCCTCAACTGCTACACCCACAGTGATTAGATGAGAACTCACATAGAACTATGTAAAACACTTTTTTACTTGACTGCCATTATAAATTGAAGTTCAAAATAAAATGTTTTCTATCACATTTTAATATATACATTTCATGTTCTGAAATTCCTATATCCATGAAATCATCCTATGATACATATAAACTAGCCAAAACTAATACCATTTCCAAATCATAGACCAATGAAAACTAAACAAATTTAACAAAAAATTACCAAAAAAATTTGATAACATTTGTCACATCCCACCCCTCCTATGTGTCTTGAGAATAGGAGGTTGTGTTACTAGACCTCAAGGACATCCTAAAGACACAAAATACTAGAAATTAATTCCATGGTATTACAAATATTATGGTGGGATGATTTTCCCATTAATATAAAATATCCTATCAATAATGAATAATAATCATCTAAAATAATCTATATTAGGTATGAAAAGAACCATGTAATCTCAAATACCAACCAAAAAAAATATCAGCGTGATAATAGAAACAATAAAATAAATAAATATACTAAAGTCATAATAAGGCCACAACCAAAATGAGACCCCATCTATCATACTACAAGCTACAACCACAACTTCCATAGCGAATGTATATATATTAATCAGTAGAGAAATATTATTCATTATTATTTTCTCATTCCTGATAATTTAATCTGCCAATTCACCGAAGTTACCTAGAATGGGGTGAGTATAATCTTAGTAGGATTTCAAAAAGTAATTAAATAATTAAACCAATTTTACAAGAACTGATTAACACATTTAAATAACAAATTTAAGAAAATATTCTCTGCAATTTTTATGTAACCGGAAGGTTCTCCATAGATAACATTTAATAATTATTTAATCCATTTCTCATAATATGGTATATTCATTTTATTTCTACCACACACACTCCCACACAAAAAAATTACAAGTTATCATTCTATAACCATGAGAGGTTACTCAGTAATCAATGAATTCATCACAATGTGACCAATATATAGTTTCTCAAATAGAATACACCCTTCCTCTCTGTCACATCCACAAATAAAATCATTCCAACCATGTATTCCAATCTCCATGAAGAACCATTTCAAAAATAACCACTTTTAATTGAAAAAAATTCATCAAAAAAGGTTTTTGTATAAAAAAAATATCATATTTTTAAAACAATAATTTAAATTTTATAAACAAATAGGGTCTTTAAAAAACTACCCAATTTCCCACAAATTCTAAATCTATAACCAAACCCGGATTTTATTCAAAAATCACACAGGGTTTTCAAAAAACAATCCAGAAAGAATTAACTCAAAACTAATCAATCAATTATTAAGTCATGTGTTGGTGAGAGAGAAGCCTCTTTCTTATCAATAGATGGTGATAATGAATAAAATCGCATAGATCTACATGAATTGATCATATGATGCAATCCCCTCACTAGATCCTACTAGATCTCATCAATATTTTCATCACCAAACCCGGATCTATCCCTAATAGAATTCCTATAAGGATTAGTGGATGAGAAGAATAGTAGATCTAGAATGAACAATGATGGGATATAATAAGGAGTAATCGAGGAATCAGGATCTTAAAATCCCTTTGAATAAATTAAAAGTCCCATTTGGATTAAAGGGAATTGTCTCTCAATCATGGTGAGGGAGATGAATTCATTATCCAGTGTGATTAAGAAACTAATCAGGTTTCCATATATAATTCTGATGAAAACGACATGTTTTGGGGGATTTTATTTATACCACACATTTAGTCCAGACATGTTTTAAAATTTTGTGTCGACCATGAAATGTTGTTATCTTAATCCCCCACCCAAAATGATTGGTTCACACTACTAGGAAAACTGTTGGACAATTGTGTTTTTACCTTTGATTCACTTTGTATGATTTACATTGGGAACTCACATGGTATTTCCAAACAGTGCACCAATTGTGTGCCTAAATAGTGACTGAAAAACAAGTTTCATAATTTTTTATAGGTGGACCATAATTTCATCTAGCTGTCCACCAACTATGCTCATCTATAAACCTCTCCAAAACATGTCAAAACTGCCTCAAACCTCTCAAAACAAAAAACAATAATTATATATTGTAGAAATAAATAAATTAATGTTAAATTATATATTATCAGTGGATTTAAATTGTGTCATGACCCGTCCTGATGGGGCCTTCTCTACGACTCTGCATGCCCGCCTCCAATAGGGCAGGGTTTGGTGACTAGCACCATGTAGGACTATTACTAACATGGGAGGAATTTCCTAAGCACCTATACATGCACACACATCTCTAATACAACAATGTTAGAACGTAAAAACCACAAGGGAACAAAATTCATGCGTACAACTATTCCCAACAAAACAGAGTATGACAGAAAGTAATGTACTGAAAGTAATCTAGGCCAGAATACCAGCCCACCAAAAACAAGAGTCTGAAAACTATAAATTCCAACATGTAAACACAAATAGGTATTGGGAATGTTGCTCATTTCCATAGGATCAACTCATATTTTAGGGCACTCATAAATCTCAGTAATGCCTCAGTTCTCCATAAACTCTGTCAAAAGGATTCTCATCTTCACAACACACAACACGTGCGGGAAAATCCTGTGCATGGGTGAGTATAACACTACTCATTAGAGGACCCCAAAAACCAAAAGTGAATACAAAATGTAACGGTACACTCATGTCTACAAAACATGTATACTAATCATGTAATATGAGAACACAATAAATATCATGATATACTCAAATCCCAGACCCCCAGTCTAGAGACATGTCACACAACCGCATACCCCCGCCAGGTATTCAGTTCAATGATTCCAGGAAGCACTCATTTGGGAGAACTCACTCCATGTGTCTGATAGCTCTGATGACGTCTGTCCGAGAAGTAAATTCTCTTGGGATTGGTCACAAGAGATAAGTACACTCATTCCGGGATAACAAACTCTTGAGTGGGATAGATCTCGATACACATTTTAGGATCACTGGTAGGGCCATGGTGGATACAAAGACTCATCTAGATTCACCTGCTAGGTATAGGATCGAGGCCCTGTGGAGTTGGTCAAGTCGATGCATGACTGTACCTAGGGTCAAGAATAGATAGATGATATCACTCTAGGCCTCTGGGAGGGATAGCTGACTCTATCCCGGAAATTCCTATGGAAGGGATGATACTCTTGTTGTATGAAATGATACCATACCTTCATGGAAATGAGAAAACATGGTACTAAAAAAATGAAACATCTCCGAGATATTTTTGACAGGAAGATCAAGACATGTAATGAAAAGTACATGGAATGTAGAAGTGTTACATGTTGTGTCTTCTAACCTTAGGTACTGCTCATTTACAATGGCCCGGGTCGCAAGGCTGGTCCTGTAAAATAATACTACACGACATGAAAAAATGATCACACAAAGTGTCCAAGTATCTGGGCTCAGCCTCATGTATGCTGCAAATATTCCCATACACGGTCTCAATCCATGTACGACAACCCCTGAAATCAATACACGGGGTTTCCCGCATTTCTGGGCTCTCCTGGCCACGTGGTGGAGTATATGGTTTTGTACTTCACCTCATGTCCATGTATCCCATGGACACAAGACGAGTCCCACATAGTCGCCTCTTCCATACCATGTTGTGTTTACACGTAGTGTCTTCAAAGCCGTGTAGTTCATCCATTGTTTGTGTACTTCCTAGAATACATTTTGAGCTTTGAGGAAGGTCCAACAAACCGTGTGACAAGGGTCACACGCCATGTGGTAACTGTCTAACACCCAAAACCCTAGCTTCCACTGAGTTTGTCCACATGGACTATTCATCGGGATACATGCCGTGTATTGCAGAAATTTCCAAAAATGACGCTTCTCACCGGCGCACCCCATGTGGTGTTTTGTTCTTTGATCCGCCCGTCTGATCACCCCAAAACTCTAGATTCTAGGTCACCTCATCACTACAAAGCTGTTTCCATTGTATTAGGACCTTTGATTAGCTAAGAAAATGTGTGTTAATCCACCCGTGTGAAGAACTCTCAAAGAATGGTATCTCCCGCTCCAATCTGAATCATCATCCTCCATCATTGTTGCACCACTGATAGGTTGTTGTGATGTCAGATCATTAAGTTGGGATCATTTCATCACAAAAAGGATACACATCGATCCATAGTTCGTCACCCCACGAAGAATGTGAAGAACAAGAAGAAAAGAGGAAGAAATATAATAAACTAAAATGAGGAAAAAACCCCCACCATCGTTCATCATGATATTTATCTGCTCCCATTATAAGGGCTAAACAAGGTGAATCTGAATGATAATAAAAAAATTATCTCAATAAAAATTCCTTAATCAAACCCCAAATCAAATTGAAAATATTGGCCTCCCGCAAGAGTGCACGATCCACAGTTCAACATGTTTGTGGTAGATCCGCGTTCATCATTAAATCCATAAACGGAGAAAGATGAATTGAAATAACACCCCCTACCTTGATTTTTTTTGAAAAATGATTGGCGTGTCATGTTCATCGGTGAGGCTCGTCAGATCTTAGATGTGTCGTTGTCATCTACCAATAGGTTTTCTTCAAATTATCCAAGAGTCTCTCTCCCAATTTCATAGGGTTATGAAGCTAACCCAGTGAAATTTCCATAAGATGTTATTTTAAAAGGAAGGAATTAGGTCACTGCACAAAAGGAAACTTTTAAATAAAATAAATTAATATTTTATTTTATTTCCATTAAATTTCCAAAAACTAACTCTCACTGCTGACCCGTGCCGATTGAAGTTAGTCCACACCTATGGTAAAGTCGCTTCCCTGAATCCAATAGTGCCATCATATTTTTGATCGGGGAATACATTTAAAAGATATTCCACATTTTCAGAAAAACTGCTCGTACATGCTGTTTAAATAATCAATTTATTTCAAAAATTTATTTCGGGAACTCCGGTCCTCAGAATCACACACCGTTGAAAGTTATAGTCTTTTAATAATTACATATAGTATTTAAAACTAATAAACATAAAATATGAGACATTACATTCTCCCCACCATGGGGCATTGCGCCCCGAAAAAGAAAAAAAAAAGGCTACTCAAAAAGATGTGGGTATTGGGCACAGATCTGACCTACCGCTCCCATGTGCTCTCCTGAAGATTCCCGTGATACCACCAGATGCGCACCATGGGCATTGATTGCCCAAGAAGGATCCTCTCATGACGATCCTCGATCTCCACTGGATAGTTAGCCAAGGTCACTCCATCCTCGATGTCCAGCTCGCCCGAGTGGATGATGTGCGATGGGTCATCCACATACCTCCTCAACTGTGACTTGTGGAATACATCATGTACCAGATAAAACTGTGGCTATAGATCTAGGATTTACACCACCACTCCAACTCTATAATATATCTGGAAAGGTCCGATAAAACATGGAGATATCTTTGCACCCCAACCAAATCATTGAAACCCTCGTCGAGGTGAGACATGAAGAAAGACATGGTCTCCCTCTTAGAACTCTAGAGGTCTCAATTGTCTGTCAGCATAAGACTTCTGCCGGCTTTTTGTAGTCTTCCTCCGCTCCTGGATGATCTTCACTTTCCCGGTGGTACTTCGCAACAACTATGGACCCATGAGTGATGAATCTCTAGGGTCGGTCCAACAAAGAACTGACCGATAGGGTCTTGCATATAAAGCCTCAAAAGGTTCCATAGCAATGGTGGAGTGGAAACTATTGTATAATGAAAGCCCCACCAGTGGTAGATGGTCCACCTAATTGCGACCAGATTCCAAGATACAATCCCGCAACATATCATAATGAACCCGGATGGTCCTCTCTATATGACTGTCGGTCTGGGGATGATATGATGTGCTCAAGCGTAGCTGAGTCCCAAAAGCCTCCTCCAATCCATTCCACAAATGGGATGTGAACAGACTGTCTTGATTCGAGACTATTTTCTATGGGACGCCATGAAGACGAACAATCTACTTCACGTAGAGGTGTCTCGGGCTCTCTACGGATCTCTGCTCCTTGAAAGCTAGGAAGTGGGATGACATGGTGAGTCAGTCAACGATCACCCACACAGAATCATACCCCTTAGACATCGATGGTAACCCCTTCATGAATTTCATCAATATTCCATCCCACTTCCACTCCAGAACATCCAGGGGTGATCTAATCCCACTGGAACATGGTGCTCAGCCTTCACCTTCTGGCATGTACGACTTCGAGAAAAGAGCTCTTCTACTAACGTCTTCATGCCTGACTGCCAGAACATCCATCATATATCCAGTTAATTCATTAGAACTCCTAGATGTACCTCCAAAGGGGACATCTGAAAATACCTCAGGATCTCCTCCCACAATGCCACTGGTATAATAGTGCATCCTTTGAAAAGAAGTTTCTTCTCCCCACCTTGCGAATATCCATCAAGAGCATGTCCTGTGGATAACTGATCATGTAAAACCTCACAGTAGATATACTCAAGCTATGCCTCCCAATATTGTAAGATTTAAGGGTTCAAAATCATCAACTAAGGGTAATATGCATCCTCTCAATCCACGAAGGATAGTTGCAACGTGGCTAACTGCTCTATCGCCTCACTTAATAGCTGCGAGCTCGACCTTATGCTAAGAGAATATGCCACAATGTTCCCCTTAATAGGATTATAAATGATCTTGAAATGATATTCCTAGAAGAACTCTAGACAATGCCTTAGTCTCAGATTCCGATCCTTATACAAGAAGATGCACTTGAGGCTCTTGTGGTCAGAGTAGACAACAAACTACATGCCCACAAGGTAGGGTCGCTACATCTTCAACGCGAAGATTACTGCTGCCAACATGAGATCATGGGTCGCATATTTTGGCTCATGTTTCCTAAGAAGGCTCAAACCGTAAGAAATCACTACCGGTCTCTGCATTAAGACACAACCATGCCTGGTCCCTGATGCATCGTAGAAAAATATGATCCCAAAACGCTCCTATGGTAATCTCAAGATCGGGGCACTTGTCAATATCTACCTCAACTGCTCGAAATCCTGCTGGCACTTATCCATCCGTATGAGGGGTTTTCCCTTCCTAGTCAAGGCTGTCATCAGTGCTGATGTTCAGGAGAAATCCAGAATGAATTTCCGGTAATATACTTCAAACCAAATAAAGCTATGCACCTCTATCACTCTCCGGGGTGGCTCCCATGCTATCACTGGCACCACCTTGGATGGGTCCACAACTACACCATCTACTGAGATGACATGTCCCAAAAAGTGGAACTCCTGAATACAGAACTGGCACATCAAGATCTTTTCATAAAGATGGTTCTCTCATAGTGCATCTAGATCCATCCAAAGGTGTGTCACATGCTCTTTCTCTGACGATGAGTACAGAAGGATTTCGTCAATGAAAAATACTACAAACCGGCCTAATTACAGCTGGAATATCCGGTTAATCAGTCCCTCGGTCACTATGGGGGAATTTGTCATGCTGAAAGGAATAACCAAATACTTCTAGTGACCATAGGTGCATCTGAATTCCATATTCGGTATATCTTCATCTCGTACTCCTTAATGGTCATAACCTAATCGATATTCAACCATTGAGAACCACTAGGCCCCTATAAACTAGTCCAAGAGGTCATCGATCCCCAGTAGAGGATACTTTTTCTTCACCGTTTCCTAATTCAGGCGTTGGTAATCCATGCACAACCTCAATCTCCTATCTGCCTTTTTGGAAAACAAGACTGGGGCCGCCCATGGAAAAATGTTGGGTCATAAAAACCCATTGATCTTCAAATACTCCATCTGAACCATCAGCTTGCGAAGATAAATATGTCCCATCCGATATTCTAATGAGGAAATCATTTTCTTCCCGTGGTGTAATTCAATTTAGAAATTGATTTCTTGGTGCGGATTTAGTCCTAGAACATCTTCAGGAAAGACATCCTTCTACTCCGCCACTACTACTGGGAACTGTTATCTCACATCATCTACTGCTCCGAGGGTAAGGTTAGCCAACTCATGAGTGATCGGATGCACCCACTTATGCATTAGCATGTTCTGTGCTGCATGGGTCTCCTTTTATCCAACAAAAGAAAATTTGTCCCATCAATTTAGACACACCGCACTCTCCTCCTGAATTAGTTAATCTAGGCATGGCCCGAAGATAACCAATACATACCCAGAATGACGATGTAAGGCCTTGATGCAACCACCAAGAGGTTATAACAAAAAATCTCACCTCCAAAGGAAAGATCACACTATGTGAAAAGGTGCGTGATCATCAAGACCCCTACCGTAGGTGTCTCAAAGCGTAAGGATCGAGTCAATGACTCTACCAGAATCTCTAGGTTTTGAACAAGACATGTGGCGAAGAAGGAATTACTGGAACCTTTGTATATAAGTACAGAAACTAAGGAATAGAAGACATATATCGTACCTCGAATCATCCATGGAGTCCCTAGGTTATACGCCTCGATCGCAAGCAGTTATCCCCACCCCAGTCCCCCAGCTCTCTAAGTCTGGTGTTGACCTTCTGTGGGTGGTGGTGGTAGTAAATTGAAGCGTATTCCACCACCTGTAGCTATCCCTACCCCTCTACCATGTTTTCTGCCTGGAAGGTTTGCCTGATCCACTCTCGGCCTCTTTCTCGGTGGTCCACCAACTGCCTCCCTATGCATAGCTTGACGGGTCAGACAATCTCTAGAGGGATTTCCTCTATCGGTGCATGCATAGCATCACTTATCCCTTGGATTGCTGGACCCAGCCTAATAGCCCCGAACTGTCAATCCCATGTCTTGGGACCTCCTATGACGACTCTCATGTCCTGATCCCTGAGCATGACAGCAGCTCCCTACTTTCGAGGTCTCCATGCCCGTCTTCTAGCTGCTGACTGCCATTAGCTGTCTCTGCTCCTCAAAGAAGCTAATGATTACCAACGCTCGCTCGAGCACTCCAACATATGTCAAAATGCATAGATCCATGAAACTAGCTCGGGTATCCCCTCGTAGACCTCGCTCGATGGTCCGAGCTCTAAAGTACCGATTCCTGACCATATTCATCGAGTACCTGACGTGGTTGGTGAACCGTAATGAATAAACAGTTACCATTAAACTACACTTCTTAAGTTGAAGAAGCTCCTAGATGCATACTTCTCTTAGAGTAAATAGAGAGAACTCCTCCTTAAAGAGTCTCTCAAACTACTTCTATGAAAGAGTCACCTTGTTGTGAGTCTGTTTTGTAAGAATCCACCATGTTCTTGTCGAACCCTAAAGAAGGCTCACTCTCAGGATCACCATATGGTCTGTTGGTGTCTTCATGAGATGGAAGACTATGGTAACCACCTCAAGACAATCCTCAGCCACCTGAGGTCTGGACTTGTCTCGGAACCTAAGGGGTCTCTGTCTCATGAACTCATAGAGTTCGCTCAACCTGCGCTCATAATCGGTCAGTACTATGGGTACCACGGTCCGCTCCACCGGTGGTGGTATAGCAGGTGCACCACCTGGTGGAAATGCCTTGGGAAATGTTCCCTGTATAGAAAGCCTCATAACTGAGGGGGGTCATCCTCATGATAATGCTACTGAATCCCAAGGGGTATGCGTCATGGAGGAATCTTATAAGGAAAGTAGATGTACCATAGTCAATGAGTATATCCGGATTGCTGACACAAAGGACAAGGAAAACACAACCCATTCCTATTTTATGTATGTACCATTATTTTAATATAACCGATATTAGTGTTTTCATGAACCGAGTAAAAAAATAGGTTATCAAAGTCCCTGTGTATGGATATGTCGGCCGCCCACACCAACACTGGAGTCTCTGGCCTAAATGTCGAGCTCAAAACACTTAACACTGTTTCCCCAAACCAATCTCATAGACTCTTTGTTCTATGGTAGCACCGACTGCCTCTGATAACACTCTATCACAACACATCCTTGTGGGTCCCGCTCCATGACTCCCCATGACCACCTTCAATAGTCCAGGTGATGGTGACTAACATCGAGTGGGCATATTACTAACATGGGATGCATTTCCTTAGTGCCTGTACACCCACAAAAATATCCATGCCCACAATGATGTAATATAAAAACCACTAGGGAACAAAATTAATCCATACAAGTAAACCAACCAAAAGAATACATTGTAATGTAATACAGTGAATGTAAATAGGGGAAAAATACAAGCCCACAAAAAACAAGAGTCTGAAAACTAAAATTTGTTATATGTAAACACAATGAGGTATTAGGACTGCTTCTCGTAGTCTTAGGATCACCTCGGCCTATAGGGAAATCCGAAAGCCCGGTCTTATCCTGGTCTACCGTGTACTCTTTCAAAAGGCTGCTTGTTTGCACAAGACACGACACATGCGGGAAAAGCCCGTGCAGGGGTGAGTATAAGAATACTCAATAAGGGAATCCAAAAATCACAAAGCAATACACAAAAGAAAGTTACAGTCATATATACACAACATGTATAATGAAAATGTAAAAGGAGAACACAATAAATATCTAGATATACTCAAAACACAATCCCCGAGTCTGTGGACAAGTCGCACAACTACATACCCCCACTAGGGATTCAATTCAAAGATTCCTTGAAGCCCTCATTTATGAGAACGCACTCAATGCTGATAGCTCTAATGATGTCCATACAAGAAGTAAAATCTTTTAGGAAAGGTCATGACATATTGATACACTTATTTCGTGAGAACACATTCTTGATTGGGAAAGATCACGATACACAGTTGAGGATCACTGCCATGTCCTTCATGTATGCCATGACTAAACCAGATTCACATTATATGTAGAGGATCGACTCCCTGTGGAGTTGGTCATGTCGATTCCTGACTATACCTAGGATTAAGAATATATATATGATCTCGCTCCAGGCCTCTCGGAGGGATACCTGATTCTATCCCGGAATTTCTTACGGAACGGGATCATACTCTTATAGTAGGAAATGATACATGACCTTCACGGGAATGATAAAATGGGGCACTATCCCAAAGAAAACATGTCATAGATATGACGGAAAAGAGGATCATTCCATGTTATGAAAAGTACACGGCATGTAGAAGTGTTACACGTCGTGTCTTCTAACCCTATGTATTGTCCATTTACAACGACTTTTGTAATAAGGAAGGTCGTGTAAAACAAAACAGCATGGTATGAAAAAATGATCACACGCCTTGTCCAGGTATCTTAGGTCCTCCCCATGTTTGTTGTCCATGTGCCTGTACATGGTCTCAACCAATGTACGAAAACCCATGTAATTGATACACATGGTGACCCACGTCACTAGCCTCGCCTGGCAGTGTGGTAGAGTACATGGTCATGCACTCCACCTCATGTCCGTGTATCCCCTAGATACACGCTGAGTAATGCGTAGTCGCCTTTTCCATGCCACATGGGATTTACACACCGCGTCTTCAAAGTTTTGTAGTTCATCCTGTGTCCATGTACTTCTTGGAATACACACTGAGCATTGGGGAAATTTCAACACGCTATGTGACTAGAGTCACACGCCGTGTGTTACCTATCTGACACTCAAAACCCTAGCCACCGCTGAGCCGGTCCACATGGCATGTTCATCAGGATACACATTGTGTATTTCCAAAATTTCCAAAAACTATTCTTCTCACTATCACACCTGTCGTGGTGTTTCGTTCTTCGATTTACCCATCTGATCACCCAGAAACTCCAAATTCTAGGTCACCCCAACGCCGCAAATCTGTTTTAGTTGTTTTTGGACCTCCGATCGGCTCCAAAAATGTGTGTTAATCAACCTGTGTGAAGAATGATCGAGGGAAGTTATCTCTTGATCCAATCCAAATCGTTGTCCTCCATCATCATCACACCTCCGCAAGGTCATTGGGATGTCAGATCTTGAAGTTGGGATCATTGCATTGAAAAATGGATGCACATCGATATGTTGTTCGTTGACCCATGAAGAATGATAAGAAAACAATGAAAAGAGGAAGAAAGTCAATTAAAAAAATGAAGAACGAAACTATGCCACCATTCATCATGAAATTGATCTTCTTCTGTTAGAACGATATAACAAGGCGAATGAAAACGATAATCCATCAATTATCACAATTAATATTCCCAAATCAAACCCCTAAAGAAACAGAAAATTACACCCTCCTGTAAGAGCACATGATCCTCGGATCAAAATGTTCATGGTTAATCAATGTTTGTAATTAAATCAAAAAATGGGAAAAAATTTATCAAAATAACAACCCCTACCTCGATCTGGTTGAAGAACGATTGTTGTGTCATGTTTGTCGGTGTGGCTCGTCGGATCCGAGATGTGTCATTTTCTTCTACCAATGGGTTCTCCTCCAATGCTCTAAGAGTCTCTATAAATATTTAAGAGGGTCATGAGGCTAAGACTATGAACATTCCATAAGCAGTTATTTATTATGGTAGGATTTTGGTCACT
Source organism: Viscum album (assembly GCA_963277665.1). Taxonomy (NCBI): domain Eukaryota; kingdom Viridiplantae; phylum Streptophyta; class Magnoliopsida; order Santalales; family Viscaceae; genus Viscum; species Viscum album. The sequence goes on along the minus strand of OY728123.1, from coordinate 1,417,864,458 downwards.
GTGCAAAAAGGAAACTTTTACGTAAAATTAATTATTATTTTATTTTTTTTCCATTAAACATCCAAAAACCTACTCTCATAGCTGACCTGTGCTGATTTAAGTCAGGTCTCACAGAAGGTAAATTCTCTGCTCTAAACACAATGGTTCCCTCAGACTTCTGATTCGGGCACCCATTTAAAAGATATTCTACTTTCTCCGGAAAACCTCTTGTGTGTGCTATTTAAAGGATCAATTTATTTCAAACATTTATTCTGGGCACTCAAGGCATCAGAATCTCGTGCCATCAAAAGATATGGTCTCATAATAATTCCATCTAATGTTTCAAAATAATGCACAAAACATCTGAGACATTACACATTGTTCCTCCTAAAATACCAACCCCAGACCCATTAAAAGAAGATCTAAATAAGCTCTTTCAAAGAAGAGGCAATCGTCTTTATCAAATCTTCCAAATTTATCTCTTCTTCAAAATACTATAAATATATTATAACTACAATAATATAATAAATAATTCCTCATAAATATACAATGATTTTATTATGATCATGTTTCAACCACTTTTCATCCATTTTCCATCCTACGAAAAGAGAAAACATAGCCCATGTGTATGTATGGCTTACCATATCCACTTGGAGGTGTAATTCATTTTACATATCCAATTTACATGGATGGTTATAAATATTGAAATAATAAATATATATGATATTTAGGGAAAAATTGTTCTTCATAAATTATAATATCATTAATACCTTATTTTATTCCAATCTATATGAAAAAGATAATATTGCATGTGTGATGTGTGGACTATCAACTAAATAAAATAATGTTACCCAATTTTTATTTACACTCAATGTGAATGTTAATAAGGATTTATTTAATGCATATATATGATTTATTTGACATGAAAATCATCTTAATTTTATTTTTATTTTTTAAGATTCATTCCTTCCATATGTTGTTAAGTGAAAACAATGTTCATACGAATGTACGACCTACAATGTCAATGAATAGTGTAATTAAGTTTTCTAGGTCTACCTTTTATGATTGATTCTAATTAAATATAAAATAAATATATATGATTTTTATATCATAATTAAAATTATTTAAATTTCAAGACTATGATCAATGTACATGGACCAATACAACTAAACCAATACATAAATTAAAAATTAAGCAGTTATAACCCAGGGCATTGATTTTAATAAAGAATTTATAATAAATAAGTTATAAATGGTTACAAATAAATCATTTGGGGTATGATATGTATTAATATGGATTTGGAATATATTAATATTAAATTCTAATTAATTTTACATTATGTTTAAAAAAATTTGAACGATGTTGTATCAGATTTTAGTGGTTGTCATGTCACATTTGTTTCAGGATACATATTCTATTTAATCACTTATTTGTTTCATGTGGTGCATATAATTTAAAATTTATATCATATTTCAAGATTCAATATATATTCATGAAATTTAGAGTATAATTATAAGTTATTTTTTATTATAGGGTTATTATTAAAATGTTACAAAATTGGTAAAGGTTTGTTTCACAATCCCATCATTTTTTAGGATTGATTATATTTAAGTCTATTCTAAAAGAATTATTTCATCATTTCATTTTAAACACAATATATTTTATCAAAATATAAATATTTATATATTATAATTTTTTCCTATATTTATGTTCTTAAGATACCAAAATACTATTTCAACAAAAAACCAAATTTTTTTTTTCTAGTCGGTTCGGAATCTATTTCATCCACATCCATATTTTCAGGAAATTTTTTTTGAATGATTTTACTAAAAAACAAGGATTTATTAAAAGAATTTTTATCTGTTTTTGAATATTTAAATGGTGGTTTAAAAGGATAGTTCTTGTTTTTTATCATGTCACTTTATTAATTTTTACCAATAATGTGAAAGGAATCATTATTTTAATATAATCATCCTAAATATAATTTCCCATACTCAAAACCAACAAATTCATAGAAACATACTTTACATGTATAAATGTTTTTTAAAATTATATAGTATTCCTAATATTCTTGATTTTTTATGTTTTTAAAAGATAATATCAAGGGAAACTATCATTTTCATCATGAATTTTTTTAATTTTAATTTTATTATATTTCTACTAATAAATGACGATAACCGAGTTTTTTACAAATGGCATATTAGGTATATATTGTAATTATAAAATTGTTATTTTTTCCAATAATGGTTTATGAATTATTTTGAAAGAAATATTTTGAAATTCTATGTACTAGTTCATCCTATTTAGACATTTTGAGTATTAAGGCATATTGATTACGTTAATTTTTTAATTTATTATATAAGAGATTAATTGGTCTTAGTTAGTGATGGGAGGGGACTGTTATAGCGGCTTAATGCATTGGTATGTCTCACAAGACAATAATGATTTGGTATTTGGATAAGGACATACACATTTATAGAATATTTCATTCCCTGAGGCCTTTATAGAGAGTTTCAATGTCTAGTATTATGCATTGGATCATCACAAAATTAGTTTTTAGTGTCCATGTGATTACAATAATAGTTATGATAACCATGGATAATTTTATAGATCATGTTTTTATTTATATGGAATTATTTGATCAATATTTATTCTTTCCATATTTTGAATGAATTATTAGAATACATTTTATGTAACCCATACCGACCATATGATCTCAAACTTATTTTTTTTCATTACTCAGGATACAAAGAAGGGAAAACATTGTGAATTCAGTGATGGCGCAAATTTACTTTCAGAATTTTTTGTATTTTATTTTCTCTAATATAATGTTAGATTCATTTATATCTCTAGTTTACTAAGACCCCTAAACTATTTAGTCCATTTAGATATGATTCCTTGAATTTAGTGACAATATAGAAAATTAACTATAGACTGTAGGAAAATAGGGCTCTAGTCATTAGACTTTGTATTATAGGAAGTTTAATTTAAAATTTGGGAACATGATTTAGAAAAATAATAGATTACATAAAATAACCCAATGAATTACTTTAAGTATAAGTCTGTGTATATGATGACATCCTAATGTTTTTTAATCTAGAGATTATGTGGTTTTCAATTAATACATCCATATCTATTTTAAAAAATTGGACATGGTTTTGAAATTGATGTAAAAAGGGAAAATAATCCCAAAAATTGTTGGTCAAGTATATCTCAGTCACTAAGATTGTGAATGACATGTATCACCATAATACACACCTAGTTGGAAACTCCTAAAAGATATTCTTAGGTTAATTCAGATTTGTGTTATGAACTGTTATGATATAATTTAATAGATTATATCAATTAATGACGTAAGTTAAAACTATGGTTTCTTAGATTGAAAACAAGGTGTCATGATTTAGACATCATTTAAATAGATTTAATAATTATGTAGTTTCTAATTGTGATTAACAATGTTTCTTGATTTTAGTCAATGGATGGAACTAGGGGGAACCATGTTAACATAAAATATGATGGAAAATGCTATTATTATAAGTAACAAAATTGTACTATGAATAGTTTTAAAGATATTTTTATTATTACTATTAAATTAGCATGATATCTGATTATAAACCTATAATTTAATAACTCTATGACTCAAAAAAATATGATAAATATATAGTATTCTAAGAGCTATGGGGGTGGATACCATGGATTAACCAAATCCCAATTTAATTAATGTATGAAATGTTGAAATATACACCCTGGAGAATGACATAGATGAATGGGATAATGTTTTTGGTATGAAAAATAATGGTATAGATCAATGAATTTTTGAGGTAAATGAAGAGTTAAATAGAGTGATTGGATGATTATCACAAGGATTCATTATATTTTTAATTTTTTATGTCTTATGAGTATAGTAAATATATAATGAAATTTAGTAATCTCAGTGTTAAATCTGAGAATAAGGAATGCCATAATCCATGTTTATATTTGAAGTGGAGGATTGAACTGTTTAATAATTTATATTATTTAATTATATTATAGAAGTGTTAAATAAATTATATATTGAATATAAGAGTCTTGATAAATAAAATTATTATTCCAAAATATATTTTTGTTATGGATTTGAAAAAATAGTTTAAAAGGCATCGATAACCAGGAAAATTGATTTAGTGGAAATTCGATAATGTTTTGTTGGGATAATTAAATTATTTAAATCGGTAATTAAATGGGATAGTATTTTTGAAAATGAAATTGGTTGTTTACTTTTTGTAAAAGTGATTTAAATTATATTTTTGGTTGTTAATTTCAATTTTTGATGTATAGATATATACTGTTCTTTTATTTATGGATGAAATATTGTGTCAGTTTTTTGATTCATATATGTTTTCATATGATGCTATCTTTAGAGTTATGGATTTATAATGGGTATATAATTCTAAGTATTACAATAAGATTAAAAGTAGAGATACCCCTTTTGAGTTCTTATGTGACATAAGTATGAGGTTATTTGTAACATGTATAAGGATTTAGGAATAATACTCTATTAAATATTTAAAAACCCCTTTTTATTAGTATATGATATTCTGTATAGTTATCAATTCTCTATTTGATATTGGTAGATGGATAATATTGATATTTAATAGGTGATTCTATGAAATGTTTATATTTATGATGTTTTTAATTTTTATGCTAAGTATTACATTTTTTTATATTCTTATTTCGATTCATGGTATTTTGTGTGATGTTCACTAAATTATAACAATATATAGTCATTTATCATGGTGATTAATATTATTTTTGGGAAATTAATTTCAATAGTATGATCTCACCTTTAATTTGAAAATATTCCATAATGTTGTGGTTTTAGAGGTAAATTGGTATGTATAGATACTTATTTGTGGAATAATCTATGTTGAACCTTTTCTATTCTTGTGGAAATCATGTAGTTAAATGCATTATTTATTCAAAATAAGGATTAAGGATTTTATATATTATATTACCATATGGTACCCATTTTAGTTTTGGTAAATATTTATTGATAGGAGTAATGTATATTTACCCTTTTATTGATTATTTGAACTATTATGAGTTGATTTTAGTAATTAAGGCATGAAATATTCATCGTGATTACTAATTAATTAAAGAAAAATATGATATTTTAGTGGAAATAAAGGATTATATACTACTTATAATTTAATTATATTTCATATTAATTTTACTCTAGATGGAAAATAATTTCCTCAAATATAGGAATGAGATCTTAAAAAACCCAACAACATTCATTCCCGATTAATCGATAGTCTTTTTCAAACCTTATTTATTTATAGTTTTGTGTTCATTAAAATTCTCATGATCATTAGATTCATTATTATCAATGTTCCCTATCACTATATTTCATTATATGGTCATTTATTTTAATTCAATGACCATATATTCACATCAAAGTAATATTAACCTATTTGGAAACCATGTTATGTGTTATTCCATATAAATTTCGTATTTCTCATTCCATTTTTTCATGAGGAAGTTTTATTAACCCTTTTTACGATGTGGGTATTCAAACAATGAATTTTCACATGTAAAACCCTTGATTACCTAGAAAAATATAAAATTTTCAGAATGAAATTTATTAATGTGATGAGAATTTATAACCCCAATATGTTAAAGGAATATTTATTTGATAGTGTATACAACATGAAACACTGAGTTTAAACAAACCATGATATATTATTATATAAATATGACCATTATAACCATGTTGTTAAATTTTAATGTAATACTATATTTAACTACATTATCAAAATATTTATAAATGATTTATATAATATATTTATAAATAATTACTCAATATTTAGTAAAATATTTTTATACTCCCAAAAACACGTTCTATAATAATGGATTTTTTTTGAAGTTATGTATAATAATTTAATTAATTTATACCACAATAAGAAATTTTATTTTTTAAAATAAATTTTTTTTTAAATCAAAATATTATTTTCAATATAGTGTACAATTTTGGGATTTTACAAATAGAAAATTCCAATGGATAGTGAAAAAAGATAATTTTCATTTAAAACTATATTTCTTTTTCAATAATTTACAAAGTACTATTTTTTTAAAATATATTAAAAGTATTATTAGTTCTATAATATCATATATAATCTAATTATTTCAATTTTAATAAATTTTATAGATTAATTTACTATATAAAAATTAGAATAAAAATCTATTATTATTGAAAAAGACTAATTTTCATTGAATTTTGAATTTTATTATTAAATTAATTTATACCACAAATAAATTTAATCATCAAAATTAGATTCCATATTTGGATTCATGAGTTTTATATTTTTATAATATGTCCCTTTAATTTTATTTATCTATAAATAATGATTATAGTAAATAATTGTGGCCATGATAAGTGTAAATCCTATAAGGAAGGTGAACAATAATATGATAAATCACTAAAACATTGACTATAACACTCCTTTATAATGTTTTATAAATTTATTCCCGAAATTTATATCCAAGTATCTAAAATATGTCTAATTGGTGTCATATTTAATTCATTAGGACCTTTAAATTAATATACGAAAAGAATGAATACAAAATGTCACTCTCTTGCCTTTAGTAAATTTAAATATTTATTACAGGGATAAAAATTTTAAATGTTCAATTATAAATTATTATTTAAAATAAAAACTAATTTATTATCATTTAAATGAATTTATAATTCCCAGTGATTAAATAATTACCTTAAATGATTTTATAATTTTTATTTTATATTAATTCAAATAATAAAAAAAATTAAAGTAAAATATTTTCAAACCACTTTGAATGATATTTTTGACTTATATACTTTGAATTATGAATATATATATATATATATATATATTTATATATTAGATAATATATTTGTTTGGAAATATTATATTTGAATTACATATTTTAATTTATATCCTTAATGTCTAATTAATTGAATTGTGTCAAAAATGGCATTAGTGATATAATATGAGAAATGATATTCTATTAATTTATTTAAAATCATAAAAACATTAAAATAGGAAATGAAATATATTATATAATATAAAATTTCATATTTTTTCATTTATGGGCCAATATTTACCATATAATTAATATTATAACCAATTAATATTAAAAAAGGTTTTATCGTGGTTAAAGTCAAAACATGTTTACTAAGGAGTTAAATCAAAAGATTAGGATTAAAATAAAAGTTAAACTACACATAATTTTATTTGTTGATGATATTTCAACCATATTATATCTTATATTTGAAATTATTGAAACATTGGGACACTTTCACATGAAGATGAATTTATTATATTAAAATCATTAATATAATTATTTGTGTGTCCTTTCATTAACTATAAAATGTATAACCTAATAATTCTTCTAGAAACATGAATAACGTCTTAAATAGAAGAAAAACAATGTAAAACATATTATAAATATCTTCATACATGTTATGTATGTTTTTCCCTCTTAAAAGACCATCCCTAGGTCAATTAAGAGAAGATCTAAATGAGATCTTTCGAAGAAGAGGTAATCAGGATTACTAACTCTTAATCATTTATGTGTAATTATAGATCCTATAAACTTTTATAAACATACTAAAATAATAAATAAAACACCATAAATATAATGAAATTTTATTATTATTATGCTAAAACCATTTTTCATCTCTTTTCCATCCTAAAAAATTTGAAAACATCACGCATGTGTACATACTACATACCATATCCATATACTGGTTTAATTCGTTCCGCATCACCAATTTCCATGGAAGTTTATATATATTAAACTAATAAATATATATCATATTAATGAAAAAAATGTAAAAATTAATCTAATTTCATATATATATATATTCGTACCTTCAAATCAAATGGATAATGATTATGTTTCTCATGTGTATGTGTTGACTACCAGCTCCATGAAGACATGTGATACAATTATCGTCCACACATTAAATAGATGTCTCTAAGGATTGATTTAATAAATATATATTATATAAAAATTATCCTGTAATGTTGAATTATTATTTACCTTTCATCAGTTGTGTCTTTATAAAAGTGAAAACAATGTTCATGTGTACCTATGACATATCATCACCATGAATGGTGTAATTAAATTTTATATGTCTAAATTAATGAATGATTATAAATTTTATATAATAAATATATATTATATTCATATCATGATTATAATTATATATACTATCTAATGAAGATCAATTTATAGGGATAAATACAACTGAATGTAGACATTTTTGAAAAATGAAGCTGTTATCACTTAGAATAATGATTTTTTTACAGAATTCTTTTAAAATGAGTGATAAAAGGTTATCATTAATTAAAACATGGTGTGATATATATGTTAATGTTTACATATTATATTTATAATTACTCTAAATTTATTTTATAGGAGTTTTGAACACACACGATGGATGTCAGGACTGAGGTAAGGGTTTCTCATATCACTTTTATTTTGGTGGGATATATTCTATATTCAACAGTTGTTTCTTTCATGTGGTTTATATACATACACTTTGATATAATATATTATTATTTCCTTTATATTCATGTAATTTAATTTTTCAATTTAATTTATTTATTTAATATAGATTATGATTCTAATGTTACAGAAGCGATAAGGGTTATTTCACAATGTCAACAGTATTTAGGATTGAATATGTTTATGTGTCCCCTAAAATAATTATTTAATATTTTTATCTTAAATCCAATTTATATTATTCTATTCTATATCATTATATATATTGAAAGTCATTTTCAATTTTAGTCTATTTAAGTACTCATGATATCGATATAATTTAATTTAGAAAAACTAGGTATATTTTTCAACTCGATCGGTTGTAATTTTTTTCACATGTCCCTATTTTACATAGAATGTTTTTAAATTTATACATTGAATTATTGAATTATTTTTTACAAATATATTTTTTTAAAAATTATATTAAATGGAATATATTATTTATTTTATAAATGAGCTACTTTTAAAATTTATACAAATTTTTGGAAGGAATCATGTTTTTAATTTAAATAGGATGATAAGAATTTCCCACCACCATAACCATAAAATTATTAGAATACTACTTTAAATGTTTCCATGATTATTTTCAAATAAATTTTATTTATTATTATTAATATAAATTTTTTTAAAATACAATTTCAAAGTAAAATTTTTATTTTCATCAAGAATGTTTTTAATGATTTCTAATGGTATTTTTATTCGTTGAAGAAGATAAACAATTATTTTACATATTATTAAATAAGGATATATTTTAATGATACAAATTTATTATTTATATAGATATTTTTATGATATGTTTTTTAGGAATATATTGACATTTTGAATACTAGTTCAACCTATATAGATAAATTTTGATCATTAAAAAATATTGATTATGTTTTATTTTTTACTCAATATATGGGGATTGCATTGGACTTATTATGTGATGGCTGGGGGCCATTATAGCCCCTTGATTAATTAGTTTTTCAAATAAAAACCCAAAACAAGTTATTTGGCATATGTATTAACCATTTATTTAAGGTGACCTGACACAAGGCCTCAATTTTATATTTAAGTTGTCTGATATTATGTATTACACCATTATAATGTTAGGTGTGGATGTCCATGTGATTATTTAAAATTTTATGATATCCATGAATATGTATAAAGATCATGTGATTATTTTTTTAAGTGATTTATAAGAAATTATTATTCTCATGTCTTTCATATATTAGTAGCTCCAGTTGTATATCACACATATTGAGAATTTGAGATCACTTTTATTTTTTCCTATTCCAAAAGATATAGAGAATGTATATTTGAATGTGTTTAAGTATGAATAATTTATAATTTCACAATGTTTTGAATTTTATTTATTCCATGGTAATAGGGAATTCATATATGTATATATTTTACCATGACTAATAAACTAGTCTTCCCTTCGATATGTAATTCCATGTATCTAGTGACATTATAATAATGTAACCACTAGATCTGGGATGCTGGGGTCCAGGTCAGTTTAATGAAACTATTTTATTTTATCTATAAAATATTCTAATTCTTAAATCACCATTTCCTTTTCCTCTATTCCAATACCATCATCACAATATTACATATCATTCTTTGATAAAGTATTATACTTCTTTAAAGAATTTTTATTTCGCTTTATTTTGAATAATTATCCTATCGTTTAGGAAATTGGTTCCTTGTTTCATCTACATGATCTATGATATTGAACATCCTTTCAATATTTTTCTTATCTATTAGGTAAACATTCTGGAAAATATCTAATTTATATATTATATTTAAATATTTCTCATTGCATCCTTAATGAAAATAATGATATTATATCAGTGTAATTCATGGATGCATATCCATCTATCAATTCCTCATCATAAGACTATTTTGTTCCAATAATCCATGAATTATTTAAGGTATAAAATAAAATATATTTTTTAAAACTTTTATTTTTTATTTTAAATTTTCTCCACCACATATCATAGACTCTCAAGTAATTCTTAATCTTATCAATGGTGTATTCATCTATGTCATGAACTTCTAATATTGATATTTTTTTGAAAATATATTTTGAATAATTATAATCAATTTCATCATCATGGTATATTTCTTAAAAAATCCATATCTTCATATTGAACTCATTCTTTTATTCACATATAAAAATAATTCTTTCAACATACACCATTTGAATACCCCCACGTAGAGCCTAGTTTGATTATAACCATTACTCCTGGAATTTCATATATTTTTCATAATCTGCATATACAATTATTCATATTTTATTCATTATATTAGAGACTATAACCTTTGTAACATATTCCCAAATAAGTATGACAATTATTTATTAGGCATTCCCCTATTGGATTCATTATTTTTCTTGTCATAAATTATTTTCTATCAACTATTTGAGAATAATAAAAATATATTAATGATTTCACTAATTTTAAAGCATAGATATAGAATATATGGGTTTATCTTCTATTTCCAAATATGAAATAATTTCCAATGAAATATAGGAAATCCATTTTTAATATATACTCTAAATAGATCTCTTCAAAAAATCTATATCAGTAATAATGAGCAAACTCTAATCCATGACAGTACCTTGAACTCTTTCACTTAATCAAATCCTATATGTTTTAAATGTTGAATATTAATTAACATGATAATTATGAATATTCATGCTCTATTACAATCTATTAGGTTTAGGTTATAAATTCACACCCACTGTGGTGGTTAAATGGTTTTTAAATACAGACTCTCAAAAGAAATACTCTCAATATATTTAAATATATTATCCATGATTTAAACTAAGAATTTATTCATGATAGAAAGATATAAAATTTATATTATATAAGATATTTTTATAAATTTTAAACACACCTTTTATTAAATTTACACTCATTGGGGTTTAACTATTATAGTCTCTCTATACAGACATCTAATTCAGCCATAAATGACCTAATTCGGACAGGTATCAACTTATTATGTTCTTCTAGATTCTTGATCAACTTTGTATTATTTTTATTGTCCTCAATTATAGACAAAACATCTCAAAATATTCCTATAACATGTATAGCCTACTATGTCATGTTTGTTCATAGTTATCTTAAAAAAACTCCCTGTTTAAATACCATAGACAAATAAAAATGTTATGTTTTAATGTTAAAGTGTAATCCTTAATTAAATTTAGTACTAAATGTCATATATTATATCCCTTAATTAAACATCCCAAATATTTATTGGGAGTCAAAAAATTATAATTTCATAAACTATATTATGGGATGAAAAATTATTTCATGTTGTGAAACATTCAAGATCATGTATTATTAAATATCTGCATTTTGTAATAAATAATTATCTCTATTAATTGTAAATATAATATCTAGTTATGGTAATAAATAAGTGTTCTATTGGTATTCAACTTACAGTTTCAAATATTTTAACCCAACATAATCCATATTAAAATAGTTTTATAAACTTACAATAATCAATAGCTATGCATAATTTTTTATCCAAATCTATTATTAAAGAAATAATATATTTTTATAAAATAAAATATTTGTAATATAATCCTTTAAATTATTTAATAACCCATCATCTTTAAACAAATATGTATTTCTCCATGAATCAATTATTATAGTAAATTATTATTATACTTCCACTTCTCATAGAATTAGTAAGATTGCTCGAAATCTTATTTTTTTAAATATTAATAATTATTAATCCATTTTTCACTAAATCAACACTAATAATCCTATAACATATCAACAACGTTTTCATTAAATAAAATTTAAAACAACCATTATATCCTATGAAATAATCTAGTATAGAAATTATTCATAACATTCTCCAAACGTAGAAGTTATCTAAACCCCATTCAATTAGTTATAATGGGGATTCCAAGAATACTCCATCACTCAAAGTAAATATTAATACTATATTTAACATGAATCAATTAATATATTCTAAAATATTCCCCTATGTAAATTCAATTCACGAGGTATCTTTAATCTCCCCACACGTTAAGTGATTTTCATCGAAAGTTTCCTTAGTATTCATATAAATTTATTGAATAATTTTTTATGACATATAACTACACTGGGTAAATGTTTTAAATTTTATAATTCTAAAATTAGTACAATAGTTTTTGTTATATTATTTATAAATGAATACATGTAAATATATTATGAAAAGTATAATGTATATTACAATTTGTATTGATCCAAACTTTTATTTCATTGTTATTAGTATAATATGGTTTGTGGAAAATCCTTGAAACCAGTATTAGTATGAATCAATTTATCCATTGAGATATCTAGTTATGGAATTTAAGGTTGTTGTGAATAATTTTATATATTCTAATATATAGATTCATGGTTCTATAAAATCTAACTATAGAAAAATCGTAGATTCTAGGAAGTCAATAGCTGGTTATGTGTTTATAGTGTATCGATGATAATGTGGTTGGGAGTAGGAAAACCTTATCCAAATGAAGTATAAATATTTATATAAAATCATTATTTTAAAATTTCATCCACATTATTAATCTTAATGAAATATATATATCTTATACATTTTCTTTTATAATATGATATTTCCATGATTATTTAATATGGGATTCTTAGGGATTACTAAGAAGCATTAAATAGACTCCTTCCTCATTTGGTATACCTAGGATATATAAATCTCTAAACACATTGTAATAATTTCCATAAATCCATGTTCATGATGATTTTTTTTTCAGGTTTATTGACCTAGGTTTTTAATTATGAATTTTAAAATATTTTAATTAATATTTTAATAAGTATTCAGGTATATCTACTGATTTTATGAAATCACGAGCTGTTAGATATTTTTTAATATTGTATAATAAAATATTTTTAACCCACACAAAAATTATTGAAATTTTAATAATTGATATATTATTAAATAATCTTATAATGTAAAATATATCATCATTTTTTAGCTCAATATGGGAGGATTTAGCTAAGAGAGGTAAAATTCTGAAGCCAATTTTGGGCCCTGGATCAAGATCATTTCAGGTCTTTAAAATAATTAACTTACTGGCCTGATTTTTTGAAATATTAATACCCTTATTAATTATATAATTAATAAAATATATATTTTTTAATTCAGAAACACCATGAGTGTACGTTTTGGTTATTCCATTCTTCAATGTGGTAATTACAAAAAATATATAATCGATAGAAGAATCTTGAATCATCAATGAGACTTAATTTAGATAAGATGTTATTTTTTGGATTATACCTCATTTTTTATGAAATTTGTTTTAAATTAATGTTTCTATGTGATATTTAATTTATCAAAATAAATTATTTTTGTCGTGACACTATAAATATTAGTTTTATTTTAAAAATGTAAATTGTTTATAAAGAAGAACTAGTGTCCAAACAATCACTTTCCATTATCCTTGTCCCCCAATTTGACCCATAATTAAAGTAAGCATAGTGTGATGCCTATGACAAAAGGTGGAGGGTTATACCAAGTAGGTTATCTACCTGATAAATATGAAACCCATTTCTCTCATATATATATATATATATATATATATTTCTCTCCCAATATCAGTGGTTTGTGATAAGAATGCTTGTATCCTTATGGGGTTTGTTTGTAAGAATTTCAAAATATGTGGAAGTGATATCATGGGATGTGGTAGACGATAAAATAATGTCATAAGATAATTGATTCAAATAACATCTTTGTAATGGTTATGTGGTGAGTTGTGATTGGAACTAAAATAATTTTTTCCAGGCACTTTTCCATGGAATCCAAGATACGGTACTCATGCATCCAACATAATTCAGTTGTTGGAAATAAATTATCTATATTGATAAAGAATACAAAAATTGGATCTGTGTGTATCACATGTTTTATCAAACACCAATGAATTGATATTCCTCTAAAACATTTCACATTATGGGGATATTGTGGTGAGAACTACCCATTGGGTGCATGCTATATATTTTAACCATTTCTAATTAATGTATTTTTGAAGCCACGAACAATATTTTTATAGTCCTTATATAATCTTTTGGTACTCAAATAACATTTTTTCTTGAGGACCCCTATATCTAGGGGAAATTTCACTTCACAATCCTATATATATGAAAGATCACGGAGAAGACGAAATTATTAGAAACCAAAGTAATTATTAAATTTTTATTATTTATTTTTGAACAAATGAAAAAGGGAACAAATGTTTTTTCATGAAGGATTATCCCCTATATTAATGTCCAATCATTCAAAGAATCCATTCATTCATATAAGCTGAATCATTTACCATGTTAATATATAACTTGTTCATGATTTTTTAACTTCCTCAAATCCATATAAAAAATTCATTGATGAGCATTGTTAAATGTTCCATGAGGATCATCCATAATGAATAATTTACCTCTTCATAATATTTTATGGGTTTTAATCATCATAATTAAACAACTTAAAAACTTTACAACTCCTCATCCATGTAAAATAATCACATATTTTCTTAGTTAGTGGTACCAAGATGGCCATATTTAATTTTCATGTTACATCAGCACAATTTTTAATAGCATAGTGACCAAATAATTGTGATCCATCAATGTTTCTAGATATATTCATATTGAAATCTTATCATGGTGATATTCTATAACCATTTAACACCTTCATAGTTTTCAACACCCTATGTGACAAAGTATCTTGGGAAGACATTTAGAATGAATTGCTTATAATTTTCTAACAAAAATTTAAAAAAATTGGATATAGATTTAGAATACAAGGATAATAACTTAATTCATAGTATATAATTTTATTGGGAAATAATTGTTTTCCTAAATATCTTTATCTACAAATTTCATTTATAAAATTACCTATGTAACTCATAATATAAATCCATAAGTAATGAATGAATCCTCAAAATATAACTTCATGATAATAATAATTCCTATAAAAATATTTTTCAGTCCTGATGTATAAATTCCACCATGATGTACTCCCATGAGGCACCATCACATATGTTTCCTCAAGTTACTATTTAGTGAACTACTACCTTTAATACCCACTAAATTGTAAAATCTACCCAATATTGTAACACCATAATATTATGTGAAAATAAATTTTATTAATTTATTTTTTTCACTCACTAATTCTCCATTTCCTTGTGATATTAATCCCATGGTTAGCGACTTCATGAAGGATACATACAATGGTTAACCAAACCTCTTTTACTTTCCGTACTTCACCCAAATCTCCAATATGTGTTTAATGGATCAAATTGGCCTAATTGGTTTGATTTTTACAAGTTTTAAGACCTAAAACGCCACTCTAATAAAGAAACCAATGTGAAATCTTGTTGTACATGATAGGAATAGCGACACAACTTTACAACATGTTGATCATGTATTCCTTAAATAATAAAGACTGGGTCCCCCATTAATGGAATTTTATGGCAAAAAATCCCTCAATCATATGATACTGAATGTGTATAAAATCATGCATTATCTAGACATTGATGATATACATTGTAAATATACTAGTCAAATTTCTACAAGATCTAGATTCACATCCTGGAAACCTTATATCAAGATTCAAGAAATTACCATCATCCAATGGGATGTATTAATCTGCTCAATGAGCCAGGGATCCTTATATGACACCTAATAGGTGTATGAAACAACTATATCCTCATTGGTGACCATATATTTTTTCCAATCAATAATAAAACAATATATGGTCATCATACTAACTGTAACCTCCAACCATACCCTTTCCATCATCATTAAAACTAAAAATTATTATCTTGAAATGGTCTCCCATTTGTAAGCACCAAATCTTCAGCACCAGGATGTATTAACAGTATGTTTGGTCTAATAACATTATTTAAAGACAAACATACCAGCGGTTTAAATCCTTACATTTTCCTCCACTATGATTTAATTCATAGACATACCATCTAATTCATTTTACTAATATACATGATATTCTAAAGAGGGATGCATATGTGTAACCCTCATTCCATCTCTTGTTTAATCCCCTTTCATAATATAAGTGTCATTTCCATGTGATGATCAACTACATATACTATCCTTGACATGAAAAATTGTATAATAATACATCATATATATGGTATTTGATTCTTTTTTGACAAGTATAATTAGGATTCACCTTCAAGGTTCATCCCTGACACCCCAAAACATATTTCCATCCTTCTATTAGGTGTAATTCGCAACCTATACAAGCTTCCTTATTCATATTGTTACTAATAGAATGGGGGTAGTCTAGCATATATGAGCCTCCTACTTGGTGTATGACCAAATAAATTCATGCATTTCTTCTTCATTCAGCAAACAACAGATAGAGGTTTGACACCCATGTACGAGCCTCTGACTATGGGCATGCCCAAATATTTCCATCTCATATTTTATAACTAGATAATATTAAAATATATATATATTTAATATGATACATAAGCACAAAAAAATACCCTTAGATGAGATTATCCTCTTCCATTCCTCAAATTCATTGAAATACGATTTTTCTCTTATTGATCAGAAATAAGCCCAAAAAATTCATACATCAGGTTAAACCAAAATGGTCTAATTTAGTATAGGCCCCATAAAAATCATTTCATAGTGTGTCTCACCTAGTAGTTCATTCTACATGATGTTATACTACTCAAAATTAGACATGGTTTTCTTATGGGGAACCATTATTTTCCTTTTCTGACAACTTTTATATGTAAAATATGTCATAGTAAGTGACATTGAACTACACATGTTCTTATCACCTTAATAGGGATTCATATGAATCCCCTCTCATGGTCTTAATCCCAACTCAACGAGACATTTTGACTCCTTTCTCTGAAGAACAATGCCTACCTAGATGGAAATAAAATATATAGTCCATATATATATGGATTTAAACTATAAAATAACTAGATAGTTAGTTCAAATGATCGATTATATAATATCAATTTGAAATTTTTTCTTAAATTCATGGTGTTTGTCAATCAAATTCTTAAGGGTGACTGGTATGTTTAAAAGGTTGTACTCATGAATAAATATTAATTATATGAGAGTTACGTAGACTATGAATCAAATACTTTGTGTATAAAGTCAACATCCCATTTCCTCAACCAATTCACAACCCAGTGTGTTACTCATATATCCATTAAACCAACTGTATTAAGAAAAGAGGTTCTCACTGATTAAAAAATCCCATACTTACAAGAATGTTAAAAATATTGGAAAATATGGGACAAAAATTGTTGTTTGGTAATGGAGAATGGAAATTTAGTTTGGATCAGGTATGGATCAGGTGTAACATTAGTCATATAGTAGTGATGAATGTACAGTGAAGGTGG
Organism: Viscum album; assembly: GCA_963277665.1. NCBI lineage: Eukaryota > Viridiplantae > Streptophyta > Magnoliopsida > Santalales > Viscaceae > Viscum > Viscum album. The sequence goes on along the minus strand of OY728123.1, from coordinate 1,417,846,556 downwards.
AAGGATATATGGTGGGCCCAATGAACCTAATGGATGGGTTTTCGGGAAAAGAGACAATAATCACATGGAATGGAACCTTGGTTCACATATCATGTCCCCATATATTAGAAATATAAATATTCATTAAATGAGATTAATATATTGTGGGGGATGTATAGAAAAGACTTCACCTTAGGCCTTATGATATATTACAAGGGGAAAGAAAAAGTATTTTTGATGAAGTTACATAATAGTTTGACAATCATACACTCAAATTTTACCTTTTGTGATGAATATTCTAGGAATAATTAATGTACATTCAATGTATTATCCTTTATCTTATAATTTTTGTATCTTATAACAAGGTTGTTAAAATCAAAAAATATTACTAGTCTATACTAAGAGGTTCTTAATATATAATGATATTCAATGGTTCTATTTTTAATTAGAAACTATTTTTGAGCCATTTTATATATATTGAGATTAATATCTATATAGTAAAATAGATATGGTTTATGTAAGAATTTTGGAGTAGGATTAGGGTATATATACCCCTAATGATTTCCTAATGATAGTGTGTAATTGTAGAGACCCGTATCCAGACGTACATGGACATTACATTACTTTTGCGGAATACTTAGTACATAACAAAAACACACACGCAAGGATCGTAATAGTTTAGTGTCTTTGGAAACTCGGAACGTAATCTTCTAATCGTGGTGAAAGATCTTCAATATCTCCCGTAAAGATCTTCCCTTTTTTTTACCTAAAACCTTTATTTATATCCTGGGGAAAAGAAAGCATAAAATGGTGAGCTCAAATGCTCAGTAAGGGTATACAAAAGAAATAAAAATCATATCATATCTTTTTGAAAATCATAACCTGCAAAAGAGATCATAATATCTTAACATGTAACAAATCATAGAAGTGAAAATGAGATCACCATAATCATAACATGAAACTTGAAACTTTGTGGCATGCACACATAATCATGGAAAATCATTTCTTGTTAGTCATGACTCATTGCCAAGACTATCTTAGTGGAAAAAGTCCCTTTCTGAATCGAGTAACCCTCGTTTCAGTCCTGTTTCACTGAACCGGTATAACCTACCATTCCAGCCATGTCTATCTCATGAGATATAAAATCTTTACCCAATGCATTGGGGGGATATATAGGTCCCACCCATCTCATAATGATACCATTCTTATGTGTGCCACAAAATCATAAATCATACATCATTTCATAACCCGTGTAATAAAAATGGGATTCTTAAACAACATGACATCATAAAACCATTCATATAAGATAAAGGAATTCATAAACATAATTCCATCACAGCATAGTCAAATCAATGTAAAAATATGGATAGAAACAGAACCCTTTATTATCTTAGATGGAAAATAATTTTGATAAAACATTTGAAATGAATTCTTGAGGAAAATATCCTTTCTTCTTCAAAATCAATTTCTTTTCACAAAACATCATGAAATTTTAAATGAAAGAGATTTTATTAAAAATAGTCATGAAATCTTTTATAGGAAGCTTAATGAAAATAAGGCTTTATAAAACCGTAAAAATCCGTTCGTTTCATTTAAGTTTAAAAAACATTCTTCGTACTTTTGTCGGAAAAGTCAAAAAGTACCTCATACGAAAAGCGACAAAAGATTCCGTTCATATCTTTTACTAAAAACTCACCGAAGGGTAAAATTGGATTTAAACAATTGTAGGTTGATGTAAATAACATTACATATTGAGGAAACATGGATGTGGATGATAAAATATACCCCAGTAAATTTCAAAGTACAAACAATCTCAGATAAAAATGAGATTGCGATATTTCCCTTACCTTAGGTCCAATTTGCTTCGTATGTGTCCGAACTTCCTCTTCTTTGATGTGCCTCTTTGAGACCTCCTCTTAGGGCACTAGAATTGGTCTTTGAGGAAGACCAGAACCTCTAGGATGTTGCTATGGAAGTGGATAAGAGATTTTGGCAGGGGTTGGCCGAGCTTGAGTGCTCAAATTGGTGTGAGGAGGAGGGGGAGGAGGTGTCCTTTTATAGGGGAGGAGAGGGGCACCTTAGGAATATCTCAAAATATTATTTTATATTAAAGTCAAAATCGGTTTATAATGGTTCCAAAGGGTCTTATTTCGAATCTAAAGTGGGGATGGGTCTAAATCCTATCAACCAATAGAATTTAGACAAGTTTAGGATATTATTTTAACCTTATCAATTAGATTTAACTCTAAGTTAAATAATTTAACTTTTACCATGTCTTTTTGTTTTCTTTCACTATATGGTTAATACACTTACTATAACATGCCAAACGAACCCCAAATTGTTTATTATTAATATATATATCCTTATCTAAGTCATTTGGCCGAACCTTAGATTTTTAGGAATACAATAACAATTAATAATATAATATTTGATTTAAAAACTATTTTGTGTCAATTTTGAAACTATTTGATATATGATTTTTGTGAAAGTCATAACATAATTAAATGTTAGAACCAAGTTGATTAAATCAACATTAATATATCATAGTAACCTAGAAAATTAGTGGAATTCATAAAAAATCTCAAATTACATTTATTTTTGTGTTTATAACATCAATTATGTTAATATTTCATTAATAAGATAATTACTGCATCATCGTTGTGTCATAAATAAATTAAATTATTTTATGTCTAAAAATTACAAATAAAATACCATCATGTAGGAAATCTTTTTAGCTTTCTAATGAATATTTACAATCGAATTTATCTTATGTATAACCCCATATTAAAAATGATTTACTTATTAAACTTTGATTTTAACTATTTTAACCTTTCTTTAAATAAATTAATAATAAATGTCCTAATCTAATCCAAGTGGGCCTAAATGGTCATATTTTATTCCTAAGTTTGTTTTTGGTCGAATTACACTTGTCCAATAGAATTAGGACATGTGTTAGGGTAATAGTAATATCATATTTACCCTTAGTTACCCTATTTACTATTAACCGCGGTAAAAAAGTAAAAAGTTACTATTCACCAAAAAATTATTTTCATCTCATTGAACCACATTTTAGTCCTTGATATTAACCGTGTCTCTCGGATTTTCGAAATTCCATTCACAGAAGCGGAAAAATTAAGTTTTATGAAAAATTCAGTTTTTTTTAACTACCACTTAGTAGTTTCACTATTCATCAAAAATTGATGTTTTTCAGAACAATGCCAAAATTTCATCCTAAGCTATATTTCATATTCCGAATTCAAAAATGAAATCTATTTTACCAAATTCATAACATAGAAGTTGCATTGATTAATTTTATAATTAAATCCCGCTGTTAAAATAAATAGCGTGTTTTTAGGAAACAATATATATCAAAAGATTGACACTTGATTATGTCTGGTTTAAATGTGAAATTACAACCAATGACCAACATTGTATTAAATTGTAAAAATATATTCTAAATATACTTTAAAACCACTCAAATTAATAATTTATCACTATTAATTATTTCGATTAAAAAAGTTGTTTTTAATTATAATTTAGTAATTTTCACTATTCATCAGAATATGAAAGTTATCCGAAAAGTACCAAAATTTCACCTTAGGCTAAATTCGATACTTCGAATCCAAGAATGAAGTTCATTTTGAAAAATAAGATTTACAGAATTTTAAAAAGTGGTTATTATTATTCATAACGTCTAGTTTTAATAATATTTTAATAGCACATCGTTGTTTAGTGAAACTCGGTATTGCGTATTACACACGCTATCAAGGAAGGTCGCGATTGCGTGTAATGCAAGGAAAGACAAGGATGCGTGTTGTGCAAGCTCCTTTTGGTGTAGCGTACAACACAAGACATTAATAAAATTAAAAAGAATATTTTTTTATAAAATCATGGGCTGTTACATTCTACCCCCCTTAAAATGAATTTCGCCCTCGAAATTCGTCGGGGTTATAAATGGTTTACTATTCGAAAGTTTTTTTAATAAAAACCCACATCGTAAAAAGGAATATCAAAACCAATCTTTAAAAACAAAAGTATGAAACGTAACGGTTACCCAAATAAACTAATCATTGGGTTTCCACATAGGTGAAAATATGGATATGGAAGAGAAATCTAACCATCATGTTCTGATGGAGAGTGGTAGAGAACATGGCTATGGAAAAGCCAGTAATCACAAATCCATAGATTTGTGATGATATAAGGTACCATCTGATTCATCAGGTATAAGATCACTAGGACAACATTTTTGGTTTTCAAGATCATTTACTAAAGTTGAAAATTTGAATTAGAATAAATACTTACTTTATTTTGGTACAATCTCACTGTTGTTCGTGCCTTGAACAATTTCCACTTCATCTCTTAAATAAATGAAGTTGAATTTGTTATTCGTGAAGTGTTAGCAGATCATGTGATAGAATGACGGGTCATTCCATCTGTCTCAAACAAAAGGTTAGCAAAAATTATATGCATAAATCGATCTATAGTGAGATTAATCATATATGGTTCCTAAAATGGACTTATACTTCATATATCATACTGCTTAATATAATAAAACTAGTTTCTACTAAACAGGGACTTCCTGTAGGTCAGTGGTAGGCGATAAAGGCCAGTCGCACTTCGGTTGTGGGTTCGATTCCTACAGCCTTGTCCGAAGCGATGGGTTGTCGCCCGTCCTGCAGGTTGTCCTTTTTCTAAAACTACATTACTATAACATCCCATCAATAATATCGAAAAAAACTTCTATCCTTAAACAATACTCACTTATGTCCAACATAATCCATTTCAATCTTTAGGCTTATCCATAATACTACAGTCCACTCTCATAACATAGTGAAAACGATTACCAGAGATTTAATACCATCGTTGATCCCCATATATCATAAGATATGTTTTGTTGGTCACATTCCAAACATTCAAAGTCTTTAATCATGTATTCTCTTGAATACCTTAGTGAAAACATGAATGCAGTTTAAAGTTAACACTTTCCACATACCAAAATCCTCAAAATTCTATATACTCAAACCATGATATCACTTAGTCCTTATATCAATCATGAGCTCATGCATACAATCAAACATCTCATTATCGTCTTATCCCTTCATTATGCGCATATCATCTACTTTCCAAAAATACTGGTACCATTCATCACATACTTTCAAAACTTAAGGAAAGACAACAATGTAACAATCCTTAGATGTCTCTTTATCCCATAGTACCATGAGATTACTTATACAACATTACACTTGATAAACATGTAATCATTCCACTACATTCTTAAACCATTGACCGAGCTTCAACAATTCTTTCATCTCACATATCATTTGTAGTCTCATCATCATCGTCAACATAAATACTACCCATATGACCATACTGATTCTCTTCATGAGACTTTCCCTTAGGGCATTGGTTTGCATAATGCCCGTACATTCCACATTTAAAACATTTAACCATTGTTGATGTCGTAGCAATACCATTATCCTCATCCATGGTGTTAACCGACCCTTTTCCTTTGCACTTACTTGCTTTGTGTCCTTCTTTTCCACACCCAAAGCATCTTCCAGTTCCCTTGAAACATTCTCCTTGATGCCTCTTCCCACATGATTTACATAGGGGAAATTGAACTTTCTTTACTCTATGATCATCATGAAACTCCATCTTTCTCTTATTAGCCGAGTCAGGAAACTTACCAAATTTTACTTTATTGATCATATTATGAGATTGCTGATTTGGCATAATAATGATGTTTGGACTTCCAAATCCCATTTCATTTGGTTGCTCATGAAGAATATCATTCCATTGTCCATCATATCCTCCATTATCGTGAATCACCTTGTTTCCAGCCATTTTCTAAAACCCAAAAAGAATAGTGTGAGAGGAAAAAATCATGCTAGGGAAAACAACATAATAAAGGGGGAGTACCTTCAATATCTAACATCTTAGGTTTAATTCTATGATCGTTAGCGTAGTTCTAGTACTATAACTTATACGTCTACTTAACCTTAGGGACATCCCTAGACATACCGTAGAAATATCTCTAGGGATCTCACTAACGTTTTCGCATCCTAGTTTCCAAAGGTTGACTAAACCTTTCCTCTGATACCAGCTGTAGAGACCCGTAGCCTGACGTACATGGACATTACATTACTTTTGCGGAATACTTAGTACATAACAAAAACACACACGCAAGGATCGTAATAGTTTAGTGTCTTTGGAAACTCGGAACGTAATCTTCTAATCGTGGTGAAAGATCTTCAATATCTCCCGTAAAGATCTTCCCTTTTCTTACCTAAAACCTTTATTTATATCCTGGGGAAAAGAAAGCATAAAATGGTGAGCTCAAATGCTCAGTAAGGGTATACAAAAGAAATAAAAATCATATCATATCTTTTTGAAAATCATAACCTGCAAAAGAGATCATAATATCTTAACATGTAACAAATCATAGAAGTGAAAATGAGATCACCATAATCATAACATGAAACTTGAAACTTTGTGTCATGCACACATAATCATGGAAAATCATTTCTTGTTAGTCATGACTCATTGCCAAGACTATCTTAGTGGAAAAAGTCCCTTTCTGAATCGAATAACCCTCGTTTCAGTCCTGTTTCACTGAACCGGTATAACCTACCATTCCAGCCATCTCTATCTCATGAGATATAAAATCTTTACCCAATGCATTGGGGGGATATATAGGTCCCACCCATATCATAATGATACCATTCTTATGTGTGCCACAAAATCATAAATCATACATCATTTCATAACCCATGTAATAAAAATGGGATTCTTAAACAACATGACATCATAAAACCATTCATATAAGATAAAGGAATTCATAAACATAATTCCATCACAGCATAGTCAAATCAATGTAAAAATATGGATAGAAACAGAACCCTTTATTATCTTAGATGGAAAATTATTTTGATAAAACATTTGAAATGAATTCTTGAGGAAAATATCCTTTCTTCTTCAAAATCAATTTCTTTTCACAAAACATCATGAAATTTTAAATGAAAGAGATTTTATTAAAAATAGTCATGAAACCTTTTATAGGAAGCTTAATGAAAATAAGGCTTTATAAAACCGTAAAAATCCGTTCGTTTTGTTTAAGTTTAAAAAACATTCTTCGTACTTTTGTCGGAAAAGTCAAAAAGTACCTCATACGAAAAGCGACAAAAGATTCTGTTCATATCTTTTACTAAAAACTCACCGAAGGGTAAAATTGGATTTAAACAATTGTAGGTTGATGTAAATAACATTACATATTGAGGAAACATGGATGTGGATGATAAAATATACCCCAGTAAATTTCAAAGTACAAACAATCTCAGATAAAAATGAGATTGCGATATTTCCCTTACCTTAGGTCCAATTTGCTTCGTATGTGTCCGAACTTCCTCTTCTTTGAAGTGCTTCTTTGAGACCTCCTCTTAGGGCACTAGAATTGGTCTTTGAGGAAGACCAGAACCTCTAGGATGTTGCTATGGAAGTGGATAAGAGATTTTGGCAGGGTTTGGCCGAGCTTGAGTGCTCAAATTGGTGTGAGGAGGAGGGGGAGGAGGTGTCCTTTTATAGGGGAGGAGAGGGGCACCTTAGGAATATCTCAAAATATTATTTTATATTAAAGTCAAAATCGGTTTATAATGGTTCCAAAGGGTCTTATTTCGAATCTAAAGTAGGGATGGGTCTAAATCCTATCAACCAATAGAATTTAGACAAGTTTAGGATATTATGTTAACCTTATCAATTAGATTTAACTCTAAGTTAAATAATTTAACTTTTACCATGTCTTTTTGTTTTCTTTCACTATATGGTTAATACACTTACTATAACATGCCAAACGAACCCCAAATTGTTTATTATTAATATATATATCCTTATCTAAGTCATTTTGCCGAACCTTAGATTTTTAGGAATACAATAACAATTAATAATATAATATTTGATTTAAAAACTATTTTGTGTCAATTTTGAAACTATTTGATATATGATTTTTGTGAAAGTCATAACATAATTAAATGTTCGAACCAAGTTGATTAAATCAACATTAATATATCATAGTAACCTAGAAAATTAGTGGAATTCATAAAAAATCTCAAATTACATTTATTTTGGTGTTTATAACATCAATTATGTTAATATTTCATTAATAAGATAATTACTGCATCATCGTTGTGTCATAAATAAATTAAATTATTTTATGTCTAAAAATTACAAATAAAATACCATCATGTAGGAAATCTTTTTATCTTTCTAATGAATATTTACAATCGAATTTATCTTATGTATAACCCCATATTAAAAATGATTTACTTATTAAACTTTGATTTTAACTATTTTAACCTTTCTTTAAATAAATTAATAATAAATGTCCTAATCTAATCCAAGTGGGCCTAAATGGTCATATTTTATTCCTAAGTTTGTTTTTGGTCGAATTACACTTGTCCAATAGAATTAGGACATGTGTTAGGGTAATAGTAATATCATATTTACCCTTAGTTACCCTATTTACTATTAACCGCGGTAAAAAAGTAAAAAGTTACTATTCACCAAAAAATTATTTTCATCTCATTGAACCACATTTTAGTCCTTGATATTAACCGTGTCTCTCGGATTTTCGAAATTCCATTCACAGAAGCGGCAAAATTAAGTTTTATGAAAAATTCAGTTTTTTTTAACTACCACTTAGTAGTTTCACTATTCATCAAAAATTGATGTTTTTCAGAACAATGCCAAAATTTCATCCTAAGCTATATTTCATATTCCGAATTCAAAAATGAAATCTATTTTACCAAATTCATAACATAGAAGTTGCATTGATTAATTTTATAATTAAATCCCGCTGTTAAAATAAATAGCGTGTTTTTAGGAAACAATATATATCAAAAGATTGACACTTGATTATGTCTGGTTTAAATGTGAAATTACAACCAATGACCAACATTGTATTAAATTGTAAAAATATATTCTAAATATACTTTAAAACCACTCAAATTAATAATTTATCACTATTAATTATTTCGATTAAAAAAGTTGTTTTTAATTATAATTTAGTAATTTTCACTATTCATCAGAATATGAAAGTTATCCGAAAAGTACCAAAATTTCACCTTAGGCTAAATTCGATACTTCTAATCCAAGAATGAAGTTCATTTTGAAAAATAAGATTTACAGAATTTTAAAAAGTGGTTATTATTATTCATAACGTCTAGTTTTAATAATATTTTAATAGCACATCGTTGTTTAGTGAAACTCGGTATTGCGTATTACACACGCTATCGAGGAAGGTCGCGATTGCGTGTAATGCAAGGAAAGACAAGGATGCGTGTTGTGCAAGCTCCTTTTGGTGTAGCGTACAACACAAGACATTAATAAAATTAAAAAGAATATTTTTTTATAAAATCATGGGCTGTTACAGTAATCCCCTTATATAATTATTTTGATAGTACCCCCACTTGTGGTTTTGGGACATGGGTTATCCATTTTGCAATTAGGGTCAATACTCCCTTGATTTCTGAAGAGTGTTGGTCCCCCATAAAATTTAATGTTTTGTTACTCCACCACCCAGATAGAGGGAACGAGAACCCGACCCATTAGATATGGTACTCTATCATTCAATATTGTTTCCATCAATTTGGTGTTTTTCCTCTATAGTGGCTAGTAATCCCTTAATTAAAAATATTACGTTAGTGAGGCATGGGTCCCCCAAAATAATTTCTGAGATTTGATGTTGATGTTATAAAAGTATGGTAGTTTGAATATTTTATGTCTTATATTTTTTAGGAATCATTAGTTTAATTCAAGATAAGATGTACTAGAGATTTGATAAGATGATTTAAAATTTCAAATGCCGCTAGTTTTTACATCATTAAATAATATCGTAGTTTTTTCGTTTTCCCTTTATCTTGGGTTTCGATCTTACATGTCGCTTATATACTTTATTTTGTTTTTAATGTATCCAATTGTGTATTTAAATAATCAGACTAGAAAAGACATCTTTTCCTGCAAGTGTTATATTTATAAGTATGACATGTAGTCTAGAGATTAATTTCGAATACATGGAGCTAGTTGAGGTTATTATTAGTGTTAATCAATGGTGTTGGCTTCTATTAAGGTTCATACATAGAGTAATTATGGAATGATATTTTTTATCTTTCTATCATACCATTATTAACTATCTGTAGGTATTACGTTAACATAGAATTAACATATATGGTTCATATTGGATGATTGATCTATTTATGTTGTATATATTTCTCAGTTGATTATTAATCAGTTCTTGTTATTTAATATAGTGATTCAAAATTATAGATATGTATATATCATCAGTTTTTATTTTGATAAGGCTTATCATTATCTTCCAATTTTCATGGTTCTAGTAACTAGATTTTTTCCTACTTAAGGTATGATTGGGGTTGAAAAATCATAATAATATTCATTCCATGAAAGACATTGGAATTTCAAGCCATGATGGATTTATATAAAAGTTGGTTTATGTTTGGGATGATGTTTAATGTTATGATTATTGAGTGTTTTTATTTATGGAAATTAGGGAGATAGTCTCAAGCGTATTATGGTAATGTTTTCAGACATGGGTATCAACTGTATGTGTGGTAACTGATCAATCAGTTTTCTTAGACTCTAATAATATTCCAAATAATCTCATAACCATGATGTGTCATTTTTTGGGAATATTTTTGATGGTATACAACATACTATGGTATGTTGTTATCATCCAAGTATTCATGAGTCATACTGACAAGGTATTATTTAATATACATGAGTTTATCATATGAAATATTAGATTCCACCTCATATAGAATATTAAAATATTATAGATTTGGGTTATGATGAGTCCCTGGTATTTCTATTTCCTTTAGTTGATGATATGTTTGGTGATATTATCAGTATATGGACTCAATAAGTAAGTTTCACTTCTATAGTGAGGATATCAAATTTAGAAAACATTTTAAAAATAGAATATCCTCAACTAATTAATTATATAATAGTTCTGAGTTAGTACAATAATATTACCATTAGTAAGAGTGTGACACAATTTCATTAGTGTAAGAGGCACCCTAGCTTTAGAGGTGGTCCTAAAAATTTATGTAAAGAGGATATAATAGATTCAATTAATTAACTATATTTTCATGTTTGGATACTATCGTACTAGATATTAAATCTTGTATTAAGTCTCATTTATGGTGTGATAATCTATTTTTGGGTTTGGATAAATAAGAATCATGTCATGGATGCCATATAATGGTAAGGGTTTTAGTACATTTATATATAATTATTTTATCTGGTGGAAATAGGGATATCATGACTTTAAATGGTAATGGAACTTCCAAAGGGAACAATGACCATTATTCGGAATTTTTTGAGGTTCAAAAACATCATGAGGTACTATTTTTACTTGGTGAATGATGAACATCCATAAGATCAAATGTTTTGTTGGTACCCAAAATAGATATTTGATTTGGGTTTATACCTCTATCCATCAAGACCTATTATAGAGTCTTAAGGATAGAAATGGTACATATGAGAATACTAATAGGGAATAAGTAAATAAAAAAATGAATGGGTTCGTCCCAATTATATACATTAGAGGCATACAACTAATGGATGTTATAAGGATCTTATAGTTGGTTGAATATTAATCTATGGTACCAGTCCTAGGGTTCGATGATATAATAATCTCATAGATTAAAGAACACATAATTGGAAAGGACATGTAATAATTTTGGATGTAAAAGGAATATTGATCAATCTATTCTATATAAGAAAAAAAAGAAGATGGGATTCAGGGTAGTTTCATGGAAGGCTTTCTACAATGGAGGTAGATATGTGATTGGGGGCCACCCTAAAATAAAAAGAGTGGTCTCTCGATAGGTGGTTTGGTTATTGTACCAAGATACATATTTAGAGGGGCTGGAGGTGGATGATTCATTTATCCCCTTGAACTTCCACCACATGGAAATCAATGTGATTCTCATTTTTTTGCCATTATTTTCCAGGGGATGATGTATTATATAGAATATGAATAATATTAAGTCAAAAATCATCATATAAGGTATGATCAATATATTTTATACAATATCCGTCATACTTATTGATACATTTGTGAGAAATTATATTCTTATTTCGTAAATTGTGTAATACTAATGAATACCAGTGGGTACCATATCTTGATACTGTCATTTATAGAATCAAAATGGAGGCAATCACCCAATCATTTTCATATTCCATTAGTGAAAGAATTATCTTAGTTGAGAGTGGTTTTCATGGGATCTAATCACAGTGGATATGTAACCATTTTACATTATACTTTTAATATATTTTTTAATAATATTCTCAGACCATGTGGTTTTATATTACCACAAAATAATATACTATCATGAATATGCGACATGGTTCAACTTTTCTAGGGAACTGGGCCACTTGAAAAGAAAATCAGGGTCAACCCTTATGAAGCTATTTCCTATTAACCACAAGTTTTAGAGTATGGATTTTTTCACTATAGATTATATGGTGAATTAACAATGAATAATTATTTGCGAATATATATATATATATATTTAAGGGTCTTCTATGGGTTTTCTTGAATCATGAAAATCACTTATGTGTTGACATGCATTCTCTAAAATAGTATTATTTTTTCCACCATATTTGATTGTCACAAATAATATTAGGGGGTTATATGTGTATATTAAAAACAATTAGATATAGTTTTATTCATATCTTGTTTGGTACACTAGAATTTAACATTGAAAATTGTGGTTTTTGTTTTTCAGTGTAAATGTAATAAAATATGAAATTCAATGAAATTTGGGAAATAATGTAGTTAAATATAAATATATCTAAGGAGATTTACCTATAAAAAATAATAAAAATATTTTAATACATTATTATTCATATTATGTTGAGTGAATGAATATAATTCACCACACACCCTCTCCTTTATTCTTAATTTTATCCATAGACACAATAATATAACGAAAATGAGTCAAAATATTGTTCCATAAACCTATGGTAATAAAAATAAATTTATCATTTATAGGATAACTTAAAATCCAATCCTTGGTTAAGCCCAATTTAGTAGATAACTCCCCAACACTTGGTCAACAATCATAAAATCGCTACCCACCATACCTTCTATCTCTATCGGTTGAGTGTTTACATAATAAGGGGAATAACTAATATAATTCCATTAGATGAGTAGTTGAATGGATTTTAGGGGAATTATGACATCACCCACCCACCCCATAAAACCTAGACTCCAGAAAACTCAATATAAAGGTTATCTTCCCTAATTTCCTCAAAATATTGTAGATTACATAAGATAAGATCGATTAAATTAGTCTTCCGAAGAGACTAGAAACATACAACATTCTAATATTACATTTGAAAAAAATGAAAAAAATTATTATAGTGACAGAATTTCAATTTCATCTAATATATCCCTAAATTTATGAAAAAAATCCCTTCATGGTGTATTTGGGAAATGAAGAAATATTATAGGTTGATATTAAATGTTCAGTAAAACAAAGAGTATAAAACACTCTACCAAAAAACAAATAAATCATGGAAAATACGGTAATGGTAAAAAAAATAAAAAATCATTCCATATAAATAATACCATAAAAGGGTACTATGTCCACAGATGACATAGAAACATAAATACTGATATAGAAAAAATTATCTACTTTCATTATGATAGAATTAATAATGTTGAACATCATAATTTTACCATCAAGTCCCCATTCCCAGACATATTATAAAAATAGGTATAGAATACACCAAATACTCATATTATTTTACATCACAAGACCTTCCAAAGATTATATGGTCAACAATGGGACATTAATGTCTCTTCATAAGTATAATTGATTATTTATATGAATGAAATAAATAGTCATTCAATACAACATCAACATAAAATATCATATTGAAAATGGGAATTTGAAATGTTAATATATTTGACCAATCAATAAATATAATAACATTATAATATGTTATTAATGGTAATATTTTGAATGGAATCAGTATATTTTTACCCATGGTAAATAATAAAATTCATCAACTGATATTGATAGGGATGAAAAAAATTTAAAAATAATATCGGAACATGTCCTTGAAAATCATTGAAAAATATCTTTTCTTTTGGTAACATTTGAAATAAAAATTTATAGTATATTTTGAAAATTTCATTCTTTGAAAATAACCATGGAAACATTTAAAAAATATTAAATATAAAGAATTTTTTTTATTGTGAAAAATTATATTTGTGTGGTAAAAATTAAAACAATGATACCATTTTCAAATTTTTGAAATGTCTAAGGTATATAATTCTATAAATTATAAAAATGATTCCATTAAAAAATTATAAAGAAATTAATTTTTTTTAAATGACTTTAATTAATAACATTTTCTTAGAAATGAACATTATTGAAAAAATTTATGAAACATTGACAGGGGATAATTTTTTTGATAAACATGAGGAAATAAGATATCATTTTTGAAAAATACATTTCTCAGTCATATGAAATGAATAATAGATTAAAATGAAATACAATAATGTAAAATCCATTTATTATAACATTTTAATAAAATATATTTATTGGAAAATATAAATAAGCTATAATTTTATTTAATTGATCTAAAAAATCCAAAAAAATGAGACTTTAAATTAAACATTTACTCAATGTTGACTCTCCTCAAACATGACTTTAGACTCCCATATAAAAAGTTAAATTTAGTAGAGTATATAAAAAAACTATATTCAAGATTATAATACCATATATGATCCACCTATAACATCAGATCAATTTATTATTAATAATTCTATATTAAAATCATTGTTTTGTGTGATAACTATTTTTTTCATACATGATATAGTTTGTTTGTTTCAGTCCTTGAACATTGATCATGGTTACATAATCTCTTAAATTTTAATCACTTCCATTATGTATTATTATTAGATAAATCACCATTATCCAATATTATTTAATAATTCATCTCATAAAATATATAACATTACTCATGTAGGTATTAAATCAGGCATAAACCAAAATGTGTTATAATGACCGAATCATTAATAACATGCTAATATACAGCCCTAAATAATATCTAAATAATATTATTGATGTTATAAATAATATATATATTCATTATATTCAATTTTATGACCACCCATAAAAACATTATAACAAAATTTAAATATATTGATAATGGATATGATAGTCTATAAGTATGCATCAGTGATATTTAAATATTTTGATATGATGAAGGAAATTTAATAGGATAATATTAAAAAGATAAACAATAATAATTATATAATATATATTTAATAAATCCACTATAATAGACATCTATGATTAGAGTTGATGGACAATGAATCACCTCACTACATATGGGGGGTAGTCTGTACGTACGTAGAAGCAATAATTCCTTTCCACATTTAATAGGAAAGTGGTAGAAAATGGTTGTACCATGTCAATAATAACATCTCAATATATTTATCATAATATATTATATTATGTTAGGATAGATAAAATATATTTACAGGAATTATAAGGATATATAAACATTAATGAGTATTTAACAATGATTAATCCTTCTTTGATAGAACCTCTTTGGCTTACCCAATAAACCATCATAGTATTGTTTTTAGAGAATAACATATCATAAATAAAAAAGGGAATAAATTTAGAAATTATTTTTGGTTGTATTGGAAGGGAGGGGAAGAAGATACGTATTATAAATTAGGGGATGGACACATGGAATTACTTAAAAAATTTATATTATATAGTTTCACTTACTAGTGACAATAAGAAAAAATAGACATGTCTTAAAAGGTATATCAATAAAAATTTAAAAATATTCATCCAATATGATTAAGGAAAGTTTAACTGGCATTTTTATCCTTATTAGTTTAACCCCCCAAGCATTAGTAGATCAATTTTTAACCGCAACCGTGGTAACAAATTTTATTTTACTATTCAGTAAGAACAAAAATTATGTTGAAAAAATAACCCAATATAAATTGTTTTTATTCAAATTGTTGAATCCATTTTAGAAGAATAAATTTCAATAAGTTATAAAAATTACTTTGCCTATATATTCATGAAACACAACAAAATTCGTGTTCAGATAAATGTTTGTTTCAAATGTAAAGATGATTTTATAGAAAAATAATGTATAATGTTGATTAAAATAGAAATAATTGAATTTTATAAAAAAATAATTCTTATTTATTTAATCCAAAATAAAATCAAATGTATCCTCATAATTACATTATTAATTTAGAATATAAAAAAATAATTTTAATTTGACTAAAAACATTACATAAATTTCCAAAATATTGAGCTTATATTTCAATGTTCCACACCATATTTTTATATGAATTATATTTGCTCTTAAATATATATATATTATCTATAAAAAATTATCTATAAACATTTATGTTATTGATATATCATTATAATGGCATAAAATATACATTTTTTATTAAATTGGTATTTTTCACTATTCACCTAAAAAACATAAATTCCAAAAGAATCATACAAATTAAATGTAAACTATTTTTTAGTAAGAATTTATTCTTTTGTATTTAAATTATTTTATTATTATAAAATTCCTACTATTATTAATTCTATTAATTTAAATAATATTTTTATTAAATTCATTATTTGTATTAATGAAATAATTTTTATATATATTTCATAAATTTTATTATTCATACTCATACACATCAATCCTCTGACAATGTTTGAATATTCATATTTAAATAATATTAGTTTTTAGTTAATTTAATCATGGGGTTTCTTGTGGTGTGTGATGTAAAATATATTAGTCATGTAAAGGAGAAAAAAACATTGGGGGTTATATTATCCCCTCATTAATGAAATTATATCCTCAAAATTTTAATTGATTTTGGGAATATCCTAACATTTTAATAGATTTTATCACAAATTTTAATCATAAGGATATGTCTAGGGAACTTCTTATATGGTAAATAAAAATTATTTGAACATTTTTAAGAGTTTATCCTGTGAATATATTTATTAGAGAGTGGAAAAACAATTAAAAAATACTTTAAATAAAAAACATGTAGATTTAAGATCAATTACATGAGACTGAAGATAATATGAAAACATTCTTACATATTTTCTTTTAATGTTCAAATTGAAAATATTTCCCATTGATTGGGTATTTTAATATTTTCCCATTTGATTATAATGATAAATGAATAATATTAATTTAAATACACGAAGCACCAAAAAAACCATAACGGATCCTAAGATCCATAAATGAATGAAAAGATATTTCACCTATATAACGAAAATTATAACACATTAATATAATACTCAATATGAGTAAACCTACTTGTAATTAAGTAATACATTAATTCCTAAATCATCAAAAATAAACCTAATAGAATTTTTTCAATACTTTAACCATTAAATTTAATATAAAAATAACAAAAGTTCAAAATATTTTATTTTGTGATTCATTTACTAATTCCTCATACCAAAAAACATATTATACAACAATAATCATGAATATATAAAGTTTAATCATTTTTTATAAAAACATTTTTTTTACTAATGAATATATATTCATCATAAATTATACAAAATTTCATATTATCATTATAACCCGATTCAAACTATGTGCCGGGATTGAATTTTCTTTCCTAATGATACAAGGTATAGATAAATGTTTTCAAGAAACATGAATGATATAAAAGAGTGTGTAAATATGGAATTAATTGAGCTTGTGAAAAAAGTTCATATTATCTTAACTTATGGGACATCAAATTTTGTTATTGTAATTTTCTTAGACAATCCTTGATCTCTTATATATTTTAGATGTGAATTACATTAATGATTAGGGAATTAATTTTAATAGTTTCCATCTTATTAATGTTGAAAAATGGAGATTGGTTGCTTCTTCCTCGTTATTTCATTTCATGTTTGACAGAATTTCTATTCACACATGAAGCAAACTCACATTCACTTCATGTTTGTACCAACCAATTTATTTCCAAAATTAATTAATGGGAAAAAATTTACCCTTATTATCTTTTTCTTTACATTATTTTTTATTGGTTCCTAATCATCATTTTATGCTCTATGTTTCCATTGAAAATAAATGACAAGTATAATTCTATACCAACCCTGATATAATTTGATACCATCTCATTATATAATGAAAATTTTTGATATAACAGTTCCCTGTGGATTCTTGGATTAAGTATATAAAATTAATTGTAATTCTAATATCTAGATTACATGTGTGGAATATGGAATGGTTTATAAATTTTGTAATGTTTGTATCATATTCAACAACACTCTCCACTTCAAATCTACCTTAAATTAAGAAATTTCCTTTCCATAGTAGTTCATTTATATCAAGAAATATATTTCTAAAAAAATATAACCTTAAAAGTCATTCATTTCATTATCTAACTCTCATCTTGATTATTTATATATTCAATAAATGGCTACCATTAATCAGAATATTTCATAAAAATAAACTACTTGAATAAACGTTACCCTTCCATTAGTGATTAATGTTAGGAATATCTTTTTAGGGGACATGATCTACATTTTATCTATAAATAGATTAGTAGATCTATTTAAGTATAAAGGTTTCCACAATATAAATTTATCTAACATCAATGAATCATGATTTCAATTAATACTCTATTCTTTATGGGAATGTGTATTGGTCCTAAATAGTTTCATGTATCCTAATATATCCAAAATATAGTCATCTTCAATACCAGTCATGTTGAGTTTCTCATGAGAGAAATCCTTACATCAATAAATATTTTTGATATGTTTCATGTTACATCAACTATGTTCCATCTCTATAAAATGGAATTCACTGTCTTTGATGACAACATTGTAACACCCCATGATTTTATAGATTGTTATTTCATTTAAAGTAATTCAATATCTTGTGCTACATGGAACACCGTGTTCGAGCGCACTATGACTTAACAAACTAGCTGTTCAAAATCTGTTTATGAATAATATTAACTGAATTTTGATTTTTTATATACTACATATAATTTTCACTCCCATATTACTATTTTCTTAGAAATATCATAAGAACAAATTTATTTTTTAGATAAAAGAAGTATTTTGTTTAAACAAATTACTGTCTTTTAATGGAAAACCGTTTTTAAAGAGAATATTCGACACCTTTATGTTTTAAATTTGAAAAAAATAATATTTTTCTTTAAACATGGGACATTAAAATTTAGTTTGGATGAATTTTTGGTTCTTTTCTGATAACATTCATATTTTAATGAATAATGAAAAATACAAACTTTTTATTGAAAACAATTTTTTTCATCAAAATTATTTACAATATTAAATTATAGATTTGAATAGTTTTGAAGTATAAATTGATTATATTTTAATCATTTAATCCAATTTCATTCATTGAAAGTAATTTTGTATTTATGTTGGACATAAACACATATATATCATTTGATAGTTGTTACTTCTCAAAAACCCACTTTCTTATTTTGACAACAAGAATTTTTTTTAAATTAAATAATACAGCTTTTATGTTTTGATATGGTAAAATAGACATCATATTTGAATTGAAAATATCATAATTAGATTTGGGTTAATTTTTTTGTATTTATCTAAAAACATTCAATTTTTGATGAATTGTGAAAACCCCTACCATATTATTTAAATATGAATTTTATTTTAGAATAATTATTTTTAATTTAAATTTAATTTAAATTAAAAATAGACGCATATTACCAATATTATTTCAATTTAATTCTTTTAAGTTATTTTATAATAATATTAGATATATAAAATTTTATTTAACTTTTTAACGTCTTTTACCCACCTTTTAGGCACATTTTCAAATTTACATTACATATAATTTTACCGATTCTATGAATTAAATTTCAAAAATCTTATTGACACAGTTGACATTAGTAAGTAAAATGTGGATCAATAGGTTAAAAAAATTGATGAATAGTATCTTTTGAATTTTATTTCCCACAGTAAAAAGTAAATAATCTAATTAAAGATAAAAATGGTATTATTATTACCCTAACACATGTCTTAATTCTAAGGAATATGTGTATTTCGAAAATAATCAACATTCAGAAAACATATGATCATTTTTATTCACTTGGATTAGATTAGGAAATTTATTATATTTTTTTTAATGAAGAGTTAAAAGTGTTAAATTCAAAGATTAGTAGCTAAAGAATTTTTAACATAGGGTTATATATAAGATAAATTAGACAAGATTATTATTTATAAAGTTACAAGGATTTAATACATCATTTTATTTTATTTATAAATTTTATACATTATATAGTTTAATTTATTTATGACCCAATGATGAGGTAGTTATTATATTATTAATGAAAGATTAAAATAATTGACATTATAAATATTAAAAGAAATGTATCTTTAATATTCTGATACCATCCACAAATTTTATAGTTTAATATGAAATGTTAGGGTTGATTATATTTATTTATTTAGAAAAAATAATATTGTTATGAATTTTACAAAAACCAAATACTAAATAGTGTCAAAATTGACATAAATGAGTTTTTAGGACAAATACTTTTTTATTAAATTATATAATAGTCCTAAAAATATAAGGATCAGAAAAAGGGTTTATATAATGATATATATGTCATTAGTGAACCAATTTAGTTTTTATTGTCATTATATAGTATGTTTGTTAACTATGTAATGTTAAAATACAAGAGGGGACGTTAAATGCTAAACAATTTAACTAATAGTTAAATATAAAAGATTAGGTTAATATGGTGACCTAGAATTTTTTAAAACATGTTACATAAAAAATTATAGACCCATATCATCCTTAGACTTGAAATAAATCCATTTGGAACTATTAAAATCCAAAAATTATTTTATAATAAAATAATATTTCAAGTTTTTCTTAATGTGACCCTCACCTCTCTTATAAAAGCGTACTTCCCATTTTCTTAATTTCAAACCTGAAAAGCCTTTTTTCTTAGCCGAACCTAATAAAATATCCTCTGTTCTACCCTCAATTCATACTATAGTCCTTACGTTGATCATCAACAAACCTAAGTAGCCCTTTTGTTCAAATCAACAAGAAGAACCCGAAGAAGATGTAATTACATCATCACCTCTTTCAACGTTCATTTGTTTTTCCACTCATATTTATTTGTTTTTCCCATATTATAATAATTACTCCAGTAACATATTCATACTGATATGTTATTATATATATGGTAAAACCATATTCATTTTTATATATGTCTTATTAATGAAAATGTCACCATATGTGCGTACGTATGGCCTACGATCTCGACGTCGTGGTGTAGTTTGTTATTCAACATTTCATTATTTAGATGGGTATAATAATGAGTATAAATTATTTAACTAATAAATATAATATGTTAATAATTATATATATATATATATATATATATAATATACCATACAACTACATTGGATTTAACAACAAATAGATTGATATTGTCGCTCGTGTGTACGTACGACATACCGTCTCCAAAACGTGATGAGATTTCTTTTCCCATCAGAACTATTCAAGAATAATTTTCATTTGATGATTAAAAATAATGTTTAATATCTTAATATAATTCTTGATATGAATCAAATACATCCTATCAATAACAAACATGACTTATGTAACAAAACATATAAAGGAAAACGAATCTATTGACACCCAAAACAATGATACTACAGAAATATCATTAACAAATCAATATTATAAGATCATATAGGATATCATATTTATGTATATGGTTCTTTTATAATTTAATAACAACTATTTCACAATTATACAGGATGTTAACCTACCCATGACATTGGAAAAATACAAGGTATTGGGTTTTCATCACACTTTATATTCTTATGAGATTCATGCTATATTATTCACTACTTATTGTTGTGTGGTATATGTACATACCATGATTATATTATTTGTATAATAAACATTAATTTATGTGTATATATGTCTTTATTTTTTTCCTTCGTTCACGGGGTGTATGTTTCGTATGTAACCAAATTGGTAAGGGAACTTCTAATTTCAATTTCAACTCATTGGGTTTTACACACACATCATTGATTATTTTACTCCATGATTATGTGTGAAATCACTAATTATTTATTTATGTAGTGATTTCCACTCCCCTATTTTGGATGTACTTTTGATACAAATAATCACGCCATTTATAAATTCATGTGTCATTGATATGAACATGATAAGAGTATTCTTAACTAAATTTCCATTCATTGATTTAAACATACATGTCATTGGTTTTGTTTTTTCTAGAATATGTGTGAATATCCTCTAATTGATTTACACTAAATATCCAATCATATTTAGTTTTATATTTTTCATAGATAATAATTTCATTTATTTATCGTTAATTAATGGATATGGTATTTTTATGGGATTTCATCTCAATTTACCTTCAATTGAGACTTCTATGTTATTATGAGATAATTCACTTTTTATGGTGTATATACTGTCCTTTGACATATTATATCATGAATCCCTTTATTCACATGATATTATAAATATTTGATTAATTTTATTACTCAATTATTTTTATTTAAGTGTCTTTAAATTGGTTAAGAACTCTTTAACAAAAATATCATTTTAAATGTTTTAAATATTTATTATTATAAATAATTCTCATTAATGACCATGTTTTAAAAATAGTTTTAAGGATTTATTTATATAGACATGAATGTTTTGAAATTAAAATTCCATTCAAATATTTTAATGTTTTATGGGACACATTGATTGAAAAATCACTTTTAAATGACTTATTTGATAAATAGTATGACATTCAATTGTTTTCAAGAAAAAGGGTATATTTATCTCAAATAGTTTTATGAATTATTTTCATCTATTTTAATATCCTTCATTGAATTTTATTCTTGGTTGAGATTTATTTATTTTAATAAAGTCATCCATATTGCATTGACTGATAAATTTTTGTCTGTGAATGTGCTATTTTTATACCATTAATGGTTTGTGGTAATAGTATTAACCCATTTCATGTTAGTTTTAATATTAATGTTTAGATTATTATTCACCCTTTTCATATGAGAAATACATTGGACATTGTAAGTGACGGGTAGGGTCCACTATATCCCCTCGATGCATCGGTAGGTCTCATGAGACAAACTAGTGTCAATGCACACGACCTTGACATAAATATTATTTTGAAGTCATAGCCCGAGACCTTGACTATGTGGTTATGATGATCAGAATTATGCATCACATCTTTATGAAATTATCTATTTATATTGAAAGTGATTATTTGTCATGTAGAATATCTATATGTATAATTAAATTGAATTATTTTATTTATCTTTATCATATTATGCTGAAGATTATGTATAAAAGGCTTGTGTTTTAGTATTATACATTTCCATAAATATTTATGATTATTTATGATAGTTTCTGCTATATTTTTATCCATACTGAGCATCTGATCTCACCCATTTCTTATGTTTTATTAATTCTATAATGGAAAAGGTATATTAAGATTTTCCTGTAGGAACCGAATAAAGGAAATGAGTGTGTTCAAAGGGGGCACAACTTTTTTTTCCAGATCATAATGTAATGTAAATGTTATGAATGTATCTAGTACTTCCAAGGCTACTAAACTAATCTGTCTTTAGAGACATGATCTCTTGTGATCATAACAATGTTATATAATAATTCAAAGACTCTATGTAAGTAGGGTCAAGGAATTACAGTTGGTATCAGAGGAAGTTTTGTAGAAACTATGTAAACTATAATTATAAAAACTCTAATTAGATAACATTTCCCAAAGAACAACTTTGAGGATTAGTATAGAAGAACTTCATAGAATTTTGGTAACGTAGTGGTTTTGTGAATTTTCCATGAAATACATCCATGTCTTCATACGAGTAGGTAGAGGCAGCTCTGGAATAGATGTATCTATGGGTACAATCCAAAGATACCGCTTTGAGCTAAAATCAAATGGGAACTGGTGCACGAAAATGGGAATTGATGCACTCTTTCTTACGACACTCCCGGGGATATGGTTTGGATAATTCTCATTTTCATTACAGACCAATTTGAAGGATATATAAATATATGAAGAGAATAAAAAACCTTGGTTAATCCTAAGGTGTTTCTAATTAAAAATAAGGTGCCATAGTATTTTCTAAATAATTTTATTACTATTGATTCTCACCCTATAATTTCTGGTTTTAGCCAATTGATTGATTCCAAGGAAGTCATAGTATCATTGAACACTATGTAAAATGTGGCCATGATGGTAGAATTGTGAAACTAAATGGAAGGTTGATAGGCATAAATGATATCGTGAACATGCCGAAGAAGGTTTCTAAAAATATGATCAATAACATATTCACTAACCAACTCCCAACCTCAACAAAGAAGCGGAAGGTGGAGAATGATAAGATCTCCAGTAGTAGAGTTCATGTAGAAAAGAATTCTCAATTTCCATCATGTTGGAAATGTGGAAGGAGTGACATTCAAAAGTGTCTCAATGGAACAATGAAATAATTTATGTGTGGAAATGAAAGGCATACAGTAAAGAATTTTTGAGAAAAAATGTAGATTACTATAGAAGAAAATAAAAATGATTCTAAGAATCCATTTATAGATATTTTTCAAAAATGTAGGGGACCAAGTATTTACCCGAGTCAATTCTCTACACTATAGGATAACCACTAGGTCATGGAAGAACCTATGTGGAAAAAATTGGATGGAGAAATTTTTAAATGTATTAATTCTATTTACTAATGGCATTACCTTGGAATACAATTCTCTTGAATGTGTAACGCTGTTGTTTGTTATTTGAAAATTCAATTTGGGGAATAATTATCTTATCTTTTGTGAATATAGTTATAAAAACCCATTTGGGATTATATTATCCTTTAATTAGAGGTAATTGCATGTTTTTAGGATGAAAATGTGAGATATGAGATGTCATTTGTGGTTAAATTATGTTATGGTTATTTTTAAAATTTTTACTCATTTTGGGAATGTTAAACATTTTATTTTGAAAAAGTACAACACGCAGACCACGTGAAAACCTTTCACATCGGACAAAGCTACGGGAATCTAACCCACAACCAATGTGCAACATGGATTTATTGCATACCACTAGACTATGTGAAGACCCTAGTTAGTGTGACTAATTGTTTTAGTCAAATGATTTTAAATATCAATAATAAGATGATTTGGGATCTTATGTTTTATTAAATGGATATCTATAGTATAAGAAAATGATGTAGTGATTAAGTGATAAATGGTATTTTGGAAGATGATCACTCTGTTGGGAACAATATATGCCTACGGAAAATAGAATACTATGGGATTTAATTTGAGGCGTAATTATGGATTATTATTTATGGGGAATCAATGTTTTTATAGAGATTAAATTTATTAATTGGAATTATTAATCTATCATAGAGAATATGTGATTTGAATTATTAAACATCAATATGAGATATTAAGAGTAGTTGATGTTATTTGGAGATAAATGTTAAGATTTACTATGAAAGACTATGTGATTAAATTTTTCTGAGCCATCGATTTCAATCTTAGTTTGGATTAAATTGAATTATTTTAAGGACAATGGTTTATTTAATGGTCTTTATTGAACTTTTCTTATTATTTGTTTAATTTTGGAAATTAATATTAGTAATTTTTTCTATAAAGGATTATCCATTTTGAGGATCATCTGAGCTTGTACTAACCATTTTGGTTTTTTTTAATCTCTAAAGACAATGGAAATATATAGTTCATCCTTTGTGGATTCTATGATTCTCTAGATGTTGATTCTAGCACTTCAGGTGTGACCAAGTCTTCTTGAATACTCATCGTTTGGAGAAAAGATGTGGTAGTGGATTATATTTAATAAAGTATGAATTTATACGTGAAATATAATTATATCTATTTTTGTTCATTGTCAATCTCATAAATAAATTCCTCAACCTTATGAAATCGAACTGAAAACAAAAAAACATTGTATGTTTACTTTTCCAGTTACAGAACTAATTACCGTTTAACCAATCACATGTTTGTGGTTTTCTTGTTGTTAACATTCTCCTAATCATATATTTCTATCACTCTTCATTAGAACACGACACTTAGTTTATCTTCCATATCCATGTTTTCTTAAATGGAATCCTAGTATGGGTAATATCAAGTGTCCTTTGTACATCTCTTTCTTTCTTTTAAAGTGATAGTTTTATTGACTCATTTTTAAATGTGTGACTTTCAAATAAGTTCCCAATCCAAATTCTAAAATTTGAAGGACATGATTTCCAAAATGGGTGGATGAATGTAACATCCGAAGATTTCATAGAAAGTTATTTTTTAAAGTAATTCAATAGATTGTGCTATACGAAACACTGAGTTCGACCGCACCATGACTTACCAAACTAACCGTTCAAAAAGTGGTTATGAATTGTATTAACCTCATTTTGAGTTTTATATACTCCATATAATTCTTATATCCATATTATGTGTTTCTCAGACATAATATTAGAACAAATACAATTTTTTAGATAAAATAAGTATTTTTCAAAAAATTCAGTTTTACTCCTTTTTAATGGAGAACCCTTTTTAAATTCAATAGATGATTCTTTTATATATTCAATTTTACAAAATAATATTTTTCTTTAGGAGCGGGACATAAAAATTTAGTTTGGATAATTTTTTGGTGATTTTCTAATAACATTTATATTTTTATGAACAGTGAAAAATACTAAATTTTAATTGAAAACAAATTTATTAATCAAAATAATTTATAGGGTAAAATTATACATTTTAATGTTTTTGAATTATAAATAGAATATATTTTTATCATTTAATTCGATGATGCTCATTGGATGTAATTTCACATTCAAATTGGACATAATTCATATCAATATTTTGATATTTTTTACTAAATTTTACCACTTATGGGAATTGAATTTAAAAAATATGAAATACACTGGTGACATCTGTATATAAAATATGGTTCAATAGGATGAAAATAATTTTTGGTTAACAGTAGCCTTTGAATTTTATTTACCACATCATAAAGAAAATAGCGCAATTAATAGTTAAAATGATATTATAAATACACTAACACATGTCCTAATTCTATTGGATAACAATAATTCAACCAAAACCAGCATTAAGACAAAAATATCATCCTTTTTTATCCAATTGGATTAGATTAGGACATTTATTATGTTTTATTTAAGGTAGAGTTAAAAGTGTTAAATTCATTTTTTAATAACTAAAACATTTTTCATATAGGGATACATATAAGATTAATTAAACTATAAATATTCATTAGAAAAATATAATTATTTAATACATCATGGTATTTTATTTATAATTTTTAGAAATTAAATTATTAAATATATTTAAGAAAAATGATGACGCATTAATTATATTATTAATGAATGATTAAAATAGTTGATGTTATAAATATTAAAATAAATGTAAATTGAAACTTTTGATTCCATAAAAGAATTATATAGTTTAATATGATATGTTGGGTTGATTAAAGTTATTTCTTAGAAGAAATTATATTGTTATGACTTTAACAAAAACAAACTACTAAATAGTGTCAAAATTGACAAAAATGAGATTATTAAACAAATCAAATTTTTGAAAATTAAATTATTGTCTTAAAAATATTTTGTTTGTCCAAAGGACTTATATAATGATATATATGTCATCAATTAACCACTTTATGTTCTCTTGGAAATTAATAGTTTGTTTATTAACCATGAAATATAAAAATACAAGAAGAAATGTTAAACGTTATACTATTTAACTAAGATTTTAATATAAATGATAGGGTTTATATGGTGACCTAAACATTTATAAAACCTTTTGGTTTAGTGGTGTTACACCCATACCAACCTTATCATATAAATAAATCCATTTTGAGCAATTAGAAACTGAAAAATATTTTATAATAAAATAATATTTCAAGATTTTCCTAAAGTGACCCTCACCTCTCTTATAAAAGGGTACATCCCCTTCCCTTAATTTCACACCTCCTTAGCATTTTGGATTGGCCAAAACCTACTCAAATATCCTATTAACTACCATCATTTTAACCTATTGTCCTTAATTTGATCAAAAATCCATCCTAATGAGCCCTTTTGTTCAAATCAAAATGATGAACCTAAAGAAGAGGTAATTACATCATCACATCTTTCAAGGTTCTTTTCTTCTTCCACTCCAATTTTATTTTGTTTTTTCATTACTAAAATAATAAATACAGTAACTTTTACATAATTAGATGTTATTATAAATATGGTACAACCATATTAAATATTAAATACATCCTATGAATGAAAAAGTCATCATATGTTCGTACGTACAGCTTACCGTCTCCACATCATGGTGTAGTTTGTTATTCAACACTTCATTATTTGGATGGGTATAATAATGATGATAATTGATGTAAATATTAAATATAACATATATATAATTCTGTATATATGTAATATACCATCCAATTATATATGATTTCACCATTAATATAATGATACTGTCTCTCTTGTGTATACACGGCTTACCGTCTCCACGACGTGATGCGATTTCATTTCCCCTCATAACCATTTTAGAGTAATTTTCATTTTATGATTAAAAATAATGTTTAAGTACTTAATATATTTCTAGATATGAATAAAATACCTTCTATTGATAACAAACATGACTTACATAACAAACCATATAAAATAAAATGAACCAGTTAAAAAAAACAATGATACTACTAAAATATTATTAACAAAGAATTTTAGAAGGTCATATATGATATCATTTTTTTGTATGCGGTTCTTGTATAATTTAATAAAAATTATTTCACCATTATATCATAGATTAACATACACTCCACTATGTAAAAGTACATTGTAAGGGGTTTTAATCTTACTTTTTATTCCTGTGAGACTCATGCTATATTTTCCACTACCTCATGTTGTGTCGTATATGTACTACAATATTATTTGTGTAAAATAATTAAATTTATCGGTATTTACTTCTTCATTGTGTGATACTTCTCTCATGGGGTGTATGTTTTATATGTTACCAAATCGGTAAGGGAAATTATAATATCAATTTTAACTCATGGAGTTTTACTCACAATTCATTGATTATTTTACTCCATTATTATACGTGAAATCACTATTTATTTATCTATGTTGTAATTTACACTCCCCTTTGTGTGGATACACTTTTGATACATGTAATAACTCCATTGATAAATTCTCATGTCATTGATATGAACTTGATATGAGTATTCTTAACTTAATTTCCATTAATTGAGTTAAACATTCATGTCATTGGTTTTATTTTTACAGGAATATGTGTGAATGTCTTATTATAGATTTACACTAAATATACATTAATATTTAGTGTATTTATATTTTCACACATAATTATGTCATTCATTTATCCTTAATATAATTATATGGTCTTTTTAAGAGATTTTTTCTCAATTTACATTCCATTGAAACATCTTTGTTATTACGCGCCAAATCACTTTTTATGGTGTATATATTGTCCTTTGACATATAATATCATCAATCCCATTATTATAAATATATTATAAAGTTTTTATTAATTTTATTCTTCAATTATTTCTGTTCAATCATATTTCATTTGGTTAATAACTCTTTAACTAAAATATCCTTGAAAATGTTTTAAATATATAATATTATAAATCTTTCTCATTAATTTCCATGTTTTAAAAATAGTCTTAACAATTTATCGATATGGACATGAATGTTTTAAAATTATAATTCTTTTTAACATTTTCCAAGTGGTATGAGAATATTTGATTCAAAAATCTCTTTTAAATGACTTCTTTGATAAATAGTGTGACGCTTAAATGTTTTCAAGAAAAGGGGATTTTTTTCTCAAATAGTTTTACTCATTATTTTCATCTATTTCAATATCCATTATTTTATTTTATAATTTATTGAGTTTTATTTATTATAATATAATCTTCTATATTGTATTCAATGAGTTTTGTTTGACTATGAATGTGTTATTTTTATGTCGTTCATGGTTTGTGGTAAAATTGATGAAATTACTTATGTTTGTTTTAATACGAATGATTAGAAAATGATTCACCCATTTCAAATGAGGAATGTGTTGGACTTATTACGTGATGGGTACAGCTAGTTAAAACCCCTTGATGCATTTTTAGTTGTCATTATAAAATCCAGTTTCATTGTACAAGGCCTTGACAAAATTATTGTTTTGTAGTCTTGGAATTAGGACTTGACTATGTGGTTATGATATCCGGCATTATGCATTATTTCATTATGAATTTTTCTATTGATATTGCATGTTATTATTATACTAGTAAAATATCCATGTGAATAATTAAATGGAATTAATTTTTTTATCATTTCCATATTATGATGAAGTTTAAGTTTAAAAGGCTTGTGTTTTAGTCTTATGAATTGCCTTAAATGTTTAGGCTTATTTATGATATTTTTTACTATATTGTTATCCTTACTAAGCATCTGAGCACCATCATTTATTATGTTTTATTTATTACATGATGCGAAGAAGTATACTACGATTAAACCACATGAATAGGCTAAGGGATAAGAGTGTGTTCAAAGGGGACACAATCACTAGTGGAAAAAACAATGAACACGTCGGCATTTTTCACGTCAGTTCTATATAACCGATGTGAAAAGATTTAATGATCAATATATCACATCGATTATTTTATAACCAACATGATATATCGAACATGATCTATTTTTTACGTCAGTTATTTTATAACTGAGGTAAAATATACGGATATTATCTTTTTAATGTTGGTTATTGTATAACCGACGTGAAAATCGAATCTGGAACGCTTTATCACATCGGTGATAAAATGACAGATGTGATAAAGGAATTCTCAGCGCTTTATCACATCAATTATAAAAAACGGAAGTGATAAAGCTAATCTCCGCAATTTATCACTTCAGTTATCAATAGAACCGATGTGATAAAGCGACATTTATCACGTCAGTTATTTTATAAACGACGTGATAAATTATTTTCTACATAGGTTATTTTATAAAAGACGTGATAAATTATTTTCTACATTGGCTATTTTATAAACAACGTGATAAATTATTTTCTACTTCAATTATTGAATAACTGAAATTATAAACATTAAAAAATAGTTTACAAACTCAGTTGTTAAATAACTGACGTGATAAATCTTTTAAATGATTTATCGCACCTCGTTTTAAGTAATTTGATTTCATCGATCAGGCGACCTGTGACTCATCTCTCTCGCATGGAAAACCTAGAAATGATTCTTCAAATTCATTCCCTCCAGCCTCTTTTTTCCAACATCATTATTAATATTTATTATCATCAAAAATATCAGGTCAACTCACAACACTCACGTAATCCTCAGAAGACTCATTTTCAGTTTTTATTTTCTGTGATGACCTAACCTAATTTTTTGAGATGTTGTTTTTCTTTTTTCATGCTATCATGGTAAGTCTCACAGTGTTCATTTATACCATGCCAAATTCTATTCTGGTAAAATAAAGCTATGGAATTGATATCATGCAAGTTTATGATTTTTGTGTGTTCTATCATGTGTGTGTGAGCGTACATGGGTTTTCCACGAGGGTGGGGGGATATGCAATTCGGTGGGGGAGTCTAGGGGGGGTTGGGTGGGCTGTCCAGTGGGGTGGGGGTGTCCAGGGTGTGTCACAAGGGGTGGGGGTGGTGTCTAGGGGGTTGTGAGGGCTGTCCAAGGAGGTTGGGGGTGTGAGGGATGTCAATGGGGGTGGGGTGGTGTCCAGGGGGGTGTGGGGGCTGTCCATGAGGGTTGGGGGTGTCCAGAGGGGTGGTTTCTAGGGGTGAGGGGGTTTTCCAAGGGGATAGGGGTGTCCCGGGGGTGGGGGTGTCTAGGGAGGTGAGTGGGCTACCCAAGGGGGTAGGGGGTGTCTAGGGGGGATGTCTAGAGGGGTGGGGATGTTCAGGGGTGGGGGCAGTCTAGAGGGTTCGGGGGGCTGTCCAGATGGTTGGGGGGTGTCCAGGGTGTTCATGGATGTGGGGGGGGGGGGGTTCCATGGGGTTGGGGGTGTCGAAGGGGGTGGTGGGTCTGCCTAGGGGGGGAATCCAAGGGGGGTGGGGGAGGGATGTCTAAGGGGGGTGGGGGTCTGTCCAGAGGGTTTGGGGGGGCTATCCGGTGGTGGGATTTCCATAGGGTTGGGGGTGTCCATGAGGGTAGGGGTGGGGGTGTCCAAGGGGATGTGGGGGGGGAGGGGGCTGTCTAAAGGGGGTGGGGGCTATCAAGTTGTTGGGGGTGGGGGATTTCAAGAGGTTTGGGGGCTGTCCAAGAGGGTGGTGGTGTCCAGGGGGGTGTCCAAGGGGGTGGGGATGGTGTCCATGGGGTGGGGGGGGGGGGATGTCCAATGGGGTGGTGGTGTCCAGGGGGTGTCGAAGGGGGTGGGGGTGTTTAGGGGGAGTCAATGGGGGTGGGGGTGGTGTCTATGGGGGTGGAGGGGCTGTCCAAGGGGGTTAGGGTGCCCAAGGGGTTTTAGGGGATGTCAAAGGGGGTGGAGGTAGTGTCTGGGTGGGGGGGGGGGGCTGTCCAAAGGGGTCGGGGTGTCCAATTGGGTGGGGGTGTAAAGGGGGTGAGGGGGTTGCCCAAGAGGATAAGGGTTTACAGGGATGGGGTGGTGTCAAGGGTGGTGATTTGGATGTACAAGGGGGTAGGTGGTGTCCATGGGTGTTGGGGAAATCTAAAGTGGTGGGGTTTGTCCAGGTGTTGAGGGCTGTCTAGAGGGGTGGGGTGCTATCCAGACGTTTCTGGGGGCTGTTCAGAGGGTTGGGGGTGTCCAGGGTGTCTATGGAGGTGGGGGGGTCAGTCCAGAGGTGTGGGGGGGGGGGGCGTCCAAGTGGGGGGTGTAGAAGGGGGAGGGAGTTGTCCAAGGGGGTGGGGGTGTCTACAGGGGTGGGGGCATGTCTAGAGGGTTTGGGGGATGTCCAGGGGGTGTGTGTGTGTGCGGGGGGGGGGGGGGGGGGGGGGGGAGGGGGTGTCCAAGTGGGTGGGTGTGTCGAAGGGGGTTGGGGCTGTCCAAGGGGGTGGGGGTTTTCCAAGGGTGTGGGGGGTGTCCACAGGGGTGGGGGAATGTCTAGAGGGTTTGGGGGATGCTCAGGGGGGGCTTTCTAGAGGGTTGGAGGTGTCCAGGGGGGGTTTCCGAGGGGTGGGGTGGGGGGTGGTGTCCAGGAGGGGTCGGTTGTCCAAGGGGGTGGGGGGGCTGTCTAGAGGGGTGGGGCTATAGAGGTGGTGGGGGGTGTCCAGAGGGGTGGGGGTGTCTAAGAGGGTGGTGGTGTCCAGGGGGTGTCCAAGGGGGTGTGGGTGGTTTATAGGGGGTGGGTGGTTTTCCATGGGGGTGTTGGTGTCTAGGTCGTGTCCAAGGGGGTGGTGGGTGGTGTCCAAGGGGTGGGGGTGGTGTTTAAGGGGCTGGGGGTGTTGTATAAGGGGGGTAGGGATGTCCAGGGGGTGGATGTGGTGTCTAAGGGGGTGGGGTTGGTGTCTAGGGGGTGGGGGCCTCTCTAGAGGGGTGGGGTGGGGGGGGGGGGTTTCCATAGGTTTCAAATCATCAGGATCTGAGTAGTTTTCAGTAGTGAATGTATGCATATTTTAAATTTTATACTTCATATTTATTTTTTATGGAAGGGTGAATTTGGTATCCATTGGCACAAGGATATATTTTTGTTAATGTTAAGAATAAGGGATCTGAGATGAATTTAAAACTATTATATCTAACTATATTTTCTTTTTAAATTTAATTTCATGTATATTTTTTTAAATACCCCTAAATTTGTTGTATATTCCAAAATTGTTTTACATTCAAATTATGATATTTTTCATATAAAAATATATTTTTATTATCTTAAAAATATTTATAATTATGATATTTTTATAAGTAATAATGATTCCAAAATGGATTACGGCACATCGAATGAGATATGAATATGAGGAAGGTGTTGATGCCTTTTTGGAAATTTCTAAACAAAAAGTTCCAAGTAGTGATAATTTTTTCTTTCCATGCCTGAAATGTATGAATATGAAGAATTTGAAAAGTAGAGATATAAAATGTCATTTGATTTGTCGTGGTTTTAAACCATGTTACAACCCTTGGATTTTGAATGGTGAAAATAGATAGAATGTCAGATCTACTGATGATGATGATTCATAAGGTGGTAACTCCGATGGAGTTGAAGAAATGATTCGCGATATTGCAGCAGAACAAATTGAGATAGAACCTATAGTTTCATGTCTCTATGGTGATGCGGATAGCCCATTTTATCCTGGTTATACAGATTTTACGGTTTTTTCGGCGTTGTTAAGATTGATTAACCTGAAGGAGAAACATGGATGGAGTGACGTAAGTTTTACAGAGCTGTTACAATTGATGAAAGGCATTCTTCTGAAAGATAATGATCTTCCAGATTCACATTATAAGGGAATGAAAATATTATGCCTGATTGGATTCGGATACAAGAAAATACATGCATTTCCCAAATGAATGTATGATATATATGAAGGAATATTAATTTTTGTTATAGTGTCCTAAATGTGAGACATCATGGTATAGGGTGAAAGAAAAATAACAGGCTGATGTAGAGATTACAAAGACACCTTCCATGGTATTTTGGTATCTTCCCATAATTCATCATTTTAAAAGTTTATATAGTGATTCACATGATTGAAAAATGTTAAGAAGGCATGCTGATGAGCGGATATGTGATGAAAAAAATACGTCATCCAGATGATTGTCCACAATTGAATAAAATTGATGAGCAATATCCTACATTTGGAAATGAAATTAGAAATCTTATACTAGAGTTGTGCACTGACGGAATTAATCCATATAGAGCCCTCAGTAACACACATAGTTCATGTCCTATTTATAGGTAATTTACAACCTCTCTCCTGAAGTTTGTATGATGCACAAATATGTCATGTTGAGTATAATAATCTCTTGTCTGATGAAACCCAAAATTGTTATTGATTTTTTCTGGTAACCATTGATTGATGATTTGAATCTTTTATGGGAGGATGGAATTATGGTGTATGATTCTTATAAAATGAAATATTTTCAACTGCATGTAGTCCTTATGTTCACAATAAATGACTTCCTAGTATATGGAAATTTTTCAGGATATAGTGTTAAAGGGCATAAATCATGATTAATTTGAGAACAAAGGAATTCATATTGTCAATTTCATAAACGGAGTAAAACGTCGCACCTGGGTCATTAAAAGTTTTTTCATATGGATCACTCTTATAAAAGACTAAAAAAGTCATTCCATGGCTCACAAGAATTTTATATTTCTCCCAAACCATTATCCCCTTATCTATATTTTGAGAGGGTGGAAAACCTTGATGTGAAATTGGGAATGACAAAGAAATCTGGTAATGATTGACATATTTGGAACAAAATGTGAATATTATTTTAGCATCCATATTGGAGATATCATGAAGATAAACATAATATTTATTTCATGCACGTGGAGAATAATATCTATGATAGTTTTATTGGAACATTGTTAGGTATTAAAGGAAAGACAAAAGATAGGTTGAATGAATGATTAGACTTACTATTAATGGGAATACATTTAGAGTTAGCTCCCACTCTTAATAGAAGATGAACCTTTCTTCCCCCGACTATTCATACATTATCCAAGAGGGAGAAAGTTATATTTTTTTAGTTTCTTCATGATATCCATGTTCTCCATGTTTATTCATCAAATTCAAAAAATTTAACTCTATGAAGGACTTAATGTTGAGAGGTATTAAATTTCATGATTGTCATGTCACGATACAACAACTTCTACCAGGTGCATTGCATGGAATATTTCCCATCCGTGTAAGAAAGACTATAATGAAGTTGTGTCATTTTGTCAATTCAATTTGTAATAAGGTTATTGATGTTAATTGTTTGAACACTTTGGAAAAGGATGCAATTTGTATACTTTTTCAATTGGAAATTTATTTTCCTCCAAATTGTTTTGATATAATGGTGCATTTAATGATTCATCTAGTTTGAGAAATAATGTTTTTTGGAATTGTATATCTTCAATTGATGTATCCTTTTGAAAGGTATATGAAAATATTGAAGGGGTATATTAATAATCAATATCGAGCTGATGCCTCCATTATTAAAGATATATTTCTTAGGAGGTTTCAGAGTTTTGTACGAGCTACATGGCTGCGACACAGCACATAGGCCTGCCTCCATCTCTCCATGAACGAGTTAATAATGAGGGAAAGGGGATTCATGGTATGAAATTCAAATCTTTGAAAAAATAATAGATGAAGAAGTTAGAATTATACATCAGTAATAATATAGCTGATTCTCAACAGTATATTACATTGCATATTAATGATTTGAAACAATGTAATCCAAAGAAGAAAGAATTTTTGGATTTTGAATGAGCACAACAATTTTTTTCATGGTTTAAAAAGACCATTCTTGGTAGATAAGATGTATCAGAGACATTAAAATGGGTAGTGGGTGGTCCATGTTTAAATTTCATATCATTTCCCGGTTATGAAATTAATGGTTATACATTTCATAAGAAAGCTCTAGACAAAATAAGTGTAGTTCAGAATAGTGGTGTATTGGTGTTTGTAGAAGCAATTATTTTTTTGACTTCTAAAGATAAAAATCCAATATTTGCATCAAGTTCATGTTATGGAGTGATTGAAGAAAGATGAGAGGTTGATTACTATAAAAATAAAGTTCCTATTTTTAACTATAAATGGTTTGTTAGTAAAAACAGTGTCAGACACGATGAATTTGGAATGGCAGTTGTCAATCTGAATAGATTGGAAGACACCGCTGATTCTTTTATAATGGACACACATGATGAAAAAATTTTATACATAGTAAATAAATTATAAATGTAGTGGGCTATTGTTTTATAAGGGGAAAAACAATATGTTGGTGAGAATGAACTTGATAAAGATGTTGATTTACATGAGATCCCTACTTCCATGGAATTATTAATAGAATATAATGATGAGAATGTTTAAGTCATGGTTTGTGCCATAAGGAATGATCACGATGAAGGAATGTGGGAAAACAATCCATATTTACATTCCTAAAATTATAGGTAACATGTGTTTATTACTTGTTTACATTTATTATTTTCATAAAATGTTAGATATTGTATATTTTTTCTTTATTAAAACATGTATTAAAACAAATAAATATAAGTTTTTATTTGTTTTAATTTTGTTTAGTTTAATTTATAATGTTTACCATTACATAAATTATATTTCAATTATTTTTTTCAATAAAAATTACATTACCATGTTTACCATGTTTACTAGGTTTAGCATGTTTACCATGTTTACCATGTTTACCATCTTTTCCATATTTACCATCTTTTACCATTGTTTAACATGATTACTATATTAACCATGTTTACTATTACTTAACTTAGTACAATTTTATATTTTCTGTTTACATTAGTATTATAATATTTGAATTTGTATATTTGTGAACTAATGTTTGTTTTTTTATTTGACGGAAAATGACAGATCAATCATTTAATCAACCACGTGATTCTGGTGATGATAATATTGGTCATACCTCCGGGGAGGAACATTCACATGCTCCTCTTGATGTTCCCCTATCTTCCTCAAGTACTCCTATTAAGAAAAATAGTTAAGAGTTGGTAAATGTGGGTGAAAACATCTACCAAAATTATCACTTGACTGTATAACGGATCAGAGGATACTCGTGGAGTTTTATTTGTATGATATTCATCAAGGTCCAAATTAAAAATATTTTAAGTGTTTTCTATCAACTCCGGGTAAGAGAAAGGTAATCATTTTGTTTGATGACTGGAGAAGTGTGGACAAAGTGGTAATCTCTCAGATGTTGGATAAATTTTTGTTAATATCTTTTTCTATTTTTTGACTATTATTTAAATGTTTCTTCTATATATAATATGTTTAACCTTATCTTTATCTGATGACATTTGGTATTCCTGACACTATAAGAGTTAGGAAGAAATGCTTATCAATGCCTGCCATGAGATGGATGAATTTAAAATCAAAACTCTCATCTCATTTCATTTTTTTTCATAGTTTTCATTACAATCCTTGTAATATATGTCCTTTCATAGATGAAGACGCATAGAGATAGTTTGTTGACACTAGAATAAATTATTCATTTTTGGTATGGGAAATGTAATATTTTAGAAGATTTATTTTATAAATGATCTTATTTATGTTTTGTTAATGATTTATTATTCTTAATTTATAGAAAAGAAGGAAATCTCATGAATATATCCAATCATATAATGTATACCCTCATAGTTTATCTCGGGGAGGGTATAAATTATTTGAAGATCAAATGCTAGCAGAAAAATTAAAAAAAACTAGGAGCTGAGTATTCATACTCTGGAGAGGTGTCCCCTCTATACCCTCCATCTAGACATGAAAAATAGATGAGATCTCAGATGGGAAAAAGGGAAATATATTTTAGATGATTCAAGAATCATATCTGAGAGTATTGTAAGATATATATTTTATTTATTTAAGTTAACTATATTATTAATATAATTTCAATCATTACAAAAATGGTCAATTAATTAATACAAGATTATTTTGAAGAGTAGAGCTCACAGGTGGTATTTACATCTGCAAGGAGGTAATATATTTTATTTGTAGCATTGGGATATCCCAAACATCATGGTCGTGTATGGGGATATCCGACGGGTGTATAAGTAAGAAAAGTGTTGACACATTCTTCAACTTCTTACATTGATGGTGTTTATTAAAAATAAATAGAATCTGTGGAGGCTTACATTCATAATATTAATTCAATGATGGAGGAAAATATTAGTTTATCAGTACAATCGATGTTTCGAGACATATAAATACAACTTCAAAGAGCAACTCCCACCCCTCCACCTCCCTCTGTAGACAACATTATGTATCCTCCACCGCCGTTAGTAGCTCACACACTCCCTGCTGATCCTGCGGACCACATATTTTATCTTACTCATCCACCACAACTTCTTACTTAATGCGATTTATATTTTGATGATCCCAAAAATCATATAGTAGCTTCTAGGATGGTATATTGTATATGATATACAGTTCATCATCAAAAATTATAGTAAGAGAATAAAAGTGTCACCGTACATGATATTATAAATAGATCAGCTCATGTACCATTACCTATATATGAGGTGTTGACAGTTGGACATAGTATCAAACATTTTTTAATTTGGCCATCCAGACTTCTGTGACTCATTAACATATAGGTTTGTATGTGATATCTTCTATTTTATTTTTTTATTAAAGTGTGTTTATCATTTGAAAACTAATATATTTTTCTATTTTTTTCACTGGAATACTTTAAAGCTAATGAAATAATATATAGACAACACCAAAGTCAAATGGCTATGAAATCAGATACATATTCTAGTAGTCTTGATAGATTGTCATGATATTCAAATTTTTGGCAGATCATTATGAGTTTCCAATGGAAGCTCAAGTTTGTGTATGTGAAATAACTGTGGGGTTTGTCAAAACTGATATCATAGAGCTTGTTACATAAGATAAGTTGGGCATCAATTTCGTGTAAATTTTTTCCATGAAAGTCTCAACACATTTTACCTACATTATATTTATTAAAAATGAATACTTATGTCTGTTTTGTATTAGGTATCTTTACAACATTTGTGAGATGAATGAGTGGACAAATGTATATGGATAAAAGGACCTGCATTTTATTTCCCCTAAATCACATGCATTGGATGCGGAACAAATAATGCTTTATATTGCGGAATGATTTGAACATAAGATAGTCACATAATGTTGGATGATTCCTTTGTGTGAGAGGTATGAAACACATCTCTCTCAAAGAGTTCATTATCTTTTCATATAAAAACCACTACCCTTAAATTTTATTTTATCAGTGATCATTGAATGTTAGGTGTTTTTTTCCAAGGGAGAAAACACTTTATTGGATATGCAATGTCCATGGGGATGTGCGGGAATGTTTTAAGAAAATGTTGGAAAATTATGTTTCAAATTCTCACTAGTTTTATATATTATAATGAATTTTAAATTTATCCCATTCGTATTATTTCCTAATATGGTATGTTTCTACATCCAAAAATACACAACGGAAAGAAGTGTGAAGATCAAATATATAAATGTAAAGGTAAATATCCATTTATAATTTGTACTTTTTGATTTATTACATAAATATAATATATTGTGTTTACAGTCATTGGAACAGAATTTTCGTGAACAACTAGTTGTTGTCAAATGCATATATTATATGTTAAGATTTGTGTATGAAATAATGACAACTAGAACAGTCATAAACATTGACATGGTAAGATTTCCTTTTAAAAATTTCCATAATATTTCATTTGATTTATTCACTATACACGTTAACTACTATAATTTTAATTTTTATCTATTTGAGGACCCTAAACCCTATAGTCCTCAAGACGTCAAACACTTTCTACCGGAATGGTCAAATTATTTTTCAGGTTTGAATGAATCTTAGTTGATTGTAGTGTAAAATGTAATTTTGAATATTGTCATTGTCATTGTGTATTTGGTAGTCATTTATGATCGATTTAGTTTTTTATAAATTTGACATTAAAAGGTTGGAATGTTAATTATGTAAATGTTTAATTTTTCTCTACTTCTTTTTTCAGACTACATGTGATGGATTTTCTAGTATGGATTATACTCTGGGGACGAGGGGTTCCAAGGGTGTGGGGGGCGTCCAGTGGGGTGGGGGTTATCCAGGGGTGTGGGAGGGATATCCGGTGGGGTGTGGTGTGTCATGGGTGTCCATGAGAGTGGGGGATTGGGGTATACTAGGGGGTGAGAATGTATCCAGGAGGGTGGGAGGGTAGTACAGGGTAGTGGGGGTGGTCCAGGGGGTGTCCTGCGGTGTGGGGGTGTCTTCTGGGGTGAGGGGGTTTATAGGGGTGTGGGGGGGTTGTCCAATGGGATAGGGGGTGTCCTGGGTGTCCATGGTGATGGGGGGGGGGGGGGGGGGTCAGTACAGGGGGGTGGGAGAGGTGGCGCATGCATCCCTCGGGGGGTTGAACACTACTGGAAGGTACTCATAACTCTCACATGCGAAGCTCGAGCTCTCAAAATGTTTCACCAATGCTTTATCCCCCTGTAAACTTCATTCATTATAT
The DNA here is from genome assembly GCA_963277665.1 of Viscum album. Classification (NCBI taxonomy): domain Eukaryota; kingdom Viridiplantae; phylum Streptophyta; class Magnoliopsida; order Santalales; family Viscaceae; genus Viscum; species Viscum album. The sequence continues at coordinate 1,417,805,291 of OY728123.1, read as the reverse complement.
CACTTTGATTACACTATAACCAGGGGAAATGCTATCATGTGTGACTAAAACACTTGTATCTTAGTATTAGGGATATCCCGAATCTTGCGGGACTATAAATGATGCTCTGGAAGATTTCCACTACTAAGATCCAGGTATTTTGGTCACACATGATGGCGTTTCCCCTTGGTTATACTACCATCATGAGAGCTCAACCTTCGCATGTGAGAGTGATGTGTACCTTCCAGTGGCGTTCTATCCACTCGAGGGATGACATCATCTCTCTCCCAACACCAGCTATCCAGGGGATGTCCATGGGGTGGGGGTAGTCAAGGGGTTTGGGGGGGGGGGGGGTTCTTGGGGTGTGGTGGTGCAAGTCCAATGGGGTTGGGGGTTCTGGTTTGTGTTTGGTCAGTTTTTGGACTGTTTTTGTTCTAGGGGTGTTCATGGGTGTGTCGTTGGGGGCTATCTAGTTGGGGGGGGGGGGGGGGGTTCTTGGTTTGGTTTTGGTCGGGTTTTGGTCTGTTTTTTTGTCTTGGGGTGTCCAGGGATGTGGTGGGGGCTATCCAGTGGGGTGGGGGGGATGTCTTGGGGTGTCCCAATGGGTGTGGAGGGGCAAGTCCAGTGGGGGGGAGGGGTTCTATAGTTGTAGGAGGGATTTATATGGGAGTGATTTCAAATGTGGTAGGGGTGTCGAGGAGGATAGGGAGTATTTTCTAGTGGTGTGGGAGGGCTGTCCATGGGTGTGGGAGTGCTGTCCAGGGGGGTGGGGGGTGTCTAGGAGGGTGGGGGTTGTCCAGGGGTGTGGGGGTTCTCCAAGGGGTGGGGGTATTCTAGGTGTTTGAGGGTGTCTATGGGTGTGTGGTGGGGGTTGTCTAGTGGGATGGGGGGGGGGGGTCTTGTCTGGTTTTGGTCGGGATTAGGTCTGGGGTGTCAAGTGAGGTTGGGGGGTGTCCAGGGGTGTGGTTGGGGCTGTCAAGTGGGGTGGTAGGGTTGCCCAAGAGGAGTGGGAGGGATGTAACATGTGAGAGGGGGGATGTCTAGGGGTGTGTGCGTGTGTGTGTGTGTGGGGGGGGGGGTAGTCCAGTGGGGGCGGTGGGGAGGGCGGTCTAGGGGTGTGGGATGGGGATGTCCAGGAGGAGTGTTTTCCAGTGGGGTGGGGGTGTATAGAAGGGTGGGGGTTTCTAGGGGTGTGGGTGGGTTGTCTAGGTCTGTGGGGAGTGCTTTCCAGGGGGTTGGGGTGTCCGTGGATGGTAGGTTGGGAATGGGGGGGGGTGTCCAGGGCATGCGGGGAAGTCCATGGGTGTGGGGGGTGTCCAGCGTGTGTGGTGGGGGCTATCTAGTGGTGGGTGGGGGGGGGGGTTCTAGGTGGGTGTGGGAGGGATGTACAGGGTTGTGGGAGTGTTGTAAAGTGGGCGGGGGGTGTCCAAGAGGGTGGGGGTTGTCTAGGGGTGTGGGGGATTTCTAGGGGTGGGGGATATCCAAGGGTGTGGGGGGTGTCCATGTGTGTGATGGAGGGCTCTCCAAGTGGTGGTTTCGGTTGGGTTTTTGGTCAGGTTTGGTCTGTTTTTTCTCTGGGGGTGTCTAGTGGGGGTAGGGGTGTCCCAAGGGTGTGGTGGGGGGCTATACAGTGGGAGGGGGGGCGGTTCTGGTCTGTTTTTTGTCAGGTTTTGGTCTGTTACTGGTATTTTTTGGTCTGTTTCAGGTAGTTTGGCACGACATATTAGTGGTTGGTCGGTGGTGGGGGGTCGTCTAGTGGGGTGGGGGTGGGGGGTTCTGGTCTGTTTTTTTGTCTGTTTTTTGTACGTTTTTTGTTAGTTTTAGGTCTTTTGGAATGGCATGGACGTGGTTGATTGGTTTTATTTTAAAAAAAATGGTTTTTACGTCCGTTTTTTATAACTGGTGTTAAAAATAAATTGGGATTAGTTTTAAATGTCGGTTATTTGGAAATCGACGTAATAAATGCACGAGAAAATGTTTTTAGGTTGGTTATTTCATAACCGATTTAATAAATGGAAATTAATGGTTTTTTATATCGGTTATTTTATTACCGAAGTAGTAGATATGTTTTCATCTTAGTTATTATTTAACTGACGTGATAGATGCTTCAGAGGAGTGATTTATGAAATTAGTTTTATAATAACCGACGTGAAATATTATATAACACATATGTTATTAAATAACATACATAATAAACCACAACATAGAAGCATTTTCCATGTTAGTCTTTTATTGACCGACGTGAAAAACACATTGGATTTGGGTTTTTTACGTCGGTTATAAAAATAACGGATGTAAAAAACAATGTCTATAATCTCTCCTATAATAACGTCGACCAAAATATAACGTAAAAAATAAAAAAATAACCACCGTAAAAACGTTTTATCCACTAGTTAATGTTACGGTTTTTTCCATTTCATAATATAATGTAAAACTTATATACATATGTCATATATACATGGAAACTAAACTAATCGGTATTTCGATATGTGATCTCTTGTGATCATATCAATGTTATGTAATACTGCACGGACTCTGGGTAACTAGGGTCTAGGATTGACTACATTATCAACTATAATCAATTTTTATAATTTAAAATATGATTAAACACTAAAAATAAATTGATATTTTATGCATTACTAGTGTATAAATAAAAAAATTATTTTCATTGGGGATATCTTCAAATCAGATTAATATATTCAAATCCATTATAATATGAAATTTCAATATTGTGAGAATTCAAAAAATCATATCCCTCTAGGAGTTTCTAGAAAGGTGTGTAGTTTTATCCTCACTCATTATGCACCAAGTCAATATCATGTTGATACACAACCTACATTTTTATGGTGTTTACCCTAGGTGCATTTTTAAAAAAAATCTTACACTTCATAGTTTCTTGTATGACATTAATATTATTAGAACTAACACATTTTATAACTTACCAAAACATTATTATATCCTTTGATATATATAAATATCCCTAAAATCTATCATATTTTCATATTATATAATCAATGTTTCACTAAATCTAGTTCCCAATGTTTATACTAAACGTAAATTGATACCAAATATATCATCATTACTCTATTATACTATTTTAATTTTTTATCTTACTACATTTTCTAAAAATAAAAGGGATAATGTCTGATAGGGTCGAATTGTTTTGTATCCCTATAAGACTTTATACATAAATCATTATCACATTACAATTGAAACAAAGAAATGAATCATAATATTCAAGTGAAAATAATATTATTTCTTTTAGTATTTCCTTAAAATCATTCAAAGATCCCTTTATGATTTATTTTGGAATGGAAAATTTAATACATGGTGAGATTATTTTCTAAGGTAAATCATTAAAAAACATTTGTCATAAAGTAAATAAATCATGATCATTATAAAAGACATAATGAAATAATAAAATATTTTTCATAACTCATTCCATAAAATGGAAAATAATCCATGGATGATATAGAAATATAAATATTCACCAAAATAACAATAAATGGATCCATAATTATAGTATGCATAATTTTTAACATTTCAATCAAACCATTAATTCCTAATGTTCATACATCTGGTATAAATGGCTATGTGATACACTTAACACCCAATCATCGTTGTCTTATGAGACTATCATATGCATAGAGGGGATATAAAACCAAGATTCTATCACTTACTTTGTCAAAAAAAATTAATCATATAAAATAAATGAATAATAATTCATTACATAATCAACATTAAAATTTATATTTTAAAACTATATTGGAAAATGATAATATATTTTCTTGGTCAATAACTATAATTATAAGTTCATTATCAATCACAGGTAATATAGCTAACGGAATTATTATATTATATTCTGAAAAAATCAAAATATTCACAAAATGATATTGAAATATATGAGAATAATTTCTAAATAAAATTTGAAATAGTCTTTTAAAATGAGAAAAATATATGCTTTTATCTTGTTAACATATAAATTTTTTTTTTTGTGAATATTGACAAAAAGGATTTATATTAAAACAACCATTGAATATTTTAATGTGAGATTCAAAAAAAGGATGTTTTCGATGGTGGGAAAATTTTCATGAGTGATATATGCTAAAATAAATTTCCATTTAGACATTTTTTAATAAAAATAAATGGTACTCCATTCATAAAATTATAGTTATATTCCTTTTAATTTATTTAAAATTAATATAAATATGGTTGAAAATGACTTTAAATAATTTTTTTATCCTAAATATGAATATTCCTTAAATCATTTTAAGAAACAGGGATGTGGAATAAAAACCTTATTGACTAAAGATGAAATAATCTACCTTTTTCCTAAACAATATTTCTTGATCGTATTAAGTAAAAAAGATAATAAAATTATTGTAAAAATTTGAAATTAAATTAGTAACCAAAGGAGATAAAATAATATTTATTTTAAATGGGTAATATATTATAATATTCATTAATAGATATAAAAAATTCTAAATAATAAGGGACTTTAGAATAAACCCTTATCTCATGTTTGACATTCATCATATGATCCTTTAACCACTTGTTTGATAAATTTAAATTTATAATAAAGATATAAATACCCATATTCATATTAATAATATCATATATGATTTATTCATATCATATTATATACTTTTTATAAATTACACTTTATTGAAATCACGATTCAAAATGAAAACTTTTTCTTTTTCATTCTGTTTTAGTTCAGCAATATCAGTAATTACACATAAATCATGGTTAAATAATATAAAAAATGATAATAAGTTTCTTAATAAATTATTATAACCAAATATTTTGAATATTCCACATTCCTCAATAATTCATGTTATAATTACTATAAAATAACTCATGTGGGTGGTAAATTCCAAAATATTTAATGTGTTATAAAGATAGAATGCATAAGAACCTGCTAAGTTATAATATTAGTATAAAATTTATAGAATCTTGTACAATAATAAGTATTATATCGATTCACTATGTAAAATTATAGAACCCTCTATAAAAGGTGGATAAATAAAAAAATACATCACCAATGGAGACGACCATCCGTATGTAATCAAGAACGATAAATACATTATTTAATTATGGATAAAATAAGAAAGAAGGTTATATTTTAACATGATTGAATCAGTTTTATATCATATATATCAAACATATTTACTGAATATGTTATTAAAACATAACATGAGAGGTGTTTATTGAATATGAAACTCATCGCTACAAAGATGTGATACTTTACATGTACGCTTGTGTTGTACATTCATTTCTCATTTAAGGTAAGGGTGGTGGAAAATTCCTTTCCCTTAATCATAGTGAAAAATTATATTATTTATTATAATATATTTAATATCTTATTATGGATTAAATTTATTTGTAGTAATCAGAAAGAAGAAATTAACATGGAATTTTTTCGTAAATATTATAATAATCTATTTAACAAACATTCATTAGCTTACTGGTTAACCCTTCTTAGGACAGTATTAAGATAAGAATCATTGCTCAGGAATGTGGAATGGAACATAAGAATTTTTTTGGGAATGTATCGTAAGATCTAGAGTTATAAATATCTATCAATATAGTAGGAGAAGAAGTTCACTTTTACATTTGAGTACAGGGACAAACATATAATTACCATAAAGATAGAAATTATATAAAGTAACTATCATGTGAAAGTGGAAGAAAATTTAAAAAAAAATTAATGTCAATTATTCTATGGCCTAAAATTATTAAAATAATTATATATAGAAAATTTTATGTGGTATTCTTTATGATTATCTCATAGTTTACCCCCTCTAAACTCGTTTTAACACTAACTGCAATAAAACAATTTATGATATTTACTATTCATTATACCAAGAAATTAAATTGAACTTATTACCTACTATTAATTATTTTGATTCCAAATATGGAATCCATTTTACATAATTATATTTATATAAGTGGTAAAATATACTTCAATATAAGTGCATGAAATGAAACATAATCTGTTTTTTATAATAATGTTTGTTTATGAATAAAAAATATTTTATAGAAAAATAAAGTATACTATTAATTCCAATGGATTAATTTTAATTACATTAAATTTAAAAATAATTATTTTTCTTTTAAACTGAAATACATCTAAAAAAACCTTTTAAATAATTCATTAATAGATAATAACTGATAACAGATTTTGTTGAACAAAAGGATTGCCTAGATTTCTAAAATTTAAATAATATATTTCAAAGATAAATATTATTTTTTATATGAATTTAATTAGTTATTAAAAAAAATATTTTTATAAACTTTTAATATTTTTATTATATTATTATAATATCAAAATAATGTCAATTTTGTAAAAATAATTAGTTTTACCAATTCACCAAAAAATCAACTATTTCTAAAAAAATTCAAAAATTAACTCTATGCTTATTTTGATATGATAATTTTAAAATAATGTTAATTGTTTAAAATAATATTTCTAAAAACTATATAAGTTAATACAAATTAATCACACATAAAACACATAAAACTCATTTTAATGAAGAATATTAAATTGAGGCAAAATACTAATTTATTACTATTCACTACATAGTTAAAAAACTTTTCTGATTGAAAAAAATAATAATGAATTCATTATTTGTGTTCTGGAATTTTTTTACGTATTTCATAATTTGATTATTCATATTGATACCTTAAAACACAATAACTAGGTTTTAATAAACATGTTTAAATAATAATGTTTCTCAATTTTCTTATCTTCAAGGTTTCTTATAGTGAATGATATAGAACATAATATTTACATAAAAGGAATAAAAATTGCAGTATTATATAACAAATTTAAATTCACTTAATTATAATCCATAAAAAGATATTAAAATAATGAAATCTAATTCAAAACTCAAAGGCATGTCAATAGATTATCCCCCCATATAATTACAATGAGATTAGTTTTTTATAAATGGATTCAGATAAATATTAGTGGTGGAAAAAACAAGTAATTGAATGTATAAAATGTAATGTAAAAATTAAAAATTATTATATTTTATAATTTCCAGAGTAATGGAGTTCTTATTAACTTAGACCCCTTTATTTCTTAATATAACGAACTTAACTATTATGGTGAATTGATCACTTCCTTGTGGAATCTGTTATTCACTATGATTTAAGTGAGTATGGGTTTCACCACACCTAATACTACCCACATTTTATCACCTAAATAAGAAATAATGTGAGAATTTTTTTCTACAATTGATCAATTTAGTTTTGGAGGTACATATAGAGAATATTCAAAGTCCCCTTGAGAAGGTATCTTCTCTATGTGACATTGAGATTCTCTCAATAATAATTTCTTATCATTCATTATATATTATTACTTTTTCAACCACCCTATTCTTGTGATAAATTAAATAATATATTGAAATCATGGAGAAGATAAATTCATTATAGGATCACTACATGTTTATAACATAAGTGGATGAAGTGTATTTTACAATTACTAATATGAAAAAACCATTCCAAACATGATTTCAGAAAGTAGCTAAAGAAATAATACCCATTATTATCTTATTTTACTATTATGTGAACATAGATTATACTTACAAATATAATAGATTATCATTTATATCCCTCACAATTATCAATTTATATTAACATGGAAATTTTTATCATTCAGTTTCTCCAACCATGTGCGAAACAATGCATAGACACTGATTTTTTCAACATAATCTAACGTAAAATACACTAATGTATCCATAAATTTGTATTCAATAAAATATACATAGCTGGTTCAATATCACATATACTCTTATGAAAACATTACACTCACATGTTTTATCAAAAAAAAAACTCAAATCATCCTTTATAAGTTGGATCAATATCTTTTGACAATGGTGCAGAGAGGGGTTTATTATTAAAAAACATGGACAATTCTATGTATAATCATAAATAAGATTTGAATTATCTAATTTTATGTTTTTAATCATATCCTCTCATGTATGAAACATTATTCCCACCTTAATATCATCAAAATCAACAAATATTTTTTTATTTGTATATAAAAATAAAAAATGTTATGTAATCTATAAAGGAAAGAATTTAGGATAGTGTTTCATTAATAATGTATTTTTTTACTAAACTACTAAATATTTATTAAATTCCAATAAAATTTGAAAATAGTGATAATAAAATATGTAATTAACATAATTGAAAATTTGGTGTTGTGTTTTGTTACTCCCCCACATATATCATTGTGCACTCCTGAGAAACCACATATACCCAAAATCTTGTCCACAAATTAATTTCACAATGATCACATTTCTTATAAAGTTTTGACATTGAGTAAAATTAATGTGAGGTGAGTGGGGATTAAATAAATAAAATTAATAACAAGCACCACCTTCAAAATCCCCCCTTCAACTAGCTCCAAATTCAATATTTAATTTCAAACATCCTTTGATTATCATTTTCATCAATTTTTTGATTCATTTGCCTCTTGTTCTTGGGAATATTGTATTCACCATAACACTTATATCCTTTAATATAGAATCATGTGAACAAAATTTCTATTAGGTTGAAATTATAAATTTCAAAATTTCATTATTATATTAGAAATAATCTTTGAAAAATCCATTATAAGTATACAGGATACATTGATGTTATTTCTAATAACTCGAAAAATTAAGCAATGTTGGAATTTAATCCTTCATAATTATCATGACTATTATTTAAGTATATTATTATTCAAAAACATATATTGTGATAATAAATCCGAATATATTTTATTTTGATTCCAAATTTTCAAATCCAATCATGGTTAATGTGTTGGGCGAAGAGTGATGGCAAGAGGGGGGGTGAATTGCCTTTTAAAAAATAATTAACAATTTAAAATCAAAGTAAAAAGTGCAGCGAAAATAAAAGAGGCAAGACACAAAACTTGATAACGGAGTTTGGCTTAAACCAAAGCCTACGTCTCTGCTCCCAACTCAACCGTTGAGAGATTTACTACCGCTTGCTTTTTAATGGTTTTAGAAAGAAACCCAATAGACTTTAAGGTAGTCTAGAACCTATTACAGCTTTCTTTTAATGGTTGAGAAAGAACCCACTAGCCTTCTTACAGGTGAAGTCTAGCTCACCTATGACTCAAGCCTTTTAAAGGGAAGGCTTGACTAACCTCTTCACACATTGAGGGTGGTGTGAAAACCCAAGCAAAGGGAGGAGGAGAAAAAGAGGGGTTTATAGGCACAAACCCAAATTGATGCTCAAAATAATAAAACAAGAAAAACCGCAATGTAGAGAATTCTTGGGCGCCAATGGATTGATTGGAGTTGATGAAGAGCGCTCCCAAGCTTCTATGGTGATGCTCCTTGGATGTGGAAATGGGTTGGAGCAATTGATGTTCCTTGGAGGAATGCGCCGGAGGTTCGCCAAATGATCGAACAATGTTCCCGTGGGCTACCGTATATTTCTGGGGCTTCCTAGTCCTTTACTTATAGAGGGGGAACCCTCAAATGGCCTTTGAGGATCTTCGGAGCCGTTGGAGAGGCCTTCGGAGCCGTTGGGAGTCAAGTGGACAAGTCTGGTCAAAGCCCAACGGCTAGTTTGACTGGGTCCACTGGCTGATCGTTGCTTGGCCACCGGTTGGCTGGTGCTTGGAAAAAGGAGAGGCCTTCTGCCCAGGCACCACCGGCTGGCCGGTGAGGAGGCCACCGGTTGGCCGGTGTGAGACAGTAGGTGTCTCTTCTGTCTGGGTTGCACCGGCTGGCCGGTGATGGAACACCGGTTGGCCGGTGGTCTGGACAGAGGGGATGCCGTCTGTCAAGATTCCACCGGCTGGCCGGTGGTCATCCACCGGTTGGCCGGTGGACTGAAATCAGTCCACATTTGCCATCTGGCTTTCTTGGCCCAATTCCTTGGCAACCTGAAATCATGCCTATCATCCAAAAACACTTAAAACAAGATTAGATAAAAAAGAGAGTGATTGTGATCATGAAAATTAAACCACGAAGGGTACGAGAGGTACAACAATCTCCCCCTATTTTGATGATCACAATCACCAAAACAAGCAATGTAAAAGATTGAAATGAAAGGCATGCTTTAAAGGATAAATTGAAAAGCAAAGCATGAGAAAAGGATTTCTCCCCCAATCAACCAAGAATTTCTCCCCCTTTGTGATTATCAAAATAGCATGGGGCATAAAACTTGATTGAGGGAAATGTTGAAAAACAAGATAGAATTTTTAAACCAATTGAAATTTTTGAGATTTGAATTGAAAGTTTTGAATTGAAAGTTTTGAATTGAAGGTTTTGAATTGAATGTTTTGAGAGAAAATCTCAAAAAGGATTAAATGATCCTAACTCCCCCTAAATAAAAACAACAAATCACCGGGGAGAGGATTTTAGAACCGAGACAAATTTTGGTCCGGTGAGACTCGCTAAAAGGGATTTTTCAATCCAAACTTTTCTAGTGGCGGGTCTTCTCCTATGAAATTCATCATTAAAGAAAATGGTTTTGGGCCTTCCATACCTAGCATTTTTGTAATTGCACTCATAAATTAAGTGCCCGGGTTTTTTACAATAGTTGCAAAATTTATATTGGGAGCTCCCCATTACAAAAATAGTAGGAGCATGGGAAGAGGAAGCTTGCATGGAATAGTCAAGCCCTTGGGTGGTTCTAGATATGCATTGGGAACCAAGGAGCTTCGAGAGGTTATGTTCACCTTCGGTGAACTTAGCTAGGGATTCCCTTAAATCCTTGATTGTTGATTCCATAGAATCAACATCGGGAAGGTTTTGGATCTTGGGGGACAAGTCCTCCTTTTCTTTGAGAAGTTGTTCCTTTTAGGAAGAAAGTTTTTTGAAATTCTTTTTGAAAGCAATAAATTTGGAAGAAGGTTCGTGAAAACCTTCCTCCAATTGATCTCTTGCATGTTGGAGATCCTAATAAGATAAATGACTGAAAGAATTTGAAGAACTAGAGGATGAGGAGTCGGAAGAGGATACCTCATGAAATGCCATTAGGCATTTTTACCGTTGTTACTTGAGGAGGAGGAGGAGGAGGAGGATGTGGAGCTATCACTCCATGTGGCCTTGAATTCCTTCTTCTTTTCCTTTTGCTTGGCCCTTTTCTTGTTGAGTGAACAATCGGGCTTGTAATGGCCTTTCTTGCCACACCCGTAACATGTTACCTCGGGCTCAGAATTTTCGTTGGGTTGAGCCTTGCTGGATTTCTTCTTCTTGTGCTTCTTCATGAATTTGTGCATTTTGTGGGCAAGATTCTCCATTTCTGAATCGCCGCTTGAAGAGGAAGACGATGAGGAGGAGGAGCTTTCTTCTTTTTGAACTTTGAAGGCGATGTTCTTTGGAATTTTGATCGGTTTGCCTTCCTTTTCAGCTTGCCTCCTCATGGTGATCTCGTAGGTCATGAGGGATCCGATGAGCTCTTCGGCCGTCATTTTCTTGACATCTTTTGCTTCTTGGATTGCCGTGACTTTCGGTGCCCATGAGATTGGTAGGATCCAAAGGATCTTCTTGACCATCATTTCTGCAGAAACATCATCTCCAAGAGATTTTCTTCCATTGCAAACGTCAGTAAAACAAGTAAACATTTCAGTAATATTTTCAGATGGATGCATGGTAAAAGACTCAAAATCTTGACGGTACATATCCAATCGAGTATCCTTGACTTTGTTGGTCCCCTCATGGGTAACCTCCAATAATTTCCAGATTTCATGAGATGAAGTGCATGTGGAAACTCGATTGAATTCATTACGATCAAGGCCGCAATGAAGAGCGTTCATGGCTTTGTGATCAAGCTCGAAATTTTTAATATCGGCTTGGGTCCATTTGGATTCATCGGGAGAAGAAAGAGAATAACCATGCATGACAATTCTATAAATAGGATAACCAATGCTTCTAAGAAAAGTGGTCATGCTGGTTTTCCAATAGGTATAGTCGGTTCCATCAAAGAATGGAGCACGACCCAATGAATAGCCTTCGGGGGCGAATGAAGTTGAAGCCATCACAAAGGATCTTGAATTTGAAACTGGTTAGGGTATTATTCAAATTTTGCCTCTGATACCAATTGTTGGGCGGAGAGTGATGGCAAGAGGGGGGTGAATTGCCTTTTAAAAAATAATTAACAATTTAAAATCAAAGTAAAATGTGCAGCAGAAATAAAAGAGGCAAGACACAAAACTTGATAACGGAGTTCGGCTTAAACCAAAGCCTACATCTCCGCTCCCAACTCAACCGTTGAGATATTTACTACCTATTGCTTTTTAATGGTTTTAGCAAGAAACCCACTAGACTTTAAGGTAGTCTAGAAACTATTACAGCTTGCTTTTAATGGTTGAGCAAGAACCCACTAGCCTTCTTACAGGTGAAGGCTAGCTCACCTATGACTCAAGCCTTTTAAGGGGAAGGCTTTACTAACCTCTTCACACCATGAAGGTGGTGTGAAAACCCAAGCAAAGGGAGGATGAGAAAAAGAGGGGTTTGTAGGAACAAACCCAAATTGATGCTCAAAATAATAAAACAATAAAAACTGTAATGTAGAGAAGTCTTGGGCGCCAATGGATTGATTGGAGTTGATGAAGAGTGCTCCCAAGCTTCTATGGTGATGCTCCTTGGATGTGGAAATGGGTTGGAGCAATTGAGGTTCCTTGAAGGAATGCGCCGGAGGTTCGCCAAATGATCGAACAATGTTCCCGTGGGCTACCGTACATTTCTGGGGCTTCCTAGTCCTTTATTTATAGAGTGGGAACCCTCAAATGGCCTTTGGGGATCTTAAGAGCCATTGGAGAGGCCTTCGGAGCCATTGGGAGTCAAGTGGACAAATCTGGTCAAAGCCCAACGGCTAGTTTGACTGGGTCCACCGGCTGACCGGTGCTTGGCCACCGGTTGGCCGGTGCTTGGAAAAAGGAGAGGCCTTCTGCCCAGGCACCACCGGCTGGCCGGTGAGGAGGCCACCTGTTGGCCGGTGGTGAGACAGTAGTTGTCTCTTCTGTCTGGGTTCCACCGGCTGGCCGGTGATGGAACACCGGTTGGCCGGTGGTCATCCACCAGTTGGCCGGTGGACTGAAATCATTCCACTTTTGCCTTCTGGCTTTCTTGGCCCAATTCCTTGGCAACCTGAAATCATGCCTATCATCCATAAACAATTAAAACAAGATTAGATAAAAAAAGAGTGATTGTGATCATGAAAATTAAACCACGAGGGGTACGAGAGGTACAACATAATGATGTAATTTTATTTTAATATGGATCCATTAAGTGTAACTTTTTCAAAGTGAATAATTCATCCATTAATAAGTTCAATAATATAGTGACTAAATGTCATGTCCTTACTCACCTATTACTTTCCAATTTTTAAATTTCTCACAACATGATTCATTCCTCACAATAGGATTCATTCCATCAATGTGATCTTATCTCATGTGTGAGTAATGATTTGGTTACTCCATTTAACATCAAAAAAAATTATTAACAACTAAAAAAACATACAATCATATTGATTATTGGTACCTCTCCCATAAGTATATATGGAACTACCCTCTTCAAATATCAATTTATATTTATGAGAGTTTTTGTATAAAATATAGTTTACATTAAACATCTATTGAGATGAGTAGATAAAATATGATTTTCTACTTGAGTGGAATCTTGATCTATGTTCTTTAATTAGTAGGTTTTTAACACCCTGACCCCAATTACCCAGAGTCGATTGATTATTACATAATATTTACATGATCACAAAAGATCAATTCTCGAAATACCAATTAGTTTAGTATCCTTTGAATAATTAGATACATTCATAAAGTTTACATTATATCATAACGTGAAAACAACAACAACAACAACATATTTTCTTTATATACCCTCATACTTTCCACGCAGGTCATTCATAACTTACTTCTTCATGTCTTGGGAAAATAAAACATTGAAAGGGGTGAGCTCAGATGCTTAGTAAGGATAACAATATAGAGGAACTTTCATAAATAAGCATAAACATTTAAGGCAATGTATTACTAAAAAAAATCCTTTTAAACATGAACTTCAACATAATATGGAAAAGATAAAATGAAATAATGCCATTTACTTATTCACATGGATATTTTACTAGTCGAATAATCACATGCAATATCAATAACCACTTTTATTATGATGGAATGCGTAATGATAGTCTATCATAACCACATAGTCAAGGCCTTGTGCCTAGACTACAAATAGATTTCATCAAGACCTTGTGCAAAGACCCTAGTTTGTCTCATGAGACCTACTGATGCATCGAGGAGATATAGCGAGCTCCACCCATAACTTATAAAGTCCAATTCATTCTTCATATGAACAGGTTTAAACATAACATAAACATTCATATTAAAACTTGTATACGAAACTTCTATACTTTATCCATAAACCATGAATGGTATAAAAATAATACATCCATAGTCAATCAGATCACAAAACCTTCAATACAATGTGGAAGTTTTGTATCATAATAAATCAACTGTAAATAATCTTATAATCCATCAATGGATGTTGACATAGGTGAAATCAAAAACTATTTGTGAGAAATATATCATATTTTGAAATCATTTAAAAGTCACATAATTATAAAATAAAATATTTACTTTCAAAATATTCGTATAAGCTTGTAAGGGAAGCTTCAACGATTTTATAATGTTGGAAAATAGCCGCACCCTCCATATAAGTTAAAATAGACATTCTTACCTTAATTTTGTCGAAAAGGATAAAAAGGTCCTTATTTTAAAAATGACGTAATTATTTTATTATAAACATCTTATAAAATGTCAAAAAAAGATTATAAATTACTTTAACCCATATTTTGTAAAATTGTAAGAATGATTTGAAATACATTTTCAATAAACATGTATGTGGATGATAAAGAGGTCCCAATAGATAATTACGTATAAACAACCTCGGATAATGAATAGATTTTCAAATAAACCCTTACATTGTAATTTTACTTAGTCAATGGTATGTTAACCTCTTGTATAATAGTTAAAGCATTGTTATTAAATTATAAAATAACCATATATATAATTATGATATCATATATGATCTTCTAATAATGCATTGTTAATAATATTATAGTATTATCGTCGTTTCGGTTGTTAACTTACTCATTTTCTTGTATATGTTTTTTACATAAGTCGTTTTTGTTATGGATAGGTTGTATCTTATTCATATCCAAAATGATATAATGTTCTTAAAAATTACTTTTAATCATCAAATGAGAATTAGTCTTGAATGGATACGATGGGGAATGAATCTCATCACGTTCGTGGAGACGGTAGTCTGTATGTATGCATGAGCGACAATATCATTCTATTGATTTTAAAATAATATATAATTGGATGGTATATAATATATACAGAATCATTATCATGTTATATTTATTATTTACAAGAATTACACACCATTATTATCCCCATCCAAATAATAATATATTGAATAACAATTACACCACGACATGGAGACGGTAAGTCGTATGTATACACGTATGGTGACATGTCATTCAAAGGATGGATAGAATACTGAATATGGTTGTACCATTTTTATAATAAAATCACAGTATATAGAAGATACTGGAGTTATTGTTTTAGAATGGGAATAATAAAGAAATAAGAATTTGAAGAAGAAAGGAACATGAAAGAGGGTGGTGAAAACATTACCTCTTCTTCGGGTTCTTCCTTTTGATTTGATCAAAAGGGCTCCTTAGGTTGGCTTTCTGATCAAACTAAGGCCTCTAGGTCAAAGTGAGGGAATTTTAGAGATTATTTTGTCAGGTTTTGGCATATCAAAAAGTCTATGAAGGTGTGGAATTGAGAGAAGGGTGAGTGCCCTTTTATAAGAGGGGCGAGGGGCACCTTAGGAAATGATAGAATTAATTTGATTTTTATACATTAATATTCAGTTTCTAGTGGCTCCAAAGTGGTTTATAAAAATTTTAATGTAGGTATAGGCATACAACCACTCAACCAATAGGATTTAGAAAAGGTTTGGGTCACTTTATTAACCTTATCTTTTAGTTTTCACTCTTAGTTAATTAGTTTGACACTTATCATGTCTCTTTGTATTTTTATATTATATTGTCAATAAACATACTATAAACTTCCAAGAGACCACCAAGTGGTCCATTAATGATACAAATATCATTATATAATTTTCTTGTACGAACCATAGATTTTTAGTAATATAATATAAATTAATAAAATAATAATTGTTTTAAAAACTATTTTGTGTCAATTTTGACACTATTGGGTATTTTATTTTTGATAATTTCATAACATCATTATTACTTCAAAAAATAATTATATAGTCAGTAATAATATTTCAATTATCCTATGATATTAGTGGAATTTATCAACAATCTCAAATTACAATTATTTTGATATTTATAAAATCAATTATTTTAATATTTCATTAATTATGTAATTACTGCATCACCATTCTGTCATAAATAAATTGAATTATTTAGTGTCTAAAAATTATAAATAAAATACCATTATGTAGTAAATATTTTTATATTTATAATGAATATTTATAATTGAATATATCTTATGTATAACCCTATATTAAAAATGTTTTAGTTATTAAAATTTGATTTCAACTCTTTTAACTCTTCTATTAATTAAATAAAATAAATGTCCTAATCTAATCTAAGTGGATCAAAATGATAATTTTTTATTCCTAAGGTTGTTTTTGGTCTAGATACACATTTCCAATAGATCTAGGACATGTGTTAGGATAATATTAATATCAGTTTTACCATTAATTACCCTATTTGCATATAACCGTGGTAAATAAATGTAAAAAGATACTATTCACCAAAAATTATTTTCATCTCATTGAACCCCATTTTACTCCTTGATATTAATCAATCTTCTCAGATTTTTCAAAATTCCACTCACAAAAGCGGTAAAATTATGTTTTATGTGAATTTCTAAATTCTCCTAGGAGGTGGGTAAAAGACGGTGAAAAGTTCAATAAAATTTTTATATATCTAAAATTATTATAAATTAACTCAAATGAATTACATTGAACATATATATGTAATATTTATCAATTTTTACATTAATTAAATTTAAATAAAATAAATAATTATTTAAATAAAAATTCAGTTTTAACCATTAACTCAGTGATTTCACTATTCATCAAAAATTGAAAGTTTTTAGAAAAATACCAAAAATTTACCCAAGGCTAATTTAGATATTCTGAATCCAAAAATTATGTCCATTTTGAATGATAAAATTTATAAAATTTCAAAATGTGGGTATTACTATTCATACCAGCTAGTTTGATTAGTTGTGGTGTGTGTTAGAACTCGAGGTTGCGTACAACACACACTACTGTATTTTTCAAAGAGAAGCGTACCATGGAAGCTTGGGGTGTTACATTCTCCCATCCTTTAAATAATTTAGTCCTCAAAATTTCTAGAATACTACCCCATGAAAAGACTTGGTTGGTTCTTCATCATGAGATCCTCAGGTTCCCACATTGCCTCTTCCATCTTATAGTTTCTCCATAGAACTTTTACCAGACGAGTCGTCCAGTTTCTCAGCACTTGTTCTCTGGTATCAAGAATCCTAATGGGCTCTTCGGAATAAGACAGATCGGGTTCCAGTTCTAATTCCTCGTAATTGAGTACATGCATTGGGTTAGTAATGTATTTTCTCAATAGTGATACGTGGAAAAACATCGTGAACTTTGGAAAGACTTAACGACATTTCCAAATGGTAAGCTACATCCCCAGTTCATTTTATAATTTCGAATGGTCCGATGTACCTGGGACTCAATTTACCTTTCTTACCGAAACGTATAACTCCCTTCAATGGAGATACCTTCAAAAAAACATGATCTCCTACCTGAAATTCCCAATCCTTACTTCGATTATCGGAATAGCTCTTCTGCCTACTTTGAGATGCTTTGATGTGGTTTTGGATTACCTTCACCTTTTCCATCGTTTCCGCTTCCAGTTCTGGGCCTACATGTTTTCTTTCTCCAACGTCATCCCAACAGGTTGGTGTGCGACATCTCTTTCCATATAACGCTTTATATGGTGCCATCTGAATACTTGAATAGATGCTATTGTTATATGAAAATTCTACCAGAGGTAAATATTTATCCCACATTCTCTGAAAGGCATGTGGGCATGATATCAACATGTCATATAAGGTTTGAATAGTTTGTTCTTATTGTCCATCAGTTTGGGGATGGTAGGCAATGCTCAAATGAAGTTCAGAATCCAAGGCCTTCTGAATACCCTTCCAAAATCTTGAAGTAAAATGGGGATCATGATCAGAAACAATTGATAGGGGTAATCCATGAAGTCTCACAACGTCATTAATATAGAGTCTTGCTAGACGTTCCAGTGGTCGATCTTCTCTTATAGCATGAAAATGTGCTGACTTGGTAAGATGATCATGAATAACCCATACTGTGTCATTCCGTCTAGGAGTCTTTCGTAGCCCCATGACATTGTCCATCATGATATTATCCCATTTCCACTCAGGTTTGAGAAGAGGTTCCCTGACTCCTGCAGGTTGTTTCCTTCAAGATTTCACTTGTTGAAAAACCATACATCTTGACACAAAATCAGCAATCTCCCACTTCATTTTATCCCACCAAAAAATGTTTCTTCAAATCTCTATACATTTTGCTGTTACAAGGGTGTATAGAGAAATTGGAACTATAAGAATCATCTAACAATTCCCTTTTTAGATCAGGTATATTGGGATCACAAAATCTCTTACCAAATTTCAAAATTCTATCTTCATACACAATGTCACTGAATCTCCGATCATTCATAGCTTTAATCTTCATTTGAAATACTTCATCATCGGTCTGATAACTCTTTATCCTTTCTAGTAAATATGGTTTTGAAACCATTTGAAAAAGTATCGATGTTTCACCTTCCATGGGAATTCCCATATCCATTTTCACTATATCCATGAAAATTGGATCCCTTTCAATTCTATTCACATTCAAAACTCCATTTTCCTTTCTAATCAAAGCATATTCCACCTTATTTTCCTTCCCCAGGTGGTAGTGTATAATTCAATCATAATCCTTGATTAGTTCAAGCCATCTCCTTTGCCTCATGTTGATTTCTTTCTTTGAGAAAATGTACTTTAAACTCTTGTGATTGGTATATATCTCCCATTTTTCACCATAGAGATAATTCCTCTATATCTTCAAAGAAAATATTACAGCAGCTAACTCAAGATCATTAGTAGGATAGTTTTGCTCATGAATTTTTAGTTGTCGTGATGCATAGGGAATAACGCTATCATTATGTTTAAGGACACAACCAAGTCCTTTATTTGATGCATCACTATAAATAACGAATCCATCATTCCCCGATTGTAGAGTCAATATAAGATCAATGACTAATCTTCTCTTATGTTCTTCAAAAAATTCTTCACAATCTTTTTTCCAAACAATTTTAACCTCTTTATGTGTGAGCTTCATCAATGGGATAGCCAATCAGGCAAAATTCTAGACAAAATGCCGATAATAACCTGCTAAACCAATAAAATTTCGTACCTCATTTATACTAATCGGGGTTGGAAATTCTTGGATTGTCTTGGTCATAGAAGGATCAATAGAGATTCCATCTTTAGAGACTATTTGGGCAAGAAAATAATTCTCCTGAAGCCAGAACTCACATTTTCTAAACTTCCCATATAATTCATGTCTTCTATGAGTCTTCAAGATAATGCGAAAGTTATTTTCATGATCTTCATATACTTTGGTGTACACTAAGATATAATCAATAAATACCACCACAAATTAATCGAGATATTCCTTGAAAACTCTATTAATTAGATCCATGAATACAGAGGGTGAATTAGTCATCCCAAAAGGAATTACTGTAAACTCATAATGCCCATACCTAGTTCGAAATGGTGTCTTCGTAATGTCTTCCTTCTTCACACTGTTGACGCTCCTTTCGTCACAGAATCTGAAGATCGGAAAAGGGGAATATCTGAGCTCAAAGTGATTCAACCTTTGAAGAAAACATCAAAAATAGACAAAGGCATGAACAAAGGATCAAAAGAAACTGCACCGTGCAAGTTATATCACCGTCGCGAAAGTACACTTGCGCGACGCCCTTGGTCGCGCAAGTCACTTGCATGACCTAAGTGATAACCGCCCGGTAACCGCCCGGGGTCTTCTCCTGCCTATAAATAGACCCTGTGGGCCCCCCATTTAGGGAGATCTTTTTCCAGAAACTCGGATTGGAGCTCCCGACGCCCATGTCTCTTCTCAAAGCTTCCGGAACACTTCTGAAGGTAATTTCTTACCTAGAACGGAAGATTTAAGAGAAGAAGGAAGGCCTAAGTGCTGAAACTCATCAACACTTGCGCGCCGCCTTATTCCTTCAATAGAACTCGCGCGTCCCTTTTCTGGAAGAACCTCAAGAGGATTCTAAAGTTATTTATAAAAAGTCACTCAAATATTCTAATGATGTTTGAGAATTGCGCAAGTACCCCTCATGTCGAGCAAGTATACATGCTTGACCAATACTTGTGCGCCGCCGCAATACATGCGTTCCTTCCAAGACATGCGCGCCCCTACCTTTTTGGGTGCCCATCTTGCCCATTTTTACCCCTCTTAAGCCATTACACCTTTCCTTTTCAATATTCCGTCTTTAAGACACTCTTCAAAGCCATTTATAGCATGATTTCTTGATTTGACTTCCTTATCTGAAAAGAATTCTGTGGAATATCTCTCAAAACCTAGTGATTTAAATATCCTTATGTCACTAAATATGGAGAATTCATTCATTCAACCTCATCCTTTAAGATTAGAGAATCCTTAACCTGGGTCTCCTTTTTTAGGAATAATCCCCCGTTATAAGTCCTTAAATCTGGGCATCTTCCTTAGGAGTAAGCCCCAAATTCATAATGTTCCCAAATTTGGGCATCCTTCTTAGGAGTAATCCCCAACCTCAAATATGGGTATCCTTCTTAGGAGTAAGCCCCAACCTCAAATATGGGCATCCTCTTCAGGAGTAAGCCCCAAACCTTAATCCCTAACCTGGGTCTCCTTTTTCAAGTATAAAACCCAGTTATAATATTGGGCTTCCTTTTCAGGAATAAGCCCCAAGTCCCCTAATTTCTCTTTAACCAGTCCTAATTTACCCTTGATTTGGGTTTCCTTTTCAGGAGTAAAACCCAATCATAAGTCCCCTCCTAACTTGGGCATCCTCCTTAGGAGTAAGCCCCAAGATTAGAGTATTCAAATCTCCATGAAGCACATATACCTTTATGGACCCTGTTCATGGATTTTCTCCCTAGAAGTAAATCCTCTGGGCAGTCATACATACATAAGCCCCAAACCATTTCTTATGATTACATCTTTCATGGCACAACTGTCTAAATTTTACTAATACCTCTTGTTTCTCACACCGAGCATGACTCACATGAGCTTAGAGTGTAAAAGTAATTGTGACATCCTGCTTTGAGCCATCAATCATAAACATCATACCATTATTCGAACTACGTGGGTTCTGATTCCTTTTTCAAAACAAAGGATACGTAGGTAGCCCGTCTATGGGTTCGATCCCAACTCTGAAGTAATTCATTTTCCTTCTGAATGACGATAAAATTAAAGTTCCCCACTGAGTGGCTTTAAAAACAGCCTGGTCATCATAATGACCAAGAGACTTTTATATAAATGTTTTGAAGGATACCATTGACCAAGAATCTCTAAATAGATACAGATGATTCTCTATTGATGAAGAACCTTGAATACATATAAAAGATCCTCTAAATTTCTTACATATTTAATCATTGATTGTTAAACTGAAGGAAAGCTCATTTTATACATGGTAATGTAATAAGGATTCACGAACATAACTTAAATCTATAAAGAGAGTCTCGGAGTAGACAATAATTCCCCTCAAAAAGGTGTGATGAGTCCGACCTCCCATCCTCATGACCAATGCAAATCCCTAAGCCTCATTATCCCACAAGCTAATGAGCGCCTACCTTTGGAATGTAGATCCAAACGGATGTGGAATCATTGGATGTTTCCGGTTCTACAAACAAACCCGTTAAAACCGATCGGAATGTTTGAATCTCCCATACAGGAGGTCATCCCCGGATTCTTTTCGAAACAAAAAATGGTGAACCCGACGTGAATCCTTAACCAATTTAAAGTGATGTTCTTCTTATTTGTTAGGCTCCTTGGGCCAACAACGAAATCATTGACATGTGCTCATCCAAAAGTTGCAGTGGCCGGATTCATCTTGATTATGTCTGTTATATGGAACAGGCACTCTTTTCTCAAGATATTTTACAAAATGGCTTTTCTTAAATTCACCCCTGTGAATACTACTGCTATAAACACCTCTACTGTGAGGTATACTGCTGTGAAAACCAATGCTGCTACTCCTGCTGGAACGTCATCCGCTCTGAGGATGACATCACCAACTCAGCGTTTTCAACGCTGGGTTTCTAATACACTGGTTAAGGAGTACCGTCGCAATGGTACTATCCCAACTCTGGAGGCCGCTAGTCAAGCCCTCCAAGTAAAAAACTCTACCTGGTCGTCCGGACAACGGCGACCAGCGATCAAGAAGCAGACGGTGCTGACTACCATCTCCAACCGTTTCGGGTCGTTATCCCCGGAACACAATTTCCATTCACTCCCTTACTCTGAGGAAGTGAATGAGCAGGTCTCGCAGGGCCTTAATTCAATAATACAGGAGTCCTTACCGAGGGCTCCCATCAATAATCACCGCCAGACTCGTGCGGTAGTGCACCCTCAACATGATGAGGGTACCGACTCCAGGCATTCATCTCAGGTTCCTCGAACCTGTGCATGCAAGATGAACCGCCAGAGACGGATTCCAGTTAACAATAGGCAGGTTGTCATCCCTTCCATCTCTGGAGAAGTCCAGCAACCTAACTTGGTGGCAAACAACGAGTAGGCACACACACCTATCCGTTTTAATTCCGCTGTCCAGCAGACTCGTCTGGCAGCATCAAGCCAATCCTGCCAGGCAAATCTGACGAAGTACTATAGGCAGGAACATGCACCTGCTTATGCATCACCAGTTAGTCAGCAGGCTCGCCTGACTACATATGGAGAAGTCTACCAACCTAACTTGGTGGCAAACAACGAGCAGGCACACACACCTATCCATTTTAATTCCGATGTCCAGCAGACTCGTCTGGCACCATAAAGCCAATCCCGCCAGGAAAATCCGGCGGAGTACTATAGGCAGGAACATGCACCTTCTTATGCATCACCAGTTAGTCAGCATGCTTGTCTGACTACATATGATGGATCTCTTCAACCGCATTTGGTGAAGTGTAATCAGCAGGCACATACACCTGCTCATACTAATCAAGCCTACCAACAGTCTCGCTTGGTAGCGCACAGAGAAGTCAGTCGGAAAGCCCCGACGACAAACAGGAGGAAGACTCAACGCTCTGCCTCCACACTTGAGTACTGTCAGGATTCACTGACAGGAAAAGGAGGACAGTAGCAGGCACATACACCTACTCCAAACCCGGAATGGACGTATATCCCCGTTCCGGCAGCTGAAGTCACCAAACATATTTTATCAATGGAGAAAGAGAAGAAGCAAATTCCTGCTCGTATTCTGGATGCTTTCCAGGATATCATAACAGCTTCAGCATCATCTCAGGGGCAGACACATAAATCTATCCCTAGCAGTGGAGTGACACATCAACGATTCACTCCGGAACAGACACACACATATGTTCCAGTCCAAGAGGGTCATGGGGAATACTTCCCCATATCATACAGACAACCAAGTCAGGCACATACACATGATTTGAGTGGCCACTTTCGTCAACAAGTGGTTTCCAAAGCGAGTAAGAAGGCATCTAAGAAAAATATCAGCCCAGCACAGTCAGGAGATCAAAGGCCAATCTATAACAAGGCCTTGCTCGATGCTGGAGTTTTTGAAGCCCTCAGACATTTATCTGTCGGAATTCAAGATTCTACTCCCTTAGTTCCCAATAACGGGAACATTAATTCTGAAGGTCTTCAACAGACACTTCCTCATGAAGACTTGCTTCATAAAAATTCGGTCAATCTTGAAATTTCTTCTTCAGATGAGAGCCACAGGAACCCTCTGTGTGGTCAGAAGACCAAGGAGCAAGAGATCTCATCATTTGTTGAAACCCATTATGGTGGTCCTCCCCATGATGATGAATTTCACTGCGAAAGTCCTCTCCGCAGTAGTGATTCACATTGCCTGGAAAATACTCTAGTGGACAATGTAGTGTTGAGAAATCCCTCTTATCTTGAGGCACTTGCAAATGAGAAACAAGTCATGTCTGATGCTTTATTGCTAACAAGTGAAATACTTTCTCAATCAGAAGATAGCCCAGGGTGTAGGTCATTCTCCGAACCACCCCTAAGTCATGCATCTTCTAGTTTGATCAATGATCTCTCTACCAATCTTGTTGAATCCGATGATGCAACAAGGAAACACCAACTCTGGTCAAAACAGGTAGAAGAATCTTTATTTAATGATAAAGAGGAAATGCTGAACATGAGGAAAAAACTGGAAAATGGTGATATACCAGTCATGTTTTGGTCTTTGGCTGACTCCCAATACGACATTCCAAAGATGTTAACGGATGATGGAATCCATGATATTCGTCTCAACATATGGAAAACTCTTTTTCAATTAAATAAGAAGGTATTATCTTATGATGAATATGAAAATAATCTTAAGATAATAGAAGGGCTACAACGTCAGATTGATTTAGCATCTCTATCAGTCTCTCGGTATCCAAAGGCTGAAAAACAACAGAGAACCCTTCAACGTTCATGCCTTGGCGCACTAAGAAAATTGCGTCAGTTAATTGCCAATGCTCCATCTGGTGTTCATATCAGAGGATGGGGTGTTCACGGAGCACTACATTTCATAGTGCTTTCCAGTCAGCAAAGCCTGCCGAAAATGGTCTCATGCATTGTTATTGCCCATGGCCGGCCACAGTCAATGGGCTTTGTTCATAATCAAAAGTTTGCTCAAGAACAAGCTTCAACTAGTTCCTCTCAAAATCAAGAATATAGAGAACAAGTTGTTGAATTTCTCCTACATCAAGCAGGCGAGAATATTGCACAAGCCTCTTGTATGGAGAAAACACGTCATCAAATGACGGAAGTCTCGGAAATCATCCAACGGTCCGTTGAACCAGGTGATAAAAGTGGATATAGGTTAATGCATACAGCTAATTTCCGAACTAAGATTCGCAAGATCAAGATATCTTTTAAGAAGATCTCAGATGTAGCATGTCAAGAGCCACCCCAGCTTGTTAGACTGGGGACTTATCTAACCCAACCCTCAGAGTCAACAAATTGGATTTGAGGAGTTGGGTGGAATCAGTAGGAACATCCCCAGTTCACGAGACTGGGGACTCTTTCAAATCATCAATCCCCTTCTCAGAGAATGCCGGTCTTTTCCCGATTGGGGAAGAATCCCCAAGAGGAATGAAGAGCCAAATTATCAGGAGATTACCTCCAAGTTATAGCTCATCAAGAAGTTCCTAAAAGATTGAATCAACAAAAGGCAATGTCTCATCAAAGATATGAAAGAAGACAATATCACATAAATGTTGATAGAAGGGATGCGATGCATTATGCATCAATCAATGTCATCAATGCCGTTGTTGTTAATCCACCAGAAGAGACCCACTCAGGGGACTCAGATGAAGAGCGTCCTGCTCAAGAAAATGTACGCACTGATACAAATGAAGAAGGTGTATGTACACGAAGACAAAGTATTACTCAGAACCTAGGTAATCCACATCCCTCCCTCCAAAAGGTATCCAACAAAGGGAAGGGAAAGAATCAGGTTACATATCCTTCCTCTGAAGAAGGTCAATCGCTCTCATTAAAGCAATGGTTTGCACAAAAAGAGTAAAAAATGAAAGAATTAAGAAGGTTGAATGCAGGACTACTTCAGAGTAGTATTCTTCTTAAGAATGCTGAAGTCCGACAACCGAAGGAATTTGTTACAGTTACTGAGATGGATCAAGAATATCCTCCTTTATCAGTACACCCTCAGAGGTCATATCCTACGGGTCAAGCGCAACAACAATTGGCAGTGCTACCATCAGTTGCAGCACCAACCACCACGTCTGTCCAAGCTCCATTCATTGCACCTACCCAAAACCAAGTTCAACCTGATGTTTCTCAAATGTTAATAACTACTATTGAGTCATTAACAGCTCGGTTAGAAACTATGGAAGGGAAATGGGCGCAAGTTCAACCTGAAAAGAATGTTTACCCTGAATGGGTAGATTCAATTTCTCCTCCATCCAGTTTTGGAAACCATGTTTTCCCTACATTCAATGGATAAGGCGACCCTAAACAACATTTGACGCATTACGTGTCTTATTGTGATCCTATGATGGGAACTCCAGAGAAGCAAGAAGCAGTGAAACTCATATGCTTCGTGCGAACCTTTCAAGGACAATCTTTTGTCTGGTATACAAGCTTGCAATCCCGGTCAATCATCGGATGGGAGGATCTTCATCAAAAATTCCTTCTTCTGTTCAGCTCAACTTTTCCAAAAACGATAGTTTTCGATCTTACAAACTGCAAGAAAAGGGAGAATGAAAGAGTGTCTTATTTCATTGCTTGCTGGATGGGATTAACGTATTCCCTGAGTTTAGCACTCCCTCGGGAAGATCTGTTGCCAATCTGTGTGGAAAATTTGCGTGACGAATTACGCACGCCATTGATTCCAGTGAAATACACAGGAGGGTTTCGAGACCTTACTTCAATCGCTCAGCAGATTGAGGATTCCCTTATACAGGCTAAGGTTAAATCTCGTGTAATTCCATCAGCTCCAGGAAGAAAAATGGGTAAAGAAGAAACTGCTACAGTTATGCTTAAACAAGCACATGTACCTATATCTACTTCAAAACCTTCATCTTCTCGAAGGACTCCACCTCCTGAACGCCAACAACAGAGGCCGTTTCGTCCAAATGATCAAAGAGATAAACGATGAAAACAATTTGAGGATACGAAGAGTAAAACATACACTTTCTGAAATGAGCAAGTTCCTGGTTACTTCATTTCAGCTCTGGAAAATAATTTGGTTCAATTACCAGTGCCCAAGAGGCCAAACAAGGAAGGAGATGAAGACCGTCCCAATTATTGTCCCTTTCATCAAATGTTGGGGAATCCCATCAAGGAGTGTTTTGTCTTTAAAGACCTCCTGCAAAAGATGGTCGACTTGGGACAAGTCAAATTGAAGGGTTCTTCAACTCATGTAGCGTGTGTTACCGCTACAGATCCAGAGGAAGGAGGCAACTGGCAGGAAGTCAGAAGAAAAACTGCGCAAAAATATGATGATTGGATGGTCAGAAAGACAATCAATCGGACCCATGCCATTTTGCGAACACAATTGAAGAAGCCAGTTGTGTCTCCTAAAAAAGCAACAATGAAGCCTCCATCAAAAGACAAATCCTCAAAAGGGCAGCGCAATTCAAAGAAGAAAGAGGAATTAGAAGAAGATGAGTATGTATCGAGGCCTAAGTTGTATTTGACTCTGACAGATTTCATGCCATCTACTTCAAATCCACGGGCACCGCCCCATCAAACGGAACAGCCTAAACAGGCTTCTCAGGCAGGGTCTTTATCAGATGAAGAGTTAATCTTCGGTTCTGTTAATATGATTCAATTAACAGATCCATATTCCAGTCTTGATGAGCCTGAATTCCCTGTATCAAATAAGGGAATCCGAGGAAGTTCCAGAGGTTCAGGATACAGAGGAAGACGTGGATCTTTCCAAAGACACTACTCCAATTCTACCCCTGCTAGCACTGTGTATGCAGCAGAAACTCATGGTAGAGCCCTTCAGCGAGCTCAAAAAGAACAAGCAAGTTCTTCTGCCAATGGCCAACTCAGTTTTGGCACAGTTATTTTGGAAGACCTATTAAAGGTTCCATCTTCTTTATCTCAGCATGTAAATGGATCTAATCAGTCTAATCATCCAAAACCAAAGATGTTGCCAACTTCTATCCCAATACAAGATGCATTAGCTTCCAAAGCATCTACTTCCAAGGTACATGCTAAACCTCATATTCTTATTGGGAAACGCAGACCTCTAGATCAAAAGTATGATATATTGAAACACTTGGCCAAAGTACCAGCCAAGTTATAAATTTTGGATGCTTTGAATCTGTCAAAAGATCTTCGGGAAGCATTCATCGAAGCTTTGTCAAGTCCTTAGGAGTTTGAAGCTGAAATTGCTGTAGCTGAAGTCTATCACATAGAGAATAATCCTACATAATGCCATGCAGTGATATCTATTACTGATAAAGATGATGATGATGTTCTTCATGGGAACATAAAACCTCTCTACTTATCTGGAAAAGTCAATGGTGTAGATATCCGAAGAGTTTTCATTGACAATGGTTCAGGAGTCAACCACATGCCCATTCGTACACTTCGTCGATTGGGCCTCACGAAATCTGATTTATCTCCTTCTACCATGATGTTACAGGGATATGATAAAAAATGAACAAGAACCACTGGGCGAAGTTACACTCAGAACCCAGTTTGGAGATCTTGTATCCAATTCGGATTTCATGATTGTTGATCAAGACTCAGCTTTCAACGACTTGCTTGGAAGACCCTGGCTACATCAGCATGCAGCTATTCCTTCATCATACCATCAATGTCTCAAATACTGTTTCAATGGTCAAGTTGGAACTTTGTATGGTGATAAGGCCCCGTTCAAGACATGTGAGTCTCAATACATTGAGGCAGAATTTTATCACATGAAGGGAAGAGAAAAATCTACAATGAAGGAAATTACCATAGTTAATGCTCCATATGGTTTGGAGAAAATTCCAATAAATCCATTTACACATGTGAGTACAGATTATGTGTTACCTATCAGTCAAATTGACAAATAGGCCCAAATAAAAATACTCTTATGGAAAGATCCATAATGTCAGTTATGGAAATCGAGCCAGACAACATGGGAGAAATTGGTAACCTACCAAACAGTGATGAAAGCCTAAGTGGTGACGTTTTCATTTCATCTGTTGAAGTCAACAAAGTATATACTTCTCCAATCAGTCTAGAAGAAGTTATAGCAACACCAGCGGTGAATAATGATGTCGATTCTCAATCCATCATCTCCTCTTTATTTCCCAAAGAAGGCCCTTTATCATCAATAGGGTCGGAAATGGAAGCTTCTTCTTCAAAATGTTAAAATTTTGATATCTATTATGATCATGAAAATTTCGTTTTTTCATATACTATGCAAGTAGAAACGAAAGAAATAGCACATGATGAAGAGGAAGAGGAAGATCTTAGAGATGCTCCTCCAGCATTTGAAGAGGGTATCTCTACCACTGTGGATGAACTTAGAGAAATAAATCTGGGTACAGAGAAAGATCCACGCCCCACTTTAATTAGTGCGGCCATGAACCTTGAAGAGAAAGAGATGTATATTTCTTTTCTAAAGAAAAATAAAGATATTTTTGCTTGGAATTATACAAAAATGCCTGGGCTTGATCCTGATATTGCTACTCATCATTTGGGTTTACCAAAAGAACATCGAGGATTTAACCAAGCCGCGAGAAGAACACACCAAACCTATGCTTCCAAAATTGAAGCTGAAGTGGATAAGCTGATCAAAGATAACTTCATCAAAGAAGTTCAATATTTCTAGTGGTTGGCTAATATTGTCCCTGTAAAGAAAAAGAACGGACAAATTAGGGTTTGCATCGATTTCAGAGATCATAATCGGTATTGTCCTAAAGATGATTTCCCAGTTCCAATTACAGAACTCTTAATTGATGCGACGGATGGTTATGAAGTACTTTCCTTCATGGATGGATATTCCGGATATAATCAGATCCAAATGTCCCCCGAAGATGAGGAATCTACAGCCTTCAGATCCCCTCAAGGTGTGTTTTGTTATCGGGTGATGCCCTTTGGTTTAGAGAATGCAGGTGCAACATATCAACGCTCCATGCATCGTATCTTCAAACATTTCTTAAAGAAATTTTTTGAATTCTATGTAGACGATTTGGTGGTTAAATCCAAACAACGTTCTAATCACTTGGCTGATTTGGAAGTCATATTCCACAAGCTTCGACAACATAATTTGAAGATAAACCCCTTAAAATGTGCTTTTGGTGTAACCTCAGGAAAATTCCTCCGCTTTGTTGTACGCCATCGTGGTATTGAATTCGATCATGAGAAGACCAAATCAATCCTTGGTATGTCACCTCCTCATAATTTTAAAGAATTAAGAGGACTTCAAGGACACATAGCCTATATTCGGCGTTTCATCGCCAATTCGACAGGCAAAAGTTTACCCTTTACCAAATTATTGAAAAAAGGTGTCACTTACCAGTGGACTGAAGAATGTCAAGAAGCATTTGATGTTATCAAGAAATACCTCTTGCATCCACCAGTACTCATGCCACCTGTTGAAGGTAGACCACTTATCCTCTATGTGATAGCTCTAGAGCTATCATTGGGGCCCTTTCTTGCTCAAAAGAATGATGCTAGAAATGAAAATAGCCTCTACTATCTCAGTAGAACTATGCTTGAAGCAGAAACCCGATATTCAAGTATTGAGAAGTGCTGCCTGGCATTAATATTTGCAGTTCAGAAACCGAGACACTACTTGCAACATCACGAGGCCCAATTGGTATCTCGCAATAATCCGCTCAAATTCATCCTTAGTCGTCCAATTCTTACAGGACGTCTAGCAAGGTGGGCAGTTATTTTGCAACAGTTCGACATTCAGTATGTGTCTCAAAAGGCAATAAAGGGTCAAACTCTGGCTGATTTCCTGGCTGAACATCCTTCCATGGAAGACACGTCTTCAGATTATGAAATCCCTGATGAGGAAGTTTTCTCAATTCAAGAGAATCCTCAAACATGGGAAATGTATTTTGATGGTGCTTCCAAAAGTCCAACAGGGAAGAAAATGGAAAATCCTAAATTCAACAATGTTGGATTAGGAATTGTTCTCATTTCTCCAGATAGAGCAGTGTTACCTTATTCGTTTTTATTGTGGGAAGGTGGTACTAATAATGAAGCAGAATACCAAGATCTCAATACAGGCTTGGAGTTAGCGCTCCAAGAACAAGTGAATCACTTAAAGGTGAAAGGCGATTCAGACCAGGTAATCAAACAAGTCAATGGTGATTATTCCATCAGAAAAGAAAAATTAATCCCTTTGTATGATTACGTCAGAGATTTAATGGCGGAATTCCCTTCAGAACCGACATTTTCTTATCTCCCAAGATCACAAAATGCTCAAGCTGATGCACTGGCTAATATAGCCACAGCTCTAGCAGATCCAAATCGGGATTAGACAACCATCAGTATTGCCCACTATCATGCAATTTCACCTTATGTTCAAGCCAGAACAGAGGAAATTAATGAAATTAGTCCCATTCCTGAACCGTATGGTCATACTATAGGATGGATGACACCTATCAGGGAATACCTTCAAAATGGAACATTTCCACCTGATAGAGCCGAGAAAGAACAAATCTGGTGACGTGTGGTCAATTTTACTCTTTATGATAGCCCAAACCACCAAGAGAAAATTCTCTACAAACTTGGTTTTGATGGAGTTCTCTTCAGATGTATTGATGGTGAAGAGACAATGGCTGTCATAAAAGAAAATCATGCATGAGTATGTGGTGCCCACCAGTCTGGACATAGATTGTCTGATCAAATTCAAAGGCTTTGATACTTTTGGCCTTCAATGATACAAGATTATGTTGATTTCACAAATAAGTGTCATTCATGTCAATTATATGCCAATTTCATTCATCTACCTCCAGAGTTTCTTCAAACAGCTAAATACTCATGTCCATTTTCCACATGGGGAATGGATGTGGTGGGACCTTACCCTTCAGCTACGACCAAGCAGTTTAAGTACATTCTTACTGCTACTGATTTCTTTTCCAAATGGGAAGAAGCAATACCTCTCAAAGAAGTCAGTTCTAAATGCATTGTTAGCATCATCAAGTCTAACATTATTACTAGATTTGGTGTCCCTCATACCATATTGACGGACAACAGCACCAACTTTTGTTCTTCTGAGGTGAAGAAATTGTATCAAGAATACAACATTATATCCAAACATTCATCTAGGTATCATGCGGCAGCCAATGGCCAAATAGAAGCCTTTAACAAGACTCTTTCAAATATACTGCAAAAGATGGTGGATAAAGATAATAGGTCATGGCCTGATAAACTCTTTCATGCCTTATGGGCTCATCGGACTACCACCCGCAATTCAACGCGGTCAACTCCATATTCATTGGTATATGGAACAGAAGCAGTCTTGCCAATTGAAGTTCAATTGACCTCACTCAAAGTAGCCATTTGTGATCAGTTATCTACAGATGAGCAATCCCAAAAAAATTTAATGAATTGGAACAGTTAGATGAGAAAAGATTGTGCACTTTGCACCACTTGGAAATCTATCAGAATCGAATAGCACAAGCTTTTAACAAAAAAGTTTGTCTTCGTTCATTCATTCAAGGAGAATTGGTATTAGTTCTCAGAACTCCAATGATACCAGGAAAGAAACCTCCCAATCTTGTGCCAAAATGGGAAGGACCTTATTCATTACATAGGGTCTACTCCAATGGAGCTTATTCATTAATCTCAATGGATGGAGAACTCATCACGACTCCAACCAATGCCAGATTTCTGAAGAAATATTTTGTATAAACACAAAATATGGTCCCCAGAACCAAGACTCTTACAATTGGTTCATACATCGGATAGTCCAGCATGACATTAAACTGCATCATCATCCATGGTCCAGTATGACCTTAAACTGCAACTACGTCCAATATGACGTTAAACTATATTAAAGCACGAAGATGTCCCTGCAACATGACATTAAACTGTGCGGCACCAGTTCGTCCTTTCTATATGACGTTAAACTATACATCAATGGTCCAGTATGACCTTAAACTGCAACAACGTCCAACATGACATTAAACTGTAGGAAAGTCCCTTACGTCTAGAAAGAAGTTAAACAACATAAGCACTTAATAGTCCAGTATGACATTAAACTGCACCATTCACAGTCCATGCATATGACCTTAAACTATTCGCACTTTCGTCCAACATGACGTTAAACTGTAGAAAAGAAGATGTCCCCGCAACATGACACTAAACTGTGCAGCGCCATTTCGTCCTTGCTATATGACATTAAACATTACATCAATGGTCCAGTATGACTTTAAACTGCAACTTTGTCCCACACGACGTTAAACTGTGAAAAAGTTCCCTAAACCGTCCAGCATGACCTTAAACTGCATCATCCTTGGTCCATGCATATGACCTTAAACTATTCGCACTTTCGTCCAACATGACATAAATGGTGTGTTATTTTGTCCTTACTGCATTGCATTAAACTGCACAGTCGCCCTTTCGTCCAATATGACGTTAAACTGTATTGTCCCCATCGTCCTAACTACATGACGCTAAACTGTACAGAAAGTCCTTGATATGTCCTACATGACATTAAAATGTTATTTTGTCCCTGCTACATGACACTAAATTGTGCAACACCAATAGTCATAACTGCAAGACTTTAAACTGCATAGTCCCTTGATATGTCCTACATGACATTAAACTGTGCATCGTTAAGGTTGTTGTTATCTCTTATTTCTCACACCGAGTATGACTCACGTGAGCTTAGAGCAAAACTCAACCATAACTCTCTCTTTGGGCCCATAACCATGTGTAAGTCCCAACAACATTTTTTATTAGATAATTGTCCCCAAGAACCACTTGATCATTAATTCATTCTTTAATTGAACTACACGGACTTTGATCCTTGCCCTCCAGGCTGGGTATGTAGGCAACCTCCCAGGGTTCATGCCCGAAAACAATCTCTTCCCATCGGTTCACCACCATCTCATATGATGTTGATTCGTGAAACCGTACCTAGAATCAATATCTTTACATTGATTCACTTTCGTCCTTGTTATATGACGTTAAAAAATGCAACATTTTTGTCAGGTATGACAATAAACTACAATATTCATTGATTTCCTCATTTGAGAGAGAACTATTATTGACATTGATTTTTCAATCATGGTTTTCATTTTCAAAAGACTACGTGCATACATGGTAATGCCTAAACTTTTTATCTTAGGTTAAACCATCATTGCACTAAGGTCCCCTTTCACCCTTCACATGTACGAACCAAATTTGTACAAAGGGTAGTTCTAGAACTACGTGGACATGATTCCCATCCCTATGGGATACGTAGGAACATTCGAGTATCCCTTGAATCCAGTCCCAAGTCTTTTGGACCTAACACCAAATTTCACTTTCCGTCCCTTGGCTGAAAAGTCCTCATGAAAACGCACACTGTGTATTCATTATTTTGGTTCGAATTCTATGACCCTAAACTAAGCTCACTCATACTTTCGTCCTGCACGATGTTAAACTGCATTTCAAGAACTACGTATGGCTTGATTCTCATTCTTATGAGATACGTAGTGAAGTCCAAAATTTCAATTCAGGACCCAGCCACAACATGATTATGGTTATCATTGACCTATGTATCTCTATATACATTAGACAATACTCATCTTTATGTGTTATAATCCTAACCTTAAATATTTTCAGATCTTCATAACCCTATTTATGACTTCTAGTCACAAAAATGTCAAACATCTGAGAATTCTTTTTCCTAACTATGCAGCATGTTCCCATAGGTGGCCTTGCATAAACAGTCCACATAACAGACTTGTTAGCCAAAAGATACTATTTTATTTAACTATTCATCCAATACCCTTAGGTGGCCCTGCATATTTCAACCCCCTAACGGGTTTGTTAAATAATGGTAACTTCATTCTTGGGAAGAATTCCTCTTTTGTCCTTATTTTTCTTAAACGACAGTATGTTGGGATCTGCAAAAAAACATCCATCCTTAACATATTTGTCCCATACCCTTTTTCATGATCTGAAAGTATTCAAGTCTATGGTTTATTCTTCTTCCCTATGTTTGGGTCAGACCTTCGTAGGAGTGATATTCATCCAGTTCTTCGATAATCTTGTCTGAAAATATCTTCTCCATATTCAAGTACCTCTTTCCATACAAAAAACTCTATACATTAGAAAATTTGAATCTCCATAAACTTTCACTGGCTTTTAGCACTAGGAAAGTAAATTTTTGAGAGTTCTTTTCGCCTGACCATGCAGCACGTGCCCATAGGTGGCCTTGCATAAACAGTCCACATAACAGACTTGTCAGCCGAAAGATACTATTTATTTGACCATGCAGCCAATGCCCATAGGTGGCCCTGCATATTTCAACCCCCTAATGGGTTTTGTTAAATAATAGTAACTTCATTATTGGAAACTACTTCTTCTAATGCCTTTTAGCTTTTTTTCATATCATTCCTCAGATTCAAATATTCTTAAGCCATAGTTTACATATTTTCTCTCATACTTGAGTATGGTAATATGTTTTCAGATAAATTTTCAAGGAATTGAATCAATTTTAAACCATTTTGGTCAATGATATTTCGACCTTAAACATTAGCCCCTTTATGTCTAGCGTGCATGACTTTAAACTGCCCACAAAAAGACAAAGGAACTCTGAATAAAAGTCAAGTTCCAGCTCACTAATCATACATTATGTATGATTTAGGTAATATTGAGCAATTAAAATATTCAAAGTTTGTAGGGTTATTTGTAATAATCCTAGTAAAAAATCAAACTATGATTACTAGGCCCATTGGCTTATGTAAATTTGAAGCAGGTTGTAAAAGAATGCAGGTACAAATGATTGAAGATGAAATTGTTTTTTTTAATTTGATACACAAGAGATAGAAAGACATTCACAGACTGGAGTCTCTTCTCTTTTTCAACAATTACAGAAGATTGTCAACATAAGTCTTCATTTGATGTATAGCATCCTGAGCCTTATCAGTAGTTACTTGAAGCTCGTGAACTTGACCAGCTTCACTCTTTTCAGCTTGCTGAAGTGCCTTCTTTGCATCTGCGATGGCTTTCATGCCATTCATATGAGTTTCATCCAATGATTTATTAAGCTGATCAAGTTCCCCAGTAACAGCATCTAACTGTTGCTGGAGTTGCACCTGCTGGACGACCTTTTCTTTGATTTTTTGCTTCAGATCCTTCATCTTGGCAGCATAATCAGCTTCAGCTTGGGATATCTAAGCCTCAAATTCGCCTATGTTGACTGACAATTTCACTCTGGTCAAATCTTCACGACTTGTCTACGCTTGCTCCCTCCTGAAAATGAACTGTTTCACCGCGACATGGATCTTTTCATACCCAAAACCACCAAGTCCCAGTATAACAAATTGGAATGACAATCGAGGAATTTTCAATGGTATCTCTTCTAAAGGAACCCCAGATATAATGTTACATATGTTGTTCCATGCCTTACGTCGTGAAAAGCTGAACGATTTAAGCGTCTATGGATCTGATTCAACATCATCATCGGAGGGGGGTATGTAATCTGGAATTAACGCGCTTAAGGAAGTTCCTTGTCCTGCTCTTTCCTCCCAGACCTGTGCTTCTTCACTTTCAATTCCCGTTGGGGCAGAGGCTGAGGCCTCATCTCTGGATCTAGCCATTACAGTTGATGGCCTTGCATGATTAATTGAAAGATTTAGTTAGCGTCAAAGGATAACAAAAGAATGGATTGTCTTGCAAATAAAGTACAATCACAAATATTATTACCCCTTACCCAAGGGTGGTTCAGAAACCTGAGAAGACTTCTCCCCATCTTTCCCGGTCTCAACAAGATTTTCAAGATGGGTCTCATGAGGGTTTATTGGGTTTAGCTCTACTTGAACTAATGTTTCTGCAATGGTAGGGTTGACATCAATGTCCACACCCTCTTCAGACATTGGCAGTTCAACGGCTTCTACGGAAGAAACTGCATATTATTTTTCGTCATGGTTAGAAGTATAATTTTTTAAAAAAAAATTGGGTGAAGGGTAGAAATCACACCCAAGGTCTTATAAATCACATGACAACTTAGCATGATCATAAAATACTTCAAAATGCATTCCATGATTCATCATTTCATCCAATGATACTTCAGAATCCTGATTAGTCTCACCAGTGGGAGAATTTGCTACATATTCTTGCCGACTTATGTCCTACAACCCCTAACCCTGGACATCATCTTCAGCAGTAGGAGGGATACTGGGAATGGATGGTAGCTCTTCTCCAGGAGAAACCAAGTCATCTTGGGTCTGTGATTGTTCTTCAGCACCCTCCACGAACTTTGAAGGAGGGTCAGTCCCTTCCCTCAAGGGGGAAATTGAAGAGGCCCCTGCAATCCTCAGAAATATGAGTAACCATATGATTATGGGTATAAGCTCATGATTGTTCGAAGGACATACCGCTGCTAATGAAACGTTTAGCTATGGATTTCCTCCTTCGTTGCCTTGGATTCTTTTGTTTTTTCTGAGTATCAGTAGTCTCCCTTATTGGCACTTGGATTAGAGAATGGAAGGCTATGTCCAGCGCCTCATTCATGGCCTGCTGGCCTGGAGATATCTCGCCTGGTTCGCGAGGAGAATTAGCAGCAGCCCCGATAGCAGTACCACCAGGGCTATACTGTGGTGAAGGAACCCCAGTTCCTTTCTATGCAAGCTGCAAGATGAAGAAAATAACTTCCTTAAGTAACAAAGCTTCAACTGAAATCAAGTTGCAATGAAAATAAGGAAAGAAAACATAAATCTTCAGGAGCCACGTACTCTTGTCATTACTCATCTCTAGAACCACCAGCCCCCTCAGTGGCGCCACGATCAATCATTTCCTTCACCCACCTAGTGATAGGAACCGAGTCATCAGTGGCATATATGAGCATTTCCAGCTCTCTGATATAAGCTCGCACTTCATTGGGGTTATCTCCGTATTGAAGATTTTTAGAAGCTACAAGATTTCCTATTCCAGGAAGTTGTAGGCCCTCACACAAATCCAGCCAGGCAGTCACAGTACCACAGTATAAGCTCTTCCATAGCTGAACAGCCTCTGGTCTTAGATATAATGGCTGTGTGGAAGGTCCTACAATTTTTGATTTTAATTTCATCCCAGCTCCTGCAACTACAGATAGAGAATAAGAAAGTAAGACTTATTACTTTATAAAGTAGCAGTGATTGAAATTACTACAATGAAATAACTCACCAGGAGTTGATGGGGTGGGTCTTTTAATTCTGGCCGGAGGATTATATCGGGCACGAAACCGCTCTGCTGCCGGTTGTGCCTCATCATCCCCATCATGATAATCCGATGAATCAGTTCTAGAAGAGGAGTCTGTTGAACCTATTTCAGGTGGAGAAGCGTCACCTTCATGAGTGAGGGTTTCTTTCTCTACAGTCCTCTTCCTCTTTCCCACTTGATATACTGGGTGATTCAATATCTCTTTGGGGTATGATGCTATCCAGTGTTCGGCATAAAATGTAGTCAAATTATGTGCCGCTTTTTCAACTGGTAGATCAAATACTGCCCCATTATTCTCTCTTGATGTCAGCAGTCATAGTTGTTGAGCAACCATTGGATGTTGCTCTAACCTCACATGTACCGGAGGGGATACAACAATCTGTTTCAAACATTTGAATTGGCGTGCAAATCTATATGGAGCATAGGCCTCACATATGATTTCTCCACTAATCTTGGCTACTAACACGCCATCCCTGCAAGCTAGCATGTATTCCCTCAAATCCAAATGGACTGTCCCATCATCAACAAAACGCTCGGATGGCGGACTTCCATAGGGAAAGAAGTTGAATTCCTTAAACATGCTCATCCTTACTTTCATGTCATATCCATTAACATCTAATGGAGCAATTCCAGAGAATGCTTGCACTGACGGTTTGAAAGAGCTTACAGTAATTTGTAATCCATTTTGTACATTGTAAGTCCTGAAGTGAGTGGCGATCCATCCCCACAAAACCTGGAATGGTCCCACTATTCTTAAAGGAGATTTACCCTGGAAGACATGAAGTAAACTCCTGCGAATCTTTTCTAAAATGGGGGTAGCTAACCCAACCATTTTTCCCTCATCCAACTTTGCCTCAATGACGAAGGTCCCTGGCCTAACGCCTCCCTTCGAATCCCTGACCGGAAAGAGATAAACACTGAGCCACATTGCCAAGAAACACGCCAGACGAGTTTTCTTTGGAATTATTTGATTCACTTCATATCCCCACTTTCCAAACTCTCCTACTTCTAGAGTTGGCCAGAATGTTCCAGGAGCTCCTCTCTTCTCAGGTTTTGGACAAGTGGTAGGACGTCTGGACCTGGTATCCTTGGATTTCTTTTTCTTGGATCCTTTTCCTTTTGGCTCCATCCCTTTCTTCTCAATAAGAAACACATTCATCCATTCTTCCAGATGAATATCTTTTCTAAAATGAGTTAATGAGGTCTATGAACTCTTAAGCCTATGGAAGATTTTAAATAATTCTCAAGCTAAAGAAGGATTCTTCTCTGAATCATTCCAAGTCACCTTGGGAGGAATGAATTCATCATACATATCGCCCAAAATTGGAGCCCCTGAAATCTTGTGGACATCCCACAAACTGATACCTACTTCTCCATGAGTCAAATGGAAAGAATTAGTTGCTGGGCTCCAGTGGATGAGTATCTCTGGCACGAAGTTATCATGTCTGTAATCATATGTTTTCCCAACCCAGACACCCTCAAATATTGCAGCTCTCTTCAGGTCCTCGATAAACTCTGCGCAAGTCTATCGCACCCAGTATGCCCACATCCAAGTTGGCTTCACACCTCCCCCAGGACGGAAATCCCAACTTTTCTTCCAGCCTTTGGATTGATCCATCTGAGCATTTCGGATGATTGAAGGATGACAATGTGGCTGAAGCTCAGGTGTATGATTTTTCAGACCTGGTGTGCAAGGGCAATGATGCATCACATAAGCCTTCTCCACTGTTCTAGCAGTTTGAAATACTCCTCCACCTAAGATATTTGCTGAAGCAAAGTTGGTATAATTCTGAAACCATGAAAATGGAATATAATTCTTTACTTCTGGAATAATGACTTCTTGTAGATGTCCATGGCCATACAAAGGTAGATAAGTGCAATGAGGAAAGATGCAATGATATTTCTTCAGATACTTAGCCAAATATGGAAGAGTACTCTCTTTGACAGTATAGTAATTAGGGACAATAATGTTCATCATATCATCTATCCGCTTGCTAGCCAGTTCATCAATTAATCCGAATCTAAGAGCCATTAATTCTGCACAAAGAGTTGAATAAATTAATTTATAAATGAATTATTTTTTCACAAACTTTGTGAATGAAATCAAAAAATGGCCAAGGCATTAAGGCGCGCAAGTATGGAGATGTCACACAAGTGTTACATGTTCCGCGAAAGTTTATGTCACGCACGTATCACCGCACAAGCCCTATTACCTTTACAGTAGAGAGACAACGAGGGAACAGTGAAAAAAAAGAAACTTGTGCGGCGAGGAATACTTGCGCGGCGAGAGCTTGAGAAATTCGGGATCAGATGCTACACACGACCAAAAGCCATGTATTTATAGGCCAGGAGGCCTATCTGCGCGCCGTCAATGCCTGCGCGATGCAAACTTGCGCGCCGCCCTCTATGCCCTGAAGACCTGCGCACCCCTTTTCCTTTGGATGGATTCGATTTCCTCAGAGTCAAATCCTCATTTCTCTCCGGATCCAACTCTGAGGGGGACTTTTGTTGACGCTCCTTTCGTCACAGAATCTAAAGATCGGAAAAGGGGAATATCTGAGCTCAAAGTGATTCAACCTTTGAAGAAAACATCAAAAATCGACAAAGGCATGAAAAAAGGATCAAAATCAACTGCACCGCGCAAG
Source organism: Viscum album (assembly GCA_963277665.1). Lineage (NCBI taxonomy): Eukaryota > Viridiplantae > Streptophyta > Magnoliopsida > Santalales > Viscaceae > Viscum > Viscum album. Next base: position 1,417,764,427 of record OY728123.1, on the reverse strand, counting down.
ATATATCACTGTCACGCAAGTAAACTTGTGCGACGCCCTTGGTCGCGCAAGTCACTTGCGCGACCTAAGTGATAACCGCCCGGTAACCGCCCGGGGTCTTCTCCTGCCTATAAATAGACCATGTGGGCCCCCCATTCAGGGAGATCTTTTTCCAGAAACTCGGATTGAAGCTCCTGATGCCCATGTCTCTTTTCAAAGCTTCCAGATCACTTCTAAAGGTAATTTCTTTCCTTGAACGGAAGATTTAAAGAGAAGAGGGAAGGCCTAAGTGTTGAAACTCATCAACACGTGTGTGCCGCCTCATTCCTTCAATAGAACTTGCGCGTCCATTTTCTGGAAGAACCTCAAGATGATTCTAAAGGGATTTATAAAAAGTCACTCAAATATTCTAATGATGTTTGAGAATCGCGCAAGTACCCCTCAAGTTGCGCAAGTATACATGCGCGGCCAATACTTGTGCGCCGCCGCAATACTTGCGCGCCTTCCAAGACTTGCGCGCCCCTACCTTTTTGGGTGCCCATCTTGTCCATTTTTACCCCTCTTAAGCCATTACACCTTTCCGTTTCATGATTCAGTCTTCAAGACACTCTTCAAATCCATTTATGGCATGATTTCTTGATTTGACTTCCTTATCTGAAAGGAATTATGTGGAATATCTCTCAAAACCTAGTGATTTAAATATCCTTATGTCACTAAATATGGAGAATTCATTCATTCAACCTCATCCTTTAAGATGAGAGAATCCTTAACGTGGGTCACCTTTTTAGGAATAATCCCCAGTTATAAGTTCTTTAATCTGGGAATCTTCCTTAGGAGTAAGCCCCATATTCTTAAAGTTCCCAAATTTGCGAATCCTTCTTAGGAGTAAGCCCCAACCTCAAATATGGGAATCCTTCTTAGGAGTAAGCCCCAACCTCAAATATGGGAATCCTCCTCAGGAGTATGGCCCAAACCTTAATCCCTAACCTGGGTCTCCTTTTTCAAGTATAAAACCCAGTTATAATCTTGGGCTTCCTTTTTAGGAATAAGCCCCAAGTCCCCTAATTTCTCTTTAACCAGTCCTAATTTACCCTTTATTTGGGTTTCCTTTTCAGGAGTAAATCCCAATCATAAGTCCCCTCCTAACATGGGCATCCTCCTTAGGAGTAAGACCCAAGATTAGAGTATTCAAATCTCCATGAAGCACATATACCTTTATGGACCATGTTCATGGATTTTCTCCCTAAAAGTAAATCCTCTGGGCAGTCATACATACATAAGCCCCAAACCATTTATTATGATTGCATCTTTCATGGCACAATTGTATAAATTTTATTAATACATCTTGTTTCACACACCGAGCATGACTCACGTGAGCTTAGAGTGTAAAAGTAATTGTGACATCCTGCTTTGAGCCATCAATCATAAACATCATGCCCTTATTCGAACTACGTGGGTTCTGATTCCTTTTTCAAAACAAAGGATACGTAGGTAGCCCATCTATGGGTTCGATCCCAACTCTGAAGTAATTCATTGTCCTTATGAATGACGATAAACTTCAAGTGCCCCACTGAGTGGCTTTAAAACTAGCCTGGTCATCATAATGACCATGATACTTTTATATAAATGTTTTGAAGGATACCATTGACCAAGAATCTCTAAATAGATACAGATGATTCTCTATTGATGAAGAACCTCGAATACATATAAAAGATCCTCTAAATTTCTTACATATTTAATCATTTATTGTTAAACTGAAGGAAAACTCATTTTATATTGGGTAATGTAATAAGGATTCACGAACATAACTTAAATCTATAAAGAGAGTCCCAGAGTAGACAATAATTCCCCTCAAAAAGGTGTGATGAGTCCGACCTCCCATCGTCTCGACCAATGAAAATTCCTAAGCCTCATTATCCCACAAGCTAATGAGCTCCTTCCTTTGGAAAGTAGGTCCAAACGGATGTGGAATCATTGGATGTTTCCGGTTCTACGAACACACCCGTTAGAAACCGATCGAAACGTTTGAATCTCCCATCCAGGAGGTCATCCCCGGATTCCGTGCGAAACACACACACAACTGATTGAATCCAGATCGAAGGTCAATATTAGAAAAGTATTGAGATCCATGCAGTTGGTCAAATAAATCATCACAGCGTGGTAGGGGATACTTGTTCTTTATTGTTATAGCTTTTATCTCCCTGTAGTCAATAAAAAACCTCATAGATCCATCTTTCTTTATAACAAAAAGAACAGGGGATCCCCAAGGAGAAACACTAGGGCTAATAAATTTTTTATTACTCAATTCCTCTAGTTGTTTCATTAGTTAAACTAATTCCACAGTGTTCATTCTATAAGGGGTCTTCGATATAGACCTTGATCCCGAAATTAAATAAATGGAAAACTCAACTTCTCGTTCTAGAGTATGTCCAGGTAAATCATCCGGAAACACATCTACATATTATTTCACAATATATACATCCTCTATTTGAACATTCCTTTCCTTAGACACAGTCATTTCATTCTCTTCCTCCCCAATAATTAAATTTTGTTGAGCTACTCGGGGTGAATCTTGATAATAATTAGGTGGTGACGATTCTTCTCTAAAGATAAGTTGTTCCTTATCATCATCATCAAAAATAGTAACCTCCTTATTCTTACAATAAATCTTCGCATCATGGTACAAAAACCAATCCATACCGAGGATGATATCAAACTCATTCATATGTATGACGATGAGATCAGTGGATAAAGAACATTTATGTGCTATAATGGGGACTGATTCACAAAACATTGTTTCAATGATACTTCCCTTAGGTGTTTTTACTGAAAACTCCCCTGTTAAATCAAATTGGAAATATCTAATTTTCTTAGTAAACTGGGAAGATATGAAACAATGCGTTGATCTAGAATCAAATAAATCATTTCTAAACTTCAGGAAACCATTAAATTACCTTCCACTATGCCTTTCGGAGCATCTACCTCAGCAGTAGTGATAGAATAAGACTGGCCTTGATCCCTTGGAATTTTCTGAGCTAAGTTTCCATGATGCTTCGGACATTCATTTGCATAATGTCTCATATCCCTGCAATTGTAGCATTGGAAATCGGTAGCTTCCTTCTTCCCCTTGCAATCACGAGCTTGGTGGCCTTTTAACACAGTTGTAATAGACTCCCATTCCATTCAAGAAAGTACCAAGGTGTTTCTTCCCACATTTACTGGAGGATGGATATTCAACTTTTACCTTCCTTCCATTATTTCCATTTCCAGATTGATCAGCAGATATCTTCTTCTCTTTCTTTGCTTTAAAGTCATAAGACATTGATAATTCTTTTACTGTCTTGATATCACATGAGACAATGGATTCATACAACGAGATGGATTGTGAGACTAATTCTCAACGGAGAAATGGTTTTAACCCATCAATGAAACGATAAATCATAATTCTTGGGTTACGTATATAATCTCCTGCATACCTTGCTAACCTTTTAATGTTAGCCTCATACATTGTGACATAATCATCCTCCTTTTTTCTCAAACTCCGAAATTGTCTTTCCATATCTGCTCGATGGTTACGAGGAAATTATTTTAAAAAAAATATATCTTCAAACTCCCTCCATCCCATATTTGATACTTCATCATCTTCCTTCGTGTTTTGAATCAATGACCACCATTGATCAACATATCTAGTGAGGCGGTAAACTTCCATGATAAATTTTTCCCTTACAATAATCCCAAAATACAGGAATATTTTCTCTAGGGAACTTATCCTTTACTCAGCTACCAATGTATTTTTTACTCCCATTGAATGTTGGTTGTTGCGGCCTCATGAAGTGATCTATCATTGATCCTCCACACTGCATTGCATCATAAGGGTAAGGATATTATTCATAACCTGGGTGAGTTGTCTCAGTATGGTGATTAGTTAATCAGCACCAGTTGCATCACCAGCTCCACTATAATTATCTTGAGCAGGAGGGAAATCCATACCTGGTGTGTGAGCATTGATACAGTTTATATTTCTTCAACTAGGCACAGTTTCTAAACAATTTCATAAACTAGATCAGTTTATGAATCAAAATACATAATTCCATACTCGTAAAACACTTAACATAAACTGAACAGTTTTTGGAAATAATCCATAATCATAAAAAAAAATTTCTTTGAGGATGTATATACTCATAAAACCATCATAATGGTTTGTAAGGAAAATGATATTTATCCTAATCATATCCCCCGGGAGTGTCGTAACCAAGAGTGTATCAAAGCCCATTATCGTGCACCAGTTCCCGTTTGAGTCAAGCTCAATGCGGTGTTTTCTGGTTTTACCCCTAGGTACATCTGTGCCAGAGCCGCCTCTACCTACTCGTATCCAGACACGGATGTATTGCTCAGAAAACTCACAAAATATCTACAATACCAAAATTCTAGTAAGTTCTTCTATACTAATCCTCAAAGTCCATATTAGGTCTATGTGCTCTAATCATAGTTTATCTAAGTCTAGCTTCCAAGGTTTGTACTAAACTTCCTCTGATACAAACTGTAACACCTCGACCCAAATTACCCAGTGTCGGTGCATTATTACAGAATATTTTCATGATAAAAAAAGATCATATCTTGAAAGACTGATTAGTTTAGTAGCCTTGGAATAACTAGATACATTCATAATGTTTACATTACATCATAAAGTGAAAACTACAACAACAACATATTGTCTTCATATCCCCTCATACAATCCCTGCAGGTCATTCATAAATTACTTCTTCACATCCTGGGAAAATAAAACATTGAAATTGGTGAGCTCAGATGCTCAGTAAGGATAAAAATATAGCGGAAACTTTCTTAAATAAGCATAAACATTTAAGGCAATGTATAACATAAATAACTTCCTTTTAAACTTGAAATTCAACATAATATGGCAATGATAAAACGAAATAATGCAATTTAATTATTCACATGGATATTCAAGTAGTAGAATAATCACATGAAATATCAATAACCACTTTCATAATGATGGAATGCATAATGCCAGGCTATCATAACCACAAAGTCAAGGCCTAGTTCCATGACTACAAATAATATTTTGTCAAGGACTTGGGCCAAGAAACTAGTTTGACTCATGAGACCTAAATATTCATTGAGGAGCTATAGATGGCTCCACCTGTCACTTATTATGTCCAATACATTCCACATATGAACAGGTTTAAACATAACATAAACATTCGTATTAAAACTATCATACAAAATGTCAATACTTTATCCATAAACCATGAATGGTATAAAAACAACACATCCACAGTCAAACATATTACAAAACCTTCAATACAATGTGGATGTTTTGTATCATATTAAATAAACTTTAAATAAGCATAAAATCCATCAAAGATATTGACATAGATGAAATCAAAAACTATTTGAGAGAAATATCTCTTTTTTTGAAATAATTTAAAAGTCACATAGTTATAAAATTAAATATTTACTTTAAAAATATTCTTATAATATTTTAAGGGAAGCGTTGATGATTATGTAAAGGCGGAAAATAGTCGCACCCGCTGTATAATTTAAAAAAGACATTCTTACCTTAATTTTTTCGAAAAGGATAAAAAGGTCATTGTTTTGAAAATGACGTAAATATTCCTTTATAAACCTTTTATAAAAATTAAAACAAGGGTTTAAATGAATTCAAACCATATTCTATAAAATATTAAGAATTATTTGAAATACATTTTTAAGAAACATGGATGTGGATGATAAAGAGGTCCCAGTAGATAATTACGTATAATCAACCTCAGATAATGAAGAGATTGTGAAATAAACGCTTACCTTGTACATTTCCTTAGTTGATGGTATGTTAACCTATTGTATAATAGTTAAAACAATGTTATTAAAGTATAAAAGAACAATATACAAAATTATGCTATCACATATGATCTTCTAATAATTCTTTGTTAATAATGTTTTAGTATTATCGTCGTTTCAAGTGTTAACTTACTCATTTCATTCTATATGATTTGTTACATAAGTTGTATTTGTTATGGATAGGTTGTATCTTATTCATATCCATAATGATATAAAGTTATTAAACATTACTTTTATTCATCAAATGAGAATTATTCTTGAATGGATACGATGGGGAATGAATCTTATCGCGTTCATGGAGACGGTAGTCCGTACGTACGCACGAGCGACAATATCATTCTATTGATATTAAAATAATATATAATTAGATGTTATATCATATATATAGAATATTTATCATGTTATATTTCTTATTTACATGAATTACACATCATGATTATACCCATCCAAATAAAAATATATTGAATAACAATTACACCACGACATGGAGATGGTAAGCCGTACACACGGAAGTATGGTGACATGTAATTCAAAGGATGGATAGAATAATGAATATGGTTATACCATATTTACAATAACAACACATTTTATCTAAGATACTAGAGTTATTATTTTAGAATTGTAATAATAAAGAAAGAATAAGTTGAAGAAGAATGGAACATGAAAGAGGGTGGTGAAAACATTACCTCTTCTTCGGGTTCTTCCTTTTGATTTTGTCAAAAGGGCTCTATAGGCTGGATTTCTGATCAAACTATGGACTCTAAGTCTAAGTGAGGGATGTTGAGAGAATATTTGGGCAGGGTTTGGCCAAGCCTAAAGGCTTTAAAGGTGATAAATTTAGAGAGGGGGAAGTGGCCTTTTATAATAGAGGTACGGGGAACCTTAGGAACGCTAGATTTATTATTTTATAAAAAATTCATATTCTGTTTCTAATGGATTAAATGTGGATTATTTAAATTTTATGGCGGTTCTAGGTCGAGAACCACTCAACCAATAAGTTTTAGATAAGTTGTTGTTACTTTATTAACCTTATCTTTTAGTTTTAACTCTTAGTTAATTATTTTGACAATTACAATGTCTCATTGTATTTTTATATTATATAGTCAATAAACATACTATAAACATTCAAGAGACCCCAAAGTGATCCATTAATTGTAAACCTATCATTATATAACTCTCTTGGCCAATCATTTGATTTTTAGGAATATAATATAAATTAATAATATAATATTTTTCTTAAAAACTCTTTTATGTCAATTTTGACACTATTGGGAATTTTGTTTTTGATAATTTCATAAAAGCATTATTACTTCGAAAAAAATTTTATAATCAATCTTAATATGTCATATTAACCTATATAATTAGTGTAATTTATAAAAATTCTCAAATTACATTTATGTTGATATTTATAATATCAATTATTTTAAAATTTCATTAATTAGGTAATTACTGCATCACCAATGTTTCATAATGAAATTAAATTATTTAGTTTATAAAAATTATAAATAAAATACCATTATGTAGGAAATCTTATTAGATTTCTATTTATGTTTTATAATCGAACTTATGTTATGTATAGCCCTATATTAAAAATGTTTTAGTTATTAATCATTGATTTTAACTCTTTTAACTTTTCATTGAATTAAGTAAAAATAAATGTACTAATCTAATATAAGTGGACCTAAATGATAATATTTTTTTCCTAAGGTATTTTTGGTCCAGATACACTTGTCCAATTGAAATAAGACATGTGTTAGGGTAATATTAATATCATTTTTACACTTAATTACCCTATTTACTTTTAAACGTGGTAAATAAAAGTAAAAAGTTACTATTCATCATAAATTATTTTCATCTCCTTGATCCAAATTTTACTCCTTTATATTAACAGTGTATTTCATATTTTTGAAATTCCAGTCTTAGAAGCGGTAAAATTATGTTTTCTATGAATTTCCAAATTTTCCTAGGAGGTGGGTAAAAGACGGTGAAAAGTACAACAAAATTTTTATATATCTAAAATTATTCTAAACTAAGTACAATGAATGAAATTGAACATATATAGGTATTATTTATCTATTTTGACCTTAATTAAATTTAAATAAAATAAATAATTATTTAAACAAAAAATCTGATTTAACCAATAACTCAATGTTTTTCACTATTCATAAAAAATTGATAGTTTTCAGAAAAATACAAAAAATTCACCCAAGGATAATTTTGATTTTTCAAATCCGAAAATGAAGTCCAATATGAATGATAAAATTTATAAAATTTCAAAAAGTGGGTATTACTATTCATAACGGCCAGTTTGATTGGTTGTGGTGTGTGTTAGAACTCAAGGTTGTGTACAAGACATGCTACTGTATTATTCAAAGAGAAGCGTACCGTGGAAACATGGGGTGATACATGGTTCATCTATAAATTAATAATAATAGATAAAAAAGTATAAATTATTTAAAAAAATGATACGTAATATAAAAATAAATCTTTGTAGAACACCAAGTGGGCCCCACATTTTCACTATTTATATCAATAATGTAGTAATGGGTTGTTAATAATTAGTAAGTGGGTTTTGCTTCTATAATAGGAACAACAGTTTTTCTAGAACCCTTATTATTTTAATAACATTGGTTTAAGAGGTCACCTTATCAAAAAAATTTCCAACACACCCCATTTCTGTTCATAAGTTAAGGATATAGTGGAATTGGAAAATGATAATGGGAGTATCGCTATAATTTTCATAAAATGGAAGAAATTTGTATTCTACTGGATGTTGACCTTGAATACCTATAAAATTCTTATTCTTCAGTTCATCATCCTTAAATAATTATTTTTTATGATTTAACTTGATACCATTATCCTCACACACTCCCACTTTCTACATATCCATCTCCTCCAACATCAAATCCGACTTGCCCACTTCTTCCTCGGTCCTATCATAATCTATCAAGGATTTTAAAATATATTCAAAATTATGAATATGAAAAAAAATGTATATCTTTTTAAAAAAAATACTACGATAATTTTAATTTTGATGAGTTCAAAAAAAATGTAATATTATCTAATAATTTTAGCATCTATTGATTTTTATTTATTGGTGAACTCTAGTAGATATTATATTATATAATTAGGAAGGTGGTTAATCTTCGTCATCATTTCATTCTTAACTAGATATCTATTTTATCTACTCATCATATTTATCTAATTAATAAAACATAAGAGTTTCAATTTCACAATAATCAATAAAGTGATTTTCTGTTTTGAATTCAATGTTATAAAATAGAAACACATTTAAATTAAAATTTATTTCATCACCTAGAAATTAATAGGCTTGTATCTATTTATTGTTATTGAGTTCCTAATAAAGTTATCGGGAGTTGTCTTTTAGCTTATGATGTGCAATTTGATACTAATCCTCTATACTTTCATCTTTTCTAGTGATAGAAAATTTTAGAAATTTCTATTTGTACTTGGCCACATGATAATTTTTTTGGAAAACCTCCAGAAAACCCAATTCATTAACTACATTAAAAATCGATGATATTTTGTGAAAAATATTTATTGATATATTCAATGAGTTCCATTACAATATTCTCCATGAAACAATACCTGTACATACCACTTTTTTTCATATCCAATAGAGAAATTATTTTACTCCAAGGATATGGGGAATAAAATATCCATATTCCATTATTTTATCTAACAAATAAAAGGAAATATGGATCACGATGAAAAAAATAACTTAAAAAATTATACATCCCCAAAAATAGTGATAGTTTTATTGAATAATTTAGATGTATTCAATTAAATAAAATCTATATTCTCGTAGTGCATTATTGTAGCTGACCTCAGGGTTGTATCGTAGTGAGTCAAGATTCTAACTCAATGTTATCTTTAATTTATTTTCTATTTTTGATTGTTTATATAATAATGAAATTTACACTTTCAAATAATGTTGTTTTTTATTGGTTGTAAATGCATAAAATTATGGAAATTAATTAAAATCTATGATAAAATGTGGTTAACTCTCATGATATATACCTGGAGTTCCATATCATTGTTTTATTAAATATATATTTTTCTCATGTTCTGCATTTTTATTTATGTGAATTTATATTATTCACTACTCAAACTTACCTGTTTATCATTTGTGATCAATAAGAAAAATGTATCATCAATGTTAGGATATCTTTTATACTTAGGTCTAGTTGTAGTCATTGTACCCAAATCGAGTGTTTAAAGACATAGAAACTCACACTAATCAAGATTAACTGAAGAGAGAGATCTACTTCAAATGAACCATGACTGTGAAACCACTTCATTCCATACATTCTGATTCAATCATAGAAAGGTCATCAATGTGAGGGTATAATTTGAGAGAAACCTATATAGTGGGAAGTAACGTAGATTACAGGGGAAGGAGGACCATCACCACACTCAACCTAATTAACTACGCACAATTAAAACATAGAACAAAATTAGATTATGGTAAAAAATCAATATTTAACACTCATATAACAGTAAATAGTTTATTCTCCCTGAATTTAATATAGATATTAGTTCTATATAAATTGGGATTAGGAAATTATATTCAAAGATAAAAATACATAACAAAAATTATATAATGTAAAATGAATCTAGAAAAATAATAGTGTTCTAGAATATCTAGAAACAGAAAATACTTTTTATGATGAGACATTTATTCTATTTGTAGATTAAATTAACACATGGGGTTATCATAACACTATTACATGGAATATCTCCTTATTTACTTATTAAGAGAACATGGGTTTCATTTTTTCTAATAATATATTCCTATCATATCTTTTTTCAGCTTAAATGTAAATTTTTTTATCCACTTACTATATTTTTTATGCATGCATGTATTAGGAGACTTCTTAATCACCTTGGGATTACATATCCTCCATAAGAAACTAAGATTATATCCACATTTATAGCTTCAATTTCATTCATGGTTCTTCTTTACTCATCAATATTTTACTTAAATTAATGTATATATTCTTATGAGAACCTATCTATGATAAATTATATAAATTAGTTAATTTAATATTACTCCTATGATTGACTAACCAACATTGTGTTTAAGTTTTATTTACTTTCAATAAATGAGGAAACATGGAAGAAATATGCCTGATTTACATATGATTGAAATTTGGATATTTGGGAAATAATTTTGAAATTTATAATAATTTCATGAAGGTTTATTGATTTATGAGGACAAGTATCATGATTATATAGATCTTTTGAAGATTTATGATAATATTTGTAACATTAAAGTGATATTTTCATATTATAATAGTGATTATTTGTAAAGACCCGTAAAATTCAAGGGAAATTTTTTCTTAATTTTCTTTAGAATTTTACAAGAGCGCGGTTTCAGACGGCACCTGATTCTGAGGCCCGGAGTGCCCGGAATTAATTTCCGAAGTTTGGCTCGGGTACGTTCAGTGAACGAACGAGCGGGAATTCCTAACTTTTGATCCGGTGCTCGGAATTGAAATCCGAGGGCACCGATGAACTCGCAGCGCCGATATTCGCTTAAAGAGACCCTTTCGGGAGTTGCGTTTTTTGTGAGTTGAAAGTTAGTTTTGGGGTTTTCAGTTGAGTTAAATAAAATTTGTGTAAGACAAATTTTATTTTAACTTATTAAAAACCTACCAAAGGAGGTTAGAAGTGGGACCCACACCCACTTAACCTCCCTTGGGAGGATTAAGTGTGGTGGGGCCCACACGAACCCCTAGACTTTTCAAGTTCCCTTAACCCCCCTCTTAATTGGATTAAGTTACTCTTAATTAATTTTGGGGGTTAACTGTTTTGAATTTCAAACTTTTGAAATTCTTTTATGTTTTGTAATAATAAAATAAGATGTTATCTTATTTTATTATGGGTTGTTGGATTGTCCCCTTGAGAGCTTTTTGAGAGCTTCCTCTTCATCTTCAAGCTCTGACGAAGAACGAAGAACGCTCAAACTCCGACGAAGAACGACGCCTCTCTTCTTCGTCCTCGGTGTCAACAAGAGGAAACACCGCTTCCTCTTCGGACCTTCTTCGTCGGCATACGAAGATTCGACAACGACTCTTCCTCCGCGACACCGATATTCCACGACTCCTTCAACGTGCGACTATCAAGGTAAGGGTTCTTGAGTTCGTTGTTTCCTTTTTATTTGACTTTCCTCGAGACTTGACGTAGAACGCCCAAGTTCCGACGAAGAACGCCGCTCCGCTCTTCTTCGTCTTCGGTGTCAACGAGAGAGAACACCGCATCTTCCTCGGACAACCTTCGTCGGCGTACAAGGATTCGCCAACGACGTGCCTCTTCGGACGCGCCTCTTCGTCGTTGAATTTGACGAACGACGACCGCGTCGCCCGACCTCCGCGACGTTGTCTTCCGCGGAACGTAGAACGATCTTCGAACCTTATACCAAGGTAGGGGATGTTGTTTAATATTTAATTATCTCATTCTTGCTCGTGGTTCGTATGACTAACGTGAGGATGTTGATTATTTAAAGTTGCGTTATTATTTTAACGTGAGGGGGCCGGACCGCACGAACACAGCCGAACCCCCTCCAACGATCTTGTTTGTTCTTGCGGGTGGAAGCAAGTGGCGTGGTGCCGTCGCACCACGCGGTTGATCATGCGTTTATTTTACGCAACACCGTCGCGCGCACACCATGGAAGAAACATCAAGAACGCGACGCCGTCGCGCCGCGTTGAAAGAACTTAAAGTGCGGCAGAGGGGCGCGGTGCCGTCGCACCGCGCCGGACGACGAACATCGCGGCCGGTTCCGGGCCGTGGCGGGACGAAGAGACCGCGGCCGGTTCCGGGCCGCGGCGGAAGAGAAGGCCGGCGGCCGGGCCGCCGGCGTCGGTAGTCGAAGGCGGGACCGGAATTTCCGGTCCCTTTGGTAAAAACCGGCCGGCCAGCTGGCCGACCGGATGACTGAAAACCGGGGGAATAAATCCCCCGGATTGTTCAGCAAAACCCCCCTCTTAATGAGGGGGGCGGTTCCATGGAAGGGGGGGGGGGGGCAGCAGCCCCCCGGTTTAATTCAAAACCGGCCCCATGTGGGGGGCCGATTTTGTTGCAAACGGCGCGGCAAAGCCGCGCCGCCCTTCTGAAGAAGCGGGGGTTAGCCCCCCGCATGCGCAGCCCCACGTGCGGCGCCAGGCGCCGCCGCCGCGGCCCGCCGCCGCCGCCGCCGCGCCGCCCGCCGCCCGGGGGGGGGGGGGGGGTCGGGCCGGGTCGGCCCGGACCCGGACCCCCCCGTTTCGAACCAGATTTGGTTTTTGGCCCATAACTTGAGCCTCGGACCTCCGATCGATGAACCGTCAGCGGCAACACGATCCTTGGATCGAGACGGTCGTTTCGGTATATCGCACTCAAGGTTTCGGGTTACTTGAGTTCGGCCGGGTTGGTTCGTTCACGAAACCAACCGGGCCTTCGGAGCGGAAACGCTCATATCTTGAGCTACGAACGTCCGATTGACGCACCGTCAGTCGCGTTGTGTTCCTTTTAGTGAGTCAGATCTTTTGGCATACTCCGCCCGAGGTTTGGACGCAGGTGGAGTACGGTCGGGTTGGTTTTGCCTTAAAAACCAACCGGGCCCCGGAGACGAAAATGCCAATAACTCACAGACCGGGCGTCCAATTGACGCGCCGTCTGTTTCGTTGACTTCCTCTTGATGAGACGGAACTTTTGACATACTCCGCCTGAGTTTTAGATGCAGTCGGAGTATGGCCGGGTTGGATTGTACCCGAAATCCAACCGGGCCCCTGGAACGGGAAAGCTGTTATCTTTCAGACAGGACGTCCGCTTGACGAACCGTCAGCGGCGTTGGTGGTTACGTTGAGTAACGGTCCCTTTGAGTTTACCCTATGGGAGTTCGGGGTACAGTTGAGATACGGCCGGGATTGGTTTCGCTCTCGAAACCAACCGGGCCCCTGGGACGAAAAGGCTAATAACTCACAGACCGGGCGTCCGATCGACGCGCCGTCTGTTGCGTTGAGACCCCTGTGACGAGACGGACTTTTGAGATACTTCTTCGTGGGACTTTGAGATACTTGGAGTATCGACCTGTAGCTCGTGGAGCGGACCCTCCCAGTGACGAGCGTGCGAAGTACGGAGACCGTGTAGCTGGCTGAGACCTGACGACTGCTTGACCGACTCGACTTGGAGTGAGTCGACTAGCCCAGTGGACGGAACACTACTTTCTGAGGTGCAGACCCATGGCGGACGGAGCACTACCTGTGTGACAGTGCAGACCCGCGGTGCTCGTCCGGAGAGTACCTCAGCAGGCTACTAGGGGGTGTGCACTACTGAGTTTGGGTGACATACCTCGGCGGGAAGCACTACTGTGTCTGGGTGGCTGACCCGCGGTACTCGACAGGAGGAGTACTTCAGCAGTCTTAGGTTAGTGAGCAGTACCTCGGAGTCGTGACAGGACCACTGCACACTCCAGAGACGGAGCTCTTCAGCAGTTACGGTTTCGATAATGAAAATCCTGGTTTGAGCTAAGACCTTTGACCTTTGTGTTTCCTCATGATTGAGATGGGTTACTTGATAACTTAGGTATATGTATGGGCATATACCTGGGTAGTGGTTATCCGTTGATCTCATGATTCTTGTGTTTCCTCATGACTGAGATGGGTTACTTGATAACTTAGGTATATGTATGGGCAAATACCTAAGTAGGGTTTATCTGTTGAGGTCTTCTTGTGTTTATCCTTGTTGGTTTTAGTGAGACCTTGAGGGTCTCGGGGTCCCTACTGAGTATCGTTATACTCACCCCTGCACGGGCTATGCCCGCACCTCGTTTTGTTGGTTGCAGACGACGGACAGAGCTGACAGAAGCCGAAGGTTCGAGGACTTGACGGTACCTGGGGGTGGACTATACGACGAGGCGGTACCCGGAGGTGGACCACTGGGCGGGATATACTCGGAGCGGATGGCGGGACCCGGAGAGCAGAGGAGCTATCTGTACCCACCCTTCAGGTGGGATTTCCAGTGGACATCTCAGCGTAGCAGCTTTACTTTTCAGTCGCTGTTTTCCCTTTCGAGTTGTACTTTACAGTTGGGCTTGTATTTCCGGCCCCTTTTTACTTTTCAGCTCTTCTTTTGTACTTAGTGTTTTACTTCCGCTTGCTTACTCGGTGGTGTTTGTTTACTTTACAAAGGCAATGCCTTCCCTTTTTCTGGGATTTACACCTTGGTGCTAGTCGCCAGCCCCTGGCCTATGGAAGGCGGGCTTGGGGTAGTCACGGCACGGACCCCGAGGGCGGGTCGTGACAAATTGGTATCAAAGGTGGTCGGTTCTACCGCAGACTCTGATCTTTCTTTCTGTGAAGCAATAGTGTTAAGGGTACCGAGTGTGGTTTTCAGTCCAGGGAGTCCAGTGTTGGTGCGGGCGGCCGACGTATCCATACACCAGGACCCTGACAACTGATTTCCGACTTTGTGCACGAAAACACTGATTGCGTGTGTGTTTTCAAAGGTTTTTCCCCTTAAAACAGCTCAAACCAGGTCAGCTCACCAGGTATAATCGTTTGATCGTGTTACGTTTTTTCTTTTAGGGTGGCCCCACGACGGCAGCCAGCTAGGGTTCTGAGAATCGAACGTGACGACAGCCCACCGAGGGACGAGGCCTCGGTGCAGGGCCCATTGTCAGCAGTGGCACCGGCGGTAGCTCTACCCGCCGAGCCCCCGATGCTTCTAGCAGCAGCCGCTGACGATGCACGTCGCCTCAGCGCACTGCATGAGTTTCAGCACCAGCGACCGCCCAGGTTTCGCGGGGAGACGGATCCCCAGGCTGCAGAGGACTGGCTGGAGGCAGTGGTACGAGTGTTTAGGCTAGTGAGGACACCAGCAGACCTCATGGTGATCCTCACTGCGAGCCTACTACACGCAGCAGCAGGTAGGTGGTGGAGCCACTTGTTTCAGTTTTGCGATGAGATGAGCTTCGCATGGGAAGACTTCGAGACCTTCTTCAGGGTGGAGTTTGTGCCAGTATCTCTACACCCCGAGCGTGTACAGAAGATTCTGCCTTTACCGTGTGTTTTCGATCAGAAGCCGAGTCATCTGTGGGCAGTAGACAGATTATGCAGAGGTCCAGGAGGACCAGACCAACAGTTGGGCGATCTCGGGTTTTAGGACCGGTGGTGCAGGGCACCCGAGGTGGGGTCAGAGCCAGGCGTGCCAGAAACGGACAATGTTACTCCTGTGGCGGAAAGGGTCACCTGGCACGTGACTGTCCGACTCCTCGATCCGCAGGCTTGGGGGGAGCCACCGAGGTTGAGGCAGCGACAAATGCTTGAGCAACAGTAAAGCAGGTGGACAGGAGCGGAACTAGTGGATACGTCTTTTGTACTTCTAGTTCCGTGTTGATGTTGCTTTTGTGTAGCGTCTTGTATTATGAGCTGCAATAATAAAAGACGCATCCTTTGTGATGTTTTCATTCCTGTCCTCTTTTGTGATGTTACTAAGAGGTTCCAGTTGACTGTTGACTTGACCCTCAATTGTGAGACATCTACTGGAGGAGACCAGTTACCACACACTGATGCCGACAGTGTGACTCAACCCTTGGAGGCGAGAGTAACGGTTGGATCTCTTAGTAGTAGCGTCGAGGCCTTACGACGTCATCCTTGGTATGGATTAGTATCATCCATGTTAGGATTGACTGTTTTAGGCAAAGAATGTGGTTCATCCAGGGGATGAGACCAGGTTTCTCTTATCGGCAAAGAAGAAATCTCGCAGCTCTTGTGGGACCAGAGATGGTCCGGGCCACGTCAGAGGAGGTCCATGTCATCCAGGAGCGGATGAGGACAACACAAAGCAGGCAGAAGTCATACGCTGACAGGAGGCGGAGGCCACTAGAGTTCGAGGATGGTGACCACGTCTTCTTGCGGGTCTCACCTCGACGTGGTATTCGGAGATTTGGCCGAGGCGGCAAGTTATCTCCGCGCTTCATCGGACCCTTCCAGGTCCTCAGTAGGGTAGGTGAGGTGGCTTATCGTCTGGCTCTACCACCTCAGTTACACCGGGTGCACGACGTCTTCCACGTGTCTCAGCTGAGGAGATACGTGCACGACCCGACGCACATCTTTGACCATGGGGAGCTTGACGTTGACGATGGGGCGACTTTTACGGAGGTTCCGGTGGAGATAGAGGATCGACAGAAGCGGGTCCTACATGGGCGATCAATTCCTCTTGTGCGCAACAGATGGCGGCACGGGAATCTCCAGGAGAGCACATGGGAGCGGGAGGCTCAGATGCGTGCTCAGTACCCTCTTTTGTTTCCCTAGTTTTTGTTGTAGCTTTACGGGGACGTAAAGTCCTGAGGTGGGAGTAATGTAAAGACCTGTAAAATTCAAGGGAAATTTTTTCTTAATTTTCTTTAGAATTTTACAAGAGCGCGGTTTCAGACGGCACCTGATTCCGAGGCCCGGAGTGCCCGGAATTAATTTCCGAAGTTTGGCTCGGGTACGTTCAGTGAACGAACGAGCGGGAATTCCTAACTTTTGATCCGGTGCTCGGAATTGAAATCCGAGGGCACCGATGAACTCGCAGCGCCGATATTCGCTTAAAGAGACCCTTTCGGGAGTTGTGTTTGTTGCGAGTTGAAAGTTAGTTTTGGGGTTTTCAGTTGAGTTAAATAAAATTTGTGTAAGACAAATTTTATTTTAACTTATTAAAAACCTACCAAAGGAGGTTGGAAGTGGGACCCACACCCACTTAACCTCCCTTGGGAGGATTAAGTGTGGTGGGGCCCACACGAACCCCTATACTTTTCAAGTTCCCTTAACCCCCCTCTTAATTGGATTAAGTTACTCTTAATTAATTTTGGGGGTTAACTCTTTTGAATTTCAAACTTTTGAAATTCTTTTATGTTTTTTAATAATAAAATAAGATGTTATCTTATTTTATTATGGGTTGTTGGATTGTCCCCTTGAGAGCTTTTTGAGAGCTTCCTCTTCATCTTCAAGCTCTGACGAAGAACGAAGAACGCTCAAACTCCGACGAAGAACGACGCCTCTCTTCTTCGTCCTCGGTGTCAACAAGAGGAAACACCGCTTCCTCTTCGGACCTTCTTCGTCGGCATACGAAGATTCGACAACGACTCTTCCTCCGCGAAACCGATATTCCACGACTCCGTCAACGTGCGACTATCAAGGTAATGGTTCTTGAGTTCGTTGTTTCCTTTTTATTTGACTTTCCTCGAGACTTGACGTAGAACGCTCAAGTTCCGACGAAGAACGCCGCTCCGCTCTTCTTCGTCTTCGGTGTCAACGAGAGAGAACACCGCATCTTCCTCGGACAACCTTCGTCGGCGTACAAGGATTCGCCAACGACGTGCCTCTTCGGACGCGCCTCTTCGTCGTTGAATTTGACGAACGATAACCGCGTCGCCCGACCTCCGCGACGTCGTCTTCCGCGGAACGTAGAACGATCTTCGAACCTTATACCAAGGTAGGGGATGTTGTTTAATATTTAATTATCTCATTCTTGCTCGTGGTTCGTATGACTAACGTGAGGATGTTGATTATTTAAAGTTGCGTTATTATTTTAACGTGAGGGGGCCGGACCGCACGAACACGGCCGAACCCCCTCCAACGATCTTGTTTGTTCATGCGGGTGGAAGCAAGTGGCGTGGTGCCGTCGCACCACGCGGTTGATTGTGCGTTTATTTTACGCAACGCCGTCGCGCGCACACCATGGAAGAAACATCAAGAACGCGACGCCGTCGCGCCGCGTTGAAAGAACTTAAAGTGCGGCGGAGGGGCGCGGTGCCGTCGCACCGCGCCGGATGACGAACGCCGCGGCCGGTTCCGGGCCGCGGCGGGACGAAGAGACCGCGGCCGGTTCCGGGCTGAGGCGGAAGAGAAGGCCGCCGGCCGGGCCGCCGGCGTCGGTAGTCGAAGGCGGGACCGGAATTTCCGGTCCCTTTGGTAAAAACCGGCCGGCCAGCTGGCCGGCCGGATGACTGAAAACCGGGGGAATAAATCCCCCGGACCGTTCAGCAAAACCCCCCTCTTAATGAGGGGGGCGGTTCCATGGAAGGGGGGGGGGGGCAGCAGCCCCCCGGTTTAATTCAAAACCGGCCCCACGTGGGGGGCCGCTTTGTTGCAAACGGCGCGGCAATGCCGCGCCGCCCTTCTGAAGAAGCGGGGGTTAGCCCCCCCCATGCGCAGCCCCACGTGCGGCGCCCGGCACCGCCGCCGCGGCCCGCCGCCGCCGCCGTCGCGCCGCGCGCCGCCGCCCGCCGCCGCCGTCCGCCGCCGCCGCCCGCCGCCGCCGCCCAGGGGGGGGGGGTTGGGCCGGGTCGGCCTGGACCCGGACCCCCCCCCCCCCGTTTCGAACCATATTTGGTTTTTGGCCCATAACTTGAGCCTCGGACCTCCGAGCGACGAACCGTCAGCGGCAACGCGATCCTTGGATCGAGACGGTCGTTTCGGTATATCGCACTCAAGGTTTCGGGTTACTTGAGTTCGGCCGGGTTGGTTCGTTCACGAAACCAACCGGGCCTTCGGAGCGGAAACACTCATATCTTGAGCTACGAACGTCCGATTGACGCACCGTCAGTCGCGTTGTGTTCCTTTTAGTGAGTCAGATCTTTTGGCATACTCCGCCCGAGGTTTGGACGCAGGTGGAGTACGGTCGGGTTGGTTTTGCCTTAAAAACCAACCGGGCCCCGGAGACGAAAATGCCAATAACTCACAGACCGGGCGTCCGATTGACGCGCCGTCTGTTTCGTTGACTTCATCTTGATGAGACGGAACTTTTGACATATTCCGCCCGAGTTTTGGATGCAGTCGGAGTATGGCCGGGTTGGATTGTACCCGAAATCCAACCGGGCCCCTGGAACGGGAAAGCTGTTATCTTTCAGACAGGACGTCCGCTTGACGAACCGTCAGCGGCGTTGGTGGTTACGTTGAGTAACGGTCCCTTTGAGTTTACCCTATGGGAGTTCGGGGTACAGTTGAGATACGGCCGGGATTGGTTTCGCTCTCGAAACCAACCGGGCCCCTGGGACGAAAAGGCTAATAACTCACAGACCGGGCGTCCGATCGACGCGCCGTCTGTTGCGTTGAGACCCCTGTGACGAGACAGACTTTTGAGATACTTCTTCGTGGAACTTTGAGATACTTGGAGTATCGACCTGTAGCTCATGGAGCGGACCCTCCCAGTGACGAGCGTGCGAAGTACGGAGACCGTGTAGCTGGTTGAGACCTAACGACTGCTTGACCGACTCGACTTGGAGTGAGTCGACTAGCCCAGTGGACGGAGCACTACTTTCTGAGGTGCAGACCCATGGCGGACGGAGCACTACCTGTGTGACAGTGCAGACCCGCGGTGCTCGTCCGGAGAGTACCTCAGCAGGCTACTAGGGGGTGTGCACTACTGAGTTTGGGTGACATACCTCGGCGGGAAGCACTACTGTGTCTGGGTGGCTGACCCGCGGTACTCGACAGGAGGAGTACTTCAGCAGTCTTAGGTTAGTGAGCAGTACCTCGGAGTCGTGACAGGACCACAGCACACTCCAGAGACGGAGCTCTTCAGCAGTTACGGTTTCGATAATGAAAATCCTGGTTTGAGCTGAGACCTTTGACCTTTGTGTTTCCTCATGATTGAGATGGGTTACTTGATAACTTAGGTATATGTATGGGCATATACCTGGGTAGTGGTTATCCGTTGATCTCATGATTCTTGTGTTTCCTCATGACTGAGATGGGTTACTTGATAACTTAGGTATATGTATGGGCATATACCTAAGTAGGGTATATCTGTTGAGATCTTCTTGTGTTTATCCTTGTTGGTTTTAGTGATACCTTGAGGGTCTCGGGGTCCCTACTGAGTATCGTTATACTCACCCCGGCACGGGCTATGCCCGCACCTCGTTGTGTTGGTTGCAGACGACGGACAGAGCTGACAGAAGCCGAAGGTTCGAGGACTTGACGGTACCTGGAGGTGGACTATGCGACGAGGCGGTACCCGGAGGTGGACCACTGGGCGGGATATACTCGGAGCGGATGGCGGGACCCGGAGAGCAGAGGAGCTATCTGTACCCACCCTTTAGGTGGGATTTCTAGTGGACATCTCAGCGTAGCAGCTTTACTTTTCAGTCGCTGTTTTCCCTTTCGAGTTGTACTTTACAGTTGGGCTTGTATTTCCGGCCCCTTTTTACTTTTCAGCTCTTCTTTTGTACTTAGTGTTTTACTTCCGCTTGCTTACTCTGTGGAGTTTGTTTACTTTACAAAGGAAATGCCTTCCCTTTTTCTGGGATTTACGCCTTGGTGCTAGTCGCCAGCCCCTGGCCTATGGAAGGCGGGCTTGGGGTAGTCACGGCACGGACCCCGAGGGCGGGTCGTGACATTATTCCATTAATTTTATATAAAATAACATGATATGGGTGATTTTTTGTAATGTTTATATACAGAATCTGTTGATGTTTCACTCATGATTCGATGTAGATGTCACCACTTGATATCTGTTGAAAACCCATTCAAATGGAAGAGATCATTTTCCATATTATTGGAGAAGGTCTATCATTGAGGAAATCAAATTTAAAATATTATAAGTAAATACACTTATATAGAGTTAGAAATATTGTTTTATGATTAATGAACTATTCTTATAGAAAAAGAAAAGCAATGATGTAGTGGAAATGTTATCTAAATTAATTTATTATATTATCTTCGGTGGATGTCGATATTATATTACATGATTTATAATGTATCTGACCGTGAAAAGTGACGAGATAATTTATTTACGTAATATTTTAAATGATGTTTAATGATATTTTTGATGAATTAATGAGGAATTTTGATGTATTTTTGGATGAATTTTTATGGTGAAGAATACCACAAGATTATTCAAATAGGATTAGATAGTGGTTGAATGATGTTCATATTAGGGATGAAATATTTACAAAGGGTTTTCAGTGTATTTATTTTTTCATCAACGTATGTGTCCTTTCAAAATATTTATGTTTCCTATACTATCACAATACTTTTTTACCATATTACACATAAAGAATCCAATAATGTAATTCCAATGTTGCTATGTTTCTAACTGGACATAGGCATAAAGCATGATGATCATAAGTGACATAAATCACATCATCTCTCAACATACCTATGATGAAACAATTTGACAAATTATAACAAAATTTTAAACTATTGAGGTATTATATTTAAATTGAAAATATGGGAGAATTTTATAATAAATATCATGAAAAAATGAAACATTAATTTAGAAAATGTCTTTTAAATATTCCTCATGGATACCAATCATCATGATCCAAGAGAAACTAAAAGAGGAACAATCTAATTGATAATATAGTATTGCTGAATGATTTTTAAGCCACAAAATTTGGTGTCACATGATAGTCGCATGAGTAAATTGTAACCTAGAAATATCGAGGGAATAAAAATCTGTCGATTGCATTAATGATTTAAATAAAGAAGAAGACAAAAATACATAAAATATGAAATGAAATAAAAATTGATACATCCCCTAGTTTTTTAAGAAGAATCTGAATGAAACATTTATTCAATTATTATGAGATTGAATTAGTCAAATCCTACCATAATTTAGGAATATTTCCATATCTATTATGGAAGTAATATTCATATAATATGGGTACATATATTTTTATGAACATTAATGAATAGTATGAGTTTAAGAAACCTGAATCTTTTCATGATTAAAATCCTATAATTCAATGAAAAGGAATTGATAAATGGTATTTTTATTATGAAATAATAGTGAATATGTGATAGACCCAACTCTACTTGAACTTGAATATTTTGTAAAGTAAAAAAAGTATAGAATGAGATATAAAGCTGCAGTAATCATTTCTTAATGAATAATTGGGAAGGTGACGGGGGATAATAATAATAGGGATGATATTTTTGTATAGAATACAAAAAGAAATTTAAGCCATGAAATTAATAAATACAATAAATATCATTTCTTTTTTAGTAGAATAATGGTAAAGAATGTTTTTTAATGTGTTATAGTTGATTATAATCCAGGATGAGAAGATGAGATATATAGCATATAGTCATCTATTTTCAAATTTTTTGGATATTTTTGGTAGCAAATTGTATTACTATAAGTGTGTAAGAATATAAATCCAAATAGTATAAGAGATAGAGGATCCAACATAGGTGACCTTTTTTTAGGGAAGTGAAAGTTCAATCTCTTATGTAATGCGACTGAAATACTTCACTCACATAATACTTAGAAGATGCTAAGATAATGAATAATAAGATAAACCCTTTTTGATGGATTCATTAATAATATAAAGGAATTAATTTTCCTTTGGGATAAAATATATCATACACATAGGATATATACATCAATAGTGAGTAAATAATTGTCAATAATTTTGGTGTTCAGGGATGTGGTTTTATTATTTTTTATCCACATACATGGAAACTGAACGGTATTTAGAGAGATAGAGTTCTAGTCACTAAATATATATAGAGGTACCATATGAATAAATATTAAATGTGTTAATAGTAAATCACCACTAATTCACACCCCCTTCTATATGATTCTCACATTAAACATGATCCTAAAAATTTGTATTAGATCAGATCACAATACTATTATATTGGCAAATTTTTATATTTTTTTATATCATTTCTAAAGGATTTATGCGGTGTTTATTTAAATAATATTGTCACTTACAAATAAAATTAACAATTGATGTAATGTTTACAAGGACAATAAGGATCAAGATGACAATGGATACTAAGAGGTTGAAAAAATCATCAACAATTAAACAATACTTCTCACTATATGAAGGAAATTTAAGTGATACTATTTATTTAAAACATATAATGAGTTATTAATTAAATATAGTAGTGATAATAATATTAAATAATTATATAAGGAGGAAAAATATTCAATTTCTCCAGGAAATGATACAAAAGAGGACAAACCATTCAAGGAAGGGGTTACAGTAGTTCAATCTTCTAATAAGGATTTTGGAATATCTATTATCCCATATGCCCCAAATAATATAAATTTTCATTATTTATCTTTAAAATTATTTCAAATATTGATCCCAAAAATATCACAGCACTAGTGAGAGTGATTATACATCAGTGGATTTACAATATGAATAAATTTAAACATTAAATGGTATTCTGTATAATGTACATAATGAAATAGTCGCATATTTTTTTTTCATTTTAAGAAATTTTATTTAAATGATCACTTATAAATAACATAATAATTAAAAGACGTATAAGGATATAAATGAAATAACAAAACATTATATTAATATCTCTGAACAATTAAGATCCTTATAAATCAGGAACGATGAGCCTGAGGAAAAATGATCTAATTTTGAAAATGAATAGATTAATAAAATAAATTAGAGATAGGAAGCTAAGAATATGATTGATGATATAAACCATATATTTTAAGAACTAATTTTTATTAATAATTCCTTGCTTGTATTCATTATAAACAAGATGAAGGAGATTGAGATTTTTATAGAACACAAAAAAATTCTTCAATACCAAGATAAAGAGATACTCATGGAAGGTTATAACCATATGAAGACAATTAAGGATAATAAAAACATACTAAATAATATAGTCATGGATCTTATGATTTAATTGATAAATTTTTAAATATAATAAGATTAAACCATAAAACAAGTTTATAGGAGATATACTATCAAAAAAGATAATATATGGGATTATTATACTAAGAAAACTCTATCTTGTTGAAAATATATTCTGATATCATTTACTAATCAAATTATTTATACATAAAAATGAGAAATACCATCTATAATGAAAACTAATATTTTTATGAAATTGTATTGAACATATCAATAAGTATTAAACATAATACCAAAAAAATTGATGATGAAAAATGGTGAGGTCCAACTACTACATCTAGGGTTGTTGGACACATGGTTAAAAGTTGTTTTTCCTTAAAAAATACATTTAGTAATTAAATAAAACAAATATGTATATATCAATATCTAAACTGAGTATGGATCAAAATAAGAAAAATCATATTGGTTTCTTTTTGGTGGTGTTATTGGTTTGGGTAAATTTATATTAATTATAGGAATATTGTGTCAAACTATATAAGAAAATGAAATTATATATAAATTGAAAGAAAATATATTTTAATGAAGAACTCATAATGGAGGAATAAATATTTTTATACCTCAAAAATTTTGAAACTATCAAATGACATTGTGATGTTTTAAATGGATGAGGTCATAATAAAGAAGAATTTAATTATAATTTATTCAAGAATGGAACAAAATATAATTATAATTTAATACCATAGAACCTACAGAGTAGATGAAGAATATATTGGGAGAAAATCATGAGAATAATTCTGAAACAACATTCCCAGGAATATTCTAAATAATTTTGTTATGTTATCATAGGGTTATAAGAAAAATAAAAATATAATGATAAGAACACCCAATTGAATAAAGATGTGTGTCACAATAAAATGGAGAAGTTCATCTTTTTTAGAAATATTGGACATGTAATGTGAAATTACATACATTCCATGAGAGAAAGTGATGATAGGAATAAGTTGGAAGAGAATGAATGATTGGTCTAGGGGAGAAATTAAAGGAAATAACTAATGAAGAGATAATATGAGAAGTCGCACAGGAAAGACAAAAAGTATGAGCACATTCATAATGTTTGTTTAGAAATATTTCTTGATAATTTGAAAAAAAAGAGAAATGTAATCCCAATATAACCATGAGCTATAGGAAATGAAAAGGTTCTATATGATGATG
This sequence comes from Viscum album, assembly GCA_963277665.1. NCBI lineage: Eukaryota > Viridiplantae > Streptophyta > Magnoliopsida > Santalales > Viscaceae > Viscum > Viscum album. The sequence continues at coordinate 1,417,738,779 of OY728123.1, read as the reverse complement.
AAAACAAATTTTATGAGTTTTCATCAGAAGGGGTTAACATACAAAACTGCGGTGCGATATTTGGGTTGTGGAAGAAGGTTGGAAACAACTCAAAGAATTAAATAAAAACACACATTATAAATATAAATGATTAAAAAAATATTAAATCTTCACCTATTTATGCATGTTTCATTATGTATCATGATAAAATGAAAACATCACATAGGATGAGAACAAGAGAACCCAAACTACCTGAAGCAGCCTATGATTTGAAAATTATTTATGAAATCCTGAAGAGTATATGTTGATATGAAGAAATATTGTATAGGTAAATGTGGATGAGAAGAAATTCTCAATCCAAATACTCACATTTAGGAATAAAGAGGTTTGACATTATTCTACATTATATGAAAAATGACTTTATTCTATCCATGAATGAAATTTAAAGAAGGTACTTGTTCAAATAATAGAGAACATATAAAGTAAATAATGTTGTAATAATTATTTTAGATATCAAACTCCATCTTGAGATTATTTTTCCATTTGTATTTTATAGAAAAAATGGAGAAAAGATAAAAAATAATGGTGAATTAGCTATTCAAAACTGGTTAAAAGAGTGAAAAAAGTACCCACATTATTAGAAATTAGATTTCCTAAAGATAATTTGAATAGGTGAATCTTCTTAATAAAGAAATAATAAATTCCTTCATCATGGTATTATCTCAAGAACTATTATAACAAATATTTTTTAATGACACTATCACTCTTAATAATGTTAAAGGGTGATTATAGCTTGATTATGATTTATATAAGAAGCACCAAGATTCATCGAATTCATATAAATTTATACTTCATGAATGGTTATTAGTATTTTATTAGTAAAAAGTTATGAAATCCCAGTCACTCACATGTGGATTACAACAATTTATCCTAACATTATGCTAAATACAATTATTATAATCAATGAATGTAATGTATGATAAATTTTAATGGATTGAAGGTTTATTTCAAAAATTAAATCCTACCAATTGAACCTAAATTATTTAACATATCTATTGATCCGAGTACATGAATTTAAGATAGAATGGTAATAAAAAAAATTATTTATTAGTTGTGATTTATTTTTTGGACTCAATATTACTGAATATAATTTTAATGATGAAATGTAAGGATTTCGAGTATGTATTGTATCCTATTGATAATTGGAAAACATTGTTTTTTAAATAAAAAATTATTATTTACATTAAAATAAATGGATGAAGTCAACTTATAGTAGAATTAATGATAAAAAACCACTTAAGTATAATGTGATAATATCATCTCTATATATATATTTTTACTTTTTATCATGATGGGTGATATAATAAAATTATTTAATTTAAAGATGAGAAAAGGGAATAGAAAAAGGATATGTTTTCATATATTTTCCTTCCATTTTATATAATTGGTGTCAAAAAAATAATAACCGGAGACTGTTCAACTCAATTTTTAATGGAATTGTATTTTTTTCATACTGGTGTAATAAAGGAGGAAAAACAAATGATGTCAATATGAAAGGAATATGTAATGCTTTAAAGGATGTTGGATGTTCCAAAGATTTTCATGATGGTTCTTGGAGTTCCCCAGAAATGTATTGTAAATATAAAGATCTCGTGAAGATTACTTATAATACATTGTGACTTGGAAATTTTTTTTTAATATAATGATAGAGTTACTTAAATTACTTATTTAACAATGAATAGGTTATGTAATATGTTTATTGAAATTAAATCATTATTTCAACATGAGAGTATGTTGGGAAAATTGGAAGGATGTTGGATGTACAAAACCATATCATGATGGTTCAAGAGTTTTGGTGAAAGGTATAATCATTATAAATATCTCTTGAGGGTCAATGATATTACCAAGTGACTTGGAACTGATATTTTTATATTGCAATAGAGTTTCTAACATTACTTATATGATAATGTATAATGAATGGTAGATGTTTCTTAATGTTTTAATATATAATCTATTAATGTTATGGTAATGAAATGATGTTGATGTTTCCAATAGATCTTTCTTAAAGAACCATTTACATTGAAAATGTCATCAGGATTTTGATTTGAATGTTACATCTTTTTGGAAAAAATAATAATAAGATTATATAGAAATACAATTGGGTGACGTTTGAAATAAAGTGAGAGTTTTTAAAAAAAATTATATTAGAAAAAGTAAATCATTTATGTGGTTGAAAAGATTTGTATAATAATCTATGTTACTATTATGAATGGAGGTGTACATTGTATATCATGCATGATAAGGAAGTTGTAAGAACCTGGTTCATTTTTGAGTTATGAAATCTATTAATTCTGCCATTTTTCAGTTTAAATATAACAAATATGGCATAATTTGAATTCCCATTGAGGGTTTCGATGTATTGATGGTGTCTGGAGCCGGTTCGGAGGCCAGAACCGTGATTTTAGATTTCAAAAGGCCTAGCTAACTATTATTAGAAACAATTTGGGGTGTTCCCCATGGTTACTTCTATCCTTGTGGGGATGGACAGAGGACATCTACATGACACATAGTTGGATAAGCCATACGATTTGATGTGCATGAATGGGAAGGTGTGTCTAAAATCATAATAGTGGGATGAGACGTAGTTTTTGCATTATTAGTCAATGCATGCATACAACCCAAGTGGGGTGTCCCCTATGAAAGGCATAGGTCCCACAATTGGAACATGTTTTGGCCAACCATGTCCAAACCATGCGACCCTATATTTTTGATGAATTTAAAAAAAGATCCCTAACTAAATATTTATTTCAACTATAATTTCAAATTCATCCCACATTGGATAGAACATTCACCATTTGGGAGCCCTCCTTGATGATTTTTCATGTAATTGAAGGATTTTCTCCATCTGAGATCCAAATCTAGATCTGTACATCTCATTGGATCTCTCTCGACACGATCTCAATTAATTTTATGTCATTACTCATTTGTTTTGGAATCGACAATGCTATTTAAGTGTAATATAATATGCCATATATATAGGACGTTCTTCATCTGTTCTTTGATTTTATTTCGATTTATGTTGAATCAAGAGCTGATGCTACATCATTTATCCACTATGAACCTACGATACATGGTGTAATATTTTTTCATTCGAAGTATAAATGTTTATATATATGTCAATGTTATATGGAACAAATTATAGGAGTGACTCCCTTGAAATGGATGTTAATCCTTGATTGTAATTGATTGGAATGACCTATTTAATTAAAATAACACATTGATAAATGAATAGTGGTTAATAAACTCAAATTTGAACCACCCATTTGGGTGTGTTGTTTAGTTAATTAGACCCCCATGGATACATATTTAAGTTGGATAACTTATGATGTTTCATTTTACCCCTTATTATGGGATTTTCATTATTGAATTTTCGTTTTTCATTAAAATGAATAATAATTTGAATTTTGATATGAATTTTAAATTGAGTTGGTTATGTTGAGGGAATGGAAGAAATGCCTCTAGGACTAGCCCTATAATTTCTTATTAAGATTAAATTTCCCCAAATAATAAAATGATCATGTTAGTTAAATAAAGGATATGCTTGCATAGCTTAGCCCACAACTATTGTCACCTCTGGGGGTGAGATCAAATTGAAAAGATCATTGTGATAAACCATCAGTTGGATAAATGATATTGATATTTAATGAGTATTGTTACATTCATTGGGTGTAACATAGATTCATATAAAAATTTCATGTACATACTTCTTTGGAAACTTCATTACTTACACCTGAGTGACACTTGGAATCTCTTGTTTCCTGTCATGGATAGACTCATAGGGTAAGGCTATTATATGACCAAGTGATACATGGAATTCTTATGGATTTACATGGATGGAATCATAGGGTAGTTGATCGTATATGCCATGGGTGGCCCATGGGCTTCCTTAGTGGACAATCATGAATACTCTCAAATGGATGTGTTGTTATACCAAACATAGAGTGATACCCAAATTCTAATATGGAATGCCTAAGAAAGAATTGTAAGGTCCTTAGTTCATCATACACCTAGAGAGTCACCTATATTCCAAATTATGAATTCAAAAGGATGGGTTCAGGTTTTGAAATGGTGAAATTAGTGAAATCAATTATATAATGTGTATGCCAATCCAAATCACATGCTTGGATTTGGTCACTGCCTTACACCTTATAGATGGTCTAATTAGGTATCTTTTGATCAATTATCTGTATGAGGGATTATGGGCTTTGTTCTAGTTCTTGATACATATTTATTAAATGAGTTTGAATAATTTAATCAACACGGTTATAAAATGAGATATGAATGCCTATTAATTTAGAGATATTATATCTATGAAAAAGAAGCTAGTGGAGGATGAGTCTCTATGGGAACCTAGTCCTTATAGGTTCTGTAATTTCAATACTTCCTCAAATTTTCTATTAATTCCTACAAAGTTTTATTATTATATATCTCACACTGTGGTCAGGCCTCCTGATTGTACCCTAATAGAAAATATACTTGAAGGTATGGATAAGGAAAAACACATTACTATAGGTTCTTGATTGATTCTTATGAATAGGGGAGATGGGACCGAGCTGAGACTCATGATGCTAACATGGTAGATTTTGTAATTTTTTCTAATTTTGTTATATGTATTATACTGATTCAATGTAGACCTATTTTGACTAATTTATTAGCAACATGACATGTTTCATCATCCTTTCTATATGATATCCCTTAAAAATTTGATTATTAATATCTGTCTTGGATGTTGTATATTTTTTCCTTTATTTAATTCTTCTTCTATTTATCTGTAATTGTTTATCCTCTATACTATACTGAGGATGAGGAAACTTTCTCTTGACAGATACACCTAGGACCTCGCTACTAGTCAGTAGTCTCTGGAATTTGGGGAGATGTGCTTGAGGCCATGTGGCCAACTAGGCTCTAGGAAACTTCTAGTGGCATATGTGTCTGGTATGTTTCAAATTGGAATCAGACCGTTTTTTCTAGTTTGATTTATTATTTGGGGCAATTGTAAGGAATTATAAGAAAATTTTATTTGGAAACAACTTGTTCCTGGTCATACCTATCCCATGTATAATCAAAATGAAAATCACCTAAAAAAATTGAAGTTTCTGGATTTTGACTATTTTAGTTAATTTGATTTAAATACAGGGTGACACACATGATGTGTGATATTATCATAAATATGAATGTGGGTTCTATTTTTCTTCAACCTAATTAGATGTGGTGGTTCAATCTCATGCATTATCTTAGGATCCTTTTTGATTTCAAATTTCAGGCGTTATGCCATGCCAAATAGAATTAGTTTCCTAAAATCATGTTATTGTTATATGTGTCATGACTTTTTAACATTCTTATGTAAAACAAATTAAGTAATATGTTATCGTGTTAAGTAGGTGGACGCCATATTTGTGTTCATAAAAAGAATGGTCCCTTAAGGATTTAAATTTGGTGAAGTATTTGGTTTAAAGTATCTTTTGAAATGAATTGTGATTTAATAAGAATAAAATTGAATTGAATATATAAATAATATAGATAATGATGCTTCATATAGCAAAGAACATAACCCAAACTCAACATTAGTAGTGGGAAGCAGGTAGTATCTCTTACTTTTATATGACTTCTAGGACACCCAGAACCTACATAAGGTTCACGTAGAGGGGTGTGCTTCTTAAATAAGAAGGATTCTACATGTCATGTTTTAGTATTTATGCTTTTAGCCGAGAACATCGATAATGTTCATATATGAGTTGTGTGTCAAGAATAATATAGGTATTCCACTATTATGACATCTAGTCATATTCCATGAGGGTGGGGATGACCACACAGTAGAGGTGGTGGGCCAGGGGATTCTAGTGGAACCACCTTTTGTGCTATATTTAGCACAAATAGTTGTACCTAAAAACGATTTCAAGGTATAGTTTTTTGAAGTCTTTATACATTTCATGAAGACCATTTAGGGAGCACCGTGACCTAACTTTATTCTGGTATAGTTGATATGTGAGTTCCATTAGATGCATCCACCCATGTTCCAGGGAATGGAATACCATAGGCTGCATATTCATGGAAAGATAACATCCTATCTATATATAAGCATCCATAGACACCTCCGGATTAGAGGCTAAATATTTCTACATATATCCTGCATGATTCCCCCAAAATATGGTGGGATGTCATTACATGGATGAATTGTCATCTGGAGATAGTTTGGACAAGTTTTCATATGGACTTCTATGATAAATTTTGTCATCCGACTTTGAGGACCGATATATCCTAATAATTCATGTACAAGGAGTGGGTCACACTATCAGTTACAAATTATTCGACCCATTTTATAGTGCTCTAGTGCTTCTCACATATTATGAAGGGTGATGAGTTATTTAAATCGTTATGATTCAAGGATGGTCTTAGGTGAAACATCTGATCACATGTGAAATTATTCTTCTAACAACAATTTTTTTAATTGGAACTAGTGCTTACCAAAGAGTGTAACATAAGAAAGGCTGGGGGCGACAGCCAAGGAACTCAGAAATATTGATCTGGTACTAAATTAATTTGTAGTAGGATCCATATTCTTCTTCTTCAATGTGGGGAAATTAGTATCTGGGAAACATACTCAGGTATATAGTTGAGGTGCCACCCATGTAGTATATTTGGATATATGAGTACTCAATACATGGGAGACCTATTTGAGTGCCAATCCATTAGCATGATGGGCAATCTATAATGGTTCTGTAAAACCATTCCTCTAGAATCTTGTGAGAGGGGTTCTACAATGACTCTACATTCAAGAATCTATTAGGTAGTATATCATCAGGTAGAGAGCAAGAGTACAACCTACCGCTCAGGCCGAGGTGGTGGTTGTGGTCATGGTTGTCGGAACCCATACTTCTGGTGACAATGGAGCAGACCTGGTCAGGGTAGCCAAGTAGTATCATAGTTCAATAGATCAGACCAGGTATTTTAATTGAAGTTGACACCTAATTATATTGACCCGATCATCGTGGGATGGGTTGGATGAAATCACAGATTGTGACTTTATATATGGATGATCGGGAATCACATCAAGAATATTTTCCTCTATTGATCGAGCATTTCAGGGATATTTCCTATAAAAATTTATAGGATTACCCCTGGTAAGATAGGTAGAGTTATATACCAAGCTAGTGGCTAAAGTAGCACCTAAATCCATTCCTCCTTACATTATTTCTATTATTATGATGTATGAGCTCAAGATGGGACAAAGGATTTAGAGGATAATGGGTTCATCTGAACCAGTACTTCTCCATGTGGTTCACCATTCCTTTTTGTGAAAAATGTATATGGTACACTCAAGTTATATGTTGATTAAATGAAATTGAAATAGATAATGATTAAGAATCAATATAAACTTCTGTGGATAGATTATCTCTTTGACTAGATCTGAGGATATCAGTTAATCTCAAAGATTAATTTTTGATTTGGTTGTCCTCATGTGTTTGTTAGATCATCATACATACCTCAAACAACTTTTCAAAGTTGGTGTGGTATATATTAGTATTTTTTGTATATCTTTTAGCTACAAAAACTCACCAGTAGTCTTCAGGGCACTGATGAGTGGAGTTATAAATCCACATCTGGACTCTTTTTTAATTGTATTCATGGATGATATCATGGTGTATTCTCACTCTTTAATTGACCACGCCAAAAATCATGAAAAAATATTGAAAATAATTATAGATAATAAGTTATATGATAATATCGCAATGTTTCACTTTTGGATGGATCATATTCACTTCTAGGGTCACAATATCTCAGAGAAAAGAGTATCAATTGACCCATAGAAAGTGAGAGATCTGGTTTATTTGGAGTCTCCAAAGAACTTCATTGAGAAAACAATTTTTATTAGGAATATGTATACATTACATGCATTTCATGTAGGAATTCTCTCTCATTTAAGAAAAAATCCTGGGATTTCATATTTAGAGTGTGAATTTTGTATACTTAGATAAATGTGATTCAACCTTTTAGGATCTGAAAGTGAGATTAACATCAACACCAATACTGATTTTTTGAGATCTAGGAAAGAATTACACTATTTTCTATGTTTTTTCAGGGTTCATCAAGGACCAGATATTAGCTAGGGGATTGAGTCATGGTGTGAGAGTCTATGTAGTTGAGGCCACCTGAGAAGAATTTCCTGACACATTATCTTGATTTAGCTATAGTTGTTCATGCATTGCATCATTGGTGACATTACATACATTTTGAGTGTTTTGTGATGTATAGAGAACAAAAATCCAAAAGTACATATTTACACAAGGTGATCTGAATACGAGGAAGAATAGGTTGGTTTAATACCTATAGTCCTTTGACATTTTTCTTTCCTAAATTACAGGTATAGGCAATGTAGTGGAATATGCACTCATCAAGAGGGGTCAGATATATGAATTTCAGTAGGATTGTAGCATGTGGACTCTTCTGGATTTTTCAATGAGATACACATGGAGGTGAAAGACTGTTAGGGGAAGACATTTATATCATCTTTATCTATGACATCTACCCTACTAGGTATTGTTAGGATGAGGATACTATCATACTATGAGGGTCTAGTTATACGGGATAGTGTTGAAGGTCAGGAACCTCTTCCTAGTTGGACTGTAGGAAATGATTATGTTCTTCATATTCATGGTTGTGTGTGGGTTCATCTGACATGCTCGGGTATTTAATGTGAGATATTTATTCTTTAGCTTGGGCAGTTCACCCTAAAGTCCCCAATATGCATCAAGAATCACATCACCAATACTGGTTGTTGTGTCTGAAAAGTTATGTAGTTGTTTTTTCATGTGGTGTTCTCGTTATAGGTATCTTAGGGAGAAGCAATAATGAATATACAATAATTTACAATAGCTTCCCATTATTGAGTGTATATGTAATCATGTTACATTGTATTTCATGACAGGTTTAGTGAGGTCCCCATGAGGTAATAATTTTGTTTGGTTTTTTGATGACAGGGTCAAGAAATTTTAACATTTCATACCAATCAAGGCAACAGTCAGTGTGGATGATATTTCAATGTTTTATACCCATATGATAGTATGACATCATGTTATCCCACATATTGTCATTTTTTATAAGGAAACCCTTTTTACATTATGGTTATATCAATTAATGAAATGTGATGTGGGTACATAGGTGCTTCATAGCACAACATACCACCCATAGACTGATGGAAAGTCAAAATGTATGCTATAGGTGCTTGAGGATATTCCATGAGAATGAATCCTAGATTTTGGAATCTCTTTAGAGATTCATATATCCAAAGTTCAATTCTCATACAATAATAGATTTTAGGATACTATTTTGATGGTTCATTATGATCATTTATCTATAGTCCATGTCGTTCACCCCCTATATTGGTTAGTGGTTGGAGAGGCAGCTATGCTTGGACCTCTTATCATTCAAGAGACCACAATGCAGGTACAGTTGATTCAAAAGTCGAAGGATACTTCATAGTATCGATAAAATTCTTATGTCGATCATTATATATGAACTCTAGAGTTCGAGGTCGAAGATCAGGTTCTTTTTTATGTTTCACCAACACTAGGACCTAAGAGGAATAGGGGACATCATAAGTATTAAATGAGATATATAGGTATATTCGAGACTCTCGAGAGAGTAAAAACAGTTTCCAATCAGTAGAAGTTACCTCAGAGGTATCGTACCAAGCCCGACATCTTCCTCATATCTCTTATATGACTTTATTATTTAAACATGTCTCATTCCTTTCGGACAGTGGAGGTTAAGTTACATGTTGATACATCTATTTAGGATCATGTGATACATATTATGGATCATAGCACAATGGTTCTCTGATGCATGTCAATTAATCTATTATGGGTGCTATAGTATCATGACTCTATGTAGTAAAACAACTAGGATAGGGAGGACAATGTACAAGAAAAATATGCAGAGTTGTTCTCAGAAATTTATTTACCACCATTGAGTTGGAAATTCAGGGATGAGTTTCTTAAAGGTAGAAGTTTTTAATAACCCAGTTCATTCTTGGAGAAGGTAAATGTATACTTCTAACATAAATAATCTTAAATTTATAAATACGGCCTATTGTGAATGCCTTTTGAGGTTGTGAATTTATTGGGGAGTTTCCAAGGATGGTTTTTAGCGTAGAACTAATCTTTTGGGTTGAAAACGAATTTGTGCATAGTTAATTTAAACCATATAGTTCTTACCCCATGGTTGCTTCTAACTATGGTAGGATGGATAGAGGGAAGCTTTAGGCTACACGGTTTGATAAACCATAAAATATGAGGCACATGTCCATATGGGAATGTATGTTATTTTGATAGTGGGTTTAGAAATAGATTTCACATTGAACCTCAATCAACGAGGACAAACTGTATGGGGTTCCCCTTTACAAAAGCAATGGGCACACAGTTGGTGGAAAATTTCGCCAACAATGTGGAAAAACTATGTGGCCCTATATTTCGGGTGAATTTATAAAAGAAACCCTAATTAAATATTTATTTGAACCCAAATTTTCATTTCATCTCATGTTGGTCATAACCTTCACCATTTGGGAGCTCTCCTTGATGAATATTCTAGGAATTGAACAATATTCTCCATCCGATATCGGAATCCAGTGCTTTTAATCACTTTAGATATTTATTGATAATAAATAAATTCTTTTTTATGTCATTCATCATTTGGTTTGGTATCGACATTACAATTTATTTGAACTATAATATTCTCAAATTATAGATTCTTCATATGTTCTCCAGTTTTCGAACAATATGATTCAAATCAAGAGATGATAATGTGATATCTTTCCACTATGAGCCTACGATCGGTTGTCTTGTGAAATTCCTTCTATTTTTATGTGTTTGTGTATATATATATACATATATATATATATATTATGCCACATGCCAAATTATCATACAACACCCATAAATGTATTTTAATCCTTGATCAAAATTGATAGGAATGGCTTATGTAATTAACAGAACCCATTGATAAATAAATAGTGATTATGTAAATTTAATTGGAACCACCCCTTTGGGTGTCCGGTTTAGTAAATTATACTTCCATGGGTGCATATTGAATTTGGATACCATATGGCGTGGATTTTTCCCCTTGTCATGGGATGTTTATAGATGAACTATCATTTTTCATTGAAATAATTTATACATTTAATTTCGATAAGAATTATAAATTGAATTAGTTAAAGATATGGAATGGAATCCTAGTCCCTTGTATTTTCCATGTAACTTATTATAATGATTTAATTTCCCCTGGTAATGAAATTCCCATTGGACTTAAATTTAGGGTAAGCCTTCTAAGTACTTATTTAAATTATACATTAATCTCTACACATTGTTCTTATTATATATTCACTAATATGATGAAAGTAGACTGTTGTGAGGTTTGCTACAGAGAATATATATCACTCATTGTTTGGGAAGCTGATGTATGACTTTTGGTATGGATAAAGGAATGATCCTTACTACAGGTTATTTATTGTTTCTTAAGAGTTAGGGAGAAAGGTACTGAGCTCAGGCTCATGATTCTATATGGGGTGGTTTTTTCCTTTTTTACTTTTGTTACACGTATATTACTGATTCCATGTAGACATGTTTTGAATAATTTATTAAACACACGACATGTGTCATCATCATAATTATATGAGATCCCTTCATGCATTGATTATTTTTATTTGTCTTGAATGATTTATAAGGATTTTTATTTACATTTTTCCCTATTTATCAATTATTGTATGTCAACTATTGTACACTCTGGTTTTGTGGGACTCGTTTCCACATAGAAATACCTTGGCCCCCACTTCTAGTAATATTCCTCTGGAATTTGGGGAGATTCTATTAAGGCCAATGGATCAACTAGGATTTGGAAACCTTATAGTGGAATATGGATCAACACTAGAAAAAAGGACATTTAACAAAAGATAATTTCTAATAGATAATATATCTACTGGTAAAAATTATTAATTCTGATAGCTATTAAATTATGTTGATATTAACTAAAGGTACCAATAATTATTTTTACCAACAAATATACTTGTTTATATTAATAGTTTAATACCAACAAATCATTTACTATAATTTAATTTTTTTTCCATATAATAATAATAAGAACAATTGAATTACCAATTAATGAATCTATTGTTACAAATTTTTATTACTAACAAATCTTTTACCATTATAAATCTCCATTAGAAACAAATTCTTCACTAATTTTTTTTACAAAACATTGAAGACAAAGATATATATATATAAATACATATCATTTGGATGATAAAAATATATTATTAATTAAAATATTAAATATTTAGTAATATTTATTTTTTATATAAATATATAAACATAATAAACATACAATAGAATTTTTTTACAAATTCTTATCTGTTTCCATTATAAATATATGAAAAAAATAGACTCCCCTGATGTATGACCTGCACCAAAATTCCATGTTCTCTTCGACCCCTCCCCCAAACCTACCCCATGTTCCTCTCATCCACAATTCATCACAGACATTGTCGCAGACCTCTTCATGGGAATCCCTAACTATTACTGGCTAGAGTCCCCCCTGAAACAACATTGCACAAACCACCTCTTTATTCCCTACTTGTGTCCTTTACTGAAATCCCCATTGGACCTACAAATCACATCCCACTATCATTAATATGAAAATTTTGAACTTTGAATCCAGTGAAGTGATAGAAGTGATTACTTTCAAATTGTAGATTTTGTACCTTGTACATTATGTATTTATTCCTCCTTTTATCTTCTTTTATACTTATCTAATGTTTTAAATTTTTGTGAAATGGAATATTAAGATGAACGCTGATGAGTACATTATTTTTTAATGATTTAGAAAACTTATTAACTAATTTTCATTATAGTTTCTTGAAACTATTTATATAATGACCCTAGCCTTTAGATAAAACATTTCATGATTTTATGAATAATAATACATCAGATTACAAGCCAAGGATCGTGAAGTCTAGCGTGTTTGATGACTAGGTACATAAAACATTAAACATGGGGATAAAAAAACCTCTTTATTTAATATCCATAACGATATCCTAGCTTATTTTGAGCCCTTAAATCTACATACGGTACCCTGGGGAACACATGAACAAAGTGATGAACTAAAATGCTAAGTAACAGAATGAACATAAGAATAATTCTTAAGTATACGAGTTAAGAGGCATGACATAATGATATCAAAAGCATGGTACATATCGAATCAAAACATATAAACACGGGATCATATAAACATGGAATCACAGAAATACAGCAGGAAAATAAAACATGTATTTAGTACGAGTCAAGGCTAACATCCAAGACCATTGCACATATTATTACGGGTCAAGGCCAACCACCAATCTTATTTCCCATAGTAGCACAAGCCAAGGCTCACTACCAAGACCATTAAAAATTTAATATCAGGAGACTTAAATTTACCCAAATAATTAGAACTCTATCTGGGAACTCAAATCGTACATTTAATGAGAATTTTTTATAAATAAATATTCATACATAATCATTCTTACTTAATCATAAGTGTTACCCATGGAATGAATTGGGTACCAAAATCACGACACAAAGCATAACCAATGTGTTTATCATGAAAGTTTCCATGAAAGAATGGAATTAGATCATAAATGGACAATCAAAAGGTTAGATACACATATATCATGTCATGTGATTTCAAACAGAATTGAAAACATGTTGAAAATGTATTTCAGAAATTTTAGCATTAAAACTTTTTTGTGGGCTTACATGAAAATACTAAAGAGCTATTAAAATAGAAATGAAGAAAATCTTTTATAGAAAACCAGAATTGAACCAAGAAGGTTTTCATAATAAAAATAATTATTTTATAAAGATAATTGTTACATAAAATATAGGATAGAGTGCACATGAAATTAGGAAAATTTTTGGGAATTTCCCTTAAAAAAATTTGCATATCAGAACGTACTATGAAGGGAATCTTTTAAAAAACATGTATATTATAAAAAAAGAGTTATGAAAGGGCCTTGATAAATAAATTTTTAACAACTAAACCATATTTATTAGATTCAAATAAATATATATAATAACTCCATTTTGATATAAAGAAAGATAAGGCAACCCAAAAGTGTTGAGGTTCAAGTAGAATTCGTTATGGATTATCAGCAAGGTATCAGGTGTACATAAGAAGGTTTTATGAGTGAGAAATGGCGTTTATTATCACTTATAAATCATTAGAGGAGTATGGGGTGGTTATAAATCATACCAAATTAATTGTTATTACACATAAAAAAGGAATATTATAAGGATATGTTTGATTTAAGAATGAAACAGGGGGGACCCCTTCCCTTCAATCCGATGGTGATTTTTTCTTGAACATAATGACATGGATAATAAAAATATGTTTATTAATTAATAACTCAAAAACCATTTATATATGTATAATTTTTAGTATAATATTTTAATGTTCTTTTATAACCAATTTGATTGATTATGAGGTTCCATTTCATTGTTCGTGTCTCTTTTCATACTTGGTTTTAATGATCGGTTCACTTATTTTCATGTTCTGATAAACACATATAATGAAAGTGGTTTCCACAAATTTAAGTTTTATGTTATTAAATAACATACATGATATTACATGGTTATAAAAATTCATTTGGTTATTTTGAGTGAAGATGAATTATTATATAAAACATTAGTGACAAAAGTTTTGGCTAATCAGTCGGTTTTGATTACAACGAACTTGTTTTTATTTATAACATAATACCATTTGTAAAAAAGGAATACAGAACCATAAAAAGGATATATTAAACATATAATAATCTGGTTCAACCAAAACACAAATGGTTTCATGACCAGAATTAAATATGATAACAGAAATTTACAAAATATTTTCCTTGAATGTGCTAAATTAACATATCTCAAATGGTGTTTTCATTTCATTAAAATATATGATGGGGAATGGAGAGAAAATAATGAAATATCCCATTATCATAACAATATTATCGTACATATATGTTACTAGAGTTATCATACTATTTGGATGAAGGCAGGTGAGGAAAGAAACAAGAAATTAAAAGAACCTAAAAGAAATAAATGAATTGGAAAGTGGAATTTACCTCTTCATTTTATCTCCTTTGAGAACCACTTATGGTGAGAGGTTTGGTATTTTGAAGAAACTAGGGGTTTTGGACATTTTCAAGGAGAATGGAGAGATATTTGGGTAGAATATTTTCCAGGTAAAAGGATTGAGAGTAGTGAAGAGAAGAGGGATTGATGGGGGTTTTACAGTGGATGAGAGGGGGGTTTTCATAATTTGTTAATCATTAGTTTTTTATTTTCCCAAAAGATAAAATATAGTGACAATTCAAGGACCATGAATTGTAATAAATACATGCTGGTTTGAACCAATGGCCATCTATCTCATCCAGGACTTAAGCATGATAAATAAATTCAAGCTTTAGCATTTGTTGTGAATTACCGTATTTTACTATTCATAAAAATTCAAGTATTTTACAAAAATCAAAAAAATTCCTCCTCACCATTTTTCGACATGTAATATCAAAAATTGCTGTGAATTTTTTAAAAATAATTTTTTAAATATGATTAATTTAATATTTATTTTAAATCATTATTTATTATTAAAAACCCTATCTAAAAACATTCATTTACATATTTTAAAACATAGGTACATCATACTATCACATTAAAATTATTTTTATACTATCTTAGGTTAGGTTACTAATATTTATGGTATATCGCTATTCATAAGGGTATGGTACTATTCATAAGGGTAGTTTTCTATTCACCAAAAAATGTATTTTTTCTTATGAACTCCAAATAACATACTAATCGCTACCGTGTATGCCATAATTTTGAAATTCTAAATACATAAGTGAAAAACTGTTGTGTATTAGTCACATAGCACTTAGTAGTTTATTTTGTTGATTTCAGGTGATTATATGAAATATTTATAAGAATTTAATTTCCATTTATAAAAAATTTGTTCATTACATTCTTCCCCCTTAATGAAATTTCACCCTTGAAATTTCATTTCATATTATAATATGTAAATAGTTGTGGGTAATTTTCCATCATTTAATCCTCTAGTTCCCACATTGCCTCTTCGTACATGTGGTTCCTCTATAGTACTTTGACCAGGTTAGTAGTATTTCTATGTAGAACTGTTTCTCCATGATCTGAGATCTCCACTGGTTCTTCCACATAAAAAAGATCATTCCCCATCTACACCACCTCGAAAGAAAGTACATGTGTTTGGTCTGGTATGTACTTCCTTAAGAGGAATTCATGGAAGACATCATGTACTTTCAACGTGGTAGGTGGATTTCTCAGTCGATTGGCCACAACTCTAACTAGATCAAGGATCTTTAAGGGGACTATATACCTCAGGGTTATCTTTCCTTTCATTCTCTAATATCATGGCCATATTCCATGAAGATATATAAAGAAATACCATGTCTCTAACATTGAACTCAAGGTCTCATCAATAATTATTTTCATAACTCTTTCATCGACTTTGGACTACCTTGATTTGTTTCTGAATGGATTTCACCTTCACTAACCATTCTTCAAACATTTTACGTCCTAGAAACTTATTCACACCAACTTCATCCCTACATACCGGTGTTCTGCACCATTTGACAAAAAAGTCTTTGTATGGTGTCCTTCAGATGATTTAGTGGAAACTGTTATTGCAGTAGAATTGAACTAGTGGAAGGATTGTTCCCATCCTCTTTTGAATTTTTTAGAACATGATTTCAACATGAATTCAAGTGTCTAAATGGTTCGCTCAGATTGGCCATCAGTTTGAGGAAGATAGGTCATACTGAAGTTCAGTTTACTTCTTAGAGCATGTTGGAGACTATTCGTGAACATCGAGGTGAATCTCAGATCACTATCGAATACAAGAAACAGTGGAAATCCATGAACACTTCCTATTTCATTGATATATATGTATGTAGTTTGAGCCAATGATAAGTACTATTGAATCACGTTTATGTGATCTGTCTTTGTAAGTCGGTCCACAATAACCCATATACAATTTTTTTCCTTTAGATGTCCTTGGAAATATAGTGACAATGTTTGTGGTAAAGTTCTCCCACTTACATGTTGTTATGGGTATTGGTCGAATCATCCCCATATAATGTTTCCTCCTAGCCTTCACTTGAGGAAATACCATGCACTTTGATGTATATTCAGCAATCTCCCTTTTCATATTGTCCCAGCAAAAGTTTTCTCAGATCTATCGATAGATCATTGAGCTCCCTTAGTGGATAGAGAAGGTTGAGCTTTGTGAATAATTCAAAAGAACCTTCTTTATCACTGGATTAGATGGTACACATAATCAGAACCCAAATATAACCACTTCATCATTGTCAATCATGATTCCATATGATTTTTGATTTTTGATTGCTTCCACCCTTTTCATAATTTCTTCTTCTTTTCTTTGAGAATCCTTTATTTTCTTAATGAGATATGGTTGAGCAATCATTTGAGAAAGTATTGATGATGTTCCTACCTTAATGATTCTCATGTATATGAAAAACAAATTTATGAAGATCTAGTCCTTTTCATTTCTCATCATTGATAATGTTATGGGATCGTTTCTACTTAGAGAATCCAACACCTTTTTTGCCTTGCTGGGATTGTAGTGGAATGAGCAGTCATGACCCATCGTAAGATCTATCCATCTTCTCTGGTGCATATTAACTATGTTTTTGTGAATATATATTTGAGACTCTTGTGATCAGTATATATCTATCACTTATCCCCATAGAGACAATGTTGTAATATTTTTTATGCAAAGACCACTGCCGCCAACTCTAGATCATTTTTTGAATAGTCTTGCTAATGGATTTTTAACTGTCTGGAGGGATAGGGTATCACATTATTATTTTTCATTATCACATATCAAAAACCCTTAATTGAATCACCATTTTTCACCACAAAGAGTTCACCACTTATTGGTAGTGTGAGTACTCGCACAATGATAAACCACTTTTTCAACTCCATGAAACTGTCTTCTCATTCCTATGTCCAAAGAAACATTACTCCCTTCTGATTCAGCGTGGTCATTGGGTTTGACAATCATAAAAAGTACTTCAAAAATCATCGATAATACCCAGAAAGACCAAAAATGTTGTGGATCTCTATTACAGATATTGGCTGAGGCCGCTTTTCAATTGCCTTTGTCTTGGAAGGGTCCACATATATCCCTTTGCTGGTGATAACATGTCCTAAGAATGATACTTTCTCCATCCAGAACTCGCATTTACATTACATTGCATACAAATTCTATCTTCAAAAATCCATTGTCATAGTATTAAAATACTCTTCATGTTCCTACTTTCTCTTAGAGTATATCTGAATATTGTGAATAAATACTAAAACACATTTTTCAAGGTAATCTCTAAAGAATATATTCATTAAATCCATTTAGATTTATGTAGCATTAGTGAGTCTGAAGGGAATCACTATAAACTCATAGTATCCACACCTCATTCGAAAGGCAGTCTCTGGAATATCTTCCTTCCTCAACATTAATTGGAGATATCTCGATCGAAGGTCTACCTTAGAGAAAGGACATTCCCCACGAAGTGGATCAAATAGCTCATCTATCCGTAGAAGGGGATACTTGTTCTTTATCGAGAATTTATTAAGCTCACGATAATCAATTCAAATGTTCATTGATCCATTCTTCTTCTTGATTAATAGGACTGCTGCAACCCATGGTGAAGCACTAGGGTATATATAACCCTTCTCTAGATTCACCTATAACCGCTTATTCACCTCTTCCATCTCTAAGGGACATATTCTTTAAGGTGTCATTGATATAGGAAGAGATCTAGGGATATGTTCAATTGAGAATTCAACCTCTCAGTTAGGAGGAAGACCAAGAAACTCTTTAGGGAATACATCTGTGTAATCAATCACGATGGGAATGTATTCAAGCATGATTCTCTCTTTTGTATCAATCATTTTAGAGAAATATGGTTTCTCATAACGCAAAAATATCCAAATTTGAATGATGATTCTAAAGTAGATTCATATTCTTAATTACACATTAAAAAAATCATAGGATGCTTTATGCTGGGAAAAGTGATCTCCCTTTCACGAGAGTTGATGTTTCCCTTATATAAAGATAGGAAATTCATGTCTATGATTGCATCTAACAACAATAATGGATGTTTAATGAGATTTTATGGGAGTTTCAATCCACTAACATTAACTGGGAAGGATTTATAAACCATGGACACAATGATTTCCCCCTTCAATTTTCTAAAAATTAACTTTTCCTCTAAATTTAGATGTGGTGTTTGAATAGTTATAATAAACTTTCATGATATAAAAGAATGAATAGAACTAGATTAAAATAGTATGTTCTCTATTTTGGAATGAATAACTATCATACCTATCACCACATCATTTTCCATCACCACCTGAGTAGTTGTGATAGCATAAGCCCTTCCTTATTTCCTTGGAAGTTATTATTGATTTCTTCCGACAAACCTTGGCTTAAGGCAATTTTTTTTCATAATTCCCATGCGCCTTGTAGTTGTAACACTGCAATAAAGGCTGATTATTTATCTGAACCTTCAATTATTCTTCTGCATTAGCAAAATTATTTATATCCAATCAGATATTTTTAGCTAAATGGATAAACTTTCTACATTTTATGCAATTCTTGGTTCCCTTCTGAAAGTTATCAGGATGCTTCTTCCCATAACTTTTACATGTTGGATATTCAGTATTCTTTCCATCATGGGGTTTTATTGTTGAACCACTAATGTTGTTTTTTATTTTATTCTTATTGCCACTACGAAAATGTGACCACTGATAGTCTCCAATATCCATTTCAACCTTGAGGGAACTACATAAAATCTCATCATAACTGTCAAAGTCTCAAATCAGAAATTCTTTTCATAGATCGGGCTTTAGTCCGCTAAAGAAGAGATACAGATTGATTTAGGTGTTTGGGACAAAGGCATAGGCGTACATTTTAATCCTTGTAATGATTAATTCATATACCTCAATGGACTCATGTTCCTTCTGCTTGAGTCTGAGGAACTCGGTTTCCATCTTGAGATAGAGGTTTTGAAGAAAATATTTATTGTAAAACATCCTCTTGAATTTCACCCAGACCATAGAATATGTTTCCTCCTAGGACTATGTATTCTTGATTAGTTTACACCAGTGATCAGCTTCCCCATCAAATCGATAGGCCGCCAATACAACTTTCTCTTCTTTTGAGCACTAGATGACATATAATATATTTTCAATGGTGTTATTCCATTGTTCGGCGAGGAGGGGATTTTAAGATCCACTATACATGGGAGGTATTTTCCCAATAATGATTTTTATTGAAACATTTCTTTATTAGGAGGAGGAGGGAGTTCCTCAAGATTTTATTTATTATTCATAACTTGATCCATCTGGCCAAGTACTATCATGTAGTTTTGAGCACCTATTTCCGTCATATCAGGCATATCATTAGGAAAATCTTCACATTTCCTATAATATCGATTTTGGGAACATGATATTCTATTTCATTCCACTAAATAAGAAAAATAATGTATAATTAGAGGTCCTAAATACATTAATATTTATCATAAAAAGAAAACATTGAACATAAAAGGATAAACATGTAAAGGAAAAGTGTATTCTAACTTTTGATTCCCTATTTTTCAATCTAGGTTATTATTGATCTATTTCATAACTTATATTCTTATGGAATTTTTTTATTCCCTTAATAATAGTTTGTACTGAGATCATGAATTTACCAAAGAAAATACCCCAAGAGTGTCAATATAAAGAGTGCAGCAAGGCCCGTTTTCTTGTACTAGGATATCCCTGGAAAATCCTAAAATTCCTTGTTAGAATTTTCACTCCTAGGTACATCTGTTTCAGAGGCACCACTACATTGTATTTTCTAGAAACAAACATATATTTTTGATAAACCACTTACTTTATACTTACCAAAACATAGTGGTGTTTTCATACACTTAGTATCATCCTTAAGGTTATTACTAAAGTTATGCATTCCTAATATCCAAAAATAACTAGTCCATCCTATGATACCAACAATAGAAACCCAAGACATTTAAATATAAAATTTCATGATAATAAGAATAATTATACAATAGATTACAATCCAAGGATCGTGAAGTCTAGCATCTATGAAGACTAGGATCATAAAAAATGAATCACTGGGCTAAAAAAATCTTTATATAATATCCATAAAGAGATCCTAACTTCCTTTGGGCCCTTACATCTGTATAGGGTACCCTGGGGAACACATGAACAAAGGGTTGAGCTAATAAGCCCATTAAAGGAATGAATATAAGAATAATCCATAAGTATATGAGTTAGGATTCATGACATAATGATTTCAAAAGAATGGTATATATAGATTCATAACATATAAACATGGGATCAAATATACATGGAATCATTTAAATGATGTAGAAATAGAAAACATGTATTTATTATGAGTCAAGGATAACCGGTAATCCCATTTCCCATAGTAGTATGGGTCAAGGATAACTGCCAATCCAATTTCCCAGAGTAGCACAATCCAAGGCTAAACTTCAAGACCATTGAACATGACATTTCATGAGACATAACTTTACCCAATGCATTAGAGCACTATCTGGGAACACCCATCTTACGTTTTATGGATAATTTTCCCCATAAATAATCATACATAATCAATCTTATATAAACATTAGGATTACCCATATAATAACTGGGAACCACAATCATGACATAAAGTATAACCAATGGGCGTATCAAGAAAGTGTCCATGAAAGAAAGTAAAATAACATACATGGACCTTAATAAAGTAAAATATTCATATATAATGTCTAGTGATGTCAAAAAAAGTTGAAAAATATATAAGAAATAAGTTTGAGAACTTTTTTGCATTAAAAATTTTTTGTGCAGTTTAAAGGAATATACTATAGAGATTTTAAAATAGAAAAGAATAAATTTTTTTATATTAAACTTGAATATAACCAAGAAAGTTTTAATAATAAAAATATTTAATTTATAAAGACAATAGTGTCTTAAAAAATAAGATAGAGGTCACTTGAAAATTAGAAAAAATTTGGGAATTTCCCTTCAAACAGGTTTTCTTATCGGAATGTACTAAGGAGTGAATCTTTTAAAAAACAATTATTTACCTTAAATAAAGTGGTGAAAGGGTATTGATAAATGAATTTTATAAAAATTATTATATTATATAATGTTCTCATAAATATATATGATAACTTCATTTTTGATATGATGAAAGATAAAGCAACGCGAATGAGTAAAGGAGGTTTGGGTAGAAATAGTTACGGATTATCTGTATGGTATCGAGTGTACCTAAGAGGGATTGATAAGAGAGAAAAGGGGTTTCTATCACTTATATATCAGGAGGTATGTATGGGGGATGTGCCAATTTATATCCCATAATTTTTAATTACACATAAAAAGTCATAGCAAAGAGGACAATCTTGATTTAAGACTGAAATGGGGAGGATCCCTTACCGTAAATCTGATGGTGATATTTTCTTGAACATAATGACCTGAATAATAAAATTAGGTCTATTATTTATAACTCCATAACCTTTTATATATGTAGAATATTTATTCTAAACTTTTTATGATCCTTTGTATCCATTTTTATTGGTTATGAGGTTCAATTTCATTGTTCGGGTCTGTTTTCTTACTTGATTTTAATGATCAGTTCACTTATATTCATGTCAGGTTAAACACATATAATGAAAGTGGTTGTCCAAAATTTAAATTGGATGTTATTATTGAACATACATGATATTACATGGTTATAATATTTCATTTGGATTTTTGGATTGATAATGAATTATTATATAAAACCTTACTGACTACAGTTTTGGTTAATCAGCAGGTTTTGATTAAAACAAACATGTTTTTCTTTATAATTTAATACCATTTATTAGAAATGATTAAAATCATTAAAAAATAAATATTAAAAATATAATAATATGGTTCAACCATAAAACAAATAGTTTCATGACCATAATTAATGATGATAGTAGAAATTGATAAACTGTTTTCCTTGAATGTGTTAAATTAACATATCTCCAACTGTGTTTTCATTTCATTCAAATAAAAGATGGGGAAAAGAAAGAATATAATGAAATATCCAATTATAGTAGAAACATTCCAGTACATGTTTCATTCCATTTGGGCGATGGGAGGTGATGAAAGATACATGAAAAGAAAAGAACGTAAAAGAAATAAAAGAATCGGAAAGAGGATTTTACCTCTTGAGTTTATCTCATTTGAGACCCTCTTAAGGGGAGAGGTTTGGTATTTTGAACAGACTATGGGCTGTAGGTTGTGGGGGAGGAGCTTGGGAAAAGATTTAGCTAGAATACTTGGAATTCACATGTTTTGATAGTAGTGAAGATAAGAGGGAGTGAGGGGGGTTTTATAGTAGAGGTGAGGATAGTTTTCATAATTTTTTTATCATTAATATATTAATTATCCACAAGACCCGAAATAGTGATGATTACAAGAACATTACTAGTAATAAATTCACGTGGGTTCAAACCAATATAAATTTACATAATTCATGACTCAATCATGATGCATAATTTCTGGTTTTAGAATTTATTATGAATTATCATATTTTACTATTCATAACAAATTCAAGTATTTTAAAATAATCCCAAAAAATTTACCATAACCATATTTTGACATGTAGAATCCAGGAATGAAGTCCATTTTTCAAATATAATTTTTTTAAATATTAATAATTTAATATTTAATTAAAATCATTATTTATTATTAAAAACCCAGTTTTAAAACATTCATTTATTTATTCTAAAATATAGATACAACATACATTCAGTTGAATAATATTTTTATACTATCATAGGTAAGGTAACTATTAATTAGGGTATATTACTATTCATAATGGTATTTTACTATTCACAAGGGTAGGTTGTTATTCACCAAAAATTATGTTTTTCTTATCAGAATCCAAATAACATACTGATCGAAACTGTGAATGTCATATTTTTGCAATTTTAAACATAGAAGTAAAAAACATACCTTTAAAGTTCACATATCACTTAGTAGTTTATTATGTTGATTGATTTGATTATAAACAATATTTATAAGAATTTAAATTCTAGTTATAAAACATTGGGTCGTTACAATTTATGTGATGAAAATAAATTAATTGTGCTTATTTCTTGGTTTTATTTTGTTATATGGTCCTTGTTTCTGTATTATTTCTATTTGAGACTGCTCCAATTTTTAGATGTTGTTTCATAGTTACTTTGGTTCAAAATATATTTTATTTTTTTAATTCTATTTGAAACATTTTTAGGGGTGTCCTATGATTTTGACTGCTAACCAATACTGCATTCATTGTCAAATTATTCTTAGGAAGCCAACCAAAGCCACATGAAGCTATGTTGTGTGATGAAACTGAACTAAAGATAATGATAAAATAAATGCTTCCATGTGGATATCCCTACCTATTAAAGAGGAAGGGGTTAAGGTAGATATTACTTTTAGTTTGAACATTATTATATTTTCTGAGGTATCCCATTCTCAGTTATATTGGATTGTTAAACTGAGAAGTATGAGTAGTAAAAAAATTAATGTTTCACCAAGATTATGATTTTTTATATGAATCTCCAATGTATACATGAAATTTTAGATTGGGAAAATGTTTTTATTATCAAAAAATTAATTACAAAATTCATCTTAATCACTCAAGTATTGGTGTGTGATATGATTTTAAATTGGTTAATTATTGATATGCATGAATATGGAAATAATTGAAAGAAATGAACTTTTTGCTTGTATTCCATATTTAAATTTGGGAAATCATCCCTTTATAGGTTTTATATAAAATAATATATGGGTTCTCATATTTTTATTATTTTTTCTACCATGTCTTACCCCTTTTAGAACCTCTCATTAGAAATGATATGTTTTTATTCCCCTTTTAGTTTTGAATTGGTTGTATGTACATTGATCCAGAAGCAGAATTTTTTTATTCCAATTATGATTGATTTGTATGTAGTTGATGAATTTTGGATTATTGGAACTGGAGCATCGATTCAAGAAAAGTTTTACAGCATGATCATAACATATAATTTTTAGTTTAAACTTATGTTTGGACTTTCAAAATTTTTGTTATTAGCCAATTCAAGTAATAACTCATGTTGTAGAGTACTGGGGTTAGACTTGCCAGTGGAATCCTAGTTACACTCATGATGTGTTAATAAAATTACATAATCTATAGAAAATAATTTAAATATTAGAGACAAACCACCATTTGAAGATTCAATTATTGGAGAAAATTATCACTAAGGTAATGATGTGTACAACTGCAATGTGTGAAAGTGACTCATGTCCTCTTTCTCTTGTGCATGTTTGGATGAAATAACCAAATGACTATTTTAGTGAAAATTGGTGTTGTCAATTATTTATTTATTTTAATTGTATTTATATGTTTTTTATGTTGTGTAGAAATCAATGATTAATTCCATTAATATTAGACCATGTACTCTATGAGTGAAAGTTGAAAAATATATTTTGGGTTTCACCTCAATGAAAATTGAAAAAAATAGTGAATTTATTAACTGACTTGATTTTTCTTCTTATTCCTTATATGATTGTATATAATTTATTATTAAATTATGGTCATAAAACCATGAAATAGGATGGATTTGAAAATAGACTTGTTTTTTTATAAAATAATTTGAGAAAACTGGATAGTCCTCATTTGGTGTTGAAAAAACTGGTCAATTTATTATCAATATACAATCGAAGATCTAAAAATTTGAAAATAGTTTTAAAATTACTAGTTTATTGTGAAACATATATATTACGTATAATTTTTAAACTCAAATAAATAACTAGTTACACCAAATGTGTGGTTTTGGATATCGGTGTTGCGATTATAATATGTGATTGTTGTTTTTCTCTTGTTATTCTAGTTTTCTAGAATGATTCATGTATAATTTTTTAGTGATCATCCTTGGGAACATCATTTAATGTTGAAAGAGGTGAATAAGTTGGAGGATTAAGGTATCTAATGCTGGTGATTTATTGGAGTTGGTTTTGACAACTATAGGTCATATGGAAAAGGTTCTAGAGGATAGTTGTGATAGTTATTTTTCATGGTTATTTAGTTTCTTTTACTTTTTCTCATTGTTTCTATTTGTGTTCTTATTTTTTATTTTGGATATTGTGCTTCGTTTCAGGTTTTATATTTCAAAAAGGATGTCCTGTAATTTTTTCTATGTCACCATCTTGTGGATTTATTTTAAAAAATAACTAAAAGGGATTTTTAGGAATGGATAGTTATTGGGATGTAATTGAAATCTTTTTAGAGAAATGATGACTAAATTTCATTCATTCAGACTATAAATCCTTGAGATTCCAATAAAGATTATGAAAATTACTCAATATAAAAATAATTTTTTAATATTTCATTTTATTTAAATTATTATTTCAATTCATAATGATTTTTTTACTAGTTTGGGGGAATTTTTGGTTTCATGTGATGTAGATATTGGAGCCAAATTTTGTGGCATACCTGTGACTTGAGTTTTTTTATGGTAATTGATATGGAGTGATTAATTTTCTTGTTGGTAATAGGGATGGCTTGTCTTTGGGTATTATATTTTGTTGTGTGTTATAGATATCCTCGATCTAGAGTAGGCTCACTTACATGGATGATTTACTGCTGGAGAAGACTCAATTGAATGGATGGTTCACCAGTGATCACTACACGATGGTGCTAGTGCTAGCTCACTAGAATGGATGGGCTTGTGCATGAGCTGACTCACTAGCATGGATTGGATAGTTTTGCAGCTGGCTCGCTAGTATGGATGGGCTACTACTTTTCTAAAATAGCACGGATGAGTCATTGGTGCTACTCATTAGTTTCTTGTGTGGGACTTGACTCGCTAGGATGAATGGGCATGGATGGGCTAGGAGGGTGTTCTTTGGGTGGGTTTTGATGGTTCATGTTGTATTGAATTCCATTATTAATATAATTATTATTTTTATAATTTTGAATGTGTGCTATAATTTTCCTCTATTTAATATTAATAATATTTTTTATATATGATAAATTAATAAATATTATATTAAATAATACTAGAATAAAAAACATATAATATTTATTAAAATTTATTTTATTAAAATATATTATATGTGGGTAATATAATTGCTGACAAAAAAATTGTCATTAGAATATATTACAATACAATTTAACCATCATATATATTACCTATTGGTAATATTCATTATTATAACAGAACTATTTTTCCTATCAGAAAAACATATAGCGATAGAGTTTTTACTGACAATTTATTGACTGGGACATATATGTTCATAAAATGTTTTACTAATAGAAATTATAATCTTTTTAATAGATATACTTTTATTATATAAAGTCGAATATTTTTTAGTGTTGGGACATTATAGCAGCTTATCATGACATGTGATGATATCATATAATGAAGGGATATTTTTTGATGATATTTTAAAATATTTTAGATTAATATATAAAGAGTTTAAATGTTATGGGATGAATTTTTAATGTAGAGAATCCATAAATATTGGTTGAAGAGGAGTAGAGAATGATTGAATGATGTCACGATAGGTGCCAAAATATTCCCAAAGGGATGTCAGTGTAACTTTTATTTTTCCTAAATGTATGTTTCATCTCAAATGAAGAATGTGATGTTGAATTATATCATGTGTCTAAAACATACTACAAATGAAGAATCATATAGAGGAATGATAATATAGGTATATTGCAAACTGATTATATATTTTATCATGAAAAATAAAAATTTCATCAAGATGAACATAATTATCACTATGTGAGAATATATATTATCAACTATCAAAGTATATTTTATTCAACACTTTGATAAATTTGCAGATGAATAAATATATAATAATTATATTATTTCCCTTGAATATTTTATTTAATTTAGGAATAAATATTCTAAATAAATAAAATATTATTTTAGAAGGAGTTTTGGTGATGTTATTTATGGAGGTCAAAAATCAGTATCTAAGATGATATCAAAGTATAACATGTCAAGGGTGATGCTTGTGATTCTGAGAGAGTTCCATGACATGGAATAAGTGGCCACATAATTGTCACACCATGGCATTATTATGTGGAAATATCAATTAAATTAAAATATGTAGATTACAAGAAAGCATTAAATAAAGGGAAATATCCTGATAATTTAAATATCATGAGAAGGAAACAAATTAGTCATAAATTGGGTTTTGAGGAAGAATATGAATGAATCAACGACTTGAGATTAAGAGTTTGAATGAGCCAATTCATACATGAATATTTGTTGATTTTGATAACTATTTGGGGAGAAATGTTCATGGAATTAGGGTATATATTAGAGGGAACTGGAAAGAATATAATGTATTGAAGTGATCTGTCATTATGAATTCCAAATATCCAATGAGTCTAAAAAAATACATGGGACTTTAGTTTTTTTCTTGTATAATAAAAGAGAATAATTAATATACCCAACTATACATGATGCTTTTTATTATATGAATTTTATAAAGTGATGATTGCGATACAATTTTGCAGTTGTATTTTCACAATAAAGAAGAATCTTGAAGAGGATTACATGGAGACGATGGAGGTTTCATCAAAAACAACTAATTCACAATCAATATAAGAAATTGAGAAACGTAATCTACAAATATAATTTTTATATAATATTGAAGATGATTTCCTTCATATTTGCAACTGATAATTATATTCAATGCATAGGTGATGAGATACCCAACCAATAGTCAGTTGTTGTAGAATTCTATGAAAGATTGAGGTGTATCATTTTATTATTGTATTTGAGAGAGTTGATCAACCCAGATAATTTGGGTGGGATTTGGGGAAAGACAGTTGATCATTCTTCATGGAAGTGCAAGACCATTCTCTTGGAAAAAGGGATAGAACCCCATCTATATTTGTGTACCTGATTTGGTCCAGGATGATTTGTTTAAGGTCATACCATTAATCATGATTTCTTTGATAATAATAAGGAAGAGATTTTTTGGATAAAAACACAGTACACTGGGGATATTGTAATCCTTTTTGGTAAAAAATCATCAACCCATCATGTGTTCTCTTATCCTAATTTATTAATTTTATTCTCCATATATTCTGACCAAATCATAGGTAGTGATATAAATTGATCTACTCACTATATAAGAGAATAGGTTACAAATGGATAATGTTATAAATTTAAAATTACAATATTATTGATTAATCCTACCCTCCACCCAGCATAAGTCATATCCCTACGTGATCCTAATAATGCATGTAATGTCCTAGTTCTGGAAGCCACCAAGAGGCGCCCCGTACCTAGTTGGTTACATGGCCTTAAGAGCATTTCCACAAATTCCATAGGCTTCCGACTAGCAGCGAGGGCCATGGGTGTGATAGTGGGGAAACTATGCCCCCATTGGAAGTGTACATAGTGGATGTAATCAAATACATATAGTAGATGAAGTAGTAAATATCCAACAACAGTAAACAACAGGATACTGAAACAATAAACAAAAAAAGCACACCCATATATAAAATTATCCATGATACATATGTCTAGGAATTCATCCAATCATGTCACAATGCCGGAACTACAAACAGTGCTAAACCCAAGTGCAAAAGAAAGAAGATAAACCCCTCAGCCTCACAAGCCATAGCTTCGTCCCATACTCTCCATATCCACGGCGAGTCTAGTACATGATGCAGAAGGGAAAGTTCCCTTATCTATACCCACACCAATATAATCTGTTTGGGCCCAAAAGCATGACCCAAACTGGGTGTGAGACTAAATCCTAGTAGGCAACCACCCAATGATCTGTGACTAACAGTCAGTGAATATATGGAAGGTAAATGTAGAAAAAAAGTAAACAGTAAGGTACTTAGCAGTAAATAGTTCCACCAGTCAAACAAATAATTAAGCACAGTAACCATCTAGGAAGTGAACAAATCCTTTCCTCTATGGTTCAGTATATGAAGACTCTCTGAGGAAGAACTCTCAGTCAACCCTCTTTATAGTACGAAGTAGTTATGAACTCTCTGAGGAAGTTCACACAGTCCATTCCTTTTATATCCCCAAGGTCAAGGACTCTGAAGAAGCTCACTCGGTCAATTCCCCTTATAGCCCAAGTCATTCATAGACTCTCTGAGGAAGCACTAACTGTTAATTCCCATTATAGTCTAAACAGTTCATGAATAAAACAAGGACTCTTTGAGGAACCTCACGCGGTCAATCCCCTTATATTATAAAGAAATCAAGTACTCTCTGAGGAAGCCCACTCAGTCAATTCCCCTTATAGCCTCCAGTAGTTCAAGGATCTCTTAGGATGCTCACTCGGTCAATCCCCCTTATAGCCAAAAGTGCTTAAAGACTCTCTGAGGAAGCTCAACCGGTCAATTCCTCTAATAGTATACTACACCAGGTTCTCACAAACCTCTTTAGGTCAATGAGTATACCAATGTAATATGGACATGTAAACCTATAGAACTACTTGGCTCTGTAGTCCATAGCATAACAAGTATGTCAAAATACAAACTCTTCATCCTAAAGCAACAGGCATGGAAAACATGCAAGGCATCCAAACTCGTTAAATAGGACCAAGCGGTCGTAAACAAAACATGCATGGGAAATACATCTATTGAATAGAAATTATCCTTATTCATATCCTATTTTACCTCTTCACAGGAATACAAGCATGACAGGAAAAAATAGTTTAAAACGGTAAACATGCAATACCCAATTCAAGGATATTGGTGAATTTTTTACATAATATCCAAAGACTTTTAATAGAAAGGCACAAACCACCTACCTTGGAATTGGGAGATCTTTATATGTGATCCTCGTATCTTGAATCTCATTATAATGTCGTAGATCTATGAATACATATAAAAACTATAATCCACAATAACATGAAAAAGATGCGGAATTTGAAAACGATGTACTGGGAGAAGGAAGAACTCACCGATGTGATTCCAATGCAACCGACGGTGTTTTATTTGGACGACGGACGATGTTTTGGGGCTCGTCGAAGATCCGCGGCTATATGGGTTCTCTCGGTTGGATGCGACCTAAAAGAAGAGTGTTCTCTCCATCAGATGTTACCCCGATGGATTAAATAAAAATAAGATACACGGTGTGTACTTTTGAATTACATGACGTGTACTCTCCTTTTCTATACTATTCTTCAAGAGGCCTCCAAACACTCCCACACGACCATGTGTGTGGTTACAACATGGCCTTCTGCAGCAAGGACATACACGAAGTGTACTCATAAAGTACATAGTGTGTACTTAGACAATTTTCAGATTTCATTTTTTCATCAAAAACTCTAGAAGAAAGAAAAACATACCTAAAAAGAAGGTTGGGGTTCTTAAAAACAATCACCCTTAAAGAAATTCATCCCCAAATTTCCCTAGAGTGGTGTAGAAGAAGAAACCCCAAATAGTTCCAGCCAATGTGCTCATACATCGGCCTCCCTCTCCCAAGTCTCATCCTGAAAACGCCCGTGCTACCATAGAACTCATACTAGAGGAATATACCAGAAACAGAAGAACCTTTGTACTACGATCCACAAACCAGATAGGATGATCCTCAAATGATGCATCCAAATTGACCTCATCCTCCTTAGCTTGAATGACATGAGATGGGTCTGAGAAGTAACATCGAAGCTGAGAAAACATGGAAGACGTCGTGCATAGCTCGGTTACTCTGAGGTAACTGCAACCGATAAAAAACTAGCCCAACTCTCTCCAACACCTCAAACGGACTGACGTACCTCGATAATAAAATACCCTGTCTCCTAATCCTCTTATGTCCCAACCTCGGTGTGACATGCCGGAAAACATGATCCCCGAACTCAAAATTCAGAGGTCATCTCCACTGATCAACATTAGAATTCTATCGAGAATATGTAGTATCCATCCCCTTTCGAATCAACTCTATCTTCTCTATGGTCTCCTGATCATGATGAGGTCCCAACAAAGCTGCCTCTCCTAACTCCAACAAACAAAAGGGTGATCAGCATGGCCTACCATACAAAACGTCATAAGGTTACATCTGAAGAGTCGCTTAAAAACTATTATTTTAGGAAAACTCCACAAGAGGTACATTTTTCTCCCATGAACCTCTAAAATCTTGGATTCATGCTCAGAGAATGACTTCACACACCTGGATTGTACGCTTCGACTGGCCATCTGTCTAGTGATGGTAAGCTGCACTCAAAAGTACATGTGTACCCCAAGCCTTCTGAAGCCCCTGCCAGATCCGAGAAGTGAAACATGTATCCCTATCTGATACAATGGAGTGTGGAACTCCATGAACACATACTTTCTCCCAGATGTACAACTGTCCAAGCTCATTGATAGTTAAGGTCTCCTTGATCCACAAGAAGTTAGTGACCTTCGTGAGTCTGTCATTGAAAATCCAAACATCATTAAAATTCTGGTAAAGATGAAAAACATATAGTAGTCTGATTATATATTATTCAGGTCTGGTTTAACTATATTGGTAAACGATTCTTATTTATGGACAATCACATTATCCATTTAAATAAAATAATAAATAAAAATGATGAAATATACATCATCTCTTCATTTTGAGATTAAATTCAATCTACATAATGAAATGTTACAGTGACATTCAAAATTTTCATTGACTTGAGTCATTTTATCTTTTACCTTTTTCTTGAATAGTTAAATTCTTATCACTTTTTATCTATCATAATTTTATGAAATTCATCATAGAAAAGATCCACTCTAACTGGTAGATCATCCATATTAGGATCAATCCTATCTATAAAATTCCAAATTATATTATCATTAATTGTAAATTAATTAAATTTTTCATCAAAACCATAGGTATTTATAATAACATCATTTACCAGAGTAAAATAATCATCAATGTTTTGTTCTTTATCCTTCTTGATGTGTTCAAAATTTTATCCCAAAATCTATAATTTATCTTTTCAGACATTTTCATTACCTTCATAGTTACTTTCCTGTTTTTACAAAAAATATTTAGTTGAATGAACTCAGATCACTTTTTTTGGTGAATTTTTCATACATGTATATAGGAATAACATTTTGTGACTTTCATTCATTTTTCATTTTTATTTTATCATAATGTATCATTGTAAAATTCTAGTCAATATGTGTAAATCCATCAATATAAAAAACTGTAAACTCTATGCTTAGGGATATAATATTTCAAAAAAATTATATGTACACCTATGATAATTCTTACCAAAAAATGATCCACAACCAAACTATTCATAGATTTTAGATTATCTAGTTTATAAATATGATTGAATTAAATGGAAGATCCTTATATAATACCACTTAATATAAATAGGATAATTTTTATCCATTGAAAACGAGGGATGAAACATTGAAAACATGTTTTTATAATTTCATTCCATATTAAAATTTCACATGAAACCTATAAAAGTGAAATTCATTCAAATTTAATTTTTTAACCTCTCTCATCTATGTAGGAAGTAATAGGAATATAAAAATGATTTTTTGTAATATTATAATACTCTTTTTATGAACCTTAATCATTTATGTGGTTTACTACACCCCCAAAAATTTATTCTTCAAAATAATCACAAAATATTTTTGGAATAGAGTATTGGAAATTATATTACTCTTCCAGACTAGAGTCAAACCCAAATATCAAGTTTCATAGTACATTTATAAAAAATATATCAATAATAATGATGATATTATTTTGGTCTGGTTTCTTCATAAATTTTGTATGTATAACTCCATCAATGAGCATTCAAGAATGTTAAAGAACACTCACTAACTCTTTTAAAATAATCATGTAGAACTGATACTCAATTCCATTCTCAAATTAACTAACTTTTTTTCTTTAACACAAACAAATATTGAATATTATCTATGAAAATTATCATTAGAAACTCTTTCTAGCTATTTTTTTTCTCATTTCCAATGATATGTATGGAAAAATCCCATTCAATTTAATTGAATGCCCTTAATACTAGTGAAATACAAAATACAAGAATTAATTTAATTATTGTGAATATTCTCTACATTAAAATTATTTATTATTATCTTAAATTAATAAATAAAAATTATTCTTCTCATTTCAATATTTTTTTATGTTTAAAGGCACAAACATAAACTTACACTATATTCTTAAATTTATATAATTGAATGTCTACACTAAAATTTCTATTCTTCCATTCTCTTTCTCTGAACCCCCAAAAACTCATCCAAAAAACAACTCCATCCTTGATCAATATTTATAATTATTCAAAAATAGTAAATTTTTAGATTATAGGAATACCCATTCAATATTAAATATTGAAACAATCTCAAACACTACTTTATTCAACTTTCTCACATAAAAAACAATACGTTTTTTTGGAAAATAACTCAGAAACACAAAAACATAACTATTTAAAACATAATAAGAAACATTATATATTTTTATACTAGTTATTATTTTAAATTTAACATAGCATATAATTTAAACATTAATTTTCCATATTTATTATACTTAGGTTCATATCAAAAAAATTACACTGACCCACACATCCATTTGTAGGTAAATCAACTCACTTCGTAGAATATATAAGGGAATTAATTACCATGTCTAATATATCACATGAAAATACTTGGATAATTTTTAAAATGTAATGGTTCAACCACTAAAGTGGACATTGACTATTGAAATATTAAATTTTATTCGAAATAATAAATTTTGGGAAAATCATATTTTCACCTAGTATGAGATTGAACATGGGTAGACAACCAACCATGGATATATCAAACATAAAAAATACTGATTGTGAATGAATTGATTATATAAAAACAATTATCTTTATTAAAAATAATAATTGATTTATTACCAAAGATTAATATTAATAAAATATAAAAGATTAATAAATCTAGTGTCTTTGGGTATTAGGTACATGATGAAAAAAATTAAAGAAATAAATACATCATCTTTATTACAAACATACTTATCATGGTCGTATTTAAAACTACATAGTATAAACTAGAGAAATACAAAAGAAATGGGTGATCTATAAATCCATGTGATGGAATAAACATGGTATTAAAATAATTAAATTAATTAATGTTAGACAATATGGAAAAATTAGTGAGAATAATAAAATTGAAAAATGTTATATGAAATAGGATTATAATCATAAAGGAATCACGGGAAAAGTGGAAACATCTTTAAACGTGACATCATAAACATATAAAATGGGTAATTTCAAATACATAATAATGGAGAAAATTCCTATAAATGAATTAGGTTCACTCCCTATCCCAATATGATATTTCATGAGATTAAAAATTACCCATCTCATTGGTACATTATATAATTCTTGTTACACATGTCCCTTTTATTTCATTCTCATGGTTAAGTGTGCGATATTGGTCATAAATCATGGATTCTTTCATAATTATATTGTATTCCATTATCATATAGTGTTTAATAAATACATGTAATTCCATGATTATGTAATTATAAGTGTATAAATTTGAATACGCATTATAGGAAATGTGTATGATATTCACTATATTGTTGTTTTTGTTATGGAAAATAGTAGCGAAATTTTTCTAGCATAATGACATTACTTAAAAATAAATAATGTGTGTTGATAATAGAGAATGGGGAATCTAATAATTTGGAAATTAATTTTACATTAAGGTAGGTATGGAATAACATATACCATCATAAAGAAATGACGATAAAATACATAATGTATAGAAGATACTTGAATAAAGAGGAGAATGGAAGAGGACCCTTTCCTTTGTGTGTGAATCCAAATGCTTGGTATGAGAATATTTAGAGATTTGGGGCACCATTGGAGCACTTTATAGAGGGTAGGTTATAGTAAGAATGTTATTTAAGGGTTTTGAGTGCAGATAAATGGGAGATTTGGTGGTTTTATATAGGAAATTGGTGGGGATTTCTTTATTATATATAAAACATAAGTTTTGGATTCTATATAAAAAATAACCACAACCAAAAACCTTATCATGGTTTCTTTCCCATGGTTTCTAAAAAATGGGAGTGGTTTTAATTATATTATATGTTAATGGGATGAAATTAATTATTATGTAAGATTCATAAAATATTTATAAAATTACACAAATAATACTAAAATATTATTATATTAAATGAACAACATATATTTGGTCATTTATACTCTTTATAGTATTTATTAAAACACTTTTGGGTCATTATGATGTCATAATACTCGCTGTATATTTATACGATATATAACGTTTACCCCATAATTTTATTATCTTAGAAAATTATGAACAATTCACAATTATATAATATATATGCTTGGATTATTAAATTTATATTCATTTAAACTAAATAATTTTCAGAATATATTAAATGTCACTTTTAATTTACAATTGACATTTATTGGGAAATATAGGGTTAGTTGACAGTAATGTTTTTTAAACATTTTTTGAAATTACATTTTAAATCTTAAAAATCATATGATAATTTATATATTTTAAATATAATTTAATAATATTATTATTTATAATATTATTTATTTTAAAAATTAATTAATTTTTAAAATTAAATGCCTTAACTGATATAGAATATTACCAAAAAATACAATTTTGGTAAATTGTATAAAAATGAAAATCCTTTTTAATGTAACATAAAAAGGATGAAATTATATTAATTATACTGTACATAATAATGCACATAATCATATTGTAAGTGTATTTTTATATATTCCTTTAATACACCCGTAAACACCATAAGAGTAAGGTGGGTGATGATGAGTTTTTCATGGGTTGGTTCAGCGAACAAGGTTTGGGATGTGATATCAATGAGCTAGGAAATTTCACATAAATGGTTTCATTCATGTTAAAGTATTTGTATCTCAGCATGGTATTGGTCAAGGTAAAATCCCAATGATACTAACTCCCACAAAATCTCTGATAAATGGGATTTATATGTAATGATTCTATCGGTTGAAAACATCCCTTTTTTTTACTTTCTCAATAGAATTTGTTAAAATACATTATTTATACAATTCATGTGATCACTATTCACTGACTATATTATTAATGGAAATGATGTTTAATGGTGATTTAAATTCCATATAATTTATTAAAATGAAATAAGTACATGTGTTTTCTATAAAAATATTATATAATAAGACATTTAATTAAATCAAAAGGGGAATTTAATTTATAACAATATGAGTCATTACAATCTCTCGCAAATAAAATTTCACCCACAAATTTTTTTCTCCACATTAAAAAATGAGGGTAACTTTGTTTCATCACCTCCTTAAGTTCCCACATTACATATTCAAACATCTTGTACCTCCATAACACTTTGACCTAGTAAATTATGTAATTTTATATAAATTTGTCTCTATGATCTAATATTATCACGGGATGGTCCTCATAGGAATGATCATTCAACAGTAGTAGTACCTCTAGATTGATTACATGTGAGGGGTCTTGTATGTACTACATAAAGAGGGATACACAGAATACATAATGTTATTAAGATATTTTAGGTTGGTGTCTTATTCAATAGGCCACCACTCTGAAGAGATCACAAATCACAAAGGTACCGATGTATCCTTGAATAAGAATTCCATTCTTCCCAAATCTCATCATATTTTCAATGGAGATATATAGAGGAATAACATGTCTCCAACATCCAATTATATTCTTTGATGATGATTGTCATCATATATCTTATTTCAAATATAATTATCTTGGATGTCTTTCTAAATGGTCTTAACTTTTTCCACCATTTCCTCAACCATTTCAGGACCAAGTTGTTGTTTTTTCGTAATATCATTTAACATGTAGGTGTTTTTCACCTCATCCCATAATGTGATTCATATAGATCCATTTGAATTCTTGAGTGTAAAATGATATTTTAGGAATACACAACTGGAGGAATATATTGATCCCATCCTTATTTAACGTCAACTGAGCATGCTCTCAACATGTCCTCATGTCTTTGGATGGTCCACTCAGATTGGAAAACATTTTTAGGGTGATAAGTCATTTTAAATTTCTACTCTTTATTAAGATAATGTTGGAGGAATTTATAGAACTTTATGTGAATATCATATATCAATCAGATATAATCGATAGTGGTACAACATATAGATTTACCACTTCTCTGATGTATGTCATTTTATGTTCATCTTGTGTGAGGTCCTCTTGAATCACAATGAAGTGTGTAGTCTTAATAATAATATCCAACCCAACCGAGATAGCATTGTTTCCTCTTGATTTCTTTGGATGTCCGGTGATAAATATGATGGTGATGTTTTCCTATTTCCATGTTGGTATGGGTAATGGTTTCATTATCCCCTTAGATATTTTCTCATTAGCATTCACATGCAGACATAAAAGACATCATGATGTATATTTTGTGATTTTCATCTTCATTTTGTCCCACCAATAGTGTTCTATGAGATCTCGATTGATCATTTTGATTCACAAATGGATAAGGAAGTTTGAGATTTTTGAATCATAAAAAACTCCTTCGTTAACTAAGTATTTGATGATATATATAGAATTTACCAAAATTATAAAACACCTTCTTCCTTAAGATTTAACTTCAAGGATTTACATATTCTTATAGTTACCACATTCTTCTTAATTCATACATCATCTCTTTGATCATCCAATAACACCTCCAAAAGATATGGTTATGCAATAATTTTTGAAATGATTGATGATGTTCCTTCCTTTATGATTACCATGTCCATACTTTCCAAATCAATGAAGATCAGATCCCTCTCAATTCCCATCAATGATACAATTTATGGATCATTTCTTCATCGATTAGTCACCATGTTATTCTCTTTAGTAGGATGGTAGTGTATTGATCAGTCATAGTCCATGAACCACTCTAACCATGTTCATTGGATCATTTCCAGATCTTTTTGAGTGGACATATAATTGAGGATTCTGATCAACGTATATATTTTTCAATGGTACATAAAGAGATAATTTCACTATATTTTTAAAGAGAATAAAACTGTATTCAACTCCAGAACACGCATTGGGTAGCTTTATTCCTGAAATTTTGAATTCCTCGAATCATAAGAAATGAATTTTTTATTCTATATCAACACATATCCTAATCCATTATTTTATGAATTGTTGCATACTATGAAAAGTATTCCTCCTGATGGATGTAAGATTACATGTGCAGCGATAAGCCTCCTTTTCGACTCCTTGAATCTATCTTTACAT
The DNA here is from genome assembly GCA_963277665.1 of Viscum album. Taxonomy (NCBI): domain Eukaryota; kingdom Viridiplantae; phylum Streptophyta; class Magnoliopsida; order Santalales; family Viscaceae; genus Viscum; species Viscum album. The sequence continues at coordinate 1,417,699,371 of OY728123.1, read as the reverse complement.
TTATCATTTCGAGAATTATTGAATCTCATCTATGTTATATTTGTTAGAGGGTTTGAAAATGACAATAAATTTATCTCAAATTAAGGATAATACCCATTTATCCCAAGGAATATATGGATATCTATCACAGATGGTGGCCTTTGGCATCCTTAAATTGCATTTATTTTTTAAGGGTCTATATATATCCCATTTATTGTTGCAATATTACCTAATAATGAGACATACATAAAATATAACTCACATTTTCCAATATCTCTACTTCAAAGAATTGTGGTGATATTTTAATCATACATATAATCATCTTTGATATGAAAGAATCTGTAGAACCAGAATATAAAATAATGTTTGATATTATTGATTGAATAACTAGTGTACCAGTAAATAGTTCTTTGTTGGGATTGAACTATGTATTTTGATGTAAAAATACCTCCCTTTCTACCTTGATGATTATTGGATTTCTCCCAAAACCTTTGGTATAGTAAATTAGTCTACAAATTTCCTTAGTTACTTACAGCAAATGAAATTAAAAATGCACTATGGGTTGACTGGATAATTCCTCTCTTCCAATTCATTAGTGGGTTTATCCTATCAAAAATGTCTAGAATGGTTTCCTTCCTACACCTAAAGAATTTTCCCCCCTCTTAATCAATTTTTTGGCTTCTTTTTCCACACCATTGACAAGTGGGTGATGAAATTTCATAGCTTCATTATATTTCTCCGTCGATACACCAAAACTATACTCTAATTTTTTATTCTTGTCCAAAATATACCCTTGATATTTTTCAATATTCATTTTTACTTTGAGGGCACATCATACAGTTTCTTCATACCTATCAAAGTAATTGACCACCCATGATTTTAGTAGACTAGGATTTAACCCACTATATAAGTTCCCAACCTTCCATTAGAGGGTAAACAAAATCCCATAGGTGTGTCATACAAGTCTTGTGATGATTTCCTCAAACACCTCAATAGATTTTTCATCTTTTTTATAGAGGGTAACGAAAACCCATTCAATTTTTAGACAGAGAGTTCTAGGAAAATATTTATCAATAAACATTTTCTATAATTTATTCTACATCATCACTTTGATCTCTTACATAGGATTCATATTTTTGATCAATTTCCACCACTGATCTACCTCTCCCTCCATATAATATAAATCTAATAAATCCTTCTCTTGTTTGTAACATTGGAATATGTAGAGGGTCATTTCAATGGATTTGATCCATTGTTCCATGATAAAATAATCAAGATATCTTTTAAAATTTATAGGCCTTTTCCATATAATTCCTTCAATAACAACTTTATCTATCTTTGCGGGATTTATACGATCCTCTTGATCTAGGATTCTATTCATAACCTAAGTCACCTGAGAGAGTATCCTCAAAAATTTTGTGATTCCTGATCTTATGGGGCTGGGCTTCTCATTGGGGAAATAAAAAATTCTTCTATCAAATTAGTTTTTAACTAATTCCTCTTATTATAGAACCATGATAAAAAAGGAAAAATATGGATGAGTATTTTTAAACTATTATAAAAAAATAGTTGGAATTGAATTATATTAAAGGGAAAGCTTATAGATTATATTTATTTCTTAACTTATTAACTATTAGAAATCAATCTATGTTTCCCTGATCTATTTTATAACATATATTCTTAAGAGAATTTTATTTTTGTTCCATTAATATTGTTTCATAATGAGCATGTTATTTTACCAAGGCACATACCCTGAGAGTGTCAAACCTGGTGTGCAGTAAGGGCTATTGTCATTTACTAGGTAATGCTGAGTCATTCTTGATGCACCATGTCATTGTTTTTACCCCTATCTATATCTATTCTAGAAACACATTCAATTGTAGTATCCAAATAGAGACTAATATTATTAATAAACCACTAACTCAATATTTATAAAAATCTAGGAATTTATTATTATTATTGTTGTCTGGAAGTCTTTTAGTAGATTTTTTAAATTATAATCCTTAAATAACTAATAATTTCTTTTTGATACAAACTATAACTACATTTATCTGTATTTAACTTTAATAATTGATTTATTACAAAATATGTCACTTAAGGAAACAAAGAAGAACAAAAAGAATAGTTTCTTTGGGAATTAGGTACAATACGTAACAACTTGATGAAGTAAATATAGCATACTTATTGAAAACATCTTAAATGTTATCGTACATTAAACACCTTGTGATAACCTAGGGACATACATACAAAATTGGTGAGATATAAAAACTATTAATGGAGTAAAAAGGAATAGAATGATAATTTTAATGTATAAAATAAAATAGGGATAAATTATTTGTAATAATAAATATGATCAATGAGAGATGATATAACATGATAATTATAAAGAATCAATGGAAATGTGGAACCATCTTAAAACGAAGCATCATAAATATAATTCATGGATAATTGAAAATACATCAAAATGGAAAATTTCTCATAAATAAATCATGTTCACTCAATTTCCCAACATTATTTCTCATGATACAAAACATTAACTAATGGATTGGAATGATATATAATTCTGGGTGAACCCATCACTTTCATTTAATTAACATGCTTATGTGTTCCACAAAGATCATACGACATGGATTCATTCAACATATTAATTTATTTCAATAGTAAGGAGTTTGTATCAAATAAATTTATGTGATAATTCAAATAATTATATTGTATAATGTTAATTACCATTAATAAAAAATGGGTTTGGTATTGAATAATTACTTTTTTTGGCATGGAAAATTGTTCTTAATTTTCAGTAGCATAACGACAACCATTATAAATTCATAAAATGGGTTGTTGAGAGTAAAATGGGACACTAATTATTTGATTTTTTATTGTAATGTAATGGTTATATGGAATAGAATATCCTATAATAAGTAAATGGAGCAAAAAGTCATATTGTAAATAAGATACAAGAATAAAGAGGAGAAAGTTTTAGATCCCTAACTTGAGATTGTGACTCCAAATACTTGAGATAAGATTCTTGAATTCTTGGTGGAATCGTAGAAGGACTATTGAGATGGGATAAAAGAGTATGTATGCAATCCTAGGATTTTTGGGGAGGATAAACTGGAGTTTTAATGGATTTATATAGAAAATTAGTGTTGATTTTTTTATTATTTATCAAAACATAGTTTTTGGAAAATATAAAATAAAATATACAAAAACACAAATATTTTGATTGGGTTTTCCATGATTTTAAAATAATGGGAGTTTTTTTCACTATTATATAAGAATAATAGAAGAACATAATCAAATAATAACATTATATATTTGATGGTGAGTCATACTATTAAAGAAATGATTTTAAAACCTTAAACATATTCATGGATTTAGTGGATTAATAATGGATTTAAATTTTAAAAAAATATACATAAAATCACTTTATATTAATTTGAATACATAGATTTGGTCATGGGTATCCATTATAGTATTTTTTACATAACATTTGGGTCATCATGATGTCATAATACACACTGTATATTTAGATGTATTTAATTAATTTCGGAAAACTAGATTGTATCAAAAAACAATGAAAAATTCACAATTGGATAATTTGGACACTATAATTCCAAAAGTAATATTCAATTACTCTAAAAAAATTCTAAATATATTATTTTTCACTATTAAAATATAGTCAATAGTTATTGAGAAATACATAGTTTTCTTTATGACAAAAAATGTTTATAGAACTTTATTAAATTAAATTTGACATAAAAAAATATATGATAATTTATATAAAAAACTATTTTATAATAATATTTAATGAAAAAATAATTTACTTCCTAAATCCATTAATTTATGAAAATAAATTCCTTAATAAATTGTTAATATTACACAAAATATTGTTTGTGTTTTATTGTGACAAAATTAAAATCATTTATAATGTAACAACAATAGGATGAAATTATATTCATTATTATATAAAAAATAATTTAACTAATCATATTGTTATGGTCATGATACATTCCATCTAATACACCAGAAAATTCCCTAAGGGTAAGGTGGGTTATGATGACACTTTCATGGGGTGGTTTAGAGAACAGGGTTTGGCTCATGATCTCGATGAGCTTGAACTCCTCCTCTAAACAGATTCGCTCATGATTATGTTGTTGTATCTAATCTTGGGATTATTCAAGGGAAATTTCCAAGGATTCTATCTCCATTAGATGCTCTGATAAATGGGATTCATATGGTCAGATCCGGAAGGTTGAAGCCATCACTTCCTTTGCCTATGTCAATTGGATTTTTTAAAATCATATATTTATACTAATAATGTGATCATTATAAAATATATATATTTTCAATTGTAATGAGTATTAATGGTATATTAGATCCAATTGAATATAATAAAACAAAATAGGTTCAAATGTTTTCTATAAACATATTACATAATAAGGTATTCAATTAAATTAAAAGGGGAATTTTATATAACAGTTAGATTCATTATTGATTACATTGATAATTAAATCACTATATACATATCCACCCCATGTATATCACAATTAATATGAAAATTAAAAATGATTAAGTGAATCAATTATATGACTAACTGATCACCCATACAAAAAAAACACTTCATCGATGAAAAAAAAATCTAATCAAACACAAGAAAAATACTTGATTGATAGCATGTAAACATGATTGAACACATGAAATTCTTATAAACTTGATCAAAAAATGATCAACTATATAAAAAATCACTTGATTGACCATATAAATAGTTGATTGACTGTATGAATATATGATCATCCTCACAAATAAATGAATGAATATAATAAAAAATAATTCAAAACCACACTACAAAATGTATTCGTTAAAGCTAAAGAATACTAAACCAGATAAAAAATATCTCAAATGTATGTAGCCATGATTTACTGCATATATAATGAAATTAGTAATAACATTAATAAATCCAATTTAATATTATCTCATATTGTAATATTAATTTTATATTATCATAGGACCCCAAAAATTATTTTTTCTTTTAAAATATAGTAATTTTCTCTTTTTTTAGGTGATTGATGATGAAATATGGATATATCCAATAACATATCACGATATAAGTAATTATTCACCATACTTTGAAACAGGATGGTGGTTTTATCTAATTTAGGTATTTTCATTATTAAGTTTTTTGTCCCTATATTGAGCTCATTTAGGGACACTAGAATTATTCGACGATCCTAATTGCTGGTTATATAAAAAACCTCACTCATTCTATATTCAAATAATTAGGATCACTCTCCAAAATATTCCCTATGATAATAAGGTATTTATATTGGTTCATTAGGAAGGTAATGATGAAATATATAAAATTAATGAATGAATATTAAATCATAAAAAAATTTCCATTGAGATACGATTTTAATTTGTAGATTATTACACTTTCTTTTAAGATTATTTTCCATATTCATGTTTCTTATTGATAATTAATTTAAGTCATTGATTTATTTATTATTTAGACCTTACATTGAATTTTGGTCCTTTTTCATTGATGAATGTGTCTATGAAGATGGACTGGTGGTCGGATGATCAATCACCACAATCTCTCTCCCCTACACAGCCATCACAACATTATGGAATGCTGGGATGTTCCAGATCAATCATTTAAAGGGAATGTGAGGTACTCATACACCCGGTCATCAGAAAACCACTCTTCACAATATATCTCTATATATCCCTCTCTCTTATGGCATTAAAATATGAAAATGAAACTATCTACAATAGTGTTTTATGAATGTTTAGGTTGCATAAGTGGTTGAAAGGGTAATTCCTCTAGAAGATGATGATATGAGGATTCCAAAGAGCTAGGATGTGTAGTGACTTGATTAAGATTGATTGATGATAATTGAAGATGATTCCATGTGGTTTAATGAAGATGTTATACTAAATTGGTGTGAATCTGACATGTCATGAAACAACTAAAACATGGGATGTCATGGTGAAGGTGGGGAGATCAATTTTTTAATGATCAATCTTGGTGTTAAGGTATTTTAAGAAGAAATAATGAACACATAGTTTATAGACATGGAGAAAATTTCATGACTCATAATTATAAATGGATAGGGTTTTCAAAAATAAGTAAAATATCACATGTTGCTTCAATATTTGGAAGCACAACATGTTTATCAAATCTATGAGACTAAACTTCATGGAAACATGACCTAACATACAATACACCACACATGACATGTGCCTTTCACAAAAATGAAATATATGTGGAGACACACAACTCAGGGTATGGTGAATCACACACCCATATACACATCAATCCCCACATGTAATTTCTTATGTATGTCAAAATTTGTGTGACGAAATGACCTGACTATGAAATAGAGGTAAATGAATAGTTACAATCACATGATGAACACAGTGTGATTCATTGAATTGCATGCCATGTACCATCCTTTCTCTTGTACATTTCATATATTCTCACTCTTAAGTTATAATCAAACAACGGAATGGACCATTGTATGTTTTTTAAAAGAGAACTAAATAGTAGGGTTCACCTATAAATCTAAGACAATTTCATAGGATTCTTAAGTAGAATTATATTCATGAATATATAATGACAATAAATTGTTTTTAATGTTATTACAAGTAGTTTATGGTTATATAATACCAGAGTAAAATTGTAATGGAAACATATAGGTCACCACATCATTTCTAGAGTATTCTCTCTACAAATAGATTCAAGTAATGGGTCTTCCATTTTGGGTATGTATTTCATAATCCATAGATCTCAAAAAAGGGTGAGACACCCATGTGTAAGATGTAATCATTAATCCCTGATGATATATTGTGTGGATACTCTATCCATTAGAGTTGGTACTCCGTTAATCATTTTTATTTCCCTTGAAGTTTAATTGATCCTTTATTGGCACTAGAACTCTGTTAATATTCATGATTACTTCCATGATGTTTTGGTCCCCTAATATGAGTTTGATGATGTGATGTGGAAGTAAATGAAATTAGGTTTTATAGATATTATATATCTTATGGTTTTTCAGTATCAATGAATTCCATTGAAAAATAATAATAGTATAGTTGAGCTATAATTGTAACATTAGAAGTAAGTAATTAATAATAGATATTTTTATATATGTCTATTAATGAATTATATAGTGTTTTAGAGGCTTAAAATGCAAATAAATCCAATCTTAAGCATGGAATACACTAATATTTTTAAAAGATTGTTTTACTGCCTTTTGATGGAAAACCATTTTTGAATCTATCTTTTAACAATTTTATAAGCTACGTTTGTCAAAATAAACTTATTCTTTATTATTGGGACATCAAAATTTAATTTGTGTGAATTTTTGGTATTTTTCTGACAATGTTCATATTTTAATGAATAGTGAAAAATACTGCATTTTACATCAAAACTGCTTCTTAATCTAATTTATTTATATGATTATATTATCTTGTCAATTGGTTTTAAAGTGAAATTAGAATATATTTTTACCATTTAATCCAATGGTGGTCACTGGAATCAATTTCACTTTGAAATTGGACTTAAACTGGTGTCAATCTTTTGATACTTATTGTTTCATAAAAACACGCTATTTGCTCTGACAGTGGGAATTAAATATTAAATTAATTAATGTGACTTATATGTCTTGAATTTTGTAAAATAGACTTCATTTTTGAATTCGGAATATCAAATATTGCTTAGGGTGAATTTTTGGTAATTTTCTGAAATACTTCAATTTTTGATGAATAGTGAAACCACTAAGTGGTAATCAAGAAAACGGATTTTTCAGTTAAATGAAAGTTTACCACTAATGTGTATTGAAATTTGAAAATCCGACATACATGGTTGTCATTAGTATGTAAAATGTGGTTCAATGGGATGAAAATAATTTTTTTGGTGAATAGTAACTTTTTTTCATTAATCGCGATTAGAGTTAATTAGTGTAATTTAGGCTAAAAATGATATTATAAAAATGTGAAAACACCATGACACTTGTCCTACCCCTATTGGATGAGTCATGGCCGACCAAGAAAACCCATGGGTCGATTTAGGGGACCCTATAGAGCCTCTTGGGTGAGATAATGACTTTAATGCCTTTTTTTAAATAAAGGTGAAAATGACACTAACATAAATTGTTTTACTAAAACAATTTTTAGAAGGGGTTATACTAATCATAATTTTGTCTATAAATACTCTTTGGAAAGATAAAAATATTTCCTACATCAGGATATTTTTTTATAATTTTTAGAAATTAAATAAATTAATTTAATTCTGACATCATGATGATGCAACGATGGCCTCATTAATGAACAGTTTAAATAAAATGAAATGATAATATAAAATCTAAGACCTACACTTGTCCAAAAACTATTGGATGGGAATATTTAGAAGCCTTATCATCTTATCTTCGAAATTTATCAATGTGGGACCTTAGAAATTCGAAAACGTTCGAAAATAAAATAATAGTTTCATGATTTCCAAAAGTGCCACTCCTCTCCTCTTATAAAAGGCCCCCAACTCTACCTCATTTCACACACACCTCAAGCATTTGGCTCGGCCATCCCCTGCCCATTTACTCTCTCCACATCCCTCTCCTCATCCTAGAGGATTCCCTTTGGGCATAATCCTTTCAAAGTAAGCCTTTAGGCTCAAATCAAAAGAAGTTACACTTTTAATGGTAATTCATTCTCTCATGTTCATTTGTTTTATTTTGCTTCTCTAACCCCCCTAAACTCTTTTTATTTACTTATTTTGTAACAAAAACAGTATATTAAATATACTAGGATGTTTTTATAAGATTTATTCGAGTTACACTCTCACACAACTACATCAAATGGTTAAAGAACATACGGTTTCCGTGGATGGCAAAATTCTGCCTCCCGAAACGATGATTGTTCAATACTCATTTAACACCTTCAAAGGTGGCCATTATGATGTAACTATTTTTATATATGATATATAATATGTTTATTATTTCCTTAAGCTTCTGTATTTTTCATTTATGGCATACCATTATTGTTTCCACTATGGGTAAACACGATATCTTCATTTTAGGAAGTGCGGACTACCGCCCCCTGAAAGTGATTTGATTCGTTAATACCATATGTGGGATGTGTAAATGATAAAGTTAATGATATTATATATTTTATTATACTGTAATTATAATATACTCTTATATCGTTATGATTCCATTACAGAAAATACGAAATAGAAATGGAAGTAGCGTTCATGCGTACGTACGGCTTACCGTCTCCATGAACGGTGCATTTCATTTATAACCTCTAAATGTGATTTAATATTATAAATACATGTATATGCTGAATATATATGATATATACGTTATCCAAATCATTAATATCATTCTGGATATAACGAACCTTTGACCAAATTAACAACATGTAAGTGTGAGAAGTCTATTTTTGACTTAAGAACCAAATACCGACAAAATGAACATTATTAACTTAAATGATTACATGATGTTCATAACATGTTATAAAAGGAATAATGAACTTGAAAAAGGTTATTAATCAAGTAGTGATTAACTAATGTTAATTATTCAAGAGATTAAAGAACGGTCAGGTCATGTCGGATACGAGGTATGGGACTCCGTCTCAATCTCCTTCCATTGAGGCATATTTTGTTTTATACACAACCTTCTTTTATACGGTGTATAAACCACTTTGACTTTTACGTTTATTCAAAAGGAATCTTTTTTATATGAAGCGTTTACTAAACTACAAAAGGGAATGTTTTTTTCGTACGTATGCGGCGACAACGACTTCTCTGCCGCCATGACCGTTATTTGAGTTTCGGCTTCCTCTACAAGCCATACTTTTTTTAAAAAAAGAAAAAAATAAATACCATGTTTTACTTTTCATTTATTTTGGTATTGAAAATGGTATTCATAATGTTTTTATATCAATGTGTTTTATTGATATCTTGTGATTGAAAGGTGGAAATGTTATGTTTCCTTTATGCATGTTTTATGTGATACGATTTTGTTGAGGTTTTTGGGTATTATTATGAAGACGGGTGGTTCCGTGATAAAATAAGGGAGGGTGAGCCCGATATAGCTCTCCAATGCATTGGGTAACACAAAGAAGTGAAACGGTAAGGTTTATCCGAAGAGATTTAGGGAATATACTGTGACGGGTATTCCAAACGTAACCAAGAGGGTTACTCCCTATGTAAGGATGTTATGAATGCCTCAAGTTACCTTTATGTCTTATGATTTCTATGATTTATTCATGTTTTGATGAGGAATGTTAAAGTGCTTATGTTTTATGGGTAAAGTATGATCTCATTATTATGTATATATGTACATATGTTTCCTTTCCATATTTTTATATTCTTTATTGAGCTTTTTATGCTCATCCCAAGTTTTTTTTAAATGTTTTTCACAGGTCAAGGGAAAGGTACATGATATGATGATAGTGTCAAGGAAGTGTCAAGAAAGAATCCATGTTTTATTTTCAATATGTTTCTATTTATGGGAAAAATGAATATTATCTTTATTATAACCACTTTTTTAAATGTGGAATGTAATGCAAGTTTTATGATCTAATTCTCCAAAACTCTAAACCCGAAAAGATCCTCAAGGTGTAATCTTGTGATAACTCGAGATTATGTAAGGTTTATGGATGGGGCCTTATAGTTGGTATCAAAGGTTGGTTTAGATAAATTTAGGATTTAGAATTCTATTAAATGATTATCCAAAAATATTTGTTTTGAAATGATATAGAATTTGAAGATTACCATGTTGGTTCATCTAAGACATGTTTGTTCAGAATGGTTTTCCGCAGAGGAAATAGGGAAGAAGTGCTAGGATGGCATACAGAAGGAAATAACCTTCTGAATCAGCATCTGGAGATGGTCAGAATAGTAACTGAACAATTTGTTTCAGTAATGGCGCAGTTAACTCAAGCGATAAATGGTGGTGGTATCCATGCACGAGATCAGCCCGATCAGTCGCAGAGGAACATGTCAGTGGTGGAACATTTCATGAGGCAACATCCCCCATTATTCAGAGGATCATCTGACCCTGTGCTAGCTGAAGGGTGGATTAAAGCACTGGAGATGATTTTTGATGTCATGGGGTGTTCAGAAAATAAAAAGGTTAGTCTTGCTATTTACCATTTGGAGGGTGAAGCAGATCAGTGGTGGTCGATGGTTAAAAATATTAGGGATGCCGATGAGATAGATGCTCTCAACTGGGATGAATTCAAAGGTATGTTTCTTGAAAAGTATTTTCCTAAGGTTGTTCGACTTAGGATGGAGAAACAATTCTTGGAATTGAGGAAAGAGGAAGACTCAGTGGCTACCTATGAAGAAAGGTTCACTCGATTGGCAAGTTATGCTCCAAAATTTATCCGAGACCTTGATAGTAAAATCAATTGTTTTTACTCAGGATTGAAGCCAAAATATCGAAGGGAATTAGCTTCTCGTGAGTTTAAAAGTTATGAAAAGATTGTTCGATGTGCTGAGAAGGTCGAAATGGAGTTTGTCGATGATCAAGTGTTCTATAACAACCAACTGAAGAAGAGACCGAGGTGGCAGGATAAAGGTAAGAATTCTTCAAAAAAGTCAGATGGTAAGAAAACTAAGTTTCCAGTTTGTGATAAATGTGGCAAAAGGCATGCTGGGGAATGTCTTCTGAATTCTGGAAAGTGCTACTGATGTGGTAAGATGGGACCTAAGGCTCGTGATTGCACTGAAAAGGTTCAAGGTGAAGGTAGGACCAAATTTGATTTACAGTTAGTGAAATGTTTTAAGTGCAATAAGAAGGGTCACTATGCAAATGAGTGTCCGACAAAGAGCTTGAGTGATGGGAAGCAGTTAGACTACAAGCAGAAAGGGGTGGTGAAATCCTTTGCAACTACTTCAGCAGATGTCGGGCCATCAAATGAAGTTGTATCAGGTACTTTGTTTGTTTTTTCAGATTATGTCAGTGTGTTGTTTGATTCGGGGTCTACACATTCTTTCATCTCTAAAACCTTTTCTAGTAAAATGAGAATACCATCTCAAGAAATGACTCCTGAAATTTTGGTAAAAACACATGGGTGGAATGTTGAGGCAAAAAGAATTTATAAGAATCTTCCTATCCTTATCTGTGGAAAGAACCTACATGCAAACCTTATTGTTCTACCTCTAGTAGAGTTTGATGTTATCCTAGGTATGGATTGGCTCTCTATTTACCATGCTAAGATTGACTGTAGAGCTAAAGAAATTTCTTTTCAGAAATAATTTCAGTTTGTGTACAAGAATGAACCCTTACTGTTGATAATTTATCAAGAGGTCGAGAAACTTTTAAAAGATGGAAATGAATGTTACCTTGCACACATCGTTGAAAATAAAGGAACTGTTCAGATTAATGATGTGCCAGTGGTAAATGAGTATCCTGATGTTTTTTCTGATGAGTTTCCTGGAATAATACCTGATCGGGAAGTTTAGTTTACTGTCGACTTAGTTCCTGATGCTAAGCCAATTTCGAACCCCCCTTATCGAATGCATCAAATTGAACTTTTAGAGTTGAAGGAGCAATTGCAAGATTTATTAGAGAAAGGTTTCATTCGACCTAGCACATCACCATGGGGTGCTCCTGTCTTGTTTGTTAAAAAGAAAGATGGTTCTATGAGACTTTGAATTGATTATAGGGCCTTGAATAACATCACTGTTAAGAACAAATATCCTTTGCCTCATATCGATGATTTGTTTGATCAGCTCTAGGGAGCTCAATATTTTTCAAATATAGACTTGAGATCGGGGTACCATCAGCTGAAGGTAAAGGAAGAAGATGTTCCGAAGACCGCATTCCGTACGAGATATGGCCATTATGAATTTGTAGTAATGCCTTTTGGGCTAACCAATGCACCTGCTGTATTCATGGACTTAATGAATAGAATTTTCCATGAGTTCTTGGATAAGTTTGTGGTGGTTTTCATTGATGATATTTTGGTGTTTTCTAAAATTAATGAGGATCATGAAAGACATTTAAGGGTTATCTTGCTAACCTTAAAAGAAAAGAAATTGTATGGGAAATTCAGCAAGTGTGAGTTTTGGTTGCAACAAATTTCTTTCCTTGGTGACATTGTTTCTAAAGATGGGATAACTTTTGATCCAGCAAAAACAAAAGTTGTTGAAGAATGGACAAGACCCACAAATGTAACTGAGATTCGTAGCTTCCTTGGTTTGGAAGGCTATTACAAAAGGTTTGTTAGAAATTTTTCACGGTTATCTAGTCCAATGACTAAGCTAACTCGGAAGGGTGTTAAGTTTATCTGGACAAAAGAATGTGATGATTGTTTTCAGGAATTGAAAAGAAGATTGGTGAATGCTCCTATTTTGGCACTACCTTCCAGGAATGGTGAGTTTGTTATCTACAAGGATGCTTCATTGAAAGGACTTGGTTGCATCCTAATGCAGAATGATCTGGTAATTGCTTATGCTTCACGACAGTTGAAAACTCATGAGGTAAATTACCCTACACATGATTTGGAATTAGCTGCTGTTGTTTTTTCTTTAAAAATTTGGAGGCATAATTTTTATCGAGTAATGTGTGAAATATATACCGATCACAGAAGTTTAAAGTATATATTCACTCAGAAAGAATTGAACATGAGACAAAGGAGATGGCTAGAATTAATCAAGGATTATGATTGTACAATTCATTACCATCCGGTAAAAGCAAATAAAGTGGCTGATTCTTTGAGTTGAAAAAGTAATGCTTCATTAGCAATGTTGCGTTTGAAACATGATCCTTTAGTTAAGGATTTGATGAACTTTGGCATAGAAGTTGTTGGTGCAGGAAGTTCTTCTGTTTTGTTTCCTGTATCAGGGAGATCATCTCTATCAGATAGAATGAAGCAAGCACAGAAGTAAGATAGTGAGTTGCAGAAAAAGGTAGAGCTGGTTTAAAAAGGTAAGTTGCCTGAATTCAACATTGATAATGATTGTGTTTTGAGAATTGGGAAGAGATTGTGTGTGCCTTGTGATTAAAAGTTGAAGAGATAGTTGTTATCTGAAGCTCATAGTTCTTTGTTTTCAGTTCATCCTGGAAGTACTAAGATGTACAGTGATCTGCGGGAGTATTACTGGTGGGATGGAATAAAAAGAGATATTGCTGATTTTACTGTGAAGTGTTTGACTTGTCATAAGGTTAAAGCAGAGCGGCAGTTACCGAAAGGGATGCTTCAGCCTTTACCAGTGCCAGAGTGGAAATGGGAGAATATATCCATGTAATTTTTTGTGGGATTACCGAAGACATCTCGAGGTAATAATGCAATCTGGGTTATTGTTGATCTCTTGACTAAATCTTCTCATTTCCTTGCTATACGAGGTACTTTTTCCCTAGATCAACTTTCCCGTTTGTATCTTAAATAGATAGTCAGGTTACATGGAGTTTCCCTCTTCATTGTATCTGATCATGATCCCAGGTTCACTTCTAACTTTTGGAAAGGCCTTCAGAAGTCATTGGGTACTGAATTAAATTTTAGTACATCTTTTCATCCTCAATCAGATGGGTAGTCAGAATGAACAATTCAGACATTGGAGGATATGATACGAGCTTGTTCTATGGATTATCAGGGAGTTTGGCACCAACATCTTTCTTTGGTTGAATTTTCATATAATAACAGTTTTCATTCCAGTATACATATGGCACCATTTCAGGCATTATATGGGAAGCAGTGTCGAACTCCAGCTTTCTGGGATGAAGTGGGTGAAAGGAAGTTGATGGGACCTGAATTGGTAGAAGATATGGCAGAAAAAGTTCATCTGATTCAGAAACATATGAGAACAGCTCAGAGCAGGCAGAAGAGTTATGCAGACAACAGGAGGAAGGATCTCTCTTTTGAGGTAGGAGATCATGTTTTTCTCAAAGTATCACCATGGAAAAATGTGATGCGATTTGGAAAGAAAAGAAAGATGAGTCCAAGGTTCATTGGACCATATGAAATTCTGGAGAGAGTTGGATCAATTGCATATCGGGTGGCTTTACCTCCGAGTTTATCTCAGGTACACAATGTTTTTCACGTTTCGATGTTGAGAATGTATATGCCAGATCCATCTCATGTTTTGAGTCCAGAGGTAGTTCAGTTGGAAGAGAACCTATCTTATGAGGAACAACAGATACAGATTCTTGACCACAAGGAGAAAGTGTTACGGAATAAGGTGATTAAGCAGGTAATTGTTTTGTGGAAAAACCACATGATGGAAGTGGTAACATGGGAATCTGAAAATGCTATGAGGGATAAGTACCCCCATTTATTCGATAAGTAAATAAATTGCGGGGACACATTTTTCTAAAGGGGGAAGGATGTAACATCCCAAGTAAGTAATGAATAATATATATTTTTATATATGTCTATTAATGAATTAGATAGTGTTTTAGAGGCTTCAAATGCAAATAAATCCAATCTTAAGCATGGAATACACTAATATTTTTAAAAGATTGTTTTACTGCCTTTTGATGGTAAACCATTTTTTAATATATCTTTTGACAATTTTATAAGCTATGTTTGTCAAAATAAACTTATTCTTTATGATTGGGAAATCAAAATTTACTTTGTGTGAATTTTTGGTATTTTTCTGACAATGTTCATTTTTTAATGAATAGTGAAAAATACTGCATTTTACATCAAAACTGCTTCTTAATCTAATTTATTAATATGATTATATTATCTTTTGAATTGGTTTTAATGTGAAAGTAGAATATATATTTACCATTTAATCCAATTGTGGTCATTGGAGACAATTTCACTTTGAAATTGGACTTAAACTAGTGTCAATCTTTTGATACTTATTTTTTCATAAAAACACGCTATTTGCTCTGACAGCGGGAATTAATTATTAAATAAATTAATTTGACTTATATGTCTTGAATTTTGTAAAATAGACTTCATTTTTGAATTCGGAATATCATATATAGCTTAGGGTGAATTTTTGTAAATTTTCTGAAAAACTTCAATTTTTGATGAATAGTGAAACCACTAAGTGGTAATCAAGCAAACTGATTTTTCAGTTAAATGAAAGTTTACCACTAATGTGTGTTGAATTTTGAAAATCAGACACACATGGTTGTCATTAGTATGTAAAATGTGGTTCAATGGGATGAAAATAATTTTTTGGCGAATAGTAACTTTTTTTCATTAATCGCGATTAGAGGTAATTAGTGTAATTTAGGGTAAAAATGATATTATACAAATGTGAAAACACCATGAAACTAGTCCTATCCATATTGGATGAGTCATGGACGACCAAGACAACCCATGGGTCGATTTAGGGGACCCTATGGAGCCTATTGGGTGAGATAATGACTTTAATGCCTTATTTTAAAATAAAGGTGAAAATTACACTAACATAAATTGTTTTACTAAAACAATTTTTAGAAGGGGTTATACTAATAATAATTTTTCCTATAAATACTCTTTGGAAAGATAAAAATATTTCCTACATCAGAATTTTTTTTATAATTTTTAGACATTAAATAAATTAATTTAATTATGACATCATGATGATGCAACGATGACCTCATTAATGAACATTTTAAATAAAATGAAACGAAAATATTAAATATAAAACCTACACTTGTACAAAAACTATTGGATGGGAATATTTTGAAGACTTATCATCTTATCTTTGAAATATATAAATGTGGGACCTTAGAAATTCGAAACACTTTTGAAAATAAAATAATAGTTTCATGATTTCCAAAATTGCCCCTCCTCTCCTCTTATAAAAGGCGCCCACCTCTACATCATTTCACACACTCCTCAAGCCTTTGGCTCGGCCATCCCCTGCCCATTTACTCTCTCCACATCCCTCTCCTCATCCTATAGGATTCCCTTTGGGCATAATCCTTTCAAAGTAAGCCTTTAGGCTCAAATCAAAAGGAGTTACACTTTTAAAGGTAATTCATTCTCTCATGTTCATTTGTTTTATTTTGCTTCTCCAACCCCCCTAAACACATTTTATTTACTTATTTTGTAAAAACACCAGTATCTTCAATATACTAGGATGTTTTTATAAGATTTATTCAAGCTACACTCTCACAAAACTACATCAAATTGTTAAAGAACATACGGTTTCCGTGTATGGCAAAATTCTGCCTCCCGAAACGATGATTGGTCAATACTCATTTAACACCTTCAAAGGTGGACATTATGATGTAACTATTTTTATTTATGATATATAATATGTTTATTCTTTCCTTAAGCTTCTGTATTTTTCATTTATGGAATACCATTATTTTTTCCTTTATTGGTAAACACGATATCTTCATTTTAGGAAGTGCGGACTACCGCCCCCTGAAAGTGATTTGATTCGTTAATACCATATGTGGGATGTGTAAAGGATAAAGTAAATGATATTATATATGTTATTATACTGGAATTATAATATACTCTTATATCATTATGATTCCATTCCATAAAATATGAAATAGAAATGGAAGTTGCGTTCATGAGTACGTACGGCTTACCGTCTCCATGAACGGTGCATTTCATTTCTTACCTCTAAATGTGATGTAATATTATAAATACATTTATATGATAAATATATATGATATATATGTTATCAAAATAATTAATATCATTCTGGATATAACGAACCTTTGACCAAATTAACAATATGTATGTGTAAGATGTCTATTTTTGACTTAAGAACCGAATACCGACAAAATGACCATTATTAACTTAAATGATTACATGATGTTCATAACATGGTATAAAAGGAATAATTAACTTGAAAAATGTTATTAAGAAAGTAGAGATTAACTCATGTTTATTATTTAGGAGATTAAAGTACGGTCAGGTCAAGTCGGATACGAAGTATGGGACTCCGTCTCAATCTCCTTTCATTGAGGCATATTTTGTTTTATACACAACATTATTTTATACGGTGTATAAACCCCTTTGACTTTTACGTTTATTCAAAAGGAATATTTTTTATATGAAGCGTTTACTAAATGACAAAACGGAATGTTTTTGTCGTATGTATGAGGCAACAATGACTTCTACGCCGCCGTGACCGTTATTTGAGTTTCGGCTTCCTCTACAAGCCATACTTTTTTTTAAAAGAAAATATAAATACCATGTATTAATTTTCTTTTATTTTGGTATTGAAAATGGTTTTCTTAATGTTTTTATATCAATGTGTTGTATTGATATCTTGTGATTGAAAGGTGGAAATGTTATGTTTCCTTTATGCATGTTTTATGTGATACGATTTTGTTGAGGTTCTTGGGAATTATTATGAAGACGGGTGGTTCTGTGATAAACTAAGGGCGGGTGAGCCCGATATAGCTCTCCAATGAATTGGGTAATGCGAAAGATTGAAACGTTAAGGTTTCTCAGAAGAGATTTAGGGAATATACTATGATGTGTATTCCAAACGTAACCAAGAGGGTTACTCTCTACGTAAGGATGTTATGAATGCCTCAAGTTACCTTTACGTCTTATGATTTCTATGATTTATTCATCTTTTGATGAGGTATGTTAAAGTGCTTATGTTTTATGGGTAATGTATGATCTCATTCTTATGTATACCTATGTTTCCTTTCCATATTTTTATATCCCTTGTTGAGATTTTTATGCTCATCCCAAGATTGTTTTTGAAATGTTTTTCACAGGTCAAGGGAATGGTACATGATATGATGATAGTGTCAAGGAAGTGTCAAGAAAGAATCCATGTTTTATTTTCATTATGTTTACACTGATGGGAAAAAAGAATACTGTCTTTTATTGTAACCACTTTGTTTAAATGTGGAATGAAATGCAAGTTTTATGATCTAATTCTCTAAAACTCTAAATCCGAAAAGATCCTCATGGTGTAATCTTGTGATAACTCAATATGAAGTAAGGTTTAAGGCTGGGGCCTTATAATAATAACTTTTAATATGCAATTTCTCCTGCCTCTCAATCATTAACTTATATCTTTGTCATCTATTTATTTCTCTTCCTTGGGTTTCGAGCTAAAATATAGTTTTTGTATGTAATTTAATATTTGGGGAATCAAATTGAGTATTTTTATAATGACACAATAAGTATAATTTTTTCTGAAGTTTATAGTGTATGTGTATATGACACACTTATTGATGGTGTCACTAGTATATGTCGAGATCTTAGAGATGGTGGTATTAGTACATGATCATGAATATTATCAGGGGAGTTATAATCTTTGTTCATTGAATAAAAGAGGTTTTTCCATTCCATTCATTGGTTAATCATACCATTAGATTCCATCCTAAAATATTGTATTATAATGGATTCAACCTATATGGTTCATATCTAATGGTTAATTCCACATACTTATTATTTTTTAGTATGATTATTTATATGTTATCAGTGTTTTTTAAATATTTTACATAGGATGTGTGTATCATTTATATTTTTTTCATCAGTCTAATACCTCCCATGTGTTTTATTTCTTTTTAGTGATAGTTTTTATACCTTGGTATATTGAGGGAGGAATTAGTTTTTAACACATGACCAAACTACCTATCTAAGAGGGGTCCCAGTTAGTTCAGTAATGCCATCACAATTTAAAAAAATGAGAAAGGGAGAGAATTAATTTTGTATATTTTATTACCCAAACTTCATATTCAAATAAAAACTCGTTACATAGAATTTTAACATCATTAAACCCATTAAGTACCCTCATTGGAACTAAATGAATTTTAGTCATTAAATTTTTTTTAATATGTTTCAATCATTATAACTATTTATAACTCATGATTTAATAAACATATTGATATTTAGACATTTCAATAATAAATATGGACATTCAAAATCCCTAATCCATAAAAATTATTGTCTAACATTACATGATAGCTTTTTTGGTAGAGTACATATGAATTCAATAATTACATAAAATCACTTGAATGAAAATAATCTAAATTAGAGAGTACAAAAATCCACAATAATTTAGTTTTCCCTAAAACAAATCATGACATAATTTATACCACTATGTCATGGTTTGGAGATGATATATATTTTTAATAATATCACCCTTACACTAAATCATGAAATATTTATTTTACCTTCACCTGATGTTATATCGTATTTAAATATTACGAAACCATATCCAAAACACCTGTTGGATATCATTTAAAAAAAATTAGAAAATATATTAGGTATATTCAATACATGTTAAATCATTTCTTATAACATTTAAATATCTGAAAAAAATTCATTGAGATCTTTGTAAAAATTATTTTTTGTTTTCTATCAATGTTTCATATGAACAATTTTTAACAAAAATAAATCCTCATTCAAATCCCTCAAAATTTGACCTAATACACCTTTATTGAATTTAAAACATCATTATTTCCCGAGTTTATAATCCCATGCAATGTGTGTTTCCTATAAAAGAATAAATTCATCTAAAGCTACAAATGGATCAGACATTATATATATATAAATAGGAATATGCATCCATATATTCATTAGTGGTATCGTATACACTAATGGAAAATCATATAATCCACTTTTCAAATACATGAACTAACAATGAGGTATATGGTATTTAAATCCATTTTATCATAATCAGATATTCCAAATTTAGTAAATATAGTTTGGAAAATAGTATGAGCACCTCATATTTCATTTCCCTCGATGGATGAAGGAATAAAATTCCTATAACATCATAATAAATTATGAATTATTTCGTTTTAAATAAATTAATTCCCTTATATGGCTTGTGATGCACACAAAACCATGTTTATAAGAAAATACCATTAGAAAATATTATATAAACATGACCATTATAGCAGATCCATTAAATTGGAAGGTATTAATTTGAATAAAAAAATTATGAAAAATATATAGTTTACAAACTTTCATTGGTTATATATTTATTATATATAAAAAATAAATCATAAGAATGTAAAATAAATATTTATTTAGAAACTATATTTTTTCAAAGAATACATTTTAATTACTTCTTTCGCACTTATAATAAATTAATTTTTTTTGTAAATATTTACAAAATTTTATTTTATAGTAAGAAAATAATTTTTGATATCAAAATATCAAAACTATATTATGGTGAATATTTATGTTATTTCTGAAATGTTTTATTTTTTGTAATGTTAAAAATACTGATTAGTTGTTGCAAACTTTCATTTAGTTTAAAATACATTCAATATGAAAATATTTTTTAATTTATACTAAAAGAGAAATTATTTAAATAATATTACAATAGATACAATTTAGGTTATTTTATTAAAATTAATATTAAATTATGATATTAAAACCATATATTCTTATGATAATTATCTCATTGGAAAGCTACTTTTTCAGCATGTCTCATGAGTATAATTTGAATTTTTATACTTCATGTTATTTGAATAAAATATATAATAATGGATTACTTATTTGGAATCATAAAAGTCTAAATAGTCTAAAATTTTAAAATTAAATTTTGACCAAATGGAATATTGAAAACATAATAACCTAACTACCACAGTTAAGGAGAAAAATGGATTTACCAGGGGTTTAAAACAAGAAAATAACAGACAAAATGACCTAATTTCATTTAAAAAAACCATTATACATAACTATTTCAACCTTATAACCTATAATAATTATTAAGATCCAACTTTTGTGTCTTCTAGAATGATAATAACATGGGTGTATTTGATTATTTTCAAAATTTTCATGTGTGTCCTCTACCCCACTTAGAAAAGCACACCACCTCTCTTCCCCTCATAACACTTCCAATTACATTTTGTTATCCAATTCCAGCCAAAATAACTTCCATACACCCCTAACAACAACCCAGATCACTATTGTTTCATAAATATGTACATGTAATGATTTTGGTGCAAGCCTAAAGATGCCATCCAAAGAAGAAGTAACCTTCTAAAATAATCATTTATATTCTATTTCTTCTATAAAATCCTTAAAAGTTTTATAAGTCATGATAATATAACAACACAAATATATCAAATATAATTACCTATTATTATTTTAATTATATATCTTATATCCACCTTTAATTCCATCAAATGGGAAGCGAAATTGACATTCATGTGTTTGGTGTACTACCACCTCTTGAACAAATAGAACTCATTTCCCATAAACATGTCTCATGGTTAGTTAAAAACATGGTTTTAATTTATATATATATATATAATATTTATTATATGATTATTATTATATAATTAAAACATTAAATATACTATGTTAATTTCAATTCTATTTAATATACGACTAATGTAGTCGTTTGTACGGCAGACTACCACCTTAGGATATGAAGTGATTCTCTTTCACTTATGATTTACATGGAAGGTAATAAGGATGAATTTAATAAATATATCTGATATATATGACATGATATATGTTCTGATAAATTAATATATTAATCAATTTCAGACCCTTTCAAATTTTATGGTATTGGTATCATCTTTTGCATTTATGTACGACCTACCATCTCCATGAAGTGATGTGATTAATTATCCATTGAGAAAATTTATAAATGGAAATTATAATTTATCCAATGAGAAAATATAAAATTGAAAACATTTTTATCAATATGGTTATGATGAATTTAAATATTATTTTCAAGAAGAATAAATTTAATGAAAAAACATGGATAAGAAAACACATAAATTAACCCTGAAAACAATGAAAATAGTGAAATAATATTAATAAATAGGTGGTATGATGTTATATTTGAATCATATATGATATTATAAATTTGTGTATGGTTCTGTTATAAATTTATTAAATGTCCAATACCATTATATAGGTTTTTAAATCTTGTTCACTTGAATGATAACATGAGGTGAGGGATTTAATCTCAATTTCCATTTCATTGAGACCAATATTTTTAAATTGAAAATACTGACATTTATGTGGTGTATATATGATCGATTTTATATTTAACATTAATACCAATTTATTAATTTTTATTAATTTATATTTTAAATTTTATTATTCATGTTTTTTCAATTTTATTGATATCAAAGAGTTAAAAAAATGTTGTACAATCTCGCTTTCTATTGTGATTGTTTACTTTCTCTTGACACAAAAAAATTCTTGTGATAATTTTTCATTTGAAAGTAAATTTATCCTAAATAACCATATTCTATTATTATTGATATGGTAATTTGATAATCATTATACAATATCAGCATATGATATTAACTTTCAATGTAATTTGATTAATAGGGAAAATATTTATAAATCTATAACTTTTATTCAAAATGAATAATTAATGATATCAATGATTTAATCATTAATTAGATTGATTATTATATATATTAAGATCGATTTGGAAAAGAATTTATGAGTGGTTCCCTATTATAGATATCTTATCAACACATCTAAAGGTCTCATGATACAGATAAATTGTCTAATTCAGATGGGTTTTCACCAATAATTTTACAACTATCTTGTAAAATGTAATGGTAGTAGAGGTATCAGGATACCCAAATTCATGATGACCAATAAATAAGAAATTTATTCATTAAAAATTCATTATTATTATTTTACTTTTTACTTTTTCAACTATATTATCCATATATTCATTTCATTATTATTTTATTTATTAAATAGAATATGTGTTCATTTAGTTACCTTTATGTAGTGATTATCCCTGATTTAATTCTTATATTATTCATAAAATTTGATGTTTTTTCTATTAGGTACCATCTCATATTGAATCTTTTTTTTCTACTCATGATATATTACATTTTATTCAAATATTACTTAGTATTTTATCTTGCTATTTTGTTTCCTTTCCCTAGGTTATGTAAATTAATCCAATTAATGTGTTTCAAGGAATTAGAAAATTTTCATTTGTTATGTTATAATTTAGGTTCGCAATGTAAAATGGGAATCATTTATATATATGGTTCTCCAAGACTATTAAAATTTTCGTCCCTTTATGAATTTACTATTCTATCATTACCAATGTCATAAAGTAGGAGCTAAATCCATATTACCAGAGTCAGGGTCAATATAGTTGGTATTAGATGAAGTTTAATAGAATACATGGGAACTAATGTAAGGAAGACATATATTAGGGAACATAACCCTATGATAAAATTTGGGGATAAGTATAGAAGAATATCATAATGAATTGGTTAGTAATAGATTCCATTTTTTCATATCAACACATCCATGGATTGATACTATATGTGGACATTGTTCATGAAGAGTTGTACCTAAGGGTTATTAAATTGAGAACAAAAAAATAGGCTTGACCCGATCGTCATATTGTGCAAAAAAACATGAATCACTATGATCCTAGATTAATGGTCCTGGGAAATATGTTTTTGATAATTCATATTTTCATTAAAACCCAATATAAAAATTTTAAAATGAAGTTATCCCCAAAGAAATCATGTTTATGATTCTGATCTTAGAAAGGAATAATTTTTTTATTTTTGTTATATGTTACATTATATTTATAATTATACATTATTTTATAAAATTAATAATTTTGTGAGCTAATATAGTATATTAAATTATTTATAAATAGATCATAAACAGAATAACCACATTAATAGTAATAGAAATATATAGAGACTTACCTATTGAGAATGCCAATACAGCTTGTATTGGAATAGAAGAGATCACGGATATATTACAATAGGTTATTTAGGAGATGAAAAATAACCTTTCAAGTATAGAGTTTCCTATTCAACATAGTGATTATCTTATGATGGATCACTTCATGTGATGGTAGAAACCATCATTTGGTGTTACCGATAATACAATGGTAGCTGAGAAATGGATTATTTACCTTGAATATATATTTATGGTGTTATGATACAAAGAAAAGGAAAATCTTACACTTGTAGTGTATTATCTAAAAGTGGATTTTTATCAATTCTGGGCATTGGGGTAGAATAATATATTGGAAATTGAAATAGAACTCATGGAATGGAAATATTTTATGGATACATTCATGGACATAGCTTTCCCTCCTAAGAAACAAAAAGAAATAAACAGAATGACCCTCAGATTAAATAAAAACAAAGATGAAATTATTTTTGAGTATGAGGCTAACATTATAAGGTTATATATGTATTCTGTGGATTACATGTCCAACATATATATCATGATTGATCATTTATTTGAAGGGATGAAGCTATTTCTCCAAAGGTAACTGGTCTATCAAAATATTTCATCATATGATGGAGTAGTTTTAAGTGCCATCAAATTAGATAATGAGTTCTCTAGTTACAAAATATTTAAGGGAAATAAATAAATTAACAAGTTTTATGATCCCTAAGAAAAAGGTAATGAAACAAATAATTATATTATAGTGAAGTAATTTACATATCACAATAAATCTGGAAAGAATATTCATGGAAAATGCAAAGGGATTTAGAGATTATTATGAGTGTAGAGATAATGGTCATAAAGATAGATAATTAAAAGGGAAGAAGTAAAACACAATAATTCAGTGTTTAAACTGTATGGATATAGGGTAATACGCCATATAATTCTATAAGAATCAAGGTAATCTAAAATATAAGTGGCCAAAGAAACAATTACTAGATTATGGGGTCATAATAAATGAGGTGGAATTACACATTGATGTGGTAGATGGTACATTAATAATATAATCAAATTTAGAAAATTATTTATTTGATTATAGATCCTCAAACTATTTAATATCTTACATGTTTTCCATGAAAATTAGATACTTCTACATCAATTTACGATTTGTGTTGTAATTCAACACTCATTGTGGACACATTACTAGAAAAAGGAGGTGTCATGAAGTCCACATTATGACACATAAGTATACATTATTTTCAAGACATGTTATTATACCTTTTTTTATCAATATAATCAATGGTATGGAATGGATTATCAAAAATGACAAAATAATTTATTACAATAATAATAAAATTACTTTTTTTTATTAAGATGTTGAAATCCATATCTTTAGATTAGAGACATCATCATATGATAAATGTGTAGATCAGCCCCCAATAGCTCAAATAAATAAGATTCTTGCAGAAGAAGATAAAACAAATTTAGGGATGTAGAAGGTAATATTTATATTTAGTATGTTCCTATCATATACCAATGAATTATTATATTCTAGATGGAATTTCATGTACATAAACCATATTTTCTCCAAGTATGCAATATCATTATATCATGTGAAAGAAATGGTAGTTATCGAATATCCTGTAATAATAAACATAACTTGTGTATGTACATTCATTGGTTTGTAAGGTTACTATTGGAAATTCCTTTAGTTTTTTTCCTAGTTTGATAACACATTAACCAAGCTAAAATAATAAGGGGTTAATTTTGTTTTGACAAAGAAATGAAAATAATTTTTTTAATAAACTGATGAGAATAGTGGTAAATTCTATAATTATGACTCTACCTTATTGAAAGAGTGGGTCTATGATATCTAATTATTTATCGAATAATAATATTGGTTGTTTCCTAACGAAAAATAGAAAAGGTAATGAATATGAATCAAGGAAGTTTAATATTCATGAAATGAACTATCCAATCCATGATCTTGAGTTGGCAGTTGTAGTCATTTCATTGAAGATATGGAGACATTATCTCTGTGTTGAGATATGTGAGATATACACGGATCATAAAAAACAAAAATAAATTTTTTCACAAAAATATATCAATATGATACAAAGGAACTAGCTCGATCAATATAAGGATTATGATTTCATGATACACTCCTACTTGGGGAAATAAAATAGGGTATAAAATGAATTGAGTAAGAAAGAACATGGATTTATCCCATAAATGACGGTTGAGAGTGATCCTATGTTAATGTATGTAGTAAATATTGATATTGGAATTACTATGCAAGTAAATACATCAATCTATATTTAGATTATTTTGAATGAATAATTATTAGAAAAGATAAAATGTTATCAATCTGATGATGGGAACATTAAGATGAAAATTATAGTTGTGAATGATGGTAAATTAGAACACATTGACTGTAAATATGGTGTTATGAAATTCAGAAAGACATTTTGTGTTCCAAAATCACTTAATATAAAACAGAATTTCAGGTAATTCTTTTAGAACAGATTTATCTATACACCATAGAATCACCACGATGAGTATGTATTTGATGAACATGTTTGGTGGGAAAACATGAAGTGGGAAATTAAGAACTATGTATCATGATTCATGGTTTTTTAACGGGTTAATGATATAATATAGCATCATAGAGGAGTCATGAAACCTTTTCTTATTCCCGTGTGAGAATGGGATTACATTAATATTGAATTTTTGGAGGACTGATAAAGAATCCAAGAATGAATGATGTAATATGGGATATTGTTGATCACCTAAAAAAATATGCAACACTCTTTGTTATAAGAATGTATTTAACTAATTAAATCCTTGAGAGACAATATATAAATTATATTGTAATACATCATGGAGATCCTACTTTGATTGAGTTTTTTCATGATCCCTATTTTACATCAGAATTCTAGAAGAGTCTTCATAAGGTTTGTGGTACTGATTTTCATATTATCATTTCCTACAATCCTCAATCCGATGGAAAATATATAAGGACTATTCAAACAATCGAAGAAATGATTTGTTCATGATGACATGATATTCAATATATACGGGATCATGTTTACAATCAAGAGATTTTTCTAATAAAAATTGTTCCTATTTGAGTACTCAAATGGTGATGTATGATGTATTATATGGAAATATTTGTCACACTCAATCATTTTTAGGTTAAGTTGGTTAAAGTAAAATTTTAGGCCAGAAATTTCATGATCCGGCCCAAGGATAGTCTTGATTCGTAACTACCCCAAGACCACCCCCATAGGCTAGGTGTGCTAACTAGTGGTAAAGGAATATCTAACATTGGAGGCCATTTCCAATGTACCTATATGCACTCAGAACAATATCAATGTAGAAGTGAAGTATGAAATAGTGAAATATGAAACAAATCTAGAATGAAAACCAAGATTTCATAACCTCTAGGTTATAAAAGAGTATGATAGTGAAAACTAAAAAGAAAAGTGGAAAAATTCATGCCCAACCAGAATTGTGTCCCAACATGAAAATACTGGAAAATTAAACAACTGAGTTATCCAAGATCTTGAATCTGATGATTTGAAAACTATATGTTATCCAAAGAACCTATTTTTCTTAATCTTCTTTGAATTCACCGCTAGAATATATAATATCTGTATAATACATGACATGTTTAGGAAAATCCAATGCCAGGTGAGTATATACGTAACTACTAGGATGCCCTGAAAGATGAATGGGGACTATTAAGAGATAAAACAAGAATAGAATATTATTAGATTCAAGATATATTTAATGAGAATAGTTCATCCAAAACCATGAGTGAAATTAATACCATCCAATCATTTGGGGCTCAACCGGGTGAGTTGATGAACAAAACGTTGAGTCATTTCCACCTATAGTATGAGAGCATACATATCTAACCAAAAGATACTAAATAAGTAAATCACCTGGAATACCCAAGGCATCTTCACCTTTTATGTATGAATAGTAACAAAATACAATGTTTGGATATAGAGGAATATATATATATATTCTCGGTAAAAATAATCACAATGGGAAATATGATCACCATATAACATCTCATCATGGGATAAAGAGTCAACAAAAAAGTCAAAAATTCCATAAATGATGCCCAGAATCTCCTGCTTCTTCACAGAAGTAACATTTCACGTCAATCCATGCCTCATCATTGTTCACATAGTTGAGGGGTAACAATCTCAAAGAATAGGACCTTCACCGTAGTATGTTAGGGGGTTCCACATTGTATGTATCTGTAGAGTACCCACACACAAGATGATGGGGGTTTCCACACTAATATCATGAGGACCTTAACCCAATATGATAGAGGGTTACACTCTATGGGTATAGAACACATACCCTATCTAATTGTGGTTATACTATATTAGTTGAGGACCCACACCATGGTGTTACATGAGGTTTCACTTTTTTCATCGTGGACCTATTCCATATACGAAAGGGGGTTCCACTCTTTAGTCGAGTAGTCGAGCCCTAGTTCTATAGAGGGCTGCAATCTAGTCATTGAGGACTCACACCATAGTGTCTCAGGGGGGATCCACATAGAATGTTGTTGTACGGGACCCAGATGCATTATGATAGGGGAGGTTCCACTCTGATCATTGTGGACTCATTCCCTATCTGATAGGGGTTCCACTCTGAAGAATCCTCTGGTGATCATTCCTGGTCACTACCCCTGTTGGGGGAACCATAATAAGAATCATGCTCAGAACATTTCACATCATATTTTGGATTCCACAATAAAGGGAATCGTCACATTTTACGGGAGAAAACACTCAAAATTTTCCACTTGTGGTAAACAATATGAGTTCAAATAAAGATGATAACATATCATGATGTTTTCTAAAAAGGAACCAAGGGGTAAAAAACATGTGAGGGGACCCACATGGTGTGTGGTCCCGCTCTAGTGCCTTGCTATTCCTTTGTCCTACACATGGATCCCTAACTATGTAATAGTATATATGATGTAAGTGGACTACACGAACTGTTTGAATAATCTAAGCATGGGGTCATGACCTCATGGTCGTGTCTATGTACTGACCCATGTTTGTGCACTCTAGTATGTGGTAGTGAACCTAGACATGTAATTCTACATGATATTTCATTTGTGTGATCCATCACATAGTTTAAAAATACCGGGAAGGTGTACATGGCGTGTAAGGGGGTTACACGCCATGCCATCATTTTTCTTTTTCCCAAACCATATCCACTGTATTAAGGGGATACATGTCATGTATTCATCCATGTACATAGTGTGTAGAATGTTTTTTCACAGATTCTCATATCGACTTTCAACACCTCAAATCGTTCCATTATGAATTTATATCATCCCTATATCCACTCGAAACATATATATCTTGTACGGATCTACCGTTTTTGGCCCTCCAATTGCCGAAAATATATCCTCGAATTGCGTTTATCTGAACTCATTCACCACCGCACATTTAGATCCTTCCAATGTTGAAGATCCCGCCTCTGAGAATTGAAATGATCATCCAAAACCTATAATCGTGCTATATTTGTGTTATATTAATGGATTTATGCCTATTTTTTCTATCGTTCATGTTCAAAGGGGTTTTATCAGGTTTGGTACTACCCATCAATGTCAAAATGTGACTATGAGGTCCTATTATTGTTTAATATGAAGAAAATGAGGGGGAAAATCACTATAAAAATGATTAAATGATCACTATAAATCATTCTTAGAAATATAAAAATAATGTGAAATTTATTGTTATAAAACCCAAAAAATCTATTAATATTTTTGTACATGGGCACAAGCTCAATTCCCAATTTTCACAGATCTAAGAAAAGTGATAGATATGCTAAAAATATTTAATCTAAAGGGCTTAAATAGCTAATTGTTGAGTATTACCTGTTGATTTGGTTGTTCATCAATAAATAATGTGCTCGCCAATGATTGAAGGATTTAATCTCATTTGTTAAACACTATTTGTTTCTGATACGATGTGTCTCTATCATCTGATGTCATTCCCCAATTATAGAGGAATAATAGTATCTAGATTTTATGTGGGATTTATGCGGAAAACCGTAGAGGGTCTTATATGGACTTATTGGTATGGAAATATCATTAGGTTAAAATGAATTAATGAAATAAATTATTAATTAATTAAATCATTGATTGCACCAACAATGATAATGAATTCCTAACGCATGGTGAAAACCTCATTTATTTCACACAAAGGGTAAAAATCACATTATGGACTAAAATATGATATTAAATTATTAATTCAATCATCCATATAATATTTATCCCATTTTTATTATGAAACTATGAACACATAATATAAAATATATTTAATATGTTTAATAAATAAAATCTCGGCAAACCGGGCCTCAAAATCACACTTCGTCTCAATTCCTAGATCTTTAAATATATATTAAAATATTGGAAAGTCTTACAAGGAAAAAATTAGACCTAAACACCAATAAATCATTCAATATTTTCATCCTATAAAAGAAAAAAAGGAAAGGACACTGAGATGACATCTGGATATCCTTCTTCAAGGAACTCTCTTACAATTTCAATGCTACCACAACATGCAAACCAATGGGATGTTCCATACATGTGGGTTCATCTCTCAATGATCATCGATTTCCACCAGGTGCATCAAAAAGGTGTATCCATCCTATTTTTTCATATAACTACATTTGATGAAGTGTATGGGGTCATTCATGTATATCCTCAGATGTAACACATAGAAGATGTCATGTACCCACTCTTGATGTGGAGGTAGGGCAGGGCAGTAAGTGTGCTCTCCAACCTGATGCAAAATCTCAAATGGCCCAATTATATTTGGAAATAACTTTCCTCCCTAGATGAACCTCTTTAATTATTATCCTGGGGAGACTCTCAATAAAATATGGTCTCTTTTCTTGAACTCTAAGAGCATGTGATGGTGATCTATATAATATTTTTGTCTTCTCTAGGTCGTCCTATTCCACTGACGAATGATCTGTATGTTCCCCATCGTCACCTGAATGAACTCTAGACCCAATATATATTTATCTCCAATATCTATCCAGTTAAAGGGTGACCTGTAGGATCTCCCATAAAGGGATTAAAAAGGTGACATTCCAATAGTAGAGTGGTATCTGTTGTTGTACGTAAACTCTACCAATGATAGGTGATCCTCATAGGTTCAGCCTAAGTCTACAAACCTTCCCTAGGCATATCCTACAACGCTTGGTTATTATGTTTGTTCATTACCATAGTTTTTAGTTGAAACGTTTTACTCATCCTAATTTTGGACATGAATTCCTCTTTCATGCCTCTCCACAATTATAATGTAAACTACACATCACGATCAGAGGAAATCATCTAGGTAACCCTATGAAGGTGAAAAAACTCTTGTACGTACATCTACCTAAAACTCTCCACCATGATACTCTCCTTGAGAATAAGGAAGTGCAACATCATAATGGGTTAGTCTACTGTAACCCATATGGGATCATGGCCCTTTGTTGTGCGTGGAATCCCTATCACGAAGTCCATAAATATGCCATCACACTTCCACTCTGAGATCTCACAGGGATTCAAAAAACCTATTGAATTACATTTCTCAACCTTGACCTATTAATAAGTGAGAACCTAAGAGATGTAATTAGATACTCTTTATCTCATTTTGGACCACAAAAACTACCATTAAGGTATCTATACATATTCCACACTCTGAGATGTATAGAAAGTGGAGAAGTGTGGAACTCCAACATCACCACCTCCTGTATCTTGACTGGAACCATCATCCATCCATGGAAAATGATGACATAATTCCCTCCATCCAAATAAAAATCTCTTGAATACCCCAAGGATATCTAGCAAACTAATACCTCACAATTGATGTATCTCAACTCATACTATCTCATGCACTCGAGAAGAAGAGTAGTCAACACCTATGACTACAGAAAAGTGTTACCCAACAAATATAATAGGGTTATCTATAGGGAGGTAAACATCTCTAAAGCCATTTACACCAAGAAATTCCATAAAATATTTCTAAAGGAATATACTACAACATTTCCCTTTCCACTAGGTATAGAATATATCAATGTCATATCTTTGAAAGAGGTCCAAAAAAGACTAATATCTTAGGTTCATGTCTCTCTATGTGAAGAAATACCTGATACTAGATGGTCTGAGTAAACTACAATGATCTCCCCATAAGTTAGTTCATCCAAATTCTCTGAGTGACGACTACCACTTCCTGGTATGGTTCATGAGTCACATAGTTCTCCTCAAGGAGTCTCAACCGTATCAACCTGTATGCGATAAATTCCTACCGCTTCATCAACATGCATCCAGTCCTAGATATTGAGGCATCACAATACACTACATACACCAAAACTTCCTCTGGTAGTCTTAGCATAGGAGCAATCATCAGTCTCATCCTCAACTCCTAAAAGGCCTTCTAGTAGTACTTAGATTATGTAATGACATCTCGTTCCACATCAGGATGGTCTAAGGGGTTAAAATTCTTTCGAAGTCTTCCCCAAACCTCCTGTAGTACCATGAAAAGCCAAAAATATTCACACCTATGACTTGTTTTTAGGTGGTTCCTAAGAAAGCACTACATTTATCATTGAAGTGTTTATGGATATACCAATCATAGAAATGAAACTTCCTATAATGTGAATCTCATGAATCCAGAACTAAAACATAGAGATTTTCCCATATTGTTGGTGTCTCGAAGAAAATCTAGAACCATGATCATGTTCTCTACATGAACCTCATTTAATGCATAGTAGATGAGTATGTCATTGATGAAGACAACCAGAAACCAATACTAGTACTGATGGGATACCAGGTTCATCAATGAATTAAAAAAGATGGGGGAATTTTTCCAACCAAAGGGAATCACTAAGAACTCATAGTGTCTGTTGTGACATAAAAAACAGATTTGGAAGATTTACCTCACAAATACTCAAATGATGGTTAAAGGACCAGTAATCAATATCCATGAACCATATCATGCCTTGAAACTAGTCAAATAGGTCATGATCACTGACAAGGGGTACTTGTTCTTTATCGTGGCCTCATTCAGGTGACGATATTCAATGAAAAACTGAAAACTGTAGTCAAAAGATTTCATGAACAACACAAATTTTCCCTAGGTACACATAGATCCTAATGTTACCCATCTCTCGAGGGCCCTCCAACTAAAACCGTAGCTCCCGAGTCTTGGTAGGGGCCATCCGATATTTCATAGAAGATATTAGAGTTGTGTCAGGATGCAAGTCAATACAAAAATACATCTCCAGCCATGAAGGTAGTCCATGGATATCCTCAGGAATGAAATATATATATTCCTCCATAATATACTGAATAAAAATTCTTTAAGATACCTCCTCTCCAAGAGCTATACTCTTCCACTTATGGGTGATGGGATACAACCACTTTACCACAAAACCTACTTACACTACCATGATATATCTCTCACTAGAAAAAGAAGAATCTTATCCCATCAGCGCAAAGGCATATGACTTTTCTATGGTGATAGTCAATTTGTGATCATACCATTGAATAAAAATCTATACCCAAGAGTACATCGTATAGTTCCATTTTGATGACCATAATTCTTGAATGAACCTCTCTCCACCAATATGTAGCTCCCACTGCAGGCATATAAAAGATACAAAAGATTCATTCCCTGTACAAACCTCTAGATGAAGATTTTATTCTATAACCTCAATTGGGAGCTCCATCTATAGCCTAAAGAGTACAACGAAAAAGGAATGTCTATAATTCATGTATGAAAACAATGTTGTAATAGTAATAAAAAACAGAATATACCTCTAATTATTTGGTGTGCTCTGGTGTCATAATCCTCCAAAGCATGTTGATGTCGATATCCCCAACCACCCAATCCATCAGCCTAAAATGGGTCATGTGGTGGTCACTGTAAAAGGATCTCATTGTGTCATCCACCACCCATAGCTACTCTTTCACCTCTTCCAGATCCACCTCCATGGGGACCACCCTTCGCATTCTTAGGAGATCTCTCATTATGGAATTGCCTCTACTGTGGTAGTTTTTTAGCTATCTGTCGGCACTGCAGAACACGTCTGTTTGGGAAGTCCCACTCTATGTGTTCTAACCTATCATAAAAAACACTCCTCTCTAGGATTTACATTCCATTTGTTCTACCCATAACCACATGCATGATTATAATCATGGGGAGGTCTCCTACATCATGATCTAGGCACCCATCGCCTTTTAGTTAATGCGGATGAATTGTACATTTGTTTCCCACTGCCTGATCTAGCTATCCGAAATTCCTAAGACATAATTATATCTATCATTAGTGCTAGATCTCGCCCCCTGAAATTTTTGGGGATGGAAAAGGGAATAAATATATTTCAAATATCTATACTGATTCCTTGCTCAGACTTTCATGCTCGGATATATCCATCCTAGACCATGTTGAGGAATATTGGGTATGGTTTATGAACCTCACTACATACTCAGACACTGCCATCCCTCCCTGATGAATCTCTAAATTATTATTATTATGAAC
Source organism: Viscum album (assembly GCA_963277665.1). Lineage (NCBI taxonomy): Eukaryota > Viridiplantae > Streptophyta > Magnoliopsida > Santalales > Viscaceae > Viscum > Viscum album. The sequence continues at coordinate 1,417,664,293 of OY728123.1, read as the reverse complement.
TGAGAAGAAGTATTCAGAGTATTGTTTCTCATATAATCGCTTCTGGAAGTCATTCTATGATAGTTATTACTCATCGTGTATATGCGTAACAAGGATCCACTAGGGCAAAGCTGATATTTTAAAAAGGATAGCTTCCATTGAAATGAACTCATCCATCTGGGGTATAAATTGCCTTAAATATGATAACCACTGACAGTATCCGATATTATGAAGCCTAAGGATCTAGATCACCATAGTACCTCAGTAGTCTCTAGTGCTAGAAATGGAAGAGTGTGCTAAGACTATGGACATCCTCAGCCTACTCTATAGGGATGATATGCTACTGAACAAGTGGAGGTGCTGCTACCATCTTAGCTGTTTGATGGAGGATATGGGATGTACCCTCAAATGGGGCCCCATCACTCATAAGATCATATTTTCAATCCAAATCTAGTATATGGGCTGGTTGTTATCACATACGCATTCTAAGATTTATCAATATGTACCATGATTAGATGATCATATATTTATATATATCAATGGGTATCATTATAAATAAGGATAATCCATTAATCAATCTTATATAATGAATGTACCATTATATCTTACATTCAATGTATCAGTATGGAGAGTTTAAAAGTAGGTTTTCAATGTCCTAGTGAATGGATACATTGGATACCCGCACTATCATTGGATGCCTTGGCATGAGAACCTCACTTGATACACTTTGACATTTCTGAAATAAACCCATCAAAACCATCAAAGAGGACTAGTCCAAACAATGTAACAAATAATGAACTTTTCTAATACAAAACATTCTTAACCCAACCTAAGCTGGGGCTCGGGATACAATTACCCCAAGCCCGCCTCTATAGGCTAAGGGTGGTGACATGTATCAGACGCATATCCAACATGGGGATGCATTTTATTAATTATTTGTATGAACACACATATCCATCTTGATAAAAAAGTGTACATGGAAGGATTAAAATAGGAATCAAATATAAAAATGAAACCTATCATGCATAACTTCTGGGGTATATAAGAGTACGACAGTGAGAACTAAAAGGTAAAAGGAAAAAAAAACATGTCCAGCCATAAATATATAACATATTGATAATGCTGGAAATGTAAAATGTTGACAGTTCCTGACACACGAATTCCAACCTTCGACCAGTTTATGCGCTTTAAGGCACATTGTATCCAATGATCCTTTGAAGTCACCACCGACCATTCAATTTTCTATATAAGACACAAAATGTGGGTGTAAAGCCCACGTAGGGGTGAGTATATACATACGCAGTAGGATTCCCCAAAATTTAATGGGGGTGGGGTAAGAGGTACAACATGAATCAATAAATAGTGGAAGCATGATAAAGTAAAAGAGAAATGCTCAACAAAAACCAGGAGTGAATGTAATATCATCCAAGCATAAGGGGGTCCACATAGTTAATAGATTAAGTATAGTTAAAGTCTTCACTACATACATTATCAGAGTAGACTTATCCAACCATGATAATATAAACATGAAAATCACTTGTCATACCCCATGCCTTTTCACCTCTCATGGAATGACAGTGACAAAATCCAAGGTGGGGAAATAAAAGAATATATATATATATATATAAATAGTTAAAAGAATACCAATTGAAAAAGTAAGTGGTTATCTATATCATATCTCATCTGAAGAAAATGATTCACCAATAGTTCCAAATGAACATTAATGATCCCCCGTTGTCACGCATGCCTTCCCAGAAGGAAATGAGAATGTCAATCCAAGACTCATCACTGGGGTGAACAGTCCGATGGACACAAATTTGAGGTAGAGTACATGATCCCTAGTACATCCTTGGTGGGGGGGGGGGGAATTCCAATATATAGGTATTGATATAGTTACTATACACATGCTAATGTGGTGTTCCACTCCAATGTCATGAGGACCCGCACCCTATCTGACAGGGGGTCCAACCAATGGGTAAAGGACTCACTCTAATGATGATAGAGGGTTCCAATATATTAGTTGAGGAAAAAATACCATGTTGGATAGAGGGTTATACTCTTGTCATCATGGACCATCGTGCTATGCAATAGGGGTGGATTCAACTTTGATGTCAAGGGACCACGCACTGGTGCCACTGGGGGGTTCTTCTATAGTCATTGAGGACTCGTTCCCTAATGTGTCAAGGGGATCCACATTGATGCTAGCTAAATAGAACCTATATACATTTTTATGGGGGGGGGGGTTACAAACTAATCAATGATGTCACACGACATTTCTAGTAATGGGAATTCAATTAGAATAAGACTTTGGTGATCCTTCCTGATCACTACCGTCATCGGGTCTCGTCTCAATAAGAATATTTTTTAAAAAAAATCACATCATACCTCAGAAACCATAAAATAGTAAAGTATAGTAAACTACTTGAAAAAACTATTAGGATATTATACACCCAATAAAAAAATCAAAATCAAATGATGAATATACGAAACATTAATGTTTTTTAAAAAGGAAATGATGGGTACAAAACATGTTTGGGAACCCACAAGACGTGTGGTCCAGCTCAACCTTCTGTAAGTGACCTTAGTTAGCACAGAAATCCCAATCCATGTTGTATCACACATCATATAGGTGGAAAACATGGATTTTATAAGCAATAATAGTTTTGGGTTGTGTCCTCCTTGCTGTGACTGTGTACTGAACCCATGATTGTGTAATTGATGAAATGATTGTGTACATGTCCTTGTAATTTCACACTAGATCACATCCATGTGATCACCCACATGAGGTTCCCATATAAGGAAGGGGAACATGAAATGTAGGAGGGATACACAGAATTCCATAATTTTCTTTTTTCAAAATGCTAGCTGCAATAGCAAGGGGGATGCACACATTGTGCCTATCCCTATACATAAAATGTAGTCGAGTTTTTTTTACAAATTCTCACTTCTACTACCATTACCTGAAATACATCAATTAGACATTTATTTCACCCTCATCCATTCCTTAAACTTATGGATTTGGTTCAGATCTATTATTTTCGGCCCACTGGTGGTCGGAAATCAATTCTCTGATTGAGTTCGTGCAAACTTGTATACTGCTTCTTGTTCTGATCCTTAATTCATTTATGATATGACCTCCAACAATTGGAAAAAAACAATCAAAACCTGTAATTATCCTATATCTATGATGGATTTATCAATCAATGTGTAGTATGTTAATCCATTGTGATTCCATGTGGTTAGTTCGGGCTCAGTACCGCTTGAAATGTCAAACTGGGACCGTGAGGTCCTACTTGTAATTATTATGATGAAAATAAGGGGTGAAAGCACCATAAAAATGGTTTGAAGAATAATTTAATAGTGTTTATGGAAAATGATCAAGATTGGGGTATCTAGGGATTGAAAACAAGATTAATCAATTATGATTTCATTATGTGGGTGCGAGCTCAATTCAAAAAATGGCACAAATCTAAGAACATGGATCAATATGATCAGAATATTTAATAAGAAGGGAATTAATCCCCAATTTTTGAGTCCTATCTAAATATTGAACCATTTTAAGATGAATAACACACTCTCTAATTATTGAAAGTCTTCATTTCATTCGTTGTGCTTCAAAATTATTTGATTCAGAGATTCATTGTCATCCAATGTGATTGAATAATGATAGAGGAAGGATAAGATTTGGATTTCAACGTGGAATTATGTAGCTGACCATAGATAATTATCCTTGGATATCTTGATATAGAAATTTCATAACATTAAAATTAATTAATCCACTTAACTCCCCTCCCATGAGTGAGGTGTTGGAATGACCTACACTGACCTATTTTAGGTCATGCCTAGGTTAAACAATATGTTCGGGACTCATCCTTGGTCATAGATTTCTGATCATATATTACATTTAAGAGTTATCTAATTTTATTTAAGAAAATATATGCACATAATATAAAATTATTTTAGAAATTTTTTTCAAATAAATTCCACCCACGACAGGCCTCTGAATGACAGACCATCTTGTGCCTAACACTATATGTATGTATATATATATATATATATTTCAATGTATTGAAACAACCAAGTCTCTAAGAAGAACATTTTAAAGATATAGAAACAAAGTTAATGACTATTCAGAATCATATTAACACATCTCAATGTATGAAAATAAGTTACGCAGATACTTGGATGAAGGATTTGGAAATCTATGTTTAATGATTAGTTTTATTGAGGGTACATTCAAGGAAGGTTGTGATATGGTTTTTAAAAAATATAAACAAACACATAGGAACATAAAAACATTTAAAATCCTTGAAATAATTGGATTTGTTGCTTATTGTTTATAAATTCCATATTGTGTCTCTAAAGTACTTGATGTGGTCAATATATAATTACTAAAGAAGTACATGCCCAACCCAATGTATGTGTTCACCTCTGATGAATGAGAATTAGATGTTGACCTATCTTACTATGAAGAACCCCTCAAGATTCATGATACTTGAGATGGTGTTAAGGGAAATTGTATGACATTTCTTGTAAAGGTACATTAGAGAAATCACAAAATAGAGGAAGTAACATGGTAATGAGAGGATGATATGAAGAAGAAAAACCCTCATTAATTAAGAAGGAAATGTCAATGAAATTCTGATGAATAAATTTTTAAGTATTTCTGAAAGTAACACCATGATACATTGTAATTAATTTCCATTTAAATAAATTCAATCTCTTGAATAGTTTTTGACGCAGGTGATATTGTGCATAAACAAAAACACTCTATTAAAATTTTATTTAAAAGTATCCATTATAACAAAGCTGTTATATTGAATGATATGGATAAGAATTTATTAATTATAAAAAATAGTTATTTTACAGATGTTAATTGGTTATTTATAGATTTAATATAAAAATTATAATCATATATGTAAAATAATTGTTTTATGAAAAACTTTATTTTTTTCAAAAAATTGATTTCATAGCTTATTGGCCACTTATGATAATATTGATTTTTTTTGACAATTCTACAACTTTTATTTGATAAAATTGAAATATATTTTCAAGTTATCATATTTGTTTATCTCATAGTGAATATTTTGGATTATACTGAAAAGATTCATTTTTCAATGAATAGTTAAAAATACTATTTTTTTATTAAAAACTTCGTTTTGATTAAATATTTTAATATTTTTACTTATAATTTTACTTTTTTTTAAATTAAAGTTATTTCAAATAAATACAATTTAGGAATGTTAAATTAATTTCATATTAAATATTTTTATTTTAACCTCTATATTATTAAAACAATTTATTTGGAATCCTGTTTTTCATCCCCTCTGTGGGTATAATTTAAAATTAGATTGTTCCACTTTATTGATTGAGTTTTGAAAAATGAATACCAGGTTTCATAATTAAGTTAATTTATATTATTTAATAAGTTAAAATTAATTTTAACAATAATTAATAGTAAAAATATTAAAAATTAAATGCCATGGTTAAAGAAAAATGGGTTCATCAAGGGGTTAAACATAAATGATAAGGGATAAAATGAACTGATAACTTGTACAACACCAATTGGATAAAACTATTTTCACCATTCCACCTATAAGTGTCTATAATGATTAATTTTATGAATCTTTTAACCGATAAATAGATGGGATTAATTTATTCATTTCAAAACATCGATGTGTGTCATCTCCTCTATTTATTAAAGTCCAACCATATCCTCCTCTCTTCACACATACAAAGCCATTTGGTTGAGCCAATACATAAAACAAATCCCTCAGTACTCCGATGAAAAAATCCGAGATCTATTTTTTAACTGTAAACCCATCCTAGTGATGATTTTTTTTCAAACCTAAAGGTGTTGTATAATGAAAAGGTAATGTTATAAAGTGATATTTTTTATTTTGTTTCTTCTTAAATCACCATAAAATCATAAAAAATCATTATAATATAGTAATAAAAATATCTATTATTTACTAGGATGTTATTATGTTAATTTAATAACTTATATTCATATATTATTTCATCAATTTGGAAACAAAATGGTCGATCATGTGTACTGCTTACTACCCCCTCTCAAACTGAAGGAACTCATTTCCCATCAAAACCTCTCATGGTGAAATTTAAAGTTGTATTTAAGGTACATATATAATATTTATATTATATTTATACTTATGGTATCATTATATGGCCAATAACTTCTTACATTCCATCATGTTTAAATTATGATAAATCCACTCGTGAGTATGGTGGACAACCGCCTCACAAATCGATGTGATTCATTTTCCACTAACTCTTTACATTGAATATAATATGGGTAAATTAAATTAATATATATGATATATATTACATGATATAAATTAAATAAAATTTATATATCTTTCAATTTATATCCATTTACCAAATTAAAGAAATGATATCGTTGGTCGTGTGTATATACACCCAATCGTTTCCACGAAGGAATGCGATTCCTTTTCCATGTCTAAATTTCATGAATTTTTATAATAATGTATCTAATAATTAAATTATATATTTATAAAATTATTATAATTACATATATTATTTATTTAAATCCGATTTACCAAAAGAAACACATTCATTACAAAACACATATGAGGAAAAAAAGAAATTAACACCTGAAATAATGAAAATAATTAATTATTATTAAAAAATGGGTGGTTAGATGTTATAATAGGTTCATATATGAATTAATAAATATGAATATGATTCTGATATAAATTAATATCTTACATAAACAATTATACATGTGGTTAAAGAGTATTCAACTAAATAAAAGCATGAGGAAATGGATTTTTCATCACTTTCCATTTCATAGAGACAAATTTGTTAATCTGCATCTTATCACTTTTACGGTGTGAATATACTTATAATTTGATGAATTTAACATGAATAAATAATTAATAATGATGAATAATGTTTTTTCAAGTTTATTCTTCAATGTTTTACAATTTAAATGTAACCAATGAGGTAAAAATTTGTTGTATAACATCACTTTAGTTTTTGGTTTTTTACTTTATCTTAAATAATTCACTTTATTGTGATAATTTTTAATTAGAGACTATGTTTTTATTAAATATCCATATTAATATATGATGGATAAGATTATTTCCAAAACCATATATAATTTTTATATATGTTGTTTTTAATGAATGTTATTTGATTAACTTGGGAAATATTGAAAAATCTGTATCTTTTACTCAATACAAATATTAGATGTTAAGTAATATTGAATCACGAATTAAATTTATTGTTTTATATGTGGGTAAATCAAATGGAATTAAATTATAGATGGTACCCAGTTATATATAGCCTATCCATGCATCTAAATGTGTCATGATACAAATTAGTCAGTCCAATCAAATGAGTTTTACTCATTGTTTAAAACATTCTTGTGAAAGGTGTTGAGAGTAGAGGTATCATCATTCATGAGATCACGATTTCAAGAATTTAGAATTTCTAAAATTTATGATTTAATTATTATTATTATATATGTTATTTTATCATTGATGTTATCTTTGTATTTATTTCATTCATATTTTTTTGATTAAATGTAACGTGTTATTAGTTGGTTACATTTTCATATTGATTAACCCTTTGTTAATTCTCAATTAATTTATTAAATTTTATGTATTTTTAGCTATTAACTTTCCATATTTAATATTATATACATGCACATGATAGATTTTAGTGTATGTAACCCTTATAATCATTTTATCCCATCTTTATTTTGGTTCCAATCAATAAGTTATGAAGATGGATCCTTTGAATGAGTTTCCAAGATAGCATGAATTTTTTTATTATGTTATATTTTATTTTTACAAAGTTTAATAGATATCATATATGATTGTGGATCATCAAAACAACTAATTTTTTTGGTCCTTTTGGATTTGAACCTTTATATATGAGGAAATATATTAAAGTAGGTACCAGATCCAGGTTATTGGAGTCGAGGTTATTACAGTTCCCCTCATCTAAATAGATACAAATATCACATGTCTATTATCTAGGTATAATATTCTACATCTCATGTACGTATAATTACATCAATTTTAACAACAACAGCCAAATATAATGCATGAAATCTTGATGTCCATTTCTATTGGGAGAATAGTTACATAATAAAAGACATTAAATATAAACTATATCAAATTTTTATTTCAATCTGTATATTAGGATAATATATCTCATCTTACATCCTTCACTACATGAGATACACTCACGAGGTTACTAAATTAAAAGGGCGATATATAAATCCATGTAAGGGTTAAATAAATGAACTAAAAGAAATCATGATACATCTAAATACCATGTAATTGATAAAGCTTACCCTAAGACCATATTACAAGGTATGTAGTCAATTTATGTGAATTTTATTGGTGTTCGTTGTGAGGGGAAAACTAAAGTTTCACATTATATTACCAGAATATATATATGTGTGTGTGTGTGTGTGTGTCTGTATATATATATAGATATATATATATTTCTTATCATATAAGAATTGTTTTTATATATAATAATAATGTGATAATAAAATTGAAATTTATATACTATCAAATTGTTTAAAGATGTTCCAAACTATAATTAGAACTAATAAAATTTATAACAATATTCAAAAATTTATATTTACTATTGTTTAAATAATACAAATTTACAAGACACCAATGATGTTTAACTATATTTTTTAGGGTATGTAATCATTTAGATTTCTTCTCCTGAAATTCAAACATTGTGATCTTAAAGAAATGTAGACTTTGTTGATTGGAAAACTTATCATTATAAATATTTATCAATTTTTTTTTTATTCATTTGAATTGACTTCATTATTAATCTATATCATGAATCATAAAATTTTATATATAGATGAAAAAATAATTTTATATTCGGAAAAATTGGTTGTATCCTTTAAGTGTGTAATAAGTGATATAGTTTTAATTTAATGTTCAAGATAAGATTTTGTTTCTATATCCATGGAATTTGATATTGTAGGACCATTTAAATAAATAAAACAGTCCAAAAATACCAATTTCTATGGTATTTTATAGAAAAGTTCATGTCCAAAAATTTAATGAAAGACAAATTGATAAAATGTGGTATTATAAAAGTTTTGTATCCTATATGATGAGATATCAATTTTCAAAGTGATTATATTATAAATTATCATTCATAGTAAGGTTTTTTTATTTATAGGATAACATTAGTCTTCATCGGTTTCTCGACATGTTCATAGATGCTAATATTATACCTTAGTAATATTACCTTATTTCAATATAAGAATGTGGAAAAGTAGGAAACACATTATGTGTGTCTACAATATGATTAAATTATATTCTATTTTGGGAATGAATTTATTCTTTATTTTTCAGGTGAACATTTACTCATGTAAAAAATGATCGCATAAATACAATGATAAGATATTTGTGTCTAGAATATGTGAGTTGAATTTCAAATCTTTTTTAAATATTAACAATGTAATCAATAAATTTTTATGTACACATATGTTGTGTGAGTAGAATAATGTATATATTTATTTCTGTTATGTGAAAATTTAAAAAATTTTAATTTGAAGATACCGTGATTATAATAAATTAAGGGTGGATATTGGATGAGTATAATGACAAAATAGAACTATTATATTATATTTAATATCATTTAAATAAAACTATTAAGAAATGATATTATAATAAAAACATGTCATTGTGTATAATAGTAATAATATTAATAAATTTAAATTTGATTAATAAATATGAAAAAAATAAAACTGTAAGGGTTGTTGTGTAATTATCATTTTGTAACCATGATAATGTTTTAAGAAGGATAAAAAAATCATACAAATGGATTTTTTTCTCCTAAATTAGACAGAACCTTGTATTCTCTCTATCCATAGTGAGATATTCATACTCCTTCTTATTCTCAAGAACATATATAGATAAAAATTAATCAATTTTTTGATTGATGGAAGATGGGGTGAAGAACTTGATCCTTCCATTCTTTCTCCTGGAATATCAAGAATTCCATCTAAATATTTTTTTTAAAGGAACTATGAATTTAGAGAAATCCTCTTTAAAAATCACAATCAAAACAAACAAAATTAAGAGAGGCGATGGAATTTTGATAAAATAAGATCACTAAATATGAGGCTATCATTATTTAAATTAATTATAAATTAAATATCCATGATCCTATTAGTTGAATTTAAAGGTTAATCTATCTAGTTATTTATTTTTATCCATTGATATGATGAAAAAATAAATTTGGGTATAGGAAGAATGATTTTACTATTCCCTATAACATTAAATTAGTATCAATGTGATCTCATTATAACATATAATTATTTATTATTTATATTATAAATTTAATGAATTGGTTTCTAATTATTTGTTTTCAAATTTTCAGTCAAATCCCAATTTTTAAGATTTCATATTTATAAAAAGTATTATGGACATAAAATATAAAAAAATCACACAAATATTTATTAATGATCCCATTTGGATTATCCAACCTCACTTATTTCCTTACCCATTTACATGACATGAAATGAAAAATTACACATTGTGAAGTTTGTTTTTCCAAAAAAACATACATTCCATTAAAATCAAGGGGAATCATGTGGGTAAACACATGACATCATTACATTCCCATAAATTAATTCCATCGTGATAAATGTGTTGAAAAGGACTAAATAACATATGTTAGTTTAATAAACATCATGTAACCCAAAGAAAGGTACACATTTCCTGAATCATGGGGGATTGTGACTGTCAATAAATGACTTCATTACAATCAACCTACTAACTTATAGACTTTAAAATTACATGAACCAGTTGATATAACATGTATCTAATATCGAAATCATGTGAAACATGTCACACCACCCTACGTACATGCCAAGTGATTTTATGTGTTTCATGTTCGAAAAAAATAGTTTAATTACTCAGAACATGTTCAATACAAGTACATGAAATATAACTATTGGTTACATTTTATATACCTCAAATGTATTCTAGTGATAAATTTGTCATATATTAATAGCATGTCATGGTGGAAAAAATTCCCTGACGACTATATTGTTTGACCATAAAAAGCATCACTCAGTATTGGTCATGAAAATTATTATGGTGTTACATGTAGAATATAATATATTAAAAAACATGGATATCATCTGACAAGTTAATTTTCATAAATGAGATTTTAAAATTATTCATGTATTACATGTCGTGTAGCCTTTAAAGTATTTTCTATGTATTTGATTATTGAATACAATTTATTTTATCTAATTTTTATAAATATTATTTGATCATTAATGATTCTAAATGGCTATATGTTTGGAAAATTTTAATTTAATGAGTTAATATATAAAATAATGTATTAATTTACTAATTCTTATTAATTAATATTAATTATAAAAATTTGAAATTAATTCTATTTATACATAATGTAGTTTTATTGGATGTTATAAATGATCATGATCATTTACTAATTTTAGTAGTTGTTGTCGTTATTTATTTATTTGAATTATATATTTTAAGGTTTATTATGTGATAATTACTAATAACAAAAATTTGATTCTATGTGAATAATTCATCCATCTAGTAGTATATACAGGCCTATGTGTCCATGGAATATATTATTTAACCATAAATGGAATGTACCCACAACTTATATGTGAGTATGAAATTTTAATGGATATAGTTATCAATATGGGAAGGTTTTTCATAACCTGGGATAAGGTAGATACAACCAAGGATATATATATATATATAATAATTTTTAAATATTACAACACAATCCATGTAAATTCTTAAGGAATTTTTTCTATATTGTAAAGTATGGTTTATCATCTATCAATAAATTAACTAATAAATAAATTGTCATGTCTATATCATATATTTATTTTATTTTATTATTTCAAGGTTATTTATATATTTATGTGATCTATAGTTATATTGATGATTATATTTGGTCACATAAGATAAATAAATGCGGAATCATGCTTGAGAACAAATTGGTATGTTTATTTAATAATGTATACGTTTTTAAAAAAACATGTTCAACATAAATTAATTAAAAATATATAAAATAAGATAAATTATACTTGTAAATTACAAATGTGAAAATTATTATATCAATCAGGTCTAAATAATATGTATGCATCAAATAATATTACCAATCATTTGAAGAAAAAACTAAGGATATGTAAACATATGTTAAAAATTCCTTCATCATAAATATTATGAAATCAAAATTTCATACATCCATTGAGTTTCAATATAACTATAGTTTAAATAAGGGGTATATCCCTCTTAAGGGTACATTGAATTACTGGGGATTTCAAATGTATGTTTTTGGGTGACTTGAACTTTTTTACATCAAGAGATGTTTCCCTAGAATGTATTGGGGTAACTTAGTGGAAATTCTTGATGATATATTTTTATATAAATTCAGGGTAGGGGAGTCTACTCAATAAATAATGCATAAGTGGGATAATACAAATGATAAGAAAATAATACCGAAATATAATTTTTTAATTTGATGTGTCCTATTTTAGTATTATAATAAGGGAAATGTTTTTCATTTCCAATTGTTATATGATTGAGTGGGTATTTGGAATTCAACAGTGAGGGATATTATAATTTTATTAAAGAGTGTGAGGCTTAATTAAATTATTTATTATATCATATTTAGTAATCATGGAAAATTATTCTAATGTACTTATAATTTTTTTAGATAATTGAAAGCCACCACACACTATAATTTCATTCTATCCTGAAGAAATATAATATCATAACTTGTGAAAAATATATATATTGGTGAAAGAATATTATTTTTGTACTAATCAAAGAATGAAATTTTTATATAATAGATTCATTTATTACCATTGATATTTTTCAAGAAAAGTGGAGAGGAAAAAAGGACTTCTAGATATACAAATTTGATACAATTGGTTTGTCAATAACTCATGTTATTATACATTAATAATGAGCTCTAAATTATTTATAGAGATATTTATCCTTACCCCCATGTTGTCTTATCTCCAAGATATTACATGGAGATAGAAAGAAAATATTTTATAGAAATCTCCAACGAACTCATTTGGTGTAAATTTGGATAAGAATAAGCTTTTTACATTACATATTTAAAAAAATATGTTACATTTATGGTATAGAAATGTTATCATTAACACTACATAAATATATGTATACATACATCTTCCACTCATTACTTCCTCTATACTTATTGAGCTTTACTGTTAATTTAAATATAATTAATAGATATATTTCTATATCTGTTCTTTTAACATTTGTTCTCCAAGTGCATAAAGACATAAATAAAGGTAAGTATTATATCATTACATTATGTAAAAAATAATGTTTAGGAAAAAAATGCCCCGAATAAGTTCTAATGTAAATAAATATTTCTAATTCCATTCAAATAAGTTAATGATCAAGATTGAGGATAAAAATAAGGATTATATAGGTTTCTTATATGGAAAATGGAAAACAAAGTAGGAATTCTATGTTAGTAAATATTTAATTATATACATCATGTATGATAATTATTGAGTGTAATATTTCCTTATTTATTAATTAGGAATTTTATATAAATATTGTTTCCAATAATAATATCAAAATACTGGAAAAAAGTATATTTCAGAAGATTAACTAAGGTGTCATTGATTGTTAAGAGGTAAATAGAGTGAGACTAATTTTGAAGGATATAAGATATTATAATCTCATATTACTTTATAGAATGTTATTAGTTTGAAATTTTTTAATTTATATAAATAATTTAACCAATAAAATATTTGTTGTTCAATTAATCAAATATGAGTTTCTTTTCATTTTTAAAAATAGAGGATACTTGTTTTAAAAAATATAGTTCTTGGTATGGTATGGTATAACTAAATAACTAACATTATTGACTAGAATATATAAATAAATTCCAATAAAATTATAATGAATCATGTTAAAAAGACCCATATTATACTTAGATGTGGAATCATTGACGTGGTCATGTAAACGATACGAATTTCAAAAAAAATATCAATATTGGTATACTGATCCTTTTAAATTGAAACCCTATGATATATGTCCTAGTTGTTTATAAAGAAGAATGTACAAGTTTACATTTAGTGGAAAAGGCGAGAGAGAAATAGATCATCTAAAATTAGTTTTTAGTGATATTGTTGACTATTTCCAAAATAATCTAGAGGTGGATATTAAAAAATTATTACATTACTAATTATTTTAGAAAATATTTTAATATCCACTTGATTATTAATAATACTTGTTCCTTTTATAATTTTATGAATTATAAAAATTATGTAGAGAATAAACTATTTTAAAAGATAAATAAACAACACTAACTACATTTGGTGATTTTATTAACCAATAAATCAATGATTATCTAAAAGAGTTTTGGATATTCTACGAACTCACTTGTCAGGAACCAGAGGGGGTACCTTAGTAACCAGATAATCGAGGCGACCCATACATAGCTCATAAGAAGTTCCTCATCACCATGGTTCAATGAATAGGACCTAGAATTATAAAAATCGAAATAAAGAATGTTTTTTTCACTAAAAATGTGGAATTAAAAGGAACATGACTATATGAATGTAAAAAAGAAACTCCACTGTGTAATATATACCAGAAGTGAAATAGGATTTAAATCCTCAAGTACTATATATGAAGTATGAAAAAAAGTGAAACACATCCCATGTCCCAGATGACACAACACACCAAGACCAATGAAAAATAGCTAGATACACCTCCCAGAGATCCTCGAACCTGGAAAGAGATAATCTACGGACACCTGAAGGAAAAAGTAGGTGTGACCTAAAAATCCTAGTAGTGTCTCACACGAGATTTTGTATGTGATTTCTATAATATATTAAACAAAGTAACACAATCAAATATATAAAAAAAAATAGGTTCATAATTTCGATGCATATTTAAACAAAACATGTTATAAAGTTCCAAATTATGGAAAATACATTATGAAAAGGATTTAAAATTGATGAAATATTAATAAAACAGTGCATTGGAAAAATATTCTTTTAATATTTTTAATATAAATTTTGATGGCATGTAATGAAGATGAACAACAATGGAAATATTAATATATCAAATATAAAAAATCAAGCAACATGGTCATATTTAAAATAGGTACGAAAGGTTCAGGCTATAATATTCTACACTCTATAGGTGATCATAAAAATATGTGTACACACACGTAATTTGGACACAGTTCATAAAGGACCAATCATCATCTCATATGGGATGTTACGTACAACATTTTTTATAATGTTGTATAATCATAGATTTTTTCCAAATAACTCTCTATGTACATAAGTTTTGAATTTTCTCTTACAAAATAAATGATGGGTAATTTATATTAAGAAAATAAAATCAAATCCCATCCCCACTTTTAAATACCAATTTTCCATTTAATAACATGACAAGTTTTAATAAAAAATATTCCCTTTTTACAAGATAAAACCATTGGGATTCTACATAAACATTTTAACCAATTTTCCCAATTTATCAAATTCAATTAATTTTGATTCAATAATAAAATTCAATAATTCAAGTGATACAATTTCCAATCATTTGAACACATACCCCAATTCAACAAAATTGGTGGATTTTCCCCAATTTGTCATGAAATCCATTTCCAACCTCAAAATTCATTAGAAATTGTTTTCAATCAATACAAATTGAATAAAATTTCAAACAATTGAATCTAAATTAAAAACTGAAATAATCCATGAAATTTAAGGTTAACAATTAATCCAAATGAAATGGAATCACCTACATTTTTCTTGAAACATAATGCCTACTACAAAACCAACAAACGACAAAAAAGGCTAGTAACACATATAAACTCATCCTAAAAATGCTACACAATAACATGGTGTATAGATCCCTCAATTTATGGATGATCTACTGAACCCCACATAGTAGAAATAGAATGATACAAAGAAACAAGGATATTTCTTACATAGTAATTCACACCGAAAGCTAAACGATGATCTAATGTCGAATGAAATTCCCATAAAGGGTTGGAGAGTTTCATGATCACCTCGGATAGCCTTCAGTTTAAGAGAAATGAATATAGATAGGAGGAAAAGTTATAATTTTAGTTGTACTAGCTGAATATAATTAATAAGTGAGGAATTACACAACATGTAATCCCGTTAAACATCGTGAAATTGTAAAATTCCATAAATGATTAAAAACCCATCATTTTGAATTAAAAACTAATTTTTATTTTACTCATGATGTGTAAAAAATCATCATGTCATGTAACTTTCCTAGGGTTAACCCATCCCACGGTATGAAACTAGAAACCATAACACATTTTATAACCTTATTACACTATATGAGAAACTCATTCAACCTAAATAGAACATTGGCTAAATCTGAGAGTCCAAGAAGTATGTGACATCAACATTATAAGTATCCTCTCGATTCCTTCATGACCCTACACATAAAACTAAAAAGGAAAACCATGATAAGGCTTAGATCACAACTAATATAATGGTAATACGATGTTACAACATCCCTTCCACAAAAATGTTTTGTTCCCAAAAAGGCTATGTAGAAGCTTCCATTCCAAATAGAGGATTCCACTATTATCTCATTAGAGACTTGCATTCCCATTTCTCATGACTATCACAACCATTCTAAAAAATCACATGAACCAATAGTATCATCCTCCCATGATGTTCCTTGGACTTAAAATCAACTATCCAGAATGACTGTTTAGTCATAGATAAATCAGGTTAAACTTCAAGATCACTCCAGCTCAAAATGTGAGATGGATCAGAAAAATACATTGGAGGCAGAGATACATTAAACACATTATGTATCAATGTTAGGAATATTGTATGTGCTAAATGATATAAAACTTTACATTCCTACTCAAAAATATCAAAAGGTACCATAAAATGAGATAAAAACATCTCTTTCCTCCCATGTAGTCAATGACCCAATCAGGGTGAAATTTTGATGAACGACTAGTCACTAACTAAAATATCCATGGGTCTTTAGGGAAGATTATTATAAATCTCATATCGAATTTATGACATCATCATTCTATAAAAAATCAACTGAATATTTTTTGTCATCTCTTTCACAAAACATGGTCCCACTAAATAACTTTCACCAATCTCCGGCCAACAAAATAGTGATTTACAAGGCCACACATTAAAGGTTTGTGAAGTATCCACTCTTATCATAGAATAGTAACTATTATTATCATAAAACTCGAGCAGTATTAAAGGATCACCCCAATCCCCACCAAAGTCGAGAACAAAAGTGTGGAGCATATCCTTAAGAATCTGTATAATTATTTCTATCTTGTCATCTGACTGTGGATGGTATGGCATACTCAAATGAATGTGAGAAACTAGTGCCTCTTGAAGACCTCTAAAAAAGAGAGAAGTGAAATGAGGATCTATTTCATAGACTATAGTAGAAGAAACAATATGAAAATGAACAATTTCATTCACATAGATATTTCCCAACTCCTCGACTTTGGTTGTATCACAAATGGGTAAAATGTGTACCGATTTCGTTAGTTAATTGATCAAAAACCATATCACATTCTTGTTTCTATGGGTATGTCGAAACCCAACCAAAAAGTACATTGAGATATCATTCAACTTATATGTGGGTACTGGATGTGGCTACATCAAACCCTAAGGCTTTTGGTTCTCGTAATTCTCTTGTTGGCATGTATAACAATGAGAAACAAACTAAAAAATGTCTCATCTCCTAACTAGCCACCAGAACATCTGCTTCATGTTATAGAAAATCATAGTGGTTTCATAGTATACTTCCCACTGAGAACTATGGGAATATCCAATCATATTTTCAGTAACCACTAACAGAATAGCATAGATATTCTTATAAGAAAGAATACCCACTTTGGAGAATGAATATTGAGAAATTGTATCTTCACCATAAAAAGAGACTCCAATGATAAAAAATTCATCATCAAGAAGATGATCCTAAATAGTCATCTTAAGAAGAGTGGATTACAATAGAATAATTTCTAAATAAACCTCATCCTAGGATTCCTGGATACCAATTTGCAACTGTTCAAAGAGATACATCAAATTCCAATATTTTGATGATTCTTTCATAGCCTCGGTCAAAAGTTTCATGCTCAATGAATCTGTAACAACATTCCCTTTTGTTGGGGTATTGTGAAAGTCGAAATCAGAAGACTATAGGTATCCGACCCATTTCCATGGATGGATATTCCAATATTTTTTAGAGAATATATAACTAAAGATCTTGTGGTTTGAATACACGATTAACATTTCTCAGTAACAGTAATGCAACTAACTCTTAAGAGTGTTCATAATAGCTGGATGTTCATGTTCATGGGTAGGATAAATCTTTTAGTGGAAACTATGATGATGAGACACATAGAAATGAAATGGTTACCGTGATTAATAAAATAACCAAATACTAAACTCGATGAATAAAAATGACCATGTATCCCTACCCGGCCACTGTCAGAGTTAACACCAGTACATTAATCAGAATATGCTTAAATCAATGGAACAGCTCTAATATTTTTCATCCCAAGAAATATTTACTCTCTTCCATGTTAAATTAGTCATTAGATAATCCAACTTGGATATGTCCTTACAAACTGACAATAATATCTGGCCAAACCCAGAAGGTTAGAATATCTAAGCCATTTTGTTGTTATTCTGATGTCATAACAAAATTCATCTTTTTGGGATCAAATAAAATATAATGATATGACAATGTGTGTCCCAAAAAATTTACTTCCCAAAACAAATTTTTTTTTGAAATCTTGACATAGATCAGGGATTTCTAAACTGAACCAGAACTTTTCTCAGATGATGCACTTGATCCTTCTTAGAATTATCGAAAAAAAGGATGTCATCTTCAAATAAGAACATGAAATTATTGATAAAATCATGTAAAATAATATTCACTACATCCATGAAAACTAAACGAGTGTTGGTCAAACCAAAGGGGATAACAAGTTACACATAATGATTGTACCTGCTCCAAAAGGCAGTTTCTTGAATGTCAGATTTTTTTTATCATAATCTAAATGTATTCAAATAGAAAGTCAATCATTGAGAGCCACATTTACCATTTAACTAATAAAATATATAATCAATATTATTAAAGATATAATTTTTCTTTATGGTTACTCGATTGATCATTTTTTAATCAATATATAGGAAAATAAAACAATACTTTTTTGGAAAAGATAACTAGCGCTACCTAGGGCGACACACTCGGGCATATGAACCCGTTCTCTAGGAGATCATCCATTTGGGACATCAATTATTTCAGTTCAATTAGATCCATATGGTAATAGGGAATATAAATTCATCGAGTACAATACATAAAATAAATAGAAAACTAAAACTCGCTAACAAATATAACACCATAAAAGTAATATGGAAAAACATCAGGAAACTTGATGATAACTAGAGGGAGACTGACATTGAATGATTTCCACTGCATTTTAAATAAAGCCATGAATAACACATTTCCCAACTCTGTATAATAAGTTCTAGACCTGATCAACCATGGGTCACATTTCCATTAGAAGACACATCTCACACCACTAGGTGTATTAATAGAGAACTGTCGAATATAACAGTCAATCCAAACCCAATAATAAATAAACCAGTCTATTCTAAAAATTCCATCAAGAGGCTCAATTTCAAGAACCAGAAATCTCCTTGAAATATCCAAATCTGATAGAGAGAGAATAAATGTGGGAATATGGAGACACTGCTCTCTCATATATCAAAATAGTGTAGTAATATACATTTCAAAAGGTAACATCAACATATGAAGATTAAGATTATTCACAATACAGGTTGAAATAAATGAGTGAGATGCACTAGTATTAAATATGGAAGTCCCTAGTGATTATGATATAGTAATGGTGCATCTCATAGATTCTGGACTTTAATCTACTTCCTCTAGAGTCACTTCCACTGTGTGAAAAATCATCATTCTAGATTCTTATGGTTGGAACCCATTTGTAAGTGATG
This sequence comes from Viscum album, assembly GCA_963277665.1. Lineage (NCBI taxonomy): Eukaryota > Viridiplantae > Streptophyta > Magnoliopsida > Santalales > Viscaceae > Viscum > Viscum album. Next base: position 1,417,644,234 of record OY728123.1, on the reverse strand, counting down.
CATTTGATTTCCCAATAGTTTTTCTAGGGTTTTATGATCATGTGGCATTTCAATTGTATAAAATATACGAAAGAACATTTGAAAGTTCCCTAATAATCCTTGGGATCCAAAATTCATGGTTTCCTCTGTGAAAAACATCTTTCAATAACCCGATCCTCCATAATGTTATTGTAACACCCAAAGATTTTATGAAAAATATTCTTTTAATTTCATTAATGTCTTGTGTTATATTCTACACCAAGATTACCTTGCGCTATACGCAACAACGTATTAGCTTGCAGTATACGCAACACTATTCTTGGATCGTGTTACACACAATTTTGATAATAGTTATTCTACGCAACATTGAGTATATATATATTTATATATTCAATGTATAAATGAAATATGGTTGGATTGTGTTATACGAAACAATGAAGGATTCTTTCACAACATGCAACCCTGACTTGGCTTGCATTACACGCAATCGCGACCTTCCTCGATAGCGTGTGTTGTACGCAATATCGGGTTTTAATAAACAATGTTATATTATTATAATATTGTCATGAACTAGATGTTATGAATAGTATTAACTAAATTTTGAATTTTATAACATTATTATTCATCTTACACATTTCTAGAAAATGGTATACGAACAAAATAAATTTTTCGGGTAAAATAAGTATTTTTCAAAAAATGAAGTTTTGACGCCTTTTGATGGCGCACCCACATTAAATCTAGTTTTTGACATGTTTATAAGTTCAATTTTACATAATAAAATTCATATTTGGAATCAAGAAATAAAAATTTACTTAGGATAAATTTTTCATATTATTCTGGTAACTTTCACATTTTAATGAATAGTAAAAACACGCTATATTTTAATTAAAAACAACTTTTTTCATTGTAATATCTTATGTGGTTAAATTATAATATTAAATGGTTTTAAAGTATAAATATAATATATTTTTACCATTTAATATAATGTATTTCATTAGAATTGATTTTACCTTGAATTTGTAGGTTAAATCAATTCAATCTTTTGCAATGTTTTAAACAAAAACCCGTTTTTATTCGACAATGGGATTAATTTTAATTTAATTTCTGCAACTTCTGTGTATTGAATTTTAAAAAATGGAATCCATATTTGGAATCAGTGGGTCCAAATTATGTTAATTGGATACTTTTTATTTTTGGGAATTATGAATAGTAACTATGGTAAATTTTATTTACCATAGTTAAAGGTAAATCGGGTAATTAAGGGTAAATATAATATATTAAAATTACCCTAACAAATGTCAAAATATTATTGGATGACTAAAAAGCTACCCATATCACCTAAGGGTCGGATTAGATTCATTTAATTAAATTTTTTCAATGAAAATAATTTAATTATTATTAAAACCAAAGAATGTGACAACATGTCACTTTCTTAAATCTTATAAGTATAATAATTTTAATCTAGTGATAAACTTCATGAAAATTCTAACATGAATAGTCTCCAGAATTATAATACAATTATCTACATCATAGGAATTTATTTAGAATTTTTAGGTGTTAAATAAGTATCATTTATTATGACACAAAAATGATGCAGTAATTGTCTTATTAATTAATTATTGACATAATTGATGTTATAAATGACCAAATAAATGTAATATGAGACTTTTTATGACTTAAACTAATTTTCTAGGTTAATATGACATGTTATTGTTGATTTATGTAACTTGGTTAAAACTTATAATTCTGTTATGAATTTCAAAAAAAATCATGTACCAAATAGTGTCAAATTGACATAAAATAGTTTTTAAAACAAATATTATATTATTAATTGTTATTTTATTCTTAAAAATCTAAGGTTCGGCCAAATTACATAGATAAGATTATATATATTAATAATAAACAACTTGGAGTTATTTTGGATTGATATTGTAAGTTTATTAACCATATAGTGTAAGAAAACAAAAAGACACCGTAAAAGTTAAATTATTTAACTTAGAGTTAAATCTAATTGATAAGGTTAAAATAATAACCTAAACTTGTCTAAATCCTATCGGATGAGAGGATTTCGACCCATCCCCACCTTATCCTCGAAATAAATGAATTTGGATCTATTTAAAACCAAACTCGACTTTATAATAAAATAATATTTTTAGTTATTCCAAAGGTGCCCCTCTCATCCCTTATAAAAGGGCACCTCCTCCCTCTCTTCCTCACACAACTTTGAGCCTTCAAGCTCGTCCAATACATCCAAATTATCTTCTCCACTTCCCCAGAAACATCCTAGAGGTTCTTGTCTTCCTCAAAGGCCAATTTTAGTGCCCTAAGAGGAGATCTCAAAGAGGCGCTTCAAAGAAGAGGTAATTTCCGTTACCGATTCTTTCACCTTTATTTCTTCTTCCACTTCTTCTTAATAGGTTGTTTCATTATGAATTAATAACATCAGTATCACTCATATAATGATATGTTATTATAGGTATGAAACAATCCTATTTCACCATCTATCCATCCTACGGAAGACGAAATCACCGGGCGTGCGTACGTACAGAGTACCGTCTCCACGCCATGGTGAAATCTATCTTCCACCAACACCTTACATGGATGGGTATAATGATGTAAAGAATAACTATAAATAGTTATTAAAACATCATAATTATTTTTATATATTGTATCATCCACTCCAATTCAATTCAATAATCATGAAAATGATATCATCGCTCGTGCGTACGTACGGACTAACGTCTCCACGATGCGATGAGATTCATTCTCCACTTTACCATTCGTGAATGATTATAAAGTACATATAATAAGTAATCATGAAATATATGACATAATATTGATACTTTATTTATGTGTATATATATTTATTTCATCTACTTAATTCCATTCAACTCAATAAGGAAACGAAAACAGCGTTCATGCGTACGTATGGCCTACGGTCTCCATGAACGGTGTATTTCTTTCCATTTACTGATTTATTATATATATGTATATTATGAATATATATTATATATAAATCATGTTTTATATTCTGGAATTAAGTAATCATGATCTAAGTAATCATATATATAATTACAAGTCAAAAATGGATGACAAATGAAACGATTTTACCCAAAACGCTTCTTTAACATGGAATTTATAAAAGAACGGGTAATATAAAGTCATAAGTGAACCATATATGATATAATAACAATGAGTATGATTCTGTAATATGTCAGTTACATTATTTAAATCATTATACAGTAGGTTCAGACACTTACGAAGAAAATCGGACCTAAGGTAAGGGAAATATCACAATCTCATTTTTATCCAAGATTGTTTATACTTTGAAATTTACTAGGGTGTATTTTATCATCCACAGCTATGTTTCCTCAATATGTAATGTTATTTCCATCAACCTAAAATTGTTTAAATCCAATTTTACTCTTCGGTGAGTTTTTAGTAAAAGATATGAAAAGAATCTTTTGTCGTTTTTCGTACGATGTACTTTTTGACTTTTCCGACAAAAGTACGAGAAGAATGTTTTTTTAACTTATACGAAATGAATGGATTTTTAAAACATTATTTCCAAGAAGCTTCCATTAAATGTTTTCAAGTTTATTTTTAATCAACTTATTTTAGTTTAAAATTGTATGACATGTTAAGAAAGGAAAATTGTTTTTCAAGTATAAAGGATATTTTCCTCAATAATGGAGTTCAAGTGTTTTATCAAAATTATTTTCCATCTAAGATAATAAAGGGTTCTGTTTTTCTTGATTTGATTATGTTGTGATGGAATTATATTTTTATGAATTCCTTTATCTTATATGAGTTGTTTTATGATGTCCCGATGATTAAGATTCCCATTTTTATTTGGGTTGTGAAATGATGTATGATTTATGATTTTGTGTCACACATAAGAATGGTATCATTATGAGATGGGTGTGAATAATATCTCCTTCCAATGCATTGGGTAAATATTTTATATCTCATGAGATAGACATGGCTGGAATGGTAGGTTATACCGGTTCAGTGAAACAGGACTGAAACGAGGGTGACTCCGTTCAGAAAGAGACTTTGCCCACTAAGATAGTCTTGGCAATGAGTCTGGACTAACAAGAAATGATTCTCTATGATTATGTGTGTATGCCACAAAGTTTCATTTTTTAAGTTATGATTATTGGGATTACATTTCACTACTATGATTTATCCCATGTTATGAAATTATGATCTCTTTTGTAGGTTAAGATTTCCAAAAGATATGTTCTTATGAATATTATGTGATTGATATTTATTTTGTTGACCCTTACTGAGCATTTTAGCGCACCCTTTTATGTTTTCTTTTCCCCAGGATATAATGAAAGGTTTTAGGTAAGAAGAAAAAGGAAGTTCTTTATGGGAGATGTTGAAGATCTTTCACCACGATTAGAAGATTATATTCCGAGTTTCCAAAGACACTAAACTATTAAGGTCCTTATGTGTGTGTTTTTGTAATGTACTATGTATTCTTCAAAAGTAATGTAATGTCCATGTACGTTAAGCTTAGGGTCTCTACAATTGGTATCAGAGGAAAGCTTTAGTCAACCTTTGGAAACTAGGATGCGAAAACGTTAGTGAGATCCCTAGAGATATTTCTACGGGATGTCCCTAAGGTTAAGTATACGTATAGGTTATAGTACTAGAATTACGCTAACGATCATATAATTTAACCTAAGAAGTTAGATATTGAGGATACTCCCCCTTTATAATGTTTTTTCCCTAACATGATTTTTGCCTCTCACAGTATTCGTTTTGGGTTTTAGACGATGGATGGAACCTGAAGGAACCGTGTTGATCAATGCAATGGACAATGCAATGATTGCCCTCCTGAACAAACAAATGTTATGGGAGATGGAGTGAAAAATCTTATTACTATACTTACACAAGCTATGAATCATTCTGGACATCCAAATGAGCAGAGAAGGGAACAATATTCTATTGAGTCCTTCATGAGGCAACGTCCACCTTCTTTCAGTGGGTCTTCCGATCCACTTGTTCCTGAACAATGGATCAGTACCACTGAAAAGATATTTTCAGTTCTTCAATGTTCTGAGCATGATAAAGTCATCTTAGCAGTATATCGTTTGGAAGGTGAAGTTGATCAATGGTGTAATCTTATCAAGAATACGAGGCCAAGAGATGAAATTGAGTCCATCGAATGGGACGAGTTCAAGAACTTGTTTTTCAGTATGTACATCCCTCGTATTCTTATAAAAAATATGGAAAAGGAGTTTCTTTAGCTGAAGCAGAAGGATGGTGAATCTGTTGGTATATACGAAGCTAATTTTTCAAGACTTACAAGGTATGAATCTGGCATTATCATCCAACCTGAAAGTAAAGTTGATCTATTTTTCAGTGTCTTAAAACCAAGTCTTCGAAGGGAATTAGCTATAAGAGACTTCAGTATCTATGAAGAAATTTTGTGTTGTGCTATCAAGGTAGAAATGGAAGTTGGCGTTACATATCCCTCTCATGATTTTTACAAGAAACGAAAGATGGAGTACAAGGAGAAATCTTAGAATAATGGTGAAAAGAAGATGAATGTTTCCTTATGCACAAAGTGTGGAAAGAAGCATGGTGGAGATTGTCTTAAAGGGACTAGAAAATGTTTTATGTGTGGAGAAGAAGGTCATCGAGCAGCTGAGTGTCGAAGTAATGGGAAAAGGGTTTCTAATGATGTGAATAAAGCAAACACTGCAGAGAACGCACCACCAACACTTCAACACTTCAAGTGCAAGGAAATGGGGTATTATGCTAAGAAATGCCCTAATCCAAGGGTTAGTGATGATCGACATGAGCAACTGCTTAAGGCAATGGACAAAGGGAAGTCACATGCGATCACTATTGGCGATGTTGAATATGACAACGATGTGGTGGAATGATTAAGTGTTTATGTAATGGGATTCCAAAATAATGGTGTATCATAAAGTATTGGAATATTTATGTATTGGTCTAATGTGGTATTCAAAGTGATTGAGATATTTTTTGGAAATAAGATGATATGCGCATAATGAAGGGAAAACGAGAAAACAAAATGTTTAACAGTATTCATGAGCACATGATTGATATAAGGACTAAGTGATATCATGGTTTGAGTATATAGAATTTTGAGGATTTTGGTATGTGGAAAGTGTTAACTTTTAACTGCATTCATATTTTCACTAAGGTTCAATGGGTATTCATTCTTCAAGAGAATACATGATTAAGGTATTCACATGTTTGTAATTTGACCAGCAAGATATATCTTATGATATATGGGGGATAAATGATGGCATTCACGTGATTGTTCTGTGACATTTCAAGTAATCATTTTCTTTATACTATGAGCTTGGACCGAAGTATTTTAGATAAGCGTAAAGATTAGAATGGATTATGTTGGACATAAGATAGGATAAAACGTTTTTCGATATTATTGATGGGATGTTATAGTAATATAGCTTTAGAAAAAGGACAACCTGCAGGACGGGCGACAGCCCATCGTGTCGGACAAGGCTGTGGGAATCGAACCCACAACCGAAGTGTGACTGGCCTTTATCGCCTACCACTGGCCTACAGGAAGTCCCTGTTTAGTAGAAACTAGTTTTATTATACTAAGCAGTATGATATATGAAGTATAAGTCCATTTTAGGAACCATATACGATTAATCTCACTATAGAATGACTTATATATATTTAATAACTTTTGCTAACCTTTTGTTTGAGACAGATGTAATGACCCGTCATTCTATCACATGATCTGCTAACACTTCACGAATAACAAATTCAAATTTATTTATTTAAGAGATGAAGTAGAAATTGTTCAAGGCACGGACAACAGTGATATTGTACCAAAATAAAGTATGTATTTATTCTAATTCAAATTCTTCAACTTTAGGGAAACGATCTTGAAAACCAAAAATGTTGTCCTAATGCTCTTATATCTGATTAATCAGATGGTACCTTAGATCGTCACAAATTTATGGATTTGTGATTGTTGTCTTTTCCATTGCCATGTTCTCTACCACTCACCATCAGAACATGATGGTTAGATTTTTCTTCCATATCCATATTTTCACCTATGTGGAAACCCAGTGATTAGTATATTTGGGTAACCTTTACGTTTCATACTTTTGTTTTTAATGATTGGTTTTGGTATTCCTTTTTACGATGTGGGTTTCTATTAAAGATACTTTCGAGTAGTAAACCATTTATAACCCCGACGAATTTCGAGGGCGAAATTCATTTTATGGGTGGTAGAATGTAACACCCCTAGATTTTATGAAAAATATTTTTTTAATTTCATTAATGTCTTGTGTTGTATTCTACACCAAGATTACCTTGCGCTATATGCAACACTGTATTAGCTTGCAGTATACGCAACACTATTCTTGGATCCTGTTACACACAGTTTTGATAATAGTTATTCTACGCAACATTGAGTATATATATATATATATATTCAATGTATAAATGAAATATGGTTGGATTCTGTTATATGAAACAATGAAGGATTATTTCACAACACGCAACCCTGACTTGGCTTGCATTACACGCAATCGCGACCTTCCTCGACAGCGTGTGTTGTACGCCATACCGGGTTTTAATAAAAAATGTTATATTATTATAATATTGTCATGAACTAGCCGTTATGAATAGTATTAACTAAATTTTGAATTTTATAACATTATTATTCATCTTACACATTTCTAGAACATGTTATAAGAACAAAATAAATATTTCGGGTAAAATAAGTATTTTTCAAAAAATGCAGTTTTGCCACCTTTTGATGGCGCACCCACTTTAAATATAGTTTTTGACATGTTTATAAGTTCAATTTTACAAAATAAAATTCTTATTTGGAATCAAGAATTAAAAATTTACTTCGGATAAATTTTTCATATTATTCTGGTAACTTTCACATTTTAATGAATAGTAAAAACACGCTATATTTTAATTAAAAACAACTTTTTTCATCGTAATATCTTATGTGGTTAAATTATAATATTGAATGGTTTTAAAGTATAAATAGAATATATTTTTACCATTTAATATAATGTATTTCATTATCATTGATTTTACCTTGAATTCGTAGGTTAAATCAATTCAATCTTTTGCAATGTTTTAAACAAAAACCCGTTTTTATTCGACAACAAGATTAATTTTAATTTAATTTCTGTAACTTCTGTGTTTTGAATTTTAAAAAATGGATTCCATATTTGGAATCAGTGTGTCGAAATTATGTTAATAGGATACTTTTTATTTTTGGGAATTATGAATAGTAACTACGGTAAATTTTATTTACCATAGTTAAAGGTAAATCGGGTAATTAAGGGTAAATATAATATTTTAAAATTACCCTAACAAATGTCAAAATCCTATAGGATGAATAAAAATCGACCCATATCACCTAAGGGTTGGATTAGATTCATTTAATTAAATTTTGTCAATGAAAATAATTTATTTATTATTAAAACCAAAGAATGTGACAACATGTCACTTTCTTAAATCTTATAAGTATAATAATTTTAATCTAGTGATAAACATCATGAAAATTCGAACATGAATAGTATCCAAAAATCTAATACAATTATCTACATCATAAAAATTTATTCAGAATTTTTAGGGATTAAATAATTATCATTTATTATGACACAAAGATGATGTAGTAATTGTATTATTAATGAAATATTGACAAAATTGATGTTATAAATGACCAAATAAATGTAATTTCAGACATTTATGACATAAACTAATTTTATAGGTTAATATGACATGATATAGTTGATTTAAGTAACTTGGTTCGAACTTATAATTCTGTTATTAATTTCATAAAAATCATGTACCAAATATTGTCAAAATTGACATAAAATAGTTTTTAAAACAAATATTATATTATTAATTGTTATTTTATTCCTAAAAATATAAGGTTCATCAAAATGACTTAGATAAGGTTATATATATTAATAATAAACAACTTGGGGTTCTTTTGGCTTGATATAGTATGTTTATTAACCATATAGTGTAAGAAAACAAAAAGACACGGTAAATGTTAAATTTTTTAACATAGAGTTAAATCTAATTGATAAGGTTAAAATAATAACCTAAACTTGTCTAAATCCTATTGGATGAGAGGATTTCGACCCATCCCCACCTTATCCTCGAAATAAATCAATTTCGATCTATTTAAAACCAAACTTGACTTTATAATAAAATAATATTTTTAGTTATTCCAAAGGTGCCCCTGTCCTCCCTTATAAAAGGGCACCTCCTCCCTCTCTTTCTCACACAACTTTGAGCCTTTAATCTCGGCCAATACCTGCCAAATTATCTTCTCCACTTCCCAAGAAACATCCTAGAGGTTCTGGTCTTCCTCAAAGTCCAATTTTAGTGCCGTAAGAGGAGATCTCAAAGAGGCGCTTCAAAGAAGAGATAATTTATGTTACCGATTCTTTCACCTTTATTTCTACTTCCACTTATTCTTCTTAGGTTTTTTCATTATGAATTAATAACATCAGTATCAATAATATACTTATATGTTATTCTAAGTATGAAACAATCCAATTTCACCATCTATCCATCCTACAGAAAATGAAATCACTGCGCATGCGTACGTACAGAATACCGTCTCCACGCCGTGGTGAAATCTATTTTCCACCAACACCTTACATGGATGGGTATAATGGTGTAAAGAATAACTATACATAGTTATTATAACATCATAATGATTTTGATATAGTGTATCATCCACTCCAATTCAATTCAATAATCATGAAAATGATATCATCGCTCGTGCGTACGTACGGACTACCGTCTCCACGAAGCGATGAGATTCATTCTCCACTTTAACCATTCGTGAATGATTATAAAGTACATATAATAAGTAATCATGAAATATATGACATAATAATGATACTGTATTTATGTGTATATATATGTATTTCATCTACCTAATTCCATTCAACTCAATAAGGAAACGAAAACAGTGTTCATGCGTACGAACGGCCTACCGTCTCCATGAACGGTGTATTTCTTTCCTTTTACTGATTTATTATATATATGTATATTATGAATATATATTATATATAAATCATGTTTTATATTCTGGAATTAAGTAATCATGATCTAAGTAATCATATGAATAATTACAAGTCAAAACATGGACGACAAATGAAACGATTTTACCCAAAACCCTTCTTTATCATGGAATTTACAAAAGAACGGGTAATATAAAGCCATAAGTGAACCATATATGATATAATAACAATGAATATGATTCTGTAATAAGTCAATGACATTATTTAAATCATTATACAGGAGTTTCGGACACTTACGAAGAAAATCGGACCTAAGGTAAGGGAAATTTCACAATCTCATTTTTATCCGGGATTGTTTATACTTTGAAATTTACTGGGGTGTATTTTATCATCCACATCTATGTTTCCTCAATATGTAATGTTATTTCCATCAACCTATAATTGTTTAAATTCAATTTTACCCTTCGGTGAGTTTTTAGTAAAAGATATGAAAGGAATCTTTTGTCGTTTTTCGTACGAGGTACTTTTTGACTTTTCCGAAAAAAGTACAAGAAGAATGTTTTTTTAACTTATACGGAATGAATGGATTTTTAAAACATTATTTCCAAGAAGCTTCCTTTAAACGTTTTCAAGTTTATTTACAATCAAATTATTTTAATTTAAAATTGTATGACATGTTAAGAAAGGAAAATTGTTTTTGATGTAGAAATGATATTTTCCTCAACAATGGATTTCAAGTGTTTTATCAATATTTTTTTCCATCTAAGATAATAAAGGGTTCTGTTTTTCTTTATTTGATTATGTTGTGATGGAATTATATTTTTATGAATTCCTTTATCTTATATGAGTTGTTTTATGATGTCCCGATGTTTAAGATTCCCATTTTAATTTGGGTTGTGAAATGATGTATGATTTATGATTTTGTGGCACACATAAGAATGGTATCATTATGAGATGGGCGAGACCTATATCTCCCTCCAATGCATTGGGTAAAGATTTTATATCTCATGAGATATACATGGCTGGAATGGTAGGTTATACCGGTTCAGTGAAACAGGACTAAAACGAGGGTGACTCGGTTCAGAAAGGGACTTTGTCCACTAAGATAGTCTTGGCAATGAGTCTGAACTAACAAAAATTGATTCTCTATGATTATGTGTGTATGCCAAAAAGTTTCATGTTTTAAGTTATGATTATTGTGATCACATTTCACTACTATGATTTATCCCATGTTATGAAATTATGATATCTTTTGCAGGTTAAGATTTCCAAAAGATATGTTCAAATGAATGTGATGTGATTGATATTTATTTTGTTTACCCTTACTGAGAATTTGAGCTCACCCTGTTATGTTTTCTTTTCCCCAGGATATAAAGAAAGGTTATAGGTAAGAAAAAAAAGGAAGATCTTTATGGGAGATGTTGAAGATCTTTCACCACGATTAGAAGATTATATTCTGGGTTTCCAATGACACTAAACTATTACGGTCCTTATGTGTGTGTTTTTGTAATGTACTAAGTATTCCGCAAAAGTAATGTAATGTCCATTTACGTTAAGCTTCGGGTCTCTACAGTTATCTTATCAAATGGATTTTTCAAGGCACTGCATGAGGTCTTGAATGACCCTACTATTCAAAACCATTGTGAGAATCATCATGATTCCTCTTTCTCTTAGAGGAACTCATGCTGCCACTAGGAGAAAAAGGGACTCTTTTCAACCCTTACATACCAGCTAGGTCCATATATTCTATCATCTCCAATCCAACACATTAGTAAAAGTGCTAAGAATAAGAAAGAAAACATAAGAAAGGATATCTGGTCAAATTCAAAAATTGATCCATTGAGGCGTGATCCTCTACTTGGATACAATCTCAGGCAGAAACTGTACAAGCTTAGTAAACTAATTTGTATACTCATTCATGGTTCGGTTTCCCTACAGATACATGTAAAAATACACAATCTTGGACAACACGATTTACTATGGATTAAACTAGTTTTTGAAAAAAAACCTTGAAGTATTTCCACTCTAAGACCCCATGTTTCTTCCCCATCACCATCGTGTCCCAACATATAATGCTCCATCCCTCCATCATGATGTTTAAACACTTCACCATGACCTTACTTGGTATTTTTATGAACTTAAATAAATGTCATGTCCTATATAACCATTCACCGGCATGTTGAGGATCAGTGGAGCCATTAACAAAAGGTGTCACATAGTGAAGGAACTCTTAATAATGATTTTAAAGAACATCCCTATGAGGTTCTGAGGATGGAGCCTGGATTGGGATTGTAGGTAGTTCTTGTTCCAAAACATTAACAAAATGCATTACCACCTCAACTGGATTAGGATAGAAAATAGTTTTTCCTCGATGTCGTTTAGTAGAATCCACTTCCGAGATCTGATTCACACCTCTTCTCATAGGGATGAAGCTACACACCATTATTAGACAACAATGAAGACATTATATATTTCTCAATCAGATATATGATGTCAACATAATCCTAACCTAATGATCAAAAAATATTTTAATTTCACTCCATCCAAACCAAAATAGGAAAAATAATAGAACTAATCTACAATATTTCTTTACCCAAACATCCCTAGTGACATAAGGTTTATTGTGGTGAGAGTTTTCCAGAAACTCAATCACAATTACTTCCTATGTACTGAAAATATTCCACAAGCGAATACTAACTCAATAAAAAATATAAACCTCACTCTGATACCACTTTATCATGAACTAGCCTTTGTAAACTAGTAATCCTTTAATCTATCCTAACCTCACATAGCCTGAAGGGAGTTCCTCATCCACATGGAACATAAACTAACACTTTAAATCATACAAATTAAAAGTTGGAATAATTTTCCCACTAAAAATGGGTAAATAAAAAAAGACAATATTAATGCCAAAAACAATCTATTGGGAGAAATGCAGTAGATGTAAAATAGGAATTCAAGTCTAAATTACTCCAACCAAAGTACCAAAACAGGGAAAAAAACAACTCATGTCCCATAGGATGCAACTCACCGTGACCAAAGATTGACAACATGATCCACCTACAAGAGATATTTTCCCCTTACTTGAACTTAGATAGATATAATCTATAGACACCCAAAGGCACATGTAGGGTATTGGAAAATAAATACTAGTAGGGTCACCCCAAAGATTACATAACAGATGACAATAATTAATTAACCACATTAATTCTTTATATTTTTAAATAATCATGTTTGGCATTTTAACGAATATTTAAACAAATCATGATATACAGTTCAAATGAATAAAAATAAATCATTAAAGGAATTTGCGAGTGATCGAATATTTATAATGAAATGAATTAAATAATTATATAAAAATGTTTATATAAATTTAGATGGAAAATAAAATATATTAAAATCATTGTCATGTATTTATATTTAAAATATAAATAAGAGAGTAAAATGGTCATCTTCCAAATAGATATGAATGTTATAGGGTATAGGACTCCACACTCTAATCTATAAAATATATTTAGACCCATGTTTTATATACACTAGTAAAAGAGGACTCATCCCCATCACTTATGTGATGTGACCTACTACATTTATGTTTTAGAATGTTGTATAACCGTTGAGTGTTTTCAAATAACTGACAATATACCTAAGGATTTCATGTGTTCTTATACAATAAATGATGTAAAATTTATTTTAATAATTCTTAAAAAACAATTAAATTAGACCCCTCCATTTCTAATTCAAATTTTCCATTTAAAACCAAAATAGGTTTTAATAAAAGAAACCATGCCCTTTTAACAAGATAAAACCACTAGTTTTCTATCAAAACATTTTAATCCATTTACAAAATATAAAAAATTCCATCAATACCATCGCAATATTTAAAATAAAAAAATTCAATTGAATCCAATTCCATCTTTTTTCAAACACAGCCCAATTCAACAAAATTTAGGTTTTCCCCAATTTCTCACTCAAACCATTTCAAAAATCCAAATTCATTGGAATTGGGTTTCAATCAAAACCAATTGAATGAAATTTAAAAAAATTGAATCTAAATAATCTAAATAAATCAATCAAAAAATTTATGGTTAATCAATTTGCTCAAATGTGACAGAATCACCTACAGTTTTTTTGAAACCTAATGCCCGTAATGAAACCCACAAATGAAAATGAAGGTAGAGAAGACCTAAAAATTAAAATTATAAATGTGATACAAAAAAATAGAGTAAAAATACAAAAATTTAAAGATGATCTACTAAATCCAATGATAGATAAAGATAAAGAGATGAATAAACATTGAGAACGCATAACTGGTAATTGACCCCTCATGCGCAATAATGATCAAACACTGAATGAAAGGACCCAGAAGGGTAAGAGATCTCCAAGATCACCTGTGATAAGATTTAGGTTGATGGAAATTAATTAAGAGAGGAGTAAATTCATATATTCAGTTTCTCTTCTTGTACATAAATGACATTTTGGGACTTACATGATGTATACTCTCACTAATGAACTTCTCAAATTCCACCACTGCCAAAAACATATAACATTGAATTTAAAACTTATCATTAATTAACTAATGTTGTGTAGAAAGTATTCACGTCATATAACTTTCATTTTATGAACCCCTCTCATGGTATACACAGAATAACCATTACACAATGTGTAACCAAGTTACATGGTGTGAAAACCCCTTAAAACCTATAGAGAACACGGTTAAACTTGTCAGTCCACCAAGTCTATGACATCACAATTTTAGGTATCCTCTTGATTCCTTTAAAACCCTAACCTGAAAATTAAAAAGTATAATCATGAAATGTTTTATATCGTACATGATATAAATGTAATGAGATGATACATAACTCATCCCTATTAACCATAGTTGAACAATGTGAGTGAAAGGGTGAAATAAATCAAGTTACAAATGGAGATATTGACAATGATTCATTCAAATAATATATTAACATTTTTCTATCATTCAATAAATTTAGAAACAGACATACCAAACTGAGCGACAAAGAATAAAGTAGTAAAAATTCTATATAATTTATTCTATAAGATGAAATCTATTTTTCATATATTCATGTTTGGGGATGTGAAGCCTTTGTTATGAATAAATCAAGAAAAAAACTCACGTCCTGAGGCTCAAATTTTAGAATTATTAGATATTCCAAAGATACAATAGGTTTCAATCTATATGATCATGTTGATGTAAATGTAATTGGAACATGACATACCTTGTTTGCAGAATTGGAGAATATATCTAAAGAAAATAACGATAGAAAGATAAACATTGATGAAGTAATATCCCAAGGGAAACATGTACTGAAATAATAAAGAATTCAATAACATAATGAAGAATATTATAATCCAAATACATATTTTTTCATAGGAGTTCTAGAGAGATAGGAGAACCAAATAGGTATGGTTTTCTTCTCATCGTCGATAGTGACACGTTATTAGTCGAAAATAACAAAACACTTTTTTATAAGGACATATTAGAAAAACAAATATGTTTCAATGTTAAAATAAATTATGAAGTATTTAACAGATTCCATAAACCGAAATAAAAGTTGGGTTTGGGTAGATCCACATGTTTTTCTAAATCCCACTATATTTATGTGGGTGTTAAATAAGGAAACAAAAGTGGATGGGAATGTTTCTATTTATAAGGCTTGATTGTTTGCAAAAGGTTTCAAGAAACATCATTTTATAGATAATGATGAAACCGTTTCACCAATTTTAATATAATAAAACATTAAAAGTATCTTATAATTGAATCTTTAAATTATTTTGAAATTTTACAAATGGAATTCAAGACACATTTCCTTAATAAATATTATAGATGATACCTATATGATACAAAAAAAGGTTTTGTGACACCAAATGGTACCAATATTGAATATAGGTCCCATAGATCCATTTGTTGAGTTAAAAAAATAAAAAACATTGAATACTAATTTTTATGATGATTTAAGATATTGTACTTTTATAAATAATGAATCTGAACCCTATGTCCATAAAATGTTTGTGGGGGTTATGTATTTGTTCATAATATTTATAGATGATATATTATTGATGAAGAATAAGATACCAATATTATACATTATTACTACGTGAATGAATAAAAATTTCTCTATAATGGAAGATGTTTAGATAGACTATATTCTATGAATCAAAATCTATCTTGATAGATATACGAGGTTAATTGAGATAAGCAACAGTATATAAATTGACATGGTATTTAAATATATAAAATGAAACAATCCATGATAGAACTGTTTCCTCTATCACATGATATATGA
The DNA here is from genome assembly GCA_963277665.1 of Viscum album. Lineage (NCBI taxonomy): Eukaryota > Viridiplantae > Streptophyta > Magnoliopsida > Santalales > Viscaceae > Viscum > Viscum album. The sequence continues at coordinate 1,417,627,922 of OY728123.1, read as the reverse complement.
ATCTCAAAGAAAATGCTTCCACCAAAACAAGAAGTGAGGGAAAGGATGATAATATTATATATAAAAGTCTATTGGATCTATCATGAATATCTTGTTATGTATTATTCAGGATGTTTCCCACGACTTGATTAAGGAAGGACGACTTCTACAAAATCCAGAAGATCAATAATTTTCCTTGATAAAAACTATCCAAATGGGACATAGTTGTAAAGTGGATATATTATTATTATTATGAGGAGACAAGGAACTATATATGAAGGGATACCAATTTTTTTTGATAATTAGATCATAAATAACTCAAATTGTAATTTGGATATATTTATTTCATAAATTATGGAGCTAGAGGAAATAAGTGTTATAATAAATTAGTGGGAACTGATTCCATAGTATAATCCAATAGTATTATTTCTTCTTATATAACTAGAATTGTAGTATATATATTCATATTTATATAGAATATTATAGTTAAACCTATAAGTCTGGCCCTGATTAATTTTATTTGTGAAAAAATTCTAGCTATAAATTTAGTTAACAATCCCCAGTCACTTCAATGGAAAACGAATATACTTTGAATGTATAATCTCATGAGATACTTTACTCAAATAATTGAAGTCACAATAAAAGGATTATCCATAGAGGAAAATATGGTAGACCTATTGACTAATGAAATATCTCAATAGAATATTGAACATCATATAACAACTAGTGAGTTGGGTGTAATTGAACATTGACTTTAGTGAATGTGGAACATTATTAGAGTTAGTTCCCTATAACAAAGTGAATGTATTCTTATGTTTTCTAGAAAACATGTATATATATATTTTCACATAATAATTCTTATACAATGTAATATGAATGTGATAATTTCCGTTGATTATTTTTTGCATCAAATGGTTATAGGTGGTACATAGTAATAATGAGAACATAATAATTCTATAATATTATTATTAAATTCATATATCCTATTATCAAGATACATCATCTCAATAAGTCATAGATGAGGATTTATTATCTAGTGATTGGAGATCAAAATATTTAAGACATATTCTCTTGAGGTGTTCACTTTTTGATCTACAGCTAATGGACATCATGAGATTAGACCCACCAATAGAAATTATATATGCTTTATATGTCCTTGTATATTCCAATCTATGGACATGTTTATTATTCATTTGACCTGAGGTCATTATTAATGTTTATCAAAAATCATTTAATTGATATGTAGATTATATCCATTATAGTTTATGCCCCCATAAACATAGAATACATTTTGGGAGTCCTTAATGATATGGAATTAATCAAATAGAAAGAAACGCATTTGTCCCCTCCATATTATTGAATGAATATATATTTGGACCATTGATTAAAATATAATTTTTAAAAAAATCCATGTCCAGAGTATTTTATAGAGAAGTTCATCTCAAAAATTAAATGTAATATATTTTATGTATAGGGATTTATTACACAACTATATATCCTAAATGATCAAATATCAGTTGAATATGGGATTATCTTACAAAACAACATTCATTAGAAGGTTCTTGTAGTTTCTACAATAGATTCATTATTGATTGGTACCTTATCCTATTTGTAGATATAGATCATAAAATATTGGTCATTTTAGAGATTTCCATCTGAGAAATGTTTCTAAACAATCAAAGACTAAGTGTATCTAAAATCTAATTAAATTCTATTGAGTTTCAAAATTAATTTACTCCCAGGTTTGTGGAATTTTTTTTGTTCAAGTAATATTTTATTGTATAATTTCTCTTATAAGATTTTAAAAGATTAAAATACGCGAGTTAAATTTTATAAAACAATTTAAATATTCAGAAGGTAATATATAAATATATTTTTATTTATAAGTTTAGTGAATTGAATAAAATTAATATTTATTTATATTATACGAATATTAGAAATAAATTTTTAATTTTTGGAATATTGAATATTATATGTTCTGGGGGAATATTGTTTAAGTATAATGAACAAATGTAAATAAAATATTTTACTTAATATCATTTAAATAAGTATTTATTTATATAATAAACTATATTATATGAAAAACTTATCATTGTATATAATAATTATATTATTATTATTAAATTTTGAAAATGTGTTATATGTAAGGGGATATGTTCTACTATGAAATAATAATTATTTATCCCTATTTATATATTCCAAAATTTAACCATTTTTAACCAATGGATGTGTTGACACGAAGGTTACATGATCTATAATTCTATAAATCCATAGAAAAAGATTCTTCTTCCCGCTAATTCTAATGAACCGAAATAGAGTAATGGATAACGTTATTTGGATCGATGGTGGTTAGTGTTATGTATTTGATCCCCCCATAATAGCACCCAAAATATCTGGAAGAAAATTCTGAAAATTGTGGGGTATCTATCCATACATTTAGAGAAATCCACAAATTTATTATTCATTATAATGACAACGAAAAAAGAGAAAAAGTGAAATTTGGATCATGTAATATTACCATGGATGAGGTAATGCTTATATATATTAATTATTAACTAAATGTAAATAATCCTATATATGTAATTTTAGGGTGAATGTTTCTACTTAGTCTTTCAATTTCATGAATTTATTTTTTAGTATTCATGTTCATTTTTTATTAATCCAATGGTTAATACAATGCATTTATATGACATCGTATGGCCAAGAACTAGGTAAAAACATATAAATAACACTTAAAGAACCATATAGAGGATTCAAGTATGCTTGCTATAAAAAAACAATACATGAAATGTAAATTAAAATTATACATTGGGTAATCTGTTTTCCCTCAAAAATGGTGTACTCATCATAAATCATGACTTATCAGGTGGGTAAACACATGGAGTCATTACACACAATATGTTCGATTTCCAAGAGAGTATATTGGTTGGATGAGACTACAATAAGATTATATAGTCAATAAAAACCATGTAACCCCCAGAAAAGGTATATTACACATAAACACGATGCATCATGTGGTTCAATACTTAGTATCATTCCATGTAAATTATTTTCTTCCATCTTGGAAAACATTGGAACAAAATACAAAAATTATTTTTTACTTCAATGTCATGTGGCACATTTGACACCACACTAAGTACACATTGATTGATTTTTTATGTTTTATTTTGGTAAAAAAGTTGAACAATTATTCAATATATATTGACATTTATCACATTATATTTAACTATCGATTACATTCCATATACTTTGTTGTGCATTCCACCGGTAAAAATTATGTTCAGCAATGGAAGGACATGTTGTAATACATCATCATGAATATTTTTATATTTCACCATGTAAAACAACACAATATGAATGTCGTGAAATGATATATGGAGATAATATTCATGTAGTATATAGTAAATGACAAACCATGTGGGGATATAAGTATACATAATCACACAATACATTTGACTAATAAATTAAGAGGCCTAAGAATAGGGAATTTATATACCATATATTATACATTTACATTCTAAATTATTTGTGTATAGTTTGGCCAATAGGATGAACACATCATATGTCATTTAGCCATCTAGATGATCATATCACATTCTCATCATCAAAATTGTCGAAAATATCAAATTTCAATTATATAGTTATGATTTCCCATTTAACATACACATATTATTGAATCATTTTTAACATAATATTCCCTAAAAAAACCCATAAATACAGAGTTCTAGTGTCTTTGGATGATTAATTATATAATTCATGGGGTATTAAAATAAACTACATCCTCCATTTATTTTCTTCTTCGTAATAGGCTCCTATATATCATCATACTTGTCATAACCTAATCTTCTTCATCCATATACATGAGACCCATGATTTCGTAAAAAGTCTTGAAGGGAATCCCAGAATCCAATGGGTTGGAGAAACGCTTTTGGGTTTCATGAACTACCTTTGGAAATGATTTTCCTACAAAAGAAGGACTAAGTGAATCAAAAATGGAATATATAAAATTATTCAAATTACAAATACAATTCCAAATTGCGAAATGTTAAAATGAATAAATATATAAATTTCCCAAAAACAAATTACATAAAAAAAGTACAAAAAATTGAAAATCAACTCCATGTGATATGTGGATCAACATCCCACCATGCCACCATTAAACTCCCACACCCCACTAAAATTTATATTTAACTCCAACATGAGGCATATTTCCCATATCTATGTCAGATAAAACTATATCTACATATACCCAAAGGTATATACATTGTGTAAGAAAAAAAATCCATGTAAGCTCCTACTATGTATTCCATAAGAATCCTTTATAATATAATATAACTATTGTCATTAAATAAAAACAATGGTAGGAAAAAATATTCCAAAACCTATATAAATGTATTGAAATTCATATTTTTAAATCAATTTTCAATCCTTTTCAAAATCTACAAATTTTTTAAGAACATTTAATAGAATCATTTTCATTTAAAATCATTCAAATCATTTCAAAAATTTCAATTATCTAAATCATGAATAAATACCAAATTCTCAAATAGAATAATAATAAAAATTGAGACGAGGGATGTAATCAGTTAAGGCTATCTTGGATCATCTGGGGGACTCCCATCCCCCAAGTCTGAGACCACACCTAGTGGTGGGTGTGTTGGTCCTACCTATGATTTATATGAAATCCCCAAGATCCAAACGACATGTACCATGGTGTTTTTAGCCCGTATTGTACCATGAATTTCAAAAACAAGTTTTTTATGACATTGGTAACAGACCAACACTTTATAAACCCCAAATATCAACTAAAAATATTAACAAATAACATACCTCAAACCAGGATATGATAATCTACCCAGCATATCACATTATTTTCACAAAATGTGAAGCTAATGAAATTTGTTCAACAAAGAGATAAATCAGTTTATCCAATATCCTTGAATCCCATTACTAAGTCTCAAGATAATTCATTTCATGTTTTCAAATCACATGGACCAATAAATTTGCATCCCGGACTAGATATTTTGTTACGAATTAACAATATGTAATTGTTTCTCAATAATCGATATATTTGGATGCAATTCAACCAATTTCTACATATAACACGAGAAGGTTCATGTTGATAGTTTAAAGATGATAAAAATTAACACATCATGGATTAAAGTCAAATAAGATGGTAAATCTAATTGATAATACACCATTTAGACTCAATCAGTGATCTCAAAAAGTCACAAATATATCAGAGAAAAATCACCCTGTTTCTTAAACCAATGGTTACCAAACCTAGGTGAGACATAATAAAATGACCACCATTAGTGAATTATAAAGAATTTTTCTAATTGTATGTACATTATTTATTAATAATATGAGTAGTCAAAAAAGTATTTATGTATGATTTGAACCTTAACTCACATATCTTGAACATGGGTTGGTCAAAAAGAGAAGCTTATCCCAACTCAGTCCAAAGAATGATGATTTATAAGGGTTATCATAGTGATATTAAAATGGTTCCATTATTATGGATGACTATTAAATATAGTATGAAAATTCATCCAGTACCAAATGGAAATATCATGAACTGAAAAATTCCAAGAAAAATCTTGGATCATATCTTCCAAAATTTGAATTACATATTTCATTTGTCTGTTCATCTAAGGAATGTATGTAATATCAACTTGAAATAAGAACAATAACTCACCTCTAGGCCTTTCCAAACCCAATATGTAGTCTATGGGTCACTATATGATACAATTGTAGAGGGGACCCCATGAAACCTTACAATATCTTTCACTTATGACTTTCACATACCCCCAACCATTATGGTGTCGTGAATTAGAATCAAATAGGGAGAAAAATTCAATCAATTGATCACCAATGAAATATAATGTCTTCCATAGGGAGTATGTGTTAGTCCAAAAAATGAATTCCATGGAAACCTGATCCTTATTGTATTGTTTATATTGAGTTTATGAAGAAAATCAAAAGGATTTTGGGGATCATCCTTAATCTGTTGAAAATTATCAAAATGAGATAAAATGTATCAATGTCATGCCTCAAACATAGACACATGAACTAAAGTTTCATGTCATAATACATATTAGTATTTCCTGGGTAAAAAACAAATAATGATCCATGAAAATCTAGTATCACAACCTTTCCCAGGGATATTAGGATTGTAAAACATCTCCAAATGTAATGAATTCCTTTCAAATAGATAGGGCATACAATGACCGTCTCCCCGATATATAGAGAATTTCTGACACACCTGAACCCATCATCTTATTGATTCTACTAATGAATAAACTAAAGAATATATTCCTTTAAATTTGTGCCTTCAAGAATAATACCGTACTATTTTTTTATCTCATTTAGGTGTATCTAAGGAATGTGTCTTCTGAGTTCTCAGTCATTCATCCACTCCATTATATCATGATATGAAATTTTCCAACTGAGGGTGTTAGCATCAACATTCCAATTTCTTTATGTGTATTAAATGCAAATGTTAATGGTCTAAATGTCTTCCTCCTGTTGACTCTACAAAATATTTATATCCTTCTGAGAAAATATGTAACATAAGATCATGGCGTCAAAATTAACTATGAAATTTTTCCAAAAAAGTTAATTTCACCAAAATATAAAAAATACATAACTATTTTGGGTTAAAGGTCCTATGTGGGATAATTTATCTTGTGAGTCCAAAGATAATGATATCCATATGTCACCACATCATCTCCCAACATCGATACACATAAAAAACCTTCACCTAGGGAATAAAAATAAACTACATATCCCTTTATATATTCTAGAAAGGTAAAAATAGGATATTAGATTCGAATTTATTTCAATTCATCAAAGGATGATGGACACATAGAAACTAATAATAATCTCACCCCACTCTTGGTAAGAAAAGTCAATGGGGATGCAAGTTTTGAGAAATCCTTCACAAATAGCTAATAATATCTTTCCAAAACCTAGAATATATGAATCTCAAAGAAATATTGTTGATCGTCACAAGGAAAGAAAACTTTAAAATTATAAGGATCAACTGAGATAATGTATTTTTTTAAAAAAAATTTCCTAAAAAATTATCCTATTGAATCTAGAAATGGAATTTAGATAATTTTGCAAAGAGATAGTGATCTATCAAAATTATAAAAACAGATATCTATGGATTATCTATCATTTTCTAATATATTTAATAAAACATAACAAAATTAACCAATAACATGAAAAAGGAATCAATGTACTAATGAAATATCTAGTTCGTCAATTCCATGAAAATTGCATGAGCATTAATCTGTCCAAATAGAATAACAAGATATTCAAAGTATCCAAACATACACATGAAAGTAGTCTTTGGAATATTCAACTCCATAAATATAATATTATTTTATCCATGATGAAGGTATATTTTCAGAAAAAACACTAATTCTTTCAGATAGTTAAAAAATTCATTGATATAATGAAACATGTTCTTTTGATTCATCATTACTAGGATTGTCTTATGATAATCACCATAAAGAAGAAGAGTTCCATTAACCTTTTTTGGAGAAAGAACATGTGATAGAAAAGGCAATAAACTAGGATGAATGGAACCTTTTTCTTTCAATTAATCCAATTGAATCCATAACACATTAAATTTAGTTGATTCCAGGAAATTAGATGAATGGATATAAGTTGACTTCTAGGCTCCATATCGATCGATAATTCCACCCATATTGTCATGCCCAGTACTCGTGGCCCGTGCTGTGTCTACCCCAAGCCCGCCTTCCATAGGCCAGGGGCTAGGATCAAGCACCAAAGGCGTATATCCCAATAAAAAGGGATGGTATTACTTTTATAAAACTAAACAAACACAACATAGTAAATAACTAAAGTAATCACTATGTAAACTGAGTACAAAAGTAAGTGCTGATAAGTATGTGGGCCATTATACTAACCCAACTGAAATTATAGTACAACTGAAAGCCAGCATAACTGCATTAAAGTAAAATAGAAACCACTGAGTATCCTCTAGGAATTCCACCTAATGGGTGGATACAGATGGCATCCTTAGCACCTCAGGTCCGTCCGTTTGCTCGTTGTACATCTTGCCAAGTGGTCCACCTCCGAGTACTGTCCAACTCCAACAATCTGCCTCTATCAGTGCAGTATGTCATATTCAACTAACACAATGAAGTGTGGGCATTGCCCGTGCAGGGGTGAGTATATCGATACTCCATAGGGACCCCAAGACCCCTGAAGATCTCCCAGAATCCATGATGGATAAACCACATAGGAAAGATACAATCATGAAGTATCAAAAAATCTTACATGGGTATATTCCCATACATATACCTATGTTATCAATCTCAATTCAGCCCTAACTCTCGAGCCAAAGAACAACCAAATCGAAAAAGGAAGGTAAAGTCAATCACATCAATGATAATGATTGATAGTCAAGAATCAACTCACACATTTATATATCTTTTATATAGAGATATAGATAATCATATGTATCCACTAATTCATCTAAGTTGTCGGACCCACATAGGATACTTGACCAGCTAAGATGTCAGACCCACGTAGGATACTATAATAGAAGTGAAACTATCTAACCCACTTAGGATACAAGTATAGTAGTCATCGTTGTCGAACTCATAGAGGATTCCAGTACAGTTGTCATCGTCGCCGAACCCACAGAGTATTCAAGTACGGTAAACGTCACTGTCGATCCCACGGAGGATTCCAGTACAATAGCCGTTCTTGTCGAACCCACAGAGGATTCCAGTATAGCAGATGTCGCTGTCGAAACCACATAGTATTTCAGTACATTTATCATCGTTGTTGAACCCACAGAGGATTCATGTACGGTAGTCATCGTAGTAGCAGCCAACTCTACGGTTCCCGCACATAGCACGTTCGATTTCGGGAGCGTCCACTCCTCGAGCCAAGGGGGTAGATACATCAACTATCACAAAGTCTAGATTTGATGTATCCTGATGTTTTATCTCTTCAAAAGAGACCCAACGCGATAGATGGCGCATCAATCAGACACCCGGTCTGAGAGATATTGGCTTTTCTGTTCCGAGGGCCCGATTGGATTTGAGATACAATCCAACCTGGCTATACTCCAATCTCATTCGAATTCCATGTGGAGTATTCCAAAAGGAATGTCTCGTCAAAATTAATCCAACGTAGTTGATGGGACGTCAATCATATGCATGGTCCTTATGTTATAAGTTTTTCTGCTCCAAGGGCCCCGTTGGTTTCGAGTTCGAACATACCCTACCATACCCAAACATTGCTGAAACATTGAGTGTAATATACCGAAATGACCGTCTAGATCCACGGAATCACACACAACTGACGGTGCACCGATCGAAGGTTCATAGATCATGATATGGATGAATAACTGTAAATGGTTCGAAAATGGGGGGTTTGGGTCCGGTGAGACCCGACCCAAACTGCCCTGGGTCGGCCAGAACTGGGTCAACCTAGCCTGGGTCCGGGTCCAGCCCATTAGGGCGCAACCCGACCCGATAGCTGCATCCTGACCTGGAGGGGCGGCCCGGCTGTCGTGGTCTGGCCAACTGGCAGAGCAACACGAAGTGGGGGGGGGGGGCCAAATTCTCGAACTGGCGTCACCGAGCGGCTTCGCCCTCCTATCCGGCCAGCAAAAGCATGATGGCTTCACTAGCACGAGTGGCCTGATTGGGTGGGCCTCTGTCCACTGCACGCGGCGCCGGGTCGCACCGTTGCCTCCTCCAACTCGGTCGGCCGGTTCTCCTGCCGAAGTGGCCCGCGGAGCGCGGGCTATGGTCCTCCGCAGCGCAGCACCGTGGGGCACCGTGGTTCCTCCAGCCCGTCCGGCTACGACTTGACGATTCTCCTTCGGCCAAGCGGCCCATGGTTGCAGGCTGTGTTTCTTCTGCACACGTCCAACACATGGTCGACTCTTCCATTCGTCGCGGATGATGGTGTCGTTCTGTCAATGTTGGAGGAAGAGGGAGGTAGGTAGTGTTCCTTATGGCATCGCCTTTTTCCTTGCCCTGGTTGATGTAGTCGAGGAAGGAGATCGTGTCCCTCGCGTTCTTCGTCGAAGTTGTTCATCATTGAAGAAAGGTGTTCTTCATCGAAATAAGAACACTATTCTTCTCTTGAGCTCTCCCAAAATCCTCCCAACACAACGAGTGCGAAACTAAAATAATATCTAAGGATATTATTTTATTCACACATGTAATTCAAAATTCAAACACTTTAATTAATTAATTAGATTTTAATTCATTAAATAAATGAGTTGGAAAAAATTAAATGGAGAGAGAGGGAGGTGAAGATATCACATTCATTAAAGGGGAGTTGTCAAACTAATTAAAGAGGGTGTTAATGGGGAGCTTAGGGGAGGTGATTAGTTAGGGCATGTGTGGGACCCAACTCACAAATATCCAGTCATGAGAGATTATGTGGGTGTGGGCCCCACCAATAACTTCCCCTTGTATGATATAAGTACAAGATATAAATAATACTGTGTTCCAAAATTTTATTTATTTTATTCTAAATCCCCAAAAAATAACTCTCAACCTGCATAAAATGCAACTGCGGTAAATGTACCCTTAAGAGAATACTAGTGTTGTGAGTGCATCGGTGTCGTTAGATTTCAGTTCTGATCACCAGTTAAAATGATAGAAAAACCTACTTGTACATTCATTGAACATACCTGGACAAACATCAAAAAAATTTATGAGAACACTAGGCCTCAAAATTAGGTGCCATCAAAAACTGCGTACTCGTAAAATTCCAAAGAATATAAGAAAACAATTTCCTTGAAATTTTTGGGTCTTTACATTACTCCCACCTCAGGTCTTTACGTCTCTATAAAGCTACAACAAAATTATGAAAATAAATGGGGGTACTGAGCACAAATCTGAGCCTCCCATTCCCATGTGCTCCCCTGGAGGTTCCCATGCTGCGAGAAAATGCTCACAAGAAGAATCAACCATCCACATAGGACCCACACATGTTGATCCTCGATCTCCACCAGAAACTCTGTGAATGTCTCCCCACCATTGATGTCCACCTCCCCATGGTAGATGATGTGTGACGGGTGGTGCAAGTATCTCCTCAGCTGCGATACGTGGAATTCGTCATGCCCCCAGTGCAACTGAGGTAGACGGGTCAGGTGGTAAGCTACCTCACCAACTCTTCTGAGGATCTGGAAAGGTCCAATGAAATGTGGAGATAACTTTTCGCCCCATCCAAATCTCCGTAGACCTCATCGAGGTGAGACCCATAGGATGATGTGGTCTCCATCCTCGAACTCCAGTGTTCTCCATCTCCTATTATCATAGGACTTATGTCTGATCTATGCAGTCTTCATCCGCTTGCTGGATGATCTTCACCTTCCCCTTCAATGCCTGAACCATCTCTGGTCCTACAAGTGCTGACTTCCCAGGGTTAGTCCATCACAGAGGTGATCTGCAAGGTCGGGCGTACAGTGCCTCATGAGGTGCCATCCCGATGGTGGAGTGGTAGCTGTTGTTGTACGCAAACATTACCAAGGGTATATGATCCTCCCAGTTGTGGCCAAAGTTGAGGACACATGCATGGAGCATTTCCTTGAGAGTCTATATGTTTATCTTAGTCTGTCCATCCGTCTAAGGATGAAAGGTAGTGCTCAGATGTAGCTGCGTCCCGAATGCCTCCTATATGTAGAGGCGTCCCATGCTCTCTAATAATCTATGAACTCTGATCGGTATGAAGTGGGAAGACTCGGTGAGTCAGTCTACGATCACCCAGAAATATTCATGTCCTCAGGATGTACGTGGAATCCCTGTCATGAAATCCATAGATAACCCATCCCACTTCCACTCTGGGACCTCTAAGGGCTGTACCAAGCCTGTTGGTACCTGGTTCTCTACCTTCACTTACTAACAAGTGAGTCATCATGAGACGAACTCTGTTACTAAGTTTCCCTTCCTAGGATTATAGACTATCTCAAAGTCATAGTCCCTATAGAGCTTAAGACAACATCACCGTCTCAGGTCTAGGTCCTTCTACGAGAAGACTCACCTGAGAATTTAGAGATTAGAGTAAACCTAAAACTGTTCGCTAAACGAACTACGATCAAGACTAGACATTTTGTAAAGAACTCGACTACACCCCTTTTCACTTACATCCTACAAGAGCTGCAAAGATTTCTCCTTTTCCGAAAAGATAAATCCAGTCTCATCACCTAGATGAACAACGTCCTTTGCCTCATACAGTCAATCCAGACATGAACAGTACTATTTCATGCCATGGACGACGTTGTAAGGCCTCGACACTACTACATAGAGATCCAACCGTTACTATCGCCTCCAAGGGTCGAGTCACACTGCCGGCAGAAGTGTGTGGTTACTGGGTCCCATCCAGTAGAAATCTCGAATGTGAGGGTCAAGTCATCGGTTTTAACCGGAACTTATCAGTATTAACCATATGAAAAGGTAGGAAAGAAAACATCACATGGACAAGTGTATTTTATTACAGCATCACGAATTGCAAAGTCACAAAGAAACCACAATCAACGACATCAACAAGCTAGAAGCATCATGAACAAAATTCTCCATGCCCGGTGCTAGTCCTGCTCCTGTACACTAGCTCTGGGAGAACTATGGTCATAGGCCTCAGCTGCCTGGGGATGAGGTCTCCCATGTCCATCTATTACCTGTGGTCGGGGTGGACCTCCTAGTAGTGGTGGTGTTAGGGCCTCAAAACGTCGTCCACCACCTACTGCTCGGCCAAATCCCCTGCCTCATCTACCTGCTCCCGTCAGACCACCACGGTCGAATGTCTGCCTCTATCTGGGAGGTCCCTATATTGCCTGCTGCTCATCTGTATGGCGGGTTGGGTAGTCTCGAGCCATGTTACCATGCCCGCCGCATGAATAGCACAACCTGCTCCTCATATAGTTGTCTCTGTTTTCTGTGCCCCGCACAACTGAACATGTATCTTGAGGTATTCTACTTTATGGCTTGGTCCGCATGGACCTCTGCCATATCTGTCTACCTCTAGCTGTAGAAGACTCCACTATGTGTCGCTCTATGGTGGGTCTCACTGCTGGCGTCAGCTCAGCAAGAAATCTCTCCACAAGAAGTGATCACTCATGCACTCCTTCCTACGTCGGACTTCTGATGGAGATCATTGAATCCATGACATCATGTCTGAGTCACTGCTCAAAGGTCCAAGACCGAAAAAATGGATCCCATACCATGTTTTTGGAGTAGCGTGAATGGTCGGTAAACCTCACTGATTATTAAGATACTGTCATGAGGCACTGCCACAGATGAAGTAACTACTGTATCCGCACCGCACGAAGGGTGGCTGGAAAAAAATCCATGTGGAAAAGACTCTCTAAGTTCATCCAAAGTAGATATGCCTCATCATGCACCTGGAGAATCAGACTCCACCATCTACCTGCTTCTGCGTGCAGGAGACTCGCAACAAGGATCACCATATGGTCGGCTGGTATCCCTGCCAATCTAGAAACCCTGACGACAGCCTCCGGCCAACCCTCAGCTGTCTGACGGTACGTCTCTCCGCATAATATGGGAGCCCTCTATCACTGGAACTCGTTCATCTCACTCATGAGGCGTGCACTCTCTACTATTGGGGCTTGTGGTATCAGCGGCCCAGCAGGTAGTGATACTGGTGGTGCGTCCATTGTGACGGTGCCCTGCACCGATGCCTCGTGGCTCGGTAGGCTACCATCTCGTATGTAACTCAGAACCCCAGTTTTCTACCTTCATGGGGCCATCCTACAAATGAATAGGTGGGCCATGGTTTAAACAGTATACCTGGTGAGCTGACAATAAGTAATCACAAAGAAATATTTTGAATCACACATGCCATCAGTGTTTTCATGCACTGAGTCAGAAATCAGAGGTCAGGGTCCTGGTGTATAGATACGTCGACCACCACACCAACACTGGATTCCCTAGACTAATAACCACACTCAATACTCTTAACATTATTTATTAAAAGAAAAGAATAATCAGAGTCCGGAGTTCTGCGATAGAACCGACTCCTCTGATACCAATTTGTCACGACCCGTCCTAGGGTCCCATGCTAGGACTAGCCCAAGCCCGCCTTCTATAGGCCAGGGGCTGGAAACTAGCACCAAAGACATAAATCCCGATAAAAATGGAAGGCTTTGACTTTATAAATGTAAAAAAACACAACTGAGTACACAACTGAAGTAAGAACTAAGTAAACTCAGTACAAAAGTAAGTGCTGATAAGTATATGGGCCAGTATAAAAACCCAACTGAATATACAATACAACTGAAAGATATCACAACTGAGATAACGTAAAATATAAACCACTGAGTTGTCATTCAAGAATACCACCTGAAAGGTGGGTACAGATGGCATTCTCAGCACCTTTGGTCCGTCCGTCGGCTCTGTGTACGTCTTTCCAAGTGGTCCACCTCCATGTACCATCCAGCTCCAACACTCTGCCTCGATCAGTGTTTTCCATCATCTGTAATAAACATACCGAAGTGCAGGCATTACCCATGCAAGGGTGATTGTAACGATACTCAGTAGGGACCCCGAGACCCTTGATGGTCTCCCAGATCAACGAAGGATGAACAACAACGGAAAGATACAATCAAGAAGTATCAACAAACCATACTTATGTATATTCCCATACATATACCTATGTTATCAGTCTCAGTTCAGCCCCAACTCTCGATCCCAAGAAAAACCCAATCCTCACAAGAAGGTAAAGTCAATCACATCAATGATGATGATTGATAGTCAAGACTCATCTCAAATAGGTATATATCTTTCATATAACGATAGAGATGATTATATGTAGCCACTAATTCATATAAGATGTCGGACCCACGTAGGATAGTAGACTAGCTAAGCAGTCGGACCCACATAGGATACTAGAATAGATGTCAAACTGTCAGACCCACATAGGATACAAGTACAGTATACATCGATGTCGAACCCACAGAGGATTCTAGTACAATTGTCATCATCGCCAGACCCACGGAGGATTCTAGTATGGTAGACATCACTGTCGAACCCACAGGCGTTTCTAGTATAGTATTCGTCGTTGTCGAACCCATGGATGATTCTAGTATAGTAGATGTCGCGGTCAAACTCACATAGGATTCCAGTACATTTTCCATCATCTTCGAACCCACAGAGGATTCTAGTACGGTAGTCATCCCAGTCGCAACCATCTCTAGGGTTCCGGCACACAACACGCTCAATTCCGGGAGGGTCCAATCCTCGAACCAAGGAGTTAGATACATCAACTATCACTAAGCCCAGATTTTATGTATCCCAAAGTTATGTCTCGTCAATAGGAACCCAACACGACAGACGGCGCGTCAATCGGATACCCGGTCTTAGAGATATTGGCTTATCCGTTCCATGGGCCCAGTTGGATTTTGGATAACATGTAACACGATCATACTCCAATATCATCCAAATTATGGATGGAGTACGGAAAAAGGACCTTCTCATCAAAATTAATCCAACGTACTTGACATAACATCAATCGGACGTCTGGTCCTTAAGTTATAAGTGTTTCCGCTACGAGGGCCCGGTTGGTTTCGAGTTTGAACCAACCCAGCCATACCCAAAATTTTCCAAAACCATCAGTGTAATATAGAGAAATGATCGTCTTGAACCAATGAATCCTACGCAAGTGACAGTGTGTCGGTAGGAGGTTTGTAGATCAACATATGGTAAAATAACTGTAAATGGTCCGAAAAGGGGGGGTTTGGGTCCGGTCTGACCCGAGTTCGGGTCTGGCCCATGAGGGCGTGGTACGGCTCGGCAGCTATAGCCCGGCCCGGCTCGGTGGGGAATAGCTCGACCTATGGTGGGGATTAACCTGGCCAGCTGTTGTTCGCGGCTCAGCCAACTGGCCGAGCGACGCGGAGCGGGGTGGGGGGGGGGGGGAAACTTCTCGAACTGGCGGCGCCACCATCCTACCCGGTCGGCCAAAGCCGGCCGGCTTCTCCAGCGTGAGCGTCCTACATGGGCAGGCCACTATACACCACATGCGGCACCCAGCGACACTGCGACATCCCCAAAACCGGCTAGTCAATGAGCCGGCCAGTTCTCCAGCCGAAGCGGCCCATGGAGCGCGGGCCCCGGTCTTCCGCAGTGCGGCGCAATGGGGCGCCGCGGTTCCGCCAGCCCGACCGGATATGGCCAGCCAGTTCTCCTTCGGCTGAGAGGAATGCGGTTTCGGGCCGCAGTTCTTCAACACGTGGCTGGCCCACGACCGCCGCTTCCGTTCGTCGCCACCAACTCCTGTTGCCGCCGCCACAAATATCCAAGAACCATCGGAGGGTCGTCAGTCAATGTTTTATCGGCCCACGAACTTTTTGTTAGGTGATAGCAATTGGCCGAAGACAAACATTATTTCAAAAATGAATGAAGAAAAATTTTATTCTATTAAAATTGAAACAATCCCCCTACCTCGATTAAGGTTCGTTCATCGACGAGCCGCGGAATATGATCGTCACAGTGGCCAGGCGTCGCAGATGATAGTGTTATTCCGTAAACGATGGAGGAAGAGGGATATAGGTAGCGTTAATTGTGGCTTCACCTCCTTCGTTTCCCCCGTTGATGTAGTGGATGAAGGTGATCGAGTCCCTCACATTCTTCCTGGGAGTTGTTCATCTTTGAAGATGGTGTTCTTCGTCGGAAGAAGAACACTATTCTTCTCTTGAGCTCTTCAAAAATACTCCCAACACAACGAATGCCAAACTAAAAAAATAGATAAGGCTATTATTTTATTCACATGTGTAATTCAAAATTCAAACACTTTAATTAATTAATTGGAGTTCAATTCATTCATTAAAAGATTAGGAAAATAGTAAACTGAGAGAGAGGGAGGTGAAGAGATCCCATTCATTAAGGGGGAGTTGTCAAATTAATTAAAGAGGGTGTTAATGGGGAGTTGAGGGGAGGTGATAAGTTAGGGATTGTGTGGGACCCACCTCACAAATATCCTCTAATGAGAGATTGTGTGGGTGTGGGCCCCACCAATAACTTCCCCTTGTATGATATAACTACCAGATATAAATAATATTTTGTTCCACAATTTTATTTATTTTATTCTAAGTCCCCAATAATAAACTCTCAACCCGCATAAAATGAAAATGCGGTAAAGGTCCTCTTAAGCGAATACTGGCACTGCAAGTTCATCGGTGTCCTCAGATTTCAATTCTGAGCACTGGTTCAAAATATAGAAAAACCCGCTCGTACGTTCACTGAAAGTACATGAATAATCTTGAGACAATTATTCCTGGCACACCCGACCTCAGAATCAGCTCCCGTCAGAAAGTACATACTCGTAAAATCCCAAAGAATTTATGAAAACAATTTCCTTGAAATTTTAGGGTCTTTAGACATATTTTTAAATGTAGAAAACAAATTCATTGTAAAAAACATCAGAATAATCTATGGACACAAGTGGAAGCTCACAATTTGAAGGATCATACCTAAGATCAAATAATAAATTATATATAAATCTTCAATTTTTGGAAAAGTTTTTATTTCATGACAAGAACTCTTATTACACTCATAATAAAATTCCAATGAGCATGCATTAGAGGAAATAATGAACACCTACCGAAAGAAATAATAATTTTTATCTATTTTGGTGATAAAAAAATACATCCTGATGAAAAATTCAAGGATATCTAAGTAATGATCCAGGAAATACAAAATTATCTCTCCTTTAGACAATGAAAAAAATTTATGGGGAATCATAAACCCTTCTCCATATTCTTCCCAAGAGGTTTCACTATCTCCATTAACTATGGAATCTGTTCAATTGGATGTTTAAGAATTGTTATGAAATAGTTCAATTTAAAAGAGTGGGAGGAACCAATATAGAATAAATAATCTATAAATGACGAAGAAATGAATAAAGTACTTCTCACTACATAAGAACCTAGGTCACCTGCTACTAGAGACTCTTCCACTACAAGTAACTAACTCATTCCAGAGGCATGTTTCTATATCCCTGGTAACTATGAAGAATCCACATATACCAAATTAAAATAAAGGGTCAGTTACCAAATTGATAATGTTTAGTATAAATAGTTAGATATATCATCAATAAATGACATTAGATTCCACAAGATGTGTTAATATTTAGATATATGGGGAGAAAGCGTTTTTAGTGCCCATTTTTTCCACCGAAATATAATTTTAAAGGATAAATTATAGATACTACACAAGGTATTGAGTAAGCTCACTACTGAGATCCACTATCAAATATATTGTGTGTTTTGTTCTACTATTTCCTCTTTCCATAAGATCTACTAAAAATAACAGAAGATGGATGATTAATTCCAACTGAACCTGGATTTCCTTCCATGTTAATCACTTCCATTAGCATGACGTCAGTCACCTCAGTATAATAGGAATGATTCATCATGAAAACATGAAAATATATTTATAATCTCAAGACCATCTGGAACCTCTATTCCTTTGTCTTATCATTCGATAGTACCTTAATAGAAAAACTATCCAACATAGAAAAATGGATAGTGAACATGGTCATAGTCTGATTTTGTAATGCCCCGACCCTAGTTACCCAGAGTCGGTGCATTATTACATAACATTGGCATGATCACAAGAAAGATCAAATCTCGAAATACCGATTGGTTTAGTAGTCTTGGAAACACTAGATATATTCATAAGTATTACATTACATTATAAAATGAAAAACTACTACAACAACATATTGTCTCCATAATCCACACTCATATCCCCACATAATATCCCTGCAGGTCATTTATAATTTACTTCTTCACTTCCTGGGAAAAATAAAACATAGAAAAGGGGTGAGCTCAAATGCCCAGTAAGGATAACAATATAGCGGAAACTTTCATAAATAAGAATAAACATTTAAGGCAATGTATAAATAAAACAAAAGCCTTTTAAACATGAACTTTTAACATAGTATGGAATAAATAAAATGAGATAATGCCATTTACTTATTCACATGGTTATTCTACTAATCGAATAATCACATGAAAAATCAATAACCACATCCATAATGATGGAATGCATAATGCTAAACCTTAATTTCTTTTCAAGGCCTCGTCCCAAGACCTTGGGGCTAACTGTAACCGGAACCCAACCCGGAGTGCCTCTAACAACCAGACACCAACCCGGAGTGCCTCTAATAACCGTACACCAACCCGGAGTGCCTCTAATAACCGGAGACCAAACCGGAGGGCTTACTTTTACCAATCCATAACCTGGAGGGCTTACTTTAACCAGTTCCCAACCTGGAGGGCTTACTTTAACCAGTCCCCAACCTGGAACATACTTGTCCAACACATTCATATGAAGTAAAGGTTGAAATGTAACATAAACATTCTTATTGGAACTGGCATACGAAATGTCAATACTTTACTCATAAACCATGAATGCTATATAAATGACACATCTACAGTCAAACATATCACAAAACGTCATTACAATATGGAAGTTTTATATCATAATAAATCAGCTTCAAATAATCTTAAAATCCATAAAAGGATGTTGACATAGATGAAAATGTTTTTTAAAAATTATTGAGAGAAATATCCCTTTTTCATGGAAACATTTTAATGTTACACAATTTAGAAATTAAGGCATTTAAATACATTTTTGAATCAAAGTGTCCCATACCACTTTGAAACTTTTGAATGGAATTAACACTTTTAAAACATTCATTTTCATATAAATAAATCCTTACAGACCATTTTGAAAACATGGACATAAATAAGAATGATTTAGAAGAATAAATATTTAAAACATTTAAAATGATGTTTTAGTAAAAGTTACCTTAGAATGAATCCCTTTTAAAACTCTTTTATGAAATAGGGACATGGATATAAATATGTCCCTGTAGATACTTACGTAAAAACAACCTCAGATATTAAAGAGATTGTGAAGTAATCCCTTATCAATTTGGTAACTTATGAAAGATACAACCCATGAAAGAGGTATCATACAATGAATATGTAAATACACATAAATTAGAGTGTATTACAAAACAAATATAATTATGGGCAGTACATACACCACACAAAAGGTGATGGTGGCAATATGGCATGAATCTCACGGGAATAAGGAGTGAGATGAAAACACCTTACTACGTTAATCAACTGAGTCGTATGGCCAAAAGTTAATAACCACCAAATGATTTACAGAATAACATGAATATAAAGAGAATCATGATAATAAATATCAAATGGCAGTACACAATACACCACTTTCAATAATTTAGTGGCGAACAATGGAAATCTCACGGAATTGAATGTGAGATAAGAAAATCCTTTACCTTGTACTTTTCCTTGGTTGGGGTAGGTTAACCTCCTGTATAATGGTGAAATAATTGTTATTAAATTATACAAGAATCATATATATTAATATGATATCATATATGATCTTATAACATTGATTTGTTAATAATATCTTAGAATTATCATCGTTTCGGGTGTTAAATTACTCATTTTCTTTTATATGTTTTGTTACATAAGCCATGTTTGTTGTATCTTATTCATATCCAGAATGATATAAAGTCCTTAAAAATCATTTTTAAATCATCAATGATAATTATACTTGAATGTATACGATGGAGAATGAATCTCATCGCGTTCGTGGAGACGGTAGTCCGTACGTACGCACGAGCAACAATATCATTCTTTTGATATTAAAATAATATATAAATGGATGGTATATCATATATACAGAATCATTAACATGTTATATTTATTATTTACATGAGTTACACATCATTATTATACCCTTCCAAATAATAATATATTGAATAACAATTACACCACGACGTGGAGACGGTAAGCCGTACGTACGCACGTATGGTGACATGTTATTCAAAGGGTGGATAGAATACTGAATATGGTTGTACCATATTTATAATAACATCACAGTATATGTAATATACTGGAGTTATTATTTTAGAATGGTATGAACAAATAAATAAGAAGTGGAAGAAGAAAGGAACTTGAAAAGGGGTGGTGAAAACATTACCTCTTCTTTGGGTTCTTCCTTTTGATTTGATCAAAATGGCTCCTTAGGTTGGCTTTATGATCAAACTAAGGCCTCTAGGTTGTATTGAGGGATTTTGGGAGAGTGTTTGGGCAGAGTTTGGCCGATCCAAAAGGCTTTGAAGGTGTGAAGAAATGAGAAGGAGGAGTGCCCTTTTATAAGAGGGGTCAGGGGCACCTTTGGAAAAGCTAGAAATATTAATTTATAATAAATTCATATTCGGTTTCAAATGGCTCCAAAGTTGATTATTCAATGTTTATGGTGGGGATAGGTCGAAAACCACTCAACCAATATAATTTAGACAGGTTTGGGTACTTATATTAACCTTATCTTTAAGTATTAACTCCAAGTTAATTAGTTTCACTTTTACAATATCTCTTTGTATTTTTGTATAATATGGTTAATAAACTTACTATATACATACAAGCGACCCCCAAGTGGTCCATTAATGATGAACCAATCATGATATAAGTCTCTTGGACGAACCTTAGATTTTTAGGAATTTAATATCAATTAATAATATAATACTTGTTTTAAGAACTCTTTTATGTCAATTTTGACACTATTCAATAGTTGATTTTTGTGAAACTCATAACCGATTTATTACTTCGAAAAAAGTCACTTAAATCAATACTAATATATCATATTATCATAGAAAATTAGTTTAATTCATTAAAAGGTTCATATTATATTTATTGGGGTATTTATAATATAAATTATATTAATTTTTCACTATTATAGTAATTACTGCATCATCATTGTGTCATAAATAAAATAAATTCTTTAATGTCTAAAAATTATAAATAAACTACCTTTATGTAGGAAATCGTTTTATCTTTCTAATGAATATTTATAATCTAAAATCCAACATATACAACCCTATGTAACAATTGTTTTTCTAAAAGATATATGCTTGTGTCATTTTTGTATTCATTTTAACTTAATTAAAATAAAGTGTCATTATCACTTACAAGTGGATCCATGGGGTCCCCAAATCGACCCAAAGATGCCCATGGTAGACCATGTATCAACCAATAGGGTTAAGACACGTTTTAGGGTAATTTAGTATTATTATAATATTATTTTTTAACCCTTATTTACCGGATTTACCCTTAACCATGGTAAATAAAATATTTACCGCAGTAATTATTCAAAATGTCTAAAAATAAAAGATACCTATTTACACAGTTTGAAAATCCTGATTACAAATATGGAATCCATTTTCCTAAATTCAAAACACAGAAGTGGCCGAAATTAATTTAAAATTAATTCCCGCTGTCAAAACAAAAAGCGTGTTTTTAAGAGATAATAACTATAAAAAGATTGACAGTTGTTTATGTTCTGTTTAATTTTAAAATTATGTCCAATGAAAAAAATTATATTAAATGGTAAAACTATATTCTAAATATACTTTAAAACTACTAAAATTCATAATTTATCACAATTAATTATTTTGATTAAAAAAGTTGTTTTTAATTAAAATTTAGTAATTTTCACTATTCATCAAAATATGAAAGTTATCCGAAAAGTACCAAAATTTCACCTTAGGCTAAATTAGATATTCCGAATCCAAAAATGAAGTCAATTTTGAAATATAAAATATATATAATTTCAAAAAGTAGGTATTACTATTCATAATGGCTAGTTTGATCGGTTGTGGTGTGTGTTAAAACTCGAAGTTGCGTACAATACACGCTACTGTATTATTCAATGGAATGAGTACTATGGAAGCTTGGGATGTTTCATTTTAAATTTTTGATGTCCCCATTTAGTCAAAAAGTTTAAAATATTGTATTTAAAAAGGGTTCACTATTAAAAGTTGATAAAAGTGCAATACTGAAAATGAATTTGTTCTTGCATTATATCTAAGAAACTCATAATATGGATTCTAAAATTATAAGGATTATATAAAGATTAAAATTTAGATAATACTATTCATAACATCTTCTAAATGGCTTTTTTTGTATGTAATGGTGTGATTGAACTCGGTGTTGCGTGTAGTGCAAGTTATTGAATTATTTTGAAGAAATAACACACTATCAAATCATGGGGTGTTACATTCTACCCTCCTTCAATAAATTGCGTCCTCGCAATTTGAAATTGTTCATCGAAAATAAAAGTTTGAAAATATAAAATATATTTGTGGGAAAACCCACATCGGAAATTGGGTTACTATAATTTAGTCTTAATATGAGGAAAAGAGAAATGAAAGGGTCACCACCAAATTATGATCTCGATTAGGAGAACATTGGTGGCAATTAGAGACATATAATTGGAGGAAAAACGTAAATATTTATAGGTAGTGATTGAGTTCATCAATCACAAACAAGTATAAAATTGAGGTCCTTAAATTCATCAATCTATGATGATTTGAAATACCATCGGTTCAACAAAACAAAGGGTATTAGGATAACACATTTTTGACATTTCAAAATATCTTAGTTGAAATCCCACATCGAAAAATGAATTAACGAGGCCTCTATTTAAAATAAAGAGTGGAAAGTATGAAGATTACCGAAAATAACACATACTAGGGTTCCATGTAGTAAAATATGGATATGGAAGAAAAATATAACCATCAATTATCTGATGGAGAGTGGTAGAGAACATGGATATGAAAAGGCTAACAATCCCAAAGCCATAAATTAGTGATGATTTAAGGTACCATCTAGGAAAACATTTTTGTTCTAATTTTCTTTTCTTAATATTGAGGAATTTTTTTATGAGATGGGCTAAGATCATATGGAGATATACTTACTTTATAATTAGAGTTTTATCCTTTAATAAATTTCTACCACAAACTCATCTTTCACTCTAAAAGATAATAGAATGTAAAAAAATTCTATTTACACTATTCGTATAGGGTTCCAAATTAAAAAAATTTATAATTCATCTAAAAGATCTTTTAATAAAAACTACATTATTTAATCCAGGACATCTCGTGGGCCAGTGGTAGGTGATACACCCTTGTCGGCCTTCGGTTGCGGGATCAAGTCTTGCAGCCTTGCCGGACGCGACGAGTTGCCGCTCGACCTCCGGGTTGTCCTTTTATGGTAATCCAAAATAATCCAAACTAGAACAATCCAAAATACTTCTGTCCAAACTCACAGTCCAACATTTATAAGGAAGGTAAACATTATATAGATCCTTTTTACCCCGTAATAGCATATGAATACCTTCATCATGTATTACCATATTCCTTATTGATTACATTCATGCTCCCTTATTCCATATAAAATGCTGGATATACTTCATTAATCCAAAAATGTTTTAAACCCCAACAATGATGGAATATACAAATCATTAATCAGTTCCAAGTTAGTCATGAATATCCAATATAATTTATCCAAATCAATCATGTATTATTCCAAAATCACTACCTTAGTATCAGAACTATATTATGATTTGTCATTCTCTCAACCATATATTTTCCAAAAATTTATCCTGCTATTGAGTCACATTTCTTTGTTCCACACATTCTCAAGTCCTTAATGAAATAGTACTACAGTACAATCCTTATATACTCCATAATTATTATAACAAGAACATTGTTGATACAACACTCAATTGACATAATCAACATAAGAACTCTAATAATTCCTATTTATCTGTGGTAGTATCATAACTTGATTATTACCCAATAGCATCATTTGCGGAATACTCTGATGACTGGGACATAGGTTCGCTTAGTGTCAAAACTCCTTGCAAATGAAGCATTGTACATTGGAAACCATTTTCTTACCCTTGCAGTCACGTACTTTGTGCCCTTTTCCTCCATACTTATAACAAACTCCCATTCCTTTCAGGCATGTTCCAGGGTGTTTCTTTCCACAGTTACCACATATGGGAAAATTCTTCTTTTCCCTCTTCCCTTTATCCATCTTTCTCTCTTCCATCCTTTTCTTCTCTTGCTTCCTTTCAAAGCCATAGGACTCAGTAAACTCTTTACTTATCTTATCAACACATGATATTATTTCTTCATATGATGATAATACATGCGAGACTATTTCTCTTATAAATTCTGGCTTAAGACCATGAAATATATGATCCTTCTTTCTCATTTCATCATGTGCATTGCTAGATTTCTCATTCCTTCTACTGGGCGCCATTTCTATACAATGGCATACACTAGATCAGTTTATGAATCAAAATACATAACCCCATACTTATAAAACACTTAACATAAATTGAACTATTTATGGATATAATCCATAATCATAAAAATTTCTCCTTTGAGGATGTATATAATCATAAAACCTTCATAATGGTTTGTAATGAAAATGAGAATTATCCTAAGCATATCCCCCGGGAGTGTCGTAACAAAGAGTGCAGCAAGGCCTGTTTTCGTGCACCAGTTCCCTTTCGAGTCTAGCTCAAAGCGGTGTTTTTGGGTTTTACCCATAGGTATATCTGTGGCAGAGCCGCCTCTACCTGATCGTATCCAGACAGGGATGTATTGCTCGGAAAACTCACAAAATCTCTACAATACCAAAATTCTAGGAAGTTCTTCTACACTAATCCTCAAAGTTCATCTTAGGTCTACGTGCTCTAATTAAAGTTTATCTAAATCTAGCTTCCAAGGTTTGTACTAAACTTCCTCTGATACCAACTGTAACGCCCCGACCCTAGTTACCCAGAGTCGGTGCATTATTACATAACATTGGCATGATCACAAGAAAGATCAAATCTCGAAAGACCGATTGGTTTAGTAGTCTTGGAAACACTAGATATATTCATAAGTATTACATTACATCATAAAATGAAAAACTACTACAACAACATATTGTCTCCATAATCCACACTCATATCCCCACATAATATCCCTGCAGGTCATTTATAATTTACTTCTTCACTTCCTGGGAAAAATAAAACATAGAAAAGGGGTGAGCTCAAATGCCCTGTAAGGATAACAATATAGCGGAAACATTCATAAATAAGAATAAACATTTAAGGCAATGTATAACTAAAACAAAAGCCTTTTAAACTTGAACATTTAACATAGTATGGCATAAATAAAATGAGATAATGCCATTTACTTATTCACATGGTTATTCTACTAATCGAATAATCACATGAATAATCAATAACCACTTTCATAATGATGGAATGCATAATACTAAACCTTAATTTCTTTTCAAGGCCTCGTCCCAAGACCATGGGGCTAACTGTAACCGGAACCCAACCCGTAGTGCCTATAAGAACCGGACACCAACCCGGAGTGCCTATAATAACCGGACACCAATCCGGAGTGCCTCTAATAACCAGAGACCAAATCGGAGGGCTTACTTTTACCAGTCCCTAACCTGGAGGGCTTACATTAACCAGTCCCCAACCTGGAGGGCATACTTTAACCAGTCCCCAACCTGGAACATACTTGTCCAACACATTCATATGAAGTAAAGGCTGAAATACAAAATAAACATTCTTATTGGAACTGGCATACGAAATGTCAATACTTTACTCATAAACCATGAATTCTATATAAATGACACATCTATAGTCAAACATATCACAAAACTTCATTACAATATGGAAGTTTTATATCATAATAAATCAACTTAAAATAATCTTAAAATCCATCAAAGGGTGTTGACATAGATGAAAATGTTTTTTAAAAATTATTGAGAGAAATATCCCTTTTTCATGAAAACATTTTAATGTTACACAATTTAGAAAGTAAGGCATTTAAATATATTTTTGAATCAAAGTGTCCCATACCACTTTGAAACTTTTGAATGGAATTAACACTTTTAAAACATTCATTTTCATATAAATAAATCCTTACAGACCATTTTGAACACATGGACATAAATGAGAATGATTTAGAAGAATAAATATTTAAAACATTTAAAATGATGTTTTAGTAAATGTTACCTTAGAAAGAATCCTTTTTAAAACTCATTTATGAAATATGGACATGGATAGTAAATATGTCCCTGTAGATACTTACGTAAAAACAACCTCGGATATTAAAGAGATTGTGAAGTAATCCCTTATCAATTTGGTAACTTATGAAACATACAACCCATGAAAGAGGTATCATACAATGAATATGTAAATACACATAAATTAGAGTGTATTACACAACAAATATAATTATGGGCATTACATACACCACACAAAAGGTGATGGTGGCAATATGGCATTAATCTCACGGGAATAAGGAGTGAGATGAAAACCCCTTACTACGTTAATCAACTGAGTCGTATGGCCAAAAGTTAATAACCCCCAAATGATTTACAGAATAACGTGAATATAAATAGAATCATGATAATATATATCAAATGGCAGTACACAATACACCACTTTCAATAATTTAGTGGCGAACAATGGAAATCTCACGGAATTGAATGTGAGATAAGAAAATCCCTTACCTTGTACTTTTCCTTGGTTGGGGTAGGTTAACATCCTGTATAATGGTGAAATAATTGTTATTAAATTATACGAGAATCATATATATTGATATGATATCATATATGATCTTTTAACATTGATTTGTTAATAATATCTTAGAATTATCGTCGTTTCGGGTGTTAACTTACTCATTTTCTTTTATATGTTTTGTTACATAAGCCATGTTTGTTTTATCTTATTCATATCCAGAATGATATAAAGTCCTTAAACATCATTTTTAAATCATCAATGATAATTATACTTGAATGGATACGATGGAGAATGAATCTCATCGCGTTCGTGGAGACGGTAGTCCGTACGTACGCACGAGCGACAATATCATTATTTTGATATCAAAATAATATATAAATGGATGTTATATCATATATACAGAATCATTAACATGTTATATTTATTATTTACATGAGTTACACATCATTATTATACCCATCCAAATAATAATATATTGAATAACAATTACACCACGACGTGGAGACGGTAAGCCGTACGTACGCACGTATGGTGACATGTTATTCAAAGGGTGGATAGAATACTGAATATGGTTGTAACATATTTTTAATAACATCACATTATATGTAAGATACAGGATTTATTATTTTAGAATGGTAAGAACAAAGAAAGAAGAAGTGGAAGAAGAAAGGAACTTGGAAAGGGGTGGTGAAAACATTACCTCTTCTTTGGGTTCTTCCTTTTGATTTGATCAAAATGGCTCCGTAGGTTGGCTTTCTGGTCAAACTAAGGCCTCTAGGTTGTATTGAGGGATGTTGGGAGAGTATTTGGGAAGGGTTTGTCTGAACCAAAAGGCTTCTAAGGTGTGAAGAAATGAGAAGGATGAGTTCCCTTTTATAAGAGGGGTCAGGGGCACCTTTGGAAAAGCTAGAAATATTAATTTATAATAAATTCATATTCGGTTTCTAATGGCTCCAAAGTTTATTATTAAAAGGTTAAGATGGGTATAGGTCTAAAACCACTCAACCAATAGAATATAGATAGGTTTGTGTACTTATATTAACCTTATCCAAAAGTATTAACTCTAAGTTAATTAGTTTCACTTTTACAATATCTCTTTGTATTTTTATATAATATGGTTAATAAACTTACTATATACTTCCAAGAGACCCCCAAGTGGTCCATTAATGATGAACCTATCATTATATAAGTCTCTTGGACGAACCTTAGATTTTTAAGAATTTAATATCAATTAATAATATAATACTTGTTTTAAGAACTCTTTTATGTCAATTTTGACACTATTCAATAGTTGATTTTTGTGAAACTCATAACAGATTGATTACTTCGAAAAAAGTCAATTACATCAATCATAATATATCATATTATCCTAGAAAATTAGTTAAATTCATTAAAAGTTTTATATTATATTTATTTAGGTATTTATAATATAAATTATTTTAATTTTTCACTATTATAGTAATTACTGCATCATCATTGTGTCATAAATAAAATAAATTCTTTAATGTCTAATTATTATAAATAAACTACCATTATGTATAAAATCTTTTTATCTGTTTAATGAATATTTATAATCTAAAATCCAACATATATAACCCTATGTAACAATTGTTTTGCTAAAAGATATATGCTTGTGTCATTTTTGTATTCATTTTGACTTAATTAAAATTAAGTGTCATTATCACTTACAAGTGGATCCATGGGGTCCCAAAATAGACCCAAATATGCCCATGGTCGACCATGTATCAACCAATAGGTTTAAGACACGTTTTAGGGTAATTTAGTATTATTATAATATTATTTTTTAACCCTTATTTACCGGATTTACCCTTAACCATGGTAAATAAAATATTTACCGCAGTAATTATTCAAAATATCTAAAAATAAAAGTTACCTATTTACACAATTTGAACATCCTGATTCCAAATATGGAATCCATTTTCCTAAATTCGAAACACAGAAGTGGAAGAAATTAATTTAAAATTAATTCCCGCTGTCAAAACAAAAAGCGTGTTTTTAAGAGATAATAACTATCAAAAGATTGACACTTGTTTATGTTTGGTTTAATTGTAAAATTATGTCCAATGACCAAAATTATATTAAATGGTAAAAATATATTCTAAATATACTTTAAAACTACTAAAATTCATAATTTATCACTATTAATTATTTTCATTAAAAAAGTTGTTTTTAATTAAAATTTAGTAATTTTCACTATTCATCAAAATATGAAAGTTATCCGAAAAGTACCAAAATTTCACCTTAGGCTAAATTAGAAATTCTGAATCCAAAAATGAAGTCAATTTTGAAATATATAATATATATAATTTCAAAAAGTAGGTATTACTATTCATAATGGCTAGTTTGATCGGTTGTGGTGTGTGTTAAAACTCGAAGTTGCGTACAACACACACTACTGTATTTGTTGGGCAAAAATCCCTCAAGGTATCATTGAAGCCTTTTTGAGGTGATTGTGTTTGTTGACAAAGTGGACATCTACGTTGTGATTGTTGACAAAGAGGATTTCATGGTTGAATGTCGAGTTCAAGAGCTGAGTTCAACGATCCATGTTTGATTCAAGAACGTCGATAAAAGGAATGGATGATCTGGAGGCGGTACAAAAGAACAGATACAAGGTGGCGCCGTTTTCCAGTGTTTGCCAAATTTTTGGGCCTGAAAATCGGCAAATGAAGAAAAGAGTTTTTGGCAAAGGGACTTGCGCGCCGCGAACATGGTGTACAGGAAACTTGCGCGCCACATGTTTTTCAAGATCAGAAGATCAAAATATGGCTAAGGAAATAGGATCGCGCAAGTTTGGGAGTTGGTCGCGCAAGTGTCTAAAGGAGAGGAGACTTGCGCGCCGAAACTGGGTCGCGCAGGTGACTTGCGCGCCGTCGCGCAGGGTGGTCAGATTGCCTATAAATACCGGACCACCCCTCCTCATTTCTCACCGGAGTTCAAGACGAGAGCTCCCGTCGCGCAGGTGTGGTGGTCGCGCAAGTGGTGTGTGTGGTCGCGCAGGTGGGACTTGCGCGCCAGTGGTTGAAGTTTTGCGCCGGTGTTAGAAGTTGCGCGCCGGTTTGCAGTTGCGCACCAATGGTGGTTTGGGAGTAAAGGGAAGAGAGTCGCGCAAGTTTGGAGTTGAGGAAGCTTGTGTCGCGCAAGTGTCAGAGGAGGACTTGCGCGCCCGTTGTGACTTGCGCGCCGATACTTGCGCGCCAAGGTTGACTTGCGCGCCAAGTAAGGTTTTGTTCCCGCAGTGATTTTCAGACTGTGTGGAAGCTGGAAGTTTGCCCGATACCTTCGGTGCAAAGAGATATTCATCAACGGGTGAAAGTTAACCTTCAACAGAGCATCTACATACAAGAGAAGATGCATTCTTTCATGAAAATGAAGAGACCTACAGGTCTATAAACTGTGAGTGGATTCCATCCAAGAGCAGTGAGCTCAGGAAGAGGAAGAAGGTGATCCTCTCCACCGGTAGTGAGCCAGAGAGAGAGAAACAGGGAGTGACCCTTGGGAAAGCAGTGAGCTGACCCTAAACATTGTAAAGGCAGTGAGCCTGGGCATAGAAGTGATCTAGACCGAATCTTGTAATCCACAGCTAGTGAAGATTAGTGGAATTTGGTACGACCGGCAACCTGTCGGCGTATGCTCCTTGGACGTAGCCCTTAGCGGTGAACCAAGTAAAATTGCTGTGTCATGTGCTTGCTTTACTTTCTGTTTATATCGTGCAACAGGGAAAAGAGAGAAGAGTGTTTTGCTTAACAGCGAAACAAGATCAGAACGGTCATTAATTTTTAATTAGTCATACCCTGATTCACCCCCCCTCTCAGGGTATCCAGCCTAGTGGACCTAACAGTATTATTCAAAGGAAAGCGTACCGTGGAAGCTTGGGATGTTTCATTTTAAATTTTTGAAGTCCCCATTTAGTCAAAAAGTTTAAAATATTGTATTTAAAAAGGGTTCACTATTAAAAGTTGATAAAAGTGCAATACTGAAAATGAATTTGTTCTTGCATTATATCTAAGAAACTCATAATATGGATTCTAAAATTATATGGATTATATAAAGTTTAAAATTTAGATAATACTATTCATAACATCTTTTGAATGGATTTTTTTTGTATGTCATGGTGTGATTGAACTCGGTGTTGCGTGTAGTGCAAGTTATTGAATTATTTTGAAGAAATAACACACTATGAAATCTTGGGGTGTTACAGATTTCCCTTCCTAAAGGTTGGTAACTCTTTCGATTTTCTATATTTAATTATTCTACATATAACTATTGAAAAAATATTGAATTTCATTCATTCTACTTTAGAGCATAATGTATATTTTCTTGTTCCAAAATTCCATCAATATCTTACTTGGGCCCCTATTTTTAATGGTAACACACATTACCATAATAGAGTAAAGAGTTTCAATACATTTTAATTTTTTTTCGATATTTTATATATTGTATTCCCCTTCATGAGGATCAATTTTTTCTTGTAAGTATGACAGTTTACGAATTATTAATTCTTGGTCTCAATGTTTATTTTCTATAGTATCTTTTTATACCTCTTTAGGTTGAGTCAGTGTATGTAAAATATTTCGATTCACGTCATGGAGTATTATCACCAATGCTTCAATAATATTTTGATTTTCATAAGGGTTTCATTATAGAACAACATCCATATAACTATTTTGGGACTCTAGTATTTCCTCTTAGGGGGTATGGTATGACAAAAAAGAATATAAATATACTATAAGACAAAATATAAATCTCATATTTTTTTAATATACCAAAATAAATGCACTGGAAGAGATAAAAACACTAATTGAGAGACACGCTCCTAAAAATCCTTTGGTAACTTGATGCTCACTAGGATCATAGTTGTCCAGGTACACACTCATATATTAACCCATATGATACAATTTCCAAATCTCTTATTTAACAAAACAACATAAGATTATAATATTTAGAAATAAAACCATCATTTTATACCAGTTTATCAGAAACCAATATAGGTTATCCTTGAATTGTTCACCTACATTGTCCCATGGAATGCCTTGAAGGGAACCCCCAATCTCCACTGGTTGGAGAGATGTGTAAGAGAAATGAATAACTACATTTGGGAATGATTACTCACACAAAATATGAACCAATGTAATCAAAAATGGAATATAAAAAAATAATCCAACATAATAAAAAATTCAAATAGTGGAAGACTAAAATGAATACAGGGGAAAATAAATTCAAAAAAAAGGTAAGGTAATGTTTTCAAAAAATAAAACCCATATTCATGTGATACATGGGTAATAATCAAACCATTTTCCCACCAAACTATCACTCCAAACTAACATGGATACCTACTTCATACATGATGTTACCCAAATCCACCTCTGTCAGATAAAACAAGATCTACACATACCTAATAGTATGGGGAGGTTGCGTGAAAATAAGACATACATAATCACATCAACTGTTTTATAACTATTATTTATAATATAAACTATCAATTTTATTTTAACAAAAAAGTGGAATTAATTTTTTTTATAATTTATATGAGAAAATATAAATTTATAGTTTTCAAATTGTTCTCAAACTTTTTTCAAATATAACAATTTTCAAAGAAAAATTCTCCAAACCATTTAGCTTTCAAAATAATAAAAACATTTCAAACATTTTAATTCCAAAAACAATGAATAATAAAAAATACTTTAAATAGTAGTATCATCGAAAATATAGGATATAATAGGTCTGGGAAATATAGGATCCTCACACCAAAGATAACGTTCATGGAATGTGTGCCACCAATGTCCCTGTGTTAATAATCGAAAAATGGGTTTGAAAAAACCTTGCTAAATGAACCCATGATGGTTCCACAAAATCAATTATTTAGTAATATTTATAATCATAAAAAAGTATAAACATACAATTCATATGTTCATTTTCCAATTCAAACCCCCACTTAAGTACCCTAGATTCAAATTTGATTGGTCTATTCCAAGGCTATCCAATGAAAATATATCAATACATTGCAATTACCCTTGGAGGCCATTCAATTTCACAACCCATGCATTGTTATGACTTTTCAAAAAATCTAACATACTTATAAATCCCTCTTTATCTATACACAATAATATTTGAAATTTCTTTCTATGTAATATAATATACTTTCAAATTATACATCGTTAAAATAAAACATGATTTGAAAAAAAAATACTAAAAGAGTATAGTAAAATTCAATTTTATATCAACAACCAAATACATAGTTCATCAAATCATAATTCATTCCATTAAAAATTTAGGAAACTAATTTAAAATTGCAAAACAAGAATAGACTATAAAATAAATACATTATATAAACCATCCACCTCAAAACACTTGGTACCTTCAAAGATTGTTCTAGAACCACATGCTATAATAAATATAGGTCGACGTAGAAAAGTAATACGCCCAATAAAAAAACCCATGTCATGAATCATCAAATAAATGATCTATATATCAAAAGAGGGAATAAATAACAACATAAATATATAATGATCACTTGGTAATAATTAAAATAGATATAATTCAATGAAATATGGGATCATTTATGGAAAATGTTTTTTAAATTATAAAACATTCAAAATGTGGCATGGATTTTTATTTAAATAATAAAAATAGAAAGGAAATGAAATAACGGGATTTATGATATGTAACATGTAGTAAAAATTTATTAAAACCCATCTCTTAATGATCTTATGTTCCCAAATTAATAGGTATAACCCCCTTGTAATACTATATTATTGACTTGTCAATTAAAAATTCTCAAAATACCATCCACGATGTGGTGGGATTTTACCATTCCCATGGTGGTCTAAGCCACACCAAAACTAGGATCTTATCATGCTGACTGACTATGAAATGGTGTACAAACATTATCCATTTTAGAGTCACCACAACATGGACTATAATGTGGCGCTGGGGAAAATGGTAGTGGTGCACAAGATGACTCTCCACAACCCACTCCTCGAAATATTCCTAGAATATTGAGTGCTAGTATTGTACATGGTATACATGCAATCATCAGGATCAAAATATATTGTTTCATGTCATATATTATCCTTGATTTCACTAAGAAATGACAAAAACACTTTTATATGCCACTAAGCTGCATCCATCATATCTCCAAACCAAATAAACCACACCAAATCTCAAAAAAGAACCACCCCAAAGCTCAAAAACGAACAAACCTCAATCCAGGATGTGACTATAATACTATCAGAAAATGGGATATCCTATAGGCATAAAAAAAGAAAAGGGAGGAATAAAATGTCCAGTAAGAGAAAACTAAATGAATCAAATATACTCAAAACCCATATAAATATTTTGAAAATGATAAAGTGTATCATAAGATCATATCAAAAGGTATAGATTTATAGTATAACAAAATGAAATGGAACATATATCATTGATAAATAAATATGTATATAGGATCATGATGATATGATAATCATGATTCAAGACATAATAATTGGGAACCAATGACAGGCATGTCAAGATAACATAATTTAAATCTCAATACCAATTCAACAAAACATACGATTTGGTCACACTACCTATGCACGAAAATCAATATATCATGATATGTAATATTTACTAAAATGATTACCGGTGTATAATTTCAATCCCACCTATCATATCATAATATTTTATTCATATGAGTACCACATATATTAATGATTATACTTGAATTATAATCTTTAAAAACCCTTATTAAGGGATGGGTTCCGCAGTCAACGTTATTGGGAACAAGTCATAGATCAAGAATGTGAGGAATTGAAAGATCTATTAAATAATAAAGTTATATTTAAAATTAATTTTCAAAGGATAATATAATCTACGTATAAATATTATAGAAAAATATTTTAAAACTGAGATAAAATCATTAGTGGAGAACATGAGAGAAATTAAAATAAAAATATTTAACAGGGTTATGTGGTAATAAGTATTTACTGATTTTATGTATATGAAAAATATACATGTAAATACCATAACATTATAGGTAAAATAGTATATAAGACATTTATATATATAAATTTAAATACTTTAAAACAATAGAGGCAAGGTTAAGAAACCATGAATCATAGTTTATGAAATAGAAAGTATTCACATGCACGTGAAATAGGTTATGAATTATGAATCATTTAAGAGGTAAATAAGATTATAAATAAAGTTAAATAATGGATATAATGGTGTATAATATTTTCACGGATTGGTAGAGAAGTCTCATAACATAAAATGATATGAAAACAAACACTATATGAAAGGTAAGGAGATGTAGAAGGTAAAATCCTTAAATTGATCATATTTGATGAAAATAATGTTATTGGGAGCGGAAAATATATAATTATATAATCGATAATGATATATAAATAATTAAATAAATTGAATTTTAAATAATATAATTAGATAAAAATTGTTCGAAATAATCGAAGAGTATATTCAAAAAATAAATTGGTTGAGTGCAACGAACCATTTACCTCATGGCCCAACGCACCACAAAAAATTCATAAAACCTCATTAATAATTGAATTATATTAAATAAATTCTTCCTTTATGTAAATTTATTCATGTTATTTTTGTTCATTAATAATCATTTTAATAAAAAATTGAGGTTCGGTAAATTATCTCTCCTACGTTTGTTTCATGATTATACAATCACATTGAAATATTACTAACGGTAACAGTTCATGTTCAATTTTTATATTAATCTATAGGTGAAATGGTATTGATGTTAAGTAAATATTTAGATTAAATTGGTAAAAAGATCAATATATTCCAATATGATCCTGGTTTGTTGACAATACATGTTATCATATCATGATATGTTCATTTAGGCAGTTTTATGGGCCATGGTGAACAAAATTTGTTTTGTTTAATTTTATGATTATTTAAATATTACATATTATGAATAATAATATAGTATAATTACAATATTTATATTTAAAAATAATATATTGTATATTTTCCATTTATGAATGAGGTGTTTTTTTAAATCAATATCATAGTAGACGATTATACCAAACATGGTTGGATATTTGTAAAAAAATAACTAATATATTTGTTATATAGTTTTACCAATAGTAATAACGAGGATTAATATCATTTATTTTATGATATGTATATTTTTTATCATATTCATAAATTTTAATAAGAAAAATTAAGGAATGGATTTCATGGAGCATGACTAGGTATTCTTACCCTACCATTGGAGACAAGACATTCACTGGTCGACTTAGACCTTCAAATGGTGGTCCTTTGATGAGACCATAATGTCCACAACATGGATAAGAGTTAATAAGGGGATAATATAATAGAAAATGACCATGTATGATTTTTAATGTGTTAAGAAAATTTTCCTTATGAGGGATAATATTTATATTAAAAGAGGGATGTTTTTAATTAATGTTAAATTATAATATTATTTTCCCAAATAGTGATCAAACATGTGACTTAATAGTAGGATATCTTGGATCCTCTGGGGGACTCCCATCCCCCATGTTTGAGACCACACCTACTGGTGGGTGTGTTCGTTCTACCTATGGTTTATATGAAATCCACGAGATCAAAATGGAATGTACCATGGTGTTTTTATCCCGTATTACAACAAGAAATTCAAAAGCAAATTTTCGATGACATTGGGAACAAACCAACACTTTAGAAACCCCAAATATCAACTAAAAATATTAAAAAAATAACATACCTAAAACAAGGATATGATAATATCCCCACCATATCACATTTGTTTCACAAAATGTGAAGCTAATGTAATTTTTTCAACAAAGAGATGAGTCAATTTATCCCTTATCCTTGAATCCCATTACTAAGTCACAGGAGAATTCATTTCGTGTTTTCACATCACATGGACCAATAAATTTTCATCCTGGACTAAATATTTTGGTAGGAATTAACAACATGTAATTGTTTCTCAACAATCGATATATTTGGATCCAATTCAACATTTTTCTACATATAACATGAGAAGGATCAAGTAGATAGTTTAAAGATGATAAACATGGAACACATCAGCGATCAAAGTCATATAAGATGGTAAATATAATTGATAAGACACCATTAAAACTCAATCAATGATCTCAAAAGGTCACAAATATATTAGATAAAAATCACCCTATTTCTCAAACCAATGGTTACCCAACTGAGGTGATACTTAGTAAAATGACCATCATTAGTGAATTATAAAGAATGATTCTAATTGTATGTACATTATTTATTACGAATATGAGTAGTCAAAAAGTATTGATGTACGATTTTAACCTTAACTCACATATCTGGAACATGGGTTGGTCCAAAAGAGAAGCTTATCCCAACTCAGTCCAACAAACTGATGATTTATAACTGTTATCATAGTGATATTAAAAGGGTTCCATTATTATGGATGATTATTAAATATTGTGTGAAAATTCATCCAGTACCAAATGGAAATCTCACGAACTGAAAAATTCTAAGAAAAGTCATGGATCATATCTTCCAAAATTTTAATTACATAATTCATTTTTCTGTTCTTATAAGGAATTTAAGTAATATCAACTTGAAATAAGAACAATAACTCACCTCTAGGCCTTTCCAAACCCAATATGTTGTCTATGGGTCACTATATGATACAATTGTAGAGGGGACCCCATGAAACCTTACAATATCTTTCACTTATGACTTTCCCATACCCCCAACCATAGTTGGTCCTGAATTAGAATAAAATGGGGAGAAAAATTCAATCAATTGATCACTAATGAAATATAATTTCTTCCTTAGGGAGTATGTGTTAGTCCAAAAAATGAATTCCATGGAAACTTGATTCTTATTTTATTCTTTATATTGAGTGTATGAAGAAAATAAAAAGGATGTTGGGGATCATCTTTAGTCTGTTGAAAAGTATCAAAATGTGATAAAAAATTATCAATGTCCTCCCTCATACCTAAACACATAAACAAAAGCTTCATGTCATAATACATAATAGTATTTCATGGGTAAACAAAAAATAATGATCAATGAAAATCCAGTATCCCAACCTTTCCTAGGGATATTAGGACAGTAAAACATCTCCAAATGTAATGAATTCCTTCCGAATAGATAGGTAATACAATGACGGTCTCCCCGATATATAGATAATTTCTGACACACCTGAACCCATCATCTTATTGATTCTACTAATGAATAAACTCAAAAATATATGCCTTAAAATTTGTGCTATCAAGAATAATATCGTACTATTTTTTTATCTCATTCAGGTGTATCTGTGGAAAGAGTCTTCTATGTTCTCAGTCATTCATCCACTCGATTATATCGTGAAATGGAATTTTCCAACTGAGGGTTTTGGCATCAACATTCCCATTTTCTTATGTGTATTAAATGCAAATGTCAATGGTTTAAATGTCTTCCTCCCATCGATTCTACAAAATATTAATGTCCTTCTCAGAAAATCTGAAACATAAGATCTTAGCGTCAAAATAGACTATGCAAATTTCCCAAAAAAGTTAATTTCACCAAAATATTAAAAAATACATAACTATTTTGGGTTCAAGGTCCTGAGTGGGATAATTTATCTTATGAGTCCAAAGATAATGATATCAATATTCCACCATATCATCTCCCAAGATCGATACACATAAAAAACATACACCTAGGGAATCAAAATAAACAACATATCCATTTCTATCTTCTAGAAATGTAAAAATAGCATGTTAGATT
Organism: Viscum album; assembly: GCA_963277665.1. Lineage (NCBI taxonomy): Eukaryota > Viridiplantae > Streptophyta > Magnoliopsida > Santalales > Viscaceae > Viscum > Viscum album. The sequence continues at coordinate 1,417,588,758 of OY728123.1, read as the reverse complement.
CGGATTTATTTCAATTCATCAAAGGATGATGGACACATAGAATCTAAAAATAATATCACCCCACTCTAGGTAATAGAAGTCAATGGGGATGTAAGTTTTGAGAAATCCTTCACAAATAGCAAATAATATCTTTCCAAAACCCAGAATATATAAATCTCAAAGAAATATTTGTTATCTTTTCAAGGAAAGACTACTTTACAATTATAAGGATCATCTGAGATAACCTATTTTTTAAAAAATTCTCCCAAAAATTTATCCTATTGGATCTAGATATGGAATTTAGGTAATTTTTCAATGAGATGGTCATCTCTCCAAATTATAAAAACAGATATCTATGGAATAACTATCGTTTTATTATATATTTAATAAAACATAACAAAATGAACCAATACAAAGAAAAAGGAATCAATGTACTAATGAAATATCTAGTTCGTCAATTCCATGAAAATTGCATGAGTATTAATTAGTCCAAATAGAATAACAAGATATTCAAAGAATCCAAACATACACATGAAAGTAGTCTTTTGGATTATTCAACTCCATAAATATAAGAATATTTTATCCAAGATAAAGGTCGGTTTTCAGAAACATCTTTAATTCTTTTAGATAGTTAAACAATTCCTTGATATAATGAAACAGGTTCTTTCGATTCATCATTACTAGGACAATCTTAGGATAATCAACATAAAGATGAAGAGTTCCATTAAACTTTTTTGGAGAAAGAACATGTGCTAGACAGGGCAATACACTAGGGTGAATGGAACATTTTTCATTCAATTAATCCAATTGAATCCATAACACATTAAATTTGGTTGATTCCGGGAAATAAGATTAATGGATATCAGTTGACTTCTAGGCTACATATTTATCGATAATTCCACCCATATTTTCACAACCAGTACTCAGGGCCCGTGCTGTGACTACCCCAAGCCCACCTTCCATTGGCCAGGGGCTGGCAACAAGCACCAAAGGCATAAATCCAAATAAAAAGGGAAGGAATTACCTTTATAAAAGTAAACAACCACAACAGAGTACATAAATAATGTAATCACTAAGTAAAATGAGTACAAAAGTATGTGCCGATAAGTATGTGGGATATTATACAAACCCAACTGAAAGTACAATACAAATGAAAGCTAGCACAATTACAGTAAAGTAAAACAGCAACCACTAAGTCATCCTCCGGGGATCCCACCTAATGGGTGGGTACAAATGGCATCCTCTGCACCTCAGGTCCGTCCGTCTAGTCCTTGTACATCTCACCAAGTGGTCCACCTCCGAGTACTGTCCATCTCCAACTATCTGCTTCGATCAGTGCAGTCCATCATCTGCACCCAACACAACTAAGTGGGGGCATTACCCATGTAGTGGTAAGTATAACGATACTCCGTAGGGACCCCAAGACCCCTAATGGTCTTCCAGAATCAATGAAGGATAAACCACAGAAGAAAGATACAATAATGAAGTGTCAACAAACCTTACTTGGGTATATGCCCATACATATACCTATGTTATCAATCCCAAATGAGCCCCAACTCTCAAGCCCAAGCACAACACAATCCAAACAAGAAGGAAAATTCAATCACATCGATGATAATGTTTGATAGTCAAGACTCAACTCACATAGTTATATATATTTCATATAGCGATAGAGATGATCTGATGTATCCCCTGATTCATCTAAGCTGTCGGACCCACGTAGGATACTTGACCAACTAAGCCTTCAGACCCACTTAGGATACTAGAATAGAAGTGAAACTGTCGGACCCACATAGGATACATGTATAGTAGTCATCGTTGTCGAACCAAGGGAGGATTCTAGTACGGTTGTCATCGTCGCCGAACCCACGGAGGATTCCAGTACTGTAAACATCGCTGTGGAACCCACGGAGGATTACATTATAGTAGTCGTTGCTGTCGAACCCCTGGAGGATTCTAATACAGTAGGTGTCGCTGTCGAACCCACATAGGATTCCACTACATTTTTCATCATTGTTGAACCCACGAAGGATTCCTATACGGTAGTCATCGCAGTGGCATCCAGCTCTTGGGTTCCTGCACAAAGCGCATTCGATTCCGGGAGAGTCCACTCCTATATCCAAGAGGGTTGATACATCAACTATCATGAAATCAAGATTTGATGTATCCCTATGTTCTATCTTTTCAAAAAGAACCAAACACGATAGCTGGGACGTCAATCGGATGCCCAGCTTGAGAGATATTGTCTTATCCGTTCCAGGGGCCCGATTGGATTTCAGATACAATCCAACCCGGCCAACTTCCAATTTCATCCAAATTCCACGTGGAGTATTCCAAAAAGAACGGCTCGTCAAATTTAATACAACATATTTGATGGGACGTCAATCGGACGTCTGGTGCTTATGTTATAAACGTTTCCGCTCTGAGAGCCCAGTTGGTTTCGAGTTCGATCCAACCTGTCCATACTAGAAATTCGCTGAAATGTTGAGTGTAATATACCAAAATTACCGTCTAGATCCTTAGAATCCAATGCACTTGATGGTGCATCGATCGGAGGTTTGTAGCTCAAGTTATGGGTGAATAACCGTAAATGGTCCGAAAAGCGGGGTTTCGGTCTAGTGCGACCCGGCCCAAACCACCCTGGGTCGGCCTGAACTAGGTCGACCCATCCCTGGTCCGAGTCCGGCCCATTAGGGCGCTACCCGACCCAGCAGCTGCTGCCTGACCTGGCGGGGTGGCCTGGCTGGCACGGCCTGGCCAACTTGCAGAGCGACGCGACGCGGGGGGGGGGGTGCAACTTCTCGAACTGGAAGCATCGAGCGGCATCCCCCCCTACCCGGCCGGCCAAAGCATGTCGGATTCTCCAGCACAAGAAGCCTGATTGGTTGGGCCACTGTCCACTGCACGCGGCGCCAGGCGGCTCCGCAGCCTCCTCCAACTCGGTCGGCTGATGAGCCGGCCGGTTCTCCCGCCGAGGCGGCCCGCAGAGCGCGGGCCGTGGTCCTCCGCAGCGCGACACCGTGGGGCACTGCGGTTCCTCCAGCCCATCCGGCTACCGCCTTTCGGTTCTCCTTTGGCTGAGTGGCCCATGGTTGTGGGTTGTGGTTCTTACGCACACGGACGGCGCATGGCCGCCGCTTACATTCCTCGCTACTGCCTCCCGTAGCCACTACCAGAAATATACAAGAACCATCGGACGGTCGTCGGGCGATTTTCATTCTGTCTGCTCCCTCCGCGTTAGGCGATAACAATTGGCCAAAGACAAAAATGGATTCAATGATGGACAAAAAGCAATTTTTTCAATTAAAAATAAAACAAACCCCCTGCGTTGATTAAGGTTTGTTCGTTGATGAGCCGCGGAAGACAGGCGTCGCGGTGGTCAAGCGTCACGGATGATGGTGTCGTTCCGTCAACGTTGGAGGAAGAGGGAGGTAGGTAGCGTTCCGTGTGGTGTAGCCTCCTTCTTTGACACATTTTATGTATTCAAGGAAGGTGTTCATGTCCCTCGTGTTCTTCGTTGGAGTTATTCATCATTGAAGAACGATGTTCTTCATAGAAAGAAGAAAACTATTCTTCTCTTGAGCTCTCCCAAAATCATGCCAACACAACGAGTGTGAAACTAAAATAATAGCTAAGGATATTATTTTATTTAGACATATAATTAAAAATTCAAACACTTTAATTAATTAATTGGAGTTTAATTCATTAATTAAAATATTTGGAAAAAAATAAAATGGAGAGAGAGGGAGGTGAAGAGATCACATTCATTAAGGGGGAGTTGTCAAATTAATCAAAGAGGGTGTTAAAGGGGAGTTTATGGGAGGTGATTAGTTAGGGCTTGTGTGGGCCCCACCTCACAAATATCCTATCATTATAGATTATGTGGGCATGGGACCCACCAATAACTTCCCCTTTTAGGTTATTACTACAATATATAAATAAAATTGGGTTCCAAATTTTTTTTTATTCTAAATCCCTAATAATTAACTCTCAACACGCATAAAACGCAACTACAGTAAAGGTGCCCTTAAGGGAATAATGGTGCTGTGAGTTCATCGGTGTCCTTAGATTTCAATTCTGATCATCAGTTCAAAAGATAGAAAAAACCGCTTGTACATTCATTGAACGTACCTGGACTAACATCAGAAATTTTTTTGGGCACACCGGGCCTCAAAATTAGGTGCCATCAAAAAGTGAGTACTCGTAAAATCCCAAAGAATATAAGAAAAAAATTTCCTTGAAATTTCATGGTCTTTACATTACTCCAACCTCAGGGCTTTAGATCCTTGTAAAGCTACAACAACATTAGGAAATTAAATGGGGGTACTGAGCAAGCATCTGATCCTCCCATTCCCATGTGCTCTCCTGGAGGTTCCCATGCTACCAGAAAATCCTCACAAGAAGAATCAACCATCCACATAGGACCCACTCCTGTCGATCCTCGATCTCCACCAGAAACACCGTGAATTTCTCCCCGCCATCGATGTCTAGCTCCCCATGGTCGATGATGTGTGATGGGTCGTGAAAGTATCTCCTCAGCTGAGATAGGTGGAATACGTCATGCCCCTGATGCAACTAGGTTGGAAGGGTCAGGCGGTAAGCCACCTCGCCTACTCTGCTGAGGACCTGGAAGGGTCCGATGAAATGTGGAGATATCTTTCCGCCCTAGACAAATCTCTGTAGACCTCGTCGAGGTGAGACCCATATGAAGACGTGGTCTCCATCCTCAGTCTCAAGTGGTCTCCATCTCCTATTATCATAGGTCTTATGTCTGATCAGTGCAGTCTTCATCCGCTTGTTGGATGATCTTTACCTTCTCTTTCATATCCTTAACCATATATGGTCCTACACGTGCTGACTCCCCAGGGTTAGTCTAGCATGGAGGTGATCTGCATGTTCGGAAGTACAATTCCTCGTGAGGATCCATTTCGATGGTGGAGTGGTAGCTGTTGTTGTACGCAAAATTTACCATGGGTAGATGATCCTCCCAGCTGTGACCAAAATTTAGGACACATGCACGGAGCATGTCCCCAAGAGTCTGGATGGTTCTCTCAGTCTTTCCCTCCGTCTAAGGATGAATGAATGTGCTCAGACGTAGCGGTGTCTCGAATGCCTCCTACATATAGAGGCGTCCCGTGCTCTCTTCTAATCCCTGAACTATGATCGGTATGAAGTGGGATGACTCGGTGAGTCGTTCTATGATCACCCAAATAAAGTCGTGTCCTATGGATGTACGTGGAAGCCCTGTCATGAAATACATGGATATCCCATCCCACTTCCACTCTGGTACCTCTAAGGGTTGTACCAAGCTTGTTGGTACCTCGTACTCTGCATTCACTTGCTGACAAGTGAGGATTCTTGAGACAAACTCTGTTACTATGTTTCCCTCCCTAGGATTATAGACTATCTCAAAATCATAGTCCCTGTAGAGCTCAAGATAATGTCACTGTCTCAAGTCTAGGTCCTTCTACGAGAAGACACATCTGAGACTTTTGAGATTAGAGTAAACCTGAAACTGTTCTCTAAATGAACTACATGTGTGACTATCCATTTTGTAAAGAACTTTACTACACCCCTTTTCACTTACATCCTACAAGAGCTGCTAAGATTTCTCTTTTTTCGAAAAGAGAAATCAAGTCTCATCCCTTGGATTAACAACGTCCTTTTCCTAATACAGTCAATCCAGACATGAACATTACTATTTCATTCCATGGAAGACGTCGTAAGGCCTCGACGATACTACCAAGAGATCCAAGCGTTACTATCACCTCCAAGGGTCAAGTCACACTGTCAGCAGAAGTGTGTGGTCACTGGGTCTCCTCTAGTAAAAATCTCGAATGTGAGGTACAAGTCAACGGTTTTAACCATAACCTATCAATATCAACCATACAAAAATGTAGGAAACAAAAAATCACATGGACAAGTGTATTTTATTACAGTCACTCAAAGTTCAAAGACACAAAGAAATCACAAACAATGACATCAACAAGTTAGAAGAATCATGAACAAAAGTCTCCATGCCTGGAGCTAGAACTGCTCATGTACACCTGCTCCCACAGCATTATGGTCATAGGCCTCAGCTACCTGAGGCTGAGGTATCCCCTTTCCATCTGTTACCTGTGGTCGGGGTGGACCTCCTAGTGGTGGTGGTGGTGGTAGGGCCTCGAAACATCGTCCACCACATACTGCTCGGCCAGCTCCCCTGCCTCGTCCGCCTGCTCCCGGAGGACCACCATGGTCAAATTTATGCCTCTACCTGGGAGGTCCACAAATTCCCTACTGCTCATATGCATGGCGGGTCGGGCAGTCTTGAGCCATGTGACCCTGCCCACCGCATGCATAGCACAACCTGCTTCTCGTATAGCTGACTCTATTTTGTGTGCCCCACACAACTGAACATGAATCATAAGGTAGCCCACCTGATTTCCTGGTCCGCTTGGACCTATGTGATATTTTTCTACTGCCGGCTACAGAAGACTCCTCTATGTGTCGCCATGCGGTGGGTCTCTTTGCTGGTGTCAGCTCAGCAAGAAAGCTCTCCACAAGAAGTTCTCGCTCCCGCACTCTTTCCTACGTCGCAAAGCTGATGGAGATCATCGAATCCCTGATATCATGTCTGAGTCCCTACTCAAAGTTCTAGGCCCGGAAGAATGGATCTCTTACCATGTTCGTGGAGTAGCGTGAAAGGTATGTAAACCTCAATGATTATTGAGCTACTATCATGATGCCCTACCGCATATGAAGTAACTACTTTATCCGCACCGCAGGCTGGAAAAAACTCGGAGCGGAAAATACTCTCGAAGTTTTTTCAAAGTAGAGATGCCTCATCATGCACCTGGAGCATCAGACTCCACCATCTACCTACTTCTGCGTGCATGAGACTCGCAACAAGGATCACCATATGGTCGGCTGGTGTCCCTACCAATTTGGAAACCCTGATGACAACCTCCAGCCAATCCCCAGCTTCCTGAGGGTACGTCTCTCCACAGAACAAGGGCGGCCTCTATCGCTGGAACACGTGCATCGCACTCAGGTGGCGTGCACTCTCTGCTGCTGGGGCTAGTGGTATCGGTGGCCCAACAGGTAGTGGTAACGCTGGTTCCTCCGTTGTGTTGGGGCCCTGCACTGATGCCTCGTCACTCGGTGGGCTACCATCTCGTATGTAACTCAGAACCCAAGATGGCTACCTTCGTGGGGCCATCCTAAAAAGTAATAGGTGGTCCATAGTTTAAATAGTATACCTGGTGAGATGACACAATGTAATCACAAAGAAATCTTTTGAAACACACAAGCCATTATTTTTTTCGAGCACTGAGTCAGAAATCATAGGTCAGGGTCCTGGTGTATAGATACGTCGACCGCTGCACCAACAATGGATTCCCTAGACTGATAACCACACTCAATACTCTTGACAATATTTCTTCATAGAAAAGAATAAACAGAGTCCAGAGTTATGCGATAGAACAGACTCATCTGATACAAATTTGTCACGACCCATCCCCGGGGCCCGTGCTGGGACTACCCCATGCCCACCTTCCATATGACAGGGGCTGACGACTAGCACCAAAGGCGTAAATATTGATAAAAATAAAAGGAATTGCCTTTATAATTGTAAACAAACACAACAGAGTACACAACTGGAGTAAGCAATAAGAAGACTCAGTACAAATGTAAGTGCTGATAAGTATGTGGGCCAGTATACAAACCCAACTTAATGTAGAGTACACATGAAATCTAGCACAACTGCAATAATGTAAAACATCAACCGCTGAGTCGTCCTCTAGGAATCCCACATAATGGGTGGGTACAGATGGAATTCTCAGCACCTCAGGTTCGTTTATCGGCTCCGTGTACATCTCTACAAGTGGTCCACCTCCAAGTATCGTCTAGCTCCAACACTCTACCTCGATCAGTGTTGTCCGTCGTCTACAACAAACATAACTAAGTGCATGCATTAGCCATGCAGGGGTGATTATAACAATACTCAGTAGGGACCCCGAGTCCCTCATAGGTCTCCCAGATCAATGAAGGAGAAAACAAAAAGGAAAGATACAATCACGAAGTATCAACAAACTGTACTTTGGTATATGACCATACATATAAATAAGTTATCAATCTCATTTCAGCCCAAATCTCGAGCCCAAGCACAACCCAATCCACACAAGAAGGTAAATTCAATCACAACAATGATAATAATTGACAGTCAAGACTCAGCTCACACATGTATATATCATTCATATAATGATATAGATGATCATATGTAGACACTGATTCATCTAAACTATCGGAACCACGTAGGATACTATACCAGCTAAGTTGTCGGACCCATGTAGGATACTAGAATAGAAGTCAAACTATCAGACCCACGTAGGATAGAAGTACAGTAGACATCGCTGTCGAACCCACAGAGTATTCCATTATAGTTGTCTTCGTCACCTAACCCACAGAGGATTCCAGTACGTTAGACATCGATATCAAACCCACATGGGTTTCCAGTACAATATTCATCACTGTCGAACACACGGAGGATTCTAGTAATGTAGATTGATAACCACACTCAATACTCTTGACAATATTTCTTCATAGAAAAGAATAAGCAGAGTCTGGAGTTCTATGATAGAACTGACTCCTCTGATACCAATTTGTCACGACCCATCCTCGGGGCTCGTGCTGGGACTACCCCAAGCCCGCCTTCCATAGGCCAAGGGTTGACGAATAGCACCAAAGGCGTAAATATTGATAAAAAGGGAAGTAAATGCCTTTATAAATTTAAACAAACACAACAGAGTACACAACTGAAGTAAGCACTGTGAAGACTCAGTACAAAAGTAAGTGCTGATAAGTATGTGGGCCAGTATATAATCCCAACAGAATGTAGAGTACAAATGAAAGCTAGAACAACTGCAATAAAGTAAAACATCAACCGCTGAGTCGTCCTCCAGGAATCCCACATGAAGGGTGGGTAATGATGGAATTCTCAGCACCTCAGGTCCATCCGTCGACTCCGTATATGTCTCTCCAAGTGGTCCACCTCCAGGTATCATCTAGTTCCAACACTCTACCTCGATCAGTGTTGTCCTTTTTCTACAACAAACATAACTATGTGCGGGCATTACCCATGAAGGGGTGATTATAACAATACTCATTAGGGACCCCGAGTCCCCCATAGGTCTCCCAGATCAACGAAGGATAAACCACAAAGGGAAGATACAATCACTAAGTTTCAAAAATCATACTTTGGTATATGCCCATACATATACCAATGTTATCAATCTCATTTCAGCCCCAACACTCGAGCCCATGCACAACCCATTCCACACAGGAAGGTAAAGTCAATCACAACATTGATAATGATTGATAGTTAAGACTCATCTTACACATGTATATATCTTTCATATAACGATAGAGATGATTATATGTAGCCACTGGTTCATCTAAACTATCGGACCCACGTAGGATACTAGAGCAGCTAAGCTATCAGACCCATGTAGGAGACAAGAATAGATGTCAAACTGTCAGACCCACATAGGATACAAGTACAGTAGACATCGTTGTCGACACCCACAGAGTATTCCAGTATAGTTGTCATCGTCGCCTTACGCACAAGGGATTCCAGTATGGTAGACATCGCTATCAAACCCACAAAAGTTTCTATTATAGTATTCATCATTGTCGAACCCACGGAGGATTCTAGTAAAGTAGACGTCGCGGTCAAACTCAAGTAAGATTCATCATAAAAACATGAAAATATATTTATAATCACAAGACCATCTGGAACCTCTATTCCTTTGTCTTATCATTCGATAGTACCTTAATAGAAAAACTATACAACATAGAAAAATGGATAGTGAACATGGTCATAGTCTAATTTCCCTTCCTAAAGGATGGTAACTCTTTAGATTTTCTATATTTAATTATTCAACATATAACTATTGAAAAGATATTTCATTTGATTCATTCTACTTCAGAGCATCATGTATATTTTTTTGTTCCAAAATTCCATCAATATCTTACGTGGGGCTCTATTTTTAATGGTAACACAAATTACCATAATAGAATAAACAATTTCTATACATTTTAATTTTTTTTGATATTTCATATATTGTATTCCTCTTCAGGAGGATCAATTTTTTCTTGTAAGTATGACAGTTTACGAATGATTAAATATTGGTCTCAATGTTTATTTCCTATATTATCGTTTTATACCTCTATAGGTTGATTCAGTGTATGTAAAATATTTCGATTCACATCATGGAGTACTATCACCAATGCTTCAATAATATTTTGATTTTCTTATGGGTTTCTTTATAGATCAACATCCATATAACTATTTTGGGACTCTAGTATTTCTTCTAGGGGTATGTTATGACAAAAAAGAATACAAATATACTATAAGACAAAATATAAATCTCATATATTTTTTAATATAACAAAATAAATTCTCTGGAAAAGATAAAAACACTAATTGAGAGAGACACTCCTAACAATCCCTTGGTAACTTGATGCTCACAATGATCATAGTTGTCCAGGTAAACACTAATATATTAACCCATATTATACAATTACCGAATCTATTATTTACTAAAACAACATAAGACAATAATATTTTGAAATAAAACCATCATTTTATACCAATTTATCAGAAACCGATATAGGTTATCCTTGAATTGGTCACCCACATTGCCCCATGGATTGTCATGAAGGGAACCCCCAATCTCCACTGGTTGGATAGTAGTGTAAGAAAAATGAAGAACTACATTTGGAAATGATTACTCACACAAAATATGAACCAATGTAATCAAAAATGGAATATAATAAGAGAATCCAACATAATAAAAAATTCAACTAGTGGAAGACTAAAATGAATAATTTGGAAAATAACTTAAAAAAAGGTTAGTTAATGTTTTCAAAAAATAAAACCCATATTCATGTGATATATTGGTAAAAATCATACCATTTTACCACCAAACTATCACTCCAAACAAACATGGATACCTTCTTCGTACATGATGTTACCTGAATCCACCTCCGTTAGATAAAACAAAATCTACATATACCTAATAGTATGGGGAGAGTGAGGGAAAATAAGACATACATAATCACATCAACTGTTTTATAAATATTATTTATAATATAAACTATGAATTTTATTTTAACAAAAAAATGGAATTCATTTTTTTTAGATTTTATATGAGAACATTTAAATTTATAGCTTTCAAAATATTCTCAAACTTTTTTCAAATATAACAATTTTCAAAGAAAAATTCACAAAATAATTTACATTTCAAAATAATAAAAAATTTTCAAACATTTTAATTCCCCAAACAATGAATAATAAAAAATACTTCAATGAGTAGTATCATAGAAACTGTAGGATATAATAGGTGTGGGAAAGATAGGATCCTCACACCAAAGAGAATGTTCATGGAATGTGTGCCCACAATTTCCCTGTGCCAGTTATCGAAAAATGGGTTTGAAAAAACCTTGTTAAATGAACCCTAGATGGTTCCACGAAATCAATTATTTAGTAATATTTATAACAAAAAAAATAAAAACATACAATTAATATGTGCATTTTCCAATTCAAACCACCACTTAAGTACCCTAGATTCAAATTTTATTGTTCTATTCCAAGGCTATCCAATGAAAATATATCAATACATTTCAATTACCCTTGGAGGCCATTCAATTTCACACCCCATGCATTGTTATGACTTTTCAAAAAATCTAACATACTTATAAATCCCTCTTTATGTAAACACAATAATAATTGAAATTGATTTCTATGTAATATAATATACTTTTAAATTATATTTCGTTAAAATAAAACATGATTTGAAAAAAAATTATTAAAAAAGTATAGGAAAATTCCATTTTATATCTACAACCCAATACATAGTTCATAAAATCATAATTCATTCCATTAAAAATTTAGGAATATAATTTAAAATTGAAATACAAGAATAGATTATAAAATAAATACATTATATAAACCATCCACCTCAAAACACTTGGTACTGTCAATGTTTGTTCTAGATCCACATGCTATAATAAATATAGGTCGAGGTAGAAAAGTAATACACCCAATAAAAAAACATATGTTATGAATCATCAAATAAATGATCTCTATATAAAAAGTGGGAATAAATAACCACATAACTATATAATGATCACTTTGTAATAATTCAAATAGATATAATTCAATGAAATATGGGATCATTTATGGAAAATGTTTTTTAAATTATAAAACATTCAAAATGTGGCATGGATTTTTATTAAAATAATAAAAATATAAAGAAAATGAATTACTGAGATTTATGATATGGAAAATGTAGTAAAAATTTATTAAAACTCATCTCTTAGTGATCTTATGTTCCAAAATTAATAGGTATAACCCCCTTCTAATACTATATTATTGACTTGTCAATTAAAAATTCAGAAAATTCCAAGTCCACGATGTGGTGGGATTTTACCATTCCCATGGTGGTCTCGGCCACACCAAAACTAGGATCATATCATGCTGACTGACTATGAAATGGTGTACAAACATTGTCCATTTCATATTCACCACACCAAAGACTATAATGTGGCAGTGGGGAAAATTGTAGTGGTGCACAATATGACTCTCCACAACCCACTCCGGGAAATATTCCTAGAATATTGTGTGCTAGTATTGTACATGGTATACATGCAATCATCAGGATCAAAATATATTGTTTCATGTCATATATTATCCTTGATTTCACCAAGAAATGACAAAAAAAAATTTATATGCCACTGAGCTACAACCATCATATCTCCAAACCAAATGAACCACACCAAAGAACAAAAAAGAACCACCCCAAAGCTCAAAAAAAGAACAAACCTCAATCCATGATGTGACTATAATACTATCATAAAATGGGATATCCTATAGCCATACAAAAAAGAAAAGGGAGGAATATAAAGTCCAGTAAGAGAAAACTAAATGAATCGAATATACTCAAAAACAATATAAATATTTTGAAAATGATAAAGTGTATCATAAGAGCATATCAAAAGGTATAGATTCATAGTATATAAAAATGAAATGGAACATATATCATTGATAAATAAATATGTATATAGGATCATGATGATAAGATAATCTTGATTCAAGACATAATAATTGGGAACCAATGACAGGCATGTCAACATAACATAATTTAAATCTCAATACCAATTCATCAAAACATATGATTTGGTCTCACTACCTATGCACGAAAAAAATTATCATGATATGTAATAATTACTAAAATGATTACTGGTGTATTTTTTCAATCCCACCTATCATATCATAATATTTTATTCATATGAGTACCACATAGAGTAATGATTATACATGAATTATAATCTTCAAAAACCCTTGTTAAGGGATGGGTTCCGCGGTCAACGTTATTGGGAACAAGTCATAGATCAAGAATGTGAGGAATCCAAAGATCTATTAAATAATAAAGATATATTTCATAATAATTATCAAAGGATTATATAATCTATGTATAAATATTATTGTAAAATATTTTAAAACTGAAATAAAATCATTAGTGGAGAACATGAGAGACAATAAAATAAAAATATTTAACAGGGTTATGTGGTAAAAATTATTTACCGATTTTATGTATATGAAAAATATACATGTAAATACCATAACATTATAGGTAAAATAGTATACAAGACATTTATATATATAAATATAAATACTTTATAACAAGATAGGAAAGGTAAAGAAACCATGAATTATAATTTATGAAATAGAAAGTATTCACATGCACACGAAATAGGTTATGAATTATGAATCATTTAAGAGGTAAATAAGATTATAAATAAATTTATATAAAGGATATATTGGTGTATAATATTTTCACAGATTGGATGATAAGTCTCATAAAATAAAATTATATGAAAACAAACACTATATGAAAGGTAAGGAGATGTAGAAGGTAAAATCCTTAAATTGATCATATGTGATGAAAATAATGTTATTGGGAGAGGAAAATAAATAATTATATAATATATAATGATATATAAATAATTATATAAATTTAATTTTATATAATATAATTTGATAAAAATTTCTCGAAATAATCAAAGAGAATATTCAAAAAATAAATTGGGTGAGTGCAAGGAACCCCTTACCTCAGGGCCCAACGCACCACAAAACATTCATAAAACCTCATTAATAATTGAAGTATATTAAATAAATTCTCCCTTTTTTTAAATTTTTTCATGTTATTTATGTTCATTAATAATCAATTTAATAAAAAATTGTGGTTCGAAAATTATCTCTCCTACATTCGTTTCATGATTATACAATCACATTGAAATATTACTAACGGTAACAGTTCGTGTTCAATTTTTATATTACTCTATAGGTGAAATGGTATTGATGTTAAGTAAATATTTAGATTAAATTGGTAAAAAAATATCAATATATTCCAATATAATCCTTGTTTGTTGAATATAAATGTTATCATATCATGATATGTTCATTTAGGTAGTTTTACGGGACATGGGGAACAAAATTTGTTTTATTTAATTTTATGATTATTTAAATATTACATATTATGAATAATAATATATTATAATTAATATATTTATATTTAAAAATAATATATTTTATAGTTTCCATTTATGAATGAGGCGTTTTCTTATATCAACATCATAGTAGACGATTATACCAATCATGATTGGATATTTGTAAAAAATAACTAATATATTTGTTATATAGTTTTACCAATAGTAATAACGAAGATTAATATCATTTATTTTATGATATGTAAATTTTTTTATCATATTCATAAATTTTATTAAGAAAAATTAAGGAATGGATTTCATGGAGCATGACTTAGTATTCTTACCCTACCATTGGAGACAAGACATTCACTGATCGACTTAGCCCGTCAAAGGGTGGTCCTATGATGAGACCATAATATCCGCAACATGGATAAGAGTTATTAAGGGGATAATATAATAGAAAATGACCATGTATGATTTTTAATGTTTTAAGAAAATTTTCCTTATGAGGGATAATATTTATAATAAAAGTGGGATTTTTTTAATTAATGTTAAATTATAATATTATTTTCCGAAATAGTGATCAAACATGTGACAAAATAGTAGGCTATCTTGGATCCTCTAGGGGACTCCCATCCCCCATGTTTGAGACTACACATAGTGGTGGGTGTGTTCGTTCTACCTATGGTTTATATGAAATCCCCGAGATCAAAATGGAATGTACCATGGTGTTTTTAGCCCGTATTGCACCAAGAAATTCAAGAACACATTTTTGATGACATTGGGCACAAACCAACACTTTAGGAACCCCAAATATCAACTAAAAATATTAAAAAATAACTTACCTAAAATCAGGATATGATAATCTCCCCACCATATCACATTTTGTTCACAAAATGTGAAGCTAATGAAATTGTTTCAACAAAGAGATGAGTCAATTTATCCCTTATCCTTGAATCCCATTACTATGTCACATGGGAATTAATTTCATGTTTTCCCATCACATGGAACAATAAATTTTCATCCCGGACTAGATATTTTGTTATGAATTAACAACATGTAATTGTTTCTCAACAATCGATATATTTGGATCCAGTTCAACCTTTTTCAACATATAACACGAGAAGGATCAAGTAGATAGTTTAAAGATGATAAACATGGAACACATCAGGGATCAAAATCAAATAAGATGGTAACTCTAATTGATAAGACACCATTAAAACTCAATCAATGATCCCAAAGGCCAAAAATATATTATATTAAAATCACCCTGTTTCTCAAACCAATGGTTACCCCACCAAGGTGAGACTTAGTAAAACAACCACCATTAGTGAATTATAAAGAATAATTCTAATTGTATGTACATTATTTATTACAAATATTAGTAGTCAAAAAGTATTGATGTATGATTATAACCTTAAATCACATATCTGGAACATGGGTTGGTCCAAAAGATAAGCTTATCCCAACCAAGTCCAACAAACTAATGATTTATAAGTGTTATCATTATGATATTAAAATGGTTCCATTATTTTTGGATGATTATTAAATATTGTGTGAAAATTCATCCAGTACCAAATGGAAATCTCATGAACTGAAAAATTTCAAGAAATATCATGGATCATATCTTCCAAAAATAGCATTATATAATTCATTTGTCTGTTCTTCTAAGGAATTTAAGCAATATCAACGTGAAATATGAACAATAACTCACCTCTAGGACTTTTCAAACCCAATATGTAGTCTATGGGTCACTATATGATACAATTTTAGAGGGGACCCCATGAAACCTTACAATATCTTTCACTTATGACTTTCCCATACCCCCAACCATAATGGTGACCGGAATTAGAATAAAATGCGGAGAAAAATTCAATCAATTGATCACCATTAAATATAATTTCTTCCTTAGGTAGTATGTGTTAGTCCAAAAAATGAATTCCATGGAAACTTGATCGTTATTTTATTCTTAATATTGAGTGTATGAAAAAAATAAAAAGGATTTTGGAGATCATCTTTTATCTGTTGAAAAGAATCAAAATGAGAAAAAAATTATCAATGTCATGCCCCATATATAGACTCATAAAAAAATGATTCATGTCATAATACATATTAGTATTTAATGGGTAAAAAACAAAAAATTATCAATGACAATCCAGTATCACAACCTTTCCTAGGGATATTAGGACAGCAAAACATCTCTAAATGTAATGAATTCCTTCTGAATAGATAGGGAATACAATGACGGTCTCCCAGATATATAGAGAATTTCTTACACACCTGAACCCATCATCTTACTGATTTTACTAATGAATAAACTCAATAATATATGCCTTAAATTTTTTGATAACAAGAATAAAACCGTACTATTTTTTTATCTCATTCGGGTGTATCTGAGAAAAGAGTCTTCTATGTTCTCAGTCATTCATCCACTCCATTATATCGTGATATGGAATTTTCCAACTGAGGGTGTTGGCATCAATATTCCCATTTCCTTATGTGTATTAAATGAAAATGTTAATGGTCTAAATGTCTTCCTCCCATCAACTCTACAAAATATTAATGTCCTTATGTGGAAATATGAAACATAAGATCTTAGCGTCAAAATAGACTATGAAAATTTCCCAAAAAAGATAATTTCACCAAAATATTAAAAAATACATAACTATTTTGGGTTCAAGGTCCTAAGTGGAATAATTTATCTTCTGAGTCCAAAGATAATTATATCTATATGCCACCACATTATCTCCCAACATCGATACACATAAAAAACCTACATCTAGGGAATCAAAATAAACTACATATCCCTTTATATCTTCTAGAAATGTAAAAAAGAATATTAGATTCGGATTTATTTCAATTCCTCAAAGGATGATGGACACATAGAATCTAATAATAATATCACCCCACTCTAGGTAAGAGAAGTCAATGAGGATGCAAGTTTTGAGAAATTCTTCACAAATAGCAAATAATATCATTCCAAAACCTAGAATATATGAATCTCAAGGAAATATTGGTTATATTTTCAAGGAAAGACAACTTTAAAATTATAAGGATGAATTGAGAGAACCTATTTTTTATAAAATTATCCTAAAAATTATCCTATTGGACCTAGATATGACATTTAGGTAATTTTTCAATGAGATGGTGATCTCTCAAAATTATAAAAATAGATATCTATGGAATATCTATATTTTTAATATATCATTAATAAAACATAACAAAATGAACCAATACCATGAAAAAGGAATCAATGTACTAATGAAATATCTAGTTCGTCAATTTCATGAAAATTGCCTGAGCATTAATCAATCCAAATAGAATAAAAATATATTCAAAGCATCCAAACATACACCTAAATGTAGTATTTTGGAATATTCAACTCCATAAATATAATATTATTTTATCCAAGCTGAATGTCAATTTTAAGAAACAACTCCAATTCTTTTAGATAGTTAAAAAATTCATTGATATAATGAAACGGGTTCTTTTGATTCATCATTACTAGGATAATATTATGATAATAAACATAAAGATGAAGAGTTCCATTAAACCATTTGGGAGAAATAACATGTGCTAGAAAAGGCAATACACTTGGATGAATGGTACATTTTTCATTCAATTAATCGAATTGAATCTATAACACATTAAATTTAGTTGATTCCAGGAAATAAGATGAATGGATATTAGTTGACTTCTAGGATACATATTTATCGATAATTCCACCCATATTGTCACAACCAGTAATCAGGGCCCGTGCTGTGACTACCCCAAGCCCACCTTCCATTGGCCCGAGGCTGGTCACAAGCACCATAGGCGTAAATACAAAAAAAAGGGGATGAATTTCCTTTATGAAAGTAAGAAAACACAATAGAGTACATAAATAAAGTAATCACTAAGTAAAATGAGTACAAAAGTAAGTTTCGATAATTATGTGGGCTAGTATACAAACCCTACTGAAAGTATAGTACAACTGAAATCTAGCACAATTGCAGTAAAGTAAAACAGCAACCACTAAGTCATCCTCCGGGAATCCCACCTAATGGGTGGGTAAAGATGTCATCTTTTGCACCTCAGGTCTGTCCGTCTGCTCCTTGTACATCTCGCCAAGTGGTCCACCTCCGGGTAATTTCCATCTCAAATAATATGCTTCGATCAGTGCAGTCCGTCATCTGCAACCAACACAACTATGTGCGGGCATTACCCATGAAGGGGTAAGTATAAAGATACTCCGTAGGGACCCCAAGACCCCTAACGGTCTCCCAGAATCCATGATGGATAAACCACAGAGGAAAGATACAATAATGAATTATCAACAAACCTTACTTGGGTATATGCCCATAGATATACCTATGTTATCAATCCCAATTGAGCCCCAACTCTCGAGACCAAGCACAACCCAATCCAATAAGGAAGGTAAAGTCAATCACATCGAGGATAATGATTGATAGTCAAGACTCAACTGACACAGTTATATATCTTTCATATAGCGATAGAGATGATCTGATGTATCCCCTAATTCATCTAAGCTGTCGGACCCATGTAGGATACTTGACCAGCTAAGCTGTCGGACCCACATAGGATACTAGAATAGAAGTGAAACTGTCAGACCCACATATGATACAAGTAAAGTAGTCATCATTTTCAAACCCTGAGAGGATTCCAGTACGGTTGTCATTGTTGCCGAACCCACGTAGGATTCCAGTACTGTAAACGTCGCTATGGAAACAACGGAGGATTCCAGTACAGTAGTCGTCACTGTCGAACCCCCATCGGAATCCAGTACATTAGATGTCACTGTCGTACCCACATAAGATTCTAGTACATTTTTCATTATTGTTGACCCCACAGAGGATTTCTATACGGTAGTCATCGTAGTGGTAGCCAACTCTTGGGTTCCCGCACAAAGCACGTTCGATTCCGGGAGAGTCCACTCCTAGAGCCAAGGGTTTTTATACATAAACTATCACGAAGTCTAGATTTTATGTATCCTAATGTTCTATCTTTTCCAAAAGAACCCAACGTGACAGATGGTGCGTCAATCAGACGCCTGGTCTAAGAGATATTGGCTTATCCGTTCCAGGGGCCCGATTGGATTATAGATACAATCCAACCCGGCCAACCTCCAATTTCATCCAAATTCCATGTGGAGTAATCCAAAAGGACTGGCTCGTCAAAATTAATCCAACGTATTTGACGGGATGTCAATCGGACGTCTGGTCCTTATCTTATAAGTGTTTCCGCTCCAAGGGCCCAGTTGGTTTTGAGATTTAACAGACTCGGCCATACCCGAACTTCGCTGAAACATTGAGTGTAATATACCAAAATAACAGTCTAGATCCTTGGAATCCCAATCATCGGACGATGCATCGATCAGAGGTTCGTAGCTCAAGATATGGGCGAATAACCATAAATGGTCTGAAAAGGGGGGTTTCGGTCTGGTGCGACCCGACCCAAACCGCCCTGGGTCGGCCTGAACTGGGTTGACCCATCCCTAGTCTGGGTCCGGCCCATTAGGACGCTGCCAGACCCAGTAGCTGCTGCACGACCCGGCGGGGTGGCCCGGCTGGCGCGGCCTGGCCAACTGGCAGTGCGACGCGACGCGGGGGGGGGGGGGGGGGGGGACATCTCGAACTGGCGGCACCGAGCAGCGTCGCCCCCCTACCCGTCCGGCCAAAGCATGTCGGCTTCTCCAGCACGAGCAGCCCGATTGGGTGGGCCGCTGTCCACTGCACGTGGTGCCGCAGCCTCCTCCAACTCGGTCGGCTGATGAGCCGGCCGGTTCTCCCGCCGAAGCGGCCCGTGGATCGCAGGCCGAGGTCCTCCGCAGCGCGGTACCGTGGGGCACCGTAGTTCCTCCAACCCATCCGGCTACAGCCTGCCGGTACTCCTTCGGACGAGAGGCCCATGGTTGCCAGCCGTGGTTCTTCTGCAGACGGCCAGCGCATGGCCACCGCTTCTATTCGTCGCTACCGCCTCCCGTAGCCACTGCCAAAAATCTCCAAGAACCATCAGAGGGTTGTATGGCCATTTTCATTCGGTCCGCGCCCTCCGTGTTAGGCGATAACAATTGGCCGAAGACAAACAAGGTTTTAACTATGAAAAAAAACAATTTTATTCAATTAAAATTGAAACAAACCCCCTACATTGATTAAGGATTTTTCTTCGATGAGCTGCGGAAGACAAGTGTCGCGGTGGTCAAGCATCACATATGATGGTGTCGTTCCGTCAATGTTGGTGGAAGAGGGAGGTAGGTAGCATTCCTTGTGGTGTCGCCTCCTTCCTTGCCCCGATTGATGTAGTCTAGGAAGGTGTTCGTGTCCCTCGCATTCTTCGTCAGAGTTGTTCTTCATTGGAGAACGATGATCTTCATCGAAAGAAGAACACTATTCTTCTCTTGAGCTCTCACAATATCCTCCCAACACAACGATGGTGAAACTAAATTAATAGCTAAGGCTATTATTTTATTCACACATGTAATTTAAAATTCAAACACTTTAATTAATTAATTCGAGTATAATTCATTAATTAAAAGAGTTGGAAAAAAATAAAATGGAGATAGAGGGATGTGAAGAGATCACATTCATTAAGGGGGAGTTGTCAAATTAATTAAAGAGGGTGTTAATGGGGAGTTGGGGGTGGTGATTAGTTAGGGATTGTGTGGGTCCCACCTCACAAATATCATATCATTATAGATTATGTGGTTGTAGTCCCCACCAATAACTTCCCCTTTAGGTTATTACTACAATATATAAATAATATTTTGTTCCAAAATTTTATTTATTTTATTCTAAATCCCCAAAAATGAACTCTCAACCCCCATAAAACACAACTACGGTAAAGGTCCCCTTAAGAAAATAATGGTGCTGTGAGTTTATCGGTGTCCTCAGATTTCAATTCTGATCATCAGTTCAAAAGATAGAAAAAACATTGTGTACATTCATTGAACGTACCTGGACAAACTTCAGAATTTTTTTTGGGCACACCGGGCCTCAAAATTAAGTGCCATAAAAATCTGTGTACTCGTAAAATCCCAAAGAATATAAGTAAAAAATTTCCTTGAAATTTCAGGGTCTTTACATTACTCCAACCTCTGGGCATTACATCATTGTAAAGCTACAACAACATTAGGAAAATAAATGGCGGTACATAGCACGCATCTGAGCCTCCCGTTCCCATGTGATCTCCTGGAGGTTCCCATGCTGCCAACAAATGCTCACAAGAAGAACCAACCATCCACATAGGACCCTCTTTTTTCAATCCTCGATCTCCACCAGAAACATCATGAATGTCTCCCCGCCATCGATGTCTAGCTCCCCATGGTCGATGATGTCTGAAGGGTCATGCAAGTATCTCCTCAGTTGAGATAGGTGTAATACATCATGCCCCCGATGCAACTGGGTTGGAAGGGTCAAGCGGTAAGCCACCTTGCCTACTCTACTGTGGACCTGGAAGGGTCCGATGAAACATGGATATAACTTGCCTCCCCAGAAAAATTTTCATAGACCTCGTCGAGGTGAGACCCATAGGAAGACGTGGTCACCATCCTCGATCTCCAGTGGTCTCCATCTTCTATTAGCATATGACTTCTGTCTGATCTGTGCAGTCTTCATCTTCTTGATGGACGATCATAACCTTCTCCTTCATAAACTTAACCATCTCTGGTCCTACACGTGCTGACTCCCCAGGGTTAGTCCAGCACATAGGTTATCTGCAGGTTCAGACGTACAATGCCTCATGAGGTGCCATTTCGATGGTGGAGTGGTAGTTGTTGTTGTACGAAACATTTACCATAGGTAGATGATCCTCCCAACTGTGAATAATGGTTAGGAAACATGCACGGAGCATTTCCTCGAGAGTCTGGTTGGTTCTATCAGTCTGGCCATCCGTCTGAGGATGAATGGCTGTTCTCAGATGTAGCTGCAGCTCGAATTCCTCCTACATATTGAGGCGTCCCAATCTCTCTACTAATCCCTGAACTATGATCGGTGGGAAGTGGGATGACTCATTGAGTCGGTATATGATCACCCAGATAGAGTCACGTCTTCTGGATGTACGTGGAAGCCCTGTCATGAAATCCATGGATATCCCATCCCACTTCCACTCTGGGACCTCTAAGGGTTGTACCAAGCCTGTTGGTACCTCGTGCTCTGCCTTCACTTGCTGACAATTGAGGCATCAGGAGACAAACTCTGTTACTATGTTTCCCTTCCTAGGATTATAGACTATCTCAAATTCATAGTCCCTGTAGAGCTCAAGAAAACGTTGCTGTCTCAAGTCTAGGTCCTTCTACGAGAAGACACACATGAGACTTTTGATATTAGAGTAAACCTGAAACTGTTCGCTAAATGAACTACAGGTGTGACTATCCATTTTGTAAAGAACTCGACTACAACCCTTTTCACTTACATATTAGAAGAACTGCTAAGATTTATCCTTTTCCGAAAAAAGAAGTCAAGTCTCATCCCTTGGATGAACAACGTCATTTGCCTAATACAGTCAATCCAGACATAAACAGTACTATTTCATTCAATGGACGACGTCGTAAAGCCTCAATGATACTACCAAGAGATCCAACCGTTATTATCACCTCCAAGGGTCGACTCACACTGTCAGAAGAAGTGTGTGGTCACTGGGTATCCTCCAGTAGAAATCTCAAATGTGATGGACAAGTCAACGGTTTTAACCAGAAACTATCAGAATCAACCATGCAAAAAGGTATAAAAGAAAACATCACATGGACAAGTTTCTTTTATTACAGCAACTAAATGTACAAAGACACAAAGCAACCACAAAACAATGACATCAACAAGTTAGAAGCACCATGAACAAATGTATCCATGCCTGGAGCTAGTCTTGCTCCTGTACACCTGCTCCCACAACACTATGGTTGTAGGCCTCAGCTGCCTGAGCCTGAGGTCTCCCCTGTCCATCTGTTACCTGTGTTCGGGGTGGACCTCCTAGTGGTGGTGGTGGTAGGGCCTCGAAACATTGTCCACCACCTACTGCTCGGCCAGCTCCCTTTCCTCGTCTGCCTACTCCCGGCGGACCACCATGGTCGAACTTATGCCTCTACCTGGGAGGTCCCTATATTGCCTATTGCTCATCTGCATGGCAGGTCGGGCAGTATTTAGTCATGTGACCCTGCCCTCCGCATGCATAGCACAACCTTCTCCTCGTATAGCTGGATCTGTTTCCTGTGCCCCACACAAGTGATCCTGAATCCTGAGGTAGCCCACCTGATGGCCTGGTCCGCTTGGACCTCTGCGATATCTGTCTACTGCTGGCTACAGAAGACTCCCCTATGTGTCACCCTGTGGTGGGTCTCGCTGCTGGCGTCATCTCAGTAAGAAATCTCTCCACAATAAGTGCTCTCTCTTGCACTCTTGCCTGCGTCGCAATGCTGATGGAGATCATCGAATCCCTGATCTAATGTCTGAGTCCCTGCTCAAAGGTACAGGCCCGGAAGAATGGATCTCGTACCACGTCCGTAGAGTAGCGCGAAAGGTCGATAAACCTCACTGATTATTGAGCTACTATCATGATGCCCTACCGCAGATGAAGTAACTACTTTATCCGCACTGCACGAAGGGTGGCTGGAAAAAACTCCAAGCAGAAAATACTCTTGATGTTCATTCAAAGTAGAGATGCCTCATCATGCACATGGAGTATCGGACTCCACCATCTACCTGATTCTGCGTGCAGGAGACTCGCAACAAGGATCAACATATGGTCGGCTGGTGTCCTTACCAATTTGGAAACCCTGATGACAACCTCTAGCCAATCCTCAACTTCCTGAGGGTACGTCTCTCCGTGGAACATGGGCGGCCACTATCACTGGAACTCGTGCATCGTACTCAGGCGGCGTGTACTATCTGCTGCTGGGGCTAGTGGTATTAGTGGCCTAGCAGGTAGTGGTAACACTGGTGCCTCCGTTGTGATGGGGCCCTGCACAGATGCCTCATCGCTCGGTGGGCTTTCATCTCGTACGTAACTCGGAGCCCAAGATGGATACCTTCGTGGGGCCATCTTAAAAAAGAAATAGGTGGGCCATGGTTTAAACAGTATACCTTGTGAGATGACACAAATTAATCACAAATAAATCTTTTGAAACAGCCATGCCATCCGTGTTTTCATGCACTAAGTCAGAAATCATAGGTCAGGGTCCTGGTGTATAGATACGTCGACTACCGCACCAAAACTGGATTCCCTAGACTTATAACCACACTCAATACTCTTGACATTATTTTTCATAGAAAAGAATAAGCAGAGTCCAAAGTTCTGCGATAGAACTGACTCCTCTGATACCAATTTGTCACGACCCATCCTCGGGGCCCATGCTCGGACTACCCCAAGCCCGCCTACCAAAGGCCAGGGGATGACGACTAGCACCAAAGGCGTAAATATCGATAAAAAGGGATGGAATTGCCTTTATATATGTAACCAAACACAACAGAGTACACAACTGAAGTATGCACTAAGAAGACTCAATACAAAAGTAAGTGCTGATAAGTATGCGGGCCAGTATACAAACCCAACTGAATGTAGAGTACAAATGAAATCTAGCACAACTGCAATAAAGTAAAACATCAACCAATGAGTCGCCCTCCATGAATCCCACATGAAGGGTGGGTACATATGGAATTATCAGCACCTCAGGTCCGTCCGTCAGCTCTGTGTACGTCTCTCCAAGTCGTCCACCTCCAGGTATAATCTAGCTCCAACACTCTACCTCGATAAGAGTTGTCTGTCATCTACAACAAACATAACTAAGTGCGGGCATTACCCATGCAGGGGTGATTATAACAATACTCAGTAGGGACCCCGAGTCCCCCATAGGTCTCCCAGATCAACAAAGGATAAACCACAAAGTAAAGATACAATAATGAGGTATCAACAAACCGTACTTAGGTATATGTCCATACATATACCTAAGTTATCAATATCATTTCAGCCCCAACCTTCGAGCCCAAGCACAACCCAATCCACACAGGAAGGTAAAGTCAATCACAACAATGATAATGATTGATAGTCAAGACTCAACTCACATAGGTATATATCATTCATATAACGATATAGATGATCATATGTAGCCACTAATTCATCTAAACTGCCAGACCCACGTAGGATACTAGACCAGCTAAGCTGTCGAACCCATGTATGATACTAGAATAGATGTCAAAATATCGGACCCACGAAGGATACAAGTAGAGTAGACGTCGCTGTCGAACCCACAGAGTATTCTTGTATAGTTTTCATCATCGCCTAACCCACAGAGGATTCTAGTACGGTAGACATCGCTATCAAACCCACATAGGTTTCTAGTACAGTATTCATCGTTGTCGAACCCACGAAGGATTCTAGTAAAGTAGACGGTGCAGTAAAACTCACGAAGGATTCCAGTACAATTTTATCGTAGATGAACCCACAAGGGATTCTAGTACTGTAGTCGTCCCAGTCGTAGCCATCTCTAGGGTTCCATCACAAAACATGCTCGATTCTGGGAGAGTCCACTCCTCGAACCAAGGTGGTCGATACATCAACTATCACAAAGTCCAGAGTTGATGTATACTGATGTTCTCTCTCGTCAAATAAAACCCAACAAGACAGATGGCGCGTCAAATCAGATTCTCGGTCTTAGAGATATTGGATTATCCATTCCACGGGCCCTGTTGGATATTGGATACAATCTAAGACGACCATATTCCAATCTCATCCAAATTATGGGTGGAGTGTGGCAGAAGGACCGTCTCTTCAAAATTAATCTAACGTACTTGATGGCATGTCAATCGGACGTCCGATCCTTAAGTTATAATTGTTTCCGCTCCGAGGGCCCGGTTGGTTTCGGGTTTGAACCAACCCAACTATACCCAATCTTTTCCAAAACCTTCTGTGTAATATACCGAAAAAACTGACTCGAACCAAGATATCCTACGCAACTGACGGTGTGTAGATCAAAGGTTTTTAGCTCAGCATATGGGAAAATAACCGTAATTGGTCTGAAAATGGGGAGTTGGGTCCGGTCCGACACGGGTCCGGGTCTGGCCCATTACGGACAGGCGCGACCCGGCTGCTACCGCCTGGCTCGGCTTGGATGGGCACGGCTCAGCCCGCAGTGGGGTGCGGCCTGGCCAGTTGTTGGTCGCGGCTCAGCCAACTGGCCGAGCGACGCGGAGCGGGGGGGGGGGGGGTGACTTCTCGAACTGGCGGCGCCGCCCACCTGCATGGCAGTCCAAAGACAGCTGGCTACTCTAGCATGAGCGTCCCGCTTGGGAGGGATTCTATACACCACACGCGGCGCCGTAGCCTCCTCAAACCTGGCCGACTGATGAGACAGCCGGTTCTCCAGCCGAAGTGGCCCGCGGAGTGCGGGTCGTGGTCTTCCGCAGGGCGGCGCAGTGGGGCGCCTCAGTTCCTCCAGCACGGCTGGCTACTACAGGCCGGTTCTCCTTCAGCCGACCGACCCGCACACTCTGTGTTAGGAGATAACAATTGGCCGAAGACAAATATAATTTCAACAATGAATGACGAACAATTTTATTCAATTAGAATTGAAACAAACCCCCTACCTCGATTAAGGTTCGTTCGCCGACGACCCGCAGAAGATGAGCGTCGCAGTGGTCGGGCGTCACAGATGATGGTGTTGTTCCATCAACGTTGGAGGAAGAGGGATTTAGGTATCGTTCCTTGTGGTGTAACCTCCTTCCTTTCCCTGGTTGATGCAGTGGATGAAGTTGATCGTGTCCCTCACGTTCATCATTGGATTTGTTCATCTTTAAAGACTGTGTTCTTCTTCGGGAGAAGAACAATATTCTTCTCTTGAGCTCTCCAAAAATCCTCCCAACACAACGAGTGCCAAACTAAAATAATAGCTAAGGCTATTATTTTATTCCCACATTTAATTCAAAATTTAAACACTTTAATTAATTAATTGGAGTTCAATTCATTCATTAAATGAGTTGGAAAAAAAATAAAGGGAGAGAGAGGGAGGTGAAGAGATCCCATTCATTAAGGGGGAGTTGTCAAATTAATTAAAGAGGGTGTTAATGGGAAGTACATGGGAGGTGATAAGTTAGGGCTCATGTGGGCCCCACCTCACAAGTATCCTCTCATGAGAGATTGTGTGGGTGTGGGACCCACCAATAACTTCTCCTTGTAGGATATAACTACCAAATATAAAAAAAAATTTGTTCCACAGTTTTATTTAGTTTATTCTAAGTCCCCAAAATTTAACTCTCAACCCGCATAAAACGCAACTGTGGTAGAGGTCCCCTTAAGAGAATACCGGCCCTGCGAGTTCATCGGTGTCCTCAGATTTCAATTCTGAGCACTGGTTCAAATGATAGAAAAACTCGCTTGTACGTTCACTGAAAGTACCCTAAAAATCTTGAGAAAATTATTCCAGGCACACCCAGCCTCGGAATTAGCTGCCTTCAAAAACTACATACTTTTAAAATCAAAAATAATTTAAGAAAAAATTTTCCATGAAATTTTTGGGTCTTTAAACTTATTTTTAAATGTAGAACATAAACTTCATTGTAAAAACATCAAAAAAATATATGGAAACAAGTGGATGCTCAAATTTTGAAGGATCATACCTAGGATCAAATAATAAATTAGATATAAATCTTCAATTTTATGGAATAATTTTTATTTCTTGACCAAAACACAGATTACACTCCTAATAAAATGCCAATGAGCTCCCATTAGAGGGAATAATGAACACCTACCGAAAGAAATAATAATTTTTGTATTTTTTGGTGATGAAAAAATACACCCCAATGAAAAATTCAAGGATAACTATGTAAAGATATAGGATATACAAAATTATCTCAGCATTAGACATGGAAAAAAATTATCAGGAATCATAAACCCTTCTCCATATTCTTCCCAAGAGGTTCCACCATCATCATTACCAATGGAATGTGTTCAATTGGATGTTTATGAATATTTATAAAATAGTTCAATTAAAAAGAGTGGGAGGAACCAATATAAAATACTAATCTATTAATGATGAAGAAAGGAATAATGTACTTCTCACTACGTAAGAACCCAGGTCACCTGCTACTGGAGACTCTTCCACTACATGTAACTAACTCATTCCAGAGTCATGTTTCTATAACCATAGTAACTATATAGAAATAACTTATACCAAATTATAATTAAGGGTAAGTTACCAAATTGATATTGTTGAGTATAAATAGTTAGATAGATCATCAATAAAGGACATTAGATTCCACAAGATGTGTTAATATTTAGATATATGGGGAGAAATCATTTTTTGTGCCCATTTTTTCCTCCCGAATATAAATTTAAAGGATAAATTCTAGCTACTACACAAGGTTTTGAGTAAGATCACTATAGAGATCAACTATCACATATATTGTGTGTTTTGTTCTACTATTTCTTCTTTCCATAGGATCTACTGAAAATAACAGAATATGGATGATTAATTCCAACGAACCCTGGATTTCCTTCCATGTTAATCTCTTCCATCAGCATGACATCAGTCACCTTAGTACAATAGGTAAGATTCATCATGAAAACATGAAAATATATTTATACTCACAAGACCATCTAGAACCTCTGATCCTTTGTCTTATCATTCAATAGTACCTTTATAGAAAAACTATCCAACATAGAAAAATGGATAGTGAACATGGTCATAGTTTGATTTCCCTTCCTAACGGTTGGTAACTCTATAAATTTTCTATATTTAATTATTCAACATATAACTATTGAAAAAATATTGCATTTGATTCATTCTAATTCAGAGCATCATGTAGATTTTCTTGTGCCAAAATTCAATCAATATTTTACTTGGGCCTATATTTTTAATGGTAACACACATTACCATAATATAATAATGAGTTTCAATACATTTTAATTTTTTTTCGATATTTCATATATTGTATTCCTCTTCATGAGGATAAATTTTTTCTTGTAAGTAAGATAGTTTACGAACTATTAAATCTTGGTCTCATTGTTTATTTCCTATATTATCTTTTTATACCTCTATAGGTTAAGTCATTGTAGGTAAAATATTTCTATTCACGTCATTGAGTTCTATCACCACTACTTCAATAATATTTTGATTGACATAATGGTTTCTTTACAGAACAACATCCATATAACAATTTTGGGACTCCAATATTTCTTCTAGGGGGTATGGTATGACAAAAAATTATATAAATATACTATAAGAAAAAAATATAAATCTCATAGTTTTTAATATAACAAAATAAATGCACTCGAAGAGATAAAAAGGCTAATAGAGAGACACACTTCTGAAAATCCCTTGGCAACATGATGCTCAGTAGGATCAGAGTTGTCCAGGTACACACTCATATATTAACCCATAGGATACAATTAACAAATCTTTTATTTACCAAAACAACATAAGACAATAATATTTAGAAATAAAACTATCATTTTATACCAATTTATCAGAAACAGATATAGGTTATCCATGAATTGTTCACCTATGTCATCCAATGGAATGCCTTGAAGGGAAACCCCAATCTCCACTGGTTGTAGAGAAGTGTAATAGAAATGAAGAACTACATTTGGGAATGATTACTGACACAAAATATGAACCAATGTAATCAAAAATGGAATATAATAAAAGAATCCAAAATAATAAAAAAATAAAATAGTGGAAGACTAAAATGAATACAAGGTTAAATAAATTCAAAAAAAAATTAAGGTAATGTTTTCACAAAATAAAACCCATATTCATGTGATACATGGGTAAAAATCAAACCATTTCACCACCAAACTATCACTCCAAACTAACATGGATACCTTCTTCATACATGATGTTACCTGAATCCACCTCTTTCATATTAAACAAGATCTACACATACCTAGTAGTATGGGGAGGGTGCGGGAAAATAAGACTTTCCTAATCAAATCAGCTGTTTTATTACTATTATTTATAATATAAACCATCAATTTTAATTTAACAAAAAATGGAATTATTTTATTTTAGAATTTATATGAGAACATATAAATTTAAAGTTATCAAACTATTCTCAAACTATTTTCAAATATAAGAATATTCAAAGAAAAATTCACAAACCCATTTACCTTTCAAAATAATAAAAACATTTCACACATTTTAATTCCCCTAAAAATAAATAATAAAAAATACATCAATGAGTAGTATCATAGAAACTGTAGGATATAATAGGTCTGGGAAATATAGGATCCTCACACCATATAGAACATTCATGGAATGTGTGCCCCCAATGTCCCTGTTCTAATAATCAAAAAATGGGTTTGAAAAAACCTTTCTAAATGAACCCATGATGGTTCCATGAAATCAATTATTTAGTAATATTTATAATCATGAAAAAATATAAACATACAATTCATATGTTGATTTTCCAATTCAAACCCCCACACAAGTACCCTAGATTCCAATTTGATTGGACTATTCAATGGATATCCAATTAAAATATATCAATACATTTCAATTACCCTTAGAGGAAATTCAATTTCACAACCCATGAATTATTATGACTTTTCAAAAAATCTAACATACTTATAAATCCCTCTTTATCTAAACACAATCATATTTTTAATTTCATTCTATGTAATATTATATAATTTTAAATTTTATATCGTTAAAATAAAACATGATTTGAAAAAAAAATTAAAATGTATAGGATAATTCTATTTTATATTGACAACCCAATACAATGTTTATTAAATCATAATTCATTCCATTAAAAATTTAGGAAACAAATTTAAAATTACAATGAAAGACTATATTATAAAACAAATACATTATATACACCAGCAACCTCAAAACACTTGGTACTTTCAAAGATTGTTCTAGATCCACATGATATAATAAATATAGGTCGAGGTAGAAAAGTAATACGCCCAATAAAAAAACCTATGTCATGAATCAAAAAATAAATGATCTCTATATAAAAAGAGGGAATAAATAACCACATAACTATATAATGATCACTTGGTAATAATTCAAATAGATATAATTCAATGAAAGATGGGATCATTTATGGAATTTGTTTTTTAAATTATAAAACATTAAAAATATGGCATGGATTTTAATTTAAATAATAAAAATATAAAGGAAATGAATTAACATGATTTATGATATGAAAAATGTAGTAAAAATTTATTAAAATCCATCTCTTAATGATCTTATGTTCCAAAATTAATAGGTATAACTGCCTTGTAAGACTATATTACTGACTTGTCATTTAAAAATTCTCAAAATACCAACTTCACAATGTGGTGGGATTATACCATTCCCATGGTGGTCTCAACCACACCAAAACTAGGATCTTATCATTATAAATGACTTTGTAATGGTGTCGAAACATTGTCCATTTTAGAGTCACCACACCATGGACTATAATGTGGCGCTGGGGAAAATGGTGGTGGTCCACAAGATGACTCTCCACATCCCACTCCTGGAAATATTCCTAGAATATTGTGTGCTAGTCTTGTACATGGTAGAAATGCAATCATCATGATAAAAATATATTGCTTCATGTCATATATTATCCTTGATTTCACCATGAAATGTCAAAAACACTTTTATATTCCACTGAGCTGCAACCATCATATCTCCAAACCAAATGAACCACACCAAAGCTCAAAAAAGAACCACCCCAAAGATCAAAAAAGAACAAACCTCAAACCAGGAAGTGACCATAATACTATTAGTAAATGGGATATCCTATAGGCATACAAAATAGAAAAGGGAGGAATATATTTACATGTAAGAGATAACTAAATGAATCAAATATACTCAAAAACCATATAACTATTTTGAAAATGATAAAGTGTATCATAAGAGCATATCAAAAGGTATAGATTCATAGTATATCAAAATGAAATAGAACATATATAATTGATAAATAAATATGTATATAGGATTATGAGGACAAGATAATCATGATTCAAGACATAATAATTGGGAACCAATGATAGGCATGTCAACATAACATAATTTAAATCTCAATACCAATTCATCAAAAAATATGTTTTTGTCTCACTACCTATGCACGAATAATAATATATAATGATATGTAAAAATTACTAAATTTATTAGTGGTGTATAATTTCAATCCCACATATCATATAATAATATTTCATTCATATGAGTACCACATAGAGTAATGGTTATACATGAATCATAATCTTCAAAAACCCTTGTTAAGGGATGGATTCTGCAATCAACGTTATTGGGAAAAAATCATAGATCAATAATGTGAGGAATCAAAAGATCTATTAAAAAATAAAGATATATTTCAAAAAAAAATTCAATGGACAATATAATATATGTATAAATATTATCTTAAAAGATTTTAAAACTGAAATAAAATCATTAGTGGAGAACATGAGAGACATTAAAATAAACATATTTAATAGGGTTATGTGGTAATAAGTATTTACGGATTTTCTGTATATGAAAAATATACATGTAAATACCATAACATTATAGGTAAAATAGTATACAAGACATTGATATATAGAAATATAAATAATTTATAACAAGATAGGCTAAGTAAAGAAAGCATGAATTATAATTTATAAAATAGAAATTATTCACTTGCATACGAAATAGGTTATGAATTATGAATCATTTAAGAGGAAAATAAGATTATAAATAAAGCTATATAAAGGTTATAATAGTGTATAAAATTTTCACGGATTGGTAGATAAGTTTCATAAAATAAAATGATATGAAAACAAACACTATATGAAAGGTAAGGGGATGTAGAAGGTAAAATCCATAAATTGATCATATTTGATGAAAATAATGTTATTGGGAGCAGAAAATATATAATTACATAATTGATATTGACATATAAATAATTAAATAAATTGAATATTAATAATTATAATTAGATAAAAATTGTTGGAAATAATCAAATAGCATAATCAATAAATAAATTTGGTGAGTGCAAGGAACCCCTTACCTCATGGACCAGCGCACCACAAAACATTCATAAAACCTCTTTAAAAATTGATGTATATTAAATAAATTCTTCCTATTTGAAATTTTTTTCATGTTATTTATGTGCATTAATAATAATTTTAATAAAAAATTGTGGTTCGGAAAATTATATCTCCTATGTTTATTTCATGATTATACAGTCGCATTGAAATATTACTAATGGTAACAGTTCATGTTCAAATTATATATTACTCGATAGGTCAAATGGTATTGATTTTACGTAAATATTTAGTTTTAATTGGTAAAATAATATCAATATATTCCAATATAATCCTGGTTTGTTGACTATAAATGTTAACAAATCAGGATATGTTCATTTAGGCAGTTTTATGGGCCATTGTGAAAAAAATTTGTTTTATTTAATTTTATGATTATTTAAATATTACATATTATGAATAATTATATAATAATATAACTATATTTATATTTCAAAATAAAATATTTTGTTGTTTCCATTTATGAATGTGGTTTTTTTAAAATCAACATCATAGTAGACGATTATACCAAACATGATTGGATATTTTTCAAAAATAACTAATATATTTGTTATATAGTTTTCCCAATAGTAATAATGAGGATTAATATCATTTATTTTATGATATGTAAATTTTTTATCATATTAATAAATTTTAATAAGAAAAATTAAGGAATGGATTTCATGGAGCATGACTTGGTATTCTTACCCAACCATTGGAGACAACACCTTCACTGATCGACTTAACCCTTCAAAGGGTGGTCCTTTGATGAGAACATAATGTCCACAACATGGATAAGAGTTATTAAGATGATAATATAATTGAAAATGACCATGTTATGATTTTTATTTTGTTATGAAAATTTTCCTTATGAGGGGTAATATTTATATTATAAGAGGCATGTTTTTAATTAAATGTTAAATTATAATATTATTTCCCAAAATAGTGTTCAAACAAGTGACTAAATAGTAAGGATCTTGATACTAATAGTAAATATGGTATTATAATATTAATATATCCTCAGGAAACCAAAAAATGAATCCATATTTCAATTTTAGAAAACATGATATTATATATAATCAAATATATGTTTTTATTACTCAAGAAAAAGTTTCCAAACATTACAATCACTTTATTTTGATGTATTGATACAAAAAATGAGCTCTATTTCTCTAAAATAAATTTAAAAATTAGGTAATATTAATCTTTAATTACTGTATATAATTATTAATTTTATTAAAAAAAATAAAATAAATTTTACTAAAAAGTTAAACATATACTTACCGTATGTTACAGTGATTGAGTAATTATTGCATGGTATTTTTACAAATATAATTAAATATTAAAATATCGTTTAACATTATTTAAATGTTTAATTTATAATTTCCCATAGTCTTAATTTTATAATTCCAATGGTCATGTTACTATTCTAACAACTATGTTACTATTCTAATTTCCATATATCCAATGGTCATATAATATTACACAGCCTACAAATACTTATTATTTCTATCATTATTACTTCACCCGAATTTCGTTCAGGCCTATTTAAACATCAGTTGAAAAATTCTATTTATATTTTTAATTTT
This sequence comes from Viscum album, assembly GCA_963277665.1. Lineage (NCBI taxonomy): Eukaryota > Viridiplantae > Streptophyta > Magnoliopsida > Santalales > Viscaceae > Viscum > Viscum album. The sequence continues at coordinate 1,417,553,683 of OY728123.1, read as the reverse complement.
TTTTTTCCTATTCATAATGTTGTTCATTAGTGTGATATTTTTTGGAGACCACATCCCTATAGATTTTATAATCCATGTCTCTAATTTTTTTTGTTACCAAATTGTACTGATTATTATTTTATACTCTATATTTATCCTTCATAATTAATGTTCTATATTGATGTAATAAAATTCTATTAATTTCTATTATGGGTTCTATATGATTTATATTATTTCTAATAACTAATTATAATGAACATATATATTGAGGAGGAAAATGTTCCCTTAAAAATTTATTGGTCATTACATAATTTACATATTTAGAGATTTTTTATATTGAATTTATAATCATACTCTAAGATGAAAACAAATCATGATACATCTGTTAAATTAGATCTTAAAACTCACATATTTCACCTCTATACATATGGTTTTGTCAATGTCTTTTAATATCATCATTTTTATTTTCTAATAGAATGTTGTCTCTATGATCCTATATTATTATTGGATACCTTCCAAAGGGGATATCATATTCCAACTACACTAACATTCCCTATAGCAGTACTCTCGAGTTTGGTGTCAAACATACATACTTTAAATACTGGATTCAATGCTACGCGAGCTTCCTATAAATAAACGTGAATATATTTCAAATATTTTTCTTTTTGAATTAAATTTCATAAATAATCCCAAAACTCTAGAACCCAATTTGTTAGTTTATTTCAATATTAGTTACATAAACATATCATTTCATTTAATTCTGAGAATTTATTCAAAATGAAACCATACTAGACCTCATTTAAGGCATCTCATACATTATACTCATTTTAATGACCTATAGAATATAAAACATATTAAGTTGGTGATATTAAATACACATTTAAGGGAAAACTTTTAGCATGTCATTAGGATTGAGATCATAATAATGAGAAAATGTCAGCATTGAAAAAATATCCTTGTAAAAAATAAAGAACAATAATTTTTTTCCATATAATAAAAAGAATAGTAATAAAAATTATAAAAAATATAACATGGAATAACTGTGTGGAAACATAAGATAATAAACATGATAAACAGATAACAACTTAGGTAGATAAAAGAAAAATGATTTATGTTATGGAAATAAAAAATAACCAAGAAAATTGGAACAAATATAATAAATAATATAATCACATTATGAGTATAAAAAATCTTTGTCACCATTTTATTTATGGTTAACCCAATAATGGTAAACCTTTTAGTTCTGAAAAACCCAAATAATTCCCACCCATTTTCCTATAATAAACACAATCATGATCCTACTTAATTATCCTAGGAGGTATAAAACCATAACCATTTAATTGTGGTTGATACATGACCACACCCATCACATAATAGTTATCCTTATATAAATATATTCCAAATGAAAAGATTCATTTTACTTTTCATAAATTACTCATTGAAGAAAAATGAGTTTTCTGAAAATTTCAAATTGTATCGAAAGATATCACATCAATAATTTCATCAGTTTACATAAAAAAATAGATAATAAAATAATTTTTCATTCAAGGATTTAAAGGGTCATTCCGAAAATGTATCACCAAGTAAGGTATATCTTCTTTTTATATTGATATTAAAACATAAGAAAGTTTATAAAATAAATTTCATAAAATTTAATTTCCCTTATCATAAAATTATAATGTTTTCATTCACTTTCAATAGTCATTTTTTGGAACGTAATTGGAAGGATGTTTCAAAAATTATTTAAAAATAAATTCCAATAATGTAACATTTAAAATAAATAAATAATGTGTACATAAATTTTGAATTAATTATAAATTCAACGAATGTAAAAAATATTATAAAATATCATTATTTAAACCGAGATAATTAAAAGAGAAATAAATTATTCTTTTAAAAATAGATGAAGAAAAAAATTAAAATATTGAATATATATTTTAATATCCAAATAATAATGTATAATATTAATGGGAATAAATAATATGGGAAGTGAGGGAAAAGAAACATCATAAAAGATGATAATTACTCTTATAAATAGAACTTTTCTATGAAGAGATAAATTCATCAATGAATAGAACTTTAGTGTGAAAATGTAGATTCCTATGAAAGGGATTAAAAATATTAATCCAAATTCCTAAGATAGAATGAATAAATATAAGAATAATTTATTTCAATATGTATAATAAAACTCATTGAAAAGTAATTTAGATTACAAAATTCATTATTGATATGGAAACTGTTTAATTCAAACACATTGAAAGGAGGAAATTGAAATAGAAAATTAATTACCAGGAATAAATATATATTTATTGAAAAATATTTTAAATGGGAAATATTTACACTATATAAACGAAAATTGGTTTGTAATAGAAAAAATATCTCAAGGATGGGAAGTTGTGAAGGACACCCCTTACAAACATTATAATTTTGAAGAAATAATCAATTAAAAGTGATTTCATATGAAAGAAATATAAAAACCATGATTATTATGGAAAATATAAATAAATAAAGTATTATAATTAATGTGATTTTTAATAATAACGTTGAAAAAATAATAAATACAATTTAATGATGAAAATTGAGTTGATAAAAATCCTTACATTGGATTCTGGCTTTGACGGGTGGACTCAATCCCCCAATATAAAATTCATACATTTCTTAGTAAATTATTTTATACAATTATAGATACATATAATCATTTATTAATTTCATTTATAATGATTAAATATATATTTATTATTTATTTATAATAAATTTTCCTCATCATATATTTATAATTTCTTTCGTTTTGGTACATGTTTCATAATTAAAATATTAGTTATTGTTTATATTAATATAATAGGATTTTAGAGTAATTTTTTATGTTATATATTAAACTAAATATATTTTTATGTATTATTTTTAAATATGAATCCCATCACAGACCTGCTTCAGTAATTTTTGACAAGAATTCTTAATAATGGGTGAGGTCTTATTTTTTTCAAACGCTAGAACAAAAAAATATTTTAATTATACTCATATATATATATATATATATATCCAGTATTACCATAAATTATGTTTCCATATTCATAAATGGTGGAAAATTATTGTATCCTTCTTGATAGTGGTTACATTTTCAAAAAAATGAATGAACATGTTATAATATGTTGGTGACTATGGTTATAGAAGTAATTATTTTATAATTAAATATTTATAACCAAACAATAATGAAATTATTTATTTGTTATTAAGGTGATGAATAATATTTTTGGAGAGGTGGTGTAATAAGACAAATGATACTGAATGATGAGAAGCTATTACTCAGAAAGAAGAAATTGTTTTCACTCTTGGAAAGCTCTATTAATGTGACTAAATTTTTTATAGCGTTATTAATAGAATGAATAATTTATCTGTTAAAAATATTAATAATTTAGTAATTTATATTTTTATTCAAACAAATTATTCTAAAATCCATATATGGTGATGAAATATTAAATACATCATTCATGGAGGTAGTAGTCCACACATAGTAGGGGAAGAATTTTCATATTTTGAATGGATGAGAATAAAGTGTAATAAAAATATTTAATATATATAATACTTGTTGTATTCTAATGAAAAATATTTAATTATATTATTATTCATATAATATACTTTGATGAGGTAGAAAAAGAAAAAAAATGAAAAAAAATAAAAAGAGTGATTAGAAAGTCTTACCATTATCTTTGAGACAACTCCTTAAGTCTTCTTGGTTTAGTATTTTTCTAAGACCAAATACTCTTGAATGTGGGAATGATGTTTTTGATATTATTTTGTTATATTTAGGTTAATATAAGTGGATTTATATTTGATTACCACTAGGGTGGTGATGGGGTCCTTAATAAGTGTGAGGGGTGGGGTTTTTGTATGAACTCATTACTACATATTTACGGCATATGACTTTCAAAGGAAAGTATATACAAAAGTGTAAGATAATTGACATGTGATAAGGATTGGTTGTTCAATAACTCATTAAACCAAATAATTTATATTTTTTATGATAGGTTATTATTTTTTCGTTATATTTTTCTTTTTACCATAATTTACATTTTCCATAGTAACCCATTTATTAACTCATTAACTTATTTTTATCATATAAAAAATTACCCCTATTTGATAATTTTTATAGTCTAACTAAAATTACTGAAACTGGTTAATAATATTACAGGTAAAAAATATATAATCACTAATTATAAAATAATAAATATATGATTCAAAAAAAAGATTTATAAAAAATTTAAATTATATTAAAAAATGTCCAACACTAGATTTTAAATAAAAAATTATGTTAAATATGTAATTTTAGTTATTAAATATTAATTTTGTAATGAAAAGAGTTTCATAAGTATAAAATACATTTATATTTTTATGATTTCAAGAATGGTATGGTGTTTTTATAAAATTTCCTTATACTATGAAACCAATAACCATCCTTCATAGAAAAATAAAACAAATACCCTTAAGATGATATTTGTATATTATTCCAAAAAATAATATCATTTTATTAAAAATAAAATTATAAAAGTCCTAAATATTAATTTTAATATATGAAATAACAATGTATAATAATAAATTATGAAAATTAATTTTTATTTAAAATATTAAATTATTTTGGTTAACTTCCATGTAATAACTATTGAACTACGTAAATTTATTTTATCTTAAACGATATGGATAAATTTATTTAAAATATTTATATATTAGTGATTAATTTATTTTAGATAGTGATACTAAACACTTATAAATAGTTCATTAAAAATAACACATAGAAATAATCTTGGCCCAATATCATTAAAATTAATTATTTATAACCTAACTATTTATTTTATCAATTGATTTATATTAAAATATGTATTTAAATTTGATAAATGAATAAGCTCATACTTTAACAACAATAACATGTAACACATAAATATATTTTAATTATGTTTATTATTTTTCCCCTTATTTATTATTTTTTAATTATGTTATTTTCAATTTGTTACTTATAATACACAACTTCAGTATACTTATCTAATACATTTAAATATAATGAAAATATATCCAATGACCATGTTTCCAAAAACAACATTTCCAATGAAAATATTTCCCTTTATAGTGGTTATATTACCACCAATACACCCTATTAATCAACTTCATTTTTACTTATTAAATCAAACCACCAATTACCTTTTTTTATAACTATAATAACTTGCTTTACCATTTGATGATACTCATTCACATTTTAGGATTATTTTTAATTATGGTTATTTACAAGGGTGAATATGTTCTAATAGATATAGTAGTTTTAGTGATATTAATCATTTCTATTTATTGTACCTTTTAAATTTATATAAATTAAATCTATATAATCTTCATGATATATAATAATCCATATTTTACAGTACATTATTTTTTGTAGAATTTTTTTAATGTTATATTATTAATCAACAATTTGTTGTTAGTTAGAATAATATCTTGTATGACTCATCAATTTTAATACATTTTATATTATATAAAAATCATTTTTTAGAAAGACAAACATACAGTATAAGAAATAAAACTCTTCCAAAATCCTTGGGTTCCCCCCCACCAAATTATTACCTCATAATTTTATTATTTTCATGCTAATGAAAATAGTTAAGGTTATACATAATATAGAAATTATATAAGATATTGTATAAACCTCCCTAGAAATACTATAAAACACATATAATATTTAATAATAAAGATATCCCAATATTGATTTTCTTCCTAAAAGAGTTGACCTATAAAAACCCTAAATATAGGTTACTAATAATCATATAATGGAATTAATTTTACAATAGAGTTCATATTTAGACATACACTGATAGAAGATCATTGGATGACTTAGAATATGAAATGTGATTTTCCTATTTTAAATATCAATAGAGAGTCTACATGGAGGTACCAAATACATTCTATAAATCACATGAAATTTATCTAAATGAAGAATAAGAAAATTTTAATTAGTGAATCCCCAAAAACATTAACATAGAAATCAATATTCATACAACTAAAATTTATCTTTAATAATTCATTATCAAATCACTGGGGTGGAATTTTGATAATCTTTGAAAACATCATAGAAATAATGGAGTAACTACTACCATAATCCAAAATGACATCCATATATCTCAAGAGAAGGAAACTTTTACTGTAACTATCTTTTTCAACATAAGTGGTAGTTAGTGTATATGATCTATCTGGATCCCTTTGTCTTGGATATTTCCCATGCCTATTATCCATAGTATCCCTTGTGTTAGGGAATCAATTTTTATAATTTCATAACTCATTTCATGTAAAAAAATCAATTTTTAGTGGTATTATGGTGAGAACACTATTTTTATCCATCTTGTAAAGTAAACTATTAATTTTTTCTCAATATTATTTTTCTTGATGGTCAACATTCCCTAAATTAAACCTCTAACATTTCCTTTGAGATACTTCCCTGAGTGATTCTTCCCATGTTATTAACATATGATAAATTAAATATTCATTATCCCATGGTCTTTATCACAAGTACATTAATGAAACACCATTTTTCATATTTGGTGTGTGTGTAAATTCAACTACATTCAATAGCAAGACATAACTCCAGATAGTAGGTTTGAAATTATTTTAATATTTTTTTTCTACAACTGAAAACCTTATTGGTTTCCATTCTAGGAAGTGACAAAATTATCTATCACACTCATTATGAACTCAGTACCATTTTAAACTATCAAATACGTTAATTAAAAAAAATATGGTACAATAAAATTAATAAATGTATTAATGGAAAACCATGAACATAGAAAACATAAAAGAAAAAATGTTTATTCCCTAACTAATGAGTCTAAAAGTTTTAATCTAGTTTATCCATGGTGTAATTCATTTTAGGTTCTCTAACCAAACTACTTATTTACCATAACTATATATTCAAATCCTTCATAATAACTCATAAATAGAATGTTAATCAAATAAAACATATCAAATGGTATTTTCAAACTAGTTGTATAGTTAGGCCCATTTTTTGAACTAAGTGAAGTATGCATTAATACCCAACCAACCTTTTTAGGGTTATTAACCCAAGGTGAATCTAAGAAAAATCTTGTGTCCAGTTGTTTGTACCATGACTAGTATATACATTCTATAAAACCATACACTCTATACATTAAAAAATTTATAAGGTTTTCCAATTTTTAGGATTATCCATAGGATTTTAACTAATAGTCTCTTCAGCTAAGAACCATAAATTATTACCCAATACTCTAATTCCAACATATAGTCCCCATAACCATAGTACTAGGTATGATATTAAAAACACATAAATCACAAACTTGATCAGATAACATGGGATGGAAATAAATATAAATTTTAATTTTATGTATTTTTCATAATTACATATCAAAATTAATACAAAAACCATATAAATGAAAGGATTGGTGTCTGTGGATATTAGCTACCTAAAAATCAATTTTATTTAATTTTTAAAATTTCTCTATAATCTCATCATACTTGAAAACCTTCTTAAAATCCCATAATTTATACTCAACTTTATAACTCCGAGAATGGAAAATATAAAAAACGGATGAGCTAAGAATCTCAGCAAGTGAAAAATTTATCAACAGGGAATCCTGGGTTAGATCATAAGCATGAAGAAACACGATCAACATGTAAAATATGATTAAATAGGAAAAGTAACAACAATATTTTCCCACATAATATAAGGAAATATAATCCAAAATTGTCAAACATATACAATGGAATAACGGTGAAGATATGTGAGGAAACAAACATGATCTATGGAGCGTAAACATATGTATATAATATAAAAATGTGGCATCTTATAGAAATTTAGCATAAACAAGGCCTATAGAACAAACATAAGCATAATAAATAATCGAATTGTGAGAAAACTCAAACATACCCACATTCTTAGTTGTGAGAAGGCCCAATCATTCCTTCAATTTATGTTGTCTGAAATCCAAACCACTCCCTCCCTTGAAATTGTGAACAAACCCAATAATGTCCTTGATAATTACCTAACGTGGTATAAACAATTAAATAAGTAATTAGAGTAAAATATATGTTACAAAAAATCAAAAAATATTTATCCACATATACTGTTTCCACATGAAATCAATCATTCATAACTTGATAAATAATATGCAGATGTAAAATGGGTTTTGTAATAATTTGTAATTTTATATCATGAAATTACACCATGAATAAGATAAATTGATTCCCAAAAATTGATTAATAAACATTATTTTTTAATAAATTATTTTATATGATGGTTTATTAAATATATCACTATAAAAATGAGATATTTTTTAGAGATATAATGAAATAGAAGTAAAATTAAAGAAGACATTTTATAAAACATATTTAACATTATCAGAAAAAAGACAATGTTATGAGCCTCATTGAAATTTCATTTTTGATATTGTGATAAAAATAATTTATAAAATATTACAAGGAAACAAATACAAAAAATTAAATATAGAAAATAAATAATGGATAATTAAATAAATGTGGAGTGAATATTAAAAGATATGAACATAAAAGTCATTTCAAAATTTTTTTTATCAAAACCATCATCATTATAATAAGACTAATAATCATTTTGAAAATTTAAAAAAAGAAATATAATTATTAAAATAAATAATAAATATTTTTATTTCAAAATAATAAAGGATAAAATTTTATTTAATAAATAACATGGGCATGGAGGGAAAAACCCATTAAAAATATGGTAATTAATATTAACAACATGATAATTTTATAATGAATTATATTCATCAATAATGTTTGATTTACTGTGAAAACAGAATTTTCCAAGAAATAATGTATGATATAAATTGAAAGAAAATCATATGAGTTAAAAAATAAGTTGTATAAGAATTCATTTCAAGATAAAATATTATAACTCTATGAAATGGAACTGAGTTTAACAAAATCATTTATTGCATTGGTAATTTTTTAGGAAATAATTTTAAAGAAAAAAATTTGAAATAGAATATTCATTGTAATTAATTAAAATATATTTATAGTAAGATATATCATAGAGATAGTACATACACCATATAAATTAAAATTGGGGCGTAATGTGAAACATGATATAAAAAAGGGAATTTAAGATACAAAAACACTTACAAACATCATATTTTTTATGTAAGAATCATTTGAAAGGGATTTTATATGAATAAAATGTAAAAAACATGATAACTAAAATTATTTTTATTATATTTAAATAATGAGGTATAATTTACCCAATATATATGAATAATTTTTAAAAATAATGATAATATCCCAATGAACGGAAGTTGAGTTAACAAATACCCTTATATTATATTTCTTCTTAGTTGGAAATTTTATTAAAATCCTAGCTATCCTAATCAATGATATCATAATTTTTATCTTATCTATAACATTTTCTAACATTTATTTTCTATCATTAAATATAAATATATTAGATAGTTGTATTTTACTTTTTATAGTCATATCTTAATAATTGTGTTTGTTTTGTGTGTGATTTATAATGGAATAACTGATTCTTGTTTGTTGATAAAATTTCGTTTGTAAAAATTTATTAAAATTACATGAATATGAATTTAATAATAATTTATGGAGTCTATTTTCGTTTACTTGATTTTTTTGACATGTTTCATAAAAATGAATCCAAGAACATACTTATTTTGGTAATTTTTAATGAAACAAATCTGGTGTATTAACATCTTGGTTGATAGTAATTTTTTAAATTCCATAACAAAAACGTTTATTTATTTATTAATAAAAAAATATTAGAATTAATTATATTTCCATAAACATCCATTTGATTAATTTATGTCATCGTTCATGTTGGTGGGTAAATAGACTCAAAAAATAACATGTTAGAATCTATGTGTGAGTATGGTTTTGAATATGAATATTTTATTATTAAATCATTATAACATAAGTATAATGGGATTATTTTTATTTTACTAAGGTGATGAATTAGATTTTAGGATAGGTTTAGGAATAAGATAAAATAACTATTTTACTAAAAGATATTCCTCACAAAGAAGAAATCATTTTTCTTCTTGGTATGTTAAGTTTTGATAAATAAATTTATTATTAAAATTTTATGTGAATTAATAATTTATCATTTCATAAATATAATATTTCTTATTTAAATTCATTTATAGAACCATCCACATACAGGGGTTATGAAAAATGTAATACATCATTTTTGGAGGTGGTAGTCCACACATAAAATGAGTGATGTTTTAATTTTTAAATGCAAAGGAGAAAAGTAGAAAATATTTATTGAATTAAGATCATAACATTTAAATATATTATTTTACCAATTTAATTTTTGTATTATGTTTATAATAGATTTAGTGGAGTTGGATTATTAATTTAATGAATATAAATTAAAATGTGGTTATAGGGTGTTCATTCATTCCTCATCCGAAAACATCCATAAGCTACCATTGATTGATCTTTAGGGGAGACCAAAAACTCTAGATAATTGTAAATAAAGAAGTGAATGGGGTGGGGGGGTTAAATTTCTAGTGATTATATGATTATCTAATTGAGGTGATAATTGGTTGGTTATGGGTTCCTTCTAAAAGCGAGAATGGGTGATTTTTTTTTATTATTATTTTATATTCTCGCCATGGCCATGGGTCTTTTGATTTGATTTAGATTGAAAAATAAAATTCCAAAATTTGAATATGATTATATAGTGATATTCAAGTGTCTCTAGGAGAAGGATGATTTACCTGGTTCATTGATTTATATTGTCCAATATACAAGATCTCACATAAACCATAATATTCATTTTAGGCATAGTTAGAGCAAGTGGAATTATGCAGCAAATGTGAAATCCAAAAATGAAATGTCGGGAGAGAGTATGATTATTTTCAATTGTTTAGGGTCTTTTAATAATTGTTTAAATCTTATTTATTGGAATGATTCTCTCAAAATCTATTTATTTTTTCCACCATGAGTTTTTGATAGCTTGTAAGCTTTACATCATGAATGTATTTCTTGAATAAATATTATAATTAACAGTATAGTACATATTTTTAATACATATTATTTAAAATAATCATTTAGTAGTGATTAATTATATTAAGATAATTATAGTTATAATTAAAAAAATATCTTTAAAATTGTTTTGTTAAATTATCTTTACCAAATCCAATTAAAACGTACTATTTATATCCCAACCATTTAATTTTATCATTTCATTAATAATAAAATAATTTTTAAGGCCTTATAAATGAATCATACGATTAATTTTTAATAATAATAACTAATTAATAATAAAATATTTATTAATAAATATTTTAGTTGAATATTATATTTTTTCATTATATTTTATTTTTTATGAATTATATTTTTATTCAATTTGATACTGATAATAAAGAAAGTCAATAAAACGATGTATAAAATTAAATATAAGGACTATATTTCCAATTTCATATTTCTAATTACCATATTTTCAATGACCATATATAACATTATAATTTTTACGTGACACCATTAATCGCTATAAATTCAATCCATGAAGACTTCTTAAACCACATCTACCAATCCCTTTCATTATAGATTTACAGGAATTCTGAAGACAGTAATTTTGTTCTTTCTCATTAGAGGTTTATTTGTAATAATTTTTATCCTCAAGGGTTAAGATGACCCAAGGGATTTTATAGGTTTTAATAAATCATTATTTTCCATTTGTTGTCCCTTTATAATTTATGCACTTTTTATGGATGTAGTTATCCATGTTATGAAATAATCCATTATATGGAACAAATATTTTCACGTATCTTTTTGTAATGTTCCATTATGAATTAATAATATTGTTATTTTGATTTATATATTGTATTACACTTCAATTTTAATTCTTTTAAAGGAATAGAAAATTAAAAATTTTAAGAAAGACATAAATATTGTATAAGAAAGAAACCATTTCCTAAAAACATTGTTGTTGCGGACACAACCTCAAGATTTTGTATATATAAGAGATTGGTTATGTATATACTGATGGAATACATTTTTTAATTCATTAATGTTTAGTAAAAGTGAAAGTTAATAGTCTACAACTCCAACATGATCAATATTCTCAATGGGTCGACTATATTTGGGGCATAGATTTCCCTTCCTACCAAACCTCGTTACTCTCTTCAATGGATATATTCAAGGAAATATTTTACATCCATATTCAAACTCCAGGTATCATTGAAAATTTTCAATGTTTCACTTCTATTGAATTTTTTCTTTTATATATGTTCATGAATAAATTAAACATTCACGATCAATTCTATGACCATTTTATGTCCAAATAGATCATTCTCTCCATCATCATCCCAACATGATAGAAATATAAAATTATTATATTAATTTTATTTATAAGGAGCCATATAAATTATTTTTTTGAGGATATTATTTTACAAGAACGTGACTATCAGAATATATTGATCTCAACATTATTTAATGTATATATATATGGATTTAAAATTATGTTAGAGAGTCTGAAAATAAAATTTAAGATTAAAAATATGCATTATGCTGGTAATTGTTACTAATGATCAACTATTTGTAAATGTGAGGTTGAATAATCCTATATAGAATTGATTTTTGACTTAGATCATTATCAAATTATATCATTAGTGGTGTTATATGTTTACTTAACACTTCAATAATGTAAATCATTTCAATTCTATTTTCTTATAGGTCTTCCAAATGGTGATGAAGTTTATTAATCATTTTAAGATAGTATACTATATCACATATGAAATTATTACTTTTAATTTTCATTATAATGAAAATAAAAAAACAATGTTGATTTTATCCCTTTTTTACATTAACGTGGGAAAATCGTGCATTATCCACTTGTTCATTTTTCATTTTATCTTAACATTCTGTTGTTCCAATCACTTTTAAGTCTATCCATCCATCTTCATATTCATATAGTCCCACCAAAAGTTCTCCATTATATCACAATATATCTATATATATCTAGTGTTCATATAGAGTGTTTATATTAGATCGTTATCTAATAACTACTTCTTTATTATTGGATATGATGGTGTACAAAATCATGTCACAAATATTATAAATCCATATTTATCAATATTTAACTCTGAGACTTTCCTATTCATTATTTCTACCGTATTCATTTGTATTAATACATATTTCCTTTAATCTTTTATAATATTATATAAGATAGATGATTGAGAAATCAATTCGACGATGTATGATATATAACATTTCATTATGTTCTTATGATTATCCTTTTCAAGTCTAACAATATTGGATCTCTTTTAATACAAATTACAGATAAGGTTATAAGATCTTTTATATTAAGAGTCTATTTATCCTTATAAACCATTCTAGGATGGTAGTGGATTGAGTAGTTACAATGTTTGATCTGTTATATCCATATTCATTGGTTCTTGTTGAGCTCTTTCTATATTAATTTATACATTAGGATCTTTTTATTGGAATATATTTTATAATTACTATCATATAAATAATTTATATGAATCAATTATGTGAATATTATTATAACCAAATTCAAATCAATTATCGAGTACTTTTTCTCATCAATCTGTAATTATCTTAAGGAATGGTTTGTCACTATTTCATTTTCATTGAGTACCCAACCCATGATCTTCTTTGAGGTATCATTGTATATGAAAATTCATTTCACACATAATGGTAGTGCTAATATATTTGTAGTTATTGGCCTCTTATTCAACTCATTAAATCTATTTTTTATAGTCATTTATCTAGATATAATTTACTCATTTTTCTCTTGGTTAGTGGGATTGAAAATCATGAAACGCTTCTCACTAACTATCAATAGTTTCTTCATAATCCTATAAAAATATGAATCTACAACCTAGATTTTTGTATATTTGATTATTTTATCACCTTTTTCTTTTTGGGATCAAAAATATCTCTTTTATAGTGATTAAATTCCCCATGAATTTCACATTATCCAATAAGATGTTTGATTTTATATAATTTAAATATACTTTTTCCATTTCATAATTATTTCTATTAGTACTCAAATGGTATCCTTGTTCCTCCTTGATTTTGGAATATATAAGAATATAATTTATTAAGACCAAAAAATAAATATATTTGTAATCAGTGTAGACTATATTCATATAGTCCATTCTTATTACAAGTGTTTTAGTATGTCCAAATGGTATCCAAATGAGGTCATAGTGTGCTTATAGTATAAAAGGTGGTATTTGGAATATCTATAGTCCTCACCTTCAAATGATGATATCCCAATCAAATAAAATCCTTTGAGAAGTATATATCCCCATGTAGTTTATGGAATAAGAAATAAATACATTTAAAAGGATACATGCTCTGTATAATGATTTTGATTATTTTATGTTAATTAATTCATAGATTTATTAATTGATCATTATTCTTAATAAATATAACACGAGAATCCAATACTGAATCACTAGGGTGTATGAAACCCTTTACCATGTTTTTATGTAGTTTATTCTTCAACTGATATAGCTCAATAGGGACCCTTTTATAAGGTCTCTTTGATATGGATAGAGCTCTTCGTATAACTTCAATTGAGAACACAACCACATTATGAGAAACGAGACATTGAAAATATTTTTGGAATATAACAAAATATTATATCACAGTTGAAATTTCTTCAAGGGTGATACCTTCCATTGTCTCAATTATTTGAGATAGATATAATAATTCATAATCCATAAATATCTAATATTGAGAAGGAGTTTCCAATGTATATTAATTATTCTCTTTACACGTGTAAACAATCAGACGATGATTTGGAATATGTAAATTAATTTCCCCCTACAAACCATTGATATGGTATCTATATAAGGAAAACCAATCCACGCATGTTACTAATCATATTGTACCAAAGAGTGTATAATAATATTAATTTGGATATTCTTCCAACTAATATAAAATATTGAATATTTAGATACTTGAGAGATAGTCATTTCACTTATTGGGGGTTTCACTGATAACTAAACCACAATGTTTTAAAGTTATGTTTGAATATTTATACTAAACATTAATGATATGAAAGCATGGGTGGAACCATAATCAATAGGGTATTCATTAGTATTTAATGAATAATAATCCAGCCTATCACTATATGCTTTTCATCTCCCACATCAAATGTACGGATAGAAAACACTAATCATTTCACTATTATCTTTAGATGTTGTTATTGTATGTTATCCTAAACAATTATTTGATTAGTGTATTTAATTAAATATATTATATATTCCTTGAATTTTATATATTAAATCACGTGTATAGGATCGATAGGAACCCTCTATTCCTCTGTAAAATTATTTGGATTCTCCATCTACCTTCACAAATTTTTAGATAGGTTCCCTCATTTTTTTGCACTTGAATCATTTACTTAATCTTTTGAGGAAATTACTATGGTGATTATTCCCACATCATTAACATGAGGGTAGTTTAATCTTATTTGATCAATTATAATTGTCAATTGATAGTTAGCATATTATTTTTTTAATGAATATTTTTATAATCAGTTTCACTGAAATTATACATATAGAATAAATGTTTTCTATTTTTTTATGATGATATCAACCTAGAACATCCTTATATAATTATTTAAACAATAATTAGTAATGAAATTATATGAAATAATAAAATAATATTTATTTCTTATCCTTAAATCATGATAATAAAATTAATATTGTATCCATTATAAATATTTTATTGAATAATAATAAATAATATTTTCAATTAAAATATAGAAAATTAAAATTCATGGATAATAATTCAGTAAAAAAAAATTATAAAATATTATTTGTTATATCCATAATATTTTAACACATATAATTTAATTTTGTAAGTACATGACTCATATTTATAGTTATATTTTCATAAATAAATGTTGATGGAAATTATGTCATCAAAAAATAAATGATAAAAATATAGGTCGCGTGCTTTAAAACTTATACAATTTTAAAAAATAAACCTTGAAAATAATGTTATAGTTACTAATGTCATGTGAAAATTATATTCATAACATTATTCATTAAATTGTTAAATTTTATTTTTACACTAAAACAATTTATTATTATTTATTTATATTTCTATAAAATGTAATGTTAAAATGACAGTTATAATATTCTATTTCCATTTTTGTTACCCTAAAAACTTCCTTAATAAATGTCATATAACATGTTTTATACTAATTATAACATTATGAAAACTTTAATATTTTAATTTAAAAAATTATTTTTTCATCTATATATTATTTCATTACCAAGAAATGATTATTACACATCGATGGTGTAGTTTTTAAAAATGTAATAAGGTCAATGAAATTGTATTATAAATTATTTTGATCGCACTGAAACAATTTTCATAATTCTATATCAAATAGGTGATATTTATATAAATTATCAGTTAATTTTACTGAATTATATAGGTATAAAATGTAAATATAATTTATTTTAAAAATAAAATATTAAATAAATAATCAAAAATTGAAATGTAATTTGTCATATAAAATAAATAATTCTTATTTGAGATAAAAAATTCCCAATTATGTTATGATTTTATCTTAGAGTAATATTTATTTAATTTCAAATTTTTATTCAATAAATTAGAATTAATTTTTGGGATCATCACAATAAAACTAGATAAAAGTTAAATTTTGATATTTTTATATAAAAAATTTATTCTATTCTGAATATTTAAAATTATATTTTTTTTTTTGAAAAATCATGCTCTATGTTTTATGGCATCATTATGATATAAATATGACATAAAAATTTATAAAACCATTTTCTTGAATTAAAACGTATAATGGGTGAAATAATTCATTTACAAAAAATAAACTTAATATCTAAACATATAAAAAAATATTTAAAACAATATTATAATTTATTTTAGTAAAGAAATATTTTGATTCTTTACATTGAATAAATTATTTCTATGATATCATAAGAATTTGGGTGTGAAATGTTTTTCAAATAAACCACAATTATTTAATCATTAAAAATTAAAATTTATATAATTAAACAATATTCATACTCATGATCCTAAAAAATAAAATAATTTATAATTTATTAAAAAAATTATACTCCCCCTTGTAAATATAAAGACCCCAAATCTATTTCTTCCCAATTTAAGAACCCTTTCTATTGAAAAACATCTATGAAAATGACTCTTTGAAATTACTTATCCATGTTTCTAAGGCATTTGTATTTGCAATGTTTTCTTCTCTGATCACCACAGACCCAATCCAAAAGTGGTGACTCATAGAAAATAGAAATGGTTATTTTCCCACAACCTTTTATTTACAACTCCTGTTTCTAAAATCTATATTTATGTTCCAATTTAAATAATTAGATAATAATAATTACATGTTATTTCTATCCATTTAACCCTATATATGATAAGATATCACCCATTACCTATAAACATACACTTTTCATAATCCATTACTTAATCAAAATATTGTATTTAAAACCTTTGTATCCTTATTTCAATTATCCGTTTACCCCTTCTATAATATAATTGATCATTAAAAGTATCTATAAATTTTTATTATCATTATAATATAACTAAAATATTTCTGTTTTTTTACACCATTTATAATCTTTTAAAAACATCATTCGTGGTTGTTTTTTATGTAATGTAATTGCCTAATGATATTTTATTTCACTTATACCATTTACCAAAAATCTAAAAATAGATTTTCTCATGATCCCCTACCCACAAAGTGTACCCCTCCAGGGATGAAAATCTGAGATGGAATATAGTGGTAACTGAGTCTCCCATGCAGTAGGCTCAGCATTAGGGACTAGCACCGAGTGTATACTAATCACCCAGATAGGATGTTGTACTCTCTAAAAATGCACGTGAAAGAGAGAGATAAGACATACCCCAACCAAATCCAACACATATTGTGACAAAAAAATAAACCCATGTTAACATATGTAATGTCATGAAAAGACTACTACAACTGATACATGAAAACTGCAAGTACCAAAAGGAAGTAAAATAGTAGTGACCACAATGCCCGAAAAGCTCCTGCCACCCCATGCTAGTAGTAAGCAGGTTTATCTCCAACATGCTTCAAGTGACATTAAGAAATATTAGTGTATATGTATGGTGATTATAATAGTATACTCATTTGGATCCTCTTAAAGCCTCTCATGAAAAAGTAACAAAAGCATTCTAAAGCACATTGAACAACATGTGAAACAAACTCTCAACCTAAATAGGTATACTATACTCCCAGCCACACCATGGATTCTCTCACCATGTATCACATAAAAAAGTGTATAATATATTAAGGAATTTCATGGGTACTCTTCTACCACTTCCCAGTGGTTTGTTTTTTTCCCCAACATCACACATCTTTTGAAAATATCTCTAAAAATGATTTCTTAAAGGCACATTGGCATAGGATCATTACTTTCACATCATGAAACGCTGCCACTAAGTCCACATAACAAAAATAACTAGGTAATTTCTGCAAGCCACCACAACTCGCATAATGTATATCATACATTGAGCATTATACCTCAAGCCATTACAGCCCATATACCAAGCAAGGATACTCATGCCATTAGACCCTATACACGTTACAACTATAGTAGTTCATAAGAAATTATATCCAGAATTTATGTGTGTGAGTAAACACAAGCCATTACAGCCCTCTACACAAATTTATTGGGAAAATTAATCACCATGCCTACCAGTATAGGTACTACCAATAGAAGAGAGTAGTGCCAAAGGTTGTAGTCAGTGATCCATCCACCCCCTAGAATATTGAAGAAGACACACCTTCCAGGTCTGAGAATCCCTGGGATGTCAGTTTCACTAACCAACACTACGGAGTAGTGTATAGAAAGACAAAAAGTACACATTATAATATGGCTCACAACCACACTATGGTAAAAACTAGTATTAGACTAAACTACTGCTAAGGTATCTTGGACTCCCGACTACCACTGTTAAGACTACATATCCAATAAGATTTTAAACATTTAATGAGCTACATTATGTTACAAATCCCTTTTTATCTGTTTCATGTTATGTCATTAATTATTTAACCATTAGTTAATTGTTTTTAATTCCATATTATATTTTTTATAATCAATCCATGTTCCATTCCCTCTAGGTATGATCAAACCAATTCCATGGGTTATTAGAAATATTACCTCATCATTGCATCCCTGCAAGCTCCAACCATGTGGGTGAACATTTTTTATTCAATCATTTATTTACATCATTGTTACTTTCCCATAATTCAAGGCATTCTAGAAAATAAAAACTAAGCTACAAAACACTAGGGGGTCAACACATTGAGTAAATGGACTACATTTCGAGCCTTTTCCTCCAATAGTAAGAGCATAGACCCATCCATCCACAGGAAGCTAAAAAGGGAAACCACCTGGCATACCCCACTTGTCTTCACCTCCTTTAGAAAGAGCGTATGCAAGAAAATATTTCTCAATAATTTGAAAAATTATAGAAGATAAACAACCAAAAATATTAAACAATCATCCAACATTCATAACAGACTTGTTTTATCATTTATGGTATCCTCCCTAACACCCACATGCATTCACCAATGAATCTCGCCACTCTAGGAATCTACTATCGGAGAAAACCATGGTCTTTCCCACATACCCCAATACCCTCCCAGGCTCAACCATCCCTAGATCACACCACAACACAAGTAGTAGGAAAACAATCACCAACCAACTGGGCTCTTGGCCCTAAGCATGGAATCTAGCCTTCACACACAACGACCAATCACAGTTTCAAGCATAAGGATCTAGTCCTTTATAAGAAAAAGCGTAACTTAGATACCTTCCATGAATTATATTTTATCAAAAATACAATTATTTTATCCATCTTGAATTATACGATCATTGAAACATGTACACCTACATCCATTTGATTATCAATAGATTACCACAACAAAAACCATATTAAAAAACACGCCACATTATCTTTATCCAATTAACATACAGTTAATCCAAGTATTATGTTATTATAAATAGATTACCACAAACAACAACCATATTAAAAAATACTCCACATTATCTTTATCCAATTAACTTACAGTTAATCCAATCATTATGTTATTTAATAATTTTTATCATGAAAAAGAATCTAAACAATGAAATCATATATATTTCACTATCAAAAAAAAGATGAAACAACATATGATCGTTACCAAATTCTTTATCTGGTTAAAATTTTTATTATGTCATTTCCATTGTGATCCAGTGGGATAAAACGTGATAACTCTATAGTTTCACATAAAATAATAGAGAAGCCTTGAATCCTCTTCCCAAAAACGTTTTAGCCATTTATTTCATCAAAATGTAAAACAAAACATATCATGATTACCTCTCTTGGATGACTGCATCCACTAGAGAATGAAAATTCACTACCAAACCAACCAACACCCAAGAAAACTTCATTAGAAACATGGAGATCACATGAAATAATATGTAAATGGGTGTAGATGAGGAACCCAGAATAACAGTGGTAAAACATACCATATATATAATACAGATCGACACTTCCTAGTTGCACCAAAACTGGGGGTGCACATGCCGAGAAAGAAACTCCAAGGAATGCAGGATCCAACGAAACAGCACTACACATGACTCATATAGGATGGAAGAATAGGAAATGATTCTCTCACTAGATAACAATAGGGAATAAAAATTGAGGAAGATATCGTGTCCCTTTAAAAGATTCAATGGAGTATTGGTTTATGATATTGGATTTTCCATTAAGATTAGTTCTGTTAAATATCAGTTGTTTTGATAGAGTAATGGATTCCCAACTATTTAAAAAAAATTAAAAAGGAGTTTTGGGATTTTAATCAACCATAAATCCCTTAAAATAAGTCTTTGAATGTATTTTACATCAAAGAAATTTCAAAGAAGAAAAACTGTAGGAAATCTGGAAAAATATGGAAATTTGAAAAAGGGAATAACACAACTCTAGAAATACTATTCAAGACACCATTTGGTGCCACTGTTTCTGTGCCACCGTATCAATATCACTTTTTCTGAAATTATGAAATGTGTTGGTAATAAGTAAACTTGACTTCCCTAAACACCTCTAACACCAGATTTTATCAATGGAATGGATCAAAGAGGTCTGGGCCATTACATCAGATATCTATCTAAACATTTTCATTATTTAGAATCAAAAAATAACCCATATATGAAACACAAAAAAGTGTCTTGAGTAACCACTCATCGAGATACATCCCAACGATCTCTCCACAAAAGGATCTCAACTAATTCAAAACGAAATGGGTGAAACCACATAACACCCACAACCAGCTTCTAGACACTCTTCCATTGTAAATACATCTCAAAAGAGATAATCGTGCACAAAAAACAAGAGAAATATATCTCATATCCAGTAATGGTCTAATACAATGAGCGAAAAATCATTAGAGTGAAAGAGTTAAACATCAAACAACATTGGGTATTAAGCATGTATTTGCGACTCACATTACCAATTACTCTCTTCCACGCCATCGTGCCACCTCATGATAAGATCCAAGTGAATAACACACACGTTCAACACCTTCTATTTATGGTCATGTATTTCTACATGATGCTCATTGAAGGTCACATCCTCATCAACATCGATCACACCCCAATCAATATAGTGACATTGTTCATAAAGATAATTACTTATCTATGACACATGAAATAAATTTTGTATTTTGATAATCTACAGGGAAAGTGTTACTCGATATTCCACAACTTCAACATGAGCCAACACCTCAAATGTCCCAACAAACTGGGGAGAAAGCGTAATCCTACGACCAAACCATCACTTCCCATGATAGTGAGTCACGTTCAAAAACATTTAATACCAATTATCAAACTCCAAATGTATCCTCCTATGATTAGTAAAGGATTTCTGTCGATCCTGAACTAACTTGGTCCTCTGGTGAATTACCTGAACCATCTCCACTGTATTCTGTAATAGCATTGGCCTGATAATGGCTTACTCTTGGACCCTAGTCCAACATAATGGATAATGACAAGGTCAGCCATACAGGGCTTCAAAAAATCCCATACTGATGGTGGAGTGGAAAATATTTTTGTAAGAGAACTCTTCCAAGGGTAGGTGCCTCATCCACGATCCTCCCAAATCTAGGACACAAGATCACAACATGTCATCAAGAGCCTAGATGGTTTTCTATATCATATCATCTGTCTGTACATGAAAAGAATTGTTAAATCAGAGATGTCAACCAAAATCTTGCTGGAGACCTCTCCACACCCTAGAGGTAAAATAGGAGTCTCGATAAAAATTTATCATCCTCGAGACTCTGTGGAGTATCACCACCTCCTCTAGATACTTCTTCAACAAAACCTCTACTGAACTCAACTCCTTTATCACTTTGAACTGGACTGATTTCTTCAAGAGATCCACTATCCCTCATATTGTGTCATAGCCTCTCAGACCTTGAGGTAAATTGGTAGTAACATTCATCAATATGTCCTCTCAAATCAATTTAGTAACATCCGATGACTAGAGAAAACCACTAGGAACATGATGTTCGGCCTTCACCTTCAGGAAGATCAAATATTGAGACACAAACTCTGCAACTGCACACTACAACCAAGTCCACCAAATCTATCTCTTTAAGGAAAAGTACATTTTCATCACAATAGGATGTATTTCTATGGGCGAACCACAGAACTCCCTGAGAACAATAACACACGTTGCTAATGGAACAAAAATCCTTACCTGAAACAACACTTAATGTTGTTCATCCTTAGACCAGCCATTAGGGGCATCACCCGAAACAACTCAATCTCTTCAGACCTCTACCTAAATATCCATCAAATGGGACTCTTCTACCTGCTTCACCAGAGATGACGGCAACATCATCTATAAAAGACAACCTCTTACCCTGACTTCTTCCATATTCATATACAATACTGAAATATTTTCTATCACTCTCCTTGAATTACTATATTCACACACTACATTACTACGTGAATTCTTCCCCAATGCATCAGCTAAAAAATTACATTACTAGGTTTATACGAAATTCTGATGTCATAATCATGTATGTACTCCATACACCGACACTACCACATTTTCAATTCACACTGGAAGAAAACATACCTCAAGCTATTATGAACGTTGCAAACCACAAAGCCCTCTTAGATTAGGTTATGCCTATACAACTTCGGAATGAACACCAGTACTGCCAACTCAAGATCATTGGTGACATATTTACATTAATGGGGGTTTTACTGCTATGAATCATAAGAAAAGATAGATCTCAGCTTCATTAATACACAACATAACCCAAGACAAGAAGCATCATATGAAACATCAAGCTAAACTTCATTTTCTAGAATACAAAGAACAATAGAACAATGAAAATTATCATTCAGAAACTCGAAAGATGAAAGACACTGATCAGTCTTCATGAATGCCTGATACATCCAGGTTGATGATGTTAGAGGAGTTCCATCCCAAGTGAAATCAGCTGCAAACCTCCAGTAATATCCTACCAGACCAAGGAATATTAACACCTCTACCACCATCTAAGGGGATTCCCAAGAAAAACTACATATATATTAAATATATCTACAAATACTCCCTACTTGGATATAACATTCCCCAAAAAACCATACTTCTGAAGACCAAAACTCATACTTTGATAACTTCCCAAACAACTATTGTCGACGAAGAACCCCCATAGTGGAAAGTACATGCTCTGCATGCTCCTCCTTGGATGTAGAGTACACAAGGATTTCAATGACGAAAACAACCATAAACATATCCATGATGTCATAGAACATAGTGTTCATCAACCCCATGAACACTACTAGAGAATTTGTCACACTGAACGCCATCACAATGAACTCATAATTCCTATAATAAAAATTGATTGTGGTCTTTGGAATATCATCATCATTCACTCGCATCTGATGATACCCAGACCACAAATCGATCATGGAGAACCAAGTTGCACCCGTCAGTTGATCGAATAAATCATCAATATTTGGAATAGGATAGCTATTATTCAATATCACTCTATTCAAGCGATGATAATCGATACACAACTACAAATTACCGTCATCCTTCTTCACAAACAAAATTTTTGTGCCCCATGGTGACACATTAAGCCAAACAAAACCACCCTTAAACAGACCATCAATATCTATATGTAGCTCCTATAACATAGAAGGTGTTATAAAATATAGTAACAAAGAGATATGATATGCTCTTGGTTGTAGCTGGATCCCGTGATCGATCTCTTGTTGAGGTGTTAATGCTACTACCACTTTTGGGAAGACATCTAGGTACACTTCAACGACCCTGGGAAACAATGATTATTGAACCTAAGATGAACTCAACATGAGTTCATTCATCAAGGATGATAACTATGTAACACGCCTCTGACCCATTCGAGGGCCTTGCTCAACAACAAACACTGTGGGCTCTCCATTACCATCAAATAACACCACATGACTCCAGAAGAAATACACAATGTCATGTATTGAATATAACCAATCCATGCTGAGGATGACATCGTATGGTTATATCTGTAAACATATAAAATCTCCCCAAGAGTAGTGTTTCCCCAGTAATAGATCACAGTCTTTACATAATTCCAATGGGTCAACTAGACCACCCAATGATGTAGTCAACACGAAGGGCACTGGAAGCCTCTCTACCTCAATTCTCATAGCATGGAAAAGGGTATGTGATATGAAAGAGAGTGTTGATCCAGAGTCAAACAAGGCATACACCCAAGTAGTAAATGAATAATGGGTTACTCAAATGAAATATGACTTTCCTAGTGCTAGGAACACTAAAGAACGAAGCTAACCATGACCGCGATCTACTCTCATAGAGTGGAGAGCATCCCAGGGTTGTCCTCTACCATCCCCATCTACTCTCTAATGATCCAAAGCTGGTGTAACCTCCTAATGCTTCTTTAACAAGTACTACCTCAATGGATGTACCTAGAACAGAACACTTGGTGCCTGGTGACCGCTCGGAAGGCTCGGTCACTCTCACTACTGATAACCTCATCCTCGATATGAAAGAAACACCTAATCACTTGATATTTTCCTAAGAGCCACTAGCCTAGAAAAAAAAGATACTGAGGGAGAGGAACTAACATATTCCAAATATAGAGTCTTCTTCCCTGAATATTTAGAACCTCGGACCACAGCTCTACATCATGCAGATTTTTGATAACTTTGTTCTTATAAAGATCCAGTTCTGGCTAACATTATCTCAATGACCTCTAACCTCACCAGCAGTTCAATATATGTCTTTATCATAAACGAGGTGACCTAGTTCTAGATCTATGGAAGTAATGCCTCCTCAAAATGTCACTCCCTAACCTCCTCATCTGGAAACTGGTCTGAATCATATTGTAAAATGTTCCTAAAATGGATTCTAAACTCTCACCCATTAGATCTCCCATGTTGATGGGTATGAATCTCCTCGAGATTGGATGCCTTCAAAGTTGTTTCTGACACTTTCGTTGGGGCGCACACATCCATCCATCAAAGAAGCACTAATTATTGCCCCACATTCCCACTTTATAAAGGCGTGAGTTATCCATCACTTATTCGGAGATGTTTGATCCTTTATCAAAATGGGATAATGGGATGTAGGTTCTTCTGTCTAGGGATTCCTCCTCAAAACTATTCACATAGCCCGAGTCTCCCTTATAGACATAATATGTTATTCGCGAAACTCTTACCAGTGCCATGTATTTATGGACACTGTTTAATTATGCACCTTCTGTCAGGACATTCCAAATGGTCAAGTTGGGGCAGCAACCATCGGTTGAGGGGAGTAGTCATGTTGGACATCACTGATGTGTGTGGACACTAGAACACTAGAACGTCTGATTTTATTCCACTTATGATATGGGATCTTGAGGGCGTGGAAGCCCGGGGCATCCCACATCGAGTGCAAGGAAATATATGCCATGGGTATGTCTCTGAGGTTTTCCTAAGCTTCCCATGTTTAACACGAAGTATGTTGTGAGGTTAACATCTAGTGGAGATAGATCAGACTAGTCAGAACATTGATAAGAGTTCAATATATGGGTGAAACACCAGGAGGGGAAATTGATTCTTGGGATAACACGTGGTTAGTTACTCGATTGCTGCTAAGATTAGTAAGGAAATGAGATTCCATGATCGCACTGGGATGTGAGGGCCCGGGTGAGAGTTAGGGTGGATAATGGAGAGTTAAATGAAGTGATGGGGGAATGACAAGGAACCATCAAAAAGGTGATGGTATTGTGAGTCTTGAGCCTCTGGAGGCTTCCTATGTATCCCCACGGTAGGTAATCAATGTCCACATAGTTCATCAGGGCGATTTGACACCTAAAGAGGTGACCCGTATGGATGGGATCCAAAGGAAGTGGATCTTCTAGGTTGAGGCATGAAATTAAGATGTGTGTCGAGGATAGTGACCCGATGCCATGATGGTTATTACACTTGATTATCAGCACATGGTGGTCGGATGCTCAAGGTGCAGACTAGAGATGTGGTTCCCAATAGGGGGAAACCAATGTTTACTAGTATTTGGTTTTGGACCTCAAATAGGATTCCTATGAACCTTGTTTATGAGAGAGGGATCAAACCTAGGTACTTCATTAGACAACAACTTACCACCGGTTGGAGTGAAAATAACTTCCCACTGATTGGGGGTTCCAATGGATTACCATCAATTTGGGAACATAATGGCTTACTGAAGGATGGGGATACAGTTTAGTGTCATGTGGGACAAAAGACACTTACAATTTAGCGTCATTCAGAATGGGGGTGGATCGACATGAAGTAGTCAGGACTGATGGGAGATGGTCTTGAACTAATAGGAGGTGTCCTGTGTACCTTTACTTGGCAAGGATCAAAGTCCACATAGTTTGGAAGTGTGGTGAACTGACACGATGGGTGTCGAAACCGATGAATATTGGGATTGAACGTCAGGGAGGATTCCTATGTACCTTCCATGGACAAGATCAAAGTCCACATAGTTCAGAATAGTGGTGAACCGATGTGAAGTGGGCCAGAACTGATGGTTGTTGGTATTGAACCATAGGGAGGATTCCTACGTACCTTTCCTTGGAAAAAATCTATGTCCACATAGTTCAGAAGAGTGGTGAACCAATATAACTGTGGTGGGAACCGATGGTTTTTGGGGTTGAATGTCCGGGAGGCCTCCTACGTACCTTGACATGGTGAAGATCAATGTATTCATAGTTCGGAAGTGTGGTGAACCGAACTAAAGTGGGTCGGAACCGACGTTTTTCAGGATTGAACCTCATGGAGGCTTCCTAAGTACCCTACATTGGCAAGGATCGTAGTCCACATAGTTCAAGATGGTTGTGGGTCTCACACTCTAGGCTTCTCTGAGGGGATGTCATATTCTTACTCTAATCCCATGTTAATCAAGCTCGGTTTGATAAAAAATAGGAAACAAAGATCTATTTATCATGTCTCAAAGGGTGCATCCATTGGATGTGGAATGATGCTTACACCTAGTTAGCATTCCAAAGAAGAAACATGGGCATACGTGTGTTTAACAGCCCTAAGAGGAAATAAGGGCATATGCATGGTTAGTGGCCTAGGTAGATGGAGATTGGGACTTACTCTGGGATGGTGGCCCAAGTGGCGATGAAGCCCAATATGAGAGGGACGGGATAATGAAGGACCATGTGCCACTCTCACCTCTTAGTATTTGGCAAGGAAGTAGAAATGAGGAGCATTGATGATACCTCCCTCAAGAAAGTCTAGGGGATTACACCATGGTGGTTTCCCTTTCCCCATGGAATAACAGTGCTACAACAAAGAGGATCGCATTCCATGTGAGGAAGATTTCACTCATGTGGAGACGAGCGGGCGTTGGGAATGTCTTAGGTGAGGTACCCACATGCGATTAACGGGGTGAGGCTAAAGTTTAATGTCATGTGATGAGGATGATGGAGTGTAACTGTTTAACGTTTTGTAGATGGGATGAGGCGGGTTCACTCCACACCCCCTTGTACTTGCATAACTGATACCCACCCACCCTTGGGGAAGGGAAAGAATCAAAAAATTTCATGGTGTTGGGGTGTTATGGAGTGATCCATTGATGGTCCACATTAGTGTGGTTATGCGAAAAAGCAATATCCATTGTCATGTCTATGAGAAGAAGCATAAGGCTAAGCAAAGCAATGGGAATAACCACACTAGGGATATTGTAATCACTTCGTGGAATCCTGGAGGGCCACACGAGAAGAGTATTTGGGGAGTAAAGGGGCACACAGGTAGAAGCCTCCTGAATCTCTGGTGCTGCATGTAGTTTAGGGTCTTCACGAAGGGGTGTGCTTCACAGAGTGAAGCGGCCTAGCCTAGATTAGGGAAAAGTTTCATGTAGAAGGTGCTTCAAGAAGTGGAATGGAATTCGAAGAATAGTTCTTCATGAAGTAGGGGTGGCTGACAAAGCATAGCATTGTGAATCAATGTGCTTCATGAAGCACATTGACCCTTCCTTATCCTGTGGGTCACATCTGCATAGAGTGTATTTCGTGAATAATAATTTCTCTATGAAGACCCAAGTCCCCTTGGGGATCCCCATCCTTCATGGAGGCCCGTGGGCTCTATGAAGGGCATCCCTCTCTGAAGAGGGGTTGAATTCAAGAGAGGGGAAAGGCACATCGTGATGCTAAAGTACATTTAAGGGCTCGTGGTTTGAAGAGAAAAGTTTTCTTTGGAATTTGAGAGATAAGAAGGTGAATGGTCTGTTGATCACTCTTTTGGGCTCAAGGGGAGCCCGGTATTTATCTGAATGGGTAGTCGTGAAGTAAAGTGCGCTTGGCATGAAGGCATGTGGAATTTTGTCGTAACCATAGATCCTCATGCCTCCTTGATCTATGGTGGCTTTACAAGAATCAGTACGTTTTACAGAGCCTCCCACCTCCATTCTCCCTTGAGGCATTCCGAACATCAATCCAATTCACATAGCCTCCCACATCCTTACTCTATGGCGGCTTCGAAGAGGGGGAGTTTCACGCAGGACACTGGGCTGCGAGGCTCCATGGGCATGCTTCGCGAGGCAACACCAATGCATATTCGTTTGCTTCTACTTTGCACAAATTTTGGTGCCAAAAAATGCACCCCCCTCTTTGACTTGGAGATGAAGATAAAATGAGGGTCAAGGTCTGAGGTTCGATCACCAAAATTCCCCAGTCTATCGTGAAGAAGACTTGAGAAGGAGGCTCATGAGGTGAAGAGGTGACACGTGGGATAACCACGCCATGATGCTCGCCATGGTAGGATGTGCTACAAAGTACCATGGGTCCTCACCTATAAATATGGGAAGCTGACCTCTCTTTTTTCCATTCTCATCTCAAGGTGTTGGCATTTAACTCTCTTGATTTGTGAAGCTCCGTGTACTATACAATTCTTATGCAAGCCTTTGACTCTGTGAAAATGAGTTCTGTGACTGGCGTCTTAAGGTTGGGGTAGGACTCCGTGATTTTGTTGCTAAGGTCGAGCTCTGCCAACGGTCTTCCTTAACACACTCCGCGAAAGGGCTTCGTAAACCAAAAAAATGCCCAAATCTCAAAAACTGAATAGATCAGGAAGATGATTTCAATGGGTATTTTTGGATACATCCCGGAGAGAGGATATGGCGAGTAGATCGAGTACATTGGAGCTCGTACAGATCCATTCTGACCATATTTAGTTGGTGGAGCTATTGTCAGAAATCCAAAAGAACTATCTTTTTTGCAAGATAATTCCTTTGTTTGTATTTTGAATGAGGGATGATGTCTTCATCCCATAAGCGGGAAAGAAGAACTAGCTTACTGGTTCATGAGCATGTTATGCCAGCCCAAGTGGTTGAGGGCAGCTAACGTCCATGCCCGAGAGGACATTATGTCTGTCAACGATTGTTGTATATACAATCACTTGAACAATGTTGATGGAAATGAGCTACATCTAGAGACATCTCCCCCGTTATTTCACAGTGTCTGGAATGAAGCCTTGAGGAACCTAGATAAGGGGTGGTCTAAGGAGTGGGATCTGCAAAAGGGAAGAAACATCACAAAAAACTTTTCCTAGGCCTACTGGTTAGGTGCCTTGTGCGAGGTGTTCAGGGCAGAGCTGAGGCGAGTGGTCTTGTATGAGGTGACTTGGGCCTCTAAATGTCATATATATCAGCCGATATAGCTGATTGCGGAGATTCTGGGTATACGGTCATCGAGGACCAACACCTTCCATCTGCACTATAGGGAGGTCAACATCAAAATATGAGCTTGCACAAGATTTAAGGGGTCCTAATACTGGGGACAATGTATGATGAGTTCCTCCGCGTTTTGGGTGAGTGGGAGGATCCGAAGAGGATTCCACCGCCGGCGATGGCGTTGATGATCCTAGTGCCAGTGGAGGACAAGCAGTCGGTGAGGGGAATCCACTTGAAATGGTGGTTGAAGAATTTATTGAACTTCCCGAAAAATAATCAATTATTTGTGAGGCTGTGGACTTTCCCGAAGGGGTATCAACGAGGAAAGGTGAACTCGTACTGGTGGCGTTTTCAGGATATCCTGTGGATGATGTTTCGATTCAGAATCAGTACCGAGTAACAACCAGTAGTCAGGTTGGATGCCTTTATTGTAGTGCACTACTGTGGTTGGATCCTATCAGTGAGAGAAATGAACATGGGCATGTGACCGAGCATGTTTATCACATCATCCATGTGGGTGATAGGAGGGAAGGTCAACCTTGGGATCCTGATTCTCACCAACTTATACAAGATGATGTGGAATATCAGCAAGGGGAATGATCCACAAAGGATATGTGGGCCATTCCACATCTTTTATGGGTGGATAGAGGCACATTTCCAGGGGATCTATGAATATCCAAACATCATATCCCCTCTAGGATCAAACTTTCTATTTTTCATTCTGAATGTCGAAGGGAGAATTCCAGCAAAGCTGATTATGTAGGTGGTACTGAACTGGGTCTGGAAGTTATAAGAGTTTAATTTTTATCCATTCCCTTTGCCAATGGGTGTATTCACAAATGATAGCTATGGAATGGATGAGTATCGGTCCTACCTCTAGGCCTTTTGATGTGGAGTTCGGGTGGCATGGGTGGACCATGAGTCCCTCTATGAACCATACACCCCACATGGATTCGCATGGGGGTTTCATTGTATGCACTGGTTGACCCCGTGGGTCTATTTGGGGGTGAGTTATGAGGACCAGCCATGTGTGTTAAGGCAGATGTGGATCATGTTCACAAGAGAAGATGGGAAGATGTGGAACAAGATACCTCCACCCACGACCATCTTCAGAGTGCTGACAGAGTACGCTAAATGCTTGGAGGTGGCCTACCTCGGGGAGAGGATGAAGCAAACAACTATTTGGGCCTATGATGGGGTGCCTCCTCAACCTCGAGGCCAGAGCCAGAAGGTAGTGAGGACATCTCATGGTGGTAGAGCTATAGTGGTGGTGAGACCTTCATCGGTCAAATGGTCGGTGGGAGTGGCAGATCTAGTTGTCCTAGAGGAGGAAAGCCATCCAGAGGGGAGGCCACAAAGGGGATTTCACAGTATATCAACCTAGGCTCCATGGAAGTGTCTACGCCATATAGACATGTCGGGCTATGATGTCTTCCCAAAATCATGGTAAATTTTGGATTTCAACCATATATTTCTCAGTCCTTTGGAAATGTGGCTACACTTGAACCATATCAGAATGTATTTTCTAATGATAGGCCCTATTTGGGCTAGCACTGCGGTGTCCCAAGCAAAGGGGGAGAAATACCTGGCAGAGATGGAAGACATTGTTTACTCTCGGGGTGCTCTGCGTCCGATGACATATCGTGTAAAGGTGTTGCTGGATCGTATGAACCCTCAACATTTGTCAGTTTCTGAACTGAGCGAGTACATCCATATACTAGAAGAATCGGTTGAATCCTCTTAGGGGAGGAGGCCGAGAGAGGGAGTCCTCTGAAAGATGGTAGAGTTGGCGATTCGGGACAAGATCTTGAAGAGTTTGCAGAGGCTCTTGAGGTAAAACCCTGAGTCCCTTCCTATAGATCCAATTCCATGTTACATTGGACCACTCAATAATATTTGAATTGTGCATTAGGGCCTGATACGCAGAACCCATCCCCTCCACTTAGTAGACGCAGATGCGGGGACTTCGAGATCTATGCCCGCAGCTATGGTGATTACTGCATCAAGTGGGGCTAGGACACTCGAGATGGATCCTACATTGTTTTCAGTCTTCCCAAAAATATGCGAGATGCCATGCATATGGGTCGCAAAGTCAAAAACCAAGGAAAGAGACCAAAATATTGATCTTTGTAAGTATCCTTTACAGAATTCATGTTTTCCATCCATTTATTATGTTTAGACACATCTGTGCACTTCTAGGTATGTGCAGTTATTCAAATGGTGTGTGCTGCCTTAACAAGGTTGGTTTCTACTCATGGAAGCACCCTTCCTAGGGGAATGCCGATGGTCATGGAAGTGGATTCCAAAAACCAGCCATGGTGTCATGCCCCTGATCATTGGTGGGACCGTTACCTGGGCAGAGCTTTATATTATTTAGGTAGGATTTGACGATGAAGATCGATTGGAACTCACATGTCCTACCATACCCGATCAAACACCTGATGCGGACCCTACTGACATTCTCTTGAGGGATAATTCACTGCGTATGAGCCTTCAAACCCCATGGAATGGGATGAGATGACTTCTTAATGAAGAGGATAACAAGATAGTACATCACCAGTCCTGGAAGCTAATCATGCACTTTATCGATGACACCCTCAAGCACAATGGATAGACTAGATGGAGAGACTTCGTTCACAACTGAGTGAATTTTGCATTGGGGGAGTTGATGCCCAACATCCCCACATATTCCTCCAAGATCTCATGGAGGAGAAGATCCGGGAATTTGACTGTGGCCTTGGTTTGGGTTGGTAGAAACGATAAGATGTGAATATCAAGAGTCTCTAGGAGGCTGAAAAAGATACTCGGTGGGTGCACATCTAGGTATATGAGCATTCTGCTTTACTCTACGCGCCATTGGAGATTATTTCACAGATGAAGGCCCAGCTAGAAGACGCCAAAGAGAAGATGAAGCAAACCTCCACAAAGATGGATATTGTCTGGAGCAGTGAGGAGCACTCATGGATTTCATCTGAAGAACTGCACCCCATTTCGGCCGAGGAGGAGTGCGAACTGAATAGGCAGAAACCGATCCTGGATGCCACATGTCGGAGGGTGGCGGAGCAACAATTCCAATTCTAAATGGTCAGCTCATCCATGGTATGGGTCAATACATTGGTAATGTGACATATATAACTCTGGAATGCACTTTCATGGTTTTATTATTCAATATAGCAGCATGCATGAGTTATATTATTCATTTTTTGGTTTCTTTCATTTCTGTAACATTCATGGAACATCCATAGATCAGTCATTAAGATCATGTTGGTCTGACCTGATGTGAGAAAAAAGGATGACCTCCTTTTCATTCCATTCGAATGTAAGAGTGAAAACCAAGTTTGAGTCATCCAGAGATTGAACAACCAATATAGATTTCCAGGAGGAAAGGGAGAGGCCTGACTGGGGAATGAAGATCTCAGAACAATCGGCATGACGTCTTCCCAATGTGCTATAGTGCGTGAGCGGGGTAACGTTAGGGGGATTATGAATTAATCCTAAAAAAGGGGAATGGAATGTGGGAATTAAGATACCCAATATGTAGAAAACTATGGGGGATGGCCTGACAATGAAGGGTAACCATTGACTGCATTCGAAACACAATATCCTTATTATGTTATCCTGAAATGGAGATAAAAAACAAGGGCCCATCATTGACCATGTTCAAAACACATGCCTGACTTAAAATTATTCCAATTAGTCTTCCAGAATGTTGGTCCATTATAGTAGGTTAGACATAGGCAAGGCATCTATACTGTTGGGGGGTTCATTTAGACGTGAAAGATGATGAGGGTCTAAATAAAAGGGAACATAAATCATGGAGTGTGGATTGAAGGGTTGTTTGAATGGAGTCCAAGATGCTTGAAATTACTCCACCATGGTGAAGACACATTAGGTGGGAGCATAAATCTGATTAGAGATCGTAACTTCTTCTGAAAGGACCTCCCTGATGAAGGATATAGTGCATCCCATGTCTAACAAGGGGCATCTTGAACTAGTTTAGGGTAGAATCACAGTTTAAGTGTCATGGGATAAGGAAATATGGACTCATTCAGTTTAACGTCATATGATAGGACTAGGAGTGAAAGGGAAGATCCCATGAAAGGATTAGGTGATGTGGTTGCCATAAGACTCACTTGAATGCGGACATAGAAGTCCGAATCACCACAATGTGCTCCCTGGGAGACATCTAGGTCCGGGAACCAAATGTGAATTTTATGTTGGGCCTGAGAGAAAGTGCCTAGTCATTTCTATGTATCCTGTAAGAATGGAAATAAAGCCATTAATAGTTTTTAGAGAGTATATTAACATCATGTAGGATGATGAAGGGAATGTTTGGCTTGGATGCACTCGTACACGTCCTACAAAAACTACTAAGCCTACATGAGTCATGCTCGAAGTGGGAAATATAGAGTAGTAATGGTACATTCATAGTATTGAGAAGAAAACATTAGGGGAAATGTGATTCTAAGTGAATGTTTCCCCCATAATGATGAATTGCCTACATAATGCTCCTAGATGTGCGAAGGGGTAAAGCGTAGTATGTTGGAATTCCACATAAACATAAGGAAGAGGAAGAATGTGAATCATAATTCTTGAGATCTAGACCACAATGATGGTGGCATGAATATAGGAGAGAACTATTTACCATGATCTTACCACAGCATCCATACCACAATCTCCTTGGATGGGGACATAATAATGAGGGTTGACCGCTGACCATGTTCGGAACACAAAACCTTTCGCAAATTTCCTTCGAGGTCTTCTAGGACATTTTCCCAATATGGTAGGTATGACAATGTGGCCAGAGACTAGGCCGTAAAGGGGGTCCCTTAAGACGTGGAAGAGTATGGTGATCTATATAATGGTATCACGAAGCATGAACATGGAAAAAGGGGATGTTTATGTAAAAATTCCACACATTGGGCTCTTTTCCACACTGTATTTGAGTATGCCAATAGGATGTGTCAGATAGAGGATGTCAGGTCCCTTTCCAAGGAATAGGGTCCTACAGTTGCATAGGGTAGCAAAGTAGCCATATCTGACGTGTAGTTCCCATAGGGAGATCATAGTTTGCTGATCATAGAACTCAGACAAGATTGGGAAAAGAAAAAGGAGGAACATGGTGCAGCTATTGAAAAACCCAATGTCAATGAGGATAGTATGAGTCTGTATCACCATAGTGTGCTACTCAGAAGACTTCTAGGTTGGGGAACTGAAAGTGAAAGTTATTCTAGGCCTGAGGTAATGTTCTCGGGAGTTTCTAAATTCCCCATATGGATAGGGATCAATCCATACATAGTTCAGAAGGTGGAATGCTAAAAGGCTAGTGCCAGGGATAATAAGGTCGTGTCGGTCTGGCCCACAAACCAAATGAAGTGTAATTTGATAGATCATGTTTGTCCTTTAGGATGAATGTGATTTTTTTTGTAATGCGATGTACTTAGGATGGAGATTCCCAACGTCTTCAAAATAATCAAGCTATATACAGGAAATGAAAAGTGTTATGGTGGGTGACCTATACCAAACAATATGTCACCTAGGATGAGGACACCACGATGTAGCATCATTTTTCATCATGTGGCCAGGATGATAATATCATAGTTTAAAGTTGTTTGGTAAGACCAACCATGCATTTCATTACCATTCAGAACAGAAACAATAGTTAAATGTCATGTGGGACTAATAGAAGTATATTTTAAAGTCATATGGATCAGAAATAGGAGAGATGAGGTTCAAGAGGGGATGTGCACGGTGTGATAAAGAAGACCCAATGCTAATGAGGATGTGGTCCACATCACACTACGCGTGATTGCAGAAAAGAATCCTTAGGCCGAGGGACCAGAAAAGTTTAGGGAATATGGGTTATGAGAGACTATCCCTCAAAAGGTAAGTATGTGGTGTATCTCTTGCAAACCTTTAGTAAATGAAAACATAATCCTACACATGCCACACCATGCAATTCTATAAGGTTCGGGGCCAAAAAGGATTAACCGAATTGATAATTAGTGAAATTTGAGCTGGTCCCAAAGAAGAAATGTCCTGGTATTCCTATATATCCTATAAGGATATAAATCAAGAATTACGTAGTTATAGAAGACTATGTGTAAGGAGATCTTAGTTTTAGGTCCTAGAGCTTAGACCATGATGAATGGACACTCTTCCAAGCGAGTGATAACCTCGATCTGATCCCTAATACCACATGAATCAAACATGGTGTGGGAAACAAGGATAGAAGAGGTCATTGTAACACATGGGATACATGTAAAGGGAAAATCGGTGCAGAGCCTTGAATGAGGCCTTACCGCGACTTTTTCCTCCTAACATTAAAATGCGCAATGAGGGATAGTACTTAGAGTGTCAAAATTCTACATGCACATGATGGGGTGTAAACTAATATGAATCCTAAAAACATCATTTAAGGCTTGATGTTTTAAGTGTGTTGATGGAGGATAACGGTTGACCATATTCGAAAAACAACATCTATATCGTGTGACCGGAAATGGGAACAACAAATGATCATCAACCATTATCCATATTTACAATGTGACACTGGTATCAATTTGTTGTTCGAAACCCCCAAGGATGTTGGTTCGTAATAGTAGGAGAGCCCTTGGGCCGAGCATCCATGCCATCTGGGGGTCCCTTTGAATAAAAAATATAATGAAATCCCAAATTAAGGGGAACACAGAACCTAAAATATGGGTGAAATCATGTCCATGTAGAATCTAACACTCCATGTTTGGAACCAGAGTACTACTAGGCACATTGGTGAATCACTAAAGAGGGTCATGGGACCTGAATTAAGAGCAACTGACTCAAAGAAACGAGTAAGAGAAATGGAGCAAAGGGAGATCATGATAGAGAGGTATGTGATGTTATTGTTACAAAACTAACGTGAATGGGGAAATAAGCCCATACCACACCATATATCCCTATTATAGAAGAATTAAAACCAATGGGACAAGATTGTAGGGAGGTTTCTTAAATATGGTGTTGAAACCGATGACTAGACGTTCGTCCTGTCCTATATATCCATAAGGATGGGAATTAAGCCACGCACAGTTCTTGAGAAGGATGATGTGAAGCTTATCGTCATGCAGAAAGGATAGTGGTGCTCGTATTTTATGGTCATTGAGCTCAGACCATAGATGCCTATTTTAATTTCATATGTATGGGACAACTAAGTGGGGATGGAAAATCATTGTGCCTATGGAAACCAAAAAGTGTAAATGATGATAGAGGATAACTATTGACCAGGTTTGCAACATAGTATTTTTCCTTGTATGAGCGACGTTCAGGGGAATACAATTGATATTCAACCATTGACCACATTCACAACATGGGACTTGTATCAATTTTTTGCTCGAAATCATCATGGACGTTGGTCCGAAATGGTAGGAGATGACATGGGCCGAGCATCCATGCAACCTGGGGGTCAATTTGGATTTAGAAGATGATGGAAACCCAAATTATGGGGATCACAAACCCTGGAAGGGCCTTCCCTCATGAAAAGTATGGTAAATAGAGGTATTTCTCAAGGAGATATGTGTGGTGTGGAAAAATATCCCAACGTGAATGAGGACGTGAGTCCATACCACACCACACAATCCAAAATGAGAATAGGGGCCAGGGGGCCAAAAGGGTTGAGGAACCCAAGACTGGGTGTCCTGGCAAGCTATATCCATTTGGCGATACATATGGGTGTTGCCTTATCATAGATCATAATCCCATATAATCAATTCTCGGTTTTGGGGCCAAGAAGTTGGATTAGGCTCTCCTCGCCATATTAGGGCACCAAAGCTGGAATCACACTCCGACACAAGGCAGACCAAAGCTTGAAGACACAATGAAAAATAATGAACCAATACACTCAATGTTTGGTACATATAGCAGTGGTGACAACAGAAAAAGATAGATTGTTTAACATATTCTAGAAACAACATCCATATCATGTTACCTAAAATGAGAAAAACAAATGAGCATCAACCGCTGACCATATTCACAATGGGGTACTTGTATCAATTTGTTGTTCAAAACCCTCGAGGAAGTTATGGTAGGATATCCCTAGGGCTGAGGATCCATGCCATTCGGGGGTCCTTTCAGATGTAGAAGATGATGTAAACCCAAAATAGAGTGGATGAGTAGAGCATGAATATGCCTGTGTGATATGGGACTCATGGGGAGACCATAGAGTTTGGGGTTGGGCCTATGGACAAAATGTATGGGTATTCCTACATATCCCTTTAGGATGGGAATCAAGACATACATTGTTTTGGAAGGGACATTTAGTTTAATGTCATGTGGTAAGGAAGTGAGAGGATTATAAGAACAAATAGGGGAACATGGAAAGACCTTCATAATATTTCCGCGAGTGGGCCAATGAAACTTATGTTGCATCACACAAGATCCACCAATGGAACTACACCCAGTAGGAGAAGCGAAACGAGAAGATCATGGGGATGTACATAAGGCAAGGTGTCTGATCATTCCTACATAGAGCATGGGGATGGACATAAGACAAGGTGTCTGAGAATTCCTACGTGTCCTATGAGGATGGGAATCAATCCATACGTAGTTCTGGAGATGATGTTTAATGTCTTGCAGGTCGACATACTATTTAATGTCATGCGAGATAGTATACAGTTTAAACTCTTGTGGGATGACCTACAGTTTAATGTCATGTGGGACCGTACCGATTAAGGTCATGCAGGACTGGACAATTTAAGGTCATGTAGGACCCTATAGTTTAACCTCTTGTAGTATGAGGCAGTTTAAGGTCATGTTGGACCACAATGTGGCATAGGGTCGTGTAGTACTGCACAATTTAAGGTCTTTCATGACCATAAAACTAAGGAAATTTATATCTTTAGGAACATGGAATTGGTGGGAGGAGTTATACAATCACCATCCATGGAAACGAAGGAGTATGTGCCATTGGATTAAACCTTGTGAATGATGTACGTTCCTTCCCATTTCAGCTCACACTTGGGTGGTTTCCAATTGGGTATCATTGGTGTCCCCAAGGGCAATACCAAGTATCCTTACAAGAAGGAATGGAGGCTAAATTTCCTGTTGAAAAATCTAGATATCTTATTATGATGCCTTTCCAGATTGTGAAGGGCATGAAGCATGTCCTCATTGAGCACTTTTAACTCAGCCAAAATAATTTTAGATAGATTATCTGGCACTTTCTGATCATATATATTTATGAAAAATGAGGGAAAGTAAAACTCGATGGGAAGGATGGCCTCTGTTTTGTACAGCAGGGAATATGAGGTCCCCTAGGTGGAATTATGAGTCGTCATCCGATAATACCAGAGGGCGTTGGGAAGCTTGCCTGACCAACTCATCATGTTCTGGACAACCATTTTCTACATAATTTTAGAGGCGGTTTTGATGAATGCATCTATCTATCCATTTTATAGCACATCATAATGGGAGATATGGTTATAACAGATGTTGTTCTTACCGTAATGTTTCATCCGCTCAAGTACTCGAAAGTTCATTCTGAAAT
Source organism: Viscum album (assembly GCA_963277665.1). Classification (NCBI taxonomy): domain Eukaryota; kingdom Viridiplantae; phylum Streptophyta; class Magnoliopsida; order Santalales; family Viscaceae; genus Viscum; species Viscum album. The sequence continues at coordinate 1,417,513,908 of OY728123.1, read as the reverse complement.
CAGTGAGGATGGCATGAGGGATTACAAAATCAATAAATGATATTGGAGCTAACAAAGTCAATAATGGAACGTCCCTTGACCTCCTTGGAAAGAACATCCTCTTCCAACATGGAGAAGAAATCAATAGAAGTCAGGATGAACCTGCACTATCAAGCTGTCACAAGTGAATATGGTCACATGACATCGAGTCCCCATACCACAAATGGACAAGAGTACTTATTAGTGTGGAGAAGCTCTAGCAGATGATGCATAAAAGTTTCATGAATTTTTCATGCATGGAACCTTTTGAAGAACTTGATGCAGTCATGTATCATGGAGGGCCAAAAAACCACCAGTATCTGGATCTGGTGAGATAGTTTCAATCCAGTCTAATGATCCCCATAACAACTGGTCCAAACCTCTTGCATAACTTGAGAAATATTAACTCCTTGGATGCAACGAAGGATAAACCTATAAAACCCTTACTTTTAGAGGATCTTCTCAAGACCATGACTGCTTTGGAGGGTAAAATGTGGTGCGTAACATCTAATATTCCCCTCCACTGCCCAATTTTCTAGGAGATTTCTATTTTGGTGATACTCGAGATAAGAGGTTCTCTAGTGGTAATTCACCTCTAACACTGCGTCTGAGAGATATGGATGTCCTGATGTGGAGGTTTCGTATATAAGGTGGCTCACTTGTGGAATTTCACCATCATCTAGAGTGGCATGCGCGATGAATCTCTAGTGTGCCTCATGTAAAATCAATTCATCATGTTTGGGCTCTCAAATTGATACAACTAGGATGGGCAATGCATTAGATCGATTGTTATAGGATCGAGGGACATGAGTGACTTCTAGCTGAGATTGGAATTGGGCCATTAGCTGAAGAGTGCATTTCAAAAATGGTATAACCTCCGACATTATGATGAAATGGTCACTGTTGATCTGCTTGATGACTTGTTCGGAGTCCCCCTTCACATGTTAGTGGGGAACATCAATCTCAAGGGCCAGCTCGAGGCCCATAATGAGAGCCTGATACTCTGCCTCCTTTTTGGTGCATCTTTCCAACAACATGATGAATACGCCAGAATGGCTTGTTCTAGGGTAATGAGGAAAATACCCTGGCCTACTCTGATGAACCTGGGGGTCATTGAGCCTTCTTTCTGGTGGGGCTTTGAGAAGCACCATCAATGTGCATTTACCAGCTTGGCATGGCATGGTCTACCAAGATAATTTAATCATTGAGAAAATCAAGGACTAGAGACTGGTATGCATGGAGCTGAATGGGTGGCATGGAAATTTAGAAATTCATTACCCTTAATATCTTTCTATGGTATTAACCAGATGTCTAACAACTGGAGGATTACTACCCACTAATCTATACGGCCTATCAATATATCGATTCTCAGGATTTACTTCAACGGATCTACTTAGGACACCAGCTATACCTCAATGTTCTGCAAGTAATGTGACAAAATCTGGACCGCAAATACATACGCAAGGTATCTCTTCTCGATAGAAGAGTATCTAGTATCCATATTGAAGAGAGTACAACTAAGATAGTAGAGACCATTCTATGTCCACGTGTTGTTCCTCTGGGTGATAAGGGCACCGAGAGATTGTTCTAGGGTGGTCACATAAATGACCAACAACTTTCCAGAGGCGGGTGGCATTAAGACTCAAGGGTAGAGAAGATACAGATTTATTTCCTCAAAAGAAAACTGGAACTCTTCATCCCACTCATAGACAACTCCTTTCTTCATGAGCTGAGAAAACGGCTTACACTTTTCGATCAGATTCGCAATGAATCGGTGTATGTAGGCCAAGTGGCCTTGGAAGTCTCAAAGATCCCGAATGTTTCTCAGAGGAAACATCTTTCTAATGTACTTGATCTTCACTGGGTTGATATCAATTCCCCAGTATTAGAAAACAATGCTGAGAAACATTACATAGGTGACCCCAAAGTCACACTTAAATTTGATCATCTTCAGGTGTAGATAACAGAGGAAGCCGAACACTTTATCATGGTCATTGAGATGGTCTTGATGGTAGTGATATTTGACCACTATATCGTCCACATAACATTTCCACCAATTTCCTGAGCATTGTCTTAAATATGTGATGTATGGTATGCTGATAGGTGACTCTTGAATTTTTTAAACTAAATAGCATGAACTGGTAATAGGAAGTACCTTATGGTGACATAAAGGTTGTAGACTCTTCATCCATGGGAGCAATTTGGATCTAGTTGTACCCAGAATACACATCCATGAAAGAGAGGTCATGGAAGCTAGTTGTGGTGTTAATCAATAGCTCTGTCACAAGATGGGGAAAATCATTGATTGGGAAATGATGATTGAGATCTCGAAAGTCGATGCAGACTCTGATCTGTACATTCTTCTTCCTAACCGGTACCATGTTGGCTAACCATTTGGGGTACTAATCCTCCTTGATGAAATTGGATCTAATGAGCATTTCAACATTGTCCTCGACCATAGAACCATGATAAGGGTGTATTTTTTCGGGAAGCTTCTTGAACCTATGATGATTTGATGGGAGACTCATGTGGTGAACACCTATGGATTAAGTCCTATCATCTCATGATAACTCTAGGATAATTTATCACAATGTTTCTTGAAGAAGTCCACACACTATTATTTCCCCTCGACAGGCATAACAGAACTGATCAACGTGGGTTTCAGGTCTGTCTCGCTACCTAGGTTCACTTGCATCAATTCATCACCTATTGTGGAAACACCCTATTCAAAGGTCGGGGGAGCATCCTTTATGTCCTATTCATCACATATAGGGGAGGGATCCTCAGTAGGTGGTGCTTCCGTTGATCGGAAGGATCCCGATGGGAGGCTAGTACCATCCGGAGCGGTGGTGGAAAATGCCTCTGGGAACTCCTAGACTACCAAAACCATAGCAATGAAAGATGTCGATCTGATCCCATATTGTGTTTGGACAAAGGGGCCACACTTGATGATATTAAATCAATTTTGATGCATCGGGTAGATCTGGTTTATCACATCCTAATTGAACAAGAAGTTATGAAATATTTTTGTGGCCATGGGGTGGACATCTTAATACCTTATAGGCGTAGAGGGCTCGGGGATCACTAAGCCTGATTCATGTATACGTATGAGGAGAGCTCTCAACCTCTCGTATAATTAGGAATATTCTTCCCCCTCATTCCAAAAACAACCAAGAATTGTACCATGTCCGTAGTGGTAGCCTCTAATAGGTGGATTGGAATGATGTAAGGATCATCCAGATCTATCTATTTGTTGGTTGGAGCCGTAGCATGCTCAACCTCATTGGCCTGAATGTGCTTATCCTTGCTCTGGTAATAGTCGACATCCAGATAGAGGACTTCACAAGAGGCAATGTTAGACATTTCACCATGGATTACACCCACTCAACCATGGAGGGAGTACTTAAGGCACTGGTGATACAATGAAGGGGCCATTGCATACACGTGGAGCCATGGCCTAACCATCCGCTCATTGTGTGTAGTGTTCTGGAAGACAACCATGAATTCGGTTCTGGCTACCAGACCACAAAACTGGGTCTCTAAAAGGATATTTCAATCTGGTGTCTATTCCATCTTATCATAACCTTGTTTTTTGAGGTCATAGGGACTCATATATTCTTTGGAAAACCCCAGTTTTTGCAGTGTATAAGTCAGGATTAGGTTGATCATGGAGCCTATGTCAACTAGACTATGACGAACCACCATGTCATTAAAATGACATGTGATGTATAGTGGGCGAATGTTCCCCAGTATGGTAAATAAATCATCTTCACTAGAGAACATTATGGTGGTTTGGAACTCATACTACTCGGCTGCATCAACATATAAGGCTTCTTCGACTGCTACATCTGTCTCGAACTTGAGGGGACTTCTTTAAGCCTCAGAGAGGGATTCACCCATGTATCCCGACAGTTGAAGGGACTCATGGATGGAGAGCCTTTCTGGGATGATTTCAAGATGTTTGAGGACATCGTACTTCCATGCTAGGCATGAACATCTTCTTATAGTAGTTCGCTCTGTAACAGGATGTATGGCGGGCCATGATTGTTGTGTCGATGGATGACTGGTGCGGGGAATATCCTCATGCTCACTAGTCAAAGCATGTGGTGTGACTAATGGTTGAGAGATATATGACTGAGACTGGCCTGTAGTACGATGTGGCTGATCACGGTGTAGTGGAGCTGTCTTTGCTCGATCAATAATCACAAATGATGGTGAAGGTGGACCTGATGACACCATATGAGAAGGCGGCATGTGATATGATCTATGCTGGGCCTGCTTCCTGGTTTCAGTAGCATGAATAAACATGATGAATGTACTGACCGAGGTATCCCGATGACCCATATTGACACAACTTCATCGATGCTGACGATGGCTGAGGACATTGGGAGGGTCTTCCTGGTGCTCCTTGTTTCCAGGAATCGTCTTGTTGTTACCAGCTCTACGGTATTAACCAAGGCATTCATAGGACTGTCACTTGAAGAGTCATTAACTACTAGGAAAATTATTGGAGGAATCTCTACCTATGAGGGCATGAAATTTCTGAGAATATGGAATGATGATGTAATTGGTGGGGGACATTGTTTTCCCTTGCGCTATCGGTGTTTTCTATTCTGGGAAGATGATGGCTCAGTTACCGACCCAAAAGTAATGGCAGTGGATAGAGTGACATCTTCTGAAGGTTCGTAACGATTTAAGAACGCACGGATAATACCATGGGCATGGGTGACTATCTTATGATCCATCTAATCATCATTCTTCTAGGACCCACAGTTAGAAACCTTATGACACTCATCTTCGATGTCACTGTTGCCACCGAGCTTCGTGAAGATAGATTCCACCTACGCCAGGGCTAGACCTAACAAGACTATATTGTTATCCACATGGCCTTGAATATAGACTTTAAACACATATCATTTTTTGAGGTTATTCCCCAGGATCTGATTATTGTGGAAGTAATTAAGAAGATCAGAGAGGTTCGCGTCTTCTTGCCTCTTGTATTCAAGAAAAAATACAATCCCTGGCTCCAAGGCACTTCGGAAATAACCGGAGACCAGAGACTCAATAAATGAGTATGTCTGGTTCCTTCTATCTGGGAAGGTGGATTGGGATCCTAGCCATTTCATGGGGATTGGGGAGCTTGTCGAGGAGGTGGGGCATGTTTATCACAACTGGGCGGTGGCGACACGTTTCGTGGGGGTGCATTCCAATTTTGAGATGGGCACTGCTGGGCCAGAGGCTACGCCTACTGTAGTGGGCCTATGTGAGGCTGTGGGGGTGGATCCACTGGTAATAATTCCAGTTGACTGGGGGACCCTATTGTGTACACCTTTTCAGGCTCAGCCTTAGGGTTCCTCTTAGTAGGGATTGCAGGAGGAAACAGGCGTGCCTGGTTGGCATGTAGCAAGGTTTCTTTTAGGCACTGGGATTTATCAGAGAAGTCTCGAAATCCAAAAGGGCAGTTCTGGGTAATCAGAGAGAGGACATGTTCTGTCTTGACATTCCCTACACCCATCTTCAACAGTTTCTCATTAGTCAGTGGCATGCCATGAGAGTATGTAAGCTCTTTCCACCTAGTGACAAAGTCTGCGACATGATCGTTAGGCCCATTTTTTCACTTGAAGAGGTCTGAAATACTCATCTTCAAAGTGGAGGAACATAACTGGTAAGGAAATTACCTACGAAGATCATCCCAACCGACTACTAATCTTTTGGGTAGCTAGATATACAAGAAGAACATATGCCCTTCCAATTTCTGAATTAAGCATCAGAGTTTGGAAATATTGTTGTGCTGGAGTCCCCAACATGGGTCCACACCTTGAGATGATGTGGGCTAGATGCGGCAGTGGATCTCTAATCCCATTAATGGGGGAAAATGTGGGGTTTCCAAAACCTGGCAGTGCTGGAAGATCATCCACCCTTGCTGGATATGGCTTGCCATCTGGCGAGATCACCACCTGTCGAGTTTCTAGCTCCTCAAGGCTAACAAAGGCTGCTGCCATTAGATAATCTGGGTGGGGATTCTTGACTTGATAGGGATCCTAGACCAACAACGCAATGGTAGGTTCTTCAACATATTATACAGGCACAACAACTCAAGGAGCGGATGTTGGAACGACCTGTGGAGTATATGGGGGAACCTGAACCGGGTCTCGAGGCTTGCCATGTTGCTCAAGAGGATTTAGTGATAAAAACATTCCCCCTTTCCATAGCTTTGGCCTCTACCCTATCTATAGGGGTAGAATGATCAGGGTTTCCTAGAGGAAATCGTCTAGGTGATATTGTGTCTGGCCCTGTTGCCCTAGTCGAGGGTCACCAATGTTCTGTCGTCGCTCCACAACGAGTTCACTGAGGAGGTCATCGACCATCTTCTTATGTTCTCCATTTTGTTAGAGTTACACGACTTTTTCAGGATCATCTTCTACCTTCTAAACTGATCTTGTATGGTCCTAGGTTTTGATGGATCCAATGTACTTTTTGCCTTTATTGGGATTCTGGCATAGGACAAGTTCCTCAGTGGGCACATGAAGACCCAGTAGATTTATTTGTAGGCAAGTGACCCTTCCTAATGGATCCAATAGGTGTGGAACTCCCCCTAGTGGTAATTCCTCATCATTTATCTATAGTTCATTCTCTTCCTCTGATAGGTCAGCCATATTAACAACAACCCATCCCGAGGGCATATCCTCGATATTGCTTGGAAAATTAGGTTGACACCGGATAAAACTCAAATGGAGGCTCATGTACTACCCCCAAACATAGATTTTAATGTAGGGAAAATCATCCTTAATTATCCATAGGATCGCTTTAAATCTATGGACTCATCCTTATTGGAGGGTCCTATGGAATCCTGGTGACTAAGGGCGCTGAGCCACGTGGAGTACGACCAAATCAACTAGACGACATTGTTGACCAATGTCCTCGATGTGATTATGACTCTTTGGGTAGTCCACTTGTCGATGACGTAGAATAAAATTAGTCATCTAGAGGGTTTGGGGAAAGAATCCAACATTATATTGGGCGAGTTATTATGACACACTGAAATTTGGTGTTGCAACTGGACAAAACATATCTTAAAAATGGTATGCTGTGATAATATCCCACAGGATCCTTAGTCCAGACATAGGGTCTGGGCCGTCATTGCCCCGCATATCAACTAGAGGCAGCTAGAGATCTACTAGTGGTATATTTGTGGACCTTTGAGTTTTCTAGAAGTACGGGGTAGAATAAAGAGAGTGATCTGACAAATTTCCACATCTCAGGCTGTACTTCAATGTGATTAGTGACATAGCCACCATATCACAGTAAGACGGGCTGACGACCTCTATTTATGGCATAGGGACTACAACTACTGGAGATGGACCACACTGCTTCTCATCTTCTATTGGTCCCCAGAATATCTCTCTATGATCTCTGGTAGAGTTAGAGAGTTCTTCTAGTGATGATAGTGGTGACTGCATATCGGGAACTTATGGAGTTTAAAAAGTTTATTCCACCAGGATGTACCTATAGAGTGAGGTGGGTATCTTATGGAACTCAAATTCTAGAAGTATGAGGCTGATGTTCCATGTTCCTAATCTAGTTCTTCACATAGAGGATATGGGTGTGGGTTCCATCGCTGAGTCATATTCCGCCTTGCAATATGAGAAGCCGAATGTTATGATCTCGGTCTGAATCTTCCCTCTTTTCTATTTGTGTCAGCAACAACCTACCCTCCTGCCCCGGGTGGCTCTTTGGGATAGGGTAGATTTCTGGCACGTGGAGGTCCATTGGCCGAACTATTGTTGAGATGGAGAGGGATTCTACTTGAGTGAGTTGGGGTTCGAGGAGCACCTAGACATATATCAAAGGGAACACTGGGAGGACCTCCGTGTCCACTAGCTGATGTGAAGAGGGAATCCTTTCGTGACATACTGGAGCTGGTAGGACCTCCATTGGAGATGGTAGGAGCATGGGTAGAACCTCATTTCTTGTTTCCCCTTGCAGTGTTTGTGCGAGGAGGTCCTCATACATGTCGAGATGAACACGGGTAGGACCTCCGGGATGGGTTCCAATGAAGCAAGTATGACTTTCAATTCCCATATTTCCAAGGCTATGAATAATTTCACCAGTAGCAGTAAGGAAATTGGGAAGTACCCCACACTATAGATTTACTGGATGCATCACATCCCCACTCCGGTGGCATTGGCATGAGAAATGACTCAATGTCTAAGGTAATGACCGGTGGAGAGGATTCTTTACTGAGTGTGGCTGCAATGGGGATCACCCTTATTCATATTGAAGGAGTCATGGAGAGAACCTCTATGATGATCTTATAAATGGAGAGGACTCATTTCCTTAATAGTGTTATTATGAGGAGGAACTTCTTACTTGGTGTCGTTGCTGAGGGTCAGCCTACAATTGGCACTACCTGCACTAGAAGAGAGGTGTTTCATCCCAGCCTACCCATGGGGCTGTTGGGGCGTTGATCCGGGCCGGGTAGATGGGTGCCCCTACTTTTAATAAGCACGATAATGATGATATACATCAGGGGTGGCACGAGCCATGGTAGTTGCAGAAGTTGATGACCCTTGGTGGGCGTCCTCCTCAGCCAGTGCCAGGTGCTGTCGTCTGGTCAGCTGGACTGGGGTCGCTGGGGCAGGCGCATAGCTCACCTACTGCATGACCGGTGGGGCCGAGTGGAGGCACTGTTGTAGCCCAGTGGGGGACCTCTTTGGGATCCACGAGAATGAGATCCTGGCTAGGCTAGCCTAGACATCCCCCACATCAACGGCGTAGGGGAGGGAGTCATCGAAGCGTTCTAGGGAGAGGATTCAAAAACGATAGTGTGTCGGAGTGTGGAGTAGTGGCTCCATGTGTGTCCCTTGGGGGAGGTAGTGGTGACGAGTCATAGATGCCTCTAAATCTAGGTGCTCCATATCTCAGGTTGGTAAAATTCCTGCCTCCTCATATCGGATGACAACGTCTTTTATTACACTTTACTGAACGAATTCAGAATGGGATATGGGGTGTGGGCTCCAAACAACTATAGGTGTAGAAGTTCTCATAGAAGTGTTGGAGCCACACTAGATTTCCATGTTGGCACAGCCCCTACCATGCATCGGTAGGTGGGTTGTGATGGGTTTCCCGTTGCTGCTGGTTGGGTCCTAATAGGAAGGGAGATTAAACCGTCAATGCAGAAACAAGGAAATCAATGTCTGGTGCCCCAATGCCATTCCGTCTTCCATGACTACTAATAATGTTCTTCAACAACAATATCGCAAACCGGGATTCCCAGTATTAAATTTCCCCAACATCTGGTGAGTTTCACGCAAGGACCACTATTAGTTTGGAGGGACCTGGTGCCGAATAATTGGATCTGGGGACACATTATTCCACTGATATCTAGAATTCTACTAATCATCAAATTGAAGAAATAAATTCACTTTTGGATCACCATTTCTGTTTCTGATGCTTTTTCTGGTGTGCTCACATCTGTCTGTCGAGGACGGCCAGATTGTTTCCATGCATTCCTGCATTCCAAAGACAGGCATCATCCATCGCTTATTCAGGGAAATTTTTTCCTTTATCGAAATGGGATGATGGGCTGTCGGTTCTTCCTTTTGTGGATTCCTCCTCGAAGCGCATCACCTGGTATGGGTCTCCCTTATTGACAGAAGATGTTGTTTGTGAACCTCATCCAAGTGCCATGACTTTATGGACGCTAGTTAATTACACTGCTTCTATCAAGACATTCCAAAGGGTCCAGTCAGGGCACCAACCTTTGGTTGGGGGAATATTCTTGTTGGACATCACTAGTGTGTCTGGACGCTGGAACACTGGCGCGTCTAGGTTTCTAAACCTTATGATAGGGCTTCTTGAGGGTTCAGATGCTCGAGCCATCCCACATCGAGTGTGAGGAATTATATGCTATGTACATGTCTCTAAGGTTTTCCTCATCTTCACATGTTTAACACGGGGTATGACATGAGTTTAATATCATGAAAAGTCAGATTAGACACATCAGAAAACTGATAAGAGTTGATTGGATGGGTGCAACCCTTGGAGGTATAATTGATACTGAGGCCAATGCGTGGTTAGTTACCTGATTACTGCTAATAGTAGTGAGGAAAGAAGATGTCATGATCCCACCAGGATGTGGCTGCCCGGGAGAGAGTCAGGGTCGATGATGGATAGTGGAATAAAGTGGTGGGGGATTGAGATTGAACCATCATGAATATGATGGTTGTGTTGCTCATCATCCTCAGGGGGTTTCCCACATATCCTTGTGGCAAGGAATGAAAGTCCATGTAATTCAGTGGGGAGATGGTACACCTAAGGAGGTGACCCATATGGATGGGACCCAGAGGAAGTGGAACCAATGAGTTGGGGCATGAAATTGGGATGCGTGTAGAGGACAGTGACCAGATGACATGGTAGGGCTTACACATGATTAGCAACCCAGGGTGGTCTGACGCTCGAGGGGAAGACCATAGAAGAGGGTTCCAACAGGGGGGACACTAATGTTTTCCTATATTTGGTGTTTCACCTCAGAAAGGCTTCCTACGTACCTTGTATAGGATTCATGATTCAATCCTACGTAGTTCATCTGATGACGGCTTACCTCTCGTTGGGGTGACAATGGCTTACCTCTGATTAGGGGTTCCAACATCATAATGTCGATTGGGGAACACAACGACTTACCACCAGATGGGGTTACAGTTTAGTGTCATGTGGGACAAAAGGGGAATACAGTTTAATGTCATGAAGGATAGGGGTGGATCTAAATGATATATTCGGGACCAATGGGAGTGGGGAATGATCCTTAGAGAGGTGTTCTACGTACCTTGACTTGGCGATGATCAATGTCTCTGTAGTTCGGAAGTGTTGTGAACTGACGTGAATGGGGTCAGGACGAATGGTTGTTGGGATTGAACCTCAGGGAGGTTTCATACATACCATTACCTGGAAAGGATCAATGTCTGCGTAGTTCAGAATGGTGGTTGACCAATGTGAAGGGTTTTGGAACTGATGGTTATTGGGCGTGAACCTCAGAGAGGCTTCCTACGTACATTTACTTGGCATGGATCGAAATTCACGTAGTTTGAAAGTGTGGTGAACCAATGTGAAGGGGGTCGGAACCGATGGTTTTTGGGCTTGAACCTCAAGGAGGCTTCCTACATACCTTACCTTGGCAAGGATCAATGTCTGAATAGTTTCAGATGTGTGATGAACCGGTGCGAAGGGGGTCGGAACCGTTGGTTGATGGGCTTGAAACCTGGGGGGGGCTTCCTACATACCATTCCTTGGAAAGGATAAAATTCCATGTAATTTGGGATGATGTTAGGTCTTACACTCTAGGCTTCCTGGAGGGGATATCAGGGTCGGTGCTTACTCTAAGCCCATGCGAGTCATGCTTTGTGTGAGAAACAAGAGGCCATAAAGACCTGACAATCACATCAGAAAGGTAGCATCCATGGGAAGTGGAATGGGGCTTAAACGTGAATAGTAGTCCAAAAAAGAAATTGGGGCTTACGCGTGGTTAGCGGCCCAAAGAAGAAGAAATGGCTTACGCGTGGTTAAAGGCCCAGTGATATGAAGAATAGGACTTACTCCAGGATGGAGGCCTGAGTAGCAACAAATCCCAGCGGGAGAGGGGTTGGAAATATAAGGTCCCTATGACACTCTCACCTCTTAGTCTTTGGCATGGAAGAATATAGAAGGTGCAGGGATGCTACCTCCTATAAGAAAGGCTAGGGGCTTTCACAAAGGTGGTTTCCCTTTCCCCGCAGATAGACAATGATCTAACCAAAAGGATCTCATTCTATTTGAGAAAGCTTTCACACCCATGGAGATGAGTATGTGTGGAGAATGTATGAGGTGGGGTACCCCACATGCGATTAATGGGAGAGAGGCTACTATTTAACATCATGCGCTGAGGATGTTGGTGCTTGTCCGTTTAATGTCCTATAGCTCGGACGAGGCAGGTTCACTCCACACCCCCTAGGACATACAAAACTGATACCTTCCTGCTCTTGGGGAAGGGAAGGAATCAACAATGCACTGGGGTTGGGGTCTTATGGAGTGATACATTAAGGGGTCCACGTTATCATGTATATGAAAAAAAAGAAATATCTATTAGTGTGCCTATGAGAATAAGAATGAGGCTAAGTAACGAAATGTGAAGCGCCACCCGTGAAACTTGGAAATCGCTTCGTGCAAACCTGGAGGGCCGCACGGGAAGAGGAGTTGCGGAGGAAAGGGTCTCACAGGTAGAAGCCCCGTGAGGTTATGGTGCTTCATGCAGAAGAGGGGATTCGTGAAGTGGTTTGCATCTCTATGTGAAGTGGCCTATCCTAGGCATAGGAAATAGGTACAGGTGGAAGGTGCTTCTCAAAGCAGAGGTGCCCTGTAAAGTGTATAATTGTGAAGCAATGTGCTTCGCAAAGAACATTGAACATGCCTTAGCATGTTGGTCACATGTGCCTGAAGAGTATTTGGAAAAGAATAAGTGCTCCGCGAAGACCCGAGTCCACTTGGAGATCCCCTTTGTGGTGGACCATAGGCACCATAAAGGGATTCCCTCTTTAAAGATGGGTTGAATTCAACCAAGGGGAAAGGGATATCACAAATCTAAAGTACCTTGAAGAGAACATGGTTCATAGCGAAAAATATGCTTTGTGATTTGAGATATTAGAAGACAAAAGGTTGGGACATCCATCCTTTGGGCTCGAGGGGAGCCATGTATTTATAAGAAAGAGGCGTTTTAAAGCAAAGTGTGCTTGGCATGAATACCTGTGGAATTTTTTCGTAACCCTGGAGCATCCTGCCTCCTTGCTCAGTGGCGGGATCAAAAATGTCAAAAAGTTTCACAGAGCCTCCTGCCTCCTTGCTCAGTTTTAGCTTCACAAACATCAATCTGGTTCGCAGAGCCTCCTGCCTCAGTGCTCTACAGTGGCTTCACAGAGAGGGATTTTTTCATCGTCCATGGGGATGAAAGGATCCACGGGCGAGCTATGTGAGGAAGAACCATGGGCATTGCGTTTTCTTCTCCTTTTCCCAGATTTTGGAATAAAAAACATTCAAATAAATAAACATGAATCTAAACATGTATAGGAACTCCTTCCATGAGATCTAGGACTCCTTGTTATCTCTGATGAATTATAAACACCACTTCCTTGCTAGCCCCCATAGCATCTTCCCAACCTATGATACATAATTCTCCTTCTGAGCACTGATTGATTTGAAGTCTATCTCAACCTACTCCAACCATTATTAAATGACTACATCTGATATGGATCCCTCATACTTCTATAGACTATGGAACTGAAAATCTCAGAGTTTTCTTCTCAATGTCTCATCTTCATAGACCTCCACTGTACGACGATCTTCTATCACTGCATACTAGACATCTTCTGCGTGAACCTGATGAGGACGTCGACCTGGAGCCATACCTATAAAATTACAAATAGTTAGAGCACATAAACCTGTAATATGGAAGACTAAACATTAAATAATTGTTTTCATTTATTCATTTTATGTTACCATATCCCAATTTCAACCAATTTAAACATAGTCATAGAGAAGAAATAGTTATGATCCTTTCCTAGGTCTCTACCCAGCAGTAAGTATCACCTCATTTGATAGCCACTATAAACATAAAGGTCTATGAATCAAACCACGTGGGGGCCTAAATACATGGGTCCCAACCAGTATATAGTGTTTACATCACTTCCTAATCTTGACTGACATTGTTTCATTTCCAACCCATGAAACCTCACTTTTTCCTAACTCCAAATTCAATCTTATCCATCTACCAAACCTGTCATACTAATATTTCATGACCCCCTCCTCACAATGTGTACCCTGCTTGGGCCAGCAATGTTGGAAGAAATTTAGTGACACCTGAGTTCTACCTCCAATATTACCTTGGTTGGTGACTTGAATTGAGGGTATAATAATCACATAAATGGGAGGCATTACCCTTTAAGAGAATACAAAATAAAGAGAGAGATAAGACAAACACCAAAACATACAACTTATACAGCCATATAAAAATAAACCCAAGTAAATATTTGTAATTTCATGCAATGACTAATATAACTAAAATTAGAAAACCTTATGTACCAAAATGGAAGTAAAATTGCAGGGACCGTAATGTACGAGCAGCTCCTGCAACCCCAAGCTAGTAGTTACCGGCCTGATATCAAACATTCTCCATGTGGCCTAAAAAAACTTTTGTGTATATGTAGGGTGTGTATAGAATTATAATTAGTTGGATCCTCCCCAGAACGACTCATTCAAATGTAAGAAAATTACGCTAAAGAATAATTAACAACAAATGAAACAAACTCACCACCTAAATAGGTATACTATATTCCCAGCCTCATCATGGATATTTTAACCATGTATCGAATACAGAAGAATATAATATAATATGTAATATCAAGGGTAACTGACTACAACTTCCCCACTAGTTTTCCTCTTTTCCCAAACATCACAAATCATATGATTCTATCTCCAAAATGTATTTCCTGAAGACACCTTCAAATAGCACCACATCATGTACCTCATGCAACAACACAACTACATCAACATAACGAATGTAACTGAGTATTTTCCAGGAGCCACAATAGCTTGCATAACATGTATCATACATCAGGAATTGTACCTCAAGCCATTACAACCCATACAATGAGTAAGGATCCTCAAGCCATCACATCCTATTCACATTATTCCTATAGTATTCCATTTGAATATATATATAGAATATATGTGTTCGAATAACTAAAATCCATTACAACTTTCTACACACATATGTGGGAAAAATTGAATGACATTCCTACCAGTATAGGTAACTACAATGAGAACAGAGAGGGGCTAAACAGGGTAGTCATCCATCAATATTCCCATTAGAAATTTGGGGAAAACACCCCCACCCACGAGGCTCAGAATTCCCAGGGGGTCAGTTTCCCTAACCAACAAGATGTAGTAGCATATAGAAATACAAAAAGAATAGATAAAAATATGGCTCACAACCATAATTTGGGAAAAAATAGTTTTAGATTTAACTATAGCTAACGTCTCTCAGACTCCCTGTTGTCATTGCTAATACTAGATATCATATATATATATATAACCATTTAAAAAGTAATATTAAGAAACATATCACTTTTTATCAGTTTCACTTTATGTAATTAATTATATTAACCATTAATTACCTATTATTAATTTTACATTACATTCGATTTGCATCACACCATGTTCTATGCCATCGAGGCATAACCAAACCAAGGCACAACTTCATAGAAATATTACCTCAGAATTGCATCCATGTAATCATCAACCCCATCAGTTAACATCATTTATTAAATCATTTATTAACAGCATTATTAATTTCTCAAAATTCCATGCATTCTATAAAATCCACACTAACTTACCAAACAGGGAGGGCTCAACATAGCGAGTAGATATACTACCCATCTAGCCTTTTCCACACAAAGAAATAGCACAAACCCATCCATCATCACGAAGATAAACACAAAAAGCACATGGAATACCCTGAGAGTCTTCACCTCATTTAGAAAGAGGGTAAGAAAAACCATCTTCCTTATGTAGTGGGGAATGTAATGAAGATAAACAACCAACATGATTCAATTGGAATCCAAAATTCATAACTGGCCTGTTTCATCATATCCAGTGTCCTCACTAAGACCCACAAGCATAAACCAATGCATCTCATCACTCTAGACTTTAAATAATACTCTAACCCCTAGACATTACCACATACCACAATAGCCACCCATGATCATCCATCCAAGGCTCACACCATAACACAAGCTGTAGGAAAATAATCAACAAGCAGTTGTGCACTCGACCTCAAGCAAGGCATTTATCCTTCACAAACAACGAGCACTCTCGTCTCCAAGCATAAGGCTCTCGTCCTATAAAAGAAATAAGGTTACTCAAAACCTTGATAGGAATTACCTATTATAAAAAATAGTTATTTAATCCATCTTGAATTAGCCAATTCATTTAAACATGCATAACAACATCCATTTGATAATAATTAATTTACCAAAGAAACAACAAGATTAAAAAACATGCTACATTATCTTAATCCAATTAATTTACAATTTGTCCTGAATTTACATTATTTACTAATTCCCATTAATAATGACACTATAAACAAACTATTCATAGATATCAAACTATCTTTCAAAAACAATAGGCAATAACAAACGATCAATATCAATTTATTTATCTAGTTCAAATATTAATTATGTGAATTCCATTGTTATATAGTGAGATAGAACATGATAACCCTGTATTTCCACATAAAAATAATAGAGAATCCATGAATCCACTACCTTAGAAGGTTTCAGAAATTCTTTTCTCAAGAACATCTTACACAGAAGATCCCAATCACTTCTCATGGATGACTGAATCCGCCTGAGGATGCAAATACACTACCACAACAACCAATACCCAAGAGAACTCCATTAGAAATATATATATCACATGGAATAAAATTTAAATGACTAATGGAAGGATAGGAACCAATAAAACTATTTGTAGAACATACCTTCTATCGAAGATGAATCAACACTTTCTGGTTTCATCAAAATGGGTGGTGTTCATGTAGCAAGAAGAAACTCGAGAGAAGACATGATACAAGTCTAAAACACTACGTACGAATCATATAAGAAGGAAGGAAATGTTGGGGAATCTAGCACTACGTAACACTAATGATGAACAAGGTAATAAGATATCTAAACCCTTAAGAAGATTTAATAGAGCAGTGGTTTAAGATAAACTATATTTTCCATTAAGATCAGATCTATCCAAGATCATGAATTTTTACCAAGTAATGGATTCCCGATTATTTGGGAAAAATAAATATATGAGTTCTGATCTTTGAATAAGCATTAAATCCCATAAAAAATTCCTTGAATTAAAATTACATCAAAGGAAAGATTAAACAAGAAAAACTTTTAAAAAATGTAAAATCATGAAATTTGACAAACAAAACTACACAATTCTAGAAACACTGTTGATAACAAAGTTTTGGTGCCACCATTTCTGTGCCACAGTTTCTGTACCACAATTTTGGTGACACCCATTTCGGTGCCACCATTTTTGTGCCACCCTTTTGGTGCCACTATTTTTTCCCACCATTTTTATGGCACTATTTCGGTGCCACAGTTTTAGTGTTATGACTTATGTTCCTCCATTTTGGTTCCACTGTTTTTGTTCCACTTTTTCAGTGCCAACATTTTTTGTGAAACTATTTGAGTTCCACTATTATTGTGCCACAATTTCGGAAATTTGGAGAGTCCCAGGCCACCAAAACGATGGAACCGAAATAGTGGCACAAAAATATTGGCATTGAAATGGTGACATAGCAATTTTGGCACAAAAACTATAGCACCGAACTAGAATGTTGAAAAAATGTTGGGGATAAGTCATCTGGACTTCAATAAACACCTTCAACACCAGATATTATCACATGAATGGATTAGAGAGGTCTTGGTTATTATAGAATTAATGAAATAAAATTATAATAATAATAACATAATATCACATTTTTTATTTTTGAATAATTCTAAAGTCATGATTATAGTGATATTAAGTTTAATGAATCAAAATCATTTTTTAACTATTTAAAACAATCTTATGAAGATAGAATTTTTAATTTAAAACTATATTGATGAATGTATTAAATTATTGGAATATTGTACATATATAATAACTGAAACACAATACTATGACATTTATAGTGCTTATGGAACTATTTTACAATGAACATCAACCATCAATGTTACACTGAAGGGGTTTTTGGAATGATAAAATAAACAACTTCAATATAACTGATACTAGAAAAATCAATATAAAATCTGAAAAAAATGACATGAAAATCATTAAACTAAATAATTTTTTTAAAAAAAATGAAAAAAAATTATGAATAAAATAATTATTTCATATAATTTTAGTATTCATAATGTTCTAAGATATATTGAATGATATAGGATAGAAAGTGACAATTTTATGAAAATATCCATACCATTAATTTATTTTTCATCTAACTCCCATTTTATCTATTATGAATCACATCAATGGTATTGAATGAATACCATACTATTTTAAATTTATTTTTATTGTATTATTTGTCTCATTTCTTCCCTTAAAAATTAAATTCCATTTCATACATTGTAACAAACTGAAATATTATCTATTGAAACTCCTATATTATAATTATTTCATATATTATATATCCCAAAAAAGTAGAGAGAGAACATAGTAAAAATATAAAAAATATCGAATGAATGAAATAACAGGTGTTTCTAAAAGATATGAACCTCTACCAAAGGAATAGTAACTTGACCTTTGAATAGAAATGTGACCATTATGAATAGTAATATGAAATATAGAATATTAACCTCATATATGATAGTATAAATAATATATATATTTTTTAAAAATGATAAAATGATTTAATTATATCATAATATAGGTAATTGTTTTTTAAATTATTAATTAAGCGTTGGTATTTTTAGGAAACATAAATTTTTATATTCAATTATATAATTAAAATTATGACTTAATTTTTTTCACAAAATATATTCATAAATTAATATTTTTTTATTAGGATTTATGATAATTTTACGAGACCTTACTTAATTATACAAAGTATTATAAAATAAATAATAATTTTAAATTTGGTATTTTCCATGTAAATTATGATTTGAGATAGAAATTAAATTTAACATATTTTGAAAATTAATTTAATAAAATAGAGTACATTTTTGGATTCTAAATGTCGAGAAATACTTAGGGTGAATTTTTTTTAATTTTTCTAAAGTAGTTGACTTTTTTATGAATGGTTAAATATAGTAATTTATAGTATTTTACAAATACATGAATTATTCAGTCATAGATGATGTATGGATGATGTAATTCCAAAATCTCAAACTATGCTTCATTATGTTAGTACATTTAATAATAATGATCACACTATTGAATGTTATGGGATAGAATAATAAAATGATGAATAAGATAATCAAAAAACACTCCTCTCCTAAACTGACAATACCACCCCTCACTACCTTTTTCATCACATATTTATAGCCTTTAATATTGTCTAATAACTTACCAATAATCTTCCCATCATCCCCCCCAACATAGTGGATCTGTTGGTCCCAAAAAATGACCAAACCCTATTTTTGTAAGGAATTTCTCAAGGAGATGAATTAAAGAGGTAAAATACTCTTTGTTTTTTTTTTAATTTCATTTCAATATATTTTTTTCTTATTAAATCCTCATATCCTCTTATTCACGTTTCATGATAAAACAATTATCTTAACTATATATTAATATTATTATTTTAATTGAATAGTCCACCATAAAAACCCTTCTTCTCTCACTTTTATTGTAAAAATGAAAACATCGTTTGTGATGTGTTGATTTACCACCATCCTAGACGATGCACATTAATTCTCCAAAAACGCCTACATGGAAGGTCATAAAATAATTATAATGGTTGAAATATATTTTAAATTTAATTTTATATAAGTTTTAATGTTTTTTATATAACATATATATTTGATACTATATAAGAAAACAAAACTAGTTCGCGATAATCAAAAAACCACAAAAATAACGTAAATGATTATCATTAACATTCTATCTAATGATTAATCTTCATGACATAAAATAAATTATATATAAGATCATTCATTATTATATATTTTCATTAATAACATATAATCTCAATTCTGTACAATTATTCTCCTTTTACATGAACTTTCATACATGTATAAAAGTGAACTAGTCATAGAAACCAAGATGATGAACACTATCGAATGATGAAATTGAACAAAATAACTCATAAAAATGGAAATTAAAAAACCTAATAAATATAAAATGAATAAATTACATGTATAATAGGTTCAAGATTTATTAATTTATGAATGTTATTTGATTATTAGAGATAATAATGTGAAGACTACATTCAGAAAACAGGTAAGGGGATTATCAATCAAACTCCATTCTTTAGGTTTTTCATCTTTTAATAACAAAAATTTCAGAGAAATTCGTTTAATATTACTCAAAATTTACAACACAATTAGGTCATTATGATGTCCTAAAACTTATTATATATTTAAATGGTATTTAATTTTTTCCCAAAAATTCGACTGTCTGTAAATTTTTTGAAAAAACTACCATTGGATAATTTCGACGCCCTGATTCAAAAAATATTTTTCATTCTATATAATTATTTTTCTAAATATTTGAATTTATTCTATTAAAAAGTTACCTACAATTATTGAAAATTCATTAGTTTCGACAAAATCATCTTTCAACCCATAATAAAAATTACAATTGTATTCATAAAAATTATCTTATCAATTATATTCAATAAAAATTAATTTAGTAATAATATTTTTTGAAATATTATTTTATTAAAAAATCCATTAATTCTTCAAAATATATGTCTACATTTAATATTAACTAAAAATATTATTTGTGCCTAAAACACCATTTACAAAGTAACAATAATAAAATTAATGTATATTATTTATTCTATACAAAATGAATGCACATAATCATAGTACTGGGGTCTTGTTACATAACCCGTTAAAACACTAGTATATGGCCGAAGGTTAAGGTGTGCAATGATGACAGACACTTTAGGAGGCTCAGATAACATCGCATGGGTGGTAACCTTCATAAACCTCCGCTTCTCCCGTAGGCGGTTCCACTCAATCTTAACATGTTTAAGCTCAGCTTGGGCTTGGTCAAGAGTGAAGCCCATTAATGCTACCTCCTTTCTAAGCTTTGAAAAATGGGATTCGAATGGAGAAATTATAATGTATGATGTCATAACATTATTTTTCAGAGTAAATTGGATTTTCTAAAGCCTGATATTTATAATAATAATGTTTTTACAATTCAATGGATATATTAGAAATAGTAACAATTCATTACATTATTTTAAATTCCAAAAACATAAAACCAATGAAGTACATATGCCATATATAACCATTTTACATAGTAATACATTGAATCATATTAAGATGAATTTTCATTAATAATAGTTTGGGTAATTAACAAATTTACACTTAATTAAATGATATGATGTTTGTAAGGAAAATTCTTTTGAAAATCCTCTTTATATGTTCATTTATCAAATAAAACGTTTTTATTATATTTACAAAAGGAAAGGTATTTAAATATTTCATATTTATTTAATAATTTAAATCTTACTTTAAAATATTATATAATTAGTTTAAAATAAAAAAAATTTCCATTATAAATGAATATTTTTTCAAAATGAATAGTTTATTACATTCAAAGAGTGTTTTTATGGTGCAATAATTCATGATTTATGTTTATGTTATGTTTCATGGGAATTTCTTATGATTATGGGTGGTTATGTGATAACCCAATGTTGAGTGGTTATGTTATTAACCAATGATGGATGACTCTAATATAAACCAAGTACCAGTAGTTAGGTTATAACAGAAAATGAATTTATTATTATTGAGTTTGAGGTTGGGCATATTGGTAATTTAATTTGAAATAATGATATGGAAAATTATGTCACTAGTTATCTACTTATATCTTATATTCATACATATTATTTATTCATGAAAATCAGTTTATTTTAAAAAACCAAGATAATGAACATTTTGAAAATATGATTACTTTTTTGGTCTAAAAATGATTGTTTTTGAGAATTTTTTTCTATAAATATTCACTAGACTAACATTTTCCATTAAATTATGTCACTAACTTATATTTGATACTCATCCTATGTTTTATATGTTTTTCACTTAATTTATGGGGGAATATAGATAATCCTGAGATTGAGGGTAAACGTGTGAAGAATGTTTAAAAAGAGAAAACATGATTAATTATAAATAATTTTGATTTATAAAGAAAATGGATTTTGTATATATGTTACACAGATAATCTATGGATTTAACATTTATGATTTAGTGTTAATTCTCTATAACTATAATCCCAAATGATCTAAAAGATTTTAATAAATTTAATTATAGTTTAAATTTTATAGAATATGTAAGGTTTATGTTTGGGTCCTTAAATTTGGTGTCAGAAGTTACTTTAGATAAAATTAGAGATAAGGATGCATTCTTATAGTTTATGAATATCAACAATGGGTTTATAATTTTAAATATGATTATATGTTGTATGTTTTAGACACAACTTTTATTGCTTAATGTGATGGATTTCTGTGAGATTAATTATATTTTTAGACATTTGATTCAAAAATGTAATTGATTTAGGTAAAATGGTTTTTTCAGTTATAGTATTATAGAGTTTCTTTGTATATTATCTTTAAAAGGAACATCTTAATTTTAATATGTAATAATTCTTTCCATATTTTAATGATGTTCTTTTCTATAAATTAAGGATCATTTTCTAAAATAGAAGGGATGAGATTTTTCACAATCTTCTTATCCTTAATGTATTATTTTAATTTCATTATTACGGAAAAATCTTATGGATATGATTTTGGAATGTTTCTGGGTAAAAAAATCTCTTAAAAGAAACACTTTTACTAATCTAACACATTTTATTTTTCCCAAAAATTTTATGGGTCAAAGTATCTTTTTCATTTTATTTCAAAATCTCAACATTACAAACACTCGAAAAGGCAAATTCCAAAAAGTAACTGAACGTTTACCTTAATGAAGTTAAAGATAAATTGGATATCAAATAAATCCTTATTTCTTGATTTTTTTTATGAATTATTTTCTTATGTTCATAGTATGAATTATTTTTTGTGTATTTATCATTCGTAATGATATATTTAACATATTTTATTTTAGTAATAAATTATTAAGGAATAAGATGATAAATAGTAGTTAATGGTTTAGGAATGATATTGGAAAAAGAATGTGTTTATTTATTTAGTTTTATAAATTATGATATATGGGATTTTTATAAATATTATGGAAATCATGGAATGAGAATTGATTTTTTAGTAGTAGAATTCTTTTTCATAAATTTGGAATCTTTGGTTAGATTTAATTGATACATTTTAAAAGTTGTATAGTTAAAATGAGATTTTGTTTTTATTCATGTTTTAGGTAGCTGTAATAATTATAATTATTATATGAAAATTTTCATTTAAGGAACAATGCCTTTAATTTTCATGTATATAATTTTTTTATCAATTCGAATTATTTTTCTATTTATATTATATATAAATTATATATAATAATGGGTTTATAATTTTTTGGGATGAAAATTGAATGATATTAGATAAACATTTGTTGAAAATATATTTTTGAGGATGTTTTTTTAATTTCATATAATTTTACATGGATTATATTAAAATAGTTTTAGAAAAGGGAATCTCATGGACTATGTCACAACCCGTCATGTCTGAAAAGGTTTCTAGGATTGAACCCAAAACTGAAGAGTGACATGGATGAATCAACTACTACTAGGCAATTTTATTTATTGGTTACTATAATATTTTTTTATTTGTATAAATGATTTTATCAATGAAAATATGTTTATTTCAAGAAAATTTTTTATCCTATAGATAACCATGGGATTGTGAAATATGATTGGGTGATTACATGATTAATGTTATTTTAGATGATGTTCGCTATATTGGGAACCCTATATGATTTAAGATAATAAAATACTATAGGATTTTATTTTAGAAATAATGGAGGAATTATCATTTAGAGAAATAAATAATTTATTTTGATTCAAGAATGGATTAATATATCTTACATATTATGGGATTATGGAAATTTAATTTTGAAATTAGTCATTAGGAATGATTGATTTTATTTTATGATAAAAACTACAATTTATCTCAGAAGACTATTCAACTATGTCCTTCTGATTTTTGGGTTTGAATTTTAGTCAATAATATATGGATGAATTATAAGGATGATATTTTTTTGAATTTCCTATATTTAACTCTTTGTATTAATGTTAAATTTTATAGATTAATGTAGTAATTCATTAGATAATGGTTTATTATTTTTGGAGAATTAATTTAAATTTTACTCACCATTTTGTTTTTGGATAATCCATAAATACTAGAGGAATATATATTTATACTTTTTGTATTTTTTTTCTTCCATAGAAGTTGATTCTAATTCATTAGGTATGAAAACATCATCATGAATACTCATCATTTCAAAAAAAAGATGATGAAAATTTAATTGTAATGTATGTATATTTTCTTATTTTCAATTTATATGTAGTAAAATAATTCTTCAATTTTATGAAAATTTTGTTGAATCAAAAACATTATCCTTTTATTGTCTTATTGATAAATCAATGTCCTTTAAAACAATCATAGATTCATGGTTTTGTGATGATTTACATTCCCAAAACCACAATCTCTATCAATATATATTAATATATGGGTGTTAAATATTCTCTTCTATTTCCATTTATTCTTACATGAAAACCTAGTGTGTGTTATCTCGGGCGAACTTCCTACATTCCTTTTTCACTATTCAAGTGGAAGTTGTATTGATCCTTTTTCACGATTTGAGATTTCAAAAAAGGTATATTAAAATGATAAATTCATAGTTTTCAATACAAAGTTCAAATTGAGAGGAGGGAATTTTTTTAATGTGGGAGAATGTAATATCATTATATTTTAAAAAGAAATAATATGTTCAATATCATACAAGATAAACCAAATCATTATAAAAAATGGCTAAATATTATTATTTAAATTTAGTTGCAATAACATATCCATTAAATTGGGAGGAATAAATAATAATAATTAAATTATAAAATATGTAATGATTATAATCATTTATAAATGATTAATTAATCCTCTTTAAATAAGCACTCAAATTTACAGGAAATTTATTTCATTCTAAAAAAATAAATTTTGTTCAAAAAATGGTTTTTATTGCATTTAATGAGGAAATATTATAATAATTTTTTTGGAACATTTAGAAACATAAATTAATTAAATTAACATAATTATTTAAATATAAATATTAATTTTTATCGTTGGGTGAAATTTTGTTATTTTTCAAAAATAAATTTGGTTTTTAGTGAATAGTAAAAAACTACGGATTTTTGTAAAAACTTATTTCCATTTCAAAAAATTAAAATTTTAAAATTACCATTAATTTTGAATTTCATTTCATTTTAAATTTTTATTATTTATTTATATATCATCAAATTAAATTGTTTTTAATTAACCTTGAAATTTATTTCAGAATAAGTTTATTTTTGTGATTAAAAACACAATTTTTTGAAAACTATTTCAAAGTATGTAATCTTTATCCTTTCTAATAAATTAATATTATACATAATATGGAATTTTTTAATGAAAATTTTACATTATATATCAGAAAATAATAATATAGTTTCAAACAATTAATATTATTAATCACAGAGTTAATATAAAATCAACTTCATTCTGGAAAAATACACTACTTGAAACCCCTGTTTTTCAAAGCATATGTGGTTTTTGTTTTAAATATTATTTTTATTATTATAAAAATTGAATTGTGTAAGATGGATTCCATATTTGGAATCTATAGTTTAAATTGTTTTCATAATTTCAGATTCATTTTTTATAAATTATTACTATTTACTATGGTAAAAAATGATTTTCCGAATTATATGTAAAATAATGAAATAGGTTATTGTTATATGGTAAAAATATAAAATAACAAAAAAATAAAATGGAAAATTTTGGATTTCATGTTTATAATCTATAAAAATAATTTAAAATATTAAACATCAATCCAAATCATTGTAATTAATTCCACCCAAATGTGGTTTGCATTTTATATAAATTAATCAATGTTTTAATCACTTAAAACCAACCCTCCTCTAGTATAGATACCACTCCTCACCACCATATTTTACATTACAAACCTTAATGTGATCCAAATATCTATCAAAACCTCTAATCACATCCCCCTACATTTTCAAGTACTTTTTTTCTCCCCAATATACAAATTTTAAGGATTTTAAGGGGCCCTTAATGGATGTGATATTCAATAAATAAATTACACAAACCACCTCTATTATTTTATATTATTTTACTACATTATTCACACCTTTTTAACCCATAAAATAATTTAAAAATCTAGATTAATGTATGTACTATAATTTTATATTCCTATTTAAAAAACTTATATCCCACACTTTTATTATTTATTGTTAGTTAATTAAATTAAACCATTATCCAAAATATGATGGTTAACTATCTATGTGAATAATTATTTTGTACATATTCCATTACCACTTTTAAGGATAGACATAAAAGTATTATTATAGTGAAATAATATTTTAATAGGTATTTTGTGACATATTTTATGTTATGTAACTAATATATAAACATAATATTAAATAAAACAAAACTATTTCTTAATGTTTGAAAAAAATGCCACAATAAACTAAACATTTATCATTACAGTTTTATAAAAATAATTATCCTCCTATATGAAATAAAAATAATATATCGTAAAATTTAAAGTTTAGTAATTTCATGAAAACTATTTCTTTTATATTCTTTAGTAATTTCATATTTTTAAAATAAACATCAATAATTATACACAAGTGAATCAACCAGGAAACCATATATTAAATTCTCCTAGAACAATGAAATTGAAAAGTATAACTCACCAAAAATGTCCTAAATTAATTTAATTAATTAATAAGACCATTATAAATCAAATATTTGTGTAAGAGGTTTTTTATAAACTAAATAATTAATCAAGTTTGAATATCTAGGACATTAAGATCAAGCGATGAATACATTCTAAAACAAGGTGAGGGTTTCTTGTCTAACATTTACTAATGTAAGATGTATTCCTTACTCACAACTTATATCATTTAAATGGTGTATATACTGATATTTTTATCATTCATATCATGAATATATTTTTTATTTATTCTATTAAATGTTTTATTTTTTAAATATCTCTTTTATGGTGTATATTGATTCGACTGATTATAAAGTGCAAGGGAATTCATAACCCAATTTCCATTATTTTGGGTAAAACATAAACATAGTGATTATTTTTTATTAATATTTCATGTGAAATGAATTTTTATTATCTTATTTTTTATTTCCAGTTGTTTTATTTTGATTTATAGTGGTCACACATAATCGATTAATTTTATAAATGCTTACATCAATGTATTGATGTTTTTAAGGGACATTATTTTAAAAAACCTTTTTTAATGTTTCCTTTTCTAAAAGATTTTTTTTAATATATGGAATGAATGTAATTTTCATATTTCATTTCTTATTAATATGTGTAATGATAATTTATTTGTATATATGGTTACATTCAAATAAAAGGTTTTCTATTGTATGTTTTTTTTCATTTCTAAATAAAACATTTATTTTATTCATAGTGTGTTTTTATAATGAAAAATATCATGAATTTTGTTTATGTAATGGTACATGGGATTTTTTTTGTCGAGGGGTGGTTACATGATAATCTAATGATGGTAGGATACATGATTATCTTATGACTGTAAGTTAAATTATAACCTTCAACGTACTGGGTACTATAGAGTTGTATTTTGTCCAAATTGGTTACTCCATTTGTAAGTGTGATATGGAAAATTAAGTATGATGTTATATAATTATATATTTAACATTTTTTATGTGTTTACATGATAATATCTTTATTTTAAAATGATATAACAAAGATATTTTTGAAAAGATGATTACCTTTTCAGGTTAAAAGGTTAACATTTTTTATAAAGGGTTTCTATTAATTTCCATTAGACTTATAGATTTCTTTATCTATATTTCCATTATTGATCATATTTACTCATCGAGGGTTTTAAAATCATTTTTATTGGATTTATGGGGGAATAGAGAAACGTATTACATCGATCAGAAAATTGTGAAGATTTTTTATGATGATAAAACAAGGTTTATTTTAATGAATCTTGTTTTATAAAAAAATGGATATTGTGTATACGTGTCCACTTATAATGTATGGGTTTACGATGTATTATTTATTTTTAATTAACTAAAATCATAATCCTAAATGATCATCTAGATTTTAATAATTTTAATTCTATATTATAATATCTAGAATATGTAATGTCTAAGGTTCGGTCCTTATGTTTATTCTTTTTTAACTCTATTTTATTTTCATGTATTCATTTTGGGAAAATATTATAATAAAAAAATGTTTTTAATTCAGTTGATTCACCTTTTTTAAAATATTTTTTTTGAAAGTGGATCATTTCTTTATTTTGTAAGAACTTCAAAAAAATTATAAAAACTCGTTTCATCATTTTTCATTCAATTTTCAATTTATTCTTATAAATTTTTTTTGAAGAATTTATTTATTTTCACAATTTAAATAATCATTAAAATATTAAAATATTATATTATTATATTAATTTCATCATAATATTTTATTGTTTTTTTATTTTTGTTTGAAAACTAATTAATAAATTTCTTAAAAAATTTCTAATATTTTATCAACCTTTAAAGGATTTGCATATATAAATTCCATTTCATGTTTCACTATTTATAATTTTTTTTTTGATTTTTTTGATGAATGGAATCATTTTGAAAACAAATAAATTACTAAAATAATGTTATAATTTATCATACGAGTAAAAATGTATGTGTGATGTGGTGGAAATAAAATATTTATGATAAAAATGATCTATCACTAACATTTTATTTTTTTATCATAACTTATAGATAAGGTTTAACATCACACTGATGCCTTTACATTATTAATACCCTATGATTCATTCTTCTGATTGATGTGTGCCAACCTATATAGAAACATGTTCAATGGATTGTGGAAACCTTTACATGACCTTATACTATTTAATCTATATGGTGTAAATACATTATACATAATTTTCTTGATTTAAGGCTATGCGCCTAGATTATAATATATTATATTTGAATACAAATTTTATTTCTCTAGGAGGATCATGAAGTTTTTTTGATGGAATTTTGATCGCTTTTATATTCATGTTGAAAACATAAGTACAAATATTCAATTGTAACGGTGGGTGGACCTGAACATATGTAAACCACAAATGCGTTAGGTAAATCATTACCCTTTATTATATATGAATTATTATAGGACTATATGATAAATATAATATATTATGTTTATGTTAATAGGGAGTAACTCCAAATTACTATGTTATGATGGTCATAAAAAATATCTATAACATAAGTTATTATTTTCTATGATAATATGATGGACACATTCAAATTTTATGAAGTAATTGATGCCACTAGGTATATTTGTACGATTCCACCCCGTGAAGTGTATCGACACATGGGGTGGATGGATAAGTATATTATATTAATGAAGTGTCATTTTTTAATGATTTTGTTTCATTATATAAGATTATGATAGCATGACTCTTGATCACTTCTTATAATATCACGATCTCATCCTTTTAATCAGTCAATTATAATATGGTCTTGTATCCCACACATTTTTTATTTATCAAAAATATATATATGTATCATTTATTATATTTTATCCCTTAATATAAATTTGAGCTCACCCATTTCATATTTTTTCTATTTTTATAAGTGATCATATGTGAAAATGATATTTTGATCGAATTTAATGGTTTGTAAGAAAAATGATTTCATTAAATTTTATAGGTCGAATATGTAATATATACCTAGTTCCAAGAGTCATTGCATTTTTTATTATGTTAGTTGTTTTTAATTCATGATATGAAAAAAATATGTATGATTTAAAATTGAACTACAAGTGAAACTCTAGAGTGTCTCATTTGGTATCACAGCTGAGTTTTGATAAATTTAAGAATTATGATTTTGAAAATTTTTATATATCCTTAGATAGATTACTATTAGCTCTATAGTGTGATGTTATGTATATATATTATGACTACATATGTATTTAAATTTCTTATCCATATAATTTTTTGTCATTTTATAACAATATAATAGTCTTTCTTTATTACATTATGTTTTATAAATATGGTTTGTGGAAATATGAGAGATATTTAATAAGTGTTAATATACAAGTAAAAAATACTAGTATGTAATTTCATTAATGGGATGATATGCAATATCCCATATTTGTATTGATTATTTTTCAAAATTTGGTTATTTAAATTTTATAAATGAAATTAATATGTTTATTTTATTTTTGTCATGATATGAACCTCTAGTATTTTTATAAATATACTTAAAGAATAATTATTAATGAATTTTTTTTATGAAATATCAATAAAGATTGATATTATTGTACTTTATAGGTGCAGTGGATTCATGCGATGGGTGGTCCCAACCTTTTCATTTTTCCAAAATCTATGATTAATCTGATATTTTACACAACATTGAATTTACTGACCAATGGAATTAAATCAAAAACTAAGAAAAAATAAATCATTCCAAAACCAAAGGGAGGATTCTAACATATTATTTACAATTAACATAATTGATAAATGAATTACCTTTATTAGAATTCTTTCTTCAATGATGGATCTGGTGAAATATATGCACTACATAATCATTACATTATAGTAATTATGTATAGATTCCCTCTATAGGTGATCCACATGTGTTTCATGAATCTCTAGAAGTCGTCGAAAGAATATCTGGGTGCTTTCATGTGATATACTTGTGCTTGCATCATCCATATTTGATCTCTTCAAGAACCTCATACAATGAATTCACATCGATCTGGTGGAGGAAGATTTCTATCCCTTATTATGAGCATTCTTAGAGACGAGAGCCCTCTAGGATTTAGATAATTCTCCAAATCAATTGTTCACAACCAAAATAAAGTATCAGATCATTGAGAAAATAACATAACTGGGTTTATATATTGCTAGGGATAAAATAAAATATTTTCATTGGTGCCCTTAATTTACTATTTAATCATAGTGAAAACTCAATGTCAATAAATAGCAATAAATTTATTATTTTTGACATGCGCTTAACTAGTGAAAAAAATTAAATATTATTTAATGAAAAAATATTCAAAATTTATTACTTTCTCACTAGACCATATAAACTCGATATGTCATTCCTCCTTGATATTTATTTTCCCTTAAAAGTGACTATTTATTTATAAAAAATGTCACTGAATTATTCAATAATAAATAAATAAACATTATATTTAACAAATAGGGAAAAAAATATTTATTAAATATTCAACTCACATTATATTCTCTCAAATACCTAGTGAAAAAGTATATTTGATCAAGAAAACATGAATAATTATTATATCAAATGAGGGAATAGTATTTATTCAACTTTTTAATGAATAAATAATAATATATTATTTAATGAACATTCTGGATTCACTTAGTGTGTGACCCACCATGCCTCTTTCTATGTGGTATTGAAAAAATAAGCCTAAATTCCAATGTTAGTGTCTAACAACACACAAAAGAACCCTTTGAGAAATAAGTCAATAATGAAATGAATTGTAACCTCAACAAATCACATACTCTATAATATAATCTCTTTATACTGATATCACTAGTTAACCAGGATACTTGTTTGTGCCATCAACCATAGTGCTCGATGTATCTTTATTTGATTTACCAGAAAATGAACATTCCTAAAGAACATCATGGAAATTGATTTATTTTGGATATATTATTCCCATGAATGTGTTCCAATATCATCTTCCGTTAAAACATAATTAAAAAAATCCTTTCTTACATTCTTCTATAATGTAATATTACTCATGACACACCCAATGTATCCCACCTCGGATCAAATATATGTATTCATGGTTTTTACTAACACATAAAATTCAGTGACTCATAATATTCATTAATAATAATATTAATGTATATAGATCCATACACACATCCATAGATATGAATTTCCAATAATACATTGAAATGTGGATTTTCTACTGGTATGCCCCTTTCTCATAATATCCTAGAGAATATTACCATGGTCTTACACCATTAGAAGGTTCCTCAATGTCCAACAAGTCTCCACCCCTAATCGAATATAAAAGTTTTCTTCCTAAAATGATATCATCCAACAATATAAAATATATTTACGAAGAGTTTCATAGCACTTTAGAGTTCTCATCATAGTGGGAAATTGCTATGAACTTTTAGTGAAATAACTACTCTTAAGAAATTATCACATACGATGTTATGTAGAAGAACAATCATGATTTTGTAAAGAGTTTTTTTATTTAAAACCCATGAATAATGGTTATCATAATGTACAAAGAATATCGTTTTAGGGAACCAAATCCAATAGACTCCCACTTTCACTTGATATAACTAATAACAGCATCAGTTTTGCTTTCCCTCACACGACACTCATGCTTTTCTAATATAAGACTTTAGTATAGGGGTCCACCACATTCTCTATTGTGGGTTCTCTGATTACAAAAAATTCACCCCTCTGATAAAAATTCCGCACGAGGTGATTCTTTTGGGGTATGTACTTTTTCCATTGGTGTGACCTTATCTCTTTTCAAGAGAAACCACTATAGTATAAACATAACACAATTAGTTATGGTCTTTACTAATAGGTAATGCATCAAACTCCTAGACAAAGTTATGAATCCAAAAATATTTTTTTGTTCCATCAGAAGATGAAATATAAATAATATCTATTATAGAATCCATGAAAAATGGAATCATTAAACTCTTCTAGATCATATATCCACTATTGATATAGAAAACATATCCTGAATGTGATATCAGATCATTATGTTCTATCTGAAAATTAGCATCAATATAACCCCTGATGACCAACTCATTATCTCCTCCATACACAAGTAATATATCCTTAGTTCTTCTCAGATAATTAAGGATATCCTTAATATCAGACCAATAATGTTTTCTGAGATCATAATGATATTTGTATACCATGCTCAATGATTAGCAAACATTATGTCTTTTACAAAACATGGAATACCTGATTGATTCTATAGATGAAGCATATGATATCTTAGTCATCCAAATTCAAATTTTTATTATTAACCAAAAACAATTTTATGCTAAAAGTGAGAAACCCAGGAGAAAACAAGGCTATTGAAGGCCAACTTAAGTATATTGCAATGCTTATCCTTTAAAAGATTCTAAGAGAGTTTTGTCAATAGTGTTTCTAGATCATCCTGAATAGGGTCTTCAAAGCGGTGTTCCAGTCTGTCCCATGCATGCATAAAATCCTCTTGGTTGCTTTTTCCCACGATAAAGAATATAACATAGATTAGATTATTCATAGAAATCCAACCCCAATGATCTCTATTGGAGGCCACCCAAATGGACCTTAGAATCATATTTTCACCATATTTTTTTCCATGCATTATGCACAATGGATTCATCCTCCATAACTTCTCTACAATGAAGAAGCATATCTACTAGTTGAGCAACTGTGCTGCCAGGATCTTGCAGGAAAATCCTATTAGGATCATCCTCAAAAAACCATAGCCTCTACAACTACAATATTACCATTAGATTTGGTAGTACCATCTATCACTTGAGCCTTCAACTTCCTTACAGATAGAGTATTCATTGGAGAAGGTAGATAAGAGTAGTCCATTCAGCCTTTCATAGCTCCTCTCCATCCATTCATCCTCCTTAGACTATAAGAATAACTACATTGAAATTATTGAGCACTAACCCCTAAAAACTGACTAGATAAGTCATCCCTAGACTCCTCCCAAGAAATACCCTTTTCCTTTTTGAAGTTTTCCACTCGGTCTGCCTCATGAGCAGGCCCTTCGTTCTCCACACTCTCAAACCGGTTACTCAATTTCATTGTTGGAACCACTTTTATCATTCTTGAAATTTTCACAAGAGTCGGCTCAACCTAAGGGACCATGCATCTAGTGTCAACAATCCCTATACGTACAACCTCCACATAAGATGAAATATTATGGAATTAATATTCCTCCACTGGCCTTCGAATCACCACTCCCTTGTTATTAATAATAGCAGCATCCTTTTCCACACCAGGATTAACATGTCCCACTGAACCATACACAATAGATGAGAAAATACCCAAATCATTACTCAAGTGGTTGAAGACACTAAAAACCATGTGATTACTCTCTAGGGGAACACATTTAACTCCATTTACCAAGGATGAGACAGATCCTGTATTCACACAAAATGTAAACCATGTTTCATTAGAACCAATACCCTATGATATTTTTCCATACTAAATTTATTGACTATCTAATGAACATATTTACATTGACTTAGTATGATTATCCTCTTAGATCATTCATGAATGGTCTTGATCCATAAAATATAGTCTTCCTCACTTATGTTCATTATATAGAAACACCTTTTTAACCATTCATTACAGACTATAAGACTGTTATTCCATTCCTAATAAGTATTATTTAATCAACATATACAACTATGATAACATCCACATTTACACTAAACTTCTTGTAAACACATGACTCACATTCATTATTAATGAATCCATGTTATTTTATAGATTCATCAAATTAAATTTTCCACGACCTATATGAATTTTCAATCCATAAATGGATCTATACAGCTAAAAAAACCTATTGGAATGAACTAGATTCAGAAAACCTTATGGATATGTCATTTAGACATCATTATAAAGGTTCCCATCAAGGATTGGAGTTTTAGCATCCATCTACCAAATCTCATTGTCATGGTAAGCTGATATTGAAATTATAATTCCAATGGATTTAAACATAGAAATTAATTAAAAGGATTAATCATAGATTATTACATAACTATTTTTAATAACATTACCCTCTAGCCTTTATTTATTGGTATTTACATTACCATACATGTCTAGTTTTCTCTTGAATACACATTTGAATTCAACGATCATTAAGAAACAGTCTCTTTGACCAGAACCCAAAGATGATTTCAATACAAAGAATAAATTTTAGAATTCATGGATTCTTTCAATATTGAAGCATATATGATATCTACTACCTTGTTATATGAAAATGGTTCATCATTATCAAACAATAATGATTCACCGTATTCATTAACTAGAAAATAATATCACTCTGGTAATCTTACCTCTCTTATGAACCTATGTTGTACATTTTCTTAGGAACTACTTATTATCCTAGGATCTATGGAATATGTTCCTCCTACAACTCTTGTGTATCATCAGAATTAAATTCATTGAATTAAACATTTCTACTACTTTCCATTTTTTGGATTTTATCCTTCTCAAAAAAAAGTTTTTTCAGGAAACAATTACATTATTTTTTTGGGGTTTTATTTTTAGTATCCCTTTGTTTTCTTTGGATACCATATAAGGCTAAAATTTGGCACTAGGTTATAGTTTTTTTCCTTAGAGGGCCTTAATAATTACCTGACAATCCCATAAACATGTGTGTGAAAAAATATGTTTCCATCCACTCCATTACTCAAAAGGAGTTCCATTTTTTCCTTAGTTACAATTGGGTTTAATGTGTTTGACGTAGTTCATAATGAATATCCTCAAAAGGATAATATAATATCCACATGAATCATCCTCAACCTTAACATGTTTAATAGGGTATAGTACCACCTTTCACTAACACCATGACACTAAGGTGTATAAGTTGGAGTGAGGTGAGATAAAATTACAGACTCCTATATAATGTTGATGAACTTAATGTTAAGATATTCACCACCTTGATTTGATTGACGATTCTTTATCTTCTTACCAATTTGGCTTTAATTCCATTAATTCCTTAAAGGACTCAGAATTATACGAAATCATGCAGATATATCCAAATATAATCAACTCATCATTAAACATTATGAATTAAGAATATCCACCTATAGATTATACAAGAAATGGTCCACACATTGTAGTGTATACCAATCATAGAAGATCTGTATCTCTTTAGCAAAGTTCACTAAATGGTGCTTAGTTCATTGTTCCTTAAAACCAAGAACGATATATTTCATGTTCTTTTAGATCAAAAGAGTCTAAAAACCCATCTTGATAGACCATTGAAAAACACTTATCATTTACATAACCAAGACCATGATTCCAAACAAGGTGTTACATGAGTTGTCTGGCCATGATTCATTATCAATTTCCAACACTCGGTTATCATAATTTAATATATAAATACCATTATTTAAATTTTACATACCATAAAATTTTTTCCTCTTATAAAAGAAATATATTTGATTTCCAATATTGAAAATAAACCAATCTTTATCAAGGAATGATATTGAAATTTTTTTAATGGTAAACATAGGCACATAATAACAATATTTTATAACCAAAATCATTATCGTAATCAAGGAAACATGATAGAAACCAATGGACAGAGAAACCAAGCATGCACCACTATAGGGTCTCATATCCACCTCTTCTTTGGAAATATTTTTGGAATCTATATGGTTCATGAATTTAGATACATATATGAGAAATAAAAGCGATATACAATTCACAATATGTAGATATTGAAATATTAATCTCCAAAACGATCACACCTTTAGATTTCCCTTGCTTCTAGGTGTATTTCCTCTACCAATGGCCTGAAACTCCACATACAAAACTGACTACCTTCTTTTCCATTCCCTAAATTTGGATCTTCCTCTTCTTTGAAGGATAGTGCTCAGGATAATTATATTTTTTTATTGGTCATAGGCACCTTTACCTTATTCTTCCATTTATTATTCACCATATGTAATATGGTTTTGTCCATCCCCATGTCCTTATCCACATGGATAATAAACGTAATAAGTTCCAAAAGGATCTACTAATTTTTTATCATATTGTAATTTAGAATAAAATAGGAGACAATATTGGGAAGTGATGAATGTTTTATATTTGAATAAAACTCAGCCTACAATTTCATCCCTAATTTGTATAAGAATTCAATGTAGCCAATTATCTTGACTACATGAGGCAAAGCTGGCATAGACTATCCAATACTGTTGTAAACAATGCATTGGAGATCTTGTACCTTTCATGTATCACTAACTCTTGATAGAGATCAAGAAGGAGAGAAGCCATGCTATATAAATCCATATCCTCATGTTCCTTTAAAATATCATTGTACAAGGATGAAATCATTAAATATTTAACATAGAATGAATCATTCAGTTTTTTCTCATAGAGATATTGCTCTTTATCACTTTCCTTATTACCAGGCACTTTAGGAAATGGTTCTTCTATGACATAAAATTTAATTTCATGGAGAAGGATGAAACATATATTCCATTTCCATTCATGAACACTTGTGTTGAGGAGATGGTTTTTCTTTTCATGTTTGTATATCAATGATATGTTTGATTTTACTTTTATTGTTGTCTCTGCAAATACGATAATTACAATTTTAGCACGTTATCTTATAACATACCAATAAATAAATAAATATTATATTTTTTAGTCCCCACCTATTTTATTGAAACCTGATTGTCATGACAGTTGAATTTAGATTATCATGTTTTTTGGACATCCAAGTGGAAAGGATACATTTTCCCCTTATTATCATGCCATCATTGGTTGGTTATGACACATGAATGGTTTTAGGTAGGCATTCTAAATGCCAACTACAGTAACTAATTGTTACATGATCCTCGTAGTGGATTGCCCAATCCTGAAATCCATAAATTTGATTTTTACAACCTTTTCTTATTAGTTAATCCAAGTCCTACTTTCTAATTCAACCCTTGATGTGAACTAAGTTAAGTCAACCCAAATATTGCTGGTCAAGATATTTGAATGATGTTTTGAGTTTAACTGATGTAGTGGATGGCTATACCTTATTAATATATATATTATTGAGGTATTTTAATTTTTTATATGTAAATTAGATATTATAATCTTTATCACATACTTGGTAATATTAAGTGTAATTACATAAGTGATAAACCATGTCATAGATTTCATTTACACATAATCCAATTTATTTTAGTTCTATATTTCATGCTCATTAATTTTATTAAATTATGTGATCATGATAAAACAACCATAATTAAATAACCATGATATATGATCATAAAAAAATAATAAATAAGTATGATCATGATATTAAACTAATGGTTATTTTATATAGATGTTGATAAATTATCTTCTGATCTAAGGGAAAACACCTTGAACTGATTAAGGTCTATGTAATAGATTTCCCACAGTCCACATATATAACCACATAGATTGGTTTCAACTTAGATATATACTTGAAACGCTTCTTCTATATTGGTATCTCCAACCATTACATATTCCTTTTACTCACACACATGTGAAACGAAAAATGGTTTACGTAAAGGAAACTATGGGCACGATGGCCATACATAATATGATGAGGGATGGCTTGCATGACAATAACTTAATTTAATAATAAATTAATTGAAACCAATCCCATGTGAAGGTTTATTCTTGATCATAATCATCCATATGTATGAAATGATTTAAAAATTTAATAAAAATCTAGAATTCAATTTTGAATCATTCTTATTTAAGATATTTCTTGCTTGAATCAAAAAATTATTTACTTTAATTAATAAATTCATTTATATTAACTTTTATCCGAATTTCTTTGAGATTATCATCCATTATAATTTTAAATAAATTAAATGAATTTATTAAAATTAAACTCTCTAAATAAATGTACATTTGGGGAAACATGATGAAAGCTTATTGAAATATACACAACTTGTTTTATACTTGTATATAGTTTTACTTTTGTGTTATATGGAATAAAAGAAATATCATTTACTTTAAAGACATGTATAACTACACGAATTACATAGTTTTATGAAACATGTTATGATTTAACTCATATAGATTAATAACTCTAATACGAGTCATACATGATATGATAATCTAATAATAATGAAAAAAAATAATTATATATATATGTATATTAAAACCAAACGCATATAGTGTCCTATAATCTTAATGACCAAATTGAAATAAAATATCTCAATGATTGCATAATAAAATAAATAAACAAGAAAACAACACAATTTGGTATAAGTACATGGTGCATACATCCGAGAACTGGATAGGTACAGATCTGTCCATTTACCTGAGGCACACACATAAGGACTCAGTGTGTAAATCACGCCTCATGAACTGGAGTGGATTATTTTTCCAATGGGCTACACACCATGTGATCTTCGAGTCAAATGGACCTTAGGAAACGAGGCCATATATTATATGACATAGCCCATATTTGACTCAAAGGTACTACACACCTTGTACTTGTGGAACACAATGTGTAATCTGACTGACCATATTACAGTCTGTCATAGTGAACATGTGGTGTAAGAATTAACTACACCATATGTCATTAATGCACACGGATTTAGTAATGTTCAAATTAACTCATGGTATTTTTAACACAAGTACACAATGTGTAACTATGGTTACACGACTTGTACTCATATTTTGTCTAGCCATAATCTTTGGCACCTCCAGATGAGTTACATGATTTTATTTTAATTATAAAATTAACCATTTCTTTCATATATATGAGATGCATATGAGAAAAAATAATTTTTCTAAATTGGGATTAAAATAATGATTACAATTTAGTTGAAAAACTAAATAAAAAAATTTTAATTCACTGTTGTTTTTTAAATAATTATAAATAATTATGATACAACTTTGATATCATATATAGGTTCCAGGTGTAGTGGAAACATGGGATGGGTGGTTAACAAATTTTTTTCCATGATCGATAATTAATCTGAGATCTTACACAACACTAAACATAGTGGTCAATAGAATTAATCATGAATTAAATAATAGAAATCACACTCAACCTAGAGGAAGGATCATCACAATTTATTTATATTTAATTTAATTAATTAGATATTTGGATTTATTGGAATAATTAATTCATTGATGCATCTAGTGAAATATACGTGATGCACCGTCATTGTGTTGTAGAAATAAAGCGTCGAATCCCTTTAGCGGTGATCCAAATTTCATCCATGAATCTCCAGAAATTGTCAATGGAATCATTAGGTTCTAGCATGGAATCTCTTTACGCTTGTGTGGTCCATATTTTATTACATGAAAGCCTCTTGAAAGCTGTTCTCTATGATCTAGTTGAGGAATATGTCTCTCCAATCGTGGGAGAGTTCTTTGAGAAGGGAGATCTCTAGGAAATGAAAGAATTACCTATATTCATCGTCCATAAAAAATAAAATGAATTTTCTAATTAAGAAAATAAAATCACTATGTTTATATATCAATAGGGTTAAAATAAAATAATTTCACAAGTTCCCTTAATTTATTATTTTTTCATACAAAAAACCTCAGGAAAAATAATAATATTAATAATATTTCTCCACATGCACATATCTTAAGGAATACAATTAAATATTATCTAATCAAATATTTTTTAAAATTTATTGTTTTATTATTGGACCATTTAAACAAGTTCCATCATTCCTCCATAATATTTATCAGGCCATGAACAATGAATATTTATTTATGAAATAAATACCACTACATTTTTCACCAATAATTAATTAAATATTTTATTAAGTAATTAGAAAATAAATAATTATTAATTATTCTGCTCACTTTATATTCACTAAAATAACTTGTTGGAGAATATATGTGATAAAGTAGAAATAAATTATTATTAAACCACATTCGGGAATAATATTTATTAACATTGTTAAAAAATAAGGAAAAATATATTATTAAACCGATATTATGGATACACATAGTCTATGACCCACTTGGCCTCTTTCTTAATGGAATTAGGTAATGAATCATGAAGTGCAAGGATATATTTTAGTTACATGACAAGGAACCCATAGGGAAATAAGATATATCTATAGTAACATGTTACCTCATAGGAATTCTTATTGTTTATTATAACTCTATTATCATGAAATCTATTATCAAGAAAGATGCATGTCGATGCCATCCACCAATTATTTTGATGCCTCTTTCTTTTATTTCTTAGAAAGTGAACATGCCTATTGAAGACCATGCCCATGGATTTATCTTATATATTTTATTTCCATCAATGTAAATGAGATTTCAACTTCTGTGAAAAAATAAGGGACATTTCCATTCTCAAATTATTTATTAATTCAACATTAATCAGGACAGAGCTATTGTTTCCTACCTCAC
Organism: Viscum album; assembly: GCA_963277665.1. NCBI lineage: Eukaryota > Viridiplantae > Streptophyta > Magnoliopsida > Santalales > Viscaceae > Viscum > Viscum album. The sequence goes on along the minus strand of OY728123.1, from coordinate 1,417,472,855 downwards.
AAAAAACATATAACATCATTGTTTTTATTAATATGTCCAAGAACGTGACTCATAATATTCCTTAATAATAATCTTAAAGTATAAGGATCAATACACATGTTCGTAGAAAGGAATATCCAATGACACAAAGAAATGTAGATTTCCTCCTAGTGGGTCTCATTATCATAATATCCTTCAAGATATTAGCAAGGGAATACACAATGAAAAGGTTCCTCAAATTCTTACAAGTCTCCACCTCGGATAGCTTGTATCATTTTTGTCCCTCATATGTTATCATCTGGTTATAAAACATATATTCAAGAATAGTTTCATTTCCCATTCGGGATCTCATCATTGTAAGGAACCACTATATACTTTTAGTGTTAAAACTAATATTGGTAAACTATCACTTACTGTGTTATAGAGAAGGGTAATCACTATGTGATAAAGAGTTTATTAATAACCCAAAACATGAACAACAATTATCATAAAGTACACAGATGTTGCATATTAGGAACCAACTTCAAAAAATTACGACATTTATTTCCATTTTTATATTTTTAATGAAAATAATATTTTATCAATTATTTAAAATATATTAATAAAATTAATAAATTGTTTTTATTTCATATATCATAATTATGATTTTTGAGAAATAATTCAACAAAATGGTTTTGAAAAATATATTTTATAGTATTAATTATTATTTTTACACATATAGGTTTATTTGATAAGAATTATACTATTTTTAATAGTTTTATTTTCATATTGATATTTAAATATTAATTTATTAATCAAAATATAAATATTAACAATGCACAGTGTATGTTTTAATATTCATATAATTAAAACATATATCATTTGAATGTATTATAAAAATTTATAATTTCATGTGATTTTTTCAATATACAATAAAATAAATTATTAAATTATATTTTTACCTTATAATATTATTTTATTATTCATTTATAGTATAATAAAATTAATGTCTCTATTATTTTTATCATATTTTATGTGCTTGTATTATTACTCTAAAAATTCCATTTTAGGAATTAAATAAAATGTTTAATTATAAAAAATACATGGAGAAGTATTTATCATTTTCATTTGAAAATAATTTTTTAAATGTATAATGAATTAATATCACAAAATGGTTTTTATATTTGGATAATATTTTATTTAAAAAGAAATATAGTCAATGATGTAGTATTATGAATAATTTTCATCATATAAAAACTTTTGTATTTTTTATGTATTTTGATGAAAATGTCCTCAAAGATAATATATAATATAAGTGCCCGAATATAAACATTACATATTCATGATTTTTTAGTCAGTATTTCATTCTTTTTCTTTTGAGGATATATTCATGTTTATATTTTTAGTGAATTTTTACAAAACTAATACATAAAATACCATATATTATAAAGTGGACACTTTTGAGGTGTATCTATTCTTTTGATAATATAAGTCTTGAAAAATAAACATGATTTATTTTTATGAATAATATTAAAAAATTTAAACATAACCTATTAATTTCCCTTTACCATATTTAAGCCCTATGAATTTTTTTTCAAAAAATTGTGGTTGAAAACAAATATTTTAGTATGGGATATAAATAGAATAAATTTTTTAATCTAGTGAAAAACATGAAAACACATGAAAAACCTTTTCTTAAAGACATAAACTTTTACCAAGAATGAATATAATTTTTATAAATAACCATTTATCTTATATTTTTAAAACAGAAACTTTCCCTGAAAACTCATTATAAATCATAAAAAAGTCATGTTTTTTCATTGAGGTATCATGTTCATGGAACAATTAAAAATTGGAATGACCTTATGGTCGAATTAAAATATAATTATCTATGGAACATAATCATTAAACAATGGGATTGATTGCTATAATGGGGACCACCCATCATATCATGAGCACTAATGGGGTCAATCCATCATATCCTATGTTATAATGGGGCTCAACCAATCATATATATAGCTCTAAGGGGTTAAAAATCATCATTTCATGATCTATAATGGAGATCAACCCATCATAAAAGTCGTATTGAACTCACCCATGATTTATAATGTGGATCAACCCATCATTAAAATTTTACAATATCCAAAAAAAAATTATATTGCTTTCATCTCATAACAAAACTCATAGAAACATCAACCCTTACATTTATAACTTGATTAACCCATATAAAGGGAATGACTTCCATAAAAATATACTGGAAACAATCCTAATAAATCCAAATAAATAATTAGGATGGTATCATTATAAAAATATCTCCAATGGAGTGGAATTAAAATCATGGTTCATTGACACTATTGAATGGAAATACCATGAAAATAATATTAATAAAATTATTGTAGAAAATAACATTTTCATATAAACAATAAATGTTGAAAACAAATCATTTTAAATAATATTGTGAAAATTATTTTATTTTAAAATAAACATTGAAATTAATAATGTATTGATCAATTAAAACAATGGTCATGATGATGGGGAAATATGTATTTTTTGTAAACATTAAAATAAATATTCTTTAAAAACATTTTTTAATGGGTGTAAAAAGTGACCCATTAGAAAATAATTATGATATTTTCATTTTAAAACAATTTAATGATGTTAAAAAATAATGAAAAAAATATTAATGAATTATATTATTTCTATAAAAGAACAATTTTAAAACATTTTATAAATAATAGAAATGGAAGAGAAAGATTCCAAATCCAAATGAAAATACAAGATCGATATAAATTACAGAATATATTTCATGTAGTTTGTTTATTAAATGATTGAGAAAATGGAAACTAAAATTCTGTACCAAATTAATAACAAGAGGATATGAAAATATATATTTTTCATGAAAATAATATCAATTTATTTCCACTAAATAACCTTCAATATAAATAATCATAGAAATAATATAGATTGAAACATAATATGTCTTCCCCTTTTTATATTTTCCATACTGAGACACATGGAATAATAAAATAAAATAAAAAAAGTAAATATCATGATCATAAATATATTCATGATATTAAATATAAATTGGAAGTATATATACCTTTGAAAATAATACCGTAGCATATCATTAATTGTTTTTCCAAATAAATTGATTTTTAGATGAATAACCCTAACAAAGATCAAATCATTGAATTGAGATCTAATCATTGGAGAGATTATGTGTAATAAATGAAAATTCAAAAAATAGTAGTTGTAATACATAATAAAAAATTTATAGATTATTTCACCAATAATAATTCCATAACTGAGTCAATAAAGTAGATTTATAACCCAACAAAAGGAAATATTGTTAAGAAACCCTTTACCACATTGTGTTGTTCAATTCAAATCTCCAGGGTTGAAATAAATATAATTAAAATATATAAAAACATTAAATATGAATTATTTGTGATATAAAATTAATATTTATTAAGGTATATACATATTATAAATGAAATTAAGTGTATAATAATAAAATATTCCTTAGTGATAGTAAATCGAGAAGAAATGCCTTATGACTCTAATAATATTCGGATCAAAAACTCATGACAGAGAGACCTAAATATGTATTTTTAAATACCAATTATTTTAATTAAATAAATAATATAAGAAATTTATCGGTATTATATACACCACAATATATAATTAAGTTGTGAATATTGAATATGCTTCAAAGAAATTAAAGTGGGATGACAAACACTTACCTCGAGTCTATACATTCAATGTATGTCCATTAACTACTTTATAATAAGATTATATCCATTATTTTATTACTAAATAATGTTTTCTAAATTTAATACCTTGTACTTGAATACTTTATTATATTAATATTAATACCATATTTTAATCCTCAATTAGTTATGTCCATGTTGGGGGTTTTAAGAATATTTGGTAAATATTTTTAAAATGACTTTTGTATATTTACCATGGTTAATTGGTTCATTATTACACCATATATAGAATAATAATAATTACATATTTATCATATTTATATGTCAATTGTTCTTTTAAAAGAAATCATGAATGATGGTTATGAAAAATATGCTATGTTACAATCATGGAGATGATAGGTTGTATGTAAGAATGAGTGACGTTTCTATTTATCACTGATCATTATAGAAAGAAGATAAGTAATATTGTTTCATTATGTAATTATAATTATATAATAGATAACACATATATTCATTAAATATATATATATATATATTTATTTATCATCCATGTGATGTAGTGATTTAAAAAAATAATCACATCGCTTTTTAGTGGTGGTAGTACACATATACCCACGAATGATGTTATAATTTTTAATTAATGGGGATGGTATGATAGAAAATGATATATTATATTTTAATAATGATAACTATTTAATTATAATTATATATATATATAAATAATTATATTTTTGTAAATATCTATTAGAACCGATGATGGAAAATGAATTACATCGGTTTGTGATATGTTAGTTTTCTATACAAACGATTTATAGTTTTGCTTCTCATTTGTTGAAATAGATGAATCATTTTAGTAGTTATATGAAAATAATTAAAACAAAATATATTGGAGACAATTTTTTAACTATATCATCATGGTTGAATAATATTTTATGGATGTGGAAGAATAAACAAAAAAAATGCTTGGATAAGACCAATACATGTTCTTCAGAAAACCACTATAGGTTTTCAGAAAAATACTTTTTATGAGGCTTTTATAATCCAAAAAATTATTTTAAATTGTTAGGAGTGAAGTGATTAAGGTATTTAGATATTTATTTTCCAATCCAAATTTTTGTACGGTGTAAATAAGATAGGATAATAGTGGAATTTAATATGTGGGGGAGAGGACACATCAAGAATGTTTTAAAAAAAAGTTATACCTAAGATTAAAACATTCCAAAAAGAAAATAAATGAACAATTATTGAGACTTAGATGATATAAGGTCGAAATGTTTCTAAAAAATACAATTTATAGAATTATATATTTCATTTTATCAATTATTGTTTTAGTTTCACCCCATATTAAAACCGTTTTCACCTTAACCGTGGAAAAAGTTTTATTTATATTTTCACTGTTAATTATGGAAAAAAACAATGTTGGTAATGTTATAAAATATATATTATGTTGATTCAAAATATTTAATATATTCTATAAAATTCTATTTATATAATTATACTAATTTAATTTGAAATAAAACACACAGAATGATGAAAAATAGTTTTTTAAAGAATTTATTTTCTAAGCTTAAGATGATGTTATAATAAAAATATGACTAGTAATCATCAATATATTAAATTTAATATTATATATATAAATATATTTAATTTTATTTATATCATTACTCATCAGGTATTATTTTAATTAATTAAAATGATAAAACATCATACAGTTGAAAATAAAATTTAGAAAAATAATTTTTTAAGATTAAAATAATATTTGCAAAATTACAACATAAAGATGATTAAAATTAAATTAATTAGATTAAATAATAATATAGTATAAATATTTTAATTTAAATAAAATTCAAACAATAATTTCTTTTAATTTTTTTTAATTTATATAAAATTAATGAAAATTTTATATAAAACATTATTTTCCCTATTCACCAAAAAATTAATATTTTCCAAAAAATCAAAAAATTTGACAACTCATTTAATTTTGATATTCTGATTTTAAAATTAAAATCATTTTATAAAAAGATTTCTTAAAATTTTTATTAATTTTCAAACAAACCAATAAAAAATATTTTCGAATAAAACGTATTTTTAATGAATAAAATGACATAACTAAAAATTTATAGCATATTTACAATGAATTTTAAAATACATGTGTATTGAATATAACGATTTTTTGTGGTTATAAAATTATGAATTCATATTCACTCCTCTTAATTTAACATCTATGTTCTGATGGCAATTTTTAAATAATATTATTTCGTTGTTCTTTTATGCTTGGTGATGCGTGTCATACATGTTTTATAACATAATATTCATCTTTTAAAATATAGTTGTCTAAAATTATCCCACATTTAATAAATAATAACGTCATAGATTTAATTTGATCCCAATAATCAAGGTTTTTACATTTGATAACTTGTTTTGGGAAAACCGACATTATTAAAACTGTGAATAAAAAATTCTCTTAAAAATTAATGAAATGGAATTATAAAAGAAATATAAAATAGAAAAAAATTACCCATAACGATAAAATTTTTGGGATGTCAAAACATGGATTTGGAAATAAGATAGATGTATCACTAAGATTATTTTGTGAAATATTTACATTAAATAATTTTTATTCTTCAGTATATTGCTTTTCACACAATCATGAGTTTACAAAAACCAAAATATTCCATTAATATAAAATTACCATTATATCCTAGCCTTTAGGTTGGTATGAATAATTATAACTAACTTATTAAAATGTATTATGAGTTCATTAGCTTTTAATTATTTATGAAAAATATAAATCAATTAGAAATTTTTTTTGTGATTTAATTTTGGTAATGAGATTAATGAAATATATGTGTTATATACTTAATAAAATATGTTCTATATTCATACAATAGATATTTTAGTCATAGGGTATTAATAAAACCCTATTTTATGTATAAGAACCTATCCTTTTAAAGGTTAATTTTACCCCTTTGAATAGAGAACCCTTTTCGAATTAATTTTTTATGCATAAATAATTTATATATGACCTCAAAAACATGTTATTTTGAAGTGTAAAATTAAAATTTACTTTGGATAAATTGTTGATATTTTTCTGATAACTTTAATGTTTGGATGAATAGTAAAAATACGCTAAATTTTAATAAAAAACTACTTTTTTTCCTTGAGATAATTTATATGGTTAAATTTTAATATTGGATTGTTTGAAAGTAAAAGTAGAATATATTTTTACCATTTATTATAATTTATGTCATTATCAATAATTTTACATTGAATTTATAGGTAAGAACATTTCAATCTTTTCCAATGTTTTATCTTTTAAAACTCGTATTCTTATTTCAACAATGGGAATAATTTTAAATTAATTACTAAAATGTCTGTGTTTTGAATTTGGAAAAATATATTCCATATTTTGAATCATAAGGTCCAAATTTTTTGAATAGGTACATTTTATTTATGGGCATTATGAATTGTAACTTCAGTAATTATTTTATTTACTATGGTTAAACTGTAATGTTTGTAATTAATGGTAAAAAACAATAATTTAATAACATAAAACTACCCTAAAATGTGTCCTAATCCAATTTTACGATATATTTATGACTATGGGTATCCTTTGGTCTATTGGGGGACCCCATGGATTTAATTGGATGTGATAATGACATACTATAATAAATAATTTAAAGTAAATATAATTATAACCTAAACACATATTTTTTATTAATTGATTTTAATTTAGTGTTATATAACTGATATATAGGACTATAAATAGTAATTATATATTTAATAATATTTCCTATATCATGGTATTTTATTTATAATTTTTAGAAATTAGATAAAAATATTTATTTATGACTCAATTATGATGAGGTGGATACCACATTAATAAATGATTCAAATAAACGATTTTATAAATTTTAAAAAAATTAATATGGGTATTTTGAAGCCATCCACGACTCTTATGGATTAAATTGACCTATTATATTTAATTTAATGCCTTAGTTTTGATGGAATCAGGTATTTTGGAATTTAAAAAAAATCAAGTATGAATATTGTCCAAAATTGACATAATTCATAACTTAAAACATAGAATAGTTTATTAAATGTTATTAAATTCCTAAAATTCAATGATTCAGAAAAATGTTAAATATAAGTCCATATATGTCATAAATAACTTTTTTTGTGTTATTTGACCTGATATGGTAATCACACTAACCCACATCGTGTAAATAACATGATTCATAGTAATATTAAAAAGGGTAAAATAACGGTTATACCAAAAATATAAGGATAAAAAAATATTCTAAAGTTGTCTAAAAATTATTGGGTGATGGTTATTCAAACCAAAATCATCTCACCATTTAATTGAATTAGTTTTGGACCATTTTTAGTAAAAAATTAATTTATAATAAATTAATATTTTGATAGTTTTCTAATGTGCCTCTCTCCTCTCTTATAAAAAGGCCCCTACTCCCTCTTTTTTTCAATCCTTTTTGAGCCTTAATGTTCAGAAAAACCCTATTAAGTTCTCTCCTAAACTTCCCTAGTATCATTATAGAGGTGTTTTTCTTATCAAAAGTCTATCTGTGGTGCCCTTTGAAGAAATTTAAAGGAAGAACATCGAGAAAGAGGTAATATCTTCAACCAATTCTTTAAAATTTATTTCTCCTTCTAATTCACCTTATTTAGTTTTTTCATTATGAAGAAATAACATTAGTATCAATAATATACTTAAAAGTTATTAAAAATATTAAACAACCCTATTTCACCTTCTATCCATTATATGAAAAATGAAATCATCACATGTGCGTACGTACGACATACTGTCACAATGCCAAGGTGTAATCTTTTTTCCACCAGCACCATACATGAATGGGTATAAGGGTGGAAATAATAAATATATATGATTATTATAACATTATACAAATTCTGATATACTATACACCATCCACTTTAATAACATTCAATAATTATGTGAAATATATCTTCGCTTGTGCGTACATATGAATTATTGTCTCCCCTGTGCGATGTGATTTGTTCTACATAATATTCATTAACACCTAATTATATAAATGAATTTAAGGAATAATTATGAAATAAATTATACTAATACCATGTTTTAAATGATACAACTATAACATAAAAATATTAATGAGAACTTATCTGACAAAAAAATACATTAGAACATAAATCAGTAAATACACGAATAACGAGTAACCATTTAATGCTACAAACAAACGGATGAAAATATGATCAGAAATGTTATCAAAAAAATGATTATTATTCTGTAATAAATAATTAACATTATTTAAATCATCATACATATGATATGAATACATACGAAGGATATCAGACTGAAGGTAAGTGAAAATTTTGCAAATCTCATTTTGTTTTTACGTAAGTATTTCCTAGGGTGTATTTATCATCCACATCCATGTTCCCTAATTATGTAAAATTATTTATTTTCTTATAATATTTTGATAATTTTAATTTTACCATTTTGTTTATTTTTATAAAATGGTATGAAACAAATCTTTTGTAGTTATTCGATTTACGTTACTTTTTGACTTTTCCAGCAAAAGTATGAGGAGAATGTTTCTTAACATACACATCATGGAAGAAATTTCTACATTTCATGACACCTTTTTTTCCATGAAGATAAATATACACAATTTCAATATTATTTTGAACTAAATTATTTTATTTTAAATTTGATTGTGATTTTGAGAAAAGAAAAAATTTATGAAAAAGGGATTATATTTTCCTCAAGAATTAAGTTTAATTGGTTTATCAAAATTATGTTCCATCTAGGATGACATATAATTATATTTCTATAACTATAAATACATTTATTTTATTATTTTTAAGATGGAATTATTTTTATGAAACCCATTTATTTTATATGGATTATAATAGAATGATGTTTATTAAACCAATTTCATTTCCTGGGTTTTGTTATAGTGAATGTTGTTTATGTTTTTTTGGAACACTTTTGAATGGTTTTATGATGAGATTGGTGGGACCTATATCTCTCTCCAATTCATTGTTTAAAGATTTATTTCTCAGGAGAAAGACATGGATGGAATGGAAGTTAATCTGGTTTAGTGATACATGGCTGAAGGAGGAGAGAACTTAGTTCAGCAATGGACTTTGTCTAATATGATGGTCTTGGAAATGAGACTTGACTAATTGGAAATAATTTTCAATAATTATCTTTCTATGACACACTATGTATTGTCTTGTGTTATGTCTATTGGCATTACATTTCAATTTTATGATTTATCCCATGACATGATATTGTGATCTTTTATATACTGGATAATATTTTCAAATTTTATATTATTCTAAATATGTATTGATTGTTATTTCCTTTGTTTACCTTTACTGACCATTTGAGATGACCCTTTTATGTGTTTCTTTTCCATAGGTCATGAAGACAGGTATTGAGTAACATATGTCAAAAATGATTCTAGTTATGATGAAATAAACGAGTGATAATGTATATTTTTTTAGGAACTAGTAGTTTATGATTCCCAGTTTCTAATGAAACTATACTTATATGTTCTTGTAATGGTTTTATTATACGTTGTAATAAATATAATTCAATTATTAAGTGATATCAATGTATGTAATTAATGAGTCTCTATAATTTCCATGAGAGGAAAGGAATAGTTAACCTTTGAAACTAGAATGAGAAATCCTTAAGGATATGTCTATGTATAAGATATAGTCTAAGGGTTTTAGAAATGACCATAAGTATCCTAGGATAAAACCCAAAGTGTACTAAGTTGATATTTTATTCTTGATTAAGTGGTTTTCCTATTATTATTAGTGTTTCTCACACTATTCTTCTTGGTTCTATTCAATGGTTGTAACCCAATGGAACCACATTAATGGTGAATGTGATGGGAAATGTAATTATTTTCCCCCTGAGCAACCAAATGTTATGTGAGTTGGAAGGAAAAATCTTTTATCTATTCTCACATAACATTATCAATCTATGAATCATGCCACAATTCCAAATGATCAAAGGAGGGAGAAACATTCTGTTGAATCCTTCATTAGGTAGTTCCCACCATCATTCTGTGGGTCTTCTGATGCATTAATGGCTAAAAAGTGGATCAGTACCACTAAATATATATTTTAAGGTCTACAATGTTATGAACTTGATAATGTCATCTTATTAGTATTTGTTTGGAAGTTGAAGCTAATCAATGGTGGAATCTTATTAATATTTTGGGGAAAAGAGATGAAATTGAGTCCATGTAATGGGATGAGTTCAAGAACATATTTTTTAATAAGTAATTTTATCTTATTCTTTGAACATAGATCAATAAAGAGTTTATTGAAGTTAGGAAAAAGGATGATGAATCTGTTGGTACCTACGAAGAAAATGTTACAATACATTAAAGGTACGCTTCTGGAATTATTATCCCACCTAAGAGTAAGATTGATCGATTCTTTAGTGGCTTAAACCATGCCCTTTAAGGGAATTACCCATAAGGGAATTCAATAGTTATGATGAAATTGTTCTATGTTATCTTAAAGATGACATGGACATTGGAGTAACTCATCAGTCATATGGGTTTGATAAGAATAGAAAAATAGAATTCAATGGAAAATATAAAGACCACACTGAAAAAAGATGAGTTTTCCCTTATGCTGAATGTGTGGAAGGAAACATGGAGGAAATTGTCTTAAAGGGACTAGTAAATGTTTTAAGCGTTTAAAAGAAGTTCATTGCGAAATTGAATGCTGAAGTGATGGGAGAAGGATATATAACGATGCGAAAAATGAAATGGCTACACATAATGGACCTCCAACACTTCAATGTTACAAGTGCAAGAAAATGGGGCCTTATACCAATCAATTTCCTAATCCAAGTGTTATTGATGATGATCGATGTCAACAAACTCTTAAGGCCAAAGACATAGGATAGTCACATGCAATTACTATCAGTGACATTTAGTACGATAATGAAGATTTGAAAGGTACACATTCTATCTAATATAAAGTATCAAATGTTTTATTTTATTTTGGATCCACCACTCTTTTATTTCTAAATAATTTTATAAGGGTATTTCCGTATTACCTCAATAATTAGATGGTGAGTATGTTGTGACAACTTCTAATGGCACAAAGGTCACATAAAAAGTTTACAATTCTTCTCTAATTGAAGTTTGAGGGTAGGTTCTACCTACAAATATTGTGCTCCTTCATGTAGTTTAATTTGATGTGATTCTTGGCATGGATTGGATTTCTTTATATGGAACTCATATCAATTTCCAACGATGGGAAGTCACATTTCATATTCCATATCAATCTATGATCATCTTTCGATGAAAGGATAAATATAACCTTCCATAAATGTTTTTTCCATCATATGGGTCTTGATTCCAATAAATGAAGTTTATTTATCTCAAATGGTTGGGAAAAACTCACAATTAAGAATAATACCATTTAATGGGAGTTTTACGATGCCTTTCTGGAAGAATTTTAAGGTCGCCCACAAAATCGTGATGTTGAGTTTTCAATAAAACTCATATAGAGTGTTATGCCTATTTCAATGATGCCTTATATAATATACCCAATTGAGTTACAAGAATTGAAGAAGATGATTCAAGAGAATCATGATAAGGGATTCATATACCTTAGTGTGTCACCTTTGGGAGTACCTGTGTTATTTGTTAAGAAGAAATTGGGATCAATGAGAATCTGAATTGATTATTGAGAACACAAAAAGATCATTACCAAGAACAAATATCCTCTCTCAATCATTGATGGCTTATCTGACCAACTATTTAGAGCTCAATATATTTCCAAGATTGATATTCGTTCAGGATATCATAAATTAAGGGTCAAAAAGGAGGACATGCCAATGATGACATTCTATAGATGGTATGATCACTATGAACTTAAAGTGATTCCCTTTGGACATACCAATGTATTTCCTATCTTCATGGATCAAATTCATTGAGTCTTCAGAGATTATCTTGATCAGTTTGTGATATTTTATATGATGATATTATTGTTTATTTGAAGAGAATGGAAGAACATGAAGATCACTTGATAATTGTGCTGAAGTCCCTGATAAAGTATAAGTTTTATGCCAAATTTACCATGTGTGAATTTTGGCTTCAAAAAGATTCATTTCTTTGTCACATAATATCAAGAGAGGGGATATCTACGGATCCACAAAAATAGAGGTTATAGAAAGATGGTTGAAACTAAATACATTAACGGATATATGATGTTTTCTTGGTTTGATGGATATTATCGAGGTTTTGTGAATTATTTTTCATGATTATCTATTCTACTCTCCAAGTTGACTCATAAAGGATTTTAGCTCATTTGGATGTAGGAATGTGAAGAGAATTTCAATGTTCTAAAAAGAAGGTTAGCCAGTGCACCTATGCTCACACTAACTTGTAGTGGAGATTGGTTTGTGATCTATAGTGATGCATCCAAGAAAGATATAGGTTGTGTTCTCATGAAAAATGATATAGTGATAGCTTATTCCTCATGAATTTTGAAAATCCATGAAAAAAATTACCCAACTCATGATTTGGAGTTAGCTACGGGAATCATTACATTATAAATATAAAGGCATTAGAATTGTGGTGAAAGGTGTGATATTTATCCTGATCATAAATGTTTAAAGTATATTTTCACACAAAATGATCTATATATGCACCAAAGAATATGGTTGGAGTTGATTTAAGATTACTAATGCCCAATACATTTCTTGCCTCGAAAATCGAACATGTTGGAAAATGCTTTGAGATGAAATTATCAAGATAGATTATCCATGATAAGGATCATGAATGTTTTAATATTTATGGATTTTAAAAGGATCAATCATGAAATATTAATGAAATGTGAGAAATATTATCTTTCTCAAATGAATGTTCAACCATCTATACAAGTGATAATTAAAGAGGCATAGAAGGAAGATGTAGATTTACAAAAGAAGGTGAGAATTGTTCTTGAATTCAACCTCGATTGTTATAAAATAATAAGGTTTATGAACTATGTTTTTGTTCCTCCCATACCAGAATTAAAAAAGAAGATATTTGATGAGGCTTATAGTTTTTTATTTTCTATTCACCATAGAAGCACAAATATATATAGGGACCTGAAATAGTATATCTGGTGGGATGGCATACAAATTGATGTCACCGAATATATCCCTTGATGCCTGGTTTTTTAGTACGTTAATGCAGAGAGATATAAGTATAACGGGGTGTTAGAACCATGACCCATACCTGAATAGAAATGGGAAAACATCACTATGGTCTTTTTCATCAGACTTCCCAAAACATCCCAATGCAATAATTATATCTAGGTTATAGATGATCATCATATGAAGTTGGAACACTTCATTTCTATTAGAGACGACTTCTCTCTTGATCAGCTTTCTTGGACATATTTAAATGAAGTGGTAAGATTTCATAGTGTCCACCTTCAATTCTATCTAATCGGAATCCGAGGATTACCTCAATTTTTTGGTGAAGTCTTTAGCATGCTCTAGATACATAGTTAAATTTCAGCACTGCCTATCATCCTCAGACAGATGCTCAGTATGAGATGAAAATTCAAACTATAGAAGACATGTTGATAGCTTTATCTATGTATTTCAAAGGTGGTTGGGATAAAAACTTACCATTCGTGTAATTTTATTACAATAATATATTTCACTCTAGTATTTAGATGGATCCTTATGAATCCCTATATAGAAAGAAGTACAAAACTACAACTTTCTCGGATGAATTTGTGGAAAGAAATCTATTAGGACCATATCTTTTTAATGAAATGGAAGAAAAGGTAAGATCTATTCAACAACACATAAGAGTATCTCAGAGTCGTCAAAACACATGTGTTGATAACCAATGAAGATAACAAGAGTTTTTAGTGGGTGATAAGGGGTTCTTACAAATATCTCCCAAGAAGAGAGTAATGAGATATAGAAAGAAGGGAAAGCTGATCCCTAGGTATGTCGGTCCTTTTGAAATAATGGATCATGTTGGGAAATTAGATTACTGATTGGTGCTTCCACATAATCTCTATCAGGTTCTTGATGTGTTCCATGTATCTCTCCGGAGAGAGTACATACTCGATCCTTCACATGTAATAATTTTAGAAGTCATACTACTAGAGAAAGATCATTCTTTAGAAGAACCACTGATAGTGATTTTGGATCGTAGAAAAAAATGTTCTACGAAATAAGACAACTCACATGACTAATGTATTATGGAGGAACCATCAATTATAAGAAGAAACATAGTAATTAATGGATATGATGAGGGAGAGGTTTCCTCATCTGTTTATTTCCAAGAAACTTATTTCAAGGGCGAAATTCAGTTTAGTGGGGGTAGAATTTAACACCCGGTTGTTTTATGAAATATTTTCATTAAATATTTTTTATTCTTTAGTGGATTTATTTTCATATAATCTTGAGTTCAAATAAACTTTTATGTTCAATTAATATAAAATTACCATTATAGAATAGTCGTTAGGTTAGCAGGAATAATTATGACTAACTTATGGAAATGTATTATGAATTCAGTGGAAATTAATTATTTATGAAAAAAATAAATCAATTATATATTTTTATTATTGATTGAATTATATTTGGTTATTAAATTAATGATATATACGTGTTATATACTTAATATAATATTTTTCATATTCATACAAGAGATATTTTAGTCATAGTGTACAAATAAAACCCTTTTTTATGTATAATAACCTATTTATAAGGCTAATTTCCCCCCGTTGAATGGAGAAACAATTTTAAATTAATAGTTTGAAACATTAATAATTTATATATGATAAAATAAACATTTTATTTAGAATTGGAAGATAAAAATTTTCTTTGGATAAATTTTTGATATTTTTCTAATAACTATCATGTTTTGATAAATAGTAAAAATAATCTAAATTTTAATTAAAAACTAATTTTTACATCGAGATAATTTATTTTTGATAAATTAAAATATAGAATTGTTTGAAAGTATAAATATAATATATTTTCATCATTTAATATAATTCATGTCATTTTCATTAATTTTACATTGAAATCAAAGGTAAAAACATTTCAATATTTTGTAATTTTTTAACTTTTAAAACTCGTTTTCTCATTTCAACAACGGTAATAATATTAAATTAATTATAGAAACTTCTATGTTTTTAATTTGGAAAAATGGATTCCATATTTGGGGCCATATATTCCAAATTGTGTAAATATGTACCTTTTATTTTTGGACATTATGAATAGTATCCTCAGTAATTATTTTATTTAACATGATTAAAGGGTAAATCTGGTAAATAAGGGTAAAAATTAATAATTTAATAATAAAAAACTATCTTAAAACGTTTTATAATCCTATTGGATGAGAAATTTCATACCGTGGGAATCCATGGGTCATTTTTGTGACCCCGTGGATTCACTTGGATTTGAAAATGACATTTTAGAAGAAATAATTTAATGTAAAGATAATTATGAACTAATCATATATCTTTTCTTAAATCGATTTTAATATATGATTATATAACTGATATCCATGTCTATAAAAATTCATTGGAAATATAAAATTTTTTACTATATTATGGTAGTTTATTTATAAATTTTATATATTAGATACATATATTTATTTATGACATAGTTATGATGTAATGATTACCTCATTAATGAAATATTCAAAAAAATGGATTTAGAAATATTTTACAAATTATAACATGGTTATTTTGATGCCATACGTGAATTTTATAGATGATATTGACATATTATATTTTAGTTAATGCCATAATTTCTAAGTAATCGGTTTGTTATGAAATTTTTTAAAAAATAAAGTATGAATAGTGCCCAAAACTGACATAATTCATAACATAAAACATAAAATCGTTTATTAAATGTTGTTAAATTAATAAAAATAAATTGTTTATCTAAATGGGTAATATATATCCAAATATGTCATAAATAAATTTTATTTGGGTTGTTTTAAATGATATGATAATTTCCCTAACCCACAATGTGTAAAGAACATGATTTCACTATATGATTAAAAATGGAAAATTAAGGGCTAAACAAAACATATAAGGATAAAAAAGTATTTTAAAATTGTCTGGAAATTATTGTATGATGGTTATTCGAATTAAATTCATATTATATTTGAATGATAAAAGTTTTTCACCTTTTTTAGTTAAAATTGAATTTATAATAAATTAATATTTTGGGCAAATAATTCCTCTACTCTTCCCTCAATTTTGAGCCTTCAAGCCCATTCAAACCTAATAAATTTACCTCATAAACATTCGTAGTTACATTTTAAGGTTATGGTCTTCTCAAAATACCCACTCTAGTTCCCTACGAATAAATTTAAACGGGGCACATCGAGAAAGAGGTAATCTCTTCTACTGATTCTTTCAAATTTATATCTTCTTCTACTTCCTCTTCATTAGTTGTTTCATTATATAGTAATAAATTCAGTATCACTAATATAATGATATTTAATTATAAATGTGAAACAAACCTATTTCACATTCTACCAATTCTATTAAAAACAAAATCATATTGTGTGCGTACGTACGGCTTACCATCTCCATGTCGTGGTGCAATCTTTTTCCACTACCACCTTACATGGATGCGTTTAAGGGTGGAATTATTAAATATATATGATTATTATAATATGATATTAATTCTGATATATTCTAAACCATCCACTCCAATACCATTAAAAAATTTTAGGAATGATATCGTCGCTCGTACGTACATATGGCTTACCGTCTCCACTGTGCGATGTGATTCATTCTACATAATCTTCATTAAACCATGATTATGTAAATGCATTGAATGAATAAATATGAATGATATTATACAAATACAATGCTGTAAATTAAATAACTATAGACTAAAAAGAGGAATAATATCTTATCCTCCAAAAAAATACATAAGAACATAAAGTAGTTAATACCAGAATAACAAGTTACAATGAAATGTTACTAACAAATGGATGAAAATATGATCATAAATGTTATCAAAAAAATGGTTATGGTTCTGGAATAAATATGTAACATTATCTAAATCATCACATAAGATTTTTTAATACATAAAAAGGATATCAGACCTATGGTATGGGATAATTTTGCAATTCTCATTTAGTTTATATGTATGTATTTACTAGGGCATATTTATCATCCACATCTATGATTCTTAATTATTTAAAATTATTTCTATTCATCGAATATTTTTTTAAAGTTAATTTTACCTATTGGGAGTTTCTATTAAAGGTTATGAAAGTAATTTCATGTCATTATTTGATTTATGGTACTTTTTGACTTTTCCCGCAAAGGTATGAGGAGACTGTTATTTAACATATATGGTATGAATGAAATTTTTTCTATTTCATGACACCTTATTTTTACGAATCTTCTTATACACAATTCCAAGATTATTTTCAACTAAATTCTTTTCTTTTAAAATTGCATGGTATTTTGAGAAAAGATTTTTTTTTGAAAAAGAGATTATTTTCCTCAAAAATTAGGTTCATGTGTTTTATCAAAATTATTTTCTATCTAAGATGGAATATGGTCATGTTTATATTAATATTATTACATTGATTTAATTGTTTTTAATATAGGAATATTTTTATGATATCCATTAATTTTATATTTATTAGGGTAGAATGATGTTTAAAAAACCCATTTTATTCTGTGGGTTATGCTATGGTGAATGTTTTTTATATTTATGTGGAAAACTTATGAATGGTCTCATTATGAGATGGGTGTGGCCTATATATCCTTCCAATGCATTGGTTAAAGATTTATATCTCCTGAGATAGACATGGATTAAAAGGAAAGTTAATCCAGTTTAGTGATAGAGGGCTTGAACGAGGAGAGAACTTGGTTCAATAATGGACTTTGTCCCCAGTGACGGAATGGGTAATGAGCGATGACTAATATGAAATTATTTTCAATGATTATATATGTATGGAAAACTATTTCATGTCTTATGTTATGAATATTTGTATTATATTTCATTTTTATGATTTATCCAATGAAATGATATTGTGATATATTATATGCAGGATAAGATTTTCAAATGTTATGTTCTTATGAATAAGATATGATTTTTACTTAATTTGATTACCCTTACTGAGCAATTAGGATAAACCTTTTATATGTTTCTTTCCCATATGATATGAAGAAGGTTATTAAGTATGATATTCCAAAAAGGATTCATGTTATGATAAAATAAACATGAGATAATGTATATGTTTTTACGAACCAGTTGATTATTTTTCATTGTTTCTAAAGTCAATATACCTATGCGGTCCAATAATGGATTTGTTATGTGTATTTATAAATATAGATAAATTATGAATTGATATAAATGGATGTAATTAACGGGTCTTTATAATACATTTATGAGTTAATATAATATTTTTTTCAAGAGATAATAAACCACCTTCTTAAAGAAAACATTTCTATTTGAAGATATTTTCATGATTTTGTGAAAACATTTTAAAAACATGAATAAAGACATAAGAAAATATACTTACTAGAAATGTAAAATTTAAAATTTTAATTAGTTTTTTCCCAAAACCTCATAAATTTATCCATACAATGAGTATTCAAGATGAATTTTTATTCTTGATGTATGAAATTAAAATTATAATGGATCAAAGAATTTTGTAAACAAATCACAAGATATTCCTCATATCCCTAGATATTATCCAAAATAAAATGGTTTGAATGAAGTAAATAATCCCTAAAATGAATTAACATCTATATGAATAAATAAAAAATTATAAATAATATA
This sequence comes from Viscum album, assembly GCA_963277665.1. NCBI lineage: Eukaryota > Viridiplantae > Streptophyta > Magnoliopsida > Santalales > Viscaceae > Viscum > Viscum album. The sequence goes on along the minus strand of OY728123.1, from coordinate 1,417,453,370 downwards.
AAACAATAACAACCCAAGTTCAACATAGTTTATTTGGAAAATAACTTAAATTAAATTTCCTTAAAACATTTTGTACTAATATTAAAACCCATATTTAAGAATGATTTGATAAAATATTCCCTCAATAAAAATTTATACATATATAACCAAATAAAATCATTCACTGTTAATGTCATTTACCAAAAATTAATATTATCTAATCATATAATTTTCAAGGAATAAAAATCAATTGTATATATTAAAATAATAACCGTACAGCAGAATTAACATCATATATGCATCAAAAATATATTTCGACATTTATTCTTCAAATAGAATCCCATAATTTATAATCTAACTTAAGTATATAAGGTTTATAAAATTTTTAACTTATTCTAAAATAACATAAATTAACATATCACTAAATAGAATTTCAATCTCATGGTTTTCAATACGATAAAACATATTTTCAAAAAAATCAACATAATCATTATTTATCAAACAGTATAAGTAAAAAAATGATTCCATACTAACCATGACATAATATTTTCCAATGGAATGAATTTCACCCTTTTATCCCTTATGTTATGGGTTCAGGCCTTATAGTCTTTTAGTTGGAACATGTTGTCCTTTTTTTTAAAATAGTGCTAATATAATTCTTATAACAATACATGAAATATGATGAATATATTTCAAAATTACAATAATCATTAATGATCATATTAACACAAATCGTTATCAATAACATTAAAAAATGTCCAAAAAATGTAAATTCCTTCATCCTAAAATAAAATTTTCTATATAACATATACTAAATCCAAGGGTTATGTTATCATAAATGTATCCAAAAGTATTAGTAATTATCTTAGACATTTATAAATTAAATCTTTATAAGGGGTGACTTGTAATTTTATTTAATGATCAACCATAAACTAATAATCCCATGATCATGTATCACAAGAAGATTCCGGTAATTGACATAATGTTTATGTATTTTAACTATATTAAATGTTAATGTTATATTTATGAAGATTTAGACAATCATCAACATGTTATTGAGGACTTTATAGAGGTCCACATTTGGAGAACAGTTATAGAAAACGTTCAACACCTCTGAAAAACCATGATACTCTAATAGTGGGCATTATGTATGTTTATGGTTAGGAACATAGTTTTGTTAAACTATGGGGATTCCCAAGAGAAATGCGCAGTTATAAACAATTGGGAATAACATGTTTAGTGCATGTTTTTTCTAATAATGTGAACCCACTATAAGAGGTGTCACTTGATGGAGTGTCTTGTTCTGGGTTTGTACAGAATTTTCCTAACCACACTCTATAATTGTGCTCCATTAAATTTTAGATTAAGAAATCATAGATCTAATCTAATTAACCTCCTAGAAAACGTTTCCCCCTAATAATACCATAAAACTAATTCCTCTTCCTCCCAAGGCTTTAGATACAATTCATTTCAATATAGGAGATGATTCCTATGAGAATATATGTGCGTTGGAGGCCTATATTCCTCTGCAAGTGTCGATTCTTCATAATTTTCTATAGATATCATCTCACTCCCAGTATTAGAATCATGGATATAGTAATTTTAGGAGAGGTCCATGGTTTTTTATGTAAATATTAATGGTATATGATTATTATTATTAATGGTAACAAGATATAAAGATGTTTTTAGGAGTTTCATGCTTGGTTTTTGAAGTTGTTGTGTCATTATTTGTTCTCTATTATGTTTCAAAGGCTAGAGAATTCTCTCTAGAATCCTAATGATTAGAAATTGATGGTTTTCTTTTAAATTTATTTAATTTCTTGAATTTTTTTAAATAAGCACAGTGTGGTTTGATGTAAATTCACATTTTAATTAATTTCTTGAAAATCCTGGGAATTTGATGAATTTGATGAAAACCATTATTTATTATTTCAAAATAGGTAATTTAAAATTATGATTGTTATATGAAATTAAATTGTCTTTTGAAATGATTTTATTGAAATGTTTTGACATGATTTATGAATAATGGTTTTATATTAGTTCAATGATATGGATAATGGTCATAAAATACCACCAATAAAGGGAGTATGGACATAATGTTCCACCATCAATGGTAACACGAAGCCCGAGTGTCTATGTATTTTATGGATGTGTGTGGATATTGAAATTTATATTAAAAATAAAAAGTTGAGAAAATGGGTTAAATTATTAATTCATGTATTACTTGAAAAATGGTTTTGAATGCCAGTTTCTATTCATTTCTTAGAAAACTATTTTGGTTGGATATAAATTGCATTAAATTTCTATTAAACGATTTTATATTAATGTTCTAGCATGTTTTATCTTAGTGTAATGAGTTGGGATGTCATTTGGAAAATCCCACTGAGTTTTATACTCACCCCCTACTTGGGATGTATAGTATATTTATAGATGTCATATATTGAGACACAGGTAATGGAAAGTTATCTTAGTTCATTCGTGATGTATCATGATACCATGGGGATGAATTTCTTGGTTGGATCACAGATAATTTTGGGCTACATTATGTTGGTGTCTTTGGAGTGTTTAACTTTTTTGGTTTTGGTTTCCTTTTTGTACTCTAATATTTTTCGGTTTTGATACTATATGAGTTGTATTCCACTATACTCATCCGTCATATAGTACAATTTTTTTAATATTATGTTTTGGTTATCTTATTTTCAAAGGTAAAATAATCTCGACATTTTTTATGAATCCATTAGAATTTATTCCCTTTTTTGTGTGTTGGGAATGTCATCTAATGCTTAGTTTCTCTAACAACCTATTCATAATAAAATAGGCATGTGGAAGGTTGATGAAAATGGTATAAATTATTTCGACATATGGTTATTAGTTTTATAGTCCTTGTGTTGGGTTTTTAGAGAGGAGTTGGACCATTAGAATATGAGAAGTAGTACCTGAAAATGCATTGCAAACCTATTTATGATGAAAACATGTTTCCCACAAGTTTGGGTACATGTGTGTCTTGAAAAACATCTATGAGTTTTCACCTCATCATCATAGGTTTCGCCGATGAGAGGTTTATGAAATGAATTTATAGTACTTAATTGCCACTAATATTGCATAGTTCATTTTGTGTACTGATTTATGATTTGGTTGAATGTAATGATTTTTAATAATACTTGAAAATTTTTTGTTTTTCAAATAGCATGGTTGTATTTAAAAAAATGTTTTCAAAGAAGAAATTATTGAAAATTGAAAATCCATGTTGTGATATGTGTGATGTGGTAAATTTAAAATTGTTAATCCTTCAGTTTCTAGTGTTACACTAAATGGAATTTTTATTCGGTTATTGCAGATGGAACTATTTAGGCACTAAAGGAAGAAACTAGAAGAGGATACTAAGAATATTGTTCCACCTGAGCCACTGAGGAACCAATAATTGGTTAAAAGTATTATCTAGTATTTTTCAGCCTTGTTTAGAAGGAATAGAGGTGATGAAAAATTGTATGTGAAAAATTCTATTTAGTTTGAAACCCAAATCCATCCATATTTTTATGTGATTTTGATATTGAAAAATAAAAAGTGTGAATAAATAGGACGAATCGAATATTATATTTCATTGGAAAACAATATTAGCTAAAGGTGTTGTTCGAATCATACATGATATAATAAATTACAAGCCAATCGTTGGATTTAGCAGTTCAAGAGTAATAAAAGAAAGGAATTACATGGTAGTAATTTTAGGAATTATTTTAGACAATATTCAATCGTCATAAATATCGAATTACACAAACAACACACTTCTTTAGATTGAAGAAATAGAAACACATAGTGAAGGAGTATGTGGCTAAATTTATGAATTTATTCTTTAATTCACCCAAATATGTTGCAACATCATCCTTGAAGGGATGAATTTTCAAATCGGGGTTAGGGATATATATTTTATCAAAGATTGGTGTTATTTGTATATCGTATTATAAAAATATCATCAATAGAAAAATGTTGTATGAAAGGGATATCTTAATAAATAGGGGTTGATGAAGCATGTTTATACCTAGGAGAAATGTTAGGACTTCTAATATTGGGAATAAGAGGAAGAGGGACATCAATTTCCAAGGTGGGGGTATGAATTATAATTATATTGTGGAATCATTTAACCTTACTCTAAAACAAAAGGGGAATACCGCTTTTTTAAAGTGGTTTTATCAATTGAATGACACAAAATTGTAAAACACCCCTAGAGAATGTCACAATTGCAACTAGATAGGACATATCTACTATTATTGTCTCGGTTCTCCAAGGTTGGATACTAGAGAAACAACACATGCTTCTCAGGCATCATATCCATTGATAGGATGAGTATAGTATAATATATCTTAGTAGAAAAACTGATCAAGCCTTGGTGATTCTATGAATACCATGACTCTTCAACAGGTGAAATAACTGCATGTTAATAAAGACCAAAGTGTATCATGTATGGAATTTAATGGACATAAGAAAATTATTGTGGATAATAAATCCAAGACATCGATGGTGGGAGGTATGATTAATTTAAATTATACCATTATGTATGTTTTTTATAATATTTCAACCTATATGTTTTTTTTCATATATTTTTTATCTTCTGGGCTTTCATATTAAGATGATGCCTTCTTTTTTGAAACATAAAACTCCACTTAGACAAAGAGGATGATGAGATTTTATGTGAAAATCATGTTATATGACCATAAATATGGGTTAATATATTTTTAACATGTATATGCTCAATATAAAGTATATTAATTAATCAAGGGTATGGATTAACCAAAACCATTCAAATATCACATCAATTTTTATTCCCAATGGGTTAGTTATATAACTAATGATATCATCAAGCATCTATTTATATGGTATTTAAATGTGAATTTAAGTGGATTAATATTTTTGTCCTCATAAGTTATAAATATGTCATACCACTTAGTAATACTGACCATGGAATCTGTCAATGAGGTTGAGAATATTAGTTTTCCCACAGTTGTTTATCTATTTCCTTGTGTTTTAACTAATAATTTATCAGTGTTTCCATCCACTTGTGAAGTGGAGTTTATTATTGATATATGAACATGGATATATCTTATCTCACTTCTATTATATCATATTGAACCAGTAGAATTAAAGGAATTGAATTTCCAATTGGAAAGCATTAGAATGAAAAGGGTTCATCTTTATTAAGGCATATCCATATAATGAACCAATTATTTTTTTCGAAAAAAGGTGGATGGAACTCATAGGATTTGTGTGTATTATCATACACTTACTAAAGATACAATAAAGAATCAGTATCATCTTATATTCATTAGTGATCCATTTAATCAATTTATGGAGCTTAATGGTTCTATAAAATTAACATGTATTCAAGATGTCAACAACATCAGGTTTAGAAGGAGGATATTTTGATGAAAGAATTTAGGTGCAGATGTGGCCATTATGAGTATGTGGTTATGACTTTTCCTCTTAAAAATGCACCAAATATCGTTAAGGAATTAATTAATCATATATTTAAAAGGTATATATATTCTATTTTGGGGGTCTATATGGATGACCTTCTTATTTGATCGAGAAATAAGGTTGATCATGAGACACACTTTAGGATTGTACTGTCTATCATGTAGAACCACAATATATATTTCAAAATTATATTGTTTTTTTAGAAATAAGATAGACATTTATTTTCCCATTTATTCTCAGTAATATGTGTTTCTACTGATCCAATAAAGATAGAAGCTTTGATCTCATGGAAAACACAAAAGAATGTCTATGATATATGCAGTTTAAATTTCTTGGTTTGTTATTATAGATTTAGTGATCATAAATATTTACAACTTCATTCAATAATTAGATATTTTAAAAAAACTGTTCCAGTATAATGGAAGGATGAATGTCAAAAATATTTTCATGATCACAATGGTCACTTAACATCATCACCGATCATGATATTTCAAGAATCACAATTAAAATATGTGGTGTGTTATAATGCTTTGGGACCTGTGTTGGGGTGTGTTATCATGCATGGAGATCATGTTGTTGTTATGGATCACAGAAGTTATGGTTTCATGAGAATAAGTACCCAACCCATGATTTGAGATTAACTCCTATGGTCCTTGCTTTGACAACATGGCGTCCTTACCTCTTTTGTGATAAATTTACAGAGTTTATGGATAACAAGATCATGAAAAATATTTTATCACAATGATAATTGAATATGTGAAAAATAATATAGATGTTCTATCTTTATATGATTGAATTTGAGTTAATGTTTAAACTAGATAAAGGGAACTATATTGTGGATGAATTAATCATGATGTCATATAGGCAACTAGTGAAGTAGACATCAGATCAATATAAGCTAATGTTAGTGATATCCAACATGTACATGGATTTTAAAGACCATGGTTGGGTTGTGGACTTTCATACAGTCTCTTTTGTTCTTCATTTGGTTGAGAAGGTAAAAGAAACAAAAAATATGATTCTGAATGTGTTTCTAAGAGGTGAAAGCATAATGGTGGGGGGCCATTGAAGGATTGAATATTTATAGAAGATCAGTGTTGTGGTTCCGATATTGGATCATCTAACCTTTGGTTTTTCTGAAAAAACTCCTTCATACTTACCACTGTTTGAGATAGGATGCTTATCATGGTCTTTGAAATATGCATAAGTCACTGAAAGGAGAAAACATGTGGGGTATAATGAAATTAAAAGAGGCTGAGTCAATTTTTTGAGATGTCCAACCAATCAATATGTGATTGAAGATCACTAGCTACATGTGAGAATATTTTAGTATTTACTGAATCCCATGTGGAAATGGGAGGATATAACTGTGGATTTTTTTACATGTCCACCATGGATGTTTTGACAACATGATTACATATGGGTGATAGTGAATCGAATCAAAAGATTTTCTCATTTCGTACATATTCTTGAATCGAATATAGTGGATTACTTGTAAAATTATATATCTGAGAAGTCTTAAAAGAACATAACGTCTTAGTCTCCATATTATCGAACCAATATCTAATCATTACATCTTATTTGTGTAAATCCTTATAAAAAACCCGTGAGACTCAGTTGGCTATGAGTACGATGTATCATCTTAAAATATATGTACAATCAGAATGGATGATAAAAACATTGTAAGACATTTCTAAGTATTCTATAATGTATTTATGTGGCCCCTGGGAGGATAAAATTACATTATTGGAGTTATCATTGATTAAAAAATATCTGGACTCAATGCATATGGATCATTTTAAAGCATTGTATGTGTGTCCTTTTCATTCTATAATTTGATTGGAGGAAAATTGACAATTCAATGGATAGACCAAGACTTGTCCAAGTGAAAATAAAGAATATTAAATTGATTAGACATTGGAAGGATATAGATTGGAGTCATTGAAAATTGAATATGGATCATCATCGATAGTATTAGTCATTCAATGTGAGTGATCATTTATTTTTTTAAGAATATATCAAAGGAAAGGGAATATAATATTTTTTAATCATGGAACATTATCTCTATGAGATATAGGGAACATTGATATACCTGAATAGGCTGGAGAGGTGGAATATCTATTGTATTTCCCATAAAGTATAGGTTTAGTGCACAATTTATTTCATGTAACTAAATTATAGAAGTAAAAACCAAATCATAGACATTTTATTTAATGAGATAAGGTATACATATTGATAAATTATATGTTTATTCATGTTCTAATATAGATTTTGGATAGGAAATAGAAATAATTATGTGGGAAAAGCATCGATATCATGTGGTTTTTTATGTATACATGGTCAGATTTAGGAAGAAATGTTGGAGCATGTGAAGGAAATAGTGGATCAGTGTCCTAAAATATGTTAAAACAATGATTTTTTACTAATTTTTGGGGATGGAAAAGCCATTTTTGGGGAGAATGCATCACCCCTAGTTTTAGGTAAATTCCCATTTTCTAATGTATTTTAAGTATATAAAGTTATTGGATTATGTTTTGTTTGGTTCAAATATGATTTTGGAATGTTTTTAAAGCTTTTATAGAGGTGAATATTTTGAGAAATCATACTCAAACATGAGAAACAACTCTAGGAATCGGTGAAACTGAATCAATGGGAACTGGGTAGTCACATTGTTAGATTCACTATTTGTCCAAACCGTGTGGTTGCCAATGTGAAACTATGCAGTGCTAGGTAGTGGGGAATAACACATTTGTTGAACGGTTTGTATAATCATGAGAACCATCCATGGGAAGTGTGTCTTGATATAGTGTCTTAGGCATGGTTAGTCTAATTTTTTCCAAATTGTACAACATCATAGTGAACCATAAAATTTTATATCAAAAAATCATGGATCTAATCGGATTTTACTCATAAAACACACATTCTCCCCTTAATTGGGCTATAAAATGATTTAATATTCCTCCCAAGGCTATATAAACAATTCCTTTCGATCCAATACTGATTCCTTGGGGATTTCAAGTGTGTAAGAGGCCTAAAACCATTGGTAAGTGATCATTATTCATCATTATCCATAGATCTCTTGTTATTCTCCCCTCTCATGGAATCATGGATGTCTTTCATTGGGGATATATACATTCAATTTTACGTCGATATTGATAGGTCCTAATTGTGTTTATTGAAGGTAATGATATCTAAGGAAATTTTTTGTAGTTTCAATACAGGTTTGTAAAAATATTGTGTCATTCTTTTATTTCTCCTACGATTGAGAGGTAGGTCAGTTATGTATTAACTACCCTTGATTAGAACATTAAGTATTTATTTCTATTTGACTTAATTTGTTGAATTTTTTTTTAAAATGATGGTTTGATTTGATTTAATTTTTCATTTGAAATATGATTTTGGAGATAAAGGGAATTTAGAGAATTTTTGTAAATCCCTTGTTTATAATATTAAAATTTGGATATTAAAATTATGGTTTGATGATCCGGTAAATTAATTTTTAAATGATTTTTTTTGAAATGGTTTAACAATATTTTGGAATAATTTTTGGACATGAGATGAATTGTATGGATAATGGTAATGAAGTTCCACTATAAAAGGGATGGAGTATGGACATAAAGTTCCACCTTTAATGGTAACAAAATGATTTTGTTTGTGTGTCTACTTTGTATCTGTGTGGTAGTAGAAAATTATATTCCAATTCAAAAATTTAGAATTGGTAATAAATTCTTCATTGATGTTAACTGAAAAATAGTTTTAGGTTTTTTGATTTATTTCCTTATAAAACTACTATATTTTGATATAAACTACTGTAAATTTATTTTAAAATATTTTATATAAATTTTCTAAAAGATTTTATAATAGTGACGTGAGTTGGGATGTCATAGGGAAAATCATACATTGTTTTATCCTCACCCTCTACTTGGGAAATATGGTGCATTTGTAGATATCATATTTTAAGACACATGTAATGTAAATGTATCTCAGTTATTTGGCGATTCATTGTGATACCATGGGAAAGGATTTTTTGAGTTGGATCATGGAGAATATTTATAGTTAGTGATATGATGTCATTGGTTTCTTGGAGTTTTTTTTTGTTTTTGGCTTCCACTTTTTACTCTATTATTGTTGTTGGTTTGGCTAAAATTTTAGTTGTATTCCATTATACTCATGCATCATATAATGGTTTTTTTGTTTTATCTTATGGTTTTTTTATTTTAATTTTGATGGAAAATCATCCCCCAATTTATTTTTGAAGCCCTTTGAATTTATTTCTAGCCTTTAGTGTCTTAGGGATACCACCTAAGTCCTAGTAGCACTGACTAACTCCTCCAAAGATAATGGGTGAGGGGAGGGATATTACATATGGTATTCAGAACTCTTAATTTAACCAAAAATTAAAACATCATATTCTCCAAATTATTTTACATTCGCCTCTAATGAAAACAAAACAAACCTAGCAAAAAATTTACATAATCTGGAATTTTAATTCAATAATTAATTCTCTTAAATTTTAGGGTCTTTATAGGTTTAGAGTTTTAATGAATTTGGTCATAACTCATACATACCAAAACCATATATTGAAAAGTGGGGAATTTTGATATGTATCCTTCTTTTCCATAATATAAAACATTTAAAATAAAACATGATTTTTTCATGGAAAATATTCATGACTTTTAACATGAATTATTATTTTTATTTACTCATCCTTTAAGCATGTGAATGTTTATGAAAATTTGGGATGAGAATAAAAATTTTGTAAGGGATATAAAAAGAATAAATTTTTTTCCTAGTAAAAACATGAAAACATTTGAAAACAATTTAATAATATCATACCTTTTTACTGAGAAATGGAATCTTCCTTTATAAAAAAGAGCTTTTATCTTTTTTTAAATATTATCTTTGTGAAAAATCATTATAAATCACAGAAATTTAATATAGGTTCTGTGGGACATTATCTATATAAAATCCTTATAAATTTGAATAAACATAACTACATCTTCCAATATAATTATATTGATAACATAATCATTAACCAATGAATTAGAGAGTAATAATGGGCTCAACCATTATATTGTTAGTTATAATGGGGTTCAACCAATCATATTTTATAATATAATGGGGAATATCTCCTTATATATTGAGTTATAATAGGTATCAACCCATCATATCTTGAGATATAATGGGGCTCAATCCATCTTCTAAATGGTATTGTGATCACCCATAATCTATAATGGGGATCAAACCTTCATAAACAATTTCCTATAACCATGACTGAAATGAAGTATATACAGCTTGCATCTCATCCCAAAACTCAATGAAAAATAAATTATTCATTTCAAAACATGATGAACCCTTTTTAAAGTAATTATCTCGATGAAAATATATTTAAAATAATCAGAATCAATCTAGCGAAAGAATATGTATTGAATCATTAAAAAATTTCCCTAGTGGAGCATAAGTGACATCAGGGGTTGTTGATCTTACTGAATCAAAATACCATTATGAGACATTATCAACAATCTTGAGGAAATTAACCTTTTAAATTTGAAATAAATTTTGAAAAATATATCATTACAATAGATTGTGACAAAAATTTTATTTGAATGTAAATTTTGAAACATATAATAGAACCTTTAAAAAAATTATGTTCACAGTGACGAGATAATCTATTCCTGTTGTGAATTTTAAAATAAACATTGTCTTCATATATTTGTAAAGGGATTCAATAGTTACCCATTTATGAATCATAAATATTTTTTTAAACCATTTAAAATAATTTCTCTGAACGTATAAAATATTTTTAAGAAATATTTTTTTAATAAGAAAATTTTCTGAAAACATTATATAAGATATGTATATAGAATAGAAAGATTCTATATCTAAATAAGGATAAAAGATCAGTATCAATTAAAATCAACATTCATAATGTTCCTTTAATCAATATGGTAGTAAATGGAAATTAAACATGTGTACCACATTAATAACCAAATGAAAATAATGAATAATTCACTTAAGAATATAATATAAAATAATTTCTTCAAAATAACCTCCAATATATATAACCATGATAATCAGCGAGATTGTAACATATATCCTTTGCTAATTTCGTAACTTTTTAATCGTAAGACCCATAAATGAATAACTTCAAATAAAATTATAATTATAAATATAACAAATAGATTAATGATATTAAATGTCAAAGGGGAATTATAAAACACAGATAAAATAATACACACTTATATTAATAAATTTATGAACCGATGAAATGGAATTTGAGATGAATAAACCTTACAAAGACCATAAAATTTAATTAAGATTTAATAAATGTATATATTATGTGTAATGAATGAGAACCCACAAAAAACAAGGGGTAATATAGAATAAAACAATTTATAGATTAAATCACACATAATCATTTCATAAAAGAGTTATTGAAGAAGAGTTAGAACTTAAGAAAAATAATTGAGTAAAAATACCTTTATGACTGGGTAACATTCCATTAAAATCCAATTGGATTAATTAATTCAAATAAAAAACAAGATACCATTATTTATAAAGGATTAAATATATAACATATAAATGTATCAGTATATATTCACATTATAAATTAAATTATATGAAAAACAATAAAATGTGCCTCAAAGAAAGAAAATCGAGATGAAATTCATTATGGCTTTGGTAATATTTAAGTCAAAATCTCAGGAAAGTGTGACCTCATATTTATTTTTAAATTAAAATATTTTTTTCATGAAATTAGTCATAGAATAACATATTGGGTAGTATAAACACCAAAGAATATGAATAAGTAGTGAATATGGAATTATTCTCATATAAATATAATTGTGATGAGAAACCCTTACCTTGAGTCATAACATTACTTATATGTCATTTAAATCCTATATAATTAAATTTTATATTTATCTCATCCATTAATAACCTTTTATATTTGTAATAATTTGTAAATAAATAATTTATTTTCTTTATTTTGATGAAATATTTAAATATTAAATCAGTAAAGTCCACTATTGGTGTTTTGAGGACGTTCGGTTTATATTATCAAAATGACCTCAGAATATTGACCATGGTCAAGGCGGTCAATGTCAAATAATCTCCAAAATAATAATAATCACATAATAATAAATTTTATACATTAATTATTATTTTAATTCAAATCCTGAATGATGATTTTTTATAATTAACTATGTTACATTTATTGAGATAGTAGTTTGTACGTACACATAAGTAACTTTTCCATTTTTGGTGATCATTATATAAATATGGTACATAATATTTTATCATTATATAATAATAATATCATAGATAACACATTATTTCTTTAAATATACTTATATGTATCATATATGTTATGTTCTGATGAAAAAAGGAATCATATCGCTTCTTTAAGGTGTTAATCCACAGGTACGCACAACCGACATAATCATTTTTTAGTAAGTGTAATGGTTAGACATAAAATGTTATAAAATATTTTAATATGGATAAATATTTCATTATTACCATAAATAAACATTACCTCTATCATTACAAATAGTTGTGAGAGGAGTTGACTTTAAATGAATTGCAATAGTTCATGAGGTGGTTGTTCTTCGTACACATGAATGATGGTTTTGTTTCATATTTTATAGAAGAGAAGCTTGATTCAGGTTATTAAATAAAAAATAATATCTATGTATAATAGAGATATTATTATTTTTAAATAATTATGGTTGAATAATATTTTAAGGAGTAAGAATAAGAAACCAAAAAACACTCAATTACGAATGATACCTATTTTTTAGAACAACTTTTTTTGTTTAAAATTTTTCTTGTTGGTACCAAAATATGTGCACTGGGAAAAATAAGAAAATGACACTAAATGGTGCCAAATTTTCTGCTTCATGATGCACCCTCACAAAACCCTTCATCACAACAACTATCACAAACCTGAGACCTTATCTATACCCATCATAGAGAAAAGTAATTGTCGACACCACGACTATGAATACCATGAGAGAAGTCTCCACACTGTGGAGGAAAGAAAGTTCACCTCTACGATTACATCAAAATTGAAGGAATCCACTACAACTATTGTGGAGGTAACATAGGAAGCCCCTGCGCCACGTAGGGGATGATGGTCTAATTCATGACTCTGAGAAACCTGAAAAAATTATTTTCTGATGGAGGAGTGAAAATTACATTGTGGTATTCCCTCAGAGCATCATGCCCCCTAGAACTTATAAACTCCTAACTCCCCCGTTCTAAAGGATTTGGCCCTCGACCATTCATCTTCCGAATTCTAAAATCACTAAGTGTTATTTGATCTTAGAACCAAATGGTAAAATGAATCTTCAAATGTACTTGATCATTGATAAAACCATTTTCCTTTTCTAAGATCTACTGTTTTTCTAAGAAGGGATGCCCATTGAGAAGCCTACTGAACATCACAATGAAAGGATACCGCATAGGGTACTCGGGACTTCAAAAATAACCCAATATTCATGATGAACCATCAAAAAACATGTTTACTCAATACGTAGGCCAGACACTAAGCTTCACAAAGCACATCCCTTTTAGAAGTCATATCGTCTATAAGACCACGTGTTCTACGAGCCCGTGAGCTCTATGAAGCCATGTTCTCTATGTTTACCTGTTCTCTGCATGCCTATGAGATTTTCGAGTACCAACTCTACGAGGGCTATTACTTCATGTACCATTATCCCATGCATCCCTCTAGGATTTTATGAATTTATTTTAATGTCCCTTCAGTAGTGATTCATATTTCATTTCATTGCCTCATTCTTCTTCACATAGGCAGACTAACTGCAATTGCTTCTTCACAAAGCCACAGAAACATGGACCCCAATAGATTACTCAACAACCCCATTACCCAATGGAATTACTTGTTCCTTCCATCCCTAATGAGTGGATTGGTGAATGTTATGTATGTCCTAGGGGTTGAGATTGAATCCCCATAGTCCGAGCTACAAGACAATAAAATTCCAAGAACCCACTTCTTGAGCACATGACATTAAACTATGATCACTACATATGTGACAATACCAGAGAGGATTGTGAAGAGTATGGGAACTAATTCCCCCTCACTCCCCTCTCACTTTATGATTCATCGCCATGCACACCTCGATCAGTCTCTGCATATGCCTCGGAACCCCCCCCCCCTGATGGAGTGTTTCAGGTATGATGTCTATATCCTATTCGTATGTCTAGACACCCTCCTTTCTCATTGGTCCACCCTCCTGGAGTAAGTCCCAGAATTCCTCTCCTTGGGCCTCTTGCCATACAAAACCTCACACCAGATCTCGTGGATGCAATTTCCCTGACACAATCTATGGTATATTTCCGCATCTTATTTCTCACACCAAGTATGACTCACATGGTCTTAGAGTGATGATTGACCCTAAAATCCTATATGGGTTGCCTTGGTGTGTAATACCTAGGCCTTTTTAAGCTAAAATACATGGAATTTGATCTTTTCCATTTTGGGAAAATGTAAGTAGGAAGCATCCTTAGCTTCAAGCCCATTATCCCTCTATCTCGATCATTTCACATCATTTCATGGATTGTACAACATGATGATAAAATGTATAACCCTTTAGTCCTGCATGATGTGAAACTATTTCTCCAAACCACATGGGATTTGGTTCTTTTTGGATATGTAGGAAGTCTCTTTGAGGTTAAATACAAATCAATGGTAAAATCTGGTGCTCCTTTGTGGGGATGTACCATTGTGATGTGATATATTCCCTCTTTGGTAAATATCTCTCGAATCATCCTCCTTGATGTAATATGAGTTCCCCAGGTAGTTATCCATGTGTAATCCCCATTAATTTCATCACTCTTTTCAGTACTCAGGCAGCTAAACATGTGTAATCCATAACATCTATTCAGGTTGTTTTCCATTATGCACTCCATGATCCCATGAGGCACCACCACGAACTACGTGTACATTGATTCCCAACCATTAGGATATGTAGGAAGCCTCTTTGTGGTTTCGGACCATCACCATGTCCAATCCAGGTCTCTCCCTAGAGCCTTTGTGTTTCAGGAAGATCATTCCTTAACCAATTGGTTCTATTTCCTTTGGGTCCCCACCCACTCGTCCATTATCACAATCGAATTATTTAGGTGTCCTATCACCCCACCGAACTATGTGGAATTTGATTCCCTACCACGAGGATACCTCGGAAGCCTCCCTGAGGTTCAAGACCAACACCACTATGATCATCTTTTTTGTGGTTTCATCCCTTTCATCTTCATCATTAGATACATCCGTCATCATCCATATTAACTTTTACCCTGACCTTCATTTCCTGGTGGAATCAGGCCACCCATCCCAGTACTATTTATAGTATTCGGGTAGCTACTCATGTGTAACCCCCAGACCACCCATTGATATTACACGGGTTTTTATACATGTCCTCTAAAGATGGTATATAGGAAGACTTTGTGTGGTTCAATCCCACCTAATGTTAAAACGTGGTGTCCCCTTTACATGGACCTATCCTATTCATTGATTCTTCCTTTGAGGTTCCCATATCCACAATCATTAGTGTTCTGAGCAGTCTCATATATATCCTCAAGATGTTAAACTCGTGGAACACCCCATGTTAAACATGGTAATATGAGGAAAACCTAAAAATACATTATTATGGAATACAATTACCCTCAATTTATGTGGGATTCCTTGCGCTTCTTCACCCTCAAGAAGCCCTTTCATATGTGGAAATTGCAGGTGCACCAGTGTTCCAGCCCCTAAATAGGCTAGAAATTCATAATGTGATTAATCCCCTAACCAAAGGTTTATCCCCTGAAATAACCCCTTGGAATTTCCTGATATAATTAGTGTAATTAATAGTAATCCACAAAGATATTTCAATGGGAATAGTTTAATGAACAACACAATAGAATTTATGGGATTCTCTGACTAGGTGATGGATTTTGAGGAGGAATCCACTGAAAGAGAGGAAAAAATCCCATTATCCTATTTCTATCAAGGAAAATCATATCTAAAGAAGGGATGAATGTTGACCACCATTGGTAAGTGGGAATGAAGGGAAATAACAAGCAAATCCCCACAGAAGGATGTGTGCCCTGACAAAAGTGTCGAAAATAGAAATGGTGAACCAGACATGAATTCGTCTCACCAACATGGGGATCAATATCATTCAAGACATCAGAATATTAGGGTGCCACCAAATACAACTATTTGATTCCATGTACTACGAACCCATAGTATGTCAGGAATGAAACAAACTAGGATTTAGGGAAGTTGATCATTGGACATCCAGATCTATGATTTTGTGAGTGTGGATATTTCTATACAGCCATGGAAGACTGAAAAGATATGGGTCACTAGGCATCACTTTTCTATTGTATATACTAACGGCTGAATTTTTCAGCTTTGTGAGACCCTAGCTACAACTATAGAAAGCTGATCACCTCCCTCCCACAGATGTAGGGAAGGAGAAATACCAATATGATAGTTTTATATGGCTTCATCACTTCTAAAAATACTTCTACAACTATAGCTACCAGGAACCCATTCCCCATCCCAACCTCTAAATGTATTCAAATGAAGGTGGTCAATATTGTTTTTTTCGATACAAACAAGAGGGGTCATCCTGAAAAGGGATATGGCCCATAAATACATGGATTAATACCTGAATATTTAGTACCACCTCCCCCAAGGGATGTGTAGGGAGCCACTTATCCCCACTATAACCTACAATAGCTTTGAGAGCTAGTCCCTGGAGCGCTCTTATGATCCACTACCTTATCAAGATGAAGTAAGGGATGGCTGAGTCCTTTCGGTTAGGAATTCCACTAGGGAACCACCGTAGGGGGATCCCACCTAGACATGTCATCATCACCAACTTGTCCCACTTATTATGGAGTATACGGTCCATACCCCAGAACATCAGGCACTAGTTAGAATGACACGACGTCAATGTCGGGTGCATGCTCATGAAGACACCATCCTTGGGGAATCATTTTCCACTACAAATTTGGGATGAGACACCACTAGTGTGTTCTATTTTTTCCCTTATATTGTTATAGAGTGGGGGGAACACATATCCCATAGTATGGATGCTTCCATGCCTAGTCCAGAGTGAGGAACTAACCACCTCAAAAGCATTTTGAGTTGACTCTGGCCATCATTGCAAGCAGCAGTCATCAGGGGCCGACCCTCGATTATGATTTTCATTATGGAGTTCCTCTATATACCATCATTAGATATAGTAGAGGTCCTCCCTACTCTCTCATCCATCTGGGAGGTCCTCCCCATGCCACCATCTTCATCCCTTGAAGAGGTATTCCCCATCTTGTTGACACTCAGCACAAAGGACCTATTTGTTCCCCTAGTCTCAGGAATATACATTTCTATTTCCTACCTGGTTATCAACATGATGATCCACCTTTCCCTCTCTCCTACCAGTATGGGGGACCTCCCTGTGTTCTCACCAACTACAGAAGAGTCCCTCCACTCTTCATCGAAGGTCATCGTGGTGGTCTTTACCATATCAAGTATGGTCAAAACAAAGGCCATCATCGTACCATATCTACCAAATCCAGCTGATGCGGAGGTCCTATATGTTTTAAAAACAGTCAACATGGAGATCCTCCCTATGCACTGACTAGTCCTAGTGGAGGCCCTCCACACTCCAACACTCTCAGTCATGGAGGTCCCTCCCGTGTTCTATTTGAAATTTTCTCTAGTGCTCCTTACACCCCAGTTTCTCTAAGTAGAAAGGTCCCCTCCATGTTAAATATCTACCCTTCACTGAAGAATCATCCTAGGGTAGGAGGGTGGGTGTTCACCACAAGAGTAAGAACACTAAGAATCCTTAAAATGAAATCAAACCCATCTGCTTTTCCAATGTAGATGTGAACTGCAATTCCATGATGGAACCTTTACACTGATCCTTGATGTCGGGGTATGAGGAAGGAACTAGGCTTATAATCCTCATATTTTTGAAAATTGAGGTCCACCAGATCCCTCAATCCCACCGATTATACTTATAGGATGAGGAATATTTGTTCCTTTTATAGGATCTGGAGATGTAATCCTTCTTATAATCAACATGATCATTCTCTACCTCCAAAAGAGATCACAGAGAGTGGTTCTTGGAAACAATAGGGGATGATAAACTGCATGAACCACCTCCAAGGACCGCATCCCCAGTACAAATATCAGTGGTCATTGGTCCATATTATATACATATGGTTGTGCTATCAGTGCATTCTTCTGAATAAATCCCATGATTCATCAACTTTTCAGCTGACAGGCAGTAATCTCCATCGACCAGTTTACCCCTAAAATGGTCTGCTTCAATGTTTTTACAAATCCCAAAACCGCTTCCAGTTGAAGAGTGGGGAAAACAAAGACCATATCTAGAGTTAGAGATGATATTTTTTTGGACATTCTTGCAAAGGAACATTTCCCAATGATTTTTTTGGCCAATTGAAACTAAAAAAATCATCATTTCGGAGTCCATTACCCTGGATGAGGTTATGTGCATCCACCAAACCTTAGGTATGACACAGTTCTATCTCCGTTGTCAAGAAATAGCTTACCCCATGAGTCATGAACACTAAAAAAGACATTTCATAGTAGTGGTTCCTAGTTGAGTTGGCCACACTCCTTGTTGCTCATCACCCTATGTCACCTAGTTATCATCAAACCCTCTAGAAACAATGAATTTACAACATCACTATGCACTACAAATTTATTAAAGATGATCCCCCACATGTCCATATCTGTGGATGGGGGTAGAATGCAACCCTACATTACTGCCCTATCCTGTTTAAGCCTGATTCACCTGGGGATATTGAGGATATGTCTCATGGCATCATCATAGTGAAGAATGTCATTTTTGAGTTATACCGATAAGGGGATACTAGAACAAGGCTTGGAGAAGAGGAACGACCCACATGGGCAGTCCAACACCTGGAAGACCTTTCAAGTGTCCATACATTCCAAAATATTTCTTTCCTTGGCCATACTGAACCTTTCAAGTCATTTCCACTCAGTCAAGACCCCAAAAAGGGAAAAGAAATAATTGGGACTGTCAATCCCTCTAAACCATTTGGATCAGTTCAAAAGAAGGACGACGACCCTGAAAGGGTGATGTTGTGTTAGTAGCTTGATGAATAGAAAACCAATGATGATGATCTATTCACTTAGTGTGTCGTTGAA
The DNA here is from genome assembly GCA_963277665.1 of Viscum album. Taxonomy (NCBI): domain Eukaryota; kingdom Viridiplantae; phylum Streptophyta; class Magnoliopsida; order Santalales; family Viscaceae; genus Viscum; species Viscum album. The sequence continues at coordinate 1,417,433,707 of OY728123.1, read as the reverse complement.
TAGTGTCTAGATTATGGTAATCCTTGGTCGGGGAAATAGCGGATGGGGCAGGTACAACTTCTTAATGATGAGTTTCTTTTTGGGGATCTAGACAACCCTACCCATCTAGATAGGGTTGAGGCTGGTGTTCATGGAAATCATCCATGATATGCATCACCCAATCCACCTGACTTGTGTGAAAACCTTCCCCTGGACCAATCTCATGTTCCAACAGCCACTCTACAAGTTATTCACCCATATCCTCTGGTAATTTATTTATCCGCCCAATGTGCCGGTGGTCCCTCTTACCATGTTGAAAAACCCTTCAATGAATTGGTGTTCAGGGACCATCATCAAGATTTGAATCCTCATCAATATGATTTGATAGAATCACTTATTTCTCACCTAGAGGCTCTGGAAACACTATAGGTGGCAATCCATCCTGATTTAAATTCATATCTAGCATGGGTGGATGATAAGATAGTATCCCCATGTTTCGAAAATCCTACCTCTGCCAACCTTTAATGGGACGAGCGATCTTCTGCAGCATCTGGCCCACTTTATTTTACAATGTAGACCCATTATCAGTAATCTATCATAGAAGGAAGATACCAAAATCTAGTGTTTTGTATAGACACTGGAATGGCCCATATTTGTTTGGTTCGTCCATTTACCCATTGGGTTAACAGAAGGTTGAGAGGATCCTCATAGGCAGTTTCTCTATTAGTTTAGTTCCATGACTTGAAAGACAGTTATTTCTGACCTCTTCAAGTGAGAGAAAAGGTCATATGATCGACTCATAGACTTTTTCACCTGGTGGAAGGACCTCACATATTCGTTGGATATTCCTCTAACCACGAAACAACTACTAATTATCTGTGTGTGGAATTTGAATACTGAACCGATCTCTTCTCTTATCACTAATAACATCCCTGTGGGGTTCTAGGATTTCTCTGACAAATCTCATTGTCTAGAGGATGCCATATAGAAAGCCCATCAGACACATACATTGCCTCCAATAGCTCCCCCAAGAAGATCCGCCAAGGCCAAGACTAGAGTGGAAGCAGAAATAAAGACCCCTAGGTAGATGGAATTGTTATCGATAGATCCAACTTCACAGCTTCACTGAGTCCCACCAACTCAGGAACAACCTCGAGCTCTACATTTCCCAGCTCAGAATCGGTATTTACCCCCATGTAACACGCCACTACCACCTAGGTGAGATAAATAGGTTCCACCTCCTTGACTACCTCATCTATCCACTCATGAGGGAAAATCTCACAGAGATTCTTTCTTGGATCAGAGGAATTAGGCCTACAAATTTATTGAGGCTCAGGTTCCTGGTTATTTCAGAGCACCTTGGACTATGGAATCCTATGGTTGAAATAATGTATGAGGCCAAAGAGGTAGATCTCACAGATCACCCCAATTATTGACCCAATCATGGGTTCCATGGGTACACCCTCAAGAAGTTCTATGTGCTTAATGACTCACTTCAAGACCATGTCAATAAAAACATAATCAGATTGGGTCCATCCCCGAAACAGTTGGCATGTGTGTTTATGAATCCTGACAGTGATACTGTGGGTGAATGGAACCTGGTTTCTGACCGTGAGTGTCAAAAATATGATGAACGGTTGGCTCACAAGGCAGTCTCCCATACCCATGGTATTATTTATCCATGATTGAATAAGCTCGAACCTTATTATGTCATTACACTACCTTTGTCTACTACCTTTGCATCAACATATCAGCCTTCGTTTTCTCAGGGGAGTATGAACCGATGACACAAGGGAAGAAAAATACATCCACCTATACCAAATCCATCTGACACTCTCAGAGATTACATTGTCCCAATGATGGTGATTGCCCTCAAAATCATCCCAACAATGGAGGAATCTTCATGTGATGACCAAGAGTATGCTTCGGTCAATACCATTGAGCTGGAAAACGCTTACATTGTTTCCAATGTCAAAGAGCATCTGGTTGTACCTTCCAATGTTCCAAATAGATTCTAGCATAGACGAAGTAGTGGGTATATAAATCACAATAATTTATTGGCATGTGCTTCTAGACAATTCGTTAATGTCACCGAGACTAGATAGCAGGCCCAGGTAATTTCTTATTATGTGTAGCCTTCTAATCTCATTTATCATATTCACCCCCTCCTCAGTTTGTACTCCTAGATCAGGCAGAGCCACCATGACCATGATATAATTAGCCAAATTCCATTATGGATTGAAATAAGTAATATTGTCATCATTTTTTAGACACTCTATGTGGTTCGACTAGTGTGCAGTGAGACATCCCTAGCACAAGTCAGAATCTTCCAGTTCGACCAATAACACCTGTCATTCCTCCTACAGCATAGAAACCTCCTTTAGGAAGAAGTTTACACCTCAGATAGAAGTATAATGTTATAATTCACCATTACAACATTCTCGGGAGGATCTTTATCCCTTTATAACTACTCTTTTCTACATATATGTGAAAATACCTCACAAAAACCTTTAATATCCCTTATTACTCTGAAATATAGGTAACTTCCATAGAGTCATTCCATGATGAGGATGTTGAGCTTGTTGAATTTCAGTCCATCATCTCCTTCTCTGCAAAATATTATGGTTCTCTTATATAGGGGAACATCCACCCACTTTACATCACTGGTCAATTCAATGGTGTGGAGGTCTATCACTATCTTGTCAACACAGGATGTAGGATCAGTCTTATCCCAACCAATACACTCCACAAGATGGGGCTGTCTGAAATGGATCTAAGTCCCTCTAACATGAAGATTCAAGGTCGTGATAGGAGGGATAATACACTAGTTGGTAGGATATTCATTAAAACAACATTTGGTGGCCTAATTGACAGTACTGAGTTCATGGTTGTCCCACAAGACACCACATACAATGCATTAATGGGTAGAACATGGATCCACCTTAATTTGGTAGTTAATTCCACATATCACCAATACCTTAAGTACTTCTTTAATGGTTGAGTAGGCATACTCCAAGGTGATGCGTCTCCCTTTTCCTCTTTTGAATCCCACTTCATAGATGATAACTACTATAGGACCAATGATATGAAGGTTCAGTCCAATGAGGTTTAACACACTACTATTGTGGCTGCCCCATGGATTAAATTTTATGATGCATACATTATACCAATTCACCGATTGGAGGCCACGACCCCAAACATGGGGAAATAATTTGTTATCTCGAGGATATGGAGGAAGGTCATTCCCACGTATATGTAATTCAAGAAGATCACCATGTATTCCTACAAAAATCAGGCTCGAGTAATCCCAAATCCACTTACCCCTATAAGGTATCAGGGAAGATTGAAACAGGGCAACAACAATTTGTCATACTTTCTTGTTCCACCAGGTTATGATAAATTGGATCAAGATGATTTGACACTATTTTTTTGATATAATAAAATATGTATCCTTAAGTAGAACGCCATATGGGATTGTTCTGAATGTTTTCTTTTCCCTGGTATCAGTAGTGCTGGAGTCCCTAGATGAGGTTTCCACTGTCTCTATAGCAGGGACTAGGGTCCCATCAGGATCTGTCGACTAGGAGTAGTTTCCTCTTATAAATGATCCTATCACCATGGATAATGATGTGGATTTGCGAGATTCACCTCCGTCGTTCAAAGAGGGTGTCTCCACTACGGTTGATGAATTGGTACATGTGAACAAAGGTACATATACATATCTAAAACCAACACTGATCAGCACTACAATGCTTATTCATGAGCAACAATGATACATGTATTTCATAATGATGCATTATGATATATTTTCTTGGAGTTATTAATATATTCTAGGGCTAGATCCTCAGGTCACCATCCACCGTCTCGATCAACCAGTAAATAAACACGAGTTCAAACATCCTTCTAGAATGATTCACCCTTCAAACGGTGCCATGGATGATGCTGAGGTCTATAAGATCATCAAAGACAACATCATCAAGGAGGTAGAGTTCCCCCAAATGGTTTGTTAACATTATGACCATCAGGAAGAAGAATGGAAAGATCAGAGTCTACATCAACTTTTTGGATCTCAACGGTCACTATCTAAAGGATGATTTTCCCCATCCTATGATAAAACTATTGATTGAAACCAACGATGGGCTTCAGGCTCTCCTCATCATGGATGGTTATTCCAGTTATAATAAAATCTGAATGGACCCTGAGGATGAAGATTTTACCACCATTAGGGTACCACAAGGTAATTTCTAATTCTAGGTAATAGCATTAAGTGTAAGGAATGTAGGTTCCACCTATCTGTGTTCCAAACACTTCATACTCAAGCCGATCGTCAATACATTGGTGGAATTCTATGTAGAAGATTAGGGGGGTTAAATATCTCTTATTCCAGGACCATCTTAGGGATCTTGAAAAAAGTGTTTGACATCCTATTTCCCTGCTATCTGATTATGAACACCCTTATGTGTTCCTTTGGGGTTACCTTGGGAAAGTTCCTTAGCTTTGTTGTTAAATACAGGGGTATCGAGATCGATCCAAATAAGATCAAGTCTATTAGTCTAATGTATCTTCCAAGTAACATTCGGGATCATTGAGGATTTCAAGGCCACGTAGCCTAAATATGTTGATTCATCAAAAATATGAATGTATAGTGTAAGACCTTTTCCCAAATCATGAATAAAGTTACGGATTATCAGTTGGATGAAGAGTTTCATAATGTTATTGATGAAATCAGTCAGCATGTACTAAGCCTCTGATTTTGATGCCACATATATTATGAAATATATTGTTCCCTATGTGACTGCTCATGAATAGTCACTCAGTTCCCTTATTTCTTACATGAACAAGGAGGGAACATAAAATAGTTTATACTCTATTAGCCGCATGCTCCTGGATACAGAGGAATGAATTTCTTCTATCTAGAAGAGATGTCTTACGCTGGTATTCGAAGTGAAGAAATAACAACATTACATCCAGCACCATGAGAGACATCTTGTGTCCCAAGTGGATCCTCAGAAGTACATTTTAAACCACCCCATGTTGATAGGATGCCCATATTTGTTGGTAGTGATAATTCAATAGTTTGACATCATGTTTTCCCCTATAAGTCAATCAAGGAATAGGCATCATAAGACTTTCATTCCACCCATCCAGGACCCAAAGAACAGTCTCTAGATCTTGAAATTCTAGATGAATCCATCCTTTCAGTGGACCATTTTGTTCTATTTTAGAATATTAACATTGATGGTGCTTCTCAAATCCATACTTGGAGGAGACTCAATGATCTCAGACACAACATAGCATGCCTGGGTGTTGCCTTCATCACGACTGTGCAACCTGTCCTTCCCTATTCATTCATGTTTTCATAGGTTTTCACCAACAATGAGGCAGATTATCAAACCCTCAATACTATTCTCAACCTGGACCTTGAGATTGATGTTCCACACCTGTATGTGAAAGGGGACTTTAAACTAGTCATCTACTAGATCAGTGATGACTACAAATTCAGAAATCTAGAGATCTTACCTCTTTTTGAACGTACATGCCATGTAATGGACTAGTTCCCTTCTCGGCCAGAAGTTACTCATGTCCCACAATCATAGAACAGTAGAGCCAATGCCTTGGCTAGCATGTCCTCCTCTCTTATAGAGCATGATCAGGATGATTTTATTATCTATGTGGCGCATCGAAGATTCAACACTCCCATTACACTGAACGTAGATTATATCCCACAGGAAATACACCTTAATACCAATTACCTCACATCAAGAACTCAATTTCCACTTGAAGTAGTATTGGTGGAGACCCTTGACTACATTACTCCATTTATCGAGTATATCAAGCACGGTAATATCCCAAATGACCGAGCTTAACGTCAACGAATCTAATAGAACACAATGTAGTTCACCCTCCAAAGTGGTCCATGTGTTGAAAAGACCATCTACAGACAAGGGTTTGATGGGATTATCATCAATTCTATTAAAGGATATGAGATTTATCAGGTTATATAGGATCTTTATGTCAGTTCTTGTGAGGTTCATCTGGAAGGGTCGAAACACATTCATCAAATCCGAAGATTGGGATATTTTTTTCCACCATGATCCATGACTGTATCTATTTTTTCAATAGGTTCCCCACAAGCCAGATTCATGCTAATTTTGAGAATTGGCCACCAGAGCCTCTCCATGCTACCATGTACTCTTGGTCCATTGTAGTTTGGGGACTCGATATAGTGGGACCATATCCACTAGCAACCGATCACCAGTGCAGGTTCATCCTAACTGCTGCGTATTTTTTTCAAGTTGGTAGAGGCAGTTCCACTCAATGATTTAAGGTCTGTTCCATAAAGTACATTGTGATCTCCAATATCATCTAACGATTCAGAGTCTCTCACTCTTTTATCACTAATAATGAGTAGATAACTTGTAATTCCACCCAAGTGATTCCATATTACCTAGGGTATAGAACAGAGGCATTCTTTCCCCTTGAGATTCTATTAGCCTTAATACACGTACCCATCTACGATCACCAGGATCAAGACAAACTAGATGAAATATATCTAGATGAACTAGAAGAACATGAAGGAGATAGATTTTGTGCCTTTTACAATCTAGAGAGGCATAACAACACTATTTCTAGGGCTTTCAATAAGTAAGTTTTACTCTTCACTTTCTTATAATGTGACATTGTATTGGACTTGAGAACACCAATGATATCTGGAAGGAAGCCACCAAAGCTAGAGCCCAAATGGGAGAGACCGTATGTCATTACATGGTTTACCCAAGTGGTGGGTACACTATGGTCACTATGGATAGTGAGCGTATTACTCCCCCACCAATGCCAAAATCCTCAAGCCGTACTTTGCGTAAGAAAATGTTTATCCTGCCAGACATTAATCTCATCATCCTCATCCTAAATGACATTAAATTGTAAATGGTAAGAATACTCTATGTTCTGAGATCTATAACCCTAAAATAAGATCTCTTTAGTCACGTATGATGATATACTATGAATGGTGAATACAAATCATAGTCTGAGATTTATGTTGTTAAACTAAGATCTCCCTTGTCCTTATCATAAGACGTTAAACATTACTGGTACCGCCATGATTCATGTATCCCTTTATTTCGTTCTCCATCAACATTCACTTCTAAAAGGACCCATATAGAAACATGGTCACATGCCACATTGGCTCACCTGCCATTTGAGGTCAAATCCTATAGGATCTTGAACGATAAGTTGACACAAGTCACGTATTGAGAATATTGTCAGTGGTCGATGCTAAATTATTTTTTCCCATTCTAGGTCACACGATATGCATACTGTGTTGAGAAAATGATCATAAATCATCCAGAATCATTATTTTCATCCCCATGGTCTCCCAAATGACAGGCACGTTGATTCACATTTTTCCTCTCTTTTGTCCCATGCACATGACCATAAACTGGGAATCTACGGTCCAAACTCTATGACCTTAAAAAATGATCCTCCAGGTCCTTCTCACATGACATTAAATTGAACTACATTTTCGGAACTACATATGGCTTGATTCCCATCCTCTTGGGATACATTGGAATGACCAGACATTTTATCTTTGGGTCAAGCCCAAAAAATCCCTTTTCCCAATCAGGATTAGTTCTCTTCGAGGGGTTCATATGGTGTGGTGTGGAATTCTTTAGTTCCCATTCATGTTAGTATTAAAATGGATGTATCATGTGCTCCTCCTTCAAAACATTCTTTTTTTCTCACATCCATACTGCATGAAATTAAACTGCATGATATTTTCAGAACTACATATGGCTTGATTCCCATCATTATGGGATATGTAGGAACACCCGAACGATTCCTCCTCAGATCTGGACCCGGTTTTTAGAAATATTATCTTCTTTATGGCCCCTTGGCATAAGTATTCTTTGGAGTATGAGGTGTGGTGTGGAATTATGTCCTCATTCAGTTTGGGTTTGCAATAACCACACTACGTACCTCTCTCAAGAGATCTTTATTCCCTATACTTAACACATGATGATAAACTGCATGGTATATTCAGAAATATGTGTGTCTTGATTTCCATCCTTATGGGATACGTAGGAATGAACAGACATTTCATCTTTAGGTCTAGCCCCAACAATCATACATTTTGTCTCTCGTATGGTCTCTTGGCCTATATTATCGTTGGAGTATTTAGTATGGTGTGGAATTTTGTCCTCATTCATGTTGGGTTTTTAAAAACCACCCAGGTACCCCTCTTAATATATCGGCATTCCTTTTCCTTACCACATGACATTAACTACAAGTAATTTTCAAAACAACCTTTGGCTTGATTGCTATCCTTATGAGATACATAATAATTCCCATACATTTCATCTTCGTGTCCAGCCCCAAGTATCATATATTCTTATTTCCTTACGGCATCTAAACTTTAGTATCTCGAGATCACATGATGCAGTGTGGACGTTTTTCCTCATTCCTGTTGGGTTTGAAATAGTTATACCTTGTACCCCTCCTTCAAGAGCATCCATTTTTTCATTTCATCCTTATAACATGATGTTATACTACATTTTATTTTAAATAACCATGTATGGGTTGATTACTATAATTATGGGATATGTTGTAACACCCAAATATTTGGTCTTTGGGTCCAACCCTAGGTCCCTCAATCATTTCTATCCCATTGGCATGAGGTTCCCCTTGGGATTTCACACGTTGTGGTGTGGAATTTCCTTATCCACATTTACATCATGTACACCATATCACTCCAATAACATTACCTTTAGAACCTCATTATTTTGTACGTGTCAAAACCATATGATGTTACACTATGCTTACTCATCCCACATGAATTTAAACGGGTGTGCCTTTACCGCATGATGTTAGAGTTCATGTGCTGGTCCTGTCATATGACCTTAAACAACAAAACTATTGTCCTGGTTGCACGATGAAAAACAACACTGCATTGTGGGGTCTTCTGTTGAAGAGACATCATATTTGGAATCAGTCATACATTATGATATTTTTCAAGGCCTACGTATGCCTTTATTCTTGCAGTGATGCTCAGATTCTCCATCCTGGATTTGTTTATCCAAAAACACACTCACACTAATGAACAAACAAGATCTATCAAATTTCTCTTCTTTCAGTGCGAGGGTCAGACCTGTATGATATTATTTCCCCTTGAATTAGTATCTTACCATGTTTTTTTCAAGAACTGTATATGGATTTATTCCCATCCTCATGGGATATGTAAGAATACCCAAACATTCTATCATTGGTTATATCTATAGGTTCATCAACCCCTTTTTTACCCCTTCTTTTCTGGACATCTCAACCTCTATTATTCCTCATCAACATGCATAGATGAACAATGGTTTACGACATATATTGCTGGGTTCTACATGGACATGTTGTCATCTGTTTCGATGATTCACATGTGCCTTAATTTGGTTTTACATCCCCTTTAACAGCTGATGGGAACCCTAAACGGTATGGATTATCAACCTTAAGGCTCTCCTACCTTTTCATGACAACAACCTTGATGATTTTGAATGAATTTTTGAGACAGGTTTCGTGTTTCATATACTGTCAGTGGCCGACCCTCAGGTGTTAGTTCCCATTTCAGGTAACAAGATATGGATGTTGTGGATTGAATCTAGTCAACAGCTATCCTATATCATTATTACAGCCCCATTAAGCCCTAAATATTGGCCTATTGATTCACATATCATTCCATCTCATCATATTAAGATAAAACATCTACACCCTCAATGTTATCCCTTCATGTACCTATTTGTGTTGGAAGGACGATCTAGTGTCGTGGGGCACCCCTCAACATAGCACCTTCGTCCCCAAATTTGTGATTTTGTATATTGTAAAGATATTAACATCAATTTTTTCCCACACTAAGCATGGATCATGTAGCCTTAGATATTTTTATACGGTTTTTTCTTTCATGGAAGTGTCGTGATTCTTCTTGGTCTGAAATCGTTCACATTAAACTAGGAGATCAGGTCCCCTAGTCCTGATATTATGACTTTAAACTATGTTCATTATCCGAGTAATTTGTGATGTGGTGAGTAATACCATGTACCTATTAACATCATGTTGCTTTGTGGTTCCACATAACATATTTCAACTTTGGGTACCATCCCCTTTTCATCTGAGCTCTATGACTATAAGATAAGATCCCTTGCATCCTTATTGTATGACGCTTAACTATTTCTTCTTAACCAGGTCTATTTAATGATATATTACTCAACCATATGATGTCTGCACTTGAGAATACATTTCTACTTTTTGGAATTGGCCATCTTCTGTACCACCTACATGAACTATGTGTGGCTCAATTTCAATCCTTATTGGATATATATTGACACCCAGACTCCATTTTTATGGTCTAGTCGTAACCACATTATCCTCCTCAACCCCCTCTGGACTAGGTTCCCCCAGATATACAAGGTGTTGTGTGGACTTCTTCAGACCTCATTCATGTCGGGATTATAATAATCGCACAGTGTAATTCCTTCGAGATTACCACTCCTTACGTTCATCCACCATGATACTTAAACTATGTGGGTAATGTTTGTGCTTCTCACATTCATTCATTTGTTGTTTTAATTATATTTAACATAAAAGGGACCCCTAATAGAATGTATTATAGGACTCAGTTCTCTCCTACTATCTTGGGCCAATGTCCTTGAGAATTTCGAACAACATTACGAGACCTGTTTTGTGTAGCAAATTTGGTCAACAGTCAACCCTCATTTGTTTTTTTTCCATTCTAGGATAACATGATATGGATATTTTGTTTCAAAAATGGTCAAAAGTTATCCTTTATCATCTTGTCTCTCCTATTACATCCCAAATATCTAATTTTTTTAATCAGATGTTTAATTCCCTTGTCCATTATATAGACCCTCGACTCCATTGGTGTTGTAACTCTGTGCATTCACACACATCCAGAAGGGATGTTAGTTTATCTCGGCTTTTCCCCACAATATATTTCTTTTCAACTATTTCATTCTCTCATTAGACAGGGAAGGACTGATAATACTTCTTGTTTACTATACCGAGCAAGGATCATGTTGGATGAGTAGTTGAGGTAGGTTAAAACACATATACGAGATGGTGTGAACAATATGTCCTGCCATACATCCTTAATCTATGACACTATCATCCTCAACACATGACATTAATCTATTTGGAATTCAATGAACTATGAAAGTATTGATTCTTGTACTTGTATGGTACGTAGAGACCTTCATTCATCTGATCCCTTGGTCAATTCAACTAAATGGTAAACTCCATGTATTTTCCTTCTTGGCACTGACATTCCTTTCAGGAATGTGTGATGTTGTGTGGACCTCTCTGGTCGTCATTCACATCAGGTTATGAACCACACCACACATTTCGCCTTTAGGTTACCAATGTCCTCGATGCATGACTTTAAATGGTGGCCCTACACTGAATAAGTTCATGATTCCCCATTATAATTATGGGATACATCATCATCCTCGCCACCGAGGATTTCTCCCACTAGCATTGTTCTATGACCACAATGTTTTTAGGAACTAGGTTTTTCTTGATTTTCATACTTATGGAATACATATCGTTTCCCTGGTATTTCACCTCAGGACCAACCCAAGGACTATTAACTTTCATAGTTCCTTTCCCTTAATCATATTACGAACACTATGGCCTTAAACTAGTGGTTCCTAGTCCATGTCACATGAAATTAAGTTATTGGGTAGGATCTATGTAGTAAGACCTTAAACAAAGTGCAACATCTTAACCATATGATATTAAGATATCAATCCATAGTATTCATCATATGATGCTAAATTGTGTGCTTATCATTCCCATCTACACGACATAATACTTTAGACCACCTTAGGTCCTCACTATAGAGGTCCCTCCTAGAATTAGTGCGGATCTTGATTCAGACCAATATGATCACCCATTGTACTTTCATCATGGTGGAGAAATTTTAAAAGGGATGGACATTATTCAATAAACACATCGTTCTATAACCATGAATTCTGTGCCCTCTATTTCGTATCCCCATTCCATTTCACGTTTGGAGGAACCCCTTAATGGTTAGGATGATCTTCCATAAAGATCACCTACCATCCTAGTCTAATGTTCTAAAGGACATCGGAAGACACTTCCTGTTTGGCCTCATTTTAGTTATTTAACATTGTTTTTTTCTTCCCATTTTAGTCATATGTGATGCCGATGTTGTGTTTCGAAATTTTTCAATAGTTATCCTCCATCATCATGCCATCATCACTATGTTCCTAATTTTGGGTATTGTAACTCAAATTATTCATTCCCCTTTTAATGAATTTTCTCGAACACCCCTAGAAGTATCCCCCTGATGCACTATAGCATGTTGTAAGAGAGTAGTTTAGCTATTTAGAGAATTCAATTTTATATCCATGTCCCAGTTTCTTCCTGAAAACATGTAGTGGTCATTCATACCCCGAATATTCGGTGATTGGTTGGTGCTCTCATATGAAAGGGAAATAATTGTGTAGTCATCCCCTGTCTCTCACATCGGGCATGACCCATGTGAGCTTAAGGATTTATCGCTAGATATTTTATAGATTAGATCGAGATGTTGTAATAAAAAAATATAATAGGACTCATGCATGAAAACAAAATAAACAGGAAAGCATCACTATATGTTTGTGTGTTTGTGAAAATTATAGCCCACATGGATTAACCCCGTCGATAGATGGGTTGACCTCTTCTATGAAGATTCATAGCTCCACCACACTCTATCTTGTGTCATCCATGATTTGATGTTTCATATAAATCTCCTACTCTTCTTGGATAGAAATGGGACACAGTTCATCAGCCCGAATCCATGCCTAATCCTCATCAGCTTTGTTAGAATCCATCTCTTGGGATGCTCACCTCATCTATTCCTCATCCTCTATCAACTATACATTTAATCATGATATGTGTTATGATTGTGAATTGAGGAAATAATAATGTTAATTCACCCACACCCTCAAGCATTGGATCTCTTACACAACCTCCTAGAGTCTCTTGGTGTTGACAGAATTTTTCCTCTACCAACCCACACCAAGGCCATGTTCATGTTCTCGTATTTTCTATGTTATGTAATCTAAAATGATCATATAAGGACGTCAATAATATACTCCTATAGTATTTTTTTCGTGAATATGTGAATGAATTCTCCCCATCATGTTAATCCACACTACTTGTGGGGTCTCCATGATAAAGCACTTGATAATTTTCAGTGACTGGTGATGGAAACAGTTTCTGTCCTCTTCATAAATAGAAGTCTTTCCTGGTCCTCTGGGTTTGTAGATCCGTTTTCTCAGAATGCCTCCATAAATTCCTCACCAGGGACTTTATATGAGGTCATGAAAGAGAGGATAGGTTTCAGGTCATTGAGTTTATCACCATAATGGGATTCCACCTCAGTAATCACAGGTTCTGTCTTGCCAGTAGTATTATCTATTATCATGATCGCTTTAGTCTATTAAAAATGAGAATCCGACTCAATGACTATTAGTGTTACCCTTAGGAAAGTATTGATATTATCCCTAACCATCCTCACTATGGCAGCCCACACCATTATAAGAACTATGCATGTAGAAATACACATATGATAGTTTTCTAGGATCAACAAACAATAGTGTTGTTTTCTACTAAGGAGATGACATACATAGATAAAATAATTGGTCACACCCATTAGCTAACATTGTTGGAATCTCAAGACATGCCCCCAGACATGGTTGGGATCACTGTAGTCTCTGGGAGAACCAACATGGTCGTCACTGCTCTACTATATTCTGTAATAACCATTGTCCCAGGCGCAGACCCCATAGCTATGTCTGCTATCATGTGGGAATGGGTTTTACATATTGGGTTCTCTTTTATAGGGAAAATATCCATTGGAAAGGCCTAGATGACTTGAATGATAACCACATAGAAATGGTTTAGGTTTTACCGCAAGAGCCTAAGAAAACACTTGCATCTCCGAGGTTTCATCTTCACCTTCCTCTAAAGGGATCCCTTTGCCAGCCTCATCCCCCATGAGGACTCTTCTGATTCTCTAGGTGAGGGGAAGTGCTCACTCAACTCAGCAGCAAACAACTAGAGTTGGACTATTTGGATAAGTTATACATTAACCCAGTCTGTCATTGGACACATAGTACCCCAAGAGTGCACAATGTCCTCTATCTCGGTGATGTATTTCTACCATTACACTTGATACACTAGAAAGTCATACATTGCATGGTTGTTCTCTATGAAATCCATCCTAATATGGTTAAGGTGGTTCAATAGTTGGGAAGGCCAAAGGAATTGTCTTTTAACATCCCAAGTTTCCCAACACATCAATAAATTTAACATCATTAGGTGTGTCTATGTGTCGTAGCCACTGCCATGGATCCTGAGTGGATATCCTACAGAACCCTCTTGGTGGAATTCCTTCTTGTCAGCTCAACTTATCTGGGAATGACAGGTCCATCGCTGCCACATTCCTCCAGTTTGGAGAAGGTCTTGGTTTTGTTTGACTCATCACTACTAAAACCCCACCACAATGGAATTTTCCTTCCATTTTCAAGCCCCGAACTTGAGGATGAAAAGGTACCCCATCACTATCATAGATGATTCATTGCTTCAACATTTCCCCTATGTTGGATGCCTCCCAGCTCTCGGCATATTCCGTGACTAGCCTATAGACTACTATAGGAAGAGGTATCTCATTCCGCATTTTTCCATCCTCCTACTTGAAAATGAGACACCTATACCTCATCACACAAGGATAGTACTTGCGGATTACTCCCATGTATACTTGTAGGGTCAACCTCTGCATGCACAAGAATAGCCTCGCAACGTGGTGCAGGGTGTAAAAACCACTGATAGGCTCTCGATCGATCTCTTCCCGCATAACTCCACCCCATGAGTCTATGAGATAATACCGGTGATCTTAAATTTCCTAGAATTCAATAGTGAATAGAAATTTTGGTCAGGGATATGGTAGGATGTTGAATTCATCCGCCTTCTAGACTCTATTCAGCACCAGCGGTGGAGCCAGTATGGCGGAAAATATCCCCACTGCATTCAAAAAAGGATGGTCGGAAGATTGATCTTTGGGGAGAAATAGGGTTTGGATAATCATAAATTCACATGTGTCCCACTATACATTCATATAAAAGATGTTGCAGTCCACACACCCTATGTGACTTCTTTCCCTCACAGATATGCCACAACACCTTGTACATCTTGCCTAGCACTGAGATCCCCAAGTTGATACACTCCCACATCTCTAACATAGATTCCATAATGAATGTTCATGGTCACACACCAATGTTTGTGTCTCTGATCGGCAACATCCAATCGTAGATAAGTGCAAATATCAATCTAGCCAGCCTCACCATAGGTTGCTGCCTTGTGTAAATAGTGTAACATCATAGCTTATCTTGGTTGTCCTTCATGGTTCAATAACAAAAATTCACTTTGAAATGCTAGGCTCCCTTTGGATATGTTGGATGTTTGATCGATTCCTTCCTCGACGCCTCCTCCCCTTTAACGGCATGATTTTGATGGATGTTTATGAAGATCTTAAACCAAAAGTTGAAATGGGAATCCCTCAATGACTAAATGTCATCTCCAAACAATAGATCCATTAATTCCCTTTCCAGCCACGAGAATCTTCTCCAGATCATCCCATGTGATCTTCGTAGGGAAGATGTTGTCATACATCACCCCTAATATTGGAATCATTGATATCTTTTAATGGTCTCAGACTCTGATGTCGACCTCTCTATGGTCATGATTAAATGTGTCGGACCTCGATGACCACATGCATAGAATGTTTGGTATCATGTGTTTCATCTGATAAATGTGGAATTGTGAGGCCCACATAGCATCATATATCCCTTATCTCATCAAATCTCCCTCAAATGTCTCACATGATGAAAAATCCCTGTAAGCCTAGGCCCGGTCGTCCATAATATTTCGTCCCTGGGGTAGGTTCAAATAATTAGTCTACCCCTTCTTCGGGTTCCCCAAAGACAAGATGATGATAATGTTGTACTATGGGGGATATACATTTTTCTCCATCACCTTCCCATCAAAACTTTTGTCATGGTTGTATAGAAAGTCAACATTGATAGGCGTGTTTTCTTCCCCTGTATGACAATCGGTAGCCCTGATCTACTAGCACTAACATAGCATACTCTTGAACCAGTAAACTAGTTCATCCATATATTCTTTAGGGATTACAAATTCATCCCTCATACCAAAGACATAGAGAGGTACTATTGTACATAGAGCATGGTTCTTTTGGATTTCCAAAAGGAGATCCACCATGGTTTCAGGATCATAATGCATTTACACATATTCCCCAATTCTTATCTTATCCACCATCTTTTCCCTTTGGGAAACATCTGCGGGGACCCCCCCCCCCCCCAAGAAGCTTATTGGTTGGAAATTGTTTCTAAATAATTTAATATTTTGTTCTGTATTGTAGATCTTGATTGAAAAGCTTGATCAAATATCTTGATCACAGAGCTCGATCCCAGATCTTCGTCACATAGCTTTACTTTGGAGCTAACAAAGACAACTCATTGAGCACATGATCACAGATTCTAAGGACTATTTGTGAAGTGCAGAGTAAAAAAGAACCTAGTCCGGAAAGTTTGTTCACGGGGTGTGGGGAGCTTCACAATTCAAGGGCCTAAACAAAGAAACATGGAATAATTTTTATAAAAAGAGTGGTCTTAATCCACTATCTATTGGTGATGACCCCCATGATTTGAGAGATGCACCATCGTGGCAAGCTTTTTAGTGCTCCTACCACAAATTTTGTGTGCCCTCATAACTTTTTTTCATTGAGATTTGGCAATATTTTGGTGATCTACATTCATAATCTGACCCTTGTTTTCTCCTCAACTCCAATTCTGAGGGGGGGGGGGGGTGGGGAGGAATTGTTTTGGTGAAAAAATATGTGTGTTGGGGAAAATAAGCAAAGGACACTAAATGGATCCAAAGAGAATGATTTTTTATGAACCCTCACAAATCACTTCAGCACCGTGGATGGTGGAATGTCACGGCCTTCTCTACACCCATTGCAAATAAAAGTGATGGTCTACATCATTGCTATGAAAAACATTACAGAAATTTTTGTACCATAGACAGAAGTATGATCACCTCCATAAGTCCATAGAAATTCACAAAATCTTATGTGACTTCTACGGAGGGAATGAAGGAGGCCACTACGTCGTGTATGGGATGATGGTCGACATCGTGACACTGAGGAACATAAAAAAAATCTGCCTCAAATGGTAAAGTCCATGTTACTTCGTGGTGCACCCCTAGAGAATCGTGCCCCCTAGAGACTATAAATACCCAAATCCCCTCATTCCAAAAGATCGGGACCCCGACCATTCATCTTAGAAAATCTCAAATCATGAAGTGTTCTATTCTCTTTGAACCAATAGGGAAAATGAATCATCCTAGGTACTTTAGTGTTGTGAAAAACATTTTCTTTTTCTCAGATCTACCCCTATTTCATGAATGGGTCATCTTGGAGAAGCCTATTATCAATCATAATGTAAGGAGACCCTTTTTGGGTACTCAGGACTTTGCGAATCACCCAAAATTCATGAATCACCATCCAAAAACATGTGTACTCCATTCTTAGACTGGGAAACTATGCTTATCAATGCTCTCCCCTTTGCGAAGTTGTATCCTCTAAAATCCCTTGTGTTGTGGGAGCCAATGGTCTATGTGATGAAATGTTCTTTGTGATCCCCTATGCTCTGAAATCCCCTAAGTATTGTGAAACACCTCTATGTGAGGCCTCATTCATCATAAACCCTTCTCTCATGTGTCCCTCCATGATTTTACAATGTGATTCCAATGTCCCTTGTGTGGTGCTTGATGTTGTGTTTCTCTGCCTCATGCGACTTCACATAGGCACGATAACTGCTATTTCTTCTTCACATAGCCATACTAATATGGACCACCAATGGATTACTCCACAACCACAGTACCTCATGGAATCTCATATGCCTTCCCTCCCTCACGAGTGGGTTAGTACATGTTATATAAGTCTTAGGGATAGGGAGTGATTCCTCACTATCCATGCTGTGGGACGATAAACTACAATGCACATACAACCTCTACACATAGCGTGAAGCTATCATCACAGCATAAGTGGAAATACCATAGAGTGTCATGAAGGGGATATGAACCAATTCCCCCTCACTCTCATCTCCCTCTACGATTCATCACCATTAGAACCATGAAAAATCTCAACCTAAGCCTGTAAAACCACTAATGTGGTGTTTCATGTATGATGGACATATCCTCCTCATACATATGGACACCCTCCTCTTTTATTGGGAATCCCTCCTATTTTAAGTCTCAATCCTCTTATCCTTGTGCTGTAACCCATGTGTAAGACCCACACCAGCTCTCTTGGATGTACTTTTTGCAACACGATCATCAGGTCTATTGGAACCTCCTATTTCTCACACTGAGAATGAGTCACATGGTATTAAAGTTAGAGTCGACCGTAAATCCTCTATAGGCCGCATTGGTGTGTAATCCCCTTTCCCCTCTCTGTCGAACAATGTAGAAATTGATCATTTCTATTTTTTGGAATGGTATGTAGGAATCCTCCCTTAGCATCAATCCCATTATCCCTATATCCCAACCATTTCACATCAGTTCACAACTCATCCCATATAAAGATAAACTATATTTCCCTTTCGTCCCACATGACGTCAAACAATATTTCCAAACTATGTGGGGTTTGATCCTTTTTGGGAACGTAGGAAGCCTCTTAGAGGTTCAATCCCAATCAATGTAAATCTCTGGTGCTCCCATCTAAGGATGTACCCTTCTGAAGCGGTACATGCCATCTATGTGATGTATCTCCTTGATCTGCCTCCCTAAGGTAATTTGATTTCCCTAGTTAGATAACCATGAGTATTCCCCATTAATGTCCTTATTATTTGCAACACTCAGGCCACAAACCACGTGTAAGCCCCAACATCTCATTGGGTCTTTGTCCATCTTGTACACCACAATCTCATGTATCACCTACATGATATACGTAGAATTTGATTAATTTCCATGATGATACATAGGAATTTTCTTTTAGGTCCAATACCATTACCCATGTACAATTTTGGTCTCTCCTTTGAGCCATTGTGTTTCACGAAGATCATACCTTATCCAATTGGTTCCATTTCCATCATTTCCTCACCCACACGTCCATTATCACAAGCCACCTCTTTTGGTGTCCCATTTCCCCACCTAACTACATGGACTTTGATTTCATTTCATTGGGATATGTAGGAGGCCTCCAAGAGATTCAATCCCAATAGCACTACCATCATCTTCACATTGGTTTCATCAGATTCATATTCATCTTTTTAAAAATCAATCAACATCCATCCTGACTTTTAACCAGCAATCCATGTCCCAATGGAATCATGCCACCAATCCCATTTCTCTTTATAACATTCAGGTAGCCAATCATGTGTAAGACCCGGACCACCCATTTGATCTACATCGGTTTTGATCCCTATCCTCTAAACATGGTATGTATTAATCCTCCCTGAGGTAAAATCTCATCCAATGGTAAATCTTGGGGTCCCCATTTCATGTACCCGTTCTCTTCTCTGATCCATCCTTTGAGGTTCCCAGATCGACTCTCATCATTTATCTGATTAGTTCAATGTTTCTCCGCTATTTGTTAAACATGAGGTGTACCTCATGATAAACATGGGAAGATGAGGAAAACCTCAAAGGAATTCTTATGGAATACAATTTCCCTCACTCGAGGAGAGATGCCTTGGGCTTCTGCACCCTCAAGAAGCCCAATCATAAGGGAAAAATCTATGTGAACTAGTGTTTCAATGCCCATTAATTCCAGTTATTCCCAGAGTCACTAGACAGATAATTGTAGGTCACAACCCTAACTTTACCCCCACAATGTCATGATAGAAGAACTGTAATTAACTAGAATCTACAAAGATATGTCACCATGAAGAGTTTCACGAACTAAATCTTAATATTTAAGGGAGACTCGGACAAGGTGATGAATTCTCAGGAGGAATCCAAAAAAGGAGAGACCTAGATACCATCACCCCATTTCAATAACTGAGTAATATTTTTTGAATATGTGATGAATTACACAAACCATTGGAATGAGGGAATGCATGGCAACAACTAGTGCATCCCCACATAGAGATGTGTGCCCCAGCTAAGGCGTTGAAAACTAATTCATTAGAGATGATTAAATTCAAAAAGGGATTCAATGAATTGGGTGTATAATTGAGTAAGGGATTTGGGTAGTTATTTGTTAAAACACAAGTTTTTTATGGTGTGATGGGAAGAGGATTGGTGATTTCCTTTTATAATTGAGAGAGGGGATGCAATTGTATTGTTTGAAAATAAAAAGTTAGAACCATGATTTATACATACCAAAAGGCTTCCAAATATAACATTAACTATAATTAAATGATATAAGTTCAAACTACCACTAGAAAAAAATTAGAAATTGTTTTAGTTTTTTTAACCCATATGTATTTAGTTTAACCCCCCTAGTGATTTGTTTTCACTTTAACTATGATAAATGACTTTTTAGTATTTTAATTATTTTTTATCACTAAAAATTACATTCACCTTATTATTTAATAAAAATTGCTATTAATATAATTATAAAATCCATTTAATCAAATATAATTCATATAATTGGTAAAATTTAATTTATAATGAAATCCATAAAACAATAAAAAGTATAGTTTTCAAGGAATTTATTTTTTAGGCATATAATGATCGTTTAATAAGATTATGAGTTGTATTACTAATTATTTGAATTTAAATTAACATTTACATATATATAATAGAAATTAAAATTAAATTTTAACCCTTTTAGGGTAAACTTTAATTAAATAAAATAATGATACAACAAGAACATTAAAATAGTTTTTAGAAAATTGTGTTTTAGAACGTAAAAATAAACATATATAAAATATAGTGTAAATATGATTAAAATGTAATTACATAATTTATTTATAATTAATTTATTATTATTTTACTTCAAATATAATTAAAATCACAATATTAAATATAAATTACTTAATTTATTTAAAAGAAATTATATACAAAAATTAGTATTTTCACAATTCACACAAAAATAAATAATTACCAAAAAATTCCAATATTTCACCCTTAGTTATATGTTTGTTTAAAAAAATAAGTACATTTTATCAAATAAATTTCCTAATAATTATAAAATTAATTTAATATTTTTTCTCAAAAAAAATTAGAAAAACATTTTTGATGAATTCATATTTCTGAAGAATAAAATTACATTAAGAAAATTGATTGATTATTTAATAATATTTTATCAATAAATTTTAATTTATTATATCATTATTATATATTTAAAAAATTAGTTAATACAATTCAAACCTTCTAATGTAACCACTAGGTTATAACAATCAAATTTAAATAATAATATTTTGTAGTTCGTTTAAGCTTGGTGTTGAGTGTTGTTCAGGTTGTTGAACATAATACCCTTCTTTAAAAATTTAATGTTTTATAGATAAATTTTTGGAAATTAATTTTTCTATATTTAGGAATAATTATTTATTAAAAATTTTAGTATTTATGAAATTATAAAAAATAGAAATGTAACAACTCATATTAAAACTAATACAGGTTATTTCAGGTGAACTCGTTTTTTTATATGTTATTTGGTTTTACATAAATGCTAAATTTATAAATGTAAAATTTTAATTTGATAAAATATAAAAAAATTGAATTATCAGGATAAAATGATCATATGGTGAGTATTTCAAAATTTTCAAAATTTGTTTATTTTAATAGAATAGTGCAAAATACAGTTTTTAAAAATACCACATGATTTACAACATCATCATGATATAAGTATGGAATAAATTTTATAAAACTTTTTTAATTAGATTAATATTAATTAAAGAGTAAAATTAATCATTTAAAAACAATTTAATTAATTCATAAACCTATAATTTGTTTTTAAAATCCTATTTTATATTTTATTCCAATAGAATAGAACTTTTTAATCATTAATTAGAATAAAATATTTCTATGATTCGTTTTTGTTTTGGGGGTGTTAAAATGTCAAATAATAATTTATTTTTTATTCATACTCCAATGAAATTCATAATAATGAAATATTTTCGTTGTATTGAGCATATATAATGAAATAATAAATATTTTAATCAAAAATAATCATTCACCTTTCCAATATAAACACCCCACCAACAATTTCTCATTTCTATAAAACCACCCTCCATTATCAAATATCTACCCAAATATATCTCTAAAATTCCCTATCGATGTTCTTAAAGATCATGTACCTCCAAAAGTTCCTTATTTTAAGAACATACAATAAAACACTGACACGAGTCACCAGGTCTGAACCAGAGTGTCATATGACCTAAAGTGAAACACCTCCTACTCTAAAAGAATGTGACTAATATAGAGGGACTAGTATAATAGTGGGAACACTATTTCATTACCTCAAAATGTAATCTAATAGTAAAAACAAGTAAATAATGGGAATCCATTATAATTATCAAAGAGTGAATAAAATTGTTAAACAAAATGATATATCTAAGAAAATTTTCATTCAATCAGACAACATGAAAATGATCATCCAACATGACGACCATATATATAAAAATAAAAAATAAACAAAAACACAAGGAGACACTCCACAAATCCTAAGCCATATACACCCTATCTCTAATATTCTTGTGATTACCCGACCATATCCAATTGTCATCATGTGATCAAGAATAAAATACAGAAATGGTTTTCCCGAACACTAGGGTAATGATAGAAAAAGGTAATTATAATATATCCCCACATTAAGATTAATCTATATCCAAAAAACATTTCTTTGGTAAACTCTCATATAAAATCACGCACTGCATCAGGTCACAAGGTCATTACACCACTCACTCAGTCCTCAGGCTAGGACACAAGGTTGTTTCACCCCTAGATCAACAATGTGTTAGGAAACAAGGCTATCATATACATATATCTAATCGGTAAATCCATAATACCATATTACCCTATTATCTATCAATATATGTATGATGGTATTCATAACAAATCCTCTATATCGTGTCAATAAAAAGTTAATTATCCAGTTTCCTTAGCTTCAACTCCAATCACAATAATTTTCTCACATCACAGTACCACATGACCCACTCCAAGAGATAAAAAATCCATGAAAACACTACATATAACCTGGATAATATTTTAAAAAACACAATAGGCTATAAATTCACACACAACAATGTATATCATTGAAGGGAACAGATAGAGAACCTAATTAATGGGTCGCACGAACCACCCATGGACATCATATACAAAACACATGAAGTATCACATTAAGGTATATTTTCATGAGACACCCATTAATTCACATGAATACCATATAACATTGTGGTTCTCATAGCTACGCACACAAAGGAAAAATATTGTTAAGGCACTCAATCTTATGTAATGTGCCTCAAGATATAATATAACATGAAATGGTCCCCATGGCTACATTAAAAAATGCATAGTAACATCGAGCTACTAAAACATATAAAAAGTCCCTAAATTGGTATATAATTCTTATAGTGACACCGTATTTTGATGTCTGACCTCAAACATGGCCTCAGTATAAGGGATCTTTGTACTAAAAAAAATCCACATTGAGTCCCATATAAGTCGTCGGTCATTTTACATGACACAATCTAGAGTATCATTTCACATCTCCCAATGGAGACCACGTATCACTATTACCCAACCCTCCTATATCTACCTGAAATTATTAGGGAAATACAAGGCTATATACATAAAACAGCTCACAACCCAATACCTCATGAGGTCTCTCACTAGGGAAACAATTACCATCACCCCTTGGAGTTATAATAATTTGATGAATCTGAACATTGTGGGTGATTCTAATCACAAATCCCAGGTCTTCGGCATAAGACTACTCCTATATTCTATCTTAATAGTCTCTTCTTTATCATATTCTCTATCCAAATGTATATACACATTCATACCCATTCAAAAAAACACATGTTTTTGTATTATAGGGGCCACCTACCTCAATTGGAGTCACAATCCTTATTAGGCTCCACTGAGACTCTGCATATCACAACCATGACTCACTGAATCCAATGCTACCATTACATATACCTATTGAAATCACATATCAGGAATTATTAATTATAAAAAATTATAAATATTTATTATTTTTAATCCATTAAAATACTTAGA
Source organism: Viscum album (assembly GCA_963277665.1). Taxonomy (NCBI): domain Eukaryota; kingdom Viridiplantae; phylum Streptophyta; class Magnoliopsida; order Santalales; family Viscaceae; genus Viscum; species Viscum album. Next base: position 1,417,409,413 of record OY728123.1, on the reverse strand, counting down.
AGGATGAGTTAGAACTATTTTCACTTCAAAACATAGGCCTACTATACAAGAAAGGAAAACATCGCACATTAAGAATTATCCTTTAAAAATACCTATTTAATGAGGTTGAATTAATCAGAAATAATTTTTAAACCAACAGTCCTATTAAAACTTATTATAGTTACATACCTTAACTGAAACAGCTTCCAACTATGCAGAAAGTGCATCTTGCGGCATACTCTACATAAGACATGTTAAATCCCATCATTATTGTTAAATTTAATAATGATTTTGTGACATTGACATCAAATACCTAAATAAAATCATTGGAATAAATATTTAATCGAAAAGGGGGACTAAAATAAGATATAAAAAATGATATTACCTTGAATTTTTATTGAAACTCATCTGGAATTACAAAAAAAAAGAAATGAATAAAAAGAGAGAAAATGAGAGTAGAAACATGTCACGAATGGCCATTCCTAATCCCTTATCCCTTAAAACTCCTATGAAAAACTAAAAAAATAAATACAATAAATCATCTAATTAAAACCATCCTACCGACACCACTTTATTGCTGCTATCTGTCACCAGCAAGCTTGTCGACCACCCACTAACATGTTACTATAGAAACCATCATAATTTCATAGTCCATCATTTAATTCCTATAGAACACTCAAGTTATTCCCCATGCTTCAAATCACATAAGAAACATCATTTTAATATGAACAAGTTTTATAATTTCTTACTGAATACATGGATCTCCAAACTGAATGACTACTAAATGGAAATGTTGAAATTTTTACTTGGAATTAACAACCCTTAATGACATGAGTTGTTACAAACTCACCACTATAATGCTTCTCATACTCATAAATCCATGGAAATTTATGATCCACATATATCAAAGTATAATAATATTTATAAAATTTAGAATTAACCATGTTCCTTCTCTGAACACCAGAATAATTTCAATTGCGTTACTCTAAACACTAAGGTCCAATATTCATCAGGAGCTGAGCCACCCACCTGTCACTAAAATTAAAACCAGGATAGAACTCACTACAACCATCTCCTCAAACGCACATAAACATGTTCTATCGATATATCCCTAATCTTATAGTGCTACACACCATAATTTTCTACTCAAAACAAAAAATTCAAATCATTGGTACTCGCCGCTATAGGATTCACCGTCTGAAAATGCACCTCCAAAGGTCCACTCAATGACCCACCAACCACATTTGAGAAATAATTATAATGCATTTTCCATTACACTACCCATAAATTGTCACATAGAAGAAAAATATGAGGCTGATATTACTTATCGTTCTCGATTATGAACTAAATCAATTTAATCTTCGCGTCTATGAAAAAGGATCAAATATGTTATAACTTAATAGAGTCCCTTTAAAGTTACAACACATTCACATATTGAACAATATTCCATGCATAATTCTAATCACACCATGCCCAATTAACTGAAAAAACCCCAGTAAGATGTCCAATGACTATGTTACCTAAAAATGATCAGCTTCATACACTAATGCCCTACTAAAACATCCAATCATGATGTTTTAAATATTAGTGGGATTCTATGAATATTAGAACACATGCACAAATGTTTTAACCCAATACTCAGTTTAAATAAATTACTGGATCACCAACCACATTCTCATGTTTTTAAGAACTCATTTAAATTGTGGAACACCTCTGATACTACAAAATTTATAATCTATCCAATAACACTCTAAGACTAATTCCAATGAATGGTATTTACTAGACATCACATATATATATCATTTCTAGTATTTACCCATGAACTATATCAGATCAAAAATACCACACTCTATCATCAGGGTTCCACCTCAATCACTCATTTTTCTATCATTCTCCTCATACATGATACATATAACAAGAATTTTGTTTACCCAAGATCAATATTAATCTCCCCACTATAGTAGTGTCATCATCATTGACCTCAAAATCCAAAAAACAATATCAATATATTATACTATTCCCATTACCACACATATGGATAGGGTGTGGAGGTAATTCTCATACCCACGTACCAAATTAAAAATTGATTACTTCCCATTACCACTTACCAAGGAATACAGGTATACAAATCTATAAAAGTTTGTTAAAAAAGTATCAAACCATCTTTCTAGACAATAGTATTCTCCCCACTAGAGATATTCCACTAAATTACCCCGTAAGTGAAAACCAAAAACCGGACCCAAAAATTTACACAAGTCTCTACTTCCAAGAAACTCTCGATCATATATTGCTACCAAAGAAAACCATCATGGTTTATCTTGGATCATCCATTCCACTAAATTTTATCTAATATAATGTCACCCCTTACTAAATTGACATTCAAAACAACCAAAAATAAATCCTATAATATCTTTCCCACTTGAATGTCAAAAATTCCTTGATGACCTTTCAAAGAGACTAATTCCAAATTGAAACCACCATAGCACTATCATTAAAATTCTACTCATGTTCTTCCACAATTCAAAAAATTATCAATATCCCATATATGGTCAAACCACTGATTTTTAACACACATAAGTACTATCTATACCAAGTTTTCACCTATCCTCATTCACCTATAATCTTCCAAAAACTCCCTTCAACACCTAATTTTTACATAAGGAAAAGTGATTCAACAGTAAATAACTTGTATTCCTCGCCCGAAATACCAATAAATCTTATTGAACCCAATATCTACATTATTATGTGAAAATAGATCATATGCCCTTAATCATTCTCCAATTATTCATGTCTCATTGTATCATAGTATCACATACCTAAACAACTGAACATGCAACTACACATGACAATTCAATGCATCAAGGATTATCGTTGGTACATCACCTTAAAAATAGAATCTCTTTGTTTATACAATTCTCTATGCAATTATATTCACTTGGGTGTCCATTCCTATTTAGTTAGTGTCTTTCCATACTATATCCCACCTAATTATAACTACTTAAGATCCTTACTCACCATATGATGAGAACGACATCATAAATATTTGTCCAGGAATCCATTGATCCTTCTTCCAATTTCAAAAGATCACATGCACTCTATAACATAGTCCCAAAGGATATCACTTATGCCTTTCTATACACCGAAATTAGGGTTTCCTCATACAAGAGATATAATGACCATCCTCATATCATTTCTCCTGAATCCAATTCTTATACATAAACAATAGATATTCCATTTAAGAGTCCTAAAATTCCATCCTCGGCCCAATAAGGCTCTCCATACATTCCTTGATGAAGGGAAACCATTCCATAATTAAAGATCGAACTGTACAAGGAAATATATGACATCAAAGTCAAAATAAAATCAATATAATCACATTCTATAATACCCATGTAATGTGAGTACAACATGCCTAGTATGATGCATGAACACATGTCACCTTTTAATGGGATAAGAGACAATCAATAAAAAATATATCTCTAGTAACATATAAAATTTAATAAACATCTCATCCATAATTGTGTAAAGAAATAAAATCAATTTTTTTCCCTTTCAACTAGGTATTCCCAATGTAAAATTGTTTAGTACTCGCAAATTTGAGGTCCATAACATGTTCTGACAAATTCCTAAACATCCATCCTAACAACAACCCCAATCAAGGAAGGAAACCAATATTTGATACCAATTTTTTAAACCTAACATTGAATAATTTTGTAATAAATAAAATTAAATAAATATCTAACCAATAATAGTGAAAAGAAAGAACATCAATTTTGTAACCTAATAACTAGGTATTCCCATTGAAAAAGTGTTTCAGACTCACAAGTCTGAAGTCTATCACATGTTCTGAACAATTTTAAAATTCATATCTAATGACTACCGGAATACTAAATCAAAACCAATATTTGATAACACTTTGTTACACATAGAATTGAAAAGTTGGGTCTGGGAAAAGGTTACACATTATATCATGAAGTAATCACTATATGCAGTAGGTTTTCAACTAGAGGTGAGGTTATATTGAATAGAAAATTTTTAAATTAAATACCCTATTGAATGAATAAGTGCCATATTAATTAATTTAGTTATAGAAAATACATGGACTACAATTGTTATTTTTGGATCGTTATAAAATATATCATATTGAAATAAAAATATCATTAGTAAGCATATTTTTTTATAATATAGTGGATATACAGTAACCATTAAGATTATTATATATTAATTGGTATGATAAAGTACAATTGATATAAATTAAAGGATCTATGGCCATGACCAAAAAAATCATACTCGAGGAAGCCTAATTATCAAAGAATAAAATAGTTGTGGAATAAATAGGATATTCTCTTATCAAAACTCAAGCTAAGATTCAAAATAGATTCTTGATTGAAACCATTTACATGATAATTTCATCCTTATTGAGATTACTACCTGAACCTAGTGAATCAAACCACCCCATGAGAACACTATTATCGCAACCCTTATCCTTAGGGTGTGTGCTAGTGTAATGAGGGGTTATATATATAGACCCTAGTAAAGTGATGTTTTATATTTTTTTAATGACATGTGTCATATATTTATCTTGTTTTATTACTAATTTATTATGAATTATATAATTAGATTGATAAAATTAAATTTTATATAATGAAATCATAATTAATTTTTTTTGAAATGTATAGTTTCAATTAATAGGCTCGTTTTGAAAAATTCAATAAATTTGGAAATAAATATAATTCTCAAAAAAAATTGTTAAATAAAATTTATATATATATAAATGACATTATAATTTAATGAATTATAATTTTATTTTTATAAGGCTTAGAGAGAAGATAGTATCGTAAATAAGAGTATTTTTCAGTAAATGAAGGCTTATTTTAAGAAGTGTAAAATATAATATTTATAGAATAATTTTGATAAAATAAATATTATTTTATAAATTAACATATTAAAATTATTCAATAGAAATTTTTAATATTTTTCTAATATAGTTGAAAATTATGGTAAAAATTAAATATAGTGTAAATATACAGTATTTTTTATGACATCAAAATAGGCCAAAAGTGAGATAATATAGAATATAACAGGTATAAAATACAAAAAAAAAATTATTTTCTATTTAAAATAATGTGTTTATGTTATTTTATTAATTTTATAAACCTTTAATGGATCCTCTAAAACATTTATTATATTTTCTGTTTTTAAAATCAATTATTTACGAACATGACTCACTTGCATGTTAATAATTGTATTATTTTAATATATCTAGTTTTGATCATAAAACTATTTAAATCCACTTTTAGATTCAAAAAACAATGTGGAAAACCATTTTATGGGTCATGGTTTTGATAGTTTTATTATATCGAGTCCAAAATCGATGTTTAAGGAATTAATAAATAACCCTCCATATTTTCCTATTAATACCCACCCAAACTCCCAATCCTCTCCACTAAAACCCATTTTAGCATTAATTGTATCTCCATATTACTCTTTAAATCCCTCCCATGTTTTTACCAAGCTTCATTGAGTATCCTCCCATGCTTTTAGAAGGGTTATCTCAATGTATGTGACTCTATTCCTCATCCGTTTTATTCAATTTCATTTCTTATATTAACTGTTTTGATTTCATATTATTCATCTCATAATTTATTTTAATGAAGAAATTTACTATCCTTATGATTACCATGTAATGACATAGCACATATCACACTCATTAAAACCTTATATGGACCTTTATATACAGTCATTAAACTGTAAAAATTATCTCTTGATTTTCCATGACTACTTTTTGTGCTATTAATACCCATCCCCATTTCCACTCAAGGGTTTTCAAATAAATGAAATTATACATAACTAATTTTTTCATTCAATGTATATAACCCACACTAATTAATCATTATATTAAATGTGATGAAATTCAAACTTATTTTGTAAAATCTATGTGGCACAGAAATGCATCACATGATGTGAATGTGAAAGGTGGGCCTGAAATTTTATAGCCCCCAATATATTGTATCATGTTTTTATCACATGAGATACCATGTTTGGTTCATGGTTGGTTATACTAATCACACTATTTTATGTTTTCTCAATAATTTTATTTTACTTATGCTTATGATGACATGTTTTATATTGTTTCCACATTCCTATGTTTCCTTGATGTTGTCATTATATAGCATATGTTGAAGTTCATGCTTATAAATCTGAACATTTTATATTGCCTTAATTTTTATCTTTACCTACATATATTACATTCATCTGGTTATTCATTGATTTTTACCTTACTAGGAATTATAGTTCACTCATACATTCTTTACATCCTAGGGTTATCTCATGAAGTACTAGAAGAACAATGGAATTTTAGGGCATGCTATAGTGTTTTAAAAAATATATTTTTATTCACATTTCAAGTTAATGTGATATGTATGTAATTTCCCAAATACATTAGTCGTATTTATCTTTTGGGATTGTGTAATGTGTATATTTATATAATAAAACATCAAATAAGGTATATATATTATATGTGTTTTCATATAGGGCATCTTATAATAGTGGTGAGACTACGACCTTGTATCAATGTAAAAAATAGTATTTAAAAAACATAATAATAAGAATCCACTATAATCATCAAACTACAGTAAATATAATAAATAAAATGTTATATCAAATGATGATATCATATTAATATACAATGTATAATCAGTCACCCACTAGGATAAACACATATATAAATATAAATTTAATAAAAATAAAAGGATTCCTTATTCTACTTCGAACCACATCCATACTTTCTTAAAAATACATTTGATACACCGACACGATTCACTACACATCTTGTGCTCAAACTGACAAATGTACATATGGTATGATCATGTACTAGGACGACTATGTTGGTAATGTGTAATGATTATCATAATTTTCATTCCGAATCCCCCTAAATTACATCTTCATATGTGTTTATTCTGGAGGAAATGAAAATACATAAATAGAAATAATCTTTGACTGACACTTTGAAAACAAAACCCCGTGACACTTGATAGATACACACATTATTTGGGTTACTAGGTAGTAAAAAATCCACCCAAAAACCAAACCTCACCTACTTATATTCCTTTCCAAAAGTAATGTTTCATATTTCATCACATATCAAATTAGAAATCAAGGACAACACATGTCTCAGATCATGTAACACCCTGACCCCAGCTACCCAGAGTCGGTGCATTACTTCATAACATTGGCATGATCACAGAAGATCAAGTCTCGAATGACCGATTAGTTTAGTAGCTTTGGAAACACTAGATACATTCATAAACGTTAAATTACATCATAAAGTGAAAAACTACAATAAAAAAGTCTCCATAGTCCACACTTATTTCTTCTTCTGACTATCCATGCATGTCATTCATAAAATACTTCTTCACATCCTGGAAAATATTAAAACATTGAAAGGGGTGAGCTCAGATTCTCAGTAAGGATAAAAATATTGCGGAAGCTTTCATAAATAATCATTACCATTTAAGGTAATGTATAACTAAAACAAAAGCCTTTTTAAACTTGAACTTTATCATAATATGGAAAAAATTAAATTAAATAATTCCATTTAGTTACTCACATGGATATTCTACTAATCGAATAATCCCATGTAATATCAATAACCACTTTCATAATGATGGAATGCATAATTCCAGACTATCACAACCACGTAGCCAAGGCCTCGTGCCAAGACCACAAATAAGATTTTGTCAAGGCCTCGTGCCAAGGCACTAGTTTGTCTCATGAGACCTACCGATTCATCGAGGAGCTATAGCGGGCCCCACCCATCACTTATTAAGTCCAATGAATTCCTCATATGAATTGGTTTAAACATTTCATAAACCATAACATAATCGTATCACAAAAAACATGCATAAAGGAAACATAATATTTCCACATTTAAATCACAAGATAACAATACAACACATTGATATAATAAAAATGATTTCAAAAAAATTTTCAATACCAAAATAAAAGAAAGTTATAACTTTGTATTTATTTTTCATTAAATAAAGTGATGGCTTGTAGAGGAAGCCGAAACTCAAATAATGGTCACAGCGGCAGAGAAGTCGTTGTCGCCGCATATGTATGGAATGAAAAACATTCCCTTTTTGTCGTTTAGTAAAACGCTTCGTATAAAAAATATTCATTTTGAACAAACATAAAAGTCAAAGGGGTTTATACACCGTATAAAAGAAAGTTGTGTATAAAACCAAATATGCCTCAATGAAAGGAGATTGAGACGAAGTCCATAAAAAGATCATTTTTAAAATAAAATAGATCTATTATGATTATTCACTATAGGTACACATAAAAAAAGTAAAAATACAAAATAAGACATAATAATATCATGACATAATTTGAAAGTAGGAGATTAACCCAAAGAATGGAAATTGGGTTAAGAAGTTCCCTTACCTTGCGTCCTGTCCGGACTCGACCGTTATTTAACCTCCTGAATAATAAACTAGAGTTAATTCCTATTTACTTAAGAACCTTTTTCATGATCATTATTCCTTTTATATCCCGTATTACCATGTTATGAACATTATGTAATTATTTATGTTTATAATGGTCATTTTGTCGATCTTAGATACTTGAGTCAAAAATAACATTATTATATTTACAAGTTGTTCTTGTAGTGATATATCCATTATATCCAGAATTATATTCATGATATAGATATCATATATCTCATATATATCTAGAATATACATGCATTTATAATATTCCATAACATTTAGAGGTAAGAAATGAAATGCACCGTTTATGGAGACGGTAAGCCGTATGTATGCATGAACGCTACTTTCATTTCTATTTCTTATTTAATGAAATTATAATTATATAAAAGTATATGATATTTTAAGTATATAATCATATATAATATCTTTTACTCCATCCTTTATACATCCCACATATGGTATTAACGATTCAAATCACTTTGAGGGGACAATAGTCCACACTTCATAAAATTAAAATATCGTGTTTACCCATAATGGAAACAATAAAGGTATGCCATAAATGAAAAATACAGAACCTTAAGTAAAACATAAACATATTATATATCATTTAGAAATAGAGTGATATCTTAATGGCCACCTTTGAAGGTGTTTTATGAGTGTTGAACAGTCATCATTTCGTGAGGCAGAAATTCGCCATCCACAGAAACCGTATGTTCTTTAACCATTAGATGTAGGTGTGTGTATGTTTAGCTCGAATACTCATTATAACAACATCCTAGTATATTGAGGATACTATTTTTATTACAAATGAATGGAATAAAAATATTTTAGGGGTTTTGATAGGAAAAATAAAACAAAATAACATAAGAGAAGACATTACCTTAAAATCGGGCAACTCTTTTGATTTGAGCCGAAGGCTTATTTGGGAAGACTTCTGCCCAATGTGAGGCTTCTAGGGGTAAGGGAGGGAAGTTGGGAGATTATTTGGGCAGAGGTTGGCCGAGCCAAAAGGCTATTAAAGTGTGAGTAAGGTGGTATATGTGGGGGCCTTTTATAAGTGGCGAGGAGGGGCACTCTTGGAAAGTAAAGAAAAGTCACTTTATTATAAAATGAGTTTCGGATTTTAGAGGTCCCACACTTATATAATTCGATGGTTAGGTGATACGAGTTCTAAATCTACTCATCCAGTAGGTTTTTTACAAGTTTATGCCTTGGATTTTACATTATCCTTTCATTTTATTTAAATCGTTAAATAATGAGGTCATTGCTGCATCATCATGATGTCATAAATAATTTAATTTATTTAATGTCTAAAAATTATAAAAAAATACTATGATGTAGGAAATCTTATTATAATTCCAATTACTATTTATAGTCAAATATATGACTTTTATAACCCCATGTAAAAATTGTTTTAGTAAAACATATCATGTTTGTGTCATTTTTTACTTTAACATTAAATAAAAGGTATTTATGTCATTTTCCAACTAATGTGGCTCCATGGGGTCCCCAAGTTGACCCATTGATTTTCTTGGTCGGCCATAGCACATCCAATGAGGGTAGGACATGTGTCAATCTCATCTCATATTATTAAAACATTATTTTTACCTTAAACGACAATATTTACCTCTAATCACGATTAAGAACTTAAAAGTTACTATTCATCAAAAAATTATTTTTATCTAATTGAACCACATTTTACTTCTTAATGAAAACCATGTATGTCGGATTTTTGAAATTCAAAACACAGAAGTGGTAATGTTTCATTTTAACGAAAAATCAGTTTTTTAACAACCACTTAGTGGTTTCACTATTCATCAAAAATTGATGTTTTTCAGAATAAGGCCAAAATTTCACCCTAAGCTATAATTTATATTCCGAATTCAAAAATGATGTCTATTTTAAAAAATTACAAACATATAAGTTTCATTAATTAACTTTATAATTAATTCCCGCTGCCACAACAAATAGCGTGTTTTTAAGAAACAATTTATATCAAAAGATTGGCAATTGTTTATGTCCAATTTCAATGTTAAATAAATTATAATGACCACCATTTGATAAAATGGTAAAAATATATTCTAATTATACTTCAAAACCAGTAAATAGTATAATTTATCACAATAAATTATTTTGATTTAAAAATTTATTTTTAAGTATTTTTCACTATTCATAAAAAATTGAAAGTTCTCAGAAAATTAAAAAAAATTAAACTTAGGATAATTTCGATATTATGAATCCAAAAATGAAGTCCATTTTGAAATATAATATTTCTATAATTTTAAAAAGTGGTTATTAATATTCATAACGGCTACTTTGATTAGTCCTGGTGTGTTAGAACTCGAAGTTGCGTACAATGTAAGCTATTGCATTATTAAATGAGAAGCGTATCATGGAAGTTCGGGATGTTACATTCTCCCCTCCTTCAATAAATTGCGTCCTCGCAATTTGAAATTTATATTTGAAAATAAAAGTTTGAAAATAGAAAGTACCTTTGGGGAAAACCCACATCATAAATAAGGTTAATAAAAATATAACATTAAAAGAACGAAAGATAAGTACAAAGGTCACCCGAAATAGACCATACAAAGATTATATGAAAATATGGATATGGAGGAGAAACAAACCATCAAGGTCTGATAGAGAGTTGTAGAAAACAGGATTAAGAGAATGTTTAACTACAAGAAAATCATAAACTTGTGATTGGTTAAACGATCATTGATTCCCCAGTAGGAAAAGTTAACCGACAACATTTTTGTTTTAAGTTACCTTTTATAAAGTTAAGGAATTTATTTAGGAGATCTACTAAGAACGTAAGGGAATATACCTACTTGTTATGTATACTTTCATTCTTTAATAAAATTTTACCACAAACCCATCTTTCACTCTTAAAGGTAATACAACTCAAAAATATTCTAGTTATCCTAATTGTATAAGGTTCCAAATATTAACACATACCATTTAGATTAGTAAAACTATTTTGTAATAACCAGGGACTTCCTGTAGGCTAGTGGTAGGTAATAAAGGCATGTCACACTATGGTTGTGGGTTCGATTCCTGCAGCTTTGTCCGGCGTGACGGGTTATGCCCCACCCTGCAGGTTGTCCTTTTCCTAAAACTATAATATTCCAAAAATAATCTTCATAAATGTTTTAACCTTAAACAATAATATCCAAAGTTATCCAAAATACATATGTCCAGACATTTTCTAAAAGGTATTTAAATTCCAAAATCAATTGTAACATTAGATTCTCTAAACAAATTAATGTTTCTCTTATTGTCACATACAAAAAATATGGTTACCTTCATCATATTAAATCCTTAATGAAAACAACAAGTATTACAGTACAATCCATATATATATATATCACATTATCCTTATAACCAGAATATAATCCTTGAGTCCAAAAGCACCAATACATTAATTATTCCGCTTCAACTGTAGTCACAGCATAAGATTAGCCTTGATCCCTTGGCCTTTTCTGAGGTAAGTTTCCCTAACGCTTAGGACATTCAATTGCATAATTCCCCATTTCTCTACAATTGTAGCATTCTACATTGAGAGCATCCTTCTTTCCCTTACAATCCCGAGCCTGGTGACCTTTTTATCCACATTTGTAACAACCTCCCATTACTTTTAGGCAAGTACCAGGGTGATTCTTCCCAAAATTATCACATAATGTAAAATGCTTCTTTCCCTTTTTCCCTTTATCTGTCTCTTGTTCCACCATTCTCTTCTTCTCTTTCCTTACTTTGTTGTCATAAGACTTAGAGAATTCCTTTTCTGTCTTGATAGCACATGAGACAATATCTTCGTATGTTGAGAAAAATTGTGATACTAAAGCTCGACGGAGAAATGGTTTTAACCCATCAAAGAAACGATCAATCATACTTCTCGGGTTTCGTATATAATCTACAGAATGCCTTGCTATCCTTGTAAAGTTAGTCTCATACTTTGCGACATTCTCATCCTCCTTTTGTCTGAGACTCAAAAATGTCCTTTCCATATCTGGTCGATGGTCATGAGGAAAGTATTTTTCTAGGAAAAGCTCTTTGAACTCCAGCCATTCCATATTTGATATGTCATCATCTTCCTTTGTGTTTTGAATCAATGACCACCATTGATCAACATCTCCAGTGAGGCGGTAAACTGGCATGATAACCTTTTCCCTTTCACTACTCCCCAAGGCATGGAATATTTTCTCTAAGGATTTTATCCATTGCTCAGCTACTAATGGATTTGTACCCCCATTAAATGTTGTTGGTTGTTGCCTCATGAAGCGATCTAACATTGATCCTCCACGTTGCGGAGCAGGGTGCTCCATATGAGTAAGGTTATTATTCATAACCTGAGTGAGTTGTCCCAGTATGGTAATAAGTTGATTAGCACCAGTTGTATCTCCAGATCCACATAAATTATCTTGAGTAGGATGGAAATCCCTACATGGAGTGCGTGCATTGATACGGTTTCTATTCCTTTCACTAGGTACCATTTCTAAACAACTTCATAAACTAGATTAGTTTATGAATCAAAATACATAATTCCATACTTGTAAAATACATAACAAAAATTGAAATATTTATGGATATAATCCATAATCATAAAAAAAGTTTTATTTGAGGAATTATATACTCATAACCCTTCATAGTGTTTTGTAAAGAAATGAGAATTATCCTAAGCATATTCCCCGGGAGTGTCGTAACCAAGAGTGCAGCAAGGCCCGTTGTCGTGCACCAGTTCCCGTTCGAGTCTAGCTCAAAGCGGTGTTTTCAGGTTTTACCCCTATGTACATCTGTGCCAGAGCCACCTCTACCTGATCGTATCCAGACATGTATGTATTGCTCGGAAAACTCACAAAATCTCTATAATACCAAAATTCTAGGAAGTTCTTCTTTACTAATCCTCAAAGTCTATCTTTGGGCTATGTGATCTAATCATAGTTTATCTAAATCTAGCTTCCAAGATTAGTAAAAAATGCCTCTGATACCAATTGTAACACCCCGACCCCAGCTACCCAGAGTCGGTGCATTACTTCATAACATTGGCATGATCACAAAATATCAAGTCTCGAAAGAACGATTAGTTTAGTAGCCTTGGAAACACTAGATACATTAATAAATGTTACATTACATCATAAAGTGAAAAACTAAAATAAAAAAGTCTCCATAGTCCACATTCATTTCCTCTTCTGACTATCCCTGCAGGTCATTCATAAAATACTTCTTCACATCCTGGAAAATATTAAAACATTGAAAGAGGTGAGCTCAGATGCTCAGTAAGGATAACAATATTGCGGAAGCTTTCATAAATAATCATTAACATTTAATTCAATGTATAACTTAAACAAGATCCTTTTTAAACTTGAACATTAGCATAATATGGCAAAAATAAAATTAAATAATGCCATTTACTTACTCACATTGATATTCTACTAATCGAGTAATCCCATGTAATATCAATAACCACTTTCATAATGATGGAATGCATAATGCCAGACTACCATAACCACGTAGCCAAGGCCTCGTGCCAAGACCACAAATAAGAATTTGTCAAGGCCTCGTGCCAAGACACTAGTTTGTCTCATGAGACCTACCGATGCATCGAGGAGCTATAGTGGGCTCCACCCGTCGCTTATTAAGTCCAATGCATTCCTCATATGAATAGGTTTAAACATTTCATAAATCATAACATAATCGTATCACATAAAACATGCATAAAGGAAACATAATATTTCCACATTTCAGTCACAAGATAACAATAAAACACATTGATATAATAAAAATTCTTTCAAAACCATTTTCAATACCAAAATAAAAGAATGTTAAAACATTGTATTTATTTTTCATTAAAAAAAGTGATGGCTTGTAGAGGAAGCCGAAACTCAAATAATGGTCACGGCGACGGAGAAGTCATTGTCACCGCATATGTATGGAATGAAAAACATTCCCTTTTTTTCATTTAGTAAAATGCTTCGTATAAAAAAGATTCCTTTTGAATAAACATAAAAGTCAAAGGGGTTTATACACCGTATAAAAGAAAGTTGTGTATAAAACCAAATATGCCTCAATGAAAGGAGATTGAGACGAAGTCCTTAAAAAGATCATTTTTAAAATAAAATAGATCTATTATGTGTATTCACTATAGGTACACATAAATAAAGTAAAAATACAAAATAAGACATAATAATATCATGACATAATTTGAAATTAGGAGATTAACCTAATGAATAGAAATTGGGTTAAGATGTTACCTTACCTTGGGTCCTGTCCTGACTCGACCGTTCTTTAACCTCCTGAATAATAAACTAGAGTTAATTCCTATTTAATTAAGAACCTTTTTCATGTTCATTATTCCTTTTATATCCCTTATTACCATTTTATGAACATTATGTAATTATTTAAGTTTATAACGGTCATTTTGTCGACCTTAGGTACTTGAGTCAAAAATAACATTATTATAATTACAATTTGTTCATGTGGTGATATATCCATTATATCCAAAATTATATTCATGATATAGTTATCATATATCTAATATATATCCAGTATATACATGCATTTATAATATTCCATAACATTTAGAGGTAAGAAATGAAATGCACCGATCATGAAGACGGTAAGCCGTACGTACGCATGAACGCTACTTTCATTTCAATTTCGTATTTAATGAAATCATAATGATATAAAGGTATATTATAATTCCAGTATATCATCATATATAATATCATTTACTCCATCCTTTATACATCCCACATATGGCATTAACGATTCAAATCACTTTGAGGGGGCGGTAGTCCGCACTTCCTAAAATGAAAATATCGCGTTTACGCATAATGGAAACAATAAAGGTATGCCATAAATGAAAAATACAGAACATTAAGTAAAACATAAACATATTATATATAATTTATAAATAGAGTTATATATTAATGGCCACCTTTGAAGGTGTTTTATGAGTGTTGAATAATCATCGTTTCGTGAGGCAGAAATTCGCCATCCATAGAAACCGTATGTTCTTTAACCATTAGATGTAGGTGTGTGTAAGTGTAGCTCGAATACTCATTATAACAACATCATAGTATATTGAGGATACTGTTGTTGTTACAAACGAAAGGAATAAAAAGAGTTTTGGGGTTTGGATAAGCAAAATAAAACAAAATAACATAAGAGAAGACATTACCTTAAAATTGGGTAACTCTTTTAATTTGAGCCAAAGGCTTCCTTGGGAAGACTTATACCCAAATTGTGGCTTCTAGGAGTAAGGGAGGGAAGTTGGGAGAGTATTTGGGTACAGTTTGGCCGAGCCAAAAGTCTTTAAAAGTGTGAGTAAGGTGGTAGAGGTGGGGGCCTTTTATAAGTGGAGAGGAGGGGCACTCTTGGAAAGTAAAGAAAAGTAAATTTATTATAAAATGAGTTTCAGATTTTAGAGGTCCCAAACTTATATAATTCAAATTTAAGGTGATAAGGGTTCGAAATATACTCATCCAATAGGTTTTTGACAAGTGTATTCCTTGGATTTTACATTATCCTTTCATTTTATTTAAATCGTTTAATAATGAGGTCATCGCTGCATCATCATGATGTCATAAATAATTTAATTTATTTAATGTCTAAAAATTATAAAAAAATAATATGATGTAGGAAATATTTTTAGCTTTCCAATGACTATTTATAGTCAAACATATGACTTGTATAACCCCATGTATAAATTGTTTTAGTAAAAAATTTCATGTTTGTGTCATTTTTTTCTTTAACATTAAATAAAAGGTATTTATGTCATTTTCCAACTAAAGATGATCCATGGGGTCCCCAAGTTGACCCATGGATTTTCTTGGTCGGCCATTGCCCATAAAATGAGGGTAGGATATGTGTCAAGCTCATCTCATATTATTAAAACATTATTTTTACCTTAAACTACACTAATTACCTCTAATCGCGATTAAGAACTTAAAAGTTACTATTCACCAAAAAATTATTTTAATCTCATTGAAGAAAATTTTACTTCTTAATGACAACCATGTATTTCAGATTTTTTAAATTCAAAACACAGAAGTGGTAATGTTTCATTTTAACGAAAAATCAGTTTTTTAACAACCACTTAGTGGTTTCACTATTCATCAAAAATTGAAGTTTTTCATAATAAGGCTGAACTTTCACCCTAAGCTATAATTGATATTCTGAATTCATAAATGATTTATATTTTACAAAATTCCAAACATATAAGTTGCATTAATTATCTTTATAATTAATTCCTGCTGCCACAACTAATAGCGTGTTTTTAAGAAACAATTTATATCAAAAGATTGGCAATTGTTTATGTCCAATTTCAATGTTAAATTAATTATAATAACCACCATTGGATAAAATGGTAAAAATATATTCTAATTATACTTTAATAACACTAAATAGTATAATTTATCATAATAAATTATTTTGATTAAAAAAGTTGTTTTTAGGTATTTTTCACTATTCATAAAAAATTGAAAGTTCTCAGAAAATTACAAAAAATCAACTTAGGATAATTTAGATATTAAGAATACAAAAACGAAGTCTATTTTGAAATATAAAATTTCTATAATTTTAAAAAGTGGTTATTACTATTCATAACGGCTACTTTGATTAGTCGCGGTGTGTTAGAACTCGAAGTTGTGTACAATGCAAGCTATTGCATTATTAAATTAGAAGTGTATCATGGAAGCTCGGGATGTTACAGATCAAGTCCCATAGACAATCAAACCTTAGGTCATCCCAAATTATAGTCCCACCACATGCTCACTCATCGAGACATGCCATAAGTTTCCACACTGCTCAGGTCCTTTTCTCTGATCATTATTTCCCCAACGTGGTTGCATCCCAACATATATTGGGTTAGATCACACGGTCATCACACCACATCCTATATGTTAGGTTAGGAGGCATGTCCATTGTACCCTCCTATAAATCCAAGTCTCATTTATAGCATTTTAATGAATCACCGTAGCACATTATCCCACTGATGGCGATAACCAATCCATGATGATCCCATAGGTCATCTTGAAACAAGGTGAAACACCTCTATAATCCTTGAATTCACACACAACATGGATTCTCATAGAAGGGAAGAATCATATAACATAATTAATGTGTCTGATGGGACACACATAAAAACATTATGAAAAAACACATCAAGAATCACATTAATTATTAGACCTAAATCCAAAAAAATAGACATCCCATATCACAAAATGGTTCCCATAGATATGAAAACACATCCACAAGCTTTTAATGGTATTCAATATTATTTAATATCCCTAGTAGAAATAACTATTAGGGAATAGTTTTCAGGGATATGAAGAAACATATAATACTCTGTGAAGTTGTTCTATATACTATAAATTCCCTCATATGATAAGGACATCATATAGTGATACCACAACTCAAAGGCTCAGCACAAATCTAGACCCAACAGGAAAGGTTAAGGTACTATGGAAAACCTCTTGGTTTCTTAATTCTATGTTGATATTTGTTTCAGACAACCCTAGATAGCGTCACATTTAACATCTCTCTTGGGAGGCTATATACCACGCCACCATAATCCTCTTATAACTACCTGAAAAGATCTTATAAAAAACATATAATATTTTAATAACCCAATTCAAATCCCCTGAAAACCCAGGGTATCCAACTATCACAATAACAACCATCTCCCCTATGTGGTATAGTTGTTAGTAGAATCTATGAATTCATTCTTCTTTCAAGAAATTCTCCCATGTGTAGTGCACAAGACTACCATTTTCATGAAGCTTAATGGTATTTTAGTCCTCATCTACTCTATAGAATCATACGAAAGAATGTACACACACATGCACACCAATTCATAAACATATGTAGACACTTGTATGATATGGTTCATGTAGCATAATTAAATATACCATATTCATAAATACATACCAAGACTCTTCCTATACCAACAAAGCATTTCCAAAGGAAAAGCCATCATTCTAGATGCTTCTTTATATCACAATCCCTGAATAATTAATGAAACATGATTATAATGAATTATTAAATCTAATCTAATGTTGCATAATTATCATAAATCTCACCGAGAACCACCATCATTCTAGAAACACAACTAACTAAACCCATAGGGTTTATGAAATACCATTGGTTCCTGACTATAATAAATACCTATTTTTTGCTCAATTAATCTCTATAGATAAAAAATTAAACCATAAATCCATATAAAAATTAGTGAATCTATTTAATTCAACCGAAATGACTTCCAGTGATTTGGAGAATGCATTTCAGGATGTCCACTATGAAAATTGACCTGATTTCCCATCATTCTCTGTCAATTACGACATGATATAATGAATAGAAATTAAATACCTAAAATTATCATGGGAATTATGATGGAATTAAAGAGTTGTACTAAATCAAGAGAGAAAATAACTATATTACATTGAATTTACACTTCAATATTTACAGAATCCACCCAAATGAATGGGAATCAATAGAAAAAAATATATAATAAATTGGACAAGAACAGAAACTCATGATACATTCTATAATCTAAAAACTAATAAACACTAATGTCAAAATGGATAACAAATTGATTGATTAAAAGAATCCCAGTCGACCTCAATAAGAATAATTATTGAACCAGTGGACCACCATATATCTGATGATCCTAGAAGTAAAATTATTCTTCTTCCTCTCCCACCATAATTCTAGTGGATGATGCAGCCACTAGGTTATCAAATTATATCTTTCTCTTTCTCTTGAGAAAGAGGGGTCTTCCCCTAGAATTCATCAATGTATAAAAATATCACTTTATGAAATATAAACTTTAAGATTTCAATCCCAAGCCTCATCCATAAAAAAACTACCCAAAAATTGGTAAAGGCTACATTTACCTTGTAATTTACGACCCATAATGACAAGGGTAATTACACTTACACTAAATCCAAATAAAGAAACTCGAAGAGTAAGGCAAGGGTTTCTCATCCTCTAATTTTTTTTATAAATCATAAATCGAAATATCTTTTTAACTTTTCTTTTTCTGATTAAATTGAAATAATGAAATTGAATTACTATCCTTTTAACGATTTATCTATGATATATCACCTATTACCTTTCACCAAACACTATCCATATACAACTACTATGTTAGAATATGAGCTTAGAAACACATGTATCGTCATTTAGTCTCTCCTTTTACACCTTCAATAATACATGGGGACATTAAAATTAGTCATAAAATATTATTTTAATAATAATATAATTTTTATATAAAAACAAAATATTTATGTATCTTTACCAAATTTTTGACAATTTAAACAAAAAAATATTCATAGTGGTGGGTTAGTTCTACCTAATTGAACAATGCTGTTTTATTTTCTCTTATTCCTTTTTCTAGATATACGTAAAAATTGCTTTCAATATTGAATGAAACATTAATAATGAAATACTATAATATTTATTATTATTAAAAAAACTACATTCAATATAATACACTTATTATAAGTAAACAACAATAGTCATTTTATTCATATACGTAATCTGAAGATGACACCCCTTTTCATTTAGAAATATTTTGTTAAGTAAATTATACTACTGAACTCTTGTGGTTGTTTAATGTCAATAATGTTATACCATTAAACATATAAATCCTTTGAATCCATTAAAGTGTAAAAACTCATTGTTATCATTACCTTGAATTGATTTTCATTTGATGCACTGAACTACCAAAAAATTATTAGTGCAAGATAATTAAATCAATAAATGAATAATACCTTGTGATTAATGAATTAAAAGTCAAAATAAATTTGAAATATAAATAAATATGTTTTATAAATATAGTTTAATCAATAAAATGTAATTATTTAGGATGTTAAATGATATTTGAAGTTAATTTTTATGAAATATAAGTGTTTAATTCCATATCTCCATTTTTCATGTACTATTCATCTTATTCCCATAATTTTACTTATATATCATATATATGTTATTTAATGTATAAAATAAAATTTTTTCCTTTTTAATCTATTATTTTTCAACATTTCTCTCTAATGAATATGAATCACATACCAGACATGGTTTGTAATAACCACTATCTCACTGTCTTTCTTCATTTTCGATTTCGTTCTCTTTCAATTTTAATCTCTCTCACTTCCTCATTCCATATAGATAAATTGATTTCATTATATTATTAATACTTATTTTTCCATTATTTTTTTTGAATACTTATGTATTTAAGATTCCATTCAAATTCTTTCTTTATATAAAATCTTAAGATGTTTATAAATGATATCTTTCTAATTCTTATCCACTGCACCATGTTTATTTTTATTTGATAAATTTCAATTCCAATGTTCTATTATAGTGTGATATTGTATTATTAGAATAATTTTTTAAAATATTTTTTATCATAATTTGAAAATTAATATTTTTAGTCTGAAACATTTCTCTATTTCACAACAGATTTAGAAGATGTCATGAAAAACATTTATATATTTATCTCTTATTTTATGATCTATTATATTAAATATTTTTTTAAATGAATTTTAATTATAAGTTACGTCTTAACCACGAATAATTTTTAAAATATTATTTTATAATATCTACTTCTTTAATTGATATGATTCTTTCCTTTTATTTTCAATATTTCTTAGAAACTAATATTTTTTTTAGAAAAACCATTCAATTTCATAAATTTCTATAATTTTTTTAATAAATTTAAATAATATTTCATAATCATCTCATTATTAATTTATTATGTCATATTTTCATAAATGGTGACATTTCAAAAATGAATAATATTTCCCAAAATATCATATTATTAATTATCTATCATCCAATGTATGTATGGTGTTATGGAAATGATATATATATGAGAAAATTACCCATTTCTACCTTTTTCTTACCTTATCGTCAACTATGGATATTGATAGCATGTTTTCAAATACCATTACATTGTGAATACATTATAATTACTACCTATATTTTAACGGTGTTAATCAATACACCATTAAATTAGATTAACTATAGTAATTATTAAATTATTCATGTACCCTTTATTCTAAAAAATGTGAATATCTTATACCTCATTGTCTAAATTCAACGGTATTTACAAAGATAACAATATAATTCAATTAAATTCTTTTTTATCTAATCATGATCTGATATAGATATATTTATTATTATTTTCATATTATTTAGGAAAAAAATGTTTAGATATATAATTATGATGACAGGTGAGCTTGAAATTATATAGTTTTGCAATACATTGTGTAATGACTTAAATCACCTGAGATAACTATGTTTGTAGGAATGGATAGTGAATACAATAAGTAATGTCTATGGGACTTGGTAATAATCTAAATAGACTATATTATGTCATTTATAGTAGAAATCCAAGAAATAAGTTATGATTGATTATGCATACAAACATTACATGGTCATATATATCATTAGTAATGGGATTCTGTAATGGATGTTAGTACAATTCCCACCCATGAGGTGTATCCACCCATGGAATTCTCTGATAGGTATATTTTATTATTTTAGGATCATTCCTTTATGGATTTAATTCCATGATGTATGGATATATTATCTTGAAAATGATCACTTCTTATTATTTCATGATCTAATTTCATTAACCATTCCATTTATTCCATGTGTATATCACATATTTACAATTTATTAATAACGTTTTTATGTCTCATTGATGATGTTTTACCCATTTACATGTGTTTGGTCCCACAACTTTCTTTATGTTTCCCCAATTCCCCAGGTGATCATTGGTTGCAATGTTATTTTTTAGCAGATTATAATGCATCTAAGATTTATTATTTCAATAATTTTTTTTACTCATATAATATATACCTAGTGACCAAAGACACTAATATTTTGATACTCGGAGATTGTTCTAATTCATTAAATGTGGAAAATTCATATATTCATAACAAAAAATCATGAAGGGGATATATGAGGTATCTCATGAATCATGTAAACTAATATCAATTATTATATTTATTTCCATGGTCCAATAAAACTATTGAGAATATCTTATCTCAATTTACACTAACGGAACCTAAAAATAAATATTTGGGAGTATCAATGTCTTGAGTTGTTATAGAATTATGATGTATCGGTATTAATCCTCTAATTAAATGGTCATCCATTATTTCAGGTTCAATGAAACATCCATTATTGAGGCTTTAAGTCCTTTTAAATTTCTATTCATCGGACCTTACTAATTCATCATCTCGTTCCTTGATTCCAAGTAATTGTATTAATATTTTGATATAGAATGTCTTAGAATTTTTTGAAAATTCGTGAAATTAAATTTATTCAGTTTCATATTAGGGATTCTTATTCCTAATTAGTGACCAACATTGATCATATTCCCTTTATATATTATATTTTAAAAGGATAATTTTACCTCTCAATGAATTGTATGATAAAAAATATATTCTAAATAGAAATATTCATTTCACTATCATTACGGGAATGTAATATGTACCTGAAATGGGAGGTCATTATTCCATAAACATCACAACCACAACTTGTTCTCTCTTTAGAGGATGTGAGAGAAACACATGGTTCATGTTATTATCCATAAATTGATTCATATTAGCATTCTCCTTTATGATATTCTCAATTACTTCTCTTATCATATTACACATCTCATTTTGGTAATATTTTCATTTTCCATCACATTGAATATTAAATGACCTCTCTTATTTAAATCCATTTACTAAAATAAAGGTATTCTAGTAATCATAATATCGATCCAAATTAATCTTCGTATCTGTAGTATTAAAAATCACAATATAATTTACATTGTTTTTTATATATCTCAATGATTTCATATATGGTCTATTTATGAAGACTAAATTTATATTTGTATGTTTAGATAAACTTTATTAGTCAATATAAACAATAAAACATGGTGAAGAACCATGATGAAATTTTTAATTCTTCATTTGATGATACAAATACACTAATCTGAACTTATTTTACCTTCCGATGTTATTTCAATAGAACATGAAGTACTCAAAATGTGACTGCATCATTTTGTTAAAAGAATACTTATAAATTAGACAGGAGATTCATGGATATGATTATGAAAAAGATACATTGAGTCATTTATAATCATGTTTAATTATGAAATATCATATCCTAAAATTATTTAGATTTTCTTTTTTTCCTATGGTTTTATATGAGAACCCATATTATGACGTTTAATTGTAAATCTCTTAGTTTTATATTATAATTATTAATTATATGATCATTATCATCAAAAAGACTCTAATGATATGAGGATTCACTATAACAACATGATATTTCACTATATTTTCTCACGAAATATATGATATATTAAAATTCATTTTCACACACTCTAAAAAATTAAAATAAAATAAAAACCTTGATATATTTTGAATATTATATATAAAAATTTAACGATAGCCATTAAATTATATGGTATACATGGAAGAAAAAATATCCTAAAACCAATAAAGAAAATATGAGAACATGGAATACAAAATAGAAATCCTTCCATATGAAACACATTTGTCTGACTTCGTAAGGGAGGTTGTTTCACTAGAGTTTGGGCAATCCCAATATGAACTCGAGAAAATATGACTTGAGAGAAATCTCTTGTGGAAAAAATACATTCACTTAGATTTCAATTCAAAATACATAATAAAGGAATCACCACCCATGACGACCACTAATTTTTATCATACCCTTGGACCTTATGTGGAGGTTATAAGGGGAATTATAAGTAGAAGTTAGTATGATATCAGCATGTAGTTTCTATCTATAAAATCAATTGGACATGTCAATAAAACATCCAATTTATTATTAAAACCTTTTATTTTTAATTATTATATTATAATGTTAAAATATAACTTTTATATATGAAAATACAATAAAAACTATCATCTATTCTTTATATATTTTGTTATAAAAAAATAAATAAAAGTTATCTTAAATAGGGGTTTATTAGTTTATAAGAATAGATTTCAATTATATTTTGTAATTGTATTTAAATATTTAAATATAAATTTTTAGGAATTTTTTTTCTAAATGTAAACATCATATTTGGATTTATTATCATCTTATATCCAAAAAAATTTTTTTTGAATTTTTTTACAAAATAATTGATTTATAGCTGAATATTGAAAATGCCATTTTTTGTTGAAATTTTTGTGTCTTTTGATCATCACATTGATATATGAATATACTAAAACATAGGAACACATTTCATTGACCATATATATGTATTTTAATAAACATTATATACTTTTAAATCTCATCTTCGAATTACAACACTATATTTGATATTTTATAACATTATTAATTTTTTCTTTAAAGTTTCTTAAATACATTATTCATTATTCCTAGAAAATTAATTTATGTCAATTGAATCAAATGAAATTAATTTTAGATAATAATTATGTGGGTCCAAATTATATAATATGTGAAACATAATATTTGGGGAATAAATATTATATTACCTTGGGTAAATATTACTTACCATAGTAAAAAAATTAATTTTCAAAGAATAATACTTTTCTAAATATGGATTAATAATAAAATTAAATGTGTCACATTTAAATTTAAAATAAATATAAATAAATTAACACGGATTTAATTGGAATTTTTTTTAAATAATACTATAAACCCTTAATGATTAAAAGTATATTATCATGAAAATAGTTTTTCAGAAAATTATATATTTTAATCTAAAAGTTAATTTTCTCATATTAGTAATTTTAATTATGATAAATGAATTCCAAAGTAGAATTCAACACAGTAAAATATTTTAATAATGGTCTACTAATATTTTTATTAATAAAATGATTGACAAAATTAATATTTATTAAATAGTTATAAGTGTTTAAATGACTAATATATAAAGGCTCTAATTTCACTAAATTTACAAGACCATTGGAAATTGAAAAAAAAATTAGGTTTTAAATCCTTACGTACATTTCGTAACAACCTCACCTCACCTATCTCAACAAAAAATTATTTATTTCAATTCTTATGCCTTACATGTCATTATTTATCATGAAAACGTCCATATTCCTCACTTATAAAAGGCGGTCATTCCAACCCTTTGAATACTCCACTCATATTTTCAAATTTCCTTCCAACATTTCGAAAATATCATTTATATTATGAAAATTACACCCCTATGTCACCATTTTACCAAAATTAATCAATTTCCTTCAAATATAAGGCCTTTATCAAGAATATGTCCAAGGTCCCAGTGTAGGTATCACAACTTTCTTAATGATTATTTCATAGTATTTAATATTAAAACCAACCATACACATATTATAATAATAACAACATAATAATTAATGTGTTGATATTTTATTATAATACTTTTACAACCATTTTTTATTATATTCCATCTATAATGATAAAAATAACCACCATTGGTATGTGTGTGTGGATTATAGCCTCAACGAAGCGACACATTCAGGTTTTTGTTATAACCCCACATGGACGGTTTGATGATGTTATTGCAGAATAAATAAAATTTATTTAATGTTTCTATGATTTCAAAATTATCACTTATAATCCACCTCCACACCAATATTTTTTTGAGTAATAGAATCTCTCTTCGTACCTTGTGTAAACTACCACCTCTATAAAGATGTTTTTCCTCTTTTTTTCTATGTTTTAATTATTTATCAAAAAATATTAATATATGGTTCAATGTAATATAAAATATATATATATATCATTATAATTCTTTAATAATTAAATTATGTTAAACTTAAAACCTCATTAACCATACATTCCAATCATGTAAACGTGTGTTTGTGTTTATGTTGGATTTACTACCTCCTAGAACAATTATAGGAAATTATATCATTGAAGATTATAAAGACATAATTTTTTGAATAATATGACATAAATATATAAATAATTAATTTATTTGTGTCTAGAATGGAATCATTTATATTTACCTATATAAGTAATAAAACACCTTCATAGGTTGAAAATATTATAAAAATGAATTTTATCAATATCATATTCTAGTAAAAAGACTAAAGTACTCCTGAAATAAAATTTATTCTTTATAAATCATCATAAGTCATATATTATTGTAACATTAATGAAATAATAATGATTAATTTTCGAAACATAGTGAACGTCCTCACCACTACAAAAAAACTACTACAAATAACCAATAATATAAATAAAGGATGCTGGAATATAGGAAAAAAAGTAATATAACAATATAGGAAAATTATATTTGAAAATAATAATTATTTTTAGGTATTAATATGGTTCCTAAATAGTATATAAATATAGTTATAATTTTTTATATGAGGTTATATCACATTCAACTATGGGGGGAAACACGGTACGGGTTTTTTATAACTGATTTTACAATACTAAGTTTAAATTGTAATTATTGAACCCCATTCTACTAAGTTAAATTATTTAATCCAATGATTCTATAAAATATTATTTCAACATTAATTTCTCTATATTTATAAGTTTTTTCTCTTGAATTCTTTTCTAATGGATCATTACATCAAATATTGTGTAGGTCATAATTATTTCTTAGTCTCATTTTTCAATCTCTTGAGTCATGTTTATGCTATATGAAATGTATTATTTTCAACAATTTAAATACTACAGTATTTTTTTATTATGATTTCACAATGTTTCATGAATTTCAATACATTATTCTATTTTAATTATCTCTTGGGTTTTTTATTCCAATGAATCAAATTTTTTAAGGGGTTTTCATCTCAAAATTTCATCATTGAGACATGTTTTATGTTTTTCCCCCAATTTATAATTTTTGGGATGTATATACTACCCATGTACTAATTTTTACATAACAATTTATGTAATAATTATTATTTTGAGAACCATATGATTTTTAGTCGTCAAATGATATTTGATTAAAACATTTCTAAATTCATAATGGGTTTTCATGACCTTATTCTCTTCCTTGGTTCATAATCACATATCTTTTGTAATTCTATTTCATGATTTAAATATTATATTAGATGATTATTTTAGGATGTGATCCTTTTTTACTTTATATAGAAATTATATTTTAAAAAAATTCTAAAAGATTTTAATGTTTCATTAAAAATCATTTTTGTTTGGAATAATTACCATTAATTTAATAAAACATTCTTCCATGTCCATAATTTTACTTCCCATGAATGTTATCATTTACCTATTAGAAAATAAAATTAAATTATCTCACGTGGTCCTTTTATTCCTCTTATTTAATTTTAAATACAAGCTCTCTATATCCTTTTTAACAATGTGGGTTTTCAACATTTTTATTTCAAAAAGTTCAAAATATTTTTCCATCGTTTAAAAATAAAAGGTTTTATCATCTACTCTAAATTTTATTTTGATAAAAATTTTGTGCTTTTCCTCACTTTTCAATTATTAAATATTCATTTCAATGAATTAGTTGTTAACAAATCATATTCTATTACACCTTTTAAACCATATATACTTTAATGGATATTTTCATTAGTAATATTTATAATAATGTTATAAAGATTACTATCATTCCATTCTAAAATATATGTTTTTAATGTAATTCACACTTTATAATTAAAAAAATGGTTAAAATGGTATTTCTGAAAACTTCGTTATTTTCACATCAATTTTTATTCTCAGGTTTATCTCCAATTAGTTGATTTTTTTATCACCCTATTTATTTTATTTTTTTATGCAACGTATTTAAAAATAAGGATATAATATCCTTTCACTTCATAATTTCATGGTATTTTATTATTTAAGAAATCCATTTTTTCCTTAGGTACTTTTTGATTTGATGATTATTGATATAAATCATCACACACATGTATTTATAATGATGAATCAGGTCTGATATCACTATATAATGCATTATTTTATATGTATAGCCAATGAGATACTAAGGTGTGTACATAATTACTTTATTCACATAGGGATGGTAATGATGGATTTTCTCACATTTTCAGGGGTGTACATAATGTGTTTGTTCAAATAGGTGTGGTAATGATGGGTTATCTAAATTTTATGGTGAGAAAATAATGAGTTAGTAAATATCGGTATATTTATAATGTATATTCACACACATTTTTTACTATAGTTATGTTTTTCTTACACTGTAAATATATTTATATATTTATGAAACATTTTCAATTTGTTCATATTGTTATTCCACATTCACATGTTGTTTATCACGTAATGTCATTTTAACAAGATTCGTTTAATTTCCATCAAATTGAAAATTTAAATGTTTATATATTATTATTAATTTATTTCACACATTTATAACATGATCACATGTTTTACTATTATTTATAAGTGTTTTTATCCATTTCATATCTTTTATAATTCTTTAATGATCATTTTGAGAACTTATGTTGCTCCATTTTGCGAACTTATGTTGCTCCCTGCCTATAGGTGAGACTACAAGAATGGAGGCCATAGGTGTTCTGGCCAGGAGCTCGGATGATCAGAATCTCCCGAACCTATATATGGGTAGGGGTTTTGATCAACCTATTTTTCTAGAGGGATCAGGCGTTGGGGAAGATTGTGTCTTGGGGAAGGAAGGTACCAGTGGGGTGGGGACTGATATGGGTACCTCCCCTAGCCAAATGATAGGGAATGGTTTGGAGGTGCGGGCCTAGACCAGCTTTGGAGATGCAGGGGGTCGGGGCCTTCCTTCCTGCCAGAGGTTATTTCTCCTATCCCGAATCCTGTAGTCTTGAGTAACAGGTACGAGAGGCTGGCCGAGGAGGAACTCAGAACAAATTCATCTCCCCTGGATGAAGAAGAGGGTGAAGATGGTGGAAGGTAATCTGAATGGGACGTGGTCTGTAAAAGTTTCTTAGAAGCAGAAGTCAGTTCGAGGGGTATCAGGAGGAAGAGATGGAGGAGGGGTAGGAAGGAATACTCCTCCTTACCTCCTCCTATGAAGACCCGGTCTGCAAAGAATATCTTTTTTGAGATGCTGGATAAGGAGATCAGTCTAAAGTCACCTGGACAGCTTGGTCCTTCCCCAGATTTGGTCTTAAGTTCGGGTGATGTGGTGACAGAGCAGGTGTTATTCCTCAACGCCTCAGAAGAGGATGCATCCAAGATGATGGGTAGGAATCTTGAAGTGGAGCTTAATGAGGAACAATATATTTGTGTTTATAAATAGGACACGATCCTGGTTGGAGGCTTCAATAAGGGGTTGATCGGACTTGAGGAGTATATGCAGGTCTGGAACAAACTGACTTCTACCCTTGAAGACATGATAAGGGGGGATCCTCTTCTGCAGGTGTCTAATTTATCCTGGAGGCTGGTTAGATACTCTAACTCTAGTAGGATTCAACTAGTTTTCAATGACTATATTTTACTTATTTCCTAACTTATTCTTTGTTCATTTACCAATCTTGTTGTGTGAGGAATGTGGAAGGGTCAGTTTGGCTCAGATGGGAAAGAGTGTGATGCTTCTTCCTCTGTAGTCTATTTGGGATGTGGTGGATACAGAGGGATGGCTTGCCATTGGGAGGGACCATGCTTGCATGGGATCGTCGAGGCGTCCTTCTCTGGAGTTAGTGGTCGCTGCTTTGGCTTGGATTAGGTTGTTTCTGATCTTATGTTTGTCGTTGTTGGGTGCTTGTTGGAACTTATGGTTTCTCACTTTGACCTCAAAAGTGTCTATATTTATAATAAAAAATAATTTTCAGTCGTAATGCCTTATAATACATCTATTCCTTTAATGATAAATTTATCTCACCATTTTCTAATGTTTCCACTCACCATTTTATGAAGATGAATATGTTATGTGATGTATCAAGAAAATTGTATAGAGTATCATGGATTCAAAGAATTATTAAATTCATTTTAAAATACGATATGATAGTCTCCATGACAAAAAAAAAATTAGTCTTTGGGTTATAGAACAATTTGGCATTTGAATTATTTATTTTATGTTTATATTTAGTCAAAGAGATTTGTATCATAGTAGGGATTTGTTTTTTTAGATAATACATTAGTTATTTTGTTGATTTATTTAGGGAAACATAGTGAAAACCCTATATATGTGTCTAATTATAGGATAATATCCTTAAATACTGGTAATTTCTAGAGTATAGGGTCTTCCCTTGAAATACATCTTTTCTGGTTTTGGAACTAAAATATGTTCTAAAGGAATAGTCAAGGATGATGTCGTTGGTTGAGATAAAGTCAAAATCTAAATGGACTAAAAACACACTTAGTATCTACATCACAAAGACCTGTATATTTGTGAATGGAAGGAGCCCATGGAGATCCCAAAGGAGTTGTACCCTTTGATAATATATAATGTTGTGATTGTGTTCATCCATGAGTCATATGGTGGATTATGATCTTGTGAATGATTTTATTTGTGTTCAGGAATCTGACAGAGTTACACCCACTCCAGAATCTCACAAAATATTCATGAACCAATCTTAGTCTTCATGAAACCCCTTTCCTATATATACCCCTCTTATTTCTATATTTTAGGGATAATCACCAACCCTTCACCTTTAAAATTATTCAAAATTCACAAAACTATTGAGCATCATGAAAGAAACAAAAAATCAGTCATCCAAGGTAACTATGATTCAAAAAACCTCCAATAATGTGTTGATGAAATCCTACTACTTGGGAGGATATTCCTTTCACAGAGCTCTATTCCCTTGATGAAGGATGAAGATCCAATGGGGATCTTGAGGCTTCATGAAGAATAATAAATTCATGAAGAACTCATTTCCTGATCCAAGATATCATCCTCATGATGGTCCACACTCTTTCAGGAAGCCTTCTCCTTCTCGAATCCCCTAAACTCTGTGAGACACCAGATTATAATGAAGCATTTCTCTACGAGGCCATAAGATTAATGAAACCACTCTCCCAGAACTCTCTATGTTATACCCCTTTTAATGAAATCTATTTATAAAGTCTGAGTCCCCAGATCCCCCACACCCATCTAGAATCAGTTCAACTCCACATCTAGTCCCTATGTGACATTTCCCTCCCATTCCTATGTCCCACTCCACTTAAAGTGCAGCCCAAGAGTCCCAACCATCATTTTCTTCATATTATAGGTATGCTATCAAAAGTTTCTTCTCAACATATCCACGCTAATGTGGACCTTATGGTTTAACACTCCTATTCTTCATTGCACCTAGGAATTTACAAAGCCATTCCCTGCCCAGAGGAGCATTATCAGTTGTCTTGTATGCCTAAAGGGATAGAGTGATACCCACACATCTGAGCTATATGACATAAAACTACCTAGTCCCTACATCCTCAATAAATGACCATAAACTGTGGATTTTTCCTACTCATTAAGCACAATATGCTCCATGTATGAGTGGAATGGAATGGTCCCCACACTTCTTACCCTCACACATGATGGAATCCTCCTTGGTTATCCCTCATTTAGATCCCCCAAAACATATATTATTGATGCTTATTTCAATACATGAGAATAAAATCTATTTCTTCCTCTTATTTCTCACTCATAGCATGAATCATGTGGGATTAGAATATATTGGTTATCCTGATACCCAGCTAATCTATACTTTTATGGGATGATCTTACCTGTAATGAACAACCAAACAAACACTATGGGCCGCTCCTACATTTAATCCCTAACCATTCCAGACTATGTGCAATTTGAGTCTTGATTAACTAGGCTACATAGGAATCCTTCCTATGCTCCAAACCCAACACCCAAACTAAAAATCATGTTCTCTAAGCCATATATCTAGTAAGAGAATCCCCCTTACATGGATGAATGCATCTTCATGACGTCTATTGGGAAGATCTTGTGTAATCCCAGAACTAACTACAACTAATATAAATCTTATTGTGAGGGTAATATTTCATGCGTAAGCCCTACATGATCAATCATAGATTCTGTCTTCAAGATACGATCATCCTTATCTCATAATGTAAAATGGTGGATCTGTCCTATAACATCAACATAGAATACAACATTGAACTACTTGGGTTTTGATTCACGTCTCGTACATAGGTTACGTAAGATGCATCCATGAGTTTGAATCTTGACCAATAGTAAACATTTGTTGTCCCTCATACGGATGTAACTCTCTTATCCACCTAGAGGGGGTTTCCAATAAACCTTCATGGCGTGACATCTTCTCTTTATAGGGAACACCCCTAATGATACCTATATAGGGAGTTCATATCTATCCATTGTTAGATCATTCTGCTGCTCCCTCCTAGGTATGTACCTACCTGATCCACCTCCACATGTTTTCTGATCAACCTTCTGGATTTGAAATATCACCTTCATGGTACAATCCCCTAAATCCTTCTCTACAAAGAATTTTGATCCATCAATCGGTAAACATTTCCCATGCTCCCTCTAATGGATGTACATCCATGATCTACCCCTATAGGTTTTCAGATCATCCAACAAGGTGTGAAATCATCCCTTTATAGGACACACCCCTTATATTTGACTCTATGTGTATTTTTATCCATCCATCTTGGTTTAGCTCCATGTTGAGTTCTCACCAACCTTCACAGTTTGAAATCATCACTATATGGGACACCCCCCCAGATCTTCCTCTATAGGTAATTCTAATACATCCATTGGTAAACCGTTTAGTTGTTCCCTAATAGGGATTTAGCACTATAATCCACACATAGGGGTGTTCCAATCATCCTTCATGGTGTGACAACTTCCCTTTATGGGCCAAACCTCTCGTATCCGCCTCCACAGTGTGTTTAGATCTATCAATCCAGGGACTACCTCAATAGGAAATTCTCGCCAACCTTCACGGTGTGACATCCTTTCATTATTGGAAACACAACCCAGATGATCCTCAATGGGGTGCTTTGATCCATCCCCCAGTAATCATCCAGGTGTGACATAGTTTCTCTTAGGGATGCACCTCTTTGATCTGATTCCATGACACATCGTGAAAATTCAACAAATTCTCACCAAAATGTTAAATGTGTGCCTTAATAAATCTCTATAGGACGTTTTTATTTGTCTCCACAAGATGTTAAAATTGTGACCTAACTCCAAAATACATACCTCATGATGAAAATAATATTCCTAAGGTGAAATTCATGGAATACATATACCCACGAAATTAGTTACCTCATAAAAAACAAGGGATTCCAATGTTGAATGCATGGGATGATATACATGTTCAACATTAGATACCTCATGATCAACCCAATATTCCATGGGTTCTACGCCTATGTAGTCTCCATGATCTTCCCTCCCAATAGGAAGAATACATATGAACAATGTTCCCATAATCGAAACATTCCAATGATTCCCAAAATGACCACTCACATGACCAAATGTTGTGGCCCTGTCAATACCAGCAGGAATGTCCAGATAAGAGTAGTTTAATTAAACAACATCCACAATTAGATTTCACTAGGAATTACTTCCAAGAAAATGACATAACTATATGAGATATAATTGAACAATAAAATAATCTTCAATGATGAATCCATTGAAGAAGGAATCTAAATCCCATCATCCGGTCTTGATCAATGAGCATACAGATCCATTGAATGCGATGAAATAAAATCACATTTAGAAAGAGGGAATGTGGGGTAATTAGCATACTAGTTCACATAAACACACAAGTGTCACGTTGCAATGAAAGCATTGAAAAAACAATTGGTGACCCCAATGTGAAACTCTTATCTTCAACATGGGGGCTAGTAAATTTCATGACATCATCAAATTATAATTTCAATAGATCCACTTATCTTGCATCAAGTACAACCAAACAAATGATGGGAAAAACAAGGAACACCATAAAAATTGGGACAATAAGCATTGGGCATGCATCAATATTTGGCATTTTTAGTGAAAATCCATCTATACCATTAGCAGATTTAATGTCATTGGGGAATTGTACATTAGTTTCCTTAAACATATACGAACAGGCGAATCCACCAGCTTTGCAGGACTCATGTTGCAGGAAACAATCCACCCAAAACCCGAAGGAGTAGGGACTAGAGAAATGTAAATGCGGAAATAAAACACACTTCAACCTCATCCATAACATCCAAAATCACCTCATCTACTAGGAACCAATACCCCATATCACCCTAAAAAATTTTCTAGTAGGCCTCATAAAATTTCCAGTAGTGGGAGATGGAGACCCTCATACATTGGTAAAAATAGGTGTGCCTCATTCCCATAAGGGATATGGCTCCCCAGGACTTGGAGGATTCAGATCCATTTTTATACTGCCACACACAATGGACTCATAGGGATAAACCACTCATTGTTCCAATTATGAGTCTCTTTAAGAGTCTATCCCGAGAGTTATACTATGACACATTCCCCTATTCTGAGAAGGTAGAGGTTTCCCAAGTGACCATGGACATGACCATCACATGGGAACCACTAAGGGGGCCTCCCACTAGGACACATAAGTGATAGAAACATATAGTCTATCAGGAAAAAGAACAAGTTTACTTCACCCCTACTTTGTCATCCTCAATAAAAAACACCTGATGTCAACATCAAGAACAAGCCTTGGTGAATTCCATTCAAGGGAAATCATCTTATACATATCTAATAGTTCTGATCACTATGATAACATTCACCCAAATACTTTTTAAATAACATAATGGATAAATATTTGTTCAATTGGGATCAAGACCTCAACTACCTCACATATATGTAGGGTTTACTCTTTCAATCCCTAACACAATCAACATCCCTTATGTGCCGGCATGTGGTAATGATATCTAGTGAGGATTTCCTCCCTATAACATCACCAACAAAATCAAAGGTCCTCATAACTCTAACAATCAACATGGAGGTCCTCTATATGTTCTCACCAATTGATGTTGAGTTCCTCCCTACTTCCTTGACAATCAGTACATAGGTCCTCCACATTCTTATTCTTCCCAAAAAGGTGTTCCTCCCCATGTCATAGTTGATCAGCAATAATTTCATCCTCATGTCAATCCTAGATCATGTGTAAGTCATCTCCACTCTACCATAAATCAATGTAGAGGTCCTCCCTAGTTAATCAACAACAAGTATAGAGGCTCTCACCATACAATCACCAGAAGCCAACAAAAAGTTCATCCCTCTGTCACAGTCGACGAGAGTGGAGTTCCTCCCGACTCCTTCAACAATAAACATGGTGGACCTCACCATGTTTCTTCCATCCAAAGAGTAGGTCCTCCCCCACACTTTTAGAAGTAAGTTTGGAGGTCTTCACTATATTCTCTCTACTCAATATAGAGGTCCTTATTGTTCCCATTTCAGTCGGTAAAAAAGTTTTCTTTGCACTTCAACCCACCAGTATAATGGTCCATATTGTTCCATTACTATTATTCATCATGGATGTACTTCCATGTCCCAACCGACTGAAGTGGAGGCCATCCCCACTTCATATATAGCTATATTGGAGGTACTCCCACTCCCCCAATAGTAAATTGAGAGGTCATCCATGCCTAGAAAAGAATGGATGTGGAGGCCATCCCCATATACTAATTAATCCAAGTTTATATCCTCCCCACACTACCACACACCAGTACAATGGTCCTACCTATGATGAATAATTAGCCAATAATGATGAAGCATCCTAGAAAAAAGGATGATCAACTTCCACCAAGGTGGAATCACATGAAATGTTGGGTATTCTATGATCTCATACCCCTCTTAGATTGTGAATGGGAATGAAACTCATTGATGAAACAAAAAACCCATTCATCAACATCAGAGTCTGTGGAAGGATCTCAAAATATGATTTTATTCATCCAGAATGGTGAGATCCATAAAATCCCCAGATCCCACCATAAGTACATGTAAATGGAGGATGTTACAGCCCCCATCCAAGGGCTCATAGTCCAACCATAACTATCATCTCCAGTATCCCACCCCACAACTACACTATATAATGTAGAAATGTTCTGATCAGGGATGACTCCTTCAAATGGTGATATTCCTTAGGAACTGCTGATCATAATTGTCACCCTTTCACATGAGGTCTCGGTGAACACCAGTTCAATGACAACGTGATGATGTGGCCAACCTCAAGAGATGAACAAGAATAAAATTAATATGTCACTCATTTTTTGGCTCTTCTATCATCCGAAAACCCGCCACACAAATATACATCGATTCTACTACATATCCATCATCCAGAACCGATTGAATCATCGGTCGAGAAAGTGTAAGGACCTGCTTCTAAGATTGAAATATTATGGGATATCATAGATACTAATGAGATTTTAGTGGTATTATATCCATATGACACTTAAACATGTGGTATCCTAGAGTCCACCAATGGGTGACATGCTATGTGATTCTGCCTAACTATATGGGTGATGATTCACTGCCTCTATAATTGTCGATTGGACAACCAAAAAGTCGGAATAATTTCAACAACATTTATTAGAAGTACCCAATGTCTGAGTTAGAAGAACTCCTAGTGTCTCAACACCCATATGTCACCCTACTACCATTAAACCCTCCAATAGAGTTGAATCAAGATCCTAATTTTTATCTACATGATTATGGTTGAGGCATCACTACAGATTCAGATTAAGTGTTTGGGGACAATATGTTTCTCTAAACATCACCTATATCCTATAAAATCATAACTTACCGGTTGATAGTGTTAATTTTCCTTCGTATATAGTTACATTTTACATAGTTGTTACCATGTTACATTATAAAATGGATTTCTATGTGGGGTATCATAGTGAAAACCCTCCACTATGGTTAGAGAAATTCTTGATGGACCATCATACAGTGGTTCACACCCGCATTCAGAGGTAGGTACTCTACATCAATGATCCCTTCACATCATTTCCTACCAGTCAAAACATCAGTAAGGGTAAATATAATGATGATAATTCTATTCCTTCAAGTTATTCTGATATTGAACAGAAGACAGAGGCAACTCCCATGATTTTCTCCTTTCTTCAGCAAGTCATAGATCAGAAAAGTATCATCGACAAGATCCTTGATGAGCACCGCCCGGATTAAGGATCTTCTCATCTAGATCTGATTTCTCCTACATTAAGGTAGCATAAAGTCATCCTTGTTCATATATACATTGTCAATGTCAGTAATCCTATGTATTTAGAGAGAGTAGAAGTGGTGTTTAATGGAAATTGACCATGATTTGAGCCACTAAATCCACCCAAGTAGTGCGATCATCTTCCTGGGGAAATCGATCCACCCAATCCATGAGCTTCCAAGATTTTATATTGAGTTTTTGAGCATCTCAATGTGTTGGAGATTAGGAATAATCATCAAGACAGAGATATCCATAAGAATATTTCGTATCCACTATCACCACTCACATGAAAACCCTAGAGATATGACATATGGCTAATCATAAGGATGGAAAGTCATACCCGGCATGGGTAAGTAACATGGGAGAACCCAAAAAATTTGGCAACCCAATATTTTATTTATTAAATGGCATGACTGACTCGGTGTTTAATTTATACCAACTAATTTCATGGTGTCAGACCATTTTATGAATCCCTGTGTAGTAGGAGGATTCTTCGATCCGATGATTCATC
Organism: Viscum album; assembly: GCA_963277665.1. Lineage (NCBI taxonomy): Eukaryota > Viridiplantae > Streptophyta > Magnoliopsida > Santalales > Viscaceae > Viscum > Viscum album. The sequence continues at coordinate 1,417,371,389 of OY728123.1, read as the reverse complement.
CAATCAATGGAATTACATACGTTCATCTGGTACATCCAATTCTGCATTGGATCCATCTAGTGTATGGAATATATTAGTAGAAATTTCCTCTTCTAGTATATCTCTAACACAAGAAATACAAGCATTGTCATCCACCCCATGTGAATGAAAAAACCCTAATGAGTGCGCCACATATTATTTTCCGTATTGTAAAGGCCTCACATATTCAATTGCTATTACAGTAGCCCAAGTGAGCTGCTAAAAATGTGGGTGGGGGAATGTTAGTAATATGTTGATCCATACCCTCATCACTCAAAACTTCCTAGGAATGATCTAGGATTTCTATATCAAGGACCAGTGTTTGGAGGAAGACTTTTAGTTTTCTAAGAATGCGCATATGTTTTCTCCTCCAGTTCTACAAGAAGATATTCAAATGAAAGTACTACAAAAACAATTCATATAGCGGCACATGATCCACTAGAGTTGGTTGACCCTTTACTAGTAGAGTCCCACCTATTGTAGACCCCTTATCATGCTCAGACATTCCCAGCATAGAATTGATAGGCACTAGCCCACTATGTATAACTACCTAGACAAGATAATATAGCTCTTACCCCTCATTATGATAAATCCCCCTTTTTCAAGGTCAAGCTACCATTGCAACCTTCCAAGATAAGAGGAATCTAGCCTTTTCATTCAAGGATGCTAAGGTTCCAAATTATTTCCTCAGTTCCCTATAGTAGGGGATTCTAAAGCTACTTGAGTTAAAGAATCACTATGAAGTCGATAATATTGATCACCCTAACCATTTTCATTACCACAAAATCCATGGAAATAACTTAAAATAAGTCTATATGTTGAAATACCACCTCCATGACATAGTGGATAATGATTTGGTCAAATTGAAAAATTTCTTCGCACATGTGGTTCAAATCTCTATCGAACCTAAAAATAATAGAGAGGGGTCAGGTGAATGGAGACATGTTTCCAATCAAGGGATTCAGAATTATGAACACTGGATAGACAACAAGGTAGTCACTTGAACCCATGGATTCATCCAAGACCACTTAGGCCATTTTAAACCTCTCAAATTCATCACTGTTTCATCTTCTGACCCTTCAACATGCACATCACAACCCTCCAAATCTCATAAGAAAATGCATTGATGATGAATGGGAATGTAGAGTCCCCCATCAGTGTGGTATCTATCCATAAATCTCCTTGATTTCATTCCTATAGAATTAGGAATCCTAACCAGGGTCTACCCGTCACTCAAATACCCGTACGATGATGAGGAATAGTTTTCCTATATAAATGTTTTTGAGTTAATAGACCACTTCACACTGTCTGAGGAAAATGAGTATCAAGAAATTTCTCAGGGTGCCTTTCGTCGATCACGATGAAGATGGATCTATGGACATGAAAGCTGAACAATTACTCATTACAGTGCCTCTAAATGAGGTATGAATGGTTTTAAGACTACATATTAGGTACTACATAGAGGACAATAATCATTGTTCTCCCAACACACTCGGCCTAACATTCATCCACAACTGATTGGGCTAACTGATCGTCAAATCCAACCACAATTGCATTGAGATCATCCGCATCTACCTAAATAAAGGTTTCCACCAACCAATAGTCCGATAATAGTGCTTTTAAGTATGTTATATGATAATAATAAAGAAATTTATAGTGCTATCTAAAAAATGTTGATCAGCTATGAGTGAATGTTTTATGTCATGCCATAGAGAGACCCCCTGTGGGTAGAAATGTGCATCGATCATTGAAGTATGAAATGTTAAATAACCTCACCGGAATAACTTAAAGGATATTGATCGTTGAGGTCCTCTGCTTATTAGAAGAGATTTGTGAGGCTCTTTTATAATCCCCAAAAATTCACATCCAATTTGAAAAAGATTTTGAAGCTACATAGACCTATTCTTCAGAGGTATTCGAGCGTGAGGAATTTCAGGACTTCATTTAGTTTTTTAGAGAATATGAGTGCTCTCTCGTACAGAGCCAGATTCACCCACTATACATCACTATCCAGTTAAATGTCCATGAGATTTCACGTTGTCTAGTTAACATAGGTTTCATGATTAATCTCATCCCCATATGGATACTCCATAATATGGGACTGACTAAAGAAGATGTTAGTCCCTCTAACCAGAATATTTAGGGTTGTGAAAGAATTAAGTATAGGCCTTGTGGATAAATTCATTTTATGACCCAGTTAATTTTATTGGTATAATGTGCTATATTCATGGTTTTCTCGCTATATACCACCTACTACCTGATAATGGGGTTTCCCTTGATTCATCTTCATGTAGTAGTTATTTTCTTATATCACCAATTCCTTAAGTACTCCATAAATGGTTGAGTAGTCATGATTAAAGCTTATGAATCTCCTTTTGATTCCTATGAATCTTGAAATCTGGATATCATCTACTACCAGAGAGAGGGGAATAATGATCAGGCCAATGTGGTTGAGCATAGAACCATTTAAACCGACCTATGTGAATATTAGGATGATTATATCTTTCTACTGATTCATCAACTGGAGGAGATGGAACCATACAAAAGATGTTTCTTATTAATTAAAATAGAAATGATATTGACATCCCTAATTACACATAATATCCCAAAATTACCTCATAGTACTGATGGCTTGACCGAGTGATACAAAAAACTCATCATCCTGAATGGTACCTAGATTTTCTCTAGATGGACACCATTCCACTGCACTCTAATCTATTATATCGTCAAAGGTTAGATCATAGGAAGACATCCAAACATTATTGATTTATCATTGATAATGGAACTCATGGTCAAAGGCCTAATGCAATTTGAAATATAACCACTTTCACCATGGTCTTATAATCTTCATAGTTCCCAAACTAGGATTATGTATTTGTCAATGTAGGTTCCCATGTTCCCCTAGAATTAATTTTCCTAGAATAACCCTGTACAATTGATTCTCCTTCACCAAATAAATAAAATGACATAGAAGATGACCCTCAATCATTTGATGTGGGTTTCTGCACAACCATTGATGATTTGATATAGGATATCCTTGGTAATAAGGTTGATGTGATACCACCATTGATTAGTGTAGCTATAATAGTAAACAGTCTACAAAAATTTGTGCATTCCTAATGTAGCATCGAAATTTATTTTCCTAGTGTTACAAAAATATGTTTGAACTAGAACCCCAGATCCTCATCCACCATATTCATCTCTTGTGATTCCATCATTGATTCAAGAATCCTCTGATAAAAATGAACCCCACTCATGGTTCAATGGTCAGGGATGAGGTTGATAGTCTTAACAAAGTCAATGTTTTTAGGGAAGTTCAACACCCCATGTGCCTAGAAAACATCATTAAATTTAGGAAGATAAATGTGAAAATTAGATTATTTATCATCTTTTAGGACCTCTACCACTATTTTCTGAAGGATGATTTTACCCTTTCAGTGAAATAGTTGTTGATAGATTCCACAAATGGGTACTGGGATCTCTTCCTAATGGTTGGACACTCTTAATACTGTTAGATATGGATGGCCCTTGAGGATGAGGATTCAACATCCTTTAGAGTTCTACAAAAAACTCTCTTCTATTAGGTGATTTCTTTTGGTCTCAAAAATTCAAGAGCCACTTATCAGTGTGCTACGCACCACATCTTCAAACTAATCCTCATGAATGTTGTGTAATGCTATATAGAAAATTTATTAGCCAATTTCAATTATCATAAAGACCATATCAATGATTTGGATAATGTTTTTAACATCCTCTAATCTTGGTATTTGATGATGAACACTTTGAAATGTACATTCAGGGATACCTCTAAATTTTTTCCCAGATTTGATGTTAGATACCGAGGCATTGAGATTGACCCAGATGAGATCAAGGACATTAGCAAGATTCCTCCTATGAGTGAACATCAAGAGCTCCAAGGACACCATGTCCCCATTTCCTACATACACCAATTCACCATGAATCTGGACAGAATGTGTAAGCCCTTATTTAAATTAATGCAAAAATTTCCACCTACTAGTGCAATGAAGAGTTCATGACTAAATTTTAAGAAATCAAGAATTATTTTTAATAACCACCAATTATGATTCCCCCTATCCCAGGAAAGCCTCTGGTCCTCTATGTGTCTTCCCTAGAATGGTCCCTCTATGACCATATCACCTAAAAGAATAATTATGTTTATGATAAAAGTCTATATTATGTATGTTTCATGCTCCTCGTAAAAGAAAATTAACTAACCAATCATTTATCCACATCAGGACCTCAGGGACCCCTTAAAAGAAGAAACCTTTGATTAGAAAAATCCATTTTTTGAGTATCTCCAACATGTTATCCTTCATCATGAATGATCTAAACATGAGTGAATCTATCGACACATATTGTAGATTACCCTCTATTGTGGGACAAACCTGGTGAAAAAATATCTACAGACTTTTTTTAATATAATCATACCCTATTTCATTGTAGGATGTGAATTTTCCCATGTTATGTTGGAATTTCATGTTGGGTCCGATGGCAACCACTAGGTAGGATAGAATCTCTCACACTAGATTCTGAGGCTATGCTACTTATGGTCCACCATTTTCCATGACTCAATCAAGTATGCAAAAATGATTCATGCGTTCTTGATTCATTATAATTTTTTTAATCTCCCATCGAAACACCTACATACCACCAAGTATTTTTGGTCATTTTCATTATGGGGACTCGATGTTGTAGGCATATACCCACCAGCAACATCGGACTATGGAAGATTTATTCTGACCCCTTCTAATTTCTTATCAATGTTAGAAGAAGTGATTCCCCGAAAGGACGTCAAAGCCTAATCCATGATCGAAATTATGGGGTCCCATATCATCCATAGGTATGAATTTATTTATGCCATTCTCACTAACAACAATACCAACATCTGGGATACTAAGAGGAAGATGTAGTGCACTGAGTACTATATCTGGTCAAACTATAATTCCCACTATCATGTGTAGGAAAATGGAATGATCAAGGAATTCAAAAAACCCTCTCTAACATTTTACAAAATACAGAGGAAAAAATTAAGAGGAGTTGTATGTACAATCTCCAAAACACCCTTTGGACCTATTAGATAACTACTCGAAATTCCTCCCACGTGACTCCATACCCCCTAGTGTATGGAACAAAGGTAGTTTTTCCCATTCAGATTTACCTACCAAAATTCTAAACAATTTTCTGTGATCACAAGACACCGTAAAGAATGGGAACGTTCCATATATCTAAACTAGAATCCCTTGAAGATAACATGCTCCATGACATACACAGTCTAGACAGGCCCTATAATAATATTGTAAGAGCATTCTACATGTAGGTTTTCCTCCACTCTATCCTCAAGGGTTGCATGGTATTAACTCTCAGAACACCAATGATGCCTGAAAATAATCTACCAATATTGGATCCCAAGTTGGAATGACCATATATCATTAATAATGTTTATTTTAATGGGTTTTACTCTATGATAACTATGGATGGAGATCACATTACTCCTCCCACTAGTTCCATGTTTATCAATTAGTACTTCGTGTAATGAAACCGAGCATCCAAGTTGCATGAAATCAAACTAGGCAGTAGTTATCATCCACACCATATGATGTTAGTATTCGTATCTATCTCCCAGACACCTAATTTTAAACTGAATTCTTGTTCCAAATAGTATAAAATTAAACTAAGAGCCTATAGTCCATGAAGCATTACCATGAACTATATTCAAAAGGTCTGAGTTCCATGACCTTGAAAAATGAATATGAGACCAGACATGATGAGTTTAAACAGTATGTGTGGTTTATTCTGGATGTGTTTAGTAGATGTAGGTCTCCTATGACCTCATTTACATCGATTGTCAACTCCACCATGCAAGCATTATTATGAAGAAATTACCCACTTTTTTTCTAACTCCATGACCTTTAATTGATATCCTATAGTCCAATTATTATGAATCTAATCTATATAAGAGTCCTCACCAAAATATTTAGTGTGGCATTATACGTTCTTGGCCCTCATCCATGTCATGGTTTTTTTACTCTTCCACACTTTACATACCAATTTGAGAAGACCCCTTTCAGCGGTCCAGACTCTATAACCTTAAAATATGAGTAATTATTTTCTAAACCCAATGACCTTAAACTAAGATCCAATCAAACTAGAAGCACATCCTTAAATTGTTTACAATAAGTCCAAGGATCACATATTTAAACTGTATGAAGGATTCTCTCCAAGATTGTGTTGTGTTGAGGGAGGCATCTTTGGCCTTCATTCGCATTGGGCTTGTCATAACATTGAACTACACATATCATATTGAGTCACTCCCCCATCTATCTAGTAGGTACTTGATGACCTTAAACCAAGATCCTATGGTTAGGATGTCATGACTTTAAACATTTTTTTTAGTTCCATGCATTATGATCTTAAACTATTCGTAGCTCCTATAGTCTGAGATGGACAAATTTAAAAAGTAAATCCAAACTTCCTCAACACATGAAATTTAAATTCTATTCTAAAATGTAATAAATTAGGATTCCTCATAATTAGATATGATTACTACACAATTATATGAATATTGGATGCCTCGTGATAATCATGAGATACCTCAAATTAACTCACTAGAGAGGATCACCCCTACCAGCATTGGTCTCTTATCATACCATGTTCTAGAATAAGGTGTGTCTTGATTCCCATCCACATGGGATACATTGAGACACACAAAATTATCCTCTTTAGTCCCATCCATAAATTCATAAATCAATTGTCCCTATGGCACCATTCGTGGTGTGTGATCCACTTGAGCTTCCTTCACATTATGTATTCACTCCCTTGGTACAATATAGGTACCCATAAAGAATGTGTAATCCCTAGTTACATGACATTATGATAGTTTTTCCTTGATACTTGTATTGTATATGGACCCCTTGGATAATTCATTTCCAGTTATATTTCATACATTCCTCGCATTCTTATAATAAACACCTTTTTCACTCCCAACATCATGACATTAAAATGGATGCCTCATTCCAAAAATTATGACATTAAACTACATGAAGATTCTCCAAAAGTATTTGGTGCAGTATTAGTCCATCTTGGACGTCTTTCACATCAGGTTTGTTACTCTTCCATGCTACATATATTTGTTTGACGAGCACTATGGTCTGAGATCTAGGACCACAAATTATGAGTTTAAATCAAACCATGATGACATTAAATACATTGAGAGTATTAATTGGTAGTGTGTTTTGTGAGTAATTCCTCATTGTACCTCATTCATATCGAGTTATGGTTGTCACTCCATGGAAATCCATTTCAAATTACATCCCCCAATTATCCTCAGTGCAAGATGTTAATCATTAGTATTACCATAGATAGGTTTAGGATTCCTCTTAAGTATGAGATGATGTTTACCATATTTTAAATCGATTTGTAGCATAAAATATGTATTGGAAGGTTACCAATTATTTCCCCAAGCCCTGATCATGGGATGTTCCATGATAAAAGAGGGATGCCTCATTAGTCTGGACTATACAACCCTAAATTGAGTGTGTTATCACTCAGAAGTATGTAAACCTTGATTCCCATTCTCTTGGGATACATAGTGAATTATAGTTTTTCTATCATTGGGATTCCTTCAAGGCATCATCCCCATTTAGTTACCTTGACCCATCCGAATGTAGGTATTCCCTCGTAACCAGATATGATGAATTAATATCCATATCAGATGATGTTAACATCTATCCTTACCCGATAAAAATACATTATTCCTCATATCTAAATTTGAGAAGATTAAATGCCCTCATTTTAGAGTGTATCCACTTTCCGACATCAGTCTTCTACCACAACATGTTTCAAGTAGAATAATCCTGAATCTAAACTATGTGAAAATCATCTGAGGAATGTATGGTATTGGGAAAATACTTCTCTCTTTTGATATGGGTTTATAAATTCACCATTTCACAAATATCCATTTGGAAAACCCTAACCATGGTCTGGAAATTATGACCATAAACTAAGAAGAATAGTTATTCTAACACAACATTAAACTATTTTCCATGGTCCAATACATATAAACTTCAATTGTTCCCATGTCCTAATCATATGACATTAAACTGTGTGATGTGTCCTGATCACATGACACTAAAATAAAAAATATACTATCCTCACCATATGATGTTAAACTATGTGTATAATGTTTTCACTGTTTGACATTAAACTACATGTATATCATTCTCATTCTATTATGTAAAATTGCATGGCATCCTACGGCCCCACTTGAGAGGTCATCTCCTCCAGTGCTAGTCATCTTCAAGTTCATTCACATTCTAAGCTACCACATGGAATCCAAGTTAATGCTCCTGTAAAAGATTTGTTTTACCTTTGTTCAGACCAATAGTCATAAAGCAATGTACTATAAGACAAGGTATAATATTTAGATGATTTTTGGAATCCATTTGAACATTCAATGCACATGATCTTTAGCCCAGTTGGTGAGGTATCCTTAAGTTCATTCGCAAGACCCAAATTCAAATCCAGGTAGAGGCATATTTGTGGTATTGTAGCAGTATTGTACACTGTACGGTACTATAGCAGGACTATACACTGGATATATAATTTAGAAGAATTGTACTTTGTGCGGTACTGTACCAGGGACTGTAGCGGTTACTGTAGAAGATATTGTTCGTACTGTAGCAGTTGGAACTATTCACCTTGGGCCACCGGTTTGGGCATAGAGTCTGTAAGTCTTCTTAGAAACCTAGGCCTTCAAGTCATTAGGGCTTTCAGGATACCTTTAAGGCCCTCGGGCCACCTCAAGGCATCTAGGACGCATGAAATTGTCCCAAACAGACTCTACCAAAAAGGAAGATCCCTAGAAGAGCATTCAGAGCAAGTGAACACACCAGAGTTGAGCCAAATGGATTAGTCAGAATGTGAGGTTATGGATATTCCATTAGGACCCGCTTATTCTTGCAAAAAAAGCCTATCCAGATGTCCATAAAAAGGTGTAAAGAAACTATCACGATGCAGGTGCTGGGGAGGCGTAGCTCCTTGTAAATAGTCTGCTTGAATTCCATAATACCTTCAGGTCATGTAATCTCTTCATCCTACAGGCCATGTAATATCTTAACCTATGGGCCTTTTAAGGGTTCTCCCTTATCCCTTAAAAGTTGTATTATCAAAAAATCATTAAAAATGGAGGCCTTCAATCAATTCAGGAATTTGACCATTCTATCACATCATTTACACGCATCACGTGCCCCTTTCTTAGATCCTCATCATCCTCATTGTCTAGAGGGATACCCTAATGGATTTTTGTTTTCCAACATTCACCTACCATCATGGGTTATTGCCTTATAATATTTTGTATGATAATCTCAGACATGTGTTTCATTTCGTAAATGTTCAGTGGTCGACCCTCATTTTATTGACGTAGGCTCAGCGATAAAGATATTGTGTTTAGAACATATTATCCCCCACCATGACTACATTATCATAATTTTCTTGATTTTTGGTATTTTTATCACACTAAAAATTGTCTATAGTTCGGTTCGAATTCAGGGCCCTTTGAATTACCCTATTTGTGCAACATATCATGTTTGAAAATATATTTATTTATTCTGAGAGACTCATTCACTAGGCATAGCCTCTCCAATCCCATACAATCACTATGTTTAGTTAAAAATTGTAGACCTATAGTTCATGATGATAGTAGATATTTTATCATATGGAACGAAATTATATAGGAATTCATTGTTTCTCACACTAGGACAGACCGATGTGATCTTAGGGATTTGTTGTTGGTTCTCATAGTAATATAATCAAAACAAGAAAATAATGAAATTGAATATGTTTGATCATGAAAATTTATCAAATCAAAGTTTCATAGGGTCATCCTTATATTATATATCCCACCACAAAATGTTCCTCTATGGATCCACCGTAGTGATCATGAACATTTGCTTAGGCAGCCTCTACTGTGTGGTCTCAAATACCATCATTCACAATTATGTGTATTACTTATCTTAATTGTTCATAGAGAAAGAATAATTGGAACTGGTCCACTATTGATTCTTCTCCTCCAGAAATTCATCATCTTCCTTGGAGATATCAGATTCATTGGCCATAGATTTTACCCGTTTAGGCCTCAGATTATAAGTGATATTGGCATGTGTGGAAGCAGCTGTTGTTTGCTTCAATAGAAGCCCATCTGGATGGTAAATATCGTCCCCATGTTTCTATGGATCATCTCTTACCATTGTGAATATGACCAATCTATGAGGTAGTCTTGGTCTAGTGCATGATGATTGTGGGAATTAACTCCACAAGCCCCCAGACTGAATGACCAATGACATAAATATCAAACCAATTGCGGCATGTCAGTTATTCAGATGTGAGTAATGGAGTTTCACATATTCATTAATGACTTGTGATGTATAGACCATTTATCCTCATTGACCTAAGGGATAGAATATTTAAATACATTTGGAGATGAAGGATTGTATAGAATAAATTTAACGACCCATACTTTACATACATTGTTATTACATCAGAATTGAATTATACTTATTATAATATATAACAAAACCATGAAAGGACTGTATAGGTATAGTGTCTTTAGAAACTGAGAAACATAAACAACTGGTACATAAAGCATCTACATTGTCTCCCATTTATTTCATCATATTTAGAGTCCTTTTTGGCATATCCTACTTCATACCCTTCTTCCTAACCTGGGGAAAAGAAAACATACACAAGGGTGAGATCAAATGCTCAGTAAGGGTAAACAAATGAAATATCAATCATATCATATTTATAAGAACATAACCTTTTGAAAATGATAACCTACAAAAGAGCTCATAATATCATAACATGGGATAAATCATGGTAGTGAATAGTAATCCCAATAATCATAACATATAACATGAAACTTTCTGTGATACAAACATAATCATAAAGAATCATTTCTTAGTAGTCAATACTCATTTCCATGACTATCCTAGCGGACAAAGTCCTTTTATGAACCGAGTTCACTCCTCTTTTCATTTTTGTATAACTGAAACGGATTAACCTGCCTTTCCAGCAATGTCTATCTCGTGAGATATAAATATTTAGCAATGCATTAGAGGGAGATATAGGTTCTACCCATCTCATAATAAAACCATTCTTTTGTGTTCCACAAAATCATTAATCATACATCATAGCATAACCCATATAACAAAAATGGGATTCATAAAAATTATGCCATCATAACATAATCCAAAAAATGACTTCATAAAAATAATTCCATCATAATATAATAAAATCAATGTAATAATTGTGATAGAAACAAAACCCTATATTATCTTAGATGTAAAATAATATTTATAATACACTTGAACTCCATTCTTGAGGAAAATATCCTTTCTACTTCAAAAACATTATTCCTTTCTTAACATGTTGTAAAATTTTAAACTAAAATAAGTTTATTGAAAATGAACTTGAAAAATTTTAAAGGAAGCTTCATGGAAATAATGTTCTTTGAAATCATAAATATCCATTCATGTCGTATAAGTAAATAAACATTCTTCTTGTACTTTGGCCGAAAAAGTCACAAAGTATCTCGTACTGAAAACGACAAAAGATTCTTTTCACATCTTTTAATAAAATTAACTAATATGTAAAATTTTATTTAAAAAATTGTAGGAGGATTGACATAATATTACATATTGAGGAAACATGGATGTGGATGATAAATATTCCCTAGTAAATTCTGAAGTATAAATAATCTCGGATAAAAATGAGATTGCTAGATTTTCCTTTACCATAGGTCCGATATGCTTTGTACGTATCCCAACCTATTTTATACTGATTTAAATAAAGTTATTGACTTATTATAGAATCATAATTCTTTTTATGATGTCCTGTATGGTCATATTCTTAGCTGCTTATTAGTAATATTTCATTGTTACTTGTTATTCGGGTGTTCATTGCTTTATGTTATTATGCATGTTTTGTTGAATAAATCATTATTCTTCTTTTTAGGTTGTAGATACCTCATTCACAGAATGGTATTAGTGTAATATATATCATATTTATTCATTCAATTCATTTATATAATCATTATTAAATAAAGATCATTTAAAACTAGTCACATCACATCGTGGAGACAGTAGGCCGTACGTACGCACGAGCAATGATATCGTTACCCTGATCATGGAATTGTATTTAAGTGTATGTATACTATTTAATAATCAATATCAATTTAAAATATTCATTTATATTTATTCTTTACACCATTATTCCCATCCATGTAAGGTGGTTGTGGAAAACAGATTACACGACGGCGTGGAGACGGTATTCTGTACGTACGCACGCGCGGAGATTTCATTTTCCATAGGATGGATATAAGGTGGAATAGGGTTGTTTCATATTTATAATAAAATAAAATTATATGAGTGATACTTATGTTAATACTTCATAATTAAAAAACTAAATCAGTGGAAGTAGAAGAAGAAATAAATTTGAAAGAATCGGTAACAGATATTACCTCTTCTTCGACACGCCTCTTTGAAACCTCCTCTTAGGGAACAAAAATTGGACTTTGAAGAAGACCTGGACATCTAGTATGTTTCTATGGACGTTTATAATGGAAATGGGCAGGGGTTGTCTGAACATCAAGGCTCTAAATTGTGTAAAGAGTAGAGGGATAAGGTGCCCTTTTATAAGGGAGGAGAGGGGAACCTTTGGAAAAACATAAAATATTATTTTATAATAAAGTCATATTCGGGTTTGAATAGCTGAAAACTGAATTAATTTGAAGCTAAGGTAGGTCTGGTTCGAAAGCCTCTCATCCAAGAGTATTTAGACAAGTTAAGTTACTATTTTACCCTTTCATTTAGATTTAACTCTATGTTAAATAATTTAACATTTACTATGTCTTCTTGTTTTGTTAGAGTATATGGTTAATAAACATACTATAATAAGCAAAACGAAACTCAAGTGGTTCATTATTAATATATATCATTATCTAAGTCATTTGGTAGAACCTTAGATATTATGGAATAAAATAACAATTAATAATATAATATATGTTTTAAAAAATATTTTATGTCAATTTTGACACTAGTTGGTAATTGATTTTTGTGAAAATCATAACTACATGATTAGTTCGAAAAAAGTTAATTAAATAAATACTAACATGTCATATTAACCTATGAAATTATTTTTATTCATAAAAAGTCCCAAATTACATTTATTTGTGTATTTATAACAATAATTATGTTAATATTTCATTAATAAGGTAATTACTGCATCATCATTGTGTCAAAAATAAATTAAATAATTTATTGTCTAAAAATTACAAATATAATACCATTTTTTAGGAAATAGTTTCATCTTTCTAATGAATATTTATAGTTGAATTTATCTTATGTATAACCCTATATTACAAATTTTTTTAGTTATTAAACTTTGATTTTAACTCTTTTAACTCTTCTTTAAATAAAATAATAATAAGTGGCCCAATATAATCCATGTGGACCTAAATGGTCATATTTTATTCCTACGGTTGTTTTTGGTCAAATTAAACTTATCCAATAGAATTAGTACATGTGTTAGGGTAATAATAATATCGTTTTTACCCTTAATTACCATATTTTCTTTTAACCGTGGTAAAAATAAGTAAAAGGTTACTATTAAAAAAATTATTTTTATCTTATGGAACCACATTTTACTCCTTGATATTATCCGTGTCTCTCAGATTTTTAAAATTCTACTCAAATAAGCGGTAAAATTAAGTTTTACGTAAATTTGCAAATTCTCCTAGGAGGTGGGTAAAAGACGGTGAAAAGTTCAATAAAATTTTTATATATCAAAAATTATTATAAATTGACTCCAAGGAATTAAATTTTACTTATATAGTTATTATGTATCTATTTTAACTTAAAATAAATTAAAAATAAAATAAAAGATTATTTAAATAAAAAATCAGTTTTTAAATAGTAACACATTGTTTTCACTATTCATAAAAAATTGAATGTTTTCAGAAAAATACCAAAATTTCACCCTAGGCTAATTTTGACATTCTGAATCCAAAAATGAATTCCATTTTGAATGATAAAATTTATAAAATTTCAAAAATTGGGTATTACTATTCATAGTGTCTAGTTTATATAATATTTTAATAGCATATCGTTGTTTAGTGAAACTCGGTATTGCGTACAACACACGCTATCGTGTAAGGTCGTGATTGCGTGTAAAGTAAACCAATCTAGTGTTGTGTGTGATGAAAGATTCCTTTGATGTTACGTATTACATAAGACATAAATAAATATACTTCATATAAAATATCAGGGTGTTACATTCTACCCCTCTTAAAATTAATTTCTCCCTCGAAATTCGTCACTTCGTAACAAATATATGAGGATACCTCTCTCTCATCATATCCTCAATATCCAATGTAGCTTCTTCTAATTGGTGGTTCCTCTATAAAACATTCACCAAGAGAGTGGTCTTGTTCTGTATAACTTTTTCGCTATGATCCAGAATCTCTATCAGTTGCTCTTTATAAGAAAGATCTTGCTCCAACGGTACAAATTTTGAGCTAAGTACATGTGAAGGATCGATGTGTACTTTCTCAGGAGAGATACATGGAACACAACGTGAACTTGAGAGAGATTTGGTGGAAGCTACAATCAGTAAGTGACCATCCCAACATGATCCTTTATTTCAAAAGGACCAATATACCTAGGGCTCAGCTTTCCCTTCGTTCCAAATCTCATTACTCTCTACCAAGGAGATATTCATAAGAACACTTTATCACCCACTTCAACCATTAGGTCATTTCATTAGTTTTCGGCATAACTTTTTTGTCGACTCTGAGATTCTCTTATGTGTTGTTGAATAGATCTAACCTTTTCTGCCATCTTATCAACAAGATCAGGTAATAATAGCTTTCTTTCCCTAACATCATCCCTGCAAGTTGGAGTCCTGGATTTCTTTCCATAGAGAGATTTATAAGGATCCATCTAAATTCTAGAGTGAAAGCTATTATTATAAGAAAATTCCACTAAAGGTAGGTGTTGATCCCAACCACCTTTTAAATTCATAGAGCAATCTTTCAACATATATTCTAGAGTTTAAATTGTTCTCTCAGGCTGACTGTCTGTCTGAGGATGATAAGCTGTGCTGAAACTCAACTCTATATCTAATGTATGCTGAAGACTTCGCCAAAACATCTAGGTAAACCTCGGATCCCGATCAAATATAATGGAAAGTTGTACTCAATGAAATCTTACCACTTCATTCACATATATCCTAGCAAACTGATCAAAAGAGAAATCTTCTCTAATAGCAATGAAGTGTGCCGACTTTGTAAGGCGATCAACTATTACCAAGATAACATTATTGCCTTTGGATGTTTTTGGAAGTCCGGTGACAAAGTCCATAGTGATGTTGTCCCAGATCCATTTGGGTATGTGTAATGGTTGTATCATCCCCTTAGACTTCTATCTCTTAGCATTAACTTGCTGACAAACCAAGCATCGAGAGACATATTCAGCAACATCAATTTTTGTGCTATCCCACCAGAAGTAATCTTTCATATCCTTATACATCCCCGTGGTTCACGGGTGAATAGAGAATGAAGATCTATGACCCTAATCCACTAGCTCCTTCTTTAATTTTGGGATGGGATGAACACAAACATGATTTCTTAAACTTATTATCCCATCATAATCAAGGTTGAATTCCGGAACATTTATTACCATCTTTTGTAACTCTAAATCTTATTTTTGTGCCTCTTTAATCTTCACATGTATAGATGGTTGAACATTCATTTGATAAAGATAATATTTTTCACCTTCCATTATAATTACAAGTTCCATCCTTTGTAAATCCATAAATATTGTATCTTTTGTGATCCTCATCATGGATAACCTGGCATGGTCTTGTTGACTTAATGCGTCTGCCACCTTTTTTTCTTTCCCAAGGTGATAAATAATTGAGCAGTCGTATTCCTTAATCAACTCCAACCATCTTCTTTGGCGCATTTTCTGCTCGTTTTGTGTGAAAATAAACTTGAAACTTTTATTATCATTATAAATATCACACCGTTCACCATAAAGATAATTCCACTAAATCATTAATGAAAAGATTACCACAGCTAACTCCAAATCATGAGTTGGGTAACGTTTCTCATGGATTGTCAACTGTCATGAGGCATAATCTATCACAATATTGTTTTTCATGAGAAAACACCCCAATCCCTTATAGGATTCATCACTGTAGATCAAAATCCTTTCTCCACTACAAGGTAGTGTGAGCACCGGTGCCCGGGATAACCTTATATTCAACTCCTTGAAGTTCTCTTCACACTCCTCTGTCCACACGAACTTAACTCTTTTTCGAGTCAACCATGTGAGTGGATTACATAACCTTGAAAAATCCTTCACAAAACATTGATAATATCCATCCAGACTAAGAAAACATCGGATCTTAGTTACTGTGATTGGTCTCGACCATCATTCAATAACCTCTATTTTTGCTGGATCCATAGATATCCCCTCTTTTGAGATAATGTGACCCAAAAATGAAACTTTTTGAATCCAAAATTCACACTTGGTAAATTTGGAAGAAAGCTTCTCATATATTAGGGTCTTTAATACAATTCTCAAGTGATCTTCATGTTCTTCCTTTCTATATTAATAGACAAGAATATCGTCTATAAAGACTACCACAAACTGATCATGATAGTCTCTAAAGGCTCTATTCATTGGATCCATGAAGATAGCAGGGGAATTAGTAAGACCAAATGGAATCACTATAAATTCATAGTGTCCATACATTTTATGGAAAGCCATATTTGGTATATCCTCCTTTTTGGCCCTTAAATGATGATACCCTAAACGAAGATCAATCTTGGAGAAGTATTGAGCTCCGTATATTTGGTCAAATAAGTCATAAATTCACGGGATAGGATATTTGTTCTTGATAATGATCTTGTTAAGTTCTCGATAATCAATGTAGAGTCTCATTGATCCATCTTTCTTCTTAACAAACAAAACAGGTGCTCCCCAAGCTGATGCACTATGGTGTATTAATCTTTTATCAAGATTCTGTTGGAGTTTCTTCTTCAATTCCTGCAACTCAATTGGGTACATTCTATATCGTGTCTTTGAAATAGGCATAGCACCCGGTATGAGTTCTATTGAAAACTCAACTTCACAATTTGGTGGAAGACCTGGCAATTCCTCCAGAAAGACATCATCAAACTACCGTACAATGGGCATATTTATAATCGTGAGTTTCTCTCCAACCATTTGAGATAAATAACTGTCATTTAGTGGAATCAAGACCAATAAGATGGAAGAAATTTCCACTATAATGTTATGTACATACTTGCATCAATAGACGATCATAGATTGATCTGGAATATGAAATGTGACTTCCCTTCTTTGGAAATTGATATGATATCCATATAAAGAAATCCAATCCATTCCAAGAATATCGTCAAATTCCACTATAGGAAGGATCGCAAGATTTGCAGGAATCACTTTCCCACAAACATCAATTAGATAAGAATTGAAAACTTTTGATGTGATTGTTGTGCCATTAGGGGTTGTCACAGCTAACTCAACATCTAATTGTTGAGGTAATACGGCGATACCCTTAGAAAATTATTTCAAAATAAAAAAGTGGGTGAATCCAAAATCTAATAAAACATTTTCTACAATAGTGTTGATTGTAAGTTTACCTTTCACCAATTCATTATCGTACTCCACATCACCGATAGAAATTGCATGTGACTTTCCTTTTTATTTGGCCTTAAGAGTTTGTTGACGTTGATCATCACCAACAACCCTTGGATTAGGGCATTGATTAGCATAATGCCCCATTTTCTTGCACATTTAACATTGAAGTGTAGGAGGTGCATTCTATGTATCCTTTTCTTTGTTCGCATCACTAGACATCTTTTTCCCACCACCGTGGCATTCAAATGCCCGATAACACTCTTTTACACATTTGAAACATTTACTTGTCCCTTTTAGAAAATTCCCTCCATGTTACTTTCCACACATTGAGAATAATGGAAAACTCATCTTCTTTTCAGTGTGGTCTTCAGATTTCCCTTTGAATTCCATTTTCCTCTACTTATCAAACCCATATGACTGATGGGTTACTCCAATCTCCATCTCAACCTTGAGAGCACATCAAACAATTTCCTCATCGCTATTGATGTCCCTTATGGATAATGCTCTTCGGAGACTTGGTTTTAAGCCACTAAAGAATCAATCAATCTTACACTCATATTGGATAATAATCCCTGAAGCGTAGCTTGCAAGCCTTGTAAAATTTGCTTCATAGATACCAACAGATTAATCATCTTTTTGGTTTAGTTCAAGAAATGTTTTCTCTATCTTTGTTCAAAGAATGTGAGGGAAGTACTTATTGAAAAATAAGTACTTGAAATCGTCCCATTCTATGGACTCATTTTCGTCTCTTTGCCTCATATTCTTGATAAGATTCCACAATTGATCAGCTTCACCTTCCAAAAGATATACTGCCAATATGACTTTATCATGTTCAGATCTTTGAGGAATTGAAAATATCTTTTCCATGGTACTGATCTATTGTTCAGCCACTAATGGATCAGTAGACCCACATAATGAAGGTGGAAACTGCCTCATGAAGGATTCAATAGAACGTTGCTTCTTCCTTTTCTCATTTGGAAGTCATGCATGGTTCATAGCTTGAGAATGTTGTGTGAGCATGGCTACATGATTTTTCATTCTGGCTCCCATAACGTTTGGTTGCTCAGGGGGAAAGCATTTCATTGCCCGTCACATTCATCATTAACATTGTTCCTTCAGGTTCCAACCATTGACTAAAACCAATAAGAATAGTGTGATAAACACTAATGATAATAGAAAAACCACATAATAAAGAATATAATTTCACACTTTAGGTCTTATCATAGGTTGTTCATGGCCATTTCTAAAACACTAATATTGTGTTCTATGTTTAGACATATCCTTAGGGTTCTTACTAAAGTTTTCACATCGTAGTTTCCAAAGGTTGACTATACCCTTCCTATGATACCAACTTTAATGACCCCATACTTTACATACATTGTTATTACTTCAGAATTGAAGCATACTAATTACAACATATAAAAAACCATGAAAGGATCATATAGGTATAGTGTCTTTAGAAACTGGGAAACATAAACAACTGGTTCATAAGGAATATACATTGTCTCCCATTTATTTCATCATATTTAGAGTCCATATTGGCATATCCTACTTAATACCATTCTTCCTAACATGGGTAAAAGAAAACATACAAAAGGGTGATCTCAAAATCTTATTAAGGGTAAACAAAAGAAATATCAGGCATATCATATTAATAAGAACATAACCTTTTGAAAATATTAACCTGCAAAAGAGATCATAATATCATAACATGGGATAAATTATTGTAGTGAAATGTAATCCTAATAATCATAACATATAAAATGAAACTTTTTGGAATACATAGATAATCATAAATAATCATTTATTAGTAGTCAATACTCATTTCTGAGACTATCCCAGCGGACAAAGTCCTTTTCTGAACCGAGTTCACTCCTCGTTTTAGTCCTATATCACTGAGCTGGATTAACCTACCATTCCAACCATTTCTATATCATGAGATATAAATCATTACCCAATGAATTGGAGGGAGATATAGGTCCCACCCATCTCATAATGAAACCATTATTATGTGTGCCACAAAATCATTAATCATACATCATAGTATATCCCATATAATAAAAATGGGATTCATAAAAATTATTCCATCATAAAAAAATCCATAAAAGGACTTCATAAAAATAATTTCATCCTAACATAATCAAATCAATGTAATAGTAGGGATAGAAACAAAACCCTATATTATCTTTTATGTAAATTAATTTTGATAAAACCCTTGAACTCTATTCTTGAGGAAAATATCTTTTCTACTTCAAAAACATTTTTTAATTAACATGTCATACAATTTTAAACTAAAATAAATGATTAAAAATTAACTTTAATACTTGTAAATGAGGAATCATGGAAATAATGTTTTTTAATCATAATAATCCAATCATGTCATATAAGTTAAAAAAACATTCTTCTCGTACTTTGGCCGAAAAAGTAAAAAAGTATCTCATACTAAAAATGACAAAAGATTCCTTTCATATCTTTCACTAAAATTAACCAATAGGTAAAATTGGATTTAAATAATTGTAGGAGGATAGAAATAATATTACATATAGAGTAAAAATGGATGTGGATGATAAATATTCCCCAGTAAATTATGAAGTATAAAAAATCTTAGATAAAAATGAGATTGCGAGATTTTCTCTTACCATAGGTCCGATATAGTTCATACATATACAAAACTCCTGTATAAAGTTTTAAATAATGTTATTTACTTATTCCAGAATCATAATCATTGTTATGATACCATATATGGTCATATTTTTAGTTTCTTATTAGTAATATTTCATTGTTACTTGTTATTCGGGTGGGCATTGCTTTATGTTCTTATGCATGTTTTATTGAATAAATTCTTCTTATTATTATTATTAGTTTATAGATATATAATTTCCAGAATGGTATTAGTGTAATATATATCATATTTATTCATTCATTTCATTTATATAATCATTATTCAATGAAGATCATGTAAAACGAGTAGTATCACATCATGGAGTCGGAATGCCGTACGCACGCAATAGAAATGATATCATTCCCATGATCGTGGAATTGTATTAAAGTGTATTTATACTATTTTAGAATAAATATCACTTTAAAATAATAATATATAGTTATTATTTACACCATTATACCCATCCAAGTAAGTAGGTGGTGGAAAACAGATTAAACCATGGCGTGGAGATGGTATTCCGTGAGTACGCACACGTGGTGATATTGTTTTTAGTATGATGGATAGAAGGTGAAATAGGGTTGTTTCATATTTATAATTACATATCATTATATGATTGATACTTATGTTATTACTTCATAATGAAACAACTAAATAAGAGGAAGTAGAAGAAGAAATAAATTTGAAATAATCAGTAACAGATATTACCTCTTCTTCGACACGCCTCTTTGAAACCTCCTCTTAAGGAACTATAATTGGGCTTTAAAGAAGACCAGGACCTAAAATATGTTTATAGGGAATATGATAAGGTAAATGGGCAGGAGTTGGACGAATTTTAAGGCTCTATATTTTTTAAAGAGGAGAGGGAGTAGGTGCCCTTTTATAAGGGAGGAGAGGGGCACCTTTGGAAAAACTAAAAATATTATTTTATAATAAAGTCAAATTCGGTTTTTAATAGCTCAAAATTGATTTATTTAGAAGCTAAGGTGGGTATGGGTTGAAATTATCTCAAAAAATAGGATTTATACATGTTTATTACTATTTTACTCTTATCATTTAGATTTAACTCTAAGTTAAATAATTTAACTTTTACTGTGTCTTCTTGTTTTCTTAGACTATATGGTTGATAAACAAACTATAAAAAGCAAAACGAACCCCAAGTGGTTCACAATTAATATATATAACTTTATCTAAGTCATTTGGCCTAACCTTATATTTTTGGGAATAAAATAAAAATTAATAATATAATATTTGTTTTAAAAACTATTTTATGTCAATTTTGACACTACATGGTAATTGAATTTTGTGAAAATCATAACAGCATGATTTAGTTCGAAAAAATATAATTAAATCAATAATAACATGTCATATTAACCTATTAGATTAGTTTTATTCATAAAAAGTCTCAAATTACATTTATTTGTGTATTTATAATATCAATTATGTTAATATTTCTTTAATAAGGTAATTACTGCATCATCATTGTGTCAAAAATAAATTAAATTATTTAATGTCTAAAAATTATAAATAAAATAAAATTATGTAGGAAATATTTTTACCTTTCTAATTAGTAATTATAGTTGAATTTATCTTATGTATAACCATATTTTAAACATGTTTTTAGTTATTAAACATGGATTTTAACTCTTTTAACTCTTCTTTATGTAAAATAATAATTAATGTCATAATCTAATCCCAGTGGACCTAAATGGTCATATTTTATTCCTAAGTTTTTTTCGATAGAATTAAACTTATCCAATAGAAATAGGACACGTGTTAGGGTAATAATAATATCATTTTTACCCTTAATTACCCTATTTACTAATAATCATGGTAAAAAAAATTAAAACGTTACTATTCACTAAAAAAATTTATCTTATTGATCCAAATTTTCCACATTGATATTAACCATGTCACTAGGATTTTTGAAATTCAACTAATAGAAGAGGTAAAATTTAGTTTTATGTAAATTTACAAATTCTCCTAGGATATTGGTAAAAGACGGTGAAAAGTTCAATAAAATTTTTATATATCTAAAATTATTATAAAATAACGTCAATTAATTACATTTAACTTATATAGGTATTATGTATAAATTTTGACCTAAAATAAATTCAAATCAAAAGAATAATCATTTAAATAAAAAGTCAGTTTGTAAATAGTAACATAGTGTTTTCACTATTCATCAAAAATTGATTTTTTTTCGAAAAATACCAAAATTTCAACCTAGGATAATTCAGATATTATGAATCCAAAAATGAAGTCCATTTTAAAAGATAAAATTTATAAAATTTCAAAAATTGGGTATTTATATTCATTATGGCAAGTTTATATACTATTTTAATAGCATATCGTTGTTTAGTGAAACTCGATATTGCGTACAACAGACGCTATCGTGCATTGTCACAATTGAGTGTAAAGCAAGCCAAGATAGTTTTGTGTGTAATGAAAGATTTATTTGATGATGCGTATAAAATAAGACAAATATATATATATACTTCTCATAAAATATCAGGGTGTTACAGGAAAACTACCAAAATAGTGTTTTAAAGATCTTCTGGGTGCACACCCATATGTGTATGTTGTTAGGGAATAATATCCAGAAGTGAATCCTTATCGGCCTATACATCTATGAAAAAACCACTAATTCTCCTTGTGGCACCACAGATTGTCAAAACATACTTGGATATTAATACTAGTTGTGTAACCTCAGCATCTGGTCATGTAGCCCCCACTAGATACAATTCTGGGTTAGGCGCAGCAAATGTTGCCTCCAAAGTTCCCTCAGCCGATGACATCTTCAATGCTCCGACATCAAAATTTTGACTTCAGCAACCACCTCTGGTGTCTCATCTGTGGTCATCTCAGCCTCCACAGCTCTTTCAGCTAGCCCTATTGTGGAACCTGACTGATCCCCCTCCATTGAAGGCATAGTCTCAACGGTCACCTACAATGGAACCTCTATAGTTGTCATGAATGTCATAGACTCTATTCCAATTACACTAGGAGAGTAGTATCTATTATTAACACTTTAGCTATAGGTATTTCAAATGCCTTTGTTGGATCTTTTGGTTGATTCCTGATCACCATTTGATCTTCCATTACAAAATATGCCAGTCTAGTAGTGGAAGGAAAATCAAGGAGACAAATTCATAGAGGGGTAATTGACATTAGTGAATTTTATAAACTTGTGAGGAGTTACTGAAGTTTTAATGGTAGCCCCATAGAAAGGGTTCCTTCTATACACACACCCCCCATTTCATTCATCGATGTTTAAATAATTTTAGACAGAACATAGAGAAGGGACCACACATTCACCCCTCTATGGATTGAGATCCCCTCACCTTACTTTTCAAGTACATTTTGGACCTAAACATCCTTTTTTCTTTATTTCTATGAGAATTTAAGAAAGTATTAAACAACAGTTCTAATCAACATGTTATATCTAAGGTACATAAAATCCCAATATTTACTTGGTCACTGTAGAGATTCCTCCTAGAGGAGGCCTCGATAAGCATCACATCCCCAAGGCATTATCACCTCTTAGAGAAAAGGAGAAATATCATTCAGTTCATCTACTACATGTTGTGGGGAGGGGGTTTATGCAATAAAACATTTATTTGAATAGTCATAAAATGTGTAGTGGCCCAGTAATGAACCATGTATGCTAGCTCTACCACATATCACTCCCCCTCATCCTAATATATAAGGAACCAATCATTGGAATAACCAATACCAGTCAGATGTATCATGTAGCTATTGATATGCTTCCACATTCTACAACCATTGGTGAAATTAATGTAAGTGTCCTAGCTATACCAAAATTCATGAAATCCAACGTCACTAGAAATTTTTAGTTGAAATAAAAACAACCCATTGAGTTTTAAAAAATTCCCTAGGGGTCACCACAAAAGGATACCCTTTTCCTTAGTTCTCATACGTATGTATTTTGGGCCTAGTTCTACTGCTCATCTCTCATCACCTCTTTCCATTAAGATTTTTTGAACCACAAGACTAACTGCTACAACCTGACCCACTAGGCCCAATCTACACAGAAATTAAATTTATAGAAACCAATATGAACTAGCTCTATATTTGGAGGGCCACCCCATCATTGGCTTGGGTGGCTTGTTGTCTCATCATATCCCTAAGATAGGCATTATCACAACTATTAATGTAATCATGAGTGGGCCCATTCATGGTAGAGGGTAGCATAAAATATTTTAAAATATTTCTAAATTCATGTGTACACATGTTACATAGCCACCAAATCACTAAAGGGTGACACTATTGATGTACCTCCATGTACACCCTTGTGGTCAATCTCTGCAGAAACATGAAATGACTTAAAAATAGTGTTTATTTTATGACTTTCAATCAAAATCTTGGTTTAATACTACTACAAATATCCCACCTATAAAGAAAAATATGAACAATACTTGTTTTTCATTCCCTGTGTCAACATCAATCACCACCCCTTCTGGTAGAGGGAATACGCAAAATATGAAATTCTCTATGATAAATAATATCTCCAATAATTCCACCATACCCAACAAGAAAGGGATACATCCCCAAAAATTAAATATTGTAGAATGAATGTTTTTTTTGGTAGGGGAACTGGGGTTCTTGTGATCATAATCCCTCATGTGTGAGGACACCCAACTATATAAAAAGTGAAAAATAACACAGAAGAGGCGATGTATTCCCTTTGATGATATACTGAAATACCTTGTATAAAATTCCCAGTATTGTGAGAGTAAGGATAAAATGATTCCCTATCACTAGAATCATGGCCTATATAAAGGCCCTTGTTGACACCCCATGTGTGCATCCCTCACTGGTTGATTACCACAACAAATGGGGGCCATAATGAATCCCACATCATTAATATGAATTGATACTCAGTCTTGAAACAATATCCCCACAGATTCGACAATATTACTTAAATAATATGCAAGTAGGATCCCTACATTCCCTATTGGTATCCCCTATGAAATGTGTGTGGACTCATTTCAAACTTCCTTGCTTCCCCCTCCTCCTTAGTGGGCTCCTCTACTAGTTATTTTAATAAATATCATAACCACTTCATAAAGAGAGAATATGTCATTCTATAGTTCTATTCAAGGGTACCGTAAACCAGATCAAATAGTTCCTTCTATAAAGATAACAACTGCTCATGGACCACCATATATTCTTTGTGGGGATGAATTCATTACACATTACCCCTTCATTAGGATACTAAATATTTAGTGATGGTCCTAGAGGTTTACTTCAGCCTCCCCATGATGAAAATTAAATTTATTAGTCCCTAGTGACCATATTTTCATCCAGGAAGGCTTAAACTCCTATGGCTGTTAGACATGGGACTATGAATCCCATGCTTGTTCAAAAATTTATACCTACTTCACCTCTATCTCAAATTCATATAATGATGAAAATTCCCTATGGGCCCAATCCCACTCATCTATCAAATTTGTGCCCTGGAGAAAATACCTACTATCATTCCATAAATTATATAGATCACCCATACCCATATTGATGATCGTAAAATACTAAGTTGGGTATGATTCATCCTCTAACTTCTCCATATCAATTATTATAAAATGGTTGGAGAGGATGTATCCTATAATGGTAGCGGTATCTTTTTAGATGTGTCTTATAGGTACTTTGTGCCACTTCTATTTCCCTGATACACCATTGAACCAGTATGATGGATCATCCCTAACAACCACTAGGAAAAATAAATATTCTCTTATACAAAATCTAAAAATCAGTATACTCTTGCACAAAGTATACTTTTTGAGCCTCTAATAGATGTTTTAGTAGTGTCTTGTTATTTGAGGAGCTTTGGATGAAATCTCCAATTAGGATGTTGTCTACCATTTCTCCCCTCTGACCAACATATTCATTGAATTTCTGAGAAACCATTATATTCATTACTTGTATTTTTTCATAGTCTAGTTATTGAAGGTCATTCAAGATGCCTATTCATGGATTTGGTTCACTGAGCTCTGGGTCTCAGGGCTCAATTTATGGAGATGAATTTTACGATGTCTGGTTCAAAAAATAGTGTTTATGTGTAAAAGATCCAAAAACTATAGTTATCTAAAGAATATTCCATGGAGAACATTTTTGGAGATCAGAATATTCACTAAATGGATAAAAAATATTTTATTCAAATTAATTCGAGTGGCTTCGATCACAATGTAGCTACTTATAGTGATATGGTTGGGCTGGGCTTCGGGATGGCCTCTGTGCTAGAAGCCATCACAGAAGAGCCTCATGAGAAACCTTCATGAGTGAGATTTTCCATCATGATTCAATTTTTGATTTCTAAATATTCTCCCTTAAAATTAAAACATCATTTCCTCATCAACTCCCATTTTGAGGGTGGTGATTCTATTGTATCTGAAATTGGTTATATAGGAATACACAAAGATGACACAACCTTTTCATAGAAAATCGAACCCAAAATGTACCAAAAACCCAATATGGGTCTTCATTACCTTATTTTGTGTCTTCATAAACATGTAGAGATTATGGATCCCTCAGCCATGAAGTAACCTTCCTGAAAATGAGGAGCTCGGATGGAGTACCTCCATGAGTCTAACGATGCATCTTGACTGCATGAACAACTGATGTTGTCTTCATGAGTTCGAGGGATACACACCCATTCATGATCCCCATAAATTCTTCAAAGACTATTAAAAATATTCCTGAAACCACTTTCCTAAAAATACCCCCTCATACCAATATTTTAGGTAGGGATACCCAAACCTTATAAATTTATTCCAAATCACATCCTCTTGAGTATCATGATAGAGAACAATATTGGATCAACCATGGTACATTGGCTATTTGAAACCTATATTAATGTCTTCTTGAAATCATACACCCAATATCGAGATTCCTTTCAAGAAGGGATTATCCCATTGGAATAGAATAAGGCCTTAGTCGGAAGTTGGGGAATAATTAAGAAATCAACCTTCTCAAAGCTCTCCTTTCCTAAGGTATGACCTAATCCTAAGGTAGGGTCACCCTGTTTCATGAAACATCCTCTTTCACAAATCCCCAAACATATAAAAAGAAATTGAGCTTCATGAATCATCAATATGTGAGGCCTTATGCTTCAAAAAACATATCTCCTAAAATTATCTATGTTTCTTCCATTTCCTAACCAATTCTTACTATGGTTGAGTTCCCAAACCCCCAAGACCCATCCATGATCAATTAATCTACACCTTTATTCCCTATGTTACATGTTCCAACTATTATTATGGCCCACATCGCTTCATGTGTAGCCTGAGACTCCCAACAACCTAATTATTCAAAATATAGGAATTCTAATAAATGTTTTTTCAAAGAATAGGAACACTAACATGGGACTTTTGATTGAACAATCCTCTCTATAAATGATCCGTGGCATTTATAAATTCATGGCCTAACCATAGGTGTATGAGTGGTGGTCATATAAAACCATGGGGTAATGACTGAGTCCCCCGTGTCTGATCTTCATAATGTAAAACAGCATAGTCCCTAGTTCTGCAACACTTGATGTGAAATTTTTAATTTACTATGTGCAGTATGTACCAGATGGTCTATGATTTAGTGACATACTATGGTCCCTACACTACTTTCCATCACATGAAATGATATCATCCTTGGAGATCCCTCTTGTGTACCACCATACCATCACTCCATGATGCTTCTTTCATGTAATGAGCATCATATCTATTGATTCCAAATGTTTCTCATATTGATCATGACTCATGTGTGCCCATAAGATTATGGTGATCATAAAACCTACCCAATCTCCACATCGATGGGTCACCGCTATGTGTAATTCCCAACCATAGAACCTCTATATTGGCCGCTTCAATGCGTAATCACGATCCATTACAAACAATATTGGATTATATTACCAACTAACTATGATACATAGTAATCCCCCCTAAGGTCGAAACCCAACACCCAAAATCATCCCTTGTTTTCTAGGCCACACTGCCAGTACGATCGTGCCCCACAACTAGGAGACCACATTTCCTTCAAGTCCCTTTGTTAGCTCATGCATAATCCCCACACCAAATAAAACCAAGAGAATTCCAATTTTGAAGGTTAAAATGTATGAACAATCCCCACTCCATCCCACTTCGTCACACCTTTCATGATGTGCAATCATTACCACGTGATTGTATGTAGTGTGGATCAGTCCCGTCACATGACTATAGAATATATCATCAAAAAACATGGGGTTTGATCACTATCCCCTATAATGGGTACCTAGAAAAACTTCTAAAGGCTCAATCTTGGCCAATGGTAGTATTATTATCTCTATCCTAGCGATATACATCCCAAATCCACCATTAGGGGTGTTTCAATCAACTTTCAAGGTTTTACAATTTCCCGTTATGGGATGTCCCCCACTGATCAACCTCTACAAAAAATTATGATCCAGCAATAAAATAACATTTATGATGCTCCCTCTTAGGTATGTACCTCCCTAATCCACCTCCAGGGGTGTTCTGGTCAATCATCACGATGTGAAATCTTCCTTTTACGGGACTCCCTCCCCAGATCTTCCTCTATAGGGCGTTCTGATCTATCCATCAGAAAAACATTCACGTGATCCCTCCCAATGATGTACCTCCCTAATCCACCACCAAGGTTATTCCAAATAACCTTCATGGTGTGACCTATTCCCATTATATGACACACACCCTATATCCACCTTTATGGGGTCTTCATATCCATCCATCCAGGGTTCACCTCTATGGGGCCTTCTCACCAATCATCATAGTGTGGAATTTCCCCTTTATGAGAAACAACATCTAGATCTGCGTCTTAGGGGAATTGTGATCTATCCATTGGTAATCCATTCAGGTGCTCACTCTAGGTGATTTATTCTCTAATCTATCCCTAGGGGTGTTCCAATCATCCTTCATGGTGTGGCATATTCCCTTTATGGTACACAACTTCTGGATCCGCCTCCATGGGGCATTCTAATCCATCCATCTAGGGTTCACCTAAATGGGGTGTTCCCACCAAACCTTATGGTCTGGAATCTTCAATTTTTGGGACACACCTCCTGGATCTACCTACAAGGGGAATTTTGTTCCATCCACTCATTAAATTCATATTTTGAAATATTACAACCTAGGGACACATCTGTATGACCCACATCTATTGATAATTTCAATCAATCAACAACATCTCCCTAAGACGTTAAACTCGTGCCTCAATCCATCTCTTTAGTATGTTTTGTTTAATATACATAGGATTTTCAACTTGTGAAGTAACACTAAAATATATAAATCATGAAAAACATGAGATTCTAAGGTGAAATACATAGAAGATATACCCTTATTATTTCAGTTACCTAATAAAAAACATAGAATTTCAGAGGTTATATCCTTGGAAGATATAAACATTATGAATAAGATAACTTGTGATCAACATGGGACAACTTCCATTACATGACTATGATTACTCAATGATATACCCTCCCAAGAGGAAAAATATTGTTGAAAAATGTTCACAGCATTCACAAATTCTAGTGATTCCCAACGTGACAACTCCCCTGACTGATGGTTGCATCCCTATTAAGACCAACAATAATGTATATATAGGAGATATGTAATTTGCCTTCATCCAAAAATAGATTTCCTCGAGAATGAGTTCTACAAACATGAATTAACTATTTTTGGGATACCCAGACTCAGAAACAATCTCTACGGATGAATCTATGGAGGGATGAATTGACATCACATCATCCCATTTTGATCAAGGGGAAAACATCACTGTTAAATGTGATTAAATGTTCCCACCATTGGAACGATTGAATGTGGGGTAACAAGAATACCAGTACACATTAATATGCTGGTGGAATTCCTTGGAAAAAGCATTGGAAATATCTGTATACTATAAGTGGATGTAGTTGTGGAACAAATTCACCTAGGGGTAATCCGCCTGAAAAGGGTTGTTTGTGCATTGACCCGATCCTTTATGTGATGAAAAATAAGGGGGCCAAAGACTGTGAACCTAGTTTAACACTCAAAGGGTATATTCAATCATTGATAAATTTCTCATTAAAAAACTATAAATGACTTATTTCCATGTCATTTGGATGGATAAATTGAGAAAAGTAAGAAAACACAACTTAAATTAACCTCAGTAAAACAAATATTTATATATGTCAAACTAAAAAAACAAAAGGACAATGTGATAATATAAAATAATAATACATTTAATGTCAAATTACAATTGTGATTATGATAATTCTCTGGTATTATTAATGATTTTTCACTCATGTAAACCCTTTTCTATTTTAGTGATGGAAGGAATAAGAAGGAACCATGTTAACCTTTGGTGTGAAGAAAAATGTGATATTTGACTTAATAATAATCACATTTGAATGAGAGTTAGATTAAAAAATATGGAGATTATTTAAAAAATATATTTCAAAATATAATTTACATTGTTACAATATTTGAACTTCTATGTTTAAAAAATAAGGGAAGGATGCAGACTCATGATAATTTCGGAAATGAAAATATTAAAAGAAAGGATATTCAACCACCTATATGTAAAAAATTTGGAAATAATCATCAAAGTAATTTCCTAAACGGGAATGAAATATACTTAAATCAAGGTAATATATTTCATAGAGCATCAAAATATCGAGGTAAAATGAAGAGTTTATTTATAAAGAGGAATTATGATAAAATTCATCATTGGGAACCAAAATCAATTCAATGTATTATGGGTGGATAAATCAAGAATTATCAAATCCAATCCCATAATATAGGGATTGATAAGGATTTTAAGAATCCATAACCTCATTTATACATGGATCTGAGAAGAACCTATTAAAAGATTATAGATGATGAGGATAATGTTAATTATGTGTTCTATAACTAATAGACCCTGAGCATTGTAAATTCTTATAGGGTATCTTAATTTAGAAATTTATTACATGGATAAAGAAAATAAATAATATGGTGTGGTAGGATATGAAAGTCCATATTAAAACCCACATAGACATGGTTGGATAAAATATATATTCAATGGAAAACCCTAAACAAATTTTGATTTTATTAAAATGGAACAATGATATGGAGTATGTGATTGGTAAAGAATATGGGAGAAGAAAACTCAAAAATGGGGTTGGGCAGTATTAAATCAATGTTCATGGGATAAAAAGTTTGAATTAATTAATTTATATTCATGAATTTTTCATAATTATGTATTTTTGAGTTCAATAGTCATGGTAAATGTTTTCTATCCCAAACTATCCTTTTTTTCATAGGAAGGTACTTTAAATTGCAATGAATGGTTATCCAAAAGCCTTATTTAAACAAAATTTGTGAACTATCTCAAGGGTCATGATAGAATTATAAAACCTATATCCCACATTAAACATGGGCATTAAATCCAAATATTAAATGGCCATGCTAAAATTAAGAAGAAAATTAATCCCACTTCTTAAACCTGCTTACAATAGACATGCAAAAAGAATCATGGTAGAGATGAAAATTATGTAAAAATTTTATATCCCAACATGAATTGTATTAAAAAGGTAAATACTTTGTAAAATCAATCCCCATTCATCATGATTTCCAAAAGTAATTAAATAAACCCCTCATAATATCCAGAATATAGTTAAATGAACGAATAATTCAAACCTATAGAGCAGCAATAATAGGGCTTCAAACTCGCCTTGGCTACTATAATTTTGTACTCCTCCTTATGCCTCGATCCAAGATGTCCAGCCAAATGAATGTGTAAATAGGATTATTCCACAAAAAATCATTCTACAGTGTGTTTAAAATCCATTATTTTTTAGGGTTTCATGTTATTTAAATATTACATGTTTTTCCGTGTGCTGAATTAGTCGAATCTCTCAAACAGTATCTCCGAAAACTCTCACATTGTGTATTATTTTCATGATGTGTAATGAATTCCATTTACATAGTGTGAAAAGGTGATAAAAATTCATTGTATATATACCTTGAAAAAACTCACAACATGTACTAGATTCACATATTGTATGATTTGATTTCAACCTACATGTGACTGGGAAAAAACATCTTCATAAATCATTCTCTCCCTCATGAATGAAACTCAAATCGTGTATTTTTTATCTGACATGAAAATGTCTAACGTTAAGATATTTGATCAAATTACACTCTATATGAAGGTGTATTTTTGATTAAATATTTTTATTTCATGTTGCACTAAGATGAAAAATATTTATCTTTTCCCCTTTTTCAAATATGCATGCTTCCAGACATAAAACATAAAATAAGTCAAATAGTCCATATACTGGAAAGAATAATCAATTAAGAAATTAGTGAATTCAAACACTATGGAAATCATAATATTCTCTTAAAAAATAGAATATTGTTTTCGAAATTCACAGGTTATCGTCACATTAAAAACCCATTAATTTCAATAAAAGGGGAAAACATTTCAAATAAATCATGAAAATCTTTTAGGGAAATTCCAACTATGAATTATCTTTAAGGAAAATAGAATTACCTACATGGGACCTAATACCTATTATTTATATATATTTCCATGAATTTTTTTGGTTATGTAATTGATATATTTTATTCCCTCTAAAATTAGTGATCATTTCTTATTGGAGATGATATCTTGTGGTATGTTATTCTTTTTCCACCTTTATCAATTCTAGCAAGTAAATGATAATTAAATTTCGAGGTGTGTGTTTATTTATGGGGGTAGAATGTAATGACATTATATTTAATTTTATTTTATAAATAAATATATAATATATTAAATTTTATATTTCACACAATATACAAAATTAAAATAAAAGAAAAACATTTATATAATTTGAATTTTATATGTGACTATTAAAAATAAGTTACTAAATTAGAAGGTATAAATGTAAATAAAATAAAATTAATTATATTTATAAATTTATGAAACATTATCAAGTTCATTATAAATTTATACATCATTCCAATGTTACCATCATGTTATTTGAATATTATAAGATTCATTTCACTTCCATGAAATTGCATGTTTTTATGTCCTTGCCTTATATTTCAATTATTATATACTTTTATATCGTGATAAAATGTTATGTGACTAATGATTTGTGTATTGAGACATGTGATATATTTTATGATTTTTATGCATATTTTTATGATCTTATGTTGATACATCATATTTAATTATTATCATACATGATATTATAATATTTTGTTAAGATATATATATATATATATATTCCTCTAATTATCCATCATGTTTATTATCTATGATATATCTTTTCCTTACTAATAATTTGTCCTCACTCCTTTTTTATGTTTCTATTACTATGTTTATGAATATTATTATGTCATGTTATTAATATAGAAAAGGTCTAGAGGAGAACTTTTAGGGATAAATATTAATATGTTTTGTTAAAATATAAGTTTTTATAGTTATTCTTCAAGACACTGGACAATAAAGTCCTTCAGTTATTTGACTATTTATGAGATATATCATTTATATCATGATATTAATGTAATAATTATGATATTTATAGATTGGTTCATTTCATCCATGTTCTGAACCCTTGATTTTGATGATGTATAATGTCCCAAGACATCATTTTGATCTATCATATTGAAGAGGTTCCCATGGGAAGAGATACCTACTACTGAAATTTTAGTCAAAGAGGTTCCGAAAGTAAAACATGAGGCAACTATCTAGAATATTTGAATATGTTGTATTATATTATATTTTTTTAAACCTAATAACTCATATACATATCCTCTTATAACTATGGTTTTAAAGTGAATACTTACCATGTCTAGACGTGATCAGAAATATAATATTCTTTGGGTGTATTTGTATTACAATCCAATATTGAAGGGGGTTTTCCCATGTAAATTATAACTCTCAATAAATTTTCATAATTGTATTTTTGTTATGTTTCAGGATTAGGAATCATCAATTTTCTTTATTCGTGTTTTTATATTATATATTTTTACTTTTATATACTCTTATTGATCATAAAATATATCTTCGCTTCAATTTATGTTTTCAATTGGGAGAAATAATATTGATTATCCTTGTGACTACCATTAATCTCCCCCTATTATAGATATCATATCATTTATTAATGGGATAATCTTTCATAGAAGAAATGGTATCTTTATTAGTTCATGAATCATCATTATTTTCTAACTCTTACATTTGGTAACATTTTCTTACATTAATTATAGATTTTAACATTTATCATTTTATTATTGAATAATGTATTAGTTTAGATAAACAAAGCTATATAATAAAAAAATTTCAATCCCATCATGAATGATATTCAACTTTGAACATTGTATAATTTGTATCTTAGCTAACCACAGATCATTTATAAAGCATATTATTAATAATTGAAAAGTTGGGTTAAGAATTGTGTAATCTATATATGTGTGGATCATTATTAGATGATGGAAAAAATTATAAAATTTTGGATAATGAAATGTCACTATGTTCATGAGAGTATAAAATTGAATATCAAGATAATTACGATTTTTATAATAAATTTCAATTAGCAATGTAACAAAACATCTATAGTTAGATTTCACTATGTGAGACATCCAAATGAACTTGAAGAAATTATATAATTTTAGAATTCATAACATCTAAAGCTTTAAAAAATAATAAAATATACGATTAAGTCTTAATATCATTATTTGAATTTTATAATTGGAGAATCAGTGGATCTGATGTAAGAAATATATAAATAATGCTCAAAATTTGGAAAAGATTATATATATTTTTCTTACTAATTGGAATCCAATCATAATATAATTAATGAAAATATTAATTTAATAAATCATTGTCTTGATTATTTGATTATAACTATTATGAAATGTTTTACTAGGTAAAAAATGCGTATTGAGATGGAAAATAAGAAAAATAGTGTTGTTATTACTTTATCATTTTGTGCCATAACATATAGAATAAACATCATTAATTAATGTACATCTAATAATAAATGTCATAAACTCAATTAAAATTGAATTTTTTAGTAGGTTAGTAAAGGATAAATTGTGCAATTTCCAAATGGGGTAGTCATAATTTATTGAAAATGCATTCAGAAATATCAATGAAAGGAATGAAAAGAGTGGCATGATAAGAGGGATTCTAAAGATGTTATATTATATGAATTTAAGATTCATATTAATATTATAAAAGGAATCCAAAATATTATGTATAATGAAATGGTATTAGAAAAAATTTGTAAAATAAATGGATATTATTAATTTATTGCAAAAAATAATACTTTTAGAGCTAGTTAATATCCATAATTATTTAATGAGAGTAGTGATTCAGACAGTGACAACAATATGAATATTATCAAATTTTATTCTAAATACTCTAAAAAGGTTTATTATTGGAATAGTAATAACATAATATCATAAAAAATTATCTTTGGACCCTATGATTTCATTCACTTTTGATAATGAGTATAACATAACTTCATCAAAAGATGATATATCTATATATCATTTTAGGAGATGGCTATACATGTTACTTGCCTATAGAATAAAAATAAAAAATTATTAATGGATTATAATTTTGATAAATCATATCTTACAAAATATACTAATAATATTTCTAACTGATATCCATGATAGATTCAAAATAAAAAATTCTTCAAATAAAATATGATCTAATCTTAGTTATTAAAATAAAGTGTAATGTTAATGGTATTAAAAATATTTTATCAAATTTTACTTCTTAAAGGGTGAGAATTGATATGATCTTTATATAATTGAAACATAATCATAAATATATTTGAATTGTTTTTACTTTAGGAAAATCTCATTTTCATTCAAACTATTTCATTCATAAAATTTAACCTTTCTATAATAAAATTTCAAGTAGTGGTCATTGGAAAAAACCTTATTCTAATGACTAAGGATTATTTATTCAAAAACCACTGGGATTGTATCTCTATATATCTCATAATTTCCCAATATTGTATGGTTGGAAAATGTGGGTTCCAAAAGAATCATTTACTAACATTTATGGACCCAATAATGTTTCATACCAAACACTTAACCGTAATTATCTCATGAAAGAAATATGATTATAAGAATCTAAAATACATGGTACATGGGTTGTTTTTGATCCTGAAACAAGATAAGATAAATGTTAAATTTCTAGAACATACCAAATGTAATGGGTGGATATATCACATTTGGAGACAATGTACTTGAAAAAATTATTGGTATTTATGATATTTGTTTCTCTATGTATTCAATTTATAACATATAGTATGCTTTAGGTTATAAAAGAGAACATAATATCATAAATTTTATTTGTATTAATGGTTACTATATGATCATTGGGAATGATATATGTACCATCATAAGTTAAAAAGTGGTTCACTTTTTATCTATTAAAATTCTTGATTATTTATACACATTAGACCTAGAGGAACATAATTGTTAGAACATAAATTTATTTAGTCTGGTTGATGATAATTATTATCTTTCTAATAGATTATTCCGACACTGAAATTTCTATACCATATCTACAATACTTAAGAAAGGTATAGAAGTGGATATATTATTCCCAAGATTATCAGAAATAATATATATTTTGATGAAAATTTTTAATACTCTTACATTTTGATATATTTAAATATATTAAATAGATTTTTGGTGAGATAAATTGAATTGACCATATTTTCCACTTCATGTTCCTCCATCTCCTAAAATTAAAAAAACCCCTCATAAAATTGGGAAATCATTTTTTGTATTAAATGATGATATGTTTTCATAACAGTACAACATATTATCAAATATTTCATTGATTGAAACTTATTTGATTAAATTTAAACATATTATATAACTTTTACTTCTATACGTTTCCCAATATTGTTCATTTTGAAAAAAATTAACTTCTAAATGGTACTACATAATTCATGTATTTATTTTTAAATGAATAACTACTCATTTATTTCATATAATTTATCTATATAATTATTTCCTCTCATAGGAATATTTTATATATGGAAATATTATGCATAAATTCATTCTATATTCTAAATTCTCTAGTGTCTATGTGTTTACTTTTATGAAATTGGATCTGTACTCTTAAATTTTTATGAGTTTACTTTTATTAATTTTGATTACTAGTCTCACATTTAATGTAGTTTGAACATAATATTTTTTATTACTCTTATTATCTATAAATTGATTTATGTGATTATTGTTGTCATATTTATGCATAATTTTATTATTTAATCATTACATTATTTAGATTACATAATTTTTAAGATTCATTTTAAATTCTCATGAGTTTAATTTCCCATGTGTAATGTTTTATAGAAATTTACTTTTTATATATTGTGTTTTTCTTTTATTTCGACCTTTAGTGTTTAACAATTTATTTAACTTTTTAACAATCTCTATTTTTAACTCCACTTTGAAAAGGGGGATTAGTTTTTACTAACTCTTGTAAAAATATACATTTTTTTGTGATATTTTATGGATGTTAGTTGAACACATTCAATATAAATTATGGGACCATATTTATCAGAAAAAGATCATTAGTATGAATTTGATGATAATATTCCATAATGTGTTTTTCATTCTGATATCTTAATTTTCTCTTATTCATTATTCTATTTTCATGATTTTTTCCAGAAGGTTGACAATGGTTTCTCAAATTGTATATGATGTTTTGATTAAGGGGTGAAAAAATATCTGAGTGAGAAAAAATATTTTATGAAGAGATGATAACATTATTCTTATGAAATCATTTCATCTCTTAATAAAGAGTATGTTTTTAAAGAATTTATGTAAAAAAATTGTCTTTTTTCAACTTAATTATTTTAACTTTCATACATGGTTCCTGATTTATTGTTTTTTATTGAATATTAATCAATTATTTTTGATAATAAATCTGATGTTGAAAATAGAGAAATTAATGGTAATTGTTAAATTATTTTATTAAAGGGTATATATATTAAAATGTGGTGGTAGTTTCTATTAAATTAGATGTTTTTTTAAAACTATTTGTGTTCTTTAATGGATAGATTTTAGTGTCACAATTCCATAGATTTCATGTTATTTTAATAATGGGGAATATATTATAATAAAATAAATATCCATATACATTATTTTGAAATTCAAAACACACTATACATTTTCTTTGAGCTAACATGAGGATTTTGTTTTAAGTTCTTTTTGTCCAGACTTACTTATCATTTGTATGTTCTGATGAGCTATGTAAAACCATTTAAACTCTAAAACAATCTAATGTATTATTGTAGAATTTTGATTTATTCATTTAAATATTGAGCTATAATAATAATTTAATTTGGTGTCTTCCAATTTTCATTGCACCTGATCCCGAATAACATATTATGTGACTATTGTTGTTTTTCACAAAATGATCCATAAATGTTTCTGAGAATAAATTGAATGTATTATAGAAAAAATACAATGATTCATTTATGACCATATTAATGACTTGTACATTCAACTACATTCCACATCGACCTCACTTTCACATTAGGTTTTATCATTTGAAGGTTGTGATCCTATGGTCTGGTGTTCTTGTAGTCCGATAGTGGGCATCCTATCACCCTTAGGGTTGATGGTATTGGCTCTGTGATTGGAACTAGATTATGGGATACCAAATCATTCCAAAATATAATTTTCCATGTATTTCATCATCTAATAGAGTTCTAACCTATTTATTTGATACATAATATTGAATCTCGAACCCGATCCCATCATCGAGTGGATGTTGGTTAATAAATCCCCTGGTTTTCATTAGTAGGGTGATCACCTTATATTAAAATGGATGAGTATTCTTGCACTATTAAAAATTATTGGGTATGTCGGGAATCTATAGATTTGTTACATGGGATCTTAAATTAGTGAATAATATGTTTTTCATGTAGGGAATCTTAGTCATAATACCCAATACTTTATATTATCATCACATAAGGATACATATGTTCAAAACACATGGAATCTTAAGCTCATTGCAGAAGAAAAACAAGTCTCATCACCTATGAAAACACATGATCATCCAATGATGAATTTTATGCCCATAAAAAATGGGGAAATGTGTTTGTTAGATAGGGAATCACTAGTTCATCACCAGATGCATCTTTTTCTCATCACATAAGTCAATATAGTTTTGTATCCAAGGGAATCTGAAGCTCATCACCAGATCATCATTTACTAATCACAAAAGTAAAAATTTTATCACCAAATAGTAAATGATAGAATCTGTAATGCTCCGACCCCAGAAGACTAGATTCGGTGCATTATTACATATCATTGGAATGAATAAAAAAATATCAAGTCTCGAAAGGCCGATTAGTTTAGTAGCATTAGATGTACTAGATATATTCATAAGGTTTACATTACATCATAAAAATGAAAACTACAACAACATTGTTTCTATATACAACACTGAGATCCCATAGACTATCCCTACAGTTAGTCATAATATAATTCATTGCATCCTGAGAAAAATAAAACATAGTAATGGGTGAGCTCAGATGCTTAGTAAAGATGACAATATAGCGGAAACTTCCATAAATATGCATAGACATTTAAGGCAATGTATAAGACTAAAAAAATCTATTTAAACATGAACTTCAGCATAATATGGAAATGATAAAATCAAATAATTCCATTTAATTATCAAAATGGATGTTCTACTAGTCGAATAATTACATCCAATGTCAATAACCACTTTCATAATGATATAATGCATAATGTCAGACTATCATAACAAAATAGTCAAGGCCTTGTGCCAAGACTATAAATAAGATTTTGTCAAGGCCATGTTCTAATACACTAGTTTGTCTCATTAGACCTACAGATGCATCGAGGAGATATAGTAGGCTCCTCCCATCACTTACTATTTCCAATGAATTCCACATATGAAAATGTTTAAACATAACATAACAATTCTTATTAAAACTAGCATACGAAATGTCATTACATTATCCAGAAACCAATAATTGTGTAAAAATAACACATCAACAGTCAATCATATTACTAAATCTTCAATACAATATGGAAGTTTTGTATCATAATAAATCAACATCAAATAATCTTAAAATCTATCAAATAATGTTGACATAGATGAAATCAAAACCTTTTTTAGATAAAAAAGTCTCCTTATATTTTGACATCATTTATGAGTCACAAAATTATAATGAAAACTTCTATTTTGAAAATATTCTTATAAGCTTGTAAGGGAAGCTTTTATGATGTTATAACGGTGGAAAATAGACGCACCTGCTGTATAAGTTAAAAAAACTTTATTACCTTCATTTTGTCGAAAATATTATAAAGATCCTTGTTTTGAAAATGACAGATAGATTTCATTCAGAAAATATAAGGTTAAATAAGGGTATAAATTACTTTAACCCATTTTCTAGTAAATAGTAAAAAAATTTGAAATATATTTTTAAGAAACATGGATGTGGATGATAAATATTTCATAGTAGATAATTATGTATAAACAACCTCAGATAATGAAGAGATTGTAGAATTTACCCTTAGCTTCTACTTTTCCTTAGTCGATGATAGGTTAACCTCCAGTATAATGGTGAAATAATTTTTATTAAATTATACATTAATCATATACACTAATATGATATCATATATTATCTTTTAATATTTATTTATTTGTAATATCTTAGTAATATCGTCGTTTCGGGTGTTAACAGATTCGTTTTCCTTTATATGGTTGGTTTTATAAGAAAATTATTGTTATTTATAGGATGTGTCTTATTCATATTAATAATGAAATAAAGTCTTTAAACATTATTTTTAATCATCTAATGAAAATTAGTCTTGAATGGATACGTTGGGGATTGAATCTCATCGCGTTCGTAGAGACAATAATCCATACGTACGTACGAGCGACAATATCATTCTTTTGATATTGAAATAATAAATAATTGGATGGTATATAATATATAAAGAATCATTGTCATGTTATATTAATTATTTAAATCAATTACACATCATTATTATACCCATCCAAATAATAATGTATTGAATAACAATTATACGATGACCCGGAGAAGGTAAGATGTACGTACGAACGTATGGTGACATGTTATTCAAATGATGGATAGACTAATGAATATGGGTATACCATATTTATAATAACATCACAGTATATAAAAGATACTATAGTTATTATTATATAATGGGAACAACAATGAAACAGGAAGTGGAAGAAGAAATGAACATGAAAGAAGTGATGAAATATTTACCTCTTCTTCGGGTTATTCCTTTTGATTTGATCAAAAGAGATCCATAGGATGGCTTTCTGAAAAATGGAAGGCCTCTAGGATAAATGGAGGATATCATAGCAGGCCTTTGGGTAGGGTTTGGAAAAGCAAAATGGCATTGATGGTGTGAATTAAAGAGAAGGATGAAGTTCCCTTTTATAAGATGCTTGAGGGGTACCTTAAAAAACATTAAATATTATGTTATAATAAAATAATTTTTGGTTTCAAATGGCTCCAAAGTGAATCATTTCGAGGCTAAGGTGGGGATGGGTCTCACAACACTCAACCAATAGGTTTTAGATAGGTACGGGTAACTATATCAATGTTACCTTTTTATTTTTAACTCTTAGTTAATTAGTTTTACATTTACCATGTCTCTTTGTATTATTATATAATATGGTTAATAAACTTACTATATACTTCCAAGAGAACCCCAAGTGGTTTATTAGCGATACACCTATCATTTTATAAGTCTTTTTTCCAAACCGTAGATTTTTAGG
The DNA here is from genome assembly GCA_963277665.1 of Viscum album. Classification (NCBI taxonomy): domain Eukaryota; kingdom Viridiplantae; phylum Streptophyta; class Magnoliopsida; order Santalales; family Viscaceae; genus Viscum; species Viscum album. Next base: position 1,417,329,173 of record OY728123.1, on the reverse strand, counting down.
AATAGAATATCAATTAATAATATAATATTTGTTTTAAAAACCCTTTTATGTCAAGTTTGACATTATTTGGTATTTTGTTTTTTCTAAATCTATAACAGAATTATTTCATCGAAAAAAATTCATTACCCAATCTTAAGAAGTCATATTAACCTATAAAATTAGTATAATTTATAAAACATCTCATATTACATTTATTTGGATATTTATAATATCAATTATTTTAATATTTCATTAGTTATGTAATTACTGTGTCATCATTGTGTCATAAATAAATTAAATTATTTAATGTCTAAAAATTATAAATAAAATATCATTATGAATGAAATATTTTTATCTTTGTAATGAATATTTATAGTCAAATTTATCTTATTTATACCCCTATATTAAAAATGTTTTAGTTATTAAATGTTGATTTTAACTCTTTTAACTCTTCTTTAAATAAAATATTAATAAATGGCACAATCTGATCCATGTGGACCAAAGAGGTTCATATTTTATTCCAAAGGTTGTTTTTGGTCGAATTATACATATCCAATAGAATTAGGACATGTTTTAGGGTAATAATAATATCATTTTTACCCTTAATTACCCTATTTACTTTTAACTGTGGTATATAAAAGAAAAAAGTTACCACTCACCAAAAAATATGTTCATCTTATTGAACAAAATTTTACTTACTGATATCAAACATTTCACTTAGAGTTTTTAAATTATAGTCACAGAAGCAGTAAAATTAAGTTTTTGTATATTTTAAAATGCTAATAGGTGGTAGCTAAAAGACGGTAAGAAGTTTAATAAAAGTTTTATATATCTCAAATTATTATATATGGAATCCAATTGATTACATTGGACTTATATAGGTATTATGTATCTATATGGACATTAAATAAATTTAAATAATATTTTTTTTAAACTATAACTCAGTGTTTTTCACTATTTATCAAAAATTGAAAGTTTTCTGAAAATTAAAAAATTCACCATAAGATAATTTTGATATTCTGAATCCCAAAATGAAGTCCATTTTGAATGATAAAATTTATAAAATTTTAAATGTTGTTATTACTATTTATAACGGCTTGTTTGATTGGTTTTGGTGTGTTACAACTCGAAGTTGCGTACCACGCGCGCTATTGTATTATTCAAAGAGAAGTGTACCGTGGAATCTTTGGGTGTTACATTCTCCCCTCCTTCCAATAATTTTGTCCTTAAAATTTATAGAATATTACTACATAAAAACACTCGGGTGGTTCTTCATCATAAGTTCCTCAGGTTCCCATGTTGCCTCATCCATCTTATTGTTTCTCCATAGAACATTTACCAGACGAGTTGTCCGGTTTCTCAGCACTTGTTCTATTGTATCAAGAACCTAGACATGCTCTTCACAATAAGAAAGATTAGGTTTCAGTTAAAATTCTTCCCAGGTGAGTACATGCATTGGGTCAGGCATGTATTTTCTCAAAAGTGATACATGGAATACATCGTGAACTTTGGAGAGACTTGGCAGCATTTTCAAATGGTAAGCTGCATCCCCAATTTGTTCTAGAATTTCAAAAGGTCTGATGTACCTAGGACATAATTTTCTCTTCTTACCGAAATGTATAACACCCTTCCCGGGAGATACCTTCATGAAAACAAGATCTTTTACCAGAAATTTCAAATCATTCATTTTGTTATCGGCATAGATGTTATGCTTTCTTTGAGATAATTTCATTTGGGTTTGGATTAATTTCACCTTTTCCATCATTTTCCCAAAATGTTCTAGTCCTATGAGTTTTCATTCACCAATATCATCCCAACAGTTTGGTGTGCGATATCTCTTTCTGTATAACGCTTCATATGGTACCATCAGAATACTTGAATGAAAGCTATTGTTATAAGAAAATTCTATCGGAGGTAAATATTGATCCCACATACCATTAATGTCAAATGAGCATGATATTAACATGTGTTCTAAGGTTTGAATCGTATGTTATGATGGTCCATCAGTTTGAGGGTGGTATGCAGTTCTCAAACGACGTTTAGTATACATGTCTTTCTGAAGAATTTTCTAGAATCTTGATGTAAAACATGGATCACGATCAGAAAAAATCTATAGTAGTAATCCATGAAGTCTCACAACTTCATTACTATATAGTATTTCTAGACGTTTAAGTGGTAAATCATCTTTAATAGCAATAAAATTTACTGACTTGGTGAGATGATCAATAATGACCCATATTGCATCGTTCCATCTAGGAGTCTTTGGTAGTCCCAAGACAAAGACCATCGTAAAATTATCCCATTTCCACTCTGGTATGGGAAGAGGTTGGATGACTCCTCCATGATGTTTCCTTCCAGCATTCACTTGTTTATAAACCATATATCTTGACAAAAAATCAGCAATCTCCCACTTCATGTTGTCCCACAAAAATTTTCCTTCAAATCCCTATATGTCTTAGTGCTACCAGGGTGTATTGAGAAATTGGAACTATGAGAATCATCAAAAAAAATTCCATTTTAGATCAGGTATAATAGGAACACAATTTTTCTTCCCAAATTTCAAAATTACATCTTCATACACAAAGTCACCCAATCTCCAACCATTCACAGCTTTTATCTTGTTTTGAAACTCTTCATCATCGGTCTGAGAACTCTTTATCATTTCTAGTAAAAATGGTCTAGGAATTATTTGAAAAATTATTGATGTTTCACCTTATATGGTGATTCCCATATCCAAGTTTACTATATCCTTGTATTTAATATTATTTTCAACTCTCATCTTGTTTAGAAATCCATGCTCTTTTCTGCTCAATGCATCCGCCACCTTATTTTCCTTCCTAGGGTGGTAGTGTATAGTAAAATAATAATCCTTGAGTAGTTTGAGCCATCGCCCTTGCCTCATGTTGAGTACTTTCTATAAAAAAAATATACTTCAAACTCTTTTGATCAGTATATATCGCGCATTTTTCACCATACAAATAGTGTCTCTAAATCTTCAAAGCAACGATTTCAGCTGCAAACTGAAGATCAAGAGTGGGATAGTTTTTTTCATGAATTTTTAGCTGTTTTGATGCATATGAAATAACTCTATCTTTATGCATAGACACAACCAAGTCTATTCATTTAATCATCATTATAAATAACAATCTAATTAAAGAAACAATCAATAATACTTCTTGGGTTACGTATATAATATGAATCATACCTCACTAACCTTATAAACTTAACTTCATACATTGTGACATTCTCACCTTCCTTTTTCCTCAGACTCAAAAATTTTCATTCCATATTTTCTCGACGCACATGAGGAATGTAATTTTCTAGGAAAATTTCTTTAAACTATATTCATTAGTAATTTGATACTTCATCATATTCCTTTGTGTTTTGAATCAATGGCCACCATTGATCAGCATCTCCAGTGAGGTGGTAAACTGCCATGATGACTTTTTCCCTTTTGCTACTCCCTAAGGCATGGAATATTTTCTCTATGGAATTTATCCATTTCTTAGAAACAAGAATATTTGTACCCCCATTTAATTATGGTGTTTGTTTCCTAATGAAGCTATCTAACATTGATCCTCCACGCTGAGGATCAGGGTGCTTCATACGTGTAAGGTTATTATTCATAACCTGAGTGAGTTGTCCCAATATAGTGATAAACTGATGAGAACCAGTTGTATCACCAGCTATAATATAATTATCTTGAGAAAAAGGTTAATCCTTACATTGAGTGTGTTCATTGATATGGTTTCCATTCCTTCCACTAGGAACCATTTCTAAAAAATGGCATACACTAGATTAGTTTATAAATCGCAATACATAAATCCAAACTTGTAAAAAAATTAACATAAATTAAAGAATTTATAGATACAATCCATAATAATAAAAATGTTTTCTTTGAGGAATTAAATACTAATAATCCTCTCAGAAATTTTTGTAATGAAAATGATAATTATCCTAAGCATATCCCCTGAGAGTGTCGTAACCAAGATTGCAGCAAGGTTCGTTGTCGTGCACATGTTCCCATTCAAGTCTAGCTGAAAGCGGTGTTTTCAGGTTTTACTCCAAGGTACATCTGTGCTAGATCCACCTCTACCTGATCATATCTAGCCAGGAATGTATTTTTTAGAAAAGTCATAAAATCTCTACAATACCAAAATTATAATAAGTTCTTCTATTCTAGTCCACAAAGTATATCATAGGGCTATGTGCTCTAATCAGAGTTTATATAAATCTAGTTTCCAAGGTTTGTACTAATCCTCCCTCTGTTACCAACTATAATGCCCCGACCCCAAAAGCCCAGAGTCGGTGCATTATTATGTATCATTGGCATGATCACAAAATTTCATGTCTCGAAAGACCGATTAGTTTAGTAGCTTTGGATGTAATGAATATATTCATAAGGTTTACATTACATCTTAAAATGGGATAATACAACAACATAGTTTTCATATACTACACTGAGATCCCATAGACTATCCCTACAAGTCAGTCATAATATACTTCCTTCACATCCTGGGAAAAATAAAACATAAAAATTGGTGAACTCAGATGCTCAGTAAAGATAACAATATAGAAGAAACATTCATAAATAATAATAAACAATTAAGGCAATGTATAAGACTAAAACAAAAGCCTTTTAAACTTGAACTTTAGCATAATATGGAAAAATTAAAATAAAATAATTCTATTTACATTTTAAAATAGATATTCTAATAGTCGAATAATCACATGAAATATCAATATCGACTTTCATAATGATGGAATGCATAATGCCAGACCTTCATAACCAGATAGTGAAAACATTATGCAAAGAGTAAAAATAAGAATTTTTAAAGGACTTTTTCCAGGACACAAGTTTTTTTCATGAGACCTACCGATGCATCAATGAGATATAGTGGGATCCAACCGTCGCATAATTAGTTCAATTCAATTCTCATAGGAAAATGTTTTAACATAACATAAACATTTATATTAAAACTAGCATACAAAATGTCAATACATTATCTATAAACCACGAATGGTGTAAAAATAACACATCCATAGTCAAATGTATCACAAAGCCTTCAATAAAATATGGAGGATTGGTATCATAATAAAGAAACTTCAAATAAGCTTAAAATCCATTAAAGGATGTTGACATATATGAAATCAAATCCATTTTTAGAGAAATATATCTATCTATTGTGAAATCATTTAAGATTCATATAATTATAAAAAAAATTTATTTTGAAAATATTCTTATATGCTAGTATGGGAAGATTTGATGATGTTATAATGAGAGAAAATAGGCGCACATGTTGTATAAGTTAAAAAACATTCTTACCTTATTTTTGTCGAAAAGGTCATAAAGTGCCTTATTTGGAAAATGATGGAAAGATTCATTTTAGAAAATATAAGGTAATATATGGATATAAATGTATTTAACACATTTTCTAGTGAATAGTAAATATGGTTTGAAATACATTTTTAAGAAACAAATATGTGGATGATAAAGATGTCCCATTAGATAATTATGTATAAACAACCTCGGATAAGGAAGAGATCGTAGAATTAATCCTTACCTTGGACTTTTCCTTATATGAGGGTATGATAACCTTTTGTATAATGGTTAAATAATTGTTATTAAATTATAAAATAATCATATACATTAATATGATATCATATATGATCTTTTAATATTGCTTTGTTGATAATATCTTAGTATTATCGTCGTTTCAGTTGTTAATTGATTCGTTTTCATTTATTTTACTTGTTACATAAGTAAAAGTTTTTTATGGATACGATGTATATTATTCATATTCAGAATGATATTATGTCTTTAAACATTATTTTTAATCATCTAATGAAAATCAGTCCTGAATGTATAAGTTGGGGAATGAATCTCATCGTGTTTCTGGAGACAGTAATCCTTACGTACGCAGGAGCAACGATATCATTATTTTGATATGAAAATAATATTTAATTGGATGTTATATCTTATATACAGAACAATTATCATGTTATATTTATTATTTACATCAATTACACATCTTTCTTATACCCATATAAATAATAATGTTTTGAATAACAATTACACCACGGCGTGGAGACGGTATGTTGTACATATGCATGTATGGTGACATTTCTTTAAAAGTATGGATAGAATAATGAATATGGTTGTACCATATTTATATTATCATAATAGTATATAGAATATACTGGATTTTTTATTTTAGAACTAAAACAACAAAAAAGGGGAAGTGGAAGAAGAAAAGAACATGAAATAGGTGAAGAAATATTTACCTCTTCTTTGTGTTCTTCCTTTTTATTTGATCTAATGGGCTCCTTAGGTTAGATTTCTGACAAAATGAAGGCATCTATGATTAAGGGAGGACATTTGAGAGTGTATATGGGCAGGTTTTGGCCAAGACAAATTGATTTTAAGGTGTGAATTATAGAGAAGGGGGAAGTGCCCTTTTATAATAGGGGTGAGGGGAACCTTAGGAAAAACATAAAATATTATTTTATAATAAAATCATTTTCGGTATATGATGGCTGAAAAGTGATTTATTACAAGGATAAAGTGGGGATGGTTCGAAAACCACTCAACCAATTGGTTTTAGACAGGTTTGGGTCACTATATTAACTATATCTTTTAGATTTAACTCTTTGTTAATTAGTTTGATATTTACCATGTCTCTTTGTATTTTTACATTATATGGTTAATAAACATAATATATACTTTCAATAGAACCGAAAGAGCTTAATTAATGATACACATATCAATATATATATCTTCTAGCTAAACCTTAGACTTTTAGGAAAAGAATATCAATTAATAATATAATATTTGTTTTAAAAACTCTTTTATGTCAATTATGACACTATTTGGTAATTGTTTTTCCTAAATTCATAACAGCATTATTAATTCAAAAACAAATTAAACTAAACAACCCTAGAATGACATATTAACCAAAAAAATAGTTTAATTCATAAAAATTCTCAAATTACATTTATTTGTAAATTTATAATATCAATTATTTTAATATTTTAGTAATTAGGTAATTACTTCATCATCATTGTTTCATAATTAAATTAAATTATTTAATGTTTAATAATTATAAATAAAATAAAATTATGTAGGAAATATTTTTTTCTTTCTACTGAATATTTATTGTCGAATTTACCTTATGTATAACCCAATATTAAAAATGATTTAGTTATTAAACATTAATTTTAACTCTTTTAAATATTCTTTAAATAAAATAATAATAAATTTAATAATCTAATCCAAGTGGACCAGAAGGTTCATATTTTATTCCTAATGTTGCTTTTGGTCGAATTATACTTATCCTATAGAATTAAGACATGTCTTAGGGTAATAATAATATCATTTGTACCCTTAATAACCTTATTTACTTTTAACCGTGGTAAATAACAGAATAATGTTACTATTCACCAAAAATTATTTTCAACTTATAGAACCACATTTTTTATACTGATATCAACCGTGTCTTTCATATTTTTGAAATTAAACTTGTAGAAGTAGTAAAATTATGTTTTATGTAAATATACAAATACTCCTTAGAGGTGGGTAAAAGACGGTAAAAAGTTCAATAAAATTTTTATATATCTAAAAATATTATTAACTGACACCCATGAATTACAATAAGATTAGATAGGTAATATATATCTATTTTGAAATAAAATAAATTTAAATAAAAATTCGGTTTTAAACTATAACTCATTATTTTAACTATTAATCAAAAATTGAAAGTTTTCAGAAAAATACCAAAACTTCACCTTAAGATAATTTCGATATTCCGAATCCAAAAATGAAGTCCATTTTGAAATTAGGTATTACTATTCATAATAGCTAGTTTGATTGGTTGTGGTGTGTTAGAACTCAATGTTGCGTACAACACACGCTATTGTATTATTCAAAGAGAAGAGTATCATGGAAGCCTGGGGTGTTGTAGAATCAAAGCCTCATCACCTAATGGTTGAATAAAGAAATACATTTATAATTACATGGTAATCTTATTCTTGTCACATAAGAAATCCCCAACTCTTGACAAGAAGGAAATAATGTTTAGTACATCATAAAAGGGAAGGGAAAAGTGATCTTCTGCTTTTTTACATTGGATTATTATTCAAATCAAATAATTCCCCTTAATCACTTCACCCATGGATGGATTTATGATGTATCATGTGGGGTTTTCCAAGACTAATCACAATGGACATTATCCTTATCACATAACATGGGGATATAGATATAGACATTTTTCATTATAGAGACATCGTTTAAAGTATAGTGAGAAAATTTCTAAATACTCTTAATAATGTATGGGAAAGACATAGGATAATATTTAGTGCATGTTTATACACCTATAATCATCACATAAGTTTGGGTACATGATAACATCCATCGAGGCGGGCCATATAGTTTAAATTCAGGTTGATAATTTTGGAGGTTTTGGTGAGAGTTTATTATAATCAAGATGTAGATTGGGATTCAAAGATACCACATCTTTGGGGGGGATATTGAATGATTGTAATGTAGAGATTGAACATCATAGTGTTATCAAACATATCATTTTAGAAAACAATAATAAAAACTAATGTAGCCTGAGTGAAATTTTTTTGCTGTGTGATATAATCATACCATGAAATTCAACATCATGTGATAAGGATGTTTTCTCCATGAAAGGGATGAAATAATGCAATGGGGTGGGAATTATTCATAATGATACCTAAATATAATCTTCAGAGTTAGGAGATAATGAGTTATTCTTAGGTATGTTTCATTTTTTTCAAGCTAAGTATTGGTATCAATTGGTATGGATGTTTTTAGATGATTTATGATTTTTGAGGTCTGAGGATGAGGGTTCCAATGCTTACATACCAAAGAAAATAAGAAGTCCTAATGTGTTCTTAGTGAAAAGGGTTAGGCAATGAAATCCCATAAATATAGTTGATTATTGAGTTCCCAAAAGTAATCATATATTGGGTAATTGTAGGCCCCATGTGAACTACACATTCAAGAAAAATATTGGGCCAAAGGAAGAATCATATGGGTGTCCCTGGTTTTAGGGTTTTTAATGTATTTTTTTATTTAGAGATTAGAGTTCCATGAGGCTTTGTCATTTATAAAAGATGATTTTTAAGGATTTCCATGGCGATGGAATCACATAAGTAGGGTAATGGGTATAGAATATAGTTTTGTGAGTCATATGCCTATAACATAACCATGTTTTACTCATATTGGGGTTTAGTGAAATTACCTTAAACAAATTATAATTCCATGATGTACTTATTTGAGGTAATTCATACATGTTTTTAAATAGTGGTAATCAATAAGGATTTGGGGCTGTGAAAGTTCATAGACATATATATTATATGAGTTGAATGATTTTGAGATATAATCCCAAAGGTCTGTTTTAAAAAATAGGAGTCTTAGGAGTTATTTAAAGACCAAAACATTATTGTAAGTGGTATTTCACACATGTTTTCATGTTTTTGAAACACTATTGTTTTTTTGTACTCTGAAATTGATTCACAAAACATTGTATTCTTGAATTTCTTGATGTTCCAGTTGAATGGTCTCATCTATCAATTTTTCTTTCTTGATTCTCCACTCTCGCTCATAGATTCATCATGGATGGTTTTTTTGTGTGTTAAATGATATCCCCCTCCCCCCACACAGACACATAAAAATTTGATCCTATATAGAACTAAAGGATTGAAATTTGAGGAAAACACTGAATTATGACCATTTTCGCCTCTTCTTTTGTATAACTATAGTCCCCTATTCATGCTTCTCTAGTAACCTTAGATAATAAATAGGGGGACACTATAAGGGGATGACAATTTTGTCCTCACAAATTGACTGATTCTCCCTTTTCATGGAAATTTTATTTTTATCAGTTCCTTGTGATATAAATACTTAGTTTTTGCATCAACCCCACATATTTGAAAATATTTTTGTGAATAAGATTATGGGACCAAAAAATCATCAAGTATCCATGGTAAAAATTCCTAAATGATGTTTCACAATGTAGAATTTCAGGAAGCATAGTTGGTTAATTTTCAAATAATCCACATGATTGTTGATCGAGAAGTCAATGATAATACTTCACAGAGGAAGAAAATGGACAAAATATTAGAGAGCACATCATCCAAATTAATACAATCCTAGAACCAAGTTTTAGTTAAATTTATACTAGAATATTAGAGGTAGTACCTCCTGAGAATAAAAAAACCTCTATATGGATTCATTTCATTTGATTATACTTTCCAACCAGATCAGGTCCTTAACACCCTATGGAATTGGTTCTAGAGAAAAATCCAACTCATTGGTGCAATATTTCTTCCATTGGTCCTTCCAATAAGGACCATAAACTAATTGAAATTCAAATTATAGGTGACTGGACTCGAATAATCAATAGAAAAATACTAAATACATAGGCATTCCTACCACACACATTAATAATTTTTAAATAAAATATGATTGAAAACCATCAGGGATGGTCTAATAAATTAGTTTTTTAATTCCGAGGCAATTTTACTAATGAAGGGTAGAAGGTGTTCTAGGTTTTCACAATGTGTAATATGTTTTGGGAAAATCTCCAAAGTGTTCGACTGTATAAGGTGATATGGACATTCTAATTTCACATGTAACATCATCCAAATTTGATTCAATTGATTCTATGTATAGGGGAACCAGAAAAAAATAATTTCCACATCCACCTAATGTAATTGGAGATAGTCATATAATAAATTCATCTAATTAGAGTAATTTTAATCATTGGATATATTTATGATGATTTCCTCACCGTAGTTAGTTCCTCGAGTGATATAGAGAATATTTTGGTACCTGTGGGGATGTTCATAAATGTTAAATCAATGGTTTCATGGACCAACACCTCATTTCACCCATATATCACTTTCAAAAAATTGCCCAATATGTTTTTCAAAATGCCTCAAGACTGTATTCCATGAAGTTCGAACAAGTGCCCTGGGACTCAACAACATGTATATCCTAGATCATATTACTTTATACATGAGAATAGAATGTATGGATAGTGGGGATTCATCATAAAAGAGTAGAACCTAATAGTTATATTTGTTGTGTTTTTGGAAGTTTCCTATAGTGGATGGTTTCTTCTTGTTAGAGATTCTCATATAGGGGTTCATACAAACACATTTTTTATGGAATCAGTGTTTTTATGTGGATGATGAACAATTTTCACAATTCTGGTGCTCATTATACTATATGAACTATTCTAGAATTTCTCATAGAGGTACATTCATATATATATTTATATCCACATAAAATTCTTATAAGGGTGGGTTATCAAGCATTCTAGAAGGTACGAGTTCACAAAAATTATTTGTCCTCTAGGAAATGACTTGACATAGTCACCCCTAAACATTTTCAAGGAACGGATCATGTTGATTACCGAGGTATGTTTATTGACATGAGTTAGTAACTGGGACTAATTCAACTTTCACACATTCCACATTTTATTAAGGAAAATCATCAATGACTAGTGGGGAATAATTGAAAAATGGCCCCACATACTTTCCTTTCAAGTGGGGTTGTTGGTTTCTTGTATTGACTAAGACACCTATAGTTACATGTACACCCCTAACTAGATCTACCGCAATTTTTATAGCCTCCAACATCTCAAGTCATATGTATACACCAAGGATCACTTAGATAAGAATCACACATTTATGTGACAACATTGGTGTGTGGTTCCGCTGAGTGATTAAAAGAAAGTATTGTTCTTCTAATGATTGATTCCCCAATAAGTCTGGTCCATGACTACATACAATTTTAAACAAATGTGTACCCTCGATTAGTGATATAGATACTAGTATTTCAGGAATATCCAATAGAGTATACCTTAATGTATACTATAAAAGGGTTTTCATTGTCTTAGGTTAAAATACAATAAAGGAGAAAGGATCCTATAGAAGTGGTGGTGAATGTAGATGGTGTATCAATACCTCATTAATACCGTGGAAAATGGCCTATGAAATGGGTGGTGTTCAATAAAATGGTTTCTAATAGTTTATAAAATCATCCAAGTTATCATTGGATGGTTCTGGAAAGGCTGGAGGGAAAAAAATAAAGAACATCATAGAGTTGACTGATGATGCGTTCTTCCCCTTGCTCTGGGAGAAATGGGATATTATTTGGTTTATTTTCACATGGGAATAACTATTTTGGTCAATTATGACACCTATAAAAGTGATACTAGATGCTTGTCTTCCCAAATTAATACATGGTCTAGCTATATAGAGAGGCTAACATATATTGATGGGCTAGAAGAGGATTCAAACTAGTACAATGACAAGGATTCCTTAACTTATTCGTTGTACCCCATGTTTAGCCATACACATGGTAGGGCACTAGTCATAGTGTTTTCTACTTGAGGAACACTGGTTCATTATGTAGAGCTAAGGGATTCTGGTGTAACAACTCAACCTAAATAACCAGTTTCAATCCCAAATTCCATATTACCCCAACTATTCCTCATCTTACAATAGAGACTTCTGACGAGCTGCGTGGTTCTAATGTAGAAACATGCAGAGACTACACCCTCAATAAAAAAACATAATATCAAAAAAACTAAAAACATACATTATCATTTTTAAATTTGAGTTAGTAAAAAACTATAACATACCAACAATATAAATGAATGAAAAAAATAATATACTCGATAATCACAACTAGATATAAGTCACTAAACTCCCACCAGATTGATGACATACTTGATAAAAAAAGTACAAAAGGATTCTCTCCCACACCAAGCCACAACTAATCCTAATATCCATATTCATTATCAGTTTTCCCACTAAATGGTAAAACATATGCATCACCCCAACCTATACCAGAAATAAGTGAGTGTTTTTCAAGTTCCAAAGTTCCATGGACATCTGAATAAGGTATGAATATAACTCACTAGGACACCAACAGTTGTGTCCAGTACCTAACTGGTAATTATAGTTTTTGTGCATGTGGAAATAATAGTAGATATAAAATGGTAAATACATGAACTATAAGAACCACAGGTATTCATTGCATGTATTGAAGTATGATTTGTGTTTGTTGTCAATCCTCAGTGGAATATCAGAATATGTTCCAGTAAAGTGATCATATAGTTCAAGAAGAAAATAGTATTGAAGGTGACATCATTTACCAGTGTTTGCCAAATTTTTTGGCCTTAAAATTGGAAAATGAAGACATGGATTGTTTGTAACAGGAGGTGTGTGCAAAGAGGAAGTGTTGCACAAGAAATATGGGTTGTGCGTGAAATAATTGAGCTATTTGTGGAAAACAGCGTGGTGCATGAAATAGAGGGGCGAGGATTTTCGCGCAAATAGTGTTTCAGAATCAGAATGTCGAAAGATTGAAAAGGCATGGAATACGCAAAAAACATAGTAACGTTTGCAAAAAACAGTACATGCACAAAATATTACATGCCAAATGACAGGTTTTTCGTTCCATAGGTGGTTTTGCGCGTGGGGTTCCAAGACACCTATAAAAAGAGGTGAACCCCCTCATTCCATACAGCTGAAGACTTCGAGAATATTTGAAGGCTGATATGTTTAAAAGGTTCGCGTAAATGAAGGTGCACGAAAAATTCCGAGTAGCGCGGAAAAGTCCTAGCAGCGTAAAAATTTTTGACATGCACGAAAAATTCCAGGTTGTTCTAAAAAGATGAAGTTGAGAAAAATATTTTTCCGCATGAAAATCATGTATTGCACGCAAAATTGTAAACTTGCATGAAAAGGGTAGGTGCTACGTTAAATAATATGTGTATCCTATTTGCACTTTCTGATTATCTGGATCAGTGGTTCAGTGTGTTCAAGATCATCGTTTCTGGACTTTGATGCAAGCAGAGTCTCGTTCTGAGCAGACTCAAAGACATCGATGCGAATCTATTGATGAGACATTCACATCTATAAACTGACTGAGACTTTACCAAAGGCAGTGAGCCAGGGGGAGTCAATGGGAGTGACCTGAGGGACGCATTGAGCTATCCCTGAATAGTTGTAAATGTAGTGAGCCTAGGATAGAGTGATTATTCCCGAACCTTTGTAATCCACAACTAGTGAGGAATAATGTAATTTGGTACAGCCGACAACCTGTCGTCGTATGCTCCTTGGACGTAGACCTTAGTGGTGAAAAAAGTAAAAAACTTTGTGTCATCTCTTTGCATGTGAATTTTTTATTGCTTCTCATAACCATCATACACATTAAACTAGTTCTTACAAACGTGGGAACCCGATCCACCGGTTTAAAAGAAAATGTTGACACTCTGAGTCACCCATCCCCTCTCAGGGTGTCCTAGAGTCCTACATATACTACACTAGTATAATAAAAAATCACCAATGAATATGTGTGTAATTAAAAACCATATACTGAGAATTTTTTTCTCATAGAGATATTATAAACCCTAATCATACCTTATACAACTCCATGCCACATTGAGAGTGTACTATCCATGTTTGACACATTACCCTCCACACTAGTATAGTTTACAACACATTTTTGACACATCTCACTTGAAGAGATTTTCCATGTTCATGTTGATCAACATCTCACCCATCCCTCTGAGGGGGAATAATCTGTTAGGAAAAATCTGTATCAACTATAGAATATGGTGAGAATAACATATGATAACATGTATAAATGATGAATGGTCATAAATCACTTCATATCAAGAAATATTCACCACCATTTCAATCCATATGTGGGTAAACATCAATCATAGTATTCATAGGTCTACACACACATGTGATCATGAATCAACATAGTTGTCACATGATATATTACAAGTCCAGCCTCGACCATCAGTATCCAAGAAACATTATAACACAAGGGGAATAACATGGAACTTCACACCTTTCATGTTCATTGGGAATATTTATTTAATTATTTAGATAATACGTTCATTAAAAAATTAAAAATGGTACTATGAATCTCGAATTAATTGGTTGGGTCAATCATTTAATGTGTATTCCCTTTTATTAATATAACAATTTTAAAATAAGGATCACGCTCCCATGGTGAGAAACCTCATACCACATTCAAATAAAAACTAGTAATACAATATGATAGAGTACATGGGACCATATACCGCATCCAAGATAACTCCCATCTAATAAAATCTCAGATTCTTCTTCTGTGTAACAAGAGTATATTAAGTCTTTATCGTTATTAATGTATTTCAATATCATTCCCAAGAATTTCCAATAATTAATTATATTTAAATTATAATTATTTAGTTGATTACGCATAAACTTATATTTAAAGGTGAAAGGAATAACTTTCGAAGGAATTACCAAATAACAATACCAAGATAGAACATCAATAACCCATTGATGGCAGGTCCATAACACAATTTAGAAAAATTTCTAAGAAAAACCCCCATCATGCAGCAATAAGAAAAAAATACAATTTAAAATAATTATTTTGTAACCTTTTGAAGAAATCCAACTATGGTACATACCATAGTATGAATTTATTCTAATAGAATTCTAGACACTCTTGGAACTCACACTATTATTCACTAAAACCCCCAACAACGAAATTTTCTCATCATCATGGGACTCCTATAGTCATGTCGATAATAAGATCCACTAATCTCTGGTAATTCTATAATGTTCTGATGGAAATTTTATCTAGTTTCCTAAGAAGGATAATAAAAATTATCAATAGGGGACCAATATTATCAAAGGATAGAGATTCCAAGGAGTATATTATGATGTCAATGTTTTGTGAGGGCTATGTATTTCCATGAGGTTTAATCAACATAAAATGGAACATTATCATATAACTGTAAGAGGTAGGAATCTAAGATCAAAGAAAAAAGTGTGGATATAGACCAAATATTCCAATTTTTTCCATCTACATCCACCCATAATCATAGGGATATCATGGAGGGAGGAGGACATGAGTCCATGGATGAATGTATCTACAAAAATTAATCCAAAAATATTAAACGAGAGAGGGATCAACTTTGAAAATGACCAAATTCCATCCCTTATGTGTTGTATTGTGTACATCACTAGATAACTAGTGTCCCATCAGCCACCTAGGGCTATAACCTTCACAAGGAGATGGTCCCTTTGAGGAATAATTCCCACAATATTATTCACTGGATTGTCGATAAGTCTTCTAGATAGCATGATTATTATCCCATCCCATTGGGTAGCCTGTGGGTTTATTGGTTCTCTAGTTATTCTACTATTTCCCATCTAGACCATCCATTACCCCATACATCTTCATAGTTTTGTGTCACCTACCATGAATCCTTTTAAGACCAAAAAACTCCTAAAGGATGTCCAAATATGAAGCATCTTTTATGTATACCCGGATCTACAAACAAGGAATCCATCATAAGAAAATTCGAGGTTCCCTATTGATTCTGAAAAAAATTCCACAATTTATTATAGTCTCTCCACCATATCAATTCTCATCATCAAGATGTTTTGGTAGTATGTGAGACATTCTTCTCAAGAAACCTTTATCATCTCCATCAATATCTTGTTTTTCTTTCAACCTAAAATGATAACTAACCTCTATAAGGCCACACTCACTATAGAATTCCCATCATACACCAAATACATGAATCCACACATCAAAATCAAATGATAATCTAAGAGATTATTGTTATCCATCATCAATACCATGATCACCACATCCATATAGGATGACATGTCATGGCCTCTCAAACTGGTTCATCATAAAGCACCATGCATCTACCAACATTAATAGTATCTATACTAAATGATACTATAGTATTCCAATGACACAGTTGGTGTAGATCAATTCCATGCTTCTGAATTCAATAAATGAAAATGGTTACGATTCAATATCAACATCTGTTCCTGACTTCAAGAAAGAACAAATATCATTTCATTATTAATGCATATAAAACATTCTACCCTTTCCAAATTCCATTTCCAATTATTATCTCTATAGTTTTAATTGATATGATGATCTTGATGTCATTCCATCCCACCACAAATAGTTTCATGGGGACACCCATTTGATATATTTCCTTCATACTACTTATATGGTACAAAACCTAAACTACTAATTCATTATGAAGATGGTGATCATGATTTATTATGCCTTAAAGAATTCATTTAATTGACTCAACATCCTTACTAAAGTCTAACCTGACCATAAAATAATATCACAAGTTGGTTCAAAAACCTCTTGGACCATAAACAAAGATATCAATTGTGTTTCAAATCACGAATGATCTAAAACCTTATCAGTTTTCCCTAATTTCCTTCCGCAATTTAAAATGTCACCATCGGTCTCCATCCTACACTACATCTGATTGAAACATTAGGTATACAATTTGAAATTAGATACTCTCAATTCCATTACACGACTGTCTTATAAATTCACCATGATCTTCCAATGGTTATTCTTACACATTCAACGATCCTTCCCACAATTTAGGTCATTCACTCATGATTATATGATGATTCTATCAATACGAGTATTATTGTTTTCACCTTATAGTGTTATCACCAATATACTCGTACACCAACAAGTACATTGTAAAATGAAATAACTAAGTGTGGTCATTTTCTCTACTTTATTTACAAGAAATCACTAACCATTAAACACACAATGATTTTCCAAACATACGTTACTAGATCTATTGATCGATTATTGATATGAATATCATCTTCTAGCCGAATAGGAATGTGTTATGACTCCAAAATCATATAGGTATCATATTCACATTCAAGCAATTATTTCAGGCCATGACATCTCCATAGATGACAAACCCCAGTTTACCAGAGAAGGATAAATTGGTTACTTATTAATGTTGTATCTACATATAGAGATGTGTCTATTCCAAAAAACCACTAATATTCCAATCCCAGCGAGCTTCACACCAAATGAACCAATTTCCAATAGTAAGGATGACCCTAAACCAAATTCATTGGTGACCTACCATCGTTATCTCTTTTGTAATTTTCCACCAAACATAATCATAATGAATATTGTTATCACAATTTGGCTTCCACTAGTTCAAATTACTTTAGGATACTATTGAATGAAATATTAAACATAAAAGATTCTATAGTGCTCCTTGAAATACAACTCATTTTGCATAACAGGGTAATTTTTCCACCAAGTCAGAGACCTCCAATAATATCCCACATGTCTCTTTATCCACCTTCACCCCAGGGTTCTAGCTCCACCAAACATGATCCCGCATAGCAATCCTATTTTAAAAGTGAATTTTCTTGATACCAAGTTTCATATATAACCCCAACATAAGGGTATCATTACAAGAAACAGATCATCCACTTACACTCCAACCCTCCTATGACCAACAAATAAATATCTTTACTTGACATCCAACATGGGTTGTATTATCAATTGGTGGGCCAAAAATCCATGGTCCTACCGTAGATTCCACAATCATCAAAGTTCTCCCACCCCAAACATGTACCATGTGTAATAATAGTCAATGTTCTCCATACTCATAGGCTTCAAGGAAACATGAGAGACTATCTATTAATCCTATCAAACGTTACTCACATGAACTAGAAATTTTCATCAACAAAATAATCCCCTAGTCCTTAACTGTTATTATCCCTTCATTAGAAAAAATTCAATCATGATACCTTCACACAACATGATACAATATCTCACTAGTAAATAGAGTCACATTTATATGTCCATGAGGTTTTATAAATATCCCGTAACATGGTGTCGCTAGGGTCACAACCCATGGAATGTCATCTAGGATCATCTCTACATACATGTAATGATGGATTCACTCTTAGAATAACCACATCAAGATCATACAGACACATGATTCAGTTAAATAGGATTCCAATATATTCTATTTTGATAACTCTATATAAGGTATTGTTTGAACCATAATCAACTAGGCCTATCCACTAGCTACTCTCACAAGGTTGTTTTCTATGGAAAAGAATGGCTGAAAACGACCTTACAAGCCCATTTCACCATTTGTTATCCAAATGACTTCATATTAATTTCATTAATTATTTTTATCATTGTTTCAATTGTCACCATTTTCAACTAGGTGCACTGCATAGTCTTAAATTACGTACTATCATTAGTAGAAACACATTTTAGTTCATATAAAAATAATTTGACCATGAACACAAATGTGTAAACATATTATGAGTTTTTGACAATAGACCATTTGATTATTCTCTTACCAGTGCAATCATATACTGGTAGCATATATGTCATGTAAATTATATGTCCATGATGTGATTCATGTGATACCTCTTACTGATATGGAAATGAATAAAATACAAATGAAATTAAAACCTCAAAATCTATGTGTGTAACACAAGGTGAAAACATATGATTATAATAGTACAAACCAAGAACATCAATCTCATACCCTGATAACCTATACTTCTTTTAACAATGTTGTCTGTGACACACCAGAGAGAGATTTACCACAACATCTAACATGTTCTATTTAAACCTATCTACCAAATCTAATAAATTGTAAAAAAACCTCATTCCTCTGATACTATTTCATGTCATGTTAACATGAACAACCTAGACCAAGAATGAATTCCACATTACCTTAGTAACACCACCTCATACACCAGAGGATACATGATAAAATGAAGGGTCTATGGTAGAATCATTGGGAGACTATATCTTAAATTATAAAACAAATTGTAATAAAATAATGAAATATATAGTAATTATATAATAAGAATAAGTGTAATCCATAAACATTCCAACAGAATGAATGAATACAGAAAAAACAAACTCAAAAATAACAACTATAAGTAATTTACCGATCGCCCACCATGATGATCACACACATGATCGAAAATGAAAAAAATACAAGAGGATTTTGTTTCCTTCTTTAATCCAAAACTAATAAATGTCTCTAGAATCATAGAAATATATCACACTAGAAGTTGAAACTCAGTAATTAACCCAAAATATACCTATATGAAGTGAGGGATTCTTGGGTACCCATGTGACCTGGCTACACGAACTAAGTTTGAGTATAACCCAATAGGTCCTCACCATTTTAGTATAATAACCAAATGATATATGTAGGGTATGTTAATGTTATAATATAAATATATAGAAACAAAGAAATATATTAAAATATAATTATACAGAAAAATAATAAAATTTCAAATAATTAGTAAACATGTTTTGATGATTGTTCATGCACTCACATAGCCAACACAAACCCTGACCAATGACTACTTTGGCTCTATGTTAGAAAGATATTTCACCATCCATGACTAAAAAATCCTTCACCATGATGATATATCTCCCAAATAATGTTTTACACATCCCACTAGAAGGGTTATCCCATGTACATGTTGATAAATATCTCACACAACTCTCTCAGGTGGATTAGTTCATATAAAACAACATGAATCAATTATAGAAGATAGAGTGACATTCACATGAAAACATATATAAAATATGATAGAACAATCATAACATCATTTGAGAACACAGATGCCTCAATTATAAATAATATTGATAAAACATCAAACATATATTTCATGCATCTACACATGAACATTTGTGATCAAGAATTAACATATGTCTCATGTGAAACATTACGAGTCAATACATGGTCATCACCTTCCATAAATCATACCAAAACACATGATCCAAAATTTCCATCAACACCTTGTCATTAGACTAATAATATTCATTTAATAAATTAATATGACACATTCATTTACAAATTAATCATAGAACTATGTATCCAAATTTAATTGGTTGGGTTAAGCATTAAAAGTGTATTCCAATTTATTAATATCATAATTTGGGATCAAATATCAGTCTCCCAATGTGGTGAACCACATATATAATTCCAATAAATAATAATAATAAAATATGGTAGTGTACACAAGACCACCAACCTCAACAAAGCCAAATTCCATCCAGTAAAACCTTAGTAGCTTTTGTCTGAGTAGCCCAAGACCATTCATCCTCCATCAATCACCCTGAGTTTCTATCTCAAACAAAAGTGTTCCAAATAATTTATTATAACTCAATTATAATTCATTTATTTATTTCAAGGAAACTCACATTTTAATTAGAATGTAAGGCATGCTAAAAGACATAGATGACATGATCACATACTTGGAACTTCAACCAACAATCCTAGGGAGGTCCACAATAAACATTAAACTCTATTATGGAAAAACCCCCAGTCATGTAAAGATAATACAATGCACAATTTAATATAATTAAATTGGAACTTATTGAATAAAACCAACAAATCAAAATACCTTATCCTCAATTTCATCCAAATGAGGTTGACCCTCTCCCAGAACATTCTTGAATATTTGATGACATTCTAAAAAATGGAACATGTTTATCATCACGGGAAATCTTCTATGAATTTAGATTCAATGACACATAGATATTAGATAATTCCTCAATATTTGATATAATTTCCATTAAATGACTTAAGAACTATCACACTAAAAATCAATCAGTGACCAAAAGAATGAAATAGAATTGAATCAATGTAGAATTATTATTTCAATGGTTCATAAGCATTATGTATTACTATTTGGATTAATCCACATTAAATGGACTGGTTATATACCATTGTATTTGGAAGAAGGACTCCAATATCAAATTAGAACAAAAGATTTCACCAGAATTTGGCAATGGGTTTCACCCATATCCTCCATTGATCAAGGGGATATCTTGTGGGAGAGGTGGAATACACTATTGAATAGAAATTAAAGAACATATCTAGCATTATAGAACATTAATGGGAATATTGTGATGAAATGACTAGAAGGCCCTCCCTTATGTGTCATCAAATACACACGACCAGATCATCCGTCAGGATCCACTAACTAGCCAGTGGCCCACTGGTCACCATGATTTTTCTCTTCAAATAGTTGCAATGAACTCATAGAAATGAAGACCAATGAACGCCTCATTAGAAATTCAGTTCAAGCTCACTAACATGCTAGCGTGTACTGTAGTTTTTAATGGGATTCTTCCATCCCTGCCCACTAGTAGCAAGAGACTAACATATTATTGATGATGCTTTTGCTACTCGACATGCTCATCTAAGACCCCGAACATATTCTACGATATATTCCACCAACTATGCTTCCCTTTAAGTCCAAAACAGACCTCAAGGATGTCTGAACATGAAGCATCTTAGTTAGACACCTAATTCTCTAAACATCCTATCCACCATATGAAAAGTTAAAATTCCCTCAAAATTATCTTGCCACAATGTTGTTTGGAATTACATGTTGTGATGAAAACTCCTACGGATGTGATTCAAACTTGGTGTTTCCAAAGCAGGGTGAGGGTACACCATCCATTGATGACTAAGAAGAGCTGACATAGGTCTAAAGATGTGTACAGGTCTTGATAACCCCAGATTTTGTATAGGATTCCTAAGTAATATAACTTATTTTCCTCTAATGTGAAATTTTTTGGATATGTTAGTATGGTTATTAATAGTCTGTGTTGTGCCCCCAAGGAAATATAATAGTAGTACCTAATTAATCATAGCATTTGGAGTAGAACCACCAACTAATGTTGCATTAATTTCATCATCACTAGTGAAGTTCAACATCTGGTGAAATTAATAGTCTGTTTATCAAATGATTTAATAGGTAAATTCTAACTTATTCGTTGATTTTGGAATTTTTCAGAAAAATAATGAATTAATTGGATTTCCCATTACAAATACAATATTCCAAGATGATTTTCATCCTACGGATGATGTAGTGAATCCTGGTGGTGCAGAGGAAACTCAAATGGAAGAAACCACCTTTATCACATAGGGTTTTTCCCAACAGTGAGTTCAATGGTTTATGTGGACCATATTCCAAGGGTCCCTAACTCTCGTAAATATAGTAACGTAGTATTTCTTTACATAATTTGTAATTTCATACCCATCCATTTCATCAAGAATCCTTCTGTCAATATTTTTACTAATACATGATTCTTGTGGTAGTGATTCCTAAGGGGTCACATACCTTATAGAAGTAGGTACTCAATGCACTCGAAATCAAAGAATCGTCTATAGGGACCCCAATAATAAGGGCGGTGGAGTGGGTGCCTAAATAACGAATTGTTCATGATGGTGTCTGAATAAATATGTTGATAATTGGATGAGACGTCATAGTATCGACTATTCTAGAGGAAACCATGAAAAAATAATTGGAGAATGTAGGTGGGGATAAGGAAACATATGATCTAAAAAATATAGAAAAGAGTAATTAACAATAACTGTGTAAATTAAGTATTCGTACATTCATTATAAAATTCAGCCTAGCCCCTCGAAGTGGATAACAGAGTTTAATCATACCTCCACACTACTCAAAAATTTTCCCAAGTATGAGATCATACCTTAATAGGTGGATGACGTAATATTATATGATTTAAAGGAGAAGTTTGTGATCTAGTGTCGGTCATAGTGGAACATCGATATTCTCAAAAATCACAACATTAGGCTAGGTGATGGTCTATATTAAATCCATTTTCCAATGGCTAGTGAGAATGGGGACCATGGAAGTATATTGTTGCACCTTTTATGTGTTGATTCATGGATTTCTATTATTAGTAGAAAATTTAAGCGGTTAATGTAAGATTATATCAATTACAATTCCATCTTATAGGTAATGTCATCCCTTCAACTAGTCAAACATGATATCACCCTAGAGGAGGAGGAATCATGTAATGTAAATAGAGGGTCATAATCTCCATCATGGATAAAACAATACATGACCCGAAGGCTTAAATATTGATGGTATGGTCTATGTTATCTCATGATGAATCCTGATTGGTATAGTGAGAGGGTTTTTTAGAACAACTATAGGTGTGGGTGGATGAGTTGGTCTCACAAGTGAAGGAGGAATAAGAAGATCAAGCCCGCAAGGATTTGATTTTTGAATCATCACTAAAAATCCTAGTTAATATTAAAAAATACATATCCCATTATGTTATGAAATAGGATATTTGGTAATGATGTAGAGGCTTCGTTATACAGATAAACTTCCTTATTTTTCAATGAAATAAAACTTATACTTTTTATATTCCTCTATATTTTTTTAATTCAACATATTAATCCTGTTAATTAAACCATAAACTAATATCCTTTAGGTTTACATAATTCAGTTTCATTATGATATATATGAGATAAATAAAATGTTGAATAATTATATGAGAGAAAATGATAAGGATTGGTGAGTTGGGGTGCAGTTGTGGAATCAACCACCAGGGAAACCCATTAGACTAGGATAATTAATTTGGTCCAATTCCATGAGTATGATGGACGATCAATTGTGAATGACTCATACATTGAATCAAACAGTGTGTTATAATTCCACATGAGTGATGGAAAATTAGGTAAATATAATTTTTTACTCCAATAGTATAAACTGATGGATTAAAATTGTTAGATAGTTTGATGATGGTCATTGGCTATATTAGACAAATGGGTAATTATATTATACTACCAAGGAATGTGACTCTGGGAAATGTAACCTTGATAGGACGTAGGTTATTAGAGAATTTTAGTCATTAACATATGTAATTCCATGTAGATGTGTTCAGATGGTTTCATAGGGGATAACATTCTATATAGAAGGTGAGGATTTGGAGTATTCTATCATCACCATATTGGAGTCTATTTGGAAATTATAAATAGATGGTAGTCCAAATTAAGAGGATATAAAGATTTTATACTAATAAAAGGGATGATCAAGATGATTTCAAGCACCCTTGAAGTTATATTTTCATGAATTGATCAAATAAATAAGGAATATTTCAATATTTGAAATTTATATAGTCCAGTAAACAAGTCATTGATGAAAACATATGTGAGATGTTAGAATACTGTTTTTTCATTCTCAAATTAATAGACCAATTGGATGTCAGTGTATTCTTAGTTTAATGTCACGTAGGTTTAACAAAAATTGTTACTAAGGGTTTATGGTTGTGTAGATTAGACTATTAGGTTGTTTCATTTAAGTCCTTGAAACTAGGACTACGGGGTGGTATAATGTAAATACAAATGGGTAAAGAGAAATCTATATGTTATTTAATAGCCAAAAGATTATTAAGACCACAAATAGAAAAATAATATGGATTATAGTTATGATTGTAAGGAAATAGTGTTGGTAAATTTTATGGACATATAAATTTTACTTGGGGTGGTAATTTTAAGCATATGAATCCATTAATAAGGATTCATGCAATTTTTGGTCATGAAACCAGGGTCTTGAAGTATGTTGTTACTTAATTTCTTGTTGCTAGAATAAGAGATGAGATTATTTTAATATCTATAGAGGGAGGGGAAAAAGAAAAACATAAAATGAATTTGTGTCCTTGTTATACATATAAAAACCTATAAGGATGAACACATATTTTAAGATTATGATTCTTTGATCGGGAAGTGTATTTTTACACCATATAACTATTATAGCATCCCATCGTTTTCTTACTTTACTATTAAATCATTTCAAAGATAAACAACATAATAGTATTACACAAAGAGGATCCAAACGATTATTGTGTTGGGAAAACTAGGACCAAATATAAAAATTACATCATCAAGCATAAACATGTATTTATTTTATTATTCTCTAGCTTCTTATTGTCACTCTCCCTCTCTTTAGTACATGTAGCCAACTAAGGATATACATCAAAAGGGGTGATCTAGAAGCCCAGTAAGAGGATAGATAAGAACAATATAGCAAGACGTGATCATAGTCATAACATAGGCAAGAGATCGTGAACATGATAGGAGCATAAATAAAAGATTTGAAATGTGGCAATGCATAAAATTTCAACATCATGTCTTAGTGGTTAACTACCACAAATACTTGTGAACCAGGCTAGCATCTTGTTCATACATCATTTCACATTTACTCATGAGATTCATCACTTTACCCAAAGAATCATATTTATTGTATTTTAAGGAACCATTTATGAAATTTAAAATAATTTGGCCGAAACTAAAGTTCTAGAATGTTTATGTCATCATTACATCATTAATGATGCAATTTAGTATACACCGATTATGCGAAAAACTGTATTTTTTAATATTCAACCGAAAATTGAAGTATTTCAGAAAAAGCCCAAAAATTTACCCCTACCTTTTTTCGATGTGTAGAATCAAAAAATGAAGTCCATTTTTCGAAAATATTTTTCTAAATATTATTAATTTAATATTTAATTATAATTTTAATTTACTTAAAAACAGTTTTTAAAAGTTGTAAATGATTTTATAGTGCTTTCCATAATTACGCAGGGCCTTATAAAATTATCTAAAACTATAAAACATTGATTAAATAATTTATGAATAAATTTTAGGGAAATAAATATTCTTTTAAATTAATTAATTAATTATAATTTATTATTTATGACTTACAAAATACCTAAACGTTTGCTAAGGTCAAATTGTCACTTTCAAAGGTGTCTAAATTTTATTTAATTATTCATAGGTAATTTTACTCTTATGTTGGATGATTACCTATTCATAGGGGTCATATTACTATTCCCCAAAAATTATTTTTGTTTTATTAGACTACAAGAATCCTCTTGAACACAACCGTGTATGTCAGATTTTTGAAATTCTGAATACAGAAGTGAAAAAATTATTTTTAAAGGTAACTTATCACTTAGTAGTTCATTATGTTGTTATTTCTTGTAATTTTATGACATAAATATAAGAAGATAATTTCCTGTGAAAAACTTTCGGGTCATTATATTCTTCACCCCTTAAGAAATTTCACCCCCCAAATTTCACTCTACACAAATAGTTGAGGGTACTTCTCCTTCATTGCCTCTTCTGGTTCCCAAGTTTCTTTCTCAAACTTATGGTTCCTCCACAGAACTTTGAAAAGATGGGTTGTCTTGTTGGGTAGAACCTTATCTCTCTGATCCAGAATATTTACTAGCTGCTCCTCATAGAAGATATCATCTTCCAGCTACACCACCTTTGAATTTAGTACCTATGTGGGGTCTGGTATGTACTTCGTCAGTAGAGATACATAAAAAACATCATGAACTTAATCCATATTAGGTGTAAGTGCAAAACGATAGGCCACAACTTCTATGAAGTCAAGGATCTCAAAGGGGCTAATATAACTTGGGCTTAGCTTCCCTTTCTTCCCGAATCGCATGACTATATTCCATGGAGATATTCGAAGGAAGACATTATCTCCAACGTCGAACTCCAAGTCCCTTCGATGGTTGTCAGCATAGCACTTTTTCCGACTTTGAGCAGCTTTCATGTGTTTCTAGATGACTTGAACCTTCTCTATCATCTCTTGAACAAGATCAGTCCCAATTATCTTTCTTTCTCCAACTTCATCCCAACAGGTTGGAGAACTATATCTCTTCCCATAAGGATCTTCATATGGAGCCATCTGAATACTCGTGTGGAAGCTATTGTTGTATGATAACTCAACCAATGGGAGATGCTGATCCCAACCACATTTGAATTCAATAGAGTAGGCTCTTAGATTATCTTCAAGCGTCTGAATAGTCCTTTCAGACTGACCATCATTTTGGGGTTGATAGGCCAAGCTGAAATTTAATTCAGTACTCAAAGCATCTTTAAGGCTCCTCCAGAACAATGATGTGAACCATGGATCATGGTCAAAGACAATAGAGAGTGGAACACCATGAAGTCCCACCACTTTCTTCACATATAATCCTTGCAATTTGTTCAAGCGAGAGGACATCACGAATAGCGATAAAATGGGAATTCTCGGTGAGTCGGTCAACCACAACCCATATCACATTATTTTCCATTGATGTCTTCAGGAGACCCGTGACAAAGACCATAATAACGTTTTCCCATTTCCACATGGGTATAGGCAAGGGCTGCATCATACCCTTGGTCTTTTTTCACTCAGATTTAACTTGCTGTCATACCAAGCACCTTGATATATATTCTGCAATATCCATCTTCATGTTATCTTAATATAAGTATTCCCGGAGATCACGGTACATCTTGGTACTCCAATAATGGATAGAGAAAGTTGAGATATGTGCATTTTCCAATAGCTCATTCTTTATCTCAGGTGATGAAGGCACACAAATCCACGTTCCAAACCGAATCACAACAACATCGTCGATATGGAACTCTTGCTGCTTCCCTTCCTTTACTGCATTCACCCTCTTTTGTATCTCCACATCATCCCTTTTTTATTCCTTAATCTTATCTTGGATGGATGGTTGCACAATCATTTGGGAAATGTAGGATGTATCCCCTACCCTTAAGATTCCCAAATCCATCATTTTCATATCCATGAAGATAGGGTCTTTCTCAATCCGAATCATGGATAGGGTAGCCATTTCTTTTCTTCTTAGAGCATCAGCTACCTGTTCGCCTTTCCAGGATGATAGTGAATAGAGAAATCGTAATCCTTGATTATCTCTAACCATCTCCATTGACACATGTTGAGCTCCTTTTGTGTGAATATATACTTTATGCTCTTATGGTCAGTGTATATGTCACACTTCTCACCATAAAGGTTGTGCCGCCAGATTTTCAAGGAAAAAATCACGGCTCACAGCTCTAGATCACGTGTCGGGTAGTTCTACTCGTGGATCTTCAACTGTCATGAGGTGTAGGCTATCACATTATCATTTTGCATGAGTACATGACCCAAGCCTTTCTTTTAAGCATCACTGTATATCAAAAACAATTATCCACTTTTCGGTAGTGTGAGTACAGGTGCAGTGTTCATCATTCTCTTTAGCTCCTTGAAGCTTCCCACACATTCTTCCGTCTAGACATACATTACCCCTTTCCTTGTTAACTTAGTTAGCTGGCTTTAAAATCATTAGAAGTTTCTCAAAAAACGTTTGTAGTACCCAACTAATCCATGAAACCTACGGATTTCTGTGACACTAGATGTCCTGGGACATTCCTCAATCGCCTTTGTCTTTGAAGGATCCATATATATTCCCTAACATGTGATCACATGTCCCAAGAACATGACTTGATTCATCTAAAAGTCACACTTTCTGAACATGGCATAAAACATATACTTTCTTAATGTCGCCAACACAAGTCTTATATGTTCTTCGTGTTCCTCCTTGCTCTTGGAGTAGATGAGAATATCAGTGATAAAAACTACCAAAAATTTGTCGAGGTAATGTCTAAAGAATATATTCATCAAATCCATGAAGATTGCAAGGGAATTAGTAAGTCCAAAGGGCATCAACAAAAACTCACAGTGCCCATACCTTGTACGGAAGGCAGTATTCTAAATATCTTCCTTCTTTACCTTTATCTGGTGATATCCAGAATGAAGATCCACTATTGAAAATTATTGAGCTCCTCTTAACTGGTCGAACATTTCATCAATCCTTGGGAGAGGATACTTGTTCGTTATGGTGATCTTTTTGAGTTCCCGATAATCGATACACAGCTGCATTGTTCCATACTTATTCTTCACAATGAGCACTAGTTCACCCATGGTGATGCACTAGGGCGTATGAACCCTTTGCCTAGATTCTCTTGTATCTGCTTCTTTAACTCTTCTGGATTGATAGGATCCATCCTATATGGGAACATTACGATAGGAGTAGCTCTAGGTATGAGTTCAATTGAGAACACTACCTCACGATCTGAGGGAATTCTGTGTAACTCTTCGAGAAATACATCACTGTATTCCCTTACGATAGGCATTTCCTCAAGGTTGGAACTTTCCTTCGACTCAACCATTTGGGTGAGGTATGCTTCTTCATAGGGATTCAACACCCATACCATTAAAGGATTTTTGAAAGGAGATTAATGATCTTCCTTGTACTTGTACAGAAGCATTGGATGGTTCAGAATATGGAAAGATATTTCCTTTTCCTGATAGTTGATATGTGCTCTATATAGCGAGAGCCAGTCCACTACCATTATAGCCTCGAATTCCACTAAGGGAAGTATTAAAAGATTTTCTGGAAGAATCTTACCACACACACCAACAGGAGAAGAGTCAAACACTTGGGTTGCAATGATAGCACCACTTGGTGTTTTTATAGATATCTCTACTTCAAGGATTCGGGGCTTCGATTCTATAGTTCTAGAAAACATTAACGATATAACGGAATGTGTAGAACCAAAATCAAGTAAGACTTTTCTATTCTTGAGTGAATAACAAGTGTACCTTGTATGACATCATTATCATGCTCCAACTCCGCAGTAGTGATGGCATAAAACTTCCCTCGTTCTTTTGACTTTGGTGGCTGCTGACGCTGATTACCCCCGAGAGCTCGAGGTTTAGTGCACTGGTTTTCATAGTTCCCTAGCTCCCTACAGTTGTAGCATTGAACCATGGGTGGTTCTTTCCTTTCATCAGCTACATTCTCCATCCTTTTCGTGTATTTTCGATATGGTTGGGCATGGTGTCCTTCTTTCCCACAGTTGAAGCATTTCCCCATATCTTTGAGGCAGTTACCATGGTGAATCTACCCACATTTTTGTCATGTGGGTCATTGATTTTTCTTACCACCTTTATCACTAGATCCACTGGCATGAAATTCCATCTTTAGTTTCTTATCCCCATATCCATGGGACCATTCTCCAAACTCCATCTCCACTTTGAGAGCACACCGAAAAACTTCTTCAGAACTCCCAAACTCTCGAATTAAAAGAGCCTTTCGAAGATGTGGTTTTAATCCACTAAAAAATCTATCAATTTTTCTATCATTTTTGAAAAAAAACCAAAATCATATATTGCGAGCCTTGTGATATTCGCTTCATAGGTTGTGAAAGATTTCCCTTCTTTTTTCTTGAGCTCTATGAATTCTCTCTCCATCTTCGTGCGAAGAGTTCTTGGGAAATACATATTATGAAAAATTATCTTAAGTCTTCCCATTACATGTCTTCAATTTTCTCCCTTGGCTTGGTGTTCTTAATCAAAGCCCACCAGTGATCAGCTTCTCCATCTAGACGATAAATGGATGGAGTCACCTTCTTTATCTCAGAACAGTGAAGAACAGAAAAGATCTTCTCTATGGAGTTGACCCACTGTTCTGAAACTAGTGGATCAGAAGATCCACAAAACATCGGTGGGTGATGACACATAAAACATTCGATAGCTAGTTTCTCTCTCTTTGGTGAAGGGGGACATTCCCCATTATTATGGTAATTATTCATAACCTGAGATAATTGGGTAAGCATTTCCATGAAGTTTTGAACTCCACCCACCAAATCATTGGGGATGTCATTCGAGCAATCGTTGAATTGGACCTCGCAAGAGTTACTGGCCTGATTTCTCATGGTTCCCACCATTCTATAAAATATAAAAGGTTAGAACAAAACATAATTTCAATGATAATAAACACAATAGTATTACAACAAAGAGGATCGAAAGGCTTAGTGTCTTGGGAAAACTAGGACCACACATAACAAGTACAACATATAGCATAAAAATTTATTTAATTTCTTCTTCTATATCTTCTTATTGGCACTTGTCATCTCCTTTGTACATGTAGCCACCTAAGGATATACATCCAATGGGGTGAGCTAGATGCCCGGTAAGAGGATAGATAAGAACAAAATAGCAGAGGTGAGCATAGTCATAATATATGAAAAAGATCATGAACATGATAAGAGAGTAAATACAAGATTTGAAATGTGGTAATGCATAAAAATGCAACATCATGTCTTAGTGGTTAACTTCCACACATACTTGTGAACCAAGCTAGCATCTTGTTCACACATCATTTCACATTTACTCATGAGATTTATCACTTTACCCAATGAATTGGATTTATTGTATTTTAAGGAACCATTTAAGAAATTTAATATAATTTGGCCGAAACTAAAGTTAGAGAATGTTTATGTCATCATTACAACATTATTGATGCAATTTAGTATACACTGATTAAGCGAAAAACTGTATTTTTTTACTATTCACCCGAAAATTGAAGTATTTCAGAAAAAACCCAAAAATTTCCCCTAACATTTTTCGACATGTAAATACAAAAATGAAGTCCATTTTTCCAAAATAATTTTCTAAATATTATTAATTTAATATTTTATTAAAATCATAATTTACTTAAAAAACATTTTTAATAGTTTAAAATGATTTTATAGTGCTTTCAAAAATTACGCAGGGTATTATCAAATTATCTAAAACTATAAGACATTGATTAAATAATTTATGAATACATTTTAGGGAAATAAATATTCATTTATATTAATTAATTATTTATAATTAATTATTTATGACTTACAAAATACCAAAACGTTTACTAAGGTCAGATTGTCACTTTCAAGGTTGTCTAAATTTAATTTAATTATTCATAGGTAATGTTACTCTTATGTCGGATGATTTAATATTCATAAGGGTCATATTACTATTCACCAAAAATTATTTTTGTTTCATTAGACTCCAAAAATCATCTTGAACACAACCATGTATGTCAGATTTTTTAAATTCTGAACACAAAATTGAAAAACTTATGTTTAAAGGTCACTTATCACTTAGTAGTTCATTATGTTGTGATTTCATGTTATTTTATGACATAAATATAAGAATGGAATTTCCATTGAAAAGCTTTTGGGTCGTTACAACTGGGACTGTGGGTTTATCCCTACTAGAATTTTTTACTAATATGACAAGATATTAACAACAGAAACACCTAATCCCACAAGAGTTATCGTTGTTTTTCAGAAAATAGATGATATCATATTGGCCATATCACACAACAGTGCAAAACATGGGAGAATCGGTAAATACCGATGAACATGGTAGGAAACAGGTTAAGATTAGGACAACACATTGACAAACTATGATGGAGGAAATTTTAAATGTAACTTACGCGGAACAAATGACAAGGGGTTCAATAATATGGTTTGTGTACAAAAACCAAATATGTATTTAAAACAAAATTTCCACTATCATAGTACTAAAAATGGGATAGATAGTTGAAAATGGTCATTGACTTCATTTGAAACATATGTTTTATTATAAATTGTCGATAAGAGTCCTCTAAAATTTTTATATATGGTTGGTGGGAATTTAGAGCATTGGGATGTCACTGTAGGTGATTCTATTCATACAAGGAATATTAATGGTGACTGAAACCCAATAATAATAACGTGAGATATAAAAAGGATGGGTGAAGAACAAGAATAGTTCAGACACTCGGAGGGATAATCTGTTACGCATTGTGAATACTAATGAGGCATACTGATGTT
Source organism: Viscum album (assembly GCA_963277665.1). Lineage (NCBI taxonomy): Eukaryota > Viridiplantae > Streptophyta > Magnoliopsida > Santalales > Viscaceae > Viscum > Viscum album. The sequence continues at coordinate 1,417,295,979 of OY728123.1, read as the reverse complement.
GGTGGAATAGAATTTGGGCCATTTTAATTTCTATCTTGTGTAAGTTCCGAATTCAAGGGACAGAATATGATTTCTTATCACATATAGCTTATGCTCATAGAACTAGAATCAAATGATGTTGGGGATTACTGTAATACAAATTTTATTAGGTGGAAACAATTTAGTAATCTAGGTAAAATAAAATTAAATTCTATTTTGGGATGGTCTGAAAGGGATACTTACATAGTCTTATAGTCCTGATACATGGACCTAATGGTTAAATCTATTTAAGGTCATGATTCATAGACCATGGGTGAGGATTTTAATGTAGAAAAAAGGGATAGGTAAACATTGGTTGAATTTTAAATCCCACATACAAACTGAAACAATCCTCACGAGGGGATGGCTAGAGTTTAAGAATATGTTTTTTAATCCTTCAACCTCTGAATTTTTAACAAACTTCTTGCACAATGGGGGCTCTGATGGGAAAACCAAACTCTAAAACAATGTGGTGGCAATGAGAGACCAGAAGATATTGTTGAGGTAGAATACTTAGATTTCAATACATATCTTTTGAAATAGGAATCAATCCACATATAGTTCTGAAGGATTGGTGTCGTATAAAAACATCATATTGAAAAAATGCGGATTCTTCTATCCAATGAATCAAGTAGTTTAAATTCATTCCATGGGGAAAATTATATTAAATTTAACATCATTAGTTGAATATGTTATACACATATTTTAACAAAATATGGGATGAAAAATTTTATTTTATAATTTTTAAGGTTATACACCATTCACCTTGTGTGGAGATATATTCCATGGATAATAAAGGGAAAAAAATAACTAACATGAGTATAGAGATGATGTGTCCCAAAAAACCGTAGATTGGTATATATATAGTTTTAGTTCATGTTTTATAAACCATGGGGGTGATTTAATTTAATGTCATGATTCTATGAAAAAGGTTCTCCCCTCCCATAAAAATTACATGCATCGATTATTTTGGGGAATAATACACTAAAAATCTTAATCCCATGAGTGTTATGATTGGTGGGAGAGACACATAGTGAAATACCCATGATGTTACATGAGATTGATCCACATGGATGTATGTGATGTTTTCCAATTAGAAACCTAAAAAGTCTAGTTTTCACTACCAACAAGCATAGATTTGTGATGGGTAACTCCTATAACATTGGATTCCTCCAAAATAAAGGAGGATGGAAACAATGTAATTTTATACCACTATGATATGAATGAAAAAATGGGTTATTAAATGGGTACATAAGATCAGATTAATAAATTCAAAATTTTTATTCAATTACCAAATTATTAATGATGGGTAAAATAGAATATGGTTGGCCACTGAACATGTCTTAAAAACATGGGACATAACATGTTACTATAAAGAAATCTAAAAGGATTTCTACCTTGGGTTGGATGTTGGAAATTTTACATTTTACCCTCACCAAATGGGAATCCATTGGGACATTAATGGTTAATTAATATTTATATCATGGATGTGAAAAATTGTGATATATAATTGAGGCAATATTCAGGTAGTTTTTATAAATCAAGATATTATGTTTTCATGCATTTGAACACTTCACATATTAGTTATTTCAAGGTTAAAACATGTTTCCTATGAGAATATTATACTTAATTTTAAATGAGAAATATGTACTTATGAAATGCTAATGATCATCTTGATAATTAAGCGCTAAAATGAAATTATTTTTTGGTTCATGATACGAAATTTTATCATCTCTATGTTAGGAATGGGAATCAATACACACATTGTTCTTATGGGAATGATATAGTGGGGCACTATCTCTAAATGATGGGTTTCCCTATCAGGAAAAAATTCTATCCTAATTCAGTGGATTAAATGTTTTATAGAAATATTTTGAATATAAATTGTAATGTAATGTAGTTAATATTGAATCTAATAATTATAAATATCTTTTTGGAAAGAATGTTGATATTGTAGTTTAATGTCATATGAGGATGATGATATTTTGTATATTTTAAGGTCATATAGATGATACTAAATCCCTTTTTAATTTTCATTTGATTATTATAAAATCTATATAGTTTATTTTTTTATATAATATACAAGACTATAAAATTTAACATTATACATTAGGGTCATTGATTTTTTACTTTAACATTACATGGTGAGGATAAAATATCATTTATTTTTTAGAATGATTCATCTATGACTATGTATTTTAATTTAATATCATGTTTCTTAGATTTAGATGAAATCAATTTCAATTTAAGAAAATTATATTTTTTGAAACCTATCATTTGTGGGAGTTTTGATGTGGCCCCATAAATAGTAATTGAAAAGTACTCTAAAATTGAATAAAACGTATGCATAATAAATTTGTATTCCCATTTAGCCTCCACCATCTATGGTTTTCTTCTGGATTTTAGTGGTTTTCTCATTTCCAGTACAAACTCATCCTTGAGGAAGGAAATATGGGAGAAAAAAATTTAACACTAAAGACACCATGTTTGGATAGACCATGAGGTTGTTATGTTCTTGTATCCTTATATAAAGATGATATTCTAGTTCATATAAACAAATATGATACAATGTTTTTTTATTTTTTTTTAATATATGGTACTCTAAAATGATGGAATATAGACATTATTATGAATTAGTACTTATATTCTATATAACTCATAGTAAGGAGACTCTTTAGTGAAAGTATATGTAACAATCCATCATTCACATAGGTAATTGTAGAGATTTTTTGGCCATCTATTTTCTGGTCCACTAATTTCTGTTAAATTTTAGACTTGGGTTTTTATCATCTTCATATATATTTCAACGTGATAATGAGAGGTACGATTAGATTGTATATTTTACTTTGTGTAAATATTCTTCAGATCATCGAAATAGAAGTTGGTTCTATTATCCAGAAGAATAGTGTGATGGATCCCAAACTGATGGATGATATTACATTTGATGAATTTAATCATTGATCATGACTTGACCTTTTTAAGGGGAATTTCATAATTCAATTTCAAAAATAAATTAGGGTTAGTTAGAGAGAAAATTCATTGTGATTCTCATGCGGGTGGGTAGGGACCCATGGCATTGATTCCCCTAAATGTAAACATCCATGAGAATTTTTTAAGAATTGAAAAATTCTAATGTATGATTTATGAATTTTTTCATTATTATTTCATGCATGAAACTTCTTGTTGATTTTCATATATTCTTGAACCATGGTAAAAAAAAAGATTCCCAATCTTCGTATTTGGGGGGAGAGAATCAATCGTGACTGTTGAGATCTACATGTCTTGGCATGGACAACCTAAAATACATGAGGTATCCCCATTTCTTGAATATATAAGATAATTTCTCCATTAATTATACGTCAATAGAGGACCTACTCTGATTTGGGGTCAACAAATAAATTAAAATTTACTACACACTAAAATATTTTTCTTACTTCGATTGAGTTGATGGGAATGGTCCATGTTAGAATTATTTGATCATGGGAATAATCCAATTAGATATTTATATAGGCATGGGGAAATTTATTAGAGGTCCTGGGAATATCTGGGTTTGAAATGATTGACTATTCAATCTTTTTCATCCAGAGTTAAAGGTATAATTATATTCAAATTCCCTATATGGATGGTCGAGTCATCCTATTCTAGATCTTCTAGGGCCACATACAAAATTATCAAAGAATATGATTAATATTTTTTGGACCATGGGACATGAAACATTGTTTTCTTTTAAGGAAATTGATCCATCATATAATGATTGTTCTCTAATAAGTGGGATATCCCATATTTCCTAACAATATAGTAACCATTGATATTGTTGATTGGCATATTATTGTACCCTATCGCATACAGAATTGGAAATTCAATCTTGAGTTAAAACTCTAAAATTATATTGGGGGATTATTATTTGGACTCATTGTTAGTGTATCTATCTAAGATGATAAATGATAATTTGTGAGGAATTTTGAAGGAGTGATGAAGAAAAATCCAAGGATGATAATATTTAGAATAGGTTTTTTGATTCATATTATAGTATGGAGTTGGGAGGTTCTTCCAATGTGAATATTCTAGAATGGAGTTTCCCATTTGATAGAAACAATGGTGTCATTTTTTTCTCAATTTTAGGGGAAACTCTCTAGATGTTGGTTGTGGAGTAATTAATGTTTCTAAGTCTTTTCCAATAACATTATTTGGGACAAACCAGATACAAAACTCTTGAAATCTCATTACCCCTAATTCGAATCGTCTATTCAACAAGGGTAAATGTAGAATATTCATCAATGATTCAATTCCATAGATTAATTTGAACTTATTTTACTACAAACATTGATGCGTATTCTGTACCCTGAAGTCCAAGTTGAGGAAATTATTCCCAATGGGATAATATCTAATCTCAATTTCAAAAATCATGTGATTGAGATAATATATATTATTATTATTTCGATCATTATTCTTTTTACCTAGGCGGTAACCAATGGACCTTTATGGGTTTATCATGTAGAGTACTGAAGGATTCCATTGGATATGATCCATTAGAATTCAAGGATGTATCATATATTAAACGATTTACTAAAACATGGTTTATCATTTATTATCCAACTAAAATGAAATTCATTTATTTATCTTCCTAGATATTTTATTATATTTTCCCAAAAATATTTGAAGAATCACATAATGTCATCCAGATAAATTCATTGGCCTCTCTACTCTCAAATAATACATAGAGGAATTATTTCAATCATAGACTACTTCTTTTCTAGGTTGATATCAATTAATCTTCACCATATAAAAAATATATGAGACATCCTATAGGAAAGCTTGAATGAACACTTTAAGTAATTCATCTTCAAATAATGGGAAAAAATCATGGTGAAAAATTTATCATAGTCTTTTAGATGGTACAAGAAATATAGGTATTTGGCCACTAAATCATTCATGTATCACTACAACTTTTCCTTGAATGGGTTTCTATATATTATGCAAGGGCCACTAGAAGTTTTCTCTAATGTTATTAATGTTGAAGGAACTACTCATATGTAATAGGATCCATGAGCTACATTGACTGTGGTAGACTCTCCGTTATCAGTAGCTATCTAGATGTGAGTATATTGATAATAAATATCCATGATGTAGAGGGACAAATTTTTTTGGTTTCATCAAGTATAAACTTTGGGAAATGGATGGGGAAGTGTCTCACTAAGAAATATTGGTTGATCTCATTGAAGGTGATGTAGACATAGTTCTATCCAATATTATTTCCTATAGAGATACTTTTATCTATCCAATTTTTATATTGAACACTCAGGAAGAATTATTCATTAATATTCTTATCAAAATTTAACATCAATGGTGGCTCAATGGGAGTTATTTATCATTTAAGGTTCTTGTTTGAATTCACGGCGGCCAATGGGGAATAAGGGTTAGTGAACCTTGATATGGGTATTGATCCCTATAAAATCATTTTAATTCTATATAAATACATCACAATGTTCTTTTGGAATGTATCATGTTGATGTTTCTCACTAGGAGGGATTTTGGCCCTAATTGTTTCATCCGTTGATAATATTCTATGATTATTCTCACCGTTGTAATATTATCAATAGTTGTGGAAACACCTTATTCAAAGGAAATATGTTCTCTTCATCATACATATCATTAAAAGCCTGAAAAATGAAGGGAGGATATGACTCCTTGGGAATAGTAGAATTTAAAATGGCATTTCTTAATGAATGGGGGCATGATGTTTTTGATCTAATTACTTTTTTCATGATCTATAGAAATCAAACCAATAGAGGCTAATGATATTTTACCTTGTAACGTATTTGGAGCAATACATTTGGAACATCGACGAATTGCAGCTTGAATGACTACAAATGGGTCAATCATACTCTCCTATAGAAATGTTGGAGATGTCGATTGTTAGTCATAGGTAGTATTTAATTGTATGTGGTGGGGATGGGAATTATAGACATTAAAGGAACCTATCCCGAATATTTGAAATAGGATATCTAAATAAACTCATTATTATTAAGAATAAAAATGTCGTTACAAAGTGAAGGGGTCGTTTATTCAAGATGATTGATCAGTAGGGAGAACCTGCTCTTCAAGTAATCTAAGGAATCTCCCAAAGCTGGTGTTATGTCATTAAAAGCCTTATCACATTCGACTCATTTAAATTGTGTTTTATTACCCTACCATTTGTAATACCACACATCATGGTTGTGAACTATATATGAATCAAATAGAGAAACATCATTGTGAATCATTCCTACAAAATCATGGACGGATTATTGGCTCTAATGATTCGATGAAGGGATGGTTTCATGTGAGTGGATATAGGGACTCCCTAGTAATTCATTGAATGTGTTATATTAAAACACCACTATGAACAAGTTATTGGAGTCCAAATGAATAAACAATACCTTTTGATGTATCTTTTCAAGTGACTTTTACCCGATCTTTTCAAGTCCCTACAACATTTGGTGAAATGAGGACAGATCTGTATGTACACAACACAACTTATAGAGAATATGAGTCCAAATGAGATTCACCACGGAGCTAGGGTCCACCAAACTCTAGTGGAAGATGATTCCCTTGATTATTCATAATATGTAGAGGGGTTTCTCGTCCCATGGGTTATTTGAACATAAATTTCACCTAAAAATACATAATTTATTTGTAGTACTCGTGATTGAATATCTCAACATAATAGACTTCTGTAATGACCAATTCAGCCTCAAATATTATTGGGAATATCATGTTATCAATGAGGATCACAAAAATCTATTATGATAATTAATTGACTCATGGACTGAGATCTAGGGTTTAATTCTACTGAGGTTTTTGTGAAAATCAAACTTTTGAGATAATTCATGGGTTTAACATGATTTATATGAATCTAGTATCACTTATTTGATATTGAGTAAGAAATTACAAAACAAATATAAGGATCATTGATAAAAATAAAATATTTAATCCAGTATAAAATAGAAATCAATAACTATTCAAAACCGGGCATATATTACCACTAACAATCCATTATATCATCGTTGAACATTATCACATGGGTTTGAGAGAGTTCGCCAACGTGGAAAATAAAATCATCTCACATCTATAGGTATCTATAGGCTAAACTAAATTCTATGAGGTTCATATGGGTGTAATCTTTTATCCAAGGTATTCTAATAACTATATATGAAATGTATTAATATAAAATAGAGTTTCACGTTCCTTGGATTCATTTTCCGAATATGTGAACATGACCAATTGCCATCTATTTAAAGATATTTATATAACACTCAGGATTCTACAAAGGTGTTGTTAAATTAAATGATGTGTTGTAAAATTGTTCAAATTTAAGAGTTGGTTCATGCATCATATGAATTCAGAAAAATTATATTTTATATAAATAAGAAATTATTTCATTTAATTTTATCTTATATAGGAAAAATGGATCAGGTGTCAAACACACAAGAAATAATATACTCAATGCATGGATATCTAAATTTAATACAATCCAATATATTTCCCAAGCAAATATTATATGTAAATATTAATTTAGGGAATATCTCTTTCAGTCTTTAACTTTTACTAAAGCCATAAAGACATTTTTCAATTTTCATATTATATTGTATCATATATAATAACTTTTGAAACTATATCCAAAACTCCTTTTGGATATATTCTAAAAATGTTTTGGGAAGGAATTAATATCATCACCATGTATCACATCATATGGAATACATTCTGAAAACTGATCCCATAAAAATTGGATTAACTCGGAAACACTTTTATAGAATCTAACTATGTCAAACTAAATATCGATTCAATTTATCAAGAATTATGACCCCAAAAACAATTATATAATTCACACAAAATATGAATATATAGATCTATATATGTAATTAAATAGTGATCTATACGAAATAATCAGTGTTATTTAATCTATAAATGGTTCATGTGTGATATTTATAAAAAAATTTATATATATACCAGCATCAACTATTCCACATCAATGAAAATGTGCATTCTCATATTTGTTCATGGAATAATATGTCAAGTGACCATGGGACACAAATAATGTCAATGTTATATAAAAATCATATGTTTTTTATTCTTCGATTGAATACTGAACAGATCGATGAATACATCACATATCATTCATCCTAATATAATCACATTATATGTACTTTATCAATATAGATATATATACTATATAGGTCTAGATGAACACTCCTAGGGTAAATCATAATTGAAGGCCTAGATGTCATACTAATCATACAAGAGAAAAAATCTAATATCGGTTATGTTCCACCGGACAACATGATCAATAACATACATAACACCATTGTATTAGCTAAGTCAATATAAATACATCCATATGTGGAGTATTAAAGTATGAATATTATCATTCAAGGGATATCAATTTACCTAATTATATGGAACTAAAATATGGTTCATGATCCTCTAATTACATTTGTATGACACTCCTTGTGGTAAACCGAGTAAGTCATCCAGCACCCACAAAAAACCATATTCTTTGTTTTGTGCCTCATGATTATATAATATATCTATATAAAAGAATCATAACCATGCTAACCATAAAATTTATTAAAAACATAAAATATTAAATGAATTACAATTCCTATGGATAAACTCAATGAGGTCAATTATGTAAGTACTCATATCTTCTTTTCAGGTATGTTTTTCCTTTTTTGGTCGTTTTTTATGAAAAAGGAAATTCTGGAAAATTTCAATGTACACGTCGTGTACTGCCTTTCCGCAAAAGGACGTGTGCTGGCTATGTAGTAGCCACACACATAGTTGTGTGGGAGTGACTTGGTGGCCACTTAATGTGGATTATAGAAACAGATCATATTTCCGCAGTTATAGATAAGGGAATGTACCCTTATACTTCAGGTACATGACTTGCTATGGAGCTGGAGAGCATGGGACCAAGCTATGTCTTGCAACGCTAAGGAGTTTATCTACATTCTAATGCACCTTGGTTTAGTACTTTTGTATTCCAGCATTGTGACTTTTTTGGATGATTTCCTAGACATATGTATCATGCATCATTTATATATATTCTTCAGTTGTTTTTTAACTTTCAGTCTTCTTATGTTTTCTCTTGTATGGATGTTTACTTCTTCCGCTATTGCTATTTTGTTTTTTTCCCTCCATTGTTTACTCTGCCAATGAGGGCATAGTTTCCCAACTTTCACACCCAAGGTCCTCATTGCTAATCGGTAGCCTCTGTCATTCGTAGAAATGCGCTTGAGGCCATGTGACCAACTGAGTATGGAGCACCTTTAGGTGGTTTCCAGAACCTGGACATTAAAAAGTTGTATCAAATACATTATTTTCTCTTGACTTACTATTTAGAGCATTTATCCAGGGATAGGAAGGAATTAGTACTTTGAAATAAGCTGTTCTTGAGAGTAGCAAACTCGTGTACAGGGAAAATCAAATCTACCTCATTATTTCAATTTTTATGGATTTCAAATTTTCAATTGATTTTATTTCACCATTGGGTGATTCACATGTTTTTTTCTATTATCGTTGATGTTACTGAGGGTCTTTTTCTGTCGCAACCCGGTAAAATGAGGGTATTCCATCAAATGAATTATACAGGCACTTGTTAGAAATCACATTTCATGCATTCTTGAAATGTCATCTAGGATTAATTAGTGATTTCATGTTGTTGTGATAGATGATGTGTAAAATATGAATGGTGTTGTGATAGATGCCATGAAAGAAATACCGGCTATTTCATAAGGTATTTTTGTGTCGAGTTTTTCTTGAATGAACACCAACCATTGGTTCTGGGGGTGTTATGGATCATCATGGACCGGAATTTGGTGGATCATTGCCTTGTTTTCCATGTTATAATTTGTACAAGATTCCATACATGATTCACAGGGAGTATGGGCCATCACGTCATAGAATTAGGAACTTTTTTTATCGTTTCAATGTTTTCTATGTTTCGGAGTAGATTATGAGGCTTACTGTTCGGAAAAACCCAGAATACATTCCATGTAGTGTTAAGTACATGTAAGACCATTGGAAACACTAAGAGGGGAGGGGTGAATCAGGGTGTCAAATGTTACTTTTAAACTGATATAACTTGATCCCATGTTGGTAGGAACTAGTTTAACTTGTATGATGGATATGAGAAGCAATCAATCATTCACATGAAAAGAGTTGAAACAACACTTTTTACTTGGTTCACCACTAAGGGATATGTCTAGGGAGCATATACCGACAGGTTGTCGATCATACCAAATTCCACTATTATTCACTAGTATTGGATTACAAAGATTCGAGACAATCACTCTGTCCCCTGCTCGCTTTCTTACAACTGTTCAGGGATATCCCACTGTGTCGCTCAGGTCACTCCCATTGACTCACCATGGCTTACTTCGATCGGTGTTGTCTCAGTCAGTTTATAGATGTGAAAGTATCTTCAATAGATCCACATTTAAGTCATTTTCTCTACATAGCAGAAGACTCTACTTGCATAGAAGTCCTAAAACGATGCTCTTGAACACACTGAACCACTGATCCAGATAATCAAAATGTGAAAACAGGATACACAGATGATTTCACACAGCACCTACCCTTTGGGCGCATATTCACGCTTTTGCATGCAATAAATTATTTTCAAATATAAAAATATTTCACTCAACTTCATCCTTTTACGTGCAACCCAACATTTTTCATGTAGCTCGAAATTTTTCATGTATCTCAGAATTTTCCGTGCAACTCAGAATTTTTCATGCACCTACCTTTACGCGAACCTTTTACGTGCATCAGCACTCGAATCTTCTCAATGTCTTCAGTTATATGGAATGAGTGGGGTCACCTCTTATTTATAGGGGTCTTTGAGCCCCGTGCGCAAAACCCCATGTGGCGCAAAAAACCATTCATTTGGCATGTAATATTTCATGCAGGTACTGTATTTGCGCACATCTCCATGTTTTTCGTATAGTCCATGTCTTTTCCATTATTTGATGTTCAGATTCTGAAACATTACTTGCGCAAAAAACCTCACTCCATTGTTTCACACACCACGCTTTTTTTGCGCAAAACTCAATTATTTGGCGCACAACCTACATTTTTCGCGCATCACATCCTCTTTGTGTACACCACCTTTTACCAACAATCCATGTCTTTATTTTCCAATTTTCAGTCCCAAAAATATGGTAAACACTGGGAAACGGCGCCAACATCAATACTATTGTCTGCTTGAACTATATGATCACTTTACTGGTAGAAATTTTGAACTTCCACTAAGGATTGACAACAAACACAAACCATAATACAATTCATGCAAAGAACAACATGGTTCCAAAAGTACACGCCATGCGTTCTTCTGTTCGGGAAGAAACAATTTTTCTTAAGAACACGCCATGTACTTCATGTACACACCATGTAATTTATGTACACACCATCTACATTCTTTACACTCCGTGTAGTTTCTGACCATGTCCTAGGACATGTGGGTAGAGACACGGGATGAGGTAAATCTGGTAGTAACACGCCGTGTGTAGTTCGGACATGTCATGTAGTGTTGACCTAGTGTTCGCCCGTGTAACCAAAAACAAAGATGGATAAGACCTTAATATATACACTCCATGTCCATGTTTAACACGCCGTGTTGTTTGACCGAAGTACTCGGCCGTGTCACAAACAACACGGGTCAGTGTTATCCCTTCTCGTACACGTCGTGTCCATCGGGTACACGCCGTGTAGTGTCAGCCGTGTAGCCGCCCATGTATCTAACCACACGGTAATTTGGGACTTCTTAGTACATGCTGTGTCTATCTGGAACATACCCTGTAGTGTAAACTAGGTACACATACCATGTCACTTACAACACGGGCCAGGTGAAGCTTGTTGAGTACACACTGTGTCTGTCTGGAACACACAATGTAGTTTTGTCTTAGAAGATCCGTGTGGCTTAATCGTGTAAAATGACTCAATCAGGGAAAGAGGATTCTAGTACACGCCGTGTGTTAGGACAACACGCCGTGTGTCTGGGGTGTTACATGACCTGTATAGCTAGGATTACAAGCCCATGTAAATGGCTTCAGGGAGCAAGACATGTAGGAATTTTACATGTTGTGTAGTCAGATTTTGTAAAAAATGAATTATTTATTTCTCATGTTCCCTTATTATACTACTTGTTTTCAGTCTTTGATAATCATGATCTAAGGTGTGAAGACCATAAAGATTCATGCCACCGAGATATCCTCTGGTTGTGCGCTAGTTTCCAGACGATGATTAGACAATGGACATGTCCGATCTGGGACTACCTACAGATTCTCCTGTTGTGACAGCCTTGGCACCAGCCATGGTACCTGATATAGGTGTGGATGTAATGTTCAGTGAGGGATTTCTGAGGATGATGCAGTCCTTTCAGGCAGTGCCGCCTCCTGACCTGTCGATGGCTGGTTTGACGCATGTCTTCTAGCAGCAGCATCCTCCTACCTTCTCAGGTGATGGAGCACCTTAGGCTACAGAGTCATGGCTAGAAGCCACGCTGAAATTTTTTCGGGAATAATGAGATACCTTTAAAGAAGAGGGTGATTCTCTCTACCTAGATGATTCGATACTCCGCCAATACGTGATGGTATGTCATCTCACATGATGGCCGCTAGCATAATATGGATTAGGAAGAGTTTCGGTGCTTCTTATACGATTACTTATATCCGTAGACTTTGAGTGAAGATCAAGACTGAGAGTTCATGAGTCTGGAGCAGTGTACTTTTTCTGTTATGGATTCCTCTCACTTCATAAAATTGTAGTGTATCACGCCAATTCCAGGTGGTCATGAGTTGTTTCATGCATGGAATATTGAGTATGGTCTGAGGCATGACATCCTATCTTAGGTGAACATATTTATGTTGACTTTGATATCTTCTATCGTCAACCAGGAGCTAAACATAGAGTGCAATCTGGGGGATTCTGGAGTTGTGATCTAGGGTGGTTCAGCACTGAGATTTAGTTATCCACCAGCTGATAGCAGGAAATTCCTTAGAGAGGCTGCATATGGAGATTAGAGAAGGAAGGATGCATCTTCCAATAGCCAGGTGGTGTGCTACCAGTGTGGGAGAAGAGGGAATACGAGGCCATGTTTCCCGAGATACCTAGTGGAGTGTCGATCTTTTGGAAATATGGTTCATCTTTAGTGATTTTTTCTGTTCTTCTCACCAGTATCTAGTGACAGGGGTTCTTCTATGACTTCGCATTCAAGAGCAGCACAACCAGATTCCCACTAGTCTAGGAACTGGAGTTCTTCTGGCCATTCAGGCCAAGGTGGAGGTCATGGACATGGTAGTCAGTCACCGGTTCTTTAGTGAAATCAGGGTGGATCAGCTCAGAGTGATCAGGAAGGGTCGTAGAGTCGCGGTACAGGTCAGACGTTTGCAGTGGAGCAGACCCAACAGGAGCAGGATCCCGAACCTTCTACCATTCTAGGTACGATCTTAGTAGCATCAATTTTAGATTCTTCCTTTTTGATATAGGGTCTTCCCATAGCATTATATATGTTTCTGTCATAGAGAGACTTGGGCACTACATCTTTTCTTATGTAGAAATCTTGATTCTAGAAACTCAATTGGGGACTAGAACGGCTAGTGTTTGTCAGTGTAGAGAGTGCCCCTTGTAGGTTGGTGGATGTCACTTTCTATGAGATCTCTATGGCTTATAGATGACAGGTTATGATATAAATCTTGGAATGGACTGGCTAGTTCCATTCCCGGAAGTTGTTGATTATTATCCCCATAGGGTGAGGTTTGTATCACCAAAGGGTGGATCCTTTCTTCATAAGGGTGAATGGTATGTCCAGGTGAGCAGAGAAGTTCTAGATCATCATGGGTTGGGAGGAGTTACAGCTTAGATTTATAGTCTATATCTGGATAACCAGAGGACTTCATAGTTAGTATTTCCTCCTGTGGGAAATTGTTTCAGATATATCTTTCTAGAGGACTTTTCAGGTTTTCCTCTCGAGAGTGAGGTATACTTTCCTGTTGATATTGTCCCAGGAGCGGCACCAGTGTCCATTCCTACTTATAGGATGGCTACACCAGAGTTGCAGGAGCTCAAAAAGCAGTTGGAGGAGTTATAGGCAAAGGGTTTTATCTAACCCAATACTTCTCCTTGGGGTTCACCTATCCCATTTGTGAAGAAGGCAGAAAACACCTTCAGGATTTTTGTAGATTATCGGAAGCTGAACCAGTTGATGATCAAGAACCGATATCCCTTTCCTTGGATTGATGATCTCTTTGATCAGCTTCGAGGAGCCCGGGAATTCTCGAAGATGGACTTGAGGTCCGATTATCATCAGTTGCATGTCAGACCATCTGATATACCTCTTACATCCTTCTGGAATAGTTATGGTCTATCGAAGTATATGGTTATGCCATTTTCTTTTATAAACGCGCCTATTGTTTTCATAGAACTGATGAACCGAGTATTCTATCCATACATGGATTCTTTCGTGGTGATTTTCGTGGAAGATATATTGGTGTACTATCACATTCGACACGACCATAATACCCATATTGAGATCATTTTGAGTACACTGACGTAGCATCAGTTATATGTTAATCTCTCAAAGTGCCATTTTTGGATGGATCTGATTCACTTCCTGGGTCATATTATCTCAGAGGATGGAGGATCAGTATGCCTAGAGAAAGTGGGAGTTGTAGTTTCTTGGGAGCAGCCGAAGAACGTCTTTGAGGTGAGGAGTTTTCAAGGGATTGCTGGATACTAAAGAGGTTTCATTCATAAATTTTCACACATGGCAGCCCCACTGACTAGTCTGACTAAGAAGGGTACGAAGTTCTTAGTGTTTGATTCTTATGTGTCAGCCTTTCAAGAGCTGAAAGGGAGGTTGAATTTAGCACCGATACTAGTCATTCTAGATCCAGGGAATATATATACATTTTACTATGAGGCATCAAGTATCAGGCTGGGAGCTGTGCTTAAGCAAGGTGATGGGGTCGTTGCGTACAGGTCTTGGCAGTTAAGTCCACATGAGAGTAACTACCCAACACACGATCTGGAGTTGGAAACTTTTGTTCATGACTTACGATGTTCGAGACATAATCTTCTTGGAGAGTATTTTGCGGTTTTCATGAACCACAAATGCCTCATGTACATCTTCACTCAGCATGATCTGAATTTGAGACAACATATATAGTTTGAGTACCTTCTGTACTTTGACATTGAGCATGCCTATATGCCTAGGAAGGGAAACGTAGTGGCTGATGCATTGAGTATGAGGAAAATGATACAGGCAGTTTCGGTGGCCAGTAGTGAGTGGTAGCTTATGGATATGTTCTTTGAAATGCATTTGGATGTGCACGACAAAAAGGGGAAGACTTTTCTTTCTAATATATATATTACCTCTACTTTTCATGATCATGTTTGAATGAGGAAGATATCAGTTTCTGAAGGCCTAGTCCTAAGGGAGGGTTTGTCAGGATAGGATCCTATTCCTGGATGGACCTTAGGCATGGATGAGATTTTGCGTTTCCAGGGGCATGTATGGGTGCCAGTAGAGATACGAGAGGAGCTGAAGCAGGATTTTCATTCCTATGTTTGGGAAGTGCATCCTTGTGTCACCAAGATGTATCATGATCTACATCATCAGTATTGGTGGCCAGGTATAAAGAGAGACATTATTGGTTCCATCATGAGGTGTTCCAATTGTCAATAGGTTATGGTGGAGCATTTGTGTCCAGCAAGGATTGTACAATACT
Source organism: Viscum album (assembly GCA_963277665.1). Lineage (NCBI taxonomy): Eukaryota > Viridiplantae > Streptophyta > Magnoliopsida > Santalales > Viscaceae > Viscum > Viscum album. Next base: position 1,417,280,194 of record OY728123.1, on the reverse strand, counting down.
TACCGATTTCTGAGTGGAAGAGTAATGATGTCACGATGGACTTTGTGACTGGTTTTCTGAGGTCGCCTTGAAGGAATGATGCAGTTTGGGTTGTCATTGACAGACAGACGATGGTTGCTCACTTCTTGTCAATCAAGGTAACCATTAGTTTTGATGAGATGGGATGGTTGTGCATCCGAGAGATTGTAAGCCTTCATGGAGTTCTACACTACATTATTTCAGAAAAGGATTCATGTTTTACTTCTTAGGTCTAGCAGGGACTTCAGAAGGCTTTGGGTACACATGTACTTTTGAGTATAGCTTACCACCCCCAGACAGATTTCCAGTCTGAGCGTACGATTCAGGTGCTTGAGGACATGATCTGAGCATGAATCCTAGATTTTAGAGGTTCTTCGGAGGATCATATACCTCTTGTGGAGTTTTCCTACAATAATGGTACCCAGGAGACCATTCAGATGGAACATTATTAGGCTTTGTATGGTAGGGAATGCTGATCATCCTTATGTTGGCTGGAGGTAGGAGAGGCAGCTTTACTAGGACCATGTCTTGTTTAGGAGACCACATAGCTGATATAGTCTATTTGGAATAGGATGACTACTGCATAGTCTCGTCAGAAGTCTTATGTTGATCAGTAGAGATGACCTTTGGAGTTCGAGGTTGGGGATTAGGTTTTCCTGCATGTCACACCGAGGTTGGTACACAAGAGGATTAAGAGACGGGGAAAGCTTTCATTGAGGTATGTCGGGCCATTTAAGGTGTTGGAGAATGTTGGATCGGTCGCCTATCGGTTGCAGTTACCTCAGAGGTGTTGGGCTATGCATGACGTCTTCCATGATTCTTAGCTTTGACATTACTTCTTAGACCCATCTCATATCATTCAACTCGAGGTGGTTGAGATCGAAGTGGATGCATCATTTGTGGGGCATCCTATCTGGATTGTGAATTGATGTAGAAAGGTTCTCCATGGCCAGTCTGTTCCTCTAGTATGAGTACTATGGCCGCACGGGCGAGTACAGGACGAGACATGGGAGAGGGAGGCCGATGTACGAGCATAGTGGCCGGAGCTGTTCTGGGTTTCATCTTCTACGCTGTGCTAGGGAAATTTGAGGATGAATTTCTTTAAGGGGGGAAGTTATTAAGAACCCTGTTCTTTTTTTCAGGTATGTTTTTCATTTTCTAGTAATTTTGTAGGGAAAAAGAAATTATGGAAATTTTCTAAGTACACGCCGTGTAATTTATGAGTACACGCTGTGTACTACCTTGCCACAAGAGGTCATGTGTTGGCCATGTTGTAGACACACACACAACCATGTGGGAATGACTTGGAGGTTGCTTAAAGATGATTATAAAAAAGGTGCGTACACACCGTGTAATTCAATAGTACACACCGTGTACTTTTTTCATTAAATGCACGGGCGTCATGTCTAATAGCCAGAATTATCTTCTTTTAGGTCTCGTTTGACGAAAAGCTCTGTAAGGCCACATATCATCAACGATACCCTGAGCATCCATATATCCTCTGAATCACACACTTTCATTTGCATTAGAATTGCATCAGTGAGTTCTTCCTTCTCCTAGAGCATTTTTTTTCCAATTCCTCCTCTTCTCCAAGTTATTGTGGATTGAATGTTTTATATTTTTTCATAGATATTCAATGTTCTAAGAGGATTCAAACATCAAGGGTCACATATAGAGATCTTCTAACCCTGAGGTTGGTGGTGTGTGCCTTTCCATTAAAAGTCATTTAGTATTATGTGCAAATTCCTGCAATACCCTTGAATGGGGTATTTCTTGATTACCATTTTACCCCAGTTGATTTTTCCTACCATGATTGTAGGGTTGTGTAGAGGATATTTGGATATGAAAAAGGTTTATTGCTATGCCTTGGATGTTTTTTCCCATGCATGTTTTGTTTACGATTGTTTGGTTCTATTTAGCCTTTGGATGCATTACATGTTTTCCATGCCTATTGTTGTAGGATAGAGATTTTGTAGTTTGACATGCTTGATATGTTGTAGACTGTTTATCCAAGTTGTTCTATAGGTTTACTTGTCCATACTACACTGATATGCTCATGGACCTACACAGGGCCATGAGAACCTAGTGTAGTATACAATCAGAGGAATTGACCGGGAGAGCTTCCTCAGAGAGTCATCGGGAACTTTTGGCTATAAGGTGGATTGACCGAGGGAGAATCCTTAAAGAGCCTAGAACCATTTGGGGCTATAAGGTTAATTAAACGAGTGAACATCCTCATAGAGTCCTTTATTTATTTAGAACATAATGGGATTTACTTCATGAACATCTTGAGAGAGTCTTTGTTTTAATTGAACAACCTGGGATATAAGGGGAATTGACCATGTGAGCTTCCTCAGAGAGTCCAAGAACATGAGGCTATAAGGGCATTGACTGTGTGGGATTACTAAGAGAGTCCTTGACTAACTTAGACTGTATGGGGAATTGATTGAGTGAGCTTCCTCAGATATTCTTGCTTTGCTGAATGACTATAAGTGGAATTGACTATGAGCTCTTCCTCATAGAGTCTTATTATAATCATACGACCTAATTAGAGGGGTTAGGATGAGTGCACTTCCCAAAGGGGTTCTTGTACTTCATAGTTAGGACTAGAATGGATGGTTGTGAGTACATCCTAGAGGGTTACTTGCTTGTGTTTAGCTGCTTGTTTTTCTATTGCTTGATTTTGAAACTATGGATTGTTTACTTCTTAGCACTTTCTTATTTATTATTTCCTATACTTTAACTACCATATATTCACTTACTGTTATGAATAGATCTTCGGGTGGTTGCCTACAGGGATTTAGTCTCAAACCCTATTTGGGCCATGTTTTTGGGACCAAATAGATCATATTGTTGCAGGTATAGATAAGGACAAGTTCCCTTCTACTTAAGGTACTTGACTTGTTGTGGAGCTGGAGAGCATGGAACCATGCTATGGCTTGTGATGTTGAGGAGTTTAAATGATTTTTTTGTAGCTTCATTTAGTACTATTTGTATTCCAACATTGTGATTTGATTGGATGCTTTACTAGACATATGTATCATGCATCATTGATATATATATATGATCCAGTTGTTTTTTTAGTTTCAGTCTACCGAGTATTTCTCTTGTATGGATGTTTACTACTTCATCTTTTGCTATTTTGTTTTTTTATTCCACTGTGTACTCTGCCAATGAGTGAATTGTTTCCCCACTATCACACCCAATGCCTATTCTACAAGTCTGCATCCTCTAGCGTTCGGGTAAGTGCGCTTGAGGCCATCTGCCCAACTAGGTACGAGACGCATCTGGGTGGCTTCTGGAATAGGGACATCACAAATTATCATTTAAATTTCATGAAATATATATTTTTATATACATTTATATAGAAAACATGAAATAATGAAAAATATGGAGGAATCTTTTAATATTATACATTTTAATATTATTAAAATCTTAAAGAATATTTAACAAAACCAATATATGAACAAGTTTATCTTATAAATATGTAAAATACATGACCAGTCATACGTTTTTTGTACATTATATGTTCTTTCATAACATTACATCAAATTCAAACATTTTCACATATTTATACAACCATCTAATAATAACCTCCCACTAAAAAATGTAATGAGAAAAATTTATGAAGAAATATATTTTGGATAATTATGAGATTTATGAATCATATTCACAACCATTCAACTTCTTGAACATATTCAAACAACTTAACATCACTAGATCAATTGCTACGATGTAATATTTTTTTTCATACATTGATTTCATTCTATGTTCATCAACATAATCTTTGGAACACTATTCCATCAATCTTTTCCTTTAAATAATATAACTATATACATTATTGTTTATTAATACATCAAAATTCTCTTCAGCTATTATGTAAACTTAACAACAAACAATGATATGGTTAATTATTTATTTGTTAAAATTTAACTTATTTAACTCAAAATACACTCCAACTACCCTCTAATAGATTATATTCCCATTAAAATAGATTTCTAACATACACAAACCCATTTTTCTTATGAAATAACATTTATTTCCTTTTGGAAGAAATGTTAAACAAATAAAATACCCCATATATACAATGATTTTTTTTTGTAAAATTCCTATTATAAAAGATGGATTTTTTTAATATAACACTAATTGGTAGTGGTAACACATTCCCACATATTTTAAAAAATACATGGATAAGCATTTTATCCTGGATAAAATTCTTTTATCCATAATTACATCTTAATAATGATATAGAAAATGATGAATCATAAACCATGTGTATATAATTAATCATATCATACTTATTCACATCTACTCTTTTTAACTGAATAACATCTCTTTTCACATAAGGGAAATGAGAAGAAGATACACATATTTTACATTGATTCATTTGAGCCAGATAAAATCATTTTTATTAAAATCATTGACGTAATAACAATTTACTTATTCTTATAAATATAAAATATAATCTCAATTAAATCATCCTCATATTTTGAATTCCTATATATTTATAACACTTTATAAAAGACATTCTTTATCACATAACTTTCAAAATTGAAGAATTATTTTCTATAACACCCATACCTAACATAGACATTCAATGGAGTTTCACAGACTCCCTCAGGTGTATCTTGGAAAATCCAATCATACTAAATTATTATTACTCATTTCTAAACATCCTAGGTTTCTATGACCTTGAATTGATATTTAGAAAAATATTTCCGATAATTTCATTTATTTTTTTTCAATATGGTTTTACCTTTTACATACATTTACTATCTATACATGACTATAGAACCTAGAAATCATATACCGAGTTCATATATATTCCAAAAACATATTTAATTTTGGTTATACATTCTTTAAATTCATTCATATTTTTGGTACGTTTATGTAGAGGACAATATGGGAAATTCCAAAACTAGAATGAGCCATTTAGTCTCCCTAAAAGCATGTTATAGAATTAAAAAATCATAATTATGTGTATCAAAAACACCATATATAATTTTATTAAACAATAATTTCTTTCATTCTCAAAAAACTATTAAAATTTGATAATATGAATCTTAAGAAAAGTCTATTCAAGCTTGAAGTATAAATGTTATCAATGTGGTGACTCCTTTCCACCATTACTTGAGAAAATCCTTAATTCTTCAAACATCAACTATTTTCATATCATAATCATATGAATATTAACAAAACATTGTATCACGTAAAATTTATATCATATATCTTCAAGAATAATTAAATTTATCTCTATGACCAATGAATCATTAGTAAAACCTTGAAACTCATTGAGTCCTAAACATATTCAATCATATTGAATATGTCTTGACATACAAAATCATATTGAGTATGTGGGACTAAACATTTTTAAATCATTTACATACCGAATAATATTATTTAAATGACTAGAGGCTGATATAAATTTTGTAATTATACATCTAATTAATTTGAATCATTAAATGAATCACTCCATGCTTCCATAAGCTTCTAGATTCACTTATTGAACCATTTCGACAATTGCTTACCAAGGAAGGAACTATTCTACCCCATAGTATTTTTCCTCAAGAAATTTTCATAAATATATGATATTTCATAAGAAATGTTATTAAGTCAACAATCTTAAAAGATACTCATATTATGATTATCCTTTTCAATGATTAATTAAAAATTATAAGTTGAGGACGATTATGATGATGTCATCTAAAATATAAGATTTTATCATTTTAGTATCATTTATTATAATCTATTTAATAATGAATTTTGTTAAATGAAATACCCCTAAAATGATAGCCCCATTTAATATTCATCATTCCCATTAGTTGGATAAGAACTATATTTCACTATGAAAATTAACCCTCTTGGCATTAATCTCACTAATAGTAATTCCGGTAGGGAATCACCCAATCATATTATTTATGACTCTTGGATAGACGAGTGGACAAAAATTTGTAAAATACATCATATGGATAAAAAATATATTCATGTGGTATCCCGCCCCTTTGGGATTCCATGAAAATGGAACCCAAATAAAATGTTAAAAAAGAAGAAATCCTAATAAATTCTATGGGAACCCAAATTTCTCAGGAAACTACCCATGTATGATCCAATATCACTCATTATATGATTCTCCAACATGAGAGAATACATTTTCACATTAATTACTCATACATTAAATACATATATATTAATTAAAAATTGAATAATATTAATTAAAACATAAAAAAAATAATTACAGAACCATATAGGTTTTCTATCTTTAGAAATTGAAAAACATAAACAACTGGTTCATAATACATCTACATTGGCTCCTGCTTATTTGTTCATATCTAAACCCCTTTTTGACATATCTTACCTAATACCTATCCTCATGAACTGTGGAAAGGAAACATTAGAAAGCGTGAGATCAGATTCTCAGTACTGCTAATCTAGGAAGATATTAATCATATCATAATCATAATACATAAGAACATAATATTTTAAAATCTTTTCCTACATACGAATGATACTGATATCATGCCACGGGATAAATCATATATGTTCATAAATAATTAATGAAAATATTTGCAAATTTCACAACATAAGGTAAGGAAGTTGTGGCATACACATAAAATTGTAACTTTGTGAACATGTAAAAATAGTAACAGGCTCACTCATTAATTTAGGGACATGAAATACTGCCCTTGCATAATCATATGAACATGATAACCAAGTCCACACATAGAACTGTGAACCTAAATTCAGGTTCACACATAACATATATACCTCATGAGTTATCCTTCTTTAACCAATGAATTGGAGGGAGAAATAGGTTCCACCCATATAATAATTAAATCATATATACATGTTCCACAAAAACATAATTATTTCATCATAACATAACCCATGGAATAAAATGGGATCCGTAATCATAATTGCATCATAACATACTCAATTTAAAATAAATGGATTTTATAAATATAATTCCATCATTAAAAAAATCAAGCCATAGGAATGATAGGGATAGTATACTTAAAACATACCATAATTAAATAATTCTATTCTATATATAAAATAATATTATAGAACCCTCTAAATTAATTCATGATGAAAATATCTTTTAATCTTCAATAATTTATTCTTTTCTCAAAATATCATGCAATTTAAAAAAATTATGTGAAAATAAAAATTAAAATTTTTAAATGATGCCTAATGGATATAAGGAGTTATTAAAGTGTAAAATAATCTTTCCATATAAGTTAAATTAAAACATTCTTCTTGTACATTCATTGGATAAGTAAAAAAGTACCTTGTTTGGAACATGAAAGAAATATTATTTTAAAAAATGTAGTAAAAGTAAAAAATTTGTAAAAATAAATTTAAAATTACATAGGATAATATTAAAACATTTTATGAAAACATTTTTATAAAACATGGACTTGGATGATTATTATATCCAAGTAAATATATAAGTGTAAGTTATTTCTGATAATAATAAGATTGTGAAATTATCTCTTACCATAGGCCTGGTATCTTTTGTATATATTTTAATCTCATATATAATGATTTAAATAATTTCATTTAATTATTATAGAATCATAGTCATTTTCATGATATCACATGTGATCATATTATCATCATTTTGTTAATAAATTTTCATTAGTATTCATTATTTTGGGATTAACTATATCATTTTATTATGCATGTTTTGTTGAATAAGTTTTAGTTATCTGTCTAATATCATAGTAATATCATTAAAAATTTTCTATTAACATAATATATATTATATTTATTCATTATATAGAGATTTATAATCATTTTTAATGTATATCTTGTAGAATGAATTGCATCACATCTTGAAGTCGGTAGGTCGTATGTGAGCACGTGCAACAATATCATTCCTCTAATTTTGAAATGGTATGGAAGTGGATGGTATAAGTTTTGTCCCAAAATAAATATCATGTTATAATAATTACATATAGTTATTATTTTCATCATTATACTCATCCATGTTATGTGGTGGTGAAAAACAAATTACACCACGATGTGGAGATGGTAAGCCATACGTATGCACGCGTTGTGATTTAGTTCTTCATCGGATGGATAGAATAAAGAATATGTTTTTTTATAATAATGATAAAAAGATAGTGTATAAGTTATACTATATTTATAAATTTATAATGGAAGAAAACTCATTAATATGAATTACAAGAGGAAATAAGTTTGAAACAATCTGTAGAGGATACTACTTATTCTTCAACAAACTCTCTCTAGATCTCCTCTTAATGGATCTAGACTTGGTATTTTGGGAAGACAATCACCCCCGGAATGTATGAAAGGATGTTTTTATGGGAAATGGGAATGTTATATTTATGATTTAAGCCTTATTGTGATGTCATAAAGTCGTTTAGGATGTTCCCTTTTATAATCGAGGTGACAGGCTCTTTTAAAATCAATAAAAATATTAATTTATAATAAAATAAATTACAATCCAAAAAATTATAAATTTTATGATTATTTCACATTATAAGATATAAGGTTGTAATATTATCAACACATAAATTTTATACAAGTTTTCATATAAATATAATCCTTATCCTTTTAATTAAATCATATTTATTCTATTTAATATTTAACTATGGTTAAAAAAATATTTCAATATTAAAAAGCTAATATATTTACTTATTTGATATCAATTAGAACATAAATGAATAATTTTGAAAATTTATAACCATATAATTATTATTCTATATTTTTTATAATTTTTAATGATTATTTAATTATTTAATAATACAATATTTTGATAAACAATCAGTAGTGAAAATTTTTACACTTTTCGATTTATTGATTATTAAAAATATGAACATATGATGATATCCTAGAACCAAATATATTATTATATAACTATAGGGTGATGTTAATCTATAAATTTAATTTTATATATGAATTTTCTCAAATAATTTAATTTTTAATTTTTTAATAACATTATTTATATATTTCTATTAGAAAACTAATTACTATTTAAGTTTTCTGTAATTATTTAATATAATTATATGTTAAAAAAATAAAACTGAAATACTATGATGAAGATAAATACTCGATATTTTATAAGAATACCTATAATAGAATATATTTTATGAAAAATTATACATTAAAAATATTATATTGATTTAAACATGAATGTGACAGCTTTAACATCCCTTTAAATAAAATATTATAAGTGTCAAAATCTTTTCTATATGGGTCAAAATGGACATTAAATCAACCATTAGATGATTATGGTCGATATATACTCAACAATTAATATTCAATCAAGTTATTCTGTTTTTTAGTGGATATTATAAAAAAATTATTTTATTGATTTTCTATAAATTAAATAATTTATGAATTATCAATGTATAAGACATTATGATAATTATTTATTTCTTGAAAATTAAAAATCAATTGATGTGATAAATGAAACAATTTTATATTTCAAATTAATTTTTATAGTTGAAATTAGCTTATTTATAACATTATATTAAAAATGATATTGTCAGTAAATTTTGAGTAAGACATACACTACTAGAAAAAAAACTTATACCCATGGTTTTGAACCCTGGGTATATCCAAAATAATTGTGGGTATAGTATATACCCACTATTTTGAGGTCTTTCAGAAACCAAGACATTAGTACGAATCTAATATATACCCATGGTTTCAAAACTGTGGGTATAGGTTTTAAAAATATAATGGTTGTGAGAATTGATCTCGGGACCTGTTCTTTAAAGACATCATGCCTAACCACTACCCCAACTTTTCTTATGCATATATAAATGTATATTTAGTTTTATATATTTATATAAACCATGGATATGGGAGAAAAACTATGGTTTTAGGTGTTCTGACCAAAATATTTCTATTTCTACTGATTTGTTTTGTACGAACACTCACATGGGAAAGCCATACCCATGGTTTGTGAGAACCGTGGGTATAAGATTTTAACCAAAACCTATACCCATGGTTTTTTAGAACTGTGGGTATAGATCATGATCTCAACCCTATAGCCATGGTTTTTCAAAAACCATGGATAATGGGGGACTTTTACCCAGGGTTTTAGTAAACCATGGGTATAGGTTCAGAGAAAATATCAATACCCACAGTTTTCTGAAACGTGTGGATATATGGTCATTTTCTAAAAGTGATATGTAACATTTTTTAAGTAAAATATATTAATTTACTTAATCCCATCGAAGGGGATTCAAAAGGATAAAATTTCACCCCAAGGATGATTTAGGAAAAAACAAACTCATCCATTGATATATGGGTAAGTGTACTAGTAAATTTATAATATTATGTTTACCATTAATCACTTGATTTAACTGTTTAACATTTAATAAAAAATTACTAAAATTATTATTCATAATAACGAAAAATAACATAATGTTGTTTACATAATATTGACCCACTCATTAAAAATATAGAATCAATTTTTTCAAATTTAGGGCCCATATTTTTCAGTAATTAATTTATAATTAACCCTATTGTCAGAATGCGATAATGGGTTTTAATTGTTAAAATGTGTAAAAGATTAAAATATTTTTACATCTAAATTCAATGTGAATGTAATCCCAATTACCTAAATTATATTAAAAGATATAAATATATACTATTAATATTTTAAAAACATTATATAAAATAACTTAAAAAGATTAAATATTTCGATTAAAATGGTTGTTTTCAATTAAAATATAGTATAATTTTACTATTCATCAAAACATTAAACATATCAGAAAAATATCAAAATTTCATCGAGAGTAAATTTTTATATCCCAATTTTGAAAAAGAAGTTATTTTTTCAAATAGAATATAAAACGGTGTTAAAAACTAGATTTAAATTGGGTGCTCCATCAAAAGGCGGTAAAACTGCATTTTTTAGAAAATACTTCTTTTATCCAAAAATTGAATTTGTTATTATATCAGTTCTATAAATATTATAAGATTAATTTTAAGATTATATTTAATATATGAAATATATATTTAATTAATAAAATACATCTGTAATGAGTTTATAATTTTATAAACTCACTTATTTTCATATAAATAGTTTTTCAGAATAATGATTATATATTTCACCCCCACCGTTATAATGACTATGTTATAATGAAACACATTAATATTTTTTTCACAAAAACATGGTATTGAGTGAAATTAATTCGATCAAAATAACATAAAATTGTGTGTAACACATGAAAAACAAATTGTTTTGTATACCATAGGCGAAGTCGGCGTTCGTGTAGCGAAAGCTTATCTTAGTGTAGTGTACACCACAAGATGTCAAATAAATAAAAAAATATATCTATCTCATAAAATACTTGGTGTGTTACGTTATTCCCCACATAGAATGAATTTTATATCAAAATTATTCTCAGTTATGGAAGAAATTATACATGAAATATTTTTTCATATAATACCGCATCTTAAAACTGAATACAAAAATGTCTTTTTTTAAGGAAATTTAGAAACATTAAGCTTACCCACTGTGACTAATCACAAGGTTTAGACATAGAAGAACATATATGGAATGCGAAAACATGGATATGGAAGAAAAATAAAACTATCATGTTCTGATAGAGAGTGATAGATAACTTTGTTATGATAATGTTAACAGTAAAATTCCTTAATCCGTGTTGATCTATGAGATCATATTATTCATCTATAATGAAGGTACGAGGATTAAAGTATTTGTTATAAGATCCTTTGAATATATTTGAATAATTAAAATATATAATTACTTTTTTTAGTATAATATCTTAATTTCTCGGTGTCATGATCAATTTCCACTAATTATTTTATTTCATTAAGTAAAGGTAATTTTTTCATTCCTTAAGAATTATCAGATCATGAGATCCATAAATATAATGTCAGGTCATATCATCTATCTTTATTACCAAAAAAAATTGTTATTAAAAGTTATAAAATATGTGTAAGTCCACTTATACTGAGATAATACATTAATATAACAAACATCACCAAGAGATTCAATTATACTATCCTTAAATGTGTAACCTTAAAATCCTTTATAAATATTAAAAATCAAAACATTAGAAAAAGATGAACTAAATAGGTTTAAAATTTATCTCCCACAACTCATAATGTATCTCATGTTTGTCACATTCTAAACATGTGAATGCCATTACCAAGTATTTTCTTGATACATGGTAATAACAGGAACTAACTTAGTGAAAACATGAAGGCTTTCAAAAATTAACTCTTTTCCACATACCAAAAATTATAAATTAGTAAATTATGTCATCATATTAGTAACAATATAAATAATAATATCAAACTTCTCTTTAATTACTTATCCAAAAATTGTGCACATGTTGCAGTTTGTCGTTCTCTTAAACATGTGTTTTCCAAAAAATATCTGAACAAGTTTTCATGGTTACCGGTACCATTCAACATATACTATTAAATAAAAATGTAAAACCATTGTGGACCCATTATTATATAATACATTAAAAGTTATTCTATAATATTATTCAAGAGTCACGTTACATAAACACTCAATCATTCCTCTACTTAACTATCGTGATCTACGTTTCCAATAACGATCGCATGAAATTTTCCTTTATCGTTTGCCATAAGAGGTTGATGGAATTGATCACCATTGACAACCCTTGGATTAAGGAATTGGTTGTCATAATTCCCCATTTCCATGCACTTATTTCATTGAAGTCTTGGTGGTGCATTTTCATGAGTATTCTCTCCATTAAATGGCCTTTTTACAACACTTCAGCAATATTGTGCTTGATGACTAGGATTCCAACAACTTAAGCATATTATTGTTCATTTCATGATTTCCCCTGAGTTATCTTTTCCATATTTTTGGGAAGTATGTGGTTAAGAATTTTTATTCTGTTTTTTTAAACCATTGGGGTTTCTAATAAGATATATATTAATTTTCTTATTTCAAGAACCTTGATAGTTACCAACATCAATTTCCACTTTTAGTGTATGGAAAGCAACTTCTTCAGGCCTTCCAAATACCCTTATGGCTATATAATTTTAAATACATGTATTAGGCCACCAAATAATCAGTATATTTTTCTTTCAGGGCTAATGATTAACCCAGAAGCGTACCCTACAAGTAGTATAATATTATCTTTATAAGTAAAAATAGATTCATCATCATTTTTTTTGAAGCTCTAGTAATTAAATCACTACCATTGTAAGTGGAATATGAGGGAATTACTTAATGAACTAAATCCCTTTAAACTCTTCTCATTCTATAGATTGAATTTTTTCTTGATCCCTCATGTTCTTAAAAAGAGTCCACCACTGACCAGCATCACCTTCTAGTCAATGAACATCCAATATTAATTTTTCATTTTAATAACACTAAAGGATGTAAAAATATATATTTAATGGATAGATACAGTATTCGAAAACAAGTGGATCATGATATCCACTAAAAAAAGTGGACATTTCCTCATGAAGGACTCAATATAAACATGTTCCTTTGGTCAATTGGAGGTGCATCATGATTTTTATGTTGAGTGAGTATATAGATAAGATTATTAATTACAGATCCCATAATACTTGTCTTCTCATAAGGATAATTATTTCATTTACCATTGAATTCATCATTGAGAAGGTTCCATCAGGTTCCAAACATTAAGAAAAATTTAAAAGAATATTGTGAACAACACTAATCATACTAGAAAACCACATTATCAGGGGAAATTAATTTCAATATATAACTTCTTTAGTTTAATCATAAGTAATCAATAATTGTTATTAAATTATTTTATTTTGACTTATATGTATAATTATCCTTAAGGAACCCATAGACATATCTTTAGATATATCTATAGGGATCTCACTAATGTTTTCGAATCCTCGTATCAAATAGATAACTAAACCATTCCTCTGATACAAACTATAACGAATCGTAATTTACATAAATAAATATCACATAAAAATTATATGAAATTAATTAAAAAATAATATTAAAACCATGAAAGGACCTTATAGGTTTAGTGTCGTTATAAACTGGGAAACATAAAAACCCTGTTTATAAGACATCTACATTATCTCACACTTATTACTTCATAAGTATACCCCTTTTTAAATATCATAATTAATACCCTTCTTCATGACCTGGTAAAAATAAACATAAGATAGGGAGAGTTTATATACTCAGTAAGGGTAAACACAGGAGATATCAATCATATCGCCATCATAGGACATACGAACATAATATTGGAAAATCATATCCTATATATGAAAGACCATGAAATCATTTATTGGTAGAAGACATAAAAGTTAATAATGATTTAATAAAAAAAATTAAAAATTCATAAAATAAGACAAGGAGTATTTCATATACACACAAACATCTATCATTGTGAACATGTATAAATAGTAACACGTTCAGTCAACAAACTAAGGATATGAAATCTGGCCATTTCATTAATATATATACATGAAAACCAAGTCCATGCCTTGAATTGTGACCATGAAATAATGTTCATGATTAACATATATACCTCATTGTTTATCTATATTTACCCAAATAATTGTACATAGATATAGCTCCCACCCCTCTCATAATTAAATCATACATAAACAAGTCACAAAAACTTAATTTATTAATCATATCAGAACCCAAGTTCTAAAATTGGATTCTTAAACATAATTCCATCAAAACATAATCCATGAAAAACAATAGGATTTCATAAATAGCATTCTAGTATAATCACAATAAAACCATAAGAATAATAGCATTACTATACTTTAATCATAACCCTATTAAATAATAGCATATTATATGGAAACTAATTTTGACTAAACAATAGAAATTTATTCTTGTGGAAAATATCCTTTCTTCATAATTTTTTTTTCAAAATTCCTCACATTTTTAAAAGAAAATTGTTTCTATGAAAATAAAATTGAAATATTGATAGGTAATTTTCATCAAAATAAGGTGTTTGGAAAGTGTAAAAATCATTTTGTTTCATATAATATAGAAGAAAACACTCTTCATATAATTTCAATGGATATGTCAAAAAGTACGTCATTTGGAAAACCAAAGAAATATTCATTTCAAACTATGTAATAAAATTCAAAAAAGGGTAAAATAACATTAAAAATTCAATGGTTAATAGTAAATCATATTTTTGAAACATTTTTAGAATGCATGTACAGGGATAATAAATATACTCAAGTAAATACTTACGTGTAAACAATTTTGGCTAATAATGAGATTGCAAAATTATCTGTTACATTAGGCATGCTATCCTTTTTATGTATTTGATCGTCCATTATAATGATTTAAATGATTTAATTGACTTATTCTAGAAACCCATTTATTTTTATGATATCATATATAATCATATTAGTACCCTTTTTTAATACAATTTAATTATTACTCATTATTTGGGTATTAAATGCATCATTTTGTTATGCATGTTTTGTTGAATAAGTTCTTGTTATCCTTCTTCGGTCATATTTAAATTATTAAAAAAATGATATTAACATATTATAAATCATATTTATTAATTATATACATTTATAGATTCATTCATTATTGGATATAATGTACAATGAATCACATCACATGAGGGAGATGGTAAGCTGTATGTACACATGAGTGATGATATCATTCACAAAAATGGGAAATGGTTTGAAAGTTGATGGAATAAATTTCCTTCCATAATACATATAATTTTATAATAATCAAATATAACTATTATTCCCATCATCATACTTGTCCAATTAAGGTAGTGGTGAAAAAGAGTTTACACTATGTCGTGGACACGGTAAGACGTACATATACATGCATTGTGATTTTATTTTTATAGGATGGATAGAAGGTGGATTATGGTTTTTTAACAATCATAATATCATCTCAGTATACAATTTTTATTATATTTATTACTTTAAAGTGGAAGCAATTCAAGAATAGGATGTAGATTAAGAAACAAGTTTGAAATTATATGTAGAGGATATTACATCTTCTTTGAGTACCTCCATCTAGATCTCATGTGTAATGGCACTGGATAGGGAATTTTGAGAAAAAAATAACCCATAAAATATAAATGATGTATTATATAATGAAAATTTTTAGGGTATAGACAATCTTGAGGTCTCCAATTATAGTGAATAATTGATGGATGATGTACCCCTCTATAATTGAGGTGAGGGGTACTTTTGGAATCTCCAAAAATATTAATTTATAATAAACTAAAAACCCATCCTAAAACCTAAAAATGTATTATTTCTGAGTATGAAATGAGATAAGGGTTTAATTTTTCCAACCAATACATTTCAGAGATGTTTTTATATCAACATAAACCATATCCTTTTAATTAACACTCACTTATTTTGTTTTACCATTAACTAAGGTAACAAATACTTCAATATTAAAAGGGTGGCATATTTACTTATTTGATTTCAATTAGACCATAAATAAATACATTAGTGAATTTTCCACCATATAATAATTATTATATGTTTTTTTAAAAATTATTTTTTTTAAATAATTTAATAATACATTATTTTCATAGACAATAAATAGTTTCAATTTGGACACTATTTAATTTATCGATTTTTAAAATATCAATATTAAATGTTATCCTCGAACACAAAATTTTACTATATCCTTAATTGGTGAAGTTATTCTAGAAAATACATTGGATATATTGATTATACAAAATTATAATTATTTTCAAATTTTTAATAACATTAGTTTCACATTTAAATTTAAAAAATAATTATTATATTAGATTTGTTTAATTATTTAATAAACATAATTTTTAATAAAAATAAATAAATAATATAACAGTATAAATTTTGTATATTTAATAGGTATACTTTTAGTCAAATATAACGTAAGAAAAATCATTCAATAAAAATATTATATATATTGAAACATTAATGTGATCACTTTAAAACAACTTTAATTAAAATATTATAAGTGTCATAAACATTTCCATATGGATCCAAATGGTCAATAACTCAACCATTTTATGATTATGATTGAGATATAATAAAACAACAAGATTCGGTCAAAGTTTTTTTTCATTAAGGGTAATTATCCAAAAAAAAATTTAATGATTTTTCATAAATTAAAAAATTTATTCCTCATCAATATATTAGACTTTAAGTTAATTATCTATTTCTTAAAAATTATAAAAAAAATCCATGATAAATAAATATATTTTCGATTTAAAATGAGTATTTTAAGTCAAACCTAGATTTTTTTTAACCTTATACAAATATTTATATAATTATTTAAATTTCATTAAGACATATTTAACTTTTCTTTAAATAAAATATATTAATTGTCATTATCTCTTCCATGTAAATTAAAAAGGATAACATTTTAAACCACAGATAATTTAGGTCAAAGAAAACTTATCTAATGATATTATTAAATGTTTTAGTGTAATTTCATAATATTATATTTACCTTTAATTACTGGATTTACCTTTTTACCATAATAATAAAAAATTATTGAAGTAGCTATTCATAATGCCCAAAAATAAAATACATCTATTTGCATAATTTTAATCCAATAACTTCAAATATGGAATAAATTTTTTATTGTTTTAATAATATATGTTTCATTAATTAATTTAAAATTTTTCTTGTTATCTAAAATGCATTAACAGGTTTTAAATGTAAAAACATTCAAAATATATAAATGATTTTACATCTAAATTTAATGTAAAATTAATTCCAATGAACTTTATTATATTATGTTATAAAAATATAATATTTTTATATATTATAACCATTATTAAAATAACTTAATTATATAAATTATTTCATTGAAAAAAGTTGTTTTCAATTAAAATTTAGTATATTTTTACAATTCATCAAAACATAAAACTTATAAGAAATATATCAAATATTCATCAAAAGTAAATGTTTATATCCATATTTCTAAGAAATAAGTTTAATATGTCAAATAGAATATAAAATGGTGTTAACATTAGCTTTAAATGGGCGTTCTATTGAAAGGTGGTAAAAATGCATTTTTCTGAAAAATGCATCTTTTGTCCGAAAAAATTGAATTTGTTCATTTATCCTAACTAGAAAACATAAAATATAAATTTTAAACATTATATTGAATATGGTAAATGTATAATTCATTAATAAAATCTATCAATAGTAAATTTATAATTTTATAAACTCACCTATTTTCATTAAAATAGTGTTTCAAAAGAATGTTAATAATGTTCACCCCCACCATTATAATGAATAGGTTATAAGGTAACATATTAATCCATAGTTATTTAAATAAACTAATTCATTAGTGAAATGAGTTATATAAAATGAAATTGAAATAGTTTGTAACACAATCCAAGCATAGTGTTGTGCATACTATAAGCTATTTCTTTGTGGCGTGCAGTGAAAACTTATCTTTGTGTACAGTAGAAAATATAAAATCAAATAAATAAAAAATAACTACCTTAGAAATATCTCAGGGTGTAATATTCACCCATAATTGGAATGAAACATTCCATTTTGATTATGTTGGCCTTGATAAGTGTCACTTTCGATGGATTCTCACACATCGAATTTTAAGGTGATTTTTTTCTTGGCATCTTAAATCATGTTATTCCCATTTATGTAAAAATGATTCTTATAATTTAGTTTGGAATACTATTAAACATAATAAAATCATATTTATATCAAAAATATCATATATTTTCATTAAATCTATTCTTATTACTATACATGTAAATTGGAGGTGAAAGATTAATCACATCCCATCATAAAGGTGCTAGACCACACATATGCACTTGTAATGTAATTATTTTTCAATGAATGGAATTTTAACACGATAAATGATATATTATATTTCCTAAAACATAATTATCTCAAAAATTATATATATATATATACTATAAATCAATTATAATAATAACATATTAATGATGGTTGTGAAAAAAGGAATCAGATTGCTTCCTGGAGGTGGTACTACACACATACACACAAGAGACATTATCATTTTATAATTGAAGGAAATAAGGTAGATAATTGTATTTCCAATATCCTAATAAAGTTTTATTACATTTATGATACTAATTCTAATATTTTAGGTTTCATACAATTTATGTTAACTAGTTATAATAAGAAATAAATTTAATGGAGTGGGATAAGATGATTTTCTTTATTTGGAAACCCCATAAGGATTACACCATACGCCATCGTGAAGATATCGTTTGGGATGACGAGAACCTATAGAACATGGAGATATATTTTGGGACAGAATTTGGGAAGGATTTGGTCAATATAAACATATAATGTTTTGTTAATAATATAGGATTACATGTTCTCTTTTATATTTGTGGTGGGTTCCACACCTGTATTTATTCCAAACCTTAAACAAATATAAGGTCACATTCATGGAAACATAACACCACTATAACAAAATTTGGAATGTTATATGATATAGGATAAAAATAAATTCAAATAAAAGTTTATTTATTTAATTTTTAATGTTATTTTAAACCATATCGTATTAGTTTTACTCCACCTTCATTGTTCTTCTTACTAACTCATTTAATATTTTTGAATTTTTACCTCGATTTTCATTTATTATGACAAAAACTGAAGTTGACCTCAGTAATAAATTTTCAAATCATGATTCCGAATATTAAATCCATTTTTTAATGATTTAAATTTTTTAATTGGTCAAAATTAATTTTTTTATAAGAACACAAAATGAAATGAAAACCGTTTTATAGATGAATGATTTTTAAGTATAAAAATGTTTTTATAAAAAATAATGTATAAATTTGAATAACATGTAATTTGTTTTATGTTAAAATTAAATATTTTTTATTTAAAAAAAACCAAAACAGAATTTAACCATTTAAGTAATTAATTAATGAGAAGAGACAAATATATCATTTTATTTGGATACCACATTACTTTAGATTTCAAATTATAGAACATAGATTTATAAGTCAAAGAATATTTTTTTAAATGAATAGTATTTATTATTATATATATAATTGGTCTATTAAAATGTTTTGTATCTCATATATCCTTATTATGTCATAATAGTTACATTATTTATAAAATCATTATTTTTAATTATTCACCTAATAATGAACTATTATTGAAAAATCACAAAAATTCAACCTATCATAATTTTGGCATGATTAAATAAAAATTGATATTAATTTTAGGAAAATAAATTTATAAAATTTAGGATATTATAATTTAATGAAATTATTGAATAATTTTATTGGAATTATATAATAGATTCTTTAGAAAGTGATTTTACTCTCTATAATTGAGTCTCATGTGTTATATTATCCACCCCTTAAAAAATTTAAACCTCATAATATCAAAACATTTCACCTCATATAAAACATGGATAGTTCATCATTACAAATTATTATAAATCCCATGTTTCCTCTTCTATATTTTTATTTCTCTATAGTACATTTACCCTCAAATCCATCTAATTATGCTACAGTTGTTCTCTAGTGTCATGACTCATGATTGAATATTTAAAATAAAATAGGCCAAAACCCAATTATATTTTATTAATGTTGAGCGTATGAATTTGTTCAAGAATATAATTCCATGTATGAGAGATATGGACCACATCATGGACTTTAGAAGGTAGGGTAGCATTTTCAAATGGTAAACCACAACTCCATTTTTTCAAAAATCACAAATTGATTAATATATCTAGAAGATAGTATAACATTATTTCTAAACCTTATAACATGTTTCCAGGAAGATACCTTCACGAAAAAATGATACCCTAAATGAAATTGTAGATCCATACATTGGTTATTTATATATCACCTTTTTTTATTGGGTCTCCCTTCATATTACCCCAAGTAGTTCTAAATTTCTCTATTGTCTCCCCAATATGTTACCAGCCTAAAATATTCCATTAACCCACTACATCACAACATGATTATATAAGAAATAATTTCCCATATAACTCTTTATATTGTGGCATTTTATTTCTTAAATTTAATATATTATTATAAGAATATTTATGCAATGGTAAATGCTCATCCCATTAACTTGAAATCCAAATGAAAATGACCTTAGTATAGCAACCTATATTTGAATATATGTTTCAAACTATCCAACATTTTATGGATGATAAGAATTTATCATGTGTATCCTAGTGTCAATATCCTTCAAAATAATATTATATAATTGAAATTTAAACCATGGATCACAAAAACATATAATCAAAAAAGGCTAATAATTAAGTCTTATAACTTCATTTATATATAGTTTTTGAATGTTCTTACGAGTTTTGTCATCTATTATAGTGAATAAATTTGTGGTATTGGTAAGGGGATAAAAATTATTCTATATAGAATAACTTCATTTTAGAGTATCTGATAATCAAGTGAAAAATTACATTGTAATATCATCGCACTTCCATATTGGAACATGTATTAGTTTCCTAACGCCCTTATGATGTTTTCTCTTAGACTATTCCTATTTAAGGAAAATAATTATATATTTTACATATTTTCCCAATTTATATTATATCACCAATTTTTCGTTCATAAATACTTATATATATTGGTGCCACCATGGTGTTTGGGGATTTTTTTGGTATTCTTCATGTAATTACCTCTTCATCAACGATATTGGTGGAATACATAGACTCTTACTTAAATATATAACTCCATTTTTTTAAAATAAAATATACTAAAATCCTATTATTTACAATATTAATTTTTTTATAACCTCTTATCTTTGAGTCAAAACTCTTTTACCTTATGTAGAAAATAATGTTTGGAATGTATTTCGAACATGAGTGACATATCCCCTTCCCTAATTATTACCATATCCAAATTCTCTAAATCAATGAATATAGGATATTTAAAATTACTTATTTTAATAATAACTTCATGATCCTTTCCACTAAATGCATCGACTACCAAATTTACATTAACAAGGTTGTAGTGTGTTGAGAAATAATAATCCTTATGTAGCTCAATCCTTATCTTTTTTCTTATGTTTATCACTTTTTGTCAAAATATATATTTAAAAATATTGTGATTAGTATATACCTCACATAATTCACTGTAGAGATAATTCCTTAATATTTTCATAGAAAATATCATTAATTCCAAATCAAGATTATGGGTTGGATTATTCTATTCATTGATATTCAAATATACTGATATATAATCAATAACATTATCATTCGGTATAAGGTATCATTTTATTCATTTACTCTATGAATAATTATATATTAAAAAACCATTGTATCTAAAAAGTGATTTCAAAATCATTGCATTGATTAATATCCTATTTAAATCTTGAAAAAATTCTATATATTCTTTTAACCATACGAATATAAACCCATTACATGCCAACTTGATTAATGGTTATGATAATTGGGAATATTTTTGAACAAATCAATGATAATTACATTCTAATTCAAGGAAATATTGTATATTACTGTATTTAATTAGTTCAATCCCTTATTTAACAATTTGTTTATTTAATATAGCAATAGGTATTACATTATTGAAGACAATATGGCAAGGAAAAAAATTATAGATTCCAGAATTTGTAAATATAAATTTCCTATATACCTCCTTTCCACAAAGAGATTCAATAATGACTCTAAAATATATTTTATTCTCTTAATATATTTTACATTATACCATGATATTATTAATAAATACAAAAATATAATATTAATGATAATAGTGAAATACTCTAATAATTGGATCCACAAATACATATGGTGTATTAGTTAATCCAAAGAGAATTACTATAAACTAATAACTTTTATACCTCTTGAAAAATATTTTCATTAGAAAATATTCCTTCCTTTCTAACAATTTATTACAAAAAAACAAATAATAATATTTTAAATATACTGTGATCCTTGTAGTTGGTCAAACAAGTCATCAATGTGAGGTAGATTATTGTTTTCGTTATTGTAATGGACATTATTTACCTCTAATAAATGCATCAAAATATAATATCATATTTTTTCACAAAAAAATAACACATGCTTCCCATGGTGAAATTATTGGGTGAATGAAACACTTATTCAATAAATAATTTACTTTTTCCATTAGTTTTACTAATTCCACTATGTAATTTGTTTAACAAGTATTGGATGTGGGTATTGTATTATAAAAGTGGGTTCTCTAGATGCAACATAAAGATTGTTTTTAAATTTCCATATCATGTATAAAATTAGTTATAAATGTTGTATTCCTAGAATAATAATTTTGATACTTCTTCATCTACTAGTTACATGTTATTTTCCCATGATTATTTTTCATATAAATAGGTACTAATAGTTCCAAACTATTATGAGAACCTCCTGATACTATTTCTTATTTCATAGATACATCATATTAATAGGACACTTATAGTGTATAACATTTATGTGTAGGATACTCATGATAATTTTGAATTCTTATAATAATGATTTGTCATGGTGATCTCAGGTTGACATGATCTTGGAAACGAACGTGCCAATAAGAGCACCATATGTTGCATGTTTTAGTAGAAGTTCTTTTCTGTGAGCATATGTATTCGTCCCATGATTTGAGATCATTATCAGTGTGGATCATTTGATTATTTACATGGATGAAATAAAAAATCTATTTCATTTTTTTATGGAGATTTATCTTATTTTGGGACTTCCATTGGTGGTATGACAGTGATTGAATGATCATGAAGTTTTTTCAATTCAAAAAGTAATTGATATATCTGGTCTAGTTAACCATGATAATATTGACTTTATTAAATCCATGTACGTGTTTAGTAATGGTAGTGATATATAGTAAGGTAAAAAATTAATAAAGATATAATGCATGATAACATGAATTTTTCATCATGCCTAATGTGATATCAGGGGACAAAGAGATAATATTAAATAGTACATATTTGTTGGAGGATACCATTATTAGGACTAAAATTTATCTTCTTTGGGGCCTTGATTGGTTGCTAGAATATAATCTTGATCTATTATTGTTACTCACTACTATCAATATAAAGACATATAGGGTCACGAACTAATTTTATTCAAGGTTCAAGCATATTCCATGTGAATTTAAATTAGGATATTGTGGGCCCTTCCATAGGGCACGAGTTATGTTCAATATTGACTCTTCTAATTGAGATGAATATTTTCATTATTATTTGGGATTATAATAATATGTTTTTAATTTATTTACACTCTTTATTAACAAGTATTTAAGTTGAACCTAAATAAATATGTTTTGAATGTATATTAATATTTAGGTTTCATTATGTATTTAATGGGGCATGTGAGTCAAGTTAATGAACTGAGTTTTGTCACATTATATATATTTGATGCATCAATTATGTGCCAAAACAAAAATGAAACATATGACAAGTCTATGATGTAGTTTGGTGCCAGTAAGGGATTATATTGAAGGTTTTTGGAACCTGGTGGCCCTGGTGTAATTTTTGGGATTTTAAACCTACATATATAAGACTTGATAAGCTTCAATACAAATTATTATTTCCTACCACAAGTTATAGAGACAATCTCTCTTATCTTACTAATTATAGAACTTGAAATAAGATATCTCATCACCCTGATCCAAGTTCTTTATCTCAGATTGAAGGTATGGTGCTTAGGTGATCACAAGGACATCAAAAGTGACTTCAATTTTCAATGTTGGAAACTGAAAACCATAGATATATGTACCAATAAGCTATTGATGTATGTGTGGATAATATATAGGGACCATATACTTGCTAATTTTGAGAAAAAATCTCAATAAGTGAGAAAAATGTGATTCCAATTTAAATTCAATGTTGTACAGTTTTGATTTAATTATCAATCCTTAATTCTTCATGATTACTTAAATTATAGAAGCATCACAGTTGATTCATTATAATATATTAGATATACACACATATATATATATATTATTTTATTATTAAATATAATGAGGGATGACTCTACCTACCTATATGCATGATATACAAGTGTGCACTTGCCAATGACCGGGAACACCTAATGAGTCGGCCCAACCCCAAACAGGCTGGGACATGTTCTTTCAAAACCATCATTCCCTTCTGGCCCTATTCATGTGATCAGAAACCCCTTGGGGGGGGGGGGTTAAAAGAACCTCATAAACATGAATTTTTATGAAAACTTATACAATACATATGGAATTACATTTCATATTTTGTAGGGTTGTTCAATAAGTGTTTTTGAATTAAATGTAAATTAAATTTATTTTCATCCAGGACAAATACTATCATGAGGTCTCCATTGAAAAATTAATAGATATATGTGAGTTTAATTAATGTTGACTAATCACGACCCTTAAACCGACCATTTCATATACAATATTAATTTATTTATTTATTTTATTTCAATTCATATTTTGTAATAATTATTTAAAAAAAGATGATCTACACATCATATATTGTGTCATTATATATATAAGGGTATGCACATGCAGATTAATATTATTTATATATATTCATTATTCCCATGATCCCCTTTCTGTAAGGTGGGTATTTTTTTATAATGGTGAGTAAGAACACTATCATAGTTCACAACATGATTTGGGGGCATACAAAATATTAGTTCAATGCGTTGGACGAGTGAGCACTGTAACATGAGTCTCATGTGTAAAAACATTATGATTTTCCCATAGGATATAAATCAATTAATAATTCTATCAAGGTATAGAACATTAGTTTCAACTCAAGAGCATGTTTTATAATTGTATTTATGCATTGTTTTTTATTTTATGTATGGATATTTTTACTTCTGAACACATAATATAATAAGTATGAACATATAGAAAAAATGAACTAGTGAATGGAAAATTATTCTACTTATTACATCGTAAATATGTTAGTGTGGTCACATAGAATAATAAAGTGGAAATACAAATATATGATATTTATTGACAATAATAAAATCACCTCAAATAAAAATTAATAAATAAATCCTTTGATTGCATAATTTTGAACAAAAACATTTGTACAAGGTGCTCGTCTGCCCTAGTTTTGGGTGACTCGTACCACAAGGGAGTTCTTGTGATTGATATTTCATGACGTAACTAAATGTTTCAAGAAATAAGTATCCATATCCATAATTTTAAAACTATAAAGGATTGTTTTTTTAAATTCAACATTATCGTTTTTAAAATATGGGACTCTAGTCAACAGATTGAGGAGCTACGAGTTAATGTAGTTAGCTAACTAGAATCCTACCTAGGGACTCTACGATTAGTGGTATTAACATATCGTGGCCAATGAAAATAGGTTCCATGGATCCTTACACCTATAATTCTCTAGTGTTTGATTATTATAAATCCTTAGTTGAGGGATATTTGAAATAAACAACTATGGGGAGATATTTATTTTAATAAAATGTATAATTTATAACAATTGGTAACAATGGTTAATATAGAAATAGTTTTAATTATTATTATTTTGATTAATGGATGGTAATACCACATGTTAATTGTGATCTATATTGAAAAATTAGATGACCTAACCACCCTTAATTTCGTAGTTTATTATAGACGCTTGCAGAAAGTACTATGATGTGAATGGAAATTATTTATGTTAGAGTCCCTAATACCTTTTTAACCATCTAAGGAAGATAGTGTAAAAATGATGCTTGCATGAGACACCTTATTGATGAATTTTATATTTAAATCATAATTATAACATTACTGTACAATGAGTTTCATAAATAATATCAGTACCATAATGGAGTCACATGTTGTCACTTCTCTGAGAAGTCCAGGATAGGAGCGTAATGCGAGAAATGAATGTGATGATGATTAAAATGAATATATATAAATTGAATGATAGACCATATTCTTTTAATGCATATCATTATTATATCCTTATAACCCAATTACTCCAATTTTATTTAGGAAAGAAAAATTAAATTGTAAATGAAGAAAACACATCTTCTATTTTTCATTAATGTTCGCCAAGAAGAAATAAACATAATGAATGATTATTTTTTAGTTAATATTCTAAAAAAGTATAAATAAAAGGGAAAAAATCCAATAAAATATTTGAACCCAAAGTAACTTTCACAACTTCCTTCATGTAAATGACTAAAAGTATAATACAGAAGGCTATTTTCTTCAGATCTCATGAGATAAGTCTATTTAAGATAAAATAGAATAAATTAATGTTAACGATAGCTAAGGATTTAACTTGGTGAATATTTTTAATTATATTTTATGTTTTTATTTACATAATAGTTATTAGATACTTAATGTTTTTCAGATATTTTTATCGAAATATATTAACCATGTAACTGTAGAAACACTGAAATATGTAAGTTGAATTCTAGAAGTAGCTGAGAAAGGGTGATTCCTTATTTAGTAGTGATAAGTACAGATCTTATAATTTCAATATGTAATTATTTGAATTATAAATTTATTGATGATTAAATAAACAATTTTCACATTTTTGTTTTATAAATAATAAAACAATATTTCATTTTGTAATGAATGTAGTTTGTGTTACCACATACATTATAAATAAATGATAAATATAAAATATAAGACTTAATTTCTAAATTTTGGATGGATGATTATTTTTCTATTAAAAATTAATTTAGTTGTCAAAAATATACCCAGTACGGTATATAGACACTTTAGAGATAAAAACCCATAGGTATTATCTACACAATTACTTATCAATTTTTAGAAAAATAAAAATTATAAATAAAGGAAATATGTAAGGCATTTAGAATTTTTTTACTAAATAGTGCCTGAACTATTACAAAGTAAGGATTGAGGTAAATTCATATACTTCATTAAATTACATTATGTGTTTTAGGGAATGTAAAAGTAAATTAAATATCATTCATGGAAAAAAAATATGAGTTCATTTGGCCTGGTGAGCTTAAAATATCACAACTATGCATTCATCAATAATTATAAATGTAATGTAGATTTATTCCTAGACTAAAATTTCATTATACCCATAAAATTTTTGATTATAGAACAATGATGATCAGTAACAATTCTTATAACCATTCATTGATCATAAAAATGTAGTTTAGATAAATTACTAAATTCGGATTTCTTTATACACATCAAATTCTTGATTTTTTTAAAATTTTCACCAATAATGTAATTTAATATGCATTGATTAATCATCAATTGTATTCTTAAAAATTCTATAAAAATTGATGGTTTTACCCACAACCATATTCCAACATAATGAAAGATGGAAATAATATGATTTATAATATGAAGTAAATCCATTTTTTCATACTATATGTGTTTAGATGCAATGATTTTGTGGAGATAAGACAATAAACAAAGTTTCATCAATAATAACCCAATGAGAATCTATGGTAATTATCCAAATGGTATCTAAGGATATTAAAGAACCCTTATGAATGAACACTTATAATCAAGTGACAAACTACACTTCTAAAAAAGTGTTGACATATATATTTGAGATAGTGGGTGAAACATTCACATGGGTAAAATAAAGTCTTGATATTCCAAAAGAGTTATCATGGGAACAAGTAACATAATAGCTCATGGAAAATAAATTTTCTAGAGACACATATTTCACATTAATATTAAAACCATAATTGTGGTTCTATATTAACCATGGAGGGTAAAATAATATTCGATTAGAATAATGGATCATACAAGGAAGTAGTAAATGGAAATAATAAATTATTGAGAATTTCATATGAATTCATGAAAATGAATTCCACATTCCTAATTGATGAAAATATTTGGGTAGTATCTCTTGTTGATGTAAATTCATTAGTGTGTATTGATGAAAACTGTACATGGGTTGTATAAGCATGGAACCAATAACGCTTGATTGGTTATTCCAAGTCATCATTATTAAATACATTTGAATTCCATTCATCATGGAAACATTCCATGATCATTATATTGGGAATTTTATTTCATGAACACCTTTCTTGGAAGGCTTTTATATGACGCAACCAAAAATGGTTGATGAAACCATAGAATTTCAATAAGAAATTAATGATGTATAGTTCCATTTATAGATTAATTCATGATGTATTATCATATAATATTAATTTGGAATGAATGTATTTCAGGTTCCCACAAGTGGTTAGTAGTATTGCCACTCTTTCCATGTAAAATATGTTTATAATATATGGAATTCATTTATTCATATTATAGTTAGTTATAACTGGGTTTAAAGAAATACTATAATGATTTAATTAAAGTTGAAATCTATGTTCTATGGAAAAATATTACAATGGAAGATATATGGATTTTCTAAACCAGGTCAGTATACATATTTACTCACAATGAATTTTTACAATACTAATGATAATTGTTTCCAATTTATTGTGGCATAAATCTCTCTAAGAAGTTATTTATGATACATAGGAGGAGATTAAAATGGTGAGTAGTATTCCCGACACATCTACAATAGATATATCACATATTAAATTATATAAACTAGGTTTTACTAATATATACCTTATGGTAGGAAAATATTAGATAAATCTTGGAGGAATTCCTGGAAAAAATTCAGAACTACCCAGCTGTACTTTAGAATGTACAAAAGGATATGTACCTAGTACATAGAGTGAAAGGGAAACTAGTTATAAATAGTAATAAAATAGTCTTTTATGGATTAATTTTTTCCAATATCATCATTAGGATAAAAAAATTATAAATATAAACTCATTCATACAAGTAGTATCCATATCATCAGATACAGTGTATATTGTGGCATTTGATCCATCTCAAGGAGTAGTATAAAACCTGAAATAATTTTTTATAGTTCTTAGAATTGAAGCTAGTAAGTAAAGTATTTTCATAATTATGATGAGATTACTATAATGGTACTATACTAGTTTTCATGTTTAGATATTACAAAAAAGGATTAAACTCAATGATATAATCTCTTCGGAATTTTACCTCACGGAGGTGAAGTCACAAATATTATAGTAGATAGGTAGAAAAACAAGGTAGTAATAATGATTAAATATGAAACAAAAATAATTTTTTCATAACATAAACTCCCTATTAAGGGATTATGGGGAACCGAGCATGAAATAAAAAGAAGAACAAGACAGAAATTGTGCCTCGATGGTCCAAAACCACAAGGCTATAAACAACCCAGTTTTAGTATACGAAGAAAAATCCCTCCCCATCATTAATAACATTATGATCATCTTCCACCTTCCCATCACCACTCAACTAGTTGTCCTATGTACAGATTTATGGGCCTGGTACTGATAGCAGTTGACATACCCTCTCAAACATCCATATGGGAGTATTGTGATAGTCTGTTCCATAAACCCAACTTGAATAGTGCTTATATTAACATATCATTCATACAGTGGTGTATGAATGATATTTTCTTACTATAATAATGTTGTTACTTCTTCATTCCCTATTTATTTTGTAATATTGATACATTATTTTGTTATATGAATATGTTATAGAAGTTTGCAGTAATAATGATAACCATAAAATACTCTAATATTATTCATA
The DNA here is from genome assembly GCA_963277665.1 of Viscum album. Classification (NCBI taxonomy): domain Eukaryota; kingdom Viridiplantae; phylum Streptophyta; class Magnoliopsida; order Santalales; family Viscaceae; genus Viscum; species Viscum album. Next base: position 1,417,249,703 of record OY728123.1, on the reverse strand, counting down.
AATATGTGTCATATGGTCTAGATACATCATAAATACTAGTCCTAGATGATCTCTGACTATCAGGTGGTGGGGGATCTTAAGTACTGAGACTTCTTCTCATAATGATGGCACTTGGTGATCATGAGTATATGGGGTCCTGAGGACTGACCCAAAAATATGAAAACCTCATTTATCAGGTGTTATAGGTTATTCTTATCTTTGCTCATGTGTATGGGTCTTAAGACGTGAGAACATTATCATTGTGTATAATTTGATTACATAATTTCATGGAATAAAAAACCATGTAATTTTTTTCATGGAGAGTCATCTTTCACTATTTGCACCCTCGGTGGTACGACATTGATAGAATGAATTGGACAATTGTTTCCACTTGAAAATGGTTAATATGATTTAGACCTAGTCGATCAAGATAGTAGAATCTTATTAAATCAATGCTAATGATGCTTAAAGGTTGGTTTATATGGTATGTTCATGAATAAATAAAGTAATAAAGGATGGTGGGATGTAGTTTGTGTCATTCTTTTTGAGATATCATGATAAAAATAGAAAATATTACTCATTGAAATTATGTAGGAAGATATTATTTGTATGACTAAAACATATCTTCTTAGAGGAATTAATGGGTCACTTAAATTTACTTCTAGTCTATGAAAAGTACACATATTTATCATGATATGGATATAGAGGGTCATACACTACGTTTATTCAAGATTCTAGGATATTCCAAGTGAATGAGAGTTTAGAACATATTGGGACCCACAATGAGGTTTGCATTATGTTCAAAATTCACTGATCACTAATAAATAAATAAATTCAATATTTTTAAAATATAGGCTAATATGTTTTGAAATAATTTATTCAATATAATCATAAGTAATTAAGTGAATAAAAAATATATATTTTTCAAAAAAAATTTATTATTCAGGGTTTATTAAGTATTTAATGGGAGAAGTGAGTAAAGTTAATGAATCTGGTTTTATCATGTAAATGAAACATGGTGTTTTATATATATGATAAAATTTGAATGACATTTGTAAAAAAGTTACTAAGTCATTTAGTTTCATTAAGTTCCTCTATTTGAGGTTTATGAAACATAGGGGCCTAAGTGAAATTTCGATAATTTCAAACCTAGTTATACTTGATTTTAGAAGGAAATATTCATAAGAACATTAATTACCAAGAATTTGATATCCTACATCTCTTTTTTAACAAATTCTAGAGTGATAAATATGTGATCTGAGTACCTTGATCCATGTTGTTTATCTCAGATCGAAGGTATGGTGCTCAGGTGATCACAATGCTGTTGAAAGCGACTAAAATTATCCAGAATGCCTCGTATAATCTTCTTATTAGTGTGATGAAATGATCTTTAATAATGTGTGGTCTATCATGAAATATTTGAAATTGGTTTCAATAACAAAAACTCTCTATTAGTGGTCAAATTTAGATTTTAATCAAAATGGAAAGTAGCATCGTTTGGATTTAATTTTTCTCTATTAATTCTATATCCATAATTAAATTTCATGTGTTAGATGGAAAATGTCGGGATGTGGTATACCTAATTTTAGGTGTCAACACCAATATTGAACTAAATATTTTAAAATTACATATTTTACATTTCTATAAAATCATAAGTTTTCTTAATATTTCATAAGGGTTGTGTTCAATGAAAAAAATCAAATTCATGCACATGTGGATTTCATGGTAACTCTTTATGAAATACATCAATGTATTACTATACAATAAGTAAATAATATTTTACATTGTTAAATTTTCCATACATAGTTTTTTATTTCCTTTTATCATTGAATTTCATAAATATGACATACTGAATTTTTAACCAAATCTGATATTGATGATGAATCCAACCATCTAAACATAAGGGATTCCGAAAATCCTTCAATAATTGTAATATACTTATCTTGGAAATAAATAATTTCATTATACAATGAAAAAAAACTCCATATATTGGATTATATCAAATATAATCATAGGTGTAATAATTGTGTCTGAAAATTTTAATATCCCATGTTTTATGAGTTGGAAGTTTCAGATTGAATATGAATTTTAAATCATTTTTTGTCTCAAATTATGATCAGTTATGAGAAATGGAATTCAAAGAAAAAAATTCAATAAAGTTATGATTTTAGATGTGGAATAAGCCTTGGAATTATTATTGGAGGTTTTGGGATAATATAGGTTATTTGGGAATTAAGATTAATGTTTGGGAAATGTTCATCCAATGGTTCACAGTTGGGGAAATGTTAATGTTAACCATCTATTGAATCCATTCAGTCGACTTTTTATAGGCACATAGGATGAGGAAATTGTGTCATAGGGATATTAAAATAGTGTGGATGTCTAAATTTTATTGGAGACAGGTTACATGGTTGTTTTATGGTATGTTAAACTTTGCATCGTGTCCATAAAATAGGGAAGTGCCTTGACCAGAAGAGGTTCATGGATAGTGCATGATTTTTCCAACTATGTGACAACACCATATAGCCCAGAAAATAGGGTAAATAAAAAAATTCCTTAGAACCTTAATTTATTTATCTATTATTCTCCAAAATTTCACCATGTATTACACCTGTGTGTTCCGTCCTTCTTCCCCTTTCTTACATAAAAGATTTCCTTCATACCTGGAACAAATAAAACACCATCATATGCATTAGATTCCTAGATGTAATCCATAATCTTCATTAGAATTCATTTTTTCTTCTCCTTATTCTTTATGTTTGGATTATTTTATTAGTATTTTTATTTTATATTCCAAAAATTATTGGTGGAATCTAGTTCTGAGGTTATGGATTTTTCTCTTCCCAAAATTAGGATGATATTAGAGTTTTTTTTTGAATTCATCACATGTCATTTAATTTAGTTATGTCACCGCGATGAATTTCTAAATATTTTAATTCTAAATTCTATTTTGGTTATTTTTATATCGTTTCATAGGGATTTGACCTAAATAATGGTTGCGTACATATTCTGTATTTTTTGAGAGCGTTATGTAATGGTTCTAGTGTAATGGGATTGACCAGTGAGATTTTGAGATTTATAAATTATAATTCATTTTTAAAATACTTCTATATCTTGGTAAGATTTATTAATTTATAATATTGGAAATATAATTCATTAATTATTGTTCATTGGACACGAGATAGGACCTTCGTATTTATCATACGCTCCTCGAAAAAAATTTGATGATATTTTCATCCATTGGAAAGTAAATAGAAAGCTTCATTGAAGGTAGATGGTCTCGTATACATTTCTTATGTTTTCTATGAATATTTATGGTACTATGGGTATAATTGGGCTCACACCTATAGGGAATTTCTACTGTTTCAGTTTTATGAACATCTATTTAATTACATGAATCTGATATTTGTAATGGATTAAATAAATAGGTCACTAATAACCCCTTGGTTATAGTCTAATGCCATGACCCATAGTATCTCAGACATATTTACTTGAGTTATACATTAAACTCGAAACCTATAAAGAGTTTAGACTATTGTTATCAAGACATATTCGGATTTTGGAGTCCTTAAACGATAATATTTATGTATATAGGGACTAGGTTGGGTGTGCAGACTGTCCCAGAGAGACCATGGCACTGATATTGGGTCATTCCCCATCTCGGGAGAGTTTCTTTTGTGATATGACCCGATGCAGCGAGCTAGGTCTTGATACCCTATTTATGATTTCATAGGATTTAGAATCATGGTGTGTCTGGTGTTGACCCAAGACTATGCTACTAGATTAGAGGATCAGAGGAGGTATTCCACCACTTATATATGGACCTCAAGGATTCTTAGTAGGATTCTTCTCTATTATTTTGACCTTGGGGACCCAAGTGGGTTCCCTTGTGGTTAAGAAACATTGAATTAGTGTATAAGGGTTTGGGTAGGGTTGGTAGAGGGTGACACCATAGATCCCATAACATATTATTATTTCAAATGGGATTTTCTAGAGGTTATTGGTTTTAGAATTCATCCGCCATCTTTATTTTATATATACATTCACTTGGTTATTACTGATGAATATCTGATTTCAAAATTTACTTATTTGAACTCGGATGAGGGTCTGATGTGGTATGTTTCTATAATGGGTATTCTTAAAGACACATTATGAGAACTAGATATGATCCTTACATTATAATTTTTTATTTTTTATGGATGTCCATCTATCACTAGGATTAAATCCTGTCGAGGGATCATAGTGGATGTCACTGAATATTCTTCAGAATCCCTCTTCACGCAATTATTGAGGATTAATGATGACCCCATTGAGATAAGTCTAGTATTCAACCTAGGATAATATTGGATGAACTACTAATAAATTTACATGATTTTCATATAAATGTGGTTGTTCATCCATTTAATGAATTGATCTTGAATTGTTATCCTAGTTCAGGATGATAGAAATGGAACTCCTCATCGTCTATTAGGAATTGATGGACATGACACTTCATGCCCCCTTATATCAAGATGTTCTACATGGATCTCCCCATAATTTATCTAGAATTGTTGGAAACGTCACTCCTAATTATTAATTTGATGATATTTTACTTGCAAATAATCCTGATATAATGGTAATTATCTTACATTACACTCTATTTCGTCTTGGTTTAGTATATTGGACATGAAACTCCACATTGTTGACTGGGATTCTCATACATGGGGTTATGTATCCTAGGTTTATATAACTAGATGGATTTAATATTATTTAAAATATGATACCATTATAATATATGGTTTATAGTAATTTTTAATGTTGTGCGAAGGAGGTATGGTCAATCTGGATCATAGACACAAGAATCAATTTTTTAATAAATGGCATATGTTTCATGACATCCAACTCATTAACATATTGACAAGATTTCAAGTAAATCCAAATCATAGACCTTTATAGTCATTTTTGATGATCATGCACTTATAAAAGCAAACCTTGGTATGACTTTTGTTGTTTAGTTATTCTTAGAGGATAATAATAATAATTTTTATCTTGATTAATAATTAAAATATAAATACATGACATGTTACTATATATGTATGTGAAAACATTGGTGGTTCCTTATGATGGGTTGTACATAGACCCTACTCAGGTTTCCATTACACTATGGTACCCGAACATATGTTCACTTTGTTATATGAATATGATATTCTACATCATAGGACTAACAAAATGAGATGACTTATATATGAATGTGATGATCAATTATGCAGTATAGATAATTGTGGGAAATAGATCATTTTAATTTCATTTATGTTTCTTTTATTTACCCTTGTATATGTATTCAACCTCGTTCTAGATCAGTTTTGTATGTGTGACATGGTTGTTTGATCCATTATTTCATATAATTTTTTACTACATTTTTATCATTTATTAATTATTTACAATGATATTTCACTTCTATGAATTATTTTTTGTCATTTCTTCAAGTTTATAACTCTGACATGATGGAAAATTCTCCCCACAAACACACCCTTGGTGATCACTGCTAATCAGGAGTTATAAAAATATAGGAAGGTGCACTTAATTCATTTTCCCCAACCGGTCTAATTACAAATTATATGGTGATTTGGTCGTGGATGTTAAAAAGTGGTATTAAATCTATTTTTCTTATTGTTTTACTATTTATGGTATAGTAGATAAGATTTTTAGGAATGTGTTATAACCTATGATGGATATCAGACTGGTGCATCGAGAAAACTTTCTCCTTTAAGAAGTTATGGTTTCCCGGAATATAAGATTGTAGTTATTTTCTTGTGTTGTTTTAGTTGTTTATGATTTTATATTTCATCAACAAAAATTTGATTTGGATGTTATAATTTAGTATTTTTTTCTTAATTTCATTCCTCTAGTTAGTGTCTATTGACTAATTTTGATTCTTATCTAGCAAAGGCCTGAAACATATCATGCATCATAATCAATATACAACGTCCAAATATTATAGGCCGTATAGTATGTGAGTAATTAATAATGAATTAGGTAAACTTTTTAATGTTTAATTAACAACATATATAGTTTTTTTATATAGTTTCTTGGTTTCATTTTATTCAATTCGATGAACATATATGAATGTTTTCTTCTAATGGAAGTTCATGTTGATCTATGGTGAGATATTTTACTATGAAGATGATGACATTGTCCTCACGAATACGAGGTACACTAATGGTAGGGAACATGGTTACGAATTTTTGGACCCATCATGGGGTTTGTTACTTAGGATATATTATTTAATGTGCAAGTAAAAACCCATATAGTGTTTTCCCGCATAGCTTGGAATTCAATTCTACATAACCAAAATATGTGATTGATGGAAAACATATATCATTAAGATTAAGTTGTGTGTATACTATTCATCCTCATAGGTCAACATTGGTAACTAATTACTTCCCTATATACCATTTGTGGGTGTATCACTTTCCGGTGAAATAACAATAGATTTATAATAACAAATATAGATTTTTCACATTAATATTACTATAATATTTTACATAACTCCTATTCATTTATTGTTATCTATTTAGATACTCAGGTGTGATTCTAATAGGTTCCAAAACATTTATAGTGAACTAGAACATCTAGAGGAATTAACATAAATATATGTCTTGTGAGGGTCAGTTCTTTTCCTTTTCCCCTGTAATCATGACCCTAATAGAGCAGTTCCTTATGTGGATTATTAGAGAGGATCATGTCATAATAGGCTGATACATTCTTGGTGATAACATTTTTATATGTTTTTTCCCTTTTAGGTTGATGATATTTTTTATATTCCTTCTTCATTTTATTTTAGAGAGATTTTTAAGGAATTTTAGATGCATGGAATTGATATGGGTGTGTGGATTACACCAAATGAGATGTGAACTTGGTGAGAGTTTGAACTAGGGGTTGGGTGGTTGAAACTAGTTGCCATGATATGAGACATGATTTTTAAGGCTAGGTGGGACACAGATATTCACTTAGTTTTGAATTGGACCTTTATAGGTCAATGTTTAGTTTAATAAAGGTTCATATGTCAGTGGGTTTGGGTAGGTGTTTATATATCCCTTTTAAGGAGGTGGGATTGGTTGTACGCTCATGCAGTGACTAATTCATGGGAGGTTATATAGATTTGAAAAATTGGCATGATGATGATTTTGGTTTTTGAGGAAGTATCTAGGAATCTTGGATATCAATATTGAGTTTGAAGGGTAGATCTATTTGGGTGTGTGGCCCTATTATACAATGAATGAATTTTTAGATTCTTGGTAAAACATGGGTAGATGCTAATGACTAGGATGATGCTGAGTTGTGGGTGGTCATGGAATAAATTGAGGCCTGAGTGTGATTGCTGATTTTGAAGATTAGTTTCGAGGGAGATTTTTTTAATGAATCAAACATGTCAGGTATCATAGTCATATTATCCTAGTAACCTATCTCTCATTGGATTGGCAGTCAGGTTGTTCGGGTTTGTACACCTACTTCATATGGTGAGTGCAGTTTTTACTAGTTTCACATGGTAACTATTTAGAACGAAATGTTGATGAATTTCTTTGTTTGATGTAAGGGGAAACTATTTTGAATCCGACTCTTGTAAATGTGGTGACCCGAAGAATTGGGTATTTAAATAAGGTTTTCATGGATGAGATCCATATTGGAAATGGTCGAGTATAATAATGAAATCATTGACTATATCTTAATGCAATCCCATTATAGAGACAATCATGATCAATATATTGACATTATTATGAGTCTGTTGAGAGATAATTGTCGATAAATAGAGCTGTCTCGATTTCATTTCTTGATTGAGTGATATACTTCATGGAAGATATTTTTGTGGGGTTGTATATGCTATACCAAATGGTGGGGAGTGAACCATGATATATCTAAGGTAATTGACCATCATTGTGAGTTGATTGTGGTAATTTTCCCTGATAATAGTTCATGTGAAGTGGGAATGGCTGATGTTGTGAGTCGAAACATAGGATTGAGAAATTTTCATTACCTCTAGTGTTTATGTTCATAAATTATCAATGCATTGGAAAAAGTGATTATGACTTTGTTTTAATTGTGTGACCACAAAGAATCTACTATGGTGGGGAGTGGAGTGTTGGTCTCCATATTTTGAACCTCGCATAATAAGGGTAATGAGACATTGAGATCAACCGTTGTATGTTTGTTTTGGGTATCAAATTTCCTTGGATAAAAGGAACACAATATTATTGGATTCATTGGTGACTTATAAGTAATTGTTTAAATAAAGACATAGGTGGAGTCTGTATAATGAACCATAAATTACATACATCTATATTACTTCAATGTTGATGAATATTTGTTAAAAAACATTACAAATCAGTGATATGAATATGTGGGTATGTTGTATTAATAAACTACAAAACATAAAAAATCGGTTCATGAGACATCTTCATTATCCCCCTCTTATTTCTTCATAACTAGAACCCATTTGGACATATCATACTTAATACCCTTCTTCATACCCTTGGTAAAAGTTACATATGAATGGGTGATCTTATATTATTATTAAAGGTAAAAAAGTTAAATATAAATCATATCATAATCATAAGATATAAGAACATAACATTTGAAAATATTATCACGTTTAAGAAATATCAGGATATCATTCGGTGGGATAAATCATAATATTTCATAAGAATCAATGAATGTAATCCCATGATTTATATAATAATACATGAAATTTTGTGGCATAAAAATAAGAATAAAAAATCATTTCATATTATTCAAGGATAAATTCCAAGATGATCATACCATTGAAAGTCCATTACTAAACCAAGATCACTTCTCGTTCCAGCCCTGTATTACTGAACTGAGGACATTTCCCATTCCATTCATGTCTATCTATTGAGATATAATTATCTACCCAACAAATTGGTGGGATATATAGGTCCCACACATATCATAATAAAATCATTCTTATGGGTTCCACAAAAACATAAATCAATGAAAAACAGAAAGAATAAAATGTGTTTCTTAAAAATTATTCCATCATAATTATTTAAAAAAATGGATTTCATAAATAGAATTCCATCCTAAACAAAAATAAAATAATAGTGATAATAGGGATAAAATCATAAAAATATTTAAATAATTTCATGTTTGATGGAAAATAATTTTGATAAAACACATAAAATTAATTCTGGAGGAAGATGTCATTTCTTCTTAAAGAAATATTATTTTCTCAAAATGGCACTCATTTTTAAAAAGAAGATAATTTATTTTCAATGAAACATTATGTTTTTTAGAAGTTTATTAATATAAATAAGGCTTTACAAAAACATAAAAGTTCATTCATTCTGTATAAGTTAAAAAACATTATCCTCGTACATTTTCCAGAAAACTGAAAATTGCCTCATATTGAAAATTACAAAAGATTCCTTTCATATCATTTAATAAAAATTAGACAATGGGTAAACATGGATTTATAAATTATTAATAATAGAAATAAAATTAAATATTTAGGAAACATGGACGTGGATGATAAATATACACCATTAAATTCATAAGTATAAACAATATCGTATAATAATGAGATTACAAAATTATCCCTAACCATAGGCATACTTTTAATTGTAAGTATCATAACCTCCTTTATAATGATTTAAATAATATCATTGACTTATTTTAGAATCATAGTAAATTTTATGATATCATATATGGCCATATTATCATCTGTATGTTAATAACATTTCACAATTATTTTTTATTTGGGTACTACCTGCTTCATTTGCTTATGCATGTTTTTTCAAATAAGTTGTAGTTCTCCATCATAGGTCGTAGTTATATATTAAAAAAATAATATTAATTACATGTATATCATTTTTATTTATTTTATAAATTTATATAATCTTGATTTATTGAATATTTTACAGAATTAATCGCATCACATAATGGAGACGGTAGGTCGTAAGTACGCTTGAGAGAATATATGATTGCCATAATTTATAATGGTATTACAAGGAATAGTATATAATATTTCTAAATAAAAATAATTTTTTAATAATAATATATATTTATTATTTCAATAATAATACCCATCTGAATAAGGTGGTGTTGAAAAATAGATTACACAACGATGTGGAGATAGTAAGCCGTACATACGCACATGTGGTGATTTATCTTTATTATGATGGATAGAAAGTGATATATTATTGTTCCATAATAATAATAACATCTTATTGTATAAGTGGTACTGTAGTTATTACTTTATAATGAAACAACTCATGAAGAGGAAGTATAAGAAAAAGGAAGTTTGAAATAATAGGTAGAGGAGATCACCTCTTCTCCGACATGCTTCATATAAATATACTCTTAGATCACTAAAGTTGGCTTTTGAAGAAGACATAAAAATAAAAAATGTTACTAGGAAAGTTTATAAGGTATAGGGGAAGGATATGGTTGAGTGTAAAGGCTCAAATTTAATTGAATGGGTGAGGGAGGTGGTGCCCTTTTATAATTGAGGGGAGGAGCACTTTTGGGATCTTCAAAAATATTAATTTATAATAAAATCAAACCCTATCCAAAAACCTCTAGTATATCCCAATTTAGAAGATTAGATGAGAAGTGGTTCTAATATCACCAAAAAATATTTTTTAGTCATGTTTTTCTATCAATTCAAATCTTATCATTTTAATTAACAGTTAGTTATTATATTTAATTTTTAAATCGGGTAACAAATATATCAATATTAAAAGGGTGACATATTTACCTATTTCATGTCAATTAAACCATAAATAAATACCTTAGAATATTTTAGACCTTATAATAATTATTATTTATTCTTAAAAATGTATTATATATTTAAATAATTTAATAAAACATTATTTTGATGAACACATCTATCGTGTACATTTTGACACTATTCAATTTATAGATTTTAAAAAATATTTATATAACAAGTTAACATCTAAAAAACTATTTTATTATATAAATAATATGTCCAGGTCATCAATAAAATTCATTATAAATATTAATTCTCCATAATTTTATTTATTTCATTTTTTTATTACGTTTATTTATTATCTATATTAATAAGCTAATTATTAGGTCAATTTGGGGTAATTATTTAATATAGATCGTTGTTGAATAAAAATAAAAAATAAAATATATGAATATCAAACTAATATATTTTAGTATAGTATTTATTGTATAATTTATATTCTTGAAAATTAAACATTTAAAATGTTATACTTTTTAAATTATAAATGTGGAAACATTAACATCACATTAAATAAAATAATATAAGTGTCAAAATCTCTTATATAAGGCTCAAAAGATCACAAACATGACCATTTGATGGTTATTGTCATGGTTTACTCAACACATAATATTTGGTCAAGTGTTTGGGTAATTTTATAGTTATTATTATTATAATAAATTTTTTTTATTAATTTCTCACCAATTAATTAATTTTTACATCATCATATTATAAGTCGTTAAGGTAATAATTTATTTTATAAAAATTTCAAATATATTACTTTGATAAATAAAAAAATATATTTAAAATTAGTATTTATAATTTATTTTATCTTCTATATAACATAATATAAAAAAAATTATTTATTAAAATTTGATTATAGGATATTTAAATTTTCGTTAATTAAAATAAATTAAATCCTCTAATTTCATCCAAGTGGAATCCAAAGGACAAAATATAGACCAAATGATGATTTATGTATAAAAAACACATCTTATTATATTAATTCATGTTACAGGGTAATTTTATATTATTGTTCTTACCAATAATTAGCCATTTATTTTATCAATAAACATTTCTGAAGTTACTATTCATATTGCACAGAAATAAAATAAAACTATGTGCATAATTTGGAGGTAATGATTCAAAATATGGAATATGTTTTCAAAAATTCAAAATGAATGAGTGTTATTAATTTATTAAAATTATCCTTGTCATTAGAAAGAGAGAACAGGTTTGAAAAGTTGAAACACAGCAAAAGATTCAAATGTTTTTTGCATCTAAATTCAATATATAATTTATTATAATGGAATAAATTATTTTTAATTATAAAAATATATTATATTTATACTTTAAACACATTTAATGTTTTAGTTTAACCATATAAGTGATTTGGATGAAAAAAGATGTTTTCAATTAACATTTATTATATTTTTACTACTCTTAAAAATTTGAATATCATTAGAAAAATATTAAAAAATCCTCCAAAGTAAATTTTTTGTATATTGTTTCTAAATAAAATGTTTATTTTTTCATATAAAAATTATTAATTTATCAAAATTATAATTTAAAAGGGGTTTTCCATTAAAAGGTTGAAATTTACCCTTTTCAAAAAATATATGTTTTTATACATCAAATATGGTTTATTTATACCCTTTAAAAAATATCTATTGGATAAATATAAAAACATATTAATTATATAAAATATATATTTCATTAATTTCAAAAATTAATAGCAATTCAATAAAATTATTAATACAAAAATACAAATATATAATCGATTTATATTTTTCATAAATAATTAGTTGTGATTGACTTAACCATACATTTTCATAAGTTAGTTATATTTTTTCCCACTAACCTAACAGATTGGTTAAAATGGTCATTTAATACTATAGTAATATTGTGGTTCATTTAAAATCACAATTGTGTGCACTGCAAGCTAATGAAGAATTATAATTATTTAGGGAAAATATTTCGTAAAAACGTCTAGGTGTAATATTCTTCCCCCGTTAAACGGAATTTTGACCATGAAATTAATCACATGGATACAAAAAGATGAGAATATCTCTCCCTCATCATATCCTCACATTCTTTCATAGATTCCCCAAATTTGTGGTTCCGCCACAAAACATTAACAATGTGGCTGGTCTTGTTTTGCATTACTTTTTCACTGCGATCCAGAATCTCTTTAGATTTTTCATTATAAGAGAGTTCTTTCTCTAGCGTCAAGAATTATTAGTTTAAAACTTGTGAAGGATCAATTATGTACATTATCAAGAGAGATACATGAAACACATCATGAACATGAGAGAGATTCGCTGAAAGCTCTAATCGGTAGGCTACCTTTCCAAAACTATACTAAATTTTAAAAGGAATAATAAACCTTGGGATCAGGTTTCCCTTATTTACAAATATCACTAAAATATTGTAGGGATATATTAGTATAAACACATTTTCACCCACTCCAAACTCTTTGTTTTTTCTATGGTTTACCGCATACTTTTTTCGACTCTAATTTTCTTTTATGTGTCGTTCAATAGACCTGAAATTTTCTAAAATTTCATCAAAAATATTAGGTCATAATAGATTTATTTCCCTAAATTCATACATGAATGTTGGAGTTCTACAATTACATCCATATAAGGATAAATACGGATCCATATTAATACTGGGGTGAAAGATATTGTTGTAAAAAAATTCCATCAATGAAAGGTGTTGATCCCAACCACCTTTTAAATCCATAGAGAAAGCTATCAACATGCCTTATAGAGATCGAATTTTACTCTAAGAATGACCATATTTCTAAGGATGATAATCAGTGCTGAAATATATATCTGTATCCATAGCTTGCTGATGAGTTCACCTGAATTTCAATGTAAACCTAGAATCCCAAATAGATATAATAGAATATGGTACTCTTGGATATTTTACCACTTCCTTTACCTATATCCTATAAATCTGATCAAGAGACAAATCCTCATAAATATCATTGAGGTGTGATGACATTATATGGTGATCAACTATAACCCATATAGAATTATGGCATTTAGATGATTTGGGAAATCCGACGACAAAATATGTAGTGATGTTTTCCCATTTCAATTCTGGTATGGGTTATTGTTGTTAAGTTAACATAGACATCTGTCTCTCAGCCTTAACTTGCCGACAAAACCAAGCACCGAGATACATATTAATCAACATATCTTTTCATGCAATCCCATCATTAATGCTCTTTCAGGTCTCTATGTATGTTTGTATATCTAGGGTGAATAATAAATGAAAAACTATAAGCATAATCCAATATCTCCTACTTTAATTCTAGTATGGTAGGAATACATACAAAATTCATGAACCTTAGTATTCCATCACAATCAAGGTTGAATTCATGAACATTTCTTAAATTATTTTTTTATATCTACATCTTCTTTCTATGCCTCCTTAATCATAACTTGAATAGATTTTTGAATATTCAATTGATAAAGATAATATTTCTTCTCTTCTTTTAAAATTTCCAGATCTAACCTCTTCAAGTACATAAATATTGGATTTTTTTTATCCTTATCATGTATTATATAACATGGTCCTTTCAACTGAAATAATCTTTCACATTTTTCTCCTTCCTAGGGTGGTAATGTATTGAGTAGGCATAAACATTTTTCAACTCTAACCAACTTCTTTGGCGCATATTCAACTCCTTTTGTATGAATATATACTTTAATATTTTATCACATATATAAATATCAAACATTCACCATAAATATACCTTTTCTATATAATAAATGAAAATATTTTAATAGATAAAGCCAAATACTGAGTTGGTTAATTTTGCTCATGGATTTTCAATTATCGTGAAGAAAAAGCTATCACCATATCATTTTACATGATAAAAAATGATAGCTCCTTTTTGGATACATCACTATATATCAAAAAATTTCCTCAACTACAAGGATGTTTGAGAATAGGTACACTGGCTATCCTTCTTTTGAGCTCATTGAAATTATATTCACATTCCTCATTCCACATAAACTTAACTCATTTTGAGTTAACTTTGTGATTTTATTAGATAATTATGAAACATGATTCACAAAACATCGATAATATCTAGCCAAACCATGAAAACATCAATTTTTATTTATCATTTCTGGTCTCGTCCAAAATTAAATTACATTTTTTTATGGATTAACAGATATTTTCTATTTGGATATTATGTGACCCAAAATTGATACATTCTGTAGTAAAAATTTACACCTATTAAATTCTTCATAAAGCATATCCTTTCTCTATAAATTCAGTACAATTTTCAAGTAATCTTTATGTTATTCCATGATATTTGAATAGAAAATAATATCATCTATAAATAAAACCACAAATAGATCATGGTAGTCTCTAATGACTGTATTCATTAGATCCATGAAGATAGTGGGGGAATTAGTGTGTCCAAAATGAATCACTATAAATTTAATGTGTCCATACCTTGTTAAAAATTTATTAATTGGTACATACCCCTTTCTAACCCTTAATTAATAATATCATCAATGATGTAGAACCTTGGAAAAGTATTGATATCTACATAGTTAATTGAATATCTCATCAATGTGGGGAAGTGGTTATTTGTTCTTGATAGTGATCTTGCTAAATTCTCAATAATCAATGCATTGTCTCAATGATCCATCGTTATTTTTAACAAAGAGAATAAGTTAACCCCATGGTGATGAATGAGGTCCTATGAATCCCTTGTCAAGGTTCTCCTGGAGTTGATTCTAAATTTCCAAAAACTCAGTCAGGTTCATTCTATAAGGATTATTTGAAATAGGAATGTCACCCGGTATGAGTTCTATTGAAAATCCAATGTCATGATTTTGTGTAAGATCTAGTAATTATTCCAAAAAATACATCATAAAACTTGCGTACAATGTGTGTATTCATAATTTTGAGTTTCTCTAAAAACGTCTAAGATAGACAACCATCATTTATATGGATTAAGACCCATAATATGGGCAAAATTTCATTGGAAGTTCATAATCAAACTTACATCGATATATGATCATAAATTGAAATGGAATATGAGATGTGACTTCCATTCCTTTGAAATTGATATGAGATATATATAGAAAATATCAATCTATTCCAAGAATCAGATATAATTACATTTTAATAAAGATCATAATATTTTCAGGAAGCACTTTCCAAAAAAATCAATTGGAGAATAAATATAATCTTTTGATGGAAACTTGGTACCATTATGGGTTTTCATAGAAATATAAACATCTAATTGTTGAGGTAATATGGTGATAACCTTAGAAAGTTCTACAAAAATTATAGTTGTTCAATTTATAATCAAATAAAACATTTTCTACTTTGAGTGAATGTTATGTGTACCTTTCGCCACATCATTATCATACTCCATGTCGCTGATATTGATCTCCTGTGACTTGCCTTTATAATTTTTCATTAGAGTTTGTTAAAATCGATCATCGTCAATAAACATAGGATTATGGAATTAATTAACATAATGGATCATTTCCTTTCACTTGTACCATTAATGTGAGGAGGTTTATTCTGTGTATCCTTTAATATATTGGCATCATTAGACATCTTTTTCCCATCACATCAGCATTAAACTACCTGATAACCTTCTTTTCCACACATAAAATGATTGATATTCCCTTTAAGACGATTTTTTACATGTTTCATTCCACACATTGAGCATAAGGGAAAACTAGTATTCTTTTTGGTTTGGTCTTTCGATATAACCTAGAATCGCATTTTTCTCTTCTTATCAAACCCATTGAACTGATGGATTGCTCCAATATCCATCTAAACCATGATATCACATTGAATAGATTCTTTATAACTATTGAGGTCCCTTATGGATAATTCCCATCATAGGCTTTGTTTTAATCCACTAATGAATCGATCAATTTTACTCGCAGGTTGGATAATAATTCTATAAGAGTACCTTGTTATTATTATAAAAGATTCTTCATGGGTACAAATGGATTCATTTTCCTTCTGATTAAGTTCAAATAACCAGTTCAAAATCATTGTTTACAGAATATGAAGAATGTATTTATTGAAAAATATGTTCTTGAACTTGTCCCATTCTATGGAATCAATTTCATCCCCTTTCCTCATATTATTGAAAGGATTCCACAATTGATCAGAATGAACTTCCGAATGATATATTTCTAAGATAGATTGATCATGTTCTTAAAATTAGAGAAATGAAAATATCATTTCAGTGGTATTGATTCATAGTTCAGCCACTAACGGATCATAAGACCCACTAAAATAAGGTGGATGCTGCCTCATGAAGGAATTAAAAGAATGTAGTTCCCTCTTTTTTTCATTTGGAAGTACCATATCATTCATATCTTGTAAATGTTGTATGATAATAACTATATTATTTTTAATTCCATCGCCTATACCATTTGGTTTCTCATGAGGAAAATCGTTACACTGCCCATCAAATTCAACATTAACGTGTTTCTTTTGGGTTCCAGCCATTGAATAAAACAAAGAAGAATAGTTTGATAAATAGTAATAACAATGGGAAAACCACATTTTCAAGAATAAAATTTAAATTTAGGACACTTTTGGTTTTATCATAGGTTATTCATGATCATTTCTAAAACAAAAGTATTATAACCTATACATTGAGATATCTGTTGGGTTCTTACTAAGGATTTCTCATCCTAGTTTCCAAATGTTAACTATTCCATTACTCTAATACCAACTATAATGGCCCATAATTTACATACATTGATATTAAATAAATTTTGAAGAATAATAATTTAAAAAATATAACAAAGATATAATATGTTCGTATAGGTATAGTGTATTTAGAAACTGGGAAACATAACCAACTGGTTAATAATACATATTTATTTTCCCACACTAATTTCATCATAAATGGACCCCCTATTGACATATCATATATAATAACTTGTTTCATGACGTAAGGAAAAGAAACAGATGAAAGGGTGAACTCATATTCTAAGTAAATTAAAACAAGGGAAATATCAATCATATAATAATCATAAGACATAAGGACACGTCATTTGAAAATATTATCCTGTATATGAAAATTCATGATATCTTGTTGTGGGATAAATCATAAAAGTTCATAATAATAAATGAAAAATCCCAAAATAAAAATCATAAGACATGAAATTCTATGGAATACACTTAATAAAAGAAAATCATTTCATATTAGTCAAGGATCATTTCCACGACCATCATAGTGGATCGAGCCCATTACTGAACCGAGTTCACTCCTCATTCCAGCCCTGTATTACTGAACCAAGATCATTTCACATTCCAGCCATGTCTATATCATGAGATAAAAATATTTACCCAATTAATTGGAGGGAGATATAGGTCTCACCCATCTCATAATTAAAGAATTATTACGTGTTCCAAAAAAGATAAATCGTAGCATAACCCATGGAATAAAATTGGTTTCTTAAACATCATTCCATCCTAATCCATAAAAAAGGATTTAATAAATATAATTAAAACATAAATTCAACTCAAATAATTGCGATAATGGGCATATAAACATAACACTATTCGAAGAATGTCATGTTTGATGGAAAAAAAATTGATAAAACACTAGAAATTAATTCTTATAGAAAATATCATTTCCTCATTAAAAACATATTCTTTTCTAAAAATGTCATGAAATTTTAAGAGAAATAATATATTTGAAAATAATATTTAAATCATGTAGAGTTATATTAATGGAAATAAGGTATTATGAAATCATAAAATTCCATTCATTCTGAATAATTTAAAAAAATAGTATCCTCATACATTATTCAGAAAAGGTAAAAAGTACTTCACACCAAAAACAATAAAAGATTCCTTTCATTCTGTTTAATAAAAACTCACCAGTGAGTAAAATTGAATATAAATTTTTTTAATAGAATATATAAAATATTAAATATTTCGGAAACATGGATGTGGATGATAAATATATCCCAGTAAATACTTATTTATAAATAATCTTGGATAATAATGATATAATGAAATTATCCCTTACCTTAGGTCTGATTTCATTTGTATGTATCCAAAAATCAATTATTCTGATTTAAATAATGTAAATAAATTACTTAAGAATCATATTAATTTTTATGATATCATATATGATCATATTATCATCTTTTTGTTAATAACATTTCATTATTACATGTTATTTGGGTATTAACTGCTTCATTTTCTTATTCATGTTGTGTCGAATAAGTTATGGTTTTCCTTGAAAGGTCATATTTATATCATTAATAAATATAATTAACATTATATATATATATCATAATTATAATTTCTATAAATTTATATAATCATGTTTTAATAATGACCATGAAGATTTATTTACATCACATAATGGAGATGGTAGGTTGTAAGTACACATGAGCGACATCATCATTCCCATAATTATGGAATGGTATTGAATTGAATGGTTTATAATATTTACGAATAAATATTATGTTATAATAATCATATATAGTTATCATTTCCATAATTATACCCATCCATGTAAGGTGGTGGGGAAACAAATATTACACCACCATGTGGAGATGGTATGTCGTACGTACGCACGTGCGGTGATTTTATTTTTTGTAGGATTGATGGCATGTGGAATATTATTTTTCAATAATAAAAAACATCTAATTATATATGTCATTGTTTTTTTTATTAATTTATAATTGAAAAGCTGATGAATATATAGTTGATGAAGAAATAAGTTTGATAGATTTGGTAGAGAAGATTACCTCTTCTTCGGTGTGCTTCCTCTAAATCTCCTCTAAGAGAACTATCATTGGCCATTAAAGAAAACCATCACCTCTAGAATGTAAATATGAAATTTGAGTAGGAAAAATTTCATGGAATGGCTGATCTTGAATTCTCAAGGTGAATTGAATAGGTGAGGGAGGAGATTCCCTTTTATAGTTTAGGTGAGGGGCACTATTGGGATCTCCAAAAATATTAAATTATAATAAAATAAAACCACATCCAAAGACCTAAAAATAGTCATAGTTTAAAAGATTAGATGACAGAGGGTTATAATCTTATCAACCAATATATTTTATATATGTTTTTATTTAAATTTAAACTGTATCATTTTAATTAACACTTAGTTATTCTATTTAATTTTGAAATAGAGTATCCAATATTTCAATAATAAAATGGTGGAATATTTAATTATTGATGTAAATTAAACCATATTTAAACACCTTATAACATTTTAGAAAATTTATTAACTTTTATATATTTTAAAAAAATATTTTATTACTTTCAAATAATTTAATAAAACATTATTTTGATGAAAAATCAATAGTTTTAATTTCGACACTATACAATTCATTAATTTTTTAAAATATTAATATAACATGTTTAATTATAAAAAACTATTTTATATATTCCAATGAAGTAAAGTTCATCTAAAAATTTTATTGTAATATTAATTATCAAAACTATATTTATTTTAATATATTTAATATCATTTATTTGTTATTTCTATTAATAAGATAATTACTACATCAATTTTGAGTATTTATTTAATATAGTTATTTTTTGAATAAAAATTAAAAATAAAATAATATGATTAATATTAATATATTATATTTAAAAATGTGATTATTTTAATTTCTCTTCTCTAGAATCCAATAATTATAATTTTATACTTATTAAATTATTAATGTGAAAACATTAACAACATTTTTAGTAAAATAATATAAGTATCAAAATCTATTATATAAGGAACCAAACGGTCGCTAAATCTAATTGTGTATTTTTATGGTCGTAATATACTCTTACAATAATATTTTTTCATCTTTTTGGATTATTTTATGGTTATTTATATTCTAACAAAAATTGTTTTATTGATTTCTCATCAATTAATTAATTTTTCACATCATCAAAGTAGAAGTCTTTAAGGTGATAATATATTTCATAAAAATTATAAATAAATTACCATGATAAATAAAAGAATTTACATCAAATTAGCATTTATAAAATAATTTATATTCCTTATAAAAATATATAAAAAATATTTAGTTATTAAAATTTCAGTGAGTCATATTTAATTTTATTTAAATAAAATAAATGAAATTTCTTATTCTCTTTGAAGTGGAATCCAAAGGAAACAATTTCTACCCAACGATGATTTAGGTCAAAATAAACTCATAAAATTATAGTATGACAAGTGTTAGGGTAATTGTATAATATTATTCGGACCCTTAATTAGCCATATTATATATTAATAAAAAACATCAAATTTACAATTCATAATTCCCAAATATAAAATCAATATATCTAAATACATTATACCTAATTATTCCTAATATTAGATCCATTTTATTAATAAATAATGTTAGATGTTTTAGTAATTAATATAATATTATTCTCCTTACCGGAAAGAGAGAACATGTTTTAAAAGTAAAAACATTACAAAATAATGAAATGTTTTTACATTGGAATTCAATATAAAATTAACGCTAATGACATAAATTATATTAAATGATAATAATATATTATATATATACCTTTAAACAATTATATTTTCAATTTTAACCATATAAATTATGTTGATGAAAAAAGTTGTTTTCATTTAAAATTTATTGTCTTTTATCTATCCAGTAAATTTTGAATGTTATTACAAAAATATTAAAAATTCATCCAAAGATAATTTTTTATATCCAATTTCTAAATAAAATCTTTATGTTTTCATATAAAAATTATTTATATTCCAAAATCATAATTTATAAGGAGTTTTCTATTAAAAAGAGGAAAATTACCCTTTTGAAAAAATATTGGTTTTTATATATCAAATAGGGTTTATTCAATCAATATTTCAAAATATATATATATGATGAATATATAAAATATTTTATTAAGTATATAAAATATATATTTAAAAGGTTTAATCTAATAATAGTTATTCAGTCAATTAATTAATACAAATATATAATTGATTTATATTTTTCATAAATAGTTTTTTTTGAATGACTTCAAGATACATTTTTTTATGTTAGTTATATTTATTCACGTTAATCCAACAACTATTTTAAAATAACCAATTTATAATAATGTATTCTTTTTGTCTATTAAAACTCATTATTTCATGCAATACATGCTATAGAAGAATTAAAATTATTTACAGAAAATATTTCACAAAAACATCTGGGTGTTACAGTCTGAGTGTGTGTGTCAGTTGCGATATAGCTTGGGATGATCCCAAATGTGTGTTCATGAATGTCGATGTACATGTGGTGTATTTATGATATAAATATAAAAGGGATGGTTCATTTATGAATAAAAAATCTATAATTTAATTAAATGATTTAGTAAGAATTTTCAAAATGATATTAGTGTGACTTGGGATAAAATCATTTGGGTAATGTTTTGTTGATACATTAACTGTTGATGCCATGAATTTTGAAGAATTGTTGGATGGAAGTGGTTTGTCTAAGATTCTCTCAAATATGTGGATGTTTTTGGTGAGAAAGAACATAAAAAACAATGATAGGATAAGTCAAGTGAAAGATAAAGATCTATCGGTTATTTTTAAGAGAAATCCTTCAAGACAGTGTTAATCTTGGATGGTGGGAATTTGATCATTATATTAAATCAAGGACCGAGTGTGAAGTCCACATGTGGAAATAGGTGTAGTTATTTTAGATACATAATAGCAGATTCATTATAATGAAAATGGAATTTTTCTATATAAAATTCCAGTAGTTGGAGTATCAGGGCATGAAATTGTTCATTGAACAGAAAATTAAATTTTTATTCTGAAATCCCTTTTGAGGAATACTGAAAAACTGAAATAATTCCCATAAAAGGGTCAATTAATGCAGTAAGAGATCAAAAAAATATTAACAATATGACTAAATTTTTTTAAATCCCTTACCCTATATATCCCCCATTGATGTGCATGAATATTAACATCTGTATCTTTTTTACAAAGTCATCATAGTGGGTAGCTAGCATGTACCAATCTTGGATGTATTCCTCTATATTTATCTTCCATTCATTGAATCCACATGCTAAAATTTAGTCTTACATGATGATCTAATCCCTTTTATCATCATTGACATAGGATCATATTATTATTTCTAAAATTCTATCTTACTCCTCATTTGAATCCTTAATATAGAAGGACCCTACCCACAATTCCATAATAGAATTTTGGATGAGTTCAATATTATATCTAGCATTTCTCTTCTCCATCAGCTTAGGTTGTTGAGGGTATTCCTTTTAACCTTTAGTTTTATTCCCCTTAATTTAAATACATCCCCCTGCATCATGGTTCCCCTTCTGTACCTTTATCTTCATTAGACTATGAAACCCTTTATTATCTTCTCCCTCTACACCGTCAGCTAAGAATTAGCTAGATATGTCTTCATAAAAAAACCACTGAAAAATATTTTTCTACTATGGGGTTTTCCTCTCATAAAGTAATACACATGCCCAAATCATAAAATTCATGAGTCCTTTATTCATGAACCATCCATGAGGCCCTATAATACAGCTTTGGCCCTTAATCATCAAATAATTGCAAAATGATTACCTAAATTAATGGTAAAAATATACATACATGGACATGTCATTTCTAATTTTCATATCTCAAACACCTAAAATTTATGATATTCCTAAGTGGCATACTCCTAAGTCCTAATGCCCGATGAGTCACCTTTACTATTAGCCTATATCACCTCCTCAATATTATGTATGAATTATGGAATGAGGGATTCTGGTTTCCCAAGTACGACACTACACACCTCCTTAACCCCTCATAGACTAGAGGTTCCCTCCATTTGATTAGAAGCTTCCTAGGCTATAAAAATCTGGTTCGTTGTAGGGTCATTGGTATCCTCTTTCACGAATGTCGGTCTTAAGATAGTGTTAGGCCCTTCCATAACCTACATACTCAACAACATGATTATACATGATTCCCTAACCATTTTTAATAAGAGAAATAGTTAGTCCATGACTCTAAAACCATGACTTTCTTATCTCAGAATTATTCCTTAACCATGATCCAAATTAATTCCATCATATGAATCGAAACATCAACCTCTATATAGAATCAAGGAGATATTTGGAGAAAGAAGATGGTATTTTGACTATATAAACACAAATAACTTCATACCTTATTACCCAACATAGTGATAATATATAGATTATGGAAAGGAAATGTTATTTCTTGATAACATACCCACACCACCTTGGAATGACCATAATATTTCATGTGGAAATCATATGTCCATAAATGAGATAGAAGTGCACATGTTAAGAGATCAAACAAATCTGTACCATGAAGTAATTTGATAATCCTCCAAAGAAAATCATATCATCATATTTCTCTTGTCTAGAAGATCAACCAACACTAAGTTTATAAGACCCAAAAACAAAAGATGAACCTGATGAAGGTGTTAACCAATGGTTGATAATTCCTAAAGAGAGAGACCAAGGTCATATTTAGAATATCTGAAGACTCTATGAACTGTTTTGTCAAAATATATTTCTGAGGTGCACCTTTAAAGAGATCTGAGACCATAAGGATAATCTAAATCACTGGGAAAGGAGGAATGAAATTAGTATTGGATAAATAAAATAATGGATGATGGTGAGAATCATAAATGATATATGAAAATAATCCCCCTCCACTAGGGAGGCAGGGGATGAAGCCATGACCATCCCTGTCAGAGGGAATTCCTTTGATAAGTGGTCTTCACTACTCATCAACCTCACCTCTATGAACCTACTAAGATGAAATTTTTCATTAATGGCTAGAATCAAAAGGTGTGGAGAACCGTATACCATTAATGATGTCAACAATGAGATGATTGTAGTCCTACATGGATGTCTTGGTTTTTTGTTTTCTTTATTTTTTATAATACTTTTGTGAATAGGATCTAATTTTGATATGTTGAGAACCATATATTTAATGTTTTTTTGGAAGGTGTGTTGGAGATCCATAGATTCAACACATCCATTTAAATGTAGTTCATGAAAAATAAATGTTGTTTTTTTCTTTTTTATGTACACCACAACACCGTCGGGATGATAAGAATTATGGTGGGGACGTTGTAAGTTCATTTGTTTTAAATGTTGTAAATTTTAAAAGGAATATTAATTTTCAATCATGGAATCTCAGAAATCATCATTGGAGTTTTGAAATATAATTCCGATCTTTTGATTCCCTTGAGTTGATGTTTTTATATTTAAAATAAAGATTTGATTGTGGATTGGAGGTTTTTAGAGAATTCTAACTGTTTGGACACCAAAATTTGTGTTTTTTGAAGGTGTATCCTACAATATATTGTTAGCAGAAAATTAGTTCTAGCCATATTTTCAAACCACGCAACACATTTTTTATTGGTTCCCAAGCTAAGTAAACCATGTGTAAGGCCATCAAAAACAATACATGTGTTTTTGGTTTATTATATACATATCATAAATTTTGTTTATGGTATGTTAAACCATTCAATTTGTCCATGTGAGAGAGTTTTCCTCACATATTAGAGGTGACCAGTTTCTACACGATTTGAATAAGCCATGTGGCCCATTAAAGAGGGGGAAATGATATTTTTCCCTCCATCCCATAAAATATTTTACCTCATATTATACATCATTTCACTATAAAGCACCACCATGTGAATCCTTCTAAGTTTCCCTTCCTCTTGGGGAGATTTCCATCATTGTTGGTTTAAACCAAACAAAATCAGATTCCTTGGAAGCATATAGTTTAGTCGTCAACTCAGTTACCTTCAATTGTGTTCTTCTCCTTTTTCCCCTATGTATGGATTCCCTATTTAGACTTATTATTTTGAATTATATAGGATCATGGTGTAATTTAATACATATATTAGATATCTTTTCCATTCTAGTAATAAAATTTCCCATGAGGCTGTCTTCCCAATGCCTCATGTCATTTCATTGATGTTTTCTATCTCTGTAAATTTATAATGATTTAATGAATAGATTAAATTATTAGTTTTTTTATATATAGTATTCATATAGGGATTATAAATTATTCAATGCAAAAGATGTTTTGAGGGTTGTTGAGAAGCAATAGATCTTGGTTTTTGTGTGATGAGATCGACCAACGCGATTTTTAGATTTACGATTTTTTAATTCATGTTTTTTATTTTTTATATCTTTTTTTAATTCATTAATTAACATGGAATTATAAATAATTAATTTCTAGTGGTATTCCATAAAATAATTAATACGTATATCTCGGACGATATTGGATGGGACGTGAAATCTATTATCTTCCCTTATAAAATAAATCGAAGAATTCTTAAAATAAAAGTATTCTAGAATACCAACCCTATGGTATATATTCATGTTTATAAAAGTATGTGTATGGTTGAGGTCTCCCCTAGGGATGAAATTTCCTAATTAATTTATAACAATTTATTTCTAATTAAATAATGTTAATATTTTTAATGGATTAATTCTAGGGTTCAATAAAATCTTTTGTGTTAGACTAATGTCATGGCTTGTAGTGGTTGAGACATAGTTCCTTGAGACATAGAGTAGCCTCTAGAAGTCTCAACCAGTGAGTCTATACTTGGTC
Source organism: Viscum album (assembly GCA_963277665.1). NCBI lineage: Eukaryota > Viridiplantae > Streptophyta > Magnoliopsida > Santalales > Viscaceae > Viscum > Viscum album. The sequence continues at coordinate 1,417,223,388 of OY728123.1, read as the reverse complement.
AGACATTCCAAATAATGTATTGTACTAGTAGGAAAAGCATTAGCTAGATCAAGCCTAGGTTGGTTATTTAGACATTCCAAGAGAGACATTGGCACTGAGATTATGCCATTCTACATCTCCTAATTGTTTCTTTAGTGATAAAACCCTATGTAACCCGCAAGGTCATGAATAACTAGTCACAATGGCATGGAATATAAAATCCTAATGTGTAGGCTGTTGACTGTTGACCATGGTACAAACTCCTAGGATCCCAAGGAGGAAACCTTTACTTATGTATAGATCATGAGGAATCATAGCATAATGCCTCTCTATGGTTTTGATCTATGGGACCCTAGTGGGTGCCCTGATAGTTGACCAACCAAGACACAATGATTGTGGGTTTTTTGTAGAGATGGTGGAAGGTATCACCTCAGAACTCTTACCAAATGTGTAAGAATAAGAGGTTGTGGTAGTAGTAGTGTGTTTAATAATTAAACCACCCGCTATATTTTATTTATGATTTAACACATTTATTATTGATCAAATTATGATTTCTAGATGTACTTACCAATACATATCCATGGTTCTTAATGTGATATATTGTTATAATGTGTATTCCAGGAGTTAATTCTCAGAATCTAGCCTTTGATTTTTATGTAGTCAATTTTCACATTTACTGGAAAACCCTTTCTCACTAGGATTCCTTCCTACTAAAGAATTATACAGGAGGTAGTTGACAATGTTTTGAATCCCATCTTTGAGATAATATCTAAGATTAATGTTGATCCCCTCATGTGATGACTAGTATTCACCCTTCAATCAGGTTGTATTAATCATTACACAATTTCCCAAAATTTCTTATAAAATGGGGATGTTCATCCATTTAATGAATTTCCCACATGTTTTTATATTAGTTCAGGATGTTATATGTGGATGTATTCATCATTAATTTATAATTATTAGAGATGATGCTCTATACCCCATCGGTTCATGATGTTGGGAATGGAGCACCTCTTCATTTGTTAAGATTTTTTCGACAAGGTGATAGTTTTTTTACTGGAAGATTTTGGAAACACAAATCCACATTAATTTTTGGGAATTTATGGGTATGATTCTATACACCTTTTTGGTTTAGGATGTCAGATAGGATTATCTGATTAATTGATTTGGTGAATCATATGTTTCATTATGTATCCCTAGTTTTGTTTCGTGGATAAATTTACCCTATTTTAATTATGATACCCTTATGATATATGGTTCAAAGAAATTTCCAGTGCTAGATGAAGAAGGTACAGTTGATCATGAGAATGAACCCAAGGTGGTACTTATTTATTAATAGCTTGAGTGTAATGAATTCTATCTCAATGCCTTCTTTATATTATGTCCAATCAATATGGATCATAGTCCCAACAATCGACTGTGGTTTTACATTATCCTCTTTAATTTGTTTCTATCATGACTTGGATAAACCTATTCCATGGGCATGATATTATGCTATAAGACCAATGAATGAATATTTTTCCTTATTTATTATTATTTATTATTTATTTTTTGTTGTTTTTATTCTAGTGAGTCGTTCACATATACATACACTAAATATTAAGTTATATGTATAACCCTGTATTGGTTATGGACTTCTCATTTTTTGTACTCATACTATGATCACGTTGTCAAAGTACATGGGTACCTAAGTAGATTTTACCTTGGATTTAGGCATAGTATGGGTCGAGACCTAGTACTGATTAAACTAGATGGATCAAATATGTATGTATAAATTAGGTTAGTGGTATGGATCATTGTGGTGAGTAGAGACATGTACATTTATTTATTCTTTCTATATACTCCTATATATGTGGTCATCTCTGTGGGAGATCAGTGTGGTATGTATGAAATGATCATTAATAAGCTCGGTACATTATATTTTATATGAAAACATTGAGTATATATATATTACTTCCACATTATTATTATTCAATTAAATGTGTGTTATTTGGTTATTTCCACTAGTTTCTTACTCTGATATGAGGGTATAGTATCCACAAAGACACACACTAGGACCTCTCTTCTAATTTGTATCCATTAGAGTATGGGGATGAGAAATTGATGCCTTGTCACCAACTTGTCTGGTTTTTTTACATAGAGTGATATGGTCTTGGTTGTAACAAAAATAGGTTATACCTATGCATCATAGTTGAGACTAACTGATATTCCATTTTGGTAATGTGATTTCCTCTCTATGTATTTATAGATAAATACCTTTTTACCAGGCTAATTAATTATTTAATTTTCCCAAATAATATGAAATATGAACAAGAATGTGATGATCTAGAATAAAATAAATCATTAGTTAAATTTTATTTTATAATAAAAGTACCTACCCCCACTCTTATGGGGACATTAACTTCAGTTGTTATGACCAAATAATAACTTCCTTACCACTTTTCCTCTTGTATTATAGATTAACTTAATGATTAGGGAATTGGTTTGAATGATTCCGCATCTACCTAAATTTTAAGCAATATAAAGTAGTGGTTTATTTCTCCCAATTTTATAAAAAACTACCACTCCTTTTATGATTCTATCAGGAATCGTATTTCTAGAATTATCACATTAGGGAAATCCCATCATCTCTTTCTTCTATATCAACACATTTATTTTTTCATAGTTCACTTCTGACATCTCCTTTCCATGATTTCCATTAAATATGTAATACATATAAAAATATTTATTTTTCTTGATGTGGCATGATAAAACATCATCAAATGATAAAAAATTATTTAGATAAAAGTTCCCATTTGAGGTTCATCTTACACCCTTCAATGAAACAATCAATATTTCTTATTGGATTATTTTCTAGTCTGTTGCATGCCATGGTAATCTTATGTCGCTAACCTCATATTCAGGAACCATTTTTTCTTCCTTATGATTTAGGTTATAGATGTTTTTCTTTATTTCATCTCATTTCTCTTGAAGAAAATAATTCTTGGATAATATGAATTTTAAATATCTCAATTCCATACATTTTATTTCATCATCTTTTTTACGATTCTAGATCAATGACTACCATTCATCCACTTCTCTAATTAAAAAATAATATATCAAAATTTATTTTTACCTTTCATTAAATCCAAATTACATTAATATAGCTTCAAAGGACATGACCCATTAGTTAGTTACCAATCCATTGGTAGTTACATTAAAGTATTCATGCTTCTGTTGGATAATTCGATCAAACATAGGTTCATAACAATATAAAAAACACTTTTCTCCATACGAGAAATGTTATTTTTCATAACTGGGATTAGTTTCTCAAATATTTTCATAATTTTCTCATATAAAGCACCTTCTATATATATTTACTCATAAGGGAAATACATAAACATATTATGACTCTGTAAATGACTTCCCTTTCTTCTTCTAGGTTCTATATCTAAATAATGGCCCACACATAATATGATTATAACATTATGAATATTAATCCATAGAGTAAAAACAATATTAAGGTAAAAGTTATAATATATTACAATGGATTATCATAATGTGTATTCTAGCATTAATCTTTTAGAATCTAGTTCCCATGGGTCCCACTAAGTTTTCAATATTACAAACGAAAATGGGCCAAACTAAAATGACCCAGAGTCAGTGTATACATTATTACATTGGTACAAGATACAAAGGAGTAAACCACCAAGGATGAATATATTTATCATTCTTGCAAAACTAGTTACATTCATGTCTTTAAAATTTTATTGCAATTTAAAAACATAATGGTTAAATGTTTGCTTCATCCATGAAAAACATTCAAGTATTCCTTCTTCATATCATAGGAAAAGGAAAACAGAACAAAGGTTTAAATCATATGATTGTTATATGATAGAGTACAATAAAATAAATAATGAGAATACAAGGAAATAAAAATTTGGAAAAGGGGATAAATAATACATATTTCATGTAATCAATAACATACGATTCAAAGTGTATGTGTGGAAAATATAAATATCATAATCACATGGATAATGACAGATGAAATATTAATTATTGAAATACATAATTTCATATGACTTCATCTTACCATAGAGGCCTTGTTTGTAGCATCATGAACCTTACCACTAAGCCCTTATGTAATGACTATTTATTAAAAGGGTAGGTACACACCAAATACATAATTACTTTTCATAAATGTTTGTCTCATGAGACATGTTGATACATCAAGGGGATACCTATAATAATGTCCACAAATCACATATGAATTTATAATTCACAACTTATATATAGATCCAATATTATAGTACATAATATATATGCTTTATCAATTGATAAATAACTATATTGAATAATGAATACAAAAAATCAATATTTCGCCAACAATTGAATTACCTTCTTCACAATATTCTTTCAAGAAAACACCATATTTTTAAATGATATATGTTAATTAGATATTAAAATGTTAAATAAATGAAAGGTATAAAATAATATGGATATAATATGAAGATAATAATACATAATAATATATAACATGATCACAAGAAAGTGAATGGTTACAAAATAAGATATAATCTATAAATCATTAAAGGACGATTGAAGACCACCAATTTTCCAAAAATGATGTTATGAAATAATGAAATATAATTAGATAGTTTTATTTTAAAATTGTTGAAAAACATTAAAAAATATCTTTCCAAAATGTTTTTGAACATTTTAATAAAAATTAATTAATAATATATTCTAAAACTACTTTTAACATTTTAAAAAATAATCTATTTTTATTTTAACATAAAATCAATATATCCATATAATAATGGAAAATGGTTTTATGTTGAAAAAACTAAAAAACATATAGATTTATATAAAGAGATTGCAATGGTCAATGTGGTGGGAAAATATTTTCTCATTATATTCGTTAAAAAGAACATTCCATTCAAACTTTTATGAACAATTAAAAATCTAATGTTCAAAAAACTTTTAAAAAGATTAATTTTAAACCTATGAAAGAATATTTAAAGGTATTAGTAAAATATATTTAACAATGACTACGATGTGGAAAAAATAATATATAAAATTATTTCGATACTATTGACATGGAATAAAATTATTCCTAACCAAAAGCCGATAAATTATGTCGGTTTTTCTAAAAAATATTATTTGATGACTGTTGGGTGAAAAATATAGGAATATTTAGTAGAAAAACATGGAAACCCAAAAAATAACCAAAGGGTCAGATAGTATTTTGGGTTTAAGATACAAATATCAAATTATTCTTCCAATAAAATATTTAAAAAATAAAAAACCCGAATAAGAGTGAGATTATAAATTAATCCTTGACGCCTTTAATAACTTTTGAATGAAAACCCATTAAAATAGAAAAATTAAATTAAAACATTAAATACCATTGATAAATATGAAAAAATTCAACAATATTTCAAATAGGTAGTATATACACCCTATAAAATAAATGAGGTGTATAATTTTAAATATGTCATAATATAGTGTAATTGAGATGAAAATCCATTACCATTGATTCCTAGTTGATAAGACACATTATTTCCTCACATGTAAACATTTGAAATTTATTAAATTTTATTTTAACAATATTTTTATTAATATTATGTTTTCTATGCCCCTTTTATAATTATTTGACATCAATTCATTGTATAGTTCTTACATACATCAACCACATAAGGTACATTAGTCAAATTCTTAAGAACTAATTCATTATGTTTACCAAGGTAAATGGTGATTCAAATGGTTTAATTATATATTTAATTTTAATAATTTCATTAATATTGTTTTTAATCAGTTTAGTCAATTTTAGAACCATTCAAGGAAAGTAGTAATAAAAAATATGTCATTTATATAGGTAGTAGTTTGGACGTATGCATGATGATTTTTCATTTTTCTTAAGGGTTGGGAAATAAATAATTTATATAATGATTATTAATTCTAGAATAATACTTATTTCAAAAATATAACATATATTCATTACATAAATACTTATTATCATCCTTATAAAGAGGAGATGAAATATTAATCACATCGCTTCATGAAGGCAGTTGTCTATACATATGAACGAGGAACATCATCATTTCCTAATATATAGAGGGGTAATATGGTAGGTGATTTGTTATATTTATTGAAATATAAATATATATTAAATTTATTATATATACCAAAAATATATCTAAAAAACCATACATGAATTACGGTGAAGGGAAATGGATCACATTGCATCTTGGAGGTGGTTGTATTCACATACACATGAGCGACATTGTCATTATCCAATAGATGAGAATGATGAAAATAGTATATGTTTCATTATAATGATAAAATTTCAGTATATTTATGATATTTATTTCATTATATTAGAATAGATAAAAAATTACTAAGTTAGAAGATTAAATAAATTCAAAGGAGTTGATAAACATGTCCACCTCTAATTTCTGAATCCTCATTTTGATTACAACCTAATTCTTCTTGAAGTGATCTGTTGGATATAATATAACCTTTAGGATGTGGAGAGGGATGTTTGGAATGTATTTGGGTTATTGTTGATTAATATAAATGGATTAGGATATGTGTATAATATACGATAATAGTATCCCTTTTATATTTTAGGTGGGTCACACACTTGTGATTATTCTAAACATTGAAATAAGAGAAGGCCAATTTCATGGAAGGTAGCTCCAATATGAATAAATATATTAGGATAGACGAGATAGGGTGAAAATAAATTCATCCAATTGGAATTTGGTTAGTTTTTAATTTATTATAAACCTTAAATATTTTTATTAACCACCCTCATGTGCACCCTTGTTGTGGTATTGAATTTTTACCTCAGTTTCTATTAATAATTCACAAAAATTAATTTTCTATAATTACTTAATATGAATCCATTAATTACAAATATAAAATCCCTTTTTTAAGATGTAATTTTTTATATGATAATTTTATTAATTTTATAAAAATAACATAAAAATTCAGTGACTTTTTTTTGGAAAAATGCATTTGTAATTATGAAAATAAATTTACACCAAAATAATTTATGATTTTGGCTCTCGTGATTTTTTGGAGTAAATGTATATATTTTTCTCATAAAAAATTTCAAAACCTAATGTAACCCAGCAATTACTTAGATAAAAATAAGAACCAAAAAAAGTCTTTTATTAAAATAACACATTCGTTGTGTTTTTAAAATTTCATACATATATTTATAAGAAATAAATTTTGACTTTTTGATGGTTATGTAAGAACTACATTGACACTAAAATTGATTTTTGTAAATATCGTGAAATAATTTATATTTTAAATTTTTTAGATTATTTTTGTATGATATATTAATTATATTATTACACATGATTATTTATATAATGTTTTTTTGGCATGGTTATGTTTTGATGATCTCACAAAAGATACAATGTTTTTTCTAACTTCATTTATTTTTTGAAATTCACAAAAACTATCAATTTTTCAAAAAGTACTAAAAATTATACCGTACACTGATTTTTATAGGCTAATTTTAAAAATAATTTACATTATATAAAAAATTTCTAAAACTGTCAATATTTAATTATAATTACTTTTTGCATAAAAACAATAAAAAATATATTTATATTAAAACTTATATTTGAAGAATCAAATATATTTAATATAAATTAATTGTATATTTCCTAATAATTAATAAATATATTTCATAATATTGTTATTATTATTCATATTAGGAAATTCATTACATCGGTTATAACCATCATTTTGATATTTTAATATTATATCATGGTTCATTTTACTCAGTGTTTTGTACAACAATAGCAACTGAAGAAATAAAATTGTTAAAAGGGAAATATTTCATTAAAATATCAGCATGTTGCATTAATTTAAAATTTGTAATATTTTATTATTCAGCTAAAAATCAACTATTTCATGAAAAAAACTAAAAAAGTTTTATAATCATATATTTACAAGATGAATTCTAAAATGAAATGAAAATTATAAAATTATGATTATAAAATAATGAGATTGTTATTTTAATCCCATTCTTAAATTATGTTATGTGCATTAGGTTATATTTTATTTTGAATGAAATATTCACTTTCAATAATTGATGCTCATGTGTTACACCCATATGCAATTGGATGGGTGATAAACTGTTTTAATTGACTAAAAATAGAATGATTAGGTGTATATAAATGAATATCTAAAATTTAATTCCTATAAAATACTAGATATTAATAATATATATATTTAATCCTTAAGTAAGGAAATTGAGATTCAGATCCCATAAATAAAACAAAAACACAAAAACATAAGCACAAGGAATCAATAAAAATGAATATATTTTTAAAGTAAAAAAATGATGAGTGGAGAAGATTATTTAATGAGATAAATAACATATAAAATGATGAAAAAGTATGTATAGAGAATGATAATGAATAATATATGAGGGAAGTCTTTATTTTCTATTTACTGAATGTATCTGATTGAGAAGATGAAATCAAAATTAATAATCAAACATGTAGTCAAAATATATAATTAGTAGGTTGACAATAAAATAGAATATTTTTCAGTTTAACAATAATAAAACTCATTCAGTTGATAAAATCAATTAGTTGAATTAAATTTAAGTATATTACGTTACAGATATAAATAATATGAACCAAAATAATTAAATTTCTCTGCTCATAGTTGCACTAAAAGGCATTACGAAATAAAGAAATGAAATAATTAAATATCATGAATAATAGAAATAAGAAGAACATGATTATTATTTCATTTATCTTCTTCTCTTGAATGAGATCATACACTACTTACTGCTCTAGTCTAACTACATTCTATAATTCTATCACAGGAATGTCTTCTTATTTCATCAGAAATTCAATTCTATTCTCTTAACATTTAAAATACATTTTAGTATTTTTCTATGAAGATACAAAAATCTCACAACCATTAATACCATGTGGAAGTAATATGAGCATCTTTTATCCCCCCCACTTTATTATTGTTATATACTATTAATTTATCCCTTATAACTAATTGATGATTCCATGTGTATCAAGATAAGATTGAACCTATGCATCCCATCGATCCTCATACATCTTACTTCATTAGCTTCCAATACTAACATGTGTCAATAAAATAATTCATAACTCTAAATAATCATTAATGACTTGAATATATTTAATATATCTTTTCTTTTAACATGTCATGGTGACTTTGGATCCATGTAAAACCTTACAACACACTGTCAAGGATTCCTCTCAAGCCTACTCTATAATGCACCTCATTCAAACCTGCTTCTCATCTGATACTTAGTTATGGAAATAATACCCAAAGAACCTCATAATAAATAACATCAAACACCTATTGGGAACCCATTCATGAATCCATATTTGAAGTGATAAGAAGTTCTAAGGTCCCTATCATCTCCAAACCAATGAAAAAAGGAATCACCAATAATATTATATCTCACTGAATGACTATATATCATCCTTGATAATGGTCTTAAATCCTCAAAAACAAATTCCCTCTTTGATTATATTCATCTATATTAGTGAAAATCATCCGAGATTTGGTTTTGTGTCTCAGAAATTTGGAGACATTCAAATTGGGTTCATCTTCTTCAAGATCTGATTTAGAATTCAACTACATGGTTGATCTATCCTTGTTTCTGGTTCAACCACGAATGTTTCTTTTATTATCTTCATTATGGATATAATTTATTTTTTTTTTCATTTCTTTAAAAAAATATTGTTATATTTTTATCAAATTAAACATAGAAATAGATTGAACCCAAAGTTCTTCTAATTTGAGCATAACCATATCCCAAATCAATTCATCTTAATCATAAAAGAGAATCATTCATCAGTCACCATGGTTCATCATCTATATAATGCTTAGTTCCATTGTAAAATATTTCATCCTTCTAGGAATGAATCAACATTTAGCCCATTTTCAAATTAGATCTAGAAATGATCAATTCTTTAGTCAGACATAGGATACCACCCTTCAAATTGATGAAACCCAACTCAAATCGTCATCCTCAACTCATATATCATATTAGATGATTATATTAATGTAATTGTAAATTCTATTCCCCAAGAGGATAAAATATGTGTACTATAACCATTTCGATGTAAAATTTGATATGTGGCCTAATAATAATTCTCTGACATGATTTCCTTCCAGAATCAACTTTGTGAAATACCCCGGACACAAATTGTCTTTGTTTCAACTTGGGAAAAATGGTTCTTTTGAATAAGATTTTCAATTTGGATATGTGATTTGGGTCGAATTGGGTTATTTCATGACCTCTCATAATTTGTCTATATAGAATTTTTAATATTAAATTCATTAAGGGGCCTTTGCATTCTAATTACTATAAAAGTGAATTAAAAACCCATTAAAATGAAAATTTGAAATCTATTAAATTATAAATAATCTAATTAAAAAAATTCTTCCAATCACAAAGTGTACTAAATATTATCATGCTAAGAATAATATATCAATTAATGAAATTAAAAAAATTTAATAAATTTGTTCAAAAAAATTTATGAAAATAGAACCAAGAACAACTCAGCATTAAGTAAATAAAGTCTTAATTATTCATCATACAATAAAATAATAATATTTTTCACACAAAATATTCAAATGTAATTAATTCTCTATTATAATCACATTGGTTCATCGAAAATACAATAGTATCAGAAAAATGAAGTGAAAACATGTAATGAAATAATGGCTTATCAAATTTCCTCAAAATTATGCATTTCATGTCGTTGTGTAATTACTTAATCAAATTCCATGGAAAATAATGAATCTCAATACCAAAAAACTTGAATTCCAAAATGAATTAGTCTTCAAATAAATTTACCCCCATGGACTTATGAATGTTGAAAATGTGATTGTAACCTTTAAATGTAATAATTTTATTTGAAAAATATATTTCATAATTTATAAAAATTATTGAAATTGAAAATTTTGAAAAGAGTTATGAACATTAAATTTTCACCTATTTGGAACATCCAAACTTATCATTACCTCCTAGTAAACTGAATAACATTTTTAGAAGGCATAATAATTAGACAATCTGTTTGGATGATCAAACCTAAAAATTACAAGGTGTCATAAATTACCCACCCAAAATCATAATGAATTAAAAATGGAAGAATGAAGGAAAAGTGTCTTATCCTAGATTTGGATTTTAATTTCATATCCCATTATTATGTATTTCATTTGATTTTAGTCAAAACCAAAAAAATTAAAACTAAGGATTTTTTTATAAAAATCATCAAAAAAATACCAAAACAAATTATTTCAAGAGGAAAATAAAAATCTTTCACTAAATTAAATCCATTAATTATAAGAATTTAACCTCCTAAAACAAGCATAAAAATCATAATTGTCAAGAAAAATTTTGAAACAATGAAAATGTACATAAAATATTAAAAAACCAATTTTGAAAAAATAGGTGTTTTTGGATGTTTAATAGAGTGAATATGTATCATCACATTAAATTTCCCATTCTCCAAACATAAAACCCCAAATTATCCCAAATGATATATTTTTATATTTATGACTTGTTTGGAATCAATTAAAATTCAAAACTATACATTATTAAAATATTCCAATGATGATTCAAGGGGTTTTATGTAATTTAAACATCTTGAAACCACAATAAAAATTAATTTTTATCAATATTTTTCAAACACGTTGGGTTATTAACACAATATTTCAAAATTGATTCATAAAAATTTTCAATGATAAAGAATTAAATCAAAACTAACTCCGATTACTAACAACAATAAAAAAAATTATTAGGTTTGAAAAAAATGTGAATTACCCCATACTTAATTTAATAATGTGTGAATTTTTTAATAAAATATAAATTTAAATGATTTATGTATAATATTTTAGAACCAAGAAATTTATAGAAGAATATAAATTATAACTCTCCTAATAGAGAAGCTATAATAACTTGAATTCATTCAAACATTTCACATATTTCTCTGAGTAAAGTTCCTTGGTGAGAAGTTAAAGCTCATACGTAATAATGAAATGAGAATGAGATTCCTAAATATTAATTTCAAGATATAAAAAAATTAAAGATATGAATAAAGTTATTTTTACCTAAATTATCTTACTAAAATATCTTATTGACAATGAAAATTATATGAATTTCACTCTAAGTGTTTGAATGTTCTCCCTATGAGGTCTTCTACATCATTCTCAACCATCCCTAAAATTGGAAAAAAAATTATTCCTAATAATATAAAATATTATAAATACCTTGAGTATCCTCCCATGAAATGTTGACTTTATAGTATTGATTCATACTCAATACTTACTCAATTTTCAAGGATATATATGTTATAAAATCCATTCAGATACCCATTCATTTAATTATTGATTCACTGGTCAATCACCAAGAACCGTTGGTTCTCTTATATTACCTACTCATCTAGCCCATTGAAAATAACATAAAGTGTTTTTAAAGATCTAGACTGCCTATATTTAAGCTTCCCATGAAATATTATATATATAGGATAAAAAAAACCTTTTATCCAGGATTGAAATCACTATATAAGATTAAATAATAAATAAAATATTTATTAATCTACTTTAAAATCCTATATTTTTCATAGGACTCTCTCTTAATATCAATGATATAACTCAACTCAAGAAATTTTATATCACCAGCAGATTATGTGAAAATTTTGGGTCTTCAATGCCCAAGAATATTTGCATTTAATCTCAACAGGTAATTTATAATATCTATAAAAAATAATATTATAAGTATACATTCCAATAGGTTTTTTAAATTCACTATAGTAGGCCCATAATGCTTGATCATGTTGCAAAGATCATTCTTTCCTAGAACTAGTCATAGTTCTTTCCAAAATATATTTCAGAACCTGATTAAAATTTCATATTGTAAACTATATTATGGATGTGAAATAGTTATATTTCTATGAATACATCCGCATTTCTCCAATAAACACTTGAAATTATAATTTTTTATATTTTCTCCAGTGTCTATAATAAAATATATAAGAACCCCAAATCGTGAAAAATAATTTTTTGGATATATTTTATAACACAATTTGATTATTAGGAAATACAATAGTATCATTTCACTTGGGAACATAATTAATTATCACCAAAATATATTAATTACCATTTGAAGATGGAAATTTTGAAATAAATTCCAATCCCTAAACATCAAAAAATTCAACATCTAAAATATATTTCTAAGGTAGCTCAAACTTTCTACCCACATTTCTTATAATTTGACACTTTTCATAGCCCAAAAGTAAAATCATAGTATAATTAATAAATCTATGCTAGTAATATCTATCTTTATGGACTTTTTGGGAATTCCTTTCACATCCATGATGGCTACCCCAAGGTGATGGGTGAAGGCTCTCTATAATGGGAAGAATTTACACTTCCATCCAACATATCTAAAAAATACCATTAGAATACTACCTAAAAATTAATATGTTATCCAAAAAATAGTATTTTAACTCACCAATGAATATATTCCTTTGTTTATGGGTGAGATATTTAGGAATGACTCTAGTAGCTAAAATTTTTATGAAATATTTATTCCTTGTGTATTGTTTGATAAAAATTGTGGGAATTTTTTTCATTCAGAACAGAAGACTATGCCTCTAAAGGAAAATAATTTTGAGTACTAAAAAACATTGAAGAATTTTTATCCGCATCTTTCTCATTTCCATGCATATATTTAATTTCTTATTCAAATTCATAAAGTATAATTATCCATCAAATAAAATTCTTATTTAACAATATTTTTCCATAGGAAGTATTTCATGGAAGAATGGTCTAAAAAGGAATTTAATTTGGAACCTATTAGGTATTTCGTAAAAATTTCTAAATATATCACTATATCCAAAAAATCCTTCTCATCTATGGTGTAATTTAATTTATAATTACTAAAACATTGGTTAGCATAATACCCTTCATTAAATTTATTATCTTTCCACTATCTTTAAACTACTACTATAGCCACATCACTACCATCAACCACAATTTCAAATGGTACCTTAAAATCAAGTTCAATGATGTTATGTAATGAAGTGTGATTTTCCTTAATATGATTAAAACATTCAGGAATGTTTTCATCGCACAATAATGATGTTTCATACTATAATACTGATAAATTAGGCATAATTATTTTAATTAAATATTTTAGGAATATTTTTTAAAAATTGGCACACATTAGAGAAATCCTAACACCTCTGACATTTACAAGAGGGTGAGTATTATTAATAACCTCTACTAAATAATTATAAATCACATTTCCTCTAATATAATTCCTGTGACAATGAAAAATTAAATCGGTAACTAAAAATTAATATTTCACCCAATTATGAAAAAGATTGGTCCTTATGAATATCACTAAATTAAGTTAAAATTTTTGAATGAAATCTCTCTAAAGTACTTCAAAAAATGTAAACGTTTCCCATGATAATCTCAATGATTCTGTCAATACATTCTCAAAAAAATTTCACCATGCATCATTGAAATGTGATTGGGGATCCACACAATTCAAAAGAAATTATATGGTAAAATTTTTTATCTAAAAATTCATGTGAAATTGGAATTTTTATGATCCACTAGGGATATGGGTATCGAGTTGAATCCAAAATAACCATCATTAAAATATAAAAATTCATTCCCATATATCCTCTAAAAAAATTTATTTAAGAATTGAATAAGAAAATTATCTTTTCTTGTAAAATAATTTAACATTCATTAATAAATTTTAAATCTCCACATGGTGGCTTTTTAAAAATTAATTTTTTAATTTTAATACTTTTTAAAATTTTATAAAATCCATTATTGAGAAATAATTTGATCGGAAGGACCGAAGCATGATCTGAGATAGAATAAATGATCTCTATATTTAGAGACTTTATTACCACTTCCCTCACATCCTACTTAATGTTTGGATTTTATATCCTTTGGCCCATACCTCTTGTATTATGATAATTCATTAGTGGAATCCACTTCATAAAAAGTGAATTATATAACACAATATGATTTTATGATCATTTTAAAATAATATTAATTTCTTTGATATCTTATGTTACATGAAGCACTATGTTTTAACAAATCACAATATATTGTTAATATTTTTATTTAAACATGACTATTATAACCTTGGTGATAAAATTAGTGCCCTAAATAGAAAATTCCACATTTTTAAATCATGTATGAAGGTTTAATATAATGATATTATATTGATAAATAAATAATTAGATTTAATGTCTTTATATTCTTCAAAAATACATTCATCTCCAAAAATATTTCTTATTGTTTTTTTGAAAAAGTAATAAAATAAACTTTTTAAACTTTTTGAAAATTAGTCTGAACCATTTAACATAATTTTGGATGTTTAGGTTCTGGAATTAACTTAAATTTATTCTTTTTATTTTTCAAGAAGGATTGATTTTTTAATAAATACTGAAAAATACTAATTTATATTTAAATTTTAAATTTTTTTTATATATTTAAGTGTTATATTTTATAATAATATGGTTTTAAAGGTAAAATTAATTATGCTATATTATGATTAATCAAATTCAGGTAATTTCAATCAACATAATATTTAATTTTTATATTAAGACCATCTATACATATGAACACCTTTTTTTTTAAAAACATTTTTTTAACTCATCTATGGATAAAATATCAAATTAAATACTTCCACTTCTATAAATTTAATTAACTAAAATGGATTTCATATTTTGAATCTAAATAATTAATAATATCTAATAAGAATTACTTATGTTTCTTCAAAATGTGTATTAAATCATTTTAAATTAATTACCATAGTTAAAGATAAAATGGGTTTATCAGGTCTAAACTAATTATATAAGAGCCAAATTACCTAAAACATGTATAATTTTTTATGGACTATTTCTGAACTTATATCATGCATAATTTATAAATATTTCATGTTTAATCCATTTTGTGTGTGTAAAACATGGGAGTATTTTTTTTATTTCCAAAAATTCCATGTTTATCCTCTCCCCTACTAATAGTATGAAACCACCCTTTAATCTCTCATTCACACATTAAAATCCTTTTAGTTCGACCACACACATCATTAATCATTTAATTACTCTTCTATCCACATCCTAGCGGCCTTATTCTGATTATAAAACCCACATATGAAGGGTTTTTGTACTAACTAAAAGTGTTTTTCCATAGAAGAGGTATCATTCATAACTGAGTATTTTTGTTTTATTTCTTCTTCCACTACCTTTCCATTGTTGTACCGACTTATGATTTTTTTTCTAAATAATGAAGGAGGGTGAAATGAGTTTCTAAAATTTTCCATAATATTAGACCATAATATTGAATTTATGTGAGCTCAATTCATTCCTTAAAAATATATTCAGTAGAAATATTAAAGTATATAAAAGAGAAAATAAACACAAATATTTATAGTTGATTAGTGAACAGAAATCCCCTAGTCCACTCTCCCAACACTATACTATATGAGTTTGGTTATTTTCCCTATAACACCCATTTTTCTAGGGGTCGCAACAATATACAAGTAGTTTCACATAATAAAAAGGATCGGTAGTTATCATCCAAGATCTCCCTTTTCAAGACCTATCCACTATCTTAAAAACACTCCTACACTGATTGTTAATAAGATAGAATGATACAAAACTATTTATTGAAACATTTGTAGCACATAGTCTAAAGAAGAAACTGAAAGTGGATGAAAAATATTCTAGAAAAAATGATAAACTCCATGTTATATCTTTATATTATAATCAGTGAAACTGATTGAAATGATAGGAATATCATGAATGATTTTGGATTGAACTATATACTGGTCTTTGGTGTTTTATTAAATGCAATCAACTATCTATATTTTAATGTATTAGCTAACTGATCATTTTATATATCCTTTTAACATGATCAGAAGATAATTATAATGTCCAAGAGAGCTTATATAGTGATCATGACATGATAGGATGTAAAGGATAAGCATAAAAACATTCCAAATATAGTAATTACATTTGTGGAAGTGATCTCATAAATATTCTCTTTGTTCATATCCTTCCAATTGTAGAATGTAATGTTCAAACCAATATTCCCTTAAATGTATATTCTCATTTTTCATGTGCACTATATGAATAAAATTACTTATCAAACAATTGTAAAATTAATGATTACATTATGTAATACTAGAATATTCATAAGATACCAACTATAAGTATTGTACATCAATAGATAACGTTTTAAAAATTATTTAACTCTTCTTTGTAAGATTTAATGACCTAAATGTTGTGAAAGATAATTCTCTATAATAATATAAATATGTTACTATGATGTAACAATTATCTTCTTTAAATCTTTTTGGCCAAAAATTTACTTTTCAGAAGTTAATTTCCTTTAATATTTCTATTCTGGCTAAATAAACTATCATGAGAAATATAGTTGTATATAGTAAGATAAAGTGTTATGTATTCGAATAAACATTGACACTTTCTTCATACAAGTAACTAAATATGTTCTCTAATTTTCAGAACATAAAATATTTTGGCACAGATCCAATGATTTATATATCATAATATATACACTTTAAAAAACATCGTATGATAAACACAATCTGAAATACTTAGGATAAACATATTAGAATAAAAGTAGGAATATTATTACCATAAAAAGATTTAATGTAGCGATATATTGGAATAGAAAGTGTTTTCCAACAATCTCTTACTTTTTATTATCACAAATACCACAAGATAGAAAAATAGATATTTCATACAATACGATTTAAAATTTTAAAAATTTTAAATTTTCATTTTCTTATCCTCCTATTTGAAAAAAATTTAATAAATTTCGTTTTTAAATTTTCCTTTACTTATCATCCTTTTTGAAAAAAGAATATAGGTCTTAAATATAATTTTCTATTTTTTCTTTTACATCACCCCTCTTTTGTGCTATAAAAAAGAAGTAAAATAATGAATACACTTTATAATAAAAACAAAAATTAGTAACAATTTACTACACCTGTGGATAAAAAGGATTCAGAATTAAATAGATTTCCTAATTAATCATAAAAATAGTGTAAGAGAGTCATATAATTAAATTTTTATTTTATATGAAAAAGATAAAATCATAGAAAATGTATATATTCTTGGGAAAAAATTTATTTTATTAAATCATGAAAAATATTTAGATAAATAAATTTTAATATAAAACATATTCTAATGTTTTTAATGAACTTTATAATGTTGGTAAAATTCAAATTTTTCTATGAATTCCCATACACTAGACAACACACTTCACAAACATACGAAACAATATTGAATCAATGGAAGTTTTTGAAATTAATTTTTAAAGGAAGATTTTTGAAGGGTATGGGAGGATTATGAGGTAACTAGGATAATGGAAAATTAAAATCATATTTATTTCCAACAATATCACCCATTATAAATAGGCATCCTTCAGGGCTAGCTCTATCTTCCTGAGAAAACGTTAATGGTGCCGATTAGATGCTGAGAGCATCTTGTTGTGCCCTTACCTCATCAAATGTATTTATAAAACTAATTGATATTATATTAGATAGTTAATGTAATGGAAAATATATTTCTATAGAAATCCTGATGTGATCCCTTTGATAGATCTCATATAGGTCTAATATTTCTTTTAAAACATGGATAAGTGGACTGATAGCCATAATGAATTTGTGGTGTAAGAAAATGTCTTCCATGCATCTAAAATAGGGAATCTTCTTATGCATCATTTTTTTCAAAATCATTATTTAGTTGTCCAAAATAGTTTTATGTCAATTTCAGAGATGATATGAGAAATATGATAATAAATTATTCATTTCTTCCTTCTTGGTACAACTACATATCATATTCTCCATGATATCAAACTGGTTTTCTATTATACCAATGATAGAAGCAACTAGTTTTACTTTTTGAGAAAATTTTATTTCATAGGATTAAACAAAATCATCTACTTCTACCTTATATTCATCTTTTGATAAATATCGATTCAAATTATGAACAACTACTCAATTTAGATCTTCAACATTCTTTTTTATGAAATAGCGATTTTTCATAAGAGCTAGACATTATATATAATCATGTGATGATAAATAATGCATATTTATTCATTTTAAAAGAATTTTCTTGTCCTTACGGTCTCTTCTTTTTCAACATCATGCTAATCTCATTTGATTACATATCAAATAATTTAATTGTTTCACTAAAATAACTAGTAACCTTCTTAATTATTCTATCATGCCTTTGTAAAATTCTTGAACATTTATCTTGAAATAATCTCACATTGCATGGAATCAGTAGTTGATGTCACCATATCCATATTTTGTGTTAAATACATTAGTTTTGAATTTTCTCCAAAACACATTTTAATCTCTCCATGGGATTATTTTTATAGATATTTTAACATAGATTGAACCAAAACTATTTACTTCTTTAGAATCATACTTTAATGATATCTGGTCAAAAAGATTTCTTAATTTTATACTACACTATATCTTGTGGGATTTTAAATATTCTACTGTAGTGAGTAAGATACAGTAGATTTCATAAGCCTTTTTAAGTAACGTATTCCAATTTTAGGTATTTTTATATTTCATCCTTTTCTATGAATGGGATAATTCATTTCCAAGTGATCTTCAAAACATTCATCACTTAATAATTCAAATATGCACCAAAAATTACTTCTTTTTCATTATGAATCTCTTATAATAAGATTCTACCCACTATTCTTGAGTCTATTTTTTCAATCTGTGAGAGTTTTAATCAACCATAAGATGATATATTCTTTCTCTTATGGAAATGGCCTTATCTTGACAAAAAGAAAACATGTGATTAATATCTGGGTATATCATTTCTTTATGAATTGTATTGGTACAGAAACAAGAGAGGGAGGTGTATTCTGCTAATAAGTGATCTTTCAACCAGTTAAATGTAAATTCATACTTTTATTAATTTTGAGGGAGATTTTCTTTAATGTACTAACATTATCATATCATCATATAGTGAGATAAATCCTAAAATTATATTGGCATTTATTATGAATGAGATAACTCTCCCTGAGTTGATACAAGTTCTACTCTAGAAACTGAGGTTATAGGAACCAACTTGGTTAAGGAAAAATCCAAAAAATTAAAAATTTTATTAAAATACTTGCACTTAAGGTCATTAACACATGACAAGGAGTTGTGTTAATATTATAAAAGCTAACTCCAATGTTTCAAAAAATCGTGGGTTATAATTATTCAGAAATGATAAAAGATCAGACACATATTATGAACATGATACTTATATCTCAAAATATAACATGCTAATTTCATAGGATTCTCTATCATAAGTAGACAATGAAAAGTGATATCATGAAAAAGAATTTTCCAATACTCACAATTTCATTGTGATATTCCAGATTATATGAACACGGTCTACACTTTTCCTCTAACCACTAAATTCTTCACAGGATTCTTTTTAATGTTTTTTGTTATGAAGATAGACTTAATTGTCTCCAGTGGGGTGAATCCATCCATGGTAATTAAGAAGGTTATGAAAAAAGGGTATCTTTCCTGAGGGATTTTAGGGGATTCAGCTAACTGAACTGAGGTTATCAAGAGGTTTTTTTGGATTACAGTTGAAGTAACCAAGTCTTCATCATCAGGAAAATTAAAAACTATGGATTTATAAAATTTAAGGACTTAAATTTTAAATAAATACATGATTTTAATTTAATCAAATACATATTCAGAACCCAAAATTTAATTACATTCTTCAACATCATATCATAATTTTTAAGCCATTGAAAATCATTGGATTATCCACTTAACACATTCCTTGAGATCATTTTCCTTTCATTCTAATTGAAGATCAACCTTTGAATTGTTTAATTTTCTCCGTTCATAGAGTTTTTGAAGAATTTAGGTTTTTTAGGTTAGAATAACAAAAGTTTCAGAAGATAGAGAGAAGTTGTTAAATTTTTTGTATATCATTTCATGTTTATAGTTGATACAAAATCTATTTCATTTCAGTAATTGAGGGTTCGCGTAGTGATATTCCAAGTAATTATTACTAAAACTATGTGATTTGACATATTGAATGAAAAAATTACTCCAAAGGGTTTAAAAAAAATAAATTAAAAAAAGAAAATAATGTATTAACATTGAATATGATAAATATTATTTACTAAAATTATTCATAACGAATTCTAACATATTTAATTAAAACATATCAGTAGTAAAATTTTTTGTAAAAATGTATACTAATTGATTTTCTATGAAAAAATATTCCAAAGAGATAACATTTTTTATTCATGATCTATTAATAAATGATTTCATAAATTAATTTTCTTTATTCTTGAATGGTTTATTGGATTCATTGATATGTTGATAGCACTCATGTTATCGCATATGATTAAAACTAATTAAAACTAAATACAAAATCCATTAAGGTATGAATCACCCACAAAACATGTTCATAAAAACATCTTGAAACATTATATTTATCTTTAGAAATTGATAGATCTATAGAGTTCTTATATTTTTTACATGACCAAGACAATAGGGATTTACTATGAAAACAGCAGGTTACTTAAGTGTTTATTCTATATCTTCAACATCCATTTGAATCAGCCTCCGAATATGAGATTATGTATAAATGATAGGTTTATGGAAAAAGAAGAAATGGGGACCCAATTCCTTTTAAATATATTAAAATTATTTTCTCATCATTTAAATGTGAATTGTTTGGATTATATTGAAATCATTCATAAATAGATAATAAAATATAATTTCTGGTCATCATATAGTAATGTAAAAAAATATATAATGATTCCTTTATACTTCTTATTTTAAACTAGTTTTCATGTTTCTTATTATTAATGATTTATGATAGAACACATAGGAGTAAATTATGTGTTACTATTTGTGAGTCCAATCTTCTTATGTAAATGATGTATTTATTTTATTTTATTCAAAATATTTACCAAATATTTTTTATAATCTATAAATCAAATAAAATAGAAAATTTTCCCCATCATACTCAATCTAAATTATTTTAGAATAAGTTTATAAAAGTCATTGAGTAATTTTTTTTGTTGATCTAAAAAACATCATCTATATATATTTAAGCTAACGAAGTATTTGTGAGTGAAATTTTTATAAATAATGTACGATTTGAAATTCCTACTATAAAACTTATTTATAAAAGAAAATAAATTACCATTTTATATCCTGAAATTGGAACATTTTTATGTCCGTATAGATATTTGGTATGTTTAAACGCTGATCTTTGAAAATGAGGACCATAAAAACAAGGAATATGTTATACAAATACTTCCTCTATTATAAATCCATTTAAAAAATATTTAACATCCATATTTAATAATTTAAAATTCATATATGATACATATATTTAAATCATTCTAATATCTTCTACCCTAACTAAAGGAAAAAATGTTTCATCATAATCTATATATTCTTTATGAATATATATTTTGGAAACTAGTCTATATTAATTTCTACTTATTATTCAGTTATTGTCATTTTTTTTTTCGAAAACCCATTTGGTTCCAATTATAGTATTGTTTGGGGGAATTTAAAATAATTCCCTCACATTATTTATTTTGAAATGATTTAACTCTTCTTTCATAGCTTAGAATACAATTTCATCAGATAATGATTCTTTTCTGAATTTTTGTTTAGTTTGGATAGAAAAGCTGATAATTATTCTAGATTTCAAATGTTCCTTCTAGTTATTGAACCTTCATCTATGATTCTTAAAAATATTTATAGAGTTTTATATTTATCGTTTCTAGGTATTCTTATAAACAAAAAATCTCATTCACTATCAATTACCCTTACATGATTTGGTTGAAAGTAATTGTGTTCCAAATCATCATCCTTGTTATTTTTAAAGCGGGGGCTTAGGTCTCATATTTTTTAAAAAATTAATTTGATCATTAATTTAAAACATTTTGTTAAAAATAGGATCACATTCATCAAACATTACAATATTTTATTCTCCGAAAATACATGACCTTTTTTTTTAAATTAATATAATATTTAGAGGTACATGAATAAAATATTTAGTTTCCTACATTATCCTTCAAATCAAACTTTCCATGATTTTTCATATTGTTCAATATATAAATCATGCATCCAAATAATTTAAAACATCCTACTGTGGGTTTTATTTTATTCCATAACTCATATGGTGTTTTATTTTAGATGGGCCTTATTTGTTCTTTTTTAATGATATAAAACATTGTGTTAATAACATCATCCTAGAAATGAGTAGGTATGTTATATTTACATAACACAGTCCTAGAAATTCATCACAATGACCTATTCATCCTATGAGTAACACAATTTTTGTTGAGGTGTTCTGGGGGTAGAGTATATATGTTTAATTAAATTCTTAAAATAGTAAAAATTGAACACATGATTCTCAAAATCACATCCATGATAACTTCTCAAAGACCTGATTTTGATATCTTCTTCATTTTTAAAAAGTTTTTAAAAGTAATTTAAAATATAACATTCATTTTTTCCGAGTCATAATATTTAATCCCATATAGATCTTGACAAATAATTAATTATCACATAAAAATTGATTTACCAGAAAGACATTCATCACTTGTAGGTATGAAAAGATCAATTTGGATAATCTCAATTGTTCTATATGTCGCACCTTCTTTAATTTGTTTGAAATATGACTTGTGTTGCTTTCCCATTTTCCACACATCACATAAATTCATTCAATCTAATTTGAGAATAGGAAGATCAAAAATCAAATAAATTGTAGATAACATTCTCAATGAAATAACATTGTAATGTGTAGGACTTCTATTATAAATCTATGATTCATCAATTATACCCTTTAAATAGATTTTTTTTTCTACACAATGAGTCTAGATCTAGTGTGTAAAAACTATCTATACTGTGTGATTTGAACTATAGAAAGTTATTTCAAAATCTATACAAAAATTGATAGAAAAATAAAAAAAAAATTCCATCATAAAAATTTTGAGAGATAATTATTAGGTTGGGCTTTAATCCATCAGTGTAAAATAATTTATTGATGAGAATTGACTGAGGATTTCCAATTGATCCAACGCTAAATACATTCCCTTTTTTATTGTCACTGAATGTGACATATCCTCCATCATGTTTGGATAAAACAGGAATGTTATAGTAATATCCCCTTATATTCCTTCAATATCCACTATCCATAAAATATTTTATATTTCTGTTCACATTGTAAGTTACTATCAATGAAAAAACTAGAAAATAGAATTAATTTGTACCCATAATATTTTCGGTCCAAAAATGTAATCAATAAGAGATGTAGAAATCCAAATGTTTATAAATTTCTAGAAGACATTTTATCTTGTTTTAGAAATTATTTTGAAAGAATTAAATTTTATATTATAGACACTTGAGGTTCTTCAAGATCACAAATATTGGCATAGTGTCCAATGTCTCCTTAATAAAAACACATAACTTTGGGAAGGTGTATAATCTTAGATCAAGGAACAATGTGATTTTTATAACATTTGGGCCTTTCACCTTGATATCAATTTACATGTTTTTATTTTCAAAATTTATTACAGCAACGTATTTTGTTTAAATAATATCCCCCTTTAGTAAATAAACTTCTTGCATCTTTGATGTCTTGAACCTCCTTCTATCGGTTCTCATTTATTTTAAATCATTCAGTATTCGACACTATATTTTTTTAACTATTTTTTTAATTCTAAATTTTTTTTTATTTTTCCTCTCCACTAAAAATATTATTATAAGATTATTGATGGGAATTATATTTCATTTTCAGGATTTTATAAATGATTTTCAATACCATGTATCACTCATTTAATTCATCATATGTTCATTTTTTTATTCATGTTCTAGCCTATATGAGTAATAAGAATGTACCTCATATGTTTGTGCAATAAAACATATGTTATCCTTCATAATTAGTAGTTTCATCTTCAAATTATTATTATTTTCATTTGATGGAATCAGTAAAAGATATATACGTGTCCTTCACAGCATTCATATATTTCTTATAACCATCCTTCATGAAATATTTCATTTCTATATAATTATCGTCATTAATTTTCTCACAATCCAACGTAATGTATCCCACCATTTTCCACTGATAGATCATCAAATATTTATATTTATCACTAATATTCATGTTCTCTTTAATGTGTCTTAAGAAAAACTCACCTATTGTTATATCACTTTTTGAACATCCAATAAAATTGAGAGAACTTGTCATGTGATTCAGATTTTCATTATGAATCATATTATTTATATGCCTTAGATATTTGTACACAATTAATTTTTATATAATGTTTAGAAGTATATTTATTCTAGGAATCATTTCCCTTCTTCATCATATTTTGTTTTTCAATTCTAGTTTCCATTTTAGTTTCTCACAACATGAGAGATAAAATGAGACATTTATTTTAATTTTTTTTTCTCCTATGGATTATATGATGGCAGATGATATCTTTCTCCACATGGGTGAAAATACCATGAGAACATTGAACTCTTGTTCAGGATCAATGACTCGTGTTATTAGGGATGTAATATTATTCACAATATCTAAGAGTATTAAATTTACTTAAGTAATTCTCTATCCATTATCCATTTTGAATGTATCAAACATAACATTAGATATATCATATCTAAGATCTCCTACACTATTAGTAACACTAAATGAACCTATTTTAGTGGTCCACATTTCATGTGTTGGTTGACATTGAGAGAGCATGATAAAATCATCTTGTCCCAAACCGAAATTGATAGCATTCATTGATTTTGAGATCATATCACAATTTTGATCAACTATAGCATCCCATATTTTAGGTTTTTTCATTATAATTTCATAGGGCTCAATTACATTGAGATATACTTTCAGGAAAATATTTTCAAATAAATTATAATGCAAGATTTCCAAAAAAAACATAGTTTCACCATTGAAGTATAGAGCTAAAACCAATGAGATAACTTCCCATGTATCTTCCATTGAAACCAATTAGAGATGGATCTTTGGACTTAAACCATTGGTAGTTGTAAACTTGAGGGTCACTTTCTATAATATATATTTTTTTCAGAGATGATGAATGGATTTATTACTCAAAATGGGATGAATATATTTCCTAATATTTTCATTGATATTAGACCACCATTTTCAAAGTAAGTGAATTAAATTATTTAATTAAGATTATATGTAGTGGAAATAAGAATAAATTCAGAAATTAAATTGAAAATGGATATTTTTAGTGGTTCGGGAATTAGAAATCAGCTAGTCCACTCCACCAACACTCTACTCCACAAGTGTGATGTTCACTATAATAGACTTTTTAGTGGTCTCCAGCTGAGTAAAAGAAGCATTCACATAATCAAAAGTTCTAAGAGATTCCCACCATGATCTCCCATTATAATACTAATCCAAAATCTTACATAGAATCTTACAAAAATTGATAACAAGATAGAATGAAATAAAAACTTCGAGTGCAGCATTTACTGGACATGGTCGCAAGAAGCAAGTGATAGTAGTTGAAGATTCGTCAAAAGAAAATGATATACTCCACAGTATATTCACGATGAACTTCATTTCAATTGAAAAAATAGATAATCGCATCCCAAATAAAATTTAGTTTGATCAATGTATTTTTCTTGAAAATTTTTCTTAAATGCAATCAACTATATCTTTTTTTGTGGTGGCTAACAGACCACTGTATATCTCACTTGACATTGAGAATGAGATAATCCTAATAGCAGGGAAATCTTATGTAGTGATCTTGATAATACAAATCATTAATGATATTCGTCCCACCATTTCAAAATTAGGAATTTTATTTTTAGAAGTGATGTCAAAAGTCTTCTTATTCTTCAGGTAATTCTACTTATGAAAAGTCTAGTGCATATTAATCTTTCCTTAAATGGATAATATCCATTTTGGTGTTATATAAAATCATAAAATGGCATATCATGAGATTGGAAAAGTATTCATGATCCTAGGAAACACAAAGAACATCATAAGATACTAACTAAATTCACCTTACATCATAATATAACTTTCATAAAATAAATCATCTCTTCTTTATAATATGAGATGACTTCAATGTTGTGTAAGATAATTATCCATCGTAAGATAAATAAGTTAATATAAATTAACACATATCTTCATTAACATCTTCTGGTGAAAAATATTATTTTGGGAAGTTAGTATCCATTAATATTTTCATTCTTACTAAACAATCTATCAATAGAAACTTAGTTTTACTTTGTATTATAAAGTACAATATGGTATAATAAACGTTGGAACATTATTCCTCTAAGCTACTAAAGATGTTATTCAATGTTTATAAGTTAAAATACTTTGGAATATGTCAAGTTATTTGAACATAATAATATATAATCCTAGAAAAAAAATTTAAGATAAATATATTCTGATATACTTTGGATAAACTTGTTTGAATAAAAGTTGGGATTTTTGGAATCATCAAAACACATAAGACAATGGTATATTGGAATAGAATATTACTTCCAAAACAAATATTTTTTAACTATTATGACATAATAACATTAATATCATTAGTATAAATAAATTTTATTATGTGCATGCAATTACCAACATCCATCTCCTCTTCCATCAAATGAGAAATAAATCTTTCAATCAAGTGTACGGTGAACTATGACCTTGCAAAATGATGTAATTCATTTTCCATCACTGTATCTCACTGATAAATGTAAATATATATATAACAAATTTATATTATATTTATAAAATAATTATAATATAGTATTTATAATATCACATCTTCCTTCTTACATTCTAAGCTGTTGGAAAATGATAAAATTGATCTTGCATTCGTGTGGACTACAACCTCTAGGAAGCGATGTGACGTGTGTAAAATTTTATTTTGACATCAATGGTAATGAGGATATATTTAATGAATATATATGATATATATGATTTGAAAATTATTTTATAAAAGTGAATTAATATTATCCTTTTTTTATTTTCATCTAGTGCCAAAATGGGAACACCGTTCATGCATTCAAATGGCCTACCATCTCTAGGAATGGTGCAATTCGTTTTCCTATATATAGAATTTGTTGATAACTATAAATATGTATATAATTATTATATATGATATATATATCTTTATTATCATTTTGGATATAGTGGAACCATAATCATGGTG
Organism: Viscum album; assembly: GCA_963277665.1. Taxonomy (NCBI): domain Eukaryota; kingdom Viridiplantae; phylum Streptophyta; class Magnoliopsida; order Santalales; family Viscaceae; genus Viscum; species Viscum album. Next base: position 1,417,195,146 of record OY728123.1, on the reverse strand, counting down.
AAATGACTAAAACTACCAAACCAAAACATAAATGAAAAATTAAGTAGTTATCACCCAAAACAATTATTTAAAAAAGAATTACTAATAAATGGTAGGTAAGAAGTTATAAGTTTAATTTTCAGACCCATGTTCTACACACCAGTTCCCCGATCCATTCAATCACATGACCTCATGAATGCTTCCCTATATTCCAGGTGCTTCTAACTAGTAGAGAGGGTATAATAATGATAATTGGGAGACTATACAATCATTATCAAAGTAACACAACATCAGAATAAATAAAAAATATATAATTGATATAATCAATCACCATACCAAACCAATATCACATGATGACCTAATTTGGAAATAAAATATCTAAACTAAAATAGTAGATATGGAATATCAAGTATGTTTCCATTGTTAATATAAAAACCCCAAAATAAATCAAGACATTAACAACTACCAACCATGTCCCGAACCACGTTTGGTTCACTCATCCATTCTCCATCCCAACTCAGCCACATAATATATGGATATTTCCCTTATCTAATCCTACAACCATGAAATCTATTCTGGTACTAATTTTGATGCCCGACTAGGGTGTGAGTAAAACTCTGCAGACCACCAAAAATGGTGTCTAAATTAATATATAGTCAATAATAGTGTGTGTAATAGTATAATGAATACATAATAGAAATAAAGTAAACTTTTTACATTAATTTAATTACTCTATATTTTACCACATAACTCGCATTTGATTCCATGGATACCTGAACCAACCAATACCATTTTTATTTTGAGTCAGAGTCTGAACCATATCACATATTCAATTCATTGTTCATTATTAGTCATGGATATTCATTATTAATTTCATTTCCATTCATAATATGTTCAATTGGGCCCATAGTCCAATTCCAAACTCATGGTAATAGAATATCACACCTAAAAACATATGGGTATTTTGAGAATCAGTCATGTCCAACACCACATGGGTATTTGGTGAAGTAGTACCTGTACCATACAAATATTCACTTTCATGCATTTTGTCTTAGAGCACCACAGATAATACATTGTGGGTATTTGGACCATCATTTTGTGTCCTGCACCACATTTATCAAACAAAAACATATTTTTCATCATTCAATCTTAATCAATGTTGACCATCTTATCCCATTCCTCAATAAAATATTAATTAATAAAATCAAAAATTAATTTATCCATTTCAATAAATTTAATGGTCAAAAAAATTAACATTAATTTATTCAATAATTAATTAAAATAATTAAATAATCTCAAATAACCCAATTTTTAAATAAATAATTATTTATTTCAATAAATTACAAGATCTTGAAATATTATTAATTAATTGAATAATAAATTAACCAAATCAATTTCATAATCTCAATATATCATTTAGTAATTCAAATTTTAATTAATAAAATAAATATCAGAAGATCCAAATATTATTAACTAATTCAAAACATAATTAATCAAAAAAATTTAAAATATTAACATCTCATTAATTATTTCATCAATTAATTAATCCAATATCTCAATCCATACCCCAACACCATTCTCAGCCAATAGTCAATTTCCCAATTGTTTAATTAATTGATCCTCTAAATTAATTAATTCATTTAAAGAAAACAATTTCTAAAAAATTTAATGAAATTCAACAATTATATTCACATAATTGAAATAATGAATTTTTTATTTTAATTATATAACAACTACCTTGACTCCTTAACAACCGATCACCCAACAAAAATCCCTAATTTTAAATAGATATATCAAACTCATGACAAAGAACATGATCTAGATCTGAAATTTAGATCCACGATCAGGTCAATAAAGATCTAACAAAATTAGATCTAGATATATAACACACAGTTAATAAACATCCATATTTTATCTGATAAGAGGATAGTGAGAAAGAGAGAGAGATATCTGAAGGGGAATAAATACATACCCAGGGAGATTCTGATTTAACAAAATAGACTTTCAATTGTGAATAACATAGGTCATGAGCCTTAATAATTCTCTTAGGAGCCTAAAAAACGATATAATTAGATTATGGATATGTTGGGTTTGATTTTAGGAAAATACGGGGGTTTGGGTAAATTTAAAACAAATTTTCATTTTAATTATAACTACGTGCATAGATTCCTTGGAAACGACACATAGGTTTGCAAAAAATGTTTTTTAACCAGGTGACTCTTATTGGAGGGGGTGCAAAGTTACTTATAAATGGGAACACAGTTTGATAAACCAGGCGACAACATTGTGAATCCCATCTGTTTGGGTTCATACAGTTCCTTGGGATGGGCACACTGTTTAGTAAAATATTACAACAATCATACAAAACCAATCCTCCATCAATTTTCCCCCAAATTAACCAAAAAATCCAAAAGATAACACCCAAAATATTACTCAAAACAAGGGAAAAGTGTACATGAAAAAATATCAATATATCTCTAAAAATGATAGGTTATTACAATATACCATCCATGAAACAACTCATCCTCGAGATTTACTCCCAAACAACTCCATGATTCAGAGTCAAAAAGATCAAGAATCTAATCCCACATATTACCATATCTCCCACATGTTTCCACTAGCACACGCCCATTTTACCATAATATATGATATATCAGTACAGACATTTCCCACAATACTTTCCCACTATGATCCAACACTTGTATAAGATTCTCTTAAAAGGACAAATCTAACTCAACCTGAACATTTTCTATAAAGATCACACCATAAGGTATAGGGAGATACAAAAAGAAGTTGTGAGACATGAAAACACCATGAATTTCATTGTATCATAGTGGAAGATATAATTTTTATGCCACTGGCCTTATTCCCTGTACTAACTCAAACTACCCAACGAACTCGAGTGATAACATGCCTTGCTTCCACAGCCTATGGTGACCCAATCTAGGCGATGCCTGATGAAGTAAACGATCACCCTCTATAAAATATAGGTGTCATTGACATATGTCAATATAAGAATGTTGTGTACTCTGTCCTATAGCCTTACTCTTTCAAATTAGTTTAACCTGCTCTAATGTCCCATACATGAGACATAGTCCTAACAACTCTGACTCATCTGCCTCCATCCAGCATAGAGGTGACTTGTTTGTCCTACAATAATGTACCTCATATGGTTCCATCTATTTAGTTTCCTGAAATATCATGTTATATGAAAACTCAACCAAGGATAGAAGCTTCTCTCATGTCCCACCAATGTCTTAGACACACATCCGAATCATTTCCTCATGCACTATCATCATGTGTTCTAACTACCCATTTGACTCTGGGTTGATATCCATACTCAAACAAACCTATGTACCAAAAACCATCTATAATCCCTACTTGAAGCACGAATTAAAATGCGAGTCACAGTCTAAAACTATAGACTTCGAAACCCTATAAAGATGGATAATCTCTCAAATGTACATGTCTTTCATCAATTATGATAGAATGTTCCCACATATTGGTAAAAAATGAGCTACTTTCACCAGTCGGACCGTAATCACACAAACAGTGCCATTATTCTAAGGCATCCTTGGGAGACCAAAAAGAATTCATAGTGATGTCATCCCATGTCAATTACGTAATGGGAAATGATAGTAATAATACACATGGTCCTTGATTCTCATTCTTCACCAATTTACTGGTGTAGCATCATGTTATGAACCTTGAAATCCCTTTTTTCATGCATGGTCACCAAAGCTATCTTAGTAGATCATGGTATATTTTGGTCACACCATGATGCACTTCCCACTTCAAGGCATGAAATTCCTCCACCAGCAATTATATCATAATAGTAGGCACAACAACCCAGTTTCTAGCATACATGATCTTGTCCACACTTATTGTCCAATCATATAGTGACTACTCACCTTCAAGGATTTCCTTCAAGGATAAACATTTTAGATACTCATACTTTGTATCTCTAATCCTGCTCAAAATCATGGAATCTATTCAATATCATATGGGATTCATCTACCCCTAACTCTCCTGATATACAACATGCATCATCGCTAGCAAATTCAACATTTTCTACTCAACACTAGACTTATAAACATCCTATGTATCTATTTTAATGCTTATATGGTCTGTAAAATTGTTCCCCATTGCATACTAATACTCTATATAATTTTTGAAGGAGTTCATATGCTCATCTTGTCTCATCATCTGGATATTAAAATATCATTTCAAAAAGGTATACTTCAATCTCTTATAATAACTATATTTATTATACATCTCACCCAATATATAATACCTCTAAAACATCAAATCATAAACCACTATAGTTAATTTGAGGTTTTGCGTAGTGTAGTACCATTCATCTGTCCTCAACTACTGAGACTCGTATTCCACAACTCAATATCCTAGCATTCATACTACTCCAAGCCTGATCACAAAATAATCAATGAACGCCATATACTCCTCACCTGGCTTAGGTAGTATCAACATTAGTGGTGATGTTATGAACATCATTAGATCCTTGAAACAATTCTAAATGTCTTCTGACAAGTAAAACTTTATCACCTTTTTTCAATCTCGAAAGTGGTGCTTCCAAATGGGAAAATTCATAGATTAATCTCTTATATTATCCTACTAAACCCAAAAAGCTACGCATATCAAAAACATTATTGGGATACTCTATGGAAACCAATAAATAAATTTCTCTAGTTCCACTAACACACCTTCCTCTGAGATGATGTGACCTAGGAAGTTTACCTAATAAATGGAAAAATGAAACATAGATAGATTGGTGTAAGTTTGATTCTTTATCAGAGTAATGAGGATGATTTCATGATGTCTGGAATGATCTTTATGAGTGTTGGAGTACACAAGGATTTCAACCCCAAACACTACCACAGATAGATCAAATTGTTGGTGTAAGATTATATTCGTAATGTCCTTATACACTGCTTCTGCATTCTTCAAACAAAAAGTCATCATAAAAAAAACATATAGGCAACACATACTTAGGAAATAATTCCATAGTATATCATAATTTCAAACTCTCATCTAATGATACCATAATCTCAAATCAATAATTTAATGATGTGATCTCCCCTCAACTAGTTAAAGTGATCATCAATTCGAGGAATATGATACCAGTTCTTCATTATCACCATGTCCAACATCTGAATATAAACACATATGCATATCTATAAAGACCCAGAATTCCTGTGGATTTGTTTTTAATACAAGGGATTTTTACGAGTCAGCGCAAGTTTATGACGCTTGATTCTGAGGCCCGGTGTTCCCAGAATCAATTTTTGAAGTTTTGTTCGGGTACGCTCAGTAAACGTACAAGTGTTTTGTTATAACATTTGAACTGGTGCTCAGAATTGAAATCCGAGAGCACCGTTGAACTCGCATCGCCAGTATTCTCATAAGAATACTTTCACTTCGACGACAGTGAGTCATGGATAAAAGTTAGTTTTTAGGTTTTCGTGTGAAGTAATAAAATAAATAATGCTCAACATAAGTTTTTTAACCGCCATGTGTAGGATGGGTGGTTTAAACCTCCTCATGGGAGTTGGAGGTGGGACCACCAAAACTAAACCCCCTTGGGAGGTAATGGGGGTGGGGCCCACCCGAGCATAACATTTCGTGAGAGGCTATGATGTGGGGACCACATGAGGGTTAACCCCTATTAATTGGAGGAGAGGAAAACCTCTCAACTCCCTCAATTAATTTCTTGTGTCAACTTAAAAAAATTCATTTCTATCAATTAATTTTATGTGTCAACATAAATTTAAATCCTATCAATTGTTTTGATGGAGGCTACGTGGGGTAATCATCTTGGAATCCTTCCAATTATTAGGCCAACGCACCTCCTAAAATGCGCCAATGATATTTAATTCTCTTGACCCCGTTTTTTAAAATTATGTAACCACATCATTGTAATTTAGTAAGGTTCCTAATAAATGGACCGTCAGATATTCCACGATGGTTACATAACTATCCCCCTCTTCTATATATAAGGAGCATGGGAGGAGGATTTGGGATGGCTTCACCAAGCAACGAAGTGCTGGTAAAGTGATGTGACACCCAACACTTGGATGAATATGCTCTACAATGATGAACACACCACCAATGAAGAACATCGACCTCAACTTCAACCATCTTCCTTGGAACTCCTTCCGATGTGAGACATCCTAGACCACAACAAATCGACGTCTACCTTCTTGTGCCAACATCAACCAACTACAAGCAAGGTAGCGGGTTTATTACATGATAATATTATACCATTTTCATATCATCTTCATCTGATAAAAAGGGTTTTTGAGGACGTGTTATTGATCATCTACTTTTCTTGATGACCCAAGTGATACCTCCCTAAACGTGGAGGGTGCGGGCCAACCTAACATGGCCCGAAACCATTCGTCGATTTGTCTTCCTTGTGGGGATCTTCGAAGCGGAAACGAGGCGACAAAGGAAGAAATGACAAAGGTCGCGCTACCTAAGGCTTCCACAAACCATTCCTCCCCCGCAGCACATCAGTGTTCCCGGTCAAACCCCACCGGCCCGCCCCGGCCCGTGCTATAGTGAAACGTCCTGCTCGGTTTCCCTCAACTGCAGACCCGCACGCCCCCCGACCGCCGACCCGCGCGCTGCCCGGCTGCCTCCGGCTGTCGGCCCGTGCCCTGCCCACGACCCATTGGCCTGTCCGCATGCTCCCAGCTACCCATCGGCCTAGCTGCACGCTACCTGTGTGCCTTGCCAGCAAGCCCGGGCGCTGCCTGTGCGCCCCGCCGCCTGCCCGCGTGCCCCGCGGCCTACACGCGCCCTGCCAGCATGCCTCATTGGCCTTCCAGCACCCATTCTGCGCCCTTCCTCCTACCCACGTGCTACCCAACGCCTCGTCGTCCTTCTTGCGCGCTGCCCACACCCCGTGCGGCATACCCGCACCCCGGCTCCCGGCTGAGCCGGCTGAGCTACGTCAGCTGCCCGAGTCAGCTCGTGGTGCCCTTCACGACATAGTTGGCCGACACAGATCGGCATTCCGGGCCGATCTTCCCATGTTGTGCCCATCACGGTGCTGGCCGAATCGACCTAGCCACCGGGCCTAGCCGCCTACACGACGTCCTCCGGGTCGAACCTCCCTCACAGTCTGTTGGACGGGCCCAGCGGACCTGTCCGAACCTAGAGGGCTAACCGAGTTGACCCAGACTAGGGTCGGCCCGGTCTAGGTTAGGCCATGTCCATCCGACTGGGCCGGGCTAGGCCTAGGCCCATTACCGAACTTGTTACTTCCCTTAGCCGTAACTTTGGCACAGGATGACCGTTTGATGAACCGTCAGCGGCGCTGGTTTTCTTGGACCACGATGGTCCCTTTGTGTATTCCCCACTAGAGTTCAGAATAATATTTGAGATATGGTCAGGCTGGATTGTACACGAATCCTACTGGGCGCCCGGGACCAAAAGTCTAATAACTCACAGACCGAGCGTTCGATCAATGCACTGTATGTTGCGTTGAGACCCCTATGATGAGGCCGAACTTTGAGATACTTCTTTTTGGGACTACCTGGCAGTTAAAGTATCGAAATTTGGCTTGAGGAGCAGACCCTAATAGAATATAGCGTACTTTTTGGGAACCCTGTGGCTGGCTGTGCACTATTGACTGTTTCTGGATCATGTGTTGGTATGGCAGTTCAGATGATTGTTCTTGGATCATGTGTTGGTCCGAAAGTTATAAAATATGTTCTCGGATCATGTGTTGGTCCCATAGAAGAGCTGGACATGGATCATTTGTTGGTATGACAACTCGTCAGACTGTTCCTGGATCATGTGCTGGTCCGACAGTTCTGACTTCTATTCCTGGATCATGTGTTGGTCCGACAGAAATGCCGGTCCTAGATCATGTGTTGGTCATATAGCTTGGATGAATCAGTTGCTACATTTTATCATCTCTATCTCACTAAAAAAAATTATACCTTTGTGAGCTGATTTAGTAACTTTTGTGTTTTCCTCGAGATTGAGATGGGTTACAAGATAACTTAGGTATATGTATGCGCATATACCTAAGTAATGGATATATGTTGATTTATTACTATGTGGTTTGTCCTTGGAAGATTTTGAGAGACCTTAGTGGTCTCGGGGTCCCTACTGAGTATCATTATACTCATCCCTACACAGGCTATTCCCACACCATGTTGTGTTGGATGCAGACGACATAAAACACTGATGGAAGTTGAGAGAACCAGGACTGGACGGTACTCAAAGCTGGACCTTACGACGAGTCGGTACACGGTGGAGACTAACAGACGGGGAGTGCTGAGGAGTCTATCTGTACCTACCTATCAGGTAGGATCCATGGTGGATGTTCTAGGAGCTTCTTTTCACCCTTCAGTTGTTTACCTATCATCAGTTGTACTTGTTATCAGTTTCCTTGTACTTTACAGCGGGGCTTGTATTTTCATCCCCTTCCCTTTTCAACATTCCTTTTTTATACAGTTTCACATAGTGTTTTTCTTTCATCTTACTCTGTTGTGTTTATTTCTAGTTTATAAAGGCAATGCCTTGCCAGTTTGAGGTATTTACTCCTTTGGTGCTAGTCTCTAGCCACTGGCCTATGGAAGCCTGGCTTGGGGTTGTCATGACACAGGCCCTGGGGGATGGGTTGTGATAAATTGGTATCAGAGGAGTATGTTATACTATAGAACTCAAGACTCTGATCTTTCTATTCTGTGAAGAAATGGTGTTAAGTGTACTGAGTGTGGTTTTCATCCCAAGGAGTCCAGTGTTGGTGCGGTGGATGATGTATCCATACACCAGGACCCTGACTTCTGATTTCCTACTTAGTGCACGAAAGCAATGACTTTGTGTGTGTTTCAATAGTTTTATTCGTGATATCTTTTATGTCATCTCACTAGGTATAACTTATTGAAAGTGTCGCACCTATATCTTTTCAGGATGGCCCCGTGTACACAGCCAACCTGGGTTCTATGAGTTGTACGAGATGACAGCCCACCAAGCGATGAGGACTCGTTGAAGGGCCCTATCATAGTAGAGGCCCTAGTGGTACCACTACCCATTGGGCCACCTATACCACCAGCAGCAGTAGAAGAGAGTGCACGCCCCATGAGCATGTTGCACGATTTCCAGCGCAAGTGGATGCCCAGGTTCAGGGGTGAGACGGACCCATAGGCAGCTGAGGATTGGTTGGAGGCTTTGGTGAGAGTTATCAGACTAGTAGGGACACCAGCTGACCTTATGGCGATCTTTGCCTCGATTCTCCTTTATGCATCAATAGGAAGAAGGTGGATCTTGATGCTCTAGGTGCATGACGAGGTGACATTACTCTTGGTAGACTTAGAGAGCCTGTTTCTGGTGGAGTTTGTCCCATCCACCCTACGTATAGTGTGGATATAGGAGCTACGGCATCTACAGCAGGGTAGCATGACGATGGCATAATACTGAGCGAGTTTTGCAGACCTCTTACGCTACACTTCAGATATGGTATGAGACCCATTCTGTAGGGCCTGGAACTTCGAGTAGGGTCTTAAGAGAGATATCTGAGTTTTGATGATCTCCCTTAGTATCCCGACTCAAGCAGGGATGTTAGAGAGAGCCCTCCTAGTGAAGAGTTTCCTTACTGAGTAGTCACCAACAGCGAGACCCATCATTAGTCAACATGCAGTGATTCTTATTCAGCTATAAGTAGATAGATTTTGAAAATTTCCAAGCGTACTAGGCCATCTGGTAGATGACCTCAGGACACAGGTTCATTTGTGTAGGGCACACGAGTCATAGCCAGTCATGCCAGGAGCGGGCAATGCTACTCTTGTGGTGGGTTGGGTCACATGGCTCGTGACTGTCCGACCCGTCATACTTATGATTATTAGACAGTTGATGGACCTCCCAGGTATAGGCATAGGTTCGATTGAGGAGGACCGCATGGAGCAGGTGTACGTGAAAGAGGAGTTGGTCGTGCAGTTTGTGGTGGACGATGATTCGAGGTGTTATCGCCACCACCAATAGGAGGACCATCAAGACCGCATGGAGCAGGTGGATAGGGTTGATCTCAACTCCAGGCAGGTGAGGCATATGACCATGGCGCTTCGGAGATGATTTGATGTATGATCTCTATCTACTCCACCTTAGCTGTAGTTATTATAAACAATCGTGTTAGTCACTCTTTCATTGTCACTGCCCTTGTTCGGATCTTAGGGATTTGGAGGTAGTATTTGGATCGATCCTTATTGTTAGAGACTAATACGGGGGAAGACTCGATGATTACTCACTAGTGTCGGCAGTGTGAGCTTACTATTGTGGGGAGAGCTTCAACTGGGATCTCCTTGTAACGACGTCAAGGCCATACGATGTCATCTTGGGTATGGACTGGTTAACTACAATCCATGCTCAGATCGACTGTATGAGGTGAAAATTTTGGTGTGTCCGCACAGATCGGACCAGGTTCCCATTCACCGGTGATAAGGGAGCATTTGAAAAACATGAAAGACTTAGTCAGAGGAGGGTGCAGTCGATCACTCATCAGTTGGACTACCTTACCCTTGGATCATTTGATGTCGAGAGTCTAAGCTACCATGTAGTGGTGGACGAGTATGCAGATGTTTTACCTGACGATGTTCCAGGACTACCTCCTCGTATATAGGTGGAATTCTACATTGACCTATACCCCAGGACGACACCGATATCTACACTAGCATATAGAATGGCTCCCGTCGAGCTTCGTGAGATGCGGGTACATCTAGAGGACTTATAGGGGTATGGATTCATCTGGCCCAGTGTTTCTACCTAGGAACCCTTGATTCTGTTCACCAATAAGGCAGTCGAGAGCTTGAGGCTCTGTATTGACTATTGTCACCTAAATCAGGTGACCGTGAAGAACAAGTACCAACTTGTGGGGATCGAAGACCTCTTCGATTAGTTGAAGGGGGCATGATGGTTCTCTTTGATAGTCCTCAGTTCAGCCAATCACTAGCTCATTGTTCGAGATGAGTATGTATAGAAGATGACCATCAGGTGTCGGTATGTCCACTAAGAGTTCATGGTTATGCCCTTCGGCATAAAAAAAACTCCATTAGTGTTTATGGGACTCATGAATTGGATCTTCCAGTTATACCTCGATCGCATTGTCATAGTATTCATCGATGATATTCTGATTTACATGACTAAATAGGAGGATCATGCCTACCATTTGTAGGTAGTATTAGACACACATTGAGAGCATAAGATTTATAGAAAGCTCTCGAAGTGCCAGTTTTGAATTCGAGAGGTTCACATGTTGCGATATGTCATCATGGAGGATGGAGTAGCAATGGATCCAGCGATGATCTAGGTGTTACTTCCATGGGAGCCAACCAAGAGTGTGATCGAGGTAAGGATTTTCCTAGGTTTGGTTGGATACTACTAGAGGATCATTCCATACGTCTCCAGAGATTCAGCACCACTATTAGCCTTGATGAAGAAGGGGTGACCCATCGTGTCGTCAGAGAGATGCCAGCAGAGCATTCAGGAGCAGAGGAAGAGGCTGACTAGTGCCCCTATCTTGATGGTTCCATAGGAAGGCGTAGGGTACATAGTCTACTGCGACACATCAAGGACCATAAAAGGGTGTGTCCTGATGTTGGAGTGATATGTGATGACATATGGTCCTCAGCAGCTAAGACAACATTAGAAGAACTACGCTAACCATGACTAGGATTTAGTAGAAGTGGTCTTCTCATTTAAAATGTGGCGACACAATCTTATGGGCGAACGCTTTACCATGTACTATAATCAAAAGAGTCCCAGGTATGTCTTCTATCAAAAGGACATGAACCTGAGACATCGACATTGGCTTGAGTTCTTCTAGGACTATGACTTTGAGATATTCTATACTCCTGGGAAGGATAATATTGTTGTGAATGCTCTCATTAGGAGATCTGGTATAAAAATGCTAGGCAAGGTGATAGAGCAGCTGGCTGCCTTGCAGGTATCCTTTGTGGATAGAGATGGTGCTGCCTTCCTTCAGTCTCTTACAGTCACTCCCCCACTTCTTCAGTGAGTCATAGAGGCATAGTTTGGGGACATTGACTGCAGGATGCGACATGCTCAGATATCCACAGGGCAGGCACCTGATGGATTCTCTGAAGGTGGGGAGCACGTCATCTTCCTCAGAGGACATACCATGGTACCAGTGGCACATCAGGAGAAAGTGTTGGGGGAGTTCCACACTTCCCCTCTAGAGGTATATCTAGGAGTGGTGAAGATGTACCATGACCTTCGGTGACAACACTAGTGGCCAGGTATGAAGAAGGTGGTAGAAGATTATGTCTCTCAATGCCTCACTTGTCAGCAAGTGAAGGCGGAGCACCATGTACTAGTAGGCTTGGTAAAACCTTTATAGGTCCCAGAGTTAAGGTGGTATGGGATATACATGTACATCATGATGGGTCTTCCACATACATTTAGGGGTCACAACTCGATTTGGGTGATTGTTGACAAACTCACCAAGTCGTCCCACTTCTTACCGATCAGAGAGTAGGGTTTAGTAGTGATCTTGGGACACCTCTATGTGGGGGAGATTGTGAAGCTACATGGAGAAACTTGTTTTATTGTCTCTGATCATGACACACGGTTTACTTCCCAGCTATGGAAGTGGTTGCTGGAGGCTTTCAGAACACAGCTTCGTCTGAGCACCACCTTCCATCCTCACACAGAGGGACAGACTGAGCAGACCATTTAAACCCTCGAGGACATGGTATGTGCTTGTGTCCTCATATTTGGTAACATATGAGAGGACCACGTAACTTTGATGGATATTTTTTACAATAATATCTATCACTCCACCATAGGGATGGAACCATTTGAGGCATTGTACGAGAGATCTTGCGGATCACCATTATGCTGGATAGACCCTAGGGATTCATCACTGGTGTGACCGAGATGGTGCGAGCCACCATGGAGAACATGCAACTCATCCAGGAGTGGATGAAGACAGCACAGAGCAGGAAGAAGTCATATGCTGATAGGAAATGGAGACCTCTGGAGTCTGAGGATGCCGACCACGTCTTTCTATGGGTCTCACCCCGAAGAGGTCTACAAAGATTTGGTCATGGAAACAATTTATTTCTGAGATTCATTAGACCACTTCAGGTCCTCAATAGAGTATGCGAGGTGGCATACCACCTAGCTCTTCCAACTTAGTTGCACCGAGTGCACGACGTCTTCCACGTATCTCAGCTGAGGAGATAATGCATGACCCTTCCAACATCATCGACCATGGAGAGCTGGACATCGATGATGGGGAGACATTCAAGGAGGATCCAGTGGAGATCGAGTATCGACAGGAGTGGGTCCTACATGGACAGTCGATACCTCTAGTGTGCGTTCGCTGGCAGCACAGGAATCTCCAAGAGAGCACATGGGAGAGGGAGGCTTAGATGTGTTCTCAGTACCCACATTTGTTCCATTAGTTTGATTTGTAGCTTTTGGGACGTAAATACTTTAGGTGGGGAAAATGTAAAGACCCAAAAATCCCGTGGAATTTTTTTTTTAATACATGGAATTTTTACGAGTCTGCACAAGTTTACGGTGCTTGATTACGAGTCCCGATGCGCCCCGAATAATTTTTTTTGTTTTGTTCGGGTACGTTCAGTAAACATACGAGCGGGTTGTTATATCTTTTGAACTGGTGCTCGGAATTGAAATATGTGATCACCGTTGAACTCGTAGAATTAGTATTCTCTTAAGAAGAAATTCACTTCAGTGTCAGTGAGTCGAGGATAAATGTTAGTTTTTGGGTTTTCATGTGAAGTAATAAAATAAATTAAGCTCACTTTATTTTATTTTTAACCGCCATGTGGCAATTGGGTGGTTAAAACCTCCTCATGGGAGTTGGAGGAGGGAACATCACACCTTAACCCCCCTTGGATGGTTATGGTTGTGGGGACCACCTGAGCATAACCGCTTGTGAGAGGTTATGACGTGGGGACCACACCAGGCTTAACCCCTATTAATGGAAGGGGAGGAAAACCTCTCAACTCCCTCAATTAATTTCATGTGTCAACGTAAAAAAATTTAAATTCTAATATTAAATTTTATGTGTCAACATAAAAATTAATCCTATCAATTGTTTTGATGTAGGCTATGTAGGGGAAGCATCTTGTAATCCTCCCAATAATTAAGCCAACACACCTCTTAAATTGGTCCAACACTATTTAATTCGCTTGACCCCCTTTTTTAAATTATGTAACTGCATCGTTGAAATTTCGGAAGGTTCCAAATAAATGGACCGTCATAAATTCCACGATGGTTACATTCATTCCCCCTCTTTTATATATATGGAGCTTGGGAGGAGGATTTGTGACGACTACACCAAGTGACGAAGCGCTAGTAAAGTGATGTGACTCCCAACACTTTGAGGATTACACTCTCCAATGAAGAATTCTCCACCGACGAAGAATATAGACCTCAACTTCGACCATCTTCCTCAGATCTCCTTCATAAGTGAGACATCATTGAGTTCAATGAATCGACATCCTCCTTCTTGCGCCAACGTCATCCAACTACAAGAAGGTAAGGGGTTTTCTACATGATAATATTATACCCTTTTCTTATCTTTCTCATCAGATAAAAAGGTATTGTTTAGGATGTGTTATTGATCATCTACTTTTCTTGATGATCCAAATGATACCTCCCTAAACGCGGAGGGTGCGGGCCAACATAACATGGCCCGAAACCTTCCATCGATTTTTCTTCCTTGTGGTGATATTCGAAGCGGCAATGAGGTGACGAAGGAAGCAACGAAAAAGGCCACACTACCCACAGCCTTCATGAACCGCGCCACCCCCACGGGACACCATTGTTCCTGGAAAGCCACTGTCAAACTGAGCCGAGCCGAATCGTCCTGCCCGGCTACTGCCACACGCAGTGCACGGCTGATCCTAGCTACCGGCCACCACGGTGCCGACGCCCCACTAGCCTGCTTGCCCACTACTGGTGCCCCATCAGCCTGCCCGCGTGCCCTGCTGACCTGCCCGTGCACTGCCCGTGCCCCACCGGTTTCCTTGCGTACTGTCCATGCGCCCTGTGGTTGGCCCATGGGCTGCCTGTGCGCACCACCAGTATACTCGTGCCCTGTTGGCCCCCTACGGCCTTCCTATCTGCTGCCCGACACCTTGTTGGCCTACCGGGGCGCTGCCCCGCCCCGCGCGGCCAGCTCGCGCCCCAGATCATGGCTGAACCGGCCGAGCCGCGCCAGCCGCCCGAGCCAACCCGTGAAGTCCTTTGCGGCGTCTTTGGAAGAACCAGCTCGGCTTTCAAGGATGAGCCACCCGAGCCTTTCCCCTCACGGGGCTGGTCGAACCGGCCCCGGCCTCCAGGCCGAGCCGCCTACGCGGTGGCATCCAGGCTGAACCGCCCTGGCAGTCTGCTTGGCTGGGCCCAGCAGACCGAGCCAAACCCAAAAAATTGAATTTTCCCAGTCTGGTATCATCCATGTCAGTCCGACTAGGTCAGATCGGGCCCAAGCCCATTATAGACATTATTACTACCTTTGGCCGTAACATTGTCACTGGAAGACTGTTTGATGAACCGTTAGCGGTGCTAGTTTTCATTGAGAACGACCGTCACATGAGGTATACCCCACTTTAGTTTGGGGTAATTTTTTGAGATACAGCTGGTTGGATCGTACACGAATCCAATCGGGCCCCCAAGACTAAATGGCTAACAACTCACAGATCGAGCGTTTGATCGACGTGTCATCTGTTGCATTGAAACCCATATGGAGAGGAGGACCTTTGAGATACTTATTTATGGGACTTTATGGATTTTTATGTATCGACACTTTGATTGAGGAGTGGACCCTCCCAGAATCAAGCGTACTTTGTGGAAACCCTGTGGTTGGTAGTGCAGTGTTGACTGTTCCTGTATCTTATGTTGGTCCGATAGTTCTATTGACTGTTCCTGGATCATGTGTTGGTCCGACAGTTCTGACTTATGTTCTTGGATCATGTGTTGATCCGACAGAATAGTGGGACCTGAATCATGTGTTGCTTTGACCGCTCTGATAACTGTCCATGGATCATGTGTTGGTCTGACTGTTCTGACTTCTGTTCCAGGATCATGTGTTGGTCGACAGAAAAGCTGGTCCTGGATCATCTGTTGGTCTGAAAGATCTGATGAATCAGTGGCTACATCTGATCATTTCTATCTCACTACAAAATTTGTATACCTGTGTGAGCTGAGTCAGTTACTTCTGTTTTTTCCTCAAGATTGAGAAGGTTTACTTTCTAACTTAGGGATATGTATGGTCAAATACCTATGTAACGGCTATTCATTGATTTTTTTCTCTATGGTTTGTCCTTGGTGGATTTTGAGAGACCTTGGTGGTCTCAGGGTCCCTAATGAGTATCATTATACTCACCCCGGCACGGGCTATGCCCGCACCTCGTTGTGTTGGATGCAGTTGAAAGATAGCACTGACGGAGGCTGAGAGCACCAGGACTGGAAGTTACTCGGAGGTTGACCATATGACGAGTCGGTACTAGGAGGACACTGACAGACTTGGAGTGTCGAGGAGGTTATATGTACCTACCCTTAAGGTATGATCTGTGGTGGACATTCTATGAGATGATTTTAACCCTTCAGATGTTTACCTTTCTTCAGTGGTACTTGTTTTCATTTTCCTTGTACTTTACAATTCGGATTTATTTTTGGACCCTTTACTTTTCATCACTCCTTTTGTATACAAATTCACTTAGTGTTCTGCTTCCAGCATACTCTATTGTGTGTGTTTCTTGTTTATAGAGGTAATAACTTCCCGGTTTTAGGGATTTACGCCTTTGGTGTCAGTCTCCATCCCATAACCTATGGAAGGTGGGCATGGGGTAGTCACGGCACGGGCCCTAGTAGACGGGTCATGAAATCAACATCCCCTCAAACGTTTTTTTAATAAAAACTGGAACTCTAAGGATAAGTACACTAACAGAAAACAACATTATCCATTAACTCTTCCACCTGATTATTGAGTTCTTGAATCTCTATTGGTTCCACTCTGTATAGTGATATAGAAACTAGTGAAACCCCTAGTATGAGCTCAATTATAAATTCAACATCTATCCCATGTGGAATCCATGATATGTTTCCCCGAAAAAAATCATGAAACCTATGCACTAAAGGTGGATAGATATCTTCTTCTACACTCCATTCATCATGAAATAAACTATAATCCTAGTGAATGATCTCCCCAAATCGTTGATGAACATTCTAAGAATAAAATACCTAGATATATCATTCTCCATGATGTAAAAATGTTGAAATGTCAATAATTTAAATACCACACAAAAAATGATACTCCCCATCCTCGAGAGAACAACATTTGAACACACAGATGCATCTAGATCTTACTTCCAATGGTTTATCTATCATCAACACAACACTGATGATCTCCATATCGAGGATCAAAAATTTTACATTATTTGTAGAAATAATTAAATTAGAGGAACTGGTATCAAATTAGGAACTAGCTAATGTAAAATCTACATGAATATTACCTCTAACTATCAATGGTCCATAATCTCTATCCATAAGTGCATGTTGAACAACATGAAACTACCATGACCCTCTTCCCTATGATGTAATATAAGTCCCTTGTTATGCACCACTCTATAGATACATGTTCCCTTGTCAAGAAGCTCCATGTCCACTTCCCCCTACCAGCACGACCATTATAACTCCAACTCCAAGACTGATAAAGTGTATAAATACTCATCCTACACTCTGGATATCAGTAGCTACTACATCACTACCCATATATCATTGGTTCTTACCTAAAATATGTAGATTTTCCCTCAAACCATAATATTTTCAATCTATAGGTTGTTATGGATAATTGATATGATAGTGGCCTAGACTATTGTACTAGTGGAAATGCACTTGGGTGAGATCCTACTTAATTGATCCTTATCCTAGCCACTCTTCTTCCCAGTGATTTGGAAAAAAAATTCATGATGATTCTTCCTTCCCTTAGATCAGGTACCTCCTGGACATCTAGAATAAACCACCCATGCACCACTAGAAGACCCCTTATGGTTCCCCATAATAAATGAGAGCCTAATTCACCAATTATCAAAACTTAATCATCAGAAGATTTTCAACTCGGACATAATATCACATTTAATCCCATTTCTGAAACCATTTTCCTATAGTAGTCTCATATCCTACCAACATTCAGAAAAAGTACTACATATCCTTAAAGTATCTAGTATAATCCATCACGAACATACTCCCTTGAGTCAACAACATGATCGTAGCTACTCTCTCCAACCTGAGCACCCCAAGATAAAAATTCTCCAAGAACTTCTCTATAAATTTCTTCCTCTCACTATTATTTATTTATTTAAAAAATGAATAGATGTCACACCATAACTTCTCTCGTCCATGTAACATTTTGTTAGCTCATTCTAGTTTCTTATCTTTATTTTTCTATAAGTGGTCAAGTAAGTTCGAGATATACTCTATCAAGATCTCATCTACCACATCACCACCCTTTCTGGGGAATGTTAGATGGTTTTGCAATTACAACCACCTCATCAGATAAGACATTCTTCTAAACACATGCCCATGGTCTTGTTACATTATATGCATAATATGATAAATGTTCTCTCAAAATTTCCCTCTAACATCCTCACCATAAACTATCAGCGCGTAAGATTTCACTACTAGAGGAGCATCTCAAGATATATCCTCCTTTCATCCTCTCTCAAAGAATTTTAGTGAAGGTATGTATCATTAATTCTATGCACATGTATTAGGATACATAGAAAAAAAATTTAACAAATTTCTTAATGAAAAAATCCTAATAATCTGCAAATAACCATTTCCAAATCCTCACCAGATGGTCCAAAATGAGGCACTACGACTTCCCTTTACCATCTTACATCATGGGAATTGTTATGAAAAGAGTTTACTCATTCTAAAAGTCATGTTTCTCATTAGGAACCCATTTATTCACCTTTATTATCATTTAAAATTATCAATTTCACAATAGTAACCATTTTCATTTCAAATTCATGGGTAAGGGAAGACAATTCAATTCCAAAAACTTACCTAATACCCATTTTCCCATGTGTGCCTACAATTATGCATGTCACAAATTAATCATGTCATCCAAAAATGGTTCATGAATAATATATTATCATTACATACCATTCGATGAGTAAAATATCATAAAAATAATAAAAAACAATGAAATCACATAACATGTTCATCACAGGAGGCGAAATAGCATCAACTATAACAACACACATTAATAATAACAATCACACCTTACACACATGGATTTTATCCTTGTACATGGGTTAGATACACACATGAAAAAAGATCCTAACAATGTCCTAACTCATCTGATTATCCTATCAACATTTCAAAAATTGTATGAAAAATAAAAAGAAAATAAACCACTTCTCATACCACTTTGGAACACCCTGAATTCATGTAAACGGCAAGCTCAGAGCACTAGTGTATGGCACCCAGGTCGAGAAATTACAATATGTAAATAATATATGGTATGATATGTATCATTATAGTTTTACAACATATGTATAATAAAACAATATTTTTTATATATGAGATTTGAACGTGGAAATAGTTTGTCTAGACATGAGGTAATGTATTTGCATCTCACTTTTACTTTTGTGAGACATATGTCATATTCAAAAAATATTTATTTACGGTGGTGTATATACTACCCCATTTATATTTTATGTTATGTAATTATTTATTGTAATGATATTTAATGATTTTTTCAATTTATTATTTCATCAGGCTTATGATTCAAAAGTTACCATAGGTAAGGGTTTTATGTTATAATATCATGTTTTATCTTGATTGTTTACGATTATGCTTTCGATGATGAAATATTATAAACAATATCTCAATAAACTTAGTAATTTTTTATATAATATAGTTATTTATATATAATACAATATTTCTATTTATTTTCTTTAATTTAAATACTCAACATATTGAAATAGTGTTTTAAATAAACTTTTCATTATTATATTCTTTAGTAGAAAGTCCTTTCTTTTTCATGGGCTTGATTACTAAATAAAATAAGAATATATATTTATTGTTATCCTATGATCATTAAATGTAATTTAGGCCCATGATTTATTTTTAAAAATTAAATGAAATAAATATTATTATGTTTATGAAAAATGATTTATTTTTTACTTTTTACTGAAAATGGGAAGAAATTGATTGTTTTAACATGTACAAAATGGAAAATATTTCCCACTGTCATGAACACTATGTTATTTAAAACATCCATATCATATTTCCAATGTAATTTTGTATGCATAAAAACATTAATATTTGGGAAATTTTTCTATTTGTAATAATTTTTTTCAATGCAAAAGAAAGTATTTTCTTCATGAAATGTTCCAGGTGATTGTTGCTCCGATGCTTTCGAAGGGGCACACGCATCCGTCTGTGGGGAGGACATGCTACTTGTTACCCTGCATTCCAAATTTCCAAAGGCGTGGGACATCCGTTCCTTGTTTAGGTACGACTGCTCCTTGATCGAAACTGGGATGATGTGATGTTGTTTATTCCTTCCATGGATTCCTCCTCGGAGCTCATCACCTAGTCCGGGTCTCCCACATAGATTTAAGACGGGTTTGGGAATCCCATTCCATGTGCCATATCTACATGGACGCCAGTTAATTATGCTACTTCCGTTGAGACACTCCAAGGGGTCTTGTCGGGGCAGCAAACTTTGGTGAGGTGAATGGTCACGTTGGGGCGTCGTTGGCATGTCTGTCATTAGTCCCTCATCACAGGGCTTCTCGAGGGAACGGAAGCCCAAGGCACCCCACATCAAACACGGGGAATGTGTACCATCTAAGGTTTTCCTCAGCTTCCCATTTTTAACACGTGGTATGTCGCGAGTTTAACATCTTGCGGAGACGGATCGGGTTGAAGGACCCATAGGGGGAACACCGATGTTGGGGACATCACGTGGCAGGCTTCCCGGATGCCATGGAGTGGGATGGGGTGGCATGATATCACCGAGTTGTGGCGTCCCGAGTAAGGATCAAGATGGATGGTGGAGTGAGACATGGGGCTTACGTTTTGAGACGGCCCAAGAGGGGGAATACAGTTTAACATCATGCATGACGAGATACAGTTTAACGTCATGCGGACGGGAAACAATTTAATGTCATGCGGGACGAGGGGTTTGGGGCTTACGCTCTGAGGTGGACCAGGGTGGTCAGAGAACCAAAATGGAGATGTCAGGATGACCGGGTGGTGGGATTGAACCTCGTGGAGGCTTCCTACCTACCGTGAGTTAGCAAGTATCAAAGTCCACGTAGTTCGCTGGGATATGGCTTACACTCTGGGGCGGCCCATAAGAGGATGTCATGGTCGATGCGCTCTCTAAGCCCACGTGAGTCATGCTTGGTGTGGGAAACAAGAGGAAGCAGGGACAAGACGATCATGTCGCGAAGGGTGCGTCCATGAGAAGCGGAATGGGGCTTACGCGTTGAGCAGCCCAAAGAGGAAACAGGGGATTATGCATGGTTAGCAACCCTTGGTGCCGAGGCTTACTCCAGGGTGGAGGCCCGTGGTGCGACAAAGCACAGTGGGAACAAGACTCCACTGGCCTTGGAATGGGGGAAGTACAGAGATGCACAGGTGCAATCATCTGCAAAAAAGGCTAGGGGCTTACGCTCTGAGGCACCCTTCCCCCATGGACAAACTCCACTCCGACAAAGAGTATCTCATTCCATGTGAGTAAGAGTCCATTCCCATGGATACGAGTGGGTGTAAAAAATTTCTGAGCTGGGGGGGACCCTGCGTGTGAAGCACGGGGTCAGACCACAGTTTAACGTCTTGTGTTAAGGACGAGGTGCTTAGCATTTTAACGTCCTGCAGATTGGAAAAGGTGGGTTCTCCCCACACCCCTAGGTCTTACATGCCCAATTCCCTCTACCCCTTGTGGGAGGGAAGGCATCGACAAGGCCATACTGAAGGGGGGCCAAAGGGAGAACCACCGGGGGGCCCACGTTAGCGTGGCTATGTGAAGAAGCAATAGCCGTTAGTGTGCCTATGCGGACAAGAATAAGGCAAAGAAACGCAATGGGAAACATGTCCCAAGGGACCTTGAGGTTACTTTGCACGAGCCTGGAAGGCCGTATGGGAAAACGACGCATGGTGCGCATGCCCGACAGGGGAGACATCAGGTGCCGGTGCAGGGGGGCCAGCCAAGGGGTGTCAAGGTGAAGGGTCCTGGGCTTTGCGCCAAAAAAGAAGTATTGAGCGAAAAATACCGGGACGACGCGGAATTGGAGCAAGGGAATTGCGCGCGGAGAGGGAATTATGCGCAGGGTTTTGCCCGCATGGTAGGGTATTGCGCGCACGAGACATGGATTGCGCGCAAGGCTGGAACCCGGGGACAGGGGCAAATTCACTGAAGTTGGTGGAGTTGCGCGCAATGGCGGACTCCGGGGCAAGGTTGCGTGAAATGAGGGATTACCTAGAATCCATCTTGCACGCGGGGGAAGCCGAAATGTGCGCACGAGAGTCGCTTCGAATTCAGGAACCCCCAAACCGTTCGGGGTCACCTCTATTTATAGGCGACCTCCGGTGCAGAATCCAAGTGGTGCGCGAAATTCTTCGCACCGAGCGTAGCCGGCGCGCAAAAACTCGCCGCGCAGAACCAAGGCGCGCAATGATTCCACACCTCATTGGATCAATTCCACGAAACCTGGTGATTCTACTCGTGCAGAACAATTTTTCACGCGGGTCCTCTTTAATTTTGCGCACCACATCCCGGGCCTCCGGATCGGGCCTCTGATTCTGAATATGACTTCGCTTCGTCATTTCGAAACCTACTCCGAGAGTTACGGACTTTTTTTCGGCGTCCAAAAATGCCCCCACTAGGAATTTGATCAGCCAGAGGTCACAACAATCAGATTCCAAGCGAAACTACGAAGCACCGAAATGTTAAGTCCCCTGGTCAAGTTGCTCGCAAAATTCTGATGGGGCGCGCCAATCCTACGGACGCGCGCGTAATACTCTTTCCGCGCGGCGTGGAACCCTGGACTCACCAATAAAAATGGGTGTTGGTTTCCAAATCCATACTTCCGCTTTTTCTACGCGATAAGCTCATCGCTCTCGTGCATGAAATTGCTTTCACGGCTGCGCGTAAAAACACTCTAGCAGCGCTGAATTTCATCAAAAATTCGGCAGTGATTTTGGGCCTGTTCAGGCTTTTCTGCGGTTCGCATGCCGATTGTGCGCTCATCTCCAGGATTTCACACAACTCATTCAGATTTCACGCATAACTCTCCGATTCTGTGCACTGCATCATGATTTCACCCAACTCCCGAAGGATTCGAGATGGCTGCAAACCGAGTTGATGAGGGGGAAGTCTCTGCCCGTAGGACAGAAATGGTGGCGAACAAGGAGGTTTATGGCACCAAGGTGATTGTCTCCAACAATCTGACCTTGTTCAATCTGGTTACTCCAGCCCAGAAGACATATCCCTTGTTGGACAACCTCCCACTCTGGAATTTTGGCATCCTGGAGGAGGTTACACTGCCAGGAATCGAGGTGGACACGCCGCGGTCTTGGGTGACTCGGGAGGACGCACTTCCTCGCTACAAAATCACCTACAATGGCCATCCTTCCAGGGAAACTAGACATATAGACATATATTTCATGAACCCGAGGACTAGGAACATTACCGGGGATGAGCCTGTGGCAGAGGATTCTCCAGCCCCCTACGCGAGCACGTTCCGTCAGAGCATCATGGATGACATGAAGGGCTGGCTGAAGGATTGGGACATGTGGTCTGGGGGCAACTTCACCAGAGAATGGGCCTAGGCGTTCTGGGTCCGCCATACCTGTGACTGGTTTGGGGACGAACTGCGGTATACCGGCCTATTCGAGGCAGTATGGACATCGCAGTTCCACTTCCACCGCCAGCCTGAACTCGGACCGGAGCTCTTCACCCGGTGGTCTCCTGACACCAACACAATCCACCTTCATCGTGGGGAAGTCGGCATCAGTGTCTGGGACGTTCACTGCATCGGAGGTATCCCACTGGAGGGTTACCAATACGACGAGTTCGTTCCTCCAAAGAGCACCTGGGGAGATAGGTTGTAGATGCCTATGATGACGTGTCACCTGTTGGAGCTGGCCAAAGAGAGGATGGGCGTCAAGGACCTTCTAAATGATGTTTCCTTCAAGGGCTGGTTCATCCTGTTCCTCGAGAAGGATTTGGCCATCAAGATGTAGGGACGGGGCAAATGGTGCCCAACCGCGACTTAGAGGAGCAGGGATGGGTCATACTGGAGGACCCTGGAGCCAGGGAAATACCAATCATAGGGCTACCGAGTCATTGAGGACCAGGACCCGAATGTCCGGTATGCTGGGTTCCTTGCCGCCTTCCTGAGAGGGTGGCTCCTACCGGTGCGGGATGCGAGGATGGGTGTCCGTCCAGCAACATTGGTGATGGCGGGCTCCATGGCCGCCAACAAATGGTTCAACTTGGGCGTCCCCCAACTGGACAAGTTGTATGCCATCCTGGGGTGCATCTCACGAGGGGGGTCGCCTCAGAGAGTATGTGGTCCCTTATAGATCTTCCATTGCTGGGTAGCGTCTCATCTCGGCGGGTTTACTTTCCCAAACATCGTACGTCCTCCGGGCAACGGTCTGCGACCATCCTTGTTAAACATCACAGGGGTGGGGCCGATGACGCTCAATGAGAAGGGCGTGAGGATCAGCATCGGAAACGATGCCAACATCAACTTCAGCCCGTTCACCACCTCAGTCGGCCAGCTTGTGGACAATGGTCGAGGCTCTCTGGAACAGCAGGAATACTTCCAGAGCATTCGGGGCCGGGTGATCATGGCTCGGATCGACGGGAAGGTGATCTGCGAGCCTTATTCACCATCCCGATTTTCCAGGCACTTTGGGTGCCTCCAACAAATGCTGAAGAAGGTATTCACGGTTGTCTAGCAGGAGAAGAATTTGTGCGTCCAGTGCCAGATGTGGTTGATGTTTACCACCTTCGGTTCTGGTGATGTCATCAATCTTCCCCTCGTCGGGGTCGATGCCGGCTTAGCAACTGAATACACTGAACACTGGACCATTGTGTACCATGAGGGGCTATTACGCAAGTGCGTCCGGAAACCAAGGTTAGTCGCGCGGAAACTGGGTGACGGGAAAGAAGGCATGGTGCCATCAGAAGGGGAGGAACAAGGGCGCGTCAGGCATCGAGGCATGCGCAGGCCGAGACTTCGGTAGCGGGGACATCACATGGTGCTGCCACGTTCTCGTTACCCGCAGGGGGGTCACATGAGGTGGCTAGGGAACTGCCCGGGAAGCAGATAAGCTATCTGCTCGAACCATCCCAAGACACAATTCTCCTGGAACTGTGGTCGGGCTGGAAGACCCTACGACAATCTCTGATCTTCGAAGCGTTCTGGAAGAATATAATGAAAAATGGGATCCAACTGCCAGAGGTCGGGCTCGTTCGAATTACCGACCGAGTAAACTTCCATTGGAGGCATGATTATCTAACAACCATGGATGCATACGCATGCCAAAGGGGGAGGCATGCGGAGCCACCTTTCCTAGTGAAAGTGATGATTGGCAAGTAGCATGATCTGGAAGCGATGCCGCTGGGAGAATGTGACAGTGACGAGGATCCGGAGGGGAGGAGGAAACAGGTGTGGACAAAGTCAAGGGAGAAGATGAAGAAGAAGAGCCTGAAGGTGAGGGTTCACAAGGGGAGACCTACTAAGGGATTCTCTGAGAGAGCGGTGAGATTGCAGACTATGATCTCGACATAACCGAGATTCACGAGGTTTGTCTTTGTCTTCATTCATTTCCCTTATTCTTCCATTATCCTTTAAAACTTCTAACTCACTTCCCCATCCTACTATGGATTAGTTGAGCGTTGGATGGGCGTCCCCACTAGAGGATGGTGGAGAGGAACCAGTGGGACATGATGGGGATCTGACACCCATCATTGAATTAACAAGCACGGAGGGGTCTCCCTTTATGGCGGATCATGCAGCATCCGAAACACTGGGGACCGACGCTCTGGATTCCTGTAAGTCTCACGCTTCACTGCTGGTGCTTGGTGTCAAAAGATCCCATCTGACCAGTGTATGCCTTGCGCAGTGATCTCAACACTGGAGGCACGTCAGGCTGAGGAGCTCGGGCTGTCCGTGAGTGGACCAGCGGTGGACATACTACCTCGTTCAGAACATGCTCCCTGCACTGAGTCAGCCCCGACAATTGATGAACAGGGGGCGGCGTACATCAGTGGCGTTGTTCCCGAGACGAGGTCGGAAGCTGGTGGAGGCATCATTGATGCTGGGGTGAGAGAAGAAGTTCGCCCGGACGTTGATGATTCTATTACTCACGAAGAAATCCCTGTGGCGGATCCTGCTGCCGATCTGCGGGCTGCCTTCCCCATATACTGACCCGCTGACCCTGAGGAGATAGATCACTCAGACTCAGAGACAGCCGAGGAGAGACGGATGACACGACGCAAGAGGTGGAAGCGTATCCAGTTCTTCCTAAGACAGCCCCAGTCAGATTGGCTGAGGCGGATGGGATCACTTCAGACCTGGATGCGCTTCTTGTGTGCCAGAGGGACTAACACTCAGCTTCTTCATCTGACGGTCCGTGATAGCATGGCCGAGATGATACGCGAGAGCAGCCGGTGCACCGACATTACCCAGTGCCGGGGAGGATCGGCGAGTGCTCAAGCACTGCTGAGGGCGGAGCAGGAAGTCCGACACCTCGAAGGGCAGGCCAAAGCTAAGGAGGCCTTCATCGCAACATGCTTTGAGCTCATGGAGCAACTGACGGCCCAGCTGGATGATGCGTAGGGACAACTGGTGGAGGCGAGTCACCAGATGATCGTACATCGAACCGAGCGGGCGAAAGAACAAGATACAGCTGGTGAGATACGCTCTATGGTGACCGAAGAGGAGAGAGTCTTCAAAGAGCGAGAAGCGGTCCTGGAGGCTACTATCCAAAGGGTATCAGCACTGGAAAGATCGATTCAACATGCTGATCCCTAAGGGCATTGTTTTTGCCATCTCATGAACTGTCTTCTTGTACTGCTCATCGCCTCAGTCCAATATATGGCCAATTACATTAATTTTTACCCTTGGTTTAATGCGCTCAACCATAGTTTCGAAACGAATAACAACTCATCCCTAGGCTCCAGTGGTTCGTGCCCAGTGCAAGAAGCAGAAGATGCTCATACCATCATTTCATTCAACTATGGGGCATTGACCAAGCTTCAGGCGTCCAAAATTGGGCATGGACTTCTGTGGAGACCCCATGCCGATTGATGTGTCGACTCCACAATGTGCTCTAACACATGAGCGGGGCGATGTCGTGGGCATTGAAATATCTCATAATATAGGGGGATGGAGAGGAAGGGTGAATCACACCGCCCAACTTTGGAACCCAATGGGGCACAACCATGGAGGATATCTATCAACCGTGGTAGAAACACAGCATCCATATCATGTTGGCCTGGAATGGGGGACAATAAATGAGGGCTGACCGCTGACC
Organism: Viscum album; assembly: GCA_963277665.1. Classification (NCBI taxonomy): domain Eukaryota; kingdom Viridiplantae; phylum Streptophyta; class Magnoliopsida; order Santalales; family Viscaceae; genus Viscum; species Viscum album. The sequence continues at coordinate 1,417,167,576 of OY728123.1, read as the reverse complement.
ATGTTCACAACACGGGGCCTAATTCAAATATTGTCGGTCAGTTTTCCAGAACATTGGCCCAGGACAATAGGTGGACCATAGGTCTGTCATCCATATTGTTAGGGGGTCCCTTCAAACATGACCAGTCCTCTAGAACATTGTCCCAGGATAGTAGGCAGACCATAGGTCGAGCACCCATACTGTTAGGGGGTCCCGTCAAACATGAAAGGAAATGAGGATCCTAATAAGGGGGGATGCAAAGCGTGGAAGGTGGAGTGTTAGTTTGTTCAAACAGAGTCCAACACTCCCGAAATTTCGCCACCATGGAAAAGGCGCATTAGGCGGACATACCGACCTGATCACGGGTCGTCCTAATTTCCAGGCGGGACAACTTTGGCAAGAGAACTGTCACTTCCCAATACAATCATGAGGCATCCCGAACCTGCTCGGGGTAGATGTCCTGATGACACCACTTTCCATGTAGTCGGGCCGAGGGGCCAACAATAAGGAAGGACGGGGTTCAGTAATCCCTGGGGCTGGACCCAAGACGAAATGTTTGGGCGGTCCTACGTATCTCATTAGGATGAGAATCAAGCCACACGTAGTTCTTGAAACACATTTTAACGTCATGTTGGAAAAAATACAGTTTAACGTCATGCGGAATGGAATACAGTTTAAGGTCATGCGGGACGGAATACAGTTTAACATCATGCGGGACAGAATACAGTTTAACGTCATGCGGGACGGAATACAGTTTAACGTCATGCCAGACAGAATAGAGTTTAACGTCATGCGGGACTGGGAACACGTCTCATATGGGGATAAGCACAGCACGACGAGTAAGTCGATGTAAATGAGGACATAATCCCACACCACATCACTCAATCCCATGAGAGAGAGCGAGTCGTAAAGAGTCAAAGATATGATCTTAGTTTTAGGTCTTAGAACTCAGACCATGAATGGGAAAGGGGAGAAACAGACACATGGAAAGGCGATTAAAAAAACCGACGTGAATGAGGACCTAAGCCCTACATACGATGTGCTCTCCGGGGAAATGCTCGAGTCGAGGGACCGAACACGAAGGTGGGCTGGGCCTACGGGGATGTGCCTTAGGTGCTCCTACGTATCTCATAAGGTTGAGAATCAAGCCATACATAGTTCTGAAAGGTGATATGGTAAGATACTAGTGCCAGGGGAAAAGGGGAGTGCAGGCATGGCCCTTGCACTAAAAGAAGCTGAATTTGATCTATCTTGTTTGTCCTTTAAAGTGAGTGGTTTTTTTTGTGAAGAGACAGGCCTAGATTAGTAGGTCGTGGTTTAACCACAAGAATCAAGCCATTATAGGCATTGACAAATGGAATGGTACGTGACCAATACCCAACGTGATGTCCTCTACAATGTGGTCATCACAATGTAGTGCCGTTTTTCGTCTTGCGGCCAGGACGATAATGTCACAGTTTAGGGTCGTGTGATAGGACCAAAAACATAGTTTAAGGTCGTCTGGTTTGGACTGACAACACAGTTTAAGGTCGTATGGTTTGGACCAAAAACACAGTTTAAGGTCGTATGGTTTGGACCGACAGCATAGTTTAAGGTCCTATGGTTTGGACCTACAACACAGTTTAAGGTCATATGGTTTGGACCTACAACACAGTTTAAGGTCATATGGTTTGGACCAACAGCACAGTTTAAGGACATATGGTTTGGACCAACAGCACAGTTTAAGGTCATATGGTTTGGACCAACAGCACAGTTTAAGGTCATATGGTTTGGACCAACGGGAACACGCACGATGTGATACCATCACTGCGCGTGATTCCGAGAGGGGAGCCTCGGGCCAAGAGGCCATCAAGGTTCCAACCATCAAGAGGGGGATAGGAGATGCTAGCTCCTTGCTGTGCTGGGCCTGAAACGCAATGTCCGGGAGACTCCTCGTTTCCCAAGGGGGTGGGGGTCAAGCTGCACACAACCTTCAAAGAAGAAACTCAAGAACATACTCTAGCGCTCAGACTACGGGAGCCCAGAGAGACACCGTTACGCAGCTTGTTCTGACTGACGTGCGGGGGTGTACTGAGGGTTAGTACATGGAGTGTAGAGATTCCCCCTGACACAACGGGGCGGAACATGACATGAACCATGTCACCAACATTCAGGGCCCGGGGAAACCAGCGTGACGACTGAGGATTACTGCTGACCATGTTCGCAACACAGCATCATGTCGTGTCAGCCATGGGGTCCAACAAATGAGCATCAACCGCTGACCATGTTCGCAATGTGGGATTTTTATCAATTTTTTATCTGAAACCCTCGGGGTCGTTGGCCCATGATGGTTGGAGAGCACTTGGGCGTTGTATCCAGGTCGTTCTTGGGGGTCCCTCTGGGTGTGAAGGATGAAGAGGGCTCGAATGAAGGGGGACACGAAGCTTGGAAAGTGTATGGAACATGCCTAAGTTGAATCTGGCACTCCAAGTCCTAGACCAGAGTTCCTTGAGCACATTAGCAGACCACTGGAAAGGGTCAGAGGGCTCAGTCCGAGAGCAGCCAAAAGATGGCGGATCCCCGGGCAAAAGAGGGGGCTTAATGCCAAACACCCTGGGAACCGTAGGATCATGGGATCTCCTAAGAGATGGGGCTGGACCTGACATCTAGGTGTTCAGGCGGTCCTACGTATCCCATAAGGATGTGATTCAATCCATACGTAGTTCTTGTAATTGTCTTATAAATGCCATGGGGAACATGACATAGGAGGGAAAATCCTAAGGACAGGGTGCGCGTGGTACAACTATTTCAAACCCGACGTGAATGGGGACATAATCTCAAACCACACCACGCGATCCTTTGGTCAAGGTCCCAAAGGTGAAATAGACGCGACAGCGGACCTCAAGCTGGACCCAAAGACAAAAGTTCTGGGTGTTCCTATGTATCCCATTAGGATGGGAATCAAGCTAGACATAGTCCTGGCAATACAGTTTAATGTCATGTTGGAAGAAATATGGATCTTAGTTTTAGGTCTTAGAGCTCGGGCCAAGAGGATATTAGTTTTAGGTCTTAGAACTCAGAGCAAAGCGCTGTTAGGGTCGTCCAGGACTATACAGTTTAAGGTCATGCAAGACCATACAGTTTATGGTCATGCAGGACCATACAGTTTATGGTCATGCAGGACCATACTGGTTAGGCAATGTACTTCTTGAGGAACCTGACATTGGTGGGAGGAGTGATATTCTCACCATCCATAGTCACCAGGGAATACGTGCCATTGGGTTAGACCTTTTGGACAATAAAAGGCCCCTCCCACTCGGGCTCCATCTTGGATGGTTTCCTTCCGGGAATCATTGGCGCTCTAAGAGCCAGCACCAAGTCACCTTTCAGAAAGGAGCAGAGGTGAACCTTCTTATCGAAAGCTAGAGTCATCCTGCTCTGATGTCTTTCCAAGTTATGTAAAGCGCTAAGCCTACTACCGTCCAGCGCTTCCAATTCAGCTAGACTGATCTCGACAACTCTATCCGGCGCTTGCTGGTCGTAGATCGCCATGCGCAATTAGGGAAGATGGACCTCGATGGGAAGGACGGCCTCAGCTCCATATAACAGGGAATAAAGAGTCACCTGGGTGGAATTTTGAGTCTTCGTCCTATAAGCACAGAGGGTGTTGGGGATCTTGTTCGGCTAACTTTTCTTGTTCCGACCAACAATTTTTGCAAAATGTTAGAGAGGGTTTTGTTAAACGCCTCAATCTGTCCATTCGCCAGCGCATGATAACGGGAGGTGTGGTTAGAGTAATGTTGTACTTGGCATAGAATCTCTTCAGCTCGGCCGCTCGGAACTTGGTTCCCTAATCCGTGAGGATTGCGTGAGTTATTCCAAATCGGTGGATGATATTGGAGATCACGAAGTTGGCGATAGAACCAGCCTTTCCTTCCCTGAGCGGGCTGCCTCTGCCCACATTGAGAAGAAATCCATGGTGGTTAAGAGGAACCGGCACTGGCGGGCCGTCGCCAGGGGGTAAGGCCCTACGATATCCAACCCCCAGACCGCAAAGGGCCAAGAATACTTAGTAGTATGGAGAGGACCCGGTGGCCGATGCACAAAGTTAGCATGAACTTGGAACGCATGACACCTCTTGGCGTACTCGATGCAGTCATGGATCATGGAGGGCCAGAATTCTACCAGCCTTCGAATCTAGTGGGACAACATTGACCCAGCCTGGTGGGCGCCACAGGAACCTGTGTGCCCTTCCTGCATGACAAGTGGGATCTCAACTCCTTGAAGACAACGGATGTGAACAACGTCAAACCCGCACCTGTAAAGGAGCTGCTCATGGCTGGGACCACTTTGAAATGTGATCTACGGCGCACAGCGCCAGATTCGTTCCCACTCTTCTCGGTCCATCGGAAGATTTCCGTGCCGGAGATATTCAACCCAGGGTGTCCTCCAGCCAGGAACTGTCTCGATCACCACTCCTGAAGCCCCGGGGGGTCCTGACGTAGGGGAACCAGTGGTGAGATGGTTCACTCACAGGCCACGATCGCCCTCTGGGATAACAGGAGCAATGAATCTCCGGTGCGCCACGTGGATGATTAGGTCATCCTGTTCGGGCTCCGCGAGTGATGCGGCCAGGCTGGCCAAAGCATCTTCTCGACTGTTCTGCGATAGGGGAACGTGAACGACATCTGGTTGGGAGGGGAACTTATCCATTATATGGAGGGTGCACTCCAGCAACAGCATGAGCTCTAGCTTCCCGACAACATAGTCACCATTAACCTGCATGATGACTATCTCAGAGTCCCCTATTACATACAGGTGGGGTACGTTATCCTCCACAGCCAACTCGAGGCCAGTGATGAGGGCATGACATTTTGCCTCATTGTTGGTGCAGCCTTCTAACAACAAGAAAGAATATTGCATAACGACTTGCTCCGGGGTGATGAAGACGATACCCAGGCCCACTCTGTTATGCCTAGGATCGTTGAGCCTTCTACCGGAAGGGATTTAGAAGGCATCGTCAAAGTGCATCTCCAAGCATGGGATGACGTGATCGACTGAGAGGATTGCCTCATTAGGAAAGCCCAAATCCAGTGGCTGGTCCGCAGAGGATGGGTGGGCAGCTATGAAGTCTGCCAACGCCTGTCCTTTGATGGTCTTCTAAGGTACGAACCTAATGTCAAACTGCTGTTGGATCACCGCCCAGCGTTCCAATCGGCTAGTCAACATAGGCCGGCTTAGGATGTATTTCAACGGGTCTACTAGAGAGACCAGCTGTACCTCGTGGAGCTGCAAGTAGTGCCGAAATTTCTGTATGGAGAATACGAGCGCCAGGCACCTCTTCTCGATGGGAGAATATCTAATTTCCGCATCGAGGAGCATGCAGCTGAAGAAATGTTTATGAAGCCCGTTTCTTATATAGAGGTTATTAAATGATGAAATGTTTATCAAAACTATTTATTTTTATGGGTTATGATATGATGAATGTTTATTGATATTTTCAATCCCATATGAATAATTTTAATTATATTAATGGTGTGCCCATAATTATATATCCCCCCAAATAATTGGGTAATGACTGATACCTCATGAGATAAATGGGACTGAATTAGTTAGTGAACATATTTTTCTAAGGGAATTTCTTTGATATGAAAATCAATTGGGTGAACCTTTAATTCTAATATTGTATAGAGAGAAAACCCATTACTCAATTATAGACTTAAAAATAAGCCTTTATTAAAATATAAATTATGTTCTAGGCTTATATATATGCCACTAATCTAAATTTTATTCCAATGTTAGTCTCTCAAGGCTCATGTTCGTTGATTATTATTGATTAAAGTCTTATTAACTACCAAGATATATTCTACTAATCAATATTATGATATATGATATGAAAGTAACAGTTTTAAAATTTTATTTTCATGTTCACAAACCATTATAGTAAAGTAGTGTTAATATATCTCTTGTTTACCTTCACTGAGTCACTAATCTCACCCTTTATTAAGCTTCCATTCTATAGGTTTTTATGATTTTTATTGTGTATGAAATTTATAATAATTTTTCAATTCATGATGTACTTATTGGGATATTATGTAGTTCAGTTGTGAACCATTGTTTTTCAAAGAAACTAAACCATTACATCCCTCATGAGTGTTTTTGTAAAATTAAATTAATATTCATATATAAATATGTACTATATATGTATTAAAATTGTGGGACACTATATATGGTATCAACAGGCTGGTTTATTTATCCTTTGAAACTAATATGAGTAAACTTTATTGATAACCCTGGGGATATTTCTATTTATAGGAAAATATTTTAGAATTTTGATTCAGGGTAAAGTGAGTGGTTTCTATGAAAATTCATCCCTATTTGGATACTACAAGTGGATGTGGATCTAAAAGAGTTGTACCTAGGGGTAGTTACATTGAAAAAGAAAATATTGGAATTTGATTCGATCATCACCTAATTCATGATATTGGGACTTTCTATAAACATTTTTTGACACTCCTGGAGGATATGTTTTGAAAATTCATAAAAAATTATAAACCATCAAAAATTATTTGAATAGATGATAAACATGAATAACCCTGATCAAACAAATGGTTTCATAGATAGAAAATGAGATTTAATTGTATATACATCCTATAAAATTTTATAATGATTATATGGTTTCCCAAAATGATTATTATTATGAAAACAATGCTTTTTTATTTTATAGTTTTCTTAGAACCCAATAGAATAATATTAACACAAAATGAAATAGGCAATGTCATGATTTCCTTCATGAAAAACAAAATATTGAGTGAGATGGAATTATAAATATTGTTATTATTCTAACACAACTTTTAATGATATTAAGAATATGGAACTTCTAAATGAGAAAATGTGGGTACAACCATCTATTGAGTCCTTCATGAATAAAACCCACCATATTTTATGGGTTTTATTAATCCAATAGTTTCTATGTAATTAATCTAGACTATTAAAAATGTTTTTCTATCCTCCAATGTTTGGTTCATGAAAAGGTCATTTTTTCATTTGGAAGGTGATGTGGATCAATAGAAGAATATTATAAAGAATGTGAAAAATTAGGAAAACATTGACTCTGTAAATTGTGATGAATTAAATATATTATTTTTTAGTTAGTATTTTCATTGTATTCTTCATATTTAAACGGAGAAGTAATTCCCATAGCTATATTATAATGTTGATGAATATATTTTTTCCCATGAGGTAATGTTCACTTGACTTTCATGGTATGCTTCTGGAATTATCATTCAACTTGAATATTAGATCAATCAAGACTTTAGTGGACTAAATTCATGTCTTTGAAGGGTTTTGTACATAGCGGACATCAGTAGCTATGATTAAATCATACAATGTGCTATCAAGGGTGAAATGGAGGTCATATATACCCATTAATATCAATGTTTTTATAAGAAAATATATGTTGAATTAAAAGGAAATTATAAAAACTGTAGAAAGAAGATGATGATATTTCCTTCTTGCTACAAGTGTGGAAGGAAACATGGATGAAATTTTATTTAACGTATTGAAAAATGTTAAAGTGTGGAAAGTAAGGTTATTATGAATTTTTTTTGACGTGATTGGTAGAAGTTATCTAATGATGATAGTGAAAAATATTTGAACAATTAATCACTAATACTCCAGTGTTTCAAATGTTTAGAGTATAAGAAATATGCCAACTATTTATTAAATATAAAAATCAATTATTATGATCGATTATAAAAACCTCTTAAACATATAGATAATGTGGAATATCATATGATACCTATTTATGATGTTGGGTGCGATAATTAAATTGTGAAATGTACAATTATTATGCACAATAGAACTAATAATTTCATGTTAGACTCTAAATCTACCCATTATTTTATATATAAAAATTTTTCTAAGGGTATAAAAATTACACCCCAATTTTCAGATATTGAATTAATAGTGAAAACCTCTAATGTAACAGTTATCATATATCATTTTTATGATTCTTATCTAGATGAAATTTTTTGGAATGTGCATCTAGTAAATCATGATTTTCTCACACTAGTTGGATTTGATGTCATCTGAATCATGGAATGGATTTCTTGATATAAATCTCACATTAATTGAGGAATAAGGGAATAAAAAAATTATATTTCATACCATCCTATGATCAACTTTCAACATGACCATAAATATGAACTAAAAATGAAAATTATACACATTTTATGGGTCTTGATTCATATTCAAAAGAGTTTTTTTTATATCAAGTGGTTTTTTAAAAAACTCCAAATCAATGATATATATGATGTATGAGAGTTTGATGATATCTTTAGAGCAGATTTTCATAGTCTTTCACTGGATTATTGTGTTATGTTTACTATATAACTCATAGCATGTACTAATCCTATTTCAATCACTACCTATAGATTGATGCTGGATGAGTTGCAAGAATTGAAGAAAAAACTCCAGGATAAACTAGATTAGGGATTCATTCTACCAACTATGACACCAAGGGGTGCACCTGATCCTTTTTTAAGACGAAAGATGGGATGATGAAATTATACTTTGATTATCATGAGCTGAACAATATAAAAACCAAGGAATGTATCAACTAAATCTTATTGAATACTTTTTTATCAACTATATGGACCTCATTACATTTACAATAATTTCCATCAACCTAGTTACCATAAATTGTGGTACAAAAAAATAAATAAACTTGATTACATTGTGTATAAGGCATAAACACTAAGAATATATAGTGAAGTAATTTAATTTTATTAATCCCCTACTTTATTTATAGATTTAACCAACAATGTTATTATAGATTACATTGATCATTTTTAGACATATTAATATATGATATTATTATCTAGTTATCGGAAAGGAAACGAATGATGATAACTTTACAATTGAACATAAGGAATTAAGTAAAGATAAATTTTATTATAAATTTATAAACATTGATTTCTGGTTGTAAAAGCTTTCATTTTGGGGTCATACAATCTCAAGAGAGGGAATATCTATATATCCATCAAAGATAGAATTTGTTGAACATTGGACCATACCTACCACTTCAAATGACATCTGATGATTTATTGGTTCATATGGATATTATTGGGGGATTATGGAAAATATATAATATCTATATAGTAAACTCACTGAGTTAACTTGGAAAGGACCCAAGTCCATTTGGACTTTTGAATGTGAGGAAAATTTCATAGAAATGAAGAGAATGCTAGCCAAATCACCTATGCTTACATTACCCTATAGTGGAGAAGGAGTGTTTACCTAAAATGAAAAATAAAATAAGGTATTGGGATGTGTTATGATTCAAAATGATATGGCTATATCTTATTACTAATATTAATTAATGGTTCATTAGAAAAATTACCCAACTCATGATTTGGAGTAAGTTGTAGTAATTTTTTCATTAATTGTATAGAGGTATTATCTTTAGAGAGAATGTTTTGATATATATACTACTAATAAAAGTTTATAGTATGTATTCACATATAAAGAGTAACATGTTCCCTAGAAGATGTTTAATGGTTACTAAGGATTATTAAATCTTAATACATCTCCACCCTAGGAAAGAATATAATTTGGCAAATGCATTTAGTATAAAGGAATGTGGAAGATTATCTCAGATGAGAATCACCAAAGATAGAATATTTATGGATTTCAAAAGGATGGATTTACAAATCTTGAATTAATGGGGGAAATTGTATCATTTTAAAATTTTTATTCATCCATATATCAATGTGAAAATTAAAGAGGTATAGAATGAATATATAGAGATATATATGGAGGTGATAAATTTTGTAGAGTTTAACATTTATTATGATGAAATCATAAGAATCAAGAATTATTTATGTTTCCCCTCCATACCATATTTAAGGAAACAGATATTAGAGGTGGATCATAGTTTTTCATTTTCTATTCATCGTAGAAGTACAATGAATTATAGATATCTGAACAAGTTTTTCTAATGGGAAATCATAAAGAATGATACTGAAAATCATGTATTACAGTTCGTGGTATGTCAGCAAGATAAGGCTAAGTGAAAAAAGTTTCAGGGGATGTTAAAACCATCACCCATAAGAGAATTGAAATATAAAAACATCATAATGAACATTTTCATAGAACTCCCTTAAACATCTAAAGGGAACAATGTTATCCATGTTGTAGGTGATCACCTTAGGAAGCTACCCTAGATCATTACTATAACAGACAATTTATATATTAATAAAAACTATAAAATACAAATTAATGAAGTTTTAAGGTCACGTGGAGTACCAAAATATACTTTTTAGAATTGTGATGTGAATTTAAACTTAATGTTTTGGAAAAGTCTACAACATATTGTTTATATAGAGTTGAGTTTCAAAACTACATATCATTACTAGAAATATTTTCAGTCTGAGTAAAAAATTAAAAACCAATAGGATATATTGAGATATTTTTTATGTATTTCAATGGTGGTTAGGATAAAAACCTTCCACTAATTGAGTTTTCTTATAATAATAGCTTTCACTATGCATACAGTTGGATCCTTTTGAATCCCTTATAAAATAATTTTTTAAATCCAATGTGCTGGAATACATTTAGTGAAACAAAGATATCGAGATATGAAATACATGAAGAAATTTTTGACAATATATGACCTATTCAAACACAAATCAAGGGAGCTTAGAGTTTATAGAAAATAAATTCAAACAATCGTATGTGGATATATAATTTGATGTTGGTGAGAAGGTTTTTAAATGAATTTTACTATAAAAAAATGTTATGCGATTCAGGAAGAAAGGAATGTTGATCTCCTAGTATATTAGTACATTCAGGATTATTTATCAATTAGGGATGGAATTTATTTCTAGATGCTTCCTCTGAACCTCTCCCAAGTCCTTGCTATCTCTCATGTATCTCTTTTGGGAAAGTACAAACCTAAACATTCGCATATACAGAACTAATAGTTCTTACCAATAGACAATGATATTTACTATAGGGATTAACCAATGGAGATTCTAGATCCTAAAAAGAAATTAATACAACACATGACCACTCACCAGGTCAATGTTATTTGGTAAAACCACCATTTTAAGGTAGCTACATAGTAACATGGGGATATGATGTTGCAGAAGTATCCTCCATGTTTTGTATCACAGTGATAGAATTTTGAGGGTGAAATTAAATTTAATGGGGGTATAATGTAACACCCTTAGTTTTTATGAATTTTATTACTGATAAATTTTATTTCGTTGATATCATTTGTTACATGAAACAGTAAGTATTAACAAACTGTAATATACTATTAATATTATTATTATTTAAACATGAAATTTATCACCTAGTCTTTTAGATTTTTTTGTAGGAAGAGGAAAAAGTAAATTTTTTAAATTTATTATAATGTTATTATATAAATAAAATATATTGATGAATAATTACTTAATTTCAATGTCATTATATTGTTCAAAAATACTTTTTCCTTCAAAATGTTTTTTATTTTTTTTTGAACAAGTAATAAAATCCAAAACAACATTAAATTTTATAAAAATAAATTAGAAAAATTTAGTTCATTTTTTATTCAATATGTAAAATTTATCATTGAGATAATTTTTTATATTTTTTTAAAAAGAATAATTTTTAGATGAATAGTGAAAATATTTATTTTTATTAGAAATTGTCTTTTCTTTTAAAGAATTTAAAAATTATATATTTTTTTTAATGGTTTTAAAATAAATAATAGTTAAATTATAATATTATTAATCAAATATAGGTCATATTAATCAACTTATTTTTAAATTTTGATACGAAATATTTTTATACTTATAAAAATATTTCTTTGGAGAATAATTTGTTTATGCGCCTATGGGTTTAGTTTTAAATTAAAATATACAACTTATGATAATTGAATTTGGTATATTTTTTTAAATATTTTATATAACAATAAATAATATTATATAATATGTAAACTTATTTTTTCATATTTAATAGTAAAAACAATAAAAATTAATTATCACGGTTCAGGTAAAAACAGGTTTACCACGAGATAAACTAAAACAATAAGGGTTTAAATGACATAAAATTGTATAATTTGTGTTTTTTGGAAATATTAAAACCATATATCGTCCAAGAATTATAAAGTTTCCAATTTGGAACCATTTTTTTTTTAAAAAAATATTGATATATTTTTTTCTTTTCAAAATTTCCATGTGTGTCCACTACCTCGCTTATAAAAGGACACCCCATCTACTATCTAATTCAAAATTAAAAATCCGCTTGGTTCTGCCATGACATAACCAAATAAATTTCTTAATTACCTAAAAATTTCTTCAAAGTATTATTTTTATTAAAAACCCATCTTCATATGGATTTTCATGAAAACATAAAGAGGTTGTCTGATGAAAAGGTATTATTTTTAACCATGCATTTTTTAATTTAATCTTCCACATACTTAATTTTTTTTAAAATATGATTATATAATAACATAATTATAAAAAATATTCTTCTATTTAATAATTTTAGTGTCATAATATGAATATATTTTCTCCTCCATCAAATAGGAAACTAAACCATTGATCGGGTGCATGGTTGATTACCACGTCATAAATCTATGTAATTTGGTTTATAGCACTAACACTAGCGGTTGAATATAATGATGAATTTATCATATTTATAATATATTTATGATAAAGTTATACTTATTTAATTATTATATCACATAAACATTCAAACCTTTCAATCCGTTGGAAAACGATAGCATTGTTCATGCTTAATTTTGGACTACCACCTCCACGATGTTATATGATATGTTTTTTATTTTATTTTGAAATAGACGGAAAAATGGATGTATTTACAGAATAACTATTATATAAATAATAAAAAAAAAATTATAGGTGAATTAATATATACGATTCTTTCATTTCATCCAAAAAAATGGAAAGATCGCCATGCGTAGATACAGCCTACTGTCTCTTTGAATTGTGTAATTCATCTTCTTATATATAACATTTATGGTTGATTATAAATATGTATATAATGAATATATATATTATATTTTTATCATTGTTAAAATTCAAGGAATTTTGGAACCATAATAATGGTAAAATACCCAAAATTACGATACTAAAATATACATGAAAAAAGTAGTTATCACCAGGAATAGTGATTTTCCAATTCATTGTTTATAAATGGATGTTAAAAGGTTATAAGAACGAGTATAAATAGTGGGATAAATGTTGAGGTTTTATAAAAGTTTTCTATAGAACTAAAATTAAAATTAATTTAGTGAAATGTTAACATAGATTTTAAAAAAATAGATGTTAAAGGTTCTTCTGAAGTCCTTTTAATGTCGATTTAAAAAATAATAATTCTAGATGTTTAAAAAAAGTTAAAATGTTAATTTTTTTAAAAATGATGGTAAAAAATTATAAAATATATTTTAAAATCATTTTTAAGACAAACCAATATTGAAACACTTTAAAAAAAATCCCACCCTGAACCCCTTATTTCGTTTTCTTATAAACCCTTTTTCTCTCAACCTATGAAAAAACCTACGACCACTTGATTATATTAGATGATTATTTTAGTCAATTTTATTTGATTTTAATCATATTTTACAAATTGTTTATTCTAAATCTTCTATCTCTTGTCCTTAATTCATGATCTATGAAAATATTTAGTTCCCTAAAATCCAGTTCAAGCTGACTAGTATCTTTAGTTCATGGTTTTTATTTTTTCTTTATTATTATTCCTTTAAAAAAATTATAAATATTTTAATGTTCTCTAAATTTCAAATGATTTCGAGTGACTTCATCGATATTGCGGAATAATTTTCCATTATTTACCTCTAAATTTTATATTTTATTTCATTAATTTTGAAGATAAATTATGATTCATATGATCATTTGTTTATATGAATATAATAATCAATTAGAATTATCTTTAAAAAAATTTAACTTTTTTATTATTTAATATTAGGTTTTACCTTAATTTTTATATTGAACTAATTGTATTTATATTTGTTTGTATTTATAAATATTTTATTGTTATAATTTTTCTTTGCTGAAAAAAAAATCATACTTCAATTTTTACATTTTTTTTATTTGTGTTGATGTTTTTACTTTTGATTACATTTATATATAACATGGTTTTCATTTTAAATTTTTAAGACAAATTATTGTCAAAAATTTATGAATGTTAAAATAATCATTATTCATATATTCTTAATTGCATATTATTCAATTTATCAATTATATGAATTTAGTATTATGTATATTTGTTTTTTATGATCAAATAGATTTCAATTATTAATTTTTTTTGAATATATGTTTTCATTTTTAAAATATATATTATTATGTTTATTATAAAATATTTTATTTTAAAATATATTAATATTTTATAGTGTGTTCTTATGTCATTAATGAATCAAAATTGGTTAAAATTTAAAAGAAATACCAATGAATATGAGAAAGTAATTGATGATTTATTAGATTCTTTTAAACCAAATCATAAAAAAAGATTTTACTTTCTATCCATGCATAAATTGTTTGAATATGATAATGTTAAAATATAATTAAATCAATGATCATCTCATTTTCTATGGGTTTATACACATTATATCTAGGATGTTGAAAAAAAAATTCAACACTTAATGTGGATGAAAATACTCAACAAGAGAAAGTGGATCATATTAAAGATTTAATTCACAATTTAGATTTAGAAACCACCAAAAAATAACAATTTTTGACCGATTTTATAGAGATTATGATAAACCACTATTCTCATATTGAAATTAATTTATATTTTTATTAACAGTATGGATATTATTTTGATGAAATCAATAAATTGTCGGAGTGATAAATGTTTCATTGAATTTCTTCAACATTTAAATGAGAAATATCCAGAAGGAAACAGGATTTTAGATTCCAATTCCAAGGAAAAGAAAATATTGTGCCCAATGGGATAGTGGTATAAAATAATTCATGACTTCCCCAATGACTGTGTGTTTTATTTGAAGGAATGTGAATATTTGTCAAAATTTCCTAAATGTGGGACATCACGATATAATATGGTTGAAAATAGGAAACCAGATTCATTCTTAAGTATCAGCATCAAACAAACTTCAAAATAAATTTTCTACCATAAAATAATTCTTCATTTGAAGAATAATTTTGAAAACTAAAATTATGAAAAATGTATAAGATGGAATATAGATGATAACATATCTTATGGTAACATACATTACCCAACTTATTCACCCACAATGGAATATATTTGACAATAAAATCCTAATTTTTGAAGTGATTTTAAAATCTCAGAATGGGATTATACATAGATGGAAAGAATCTACAATGACCCAATGTTTTATCAATGAAATTCTCTACTTATAATTATGAATTATAGTAAAATCACATTAGTAATCACAATTAAAAATAATGATACTAAATACTATGTAACCATTAGGCATTATTTTTTAAAATTTATTTTTTGAATTTCAAAAATCTGACACACACATTTTCGATCAGCATGATGTTTGGAGTCTGATAGGACAAAATTAATTTTTAGTAAATAGTAACCTACCATTATTAATAGTAATATGCCCCTTATAAATATTAAATAATCATAAATAATAGTAACCATACCCATGAATGATTAAATAAAATTTAGGCATCTAAGAAGTGATAATTTGACTAGAGAAAATGTATTGGTATTTTTATAAGTCATAAATATTTAAATACATTTAATTAATTAATTTAAAAGAAATTTTATTTTCTTAAAATTTGTTGATAAATTATAAATTATATGTCTTCGGGTTTTAATATAATTTTATAATACCTTAATTAGGTTCTGAAAGCATTTTAAAATAAGTTTTAATTTTAAAAAATTGTATGTTTCATGTAAGTTATGGTTTTAATTCAAAAATACATTAATAATATTTAGAAAATTATTTTTGAAAATTGTACATTATATTTTTTCTTCTACTCATTGAAAAATATTTACGTTGAATTTTTCGAATTTTTCTAAAATACTTGATTTTTTGGTGGATAGTAAAATACATTAAATTAACGTATAAATACATTATAATTTAAATCCAATATTCCTGGCATCACATGTTATTTATAAACTTAAATATCGAACTCACATTCCCTATTTACTATTATTGGTCATGGAATCATCACTATTTATTATCTTTGTGGAAATTAATAAACTAATGATTAAAATATTATGAAAACCCATCTATCCTGCACTAGAAATATTACCCTTCACACCCTCATTTCCTCACACCTCCCAAGCATCAAGTCTTGTCTATACTTGGCCCAAACATCTTCCATTTCCCCTCCCATATGTAAAATTGCTTCTGTTATCCTCAAAAGCCCAATCCTATGTTCTTTAAGGAGAATGTCAAGAGGAGGATTCAAGAGGTAATTCCCCTCTCTCACTTTTCCATATATTTCCTTTCAATGTCAGGTTTTTTTCATAATCTCTCCACACCTATCCACATCAAAATGGTATGGTAACCAAATATCATCATATATAATTAAATTTTATTATAATAATGGGTTAATATATTATCCAAATCTCTCCCCTCTTTTTTTATTTTATTAAATAAAATGTTGTTCATGAGGTGTTGATTTATCACCTTCAAGAACGACATGTTTTATTTTTTCCTTTACCACCTGCTGATCAAGTCATGAAGCAATTTTTATGGGTGAAACTTATTATTTTATACATATTATATCATATTAAATGTTTTGTAGCTATCTTATTTACATATTACTATATGATAAAACAAAACATGTTCATTGTGATCGAAAAAACAGCCCAAATTTACCTAAAATGATCATCATGAAATTGTTATCTAATGATTAATTCTCATGGTATATAAAAATTATTTATAAGTTTATTTAATGTTCAATAACATCATAAATATAATATACATACAATAATAAATATTTATCCTTGTTTTAAATGAACTTGCATTCATTATTACAAGTGAACTGTATAAGAAGACTATAAAAACGAACATTCTAGATCAATGAATATAAACTCTAAAGCTCATCCAAAATCCCACAAATCATCTTTATAAAACCTCAATTAATATTATTAATGTATAAAAGGTTCTTTATTTTTTAATTAATGAATATAATGTCATTAATTTAACATTAAAGTGAATAAATCATTCAGATACAATGTAATGAGAAATTAATGAACCCATCTTTCTTTGTTTGGGTTCTCCCTCTTTCGCTACATGTTTGGTATGAGTTCTCCATAAAAATAATTTATTAATAATTATCATAACTTTTATAGGATAAAAATTTTCTCTAATTGGTTTTATGAAAACCCTAATTTTTTTCGAAAGAACTCTGTTATCTAATAAACTCACCATTTATTACTTCATGGATATTGTTTCACTCATCACTCATGGTTAATGGTTCTATGTCAATAATGATATTCCTTATTAATTTAGTGGACCAAATGTTTATGAAAGTATTCTCTTTTATTTTAAACTCATTTATTTTAATGGGTTATGTTATGGTCACGTTTTACATATTTTTAATGTGGCATACATGATAATGTAAATATTATGATGTGACGTGTGCGCTCGGAATTATATAGTGCAATATGAATGTTTGAATGTGACGGTTGCGACCAATATCATATATCACTCAAACTAATTGGATAATGTTATTAATCTCATTAGTAAATGGTAAATTTTGTGTGAAAATAATTCTAGCATTGTTCACAATTATGTGTGGCTGTTGACCACTAAGAGAAGATGTTTCATTTTTATTCATTTCCACATTTCAAGTGATTTATTAAAGATTCCTCTCATGTTAATGATCCTTTGAATATGCTGTGATTGTGCTCTCCCATTTTTACATTTCTCATATCTATCCTCTTACTAGAATTTTAGCTCAACCCTTTTTGATTTATATCCTTAGGAGACTACTTGTAGTAAAGAAGAGGTCAACAGAAAATAAGAAGCTATAGAAAATGGGATTAAATAAATGATTATACTTAATATTGTATATGATATATTTAGTAATAGTTTTCCAAAGACACTAAACAATTAGATCCTTATGATGTAATACAATTATGTTGTTTATCTTTATAATGATATAATAGTAATGTATGAAAAGGTTGGGTCACTATAGTTGGTATAAGAGGAAAGGTTTAGTTAATTTGAGAATTTGGATTAGTAAAACCTAATGAAAACCTCAATTATTAGACTAAGTACAAATATTAATAAAAGAATCATTAATAAGGTATCCCATAAGTTATTATTTTATTGAAATTTTTATAAATGAATATGTTATTTATTCATTACTAGATGACTTATGTTTTCTAATAACATTTTCTATTTGAGATGTGGAGTTTAAATCCACATAGAAATCAATTCCCAACTATATTGGGTTATGAACAATAATGTTAATAATGGGTAACATCCTCTTTGCCCAAAGAGGGAACAATTTCTTATCAAATGTATTATGTGGGAAAGACTATTGACATTTATTGGGTCTTTTGATCCACTAGTTGCAGAAAAATGGGTCAACTCCATGGAGAAGATCATTTATGTGATACACTGTTCTAAGATGGAGAGGGTGACATTAGCCTTTTATCATGTAGATTTAGAGGCCGCTCAATGGTGGTCTTTGATTATGAACACCAAGCCGAGAGACGAAATTGAATAGATGGAATGGTAAGACTTTAAGATCATGTTTCTTAATAAGTATTTCCCATGAACTATTCGTACGAAGATGTAGTGTGGATTCATAGCGCTTAAGAAAAAATAACTAGAATATTTCATGACCTATAAAACTAATTTAACAAGGGTTTCAAAGTACGCTTTGGGTTTTTTTATCAATAATGACGGAAAAATTGATTCATTCTTTAGTGTATTAAAACCACACCTTCAGAAGGCTCTAACAATTTGAGGCATTGGGAGTTATTATGAAGTTTATTGAAGGGCGCTCAAAGTGGAGATGGACTTTAGAGAATGACCACATGGCTATGTTGATACGAAATTAAAGATTTAGTTTCAAGATAGAGGATCTATCGATAAAGGTGGGAAGAAAACTCAGCGACCCACATGAAAAAAATGTGGGATGTTTCATCATGGGAACGACCTCTAAGGGATGGGAAAACGATTAAACAATGCGGAATAAAATCCACCATGCTCAATAGTGTCAAAAAGCTTTATGAAGGATGGATAATGAGGCTGATGAAATGATATAACCACCCATTGTCCAATGCTACAACTTTATGGAGAAACTGCATTGTTCAAGCCATTTCACAAAACCTCGAGTCCTCGAGGGTAATCAGCGTTAGCGGCCACTAAAGCCAAATGAACAAGGGAAGGATTATTCCATAACTACTGTGGAAGTAGATAAAGATAATGAAGTTGTACAAGGAACACTTACTACTCAATCAAGAATGAAAAAGTCTTATTTTATTCTAGTTCTATACATTCTTTTATATCTTTCAAGATTACTAGAACTATAGAATCGAAGGCCGACCCAAGTGGAGATATCTGTCAAAATACCAAGTGGTGAAATAATTTCAACCCAAGTGTTTGACTTATCTCCTATTGGCATATGTGGGATGATTCTTCCAGTTAATCTCATAATACTTACCTTGGTGGAATTTGACGCAATAATGGGAATGAATTGGATCTTGTTATTTAAAAGCACATATCAGTTGTCAATGAAAAGAAATATCTTTTCATAATCTGAATCATCCTATTCTCCCCTACAAATTCATGGAAGATCATGAATCTCCTTTGAAAAATCCTTCAACAGTGTGGGTGTTGATTCCATATAAAGAAGAATACCTCACCAAAATGGTTTAGTCAAAGGAATTTTCCAATCATTTAGAAATTCCCATTTTGAGGGAATACAATGATATATTTCCCGAAGAGTTACCCAAAGTTCCCCCAGATTGTGAGTTTGTGTTATCAATTGAAATCATACCCAGATCTAATATTATCTCTGTGTCTCAATAAGATGGATCCTATAGAACTGGAAGAGTTAAATAAGAAGTTGCAAGAGCATATGGACAAAGGGTTCATATTCCCTAGTGAATCACCTTGGGGTGAGTCGGTGATCTTTGTGAAAAATAAGGATGGAACAATGAAATTGTGTATCAATTATCAGGAACATAACAAGATCACCACAAAGAACAAGTATCCTCTTCCCAGGATTAAAAACATGTTTGATCAGTTAAGAAGAGAAATTTACTTCTAAAAGGTGGATCTTCATTCTAGATATCATCAGCTAAAGGTGAATAAGGAAGATATTTATAAGACTACCTTCTGTGAAAGGTATGGGCCCTATGAGTTTCTGGTGATTCACATTGGACTTACTAATGCCCCTGAATTTTTCATGGATTATATGAATAAAGTCTTCAGGCATTAGCTCAAAAAATTTGTGGTAGTGTTTATTGATGATATTCTCATATACTTCAGGACAAAGGAGGAACATGAAGAACATCTAAGACTTGTGTTGGAAACATTGAGAATGTATAAGTTGTACAACATGTTTAAAAAATTCAACTTTTGAATGATGTGAGTCATATTTTTTGGGACTTGTGATCACAAGAGAGGTAATTTTTGTTTACCCATCAAAAAACTAATGTGATTGAGTAATGTCCAGGACCCTCTAGAGTCATATAAATCAGTAGTTTTCATTGATTAGCTATGTATTACTGAATTTTTGCGAGAAATTTCTCATGATTGTCAATACCAAAAAATAAGTTAACAAGGAAAGGGGTATAATATGATTGGATCGAAGAATGTGAGGAAAGATTTAAGGAGCTAAAGAGATAGCTGATCACTGTACCTGTACTCACATTACCAAAAAGTGGAGAATTTTTTGTGATATAAAATGATTCATTAAAGAACGTATTGTGTTATGTACTCATGAAAAATGATAATTTGATATCCTACGTCTCATAATAGTTATAGATCAATTAGAAGAACTACACAATTCATGATCTAGAGATAACAATGGTTATTTTTTCCTTGAAAATTTGGAGGCAATACCTTTATGGATAGAAGTTTTACCTACACACCAACCACAAGAGTCTAATGTATATATTCACACAAATGGAGCTCAACATGCATCAAAGGAGATGGTTATATCTAATCAAGGACAAAAAATTCTATATTAATTATCATCCTGCAAATGAGAATAAGGTAGATGATTCTCTAAGAAAGTAAAAACTTGCTACTCTATCCATGTAATGGATTGAGAAAGACCTTATATTCTTGGATATGTACAAGATGCATTTGGAAATCATATGGGAAAGGGATAAATCCTACCTTTCCTAAATAATTGTTCAACCATAAATCCAAGATACGATTAAGGAGGCACAGATGGATGATCCGGAGTTTCAAAATAAGGTGAATGTAGTAAAG
The DNA here is from genome assembly GCA_963277665.1 of Viscum album. Taxonomy (NCBI): domain Eukaryota; kingdom Viridiplantae; phylum Streptophyta; class Magnoliopsida; order Santalales; family Viscaceae; genus Viscum; species Viscum album. Next base: position 1,417,146,188 of record OY728123.1, on the reverse strand, counting down.
GATGGGAAGTTGCAAGAGGTCCATATCAATGATGATGGTGTGATTCAATTTGGAATGTGGATTTGTGTGCCTTTATCAACCAGGATAAAGAAGGAGTAATTGCAAAATGCACATAGATCAACATTATCTATCCATCGTGGTAGCACCAAGATGTACCGAGATCATTGAGACTACTTATGGTGGGATAGCATAAAGAAGAAGATTTTGGAATACATTTCAATGTGCTTGGTATGTCAACATGTTAAATAGGTGTGAAAAAAGTACAAGTGGATGATGCATCCATTGCATATACCCATGAGGAAACGAGAGAATTTTACTATGGACATTATCTTGGGTCTCCTGAAGACGTCTAAGGGAAATAATGTGATATGTGCTGTGGTTGACAGACTCACCAAGACTTCTCATTTTTTACTATTCTGGTAGATATATCACATAAAAAACATGAAATTATATATGTGAATGAAGTGGTGAGACTTCATGGCATTCCACTCTCATTTTTCTATGATCATGATCCATGATTCACATCTAAAATCTGGAGAATAATTCAACCTGATTTGACTACTGAATTAAATTTTAGCATGGCTTAACACCCCCAGACTAATGGCCAATATGAAAAGAATATTCAGACACATGAAGAAATTCCAAGACTATATTCTCTAGAATTCAATGGTGGATGGGATCAGCATCTACCATTAGTTGACTACTCATACAACAATAACTTCCACTAGAGTATTCAATGGGCTCTATATGATGATTTTTATGGAATGTGATGTAGAACTCCAACCTATTGGGATGAAGTTGGAGAAATAGAGCTACATGGACCTGATCTTGTGCAATAGATGATAGAGAAGGTTGATGTCATCCAAAAATATATCAAGGATGCTCAGATTTGGAAAAAGCGATATGATGACAACTGTCGAAGCGACTTGGAGTTTGACATTAGAGATAAAGTATTCTTTCAAATATCACCATGGAAGAGAGTTATGTGGTTTGAAAATAAATGGATGTTAAGCCCAAAGTACATTGGCCGTTTTGATATCCTTGAACTATTAGAAGTTGTCGCATATCTGCTTTCACTTCGTCTGGATATGGCTCAAGTTCATGATTTGTTTCATGTATCACTCCTGAGGAAGTATATACTAGATCCATCATATGTACGAAACTGAGAGGGGGTGCATCTAGAATATGATCTCTTTTATGAGGAGAAGTGAGTGAAGATTCTAGACGAGAATGATAAGATAATACACAATAAGAAAACCCACCTTTTCATAGTGTTCTAGATAAACCATAGGTTTGAAGAATCATCTTGGGAACCAAAGGAGGCGATGAAGGAGAATTACCCTCATCAATTTGTGTAAAAGAAAATTATGAAGGAGAAATTTGGTAAGGGGGAATAATGTAATGAATAAATGTTTTATCAATGGAATATCATTCATATAATTATTCCTTATAGTATAATCACATTAGCAAGCACAATGAAAAATAATGATATTAAATACTATGTGAGCAATAATGATAATTTTGCCACTCCTAGGTTTTGAATTTTTACAATCTGACATACACAGTTGGGATCAGTAAGATGTTTGGAGTCTGATAGGACAAACTTAATTTTTGGTAATTTGTAAACTACCCTTATGAATAATAACCTACCATTATGAATAGTAATATGAACCTTATGAAAATTAAATCATCCAAAATAGTAGTAACTTTACCAATGAATGATTAAATAAAATTTAGGCATATTGTAAGTGGCAATTTGACCATAGTTAAAGTATTGGTATTTTTTAAGGTATAAATAATTAATTATAATTAATTTATTAATTTAAAAGAAAATTTATTTTCCTAAAATGTTTTCATAAATTAAAAATTATTTTTCTTATAGTTTAATGAATATTTTATAAGACCTTATGTAATTTTTGAAAGCATTTTAAATGCAGTTTTAATTTTACAAACCTATATTTATAAGAGAAAATTATTATTTTAATTGGAAAATAAATTAATAATATTTAGAAATTTATTATTGAAAACTGAATTTCATTTTTGGAATCTACACATCTAAAAATGGTTAGGGTGATGTTTTTGGATTTTTTTTTGAAATACTTGAATTTTTTTTAATAGTAAAATATATTAATTTACCATATAAATACATTATAATTTAAATCCACTATTCCTAACATCACAAGTTATGTAATAACCGAAATCATAAACTTATAATCTTTGTTTAACATTATTGGTCATGGAATCATCACTATTTCTTATGTTGTAAGAAATTAATAATCCAATGATTAAAATAATAAGAAAACCCCTCTCCCATCCACTTTAAATACCACCCTTCACACCCTCATTTCCTCACACCTCTCAAGATTAAAGCCTTGTCTAAACACTACACAAACATATTCACTAGCCCCTCTCGAAATTCCAGGTATTTCTGGCATCATCAAAAGACCAATCCTAGCTTCATTAAGGAGGATCTCAAGCGGATGATTCAAGTGGTAATTCCCAACTCTCTCTTTTCCTTGAATTTCTTTTCAATTTATAGTTCCCTTCTTATTATCTCCCAACCTATCCTCATCCACATGGCATGGTAACTCGAGTAACTCGCATATAATAAATTGAATGATACTATTGGGACAATATATCATCCAACACCCATCCCCTCTTTTTTTATTTTATAAAAGAAAATGTTGTTCATGAGGTGTAAATTTATCATAATTAAGAATTACATGTATTATTTTTTCCTTTACTACCTTCAGATCTAGTCAGGAAACCATTTTATAGTTGAACCATATTATGTAATATTTATTATATCCTATTTAATGTACTGTAACTACCTTATGTACATATTACAAAATGATAAATAAAACATGTTCTTTGGTATCCAAAAACCGCCCAAATTAAATTAAAATGATCATCATAAAATTATTATATAATGATTTATTCTAATGGTATAATAACAAATTATTTATAAGATAATTTCAAGTTCAATAACATCATCAATATAATATAATTATAATTCTGGATGTTTATCCACGTTTTAAATGAACATCTATTCATGAATACAAGTGAAGAGTTGAAGAAAACAATAAAAACGAACATTCTCGAAAAATGAATTTAAACTCTAAAAATCATCCAAAATTCCAAAAATGAACTTAATAAAATATTAATGAATCTTATTAATGTATTAAAGGTTCTTTATTTTTTAATTAATTAATATAATGTCATTATACAGGACATTAAAATGAAGAATGCATTCGGATACAAGGAAAGTAGAAATTATCGAACCCAACATTCTTTCTTCCAGTTCTCCCTCTATAGCGACCCAAAAATTACGTAAATTGTTATTAATTCAAAATTTAAGCACACTTACTACAAAAAATAACAAAACCATGAAAGGAGTGTATAGTTATATGTCTTTAAAACTGAGAAACATAAACAACTGGTTCATAAATCTACACTGTCTCCCTTTTATTTTATCCTATCTAGAGTTCCTTTTGAAATATCTTACTTAATACCCTTCTTCCTGACCTGGGGAAAAGAAAACATACAAAATGGTGTGCTCAAATTCTCAGTAAGGGTAATCAAACTAAATATCAATCATATCATATTAATAAGAACATAATATTTTGAATGTCTTAACCTACATAAGAGATCATAATATCATAACATGGGATAAATCAGGGTAGTGAAATGTAATCCTAATAATCATAACATAGAACAAGAAACATTGTGGCCTACACACATAATCATATATAATCATTTCTTAGTAGTAAGGACTCATTTCCAATACTATCCTAGTGGACAATGTCCATTTCTGAACAGAGTTCACTCCTCGTTTCAGTCCTGTATCACTAAACCGGATTAACCTGCCGCTCCATTCATTTCTATCTCATGAGATATAAATCGTTACCCAATGAATTGGAGGGAGATATAGGTCCCACCCATATCATAATGTTACCATTCTTATGTTTTCCATAAGATCATAAATCATACATCATAGCATAACCCATGTAATAAAAATGGGATTCTTAAGCATCATGCAATCATAACATAATCCATATAAGATAAAATGACATCATAAAAATAATTCCATCATAACATAATCAAATCAATGTAAAAATAGGGATAGAAATATAACCCCATATTATCTTATATGGAAAAGTATTTTGATAAAACGCTTGAACTCCATTCTTGAGGAAAAAATCCTTTCTAGTTCAAAAACATTTTTCCTCTCTTAACATGACATAGAATATTAAACTAGAATATGTTGATTAAAAATAAACTTGAAAACATATAAAGGATGCTTCATGGAAATAATGTTCCATGAAATCATAAAAATCCATTCATGTCATATATGTTAAAAAAACATTCTCCTTGTACTTTTGCCGGAACGTAAAAAGTACCATGTATGGTAAAGAAAAGAAAGATTCCTTCCATATCTTCTACTAAAAACTCACCAATAGGTAAAATTGGAATTAAAAAATTTTAGGAGGATATATATAATATTACATATTGACGAAACATGTATGTGGATGATAAATATTCCCTAGTAAATTCTGAAGTATAAACATTCTCGAATAAAAAGGATATTGCCATATTTTCCCTAACCTTAGGTCTGATATGATTCGTACAAATAAAAACCTTCTATATAATGATTTAAATAATATAATTGTCTTATTATAGATTCATATTCATTGTTATGATATCATATATGGTCATATTATTATCTTCCTATTAGTAATATTTCTTTACTACTTGTTATTCGGGTGTTCATTGCTTTATGTTCTTATGCTTGTTTTGTCGAATAAATTTTTATTATTATTTTTAGGTTATAGATACATCATTTACATAAGTGTATTAGTATTATATATATCATATTTATTCATTCAATTCATTTATATAATCATGATTCAGTGAAGATCATGTAGAACGAGTTGTATCACATAGTGGAGAGGGTAGGCCTTACGTACGCACGAGCGATGATATCATTCCTATGCTTGTGGAATTGAATTGAAGTGAATGATAGAATATCTCAGAATTATTATCATTTCATAATAACCATATATAGTTATTCTTTACACCATTATACCCATTCATGTAAGGTGGTGTTGGAAACACAGATTACACCACGGCGTGGAGACCGTATTCCATGCGTACGCACGCGCGGTGATTTTGTTTTTCGTAGGATGGATAGAAGGTGAAATAGGGCTGTTTCATATTTATAATAAAATATCTGTATATGAGTGATACTGATTTTATTACTTTATTATGAAATAACAAAATAAGAATATGTATAAGAAGAAATTAATTTGAAAGAATTGGTAAAGGATATTAACACTTCTTTGATGCGCGTCTTCTAAACCTACTCTTAGGGCACTAAAGTTAGTCTTTGAAGAATTCCAGAACATGTAATATGTTTCTAGAGAAGTTTATAAGTGAAATGAGAAGGGGTGTCTGAGCTTGAAGTCTCAAAACTGTGTAAAGAGGAGAGGGAAGAGGTTCCCTTTTATAAGGGAGGAGAGGGGCACTTTAGGAAAAAACTAAAAAAATTATTTTATAATATAGTCATATTCTGTTTATAATATATAAAATTGATTTATTTCAATATAATGCGGTTATGGGTCTATATCCTCTCAAAAAATAAGTTTTAGATAAGTTTAGGTTACTATTTTAACCTTATCATTTAGATATAACTCTAAGATAAATAATTTAACTTTTACCTTTTCTACTTGTTTTCTTACACTATATGGTTAACAAAAGTACTATAACAATCTGAACGAATCCAAAGTGGTTCATTATTAATATATATAACCTTATCTTTGTATTTTGGCCGAACCTTATATTTTTTAAAATAAAATAACAATTAATAATATAAAATTTGTTTTATAAACAATTTTATGTCAATTTTTTCACTATTTTGTAATTGATTTTTGTAAAATTCATATCAGCATTATTAGTTTGAAAAATGTTTTTTAAATAAGTATTAACATGTCATATTAACCTATAAAATTAGTTTAATCCATAAAAAGTCACAAATTACATTTATTTAGGAATTTATATTATCAAATATGTTAATATTTCATTAATAAGGTAATTACTGCATCATCAATGTGTCATAAGTAAATTAAATTATTTAATGTCTAAAAATTATAAATAAATTACCATTATGTAGGAAATAGTTTTATATTTCTAATTAATATTTTTATTTGAATTTATATTATGTATAATCTTATGTTAAAAAATATTTATTTATTAAACAATGATTTTAACTCTTTTAACTCTTCTTTAAATAAAATAATAATAAGTGTCCTAATCTAATCCAAGTGGACGTAAAAGGTAATATGTTATTCCTAAGGTTGTTTTTGGTCGAATTACATTTATCCAATAGAATTAGGACATGTTTTATGGTAATAATAATATCATTTTAACCCCTAATTGCTCTATTTACTTTTAACCGTGGTATATAAAAGTAAACACTTACTATTCACAAAAAAATATTTTTTTCTTATTGAACCGCATTTTACTCCTTGATATTAACCGTGTCTCTCGGATTTTCAAAATTCAACTCATAGAAGCGGAAAAATTAAGTTTTATGTACAATTGAAAATTCTCCTAAGAGATGGGTAAAAAACGGTGAAAAGGTCAATAAAATTTTTATATATATATAATTATTATAAAATGACTCCAATGAATTACATTAAACATATATAGGTATTATGTTTCAATTTTGAACTAAAATAAGTTTAAATAAAATAAATAATTGTTTAAATACAAATTCGGTTTTTAAATAGTAAGCCATTATTTTCACTATTCATCAAAAATTGAAACTTTTCAGAAAAATACTAAAAATTCACCATATGCTATTTTCGATATTGTGAATCCAAAAAGGATGTCCATTCTGAATCATAAAATTTATAAAATTTCAAAAAGTGGGTATTATTATTCATAACGGCTAGTTTATATAATATTTTAATAACTCGGTATTGCGTACAACACAAGCAATCGAGAATGGTTGCTCATGCGTGTAACGCAAGCCAAGAGAGATTTCAGTGTAGTGAAAGATTCCATTGGTGATTCATATAACATGATACATAAAAACAAAATATTTCTCATAAAATATCCTGTGTTACATTTCACCCCCCCTTAAAGTGAATTTCGCCCTCGAAATTTGTCACTTTGTAACAAATAGATGAGGATACATCTCCCTCATGTTATCCTCAAGTTCCCATGTAGCTTCTTCTAATTGGTGGTCCCTCCCTAAAACTTTTACCAAGTTAGTGGTCTTGTTCCATAAGACGTTTTCACTACGATCCAGAATCTCTATCAGTTGTTCTTCATAAGAAAGATCTTGCACCAGCGGTACAACTTCTGAGCTGAGTACATGTGAATGATCGGGTATATACATTATCAGGAGAGATACATAGAACACATAGTGAACTTGAGTGAGATTCGGTGGAAGAACCTATCGATAAGCTAACTTCCCAACATGATCTAGTATTTCAAAAGAACCAATATACCTAGGGCTTAACTTGCCCTTCTTTCCAAATCTCATTACTCTCTTCCAGTGAGATATTCATAAGAACACTTTATCACCCACTTCAAACTCTATGTCTTTTCTTCAGTTATGGGAATAACTATTTTGTCGACTCTGAGCTGCTCTTATGTGTTGTTGAATAGATCGGACCTTTTCCGCCATTTCATCAACAAGATCAGGTCCTAATAGCTTTCTTTCTCCAAATTCATTCCAGAAAGTTGGAGTTTGAAATTTATTTCCATAGAGAGCTTAATAAGGAGCCATCTGAATACTGAAGTGAAAGATATTATTATAAGAAAATTCCACCAAAGGTAAGTATTTATCCCAACCACCTTTGAAATCCATAGATCAAGCTCTCAACATGTCTTCTAGAGTTTGAATTTTCCTCTCAGATTGGCCATTTGTCTGAGGATGATAAGCAGTGAAGAAACTCAAATCTATATCTATAGTATTCTGAAGACATCACCAAAACATCGAGGTAAAACCCAGATCAATCAAATATAATGGAAATTGGTACTCCATGCAATCTTACCACTTCCTTTACATATATCTTGGCAAGCTGTTCCCGAGAGAAATCTTCTCTAATAGCAATGAATTGTGCCGACTTCGTAAGACGTTCAACTATAACCCGGATAGAATTATTGCCTTTGGATGTTTTAGGAAGTCCAGGGACAAAGTCCATATTGATGTTTTCCCATTTACATTTTGGTATGGGTAAAGGTTGTAACATCCACCTAGACTTCTGTCTCTCAGCTTTAACTTTTTGGAAAACCATTCATCGAGAGACATATTCCGCAACATCTCTTTTCATTCCATCCCACCAAAATTACTCCTTCATGTCCCTATACATCTTCGTACATCCAAGGTGAATATATAATAAAGAACTATGATCTTCATCCAATATTTCATTCTCTAATTCTGGGATGGGAGGAACGGAAACATGATTCTTGAACCTTATTATTTCATCACAATCAATGTGGAATTCAGGAACATTTCTCACCTTCTTTTGTAACTCTACACCTTTTTTCTATGCCTCTTTAATATTCACATGTATATATGGTTGAAAATTCATTTGAGAAAGATAATATTTTCCCCTTCCATTATAATTCCAAGATTCTTTCTTTTTTAAATGCATAAATATTGGATCTTTTGTGATCCTCGTCATGAATAAGCTAACATGGTCTTGTCGACTTAATGCGTCTGCCACCTTGATTGCTTTCCCAGAGTGGTAATGAGTTGAGAAGTCATAATACATAATCATCTCCAATCATATTCTTTGGCGTATATACAGCTACGCTTCTATGAAAATATACCTCAAAATTCTATGATCAGTATAAATATCACACCTTTCACCATAAAGATAATGCCTCCAAATCTTTAATGCAAAGATTACTGCATCTAATTCCAAATCATGAGTTGGGTAATTTTTCTCATGGATTTTCAACTGTCGTGAGGCATAAGCTATAACCATATCATTTTTCATGAGAACACGCCCCAATACCTTCATGGATGTATCACTTTAGATCACAAACCTATCTCCACTACAAAGCAGTGTGAGCACAGGTGCACTGGATAATCTTCTTTTTACCTCCTTTAAATTATCTTCAAACTCCTCCATCCAAAAAAATTTACCTTTTTTTTGAGTCAACCTGGTGAGTGGATTTTATAATCATGAAAAGTCAATCAAAAAACTTCAATAATATCCAGCCAAATCAAGAAAACATCGTATCTCAATTACTATTATTGGTCTCAACCATCTTTTGATAACCTCTATTTTTGCTGGATCCACCGATATCCACACTTTAGAGATTATGTGACCCAAAAATGAATCTTTTTGAAGACCAAATCGATACTTGGTAAATTTGGCATAAAGCTTCTCCTTTCTCAGGGCCTCTAATACAATTCTCAAGTGATCTTCATGTTCTTCATTTCTCTTTGAATAGAGAAGAATATCGTTTATAATGACTACCACAAACTGATCAAGATAGTCTCCAAAGACACGATTAATTAGATCCATGAATATAGCATGGGAATTAGTAAGACCAAATGGAATCACTATAAATTAATAGTTTCCATACCTTTTACGGAAATCCGTCTTTGGTATATCCTCTTTTAGGACACTTAATTGATTATTCCTTGATTGAAGATCAATCATGGAAAAGTATTGGGCTCCATGTAGTTGGTCAAATAATTCATCAATGTGTGGGAGTGGATATTTTTTCATCATAGTTATCTTGTTAAGTTCTCGATAATCAATGCAGAGTCTCATTGATCCATCTTTATTCATAAAAAACAGAACAAGTTCTTTCCTAGGAGATGCACTATGGCATATGAATACCTTATCAAGATTCTCTTGGAGTTGCTTCTTCAATTACTACAACTCAATTGCGACCATTCTATAAGTTGTCTTCGAAATGGGAATAGAACCCGGTATGAGTCCTATTGAAAACTCAATATCACGATTTGGTGGAAGACCTAGAAATTCGTCTAGAAAGACGTCATCAACATCCCGTACAATTGTAATATTCTTAATCATGAGTTTCTCTCAAGCCATTTGAGATAAATAACCTTCATTCATTGTAATCAAGACCCATAAGATGGAATAAATTTCTACTAGAAGGTTATATTCATCCTTTCATCGATATATGATCATAGATTGATCAGGAATATGAAATGTGACTTCCTTTCTATGGAAATCATTATGAGATCCATATAAGGAAATCCAGTCAATGGAAAGAATTACATCCAATTCCACTATAGGAAGGATCACAGGATTTGCCTGAAGCACTTTCCCACAAACTTCAATTGGAGAAGAATTATAAACTTTTGATGCAATTGTTGTTCCATTAAGAGTTTTCATAGGTAACTCAAAATCTAATTGCTGAGGTAGTATAGTGATACCCCTAGAAAATTTATCATAAATAAAAGAGTGGGTGGATCCATAATTAGATAAAAAATTCTCTACTTTAGAGTAGATGGAAAGTGTACCATTCACCACTTCGTTATCCTACTCTACATCGCCGATATAAATAACATGTGACTTTCCTTTTTCATTGGCCTTAAGTGTTTGTTGATGTTGATCATCATAAAAAAACCTTGGATTTGGGAATTGATTAGCATAATTCCCCATTTCCTTGAACATGTAACATTGAAGTGTAGGAGGTGCATTCTTTGTAGCCTTTTCATTTTTTTGCATCACTAGAAATCTTTTTCCCATCACTGCGACATTCAAAAGCCTGATGAAATTCTTCACCACATTTGAAACATTTACTTGTCCCATTAAGACAATTCCCTCCATGTCTCATTCCACACATTGAGAATAAGGGAAAACTCCTCTTCATTTCAGTGTGATCTTTAGATTTCCCTTTTAATGCCATTTTCATCTTCTTATAAAACCCAAATGACTAATGGCTTAATCCAATATCCATCTCAACCTTGAGGGAACATAGAAAAATTTCTTCATAGATATTGAAGTCCCTTATGTCTAACGCCCTTCGAAGAATTGGTTTTAAGCCACTAATGAATTGATTGATCTTACTCTCAGGTTGGATAATAATTCTGGAAGCATACATTGCACGTATTATAAAATATTCTTCGTATGTACCATCTGATTAATCATCCATTTGCTTCAGTTCAAGAAACTCCTTCTCTATCTTTGTTTGAAGAATACAGGGGAAGTACTTATTGATAAACAAGTTCTTGAACTTATCCCATTCCATGGATTCAATTTCGTCTTGGGGCCTGATATTCTTGATAAGATTCCACCACTGATCAACTTCACCTTCCAAACGATGTATTGCTAAGATGACTTTATCATGTTCAGAACATTGTAGAACTAAAACTATCTTTTCAGTGGTACTGATCCATTGTTCAGAAACTAATGGATCAGTAGACCCACAGAATGTGGGTGGACGCTGCCTTATGAAGGATTCAACAGAATGTTCCTCCTTCCTTTTCTCGTTTGGAATTATTGCATGATTCATAGATAGAGAATGTTGTGTGAGCATGGATACATGATTTTACATTCTAGCTTCGATAATGTTTTGTTGCTCAGGGGGTCAATAATTGCATTGCCCATCGCATTCGGCATTAACACGGTTCTTTCGAGTTCCAGGCATTGAGTAAAACCAAGAAGAATAGTGTTAGAAACACCAATTATAATAGGAAAAAACATAATAAGTAATAAAATTTATCACTTTAGGTCTTATAATAGGTTACTCATGGACATTTCTAAAACACTGATATTGTGTTGTACGCTTAATCATATCTTTAGGGTTTTTACTATGGATATCACATACTAGTTTCCAATGGTTGACTACACCTTTTTTCTGATACCAACTGTAGAAATCCAAACATTACATACATTGTTATTAATTCAAAATTGAAGCACACTTATTAAAACATATAACAAAACCAAGAAAGGACCATAAATTGTATCTTCAGAAACTAAGAAACATAAACAACTAGTTCATAAATCATATACATTGTCTCCCTTTTATTTTATCATATATAGAGTCCCTTTGGGCAGATCATACTTAATACCCTTCATCCTGACATGGGGAAATGAAAAAATAGAAAAGGGTGAGATCAAATGCTCAATAAGGGTAAACATAGGAAATATCAATCATTTCATATTCTTAAGAACATAACATTTTGAAAATCAAAACCTGAAAAAGAGATCATAATATCATAACATGGGATAAATCAGGGTAGTGAAATGTAATCCCAATAATCATAACATAAAACATGAAATTTTGTGGAATACACCCATAATCATAGTGAATCATTTCTTAGTTGTCAATACTCATTGCCAACAATATCCTAGAGGTCAAATTCCATTTCTGAACCGAGTTCACTCCTCGTTTCAGTCCTATATCACTGAACCAAATTAACCTCCCATTCCAGCCATGTCTATCTCATTAGATATAAATCTTTACCCCAAGAATTGGAAGGAGATATAGGTCTCACCCATCTCATAATGATATTATTCATATGTGTTCCACAAGATCATAAATCATACATCATAGCATAACCCACATAATAAAAATGGGATTCTTAAGCACCATTCCATCATAACATAATCCATTTAAGATAAAAGGACATCATAAAAATAATTCCATCATAACATAATCAAATCAATGAAAAAATAGGGATTGAAATAGAAACCTATATTATCTTAGATGGAAAATAATTTTTATAAAATGCTTGAACTCCATTCTTGAGGAAAATATCCTTTATACTTCAAAAAAAAAATTCCTTTCTTAACATGTCATACAATTTTAAACAAAAAGGAGTTGATTAAAAATAAACATCAAAACATGTAAAGGAAGAATCATGAAAATAATTTTCTGTGAAATCATAAAAATCCATTCATTTCATATATGTTAAAAAAACATTCACCTTGTACTTTTTCCGGAAAGTAAAAAAGTACCACGTATGGTAAATAAAAGAAATATTCCTTCCATATCTTTTTACTAAAAACTCCCCAATGGGTGAAATTGGTTTTAAACAATTTTAGGAGTATATAAATAATATTACATATTGAGGAAACATGGATGTGGATGATAATTATTCCCCAGTAATTTCTGAAGTATAAACAATCTTGGATAAAAATTATATTGCGATATTTTCCCTTACCTTAGGTCTGATATGCTTCGTACGTATCTGAACCTCCGGTATAATGATTTAAATAATTTCATTGACTTATTATGAAATCATATTCATTGTTATGATATCATATATGGTAATATTTGAAATGCATGGATCAGTTGTGATCGCTAATATGGGAGGGGTGAATCAGTGATAACTTTTTCTTTTTAAGAATTATTCCCTTTGAATGATCAATTAAAACTCTGTGGCTGGTTAAGGTCTAGATCTACTCTTTTTGTGGTGCAGTGATAATGAAAGCACAAGGTTCGGTAAAATGACCTATTCCTTTCCATGTTGGCTTCACTCCCCAACACAGATTCTTCACTATACCAGAAGATATTTATATGGTAATTGGTTATACCCCCCCCCCAATTACAAGTTGGTTAACCCCCCCCCCCCCCCCAACTTCATAGCATCTTATTCTTCGCAGCTCCACTTATCTTCTTCAAATGTGGTGTTCAATTTGTCAAGTAGCTTCAACAAACTCTAGGAGAACATGTCAGTCTTTCTCACCAATACTTTTATTCAATATGCATGTCTGTACATACCTGAAATTTTTCCTTCACACATGCACACACACTTTGTTCTTATGTTTGCATGCACATTAACTCCACCATGCAAGAACACTCCTTCTTCAAGTAAATCACACACAATCCGAATAGTTATCTGGATGGTGTAAGTTTGAGGATTTATTCTCAAGAGGTTATCAAAGCCTCAGCCTTATGAATGTATTCTTATTTGTGACAATACAAGGCCTCTGATTCTTCTTCTTTTTGCAAAGAAAGAGTGCATGGTTCTTTTTCTTCGTGAAAAACAGGAGGGCACGAGTTCACCTCCTTTGTGCTTCGGTTGTGATAAAAGGTTCTTTACAGAACCTAAGAGGTTCGTGGTTCTTTCTTCAAATGAGAAATACAAGGGTGTAAACACACCGATTGTTTTTCCCATGAGCTACTCCTCATAAAGACACAACGAGGGTTCAAAGAACCTGTCGCACGCTTGTGGGATGCTTCGCACAGAGGGTGCAGATCACCTCTTTTGCGAACCAAGAGGGTTTGTGCTACTTCTCTTCACGCAAGGTATACACGACTTCTTTCATGAACCAAAGGGTTCACCCATCTCCATCACGCAAGACCTGTGTGGGACTCCTTCGCATAGCATGGCTATGTGGAACTCTTTGTGCAGTGCTCTGTTTCTTGGAGAAACAAGAGCTTTCTCTCAATGATGGAAGAAAGCATTCTCGTACACGGTACCCTCTTTTTATAGGAAAAAAGATCAATTGAAGTCGTGGGGTCAAAAACGTTGAATGCCTGAGAATAATTACTTTGAATAACCGAGATATTCGGTTCTTTAAAAACATTCAACTCGGGTTAAAGATATCATGCGTATCTCGGATGATTCCTTTTTTTCTTTTTCAACCACAGGATCCTTCGTTCTTGGTGTGCACATCACGTGTCTGCATTAACAAACGCATGCAAACCTTCTTTATGACCAATCCATGCAAGAACACACTGCCTCGCAACTCCGTTTTCTTCAGGCTCGTTGGAATTCCTATCTCGCTTCATGCATGCGACTTTTAACGCATGCATGTGTTCTTGAAGGGGAGACGAACACAATGAAGGCCTCATCTTCATCAGAGGTGGTCGAGAGCCTTTTCTCCATCACTCAGATGCTTCTGATTCGCAGGAAGCATTGCGGGGTGTCCTCGGTTAGGCGAGAGATAGGAGACAACACCCAAGCTGTTGGATCATCATTTAATGATGATGGATGGTTGGGATTATAACGTAGCACCATAGATGCATCAGATGGTTCAAATCTGCGTGTGATCAGATGAGCGGCAAGTATTAGATCCACATCCCAAAATTTCATCCCACATCAAAACATGCCATGTTTTTCATGCGGTTTAACAAACAGCTCCTACAACATCCATCCCAGATTACTCCTCTCCCCCTCCAGTACCACCCCGCACCTGTTCTCCTGCGGGCATGCTTTAGCGACAACTATGCTCCTCCGGGCGCGCCCTTGGCACCCACGCTGGGCGGGCTTGACCTCTGCGTGGCTCGGGCTTACACACGGCCCGGCCTCCTGTGGGCTGGCTCTACCTAGGCCTCCTCATGGGCGCGGTCGACCCCTTGTGGTCCCTCAGGAGCCTTGGGTTGACGCTTGGGGTAGCTAGCTTGTGGGAAGGTCCCATTTTTTACATAAGCTCCACTTGTATACTTGGTTAAACCAAGTAGGAACACGTATACTTCAAGCCATTCTCCTCTTCTTCACTATAATTATATACTCCTCTCAACATGTATTCATCACTTAGAATGGAATTTCCAATGGTTCTTCTTCAACTGTTGCTCTTGAATCAAATATTCCTTTTGAGTTCTTCAATGATCCAATCAGAGATGAGGATGGATCATCTTCAAATCCTCATGCACTAAGATATAGTGCATAGTCTGCTTTAGTCCACTTCATCCACTTAGTAGCTGTGGATGGTTCATCTTTTCACTTCATCCACATAGAGGTTGTGTATTGATCTCTTCTTCATTCCTCATCCACTTAGTGACAGTGGATGACACTTCTTATCACCTCAGGCATTGTGAAGACAATGCGTGTACTTCTAAAAATGTTGTGACATTGTGTCTTCTTAATACACGTTCTTTGAACTTATGATCATCTCTACAATCGTCTTATTTTATGAAGCTTCTTCAACCATCATTCCTCTAGATTTATCACTCTTCAAGCTCTACTTCATCAGTTGGCACTCATTGACATGTTATTGACAACAAATTCAATCACTTGGGCACAACAATCTCCCCCTTTGTATTTGGTTGTCAATACTCCTAAGAACACTTTGAAGAATGTCACAACGTGTGTGCTGATGATTTCTCCCCCTTATTGGCCATAAAATGCAAAGGGATGAATGGGAATTCATTCCCAAAATGCATAACCTCTTGACCCTACACAACTTCAACAACCAATGCTCCCCCTCAAGGGACGCACTCATCTCTTTCAATTCCTTGCATGTTAGTACAAAATCATATAAATTTAGGGAATAAGGAGGGACCATTATCTTCCTCAAGTGAGAGGAGAAGGCTAAACATGATGTTTCAGCCTTAGCTCAAAAAATATTTCTGTAGGCATAGCTTTGGTGAAAATATATGCCACCTGATCTTGAGTAGAAATGTAGTCGAGCTTGATGTCTCCACTAGAGACCCTTTCTTTGATGAAATGATATTTTATATCAATGTTCTTCGATCTGGATTGTTTTATAGGATTCTTAGACAATCCAATTGCACTTTGATTATCACATAAAATCCTCAATGGTGATTCAGCTTTAATTCTCAAATATTCTAGCTGCACCTGTATCCAAATCATTTGTGTACATGAATATGTAGCTGCACCATACTCTTATTTTGATGGGATCAATGTTACAAAATTTTGTTTCTTGTTGTACCAACTACTACATCCTTTTCCCAGAAAGAAGGTTCCACCACATGTGGATCTTCTATCAATACAATCACCTACCCAATCAGCATCTGTGAATCCCAACAACTTTATTTTTGTACTTTGTTTGTATAAGAGTCCATATTTGAGGGTTCCATTCACATATATTAAGATTATTTTAGCTACTAATAAGTGAGATTCTTTTGGGTCACTTTGAAATCTTGAACACAAAGTCACTGCATATGTTATATCCGGCCTTGAAGCTGTGAGATAAAGGAGACTGCCAATAATTCTCCTGGACTCTTTTTGATCAAAATTGTTTCCTTCTTCATCCTTACATATCATGGTTCCAAAAAAAATGGGTGTTGAGACTTCCTTTGAACTCTCCATTCTGAAACTTTTCACTATGTTCCTTGCATACTTTTCGTGTGAATGAAATATGAAGTTGTTACTTTTTTCCACCTAAAATCCCAGAAAATATGTCATTTGACCAAGCATGGACATTTCAAAGGTTCTCTTCATCTACTCAGAAAAATATTCACATAGTCCTTCCTTGTCACCAATAAAAATAATATCATCCACATAGATAATGATTATGGGAGTACCAGTGGCCATTTATCTGACATAGAGGTTACTGTCAACTGTTCCTTTGACAAACTTCATGCTCTTGAGACAACAATCCAATTTGGAGTTCCAGACTCTGGGGGCCTACTTCCATCCATACAAATATTTTCTCAATCTGTATACCATACTACTATCTTTTTCCAGCACGAATCCATATGGTTGTTCTATATACACTTTTCATCAAGATCTCCATTTAGGAATGCAAATTTCACATCCATCTGATAGACTTTGTAATTCTTGTGTGCTGAAACTACTATGAACATTCTGATAGTTTCTAGTCTTTCAACTGGTGAAAACGTTTCTTCAAAATTGATTCCTTCCATTTGTGAAAATCCTTTGCATACAAGTCTGGCTTTATTTCTGGAAACTTCTTCTTTTTCATTGAGTTTGTTTTTGAAAACCCACTTTTTCCCAATTTCATTTTTATTTTTGGGACTTGGCACAAGATCCCTAGTGGAGTTATTTTCTATTTGATTGTGTTCCTAATGCATAGCTTGTATCCATTCCTCAGGTTCAACTGCTTCAGCCACTGTGAACGGTTCAACTTGAGAAACCAGTGCAGTCTGATCATCCGATATCAATCTTCTTCTAGTTTGTACTGAGGACGGTGGGCCACAAAGGACATTTTCTGTGTCGACTTGTTTCTTCAATTTGTTGTATCTCTTTCTTCGATTTTTATTACATTCTTCTTCATCACTGGTGTGATCAGAGATGATCTCACCAGTAGTTGGTGTTGGCACAGTTAATTCTGCATTCTTCTGTTCAAAGGTTATGTCATTATTTGAGTCATCGTTATCCACAGTGTATGGTTTGGTGTTGTTTTCAATTATTCTGACATCACTACAGTCAATCATTTTGTTCAACCTCTTATTCCAGCATATGTAGCCTTTTCCATTAGGTAGGTAACCCATTAAGAATCCTTCTTATGATTTTTCCTCAATCTTTCCCAGATTAATGTTTTTAATCTTGATTATGCAAGGACTTCCAAAGACCTTGAAGTATTTAACAGTTGGTTTTCTGTTAAAAAAATTTCATAGGTTGTCGATTGTGTTTCTGGTCTCAGGAGACATCTATTTTGTATGTGTATGGTTGTGCATACCGCTTGTCTCCAGAAAAACATAGAGATATTGTTCTCATCTAACATAGTCCTCCCTATTTCGACTATGCTTTGATTATTTCTTTCAGCCACTCCATTCTGTTGTGGAGTATATCATGTGCCGTATTGATACTTGATTCCATGCTTCACCGGATATCTTTTAATGGAATCACTAGTGTGTTCTTTTCTATTTTCTGATCTTACTTTCTTAATGTAGTGTCCTAGTTCTTTCTCAGCATGCCTTCTACTATTTATGAACATTGTGAATGCATTTGACATATGTTTCATGAACATGATGTTGGTTATCTGAGTGTAATCATCATTGAAGGTTATAAAATATAGATCTCATCTTGTAGACTTCTATCTCATCGGTCCACATATGTCTGTATGGATGAGTTCAAGATGCCTCGTAGACATGATATCTCCTCCTTTGTGTGAACTATGGGTCAGTTTTCCCTTCTGACATGTGCCACAAATTTCATCTCATTCTCTCTTTAATATGGGTAGATCTCGTACAATATTGTACTTCAGAATTTTACTCATTCTCCATTGACCAAGATGTCCATGTCTTATGTGCCATAGATTTGTTTTCATATTTAGAAATATTATAACAGGAATTGATGGACTCGCCAATTTAAAATAGGTTTCCAGTGGTTATTCTTCCTTGAGAAATGAATTTTCCGTCTTTTCAGCTCTTGATGATGCATGAATACTTTTGGAACAACACCTCATGTCCATCATCACATAATTGGATTACACTCAGCAGGTTGTTCTTTAATCCTTCAACAAAAAACACATCATTGTATTTTATATTTTCTGTTTCAATAATCACCTTTCCAACTCCCTTGATTTTCAGAGAACAATTATTTCCAAAGACGATGGTTCCTCCCTCATGAATTTTTATGTTTAGAATTTTTGTATCACCAGTAATGTGTGATGAGAATCCACTATCAAGAATCCATGACTTGGTTTTACTTCTAGATTTTAGAGAAACTTCAGCAAAGCATGTGATTTCATCATTGGGTTCTTGAATTCATTTTCTTATCATGTCTCTGACTCTTTGTAGAGGAAGAATAGTTATACACTTATCAGCTCTATGACCTTGTTGGTCACATCTTCCACAGTCTTCACCCAGGGAGTCAGATTTGTTCTGAATTGGAAGTTTTAATGCTTTCTGTAATATACTCTAGGTTTCAGGATATCTCCCCCATGACTCATTCCTCATACATGGAAGAGACATGTTATACCAGCATGCATATGCCTTGTGTCCAAACACACCAGAACACCAGCAGTAGCCTCTAAACCTTGACCTTCTCTGCTGATATGAGTCATGATGTAATTTTCTGTCTATGATTTGAGTATTCCTTCATGGGGACTTCGATTCTTCCATTGAAGATGATTTTTCACATGTTTTTGTATTCCCTGTTTGACTCAATTTCATCTTTGACCGGCATTGTTAGAGATAGAAGATGTATTTTGAGATTTATTTAGTGGTGAGTTGACTTTCCTCTTAGCACCAGCATGATATGATTCTACCATGACCTCAACAGCCTTATTAAAGTGTTCTCTCATCTTTTTCAAGCTATTCTCTGCTTCAATCCACTTGTATTGTGTCACTGATTGCTCTTCTTATTTGAAGTAAAGTTTCTCTTCAAGATATTTTCCTATCTTTTCCAGCTCAGCTGTCTTTAGTTAGTGTCTCCTGAATTCATCATTGTACAGAGTCTATTTATTCATACACTCTTCCAACTCCCCAGTCATCCTTTTGGTTTCCTTTATTAACAGTTTCTTCTCTTTCTTGAGATTATTGTTTTTCTCATGGAAAGAATCTAATTCATCATTCAACATGTGTTCAATCTCTGTTCGTTCACTTTCTTCATCTTCACTATTGTATGTGGCAAACCCTTTTTACACATGAGCCATAAAATTTGTTTTTTCTTCTGATTGACTGGTTGATGTGGAGTCTGATTCTTCTCCTTTGCTCACATAGCTTCTTCATTCAACTAGAATGAAGCTTTTATTTCTTGCACCAAATTATTTTCCTTTTTTTGGGTTTCTACTCCATTTATTCTTTTGTGATTTCTCTTCTTCAAATTATGGAGCAGTAAATCATTTCTTGGGACAGTTAACAGCAAAGTGTGCAATGTTATTTCAATTGAAACACCTCGGTAGTAATTTCCCTTTTCCGTTGAATTTATCTTTTCCATCCCATTTTGATAAATTATAAATAATTTTGTTGAAGTCTTCCTCCTTTTCTTCATTTTCAGATTCACTTGATTCCATGAGTTTGTCATCTCTTATCTTGAGTTGTCTCAGGGCCTCAAAATCCATCTCATCCTTGATCTTCTTCTTGAACACGGGGATCTTCCTTATTTCATATTCAATGAGAATGTTGTGTATTTCATCAACAGAGTGATCATATCTGTCTTCTAATGCTGAGATTTTTGGATCAAAACTATATGGATAGTTTCTCATTAGTTTTTTAACGATTTTCGAGTCCTCCAACATTTCTCCAAAGCGCCGAATGTTTCTGACAATTTCATTGATTCTTGTGAAATAATCATCAATATTTTTGTCTTCTCCCATCCGATATCTTCAAACTGGCTTCTCCAAATTTGTAATTTGGCTTCCTTGACTTTCATGTTTCCCTCATAACTGCTTTCCAATTTTTCCCAAATTTCATTAGCATTCTTGAGTCCCATGAATTTTGTGTATACCTTTTCAGAGAGTGACATAAGGATGTAATTTTGAGCTTTACCATCAACTTCCATATTTCTTTTCACATCCAGTGTCATAGCAGCTTCATTAAAAAGAGGAGGAAATCCAATTAAGGCTGCAATTATAATGTTAAGGCCGATAGATAGAAGATAGGGTAACATCTGATTCTTCCAGCTATGGTAATTCATCCCATCTAATGTAGGAACACCCCTACTATTAACAAGAATTCAGATTGTCCATTTTCTCAAAAGTATATCCTAATAGAGGGAACCTCTCTCTGATACCACTTGAAATGCCTGGATCAGTTGTGATCACTGAGAAGGGAGGGGTGAATCAGTGATAACTTTTTATTTTTAAGAATTGTTCCCTTTGAATGATCAATTCAACTTCTGTGGCTGGTTAAGTCCTAGATATACTCTTTTGGTGGTGAAGTGATAATTAAAGCACAGAACAAAGATATTTAAAAGTTTCGGTACAAATACCTACTCCTTGCCGTGTTGGTTGCACTCCCCAACACAGATTCTTCACTATTCCAATATATATTTACGCAGTAATTGGTTATGCCCCCAAATTACAAGTTGG
The DNA here is from genome assembly GCA_963277665.1 of Viscum album. NCBI lineage: Eukaryota > Viridiplantae > Streptophyta > Magnoliopsida > Santalales > Viscaceae > Viscum > Viscum album. The sequence goes on along the minus strand of OY728123.1, from coordinate 1,417,124,553 downwards.
TTAACCCCCCCCCCAACTTCAAAACATCTTCCTCTTCACAGTTCCACTTCTGTTCTCCAAATTGTGGTGTTCAATTCTTCAAGTAGCTTCAGCAACTCAAGGAGAACTTTTCGGTCTTGCTCGCCACTAATTTTATTCGATATGAATTCATGTACATACATGAAATTCCTCCTTCACACACGCACACACACTTTGTTACTATGTTTTCATGCACATTTACTCCACCATGCAAGCACACTCCTTCTTCAAGTAAATCAGAGACAATCCGAATACTTATGTGGATGGTGTAAGTGTGAGGTTTTCTTCTCAAGAGGTTATCAAAGCCTTATCCTCATGCATGTATTATTATTTGTGATAATACAAGTCTTCAAGTTCTCCTTCTTTGTGCAAAACAAGAGTCCATGGTTCTTATTTTTCTTGCAAAACAGGAGGGCACAAGTTCTCCTCCTTCATGCTTCGGGTGTGATAAAAGCTTTTTCACAGAACCTAAGAGGTTCGTGGTTTTGCCTTCGCAAGAGAAATACAAGGGTGTAAATACACCGATTCTTTTTCTCACGGGCTACTCCTCACAATGACACGATGAGGGTTCAAATAACCTGTCGCATGCTTGTGGGATGCTTCACAAAGAGGGTCCAGATCCCCTCTTTTACGAACCTAGAGGGTTCGCGCTTCTTCTCATCGCGCAAGGGATGTGAAGATTCTTTCACGAACCAAAGGGTTTTCCCATCTCCTTCGTGCAAGACCTGTGTGGGACTCCTCCGCGTAGCAGGGCTACGTGGAACTCTTTGCGCAGTGCTCTGCTTCTTGGAGAAACAAGAGCTTTCTCTCAATGATTGCAGTACGCATTCTCGTACATAGGATCCTCTTTTTATAGGCAAGGAGATCAGTTGAAGCTGCGGGGTCCAAAACATTGAATCCCCGAGAATCATTCCTTTTAATAACTAATATATTCGGTTCATTAAAAACATTCAACCCACGTTAGAAATATCCCGCGTATCTCGGATGTTTCATTTTTTTTCTTTTTCAACCACATGATCCTTTGTTCTTGGTGTGCGCATCAGGTGCATGCATTTACCAATGCATTCAAACCTTCGTCAAGACCGATCCATGCAAGAAAACACTGCCTCACAACTCTATTTGCTTCGGCCTCATTCGAATTCTTTATCTCACTACATGAATGCGTATTTTAATGCATGCATGTGTTCGTGAAGGGGAGATGAACACAATGAAGGCCTCATCTTTATCAGAGGCGGTCGAGAGATTATTCTCCATCGCTCAGATGCTTCTGGTTCGTATGAGGCATCACGAGGTGTCCTCGGCTCGGCGAGAGATAGGAGAGGACTCCCAATCCATTGGATCATTATTTAAAGATGATGGATGACTGGGATTATAACGCAGAGTCACTGATGCATCGGATGGTTCAGATCAGCGCGCAATCAGATGAGTGGCCTGAATTAGATCCGGGTCCCAAAAATTCCATCCCACATCGAAACACACATTTTTTTCACGCGGTTTAACAAAAATATCATGCCGCTTCCATCCAAGATTACTCCTCTCCCCCCTCTAGTGTCGCCCCCTGCCGATTCTCCAGCGGGCGCGCTCTAGCACCCACTATGCTCCTCCAGGCGCGCCCTTGGAGCCCACACTGCGCGGGCTTGACCTCCGCGTGGCTCGGGCTTACACATGGCCCATCCACATGCGGGCTGGCTCTGGCTAGGCCTCCCCATGGGCACGGTCGACCCCTTGTGGTCCTGCATGAGCCTTGGGTTGAAGCTTGGGTAGCTAGCTCATGTGTAGGCCTCGTTTTTTTACATAATCTACACTTGTATACTTGGTTAAACCAAGTAGGAACAAGTCTACTTCAATCCATTCTCCTCTTCTTCACTATAATTCTATACCCCTCTCAACCTGTATTCTTCACATAGAAGGGAATTGCCGAAGGTTATTCATAAACCGTTGCTCTTGAATAAAATATTCATTTGGTTTTCTTCAATGATCAAATCAGAGATGAGGTTGGATCATCTTCAAATCCTCCTGCAATAAGAGATAGTGCATGGTCTTCTTCAGACCACTTCATCAACTTAGTAGCTTTGGATGGTTCATCTTTTCACTTCATCCACATAGAGGTTGTGGATGGATCCCTTCTTCATTACTCATCCACTTAGTAACAGCGATGGAAATTATTTATCTCCTCATGCATTGTGGAGAAAATGCGTGGACTTATAACAATGTTGTGACATTGCATCTTCTTGATACACGTTCTTTGAACATAAGATCAGCTCTACAATCGTCTGATTTTATGAAGATTCATCAACCATCATTCCTCAATCTTTATCACTCGTCATGATCTACTTCAATAGTTGGCACTCACTGACATGTTATTGACATCAAATGAAATCACTTGGGAACAACAATATTCTTATCTTCTTATTAGTAATATTTCATTACTACTTGTTATCCAGGTGTTCATTTTTTTATGTTCTTATGCGTGTTTTGTCGAATAAATTCTTATTATTCTTTTCAGTATATAGATACATCATTTACAGAATGGTATTAGTATAATATATATCATATTTATTCATTCAATTCATTTATATATTCATTATTCAATTAATATCCTGTAGAACGAGTCACATAACATCGTGGATACGGTAGGCCGTACGTACGCACGAGCGATGATATCATTCCCATGTTTGTGGAATTATATTGAAGTGAATGATAAAATATCTCAAAATTAGTATCATGTCATAATAACTATATATATTTATTATTTACACCATTATACCCATCCATTTAATGAGGTGTTGGAAGAAAATATTACAGCACAACGTGGAGACGGTATTCCGTACATACGCACGTGTGGTGACTTTGTTTTTCAAAGAATGGATATAAGGGGAAATAGGGATGTTTAATATTTATAATAACATGTCATTATATGATAGATACTTATTTTATTAATTTTTTATGAAACAACAACAGATGAAGAAATGAATTTGTATGAATTGGTAAAGGATATTACCACTTATTTGACGCGCCTCTTCTAAAATTTCTCTTAGGGCACTAAAGTTGGCCTTTGAAGAAGAACGGAACCTCTATTATTTTTCTAGGGATGTTGAGAAGGAAAATGGGAAGGGGTTAGCCAAGCATGAAGGCTCAAATTTGTTTAATGTGGAGAGGGAGGAGGTTCCATTTTATAAGGGAGGAGAGGGGCACTTTAAGAAAAAAACATAAAATATTATTTTATAATAAAGTCATATTATGTTTATAATAACTCCAAATTGATTTATTTTGAAGATAAAGTGTGGTTGGGTCGAAATATTCTCAACCAATATGTTTTAGACAAGTTTAGGTTACTATTCTAACCTTATCATATAGATCTAACTCGAAGTACAATAATTTAACTTTTACCGTGTCGTCTTGTTTTCTTACACTATATGGTTAATAAACAAACTATAAAAATCCAAACAGACCCCAAGTGGTTCATTATTAATATATATAACCTTATCTAAGTCATTTGTCCGAACATAGACTTTAAGAATAAAATAACATTTAATAATAAAATATTTGTTTTAAAAACTATTTTTATGTCAATTTTGACACTATTTGGTAATTGATTTTTGTGAAAATCATAACAGCATGATTATTTTAAAAAAAGTTAATTAATTCAATCCTAACATGTCATAATAACCTATAGAATTAGTTTAATTCATAAAAATTCTCAAATTACATTTATTTGGGTATTTATAATATCAATTATGTTAATATTTCATTAATAAGGTAATTATTTTATCATCATTGTGTCATAAATAAATTATATTATTTAATTTCTAAAAATTATAAATAAAATTCCATTATGTAGGAAATATTTTTATATTTCAAATGAATATTTATAGTCGAATTTATCTTATGTATAACCCTGCATTAAAAATGTTATAGTTATTAAACATTATTTTTAACTCTTTTAATTATTCTTTAAATAAAATAATAATAATGTTTATTCTAATCCATGTGAACCTAAAGGGTAATATTTTATTCCTAAGGATTTTTTTGGTCGAATTACACTTATCTAATAGAATTAGGACATGTGTTAGGGTAATAATAATATCATTTTTACCCCTAATTACCCTTTTTACTTTTAACCGTGGTAAATAAAAGTAAAAGTTATATTCACTAGAAATTACTTTTATCTTATTGAACCACATTTTACTCCTTGATGTTAACCGTTTCTCTCGTAGTTTCTAAATTCAACTCAAAAAAGCGAAAAAATTATGTTTTATGTACACTTGTAAATGCTCCTAGGAGGTGGGTAAAAGACGGTGAAAGGTTCAATAAAATTTTCATATATCTATTATTATTATAAAATGACATCAATGAATTACATTGAACTTATATAGGTATTATGTATCAATTTTTTCATAAAATAAATTTAAATAAAATAAATAGAAATCCAGTTTTTAAATAGTATCCTAGTGTTTTCACTATTCATCAAAAATTGAAAGTTTTCAGAAAAATTCCAAAAATTCACCCTAGGCTATTTTTGATATTGAGAATCAAAAAATTAAGTCTATTTTGAAAGACAAAATTTATTAAATTTCAAAAAGTGGGTATTACTATTCATTACGACTAGTTTATATAATATTTTAATAACTCTGTATTGCGTACAACACAAGCTATCGGGAAAGGTTTCTCTTGCTTGTAACGCAAGACAAGACAGTGTTGTGTGCAGTGAAAGATTCCTTTGGTGATGCATATAAGATAATACATAAAAAAATATTTCTCATAAAATTTCGGGTGTTACACCCTCTTTCACACCATGTTTGGTATGAGTTTTGATTAAAAATAATTTATTCATAATTATCTTTCCTTTTCATAGATAAACATGATTACTAATTAACTTTATGAAAACCCAAATGTTTTCCAAATGAACTATGATTTTAAATAAACAAACCCTTTTAACGTCTTAACTATTTTTAGACTCTTCACCCACACGTAATGGTTCTATGTCAAGAATGATAATCACTTTTTATTTTGGGAACCAAATTTTTATGAATGTATGATCTATTATGTGAAACCCATTTCATTTCATGGGTTATGTTATGTTCAAGTTTTACATATATTTAATCTGGCATGCATGATAATGTAAATATTATGATATGACGGGTGCACCCGAAATTATATAGCACAATATGAATGTTTGAATATGATAGGCAATACCATAATTATACAGTGCTTCTATGAATCAGGTAAAGTGATAAATCTCACGAGTAAAAGTGAAATGTTATTCTTAATGTTGTATAAGTTTTGTTTTGTCCTTTTTTTCCAATGACAATAAACCTCTATGACCTAACGGTGTAATACAATTATATTTTTTATCTTTATAATGTAGTAATAGTAATGTAAGAAAAGTATTGGACGCTATTGAATCCATATTTGATCCCCTGAAGAAAAAATAGTACAATAATGTATTATGGTTATTCAAAACTTTTCCCCACAAATATGTATGAAGAAAAAATATGTTCTGATGATCTAAATGATTTCTAGACTAAAACATCCAAGAAACGATAATGATGTGAACCCTTCACCAGAGTTTAATGAATTGAAAAATCAATGGGGGAATGAGTTACATTTTTTATGAATACCGGAAACAATGTTTTATTTTACATGATATGATATTGTTAACTATTAAAAACTTTCTTGAATATGGAAATTCATCTAGATACAGTGTTAAGGGGAATAAATCATGTCCAATTTTTTTAAGAATATACATTATATTATCAATTTCATATTGATAGAAAGACACTATTCATGGTACATAAAATATTTTTTATTAATTGATCATCCTTATAATATATTTTAAAATAATTTAAATATTTATAGGAATATCACATCCACGTAAAACAATTTTTAGTTAAAAAATATTTTGATATGGTGAAAAATATTAATTTCGCATTTATAAATAATGAAAATTTGTTTCGCAAAACAATATATTGAAAAAATACACAATCTTATTCAAGATACCTTATCAGATATTTTTATAAATAAAACATAACATTATTATTATGCTATTTGAGATAAATAAATGTGGAAGTTTGATTGGAACATTGTTAGAAATAAAAAGAAATATCGAATTTTCATTTAATTATAGATTGGACTTGATATCTAATGTAATTCATTTGGAGTCATCTCCCACTATGAAATTAAACATAACATATTTACCTCCATCTTTTCACACATTAAGCTAGATTGAGAAGATGAATTTTCCCAGTTTCATCATGGTATTAATATACATAGTGGATATTATTTAGATTTGAATAAATTTTTTTCATTGATTGATTTTAAATTATGTGGTATGAAATATCATGAATCTCATATAAATATAGAAAAACTACTATTGATTTCATTATGTGGTATATTATAAACACCAGTCAGAAAGTCTATCGGTAGGTTATGTTGTTTTCTCAAATACAACTTTAGCAATGTTGTTGATATAAAACATTTAGATGTGTTTGAGAATGATGTTTCCCTTATAATTTTCTAATTTAAATGTATTTTCCATCAAATTTTTTGATATTGTGGTTAATATACTGATTCATTTAGTGGATGAGATAATAACATTTGATAATGTTTATTTATGATGGATGTATCCTTTTGAAATATTTATTTAAAATTTTAGGAGATATGTTAAAAATAATCACTGATTTGTGGCCTCTATTTTTTAAAAAAATTTATTGGAAGAGGTGATTTAGTTTTATACAAATTAATTTTTTGATTTAGAGTATATTGGTCTCGTTATATTTTGACATTTTATAGTTTGTTGTTGATTTAGAGGGATACATGGCTTAAATGTAATGTTGACTCCATGTGATGATGTGATGCAAGTAAATTTATAAATTTCTAGCGTTAATATGGATATGGATCAACTATATATATAATCCCATTTTATTAAATTAATGATAATATCTGAATAGAGATGAAAATTTGTTGAGGATTGGGAATAAAAGGAAATTTTTTCATGATTTAAAGAGAAATTCAACCTAAATATATTGGCATTAGATTAATTACATGGCTGTAAGGGGGGATTCTTTTACTGTGGTCAAATGGCATGGTTTTGATATTAATAGGTACACATTTAACATAAAAAAATCAGTATGATAAGATTACTGTTCAAAATATTGAGTAATTTTTATCAGTGAATCACTTAATTTTTCAATTGAAAAAAATTAAAATCCAAATTTCTACATCAACAACCTATTCTTGAGTTCTAGAAGATATATAGAAAAATGATTATATTAAATTTTGAGTAAAATTGTTTAAGTGTAACTGGGTTGATAGTGGTGTAAAATATTATGATTATGGATTTAAACTTGTTGATTTGAAAATACATAGTCATTATGAGGAATATATTATCATGTAGATACATGGAAAGTCAACATTTTATGTCACGGATTCCATTAAATGTTCATCGGGTTTTCATTTTTCGAGTTAAAGGAACATTTCGGTGATGGGTATGATGATTATGTTACAGATTTATCTGAGGTTTCATTGTAAATCATGTGACTTCTTGGTGATATCAACAACTATAAAGTAGAGTTATTCAATGTGGTATAAATTTTTCATTTTTATGGGATGTTGGAAAAACAAAATTACTCTCTAAATTAGTCATGTAATATTTATGTTTTTTTTAATTTTTTGAAATTTACATGGGTAAAAACATCATTTTTTTAATTATTGGATGATTAATAATATATATATATATTGATTATTTTTATGATTTTTGTGTTAAATGTTATATTCAATTTTTGTAGATAAAATAGTTATATTTAAAAACCAAACATATATTAATATGAAATGATTAAATTAACACATATAAAAACAGTTTTTATAAATATGATATTTAAATTTATAAATTTTAGTAATTTATAAAATTTTATAATTAATGTTTAGATGTAATACTTTTACATGAATCTTTTTAGGTTAAGAATCATGATATTATCAATTTTTTTAAACATACAGATGTGTGTTACTATTTTCAACTAACATATTTTCTAATAATTAGTTCTAAATATTTAATTTTCAAAAAAAATGTATGTAAAAAATCATTACATTTATCTATTTAAATTAAAGACACATAGGGAGAGTAATATTTACCATGGTATATGTTTTTTTTCTTATTATTTGATATTAAAAAATATAATTATTAAATAAATGAAAATTTTTAAGTTTATAAAAAATAATTAAGACTACTAATGCACCTCTTATGGATGAGTCTTCTCCTTCTTATATAGACAAGATGATTTATAGAGTTTTTATATTTGAGATTACATGTCTACTTTTATTTTCACTTGATCATGGAGACCAGATAATAGATATTGTTTTGGAATATTATAATAACTCCACTGGACTAAATGCAACATAATTTACCAGTTATATCTCCACACCGAGCCATTACAGGTTTAAAATTTTATATCCTGATTATAATTCCATATACAAGATAGATAATGAGTATATATAGGATTATATAATGTTAAAATATCACAATTTATTTATTTTTGTCTCAGTTTCTGAATATTATATTTTTTATATGAAAAATTTTTAATGTATTCAATTGCAGATGAAATTCAATTTTAAATAACTGAATGAAATTAAAAATTATTTTTATCTTTAAAATATGCTTAATGAACATATTTTAAAACAAAATTTAAAAATTAATATGTTTTTGGGATGTTTCAAAATTATAAACCATGCCCCAAGTATGGGTCTTTATACAGATACAAGGAATAAATTTTTCTCTAGCCGGCATGATGAAGTGTTTATGGTATGACAATTATTATATATTATTATATTATTATATACAACCTGATTGAATATTAGATTATTTTTTATGTAAAATTCCTCCAAAATATCTAATCATGAGATCCAATTGTAGAATACATAACCTAATGATTTATCATATATTAGGTATTATTTTATCAAAGGTGAAAAGGATTATAGAAAACTTTAATGCAATATGTAAACATATATTAGTGGTTTAGAAGATGTATAATTGGGTTCTCCATACCCCACCACGAGAAATAAAAAATAGAAAATATTAATATGTGAAATAATTAAAAGTATATTAAAATGAAATATAAATAAGTATCTGACAAAATTATAAGAATTTAATTTTCATTTCAATGAATTTTATAATTGTTTAAATAAATAAAAACAATATACTAATTTCGTTTATCATTCCAAGATTACATTTATGAGGAAGCAACATATGGGACTTTTATTACTAAGGGTAGGATGGACGCCCTAGATGCTTCTTTAGGAAAGCCAGAACACCCCACTCATATAAGAAGATATGTGGCAGGTGTAAGTATTATGAATGATTTTTTTCATCAGTGTGAGAAATCAAGAGACCCTAAAATGGATTCCTAAAAATTTGAGATGAAAGACCTAAAATTGTCCATGTGAGATCAAATTCAATAATTTGTGAAATCTATGTTTGAACAACTGAAGAGACAATCACAGGCTACATAACATCCATAGCCTACACAACATGTCCAACCTACCCACCCAGATACTCCACCTAATCATTTGGACCCAACCATATACTTTGATTTATATATTTGGGATCCCCATGTACATATTATAGAGTACATAATCATACATGTTTTTTTAATAATTTTTTATATCCCCAACCTATGTAGTTGGGTCAAGTAATAATATCAATACATGATATTGTGGATTATAATAATATACTTCTATTTCCTACCAATGAGTTTACCATAATTGAAGATTATATAGTTCAGTTTTTACTTTGGATGCCTAGCCTTATTTAACATGTGACATATGAGGTGTGTCTTATTTTTTTAAATATAATATATTTTTTATTGAAAATTACTTATAGTGTTTAATTACATTAAATTTAAATAGGAGGTTATAAAATTGAAATAATTAGTGAACATGAAAAAAATAGTTCAATGACCAACATTAGATACTTATGAGATTTATAATGGGCAAAAAATATTTTCCTAATATTATTCTTATTTAGATAATATTTATGAGTTTTGAATAAAAATTTATATATGTATAAGAGACTATCCATTGAGAATATTCCAAAAATATATCTTAGATCTAGTGATTTTGATGAGATCGACATTCCTATGTGGCAGTTGTTTCCCATGTGTGTAAATTTATGTCCTGATTTCTCTTTATATAAATAAATATAACATCAATTTGCTTCATATAATAATTTTTTTAATTTTGTATATACATATGATCCTCATTAGAAATTATAAAAATAGTATTTATTTCCTTATAGATAGTAAATATATTTCAATATCTATTCAATATTTATGAAAAGATTCTATATTTACAAATTTATGTGAGAGATTAAAAAAATACTTGATTTGGGAGATATTATTTTACAATCCATGATGTGTAGAAATCTTAATATAATTATTAACTAATAAGGATTAGAATTTCATTAATCTGTAAATTATTATATTGTAGATTTCATGGTTGTTATCTATAATCTAACCAAAAAAATTCATATTATATTGGGTTTTCTAATTATTAGGTTGTGTTTGTAAAACAATTAGCATGTTGTTAAAAATGTAAGTCTTATTTTTCTATAGGTTGTTTATTTTTAATTCATATTGTTTATATATGTTTTGTTAGATTATAAATATATGAAACATTATGTTCTGGAAAGTTGAACTATAATAACATGATGATACATGATCCAAATGAAGTCCATTACATGAAATTATTGGTTAATATATTTTATATTAGATTATATATATATATATATATCTCCCTTTTTTTGTTTGGGATTTTATTTTAAACATAATTTTTTATAATCATGGTGGAATCATCAAAAGAGAATAATAGAATTTTGGTTTTATATTTTAATATTCATGTATGCGATAATAAAAACTAGTTTAGTGAATGACTTTAATAAGTTTAGTTATATTAATTATTCATTGTTTTCTATAAAAATATTTAATTTCATTATATAACTTTTTTTGTTATTGTACCATTTTATTGATGTTGAGATGTATACGAATAATGACCTTACCCATATTCATAGTTTGTTTTAAAAATATTTGTTAAAATGATTAAATTTTAAATAATTATAAATTTATATTTTAATTAATGATAAAAAATAAGTATTTAGACAACAATTCTCTACATTAGTGGGTATATTCTATTTGTTATTAAATGGTTGTTATCTATTATACAAAGGATTGTTGATTTATAAAACAATCTCAATACTACACAAGCCATTAATTTAAAAAAGATACATCATGAAAACCATTGTACATGGGTAACCAAAAAAACACTCAAATGAGTGAGAGAAAATCAATGGATCAAAAAAAATTGAAATTTTTTATTTCATGTAACTTCAGAAAAAAAATAAAACTACAAAATAAACATAAATTTATAGAATATATATATATATATAACATATTATGAAATTAAACAGAAGAAAACATATCTCTACCAAATATATATTGTATGTTAATCGTATAATAATGTATAAATATATCAATATAAATAAGCTAAAAATAATTCTAAACATACATTGTTTTATATAAATTTTCAATTTAATTAGGAAATATTTTTTAAAATTAATTTTTATATCACCATATAAAATAATATTCTAAAGAATAGAAATATAAATGAAAACTATAACATTATTTATTTAAAAACTCCATGAAAATAACTTTACTAGATATATCAAATTATATTTGCAAATCATCCATTAATAATTCTAATACTAAATTATTCATTTAATCGTTCATTGTGAAAAAAAACATGCAAGTTTATAGTATAGCCTATAAATTCATATTTTAATTTAAGAACCCAAAACATTTTCATTGTAATGTTTTATCAATTGAACGGTCACCATGGAATTTGTAAAGGAGAACCAAACAACCCATATGAATAATTAAACAACATTTCATTAATAATAATATTCCATGATAAGACACGCCATAATTAATGAATCACTAAACTCCATGAAAACCCACATATGAAATATTAAGTCATTTTTATTAAATGAATTTTTCTAAATCCATTGTTTTGATTAATCACATCATACATATTATTTTACATTCACTTAATTGAAATTTTCTTTGTTCTATTTCACTATAACTTTAATTTTTTATTTCTATTTTATATCAAAATATTCTGATTTTTAATATTATAAAATTCATTTTTTTTGTAGATTTTCAATGATACCGAGTTGTCTAGAAATGAAAACCATATTGAAAATTATTATTTGTTTGCAGAAAAATTATAATGTAACATTAAGTATAAACTTATTTGGTATGTAACATTCAATTAAAATTTAAAATTACTATTATATAATTGTTTTCTACTTTAATTTGGTATATTATATTTGTTTTTATACTTTTTATGATTATTTGGGTATGTCTGTTTCAATTAATGTTAAAAAATGAGTATTTTCTCAATTATTTTTTTCGTTAATTTGGTGTATTTTAGTATTTTATAAAATTTTACTTATATTTTATTTATTATATTTTTCCTATTTTTATACAGTTTCTTATTTTTTCTAAAAATATAATTTAAATACATTTTTAAAAAACTATATTACGACATCAGTGTTTGAAATAAACTAATAATGAATATGGATTTGATGAGGTTCAATGTCAGTTTTTTATTAAAATTAGTGTTCCAATTATTTTATATAATCAAAAAAAGGAAGACTTTTGATGTTGGTTTTTGGTAAAAACTAACATTGATATCCATTTCAAAAATAGACATAAAAATACTATCAAATTCGGTTTAAAAAAAACTAACATCCAATGGGAATTCCATGAATATTTTGTTGAAACAAAACATGGAAATTTCTAAAAGACAATTTTATCATTCATTTTAATAAAAACCCACCATTTAATAATCAACAAAAATTTCTTTTGGTTAGTGTATTGGCCTGTATTTTTAAAAAACAAACATTAAACTCATATTTTTATCCACCAATATGTCAACATCGCTTAAAAACTGATGTTAAAAACTGAAAATACATCGTTAAAATATGTTCCCCAACTAGAGAATTAAATTTTATATTGTATTAATGGTTTGTGTCTGGTTCTATAATAGATGTATAATAAATTTATATTTATTATACATTATTTTCAAATGTTTATGAAGGGATTTGATACATGATGTAAGGGATTTTCATCTCAGATTTACTTTTGTGGGATATAGTCCATATTCTATATGCCTTTATTTTGTATCATTTATATACTACCCATTTCTCATGTTATATCATAATTTTATTGAATATCATGATATTTAATGATTCATTAAATTTTATTATTTCATGGGGTTTATGACTTAAATTTCATCAAAGTAATAAGGATTTTATATTACAATCTCATTGTTTTAGTGGATTGTCAATAATAATGTTTCTGATGATGACATATTGAGATCTATATATCAGTAAATTCAATAATTTTCTTCTAATATACAAATTTATAGATGAAACATGACTTCCATTCATTTTCCGCTCTTTAAATACTCATGATACTATTGGAATATTTTATGGAAAATCAACATTATATCTCTCTTTATTTGAAAATCCTCTCTCTTACAAATGTGTGTTTTCTGAAAATGGTTTCAAATATTTTTACTAATATAATATGATTATTAAATTATATTTTGAGTAATTTTTAAATTTTTAATAATTAAATGGCATCTTCTTGTCGTTTTATGAAATATGTTACTTTTGAATTTTTACTAAAAATGTGAGGGGAATATTTTTTTTAACGAGTATGACATGGATGGTATTCTCCACCTTCAAGACCTCTCAATGATTATAAGATTCTTTTATAGGTTTCTATGTTTATATAAAATTAATATTTTTTTCTTTTAGTATTTTGGAATGTTTTTTCATTTAAATAATTTACTTCAATTTGAAAGGCTATTTTCTTCAAGAAATGTTCCAAAATGTATTTCAAAAGCATTTTCCATATTAGATTAAATCTTTGTGTGTTTCATAACCATTAATTGGGACATAAAACAATGATACCATCCATATTATATCTTTTTAAGGATTATGATTATGTTAAAAATATTTTTATGAAATGCTTTCCTTTTTCCAAAGGTTATGCCCTAGTGAATTATTAAAATGGTTAAGAGGCACATTTCTTTTTCATGGGTTATATATTAATAAAATGTTGGTTAAATGAATTTATTTTCATGGGTTATGATATGATAAATTTTGTATTACTTTGGGTCACACATATGTATATTTTTCATAATGTTGATAGTGGATTTGATATTATATTTCCCTCTAATGAATTTGGTAAATATTGATATCTCATGTGGTAAATAGGTTTGGAAAGGGGAGTTAACCTAGTTATATAAGTTAATTTATACACTATGATATTTTTCGGATTGTTCCATGACTAAAATGGTGATTTAGGGAGTGATACCATTCCAATTTTATATCATTAGAAAGGAACTATGAGTAATTAGAAAATGATTTTCTATTCATATTTTATGCCACAAATATAAGTTTTATGTCATTTTTATTATGTCGTGATCTATGTAATAGGATTCCTTTATGTTTCATGTCATATTAACTTCCATGATTTATGTAATGACTCATTTTTATGATTTATGATATAAATGGTATTTTTTAACTATTATTCTCATCTAATCATAAAATATTTCTCTGGCTATATTGATAAGTCCCTTTTTATCCTTACCAAGTATTTGATCTCACCCTTTCTTATGTTTCCTTACCTTAATTTATAACGAATGGTATTATGTATGAAATTTCAACGATGGGTTCTAGTTATGAAGAACTTATTGTGAGATGATGTAATTCACATATAAATATGTTGTTTCTAATGAAACTAAACCTATACAGTCTTAAGGAATATTTTTGTAAATTTAAATTAATTATCATATATTAATAAGTAAAAATTATGTATTAAAAGTGGTGTTTATTATCATGGAATAATCCATTTAATGTTAAAACTGTCTATCCTATAGAATTTTTTAACATCATCAACATAAAAAAATACTTTTCCTCAAGGATCTAATATGATTTGATTGATATAATTTCATATAGTGATGAGTTCAACCCAAAAATGAATATTTCTCATGTGAAGGGAATGTTTTAAGCTCATGTTCTGGAGAATATTCACTATATGATATACTCATAGTCCTATGATGTATATGGTATTCAATATGTTTATTAATGAGAGTTTGAAAATTGGAATCATTTTGAATTTCACGATTAAAATTAAATATTTCCTCACTGTTTTATAAATAAGAAAAATCACTATATATACAGTTCATATTTGGTTTAAATTTGATTTCCTTAGGAAATCCATCATACTGTTGAAATATACCTCCCTAAAATATATCAAAATGTTCCTCAAATTTTTTAAAAGTTGGAATGATAGCCTTAAGATCGCTTATAAATTTACTAATCTCAAGAATAAAAAATCATTTCCCTAACAGCTCTCTAATGTTATAACAAAGTTGTTGTCCAATCAATGAAAAGTACTCAAAATTTTAATTTTAACAATTTTAAAATGTTTTAAAAAAATTATTCCATTCAACTAAATGTGTTTACTAATATAAATATTTTTTAAAAATTATTCTTCATGATTTAATGATTCCTCGTCTTCTAACATTTACACTTTGGAACAATTATCACTAAATGTCAATTAATTATCATTTTTAAACAAATGAAACTCTTCCACTGGTTCAAAAAAAATAAAAAAAAAACTACAAAATCCTAGATCAATATAATCTCATATAAAGGGTAGGAAGTACATACCAGGAATGATATCCACTTATTGGTCAAACTTCATATATTGGACAAGAATGTTGGCTGGTAAGAAGAGATTTCCAACTCATACAAGAAGGTCATACAATCTTCACTTGGGAAGCGTTAATGACGTATCCATCACTTCAAATACCACAATGTTATATTTAAATTCCCCTAATCCCAACTATTTAAATAGTGTGATGGAATAATATTTATTCATTCACCAAGTTGACAATGATATTTCAACTGACCACTATCCCATAAGATGCAAGCAATGAAAAAAATACACATGATATTTATGACTTTGTGGAATTTTTTTTAAGAAAATAACTTCACTATTCAATGAGGATGTAAGTAGAAAATTATTAAAAAAATTTATTCTTTGAAAAATTTTTATTAAGATAATTTAGATATGAAGGAATAAAAATAATAATGTGGATGAAAGGAATTCCCAATTGAAACTTGTTTAAAAGTTCAACGAAATTGTGTAATTCTGGTTTTGATTTTTTTGGTTTCAGTCATTGAGTTAAAGGTATGAATAGAGATAAATTGATAATAATGGTACTTATTTAACCTATTAATTCAGTAATATTTTCATTCCCTTTATACCATTTCACTTTATAGTCTTTTTTATCATTTTCCTAGGGAAGAAATGTATTCATATAAGTTTTAGAAGTGCAATCCACATTTCCCAATTTTGTGATGGCCAGATTTGGTGTCCAATTTCTTCCATATATTCATTTTGAACATTCCTATAGTAATATATTACATACTCTGTTGTTGTTAACCCCATCATAGTAACCAAATCCAGGGTACTATTCTAGGGTTTTTTTCAATTATGATTAGTAGTTTCTCATTATCTCTTGAAGTTAAACATATATCCAATTAACCCATTTTAAAATCAAGGTTATGAATATTATCATCATTTTTAGCCTTTTTTGAATCATTTCCAGTCTTTTGTGAGTAAAAATGATCCTCTTATAGGTCATATCTTCTTAAAAAAATTTCCATCCTTGAAATAATTTTTCCCTCAAATGTTAGTTGGGAATTGGATAACTCGGGCATTTCTTAATTTTGAAATTATTATCTCTGGGTATTTTGTTAACATGGGGTCAGTTGTTGTCTAGTAATTTTTTTATCTTTCTAAGAGATATTGGGAGGGTCCTGTATAACACCCTGAGATTTTAATGAGATAGGGTTTCTAAAATTTCATTAATTTGTGTTGTACATTCCCCAAGATAATCTTCCATAACACGCAACACGAGATTATCTTGTGGTATACACAACTCTATTATTGGATTGTGGTACACACAATTCCGATTTCATTTAATATATTCTAGTTCATTCAAGTCTCAGTATAAAGAACTAACTAAATATTATTATGTTCCCTTATAACCAAGTCATTATAATGGTGAGAACATTCAATATTAACTTTCTTCTGAAAAAATATTTAAATGAAAATAAGTGAGATTATAAAATAATAAATAACTCATTATAGATTTTATTAATGAAATATATGTATAATATATTCAACTTAATTTTTAAAATTAATTTTGAATGTTTTCTAGTCATGGATCAATTTTTATGTATAAATGAATTATTTTTTTTGAAAAAAAATGTATTTTTGTATCCTTATGATGAAACTCCAATTTTTAATATAGTTTTTGAAAAAAAATTATATTAAATTTTACACAATAAACATTTTTTTAGTAAATAATATAAAATATTACTTTTGTTGTGTTTTGTGTATTTTACTAATAAGTTTCAGTTTTAATGAATAATAAAAATACTAATTTATATTAAAAACATTAATTTCAATTAAAGTCATGATTTGGATTAGTTTTAAATTAGAATTTGTTCATTTTCATCCAATTATGGTTTTAAAAATTATTTTATTCATGAATTTATTTTAAAAATAGTTTCTTTTTAAAAGGTGGTATTTTTCCAAAAAACTATTTTTCATGACATTTTACCGATTTTATTTTAAATTTATTTCTTAATCATCTGTGCTTGAAATTATTAAAACGTGTAGTCAATTTTGGAATATTTAAGTAAAAATTTTCTATGTAGGTTCTCTTTATATTTTGAGAATATGAATTGCAACCATGGTAAATTGTGTAACCATGGAAAAGGGTAAATTAGTAATTTATGTTAAAAATAAATTTTTAATCAGAATACAATGGATAAAAAATTTTAGAATATTTTATTTTATGAATTGAATTGTACCCATAATACATATGGGTCGAAATTATATCATTTAATGGACACATGTCCATGAAAATGACTTAAATAATATTTAAATCAACGAGAGATATAAAGTTTCATTTTCTTTTCCTTTAAAATCTAATATGTGTCCACGTATAGACAAATGGATGGTATAAATGAATATAAATGGTGATTTTTAACTTATTAATCATACTTCCCTAATATAATTTTTTTTATGTTTTGGGGCCATTTGTTAGATATTATGGTATTTATAATATTTTATATAATAAAAATTTAATGATGTCAAATTGTTGTTTTAAATAATATACCATCTTTAAAATAAGTATATACATATGATAAAATTGATTATAAATACTAAAATTACATATTAGTATTTTTTATTTATCAAGGAAATTAATTTTTATTTTTTAGGGAAAAATGATAACTGTAAAGGTTTATATATTGATGATGCAAAAATTATGTAATTGATGAAAAACCAATAAAATAATTTTTATAAAAATGATAATAAATATTAAAAGAACAAAAATACTTGACACAATCTTATTGTTCAAGTATATATCGACCAAAATCATCCAAGAATCGCATAACTAACCATTTGGTGCCACATGGAATAGATTAGGACAATTATTAATTTTTTTAAAAAATAATGTTAATGTTGTCATGTTCGTGTTTTAATAAGTATAAAATTTTTAATGATTTACTTTACAGAAGATATATAATAATAAAAGTATTCAACAAAGTTATATTAAATTTATATTCATAATAGGGTTTTATTATTAATTTTTACCCAACAAATAAGTATATTAAATAATTACACAATACTGATGTAGTGATTATTTTATTAGTGTGAAAACCAAATTAATGTTATTAAAATTATTAAAATAAATAAAAATTGATCTAATTAATATTGTAAAATGAATTTTATATATGACCTAGACCCTATAGTAATATAATATAATATTTTTTTCATGAATATCATCTTATGTTTATATTTTAAAAAATCCACGAATCAAATAGTGTCAAATATAACACTATTGTTGTTTTGCCAAATAACATTCGATTAAATTATTTAAAACTAATAAAATTTTCTAAAAATAAATAATTGTTGTTATATGGTATAAAGTATTGTAAATTATTTATTTATGATTAAATTAACATTATATAATTAAATATTTCATCTTTTTTTATTCAAATATCTGTTACCCCAGTTAAAATGAAATATAATAACTATGTGATAAATTAAAAGGATTGGGTTTAAATGGGCTGAAAAACATGTCTAAAATTTATTTCTTGATGACATTACAAACTTATCTCATCCATTAGTCTAAAATATTACATTTTTGATGGTTTTTTATGTTATTTTATTTTATTATAAATTTCAATGAATGTGAATTCCAAATATTCCCCTCATCTCAATTATAAAAGGGTACCTCCTCCCTCACATATTCACTTCATTTTGAACCTTCAATATCAATATTTGTTGAAGCTCCTTTCCTCATAGAATCTAAAGATTGGAAAATGAAAATACCATGGTCCAAATTGATTCATCCTTTGAAGAAACATAAAAAAATCGACAAAGGGATGAACAAAGAGAAAATTGCCCAGAGGTCGCGCAAGTTCTCTCATAGTTGCGCAAGTTCACTTGGGCGACGCTTAATGGTCGCTCAAGTGACTTGTGCGTCCTAAGTAATAACAACCTGGGGTCTTATCTTACCTATAAATAGACCCTGTGGGCCCCCCATGGAGGATGATTATTTTTTCAGAAACTCAGATTAGAGCTCTCGGCACCCTAATCTCTTCTCAAAGCTTCTGAAACACTTCTAAGGTAATTTCATACCTAGAACGGAAGATCTAAATATGGGGAGGAAGGCCTGAGTGTTGAAACGCATCAACACTTGCGCGCTGGAGTGGCCAGCCCTTAAGGGAAAAGGCCACACTTGCACAACGCCTTACTCCTTCAATAGAACTTGCGCGCCCCTCTTCTGAAAGAACCTCAAAAGGATTCAAAAGGCTTTAACCAAGTGTCTCTCAAGTATTACCATGCTGGTTAACTATCGCGCAAATACCCATGTGTTGCGTATGTATACCTGCACAACCGAGACTTGCGCGCCCACGCAGTACATGCGCTCGTTCCAGGACTTGCGCGCCCCTGCCTTTTTGGGTGCCCTTCTTTCCCATTTCACCACTCTTAAGCCATTCCACCACTCCTATTCAAGATTCAATCTTCAAGAAACTCTTCAAATCCATTTATGGCATGAATTCTTGATATGGATTCCTTATCTGAAAAGAAATATGCGGAATATCTATCAAAACCTAGTGAATTACGCATCTTCATGTCACTAAAGATTGAGATTTCACTCATTCAACCTCATCCTTTACGATGAGAGAACTCATTAACATGGGCCTCCTTTTCAAGAATAAGCCCCAGTCATAATTCTCAAATCTGGGCATCCTCTTTATAAGTAAGCCCCGAGTGTTCATTAACCTGGGCCTCATTTTTAGGAATAATCCCCATTCATAATTCTCAAATAAAGTCATCATCCTCAGGAGTAAGTCCCAACCATAATTCTCTTAACCTTGTCCTCCTTTTTAGGAGTAAGCCGCAATCTTAATTTCTCTTAACCAATCCTAATTTACCTTTGATCTGGGATTCCTTTTCAGGAGTAAAGCCCAATCATAAGTACTCTCTTAATTTTGGCCTCCTTTTCAAGAGTAAGCCCCAAGCTATAGTATTCAAAGTCTCCATGAAGAACATTTACCTTTATGGACCATGTTCTTGGATTTGTTCCCTAAAATAAATCCTAACCTTCATTTATCTCAGAAATCATAAATACATAAGCCCCACATTATTTCTTATGATTCCATCTTTCATGGCACAATTGTCTGATGGTTTACCAATACCTCTTGTTTCTCACACCGAGCATGACTCGCGTGAGATTATAGTGTAAAAGTAATTATCACATCCTTCTTTGAGCCATCAATCATAAACATCACACTCCCTTACTCGAAATATGTGGGTTCTGATTCCATTTATAAACAAAGGATACGTAGGTATCCCATCTACGGGTTTGATCCCAACTCTGAAATAATTCATTTCCTTCTGAATGACAATAAACTTCAAGTGCCCCACTGAGTGGCTTTAAAACCAATATGGTCATCATAAGGACCAAGATAATTTTACGTATCAAAGGATACCATTGAATAGGAATCTCTAAAAAATACAGATGATTCTTTATCAGTGATGAACCTCAAATACATCTAAAAGATTCTCTAAATTTCCTACATATCAATCATTGATTGTCAGATCTAAAGGAAAACTCATTTTATATTTGGTAATGTAATAAGGATTCAAGAACATAACTTAAATCTATAAAGAGAGTCCCAGAGTAGACAATAATTCCCCTCAAAAAAGGTGTGATGAGTCCGACCTCCCATCCTATCGACCAATGCAAATTCCTAAGACTCATCAGTCCACAAACAAATGAGCACCTACCATTGGAATCTAGGTCCGAATTGATGTGGAATCATTGGATGTTTCTGGTTCTACGAATCAACCCATTAGAAATTGATCTGAATGTTTGAACCTCCCATCAATGGAGGTCATCCCCGAAATCCGAGGGAAACAAAAATGGTGAACCCGACGTGAATCCTTAACCAAGTTAAACTGATGTATTACCTATTTATTAGGCCCCTATTTAAAACTCAATAAGAGGGACAACAAAAACTATCATTGACATATGTGCTCATCCAAAAGATTTAGTGGATGAATTTATCTTGATTACGTCTGTTACATCAAACATAAACTCTTTTCCCAGATCTTCTACATTTATAGTATGGCTGCTCTTAAGTTCACACCTGTGAATACTGCTGCTGAAAATGCTACTGCTGCTACTCATGCGGGATCATTTTCAACTCTGAGGATGATATCACCTACTCATCGTCTTCAATGCTGGGTATCAAATGCACTGGTTATGGAGTACCGTCAACACGGTACCATCCCAACTCTGGAGGTTTCCCGACAAGCCCTCCAAGTGAACAACTCACACCAGTCGTCCGGACAACGACGACCAGTGATCAAGAAGCCAGAGGTACTGACTACCGTCTCCAACCATTTCGGGTCGTTATCCCCGGAATGCATTCACCATTTGTTCCCTTATTCTGGGGAGGTGAATGAGCAGGTCCCTCAGGGCCTTAATTCAAGAAAACAGGAGTCCTTCATGAGGGATACCACCAACAATCGCGACCAGACTTGTGCGGTAGTGCACCCTGAACATGATTAGGGTACCGACTCCATGCATTCGGTTGAGGTTCCTCGAACCCGAGCAGGCAAGACAAATCACCAGAGGCGAAGTACGGTTAATAGTGAGCAGGTTCTCATCTCTTCCATCTCCGGAGAAGTCCACCAACCTAACTTGGTGGCAAGAAACGAGCAGGCACACACACCTGCCCATTTTAATTCCACTGTCCAGCTAACTCATCTGGAAGCATCACGCCAATCCCGCCAGGCAATTCTGGTGAAGTACTACATGCATGAACATACACCTATTTATACAACATCAGCTAGTCAGCAGGCTCTTCTAACTACATATGATGGATCTCGTCAACTACGTTCGGCGAATTGTAATCAGTAGGCACATACACATTCTAGTACTAATCAAACCTACCAATAGTCTCACATGGTAGCATTCGAAGAATATAGTTGGAATGCCCCGACAAGAAATAGGAGCTAGACTCAACTCTCTGCCCCCACACTTGAGTACTGTCAGGATTCACTAATAGGAAAAGGAGGACAGGAGCAGGCACATACACCTTCTCCATGCCCGGAATGGACGTATATTCTCATTCCGGTAGCTGAAGTCACCAAGCATATTCTATAAATGGTGAAAGAGACAAAGCAAATCCCTGCTCATATTCTTGATGCCTGCCAAGATATTATAACAGATTCAGTGGCATCTCAGGGAAAGACACATAAATTTATCCCTACCAGTGGAGTGACACATAAACAATTCACTCCGGAACAGACACACACATCTTTTCCAGTACAAGAGGGTTGTGGGGAAAACTCCCCCATATCATACGGACAACTATGTCAGGCATATACACCTGATTTGAGTGGATATCATCAGCATAACCTGACCATCTTTCTTGATCAGGCACATACACCTGCTTAGAGAATCCACTTTCATCAACAAGTTGTTTCCAAAGAGAGTAAGAAGGCGTCTAAGAAAAATCCCCACCCAACACAGTTAGGAGATCAGGAGACAATCTGTAACAAGGCCTTGCTCAATGATGGTGTTCTTGAAGCCCTCAGACAATTATCTATTGAAATTAAATATTCTACTCCCTCATTTCCCAATAGTGGGAACATTAATTCCGAAGGACTTCAACAAACACTTCCTCATGAATTCTTGCTTCATGACAATTTGTTCGATCATGATGTTTAAAATTCAATTGAGAGCCACAGGAACCCTATGTGTGGTTAGAAGACCAAAGATCAAGAGATCTCATCTTTTGCAGTTACCCACCATGTTGGTCCTCCCCATGATGATGAATTTCGTTGCGAAAGTTCTCTCTGCAGTAGTGATGCACATTGCCCAGAAAATGATACAGTGGACAATGTAGTGCCGAGAAATCCCTCTTATACTGAGGCACTTTCAAATGCGAAACTAGTCATGTCTGACACTTCATCACTAGTAGGTGAAATAATTTCTCAATCAGAAGATAGCCCAGGGTTTAGGTCATTCTCCAAACCACCCCTAAGTCATGAATCTTCTAGTTTAATCAATGATTTCTCTACCAATCCTGTTGAATCAAATGAAGCAACAAGTAAGCACCAGCTCTAGTCAAAACAGGTAGAATAATCTTCATCAAATGATAAAGAGGAAATGCTGAACATGAGAAAACAACTAGCGAATGTTGAAGTACGAGTCATGTTTTGGCCTCTGGATGACTCTCAGTATGACATTCCAGAAATGTTGACAGAAGATGGAATTCATGATATTCGTCTCATCATATGGAAAAATATTTGTCAGTTGAAAAAGAAAGTATTATCTTATGATGAATATGAAATTTATCTTAATATAATATAAGGGTTACAAAGTCAGATTGATTTGGCATCTCTATCAGTCTATCAATATATGAAGGATGAAAAGCAGCAGAGAGCCCTTCAACATTCATGCTTTAGGGCACTAAAAAGATTGTGTGAGTTAATTTCCAATGCCCCATATTGTATTCATGTCAAAGGATGGGGTGTTCATGAAGCACTACATTTCACGGTGCTCTCCAGTCAGCAAAGCCCGCCTAAAATGGTCTCATGAAATGTAATTGACCATGGTCGGCCACAAATATCAGGCTTTGTTTGTAATCTAAAGCTTTCCAAAGAACATGCCTCATCTAGTTCCTCTCAAAATCAAGAATACAGAGAAAATGTAGTTGAATTACTCCTGCATCAAGCAAACAAGAATATTGAACATGCCTCTCATATGGAGCAAGCACATCATCAAGTGACAGAAGTGTCAGAAATTATCCAATAGTCTTTTGAACTAGGTGAAAAAAGTGGATACATGTTAATGCTTCTAGATAATTTTCGGACTACGGTTCGGAAGATCATGAGAGATTTTAAGAAATTATCAGACATAGAATGTCAAGAGCCACCCTAGCTCTCCGGACCGGGGACTCTTTTAAACCAACCCTCGGAATCAACAAATAAGATTCGAGGAGTTGAGAAGGAACAACCCCATTCCACTGGACTGGGGACTTTTTCAAATCATCAATCCCATACTCAGAGAAAGTAGGTCTTCTCTTGATTGGGGAAGAAGCCTCAAGAAGCACGAAGAGCCAAATTATCAAGAGATTCCCTCCAAATTATGGTTCCTCAAGAAGTTCCTGAGGGACCGAATCAACAAAAGGCAATGTCTCATCAAAGACATGGAAGAATACAATATCACAGAAATGCTGATAGACGGGATGCGATAATTTATGCATCAATCAATGTCATCAATTCAATTGTTTCTTATCCACTAGATGAGGCTCACTCAGGGGACTCGGATGAAGAGGTTCCTACTCAAGAAGATGTACGCACCGACATAAATGAAGAAGGTGTGCGTACACGAAGTGAAAGGATTACTTACAACCTAGGTAATCCTTCGAGTAACCCACTTCCCCCCTATATGAAAAGGATCCAAAAAAGGGAAGGGAAAAAACCAGGTGACATATCCTTCCTTTGGAGAAGGTCAATCACTCTCATTAGATAAAAGGTTTGCACAACAGGAGGAAGAAATGAAGGAATTAAGAAGGATGAATGCAGAACTACTTCAGAGTAGTCTTCTTCTTAAGCATGATGGAGTCAGTCATGAAAAGTAATTTGTTGCAGCTACTGAGATGGATCAAGAATATCCTCCTCTATCAGTACACCCTCACAGGTCTAATCCTACAGGTCAAGTGCAAAAACATTTGGCAGTGCTACCATTAGTTGCAGCACCAACCACCACATCTGTCCAAGTTCCAGTCATTGTACCTACCCAATTCCAAGTTCAACCGGATGTTTCTCAAAAGTTAATAGCTACTATTGATTCATTAAGAGATCAGTTATAAACTATTGAAGGGAAATGTGCGCAAGTTCAACAAGAAAAGAAATTTTACCCTGAATGGGTAGATTCAATCTCTCCTCCATCTAGTTTTGGGAACCATGTATTCCCTATTTTCAATGGATCAAGCGATCCTGAACAGCATTTGACACATTACGTTTCTTGTTGCGATCCTATGATGGGAATTCCAGAGCATAAAGAAGCAGTGGAACTCATATGCTTCATGTAAACCTTTAAAGGACCAGCTTTTGTCTGGTATACAAGCTTTCAATCCAGGTCAATTACCAGATGGGAGGATCATCGCCAATAATTCTTCCTCCAGTTCAGCTCCACTTTTCCAAAGAAAACAGTTTTCGATCTTACAAACTGTAAGCAAAGGGAGAATGAAAGGGTCTCTGATTCCATTGCTTGATGGAGGGGATTAACATATTCCTTGATCTTAGCACTCCCTCAAGAAGAATTGTTTCAAATCTGTGTGGAAAATCTACATGATGAAATTACGCACGCCGTTAATCCCTGTGAAATACACAGGAGGGTTTAGAGACCTTACTTCAATCGCTCAGCAGATTGATGATTCTCTTATACGGGCTAAGGCTAAATCTTGTGTAATTCCATCAGCTCCAATAAGGATAATAGGTAAATCATAAACTGCTACAGTTATGCTTAAACAAGCACTTGTTCCTGTTTCTACCTCAAAACCTTCATCTTTTCGAAGGGCTCCACCTCCTGATCACCAACAACAAAGGATGTTTCATCCAGACGATCAATGAGATTAATGTCGAAAACAATTTGAGGATCTGAAGAGAAAAACATACTCTTTTCGAAATGAAAAATTTCTTGGTTATTTTATTTTGGCTCTGGTAAACAATTTGGTTCAATTACCAATGCCCAAGAGGCTAAATAAAGAAAGGAGATGAAGAGCGTCCCAATTATTTCCCTTTTTATAAAATTTTGGTTCATCCCATCCATGAGTGTTTTGTTTTCAAATACCTCTTGCACAAGATGGTCGACTCTGGACAAGTCAAACTGAAAGGTTCTTCACCTCAGGTATCATGTGTTACTGCTACAGTTCGAGAGGAGAAAGGCGAATGGAAAGAAGTCAAAAAAAAAATTCACATAAGTATTATGATTGGATGTTCAGAATGGAAATCAATCGAACTCATGCTATTTTGCGAACACCATTAAAGAAACCAATTGTGTCTTATCCTATGAATGTTGCAGCAAAACCCTCTTCATCAGAGGGAATGTCTTAAAATAAAAGACATGATTCAATGAAAGAAAAAGAATCAGAAGAAGAGGAGTATGTGTCAAAGCCTATGTTATCTTTGACTTTGGCGGACTTCATGCCATCTAATTCAAATCCACGGGCACCGCCCCACCAAACGGCACAGCCTAAACAAGATAATCAGGTAGAGTCTTCATCAGACGAAGCATTAATCTTTGGTTCTATTAATATTATTCAATTAACAGATCCATATTCCAGTCGCAGTTTTCTTTTAAATGAGCCTGAATTCCCTGTATCAAACAGGGTAATCCGAGAAAGTTCCAAGGTCTCAGGATACAGGGGAAGACGTGGATCTTTCAGAAGCCACTATTCTAATTCTACCCATGCTAGAACTGTGTATGCAGCAGAAACTCGTGGTAGAGCCCTTCAGCGAGGTCATCATGAACAAGCATGTTCTTCTACCATTAGAAAATTCAGTCCTAGAATAGTTATTTTTGAAGACCGGTTGAAGGTTCCATCTTCTTCCTCGTAGCAAGTAAATGGATCTAATCGGTCTAATCTTCCAAAACCAGGAATATTTCCAATTTATATCCCGATACAAGATGCATCAACTTCCAAAGCATCTGCTTCCAAGGTACCTGCTAAACCACATATTCCTATTGGGAAACATAGTCCTCTGGATCAAAAGTATGATATATTGAAACACTTGGCCCAAGTACCAGCCATGTTATCAATTCTGGATTCTATGAATCTGTCAAAAGTTCATCAGGAAGCACTCATCGAGGCTTCATCAAGTCCTCGGGAGTTTGAAACTAAAATTGTTGCAGCTGATGTCTATCACATAGAGAATAATCCTACAGAATTCCATGAAATAATATCATTTACTGATGAAGATGAAGATGATGTTGTGCATGGACATATTATACCATTGTACTTGTGTGGACAATTCAATGGTGTAGATATCTGATGAACATTCATTGACAATGGTTTAGGAGTCAACCTCATGCCCATTCATACAATTCGTTTATTGGGCCTTGCAAAATCTGATTTATCTCCTTCTACCATGATTATACAAGGATATGATAAAAATTAATGAGAACCACTGGGTGATGTTACAGTCAGAACTCAGTTTGGAGATCTTGTATCCAATTCATATTTCATGGTTATTGATCAAGACTCACCCTTCAACATCTTGCTTGGAAGACCCTAGCTACATCAACATGCTGCTATCCCTTCATCATACAGTCAATGTATCAAATATTATTTTGATGGTCATGTTGGGACATTGTGTGGTGATAAGGCCCCATTCAAGACATGTGAGTCTCAATACATTGAGGCATAATTCTATCACATGAAGGGAAGGGAGAAATCCACAAAAAAGGAGATTACCAAAGTTAATGATCCATATGGTTTGGAGAAAATTCTAGTAAATCCATTTACACATGTGAGTAAATATTATGTGTTTCCTATCAGTCAAATTGACAAGATAGACCCAAATAAAAATACTCTTATGGAAAGATCCATAATTTCAATTACGGCAATCGAGCTAGACAACATTAGAGAAATTGATAATCTACCAAGCAGTGATGAAAGCACAAATGTTGACGTCTTCATTTCATCGGCTGAAATCCAACAAGTCTATACTTCGCCAATTAGGCCATAAAAGGTTATAGCAACATCGGAGGTGAACAATGATGTCGATTTTCAATCCATCATCTCCTCTTTATTACCCAAAGAAGACCCATCATCATCAATCGGGTCGGAAATGGAAGTTTCTTCTTCAAGATATGAAAATTTTGACATCTCTAATGATCATGACAATTCTACTTTATCATCTACTATGCAAGTAGAAATGGAAGAAATAATACATGATGAAGAGGAAGAGGAAAATCTCAGAGATGCTACTCCAGCATTTGAAGAGGGTATCTCTACCATTGTGGATGAACTCAGAGAAATAAATCTAGGTACAAAAGAAGATCCACGCCTAACTTTAATCAGTGCGGCCATGGATCTTGAAGAGCAAGAGATGTATATTTCTTTTCTAAAGAAAAATAGAGATTTCTTTTCTTGGAACCATACAGAAATGCCCGGGCTTGATCCTGATGTTGCTACTCATCATTTGGGTTTATTAGAAGAACATCGAGGATTTAAGCAAGCCGCGAGAAGAACACACCCAACATAAGCTTCCAAAATTGAAGCCGAAGTGGATAAGATTATCAAAGCTAAATTTGTCAGAGAAGTTCAATATCCAAATTGGATGGCTAATATTGACCCTGTAAAGAAGATGAACAGACAAATTAGAGTTTTCATTGATTTCAGAGATCTTAATCGGCATTGTCCTATGGATGATTTCCCAATTCCGATTACAGAACTTTTAATTGATGCAACAGCTGGCTATGAAGCACTTTCCTTCATGGATGATTATTACGGATATAATCAGATCCGAATGGCCCTAGAAGATGAGGAATCTACAGCCTTCAGAGCCCCTCGGGGTGTGTTTTGGTAACAGGTAATGCCCTTTGTATTAAAGAATGAAGGTGCAACTTATCAGCGTGCCATGCATTGTATCTTCAAACCCTTCTTAGAGAAGTTTGTTGAATTCTATGTAGACTATTTGGTGGTTAAATTTAAACAACGTTCTTATCACTTGGCTGATTTGGAAGTCATATTCTGCAAGCTTCGACAACATAATTTGTAGATGAACCCCTTCAAATGTGCTTTTGGGGTAACCTCAGAAAAATTTCTCAGCGTTGTTGTACGCCATCGTGTTATTGAAGTCAATCCTGAGAAGACCAATTCAATACATGGTATGTCACCTCCTCAAAATATGAATGAATTAGGAGAACATCAATGACACTTAGCCTATATTCGGCGTTTCATCGCCAATTTAGCTGGAAAAAGTTTACCCTTCACCAAATTGATGAAGAAGGGAGTCACTTACCAGTGGACTGAAGAATGTTAATAAGTATTCAATATTCTCAAGAAATACCTCTTGAGTCCACCGGTACTCATGCCACCTATTGAACTAAGACCACTTATCCACTACGTGACAGCTCTAGAGCAATCATTGGGTGTCTTTCCTGCTCAAAAGAATGATGATGGGAATGAGAACAACCTCTACTTTCTTAGTCGAACTATGCTTGAAGTAGAAACCCAGTATTCAATTATTGAGAAGTACTGCCTGGAATTAATCTTTGCAGTTCAGAAGTTGAGACACTACTTTCAACATCACGAGGTCCAATTGGTATCTCTCAATAACCCGCTCAAATTCATCCTTAGTCGTCCAATTCTTACAGGATGTCTGGCAAGGTGGGCAGTTATTTTGCAGCAATTAGACATTCAGTATGTGTCTCAAAAGGTGGTAAAGGGCCAAGATCTGGATGATTTCTTGGATAAACACCCTTCAGTGGAAGACACATCTTCATATATTGAACTCCCTGATGAGGAAGTCTTATCTATTTAAGAAAGTCATTAGGCATGGGAAATGTATTTTGATGGTGTTTCCAGAAGTCCAATAGGGAGGAAAATGGAAAATCCTAAATTCAACAAAGTTGCCTTAGGAATTGTGCTCATTTCTCCTGAAAAGGAAGTGTTACCTTATTCATTCTTATTTTGGGAAGGTGGTACCAATAATGAAGCAGAATACCAAGCTCTCATCGTAGGCTTGTAATTAGCACTTCAAGCACAAGTGAATCACTTAAAGGTGAAAGATGATTCAGACCTGGTAATCAAACAAGACAATGGGGATTATGCCATCAGAAAAGAAGAACCAATCCCTTTGTATGATTACGTCAGAGAGTTAATAGCGGAATTACCTTTGGAACTAACAATTTCTTATGTACCAAGATCATAAAATTCTCAGGATGATGCATTGGCTAATATAGCCACAGCTCTGGCAGATCCAAATTGGGACGAGACAACAATTAGTGTTTCCCACCATCGTGCAATTTCACCTTATGTTCGAATCAGAATAGAGAAAATTAATGAAATTAGTCCCATTACTGAACCGTATTGTCATACTACATGATGGATGTCACCTATCAGGTAATACCTTCAAAATGGAAGACTTACACCTGATATAGCTAAGAAATAACAAATCTGGGGATGTGTGGTCAATTTTACTCTTTATGACAACCCAGATCACCTAGAGAAAATTATCTACAAACATGGTTTTGAGGGAGTTCTATTCAGATGCATTGATGGTGAAGAGACATTGGTTGTCATGAAATAAGTGAATGCAGGAGTCTGTGGTTTCCACCAGTCTAGATATAGACTGTCCAATAAAATTCGAAGGCTTGGATACTTTTGGCCTTCAATGATACAAGATTGTGTCGATTTCACAAAGAAGTGTCATTCATGCCAAGTACATGCCAACTTCATTCATAAACCTACAGATTTTCTCCATACAGATAAATACTCATGGCCATTTTCACATGGGGAATGGATGTGGTGGGACCTCACCCTTCGGCTACGTCCAAGCAGTTTAAGTACATTCTTACTACTACTGACTTCTTTTCCAAATGGTCAGAGGCAATACCTCTCAAGGAAGTAAATTCTAAATGCGTTGTTAGCTTCATCAAGTCTAATATAATTACCAGATTTGGTGTCCCTCATACCATATTGACGAACAATGGCACCAACTTCTGTTCATTCGAAGTGAAGAAGTTGTATCAAAAATACAACATCAAATCCAACCATTCATCTCGGTATCATGCAGTGACCAATGGACAGATAAAAGACATTAACAAGACTCTTTCAAATATACTGCAAAAGATGGTGGATAATGATAAGAGGTCATGCCCTGATAAACTCTTTCATGATTTATGGGATTATCGGACTACCACCCGCACTACAACTCGTTCAACTCTATATTAATTGGTATTTGGAACGAAATTCGTCTTTCCAATTGAAGTTCAACTACCCTCGCTCAGTGTTTCCATTTGTGATCATTCATCTATAGATGAAAAATCTCAAAAGCGATTGAATGAATTGGAATGGTTAGATGAGAAACGATTGTGCACTTTTCACCACCTGGAAGTCAATCAGAATCGAATAGCACGATCTTTTAACAAAAAGTTAGTCTTCGTTCATTTACTCGGGGAGAATTGGTATTAGTTCTCAGAACACCAATGATACCAGGAATGAAACCTCCCAAGCTTGAGCCAAAATGTGATGAACCTTATTCAATACATAGGGACTACTCCAATGGAGCTTATTCATTAATATAGATGGATGGAGAACTCATCACTACTCTAACTAATGCCAGATTTTTTATAAAATATTTTGTATAAACATAAAACCTTCATCGTCCTAGCTACATGTTGCTAAACTGTACAAAAGTCCTTTAATACGTCCTACATGACATTAAACTATACTTTTTCCTTACTATATGATGTTAAACTATACAGAAATGGTCCATACATATGACCTTAAACTATATGTATTACTTTCGTCCCACACGACTATAAACTGTGAAAAAGTTCCCTAAATGGTCTAGTATGACTTAAACTGCAACTAGGTCCTATATGACCATAAACAGAATCATCAACGGTCCATGCATATGACCCTAAACTATTTTCGAGTCCCTTACGTCCAGCAAGACGTTAAACTATGATGTCCTAACTACATTACTCTAAACTTTATAAGAGTCCCTTACGTCCGGAAAGATGCTAAACTACATAATCATTAAAGGTCATGTATGACCTTAAACTACACTTTTGTCCAGCATGACATTATACTGCACCATCCACGGTCCATGCATATGACCTTAAACTATTCGCAATTTCGTCCAACATGATGTTAAACTGGGGAAAAAGTACCCAATGCATTCAAAATCACGTTAAATGGTGCACTCTTTTGTCCTCACTTCATGAAATTAAACTGCACAGTCCCCCTTTCTTCTAACATGACATTAAACTATATTATCCCCATCGTCCTAACTACATGATGCTAAACTGTACATAAAGTACTTGATATGCCCTACATGACATTAAAATGTACATTTTCCCTACTACATGACATTATAGTGTACATCACCAATAGTCCTAACTGCAAGACTTTAAACTGCATAGTCCCATTTATATGTCCTACATGACATTAAATTATGCATCATTAAGGTTGTTGTTACCTCTTGTTTTTCACACCGAGTATGACTCACATGAGCTTAAAGCAAACTTCAACCATAACACTCTCTTTGGGCTATTAACCATGTGTATGTCCCAAAAACATTTTTTAGGTCGTTGTCCCCAAGAACAACTTGATCATTAATTCATTCTATAATTGAACTACGCAGACTTTGATCCTTGCCTTCCAGGCTGGGTACGTAGGCAACATCCCAAGGTCCAAGCCCAAAATAAATCTCTTCACTTCGGTTCACCTCCTTCTCATACGATGTAAATTCGTGAAACCGCCCCTAGAATAAATATCTTTACATTGGTTCACTTTCGTCCTTGATATACGATGTGAAACTATACAACACTTTTGTCCAGTATGACAATAAACTAAAAATTTTCTTTGATACCCTCACCTAAGAGGGAACCATTATTTACATTTATTTTTCAATCATGTTTCATTTCAAAGAGTAAGTGCATACATGGAAACACCCAATCCTTTTATCTTGGGTTAAACCATCATTTCACTAAAATCCCCTTTCACCCTTCACATGTACGAAGAAAATTTGTACATAGGTTATTTCTAGAACAATGTGGGATTGATTCCCATCCTTATGAGATACATAAGAACATTCTAGTGTCCCTCAAATCTAGCCCCAAGTCTTTGGGCCTAACCCCAAATTCCACTTTCAGTTACCTGGATGAAAAGTCCCTATGAGAACACACACTGTGTATTTCTTACAATGGTCCAAGCTCTATGAACCTAAAATAAGATCTCTAATCCTTTTGTCCCACACGATGTTAATTTGTAGTATAAGAACTACGTATGGCTTGATTCCCATCCTTATGGGATATGTAGTGAAGTCCAAAATTTCAATTCAGGATCCAGCCACAACATGATTATGGTTATCATTAATCCGTGTATCACTTCATACATTGAACAATACCCATCTTTATGTGTCCTAATCCTAATGTTAAATATTTTCAGATCTTCATAACCCTTTTCTTAACTTCTAGTCGCAAAAATGTCAAACATCCTAGAATTATTTTGCCGGACTATGCAGCACATGCCCATAGGCGGCCTTGCATAAACAGTCTACATAATAGATTTGTCAGCCAAAAGATACTATTATCTAATTATGCTGCCAATGCCCTTAGGTGGCCCTGTATAATTCAGCCCCCTTACGGGTTTGTCGGATAGTGGTAACTTCATTCTTGGGAAGAATGCCACTTTTTTCCATATTTTTCTTAAATGACAGTATGTAGGGATCCGCAAAAGCAACCATCTTTAACATATTTGTCCCATATCCTTTTTCATGATCTTAAAGTATTCAAGTATATGGTTTATATTCTCCTTCCCTATGTTTGGGTCAGACCTTCGTAGGAGTGATATCCATCCAGTTCTTCGATATTCTTGTTTTGAAATATCTTATCCATATTCAAGTACCTCTTTCCATACAGAAAACCCTATAATTTGGAAAATTTGAATCTCCATAAACATTCACTGGATTTTAGCACTAGGAAAGTAAATTTCTGAGAGTTCTTTTGCCTGACTATGCATCATGTTACCATAGGCTGCCTTGCATAAACAGTCTACATAACAGACTTGTTAGCCAAAAGATACTATTTATTTAACTATGCAACCAATGCCCTTAGGTGACCCTACATAATTCAACCCCCTAATGGGTTTGTTAAATAATGGTAACTTCATTCTTGGGAACTAATTATTCTAATGACTTTTAGCACTTTTTCATATCATTCCTCAAAATAAAATATTCTTCATAGTTTACATTTTTTCCCTCATACTTGAGTATGGTACTTTGTTTTCAGATGAATTTTCAATGAATTGAGTCAATTTTAATTCATCTCGGTCAAATATATTTCGACCTTAATCATTAGCCTCTTTATGTCCGGCGTGCATGGCTTTAAACTTCCCGCAAAAGACAAGGGAACTCAGAATAAAAGTCAAGTTCCAACTCACTAAACAAACATTTTTATGATTTAGGTAATATTGAGCAATTAAAAGGTTCAATGTTTGTATGGTTATTTACATTAATCCTAGTAAAAATCAAAATGTGCTTACTAGGCCCATTGGCTTAAGTAAAATCTAAAGAATGTAGCGAAAGAGAATGCAAGCTCAAATGGTAGAATATGAAAGTGTTTTCATTGATACATAGGAGATAGAAGGACATCCACAGACTGGAGTCTCTTCTCTTTTTCAATAATTAAAAGTGTCTTTCAACATAACTCTTCATTTGATTTACGGCATCCCGAGCTTCATCAGCAACCACTTGGAATTGATTCATTAAACTGGATACCCCAAGAGATGTAGTGATACCACCTCTTATTGGAACAATTTTAAAAGAATGTTCTTGAGTGCGGTTTGAGAAAATTTTCTGCTGATCAAACAGAGACTATGTTTTTGTCCAAGAGACTTGGAAGATGGATACATGGATTTGAGAATGGATAATTGGAAGTAAAGAGCCATTTAGAGAGAATAATATTTTCAGATATTGCTCTAATGCCGTGTTTGTCTTCTCTCCACCAACCGGCAGCAGAAAACATTTCATCCAATGGGTTTTCCATTTTCATATCTTCAAGGAAATGACATGGAGGAATAATTTTAAAGTTCACACCATTGTTGTTGCTCTTAATGCATAGAATAACCGAAATAGATGAGTAGCAGTGCACCTGCATTTCAAGCGTATAGTTCTTTGAATTTGGAACATTGATTCCTTGATGATGATCATAACCATATAGGGACAGGTAGATTATCTTTGGGGAATTAATATGATATTTCTTCAAATACTTATTCAAATCTGGGAGAGTGTTGTCGCAGATATCATAGTAATCGTAGCCAACAATATTTATCATTTCATCAATCAACTTGCTAGCCAGTTCATCATCCATTCTGATTCTCCTGAGAGCCATTGAATCTGCACAAAAGTTGAATAAACTAACTCATAAATGGGTTTATTTGTTAATAAAATTTGTTAATAAATTCCAAAAAATGTCCAAGGTATTAAGGCACACAAGTCTAAATGTGGCCCGCAAGTATGGATGTGCCATGCAAGTATTGGGCGCTCAAGAATCACCGTGCAGGTCTAGATACCTTGAAAGCAGTGCGACATCAGGGAAATAGCGGGAAATAGAGCGAACTTGCGCGGCTAAGGTGTCCTGCGCGGCGAGAGATTGAAGGTTTGTAATCCGGAAATCCTGATGCTTTGTACGGAAGTGAGCCCCTCTATTTATAGATGCTACCAGAACCCTGCGCATCGTACCCCTGCATACCAGGCCCTGCGTGACGCGGACTTGCACGCCACCCTCTACGCCATCAAGACTTGTGTGCCACCTTTCCTTTGGTTTTCTTCTTTTCCTCAGAGTCAAATCCTCTATTTGCTCCGGATCTAACTCTGCAGGGGGAATTTTGTTGATGCTCCTTTCATCACAGAATCTAAAGATTG
This sequence comes from Viscum album, assembly GCA_963277665.1. Lineage (NCBI taxonomy): Eukaryota > Viridiplantae > Streptophyta > Magnoliopsida > Santalales > Viscaceae > Viscum > Viscum album. The sequence goes on along the minus strand of OY728123.1, from coordinate 1,417,088,140 downwards.
GAAAAGGAAAATTTCTTAGTCCAAATTGATTCATCCTTTGATGAAACATCAAAAAAATCAACAAACAGATGAACAAAGAGAAAATTGCCCAGAGGTTGCGCAATTTCCTTCATGGTCACGCAAGTCCACTTGCCTGATGCTTAATGGTCGCGCAAGTGACTTGCACGACCTAAGTGATAACCGCATGGGGTCTTCTACTGCCTATAAATAGACCATGTGGGCCCCCCATAGAAGAGTATTATTTTTTCTTCAGAAATTCAGATTTATGATCCCGGTACCCTAGTCTCTTCTCAATGCTTACGAAACACTTCTAAGGTAATTTCTTACCTAGAACGGAAGATCTAAAGAGGGGGAGGAAGGCCTAAGTGTTGAAACTCATCAACACTTACGCGCCTGAGTGGCCAACCCTTAAGGGAAAAGGCCACACTTGCGTGCCGCCTTACTCCTTCAATAGATCTTGCACACCCATCTTCTGAAAGAACCTCAAGAAGATTCTAAAGGCTTCAACCAAGAGTCACTCAAGTATTACCCTGATGGTTAACTGTCGCGCAAATACCCATGTGTCACGCAGGTATACCTGCGTGACCGGGCCTTGCGTGCCCATGCAGTACCTGCACCCCTGCTAGGACTTGCACGCCCCTGCCTTTTTGGGCTCCCTTCTAGCCCATTTCACCCCTCTTAAGCCATTCCACCTCTCATATTCAAGATTCAATCTTCAAGACACTCTTCAAATCCAGTTATGGCATGATTTCTTGATTTGGATTCCTTATCTGAAAGGACCTCTATGTAATATCTCTCAAATCCTATTGATTTACACATCTTCATGTCACTAAAGATGGAGATTTCATTCATTCAACCTCATCCTTTATTATGAGAGAACTCATTAACCTGGGCCTCCTTTTCAGGAATAAGCCCCAGTCATAATTCTCAAATCTGGGCATCCTTCTTAAATGTAAGCCCCAAGTCCTCATTAACCTGGGCCTCCTTTTCAAGAATAATCCCAAGTCATAATTCTCAAATATGGGCATCACTCTCAGGAGTAATTCCCAACCATAATTCTCTTAACCTGGTCCTCCTTTTCATGAGTAAGCCCTAGTCTTAATTTATCTTAACCTCTCTTAATTTACTTTTGATCTGGGATTACTTTTCAAGAGTAAAACCCAATCATAAGTCCTCTCGTAATTTCGGCCTCCTTTTCAGGAGTAATCCCCAAGCTAGAGTATTCAAAATCTCCATGAAGCACATATACCTTTACGGACCCTGTTCCTGATTTCTTCCCTAAAGTAAATCCTAACCTTCATTTATCTAGGCAATCATACATATATAAGCCCCATATTATTTATTATGATTTCATCTTTCATGGAAGAATTGTCTTATTTTTTACCAATACCTTTTCATTCTCACACTGAGAATGAATCACGTGAGCATAGAGTGTAAATGTAATTATGACATCCTTCTTTGAGACATCAATGATAAACATCATACTCCCTTACTCGAACTACGTGGGTTATGATTCCTTTTTTTAAAAAAAGGATACGTAGGTAGCCCATCTGTGGTTTAGATCCCAACTCTGAAATAATTCATGTCCTTCTGAATTACAATAATCTTCAAGTGCCCCACTGAGTGGATTTAAAACTAATATGGTCATCATAAGGACCAAGAGACTTTTACGTATCAAAGGATACCATTGACATAGAATATCTAACAATTACAGATGATTCTTTATCAGTGAAGAACCTCGAATACATATAAAAGATTCTCTAAATTTCATACATATCGATCATTGATTGTGAGATCTAAAGGAAATCTCATTTTATATTTGGTAATGTAATAAGGATTCACAAACATAACTTAAATCTATAAAGAGAGTCCCGGAGTAGACAATACATCCCCTCAAAAAGGTGTGATGAGTCCAACCACCCATCCTCTCGACCAATGCAAATTCATATGCCTCATCAGTCCACAAACTAATGAGCACCTACCTTTGGAATGTAGGTCTGAATGGATGTAGAATCATTGGGTGTTTCCGGTTCTAGGGATCAACCCGTTAGAAACCGATCGGAATGTTTGAACCTCCCATCAAAGGAGGTCATCCCCAAAGTCTGAGGGAAACAGTCATAACTTAACCATTTATTTTATCAACTTCCCTAGTTTTATCGTAGAGGTGATGGTCTTCTCAAAATACCAACTCTAGTGCATTTAATAGGAGATCTAGGGGGAGCTCATCGATGAATAGGTAATATCCTTAACTGAATCATTCAAATAATTTATTATTATACTTCCTCTAAAGATTTTTTTTCCAATATAAATTAACAACCCAATTATAACTTTTTTATTGAAATGTAATTAATATTATGTAATGACCATATTTTACCTCTTATCAATCATACGAAAAATTAAATCACCACTCGTGCATACATACGACTTACTATCTCCACACCGTGCTGTAATCTGTTTTCACCACCATATGACCTTGATGGGTATAATGATCAAAATAATCACTATATATGATTATTATTACAAGGTATTTATTTTGTAACAATATGTATACCATCCACTTCAAACCATTTCATAATTAAAGGAATGATATAATCTCTTATGGATATGTATGGTCTACCATCTTTGTGATACTATGTGATTCATTCTACATGATATCAATTAAAGAATGATTATATAAATGAAATAAATAAATAAATATGATATTTATTAAGTTAATATAATTTTTTAAACCAATAAATATGACCTAAGAAGGATAAATAAACGTATCTGGAAAAACATGCATAATAAAATGAAGTCATTTATACCTGAATATCGAGTAATGATGAAATATTATTAACAAATGGCTGAAAATATTATCATATATAATATCCTAAATTTTTTTATGATTATTTAATAAGTCAATGACATCATTTAAATCATTTAAATCATTATTCAATAGGTTTGGATATGTATAATGGATAACGGACCTAAGGAAAGTGATAATTTCAAAATCTCATCATTATCTGATATTGTTTGTATATATGTATTAAATGGGTGATTTTAATCATCCACATAAATGTTTCATAAATATGTAATATTATTTCTATTCTTCTAAAAAATTGACATATAATTTTTCCCATTGGTAAATTTTTATTAAATGGTATAAAAGGAATATTTTTTCATTTTTCGATGTGAGGTACTTTTTGACTTTTCCAGCAAAAGTACAGAGATAGTGTTATTTTACATATACGTCATGAATGGATTTTTAGGCTCTCATAATGACTTATTTACATTAAGCTTAATTTAAACGATTTCTAGGTTTTTTTCAAATAAATTATTTTCTTTTAATTGTGTGGCATTTTGTGAAAAGGTAATTTTTTGGAAGAAGAAAGGATATTTTCCTAAAAAATTAATTTCAAGTGTTCAATCAAGTCTATTATACATATAAGATTTAATTCATTAAAAGGGATATGTTTTAAATTTATTGACCATATTTTTATTATTGTTTTATTATGTTTTTGATCGAATGAAATTTATGAAATCCAAATTTTTTCATGGACTATGTTACGATTTAATTATGTTTAAGAAACCAATTTTATTCCTTTGGTTATGTTACAATTAATGATTTTAATTTTTGTGGAACATATAAGAATGATTTCATTATTAGAGGGGTGAGACCTATATCTCCCTCCAATACATTGGGTAAATATGTATATATCATGATAGAGACATGACTAGAATGACTAGTAAATTTGGTTCAGTAACACAGGGATGGAACGACAATTAAACCTGGTTCAGTAATAAGCTCTTTCCACTATGACGACCTTGGTATGGAGCCTTGGCTAATATAGTAATTATTTTCTATGCTTATTTGTGTTCCAAAATTCCATGTTTTATGTTGATTATATTTTATCATGGTTCCTATTCTTTTAGGATTTATACCTTACAAACTCATAGGATTTATTTCATGAATCAAGACATTAATATTCAAAATTAATGTTCATGTTTTTACATTCTTATGTTTATTTTTTGTTTTATGTTATCCATATTTACCCTTACTGAGTATTTCAGATAACCAATTTTTTGTTCTTTTCCTTAGGATATAAAGATTGGTTTTTGGAAGGAAAAATAAATGGGATGTTATATAGCATCCCGCCTTTTTATCACATAAACTTTCATTACAATTTACAAAACCGAGAATCTTTCAGGTTTAGTGTCTTGGAGACCAGGAACATAAAACATGAAAACATAAAACATTATTCTTAAAAACTTGAAAGGCTTCTCCTCATGTTCATCCTAGGTTCATTACTTAATCTCATAACCTGGGGACATACATCAAAATAAAGGGTGAGCAGAAGGCCCAGTAAGGTAAACAAGAGAAACATTTTACATGTGAACATGAGATACTTCAATAAGGTCATGAAAAAAACTTTTTAAGGAATGAGAAATAAATAATGAGGCATATCATAATGAAAATAACATTTCTCATAACTTGAATATGTGGCTGAAACATTTAATATTGACAATCATTTCGTTCACCAAGTTCCATCCCCAAGGTGTCATTAAAATTACCAAGTTTATTCACCATGGTATCAGTTTAAAAAGTCATCTCTAGAGATTAAGTCTTTACCCAATGCATTGGAGCACTATCTGGGAGAACCGTTGACATGTATTTATTATCATGTGAGCCAAAAATATCATCATAAATCATTTCATAAACAACCCATATAGCATAAAATAAATGGGTTTCATTTCATAATCATAACGTTTTAAAAACTGCTTTTAAGACATGTTCTTTATGTCACTTTAAACCCACGGAAAGGGAAAGATGGTTTCATATATGTAAATACCAGAATTAAAAATATAAAATTTTGATATATATGTGAATACCCTTGTAGAAATAAGATCTTTGAGTATTCACTTTATAACATAAAATAAGTTTGAGACAAGAGAGATGCATTTTGAGACGAAAATTCTGCAGCCTAACGGCTACGTTACAGGGTTTTAGAAAACATTGAAAAGAGAAAGAAAATGGGTCAAACATTCATAAATGCCCCATAAAACAGTATAGGGACAGAATATGAAGGACATATGAACATGGTAATTAAATTTGAAAGATATAACATATAAAATGAAGAAGATGAATGGAATAAAAAATAAGATTTCTCTTATGAAAATTTTGGTAGCCTAACGGCGTCACTTAAACTTCAAAAAATGAATTGATGAGATCAAATATGGTCTATCATGATATGAACATAATATTTTAGTATGATAGATATAGATATCATACCCCAACATAATAAAAAGAAACTTGAATGACTTGACATGAAAGTAGAACTTCAAAACGAGAAGGGTGAAAGAACCACTTAATCATTCGGCAGCCTAACGACGCCACTTAAAACGTCAAAATACTGAATTGAAGAGATCAAATAGGGTCTCTCATCATATGAAAATAATATTTTAGTATTATAGAGATTGATATAATACCCCAAAATAATAAAAAGGAACTTGAATTACATCACATGAAAGTAGAACTTCAAAACGAGAAGGGTGAAAGAACCACTTAAAAATTCGGCAGCCTAACGGCGCCACTTAAAACATCAAAATACTAAATTGAAGATATCAAATAGGGTCTATCATCATAGTAAAATAATATTTAAGTATTATAGATATAGATATCATACCCCAACATAATAAAAAGGAACATGAATGAATTGACATGAATGTAGAACTTCAAAATGAGAAGGATGAAAGAACCACTTAAAAATTCAGCAGCCTAACGACGCCACTCAAAACATCAAAATACTGAATTGAAGAGATCAAATAGGGTATCGCATCATATGATAATAAAAGATCTGTATGATAGATATAGAGATCATACCCCAACATGATAAAAATGAACATGAAATACATGACAAGAAAATAGAACTTGAAAATGAGAAGGGTGAAAGAATCCGTTGCAAAAATTTTGGCAGCCTAACGGCGCCACTTAAACATTCATAAAATGAAATTATGAGAGTAAGAGGGGGTCTCTCATCATATTAACATAAAATGGACAGTATAATTAATATAAAACAACATCCTCCAACATAAGAAGATGGATCATAAAAGGAATGACATAAAATAGATTACTTGAAAAAAAAAGAGAGGTCGGATCCCGTACCTTAAAACGTAACTCATAAAACTCAATGGTTGGGACCTTGAGGGCTTGGGGCACCTTATGAGGACTCCATGGGAGGTAATGAGACCAGAGCTTCGTTGGGGGAGAGTTTGGAGTCTAAAGGATAAGAGGATTGGTGGGTATTTATAGGGAAAGTGAGGGGACAAGGCATTAATGGCCAAGGGACACCTCATTGGTGGGTTTCTCAAAACCATGTGCTCTCCCATGATATTTCCAATGAAGTTAGGCCACATGGGGACCCCAATACAATAATCCATCACCTATGGTCGTCCAACCCATAAAATATTTCATGAAATCATCATGACACAGTTATTATGCCATTAAACATACTGAAACCCTAAAACTGTATTTTCACTTTTCACCGAAAATTCAACTTTCTCAGAAAAATCCCAAAATTTTACCTTGACCAAATATCAATGCTCTGATTTCAAAAATGATCTCCATTTTATAAAAAAATTATTAAATATTTTTAATTTATTTTTTTAAATAAATACACTATTCCCCGAAAATTCATTTTTTTCATAAAAATCCCCAATAATTACCATAACATAATAGCGATGCTGTAAGTTCAAAAATGAAATCCATTTTATAAAAATAATTTTGTAAATATTTTTAATTTAATTTTTAATTCAAAAACACTATTCATCTGAAAAAACTAATACTTGAATAATAATTTATGAAACCATTTTTTAACCATTTTATTGAATCACATTACTTAATCAAGGTGCCTATATTATATTAATACTTTCTTTAAGTGAGATTACTAATCCATTTGGTCACATTACTAATCCTAAGCATAAAATCACTATTCATAATTTATTATTCATCAAAAATTAAGTTGATCTTATTAGACACTAAATTTCGTACTGAACATAATTGTAGAAGACCATTTTTTGAAAATAATTACACATTTTTAATTATTTATGGTTTACATAAATTGTTTTTAAAATTTCCTTTTTCTAAAATTCATCAATATATGCATACTATATTTATCCGGACATTTGAAAATTCATAAACTTCATCATAAGAAGAAATCAAATTTTTTATTTAAAACAAAGGGTTACACAAGGAAGCTACAGTCTCCTTACATAGCCCCTTATCACACCAGCATAGGACCTATGTGTAAGGTGTGCTAAGGTGAGAAAATCCAAGGGAGGATCATCCAACATCGCACGAGTAGTAATTTCTATCAGTTTCAACTTCTCATGAAGGAGATTCCTTTCTAGCTTCACACGATAAAGTTCAGCTTGGGTTCAGTCCAGAGCAAAGCCCAGTGGTACTACCTCCTTCCCAAGTTCTGTTAAATGGGCTTTGATCGGTCCAAGACTACTGGGTGAGGCCATCAAATCTTTTTTCTATATTAATTAACCAAGATTACTTTTATTTAGAGACAATAATCAAAACGTTTAGTTTCCAGTGGTCATATTGACCAATGGTCATATAACAGTCAAAACCCAATGGTATCATTTTAATTATACTCATGTTATCAAATGACACATTTTTGTTGGGTATAAAAATAAAATAAAATAACACACAAAATTAGGAAACAATATTTATTCAAAATTTCGGGTCATTACAATCTTCCCCCCTTAAGAAATTACGTCCTCACAATTTTTAAAAATAGGTTTTGAAATTTCATTGAAATTCCCACGTCGAAAATAGAGTCAGTAAAACTATTACTTTAAAAGAACAAAAGGGAAGTACAAAGGTCACCCGAGTTATCCCACACTAGGATTCCATGTAGGAAAACATGGACATGTAGGAGAAAACAAAGGGTCAGGTTCTGAGGGAGAGTGATAGAAAACATGATTAGGAGAATGTTAACCATAAGAAAATCCCAAACTTATGATCTGTGTAAACTGTATTTGATTACCTAGTAGGAAACGTAAACCAACAACGTTTTTGTTTTACGTTCCTTTTCATAATATTGAGGAATTCATTTACTACATAGAACAAAAACATAAGTAAATATACCTACCTTAAAGTAGAGTTTCATCATTTAATAATTATCTACCAAAACTAATCTTTTCTCCAAATGTTGAGAATTCAAAAACACTTGGTCTCATTAAAAGAACAAGAATCATCTTATAGAGAATCACATAATGCACAAAAGATTAACTATCTATTTCTTCTATCATTAAACTTTATCCCAAATACTGAAAGTGTAAGGTAAAACAACTCTTCAAAAAGAAAGAATCCTATATGAATGGAAACTACTTTTAAAACTTCAAAGTTCCATGGTACTACCCAAAGTTCATCATATACCATTCTGTAAATAACGGTCCTTAAAATTCCTCAAAATAATCCAAACTATGATTGAAACCCAAATAAAAGAAGGATTTGATAACATAGTCTTCCAAAATAAACTTCATTGATCATCTCCAAACAACATCAACCACTCCTAACATCTTATAACAAAATTAGCTAACCTAAACATATTTTACCCAAGATAGGTTAATCATTTCCATAAGTAACCTAAATTACTATAAGTCCACCTTAAATTCATCCATTCTTCAAAATATAATTCAACCTTACTCCTCAATGATAATACCGTAGTAATGTATTTACCTCGATCATATAGGGTTCCTAAAATAGTGAATATCTTCCAAAATAATATTCATATTTTAATCCCCTAATCATCTCTGTCATATTATTACGGAAATCGTCGCATTTCTTATCACATCGGTTGTTGGGACATGTTCTTCCGTTTCCCACCATTATCTAAGAAGAGAAAGTATAATTATGGGCATAAATACTTAGCCAATAATCATCAAAAGGAACTTAAAGAATATAAGGATAACTTGTAGAAGAAAATTATACCTTAACTTTTGATCCCCTAGGTCCCAATCTAGTTTATCCATGATCATATATTCTTATGTGAATCTTTATTTTATTTTATCTTTATTCCATTAATAATTGTTCATACTAAGCTTATGAATTTACCAAATCATATCCCCTAGGAGTGTCATAACCAAGAGTGCAGCAAGTCCCATTGTCATTTACCAGTTCCCGTTTGAGTCTAGCTCAAAGAGGTGTTTTCGGGTTTTACCCCTATGTACATCTGGGCCAGAGCCACCTCCACCTGCTCGTATCCAGACAGTGATGTATTTTCTTGGCAACCCCTTACACAATACTCAACAAAATACCAGGAAGATTTCCTATATTTAAACTTTTTTATAGGGTTCTTCCTAGAGTTTCCATATCCTAATTTCCACAAATAACCAATACATCATTTGATACCAACTATATAATCCCGCCTTTTTATCACATAAACTTTCATTACATTTTACAAAACTGGGGATATTTAAGGTTTAGTGTCTTGGAAACCAGGAACATAAAACATGAAAACATAAAAAATTCTTCTTAAAAACTTTAAAGGCATCTCCTCATGTTCATCTCAGTTTCATTACTGAATCTCATAACCTGGAGACATACATCAAAAGAAAGGGTGAGCAGAAGGCCCAGTAAGGGAAACAAGAGAAACATTTTACATGTGAACTTGAGATACTTCAATAAGGTAATGAAAAGAACTTTAAGGCATGAGAAAGAAATAATGAGCCATATAATAATGAAAATAACATTTTTCATAACTTGAAGATGTGGCTGCAACATTTAATATTGGAAATCATTTCGTTTCACCAAGGTCCATCCCCAAGGTGTCATTAAAATTACCAAGGTTATTCACCAAGGTATCAGTCTAAAAAGTCATCTCTAGAGATTAAGTCTTCACCCAATGCATTGGAGCGCTATCTGGGCGCACCCTTGACATGTATTTATTATCATGTGAGCCACATATATAATCATAAATCATTTCATAAACAACCCATATAGCATAAAATAAATGGCTTTCATGTCATAATCATAACGTTTTAAAACTACTTTAAAGACATGTTCATTAGGTCACTTTAAACCCACGGAAAGGGATAGTGGGTTTCATGTATGTAAATCCCATAATTTAAAATAGAAAATTTTGATATATATGTGAATACCCTTATAGAAATAAGATCTTTGAGTATTCACTTTATAACATAAAATAATTTTGAGAAAAGAGAGAGGCATTTTGAGACAAAAATTCTGCAGCATAACGGCTACGTTACAGGGTTTTAGAAAACATTGAAAAGAGAGGGAACATGGGTCAAACATTCATAAATGACCCATAAAACAGTATAGGGATAGAATATGAAGTACATATGAACATGTTAATGAAGTTTGAAAGATATACCATATGAAATAAAGAACATGAAAGGAAGAAAAAATAAGATTTCTCTTATGAAAAATTCGACAGCCTAACGGCATCACATAAACATCAAAAAATGAATTGACGAGATCAAATATGGTATCTCATCATATGAACATAAGATTTAAGTATGATAGATATATAGATCATAATCGAACATAATGAAAATTAACTTTAATGACTTGACATGATAGTAGAACTTCAAAACGTGAGTGGTGAAAGAACCACTTAAAAATTCAGCAGCCTAACGTCGCCACTTAAAACTTCAAAATACTGAATTGAAGAGATCAAATAGGGTCTCTCATCATATGAAAATTATATTCCAGTATGATAGATATAGAGATCATACCCCAACATAATAAAAAAGAAATTGAATGACTTGACATGAATGTATAACTTCAAAACGAGAATGGTGAATGAACCACTTAAAAATTCGGCAGCCTAACGGCGCCACTTAAAACATAAAAATAATGAATTAAAGAGATAAAATAGGGTCTCTCATCATATAAACATAATACTTCAGTATGATATATATATATATCATCCCCAACATAATATAAAGGAACATGAATGACTTGACATGAAAGTAGAAGTTCAAAATGAGAAGGGTGAAAGAACCACTTAATAATTCGGCAGCCTAACGGCGCCACTCAAAACATCAAAATACTGAATTGAAGAGATCAAATAGGGTCTCTCATAATATGATAATAAAATATCATTATGATAGATATAGATATCATAACCCAACATAATAAAAAAAACTTGAAAGAATTGACATGAAAATAGAACTTGAAAATGAGAAGGGTGAAAGAATCTGTTACAAACATTTCGGCAGCCTAACGACGCCACTTAAACATTCATAAAATGAAATGATGAGAGTAAGAGGTGGTATCTCATAATATTAAAATAAAATGGACATTATAATGAATATAAAATAACATCCTCCAACAAAAGAACATGGAGCATAAAATGAATGAAATAAAAGAGATTATTTGAAAAGAAAGAGAGAGGTCGGATCCCTTACCTTAAAACGTAACTCTTAAAACTCAATTTTTGGGAACTTGAGGGCTTAGGGGAACCATTGGAGGACTCCTTGGGAGGTAATGAGACCCGAGCTTCGTTGGGGGAGAGTTGGAAGTCGAAAGGATGAGAGGATTTCTTGGTATTTATAGAGAAAGTGAGGGGACACGACATTAATGGCCAAGGGACACCTCATTGGGGGGTTTCTCAAAACCATGTGCTCTCCCAAGATATTTCCCATGAATTTAGGACACATGGGTCCCCCAATACAATAATTCATCACCTTTGGTTGGCCAACCCATAAAATATCTCATGACATCTTCATGACATAGTTATGATGTCATTAAACATACTGAAACCCTAAAACTGTATTTTCACTTTTCACCGAAAATTCAACTTTCTCAGAAAAATCCAAAATTTTTACCATAACCAAATATCAATTCTCTGATTTCAAAAATTAACTCCATTTTATAAAAATAATTTTCTAAATATTTTTAATTTATTTTTTAAAAAATACACTATTCACCGAAAATTCATTTTTTTCAGAAAAATCCCCCAAAATTACCATAACATAATATCGATGCTCTGAGTTCAAAAATGAAATCCATTTTATAAAAATAATTTTATAAATAATTTTAATTTAATTTTTAATTAAAAACACTATTCATCCGAAAAAACTAATACTTGAATAATAATTTATGAACCCATTTTTTAACTATTTTATTGAATCACATTACTTAATCAAGGTGCAGAGATTATATTAATACATTCTTTAAGTGAGATTACTAATCCATTTGGTCACATTACTAATCCTAAGAATAAAATCACTATTCATAATTTACTATTCATCAAAATTTATGTTGATCATATTAGACTCTAAATTCCGTACTGAACATAATTGTAGAAGACCATTTTTTGAAAATCATTACAGATTTTTAATTATTTATGGTTTACATAAACATTTTTTAAAATATCCTTTTTCTAAAATTCATCAAAATATGCATACTGTATTTATCCGGACATTTGAAAATTCATAAAATTCACCATAAGAAGAAATCTAATTTTTTTTAAAAAATAAAGGGTTACACAAGGCCGTTACAGTCTCCTTACATATCCCCTTATCACACCAGCAAAGGACCTATGTGTAAGGTGTGCTAAGGTGAAAGAATCTGAGGGAGGTTCGGCCCACAACGCACGAGTAGTAATTTCTATCAATTTGAACTTCTCACGAAGGTGATTCCGTTCTAGCTTCACACGATGAAGTTCGGCTCGGGTTTGGTCCAGAGAAAAGTCCAGTGGTGCTACCTACTTCCCAAGTTCTGTTAGATGGGCTTCGATTGGTCCAAGACTACTGGGTGAGGCCATCGAATATTCTTTCTATGTTAATTAACCAATATTACTTATATTTAGAGACAATAATCGAAACGTTTAGTTTCCAGTGGTCATATTGACCAATGGACATATAAAAGTCAAAACCCAATGGTCTCATTTTAATTATACTCATGTTATCAAATGAAACATTTCTGTTGAGTATAAAAATAAAATAAAATAACACACAAAATTAGGAAACAAGATTTATTCAATATTTTGGGTTGTTACATGATATTTTTGGGATATGTTGAAGATCATTCACCAAGTTATCAAAATGTCTTCCCAGTTTGCAAAGACACTAAACCTATGTGTTATATGGAGGTTTTTTTGTAATGTATTAAGTATTCTGAAAAAGTAATTTAATTTCCATGTAGTTAAATCTTTGGGTATTTAAATCTAATATGTGTCATTTTTATTTTTTGTGAAGGTATCATCTATAAGATCTATTATATTATCAAATCATATAAATTTAACATTTTATTATTATTGGTTCGGTATATAAAATTTCATGAAAAAATATTTCATTAGACATAATCATATCACATTGATGGAATTTTTCACTATGTTTTTGGTATTTATTTTTATATCCCACTTGTTTAACTCTTCATTAGGAACATGGGTTCATTATTGATTGTATTTGATCAATTATTTCAAAAAAATGAGAATTCACAAATATAATAGAACCATAATTGCTCCCTCCACTTTTCACTCTTCTTCTTCTATAATATTTATGTTGTGAAATTAGGGAGTGGTTATTAAAAATTTATCAAATCTTCATCAGTTTTGTCATTTTGATTTTTAGTAGTTGAATAGTCTACTATATGTTTACTATAATAGGTCAAGTCATCATATAATATACCCATGAGGACATGAGATAAAAATTTATGTTGAGGTAACTACATAACAAATACCAAAACATGTTACAAGATTAATAAAAGTCATATCTAACATCATGGTAAACATTAAAATTTGTTTTCTTATTTATATTTCTATTCTACATGGGTACAATTTAATGAAAAAATAGTAATATACATGATATCATGTTTCAAAAAGTATTCACCTAATCAAAAAAAATTATTTTTTGGAATTCCCTTTAAGAAAAAGGGAAACACCCTAATCCTATGCTCATCAATAATGATTCCTTCCAGTGGAAACTATTACACAATTTTATAGATGTCTCTAATGAGTAATAATGATTATTCTTTGAGAATTTTCATAAATGTATGAATCAATGAAAATTGAGACGATTTTAACTCATAATTTTGAGATATAGTTTTCAATCTAATTGATTATTGGTTTCCTTACACCTGAGGTAGTTGATACTCCCTTATCATAGGTCCTTCATTATCCAATAAAATGGGTCCATATTGAAAATATAGTTTATTGACTTCAGTGGCTCTCTCTCTCTCTCTCAAATCATCAATTTCTAATTTTTTATTTTAATAGACCACTTAAATGTATTTCTAATTTTATTTCACTAAGCTCTAAATCATGATAATTAAATATTTTGTTCTTGAAGTGATAAATATAATTTTCCTAAACCACAAAAGAGATTATGTTTTTTAAAAGTTTTTTTTATATATTTAAAAATTATTGGATATGTGTATATATATTTTTTATGTTATTTTAATTTTTTTTATACACAAAAACTATTCTATGGAAAAATGGTAATAATTGGATGGATATTTAATTGAATATCCAAAAATTAAAACATGAAATCTTCTGGATAGTAGAAATCATGTTATTGAATTCATAGGGAAGGGAATTAAGAGTTCAATATAAGAAAGAAAACAAAAAACAAAACAAATACATAAAAACAATAAATCAATAACAATAAATAATCTTAAAATGAATCAAATAATGAGTGTAGAAGATGATTTTATAAGACGATGTAAATAAATAAGAATGAAAAAAATGTGTAGAGAATGATTCAGAAGAAATATGAGGTGAATTTTGATTTTTTTTGTAAATTTATGTCATCGATTGGGAAGATAAGATCAAAATCAATGATAAAAAATGTAGTGAAGTTCTATATTGGGTAGGTTGATTAGAAAAAATATAATTTTGAATCATGAAATGTAAAAAATCATTCAATTGATAAAATTAATAAATTTATTTCCATTTGAAAATATTTCACATACAAAGATTTAATATATGAACCGAAACAATCATATTTTTCAAATAAAAGTTTATCTAAAAATAATTATTAAATAAATATATAAAGGAATTATAGATAATGATAAAAAAGAAAGAAGAGTATTATGGGGATACTTCCCTTGACCTTTCACTCTTGGATGATATTCTACTCTACCTCCTACTCTGCTCTGAATCCACTCTAAAAGTCTCTTGTATTATTGTCTCCGTTTATCATTGGAAGTAAAATTCCATTTCACTTTCTTATGGAAAGTGCCTTTTATTATATTTCTCCAATGATATGACAGGATTATATAATTTAATACAAGGTGTAAATAATATGACGTTCATTCAAGAACCTCTTATGTAAATGTCATGAGGTATTAATTTATCCCTTATAATTGTTTGATAAATGCACATGATTCCATCTATATATGAACCTAGACATCATATTGGTCTTATCAATGGAATAGACAATGAGCTACAGAATTGATGAGTAGAATTCACTACATGCGCCTCCTTATTTTTAAATTCCCCCTCCTATTTTTCCTCCTCTCTTTGTGTCGGTTTACTCTTGTTGGTGGACAATGGAGATGTGTGTCACCAAAAACACTCAAAACAGAATCAAAATGAATCAACACATGGATTTTACATGGGTCAAATTTGAATCCTACTCCCATAGGAGAAACAGGGTCAGTTTTTATTTTCTCTCTCCCCGGATCTCATCGAAGGTATCACAAAATTACACCTTACAGATAAAGAGATTTAAACCCCTTTAAATAGAGGAATAAATTCAGAATTCTCCTTCGGTTGGTGGGTAGATCATATACCAATGAAAATTCCTCTCGCTGCCTACATCAGTCCATGAAAGAAGCTCGTCTATGAATTTGGTTGCCCAGCTGCTCGTCTATAATTTCGGCTGCTGACAGAAGATTCTTCTCTTGCGGAAAAAATCTCCACATATTTTGAGTGGTCCCCACAAATCTCTCCCTCAAGACCAATTTGGGGTTGAAAGCAGGCCTGAATTCTCCTTGCAGGTGTTCAAAACGTCATTTTCCAATCAGACATGTTTCGTCATGCCAGATAATGTGTCACTTCCACTTTCTTCAATCGAGAACATGATGAGTATGGTTCCCATCAAATTATACAACCCTTGAGACTACTTCCGAAAAAGCATTACCTCATCCCCACGTGAGACTTTGAGCACTTCACCTGCCATAGAAATCTTGTATCCTCTTGCATCAATCGTACATATTGATACCAAGTTCCGTATCATCCCCAGAATGTATTTCATGTCAACCAGTTTACGAACTCCTCCATCGAGTGTCTTCAATTTCACAGTCCCAGATCTTCAATCCTCGCATGTTGACCCATCACCAAGTCTAACCGAGTCTCATACCTATTGAAAAGTATCAAATGTACCTCGTGTCGTACATATATGTTTCGAGCTCCCTGAATCCAAAATCCACCCTTCTTCATATGGATTTGGAGCCTGCTCATTGTTCCTATTTAGATAATGACATTCTCGCTTCATGTTCCCATATCTTTTAAAGTAATAACACTTCTCTTCTCCCCATTCAACTCTCCCATATGAGTGCAAGATTCCAATTTTCACACAGATTTCATCATCTTCTGATAATCCATTGAGGTTTGCATCTTCCTCTTCGACTATCTCTTTCCTAGGAACGTACCGTTTGCATTCTCCATACTCACTTCTATAGTGACCCTTTTTCTCACACCAAAAACATGTGATTTATCTAGGATCACGTCCCCTCAATTTTGGCTACCACTATTTACCTCATGACATCCGATGTTGTCTCCTCCCACATTGATCGCCTTGAATCACCATGATATTCTCGCCTGAATGCTTCGCAGGCCTTCAGAATGTCTCCAAATCTTGAAGTGATTCCTTAACATTGTCCAGATTCAATGTTTACTTCCCCATGAGCAATTCAATCACAGTCCCATAAAATTAGATTAGTAGGGATGATAAAACAAAAAGTGATTTATCCTCCACTAATTAGTGTGGAAAACGTTATTTACGTCAGTTATCTTTCATTTTTTACGTCTGTTTTTAGCCGAAGTTAATATGGAAGACGTTATAAATAACGTTTTTTGTGTCGGTTATTTAAAAACCAATGTCACAAACATAACATCGCAGTGTTTATCAGGCCGGTTAATTAATAACAGACCTGAAAAAACCTAGGGCGGTGGGGTTTATAACATCAGTTATTATATAACCGCCGTGATAAACCGGGGGCTTCCTCACATTGGTTATATAATAACTGACATTATAAACACGTACGGGGGACTTTATCACATCCGTTATATAATAACTGACGTGCTAAACTAGTTCGGGGTGGGGGGGTTTAACATGTCGGTTATTGCTTAACCAACATGATAAATCATTTCCCAGGTCCTTTATCACGTCGGTTATTAAATAACCGACATGATAAACCATGGAACAGGTGTTTATCACGTCGGTTATGAAAATAACTGACGTGATAAACCCTTCTGAATATCTTTATCACGTTGGATATAAAATAACAGACGTGGAAGACAATTTTTTTAAAAAAATCGACTGCAGTCCTCTGCTCTCCCCCAGATGCAACCAGAAACCAAATCAATAATTCGTAGCACAAAAACAGAAGGAGATAAAAACATGAAATAATGAAAATTTAAGCATTTACATTGATATCATAGACAACTCAACCCACTTGATAGCCCCCACCTTCATGTATACCCCCTGGACAGCCTCCCCCACCCCATTGGAGCCCCCACCACACCCCTAGACTGCCCCTGACCCCCTGGATAGCCCCAAACACACCTCGATAACCCTCACCCTCTTGAAAAGCACCCTCACCTCCTCACTCCACTTGATAGCACCCACTACACCCCTGGACAGCCCCCCGACCCCCTGGACAGCCCTAAACACCCCTGGACAACCCCCCCCCCCTCTTGAACAACACCCTCTCACCCCATCACCCCACTTGACGACCCCCACCACACCCCTGGAGAGCTCCAAACACCCCGGGACAACCCCCCACCCTCATGTAACCCCCCCCCCCCCCACACCCTGGACAGCCCTACCCCACCACATTGGAGCCCCCCCACCACACCCTTGGACTACCCCCACCATCCTGAATAGCACCCCTCACCCCCTCACCCCACTTGACAGCCCCCACCCCATTGGAGCCCCCACCACACCCCTGGACTTCCCCTGACCCCTGGACAACCCCAACCACCCCTCGACAACCCCCCACCCTCATGTAACCCCCCCTCCCCCCCACCTGCTAGACAGCCCTGTCACACCCCTGGAGAGCCCTCCCATGCCCCCTGGACTGCCCCCCACCCCACCGGACAGACCTCCCAGACACCTGGACACCCCCAACCCCACAGAACACCCTCCCACACCCTTGGAATCCCTCCCCCCAGACCAGAATCCATACCATAAAAACCATCATAAGTAGACCAAAACAAGAAGTAGAGAAAAATTAATCATTCACATATATAAAATTCAAAACATACACTATCAACTTCAAAAATAAACTACATCCAACCTAAATGACTACCAAATACACAATGAAAATGACAATATTCAAAATTACATTTTACATTACAAACAACTAAAATTTAAACAAAACTGTTAAATAATTTGACCACTCCACTTGTAAGTGTTTGATGTCTTCAGCAGTATAGGTTTGAGGGTCATCAAAAATCTACAAATGAAAAGGATGGTATTTAATGCGTATAATGAATAAATCAAATTGAAATATTATGGAAAAGTTTAAGAGAAAATCTTACCAGGTCAAAATTCACAACTGTCACAGTTGTTATTATTTCATACATAAATATTAATATATAAAATCTGCATTCGATGATGCATTGTTGTTCATGACAATTATGTTTGAATGAGTGTAAATTCAATATACAATTTTTTTGTAATAAATCAAAAAGTACAAATTATAAATGGATATTGACCTTCGCATTTACATATTTGATCTTTTCATTCCTTTTCTTTGTGTTTTTTTGAAAGTAGGCCCCTGCCCTGTTAGAAAATAATACAAACGGGGTAAATTTAAAATTCATTATAATATATAAAACTATTGAGAAATTGAAACTTAATTTTCCAATATATTATTAAATCTTTCCCGCACATCACCATGGACAGAGCATATCCAATAAAGTGCATTATCCCTTGGGAAAAAAACCCCCAACATCCAATGATCACTGATAAAAGGAAATTTAACGTTAGTGGTTTTTTATGTTAAAAGATAATTAACTCTTTGAGAGAGATGTATTTCATACCTTTCACAAAAATGAATCATCCAACATTGAGTGACTATATTCTTTTCAAGTCCTTCAGCAATATAAAGCATTCTTTGTTCCTCATCCAATGCACATGCTTCAGGGGAAATCAATTGTGGGTCCATGAATCCATATACATCTGTCAGCTCATTCCTCTCACAAATTTTATAAAGATACATAATACAAAACAGACATAAGTATACATTTATAATAAATATAATGTAGGGAAAAGGTGTTAAGACTTACATAGAAAAAATTTACACCACGTTGATGCCCAAATAATCTCCAGTAACAAGCTCCATGATATCAGTTTTCATAATCCCCACATTTATTTCACATCCACAAACATGAGCTTCCATTGGAAACTCATAATAACCCACCAACAAATTTGAATATCTTGACAACCTGTCAAGATTACTAGAATCTGTATCTGTTGTCATAGCCATTTGTCTTTGTTGTTGTCTATACAGTATTTCATTACCTTTGAATTATTCCTATGAAAATAAATTGAAAATTATATTAGTTTTCATATGATAAAACAACTTTAATAAAAAAAAGATATAACATTCATACCTATATGGTAATGAGTTGAAGAAATATGGATGGCCAAATTAAAAAATGGCTGATACTATGTCCAACTATCGCCACCTCATCTGTAGGTAATGGTACCCGAGCTGGTCTATTTATAATATCCTGTACAGTGACCCTCAGATTCTCTACCTCTAATTTTTGATAATGAACTATATCTCCTATACAATATACCAACCCATATGATACTATATGATGTTGAGAATCATCAACATACAACTCAAAATAAGTAGGAAGATGCGGTGGAGGAGTAGGATAAAAAATAGGGTCTGCATGCTGAGGTAGGGGAGTGGGAGCTACTGGCGGAGGTGGAGGATAAATAATGGGGTCTGCATGGGGAGGTGGAGGAGTGGGAGCTGTAGTCTGAAATTGCCTTTTCATGTTTGCAAACATATACTGCACCGATGCTCTAATATTTTCCTCCATCGTCGCATTAATATTATGAACTTCAGCCTCCAAGGATTCTATTTTTTGTTTTTAAACCCCCTCAACATTAGATGTTGAAGAATGTGGAAACACTTTTCTTACTGATACACCTATCATATATCCTCTTACACGACCAGGATGTTCGGGCCTTCCCAATGCTATAGATAAAATATCTTCCCTCCTAGTAGCTGTAAATGTTCCCTGTGAACTCTGCTCCTCAAGAGAGTCCTGTATTAATTAATTGAACATTTCTGTAATGATTGAAATTATATGAAGAAAATGGTTAACTGAAATAAATAAAATAGATATCTTACAATCCTCTTAGCTACAAATCTCGATTCTTCTGAAAGATATTGCCCTTTTTTGCCCTTCCGAGCTCTTTTCCATTTTTCATGTCTAGATGGAGGGGATTGAGGGGCCACCTCTCCAGAGCTTGAAGACTCAGCTCTTAGTTATTGAAAATTTTTCCCCATCATCTGTTATTCCAGAAATGCATACCCTCCCCGAAATAAACTATGAGGGTATACATTTTTAGATTGGATCTCCTGATGTGTATTCCTTATTTGCTGTAAATTAAGATTAAGAAATCATTAACAAAACATTATTAAGATCATTTATATAAGAATGATTATAAACGTTTACACTACACTTAACAAAAATGACATTTTTCTTCTACTTTCAAAAAACTGTCTCCATGTGTCTCATCTATAAAAGGATATATACGACATGGATTTTCATGACTCCGATGACCAATAATGAAATCAGATGAGAGGGTTGATTTGAAATCCCTCCATCTCCTAGCAGCCAACGATAAACATTTCGTCCCGACTCCTCTAGTGTCAGGAATATCAAATTTTATCAGATGAAGAAGAGGTTAAACATATTATATATACTAGAAGCATTTAAATAATATTCAAACAATAGCAAAAGTTCTTACCAAAATCATCTCCCAAAACATAGAGATTATGGCTTTATCCACTCTTCTCCAGTCATCATACAGAATGCTTACTTTTCTCTTATCCTGAGTTGCTACAAAACTCTTAAAATATTTTTCATTTGGACCTCTACGAATATCATCATCATCAAACTCAACGACTATCCTCTAATCTTGTGTATGGTAAAGTAATAATTTTGGTAAATGTGTGCACCCACGTGTACCAACCTTTGAACTCTTTGTCGTAATAGGAGCATGTGAATGTTCCTCCCCAGAGGTATGACCAATATTCTCATCTCCATAATCATGTGGTTGATCAACTGAATGATTTGTCATTATCCTTCAAATCAAAAAAACAAACTTTAGTTCAAAAATATACAAATTTGAATATTTTAATACTACAATAATTAGAAAATAGAAAAGTGTACTAAGTTACGTAATAGTAACCATTGGTAATATGGTAAGCATGTTAAACAATTGTAAAGATGGTAAAGATGATCATGATGGTCAAGATGGTAAAAATGGTAAACCTGGTAAACATGGTAATGTAATTGTCACTAAAAAAATAATAGACATATAATTCATGTAATGGTAAACTTGATAAAGTAAACTAAAAAAACATAAAATAAACAAAAACTTATACTTATTATGTTTTAAAACATGTTTTAATAAATAAAAAACTTACAATATCTAACATTTATGAAAAAAATAAATGTAAACAAGAAATAAACATATGTTACCTGTAATTTTAGGAATGTACAAATTGATTGTTTTCCCAAATTCCTTCGTCGTGATCGTTCCTTATGGCACAAACCATGTCTTCAACATGATCATCATTATGTTCTATTAATCTTTCCATGGATGTAGGGATCTCACATAAATCATCATCTTCATCAACTCCATCCTCACCAACGTATTGTTTTTTCCCTTGTAAAACAACAGCCCACTGCATATCTTATTGATCTACTACATAGAAAATTTGTTTTCCATGTGTTGCGATTATAAAAGAATCAGATGTGTCTTCCAATCTATTCAGATTAACAAGTGTCATTCCAAATTCATCATGTCTGAAACTGTTGTTACCGATAAACCATTTACAGTTAAAAACATGAACTTTAATTTTAAAGTAATCAACCTCCCATATGTCTTCAATCACTTTATAATATGCACTTGATGCAGAAATTGGGTTTTTGTCCTTAGCACTCGAAAAATGAATTGGTTCTGCAAACACCAATACACCACTATTCTGAACGACACTTCTGTTGGCCTGAGCATTCGTATGAAAAATATAGCCATTAATGTCATAATCGGACCATGTTATCACATTTAAACGTGGACCACCCTCTATCCATTTTAATGTCTCTGAAACTTCTGATCTACCAAGAAAAGTCTTTTTAATCCATGACAAAAAACTTTTGTTGTGATCATTCATAATCCACATGTATTTATTCTTTGGAGGACATTGTTTCAACACATTAATATTTGATGTGATATACAGTTGAGCATCAGCTATGTTATTCAAGATGTATGATTCTAACATCTTCATCTGTTCAGCTGATAATGATTTGAATTTCAAGCCACAAATCCCCTTTCCCTCATTATTAACTCGTTCATGGAGGGATGGAGGCAAACCTATGTGTTGGGCCACAGCCAAGTAGCTCGTACAAAACACTGCTACCTCCTCAGAAATATACTTTTCAATAATAGAGGCTTCAGGTCGATATGGATTTTTAACATACTCCTTTAATATTTTCAAATACATTTCAAAAGGATACATCAAACAAAGATATACTCGTCCACAAAGAATTATTTATCGAACCAGATGAATCATTAAATGCACCATTATATCAAAAAAAGCTGGAGGAAAATACATTTCTAATTGAAAAAGTATAAAAATTGCATCCTTTTCCAAAATGTTCAAAGCATTCACATCAATAACCTTGTAACAAATTCAATTGAAAAAATAACACAACTTCGTCATAGTCTTTCTGACATGAATGGGCAATATTCCACGCAATGTAACTAGTAGAATTTGTTGCATCATAACATGACAATCATGTGATT
Organism: Viscum album; assembly: GCA_963277665.1. Lineage (NCBI taxonomy): Eukaryota > Viridiplantae > Streptophyta > Magnoliopsida > Santalales > Viscaceae > Viscum > Viscum album. The sequence goes on along the minus strand of OY728123.1, from coordinate 1,417,064,899 downwards.
TTATACCTATCAACTTCAAGTCCTTCAATGAGACAAAATTTTTTACATTTGAAGAATAACCTTTAGGCACTTTGATATCATGAAGACACTGACAAAAGATAATTTTCTCCCTATTCGATAATGTATGACAAGTCGGGGGAAGAAATGTTCGTCTTTCTTTAGTAGTGGGAGCTAACTCCAAATGTATTCCCATTGATAGTAAGTCTAATATTGTATTCAACCCATCTTTAGTCTTTCCTTTAATATCTAACAATTTTACAATCAAAACAATCAAATATATTCTTCTCTAAATTCATGCCATCAATATTATGTTTAACTTCATGATACCTCCAATATGGTAGCTCAAAAAATATTTACCTTTTCTTCCAAAATATGTCTATCATTACCAGATTTCTGTGTCTTTCCCAATGTCACATCAAGGGTTTTCACCCTCTCAAAATATAGATACGAGGATAAAGGTTTTGGAGTAGTATAAAATTCTTATGAGCCATTGAATGCCTTTTTTTAGTCTTCTATAAGGGTGATCTGTAGGCAAAAACATTCGATGACCCATGTACAATGTTTTCCTCCTGTGATGCAATTGAAAATATGACGTCTGTTGTTCGTAAATTGGACATTATTTATTCCCTTTGACACTGTATCCAGAAAAATTTCCATACGCTGGGAAATCATTTATATTGAACAGAAGCACTGCATCCAGTTGAAAATATTCCATTTTATAAGAATCATACACCCTAATACCATCAGCCCATAACAGTTTCAAATCATAAATCAACAATGAAAAGTAAACATCAATATAATTGTCAGGTTGCTTTGGACCAGAGATCATTATACTCAACATGACATATTTTTGCTTCATAAAAACATTCGGAGAGAGGTTATAAATTACCAATAAAATAGGACATGAACTATGTGTGCTACTGATGGTTCAGTAAGGATTCATTCCATATGTGCACAACCCTAGTCTGAGATTTCTAATTTCATTGCCAAATGTAGAATACTGGGCACCATTTTTCTTACATTGTGTATAATCAGCTGGATGACGTATTTTTCCATCACATACCTGCTCATCAGCATTCCATCTTAACCTTTTTTCATCATGTGAATTAGCAAATAAATGTTTGAAATGATGAATTATAGGAAGATACCAAAATACCTTTTAATGGAGCTTTGTAATCCCTACACCAGCCTGTGATTTTTCTTTCACCTTATACCATGATGTCCCACATTTAAGACACTCTGACAGAAATTCATATTACTTCCTATATATAATGCAGTCATTCAGACATGTATGTGTTTTCAGGTATCCCAATCCCATCGGGCATAATATTTTCTTCGCCTTGTAATGTGAATCTGGAAGATCGTTATCTTTTGGAAGAATGTCTTTCATCAATTGTAGCAGCTCTGTAAAACTTCTGTCACTCCATCCATGTTTTTCCTTTAGGTTAATCAATCTTAACACCGCTGAAAAAACCGTAAAATCTGTACAACTAGGATATAATGGGGTTTCAGCATCACCATATATACGTGCAACTTTCAGTTATATCTCAATTTGTTCTGCTACAATATCGTGAATCATTTCATCAATTCCATCATAGTTACCATCCTGTGAATCATCATCATCATTGACATATCATCCAGTTTCACCATGCCAAATCCAAGGGCTATAACTCGGATTAAAACCATGACAAATCAGATGATCTTTTATCTCTCTACTTTTCAACTTCTTCATATTCATTCATTTCAGGCATGGACAGAAAAAAATGTCACTACGTGGAACATTTCTTTTAGAAAATTCGAAAAAGGCATCAACACCTTCCTCATATTCATTGCTCATTCGATGTGTCTTATTCCAACATTGACTAATTATTATCTATAACAAATATCAAATACATATATATTTTAATGATAAGAAAAATATAAGTCTATATGAAAAAAATCATAATTTGAATATAAAACAATTTTGAAATATAAAACAAATCAATGCGTATTTAAAAAAATATGATTCAATATTATTATTAAAACAAAATATAGTTATATATAATAGTTTTAAATTCCATTGAATAAAAGAAAACCATGGCGCCTACATGGTTGATAGAAAATTGGAGAAATTTGAGTAAATCAGAGAATCAAATCATATTTAAAATAAAAATTCAGATGGGGAAAATCAAAATGTAAATCCAATCATCAGGGCACAATCATCATGTCATAATCTCAGAAACCGCGATGCAGTAGTCAATCCCCCTGGACATCCCCAACCCTCTGGACAGCCCCCCACCCACTAGACAGCACCCCACACCTCCAGACACCACCCCCACCCCTCCTGGACACCACCCCCACCCCCTGACCCCCTTGGACACCCCCCTGGACACCCCCCAACCCTCTAGACAGCCCCCACCCCCTGAGAAACCCCCAAAAACCTTTGGACAGGCCTCCACCACCATGGATAGACCCACACACCTACCCACCCCCTTGGACACCCCCTTGGACACCCCCCAACCCTCTGGATAACCCCCACCCCTGAAAAACCCCCCAAACAATGGTTTACATATAAAAACTAGGCATGTTGAACAACTAAAAACACTTGAATTTAATATATACTTCAGCATGAAATTGATGGAATTAAATGTTATTAAATATGGCTACTTAAATGATCATATGATAATTAAAAATAACCATTGATATTCAACTAGTCAAATGATCATACGTTTTCTCGATAACTAATATCATAATGAGGTAATGGATAATTCTTTAAATCTTAATCGTATTGTCAAGGCCTTGGACAAGGCCTCAAAAATTACTTGGGTAAGCCCTCAGTAGAACCCATTTTTATTTGGAATCATGAGACATAGTGATGCTTCGAAGGGCCATAGAGGTCAACAACCATTACATATATGTCTAATAGATTCTCATATAAAAGAGGATAAACATAAGCAGCAACAACACATGAAATATCATTTTTGAATTCGTACATTTAATCAATAACCATTCTATGAAGTAATATAGAGGAATGAGATCATTAGTTGTCAATGAAAACAAAAATTACCATCAATGTCGGGCATTCGAAAAACAAAACCAAACTAAATAGTATTAGTTGAGGCTTACGTGAATATTGTGAGTCGATCTAATAGATATAGGGATGATAAATAAGATGATGATGGAAAAAATAGGTAAGAGGGTTTGAATTCAAAAAATCATACCTAGTTTAAACAGAAAAATTGCAAAACATAAATATAGACTATTCGGGAAAAAAATGAAATAAATTCATGGAAGGCTTACTTGAGTGATGCGAGTTGAGATGATAGATCTGAGGAGAGTAAATATGATAAACGATGAAAGAAAAATGATTTTAACGCAGCGAGATCGACGAGTTGATTAGGGTTTACCACGCGAGAGAGACGAGCTGCCAGACTGTCGATCGAAAAGGCGTAAATGACAATCCACGGGGCTTGTTAATTTTTCAAATGTTTTATAACGTTGGTTATTAAATAACCAATGTTATAAACTGTTTTTTTTACATTAATAATGTCAGTTATTATAATAACCTATGTAAAAAAAATCCACATGTTGGTTTTTTATGTCAGTTATTCTATAACCGAGGTAAAAAGGACATCAGAAATCACAGTTTTTTACATCGGTTACTATATAACCAACATATAAAACTTATGTGGGTTGTTTTGTTATGCGGGTTATTAAATAAATGATGTCAAAAAGGCCTCAAAAGCCGCGTTTTTTACATCGGTTATTTTTTAACCGACGTAAAAAACGAGATATGGAAGAGTTTTTTTACGTCGGTTATCAAATAACCAACGTAAAAAACCCCCGCGCTTTGGTTTTTTACGTCGGTTATCTTATACCCGATGTAAAAACTCTTAGATATCTCATTTTTTACATCGGTTATCAAATAACCAACGTAAAAACCCCCAAACTTTTGTTTTTTACGTCGGTTAATTTATAACCAACGTAAAAAACAAACGCGCTCGATTTGTAACGTCAGTTATTAAAATAACCGACCTTAAAAATCTACTCACTGCATTTTTTACGTCGGTTATAAAATAACAGATGTACAAAACCACGTTTCACAGATTATCATGTCGGTTATATATAAATGAAGTAAAAAATGGTGACATAAATAACATTTTCTTCACTAGTGACTTCAACCTTCACACAGAGCCCTAATAATTGCATCAGGATCTTGTTGAATTCATTGGAATAATCCAACAAATTTTTCCCCTCATCCATCTGCAATAGGTACAATTTCATCTTTAAGAACAATTTTTTGGTGAGAAACTTTTCTATATACTACTGCTCTAACTTCTTCCAGATATAATTCAGTAAGGTCTCATCCAAAACTGAGTGTTTTACCACATTCACAAGACTCGGTCAAATTATGATGAAAACCCGCATCTCGAGCTCTCCCCAATCATCGAAAATGGTTGTACCAAGTTTTTCTCTAATCAATAGTCTGATTATTCCCTACTGCTCCAAGAGATCTTACACCATGTTTTTCAACAAGCTAAAATTGTTTCAATCATCTAACATCTCAATATCAAAATTTTGTTGTGTTCCACAACCAGGAATCATTATTATTGAAAAATGAGATCACTACCATCAATGTATCACCCTTCCAAAACCAACTATTAGAGTTCTTATTTTGAAAACCTAATCATATGGATGCATCTAGAATGGTCGAAAAATTCAGAATCGACTCTTCGATCACCGATATCAGACAAAAATTGATCGAGGAATAGTAAATACATGTTCAACCATACAGAATGCTAGCTGAAATGGCACTGATATGACACTGACATGTCATTAACGTGGCTTGTCAGAGTTCCTACAGGAATCTCACCAGAATTTTCATTGTCGGTGTGAAAAGTGTCATCTTCTCTCGCACGGGGTACTGTTCACCCACGATTTTAATCAAAGTTTGATCGAGCTTATCGGGCTCGTTTCAACTCAATTTTCATCGCCACTTGTGCAGTTGGAATCTTCTTGCCATCCTTTTCAAAAATATGGGCTCATAATAATTTTCTGACCAACTTTAATTTTCCTGTCACCTGAAAATTCAATGTTTCCTTAAAGTCTCAACTCCACTTGCTCTGACTGGCCTTTGATACCACATGTCGGGGCACAATGGAGGTGTGTGGCCCCAATAACCTAGAAAACGGAATCAAAATAGATCAACACACAGATTATTCATGGTTTGTATTTGAAGCCTACATCCATGGGAGAAACAGAGCCAATTTCTATTGTCTCTCTTCTTAGAGCTCATCAGAGGTATCAAAAAATTACCAATCATCTCATTGTCATCCTCCAATGACCCAGATCTGGGGGTCCTACCTTCTCCTGCCTCTTTCAAGGATGTCTTGATGAGATCTTTCGAGAAGTGCATTCCTCTCCATTCATCTTCACATGAAGCATCTCTTCTTCCTCTGATCCCAGAGATTCCTCTTGGTAGCCTCTGGTCATTGGCAATAGATGGGTCCCCTGTCCTGGGCTTTCCACCTGAAGCCTTTAGGGCGTCTGTGGATTTCCACTATTGGATTCTTGTGGATAGATTTAGGGTGTATAGGCCTTTTGTCCCTGTCTTCATACACTATTTCGTTTCATGGGGGCTCGATTATTTGGCTCGCGTTTCAATCATGATCCGTAAGGCATTTCTTTAGTCCTTAATTCCTGGGAGAATTTTGTGAAGTTATGGAACCAAAGCCATAGATCTATTGGAAAATAGATATTTAACCTCTTTCGGTGGATTATGGAAGCCCAATTTGGATGTGACTCCCCTCAAGCAGCGCAATGGATCAAATTACCTCGTATCCCACTCCCCCTCCATAACCATAGCTTTCTACATGGAATTGGAAATTACATTGGATCCTTCCTTTGGGAAGATGATCTAACCCTACAGTTATAAGATGAATGTTTTGCACACATTTTCATTGAGATGGACATATCTTGTCCCCTTCCTCAATAGATTCTTCTCCAAGAAGGCAATTCTCTTCTGTGGTGGGATACCTTGATCTACCTCTCCCCACCCTGTTTCTACACAGGTTGTCTTCATTAGGGAAACTCCCTCCTAGTTCGTAGAAATAATACTTCCAAATCAGATGCCTCTCCCCCTATTAATGTTAACTCTGAGCTTCCTCTAGTCCAGGTGTTGAAGAAACCAGGAATGCTGATTTCAGATACCCCGGGCCTTTCTGAGCCATCCCGCATTTCCCTATTCAATCCAACACTATCGAGCATAGTGTAGATGGCTTCTTCTACACCTACTGAACCATCTCATGAATTCCCTCCAAACCATGGCCTTTTGTATCCATATGTATCCTCCCCCAGCCAATAATTCAATATTTTTAATCATCTAGAAACCATTGAACATGCATAGATATGGTCATTTTCTAAGTTGATACAGTTTCTATGAACGTCATGGATTTGGACTTGTCTTTCACAAACATGCTGTCTCCCCCAAAAAGTTCCAATATCTACAATCAGGATTGAAAGAATCCCACTACACATTCTCCAGATTCCTATAGCCTTATTAGAAAACATTACTCTCATATACATACTACGAATGGGTTCAGTTTTTTCATCATTCATGAGCTAATTTGTTCCTCTTTTTTTCTTCATAACATTGTGGTTCTCATACTAGAGTTCATTCCTGAAGGGAATAAGAACTTCAATATTTGAAGATTATGGTCCGTCTGTCGTGGGGGCCCAATTCCCCACCTTCTCTCCCACAATTATTTATTTTATCATCTAGAATTCTTGGGGCCTAGGCTCCTAAAAAAGTTGGAATTAATCTCATTCAAACTCTTTCACTGTAAAGCCTCTTTAGTTTCTATTATTGACCACAAAAAATAGTCGGTAAATATTAAAAATGTTTCATTCAAGATCAGACACAACAAATTCATCCATGAAGTAGGTGACAACTTGCACATATGGGTCTTGTGGAACAATTATATTTCGAATGAAAAATTGGCTTCTCCTAATAAAAATATTTCATTGAAGGTTAGTTAGGATACTTTCAGTAGATATATGTCTTTTGTGTTTGCAAAGTCCAATCAATGGGAGTCGAAACCCTTTGAAAGAAGTTAGAAAACTGACATGGTAGATTTGTCCTAGCTTATGGGCGATGATTTTAATGACATTACAGAACCCTCAAAAAGAAATGAGGAGGAATCTATCTGAGGAATGAACGCCTTGATTTTGAAAGATTTTCATCCCATAATGGCCTTTTGGACATGGGTTTCATAGAGGATAAATTAACATGGTGTAACAATCAAAAGGGATACCTTCTCAGGTGGTTCCAATTAGATCGTTGATTGTAAAACATTCAATCCATTACTTATTTTCCAAATGCAAATGTTTAGAATTTGGTTCAGGCACTATTGGAATATTACCCTCTCCTTATTAGTTAGGCTGATATATTTACCTAAGGTAACCATTTTTTTTTGACTTTGGGCGGTGGGTTTCTGACCAAGATATTTATTAAATAGTGCATAACTCATGGGAAAACATATGGGTGAACGTTGTCGGGGAGAATCCATATTCTGGGGAGAAATTTCGTGCCAAAAATATCGTGAAAAACTCAACTAAATATAGAAGCGATATAAGTATAATATATAAAACATAATTCATGATTTTTTACGTGGAAAACCCCTATGATGCGGAGGATTAAAAAACAGCGGGACAATTCTCAAAAATATCCACTATGAATCAGAGAACACCGTGAATCTAAGTAATGTATGGACATGAATTAAAAATGAGAGAGCATAGAAAACCTCTGTGAAAACCACACCGTGATATACCTCTGCCATTAGTCTGATAAATGTCCCGCTGAATCCATGTATCAGAACAACAATCTGTGACAAAAAATCACCCTTCTATCGATGAAACGTTACTACCTCAGTGATATTTACCCGAACATGCATCAGACATGCACCAGATTGCGATAGATGAATGATCTCACCATCATGATGTACTCCCGATCTTCCATCAGGACACACCTCTTGATCACAACAATTAAGAAGACTCTTGATATATGGCCCGATCATTGGTCACATTTTTGCTTCTTTTCATCTATACATTGTCAATGTGAAGCACATGATTTCGTAAACACGGTATCCCATATCATCATTGATCCACCAGTGATGCCTCGTACGCCATCACCGATGAGAAACATGGGTTACCGTAGACACGACATCCCCTTCCCTCCAAATCTCAGTGGACTACATCTTGAGCATCTCGTATGTTATCGACCAACAACTTCCCCTTTTAAAGCATTCATTGTTTCCTTTTTCAAATACAGATATGATATGAAATATAATATCTTAAATCTCCAAATCACAATGTATTTACCATGTTATGATTCAAACACATATCTCATCTAAATAGATATAAATTATTTATCTCCCCATGATATTCACATGAATCCTTATCTGTGTGATATGATAAAAGATATTTCAAATTCCGAAACATATCATATCTCAAATCTGAAAACACCCACATGTGGGATGAACACCAAAAATTTACCAATTCATCCCATGAACGGAGATACCATCCAAAAAACTCAGTTGGACCAAAATACCTATTGGTATTTCACCAACCATCATCCTCTGTAGAAAAATGAGACACACTTTTTTAGCTCTGACGGAAACCTGACTTCTTCCACTACAAAAGAAACCCAAACATTGATGTCTTCATCATATCCATGTCTACACCACCAATACCAGAATCTACAATATCTGGTTCCCTAGAAATCGTAATTTCCACAAAATCTGGAGCACCTATAGGAAAAACGTTTTCCCAATACTCAAAATCCCGAGCACCAATCACATCACCTTAATCTTCAAATTTTAATTCTATATTTATTATTCTCATATTCAAAAGAAAATAATTAGGAGTACGATCTGAAAGACCTCGTTCAACCTACATTCCAATGATTATTATACCTCATGAATGCACAATCGATCCTCTTCGACGCTTCCAAAAAATTCACACCACCAATAGGAAGCTCAAACCATCACTTCTGATACCACCTGTTGGGGGGAATCCCGATTCTGAGCTGGAAATTGCTTCATAAAAATATCGTGAGAAACCCAATGAAATATATAAGTGATATAATTAGAATAAATAAATCAACATTCATGATTTTTAAAGAAGGAAAAACCCTCTGATGCAGAGGATTAAAAAACAATAAGGAAATTATCAAAAATATTGTCAATGAATCATAGAATTCAATGAATCCATGTAATTCCTGAACATGAATTACAAATGAGAGAGGGAGTAGAAATACTATGTTAAAACCACACCCCGATACGCCTCTACCATCTCCAAGATATACAACCCGTAGACTCCATGTATCGAAAGATAAATTTGTGACAAAACAACTGCCTTCTGTCATCGTAATGTCACTATATTATATATCTTCACCCGAAGATGCATTATCCTATCACTAGCTTGTGGCACTAGAATGATCTCACCATCATGATGTACCATCGATCTTCCATTGGAACACCCATATTGATAACCGCAATCAAGAAGACTCTCAATACATGTCCCGATCATTGATCACGTCTCTTCTACTTCACCCTTGTTCAATGTCGATGCACCACCCATGATACCATAAATGTGGTATCCCATATCATCATATATACACCATCGATGTCTCGTATGCCCTCACCGACAAGCCACATGGGCTATCACAAACGTTATGACCCCTTCCCTCTTGATATCAGTGGATTACATCTTAAGCAGCTCTCTAGTTCACCACCAGCAACTTCCCCTTTCAAAGCATTCCTTGTTTCCTTTTTCAAATACTGATAAGTTATGAAATATAATATATTTAATCTCCAAATCACCTTGTATATTCCATGTTAAGACTAAAACACATATATCATCTAAATACATATAAATAATATATCTCCCCATGATATACACATGCTATCTTATCTAGGTGATATGATAAAAGATATTTCAAATTATAAAACATATCTTATCTACAATTTGGAAACACCCACGTGTGGGGTAAACCCCAGCAAAGGGGAATGGTTTGGGTTGCATAACAATCCCTAATTGTTGAGAGGTGATCTTATTATTTGGTAATCCAACAAGCCCTCTCGCATTCATGAAATTTATGGACTTAAGTCATATATTGAATAGGATGACAGAGATCATTAATCAGTATTGGAATATGAAATTTTAAGAAATTTTATAGGCAGGAACACCCATCTTGACGAAAATCTCCGTGAGCAGGAACGATCAGTTAGGAAAAGAACTAGATTATTTCGGGCATAAGGAGGGTAACAGAAACACCATTTTCTTCCAGGAATGCATCCAATATAGGAAATGATATCTGTCTCCAAACATCTTGCTTGAATATGGATCCATCACCAATTCCCCACATGTTATTTGAGGTGTGGCCGCAACCGTTTTTGGTTCCTTACTTGCTGATGTAAATCCTTGCATGCAGGACGGTTATCCCTCAGGCCACTCAGACATATTTAATAGAATTTATCTTTCTGATACACCAAATAATAAGAATCTCTTTGAATGAACACTTGATGAGAGGGTGGTTTTGGAGGTTGTCTCCTCCCTCAAATCAAGAAGTTCCCCATATTCGGATGGATTTCATGGATCATTATACATTAATTCTTGAAATATCATTAAGATGGAACTAGTGGGGATCATTCATGACATCTTTGATGCGGGAGATCTGCCTAGGATAGCTTGTGCAACAACCCTTAACCTCATATCGAAGGATGTGATCTTTCCTCCCTTATGAAGTATAACCCGATCATCTTGTTCAATTATAATTAAAAATTAATTTCAACGTTCCTCAACAAAAGACAGTTCATTCATCTTCAAAATTGGGTTTTTGAAAAGAATTATAGAATTGTTCTTGGAATTTTTACCCAAGATTCTATTTCTATTTATTTTGAAATTATAAATGACATAAATAATAAATTATCTAGTTCTAACTTTTCTATAAAGCTAGATGTGGAGAGAGATTACCATTGGATGGAGTGGAGCATCATCATTAAATTTATGTGACACATGATGTTTTCAAAGAAGGTTGTTGATCACTTATTTATATGCATTTGTTTCTGATGTTTTCTATCACTTTAATAGGGAGAAGCTATGATTTTTTTAATTTTTTAAGAGGATTAAAAAATGGAATCTTATCTTCCCAAGTGTCTTTATTTTGTCTTGAGATGTTTTCAGTAGGTACCTCAACAAGAACATTGATTAGGGATGTATGAGTCCATTCTGATGCAATCCTAACATCAAAGTCCCCTCCCATATTTTATTTTCGGATGATATGATTCTCTGTATGGATGGTAATATCTGATTTATCTAGGAACTAGACCGAATCCTTGCACTATATTGTCAATGGAGTTTTCAATCCATAAACTGGGCGAAGTGCAGTATTTATATCCCCAATTCATGTACAGATGCTAGGGGGAAGGGAATTACTGATAGTCTAAGATTCCAAAATATACTCTTCCGCATAGATTATCTGGGTGCACTAGTCTCTCAAGGCAGAGTGTGGATAAATAACTATGATAGACTTTTTGATAAAATATACAAAAACATTATTACTTAAAAAAATGGGTTCCTTTATTTTTGGTGTTCGCATCACCCTAGTTAATAGCGTCCTCTCCACTACAACCATGCTTGTCTTGTCTACACTCATTTCCCCTAATTCTATCCTTCCGAGCATTGAAAATTTTATTTTTTTTCATTTGGGATGCGCATAGTGAAGGCAAATGTATTTGGGCATCCTAGAAAAAGATGACTTGCGATGTTGAGTATAGAGGAATTTCCCTTTGAAGTGTCATTGAAAGTAGGGATAGTCTCCAAGAAAAATTTTAATGTTATTTTATGGAAGGGACGTAGTTATGGTCAATATTTATTAACAAAAAATATAGAAAGAGTGTGGTTGGTCTAGGGTGTAGGAGTTCTGGGCTATGGAAATCTATACAACATCACTTACCTACCCTTTAACGCCACTCTTGTTGGACCGTTGGATGTAGATATATTAACTACTAGAAAACTAAATTGTTGGATAGGATTCTAGAATCCTCGGGTTTCCCTACACCGGATATCTCCTTTGTATAGACCAGATCTTGACCTTTTTTCTATGTGACCCTTAATATTTAATAGCAAGAAGTCTTCAACAATATGAAGGCCATTTCGGAACTCGATAGACAGGTTTTTTTACCCCACCTCTTCTAGGATCTTCTCAAAGAAACAATATTGGATGATTATCCATGGGGAACCTACGCTCGTTGTAGGGGGTTCTTTTCTGTGGTGAAAGGATATTCTAGATAAGTTCTCCTTCATAGATTGGCTCATTTAGAATCATGCCTTACTGACTTATGAACTAGTTCCAAAACGAGGTATCTCACTGGACTCCCAATGTAGTTATTGTGCCATCCGACTCAGGACACCATTAGCCATCTTTTCTTTGATATGGAATGGGAGGCTTCTATGTGGAGCATTATTGGAACTTTTTGTATAATGTTCGATCAGGATCTCTACGGTAATAATTTTCTACATACCTTATTTCACAATTCCTAGATAATCTCCCCGGAGATTAGAGTAATGATGATGTTCATGGCCACCAGATGTTAGATATTATGGAATGCCTGCAACATGTGGTGACACAAGGGGAAGAACAATTTGAATTTGGTTGTTCTTGTACGGGATTGTTCCTTAGTAATTGAATTGGCTAATCTATTTAAGAACTAAGATAATTCAACTTACATCTACTAGATCTTCCATGGTAAGACCTCTCCTAGAATGACTCACTGATACTCATCGTGGGGATAATGTGTTCGATGATTTCTACCTGTTACCAGTCTCAACATGAATATTGATGGGACCTGTATCAACAATATCAATTGATGGGGAGGGGTTTTTTGCAACCAGCATGACTATGTTATCCTTGAATTTAGTGCTTCATTTAACACCAGTGATTCGCTTCTTGATAAAGACTGGGCCATGAACAAGGGAATTGAACTATTCATCTCTCAAAATATCCTCTTAGAGTGGTATAAATATATTCCTCCATTCATTATGATTCTATCACAAAGGTCATCTCAATCCTTTGGGCTATCATATATGTTGTTCACAGATGCATAAACCTCTAATCACTTGGACATTACCCCTATGTGGAAAGAGGGTAATATGTTTACAGACTTTCTGACCTCCCTTGTTTCTTTGATCAATTCGTGTACCACCTTTAACACCACTGGGTCTTTTCCACATGAATGTGTGAGTCTTGTGACAGTCGATTCTCTTGGGATCCACTATTTTAAGTCCTAGTTTCTTTTCAGGGTTTTCCCTCCTTATTAATAAAATTTATTAATGTTGGATGGATAGAATTATTGTATATTCCTTCATTAGATTCTATTACTGATAGGTGTCAATAAAACATTTCAAAATCCCAATTCCAGAATAATGAGCCAAATATCTTGAATTTCTTCCTTCTTTCAACACTTCTCGGTGACATTGGATCCAAGAACAAACTTAATTCTCTTGGATGAGGACTTATATCAAGCTAGATCAATGATGGACCTCATTCATAACTTCATCTAAAATAGTAGTAAGGAATGCACACAATTTTATAATTTATTCATAGAAAAAAGATTGATAACCTAGTGTGGGACCATTCACGAATCCATAACCAAACTTATTTAGAGTACTAACTTAACCATTCTCTTCATCCCTATGAAAAATAAAAATAAAAAAATGTAAGATCTCTCTAATAGACTTGTTCTTGGACTTTATCATGGGGATTAATCCCCAAAACAGACAAATACAAAAATTTTAGCCAGCTTTATCAACAACAATCAGTCAATCTTTATGTTTGAGTCTCAAAAATTTAAAGACTCTTGATTTGGGGTCACTTTATTCAATATTAGATTCCTAATTCCTCTTTGTGGTGGATCTCGACGTCATTCAGCATCACTGTTAACATTATCACAAATCCTTATCACCTTTAAATACCATTAAAAATTATTTATTTTTTAAAATAAAATATTTAGATTGTGTCATCAATATAAACTCATCAATAGATGAAACTTAGGGTTCATTCGATTTGAGTGAAACCAGATACAAAAAATAAATTTATCTTCATGAAAAAGGAGCAATGGATATAGATAACCCTTGTTCATAATCTATAATGATCTATGTTCTCTTCTCACATTATTCATATTCCCCGATACACTACAATATCAATTTCTTCTTTAACTTGGTTATGGGAATCAACTCTACTTCATCCAAAAAAATGAAGACTCCATTCATACAGAAGAAACCTGACACACATCCTCCACTTGAACTCACATATCCAATTATTAGGGTATGTGAATGAAATTTTCTATTTGGTTCCCCCTACTAATCTGTTATGTGGAATGCTACATTTTTTCTAAAAAACATTTTAGCTTTTAATAACATAATTCTAATGCATGAGTTATTTCCTATATTTAGAAAAGTAAAATTCCATGAACAAAAATTGACTATGAAGAAGGTGGGAAAAAATTTGCACCGTGAATTTCATATTAAATATGGATATCTAAATTATGTATAATATTTTAATGTCAAGACCCATCAAAATATATCTATGTATAAATTTTCATATTAAATTCATGAATGTGATGTTCCATATGAGTTTCAAAAAAAAAAATTGAATTAAAAATCAATTAAAAATAAAAATTTAAATGACTGAAATTCCAATAATCTCAATTAAAAATTTATTCCTATCATAAAATCAACTGAATATTATAACATCAGAAATAAAAATTAAATAAAAGAACAATAAAAATATTTAATATTTTTTTTTTATAAAAATCCATTAAAATAGAAGTGAGAATAAATCATAATTAAATATATTAAATCATATTTTTTAATCAAATATTCAAACAAAAATATTTTATGTGAAAAATAATAAAAAGACATAAATTCTCTATTATAACATCATTATGTCAACACAATGATAAAAAATCATGAAAATTATGGGAAAAACATGTAATGAAATAAATCGACAACATATATAAAAACCAAAAAACCTATTTATGTGGGGTATACACAAGATCTATCATATTTACACTTTCTATTTATTTTTCATTGAATAAATTTTTATATATTTTGTTTCTTCGTTATTTTATATTTAATGTTGAAAAATCTTGGATGTTAACTCAAGGGTGTAACAACCCAAATAAACTCAAGGAGTATCTTTCCTTCCATTTGGTTCTCTTATACATATCATTAATTTTTTACGAGCTTAAATGAAGTGTAGTAAAATCATAGGTGTGGTGAGGATTTTATCTTATTTTTATGTATTCTTTTGTGTTACCAATTTTCCCATGATTTTTTAATTTTTATTTTATCAAATTCTATTTTATATTTTAATTTCTAGATTTGTTTAGGATAATGATCTCAATCCAATTATTTTTAAAATTCATACAATCTTTGTATTTTTGGAATGGTTCATTATTTGAACATTTATGAACTTAATTTATTTTGAAAATGGGTTTTATTTCTTGATTTATAATTTTTTCATTTAAGGATATTCAATTTATTTTGAAACTCATGTGCATTCATATTTTGAAAAATGAATATCTTTCCCATCCCTAGTGGTCAGCAAAAAAATTACATTTTTTATACATTTGAATCTTTCTTGAGAACCTTAAGTCTTGTTTTGAGACCCAAAAATTATGATTATTTCTCTTTTTATGATATGGTGTTCATGAAATGATTTTTTTATTTTTAAGGGTTTTAATGGATAACTACAAATTAACTCGAGACCTACCCTTTCTATTTACCCTTTCTATCACCGATAAGACATGAATTTCTGTATAGGTTCAATGCACATTATAATATTATCTTCCTTTCGTGTATTCATTATTAATATTTTGGCATGGTTATTTCAATATTGAGTGTTGGGGGGATAATGTGTGTCTTTGGGAAGCAAATTACATCATGGTGTTGTGGTGTGTGTCCACATTATGGGTATTTGAAACATGTTAATGATTCAGTTTCATCCATTATACATCATTAATATCATTATGTTCTACAAAAAAATAAAAAAATAAAAAATTCTAAATAAATGTAAGATGATATTGAATTAGTTACTGTGATTAATTATATGATTTTTCATTCAAATCACCTTTTTCATCTTATATTTATTCAAAATGAATTGAAAAAATGAAAAAATGATGAAAGAGAGAATTGCGAGGAAATCATTTATTTATTGACTCATGGAACATGTATTAAAAATGGTGTGTGGTGTATATTTATAATGGGAATTGAATGAGGTATATTTCATGTGTACAAACATAAATATTCATGTGATTTTATTTTTTATTTTAATATAATCTATCAACCCTATGATTTTTAAAAATCTCTACCCACTAGTTCATTGAATTTATATCACTTTTTAAAATACCTCATGAATGAATATTGTTTTTTTACATCTCATGATGCAGATGAATGATAATTTTTACAATCCTATAGAGATATTACATGATATAAATAATGATAAAAACTCAACATACAAAAAACCATGAGTGAAGTGAGAAATACATATTCAGGGAGATATGTGATACCTGGACATGGGGATTAATATCATATTGAATGGACTTTTATGATTTTTGAGAGGTTGGTGCATTTATATCTATATAGAAAGCATGATATTTTCTTTGGTTGCGTGAATTTATTGTTTTTTCCAATAATTTATTAAGAAAATATTTTTAACCATATTATAAATGATTTCACAGGAGATTAATGTATAAGTGTGGGGGATTGAAAAAGATAACATATTAATAAATTTTATTCTATAATTCAATAATTTAATACCATTTTTTAGATAATTGTAATAATTTTCGGTTTTATTAATCTTATGATCTCAATTTTGAAAATGGATTAATTCTTTATTTTTACTTGTTTTTTATAATTTTAATATTTTTTCATAACCTATTCTAAAACAATTCAAATTGAAAAAATAAATTTTTATATGATTAAATTATTATATAAATCCATTTTATGCGACATAACCAACTATTTAATCCACTAATATAATTCCTAAATGAACTATATAAATGGGGGCTTGGAATTCATACACAGATCTGAAGAATTTTAATAATGGTAAAAAATAGCATAATGTACTGGTTCTAGTGAGTTAATAAATTTCATGAAGATATAATATAGGTTGAGGAACAAATTTATCAATCAAGGCTACATGAGATTATATAATTTATAAGGATATAAATGTATAGTAAACCAGGGTATTGGAATTTGAGAATTCTACTGGGAAATAAGATTTTTCTCTATTGATACAGTCATATCTTTAGAAACCAATGTTGATTTTTGTTGATATTTTATTGGTTAATTATTATTACATAGAGGAACAACTATTTAAAAGATCAATTTTTATATTACGAAATATATTAAGTGACACCCACACTGACTATTAGAGGAAAAATATAAAGAGAACTCAACCACCCCTTTTGACTATAAATTTGTACCTCCAATTCCATTACAAAAAGCTATCCATTTTCAGTAGATTAGGATGTGTTTTTATGTTGTATTATATTTTGACATTTCTAATATATATTATCTTCATTTACTTATTCTCTTTTAATTTCATTTTTTTCTCCCTCTATAAATGTCATCTCTATGAAAATTGATTAATATCTTTAGATTTTGTCTCAAGGGATTGATAAGTGATTGTTTGAATAATTTTGAACATAAAATATTGAATTTATTTTATGCTATGATTTTGACAGTGGATAATTTTTATTTTGATATGTGGTTTCAACCTTTTCCCTATTATCATATTCTAATTAATATTCATCATAATCATTTTCCTTTATAATTTCTACAATACATATAGTGGAGTAGTGTTAAGGTGGTGATGGGTAGTGAGGATGTCTCCTAGCCTCATTTTAAGAGATTAAAATCTCATATATAGATGTCTCAATGTGGGCTAGAATCATTTTTAATAGGGGGTGTTGACAAATACATCTCCATCTCAACATTGAATAAAATACTGATAGATTATTTATTAATAATGATAGAAACATTGTAATGTCCTTTGGATGATATCTTTTCTTCCCCTATATTCATTATGTATTTATTTCTATTAGGCTTTTTTCCACCATCATTTAAATATTTTAATAAAATAGTATTAAACCCACCCCCATTATATTTTTACTTCTTATTATTAGTATATTTTAATTTATAAATAGTGAAAATATAAAAAATGTTTGTGCGGGTGGCCTCATTATAGGACTAACATTGGGTGTGTACTATGTTGCATGATTAGGAAAATAAGAAAATATTGAGTTAGCATTATAGAAAAATACAACCCATAAAATAATCATCATTTTTAGGCGATTAATCTCTTACACACTCTTTTATGAAAACAAAAAAACTACATTTTTAAAAAAAAGATCCCCATTACATGTTATTATTTTATTAAACCAACATATATATTTTTAGTGATCTTTCTTATTATTGGTTAGTTAACCATGTTGATTAGTCTAGAAATGAATAGTATTTTAATATTCAAGATCAAGAATTTTAAAATTTGGAAATTAGTGAGTATCGAAATGAATATTCTTTCCACTACTATCCTAGAAATTAAATATTTTTTTATAGAATAAAAAAATCAAGCTAAATAGAAGTAAATAATTTTCCAAATTCATTCTTAGTTGATGAACCATAGGAAGAAATGATTAAGTTACACAAAGATCAAGATTCTGATCGTTCATGACCATTTCTCAAAGAGGATCTCAAATTAAAGAATCTAGCTAATACACATGTTGGAGATTAATAAAATTTGGATATTTATTGGGAAAAAATTGTAAATACTAAAATTACTTGTGATCCTCTTACATTTAAATAAGAAAAATTTATACTTATCAAACTATCTCTTGATCTAGAAGAAGACACCACTATAGTAGAAAATCATAAGAAAATATATATCATATTCAATATTTTTCCATCTATAATAACCCAACTCTACAAGGAAGTAATAAAACAATATTAATTGAAGCATTTTATAATTACATTAAATAGTATTTTCATGAATTTAATTCACCCTTATTTTGTTCAAAATGAATTGTGTATTACCTCCCACAACATTAAATTTTTAGATTCATCTCACACATGGGTTTCGATGGAGAAGGATGTAGAATATAAATATGTGGAATATTTTTAGAATATAAAAAAGGATCCAGTTGATTTGTATATAAATTCATACAAGGATCATAGTACAAAAATATGAATCATTACAAATGCAATTATTGAACCTAATCCAAAATAGAATACACATCATGTCATAATATTTTCACACCATGTTGACACCACTCCTACATTTGAACAAAACTTTAAAAAACACCTTATTAAATTACCTTATACCATAAAATCTTAATAAAACACTCATTTTAATTGATGGTTCAATTTTATATAAATTTTTGGTCCCTATTGTTGGTTCCTTCTCATGAAAACTGAGATAATTCATATTTGGTGTCACACTTCAAATCAGCCTCATCAGTAATAGGATTGAATAAATAATATTTTCATTATGTGACTTGTGTTAGTGAAAACCTATCAGTTATTTGGTGGTATTTTAGAAGGATATATATATACTATTTTCCCATTATCATTATTTTTATTTCATGAAAAAAATCCTTACATTCTTTTAGGTTTAAAAGGGAAAAACTAGGATCTTAACCCATTTTTCTATTTTCCACATAAACTCTGGTTTTTTCTTTCCTTCTTTTTAGTTTTTATACGTTATACCTTAAATTTATTTGATATTATATGTAGGGTAGTTAAATATTAATATTTGTGGTATGTTAACCCATTTTATGATTGTTTTTACCTTTTCTTCTTCATTTAAAATTTTATAATTCAATATGTTTTGTTTAATTTTTAATTTTTAGTTTATATTAAACAAATTAGAATAATAAAATGATTTGTAAAATTTAAATGAAATCATATTATTTTTTTTAAATTATTTTATTGCAAAATATAATTATTTTCATGATTACTAAAATGGTTTTGGATTCCATGATTTCAAATTTTTTTCATTTAATGAATTTTTGTAACACCCCAAGATTTCATAGTGTGTTATTTCTTCAAAATAATTCAATAACTTGCACTACACGCAACACCGAGTTCAATCACACCATGACTTACAAAAAAAAAGCCATTCAAAAGAGGTTATGAATAGTATTATCTAAATTTTAAACTTTATATAATCCTTATAATTTTAGAATCCATATTATGAGTTTCTTAGATATAATGCAAGAACAAATTCATTTTCAGTATTGCACTTTTATCAACTTTTAATAGTGAACCCATTTTAAATACAATATTTTAAACTTTTTGACTAAATGGGGACATCAAAAAATTTAAAATGAAACATCCCAAGCTTCCATGGTACGCTTTCCTTTGAATAATACAGTAGCGTGTGTTGTACGCAACTTCGAGTTTTAACACACACCACAATCGATCAAACTAGCCGTTATGAATAGTAATACCTAATTTTTGAAATTATATATATTTTATATTTCAAAATGGACTTCATTTTTGGATTCGGAATATCGAATTTAGCCTAAGGTGAAATTTTGGTACATTTCGGATAACTTCCATATTTTGATGAATAGTGAAAATTACTAAATTTTAATTAAAAACAACTTTTTTCATCAAAATAATTAATAGTGATAAATTATGAATTTGAGTGGTTTTAAAGTATATTTATAATATATTTTTACCATTTAATATAATTTTGGTCATTGGACATAATTTTACAATTAAACCGAACATAAACAAGTGTCAATCTTTTGATAGTTATTATCTCTTAAAAACACGCTTTTTGTTTTGACAGCGGGAATTAATTTTAAATTAATTCCTGCCACTTCTGTGTTTTGAATTTAGGAAAATGGATTCCATATTTGGAATCAGGATTTTCAAATTGTGTAAATAGGTAACTTTTATTTTTAGACATTTTGAATAATTACTGCGGTAAATATTTTATTTACCATGGTTTAGGGTAAATCCGGTAAATAAGGGTTAAAAAATAATATTATAATAATACTAAATTACCCTAAAACGTGTCTTAACCCTATAGGTTGATACATGGTCGACCATGGGAATCTTTGGGTCTATTTTGGGACCCCATGGATCCACTTGTAAGTGATAATGACACTTTATTTTAATTTAGTTAAAATGAATACAAAAATGACACAAGCATAAATCCTTTAGAACAATAATTGTTACATATGGTTATATATGTTGGATTTTAGATTATAAATATTCATTAGAAAGCTAAAACGATTTCCTACATAATGATATTTTATTTATAATTTTTAGACATTAAATAATTTATTTTATATATGACACAATGATGATGTAGTAATTACTATAATAGTGAAAAATTAAAATAATTGATATTATAAATACCCAAATAAATATAATATGAACCTTTTAATGAATTAAACTAATTTTTTAGGATAATATGATATATTAGGATTGATTTAATTGACTTTTTTCGAAGTAATCAATCTGTTATGAGTTTCACAAAAATCAACTATTGAATAGTGTCAAAATTGACATAAAAGAGTTCTTAAACAAATATTATATTATTAATTGATATTAAATTCCTAAAAATCTAAGGTTTGGCCAAGAGACTTATATCATGATAGTTTCATCATTAATGTACCACTTGGGGGTCTCTTGGATGTATATAGTAAGTTTATTAACCATATTATATAAAAATACAAAGAGACATTGTAAAAGTGAAACTAATTAACTTAGAGTTAATACTTAAAGATAAGGTTAATATAAGTACCCAAACCTGTATAAATTCTATTGGTTGAGTGTTTTTCTACCTATCCCCACCTTAACCTTTGAATAATCAACTTTGGAGCCTTTAGAAACCGAACATGAATTTATTATAAATTAATATTTCTAGCTTTTCCAAAGGTGCCCCTCACCCCTCTTATAAAAGGGCACTCCTCCTTCTCATTTCTTCACACCTTCAAAGCCTTTTGGTTCGAAAAAACTCTTCCCAAATACTCTCCCAACATCCCTCACTACAACCTAGAGGCCTTAGTTTGATCAGAAAGCCAACCTAAGGAGCCCTTTTGATCAAATCAAAAGGAAGAACCCGAAGAAGAGGTAATGATTTCACCACCCTTCTCCAAGTTCATTTCTTCTTCCACTTCTTCTTCCTTTGTTCTTACCATTCTAAAATAATAACTCCAGTATCTCACATATACTGTGATGTTATTATAAATATGGTACAATCATATTCAGTATTCTATCCACCCTTTGAATAACATGCCACCATACGTGCGTACGTACGACTTACCGTCTCCACGTCGTGGTGTAATTGTTATTCAATATAATATTATTTGGATGGGTATAATAATGATGTGTAACTCATGTAAATAATAAATATAACATGTTAATTATTCTGTATATATGATGTACCATCCATTTATATATTATTTTAATATCAAAAGAATGATATTGTCGCTCGTGCGTACGTACGGACTACCGTCTCCACGAACGCGATGAGATTCATTCTCCATCGTATCCATTCAAGTATAATTATCATTTGATGATTTAAAAATGATGTTTAAGGACTGGATATCATTCTGGATATGAATAAGATACAACAACCATGGCTTATGTAACAAAACATATAAAAGAAAATGAGTAAGTTAACTCCCGAAACGACGATAATTCTAAGATATTATTAACAAATCAATGTTAAAAGATCATATATGATATCATATTAATATATATGATTCTTGTATAATTTAATAACAACTATTTCACCATTATACAGGAGGTTAACCTACCCCAACCAAGGAAAAGTACAAGGTAAGGGTTATTTCACAATCTCTTTATTATCCGAGGTTGTTTATACGTAATAATCTACTGGGATCTCGTTATCATCAACATCCATGTTTCTTCAAAATGTATTTCAAACTTTTTTTAAAGAATATGGGTTAAAGTCATTTATACCTTTTTTTTACTTTTTATAAGAGGAATCTTTCCGTCGTTTTCCAAACAAGGTGCTTTTTAACCTTTTCGACAAGAATTAAGATAAGAATGTTTTTTTAACTTATACGGCGGGTGCGGTTATTTTCCGCCGTTATAAAATCATCAAAGCTTCCCTTACAAGCTTATAAGAATATTTTCAAAGAAAATGTTTTATTTTATAAATATATGTCTCTTAAATGATTTCAAAATAGAAAGATATATTTCTTTAAAATGAGTTTTTATTTCATCTATGTCAACATCCTTTAATGGATTTTATGCTTATTTGAGGATGATATAATATGATACAAAACTTTTATATTGTATTGAAGGTTTTGTGATATGTTTGACTGTGGATGTGCTATTTTTTATATACCATTCATGGTTTATGGTGAAAGTATTGACATTTCTTATGCTAGTTTAATACGAATGTTTATGTTATGTTTAATCCTTTTCATATGGGAATGCATTGGACTTAATATGTGATGGGTGGAGCCCGCTATAGCTCCTCGATGCATTGGTAGGTCTCATGAGACAAACTAGTGTCTTGGCACAAGTCCTTGACAAAATCTTATTTGTAGTCTTGGCACGAGGCCTTGACTATGTGGTTATGATAGTCTGGCATTATGCATTCCAACATTATGAAAGTGGTTATTGATTTTTGCATGTGATTATTCGATTAGTAGGATATCCATGTGAATAAGTAAATGGCATTATTTCATTTTTACTTTTTCCATACTATGTTGAAGTTCAAGTTTAAAAGGATTTTGTTTTAGTAATGCATTGCCTTAAATGATTATTCTTATTTATGAAAGTTTCCGCCATATTGTTATCCTTACTGGGAATTTGAGCTCACCCCTTTTCTATGTTTTATTTTTCCCAGTATGTGAAGAAGTAAGTTATGAATGACCTGCAGGGATTTTATGAGG
This sequence comes from Viscum album, assembly GCA_963277665.1. Classification (NCBI taxonomy): domain Eukaryota; kingdom Viridiplantae; phylum Streptophyta; class Magnoliopsida; order Santalales; family Viscaceae; genus Viscum; species Viscum album. The sequence continues at coordinate 1,417,040,909 of OY728123.1, read as the reverse complement.
GGTTAATAGTGTGGATTGTGGAAACATTATGTTGTTGTATTAGTTTTTCATTTTATGACGTAATGTAAAACTTATGAATATATCTAGTGTTTCCAAGGCTACTAAACCAATCGATCTTTCGAGTTTTGATCTTTCTTGTGATCATGCCAATGTTATGTAATTAATGCACCGACTCTGGGTAACTGGGGTCGGGGCGTTACAGTTGGTATCAGAGGAAGTTTAGTACAAACCTTGGAAACTATATTTAGATAATCTCTGATTAGAGCACGTAGACCTAAGATGAACTTTGAGGATTAGTATAGAAGAACTTCCTAGAATTTTGGTATTGTAGAGATTTTGTGAGTTTTCCGAGCAATACATCCCTGTCCGGATACGAGCAGGTAGAGGCGGCTCTGGCACAGATGTACCTAGGGGTAAAACCCGAAAACACCGCTTTGAACTAGACTCGAACGGGAACTGGTGCACGACAACGGGCCTTGCTGCACTCTTGGTTACAACACTCCCGGGGGATATGCTTAGGATAACTCTTATTTTATTTACAAATCATTATGAAGGGTTTATGAGTATATACTTCCTCAAAGAAAACATTTTTATGATTATGGATTATATCCATAAATAGTTCAATTTATGTTAAGTGTTTTATAAGTATGGGATTATGTATTTTGATTCATAAACTGATCTAGTGTATGCCATTGTTTAGAAATGGCACCCAGTAGAAGGAATGAGACCTCCAGAAATGCACATGATCCAAAGAGAAGGAATGATCATATCTTTCCTGGTCTTAAGCTAGAATTTATAAGAGAAATAGTCTCCCATGTATTATCATCATATGATGAAATAATATCATGTGTTGATAAGATAAGAAAAGAGTTTACTGAGTCCTATGGCTTTGAAGGGAAGCAAGAGAAGAAAAGGATAGAAGAGAGAAAGATGGATAAAGGGAAGAGGGAAAAGAATAATTTTCCCATATGTGGTAACTGTGGAAAGAAACACCCTGGAACTTGCTTGAAAGGAATGGGAGTTTGTTATAAGTGTGGAGGAAAAGGGCACAAAGTACATGACTGCAAGGGTAAGAAAATGGTTTCAAATGTACAATGCTTCATTTGCAAGGAGTATGGACATTATGCGAACCTATGTCCCAGTCATCAGACTATGCCGCAAATGATGCTATTGGATTATAATCAAGTTATGATACTACCACAGATGAAGAGGAATGATTAGAGTTATTATGTTGATTATATCAATTGGGTGTTGTATCAACAATGTACTTGTTATAATAATTATGGAGTATATAAGGATTGTACTGCAGTACTATTTCATTAAGGACTTGAGATGGTGTGGAACAAAGAAAAGTGACTCAGTAGCAGGTTAAATGTTTGGAAAATATATGGTTGAGATAAAGATAAACCATAATATGGTTCAGATACCGAGGTGGTGATTTTAGAATAATACATGATTGATTTGGATAAATTATATTGGATATTATTGACTACCTTGAAGCTGATTGATGATTTGTATATTCCATCATTGTTGGGGTTTAAAACATTTTTGGATTAATGAAGCATATCCAGCATTCTATATGGAATAAGGGAACATGAATGTAATCAATAAGGAATATGGTAGTACATGATGAAGGTATTCATATGCTATTACGAGGTAAAAAGGATCTATATTATGTTTACCTTCCTTATAAATGTTGGACTGTGAGTTTGGATAGAAGTATTTTGGATAGTTCTAGTTTGGATTATTTTGGATTTCCATAAAAGGACAACCCGGAGGTCGGGCGGCAACCAGTCGCGTCCGGCAAGGCTGCGAGACTTGAACCCGCAACCGAAGGGCGACAAGGGTGTATCACCTACCACTGTCCCACGAGATGTCCTGAATTAAATAATGTAGTTTTTTTTAAAAAAGATCTGGTAGATGAATTATAAATTCATTTATTTTGAAACCCTGTACGAATAGTATAAATAGAAAAAAAAATTTACGTTCTATTATCTTTTAGAGTGAAAGATGAGTTTGCGGTAGAAATTTATTAATGGGTAAAATTCTAATTATAAAGTACGTATATATCCTTATTATCTTAGCCAATCTCATAAATAAATTCCTCAACATTAATAATAGAAACATAGAACAAAAATGATGTCCTAGATGGTACCTTAAATCATCACAAATTTATGGCTTTGGGATTGTTGGCCTTTTCATAGCCATGTTCTCTACCACTCTCCATCAGATAATTGATGGTCAGATTTTTCTTTCATATCCATATTTTCCTACATGGAACCCTAGTATGTGTTATTCTCGGTAATCTTCATACTTTCGACTCTTTCTTTTAAATAGAGGCCTCATTAATTAATTTTTCGATGTGGGATTTCAACTAAGATATTTTGAAACTTCAAAAATATGTTATCCTAATACCCTATGTTTTGTTGAACCGATGGTATTTCAAATCATCATAGATTGATAAATTTAAGGACCTCAATTTTATACTTGTTTGTGATTGATGACCTCAATCACTACCTATAAATATTTACATTTTTCCTCCAATTATATGTCTCAAATTGCCACCAATGTTCTCCTAATCGAGATCATAATTTGGTGGTGACCTTTTCATTTCTCTTTTCCTCACATTAAGACTAAATTTTAGTAACCCAATTTCTGATGTGGGTTTTCCCACAAATATATTTTCTATTTTCAACCTTTTATTTTCGAAGAACAATTTAAAATTGCGAGGACGCAATTTATTGAAGGAGGGGAGAATGTAACACCCCAAGATTTCATAGTGTGTTATTTCTCCAAAATAATTCAATAACTTGCACTACACGCAACACCGAGTTCAATCACACCATGACTTACAAAAAAAAAGTCATTCAAAAGAAGTTATTAATAGTATTATCTAAATTTTAAACTTTATATAATCCTTATAATTTTAGAATCCATATTATGAGTTTCTTAGATATAATGCAAGAACAAATTCATTTTCAGTATTGCACTTTTATCAACTTTTAATAGTGAACCCTTTTTAAATACAATATTTTAAACTTTTTGACTAAATGGGGACATCAAAAATTTTAAAATGAAACATCCCAAGCTTCCACGGTACGCTTTCCTTTGAATAATACAGTAGCGTGTGTTGTACGCAACTTTGAGTTTTAACACACACCACAATCGATCAAACTAGCCGTTATGAATAGTAATACCTAATTTTTGAAATTATATATATTTTATATTTCAAAATGGACTTCATTTTTGGATTCGGAATATCTAATTTAGCCTAAGGTGAAATTTTGGTACATTTCGAATAACTTCCATATTTTGATGAATAGTTAAAATTATTAAATTTTAATTAAAAACAACTTTTTTAATCAAAATAATTAATAGTGATAAATTATGAATTTGAGTGGTTTTAAAGTATATTTATAATATATTTTTACCATTTAATATAATGTTGGTCATTGGACATAATTTTACAATTAAACCGAACATAAACAAGTGTCAATCTTTTGATAGTTATTATCTCTTAAAAACACGCTTTTTATTTTGACAGCGGGAATTAATTTTAAATTAATTCCTGCCACTTCTGTGTTTTGAATTTAGGAAAATGGATTCCATATTTGGAATCAGGATTTTCAAATTGTGTAAATAGGTAACTTTTATTTTTAGACATTTTGAATAATTACTGCGGTAAATATTTTATTTACCATGGTTTAGGGTAAATCCTGTAAATAAGGGTTAAAAAATAATATTATAATAATACTAAATTACCCTAAAACGTGTCTTAACCCTATTGGTTGATACATGGTCGACCATGGTAATCTTTGGGTCTATTTTGGGACCCCATGGATCCACTTGTAAGTGATAATGACACTTTATTTTAATTTAGTTAAAATGAATACAAAAATGACACAAGCATATATCTTTTAGAACAACAATTGTTACATAGTGTTATATATGTTGGATTTTATATTATAAATATTCATTAGAAAGATAAAAATATTTCCTACATAATGATATTTTATTTATAATTTTTAGACATTAAATAATTTATTTTATATATGACACAATGATGATGTAGTAATTACTATAATAGTGAAAAATTAAAATAATTGATATTATAAATACCCAAATAAATATAATATGAAACTTTTAATGAATTAAAATAATTTTATAGGATAATATGATATATTAGGATTGATTTAATTGACTTTGTTCTAAGTAATCAATCTGTTATGAGTTTCACAAAAATCAACTATTGAATAGTGTCAAAATTGACATAAAAGAGTTCTTAAACAAATATTATATTATTAATTGATATTAAATTCCTAAAAATCTAAGGTTTGGCCAAGAGACTTATATCATGATAGGTTCATCATTAATGTACCACTTGGGGGTCGCTTGGATGTATATAGTAAGTTTATTAACCATATTATATAAAAATACAAGAGACATTGTAAAAGTGAAACTAATTAACTTAGAGTTAATACTTAAAGATAAGGTTAATATAAGTACCCAAACCTGTCTAAATTCTATTGGTTGAGTGGTTTTCGACCTATCCCCACCTTAACCTTTGAATAATCAACTTTGGAGCCTTTATAAACCGAACATGAATTTATTATAAATTAATATTTCTAGCTTTTCCAAAGGTGCCCCTCACCCCTCTTATAAAAGGGCACTCATCCTTCTCATTTCTTCACACCATAAAAGCCTTTTGGTTCGGCCAATATCTGCCCAAATACTCTCCCAACATCCCTCACTACAACCTAGAGGCCTTAGTTTGATCATAAAGCCAACCTAAGGAGCCCTTTTGATCAAATCAAAAGGAAGAACCCGAAGAAGAGGTAATGATTTCACCACCCTTCTCCAAGTTCATTTCTTCTTCCACTTCTTCTTCCTTTGTTCTTACCATTCTAAAATAATAACTCCAGTATCTCACATATACTGTGATTTTATTATAAATATGGTACAATCATATTCAGTATTCTATCCACCCTTTGAATAACATGTCACCATACGTGCGTACGTACGGCTTACCGTCTCCACGTCGTGGTGTAATTGTTATTCAATATAATATTATTTGGATGGGTATAATAATGATGTGTAACTCATGTAAATAATAAATATAACATGTTAATGATTCTGTATATATGATATACCATCCATTTATATATTATTTTAATATCAAAAGAATGATATTGTCGCTCGTGCGTACGTACGGACTACCGTCTCCACGAACGCGATGAGATTCATTCTCCATCGTATCCATTCAAGTATAATTATAATTTGATGATTTAAAAATGATGTTTAAGGACTGGATATCATTCTGGATATGAATAAGATACAACAACCATGGCTTATGTAACAAAACATATAAAAGAAAATGAGTATGTTAACTTCCGAAACGACGATAATTCTAAGATATTATTAACAAATCAATGTTAAAAGATCATTTATGATATCATATTAATATATATCATTCTTGTATAATTTAATAACAACTATTTCCCCATTATACAGGAGTTTAACCTACCCCAACCAAGGAAAAGTACAAGGTAAGGGTTATTTCACAATCTCTTCATTATCTGAGGTTGTTTATACGTAATAATCTACTGGGATCTCGTTATCATCAACATCCATGTTTTTTTCAAAATGTATTTCAAAACATTTTTAAAAGAATATGGGTTAAAGTCATTTATACATTTTTTTGACTTTTTATAAGAGGAATCATTCTGTCTTTTTCCAAACAAGGTGCTTTTTAACCTTTTCGACAAGAATTAAGATAAGAATGTTTTTTTAACTTATACGGCGGGTGCGGTTATTTTCCACCGTTATAAAATCGTCAAAGCTTCCCTTACAAGCTTATAAGAATATTTTCAAAGAAAATGTTTTATTTTATAAATATATGTCTCTTAAATGATTTCAAAATAGAAAGATATATTTCTTTAAAATGAGTTTTTATTTCATCTATGTCAACATCCTTTAATGGATTTTATGCTTATTTGAGGATGATATAATATGATACAAAACTTTTATATTGTATTGAAGGTTTTGTGATATGTTTGACTGTGGATGTGCTATTTTTTATATACCATTCATGGTTTATGGTGAAAGTATTGAAATTTCGTATGCTAGTTTAATACGAATGTTTATGTTATGTTTAAACCTTTTCATATGGGAATGCATTGGACTTAATATGTGACGGGTGGAGCCCGCTATAGCTCCTCGATGCATCGGTAGGTCTCATGAGACAAACTAGTGTCTTGGCACAAGGCCTTGACAAAATCTTATTTGTAGTCTTGGCATGAGGCCTTGACTATGTGGTTATGATAGTCTGGCATTATGCATTCCAACATTATGAAAGTGGTTATTGATTTTTGCATGTGATTATTCGATTAGTAGGATATCCATGTGAATAAGTAAATGGCATTATTTCATTTTTACTTTTGCCATACTATGTTGAAGTTCATGTTTAAAAGGCTTTTGTTTTAGTAATGCATTGCCTTAAATGTTTATTCTTATTTATGAAAGTTTCCGCCATATTGTTATCCTTACTGGGCATTTGAGCTCACCCCTTTTCTATGTTTTATTTTTCCCAGGATGCGTAGAAGTAAGTTATGAATGACCTGCAGGGATTTTATGAGGGGTTAATAGTGTGTATTGTGGAAACATTATGTTGTTGTATTAGTTTTTCATTTTATGACGTAATGAAAAACTTATGAATATATCTAGTGTTTCCAAGGCTACTAAACCAATCGGTCTTTCGAGTTTTGATCTTTCTTGTGATCATGCCAATGTTATGTAATTAATGCACCGACTCTGGGTAACTGGGGCCGGGGCGTTACAATTTTTATTGATTTTAAAACTCATGTGCAATAGTAATGTCAAAGATGAATATATTTCCCAACTCAAGTTGTCTCTATAACCTCTTAAAATATAATTTTATTTTTATTTTTATTGAGTTTCTTGACTCACATTTTGATGATATGGACCTTTAATTGTTTATCCATATAATATTTAGAGTTCATGAAATGTTTTTAACATGATTAAAATACTTTTTGAATATATTCATTATAACTAGAGAACTAACCATTACTTATACCATTCAGTAGTCTTTAGAATCCATAAATTACCTTATAGGTTTAATCCACATTAAAAGCTACTTTTTTCCTATAAATATTTTCTTTTAATATTTTTTCAGGGATATTAAATGTTTCATTTGGAGAAGTTCCTTTCATGTGTGTTATTATGGAAGGAAATAATCGCAGGGTGTTGTAGTGTGTGTCAGCATGTTAGGAATCTAAAAAATGAGAATGCATCAATTTCATTCATTATACTATATTCCTATTATCTTCATAATCCAGAAAATAAATAAATAATAATAAATAATATATAAAAATGGAAAATAGACTGAATTATTCATGCTTCTTACATATATGATTTGTCATTTATTGACAACATTTTATATTAATCAGATCTTCCAGGTAAAAAAATTGAAATAAAAAATTAAAAATAATTAGGATGAAATCATTCATTGAATTCATTTTTTGTGTCATGGAACATTTCATAGAAATGGTTTGTGATGTAAATTTTTGTGTGGAATTATTTTGTGTATATTTGAAATTTTATCACTTGTATATTCACATGATTATATTTAATATTTTAACATATTATTTTTAGACATCAAATATTTGAATTTTTTCCCACTAACTCTTATCCACTAAATCAACATGAAACCTTTCTCATAATTAAAAACATTTATTATATCGCATAGTGTTTTGGAATAATATTTTTCACAAGCCTATGGAGAATACCATGTTCTTTCGAATAATAAAATATGTAATATTAAAAAACATTTAATAAAGAGATTTATGAATTTCCAAAAAGGTATGTATGAAATGATCATGGGTATTCACATGATATTAAATATATTTTTATTATTGTAGAGGTTTTATGTAGTTTTGATCTATTTTGGAGGGATGATACTATCATTATTTGTGTGAATTGAGTGATATTTCTAACTATTCCATGAGATTTTTTACATTAACATAGATGATTTCCCATGAGTGAAATGCTTACGTGACGTTGAATGATCAATATCATATTTCTATTTTTTTTTATGATTCAATATTTTAATCTTAATAAATTTTTATATTATGTTTAACTCTCAATTATTTTAGGTTTTGGGAATTTTTTTTGTGAAACTATGAAAATGACATAATTCTTTAGTTTTAAGTGTTTTATATCATTTATATATATATATTTATATCAAATCTTTATATTCTAATTCTAACTAAAAAAATATATTTCAAAGGATTAAAACATTAGTGGGATACATTTAATTCAAATAGACCAACTACAGAATACCACAATATATAGACTAAATAGAATACATTAGTGGGGCCATATAATCCATGCAATGTTTTGAAGAATTTTAAATATAGGCCCATATATAACATTGTACTCGCTCAAATAAGTATAAATTTTACATTATTATATCAATGAAGTTAAGGAAAAAATTCATTTGCAGTGTGTACACAAGATTCAGCCGTATTCTTGGCTATAAATTCCAAGGAAACCAAATGTTTGGAAGCTGAAGAGTCTTCTGGGAAAGAAATTTTTTCTATACTAATTAGATTATAAAATTAGTAATGCAAGGCCAATGAAACTCAAATCGTATTTTCAAGTGCTGTCACAAACCGAATATGGTCGCCATCAAAACTGACACCATACTCAGCCAGTGACAAGTCTAGAAAGGCTTTTTTGATCCCCACTGGCGGGAATAATTTCCCGGGTATCATAAAATGATAATTGGGAACGATTTACCCAAGAATTTATACATACAATGACAAACAAACCCAATAAAACAAATCTGATTTTTTCAAATAAAACATTATTTTACAAAATTTAATAAATGAATTGAATATTTTTAAACAATTATAAAAAATGAAAACAAATAATTAAACCCCCAATGTACATCCCAAGAACCATCCTCATAGAAAGAGGCATCGCCCTCAAGCCGTCTCCACAAGACGGCACCACGAAGGACCTGCTAGAAACCAGAACCGCTTGCACCAAAAACTGTACCCAAACCTGTGACAAAAACAAAAAAGACTAATTACATATAATGGTGTATGTAGTGTGTGATCCAAATCATAGTTTGATACAACCACTAACAGATTCCATGTGATAAACATTTTAAGTCAAAAAAACATTGCATGTTTTGTAAATAAGAAATGCTGGTTATAATATCTAAAGGATTCAACTTTAAATAAAAATATTTTTCAACTGGACTATTATAAAGATTAAACAATTTTAAATACAATGAAAATTCTACTTAATTTTCCAGCCAACCATACCATATACTGATGGTAAGCACAATTTATCTAATGATCACATGTAATGCGAAAAAACCCCTATGCACTTTCTCGTTGTGGGTCCGAGGTACCTCATATCTCAATGATAGTAACCATCTCAAATATCCATTCTCATGCATGAGACACTAGTAGGTAACATACCAATAACCTAGTGGTCCCCAATCATCACCATCATCATAGTTTAGTTATTGTTGTAAGCTTTTCTTTTGTTACATGAAACTGAGCCCAAACTCCACGGGATCACTAGCATACTAGTACACGTCCACCCTCCTTGATACTCGGTATTCCCTCTTTTACTCAAACTAGTTCAAAAAGACAATAAATTTAATTTCAACAAGAAAATATCACTTCCACATCACATATTCACCAAACTTCCAACATGTACATAACACAAGTAACAAAATCCACTTTTTCATACAAATGCATTATGAAATCATACTCACACCAAAATATCCCACAATACATTCCACATTTATTTAACACATCCAAAAATACATTAAAATTTTTTATAAAACCATTCCAATATTTTCCAACCCACTTAACAGCCCACACAAAAATAAAACAATACCCTTCTCACCTTTAAAATTCATTTTGTCAACAAACTTACATGAAAAATCACACAACCATATTTCACAACCATAACAAAATTTAGAAAAACATTTCAGAAATTTATAAAACATTCTAAAAAATGTTTGACTTCTCGAATCCACACATTATCTTTCAAAAACGCATATTAGGTGACCAAAATAACCCAAACAGTACATATACACCCTTTTCCCACATTTTTTAACCAAATAAAATATTTACAATTATCAAAAAATTTCCCTAAGGGGTATAACTTTGTTCTGCAAAAAAACCCATTTCAAAACCCTATTTCAAGGCCAAAATCATACCAAGAACCTACCAAAGCAGAATTTTAAGACCTTTAACCATTTATTAATCCACTCTCAAGTTCCATAAAATTACCTCGAATAATGCCTCAAAATATGCACATGAAAAACACACATTTTCATAAACACTTTGAAGGAGTAAAACAAGGGTTTACACATAACACCCATTCAATGCCCCTTTTTAGGAAAACTTGACTTTAAAAAATTTCCAACCCAGAATCAGAATCCCCTTCCGACAACTAATAAATCCATTTAACATTCTATAAAACAACCATAAGAGATAACACATGAGTTACATTTGAAAAATACACACCTCCAACAAAAATGGAACTTAAATGCTAAATGAATTACTATTGCAACAAAAAATGGTTTCCAAACCACACACAACATATTTTAAACATGCTAAATTAACAAACCAAGAAAGATAACTCATCCTAAAATGATTACACATGGAATCAACTACCATGTGTGTCGAAACCCTCAAATCTTGGTGTGAAACATCCAGCGCACCACCGTCGCAGCACAAGGATGTGAAATCCAACCTAAAACCACTATATTTGACCTTAAAGACATAACATAAAACCTTAGGTTTGAACCCTAAAATCTATACATGAGGAACATCAAGAAAGGGTGAATGAAACCCTAATTAAATAGAAGAAATCAAGGAAAGAAACAATAACTTGCATGATTTTGATGTTTCCCCCATCAAATATCCCTTCAAAGATGAGGTCCATGAGATTGGGAGTGACGTTTAATGTTGTCCATGGAGTTTGGACACGAAACTGAGAAGAAAGGGTCAGATTTAGTTTATTTATTGAAGGAAAAACAGGTCAATCCACTGAAATTTTTAATGTTCTGGACACCCTGCATGGTTTAGTAAACCGTGAATCCAAACTATGCGGCCTATTCTGGGAACCCCAAATTAATTTATTACCTATACTTTTAGGGGGTTCCTAGGTGGAATCAGAGAGGGAAATATAGTTCAATTATAGGTGAGAAAAAGTACCGAAATAAACCATAATTTTCACCCCAAAAATCATCTAACTCAAGGGTACAAACCACATCAACAACTTATCCCACATGTCATGCCACTCAGAGTGTCACAAAACCAACTCTAGAACACCACAACCTCACAAAATCCCTTTAAAATAAGTGGAGGCTAATTAACATCCAATACCCCCAAGACCATGTTGTTAGATCAATAACATAATAGATAACAAAATTTCAAACATAGAACACCCATAAACCAAGAGAAAGCTATGTACCGAAAGAGTATTTTAAGAAAATCATGGAATTGAAAATACAGGTGTGGAAATTTTTGCCAACAAAAATCTTTCCTCCCCCATAAATCAATATCTATGCCAATTAAAAAAAACCAAATCCATCTTATAAACCAATATGTACTATTTTTTCAGGCATCACCTTCCCCAAAAGGCTAAAATACCTCCAGTGACCAATTAAGGGAGGAATACTCTCACAAAACAAATCATACATCACATACCTAGAATGGTCAAGAACATTAAGATTTTATCCCAAAAGAAAACTCCTCAAACAGTATCTAAATAATATTAGAGCAATTTACCCAAAATAACAACAACAACGAATAAAGTTACATTTACCTTGCTTTAACCAAACCGTTGGGCATTCTCTAATCCCAATTTTTACCCAAGGAAGATATAGGTAGTTAGATAACTTCGAACAAGGCATCCTAATACTAAGCCAAAACCAAGGAAAAATATGAGTTACTAGTATGGTGAGACCCAAATGGCTCCCCCACCATAAGAGACAACTCAAATGTTTCCTGAGACAGGATTAGGGCACTAACAGGGGGAGGCCAGAGCGGACTCCCCAGTACAAGGGGTAAACTCCCATTAGACATTTCCAAAATAAATTACGTAAAACTCATATTGGGTGTCCCCACCATAAGAACCAACCATCATAAATAACCATTACATGATAACATGAAAAGATCCAAAAACATTAAGAGTTTTGGCGACTCCACAGTTAGCCTGCATAGTTTGGGAAGTCGTGTGCTAACTATGTAGATAATTCTTTATGCATAGTTTCCAGGAACATTGTCAATATTAATCATGAAAAAAATATGTGCTCAAACATAAAAACACAAGAGGTTTAATCTATTATCATCTTTCATTCCGAGTATAGGAATTTGTACAAGGGTTTAAACAACCCTGGGATTTCCCTTGACTATGCGCCGGCTTCTCTCCGGGACCTATGGCTGGAGCTCAAATGATTGAAGCATCTTCAGCCTCGTAGTTAGGCTTTGGAAATACTTTAATGTAACTTCTTATTTGGGTTCTACAAAAAACTCCACTACAACCCCATATGGGTTTACCAGGACATAACACATTCCAAAAATCACATTACCCTAACCTGACATTTCACTGAAACGAGGGCTAAGAATATGCACACATAGCACACCATATTTCATCTAGTGAGAAACAATAGAAGTAAAGAACACATACAATCACCTTCCTTTAAAATAGAGTATTTTGAATATTTTACAATGCATACATACTACCAAGATAATAGATACTTTTAGACGATTGCATGACCTTTATCTTTATAGTCAAACGAGCACACAATATCACAATGCATCACCGAACATGACCATTGCAACTGACATAAAAAATACATTGAGATCGACTATATGCAACATCCCCGAATATGAAACAATTCTAGAAAGTGGCCATAATATCATCTCATGACCAGATTTTCCACACGGATGGTTTAGCATAAACCCCTTCTTTGAGGACACTATGAAAGACATAGAGGACCTCTTAGACACCATCCACACTTACTACCCCAAACTACATTCAAATTCAATGAGTCAGGTATCTTAAGAATCTTATGTCTCTTTCATCCTTCCACAATAAATCTATCACTACATGACGATCTGAAAACCCAAGAAAAGAAAAAAGGTGTAGACTCAATCGCTAAATCTCAAGAAAAATATTCCTTATATTGATCAACTAGAGGGCCTTACAACAGAGAAACAATCTGAGTTGCACTTCAGTTGTCCACTAACCCTTAATGGGGTCATACCTTATCCTACGAGAGAACCCAAGGACCCAAAAAAGATGGTCCATTGGTCAAAACATTCCACAAACTAGAACTGAAGACATGAGGGGATGCACCGTAAAGGCTCCCCAATCTTTTATCAGAAGAGACAACTAACCGGCACTTCAACCCATCTTACCGACCAAACACAAACACAAAAAATAATTCAAATAGGAGGGGTTATTGGAATCAAAACTTCCAAAAACATTAATAGTTTCAAAAAAAATAAAACACACTATCCCAAACCAGTCATCAATACATCATGTTTTCCTTTAAAACAATATCTTTTAAAATAAATTGTTTAGCGGTTAGCATATCCACCAATGGTACCCCATGGGGCTCGTGCATGCATGTTTCCGTTCCATATAGGGAAACCTCCTCATATCCATCCCGACACTCATCGAGTAGTTCCAATAACAATACGTCATTCCATATAACCCCATTCAGGTGGTCTCTCATTAAGATACCAAAGTTTGAAACACAAATCCTTTTTTATTTTCAAAACCAAAATAGTCAACCGATACATACTTTTTCTCAAGACCATTAACCACAAAATCAAAATCCCAATTTATAGCTTACAAAACATTTTAGAAAGTCACAAACAATTAGATAATAACTCACTTTCATTTCATTCACATCAATTTAAAAACTTCTCATTCCATTAAAATACCTTTCAATCGTTTGGAAATCTCTTTTGGAAACACTTTTTCAAAACCATCTTTACCATAGTTCCTACATTCAAAAGAGGTGTATACACACCATTTTCCATTTCAAAGCTATTCTGAAAATATAGTTACACCACTTAAAAAATAAAACCATTCCACCTTTATTAAAAAAAATTCACAAAAAACGATACACCTCTTAAAACCAGGTCATATATTACTTTAAAACCAAACTTCCGTGATTTCAAAATTTAAGAACACAAGACAATGCGAGAGGAAACTTGTCTTGGTGGGTGACATGGATATATGGTTGGAAGAGATAAACCAATAAATTCACCATCATGAAGATTTTCTAGGGAATATCTCATGCTTCACTTGGATTCCCAGGCCCTGCATTCTCACAGAGACCATTAACCAAAAACTCTTTTCATTTCCCCTAATCATTGTCAAACCAAGAAAACGAAAGGACTCAGAAAAATACCGACTTCCCTTGGAGACTTGAATCCTATCAAGGGGATTGGAGATAAGTCAAACTACCCATAACCGTAATGAAAATTCCCAATCATCTTAAATCCATACTATCTTTATTTTTCCACAAATAACATGACCCAATGAGTTAACATGATCCTCTCTTTGATACCATTAAGTCACGAACCGAAGCTGGTCGCCATGAAAAATAGAACCATGCTCATGACAAGGCCTGAAGGGTGTTACCGATCCCCATGGTCTAGAAAAATTTCCTGGGTATCATAAAATGAGAATTAAATTTGATTTTCTGGTGTTTAAAAATATAAAACGACAAATAAACCCCATAAAACAAATCTGGATTTTTCAAATAAAATCATCTTTTACAGAATTTCATAATAGAATTACATAATTTAAAACAATTATAAAAGACTACCAAAACTAATGAAACCCACAATGGACATCCCAAAAACCACCCTCATGGTAAGAGGCATCGTCTTCAAGCCATCTTCACAAGACATCACCGTGATGGACCTGCAAGTAACCCGAACCACCATCACTAAAAACTATACCTAAACATCTGACAAAAAAACCAATTCTACATACACCCAAATGTGTATGTATGGTTTGAAAAAAATACCAATAGGATACAACCACTATGATATTCCATAGGATAAACATTTGATGACAAAAAAACATTTCATGTTTTTTAAATAAGAAATGCGTGATATAATTTCTAAAGGATGCAACTTTAAATAAAAACGGTTTTAGGTGGGTTATATTAATGATTCAACACTTTTAAAAACAATGAAAAGGATACAGATTTTTCCATCCAACCATAAAATATGCCAATGGTAAGCACAAATTATCTAATGAGCACACGAAATGGGAAAAACACCGTAGGCACTAGCTCACGGTGTGTCCCGGGTATCTCGTTTCTCAGTGAAAGTAACTATCACAAATATCTATTCTCGTGCTTGAGACACTAGTAAGAAAAATAACAATAACCTAGTGGTCCCAAATCATCATCATCATCATCATATTTTAGTTAGTGATTCAACCATCATTCTTGCTACATGAAACTGAGGCCAAACCCCATGGGATCACTACGATACTAGTACACGTCCACCCACCTAGATACCCGGGTTTCCCTCTTGTGCTCAAACAAGTTCAAAAAGACAAGAAATATAGTTTGAAAATTAAAATATCACCTCCACATAAAAAATTCACCAAATATACCACATGTACATCACAGAAGTCACAAAATCCACTTTTTCATTCAAATGCATTTTGAAATCATACTCACACCAAAATAGACCACAACACAATTCACATTTCTTTAACAATTCCACAAATATTTTAAACAAATTCATAAAACCATTCCATTATATTTCAACTCACATAATATCCCACACACAAATCACATAATACACTTCTCAACTTCAAAATTCATTTTTTCAAAATACTTACAGGAAGAAATCCCAGAGCCATGTTTCGCACCCACAACACAATTTCATAAACCAATTCTACAATTTATAAAACATTCTAAAAATGTATTACATCTAGAATCACCACTTTACCTTTAAAAACCCAAAATTAGGTGAAAATGTTCACATAAACAGTACATATACACCGTTTTTCTACTTTTTTAACCCAATAAAACATTTACAATTGTTACAAACAACCCCAAGGGGTATAACTATGTTTTTCACAAAATACTCAATTCAAAAATCTATTTCAAGGAAAAAATCATACCAAGACCCTACAAAACCATAATTTCCATCCCTTTCAATAATTTTCAAACAACTATCAAGTTCCATTAAATTTCCTCAAATAATGGCACAAAATTTGCACAAGAAAAATACACATTTTTAAAAACACTTTCAAAGAGAAAACCAAGGTTTTACACATAACATCCATTCTAATCAACCTTTTTAGGCCCACATAACACTAAATAATTACCATAACAGAATTTTAATCCTCTTTAAACAAATAATAAACCCATTTAACATACTATAAAACTACCAAAAGAGATATCACATGGTTTACATGATAAAATACACACTTCCAAAAGAAATGTAACTTAAATGCTAAATGCTTTACTATTGAAACCATAAATGTTTTTCTCACCACAAATAAATAAATTAGAAACATTATATATTAATAAACCATTCAATATAACTCAACAGATAATTATTAAACATGTAATGACCTAAGTTTTGTGTCGAAACCCTCAAATCTTGGTGTGAACCATCAATCACACCACCACAACACCACAAGGAAGTGAAATCAACCCACATCCACAATATTTGACCAAAAAGACACAATATCAAACCCTAGGTTATAACCCTAACTTATGGGGATGAGGAACATCAATAAATGGTGAATGAAACCCTAAGCAATTGGATGAAATCCAGGAAATAAATACATACTTGCATGATTTTGATGTTTCCCCCATCAAATATCCCTTCAAAGTTGAGGTGTAAGGGAGGGGGAGTGACCTTGGAGGATATACAGGGATGTAAGGAATGAAATGAGGAATATAGGAGAATATTTGGTTTATTTCTTGAAGGTAATAAGGGTCAAAATGCCCAAAATATTAATGTGCCAGACACCCTGCACGGTTTTGCAGCACGGTTTAGTAAACCGTCCAGCCAAACCGTCTGGCCTATTCTTTCCACCCAAATATTAATGTATTGCCTCCAATTTTAGGGGGTTCCAAGGTTGAATAATAGGTGTAAATATATTCAAAAGATAGGGGAGAAAAAGTACCAAAATAAACCATCATGTTCACCCCAAATCTCATCAATTTAAAGGGTATAAACCACCTCAACATCTTACCCCATAAGTGGTGCCACTAGGAGTGTTACAAAACAACTCCAAAACTCCACAACCTCACACCATCCCTTTGATATCTGTTAAGGACAATTAATATCCAATACCCCCATGTCCAAGGTCTTAAATCAATGACATATAAGACACCAAAATTTCAAACTTGGAACACTCGGAAACTAAGAGAAAGATAAGTACTGAAAGAGGATTTGAACAAAAGATTTGAATTGGAAATCTAGGTGTGAAAGGTGCATTATACATAGAGGAATATCATTAAAGAATAGTATTTTAAAATATTCAATGATTCAATGTGAAAAAAACAAGCCATATTTAGAAGGAATGATTTTCAGGGAAACTATCCACATATCAAATCATTAAATTTATACCACTAATTCAATTTCTAAACGTTATCCATTATCAGGGTATTTGGAGGGGCTTCTCGTATTTTGTATATTTACAAGTTTTTAATATATTTTATAATCCATTATATATTCTATTTTAATTAAATTTCATCATTTTTCCCTTCTATGAGTATCATGTATTGGAATAAGGATTACTAACAACAGATTTTGTTTGAATGGTGGGAGAAGTACTTGTCTGTGTTTTATTGCACTTAAATTATTATCTTTAATACATTTTAATATTTTGGAAATGTTTTAATTGATTTAGGTATGTAGTTACTCCATTCCCCCCCCCTAAGAACTTATTATTCTTATCCATATTTATTATTTTCATTGAAAATTTCAATACAAAATACACTATATTATTATTAAGGAGGTGATGCGTGTAGAATATAAATTATTCCCAATTTTGTAAGGATAATTAAACACTATTGTTTGTAAATATAAATGTTTTTTGTAGAGTTTGAATTATTCTACAAAACTTATCATATAAATGTTTTTTAGGTAGAGTCAAATATGGGTAAAATCCATTGAAACACTTTTGAATATTATATGGAATGTTTTTAGAGTTAGGAACACGGTTCACAATGGATTTCAGGGCATGTAGAGGCTCAACATTGATAAAATTTAACTATTAAATATATTATATAAAAAAATGATTTTTCTGACAAGTTTAAATATCTCCTGAATGTGGTTTATGAAGGAAAATTTTAGACGTACATTAGGTTTAGAGTGATGGTTTAAAACTATGAATGACATAACCATTATGCACATTGGGAGCCTAGTATGATTGTACACTAGTCGGGTGTTTTACAATATCACCTTTATTTTTTTATTTTTTTTATTTATGGTGTCTTTTCTTTCATCTTATCTATGTTAAAAACCACAATTTCTTACTGGACAAAGTTCCAAATAACATAGAAATCATCAATTTTGACTTGTTTAATTTTTCAATGCCTTATTTTGGAAAATTTAAATTATCTACGAAAAATTTTTAATTGAAACAAAAATCAAATTGTTATTTTAAATTGTAATTTTTGAATTCCATTATTTTAGATCTAAAATAGCTAAACGATTCAATTTATGCTCTAGGATGATTTTATTGAGTCCATGTGATCCTATGACTCGCATGCATGTGATCAGGAATCCATTTTCATCTAGTTTAGTGTTCTTTTTCTAGTTTTAAGTGAATGAAAACTCTTATTTTTTCATATTTCGCATTGCACCTATATGTGAAATAGGTTGTTCAATATTTTTTGTTTTTATTATTCTTATTATTTAAATTATGGAATGAAAATAATTGAAAAATAAAATAATAAAATGATGTTTTTATCCAGGTAAAGTTTCACAATTTTATCAATATGATAATTTAATAAAAAATACCAAAGTCTGTTATATTAATATTTATCAAAATATAATTATTTAAAACTGTCATATATAATTATGATGAATTATCAAATAATAATTAAATCATATTATAAAATTATAATTTAACAAAAATATCAAAATATAGTTCTGTGAAATTATATAAGTATACATATATGGGATTTTTAATAGAATTTTATCACGAATTATCAAAATATAATTGAACCAATTTGTAAAAAAATTATCAAAATTATAAAAAATAATGTTTTCTGAGATTATTTTAGGATAATTATTACTAATTTTCAATAGATAATTACATAGAATTATAAAAGGATAATTTATGGAGAAATTATCAGTGCATAATAAAGAAATTGTTATTTATTTTCAAATGATGGTTAGGATTATTATTTACGATAAATATAGTTTTTTATCAAATAATAATAATAAAATATATTGATGTATGATATCATACTAATCTAGAGGAACATTTATTTATTAGTATGTGGTTTTATGATTACTCTCGAGGGGAAGATTCATTGATAATGTGTTGACCTAAAAATGATAATTCATAACTAATCTAGATAAGATAAAGTATCCATGCATGTGATATATTTTTTATTTTTAAAACAAAATAGTCAGTTTTGGTTTTATGAACCTCTAAAAAATCTCATGTGTTTATGTACCAAAAACTACAATAATATGGCCATGGGGAGGTGTTCGTGACTATTGAGTTTTCATCTCTATCTTTCAAACCACATAGTGTTGTTTATCATTATTGTTGACATCGATGAATTTTGAGGTATAAAGTTTCATACCTCTTTGGTATTTGGATATAAATGTTTCCTTGTTAAAATTTGTGTGTGTTCATAATTGATAATCGTGATTAACATTTGATTTCATATGGTTGTGTCAATGTAGTGAGTGAGACCCCTTATGATATTATTTCCATGAAAATTTATTGATTAGATTTTACCATATTTGATATTGATTCACAAGCCATTATATGATGCTACTATATTTCTAATGATGTCATGATGTGTTTTTCGTTATAAAATACCTTATTTTGTATAATCATGAATGTGGAGGAATTTTGGTTTCTAAACATGAAATTTGACTATCATGGTATGGTTTTACCATATAGGGGATGTGATTTATGTGTGATGATTAAAAATTTGGGCATGATATCCATGTGGGTTGGATGTAACTTGATGCCCTGAAGATTCTAAGGGAACATTTCGATACTCGATGCCTTGTGGATTCTGATCATCCCATTAACATGATGCCTTTTGGATTATGAATTGAATGTTAGATCGATGACTTGTGGATTCCAAGTAGAATTACCACTCGATTAATTATAGATTCCAATGGCATTCCAACCAAACATTGGCTAGATGATGATCATTTTTTGATTACTCATGATCAGTATTTTCTCATGGATTTGAAAAAAGTACAACTGGAGTTTTTGGCCACTTGGTTTGTCTAAGTCCACAGAGTTTTGAATTGTGTTCTATTATGATTGTCACACATGTGTTTTTATCATGACATAAACTTGTTATAATTGAGAAAACCTGGTTAAGGATTCATTGGGTTTTTCATACAAAGTCTTTTACTCAATCCCTATATGGTAATTTCTCTACGAATGTAGATTTCATGACAAGAGATCTCAGGATAATAATGCACCCTATGGATGATGGTTGAGCAAAAGAGCAAAAATATGGTAGCAGATCCTGATTCAATCTATAGCACCCCACTATTTCTTATTTATCTTCTACTTTATACAGTATAAAGTGTTCCAATATTAGGAGATTCCTATTATTATATGAAATTCATTCCATTTATATGTTTCTATATGTCCAATGTTTTTATTAATAATATTATTTATTATTTATTATTATTACTATGATATGATACTATGAGTATATTCTCTCAGTTGAAAGAATCATACCCTTTCTATTAAGCACCACCCTCTTTCATATGAGGTGGAGCACATGAGGTCTTGTGACCTATTGGATTAGATTCAATCATTTGGGTCAGGATGTTACACAATATTTCTCCAAGCCACAGTTTGAGAGAGGTTTATACTATAGGCATAATTCCTTGTGTGGGGTAGTAACATTTGTAATGGGTACGTGTTGAGTGATAGTGGTTTATTTAAACATTCAGTGGAATATTTTGAGTTATTTTAAGAATAATGATAGCTTCACTATGATGTCTCTATGAAAATTTCTTTTTTTCCAATAACTTCATTATGTCTTTCACTGAATTTTTTATTTTTTATTTCACATTAAATTATATATCATTAATGAATTCATTAGAAAATCAGCATTATATTAATATTTATTTTGGTAGTATATTTTAATTTTAAATTATTGACAATAGAAAAACATTTTGGGTGTGTGGCCTCCTTGTGAGATCAACCTGGGTGTGCAAAATAGTGCCTGATTAAGGAAAACAAATACTGAGTTAGGATTCATGAAAAATACCTCCAATCAATTTGGACAGATCATTAGGTTGGTCCATAAAATTCAATGTTTATTTTTTTAATAAAAATTAGACACATATCAAAAAAATTTAAAATATAGATATTCCTTTTATATATATATATATTCACATGATAGATAAATTTTTATAGTTATTTTCATATAACCAAATATTTAAAAATAGGGATAAGTCTTGTTGGGAATTTATTTAATGATTTAAGTGGAAAAGTAATTTAAAATTCCTGGATCAAATAGTTACCAAATGAGGATTCATTCCACTTATTTCCTAGAAGATTAACCATTGTAGATAAAATTACAATATTAAGTATTAGAATAAGTTATCTTATTCCATATACATTCTTATTTGAAGAACCGGAGAAGTTTGAGATTAATCTACATGATGATATAGAATCCAAACATTCTCCACCATTGCTCGAAGTGGTTCTTGAAGGGGACATTCTAGATGATACACATGTGAGAGATAATAATGTGATGAATTATAATTTTTAACAAAAGTAATGTATTTTAATTCCAAGTGATCCACCCATATTGGAAATATAAAAATAAGTGCCTCAATAACCATCTCATAATTTATAATAACATACAACTAATGTGTTGGAATTATAAGATATGATGGAGTGGATTGACTATCAGCCTACATTCATGACAAACTAACTCCAAGATACAAAAAGGAAAACAAATATGATCTGGAGGTTGGGACAATTATGGGACATAATCTATTATTCAACTCATTTCCTTATGATTTTATTGGAATTGAATTTATTATTTAATCTCAATTCTATAAATTTTCATATTTAACTAACACAAGGGTATCTGTGAAGGATGAAGAAGAAGATGAATAAGTGTCATACTTTGAAGAGTGAATAGGGTATATAGTTGGGTTGTACACAAGTTAATATAAGGATCAATGTAACAAACTCAAAATAACCACTAAATCATTTGAAAAACATGATCCAGATAAGAATACCCATCCCAAAATAATATTATCACTACAAGTGGACACCACTCCTACAGCTAAATAATACACCAATCACCCGTTTTTACATTACTCACTCCCCTAAAATATCTTTTATCTAAACATTCTCGAGTATAGGTAAATTTTATATTCATTTAGGGATATCTATACTTGGTGTTCACTCATAAACACTAGGAAAAGTCACACATGGAGGTACATCTCAATAAATCCGTATCCACTATCTTATTGGTGAAAAAATGTTATCACTACCTAACTTGGGGTAGTAAAAACTAGCACATTTTTTGGGGGTTTATCCTATGATCTATCATATTTTGCACCATCTTTACTTTCCTTTATTATTATTTCAATTGAATATTTTTTTTGTTCATGTAATATTTTAGATTAAAGTTTCAACAACTTGGAGTATAACCCAAGAATTCAACTATCATAAAAAATTATTTTTTGTCTTTATTTATTATTAGGCTTTCGTCCATTATTTTAATTTTGGTTGTGATTAAATGAAAGAGACTGAAATATTATGTTCTTGGTGGATGTCAACTTTTTTTTTGATTTTTTTGAGTTTCCTTTTTTTATCATTTTAAAATTTACAATTCTATATTTTTTATTTTTTGTTTTAATATTTTTAGTGTTTTTTTTATTTTTATCTTAATCGAATGATTTCAAAAAAAATTACATCATGTTATTTTTGGCGCATTTATTGATTTTTAAATTTTACGATATAAATTATTTCTAAAATTGGGTTTTCCATTAATTTATAATATTTTTATTTCAGTAAGTTTTATTTATTATGATTCACATGTGAAAAAATATTTTTAAAATGAATATCTTGTCCCACTCGAGAGTTATATAAAGAATTTTGAAATGTTATTTACATTTCCATTTTTATAGAGACTATTGAGTAAAATCATTAAAACGAGAACCTGTGATTATTTTTATTTTGAAGCTTTTGAGTTGATGGAATATTTTTTAGATGCTTGATTCATTTTTTCCAGTAGTATATTAACATTAGACCAATAATTTACATCTAACTCTATTTAAAACATAATATCTATGAACGAACTTATAAGTTTATTCCCCATTAAAAGCTGATTATTCATTATTTTCCATCTCATTATTTATTATTTCTTGAATATGTAATGTTTGAGTGTGGAAAAAGTATCTTTCAAGTGTGTTGTTTAGTAATCAATTCATTATAGGTTGTTATGTGTGTTCCTACATTATATTAATTTGAAAAAATTTCAAGAGTCCCTTTCATTCATTTTACTCATTCATATTATCCAATTACATAAAAAATAAAAGAAAAGAAAAAAATTAAAAAAATAGAGATGATATTGAATTAATTATTTTAATTACTTGCATTATTTTTATTCCACTAACTTTATCTCATTATTACCATATCGTCGTTGAATAAAATGAAAAAAAAACATAAAAAATTGGGTAACTAGGATGAAATCATTCATTGTATTAATTTTACGACTTGTGAATAATGTCACAAAAATGGTTTTTAGTGCGTATTTGTTTGGAATATTGAGTGATGTATATTTAATGTGTCTTAAATTGAATATTCAGGTTATTATATTTAATTTTTTAATGACCCCTTTCCATTAATTGAATTTTTAAAATAAATTTCCCTACTAACCTATAGACACTAAATCACCTTTAAAAAGACCTCATGATTGAAAAACAATGTATCAAAGTCTGGAAGAATGATAATTTTTAGAGCCTATAAAGGCTAAACATGTACTTGATAATGATAATACAAACACATTTAAAAAAATCCTTCAATGGAGATAGATGCACATTTCTGGGTAGGTGGGTACAACATGATCATATAGAATAGAAACTTAATTAATTTATTTTTATCATTTTAAAGGGGTATAGGAGATTACATTTCTTTAATAGTCATGATATTTTATTTGGGTATGAAAATTGAGTGGTTTTTCTTATTATTCCTTGAGAAATTTATTTTGAACTTTGAATACATGATCTCCTAAGGGTGAAAATTTTAAATGTGGGGATTGATGAAGATCATATTTTCATAAATTTTATTCAATAATTAAATATTTTAATAAATTTTTTTGGGGTAATTTTCAAATTTTTAGGTTTTAGGAATACATAGAGATTAATTATGAAACATTTCTCAATATTTATATTTATATGTTTTTTTATTATTTTCATAATTATGTCATAATTTTTTTCTATTCTTATTCAAATTTAAAATTAATTTTTTGTATGATTAAATACATAATGGAATATATTTAATTCCACTAGGACAACAGCAAAATCCAATGATTTGAGGGCCTTGGAATTTGTGTATACTTTGGGGTAATTTTAATGATGCAGCCAAATATCTCAACATACTGATTCAAATAATAATATCATAAACATAATGATAGAGGATGTGTCAATTAACCATTTTATTAATAATGTATATTTTAGATTCTGCTGTTTGGACGGTCATATATTCCTGGAAAACACAAGGATTCGAAGTCAACGAGTTTACTTTTCATAAAGGTTTTCTCTAATAATTTCTTTATAACTCCATAAAAAAAATCCCCAGAAGAGATAAAATTTTGTGGTCAGAAAAGTTAGCTAAATAAGAGTAAATGTTGAGAATATTAATTTATAATATTTTATAATTTATTCATATGAACACAATAAAACACTTAGACAGTTTATTTAGTGGGAAACTAGCCACCTATCTTGATTTTAAATTTACACAACCACTTTCATTAAAAAAGGATAGTTTTTTTAGTAAAATCGGAGGTGTTTTTCAATTTTGGTAGATCTACACATTTTAAACATGTGTTATCTTCATTTATACCTTCTATCTTCATCTTATTTTCACTTTTGATCAATTCATTCATGAATACTATCTTTAGGAAATAGGAGAAAACAAAATTGGATTTTTTTTTCAAATGGAGGGAGAAATGGTTGTTTTAGTTTTCTTGAGATTACATTATTATATTTATTTTATTATCATATTGTGTAGTTATTAAGATGATTATGGAAGTTAGTTACATATTTTCCCAACATTCATCTTGTTGTTCTTGTTCAACATCATTCCACTTCTTCGTCATTTTAATACGACATATTTTGGCACAATACTGATGTGGTAATGTGTGATAAATATGTCTCCTACCAATAATTTGATATAGAAGAATCTCATATACATAGGTATAAGTCTGGGTTAGTGTCATTTCAAATTGCATGGTGGTGAGTGATTGTTCTTGATAATGTCATTGAGATGAATATTGATATTTATTTAATAAAAAATGATATCATTATTGTGAACTCCCTTGGTTAATTTCTTTTTATCCACTATTTTTTCAATATTTATTTTCATTTTTCATTTTTTTTCAATTACCTTTATCTATTTTAATCAAAATTTTTTAAAAAACCCCCATTAATCTAGTATTTTTATATTAGTAAAATTTAATTTATATATTGGGATAATATAAAATCAATTTTTGTGAGTAGCCTACTTATTATATTTACTCTGGTTGTCCATAATGTGGTTTTCATTGAAAAATAAGAAAATATTGAGTTGGTATTTTGGAAAAATTCTTCCCAAAAATGTGAAACTATTTCCAAGGTGGGTAATTACTTTCATATGTTTTTATTCAAAAAAATCAAAAACATCATTATTTTTTAAAAAAAGATCAACATTGTGTATGTTTATTTTCAAAGGACATTATAGATTTGTATGTTTTTTTATCACTTTTCTATTTTTAATACAGAATTTTATGCATGGATTCTACTTATAAATTAATTTTTTAAAATTAAATTCTTAATGTGATAAATTTCCATTATCTAGAAAATTTTTTGAGTCTAATAAAATGAGGGTCAAATGAAACCGATGTGTTGGGCTTTGAAATATGTATGTGGTTTTGATGAATTTTAATGATTGGCCCAAGTTTCACATTTTACTAGTTCAAATGATCTAAACATTTATATGAGGATATATTATAGTCTATGGAATGAATACATTAACTATTTATACTTGATATTTATTTTTTTCGAGGAAATAAGTGTATAAGAAACTAGGGTATTGGACATTAATTATTTCATTAAGAAAAAAATGTTTTCTCTATATGATTAGTGATAAAATCAAAATAATATGAAAAATTCAGATGAAATTTTATTGTAGAATACACAAAAAATATAATAAAAAAATTATTGAAGAAAAATTCATATGATTTTTTAATTTGATTGGCCAAATACACCCCAAACAGTAAAGGATATTTTTGTATTAAACCGTTAACCCCTCCGACTAATAAATTTATACCTCTACATCCATTTCAAAAAGATATCCATATTTATTAGATAATGAGGTGTTTTTATATTGTAGTTGATTTTCAAAATTTTAATATATTATATTAATGTATCTATTATCTTTTATGTTTTGTTTTTTGTTTTTTTATCACTCTATAAAACTCATCTTTAGAAAAATGGAGATTTAACATTGGATTTTCTCTTAATGGGCGGAGAAATGCCTATTTGAGTTTATCAAATGTAAGTTCCTAATTTTTTTTGTTCTAATATTTTATTTATGGATAAATTGATTAGTTTATGTGGTCACCCCCATTTCCCCCATGTCAACTTCTTCTTTATGTCTATATTTATTCATCTAATTCGTCATTTCAATACTACATATGGTTTACTAGTATGGATATGGTGAT
Source organism: Viscum album (assembly GCA_963277665.1). NCBI lineage: Eukaryota > Viridiplantae > Streptophyta > Magnoliopsida > Santalales > Viscaceae > Viscum > Viscum album. The sequence goes on along the minus strand of OY728123.1, from coordinate 1,417,013,689 downwards.
GTGTGAGAAATGGAATCTGAGACCTAGTTCAAAAGACTATTATTCTATATGCATAGGTATTAGTGTGGGGTAACAAAAATATTTTCCATACAACCCATTAGCCATTGGATCGAGAAGAGGCAAAGGTACTATTGAACATAGGTGTTGTCTTCAGGATACCAAAGAGTGGAAATAAATTCAAAGGGCTTAGTGAACCATTGGTGGACAATTTTCCCTAAAGAACTCGTAACATGATAAAATAATAGAGAATATCACAAAACCAATATACATAATGTATGAATTAAAAATCACTTAACTCGATTAAATACCAATAAAGATCAATATCAGTGTAAAATTCGAAAAGGATAAAAGGGTGAAAGGCTAAAACTCAAATAGAAAGACATCAACACCAAATGTAACCGTCCTAGATCAATATTCATACACTCCACTAATACATTTTTATCAACCAAACAATGATTTCAAGGATCCCCACTAGGAAGTATGAGAAATTACCCTTCCTTGTGTCTTAATAGGTGAAATATGAAAATGAACCCAAGTTACCAAGAAGAGAGTGAGTATATCACTCAATAGGATATCCTCCAAAAAATACCATCACCTGTAACTAGGAGAATTAATAGTTAAAAATTTTTATGAAAAATAGTTGTTGAGAATATCACATAAGTTTATAAAAGTTAAGTAGTTAATGAAATTAATTTAATTAAATTAATCCTTACACTTTCTCTTTCACTTTCCTCTTGGAATAAACAACCCTTGTTCCAAACGCATATACACACATGCATACCAAATGACAATCCCAACACTCATGAGTAGAATTCCATATTTCAACAACTCATCAGTACGTGATATTTTGGTGATCCTTTATTGTTGGTATTTAACACCATGATTGTTTCTAAATGTCCATATGTAATGAAATATAAAAAAAATTTCTATGTATTCCATGAAATTTATCGATATCATAAAATTTTCTACACAAAAATTTAATTTGAATACTTAATCCTTTGAAAAAAAATTAATTAAAGTATTACATTGGCATATTTCAAAAATTTCATTTGGAAATTGAATAAAAATGAAGGTTACAAAAAAAATATTCAATATATTTCCAATCAACCCATAAGAAAAATTTATCAATATTTAATCCAAAAATTTCTAGTATAGTAGACATAGAGATAATCCTCCTACCTCGACTAGGATTTTATAAATGAATCCAATATGATTCTAAAGATCATCCTCTTCTTCTTTTTACCTTTAAAAACATGAAAATATATCATTAATAGAATTCTAAACCCATATAACTGATATTACACACCAATATATGGTTCTAGGTGAGACAGTTCAAGGTTATTCAAGATGAGAAATAGGGAGGAGTTATTAACCCTTGATTCCACAAAACAAATAACAATGATTCACTTTACAAGGAGTCTAGATGTCTAAGATCACTGGAAATATCAAAGGTCTTCCATAAGAGTTGAGAGGAGAAAAGAAACAGCTTATCAAAAAAATATAGCAACTTGGTACGGAAATAATGTCTAGCCTAAAATGATTTTATGGCTTAAATTAGAACATTACATTGTATGTTCATCATGAATAAATTAAACTAAAATACACATAACCTAAGTAATTTCTTTCATGAAAACCACATTTTATGGCATTAATATTTTTTTCTTCCTAAACTTTTCATGTGAAATATTTCCCAAAAAAATAACATCCTAAAACCCATGTTTGTTGAATAATTTTTTAGTATACATTTTTCTAGCAGCTATACTCCACGATCTTCCATTTTTCAACTACAAATGCATGTTAAAGAAAACCTAAAGGCTCCAAAAGAAAGATAAAATTCCTCAATTGAAAATATACCTCAACCCGGGGCTACTAAATTCGTCTTTAATTTAGGATTTAATTCATTAAGAAGATTAATATCAACATTAATCTGGAAAAAGTCAAGAAATTTCTCCCACAAAACCGTTTCTCATTCCCATTTTTCCTCTTGAACCTATCCATGCTACTGTATTAGTGAAATCAATGTAATAGTCTTCTATAAAAGGGTATTTTCTTGTCTATAAATATTCTATACCAGTGCATGGAAAAATGTTGCATCATGGTCAAGAGTAATATGATCTTAATTGGTCACATAATGAGCATCTGGGTGATACCTCTTTAGTTGTTAAATATAACAGATTTTTTGAAAAGCACTCGATATCAGCGTAAAAACTAATTGATATATGATAGTGATAATTGGCTCAATAGCCTCCAATGGTCCCACATACCTTGGGGATAACATTATTTATGTCCCCAGGTGTCGACGTCCAAGCATGGGTAAAACATTCAAGAAGATGTGGCCATTCATGTAAAAAGTTGAAGGTCGGTTATGATTAACTACATACGATTTTAATCTCCTTTGAGTCATGTTGATTTTTATTTGGGTCATTTGAATTTTCTATTTAGTATGATGAAAAATACATGGTCCAATAAAAGATTATTTTCCTTTTTACACCCAAAATAATGGATAATGTAAAGGATAACCATAAAAATCCTTGAAGCAGACCACCTATATTATTTCTTAATAGTTGTCATTATAGGAGAATCTGACTAATGACATATAATCCTCCCATGAACCACCAATGCCCATGACATGCACTCAAAGCATACCATACCATGTATAAATAAATAATTATTTTTTATCTATATATAGATGATTTGTTGTGCTAAAATGTAATTGAAATCCCAGGTCCTACTGTAACGACCAGGAAAATAAAAAAGTGAAATTAGTGTCTCTATCAGACACAATCGGAGAAGGAACTCCATATAACCAAACAAATTCTCGAATAAATAATTTTTCAAATTACTCTACCATGTTTGTTTCTTGGAATAGGATAAATTCTTCCAACTTGTTAAATTGGTCTTCTACTACCAAGATATAATTATATTTTCATAACATTCTAGGTAGCCCTATGAAAAATCCATCACAATTTTCTACCACTTCCGTACATGTATAGACATTAACAATATCATACAAATAATTAAATTATATTAATCTTTTACCTAAAAACATTTTAGAAATCTCATCTTATATTCTACAATATTATGTCTCATACTTACCCACCAGAAATCTAATTTCATCACCTTGTATATTTTCTCATCACCTAAAAGAATAGACCATTTTAGATGGTGGTATGTTGAATAGAGTTTTTCTTGGAAGGATTGAGAAATAAAAAATTAATTTCAAAATCATAATATAATTTTTTTTTCTTTTTTCATTCATAGGATGTATCACAACCATTTAGGTTAGTCCTAGTGGTGATACAACTTGGATCTGATTTCTGAGTTTCATAAACTAAATTCAAAAATTATTTGAAAATACTTTCTTGGATAAAAATGAGATGCTCAACCTATATAGTAAAACATAAAAAAATTAGTGAACATGCTCATTAACATCAATTGGTCAAGATCTTCTCAGACATCTTGGATGTATGATTTATAACTAAACACATATGTTATTGAATTTCGTTTATCGACTGTATGTACAAATTTGAAATAAAACATCTATAGGTACTGTATCCATAATTGTTTCCCCAATTTAAAGTCGTACTGAGAAAAAATTATTTCAAATTATTATGGTTAGTTAAAAATATGAAAATTTATCCAAATAGGTAATTCATAAATGTTTTTAATCCATGAAAAACCAAATCTATTTGCTTGCCATGCATAGAATAATTCTTCTCATCCTCTCCCAAATTCCTCATACCATAAAATACAACCTTGTCTCCCAACATGAGAACATGACTTAAAATGGATCTAGATTTATCACATTATACCACATAACTGTTACCAAGTTCCAACAATATTAGGACAGGTCTTGAGGTGGGGATATTTATGAATAAATTAATATTTTATCTCATGGTTCCCACTATACAAATAAAACCACATTCTTTATTTTATTATTTTTTGTTTTGGCCCACTTTTATTTAGTAATATTTGAGAATAAATGAAGGCTAGTTAATTCATATGTTTGGGGGGTGATTTCAACCTATGTTTAGAAATTTCTATTTGTTTATTTTTTATTTTAATGATTTTAAATTTAATAAATATGTAATTTGAATTTTAACATAGTATTTTTTTAGAATTTTTTGGATCTTAAGATTAATCGAATGATTTGGAAATCCCATACCATCTTGGTATTTTTGGGACACAACTTGATTTGAATATTTGAGGATTTAAATGATTTCTGAAATGTTTTTTGTTTCCATCGATTTAAAATTTTCTATTTAAGGATGTTTGATTGATTCTGATACACATGTGCACTAGAATTATTGAATATTAGTATATTTCATAACCTGGTAGGTCACAAAACATTTTTTTAATATTCATTCAATTTCTCTTATTAATGATTTTCTTTTAAATTTTATTGAGATCAGGAACATGAAATTATTTCTCTTTAAAATGTTTTTATTTCATATAATGTTTTTAATATGAATAAGGAATTTTTTGGATATAATAATTTTAATTTTATACCTTCTCTTTACATTTACCCTTGTTTGGTCATTAAAATCCATGAATTTTATTATAGGTTTAAGCCATATTAATGTCTTTTTTTATTTACAAACCTTTACTATTAATATTTTTCATGGATATTTCATGTTTAATTAAGGAGGAAGGTATATTCATATTATTTCTTTGAGAAGAAATTAATTATCAGATTGTGAGGTGTGTTTCAACATTTTGGGAATTATAGAAATAACCATGATTATATTAAATTCATTGTACATCAATAATATCATCATATTATTTAAGAAACAGAAAAAATTGATGAAAATTGAGATGAGACTGTATTATTCATTTTTATTAGGCACATGAATTTTCATTAATTTACAGCATTTTTTATCATCTCATATTCAAGGATAATGAATTGAAAAACACAACATAAAAAGGAGAATTGTTATTAAATTATTTATTGTTCTCATTGATAACTCAATCCCCATGTCAAAAAATGGTGTGTGTGTTTCATTTGTATGGTGAATTGAGTGAGGTATTTTTTATATGTTTTCACTTCAATATCCATGTGTTTTTATTTAAGAGTTTATTTAGAAATTTACATCCTTCATAGATTTAAATGATTCACCTACAGACCTATACTTAAAGAATCACCATGAAAAAAGACATCTTGATTGAACTAATTTGGGTATATGATGACCACTTTAACATTTATATCAATATATTCTTCCCATTCCACTTTATTTTGCTTATTTTAATTTTAATACATTATATAGTGGAGTATTATTGAGGTGTTGATGCATGCCAAACGGATCTCTTAGAGATAGTCTGAGAGAGTATTATCATATATTCGAAGGTCATGTTGTGGTGTAGTAAAATTTCAAATGGTTAGATATTGAGTGATAGTTCTTAATCCCAATACTAAGTGGAATATTGAGAGTTAATGAAATTATTGTTATGAACTGCCTAGGATGATATCTTTTATTTCACCAACATATTTTTGTTCTCCATTTTTGTTTTAATTTTATTTTATATATTTTTATTGTATACATTTCAAACCACTAATTATATTAATATTTATTTTTAGTAGTATCTTTTGATTTATAAATATTAATGATAGAAAATTGTTTTTTTGTACATTTCATCCTTGTGAGATTAGCCCTGGTTATACACTATGTTACATACATAAGAAAATAACAAAATATTGAATTAGTACTCATTAAAAATCCCTCACATCTCCCATATCACTATGGTAGCCAGATGGTTATGTCATAACTTCAAAAAAGCTACATATTCAAAATACATCCCACCTTCAGATAATGTTGTAAGGTATTGACTCTTTTCTTCTACTCTATTGTCTAAAAATATAGAACTATATGAAATCATCCACACTCCATACTTAAAAATTTTATAGAAAACCTTTTTATCATATTTTTAATAGAAATTATATTCGTCCTTAATATTTGGATGTGTCACACTCCCTAATAATTTTGTTGTCTTTCACTCCTTATTCAAATGAAATCATCTTGCATACCAACTATCTCCGACTTTTTCATCCTCAATATGTACAATATAGAATCTTCATAAAATGTAGTTTTTTAAATTTCCTCTCTGAGACATTAAGTGAAAATAAGCTTTATAGTCTATCACCCAAGACTAAATTAATCTAGTACATGTTTGTACTAATCAAAATCACTCTTCCAAAATAGGATTTTTAGATCCACTTCTAGAAGTATATATTCTAAAATTCAACCTATTACCTCAATTACAACACATGGGACCACCATCCAACTTTTTTATCCTAATTTAGCTTATCCTTCACATATTATTTATTTAACTCATCCATTATACATATTTCCCACTCCAATTTTCACTATACGAATTTCTAGATGATACTTGGAACTTATTGTAAAAAAGATCTTTATTTATTATAAGGTCTTAGATATCCTTATACAATATATGGATCTTCCCACGTGAGTTATTCATAGTAGTGACCACATCATCCCAATATTCATAGAATTATGAGAGAAATAGAACTACCCATTCAACATCTCAAAATATTACAATCAATGAATTATTATCATGTTTAAGTCGTTAATATTATCGGTGCAAAACTTCCCTTCTAGAATTATAATGATGAATAGTCGCATAAACAAGAACACTTTGTTCATCATCATGGGATTGTAATATATTTTAAATAGGCTCTTCAAAATTTCTATTATAGTCTTTACTTATTACGTATTAAAATCCATATTGTGGGATTATAAAATTTGTATAATCATGAAATCTTTCATTTACAACAAGACTCATCCATCTGTGATCATCACTTTTCTTTTGGTACTCATTGGTGGAAGATCAAAGAACCACTATAGTGGGAAATAATATATCTACATATTTAATAACCCCAAAAATATTCTTTTAAGTAACATAACTATACCTTTCCCTTGTCCAATAACCTTTCTCTAGAAAATATTAATTGCCACTAACAATTATTATATATATAAGGTGTCAGGTACTTCTTAGTAATACTATCCTATATGGTGATGTGCACTATGATGACATTAATCTATGAATTTAAACACATTCACCAAGTTTTTTCCATCTATAACACTCTAACAAAGCTTTTATAGCACATGTTGGGATCACATGTATCATCTGTTAAACCCATAGATGATTTCCCCAAGAAAAAAATAAATGATTTTTTTTGTTGAAAATAATCCTATTATATAGTTTTCAGATCATCGTTAAATTGTACACAAATCATTTCACTGAAATTTATTTCCTCTAGCCACAAAAAACATGACTTCTAGAAGAAGGTAATTAAAAGAAACAAATTCCTAATAACAAAAAAAAATATCAATAGGGTTTAGAATTACATCCAAATCCATGGGAGAATCACCAAAACACATTTATTCAATTAAAAAGAAATTGATTTCAATTCACTCTAGTGTACAAAATCATGTGATCCACCATACTAGAAAAGGTGGAAACAAACTATTCTGCATGGTGGTCACATTCATTCTATATTTTTTGGAAGAAATTCTCCTCACTAGATCACCACATACAATTCTATATTTTTTTGAATACCTTCCACCAACTCAAATTCCAGCCCTGTTATATATCTTTATCAACTCATACTTTCATAACATACCTCTTATAATTTTTTCATTTATTGAAAAACCACGCTATCAAAAAGTTAAGTGGTCGTGAATAACATCCAACCAACCCTTCCAGTTGTTGGATTGGTAGTCCTAAACTCAATTATACATAATTTAGATTTCAAGTATATTCAAAGAAGGTAATATTAGGAGAATATCTTCTAATATATTTTCCTTTTTTCTAAATGAGTTTAATATAATAATTCGTAGATTATCCATCGCATTGAAAATATCATACAATAGTTCCATGATACTATGATAACCTTAAAATGATTGATGATATTATTAAATATCTTCCTATGGTTGAATAACATTTTATGAAGGAATACATTTTAGGTTGATTACCAGGGTTGATTACTCATATGAATATGATACTAAATCTAATGATGTTCTAAATTGATAATCGTCAGGATGGGAGACTATTAAAATAGATTGGATAGTAGTAAATCCATATGTTTACCTGTCATTGGATATTAATATTTTCAATAATATTAAATAATCCATATATTTTAAGATTATTATTAATGAATATCATCAATCACACATTTAGATTTATTTTCATAAACCGCGATGACATATGTTCATGTTAATTATGTGTATTTTTTGTATCTCATGAGTGATATCTTATTAATGTATATGTAAATAAAATATTTTTCCTTACAAATTTTATGGTTGAAAGTATCTTGGACTTATTATTTCGATGGAATCATCAAACTGAATTCAATGGCCATGTTTTAATGATGGGTTTATTTTAGATAGCCACATATTGACTTATCAATCATATTGGTTGTTGGAATGAGTATGAAATTGGTATTATATGATACTGAGAAAAGGGGATTATATTACATGATAATAATTAGTATGTGGTGTTTTTTATTTTTGTGACATATTCTCTCCCTATGGAATCCTTGACCCATTATAATATAATAATCATGGACTTCAAGAAAGAACACCTAATCCCACTAAGAAACTGTCATAGAGGGTTGAACCAAAAGTGTTTCTGTTAATCTTATTAAATTAATATTTTTATTTAATGTTTTGAATAAATATAATTATCTAGAACAAGATGGTGCATTTATCTAGTGTTTATTGATCACAAATATTAAATAAATAATTAGTCTCAATGCAATTTTTTATAATACTCAAATATATAATATTTATTTGTCTATTTTTATTCACAAGGTTATAAAGAATTTTCTATTAATTAATAAATTATTTATTATATCGATATTAAGATAAAAATTTTATTAAATGGATAGTGAATATGATATTTATTTATTTATTAAATGAAAATTATTTATTTAAATATTTATTCAAGAATTAAAAAAACATTGAAGATGATCAGTGGCCTAGATTTTTTTTGTTGAGAAATGTTTTTTACTATACTGTGGAATAATGCTTATCATTATGTGGGTTAGCGTACACAATGTATGAAAATAATAGTATTATTGTTATATTACATGGAATGGCGTGCATTTTGGATTTCATATTCCTATGAGGACATTTTTATAATTGAATAAATTTTATATCATAAATCATTCTCTAAAAATAAATCATTATATGATTTGAGACAACATAAAATATTGTTCATAACACCTCTCAACCCTACAAGTTTCTATCTCAAAGAAGAACATCTAAAGGGTTTTCTTTCAAGCTTTAGTGCGTGTCCTTCTTCATCCTCCTTTCAAGCTGGGGAGATCAAGGGAAAATCATTCCACACCAAAGGAATTGTGGAAGCAATAAAAGGATTAATGCAAGAAGATTGGTATCTATATGGTAACACCTAGAGTGCCATCGGTAACATTTATAGATTGAGAAAATGTGTGTGGTTTATCAATACAGTGATTCTATACTGGGACATCATTAGAAAAATGGAAGTGTCGTTAAATAGTGTTTTTAATATCAACTCCTCAATAAAATAAATAACTCAAGATCGAGTAATTTTTATTATAATTAAATTAATTATAAATTTAACATTAATAAATTCCTATCTTAGTATATAAATATATTTCAATATTCGTTGGAAATATTTCATTGGTCATATAGTTCATTGTCTTTTACATTTCAGACTCTTCATTCAATCTTAAAAAACTGAATTAGTTATTTACTAAACTAAAATTCCACTATCCCCAAAAACATTAATTATTATAATAGTGGTAACATTCAATTAATAATTACCTATTTAGTTATTTTACTATTTTATATCATTAAAATTTAGTTTTAATTTCGTTAAATTCATTTATTTTTTATAATTCTCAACATTTATTCTTCCCCACATTGTTTCTTACTCATATATTCCATAATTTCTTTATAAATGCACAATGAACTTATAGAAAATCCATCTAGAGGGGAAAATTTATTTTTTAATAACATAAGCCTACATTTTTTATTTCTTGTTTGTACATTCCATATACACGTGTTCACTACACTAGGATAAAATGTTAGAAATCTGGGTCATCATATAGTAATGACATGCAGAACGAATTATATTATCAAATTTTTTATGATTCATACAGACATCCAGATGTTTTTGGGGACACATGTTGTGTAAATCACTTATATGTTGTGTTTTCAATGTTTTTTTACGTTATAAAACACTAGTTCAACATACATCGTGTATTTATTACAGGACACATACAAAATTGTATCCATGTAACACAATTATAACACTACATGTAACTTTTGTACACACTGTGTACCTTATAAATGTCTTTGACGTAGAACGCAATCAATCCATAGGAATTTACTACAGATATATGGTATAGAAGAATACATAGAATGTAAATTATATACATGACATTTATCATACCTATTAATATAGAAATATAAAAAATAATTATTTACTCTATGAATCCTCACAAATACATGTTAATGATTCAGTTATTGATATTTCACATCGGTTGATCGGTTTTATATTATATTAATTGATAATTAATTTTTCGTAAAATGTACAATTCTAAGTCCTGGTTGATCATTACATATTTTATTCTAGATTTGCATTAAATCTATACACACCATGTAATTTTCAATAATATTAAATATAATTTATTGAATGTAAATTAACTGAAATTATGTCACATGTCATGTATATGATGAATTAATTTATGAATCATATAATTAATCAATTTAATTCATGCATATTTTATCTTAATAAAACAATGAATTAAAATGAATGTTATCCAGTTAAATTTAATGTGAATTTATTTTATATGTGAATGATAATTAGCCTGTACTAACCTATATATGTGTGTACAATTTTTAAATTTAATTATGGAATGATATTTTATAATTTTTGTTTATAAATTTAAATGATGGACATTGATTCATCTCCCCCCTTATTATGTATGGGACTCTGTGCCCATGGTTTTTTTATATAACCACCCCTTCTATATTTCTTTAGCTGTGGGTGATGTAAATGTATTATAATGATGTATATCCCATGGGAATGGAGTTAGTTCAAGACAGATCCAAGTCAAAACAAAACCTAATAGATACAAATAAAAGTGGTGGAATGTTTTAAGTTGAGACAAGATCATCTTAATAGACAAAACATTACGTAAAGATCATGGTCATGCCACATTTTATTTATATTATTTATTTTGGTTGTATTATTTATTTTAGGGATATAGAACCAAGATCACATAAATAAGTGGTCTAATATAAAAATATGGAATTAAAATAAAATGAATATGTGTGAATATTTTATCTATATCTGGTTAATTTTTTATGTAAAATCTACTTAATATAAATAAGGAATGTAAATGGATACAATTAAAAAGTAGATAAATAATATAATTTTTTTTTTAATATTTTGTAAAAAACATTCTATTATATGATTTAAGAGGGACCAAACATACCCTAGGATCAATATATGGAAACTGAGAGGGGGTTTAATCAAAGATCAATTTTTATTCTATTTGAAAGATTCTTCAAATTTTTAAGTAAATATTTACTAACCTCTAAAACATGTTAAAGTTGTGAACCACTCAAATATTAATCACAAACTCACCTTTCATATGAAACAATTATAAAGAGAGATTGAAAATTGATATTTACAAGGTTTGGTAAAACTATTTAATCCTTTCTATGTTAGTTATTATCCCCCAAAATGATTCATTTAATTTCTCTATAGTATTACAAATGCATAGGTATCTACTAGTTATACACCCCATTAATCATTCCTCTAGCTAACCTAGTTTCTACCCCACTACAACCAGATTTTCTGCCATAATGTTTTTAACCTCCAAACTATCATAAATATACTCTCTTTCATCGTAGAAAGATATAAATCACATCCAATAAGAATTTTTAGTAATTGCTTATTCCCCCCATTTACAAGTTCATTCCTTCTTCTTTTCTGATGAAATATAGAATGATCTTATCTTCCTTCACAAGAAAGATAGATAACCTTCTCCATTCTACAAACATCAATATATTCAATAAATTCATTGCAATTATAATGGCCTTGAAACATCCTATTCAATTTTTTAGGATGTAGATAATCTCATTCAAAACATTTCATGACAACATTCAAAAAACTTCTTTAGTAAATTTTCAACTGATTCACTCCATCTAGTTTTCCCTCTATATAAGGAATCCATTTGGTTTTTCAATGTATATTCAGTCCTCAAATCACTGAATTTTAGTTTGGTAAATCATAGTATAATATATATCATCAATTTACACTTTCTCTTATCGATAAACATCCTCCAATATAGTAGAATCGTAATCGATAACAAACTATGTACTTCTTATTCATCTAATGATTCATAGTATGTTGCAAATTATTCTCCATCTAATGAAACATGGTATAATGGAAATAATCATCAACTAAGTTGGAACAATTTTTTGAAGCTCATGGAATAATACTTTTATTACTTTAGATCCTTCACACATGACAATTGTTCATACATACATTCCTTTTTATTCCCATTTACGTAGATTTACTTTCAAAAGTTTAAGATGTAACTAAAATGTGTTCCCTAGTCATTAAATATTTATATAATGAATATTATTCTCAATTATATTTTATGATAGTGTTATCAAATATTATAGAAACTTATTTAATGTTTCTAATGTTTTTTAATGCTTCAAATTCATTAAAATTCCTTCAAATCAATGTTAAGTAACTTCTACAAATTGCAAAAATATTTTTAGATGAAAAACAATAAAGGACTTGATTCAAAATTTTCATTGTTAATGTCTTCAAAATATTTATATAAATATAATTACATACTCTTTTTTGGTTTACTTCTTCATTTAATTTATTATAAATTCACTATACGATGGTTCAACTTCAGCATTCTCTATTCGATGGATCTAATAAGATTCCATCAAATGATGTACCATTATTCGGTTTTCCATCATTAGGGAAACATCATCCATTATGATCCATATATTTTTGATTGATGAAAACTCATATATTCATCTAATGAGAATTAATACTTCTCTACATATGATTGTATTCATATACAACCTCTAATAAATTTATTTTAAAATTTTTATATGATCATTATTATATTGCTCGAACTATAAATAACACAAAATTCTCAAAATCATTAATCCAGTAACATTGTATATTTTTTATCTAATGTCCATGCATCTGATGGCTTTTTTTCTAGTAATATTTATCCATAACATCTATATGTTGGTATATGTCTAGTGGATCATACATTGAATTCATTCAAATCTTTTTCATGAACATTTTTTCATCAGTTTGATCTGGTGTCTTGTGCATTGTATTCTTACAAATATTTGTCTAGAACGTTATATTTTCCATATTATTCACATAATGTTACTTTTTACATATAGAATTTTTAATCTCCTAAAACTCTAACATTCTTCATAACCCATCTTTTTACAGTTTATAAAAACTCAGACAACTTAGGTTTTATCGTGACATTCTTCATGATATTAAATATTTAATAATATCTTAGAACCATCTGAATTTATATGAAATGTTTCATAACATAGTTAGGTAACAATTTATATAGTCTTTTATGAAAGTTACCACACCTCATAAAGAAACTACCTTATCTTCTATTAATCGAGAAAAATCATCACTCAACATTCTCTTAAAACACATGTTGACTTATTGAAAATAAACTACCAAACAAACTTTGGCACAAAAATATCTCCCCTTGAGTTCGTTATCAATACCCACATAAAAATTAAAATATCTTCAATGTATATATGTGTGATCAATATTCTATTCTTGATGTTTTCTTCTCCTTCAATGATATACCCCCCCCCCATTGAAAATAAAATTCAAACGGTGTCATTATGATCATCTCATATCATCTTCTTTTATTTAAAAACATTTGACCTTTTATCCAAATAAAAAGAGTATCACATGAGTTTCTTAAAAAACAATATTTAACTAAACATCTGTAAGTCGACAAGGGTTCCACCCAGTATAGAAAACAAGTGTGTGTAATAAATGTTGTCAATGATTTCCATAAAATTTCATTCATGTAACGATTTCTTCATGCTTCATTCAATATTTTAATGTCAACATAAATCTTTGAGACTGTATAAAGGTAAATAACATACCTATCACAAGTAGAATATAAAAATAGATCATGTGTATGAACTCATCTTCCAAACATCTTATATTTCTTAAAATCATTATTTATTTTTATGAAAACTATGATGCACCAAAATCATATTCATATTTTCTCCCCCTCAAGGGTAGCACTCTATTCTTTTACCCGATAATAGCAATGCTCCATGACAGACATTTTTCTTGAAGTATAAACTAAGACATCACTTACATAGTTTCCTTAATTTTTCTCTATGAATTCCATGAAGGTTAATAAAATTTTGATATTATATAGGGAATAAGAGGGGATATAATTCTTCCTTATAAGTAACATTCACACTGAGAGCTTTATCATTGTTCAGAATTCTTCATATTCTTAGATCAAGTATAGGATATCCTTTATTTTTTCAAATATATAGAATATTCAGATGAAGTCATAATCTACTCATCATCTTTATTAATATTTTTATACCTTGAGTTTCATGCATTCTTTTAAGTATTTATTTTTAGGATGTTAATATAGTTATACAATATTTTGTATCATGTCCATATTTCAGACATATCCTAAAATATGTCTAAATTTTAAAACTACTAATTTTTGGAAAATTGTTATCAACTATGTTATCATCTTAGGATACTGGTTTCTTCCAATTTTACATTAGTTTCCATTAGTGATTCCTCTGTATTTCAATCCATGGATATATGATCATGCAAAAAGACAAAACATTTTATCGTTTCTTTCGGTATTTTTTTACCTTTCTGACAATTATTAATTCACTTTTTATCATAAAATTTTTTAATCATTTTATTTCCCTCTCTTAAACCCTTTATATTCTTTACAATCAATTATTTATTTTCAAACTCATCATAATTTCATAGAATTTTTGTTCTTCTGTGCTCATTATATCCTCCATAGTTCATGAATGTTTTCTACAAAGGTTTGTTTCTACCAACATAATTATTATCTATGATCAAAAAATCCACAAAACCAATAGAGATATCTAAATATGGATCGTCTAGAATGATAGTAGTGCTACAATAATTTTTTTTTGTTTCCATTTGATAAATAGTTGGAGAAATTATTCACGGAGAGGCATTCATGGTTAATTCCAATCTTTCATAATGGATGATGTTTTCTCACAAATATTAACTTTGAACCTCCAATGTTAGTAGAATTATATTTAAATTGATATTATTTTCCAATAGAAACAACTTATTTCTATACATCTATATTTTTACCATCTTGACAAGTTTCACCCCTAACATTAACTACTTTGGTTAATTCTTCTTTAAAGAAATTAACTCACATTGTGTAGTAAGACAAATAATTTTTTTTAAATAAAAATAATTATTTGTTAGTTAAAAATCAATTAAGAAAAGTCACTATATTATATGATTCAAATAACCACATCCTATTATTCATACCTTCCTAAAATAGTATAATCTATACCTTGTTGTGATTTTCCTTCTCATATAAGGTTTTCTCATAAATCATCAAATTTCTATCAATCTCACCAACATTAATTTTTTGAGATCTAATCACATTATGTTTTATCTCCTTCTTTTTGATTTTATCTCCATTTTAAAAATATATTTCCTTAACTTATTTCATTAAAATTTTTATTTTCTACTTGTGTTTTTAATTTTTCTTAAGTAATGCGTCCAAATTTTTTTTATAATCAACCCAATTTGTGTCGCTTCTTCACTATAATCATTATTTTCTGATATGTAATTTCCTTTTCAAACTCAAGAAATGATGTTGACATAAAAAGCATAATGACTGTTAGATAAAAAATCAACCCTCTCTATTTTTCTCAAAAAACATTTCTTCTTAATGTAATGTATTATTTTCTTATTTTTAATTAAATTTTATTTCACATATTTTATGTCTCCATCTTATGACTCATAATCTCCATACATATTCTTAGCACCAATCTATACAAAATGGCCTTTATTATTAAAATTCTAACATATAAGAAAAATTCTACTTCTCCGCATTTCCTTATTATATATCTTATAACAAATAGTGATGTCTATGTTGGAGTCTAATTAATTTTCTTCTTCCTATAAATAATTTGATTCTTTCACAAATTCTTTATCTATTCCCTTCCCTTCTAACACATATTCAAAATCCATTTCTTCTATAGCCTTCTTATTAAAAAACATTTCCACAAATGTTATTCCAAAATAAAATATCTGAAATTCAAAAAAAAATATATCTTTCCAATATTCTAAAGTATTCACATTATCATAATATCTATCTAGAATTTTTCTCATTATTTTATTAATGATAGTAGAATCTTCTATCTTATCACTAAAACCTCTGATATTTCTAACTATCTCATTAACTCTTATAAAATTTTTATTAATACTTTCTTCATCAGCTATCTTAATATCTTTAACCCTTCTCATCCATATTTTTATCTTAGCTTCTTTAACATTATCATATCCTCTAGAATAGCTTATCAAATTATCCAACATTTTTTATCCATTTAATGACCCATAATCATTATACAAAAATTATATATTAGATTCATCAACATGGAATTCTGATGTTTTCCATTGACATATATATAACACTCCTCAGAACCTTTCATTGATACATCATCAAAGGGGATAAATCCCATAGTTTATACATATCTAACTTCAGGGAAAAAAGATAAAAAATAAAGTGACGTCCTAATATTAAAAATTTTATAGTTTTTGGAATACAAAATTGGACCTCCCATGTTTTTAACTGAATTAAAATTATCAATTATCATAGTTTGATCTTTCAAAGAGATCATGACTCCAATACAAATAGATGTTCTATTCGATCAATGTGGTTTTAGTGAGAGGGGTTGAATCAGTCACCATGATTTCTCTTATTGAAAATTTCATTAAAATATTCATGTAAAATTTTCCTAACCAATGAAAATTGTTAGAGTTATGATCCACTTAAATATAAATCTCAACCTCTCATTTTGTATAAAACAAATTTAAATAGAAATAAGTACATATATTTATAAGGTATGGTATAAATTCTTAATAATTTTTTTCTCTTTATTCCCCACAACGTGGATTTTATTAATATGTTCATTGTATTAAATAAAAATAGTAAAAAATTAGTTTTACAACACAATAATTATTAATCCAACTAACCTTTGTCATATCCCCATTAATCAACTCTTATACCATAATTGGTTATACGCCCCAACTATACTAATTTTATCATCTTTCTTCAAATCTAGTTATACCTCCCATATAATTATCAATTTATGTAATTGTTTATACCTCCAGTTATAAGATCATTCCTTATATATTTTGATACATGGAATAAATATATTATCATTCTCCATAATAAATTTAGTTCACATTCAGTAATGTAAAAACATTAAGATCTTAAGAAACACTTTTAATTGTACATTTTCCTTGAAGAATTCAGTAATTTTTTTAATAACTATATAGTCTCATTCAAAACCATTTTGAAATTCATCCAAAATACATATAAAATGGTCACCTAATCAGCTCTATTCAATAATCCATATGTTTGATGAATCTATCCGTTTTGTATCCTTATGATTCTCCTAAAATCACTACACTTTAATCTATAATAACACATTCTAATATATCTTAGTATTCATTTATTAATCTATCTAGTGAACTTCCTTAAACTGAGTTGAAAATCAATTGGAAGATCACTTTTTTACTTATTATTCATCTGATGATTTAGGGTCCATTAAAATATTTTATTCATCCATTGAAACTCAATATTATAGAACTCTTATTCCTCTAGATAAAAACATTATATGTTTGCTCATAACACAATATCATTAGTAATTTGGAACATTTTCACATTAATATTATTAATAACTACTATAATTTTTATATCCATTCATGTAGATCCAATTCGAGGAGTTTAGGTGGGAACTAAATTGTTTTTTCCAACTCACTGGAACACTGTATCTTAATGATGTTGCACAATATTATTTATTGGGATGATTATTAACTCTTTTGGAATATTCTGGAATACTATTGATGTTTCTTGATATATCCCCTTTCATCGAACATCCTAAAATTCAATATTAAGGATCTTATGTGAACATCCTTAACCTTTCTAGTTGATATACATTGAATAACATGCTTCATTATTGACAATGTTTATGGAATTTACAATTTTTATTTAAATACCCATAGATCTCTTTTTTGGTGTATATAAATCCATTTTCTTAATTACATTTTCTCTTTTTGATGGTACACCATCAATATTGTCTTTAATAGGGATCCCCCAAGCTTCCATCGACTGATGGACAAGAAATATATTTAAATTTACTAGGATACATTCATCTATTATTCTCTACAAAATTGTGTCAGATGACATCTCATATCTCCATCTGATGAATATTCATACTTCACTTCATATGGTTCTTTTCGTATGAAACAGCCGATCAATGACATGGTAAACCACTATCCAATAATTCTACCATTACTCAAAATCTTCTTTACAAAATATTCTTGGAATCATCTATATATTAACATCATGAATGTTTTCATAATGTTTGACCCTCCAACAAATGTTCATCAATTGATATTTGTCTAGAAAAATTGTCTATTGGTCTATGTTTGGTGGTTTATACATATAATTCATACAAATATTTTCACTCGAGAAATTTCCTTTGGATTTTATATGATTGATAACACTTGGACTCCTTACATATCATCATCGAGAACATCAATGTCTCTCTTATATTCACATCATATAAATCTTTACAAATAGAATGTCGAGGAAAATTTTAATTATTAGGAAGTCAAATATAAGGTAATTTCTATGATTAACCAAACATTAATTTAATATCATTTTATAAGTCTATTTAATAAAAATGAATAGGAACATTTAGTGAAAATATTAGAAAGGATTTTAGGATTGGGTATTCCACTCAACAGATCAAGGAGCTGTAAACCCATAGTTTTCTAGACTGCATACCTAAATACTTTCTTGTAATTCACATGGTCCCAATCTATATTATAAGAAGGAAAATATGGATAATACAAACTAGGATGTCTACACAATAAGTTATTTTGAGTATAATGGAGAGGGATATTGAGACTTTATAAAATATACAAATAATTAATAATTAAATTAAATTATGCCATCTTACATACTACGTATTCAAGTGAAGTACTAATAATATTATTTTTCATTGTTTTAGTGGAATTGAAATTTAATAAAAAATATTACACATGTAATAAATTCTAGTGAAATAATATCTCTTTACTAAAAGTAACTTCTAGGAATGCTTCAAATGAATAGATTTTTTATGACACTACAATTGGATGTCTCACATGAAAGAAGCGACAATCCTTGGTCTTCTGGAAATGAAGGTTAGCGATGATGAGTTTTCTATATATAAAAATTACATGAATGACCCTCTATATATTTGATGTTTATGTTTTCATCCACGTCTATTAATCATAGAAATTTATATAAGAACATGGATGCATACATCATGCTCACTAGAATATAGAATATTTAAAAGGTTGGATCCAAACAATAATGGTTTAAGATACCCAAGGAACTCTTTATAAAAAAACATAGATAAGGTTCACCAAATAGGTACCATGTACTCAATAACAGTCACTATATTGACATTCTATATTTTTTAGGGTTTAACTTTCCTAAATAAATGTGAAACAATCCCATTATTTCATCACACCCCTATAGTTTCTATATCTTTTGTGTAAATATGAACATAGAAAACCTTGAGAAGTCTCTCCCAGATCTCCTCTTTGTACTTTTCTTTATTGATAAAGATATGTATCAGGAAAAGGCCTATATTCTTATGGTTAATCAGAGGAAATTATAGGTGATAAGATATATTACTAACACTATGTTTAAATATTCTTTGCAATTTCATTCTTTGAAAATCGGGCTCAAGGGGTAGACAAGAGTGAAGGACACTGTATATTTCACTTATGGAAAGAATGAACAATGGATGAAAAAATGAACCGAAACATTGAAGCAATGGGAAGATTCATGTGTGGTTATTATCAAGTGAAAAATATCTATTTCAAAAAAATAGCTATTAGATATCACATCTGGTACTCAAATATGTATTCATATATAAAAAAATAGATTATGAAATATTGTCAGTAGTGAGGTAGAACAATGATTATCCAATGTTTCCTAACTTATTGTTGTTGATTTTGGTGACTACCACCTCATGTAATGACTGAAATGATCTTGGTGTTAAATTTTTTTAATATGTTTTATCGGTTACCAGAAAAATTATTATTTTTTCTATAATTGAAACAATAAGATTTATTTTAAATTTTTGGAATAATTTTTTCTTCTATTATAAAGATATATTTTTTGTGGTATGTAATATCAAACAATCGTATTTATATGTTGACTAAAAAAATAATTTAAAAATAATTTAAATAGTTCTTGTGAATCATACTAAACCCATCTATGGAATAACTATATATGATAGGTAAACAAAACTTTTCTGAAAAAATTACACCAAGATGGATATGTGGATTCATTTGAACTAAATGCACTTGGTGGATGTCACGCATGATTGTAAGGAAAAATAAAAAAATGATTTTTATTGTAAAATGTGAAAGGGCCACATATAATCATGAATTGTTTTATACCAATGTGTGTTGACCATTTCTAGTTGATGCCCGGGGTGGGTACTCAGACTTTATAACTTTTATATATTACATGGTAGATATAGATAAGTCTACATAGTATTGTATAATCCATATTCAATTGATATAATAAAGAAGTATAAGATTAATGTTGAGAATCATCTTGGGGTGAATATTAATATTCTATTCTTATACTATGGTGGATAATATCCTAAAAAGGTCTTCAAGGACTATCAAATGTAGTTTGTAATTTTATGGAATATTCCCCTCTAAATACACCATAATGGAATGGTGTAAGTTAAAGGAAGAAATGTACCATTCTAGACATTTCCAGATTAATGATGAGTCATGAAATTTGTCCATCATTTGTTTGGGGATTCTCATAGTAGACAGAAACATACATTTTAAATTTTTTTCTAACTAAATTTGAAGATTCTATTATATAAAATTTGGTATTGAATTAAACATATGTTTTCACATATACTAGTGTGGGTTTGAGAAGAATTTGTTAAGGGATCTTCAGGTAGTGAACATGAACCCAATGAATGAAGTTTACCTTTATAAGATACAATAAGGACATAAGTGATTATTTATTATATAATATTTCAGATATTAATGTTTTGGACGAAAAATATCTCAATTTTTGTAAAGGGGTAACATCTCAAAAATAGATAGTGGGAGAAAGAGGGACATAGATAAAGTCATGGATTAAGGTAAACGATAGTTTTAATAAGAATATATTTCACAAATCCCAATGAAAGGGGTTGTTCCAGAGACGCATGTACTATTTGGGTTTACAAGAGAGGTTACAAAACCTAAATGATAAGGTTTTATATTCCCTGAGGATGGTGACTTGTTATTAGTTGATAACAAAGACCTTTTAATGTATAAGGCAGAAGTGAGTGGAATAGATTCTATAAAATAGAAATAATTAAGGAATAAAAAATGGTTCCCATATACCAAAACACTATTTAGATTTTGGTATATCGTATAGTGGATGTAAAGACTAATGGATTCAAATAGTTATTCTAGAACTAATAGGACATAGATAGACAAGTTTTTACTTATAAAGCATGAATAGTTGAAAATGGTTTTAATTAACATTATAGAATTGAATATTATTAACCCATTTAACCAGATGCTATTTTAAAACCTATTATAGTTATACATTTCATAGTAGCATGCCATGATTATGAGATTTGGAAAATGGATGTAAAAACATGATTCTTTAATATGAATCGTAAGGAATATGTTTATATAAGAAAACTAGAAGGGTTTGTTACAACAAAGGATGATAAAAAAGTATGAATATTCTATCTATGCATTTATGGATTTATGTAATCATCCAGTTCATGGAATGTTGACTTTAATTAATCCATAAAAGAATTAGGTTTCATAATGTAATATTGTGATCCTTTAGTCAATAAGCCTTTCACTGTGACTACTGATGTTTTAATAATAGTTTTTTGATGATATACTATATTTTGGAAATGAAATACCAGTATTATAGTTCATTTAGATTTAGTTAAACACATTGCAACCCTTGAAGGACTTATGTGAAAAAACATATATTCATGGGCTGAATGTTTATCATGATAGTTCCAAGAGGCTTCATGGTATATGGAAACGTATATATGATAAAAGGATACAAAAGAGATCTAGAATATAGTAATCTATTAGGGGATAGTTTCCAGTGTAACATGTTATAAATATTTCTAAGGGAATGATTCATTAGACACATAAAGAGTGTCAATCAATGGAAAAGATCTCACATGCATCTGCAATAGGGTAAGTCATTTATGTTATGTTAGGTACTAGGATGATATTTATTATGCCTCATCATGGTGGTAGTAAATTAAGTTAATCTAGGTGACAGAAATTGGACACCATTCCATAATATATATAAGTATCTAAGAAATAATAAGTGTATTTTCTAAATCTATAGAGGTGATAAGGAATGATTAATAAGAGGATATAAAGATTATTGTTTCAAAAAGATAAAAAAATATATGAATTAATAATAGGGATGCATAATTACTCTCAATACAAGTTTTCTCGGATAGAATGTTTCAACGAAATACATGGTCACAAATTCTACATTGGATTTTGAGTGTATTGAGGCTTCTGATATAGCCAATAAATCATTCTTGATATGAAAATTCATCCATGATATTAATGTGGTTCCTATCAGTAAAGACACTATAAATATCTATTGTGATAATACTGTAGTAGTGCATCTTATAAAGAAGAAAAGGTCCCATCAGTAGATTAAAACCATGATATGGAAATAAAATCTTTTGATTGGTGTCGCCATAGTGAGCAGAGATTCCATGGAAGAAAATATGGTGGACCCCTTAATTAAAGCCTTAAAATAGTAGAAACATAATCATTATGTGATGACTAATGGAAAAAATTTCATTATTAGTTAGATCTAGTATAAATGTGAGTTTTTTTGAGATGGTCTCCTAGAACCAAAGGTTTATACCGTAGATTGTGTAAAGGGTTTGTGTTGTACATTTTTATGGTGAATTGAGTGAGGTATGGTTTTTATATTTCCACTCCAATATCCATGTGATTTTATTAAAGAGTTTATCTGTCAATTGTAATCCTTTAGGGTTTTAAATGATTCACCTACCAACCTTTATCCATGGAATCAGCATGAAAAAGTCATCATGATTGAACTAATTTTGGTGTACGGTCACTCACATGACTTTGCATTCATCATATTATTTTTCTTCATCTTTATTCATCTTCTTTATCATTTTAAAAATTCATATAGTGGAGTATTATTGAGGTTGTGGGGTTTTTGGAAGTGGTCACCTAGACATAGTATGAGATAGTATTATCACATATTCAATGTTCAGAGTGTGGTGTAGTACCATTTCAAATGGGCGGATATTGAGTGATATTTCTTAATATGAATAGTGCGTGGAATATTCGGAGTTATTGATAGAATATTTATGAACTACATAGGATGATATCATTAATTTAACAATCTTATTTGTTTCTTTCATTGTGTTTTTCATATTTTTCATTTTCATTTATATATTTTTATCACATACATTTCAAAAGCCTAATTATATTAGTTTTTCTTTTTAGTATAATAATTTATTTTATAAAAGTTATGACAAAAATTAGTTTTTTGTACGTTTCGTCCTTGTGAGATCATACTTGTTTATGCAATATGTTTTATACTTAGGAAAATAAAAAAAAATTGAGTTGGTAATCATGAAAAATCTTTCACATCTGCATTCCCACTAAGATACCTAGATGGTTATGTCATAACATTGAAAAATTTACATGTCCAGCATGCATCTCACTATTAGATAATTTTTAAGGTATATACTCTTGTCATTTACTCCATTGTATAAAACCATGGAACTGTATGAAATATTCCATGCTCTATCCCTGGCCATTTTACATAAAACCTTGTTATCAAATTTTTGAATAGAAATTAAGTTCATACTTTATATTTTTATTTGCCACAATCCATTAAAATTTTATTATCTTTCACCCCTTATTCAAATAGAAACATATCTAATACACACTATCTCATGATTTATCATCCCCCAAATGAACATTATAGAAGTTCCTTAAAATAGACATTTTAAAACTTCCTATCTTAAACAATGAGTGAAATTAAGCTCTACAGTATATCACCCAAGACTAAAGTGAACTAATATAACCTTGTATTAATAAAAATATCTCTTCTATAATAGGATTTACAGATCCACTTCTTGAAGTGTATCTTCTAAAATTCACCCTACACTAATTGAAATACTATTAATGTTGACCTTTCTTCACTCAATTACAATAGATGGGACTACCATTGAACATTTTGATCCTACGTCAGCTTATCCTTCCTTTATTATTCTTATGAACCTTCCATTATACATATTTCCCACTCTAATTTTCACTTGAAATTTTTTTAAAAGATACCTGGATCTCCTTATAAGGGAGATCCTAATATATAATCAGGTCCTATATATCCATAAAGCTTATATGTTTCTTCCCACTTGAGTTATTCGTAAGAGTGACCATTTCATATCTATATTCATAGAGTGATGAGAGTAATGTAATTACCAATTAATAATCCCTAAAGTTTACCATCAATGACTTCTTATCATGTTTAATTCATTAATATGATCATTTGAAAAATTCCTTACTATAAATCTCATGACGAGCAATCTTTTAAACAAGATCACTTTGTTCATCATCATGGTATACTCATATATTTCAAATAGTATCCTCAAAATTTTATACTAAGTCTTTACTTCCAATGTATTAAAATCCATATTGTGGGATAATGAGATTTTTATAAACGCCATTATTTCTTTTACATCCTATCCCATCCTTCCATGATCATCCCTTATCTTTTGGAACCTGTCAATAGAAGATAAAGGTACCTCTATAGTAGAGAATAATATATATACATCTTCTAAGAGCTAAAACCTATTTTTTATAAACACATCTACCTAGACATTACCCTCACCTAATTCCCTTTATTTCAAAATTATTAATTTTCAGTGACATTTATTAAACATATGAGGTGTTGGTTACTTCTTAATAATTTTAGGTAATGTGCACTATGATGCTATTAAATTGAGAATTGAAACACATTCAACAAGTTTTCTCCATCTAGAACACTCCAAAAAATCATTGATACCACATGTTAGGCTCACATCTATCACTCATTAAACCCACAGATGATGTCGCCTTCCACATAATGAAAGGAAAAAACCATTTTTTAAAAATAATCCTACATGAATGTTTCTAGATCATCATTAAAATCTAAAAAATAATTTCACTGTAATGTATAACCTTCTAACACAAAGAAACATGACAACTGAAATATGATGATTAAAAGAAAAAATTACGTAAGAAAATCACAAGATTATTTTGGTTTATAATTGAATCTAAATACATGTGGTAAACACTCTATCATTATTATTTAACTAAACACAAATGGATTAAAATTCTCTCTAGTGTTAAAAAAATAATTTTTTCCAACCTACTAGTCATGGTAGAAATGAATAGGTTTTTATGGAAGTCACATTTATTCTATCCTATTGGGATGTAATACACCTTACCGGATCACTATATAAAATCCTATATTTGGTAAATAGCTTGAACCACCTCAAATTATTCACCGGTTAAATAGTGTTATCAACATATACCTTCATAATATAACTCTATTGTTTTACCATTTATTGAAAAACCACACTACCAAATAGTTGACTGGTCCACAATAACTTCTAAATAAGCCTTCTATTTGTTAGAGTGGGTTTCCTAAACCCAATTATATATAATTTAGATTTCATTTTTATTTAAAGACGTGGATATTAATAGAATATATTAATATATATATTTATAATTTCACTACATGAGTTTAATAAAATAATTTCTAGGATTCTCCATCACATTGAAATGTTCATATAGTAGTTATTTTATATTATGAGAACCTTGAAATGATATTATGGTATTATAAAATATTTTCCTATAGTCTGATACCATTTTATGATGGAATACATTTCATATTGATTATCAGGTGTGATTACTAATAAGCGTATAATTCACAATCTCATGAAGTTCTCACATGATAATATCCAAGATGGGAGATAGTTTGAATATCTTGGATAGTATGAAATCCATATGTTTAGGTGTCATTGTATATTCCTATTTATGAGCATTTGAACTAATCCCTAGATTTTAATATTATTACTGTTGAATATCATGAATCACAAACATAGATGTATTTTCATAAAACGTTATGACATTGTTCATGGTATTGTTGGGTATTTATTGTGTATCACGAGTGATATGTTATTAATTAATATGTCAATAATGGGTTTTTTATTCAAATTTGTAGAAGATAATATATGGGACCTTTTATTATGATGTAATCATCAAACTGAGTTCAATGTACATGGTTTAATGATGGGTTTATTTTAGATAACCACAAAGTAACTTATCAAGCATATATGTTGATGAAATGATTTAGAAACTGGCATGATAAGATATTTATCCGAAGGGATTATATTACCATATCAAAATTAATATGTGGATTTTTTCATTCTGTCATATATTTTTTCCCTGTGGAAACCATGGCCCATTTCTATATAAAAATTATGGACATCAAGAAATAATTTCAAATGCCACTGAGGAAGAGTCCAAGATGGAAGGAAATTTTTTTATCAATATTAGTATATTATTATTTAAATTTTAAGGTTGTAATACTTCTTATTATCCCAAACAATGAGGTAAAAGTTTGAAGTGTTTATTAATCACAAATATTAAATAAATATTTATTATCAATGTCATTCTTTAATAAATCGAATATATCATATTTATTTATCTATTGTTAATCACAAGGAAATAATAATTTTTTATATATTAATAAATAATTTAGTGTACAAATATTAAAATAAATATTTTATAAATGTAAATTGTAAATTATATTTAATTATTTATTAAATAAATATTATTTATCCAAATATTTATTCGTGAATTAAAAAAATGTTGAAGATGATGAGTGGCCCATATTTTTTCTGATGAGAAATACATGTTTACTATACAATGGAATAATATGTATCATTATGTAGGTTATCATACACAATGAATGAAAATAAGAGTATTATTATTATATTACATTCCATGGGGTGCATTGTGGAAATAATATTCTAGTAAGGACATTTGTATAATTAATTAAATATTAAATCCTAATACATTCTCTATAAATATATCATTATATCATTTGAGACAATGTTAGACATTATGCATAACACCTCCCCTCCCTAGAGAATACTCTCTCAATGAAGAACATATAAAGGGTTTTATCAAAATCATAAGTAAGTCTCCTTCTTCTTCCTCCTCTTATGCTAGGGAAATCAAGAGACCATCATTCCCCACCAAAGGGATCATGGAAGAGATCAAGGGACTAATGCAAGAAGATTGGTATCACCATGATAACAAATATAGTTCCATTAGTAACATTTATATATCATAGGAATTTATGTGGTTCATCAATAGAGTAGGTCTACATTGGGTCATCATCATCATAAGGAAAGATCGGTCAAATAGTGTTCGAAAGATCTACTCATTCATCAAATAAATAACTCAAGATCAGGGTATTTTATTATTATAATTAAATTAATTATAAATTAAACATAAATAAAGTTATCTCTGGGTATATAAATATTTTTCTTTCTTCTTTTGGAAAATTTCATTGGTCATAGTGTCTAATGTGTTTTACATTTTCAATTATCCATTAAATATTAAAAAAACTGAATTGGTTATTTACTAAAAGGAACTTCTACTACAACAAAAGAATTTATGTGGTATCATAGTGGTCACATTAAATGTATAATTGTATATTTATAATTTTACTATTTGAAATCTTTAAATGATAGCTCTAATTTCATTAAATTCATTTATTTAATCTAATTCTCATGATCGCTTCTTCCCCACATTATTTCTCACTCATAAAACCCTGAAATTGTTTATAAACCTACAAGGAAAATATAGAGAATCTATCTGGAGAGGAAAATAATTTTTTTGGATAACACAATCCTACATTTTTATATCTTTTTGGTACATTCCATTTTCTTGTGTTCACTACAATAGTAAATATTATTAGAAATATGGGTTATCATATAGTAATTACATGCATCATGTATTAAATTATCAATTTTTTTTATTCATACATATCATCAGATGTTGTTTTTGTGCCACATGTTCTGTAACACACTTATAGTTTGTGTAGTTATTCCGTTTTTAAGGTATAAAAATCTACGTCAACATGAATCATGTATTTATTACATGACACGTACATAATTGAATCCATGTAAAACGAAGATAACAAGACATGTAACTTCTATACACATCGTGTACCTTATAAATATCCTTGGTGTAGAATACACACAATCCCTAGGCATGTACTATGGATATACAACAAAGAAGAATACACATAATGTTACTTCTATACATGACATGTATCATACCTACTCTCATAGAAAAATTAAAAATAACTAATTACTCTATGAATCCTTATTAATAAAAGTTGATGTTTCAGTTATTGATATAGAGATCTAGTTGATAGGTTTTATATAATATTTATTCATAATTAATTTTTATGAAATGTACAACTACAAGCCAGGATTGGTTGTTACATATTTAATACTAGATGTGCCTTAAATTTATACACAACATTTAATTTTCATTCATATCTAATGTAATTTATTAAAAGTAAATTAATTGAAATTATGTCACATGTCATGTATTTGTTGAATTAACTGATTAATCATATAATTAATCAATTAAATTCATTCTTATTTTATGTTAATAAAATAATTAATCAAAATTAATGTTATATGGATATATTTAATGGCTATTCATTATATAAGAGAATGATCATTATCCTAGACCGACCAATGTATGTGGGTAGATTCTTTTAAATTAATTATTGGATTATATTTTATAAATTTTATTGGTAAATATAAATTATAGACATTGATTCATCTTCCCTCCAAATTATGTATGGGTATTTGTGACCATGGTATCTTTTATATAACCACATCCATATAGATAACAAGATTTATGGGTGATGTAAATCTATTATATTGATGGAGATCCCACGAGCATGGAGTTAGTTCAAGACAAGGCCAAGTAAAAAACCGAAACTGAGGGATAGAAAGGAAAGAGGTGGAATGATGCCACTTGAGACAGGATCAAATCAATATACCAAACCACTAGTTACAGATCTTAGTAATTACACATTTTAATTATATTATTTCTATATATTATATGATTTATTTTATGGATGTGGAACCATGATCACATAAATAAGTGGTAAAATATGAAAATAGGAAATTAAAATAAATGAAATATTGAAAATTACCCTATGATCAACGTAGGAACGTTGTGAGGGGGTTGAAATAATGAACAATTTTTATTTTAAAGGAAATATTATTAATTTTTTTGAAGAAATATTCAATATTATATAAAACTTTTTAGAGTTAGGATCCACTCAAATATAATGATCAAATTCACCTTTGATATGAAAAAATATAAAGAGAGATTAACATTTGATATTTAAAAGGTTTAGTAAAAATATATACCCCTTTACATGCTGTTTATTCACCCCAAAAGGATTCTATTAATATATTTATAGGATTACAAATTCATAGATAACAACAAGATTGACACCCTATTAATCATTCCTCTAGTTAACCCTAGTTATACCCCCTAAAACTATCTCGTCTTCTACAAATGATTATAGCCCCAAACTATCCTAACTATATTCCCTTTCATCATAGATATTTATAAAGCACATACAACAAGACTATTTAGTAACTGATTATTCCCCCTTTTTACAAGCTCTTTCCTTCTTCTTTCCTGATCCATTATAGAAAGATCTTCTCTTCCATCACATGCATATTAGATAGGCTTTTCTATTATAAAAACATAATGATGTTCAAGAAAAATATTGAGAGTATAATTTCCTTGAAGTATAATATTCTTATTTTTAAGATATAGATAATCTCATTAAAAACATTTTATAATATCATTTGAAAAATTTCCTTAGTAAATGTTTATCAGATTCAATCCATATAGTTTTCCCACTATCTAATGAATGCATCCCATTTATCACTATTTGATACTCCTAAAATCACAACACATTAGTTGGATAAAACATAGTTTAATAGGTCTCAATATGTAACTATTTCCTTTATCGATACACTTCCTCAAACAGAGAATATTCTCAATAGAGAATTAACTATGTACTTCTTCTTCAGAAGATGATTCATATTGTGTATTAAGTTATGCTCCTTCTGATCATACATAGTATAATGTAAATCATCATCAACTAGGTAGGAAAAATAGTTGGAAACTTATGAAATAGGTTTTTTCGTACTTTATCTCTTTCGCAAGTGACTTGTTTTCATACATTCCATAATGTTTAATTCTCATTTATATATATTTACTTCCAATAGTTTAGGATGTAACTAACATGTGATCCACTCTAATTGAAGGTTTATATCTTGAAGCATATTCTCAATTATATTCCATGATATTGTTATAAAATATTCTATAAAATTATTTTATACTCTTATGGATTCTTGAAATCATCTAATTTCGTTGTACTTCCTTAAACTCAATTTTAAGGAACTTCTATTAACTTCCTTAACCGTTCTAAATGAATAGCATTAAAATAATTGATTCAACATTGAAATTGAGAATGTATTTAAAATATTTATATAAATATCATTATATCTTCTTTTTATTGAATTTTTGTTCATTTAGTTCATTAATACATCAATATAACATGGTACATGTTCAACATTTTCTATTCTATGGATCTCACAATATTCCATCAATATATTTAACTTCATTAGTTTTCTCATCATTTGGAAACCTTCATCCCTTAAGCTCCACATATTCATGTTTAATTAAATCTCATATATTAATATAATGAATATTCATAATTCACTCATTAAGATTATTTTCATATAAAACCTCTAATAGGTGAATTATCTCAAAGTATTAGAAACACAAAATTAACAGAATCATCCATCCAATGACATTGTGGATTTTTATCTGATGTCTTTCCATATAATGTATTTTTTGTCTACTAATATTTATCCATAACATCTATATTTGGGTGTCTACCTTGTGGCTCAGACATTGAATTCTTACCAATATTTTTTGAGAAAATATATTCATTGGTTTTAATTTGGTGTCTTGTGCTTTGGATTCTTACAAATCATTTTCTAGAACATTATATTTTCTATCTAACTAACATAATGTTACTTTTTTCAAATAGTATTTCTAATATCCAAAAACTCAAACTTTCTTCAAAAACCCTCTTTTTACACTTTGTAAAGACGCATAAAACATAGGTTTTATCCTAACTTTATTCATTTAATTAAATATTTAATATTGTCCTAGAATCATTAGAATTTATATGGAATGTTTTATAACATATTAAATTAAAATTTCATATCATACTTAATGAAATTCCCCACACCTCACAAGGAAACTTTCTTATGTTCTATGAATCCTGCCCTATAATCTCTCAATATTATCTTCAAACACATGTTTACTTATTGAAAAAAAAAACTACCAAACACACTTTGACACACAAATATATCCCATTATGTTCGTTTTCTATAACTAGATAAAACATAAAATATTATTAAAGTCAATTTGTGTGCTCAATATTTCTTCTTGATGTTACCCCCCACCAATTTAATTTTCCCCCTTATTAAAAATCAAATTAAAAGGGTGTCTTTAGGATCATCTCATATCCTCATCCTTTATTTCAAAACATGAATACATTCCTAAATATTAAAATAGTATCACATGAGTTTATTAATAAAGAGACATTAACTAAACATATATAAGTCTACATGGGGTCTCCTTGTATAGAAACCAATAGTGTATAATAAATATTCTCAATAGTTTAAATAAAATGTCTTTTATGTAATGATTTACACATGATTAATTAAATATATTAATATCAATTTAAATCATTAAATGAATATAAGATAAATGATAGACCTATTTCAAGAAGCTTATGAAAATAGTTCAAGTGAAAGAATTCATCTTCCAAAAATCATGCCTTTATTAAAATCATTAATTCTTTTTTATGAAAAGTGTGTTGTTCCAAAATCATATTCATAATTGCTCCCCTCAAAGGTATCACTCCATTCATTATCAATATAATAACAATACTCCATTATAGACACTTCCCCATTCATTAAAAACTAATACAACACTCACCTAGTTTCCTTACATTTTATCCTTCAATTCCATGAATGTTAGTAAAAATAAGAAATAATAATGGAAATTAGAAGGAACCAAATCATTATTTATAAGTAACATTCATACCTAGAGCTTTCTCAAAGTATCAAATTCTTATTAATCTTCATAGATTCAAAATGATATCGCCTTTATTTTTTCTAATCTGTAGAATATTCAGTTGAAGCTATCATCTTCTCTACATCTTTCATAATTCATTCTTACCGTGACTTTCTAAAATTATCTTCATGATTTCTTTTTAGGATGGTAGTGTATTCATAAAATATATTGTAACGTGTCCATCTTAAAGAAATATCATAAAAAATTTCTTAATTTTAAAACCACTCAATTTTGAAAAAAAATATCAACTTTGTTATCATCTTATGAAACCCGTTTTTTTCTTCTTTTCTTTAGTGGCCATTTGTGATTCCTCTATATTTCAATCCATGGCCATATAATGATTCCATAAGACAAAACACAGTGTCTTTTTAATTTTAATTTTTTTACATTTCTTTACTTTCATATATCAATTTTTATCCTAAAAATTCTTAATCATTACATTTGTATCTATTAAACCCTTTACATTATTCACCTTAATTTCAGTCTTTTCTTACATTTCATACATTTTGTATCTTTTGTTATTCTATTTCCATTGTATCCCCCTAGGTTCATAAGTTATTTTAATTAATTATATTTCTTCCACCAAAAGTATGATCTATGATCTAAAACTCTACAATACTAATATAGATATCTAAATGTAGATCTTTCAAACTAATAATAATACTACTCTGATGATTTTTTGTTGTTCTATTTTTATACATAGTAGGAGAAATTATTCACGATGTAACTTTATTGATGGATTCAACACTTTCATAATGGAAGATGATTTCTCAAAAATATTAACTTTTAAACCTACAATTTTAGTTAATGTTTATGTATATTGAATTTGTTTTACAAAATAAACAACTTATTTCTATAAACCCTTATTTTAACCATATTTAGAAGATTCACACCAAACGTTGACTACTTGGGTGAAATATTCTTTATAATTTTTTAACTCACATTGTCTAGAATGAAAAATTTATTGTTTTTTATGAAATGAATACTTTATTAGTTAAACATCCATTAAGAACATTCACCATCTTCTAAGATTAAAATAACTAAATCCTATTATTCTTACATTCCTCAACCAGTTTATTCTATACCATGTTGATATTATCATACTCACCTGATGTTTCCTCATAACCGTTCTAATTCCTATCAATCTTACCAATATTAATTTTTTGATATCGAATCATTTTATGTTTTATCTTCTCTATTTTAATTTTATGACCATTATAAAAAACCATTTCCTTATCTAATTTTATTTAATTTTTTATTTTCATCTTGAGTTTTGAATTTTTTCCAAGTGATGCTCCCAAATTTTCTAATAGA
This sequence comes from Viscum album, assembly GCA_963277665.1. Lineage (NCBI taxonomy): Eukaryota > Viridiplantae > Streptophyta > Magnoliopsida > Santalales > Viscaceae > Viscum > Viscum album. The sequence continues at coordinate 1,416,979,639 of OY728123.1, read as the reverse complement.
ATAAACTCAATTTGTGTTTCCTCTTCACTATCATAATCATTAGATAATAAATAATTTACTTTTCAAACTCAAGAAATTGTTTTGAGATAACAATAATATTAATAGTTGGATAAAGAATCATCTCCCTCTATTCTCCTTAAACAAATATTCTTCTTTGCGAAAGAAATTTTTTTATTATTTTTAATCCAATTTTTTTTCACAGATTTAATGTCATCACCTATTGACTCAGAATCTTTGAAAATATTCTTAATACCATTCTATAAAAAAGAGACTATATTATTACAATTAAAATATTTAAGAAAACTTTTACCTTTCTAGATTGCATTATTATATATCTTATAACAAATAGTGATTATTTTATTAAAATATAATTAATTTTCCTATTACTCTAAGACATTTGATTATTCTAAAGGTTATTTATATCTTCCCTTCCATTTTAACTAGTCTTCAAAATCTATTTATTCTATATCTTACTTCTTAAAAACAAATTTTCTCTCATCTATTATTCCACAAGAATGTTTTGAAATTCATACAAATACAAATCTTCCCAATATTTTAAAGATTTCATATTATCAAAAAAAAATATAATAAATTTTTATCCTAATTTACTTAATGATCATAAAATCATCTATCTTGTCACTAAAACATCTAATTTTTCTCATTATCTCATTAACTATTACAAAATTTTCATCAATAAATTTTTCATCATCCAATTTAAATTCATTTAACCTTCTCATCCATATTTATATCTTATCTTCCATAACTTTATCATTTCATTTACAATAGCTTCTCAACTTATCCAACATTTTTTTATGCATTTGAAGCCCAATAATCATTATATAAAAAATTTATATCAGAGTTATCAACATGAAATTATTAGTTTTTTAATTAACATATATATTACACTCATTATGTTTTTTCATAAATACTTCTTCAAATTGGGGAAGTCACATAGTTTCTACATATCTATCTTCACAGAAAAGACATATAATATAAGGTGACATCCAATTATTCAAGTTTTTATAGTTTTGGAATCAATAATAAGAACACCTATGTTTTTAACTAAATTAAATTTATCTATTCTCATAGTTTTATATTTCAATGAGATCCTGATTACCATACCAATTGAAGTTCAATTGGATCAATGTAGTTTCATTGAGAGGGGGTAAATCAATGATCACATTTTCTTTTACAGATAAGTTTCTTAACATTCTCATGTAAAATTTTCCTAACATCTGAAAATTGATAGAGTTGTGATCCACTTAAATATAAATCTCAACCTCATTTTTTATATAAAACAAATGTAAAGAAAAATTAGTACACAATATTTACAATGTTCAGTATAAATTCATACTCCTTTCGTCAGAAATTAATTATACAGCCCTATAATCATTCCTCCAGCTAACCATAATCGCACCCCCAATAATCATCTCTTCTACAATATTTTGTTATACCCCCAACTATCCTAATTGTATCCTATTTAATTATAGATGGTAATACATCCCATACAATAACACATTTAAATAAATAGTTACACCCCTTAGTCACAAGATCATTCATTATTTTATTTTCAAACATGGAATAAAGATCTTCTCTTCCCCTATAATAAATTTGGGTCACCTTCACCTATGTAAAAACATATAGATCTTCAACAACACTCTTTAGAGTAAATTAGAAATTAAACATTTTCCAAATCATTGTAAGACCAATAAAGTCTAATTCATAAAAAAAATTAAAAATTCACCCCAAACCATTTTAAATTATCACCTATTAAAATTTATTTAGTTTTCCCTTAATTGATGACTGAATCTAGTTTGTATCCATTTGATGCTTCTCAAATCATTTTACATTAATCTGGAAAAAACATTATAATATAAATTAGTCTAATATTCTTTCTCTATCTACTGAAATTCCTTAAACTAAGAAGAAACTCAATTAGAAGATCACTTTTTTACTTCTTATTCATCTGATGATCCAGGGTTCATTGAATTTTTTTCTTCATTTGAAAAAACTCAATTCTTTATAACTATTATTCCTCTAGGTAAGAACCGTATAAATAATCTCCTAGAAAAATACCATTAGTATAGTATATCATTTTCATATGAACATTATTCATATATACTATAATTTTAGACCCATTTATATAGATTTAATTCCAGGAGTTTAGACAGGAACTCAATTATGTATTCCCAATCTCTAAATCCTTGTATCTCAATGATTTCACCCAATTTTATTTCCTCGGGTGATTCTTAACCCTTTTGGAACATTCTTGAATACTATAAATGTTTTTTGAAAGATCCCATTTCATCAAACATTTTTAAATGTAAAGTTAAGGATCCTATAAAAACACTTTTAACCATGCTTATTGGTATACATTGAATAACAAAATTCAACATCGACATTGTTATGGAATTTACACTGTTTATTTAAATAAACTTATATATGATTTCTTTTCTATTTAAATCCATTTTATTAAAAACAACTTCTTTTTATGATAGTAAACCTTCAGTATTATTTTTCTCAGGGATCTCAAAAGCTTCAATCAACTGATGGACAAGAATAATATTTAATTTTATTATTATTCATTCATTTGTTATGATCCATATATGCTTGTAAGATGACTTCTCATATCTCTATCTGGTTAATAATTATACATATTTAAATATGGTTTCTTTTTCATATTAAACTTATGATATATGGCATGTAAAACCACAATCCAATCATTCTCCCTTAACTCAAACACTTCATTAAATGATATTATCTATATCATATATCTGGTAACATCATGATTATTTTTTGATGTTCATCCTTCTAACAGATTTTATTCCGGTGATATTTGTATATAAAATCAGTCTATTGGTCTTTGTTTGTTGGGAAATTCATATATTTTTTAAAAAAAATTCATAGAACAAATTTCCATTGTTTTTCAAATTATGGACCACACTTTGACTTCTTATAAATCAATATCCAAATAATCAACATATCTACCTGAGTCACATCATTAAAATTTTTACAAATAGAGTATCTAATATCTTGAAACTCAAAAATACATCATAAAATAACTTCTCACACTTTGTAAAAACTCATACGAACAAGGATTGGATATTTAATTTCTTTATTAAGTTATTACTTGATGAACATATTAGCATCATATGTCATCATAAGAAAGGTTTATTAACATATTTATGTATCCATTGTTATACCCATTCAGTAATGTTCCCCCCCCCCTCATATGGAAACTTTATGAACTCTAAAAATAACTTATCTCTACTTTATTTTCATAAAAATATTCAAATACATACAAAAAATACATCCAAACAGACTTTGGAAAAATATGGACCATACTTCAAGAATTGGTTTCGCCTTTGTCGGGGGAACTTATAATTATCATAAGGTCAAATAAAAGGTAATTTTTTTTATTAAAAAACATTAATTGATTTTAATTTTATTAGACAATTCAATAAAAATTTATAAGAATGTGTAGTGGAAATATGAACAGGTATTTTAGGATTGGGTAGTCACCACAACAGATCAAGGGGATAGAATCCCATAATTTCAAAGACTACCTACCTAAATACATTCTTATAATTTTTATGGTCTCTATCTAAATTATAAGAAGGGATATATGGATCATTTACCCTATAATGTCCAAACAATATGTTATTTTGAGTCTGATAACGAGGGATATTGAGTCTGGATAAAATAAAGAGATACTTAATAATTAAATTAAATTATTTCACCTCATATAGTAAGTATTCAACTGAAGTACTAATAATATGGTTTTTCATTGTTGTAGTAGAATTAAAATTTAATCATCCATATTTCCCTTGTAATAAATTCTAGATAAATAAAATCTCCTTAAAAGAAGTAACTTCTAAAAATGTTTCAAACAACTATTGTTTTTACGAAACTGTGATTGGATGTCATACATGAAAGGATAAAAATCATTTATCTTCTTTCAATAAAGGTGAGTAATGAAATGTTTTCTATTTATGAAAAAATGTAATGATTCTATATATATTTGGTTTTTATATTTTCATACATGTCTAGTAATCAAAAAATGTTACATAAAAACATGGATTCCTATAACATGATCACTAATCTATTTGATCTTTAACATGATATATCTTAACAATAAAGGTTTATGATACACAAGGAACTCTTTATAAAACAAATAATGAAGGTTCACCATCTAGTCCCCACGTAGTTAATCACATTCTCTATATTGACATTCTGCATTTTATAATGTTGAATTTACAAAAGTTTTTTCACCAACCCCATCATTTTATCACACCCTTAGAGCTTCTAAAAAAATTAAAATCTCAACATAAAGAATAGTGATAAGACTCTCCCATATCATTTCACTATAAATTTAAATGATGATAAGGATATTAATTAAGAAAATGATTTTATTCCTGTGGTTAATGATTGGAATGTCCAGGTGATAAGATATATTACTAACCCAATCTCTAGATATTCATTGCAATTTCCATTGAAAAAAATCAGGGTCAAGGGGTCGGCATGTGTGAATGACAATATATATTTCACATTTTTAATGAATGACCACTAGACGAAAAATTAAACACACACATTAATGTAAGGGGATTATTCATGGGTGTTTATTATCAGGTGAAATATATCTATTTCTACAAATTTTGTATTAGATATAAAATGTAGTACTCACATACGTATTCATATTTAGGAACCAAATATATTATGAAATAGTTATTGTAGTGAGGAGGATCTATGAGTAGCCAATGTTTTCCAACCTATTATGGTGGATTTTGGTGACTACCAATACATTTTGATGACTGAAATGAACTTGGTGTTAATAAATGGTTAATATGTTCCATCGGTTACCAAATATAGTATATTTTCTTAAATTTATATAGATATATTAATTTTCAGATTTTTTTATAAATTTTTTTCCTATTATAAGGATGCAATTTTTCATGGTAATTAATATTAAAAAAATGGTATTTATATATAGATTACAAAACAATATTAATGGAAAAAAATAATTAAAATTGTTCTCATGACTCAAACCAAACCGTACTGTGGAATAACTGGATATGTTATGTAAATAAATATTATTTGACCATATTACGACATGATGGATATTTGTATTCATTTCAACTAAAACCACGTGTTTCATGTTAGGAATATTTGTGAGGAAAAATGAAAAAAAAATATTTACTGTAAAATTTTAAAGGGAGATAGATAATCATGAAATTTTTTATACCAATGTGTATTAACCATTTCTAGTTAAATCCAAAGGTGGGTACTCAAACTTCAAAACTATTATTTATGAATTGGAATATATTGATATGTCTACATAGTGTGGAATAAGTCATAATCCTTTGATAGATTTATGAAATATAATAATGAAGTTGAGAATCATCATAGTATGAAGATTAAGATACTATTCGTAGACTATGGTATAGAATATATTAAACAAGACATTATTGACTATCTATAGGATGTTGTAGTTTTATAGAAACTCACACTTCTGTATTAACCACAATAGAATGTTCTATGTGAAATGATGAACTACACCATCACATAAATTTCAAGATCAATGATGTGTCATGCAAGTCTTCCATCATCATTTTCAGGATATTCATAGTAGATAGTAGCATAAATATTAAATTGGGAGATAAATATATTAGAAAATTGTATTCTATAAATTTTGGTATTGAATTAAACTTATGTTTTTACATATATAGGTTTGGGTTTATGAATAATTTTTCAAGGGATCTTGAGGTAGCAAAAATGAACCCAATTAATTAAGTATAGCTTTACAGTATGCCATAAGAAAACTGGTGATTATTTATTATATAATATTTTAGATAAGAATGTTCTGGTTGAAAAATATCTAAATTTTTTAAATGGATCACATATCCAAAATAGATAGTGGGAGAAAGATGGACTTAGATAAAGTTATTGATTAAGTTAAATAATAGTTCTCATGGGAATAGATTTCACAAATCCCAATGGAAGGGGATGTTCTAGAGAAAAATGTACTATTTGGGGTACAATAGAGGTTACATAACCTAAATGATAAGTTTTTCAATTCACTGAGGAAGGTAACTTGTTATTAGTTTATAATAAGTATCCTGTAACAAATTATGGAGCATTGAGTGAAACATATTCTATAAAATATAAAGAATCAATAAATAAAAAATAGACCCCATATACCAAAACACTATTTAATTTTTGGTATATCATAAGGTGGAAGTAAAGACTGTTGGATTCAAATAGTTATTCAAGAAGTAATTGGACATGGATAGACATGTTAGTACCTATATAGCTTGAATGGTTGAATAAGGTTTTCAAAACCATTAAGTAATATAATATGATCAACCAATTTAACAGGATGTTTTTCTAAAATCCATTGTAGTTATACATTTCATTGTAGAATTCCATGATTATGAGATTTGGTATATGGATTTCAAAAACAGAATTCCATAACATGAATCTTATGGAAGATGTTTATATTATGAAACTAGAAGGTTTTTTTACACCAAAAGATGATAATAAATTACGAAAAAAAATCAATCCATTTATGGATTAATGTAATCATCTATTTCCTAGAATATTCACTTTAATTAATACATAAATTAATTGGGTTTGATAAATAAATAATCTGATCCTTTAGTCCATAAGTGGTTAACAGTGGCAGTAAATGTTTTATTAATAGTTTTTTTGATGATTTACTACATATTGGAAATGAAATACCCATATTATAGTTAATTATAATCTAGTTAAACACATTATTACCCATGAAGGACTCTGGTGAAAAAGCTTATATTCTTTGGATAAAAATTTATAATGATAGTTCCCTAAGGATTCTTTGTATATGTCATGGTATGTACAATAACAAGATACAAAATTGATCCAGTATATAATAATCAATTAGGGGGTTGTTCCAAATGCTACAATGTATACATATTTCCAATAGAATGATTCATTAGACACATAAGTAGGGAAAAATAAAAGAAATAATGTCATATTCATATTTGATATGGTAAGTCTTGTACATTATTTTATGTACTAGGATTGTATTTCTTATTCCTCATCAGGGTGGGAATATATCAAGCTGATCAGGGTGACAAAAATTAGTTTCCAATACAAAATAGATATAAGTATATGAGACATACTAAGAATTTTTTATTAATCTATAGAGGTGATAATGAATTAATAATAAGGATATATATAGATTCTAGTTTCCAAACAGATCAAAAAGATACAAAATCATAATTGAGATACACCATTACTCTCATTGTAGGTTTTCTCAGCTAGAATTTCTCATATAAATACATGGTCATTAATTCTATAGTGGATTTTGAGTGAACTATGGCTTATGATTTATCCAATAAATGATTCTATATATTCAAATTCATCCAGGATATTAATTTGGTTTCTATTAGTAAAGACCATCTTTGTCTCTATAGTGATAATATTATAGTAGTACATCTTGTAAATGAGACAAGTTCCCATCAGCAGAAAAAACACATGATATGAAAATATTATCCCTTGATAGGTGTCGTAATATTGAGTAGAGTTACCATGGATTACAATATGGTGTGCACCTTAATTAAATCCTTAACATAATAGAAACATGATCATCATGTAAGGACTAGAAAATTAAAATTCAGTAGTAGTTGGATCAAGTATAAGTGGGAGTATTTTTTAGATATTATCCTAGAACCAACTATTTTTATATTATATTTCATGGTTATTCTAACTAGTGAATATTATTAAAATATCTTGTTACATATTTTCTGTTTTTCAATGTGAAAATAATTTAATGTTATTCTAGAGCATTGACCGCATTGAAATTTTCTTATCAGTCCTCCATTACGATGAGTTACTTGAATTGATATAAAAGTATTTTTGAATATTTTTTTATAGGTTTTTAACATTATATGATTGTACACATTGTTGATTCATTGTCTCGTGCGAGTACTCATATGTGAATGATACTTCATCTCATTATATTTATACTTGGTAATCTATAATATTGACTAATAGGAGGAAAACCCTACCAGTACTAAATTAACATGTTTACATGTCATTAAATATTCCAATTTGAAACCATATAAAATGATATTTACAATTTAAGATTATTATTAATTTATATCCTAACATGTTACCTTAAATATGTTTTAATAGACCATAATAACATATAATCATTGTGATTTTGGGTATGTTGGGTGTCTGTTGACATCAAAAAATTAATTGTAAGAAATTTATAGTAGAACCCATTATACAATACTCAGTTAGACAAATGAAATCAGTTTTGAGGAAAAAAGTATCTCTACTCTTAAAATGGAAGAAAATTGTATTTTTATGTGCCGCATTATATCACACATTATGAGGGATATATATTTAAAAAAAATCAATAAGGTGACATGGTGGTGAGAACCACCCTTCTGGAGTTTGCCATGACTCTCACACATCACTGATAAGAGGGTTTTGAAATAAAAAAACTCAGTTTTGATGGTATTCTAAGATCTTTTTAGCACCATAAAAATCCAATTATGTTAAAAACATTACATTAATGGGTTTATTTCTCTTATACAGATTTTATTTTACCACCAATACATCAAAAAATAGACTTAAAAATAAAATATTATAATCTTTCTAATTCGAGATTCATTTTTTCACAAAAGAAAATTAGAAAAATAAATATTTCCAAAAAGAACATCACTCAATTTTAAAAGAAACCAATTTACTTATCGTTGAATTTTTAATTTATTATAAATAAATACATATTCTTTATGAGGAAACCCACCTCCCACAAAGTGCCATCGTCTGCAATTGGAATATGTCCTTTTTGTCCCACCCATGTTTTATTTACATTTTCCAAATTTTGAAAATGATGGAATTTCACATAGAATATTAATTTTATTCTGATGAAATTCAGGTTCTTTAGTAATCACACTTCATTATATGAGAAAAACTATTTTTAATTCTGAGGATTAATTTTATAGACTCATACATAGAAAACAAATCCCTCCATGTTTTCATGAATATTTTATTGAATTCCCTTCATAAAGCGTTATGTGAACAACATTATGTGGACTCTACTATGTAGAAGCCCCACATCCTAATTGGATATAAAAAAATCATAAGGAGGTTTCCCACTAATACCTAAAAATACAATAATGATCTTCAATGTAAAGGGTAAAGAGAGGGTGGATTTGTTGGTGAGATAGAATCTTAGATAAACTTATATAATCTTGTGTTATAATTAGGGATAAGGTAGGTCCATTGTAAATAAATCTCTTGAAGTAAATTCACCAATAAATATCATAATGGCCCCTCATGAAGAAAATTACATTAATGAGGAAAATATCATTTGTAAAACAATTTATCATAGGACCTTTGAAAATGCACTTTGTAGCCAACCTCCATTTAAAGCATTATGTGTTAAGTCATATGTGAAACCACTATACACACATCCTTTCCCAAAGTGTATGTATCCAACACAACTTCGCAAAGTTAAATAAGTTTGGAAAAATGTGTACACCCCTATGTAGATATTTTAATGCTTCTCATGATATATGTGGTTCATATGCTAGTATTATCTCTATTTTGAATGCAATTTATTTTCTCATCCCACAATCCCATACTGGGGGGGCTCTACCCCCACACCTTTGGTTGGGATCCGTGATGGGTTTTGTTCTTGGGCCTTCATCCCACCCTTCACATTCTTCATGACCATAGTGAACAAATATTCGGTCCCACCGTGACCATTCTAGGCTAGGTCCGATATAATTTTGGTTGTGACACCAATACTATCGACATTGATCCTAAAAAATGCATTGGGATCGAGGTGCTCCTCCTAGTTTCCCAAGATGACGGAAGTCAATATACTCCTCTAGGTTAGCATATGTGGGTCTCTTCTAGGGTGTGATCCCTAACCATGAAATCTCATCATATTTAGTTACTAACAGATAAGATAAACTACCATGGTTCTCTTCCTAAGTGTAATCCCCAAAAAATACTTTCACCCAACTCAATTATGTATAATACTAACTCAATGTGTTGTTATCATCCCTTTTGTAGCACATGCATCTTTTCTGGGAATCTACTTGGTGTAATCCTTGACCATGTCGCATATAGTCTATATAAAAACAAAAAACGTTGAACCAAAAGAGAAACTCGTGCATAATTCCCACTAAAACCCTTGTTATATGCTCAAAAAATATGAATGATATTTTATCTATTTTTATCACACATATAATGGATTGAGTGGGACTACAGGATTAGTTTTTTATTATGTTATCATAATTGAAATTCAGTGTAGGAATTAACTTTTATCCTCATTCGAATGACTCTAAACTGTATAGAACATGTTATTATTTCCCTATGTTAAACTACATGGAACAGTTATGTCAACTAACCAAAATCTATATGAATCAAACTATTGTGATTTTATTCCATTAGACTAGGATACATATTATGCCTCATTGAGCCAAAATCCAAATATTATCAAATATATTTTCACCCTATGAGATGAAAATAGTATTTCCTTCCTATAACACATATGTAAATATTCTATGTCTTATTTTACTTATCTATGGTAAGTTGAGATTCTCTTCCTGGCCTCCTAAAACACCTTGAGTCAAGATACTTATCTTGGAACATTAAATGTATTCCAATATTCGTCAAAAATTAAAATTAAAATATGAGGGTATGGACATCTAAACATGGGCATCCTATTAGGTGTGATCCCCAATCACACATTCTCCTATCATGTTACCAACAAACATGATGAAATAGATAGGGATGATCATGTGTGAGTCCCACACCAACAATTTCTAGGCATCTTTCCCCTGTTATTACTAACCACATAACGTTAAACTACATAGATTAGTCCATCATACATGACCTTAAATGTTTTGACGTGTTTCATTAATTAACATCAACCTACATGTGTTTTGAATAATTTTATAAGTAAATTTACGAAGCCTTTCTCATGGGCATGGTCTCAACTCTAAAAAACCTCCCACCACCCTGGGTGGTGATATATTCTGGAGTGCTCAACAAATGTTATAACCCTTAGGGTCAATATTTAACAGTATAATGATTTTGAACCTCTAATAGACCTATATGTTAACATCCCCACATGTTTTTCAATAGATCATTGAAACAGAGGTAACCTTTCTGATACTGTAATTTGGGAAGGATTTATGAAAACATATTAAATCAATACGAGAGTCCAATATTATAAAATAATCTCATCAAAAGGAATGATGAGCCTGAATACCCACCCTCTCAACCAACATACATTTCAAAGTGTTACTATTGAGAAACTACCATGGCCTCTTTCCTTTGGAAAGCAGGAATGAAAAAATAATTATTATTTCAAATATGTGAGTCACTAAATATTTTTTGTTTCCAAAACAAACCGGTTTAAAAACTGATTGAAACAGTGTGTCATGAGTGATATTTTATCATTACAAAGTAATCATATGATTTATCAAAATCTTCCAAATCCCACTGTGGAAGAGTACTATAAGGTTATCAGAAATCATTTATTTATCTTAATTAGGTATTTCTTATATTTAATTGTTTGAATAAATAATATTATCTGCAATAAGATGTGGTATTTATCATCTATTTATTGATCATATATATTAAATATAAATTTTGTTGAAAGGTAATTCTTTAATTATGTGAATATAAAATATTTATTTATATTTAGTTATTAATATGGTAATAAATACTTATTTATTTATTTATAAATAATTAATTACATGAATATTAAACTAAATATTATATTGATAAAACCATGAATGTGATATTTAATTTTGAATTTAATGAATAATATTTATTTAAATATTTATTTGGGAATTCAATAAAAATTCAGGACATTTACACACACCATAAAATAAAATAATAATATGGTTGTATTACATGGAATGTGGTTTATTTTGAATTTAATATTAAATTAATAGTCTTTTTTCAATTAATTAAATATTAATATCAAAAAAATAGTCTATAAATAGATGTTTATTTCATTTGAGACAGGGTTATAGATAGTGTACAACACACCCACTCATTAGATAATTCCCAATAAATGGATAACTAATATAGGACTTTTTTTCTCAGCCCCAAGTGAATCTATTTCTCCTCCCTCCTTCCATTAGGCCAGGGTGATCAAAATATAATAATTCTAGAAATAATGGATTTTTGGTAGTGATCCTCCACCAATCAATTCATATAGCTTTTTTCCAAACCCTAAACCCTTCAATTATATCCTCCTAATTTTTATAAAAAATAATGTTATGTAATGAAGAAACATATTTTTTTGGAAATATTAAAAAAAAATCACAATTTGTCCCATATATGCAACCAATTTTTTTAAAACCAAATATATATATATATATATATATGCATATATAAATTATTGGAAGCCCTTTCGAATCATGGTTATAAAAAATAAATTTTCATTCATTCCCTCTTGTTTCAATTCTGCACCAAAGGAAAACAGGTTAATTCCTTCAACATTAATTTTTGATAAACAATTTAATATTATAATAATTGATCTCCATGGATTTTTTTAAAAAATAAATTAAACACATTTCAAAATAGTGGCCCAATTTTTTTAAAAAAATTATATATATATATATACATTTGTGGAAACTATCAATAATATTTTTTAGAAAAAACATTCATTCGAACACATTCTACATTTTTATAAAAAAATTATATAATAATAAATTAACACAAATATTTTTTTTAAAAAAAATAAAAATATTAGTAGGTGATTGCATAAAATTTTTTGGAAAATTGTATATATATATATATATTAGTTTAAATTTATGAAAATAATTTTTTTACCTAGTTTTCCGATCGAATGGGCTTCAATTCCAACCCCAAAATTTTTTTATAAAATAAATTATATTGTAATAAGTGGCCTCCAATATTTTTTTGGAATAAATTAAAAATATTAGTTGAGTTTTGATAAAAATTACTATTACATTCATGAACATTTATTTTATATATATTAGTGGAAACGATCACTATTTTTAAAAAAAATCATTCACTCATATGGTTATGATTACACACCATAGGTACGCACATCAATTCCTCTCCCTTAAATTCCATTTACAATAATTCTCACCATGTAATTGATGATCCCTACCATTTTTTTGCTTTAGGTTCTATCAGAACATTGATAATTCTAGTTGAACATGGATTACAAGTTCAACTAAAGTTATAATTCAATTGGAATCCAAACAAAAAATGGACTATAGAACCCATGTCATGGATTGGATAATAGGAGAAATTCAACCCCACTCCCCCTTATTTATTAAGAAATTATATTATAATAAATGCATACAAACATTATTTTTTTGAAATTAAATTGTAAAAATGAATCGAAATTCTACAATGGATGGTAATATTTTTTATGAAAATTTATTCTATATATATATATATATATATTAGTGTCAAGTATCCATAATTTATTTAATAAAAATATGTTACTTAGATGCTTCTTTTACTAGTCTATAACCCTTCAATTCCAAAATTATCTAATAGTTTTTGAATATATATATATATATATTTGGTAACATTGTATTTTTTTTATAAAAAAAATTAATCATGCTTCTTATTTCATTTCAACCCCATAGGAACTTGTGGAAATTCACCTCCCTTTAATTCTAACTCGTTCAACATTTTTTAGAAAAAAATTATATTATAAGAAATAACCTCAACTAATTTATTTGGAAATTTTTTAAAAAATACTATTAGAGGTTCCATAAAAAAGGAAATATTTTTTTAAATATTATATATATTATATATATATATATATTATTTTTTACCATTTAAATCATTTTTTTATAAAAAAATAATTCTCACCAACTCTGCCTTTTTAGAAAACATATTTTAATGACCACCACTAATTTCTTTTGGAAAAATTTAAAAATTTAACTTTGGTTTAATAAATGAAAATAAATTTATTTGGTGAATATTATATATATATATATATGTATATGTATGTATTCAAACATATCTAATTTTATTTTAATAAAAGATCATTGGCACACCTGGTGTGATGATATCACACCATTAAATTCCACCCACATTACTTTTTTTGTAAAAAATAATTTTATCACAAATGGCCGCTTGTAATTTTCAATAAAAAAATTATTAGTAATATCCATGTTTTTAGAAACAAATCAAATATTATTATTCATAGAAATTTTTACCCATTAACGGGGTACCAGAAACTGAGTGGACCCAATAAATAGAGTTAGGGTCCTGGTTAAAATAATATTTACAGTGTTATGGTAGAAAATTGAAAACCTAATTAATAAAAGGTTATGGGCAAGGTAGTTCTATTGGAGTATAATAAAACTAAATAGAATTATTAATATTATTTTTAACTAATAAATATTTATTTTTTAGAAACAAGTCAGGGAAGTGGACTTTTATTAAAAAGAAAAAGAAAAAACAAATATAATATGGATATGGTCATTCAAGAATTTATGCCCTCATTCCAGTTAATGCCAAAGAAAAAGAAATATCAATGATCATAATCTATCTTATAGGAAGAATCACAACCATCATACCAAACTGATTCATGCATTAAGGGTCCATGGGACCTGGTATCAATGGGTGGATTCATGTGTGAGTAGACTATCTTACATCTCGATTCCCTAGGATGAAAGATTTGGAAGCCTTCATCATCTACAAAAAAATTCCCCTTTATATAATACATAAATATAAGGATAAATTTTTAGGGAATCAACACCTATATAATCCATGTTTCCATGGATACCCTATGATTCCATTAATTTAATAGTTTTCTATTGGATCCTTTATATCTTCTCACCATCACATGGATTTTTTCCCCTCAATTTGAAGAGAAGGTGACTGTAGCCAATGATCCAATTCTAAATTCTCTATTGGTTTAAAACTATCCTTATCTATATAGACATTATAACCTTACTCTACTTCCTAATCCAGAGTCGTCCCCTACCCTAATCCAATTGAAGCAATCATGCACCCATACATTTTTTATCTAATAAACCTTGTCTATTACCCTAATCCAGCTTATTCAATTGTTCTATCTATTTAGAAGAAACAATTGGCCATTTGTGAAGAACTATAACTAACATTATCCATCACTTATTAGGAGTGGATTCAATATCACTGGTAAAAAACATCTTTATTCAACACTTCCTTCCTCCACAATTTGTTTTTACAAGAAGACTCAACATTTCAAAATAATTACATAAAATGGAATAAAAAATTCTTAAAAAATGTATCCATTAAATGGAAAATAATATTCAAATGTGGAAATTAATTAGGAAATATATCATATTCAACTTTTAAAAATATATAATCATATAATTCTAACAAAACTACATTATTAATCAAGAAAGATAATAATGATACCTCAACCATGAAATGAATATAATTACTGAAATTGGATACCTCATTGGCCATATCCATTTAGATTAATATTACAACAATATAAGATACATAACATATAATATTATGATTTCATTGGATTTAGTTAAGTATATCAATTTAGATCCATAATTGAGCCCTAATATTTTTTTAAACCAAATATTTTGAACCTAAATTCACATTCGTGAAACAAAATCATATATGGATTTAAAGTAGTTGAAATGATCCCCTAATACTTATTATTTAGATACTATAATGGAAGAGTTATATTGAAGAAGACCCAACCCATGGGTATAAATCTACAATCAGATTAACCACATATAGAAGTTATCTTATTAACCTGATCATATATTTTTAAAAAAATTCCTTTATTATGTAGAAAAATTCTATTAATGATTAATTATTAAAAAAAATTAAAATAAATATTTTTTATTTTTTATTTATTTTAATTTTATATATATATGAAAATTTTAATTTAGAAATATCACTACCAATTTATTGAATATAGGATGTTATATAAAGCAAAAAAATATATTTATATATTTTATTGATATATTTAGTCTAAATTTATAAATAAAACTTAAATATTTTAATTTCAAATTTTGTAATTTGTGTGTTTTAGTTGTTAAATGGGTTGTGAAAAAATTATAATGTGGGTTTATTAAAGTTAATATACAAAATAAATGGATTGGGGTTTAATGTTTTTAGAAAAAAACATTAAAATGATTTATTGATTTTTTTCATTGATAGGGTTAGTAAAGGATTCTTGTCGAGAAATCAAATAAAAGAGGTTCCCATGGTTCTTGAATTAGTGATTCACTATGGCTAGGACCAAACCATGGTCAATTATCATGGTGAAGGTGGTGGATTTCCCTGATGACCACACCCATTTTCATTAGCATGTTGTGAAGATTATTTCCTAAAATTGGAAAAGAACGTTGGACCATGCATGTGGTAATCCCCATGGTGGAATCTCAATGTTCATATCCAAAAAAGTTACATGTCAGTCACTAAAACTATTTTAGAGTTGGTATTGGTTACAAATAATCCAAAAAATGAAAAAAAATAATCAAACATGGCTTGAGGCATGGAGAGTAATTCATGATTGAGGTGTTTAGTTGATGTATTCGGAAAAAAGAAAGACCACACTTTTTCACTTGGCCTAGTAGAGTTTAGTTCATCCATTCGGTCATGAAAATCCAAAATATAGTCACTTCATAGGTTGGGTATTGGATCATAAATACATGTCTGAAATTGATTCAGTAGGATTATATACATATTTTTTGGGAATATCAAGAAAAAATGGATAGATGTTGTTCACCAAGGCATGTTGCAATCCATTTTGGAGATCAAATTTACGAATCCAAAAATATCATTACAATTGAATATTGGACTTCATATAAATTTTATCTGAAACATAGTGTATTGTTTCAATAATTGTTTAAGGAAGTTAATCCATTCATTCAATGGATTAATGATATACACCTAAATTCCTCAGATAAAAAAAGAAAAGAAGATTCAAGGGATTAAATAGATCTATTGCACGTTATTAATGATTATGAAGGGAAGAGTAATCGTGGAATATTCAAAACTCATATGAAATATTGAAGTTTAAATAAGTTTTTTTTAATATGTTCAATTCTTTTTGGAAGTCAAAACAATATGTGATTACGTGAAACACCATTTTTGGTGTATGTTTGAATGAATATTTTGTGGAGAAGAAATGTTTGAACAAATGAAGTAACGAGTTCCTTATTAAATGAGGGTAGTGACTTCTCAACTATTCAGGGAAATGAACCAAAAGTTTTAGGGAGATAACTCCAAATTTTAATTTTAAACTATATTTTTTTAATGAATTCAGGTCACAAACACATTTTCATGCACACTCATTAGGTGTATCCCCATGCTGGTGAACCATTTAAAACCCATCATATCATTTACGTCACTATATTTGATGTGAACTATAATATACATGATGGATATGCATGTACACATTTTAATTAAGCATGATATATATTTATATATAATATAAAAGATGTTATATATGGTGTACATTTAAAATATTCATATGATGTATGTATTATTCAATTCACTTGATTTATGAGATATATATATATTTATTATTTCTCTTAAAGGGTTTATTCATCTTTTATAAATCCATTGTAAATGGACATAAAATAATTTCATTAATTCATTGAAACCATTAATAAATTATAATTAAAATATAGAAACACATTTGATACATTATAGAGTGATTATTGGGTTTCTCTTATAGAAGAAGTAGAAATACTCTTTTATTCGGTGTGGTTATTGCAATATTTATTTTTCATTATATTTTGAAAATTCTCTAGCATCGATTTGGATATCGAGAATCTTCATGATTAATATATTGATTCATTTTATAGTGACCCCTATAATAAAGGATTCTTTCATTCACTCATATGAGTGATATTCCTAAAACATTCCTCATAGAAGGAAATTGATGGTTGTGGTGTCTTCTGTGTTCAATGTACTTTGATTTCATTTTAATTATATGTAAATATTCATAATGATTTATCTCAAATTTTATGGGTTATATTAAACTATATATGATAATATTATGCTTATATGAATCTCATCAGTGGTATTAGATTGGAATTCATTAATTTTTAATGTGTTTAAATACTTGTTTTTCGATGAAAACTGAGGAGGTTAATTTTCATAAAATGGGAATAGAGTTGCATACCCTTAAGTTAGTTGTGTAAAGTTAAATATGATTTACCCTTAAACATGGTGGTTATGTAAACAATATTCCCTTATATAGATGGAGTGTGTATGTTTAACCTATGTATTACATTTATGAAAATGAGTTGTTCAAAAGATGTACCATTACACAATAGTACATCAATATGTGTAAAGGTTTTACCCTTATGTAAGTCGTTTTCTAATGGTAGATTGATGATTTACCTTTACTATTTACCCTTTGATAAGTCCTTTAATAAATCTATATCAGCACTTTATACTTAAGTTTAAACGTATTTGAGGAGCGTAATGGTATCATATGTTTACCCGTAAACAATGTAATGAATAATTAGAATAACCATACATAAAGGTGTTGTGTAAAGGTAAAACCATTATGTGTGGGAGCTTCATAAAGGTAATATATGTATTACATTTTTTTAGTAGTTTGGAATTTAGCTACAAAATGGTATGGTTTAATTTTCCTTTATACATACATTTGAAAACCTTAGTTACCCCTAATAAATGCATCAACATAAGGGTAAAAAAGAGAATACTCTTATGAATTACATGGGTGTTGTGTTAGTGTAAGAATACTATTATTAAAAATAATTCATCATTTTAAATTTTTTTAATGGATTATTAATTGTATATAAATCATGTTAAAAGTAATCTTCTTGGTATTTAATTTATAAGGATTTCATAAAATTATTATTTGATTATAAAATGTTTATAATTAAACAAAGAAATGTTTAAGAAACGTTATTAAAAGATATTAATGGTTAATATTTGAAATATTTGTTAACTACATTATATATCATAACATAAGAACTAGAAATAAAAGTGGTGGTTTATAAATCATACATAATTATTTTTATTGTGCTATATATTATGAACTAACATCAAAATATAAAATAATTATATTAATATTATTATATTTTCATAATTAATTAGTTTGGAATTGTTCAAATTAAAGTGGATATATTTACAAATTATTTAATCCACATAAAAAAGTGTTTTGATGATTGATTTTCTTAATTTTTAAATAATGAGTAATGTATATGATATTTAGATTCTGTAAATTCTTTTCATAATAAAAATATAATTATAAATACTTTATAAATAAAAAAATTTCATATATATAAAATTTAAATTACATATAATAATATATATGAAATATTTTATATTAAAAATAATATAAAAGGATTATATTTATAAATATAGAATATCCATAATGTTAAATTTGAATTTATAAATTGGTTTATAGTTAGATTTATTTTATTAGTTATTCATAAATGTATTGTATCTTGAAAACATAATTAATTGTATATTTATTTTAAATTTCCATGATATTCATGTTTATTTTCTTATTTATGAAATATGAATATTTTTTATACCCATTTATTTGATAAATTTATTCTATGAAAAATCCTTTCATTTCATTCTAGTTTTGATTTCATAAAATTATGTTTTCATCTACCTAGACCGCATTATTTTTATTTATGAGCTTGAGAATAGTTTCTGAACACAATTTTTTCATCTTAGGTTTTATAATTTTCATGAATTGATTTATTCCTTGAGTAATCTATCTGTGGATAGAGGGTCATTGGATCGGACCACCTAATTTCCTCGATGATATCCGTGTCTTGGAGTGTGAATGTGGTTGTATATCAATTTCTATGTGATAACTCATGAAACGTTTTCCAATCACATATAACTCTATAAATTTACATGAATATTTTGTGTAACATATTAATATGATTCATTTGGATATGTATGGATATAATTTAAATATATTTTTGGGTGATTAATACATACTTTTTGGATGTTTAAAAAGATACACATTGTTGTGGTGTGAACCCATTAATTTGGCCTTTTGAATATGGATTTCCAAAACTAAATTATTAGAATCATGAATACACAAAATTTAATAAATCAGAACATATATTGATAACATATGATGTAATATTTTAATATGAATATTATGAATATTGAATGTGTGAGATTTCAAAAAAACACTACAATTACTATGTGTGAGATTCCACATAAAGAAACACATGTTAAGACCTCGATCATCCAACAGTGTATTTTTGAGCTCTGTATTAGCACAACTTGATTATCTTTTTTTATAAAAAAACGTTATAAATACATCAATATTTTCATATTGAATTTTTGTGAGTTTATAATAAGTATCCCTTGATTGTCCTTTAATTTTTTAGGATTGATATTTTATTTCAGTTACACTTATTGAGAAGCCCGAATGGTTAGGTTAATATAGTAATAGAGTTTAGTTAATCCATATATTTTATTTGGGTCAAGGAATATCCAATCAACTATCCAATAGTCAAAACTATTGTCTTTGGTATGATTCCCTACCAAAATAATCATTATTTACATACATGATAACCATTGTAAGTTATTATTAAATATTGCTACAACTTACTAAATGGATATTATGTATGTGGTCATCATTTTTAGTCTGATAACTTTCATTAAAAGTGCTTAAACAATATATATGACATGTTAGTAATCTAATAAAAAAATTATTGTAGATAAATTAATCATCATCATCAAACTCAAAATTGAACTTAATATATGAAATGATAATTTTATGGTTGGAAACTCTTAAAAGGGTATTATTAAAGAAATTCATGAGTAAGATAAATGTTCTTTGTGAACAAATCCTTCCCGAGTAACCAATTTATTATGTTTTTAACAAGAAAACGAAGATGATTTTAGAATCATGGAATGATTCATTTAATGTTTTTAAGGTACTAGTTTCTAATTGACATCAGTAATTATAGTCTCATATACTCTATATGATTAGTTATGTCTATGATATTCAGTATAATTGAATATTTTTGGAGAGACTAAATAATTATTATAAGTATTGTTCTTGATATTGAATTCATTATATGGTCATTTATGATAAATTTCTGACACTATGAATAAATTCATGAAAATTAACTCCATATTTTCAAAGTGTTGAGAATAAATGAATTATGAATTTAATTTCTATTTTATATAACTTTATGTAAAATACATGAAGGTAAAGGTTTGATATAAATAAATTCAACTAGTATTTTAAAAAATGGATCTTTAACAATCATCTTAAGGTTATTGAAACATATGGGCTGTTAGGAAGGGGGAATAATGAATCTATATGATTGGTTTATTTAGAATGCCTTAAGGGGTTTAGGAACTCCATGGAATACCGATGTCAAATATTAAATTAATAGAAATTTATTATTTGATTTTGAAGGGTGTGTGATATGATATGTATATTTTACAATGCATTGTAAATATATGGGAGTTTAAAATCAATGGAAAAATCAATTGTTCTTGTATTTAATATTCATGTAATGAAGTAAAAACTTACAATATCCAAAAAATTTATAAAAATTATTTATCTATATAAAATGAATCTGAGTGAATTATGTGTATCATTATTACATTAATTTTATATTGTAATATAGGTTGTTCAATAAAAAATATTTCGTATGAGAAGAAAATATGTATAACCATTTTTTGATTCATTATATTTCTATTACATGTTTTGATAAGGATATTTGGATAAATTTTTTATTCATATATTTATTAAAATATAAGGGAATGTGTTCCCACCACCCATAAATGAGATGGATTAATAAAGTATTATTTTAAAAATGTAAATTCTAAACACATAAAAAACCATATATTCTATGGAAATAAAAGTGTATTTGTTAGATATTCCTACTGAAAGAAAAGAAATAATATTTACTCAAACAAAATGTTATTTATGTTGAGTCCTAGAATGATATTTTGAAGAGAATACAATGTCTAAGAAGATATTGGGAGTATGTTTCAACATAGATAAGTTCCATGTTAAATATAATATTGTACCATATTTATTTTATGTGATTATTTACTTTATATGCTAAATAGTTAGGATATGTGAGAGTAAATAAAAATGTAATTGCTTAATTTTAGGTATAATAAAAGGTGAATACCATTATTAATAAAAGGATTATATTAGTATATGATTATATGGATTCTCCACTAAATATCCAAAAGAATATTAAGATTTATGATTTTAAATAAAAATTTAATGATTTACATTTAATTACCATAGTAAGAGATCATCACTATTCTCTATATGTATATACCAGAAAATATACAAATTTTATCACTTTTCATCCTACCAACTTTTAGGGAATGATGGTAAATATAAATTTAATTTGTTGCATTAGTTATCATGAAGATGTGCATATCACTTTATCCTAAAAGTGTTTAGGATATGTTGGTATAGTGATAATGAAACTAATTACATTATTTAACAAAATTCAAGAAAATTTTGAGTTAAAGGGTACCAAGGATTATGATGATATACATAGAAAGAGTTCCAAGTAGACAATAGAAGTTGGCATTGTAACATTTGATGTTATAATGTTTAATAGTTTGAATATAAGAAAAAATATTTGAACATAAAGAATATGACTCCTAAGTATCACTGTTATCCAATCTTCCTTGTTGTGTAAATGCTACTCACTAAGAGGATAATGGAAGTATATTAGCTGATGGTCACAAAGGTATGTGATGGGAATTATATCTGGATGTAATGTTCACAAACCATTTTGTTAGAAACAACATGAAGGTTTTGTAGAATGTCTTAATATATTGGTTTTAATGGTTGTAAACATATTATGTATTCATAATAATGGAATCATACATTCATAATTTATTCATGTTTATGGAAATTTACTTTACCTTAATGGTCGAATGTTTAATATACCCTTAGTGTATAAACCATAATTTTTCACTAACTGATGATCATCAAAGAGTATAATGTGTTTTGATGATATGTAAAGGGTAGCTTGAATATATTCTTATATATGTTACAATGGGTTGTATATGAGATAAGAATAATATATTTTTAAGGTAATAAGTATAGTATTATTACTTATACTAATCAAAGATAGTATATGTCATTGAATTTCATAGAGTCGTATATATACCAAATGGTGAATGTTTATTATTGATCCTTCTTAATAAAGGTTTAAAGATATATATCATGAAAAATATTATACCTTGATACATTAATTATGCATGTATACACATAAAATTAGATAATTAGGGGTAGTTGGTTATCTTGTTGATCATGTCATCGACTAGAGAGAAACCGAGATGAGATTGGTCAACTTGTATAATAAGAAAAGACATCAAGACCTTGATTGAATTATACTGATGAAATACATGGAAATTTTTAGTTGTTTCACATATGATGTGTTCATCAACTTGGATAAGTGACATTTGTTGTTCTTATTAGATAGATGAAGGAAATATTTTTTGTTCATCATCATAGTAATTCATTTTTTGATAATCCAGAAAATGATGAGGGGCCTATAATAGATTACCATGTTTTATGTCTAATGGTGGTTTGATGTCTTAAAAACATGGATTATATAAGCTACATATGAAAAATATATGATACATATTGTGGTGGAAATGATTGTATATAAATATTATTGTTTTTTTATAGTTCACACCAAACCCTGAGTAGATTGAGTAGCATTGATTATTTTCTATACGATTCTCATTGATTACATCTAGAAAATTTTGATTTTAAATTTTTTGTCGATTCTTGTAAGGTCCGTAGGGTTTCAAAGTTATGCCCTTGAATATGGGTAAAATTATAGAATTTTTTATTCAAAATGAATAATGCACAATGAAAAACATATCCAATAGTGTTATGATGGATTCAAAAAGAGTTATGATGTTTTTTATAAAGTCTTTGCATAATTTTACTACCATGGGACATTACTGGATTTACTAGAATGTACGTGCATGAGATACATTTACATATGCATCTGATGAATGAAATGTATTTATATATCATATATTGGATATTATATATTTTTTAAATTTAATATATTCTATTGATTTATATATTATTTCATGCAACTAATACATGAAATATATATATGTATATAACATATATTTAATACTTATTTCTCACAAACAAATTATTTATATGTTATAAATCAATTATTAATGGATTTAAAATCTTTACAATAATTCATTGATGTTGTTCCATGATTTATTCAATGAAACTCCATTATCCTTTTTGGAGGGGGAAAACACCATATGTTTTTGGGTATCCTCATGATTTTATCATGGAGTCATTGGTTAGTGTCCCCCAATTAGAGGTAGGGTTTTTTCTTTAACATATTTTACTAATAATACTCAAACATTACCCATGGAAGGAAGTGAGGGATACTGCGAATCACATTTTCCACATATGATAATTTCATTTTATTTACTTGTTAATATTATTAATGATAGATCAACTATTTTTTCTGGACATACTCCCACTATATGTGATCATAGGATGTTTATACGAATGTCATCACATTCATCACTCATTGAGATAAAACATGTAGGAAAATAAAATTGTTCATCAATGTGAGAGAACGAGATATTCATTCAATGAATATTTATTTTTAAGAACATCATTACCCTAATTCAACCCAACCCCTATCAAGTTGTAATACTCTATAAGTATCAAACATGTAGTGTCAAAGTGTTTTTTGTACCTTTTCTTTATTGGATCTATGAAAAAAAATTAAATCATAAAGGTATATCCAGTATTTATGTGAGTAAATTCATGTTATTATAATTTTTGATGCATCATTTTTTT
This sequence comes from Viscum album, assembly GCA_963277665.1. NCBI lineage: Eukaryota > Viridiplantae > Streptophyta > Magnoliopsida > Santalales > Viscaceae > Viscum > Viscum album. Next base: position 1,416,954,810 of record OY728123.1, on the reverse strand, counting down.
CATATCTTTGGGCAAGAATAATTATATAGTTTAAATTTATGGAATCAAAACTTATATTTGGAGTATAGCTTTAACATATATATATCCTTGATAATTGGAAGGAGATTCAGATTAGTAAATTCCTTCTAAAGATCTCTTGTTATTCCCATTTTCACAAACATAGTTTCATGAAAAACCTCTCAAGTTATCGGTAAAAGCTACTAGATATTTATCAAGTAAAATTGATGGCTAAAGAGGAAAATTTGGGATCTTTGTGGAAGAAATATGAAGACTCTATCATTAATTCAAAATTTTCATTCTATTCACATTTCGATCATCGACATATTTTTGGTAATGATAAGTTAGGCCTCTGTGAATATCCTTTAGATGAGAAAACCACGAAGTGGGTCATGAGAAGACTCCCTCCATGTTTGAATGAGAATGTGAAGGTTCTAGGAGACAAATATCTAAAAGTGATTTCACTCGATATTTTATAATGTACGTTTGTGTCTTATGAGATGAGAAATAAATTCAATGAGATAAGAGGAAAGGAAAGTATAATGTTGGGGGAATTTAATTCCATGAATAAAATCCCATTTTCGAGACTCTATATTTTTTAATTTTATGAGGTTATATCTTTCATTTAATTTTATATTAGTAGAGAAATTTTATTTTTTATGTTTAATCTTACTTTTTTCTGGTTCAAGTGTTGAAAGGTTGGAAAACATGTGGCTAAATTCTCTAAAAACTATCAAGAAGATGACTATGTAGAGAAAAATCTAAGAAGATGGGAAAATAATGTACATAAAATTTCAACAATAGGTCCGTAAAATGGAAAATTTATTTTTTATATAGGATGATAGTCCTATGGAATGGGAAGTAGAATATGTTGAATGTCATTTCGATGAAGTAATTTGGATGGATATAGAAAATATGAAGGGAGATGATGAAAGTGATTATGATAATGAATCATTTGTAGAAAGGGTTGATCTTTATGTAGAACCTGATGCAGCCCGTGAATAACATGATGTTTTATGAGAAATGACTAAGGAGTCCAATGAAATAGTGCTTTATTCTATACTCTAAATTCAATAATACGAAGAATAAGAAAATTTATAGTTGAAATTTGAGATTGAAGATCTCAAAAATTGGTATTTATAAAATTTGGGAAGTGAAGTTGAAATGAAAATTAATGTCAAATAAAAAACCCAAATCACTGATAGTTTGTATAAAATAATCCTTGTCATAGTTAAGAGAGTCTTTGAGATAGAATAAGAAGTTATGAATTGTCATCAGAAGTGTGAAGAACAATAATGATTATTGACACATAATATGAAGAAATCAAATACAAAGGCATCATCATCTAGTCAGTCCAAATGAATTTCTAATGAATAAAATATAAATATTCCTCATGTTCAAATGTTCAAGGATAAATAAAAATCTACAGTAAGTCATGTTGAAAAGAATAAGAGATATGTGGTCATGTCAAAATTACAAGCACTGAATCCCTTAAATAAGGTATATCTTCATGGTATTAGATATACAATAAATTATATGGACAAGGTGAATTCTAATTAATTTGGAGTTATAAGTTTTTTTATTAGATTTTTGGGACACACATACTATGTGTTCTATATTTTCAGAAGGTCCTTCTAGGAGAAACACCAATATAATTAGGAAATAATGATTTTTAATGATTATTTTACTTTCAATTGATATTGTTTTTGTAATAATGACATCAGAAATAAGAAAATTAATTATGAATTATAGATGAAGTAAATGTCATCAATAACACCATGTATTAGAAGAAATAACAATATATAATCTTTTTTTACAAGCATTGAAACTCATAAGAAAAATTTGTATTTGTGAGAAGAAAAATATTTCATGGATCCAGTTGTTGAGGGGACACATTCATAACTAACATGTGTGGTGAAAAGTAGTTCATAGAGGGAAAATATTTCCTAGAGTTTTTATTGGAAAATTGAAAATTTTATCCCATGGATAATGGATAGCATATTCACATCATATATGACAGAATAAAATCCACATTATGAATTTTAAGAATAACCAAGACATTGTTGTTCAATTTTTGAACAATGAGGGTATTATGATTTTTGGTTTCAGAAATGCCAAGATTATAGGAAAATATATCAGGTAGATGGATGTTCTTTTGGTGAATGGGTTATGTTCTAATCTTATCAATGTTAGTTAATTATGTTACTAAAGACATGTAGTGAGTTTCAATGAAAATGTATGTACTGTAAATGCTAAATATGTTTCACTTATTCTATATAGAAGAATAACCATGGAAAATCTATCCTTGTCAACGAAGAAAAAAAATTATGTTGTCCAATGTGGTGGAGAACATGCTATGACATAGGATAATTGTTTATTTGAGACAAACATATCTTGAGAGGTTGAAAAAGTGTAATGGATACAGAGATAATCCCACCCCATATATAATTATACTCACATATGTGATTCATACCATGAGGGGATAATTATCCAAATGACTTAAAATATATATATAATTGAACAATTGGGGTTACTTGATCTTGTGGACATGGATGTTTGGGGGTAATCTCACCCAAAAATGGATTAAATAAGGTATTTTGTGTTTTTTATTATGATTTCAATAAGATAGAATGGATTATTCCTTTCACACATAAATAAGTTTTATATATGAATCACCCTATATAGGAGAAGTGAAAAATATATTTTTTGTGTGAAGATTCTTATATTACTAACTATAAATGGTCAAAATTTAAAAATCAAAAATTTGAGTAATATTTAGAGGAGAATGGAATTCAACATTAGTTTATAACCATTATAATGCCCCATTATAATGGGGTAGTGGAATAACGAAATATCATAATCAACAACATAGATAATTTTTTTTTATGAATGTCTCCTCCTGAAAAATATTGTAATGATGTTGATCTTATATTAGTTTACATCTCTAATATAGCATTGATTTTTATAAATAAAGGTATAAATCCATTTCAAATTTATTATGGAATGAAACCTTCACTCATGAAAATTTTATAATTAGGATGTAAATGTTTTATTATCAAAAAGGAGAAGAGGAAAAAAATTATGGTTGGGGTTATGAAGGATTATTTATTAGATACTCATCAAATATTGATTCTTATAAGTTTTACAATAAGAGACATGAAATTATGGCTGAGAGAGATGAGATTATGATAGTTAAAAGTGGGAAAATTACTGCAGCACATTAGAAAATATTTTTATTTCATCCAAAACAAATTTTATTTTAAAAATGATAAATAATAAAATCTTCAAATTTTAGTTTTAAAGAACAAATAAAATTCTGATGAAGAATCATATTGTGATTAAAGTATATAAATTCTAGTAGGTTCAAGAAGGCAAATTTGAATGGATAAAATCAATAAAATAAACATTATTGAAAACAATATACCCTCGATTCAAACATAAGGTATGATGTATCATTATAAAGTATATTTTTATCATTAACAGAACCAAGATCATTCAAATAATCTAAAAATATAATATTTTTACAAGTATATAATTGAAGGGATTAACAAAATAGATAAAAAATAAAATAGATAAGTTTTTCCCATGATAAGTGAAAATAATTTCATTAGAACCATGTGGGTTTTCAGAAACAATATTAATAAAGATCCTTATGTGATTTGGAATAAAGCAATGATTTTATGCCAAGGGTGTTCCAAAATTGAAAGGATTAACTTTGATGTAAAATTTTTAACAATAGAATGGCTTGAAACTATATTTAATATTATTATCCATGATGAGTCAAAGGGGTTTCAAAGTATATATAATTGAAATTAAATATTCTTTTATGAATGGTTTTGATTAGTAAAACGATTATATTGAGAAAATGGATGGGTATCTAATTGATAAAGATAAAGGGAATGTGTTTCGACTAAAAAAATATTTATGGACTCAAACAAGAATTGATTTCACGATATTTTGGACTAGATTAATGTATTAAGGAGAATAGTATTTATAGAGTATGATTTTATCATAAAAACTACATCAAGAAAAAGAATGTGTAGGGATTGGTAGTGATTATCTATGTTTATGACATAATTTTTCAGGCTTGGATGGAAACTAATGAAAGATGTTTTTATAACTCCTTAGGTCAAAATTAGAAATATCTATAATTGAGGAAATGAAATTTTTCATTGGATTACAGGTAATTAAATAATGAATGGGATATTAATCTCTGAAAAACATAATCTAAGTAGATTTTGAAATTATTTCAAATGGTGGATTTGAGGCCCATGAAAACATTTGTGGAGATAATACTTGTAACACCCCAATCTCCCATTGAACGTTTCCATTTGAAAAATTCAATAGCTTGCATTGTACGCAACTTCGAGATTCGAACACACCGCGACTAATCAAAGTAGCCGTTATGAATAGTAATACCCACTTTTTGAAATTTTATAAATTTTATCTCTCAAAATTGACTTCATTTTTGGATTCGGAATATCAAAATTAGCCTAGGGTAAAATTTTTGTACTTTTCAGATTACTTTTATATTTTGATGAATAGTGGAAATTACTAAATTTTCATTAAACACAACTTTTTTAATAAAAATAATTAATATTGATAAATTATTAATTTTAGTTATTTGAAAGTATATTTAGAATATATTTTTACAATTTAATACAATTTTGTTCATTGAAAATAATTTCACATTTAAACCGGACATAGACAAGTGTCAATCTTTTGATAGTTATTATCTCTTAAAAACACGATTTTTGTTTTATCAACAGGAATTAATTTTAAATTAATTTCTACAACTTCTGTGTTTTGAATTTATAAATTTTTTTTACATATTTGGAATCAGGTGGTCCATATTGTGTGTATAGGTAACTTTTATTTTTATACATTTTGAATAATTACTTCGGTAAATATTTTATTTACCATGGTTAAAGGATAAATCCGGTAAAAAAGAGTGAAAAATAATATTATAATAATATTAATTTACCCTAAAACGTTTCATAACCCTATAGTTTGATACATTTCCGACCATGGTCATCTTTGGATTGATTTTGGGACCCCATGGAGCCCCTTTTAGGTGATAAGGACACTTTATATTAATTAAGTTAAAGTAAATGCAAAAATGACATAAGCATATATCCTTTAGAAAAAATATTTTTACACAGAGTAATATATGTTATCTTTTGGACTATAAATATTAATTAGAAATATAAAAATATTTCCTATATAATTTTATTTTATTTATAATTTTTAGAAATTGAATAATTAAATTTATTTATGACAAAATAATGATGCAGTATTTTACTTATTATTGAAAGAATCAAACAATTGGTATTATAAATGTTAAAATACATATAATTTGAAAGTTTTGATAACATCCACGAATTTTATTGGATAATATGACATGTTAGGATTTATTAAATGAATTTTTTTCGAATTAATAAAGCTGGTACGACTTTAACAAAAATCATTTATTGAATAGTGTCAAAATTGACATAAATGAGTTTTTAAAACAAATATTATATTATTAATTGATATTATATTCTTAAAAATCTAAGTTTCGGACAAAGATCATATATAATAATATGTGTATCATTAATGGATCATTTGGGGGTCGATTGGATGTATATACAATGTTTATTAACTATATAATATAAAAATACAATGTCACATGGTAAATGTCAAACTAATTAACTAAGAGTTAAAACTAAACGATAAGGATATTATAATGACCCAAACCTATCTAAAATATATTTTTTGAAAGTATTTCGACACATCCCCACCTTATACTTTTAAAAATACTCTTCTGAGCCATTAGAAACCTAATATTAATTTATTATAAATCAATAATTTATGTTTTTCCTAAAGAGACCCTCCTCCCTTTATAAAAGGACACCACTTCTAACCAATTCTTCATATCTTCAAAGACTTTTGGTTCGGCCAACCTATGCTTAAATACCCTATAAACTATCATCCCTTAATCTTAGAGTCCTTTCTTTATTTAGAAAGTCAACCGAAGGAGCCGTTTTGATCAAATCAAATGGAAGAACCCGAAGAAGAGGAGGTTAACCTACCCTCAACCAAGGAAAAGAAAAAGGTAAGGGTTTATTTCAAAATCTCTTCATTATCTGATGTTTTTTATATGTAATTATCTACTGGGACCGCTTTATCATCCACATTCATTATTCTTAAAAAAAATTCAAAACATTCTTAATATTTTACAGAATATGGGTTAAAGTCATTTATACCCTTGTTTGACTTTTTATAAGAATTTTATAAAGGAATATTTCCGTTGTTTTACAAACAAGGTCCTTTTTAGCCTTTTCGACAGAATTAAGGTAAGAATGTTTTTTTAACATATACGTTGGGTATGGCTATATTCCGCCATTATAAAATTTTTGAATCTTCCCTTACAAACTTATAAGATTATTTTTAAACTAAATGTTTTATTTTATAATTATGTGACCTTTAAATGATTTCGAAATGAGAATTTTATGAATTTTTGAAAGGTAATCTTTATCATGATCCGAATTTTAAATGTTTTAAAGATTTATCTTTCTAAATATTTTTAATTAATGTCCATGTTCTCAAAATGATTTTAAGGATTTATTTATATGGACATGAATGTTTTGAAATGATAATTCTTTTCAAAAGTTTCAAAGTGGTATGGGACACATTGATTCAAAAATATCTTTTAAATTACTTCCTTTATAAATGTGTGACTTTTAAATGATTTCAAAAATGAAATATTTCTCTCAAAAAGTTTTTATTTCATCTATGTCAACATCCTTTGATGGATTTTAAGATTATTTGAAGTTGATTTATTATGAAACAAAACTTCCATATTGTATTGAATGTTTTGGGATATGTTTGACTGTGGATGTGTTATTTCTATACCATTCATGGTTTATGGATAACTTATTGATATTTCATATGATGGTTTTAATACAAATGATTATGTTATGTTTAAACCTTTTCATATGAGAAATTCATTGGACTTAAAAAGTGACGGGTGGAGCCCACTATAGCTCCTCGATGCATCAGTAGATCTCATGAGACAAACTAGTTTCTTGGCATGACACCTTGATAAAATTTTATTTGTAGTCTTGGCTCAAGGCCTTGGCTACATGGTTATGATAGTGTGGAATTATGCATTCCATCATTATGAAAGTGTTTATTGATATTGCATTTGATTATTAGATTAGTAGAATATCAATGTGAATAAGCAAATGGAATTATTTTATTTTATTTCTGACATATTATGATGAAGTTCAAGTATAAAAGGCTTTTGTTTTAGTAATACATTGCCTTAAATGTTTATGCTTATTTATGAAATTTTTCGCTATATTGTTATCCTTACGGGGAATATGAGCTCACCCCATTCTATGTTTTATTTTTTCCAGGATGTGAATAAGTATTTTATGAATGACCTGGAGGGATAGTATGTGGGGATATGAGTGTGGACTATAGAGACTATGTTGTTGTTGTTTTCATTTTATTATGTAATGTAAGACTTATGAATGTATCTAGTGTTTCCAAGGCTACTAAACTACTCAGTCTTTCGAGACGTGATATTTTGTCATCATGCCAATTTTATGTAATGATGCACTGACTCTGGGTAATTGGGGTTAGGGAGTTATAGTTTGTATCAGAGGAAGTTTTGTAGAGACCCGAAACTTGACGTACATTGACATTACATTACATTTGCGGAATACTTAGTACATAACAAAAACACACACACAAGGACCGTAATAGTTTAGTGTCTTTGGAAACTCGGAACGTAATCTTCTAATCGTGGTGAAAGATCTTCAATATCTCCCATAAAGATCTTCCCTTTTTTTTAACCTAAAACCTTTCTTTATATCCTGGGGAAAAGAAAACATAAAAGGGTGAGCTCAAATGCTCAGTAAGGGTAAATAATAGAAAAAAAAATCAATCACATCATATTCATAAGAACATAACTTTTGGAAATCTTAACCTGCAAAAGAGAGCCTAATTTCATATCATGGGATAAATCATAGTAGTGAAATGAAATCCCAATAATCATAACTTAAAACATGAAACTTTGTGGCATACACACATAATCATAGAGAATCATTTCTTGTTAGTCAAGACTCATTGCCAAGACTATCTTAGTGGACAAAGTCCCTTTCTGAATCGAGTAACCCTCGTTTCAGTCCTGTTTCACTGAACTGGAATAACCTACCATTCCAGCCATGTCTATCTCATGAGATATAAAATCTTTACCCAATGCATTGGAGGGAGATATAAGTCCCACCCATCTCATAATGATACCATTCTTATGTGTGCCACAAAATCATAAACCATACATCATAGCAAAACCCATGAAATAAAAATGAGAATCTTAAACATCGTGACATCATAAAACAATTCATATAAGATAAAGGAATTCATAAAAATAATTCCATGAAAACATAATCAAATCAATGTAATAATAGGGATTGAAATAGAACCCTTTATTATCTTAGATGGAAAATAATTTTGATAAAACACTTGAACTCCATTCTTGAGGAAAATATCCTTTCTACTTAAAAAACACTTTGCCTTTCTTAACATGCCATAAAATTATAAACTAAAAGAAGTTGATTAAAAATAAATTTGAAAACTTTTAAAGGAAGCTTCTTGGATATAATTTTTTAAAAATCCATTCATATCGTATAATTTAAAAAAAACATTTTTCGTACTTTTGTCGGAAAAGTCAAAAAGTACCTCGTACGAAAAACGACAAAAGATTCCTTTCATATCCTTTACTAAAAAATCACCGAAGGGTAAAATTAGATTTAAACAATTTTAGTTGGATGGAAATAACATTACATATTGAGGAATCATGTATGTGGATGATAAAATACACCCTAGTAAATACTAAAGTATAAACAATCTCAAATAAAAATGAGATTGTGATATTTTCCCTTACCTTAGGTCCGATTTGCTTCGTAAGTGTCCGAACCTCCTGTATAATGATTTAAATAATGTCATTGACTTATTACAGAATCATATTCATTGTTATGATATCATATATGGTTCACTTATGACTTTATATTACCCGTTCTTTTGTAAATTCCATGTTAAAGAGCGTTTTGGGTAAAATTGTTTCATTTGTCGTCCGTGTTTTGACTTGTAATTATTCATTTGATTACTTAGATAATTATTACATAATTATAGAATATAAATAATGATTTATATATAATATATATTCACAATATACATATATATAATAAATTAGTAAATGGAAAGAAATACACCGTTCATGGAGACGGTAGGTCGTACGTACGTATGAACGCTATTTTCGTTTCCATATTGAGTTGAATGGAATTAAGTAGATGAAATACATATATAAATAAATCCAGTATCATTATTATGTCATATATTTCATTATTACTTATTATATATACTTTATAATCATTCATGAATGGTTAAAGTGGAGAATGAATCTCATCGCGTCTTGGAGACGGTAGTCCATACGTACGCACGAGCGATGATATCGTTCTCATGATAATGGAACTATATTGGAGTGTATGTATACTATTTCAGAATCAATATCACTTTAAAATAATAATATATAGTTATTATTTACACCATTATACCCATCCATGTAAGGTGGTGGTGGAAAATAGATTTCACCATGGCGTGGAGACGGTATTCCGTACGTACGCACGCGCGGTGATTTCCTTTTTCCGTAGGATGGATAGAAGTTTAATTAGAGTTGTTTCAAATTTATAATAACATATCAGTATGTAATTAATACTGATGTTATTACTTTATCATGAAACAACTGAAGAAGAATAAGTTGAAGAAGAAAGAAATTGAAAAGATCTGTAATGGATATTACCTCTTCTTTGAAACGCCTCTTTGAATCCTCCACTTAGGGAACTAAGATTGGTATTTGAAGAAGACCAGAACCTCTATGATTATTATAGGGAAGTGGAGAAGAGATTTTGGCAGGGGTTGGACGATCTTGAGTGCTCAAATTGGTGCGAGGAGGAGGGAAAGGAGGTGCCCTTTTATAAGGGAGGAGAGGGGCACCTTAGGAATATCTCAAAATATTATTTTATATTAAAGTCAAAATAGGTTTATAATGGTTCCAAAGGGTCTTATTTCGAAGCTAAAGTGGGGATGGTTCGAAATCATATCATCCAATAGGATTTAGACAAGTTTAGGGTATTATTTTAACCTTATCAATTAGATTTAACTCTAAGTTAAATAATTTATCTTTTACCGTGTCTTTTTGTTTTCTTTCACTATATGGTTAATACACTTACTATAATATGCCAAAAGAACCCCAAATTGTATATTATTAATACATATATACTTATCTAAGTCATTTGTCCGAACCTTAGATTTTTAGGAATAAAATAACAATTAATAATATAATATTTGTTTTAAAAACTAATTTATGTCAATTTTCACACTATTTGGTACATGATTTTTATGAAATTCATAACAGAATGATACGTTCGAACAAAGTTAATGAAATAAATAATAACATGTCATATTAAACTATAAAATTAGTGTAGTTCATAAAATGTCTCAAATTAGTTTTATTTGGTTATTTATAACATCAATTATGTCAATATTTCATTAATAAGATAATTACTGCATCATCGTTGTGTAAAAATAAATTGCATTATTTAGTGTCTAAAAATTGAAAATAAAATACCATTATGTAGGAAATATTTTCATCTTTCTAATGAATATTTATAGTCGACTTTATCTTATGTATAACCCCATATTAAAAATGTTTTAGTAAATAAACATTGATTTTAACTCTTTTAACCCTTCTTTAAATAAATTAATAATAAATGTCCTAATCTAATCCAAGTGGGCCTAAATGGTCATATTTTATTCATAAGGTTGTTTTTGGTCGAATTACACTTATCCAATAGAATTAGGACATGTGTTAGGGTAATAGTAATATCATATTTACCCTTAGTTACCCTATTTACTATTAACTGCGGTAAAAAAAGTAAAAAGTTACTATTCACCAAAAAAATTATTTTTATCTCATTGAACCACATTTTACTTACTAATATCAACCGTGTCTGTCGGATTTTCGAAATTCCATTCACAGAAGCGGTAAAATTATGTTTTATGGAAAATTCGGTTTTTTTTAACTACCACTTAGTAGTTTCACTATTCATCAAAAATTGATGTTTTTCAGAACAATGCCAAAATTTCACCCTAATATATATATCATATTCTGAATTCAAAAATGAAGTCTATTTTACCAAATTCATAACATAGAAGTTGCATTAATTAATTTTATAATTAAATCCCGTTGTTAAAACTAATAGCGTGTTTTTAAGAAACAATATCTAACAAAAGATTGAAACTTGACTATGTCTGGTTTAAATGTGAAATTACATTCAATGACCAACATTGTATTAAATTGTAAAAATATATTCTAAATATACTTTAAAACCACTCAAATTAATAATTTATCACTATTAATTATTTCGATTAAAAAAGTTGTTTTTAATTATAATTTAGTAATTTTCACTATTCATCAGAAAATAAAAGTTATCCGAAAAGTACCAAAACTTTACCTTAGGCTAAATTCGATACTCCGAATCCAAAAATGAAGTCCATTTTGAGAGCCTAAATTTCTAAAATTTTAAAAGGTGGTTATTACTATTCATAACGGCTAGTTATAATAATATTTTAATAGCATATCGTTGTTTAGTGAAACTCGGTATTATGTACTACACACGCTATCGAGGAAGGTCGCAATTGCGTGTAATGCAAGGCAAGTCAAGGATGCGTGTTGTGCAAGCTCATTTTGGTGTAGCGTACAACACAAGACATTAGTGAAATAAAAGAGAATATTTTTCATAAAATCTCGGGCTGTTACATTCTACCCCCCTTAAAATGAATTTCGCCCTCGAAATTCGTCGGGGTTATAAATGGTTTACTATTCGAAAGTTTATTTAATAGAAACCCACATCGTAAAAAGGAGTACCAAAACTTGGCTTTAAAAACTAATGTATGAAATGTAACGATTACCCAAATAAACTAATCAATGGTTTTACACATAGGTGAAAATATGGATATGGAAGAGAAATCTAACCATGATGTTCTGATGGAGAGTGGTAGAGAACATGGCTATGGAAAATCCAGTAATCACAAATCCATAAATTTGTGACGATCTAAGGTATCATCTGATTCATCAGGTATAAGATCACTAGGACAACATTTTTGGTTTTCAAGATCATTTCCCTAAAGTTGAAAATTTGAATTAGAATAAATACTTTCTTTATTTTGGTACAATCTCACTGTTGTTCATGCCTTGAACAATTTCCACTTCATCTCTTAAATAAATGAAGTTGAATTTGTTATTCGTGAAGTGTTAGCAGATCATGTGATAGAATGACGGTTCATTCCATCTGTCTCAAACAAAAGGTTAGCAAAAATTATATACATAAGTCGATCTATAGTGAGATTAATCACATATGCTTCCTAAAATGGACTTATACTTCATATATCATACTACTTAATATAATAAAACTAGTTTCTAATAAACAGGGACTTCCTGTAGGCCAGTGGTAGGCGATTAAGGCCAGTCTCACTTCGGTTGTGGGTTTGATTCCCACAGCCTTGTCCGAAGCGATGGGCTGTCGCCCGTCCTGCAGGTTGTCCTTTTTCTAAAACTACATTACTATAACATTCCATCAAAAAAAACTTCAATCCTTAAACAATACTCACTTATGTCCACCATAATCCATTTCAATCTTTAGGCTTATCCTTAATACTGCAGTCCACTCTCATAACATAGTGAAAACGATTACCAGAGATTTAATACAATCGTTGATCCCCATATATCATAAGATATGTTTTGTTGGTCACATTCCAAACATTCAAAGTCCTTAATCATGTATTCTCTTGAATACCTTAGTGAAAACATGAATGCAGTTTAAAGTTAACACTTTCCACATACCAAAATCCTCAAAATTCTATATACTCAAACCATGATATCACTTAGTCCTTATATCAATCATGAGGTCATGAATACTGTCAAATATTTCATTTTCTCATTTTCCCTTCATTATGTGCATATAATCTTTTTTTCCAAAAATACCTCAATCACTTCGAATACCACATTAGACCCATACATAAATATTCCAATACACCATAAAAGTACCTCAACAACATTATTCTTGAATTCCAATACATAAACACTTCAGTCCATCCACTTCAATGACTGTCCTGGAATAAGTCCTTCCTTGATTTAGATGTATCTTTTTAGGTCAGGGCATTGAGTTGGGTAATTCCCATGTTCTCCACAAATAAGACATTGAACTCCATAACAATCTGTCACTCTATGACCCTTTTCTCCACACAGATAACATCGGTCCCTCCATTTGAGGTATTCTTCAAGGTTCTTCTTCCCTTCTTTAGAAATCTTAATCTTCCTTTCTTTATGCTCCTCAACATGCGAACATGCATAATAGTATATCTTCCTCTTCTTTGATGAATTAGTCATACCACTAAATTTCACCTTGTTAATCATATATCGCGATGACTGATTCGGCATAATCACAATATCATTATCTCTAGGCATTACACAATTTTGTTGCTCATAGTCACCAATTTGTCCATTGGATTCAATGTTAACCGAATTCTTTCTGGTTCCCTCCATTAACTAAAACACAAAAAGAATTTTGTGAGAGGAGAAATCATGCTAGGGAAGACAACATAGTAAAGGGGGAGCACCCTCAATATCTAACATCTTAGGTTAAATTCTAAGATCGTTACCGTAGTTCTAGGACAATATCCTATACGTATACTTATCCTTAGGGACATCCCTAGACATACCTTAGAAATATCTCTAGGGATCTCACTAACGTTTTCGCATCATAGTTTCCAAAGGTTGACTAAACCTTTCCTCTGATACCAACTGTAGAGACCCGAAACTTGACGTACATTGACATTACATTACATTTGCGTAATACTTAGTACATAACAAAAACACACACACAAGGACCGTAATAGTTTAGTGTCTTTGGAAACTCGGAACGTAATCTTCTAATCGTGGTGAAAGATCTTCAATATCTCCCATAAAGATCTTCCCTTTTTTTTCCTAAAACCTTTCTTTATATCCTAGGGAAAATAAAACATAAAAGGGTGAGCTCAAATTCTCATTAAGGGTAAATAATAAAAAAAAATCAATCACATCATATTCATAAGAACATAACTTTTGGAAATCTTAACCTGCAAAAGAGAGCATAATTTCATACCATGGGATAAATCATAGTAGTAAAATGAAATCCCAATAATCATAACTTAAAACATGAAACTTTGTGGCATACACACATAATCATAGAGAATCATTTCTTGTTAGTCAAAACTCATTACCAAGACTATCTTAGTGGACAAAGTCCCTTTCTGAATCGAGTAACCCTCGTTTCAGTCCTGTTTCACTGAACCGGTATAACCTACCATTCCAGCCATGTCTATCTCATGAGATATAAAATCTTTACCCAATTCATTGGAGGGAGATATAGGTCCCACCCATCTCATAATGATACCATTGTTATGTGTGCCACAAAATCATAAACCATACATCATAGCATAACCCATGAAATAAAAATGGGAATCTTAAACATCGTGACATCATAAAACAATTCATATAAGATAAAGGAATTCATAAAAAAAATTCCATGACAACATAATCAAATCAATGTAATAATTGGGATTGAAATAGAACCCTTTATTATCTTAGATGGAAAATAATTTTGATAAAACACTTGAACTCCATTCTTGAGGAAAATATCCTTTCTACTTCAAAAAACAATTTTCCTTTCTTAACATGTCATAAAATTCTAAACTAAAATAAGTTGATTAAAAATAAATTTGAAAACTTTTAAAGGAAGCTTCTTGGAAATAATTTTTTAAAAATCCATTCATGTCGTATAAGTTAACAAAAACATTCTTCGTACTTTTGTCGGAAAAGTCAAAAAGTACCTCGTACGAAAAACGACAAAAGATTCCTTTCATATCCTTTACTAAAAACTCACCGAAGGGTAAAATTGGATTTAAACAATTTTAGGTGGATGGAAATAACATTACATATTGAGGAAACATGGATGTGGATGATAAAATACACCCTAGTAAATACTAAAGTATAAACAATCTCGAATAAAAATGAGATTGCGATATTTTCCCTTACCTTAGGTCTGATTTGCTTCGTAAGTGTCTGAACCTACTGTATAATGATTTAAATAATGTCATTGACTTATTACAGAATCTTATTCATTGTTATGATATCATATATGGTTCACTTATGACTTTATATTACCCGTTCTTTTGTAAATTTCATGTTAAAGAGCGTTTTGTGTAAAATTGTTTCATTTGTCGTCCGTGTTTTGACTTGTAATTATTCATATGATTACATAGATAATTATTACTTAATTATATAATATAAATAATGATTTATATATAATATATATTCAGAATATACATATATATAATAAATTAGTAAATGGAAAGAAATACACCGTTCATGGAGACGGTAGGCCGTACGTACGTATGAACGCTGTTTTCGTTTCCATATTGAGTTGAATGGAATTAAGTAGATGACATACATATATAAATAAATCAAGTATCATTATTATGTCATATATTTCATGATTACTTATTATATATACTTTATAATCATTCATGAATGGTTAAAGTGGAGAATGAATCTCATCGCGTCTTGGAGACGGTAGTCCGTACATACGCACGAGCGATGATATCGTTCTCATGATAATGGGACTATATTGGAGTGTATGTATACTATTTCAGAATCAATATCACTTTAAAATAATAATATATAGTTATTATTTACACCATTATACCCATCCATGTAAGGTGGTGGTGGAAAATAGATTTCACCATGGCGTGGAGACGGTATTCCGTACGTACGCACGCGCGGTGATTTCCTTTTTCCGTAGGATGGATAGAAGGTTAATTAGAGTTGTTTCATATTTATAATAACATATCAGTATGTAATTAATACTGATGTTATTAATTTATCATGAAACAACTGAAGAAAAAGAAGTTGAAGAAGAAAGAAATTGAAAAGATCGGTAATGGATATTACCTATTCTTTGAAACGCCTCTTTGAATCCTCCACTTAGGGAACTAAGATTGGTCATTGAAGAAGACCAGAACCTCTAGGATTATTATAGGGAAGTGGAGAAGAGATTTTGGCAGGGGTTGGCCGAGCTTGAGTGCTCAAATTGGTGTGAGGAGCAGGGAAAGGAGGTGCCCTTTTATAAGGGAGGAGAGGGGCACCTTAGGAATATCTCAAAATATTATTTTATATTAAAGTCAAAATCGGTTTATAATGGTTCCAAAGGGTCTTATTTCGAAGCTAAAGTGGGGATGGGTCGAAATCCTATCATCCAATAGGATTTAGAAAATTTTAGGGTATTATTTTAACCTTTTCAATTAGATTTAACTCTAAGTTAAATAATTTAACTTTTACCGTGTCTTTTTGTTTTTTTTCACTATATGGTTAATACACTTACTATAATATGCCAAACTAACCCCAAATTGTATATTATTAATACATATATCCTTATCTAAGTCATTTGGCCGAACCTTAGATTTTTAGGAATAAAATAACAATTAATAATATAATATTTGATTTAAAAACTAATTTATGTCAATTTTCACACTATTTGGTACATGATTTTTATGAAATTCATAACAGAATCATAAGTTCGAACCAAGTTAATTAAATCAATAATAACATGTCATATTAAACTATAAAATTAGTGTAATTAATAAAATGTCTCAAATTAGTTTTATTTGGGTATTTATAACATCAATTATGTCAATATTTCATTAATAAGATAATTACTGCATCATCATTGTGTCAAAAATAAATTGCATTATTTATTGTCTAAAAATTGAAAATAATATACCATTATGTAGGAAATCTTTTAATCTTTCTAATTAATATTTATAGTCGACTTTATATTATGTATAACCCCATATTAAAAATGTTTTAGTAAATAAACTTTGATTTTAACTCTTTTAACCCTTCTTTAAATAAATTAATAATAAATGTCCTAATCTAATCCAAGTGGGCCTAAATGGTCATATTTTATTCATAAGGTTGTTTTTGGTGGAATTACACTTATCCAATAGAATTAGGACATGTGTTAGGGTAATAATAATATCATATTTACCCTTAGTTACCCTATTTACTATTAACCGAGGTAAAAAAAGTAAAAAGTTACTATTCACCAAAAAATTATTTTTATCTCATTGAACCACATTTTACTTACTGATATCAACTGTGTCTGTCGGATTTTCGAAATTCCATTCACAGAAGCGGTAAAATTAAGTTTTATGCAAAATTCAGTTTTTTTTAACTACCACTTAGTAGTTTCACTATTCATCAAAAATTGATGTTTTTCAGAACAATGCCAAAATTTCATCCTAAGCTATATTTAATATTCTGAATTCAAAAATGAAGTCTATTTTACCAAATTCATAACATAGAAGTTGCATTAATTAATTTTATAGTTAAATCCCGCTGTTAAAACAAATAGCGTGTTTTTAAGAAACAATATCTATCAAAAGATTGAAACTTGATTATGTCTGGTTTAAATGTGAAATTACATTCAATGACCAACATTGTATTAAATTGTAAAAATATATTCTAAATATACTTTAAAACCGCTAAAATTAATAATTTATCTATATTAATTATTTCGATTAAAAAAGTTGTTTTTAATTATAATTTAGTAATTCTCACTATTCATCAGAAAATAAAAGTTATCCGAAAAGTACCAAAACTTCACCTTAGGCTAAATTCGATACTCCGAATCCAAAAATGAAGTCCATTTTTAGAGCTAAAATTTCTAAAATTTTAAAAGGTGGTTATTACTATTCATAACGGCTAGTTATAATAATATTTTAATAGCATATAGTTGTTTAGTGAAACTCGGTATTGCGTACTACACACGCTATCGAGGAAGGTCGCGATTGCGTGTAATGCAATGCAAGTCAAGGATGCGTGTTGTGCAAGCTCCTTTTGGTGTAGCGTACAACACAATACATTAGTGAAATAAAAAAGAATATTTTTCATAAAATCTCGGGCTGTTACAAGTTTAGTACAAACCTTTGAAACTAGATTTAGGTAAACTCCGATTAGAGCACATAGACATAAGATGTTCTTTGTGGATTAGTGTATCATAACTTCCTAGAATTTTGGTATTATAGAGATTTTGTGAGTTTTATGAGTAATACATTCATGTCTGGATATTACCAGGTATAGGTGGCTCTGGCACAAATGTACCTAGTGGTGAAACCCGAAAACACCGCTTTGATCTAGACTCGAACGGGAACATGTGGACGAAAACGGGCCTTGCTGCACTCTTGGTTACGACACTCCCATGGGATATGCTTAGGATAATTTTAATTTTATTTACAATACATTAGGAAGGGTTTATGAGTATATACTTTATCAAAGAATCAATTTTTATTATTATGGATTATATCCATAAACTGTTCACTTTATGATATTTTTTTAACATGTTTGGATTTAGGTATTGTGATTCATAAACTAATCTGGTGTATTTCATTGTTTATAAATGGCGCCTAGTGGAAGAAATGGAAACTATATCAATGCACGCAATCCATCTAGGGATTTCCCTCCTGCTCAAGAAAATTATAGTGGTGATGGTGATTCAACTAGTGCTGATTAGCTAATCACCATACTGGGACAACTCACTAAGGTTCTGAATAATAACCTTACCCATATGAAGCACCCTGATCCGCAGCGTGAAGGATCAATGTTAGATCGCTTCATGAGGCAACAACCACCAACATTCAATGGGGTTACAAATCCTCAAGTATCTGAGCAATGGATATGTTCCATTGAGAAAATATTTCAGGCTTTGGGGAGTAGTGAAAGGGAAAAGGTTATCATGGAAGTTTACTGCCTCAGTGGAGATGCTGATCAGCGGTGATCATTAATTCAAAACACAAAAGACGATGAAAAAGTATCTAGTATGGAATGGATGGAGTTTAAAGATATTTTCATAGAAAAATACTTTCCTCATGACCATCAAGCAGATATAGAAAGGAAATTTCACAGTCTCATCCAAAAGGAGGATGAGAATGTCTCAAAGTATAATGATAACTTTACAAGGTTAGTGAGGCATGAAGCATATTATATATGTAACATGAGGAGTATGATTGATCGTTTATTTGTTGGGTTAAATCCATTTCACTGTCGAGGATTAGTCTCACAATCCATCTCGTCATATGAAGACATTGTCTCATGTGCTATAAAGACAGAAAAGCAACTCTCTAAATCTTATGACAATAATGCAAAGCAAGAGAAGAAGATAATGGTGGAACAAGAGATAGATAAAGGGAAAAGGGAAAGGAGGATTTTCTATTATGTGATAATTGTGGGAAGAAAAACACATGTACTTGCCTAAAAAGAATGGTGGTTTGTTAAAAATGTGGATAAAAAGGTCACCAGGCTCGTGATTGCAAGGGAAAGAAAGTTGTTGTCAATGTTGAATGATACAATTGTAGAGAAATTGGGCATTATACGAATTAATTCCCTAAGCGCCAAGGAAAATTGCCTTATAAAAGGAAATGGTATCAAGGCCAATCTTATGGTGTTACTATAGTTGATGTAGAATAATTAATGTATTTGTGTTTTTGGACTGAAGGATTATATTCTGGTTATAAGAATAATGTGATATATATAAGGATTGTACTGCAGTACTTGTTGTTTTCATTAAGGATTTAATATGATTAAGGTAATCATATTTTCAGTATGTGACAATAAGATAAACATTACTTTGTCTGGGGAATCTAATGTGACAAATGATTTTGGAATTTAAATACCTTTTATAGAGAGTCTGGACAGAGGTACTTTGGATAACTATAATGTTTGGAGCGGATTACGTTAAACATTGGATAGTATTGTTTAAGGTAAAAACAATTCTTATGACCAATTTTTGGAATATTAAGATACTATAGTTTTAGGAAAAGGACAACATGCAGGTCGTCCGATAACCCGTCCTGTCGAACAAAGCTATAGAACTCGAACCTACAACCATAGTCCAACATGCCTTTATTACCTACCACTAGCCTGCAGGAAGTCCCTTGTCATTACAATGTATTTTTCTTTATTTTAATGGTATACGTTAATGTTTGGATCCTTATAATATTTTGATAAATATAATATTTTTGAGTTCTATTATCTTTTGGAGAGAAAGATGAGTTTGCGGTTGAAATTAGTTGAAGGATGAAACACTACTTGTCAAGTATATATATATATATATATAAGTATATATATTTCTCTAATTATATGAAGAAAATAATTCATAAACATTAGGAAAGGGATCTTAAAACCAGAAATATGTTATGCTTATACTTTATGTTTTGTTGAACCAAAGATATTTTTAATCATCATAGATTGATGGCTTTGAGGCCCTCAATTCGACAATGTTTTCTGACTGATAACCTCAATCACTCCCTATAAATATTTACGTTTTTCCTCCAATTTTGTGTCTCTAATTGGCACCAATGTTCTCCAAATCAAGATCATAATTTGGTGGTGACCCTTAAATTTCTCTTTTCATCTTATTAAGACTAAATTTTATTAACCCACTTTCTGATGTGGGTTTTACCACAACGATATTTTCTATTTTCAACCTTTTATTTTTGAAGAAAAATTTCAAATTAAGTGGATGAAATTTATTAAAGGAGGGGAGAATGATACACCCCAATCTGCCATGGTACGATTCTCTTTGAATAATGTGATAGCTTGCATTGTACACAACTTCGAGATTCTAACACACTGCGGCCAATCAAAGTAGACGTTATGAATAGTAATACCCACTTTTTAAATTTTATAAATTTTATCTCTCAAAATGGACTTAATTTTTGGATATGGAATATCAAAGCCAGCTTAGGGTAAAATTTTTGTTCTTTTTGGATAACTTATATATTTTGATTAATAGTGAAAATTACTAAATTTTAATTAAATACAACTTTTTTATTCAAAATAATTAATAGTGATTAATTATGAATTTTAGTGGTTTTAATGTCATGACCCGTCCTCGGGGCCCGTGCCGTGACTACCCCAAGCCCGCCTTCCATAGGCCAGGGGCTGGCGACTAGCACCAAGGCGTAAATCCTGATAAACATGGAATACATTGCCTTTGTAAAGTAAACAACCACCACAGAGTAAGCAAGCGGAAAGAGTAAACAAGAAGTAAAAACTGTAACAAGCTATGCTGAAAGTAAAAGGGGCTGGAAATACAAGCCCAACTGTAAAGTACAACTGAAAGGGGAAAACAACAACTGAAAAGAAAAGCCGTAGCATCGAGCCGTCCTCGGGAAGTCCCACCTGGAGGGTGAGCACAGATAGTCTCCACAGCTCCTCGGTCCAGCCGTCCGCTCCGAGTACGTCCCGCCCAGTGGTCCACCTCCAGGTACCGTCCTGCTCTGCAAGCCTCCACCACAATTCCACTGCATTGTCCGTCGTCTACAACCAACACAACGAAGTGCGGGCATAGCCCGTGCAGGGGTGAGTATAAGCTACTCATTAGGGACCCCCAAGACCCCCGAAGGTCTCCGGAAGTCCACAAAGGATAAACCACAAGGAAAGATACAATCACGAAGTAACGACTGGAACTGCTTAGGTATATTCCCATACATATACCTAAGTCATCAATTCCCATTTGGCTCCAACATCTGAGCCCAAGCACAACCCAGTCCACACAGGAAAGCAAAAATTATACTCACACAGAAAAGAACAACACAATCCACGAAGGAGAGCAAAAATAATACACATAGGAAAGTAAACAGTAAATCCACACAGGATTGTTCAACACAATCCACAAAGGAGAGTAAAAAGTAAATCCACACAGGATAGTTCAACAGAATCCACAAAGGAGAGTAAACAGTAAATCCACACAGGATAGTTCAACAAAATCCACAAAGGAGAGTAAACAGGATTCATCTCACACATGTATACATTGTCGAAATGCTGAAAGTGATGATCAGATATAGATACTGAATCATCTAAGCTGGGACCCACTTAGGATACAAGACTAGCTTTCTTCATTGATTCATCTATGCTGGGACCCACATAGAATACAAGACCAGCACTGAATCATCTAAGCTGGGACCCACATAGGATACAAGACCAGTACAACTGGGACCCACATAGGATACAAGACCATCACAACTAGGACCCACATAGGATACAAGACCAGCACTCTTCATTGATTCATCAATGCTGGGACCCACATAGGATACAAGACCAGCACTGAATCATCTATGCTGGAACCCACATAGGATACAAGACCAGCACTCTTCATTGATTCATCTATGATGGGACCCACATAGGATACAAGACCAGCTCTGAATCATCTAAGCTGGGACCCACATAGGATACAATACCGGCACAGCTGGTACCCACATACGATACAAGACCAGCATAGCTGGGACCCACATAGGATACAAGACCATCACACTTCATTGATTCATCTATGCTGGGACGCAAATAGGATGCAAGACCAGCTCTGAATCATCTAAGCTGGGACCCACATAGGATACAAGACCCTTACAGATGGGACCCACATAGGTTACAAGACCAGCACTATTCATCGTCGTAGTCCACTAAGGATATCTTCACAGTTGTCATCGTCGATGTCGTAGTCTACTGAGGATCTCTGCACAGTCTTCGTCGTCGAAGTCGCAGCCATCACTAGGGTTTCCGCACACAACAAGCTCGTTCGGGAGGGTCCACTCCATGAGCCGAGAGGCTGATACATCAAATTACACAAGGTCCAGAGTTGATGTATCCAAAAAGTTCTGTATCGTCAACAGGAACTCTACGTCGCAGACGGCGCGTCAATCAGACGCCCGGTCTGAGAGTTATTGGCTTTTTCGTCCCAGGGCCCGGTTGGTTTTTAAGGCAAAACCAACCTGACCATACTCCACCTGCGTCCAAACCTCGGGCGGAGTATGCACAAAGATCCGTCTCACATAGAGGAACTCAACGAAGTCAACGACACGTCAATCGGACGTCTGAAGCTCAAGATGTGAGTGTTTCCGCTCCGAGGGCCCGGTTGGTTTCGTGTACGAACCAACCCAGACAAACCCAAAGTATTCTGAAACCTTGAGTGCGATATACCGAAACGATTGTTTCGATCCAAGGATGTGTTTCCACTGACTGTGCGTCAATCGGAGGCTCGTAGCTAATGTTACGGGAAAAAGACCGAAAAGGTCCGGAAACGGGGGGTTTGGGCCCGGGCCGACCCGGTCCGACCCGGCTGGACCCGGTCTGGCCGGCCCGGCTCGGCTCGGCCGAGCGGCCGAGCAACGCGCGGGGCGCACTGCCCCCGCGTGACAACACCGCGGCCCCCGTGGGGGGCCGCCCTGGTCAACGGACGCGGCGAAGCCACGTCCTGTTTGCGCCGAACAGACGTGGCCGCGGGTCCGCTGGCGCCGCGACGGCCCTGTCCGGCGGCGCGCGGGGGCGCCTCCGGTGACCCGCGCCACCGATGGATTCCGCGGGCCACCGAAGTTGCTCCGTTGGTCCGATTTCCTTCCCGTCTACGTCGAAGCTCCTCCCGGGCCCCGTTCTTCACTGCGGAAACATCAAATTGCATCTCCGACACGTTCCATCGTCACCCGCCAATTCCGCATATCAATGAAGAACTGCGGAGGGTTGTCGGGCCGTGTTATTTTGGCATGTACCCTCCGCGTTAGATGATAATAGTCGGGAGGAATATTCAAAACATAGAAAACCTATCAAAATCAATTTTAATAAATTAAAATTGTTCTTACGAAACTGGGTTCTTTGTTTTGAATGGAAACATCCACGGAGTAAAAACATTGCCAACAAAACCCCTACCTCGTCAAGTCATCGCACACGCGTTCTTCGCGGAATTGACCGTCACGGAAAAAATGTAGTGTCGCGTCGTGGAAGGGTGTCGCATCATCACGGATGGGCGTCGGGTCGACGATCTCCGAGGATCAAAAAACAACATATTTAATTAATAATAATTAAATCTGTGATGTTGTTATAACCCACAATGAGATTTAAAGGATGCGGAACCCCCTACCCTATCGTTGTCGATCGAAGGTTATCGCGGGGTTGAATTGTCGCGGAAGAACATCGCGGAAGAAGAACCGTCGGCATCGCGGTACTTGGCGTTGCGTCGTCGATCTCTGAGGGCTCGGCGTCCTTCGTCGCCCTTCGTCGAAGGCCGGCGATCTTCGCGTTCTTCGCGTTATTCGCGTTCTTCGCGTTCTTCGCGTTCTTCACGAAGATGGATGAAGAACTTGAGGTTTGTCAAATCCTCTCAATGAACAACACTTAAGGAGAAAAAGTGTTGGTCTTATTTTATTAACATGACAACAAACAAAAAAGAGATAAGTAAAGACCCATTAATTCATAGAATTAATTCAACGAATAAGACTGCCAAATTAAATGGTGCATTAAGAATTTAAGAAAACGCGTCAGTTGACGTTCATAAAAACAGGTTTTTGCGGGTGCGTTACTTATGGGAAACGAAAAGGTGGGGCTCATGCGGGCCCCACCTCACAAATATCCTACCAAGAGGGTATGATATTTTTTGATAGCACCCAATCCGCATCAACTCAGCTTAAACAGCTTGAAGTGGTCTTTAAGCGGCTTTAAGTGAAATAAAAATAAAATTGTCGCACAACTTTATTTTATTTCATAACTTAAAACCCAAAAATTAAAAACCACAAACGATCAAACGCAACTCTGGAAGAGGAATTTCTAAGAAAATATCGGCGCTGCGATTCCATCAGTGCCCTCAGAATTTGATTCCGAGCACTGGTTCAAAAGTTAGAAAAACCCGCTCGTTCATTCACTGAACGTACCCGAGCCAAACTTTGGAAAATGATTCCGGGCACACCGGGCCTCACAATCAGGTGCCGTCAGAAGCTACGTTCTTGTAAAATTCCAAAAAAAAATTAAGAATAAAAATTTCCCTGAATTTTACGGGTCTTTACATTACTCCCACCACTGGGATTTACGTCCCAGTAAAGTTTCACTACAAACTTAGGTATACAAAGGCGGTACTGAACACGCATCTAAGCCTCCCGCTCCCAAGTGCTCTCCTAGAGGTTCCTGAGCTGCCATCTGAAGGGAACTAGAGGAATCGATCGTCCACGTAGGACTCGCTCCTTTCGATCCTCGATCTCCACTGGGACCTCCGCAAAAGTCGCCCCATCATCAAATACCAGCTCTCCATGGTCAATGATTTTGCATCGGGTCGTGCACGTATCTCCTCTACTGAGATACGTGGAAGACGTCGTGCACCTGGCGCAACTATCGTGGTAGAGCCAGGCGATAAGCCACCTTGACAATCCTTTTGAGGACCTGGAAGGGTCCGATGAAGCGTGGAGACAACTCACCGCTTCGGCCAAACCTCCGTAATCCAGGTCGAGGTGAGACCCGCATGAAGACATGGTCGCCATCCTCGAACTCAAGTGGCCTCTGCCTCCTGTCAGCATAGGACTTCTGTCGGCTCTGAGCTATACTCATCCGCTCCCTGATGACATGGACCATCTCTGATCCCACAAGAACTACTAAGATTTATTTTTTTCCGATAAGAGAAATATGGTCTCATCCCCTGGATGTACCACTTCCTTTGCCTAATATAGTCAATCCCGACATGGATGTTACTAATCCATACCAAAGATGAAGTTGTAAGGCCTCGACGCTACTACCAAGAGATCCAACTGTTGCTCTCGCCTCCAAGGGTTGAGTCACAGTGTCGACATTAGTGTGTGGTAACTGGGTTTCCTCCAGTAGATGTCTCACAAGTGAGGGTCAAGTCAACAGTCTAAACTGGAACCTCTTAGTAACAACACAAAAGAGGTCAGGAATGAAAACATCACAAAGGTAAGCGTCTTTTACTATTGCAGCTCATAATAAAAAGACACTACACAACAACAAAAAGGAACTAGATGTACAAAGGACGTATCCACTAGTTCTGCTCCTGTCAATCTGCTCCCAGAGCTCCATAGTCGAAGGCCTCAGCTGCCTGAAGCTGAGATCTTGCATGTCCACCAACTCCATGCAGTCGGGGTGGACCTCCTGGTGGTGGGGGTGGAAACACCTCCAAGTGTCGCCCACCATCTGCTACTCGGCCAGCTCCTCTGCCTCGTCCGCCTGCACCCTGTAGACCATCGTGGCCGAACCTCTGTCAGGGAGGTCCCTCTACCACCTGCTGCTCATCTGTAAGATGAGTCGGGCAGTCTCGAGCCATGTGAGATCGCCCGCTGCATGCGTAGAAATTATTTCCCCTCATGTAGCTAGCTCTCCTTTGGGTTCCCCGCACAATCGAATATTCATCCTGAGACTACCCATCTGATGGTCTGTCCCGCTTGGACCTCTATGTCACCTGTCTACTGCCATCTGCAGAGGACCCTGCTACGGGCCGTCCTGCGGAGGGTCCTGTCACTGGAGCCTGCTCAGCGAGAAAACTCTCCACTAGAAGGGCTCTCTCCAACACCTCTGACTGTTTCGGAATGTTGATGGAGATCATCAAAGCCCTGATCTCATACCTAAGTCCCTGCTCGAAGGTCCAGGCCCGGAAGAACGAGTCCCCGTACCATATATGTGGAGTAGCGCGAGAGATCAGTAAATCTCGCCGAGTACTGGGCCACTGTCATGCTGCCCTGCCGTAGCTGTAGCAGCTCTTGGATGCGTACCGCACGGATGCTGGCTGGGACGAACTCGGAGCGGAAGATGCTCTCAATGTCCGTCCAGAGGAGAGATGTCTCATCGTGCACCTGGAGCATTAAGCTCCACCTTCTGCCTGCTGCCGCGTGCAGGAGGCTCGCTGCGAGGATCACCATGAGGTCTGCTGGTGTCCTCACTAATCTGAAAACCCGTACAACTGCCTCCACCCAGTCGTCGGCGGCCTGTGGGTCCGTCTCCCCGCGGAACCTGGGCGGTATCTGGCGCTGGAACTCATGCAGTGCACTAAGGCGACGTGCATCGTCAGCGGCTCAGGCTGGTAGCATCGGTGGCTCGGCGGGTAAAGGTACTGATGGTGCCTCTGCTGACAAGGAGCCCTGCACCGAGGCCTCGTCGCTCGGTGGGCTGTCATCACGCTCCACTCTTGGAACCCTAGCTGGCTTCCGTCGTGGTGTCATCCTGAAAAAAACAAGTGCGCCATGGTCAGAACTGTATACCTGGTGATCTGACACAAGTAATCACAAAGAAAACTTGAACACACATACAATCAATGTTTTCGTGCATTAAGTCGGAAATTAGAAGTCAGGGTCCTGGTGTACGGATACGTCGGTCGCCGCACCAACACTGGACTCCTTGGACTGACAACCACACCCAGTATGCTGAACACTATTGCTTCACATAGAAGAAAGATCAGATTCTGAGGTAGAACCGAACTCCTCTAATACCAATTTGTCACAATCCGTCCTTGGGGCCCATGCTGTGACTACCCCATGCCCGCCATCCATAGGCCAGGGGCTGGCGACTAGCACGAAGGCGTAAATCCCGATAAACAGGGAAGGCATTGCCTTTGTAAATTAAACAACCACCACAGAGTAAGCAAGGGGAAAGAGTAAACACTAAGTAAAAACTGTAACAAGTTGTGCTGAAAGTAAAAGGCGCCGGAAATACAGGCCCACCTGTAAAGTACAACTGAAAGGGGAAAATAGAAAATGAAAAGAAAATCCGTAGTGTCGAGCCGTCCTCGGGAAGTCCCACCTGGAGGGTGAGCACAGATAGTCTCCACAACTCCTCAGTCCAGTCGTCCGCTCTGAGTACGTCCCGCCCAGTGGTCCACCTCCAGGTACTGTCCTGCTCCGCAAGCCTCCTCCACGATTCCGTTGCGTTGTCCGTCGTCTGCAACCAACACAACGAAGTGCGGGCATAGCCTGTGCAGGGGTGAGTATAAGCTACTCAGTAGGGATGCCGAGACCCCCGATGGTCTCCCGAAATCCACAAAGGATAAACCACAAGGAAAGATACAATCACGAAGTAATGACCGACAATGCTTAGGTATATGCCCATACATATACCTAAGTCATCAATTCTCGTTCGGCTCTAACATCCGAGCCCAAGCACAACCCAGTCCACACAGGAAATCAAAACGTATACTCACACAGAAAAGCACAACACAATCCACAAAGGAGAGAAAAAGTAATCCACATAGGAAAGTAAAGAGTAAATCCACACAGCATAGTTCAACACAATCCTCAAAGTAGTGTAAACAGTAAATCCACACAGGATAGTTCAACACAATCCACTAAGGAGAGTAAACAGTAAATCCACACAGGATAGTTCAACACAATCCACAAAGGAGAGTAAACAGGATTCAACTCACACAGGTATACATCGTCGAAAAGGTGAAAGGGATGATCAGATATAGATACTGAATCATCTAATCTGGGACCCACTTAGGATACAAGGCCAGCTGTCTTCATTGATTCATCTATGCTGGGACACACATAGAATACAAAACCAGCACTGAATCATCTATGTTGGGACCCACATAGGATACAAGACCAGCACAGCTGGGATGTACATAGGATACAAGACCAACATAGCTGGGACCCACATAGGATACAAGACCAGCACTCTTCATTGATTCATCTATGCTGGGACCCACATAGGATAAAAGACCAGCACTGAATAATCTAAGCTGGGACCCACATAGGATACAAGACCAGCACAGCTAGGACCCACATAGGATACAAGACTAGCACAGCTGGGACCCACATAGGATACAAGACCTTCTCTGAATCATCTAAGCTGGGACCCACATAGGATACAAGACCATAACAGCTGGGACCCACATAGGATACAAGACCAGCACAGCTGGGACACACATAGGATACAAGACCAGCACTCTTCATTGATTCATCTATGCAGGGACAACCTATAATGCAAGAGTAGCTCTGAGTCATCTAAGCTGGGACCCACATAGGATAAAAGACCATCAATCTTCATCATCGCAGTCCACTGAGGATCTCTGCACAGTCGTCGTTGTCGAAGTCGCAATCCACTGTGGATCTCTGCACAGTCGTCATTGTCGAAGTCGCAACCAGCACTAGGGTTCCCGCACACAGCAAGCTCGTTCGGGAGGGTCCACTCCACGATCCGATAGGATGATACATCAACTGACAGAAGGTCCATAGTTTATGTATCCAAAATGTTCTGTATCGTCAACAGGAACTCAATGTCGCAGACGGCGCGTCAATCGGACGCCCGGTATGAGAGTTATTGGCTTTATCGTCCTAGGGGCCCGGTTGGTTTTTAAGGAAAAACCAACCCGACCATACTCCACATGCGTCCAAAACTCAGGCGTAGTATGACAAAATATCCTTCTCACTTATAGGAACTCAACGAAGTCGACGGCATATCAATCGGATGTCCGAAGCTCACGATATGAGTGTTTCCGCTCCGAGGGCCCGGTTGGTTTCGTGTACGAAGCAACTCGGCGGAACCCAAAGTATTCCGAAACCTTGAGTGCAGTATACCGAAACAACCGTCTCGATCCACGGATCGTGTTTCCGCTGATGGTGTGTCAATCGGAGGCCCTTAGCTCATGTTACGGGCAAAAGACTGAAAAGGTCTTGAAACGGGGGGTCAGGGCCCGGGCCGACCCGGCCCAACCCCCCCGGGGTCGGCCGACCCGGTCCGACCCGGCCCGGCCAGGGTGCGGCCCTGCCCGGCTCGGCTCGGCCGCGCGGCCGAGCAACACGGGGGGCGCGCTGCCCCCGCGTGACAACACCACGGCCCCCGCGGGGGGCCGCCCTGGTCAACGGACGCAGCGAAGCCGCGTCCTTTGTGCGCCAGACCCGCGTGGCCGCGGGTCCGCTGGCACCGCTGCCGACGCGGCTTCAGTCGCAGTGGCCTTGTCCGGCGGCGCGCCGGGGCACCACCGCCTCTGGCCGCTGGCACCGCCGGTGGCTTCTGCGGGCCACCGGAGTTGCTCTGGTGGTCCGATTTCCTTCCTATCTGCGCCGAAGCTCCTCCCGGGCCCCGTTCTTCACTGCGGAAACATAAAATCGCATCTGCGGCACGTTCCATCGTCTCTCGCCAAATCCGCACATCAACGAAGAACTAAGGAGGTTTGTCGGGCTGTGTTTGTTTGGCCCGCACCCTCCGCGATAGATGATAACAGTCGGGAGGAAGATTCAAAACATAGAAAACATATCAAAAACAATTTTAATAAATTAAAATTGCCCTTACGAAACCGGGATCTTTGTTTTGAACGGAAACATCCTCGGAGTAAAAACATTGCCAATAAAACCCCTACCTCATCATGTCATCGCACGCGCATTCTTCGCGGAATTGACCGTCGCAGAACAAGTGGAGCGTCGCGTCGCGGAAGGGCGTCGAGTCGTCGTGGAAGGGAGTCGCGTCGACGATCTCCGAGGATCAAGAAACAACAGATTCAATTAATAATAGTTAAATCTGTGATGTTGTTATAACCCACAATGAATTTTAAAGGAAGCGCAACCCCCTACCTCGTCGTTGTCGATCGAAGGTTGTCGCGGGGTTGGATTGTCGCGGAAGAACGTCGTGGAAGAAGAACCGTCAGTGTCGCGGTACTCGGCGTTGCGTCGTCGATCTCCTAGGGCTCGGCGTCCTTCTTTGCCCTTCGTCGAAGTCCGTTGTTCTTCGCGTTCTTCACGTTCTTCGCGTTCTTCGTGAAGATGGATGAAGAACTTGAGGTTTGTCAAAACCTCTCAACGAAAAACACTTAAGGAGAAAAAGTGTTGGTCTTATTTTATTAAAATGCCGACAAACGAAAAATAGATAAGTAACAACCCATTAATTCATAGAATTAATTCAACGAATAAAACCGCCCAATTAAATGGTGTGTTAAGAATTTAAGAAAACGCGTCAGTTGACTTTCATAAAAATGGGTTTTCGCGGGAGCGTTACTTAGGGGAAAAGAAATGGTGGGGCTCGTGCGGGCCCCACCTCACAAATATCCTACCAAGAGGGTAGGATATTTTTGGATAGCAACCTATCCGCATAAACTCAGCTTATACAGCTTGAAGTGTTCTTTAAGTGGCTTTAAGTGAAATAAAAATAAAATTTTCGCACAACTTTATTTTATTTCTTACCTTAAAACCCAAAAATTAAAAACCACAACCGAGCAGACGCAACTCCGGAAGAGGCATTTCTAAGAAAATATAGCCGTTGTGATTCTATCAGTGCCCACAGAATTTGATTCCGAGCATCAGTTCAAAAGTTAGAAAAACCCGCTCGTTCGTTCACTGAACGTACCTGAGCCAAACTTCATAAAATGATTCCTGGCACACCGGGCCTCGAATCAGGTGCGTCAGAAGCTGCGTTCTTGTAAAATTCCAAACAAAATTAAGAAAAAAAATTTCATTGAAATTTACGGGTCTTTACATTTAAAGTATTTTTAAAGTATATTTTTACCATTTAATACCATTTTGGTCATTGGACATAATTTTACATTTAAACCGGACATACTCAAGTGTCAATCATTTTATTGTTATTATTTCTTAAAAACACGCTTTTTGTTTTAACAACGAGAATTAATTTTAAATTAATTTCTGCCACATTTGTGTTTTGAATTTTGATAAAATGGATTTCATATTTGGAATCAGGAGGTCAATATTGTGTAAATAGGTAACATTTCTTTTTATACATTTTGAATAATTATTTAGGTAAATATTTTATTTAGCATGGTTAAAAGGTAAATCTGGTAAATAAGGGTAAAAAATAATATTATAATAATATTAATTTACCCTAAAAAGTGTCCTAACCCTATTGGATGATACATTTCCAACCATGTAAATCTTTGGGTCGATTTTGGGACCCCATGGATCCACTTGTAGGTGATATGGACACAATATATTAATTAAGTTAAAGTAAATACAAAAATGACATAAGCTTATACCTTTTCGCAAAACAATTTTTACATAGGGTTATATACGTTATCTTTTGAACTATAAATATTCATTATAAATCAAAAAATCTTTCTTACATAATGTTATTTTATTTATATTTTTTAGACAATGAATAATTAAAAATATATATGACACGATAATGATGCAATACTTTCCTTATTAATCAAAAAAATCGAACAATTGGTATTAAAATTGTTAAAATAAATATAATTTGAATGTTTTTATGATATCCACGAATTTTATTGTTTAATATGACGTTTTGGTATTAATTAAATGAATTTTGTTTGAATTAATAAATTTCTTATGACTTTAACAAAAATTATTTATTGAATTGTGTCAAAATTGACATAAATGAGTTTTTAAAACAAATATTATATTAATAATTGATATTATATTCTTAAAAATCAATGGTTTGGAAAAATGACTTATATCATGATAAGTGCATCATTAATGGACCACTTGGGGGTCAGTTGGTTGTATATAGTATGTTTATTAACTATATAATATTAAAATACCATGTGACATTGTAAATGTCAAACTAATTAACTAAGAGTTAAAACTAAAATATATGGTTTATATAATGACCCATACCTATCTAAAATCTATTGGTTGAAAGTATTTTGACCCATCCCCACCTTATACCTTTAATAATACACTTTGTATACATTATAAACCGAATATTAATTTATTATATTTTAATACATTTTGTTTTTCTTAAAGAGCCCCTCCACCCCCTTATAAAAGGACACCACTTCTAACCAATTCTTCGTACCTTCAAATCCTTTTGGTTTGGCCAACCTCTACCCAAATACCATCTCAACTATCCTCCCACAATCCTAGAATCCATCCTTTAGTCAGAAATCCAACCAAAGGAGACATTTTGATCAAATCAAAAGGAAGAACCCGAAGAAGAGGAGGTTAACCAAACTTCAACCAAGGAAAAGAACAATGTAAGGGTTTATTTCACAATCTCTTCATTATCAGAGGTTGTTTATATGTAATTACTTACTGGGAACTATTTAGCATCCACATTCATGTTTTTTTTAACAAATTCCAATAAATTCTTACTATTTTACAGAATATGGGTTAAAGTCATTTATACCGTTGTTTGACTTTTTATAAGAATTATATTAAGGAATCATTTCGTCGTTTTACAAATAAGGTCATTTTTATCCTTTTCGACAAAATAAAGGTAAGAATGTTTTTTTAACTTATATTGTGGGTGAGG
Source organism: Viscum album (assembly GCA_963277665.1). Classification (NCBI taxonomy): domain Eukaryota; kingdom Viridiplantae; phylum Streptophyta; class Magnoliopsida; order Santalales; family Viscaceae; genus Viscum; species Viscum album. Next base: position 1,416,921,632 of record OY728123.1, on the reverse strand, counting down.
CTATTTTCTGCCATTATAAAATTGTTGATGCTTCCCTTATAATCTTATAATAATATTTTGAAAGTAAATGTTTTATTTTATAATTATGTGACCTTTAAATGATTTCAAAATGAATATTTTATGAATTTTTGAAAGGTACTCTTTATCAAGATCATAATTTTAAATGTTTTAGAGATTTATCTTTCTAAATATTTTTAATTAATTTCTATGTTTTAAAAATGATTTTAAGGATTTATTTATATGGACATGAGTTTTTTGAAATGATATTTCTTTTCAAAAGTTTCAAAGTGGTATGGGACACTTTGATTCAAAAATGTCTTTTAAATTACTTCCTTTATAAATGTGTGGCTTTTAAATTATTTCAAAAAAGAGATATTTCTCTCAAATACTTTTGATTTCATCTATGTCAACATCCTTTGATGGATTTTAAGATTATGTGAAGTTGATTTATTATGATACAAAACTTCCATATTGTATTGAAGGTTTTGTGATATTTTTGACTCTGGATGTGTTATTTATATACCATTCATGGTTTATTGAGAAATTATTGACATTATGTATCCCAGTTTTAATACGAATGTATATGTTATGTTTAAACCTGTTCATATTGGGAATTCATTAGAATTAATAAGTGACCTATGGAGCCCATTATAGCTCCTCGATGCATCGGTAGGTCTCATGAGAGAAACTAGTATATTCCATGAGGCCTTGAAAAAATTTTATTTTTAGTCTTGGCATGAGGTCATGGCTACGTGGTTATGATAGTCTGGAATTATGCATTCCATCAATATTAAATTTGTTATTGATATTGCATGTGATTATTCGATTAGTAGAATTTCCATGTGAATAAGTAAATGACATTATTTCATTTTATTTCTGCCATATTGTGTTGAAGTTCATGTTTAAAAGGATTTTGTTTTAGTTATACATTTCATTAAGTGTTTATGCTTATTTATGAATGTTTCTTCTATATTTTTATCATTACTAGGCATCTGAGATGACCCCTTTCTATGTTTTATTTTTCCCAGGATGTGAAGAAGTATTTTATGAATGACATGCAGGGATAGTATGAGGGGATATGAGTGTGGACTATAGAGACTATGTTGTTGTAGTTTTTATTTTATTATGTAATGTAAGAATTATGAATGTATCTAGTGATTCCAAGGATACTAAACTAATCGAGCTTTTGAGACTTTATCTTTTTTGATCATGCCAATGTTATGTAATAATGCACCGACTCTGGGTAACTGGGGTCGGGGCATTGCAATACTAAAATTATGAAAATGTGTGATGGGAACTGATGTAGAATTACTTTATTATCAAGAAATCATAATTATTTTACACTATTTGACTGCCACTAAACAAGAAATTTTATTTGATACTATATAGGAATATCATTTTTAGAGTGATCACAGGAAATCCACATGAAATAAAAAAAATATACTTTGATATATCCATCACTTGAAGGACTAAGGTTTGATAAATTGAAATGATTCATTGTAAAATTTTATGGTATTTATAGGTGTCTATTTTTTTATTTATTATATAAACAAAAATCAACTTCTGATGGAGCTCTTTATCACTGGAGCTCATGAAAATCATGGAAATGTAATGAGAAGGATTGTATATCTTTAAGCACTGTTGAGGTCGAGTACATATTTTCCACTCAAGTATACACCCAATTGCTATGGATGAAAGAAAAACACGATTATTTGGATGTTAAATTGTTTTATACTATTCTAATAATGTGTAAAAATTCAGTTTTAATTAATCATAGAAAAAATTCTATTCATCATACAAGGAAAAATTACGTCGAGATGAATAACATTTCTTAAAGGAGAAAGTGGAGTAAGGAATTATGACCTTGGAGTATGTGTCTACATATGATTTAGTTGTAGATATGTTGACAAAGAAACAACCCAATGATGTATTTTTGAATCATTTTTTGGCTCTTATATTTCAATAATATCAATCTACTTGATTGATTCTGGGAATGATCCCCCCCACTCCACATTGTTTCATTAATGAGAAATGTATTTTTTCTCACCTGTATTTATTTGATTATTGACCACATTTTATGAAATTTTCAGTGAATTGATCTATTTGGGATTGTTAATAAAGGGGTAAAAATATAAAAGTGTTCTTCAAAGTGCGAGAAGAGAAGTAACATGGGGGATAGGCTGTCGATGATAGAACACAGAGAGAGATGATGTTGCTGAAAGGATTGGATGGTTTTCATGTTCATGAAAACAAATTCACATAATTTTTGATTCCCATGTCAATAATGGATCATGTGGGATAAAAATTTGTGTTTGAGGATAATAGATACACATATTAAATGTTTTTTTAAATGTAGGTTTAATCTTCTCTTTATGTGTTTGGAGTGGTGTCAATAAACCAAATGGGGAAGATTATTATAAAAAATAAATCAAGAGGCTTTTTGGATTGGGTTATTTGACATGTTTAATATTGGATTCTTCTTAGGATATAAAATGATGGATTTTCTCATCTATGGTGAAGTGAATATTCACTACATCTTGGAACACTCCCTAGTTAGTGGGTGTGATAATAATGTGGGATTTTCTAGGATGACCATGCCCATATTATTTGTCATGTTGTGAAGGGATATCCCAAAAGGGGAAAGTAGGTGGGATTATTCATGTGGTGGTCCTCATTTTAGAATATTTATGTTCCTATCCAAAAATAGTATCAAGGTCACCATAGCCATTTTACAGGAATTCATGGCTGATAAGAATACCCACAGTGAAAAACAGACATCAAATATAACCTAATACCTGAAGAGAAATCTATGGTCAATGGCTATAGTTGAAGGAGATGGAAATGGGTGAGACCATGTCATCTCACGTGGCATGGTGGAGTTTGGTTTACCTAGTGATACCCAAAAATCTACACTATTCCTATTATAGAGTTTGTGTCTTAGAGAATGTTTTACAATGGAAAACTGATTTAGTGGGAGGTTACACCCATGGTGTTGGGCATGTAAACATAATACTTCCATATGTTGTGCAATGTAGTGTGTTGCATGTTACTTTGATATTTATTTCTCCTTGTCAAAAAAACATTTCGATTTACTCTTCAATTTTATTGTAGTTATAACTACAACTTATTAGTTGTTTTCAAGATTTTATTGAAGGACATTAATTCATACATTCAATTGATGATGTTTTATGGTGATGCATCACAAGTGAACCACATTTATCCAAGGTGGGAGCCATATCACTCGACCCATCCCACAAAAACCTAAAATTAGATTTGAGAAAAAAATAAATGAACTGGTAAGAAAAGAAAAACATAAAATAGATTTTAAACCTTATCGGATCACTAGAAATAATACACTATAGATAGAATAATACAAAAATAATAGAATGAAAAATAAAAGTGTTTATTCGGTTTGGACCCCTTTTGTACTTCTCCAAACCAAACACACTACCCACACCCACTTTTATTATTATTATGAAACAAAATAAATAGATGATTACAACAATATTAATAATAAAATATGATAAACGATGATTATTCTGAAAATAGAGGAATAATATGAAAATACTGATGAAATAAAAGGAAACAATAATATAAAATGAAAGGAGGCATAATAAATAAACCAGAAATTGTAAACAATGTTGAAACCCCCCCTATGTGGGTTCGACTATTACTGCCGGAATCCCCCAAAGATATTTTTTCTCAACTATAACCCTACTTAGAACTTTTAACCCTTCAGATCTCTATGAGAACCAACTTCCTGGAGTTAACCGCAAACACTATTTATAATAGGTCCACGAATAAGCTCTTTCCGCAAACCTATATCCTTCCTCTCTCCCCCTCCAACTTTATCATTCTATAATATTCTAATTATAACACTCCGAAATCAATAAGAGATATGTTGAACATAAAAATAAATTAATAAAGCCCTTAAACAACCGTTAATAACATAAAATGTAAATTTCCCCCATTACAGGGGTATTCATCAAATGATCTGCGTAAAGATCACATGTGTGCTATTGAAAGAAAATATCCCCAAAAAAGGAAACTTTCCCCCATTGTAGAAGGGAGAAATGGTGATATGTAAGTTTAATTTTATTTTTTTATCTAACGTTCCCTAAAAACCCCATAAATTTGTAAGTGTATCATGGTCCTCGCATAACGATAGCACTCTGATGCTCCACCCCCGTAAGGGTTAATCTTTCAATGCATAAAGGTATGTCAATTCTCATGTAAGGGTACCAAAACTGAAACCCTCATTATGTAAGGGTATCTAAGGCTTCAGGTGAAGGTATTTTCCATAGAAAAATGTATTTATAAGGATATAAAAATCCATTTTTAAAGGTATTTCCCTACACTAAAAACTTTCGTAAGGGTAAAAAAGCACTTATAAAGGGGTAATCCTAGAAAAATGAAATTCACATAAGGGTAACATCCTACTTAATTATAACTAATATATCCTTAATTAAGGGCACTATAAAAATATATTAAGGTAAATAAATAATGAATGAAAATTTACAAATTAATTCTCATCTTAATAAAACTTCAATAAATGATAAAAACATACATACATGGGATTATTTATGAAATAAAAAAAATAAAAAAATACGTACATTTTAAGTTTTAACATCAAAACATTCTAAATTTATCAATTCTCCACCATAAAAAATAAAATGTGAAAACATAGGGTTATTGTCCTTACATGCCTCCACTAGCCTAACCTATCATCAATTTCAAACAATTTTTTTAATATGGTTCCCCTAAACTAAAACCTGATCAGTCTGTCCTAACCCACTGCCAAGCATATAACATAGTGGAACACATTTTACCATACTAGAACATATATGACTAAAGGATGATAAAATAATCAGAAAATTAAATAATATAAGATAAATACATTAAACAGTACTGATACCTTCATTTACCTAAAACCCCCATCACATAACTATAACCAACTGCGTGTATATATCTTATGTTATAATCGGCTCTCTTATAACTACAAGACTCCTTAAGAATCCATAATAGTTCCAACTTACTCAATGATAAAAAAACATGAAAACATCAATTCTATGTATAAACCAACACAAAAGTGAAAGAGCTCTAAATACAATAAGAAATAAAAAATATAGCATTAAATAAGAAAAAAAATCAACATAACATGAGAAAAGCCTCAAATTTAGGTCAAAGGCTTAGAAAAGGATCCCCAACAAAATCCATCTTAAACCAAGGGCCCATCGAAATCACATCTAGATCCATTCTTAGTAAAACATAAGAAATATAAATTTGATATACACCTATGCTAGATAGACTAATCTAACATTGGCAGTATCATTACTAGGGTACAGCTCATTATTTTGGCCATACTATCCCTTGATGTATCCTTTGGGAAGTATCTATTAATGTGGACAGTTTTTCCACAATTATTCAACATAAAATTCTACAAATAACTACTATTTTTTATGTCTTCTTTTACCTTTATATTGACCATTCACACTGAGAAACTTAGGTTTAAACTTTACCCCATTTCCCATCACCTTCAAACCTTGAATTTAAAGATCACTAGACAATACTAGTGACTTGACTTCCTCAAAAGTGTTGGAATATATACAATACATCATAGAATTTTTAACCAGATTATAATATCAATCCAAGGAATGAAAAATAAGTATAGTCTTCATCATTAATATAAATATCTATATTTTCAATGTCAAGGACCATATTATTAGATATATCCAAATGAGTCAAACAGAACTTTTAGGGTCCATCTTGAAATTATAAAGATACATTTTATTTTTTATGCATCCAAAAAGGATCTAGTCATGTATTTATGTGCATGATTCAATCATATTGCTCTAGAATAAAGTTCATGGACCACTTCTCCCAAAACATTGTCACCTAGGGTAAACAACGTTAGGGAATGTGTTTTATTTAATGTATTATTGTCAATATCCTCATAAGAAATATTTGTATCATCTGTAATCGGGACTATTGTTATCTTCATTCTAAATCCTACCAAATCTTAATCAAACGTGTTGTGTAAAAAAATATAATTCATTTTTACTCTATATAAATTTAAATCAATCTTTTTATTGAACTTCTCAACTTCTAATATTATTGAATGAATTTTTATACTCTGTGAACTCATCTGGTGCCACTTGTTTTTTGTAGGACAAATAATGACCAAGTCATAAGATACATGGATATTACTTCATTTTAGAATACTATTTAGCACATTAAAAAAGTCAATTGCAAAAGAGAATAATTGTTTAGTGTCTTTGGAATCATGGAACATGTTCTCTTAATTTTGTGAAATATCATTAAAATCTCCTCTAAAGATCTTCTTATTTATTAGTCTTACTATAAACCTTTCATTATAAACTGGGTAAATGAAAATAAGAAAGGTTGCGATCAGATTCTCAGTAAGGGTAAAAATGGGAGATATGTAAGAATAACTTGAGCATAAAAAAAATGAGAACATCAGAATAATATTAGAAGACGATAACTTACATATCAATGATTATATACATGTGCCATGTCATATTGATTAGAATTTTATAAGACAAGAATCATGTGGTAATGAAGATCATAATCCATGAAATCATAGCATCAGTATAAGACATAGTATTGTGGAATACATATAATCAAATAAAATTCTTTCAATATTAGTCAAGTATTTCTTCTAAAGACATATTAGTTGAATAGGTTCACTCCCCAAACCATCTTAGTAGTCAATGTTCACTCCCAATACCATCTTAGTGGATAATGTCTATACTAAACTAGGTTATCTCCCCATTCATCCCAATATTACTAAACTAGGTTCACTTCCCATTCCATACCTATATTAATGAAATAAGTTCACTCATTTTTTCATCCCTATCATATTTAACCAAGTTCACTCCTCATTCTAGCCTTGTCATATTGAACTGATTTCACTCCTCCTTAAAACCATACCATACTGATCCTTGTTTACTAATCATTATAGACCTTTCATACTAAATTGGGTCCCCTCTTTGTTCCATACCTATTATAATAAACTGATTTCACTCATAATTCCATCACTGGAAATCTCATTAGATATAAATATGTACCCAATTCAATGGTTTGAGATGTAGTTCCCACCCATCACATTATAGAATTATAAATATTTGTCCCACAACATAGTAAAACATTTATCACATCAGGACACATAAAAATAGATGGGAACCATAATAAATTCATCATATCATAACCTATAGAAAATAGTCATGATTCATAATCATATAATAACCCATTAAAGGAGGTTATTTTCATAATAATTTCATCATGGAATAACACATGAAAGATAAATGAGTTTCATAAAAAACTTTTCAATTTAATCATTAACCATTCAGATAAATAAAATGATTTTTGTCCATAGATCATATCCCTAGTAAAACATAAAATCTATCAATATAGGTCATCATAGATGGAGACGGATTCTAAAATATCACTTGGTTCATTTCTTAAGGAAATTAACATTTATTTGAAGATAATTTAAAATAATTCATAAAATATTTTCAAAAACCATTTCATTGAATAATACCTTGAAAACAAGTGAAGTATGATTCAAAAAACCATGAAAACATTTCTTAATTAATATATCTTTAATGATTTGATTTTTTGGTTAAATTATAAAAATTTGGAAAATCTTTTTTCATATATGTATAACATGAGAACATATAAAAGATACTTTTAAAATCATTTAAAATACATCTTGAATTTTTTTAATACCATTTTCATTGAAAATAACATTAAAAACAATGTATTTATAAAATATTTAGAAAAAAATTTAAAAATTAATAATTTTAAATTTAATGGATGCTTCAAAAAATTGATGGATATGATGGAAGCTAAATCTATACCTTCCAAAAAATCCATTTTCAGAATAAAATTTATGAAAAATAGGCTCTATTAAAAATTGACAAGAATATTCAATTTTTTAAAACCATTTTGTTTAAATGAAAAATCATGTGGTAAAAATTTCACTTAAATATCATAGTGAAATAATGTAACATTGTTGAAGATATTTTTATAAGTCATGGTTTTGAATGAAAACCGATTTTTGATCGAAGAGAGAAATAAATTAGTTTTTCATAAAAAATATTCTTCATTATATTACATAAAAATAGTAGAAAAAATGGTACCCTTGCATTAATATATCATTAATTACTATATTAGAAGAACATTTATGAATATTATTGAGTTATGGATCATAATAATTCATTAATGGGAGCATAATCATAAATACTCTCGATAGACGATGAGATTGTAGCAATTTACTATTACAAATTTAGTAACCTCTAATCAAAATTCCCAAAATGTAATAATATAAAATGAAACATGAAATTTGATGAATGTTAATAAATTTAATATATTACATGTAAAAGGGGATTATATACTCCTCTTAAAGAATTTATATGCATGACATAACATGTGTCTTAAAAAAAATTAGGCAAAATTACTTTACGGATTTGGTACAATTTGAATCATAATCCCCAAGAAATATAGTTAATAAATTGGATATTTGGATGCCCATAAAATTAGTGATAATATAAAGAAAATAAATTCAGGGTAAGTATATATACCACATAAAAATGAGTGGGGATTATGTTTTATGTCTTGCAGAAATAAAAGTGAGACAGGAAATCCTCTTAATACTTAATTAACATTTGAATCATGTGATCCATGAAATAACAAAATAAATAGAAATCATTAATATCATTAAATAAATTAAACTCATGATTTAACATTTCATAGGGTATTATATACACTACATAATAACAATAAGTTTTGAACATATCATATATACCTTATAAATAAATGTGAGACGAGAAAATCTATACATTAAGTATTGACATTATTCATATAGATTCAAACCTCATTTATGATAATTATTAGTTTTTTATAAATCAACAAAATAACCATATTATTATATATATAATACCATATAAAATTTTATTATCAATTTATATTACCCATTTATTAATTATTCATTGTTAATATTATGTTTTGGGTAATAACTAATTTGTTTTCATTATGTGTTTTGACATGTTATTATTGATCCTCTTACATAAATCATGATTTTATTATTTTCAGAAGTTAAGAAATGATAAATATATCATATATATTTATTATATATTTATATATAAAAAATCTATAATATATTTAAATATGAAATGTAATACATCATTCATAAAGATCACATGTTTTATGTACGGATAAACGTTGTTTCCATTTTCCTGTTGTATTGAAAGAAAACAAGTAAGTGAAATATATGCTTATATATCATCATTAAAGTAGAATTATTATGTCATACATATACTATATTTTTACCTAGTCCATTTTTAATACATTCCATGCAGAGTGTGAAAAAATCGCATCCCTTTGAGGATGTGGTAGTCCACACGTCCACAAAAACAAATTCTTATATTCCCAAAAAATGTAAATCATGAAGATATGTGTTATATAATTATTACATAAGAATAAATACATAATAGATATCATATATATCATATAAAATTATTAATTACACTTTTATTACCAAACATGAATGGTGGTTATGAAGGAACGAATGACATCAGTTTGCAAGGTGTTAGTCCGTCGTACACACAAACGATGATCACATACCCCATTTGATTGATGTGTGTGTAGGTGTAGGTCTAAAACATAACATAATAAAATAAAAGTACATTTAGTATATTAAGGTTATTATATGATAATTTAATAATAATTTTTATGTTTGTGGAGAATTAAATAAATCAAAAGTTCTTATTAAAGGAGATACCTCTTCTTTGGGTAATTCTTTTTGGTTTTCGCCAGAGGAATATATTTGTTAGATTTTTTACCAAATTAATTCCTATATGATGATATAAGGGAACTTGAGAGATCAGTTTTTTAGCGCATGGATGACCCAGTGGTATTTATAGTTGTGAGGAATTGATGGGAATGTGTTCCCATTAATAGTAGAGGATGTGTGTTATTCTTGTAAATTTTAAAAGGTAAACACTAGTAATAGTTTTTCCATACATAATGTTCCTCCGATAATGGTTAATTTTCTATAAAAGGGAGGATATAGTTGATATATTCCAAAAAAATATATTTTGGACATTTTTCAAGGTTATTTATCCGCTTAAGTCAAATTTTTATAGCTATTTAAATTCATTATTACCTTAATCATTGTACATAATTTAAATTATTTTCACTAATATTATTATGAAAAACTATGTTGACCATACAAAAATTTATAAATTAATAAAATTATAAATAATTTATTCATTTTTCAAAATTATAAACATATAAGTGGCATAAATTAATTTAAAATTAATCACGTAGATGGGATTAGACAATGAGTTTTTAAAGTGAAAATGTTCAAAAGTATTAAATGTATTTATATCCAATTTGAATGTAAAATAAATTTCAATAGAATAAACTGAATTAATATTTGTATAATTGATAGAAATATGATTTAAAAAAAATGAAAAATATAATTTATGAATATAAATAAATTAGATGAAAATCCAGTTTTCAATTAAAATTAAGTGTTTTTAACTATTCAACAAAAATTGAGACTTCTTTGAAAAATACCAAAAAAAATAACTAACGTAAATTTTGATAGTTCAAATTAAAAAATTAAATATATTTTGTAAGGTAATATTTATATAAGTTTCAAAAATTATATTTAAAATAGTTGTGCCATCATATGGTTGTAAAATTACATATTAGAAAAAAAATATATCTTAATGAATAAAATTTGATTTATTTATATTTATTCTCTAGAAAACTTGTAAGATTAATGTTATATATATGAATGAATATTATATATATATATATATTTCATTAAAATAATTTGTAAATAATTTTTAACAAATTTATTGAGGTAAAACATTTTAATTGCATAAATATAGTTTTACAGCAAAACATTTCCTATATTTTTAAAAGGGTTTTGCTTTTCATTTTTAGTTAATTGTCCAAAAAATAATTCTTCTTATATATAGGTATAAATCATGATTTATTAATTTTATAATTATTATTCATAACCTCTATTCCAATAGATTGGTTTGAACTAAAATAATATTTCTATAATAAAATTATTAGTATATCGTAGTTTGTTAAAACTAGGTCTTCTATGTAACACAATTTATCGAAGGAACTCGAAATTGTGTGGAACACAAGCCAAACATAGTGTTAAGTGTACAAAAATCTAATCATAATGTTGCATGTAATAAAAGATAAACTTCATGTTGTGTGAAACACAACCAAAAATATTTTTTTTCATATAATAGAAGTTATATTCTATATTGAGTGAAAAGAAAAATGTCTAAAAGATTGAATTAATCAAAAAATATTCAAAAAATTTCACGGTGTTACAAGATAGCACATGTGACACATAATTCACTATTGTGGGAAGTAGTATTGAACAACCCAATCCAAAAAATAATTTAAACAGTATTTGATAAAAAAATATGCATTGACAAATAAGTAAAAATATAAAGCATAAGAAAAAGTCAATGGGAACAATAGAATGAAAAACAATATAATGATAATATTAAAAAATACATGAACAAAATAATATAAGAATATGGTTCAGACTCTATTGGACCTCGTCTCTGATAATAACACCCACAAACACTTTTTTTGTTATTTTGAAAAGAAATAAATGATAAATTAAAACTAGATAAATAAAACAATGAACAAAAAAAATCAGACACAGAAAAGAGGAATAATAAAATAGTACTAAGGAAATAGAAGGAAATAATAAGAAAAAGAATAAATCAATGGAAAAACAATTCACAATAAATAGAAAAAATGACTAAACCCCCATGACATGGTTTTCCCTCAGCTATCAGAATCCATATGATAATAATTTATGACACTATAAACTTTTTAAGAACTCTAAACCCTTTATCTCTCCAGTGGAACAAACATATTATAGTCGAACATAATAACCATAACTAAGAGGGCCACAAACATTCCCTCATCTTTGGTATGTCTCATTTCCTTTTCTCCATCTATCTCTTGGCTTTAAGCTTCTACATGATTTCAATTATATCTCTTTGGGAACAAGTCAGAATCCTAGGAACATAAAACTGGATGAATAAGACAATCAAAACTCCTTTACATTATATAATAAATTTGGATGGTCAAGGAGCTTCCATAAGAATCCATTAAAAAATAAAGCGTACTACTTTTTCCACGTAGTGGTATTTAATGGATTATCAATGTAAAGGTAACCTAATGCAACAATTTAATATAACATATATATGTAAAGGAAAAATTACCTACAACATAAGGGTATAAGGGATAGTTGACCACTACATAAGGTTACACAATCCAATCCAGAGATGTATAATGGTACTATGGTCCTCTTATTAGGGTACCACTCCAATGCTCCACCTGCATAAGGGTTAGTCCACCGATGCTCATAAAAGGGTTCCATGACCACAACCATATTTTCATAAGGGTAACTAAGACTCCAGTAAAGGTTTAATGCACAACACTAATGATACATAAGGGTCCAATAACCCGTACATAAAGGTAATTTTTTATACCCAAAACATGCATAAGTGTACAAAACCACTTAAGTAAAGGTAAGCCCCAAACAACCATTGTCACATAAGAGTAACAACCTAGTTAATTAAGGGTAAAATATCCTCACATAATGGTAAAAAAACATACATAATTCTAATAAAATAAATCTAAAAAACTTCCAAATCAACTCTACGCATAATAAAACTTAAATCAATGATAAAAAACACGTAAATATGATAATATACATGGAATAAAATAATAATAAAACATGTACATTGTAATATATATCCTCAACAATTTCCAAATTTAACCCGAATGATACACAAATTATGTTATGGGATCTGATAATAAAAGAATATATAGGGGATTAGATTGATCTGATGCATGTTTTTAAATATTTTTTGGGTAATAATAAGGGGGTATTATATATCTCATATAGATGATTAATGTTCAAAGTATGTTCTTTTTAGGGGTTTAATTATCACTGGAAGTTGAAATTTTTTTATTCTTAAGAGATACTCCATTTATTTTGTTTTTGTATCAAAATCATCTCAAGAAGAAACGGTTCATCAAACGGGGTATTGAGATCCTTCTTGAAGGAGGGTAGAGAGTTCTCCAACTATTCACTACAATGAACCATTAGTTTCAATGAGAATAATCCAAATTTTACATGGAAATAAGTGAGATTTTAATAAATTCAATGCAGAAACACATTGTAATGCATGATCATTGGATGTAACCTAGTACATGTGAACCAAGTAATATCCCATGTTCCATTTACTAATTTCATTGGTCATTGAGATAAAAAATGTGTAGAAATAAAAGTTTTCCACATTGTGAGAAAATAAGATTCTTATTAAGGGAATAATTGTTTTTAAAATATTTACCATAATTCACCCCTCAATTTTTGTAATCTTTTATAAGGATCAAACAAATGTTTTATAAAAATAAAATGGTTTGAGTTAGGGTATCCAAAATTTAACAGGACCTGACCCATTTTCATCACTAAATAAATCCATTATAATCCTTATTTTAAAAAAATACAAAAGAAATGTTTTTTAACATATATGACATTATAGAATATTTTCTCACCCATTTTCATCACTAAATAAATTTTTGATATATATATATATTTGTGTGTCTATGCGAACTCCAATGTACATGTGAAAATAATCGCAAATTTTTTTTATAAAAAAATTAATTAGCATTATTAACTCCAATTCTAAACCATATTCACATGGAGGAAATCATTTTCCTTCAATTCCATCCCTCTAGATTCTTATAGAAATTAATATTATAATAATTGACCATAACTAATGTTTTGGAAATAAAATATAAATATTAGCAGTGGTTTGACAACCATGAAAAATATTAATTAAAAAGTTATATATATATATATATATGTATATATATGTATGTATGTATGTAAACATATATATATAAATATACATATGTATATACATATATATATACATATATATATATATATGTAAGTATATATGTCTGTGTATTAAAATATATATATATATCGAAAAGTTCAATATATTAGTAGCGCTTCATTACCATTGACTCGTATATATGTGTATATATATATTTGTGTGTGTTTTTGTGTGTCTATGTATTTGTGTATATATATATATTTGTGAAAAGTGTCCTAGGTTTGGTTTTGAAAAAATCATTTCCACGCATGAAAAAATTTAAATTCATAACATAATTTTTTAAAAATATCTTATAATGATAATTATAAATATATCAAATATGAATTTCTTTATTAGAATAAAAAATGATGAAAAAAATTATAATACACTTACAAGATCCTACATCCATGTTGTAAGAGAATTAATATTACAATTTAAGGACATTACATCAAACATTTCCTAGAATATGTTTTTAGTGATTCCAAAAACATGAATTAAATGGGAAAACATGAAAACATGGGTATATATGCATGACTTTAATATAATATTTGTTTATTATTGTATTTAAAACATTGACCATATTGTAGTATTTATAGAATTATAGATATATGTTGAAGATTATTAGTATGAAATGTAATATTATTTGTTGTGTGAATTAAATTATCACTATAAGAAAGATAATTAGCATAAAGATAAACACTAAAATGTTTAAATAGTTTTATTTATTTCAGAATGATAATAATTATTAACATGATAAAATAAAAATATAGAAGTAAATACAACTTCATACCACTCTATTATATCTTGTTCAAGTACCATCACAACATACCTTCATTATTACAATCATAAAATGAAAATAAAATATAAGTAAACACAATATCAAAGGAATGCCCTTATAATTTGAATATCGTAATTCATCAATAGATAAAAAATATTACATTTATATAAATTTTTTATTTCATCAACCTAGACTGATTGATAGGAAAAGAAGGATATATTAGGCTAAATTTGAAAATTCTACAATAAAGACATTGAAAAATAATAATATATAATTTGAAGAATCTGATAGATTTATTCAATTTTTTTTAAATGGAACATTATATAAAATCAAGGATTTTTTACTTGGATGCATTAGTGATACATTCCATACTGTGTGAATAAAATTAATAAAAATAATCAACTATACAGTATAGTTTTATATCTATCACCATATCCCTTCTTGTGTGCTAAAATTTCAGAAAGGGACCATTTAATTAATGACTAAAAATATAACATGTTGTTGGATGTCTATAAAAATAAATAACAAAAATACTATTCATTTTATCACATATATAAGTATTTAAATAAATAATAAATTATAGGAAAAAAATATGTTTAATGTAATTAAATTAATATATCATTACCTTGTATGCATAATTCATCTATCTTTCAATCTCA
The DNA here is from genome assembly GCA_963277665.1 of Viscum album. NCBI lineage: Eukaryota > Viridiplantae > Streptophyta > Magnoliopsida > Santalales > Viscaceae > Viscum > Viscum album. The sequence continues at coordinate 1,416,906,231 of OY728123.1, read as the reverse complement.
TGATTAAGAAACATAAGCCAAGTTTATTAAACATCCTTTGGAAAAAAAATAAAAACTTGGGTTGGAAAATGTAAAAAGTATCACATGCATAACAGGTTTTTTAACTTTTAATTGGAATTCCACTATATGTTCATGTGCCAAACTATGATGTAAATTACTAAAATATGCTTCTTGCTTAAATAATTTATAAGACCAATGGGTATGTTCGCTAGTTTAAAAGTAGTAACCAATTAAACATATAAATTAAAAAGTGATTCATGTCATATCTAAACATTCACATAGAATAATATATTTTTTGTTTAATTTATATGATGTCATCTAAATTTATTTGATATTGTCTTCTCATTTTCTAGAATCTCTAAAGACACCTTAAAAATAACTTGTTCTAAAATATTTTCATTTCATGAAAAATTCAGATCCAAAGTCATGTGGATATTCTCTAAGCTGTAAGAAATAGTTAATCTTATTTTGGTATAAATAATGAGATAAAAACATCATTTCCTATTGATTGTTCATGAAAAACCAGAAATATCTAAAATATCAAATGATAAATGATAGTCATATCTTCAAACCTAATGTTTTATCTTTAATAGAATGTATTTTAAATAGTTGAGAAGAAAATATAGGAATATTTGAATGCATGTACATACATGGGATGATCAATGGGAACAACGGTTAATTTAAAGTGCAGTTATGTTGGGCTCACATTATACATGCAAAATTGAGAATGTTTGATATAAAATACTAAAATATGGTTATTCTTTTGGGAATCACTAAAACCAATGGGTTTCATGGTAGGTATGAAATTAGCATCTAGGTTTATAAATGCTGTAAAATATGGTTTATGTCATATGTGAACTTTCATATGAAATATGTTTATATGTCGTAGTAGACACATTCATATAATTTTATGTCATGTAACCCTCTAATGATCTAAAAACATTTAATACTCCTTAAAAGAAGACTAAGTATGGATTAATGATCCTAGATTAAAAGGAATGAGAATGTGAATTTCATATTTGAGTTAACATATATTAATATAACTCCATATATTTTGGACATTTTTATGAATATACAAAATTCACAATTTTGGTATATATATTTACACAAAAAAATATAAATTCTCCATTAATATACAAAATGTATTGAATATATACATATATATTTAGAACATATATACAAATAAATAAAATATATATATATAACATATATATGTTGTGTATATATGTTTTATTCATATATAGGTCACATATATATATATTCTATATATTTTCAATATATATAATTAAAAATCTGTAAAATAACATAAGATAAGTGGCAAAAAACCCCATAAAATAAAATTATAGAAACTTGAGGTGTCAAAACATACTAATTCTTTTGTTAAAGAGATTCACAAGATAATATGATTGGTGAACTCAACGGTGCTTATTTATAATTCATAATATGAATCACTTGAACATCCCTCAATGTGAAAAAATATCATTATAGTTCTATACAACCCAACTTCACAATCAAGTTTTACTTAGTGGATGCTAAGAGAGGAATTTTCATTTATCATTTTTGAAATTAGTGAATAAGAATTCAAAAAGATAAAAAATGAAGAGAATAAGGCAATGAATAAAAAATTATTATAAATACAATTGCTAATGGAAACTCACATTTCATACCTAAAAAATATTTTTTTCCAAAATTTATTATGTATGAATAATGACCGAAAAAAGTTTCATTTATGAACTTCCACAAGGTGAAAGTTAAGAATAAGAATAAAATTCAACATGAATATTTATTTCCAAATCCAAAAAATATAGTTATGAGAACATATGAAGGATATAAAGAATGACATATCATTATGTTAATATATAACCCAACATCCCAATGTTGTCAATGGTACATTGAGGCATTAGCCTTAACTATGTTTTCTATGAGGCACACATGGAGTGTCTTGCCATTGGCGATGCAAGGTGACCTCACTGAGGGCCACCAAAGGAACCCACCGTGTCTGCCATTCTCGTAGTTTCAAATGTTTTAGGAAAACATGTGTCATATGTATCCTAAAATAATCAATCTTATATGTTGAAAAATGGTGACAAGAAATAGTATTGAGGACAATGGTCAAATGATGTAGTGGTCTTACTATCCATTCAATTTAGTAGGAATAGTAAAAGATGCATAGTGGGGTTATGTATCATAAATGGAAATTAAAAAATAGTAATAATAAAAATTCCATGTTAGACTCAAATAAAATAAACAACAAATGGGAACCTTGGTGATATAAAGTGGGGATCTTAGTGAAAAAATCATTTAATAAAATAATAATAATAAAATATTCTATATTAGACTCCAAAAAAGGCATCATAGTTAGTAAAAAATATATTATGAAGTATTACATGTAAAATTATCATTTAATTAAATAATATAAGAAATAGAATAAAATAAACACAGTACAACTCATCCTAGAAACACACATCTGAAAACACACAAAAATACATAGTTGGAATTGTTGATGAAATAAATAATATACCTGATGAAGATTTAAATGAATGGTGTGGAAGTGATAATTAATGTTTCATTAATATATAACGTACATTAATGATGATTATGATGTTTGGGTTTTCAAGTATTATAAATTTATTATTTCATTAAAAACTATCATTGTGAACTTTAATTTTTATTATTTTAACTAATTTTTTATTTTTTTAATTTCAAAATATTGTTGAAAATAGATTATTTTTAACTATTTTAGGAAATGTTACTTAGTTTTGAGTTGTCAATTTTTCACACTTCACCTCATGACATATCCACATGTATCATTTTCACCTTATTGAACTATAAGCCATTGAAAACTATGTAACTTCATAAACTAATTATATTGCATAGGAAGCGTTCATGTGAATTGTCATTTTTCATAACATAAATTATAAAATAAGTATTACACAAGTTTAAAAATTAAGATAATTATATAAAGAATTAAAAAATTATATTTATAAACAAATTGGTATGGGAAACTGAAATTTCATTCCTAAACCAATATATAAGCAGTTTCACATATTTTGAATGCATAATGGCCTAAAACATTTCTTCCTTTCTAAATTGCCTAAAGGTAAAATATTTAGTTAATAAAAACTCATAAAAAGAAAATTATATTAACAGAATGGTGATGACTATATTAGTGTATTATTTCATTACTATTTATCGTGCTCTTTCTAAATTATTAAACAATTTACTCTTCAAATCAAATGAAAAGGGAATAAAATCTAGAAAATTTATCATGAAAATAATTTCCAGAAACATATTTATATTTATTAGAATATAAAAAGGATATCTAATATAACTAATTGAATTTCATTCATATTTTATGTTTAGTGATAATTTTTTCATTTTATTGGCACCATCTCATATTATGAAATTTTTTTAATCAATATATAAATAATTCATAAGAACATGAAAAATTATTTCTTTCATTATATATAAACACTTTAATTATTATTGAATATGAATCTTAAATAAATAAATATACTTATATTGAGATATATATTTTCAATATATACAAATAACACCCAACATTTACGTTATTTGTATAGGGATAATTTATATATTTGAATTTATTACAATATGTAATGATTTTAGACATAATATGGTTATATACATAATGATTCTATAAAATGAAAGTAGATATAAACTAATTTTAAAAATGTCCGGAAAATATACTTGGTTCTGCCATATGAATAGAAACTACTGACCAGGCTTGTTATTCATCTCTATCTGGAATTGCATCCAACATGAACATATCAAACTTAGGTCATATACTAGCTCAAAAAATATGTATCAACTCTAAAAAATATAGTGATTCCTAAACAATAAATGTATATTATGACTGTGAGATTTTCACATTGTATAAAGGAGTTCCACCTTTTATATATGTATATATTTATAAAATAAGCTATCGCATTCATTATTCTGATTCTCAAAATCTAAATGTACTTATAAAAAATATAAGCATTCTGAATCTAATATTTCATGGTAATATGAATTGAATGTTTCAATTCTAAAAAATAGGATCATGTAATATAAAAAAATAAAAAATATACATTAAATATTAAAATTGGAATTTTGAAAATACATACTATGAATAATAAATAGTATATATGTATAAAAACAATATACAGTTGACAATGTAACATATTAATATTATAATAGAGCACATTGATCCAATATGAAGGTGAAATTCTATATAGTGAACCTTTATATAGCCAATCCATTAAAAAATATATAGGTTATTTTATAAAAATTCATTCAATGAATATAAGTGATAAAAAATTAATATATTTGGATACAAGAGAAGGATTAAATGATTTTTTGAAGAAGTTAAACATTGTGAAATATAATATAAATTGAAAAAAACTTCCATTATTTTTAGAGACATTAGTGCGAATGAAAAAATAGATAAAAGGATTAGGTGAAGGAAAACGTTTCACATTAGAAAAATTAGAATATAAAAATATACACATATTTGGATAATGTAAGAAACAAATTGATTATCATAACATGATTTTTGGTCAACGTGGATACTCAAGAGGGGGGGTGAATTGAGTTCCAATTAAAATTTCTATTAAAAAAACTTTTAGGATTAAAATCCCCCAAATTAAAATGTCCCAGTCAATTAAGCCAGTAGATATATAAGTGATTATTGTTCAACATGTTTCTCAAAGGTTGATTAATCCTCAGTTGAATTAGTATGAGAACTAATTCGACTTCTGGAACAAGTTTACTAAAAAATGAGATATACACACTAACCAGAACTAACTATCAGAGTGAATGTAAAAACATATTTCTGTCTTTGAAAAAATAAACAGCAGTTAAATGTGAAACAATGTAATGGAAAGATGAACACAACAATTTAAACAAGAGGTTCAGTATTAAGTCAAGACTTAGTCATCTCCACTTGCCGATCACCTTCCACCAAGAAATTATATTAAAGAGTGATACACAACCTGTATTAGGCTTTACATCTGTTTTCGCAAACTGTCCAGGTTTTGAAACCTCTACCGCAGTTATACGTGTGAAAAATTTAACTACCATGCCACACCAGGCTTCGTCCACAATTATGCGTGGGAAAGAAATGTAAAGAGCGTTTGGTATGGGGACTTTCAATATCCCTCTGTTCAAGAATAAGAGTCAGTGTTTGTAACACATAAACAATGTTCACAAATCTAAAAAACTTAAACACAATAGATTTAAAGATAGTAGTGATGAGTTTACAAGGCTCTGTTGTGTTGGAAGATCATCTCTGGACTCGTTGGTATGAAGAAAATGAAGTTTTGGTCTTTTTATGCAAGTTTCCTCCAAAAAAGAGTGTTGCAACTTCCAGGTTCTGACTTCTAGATGTAGAGATGATCAGATTCTTGTGTTTGAAGCTCTTTGCAGCACACCACTACAGGTTGAGAAAGGTTCTTTCAATAGATCTCCATTAAGCTCCCAGTTCTTTAGAATGAGTGATTGAGTGTTCTTCTTCATATTGTGTATGTTTCTCTCTTATGACTATTCTATGTATGATCAATATGTCCACCGTGTATATCTCTGCAGATGTCTGTCTCTACTCATATATATATATATATATACTTTTCAGCTGAGCTTTTTCATTTGGTTCAGCAGGGGCCAACAAGAGAAATGTTTGAACACATGTGGTCTTCCTCGTACATCGTACTGTCTCCTGACATGACTTAAAATAACAATAAATAATGTGAGGTACATTAATTTGTCCAGACATGACCGTTATGATAGTATTAATAATATTGGAAAAACAATAATACAATAACATTAGACTGGTAGTAGATGCATGTCACACGGTAGACTTCAATGATAGTCTTTCTGTCTGTAATCTTGTAACGGTGAACTTTGTGTCAGTGGATGTCTTGTAAAGGTAGGTGTTACTCTATGTACCTGTAGCTTCTAATCAGTGGACTTCATCGGTAGGCTATTCAACTGTGGGATTCATCAGTAGGCCTGATCATATGTAGAGTCCAACAATAAGCTTCTAACAGAAGCTTTGTAACATCAGACTACTTCAATAGTGACCTTGTCAATGGTAGACTTATCTCAACAGGTAATTTCATTAATAGTGGAATATGTTCATCAGTAGATTTATAACAATAGTCGACTATCTCGATAGTAGGTATTTTCTAGCGGCATTCTTCTCCTAATGGTAGACATGTCCAACTGTAGACTTGAACAGTGAAGTTCTAAATAGAAGACTTAAGAAGAAGTCTGACAGTGAACTTATAACAGAAACCTTGTCACAGTGGTGACCTTGTGACAGTATCCTTTTACCAGTAGCCTATATTAGTGACAGTAAATCTTCAACTGTATCCTTCTAGGATCAGTGACCAAGAGTAACAGTGAGCTATAACAGTGACCATGAATAGAATACTCTTACCAGTAGCCTTTAACAATGAACTTATATTTAGATAAATGTAAACTGTATGTTGATTCAGTAATGTCATGAGACTAAGAGTATACATTTTTCAGGATAAGATAATTATAAATACAGATTAAAAAGAGTTAGAAAATGACTTAATATTTCGTGGTCAATTTTATAAACATGAATTGGTATTATCAAAACTGGTGAGTCCCACAATCTCCCCCTTTTTGATAATCAGAAATTATGCCAGTATGTATTAAAGATAGATATCATATATAATACATTTACTAAACATAGATAAAAATGTCTCAGGTAATCAGAGATTAATTAGTGTGTAAAACATGAAAATATTGGTACATGGTATCAGAGAGAGACAGAAAAGATTCAACAAAGGATTAAATTAGAATATTAGCACATTACTCCCCAATCACATGATTCATCTACAATGAGCACAATATTTCTCATTATTTCTCCCCCTATGTGATTATCAAAAAGAAACACACATAGAGAGATCCGAGAAAGCTTCTATTAATGAAATTACATCAAATCACCCCAAAAAGAATAAAAAGTCCCTATAAAAATACATAAACAAACTCAAACCACATCAGTCTCAGGAAAGTGATATTTCCCTTTGGAAGAAGAAGATGGAGGATGAGCTGGTGGATCAGAAGGTTTAGGAATTCCTGCAGGAATAACTAGAGGGGAAACAACAGAATCTCTTGTGGGTCTGTAGTGGGTAGATCGATGAGGTATTAGTAGAGTAAGGCTTCTAATAGCTTCAGCACGAGACATCGTGGAGGAACCACTGGGTTGAGATGCAGTTAAGGCAGGAGGTATGATGACATGGGTGCAGTCCACATGGTGAAAGGGTAGAAGAATGTTTCTGAAATTCATAATAATGCTTCCTCCTTTTTCCATAGTAGATAAAAAATCATCTTCATTTTCCAAAAAATTATCCAAGGCAGGGGTCAATTCTCTCAGTTTGCTAACCTACTCCTTCAAAGTCTGATTCACTGGAGGTAGATTCATGTTCTCTATCAAAATCTTGAAGTGGTTGGTCATTTTATGCTTCGTATAGATCTTCTCATAGTATGAATCTACGTTATTATTAATGGGTTTCTGAGTAGCAGTAGCTGCTTGAAAGTGTTCACGAACATAACTATTGACTTCCCTAGTGGTAGCAAGTATCTGAGAATCAGAGGTTCCACTGGTATTGGACTTATCAAGCTCTTCGTAGATCACAGTTCTGATCTGGTCAATGTTCATAGATGTGCTAGATGAGGGAAGGGGTTTGACAGAGAAAGCTACTGTCTCTTTGAAGGACTGAGTCAAATTACTAATCACCTTTTGAACAAGTGCATCCTGACTGTTCATGTGTTCTTTGACTGATGTCTTAAAAGACTAAAAACATCCACAAACTGCTTGAATACCTCTTTGATATATCGAGTCTCAGCATTCACTAGATCTTGAGAACTGCTCATAGTGGTTAAAGAAGAAACCGATTGTCTCAGAGCGACCACAGCTCCTGTCCAACTTTCAATTTTTGAATGGCACAATTTAACCTCATCTAGCATTTCTTTCACTAGACTAGACACTGCACATCATAGAGATATCTATAAGTATTTCTCCACACTCATAATCTATTCAACAAGGGTATTCTTCAAATCTGCCACTGATTATCATAGGTCCACTTTCAATTCATCCTTTAAGGATTCAATGTCCTCCTTGGTTGCCAAATTATCAGCCACAACTACTGAAATACATTCAGGTAGGATAACACAATCCCTTTAAGGCTGGTCTTCCTCATCAGAATCTCTATAATTGAGTCCATGTACCATGTATCCTAGATCTTATGACCAACCTTCTATGTCATACATCACGAAAACTGAACCAAGATGCTCCCCCTCACTTAGAGCTCTCTCCTGAGTATTATCCTCTACTTTTTCTTCTCTAGGTAACTCCACATCCTCCTCTGCAACTCCAGCAGATTCAATAGCAATTTTCACTATTGGTTCACCAGTGGGTTGAGTCTCATCCTCCACTAAATCATAAATAACTTCCATATCAATGGCAGTAGATGCCACTCCTGCTTCATGACCAGACACTATCTAGTCTGTATTATCTATTAGAGGGCTCAAAATAAGCTCTTCTTCTTCATTTTCTTCATCATCAGCTTCAGCAATAGCCTCATTTCCTTCATCCTTATCTCAAGATTCCTCTGCCTCGTCCTCTTTAGAGGTGACCTTGACAATATTCTAGTATGCTTCTTCTTCTTCAGTGGTCTCAGTATCATTGTCCTTCAGAATAGTCGCTCTTCTTGGTTGTTCTTTTTGAGGGCTAGCTGCTCCGAAAGCTACTGTCCTTACAGTACTGTTAGGAAAATCCGGATCACTCCCATCCACAATGGGGGTGTTCTCTCTTTCAGGGTCCACAGAACCTTCAACGTCCTCCCCCTCATCAGAATAAGCCGGTTCTGGATCATCAGGATTCAGGCATAGATCACTCTTGTCTTTTGGTCTAGTTGGATGTGTAGTAGGGTAAAACGTTTCATATAACTTTCCTTCATTATTCACCCATGCCTTCTTCCATGGATTCTAGCTAATTTTCATGAATTTTCAAATCACCTTGGAGATACAAACACTGTTCTTGGCCACTATCATCTCTTCTTGATTTACAGCCACACCCTTTACCTTTATCATTACTGAAATAAGTTGGAATGGAATATGGAATTGGATTTTGAGCTTGTCTTAGTCATATCCTCCAATTGTGCGATCAGTAACCTACACAGGTTAATCTTCTTTCCATGCTTCAGTAAGTACATCAGGAATATGTCCTGGTACTTCAGTACTGCGAAATATCCTCTCATAGGAGTAATTACATGCTGAATGAATATGAATAAATGCATGTCTTCTCCATTCATCTTAGCTGAAATTATCTTCCTCGTATTTCCATTTCCAGTCAGTTCTTCCAGGGCTTTTTCATATTCAAAAACATCACTGTCCAGAGGAGCTACTCCAGAGTAGTAATCATATACTCATTCAGGAGGAACTCTAAAATAGGCATCCCACTCCGCTGATGAGATGCTGACTTCATTGACATTGACTCTGGATATTGGATTATGCACATTATCTTCCTCTTTGAAAATCAGATATTTATAGAATTCTTTCACCATCTTCGAGTAGTATGGTCCATTATTGTTGGAAAATAATTCGGTCCATCCGTGGGAATCTAGTACTTCCATCACTAATGACTTTCTCGACAGCACCCATTCTTCACTTAACTCCTTCTCAACAAAGATTTCTCTTTTGGTCAGAAACAAGTTGACATGTATCGTCGGGGTATTACATGTGCCACTGGATTCGGCTCGGGTACTCTTTGGCCTTGAAGCATCTTCGTTAACAGTCGGGGGTCGCTTGTTTCTAGATATAGATATTGAGAAAGGTTTGAGGTCTCAAATTAAGAGCTAGGGTTTATGAATTTCGAGAGCAAGGTTCGAGATTGAGAAAGGAAGGTGGATTGAGATATGTTAGTCGCCTTCAGTTTTATCATTTAGGGATTAAAACAAAACAGAAATAATAAATAGGAATAAAAAAAGATTGAAATCCCACAAAAATAAAGACAAACAACGAGATATCTAGCAATGAGATGTGCTAGTGAGGTACACTGGTGAGGTGCAGCGGTGAGGTATAATAGTGAGGTCCAACAGTGAGGTCTAACAGTGAGGTCTGACTATGAGGTCTAACAGTGATGTCCGACTGTGAGGTCTAACAGTGAGGTCCGACTGTGAGGTTTCCTATATTGAAATTAATTACACCTGACTCATGTTTGATGTAATTTAAACTCTCATAATTCAAAGTCTTCATGAATATATCGGAAAATTGATGTTCAGTTCCAATGAATTCAAGAGTGATATCACCCTTTTGGTAATGATCCCCCAAAAAGTGATGTCTCACATCAATATTCTTTGTCCTAGCATGAGATACTGGATTTTTGGAAATGTTGATAGCACATGTATTGTCACACTTTATAGAGACATGTTTGAACTGATATCCATAGTCCAGTAAAGTGTGTTTCATCCATTGAATTTGAGCACAACATCTACCAGCAGCTATGTACTCAGCTTCGGCTGTGGATAATGCAACACAATTTTTCTTCTAACTACACCATGATACGAGTGACTTGGCTAAAATGTGACTTGTCCAAGAAGTGATTTTTCTATCTAACTTGCAACCAGAAAAATCAGCATCAGAATAACACAACAGATCATATGATTTTCCTTTTGAATAAAATAATCCTAAGTTGGGAGTATGTTTGGGATATTTAAAAATCCTTTTTACTCCAGTTAAATGAGACTCTTTTGGATTGGGTTGAAAGTGAGCACACATGCATACACTAAAAATGATGTCAGGTATGCTAGTTGTATGATAGAGTAGAATCCGGATCATACCTCTGTTGTTGGTTTGATCCACTGGTTCTCCAGCTTCATCAGTATCCAACTTACAAGTGGTACTCATAGGTGTTTCACCACCATTACTACCATCCAATGAAAAACATTTTAAAATATCCTTAATATATTTACATTGAATCAAAACAATTCCATTTTTCTTTTGAAAGATCTGAAATCCAAGGAAAAGTTTGAGTTTTCCCCTTAAACTCATTTCAAACTCATTTTATATAATTTTTGAAAAATCATTACATAATGAATTTTTAGAAGATCCAAAAATAATATCATCCACATAAATTTGTACTATCAAAAAATCTTTAGAAATCCATTTAATGAAAAGGCTAGGATCTGCTATCCCTTTGGTAAAACCTTTTGAAATAAGAAAAGAGTTGTGCCTATCATACTATAATATTGGAGCTTGTTTTAATCCATATAAATCTTTAGATAGTTTTAAAACATGATTGGAAAAATAGGGATTTGTAAAACCAGGAGGTTGTTCAACAAATACATCCTCAATTATATACACATTTAGAAAAGAGTTATTATCTTCCATTTGAGAATGTTTGAAATTCAGATGAGCTGGATATGCAAGTAGTATCATAATGGCTTCCAATCTAGCTACAGGTGAAAAGGTTTCATTATAGTCCATTCTTTATTCTTGACTATATCCTTATCCAACTAGTCTGGACTTATTTCTAACTATATTCCCAGACTCATCTACTCTGTTCCTAAACACCCATTTAGTGCCTATGGTCAAAGTGTCCTAAGGTCTTTCCACTAATTTCCAAACATTGTTTCATTCGAACTGATTTAGTTTGTCTTGAATAGATATTACCCAAAATTCATCATTGATAGCATCATTAATATTTTTGGGTTCAAGCTGTGAAAGAATAGCTTGATGTTCAACCTGGTTTATTAGAGAAGCTCTAGTTTTCATTCCTCTATTTAAATCACCATCAACTACATCTAGAGGATGATTCTTAAGAGTCCTAATAACTCTAGGAAGGGCTGAACTAGATTCTTCATTGTTGTCTGTTGGTTCAGAACCGGTAAGAGCAGATTCTGGAATATTTCCAGAACTGGATACTTTTATAGGGGATTCACTATCTTTATCATTAATGTTCATATTTGAAAAATCATCCTCAAGGTTTTCAAAAGTGGTTTTAGGCTCATGTGAATCAGTCTCATCGAATTTGACATGAACTGATTCTTCCACACATTTGGTTTTCTTATTGAACGTTCTATAGGCTTTACATGAGATATAATAACCCAGGAAAATTCCTTCATCACTTTTGGAAGAAAATTTGTCAAGATTATCTTTGGTATTAAGAATAAAGACATTCAAACCAAAAACTCTAATGTAATTAACCTTAGGCTTCATATTATTCCAAAGTTCATAAAGGTTCCTTTTTAGAACAGGTCTAATTAAAACTCTATTGATAACATAACATGCTGTATTTACAGCTTCATCCCAAAAATAAATAGGAAAGTCATACTCATTAATCATAGTCCTAGAAATTTCTTAAAGGGTCATATTTCTTCTTTCAACAACTACATTTTGTTGAGGTGTCCTAGGGGCAGAAAAGTTGTGACTATAGCCATTATGTGAGCAGTAAGATTTAAACTCATGATTCTCATACTCGCGGCCATGATCAATTCTCTGGGTCTTAATTCTATGTCTACTAAGGTTTTCTATAGACTTGGAATATTTGAAAAAATAGGAACAAGCTTCACTTTTTTGAGCTAGAAAGTATACCCAAGTTTACGTAGAAAAGTCTTCTACATGAACATAAACACAGTGCTTCCCATTAAGACTTGAAACTATGGATAGTCCAAAAAAAAATCCATGTGAACCAACTCATGTGGTTGAGAAGTTGAAACTTATTTCTTTGGTTTGAAATAAACGTTGTTTTGTTTTCCCTTTTCATAGGGATTACACACTTTATCAATTGGGAATTCTAATTTAGGTAAGTCTCTAACAAAACATTTCTTAGATAAATTCCTTTGTGAGTGCACATTACTGTGTCATAATCTTCTATGCCACAACCAAGACTCATTATGAAAATTATTTAAGCAGGAAACATTTTGTTTGGCTAAGAAATTTAAATCAACAGCATATACATACAGTGAAATCTAAATCATTTTTTGAATTAAAAACAGTGCATGAATAATTTTCAAACATAAGATTAAATCCTTCATCACATAACTGAGATATGATAAGTAAATTGTACTTTAATCCATCAACAAAAAGTACTTTAGATATTAATATTGTATCAGGGTTACCAATCTGTCATAAGCCGATGATTTTTGCTTTTTCATTGTCGCCAAAGGTGACATGCCCACCATCGAATTTAATTAGACTCCTGAAGCAAGAATAGTCTCTTATCATATGGATTAAACATCCACTATGTATGTACCATAGGGTCTTAGAGGAACTCATTAAAAAACTTCCCTGCAGAACAGATTAAACATGGGGTAACTTTGGTACCCAGATCTTCTTGGGTCCAGAAATGTTAGCAAATAAAACATTGGGAAACCCTATTTTATTTATAGGTTTTCTAAAATCAAAAAACATATTTTGAGACATAAATACTTTGTTAGGTCCTTTAGAAAATTGTTTCTCAAAAGACGGTCTAGAACTAGCAGTGAACTATCTAGATTTGGGAACAAATTTGGTTTTTCTAATTCATCTCTGTCCAGGATGATATCCCAGACCATTTGTGTATTTTGGAGCAATATGTTTTCCTAGAAACTGGGTCAAGGTATCCCTAACAGCAGTGAAATTCTCAATATCCTTTCCCAATTGTTCATTAGATAATATGAGTTGAGTGTTCTCTTTCAATAGTTGAACATACTTTTCTTTTTCTACACTTAGATCTACTTTAACATTACTAGTCAAGGAATGATGTATCTTCAAAGATTTATATTTGTCTTTTAGTATATTATAGGTATCTTCTAGGATATTCCAATATTCAATCATTTCAGCCTTAGACATATTTTTATCATTATCTAAATCACTTTTATTTCCCAAATAATAATCATTTATAACAGGGGAAACATGTACCTCAGATATGTTAGTCAAGAAGCACATGTTGGCATGGTTATTTTCAAAATCAGTAGCTTCAGATTCACTTGTGCTATCTTCTGAAGAACTAAAAGTAGTTTTCATGGATTTTTTGTACTTCTTGTCCTTATAATCATATTTCTTTTCGAATTTTAACTTTGGACAGTCAACCTTGATATGTCATTTCCTATTGCATTCATAGAAGAATATATCATCTTCCTTATTATATTTCTTCCAATCCTTCTTCCATTTACCTTGTTGATCATACTTACCCTTGTAGTTTTCTTTTCTGAAAAACAACTTCTTCCTATAGAACTTCTTAAATCTTCTAGCTATTTGAGCCATTTCTTCATCACTGTCTAAATCTGAATCTTCACTGGTTGAACATTCTGTAGGTATATTAATTTTCTCATTGTCTTTTCTCATTGAATCAGTAGACTTGAATGCCACGTATTTTCTCTTGGGTTCATCATCTTCTTATTTTTTCACCTTCAGTTCCTATTCACACATCATTAGTTTACCAATCAACTCCTTAATAGGTATGTTGCGTATTTCACATGACTATCGGATAGACACAGAAGTGCATCTCCATCTGTCTGGAAAACATCTCAATATTCTCATGATCTGCTCCTTCTCTGGAATAGCTTTTCCCAATGCACTCATGGTGTTGACAATCTCATTAAACCTAAGGTACATGTCAGAAATTGGATCTTCATGTCTCATTTTAAGATTATAATATTTATTAGTATAAGTATTTAATCTCATTTCCTTCACATTGGTTGTTTATTCATTAGAAACAGCCAAGGTGCCCCAGATTTCATGAGTTGTTTTTAATGCAGAAATTCGTTAATATTCCTCATCTCCTAAAGAGCAATAAAGGGCATTCATAGCTTTAAATTTATTGTTATAGTTAGACTTTTTTGCATCATCCCAGGTAGATCTGGTAGTTTTGGGGTTCTCATATTCTAATTCTATAGTAGACCAAATATCAAAACCAATACTTTCCAAATGAATGTTCATTTTAATTTTCCAATGAGCATAATTCAAACCATTAATGAAAGGTGGTCTGTTAGTAGCATCACCTTCTAGTCTATTGTACATAATAAGATTTTAGAGAATATATTAAAGAGATAAAATTTATAACTAATAGAAATTTTTGATCTTTAAGATCAAACTAAAATCACAGTTTGAAAAACATAGGGTTTGAAGACTTTTTATAAATAAAAATGTTCACCACTGATACCAAATGTTGGTCGGAGTGGATACTCAAGAGTGGGGTGAATTGAGTTCCAATTAAAATTTCTGTTAAAAAACATTTAGGGTTAAAATCCCCCAAATTTAAATGCCCCAGATAATTAAGGTAGTAGAGATATAAGTGTCTTAATGTTAAAAAGGTTTCTCAAAGGTTGATTATTCCTCAGTTGAATCAGTATGAGAACTAATAAGACTTTTGAATCAAGTTTACTAAACAAATAAGATATACACACTAACCAAGAACTAACTATCAGAGTGAATGTAAAAACAGATTTCTATCTTTGAATGTATAAGCACTCGATAAATGTGAAAGAGTGTATTGGAAATATGAACACAACAATTAAAACAAGAGGTTCAGTCTTAATTCAATACTTTGTCCTCCTTACTTTGTTATCACCTACCACCAAGAAATTATATTAAAGAGTGATACCTAGCCTGTATCGGGCTTTACAATAGTTTTTTGAAACTATCCAGGTTTTTCAACCTCTACCACAATTATATGTGGGAAAAATTTAAGTACTAAGCCACACCAGGCTTCTTGCACAGTTATACGTTTGAAAAAAATGTAAAGAGAGTTTGGTATGGGTTTTTTCAGTATCCCTCAGTTCATGCACAAGAGTCAGTGTGTGTAACACATCCACACTATTCAAAAATGTAAAATTATTAAACACAATAGAGCTAAAGATAGTAGTGATGAGTTTAGAAAGAACTGTTGTGTTGGTAGATCAGCTCTGGACTCGTTGGTATGAAGAAAATGATGTTTTGGTCTTTCTCTACATGTTGCCTCCAAGATAGAGTGTCGCAACATCCAGGTTTTGACTTCTAAATGTATAAATGATTAGATTCTTGGGTTTGATGCTCTTTCCATTACACCACTACATCTTGAGAAATGTTTTTTTAATAGATCTTCATGAAGCTATCTGTTCTTCAGAATGAGTGCTTGAGTGTTCTTCTTCAGATTGTGTATGTTTCTCTCTTATGAGTGTTCTTTGTATAATCAATATGTCCACCCTGTATATCTCTACAGATGTCCATCTCTACTGATATATATATATATAATTTTCAGCTGATCTTTTTCATTTGGTTTAGCATGGACCGACAAGAGAAATGTTTCAACCACGTGTGGTCTTCCTCGTCCATCATACTGTCTCCTGATATGCCTGAAAATAACATTAAATAATATTAGGTACATTAATTTTTCCAGACATGACAGTTATGATAATATTAATAAAATTGTTAATGAAAAGAATAGAATATCATTTGACTGGTAGCTGATGCATGTCACACGGTAGACTTCAATTATAGTATTTATGTCTGTAATCTTGTAACGGTGAACTTTTTGTCAGTGGATGTCTTGTAACGGTAGCTGTTAATCTATTTAACAGTATCTCCTCATCAGTGGAATTCATCCTTAGGATATTCAACTGTGGGCTTCATCAATAGGCTTGATCCGCGGTAGAATCCAATAGTAAGCATCTAACAGAAGATTTTTAACATCAGAATACTTCAACAGTGACCTTGTCAATGGTAGACTTATCTCAACAGGTAATTTCATTAACAATGGAATATGTCCATCAGTAGACTTTAATCAACAGTCGACTATCTCGATAGTAGGTATTTTCTAGCGGCAACCTTCAACCAATGGTAGACATGTACAACTGTAGACTTGAACAGTGATGTTCTCAACAGAAGACTTGAGAAGGAGTCTGACAGTGAACTTCTAACAGAAACCTTGTCACAGTGGTGACCATGTGACAGTAACCTTATTCCGGTGGCCTATATTAGTGATAGAATATCTTCAACTGTAACCTACTAGGATCAGTGACCTAGAGTAACTGTGTGTTATAACGGTGACCTTGAACAGAAGAATCTTACCCGTATCCTCTAACAGTGAACTTATATTTAGATAAATGTAATTTGGAAGCTGATGCAGCAAAGTCATGAGACTAAGAGTATACATTGTTCAGGATAAAATAATTATAAATACAGATTAAAAATAGTTAGAAAATTACTTAATATATAATGGTCAATTATTTAAAAATGATTTGGGATTATCAAAACAAGTGAGTCCAACAATGATTATTGGTTGCCTTAAATTTATATATATAAATTGAAGATTCTATTCAGATTGAATAAAAAAATCAATTAAATCTACCAACTGATATGATAGAATGATAGAAGTAAGTAATCATGTGATTTCAAGAGTGGATGGAATCACTGAACTGGATAGGGAGAAAAAATATGAAAAAATTTAAGCGGTGTTGATGAGAGTAATGGAATATAACTAGTTTTGGGTGAGAGTAGGGAAGGGTGTTATTTTGTCTAATAAAAAAAAATACATCTAATTATGGTGGAGAAAATGAAAGAAATTTTGTCGTATTACTAATTAGAAGAGACCTGGGAGGCCGAGTCGTAGGAGGATGCGGTGGAGACGAGATGGTTAAAGCAGATGCTATGTAATAATAGGATGTGGAGGAGATAACATGGGTAATGGAGATGTAGATATTGAGGATAGTATAGATTCATAACTATTGAGAATAAGGTATTCAAGAAGATGAATGTGGAGGGGGATGGGTATATTTGGGTGGGTGAAATTAGGGGAAGGGTTTAGAGAAAAAAATATTGAAGGAAATTCGTAAAGGAGAAGAATAAAAATGTGAAAAAAAAACAAACACAAATAATAATATATAGATAACAGATAATTAAAAAGTTATTTTGAATTTTTATTATTTTTAATAAATTATATCTTATGTTAACAAAAATTTCTACATGAATTGGGAAATGAAAAACCAATGAAATTTTTATAATGAATTGAGAAATTATGATACTAAAAAGTCATTTTATTGTAAAAATAATAATGAATATAATGGGGATATACATAATAATTAAAAATAGTTATATTATATTGTCTAGAAGAATCAAAATCCTAACTCTCATATGACATCAAATCTATTACTCTCTTATTTGATATCCTTTACAAAAATTTATGTTGAACACAGAATATAAAATAAAAATATAAATTGAATTTATCTATGGTGTTGATGAATTTTTTTCAAGGAAATATAATGTAAAAATTATATATTAAAAAAAAACTATTGAATCTACAAAAGAGGGGAAAATAATGAGGATATATAAACAAATAAAACTATCAATAAAAAAATTTAAATCTCTTGTTATCAATTGATAATGGTTACATTCCATATTTTGATGATGGAAAATAAAAATAGTTATCACTCATTGATATATATTGATCCATACATTAATTATTTAAAATGTTTCATGGGATCAAAATGTAATAAAAATTATAATAGTGTAAGAAACTAATTTGAATTTATTAATTTCTCCAACTAGTTGATCATCACAAATTTTGTATCAAATATCATCCTTGTACATAAAGGATATAGTAATTCTAGATTATTTTAAAACGTATTAACTATATTATCATAGTCATATGACCCAAAAAAATTTAACATCACTTGATCCAAATCCATTATTCATTTAAACATGAAGTATAATTGGAATTAAAATGGAAGAAAAATAATGAAAAATTAAGATTCACTATCATGTAAAAAATATAAAAATATAAAATGCCGGGAGTTATATTTTTATAATCCTCAATAAAATATTAATCCATTTAAAAATAATATGGTGGATAATGTATCATTTTTAAACTACCAAAAATATAACAAAGAGAAAATCAATAAAATGATTTAAAAAAATATTAATTTCAAATCCTATTACGTAATAAAAAATTATAACTGCAAAACAAATCTAAATTATTTTTAAATCCAATGGAAAGGAAAATATGAGGTAACCTTTTTCTAAATGTTTGATCAGATATTTTCATTTACTGATTAAATAATTATATGAAATAACATTTATAATAACAAATAAAGAAGACAGAAAATAACATAGGATGAGAGTTTATATATCATCTCAAATAAAAAATATAAAAAAGTAATAAGATAATATTTCATGAAACTCTAATTTGTTGAGATTTTATTTTTTGGAACCATATAATGGAACATAGTAAATCATTTTTGGTAATTTTCTTAATTAAATATTTATATGTATGTTGCATTTCTCTAAAAACTGTGAATAGAATGGGATTCATGTTTTAATGACAAAATATATAAAATGAAATCCTGAGAATGATTTTGGGTTAAATATGAGTCTTGTAATGTAACATTATCATAGTTCATATAGCATATTAACAAAAAACTTATTTCGTCAATGTATATTGTATATCAGAATGAAGATTCATATTACATGTACTAATATTGTTCATTAATATATAATTTATAATGTATATTGAATATATTCATATATAATGTAAATATATTGGTCAAATTGAATACTAAAAATAGAATTAACATTGCATATATTCATGAAAAAATAGAATGATAATTTAATACCATTTGATTCTAAAAAAAGAATTGTTGGTATCCCTAAAAATGGTTGTAAAATAAAACAATTATAGGAAGCTAATGAACAATGATATGCGATAACAAAAATATATTAGTATTATAAATATGTATATTAAAAAGAACATAAATAGAATAGGTTTATGATTATTTGGAGATAACATTTCATTTAATAGGATGCATGAATTTATATTGGTGATGAAAACCCTATAGTGCAATTGAGGAGGCTAGTTGTGAAGAAAGGAGTAGGCATCGATGAAATTTAGAGAGTTGCTATTCTAATGGAATCCTGGCATAGAAATCCGGAGACATTAGGTAGCAGGATGTAGAATCCGGGAGTTGTGGTGTGAGAATGATGTAAGAATTATATGCAAGAGAAATTTTGATATAAAATCAATATAAGCACAATTGTAGTTTGATGACTGGATGAAGATTTGGGTAATAATGCATTATAAGTAAGTGGCAGAGTGAGACTCTCGACGGAAGGATAAGAGTGAAACTCTTAATAGAAGGAGTCCCTTTATTAACATGTAAAAAGTCACTACCTCAGTTGAAATAACTTCTTTGGTACTTATTTATATAGAATTGGGTGACAATGCATATCATGGTAAATCCTCGGATCTGAACAAGAGATAACGGGCCGACGTTGCCGTAGAGGAGCATGATAAAGGATAGCCATCACATGCAAATTATTCTCTGGTATATTTTAATGATTTCATGATGACTAATATAAATTTTAAAATGTTGTAAAAGATGATGTATATAGGGAATTGTGGTAGGAATAATTATAATCCATTACTAATAGGAAAGAAAAATCCAAGTTCCTAGCAACCACCTCTTAGTTAAAAAATATGTCACTGGTGGAAATGTCGTATTTCTAATACTTTTCAACCCCATTATGAGTAATTACCGTCTTTGGTGGTGTGTGGTACTCCATCTATAGAAGTAAATCCAAACCCATCATCCCAGGATAAGAACATATCAGCGGATGAAGATGGTTTCAAATTGGTACCTTATAAGAATTTCATAACACATCAGTCTTCTTCTGCTCATTGATAGGCCTTGCATGCTAATACCTAAGGTTACATGTACTTTCCCCATCTTGAGTTGTTTCTACATATGGATAATCCATCAAGAATCCTCCCATGTTGGCCGGTTGAATTTTACCTACCATGGAAATCAGTTGATCCTTTTGCATTTCTAGAAATGTGTAGGTAACAAGAAAATCAAGCAAGGTACAAGTGTCTATATCTAATAATTTAGTAGTGATTTACATTATCAGTGATTTTAGTGTCATGTTTATGGAATAATAGGTCAAGGTGTTCTTTTATATAATTCATACCACTTTTAGAGAGGATGAGTGTAATTAGGATTCTCCCTTTGAGGAACGTTTTAAGAGAGAAGTGCGTCAAATAGATGTTGTGAGCGATTCTGAGGAACGAAAAGTTCCTGATGAACATTGTTAATGTTTGAATGCTGAGAGAATATTTTTTCATCCAAGAGGTATAGGTCATGGTAATGGTTGAATTAATTTAGGAACTGACATAACGAGGGTCATGATGCTCAGGCGGATATTATCAAAAATCTTACACCATGACTTATCAATAACCGAGGAGGTTGGTTTTCTTTGTCAGATCCCATCCTCTTCACTTCTATTTTTTCATAAAAAAGTATCTATTCCTTAATTTAAATGATATAAAAATAATTTTATTATTATATATATTATAATTAAATTTATAGTAAATATAATATATTATAATATATATAATATTTAATAATAAACATTGCTATTTTTATTATATAAATATAAATATGTTTATATTTAAATTTATTATACATAATCATATTTATCATAGATATATTATGATATATTATATTTATTATAAAAAAATATTGAAACAAGTTGATGGTAGAAGACCCATTTATTAAAGAAAAGAAATACATGAGTATCATATTAGGGGACATGTGGAAATATGGCCCCTTGTTGAATATTATAAAAAATAAATTATCATATATTATTATATATTGCAATATATTATAATTTAATATATATATCTTAATAAATATATATTTAAATAATATATTTATATATAAATATCTATATTATAATAAATATTAATCATCGATAATATATTACAATACATATATTTGATTTATAATATAATAAATTAAAAATATGTTATATTATATTGTAATATATATTTCTATAAATATATATTAGTAAATTTATTGAAATAACTATATATTTATTATAATATATTTAATATAATGAATATTTCCTTCTAGTCTTGAAATTTATGTCAACCATTATTGAATATAATATTCGAACCAACTTGGAGCTAGATATTAGGAACATATCATGTCAATTCATCATCCAACCCAACCTAGGGTGCATTAATGTTATGTAATCATATGATGATCATAACCATGTTAGAATACAAATTTATGTAGGGGAGGTCTTTATAAATGTTATAAAGGTCGACATCCTCGTCATATGGGTGCTATAGGTAAATCTAATGAGTGATTATATGACTATTTTTACTTTAAGGGGGCATGTTTATATTTTCCAGATCTCATCTCCTTTTTTTTACATTTTATTATAATTTACGGTGCATAACCCTCAACTTGTTTGTACATTATTTAGAGTATAAGAAATACATATTTATTAAATATCGTAAATAAACATATATAAATCAATATTTATTATAATTAATTAATCATATTTATAATAATGAATTTATTAACTAAATGTATATACTATTATAATAAATAAATATTAATATTTATTACAAAAAATATAAATAGTATTTATTAATTACATATAAATATTTTTATTATAATTTTATTATCATAAAAAAATAATTATTATAAATAATTATTTATTATAAGTAAATATAAATAAGTATTATAAATAAATATAAATATTTATTATAATAAATTAAAAATAATATTTTTTTAATAAATTCATTATAATAAATATATTCATTTTTTAACAAATAAAATATATTTATTTATATTATAATTAAATAAATATAGTATCATTATGAATTTATTAAATAAATGTATTTATTATATTTAAATAAATAATTATAATATAATATATCATAGTAAATCATAATGTAAAAAATATATTATAAAACATTTATTATAATAAATATAATATATCATCATATATTTGTAATAAAATATATTATTCCAAATAATTATACATATAATCATAATCATATTTATTATTAAATATAATATATTTATATATATTTATCCTAATATATTATAATTATTGTAAATTCAATTAAAAACATTATTTAATATTATAAATATATTTAAATTTAATTGTATTATATTTATCATAATTATAAATGTATCTGTTACATCAATATAAATTTTTTTATATTTACATTTATTATAATTACAAATATAGGTATATATATTATTGTCAGCCGCTGATAATTGTGATTATAAAAATTATTTTAACTCATGTAAACATTACTTATTTTATAAAAAAATTTATAAGAAATGGTAATCACTATTATTTGGGAAATAATTAAACATATTAGAGGTGGTTCTAGGATAAGGGATTAATTTTTTTTGGAAAAAATTTACTTCTAGATTAATGGAAATTATTGAAGATTTTTAATATAATAAAACATCATTCATGTGCCTTTCACAATCCTACATCATCCAATTCATGCTTTTACACCTAAAAATTTACCCACTATAGGATTGAGAATCAATTCCCAGGTGGGGATTGTGGTTCATGGAGGGGGGACGTGGTTTCATATATATTTTACAATGTTTTGGATTTTATGATTTCTTGTAATTTTTTTTACTAAAATTTACATGATCCAAAATTAAATACCCTCAAAATAAGTGGGTAATAGATATATATATTAAACTATTTTTCTAAAGAGAAGAATAAAAACAGAGTGAAGTTGAGTACCAAGAAAAAGAAGAAAGTGGAGGATAAAGCCACATAAATTTTATTAGGGAGTTTCAATGGTATCATATCTCTCAATAAAATATTATAAACCAAGGGGTTCTCACTGCCCATTTCTAGGTACTGTAATGGTGGGTGGATTTGGGGATTTATGGGGGTGGGTAGCCCACCCCCAATGAAATCAGAAGCTGTATTCAACTTCTTCTTAACACTCACACCTTGGATTAACACCCCTCCCGATATCATATTTATTTTGATGATGCCTTA
The DNA here is from genome assembly GCA_963277665.1 of Viscum album. NCBI lineage: Eukaryota > Viridiplantae > Streptophyta > Magnoliopsida > Santalales > Viscaceae > Viscum > Viscum album. The sequence goes on along the minus strand of OY728123.1, from coordinate 1,416,882,423 downwards.
TCAAAATCCTTTTTGAAAAAAAAACTTGTGGGATTATATATGAAATAAGTAATATAGTACACCCATGTATACTTTCCATGAATGTTACAATAAATTGAAACTTTTAGATTCTAAGGATTCCTATATCATGTAAAATCATACTAAAGATAATTTTGGGTACATCTTTTGAAAAAAAATCTGTAACATTGTTGCACGATAATAAATATTTCATATTGATATCTTTATTCTTCATTATTTCATTTGTGAAAGAGAAAACACTATGTCGTATTTGTTTTTCCAGATCCTTTTTTATGAAGCCTTAATTTAGTTATGTGGAACACACAACATTATGTTCAAATAATATTGTTAGGATACAATCCAGTACAATCCAATTGCCTCTTGAATGCGATGAGTTGGAAACTGAAACCAGAAACATTTTCACCATGATTCTCGTAAGGATATTACTTCTACCCGATACGAGGATGTTTCAAATAGTTTCTAGTTTTGTGATCTCTAATATGTGTCATTACCTCTATGTTTTAACACATATCAAGTTTTTAATAACTCATTATGAAGATCTTATTAATAACCTACATCTCTTAAACCAACTATCTTATTTTTTGATTTGTTAGAACATAATAAACCCAAATCAATTGTTCCATGAAGATTATAAAAAATAATTATAATTCCATTATAGTTTCTTTATATAGGGGTGGAACTAAATATATCAAATACAGTGGTAGTAAAAGATATTTCAGAATGAGTACAATTAGAAAGATTCATAAGTGCTACGATGGAACTCAGATATGGTACTTCTGGACCAACCAACCCTTCATTTTCTCCACAAGGTAAAAATATATATTTATCCATATTCATAAAACAACAACCATTTTATTACATAAATAGTTATCATTATCTATTTTAAATCCTTTTTAGAAATTTTTAATGTAATTTTAGTAATTAAAAAATATATAACTTGTAATATACTCAATTTTAAATCCAAGATAATACTTGGTTTCTCCCAGGTATTTCGTTTCAAATTCATCCATTATTATTCTCAACACTTCATTGAACTCATATATATTTTTTATTACATTTAAATCATCTAGATAAAAAGTAGTAATTTCATATCAATTTTTTTCTTAATAAAAAACATGAAAATATACGTCCATTTATATACACTATATTTAAAAAATATTTGATCAAATTATTATACCATGTATGCCTAAATTTTTTATCTATGCAAGTATTTCTAAAAGTTAGTTTAATATAGATCATTCTGATTTGATTTCAATACATTAGGTATTTTGAATCATTTATTAATTACCATATATATATTACTATCAATTTACCAACATAAATTTTATTTAACGACATCAATAAGATGATAATATCCATCGCAGATAAAACAAGGGTGATTAAATTTTGAAAATTATTATTATCTATAATAGGATAATATGTCTCATCATAATCAATTTTGGTTATCTATGAAAAACTTTATGTGATAAGAAATCCATTTTATCATAAAATATCATTTTTTTCGTTACATTTATACAAAACCCCGTTTATATCCAAAAAGTTTCATAACATCTAACATGATCAAAATATCTCTGAATACACTTCACCTATTATGAGAATTCAATTCAACATGTATTTGGTCTCTCCATTTATTCTAATAATGACATTTTGGAAATTTCAAAACAAACCTTGGTTCCAAATCACCATTTTCTATATCATGTGAAATATTATATGAAAATATTTCATCAATGTTTACAGATTTCATTGATTCCATATATCACTTTCAGTGGAATAATTAAGATATATTTCATTATTAAGAAACCATTTATGGTTTTATATATTTTTTTTATTATATTTATGATTCTTATAATTTTTTCATTTAAGAAAAATTAAATTTCTTCTTTATTATGGAACACAACCATCCATAATGGGGTTTTATATTAAATGTATTCTTTTTTTAGAGTATTTATATCTTTTGATCAAATTTTTCTTCCACAATTCAACCATGATTTTGAAATTTATTTAAAATTATTAGGTAATTGTGACTTTAGACCATCTATTATTTCTGGTTCCTTTGTAGCTGAAATTTGTGATTTATTCATGCCCTATGAATCAATAAATGAATCATGAAACTTATTTTCCAATTCATGAAAATTTAATATCATTTTCACTTATATCTCACACTACCGGGTGGGAGGATCATGAAAAGATAAGGTTTTCAGATTCCAAGAAATCACTTCTCTTTGTTTCTTTTATCCCTTAAATACTAGTAATATTTCATCATTGAAGTGATAATCATCGAACTCTAATGTAAATTGAGAACTAGTTTTTAATTCTATATATCTGATGGTGATTCATGTCCCACATATATATTCCCATACACCTTTGATATCCCATTTTTTATGTTGTGGGGGTGTAGCTAGTAAATATACTGCCCAACAAAAGATACTTAAGTCGGAGATGTTTGGTACTTATCCAAATATAAATTGTAGTGGATAGTGTTTATGATTTTTACCAAGTATGATGGGTATTAATGTTATGTAAATCAATATTACATGATCCCATATGGAGGAAGACAATTTTTATTATTAATAATTATCTAAGAAGAAGTTGGAGATGTTTTATGATCAATTCACCTAAACTGTTTTATTTATACACTTGAGAGACTTAATTCTTTATTAAAATCCTCATTTCCATATAATAATATTTGAATTTATATAGGTAAATTTCCAATAATTTTAAATCCTTTCATTAGTGATGACATAATCAAAGATTTGTGCTCTAAATTTAACTATTTGAGAAGAAAAAATTGTGAAAACAGTACATTGTATATTGATGGAAAACATACATGTAAAAATCTTCCACATGCATCAATTAATACCATAAAATATTTAAATTTCCCACACAATTAATAAATTGGTCCATATACATCCCCTTGAACTCATTCATGAAGGTTAGTTTCTTAGCTTTAATTTTATCTAGAGATGGATTCACAATAAATTTTTTAGGGGAACAAGCTTCACATGGAATTTTTCAATGTTGAATGATCTTGTGGACCATTATTTAATTTATATGAGAACATATAATTATTTTTTCACATCATTCTTAAACCTTGATGACCTAATTTTTTTTGATAAATTTAACTATTTTTTGCCCATTATTTACTAAAATATGTGTTTCAATTCTACTTATATCTATATAATGCAATCCATATGATAATTTTGTTAGTTTCTCTAGTACATGAATCTTACCAAATTTATTAACATTATTGGTACTTTCAATATATCTCATCTATAGTTTGAGTATCATACAGATGCTTTTATATATAATTGAATCATAACATGTTTCCTTTCGACTTTGGGGAAAACAATATCTCTCTTATAAAGTCCATTATCCCATTAGGTAAATAAAAACTCTCTGTACAAGTTCATTAAATAAGATATACTAGACCAGATATAGAAATCATAATTGGTCTTGTTGTTTTATAATTACAAAAATATTTTTAATTTTAATATTTTTTTGTGTTGTTCTACTACTCTGTATGAAATTATCTTTTCTATTTATTCAATATATTTTAATTCTTCAAAGAAAAGATGATAATTTTATAAGAAAAAATTTATGATATTCATATAATTCAATATCTTAACTATAAAAAAATACAAGAAAATCACCTTATCACATACAGTAAATATTTTAATTTTTATAAATTGTTTCCAGCTATCTTATGATCAAATTCACAACATAAATAACCCAATTCAAGGGAAGAGAAATCGTCATTTGATGGGTAGTGATTCTTGGTAGATTAAAAAAACTTTGTTTCCCTTTATAGGATGTCTCAACATTGTGTGGATCATTCTTATTTTCTTCAAGACATTATTTACAGGTCTTACAAATATTCTCTAGGGTTCAGAAAATGAAAGATTGATTTTGATTAGAATGACACCTTTACCAAAAATCTTCACGATTCCTCGGAGTTCTTGAGCTCATATTTCTTTGATTATGATATTCATTTTTATCATTCCCATGGTTATGACTATGTACTCAACTGTGATTTCTTCCAAAACCAAATCAACTATGAGAATCAAATCACCTTACTTTTTTTGTGATTACATTGTTGAAATATTTTTTTCCCTTCAGGAAGAGATACTGTTGAGCCATTAGGAGGATACTGATGATATTAAATCAAAATATCACTTTTTCTGTTATATGTAATTATTATATGATCTCATAAAAATTTATATTCCCTCACAAGGGATATTGTTGTTGTTGGGTGATGTGATAAGTGTGAAATGTTGTATATGTATTTTCTTGCATATCTATATCTGTAATCACAATACCATAGTAATTTAGAAGTGATAAAATTATATACATTTCACAATTGTAATTACTGGCCCTTTTATAGATTTTTATGTATAAATTAATATATTCATCATGGGTTTCTGGATGAACAAATTCAATTTGATAACCATAATACATTTTAAACTCATTAAGATCTTAAATGGATCTCTTTATGTCTGATAATCATATTTAAAACAATCATAGAGATGTCATATAAGGAATATCATCTTCATCAATTTATTTTATTGGGGTTTTGGATTATTTTGTTTAATTTTTTCCATGATATCAATCAATTCAATATGAATTTCATCATCTTTCATCTATAGTATACAATTACATATTGTAATATCAAGAGCTCTGAATTCAAGTTCATGAGATTTATCATGATGATAACTAGGAATGATAGAGATAAAAAAGTTACTATTATTAAAAATATTATTATAATGATAATTTACATTCTGGTTAAGTAAAATATACCAGTAACAAAAATATTAAAATTGGGTCAAAATTAACATTTTATATAATTTTTTCATATCCTATATTTGTAATTTAATAAATATTTCTTATGGAGGTTTGGAATTAATAATATCAATACATTACATTACTCATTTAAAAATTTCTTCCATATATTGATTTATTAATTAGGTCATCTAATCAATATATGTGAAATAAATAAATTAAAATAATTTCACTTGATTGAAACTCATCCATTATGGAGGTAAGGAAATAAATCATATAAACCATCTTATATTTTGATAAATAATATTCTATAAATATTTTGAACCACTTGACCAGGTAGAGAAAATAAAGTTTAACATGTAAATAATAAATAATTAGAACCATCTAACTAGGTAGTTAAGAAAATGTTTAAAATAAAAACATACATTTCTCCCTTTTGAGTGTTTCTATCGATAACATATTTGTAAAAAAAATAAAAAACGAGTGAATTTGAATATCAATAAAGAGAATAATATTTAAGAAAGAGAGAGAAGAATTTTATAAGGGTTCTTCCATGGTAGGATATCTCTTACTAATATATCATAAAATCAAGGGCAGGTACTTCCCATTTATTAATAGTGCAATGGTAGGTGGGAGTGGGATTAGTGGGGATGTACAGCCCACCCCCATTGAAATCTACAGCTACATTCGGTGTCTACCTAACCAATAATATATTTTAAAGCCCATTAATTAAATATTATTAATAATTTTATGAAACTGATCAAATAGAGGCATTATTAATCATGAAAAAAATAAATTAGAGGTGAAATAAGTTTGCATATATAATGTTTTAGAATGTTTTGGAAGACAATTAATAATTATAAGTAAATTAAAATAGAATAAAAAATAATAATAGAAAAATAACACATTTTTATAGAAATAAAAAATAAAAAGTATCCATTAACAAGTCACCATATATATAGATTACTTATTCCTTAATATTAATCTCAAACAATCAAATCCAATAGTGAAAGCATAAAACATTTGGATGTATGGATTGTTTTTTTGGAAATAAAAACTATTAAATTATTCCAAATTATGACATCCACACCATATAATTTATAACACACCCATTAGATGTCATAATTTCATGGAATCTAATAAAACATTCACTTGAATAAAACCCAGTGGGGGAAATCGTGAAGGTAAATATGTAGCATCCCCATCCCAAAAGCCACCAGAGGGGTGCCTTGGTCCGGGTTGGCTACATAACCTCAAGCACATCCCCCGAATGCCAGAGGCTGCCGACTAATAGTGAGGGCCATTTTTGTGTTTGTGGGGGAGACTATTCCATCATATGTAATAGGTAATATCACAACCAAAGTAACAACAACGAAATAATAAATAGTGGAAGCATATAAATTAATAAACTACCACATAAGCAATATAAATAATAATAGTTAATAATAATAAAGTGTGGAAGGTCAAAAAACCATGTCGTGTCGTGATGTATGTCAAAACTAAAGGTATGGAAAACAAAAACTCAAGCATACTATTAAGAAAATTAATGGACACAAAGGAACTACTGCCTCATGAGCATGGATTGGTCCTCTTCCCCAACCACTATCCTAAGAAACAAGAAACAATAAATCATCGTAAAAAGCACGCTTCCACTTTTCAATACCTGCAAGCATGTAATATACCCGGCTGTCAACAACACCTGAGTAGGGGGTGAGATAAAACCCCTAGTAGGTCGGCACCCATGGTGTCTAAACCATTCCAATTCATGAAACAATAATATGTAGTGTTCCGTTATATAACAATTGCAGATAAACAATTAAGTGAAATTAAATAAATGACTTAGTCCGGGTTCCCAACGACACCCTTCCCTAGTCACCTACTTCGGCCTAAGCTGAAATTCTAAAAAGATTACCTGTAAGAAGAATTCATATATACATATATATAAATCCTATAAAAACAATTTCAAATAAGGGGGAAGCATACCCCAAGCATGTGCTTCAACTTGGGGTCTAAGTCATGTGTTAACCAGGTGTGTTCAAACATACCAGAAAAATAATAAAAATCTCAAGAGGCTCAAGAGACATTAATATAAACCTTTAGTGCATCATTATTAAGGTTCGTGTTGATATTTGCAATCTGATCCCATGTAGAAGGTATCGCTACAGGACATCTTTCAAATTATCCAATACCACTGAGCCCGTCCAAGTAAATCTTTCGAAAAAACATGTATCGCATGAGGCATGGGTTTACCCTGAGTCCTTCTCGATCTCACAAAAAGAGGTGGAGTATCATCCGAGGAATTCCTAGAAATATTTCTGATGGATACATCCTCTATGGGTCCTTTTGGAACCAATATCACTCATAATTATTGGAAATCCCAAGGAAGTATTAGTTTGGAAAATCCAGAGACATCACCCCCTAGCGTGTAGTGGTAACCCGTCAGGAACGGATGGTCTAAGAATGGCCCTCAATATGGGACCCACCTTCTTTCCCCACCCAAAATTTAATTAAATTTTTCACAGTAGTAGGTATGACATATGAATTTGAAATTTCATCTTGAAAACTAAACAGATACATCTGTGCATCACAAGGTAAAAATTAAATATTTCATAATAACTATCAAAATAAGGAAGGATACTACATCAATATTAGAAGATAATTGCAATTTTTAATAATTAAATAAATTAGTATAAACAACTACCAAAGATCCATCAATTCAATTTTCATAATTAATCAAAAATAATTATTTAAATTAAAAATAACAAAGACAGGATGCTCAACACATGCAGTTAATTACATTAAATTTTCGGCTAATGGAAAATATACCGACCAAGTTGGTGAACATAAATGGGTGTCTAACCATGTTGTAACAAATTTACCAATTTAGTTTATGATATAATGGTCTACAAAAATTTGGCAAAAAAATTAAATCAAATAAATTGTGTGAATTTGCACAATGTCGGTAGGCATAAACTAACAGCACAATGGTGCATTTTTATAAATCACAATGAAATGGAGGGAAAGAAATAATACACCCTACCTTATAGTTTTAGATGATTCTATGATCTTTTGTAGGCATTGATTTGACCAAAAACAGAAGAAAACAGAAGATTTTAGAAAAAATCCCAAAATAGGGTAAAATCCTTCTACGCTGAACTGTGTGCAGGATACTCAACGAAGTCCAACAATTAAAAATGCACCATGTTATCCCTTCCCTAAGGTTTACTACTCACCTAACTTCGAAAAAAATATTTGTCCGATGAAGGAGTAGTGGCCTTTCAAATGGGATGTTGGGTGGTTCCCCTCCTAGGGAGAGGTAGGGTTGCGACGTGAGGGAGAGGAGGAGAGAAAGAGAGAACAGAAAGAAAGAAATAAAAATGAAAAGAAAAATAAGAGAAAAATAAAAGATAATAATAGAAAGTAAAAAAGAAAAATATAATATTATAAAAGTATGGAAAGGAAAAATAATAAAAATAATTAAAAATTGAATTCTCCCATTTTTATTATTTTTATTTTTCCCGTAACCTCCTTATTATTTTATTTAAAAATTTATTTTTATCCATTTTTTCAATATTTTAAATCTTTTTTAAATCTATTATTATTATTTTTCAAACATCAATAAATTTTTTTAATCTTCAACACCACTCTAATCATGACATAACATTTTTCATAAAACTCATAAGTTATTTAATTAATTTAAAAAGCTTCCTAGAACCCGCAGTAGGGTGAATAGGAACACGCCTAGGGTCACATTAAAGAAAAGGAAAATAACTTTTAAATGGTTTGTACCTGACTAAGGTAGGGAAGTTAAAATTTCCCCTATTTAAGATAAATCGTCCATGAGATTCCCTTCCGATGGTAGTGGAACATCGTGAGAGAATTTAACTAGAAACTATGCTCATACATCCATATCTCACTCCCAGGGATGTTCATGAACGCATCTGTGTTTCCTTAATAACAATACTAGAAGAACTGACTTGCCTCAGAAGAATTTCGTTCTACGGTCGACAATATGGTTCGGATGGTCCGTAAATGATGCATCTTTCAAAAGCTCAATGTCATCAGTGTCAAAATAATGAGATGGGTCTGGATGATATTTTCGAAGATGATATATATGGAAAATGTCTTTCATGGCATGGTGCCTATGAGATATTAGTAACTGACATGCTACCAGCCCAACTCTCTCTACTATCTCGAATGGCCCGACGTATCTCAGTGATAACTTCCCATGTCCCCTGATCCTCCTGTGACCCAACCTCATAGAAACACATTCAAAGACTCTATATCTCACCTCAAACTCTAGAGGTTTTCACCAATGTTCGGTAGAAGACTTCTATATAGAATGAGTAGTAGTCATAAGCTTCTAAATCTGCTGGACTTTCTCAGAAGTCTCCAAAACGAGAGGAGGACCCAATAGAGCTTCCTCACCTACTTCGAGATAACCTAATGGTGAACAACATGGTTTACTATAGAGGGGCTCATATGTAGCCATTTGAATTGTTTTTTGGAAGATGTTATTATAGTTAAACTCAACAAGAGGTATATGCTTCTCCCAAGAACCTCCAAATATCAAAGATACATGCCTGTAACAGAACCTCTAACACAAGTATAGTCCTCTCAGACTGCCCATCGATCTGATGGGGATATGTAATACTCAGAAGTACCAATGAACCCAACTCCTTTTGTAACCCTTTCCAAAACCATGAAGTAAAGTAGGCATATCTATCCAAGACAATATAACGAGGTACGCGAGGAAGTCGTGCAATATCCTAGATATACATCCTCCCCAACTCATCAATTGTAATGGTTTTCTGGATAGGTAGGAAGTCTAAATCATTGGTAAACCTATAGAAAATAACTAATGCAACATTGTAGGCTCAAGAAGATCTTGGAAATCATGAAAAGAAATACATGGTTATGTCATTCCATTTCCATTCCGGAATTTGTAAGGTTGTAGGAGTCCAACGGGTCATTGGTGCTTGACCTTCACCTGTTGAAAGGTGGATCACTGAGTAATGAAACATGCTATCTGCTTTTTCATACGAAGCCACCAATACTATCGACACATGTCTTTATACATAATGGTATGCCTATGATGAACTTCCGAAATGGAGGTGTCAGATTCCTTCATCAGATCATCCCATATACCAAAAGGTACCCATACCTAGACACAGTAAACGATAGTTTCCACACCATTAAAAACCCAACCAGGAGGTGGGTTCTCTCCTATAATGCTTCTTCTCAAATTAATCCCCTCTGGATTAGTCATATATTACATGTAAACATTCCCTAGAAGATAGGATGACACTGTAAGAGCTACTAGAACTGGTTTCGTATAGTGTTGTAAAACCTCCCAATGCATATCTGAAAAAAAGGCCATCATCTACCCTATCAGCTGGAAACCTGAATGGATTGTGCCTGTGTCATGTGGCTCAAAGCATCTGCCATGGAATTAATCTTACCATGGGTATAAGCAAGCTCAAAAACAAATGACTGTAAGTATTTGACCTACTTGTGTTTCCTTAATTTCAAGTCTCATTGAGTGAAGATATATTTTATGCTTTTATGATCTGTGTAAACAATAAATCTCTCCCTCAACAGATAGTGTCTCCAACAGCATAGAACATGAACCTTAACTACTAACTCAAGGTCATGTGTTGGATAGTTCGGCTCGTGAGTTCTCAGCTGGTGAGATCCATATGCCATGACTCGATCACCCTACATCAAAACTGCACCCATTATGATTCTTGAAGAATCACAATAAATAGTATAGATCTTACCAGGCTTAGGAAGAACTAGGATCAGGGTTGAGGTCAGTCTTCCCAAAAACTCGTGAAATGTATTTTCACAAGCTTCTGACCATATAAATTGTACACCTTTCTTAGTTAAGGTAATAATAGGTGTTTTTAAGCGATAGAAATCCTAGATGAAATTCTTATAATAGCCATAAATCCCCAAGAAACTGTAGATGTCGAAGACACTCTTGGGATACTGCCATAAAACTGTGAGTCTTAACATTTCTGGGTCAACTGATACCCCTACTTCAGATATAATATAACCCCAGATGTGTACCTTATCAATCTAAAAGTGGCATTTTTTTAGAATAGCTTATAGTTGGTTCCCACTTAGTGTACTTAGCTCAATATAAATAGGGGTTTCATGGTCCTTTCTATATCATGAATACACTAAGATGTCATCCATGAAGACTGATACAAAGGAATCAAGATAAGGATGAAAAACCTGGTTCATCAATGTCAGAAAGAATTTGAGTGCATTCATGAGGCTGAATGGCAGAACCAGATATTCATACAAACCATACATTCTTTTAAATGTTGTACATGGTATTTAAAAAGGTCTCACATTCACCTGGTGATATCCCGACCTTAGATCAATCTTGGAGAAAATAGTTGCTCCCCAGAGCTGGTTTAAGAGGTCATATATATGAAGAAATGGATATTTATTCTTTACCATGAGCTGGTTAAGTCGACTATAATCCACGCATAACCTGAGGGGCCTATATGCCTTCTTGGAGAAAAGAATAGATGAACCCCACAGCGATGTGTTGGATCTAATGAAACCCTTATCCTCAAGGTCTTAAAGCTTCTTTTTGAGTTCCCATAGCTATGTTGGTGCCATCCTATTATGAGGAATAGACACTAGTGGTGCATCTGGAATTATTTCGATAGTGAACTACACATCCTTAAAAGGAGGTAAGCTAGAGAAATCATCAGGAAAGAGATCCTTGAAAAATCCCACCACTTGAGGAAATTCAACTAGTTTCATTACCTGATCGCTCACTAAGAGACTTTACAACTAAGCTGTCACTCTTCCCAAACCTACGTATTTTGGTTTAGCTCGGCCTACCTGCATATCCCATTCTCCTTTGTGACGATATGTGTCTCCCTCAGAGGATGTAAAGGACACCTGCTGGTGATAGCAATCCACTTGAGCACAATGAGGATCAAGCCAGTTCATAAAAAACATCTATTTCACATATGTTGATGATACAAAAATTCCAAATCAAATGGTACCCGCCTATCTCAATGGGGAACTCTTGGTACTGGCATATTCACTATGTCTTGACTCTGAGCGGAGTGTTGAGAGACATGACGCCACAATGGTAAACAATTGGAAAACAGATACTTTTAACAAGAGTAGTGGATATAATGAAGTGTGATGCACTAATATAAAACAAAATATAGAAACTAAGGTAGAGGCTACTATAATAGTACCTCTCACTATAGATGGTCCTACACTCTGTTACTCTAGTGCTGATTTCACGGCCTACATGAGACCCGAGCCACAGCCCTGATACACTACCTAGTTGGCATGAGTGGGCCCACTCTACTAGTAAAGATAATGTTTAACATGATTTCCTCTACCACGACCTCCACAATTACTTCATTCTGATTGGCCTATTGAAAAAGAACATCCAACATACTATGGAAACATTGATCCCATACCGGACGAAGGTGCAGGTGTAGATCCTCTGCCACTAGATGCTGAAGAGAAGGAAAATCATAAATGTTTAAGGTGACCTATCTTGCCGCAAGCTTGGCACTCCTTAGGTTATCTCATGAACCATGGCTTCTTGTGACCAAATATGTCGCACAGATAACATGTGACAGATCTATCAAAATGTTCTTTTTGGTTATGATTTCCCCCAAGTGCACTTTCAAAATAGTGTTTCCTACTGCCAGAAGAGCCATCACCCTGGCTCACCGGTTTAGCTTAGCAGACATTTCACTCTAAAATTAGAGCTTAATTTATGATCTCTATAATAGTGGTAAAAAATGATGTTCACATGTGAGCGAATAGTATACTCTAGTCTGTCCTCAAAACTTCTCGCAGTAGTATGCGCGTTGCCAGTCAGAAATGGGGAAAAACATTGAAGTTTAGTTAAATGAGTAGAATACAATAACACAGTCATAGATCCCTACTAAAGATGTAGGAACTCGTTCCCATGAGCATATCTCAGATTCTGCAGAAAAAAATTGATAGTATAATGATGCATGGAAGTTGGCCCAAACCATGTCACTATTCTGCTCAGCCTGAGAAACAATATCCCACCATTGCTTATCATAGTCAAGAAACAAGTATATTTCCAATTTGACCCCTTATTCTAGAAGTGTCTCAAGGTTTCGAAAGATATAACTTATAGATTTTGTCCATGACTATGCAGCATGAGGGTCTCCACTCCCCGAGAAGGTGGGAGGGTGTTGCTATAAAAAGTCCCACATGATGTCTTAAAAATATGGGGCATGTGTGAGGATATTCGGAACTGACTTCGTAAACCTGAGGAGACTATCCCTGAAATAATCATCAAGGTACCTTGGATGATCAAAAGGATTTAGGTCCATAAGAGGCTCTACAAGTGGTACCACTGGTGGTTTAGCACCCACTATCTCTGGAATGTGCCCATTGCCACTCTCCTGATGCAGAACATGAAGACGTCGCAAAGACATTTTTCTACAAGAGCCAAACACACACCTTTAGACAAGGAGTAAATAATGTGAGAAAAACAAGTATGGGGAAAAAGAGTTTAGGTACATATCCTACCTCTAATCACTAAACAATAGACAACCCGCTTTAGGAGCTGGGTATCGATATGGAAGAGACAACTCAACAAGATTAATAAAAATGTTCTACAGTCCATTCCAAACTTAAATCTGGATAAAATATACTATAATATCACAACATTATATTTAAAAACCATAATTTTAAAATTTTACCACTATGCACAATAGCACTCACATGAAAACAGGAAAGTGCACGCTAAAAGTAGATATGTCATGGAAATATGCATGGCATTTTAAATCCTATAGTGCCTGTTGTGATGAATGGAATGTATGTCCCTCATATCATCAGGTTGCAATGGTAAACCCATTATCTCAACAATACCAACACAATAATAATGCAATTCAAGTGATTCACCCCAATGGTGAAATAATATCTTTAGTAACTGGCATAATCAAAAACTGTAATCCTAACCCAAGAATTTTGGTTTCCCCTATACATGGGTTAGCTACGTCCAAGCACATGGTATATTCCAAATCCCTATATCCTAATCTCATATATAACCCAATTAGTAAGACAAAAGTAAAAACCACACACTGATACATCTTTGTAGCATCCCCATCCCAGAATCCACTTATGTTGTGCCCTGAGTTGGGTTGCACAGATAACCCCAAGCACATCTCCCGAAACTTCAGAGGCTTCCGACTACCATCGAGGGCCTTTTTTGAGTCTGTGGGGGAGTCTATACCCTTATATTTAATAGGTAATATCACAGTGGATGTAAAAACAATTTAATAATAAATAAAATAAGCATATAAATTAATAAACTTCAACAGAAGAAATATAAATAATCACCCTAAATAATAATCAAGTGAGGAAACTCACAAAACCATGTCATGCCAAGATTCCTGTCTAAACTGAAGGTATGGAAAATAGAAACTCAATAACACTATCAACAAAATTAAAAGACATAAAGAAAATATTGCATAAATAGAAATGCTCATGCCTCTACCATAGCCTCCATCCTAAGCATCTAGAAACAATCTAGCATCAGAAGCAACATGCTTCCATTTTTCAATACATGTATACATGTAAGCTACTCGGGTGTCAAAGATGCCCGAGCATGTTTTCAGATAAAATCGTAGAAGTTAGGCACCCATGGTGTCTAATCCTTTTCATTTCATGCAATAATAAAATTATGTGTTCCATTAAATAACAATGGAATATAAATAATTAAGTGCAATGAAATAAATAACTAAGTCCTTGTTCGAAATGGCACCATTCCCTAGTCACCTGCTTCGGCCTAAGCCAGATGTCTGAAAAGAGTACCTGTTAGAAGAATACACATGTACATTATATAAATACTATAAAAGAATGGTAAAACAAGGGAGAGACATTCCCCAATCTCGTGATTTAATTGGATTCTATGTCATGTGTTAACCAGGTGTGTTCCAACATACCATAAAATACTAAAAATCTCAAGAGGCTCAAGCAACATTAATATAAAACTTTAGTGCATCATTATTAAAGTTCAAGTTGAGAGTTTGAGTCTATGAATATACCAATGGTATCTCAACAGAACATCCATCAAATTATAAAATATCACCGAGCCTGCCAAAGGCAATCTTTCGAAAAACCATGTATCACTCACGACATGGATTTACCCTGAGTCTGTCCGGATCTTGCAAAAAGGGGTTGAGTATCATCTGAGGCTAGCATACCCACATTTCCAATGGATACATCCTTGATGGGCCCTTTTGTAATCGGTATAACTCATATGTATTGGAAAGACCACGTAAGTCTCAGTCTGGAAAAGATAAATCTACCGCCCCCCGACGCGTAGTGGTAACCACTCAAGAATGGAGGGTCTAAGCGTGACCATAATACGGGACCAAATTTTTTTACCCAGATTTTAATTAATGTTTTCACAGTAGCAGGTATGACATAATCATATTCAATTTCATCTTGAAAACTAAACAGATACACCCGTGTATCACAATGTACAAATTAAATATGTTAGTATGACAATCATAACAAGGCAAGATATTGCACCAATATAAGCAGAAAACTACACTTTTTAATCAAAAAATAAACGAGAAAAAACAACTACCAATTTTTCGTAAATTAAAAGTTCATAATTAATCTAAATTAATTATTTGAATTAATCACAACAAAAACAGGTTGCACAACACATGCAGCTAAATAAATTAAATGCCTGACTAGTAGAAAATATACCGACCAATCTGGCAGACCCAAAGGGGTGTCTGACCAAGTTTTAACAAATTAATTTTTTTAATTTTTGATAAAAGTGGCTACAACAATTAAGAAAAAATAATTAAATCAAATAAATTGGGATAATTTTCAAAAAGTCGGTAGGCACTGACTAATAACACAACGATTCATTTTTATAAATCGCAACAATATGGAGGGAACGAAAGTCTACATCCTGCCTTATAGTAATAGATGATACTAAGGTCCATGATAGGATTCTATTTGACCTAAAACAATAGAAAACCAAAGATTTAATAAAGATCCCAAAATAGTGCAAAATCCTTCCATGAAGAACTATGCACAGGATACTCAACAGAATCTTACAATTCCAAATGTTCATGGTTAGCCTTACCCAAAGGTTTACTGTGCAACTGACAGTGAAGAATAAATATGTAAAATGGATAAGTAAAAATCTTTAGAAGGGGATGTAGGGTGGTGTGCCACCTAGGGAGTGGGAGGGGTGCGATGTGAGGGAGGGGAGTAGCGGAAGAGAGAAAAGAAAGAAATAAATAAAAGAAAGAAAATGATAACAAAAATAAGATAAAAATAAAATAAAAAGAAAAGGTAAAATGTAAATGAAAATAAAATATAATTAATGTATGGAAAGGAAAAAGGATAAAAATAAATAGAAATAGAAAATTCCAATTTTAATTTTTTTCCCATAACCCCCTTATTATTTTATTTCAATATTTATTTTTATCACTTTTTTCATTCTATTAAATCTTCTCTAAATCTATTATTATTATTATTCAAACATTACTTAATTATATTAATCTTTAACACCACGCTATACGAGACATTACATTTTTCATAAAACACATCATTTATTTAATTAATTTAAAAAGCTACCAAAAACTCGTAGTGTGGTGCATAGGCACGCGCTCCAGATCATTTTAAAGGAAATGACAACAAAATTTCAATGATTCGTACCAGACTAAGTCTGGAACATTACAAAATATTATTCCACTCAATACAGCAAAATTAGGAACATTATTAGGATAACCTATTGGGAAACCCTAATGAAGCAGAGAGGAGTACAACCACTACTACATAATTTCACTAATTCAGTACAACACATTATCAATTAGATGAAAAATTATGATAAAGAGGGTGATTTTTTCAGAACTAGTTAGAAGTGATGATAAATTCCATCTTTATCAATGCTAAAAAGAACTTCTAAAAGTATCATTTTATCAGTTTTTAAAACTATAAAAAGGGGGCCTTATCAGTGTAGTGTTAGCGCTAATAAATTGTACACTTTAATATATATATATATACATATTAAAATAATATTTTATTATATAAATATATTGATATTGATATATATATATAATATGTATACCTATAAATATGATTTATATAATACTAAATATGTGTTTATATTTAACATATAATGTATTTATTAAAAAATTGTTTAAAAATAATTAAAACCTAATATCAATAAATAATTTTCTAATTATAATTTCATATTATACATTTAATAAAAATTTACTGATAAATCTTTTTTTGAAAACTATTAATATATTACAATATGTAGAGAAAATTACTAGAACTATAAAGGACCTTGACTTTTCATCAGGGTGTCGGTTTCGTCCCTACCATATATCAAAATGTAATTTTAAAAAAATATCTATGCTATGTTGAACTGAGGGACCCTACTAAATATTTTCTATAGATAAAAAATGGTCCATAAGACCTCCAATGATGAGTTTTTTGTTGGGAAACCAGAATATTTTAATATTCGATGGGACGTTAACTACGTTTAGGAGGATCATCTTATTTCTTTTATGGAGACTAAATTTATTTTATGAATTACATTCGTATGGATATTATGGTATTTGAATTTTATCATTTTTCATTTTATTGGGTTACTTATAATTAAATATATGCATATATATATACATATATATTTTTATATATTTATATATAAATATTTAATTATATATATAAATATTCCAACATATTTATATATAATTTCTTTTTTGAAATATATAAATCATATTGAAATAAATATTTATTATCCATTTAAATAAAACTATAAATATAACCATTTTACATACCATTTAAAAAGGAATGCATATATATACCTATATAATTGAATATATAATGTTTATATATATATATATATTTGTATCTATGTGTGTATTAATACAAATATTTATATATTCCTATATATTCTAATCATATGTGTAAATATATATATATATATACTAATAAAAATATATTTTGAAAGATGTATATACACATATATAAATATTCAATATATAACAAGTAAAATCATCTTATGCTTGTGGTATGTGTGTGTGATATGTATGTATCTCTGTACATTGTAACAAATCTATATTAAAAAATTAATATTCCCCCACATACACGCACTCACACACATATATATATTGTCCACACACAGACCCATCTACAATTACACAGACACATAAATGAATTTAAAATAAATATTAAATTTATAAATACATTATAAAAAATTTATATGAAAATAGAAAATTATCTGTAAATATATACATTAATACATACATATATATATATATATATATTAATACATGAATATGGAAATATTCATATATATAGAAAACAATTAGATATAATTATATAAATAAATATATATATAAATATAAAAACTTATTTTATAAATGTGTTTAAAAATAATTATATAAGCATATAAAAACATGTGAATAAATATGTATATAATAATGAAATATGCATATATATAAATATATAATTCATCAAGTATTGAGAAAATCTTTATGGTGTAATGGTAATTGCATTCCATATGCAGAAGGATGTCTTAGGCCCTATATGATACTGTTTTCGACATGTACATGGGTAAATTATGAGTTGTGTCTAGTACGGTCAAACATTAATTGATAAAGGCTATGGTGATGGGCTCATTTTGTGGAAGGGTGAGCAATGATACAAGGGGTGTTTGTGGGGGGGGGGGTGAAAATAGGGTAGCTTTCCAACTCAAATAATTCTATAAATTGGTATACTACAAATATACACACTCTTTATTAGCACTGATAAAGGGTTCTTTTATAAGTGTTAAAATAATCATAGATAAAGAGTTTTCTGATAAATCCCCCCTTTATCAATGATTTTTTATTGATGATAATGGGTACCTTTATCCGTTTATTTTCTACTACTGATACAATTGACCAACTTATAAAGGGGATTACTACATCAGTAGTTTTTCATCGATCATAAAAATTCATTATGAACGCTAATAAAATCCTGATATGTACTACTGATCATTATCAACCCCCGTTATAAAATCATGGATTTTTTTTAAATATCTCAGAACAATTTTATAATTTAATTTATCAATTTTATATGTTGAATATTACTTTTTTAATAAATATAAATATTATCAAAATAACATATTTTACAGATATCAATGTCAACATTCTTTTTAAGGACATGAGTGATAAATAATTTTGGCATGATATGATTTTTTTTATCATATTTAATATACCTAACCTTTAAATTTTATATACAAGAATAATTATCTTCATATCACATGGTTTTAATTTTTTTATTCATATCTAATCCATTATTATTTTTAAAATGGTTAATATTCGATCATATCCTAACAAATTATTGACATGTTTCATGAATATAAATCAACATTTCATCGTAGGAGGAAGTTAAAAAAATGGTTTTTTTGTTGAACTACTTGAAATAGATGTTTTTTAAACATGTAAATAAATATCCATTCAATGATATTGCTTTATGTGGATCCTAAATGTTTACAACATCAACATATCCAACTATATTGTTACTAAAATGTTGGAATAATGTAACCCCTAATTTACGGATCCTTGAGGGTTTTTTAATGATTATTTGACACCATTAAAATATTGATGAGTATGGGAAGAACTATACAATGAAATTAATTTTATAAAAAATGATATATCTAGCCTTGTATGATTTTCATGTAACATGAGTTATCCAATAAAAATTACATATTGTTGTTCACAACCAAATGGTTCTTCATTATCCTCTAATTGTTTTAAATGAATCATTATGTAAATCAATATATCATACAACAATTTTTTAACTTAATGGTTGTGATTTATTCATATTACATCATTGAAGGAAAATAATATTATATCATGATTGATGTAAAAAATTTTGATCCAGAATATTTTAAAATTCTAAATAATGGTAGGAAATTGTCTTTCCATGGCCATTCAAATCATATTCATTCATCAAATATTTTACTACCTTGGAAATTTCATCATTTGTCGAAATAATATTTAAATCCTCAACATACACTATAATGATAAAAAAAATACAATACATTCCTCTTCTTGAAGAAACATGGTTAAGTAGGATCATATTTATAACATTCCTTTTTCAAATATTTACCCAGATGGTTATACCACATAAGCCCAAATTTCATTAATATATAAAATTATTTATTCATCTTAATTGATTAATAATCTTAACAAATAGTATATTTTGTTAGAAATTTGAATTCTTATGGGATTTTCTTGTAAAAATCATTATCAATATCACCATAAAGAAATGTTTCCACAAAATATATCAGGTATAATTCATTTTTTTCATATACAACAAACAATATGGGATACTTAAATGATATCAAATCCATTGAAAAAATTAGGTTTCTTCATAGTCAATCATGGGTTTTTTTGAGATTAATTAAAAAAATATTCATGATTTATATCAGATGAATTTGTTATTTTATTTTCCTTTTCTCAAAAATACACATTTATATCCTAAAACTTTAATACCATTAATGTTTTTTACAATCAGCCCAAAAACACCATGTTAAGCAAGTTAGTATCTATTCGATGGGATTTTGAATTTAAATTGATTATATTATATTCTTTAAAGAAATTTATTAACCATTTTAGGACATTTTTCTTAATTCATAATATTAAGTTCAAAATTTAATTAAAAAATGATATTTATAATGGACTCCAGTCAGTTCAATCATCTTTTGTTATTGGTGAAAATTATTGAAATTTCCTCTTGATCGTGATCAGGTAATTTTGGAATACTAAAATTTTATTTGGGTTCATTTACATGTTCTACCAAAAAAGGTTCTTTCTAAATCCTTTTATGAGGATTTTTCCTTTTGAACTGATTGGATTCCCACACATCAGGTGTGGATTAGAAAAATTGGTTCTTAAATAGTCATATTATCATTTATGGAAATCTATTGATAACTGTTTATTTTTAGTGAGTATATATGATTTTTTAACCCATTTTGAATCATTTAATGAAATAGGAAATTTATTTTTTACATTTCAAAAATTAATGATCTTTTGAACTTCATGATCACAAATATTTTTAAGATTATCAAGATGTAGCAATAATTTCATCTCTCATGATAGTTATATTTAATTTTATTTATTTTTATCCTTTAAGGATAGGATAAATTTTTCAAAAAAATGACAATCATCAAATATTTTGGTAAATAAATCTCATTTCATAATATTAGAATATTTAATGATTGAGGGTGATTCAAAAACAAAATATATCCCCAATCTCCTTCGGCATCCCATCGTTTTTTGTTGTAGGGGTGATACATTCATTCATATAGTACATCCAAATATCCTTTACTGTGAAATATTTAGTTCATGCCCACAAGATAATTGATAGACGGAATAATATTGATAGCTTAATGGGATTACTTTGTATAATTGAGGTAAGAAAAATTCCATGTCCCCCTACTAAACTAGGTAATCTGGTTTTGGTATGTAGTGTTATAGAAAAAATTTGTAATCACTTTATAAATGATTTTACTACACCATTCTGGATGTATAAATGAGCTACAGAATGTTCAAAACCTGTACTAAATGTCATAAAATATTTATGAATAACATATTTTGAATACTGACAAAAATTATCAATACTAATATTATTGATTGAAAAATTTGGTAATTTTGATCTTATCAATATTATTTTGAATTTAGATTTGAAAATTTTAAGAGGTGAGTGGATAATAAACACACATGGGACCATCTAGTTGACACATAAATTATGATCTCAAAGAAATATATATGGTCCACATGTTGGATGAATTTCACCACACATATTATAACACCTTCAGACATTATGATATATTTCTTCTTAAATACATTAAATCTCTTTGATTTCTTGTGGTACACGCAACCCCGAGTCTAACTGAAGTGTAATATAGTATACCAGTATAACCTAACAGCTAAATTGATTGGTATGAATAGGACTAAATAAAAATTATAAATTATATAGATTAAAATGTATAAAATAAATTCAATGGTTATATATTGATTATATTTAAAATCATAATCTTTTAAAAAATGAATTTTTTTCCTAAAACTTTTACTTTTCTAAAATCGAGTCTCGTTGTGCATTTTTCACATATAGTAAAATTAATTTTTACCACATTAATAAAATTTATTTTAAAATATTAAATTAATTTTGGAAATTATAATTTCAAAATTATCTTATAAGGAATTTTGGTGAATTTTGTAAAAAGATTAATTTTTTGATGAATAGTAAAAAATAAAAAGCTTTTATTGAAATACGCCTTTTAATTTAAAGAATTTAGTAGTTGGATTTTGATTTTAAATTATTTTAAAATAAAATTTGTAATCCTATATGATAATAAACACAAATTAGAGCAATTGGATAAAATTTATTTTAATTTTTTATATTACACCATTCAATATTTTTGAGAATTCTTTCATTGGAAAAACATTTTTTCGTGTCTGTGGGTTTAATTATAAATTAATTTCCTTCGAATTTTGAATGATATTTTTAAATTTTTTTCCCATATTTTGAATAAAAATAATTATTATTAGATATTATGTTCAGATTAATTTTTTTAACAGTGAATATTAAAAAAAAAATTTATCACGATGAAGATTAAAACAAATTTACTGGGGGATTAAACTAAAATGATAAGGGTTTACATGTCCTAAATACAAGTTAAATTAATATTATGTTTCTATATTTAGACCTTATAACATCAATTTAGAAAGAGTAATCCATTTTGGATCCATATTTCATGTAAGAAACATGGGTATCACTTTTTCTTTTCAAAAATTTCAATTGTTTCATCTCCCACCCTTATTATTGGTCACCTAGTATCCTATCCTATTTACACACTCACAAGATTTTGGGTATCCAATAACTACCCAAATTTATTCCTTTCATCCCTACATACATCCTATAGTATTTTATTTTATCAAACATCCATTCTAGGAAGGATTTTGGTATAAACATAAATAGGTTGTTTGAAGAAGATTTAATGTTCTTAAACATGCATTTTTTGTTTTAAATCTTCTTATAACTACCTACAATATTATAAAAATATAATAGAATAATAAAATATAGTTATTTTATTATTTTAATGAAATGACATATATTAATCTCCACATACATGAAATAGGAAACCAAACTCTTGATCTTGTGTACAGCGAAAAACTACCATGGGAACTAATGTAATTCATTTACCATCACCTCATATCGCATCTGGATAATATGAAGAATTTAAAAAAAGTATATCTTATTTATAAAATTATTATAATTAGTTATTAATACTATCACATATGCTTTCTTACCTTCCAATCTGTTGGAAAACAATAACATCGCTCGTGCGTACCTATGGACGGTCGCCCCCACGTATTGATATGAATTTTTTTTATTTTATATTAAACTGTATTATAATAAGGATATATTAAATGATTTTAAGTGAAAAATATGATATAATTATGTTTTGGTAATGTTTAAATATTATTTATCTTTATTAAATTCCATCTGTTGAAAAAAATAGTAACAATGTTCATGTGTATGTACAGTCTACTTTCTCCATGAACGGTGTAAGTCATTTTACCATATATATATTATAAAATATTATAAATAATTATATATGAAATTTAATTAATAGATAAAAATATTTTTATTATGGAACCATGATCAAAGAAAAATGTTTGATATTATCAAACCAAAACAAACAAGAAAAATGAAGTTGTTATCACTCAAAATAGTGATTTTAACAAGAAATTGGTAATAAAAGGAAAATGAAAGACTATAATAAAATTATATATTTTATTAAATATATTATTATGTTAATGCAATAGATTTGTAATAAATTAATATTTTTTATATATAAGTTATTCATCTGTACAATGTCAGTCAGGCTTGAGTTAAGGGTTTCTTGTTTGACTATTACTTTCATGAGAAGTATGCCATATTCACAAGATAGTCATTTTTTATGGTGTATATACTACCCCTTTGATATATAATATCATGAAAATTTTAATTTTAATGGTATTTAAAGCTTTATTTAATGTTTTTTCTATCATGGGGCTTATGAATTCCTATGTTCCCAAAGTGTTATAGGTTTATGTTACGATCTCATTATTTATCGGGTTTGTTCATGATGATGTTTCATATGATGAAATATTATGATATGTATTTCAAAAAACTCATTAATTTTATTCCCATATGGTTATTTATTTAGAATAAATTATATCCTCTTATTTTCCTTTCATTAGTTAAAAAATTATCAAAAATAGTATTTTAATTGAAAATAAACTTCATTTATCTCTTCAGTCAAAAATAATTTTTATTATATATCTATGTTTTGTAAAAAATTATATAATTTTTTAACATTATCCAAATTATTTATTGAAGAAAAGTTTACCCATGTTTTTATTTTTTATTTTTTTTTGAAATAAATCTTCTTGTGGTTTTTCTAATGAGGCAGATTTTAACATTTTTACAATAGTGTGAAAAGAATGTTTTTTAAATTAAATATCATGAATGGGATTACCTACATTTATGACCTCTCATTAAAATCAATCTTAGTTTACAATTTTATAATTATATTTTTAAATAAAATGTTTTTATTTTTATTTTATAAACTCTCTATTTTGGAAAGATATTTTCAATGTGAAAATGATGGTTTCCTCAATAATGTTTTTGATTGAATTTTTACACTATTTCTATTCATCAATGAAAATATCCATTGTTTGTATTATTCCCAAATTTGAATATGTTGTAATGATAAAATGATTATTATTTTTCTAGATGGGTTATGATTATTTTTAATAAGGATGTACTATTATGAAACAATTAACCATATTGCACTGAATGATTTATTTTTATGTTTATTGATTAAGAAATTTTTTAACATTTTTTATGCTAGTATTTTGATTGGAAGGTTTATATTGATTATATTTTACCCCTTTCATATTTGGAATGCATAGGACTTAGTATGTGTTTGGTGGGGCATGTTATAGCCCCTCTAAGCATTGGTAGGTCTCATGAGACAAACAAGCTGGTGTTTTTTGCTGAGGCCCTACCCATTTATGTAAAATGTATTGGGCCATGGCCTTGATGGTATGGTTATGATGTTTAGAGTTGTGAATTCCCTCATATTGATATTAGTTATTGATGTTTCATGTGTTTATTCAATTTTTTATAATATGCATTGTTATGTTTCGAGATCATGTGATTATTTATATGTTGTTATTTGATTATAATTTATTCTATTCATGTTAAGATCATGTAATTGATTGAATTTCATGTTTTTTAGTTATTTAGAATTCTATATGTATTATTCCTTATTTATTCATGATATATTTCAATGTACTCATAACCATACTAAGAATTATATTTCACCACTATTTTATGTTCCCTTTCCCTAGTATGTTAGGAGATTATTTATGATTGATATAAGAGGATATAATAAATGAATAACAGTTTACTCAATGAAAAATTATGTTTTATTTTATATTTTCAACTCTTATATGAGATTCATGTATGCATCTAAATTACCTAGAAAATCAAACTATTCAGTCCTTTGGGATTTGATTCTCAGTGTCTTATGGTAGTTTGAAAGTGTAATCACCAACTATGGGCTACTAATGTCGGGGTATTTACAATATAACCATGAATTTGATCCATGAATAAAAAGAATATTTTGTCCCTATCATCAAGGGTGATGGTATTATAATTAATTTCCATTGAGAATGAGAAACACATGGGAAATAATGGGGTGTAAGAACCATTTTATCATCCAATAGATGATAATGCATACATTTAATAATTTTCGCATGATTATTGATCCAGAATATCCAAAATGAGTATACAATATAATAAATGAACCATATTTGGTAGCAATATGGTTCACAATATTATAATTGATTGTAAAGATACTAACAATTTAAAATCTGAATGGATTTTATTAAAGCTTATCTTGAAACAATTTGAACTCATTAATAATTCTTATTATATAGAGGTATTCAACACCTCCTTCATCCATAGTCTCTATTTGATATTCATTTTCATTAAAATCATTAATAATTAGTAAATTTCATTTCATCAAGCCTTGGGAGAAAAAAATTAATTATCATAACTTATGTACCATTAAGTAGTTAGATTATGTCCTTTTTGGAGACAATGAGTAATTGTGAACTACTAATTAATATCCTTACATGAGAAATCCTTGTTTTATGTATGATAAAATATTTATCATATTTAATAATTGTGAATGAAAATGTGATTTAAATGAGGAAAATATCTCCAATTTGGAAATTATTACCATCTGATCTATTTATATCATCCATTTCTAATAAATAAAATAAATAATTCATATAATAAATTAAATGAAACATTTTATATTTATTATATAACATAAAAAAAATCAACTTCACCATGAATATTAATGAATTATCTATATTCTCAACACCTACAGGGTTTAGAAAATAATCATAAATATCAATGTTCATAATATCATCATTATATTTGAAGTACTACTGAGTAAAATTCACTTAATTACATTCTTTCTTTGTCTTTAATATATTATTCATAAATATAAATAAAATGATTCATTTTACAATTAGTACATGACCATTTCTATTTTATACCACTTCAAAAACATTCACATTCATCATTATTTGTTTTCTTCTATTGTGGATGTTCATTATTTGACAAATTCTAGTGGTGACCTTTCCTCTTCTCATATAGTGTATGACCACCATAATCAAATGAATTTACTCATCCTAGATTATATTAGTTCTTTCCAAGTATATCATTAAAATTATATTCAATCACTTAGAGGAATAAAGCTAAATCAGTAGGTTGTGATTCATGATTCCTCCCCAACATTTCATAATTTTGGTCACCAACAAGAAATAAGGAAAGTAATTTAGATTATTTTGTAAAACCATTCTGATGTTTTTTTTGTATAATGACCTACACTGCCTGAAAAGTAGAATAGGTTTTTTTAGAATATCAGTGACAGTGATAATTTCTTCAAATGATATTAGTTGTGATATTACTTTAAACCTGGATTAGTTGTATTCCCTTATCAATTTACATTAATTGAATAATAAATGACTCCACTCAAATCATTATCTTGGTAGTATTACCAGTTAAATGTGATCATAGAACTCCCTAATATTTTTCCATAGAACCAAATGATCCTTCAACATGAGGTACTTATTCTTTAAATCCCCAAGGCAGTGGTGACAAAGGAATATTAGGTATCATGTGTGGTCTGAAGAAGAAGAAAGATTTCCATATTTAATCATGTAACCAATTATATCTACATCATGATACATCCCGACATCCATATTCCATGATAATTATTTATTCATAGTATTTTATATCGGTATAAATCCATGCTTCAGAATATTCTCCATAGAAAATTTATATTACAAATATAAATAACTATTTTACCCTGTAAAACAATAATTCTGATAATGTATTGTGAAATTGATCAAAAAGATGCAATATGAACCATGGAAACATCGACCATATGTGAAGAAATGATTATTTTATAATTAAATAAAAAGATTAAGATGATTATGGTGAAGTAAAAAAGGATAAAAGAAACCAAATAAATAAATAATAAGAGATAAATAACACAAATCTAGGGCCAAAAAATCACAAACTTCCATTATCATATAATAATATATATACAGTGCATATGACTGGATCCAACAGACATGATTAATATCTAAAAAACATATACAATGGTTGGAATATCAAAAGTTCGTTCATATATACAACACCCTAAATATTTTATGTTATGTTTCTCTTAAATACATTCAATTACTTAGATATCCTATATTGCATAAAGCACTGAGTCTCTTCTAAACAACACTTGGTTATTTAGAATATAGCCATAATGTAGCAATTAAACTAAAATTTTCCACTTTTGTATTCTTAATTTAAAAAAATTGACATACACAGTAACGATCATAGTGATATTTAGATTCTAAAAGATTCATGTTATTTTTCAGGGAAGAGTAACATACCCTTATAAATAGTAACCTACCCTTATGAATACTAACATAACCTTCTGTAAAGTAAACCACACTTATGAATGGTAATATGACCCTTATGAATGGTAACCTTACCCATGAAAGTATAAATAAAATTTAGGCACCTTAAAAATGAAGGTAAATATTTTATGTGTTGATATTTTTTAATTAAATTAACATTTTATTTTCAAATTAAAAAATATCATATTTAGAAATTTATTTTAGAATATTTTTATTAATTTCTAGATTCTACACATCAAAAAATGGTTATGGTTAATTTTTGCGATTTTTTGAAATACAAGAATTTTTTGTGAATATTAAAATACATTAATTTACCGTTGTTTCGGATGCTTTCGTCGGTTCATGCGCATCTATCACGTCGAGGAAGTGTAATTGTTTCCCCCGCATTCCCTCGTTCCATTGACAAGTGGAATTCTCTCCATATTCAGGTTCTTCTTCTCTTTGAATGAAACTGGATGATGGGATGTCGGTTGTTCCTTCCGTGGATTCCTCCTCAGAGCTCTTCACCATGTCTGCGTCTCCCTCATATACTTAAGACATTTTTCATGGAACTCTTACTATCACCATATATTCATGAACACCAGTTAATTACACTGCTTCTGTCAGGACATTCCAAGGGGTCCGGTCAGGGCAGAAACCTTCGGTTAGGTGTGTAGTCACGTTGGGCATCACTGGCGTGTCAAGCCATTGGGGGATTGGAGTGTCTATATTTTTTCCCATATTATAGGTCTTCTCGAGGGCGTGTAAGCCCGAGGCATCCTGTATGGAATGTGCGGAATCATATGCCATGGGAATGTATCAGAGGTTTTCCTCAGCTTCCCATGTTTAACACATGGTATGCCGAAAGTTTAACATCTAGTAGAGACATATCAGACTGATCGGAACACTGATTGGAGTGGATTAAATGGAGGAACCCCGTGGAGGGAACACTGATACTAGGGCCATCATGTTGGTGGCTTCCGGATGATGTAAAATCGAACAGGGAATGGGGTGGCATTATCCCACCAAGACATGGTGGCCTGGGTGAGGATCCGGATGGGTGATGTAGTGAGGGGTAATGGAGTATGGCCATCTCAAGGGTTAAGGTGAGTTTGGGCTTGAGTCTCGAAGAGGCATCCTACGTATCCCTGTGATAGGGAGTCAAAGTCCATGTATTTTGGTGAGACGATGGGACACCTGGGGAGGAGAACCATGAGAATGGACGCGTGGATGGGACCTAGAAAAAATGGAACCTCTAGGTTGGGGCATGAGCTTCCGAGATGCATAGGCTCGAGGGAGATATTAGGATGAGATGAGAGTGATGGTCTTTAACCTCATGGAGGCTTCCTATGTATCCCCGTGGCAGGAATTCAATGTCCATCTAGATCAAGTAGAATTTAGGGCTTACACTCTGAGGTGGCCTATGGGGTCGGTAAACCATCGTGAAGGTGGACCTGCGGCCCGGATGGATGGTGGGATTGAACCTCGGGGAGGTTTCCTATGTACCATGCCTTGACATGGATCAAATTCCTCATCGTTCGGGATGATGTTAGGGGCTTACACTTTGAGGTGGCCCAAGGTGTTGGTGAACCGACATTATAATGTACAGAACTACTGGGAGGGGGGCTTGAACCTCATGGAGTTTCCTACGTACCATGCCTTGACATGGATCGAAGTCCTCGTAGTCGTGATGTTATGGGGCTTACACTTTGAGGCGGCCCAAGTGGTGGGTTGTTGGGATTGAACCTCATGGTGGCCTCTTACATTACACACCTTGACATGGATGAGAGTCCTTGTTGTTCGGGATGATATGAAGCTTAAACTCTGAGGTGGCCCAAGGTGTTGTTGAACCGACGTGATAATGGTCAGAACGACCGGTTGGTGGGATTGAACCTTTTGATGCTTCCTACATACCATGTCGTGAAATGGATCAAAGTCCTCATAGTTTTGTATGGTATTGGGCTTACACTCTGAGGTGGACCAAGTGGTAGATTGTTGGTCTTGACCCTCCTGGAGGCTTCCTTTGTACCATGCCTTGACATAGATCAAAGTCCTCGTAGTTCGGGATGGTATGTGACTTACACTCTGAGGCATCCCAAGTGGTGGCTTATTGGGCTTGAACCTTGTGGAGGCTTCCTACGTACCATTCCTTGACATGGATCATAGTCCTCATAGTTCAGGATGTTATGGGGCTTACACTCTAAGGCGGCCCAAGTGGTGGGTTTTTGGGATTGAACCTCGTTGAGGCTTCCTACATACCATGCCTTCACATGGATCAAATTCATCGTAGTTCGGGATGGTATGGGTCTAACACTTTGTGGCATCCCAAGTGTTTTTTTGTGGTTGGTGCTTTATCTAAGCTGATGTGAGTCATGCTAGGTGTGAGAAACAATAGATAGTAGAAACATGAAAATCGCATTGTGAAAGGTGTGTCCGTGGGAAATGGAGTGGTGGCTTACGCATGATTAACTGTCTAAAGATGAAATAGGGTCTTATGCATGGCTAGCAACCTGAGAAGTTGGGGCTTACTCTAGGATGGAGGCCTGATGGCGAGAAAGCGCAGCAGGGGAGGGATTCGGTACCGAGGAAAGGAGAAGTATTGTTTCCCACCATGCCCTTCATTGGAAATGGGTACAGAAGATGAAAAGAGAGCAATGATACTTCCTCCTACAAGGATACCTAGGGGCTTACACTATGGTGGCTTCCCTTTCCGGCATACAAACACCACTCAAATAAGGATGATATCATCCCTTGTGGGGGGTGATCCCATCCCCGTGGAGACGAGTGGGCATAGAGAATGTCCAAGGTGGGGGCCCTACATACGAGGCACGAGGCGAGGTCACTGTTTATTGTCATGTGCTGAGGACAATGATTCTTGGCAGTTTAGCATCCTGCAGCTGGAACGAGGTGGGTTCACTCCGCACCCCTAGGACATACATAACCGGTACCCACTTCTCCTTGTAGAAGGGAAGGCATCGTCAATGCCATGGCAAGGTGTTGTCATAGAACAAACCATCAAGGGGTCTATGTTAGCGTGGCTATGCGAAAAAACAATAGCTGTTAGCGTGCCTATGCGAAGAAGCTTAAGGTGAAGTAACCCAATGGGAAGAACCTTCCAATGTATTTTGATGTTACTTCATACGAGCCTAGAAGGTTTTACGAGAATGTGTTGTACGATGTGGATGCATGAGGTTTGAGAGACACCCACGAATGGAATTCATGAGAAGAGCATCAGACATGAGCATAGAGGTATGACCATGGAGTACTATAAATGGGATCCCGTAGAGGTTTTGCACGCAACTAGAATGGAGTCGAGGTTTTGCGCGCAACTAGAATGGATTACGCATAAGGAGGACTAATTGCATGTAATTGGGAGAGACTGTGTGCAAGTATTGGGGTGTGCGCATTTTAAGGGGACTGCGCGCAACTGGTCGGGGTGCGAGCAATGATGGGGGTGCATGCAATAGAAGGGGTTTCCACGCAATTTTCCAGCCTGGGCGCAAGTGGAAGGGCTTGCGCGCAAGGGGTGGACCCCGAAATGGATTTGAATTCTGTCTTAAACCAAGGGGATCTCGCACAAAGGCAGACCCCAGGGTGACTTGGGGTGAAAATATCTGTACCAAAAAGCCATCATTGTGTGCAAAAAAAGGTGAATTTAGAGCACAAGAGTCATTTCCGATTCTTCAACACGAGAGTCGAAGGGGGTCACCTTATATTTATAATAATTTGGGGGCGTGGAAAATAGTTCAGTGTGAAATTATTCCACGTCGATGCCGACATCTTGAAATGTCGACCGCACGGGGTGGGGGCGTGAAATATTTCATTACCACACTGAAGAACTCTCCCAAATCTCCGAACATTCCATCCGGGGCATAATTTCTTCGCGTACTTATGAATGTTTTTGTGTAACCCCTTCAGGCCCCCCAGACTGGGTCCCTGGATCTGAATATGACTTCTCTTTGTCATTTTGAATCATTCTTCAACCCTTCACCATTTTTCAGCGTCTACAAATACGCCCCCCCCCCCTCGGAATTGTATCAGCAAGGGGTTGCAATGGTCAGATTCCAAGGTAAAAATTGAAATGCATAACTTTGTGGGGTCCATGTGCGCAAAACACCTAGAGCGACACACAAAACCCAAGGGGTCACGGAATCTGCTTTTCACTCAAGTGCATAAACTAGACTTTGAATATAAAGTCCACCGCAGGTCCCACGGTCAGTACGGATTTCCCCACGCGTTAAGCTCTGAGATCTCGTGTACGAAAATTTATCCAGCCAAGCGTGAAAAACGGCTCGAGTTGTACCAAATTCCACTGAGATCAGGAATTGTTTTACGCACAAAAGAATGTTTTTTCGTGCCGGAGTCTGATATTTCGCGACAACCGCTAATTTTATGCACTACCCATTCATATTCTTCCCGAGTAACTTAAACACTCGTTGGGAGAAGATGGTCATAAATGAAGTTGCTGAGGGAGAAGCCATTGATCGAAGGGATTAAATGGTCACCAACCCTACGGTTTATGGCGCAAAAAGAATTAGCTCCAATAGCCATAACCTTTTCAATATGATAACACCCACCCAAAAGGAGTACACCCTATATAACAATATTCCTTTATGGGACATCAGTATCTTGGAGGTGGTCCATTTTCCAGGTTTTGAGGTGGATACACCGCGGTCATGGGTGACCCATGAGGATGATCTCTCTCAATACAACATCACCAACAATGGTCATCCTGCCAGACAAACCAGGAAAATTGAATTTTACACCCTAAATCTCTAGTATAGGACCATTTCTATGGGTGACCCTATCGTAGAGAGTTCCGCGGCTCTCTACGTGAGCACCTTCCGTCAGAGGATCACTGATGAGGCTAAAGGCTGGATGCAGGACTGAGATCTGCGGTCCGAAGGCAACTTCACCATTTAATGGGCATGGGCGTACTGGGTTCTCCATACATGTGACCAATTTGTGGTTGAGATATGGAATATTGGCTTATTCTAGGTGGTGTGGACATCAAAATTTCACTTATACCACCAACACGAGCTCTGGCCAGGGCTGTTCACTTGGTGGTCCCCCGATACCAATACCTTCCATCTCCATAATGGTTAATTTGGTATTAGTATTTGGGACATTCACTGCATTGGGGGTATTCCTTTGGAAGGCCTCCAATATGATTAATTCCTTCGGCCAATGATCACCTGCGGAGACGGATCAAGAACCCCCATGCGGACTTGGCACTTATTGGAGCTGGATAACGAGAGGTTTGGGGTCAAGGATTTCATGAAGGACATCACTTACAAGGACTGGTTTAGCCTATTCTTGGAAAGGGATCCGGCAGTCATGATGTCAGGGTGAGGGAGATGGTGTCCAAATGTGGCACAAGGGAGTAAGAGAAGATCATAATGGAGGATCTTAGAGGTGGGGCACTACCAGTCATGGGGCTACAACATAAATGAGAGTCGGGACCCAAATGTTTGGTACACAATATTTCTCACCGCATTCATGAGGGGTGGCTCTAGACGGTGAGGGACGCATGGATGGGAGTCCGTCCAGTGACCCTGGTCATGGCTGGCATCACATCTTCCAACAAAAGATTCAATATGGGGGTCCCTGTGCTGGCTCGTTTTTATGCTATTTTGTGATGCATCTCAAGAGGGGGGTCACCCAGGAGAACCTCAAGGTCCTTCCAGATCTTCTATTGCTGGGTTGCGGCTCATTGCGGTGAATATACTTTCCAGAATTCCATACGTTCTCCAGGTAATGGCCTGCGACCTTCCCTGATGAACATTGTCAGGGTCATGACACTGAAGATCAATGAGGAGGGAGTACGGTTCAGAATTAGTAACCATGCCAACATCAAATTCACCCAATTCCCCACCATGACTGGCCAGATGATAGATAATGCGAAAGGATCACTAGAGCAGAAGGAGTACTTTCAGAGCATCAGAGGTGGGGTGCCTGTGACCTGGATTGATGAAAAAGATATTCTGTGAGCCTTATGTGACGTCCAGGTTCTCCAGGATGTTTGGGTGCCTCCAGAAGATACCGAAAAAAGTATACACAGACGTCGGGGAAGAAATGCATCATTGTGTTCTTCATCAATTGTGGCAGATGTTCATGACCGATGGCTCTAGCGACGTCATCACCTTTCCTCCCACCGAAGTTGATTATGGCCTCTCAAATGAGTATAAAAAATATTGGACGATAGAAAACCCTGAGGGGCTTTTGCGGAAGTGATTTCAGAAACTCAAGGTCGCCAGTGTGGAACCCAAGCAGCGAGTGAGCTGGCAGAGTGCTGGTAGAGGGGTAAGATCAGAAGCACGTCAGACAACAGGACCCACACAGGCCGGGTCCTCGGCAGCGGGGGCATCTCATGGAATGGCCACCCCCTCATCACCTAGAGTAGGGTCCCATAAAGTAGCCATAGAAATTCTCAGGAAGCAAATAATATATCTGCTTCAACCTTATCATGACATAATCTTCCTGGCACTATGGTCGGCTTGGCTAACCCTGCGGCAGTCAGTGAGTTTTGACGCCATCTAGAAGAAGAAAGTTTGAGATAGAATCCAGATGCCAGAAGTTGGGTTTGTTCGGGTTGTCAACAGAGTGAACTTTCATCGTCGGCATGAATATATGATGGACATGGACATGTACGCATGCCAACGAGGTCAGTATGTGGAGCCACCATTCATGGTGAAAGTGATGCTCGACCAAGATCATGACCTGGAAAAGATTCTGTCGGGGGATGATGAAATCAATGATCAGTTGGAGGGTGGTGAGAGAGAAGAGGAGTTAGAAGGTGAAGGTGATGGAGAAGGTGAAGGAGAAGAGGAGCCTGAAGGTGAAGGATCTTAGGTGGTATCTGACCAATGCATTCTCTGAGAGAGTGGCGAGATCATCAGCTCTGATATAGACATGACTAAGCTACACAATGTATGCTTTAGCCCTTATCTATCGTCCTCCTTTTCTATGATTTCCGTTGTAATCTTTAATCCACCCTCCTTATCTTACTGAAGAGCATATTGGTGTAGATCAAGAGTCTCCAGTCAAAGGAGTGGGGAAGCACCAATGGAACATGGTGGGGAACCAACGCCCATTATCTAACAGACGAGCGCTGTGGAATACCCCACAATAATAGCTCACGTAGAAGCTAGAGCACTGGAGGCTGGTGCCTTGGGTTCTTGTAAGTTCATTTCTTCGATACCGGTACTTACTGTCGGAGGACTCAATTGATCAGGGAGATCCTTTTCTGTACAGTGATCATGGCAATGGTGTCTCGTTGGTGTACTGATTCGGGACCATCTGTGAGTGATTCAATGGCAAACATACTATCCTATCTATGCATTCCCTAGAAAACGAGTTGGCTCCGACAATTGGTGACCAAGGAGCGGTGGAAACCAGTGGAGCTGCTGTCGGGGCAGGGACAGAAGTTGACGAAGGTGCCACGAGGTTCGAGGCAAGAGGGTAAGGTCACTCAAACACTGAAGAGAATATCCCCCTGGGAGGAATATCTGAGGAAGACCCTCCTACTATCCTGTTGGCTGTTTTCCCTCTCTATCGGCCTGCTGATCCCGAGGAAATTGATGATTCGGACTCGGAAGCGGCCGAGGAGAGCTGGATGACGCTACACAAATGGTGGAAGTGCATATGGAATTTTCTCAGTCAGCCTTAGATGGAATGGCTTAATAGGTTGGGATCACTCCACACCTGACTTCATTTCTTGTGTGCTGGAGGGACAGATGATCAACGCCTTCACACGACAGTCCGTGATTAGATGGTCGAGAAGATGCATGAGATCAGCTGGCGCTTTGACGTCACCCAATTTCGGGTGGAGTTAGGGATTAATCGAGCAATTAAAAAGGAGGAGTAGTAGGACCGACACCTCTAATAATAGATGAAAGAAAAGTAAATGTTCATCGCAAACTATTCTGAGCTCGTGGAGCAGTTGAGGGCCAAGCTGGCAGATTCCCAAGAGAAACTAGTGGAAGAGAGTCATCAGATGACTGAACATCAAACCGAAGAGGCGCGAGTATGAGCTAGGGTCAGTGAACTGCACATCATATCCGTTAATGAAGATAGGGTCCTCAGGGGGCGGGAATCAGTCTTGGAGGCCACTATAAAAAAGGTAGTAGCGTTGGAACGATTCATCCAGGAAGCCGACCCTTTGGGGCCCTTTTTTGGCCGAACTCATAAACTAATTTTTCCTTAATGCTTCTTATATTAAATTATATGTATGTGCATATTTATTTACATGTATTCATGGTTTAACACTCTCAACCATAATCCAAAAATAAATAGAAATTAATTCCTAAGCTCATGTGGGACTTAACCGATGTGAGAAACAAGGGATGCTCATACTATCACATTGTTTGACGGTGGGAGATTCAACCAAGATTCGGGCATTCAAGATTCGAATCTGGGTTTTCGAGGAGAAGAGTGAGGCCCAATAAAAGGAATAGGACCTCAGACCGATCGATGTATCGTCTTCTCAATGTTCTCTAGCGCACGATCGGGGCAATGTCAGGGGCATTAGAATCAATCCGAACATGAGGGAATGAAAAAACAAAATGTGAATCACGTTACCCCAAATTTGGAACACTGTGGGAGGTGCATGGATATAAAGTAACATTGTTGACTATCTTTGAAACACATCATCCTTATTGTGTTAGCCTGAAGTGGGGAAAACAAAGGATGGTCGACCGCTGACCATGTTTGAAACACGGGACCTAACTCAACATATTGTCCATCAGTCTTCTGAAACATTGGCCCAGGATAGCAGGCGGACCATAAGCTAATCATCCATACAATTAGGGTGTCCATTCAGACGTGAAAGAGGACGAGGGTCCGAATAAAGGGAATGAAACACATGGATGGTGAAGTGATGGTTTGTTCGAACAGAATCCAACACTTTTGAAATTAGGCCACCGGGATGGAAACACATTAGGAGGGCACATTAATCTGATCATGGATCACTCATAAATTTAGATAGGACCTCTCTGGTGAGGGAGATTTCACTCTTCAATGTCACTATGAGGCATCCCAAACTTCTTCAGGGAAAATGCAGCAGTTACACAACTCCCCTAGGGGTCAGGACAAGGGGCCGATGGTGAGAAAGGATGGGATTTGTGATTCTCGGGGATGGACCTGAGATGAAATGTCTTGGTGTTTCTATGTATCCCATTAGGATGGGAATCAATCCATACATATTTCTTTAGAGTTTATTAGTTTACGGTCTCAGATCTTTGACTAGGGATCGGTAAGGAAGGCATGGGACACATGGTAAGGTGATTATGAAACCTGACGTGAATGAGGACAGAAGTCCAGATTACCATGTGTTCTTTGAGGAAGTGTTTATGTTAGGGGGCCACACACGAAAGGTAGGCTGGGCCCATGAGGGAGTTCCCTGGAATTCCTATGTATCTCATGAGAATTATAATCAAGCCATACGTAGTTATGAGGGGTGGCACAGTAATGGACCAG
The DNA here is from genome assembly GCA_963277665.1 of Viscum album. Taxonomy (NCBI): domain Eukaryota; kingdom Viridiplantae; phylum Streptophyta; class Magnoliopsida; order Santalales; family Viscaceae; genus Viscum; species Viscum album. Next base: position 1,416,845,065 of record OY728123.1, on the reverse strand, counting down.
TGAAAATGATGAAAGGGGCGTGCGGGTCTGGACCTCACACCAAAAGATGTGGTATTTGATATATCTTGTTTGTCCATTAAGGTGAATGGTTTGATTGTGAATCGAAAGTCCTAGTGTAGGAATTTATGACATCACCACAAGAATCAAGCCGTATACATGCATTAAAAAATGGTATGGTTGATGACCGACACCCAACATGATGTCCCCTATGATGAGGTCATCACAAAGTAGTGGCGTTTTTCATCGTGCGGCTGAGACGATACTATCACACTTTAGGGTCATGTTATGGGACCAGATAGCATAGTTTAATGTAACGCCCCGACCCCAGTTACCCAGAGTCGGTGGATTATTACATAACATTGGAATGATCACAAAAATGATCAAGTCTCAAAAGACTAATTAGTTTAGTAGACATGGAAAAACTAGATACATTAATAAAGTTTACATTACATCATAAAATGAAAACTATAACAATATAGTCTCCATAGTCCACACTCTTATCCCCTAATATTATCCCTACAGGTCATTCATAAATTACATCTTCACATCTTGGGAAAAATAAAACATAGAAAAGGGGTGAGCTCAAATGCCCAGTAAGGATAACAATATAGTGGAAAATTTTATAAATACGAATAAACATTTAAGGCAATGTATAGCTAAAACAAAAGCTTTTTAAACTTGAACATCAACATAGAATGGAAAAAATAAAATTAAATAATGTCATTTACTTATTCACATGGATATTATACTAATCAAATAATCACATGCAATATCAAAAACCACTTTCATAATGATGGAATTCATAATGCCAGACTATCATAACCAAATAGCCAAGGCCTCATGCCAAGACTACAAATAAGATTTTGTCAAAGCCTTGTTCCAAGACACTAGTTTGTCTCATGAGACCTACCAATTCATTGAGGAGCTATAGCGGGCTCCACCCATCACATATTAAGTCCAATGCATTCCCATATGAAAAGGTTTAGACATAACATAAACATTCGTATTAAAACTAGCATACGAAATGTAAATACATCATCCATAAACCATGAATGGTATAAAAATAACACATCCACAGTCAAAGATATCAAAAACCTTCAATACGATATATAATTTTTGTATCATACTAAATCAACTTCAAATAAGCGTAAAATCATTCAAAGGATGTTGATATAGATGAAATAAATACTCTTTTTAGAGAAATATCTCTTTCTATTTTGAAATCATTTAAGAGTCATATATTTATAAAATAAAACTTTTTCTTTTAAAATATTCTTATAAGCTTGTAAGGGAAGCTTCAACGATTTTATAACGGCGAAAAATAGCCGCACTCGCCGTATAAGGTAAAAAAAATTCTTAACTTAATTGTGTCGAAAAGGTTAAAAATCACCTAGTTTGGAAAATGACGGGAAGAATACTTTATAAAACTCTTATAAAAAGAAAAACAAGGGTATAAATGACTTTATCCCATATTCTTGTAAATAATAAAAATGTTTTGAAATACATTTTTAAGAAACATGGATGTGGATGATAAAGAGATCCCAGTAGATTATTACGTATAAACAACCTCGGATAATGGAAGGATTTCGAAATAAACCCTTACCTTGTACTTTTCCTTGGTTGGGGGTAGGTTAACCTCCTGTATAATGGTGAAATAATTGTTATTAAATTATACAAGAATCATATACATTATTGTGTTATCATATATGATCTTTGACATGTGCATGCCATGGGGTGTGACAAAAACCAATATTACCTATGTTAAAATGCAGTAGAGTGGTTATCCTAGGTTGTCTCCATAGAGGAGTGCACATCATTTACGCTGTCACCTTAAAATAAGAGAAAGAAGTGAGGATGTTTTTAGAAATTGATTGATTTTGAAAAGACATGAGTGAAGGAAAGAGGTTTAAGAAAAGGATTGAGAAAAAATTGATAAAACAAGTAATTGAAACTATTATATGATAACGGTGATTAGGTTAGAGTTGGTTCTGCATTTGTAATTCTATCATAGTTCCAATTTATCCAATTCTCTTCTGCTAAATCATTACGACTGAGAATCCATGACCGTTTCTTCTCACACCCTTGGTCAATTAAAAATGTGAGAATAAACCTTAATACAGTCTTATGTTGGTCTAATCTCCTTAAAATGTGTAATAGAGTTGTAGAAAATACCCCCAATTATATTAGGCAATTCCCAATCGGGTCTTGTTTATCCCATGTAATCAAGAACATTCACTACTCCTCACACGCGTATCGGTGATCACCGAGTACTTCACCACTAAGTCTTGGTCTATTCCATCGTTTATAAACCATAACCTAGTGGAGGGAGATATTGATCATTGACCAAATATAAATGAACAACAGAATCTAAAATCAAATTCAATCGTACATGATAATAAAAACTGTTATAGGAAATTGAAACTGATTCACATAAGAGAAGAGGATTTTAAAACAATAAGAGAAAGAACTCATGAAATACAACATGGAAAACCACTTCTTCCCCAATCACATAGAATTTTACCCCACCATGGTAAGGGTAATTGTGACTAAGGGGAAGGAAAAAATCATTACAAAACAATGAAGAACAAAAGAGAGAAAACGAAGAATAGAAAATTTGGTGCTCCAGATTCTATCCTCTAGAATGATTCCATTGTTCTGCCCACCAGCCGGCAAAAACGCACTGAGGTCCCTTCTAAAAGAATGTTGGAAATGAAATTTTATATCTACCATAAAAATATGAGAGTCAGTGGATAAGTGTAAATAAATATATGTCTGAATCAATGACCATTACTTTTCTGGCCTCCAAACACTATTTCACCCACTCCACATGGACGCGCCGAAAGGATGCATTAATGAGCTCAATAATTTATGAAATTTAATGTGAACCGTCCTTTCAAAGTCCTCTGTCGACACCAGATAGAATCCCCTCATTCTATGGTCGGCTGAAGGAGATATTCTATATTTAATGAAGTGGGGTCCATTCTGCCTGCCAAAATGATTTCTCCACTTGATTGAATTATCTTTACCATTGGGTTTCGAATTGGGTCTTGGTCTAGAAGGAACATTTTAATCCCACAAGTAAAGGAATCCTAAAAAAAAATATTCACTTCAACTGGACCCATATTATAAAGGTTGTTCCTGAAAAATAGAAGCTATATAAAAATGACAATTTTACAGAATTACCCCATTTTCACATTTAAGCCCAAAATACACCAAAAACACATAATTGATGCAAATACACTAACATTGAATAATTGGGAGGGATTAAATCATTGAAAACATATAAATAATAATGAAAATATTAACTCTATCAATTCCCCCAAACTTATCACTTGGACTCCTGGACAAGTCAGAATCAAAATAAAATCAAAGTAAATTCAAAACACATGTCCATGAGATCCACCAATTTGAGAACAAGAAACAAAATATATCATGCCTCCTCAAACTCTATTATTTCATGCTCTTGATTTAGGATCATTAAATAAATTTACTCTTCATTTCTCCTCCCATGCACACAAAACACTTACCTAAATTTCATTATCTCTCATTACACAAATTTCAATTTGTTGTAATGTCTTTCTCATCCAAACTCATACAAGGGTCACCATAGGCTTGATAAATTCCTACCTCTCTACCCGCTGTGAGTCAAGGACATATTTTTATCATGAGGACATGATAAGGTTGTTCAATGGCTTTAGGATGGTAGGATTTATATGTGAAAATTCTTGAGGCTGAATGATGAGGGCTTGGGTCTTTTTGAAGCAAAATTGCATTACTATAATTTTCACAAAAGTATGGTCTTCTCGTCACTCCCCTTAGAAGAAAATAAACTCATTCCCCATGAAATATCAAGGAATGTTATCATAGCTCATCATTTTATCAGCAAACCTTTCAATATTCTCAAATATAATATTTCTTGAAATCTCTAAAAAAGGCACAACTTCCTTTTTACATTAGAAGCTCCAGAAATGGACAACTTCTCTCATCATGAAAGCTCCAGAAAAGGCACAACTTTCAGTAGAATGAATTTTTTTTGCAGAAATAACATCTCTTCAACATTTTTTTCACCCAAAGTATCTCCAAAAAATGTATTACAATACAAGACATATTCCCCCCAAACTTATGTTCAAATAGATCATGCAATTTCACTTCAAGAGCAGGTTGGATAGGGAATATTTTCTTGTAATGTGGCTACCCTAACAGGATGTTCATGGATTTTATGTTCTACAAGGATTAAATGTTCATGTTAGGCCATTATGAAAGGGATTATCTTGAAAAGGGGGCTTTAAAACCATAGAAATTCCTCAATCATTTAAAACACAAGTACTTCAAACCCTCATGTTTTGACAGGAATAAATCAAATTCTGGTTAAATCAAGCATGATTTGGTTCACTAAGGAAGTGAGGTGAATGTAAAGAATATGAAAATAATAGGTTCAGAAGCCTCATGGGAATGTGATTTCAACTATAAAGACAGTGATATGTGGCATGGGATTCCAAAAATAGAGTATTTTTCATGAAAATCCCAAAGAATTTAACTTGAAACATTGTCATTTTCAGCATTCATTTAAGCTCAATTTCAAGGAATAAATTATTTCACTCATGGATATGGGTTTCAAAAATATCAATGATAATAATTTCCGCTCCAAAGTTTAAAAAACACACAAAAATTGAAAAATAAACACACAAAATTGTATGCACTCACATGTTTTTTTAAACAAATTTCAAAACAAACAACACATAAAAATCCTACAATACAAAGGTTCCCTCCCCCACACATAATTGATGCAGTGTCCACAATGCATTCAAATGTATTTAACTTGTAAGAATATTGGAAATTGAATCACAACAATCATGAAAATATAAAGGATATGTACGACCTGATGGAGTTTATTGATAAACAGGTTGGATGAGTGTGATCTCCTCCATTGGATCTGATGGGATGGTCCCAAGGAATTTTTTCAATCTGTGCCCATTAATAGTGAATGGATCCTTCACTCCATCCTTCAAAATCTGCACAACACCAAAACGATATACATGACTAACTATAAATGGACCTTCCCACCTAGAATGAAGTTTACCTGTCATCAACTTGAGTCTTGAATTGAATAACAACAGTTTGTCTCCTGGATGAAAGTCCTTTGGTCGGATCAGTTTGCCATGAGCCACTCTTGTTCTCTCTTGGTAAGTCCTGGAACTTTCAAATGCTTCCCTTCTAATTTCATCTAGCTCTTGTAACTTCAATCTTCTCTTTTCCCAGCACTTTCAAGATCCAGATTCATCTTCCTCACAGCCTAGTATGCCTTATATTCCAATTCCAGAGGTAGTTGACAACTTTTCCCATAAATCAGCCTATATGGACTCATTCCAATTAGAGTTTTGTAGGCTGTCTTGTAAGCCCATAATGTGTCTTCTAAACTTTGGATGCAATCCTTCCTATTTGGATTAACAGTCTTTTCCAAAATTCCTTTGATTTCCATATTGGACACTTCAGATTGCCCATTAGTCTGTGGATGATAGGGAGTTGATTTTTTATGATGGACCCCATACCTTTTCAACAAAGGCTCCATTATTTTATTGCAAAAGTGAGTCCCTTGATAACTAATTATGGTTCTAGGAACTCCAAACCTACAAAATATGTTAGCCCTGACAAAATCACAAACAACTTTAGCATCGTCAGTCCTGGTGGCTTTTGCTTCCACCCATTTGGAATCATAATCAACAACAAGAAGAATATAAGAATTTCCAAATGACATTGGGAAAGGTCCCATAATATCTATCCCCAATCTTCAAATCTTTCACAAAAATTAAGTGGCTTTTGGGGCATTTCTTGTCACATTGAAATATTTCCTGAAAATTGACATTTTTCACACCGTTTAAAAAATTCATGAGAATCTTTGAAAAGTGTGGCCAATAAAGTCCAGATTCTAAAACATTCATTGATGTCCTTTGAGGTCCAAAGTGGCCTCCACAAGCTAATGTGTGACAAAACATAAAGATAGAATCAATTTCATTTTTAGGCAAACATCTTCTTATCATTTGTTCATTGTAAATCTTCCATAGAAATGGATCATCCCAGATGTAATATCTAGATTCAGCTTTCAATTTGTGAATTTGGTGATAATTTAAATGAGATGGGACCTGAGATGTTACCAGATAATTGACCATGTCAGCATACCAAGGTACTTCTTCTTCATTCAAGAACAACTGATCTCCTGGAAGGCGATCATTTAGTGGTTCAGTGTCTAGAATTTCAACTTCAGCGGTGTTGGGTAGTCTACTTATGTGATCAGCCACTTGGTTCTCAGATCCCTTATTATCTTTTATTTCTATGTTGAACTCCTGTAGTAGTAGCATCCATCTAACTAGACTTGGATTTTCTTCATCCTTCTTCATCAAGTACCTAAGAGCTGCATGATGAGAAAACACAATGACTTTAGTTTCAAGATGATATGATATAAATCTTCCTAAAGAAAAAAAACTGCTAAAAACTCTTTTTTTGTTGTTGTGTAGTTTAATTGGGCTGCATCTAAGGTTTTAGAGGCATATGCAATGACTTGTGTCCTGCCCTCAATTCGCTGAGAAAGGACAGCTCCAAATTCTTGGTTTAAAGTATCACAAAGTAGCTCAAATGGTTCTTCCCAATTTGATGGCTTCATCACTGGGGGTGTAATCAATGTCTTCTTCAACTCATCAAATTCTTCCCTACATGAACCATTGTAATCAAAATCAGTATCTTTCAAAAGTAATCTAGAGAGAGGGAGATAAATCTTACTAAAATCTTTTATAAACCTCCTGTAGAATTTTTCATTTCCTAAAAATGATCTAACATGTTTCACACAAGTTGGTTAAGGCAAAACATTTATCACTTCAATTTTTGATTTATCAACTTCAATGCCTATCTGAGAAATTACATGCCTAAGGAAAATTCCTCTCTCAACCATAAAATGACACTTTTCAAAATTCAAAACAAGGTTTTTTTCAATGCATGTTTTAAAAACATTTTCCAGATTTTTCAAACAATGGTCAAAAGAATTTCCAAAAACTGGGAAATCATCCAAGAAAACCTCCAAACAATCTTCAATGTGATCAGAAAATATACTTACCATACACCTATGAAATGTACCTGAAGCATTACACAATCCAAATGGAATCCTTTTGTATGAAATAGTGCCGAAAGGACAAGTAAAGGTAGTCTTCTCTTGATCTTTGGGAGCAATAGGTACCTGAAAATAACCTGAAAATCCTTCCAAAAAGCAATAATGAGTTCTACCTTCCAACCTCTCTAGAATCTGATCAATGAAAGGGATACGGAAATGATCTTTTCAAGTGACCTGATTCAACTTCTTAAAATCTATACATACTCTCCAGCTATTCTGAATTCTCACAGGGATTAATTCATTTTTTTCATTCCTCACAATGGTTAGGCCAGTTTTCTTTGGGACTAAATGGATGAGGCTAACCCATTGTGAATATTATATAGGATAGATGATCCTAGATTCTAATAACTTCTCAATATCTTTTTTCACAACCTCCATCAGGGTGGGGTTCAGCCTCCTTTGGGGTTGTCTGACAGGTTTGGAATCTCTCTCATGAAACATTCGATGTGAGAAAATTTTTGGGTTTATTCCTCAGATATCACCTAAGCTCCACCCTATTGCTTGGAGATTCTCTCTCAAAATCTCAATCAATGATTTTTCATGAGTTTTAAATATATTATTAGAAATTATTACTGTTAATTTCTCTCCCTCCATAAGGAAAACATATTTTAAATCAGATGGGAGTGGTTTTAATTCCAGATCAGGAGGATGATCAAGAGATGAAACAAAATTGAGGTTCTCCACTTCCAATGGTTTGAGATCCTGCACACAGTAAATCATATCATCTTCATCATCATTTAGAAAATTATCAATGAAATCAGATTTTACCTCTTCTTACAACAGGAAATCAGAACCTCCAAGAGTTTGGGAATCCATATGTTCATTGATATCTTTAATGGAAAAATTTTCTCCTAATGATAAAAATTCAGGAAACATACCTGATTATTCAATTGGTTCTATACCATCTTCTAGGGAGAGTACGAAGAGTGAATGATCATCTGACGGGTGCCTCATGGATTCAAAAATATTAAAGTGGATAGTGCTATCTCCAAACTCCATGGTAAGTGTCCCTTCATGGACATTGATGATGGTTTTGGCCCTCTTTAAGAATGGTATCCCCAAAATTATGGGTGAGTGTGATGGGATCCTATCATCTTCCATATTCAACACATAAAAGTCGGTAGGGAATAAATGATCTTTGACTTTTACCAGGACATCCTCTAGAACTCCTGCTAGGAAAACTGTGGATCTATTTGCAAGCTGGACCACCACTCTTGTGGGCTTCAAGTATCCCATCTACAAAGAAGTATATACTGAGTGAGGAAATACATTAATTGATTCACCTAAATCGCAAAAATCATTAGGGAAATTTAATGATCCAATGGTGCATGGAATAGAAAATTTCCCTGGATCTTGACATTTGGTTGGCAATGGTGGTGTGATAAGGGCCGAGACACTTCTTACCAAATTGATCCTCTCATTCCCTTGAAGTATTCTCTTCTTGGTGAAAAGATCCTTAAAAAACATATCATACATTGGAATTTGTTTGAATGCTTCAAGTAGAGGTATGTTGATTTCCACTTTCTGGAAGGTGTCCAGAATTTCTTTTTGTAGTGCTTATTCTTGTAATCTCTTTGATTCAATAATTCTTGATGGAAATGGTGGTGGTATATCTTTCTTCTCCCTTTGTTTCCTTTGAAATGGTGTTTCTTGTTTCTTCCTTCTTGGCCTATCATTATCATCCTCCTCTTTCTTTTCTTCTTTCCAATGCATTTTCATAGAATTTTCATCATTTCTAACATCATTCTAACCCAGATCAGTTTTTCTTGTTTCAGGTTCAATGGTGGATGGTGGTTGGAGTTCTTTTCCACTTCTTGTAGTTATAATACTAATATTCTCTTTTGGGTTTGGGACTGTTTGGGAAGGGAGTTTACCTAGATTTTTCGTTATAAAGTCCACGATACATTCAAACTTATTGGACAAATATTTAACAGTGTCTTTAAGTCCTTCAAACTCAGATTTTTGTTGGTTTTTAATTGGACATTGTGAACTGGATGATGGTTTCTCATAGGGTCTTTTTCGATTGGTTGGTTTTTGGTATGAAGGCTGGTTATAAGATGGTTTTTGTTGAAATGTTGGTGGATTCTGGAATTGATTCTGGAATGGTGGTTGGTTTCGAAACTGGTTTTGGTATGGGGGTCTACCTTGATTCTGCTAATTTCCAAACCCATATTGGACTTGGTTAGGATCTCTCCATCCTTGATTTTGTTGGAACTACCTTGGCTGAAAGGCTGCTTCACATGTTTCCATTCCCTATATTTCAGAACATTGGTCAGTAAAATGATCAGGTGATGAGCATAAACCACATACCTTAGCTGGCGCTTGTTGGTCACTAACTTGATTCAAGGCCATCTGTCTCACCAATCTAGTAAGCTCTTCAATATTTGTTTCTAATAAGGGTGATGGATGAGAAGTGCATACATCATGAATACCTCTTGTTCCAATACCTCTTCTTCCAAATTGCTGTGAGTTTTGCGAAATGTTCTCAACCAAGCCCTTGGCTTCTTCTGGTGACTTTTCAATCAAGGAACCTCCAGATGATGCATCAAGAAGGTTTTTGTCATTGTCCAGTAGTCCTTGATAGAAGAAGACAAGGATGTGGTGTTCCTCAATGGTTTTATGTGGACAGTTGGCACATAGCTTCTTAAATCTCTCCCAGTACTCGTAAAGGGTTTCTCCAGATGATTGTTGTATGGCGTAGATTTCTTTTCGAATGGCTTTGCTTCTAGAGGTGGGGAAAAATATTTTCATAAAACATCTTACCAAGTCATTCCAGTCATGTACGTCTCCAGGTTGTAGGCCTTACAACCATACTTTAGCAGCTCCATCCAATGAAAATGGAAATGCCTTCCACTTTACCTGCTCCTCGGTAATTCCACGGGGTCTGAAAGTTGAGAAAATATGTGTGAACTCTTTAATGTGTTTGTTTGGATCTTCACCTGCCAATCCATGAATCTTTGGAAGCAAAGGAATCATGTTAGTATTAATTTCAAAATCATTTTGTAACACTGGCATCACATGTTGATTGTTTTGATTAAGGAATTGTGGTTCATAGATGTCCCTAAGTGTTTGGTTTTGATTTTCATCCATGATGACAGGCTCAGAGTGAACACTTGAAGTTTCACTTGAGTCTTCTAGGGGAACATCCACAAAATCAGATTCCAAATTAATGGTTCTAAGTCTATTCAACAGGGTTCTTTCAATCTCAGGATCTATGAGTAAAGGTTCAGTTTTGAGGTTCGAGTCATGCAATATTGAAGAGGAAAGATGAAGATATAGAAAAGAAAAGGAAAGAAATGTTGGCGCTACCTCCCCGGCAATGGCGCCATTTATTGACACGTGCATGTCTTGGGGTGTGACAAAAACAAATATTACCTAAGTTAAAATGTAGTAGAGTGGTTATCCTAGGTTTTCTCCAGAGAGGAGTGCACAACAATTATTCTGTCACCTTAAAATAAGAGAAAGAAGTGATAATGTTTTTAGAAATTGATTGATTTTGAAAATAGAAGAGTGAAGGAAAGAGGTTTAATAAAAGGATTGAGAACAAATTGATAAAACAAGTAATTGAAACTATTATATGATAAGGGTGATTAGGTTAGAGTTGGTTCTCCATTTGTAATTCTATCATAGTTCCAATTTATCCAATTCTCTTCTGCTAAATCTTTAAGAGTGAGAATCCACGATCGTTTCTTGTCACTCCCTTGGTCAATTAAAAATGTGAGAATAAACCTTAATAAAATATTATGTTGTTCTACTCCTTCCAATGTGTAATAGAGTTGTAGAAAATACCCCCAATTATCTTAGGAAATTCCCAATCGGTTCTTGTTTATCCCAAGTAATGAAGAACATTCACTACTCCTCACACACGTATCGGTGATCACTGAGTACTTCACCACTAAGTCCTGGTCTATTCCATCGTTTATAAACCAGAACCTAGTGGAGGGAGATATTGATCATTGACCAAATATAAATGAACAACAGAATCTAAAATCAGATACAATCTTATATGATAATAAAACCTATTATAGGAAATTGAAACTGATTCACAAAAGAGAAGAGAATTTTAAAAAATTAATAGAAGGAACTCATGACATACAACACAGAAAACCTATTCTTCCCCAATCACATAGAAGTTTACCCCACCATGGTAAGGGTAATTTTGACTAAGGGGAAAGAAGAATTCAGTACAAAACAAAGAAGAACAAAAGAGAGAAAACAAAGAACAGAAAATTTGGTGCTCCAGATTCTGTCCTCCATAATATTTCCTCTGTTCTTCCCACCATCCTGTCGAAACTCACTGAGGTCCCTTCTTGTAGAATGTTGGAAATGTTGTTTTCTATCGACACTCTAAATTTGAGTGTCATTGGACATGTTTAAATAATGATATGGCCGAATCAATGACCATTACTTCTCTGGCCTCCAAACATTGTTTCACCCACTCCACATGGAAGCGCCACAAGGATGCATTAATGAGCTCAATAATTTATGAAATTTAATGTGAACCGTCATTTTGAAGTCCTCTGTCGACACCTACTGGAATCACCTCATTATAAGGTTGGATGAAGTAGATATTACATATTTAATGAATTGGGGTCCATTCTGCCTGCCAAACTGATTTCTCCACTTGATTGAATTTTCTGTACCATTGGGTTTCGAATTCGGTCTTGGTCCAGAAGGAACATTTTAAGACCACAAGTATAGGAATCCAAAAAAAATATTCACTTCAATTAGATACATATTATAAATGTTATTCCCGAAAAACAGAAGCTATATAAAACTGACAATTTTACAGAATTACACCATTTTCACATTTAAGCCCAAAATACACCAAAAACACATAATTGATGCAAATACACTCAAATTGAATAATTGGGATGGATTAAATCATTGAAAACATATAAATAATAATTAAAATATTAACTCTATCAATTCTACCACACTTATCACTTGGACTCCTGGACAGGTGTAAATAAAGATATGGCCGAATCAATGACCATTAATTTACAGGCCTCCAAACACTGTTTCACCCACTCCACTTGGACGTACCAAAAGTATACATTAATGAGCTCAATAATTTATGAAATTTAATTTAAACCGTCCTTTGGAAGTCCTCTATCGACACCAGCTAGAATCACCTCATTCTGTGGTCAGGTGAAGGATATATTCCATATTTAATGAAGTGGGGTCCATTCTGCCTGCCAAACTGATTTCTCCACTTGAATGAATGTTCTGTACCATTGGGTTTCGAATTGGGTCTTGGTCCAGAAGGATCATTTTAAGCCCATAAGTATAAGAATCATAAAAAAAATATTCACTACAATTGGACCCATATTATAAATGTTATTCCTGAAAATCAAGAAGCTATATAAAACTGACAATTTTACAGAATTACCTCATTTTCACATTTAAGCCCAAAATACACCAAAAACATATAATTGTTGCAAATACACTCACATTGAATAATTGGGAGGGATTAAATCATTGAAAAACTTATAAATAATAATTAAAATATTAACCCTATCAATTCCCCCACACCTATCACTTGGACTCCTAGACAGGTGTAAATAAAGATATGGCTAAATCAATGACAATTACTTTTCTGGCCTCCAAACACTATTTCACCCACTCCACTTGGACGCACCAAAAGGATGCCTTACGGAGCTCAATAATTTATGAAATTTAAATTGAACCGTCCTTTGTAAGTCCCTTGTCGACACCAGCTGGAATCACCTCATTCTAAGGTCGGCTGAAAGAGATATTCCATATTTAATGAAGTGGGGTCCATTCTGCCTGCCAAACTGATTTCTCCACTTGATTGAATTTTCTGTACCATTGGGATTCGTATTGGGTCTTGGTCCAGAAGGAAACTTTTAATCCCACAAGTATAGGAATCCTACAAAAAATGATTCACTTCAATTGGACCCATATTATAAATGTTATGCCCGAAAACCAAAAGCTATATAAAACTAACAATTTTACAGAATTACCCCATTTTCACATTTAAGCCCAAAATACACCAAAAACACTTAATTGATGCAAATACACTCACATTGAATAATTGGTAGGGATTAAATCATTGAAAAACATATAAATAATAATGAAAATATTAACTCTATCAATTCCCCTACACTTATCACTTGGACTCCTGGACAAGTCGGAATCAAAATAAAATCAAAGTAAATTCAAAACACATATCCATGAGATCCACCAATTTGAAAACAAGAAACAAAATATATCATGACTCCTAAAACTCTATTATTTCATGTTCTTAATTTAGGATAATTCAATAAATTTACTCTTCATTTCTCCTCCCATGCACACAATACACTTACCTAACTTTCATTATCTCTCATTACACAAATTACAATTTTTAGCAGTGTCTTTCTCATCCAAACTCATAGAAGGGTCACCATAGGCTTGATAAATTCCTAAATCTCTACCCGTTGTGAGTCAAAGACATATGTTTATCATGAGGACTTGTTAAGGTTGTTCTGTGGCTTTAGGATGGAAGGATTTATATGTAAAAATTATGAGGCTGAATGAAGAGGGCTTGGCTCTTTTTGAAGCAAAATTGCATTACTCTAATTTTCACAAAAGTATGGTCTTCTCTTCACTCCCCTTAGAAGATAATAAACTCTTTCTCCATGAAATATCAAGGAATATTTTCATAGTTCATCATTTCAGCTAAAACATTTCAATATTCTCAAATATAATATTTCTTGAAAGCTCCAGAAAAGGCACAACTTCCTTTTTACATTAGAAGCTCCAGAAAGGCACAACTTCTCACATCATGAATGCTCCAGAGAAGGCACAGCTTTCAGCACAATGATTTTTTTTGAATCAATAACATCTCTTCAACATTTTTGTCACCCAAAGTATCTCCAAAAAAAATGTCGTACAATACAAGACATATTTCCCCCACACTTATGTTCAAATAGATCATGAAATTTCACTTCAAGAGAAGGTTGGATAGGGAATATTGGCTTGTAATGTGGCTAACCTAACAGGATGTTCATGGCTTCTATGGGATACAAGGATTTAATGTTCAAGGTAGGCCATTATGAAAGGGATTATCTTGAAAAGTAGGCTTTCAAACCAAAGAAATGCCTCAATCATTTAAAACACAAGTACCTCAAACCCTCATGTTTTGACAGGAATAAATCAAATTCTGGTTAAATCAAGCATGATTTGGTTCTCTAAAGAAGTGAGGTGAATGTAAAGAATATGAAAATAATAGGTTCAGAAGCCTCGCAGTAATGTGATTTCTAATATAAAGATAGTTATATGTGGAATGGGATTCAAAAAAATAGAGTATTTTTCATGAAATTCCCAAAGAATTGAACTTGAAACAATGTCATTTTCAGCATTCATTTAAGCTCAGTTTCAAGGAATAAATTATTTCACTCATGGATATGGGATTCAAAAATATCAATGATAATAATTTGAGATAAAATCATTTAACATTTATTTGTTAATAATATCTTAGTCTGATCGTCGTTTCGGGTGTTAAATTACACGTTTTCTTTTATATGTTATGTTACGTACACAATGTATGTCATGGATAGGTTGTAACTTATTCATATAAATAATGATATCAAGTCCTTAAACATTATTTTTAAATCATCAAATGATAGTTATACTAAATGGATACGATGGAGAATGAATCTCATCGTGTTCGTGGAGACGGTAGTCCGTACGTACGCACGAGGGACAATTTCATTGTTTTGATATTAAAATGATATTTAATTGGATAGTATATCATATATACAAAATCATTATCATTCTATATTTATTATTTACATGAATTACACATCATTATTATACCCATCCAAATAATAATATATTAAATAACAATTACACCACGACGGGGAGACGGTAAGTCGTACGTACGCACGTATGGTGACATGTCATTCAAAGGATGGATAGAATACAGAATATGGTTGTACCATATTTATAATAATATTACAGTATATATGAGATACTGGATTCATTATTTTAGAATGATAATAACAAAGAATGAAGAAGTTGAAGAAGAAATGAATTTGAAAAAGGGTAGTGAAAACATTTCCTCTTCTTCGGGTTCTTCCTTTTCATTCGATCAAAAAAGATCCTTATATTGGCTTTCTGATCAAACTAAGGACTCTAGGTTGTATTGAGGGTAGTTGAGAGAGTATTTGGGCAGGGTTTGGCCGAACCAAAATTATTTGAAGGTGTGAATTAATGAGAAGTGGGAGTGCCCTTTTATAAGAGGGGTGAGGGGCACCTTTGGAAAAGCTAGAAATATTATTTTATTATAAATTCATATTCGGTGGATTATTTAAAGGTTAAGGTGGGGATGAGTCAAAAACCACTCAACCAATAGAATTTATACAGGTTTGGGTCATTATATTAACCTTATCTTTTAGTTTTAACTCTTAGTTAATTAGTTTGACACTTACCATGTCACTTTGTATTTTTATATTATATAGCTAATAAAATTACTATATTCATCCAAGCGACCCTCAAGTGGTCCATTAATGATACATCTATCATGATATAAGTCTCTTGGCCGAACCTTAGATTTTTTAGGAATTTAATATAAATTAATAATATAATATTTGTTTTCAAAACTCTTTTATGTCAATTTTGACACTATTTGGAAAATTGATTTTTGTGAAAATCATAACAGAATGATTACTTCGAAAAAATTTAATTAAATCAATCCTAACATGCCATATTAACCTATAAAATTAGTTTAATTCATAAAACGTCTCTAATTATATTTATTTGGGTATTTATAATATCAATTATTTTAATTTTTCACTACTATGGTTATTACTGCATCATCATTGTGTCATTAATTAAATTATTTAATGACTAAAAATTATAAATAAAATATCATTAAGTAATAAATCATTATATACTTCTAATGAATATTTACAATCTAATTTATCATATGTATAACTCTATATTAAAAATGTTTTAGTAAATAAACTTTGATTTTAACTCTTTTAACTCTTCTTTGAATTAAATAATAATAAATTTCCTAATCTAATACAAGTGGACCTAAATGATAATATTTTACTCCTAAGGTTGTTTTTGGTCGAGATACATTTTTCTAATAGAATTTGGACATGTCTTAGGGTAATATTAATATCATTTTTACCCTTAATTACCCTATTCACTTTTAACCGTGGTAAATAAAAGTAAAAAGTTACTATTCACCAAAAATTATTTTCATCTCATTGAACCGCATTTTACTTCTTGATGTTAACCGTGTCTCTCGGATTTTCGAAATTCCACTCACAGAAGCGGTAAAATTAAGTTTTATGAAAAATTCAGTTTTTTAACTACCACTTAGTGGTTTCACAATTCATCAAAAAATAAAAGTTTCCAGAAAAATACCAAAAATTAGGACTAAGCTATATTTGATATTATGAATTAAAATATGATGTATATTTTAACAAATTCAAAACATATCAGTTGCATTAATTAATTAAAAAATTAATTTCCGTCGTCAAAACAAATAGCGTGTTTTTAAGAGATAATAACTATCAAAAGATTGACACTTTTTTATTTCCGGTTTAATTGTGAAATTATGTAAAATGACCAAAATTGTATTAAATGGTAAAAATATATTCTAAATATAATTTAAAACCACTCAAATTCATAATTTGTCAATGTAAATTATTTCGATTAAAAAAGTTTTTTTTAATTAAAATTTAGTAATTTTCACTATTCATCAAAATATAAATGTTATCAGAAAAGTTCCAAAATTTCACCTTAGGCGAAATTCGATACTCCGAATACAAAAATGAAGTCCATTTTGAGAGATAAAATTTATAAAATTTCAAATAGTAGGTATTACTATTCATAACGGCTAGTTTGATTGGTTGTGGTGTATGTTAGAACTCAAAGTTGCGTACAACACACACTACTGTATTATTCAATGGAAAGCATACTGTGTAAGATTGGGATGTTTCATTGTAAATTTTTGATGTCCCCATTCTAAAAAGTAAATTTATTTTTTCAAATTAAATATATAAAAGTTTAAAATATTGGATTTAAAAAGGGTTCACTATTAAAGGTTGGTAAAAGTGCAATACTGAAAATGAATTTGTTCTTACATTATGTCTAAGAAACTCATAATATGGATTCTAAAATTATAAGGATTATATAAAGTTTAAAATTTCGTTAATACTATTCATAACCTCTTTTGAACAGCTTGTTTGGTAAGTCATGGTGTGCTTGAACTCGGTGTTGCGTGTAGTGCACGTAAATGAATTTTTTTGAAGAAATAAGACAGTATGATATCTTGGGGTTTTACATTCTCCCCTTCATAAATAAATTATGTCCTCACAATTTGAAATTTTTCTTCGAAAATTAATAGTTAAATATAGAAAATATATTTGTGGGAAAACCCACATCGGAAATTGGGTTAATAAAACTTAGTCTTAATAAGATGAAAAGAGAAATGAAAGGGTAACCACCAAATTATGATCTCTATTTGGAGAACATTGGTGGAAATTAGAGACTTATAATTGGAGGAAAAATGTAAAAATTTATAGGTAGTGATTTAGGTCATCAATCACAAACAAGTGTAAAATTGAGGGCCTTAAATACATCAATCTATGATGATTTAAAATTCCATTGGTTCAGCAAAACATATGGTATTCGGATAACACATTTTTATTGTTTTATGATCCATTAACTAAAATATAAGAATTAATTTCTTCATTTAATGAGAGAAGAAGAAAAATATATTCTTCACAAGTTGAGTATCATCCTTTAACTAAGTTCTACCACAAACTCATCTTTCACTCTAAAAGATAATAGAACATAAAAATAATATTCTATTTATCCTATTCTTATAGGGTTAAAAAATGAATTTATAATTCATCTAGAAGAACCATTATAAAAAACGACATTATTCAATCCAGGACATCACGTGGGTCAGTGGTAGGTGATACACCCTTGTCGCCCTTAAGTTGTGGGTTCAAGTCTCGCGGCCTTGCTGGTCGCGACGGGTCGCCGCCCAACCTCCGGGTTGCCGCCCAACCTCCGGGTTGTCCTTTTTATGACAATACAAAATAATCCAAACTAGAACTATCCAGAATACATCAATACAAAATTTATAAGGAAGGTAAACACAATGAAGATCCTTTTTTCCGCATAATAACATGTGAACACCTTCATCATGTATTCTCTTAAAACAAAGCAACATACTGAATTACCATAAAACCTTATTGATTACATTCATGATCCCCTATTCCTTAAAGAATAATAGATATAATCATTCAATCCAAAAATGTTTTAAACCCCAACAATGATGGAATATACAAATCATTAATCAGTTTCAAGGTAGTCAAGAATATCCAATATAATTTATCTAAATCAATCATGTATTATTCTAAAATCACTACCTCGGTATCAGAACCATATTATGGTTTATCTTTCTCTCAACCATATATTTTCCAAAATTTTAACCTACTATTGAGTCACGTTTTTTGTTCCACACAATATCTTAAGCCCTTAATGAAATAGTAATACAGTACAATCCTTATATACTCCATAATTATTATCACAAGTACATTGTTCATACAATACTCAAATGACATAATCAACATAAGAACTCTAATCATTCCTCTTCGTCTGTGGTATTATCATAATTTGATTATTATCCAATAGAATCATTTGTGGCATAGTCTGATAACTGGGAAATAGGTTCGCGTAGTGTTCAAACTCCTTGCAAATGAATCATTGTACATTTGAAACCATTTTATTACCCTTGCAGTCACGTACTTTGTGCCCTTTTCTTCAACACTTATAACAAATTCCCATTCCTTTCAGGCATGTTCCAGGGTGTTTCTTCCCACAGTTATCACATAAGGGAAAATTATTCTTTTCCCTCTTCCCTTCATCCATCTTTCTTTCTTCCATCCTTTTCTTCTCTTGCTTCCCTTCAAAGCTATAGGACTCAGTAAACTCTTTACTTATCTTATCATCTCATGATATTATTTTTTCATATGATGATAATACCTGGGAGACTATTTCTCTTATAAATTCTGGCTTAAGACCATTAAAGATATGATCATTCTTTCTCTTTGGATCATGTGCATTGCTGGAGTTCTCATTCCTTCTACTGGGCGCCATTTCTAAACAATGGAATACAATAGATTAGTTTATGAATAACAATACCTAATCCCAAACTTGTAAAACACATAACATAAATTAAATAGTTTATGGATATAATCCATAATCATAAAAATTTCTCCTTTGAGGAAGTATATACTCATAAACCCTTCATAATGGTTTGTTAAGAAAATGAGAATTATCCTAAGAGTATCCCCTAGGAGTGTTGTAACCAAGAGTGCAGCAAGACCCATTGGTGTGCACCAGTCCTGTTCGAGTCTAGATCAAATCGGTGTTTTCTGGTTTTACCCCTAGGTACATCTGTGACAGATCCTCTTCTACCTGCTCATATCCAGACAGGGATGTATTGCTCAGAATACTCACAAAATTTCTATACAAAAATTATAGGAAGTTCTTCAATACTAATCCTCATGGTCCATCTTAGATCTATGTGCACTAATCAGAGTTTATCTAAATCTAGATTCCAATGTTAGTATTAAACTTCCTCTGATACCAACTGTAAATCCACGACCTCAGTTACCCAGAGTTGGTGCATTATTACATAACATTGGAATGATCATAAGAAAGATGAAAGACCTATTAGTTTAGTATCCTTGGAAAAACTAGATACATTAATAAAGTTTACATTACATCATAAAATGAAAACTACAACAATATAGTCTCCATAGTCCACACTCTTATCCCCTCATAATATATCTGCAGGTCATTCATAAATTACTTCTTCACATCCTGGGAAAAATAAAACATAGAAAAGGGGTGAGCTCAAATTCTCATTAAGGATAAAAATATAGCGGGAACTTTCATAAATAAGAATAAACATTTATGGAAATGTATAGCAAAAACAAAAGCCTTTTAAACATGAACATAAACATAGTATGGAAAAAATAAAATGAAATAATTCTATTTACTTATTCACATTGATATTCTACTAATCGAATAATCACATGCAATATCAAAAACCACTTTCATAATGATGGAATGCATAATTCCAGACTATCATAACCACATAGCCAATGCCTCGTTCCAAGAATACAAATAAGATTTTGTCACGGCCTTATGACAAGACACTAGTTTGTCTCATTAGACCTACCGATGAATCGAGGATCTATAGCAGGCTCTAACCGTCACATATTATCTCCAATTCATTCTCATATGAAAAGGTTTAAACATAACATAAACATTCGTATTAAAACTAGCATACGAAATATACATACTTCATCCATAAACCATGAATGGTATAAAAATAACACATCCACAGTCAAACATATCACAAAACCTTCAATAAAATATAGAAGTTTTGTATCATAATAAATCAACTTCAAATAAGCATAAAATCCATCAAAGGATGTTGATATAGATGAAATCAAAACTCTTTCTAGATAAATATCTATTTCTATTTTGAAATCATTTTAGAGTCATATATTTATAAAAAAACATTTTCTTTGAAAATATTCTTATAAGCTTTTAAGGGAAGCTTCGACGATTTTATAACGGTTTAAAATAGCCACACCCGCCATATAAGTTAAAAAACATTCTTACCTTAATTCTGTCGAAAAGGTTAAAAAGAAACTTGTTTGGAAAACGACAGACGGATTATTTTATAAACCACTTATAAAAAGTCAAACAAGGGTATAAATTACTTCAACCCATATTCTTGTAAATATTAAAAATGTTTTGAAATACATTTTTAAGAAACATGGATGTGGATGATAAAGAGATCCCAGTAGATTATTACATATAAACAGACTTGGATAATGAAGAGATTGCGAAATAAACACTTACCTTGTAATTTTCCTTGGTTGGGGGTAGGTTAACCTACGGTATAATGGAGAAAAAATTGTTATTAAGTTATACATGAATCATATTCATTATTATGTTATCATATATGATCTTTTAACATGGCTTTGTTAATAATATCTTATATTATCGTCATTTCGGGCGTTAACATACTCGTTTTCTTTTATATGTTTTATCACTTATGCCATGTTTTTCATGGATAGTTTGTATCTTATTCATATCCAAAATGATATCAAGTCCTTAAACATTATTTTTAAATCATCAAATGATAATTTTACTTTAATGGATATGATGTAGAATGAATCTCATCGTGTTCGTGGAGACGGTAGTCCATACGTACACACGAGCGACAATATCATTCTTTTGATATGAAAATAATGTGGAATTGGATGGTATATATTATATAATGAATCATTATGATGTTATATTTATTATTTACATGAATTAGACATCATTATTATACCCATCCATATAATAATATATTTAATAAAAATTACACCATGACATGGAGGCGGTAAGCCCTACGTACGCACGTATGGTGACATGTCATTCAAAGGATGGATAGAATAAAGAATATGGTTGTACCATATTTATAATAATATTACAGTATAAAGGAGATAATGGATTCATTATTTAAGAATGATAATAACAAAGAAAGATGAAGTTGAATAAGAAATGAATTTGAAAAAGGGTGGTGAAAACATTACATCTTCTTCGGGTTCTTCCTTTTGATTTGATCAAAAGGGATCCTTAGGTTGGATTTATGATCAAACTACCGTCTCTATGTTGTAGTGAGGGAAGTTGAGAGAGTATTTGGGCAGGGGTTG
Source organism: Viscum album (assembly GCA_963277665.1). Classification (NCBI taxonomy): domain Eukaryota; kingdom Viridiplantae; phylum Streptophyta; class Magnoliopsida; order Santalales; family Viscaceae; genus Viscum; species Viscum album. Next base: position 1,416,823,150 of record OY728123.1, on the reverse strand, counting down.
GCCTATCCAAAAGGCTTTGAAGGTGTGAATTAATTAGAAGGGGGAGTTCCCTTTTATAAGAGGGGTGAGAGGCACCTTTGGAAAAGCTAGAAATATTATTTTATAATAAATTCATATTCGGTGGATTATTTAAAGGTTAAGGTGGGGATGGGTTAGAAACCACTCAACCAATATAATTTAGACAGGTTTGGGTCATTATATTAACCTTATCTTTTAGATTTAACTATTAGTTAATTAGTTTGACACTTACCATGTCACTTTGTATTTTTATATTATTAAGTTAATAAACTTACTATATACATCCAAGCAACCCCCAAGTGTTCCATTAATGATACACCTATCATGATATAAGTCTCTTGGCCGAACCTTATATTTTTAGGAATTTAATATCAATTAAGAATATAATATTTGTTTTAAAAACTCTTTTATGTCAATTTTGACACTATTTGGAAAATTGATTTTTGTCAAAATCATAACATAATTATTACTTCGAAAAGAGTTAATTAAATCAATCCTAACATGTCATATTAACATATAAAATTAGTTTAATTCATAAAAAGTGTCTAATTATATTTATTTGGGTATTTATAATATCAATTATTTTAATTATTGACTATTATGGTAATTACTACATCATCATTGTGTCATAAATTAAATTATTTAATGTCTAAAAATTATAAATAAAATATCATTATGTATTAAATATTTTTAGATTTCTAATGAATATTTACAATCTAATTTATCTTATGTATAGCCCTATATAAAAAATATTTTACTAAATAAACTTTGATTTTAACTCTTTTAACTCTTCTTTGAATGAAATAAAATAAATGTCCTAATCTAATACAAGTGGACCTAAATGATAATATTTTACTTCTAAGGTTTTTTATGGACTAGATGCACTTGTCCAATAGAATTAGGACATGTTTTTGGGTAATATTAATATCATTTTTACCCTTAATTACCCTATTCACTTTTAACCGTGGTAAATAAAAGTAAAAAGTTACTATACAACAAAAATTATTTTCATCTTATTGAACCACATTTTACTTCTTGATATTAAACGTGTGTCTCGGATTTTCGAAATTCCACTCACAGAAGCGGTAAAATTTAGTTTTATGAAAAATTCAGTATTTTAACTACCACTTAGTGGTTTCACTATTCATCAAAAAAATGAATGTTTCCATAAAAATACCAAAAATTAGGCCTAAGATATATTTGATATTATGAATTCAAAAATGATTTCTATTTTACCAAATTCAAAATATATCAGTTTCATTAATTAATTTAAAAATTAATTCCCGTCGTCAAAACAAATAGCACGTTTTTAAGAGATAATAACTATAAAAAGATTGACACTTTTTTATGTACGGTTTAATTGTGAAATTATGTACAATGACCAACATTGTATTAAATGGTAAAAATATATTCTAAATATACATTAAAACCACTCAAATTCATAATTTATCAATATAAATTATTTCGATTAAAAAAGTTGCTTTTAATTAAATTTAGTAATTTTCATTATTCATCAAAATATAAATGTTATCCGAAAAGTTCCAAAATTTCACCTTAGGCTAGATTCGATAATCTGAATAAAAAAATGAAGTCCATTTTGATAGATAAGATTTATAAAATTTCAAAAAGTAGGTATTTCTATTCATAACGGGTAGTTTGATTGGTTGTGGTGTGTGTTAGAACTCGAAGTTGCGTATAACACACACTACTATATTATTCAAAGGAAATCGTGTCGTGGAAGCTTTTGATATTTCATTGTAAATTTTTGATGTCTCCATTCTAAAAAGTAAATTTATTTAGTCAAATTGAATATATAAAAGTTTAAAATATTTGATTTAAAAAGGGTTCACTATTAAAATTTGGTAAAAGTGAAATACTGAAAATGAATTTGTTCTTACATTATTTCTACGAAACTCATAATATGGATTCTAAAATTATAAGGATTATATAATGTTTAAAATTTAGTTAATACTATTCATAACCACTTTTGAATGGCTTGTTTGGTAATTCATGGTGTGCTTGAACTCGGTGTTGCGTGTAGTAGAATTAATAGAATTATTTTGAAGAAATAACACACTATGAAATCTTGGGGTGTTAAATTAAATGTCATATGTCTTGGACATGAAGGTATGTGCATGACGCGATAAGGCATACCTGACGTGAATGAGGACATAAGTCCAGATCATCATCATGTGCAACTCCGGAAAAGAGAAGATATCTTCCAGTTGTGTTGGACCCAGAAACGCGATGTCTCGGGGAACCTACATATCCCATGAGGTTGAGGATCAATCGGAATAGAGTTACCAAAGAAGATATCGGTTTATGGTCTTAATGCTCGGACCATGGAATCCCCGAAGAACACTGTATTGCAGCTTTGTCCCCCGATGTGCAGAGGTGCACTGAGGGATAGTGCCCGGAGAGTTGAAATTCTACCTAGACATGATGGGGTGGAACATAATGTGAATCATGTAGCCAAAATTCAATGCCTGAAGGGGCTGGCGTGGCGACAGAGGATTACTGCTGACTATGTTCGCAACATAGGATCTATGTCGCATTAGCCTGAAACGGGGACAAACAAATGAGCATAGACAGCTGACTATATTTTCAATGCGGGACATGTATCGATTTGTTGTCTGAAACCCTCGGGGCATTGGCCCGTAATGGTAGCAGAGCCCTTGAACCAGGCCTCCAGGCTGTTTTGGGGGTCCCTTTGGGTGTGAAAGGTAAAGGGGGCCCTAAATAAGGGGAACATGAAGCCCGAAAAAATAATGGAACTGGCTCAAGTTGAATCTGACACTCCAGGTCAAATAACATAGTACTCTTAGACACATCGGCGAACCACTACAAACGGTTGAGGGCTCCACTTGAGAGCGGCCAATTCACAAAGATGAGTATAGAACAAAGAGATGATGAACTCACCCGAGAAAAAGGGGGGGCATGGCACGGTTGCCACAAACCCAACGTGAATGAGGGTGTAACCATGTACTACACCTATATATACCTCTCCTAGAAGGGAACATTCCAAGGGTCCTAGGTGACCAGGAGATCATTAAGGGATAGGGCTAGACCCAAAATCTAAATGTTTGAGCGGTTATACGTATCCTATATGAATGGGAATCAATCCACATGTAGTTCTTGAAGGTGCAGTTTGACATCATGCAGGATTGTGTGTAGATTAACGTCCTGTGGGATGTTATAGTTAAAAGTCATGCTGGACTGGCATGCAGCTTAGGGTCATGCAGTACTGACAGTTTAAAGTTGTGCAGGACCAAAAGCTTCTCAAGAAAAGTTATTTTTGAGGAACATGGAATTAGTGGGAGGATTTATATGCTCACCATCCATGGTCACCAGGGAGTATGCTCAATTGGGGTAAACCATATGAACAATGAAAAGTATTTCCCACTTGGGCTCCAACTTGGTTAGTTTTCTACAAGTTATCATTGGTGTTCTCAGATCAAGCACCAAGACGCCTTTCAGGAAAAAGAGGAGGTGAACCTTCTTGTTGAAAGCTCGAGCCATTATGCTCTGATTCCTTTCCAGATTGTGTAGTGCATGATGCATATTCTCGTCAAGTGATTCCAATTCAGCTAGATGGATTGCAGCTACTCTATCTGATACTTATTGGTTATAGACCATTGTGCGCAATGAGGGAAACAGAATCTAGATGGGCAAGATGGCCTCAGTTCCATACACCAAGGAATATGTGGTCACCTGGGTGGAATTACGAGTCTTCGTCCGATAAGCCCGGAGGGAGTTGGGGAGATTATCCGGCCAAATATTCTTGTTCTGACCAATCATTTTCTGCCGGATGTTAGAGAGGGTTTTATTGAATGCCTCAATCTTCCCATTCTCTTTCGCATGATATCGGGAGGTATGGTTAGAAATAATGATGTACTGGGCATAAAACATTTTCAACTCAACTGCTCGGATGTTGTTTCCATTATAAGTGAGGACAGCATGAGAAACTCAAAAATGATGGATGATATTGGAACTCACGAAGTCAATGATAGAACGGGCCTTGACGTCCTTGAGTGGAACTTCCCCTTCCCACATGGAAAAGAAATCTGTGGCGGTCAGGATGAACCGGCATTGGCGAGCCGTTGCAGGTGTGTATAGCCCTACGACATCTAATCCCCAGATTGCAAAGGGTTACGAGTACTTGGTAGTGTGGAGAGGCTCTGATGGCAGATTCACAAAGTTATCATGAACATGGCATGTATGTAACCTCTTGGCGAACTCTATGAAGTCGTGGATCATGTAGGGGCAAAAATACCCTAATCTGTAGATCTGGTGAGACATTTATGGCCTAGCCTGATGGGCACTGCAGGAACCGCTGTGATCCTCTTACATGAACAATGAAATCTCAACCCACAAAATGCAATAGATGAGAGCACCATCAAACCTGCACTTATAGAGGATTTGCTCAAGGCTATGGCCACTCTAGAGGGTTAACTATAGCGCGTGACATCGAATTTGCAGACGCTCAGCCTGGTCTGATGGGATATTACCGTGTTGGAGGTATTCATCCCAGGGTGTCCTCCAATCGGGAATCATTTCGATCATTGCATCCAGAATACTAGGGGGTCCTGACGTAGAGGTGCTGATGGTAAGATGGCTTACCTGTGAGATGTCATCTCCATCCAGGGTAACATGAGAAATGACTATTCTATTTTCCATGGGGATAATTATATCATCCCATTCGGGCTCTGCTAGTGATGCAGCTAAGATGGACAAAGCATCTGCTCGCCCGTTCTATAACCGAGGGACATGGATAACCTTTGGCCGAGAAGGGAACTGGGCCATTAGCTAGAGAGTGCATTCCAACAATAGTACGAGCTCTGGCTTCCTGACGACATGGTCTCTGTTGATCTTCTTAATGACTAGCTATGAGTCCCCTTTCACACGAAAATTGGGCACGTCGATCTCGAGGGCCATCTCGAGGCCAGTAATGAGGGCCTGATACTCTGCCTCATTGTTGGTGCATCCATCCTACATCAGGAACGAATATGGTAGAATGGATTGCGCCAGGGTAATAAAAATGATACATAGGACTACTCTATTTAGTCTATGATCATTAATCCTCCTACCAGGGGGGGCTCCGGGAGGCACCATAAAAGTTCATTTTCCTACATGGGATGGCTTGATCGACTGATGGGATCGCCGCATCAGGAAAATCCAGGTCCAACGACCGGTCTGCAGGGGTTGGATGGGCAACAAGAAAATCTTCCAGTTCTTGTCCCTTGATAGATTTCTAAGACATGAACCTGATGTCAAACTGCTGTAGGATTACCACCCACCATTCTAGTCTATCAGTCAACATGGTACAATTTAGGATGTACTTCAAAGGGTTTACTAGAGACACCATCTCTACCTCGTGGTGCTCTAGGTAATGTCACAATTTCTGTATGGTGAATACGAGGAAAAAGAAACTCTTCTCTATGAAGGATCTTATGGTCTCCGTATCGAGGAGCACGCGTCTAAGGTAGTTGAGGATGTTATATGTCCCCTCATTGTTATTGTGAAAGATAAGGGCATTGAGGGATCATTCCAGAGCAGTGACATAGTGGACCAGCGGCTTTATAGAGAAGGGTCGAATCAAGACCGGAGGCTGGGGTATATATTTCCTGATTTCTTCAATGGTGTTCTAGTACTATTTTTCCCACTCATTAGTTGTTAACTTCTTCATTATCTGATAGAATGGATTGAACTTTCTATAAAAATTTGCAATGAATTGGCCTATGTAGGCCAGTGGCCTTAGAAACCTTGATACTCATGAATATTACACGGGGGAGGCATCTGGCTGATGGACTTGATCTTTTTTAGATCGATCTTGATGCCCCAATACCTGACAACAAATCCAACTAACTTACTAGAGGTGACCCAAAAAGCACACTTCAATGGGTTTATCTTCTGGTGGCGGGTACGAAGGAAGCAGAACAGTTTCTAGAGATCCTTGAGATGGTCCTGGAACTAGAGAGATTTTACCACCAGATCATCCACAGAGCACTCTACCAATTTCCTATGGAATGACTTGAATATGTAATGCTTGGCCCGCTTATAGGTGGAACCTGCATTCTTCAAGTCGAAGGGCATAACCAGGTAACAAAAAGTACCTTGGGGTTCCCTGAAATCGGCGCACTCTTCATCCTCGGGGGACATCCGTATCTAATTATTCCAGGTGTAACCATCCATGAAGGATAGGGCTTAGAATCCAGCCATAGCATCAATAATGAGCTCTGTCATAGGAAGGGTAAAATCAACCTTCGGAAAATGGAGGTTGAGATTGCAGAAGTCGATACAGACTATGATCTGTCCGTTCTTCTTCTTGACTGGTACAATGTTGGCCAACTATTTGGGGTACTGTACCTCCTTAATAATGTTTTCACTGATGAGTTTGTCAACATTGTCCTCGACCATGGAACCATGAAACGAATGCATCTTTCTGGGAGGTTGTTTGAACCTATGGTGAATTTCTAGAAGACATAGGTAGTGGATGGCACCTGAGGATCTAGTCCTGGAATCTCATATTAACTCCTGTAAAGCCCATCATGGTGATATTTAAGGATGTCTACATACTGTTTCTGCTCCTCGGGGGAGCATGGAAGCACTGATCAATTTGGGTCTCAGGTCTGCCCCACTTCTGAGGTTCACCTGTACCAACTCGTCGACCGTATCAGAGATGCCTTCCTCAAAGATAGGGGGAGATTCCTTTATATCTTCTTCTACACTTATGAAGTGATCTTCCAAGGGGTAATTTGATCCTAAGATACCAGCCCCGATGGGAGTCTGGTACCAGCTTGAGCGGCAGTGGTTTTTGCATCGAGGAACTCTGAAGCTGTCGAGACCATAACAATGAAGGCTGTCGACCTGATCCCATCTAGTATCTGACCTAAGGGGCCACGCTTGATAATATCGAAGTAGTGGTGGCACATCGGCCAGAGCTAGCTTATTCCATCCTGGTGAAATAGGGAAGAATGACATATCGTTGTTTCCATGAGTTGGACACCCCAATATCTACTGGGAGTGGGAGGCTCCGGGATCACTAAGTCCTGATTCGTATAAGAATATGAAATGATCTTTCGACGCTGCCTGGATAAGGGAGAATGGTTCCCCCTTGTCCAGTAAATGACAAAACATTTCCCCATATCGAGGGTCATAGCCTCTAACCAATGGATCGGGAAGACGTAGACTTCATTCAAACCTGCCCAAGGGTCGGTCATAGCGATGACAGGATCAACTTCACTTGTCTATAATTTCTTATCCTTGCTCTTAATATTCATCGTCCAAATAGCAGGCTTCACAAGAGGCGAAAGGAGATGCGTCTCCCGGTAGTATGACAACTCGACCATTAATGGAGTACTTGAGGCATTGGTGATATGATGAGGGGACCGCCGCATGGAGGTGGAGACATATACTTCCCATCAATACATTATACGTGGTGTCTTGGGAGACAACCATAAACTCGGTGCTGACAACTAGGCCCCCGAAATGGGTCTTCAGACAGATCTTGCCGACCTGGGTTTTCTTTGTCCTGTCATATCCCTAGATTCTTAAATTGGAGGTAGTCATGTCATCTTCATATAACCCTATCATTCTCAACATCCGTTTTGAGATAAAGTTGATCCTAGAGCCAGTGTCAAAAACATAGCAGAGAACTTCGACGCCATTAAATTTCTCTATGATGTAGAGCGGATGGATGTGCCCATGTATGAGAGATCATTCATATTCTCCTAAGAATGAAATGACGTCATGACATTCAGCGTTCTCAAATAATTTAGTGTAGAAATCATTGGCTGCTACTACCTCTATCTAAAACTGGAGGGGGCTTCTTAAATCCTCGGTGAGTGCCTCAAGCATATCTGGTGATAGGCGAAGGGAAGCGAAAATGGAAATCCTCCCTGGTATTCTGGTGAGGTGCTTTAGAACATCATACATCCACGCCAGGAGTGACCTTCGACTTGCAGGAAGCCGCTCTGTGATATAAGGCATGGCGGGCCCTACTGGCTGGACTGGCGGTTGGCCGATACATTGTATATCCCGTTGTTCACTAGTCGAAGCCTGATGAGTAGCTTCTGGATGAGGACCGAACGACTGAGATCAGCCAGTATCGGGGCAAAACTGCTCTTGGCACGACCGAAGTGGTACTGGATGATCTAGTAGCACAAACGGTGGTGGAGGCAGGCCTGTTGACAGAATATGTAGAGGTTGCGCGTGCTGAGTTCTGCACTGGGCCTAATGTCTGATCTCAACAGCATGCATATACTCACTAGAGGTTCAAACTAATATGCCTCGATGACCCATATAGTCGTGACTTCTCCGACATTGGTGTAGGATGGGGACATTTGGGGGGGGGGGTTTCCTGACGATCCCCCTCGTTGGGAGTCATACATGGGTTTACCAACTTGACGGTGTTAACTATAGCATACCCTTGACTTTCACTTGAAGATTTATCCATGACTAGGAGGATTCTGAGAGGGATCCCCATCACAGGGGCATGAAGTCGACGAGAGTGTGGGAAGATGATGGAATTGGCATGGCACATTGCTTTTCCTTACACTGTTGATGCTTGCTCATCTAAGAAGAGGTTGGCTGAGATGATGATACAGAAGTGGTTACTGCATCTTTTGAAGGATCTTACTGATTCAGGCAAGCATGGATAATTCCATGGGCATGGAAGACCGCTTTGTAGGACATCCATTCATTATAATTCTTAGACCCCTCATCAGAAACCTATTTTCACTCCCCTTCGCTGTCGCTACCACTATCTGACCTCACAAAGACAACCAACACTTATGTTGGGGTCGGGCCCACCCTGACTATGTTCTTTTCAATCAGGTCCTAGAGCAATTCATTTAACACATAGAATTACTTGAGGTGTGCCCCAGGATTAGGTGATAAGGGTAGTAGTTGGGGTGATCAGTGAGATTTGCTTCTTATGGATTTCTGCACTCATAAAGTTGTACAATTCCCTTCTCTAAGGTGTTGCGGAAGGAACCAGGGTCCTGAGCCTTGTTGAACAAGTATGTCTGATTTCATCTATCTGGAAAGGGTTCTCTAGGAGCCTTACCTAGACAAGGGGCTGGAGGATCATTACGAAGAGGCGGAACATGATTATCTCACCTAGGTGTTGGTGGCGCGTTACGTAGAAGCGCCTACCAATTTTGAGGTGGCCGATGGTGGGATAGATGTTTTGCTCGTGGTAGCAGACCTCTTCGGGGCTGCAGAGTTGGCTCCATTGGTAGTAACTCCAACTATCTAATGGCCTCTATGTGGGCCACTATAGCAGTCTTTGCTCTAACATACCTCCTCGCTGAGATTACAGGGGGCAACAGACATGCTTGGATGGCCTGTTCCAGGGCTTTTTCAAGGTGCTGAGCCTTATCTGAGAAGTCTCGGAACCCTCCGAGATAGTTCTGAGTGATCAGGGAGGGAACCAGCTCGATCTTGAAATTCCTTATGCACATCGTTAGAAATTTTTCCAGAGTTAGTGGCATGTCAATGGAGTATGTGAGAACCTTCCACCGGGCGATAAAGTATGTGGCTCACTCATAAGGCCATTTTTGCACATGAAGAGGTTTGATATGCTCGTTTTCCAGGTGGTAGAGTTGAACTGGTAGAGGAATTTCCTACAGAGGTCCTCCCAGCTGGTCGGAAATCTGATGGGGAGCTGGTTATATTAGACGAATGTTTTTCCCTCTAGTGTTTGAATAAAACAGCGGAGCTTGGCGGCCTCCTGCTGCACTGGAGATCCTAACATAGGCCCACACCATGAGTTGGAGTTGTCCAGGTGATGCGGCGGGTACCCAGTCCCATTAAAGGGAGAGAATGTGGGGTTTCTGAATCCTGGGGGTGCTGGCATATCATCCACCCATGCCGGGTATGGCTTACCATCCGATGTGATGTCCACATGTCGCATCTCCAAAGCCACTAGCCAGGCAATGAGTGTCCCCATTGCCTCATCTGAACTTGGGTCCCAGTCTGAATTGGGGTACCTAACCAAGAGGGTGTTGCTGGGTTCATCAATGTGGTAGATAATCTCAGTGGATCATGGAGCGGCTGGTGGAACAACCCTTGGGGCAGCTAGAGGGTCTCGAGCGGGGTTCCATGGATTGTCGCGCCATTCAGAAGGGTTTGGCGAGACATACCACTCCCTCTATCCATGAGTTCCGTAATCTTCCCTATCTGCGGGAGTAGCACTACTAGGGTTCCCAAGGGGCATCTCACCAAGGAGTAGTCGTTAATGCCCCTGCTTCCCCTGCCTAGAATCACCGTAGTCTGGTCGTCGCTCTGCAATGCATTCAGCCAGGAGTTCATCGACCAGAATTTTCTTCTTAGAATGTTTCTGGTACAATGAGGCATTCTCGGGATCCTCCTCAGTCTTCTGCACTGAAGCGGATGGGTCAGAGTGCCTGACAGCTCCGACATGCTCTTTTCACTTACTGGAATTTCGGCTGAGTACCAATCCCTCGGTACGCACAGGGAGACCTAGTAGGTTTCTATTTTGAAGAGTAATCCTCCCTAATGGTTCCATTAGTGGGGGAATTTCCTGAGGGAGGAAGTTCCCATCAATAGGTTCCAGCTTGTCTTCCCATCCCGAAAGATCGGTCATGTTGACAGAAACTCTTCTCGGGGGCATGACCTTAATGTCACCTAGCGAGTCGGGCTGCCACCGAATAGCACTAAAGGGGAGGGCATCATACTACCCCCAACAACAGACTTAATCATGGGGGTATCTTCTTTAATAACTTTGTGGAGTAATTGGAAAATCTGAATGCATTGCTGTTGGAGTGCCATGTGGGGACCAGGTAACTCGGGGTGATGGACCACGGGGAGTGTGGCTAGGTTAACCAAATGGCATTTTTCACCGATGTCTTCAATGTGCACATGGATCCTAGGATAAGACACTCGTTGGTAGAAAAGATGGAAGTGAATCGCCCAGATTGTCTGGCGAAAACATTCAAACACTTCCGGGGTGAGAGATTCCGGCACAGAAAAATTCGGTCCTGCGACTGGCCAAAACTTCTCAGGGAAGTGGCCCACTATAAGGATAGTCCAAAAGATCCTTAGCATAGATTCAGAGTTTGGCCCTTGATTTCCCCACTCGTCAGTTGGGGGTGGCTAGGGAACTGGTAGCGGCACTAATGCAGACCGCTGGGACGGCGGGCTGGCCGGCAGAGAATACGGAGAGCGGGCTAACAGGCCACCGAATCTTGGGATGTCCTCTAAGGATTGTAGTGACCTGGCTGCTATATCACGATATGATAGACTGGTGACCAAGGCTCTAGAAACAGCATGGACGTCTTCCAAGTGTGTCCTATGCCACAGATCTCCTTCAATTGGCCCACAAAATAGCTCTCCGTAGTCTCTAGCCGAGGCAGAGGGCACTTCCAGATATGATGGCGGTGACTGTGTGGTCGGTCCCTCGGGAAATGCCAGGTTCTCATCCTTCTAGATATATATTCGGAGGGAGATATGGATCATAATGATCTTGCATTATGGGAGTACTAGGTTGATGCAACACATTCATTCCCCATCCCTTGACTCGGAGGACTGAGGGGAGGGCTCTAGCGCTGAGTCGTACTCCGCTTTGGAGTCTGAGAAGCAGACTGGTTTGATTCTTGTCTGGCCCTCCCCATTAATCCTCTTTAGGCAGCGACCACCTGCTTTCCGTCCCCTTGGTGGCTCTTTGGGGCAAGGCCCACTTTTGTTATGAGGAGGTCTGTCGGCCATACTGGTTCTCGGGTTTAGAGAGCTCCCACCAAGGTTGGCCGCGATGTGAGGATATCCAAGGAAAATGTCGAAAGGGACCCGGGGAGGACCTCTGTGGGAAGCATGGGAGCGGGAAAGACCTCCACTGGAGCTGATAGAAGCATAGGTATGAGCAACAGAAGCATGGGTAGGACCTTCATGCTTACTTCCCCTGACTACATCAATGCATGCAAGGTCCTCATATTGGTAAAGCCAAACACGGGTAGGACCTCCATGATAGAGATTGCTGAATTGAAGTAGGCCTCCACCCCTCTAATTACTAGGGTGATGAGGACATCCGCCCACTGGTATGAGGACATGGGGAGAGCCTTCATGTTGGCGAGTGACCGGACGTGAAATATCTCCATACCTATGGTCTGCAGCCTATCACGGGGGAGACCCTCGCTTGGGTTGATGGTGGCTCCAGGAAGACCTCCATGCAGAGGTTGGTAGCAGGGAGGACTCTCACCTTCCGTAGTGGTGGTACGAAGTGGGCCTTCGCACTGGGTGGAATTGCCGTGGATTTGTCCGCATCGACCATCACCTGTGCAGGAGACCGAGTGAGTCGACCCAGCCTACCCGTGGGGCGGTTGGGGCCTCAATCCAGGTTGGGCATATAACTTCCCCTTCTAAATGTATGTTGGGAGTTGGGGATATGAGTCAGTAGTGGATCGGACCAGAGTAGTCACAGACGTTGAAGCCCCATGGTGGGCGCCCTATTCTAATTGCACCTGACGCTGGCACCAGGTCAGTTGAACTGGAACCGGTGGTGCAGGCGGATGGCTTACCTGCGCCACGGATTTGGGAACCGGGCAGCGGCACTGACAGGGCCTGGTGGGATCCCTCACTGAGAGCCCAGGGAGTGGGACTCCGATCAGGTAGACCTAGACATCCCCTACCTCTTTTTCATAGGTCATGGAGTTGTCAAGGAGTTCCGGGGACAAGCTCCTGAAACGATCGCCTGTTGGGGTGGGGAGCAGTGGCTTCTTGCGTGGACCTTGGGGGCGGAATTGATGGCGAGGTGTGGAAACCTCTAGATCTATGTGGGCCATATCCCTGGTGTGGATAATTCCCTCCTCCTCATACCTACATACAAGGTCATTAATTACCCTTCGCAGGATAATTCTTGATGGGGAGAAGGGCCGTAGGTTCCCAGAAGTTGTGGTGGTGGAGGGAATCATGGAAGAGGCAAAACAACGTGGGGTGGAAGAATCAATATTTCCCCTACCCCTACGCCAGTGGGCAGGTGGTGATAGGGTTTTAGATGAATCTACTTGGTTCCTGATAGTGTGGAGATGAACCCATTAATACTGATAGGAAAAGAAGATGACAACCAGTACCCCAATGTCATTCCATCTTCCGTGGCCTGTAAGAGGGATCCACACTGACAACATCACAGAATGGAATTCTCAACATCCTGACTGCCCCTACTTCTGGAGAGTTTCATGTTTGGCCTGCTATTTTCTTGGTGGGACCTGGTGCCGCATGACGGGGTCTGATGACATGCTAATACGTTGATTCCTCATACGGTACTACTCTCCATATTGATGAGACGACCTTCATGTCGTTTTCAGTAGTTTTATTTCCGACGGTTTCATTGGGGCGCACACATCCGTTGCATGGAGGACGCGCAACTGTTGCCCCGCATTCCTGCTTTCCAAAGGTAGGCGACATTCGCTCTTTATTCAGGGATGTCTGCTCCTTGATTGAAACGGGATAATAGGATGCCAGTTCTTCATTCCATGTATTCCTTGTCGGAGCTCATCACCTAGTTCGGGCCTCCCGCATAGATTTAAGACATTGTTCGGGAATCTCTTCCCAGTGGCATATCTTCATGGACACCAGTTAATTACACTGCTTATATCAGAACATTCCAAGCGGTCTGTTCAGGGATGAAACCTTCAGTTAGGGTAGTAGTCACGTTGGGCATCACTATCATGTCTAGAGGTTGGGGGATTGGTGTGTCTGCCTTTTGTACCTTATTATAGGGCTTCTTGAGGGCGCAGAAGCCTGAGGTACCCCACATCAAACACGAGGAATTTTATATCATGGGCATGTAACTGAGGTTTTTCTCATATTCCCATGTTTAACATAGGGTATGTGGCGTGTTTAACATCTAGTAGAGGCAGATCATACAGATGGGAACACTTATTATATTGGATCTGATGGAGGAACCTCCTAGAGGGAACAACAATACTGGGGCCATCATGTGGGTGGCTTCCCGGATGTTGTCAAATGGAATGGGGAATGGGGTGGCATAATCCCACCGGGACGTGGCGGCCTGGGTGAGGATCAGGATGGTCGATGAAGTGAAGGGGAATGGAGTATGGACATCGTAAGGGTGACGGTGAAGTTGGTATTGAGTCTCAAAGAGTCTTCCTATGTCTCCTTGTGGTAGGGAATAAAAGTCCACGTATTTTGGTGAGACGATGGGACACCTGGGGAGGCGACCCATGAGAATGGACATGTGGATGGGACCCAGAATAAATGGAACCTCTGGGTTGGGGCATGAGCTTCCCGAGACGCATAGGATTGAGGGAGATATCACGATGAGACGAGAGTGATGGGCTTGAACGACATGGAGGCTTCCTACGTATCCATGTGGGAGGGAATCAATGTCCACATAGTACATGTGGAATTTGGGGATTACGCTTTGAGGTAGCCCATCGGGTCGGTAAACTATAGTGAAGGTGGACCTGGGGTCCTGTTGGATGGTGGGCTTTAACCTCGGTGGGGATTCCTACATACCGTGTGTGACATGGATCAATGTCCTTGTAGCTCAGGATGATGTTAGGGGATTACACTCTGATGCGGCCCAAGGTGTTGGTGAATTGACGTGATAATGGTCAGAATAATCAGGTGGTGGGCATGAACCTTGTGGAGGCTTCCTACGTACCATGCCATGACACAGATCAAAGTCCTCATATTTCAGGATTTTATGGGGCTTACACTCTACGGAGGCCTAAGTGGTGGGTTGTTGGGATTGATCCTCATGGAGGCTTCCAACATATCATGCCTTGACATGGATCAAAGTCCCCCTAGTTCGGGATGGTATAGGACTTACACTCTAAGGCAGCCCAAGATGTTGGCGAACGGAATTTATAATGGTCGGAAAGACCGGGCGGTGGTCTTGAACCTCGTAGAGGCTTCCTATGTACAATGCATTGACATGTATCAAAGTCATCATAGTTCAGGATGGTACGGGGCTTACACTCTCTGGTGTCCCAAGTGGTGGGTTTTTGGGTTTAAACCTCGTGGATGCTTCCTAGGTACCATGCCTTGACATATCTCAATGTTCCTGTAGTTCGGGATGGTATGACGCTTACACTCTGAGGCAGCCCAAATGGTGGGTTGTGTGGATTTAACCTCGTGGAGGCTTCCTACGTACCATGTCTTGACATGGATCAAATTCCTTATAGTTCGCGATGGTATGGGGCTTACACTCTGAGGTGGCCCAAGTGGTGGGTTGTTGGTCATGAACCTCATGGAGGCTTCCTATGTACCATTCCATGATAGGGATCAAAGTGTTTGTAGTTCAGGATGTTATGGGGATTACACTCTGAGGAGGCCCAAGGTGTTGGTTGTTGGGCTTGAACCTCGTAAAGGTTTCCTACATACCATACCTTGACATGGATCAATGTACTCGTAGTTCGGGATTGTATGAGGGTTACACTCAGAGACGGCCCAAGTGTTTGTTGTGGTAGGTGTTTTCTCTAATCTCATGTGAGTCATGCTTGGTGTAAGAAAAAAGAGATAGTAGAGACCTGATGATCGCGTCACGAAAGGTGTGTCCATGTGAAATTGAGTGGGGCTTACGCATGATTAGTGGCCCAAAGAGGAAACTGGGTCTTATGTGTGGTTAGCAGCCTGAGAAGTTGGGGCATACTCCAGGATGGAGGCTGGATGGAGACAAAGCGTAGTGTGGGAGGGACTCGGCTATGAAGAAAAGAGAAGCACTATTTCCAACCATTCCCTTCACTGGCCCTGGGGACCGAATATGAAAGGAGGATCAAAGATGACACCTACTGCAAGGAAAGCTAGGGGATTACACCAATGTGGATGCCCTTTCCCGTATACAAATTCTACTCCAATAAGGAAGATATCATCCCTGTGAGGGGTGATCCCATCACCATATAGATGAGTGGGCATGGAGAATGTCCAAGGAGGGGGACCCTGCGTGTGAGGAATGGGGTGAGGTCACAGTTTAACGTCATGTGTTGAGGACGACGGTTCTTGGAAGTTTAACATCCTGCAGCCCGGATGAGGTGGGTTCACTCTGCAACCCTAGGACATACATAACTGGTACCCTCTGCTCCTTGTGGAAGGGAAGGCATCGGCAACGCCGTGGTGATGGGTTGTCATAAAGAGAACCATTGAGGGAGCCACGTTAGCATGGATATGTGAAGAAGCAATATCCATTAGTGTTCCTATGCGAAGAAGAATAAGGCGAAGCAACACAATGGGAAGAACTGTCCAGGGGATTTTGAAGTTACTTCGTACAAGACTGGAAGGTTGTACGGGAAAGTGGTGTACGATGTGGATGCTTGTGGCGTGAGAGACACCCCCCCAAATGGAATCCCTGAGAAGAGCAGTGGAAACATGCACAGAGGAATGCCCAAGGAGTATGGTAAATTGGATCTCGTAGAGTTGCGGGAAACCTTTGAGGCTTGCACGCAAAATAAGCATCTCTGTGCGAAAAACGCCAGGATGGTGCGAAATCAATGAGGATTAGCATGCAAATGGAGCCGAGAATTTGTGCGCAACTAGAATGGTTTTCATGCAAGTAGTACTAATTGCGCGCAACTGGGAGAGACTGCGCGCAGGAAATGGGGTGCATGCAATTGAAGGGGATTGTGCGCAACTGGCTGGGGTGTGCGCAACAACGGGGGTGCACGCAATTGAAGGGGTTTGTGCGCAATTGGCCAGCCTGCGCACAAGTGGAATGGCTTGCGTGCAAGGGGAGGACCTCAAAGGGAATGGAATTCAGTCCTAAACCAAGGGTATCTCACGTGAAGGCGGACACCGATGCGACTTGGTGTGAAAAGAAACCTACCTGAAATCCATCTTTGCACGCACGAAAGGCGAATTTCGCACATGAGAGCCAGTTCAAATTCTTCATCCTGAAAGTCGAAAGGGGTCGCCTTATATTTATAGGAATTTGGGGTCTTGTAAAATAGATCAGCGTTAAATAATATCACACCAATTCCGGAGGTGTGAAATATCGACCGCGTGGCTCAGGAGCGCGAAATATTTCGCGCCCACGTCGAAGAACTCTCGTGAATCCTGAAACATTCCACGCGGGGTATAATTTTCTTACACACTTATGTATTTTTTCATGTGATCCCTCCAGGCCCCCCGAACTATGTCTCTTGATATGAATATGACTTCTCTCTATTGTTTTGAAACATTCTTCAAACATTGAGCATTTTTCGGCATGTATAACCGTATAAATACATTATAATTTAAATTCCAATATTCCTAGAATCATTAGTGATGTAAGAACCCAAATCATGAACTCACATACACATATTAAAATTCTAGGTCATGGAATCCTCACTATTTCTTTTCTTGTGGATAAATAATAAATTATTGAACATAATATTAAGAAAACCCTTCTCCCCTCCACTATAAATACCAACTCTCACACCGTCATTTATTCACACCTATCAAGCTTCAATCCTTGACTAAAGTCATATAAAATATCTCCATAAGCTTCTCCCCTATGTCCAAAATCCATTCATCCCTTCAAAATACCAAACCCTCCCCCCTATAGAGGCTCTAAAAGGAAGATATATTCAATACATAAATTCCACTTTTCAATTCTTTTAATTTATTTTCACGTTTCTTTGTTATCATTTATATTCTCACCTTTTCACATCTAATTTTTATAAAAAATATATTACATTATATGTACTGGATTTTTTTTATGATAATGGATTATTCCATCATCATCTCTTTTTTCCCTTCTTTTATACAATAAATGAAAGCACCATTTGAAATGTGTTAATTTATCAAGTTCATAGAAGACATGTTTTCAATTTGCATTACTATCTTCAATACTGGTCATTAAAACATTTTACTGGTTGAAAAAAATCATAATATATGTATTTTATCTTATATAATGTTCTGTAAATCCTTACACACTCATAATATCAAATAATAATACAAAACAAGTTCATTGTTTTAGAAATCATAAAGCTAATCCATGCGTTTATCATCATCTATTATCTAATGAGTCATCCCCATAGTCTATAAAAAATCCTTATAATATAATTTAATCTATTTAATGTCTCTAATAATATTTATTATCAATTTTTGCTGTTTAAAAACATTTTAAACAAATTTACATTCAGGAATTCAAGTAACTGATCATAAAAAGAAACAAAGAAAACCCTTCCAAAACAATAGAATTGAACCTATTAAAACCATAAAAAGGTCATGATTGAACCTAATAATGTTATAATAAATCAATTAAACGTTTGTGAGGTTCTAGAATTATTAATTAATGAATCTAAATTTTATTATTTAGGTCATTAAGATCAATCGAGAACACATTCGAGCATATGGTAAGGGGTTTCTCATCTCGACTTTATTTCTATGATATTTCCATTTCTCGCCACTTATTTATTGTATGTGGAGTATTTTTACTACCATTTGATATATAATATCATTAGTCTCTTTATATTCATGTTATTCAGTGATTCCCTTGATTATTATGAACTCGATTGATTACAATGTCTTAGTGAACTTTGTTTCAGTTTCCATTTCATTGTGATTTACTTGGAATTGTGTAGTTAATAAGTATTATGTGTTGTACCGAATGAACCATTAAGATCATTTTTCATTTGAAATTTAAAATATATTATATATTCATATTTTTATTCCATGGATATCATTATTTTTTTAATCTATATAACATTTTACATAGAGTGTTTATTTGGAATGTTGTTTTAACTATTGAAATATAGATGAATCTGTATGCTCTACTCTATATGGCTATTGAGAAGAAAGATTGTACTTGTATTAAATATATGTATAAATAATTATTTGTAATTTTAGTGATGGTAGTGGACCTCTATAAACCCTCAATGTATCGACGGGTCTCATGAGACAAATCAGTTAGCGACAAACTCTTTGAGTTTCTTTCCAAAATTGAATCTGATGGGTATCTACCCACAGACATAAACCATTTCGATGGAATAGTGGTATCAAGTGCCATAAACATGACATCCAATTAATAATAATTCTCTTAATTCATTTTGAGTTATTATTATCTATATGGTTTTCACTAGGACAAAATCTATGGATGTAGTTTTATTTTCAGTTTATTAATGGTGTGTGTTTTTCATTTATTCCCCATGCCATATTGACTATGCTAATTTTATTATGACTAAATTATTGTTTATTTAGGATTCATCTCTTTCTTAACCTTACTAATCATTTGATCTCACCCCTTTCATTTTTTTAGCTTTAATAGGTTATTAATAGGAGACCATTTATTGTGTTCTTATAGATGAATTTTATTAGTTTTTGTTATCTGTAGTATTTGTTTACCTTTCCCAATGTACATTGGTTATCATGTATGAATATAGTTTCTTCAAGACTAATAATATGATCTTTTGTTTTATATTTCATTCCTTTTAATCATTCCAATTTAATAAGTAATGCACTGGTGGGCTTCTGGGGTTGGGGTGTTATAGTTCTAATCAGAGAAAGTTTAGCAGCAACCATGGAAACATGATTTAGGGAACATAGTTTAGTGGAAATATCCCTAAGCTATACATTAAGGATAAACATAGATTAACATCCTAAAATTTTGGTAAAGTAGAGATTATGTGGGTATTTCTAAAAAATACATCCATGTATGAATACTACTAGTGGACGTGATTCTGGCATAGATGTAACTAAGAGTAAAAACTATGACAAGGAGTTTTGGGATTGTCCTGGGGTATCACGGTAAATGACAATTGGACTTAATATGAATTTGGTTTGACACACCTATATTATATTCTTAGGATAATTTTGATTTTCTTTACAAACCGTTTTGAAGGATTTAATAGTAAATATAAGCAATCTTTATGATTATAAGATTTTTTGTGAATAAAATTTAATATTATCTTAAGTGTTTGCTCGTTAGTAGTAATGAAATATGGCCTAATTTAGTGTATTAATTTTTTTAGTATTGTCGCCTAATGGAAGAAGGGGAATCAATACCCGCAGACAATGTAGGGATTTCCCCACTGAGTAAGTAAACACAGTCACTATTGGAGCAGATCAGATCATGACCATATTGAGAAAACTTACTCAAGCTATGAAGAATAACCATGCTACACCTATACTAGATCATTTCATGGGGAAGAATCCTCATCTATCATTAAGACTAGTAATCTGGTGGTAACTGAGTAGAGGATCAAGTCCATTGAAAATATATTTCTGGAATTGAGATATAATGAAGATGAAAAGGTAGAACTTGCAGAATATTTCGTCAAGGGTGATGCTAATCAACGGTGGTCCCGGATCCAGAATACCATAGAGGAACATGAAATAGAAAATATGTAATGGATAGATTTTAAGGAAATATTTTTCGTCAATTATTTCCCTCATGAACAACTACATAAAATGAAGAGGAAATTCATTAGCCTCAATGAAATGGAAGAAGAGACTGTTGCGGAGTATAAGGCTACCTTCACAAGATTAGCGAGGTATGCTATAAATTAAATACATGATTTGGAAGATAAGATTGATCAATTCATTTAAGGTCTTAATCCAAGTACTCAATGGGAATTGGATTAACAAACATTTTAATCGTTTGATGAAGTTGAAATAAGTTTCATCAAAACAAAGAAGAATGTTTCTAGATCAAATTTGTTCATGTGAAATCAAGATAAGAATAGGAATTCTACTAACCGTGTAAAAGATTAAATTCCAATGAATAATAAGGGAATGAATCAATATATATTATGTGAGAACTGTGGAAAGAATCATATTTGGAAGTGCTAGAAAAGCATGGGATTTTAGTATAAGTTTGGAGAAAAGGGTCATTGATCTATTGAATGAAAGGGGAAGAGGAATGTATTTGATGTTCAATGCTCAGATTGTAGAGAGATGGGAAACTATAAAAATGATTTTCCTATGTTCCAAGGAAACTTTCCATAGAAAATTCAACGAGAGTAAGGGAAATCATATTTGATTACAACCGTAAAGGATTATGTCTTGAATGATGTATTGGTAGTCACATTAATTGTTTCCTCAAACGTAGCCAATGATTTATTTGATTCTAGAGCATCACATTCATTTATATCTTCCCATTTTTTTAAGAAAATTAGACATGTCCAATTTGATTTAATAAAGGAGTTGTCAGACAAAACTCCAAGGGGATTTATCATTGTAACAAAGATGTGTTGATTAGTCCACCTCATAACAGGTAAATGTTATTTTGCTTACAAAATTATCATCATACCATTGGTTGACTTTGATATGATCCTTATTATGAATTGGATGTAAAATTAGGATACAATGATCAATTGCAAGAAGAAGGATGTTATTATTTTTGGGAATGGTGTAGAATCCCTTATATTTTGAGAATAAACCTTGCCATCTGATTCTTATCTAGATCCACCCCTATTTTCTCTAATGAATTCAATTATTGGATAGGAAGTGAACATAATATCTATGGGTGAGGAAAGAAATATTCAAATTAAAGATGTGCCTATTGTTCAATATTACATTGATGTATTTCCAGAGGATTTACCTAGACATCCCACTAAGTGGGAAGTTGAGTTCTCTATTGACTTAATTCCCAGTGTAAGACTTATTTCAAGGACTCCCTATAGAATGACCGATGTGGAATAAGTGGCACTAAAGAAACAACTAGATGAATTGATTGATAAAGGATTTGTTAGACCTAGTATTTCTTCTTGAAGATACCCTATTCTTTTTGTTATGAATAAATATGGATCAATGATGTTATGCATTGATTATAGGGAAATCAATGCTATTAAAATAAAGAGAAAGTATCATCTGCCACGCAATGATGATATATTTGATCAACTACATGGAGCCAAATATTTTTTGAAGATTGACCTTTCGTCTGGATTTCATCAGTTGTGTGTGAGGAAGGATGATATTCCAGTGTCCATATTTCAAAACATGTATGGTCATTACACGTTTACATTAATTCATTTTGGACTAACTAATGCACC
Organism: Viscum album; assembly: GCA_963277665.1. Lineage (NCBI taxonomy): Eukaryota > Viridiplantae > Streptophyta > Magnoliopsida > Santalales > Viscaceae > Viscum > Viscum album. The sequence continues at coordinate 1,416,801,182 of OY728123.1, read as the reverse complement.
CTATGTTTTCATGGATCTAATGAATAGATTTTTCATGGAATATCATGATGATTTTGTTTAGGAATATATAAATGATATCCTAGTATACTCCAAAATCTAAATAGTCCATGATAATCACATACAGATTATTCTAAAAAATCCTAGAATAAATTAACTGTATTGTAAGGTTATAAAGTGTGAATTTTGGAATCAATCAATATCTTTTCAGGACATATTGTCTCTAAGGATGAAATATTAGTTGATCCTATGAAGAAAAATGAAATCCAAGAATGGATCATGCCAATGAACATAATTGAGGTATGTATTTTTATTATCTTAGTAGGTTACTATCAAAATTTCATTAAAATTTTCACCATACTGGCTAACCAGCTAACCATGATTTCACATAAAATAGTTATGTTTGTATGGATGAAATAATGTAAAAAATACATTAAATAATTGAAAAGAAAATTGGTCAATGCCCCAATTTTTTCCATATGGAAATAATGGATTTGTGATATACAACGATGCATCAATGAAATAAATGGGTTGTGTCCTTATGAAAAATGATAAATTTTTTGATTATTCATCAAGACTGTTGAAGACTCATGAGATACATTATACATCCCATGATCTTGAGGTATCATCCGTAATGTTTGCTCTGAAAATATGGAGACATTATCTCCTTGGTGAATATGTGAGACATATACGGATCCCAAGAGTTAAAATAAATTTTTATACAGAAATAACTCAACATTACGCTAAATAGATGGCTTGAGTTATAAAAAGATTATGATTTTTCAACACACTACCACCCAGGAAAGGAAAATAAGGTGGCAGGTGCATTAAGCATGAAAGATCATGGACTTCTGACCCAAATGAGGATTGAGAGAGATAATATATTCATGGATCTACTAAATATGTATATGGTAATTGTTATGAAAGGGGAAACATATTTCTTCTTTCGAAAGTGTGCTAAACCATCATTACTATAGAATATGACATGATCTCAATCCAATGATGAGATTCTTCAAAAGAAAATTAATGATTTCAAGGATGGATGATTTTCATACTTTGTGTATGTGGATGGAGTTCTGAAATTTGGGAAGATCTTATGCATTCCATTAGCACTTGATCTAAAAAGAGAACAACTAGGCAATCCCATAGCTCAAATTCGTCTATACACCATGGTAAGACTATGATCCATAGTGATCGGAAGGAGAATGTTTTGAGGAATATGAGGAAGAGAGAAATTGATGATTATATGACAAGGTGTCTAGTTTCATAATAAGTGAAGGCTGAGAGACAACATCCTAGAGGTTTCATGCATCCTCTACATATTCCTACGTGGAAGTGGATTGAAATTACGGTGTATTTTATCATAAGACTACTGAGGAAACCTAGAGGGAATGATTCAAAATGAGTAATTGTTGATCATCTCAAAAAATCAGCACAGTTCCTTGCTATAATACAAGATTTATCACTTGAGCACATGTAAAGAAGTTATATTAATGAAGTTTTAAGACTTCACGGTGAACCTTTATTGATTGTATCTAATCGAGATCCCTGGTTTACAAAAAAATTCCTGAAAAGACACCAGTTGTTTTTGGATACTGGGCTTCATATGAGTAATTCTTATCACCCCCAAACTAATGTACATTCTGAATGGACTATTCAAACTCTGGAAGACATGTTGATATCATGCTCTCTTGACATTCTAGGCATGTGGGATCAATAATTTCCTTTGGAAGAAATTTCCTACAATATTAGTTTCCATTTTATCATTAAAATGATTTCATATGAAGAATTTTGTGGTAAGAGGTATCAAAATCCAACATGATGGGATGATGATGGAAATAGGAAACTTATAGGCCGAGAACTTATCGAAGAGATAACTAAAAATGTAAATAAAATGTAGGCCCATATTAAAGTATCACAAAGTAGGATAAAGAGTTATATTAACAAAAAGAAAAATGATTTCTAATTTAATGCATGAGATTATGCCTTTCTAAAAGTATATTAATGGAAGGGTGTCTTAAGGTTTAGTAAGAAAGGGAAACTGAGCCCTAGGAACATTAGATTGTTTGAAATTATGGAAAGGATCAGAGATGTATCTTACTGTTTAGGAATGACAAAAACTCTCTACAAAGTTCATAATGTATTACATATTTCATTGTTAAATAAATACATTCCAGACCCAATTCATGTACTCAGATACGAATAAATAGAGCTTGAACTGGATTTGTCATACTGTGAAGAGCCTATCAATATTCTTGACATAAGGGATAAGGTATTGAGAAGTTGGAAAACTCGACTAGTAAATGTACTTTATAGAAACCATAAAACAGAAGAAGCAATGTGGGATCTTGAGGATATTATGAATAAAAACCAACCACATCTATTTAAAAGGGTTTATAAATGAAAAATTTCAAAGGAAAAATTTTTGAATGTGGGAAAAATATAACCCCCCAAAAATTTTATGGTATGTTTCTCTTAAATACTTTCAATTCATTAGATAGCCTATATTTTATAAAGTATTAAGTCTCTTTGAATCAAAACTTTCTTATTTAGTTGATAGTTATAATCTATCCATTAAACTTATATTTTCCACTAATGTGTTTTGAATTTCAAAAAACATAGATACATAGTTTCGATCTGGGAGATATTTGAAGTTTGATAAAGTCATGTTAATTTTCAATGAATAGTAACTTATACATATAAAAAGTAATATACCCTTATGAATACTAACCTACCCTTATTAGATGTAATATTACCATTATGAATGGTAACCTTACCCACAAAGTATAAAAACAATTTAGGGACTTTAAAATGAAGATGGATATTTTAAGTGTTGGTATTTTTTGATTAAATAATGATTTTAACTAAAAATAATGTTTATCATATATTTAAAATTATTTTTCAAAAATGGAGTTCTTTTTTGAATTATACACATTAAAAATTTCTAAGGGTGAATTTTTGGGATTTTTTTGAAATACTTTGGTAAATAGTAAAATATATTAATTTACCGTATAAATACATTATAATTTAGATCCACTATTCCTAGAATAATGAGTGATGTAAGCATCCAAATGTTGAAATAAAATGAATTTATTAATATTTTTGGTCATGTAATCCTAACTATTTCATATATTGTGTAGAAATAATAAATTAATGAATATAATATTAAGAAAACCCTCCTCCCCTCCGCTACAAATACCACCCCTCACAGCCTCATTTATTTACCCCTCTTAATCATAAATCCTTTCCTAAATTATGATAAAATATCTCCCTAATCTCTTACCCCATATCCAATGGATCTTAGTCTCCTAAAAATGCAAAATCCTTTTTGTTAAATAGGATCTCAACGAAAGACAGATTGAAGAAGAAAAATCCTCTATACAATTCTTTTGTTTTCATTTTAAGTTCCTTTTTTATCTTTTATATTCTCACCTCTTCCCATACAAGTGTTAGGAGAAATCAAGTACCTTATATGTACTGGAATTTTGTTATGATCATGGGATATTCCATCATCATCTCTTCTTTTCCCTCATTTTATACTATAAATGAATGCACCGTCCGATATGTGTTAATTTATCACATTAAAGGAAGATGGAATTTCAATTTTCCTTAATATATTTAGAACTGGTAATGGAACATTTTTCAGGCTTGAAATAGATCATAATATATATAATTTATCTTATTTAATGTTCTTTAAATTCTTACACACTCATAATATAAAATAATAACACAAAAGAAGTTCATTATGAACAAAAACGCCAAGTTAATCCAAGAATTTATCATTAGCTTTTATCTAATGAGTCATCCTCATAGTATAAAAAAATATAATATCATTTATATATATGTAATGTCAAAAATAATATATATTTACAATTCTGGATGTTTAACCACATTTCAAACTAACTTCCATTCATGAATACAAGTAAACCTATCATGAATGTCAAGGAAGAAAATGATTCAAAATAAAATAAAATCGAACCTCTTAAACCCATAAAAAAGTACATGAATAACCATAATACGTTTTTACTAATTAAATAAAATGTATATGAGGTTATGTAATTATTAAATAACGATGATAATTTGATTATTCTGCTCATTAGGATCATCAGAACACATTTGGGCGTAAGGTAATGAGTTTCTCATCTCACTTTTATTTCCGCAAGATTTTCATTTTTCACCACTTATTTTTTGTATAAGGTTTATTTTCACTTCCATTTGATATATATTAATGTGATTATATTTATATTCATGACATTCAGTGATTCACTTGATGATTATTATCTTGATTTATTACAATGTTGTAAGGGACATTGTTTCGGTTTCCATTTCATTGTTATTTACTTCGTATTGTGAACCTAATCATTCTTATGTGGTGTACCTAATTCCCCTTTGAGAATATATTTCATTTGAAATTTTAAATATATTATATATACATATTCTTTTTTCATGGATATGAGTATATCCTTATGCTGTGTACCTGTTTATATACAGTGTTTATTTGGAATGTTGTTTTAACTATTGAAATATTGATGAATATGTATCCTCTACTCTATATGGATATTGAGAAGGAAAATTGTACTTGTATTAAATATATATATATAAATAATTATTTGGATTTTTAGTGAGGTGTGGGGCCCTATATATACCCTCAAATAATTGATAGGTCTCACGGTACAAATCAGTTGGTGACAAATCCTTCGAGTTTGTTTCCAAAACAGAATCAGATGGGTATCCACCCACAAACATAAAATGTTTCCTTGTAATTGAAGTATCATATTACATATACATGATTTCCAATTAATATAAATTATTTTTATTCATTTTCAGTTATTACTACCCCAGACGATGTCAATATGAAAAAATTTATGGATGCAGTTTCATTCTCAATTTATTAATGGTGTGTGTTTTTCATTTATTCGCCATGCTATATTGACATGAAAATACGAATATTATTCAATTATTGGTTATTAAAGATTATGATATTTTTAACACTTACTAATCATTTGAGCTCACCCATTTCATTTGTTTACCTTCTATAGGTTATGAAGAGGAGACCATTTATTTAGTTCTCATACATATAGTTTGTATGGTTTTGGTATGTATGGTATTTTTTACCTTTCCCAATGTACTTTGGGTATCATGTATGTATCTTGTTTCTTAAAGACTACTAAACTGATCATTCCTTTGGGATTTCATACCTTTTAATCATTCCAATGTAATAAGTAATGCATCGCCTCTGGAGGTCTAGAATCGGGGTGTTAAAATATATATATTTTTTGAAATGAAATTTCTTCATTAATTCAATAATAAGACATCCCCATAATAAGTGATAATTTATAATAAATAAATATTTTTAAACATTGTAATAACATTTTTATATTATCATTAATATTTTTTAAACATTATATATGTTTCATAAAATAATAAATTTTTTAATTATTTTTCAAACATTTTAGTAATCGTTGTATACTTGAATGTTTAAATATTAATGTTTTTTGATATAATAACATTAAAAATGTATAAAAAACTTTATAAAAGCATTTCTATATAAATTTTAATAAAACACAATTATATATATTATAAATGTTAAATTATAAATGTAATATTATTTTTGATGATAAATAGAAAACTGATAATATATATATAAATACATACATAAATATATATAAATGATTATGTATTTAAATTTATTCATGTTATTATATATATATATATATTTAAATTTACATTTTAAATACTACAATAAAAATTTTGGGCATAATTGTTTTAGTGAAACCTTTACAAGGTATATTTATAAATAGTTATATCAATACATAGTTTATTATTTCTTAAATTTATGTATAAATATGAATATATATATATGTGTGTGTGTGTATTATTAGTTTTATATATATTTATATGTATTTAAAAAAATTCCATCATAAATATATATAGTTTTATTCATTTGTAAAAAAATTTATATTTTTATATTTAGAATACTGAATGTGAATTCATTATTAGTATATATATATATGTGTGTGTAGGTATATACTAAGATATACAGATATACACTCACAGAAAAAATTAATAATGTTTTTATTTAAATACTTAAATATATATGGTTTTCTAAATGTATGTATACTCATTAATTGTTATATATAATTATCTATATTCAAGTATGAAATAATACTGAGTATGCACATATATATAGTAATAATAAATTTACACACCGAAAGACACACACACATATATATAATGTATTTTTACTTGTATTGTACATATGTGTAACAAATATAAGTATGTATATGTATACATACAAATACATATAGTAATATGAAAATATGAATATTTGTAATTTTATTTTAAAAAATGTACATATCTCCATCAATAAATTATTACATGTACATACATACACATACCTAGAGACATTCATAAATATAGATATAATTACCCAAATAATTAAATGAATGAATATATATATATATTTTTATTAATATAATTATTCATAAATTTAATATATAAAGTACATATAAAAATAAATAAATAAATTTATAAACATATGTACGAGTATGGTAGTACAAATCTCTCATGGGATATTTTCTCGGCAAAACTACCACATCATATTCACACTTCAAATCCTCCAGTGGAGATTGGAAGTATGAATCTCCCATGAGAAATTTATTATGGGATTCTCCTATAGTAATTCCACACTACAGATCCCCCAGTGGAGATTGGAATTACGAATCTCCAATGAGATAATTTCGTTACAAAATTCTTAATGATAGTTTTCACCATATATCATTCAATGGAGTTTGACACTATGAATTTATAATTGCATATATATTTAAAATATAAATCAGTATAAGACATTGATAGTATAAATTTACCATTGTAGATTTATATATAGTTATTTATACATGCATATCCATTTATATACTTATTTATATATACACTTATGTGGGTGTATAATTGAAAATATTTACATTAATATATCCATATACATGTAAATATTTACATTAATATATCTCTATATTCTTATATATATATATATATGAAAGTATATAGGGTTTTAGTTATTTTTTTATCTACTAATATTTATTTATATATCGTTTTATAAATGTTTTAATGAACCGACCTAGGTAACCCTCATACCCAGCACCCGACCTGATCTTTCACATACTCGAATGGCATTCCCGTTCACCATGGGATGACGACATGAACGTGGGAATTGAATGAAAAAACCAAGGGAATTATTTCTCCCAAGCTAAAAAACCTAATGGAATATATATACAAGGAAGGAAGGGAACAACCGAAGACTAAGAAAATATATATGCCATAATTTTAAGAAAAAAACAGAAACAAAACAACTATAACAGTAGCTAAAACTCCAAAAGACAACTCCAACTGCAAGGGAATCAAAACAAATAGCTACTACAACAATGAAATGGATGAACTCCAACCATATCACAATCAGATACCCATCCCAGCTGACATGAATCTCACCATCTCACTGCGGCACCTTGCCTTTCCATGCACTAGAAGACAAATAAATATCTACACACCACCGAAGCAGTTCATAGTGTGTGAGCTAACCACCTCAGTAAAATCCCACCCAGGTGTTCCATAACATGTCTCTGTAAAAAAAATTTGGTATTCTCATTTTTAAATAAAACATGGAATAATAAGTAGTAAAACAGTTCTATAAAAAACATTGTAAACATCCACGTTTCACGGTTCTAAAAAACATGGTATATCATTTTCCAATGCATATTTCCATATCATTTTCACAAGTATAAAAATTCATATCAAGGCCAACTTAGAAATCCATGTAGTATAAATTAAAAGCATATATATCACAACACTAATGAATACTATAGGTCTACGAAGCAGACTACTCATAACAAAATAATTATGTGCACAAAACTGATCCTAGAACAACAGGACTTTGAAGTAGAGGAAAACCCCATGAGTAATCCACCCAAAATGTCAATATCAGTCTCCTTCAACAATAGGCCTCAGGAATAAAGGAAATCCCCTAGAAAACCCTCCTTGATAATAAAAAAAATTGATGATGGCCTCAAGCTAAACCTTCTACCATTATACCTAAGGTAACCCATGTTCTCAATTTTACAATTCAATTTAAATGTTTTGAAAACAATTGAAAACCATTTATATTCCATTTATCAAAATTCAGGGAAACCCTTTTTACATTCAAAAACATTATTCAACAAAAAAACAACCATTCTATTTTAATAAATCAATTTATAAAGCAATTTGAAATCATGATCATTATCATAACGTAGAGAGGGAACCACCTACCTCAAAGTTTAGGTCGCACCCACCCGCAAGAGAATCTAAAACCAAAAACGAAACCCAACCGCACAAAAAGAGACCCTAGGATCCAATCCATGACAATATGGATTCAAAAATAAACACAAAATGTTGGAGGAAGATAGAAAAAACACATAACTCAAAGAAGGAAACCCGCCACACCACAACCAATGTAGGAAAATGGCCTCCAGAATGAGATCGCATAGCAGATCTTGAAGATGATGACAAGAAATATCCAACATGAATCACCAGATCTGATTCCGAAAGGCTGGGGAACTATCCTGAACAATATCTAGAAAAAATCGGAGATAAAGCTTACCTGAAGAGACGTACTATAGAAACAACAATGAATCAGAGCTGATAAGATCAATCAAAAAAGGTGAGAAGACGCTTTAAAATGCCTAGGTAGAGTCTAGGGTTGAGGGAGATGAATTACGGAGAGACAAGGACCAATAAAAAATCCCGAATGTATGAATTTAAACTGGGAATGGTATGGGTCGTGACATGTACCCCTTGGTCACAATGTGATGGCCATTATCGATAAGTTACGCTGATGAACTCATTGCCTCAGTTTAAAAACCAACATTTTCACACTACACGACACATAACCATCATTAACGACTTGTAAAATATCACAAAATGACCTCCCCCTTCATGATGTGGCATCCCAAGACACAACATGCAACCACCTCCAAGTACACGGCATGTAATTTAGGTACACGGGCTTCTACTTGTTCTGCAGTCTTTAGTAAAACCAAAAAAAATCACATTCAATGATTTTATAACCAGACATGAACTTAGAATGAGGAAAAAGTACCCCAATCAAGGTAATATGATGTTATAAACTCCTAAACACAAATACATTCCATCCCTAGGATGTCATGTGGAATATTTATATTCTGGAATGAGATGAGGCCACTGCTCCCTCATCAACAACTCGCATTCCCAAGTCTAATGATAATATGATCCTTATTTCCACAGAACTCTGACCAATAGAATCATATTCCCATGCAAGAAAATCTCTTGAGAGTCAACGATCTCAACTCGGTTCTCTAGAATAGAAAAATCTAGCTCAAACTCAATTTTATCCCAACGTAGAACATGATTGGGGTTAGGGTGATACTTCCTGAGGTGAGATATGTGTAAAACATCATGAATGTTTGTCAGCTAAAAAAAGTACTAATAGATAAGAAACTTCCCCTATCTGTTTAGTGATCTCGAACTATCCAACATATCTCAGAGAAAACTTTACCTATTTTCAAATTCTATAGTAACCCAACTGAGGATAAACATTCATGAAAACCCAGTGACTGACAAAAAAATCCAAAGAATGACTCCATCAATCTGTATATGATTTTCATTGAATTTGGGATATAACCAGATGTCACCACACCTCATGAATCTTTTACAATGTCTCTTGAACTAGACTTGGTCCAACCAAAGCTACATCACCCATCTCTGCCCAACAAAGAGGTGATATGCACATGCGACCATACAATGCTTCAAAATGAGCCATTCTGATCGACGACTGGTAACTGTTGTTGTAAAAAAACTCGACTAGTCATAGATGGATATCTTGTGATCAACTAAAATCCAAGATGAAAGCATGAAACAAATTATCTAACATTTTAATTACACACTTTGTCTGTCCATCTTTCTGTGGATGGTATGTTATGCTCAATTTGACATGAGTCCACATTGCCTCTTGAAGAATCCTCCAGAACATTGAGGTAAACCTATGATATCTATCTAAAACAATAGCAGAAGGACTCCTGTGTAACCTCACGATCTCTTTGACATACATCTTACCTAGATATTCATCTGTAGTGGTGTCTTTGATCGGTGTAAGGTGAGAAGAATTCGTCAACCGATCAACAACCACCCAGATAACTTTTCCCTTGGGGTGTACATGGAAACCCAACAACAAAATCAATGGACACATAATCCCACTTCCTAACTAGAACTGGAATAGGATGAATCATACCATATGGTTTCATGTGCTTTTCCTTTATCTATTGACAGGTGTAACAATGGGACACATAATCTATGTTTTAGCTTCATACCTGGCCACCTGAACCATATTCTCATGTATGAATACATATATGTAGTGCATGGATGAATGGAAAATGAATATCTTTGAAAATAAACAAAGACTAAACTTCTCACAGGTTCTGGGATGACGACTCACCTCCTCAAGTGAAGCATTCCATTTGAATATAGAGACTAACCAGGAACTATTTCTACACTATGAAGGTTTTCAGGAATCTTATAAATATTATAATATTATTGATGAATTTTCAAGATGGACTCCAAGAGAGATGATGAAACTAAACCCTAGATGAAACCATCCCAGAAACATCCTCTTGGGAATCCCAGTGAAACTAATTGAAAAGATCTATAAGATTCCACTCTTTCTTCTATTCCAGAACAGTCTTTGACAGTAACTTCCTGCTTAGAGAGTCTGCAACCAAATTCTTTTTCCACAGGGAGTAAGCGATGTCCATGTCAAATGTCTGAAGGCATTCTACCCATTGATTCTATCGGATATTAAATTGATTCTATGAAATGATATAGCTTAGACTCTTATAATCAGAGAAACCCATGAACTTCTCCCTAAAGAGATATTGCTGCTAACATTTAAGTACCTTCATCACTACAACAAGCTCTAAATCATGAGTGGGAAAGTTCATGGAATGTGTTTCATGTTGGAGAGATCCACAAGCTACCACACAATCAACCTACATCACTATTCATCCAAAACCAGCACCATATGCATCATAAATCACCACGTACCCCTTAACAGGCTCATGTAAGATCAGAACAGGTGCCAATGTCAAAATTCATTTCACTTCATCAGAGGAAGACTAGAACTTCTCATCCCATGAGAATTTCACAACCTTATTGGTAAGACCAGTCAAGGGTGATTCTAGATTATAGAAATTCATAATGAACCATTTATAATATTTAGCAAGACCAAGTGAGCTTCAAATTTTAATGATATTATGTGGTTCCTTCCATGATAAAATATCTTTTACCTTCTCTGGATCAACTGATAAGCCATGCTATGAAATTCTATGCCCCATGCACGTCACTTCTTGAATATATAAATTTCATTTTAAAATATTTCCATAATGATAGTGATTTCTCAGAATCTCCAGAACCAAAATCAGATGGATCTCGTGGTCACACTCAGACATTTAATAAACTAGAATATCTAATATGAAAACTATCACAAAAGAGTCAATATATTAATGGAATACCCTATTCATCATGGACATAAAACTATAGGATCGTCATACAGACCAAAAGGAATCACGAGATATTCATAATGGACATACCTATTATTAAAGGCCTTATTAGGTATATCAGACTCCCAGACACTAATATTATATCATCCCTGCCATTTCTTAAATTACTATTACATTATTTGAAAGATAAACAACATAATAGTATTACACATAGAGTATCCAAAGGTTTAGTTTCTTGGGAAAATTAGGACCATACATAACAAATACATCATCAACAATAAACATTTATTTAATATCATCTTCTCTAGTTTCTAAGTGGAACTTGTCCTCTCCTTTGTACATGAAGCCACCTGAGGATATACATCAAAATGGGTGAGCTATAAGACCATTAAGAGGATATATAAAAACAATAAATAATGGGGTGAGAATAATCATAACATAGGAAAAAGTTCATGAACATGAGAGGAGAATAAATAAAAGACTTGAAATGTGGAAATGCATAAAAATGAAACAAAATGTCTTAGTTGTTAACTATCACACATACTTGTGAACCAAGATAGAATCTTGTTGAAACATCATTTCACATTTACTCATGAGATTCATCACATTACCCAATGCATTGGAGCACTATATAATTCCGGGCGCACTCATCACATCATAACATTATCATTTATCATTCATTCCACAATGAACATATAACATAAATGAACATAACTAACCCATGAAAAGGAATGTGTTTTATCTCATAAGAACACATTCATAAAAATTGGGTTCCCAAAAGAAATAGGGAACACCATACTTGATACAAGAACCATCAACCTTAAATGAGAGGTAAAAGTTGAGTTCTTAAGAGAAGAGTTATTTCAGAAAACATTTGGATTGACATAAACTTTATCAGAAAACTTGTATATCCTAGAAAAGGAATGAAAATGATGAACAAAGGATCTTTAAGGAGTGACCATATCAAAAATGGAGTGAAAGAGGTAGAACCCGAAGGATGAATGTTGGGTTCGAGAATTTCCCCTTACCTTGTACCCGAATGCTTCCTTCTCTTTAATGTCCTATATAATGAGATTATATTAATTAATTAGAAATCCATAACCATGTGTACATTATTAGGTTTAATTCTTGTTTCATTATGTCATTTTATGTTGATTTGGATGACATATAGAGTTTAAAAACATTGTTCGGGGATGTTCGTTTTTATGGTTTTTCATGGGTGGTTTACATGTATTCTTAAATTGATGTTCAGGTAGAACATGGGTAAACATCAAGAAATCATATTAAATGTTATTAGTGATATTACAGGAGATTGAATGATTTTATAATGAATTATATTAGATCCATGTGGGTGAATCATTATATAATAATTAAATGATGATTATTTTGGTTAATTTGAGCGGTTTTTGGATCACAATAAACTTTTTTAACCATTCACTTAGTAATATGGACATAGGTTATTTCAAAAACTTAAATTAGAACATAATACATATAACATATTCTGGTTCAACCATAAAAATGGTTTCATGACTAGATCTGAAGGTAGAAATGGAAGAAGAGAGCATGTCATTTTTGAAGGGGATAAATTAACACCTCATGAACAACGTTCTCTTTGATAAAATAAAAGGAAGAGGGAAACGGTGTGTGGTGATATAATATCCAATTAGTATCATAAAATTACATTATATGTATATTACTAGAGTTATAACCCAATTTGGATGAACATAGGTGGGGAGAGATCAGGAAATGAACTTGAACTTGAATAGAAATTAAAGGAAAAGAGGGAGAGAAATTACCTCTTAAATTTTTCTCTTGAGATCCTCTTTAAGAAAGCTAGTCTTGGTATTTTGATGAGACCAGTAGCTTTTGGATGTGGGGGAGGTTCTAGGGAATATGTTTGGGCAGAGTTTATATAAGTCTTGGAGCTTGAGAGGTGTGAGTAAATGAGGGAGTGAAGGGTGGCTTTTATAGTGTAGGGGAGAGGGGTTTCCTTAATATAAAATTCATTAGTTTATTAATTTATCCTAAGACAAGGAATAGTGAGTCTTTGATGGCCAATAATAGTAATTTTATAATGTAATCCTGAACCAAGTGGGCTCACATCAGCAGAAAATCATCGATTACTCAATAAATACATTATTTAGCATTTATTGTGAATTATCGGATTCTACTATTCATCAAAAATTCAAGTACCTTAGAAGATTCCCAACAATTCTCCCCAAACATTTTTTGATGTGTAAAATCCAAAAATGAAGTCCATTTTTCAAAAATATTTTTCTAAATATTATCATAATTTAGTTAAAAGACAGTTTTTAAGATTAAAACTGATTTTATAATGCTTTCAAAAATTATGTAGGGTCTTATAAAATTATCTAAAAACAATTAAACATTGATTCAATAATTAATGAATACATTTCAGGGAAATAAATATTCTTTGAAATTAATTAGTTAATTATAATTAATTATTTATGACTTATAAAATACCAAAAACGTTTACTAAGGTCAAATTGTCACTTTCTAAGATGTCTAAATTTTATATAGGTAATATTACTCTTATGTTGGATGATTTACTATTCATAAGGGTCACATTACTATTCATAAGGGTATGTTACTATTCATATGGGTAGGTGTAACACCCCGAGATTTTATGGAAAATATTATTTTAATTTCATTAATGTCTTATGTTGTATTCTACACCAAGATTACACTGCGCTATACACAACACCGTATTAGCTTGCAGTATACGCAACACTATTCTTGGACCGTGTTACACACAATTTTGATAATAGTTATTCTACGCAACATTGAGTATATATATATATATATATTAAATGTATAAATGAAATATGGTTGGATTCTGTTATACGAAACAACGAAGGATTCTTTCACAACACGCAACCCTGACTTGGCTTGCATTACACGCAATCGCGACCTTCCTCGATAGCGTGTGTTGTACGCAATACCGGGTTTTAATAAACAATGTTATATTATTATAATATTGTCATGAACTAGCCGTTATGAATAGTATTAACTAAATTTTGAATTTTATAACATTATTATTCATCTTACACATTTCTAGAACATGGTATAAGAACAAAATAAATTTTTCGGGTAAAATAAGTATTTTTCAAAAAATGCAGTTTTACCGCCTTTTGATGGCACACCCACATTAAATATAGTTTTTGACATGTTTATATGTTCAATTTGACAAAACAATATTCTTCTTTTGAATCAGGATATAAAAATTTACATTAGATAAAGTTTTGATATTTTTCCGATAACTTTCATATTTTAATGAATAGTAAAAACACGCTATATTTTAATTAAAAACAACTTTTTTCATCGTAATATCTTATGTGGTTAAATTTTAATATTGAATGGTTTTAAAGAGAATATATTTTTACCATTTAAAATAATTTATGTCATTAGCATTTATTTTACCTTGAATTCGTAGGTTAAATCAATTCAATCTTTTGCAATGTTTTAAACAAAAACCCGTTTTTATTCGACAACGGGATTAATTTTAATTTAATTTCTGCAACTTCTGTGTTTTGAATTTTAAAAAATGGATTCCATATTTGGAATCAGTGGGTCCAAATTATGTTAATAAGCTACTTTTTATTTTTGGGAATTATGAATAGTAACTACGGTAAATTTTATTTACCATAGTTAAAGGTAAATCGGGTAATTAAGGGTAAATATAATATTTTAAAATTACCCTAACAAATGTCAAAATCCAATTGGATGACTACAAGTCGACCCATATCACCTAAGGGTCGGATTAGAATCATTTAATGGACATTTTTCATGAAAATAACTTAATTATTATTAAAACCAAAGAAAGTGACAACATGTCACTCTCTTAAATCTTATAAGTATATTAATTTTAATTTAGTGATAAAATTCATGAAACTTCGAACATGAATATTCTACAGAAAGCTAATGAAATTATATACATCATATAAATTTATTTATAATTATTAGGGATTAAATAATTATCATTAAGTATGACACAATAGTGATGCAGAAATTGTTTATCTAGTGAAAAATCAAGAATACTGTTTTTATTAAACTAATAGTGACCATAAAATGCACAAATACCTAACCAAAACATATTGGACATGTAAATGTAAACCATAAGCATTCAATGGGCGAATATTTGACCATTTGGAGCCTTATAAAAGAGATTATGACACTTAAATTATTTTATTTTAAATGATGCCAAAGTTGTCACCTTCATAATTTAATAAATATAACAATTTAAATATTGTGATTTTAAGATGATAAATTCGAGTAAAAGTATTATTGTGAAAGGTAATATATTTATCTTAATCATAGGATTTTATTTTAAATTTTTATACAACAAATAAGTATATTAAATAATTATACAAAAATGATGTAGTAATTATTTTATTAAGAGATAAACCAAATAAATGGTTTTAAAAATAATAAAATAAATATTATATGAACTATTTAATGTGATACACTAATTTTATAGATACCTATGACCTTTTATTAATATATTAAGCTTTTAGTTCGAACATATCTTCTGTATATATTTTATTTAAATTCAAATAAATGAAGAGTGTCAAAATTGACACTATTGTTATTTTACAAAAATAACATATTATAAAATTGTTTAAAAATCACAAAAATATTTAAAAATTATAAATTTATATTTATATGGTCTATAATGTTATAAAGTAAACAATTATGGAAAATTCACAACAAATAAGTAATTATTTGTTATAATTTAAAATTTAGGATTTTATTACCACAAATAAACTTAAATAGATTAAATAAGGATAAATGAAAATGATAAGGTTTAAAATAAGATCCAAACATGTCTAAATTTGATTGGTTGATGATATTACAACCCTATCTCATCTAATCTTCGAATATGAGTCATTTTTGGAGGTTTTTTAAGTGGGGTTAGATTTATTATAAATTAATATTTTTAAGAATTCCTAAGGTGCCCCTCTCCTCCCTTATAAAAGGGAACCTCCTCCCCCTCCTCCTCGCACAACATTGAGCCTTAAATCTCGGCCAACCCCTGCCAAAATCTCTTCTCCACTTCCCTAGAATAATCCTAGAGGTCCTAATCTTCTTCAAAGACCAATATTAGTTCCCTAAGTGGAGGATTCAAAGAGGCGTTTCAAAGAAGAGGTAATATCCATTACCGATCTTTTCAATTTCTTTATTCTTCAACTTCTTCTTCTTTAGTTGTTTCCTGACAAAGTAATAACATCAGTATTACTTACATACTGATATGTTATTATAAATATGAAACAACTCTAATTAACCTTCTATCCATCCTGCGGAAAAAGGAAATCACCGCGCGTGCGTACGTACGGAATACCGTCTCCACGCCGTGGTGTAATCTATTTTCTACCACCACCTTAATTGGATGGGTATAAATGTGTAATGAGTAACTATATATGATTATTATAAATTGATATTGATACTGAAATAGTATACATACACTTCAACACAATTCCACGACCATGGGAACGATATCATAGCTCGTGCGTACGTACGGACTACCGTCTCCACGACGCGATGAGATTAATTCTCAATGATTATCCATTCATGAATGATTATAAAGTATATATAATAAGTACTAATGAAATATATGACCTAATAATGATACTGGAATTATTTATATTTATATTTTTGTCATCTACTTAATTCCATTCAATTCAATAAGGAAACGAAAACAGCGTTCATGCGTACGTACGGACTACCGTCTCCATGAACGGTGTATTTCTTTCCATTTACTGATTTATTATAAATGTATATTATGAATATATATATATATATAAATAATGTTTTATATTCTGGAATTATGTAATCATGATCTAAGTAATCGTATGAATAATTACAAGTTAAAAACACGAACGACAAATGAGACGATTTTACCCAAAACGCTACTTTAACATGAATTTACAAAAGAACGGGTAATATAAAGTCATAAGTGGACCATATATGATATAATAACAATGAATATGATTCTGGAATAAGTCCATAACATTATTTAAATCATTATACAGGAGGTTCGGACACTTACAAAGCAAGTCGGACCTAAGGTAAGGGAAATATCACAATCTCATTTTTATCCGAGATTGTTTATTCGTAAGTATTTACTGGGGTTTATTTTATCATCCAAATCCATGTTTCATAAATATGTAATATTATTTCCATCCACCTAAAATTGTTTAAATCCATTTTTACCCTTCGGTAAGTTTTTAGTAAAAGAAATGAATGGAATCTTTTGTCGTTTTTCGTACGAGGCACTTTTTGACTTTTCCGACAAAAGTACGAAAAATGTTTTTTTAACTTATACGGCATGAATGGATTTTTAAAACATTATTTCCAAGAAGCATCCTTTACAAGTTTTCATGTTTATATTTAATCAACTTCTTTTAGTTAAAAATTTTATGACATGTTATGAAAGGAAAAGTGTTTTTGAAGAAGAAAGGATATTTTCCTCAAGAATGAAGTTCAATGGTTTTATCAAAATTATTTTCCATCTAAGATAATAAAGGGTTCTGTTTTTATCCATATTATTACATTGATTTTATTATGTTGTGATGGAATTATTTTTATGAATTCCTTTATCGTATATGAATTGTTTTATGATTTCACAATGTTTAAGATTCCCATTTTTATTACATGGGTTATGCAATGATGTATGTTTTATGATTTTGTGGCACACATAAGAATGGTATCATTATGAGATGGGTGGGACCTATATCTCTCTCCAATGCTTTGGGTAAAGATTTTATATCTCATGAGATAGACAGGGCTGGAACGGTAGGTTATACCGGTTCAGTGAAACAGGACTGAAACGAGGGTTACTCGATTAAGAAAGGGACTTTGTCCACTAAGATAGTCTTGGAAATGAGTCTTGACTAACAAGAAATGATTCTCTATGATTATGTGTGAATGCCACAAAGTTTCATGATTTAAGTTATGATTATTGTGATTACATTTCACTGCCATGATTTAACCCATGTTATGAAATTATGATCTCTTTTCCAGGTTAAGATTTCCAAAAGTTATGTGCTTATGTATATGATGTGATTGATATTTATTTTGTTTACCCTTACTGAGCATTTGAGCTCACCCTTTTATGTTTTCTTTTCTCTAGGATATAATGAAAGGTTTTAGGTAAAAAAAAGTTCTTTATGGGAGATTTTGAGGATCTTTCACCACGATTAGAAGATTACGTTCCGAGTTTCCAAAGACACTAAACTATTACGATCCTTGTGTGTGTGTTTTTGTTATGTACCAAGTATTCCGCAAAAGTAATGTAATGTCCATGTACGTCAAGATTCGGGTCTCTACAGTAGGTCACTATTCACCAGAAATTATTTCTGTTTCGTTAGACTCAAAAAATAATCTTGAACACAACCGTGTATGTCGAATTTTTGAAATTCAAAACATAGAACTGAAAACCTTATATTTAAAGGTCACTTATCACTTAGAAGTTCATTTTTTGTGTTTCTATTTTATTTTATGACATAATTATAAGAAGGGATTTTCCATTGAAAAATATTTGGGTCGTTACATTCTTCCCCCCTTAAGAAATTTCGCCCATGAAATTTCAATTTACCCAAACAGGTGAGGGTACTTCTCCTTCATTGCCTCTTCTGGTTCCCACGTTGCTTCCTCAAACTTATGGTTCCTCCACAACACTTTGACAAGTTGGGTTGTCTTGTTGCGTAGAACCTTATCACTTCAGTCAAGAATCTTTACTGGCTGCTCCTCATAGGAGAGATCATTTTCCAGCTACACCACCTCTGAGTTTAGTACATGTGAGGGGTCTGGTATGTACTTCCTTAGTAGTGATACATGAAACACATCATGAACTTGAGCCATATTCAGTGGAAGTGCTAGACGATAGGCCATGGCTTCTATGTGGTCAAGGATCTCAAAGGTGCCAATATACCTTAGGCTTAGCTTCCTTTTCTTCTCGAATCACATAAATCTCTTCGATTGAGATATTCCAAGGAAGACATTATCTCCAACGTCGAACTACAAGTCCTTTCGACGGTTGCCAGCATAGCTCTTTTTCAGACTTTGAGCAGCTCTGATGTGTTTCTAGATGACTTGAACCTTCTCTGTCATCTCTTGAACGAGATCGGGACCAAGTAGCTTTCGTTCTCCAACTTCATCCAAACAGGTTGGAGTTCTACATCGCTTTCCATAAAGAGCTTCATATGGAACCATCTGAATACTCGAGTGGAAGCTATTGTTGTACGATAACTCAACCAATGGGAGATTCTGATCCCAACCCCCTTTGAATTCTAGAGAGCAGGCTCTTAGCATATCTTCAAGCGTCTGAATAGTCCTTTCAGATTGGCCATCAGTTTGGGGGTGATAGGGCATGCTGAAATTTAATTTCGTACTCAAATCATGTTGAAGGCTCCTCCAGAATTTAGATTGAACCATGGATCACAGTTAGAGACAATTGAGAGTGGACCACCGTGCAGTCTCACCACTTCCTTCACATATATCTTTGCAAGTTGTTCAAGCGATAGGTCTTCTCGAATAGTGAGAAAATGGGATGTCTTGGTGTGTCGGTCAACCACAACCCATATCACATTACTTCCCTTTGATGTCTTCGGGAGACCTATGATAAATTCCATAGTAACATTTTCCCATTTCCACATGGGTATAGGCAATGGCTGCATCATGCCTTTGGACTTTTGCCGCTCAGCTTTAACTTGCTGACATACCAAGCACCTTGATATATATTCTGCAATCTCCTTCTTCATGTTATCCCACCAGAATTGTTCTCGGAGATCACGATACATCTTGGAACTCCCATGATGGATAGAGAAAGTTGAGTTATGTGCATTATCCAATAGCTCTTTCTTTATCCTGGGTGATGAAGGCACACAAAACCATGTTCCAAACCGAATCACACCATCATAATCGATATTGAACTCATGCAGCTTACCTTCCTTTACTACATTCACCCTCTTTTTTATCTCCACATCATCCCTTTGTGATTACTCAATCTTCTCTTAGATGGATGGTTGCGCAATCATTTAGGCATGGTATGATGTATCCCCTTCCCTTACGATTCCCAAATCCATCCTTTTCATATCCACGAAGATAGAGTCTTTCTCAATCTGCAGCATGGATAGAGTATCATGTTCTTTTCTTCTTAGAGAATAAGCTACCTTGTTTTCCTTTCCAGGATGATAATGAATAGAGCAATCGTAATGAATGATTATCTCTAACCATCTCCTTTGATGCATGTTGAGCACCTTTTGTGTGAATATATACTTTAGGCTCTTGTCATCGGTGTATATTTCACACTTCTCTCCATAAAGGTAGTGCCGCCAGATTTTTAAGGAAAAAATCACGGTTTCCAGCTCTAGATCATGTGTCAGGTAGTTATACTCATGGATCTTCATCTGTCATGAGGCATAGGCTATCACATTGTTATTTTTCATGAGTACACAACCCAACCCTTTCTTTGAAGAATAACTGTATATCACAAAACTTTCTCCACTTGTTGGTAGTGTGAGTATAAGTGCAGTGATCAGCCATTTCTTTAGCTCCCTGAAGATTCCCTCACATTCTTCCATCCAGACATACTTTACCCCTTTCCTTGTTAACATAGTTAGTGGGCTTGACAATCGTGATATGTTTCTCACAAAACGTCGGTAGTACCCAGCTAATCCAAGAAAACTATGAATTTCTGTGACACTAGAGGGAATGGGCCATTCCTCAATCACCTTTGTCTTTGAAGGGTCCACATAAATTTCCTCACTTGTAATCACATGCCCCAACAATGTGAATTGATTCATCCAAAATTCACACTTGCTGAACCTGGCGTACAACTTCTTCTTTCTCAATGACGCCAACACAAGCCTTAGATATTCTTCATGTTCCTCCTTTCTCTTGGAGTATATGAGAATATCATCGATTAACACTACCAAAAATTTTTCTAGGTTATGTATAAAGACTCTATTCATCAAATCAATGATGATTTAAAGGGAATTAGTAAGTCAAAAGTGAATCACAAAAAAAATCATAGTTCCAATACCTTGTACGGAAGGCAGTCTTCTGAATATCGTCCTTCTTCACCTTTACCCGATGATAGATAGAACAAAGATACACCTTTGAGAAGTATTGACATCCTCTTAACTGATCTAACAAGTCATAAATCCTTGGGAGAGGATACTTGTTCTTTATAGTGATCTTTTTGAGTTCCCGATAATAAAAACATAGCAGCATGGTTCCATCCTTCTTGCTCACGAAGAGCACTAGCGCACCCCAAGGTGATGCACTGGGGCATATGAACCATTTGTCTAAATGCCCTTGCAGCTGCTTCTTTAACTCCTCTAGATCGATAGAAGCCATCCTATAGGGACACTTCGAGAAAGGAGTAGCTCTGGGTATGAGTTCAATTGAGTACTCTACCTCGTGATCCAGGGGAATTCAAGGTAACTCTTCGGGAAATACATTGGTGTATTCCCTCACGATGGGAATTTCCTTAAGGTTGGAACTTTCCTTCGACTCAACCACTTGGGCGATGTATGATTCTTCATAGGGAATCAACACCCACACCATTGAAAGATTTTTCAAAGGAGATTTATGATCTTCCTTGAATTTTTAAAGGATCATGGGATAGTTTGGAATATGAAAATATATTTCCTTTTCCCGGCCGTTGATATGTGCTCTATATAATGAGAGCCAATCCATTCCCATTATAGCGTCGAATTCCACCAAGGTATGTATTACATGATTTGACCGAAGAATCTTCCCACATACTCCAACAGGAGAAGAGAAAAACAATTGGGTTGCAATGATTGCCCCACTTGGTGTTTTTATAGATATCTCTATTTCAAGGTTTCAGGGCATCGATTATATAGTTCTAGAAAAGTTGCAAGATATAAAGGAATGCATAGAACCAGAATCAAATAATACTTTTTCCATTCTTGAGTGGATATGAAGTGTACCTTGTATGACTTTATTATCATGATCCACCTCCACAGTAGTGATGGAATAAACCTTCCCTTGTTCCTTTGGCTTTGTAGGATGCTGACGCTGATTACCATTGAGGGCTCGAGGTTTAGTGCACTGGTTTTCATAGTGCCCTAGCTCCCTACAGTTGTAGAATTGAACCACAAGTGGTTCTATCCTTTCAACGACTACATTCTCCTTCATTTTCGTGTCTTTTCGACACTCTTGAGCATGATGTCCTTCTTTCCCACACTTGAAGCATTTCCCCGTCCCTTTGAGGCAGTTCCCATGGTGCAACTTCCCTCATTTTTTTCATGTGGGTCATTGGTTTTTCATCCCACCTTTGTCATTAGATCTAGAAACTTGTAACTCCATCTTTCTTTTCTTATCACCATATCCATTGGACCATTCTCCAAACTTCGTCTCCACTTTGAAAGCACACCGAACAACTTCTTCATAACTCTTAAAGTATCGAATTGCAAGAGTATTTCGAAGGTGTGGTTTTAATACAGTAAAGAATCTATAAATTTTTCTATCATTATTGATAACAAAACCCGAATCATCCCTTGCGAGCCTTGTGAAATTCTCTTCATAGGTTGTGACAGATTCTCCTTCTTTTTTCTTGAGCTCTATGAATTCTCTCTCCATATTCATTTGAAGAGTTCTTTGGAAATACTTGTAAAGTATAATTATCTTAAAGTCTTCCCATTCCATATCTTCAATTTCCTCCCTTGTCATGGTGTTCTGAATCAAAGCCCACCATTGATCAGCTTCACCATCTAGACGATAAACAACTAGAGTCGCCTTCTCCGTCTCAGAATAGTGAAGCACAGAAAAGTCTTCTCCATGGAGTTGACCTAGTGTTCCGTAACTAGTGGATCAGAAGACCCAAAAAACGTTGATTGTTGTTGCCACTTAAAACATTCGATAGCCAGTTGCTCCCTCTTTGGTGATGAGGATGTTCCCCATTATTATGGTTATTTTTCATAACCTGAGATAATTGGGTAAACATCGAAATGATGTTTTGAAATGCACCTCCAAAATTATTGGAGATGTTATTCGGGCAATTGTTGCATTGGCCCTCGCATGAGTTGTTGGCCTAATTTCTCTCGGTTCCCACCATTTTCGAAAATAGAAAAGGTTAGAACAAAACATATGTAAACAATTCATGAATAACATATTTATTTAAACAATTTATAACATATGGGATCCCTGGGTAAATATTATTCTGTGCATATTTTTACTTAGTCTCATGCTATAGGTTTCATCAAGGGTTCACTAATCCTAATTCCCAAATTAACTAAACCTTGCCTCTGATACCAACTATAGAATTCCAACATTTTATTACATTACTATTACATCATTTCAAAGATAAACAACATAATAGTATTACACATAGAGGATCGAAAGGTTTAGTGTCTTTGGAAAATTAGGACCATATATAACAAATACATCGTCAACAGTAAACATTTATTTAATTTCATCTTCTCTAGATTCTAAGTGGCATTTTTCCTCTCCTTAGTACATGTAGCCACCTGAGGATATACATAAAAATGGGTGAGCTAGAAGCCCAGTAAGAGGATATATAAAGACAATAAATCATGGGGTGAGCATAATCATAACATAGGCAAAATATCATGAACATGAGAGGAGCATAAATAAAAGACTTGAAATGTGGGAATGCATAAAAATGCAAAATCATGTCTTAGTGGTTAACTACCACACATACTTGTGAACCAAGATATCATCTTTTTCACAAATCATTTCACATTTACTCATTAGATTCATCACTTTACCCAATGCATTAGAGTGTTGTATAATCCGAGTGCACCCGTCACATCATATAATTATCATTTATCATGCATGCCACAATGAACATATAACATAAATGAACAAAACTAAACCATGAAAAGTAATGGGTTTCATCTCATAAGAACACATTCATAAACATTGGGTTCCCAAAATAAAGAGGGAACAACATACTTGATACGAGAACCATCAACCTTAAATGAGAGGTAAAAGTTGAGTTCTTAAGAGAAGAGTTCTTTCAGAAAACATTTGGATTGACATAAACTTCATTAGAAAACATGTATATTCCAGAAAAGGAAGGAAAATGATGAAAACTGATCTTTATGTAGTGACTATATCAAAACTGGAGTGAATGAGGTAGATCCCGAAGGATGAAAGTTGGGTTCGAGAATTTCCCCTTACCTGGTACCCAAATGCTTCATTCTCTTTAATGTCATGTATAATGACATTATATTAATTAATTAGAAATCCATAACCATGTGTACATTAATAGGATTCATTCCGGATTTATTATGTAATTTTATGTTCTTTTGGATGACATATAGTGTTTAAATACTTTGTCCGGGGATGTTCGTTTTTATGGTTTTTCTTGGGTGGTTCACTTGTATTCTTAAATTGAAGTTCGGGTAGAACATGGGTAAACATACAGAAATGTTATTAAATTTTATTAGAGATAATACAAGAGATTTAATGATTTTAGAATTAATTATATTATATCCATGTGGTTGAATCATTAGATAATAATTAAATGATGATTATTTTGGTTAATTTGATCGGTTTTTGGATCACAACAAATTTGTTTTAACTTTTCACATATTAATATGGCCATAGTTTATTTAAAGAACTTAAAATAAAACATAATACATATAATATATTAGGGTTCAATCATAAAAATGGTTTCATTACCAGATCTGAAGGTAGAAATGGAAGAAAAGAGCTTTTCGTTTTTGAAGGTGATAAACTAACACCTCATGAACAACTTTCTCTATAATAAAATAAAAGGAAGAGGGAAAGTGTGTGGGGTGATATAATATCCAATTACATTATATGTATATTACTAGAGTTACAACCCAATTTGGTTGATGATAGGTGGAGAGAGATCAACAAATGAACTTGAACATGAAAGGAAATTAAAGGAGAAGAGGGAGAGAAATTACCTCTTAAATATTCCTCTTGTGACCCTCCTTAAGGAATTTAGTATTGGTCATTTGATGATACCAATAGATTTTGGACGTGGGTGAGGTGATATGGTAGATGTTTGGGTAGAGTTTAGATAAGCCTTGGAGCTTGAGAGGTGTGAGGAAATGTGGGTGTGAGGGTGGATTTAATAGTAGAGGGGAGATGGGTTTCCTTAAGATAAAATTCATTAGTTTATTAATTTCCCCTAAGACAAGAAATAATTAGTCTTGAATGACCAATAATAGTAATTTTATAATTTAATCCCGAATGAAGTGGGCTGACATCAGCATAACATCATCTATGACTCAATTAATACATTATTTAGCATTTATTGTGAATTATCAGATTCTACTATTTATCAAAAATTCAAGTATCTAAAAAAATCCCAAAAATTTACCCCAACCATTTTTCGACAAGTAGAATCTAAAAATGAGGTCAATTTTTCAAAAATAATTATCTAAATATTATCATAATTTACTTCAAAAAATAGTTTTTAAGATTAAAACTGATTTTACAATTCTTTCAAAAATTACGTAGGGTCTTATAAAATTATCTAAAAACTATTAGACATTGATTCAATAATTTATGAATACATTTCAGCGAAATAAATATTCTTTTAAATTAATTAATTAATTATAATTAATTATTTATGACTTATAAAATACCATAAATGTTTACTAAGGTCAAATTGTCACTTTCTAAGATGTCTAAATTTTATATAGGTAATATTACTCTTATGTTGGATGATTTACTATTCATAATAGTCGTATTACTATTCATAAGGGTATGTTACTTTTCATACGAGTAGGTTACTATTCAAAAAAAATTTATTTTTGTTTCATTAGACTCCAAAAATCATCTTGAACACAACCGTGTATGTCGAATTTTCTAAATTCAAAGCATAGAACTGACAACCTTATGTTTAAAGGTCACTTATCACTTAGTAGTTCATTATGTTGTGTTTTCATGATATTTTATGACATAATTATAAGAAGGAAATTTCCATTGAAAAAAATTTGGGTTGTTACAGATATGATGGTAACCCAAATGAATATTGATATTTGAAAACCAATTTTCTCCCTTCAATTGATCAGAAAAGTCATCCACACAAGGCCAAGGATAATTTTTCTTAATCGTTTGCTGGTTTAACTTACGATAGTCCACACATAATTGAAGTAAGATATCCGATTTCGTGGAAAAGAGAACATGAGATTCTCAAAGAAAAACACTTTGGTGAAGAGAAAACCTTTTACTAATAGGTTTTCTAACTGAATCTTGAGCTCTATCAACTCCACTGGTTCCATGATATAAGAAGGCATCGATAATAGATGCATACCTGGCACCAGGTCAATTATGAACTCTACCTATATCTCTTGAGGAAGAACAGATAAGTCATCTGGAAAAAACATAAGGAAATTATCGAACAATAATAGGAAGACCCTCAATAGAAGAAATGTCATCGAGCTCAAATGCAACAAAAATCAAAACAATCCTGAGCTCTGGGCGGGATGATCCTACAAGACCTGACCTCGGGTCCCACTATCTCTAAAACACCTGATGGATCCCATCAGAAGAAATAAGAAAAACACCCTAATGATAACAATCAACCTCAGCTCGACGAGCGACAAGCCAATCCATACCGATGATGACGTCAACCAAATTCATATCAAGAATGAGAAAATCCTTGACCAACTCTTTGTCATCTATTGTGAATGGACAAGAATGAAACCTGCACCCATGCTCTTTCCTCTTACCAAGAGGTGTCTCTAATTCCATTGTAATGGACATAATTTCTATTGTATGTTTAATAATATTAATAAAACGTGCAGATAGAAATGAGTGTGAGGAACCAGTATCAAACAAAGCAGTAGCTAATAATGCTGCAATAGGGAGAATATCTCTCACTGTTGCTAGACCTGCATCAACTTCCATTGGACACTCATCTAATGAGTGTAAATGCATAACTCTTGAAGCCTATGAATGGATCCCTATAGTATTTGAATCTTCTGACTACACCACAGTAGCCTTTGGAGCTAGAAAACCCTAACTATAATGAGGCATATTTATAGACTAGAAGAAACGATGTAGATGACAAAAAAAATCCACATCTATTTCATGTATTCATAGGCATAGAAAAATAACTTCTTGTGTGACCCCCCTTGGTGAACTAGTAGTAGGTTAGAGGCACACTTATAGCTATAATGGATTGTGTGGAGGAGGCTTGCTTCTGAGACCCACCTCCACCACTTCTGCGATGGTCCAACCACTTCTTCTTCTACCCATAGACCCTACTGAATCTATCACCAGTTGGAAGATAAGTGGTGGTGGAGTTTACTTTTTCTTCCATGTACATCTCAAACATCCTTTCTTCATCCACTATCTCTGCATAGGTAGAAAGCTTCAACACAACAGCTATGATCTAATGTCTGGTCTCAAAACCTGTAGGTACTTTTGTGCCTTTAACCGGTTATTCTTTACCACGTCCTGAGAAAAATGGGCAAGTTTAGAAAACCGGTTGGTGTAGCCTGACACCGAATGCTCTCCCTACTACAACTACAAGAACTCCAGATATTTTTCCAACATTAGAGACTCCAGAAAAAACCGCTAAAAGAACATGGTTGTACTTCAACCATTGCATTCTAAACTTGTGGAACATCCTAATCAACAGAACGGACTGCACGTACTACATTATCGATGATATTCTAATCCATAGATGGATTTACTTAAGTAGAATAAGCTACACCTTCCCGAGGAACTTGTAGAAAACGTATCAGAGGCATACTGCTACATTCTGAAACATAAGAACGATTAGACACTGAAAAAATCTCAGTTCAATCTTGAAAAACCATAAGAATAAACTACGATTTCAAAAGATAAAACCAACACTAGAGTCACAAATCCTGACATCCCATGGTAACTTGAGTCTTGTAACGATAACATTTGGTCTGACACTTATCATAACATACCTCCCAAGTCATGACAGTCATGTCCCCAGTCTAACAGAAGTCCCAAGAAAAAGATTTTTGAGGAAAAACCTCCTCTCATACAAAACTGTAACAAACCACCCTGGGTTACCCTAAAACCTGGAACCCAACCCAATCCGTCATATACCTAAAGGGTGTTCCCGATCCAAATAGGTTGGAGACAAGCACCCGACCATCGAATGGAAAAAACCAAGGGAATAATTTCTCCCAACCTGAACAACCACATGGAATATATATAGAAGGAAAGAAGGGAACATTGGATGACTAAAAATATATAAATTCCATAACTGTAAGAAAACAGTAGAAAAAAAACAACTATAATTGTAGATAAAACTTTAAAAGACAAGTTCGACTACAAGGGACTCAATACCAACAACTACTCCAACAATGACATGGATGAACTCCAACCATCTCACCATCAGCTACCCATACCTGCCGACATGAACCTCACCTCCTCACTATGGCTCCTTGCCTTTCCCTATACTAGAAGAAAAAATAAATTTCAACGCACCACCGAATCGTTGTGTGGGGCGTGAGCTAATAAGCTCAATAGGATCTTACCCAGGTGTTCTATAAAAATTCTATGTATAAAAAATATTGTATGCTCATTTTTAAATAAAACATGGAATGATAAGTAGTAAAGATGTTTTATAGAATCATGGTAACCATTTTTCTTTTCACAGTTCTAAAAAAAGATTGGTTATCATTTCCCAAATCATATTTCTATATCATTTTCACAAGTATCAACATGCATATCAGGGCCGACTCAAAAATCTAAGCAGTATAAACCAGAAGCACAAGAATCACAACACCAATGAAGACTATAGGTCTAGGAAGCAAACTACCCATACCAAAATAATCAAGTGAACAAAACTGATCCTAGACCAACGGGCCTAGGAAGAAGAGGAAAACCCCAAGAGTAATCCCCCCAAATTGTCAATATCAGACTCAATGAACAATGGGCCTAGGAATAGAGGAAAGCCCCAAGACAACCCTCCTTGATAATAACAACAATGGATGATGGCCACAAGATAAACCTTCAAACTAAGTATCCATTGTAACCGATATGCTCAATTTCACAATTCAATTTCAATGTTTTTAAAACCATCCAAAACCATTTATAATCCATTTTTCAAAGTCCATGGGAAAACATTTTTATTTCAAAACACTTTATCAACACACACAAAAACCATTCCAACTTCATAAATCAATTAATAATGAAATTTTGAATAAAGATCATGATCATCAGCTAGCAACAAAACCACCTACCTCAATGTTTGGGTCACACCCACCCACAAAAGATTCCAAAAACGAGATAGAAACCAAATAGCACAAATAAAGACCATAGGATCCAATAAATGTCTAGATTCATTCAAACATAAACACAAAATGTTGGAAAAAGTGAGGAAAACCACATACCTCAAAGAAATATGCCCTTTGCCGCACAACCAACAATGGAAAAAGGCCTCCGAAATGAGATCTCACAACAGATCTAAAAGTCTATGAAAAGATACAAAAAAATTCGATCAACAGATCCGATAACACAAGGCTAGGGAACTATCGCAATAAAACTCAAGGAATAATTATAGAGAAAACTTACTCAGATAATGCATTGTAAAAACAATTATGATCCAGAGCTAATTAGATCAATCTGAAAGGTGAGATGACTCTGAAAAATGCCTAGGGAGAGTCTAGGGTTGAGTTCCACGATGTTTGGAGAGGCAAGGACTGATCAAAACTCCCAACACATAACTTTAAACTAGGCATGCGCTGGGTCACGACGTATACCCCTTGGTCACAATTTGAATTCCATGTTGGATACGTTACACTGAAAAACATGTCGCCTTAGGTTAAAAAAGCAACATTTTTACCCTACACGATGCAATCCCATCTTTCAAGACGTTTACAACCTCACAGTGCGACCTATCCCTTCAAAACATGATCTCCCAAGCCACAACATGAAACTGACACCTATTACACGACATGTACATCAGTTACACGATGTGTACTTGTCCTGCAGTTTTGAGTAAAACTAGAAAAATCACATAAAAGGATTTTATTACTAAAAGGGAACATAAAATGGGGGAAAACTAAACCGATCAAGGTTATAGGATATTACATGTGTATATCTATATATTATTGTTTTAATATATATTTATATACTAATATGGATTTATGAATGTATGCATATATATACATATATTTTCTTATGTGTTTATAATTATCAATGTATTAATATATTTTTAAATACATGTATATGTATATAAATATATATATTCTTTTATGTATACATTAATATGATTAACATATACATATATGTATATAAACACTATTTATTATATATGTTTTTATGACGCTTTCGTCGGGGCACGTGCGCATCCGTCCGTGGAGGAGGAGGACGCGCTGCGATTGTGGCCCCGTGTTCCCACTATCCAAAGGCGGGCGACATTCGCTCCTTATTCAGGGACGTCTGCTCCATGATCGAAACGGGATGATGGGATGTCAGTTCTTCCTTCTGTGGATTCCTCCTCAGAACTCGTCACCTAGTTCGGATCTCCCTCATAGATTTAATACGTAGTTCGTGAAACTCTTCCTAGTTCCATGTTTCCTTGGATGCCGGTTAATTACATTGCTTCTGTCAGGACATTCCAAAGGGTCCGGTCAGGGCAGCAACCTTCAGTCGGGGGAGTAGTCACGTTGAGGCATCAGTAGCGTGTCTTGATGCTGGGGAACCTGGCATGTCTGTCTATTATCCCAGATCACAGGGCTTCTCGAGGGCGTGGAAGCCCGATGCATCCCACATCGAGCGCGGGGAATTATATGTCATAGACACATATCTGAGGTTTTCTTCCGCTTCCCATGTTTAACACATGGTACGCCGCGAATTTAACGTCCAGCGGAGATGGATCAACCCAACCGGAGCCTTAGCTAGGATAGATCGGATTGAGGGATTCCCCTTGAAGGGATGCCGATAACGGGGCCAGCCCATGGGCAGCTGTGAAGAGGAGCGTACCGACATGGTCTCACCGAGATTTGACGGTCCGGGAGAGAATCGGAATGGGTGATATGTGGAAGAATGGAGTGGAGGGGGAGTGAAATGGGACCATCACAGGGGTGACGGTGAAGTTGGGCTTAAGCCTTGAAGAGGCTTCCTACATATCCTCGTGGCAGGGAATCAAAGTCCGCGTAGTTCGGGATGGTGCCGGTAAACTGACGTGAAGGTGGACCATGGCCCGATGAATGTCATCAGCGAACCAACGTGAAGGTGGACCATGGCCCGATGGGCATCGTCAGCATACCGATGTGAAGGTGGACCTTGGTCCGATGGGCAACGTCAGCGTACCGACGTAAAGGTGGACCTTGGTCCGATGAGAGATGGGATTGAACTTCGGGGAGGCTTCCTACATACCATGCCTTGACATGGATCAAAGACCTCGTAGTTAAAAGGGTTTCATCGGTGAACCTACGTGAAAGTAGACTCGTGGGTCCACTAGTGGTGGGCTTAAACCTTGGGAAGGTTTCCTATGTACCATGCCTTGACATGGATCAAATTTCTCATAGTTCAAAGGATTGATGGAATACATTTTGACATCATGCGGGATGATAGTGAACCTTGATGTGAATAAACGACGAGCGGTGGGTGTCGGCGAACCGACGTAAATGAGGGACCTTTGTCCAATGGGAGATGGGCTTGAACCTCTGGGAGGATTCCTACGAACCATTCCTTGACATGGATCAAATTCCTTGTAGTTCGGATTGAAAATGGGGACTTGGAACACCAACAAGGAGATGGTCTGGGCCAATGATTGTCGGGCCTGAACCTCGGGGAGGCTTCCTACGTACCATGCCTTGACATGGATCAAAGTCCTCCTAGTTCGGGTTGTGGAATACAGCTTAACGTCATGCAGGATGGGGGTGAACCGACGTGAATGTGGTCGGAATGACCAGATGGTGGGTTTGAACCACGTAGATGCTTCCTACATACCATGCCTTGACATGGATCAACGACCTCGTATTTCAGGTTAGTCACAACGGCTTGCCGTCGGACTAGGATGCAGTTTAAAGTCATGCTGGACGAAGGTAGAACTCGACGTGAATGATGATGGGTGGGATTGAACCTCAGGAAGGCTTCCTACGTACCATGCCTTGACATGGATCAAAGACCTTGTAGTTCATATGGGGCTTTGTCGGCGAACTGACGTGAAGGTGGACCTTGGTCCAATGAGTGGTGGTCTTTAACCTCTGGAAGGCTTCCTACGTACCATTCCTTGAAATGGATCAAAGACCTCGTTGTTCAGGTGGGAATGGGTGTGCAGTTTAATGTCATGCGGGACAAGGGGGCATACATTTTAACGTCTTGCTGGACGAGGGAGAAACTCGACGTGAATGAATGACCGAGCAATGTGGCTTGAACCTTGGGAAGGTTTCCAACGTACCATGCCTTGATATGGATCCAAGCCCTCATAGTTCGCTATGGGTGGGGGCCAGGGTCGGTGCTCACTCTAAGCCCACGTGAGTCATGCTCGGTTTGAGAAACAAGATGTTGCAAGGACCTGATGATCACGTCACGAAGGATGCATCCGTGAGAAGAGAAGAGGGGCTTACGCGTTAGGCGGCCCATGGTGCTGGGACATACTCCAGTATGGAGGCCCAGAGTGCGACAAAGCGCTGCGAAAGAGGGATTTGGGACTAGTGATGGGAGGTGCCTCGTTCCCTATCACGTCCTCCACTGACCTTGGTAGTGGGGATGTACGGAGATGCCGAGGTGCAGCCATCCGTTGGGGAACTAGGGTAGCCATTATCCTATGAACATACACCACTCCAATAAGGATGATTTCATCCCTTGTGGATGGGTGATTCCATTCCTGTGGAGACGAGTGGTGTAAAGAATGTTCGAGCTGGGGGGACCCTTCGTGAGAGGCACGAGGTCGGTTCACAGTTTAGCGTCATGTGATGAGGACGTGGTGCTTGGAAGTTTAACGTCCTGCGGCTCAGACGAGGTGGGTTCACTCCGCACCCATAAGACTTACATAACCGGTACCTTCTGGTCCTTGGGGAAGGGTAGGTACCAGTAACGCCATGGTCAAGGGGGGTTGTGGAATGAACCATCAAGGGGTCCACATTAGCATGGCTATGCGAAGAATAAATAGACGTTAGCATGCCTATGCGAAAAAGCATTAGGCGAAGCAACTCTACGGGTGGTATTGTCCGTGGGAATTTGAAATCACATCGTGAAAACCTAGAGGGTCGCACGGGAGGAGGAATTTCTAAGCAAAAAAGTGGGCTTCGAGAAGTGGAGTGCCTTGTCCTTAGCATAAGGCATAGGTGTGAGTGGAAGGTGCTTCGCAAAGTGGAACAGTGTTCGCGGAGCACTACCTTGGGAAGAAGTGTTGCCTCGCGAAGTAGGGTGCTGCGAAGCAGTGTGCTTCGCGATGTGGAGCGATCCTGCCTTAGCATAGAGATCACTAGTACAGGTTGGGTGTTTTGCGAAGCAAAAACGCTCCGCGGCTACCCGGTTTCCTGTGGGAATCCCCTCCTTCGTGAATTCCCTTGAGCTTCGCGAAGGGCATCCCTCTCAGAAGAGGGGCTCAAAACGAGACAAAGAAAAGGTGTCTCATGAAGTAGAAGTACCTCGCGGAGCTCATGATTCCCAGGGAAAAGAGTGCTTCGCGATTCGTGAGAGGAGAAGCTGAAAGGTCAAATTGTCCGTCCCCGGGACTCAGGGGGAGTCCAGTATTTATAAGGATGGGGCGCCGCGAAGCAGAAGTCGCGCCCCCCCTCAGGTGCTTCGCGGAGCGCTCGCAAACGTCAACGTCGTCCGTGGAGGGTTACCACCTCTAGATCATCGCGGCGGGCTTGCGAATGTCAAATGCGTTCGCAGAGATTTACTGCCTCTAGAGCTTCACGAGGCCGCGATGATCGGGCCACTTCACGTCGGTGCTTCATGTCGGTGCTTCACGAGGCAGCGCGCCAGCCGTCTTTTTCGTTCCTTCCTTTCGGGCCATATTTTGGCGCCAACAAATGCCCCCCTCAGACTTGGAGCTGCGGAGGGTGGAGGGTCGAAGTCTGAGGGAAAATATCCAAAATTGTTGGTGGTTCGCGATGCGGCTACACGAAGGGGCCCCACGGTGCTCACCGGGGCCACGGATCCGGACGCACCGTGATGCTCCGCGCGGGTGAGGCATGCCGCGATGCTCCAGGGTCACCGCCTATAAATAGGGGGGTCGACTTCTTTTATCTTCACATGACTTCCTTGTCTTTTTTCGCTCTCGACTTCGTGAAGCTCCGCGTACTCCACGACAGCCCTCCGCGAATCGAGCTTCGCGGCGAACCGCGGGTCTCTGACTCCGCGTCCGTGCCAAGCGAACTTCTGCTTGTCGGCCTTGCCCGGACATCGCGGCTTGGTCTCGCGACCGATATTCGCGATCCTGCTTCGCGATTCAGCATTGCGGTCTAGCTTCGCGATCCAGCTGAAAAAATTCTTTTCTGAGGTCCGGAATCGAAATGGCCCATCAAGAGGCTGTATTGGGGGTGCTTGCAGATGCTACTCGTCGGGATGAGATGGCCAACTGTCCAGGCCTGGGGGAGATGGTCTGAATCCACTCCGACCACACTTCTTTGATAGATATGCTATCAGAGGGTCATAAGGATTATCCACAGTGCAAGAAACTACCATTGTACGGCTTCAGGTTGAGGGATGACATCTTCATCCCGGAGGTGAGTAGGGACGAACCAACTTGCTGGTTCAGGAGCACACCATGCCAGCACCAATGGTTCAGGGCGGCCGATGGTCATGCACGGGTGGACTTCACACCCGTCACCGCTAACTGTCTCTACAACCATTTAAACGATATTGATGGGAAGCCACTGCAGCCGGAGACGTCCCCTCCCCTCTACCACACCATGTTGAAGGCGGCTTTCTAGGATTCAAAGAAGGGATGGTCCGATGAGTGGGACCTGCGCCAGGGCTACAACTTTACTAAGGACTGGGCCTGGGCCTACTGGGTAGGCGCCTCATGCGAGGAGTTCGGGGCCGGGATGAAGAGAGTGGGGTTGTATGAGGCGACATGGGACTCCCAATTCCACATTTACCAACCAAAACAACTGATGCCGGAACTGCTGAGCAGATGGTCGTCTAGGACCAATACCTTTCACCTGCATCACGGGGAGGTGGGCATCAGCCTGTGGGATGTCCACCAGATTTCTGGGGTTCCGATCATGGGGGCCATGTTTGACGAGTTCTTCCCCGTCATTAGCGTGTGGGAGGATACATAGCAAATGCTACGACTGGCGTCAGCGCTGATGGCACTCGTCCCTGGAGAGGACAAGGAGGCAGTCAGGGATGTCCACTTTAGGAGATGGTTCAAATGCTTCCTGAATTTCCCAAAGAATCAAGAGTTCCCTTAGAGGCCTCGAACGTTTCCAAGGGCGGCCCAACGGGGCAAGGGGCACCCGTATTGGCGGGTCTTGGAGGACAACCAATGGAAGACTTGGGGATTCAGTGTCAGCACTGAACAATAGCCGATAGTCAGGCTGGCGGCGTTCATCGCGGCTCTCATCTGTGGTTGGATCCTACCGGTGAGGGATACAAGCATGGGGGTATGGCCCAGCTCATTTATTATGGCATCGATGTGGGCCATGGGACAGCGGATCAATCTGGGGATTCCGATGCTCACCAAACTGTACAGAATGTTGCGCCACATTAGAGAGGGCAAGAAGCCGCCAAGGATATATGTGCCCTTCCACATCCTGTATGGGTGGATCGTAGTGCATATCAGGGGGATTTACGAGTATCCAATCCTCATTTCTTCGTCGGGATCGAACTTCCACCCCTCCATCCTGAACGTGATCGGGAGCTTCCCGTTCAAACTAGCCGTTCCGATGGTGCTGAATCGGGTATGGAGGGTGGATGAGTTTAATTTCCACACCTTCCCATTGCCGACGGGGATATATACTGATGATCGGTGGGGAACAGAAGAACATCGGGTTACCTCCTGGCCTTTCGAGGTGGAGTTTTGGTGGCACGGATAGATCGTGAGCCACTCTACGAACCGTACAACCCGCATCGGTTTGAGAGGTAGTTCCGGTGCCTCCAGCGGCTGACCCCACAGGTCTACTGGGAGGTGCGTCACGAGGAGCACCCGTGTGTGATGAGTCAGCTGTGGCTCATGTTCACAAGGGAAGATGGGAAGATACGGATTGCATTGCTTCCATCCACCACCGCTTTCAGATTGGTGAGGGAGTACGCCATCAGTTGGGAGGCTGCTTACCCAGGGGAGATGCTAAAGCAACCAACTATTCTGGTTGGTGACGGTGGGCCTCCTCTATCTCGAGGTCGGGGTCGGAGGGAAGTTAGGGCCGCTCGCGATAGCGGGGCTTCCATGGCTGCTAGACTCGCACCGGCCAAGGGTATGGCAGCAGCGGTGGATCCAGTGATTCCGGAAGAGCACGACCATCCGGAGGGGCGGCCACCGAGGGGATTTCGTAGGATATCTACTCAGGCTCCGGGGAAGCGCCTGCATCATATCAACATGGATGAGGATGCCGTCTTCCCGGAAGCATGGGACATTTGGGATGTCAACCGGCAATTCCTCATCCCACCCGAGATATGGGACAACCTGAATCGCCTCGGGATGGAATTACCGGGCATAGGCCCGGTTCGGGCTGGATTCATGGCGTCTCCGGCGGAGGCAGAACATTACCTGGATGAGCTGGAGGATTACGTCCACTCCAGTGGTGTCCATCGCCCAATGCCAGACCGGGTGAGGGCACTGTTGAATCAAACGGTCCCCCCACAGTTATCGGCTGCCGATCTAAGGAAGCGCTTCCCCCTACCGGAAGAATCAGAGGACTCCTCTCAGGAGGATGAGGCTGGAGGAGGGAGCCCGTTGGAGGAGGGCGAGGTCGTAGACCAAGGATCAAATTCCGACGAATTCGCAGAGGCTCTCGAGGTAGAATTCCGAACTTCTTTCCTTACGATCTGTCCTTGGGTCACTATGAACTTCTCACCGATGTTTGAGCAATGAATGAGGAACTTTTTCATAGGCCTCGTTCTCGCCCCTTGGCGGGTGATGATGCGGGACCTTCAGAACCCGCGCCTACGGCTGCGTCCAGTTCCGCGTCTAGTGGGACCAGAGCATTCGAGGTGGCTCCTCCGGAATCTCCAGACCTTCCAACAATATATGGAGGGCCTCGTCTCGGGGTCCCGTCAGTATCAGCTCAAGAGAAGCGCCAGGAGGTCGATCTCCGTATGTCTCCTTTACCGGTTCCCCTGTCGTCATATATAGACTATTCCCACCATCTAACGTTTATGTCCCTCTCTGTCGTACAGTTCTCTGACTGGCGTGGGCTGTTGCGGAAAGACTACTCGGGATGTCTGGTGGTGTCCCTCCTAGTGGAATTCCGGTGATGGTGGTGATAGTCCCCCCATCTCCTCAAGCTGTGACGCACATCATCACCGGCGGGACCACCAGCAGGGCCGTACCCAAATTCATTGAGGTGGACTCCGAGGAAGAGGATCAATCGGTCGGTCCCAGTCCTGTCGCGCCTGCTTCGACGCCAGGTGTCGTACTGGATTCAACACTAGATGTAGATCATGCCGAGGATTTCTTGTGGGTGTATCCTGTGTACGATCTTGCCAATCGCGCGGACTGGGAAGAAACGGCCTCCGACGAGGAAGATAGTAGCATAGTCCGCTGCCGGTCGTGGAAGCTGATCACGCGCTTTATCATGGACACTCCCCAAGAGCAATGGCTGGACGAAATGGATAGACCCCACTCGCGATTGTGTGAACTGTGTGCTGGGGGAGTGGATTCCCAACATCCTCACGCACTCATCCGAGATCTTATGGCTGAGAAGATCCGGGAGCATGATCATGGGCTCAGCGTGGGCTAGCAGCGGAGGAAGGAGACTGGCATCAAGAAGCTCCAGGAGGCTGAAGGAGAGGTCCAATAGATGCAGACACGGGCAGACAAGCTTTCAACCTCTCTTGATGCACAATCTAAGCTGGTCTTACGGTTGAAGGCCCAGCTGGTAGAGGAAGAAGAGCATATGAGGCAGACCTCTGGGAAGATGGCTGCCATTCATGCTGGCGTAGAGAGGGAAAAAGCCAGGACTAACGAACTGCGCCCCGCCGCTGCTGAGGAGGAGCGGGATCGAATTCAGCGGCAGCAAGCCTTGGATTCCACAAGTCAACGGGTGTCGGATCTGCAACGCTCTTTTGACGGGGTCAACCCGTCCATGGGGGGAGTCGACCCCCAAGTATTGTAACAAACCCGAAAACCTTTTATTGGTACTTTCATTCTTCAATTTCTTCTTTATTCTTTGTTTTGAATGTCGTAGCGTGCACGATTTCCACTGTTTGAATTGCCTTGTTACATCCCTACAATGTTTGTGGGACGTTCGGCAACAATTCCCCAAGCCCACGTGGGTTGAGCCCGATGTGAGAAACAGGAGAGAGTTGCCCTCTCATCCCACCTAACATAGGAGTGGGGATCATGCTTCGGGCATCCGAGATTCGGATTACTATTCCAGATTTCTGAAAGATGGGAGAGGCTTGATCAGAGAAGGAACTTTCAGGATAGCCGAATTACCGTTTCTTCAGTGTGCTCTTATGCACGAACCGGGCAACGCCAGGGGCGCTGAAATCG
The DNA here is from genome assembly GCA_963277665.1 of Viscum album. NCBI lineage: Eukaryota > Viridiplantae > Streptophyta > Magnoliopsida > Santalales > Viscaceae > Viscum > Viscum album. The sequence continues at coordinate 1,416,762,023 of OY728123.1, read as the reverse complement.
GTCCAAACAGATGAAAATGGGAAGGGATAATCACGATACCCACGATTCGGAACACTGTGGGGATGGCATGACAATAAGGGAAAACTGTTAACCTTGGACGAGAAGCGGTATCCTTACTACGTTAGCCCGTAATGGGGACATCAAATGGGGGTCGACCGTTGACCATGTTTGAAACACGGGACCATGTCACAAGTGTTGTTGATCAATCCTTAGGGATGTTGGCCCAGGATAGTGGGAGGACCATAGGTCGACATCCATACTGTTATGGGGTCCTTCCAGACATGACCCGTCTTCCGGAACGTTGGCCCAGGATGGTAGGTGAGCCGATGCGGCATGAGACCAGGCCGTTAGGGGGTCCCATGAGCCATGAAAGGGGACGAGGGTCCGAATAAGGGGCACACAAAGCGTGGAATATGGAGTGATGGTTTGTCCGAACAGAATCCAACACTTAGGTAGTTACACCGCTGTGGTGGGAGTACACCATATGGGCACATTGGTTTGATCATGGATCATTCCTTCTTTCAGACAGGGCCTCTCTGGCGAGGGGATCTGTCACTTCCCAAAGGGATCTTGGGGAATCTTGAACTTGTTTAGGGTAGAACCGCAGTTTAGTTTCATGCGTTGAGTACACATGGACTCCTGTAGTTTAACGTCATACGATAGGATGTGGAATAAAAGGGAAGATCCCAGGGAGCGTGTGGTGCGGTAGATATGAAATCGACGTGAATGAGGACTTGGAGTACAAATCACACCACGTACCCCCGGAGCGAAACTCTTCCGGTCGAGGGACCAAGAGTGAGGATTAGGCTGGGCCCAAAGCAGAGTGGTCGGGCATTCCTACGTACCCCATGAGGATGGGAATCAAGGCATACTTAGTTCTGGAGGCGCAGTTTAAGGTCATGCGGGACGATGAGAAGCATGATCCTGTTGGTACACATCCTGCCAAAACTACTAATCCCACGTGAGTCATGCTCGGTGTGGGAAACAAGCAGTTGTGGTGGGAATTTCCCGACACGAAAAGGGGAAGGTTAGGGCAAAGGGATGCTCGGTGAATACCGGCCCAATGAAACTAACACGATCATTTAGCACACCTATATGCACGAGGAGAAAGAGCCGGGTATGATTGAATTCCACTTGAACATGAGGAAGTGGAAATGTGTAAATCATGGAGCTCAAGATTCAGATCACGATGATGGAGGCGTGACGATGGAGGACAAATATTGACCGTGTTCGCAACACAACATCCTGTCACGTTAACCTAGAATTGGGACAGACAAATGAGGGTCGACTGTTGACCATGTTCGAAACAAGGGACCATGTCACAAATGTTGTCAGATATCCGTAGGGACGTTGGCCTGAAACGATTGGAGGGCCCTCAGGTCCAGCATTCATGGAGAGCCCTTAAGCCTAGTATCCATGTTGTTCGAGGGTCCTTTTGGATGTGGAAGAGGATGAGGATTCAAATAGAGATCTCATGAAGCATGGTCATGGGATGAGGGGGATGTCCCTGTAGAAATCCCACACTTCGGGCTCTTTGTCTAAACACATCTAAATAGGACAACGAGACATATTAGATAGAGGGAGAAAATTCATTTCCCATAGGGAGATCATAGTTTAGGGTCGTAGAATTCGGACCATGGATGGGAGGAGACATAAGAGGCACATGGTGCGATGAACAACCTGATTTGAATCAGGACGTAATCCTATATCACATCGCACAACCTCCTTGAAAGAGGATTTAGGTCAAGGGACCAAAAGCGAAAGTTAGGCCGGGCACGGGGGGAAGTGTCCGGGCGCTCCTACATATCTCATAAGGATGAGAATCAAGCCTCACGTAGTTCTTGATGGACCTTAGACCATAAATGGGTAAAAGGAGCAGGGGACGCATGGCATCAAGACCCGACGTGAAGGAGGACCTAAGCCCTACTTACCATGCGTTCTCTGAGGAAATGCTCGAGTCGAGGGACAGAACACAAAGGTTAGGCTGGGCCCGCAGGGAAGTGCTCGGGCACTCCAACATATCTCATAAGGATGATAATCAAGCCATACGTAGTTCTGGAAGGTGACATGGTAAGATACCAGTGCCGTGGGAAAAGGGGAGTGCGAGCGTGGCCCTTACACTAAAAGAAGCGGAATTTGATGAATCTTGTTTGTTCATTAAGGTGAATGGTTTTTTTTGTGAAGCGACATGCCTAGAATAGTAGGCCGTGATGTCCCCACAAGGATCAAGCTGTGATGGGTGTTGACAAATGGCATGGCACGTGACCAATACCCAACGTGATGTCCTCAACAACGAGGTCACGAAAATGCAATTCCATTTTTCGTCGTGCGGCCAGGATGATAATGTCACAGTTTAGGGTCGTATGATAGGACCAAGCATGCATTTTATCATCATGCAGCGCAGACGTATCAGAGACGATGCTAGGCGGGAAATGTGCGTAGTGTTATAAAACACAATTGACGGAGACATGATCCCACATCAAATTGTATGCCAATCGAGAGGGAGACCTTAGGCCAAGGGGCCAATATAGAGGTAAGAGGTGAAACAGGGAGAGAGACTGGTTCCCTAAATGGGCTGTACTCGAAGACAGGGCGTCTGGGCGGTCCTACGTATCCCATGAAGATGGGAATCAAGCCACATGTAGTTATGAACGGTGCCTTTTAATGTCATGCTGGACAAGGAATAGGAGGGCTAAATCTCAGAACGGGGGTGTGCGTGGTGCAGCCATTGGAAAACCGACGTGAATGAGGACATAATCCTGCAATTCGCCACGCGGTCCCGTAGTCTGGGTCCTGAAGGCAGGACCAGATAGGTGAATTTTCTGAACTCAAGCTGGTCCTAAAGACACGGGGTCTGGGCATTTCTACGTATCCCATTAAGATGGGAATCGATATGAACATAGTTCCAAATGAGAATCTTAGTTTATGGTCTTAGAGCTCGGACCGTGAATGGTGACAACTTCCTGATTAAGCACGGATGTCAACCCAATTCCTAAGACCACGTGAGTTAAACTCGGTGTGGGAAACAAGGGGGGTATCCTCATCGTAATACTTGGGGCGAGTCAAACGGGAGTTGGTAGAGCCCTGAAGGACACCATTGACATGGATTTTTCTCCCAACGCGCGGACATGCACGGAGGAAAAGTACCAATGTTCTGAGACTCCACTTGGAAACAGTGAAATGATGAAGGGTTTGAATTGTGCACCCGACATTTTGGGCCTAATGGGTTGGCGTGGTGATAGAGGAAAACTGTTTACCATGGAGGAAAAACAGCGTCCATATCGCATTAGCTTGAGGTGGGAACACTAAACGAGCATCGACCGCTGACCATATTCGCAATGTGGGATTTTATCGATTTGTTGTCCAAAACCCTCGGGGGCATTGGCCCGTAATGGTAGGAGAGCCCTTGGGCGTAGTATCCATGTCGTTCTTGGGGGTCCCTCCGGGTGTGAAAGATGATGAAAGCCCTGATGCAGGGATACACAATGCCTGGAAAGAGGGTGTGGACATGTCCGAGTAAATCTTGGCATTCCAGGTAATAAACCAGAGTACTCTTAGGCACATCGGTGAACTGCCGAAAAGGGATCGACGAAACAGCATAGGAGGGAGAGGTACATGGCGTGGTCATTACGTGATCGACGTGAATGAGAAAATAACCTCACGCCACACCATACACTCCTATAAGGGAGGACCTGGGCCGTGGCCCGGAAAGACTGAGGGGCCTGATGGTTAAGCATTGGTCAGGAAGGCCTGACCTACTTGCAATTTAACGTCTTGCAATGAGGAAGAGGGTCGGGGACCCGAGAAGGCCAAGGGGCCTGAGGTTGGGCCTCGTAAGAGGAGGCGTACAACATGGTACATGATCCCGACGTGAATGAGGACGTAGTACCGCACCACACCGTACACCCTGGGTAAGAGAGGACCTAGGTCGGGGGGCCTGATAAGGCCAAGGGACCTAAGGTCAGGCATCAGTCAGGAAGGCCTGACGGGCCTGCAGTTTAACGTCTTACATGAGGACGGAGGTCGGGGACCCGAGAAGGCCAAGGGGCCTGAGGCTGGGCCTCGTAAGAGGAGGCGAATGGCAGGGTACATAATCCCGGCGTGAATGAGGACGTCCCACACCACACCGTACACCCCTATGGGGAATCCGGGCCGTGGGACCGATTGCTAGCACCACCCAGGGGGAAGTTTGTCACTTCGAGATGGCGCAGAATGAATCATTTCACTCGACGTCTGGGACATCTCAAGGTGGACCTGAAGATCCAGGTCACTGTTGACCATGTTCGAAATACAGAGTTCCTATGGTGACCCGATATGGGAGCAACAAATGAGCGTCGACCGCTGACCAAATTCGCAACACGGGACTTTTATCGGCTTGTTGCTTGAAAACCCTCGGGGACGCTGGCCCGTATCTGTAGGAGAGTCCTCGAGCGTAGTATCCAGGCCGTTCTTGGGGGTCCCTCCGGGTGTGAAAAATGATAGAATCCCATTCAAGGAGTGGGTGAAGCATAGTTGAATCCATCCACGAAAGAGGCAAACATCTCCAGGGGGGATGTGCAGCCGGGTCGAGGCTTGCTCGATGTGAGTTGGGGAAAAAGTATGCACCCTGCCATATCTTGACCCGAGGGGAAGATTTTGTCTTCTGGGCTGGGCCAACGGACTAAATGCTCGGGCGTTCCTACGTATCCCATTAGGACGGGAATCAAGCCATACGTAGTTCTTGAAGGCCATGCAGTTTAGCGTCATGTGGTGAGGACGTGGGGGGGATAGAAGAACAGGAGTGGGCACATGGTGCGACCCTTACATTCCTTGTGCGAGCGGGGTCATATGAGCGGGGATAGGAAAGCCTTCCCCTCGATACACAATGAGCCTCCGAGGAAACTATTCCTAGGGGGGATAGTGGAAGAGAAAATCTTGGGGCTGGGCTCAAGATGAGGTGTCCGAGCGTTCCTACGTATCCCATGAAGATGGGATTCAAGCCACACGTAGTTCTTAAAATGCAGTTTAATGTCATGCGGGACGAGGAGCATCTCATTTGGGGATATGTATGGTACAACGAGTAATCCGACTTGAATGAGGACATAATCCCATACCATACCGTACAATCCCGCAAGAGGGTAAGTCAGGGAAAACCAGCTTGCGGTTTAACGTCTCGCGGTGAAGACGGGGGGCCAGGGGCCCGAGGAGGGAAAGGGGCCTGAGGCTGAGCCTCGGTCAAGAAGGCTTGACCTGCATGCAGTTTAACATCCTGCAGTAAGGAAGGGGGGAGATCATAGTTTAAAGTCATAGAGATCAGACTATTTTGTAGTTTATTTTCTTGAAGGACGAAGATGCAGTTTAACGTTGTTCAGGACTTTGCAGTTTAGAGACATGTTGGACCATAATGTGCATTTTAAGGTCATTCGGGACCGTTTCATAGTTTATCGTCTTGCAGGACGAAGATGCAGTTTAAGGTCGTGCAGGGCCATCTTGCAGTTTAGGGTCGTGCAGGACCCTAATGTGCAGTTTAAGGTCATGTAGGACCGTTTCACAGTTTATCATCTTGCTGGACGAAGATGCAGTTTAAGGTCGTGCGGGACCATCTTGCAGTTTAGGGTCGTGCATGACCCTTTTGCCCTAGGGAAAGTATCGATTAAGGAACTTGGAATTGGTAGGAGGGGTTATACGCTCTCCATCCGTGGTCACCAAGGAGTATGCTCCATTGGGTTAAAACTTATGAATGATATAAGGCCCTTCCCATTTGGGTTCTAATTTGGGCAGTGTCCTACCGGGAATCATTGGCGCTCGAAGGGCCAGTACTAGGTCGCCTTGTAGGAAAGAACGGAGACGAACCATCTTGTGTGAGGACCTCGCTATCTTATCATGATGCCTTTCCAGGTTGTGCAGGGCACAAAGCCGGTTCTCGTCCAGTGCTTCTAATTCGGCTAGACGGATCTCAGCTACCTCATCTAATGTCTGGTGATCATAAATTGCAGTGCGTAACGATGGTAGCTGGATCTCAATGGGTAGGACGGCCTCAAATCCATACACCAGGGAATATGGGGTCACCTGGGTAGAGTTGCGATTCGTCGTCCGGTAAGCCCAGAGGGCGTTGGGGAGCCTGTCCGGACAACTTTTCTTGTTCTGACCAACCATCTTATGCAGAATGTTAGAGAGGGTTTTGTTGAGCACCTCGATATGTCCATTTGCCTGCACGTAGTAGTGAGAGGTATGGATTGACCGGATGTTGTACTTGGCGTACAATTTTTTTAGTTCAGCCGCTCGGAATTTGGTGCCGTTATCGGGGAGGACGGCGTGAGGGACCCCAAACCGGTGGATAATGTTGGAGCTCACAAAGTCAATGGTGGAACGGGCCTTGACCTCTTTGAGTGGAACTGCCTCTGCCCACTTGGAGAAGAAATCTGTAGCAGTCAGGATGAACCTACAATGGCGGGCTGTTGCCGGTGGATACGGTCCCACTACATCAAGTCCCCATACTGCAAATGGCCAAGAGTACTTGGTGGGGTGGAGGGGATCCAGCGGCTGATGTAGGAAGTTGGCGTGAACTTGGCACGCATGGCATCTCTTGGCATATCCAATACAATCGTGGATCATAGAGGGACAAAAGTACCCCAACCTCCAGATTTGATGGGACAGCTTCGACCTAGCTTGATGGGCGCCACAGGAACTGGCGTGAACCTCTTGCATAACTTGAGGTATCTCTACTCCTTAGATGCAACAGAGGAGGACACCATCGAAACTCCGGTTATAAAGGATTTGTTCAAGACTGGGGCCACTCTAGAGGGTAAATTGCAGTGTGCGGCATCGGATTCGCTCATGCTCGGCCCGGTCGTCCGGGAGGCAACCATTTTGGAGGTACTCGACAAAAGGTGCCCTCCAGTCGGGAGTGGATTCAACCAATATGCCTGAAGAACTCGGGACCCCTATCGTGGAGGGTCCGGCGGTGAGATGACGTACCCGCAGGCCATCATTGTCCTCTTGGGTGATGGGGGAAATGTCTCTCCGGTGTGCCACATGTATGATTAAATCATCTTTTTCGGGTTCTGCGAGCGATGCAGCCAATCCAGCCAAGGCGTCGGCTTGACCGTTCTGTGACCATGGGACATTGGTACCCTCTGGTCGAGAAGAGAAATGGGCCATTAGGCGGAGGGTGTACTCCAGCAACGATGCAAGCTCTAGCTTCCTGACGACGTAGTCTCCATTAACCTATTTGATAACCATCTCGGAATCTCCCTTCACATGTAGATGAGGCACATGGATCTCAAGGGCCAACTCGAGGCCGGTGAGGAGAGCCTGGTACTCTTCCTCGTTTTTCGTATAACATTCTGACAACAAGAACGAGTATGGAAGGACGAACTGCGTCGGGGTAATGATGACAATACCCAGGCCCACTCTGTTGAGCTTGGGATCGTTGAGACTCCTACCTGTGGGGCTACGGGAGGCGCCGTCGAAATGCATTTTCCAACACGGGACAACATGATCGACTGAGAGGATCGTCTCATCAAGGAAATCCAGGTCCAGGGATTGATCCGTGGAGGTTGGATGGGCAGCTAAAAAGTCTACCAATGACTGTCCCTTAATGGCCTTCTCAGGTACGAACCTGATATCAAACTGCTGGAGAATCACTGCCCACCGTGCTAGTCGGCCAGTCAGCATGGGGCGGTTCAGGATGAACTTTAGTGGGTCTACTCGGGAGACCAATTGCACCTCATGGTGCTGCAGGTAATGTCACAACTTCTTCATGGCGAAGAAAAGCGCAAGGCAGCTCTTTTCAATAGGGGAGTATCTGACCTCCGTATCGAGAAGCATGCGGCTGAGATAGTAGAGACTATTCTCAGTACCCTCGTTATTCTTCTGGGCGAGCAGTGCACCGAGGGATCTTTCCAGGGAGGTCACGTAAAGGACCAGCGGCTTTCCGGAGATGGGTGGCATCATGACTGGATGTTTGAGTAGATACTGCTTGATATACTCGAAGGCGGTCCGAAACTCCTCATCCCATTCGTAGGTAGATCCCTTCTTCATGAGCCGGAAAAGGGCTTACACTTGCCGGCCAGATTCACGATAAATCGGTGTATATAGGCTAAGTGGCATTGAAGGCCTCGAAGCTCCCGAATGTTGCTCGGGGGAGGCATTTGGCTGATGGTCTTGATCTTCTCTGGGTCGATCTCGATACCTTGGTATCTGAAAAAAGCCCAGAAACTTCCCAGATGTGACCCCGAAGGCACACTTTAAAGGGTTCATCTTTAGGTGATGGGAACGGAGGAAATCAAACACTTTCTCGAGGTCTTTGAGATGGTATTGGCGCTGACATGATTTGACTACGAGGTCATCCACGTAGCATTCCACCAATGTCTCGAGGATCATTTTGAATATGCGATGCATGTCCCTCTGATAAGTGGCACCTGCATTCTTCAAACTGAATGGCATAACCTGGTAGCAAAAGGTACCTTGGGGAGCCTTGAAGGCAGTGGACTCCTCGTCTTCGGGGGCCATCCGGATCTGGTTGTACCCGGAATATCCATCCATGAAAAAGAGGGCTTGGAACCCGTCTGTGCCGTCAATCAATAACTCTGTCACCGGGAGTTGGAATTCATCCTTTGGGCAGTGGCGATTAATATCACGGAAGTTGATGCAGACTCTGATCTACCCATTATTCTTCCTGACTGGCACAATGTTGGCAAACCACATGGGGTACTGGACTTCCTTAATGAAGATGGATTTGATAATCTTGTAAACTTCGGCCACAACCATAGCACCATGAGAAGGGTGCATTTTCTTGGGGGGCTTCTTAAACCCATAGTTTTTTTCCGGGAGGCCCAGACGTTGAATGACTACCTGGGGATCTAGTCCTGGCATCTCGTTGTAACTCCAGGAAAACATGTCACGGTGTTGTTTGAGGAAGTCTACGTACTGCTGCCGCTCCTCTGGGGACATGGCTGCACCGATCAATGTGGGTTTCAGATCTTCCTCACTACCAAGGTTCACATGTACCAGTTCATCAACCGTGGTAGAGACGACTTCTTCAAAGGCGGGGGGGGGGAGCATCCTCCAGGTCTTCCTCCCCACATGTGGGGGGACTTCCCGCGACGGAAGATACTTATGGGATATCAAAATCCGAGGGGCAGCTGGTGCCGGCTTGGGGAGCAGCGATCATCACATCGGGAGACTCACTTGCCATTGAGACTATAGCAATGAAGGCAGTCGACCCTATCCCATCTAGCCTTCGGCCAAAGGGGCCACGTTTGATAATATCAAAGCAGTGGTGACGTGTCGGCCCGAGTCAGTGGAATCTAGCCTGGCGGAAGAGACACGAATGGCGTACCGCCGTTGTCATAAGCTTGACATTCCGGTACCGTACAGGGGTAGGAGGTTCCAGGATGACCTGAGCCTGCTTGATGTAGGAGTACGAGGTGATTTTCCTCCGTCACTTGGACAGGGGAACATGCCTTCCATGCGTACCCGAAACAACAAAACATTGTCCCATGTCAAGGGTCGTGGCCTCCAACCGGTGGATCGGGAGGATGTAGGCGTCATCCATGTTTGACCAGGGATCACTTGTGACCGGGGCGGGTTCATCCTCACTTACTAGGACTTGTTTATCCTTAATTTTGTAATAACCCGCATCCAGATAGCGGGCCTTACAAGAAGTGAAAGGGGATGCATCTCCTTGGAGCACGCCTACTCGACCGTTGAGTGAGTATTTGATGCACCGGTGATACGACGAAGGGACCGATGCATGCAGATGCAGCCATGGCCTACCGATCAATGCGTTGTAGGTGGTGTCCTGAGAGACGACCATGAACTCGGTGCTGGAAATTAAGCCACCGAACTGAGTCTTCAGGTGGATCTTGCCGACTGGGGTTTGTTCGGTCATGTTGTACCCCTGGATTCTGAGGTCACAGGGAGTTAAATCGCCTTCAGACAGACCCAGCTTTCGCAATGTCCGAGTCGGAATTAGATTGATACCAGAACCCGTGTCAAAGAGGCAGCGGCGGACTTCCACACCATTGAAGTGGCCAGTGATGTACAATGGAAGAATGTGCCCCTGTATAGGAGGGTCCTCATCTTCACTGGAGAATGAGATAACCGCCTAACATTCGGCATTTTCAATCTTCTCAGTATGGAAGGCTTCTGTAGCTGCTACCTCCGTCTCAAACTGGAGGGGGCTCCTTAGGGCCTCGACAAGTGCCTCTCACATTTCGAATGACAGGCGAAGGGCCTCAAGGATAGAAATCCTCACCGGAATGCTGACCAGGTGCTTCAGGACATCATACATTCGTGCCAAACGCGAACCTCTGCTTACAGGAGGTCGTTCGGAATTTGGAGGCATAGCGAGTCCTGCCGGTTGAACCGGAGATCAGCTAGTACTGGGTACATCCTACTGCCTACTAGTTGAAGCCTGGAGAGTAGTCGCCGGACTAGGATTGGACAGCGGAGGCTGGCCTGTAGCAGGGCAAGACTGACTGTGATACGAACGAGGCATATCTCCCTGATCTAGTAGCACGAACGGCGGTGGAGGTAGAGCTGAGAGCGTTAGATGGGGTTGTGCGTGCTGAGTTCTGCGCTGAGCCTCTTGTATGGTCTCAGTAGTGTGCACGGCTTGGCCAAAAGTTCCCACTGACGTACCTCGATGACCGGCGCAGTTGCGATTCTGCTGAGGTTGACGTCGGCTGGGAACGTTGGGGTGGTTCGCATGGCGTTCCCCCTTGTCGGGGGTCATATAGGGATTTACCAGCTCCACGGTGTTAACCGAAGCATACCCCTAGCTGTCGCTCGAGGAGTCATCCACCGCTGGGCAAATTCTGGGAGGAATCCCCATTTCAGGGGGCATAAAGTCACCGAGAGTACGGGATGACGACGGCACCTGCGGTTCACGTTTCTTCTCCTTGCGTCGCCGCTGCTTTCCATTTTGGGAGGAGGTCGACTGTGAAGATGATGCGGAGGCACCAGCTACTTCTTCTGAAGGTTTAGACTGCTTCAGGCACGCCTGGATGATACCATGGGCACGAACGACGGTTTTTCGAGCCATCCAGTCGTCGTATTTCTGGGATCCGCGACTGGGGACCTACTGTCACTCGCCTTCACTGTCACTACCGATCTCTGATCCTACAAAGACACCCACCTATTGTGATGGTGTGGGGCCCAACTTGATTATGTTGTTATTGACCAGGTCTTGAAGCCAGTCTTTAAACATATAGCATTGCTTGAAGGTGTGCCCCAGAATCTGATGATAAGGGCATTAGTTGGGGTGATCTGTGAGATTCGCCTCTGTCGTCCTTCTGCACTCGGGCAGACGCACAATCCCTTGCTCTAGAGCACTTCGGAAGTAGCCATGGACCTGATTTTTGTTGAACGAATAAGTCTGGTGCCTTCTTTCCGGATAGGGGGCCCTGGGGGCCTCGCCCTGACGAGGGGCCTACCGAGGAGGTGGCACCTGATTGTCTCGCCTTGGTGGTGGTGGCGCATTGCGTGGGGGAACCTGTCGGTTCTGAGGCGGTCGCTGCAGGGCAGGCGCCTGTGCTTGAGGTGGAGGACCTCTGCGGGGTTGCAGGGATGGTTCCACCGAATGTAACTCCAGCTGCCTCGGGGCTTCTATTTGGGCCACCGCGGCAGGTTCAGCCCTGGCGGTCCTCCTGACTGGGATCATAGGGGGCAACAAACGTGCCTTACTAGCCTGTTGCAGGGCTTCCTCAAGGCGCTGAGCCTTATCTGAGAAATATCTGAACCCTCCAGGGTAGTTCTGGGTAATTAGGGAGGGTACCAGCTCTGTTTTGACATTCCACACACACATCATCAGTAATTTCTCCTGAGTCAGTGGCATATCTAGGGAATACGTAAGTCCCTTCCACCGGGCGATGAAATCTACAACCCAATCATCAGGCCTTTGCTTGCACATGAAGAGGTCTGCAATGCTGGTCTTCCGCGTGGTGGAGATGGACTAGTACCGGAACTACCAGCGGAGGTCCTCCCAACCTGTCACTGATCAGATAGGGGGCAGGTTGTACTAGACGAATGATGGACCTTCTAATTTCTGTACGAAACACCGGAGTTTGGAGGCTTCTTGCTGAGCTAGGGTCCCCAGCATGGGGCCACCCCTGGAAGAAAAATGTGCCATGTGCTGTGGAGGGTCCCCTATCCCGTTGAAGGGTGAGAAAGTGGGGTTCCCAAAACTCGGAGGTGCAGGCATATCATCCGCCCAAGCGGGATACAACTTTCCATCCGGTGGGACCGCTACCTGCCGTGTTTCCAACGCTTCGTGGCGGGATGTGAGTGCCGCAATAAGATCATTCGGGTGGGTGTCACTGTCTTGACAGGGATCCCTAACCACAAGTACATTGTCAGGTTCTTCAACACGGTAGACAGCTTCGGCCGCTCGTGGATCAACTGGCGGAACGACCTGCGGGGCGACTGGGGGAACCCGGGCTGGGTTCTTCTGATTGCCCCATCGCTGGGGGGGGGGTGGGGGGTTTGACGAGACGTATCGCGCCCTCTTTCCATATGTTCTGGCTTCTGCCCTGTCTGTGGAAGTAGCATGATCAGGGTTACCCGGAGGCATCTCACTGGGGGGAAATTGTTCCTACCCCTGCTGCCCCGGCCTGGGATCACCATAGTCGGGTCACCGCTCTACGGCGCGCTCATCCAAGAGTTCATCAACCAGCCTCTTCTGCTCATCTTGTTGCTGGCGTAACGTGGCATTCTCGGGATCTTCGTCCGTTTTCTGCACAGAGGCGGATGGGTCGGAGTTCTTGACAGTTCTGACGTGCTCCTTACCCTTGCCGGAGTTTTGACAGAGTACCAGCGACTCGGTGGGTACGGGGAGGCCTAGCAGGTTCCTCTGGTGACGGGTAACTCTCCCTGATGGGTCCAGCAGTGGTGGTATGCCCTCGGGGGGTAAGTCTCCATCAAGGAATTCAAGCCCGTCTTCCTTGTCCACTACGTCATCCATGTGGACCACGACCCCTCTCAAGGTCATGTCCTCGATGTCGCATAGCGAATCGGGCTGCCATCGGATAGGGTCGAAGATAAGAGCGGCATTGTGTCCCCAACCACGGACTTGCACATGGGGGGTAGCATCCCTGACGATTCTGAGGAGTTCTTTAAAGCTCTGGACGCATTTCCGTTCAAGGGTGCTCTGAAGGCCTGGGGACTCGGGGTGCTGGGCCACAACGAGTGCGGCTGAATCGATCAGGCATCACTGCTCGCTGATTTCATTGAATTGCTCTCGACTTCTGGGGTACACAACTCGTTCGTAACGAAGGAAGAAGTGTGTCGCCCATAGGGTTCGACAAAAGCACCCAACTTCTTTAGGGGTAACGGACTCTGGTGCGCGAAAATTCAGCACTACCGTCGGCCAGAACTTCTCCGGGAAGGAATCCGCTGCAAGAATACTCCAGAAGCTCCTAGGTTCGGACTCAGGGTCTGACCCAGTGTTTCCCCACTCATCAACTGGGGGCGGGTGAGGGACCGGTAGCGGTACCGAGGCGGACATCGGGGATAGTAAACTCGACGGCGGAGAATACGGCGAACGAGCTGACTGGACGCCGAATTCCGGGCCATCCTCCGAAGAGCAAGGTGACCTGGCCACGATGTCACGATACGACAGGCTGACAGCCACAACTTCCGGAACAGGAGTCGCGTCTACCAGCGATAGGCCGTGTCATCACTCTACCACTGTTGGCCCCCAAAATAGCTCTTCGTGATCTCTGGTATAGGTAGAGGGCACTTCTGGTGACGATGGAGGTGATTTCGTGGTCGAGACCTGTGTAATTCCCAAGATTTCTTCCTCCTGGATGTACCTACAGAGAGATATGGGAATTTGGTGGACCTCATATTCCAGGCGAATGAGGCTAACACGCCTGGTTCCTGCCCCAGTCCTTGATATAGAGGAGTGGGGAGAAGGTTCCATTGCTGAGTCGCATTCCGATTCTGAGTCGGAGAAATGGGCAGGTTTGATCTCCACCCGGGCTTTCAAAGGACTCTTCTTGTGGCGGCGACGACCCGCTCTCATGCCCTGGGGTGGCTCTTCGGGACAGGGATGATCCCTATCATGTAGTCTCGGGGGCTCCGTGGCGAAGGGGACCCCCACTCGTGATGGCCGAGGTGCGAGGGGCACCGAGGAAAATGTCGAAGGGTACATGGAGAGGACCTCCATGATCAGCACCGATGTGGGAGGAGCCTCTGTTGGAATTGGCAGGAGCATAGAGAGGACCTCCATGGTCAATGCGGGCGGATCGAGGCTGACCTCCACTCCTTGAGTTTCGGGGGCGAGGAGGACCTTCACCGGTTGCAGAGAGGACGTAGGGAGGGCCCCCACGTTGTAGAAGGACCGGATGGATGGTGCCTTCAGATCAGCGGTCGGCGACAGGAGGATGGACTCCATACCCTGTATTGTGGGCGCGGGAAAGGTTTCCGCGCTGAGCATCACTGCCGTGGGGCAGGACTTCCTTCGGGATGGGCGTAGCACGAGGCATACCTCCATGGAGAACTTCGGAGCGGGGAATGCCCATGCTCTGTGGAGTAGTGGTTCTGGGAGGACCTCCGTACGGGGTGACATCACCGCAGGTTAGTTCGCGGCGATCACCAATTGGGCCTGCAACCCGGAGAGTCAACCCATCCTACCCATGGGGCGGTTGGGGTCTCGATCCTGGATGGGTGAAGGAGTGCCCCTGCTCAGTGTATGCAGGAACTTCATGATGCATGTCGGCGGTGGCTCGGGCCACTGTAGCTGTCGACGTCAACACGCCTGGGTGAGCGTCCTTAGCCCGGCCCTGGTGCTGACATCGGGTTAGCCGAGCTGGTGTAGGTGGTGTGGGGGCATGGCCTGCCTGCTCTTCCTGCGGAGTCAGACGGCGGAACTGACATAGCCGGACGAAAGCTCTCTCCTAGAGCCCTTGGGTCGGGACCATGAGAGGGCTGAGCCAGATGGCGCCCACCTCTTCATCGTAAGACGAGGAGTCGTCAAGGCATTCTGGGTACAGGCTCCCAAAACGGTTGAACGTTGGGGTGGGGAGCAGGGGCTCCCTGCGCGGCCTGTTAGGGCGGCGTTGAAGGCGGGGCCAAGATGCCTCTAGGTCCAGGCGGGCCATATCCCTAGTTGGGATGACCCCTTCCTCCTCGAACCTGCACACGAGGTTATTGATCACCCTTCGCTGGATGACTTATGATGGGGAAAGGGGACGTGGGCGCCCCTTATTCCGTGATGTGGCAGCCGTCGTGGTGGTAGCGGCGCCATGTGGGTGGATGTGGCGATGTTTCCCCTGCCCCTGCGTAGGCTAGCGGGCGGTGATCATGTCTCTGTAACAGTAACCTGGTTCCTGAGAAACGAAGGGATCAACTCATCAGCACCGAGAGGGAAGAGGATTGACAACCAGTGCCCCAGCGTCCTTCCATTCTCCATGTCTGTAAGAAGGATCTATGCCAACACGCTGCAGAACGGAGTGCCCCACGTTCTACTACCCAGACTTCCGGTGAGTTTCACGATAGCCCCTCTATTTGGTTTGTGGGACCAGGCACTGGATATCTGGATCCGGTGACACGTCAATCTACTGGTGTCTCAAATGATACTAATCTCCATATTGAGGAGAATAATTTCACGTCGGGTTCACCATTTCTGTTTCCGATTCTTTCGCCGGGGTGTGTGCGCATCCGTCCGTGGAGGAGGAGGACGCGTTGTGCTTGTGGCCCCCTGTTCCAACTTTCCAAAGGCGGGCAGTATTCGCTCCTTATTCAGGGACGTCTGCTCCATGATCAAAACGGGATGATGGGATGTCAGTTCTTCCTTTTGTGGATTCCTCCTCAAAACTCGTCACCTAGTCCGAGTCTCCCTCATAGATTTAGTACGTAGTTCGTGAAAATCTTCCCAGTGCCATGTTTCCTTGGACGTCGGTTAATTACACTGCTTCTGTCGGGACATTAAAAAGGGTCCGGTCAGGGCAGAAACCTTCAGTCGGGGGAGTAGTCACGTTAAGGCATCAGTAGCATGTCTGGATGCTGGGGAACCTGGCATGTCTGTCTATTATCCCTGGTCATAGGGCTTCTCGAGGGCGTGGAATACCAAGTCATCCCACAGCGAGCGTGGGGAATTATATTTCATAGACACATATCTGAGGTTTTCCTCAGCTTCCCGTGTTTAACACAGGGTACACCGCGAATTTAACGTCCAGCGGAGACCGATCAACCCAACCGGAGCATTAGCTAGGATAGATCGGATTGAGGGATTCCCCTGGAAGGGATGCCAATACCGGGGCCAGCCCATGGGCGGATGTGAAGAGGAGCGTACCGACATGGTCTCATCGAGATATGATGGTCCGGGCGAGAATCGGAATGGGTGATAGGTGGATGAATGGAGTGGAGGGGGAGTAAAATGGGACCATCGCAGGGGCGACGGTGAAGTAGGGCTTGAGCCTTGAAGAGGCTTCCTACGTATCCCGGTGGCAGGGAATCAAAGTCCGCATAGTTCAGGATGGTGCTGGTAAACCGACGTGAAGGTGTACCTTGGACCGATGAATGTCGTATGTGAACCAACGTGAAGGTGGACCTTGGTCCGATGGGCATCGTCAGCGTACCGATGTGAAGGTGGACCTTGGTTCGATGGGCATCGTCAGCGTACCGACGTGAAGGTGGACCTTGGTCCGATGAGAGATGGGCTTGAACCTCGGGGAGGCTTCCTAAGTACCATTCCATGACATGGATCAAAGACCTCGTAGTTCAAAGGGTTTCATCGGTGAACCGACGTGAAAGTAGACCCGTGGGTCTAGTAGTGGTGGTCTTGATCCTTGGGAAGGTTTCATACATACCATGCCTCGACATGGATCAATGTTCTCGTAGTTCAACGGATTGATGGAATACAGTTTAACATCATGCGGGATGATAGTGAACCCTGACGTGAATAAACGACGAGCGGTGGGTGTTGGCGAACCGACATAAATGAGGGAACTTGGTCCAATGGGAGATGGGCTTGAACCTCTGGGAGGATTCCTACGTACCATGCCTTGACATAGATCAAAGTCCTCGTTGTTCGGATTGAAAATGGGGACTTGGCACACCGACAAGGAGACTGTCTGGGCCAATGATTGTCGGGCCTGAACCTCGGGGAGGCTTCCTACGTACCATGCCTTGACACGGATCAAATACTACGTAGTTCGGGTTGCGGAATACAGTTTAACGTCATGCGGGACCGGGGTGAACCGACGTGAATGAGGTCGGAACGACCGGATGGTGGGTTTGAACCTCGTAGAGGCTTCCTACGTACCATTCCTTGACATGGATCAAAGACCTTGTAGTTCGAGTTAGTCACAACGGCTTGCCGTCGAACTAGGATGCAGTTTAATGTCATGCTGGACGAAGGTAGAACTCGACGTGAATGATGATGGGTGGGCTTGAACCTCAGGAAGGCTTCCTACGTACCATGCCTTGACATGGATCAAAGACCTCATTGTTCATATGGGTCTTTGTCGGCGAACCGACGTGAAGGTGGACCTTGGCCCAATGAGTGGTGGGCTTCAACCTCTGCAAGGCTTCCTACGTACCATGCCTTGACATGGATCAAAGACCTCATAGTTCGTGTGGGAATGGGTGTTCATTTTAATGTCATGCGGGACAAGGGGGGCATACAGTTTAACGTCATGCTGGAAGAGGGAAAAACTCGACGTGAATGAACGGCCGAGCAATGTGGCTTGAACCTTGGAAAGGTTTCCTACATACCATGCCTTGACATGGATCAAAGTCCCCGTCGTTCGCTATGGGTGGGGGTCAGGGTCGGTGCTCACTCTAAGCCTACGTGAGTCATGCTTGGTGTGAGAAAGAAGAGGTTGCAAGGACCTAACGATCACGTCGCGAAGGATTCTTCCGTGAGAAGCGAAGAGGGGATTAAGTGTTAGGCGGCACATGGTGCTGGGACTTACTCCAAGATGGAGGCCCAGAGTGTGACAAAGCGCAGCAAAAGAGGGATTTGGGACCAATGATGGGAGGTTCCTCGTTCCCTATCACGCCCTCCACTGACCTTGGTAGTGGGGAAGTATGGAGATGCAGAGGTGCAGCCATCCGGTGGGGAAATAGGGTCGCCCTTCTCCTATGAACATACGCCACTCCAATATGGAGGATATCATCCCTTGTGGATGGGTGATTCCATTCATGTAGAGACGAGTGGTGTAAAGAATGTTCGAGCTGGGGGGACCCTTCGTGAGAGGCATGAGGTCGGGTCACAGTTTAACGTCATGTGTTGAGGACGTGGTGCTTTGCAGTTTAACGTCCTACAGCTCGGACGAGGCGGGTTCACTCCGCACCCCTAGGACTTACATAACCGGTACCTTCTGGTCCTTGGGGAAGGGAAGGTACCAGTAAGGCCATGGTCAAGGGGGGTTGTGGAACGACCCATCAAGGGGTCCACGTTAGAGTGGCTATGCAACGAAGCAATAGCCGTTAGCATGCCTATGCGAAGAAGCATTAGGGGAAGCAACGCTACGGGTGGTATTGTCCATGGGACTTTGAAATCACATCGTGAAAACCTGGAGGGTCGCATGGGAGGAGGAATTGCTTAGAAAAGGAGTGTGCTTCGTGAAGTGGAGTGCCTTGGCCTTAGCATGGGGCATTGGTGTGAGTGGAAGGTGCTTCGCGAAGTGGAACAATGTTCGCGGAGCACTGCCTCGCGAAGAAGGGATGCCTCGCGAAGCAGGGTGCTGCGAAGCAGTTTGCTTCGCGATGTGGAGCGATCCTGCCTTAGCATAGAGATCACTAGTACAGGTTGGGAGTTTCGCGAAGCATAAACTCTCCGTGGCTACCAGGGTTCCCGTGGGAATCCCCTTCCTTCGCGAATGCCCTTGAGCTTCGTGAAGGGCATCACTCTCAGAAGAGGGGCTCAAAACGAGACAAAGAAAAGGCGCCTCGCGAAGTAGAAGTACCTCGCGGAGCTCATGATTCCCGGGGCAAAGAGTGCTTCGCGATTTGGGAGAGGAGAAGCCGAAAGGTCGGATTGTCCATCCCCGAGACTTAGGGGGAGTCCAGTATTTATAGGGAAGGGGCGCCGCGAACCAGAACTCGTGCGCCGCCTTAGGTGCTTCGCGGTGCGCTCGCGAACGTCAATGTCGTCCGTGGAGAATTACCGCCTCTGGAGCTTCTCGAGGCCGCGATGATCGGGGCACTTCGCATCGGTGCTTCGTTTTAGTGCTTCGCGTCGGTGCTTCGCGGGGCAGCGCGCCATCCGTCTTTTTCGTTCCTTCCTTTCGGGCCATATTTTGGCGCCAACAATATGTGTCTGTGTGTGTGTTATAAATATTAATGTGTGGATTTCACAATGCTGATAATGATGATGAATCCCCTTTTCCCAAATTAAACATTTAATCTAGGAAGACCTTCTAAATTCTACATCCTTTTTAATTTCACCCATTACATTAAATATATTAGGGATTAATCTTAAATGCTTTATCATATCACATCTAATCTATATATATATATATGTGTGTGTTAATGAAATGGGTAAACTTTTTGGATCTATAGTGTGTTCCCACTGCTTCTTATTTTTCTATTATATTTGTATTTCTATTTTTCATCATCATCATCATATAAATATTTGACATCATGTTTCATCAAATATGTGCTTCATCCCCGATTAGTCATACATTCCAGTTTCAAAATTTTTCCAAGTTTCAATGGGAATTCATCCAACTTGTAATAATGGTATCAACATGATCATCCTCTATACATTTTTCATCATGAAGTTGATGTCAACAATGTAAGATCATCCTAGTATGAAAAATTTATGTCACACGTTTCTCTAAAAAAATATTATTTTCACCTACTCTTTGGAATGTGAATCAGTTACACTCATTCAAATAGCTATATCGAAATGGGAGTCTTATTTTCTGTATATGATATTGTTAAATTTATTTTTCCACTATTGATAAATTTTAAATTAATATATAATTTTCATAGTTTTCTTTTGACAAAAATAATGATTGTCTTGAAGAGCTGTAATGACTCATGCCTATTAGAATTTCATTTTATTCCTTGAAGTGACTCTGATTTATTGAAAACTAATTTTTATTGATGTTGATACAAATATATTTAATCATATAGAAGAATGAAACAATGTCACCTAGATTTTTTGAATGATAAACTTCATGTTCTCTTCATAAATCGAAGTGTTGAATAATATTTTACAAGTAATGTCTTGAAAATAATAGAGAGATGATAAAATTTAACATCTCTGATCTCTCTGTATACACTTAATGTGTAATAATTGATTATTATGTCTAAATAATCATGAATAAGATGATATTTATTTTATTAATACTCATACTTCAAATTACGATGAAAATACAAAATTAATGATTAATGTTATTATCTTTATGATGCAATAAAACTCATAAGAATAATTTTATTCTATTACATGAAGTAAATGAGAAAAAATATTTAAAAATATTTATTTAATTCCTTGAAGTGAATTAAAATTAACATGATTTTTTAATAAATCATGTTCAATGCAAATATAATATTTTCAAATAATAAATTTGATGAAATGATTTATAACAAACAATAATATTATAACAAGCAAAAGTGGTTTGATGAAATAAAACATTTAAAGGGATCAATGAATGTAATTGATGAATATAAAAAAATTCATCCCTGGAGGATGATGTGAAAAGAATTTCCTTTGAATATATATAAAAAGATAACTTCTTTTGTCAATTATTTCAAGTGTAATTGAAATATTGAATAAAGACACTATCATTTGTTAGGTGATTATAGATTATCAATATCATATAAATTAATTCATTAAATTTTATAACATGAAGTGAATATTATTATTCATATAGTTCATAAATGAGATGATTGAATTATGTAATGACCCAGAACCGAACATGCACCCGAACAATGCTAAACGGGTCCGGTGTTACTACCATAGGTGCACCTTCCTGAACGCCAAAGGCTGGCGACTAGAAGTGAGGGTCTTATAGGTGTAGTGGGGAGGCTACAACCTCTCAAAGGATAATAGTGGTAATGAAATGAGAAATAATATATACACCATGCAGTAGAAAAAAATTACTTAGATGACTTGAACTAGCCCCGTAGAGTGGAAGCACATTCAATCTCGATAAACAGTGGAAGCAACAGATATAATCATCAACGGAGGAAAGTAAACACAACATCATATTGATCACTTGTAAATACTACTGAACAAAAAAAACAAGCATCCAAATTGGTTCATACATATCCATATGAAAAGGGGACCAATGCATAACCCACTATATCTACAAAACAAGTAACCATGCTGATACAGGAATGAAATAAAAACAAATTAAACTCCATCTAGGCAAGACATCAAGGTCCCAACCATCTCTATGTGATAGCTAAGAAAGTACAGCTCCTGAAACTAATCTCTTTTCTGCAAGTAAATCTATAAAGTCTACATGAATCTTGAAGGGCCCATGTATGGTTTGAGATAAATCTCAGTTAGATACCACCCAATGGTGCGTACCTAATATAATTATTGAAGATGGAATGAAGTTATAAGGAAAATAATAAATATTACAATGCAGAAATAAACAGAACTCCACTAGTGCTCAACAACCACCATGAAGGGTCACCTGCTTCGGCCAACATCAGAATCTCTGTCATGTAACCCGTCACCATGTGCCCCCTGAAACTGTGTTTCTCAAGTATCGACATCCCAAAGGCATGCCCAAGAAATAGTAACTCCTAGGAACAACGATTCTAGCCCTCAAATAAGTAACTGAAGGGACAAAAATGCCTTCCCTCTAATAAAGTAACTGGAGGGACAACGATATCATCCCTCCAAAAAAGTAATAGTAGGTACAGTGATATCTGCCCTAAAATAACGGCGGGCCTCTACCCCCAACATGATAGGGTCACTCCTATCCCCTGAAGTCTTCTCACCACCCATGTGGCTTCTTACGGAAAGCTACCCCAAACCAATTGTACATAAACTTCAACAAACGGGGGCCTTTACCAACTCGAGTGGTCAAAACCACGTCATCACTGAGTCTATCTGTGTGCGCATTACTGAATATTTTGGGTGAGAAATAATCACCAAAATAGTACCCAAGCCACAACACCTTTGACACCTTGTGTCCCTGCGAACATCCTGATCAAGTCTGATGACCTTGCCATCCAAGTAACTTGGGCTACGCCCATCCTGACAGTCACCCTGCCTCAAGTTGACATCCATGATGCCAAATCCCGTGGTCAGAAACACCCAATGTAACCTGGTCCACACCCAACCTATGATCAACATCACTCAAGAATATCTGGGTCATGCCCAACCAAACCACAAGGGCTCCAGCATATGTAATATAACAATTACATATATATTCAAAGGAAAGACTTTTAAATAGGCAATACAAAATAAACAGTTGAAATGCACTAAATAAGTATTGTCCCATACTAGCACTGAGGTCTTTAAAGCCTCTAACAATTAATAACAATGATTAATAAACTAAACTCAACAGTTTAAAATAATAAAATTCAATTATAACCATTTTGGCACCCCTGGCCAAAATGCCACGATGAGCAATGACCCCTCACTTGACCTTGCTCAAGAAGAACAAAAAATGGAATACCTAATTTCATCCCATTAGTTAAATAAACAATTAAATATGAACTATCATATTAGTAGGGTCTCTCTCAAAATACACGAAAATACACCAAAGGTCATGCCACCCAAAATTCTGTAAAAACGCAAAAATAATTATGCACCACATACCTCTTACTAGTACGATGATACTCCTCTGATAACAGCGAACAACTAGGTTAAAAAAGTGGTATATCTACAGAAGAATCAATACCATTCACACCCCATTAACTCTACATAGAAAACCAATCAAGAATAATGGCTAAAGATGAATCAAGGTCTTACGGAGGGGGTTCTAATGCATCTGACGGAGATCGAAGTGAAGTTCGGATAGAGGATCGGGAGTAAAAATGATCTCTGGACAGCTCTCCCAACTCAAACCCATTGAGGGTTTGATTTTCTACTCAAAACGAGGATACGTCCCATTTTAGTGAAAAAAATACAAGGTGTATACTTATGACTACACGATGTGTATCATTTTACTGTTCATATAATGACTTATATTTCTCCGAGGACTTGCTGATTGACTACACGGCGTGTTCCTAGAGGTACACAGTGTGTACTTCTCAACCTAGTTGACATCCCAACAATTCGTGTATATCCCCATACATGTCTCCTATACACAGCATGAACAAATAGTACATGGAATGTACTTGATAAAAATATTATACCCAGCCAACAGGCCTACACTCCGTGTATGGCCTCCACATGGTTAAGGGTACATGGCCTGTCAAGCAACACTACATGTCATTTTGTATGAAATTCCTACATCGTCATCACACGACATATACTCGGTAATCACACGACTGGTATGCACCGATCCCATACATGGCGTGTACTCTAAATTACATGGCATGTAGTCTAGAAATTTTTAGAACATCCCAAATTTCCCCAGTTTTCTCAAAAACAAGATAAAATTTTAAACCAGATCATGATTTTGACCCATTCTGAAAACTCAGGTTCTTACAATATCCCATCCTTAACATTGCTCGTCCCTAAACTATCAAAGAAAACTTGGAGATGATACCTAACATACCACCCTGATCAAAGTAGAACAAGATCTCCCGATATCAGAGGTTCTTGCTAACTTCTTAAAGGGGATCCCCACCTTTGGAATTTCATAACACGGTCTCAACCTGACAAAACTCAAATCAAGAAATGGTTCACTGACCTGTTTCCAGAATCATGGTCCTCTCATGATGCATCATCATCCCTACACATCATTGGTGCTCCCATGTTGTTTCTGACACCCAAATATATCCTACACCGCATCGATGTCCGCCACCATGTGGTCCTTCATCCCATGGATGCTCAAAATAAAACTTGATTCCATGAACCTCAAGTAACACGCTTCCTCGATATCCCGATGTCCATGGCACCTCAAGTATCATGAATTCTTGATGCCACTATTCCCAAGGCACCTCATGTAACATGCATCCTTGATGCCCTCATTCCCAAAACAAATCATGTAACCAGCATCCTCGATGCCCCGGTTCCACATATCTCATACATATATAAATATATCATGCCCCTAATATGTCACCAATCCCACAAACCAGCATTGAGTCAGTCCACATGAATTTTTTTTTCACCTCGTACAATAAAAACAGATCTGCCTCAATTGGTCATGACAAATGAAAATAATGAAGTCATGACCACAATCACAGTGTACCTCTAACCATTGTCGGCTCACTAGCCTGCTACGCCCCTGGAAGCTCCACAACGTGAACCTGGCCTCATGTATGTTTTCCTGATGTCTGGCCTCCCTACGGTGCTACTATAGTCACCGGCCACTGACCCATCAACTAGGCCCCCCTATCTCTGTCACGTCCTTTGCGTGCAACTGAAACTCGGCTATCCTCTCCTGATACTGAACCTGAACCAACTCCAGATTACACATTCTATCCTAGTCCATGCCTTCCTGCTATCTGAGAAGGCTTCTTGCAGATTCTCTCAATATTCTCGACCAATCCACATGCCTGAAACTCTTTTAGAGGCCTATCACACTGAGTCATAACATGTCATGGATTCCCATACTAAAAAAATGACTTCTAAACTGCTACATGGTGGTCTAGGTAAGTCCTAGGCCTGACTTCCCTGCTGGAACACATCCCATCCTCGGTTCCTGTTGTCTGAACCATCACCTGAAGCTATCTCCTGACCATCCTGGGGCATATCCATATAGTTACCCTCATCTATGAGTTCCTGATTCACTGCCTCTGATAATGAACCTAGTCTAAATATTTTCACCTGGATCCAAATAGTGTGTTGTAGTCCATCCTCAAAGTGACTCACCCTTTCAGCATCATCACTTACCGTACCAAGTGAATACAGAGACAACTCAGTAAAAGTAGATGCATAGTCAATGAAGGAAATGAATCCTTACTGAAGGATCAAGAACTCCCAATGTCCCTATACCCTTCGTGTCTCTGGGTAATTGTTCTCGAAGAATATATCCTCAATGTATTTGCATGCTAGTCCCTTGTCCCTGTGAGCCATAACCTGCACATCCCACCAACACTTTGCCGATCCTTACATCATATTCATTTCTAGATAGACCCTCCACCTTGTAGGCATCTCAAGCTAATCAAAGATCTTGTGCATGCTCTCTATCCAGTTTTCATCCTCCGGCAGACAACCCTCTCCCCGAAAAGGTAGAGGGTGCTGCGACTGGAACTCCCACGTCAGATAATCCATATAGGGATTTGTACCCTTCACACCTCTATCGACCCCCTACAAGACATGTACCAGGCTAGCTCGGAGCTGCTCATCGAGCCATGGTCTGAATGCTGCCAAAACCAGCTTTTGTCCTTCCTATACTGGATCCAAGACCGATTTTTATCCCTGATCATGTACCTACGGCTCATGATCTTCTTGCACTAGATCTTGAACCTGATCCTCCTCCTACGGCACAATATCATATGCCTCCTGATGCTCCATCCGAGTCGACTAAGAGAAACCTACTAAATACCATAAATGGTTAGATAACCCTTATATACATAAATATAACAATATATATTCAACACATATAAGGAATTCTATAAAGTGGATGTATAAAATAAATACCCTTACTCTCCCCTATCGCAACTAATGAACATGGAATCTCGAACTCATGGCCTCCTTACCCACCGTCAATAGAGCCAAGTTTAAAAAGTACCCCAGGCCATGCCCTTCCTGACATTTAACGTTGCCTCAAACCGACGACCGAGTCACTGAATCTTGGTGATCAAAATCACCTCAACTATATTACATGTCTGATCGTACAAGATCCATAAACAATATCCTACCACATGCAATTCTAAAAATAAATAAATCATGGCATAAAATATTTCAATAAACAAGAAATTCTATCAGAAATTTCACCTACTCACATTTCAATGCATACAAAGCATGATAATTGATATTATTCACATGTCATTATCACTTCACAAAGCATACATGCAGTTATTAAATTGAAATACCCTAAAAATGTGCCTATAAACAGCCAAACAATCACGCCTTGCCATATGAGGCCACGTTCCAACTCTCTATTACCACACCTGGTCAAGGGTTACATATCACAATCAATAACATCACACACCAAATATGAGGATGAGATGGAAATCATATAAACCACAATCTAAGAAAAATAAAAATAATAATTCCTACCCAAGGCAACGTGGTCCATCCCTCGTAACTGGTGCTACATGCAACCAAGCAAAATCTAGAAACCCTGTTCCAGTAATAACCTATCTCCAGTCTACCATTTCCCAAATAGTAATACCAGCTGAAATAAAAAGAGAATTCTCAATCACATTAGTATCCAGTAAAACAATACTACTAAATCCCTATCAATAACTCCACTGATACAACATTGTAACAACACGGACCAAAACACCCACCCAAACGGTGATAATGTTCCAAGAGTTACTACATTAGGCACACCTCCCTGAATTCCAAAGACTGTCGACTAGCAGTTAGGGTCTTATAGGTATAGTGAGGAGGTTATACCCTCTCGGAGGAAAATAATGGTACAGGCCGGGGAAATAATAAAAACAAAATGCAGCGGAAATAAATGACTCAACAGACTCAAACCAGATCCGCATAGAAGAATCACATTCAATATTGGTATATAGAGAAAGAAAAAAATATAAACAACATCAGACGAAAGTAAACACAACAGCATGCTAATCAATTGTAACTACTACTGAACAAAAAAACAGGCATCCAAAGTAGGTCATACATATCCATATGAAAAGGGTTCCAATGGATAACCAATTGTAACTACAAAACAAGTAATCATGCTGATATAGGAAAGAAATAAAAACAAAGTAAACTCTAGCTAGGCCAGACCTCAAACTCCCCACCATCTCCATGCGACAACTAAGATAGTCCAGCTACAAAAGCTGGACTCTTTCCTGCACATAAATCCATAATGTATAAATGCATCCCAAAGGGTCTGTGTAGGGTGTGAGAATCATCTTAGTAGGATACCAACCAACGGTGAATACTTAATATAAGTGTTTATGCACAAATGCAGTTTTAATGAAATCAGTAAACAATATGAAGCACAAATAAACATAACTATGATAGTGCTCAACAGACACCATGAAGTGTCACCTACTTCGACCAACACTGGAATCTCTATTGTGTAACCAAGAACCATTTTCCCCCTAACACTGTGTGTCTCAAGTACCGACGTCCTGAAGGCAAACCCACAAAATAGTAACTCAGAGGAACATCGATGACTGTCCTCAAAAACATAAACAATGGGACAATGATGTCTGCCCTCAAACAATGTAACCGAAGGGGCATCGATATCTGCACTCAAAAAACCTAACATGAGGGATAGTTATATCTTCCCTCATATAACGGCGAGCCTCTTCCCCCAACTCAAAAGTCTCTATGCAATCCCCAGAAGGCTCCTCACCTTCAATGTGGATTCCTACTACAAGCACCCAAAAACCAATTTCACCTAAAGCACAACAAACAGGGGCATCTACACAACACGAGTGTTCAAAACCAACTCCTCACGAAGTCTCTCTGTTTGTACACTACTCAATGTTCTGGGTGAGCAGTAATTACCAAAATAGTACCCAAGCCACAACAACTCTGACACCTCATGTCCCTATAACCATGGTGCTCATGTCTGATAAACTCGCTATCCAAGTAACAGAGTACATGCCCAAACTGACAGTCACCCTGCCTCACGTCGATGTTCATCATGCCCATTCTCATGGTAAGAACAACCTAATGTAAACCGGTCCATGCCCAACCTGTGATCAGCATCACTCAAGAATATTCAGGCCATGCCCAACAAAACTGTAAGGGTTATATCATATAAAATTTAACAATTACATATATAATTAAGAGAAACACTTTTACACATAAAAAATAACTAAACAACTTAATTTCACAAACCATGGGTTGTATCATACCTGAATTGAGGTCTTTAAAGCCTCTAACAAATCATATCAAGGTTTAATAAAATAAACTCAATAGTTTAAAACAATACAATTCAATTAAAACCATTTTTCACCCCCTGACCAAAATTCCCCGATGAGCAACGACCCCTCACCTGGTCTCGGTCAAGAAAAACGACAAAAGGTAATACCCAAAGGTATCCAATAGGTCAAATAAGCAATTAAATATGAACTAGAATATTAAACAGGGTCTCACTCAAAATACCTAAAAACGTGCCAAAGGTCGCGCCACCCAAAAATTCTTTGAAAAAAAGAGGTTTGCACCACCTTCCTCATACTAATAAGATGATACTCCTCTGATAAAAGCCTCCAATTAGGTCTAAAATGTGGTATATATACAAAATAATCAATACCGTTCAATCCCCTATAACTCATCTTAGAATATAAATCAAGAAGAATGACTAATGTTGAATAAATAGCTTAATGAGGGGGTTCTAACTAATTTAACGACGATGAAAATGGAGTTCAAATGGACTATCTAGAGAAAAAGTTAGCTTTGTCCAGTTCTCCCCACTCAAACCTGTTGATGGTTTGAGTTTCTTCCTCAAAATGAGGCTACCACCCGCTTTAGTTAAAAATAAATAAAATACACAGTGTGTACTTATGACTACAAGTCGTGTATCATTTTATTGTTAATATAATGGCTGATATTTTGTCATGGACTTGTCGACTGAAAACTTGGCGTGTTCCTAGATGTAAACGTTGTGTACTTATCTTCCAACCTGACATCCCCAACACACCATGTATGTCCCCATATACGGCTCCTCTACACGGCGCGTACAAATATTACATGGCGTGTACTAACTAAAAACATTCTACCAAGACAATAGGCCTATATGACATGTATATCCTCCACATGGTCAAGGGTACACGATGTGTCAAGAAACACTACACACCGTGTAGTAGGAAATTCCTACACGGTCATCACACGACATGTACTCAGCAAGCACACAGCCGATACACAACTAACCCATACACGTTGTGTACTTTAGAGTACACAACATATAGTCTGGAAACTTCCAGAACTTCCTAGATTTTCCCAATTTTCTCAAAAACAAGTCCAAATTTCCGACCGGGTTGGGATTTTGACCCGTTCTAAAAACCCAGGATCTTACCAATTTAATTGTTTTGATAATTGAATATATTCTATGTAAATAGTTTCACCACTTAAATTTGTTGAACAATGGTCATCATGATAAATAAAATTAGTAATAAATTTATTCCTTAATGTGAATAAAATTATGTTCTCTCATTCCTTAAAGAGAATAAATTATTCATAAAAACTGTATATTATTTTTGCTACACATACTTAGAGTTTTATCATGAATATTATAGAGTTGACGAATTTTGATCAAATAATTTCTACTTAATTAGGTACAGTAAAAAGTATTCTATGAATTATAATTTCTTATATTGAAGAGATGTTTGTTGTGAGTCCAGATTATTATTCCACATTGTTTCTGAATACCACATTCACAAGCTTCAAAAAATATAAACAATTCTAACTCATGTATGTGTATTATAAAACAATATTTTTTCCTAATGTTCCAAAATATATAATAATTTTCTTGGTGGTGGGAATAACCCATTATGATATTATTATGAACTCATCAACCAAAATATGTGGAATTGATATTAAGAAACATGAGTATTCACAAATTATGATCCTAAAAAACATACATATATATTTTAAAGTAAGATATTTATAAATATTATTTCGATTCAATGCTTTAAAATAAATCATATATGATATAATATATGCAGATGTAATCACATTTACTAGTAAATAAAATTAAATAATGGCTATGAAAGAGATAATATTTTCCAATAACTTATTATAATGTTTCAATTCATTAATATATGTGAGTCTTATATGGTATTTTTCAATGGTATTCTTGAAATAAAAATATCATATAGAGAAATTAGATAAAATAAGTTCCTAAATATATAACAAGGAATCATACAATGTGATAATAAATAATTTTTTTTCTATAACTGAATTAATATAGTAAATAAAAAATTTACAGATCATGATGCATTAAATATTTGACATGATGTTTTTTTCTATCTAGAATCAATTATATCAAAATTTATTAATTACATTATACATGTGCATCAATTGTTTTGTTAACATAGTGGTCATCCGTGAAGGAGAGAATGATGAACTTATTTAAGGGACGTATTTAAACTATATTATCAAGGAATTAATTCTCATTAGGTTAATATTAATTATCCATGTATAATGATTTACAATGAATTTTTTATTATTATTGTACATATTGTTTGGGTAAATTATTAAAATCATTAGCAGCTATTTTGGAATAAATTTCTATATATTATGGAAGAAAAAATATGAACTCTATATTATCACACCCACATAGAATGTGATCTATTTATAAATTATATGAAAGATTAAAATACAAAATGTTCTTTTGACATATTAATTGATTGTGAAAATAAAATGATTTCTAGTAAATATTATTAAAATAAATATTGGGAATCACATTCTATATAAATAAAGGTCTTCTAGAACCATTCCCATGATTCTCATGGCACATAGATAATTGTTATGTGTTAAAAGTCAACTGTCTAATTATACACACAAAAAGTGTGGTTGAACTGATTATATAAAATTATTTTTCATTATGAGTAGAAAGAAATAAATATATTTTCCCTTAAAGGGAAAAGAGAATGTATCTACAACATTATATCTATTTTGATATTTCCCTAAAATAACACCAGCTCTAGAAAAAGTATGATATCTCTTTCAATGTTGTTGATAAAATATTTGAATTTTTAAATGATTTCAAAATTCACTAATGGTAATGGTTTTTTGTATATTTCTACATATTAAATTTTTTACAAAAACTATTAAAACAACATATGATGTATTCAACATATAAGCATTTGGATTGATTATCAAAACTACCAAGACTATTGAATAAAG
Organism: Viscum album; assembly: GCA_963277665.1. Lineage (NCBI taxonomy): Eukaryota > Viridiplantae > Streptophyta > Magnoliopsida > Santalales > Viscaceae > Viscum > Viscum album. The sequence continues at coordinate 1,416,731,026 of OY728123.1, read as the reverse complement.
ATGATCTTATTATAAAAAGTATACTTCATTATTAATTTGTATATATAGATTATGTAAAACTGATGTTGTCATTGCCTACCTATATGATAACTTTGAATCACTGAAGGGTTAAAAATTATTAAATCATATTTCATGATTCAATCTAAATATATATTCATATATGGAAGAATGTATAATTTATCATATCATCACATGGTATGTATAAATTGATTTTTTTATTAAAGATATATGGTTTGGATAACATTAAAACTCATGAAGTGTTTTCACAATAATTGGCATGTTTTCTTATATAATTACATAGAATATACATTTATTTTGAATCATTCTCCCCAAAGATAAAATATTAAATTTTTAAATGATATACCATTAATAAATCGTAAAATCATTAACTTCTAAGAGTGTTATATTTCATACATGAGGGGTTTATAAATAACATATTTTTCCTAAATGAATTAAATATAAATTCCCATTTTGTTTATCCCTAAATGATATACTTGTAAATGTTTATATTTATCATTATAATAATAAGATATCATTTTTCTATTCTTGTTAAAGATATATTATATTAATTGAAATATAAATTGAATAAATTATTATTATTCCAAAATTCAAAACCAATTTTTTTGGTTTTGAATTAATCATGGTAATTATATGAATTAAATAATTTACTAAGGACCATTATGAGTTGGATATGTAACTATTTTACACTTTTTTTATTCATGTTTTCCCCATTTGGTTTTTTAGATATGGTTTTCAATGAGACAATAATAGAGGTAATTTATTTTCTTGAACTATTTGTTCCTAATCAAGTGGTGTCTCCCATGAAGAGTTTTTCTTTGATGAGGTTTTAGTTGATAAAATAATACTTCATAAAATATATCTAGGTTAATGTTATAAATTATTTTAGATATTTTAAATTGAAATAAATTTTTGGCCTTCACCATGAGTAATAGTTTTTAAGGAGACCATTAATTATTGAATATGGTATTCATATCATGTCTCAAGACATAATTACATAATAATTTTAATAGATGTCATGAATACAAAATTAAATTATATAATATGGCGGAGTTGGGAATGCTACACTCCTTTTCCATTCATTGGGTTTTTTCTTACTCTGTTTTCCTTGTATTTTTTTTTATTGACGATACTGACATGATATTCTATTACTCAAGCTTCAAATAATTTTCTCATAAGTTTTTTAAGTGTATATTATATAACATTACAATATATTATGACCTAAAAGGTTGGGTTTTTTCAAATATTAAAGTGTGTATTTCACAATGGTGATAATGATGTGGACTCATCTGTTCCCAAATAACCCTTCACATGGACCACCATTCCATATTTTCTATCATTTGGAATTATAAAAAATGTATTATATATGTCTTGGATTAATATTAACAATTGGATCATATTAAATGTGCTATATATTTGGATATGTTTTAATGAAATTGGTAAACATTTTAGGATCTACATTGTATTCCCTCTGCTTCCTGTTTTTACCTTACATTTTTATTTTCATTTGTTATCAATATCTTTATTAGAATATTTGATATAGTTTTTAATAAATGATGTTCATTGACCATGAAATGTCATAAATGTTTTGAGTATACATTATTTATGGTTTTAATCAGTTCTTGATCAATTTGAAAAAAATATACATTTAATGTTTTTAAAATGTTTGTATACATGAATATTTTAAATTTAAAACTATATGTATTCTATTTATGAACATGAATTACATAAACACACACAAATTCACAGATATATATATATATATACACAATTTTATTTTAAAATATATCAAACTGTATGAATTTTTTAGTAAATGGTGTGAGTCTAAAAATAATATGATTGAATAAAAATTACATCTTAATTTTTCACCATAAATTTATATTTTCATATTAAAACATTAATGCTTAAAATAACCTAATAGATATGGGTATATGTTTATTTTTATCAATTTTAGGATCATATTTGTGTTATAAAAATAAAATTTTTGCATTATTTGAAAAAATACAATAGAGGAAATTTTAAAAAGAAAATTATAAAATGGAGGGATGGGACATAAGGGGTTGTAAGAAAAAGAGATGGTGGACTTGAAATGAGGTTGTTTTGGGGATGATATGTAGAAATATTTAATAAATATGAAGTTTAAAATAGGGAAATGAAGATGATTATTCTGAAGTATTTTTCTGCTCGTATATTCATACAAGATCCCAAATCCCACTAATAACAAAATTAAAAAAATTAAATGAATTTTTAAATTGAATTAGTAAATTATATAATCTCATAATTACATTTGAAGAAAAAATAAGATAATTGGAATTATTCAAAATAAAATTATTACATTGAATATGTATGATGAATTCTAGTAAATACTATATATATAAAGTTATGCAGACATCGATACTAGGATAGTAATGTATTGATTTATATAAATTTATTCGCATGGTCAAATTGAATAATTCTTGATTATATACATGTATAAATTTGAAGTAAAATAAGAATAGACATGGGAATATAAAATGAATAAAGGATATTCCATAATACAAAAAAATGATCAAAGATTTATTTTTTCAAATCGTCTATTAAGAATTTAGATATATGAGAATAATTTGAATAGTTGGTAATACATACAAAAGATAATATTTATTGTTTTTATAATTTTCAAGAACAATTTATTCAGTAAATATAAAAAAATGTGATGAAACAAAAAATAATTAATTTATTTAGAATTGTATAAATTAACCATTCATAGAGAAAAATATTCAATCAATCCCATGAACATAAAAATTATGAAACCATGTATATAAAAGTCTTTAGAAAAATAACATTATGAACCAAATTAAATAAAAGTAAAAGATTATGATAAGGTGATATTTTATTGATAAAAATAAAATTTAAAACAAAATAAAAACCTAAACACATATCCGAATAACCGACATCAAATGGTTTTAATGAATAATAGTTTTTGAAATTGTTTCAGTCCATTATTGATATAACTACCTATAAAATAAAAATTTCTATCATGAAAATCAGCTATGAAAATAGACTAATCAAACCATAAAAACCAAACATTTCTAGTAAATTGTTTTTAATATTCCCAAACTATTTTATAGAAAAAATTTCATGTAGATAGATCATTGTGAAGATTGCAATCAAAAAAATTATATTCTTATTGATGGTTTTCAAATAAAAACATTAAATCAATTTTTATAGGTGAATCACGGCCCATAAAATGAAATGAACATATGAGAACTAGGTAAAAATAATATCTTTCACTAAGAAAATTTAAAAAAAAATTAAATTTGTGTAGAAGACATTAAATTTTTATCCATAGTGAAAATAATAATATTTTGGTTTTCTGGTTTTTTTAACTGATTATTTGATAGTGTTTATTGAAAATTTTCTATATTATTTAGTATAAATTTTACACCACCTATAAAAAATAACTTACAATTCATGCATCATTTAAGAATTAGTTTCAATTTTTCGCATTTATGGTAATCATCAAAAACCTAAATCCTAGAAGGAAACATTTTTATATGACCAGAAAACAAATTTTCAATTAGCCATTTTTAAAAAAAATACTAAAAATGATTATAGAATTTATGTATTACTCCAAGTGAATTTGGGAATTTTTATATTACTTATTTAAATAACTTGTTGAAAATACATATATATCATTTATTGATAGTTTTGTATTAGAGGATAAATAACATGCAATAACCCACAAATCTATAAAATAAAAGGTCAATGATAATGAATATAGTGTTTTAAATATAGCATTGAAAAAAAAATTTAAAAAGGATCACATATTTGTATAAAAATTAAAACCCCGTTGAAATAAATACATATAGGGGTTGTATAATATTTATGAAAAATGAAACAAATTTTTTTCCTTTGTATTTTATTATAAAACATTAATTTCAATGTAAGGAAATTACTACAATTTTTTTGGGTATTTAGATTAGAAATAAAAAAAATAGGATAAATAGTAAAATAAAAAATGAATGATGTGAATTATTTTTACATGAAAAAAATAAATAAAAGATCAAAATATGAAAAAAAAAATTATTTAACTTTTGATGCAATCAAAAAATAAATTTTCATATATATACATATTTTCACAATGTTATATTCATTATAGTTTCGTGAATATTGGGTTGACATAGATGAATTCATAAATGTTACTATATTCAATATTTGAGTATATTTGGTTATGTAAGGAAAAAAATAGTTATAAATTATTTAACATGAATAATAAAAAATTCCATAAAATATTTAAATTTATAAGGAGTGTAAATTGTTAAATAATAAATCAATAAGATAATGGTATAATCATAATGAAAATTTGTATATAGAATGTCTTAAGGATATAATGAGTTAAAAACTCACCATTTGATATTATATATATTTAATATTTCAAATATTTTATAGATAATGAATAATTCGGAATGGGTTTATTAGCTATGAAAATTTAATAAATATTATTGTATAAATGATTATCCATGTAAGAGTCATTATATAAATTGATTTAATGTATCTCAGACATAAAAAATATTCATAACCATCCCTAGATGAATGGTTTTGAAAAAAAAACAATATTAATTGAATGTAAAACTCTTGAGAAATTTAAAAATAATGAAATGAATTAAACCTTAATGTATATAATTCACAATTATAAATTCATTGATAAAATCATAGAAGGTTTTATATTTTCATTACAATAACATCAAAGATAATATATATTGTCTAGTTGTAAAAAGAGCTTTTTTTTATCTTCCATCCAATTTTTAATAATTTACTCTTAAAAATTATCATATAAATGAACTACCTTGTACAACTGTAATCTAGTCAATGATTATAAAAATTTATTTCAAAAAATTAATAGAGAAATTCAAAAACACTATTAGCCTCAAATACCTCATGGGTCAATAATAAAAAATAGTAGGAAAACAAATAATTAAAATTATTTTATGTTACACCATTTATTGTAATAAGGTACACTATAAAATAATTGGATGATTAAATTAAATAGTATAAGTGATTATGGAATGTACAATAATTAAAAATGAATGAAATATGAAGGAAAAGAAACAAATAAATGAAAAATTAATCTAAAATTAGAATAAATGTTATAAATTTGTATTCATTAACATGAAAAATGGAATATAACCAAAGAAAAAGATGAAAAATGTGGAAAACATAAATTATCCACCCAATTGAGGTAATATTGAAGAGGAAATATTTAAGATTCATTTTTTTGCAATTAAAAGAAGAAACATGGGAAACAAATTAAATATTATTACATGAAATAGATTGAATATTTTGTATGTATTTTTGTTTCAACATGTGAATGAGATTGTCAGGAGCTATTTGGTACAAACTCTATCAATATACATCTTATCCCATGACACCAATTTACATTCATTGTCCATTTGATAAATTATTTTATAAATATTATTTTTATGGAAAAAATAAATTGAAATATATTTTGAACTATATATATACACACATCCACAAACAAACAAACACACACACACAAAGATATGTATAAATATATATATGAGAAGCATGAACTAAATCACCGTAAAATCTATATGTGTGAGACATCAAACATTTATGAGATTCCAGGGTAAATGAAAGAAAAATTTCCAAACCTACAAAATAATTAAATCTAGAATCATTCATGATATTCTATCAATAAACATCCTAATCTTTTCAAATTCATTATATACATCTGAAATCAAGAATTTTAATTAATATTAGTCTATCATAAATGAAAAAAAATGTGTTCGATAAATAAATTCTCCAAAAATAACCTATAAAATTATAAAATAGAAATAAGTAAGTTTGGGTTTCTGAAATTAATATTCTAAATAATCTTAGACTTTCATAATTAAGATGAATATTTATTATTTACCTATTATATAGTTATTGTAGAAAACACTAAATTTTAAATTATCTTATAGTGTTAAAAAGGAAGAAAAATACTTAATGGAATCAATTGCAACTTACTTATAATATAGTAAACAATATTACGATGATTGAATGGATTTTCAATGATATAAATCTAGAATGAAATATATTTAATCATTCTCAGCGACATTGAAATAAATGAAAATTAGAAGAAATGAAACATTTTTTGTTAAATTAATAGTTAAATAAATTGTCAAAAAATCTTAAAATGAAATAATGAAATAAAAAAATAAATTTCATTTTACCAAGATAGATATTCTAAGTGGAGATTGAATTATATATATAATAAATTTAATTATCCATAAACTAGTATTATAGTTATAATAAGGAGAACTACATATTAATTTATTAAGAAGGGTTTAAAATGAATGAAAAATATTTAATGTGTACATGTGTAACATACTTGTATGACAATCAGAATTATTATCCAAATTAAAATCCATTTTAATTTTAATACTAGGTCATAACAAAGACATTGTTTAATTTACTCTAGATCCCTTGTAATTAATTGATATTATATTCAACACATAATATTTAATCGAATGAATATATGAATAAATCTTCCAAAAAATGGACTCTAATGAAATAATAAAATACAAGACGTTAAGTTTCAAATTTCGAAATAAATTTTTTAAATAGTATATTAATTTTATAATTAAGATATAAGATTAACTCTTTACATGTAATATAGTGACTATAAAAAAACTAAATGTTAATTTATCATGTAGTTACTTAAAAGGATAAATTGATTAATGGGAATGAATTTAACATACTTGTTATAGGTAAAAACATTAATAACAATAAAACTAACCTAAAATATACTTAGTGAAGTCACATTGAATCCCAATGGGAACTTTCAGTTTGACTTTTATATCCCAATATGATGTAAATGATAGCTATACATCACCTTACAAATAACATTCATGATAAGCCTCAACATGAAATTGGTGTCCTTTAAGGAGAGAATGGTTCCAACATTGGAAGTGAAAATTATTCTACGAATTCGATTCAACTAAGTCTTGTGATAATGGGGACTATGAGTTATAGTAAGGGAGGTACAAAATTTTATATCTTTTAGAAGGAACTAAAATTGGGGTGAAATTAATTTAACAGTGGGATGAAATCGGCAGTCGGAATACAGGACTGCTAAGGTTAGTGTAAGCAAAATTTTAGGAAACAAATAGAGATGAATATGGAGAATATTAAACACTGGCATGTGTCTTTGAATTGTGGGATAAATTGTTCCATCATGTTGTGAGAAACCACGTATGGATTCACACATAAATTTATATAAATATTCAAAAATAAATGGATTGATTCATGAATCAATATCTATGGCCCAATTCAAAGTATCTCCTACATTGTGTTGGTTAAAATAAGAGAAGGAATAGAAGGGGATATGGAATATCGAGATAGATTTAGAGGTGGAGTAAATAATTCAAAGGAAGAGGGAGAGGTAGGGAAGCACATTGTAGATGTGGATCAAGCATCATGAAATGATGATAGGAGGATGATATATGGAGTGTTGTGGATTGGGAAATGGAGGCATTGAGGGGGTGATGCTAAGGAGGAGGATGGAAAGTAGAGGTGTGGAGGAAGAGGCTGGAAGATGAGGAGCTTGGGATGGTGGTAGAATGAGGAAGTAAAATTACAATATGTTGAAAGATGGTGGTAATTATAGGTGATGAGATGGAATTGACTGGAGGATGATTTGTAGGGAAAATATAGAGGAATAATGAGACAAATGGAGGAGTATTCATTCAAAAATAGTATATATATATATATATTCCACAAAATTTATTTAATTAATAAAAAATAATATCATAAAAATTTACCAACTATAATGTTCTATGAAAAATAATAAAAAATATTAGTGGTGGATTGTTATGGAAATAGGTCATGTACCCTTGAAATCCATGATATCTAAACCAGATCCTATTTTTTCACAAAACCCCAGCTCTAACTCTAACTCATTTATTTTTTAAATTAACTTGCATAAACCTACTGTATTATATTTTTAAGTACTAATGGAAGTACTGTAACCAGTTTAATTACCATATTAAAAATTATGATATTTAATGTTTTTAAAAAAACCAGAATAAACATATCAATAAATTAAGTAAATAAATTTTTTAATTTTACTTTATTTAATAACATATATTATATGAATTAAAATTTAAAATTTACTTATAAATATTATATGAACCAAACTCAAAATAAATAATTTTTTTTAGAAATTATAAACTTTTTTTAAAATTTATTATTGATTAATTAATAATAATTTTCATAACTGGGTTAAGGTATAGGTGACCTAAGAGTATTATCCTAAAAAAATCCATTTATTATTCTTATTTCAATTTGACACTCTAACCCAATAAATACTCTTTTCAACACTATCCTAACCCGATTTCATCTGGTAGGATGGATATCTAATCAACATATTCCCATTTTCATCCCAAGCAGCGGTTTGAGAACCGTGACTAATATTTTTTTTGAAAACTTATATATATATATATATATATATATATATATATATATTACTAAAAACTGGTAAATTTTATTATTAGAAAAATTATTTGTGTGACTAGTTTTAATTCCAAAACTTTTAAACATCCCTATGTTTATCTCTCTTTAATTACATGTGCCTCAACTTTTTTATATAATAAATATTATTTTTAAAAATGACCCCCACAATTATTTTAGGAATAAAATTAAAAATATTACTAGAAATTCAAGAACCATGACTAAGATATATATATATATATAATAAAAATAATATCTAGTTATATTCATAAAAATTCCATTTATGTTCGTACTTTTAATCTCACCCCTAAGAACATGCCTAAATTCCTCTCCCTTAAATTTCAACACTCTATATTTTTATAAATAATATAATATTACAAGAAATGGATATAACAAATTTTATAGGAAAAGAAGATCAAAATATTTACAGTTATTTTAGAAATTGACTAATATTTTTTTGGAAGATTATATATATATATATATATTAGGGTTAGACCACTATAACTAAGATAACTAGTAATAATGTATTTTTTAAAAATACACAGTAGTTTAAAAAACCACTAATTAATTCCTGATGTTTTCTAAAACTGCAGTGATTTACTGAGTCTTATTTTAATTAGTAGTGGTTTTTTATAGGGAAAATATTATAGAACAACTTAAAATTCATAATTATTTTTGAGATCAATGTAGTTTATATAATTAATGTGGTGATTAATTAACATGTATTATCCTCAAAAATAATGTTTGTTATTTCAATTTTATAATATTTTCAAAAATAGTGGAACTTATAACAACCATGAAATATTTTAAGATATTCTATTAGTAGATACCAACACTTAAGTAGTATATAGGAGTTGTTTTAATCAAGGCTATATATAAAAAAGTTGTCTAAACTATTACTAAACACAAAAAAAATCAGCAAGTGATTTTAAACATGTTAATATGAAACAACATGTAATTTAAAATACAAATACACCAATAATTTATGAAATTCAATAAATTTAATAAAAAATACTAATAATAAATTGAAGAAAATTATAAAAAATATATCAAAATATTTTTTAATCATATAAACATATATGTTTAAGTAATATGTTGTAGTCATGAGACGTATAATATTTTATGATAATGTAGCACGTGAAAATGAGGATCCAACAACAACATTGCTCCACCATGTTAGGATAACTTCCTCCAATTGAAGAAAAATATTTATTTTCCCACTGGATAATAGCCACTAGTGCATCCAATTACTATGTTAAATTGAATTTATAATAAAAATTAGTTTTATTTAGATATTATTCATAAATAATATATTTATAAATATTACATCCTGAGACACCCAAAGAGGGGAGTGGTGAATTAGGGAGAGAAATTTTTAATTAAAATACATTGGATCATGTTACCATGTTGGTAGAAAGTAAATAACCCTCTTATAATTAAAAAATCATTACCAAAAAAGAAATAATTCATATGTAAAAACATGACACAAAATTTTTACATTATTCACCATAAAGATGTTTTCCAAGGATCATGTGTCAATGATGTATTATATATACTATAATTTACAATGCTTTATTAGTTTGGTTGAATGAAATTTTCATCCCCGATCACTATGTGTCGTACTCAATTTCGTTAAAATAAATTCATGGAATATCACACTACCTTCTATAGTATCTTTCTCTCATGGTGTTTCCATTATCACAAACACTAACTTATGTTTTTAATGTTGTATGTTTAGCGATTTTAGTTTCAATTTAATATATTTTGATATTTACTAGATAAATCATATGATATAATTATGTTTTTACCAAATAATGGAATGATGTTTTAAGGATATATTTAATTCTTGTAAGGAAGTCAAGGTGCTATGCTTATATTCTTGATGTAGCAGGAAGTATCAACTAGCCAGTATCGTGCTGCCATCTAATTGAAAGTGAAGATAGTTGTATCCTCATGATCTATGAGTACACAGACTAGTGGGTAGAGGATCACCATCCAATTTGTGGAAGAAGAAAATAAAAAGTGAGTCCCACCATTCCCAATGTCTAGGTGATGACATCAGGTGGGATGATGATGGGTCAGATTTTATAAGTTCAAAATATTAATTTTTGTTGGTCTTTCTCCTCATAATTTAAAATTAACATGGATTTATAAATAAGAATATTTTCATAATGTTATTTGAATATTTATAGGTGAAACGCACGACTGATTGTAACCTATCAACCGGTCAATGTTCCGGTGCTCTGCTAATGTGTATAGTAGCACTCGAAGCGAATCCTTGGTGATGATACTTTGTAATAGTCATTTGATTTTAGTTAATTGTATTCTGATTGGGGGATTTGTTTTAGAGATTATGAAATAATTTATGTATGATGTATGATTTAACAAATTTATAAATATTGGGGTGAGTTCATCATTAGGTAGTTAAGCTTGTGATATCCTTGAGCTTTTCTTTATATTGCATTAAATTAACACCCATGTCACAAGATGATTTTGATCGGAATTCCCAAGTGTTAAAGCTTTAATCAAAGCCGTAACTTAACTTAGGTTTCTAATCATTACCATTAATTGTTTATGGTAGTGTATTTTTGGTTACAATAATCCATGGAATCCACATATTAAATAAAACATGTCATTAATCCATGACATATAATGTTCAACATACACAATATTAATTTAAAGAACATTCGTCGAGCAAAAACTCTCAATCACTTAACATACCTAAATTATAAATCACCACAATTAATGATTTAACCATCGATTAAAATGATTACAAATCTGGTTATAATGATTATGGTGATGAATTATAAAGATAAGAAAAAGAAAGGGACAAGATAAGAGTATTGCGCCGAACACTCACACAAACGATGAAGAAAATTAAAAATAGATTTTCGATTGAATGAGGAAGCAGAAGAAGGGATGGGGATTCAACTGAATTTTAACTATTTTATGAACATAAATATTAAACTACCGAAGGTGGATGAGAATAAGAGATGTTGAATAACTAACTTGCATTAAAATAGAATTACAAAGAAAGAGACTTACAAAATTACAAAAACGAAGAACACAAAATTAAGTGAAAACAAAGAGATGAGGAAAGGTATATCAAGTGAAAACATGAGTATGGAAGATCCTCCAAGCCTTTGTAAAGGCCTTGGTTGTTCCAATATGTTCTCCTCTCTTATGAAATTCCAACCCCTCTCAAGGAGAGAAGGGGAGTGTATTTATAGCCCAAGGAGTGGACTGTTTACATGCCATCAATACCCCACTACATTGTTCGCAGATATGGACATCATGATAGCCTAATCTAGAGAAATATATTTCTTCCAAGTTTTATATTATAATGTTGGCCGACTACTCTCAAATTTTGGAGTCATTTGGACTTAAGGATCAAAAGTTATGGCCGGTTGATTAAACAAAGTAAAACTGTCCATTTCAATACAGTCTTTTTGAAGTTCAGAATGTGAAATGGTTTTTGAATATGATGATACCTTCAAATCCGAATGGGTTCTTCAAAAAAATCGGCCGCCTATATCGCCTCTTTCACACTTAAAAATATAAGCTCTATTTGATGCCTACATCATGAGATATGTCATGCATACTATAACGATTTTAATTCTCCTCTAGAATGGTGGGCTGGACTTCAATGCTTCATTTGGGCCCCTTGAACTCGGATTTTGGCCTTGAAATTTTTATCCAAGATGACATGTAGTGTCCCCCGAATTATAGTGGAGAGTTAATATTTTTGGACTTCTGGATTGAGTCCAGTAAATCAATCTTCAAGGCTAGTCCAGTTTGTTCGCAGATTCTTTGGTCTTGTTTGTGAGAACCATATGTCCCTTGAAATGGCAGAATTGGCTAATGGTACCTTCTAATGAAATGTTGTATATTAAAAACCGAATCTTAAAAAACAAGAACCACCCAATTTGGATCATTATAGTGATAGTTATTATTAAAACATTAAACTGACTCAATTGGACTACTTCTAAAAATGCTAAAAAATTATACTTAATATAAAAACATTAATATTTCACACAAATTATGCAAATTTCATATAAAATCAGTAAAGGGAGTATATAATAAGACATGAAAATATTAACAATATCAACTCCCCCACACTTAGTTTTGTGCATGACCTCATGTGCCAAAAATATAAAAAATGACAAAATCATTTTCACTCACCAACAAATATTAAAATTTTGTTTTCTCCAATCAGGGGAGGTTTAGAATATTTTACTCAACCATTTTTACATCCACCACATGTTGTTACAGAAACAATGTTCCAAAACTAATTAATTTTTTCATGTTCAAATTTAGAAATGGAAAATGTGGACACTCAAAACTTACACCTCTCAAGATGATAAAATTCATTTGTGGAGGTTCACTCTTTCACCAAACAAAAGTGAAAATCATAGAGTTTGTAAGAGCTCCCAGCTTCCACTCTCTATCCAAAGTGCTAAAAATCAATAGGTATTTTTAAGGGGTTTTTGTGTGGCTATGGGACGATAGGAATATAATGTCCAAGAGAAAGAATAAGAGGGTTAAAATACCAACATATAAAAAAATGCACATTTTTTTGAAATAAAACATGAAAGGAAATGAAAACACATATTTACAAGGTAATAATTGTGTGAAGAAGGACACAATAGAGGAATAAAATACGAAGGGTATGAGAATATAAAATATTTACAAACCACCAAACTTATCCCAATGATATAAGAATATAATGGAAGTGTTCTTTTTTTTCTTTTTTTTTTCAAAAGTTGACCTTGAGACAGATCTCACACTCATCTCCCAACCCATGTTTGATCTCCGCATGACACTAATTGTAATAGTAATATCAAGATCAAAGGTTTAAAAAGAGTGATATTTGACCTACCCAAGACACAACCCATTTTTTCATTTTTTTTATATTTATTTTGATTTTTTTTGAACACTTGTCAATAAAATTTTCAAAGTTACATAAATGGAAGTTCCTTACATAATCCAAAACACACTTAATGATAACCTCTACCCCACACTGAAATGGATGCTTTCCCTCAAGCATATGATAACATGGTGAAGTCAAAAAAGGGAACCCAAAATGAAATCCATCCCCCCCACACTTTAATTTTGAAAAATTATGCAATGAAAATCCATGTTGATATTGGGTGGGAAAAGGTATTGGTCTTGTAATGTGGCTATCAAAGAAAAGGTTTTCGTAGGCTCGATGGGGCTTTCAAAAAGAGGATTAATATATGGTTAATGGGAGGCTATTTGGCTATTATAATTCTCATGTGGTTCAAAAAAATTCCCCTATCATATTAATGCACACTGAGGTAAGAAATTCAGTTCGAAGGTCCACAAACTCAAGACTCACAAATGGGGGTGAAAACACACATTTTGAAAAGATGTCCATAGGTGGCCTTGTCATGAAAGCAAATGTTATTCCTCACGGTTTGGGAAAATCATTTTCCAAATCAAAAATTGAGTATTCAAAATTTGTTAATTTTGACACAAAATTCTTTATCCAGTGTCATGATAAAAATACATAATTTTTGAGATGAAAACATGTCTGTTAACTCCCCAAAATGGTTGGATAAAATTTCAAAACTCGATGGTGAGTAAGCATGACACTTTTTTTATTTTTTTAAGTGATTGTGTTTTTTTTAAGGTTTTTTTAAAATACACACCCTCACAAGAAAGAAAAAAAGGGTTTAAGAAAAAGTGGTAAAAAAATGATGGAGAGAAGAAGAAGAAAGAGGTAGAAAGATGAAGAGATAGAGAGATAGTTAAAGGTAAAGAGGTGCCCCTGGTTTGGATTTGGAGGGTCGCCATCTCCATCTAGTGGTTGTTCGATTAGAGAAGTTGGAGATCCATGGGAAGTCAATGATGATCTGGGATTGTGTGTCCTCTCATGGTGATGCATTAACCGATGTCCATTAACCCTGAATGTCCTTTTGGAAGAGGGTTCTTGGACTTGCATTGCACCAAATGGGTAAACATTAGTAATAACAAAAGGACCTTCCCAACGAGAATTAAGCTTACCTGGGTGAAGTCGGAATCGAGAATTGAAGATCATGACCTTTTCACCTTCATGAAATACCGTTCTTAGGATGTGTCTATCATGGAGTACATTAGCCTTCTCTTTGTACAGATTGGAATTCTCATAGGATTCAAGTCGAAGAACCTCCAGTTTAGCCAATTGCAATAATCTTTCTTCACCAGACTTTTCAAAATCAAAATTACAGGTTTTCACATCCCAAAAAGACTTATGTTGGATTTCAACTGGTATTTGACACTCTTTACCAAAAACTAGCCTAAAAGGAGACATCCCAATGTGTGTTTTATAGGCAGTTCGATAAGCCCAAAGGGCTTCACCAAGTCTCTTAGTACAGTATTTTCTGGTGGGCTTAACAATTCTCTCAAGTACCCTTTTCACTTCTCTATTAGAGAGTTCAGCCATGCCATTTGTTTGGGGGTGATATGCAAGTGAAGTTTTATGTACAACCCCATTCTTTTTCAGAAGAGCTTCCATGGTTCTATTACAAAAATGGGTTCCTAAGTCACTGATCAAGTCACGTGGTGTTCCAAATCATTGGAAGATGTGGGTCTTTAGGAACTCACTAACAGTATGAGCATCATCCTTCCTAGTGGGTTTGGCCTCAACCCACCTTGAAACATAATCGAACGCACTAAGAATGTATGAGAATCCATTGGAAGGGGGAAATGGTCCCATGAAATCGATTCCCCAAACATCGAAGATTTCACAAAAGATTAAAGGCTTTTGGGGCATTTCATTTCTTTTGGAGATTGTGCCGAACTTTTGGAAAGTGGGACATGATTGACAGAACTCATGTGATTCCTTGAAGAGTGAAGGCCAGAAGAATCCAGAGTCTAGGTCCATTCGGGAGGTCCTTTGTGGTCCAAAGTGGCCACCTCCGGGAAGTGAGTGACAAAATTCTAAGATGGAAGAATGCTCATTTTCTTCAACACATCTCCTAATTACCATGTCAGGCCCAATTTTTCAATGTTTATTTTCTTCCCAAAAATAGTATTTTGAATTACTTTTCAACTTCATTTTTTGTTCATTTGAAAACTTTTCAGGAAAAACTCCAGAAACCAAATAATTTACAATTGCGGAATACCATGGTAACTTTGGAGGGAGAGATGAAAGGTTCTCAATGGTGAATTCAGGATCAATGATTTCTGAATGAGAAGAATTAGAAATTCTACTCAATTGATCAGCCACATGGTTTTCTTTTCCAGGTCTATCATTGATTTCAAGGATAAACTCTTTGAGCATTAGGATCCATCTTATTAGCCTCACATTGGAATCAATTTTCTTGAGTAAGAAATTAATAGAATAATGGTCTATGAAGATGATGATTTGGGCACCTAAGGGATAGGACAGAAATTTATCTATGGAAAAAACCACTACTAGAAGTTCCTTTTCAGTCGCAATGTAGTGAGATTTAGTTTCATCCAATGTTTTTGAGGCATAATAGATGACATAAGGAATTTTTTCACATCTTTGACCAAGAACAGCCCCAACGGATCTATCAGAAGCATCACACATTAACTCAAAGGGTAAGGAACAATCAGGGGGTTGGATTATTGGTGCAGATGATAGAGCAGTTTTGAGATCAAGAAAGGATATCTTGCAAACCTCATAGGAATAGAATGTGACATCATTTTGGAGAAAATGAGTGAGTGGGAGGGAAATTTTACTAATGTTATGGATGAATCTTGGATAGAAACCAGCATGACCGAGAAATGAATGGATGTCTCGAACAGAGTTGGGTTCAAGAAGTGATTGGATTATATTAATTTTGGCAGGATTGACTTCAATAACATCTTTTGAAACTATGTGACCTAGAACAACCCCATTTTCAACCATAAAGTGACATTTTTCAAAATTTAACACAATGTTACACTTGACACACTTTTGAAGGACTAGAGAGAGTGAATGCAAACAAGATTCAAATGACTCACCATAAATGGTGAAGTCATCCATGAAGACTTCCATGCAGTGTTCAATGAATTCTGAGAAGATACTCATCATACACCCCTGGATTGTTTTAGAAGCATTGCAAAGTCCAAAAGGCATTCTTCTATATTCATATGTTCCAAAGGGGCATGTGAAAGTAGCCTTTTCATGGTCATGAGGTGAGATTGGGATTTGAAAATAGCCGGTGTATCCATCAAGAAAGAAATAGTGTGACTTTCCGGGCAATCTTTGTAGAATTTGATCAAGGAATGGAAGAGGGTAGTGATCTTTTCGGGTTTTAACATTCAATTTCCAATAGTCGATGCACACACGCCATTTGTTCTTCAATCGAGTCGTGACTACCTCTCCATGTTCATTTGTGACAACAGTTATCCCAAACTTCTTAGGTACAACCTGAATTGGACTATCCCATTCACTATCAAGAATTGGGTAAATAATACCAGCTTGAAGAAGCTTGGTGATATCTTCCCTAACTACCTCATGGATGAGTGGATTGAGTCTTCTTTGTGGTTGTCTATTTGGTTTGGATGACTCCTCAAGATGGATGTGATGCATGCAAAGGACAAGGTTGATTCCTGGTATGTCATCTACGGTCCAACCTAAGGCCTTTTTGTTTTCCTCTAATACTTGAACATGTTTGGACTCCTCGGTTTCAGTAAGTGTGGCAAAGATAATGACAGGATATGAGTGATCAGGGAAGAGGAATGCATATTTCAGGTGTGCAGGAAGAGGTTTCAGATCAGTCTCATCTTTCACTTTTGGGTTCGACTACTTAGGAATGGAAGAAGGGACTTCAGTTGCTTCAGGTTAATTTTCCTTAATACTGTCCAAGGTGGAGCAGTAGAGATCAGAGTTGATATGGGATTCAAGAGAGATTTCAAGATCATCTAAATTTATGGAGTCTATGAATGAAAGGTCCACATCAACTTCACCATTTATGACTTTTTTAATCATGGTATAGATTTCACATGATCCATTATCATTGGAAAATGAAGAACATGGTGGATTGGAGTTCGATTTACTCTTAGAAGTGTCCTCAAAATCATGGATTGAGAATGCATAGTGATCCTCAGATGGGTATCGCATGGCTAGGAAAATGTTGAACTTGACCAGTTGGTCACCGAATTCCATGGATAAGATGCCAGAACGGACATCAATCTTGGTTCTCAAAGTCATGAGGAATGGTCTTCCAAGAATTAGGGGAGATCGAGAAGAGTTCATCTCACCTTCCATGTCAATAACATAGAAATCAGGAGGGAATATAAGATCATTGACTTGGACAAGTACATCCTCAATTATTCCATCAGGACTGGTTGTGCTTCGATTGGCTAACTGAATGACAACACCTGTTGGATGTAAGGGACATAAACCAAGGTTTGATAATATGGATTTGGGCATGATGTTAATTGAGGATCCTAGTTCTATGAGTGCATCATCAAAGTTGGAACTTCCAATTTGGCATGGGACTGTAAAGGTACCTGGATCATTGAACTTAATGGGTATGGACTACTGGGTGGAAACATTTTCAAAGGTCCTAAGTTGCCTCTTGTGGGTGCACAATTCCTTAAGAAACTTGGCATACTTAGGAATTTGGTTTATGGCATCTAAGAGGGGAATGTTGACTTCAACACATCTAAACATGTCGATCATTTCAGGATCAGGTTTAAAGGACTCTCTTGGTTTAGAAACAGCTTGAGGAAAAGGAATTGGGTTCCTAAGTGGAATTGAAGTAGATGAGGGAATGGTTTCAGGTTCATTTTCAAGTTTATTTTTCTTTTCATTTTCTAGGTCAACATTAAAATGAGGGATATAGGACTTATCTTTTGGCATAGCAATGTGCTTTCCCGATCTAAGTGCAATTTTACTTACATTACCCTTGGGGTTGGGAAATGGTTGAGCTGGGAGTTGGGATGAATTAGATTGTTGTTGCTGGCTCAGGTGGGATGCAAGAGGACCTATTTGAGTTTCAATGTTTTTAAGGCTAGAATGGGTGAAGGAGTAATGATCTTCCACTGCACTTTCCCATGGTTACTTATAAGAATAGGTTTGTCCCGGATTGGGATTGCCTTGATTTTGGTTATTGGGAAATCGATTGTATTGGGTTTGAAATTGGGAAGGGTCACTAGGATAATGGAATCCAGGAGGAGGATTGTTCATTTGAGGTTGAGAAACAAAAGGATAAGGTTGATGGAAGTTACCACCACCTTGACCATATTAGAATTGGTTTGGGTTTTGAGCTGGGAATTGAGGGGGATGAGAGACGGGATTACCATACCTCAATCCTTGGTTAAAGTTAGTGGAGAAGGGCTCAAAGTGAGGTTGGTTGAAGTTTCTAACAAACTGACCTGATAGTTGAGGATTGGTGTTCCGCTTAGCATATGCTTCATTGAGCTCCATTGGCCCAGATGAATCGGATTGATCCTCTTGAAGTTGTAGACAAGTGTCAGCTGGATGAGATGGAGAGTTTCAGATTCCACAGTTTTTGATTGGTCCAGGAAACATTGATTGCGGAGAAGACGAGGTTGGGGATTTGGTAGCCACAGCTAGCTGTCTCACAAGACCTGTAAGTTCACTCATCCATGAGGTCATTTTGTTCTGCTCAATTGATTGATTATCTTGGGCTTGTTTGACTTGAGAATGTGCTCGAGTATGGAATTGTTGTGTGTTTCCATCCATGTTACTTATAAGATCTCTTGCAGCTGCAGAAGTTTTATCAACCAGAGCACCACCACTTGCGGCATCAATGAGAGTTCTCTCCATAGCCAATAACCCATCATAGAAGAATTGGATCAATAGTTGGTCAGGGATTTGATGATGTGGTCAGGTTGCCACAAGCTTTTTGGACCTCTCCCAGAACTCATGGAGTGATTCACTTGAGAACTGACGAATACCACTTATTTCCTTTTGGATAGAAGCAGTACGGGAAGCAGGAAAGAATTTCTCTAAGAATAGTCTCTTCATGTCATTCCAAGTAGTTATGGAACCAGGAGGTAGGTAGTAGAGCCATGACGTAGCAGTGTCAGCTAGGGAAAAAGGGAATGCCCGGAGTTTGATTTGTTCTTCAGAAACCCCTTGAGGCTTCATGGTAGAGCACACTACTTGGAACTCTTTATGGTGGAGATGTGGATCCTCACCGTCTAGCCCATGGAAATGAGGGAGAAGATGAATCAAACCCAATTTGAGTTCAAAGTCAGCCTCTATATTTGGATATTGAATACAAAGAGGTCGATAATTCATATCAGGGGAAGCGAGTTCTTTTAGAGTTTGTTCCCTAGGATTGGCCATTTCAATTTCAACTGGTTGGAAGAAGACGGGTTCATGAATTATTTGAGTATCTCTTATGTTCCTCCTATGTTGGAGAAGTGTTCGCTTAATTTCAGGGTCAAACAAATCCAAGGGATTGTTTGGGAGGCTATGGGGAATTCAGTGAGATTTAGGAAGAAAGAGGAAGACGGGTTTTCTTTGTATTTTTTCAGTTTATGATTTTTAAGAGGAAGATGGGTTTTTCTATGTGGAGATTGAATTACATATATAATAAATTTAATTATCCATAAACTAGTATTATAGTTATAATATTGAGAACTACATGTTAATTTATTAGGAAGGGTTTAAAATGAATGAGAATATTTAATGTGTACATGTGTAAGATACTTGTAAGACAATCAGAATTATTATGCAAATTAAAATCCATTTTAATTTTAATACTAGGTCATAACATAGACATTGTTTAATTGATTATAGATCCCTTGTAATTAATTAATATTATATTCAACACATAATATTTAATCGAATGAATATATGAATAAATCCTCCAAAAAATGGACTATAATGAAATAATAAAATACTGGACGTTAAGTTTCGAATTTCCAAATAGATTTTTTAAATAGTATATTAATTTTATAATTAAGATATAAGATTATATCTTTAAATTTAATATAGTTACTATGAAAAATCTACATGTTAATTTATCATGAAGTTACTTAAAAAGATAAATTCATTAATGGGAATGAATTTAACACCCTTGTTATAGGTAAAAACATTAATAACAATAAAAATAACCTAAAATATGCTTAGTTAAGTCACTTTGAATCCCAATGGGAACATTCAGTTTGTCTTTTATATCCCAATATGAAGTAAATGATAGCTATACATCACCTTATAAATAACTTTCCTGATAAGCCTCAACATGAACATGGTTTCCCTTAAGGAGAGAATGGTTCCAACATTGGAAGTGAAAATTATTCTACGAATTTGATTCGACTGAGTCCTGTGATAATGGGGACTATGAGTCATAGTAAGGGAGGTACCAAATTTTATATCTTTTAGAAGGAACTAAAATTAGGGTGAAATTAATTTAATATAGGGATGAAATCGGCAGTCAGAATACAAGACTGCTAAGGTTAGTGACAACAAAATTTTAGGCAAAAAATAGTTATGAATATGGAGAATATTAAACACTGGAATATGACTTTAAATTATGGGAGAAAATTTTCCATCATGTTGTGAGATACCATGTATGGATTCACACATAAATTTATATAAATATTCAAAAATAAATGGATGGATTCATGAATCAATATCTATGGTCCAATTCAAAGGATCTCCTCAATTGTCTTGGTTAAAATAAGAGAAGCAATATAAGGGGATATGGAATCTAGAGATAGATTTAGAGGTGGAGGAATGAATTCAAAGGAAGAGGGAAAGGTAGGGAAGCACATTGTAGATGTGGATCAAGCATCATCAAATGATGATAGGAGGATGATATATGGAGTGTTAGGGAGTGGGAAATGGAGGCGTTGAGGGGGTGATGTTAAGGAGGAGGAGGGAAAGTAGTGGTGTGGAAGAAGAGGCTGGAAGATGAGGAGCTCAGGATGGTGGAAGAATGAGGAAGTAAAATTACAATATGTGGAAAGATAGTGGTAATTATAGGTGATGAGATGGAATTGACTAGAGGATGATTTGGTGGGAAAATATACAGGAAGAATGAGACAAATGGATGAGTATTCATTCAAAAATAGAATATATATATATATATATATTCCACCACATTTATTTAATTAATAAAAAATAATATCATAAAAATTTACCAACTATAATGTTCTATGAAAAATAATAAAAAATATTAGTGGTGGATAGTTATGGAAATAGGTCGTGTACCCTTGAAATCCAAGATATCTAAACCAGAACCTATTTTTTCCCAAAACCCCAACTTTAACTCTTACTCATTTATTTTTTAAATTCTCTTGCATAAACCTACAGTATTATATTTTTATGTACTAATGGAACTACCATAACCAGTTTAATTACCATATTAAAAATTATGATATTTAATGTTTAAAAAAAATCAAAATAAACATATCAATAAAATAAGTAAATATATTTTTTAATTTCACTTTATTTAATAAAATATATTAAATGAATGAAATTTTAAAATTTACTTATAAATATTATATGAACCAAACTCAAAATAAATAATTTTTATTAGAAATTATAAACTTTTTTTTAAATTTTATTATTGATTAATTAATAATAATTTGCATAATTGGGTGAAGGTATAGGTGACCTAAGAGTATTATCCTAAAAAAAATACATTTATTATTATTTTTTCAATTTGACACACTAACCCCATAAATACTCATTTCAACAATAACCTATCCCGATTTAATCACGTAGGATGGATATCTAATCAACAGATTTCCCATTGTCATCCCAAGCAGTGGTTTGAGAACCGTGACTAATATTTTTTAAAAAGACTTATATATATATATATATATATTAGTGGGAACTGGTAAATTTTATTATCAGAAAAATTATTTGTGTGACTAGTTTTAATTCCACATCTTTGGAACATCCCTATATTTATCTCTCTTTAATTACATGTGCCTCAACTTTTTTATATAATAAATAATATTTTTAAAAATTACCCCCTTAATTTTTTTAGGAATAAAATTAAAAATATTTCTAGAAATTCAAGAACCATGACTAGGATATATATATATATATATATATAATAAAATAATTTCTAATTCTATTCATAAAAATTCCATTTATGTTCCTACTTTTAATTCCACCCCTAGGAACATACCTAAATTCCTCTCCCTTAAATTTAAACAGTCTAAATTTTTATAAATAATATAATATTACAATAAATGGATATAACTAATTTTATAGGAAAAAAGATCAATATATTTGCAGTTATTTTAGAAATAAACTAATATTTTTTTGGAATATTATATATATATATATATATGTATATATATATATATATATTATGGTTAGACCTCTATAACTAAAATAACTAGTAACAATGTATTTTTAAAAAATACACAGTAGTTTAAACAACCGCTAATTAATTCCTGATGTTTTCTAAAACCACAGTGTTTTACTGAGTCTTATATTAATCAGTAGTGGTTTTTTATAGTGAAAATTTTATAGAACAACTTAAAATTCATAATTATTGTTGAGATCAAAGTAGTTTATATAATTAATGTGGTGATTTATTAACATGTATTATCCTCAAAAATAAGGTTTGTTATTTCAATTTTATAATATTTTCAAAAATAGTGTAACTTATAAAAACCATGAAATATTTGAAGATATTCTATTAGTAGATAGCAACACTTTAGTAGTATATAGAAGTTGTTTTAATCAAGGCTATATAAATAAAATTTGTCTAAACTATTACTAAACACAAAAAAAATCAGCAAGTGATTCTAATCATGTTAATATGAAACTACATGTAAATTAAAATACAAATATATCAATAATGTATGAAATTCAATAAATTTATTAAAAAATACTAATAAAAATTTGATGAAAATTATAAAAATTATATCAAAATATTTTTTAATCATATAAACATATATGTTAAAGTCATATGTTGTAGTCATGACACATATAATATTTTATGATAATGTAACACATGAAAATGAGGATCCAACAACAACATTACTCCACCATGTTAGGATAACTTCCTCCTATTGAAGAAAAATCTTTATTTTCCCACTAGATACTATCCACTAGTGCATCCAATTACTATGTTAAATTGAATTTATAATACAAATTAGTTTTAATTAGATATTATTTATAAATAATATATTTATAACTATTACATCCTGAGACACCCAAAGAGGGGATTGGTGAATTAGGGTGTGAAATTTTTAATTAAAATACATTGGATCATGTTACGATGTTGGTAGAAACTAAATAATCCTCTTATAATTAAAAAATCATTACCAATAAGAAAGAATTCATATGTAAAAACATGAAGCAAAATGTTTTACATTATTCACCATAAAGATGTTTTCCAAGGATCATGTGTCAATGATGTATTATATATACTAGAATTTACAATGCTTCATTAGTTTGGTTGAATGAAATTTTCATCCACGATCACTATGTTTCGTACTCAATTTTGTTAAAATAAATTCATGGAATATAACACTACCTTCTATAGTACCTTTCTCTCATGGTGTTTCCATTATCACAATCACTAACTTATGTTTTCAATGTTGTTTGTTAAGCGAATTCAGTTTCAATTTAATATATTTTTATGTTTACTAAATAAATCATGTGATATAATGATGTTTTTTTACCAAATAATGGAATGATGTTTTAAGGATATATTTAATTCTTGTAAGGAAGTCAAGGTGCTCTGGTTATATTCTTGATTTAGCAGGAAGTATCAACTTTCCAGTATCGTGCCGCCATCTAATTGAATGTGAAGATAGTTGTATCCCCATGCTCTATGAGTACACCAACTAATGGGTAGAGGATCACCATCCAATTGGTGGAAGAAGAAAATAAAAAGTGAGTCCCATCATGCCCAATGTCTAGGTGATGACATCAGGTGGGATGATGATGGGTCAGATTTTATAAGTTCAAAATATTATTTTTTGTGGGTATTTCTCCTCATAATTTAAAATTAACATGGATTTATATATAAGAATATTTTCATTATGTTATTTGAATATCTATTGGTAAAACACGTGGCCGATTGTCACCTATCAACCGGTCAAGGTTCCGGTGCTCTGCTAATGTGTATAGCAGCACTCGGGTCGAATCCTCGGCGATGGTACTTTGTAATAGTCATTTGTTTTTAGTTAATTGTATTCTGATTGGGGGGGTTTGTTTGCAGAGATTATGAAATAATTTATGTATGATGTTTGATTTAACAAATTGAAAAAGATTGGGGTGAGTTCATCATTAGGTAGTTAAGCTTGTGATATCAATGAGCTTTGCTTTATATTGCATTAAATTAACACCCATGTCACAAGATCATTTTGATCGGAATTCACAAGTGTTAAAGCTTTAATCCAAGCCGTAACTTAACATAGGTTTATAATAATTACCATTACTTGTTTATGGTAGTGTATTTGTGTTTCCAATAATCCATGGAATCCACATATTAAACAAAACATGTCATTAATCCATGACATATAAAGTTCAACATACACAATATTAATTTAACGAACATTCATCGAGAAAAAACTCTCAATCACTTAACATACCAAAATTATAACTTACTAAAATTAAAGATTTACCCAGCCATTAAAATGATTACTAATCTGGTTATAATGATTATGGTGATGAATTATAAATAGAAGAAAAAGAAAGGGACATGATAAGAGTAGTGCGCCGAACACTCAGACAAACAATAAAGAAAATTAAAAAGGGATTTTCGATTGAATGAGGAATCAGAAGAAGGGAAGGGGATCCAACTGAATTTAAACTATTTTAAGAACATAAATATTAAACTACAGAAGGTGGATGAGAATAAGAGATATTGAATAAGTAACTTGCATTAAAATAGAATTACCAATAAAGAGACTTACAAAATTACAAAAATGAAGAACACAAAATTAAGTGAAAACAAAGAGAGGAGGAAAGGTATATCAATTGAAAATATGAGTATGGACAATCCTCCCAAGCCTTTGGAAAGGCCTTGGTCATGCCAATATGTTCTCATCTATTTTTAAATGCCAGCCCCTCTCAAGGATAGAAGGGGAGAGTATTTATATCCCAAGGAGTAGACTGTTTACATTCCATCAATAACCCTCCACTTGGCTGGCATAGATTGACATTATGACAGCCTAATCTAGAGAAATCTCCTTCTTCAAAGTTGTATATTATATAGTTGGTCGACTAATCTCAAAATTTGGAGTCATTTGGACTTATGTATCAAATGTTATGTCTGGTTGATTAAACAACATAAAACTGTCCATTTCAATCCACTTTGTTTAAACTCCAGAATGTGAAATGGTTTTTGAATATGAATATGCCTTCAAATATGAATGGGTTCTTAAACAATGTCGGCCTCCTATATCGCCTCCTTCACACTGCAAAATATCAGCTCGCTATGATGCTTACATCATGAGATATGTCATGCATACTTTACTTATTTTAATTCTCGTCCAGAATGGTGGCCTGGACTTCAAAGCTTCATTTGCGCCACTTGTACTTGGATTTGGGCCTTGAAATTTTTATCCAAGATTACATGTAGTGTAACCAAAATTATTGTGAAGAGTTAATATTTTTGGACTAATGGATTGAGCCTAGTAAATTAATCTTCAAGGCTGGTCCAGTTTGTTCACAGATTCTTTGGTCTTGTTTGTGAGGACCATATGATCCTTCAAATGGCAGAATTGGCTCATGGTACCTTCTAATTAATGTTTTTATATTGAAAATATAATCCTAAAAATCAAGAACCACACAATTTGGATCTTTATAGTGATAGTTATTATTCAAACCTTAATCTGACTCAATTGGACTACTTCTAAAAATGCTCAAAAATTATACTTAATATTAAAACATTAATATTTCACACAAATTATGCACATTTCATATAAAATCAGTAAAGGGAGTATATAATAAGACATGAAAATATTAACAATATCAATAGGTTATAAATATATGTTCTTGGTATATTAGAAGATCTAAAAAAATTTCTAGACACTTATATGAAGAATCTATTGAAATCTACTCTCAATATCTTTATACACTCTCAATGATTCAATTCTAAATTCTCTATCTGAATGCATCTCACATTTTCTCTCAATCTATCTCCATTAATTGGTATAAATCCTTATAGAGAGATAATATTTATTATTTATAATTTATTTGGGCTATATAAATCTTTTTATTCACATCTTATCTTCTACATTTAGTTTATTTTTTATATCAAAAAATAAATAAATGTTTGGATAAATAAATCATTTATAAAAAAAGGAAGGCTTTTTTTCTTACCCCATTAATCAAAAATCATGGGGGTGTGCTTTTTATCATGTTAAAATCAATTTACTAATAAGAAAAATGTATCTTCTAATGGGAGGATATGTAGTGGCTCACAACGAGCTACTTCTGAACTCCGTTATTAAACTATTATTTCTATATATATTAATTTATGCATTGCATAATCCGATATTGATATTCATAATTCCATAAATTGGATTAAAACATTATCCATTGTTCTTACTTTCTTCAATAACATTGATATTAACTTTATGATATGAATAGAATTTATCATTATATCTCTTCATCATGACAAAATCATTTCGTATTTAATTTTTCTATTACATATATTGTATTTATTTTTATAAGGAGCTTTACCCCTATTTCTATTAAACATTTTTAAATACTTTGAATCAAAATAAATCTTTTTATTTTCTCTAAAGATATAAATTTTGTTCCTTTATATAATTTTTATTCTTTCAAAACTATATTTATTTGAAAAAATTCAGTAGATTTCAATGTATGATTTTATTATGAAATCTACCTTTTATAATCATAATTCTTTTGTTAATGGAACAAATTACTCTCATTTGAAAAATCACTTGTAAATTATTTATAAAATCGTTGGTAATCCTATTTGAAAAATAGTTATGTATGATTAATCATATAAAATAACTGGAAGACAAATGGATACTATAGATATTTCATCTTTTGAATTACATGGTAAAGCAATGAACACCTTACGTTGTGGTTTAGACCAAAAGTAATTCAATTGAATATCCACTTGCAATGTTTCCCATGAAATATAGAAAGTATTATAAATTACTTATGAAGTAATGAAAATGTTTTAAGATTCCATGTTTGGTTTATATATAAAATACTTTGAATGTTTTAGTATGTACACAGATGAATCTATTTTCGATATATTTACTCACATTACTGATATTTTCAATGGATGAAAGTATCATGGTGACTATTTTACTATAGAAACATTAACAATGAATTTTTTTTGGGTCTTACGAATCTTTGAGGAACCAAAGTTAATTATTATTCAAGTTGAAAAATACATAAGAAATATTCCACTCTAGGAATGAATAATGTAATGATGTTTTCCCTTGAATTCTATTGTTGATGGTTATGTTATTATATATAAATATGATACAAATAATCACATCTCAATGGACAAAATAGTTTAATAGTTTTGGTAAACTAGAAACATACTTGAAATCAACATTACATTTTAAATATAAAAAACACAAAGTATTTTCTTTCAAAATACCATTATTTCTCTTTATTTAACATTGCATGTAAATCATAATACATTTCCATCTAACCTTGGGAAATATAAAACATAATAAAGAGGTAATATAAAATTCTCAGTAAGGGTTCAGTACAATAGAATCTATCTTGAATCAATAAGAAAATTCAATATAGAAAGGAAAATAAATAAATAAAAAATCCATTAAAATAACTTGAATATCTTGAAAATATAAGTAATAATAAATATAGAAATGTAAGTAACTGAAAAAACAATCCATTTTATTAATAACTGAGTATGAAATACATCCATATATAATATAAAAGTGAAAATATCATCGATAATAATAATAACATAATTATAAAAAGAATGTAATTTTTAATTATTCAATGTCATGTCTCTGGGTAATTATTCATATATCATCACATCCTTTCACAATATGGTTTAAAACAAAAGGTTACAATTGATCTTGTTTGTCTATCTTTACCTATAATGTCAAGACCTTTCACAGCACCATTTAAAACTACTCGGTAAAAACCAATCAGATCGGGAAAAATGATTTTCATCATAAGACCTGTCAAGTCATTAAGGGGATTTCAATAAATATTTTTCACCCATAATTTAATTTAAAAAGAATTCCATATATATCAAATAATCAATTTAATTCATGAATCAAAATTCTTTATTAATAAAATCAATAACCTTCAATATTGGAAGAACTATTCATATGGAATATCAATACTTCTCAATGTGAAACTAATCATAAAACATCCCAATGAAATATGATGACTGTTATCATTAGAGTTCAACATCAAAAAACATTCAACAATAGATATGGTTATAGATGAAATACTTTAATGTTATTTCTAGAATATTCATTGTGGAAAATTATCTTTTACATTAAAAATAATTTTTAAAATATAAAAACTGTGCACATAATAATGAAATCATTTTTAATAACATTGTAATCATGTAAAGTAGGCTTCAATTAATTAAGGTATTATGATGGAGGTAAATTATTCTAATGTCATATAATTTTAAAAATATATACCTTTTTCACTTTTATAAGAAAATTATAAAAGTTCCATATTTAGAAAAAGGATAGGAAGATTCATTTAAAAAAATTAAAAATAATACATGAATAAAAATGAAATCAATAACTAATTAAGGAATATTAAAAATTTTGAAAACCTTTTTTTAAAACATTTCTATTGAAGGGAATTGTTTTCCAACAGACACTTGAAACATACAATCCCAATTAATGATGATATTTTGATATAAACCCTTATCATTGAGGTAATTTTTAATAATAGTCCTCAAGAATAAAATAAATTCAATTGAAATGTTAACTGCCATGAAGATAGAAGAATTTATGGTATAACACATCAAAGGTGTAATATATTCACCACGCAAATGAAATGAGTTTTGAAAAAGTAAGATGTCCCATGGAAGTTAATGTGATATGAGAAAACCATACCACTTTGTAATCATTTGAATCGTATTCACCATAAATGAATTACATTTAAATAAAAATTTAACATCACGAGATAAAATAAATTCATTATATAACATTATAGGACCATAAGAGTGGAATATATGGGTTTACATACAAGAGGGGTGAATTATAGTTTAAAAAATTAATCTAATAAAAAAAATACCAGATAAAGTCAATTTATCTAATTAAGATTTCATCATATTATCAGAGTGAAGAATTATAATCATAGTGGATCTGATTAAATCAATGTATGTTATTTATCATATACATAGTTATACCAATAAAAAATAGTATAGAAAGTTAATAATGAAGACTAGCATGATATTACATGATCAATGAAATAATGACTTTTAGAAAATGAAATTAAATAACTAGTAATAGTAAGAATGAATTAAAATCTATATTAAAATATTAAACTATTTTAACCATAATATTATGTTTGGAAATAACCTTGACTAAAGGTATCCATGATTTTATACTTACTGTAATGTCTGTATTTCCTTACTAAGTATCCCATTGATATGAAAATTAGAATAATATCACTATTATTATTTTCAGAAGCCCTGGATATGATGTCAGCGATTATCTTCATATCCCATGATTTCCTAAATTTGATGGACTGGATTCAACATCTGCATATTAAAAAAACTCTCAACCATAAAAATGACCAGACTTGTTATTATAAAAGAAAATTAGTTCTATAGGAAAAAATCTTAACATATATTCCATAGACCAAAAACTCTCTAAAGTAATAAAATGAATTTGGAATGAGATTTTCACGTAGAAAAAACTTTAGATAGATTGAGTTGTGAGTTTTATCTTCTAAAAACACTCCAAATGAATAAATATTCATAGGAGAAGATATAAAAATCATATTTTAGAGTTTTTTTCAATAACCTCAAAGAGATGGATGATTGATAGCTCATAAATCTATTGAACAATCGAGTCTCTAACATCATTTTTTAGCCGCATTAAAATTCTAAAAGATATTACTAATGATAAAAATAAGTCTTATATATTTTGATTATAAACATAGTATAGTCTGATAGGATTTATTATCATTTGTCTATTTGATAATCCTTATGAGGATCAGTCTGATATATCAATTCCATAATTTGTGTAATGTTCATGACTTTTTTCATTACGGTGGACAATAATAATCTCTAACTCCTGGACCGATTAGAGGTATGTCTGGTTTATTAGACATATGCTCAATCTAATGATAATAATGAATAATAGTAGGTTTATATTTTTATTAAATTAGAATGTTCTCAATGTATGTTAAAAGATAATGATTTATATAAAAACACTTTAAATACTAGATATTTTAAAAGTTACTAAATTAGTTTTTAATATAGTGTTTGATATTTATAAAACTAAATGAATGGAAAAGTAAGATGCAAAACTAAAAACTCAAAAATCTCCTCTATTTTGGAAAACTAAACCCAAAAAACCAAAATAAATAAAAAATTGAAAAACATATTGAACTTTTTTCTTTTAGGAACTACCAAATAATTCTATAGACCTTTACTCCCCCTGAGATAAAAACTCTTTTAATATGATGGAAATTATTAGATCAATTATTCTCTAAAGATTACTCCTCTACCTTTGGAATACTTCTCCTCATGAGGATAATATCTCATAATTTAAATGAAATTATCACCATTTATAACCCCCTTAATAAATCTTTACATTTTTTATTTTACAAAAGGAATGGGAAAGAGTCTAATGGTTTATAAATTGTTATAGTATATAACATACAAAAAAAATGAACAAGTAACTAATATTCCATGATCAATATGAAATAAAAAAATAATCAATCATGATTAAAAAATATTCAAGAAAAATGAATTTGAATTAAAATTAATTTATAATAAACATCCATTAAAAGGTTGTAGAGAAATATATATATGAGGATCACAAATAAAAAATAATAATTCTTTCTTCATTATGTTTTTAACGAAGGCCTTCATCTGCTTGAGTTAATGTCGATCCTTTTACAACTTCACTATTCTTTCATCCATGGTGTCTTGCTTAAAAAATTCATCTTTGAAATTTTTTACTTCCTCCAAGAGTTCTTTGTTTTCATCCCTCATAATGATGAGTTCATTTTCACAAGATCTATGACTTATTATCATGAAAACTATGTCTCACATATTTTTTTCAACCCTTTGACTTTTTCTGTCTGTTCATCTATCATGTCTCTGAATTATTCTAAAAACATAAACATGTCAGTCATATATAAGGATATTATTTTTAATTAATTAGATGATTATAACGTAGTTTATTTACATCCAAAAAACAGTACATCATTTACATGGATATCAGTTTCTAGTTTTTGGACCATTTCACCTTCTGATTTTATAAAAACATTTTAGTATTGATATTATCTTGAATAAAATAAAATTGGACTCCATCATTATCATTATTTCAGTTAATTGTTTTTAATATTTTTATTTTCTCACTCAGATATTCATGAATCAACCTACATCTCAATTCAATGATGGATATAAAAAGAATTTGATTTGTTAACCTTTTGAATGAAATACAATATAATCAAACCCTTTTCTGGAATTGTGACTTCAAGGTCCAATTGATTGAGCTCAACATGGGTAGGTTTTGGATTATTGGTTCTAATATCAAGTTCTTTTCCTTTATTCTCATCTTTCTTTAAGACTTTATTATAGTCTAAATCTTCAAAAAATTCAACATACTTATTAAATATCACGTTTTCATAAAAAAATTGTTTGATTCTTGATCTTTTTCCCTTCTTTGAATATGATGCTTCTTCTTTGTTTGACAAAGATCTTCTAGATATTTTTCTGATTTTTCATCCTTATGAGACTATGATGGTAAATATAAATATATAGATGATTCTAATAATTCCTTTTATTAATATTACTTATCTGATTATTTTTCTTCATCATCATCATCTTCCTTTTATTTATATTCCACTTATTCTTCTTCTTATTATTTTACTTAATCTTATATTTATTATTTTATTTCATCATGTTCAAGTTTTTATCATTATTAATATTCTTTTCCTTCTTATTCTTTTATAACTCCATATTTTACAGCTTCTTATTCATTAACTTCTTTAACAACATCTTCTTGCCCGACATCTTTATTAAATTCTTTATTATGATCTTATTCAAATCTCCATGCTATTATCAAGCTTCCCTTTACATCTAATTTTGGTTCTGATTCTTTCTAAGGAACATTTGGAACCAATTTATTAATAACATGTTTTTCATTTCCCTTATCTGCCAAAAAAGTGACATCAATAGAAATAACATGTGTTTCTTTAAAAAACTAACCCTTATTTCAGAATGACTTCATCAGTGTGGGATATATGAAGCACTAAATTCTCATATTCCTTTTCAAATCCTTTTAACAATATCTCTATAATATTTTATTCTAGAAATATCTTCCATTTATTTCTTATTTTATATTCTTCCTCAAATTTTTATGTAGTGTAAATAATTAAATAATATTTCTCTACTTGGTCAATTTTGAACTATAGGCCCCTTATCTACTTATGGGCTTTATGTTTCGTAATATTTTTAAAAATGACATCTGACATTTTATTTTTTTCTTTATCTTTATTGAAGTAGATGTCTCATCCTTTCTCTTCTTCTTCTTCTTATCATATTCATATTTATTTATGTATTGAGATCTCAACACATCTCTTTTAAATTATTCAATAACATTCTATGATTTGGAATGAAAATATATCTTCATCCTCTCTAATATATCTTCACTTATAAAATAAATCTTTTCCTTGAATGGATATGATTTATTATCCACATTTAAAATCTCCATACACATCAATAACAATATTCAGATAAAACCCAGAAACATAATAATCCTTGATTTCATGGACTTATTTTTGATATCCTCCATCATATTGAAGATGAACATGAGTAGTTCCATCATCCTCTTGTTCACCAATGATAATAAGAACAAACACATCAGATCCTTTTAAAGTATTTCTATCAAATTTCAATGGAATAGGATACTCTAAAATCCAAAATTATATAAATCTATTATCCAGAGTGAGGTGATAAAATTTCTTTATATTAACATATTTTTAGAACAAATAAAATTCAAATTTATTGTTTTCCATTGTTCCAAGCCTATTTGTTAATTTATGAGATGGTAGGTAAACTTCACCATTATATGGAACTCCAACAAAGCCTACAATTTTTTTTAGAAGAAATAATTTTACATTTCATAAACAAGATAAATGAACCTTATACATATAGTCTTCTCTATGAAACCGAACGGATGCATAAAAATATGAAATCATCTTTAGATAATAAATACAATTGTCTTTGACCAGTATCTCAATACAAAAATATTTCCATACTAGATAAGAAATTATCCTTTTAAATGTATAATCATACATACCAAACCATGATATTTAAATTTTCTTTTCTCTTAAAACATACCATTTGAAATAATATTCTTTTTTTCTATCAAAACTAAAATATGAGGCTGAAGAATGGAAATAAAGGGGAAAATCCATCTGAAGACATTGAATTGTGTAATAGCTTGAGATAAAATAATTTTATAACTAATGTGGGACATAGGGTTACCCACCCTAATATAGGTGATGGGGTAAAATGTTATCTTTTATATGAAACCCAATTATTGAGATGAAAACCCTTCTAATCTGATGGTCACGATTCAATATAAGAATGTTTCAAAAAGTTTATTTTAACTCTCATAGTATTAAAACATTTATCGGTTCAAAAATGATGTAAATTTGAAAAACATTTAAAATTTTTAAAATCAAAACAATGTTTTTATGAATAATTAAAATTATGATAATAATAATTATAAACAAAAATATTAAAAGAATATCAGAGTAAATATCAGAGTAAAATTTTCCATTATTATGATTAACATATAAATCATTATTATTGTAAAAATAAATAGATTATGATATTATTCAAATAATTATTTTTTATTACAGTTTTATCTTGACAAACCAAATATGTTAGTTTTAAAAAAAATATCATAGATTTTAATATAAATTTAATTAATGTATTTTTTTAGTAATCTAATAACGACTGTTTTTAATGAAAATTCCTAAAAGTAGGTGGTAAATTGTGAGTCTGGAAATTTTATTACAATTTTTTATTTTAGAATTTGGTTTATAATTATGACAGTGAATTTTCTTGTGAAATTTTTGAGTCCGGGAAAAACATTATGAAACAAAATTTTTAGAAAAAACTAACAAACTTTAAAATTAATAGTTTTAAGAAAAAAATAAATAATATTTAATGTAAATTCATTTGTACCCCCCCCCCCCTTTGAAAATGAGTAATTTAATGTAATTATAAGGGGAAATTATAAGTTTATATGAATTATAAATTAACCTTGATAATTCATAGATTCTATTTAATATATTCAAATCTATCAGAACAAAGAGTTTTAGTAAAAATATAAGCAAGTTTTTATTGCACTCCAATGAATTGTAAAATTATATATCCATTATGTTTGTTCTCTCAAAGGAAATTGTGTCTTATATCTATGTTCTTACAATATGAGTAATGTTATTCATTTTTATTTAATGAAATGAAACTTGTGATGTTACAATGTATTTTCTTTAGTAAAACTAATTCCATAGTCAGTGAGGGTGTGTTGTATCCATGACACTTGAGCATAATAAATTCCAACTGCTACATGTTTGGATTTAATTGTGGAATGTTCTACAATTTTTTGTTTAATATATTGAAAAGAAACTAAATAATATCTTAATAAATTAAATGATCGAGATTTACTTTTCTAATCCATTCTATAACCACCAAATTCAGCATATGATAAACATTTAAATTAAAAAACATTTCTAGAATAATAAAATCAGCCTAAATAAATATTTCTCTTAAGATAATTAATATTTTGTTTTACATCTTTAAGATGGAATTATGTTTGAATGTCTTGATATCTTTCACATAATAATACTAAAAAAAATTAAATCTAGATGATTATATTTTATGTAAATTAAACATTATATCATACCTCTAAAAATCAATTGATCAACTATTATCTATCCACATCAAGATCTAAAGTATTGTAGGTTCCAATGGGAGTACTAATACTTTAAGTGTTCTAATATCCAAATTTCTTAATGTCATATTTTATATAATTAATTAGAGATAAAAATATCCTTATTAGTTTTTGTGAGATTTGAAAACAATAGAAAAATGTTAACTGACCATCATACTCATTTCAAACTCTAACATCATAAGATCCAAAAAGGAATATATTAAAAAATGATGATTTGAACCAAATATAATTTCATCAACATTAATTTTAAAAACCAATTTTTTTTTTATTTTAATATTTTATAAAAATAGATGGACATGGTACTCCCTTAACAAAATTTTTTATAACAAAAATCCATTTAAAGTACCACACCATGATTTAGGGGCTTGTTTAAGTCCATATAATTATTTGAAATATTTATAAACATATTCTGAATGTGTTTTATTTTAAAAAACACGGTTTGTTATATATACAATTCATATTTAACCTATCCCTAATGAAAATCACACATCACAACCATTTTAAATAGTTTCAAATTAAAGAGTGTTACAAAAGCTATAAGTATTCATATTGCTTCATGTCATACTACAAGTTAATATGTCTATTTATATTATATTTCATCTTTTTGTATATATAACTTATAAATATGTCTATCTATATTTATAACTATTATTCCATTTTCACCAATTTTATTTATAAATACCCATTTTTCAATTAAAGAAGATTTTATAGGTCATTCAACTAATGTCAAGACATTTTTACTCTCAAACTAATTGATCTCATCTTGCATTGCTTTAATAAAATACTCATCACCCAAAGAATAACCATGATTTTTAGGATCAGATTGGTATAAGAATGCTAGATGTCCAATTTCATTTCTTAATGAAAATATAGTCTTAACTCGTTAAACCGCATCACCAATGATGCCTTCACTAGGATTATTTCTAAGAAATAGCTAACTTCTTTGGCTTCCAAAAGTTTATTCTTCAACAATAGGTCGATAATATTTCCAAGATATAACATCATAAACTTATTATTGAGTTATTTTCATATGATAATATCCTTCTAAAAATGTTGAAAATATCTTTTAGGAATAACATTTGAGAATGTAGTTTGTGTTTGTTTGATAAAAGGAATCGGTTTCATCAAACATAACAAGGAATATTTCTTTTACAATAAATGTATTTTTATTAAAAACCTTCATCTGCCATTGACATAGTGGAATAACTTAAAAGTATTAATTTATCAAATTAGCGTGAAAATTTAAATAGATTATCTATAGTATTCAGGATGAATAATTTTCAACTGAAAACAATAATGTAAGAAAATTTCAGATTTCATCCTTTCCACAACTCCTATGGTGTTTTTTTAATAAAAGGTCTAATAAAAACTATATTTATATTATATAAGGATGTAATAACTTATTTAACAATAAAATTTTAGTAACTAAGTATCCACTAAGCATGGTTCTTGTTATTTCTTGAGGAATTATACTTTTTCTTTCAACTAGAACATTTTTATTGGTTGTTTTAGGTGCTAAAATGGTATATTCAATACCGTTGTTAATAAAAAAAGATTCCAAATCATAGTTTAAAAATTTTCCACCAAGATCACTATGAATAGTTACCAAATATATTTTCTTTCTCACTTTTAACATTAGATGAAAATGTTTTAAAATAACTAAATGCTTCATATTTTCATGAAATAAAACAAACCCATGTATGTCTTCTTTAATCATAAAGTAATCCATATTTACGGTATTTTCCACCAATACATTGAATTTTTGTTGGGCCAAATAATCCAATGTTCACTAAGAATAATTCATTATAGGATGATAATTAACTTATATGATAAAAACATGAATTATGATTCTTACTAAATTAAGAAGGGTTACAAAATTTTGAGGTATCAAACCAAAGATCTGGTAGATCATTAATAAGTCCTTTAAGATTTGAATAATTATTACTAAAAATAGGTTTATTATTTTTGAAACCCATTCAATTAATATAATTATAAGGATGAATTTATTTATATATGTTATTGATTTATTCTATACCTATGGTAATATTTGATAAAGGATTCTTTAATATATAAATTTTCAATTTAATTTTTACAACTAAACTATTGTTCTTATTGGTAATAGTATTAGAACTATGTTTTTAAAACTTATTTTATAAAATATTTTTTTGTGAACAATTTTTTTAAAATCTTTTGAAATAAGATACTATTATTAATTATTTCTATCAAGATTATTATAAAGATATGATATTTTTTTCATGATATTATTCTTCAATCCATCTTAGTGATTTTGTAATTTTCATTATCATTCCTTTTAAAAATATTAAATTTTTTATTTTCTTAATGTTTTGAAAATATAGAGGCTTCATCATAACATTCAAAAGTATTATCTTCACTAGATAATGAATATACTCTTTTTGATGGTGTATAAATGTTCTCATTATCACTATTAGTGTATTTTTTATTTAGAGATAAATTATTAAGGGATTCATTTGTTCATACATTATCCATTAAACATTGATTTACCGTGGTTTCTTTTGAAAAAAACTATTTTCCCCATGTCTAAAAAATTAATTATCAGATGATTTTCTAGAATAATCTCCACCATTTCCACTCCATATAACATAAGCATTAAAAACATTCTCATATTAAAAATTATACTATTTCTTTGAATTTCTATTAGAATTTTGTTCCCTTCTATATTTACTTTTCATCTGTTGGCAATATGGTCTGATATGCTCTTCTTTATTATATTCATAAGAGTTGACAATAGAATTTTTCATTTCAACTTTTTCCTTATGGTCTTTCTTATATCATTATTTTAAATAATTCATTTCAACTATATTCTTCATCCTTCTAATGAGATTACCAAACTATTTTTAAGAATATTCGGATGTGCTTGAATATGAATAATAAATAAATTTCTTCTTTCATAAAAATTTCACAACATTCTCATGTGTTTTAACATTAGTAGATACATTAGAATTTATAGAAAAAAAACATTATTTTTCTTTTTATCATTCATAGCATGTATCTTAAGTATACCCAAGTCTTTCATGAGAGTAGAAATTATCAATTCAAGTGTATGAATAGTAGGATTTTATTTATCATCCTCTTATTTTTGTATTTCCACTCATAGTATTTTCTATTAACAATTTTTACAAAAAAATTATTATCATGAAGATATTTTTCTCCAAGATAAAATAACTACTTGTAATAGTCATGAATCTCTTGTGTATCTTAGCAATTGAATCTCTATGTTGAAAATCAAAGTCTTGGTAATCATATCAAAGTATATATCTTCTTTTTTCTAGAAAATTGTATATAATAAAATGTGTTACTTATAATTTCCTTGAAATACAATTTAAAGAATCAAAAGATGATATATTACTATAGATATTCATCATCATCGAACAGTATAATGTGTTTTGTACATTATAGTTCAACTATTATTCTAACTTCTCAACATTAGTAAAATAAAAAGATTCCTTATCGGGAATATTATACTTTCAGATAACCATTACGAATTTATAAAATCCAGTATTGATCACAATACTTTTCACTCTATATCTCCAATACTCATACTCATTCCCATCAATTATAGGTGGTCAACTTTGATTTGTATTATCATGTGATCTAACATCCAAACCTGCCACATTAAAACAATAGAAATTATTTTATCCAAATACATGATAGTGTAACAATGTTTATAAATATAATGTTTATATAAAAACATGAAAAAATTTAAACAAGTAAAGAATGTAAAAAATTCAACAAGTATATAAGCAGTAGAAACCAGATATGATATCAATTAAAGGATGATAAGAGTATCTTAGATGGAAATACATTAAAGTGGGGGGAGAATTGTTGTTTAGAAATTATATATTAATCATAGAACAATTACATTTAAATAAAATTTATCAGACTCAGATCTCATCTGATTATTAGAGTGATGAATATAAATTAAATTAGATATAATTAAATTAACGTACATTATTTATCTTATTCAAAGATATGATGATAAATAAAATAGTATATAAAGATATGTATGAATGAAAACTTTAAATTACATGAATAGTGGAATAAGAACACGTAAAATTAATCACTCCAATAGGTGGGAATAGTAATAATGAAATAAAATCTATATAAAAAGATTTAATAATTTAATCTTTAAGATTAATGGAGTCAATGACCTTGATTAATGGTGTCCATTATATAATACTAACTATAATTTTTTAAATTCATTACGAGGAAATCCCTTGTTATGATGATCAAAATATGATCTGACTCCCTATCCCTGAAATGCCTTGATTCAGTGATCAACATCTGTATTCAAATCCCTAGAATCCATTGATCTGATGGATCATATGCTTTATCTTCCAATATATGAAATCCTTCAATCAAAAATATGATTAGACATGTGATTTAAAAATAGAATTAATTCTACATGAAAAGAACATGACATATATTCCTTTGAACTACAACTCTCTAATGTATTAAAAATTATTTGGATTGATATGTTCAAGTAGAGAAACCTTTAGCTAGATTGAGTTAAAAATATGAGCAGCTTCGAACTCTTAAAATAACTTGATATTTACAAGAGAAGCTCCAAAATTAATTTTTCTAATTTTATTACAATGACCTTAGATAAATGTCACATTAATTGCTCACAATACTCTGGATTAACTAAATAGTTGAAGTTGTTTTGTTTTAGAACCATTAAAATGATAAAATATAATCTTTATGATATAAATAAGTCTTAAATATTTTGATTATAAACATGGGATATTATGATATACTTCCTCATCATTTTTCAAATCGATAATACTTATGATGATTAGTCCAATATAATGGAATCAGAATCAGTCTGATGATCATTAATTTTGTTAGTACGATATACATGACAAATGTCTAAATCCTGTTTTGATTAAAGGCATGTTCGATTAATTAGACATATGCCCAATATGATGATCTTAGTGAATAATAGTTAGATTTTACACATAATATATTATATCTTTTTCTACGAATGACAAAATATAATGTTTTCTAAAAAAACATACTAAAAAACTTAAGATATAAAGAGTTAGTAAATAAGGTTTTAAGAGATTGTTCATGATTTCCCAAAATAAGTGAACGGAAAATTTAGAAGTAAAACTTATGACCCTAAAAATTGGTGAAAGGTGAATTATTTACACTTTCTAAAAGAATATAATTTTGTAATGTCAATATATTTATCACAAAAAGAAACTTTATATGATGTCTCATACCTTACACTTTCCTTTGGTTGAACGTGATTTAGACTCATGTATAGTGGTTTTAAACATGTTAATGATTTGTACCAAAAGAATAATCAAATATATAATATTATATATAATCATATTATATCATCTTATCACCCATTTGTTAATACTATTTCCTTATTTTTACTATTTCGATTGTTAATTTCCATGTTTTATCAAGTGTATTTCTTCAGAAATGTCACAGTTCTCTTGCATATGGTATAATGTCTTCATCTACAAATTAAAATTAATGTTATAAATATAGTATCTAATCCTTAAATATTTTTTAGAACCATTATTTAATGTTGACTTGGTAAAATTAATCACATCGCGTCATGGATATGGTAGGTCATATTTACGCATGAGCGATGATATCATTCCCTCAATGGTGGATGGGTAAGGAAATTGATGAAATGTTAATTTTTTTAGAATAAATATCATTTAATAAGTATCATATATATCCATTACTTCTATAATTATAATAATAAATTTAAATTCGTGATTAAAAAATAATTACACCGTTATATGGAGATGGTGAGTCATTCATATGCACACATGATGTAATAATTTTTCAAAAGATAGATACACTATAGAATATGGTTAAATTATAATCATAATAAAATCCGATTATATATATGATATGTCATTTATTATGTATGTATGGAAAAAAACCAGTTAACATAAAGTAGAAGTATAAATAAATTTCAAATAGTTGGTAAAGAGGATTACCTTTTCTTTGAGGGAATTCCTTTCGATCTATTATTAAGAGTTCCAGGGTTGGTATTTTGGGAGGAAAAAAACCTTTAGAATATAGATAAGTATTTTGGGGATATAATTTTTCATGGGATTGTTGAGCTGGATGGATAAATTGTTTTTGAATAAGTGAGGGACGTTGGCTCCCTATTATAATATAAGTACGTGGAACTTTTGGAACATCTCAAAAAATTTAAATATTATAAGACTATTCTAGAAAAAAATGCATAAAATGAAATATAAATGCATAAGGAATTAATTTATGACAATATATTATACACTTTGTGATTATTTAATATTTTTATGGTTTTCAAATACTTTAATGATATATTATATTCATAAAATATCATTATTGTTTGTTTTTACACTATTCATTACATTGACATTAATAATATCCAGATTAAAATATATCATTAAAAAACTTTTAATACATCCCTAATATGTTATATTAATCTATAAAATTAATGGATCATAGTAATTATCTTGAACTATAATTATTTTAATATTTTTAATTTCATTTATTTGATTTTTCTAAAAATCGAATAATGTTTGCATTAGCGTTGTGTAAGAATTTAAGCTCATTATTTCTTAACTAAAAATTACAAAAAAAATTACAATGATGTAGATAAATCATTTAGATTTAAAAATAAAATAAATATTTTAACATATACATTATATAACACCAGATTAAAAATGATAATGTTATTAACAATATGAATGTGACATCTATGAATTTTAATTAAATAAAATATTATAAAGGGCTTAATATCATACAAATGGACATAATTGGTCATATAACCAAACCTTTAATGATTAAAGGCCAAAAAAACACATAATGGTTTTTTCCAACTTTTAGGGTCATTTTATAGTCCTTACTATATTATTTTTTTCCCTAATTACTAGATTTACGCATTACCGTGGTAATAAAAATTTCCAAAGTAACTATTCATATTAACCAAAATAAAATGATAATAATTAAAAAATTTGGACTACTTTATTCCAAAAAAGGATTCCATTTTTTAAAATTAGTTACACAGAAGTGTTAGACTTTAATTCAATATTATATTATAGAAATGAAAGGAAAAATAATTTTTCAGAAATATTCCTTTTGAAGTATAAAAATGTTTTAATAAAAAATTAAACAATTAAATTAATTTGAATTTAATTAATGTAATTTTAATAAAATAATAATTTTCTATTTAAAACCATTTTAAAATAAAATTTGACTTTTTAATAGTTGAAATAAAATAAAATTTTCATTAAAAATTCATATTTTTTTATTCATTGGATAATTGGTCTTTCAGAAAAAATCTAAAAAATTCACCCTAATCTATGATAATTTAAATAATTAATTTCATTATATAAAATTCATTTAATTAATGTTTAAAAAATTAATTATACTTATTTTCTTAAAGAAAACATTCAAAATTAATTTTTTTGAGGAAAACATATATTTGAAGAATAAATTGACTTTACCAAAAGTAAGGTGTTTATTTCATAAGAATAAAAAAAATTATTGAATATAAATTTAAGATATATTTTATAATATAGTTAATCTTATTCACACCCACAAATTTAATGACTATTTTATATCGTTCATGTTAAAATGATATTATTTAATAGTATATTATGATTTATTTAAGCACTATTTTGCATGAACCAAAATCTATCAATCAAGTTTTTTATATTCTAAAATATAGAGATGTTACATTCTCCCCACTATCAATAAATTGGACTCTAAAAATTTTAAATTTCACTTTAAAATTAAAAGGTTGATAATTGAAAATCACTTTATGGAAAACCCACAACTTCAAAATATTAATAAAACATCCTCTTAAGAAGAGTGAATGGAAAATGAGAGGGTCACCACAAAACTAAGACTATGAATGGGATAAAATGAGTGGATGTGAAAATTTGGACAAAGAAAAGATATCTAATTATCAATGAATGATGGAGAGTGATAGAAATCATGATCTTTAAAAATTTAACCCTCACAAAGATATAAATCTATGATAATTTAAAAGGTCGTTGATTTATTGGTAAGAAAAGTAAATGGATAACGTTTTTTTAATTATAAAATCATTATTCAAGAGTTGAAAAGTAATTTTACTATATATTTATATCACTCCAGAAAATAAACTAATTTGATTTTAATTATATGTCATAATAATAATCTAATTCTTTGTTTGTGCTCAATATATCTTTATTTGATTTATTACAGCAGAAGATGGATATTCCAACTGATTGTTTTTATCTAAAAAACTTTTAATGCATCATAAGATCCATAATTAATTCCTTTAATATAAAAATATCTAATGAATCCCTAATGGTTTTGACAGGTTTTAAAATATGAAAATAAGATTTTAACATCAAAAAATAAAAACCATGTTCCACTTCATCCATTCAAAAATTAGTTAACCTTAAGACTCATTCAAATTAAAAATTCATAAAATTTTGGGATAATGTCCTTGAATATCCAAAAATCAACTTATAATTAATCCCCAATATAGTAAATCTTAATGCCACAAATCATTATCTTGTTCATATATTCTCTTAAAACATGGTAATAAATTGAATCATCATAAAACCATAATGAAAATATGAATTATTTAAAGGATTAACTCTATTCATATTCGTTAACTAAAATATCTGATTATCGAATAAATTTCATAAATCTCAAAAAAACAGTAAAAACCAACATGTATTAGTTTTTCTTCAAACCATTATCCATTGTAAAGGTCAATAGTAATATCTCATAAACATATCTTTTACATTGGTTTCTCAAAATCGATTACAAATTTAGGGTTATCTTCCCCAAATAATTTGATTTCCAAAATATCAACTTGCCACAGAATCACTTCTCTAGGATATCGATATTATTCATCACATTCCTATTAATCCTTAAATAATTATTA
This sequence comes from Viscum album, assembly GCA_963277665.1. NCBI lineage: Eukaryota > Viridiplantae > Streptophyta > Magnoliopsida > Santalales > Viscaceae > Viscum > Viscum album. Next base: position 1,416,686,523 of record OY728123.1, on the reverse strand, counting down.
CTAAAATAAAATACTCATATGATTCTTATAACAATAATATCATTGTTAAAACATTTTTATAACATCTTCTTGAATCCAAATACACAATAACATTAATAATTCCACTTCATTATTTAACCATTAACTACACTTCATCATGTTAATCCTTAATAACTTTTTCCTTTCATATTTAATTTGTAGTCTCTTCATTATCAGTGATATAAAAAATTACTCATACAACCATATTGATTCTATTCATGATATTTTTCCCTATGACATTGATTTTTATAATTATCATATATACAACAATTAAAACATTAAACCATCAATAATACCTTAGGTGGCCATTATTCTTATACATTTCATTAACCAAACTTGTTATTTTTCCTTATAAATTACTTTCTTTGTTTTGTTTTTTCACACATAATACATCTCTTGATTCCTCTAAGTCATTCAGCTGGGTGTTTCTTTTCACGCTCTAAAAACTAGGAAATGTAATCTTCTTTCCTACATGGTCTCTACCACCTATTCTCTCTACAAATTATATTATTCTCTTATTTAGGGAGTCTGATATTTGGTTAAGGTAAAAAAATATAACCATATAATGTAACAATTGACTTGGTATAATCACAATACCCTTTATTCTATTCATTATTCCATTTGGTTTCCCATCAACAAATTGTCCATCACGTTCAATGTTTACCAAGTTTCTTCTGGTTCCAACCACTGACTAAAATAAAAAAACACATTAGTGGAACACTAATAATAGTGATAAATCATATATTCATGAATAATCAATCATAGTATATCAAAATAATGAATCTTTATTCTTAATCTATGAGTTCATAGGTTATACCTTGGTTATAAATAGTCATTTCCAAATTTATAGGATGTTATCTTCTATATAGGATTATCATCAAAGTTAATCATAGGGTTATATTCCCTAATCATTGTTTTTTAAATCTCTTCTATACCGACTATAAAGGACTAGACCCCAATATCTCAGATTTGATGTTTACTTTATTACATTGGAATAAGATACAAGGAATCTCATATCAGGGGATCAAATATTTAATTATTCATTGTAAATTAGATATATACATAAAATTTACATTACCTTTCAAATATAAAATACACAAAGTATTTTATTTTTAGAAACCATTATTCCTAATAGAGTAACCCAATATATCAATCATAAAACACTTCTTTTTAGCCTAAGAGAAAATAATACATAAAAAACATTTGATCTCAAATACTCAGTAATGGTTAAATATGAAAAATTTTATCATGAATTAATATGGAATGTCAAATAACTAAACACACGTTAAATTTAAATAATTATACTATCTTGAAAAGATAATTCATATCAATGTAGAAATGTAAAGAATATTAAAAAATTTAATTTCATCAATAACTGAGAATGAAATGCATCCAGATATAATATCATCGAGAAAATATCATATATATTAATAATAAATGGGTTGTAAAAGAAGGGAATACATAAATATTGGATAACATGTCTCGAGAACATGATAAATATACCATAAAATAATTTGAAAAAATTATATAAAACTACTGGTTACAAACTAATCCGGTTCGGACAAATTTACTTTTACTGACAAGACCATTCAAAATATAGTTTAAAAATACAAGGTATAATCCAATCAGGTTTAGCCAACTAGTTTTTCTAGTGAGTCCTGTCGATGCATCTAGAAGAATTATATAAACAATCCCCACATGCACATGATTTTTCAAAATCAGTCCTCATATATCAAATAATTATTTTAATTAATGAATAATAATTCCTTATTAACAAGAATTAATAATTTTTTGAATCAGAAGAACTATTCATATGAAATATCAATAATTTTCACAAAAAAAGAATAATAAACATTACAAGTAAATATAATTAATGGTCTCCTTAGAGTATGGCCTCAAAAAAATCAATAAATTATGTTAACATAGATGAAGTACTTTAAAGAAACTATTAAAAAATTTCATGAGGAAAATGGTATTTTTCTATTAAAATCAATTTTATAATGTGAAAATTGTTCACGTATTAATGAAATAACATTTTTTTAAAATATTATTGTGAAATTTTAAAGGTTATTTCAAATAATTATGTATTCATAATAGAAATAAATTCCTTTTACACTATATAAGTTAAAAAACATTCCTTTTAAACTTTTTATAAAATATTAAGAGGAATGTTGTTCAAAAAATGACTGAAAATTTTCTTTTAAAACATTTTTAAAAATAACTTAAAAATCATACAAGAATAGTTGAAACATTATTTAATTATTTTTATAAAACATTTGAATTTAAGATAAATATTCCTTAATGAATACATAAACACAAAAAATCTCAATTAATCATGATATTGTGAAATAAACCCTTATATTGTGGTAATTTGGAATCATAAGAACCGTGACATAAATAAATTTTAATGAAAGATTAATTACCCTGAATATAAATGAAATCGTAATATAAACATATATGGGTCATTATATTCAGTACAAAAAATAAATATTTGGTTTAAATAGGAGATGTCCCATGGATTTAAATGTGAGACAAGAAACCCTTACCACTTTGTAATCCGTTGAATTGTATGACCCATAAATGAATTAAATTCACTAAAACATTAAATATCATGATAATAAATAAATTCATTATATAACATGTACAAGGGGAGTTATAAACAACTAATAAAATAGTATAGGGTTTTAACCTCAAAATATGCCTTAATTAATAAAAATTGAGATGATGTCCATTGCCTTGTTTTTTCCCTTAGCTGTACATTATTTATCCTCCAGTATAATGGTTTTTAACAAGATATTAATTTATACCATAAAACTATTTATATTTATTATATTATATATGATCCCATTTTATCATCTTATCACCAGTTTGTTGATAATATTTTGTTATTATAACTATTTTGTGTATTAATTTCATTTTTTTCCCATGCAAGTTTTGTCATGAATGTCTCGGTTTTCTTACCTAGGATATAGAAATTTCATCCAAAAATTTATTTTAATTTTATAAATATACTATTTAATAATAAATTATACTTTTAGAACTATTTTTCAATATTAAATATGTAAAATGAATCACCTTTCATCGTGGAGACGGAAGGTTGTATTTATTGACAAACAAGTGAATGATTCTAGTAAAATTGGATGGGTAGGGAAATATATGACATATTAATTTTAAAGACTAAATTTCATTTCAGAAGTACAATATATATCCCCTATTTTCATCATTATAATAATATAGGTAATTTGGTGCTGAAAAATGAATTACACCACTACATGGAGGCGGTATGTCTTACGTACACAAGCTTGATATTTTCATTTTTCATAAGATTGATTAAAGTTTTAAAATGCTTTTATCATAAAAATAATAACATATTTGTATATATATGATACTAGATTAATTAAATTATTATATAAACAAAATATTAATAGGATATAGAAGAATAAATAAACATGAAATTTTTGGTAAAGATAGTTACCTCATATTCGGTAAATTTCCATTAGATATATTCTTAAGGGATCTAGGGCTAGTTTTTAAGAAGGACCATATCCTATAGAAGATTTTTTTAAGGATGTTTTGGAGAGAATTTGGTAGGTTAGGGTGGAGATATAAGGCATAATGTGTTGTGAATAAGTGAGGTAGGAGGAACCCTTTTATAATTAAAGTGAGGGGCACTTTTGGAATTTCTCAAAATATTAAAATATAATAAGACTATTCTAAATCCCAATTCTTTAAAATGGAATATAAATAAATATTAGGTTATTATTTATACCATATATTATCCTCTTTGTTATTATTTAATATTTATATTATTTTTAAATATTTTTTTTAAATATTATATTCATAAAATATCATTAATGTTAATTTTGACACTTTTTATTACATTGAATTTAATAATATCAAGATATCCCGATATATTCATAAGTAAACATTTATTATATCTCAAATATGTTCTATTAATATGAAAAATTCATGAATCATAGTAATTATCTAAAATTTTATTTATTTTAATATTTTTAATACCATTTATAAGATGTTTACAATAACTGAATAATTTCTGCACCTACATTTTTTAAGCATTTAAGTTAATTATTTCTTCACAAAAAAATTAAAATTAAATTAAAATTATGCATATAAATCTTACATAATTTAAAATAAAATTAATATTACATCATATCCTACGGATAACCCCATAATAATAATGTTTTGGTTATTAAAATCATAAATGTGACATCTTTGACATTTCTTTAAATAAAATATTATAAAGGACACAATCTCATCCCAATGGCCATAAATAGTCATATAACTGAGCCTTCATTGATTATGGATGATCATTATGGATCAAATAATGTTTTTTAAAGTCTTAGGATCATGTTAGAGTCTTTATCATATACTTCCACTCCTAATTACCTGAATTACCCTTTACCATGATAACAAAAATTCTGTTATTAATATTCATATTGACCAAAAATAAAAGTACACTATTTACTAAATTTGGAATCTTGATTGAAAATATGGATTCCATTTTCTAAAATTTAAAAAATATTACTCATCGAAATTAATTTAAAATTAAACCGAAAAAATTTAACGAAAAATGGTTTGTTAGAAAAATGCCTTATTAAGCATTAAAATGATTTTATACCAAATTAAATAGTTAAATTCATTCCTATTTAATTAATTGAATTATTAATAATATAACTAATTTCACTTTGAATCCATTTTAATATTAAACTTAACTTTCAATGTTTGAAATAAAAATATAGTTTTTTATAAAAATCAGTATATTTCCCTATTCCTTGGAAAATCAATATTTTTAGATAAAATCCCCAAAATTAATCCCAATTTATGCATATTTGAAAATTAAATTTCATTTTATCAATTTAATTTTAAAAAATTTTAAAAAAGTTACTTATATTTATTTTCTAATATAATTAAATAAAAATATTTTTTTTTCATAAAAACATATATTTGAAGAATAAAATGAATTTAATAAATAATATGGGTTTATTTCATAATAATAAATATATTTTTATTGAATATTAAATTCATCTATATTTCATAATATAGTTAATTATATTCACTCTAGAAATTTTAACAGCTTGTTTATATAAATAATGTTAACATAATAATATTAAATAGTATATCATAGTTAGTTTATGCTCGGTGTTGAATGCCCCATAAGGTATCAATTATATTTTATATATTCAAAAATATTCAGATCTTAGACATTTGCACCCTCATGATGTATTAAATGATCATAATGTTTAAATATTAACATTAATTAAAGATGAAAAAGAATCTAAAGAAGTTAAATGAACCATTATATTCAAATCTATTGATGATGAATATTAATCTGATAATGAATTTGACATTGAATGCCTGAACTAAATATTGAACAAATTGAATAAATGAAATGAAAAAAATCATTATTAAAAATCACAATCAAATTAATGTTCCAAAACTATGTTTTTATGAATGTTTAAATAAATGACATATTATAAGGGAATAACCCAACTATATAAAGAAATTGAAACAATGAAGAAATTTAAGAAATCTATTAATGTTTATTCAAATATTTCTAGTGAAGACTCCATGGAATCAAATTCATCAAGTAAATCATTTATTAAATGTCTCATGGCACATATAGATGATGGTTAAGTGGTTATTTATCTAGTTTCTCACTCTCATCCTCATTTATATATTTCCTCTCATGCACCCTTTTCTTCTTTCTGTTTTAATTAACAATATAGTCATGATAATTTATTTTGATGAAATTATTTCTAAATAAAAAGATCCTATAATGAAATAATAGTTTGTTTTTAATGAAAATGATCCTATTTATAAATATTAATATTAATAATTTGGGTTTGAAATTTAAAGATCGACCAAATGTTGTGACTTTAGAATCCTAAAATAAATATTGAAAAAATAAGTTTTCTCTATTTACCCATGGTGATAAATATCATTATATGATTATGGGTACTAAAAATCCAATTAAAATCATTATGGTGTTGGTTTTTCAAATAAATATAGTTCATATAATAATACTACTCTTCTAAAATGTATTTCACAAAATATATCTTCTAATTATTATCGTAAAATAAGGAATTTAATTTATGAATGAAGATTTAAAAATTATATATATATAATACCTAAATATATAAATCATTTTCCATATATCAAATAGAAAATATTGTTCTTAACATTTTTTTGTCCCTAAATACTTAAAAAAATTGGAAAAAAATTTGGTTCAATACCCAAATGTTTTAGTGCAGACACCACTTAACCCAATAATAGGTTCCAAAAGGTACTTAAATTTGATATCATATTGGACTATGCCACTAGACATCATTGATATATAATATGTTATAATTTAAATAAAAATATATTATCAAAAAATTAAGTGATTCATCTATTATTACCTACTGATCATTATGTTAAATTCACTAGTTGAGAGGGAACCTATCATTCTCCTTTAAAAAAATTTTTGGACATCTACATTAATCACATGTGGAAAAAAAATTTATATGTTATAAATTTTGCTTTCCCATATTGAAAATAAATTTAAAATGTCATATATCTATATCCCATCTATGTATTATTATTATTAAAATTGAATAAATAATTTTTTGTATTTTTATTTTGTTTTCCCCTTTCATTATTTCTATCAAACCTTTTTTCAAAATCAATATTTTAATTTTTCGAATGCATCTATCTTATCCTTTTCAGATTTTATTTTCATATATTTTCTTAATTTCTATTCATATAATTTCAAATTTAATTTTTCTTATCTTTTTCAGTTATCATATTCATCCCCTTTTCAAATTTAATTTACCAAATATTTTTAAAATTTATTTTAAGTCTATATTTAAAACATCATTTTATTATCATTATCAAATTTCTTTTTCTTCTCTTTTTCAAATTTCATTATCATATATTTAATATTAAAAAAAAATTTAATCCCTCAAAACCCTTTCATTTTGAAATTATTTTTCAACAAATTCTATGAATATTATTTTTGGTTGATAAGTGTTGAAATGTTTTATCTATAATCCATCTTATGTGCTTTACTTCTTCCTATATTATATATTACTCCTATGAAAATCATTACGGGGGATTTAGTATTGCATTTCACTATTTGTTTACCATATGATAATTTTCCTTATTGACATTAGTTTCATTTTATTTCCCTTATTTTTTCATTTTGATTATCACAAATTATATAAAACATTGGTTATTTTAAAAAATATTTTCCATCTCTAAGGGTTACAAATTCTTAGATTATATTAGGGAAGAAGTTTTTGATCATTTTGGAGAAGTTAATTTTATTTTAAATAGGGAAATTATTTTTAATATCTTGTGTTATTTTTATCTCTTATTCATATTCAATAATCTTTAGTTTATCTCTTGATCATATTGAATATATTAATTTCTAAAATCATGAATTAATTTGAATGCGTGTTTTACTTTGGATTTACATATGATTTAACTTTTTTATTTTGAGTATTTTCATCATCAAAAGGGGGATATTATTGCGTATATACATTTTTCTCTCATAGTGTTTTTGTGATCACAAACAATCACATGTGTATCAAATTATTACATTCAATTGAATTCAGTTTCTATTTAATAAAAATTTTTGTTTCCTTGATATGTCAAATTATGTCTTGATACTGGCGATAAAATAATGGTAGAAAGTTTCATCGATATTTTAAATTATTTGAAGTCAATTTGACATAGGAGTGTTCTTCAAATAAAATGTATCACCGTCTAGCTGATGATGTACCACTGGCCAGCTGGTGGTGAAGAAAACAGAATCCTCAAGCTCTATGAGTCCTCTAGCTAGTCAATTGAAGAGCACAAACCAGATATTGGAAACATGAAGTGCCCAGTCAGTATTATTAATCCTACTAGCAAGCTGGTGATATTAGGGAACTCGTCGGTGGGGTAAATTCTACATGATTAAAATTCAAATTTCAGTGATTATCCCTCAAATTAATTAGTTGTAGATATATATTATGGCCATTCGGCTTGGTGAAGTGGCTAAAAATATCATTACTAACAATCAGTTTGGCTTTGTACCTGGGAGAAACATTCAAAATTGCTTGTTTACTGCGTCTGAATGTGTCAATATTATGAAAGGTAAGGTTCCCAATGGTAATATTTCTATAAAGATTGACATTTCAAAGACTTTTGACATAATAAGGTGGGAGTTTATCTTCAATATCCTTAGGATGCATGGTTTTTCATAGAAGTTCAGTTGCTTGATTTTTTCTATTTTGGAAAGTGCCAGGCTTTCTATTCTTGTCAATGGATCCCCTAGGGGTTTCCTAAAATGAACTAGAGGGGTCAGGCAAGGTGATCCCCTATCTTGGATTCTTTTTGCGATAGCTGAAGACTACTTAAGTGTCTGCCTACATGACCTTTCCAACAGCGGGATTTATCAAAGAATGAGGGCAGGAATGAATTCTTTTGCTCCTTCACATCTCTTTTATGCAGATGACATCCTTATTTTCTGTGAGGCTTACATGAAGACTATTTCCTCCATTAAGATGATTTTCTCTCATTATGAAGATGTTTCAGGTCAGGCAATCAGCTGGAAGAAATCCTTTGTTGTCTTTGGTCAAGGTATTAGCAACTTGAAGCAGAGCAGGATTGCAAGAAGGCTTGGGGTTAAGAAAGACACATTACCCTTTCATTATCTTGGAATCCCTATTTTTTGGGGAAGGTTAAAGCGTGCACATCTTGAGGGTATTGCTCTGAAAATCATCAAACAACTGGAAAGCTGGAAAGGAAAAGCTATGTCCCCGGCAGGGAGATTCTGTCTTGTTAATTCTGTTATTACCTCTATGTTTGTCTACTCATTCTCTGTCTACAGATGGCCAGATTAGAAATTTTATATGGACTGGCTCTATCCAGCAGAAAAAACTTGTCACTGTTGCATGGAAAAAGTGCATTAAGCCCATCAAGATGGGAGGAATGGGCATTAAGGATATCAGAGTATTTAATAGTTCTCTCATCCAGAACTTTGTTTGGAAACTTATTGCAAAGCCTGACTTTTCAATGGAATTCTTGATTGACAGATTTGTTTCCAGGTTACAGAAAGGGAAGTGTCTATACCTCAAATCTTCGGTTTGGCCCTCAATAAGGTCTACCTTTTCCAGTCTTATGTTTCATTCAAAATGGATTGTAAGTCATGGCTCTCATCTCAACTACCGGAATACTCCATGGTTGTCCTCTCCACTCAATGAACATGTTTCAGTTTCAGGATCTCTTGCACAATTGTCTATTGCTGATTTACAAGATCATACGGCTGCTATTAACCTCATTCCAGAAAATTTTAGGCTGGAAATTGCAGATTACATTTATGTGGATATTGATATCATTGTGTGGAAACCTGCACTTACTGGTTTTTTTTTACTTGGGATTGCTATAACGTGCAGGTTGGTTTGGTTAATGCTCTGCCCGCATGGATTGAAGGCTTACGATGGCCTTTCATACCGCCCAGTGACCTGCTGCTTCTCTGGAGGATTTGGCAAAACAGGTTCCCCTCCAAAGAGCTCTACAACGAAAAGGCTACATCCTTGCTTCGGTATGCCAGTTTTGTTTCAGATGTGATGAGACTTTGATTCACACCTTCATTCACTGTCAATTTGCTGCTCGGCTTTGGGAGCATGTGCAGTTGGCTTTCCATTGCTCCCTTAATACTTTCTCTGTTGATTCCTTGCTTATGTCATCCTTCAAAACTGGTTCTAGCGAGCAAGTTAATTCCTTGCTCCTCTTGGCTGTTGTCTCGATTTTCTCATTTATCTGGAAATCTCGGAATAACATTGTGTTTAATAACATCAGGCCCTCTTTCAGAGAGGGTGTTCTGCTGATGCATCGAGCCATCATATTTTCCTCGAAAATTCAAAATGGCTCCATGCATAATGATGTATCTAACTTTGTTCTCTTGAGAGCTTTTGGTGTTCGTGGCAGGGAATGGAATCCCTGAATTGTAAAGTTTATCCGATGGATCCCACCTATCCGTGAATGGTTGAAGGTGAATTTTGATGGGGCGGCCTCTGGCGCACCAGGTTCTGCTGGCTGTGGAGGGGTCTTCAGAACTCATCGGGGCTTCGTTAAAGGTTGTTTCTTCCATTATGTTGGACATGCTCAGGCAATTGGGGCAGAACTTTGGGCGATGATCAAAGCGATCAGGTATGCTGTCCATTATGGTTGGCATAGAATTTGGCTGGAGTCGGACTCTGCTGTTGTTGTGAAGATTTTGAAAGATCGGTCTCAGAATGTTCCCTGGAGAATGATGTCCTCCTGGATTCCCTACCTTAAACTTGCTGAATAACTTTGCTTGGATGTCTCGCATGTCTACCGGGAAGCAAACCAAGTCGATGATGTTCTCTCGAAGAGAGCCATTACAGAAGCTAGATCCAGTTGGTCTTTTACCTTACCTCCCTATTGTGACTCCTTGGTCTGTAGGGACAGGGATGTTGTCTTATATTCTCGGTTTTGCAAGAGTCCCTGTATTTGAGCTTCTTTGTACGGTTTTTTTGTTATTATATTTAGTTGGGAGAAGGCCTCCTGCTTGTCTCTCGGACCTTCTGGCTTTCTCTAGAAAATTATTCTCAAACTCCAACATCTCCAATAAAGAGCCAATTCTCAATTCTCAATCTCAATGGCTTTCACCTTTTCTATCCATCTCCCTCTTATATTTTGAATTAATACTTATTGAGAGATAAGTTATAGGAATTATAATATATCTTTTACAAAAAATCATTCTATTATCATACAACCTTGTAAATTTGGTTTCTTATTATTTACATCAAAAATCAAGGGAGGTTTGGTTTCTTGATATTTTAATAAAAAAGAATGGGAGGCTTGGTTTCTTGTTAATTCAATCAAAAAACAAGGAATGATAGGTTTCTTGATCTCTATTTAAATTAAGGGACTAATAAGATATACCTCTATACCTGAGTATAGGAGACATAGTGGCTCACACCAAACTATTATCGAACTCATTTATTAAATAATGTTTCCTCTCTTTTTTCATATATGCATTTCATCATCCGATATCGATACACATAATTGTGTACATTTGATTCATATTTTATTATACATGCTTAGTCACTTAAATAACATTGGTATTAAATTTATAATATATATTCAATTTGTCTATTTATCACTCACTCCTATTGAAATCATTTTTTTAATTCTTCTTTCATTTATTTTCTATGTTTTTAAAAGGAAGATCACCCCCTCTTTCTATTCAGCATTGACCAACACCATCATCATATCACTTATATGGAATCCTCATTAATCACTAATTCATATAAAGTCTTCTATAGTTTAATGACTTTATGGTAACTTCTATAAAGATAAGAAAATATGTTGTGGTTTTCATCATGATATCTTAAATATGATTCTCCAATATGATCATTGGTTTCTAGAAAAAATAGTATAATTTTTTTATAAAAGTTTCGAATTATCACTATACTCCCCATAAGTTCAACAAATATCCCTATTCACTAGGAAGAGGACATGCATGAATCCCAAATGCACAACTCATTCACAAACATCCTTAGTGAGACTTTATTATGTACAACAATTTTATAAACTATATTCACGGTGTTCCACTTCACGTACTACCTTCAAAACATGATCTTTGTGTAGTGATACATTGTGAGATTCATCATTACAGTACTCCAACATGTAAAATATGATAATTTATTTAAATAATGTAATTAAAATTCTTTGAATACTAATCTGGTTCAAGAATGGACCTTGAAATATGAACTTACCATCTTCTTCTATTTTTGGATTAATCATTAGATCTTATTTTAACATTTCATTGATCCAGAATGTGTATATTGTTGGGGTATTTATTGGAAAAAAGCCCCAATAATATCCAAACTCGTGAGATTATATTAAAAAACATTAAATAAAATCCTTCTATATTGAATTATTTTAATTACCACCTTAAATTTACAAATGACGTTGGTTCATTCACAGGAATCATTCATATAAATCATATTGCAAACTCCCTTCAAGGACTTCCTACATAGGATTTCCATGATAATAATTCTTTTTGAAAACTCTTATGTAGATATCCCTCCCTGAATATCCTATGTGAATAATTCATTGTGGACTATAAGTTATGTACTCCCTACATAGTTCACATAGGTGCTATATATAATTTTTCCTTTTCACAAAAAAACATTGAACATTTTTTTGATGTTTTTAACCCCATATAATTTAAAAAACCTAGAAAACATCGCCATTTTATTTAATAAGTTCATTATATTGGTCTATAAATTCTTTCATCAACCCAATATTGGATTGATAGCAAGAAAAAAACAATATCATTCTCTAACATAGACCCCCTTAGATCCAACATTTGGGTCACCTTGGTTCCGACATTCTCATCATTTAGGATTGTGGTAAATCTAAAGTGAAATTCAATTCCATAAAAATAGATTTTCCATTTCTAGATGAATTATGAATATCTCCTCTATCACCCTAGAAGTATGTGTGTATTTCTCAGTGTTGAAAACAATTATTAAAAATTGTATTCCATGGATTGAGTCATTTCTCATTCCAAAACTCCATCTATTTTATTGATCTATCAAAATCCATTTCTCAATTCCCCATGGATAAAATCCACCACCAAAAATTAATTCCATATATCACCCTGATGAGATAATTTCAGAACCGACAAAAATTTTTATATATTGAATTTCTCCATAGTCATCCTCACCCCTTTGACAATAAAAATGAAGATAAATTTCTAATCCACTATATAACATAATAGATAAAGTGTTGGATAAAAATGGAGAGAGGGGATAATCTAAAACCACCTCAAGCCAAGAGAGGTGTTCGAGAACTGATGTTTAACATATTTTTCTCAAAAAATATAGTATCATATGGGTTTTTCATGATGTTTTGTACCTTTTCATTGATTATAACAAGAATTTCCATGATAATTTCTTAATCCACCTTTCGTTTGATAATGTGACACAAGATCTCAATATTCATTGTAAGATAATGTTTTACTATATTTTTTATGATGTATATCACACTCCTGTTATCGTAGAATGTTAACAGATGTTGTTTTTCAACGTGACCAATATCTTATAATTATTTCATTATCCAAAAATGATTATTGCATGATTTGGTTATTGTAATGTTTTTAGAATCCATTATCCTCAATGAAGTGCTTTATCACTTATCACTCATCCAAATAACACATTTATTGATAAAAAAATGTTCCACCACATTGGCACTTTTGCTCGACAACATCACCATCTCGGTTAACATCTAAAAATGAAGACTCCTCACGAACCTTCATTATATCATAGATAATTACAAAATCATGGGTATCATATATGTACCTCATGACTTTTTTAACCATTTTTAGATTCTATTCCATTGAATTATATTGGTAATAGACCACTAAACACGTATCATAGTTAATATCTTGTTTTCATATATTCATATATAGTATGCTTCCAATTATTCTCATATATAAATTTGGATAAAAAACTCTCCATATCCATGTTTCACAAATTTGAGTCCAACTATAATCAGATTTGACATTGGTTTGGAATCATTCATATAAAATTTCTTCAACATATATCTTGAATATTTAGAAAGAGAGATAAAAGAGTATCCCTATTTCTTAACTACTTAAATTCACTGAAAATAGGTAATCTCCCCAATCATAGACATCTCAAAATCTAAACCCTTCAAACTAGAATGTATTCTAATAAATTTATATATGTTTCCACTAAATATGATGTCTTCCATAAAAACTAACACCATGGAAAAATATTATTTGGAATTTTCATTGATTATTGTGATCAACACTGCCCATTTTTAATTAAAAATACTTTAGATATGAGTCATTTCGCGTATACCATTCTAGTAATGATTTATTCATATTGTATAAGGCCTTATTCTATTTGTATAATTTATTTTAATCATTTCCAATTTGGAATCCCACTAACTATTCTATATAAACCTCCTAGGGGAGAACCCCATTCCAGAATGTAATTCGTACATTTATATGATAAATCATGAAACCTATTTGAATCGCAAACTCTGAGAAGATCTTGATTGACACAAGTCGACCTATTAGTGTAAATATTTCATCAACATAAACAACTTCAATATGTTTATAACCTTTAGACTCCAAGAACACTATATTATGGATCACATTACCATGTTTATGAAATTTTTTCTCAAAGATCCACATTTTTAGGATTACATTGTTATGTTCACACCTCTTTAAATGTTCACAAGTTTTATTTTTTCAATTTGATTTAATTATTCATTCATATCCCTTACCCATGATTTAGCATAAGTTGCTTCTTCAAAAGAATTTAGTTCCACAGTTAATAGAAGAGAAATATCCTCTATATTCCATATTCATTGCTTCTATGTAGGAATCATACATTCTTTTAGTATGTTGAATGAATTAACCTATATTCTCATATTTTCACCCATAATTTTATAGCTGAATTTATTTAAAAAGAATATCCTCTTATGATTTATCCATCAAATCATACTCATTTTTAAATCATTTCACATCAAAAGAGTTTGGATAAACTTCATCATCATCATACATGTTTTCAGGATTTTAACTCCTTATATCAATCCCATTATATTTCTAAATGAATCTGAATTCATTAATCTCTATAATTGTTTTAGCATGTCGTTGAAGCATTTATTGGCCATACTCTTTGTTGAGTATCCTAGAAAAACTACTTTATCTATATAACATATATACATTCCAATATTTTGTTCATTATTTCAAATGTATCATATAATTATGATGAACCAAAAATATTTTACTGAAGGATTCCATCGATTCCACATTTTATACAATGTCCTCTCATCCCTTGGCCTTAGCATCACCTAGTTTTATGTGTACAAAGAAACATTCACTGCTTCCTTTTGATAGTGGAGAGATAAACCACTTTAAATGAGTAATTTTTTTACCATAATATTCACGTATTGATTTATTCATTTCACAACTCCATTCTATTATGAATTTTGTACCAACAAAACACCATGCTTAATTCCATGTTTCTCGAGGTATCTTTCAAATTATTGGGATATGTACTCTATTAATAATATCTTTATTATACACCGATTCTCATTCTATATTATTTACTTATAACTTTGATTCCAGTCCATAACATAAATTATTCATTATATGAACATAATAACAAACACTTTAAAATAATCATCCTGAAAACAATGAAATAAATTTCCCCATATATTCATGAAATATTCATTCATCCACATATTTTGGTATATACTAGATCAATGAGATGGATTTACTTTTATTATTTTTTTATATATATTTCATACCATCATTACCCAAATAAAGTCATCACATGTATTCTCATAATCTTGTTTTATAGTTGGAATATATAAATAATCCTTTATTATTTAAAATACTTCATTAACCTTGATTTGGATTGATAACAAACAAAACACAATTTCAATATCCAATATTGATCCAATTATATACAATATTCGGTACAACATTATTTCAATAAGAAAAATTATCATTATAATATATACATATTAAAATAAATGTATCAAATTGTGTATCACATCTTGTATAATGAATTCAATGTTTGCCGGAATGATTTCAGTGTTGCCTAGAAGTAGTATATCCATTTAACTCCCCTTCACTAAATATCTATCATCCTAAGAAATACATCATGATTTTTTTCCTATTTATCATTTTCTCCATAATTTTAATTTTATTTTGTGATTCTGATTGATCAAGAATTGTAAAATTACATATACCTATAGGAGGAAGCCTCACAATGAATGAATATAATCTCACAAAACAAAACATGTTACTGGGAGAGTCCAGTACCCAAACCTCACACATGACCAATATAATCATTTACCAAAACATGGTTAAGAACAACACAATGGGAGATTGATGATCAAGTATTGAGATGTTGATCCCCTCCATCATTAATTTTTTATTTCAAATAGAACAAAATTAAACAAATTAAATTATGTTAAATAAGTGACTGGTAATTTATATGTTTCACGGAAATGTTTACAGTGGGTTCATTTATATAATTTCATTCATCTTTCATATGCATTGCAATACGAAAAATGGTTTGACTGACCTCATGAACAACTTATTTCTCACATATTTTTAAAGGAAAAAACTAAAAATTATAAAAAAATTAGTCCAAAAGATAAAAAAAGTATATGTAATAATAACTAATAGGTTAATTTAATTGAACTTCACCTCTAAAAAAATTTGAAACCAATTATACTTGGGTTTTCCAGTTTACTCTGTGTTGATGAAATTTTATATTATACCTAAAAAATTAAACTTAATAAAAATTTCAATATTTTTAGTAAATCACTACTAAAGTACTAGGATATTATTAATTAAATTATTTGAATCATAATAATGAATATCCACAATTACATCCACTAATCATACGGAATCCCTTACGTTTTGTGATGGAAAATGGGCCTCCAGCCTAGGGGATTCATGCATGTGGGGCGAATTCATAGTGGAGAGGGACTAAAAATTTTGAACATTTAAAGCATAGTCCCATTTGGGATGAGGCTGCATGGGTTTGGGCCAATGTGGGTTGAATATGCACTAGTACGATCTTACCCATGAGCCATATTTAAATGAAATTATTATTTTTTAAATTTTTATCTTCTTTAACAATTTAGTTTTTTAATAAATAATCATTATTAAACCATGAAATTCAATTTCCTATAGTAATGGTTATAATAATTTACCATTAATTCCCATGTGAATTTTACATCGCCCATTTTTTATTATTTTAATATGATATTATATTATTAATATAGTAATTATTAACCATATTTACATGGTGTGCCATCCTACCTCTTGAGAAAATGGAAATCATCTCCCATGAATATGGTTTCTATTCTAATGAAGTTATTATAATCATAATATTTTTTTGTTTGATTTAATTTTGTTATTATTTAATTCTATTTTCTTATTGATAAAATAGGAATGGAACATATGGGAAGCCAAATATCCTCTTATGAAAATGGTTATTACCTAGATAGTCATTATTAATTTATAGGTATATCCATTATCATCACCACAATACAAATTTCATCATCCACCACCCCTCATTGATCACTCACCTAATTTGCATCTCAACAGTTCACCCCCACATTGTAGTCACCACATGCCACCATTAATCAATAGAAAAATGATACATCTCAAACTTTAAAACATTATATATGGTCAATACATACTTATCACCATGAATACCATTAAAAATGTGAAAAAATCATTATTTAAATGATTATAAATATTATATTATTTGAAATGTGAGAAATCTAGTGGGCTACTCGTGGGATTATGTGCGGCGGGGAAAGAATGAAATATTTTCTTCACATTATATCTGGGATTTTTTAGATAAACCCCTGAGGGATCAATCCAATGTGAGATTCGCCTACCCCTCTTTGGTATACACTTTTTTCATTACTACATTAGGCACATCTATGTAAATTTAATGGAGTCTCAATGATGTGTCATTGATATCGCACAAGAACTTACACAAAAGTCCATCAACATTTCCCGCAAAATTTTCAATATCTATTGACAAACAACCAAATAATTCACATTATATCACAGTGAACCAAATCACTGATTATGGTTTTTATAAAATATTACTAAAGGATTGAGGTTTTATTTAATTATTAATAGGTTATTTTGGGATTTAGATGGAAGGAGATAGACAATGCCCAGCTCGGGAAAAGGATTTTCCATGTTCCTTGAATCCTCATGTGTAACTGCCCTCTAAGTGGTCAATGATTGGTTAAATGTTACTGTTTGTGGGATTTTGGATCATTCATTTATCCTAAATAAACATGTTGGATCACATGTCATGTATACACATATAACTACTACATAATTATTCTTTAATAAAATGAGTTGATTTTTTCTATATGTTTCGGGATATATATGTATTCTCTACTATTGTGATATATCTATAAAACAATTAGATATTTGAACTTTTACACTCTATTATAATATATATATATATATATATGATTGTGGATAATGTGGAGGTACAGAGGACTGGTCTTCGACCTTGGGTAGAACTAATAGAGTTATACGTTATTTGTGGGTATCTCCTAGGATATATCATCCTATATAAATTCAATGTGTCGGACTAAGAGATACATATGTTTTATTAATAATTATGTTATTATAGTCATTGTAATTGTTCATTTTTGATTTAATAAAATTCATCCTTGAAGATTCTTGATGGGGACACCTAGGGAAGCTTGCTAGAATGCTCCAACTTGGGAGGATCTGTAGTTCTACCATAGGCTATACATGAGGATTCACCTAAGGATAACAATTAACTTGCTCTGATGGTTTAGTCATAAAATAAACACTAACCCAAATTCATCCAGAGTATTTCTACACAGGGTGGGGGAACATAGGACGATTGTATATTTTGCCTAATATTTATAAATCTAGTTTCTACAAGCCTTCCATGGAACTTATAGTCCTCATGATGATGAGGACTGTATTAACATTTTCTATGGTATATTTGGTCTAGTGTATAAACTTGAGGATTTGAGGGTGAATCTCTCTACCATAATTCATTAGGGACATATCATATGATGGTGGTGAATGTTATGATAAAATCACATGTGTGAGGGTATTACTTGTTAAGATTTCATGTATTTATTCTTTGAAGGGTTTATACCTAATATAATGAAGTTGGACCAAGTCCATGAATTTATAGAGCTGAGGTAGGGAATAACATTAGTTTTTTATTCCACTAATATATTTATTTATTTTATATGATTTTATCCAATTTTTTTCTAGGAATGTGGTGTCAAATTCTATGAATATTGATATTGGACTTCATCCGGTGCTTAAGCATCACATTAGGGTATTTTACCTAATAAAATATACTGAGGTACTCCTCAAGGTATTAAATTTTGAAAATTGTCTATATGAGGAAAATATTATAGGTTTTATTTAAACTTATAGTTCTTTGAATACAATAAATCCTATTGCTGTACTTGCTGGGTCTTCTAATAGTTGGAATAGGAAGTGTTAAAGGTTTTGAGGCACATCCAAAGTAGTCAGGCCCATTCCCAATAATTTTTTCTCAACTATACCTTTTAATTTCTCACCATAACATGATTGAATATAATTCCTGGTGTCCTTAATGATCGGATGTTACATGTAATTTATAATTAATTTTGGTAGATTAATAATTACCTATAATTTTAATTTTTTCTTTATTATTGAATATTGATGACCCTTCTTGTTAACCCATCATTGTATGTGAGGAATAAAGGTATAGTTCCCTAAAATAGTTATCCACACAAACACCAAGAATATTTGAACCTTATGGTTTATTTCGTAATATGATAGTATGGATGTCCCTAAACCTTTAATCATTCATTTTTTATCACCCCTTAGAATCCCAATGAGGCCTATTGGATTATCTTGGTTCTTTGAAAACAAGATAGGATGGATGGAGATTTCCAATGGTCATGGAACTCCAATTATTCTTGATAATATCTCGAGGATGGGATAATTCTCTTTAATTTTAAATGTATTTCACATAAATTCATAAGAAAGTCCCATTGTATTACATTATATGAGAATTATATAGTGGAGAATTTTATCCGTTATTATACACCAAATATAAATAATAATTAAAATAATAATAATAATATTTACTATACATGTGAATAACCTATAGATTATTAAATATATTTTATCATGAATAAATAAATATATATTTATTCAAAATAATATTCCATTCCCATAGGACAATAACTTAGTCTTCTCATACTCCTCATTAACTACTTCAATATGTATAAAATCTATTTAATTTATTAAATATATATGTGTTTTATACACATATAAATAAATACATATATTCAAAAAATAATCATGATTAAATATTATTCATCAGATTTGAGAAATATATTTCAATCTACTTGCTAAAATCATATTGAATTTATCCTATGTTCTTTGACACACATAGTGTGTGACCCTCTAGTCCCTTCTCTTAAATGGAATTTGGCTGAACAACCAAAAGTCCATGGTTAGAGTCTAGAAACCTGAGAAGGAACCAATAGAGAGAAGAGTTAATGTCTCAAAGACATTCAACCTTCTACTAACCCTTTCCATTTAATCGTATCCCTTTATCTCAATGTCTCTCATCAAATATGTTTCATAACCTATGTCATCAACTCATATATTATACTTACCTTCTTAGAATTTCATAAACTGAACACATTGATAATACTAAATGATTATAGACATAATTTGTGTATTTTTTTCCCTCAAAGAACATGAGGTATTCACTTCCAATTGAAGGGATAAATCCTCTCTCACATTATTCATTACGGTCATGACACTCTTTTCACACCCAATATATCAGACATTGTAGTGAACTATTATCATAATTGTTTGTTAAATACATGTCACGAACCAACCTGGGTTGACCCTGAACCGGTCACCCGTTTCGGTCTGTGACATGGCCCGAGAGGCGTTCCCGATCCTCCTGGGCTGGCGACAAGCGCCAGGGCATCAACAGAAGCTGTGGGAACGATTTCCCCCAATATAAATAAATAAGACAGCGAAAATAAAACAGAGCAGCGCAGAAATGATAAACCAAATAAAGTGACTAAATAGGACCAAACAGGAATCAAAATAACCAAACATGATGTCCGAACAAACTCTGTGCGACCTCGCGGGTCGCTCTCCGACTCAACGATCAAGCGTCGCCCTAGGTGAGCGCACTCAAGCTATAGCCTGTACAAACACAAAAAACAGAATAGAACTATAGGGGTGAGTATTAAAACTCAGTAGGCTAGCCCGATATCTATTCCCAATGCACTAGTTTTAAAATAAAAGAAACACCATTTCAAGTTTGAACTACATTTTATAAAAGTATATTTTTCTATGAATTTTACTTAAAAACAAAGTACGAACCATCGCCCTTGGCCATTTCAAAATTCGGGTTCATTTCATTAGTGTCAATGACATTTTCAAGAAAGGGGAAAGGTGATGTTTAAATTTTAAAATTTGTACAAAAGGGATTAAACACTTTCATTTGAAAACAATTTTTTTAAACCTATTCAAAAGAAATTTATCACTTTCCAAGGAAAACAACATGCCAGAATGCACAAAGTAGAACATACTGCATGGGCAATGTAGGTATACATGTGAGCATCATAATAATCACTGCAAGCAACAAGAGCTGAATAGACATTGGTGAACCTACGATATCGAGAATAAACCAGAAGACACCAATACATGAGAAATCATCCTTATCGACATGTCACGATGAAATCAAAACGCACAATACGCTCGACCATCCACTCACGGGTAGGTCAAGGGCAAATCCCATAGTAATAAACCCAATATATCCACCTACTATGGGCCACTGGTCAGTACCATAACCTACTAGTGCAACAATCATTCTTAGAATATTCTCTCAATAATCCAGATTCCCATGTCTCAAGTGTTTGAAAAAAAGGGTGAGCCAACTGATGCCAACCAAGCATCCAATCATATACACATATATATAAATCACAACAAGCATCACCCCGAGCCACTCCGTAGAACAACCTCATGCCTTTAAACTATTCACGTACCTGGGAGCTACTAAGCGCGGCCTCCCAAACAATCAATTGGGACCAAGGCATGAGAGTCATCCTAAGAGGGTTTTTATCAAAATATTTTCATCTCTTTCCATAAAGTTCCAAACAAGTATTTAATACATTTCACAGTCACTACTCAAAAAAAGTACAACATCTTTATAAGACAAAACCTAGTTTAAAACAAATTAAAGAACCCACAAAACACTACTTCACAGGCTGCCAATATTTTTATAAACCAAACCAAACCAATTTCTTTTTTTCCAAATAATCTTTAAGATCCAACCGGGGAAATTCTCAAACGAACCAAAGTATTTGTTCACTCTTCAAAAGAAATCATTTCTCATTAAACCATAACTCTATTTTATATTCCATAATTTATGTTTAAAATCTAAACGGGCATTCTTTCAAAATTGGGTGTCCGCTCGTCAAAAGGATGTTTCATGTGTCATGTATAAAATAAACGGATCATTTTTACACTAAATAACCATTTAAAAATTTATTTAATTATCGTATATTATCACTTATTTTTTAAAATTAATGAAATATTTATTTTGAACAATTAGGCTGTGCAAACAGCATGAAATAATATAACTTAAATTTTAAAATCAGTGCAAAGGGAACCTACCTCAAGATCAAAGCGCGACGACAAAACAACTTTGGAACCAATGCGCGATGGAAAAACGTGTGTCTGAAGCCACGTGATAAAGGTCGACACTCTACATAGTCAAAACCGAGGACTCAGACACATACAAAAACTCACTAGATCACGCAAAACCAAGCGGCAAGAAGAAACACTCACCTTGGAACTGAAGTGCGACAACAACGGAACCTCAGAAACAAGGCGCGGTGATGGCGCTCACTCGGAAATGTCCTACGCGGGCCCTCAAATAATAATCCTACCAAAAGAAACATAAATTGATAAAAACCCCCTAACAAAGCAAAGACGAACCAAGAATAATAGTAATCGTGATAATAATAGTAATAATTATAACAATTTCAATAGTAAAAATCAATAATGATATAAATAATCATAATAATAATAGTAATAATAATAATAACAATAAAAACAAAATAATAATAATAATAATAATAATAATAACAATAATAATATTAATAATATCATAATTAATAATAATAATAATAATAATGATAATAATAATAATAATAATAATAATTTTATTATTAATATTAATAATACTAACATTAATAATAATAATGATCACATAAATCATAATTTTATAATAAAATGTTAATAACATATTAAATAAAATGAAATAGTAGAATAAATAAAAATAAATAAAAAAAACTGACCTGCGCGGTGGAGCGGAGGAAGGAGAAAGAAAAAGAAGAATAAGAAGATAAGAAGAAGAGTAAGAAGGAGAGAATAAGAATAAGAAGATGGGAAGAAGAAGAGGGGGCGCGGGTCTGGCGTGGGTGCAGCAGGGGAGCAGCGGGGTCGGCCCGAGGCGGAGGGATGCGAGGCAGCTGGACCAGGGGGTTCGTGCGAAGGGAGGCCGGCGCGGCTGCAGGGAGGTGCTCGGTCGCTGCTGTGTGACACTAGACAGAGGAGGAGGTGGCACCGTGCTTGGTGCGTGTGGGCCGAAGGAGGCAGGGGGCGCGGGAGTCGGCGCGTAGGGGAGGAGCGCCGAGCCGAGCGGGTGTGCACCAGACAGTAGGGGGGCGGGTGCGAGGGGCTCCACTGCTCAAAGTAGGAGGCGGGAGCAGGGGTGGATGCTACAATGGATGAAGAGACTAGGAGGAGGGGGGTGTCGTTGGGATCCTTCAGCGCGCTGCACAAATAGGGACCGGGATCGGGAGGTTCACCACATACAAAAGTGCCGAGAGCAGGCCTCCGCGCTGAGGAGGCAAAACCAGAGCAGCTGGGTGAGGGGGAAGGGTGGTGGCGTGCTGCGTGAAGAATGAAAAAAAAACAGGGGTGGCCGACCGGGGAGAGCCTGGCGTGCGCGGAGGCCGGGAGAGTAGGCAGGGCGGAGGATCGCCGAAGAGCTGTGGGCAGGCCAGGGTAGCCGGGTGCGGGCAGCGGTGAGGGGGGGCCGCGCGGCGCGCCCGGGGCTGAACGGGAGCCGGACGATGGCGGGCTGGCCGGGCGCTGCAGGGGTGCGGGGCGCGGATGGTGCGACGGGGAGAAGCTGGGTAGGAGGGGGCCGAGGCGGACAGCGGGGTGAGAAGAGGAGGAGGAGGCGGTGGCTCCCGCGGGGAGAAGAAAAAAAATATAAAGGGGGTGGCCCACTAGGGTTAGAAGGAAAAGAAAAAAAATTAAAAGATAAAAGAAAAATAAAATTAAATAAAAGAAAACAAACAAATCATAATAATAATAAATTACAATAATAATAATAACAATAATAAAGATTAATGACAAAGCATATTTTATAATAATTATACTAGTATCCGCAACATTTACAATTTCACTAATTATTTATTTATAACATAATGATAAAAAAATGATAATGATAATCATAGTGATAAAAATACAAATGATAAAAATATTCATTTCTTCTTAAATAATAAAAATAATTATTTACTTATAATGAAAGATGTACGTGTTAAATATCAAGACTCTCTTTTTAAAATTTTCCAAAGACAACGAGATGCGCAAATACCCGGGCGAGGACATGCGGGGTTTCCAAAACAGGATCCGCTCGCGCGCCCAATGACGGCGCGTCAAAAAGTAACTTTTTTAACAAAAACTCAAAGACCTGGTCCGAAACTGAACACGAACCGCAGAGAAATAATTTAAATCCAAAGAAATAATAAAATAAAATAAACATACGTGTCAGGGTGTGACAATTCTCCCCACCATAACGCTTTCCGCCCCTGGAAAGCCACAACATTACCCAGCCGATCGATCAATGCCTAAGGATTATACATTAACAAGATCCAACCTCTTAACCAAAGGACATCTCGTCTACCATCTATGGGACTCAACCTCCTTTCCTAAAACAGACCAACGGCATTGGGGGAGGCCTGAATGGACTCCCCACCATAAGAACTCCACTAGCCCCCGATGACGACTTAAGAGAAAACCCAAAGAGACTCATGGTGGGTATCCCCACCATAAAAGGGCTGACCTCTTAGCGACCAACCAGAAGACCAATTTAGACCTGTATCAGGCCTTACCAAAGCTAGAAAAATCACAATAAGTACATTTTAAACACTTACTCTCGTCCTAAAGGGTTATAAGCTTAAATGGATACTTTGCACAACTAAAAACCCTAACTCCATGGGCGGGGAGGGTGGGCCCAAGGATCAAATCACTGAATCTACGACGTACGCCTACTCACGACCCATCACCTCGGGATGGACACAAACCAGGGCCACAACTGATTCACATGGGTTGTCCACACATGACCACCAATTGACACCTCGCATCCAAACAAAAAGACACAATTATCGACATTGTGTGAGGATTAAGTTCATCGCGCGCTTTCTGACGAGAGAAAACTACAAAGATAGAGGAACCAGAGCAACAACCCCAAAACTATCTCACCACGACGATAAAGGAACGACTCTAACCAGACTCTTTAAAATTCCCCGGGGGTTCCTGACTACGCGCTGGCTTCACCCCGAGACCTTTTGGCTGGAGCTCTGATGGATGAAGCATCTTCTTCCTCGCAGTCAGGTTCTGGTAATCCCAACAAGAAACATACATCTTTTGATTTGACAAAATAATGGACAAGATTTTAAAATTTAAAAACACACCAGCATTGAAATCCGGAGTTCGTCAATATACACATGACATTACCATACATTTCAAACCCAAAACACCATCAGTACAACTACAATGATAAAAGATCCCGTAAACTGAAAGGAGACTTACACCAAAAACTCTGAACAATGACCCAACATCACATTACTTCTGCGAACTTCCACTACGACGTTTCCTTGCAACGCCCCGACAAAATCGTCGCATGTGACCCAGGCGTCCACATGCCTGGCAGGGCTTCGGAGCACTTGGGCATGAGGACTTCTTGTGACCCCTCTTTCCACACTGATAACACACAATAATCTCTCGCTCCGAAGAGTTTGATGGAAGATCTCGAGGCCTCTTGATCCCATGACCTGATCCATCCACTTCGATTTGCTTACTCATCTCCTTTCCAAAATCTTCACCAGTGATCATAGGGATCGAAGGAGGGAGAACTACTTCGAGCACTCCTAACATCACACCTTCGACATGAAATGCTTGTCTTTCCAGGTCGACAAATGAAGTTAGGTTGGACTCTGACACCTTCGATTGTAGATCAGGGCGGAGACCCGCCTCGAAGCGTCGAGACTTCATGGGGTCATTCGTGGCATACTCAGAATCATAAGGGACTAGCTCCATAAAGCGATGGAAATATTCTAACACGGATCTGTCGCCCTGCTGCAGACAACACATCTCCATCCCCTTTCTCACCGTTTCTTCCTCAGAGTAAAACTGGCGAATGAACAAGGCCTTGAAAAACTCCCAAGTAATATCTTGACGGGGCTTGTTCCAAGACACCGACTTCCACCACATCCATGGTGAACCTTCAAGCATGAAGGTTGCAAACTTGACCTTCAACGACCCGAGAAACTCCATGAGGTTAAAGTCCCTTTCAATTTTCCAAATCCACTCCTCTGCCATAGAAGTTTCTGCTTGACCATAGAAGAGAGTTGGATCCAACTTCCGAAACTCAAGCATAAAATCCTTAGGTTGATCAACTGCACTGCGATCACCCATCGAAGCTTCAAAGGGATAACCGCTGGACAAGGAAAAGTCAAAAACCCAATCAAGGCCAACTCAACGAATGACTAAAAACCTCAAAATCAAACACTGCATAGGTGACAATCTTGAAATCCGAGAAAACAAGTTATCATAACATCAAAACATTTCTCATTGAAAACATCTATAATTTAGAACAAGATTAGTGGGTTAAACCTTCGCCATTGGTATTATTTAGAGCCTCACTCACATGCATGTATCGGTGCCACCCAGGGCATCCATCCACCATACCAGAGATCCATCCACATTTCCAACATACCAAAATGCATGTGAGTACTCATCGGAAAACCAAGGCCAAAACAAAGCAACATCATTTTCCAAAGACAAATTATTCATACCACTTCTTTTAAAACAATCTACAAATCAAACATGTTATTTCAATTAACCATTTTTTTTTCAAAACCAACTTTTTTTTGATTCAAACAACTTTCAAAAATCAAGGGAAACCCAAAACAAATCAAACAGGGGACTAGTGTCAGTGGGTGACTAGACCATATGGTTGGCGGCCATATGCCAAACACGTCACTGACACAGGGAGCCTTCTTGGACCACGCCCCTAGCTTTGCAAGGCTTTCCAGGCCATGTGGGTTAGGAGGACTAATGGCCCAACTCCCTTTGTTGTATCACAATCACAAAACCATTCCACAAAAACCCAAATAAACAAATTAAACCGGACATCCCATGGAAACCTGAGGATCGGTACAGGAAAGAGTTTGTGACGCTCTTCCCGCACCTACCCCTCATGTCCCGACAATCCTACTCCATCTACCTTGACATCCCAAATAACAAAGGGTGCTATGAATAGTGAGGTCTGCTAAGAGGAAACCTGCCTCTGATACCATTTTTTCACGAACCAACCTGGGTCGACCCTGAACCGGTCACCCGAGTCGGTCCGCGACATGGCCCGAGAGGCGTTCCCGATCCTCCCGGGCTGGCGACAAGTGCTAGGGCATCAACAGAAGTTGTGGGAACGATTTCGCCCAATATAAATAAATAAGACAGCGAAAATAAAATAGAGTAGCGCGGAAAAGATAAACCAAATAAAGTGACTAAACAGGACCAAACAGGAATCAAACTAACCAAACACGACGTCCGAACAAACTCCGTGCGACCTCGCGGGCCGCTCTCTGACTCAACGATCAAGCACCGCCCTAGGCGAGCGCACTCAATCCATAGCCTGTACAAACACTAAAAACAGAAAAGAACTATAGGCGTGAGTATTAAAACTCACTAGGCTAGCCCGATATCTATTCCCAATGCACTACCTTTATAATAAAAGATACATCATTTCACGTTTGATCTACAATTTATAAAAGTATGTTTTCTAATAATTTTACTTAAAAACAAAGTACGAACCATCGCCCTTGGCCATTTCAAAATTCGGTTTCATTTCATTAGTGTCAATGACATTTTTAGGAAAGGGGGAAAGTGATGTTTAATTTTTCAAATTTGTACAAAAGGGATTAAACACTTTCATTTGAAAACATTTTTTTTGAAACCTATTCAATAGAAATTTATCAATTTCCAAGGAAAAAAACATGCCAGAATGCACAAATTAGAACATACAGCAAGGGAAATGCAGGTATACATGTGAGCATCGTAATCATCACTGTAAGGAACAAGAGCTGAATAGACATGGGTTAACCTAGGAGATCGAGAATAAACCAGAAGACACCAATACATGAGAAATCATCGTTATCGGCATGTCACGATGAAATCAAAACGCACAATACGCTCGACCATCCACTCACGGGCAGGTCAAGGGCAGATCCCATAGTAATAAACCCAATATATCCACCTACTATGGGCCACTGGTCAGTACCATAACCTACAAGTGCAGAAATCATTCTTAGAATATTCTCTCAATATGCCAGATTCCCATGTCTCAAGTGTATGAAAAAAAGGGTGAGCCAACTGATGCCAACCGAGCATCCAATCATATACACATATATATAAAGCACAACAAGCATCACCTCGAACCACTCTGTGGAACAACCTCATGCCTTTAAACTATTCACGTACCTGGGAGCTACTAAGCACGGCCTCCCAAACAATAAATTAGGACCAAGGCATGACAGTCATCCTAAGAGGGTTTTTATCAAAAAAATTTCATCTCTTTCCATAAAGTGCTAAACGGGAATTTAATACATTTCACAATCACTACTCAAAAAAAGTACAACATCTTTAAAAGACCAAACCCAGTTTAAAACAATTTAAAGTACCCACAAAACACAACTTCACAGGCTACCAATATTTTTATAAACCAAACCAAACCATTTTCTTTTTTTCCAAATAATCTTTAAGAGCCAACCGGGCAATTTATCAAACGAACCAAAGTATTTGTTCACGCATCAAAAGAAATCATTTCTCATTAAACCAGAACTCTATTTTATATTCCGTAAATTATGTCTAAAATCCAAACGGGCATTCTTTCAAAATTGGGTGTCCGCTCGTCAAAAGGATGTTTCATGTGTCGTGTATAAAATAAACGGCTCCTTTTTACACTAAATAACCATTTAAAAATTTATTTAATTATCTTATATTATCACTTATTTATTAAAATTAATAAAATATTTATTTTGAACAATTAGGTTGTGCAAACAGCATGAAATAATATAACTTAAATTTTAAAAGCAGTGCAAAGGGAACCTACCTCAAGATCAAAGCGCGATGAAAAAAGAACATTGGAAGCAATGCGCGATGTCACAACGTGTGTCCGAAGACACGTGATAAAGTCCGACACTCTACATAGTCAAAACCAAGGACTCAGACACATACAAAAACTCACTAGACCACGCGAAACCAAGCGATGAGAAGAGACACTCACCTCGGAACTGAAGCGCGACAACAACAACGGAACCTCGGAAACAAGGCGCGGCGATGGCGCTCACTCGGAAATGCCCTGTGCGGGCCCTCAAATAATAATCCTACCAAAACAAACATAAATTGATAAAAACCCCCTAACAAAGCAAAGACGAACCAATAATAATAGTAATCGTGATAATAATAGTAATAATTATAACAATAACAATAGTAATAATCAATAATGATATAAATAATAATAGTAGTAATAATAATAATAATAACAACAAAATAATAATAATAATAATAATAATAATAATAATAACAATAATAATATTAATAATATCATAATTAATAATAATAATAATTATAATAATAATGATAATAATAATAATAATAATATTAGTAATACTAACATTAATAATAATAATGATCAAATAAATCATAATTTTATAATAAAATGTTAATAACATATTAAATAAAATGAAATAGCAGAATAAATAAAAATAAATAAATAAAAAACTGACCTGCGTGGTGGAGCGAAGGAAGGACAAACAAAAAGAAGAACAAAAAGAAGTGAAGAAGCAGAGGAAGAAAGAGAGAAGAAGAAGAAGAAGGGAAGAAGAAGAGGGGGCACAGTTCTGGTGTGGGTGCAGCAGGGGAGCAGCGGGGTCGGCCCGAGGCGGAGGGATGCGAGCCGGATGGACCAGGGGGTTCGTGCTGAGGGAGGCCGGCGTGGCTGCAGGGAGGTGCTGGGTCGCTGCTGTGTGACACCAGACAGAGGAGGAGGAGGAACTGTTCTGGGTGCGTGCGGGCAGAAAGAGGCAGGGGCGCGGGAGTCGGCGTGTAGGGGAGGAGCACCGAGCCGAGCGGGTGTGCGCCGGACAGCAGGGGAGCGGGTGCGAGGGGATCCACTGCTCAAAGTAGGAGGCGGGAGCAGGGGTGGCTGCTACAATGGATGAAGTGGCTAGGAGGAGGGGGGTGCCATTGGGATCCTTCGGCGCGCTGCACAAACAGGGACGGGGATCGGGAGGTTCACCACATGCAAAAGTTCCGAGAGCAGGCCTCCGTGCTGAGGAGGCAAAACCGGAGCAGCCGGGTGAGGGGGAACGGTGGTGGCTTGCTGCGTGAAGAATGAAAACAATACAGGTGTGGTCGACCAGGGAGAGCCTGGCGTGCACGGAGGGCGGGAGAGTAGGCAGGGCGGAGGATTGCCGAAGAGCTGTGGGCAGGCCAGGGGAGCTGGGTGCGGGCAGCGGCGAGGGGGGGCCGTGCGGCGCGACCGAGGCTGAGCGGGAGCCAGACGACGGCGGGCTGGCCGGGCGCTGCAGGGGTGCATGGTGCGGATGGTGCGACAGAGAGAAGCCGGGTAGAAGGGGTCTGAGGCGGACAGCAGGGGGAGAAGAAGAGGTGGCGGCGGCTCCTGCGGGGAGAAGAAAAAAAATATAAAGGGGGTGCCCGCTAGGGTTAGAAGGAAAAGAAAAAAAAGAAAAGATAAAAGAAAATTAAAATTAAATAAAAGCAAACAAAAAAATCATAATAATAATAAAATACAATAATAATATTAACAATATTAAAGATTAATGACAAATAATATTTAATAATAATTATACTAGTATCCGCAACATTTACAATTTCACTAATTATTTATTTATAACATAATGATAAAAAAATTAATAATGATAATGATAATCATAGTGATAAAAATACAAATGATAAAAATATTCATTTCTTATTAAATAATAAAAATAATTATTAACTTATAATGATAGATGTGCGCGTTAAATATCAAGACTCTCTATTTAAAATTTCCCAAAGACAACGAGATGCACAAATACCCGGGCGGGGACACGCGGGGTTTCCAAAACAAGATCTGCTCGCGCGCCCAATGACGGCGCGTCAAAATGCACATTTTTTAACAAAAACTCAAAGACTTGGTCCGATACTGAACATGAACCGCAACAAAATAATTTAAAGCCAATGAAATCATAAAATAAAATAAATGCACGTGTTGGGGTGTGACAATACATATAAGCATGTGATTAATGAAAAACATTAATAATAATAATAGAGTAAAAGTATCCTTAAACAGGGTTGAAAATAGTAATTTTCAATGTCACATGAAACATACAGAATTTCTATTTGTAGATCTATTATCATAACCTCCCTTATTGGAGATTACAAATCGCAAAAAAACATGATACGTCGCCTCTATGTTTTATGATAATCTGTTCCCTGATATCTTATCTCATATGTATCCCATAAAAAAATTTCATTAGGAATTTAAACATGGGTATAAGGAATATTATCATTAAATATAATGTATATAATCTTAGAGGTGGGGGGTTTATTTGATTCTGAAGTGTCATATATCTTAAGGATATTATCATATACACTATCATGTAGAATAAAAACTGGGATGTGATACGAAATTATATTATATTCAAACACCATGAATATATAATGTTAAAATTATTATAAGAACAGTTGGTTTATGGGGACAAAAAACTCCAAAAAACCCACTTCTACTAAATCCATTTTCTAATAATTTTATGCCCACCACAAACCACATTATAGTCGTGCTTCAACTGGGAAAATGATTTAGTCATGGGGTCTCTCACGTTCTCCTCTTTGGATACTATACTCATTGGGAATTGACCTCATTGAGAAAAATCCCTCAAGAGATAAAAAATATAATGTATGTTCTTCTTCCATTTGAGATACCATTTTTCTTGACTCAACCCACACTACCCATCCATCCAGTCTTTAAAATATTTTGTGGAATGACCCAAAAAAACATCCCGGTCCCCTTGGGATGATGACTAGCTCATAGGAAACTAATAAAAACCAAATAGAATGAATTTAACAAAATAATCAAGATATATGAAATATAGGAAAGAAATAAAATGAATAATAAATATGCCATAATCAAAATAGATAAATACTAATAATGATATAATCAAAACTAGTAAGAAAAACCCAAAATTAGATTTCTATAAGCATATAAAATGATGGAAAAAATTAGCAATAGATACTCCATGGGATATGTGGGAAATATACCACCATCTTACCAATATCCACCCATACAAAACTGACATAAACCACACCACCTCACTGTAGTGCCTTACCCTTTCCTATATTAGAAAAACCTTGTTGTACACATCCTAAAGGGATCATGTAGTGTGTGAGATAAACATGATCAATAGGATCCCACCCATGAATTCTATAAAACTTATATATATAAAACATCCCAATATGATCATTTTAAATCAAAATATGGAATGGTTACCACTTTTCACATTTATAAAAAAATCATGGAAAATGAATTCCCTTTTTTCAGAGTTCAAAATCATTGGATAATAATGTTTCAAAGAAATTTTCAAATAAAATACATTACTTTTATCAAATCATGAGTCATGTATCATATCAATCCAAATCATTTCAAATCCATGTATAATAGAAATAACCCCTAGGATATCATTGGTCATTATATGTAGTTTAATCACACCATAATACAAATCACGACTAGTGTTCACTCAATTACCTAGAGCCAAATAATCTATGATCTAGTGGCATATAAACACCCTATAAAGTGAACCTTATAATGGTGTTAAGACCATGTTTCTATAGACAATGGATATATGATCTTGGAACATTGTAAATAATATAAATCAAACCCCCTAAGGTTACAAGAGACAAGGCCCAAAAATAAACACTTCCCATTGGTACCCAAGGCTCCCATGTGCGACACATTTCAAATAATTTCAAAGGGGATAATTAAATTTCACAATATAATTCCAAAAAAACATTAAATTCAAAAATATGAATTTAACACATTTTTTCAGACCATTTAATAATGATTTGAAAACCATCATTCATTTTAAAAAATACGGGGGAAACCGTCATTTATCAAAAACCCATTTAACCAAAAATAAAAAAAATCAATAATCATGCCAATCATAATATTGATAACCATTTTGAAAACACAGATCATTCAAGGTTCATCAAAAATAGGCTAATGATGGAACTACCTATGTCAAACATAGGTCACAAACTGACCACAATATTATCCATAAACCAAAAAGAAAGTAAATACAATAGAAATTGAGAGGAGTCACTAAACAAAGGTTCCCACAACATATAATAGTGTTTATATAAATAAAGGTTAAATAGAGAATACATATCAATGAAAACCCCAAAGATCAAATTTTATTCACCATAAATAACATGACATATGACCTCCAAAAGAAGAAAAAATTATTTATTATAATAAATAGAGACGGAATCACCAAATGATTGATCAAACCAACCAATCCAGAAAAGATTCACTTTCAATTCAATGTATAATGGAAGAAAATGAATATTATTGCTAAAAAATTACCAAATCATTGAAACCCAATCAATTTAGTCTAAAAACACTAAGAAGAGAATATTTAAATATCCTATAATTCCAAAAAAAACCTCCCTATGATTCTTGTTTTTATTAGGTTTGAGAATGAGGTATTCAGGGTTTAATTAAGTATTTAGGGGAATATAAGTACAAGAACACCCATACTTTTTCAGACCAAGATGAGGGTACTGACTCGCTCATGGAAATTGTAAATGTCCAGTGGATACTTATTGGATTATTAAATATAATTTGGGGTTCCTATTGAAACCCCTTCTTTAATCATGTCACTGGATAGTCGATGATTGCCACCAGATGGATGGTGGCCTTCTACAACCACCTCCAATGACCCGAAGGCCTTTAGTTTTTATTGATTTTTGATAATCCACCTTTCAAGGGGTGAGGTGAAACCTTTACAAGGCCCGTAGGCATATGTATTACAAGTCCCATAGGCCTTATAGGAAATCATTTTTCGTTGGCTTCAAACATTACATGCAACCCAGGAATAGGCTACTACAATTATCCTCATAAGCCTCTATAACATGAATGGAAATATTTAAAAAAGGTTAAGTAACATGAATAAGCTACTACAATTTTCCTCACCATTGGACTTTTTGTCTCAAGATATTTAAGAAAACGATATATTATGTAGAAATAGGTGAGGCCACTATTTCCTCACTAATGATTCACACATTGAAGTTTCATGAGAATCCAATATATGCCTCTATAACACTTTGACCAATTGAATAGACTGCCCATGAAAAATATTCATCTAAAAATCAATGATATATACTGGTTCTTCAAAAACTAAAACCTTTGACCCCAACTCATTATCCCTTCAATTGAGAACATGGGAATGATTAAGACAGTACTTCTTATGTTAAGATATTTGGAAAAAATATGAATACCTATCAAATGAGATGGTAATTGATACTAATAAGAAAAATCCCAAATCATATTAGTGATCAAAAAATTCTAATATATCTCATAGCAAGATTCCCCTGTTCATCTTCTTGACGGTGACCCAGTTGAATAGAAAATGTCATGATGACATAGGCCCCACTAGAAAACATTATAGAAAAATTTGATGATCCACATATGATTTTTTACAATAATAAATTTTTCACCAAGAGTTGACATATATACTAAATCATTACTGACATCTCCTAAATGATATTTGATATAGAAAGAGTATTTTTTACCACCTCAAACCCATAAATAGATGATCTAGATAGGACACCATACAAAGCCTTAAAGGGAACCATTCTGGTCAATGGATAGTAAAATTTATTATAATAAAACTCATCCTGTAATAGCTGATTATACTAATATCCACTGAAATCCCATACACATGGATGGAGAATATCATTTTAGATATTAATAGCATACTTCATTTAACCATTCATCTATGGATAATAATCTATATTGAACCTGTGTGGAGTCCCAATCACCTTTTGGTGACTTTTCCATATCTGATGTGTAAATATAGGATCCCAATCAGCTAAAATAGAATAGCGTGGCCCATTAAACATCATAATATACTACATGTACGTATTACCTTGATCATAAACCTTGATGGTGTCCCTAATTGTAATGATATGTACTGATTTCATCAACTGATCAATGACCACCTAGAAGGAATTCTTTCCCAAGGGAATCCATGGTAATCTAATAATGAAGTCCACGAAAACCTCATCTCATGTATATACCAACACAAGAAGTGGCCAGTGTAGACCAAAATGTTTCAGGAACTCTATCTTATTCTACTAGTAAGTTTAATAGTGACACACATATCAATAATGTTACAATTCATACCTAGACACCAGAAACATAATCGCATGTCATGATACATCTTCATAATAATAGAGAGAATGAAACACGAATAATTATAAAAATTATGACACATATATTTCCTGAAATATAAAGTAATGATGAACTGAATCCCAAAGTGAAGAATTATATTAGAGTTGAGAGACCAACCATAAACAATCTCCCAACCACATAATAATTCTCATAATCTTACGAACTCATCATCATAATACCAATCCTATATAAAAAATCTAGCAGTGATGATGGCAGTTGAACACTAGTCAGAATCATAATAAAATCATTTTATTGTGCATCCAAATGAAACTCATAAAAAACCTCCATAAGGTTTGAATCCCCATATTATTCTACGATATTTTGAGAAGTTAATTTCTTAATTAGAGTGTTAACGTTGATATTCCCCTTCTTCAAGGTATAATTTATTCCAAATTTAAACATTTGTGGGTACCCTACCCATTGCCTCTTCCCTATGATTATTTCATTATTTGAAAATATGTAACTCATCCTATGATTATCATAATAGAAGGTCAACCTCTCTAAAAAAAGATAGTATCACCAAAAAATATGTGCATGCATAACTCTTGTGATCTATAATTCACGAGTGGTGTAGTAATTCTTATGTTGTAAATGGTATTGTGAACCATACTCCATAA
Organism: Viscum album; assembly: GCA_963277665.1. NCBI lineage: Eukaryota > Viridiplantae > Streptophyta > Magnoliopsida > Santalales > Viscaceae > Viscum > Viscum album. Next base: position 1,416,650,396 of record OY728123.1, on the reverse strand, counting down.
CAAGGTCCTCCAATATAAATATGCAACCTAGAACTGTATCAGAGGCATGAAAATATAACACATATCCCCTTATTGTTTTCCAAATTTATCAAAAAAGGATCCAATGTCTGAAATAATTTCAACTCATCAAAAGAGGTATAACATTTATCATCCCAAGATAATTTCACCCCATTATTTGTAATAATAGAAAAATTTTGGGCCAGCTTTGATAAATCCATGGAAAAACCAAGATAGTTCCCACCTAAGACTATGAAACTCTTTAACTCAAGGTCATTTTGTGCTTCTTCTCATCGAATGACATCCCTCCCCTTTTAAAGATCAACTGGGAGGCCATGTTTAAAAATTATGTTCCATAAGATCTTTGCCTCTTGGATATATAAATTTCTCTTTGATAGCTTCCCATAAAGTCAATGAATATTCAAGGATTCCAAAACCACATTCAAATGGTGCTCATGTTCATTCTCAGATCTCAAATAAACTAGGATACCATCCATGAATACCATAACAATGGTATCAAGATACTGGTGAAATATCTGGTTCATCAAAAATATAAACATTATAGGATCATTAGTTGGACCAAAATGCATCAAAATATATTAAAAGTGGCCTTTCCTATTTTTGAAAATGATTTGAGATAGAAATAACTATCAGATTTCTTGGAAAAATTCATAGGGGCAACCAATAGAAAGAAATAAGGACTAATAAATCCATTCTTTATCCAATCATCCAACTATTTCTTAATCTATTTAAATTATGTAGGTTCCATATGGTTAGTGGTTACTAAGGTCAGATGAGTATAAGGATCCAAATTAATGGAAAACTCTAAATCTCTCTCGAATAAGACTACTGATTTCCACAAGAAATACCACATAAAAGTGTTGAACATCCAAGGACAAATCATCGTGAGAGGAAATATATTCTAGATCAACTGAATGGATATAAAATAAAATCCATATATATGGGTGATAAAGTCCTGCATAACCAAGAAAGGGGTCCCAATCTCCATAGAACATTCAATAGATCCATTATCTAGGAGAGAAATCAACATGCCAATAATAATAATCAGTCTTATCTCATTGGGTAACTAGACAATCCATCTCGATGATGCTGTCAATAAAATCTAGATCAAGAACTATGATTTCATAGACTAACTCCACATCATCTATCGAAAGAGTACCAAAGGTAAAATAAAACCACTACTCTCTCCTCTTTCCAAGTTGCTTTTATTGCTCCATATAATAGGATATGATATCCATAAAAATTTTCAACACATCTAAAAAATAAGATGATATAAAAAAGTGTATATCACCCTTGTGAAAAAGAGTAGTTGTTATAAAACATACATAAAAATGGTGAATATAATTATAGCTAGACCCACATCAATTTCCAGGGGAATATCATCCACTGCCTGAAGATAATTCACTCTTAAGGCATGTTGATGGATCCTCGTTGACTTTGAATCTTTTAACTGTGACATAATTGACTTTGGATATTTTAATCCCTAACCATAATGCGATAAAGAAAGAGCCAGGTGGAATCTACTTAGATGATATTGGTGGCCACAAGACTACAATTCTTTAAATATATGGGGAATGATCATAGATTTTACCCCACCTTTCCACAACGGTATCTAGTAAATGGTACACTTTCAGCATCCCCAAATAGATTATAAAATTAATGGATTTGAGAACCATGTCCACCACTATTGTGAATATTATTCCACTTACTCTTATTTCTATGTGAACCATAAGAACTACCACTAGGTGGAATGAAATATCCAAACAACCTAGTCTTCCATTCCATAATAAATAATTCCATTGTAGATACGTCAACCATCTCAAAATAGGTGGTGAGATTCATCATATATAACTATGATTGAATGTTAGGTCATAATACATGTAGGCATTTCAAATCCTTCAGTTGATCATTAATCACCACCTATGAAAAAATAAACAAACTTTTCCCACTGGTTGGTTAACTCTGTCATCGAATTCTCACCAATACAGTAGAGAGAAATACTTTATAGACTTTCCACTATAAAATATTTTTGGAAAATTTTATATGTGAAGAGGATATTGAATAATTTCTACCCCAATTACACATGTCGAATCACATAAACCATATAATCTCACCACCTTTTACTAGAACCCTCAAGATTTCATGTGACAAAATTCTCCATAATAGTTTCAAGTGTCTCTAGAAAATAAAATACATGGTAAGTATTTTCTAGTTGGTACTATAAATCTTGAGGATCATTCGTACCCTTAATGGATGGAGTCTTCTCATATCGGAACACTCCTTCTATATACTAACCCCTCTAGGTAAAGTTTGTGCCTAAAAATCTTCGTTCTATATAGGTAGTACATTATGGTCAACATTAGAAACAACCCTCATGATATCCTTTATAATATTCTGATCAATTGGAACATTCCCTTGACAATCATTATACATTGAACCCTCTTAAGGAAACCATGGAAGATGTATTAGAAGCATGATTTTACATACCAAAAATAAGAAGGAAATGGTCAAATAGTGAAACAAACTCTATTTAATCTCATGAAAACCCAAGAAAAACTGATATTTAGATCAAAACCCATCATTGGTGACACAACCCAACATCCGATAGTGACTTGAGGCTCATCCCGACAAGTTTTATCTTGGAAGTCACCATAACCAACCTCTCATGTCCCAAAAACGATATCTCCTTTTTTTAAATTATCATGACTAAACATAGATATAAACTGATACCAAATATTCATGACATTGCGTAGGCAATATGTGTATCTTGGATGAAAAAAGACTATTAAATGACTCAAAGTTTGTTCTAAATCCCCATGGGCTACTGAATATCACCCAAAAAATTAATAAAAACACGAGGGAATGATTTTACCAACATGTAATATGGTATATTACATAAAAAATAATAATTTAACCAAGATTAAATATTCTATAATCAAAATAGAAAAACATTTGTAGTGATATAATCATATGTATCAAGAAAAAAGCCCAATTAAATACCCAAAATCATAAAAAAAATGACAATAAAAGTATCCAAAAATACTATATGTGATACATAGGAAACATCCCACTGTCTCACCACATCACTTTAGATCCTTTCCCTTTCATGCTTCAGAAAAAACATGGAATACACACCCCAAGGGAGTGTGGAAGGTGTGATAAAAACACGATTAGTAGGATCCTGCCCATGTGGTCTATAAAAAGTCATTTCATATTTTCACAATAATCCTAATTTATAAGAAAACATGAAATTAGAAAAAGTTTTCAAAATTTAATACAAATAATGGTAAATCTATTAACCCTTTTCACAATTCTATAAGAAATCTAGATAATAAATTTTGAAAGAATATTTTAAATAAACCACTTCATATTTAGAATATCATGAATCATATATCATATCAATCCATAATGGAAATCACCCTTAGGATATCAAATGTTGAGCTAGATATGTTAACCGTATAGTAATTAAAATCTTGATTATCATGCACTGAAGTCCCAAGAGATAAAAATCTATGATATTAGGATGGATACACACCACATAAAGTGAACCCCTATAGATTCATGATCAATTTTCTAGATACAATATATCTATAATCTAATAATAGAGGACCACCCTAGAAAGTGAACCATCTACAATGTCAAGAGACAATGAATAATACTAAACCATCCATATAGGTACCCAAGGATCCCATGTTCCACACATGTAAAATAATTTCGAAAGTGATTATCACATTTCACAATACAATTAAAAACATCCCTTTTCATCCAAAACCAGTGTGATAAAAGTAATTTAACAAATCATTCTATAATTCATTGAAACCCATCATTCATTTAGAAAATAGTTTAAAATCATCTTTTATTTGAAACCCATTTACCCACGTATAAATAAATCAAGATTCATGAAAATTATTATTTGGAAAATCATATATAAGAATAATATCATTCAAGGTTCATCAAACATTGTCTATAGATAGAAAAAACTACATCAAAATATGGTTTCATTCAAAACAAAATGATATTCAGACACTGAAAGGAAGTGGGACACAAGATAAATTTATAGGAGTCCATAAACAATATTTCCTATAACTTATAAGTAGTTTACATATGAAAATAGGCCAGTAGATAAGATAGATCAATACATATTACAAGTATCACATGCACCAAACCACAACCAACACAAGATCTGACCTCTAAAAGGGAAAAAATGATGATGTTATATAAAACAAATAAGGTATCATATTACGATTGATAGACCTGACTAATGTATCGTAAAATCGATTCTAATTATATGGAGAGAAATAAAATGAGATCAAAATTATTCAAAAATTTCAAAGTGTTGAAAAGTAATTAAAAGAATATCAAAATAATAATGAGGAGAAGAAAGAAGGATCCTCGAATAAAAAAAGGGAGAATCTTCAAGATCAATTATCAGATTAGGATTGATATTAATGGATTAAGGGTTCAATTAAGGGTTTTAAATAAATATATCTATGATTAAAAACATATCTTTCTATCCCAATATAATGGTGTCAGAGGGATAGTGGAAACAATAGATAATCAGTGGCCCATGGATGGCCCACCAATGGGATAGTGGAGGCCCCTCAGTTAGTCAATGGCTATAGGAAGGATGTATATTGGTTGAGGATCTATATGGGTGTGCTAGTGGATACCAACTAGCTGACTCGGGGGGGGGGGGGGTATTACAGAAACCCCTAATAATAGTATGCCACTAGCTTGTTGATGTCCTTATTCAACCACCAAACAAGGTTGAGGCACCTTAAAACACCACTGAGTCACCTATGATAACTCCTAATCCCAAAATACAACCTCTTAGCATAAAATGGATACATACCAGGACTGATATAGTACACCTTATCTCTTTTGTGAGATCCATCACTATAGTATTATCATAATATACTATGATACGATCTATAATACTTGGATATAATCCATGATCCTGGACATTGTTATGAATCCAAATTTCTTCTTTAATGGTATATTTATCAGCAACATGCATGGAAACTACTTTAGAATTTTCAATAACTATATTTTTTGATCTCTTAAACATATATCTCTTCCACTGAGAGGGAAGACATATCCGGATTACAATATGAAATCATCCTAACCAATCTAGAAACTATAATCTATGTATAGTCTAATGACTAGATCAATTTTTTCATCCATATACAAGGAACATATCCTTATTAAACCTTAAATACTTAGGGATGGTCTTAACAATAGACCATTGTTATTTTTCTGGATCATATTGATATTTTCGTTCTATTCTTATAGAATAAGAAACATCCATTTTTGTACATATATTTGCATACATATTTGATCATATCATAGATATAAAATAGATCATACTCATATAGAATCTCTCTCTTATAGTTTATATACAAACCTTCTATTACAGTGATGAATTTAATTTGACATTAGAATAAATACCCACTTATATTTCACTATATTGAATATCTTTGGTATAATTTCAATGTATGTACCCTAACATAGTGCAAGAAACGTATTCAATATTCTATAAAAAATATTGATCCTGGGGATGTAGTATACTTCCCCTTTGTCCAACAAGGAGAAACACATGTTCAACTAGTACTTAACTTACTATAAATATGATTCCTCATTTCCAAAAAGGAATATGTACTTGAAATATACTACCTAAAAAATAACCCCACTCCCACTAAACCATCAACAAATACACATATCATATTCATTATTCATGAAACCAAACTCTCATATGGCTTCATGAAAACAAATAATCCCTGACTTAGATTCTTTCTTTAATCTATAAATGGATTTTTGAAACTTACTAGACATTTTTTAATTACTTGGAGTCATAAACCCATCTAGTTATGTCATATAGTCATCTTCTTAAAGGTTCCCATTATAGAATGTTTTTATTATATTCATCTTCAAAATATCATATTCATGGAATTATACTATAGAAAATAGATTTTTTTTTGATTTAAACATGGTATCTCGGGAATATATTTCACCATATTCGATTCCTGGATTTTGTTTAAACCCTTTATCCACTATACTTGCTTTATAGGTATCCACATAACCGTACATGCCCATTTTTCACATGAATTTCTATTTCAACCATATAATATTTACAAAAACAAATGGATCATTTGGAACCTATACATATTTTGGATGCATGGATTATATATCAGAATTCATGTCATTATTCTATCTTGTATCATCTGATCTCTCTACTACATCTTTATAGGATATAGGATAATAATTTTCAAATAATAATGATTGTACATCCTTTGTGACTATAAAAATATAATTAGATAATTCTCTAACATATCATTTCATCCTATGTAGTACTTTTTTATAAACAAAATATTCTTCCATTGAGATTATTTATAGTTTTTCCTCTGCCAACTATTATGTATCTTGATCATCAACTCCATTAAATTCAATATTTATCCAACTATCCTTCTAGGGTATGGTCTTTATATCAAGGAATATATAATTACAATCCACTATAATCATTTTTTATGAGGTTTCATATATGTAATATCCCTTTTCTCCTTAGTATCACCTATAATGATTCATTAAATGCCCTGAGGTGAAATTTTTTCCTAAAGTGGCCTTAAAAAATTTAAGACAACACTATACAATGTTTTTTGGCAATACAAAATTATTTACATATATTAACTCATATGTTATGTGTTTTTTAGTTCTTTGGAACATGGTTTAGTGTGTACACCACAATCTATAATTCACAACCCTAAAAGGATAATGGAATATCAATGTGACTCTTCATAGAACTCACCATGTAAAAAAGGTGACGTTCCTCATTTCACTTACACAATTCCATTGTGGCATGTAAGGAGGAGTTTGATAGGATAAAACCCCACATTCTAGTAAAATATTAATAAATTATTGTCATAGTTATACACCACCTCAATTTGATCAAATATTTTTTTATCAACATTCCAATCTGATTCTATACTTAATTATTGAATTCTTTGAATTTCTATAAGGATTTTGACACGTACATCATTAAGTAGATGAATCCATATCTACTAAATTCATTAATATCAATAATGAAGTATGATAATCCACCTCGAGATTCTAAAAAAAATAGTTCTCACATGTGAGTGTGTGTTAATTCTAGAAGCTTTATATACCTTTAAACCATATAATGTTTGTTTGATCATTATACCTAGTAAACTAGAGAGCCATATATCAAGTGGTGTTAGTTCAAAAGAGTCTAAATACCCTTAGAAAAATATCTTTTTCAATCACAACTTGTATATATAACTTATGTGGTGATTCTACGACATGGTAAAAATGGATCCATGTAATATTATTTTCTTATTGAATTCCAATGCTTTGTTTTCATAATCTAATATTTAAAGACCATTATTAATCCATGATATTAAATAAAATATTATATCCTTGTAAAATAGCATTCCTGTTTTCCAAATGTGAATACCAAACCATTTATTACAAGTTAAGAAACTGATTTGATATTCATGGTAATTGTTGGAACATAATAAAAATTCATTAAATCCATGGTACGTCCCATTAGTAACATGATGTTTTAATCTCAAATAGTTATGGTAATTAAAAGAGCTCCATTAGATCCTTGAAGATCCCCCTCTCCTAAGAAAACCTTTATGAATCTACTTGGTTCCTATATTTAGATAGATATGTGAGAATCCTAAGTAGTATCTCAAACACAACAGTTATAATTTGATAAGTTGCCATTGATAAATAATGTACCTAAATACTCCCCTTGATTGTTATTAGTATATTGCTTCTTCTAGATATCAATCATCATACCTGAAAAACATATTTTCTTTTTTTCCTTTTCTTGTATTTGGATATTATTTTTCTTAGAAGGTTTCTACTTAGAAGACATTGACTTAGAGTGAGTATTTGGTCCCCTTTCGTTTCACTTCTCTTTAATCTCCAAAAGTACCACATGTTTATTACTCCCCATAACCTTTTCAACATGGAAAATACAAATGAGGAGTTCCATAAGAGACTTCTCAGCATTCCTTATATTATAATTAACATTGAAACTTGATAACATTTTAGGTTTTTAAACAAAATAGTGATCTGTGTGAAACACATCTGGGAGATTAAATCATGGTATGTCCAAGAACTATATGTAGTTAGTAATCCTGACTACATGAGGCCCAAATGGCATGGTATCACCATGATTGCATGTGAATAGTGACATCAAAATCTCAAATCTCCCTTGTATCTCTTTCTACTAGTAAAGATCTTTGATATGATACAAAATTATAAAATCATCCATGATTTCTTAAAGCATCTGAGTCTTGTTATACATGGATGATGGCATCTAATAGTGTACATCTATCTTATCATCTTTGGGTTTTTACATAGAGTTATAATTCTTCCTTGCTAACCTTTTTTCCACGTGCCTTAGGAACATGGGATTCTAGCACATATAATTTCCCCTCTTAGCATAGTACAATAACAAGAAACTATTCAATTATTGTATATTGGTGTAAGTGATAAGGTATTCCTTCTCAATGATATATTTCAATGATAATGTAAACTATAACTTGTTTTTTAAATTCTATATTAAAAATAGAAAAATTCATTACATTCTTTTATCACCAAAATTATGACATAATCAATTAAATTATTAGTCTCATGCGATTAAAAATAAAACAGACATCCCTCACCATTAAGTATGGATTACCCTATTGAAAAGATAATCTTGTGGAAAGGTTCCCTATTTTCTTTTTAAAAACCCCAATATGGGTTCATCAAGATACTTTGTGGTATTTATGTTTGTAGGATATTATCCATAGATGACTTTCTGCTCCTTGATCCATTTATTAGACTCCCCAATCCACAAATCTTGGACATGGATTTACTCAAAACCTTCCTCCATATTAATAAAAATTTTATAAAGGTCTATATATTCTAGATATAAATAGGGTTAAGTCAACCCAGAAATATCTTTATAACAACCTTTTAGTTAAAACCACACCAACAAGGGTTGGTCAAAAACTTTTAAACTATTGGTTCCATTCTAAATTAAGTAATTGAAGGCTATACCAACATAATATATTATTTAATGGATTTTATCTTACATCTTATGTGTTATGTAATCACATTTTCTCAAACCACATGCTTGTTAATATTAAGAGTATTTCACTTAAATGATTAAACATGTCTATATAATATTTATGCATAATCTATTTTATTTTATTTTAATTTTTAGTCTTGTTAAAAATAAATAATTTACTATTCAATAGAAAATATAAATAAATAATTTTTCATGTTTATGTGTGTTTTATCATAGTGGTTTTTTCTAGTATATGATAAACCAAAGGTAGACCCTAAGTAAAAAATTCACCTTGAGCCAGTTATTAGCCTATGAAGCAGAATTCCATATATTCAACTAAGTATTTAATTGATTGGATTTACCTCAACTTCAAACATGAACTCCATACACTCTCATATGAGTTACTTCAATTATATATGTATTTAATCCCTTGTAGGTGAGAGGAAGCCAATGATGTTTTAGAGGGGGTTATATAAAATAAACCATGGACACACATGTACATACATATAAAGGAGTAGGGGATGAGAAAAATACTAGAATTTTAATTTAATAATAACAATTAAAAAAATAGTGCATTATATTAAATAAAAAATAATTAGTCATACACAAGTTTGTTAATGCTCATGATCATCCACAAAATGCAACAAAAAAACATTATTAAACTATATAGAATTCATTTCATCTAATTTTTATTATTAACTTAATATTACCTGAGTGAATTCAATTAATCATATTATTAAATAAGTAATTATTTTATCTTAATAATCGATTAAAACTATCATGGAGGTCCATTTACTCTAAATAAGTACATGATGTATACTTGGAGGAAATGTGAAATATAGTTCATAGTTTGATATAGAATTAAGTAGGCATTTAATACTCATTAAACCATTTCCAGACAATTTTTAGGCTAGTTCAACACCAAAATTAATTTTATTTCAGTATAAATTAATTAATTACATTTCATGTGATAAACGCGCCACATGTCTATTAAAGTGCACCATATGTGAATTTATTACAGTACATGGGAATTAATTACACCATGTGATATTTAATTAATTATAACATGTGTGTAATAAATACAGAATGTGTTAATTATTTTTTACATCGCATGTGAGTTAATTTTATAACACAAGTGTTACATCGTTTATGAATTAATTAATTTTTCACCACATAATTTGTAATAAATACAACACATTTTTATTAATTACACAACCAGTGAATAATAAGTATTAAATACTCTCTATATATATTTATTCCCACAATTATTAGCTTCCATATCCACACATCATTTGAAAATAAATTGATGCATATTCGAACACGAAGATTCCATGATTTATAATGTGAACATATAGAGTACATGTTGTGTCCACTAGCTGCATACCATGTAATCTGACATGTTTTGTGATAGTTTGGTTGATCAACACATGATGTGTTGTAAATTTACTTTGTGTTTACATTATGTGGAGATCCATGTACCCCTAAATCCATCAATATTTGGAAAATAGGACTACAATATGCGTAATAAATTTTAATTGTATAAAAAACTAGAGAATCTTGATAGATTCATTTAAATCATTCATCACCAATCTCTACCATCTTCTTGGTTACATGATGGTGAATTATCGTAATAATAATAATAGATTTATTAAGGAATAATTTAGTAATGAATCCAACAAAAAATATATGCAATGATCAATAAAAAATAAATAATTATAAATTAATATTGGACCCCTTTAAAACCACATAAAGGTTTTGAGGTGAAACAGAAATGAAAATGCCCATGCATAATAAATTTTTTCCATCAAATTGTTTATACCAGAAAAGATATGTTAGGGGATATGTAACACCTGATACTTTTATGAGAAATATTTTGTCTTTATGTTGTATAAATCATCAAAGGAATCTTTCAGTACACTCAACACTAACTTGGCTTTCTTTACACGCAATCGCGACCTTCCTCGATATCTTGTGTCGTACGCAATACCAAGTTTCACTAAAAAATGATATGCTATTAAAATATTACTAAAACTAGCCATTATGAATAGTAATACCCACTTTTTAAAATTTTGTACATTTTATTTTTCAAAATGGACTTCATTTTTGGATTCGGATTATCGAAATTATTATAGGGTGAAATTTTGGTATTTTTCTAAAAACATTCAATTTTTGATGAATAGTGAAAACACTTGGTTACTATTTAAAAACTGGCTTTTTATTTAAATAATTATTTATTTAATTATGTTTTAGGTCAAAATTTAAACATAATACCTTTATAAGTTCAATGTAATTCATTGGAGTCATTTTATAATAATTTTAGATATATAAAAATTTTATCGAACTTGTCACCGTCTTTTACCCACCTCCTAGGAGAATTTGCAAATTTACATAAAACATAATTTTACCGCTTCTGTGAGTGGAATTTATAAAATCAGAGAGGCATGGTTAATATCAAGGTATAAAATTTGGTTCAATGAGATGAAAATAATTTTTTGTGAATAGTAACTTTTTACTTTTTTTACCACGGTTAAAAGTAAATAGGGAAATTAAGGGTAAATATGTTATTATTATTAACCTAACACATGTCCTAGTTCTATTGGATAATTATAATTCGACCACAAACAACCTTATAAATAAAATATGACCATTTATGTAACGCCCCGACCCCAGCTACCCAGAGTCGGTGAATTATTACATAACATTGGCATGATCACAAGAAAGATCAAATCCCGAAAGACTGATTGGTTTAGTAGCCTTGGAAACACTAGATATAATCATAAAGTTTTACATTACATTTCAAAGTGAAAAACTACTACAACAACAAAGTCTTCATATCCACACTATTAACCCCTCATAATATCCCTGCAAGTCATTCATAATTTACTTCTTCACTACCTGGGAAAAATAAAACATAGAAAAGGGGTGAGCTCAAATGCCCAGTAAGGATAACAATATAGCGGAACATTCAAAATAATCCTAAACATTTAAGGCAATTAATTACTAAAACAAAAGCCTTTTAAAATTGAACTTCAACATAGTATGGCAAAAGTAAAATGAAATAATGCCATTTACTTATTCACATGGATATTCTACTAATCGAATAATCACATGCAATATCAATAACCACTTTCATAATGTTGGAATGCATAATGCCAGACTATCATAACCACATAGCCAAGGCCTCGTGCCAAGACTACAAATAAGATTTTGTCAAGGCCTTGTGCCAAGACACTAGTTTGTCTCATGAGACCTATCGATGCATCGAGGAGCTATAGCGGTCTCCACCCGTCACTTATTAATTCCAATGCATTCTCATATGAAAAGGTTTAAACATAACATAAACATTCGTATTAAAACTAGCATACGAAATGTCAATAATTTCACCATAAACTATGAATGGTATAAAAATAGCACATCCACAGTCAAACATATCACAAAACCTTCAATACAATATAGATGTTTTGTATCATAATAAATCAACTTCAAATAATCTTAAAATCCATCAAAGGATGTTGACATAGATGAAATCAAAATTCTTTTTAAAGAAGTATCTCCTTTTATTTTGAAATCATTTAAGGTCCATATAAAATAAAACATTTTATTTGAAAATATTCTTATAAGCTTGTATGGAAAGCTTCGACGATTTTATAACGGCGGAAAATAACTGCACCCGCCGTATAAAAAAACATTCTTACCTCAATTCTGTCGAAAAGGTTAAAAAGGACCTTGTTTTGAAAACGACGGAAAGATTCCTTTATAAACCTCTTATAAAAAGTCAAACAAGGGTATAAATGACTTTAACCCATATTCTTGTAAATAGTAAAAATGTTTTGAAATACATTTCGAAGAAACATGGATGTGGATGATAAAGAGATCCCAGTAGATTATTACGTATAAACAACCTCGGATAATGAAGAGATTGTGAAATAACCCTTACCTTGTACTTTTCCTTGGTTGGGGTAGGTTAACCTCCTGTATAATAGTGAAATAATTGTTACTAAATTATACAAGAATCATATACATTAATATGATATCATATATGATCTTTTAATATTGATTTGATAATAATATCTTAGTATTATCGCCGTTTCGGGTGTTAACTTACTCATTTTCTTTATATGTTTTGTTACATAAGTCATGTTTGTTGTATCTTATTCATATCCAGAATTATATCAAGTCCTTAAACATCATTTTTAAATCATTAAATGATAATTATACTTGAATGGATACGATGGAGAATGAATCTCATCGCGTTTGTGGAGACGGTAGTCCGTACGTACGCACGAACGCTACTTCCATTTAATTTTTATTTTAAAAGAATCGAATCCAAATGATAAATAGGTATATTACTATTCCAGTATAATATAATATTTTATATATGTTACTTAAGTTCATTAAAACCATCCTTTATACGTTCCATGTGTGGTATGAACGAGTCATATCATTTTAAGGGGGCGGTAGTCCGCACTTCCTCAAATGAAATTATCGTATGTATATACAACATGAAACGAATAATGGTATGAAATAAAATGGAACTACAGAAGCTTATATATAAAATATATATCATTAATATCATATTTAATTACAGTGCCATCATAATGGCCACCATGAGAGGCGGTAAGATGTATTTGACCAATCATCGTTTCGTGAGGCGTTAGTTTGTCATCCACAGAAACATTATGTTCATCATCCATTAGATGGAGTTGTGTGTATGTGTAGTTTGAATCCTTCTTATAACAACATCCTAGTATATTTAGGATACTGGTGTTGTTACAAAATAAAGGAAATAAAAAGAGTTTGGGGGTTGAAGAAGCAAAATAAATGAAAATAATTTAAGAGAAATCGTTACCTTTAATTTAGGTAACTCACTTTGGTTGGAACCAAAGGACTTGTTGAAATGCTTTCTGCCTAAGGGGAAGCTTCAAGGAGGAGTAGAGGGATGTGGGGAGCGTAGTTGGGCAGAGTTTGGACGAGCCAAGTGGCTTGAGGGGTGTGAGGAATGAGTAGAAGTGGTCTCCTTTTATAAGGGAGAGGAGGGGCTCTTTAAGAAAGAGTGAAAGTATTACTTTATAATATAATTATATTCGTATTATAATGGTCCAAAAATCATTGAGGTCGAAGATAAGATGACTCATATTCTAAATAACATCAACCAATAAGAATAGGACAGGTTTTAGATAATATTTTAATCATTATAATATTATTAATTTCAATGATTTATTAATGAGGTAAACATTGCATCATTATTGTGTCATAAATAAAATAAATTATTTAATGTCTAAAAATTATAAATAAAATATCATCATGTAGGAAATCTTTTTAATTTTCTAATGAATATTTATAATCGAAAATCCAACATGTATAACCCTATGTAAAAATTGTTCTTCTAAAAGATGTAAGCTTATGCCATTTTTATTTTTATTTTAACTTTATTAATATAATGTGTCCCTACCACATACAAGTTGCTCCAAGGGGTCCCCAAATTGACCCAAGGATGCCGATGGTCGGGTATGTGTCCACCAATAAGTTTAGGACACGTTTTAGGGTAATTTTGTATTATTATAATATTATTTTTTAACCCTTATTTACCGGATTTACCCTTTAACCATGGTAAATAAAATATTTACCACAGTAACTATTCAAAATATCTAAAAATAAAAGTTACCTATTTACACAATTTGAACATCCTGATTCCAAATATGGAATCCATTTTTCAAAATTCAAAACACAGAAGTGGCATAAATTAATTTAAAATTAATTCCCGCTGTCAAAACAAAAAGCGTGTTTTTAAGAGATAATAACTATCAAAAGATTGACACTTGTTTATGTTCGGTTTAATTGTAAAATTATGTCCAATGACCAAAATTATATTAAATGGTAAAAATATATTCTAAATATACTTTAAAACCACTAAAATTCATAATTTATCACTATTAATTATTTTGACTAAAAAAGTTGTTTTTAATTAAAATTTAGTAATTTTCACTATTCATCAAAATATAAAAGTTATCCGAAAAGTACCAAAATTTCACCCTAGGATAATTTCAATATTCTGAATCCAAAAATGAAGTCCATTTTGAAATATAAAATATATATGATTTCAAAAAGTAGGTATTACTATTCACAACGGCTATTTTAATTAGTTGTGGTGTGTGTTAGAACTCGAGGTTGCGTACAACACACGCTATCGCATTATTCGAAGGGAAACGTACCATGGAAGCTTGGGATGTTTCATTTTAAATTTTTTATGTCACCATTTAGTCAAAAAGTTTAAAATATTGTATTTAAAAATGGTTCACTATTAACAGTTGATAAAAGTGCAATACTGAAAATGAATTTGTTCTTGCATTATATCTAAGAAACTCATAATATGGATTGTAAAATTATAAGGATTATATAAAGTTCAAAATTTAGATAATACTATTCATAAACTCTTTTGAATGGCTTTTTTTTGTAAGTCATGGTGTGATTGAACTCGGTGTTGCGTGTAGTGCAAGTTATTGAATTATTTTGAAGAAATAACACACTATGAAATCTTGGGGTGTTACATTCTCCCCTCCTTCAATAAATTGCGTCCTCGCAATTTGAAATTGTTCTTAGAAAATAAAAGGTTGAAAATAGAAAATATATTTGTGGGAAAAACCACATCGGAAATTGGGTTACTAAAATTTAGTCTTAATATGAGGAAAAGAGAAATGAAAGGGTCACCACCAAATTATGATCTCGATTAGAAGAACATTGGTGGCAATTAGAGACATATAATTGGAGGAAAAACGTAAATATTTATAGGCAGTGATTGAGGTCATCAATCACAAACAAGTATAAAATTGAGGTCCTTAAATTCATCAATCTATGATGATTTGAAATACCATCGGTTCAACAAAACATAGGGTATTAGGATAACACATTTTTGACGTTTCAAAATATCTTAGTTGAAATCCCACATCGAAAAATGAATTAATGAGGCCTCTATTTAAAATAAAGAGTGGAAAGTATGAAGATTACAGAAAATAACACATACTAGGGTTCCATGTAGGAAAATATGGATATGGAAGAGAAATCTAACCATCAATTATCTGATGGAGAGTGGTAGAGAACATGGCTATGAAAAGGCCAAAAATCCCAAAGCCATAAATTTGTGATGATTTAAGGTACCATCTAGGACAACATTTTTGTTCGATGTTTCTTTTATTAATGTTGTGGAATTTATTTATGATATTGGCTAAGATCATAAGGAGATATACTTACTTTATAATGAGAGTTTTATCCATTAATAAATTTCTACCACAAACTCATCTTTCACTCTAAAAGATAATAGAATGTAATTTTTTTTTCTATTTATACTATTCGTACAGGGTTCCAAAATAAATGAATTTATAATTCATCTACCAGATATTTTAAAAAAAACTACATTATTTAATCCAGGACATCTCGTGGACCAGTGGTAGGTGATACACCCTTCTCGCCCTTCGGTTGCGGGTTCAAGTCTCGCAGCCTTGCCGGACGCGACGGGTTGCCGCCCGACCTCCGGGTTGTCCTTTTATGGCAATCCAAAATAATCCAAACTAGAACTATCCAAAATACTTATTTCCAAACTCACAGTCCAACATTTATAAGGAAGGTAAACATAATGTAGATCCTTTTTACCCCGTAATAGCATATGAATACCTTCATCATGTATTCTTTTAATACACTGAAACATCCTGAATTACCATATTCCTTATTGATTACATCCATTATCCCTTATTCCATATAGAATGATGGATATAATTCATCAATCCAAAAATGTTTTAAACCCCAACAATAATGGAATATACAAATCATTAATCAGTTCCAAGGTAATCAAGAATATCCAATATATTTTTTCCAAAATAATCATGTATTATTCGAAAATCACTACATCGGTATCAGAACTATATTATGGTTTATCATTCTCTCAACCATATATTTTCCAAAAATTTATCCTGCTATTGAGTCACTTTTCTTTGTTCCACACAATCTCAAGTCCTTAATGAAATAGTACTGCAGTACAATCCTTATATACTCCATAATTATTATAACAAGTACATTGTTGATACAACACTCAATTGATATAACCAACATAATAACTCTAATCATTCCTCTTAATCTGTGGTAGTATCATAACTTGATTATTATCCAATAGCATCATTTTCTGCATAGTCTGATGACTGGGACATAGGTTCGCGTAGTGTCCAAACTCCTTGCAAATGAAGCATTGTACATTTGAAACCATTTTCTTATCCTTGCAGTCCTGTACTTTGTGCCCTTTTCCTCCACACTTATAACAAACTCCCATTCCTTTCAGGCAAGTTACAGGGTTTTTCTTTCCACAGTTACCACATATGGGAAAATTCTTCTTTTCCCTCTTCCCTTTATCCATCTTTCTCTCTTCTATCCTTTTCTTCTCTTGCTTCCCTTCAAAGCCATAGGACTCAGTAAAATCTTTACTTATCTTATCAACACATGATATTATTTCTTCATATGATGATAATACATGGGAGACTATTTCTCTTATAAATTATAGCTTAAGACCATGAAAGATATGATCCTTCCTTCTCTTTGGATCATGTGCATTTCTGGAGTTCTCATTCCTTCTACTGGAGGCCATTTCTAAACAATGGCATAAACTAGATCAGTTTATGAATCAAAATACATAATCCCATACTTATAAAACACTTAACATAAATTGAACTATTTATGGATATAATCCATAATCATAAAAATGTCCCATTTGAGGATGTATATACTCATAATCCCTTCAGAATGGTTTGTAAAGAAAATGAGAATTATCCTGAGCATATCCCCCGGGAGTGTCGTAACCAAGAGTGCAGCAAGGCCCGTTGTCGTGCACCAGTTCCCGTTCGAGTCTAGCTCAAAGCGGTGTTTTAGGGTTTTACCCCTAGGTACATCTGTGCCAGAGCCGCCTCTACCTGCTCGTATCCAGACAGGGATGTATTGCTCGGAAAACTCACAAAATCTCTACAATACCAAAATTCTAGGAAGTTCTTCTATACTAATCCTCAAAGTTCATCTTAGGCCTACGTGCTCTAATCAGAGTTTATCTAAATCTAGCTTCCAAGGTTTGTACTAAACTTCCTCTGATACCAACTGTAACGCCCCGACCCCAGCTACGCAGAGTCGGTGCATTATTACATAACATTGGCATGATCACAAGAAAGATCAAATCCCGAAAGACCGATTGGTTTAGTAGCCTTGGAAACACTACATATAATCATAAAGTTTTACATTACATTTCAAAGTGAAAAACTACTACAACAACAAAGTCTTCATATCCACACTATTAACCCCTCATAATATCCCTGCAAGTCATTCATAATTTACTTCTTCACTACCTGGGAAAAATAAAACATAGAAAAGGGGTGAGCTCAAATGCCCAGTAAGGATAACAATATAGCGGAACATTCAAAATAATCATAAACATTTAAGGCAATGAATTACTAAAACAAAAGCCTTTTAAAATTGAACTTCAACATAGTATGGCAAAAGTAAAATGAAATAATTCCATTTACTTATTCACATGGATATTCTACTAATCGAATAATCACATGCAATATCAATAACCACTTTCATAATGTTGGAATGCATAATGCCAGACTATCATAACCACATAGCCAAGGCCTCGTGCCAAGACTACAAATAAGATTTTGTCAAGGCCTTGTGCCAAGACACTAGTTTGTCTCATTAGACCTACCGATGAATCGAGGAGCTATAGAGGGCTCCACCCATCACTTATTAAGTCCAATGCATTCCCATATGAAAAGGTTTAAACATAACATAAACATTCGTATTAAAACTAGCATACGAAATGTCAATAATTTCACCATAAACTATGAATGGTATAAAAATAGCACATCCACAGTCAAACATATCACAAAACCTTCAATACAATATAGAAGTTTTGTATCATAATAAATCAACTTCAAATAATCTTAAAATCCATCAAAGGATGTTGACATAGATGAAATCAAAATTCTTTTTAAAGAAGTATCTCCTTTTATTTTGAAATCATTTAAGGTCCATATAAAATAAAACATTTTCTTTGAAAATATTCTTATAAGATTGTATGGAAAGCTTAGACGATTTTATAACGGCGGAAAATAACCGCACCCGCCGTATAAAAAAACATTCTTACCTCAATTCTGTCGAAAAGGTTAAAAAGGAAATTGTTTTGAAAACGACAGAAAGATTCCTTTATAAACCTCTTATAAAAAGTCAAACAAGGGTATAAATGACTTTAACCCATATTCTTGTAAATAGTAAAAATGTTTTGAAATACATTTCGAAGAAACATGGATGTGGATGATAAAGAGATCCCAGTAGATTATTACGTATAAACAACCTCGGATAATGAAAAGATTGTGAAATAACCCTTACCTTGTACTTTTCCTTGGTTGGGGTAGGTTAACCTCCTGTATAATAGTGAAATAATTGTTACTAAATTATACAAGAGTCATATACATTAATATGATATCATATATGATCTTTTAATATTGATTTGATAATAATATCTTAGTATTATCGCCGTTTCGGGTGTTAACTTACTCATTTTCTTTATATGTTTTGTTACATAAGTCATGTTTGTTGTATCTTATTCATATCCAGAATGATATCAAGTCCTTAAACATAATTTTTAAATCATTAAATGATAATTATACTTGAATGGATACGATGGAGAATGAATCTCATCGCGTTTGTGGAGACGGTAGTCCGTACGTACGCACGAACGCTACTTCCATTTAATTTTTATTTTAAAAGAATCGAATCCAAATGATACATAGGTATATTACTATTCCAGTATAATATAATATTTTATATATGTTACTTAAGTTCATTAACACCATCCTTTATACGTTCCATGTGTGGTATGAACGAGTCATATCATTTTAAGGGGGCGGTAGTCCGCACTTCCTCAAATGAAATTATCGTATGTATATACAACATGAAACGAATAATGGTATGAAATAAAATGGAACTACAGAAGCTTATATATAAAATATATATCTTTAATATCATATTTAATTACAGTGCCATCATAATGGCCACCATGAGAGGCGGTAAGATGTATTTGAACAATCATCGTTTCGTGAGGCGTTAGTTTGTCATCCACAGAAACATTATGTTCATCATCCATTAGACGGAGTTTTGTGTATGTGTAGTTTGAATCCTTATTATAACAACATCCTAGTATATTGAGGATACTGGTGTTGTTACAAAATAAAGGAAATAAAAAGAGTTTGGGGGATGAAGAAGCAAAATAAATGAAAATAATTTAAGAGAAATCGTTACCTTTAATTTAGGTAACTCACTTTGGTTGGAACCAAAGGACTTGTTGAAATGCTTTCTGCCTAAGGGGAAGCTTCAAGGAGGAGTATAGGGATGTGGGGAGCTTAGTTGGGCAGAGTTTGGACGAGCCAAGTGGCTTGAGGGGTGTGAGGAATGAGTAGAAGTGGTCTCCTTTTATAAGGGAGAGGAGGGGCTCTTTAGGAAAGAGTGAAAGTATTACTTTATAATATAATTATATTCGGTTTATAATGGTCCAAAAATCATTGAGGTCGAAGCTAAGATGACTCATATTCTAAATAACATCAACCAATAATAATTGGACAGGTTTTAGATAATATTTTAATCATTATAATATTATTTATTTCAATGATTTATTAATGAGGTAAACATTGCATCATTATTGTGTCATAAATAAAATAAATAATTTAATGTCTAAAAATTATAAATAAAATATAATCATGTAGGAATGCTTTTTAGCTTTCTAATGAATATTTATAATCGAAAATCCAACATGTATAACCCTATGTAAAAATTGTTCTTCTAAAAGATGTAAGCTTATGCCATTTTTATTTTTATTTTAACTTTATTAATATAATGTGTCCCTACCACATACAAGTGGCTCCAAGGGGTTCCCAAATTGACCCAAGGATTCCCATGGTCGGGTATGTGTCCACCAATAAGGTTAGGACACGTTTTAGGGTAATTTTGTTTTATTATAATATTATTTTTTAACCCTTATTTACCGGATTTACCCTTTAACCATGGTAAATAAAATATTTACCACAGTAACTATTCAAAATGTCTAAAAATAAAAGTTACCAATTTACACAATTTGAACATCCTGATTCCAAATATGGAATCCATTTTTCTAAATTCAAAACACAGAAGTGGCAGAAATTAATTTTAAATTAATTCCCGCTGTCAAAACAAAAAGCGTGTTTTTAAGAGATAATAACTATCAAAAGATTGACACTTGTTTATGTTCGGTTTAATTGTAAAATTATGCCCAATGACCAACATTATATTAAATGGTAAAAATATATTCTAAATATACTTTAAAACCACTAAAATTCATAATTTATCACTATTAATTATTTTGATTAAAAAAGTTGTTTTTAATTAAAATTTAGTAATTTTCACTATTCATCAAAATATAAAAGTTATCCGAAAAGTACCAAAATTTCACCCTAGGCTAATTTCAATATTCCGAATCCAAAAATGAAGTCCATTTTGAAATATAAAATATATATGATTTCAAAAAGTAGGTATTACTATTCACAACGGCTATTTTAATTAGTTGTGGTGTGTGTTAGAACTCGAGGTTGCGTACAACACACGCTATCGCATTATTCGAAGGGAAACGTACCGTGGAAGCTTGGGATGTTTCATTTTAAATTTTTGATGTCACCATTTAGTCAAAAAGTTTAAAATATTGTATTTAAAAAGGGTTCACTATTAACAGTTGATAAAAGTGCAATACTGAAAATGAATTTGTTCTTGCATTATATCTAAGAAACTCATAATATGGATTCTAAAATTATAAGGATTATATAAAGTTCAAAATTTCGATAATACTATTCATAAACTCTTTTGAATGGCTTTTTTTTGTAAGTCATGGTGTGATTGAACTTGGTGTTGCGTGTAGTGCAAGTTATTGAATTATTTTGAAGAAATAACACACTATGAAATCTTGGGGTGTTACAATTTAGGCCCACTTGGATTAGATTAGGACATTTATTATTAATTTATTTAAAGAAGGGTTAAAATAGTTAAAATCAATGTTTAATAACTAAATCATTTTTAATATAAAGTTATACATAAGATAAATTCGACTATAAATATTAATTTAAAAATTAAAAATATTTCCTACATAATGGTATTTTATTTGTAATTTTTAGACAATAAATAAGTTAATTTATTTATGACACAATGATGATGTTGGAATTATCTTATTAATGAAATATTGACATAATTGATGTTATAAATACCCAAATAAATGTAATTTGAGACTTTTTATGAATTAAAATAAATTTATAGGTTAATATTACATGTTAGTATTGATTTAATTAACTTTTTTAGAACTAATCTTTCTGTTATGATTTTCAAAAAATTCAATTTCCAAATAGTGGAAAATTTGACATAAAATAGTTTTTAAAACAAATAATATATTATTAATTGTTATTTTATTCTTAAAAAACTATGGTTCAGAAAAAAGACTTATATAAGGTTATATATATTAATAATAAACAACTTGGGGTTCTTTTGGCTTTTTTAGTAAGTTTATTAACCTTATAGGGTAAGAAAACCAGAAGACGTGGTAAAAGTTAAATTATCTTACTTAAAGTTAAATCTAAATGATAAGGATACAAAAGATATCTAAACTTGTCTAAATTCTATTTGATGATAGGATTTCTACCCATCCCCAACTTAGCTTCTAAAACAATAAATTTGGATCTATTAAAAACCGAATATGAATTTATAATAAAATAATATTTTTAGTTTTTCCTAAGGTGCCCTTCTCCTCCCTTATAAAAGGGCACCTCCTCCATATCATCCTCACAGCACATTGAGAATTCATGCTCGGTCAAACCCTGCCAAATTCTCTTCTCCACTTACCTAAAAACATCCTATAGGTCCTGGTCATCTTCAAAGACCAATTTTAGTGTCCTAAGAGGAGGTCTCAAAGAGGTGCTTCAAAGAAGAGGTAATGTCTGTTACCAATTCATTAAACATTATTTCTTCTTCCAATTCTTCTTCTTTAGTTGTTTTATTATTAAGTAATAACATTAGTATAAACAATATACTGGTATGTTATTATAAGTATTAAAAAATCCTATTTCACCATCTATCCATCCTACGGAAAAAGAAATCACCGCGCGTTCGTACGTACGGAATACCGTCTCCACGCCGTGATGTAATCTATTTTCCACCACCACCTTACTTGGATGTGTATAATGGTGTAAATAATAAATATATATGATTATTGTAAAGTTATATTGATTCTAAAATAGTATACATACACTCCAATACAATTCCATGATCATTGGAACGATATAATCGCTCGTGCGTACGTACGGAATACCGTCTCTACAATGTTATGCGACTCGTTCTACATGATCTTCATTGCATAATGATTATATAAATGAATTTAATGAATGAATATGATATATATTACACTAATACCTTTCTGGAAATGAGGTATCTATAACCTAAAGATAATAATAAGAATTTATTCGACAAAACACGCATAAGAACAAAAAGTAATAAACAACCGAATAACAAGTATCAATGAAATATTACTAAGAAGAAGCTAAGAATATGGCCATATATGATATCATAACAATTATTAAGATTCAGGAATAAGTCAATGACATTATTTAAATCATTATACAAGAGGTTCGGATACTTAAGGAGCAAATCAGACCTAAGGTAAGGGAAAATATCACAATCTCATTTTTATCCGATATTGTTTATACTTTGGTATTTACTGGGGTGTATTTTATCATCCACATCCATGTTTCCTCAATATTTAATATTATTTTCATCCACCTATAATTGTTTAAATCCAATTTTACCCTTCTGTGAGTTTTTAGTAAAAGATATGAAAGGAATCTTTTGTCATTTTTCGTATGAGGTACTTTTTGACTTTTCCGACAAAAGTACGAGAAGAATGTTTTTTAACTTATACAGTATGAATGGATTTTTAAAACATTATTTCCAAAAATATTCCTTTACATGTTTTCAAGTTTATTTTTAATCAACTTATTTTAGGTTAAAATTGTATGACATGTTTAGAAATGAAAATGTTTTTGAAGTAGAAAGGATATTTTCCTCAAGAAAGGAGTTCAAGTGTTTTATCAAAATTATTTTCCATCTAAGATTATATAGGGTTATGTTTCTATACCTATTATTACATTGATTTGATTATGTTGTGATGGAATTATTTTTATGAATTCATTTATCTTATATTAATTAATTTATGATTTCACGATGTTTAAAGAATCCCATTTTTATTACATGGGTTATGCAATGATGTATGATTCATGATTTTATGGAACACATAAGAATGGTATCATTATGAGATGGGTGGGACCTATATCTCCCTCCAATTTATTGGGTAAATATTTATATCTCATGAGATAGACATGGCTGGAATGACAGGTTGAACCGGTTCAGTGAAATAGGACTGAAACGAGGAGTGAACTCGGTTCAAAAATGGACTTTGTCCACTAAGATAGTCTTGGCTATGAGTCTTGACTACTAAGAAATGATTCTCTATGATTATGTGTTTATGCCAAAATGTTTAATATTTTATGTTATGATTATTAGGATTACATTTCACTACTATGATTTATCCCATGTTATGAAATTATGATCTCTTTTACAGGTTATGATTTCCAAAATATAATGTTCTTATGAATATGATGTAATTGATATTTCTTTTTTATAGCCTTACTAAGCATTTGAGATCACCCTTTTGTATGTTCTCTTTCCCCAGGTCAGGAAGAAGGTTATTAAGTAGGATATGCCAAAAGGGACTCTAGATATGATGGAATAAATTGGATACAATGTAGATTCTTTATGAAACAGTTGTTTATGTTTCCCAATTTCTAAAGACACTATACATATATAGTCCTTTCATGGTTTTGTTATATGTTGTAATAAGTGTACTTAAATTTTGAAGTATTAACAATGTATGAAATGTATGACTCGCTATAGGATATCCCCTGAATATTTATTAAAATATTGTAAAAGGATAGTTAAAAGGTACCACAATCCAAAAGAGATAATTACATATCATAAAGGCCATACCCGTATCCACATCCCTAGTAGAAATCATCCTCCTCAGTACCTGATTCCCATTCCGATATTTCATAGTGCTTCAGAACCTTAGCATACTTCCTTTTTAGATTCATCTGCTCTAAGGATAAAAGCTCAATTTCTCTAATGGTAGACCTAGTAGACGTCGACTTTGGCAAATAGGATTAGTCATTCCTTGTCCTTCATCGCGGTGGAGCTGTCATGACTTCTTGATTTCTATTCATCTTCGTCCTCTCTCCCTGAACCACATCACTAAATGAAGGAATGATACAACCCTAATTATCCTTGTGACTCTCCGAGAAATCCCACCATTTATTAGGGATATGCACTTCATGATATCCATCATTCCCTCCTTTTTCCTTATAAATTAGACTGTTAGTGTCATTCACTGCAAGACACTTTGGCTGCTCCACAGACTCATAACCAACCATTGTCCCATGCTGTGGAAATTTTGTTCAAGTTCCATCCTCCTGAGATGGAAGACCAAGATTTATATCGAGGCCTTCATTCATTATAATACCCTCCACCGCATTCTCCTACCATAAACCTTAAAAATGATTCCCAATAGTAATTTTGACCACCACACCTCCATTACTCATATCCCACCCTGGTATCCCATTTTCATCTTCTGAATCCCCTAGGGGTCCACTAGCACAACCAACAGCATCCAGAGTCTCCTCAACCATGGGTGATGACCCCTTTCATTTAACCTTAACCTTACTTTTAGTAACTAATGGCACACAAACTTATTTTTTTATTTTATTTGTTACTACATTGACACCTAGTGGATCTCCAATGTCTCCAACACCATAAACCTCCTTAGCAGTGACATGTTTCACCCCATCTCCTGAGTTGAAATCAGGCCGAAGCCAACTTAACACTTTAGAAACAGTCAGATATACCCATTCCTTGTGTTATTTGTTGTTGATCACACCCTAGAATCCAAATGAAGCATGTTTGATTCTCCTGGTCCTTTAATAACCAGAGAGGAAGAAAGAGGATCACTGAAACCAAAAAACGTGGAGCATTCTCGAGAATATCTCAGGTCTGATAGAAATCTCTAAAATTATAATTGTTTTACCTAAAATTATTTAATAAAATCTTATTTTACTACATTATATGAGAATTAAACAGTTAGTTATTTATAGATCTAGTTTTAGAATATTATTTTCATAAATCCCCTTTAATATTATTTTATCCCTAAGCATAACCCATGTATAAATAAAAATAATATTGTTATTATTTACATGAAATGTGCATAACTTGTGGACTATAAATATAATTTTTCCTGAATAAAAATAATATTATTAATTAAAAATAATATTTCATTCTCAATGTAGTATAACTTGATCTTCTCATCCTCATTATTTATGAAACTACGTATAATGTATATTTATTTAATAAATTAAATATAATTGTCTTACACAAAAATAAATAAATACTTGTGAACATCCAATATACCTGATTAAATATTATTCCCATCACTTGAGGATAATATTATAATATAATTTTTAAACTCATGTTGAATTTAACTTTGGTTCTTATATACACTTAGCATGTGGCCCTCTAGGACCTTTCCTTAGTTGAATTGGGTTAAATCACATAAATACCATTTTTAGTGTCTAAAAACATGCCAAGTCACCCATAATGAAAATAGGTGATGTCATAGTGAAATTCAACCTCCTATGAACCCTTACTATGTAATATAATTCTTTTTTACAATTCTCCTCACCAAATAGGTTGTGTTGATTGTGTCATCATCTTATATGTTCAACTCTATTTCAATGAAAACTAAAAAAATGAACACCCCATTAAAGTTAGTTGTCTATGGAATTAATATTTCTGTTCTATTTCATCAATGATCTTGAGATATTCACTTCTCACAAAAGGGAAATATCCTCTATTGCAATATTCATTAAGATTATTCCACTCATGATCCACCAAATATATCCAACTTCACCATTAACGTTTATCATAATGGATAATGAAATAAAAATAATAACACAAGTCATGAAACATAATAATAATAATCTTATAGGAAAAGGATATGTATAGAGGTTCTCAAATAGTAATATTAAATGAAACATTAAACATGAAGAACCCATATTGGATATTTCATTCTTATAACCTCATTTAATAGATATTACTCAACACTTAACAAAAAAGTGGACCTTTTACTAATCTAGGTTCTGGAGGATTAGTCAAAAACTTAAATTTATCAGAGAT
The DNA here is from genome assembly GCA_963277665.1 of Viscum album. Lineage (NCBI taxonomy): Eukaryota > Viridiplantae > Streptophyta > Magnoliopsida > Santalales > Viscaceae > Viscum > Viscum album. Next base: position 1,416,622,924 of record OY728123.1, on the reverse strand, counting down.
AACAAAAATAAAACAACTATCCACTATGCTTCTATGCACGCTTACTCCAAAAGCAATGATATCTACGATAATCTCCAAAAATTCCAGTGAGAAATCATTTTAAAATAAAAGGTTGAGCATTCCATTGCCCAATAAAGGGTTTTTAAACCCTCTGATAAATCGCATCAAAAAATTATCTTTGATAAAACATTCAAAAAGATTAATTTGAATTATATTTGTAAAACAACCATTAAAAAAATACTATGATGCTTTGAAAAATAATTACATTTTGAAAACAATTTTAAACTAATCCACTAATTTAGTTGAAAATATTATGAAAGCACTTAAAAACAAAAACAAAACTGAGGCCTCTCGAAACATTGAAGGCTATCATGGGCCTACCTACTTAAGTTTTTGATATAGCATCCAATTCCCAATCACATTTACAAAGTTCGAGTAGTAGTTTTTATAAAATATTTTTTGTCTTAGCTTTCCTTATATACATATAATTTTCACAAGTGCTTTATCTTTGAAAATATATTTTTAATCGTTCATGGAAAAAACATGTTCAATTTTATTTATAAATATATTATTACTAATATTTACTGAAAATTACATATTTGACTTGGTATGATCAAATTTCATGAAACGTGATGTCCATAATGACATGAATGATTAATCAACATCCACACACTTAATATTTTATCCATATTTCCATAAAATGCATTTTTTTAATGTTTAATTAATTTCTTAGGCATATGTGTGTACGTGTGTATATATATACATAAGTATGCATAAAATAAAATTTACGTGTCTTGAAAACAAAATCGTTGATTTATGGCCATAATAATAATTTGTAAATTACACATATATATGATAAAATTATGATATTATTACTTTTATAAATCTATAATTTAGAAAATATTTTGGTAAATAATTTTTTTATTTAAGATAATTATATAATAGATGGTTATACAAGTTCATATATATATATATATATGTATTACATCACAACAGAATAAAACCATATTGAAATGAAACATCGATAAATACAAATATCCTTTGCTGAATTCACATGAAACCAAATTAGAACATAAAATTTTCTATTTATATATATACCAATCATATATAATAATATTTTGTTTCAAAAAATATGTTTGAATTATAAAAATAAATAAACAAAGTATCTAAAAGGTTCAAAATAGTGTCTTACTAAAAATTTATCAAATTTTTTAGAACTTCAAACATGTTTGATTCTGATTTCAGAAAACCAACAATCAAACGCGTGCAAAATAATTTTCTCTTATGGAAAATTAGAAAATAGAAATAAAAATATCTGTTAAAACTAACTATATTAAAACATAATTTGGATAAATATTATCTTTGCAGATTTAATTGAAGAAATTACTTACGTATAACTTAGAAATTAAAATAAATAACCTAACTACCTCTTACTATCAATTTTGAAATAGATTAGTTTTAGAATCAAATAAAATTATCCATTACCAAAATAATTTGAAGAACGTGTCTCTTTATTTACAATGGAATGTTTTTCACTATCTTTCATGTTTTCCATAAGTAGTAACCACACAAAAAAAGGCAAGGGCTATGGTCCTCCACCATGATCAATAAGGACGCAATGAACTATATTCCAGGTTATCCTCCCTTAATTAAATATACACATAGAAAAATATCTAACTGACAAGTGGACAAGTTCAATTTTAATGAGATTATAGAAATAGCCATAAAATCAAGATTGGTTGTCTTGATTATAGGGAAATCATAAATAAAAAATATATATTAGAAAATCGATGATACGACTTGATTTAGGATTAAATGAAACTGGAGAAGATAAAAACAACGTTGATGGAAATGTAGTGTATAGGATGAAGTTTAAAAAATGAAATTTTTCTCTTGTTTCGATTTTTGATCCGCAAACCAAAATGTGAAAGCTAAAGATAACAAATAGATTATGGATGGAAAATTAAAATAATATAAATTGAAGGAAACAACTGACATCAGATTCCTAAATTAGACATAAATATTGTCATATATGGACAACGAGTATTGATTGAGGAAGAAAACAATATGAATTATTTAGCATCTGATACTAGAAGTTAAAGCATATAAATAATTATTGTTTTAAACATTGATATTTGAGGAAAAATCCAAATTAAAGAAGAATGTAATTGAATAAATCGGTTCATAAATAAGACCATACATTGATGAATAATTCGGCAAGTGGATGAATATTGACAAAAAGGTCACTTGTAAACAATATCAACAAGATTCATACATCGATAAATGTAAACAAACATATCTGGAATAGATCTGCAAACATATATGATGTTGATGAAGAATCTATGCTAGTATCTCCTTCTCGGTTTAGATCCAGAAATTAAACCCTCATTCTCTCACCTTTATCATCTAAAAAATAAATCCCTAATTGTGATATAGATCTCTTACCTAGTGCCCAAAATCATAAACCCCAAACGTGGAAAAAATCTGACAACTGATCTCTGTATTTGTCCATTTCTAACTCGATTACTTCAAGCGAGACTCTCAGATGTGCCTTGACCACCGTTCAAACTCAACGCAGATGAACCCCCACCATCTCCTCGGCTCCCGTCCATGCTCGCACTTCCGACCACATGACCTATGCTCGACCCCAAGGCATCGAGGAAGAAGAAGGCGCAATCCTAACAAATCGGAACCCTCAATACTCGATTTCATCTTTAAATTTTTACATTTCATTTTCATTTATTATTAATTTTGTTTAAATCGATTATTATTCTACTATTATAATATTTTTTTAATGATATTCCATTTTAAAAAAAAATATTATTTTATTAATAGATATTGTATTAAAAGAATATTTTCCAAATTATAAACAAATTAAGAGTCAAAGAATTTATTAATAATTATATCATAACTTTTTTTATTTGATAGATTTAGTTCATAATTTGATTAATTATCATAGCTTATCATAGATTTATGATTTTAATAATTAAGACATTATTTTAAACAAATTATTTTCAATTATGTTAATGTAATATAAATTTTTATAATAGTTTTATAAAAAGTTAACATGTTATAAAATATTATTTTTAATAAAAACATCATTAACTTATTACCAAATCTTATTATTATTAAATACTGAATATTATATTTTATTTTTCTTAAAACAAAAATTAATATTACATTATTATTTTAATTTTTATAAATTGAAAATTTTACATCTCAAAAATAAATTTAAAACATCTTTATTATTATAAAAATTAACGTGTATTGATATATATATATATATATATTAAAAATAATGTAATATTTTAAAACTAATATAATATTTATAAAATTATTATTTAATCAAAATTTATTTATTAAATGTAATATTAAATTTTTTTAACATTGAATTAAAATACTAATAAATCCTTTATTTTACTCAGGGTGTTACAATCTCACCCCCCCTTTAAATAATTTGTTCCCTCATAGTTATTTTTTTCGGACTAAAAAAATTCCGAATTTCCATCTTTAAAATTAGGGAAAACAATTGGATTGTTTGACTTATAATCTATATAAACTATACAACTGAATTTAATCTCAAACGATGTCTAGGATTTTTCTCTAATAAAAATTATAACGCCCCGAGTATGCTCTTTTGGACTCGGTGACTAAAATATGTAGTGTAATTTCTTTTATAAAAGTGAATAAAGAATTACAAAACACTTAACACAATAGAGGACCTTTTACCAGTCTAGGTTCTAGAGGATTTGAAAAAAATTTACATTTATCAGTGTTGAAATTAATAAAGCAATTGTCCACAATGCTTCGACAAGATCTTACTCCCAAAGCGACGACACCTATGATAATCACCTAAACTACCTGTGAAAAAATATTTTAAAATAAAAGGGTGAGCATTCAATTACCTAGTAATAAGTTATTAAATCCTCTGATAAATTCCATTATAAAATTTGTTTGATAAAACATTTAAAAAGTTCAATTAGAAATAAATTTTAAATATAACTCTTACAAAATACATTGATTCTTTGAAAAATAATTATATTTCAAAAACACTTTTAAAGTAATCCAGTGATTTGGTTGGAAATATTAAGAAAGAACTTAAAAACAAAACAACTGAGGCCACTTAAAAAATTTAAGGCTATATTGGGCCTACCCATATGAGGGATAGATTCACAATACAACTCTCTATCATATTTACAAAGTTCAAATACCAGTTTTTATAAAATATGTTTTTCCTTATCTTGCCTTATAAACATATAATTTTCACTGGTGTTTTATCTTAAAAAATAAATTTATAATCATTCTTGAAACAAATATGTCCAATTTTATTTATAAATATATAATGACTATTCCTTACTGAAAATTACATATTTGACTTGGTATGATCATATCCCATGATACATGATGCTGCATAATCACATGAAAGATTAATCAACATACATGAACTTAAAATTTCATCTCTATGGCCATAAAAATCCATTTTTGTAAGGTTTATTTTATATCTCATGTGTGTGTGTGTGTCTAAATATTCATAAAATAACATTTACGTGTCATCAAAACAAAATCGTTTATTTATGGCAATTATAATAATTTGTATGTGCCACATATATATGATAAAATTATGATATTCTTAGTTTTATAAATTCATAATTCAGAAAATATTTTGTTAAATCATAATTTTATTTAAGATAGTTATATACATAAAGATTATACAATTTCATATATATATATATAACAAAAAAAATCCATGTTCAAATGAAATGTAGATAAATACAAATATCCTAAGAAGAATTAACATAAAACCAAATTAAAACATAAACATTGATATTTATATATATACCAATCACATATAGTAATATGATATTTCAAAAATAAGTATGAATTATAAAAATAAATAAACAAACTGTCTAAAAGATTCATAATAGAAGCTTACTAAAAATTTATCAAAATATACATAACTTCAAAAAAATTTATCTTGATTTTAAGAAACCAATAATCAAGCGCTTGAAAAATAATTTTCCATTATGAAAAATAAAAAAATAGAAATAAAAACATCAATTACACCAAACCAAATTTAAACATCATTTTGATAAATATAAAGTTTAGAGATTTAATTAATGATATTCCTTATGCATAACCCGAAAATTATAACAAATAAATTACCTATCTCTTAATAACAATTCTGAAATAGATTAGTTTTAAAATCAAATAAAACTATCTCTTACTATAATAATTTTAATAACATGGATTTTTCATCATAATGTAAAATATATCTCTATCTCACATGTTTTCCAGAAGTGGTAAGCACACAAAAAAATAATGGGCTATGTCCCTTCGCTTTGCTCAATAAGGACTCAATAAACTATCTTCCAGGATATCATCCCTTACTTAAACATACACTTATAAAAATATCTAACCAACAAGTGGACATGTTTAATTTTAATGATAGTCTCAAAATAGTCAAAAATGTGGATTTTCTATCATTATTATAGGGAAACCCTAAATAAAAAAACAAGTTTTATAAAATAGATCATACGAATTGATTCGAGATTAAATTAAATAGGCAGAGATAAAAACAACATTGAAGGAAAATACAGTGTATGGGAAGAAGTTTAATAAATGAAATTTGTCTCCTGTTTTTATTTTTGAACCGAAAAACAAGATGCGAAAGCTACGGATAACAAATAGATTATGGATGGAGAATTAAAATAATACAAATTGATTGAAACAGATGACATCAAACTCTTGAATTCAACATAAATATTGTCATATATCAACATCGAGTAAATATTGAGGAATAAAACAATATGAATTATTGAAAATATGATATAGGACATTAAAGCAGATGAATCAATACTTTTTTAAACATTTATGTTTGAGGAAAAATACAAATTAAAGATGAATGTAATTGAATAAATTGGTACATAAACAGAACCATACATCGATGAAGAAAGATAAAAGTGGATGAATAACAATAAAAAGTTCATTGGTAAATGATCTCATTATGATTCAAACACTGATAGATGTAAACAAACTTATATTGAATAGATCTGTAAATATAGATGATGTGGATGAATAAGAAAAGCTAGTATCTCCTTCACGGTATGGATCCGGAAATTAAAACCACTTTCCCTCACCAGCTTCAACTTCTCATCTGAAAAAGAAATCCCTAACCGCGATATAGATCTCTTACCCACTGGTCAAAATCCTAAACCCCAAAGGTGGAAAAACTCCAACAACTGATCTCGGTCTGTAACCGTCGCTAACTATAATCCCTCAAGCTAGACTATTAGATGTGCCATGACTCTCTCTCAAACGTAATGAAGACGAACCCTCACCATCGCCTCGGCCCCCGTTCATGCTCGCACTTCCGACCGCACGACCTACGCTCGACCCCAAGGCATTGAGGAAGTGGAAGATGCTATCCTGTGAAATTGAAACCCTCAAAACTCGATTTCATCTTCCAATTTTTACATTTCATTTTAATTTATTATTAATTTTTTTTAAATCGATTATCATTTTTTATTATATTATTTTTTAATGATATTCTATTTTAAAACAATTCTACATTTTTATAATTGATATAATATTAAAAAATATATTTTCAAAATTATAAACAAATTAAGAGTCAAATAATTTATTAAAAATTGTATCATAATTTAAATATATTTTTATATTTGTTATATTTAGTTCATAATTTGATTAATTATCATAGCTTATCATAGATTCATGATTTTCATGAACAAGACATTATTTTAAATAAATTATTTTATATTGTTTTTAATGTAATATAATTATTTATAATAGATTCATAAAAATTTAACAATTTATAAAATTTTATTTTTAATAAAAACATCATTTACTTATTACCAAATATTGTTGTTATTAAATAATAAATATTATATTTTCGTATTCATAAAACAAAAATTACTATTACATTATTGTTTTAATTTTCCTAAATTGAAAATATTACTTCTTAAAAATAAAATTAAAACAATTTTATTATTAAAATTTTTTTACATGTGTTTATATATATTTATTTATTAATAATAATTTAATATTTCAAAAATAATACCACGTTTAGAAAATTATTATTTAATAAAAATTTATTTATTAAATTTTAATTTTAAATATGATTAACCTGGAATTAAAAGACTAATAAATATTTTATTTTACTCAGGGTGTTACATTCTCCCCTCCCCCTTAAATGAATTGTGCCCTCACAATTCATTTTGTCGAACTAAAACAATTCTGAATTTCGATCTTCAGAAATAAGAGAAACATTAAGACTGCTAGTATTTTAAAATATATAACTTATACAACCACATCTAATCTCCATTGTTTCATAGATAGTTCCTCTAAAACCAATTATAACCCCCTGAGCGGACTCTTCCGGACTCAGTTTTTGAAAATTGTTGTGGAATTGTTTTAAAAAATTTGAATAAACAATTACACACCATTTAAAAAAAATAATATCTTTTATCAGTCAAGGTTCTAGAGGATTAGACAAAACCTTACTTTTATCAGAGTTGAAACAAAAATATTACAACTGTCAACAATTTTTCTGCAGGCGCTAAATCCAAAAGCAATTACATCTGGTATAATCTCCTAAAATACGTGTAAAAAATCATTTTAAAATAAAAGGGTGAGAATTCAATTTACTAATAAAAAGTTTTTAAATCCTTTTATAAATCTCACTAAAAATATCACTTTGATAATACATTTGAAAAGTTCAATTAGATATAAATTTTTAAATTTTTTTTAAAAAATTACTATGATGCTTTGAAAAATAATTAGATTTCGAAAATGCTTTTAAACTAATCCAGTGATTTTGTTGAAAATATTTAGAAAGCACTTAAAAACCAAACAAATTAAGCCTATAAAAACATTCAAGGCTATCATTGGCCTACCCACTTGAGGGATGGATTCACAATCCAATTCTCTATCGTATTTACAAAGTTTGAGTACTGGTTTTTATAAAACATTTTGTATCTTAGATTTCCTTATATACATATAATTTCACTGGTGTTTTAGCTATGAAAATATATTTATAATCATTCTTCGAACAAACATGTTCATTTTTATTTATAAATATATAATCACTAATATTTATTTAAAAATACATATTTGACTTGGAACTATCAAATCTCATGATACATGACATTGCATAATCTCATGAAAGATTAATCAACATCCACGAAATTAATATTTCAAACCTATTGCCATAAAAATCCATTTTCGTAAGGTTTATTTAATTTCTCATGAATATTTGTGTGTGTGTGTGTCTATATATTGATATATAGATAAATATAAATATTCATAAAATAACATTTTTGTGTCATGAAAACAAAATTGTTGATTTATGGCCACAATAATAATTTGGACACGACGCATATTTATGATAAAATTATGATATTGTAAGTTTTATAAATTCATACTTCAGAAAATATTTTGTTAAATCATTATTTTATTTCAGATAGTTATATACTTCAATAATATACATGTTCATATATATATATATAACATAATAACAGAATAAATCCATTTTGAAATGAAACGTCGATAAATACAAATATACTTGGAATAATTAACATGAAACCAAATTAGAATATAAACCTTAATATATATATATATCAATAAAATATAATAATATGATCCTTAAAAAATGATCTTGAATTATAAAAATAAATAAACAAATTGTCTAAAAGATTAAAAATACCAGCTTACTAAAAATATATCCAAATTTTCAGAACATCAAACAGGTTTGATTTTGATTTCAAGAAACAAAAAATCAAATGCTTGTAAAATAATTTTACCTTATGCAAAATAAAAAAATAGAAATAAAACCATCCATTACACCCGACCATATATAATCATCATTTTGATAAATATATACATTATAGATTTAATTAAATAAAATCCTTGTGCATAACTATGAAATTAAAATAAATAAACTATCTATCTCTTACGAAGAATTTTGAAATATATACGTTTTGAAATCAAATCAAACTATCCCTTACTAGAATAATTTGTAGAATATGTATTTTTCTTCAAAATGGAATGTTTTTCTCTATCTCCCATGTTTTTTAGAAGTTGTAAGCACAAAAAAAGCAAGGACTATTGCACTCTGCCTTGCTGAATAAGGACGCAATGAACTATCATCAAGGCTATCCTCCCTTAATTAAATATACACTTAGAAAAATATCTAACTGACAAGTGGACATGTTCAAAATTAATTAGATTATAGAAACAATCAAATATTTGAATTGGGTATCATGGTTATAAGGAAAGCTTAAAAGAAAAAAATAAGTATTAGAAAATCGATGATACAACTTGATTCAGGATTAAATAAATCTTGAAGAGATAAAAACAAAATTGAACGAAAATATAGTTTTTAGTATGAAGTTTAATAAATTAAATTTGTCAATTTTTTGGATTTTTGATTTTCAAAAAAAGATGTGAAAGATACAAATTACAAATATATTATGGATGGGAAATTAAAATAATCCAAATTGAATAAAACATCTCACATCAAATTCTTTCATTAAACCTAAATACTGTCATATATCGACATTGAGCCAGGATTGAGGAAGAAATAAATATGAATTATTGACAATCCAATACAATACATTAAAGGATATGAATTAATACTATTTTAAACATTGATGTTTGGAGAAAAATAAAAATTGAAGATCAATGTAATTGAATAAATTGGTATATAAATTTGACAATACATTGATGTAGAATGTTTCAAGTGGATGAATACCGACAAAAAGGTCGCTGGTAAAGGATATCATTATTATTCGGACACCGATAAATGTAAATGTACTTAACTTGGACAGATCTACAAAAATAGATAATGCAGATGAAGAAGATAAGCTATTATTTCCATCGTGGTTTAGATCTGGAAATTAAAACATCTTTCCCACACCTTATTAGACTTCACATTTGAAAAAGAAATCCATAACCACAATATAGATCTCTTACCCAGTGCTGAAAATCATAAACCCCAAATGCGGAAGGACTCTGACAACCAATCTCGGTATGTAACCATAACTTAGTGGAATCTTTCAAGCTAGACTCTCAAATGTGCCATGACCGCCGCTCAAACTCGACGAAGTGGAAGCCTCACCATCGCCTCGCCTCCCGGTCATGCTCGCACATCCGACCACGCGACCAACGCTCGACCCCAAGGCATCTAGGAAGAGGAAGATGCAATCCTGTGATATCGGAACCCTCAAAACTAAATTTCATCTTCAAATTTTAGCTTTTCATTTTCATTTTTTTTCAATTGATTATCATATTATTTTTATATTATTTTTTAATGAGATTCCATTTTACACACAGTTTTATATGTTTATAATTGATATAATATTAAAAGAATATATTCCAAATTATAATCAAATTAAAAGTCAAATCATTTATTAATAATTATATTATAATTTAAATATTTTTGTATTTGTTAGATTTAGTTTATAATTTGATTAATTATCATAGCATATCATAGACTAATGATTTTCATTATTAAGAAATTATTTTAAACAAAATATTTTCTAGTGTTATTAATGTAATATAATTATTTATAATAGTTTCATAAAAATTTAACATGTTATAAAATATTATTTTTAATAAAAACATCATTTACTTATTACGAAATCTTATTATTATTAAATACTAAATAATATATTTCCATATTCATAAAATTGAAATTAATATTACATTATTGTTTTAATTTTCCTAAATTGAAAATATTATTTCTAAAAAATAAAATTAAAACAATTTTATTATTAAAAAGTATTTAACAAGTATTTATATATATATTAATAATTATTTAATATTTCACAAATAGTACCACGTTTAGAAAATTATTATCCAATCAAAATTTATTTATTAAATTTAATATTAAATTTTTATATCATGGAATTAGAATACCAATAAATCCTTTATTTGACTCAGGGTGTTACATATGAGCTCTTGTCTTCTCTTTATATTTTTCCTCTTTTTCTATAATCCCTACAACCATAATAGCCATTCACAGATGATGATATTATCTTGAGTTTCTAGGCTTTGAGGATTTTTTTTGTGTTGGTTTTGAACCAAGGTATGCGTCTATTTCTTCTAGGATTAGTTGATAGTGACATGTTTCTTTCACCTGATGTGATTTTTATACATTATTTTCAGTTATTAAAGATTTACATTATTAGTTGGGCTCTCTAAATTCGTGTTTGGACAAGAAAAATATAGTTTGGACAATGTAGGGATGTTTTAATAAGGATTTCATTGAAATTGATTGATTTTCATGTGGAAATGGGTGTAATTTCATGCTCAATATGGTGTTTTGAAGTGAAATGGTATTTTATGAACCCCCTAGTTTGATAAAATACCATGTTTGGTTTTTGTAAAGAAACCAAATTGATTATGGGTTTTAAGAGAAAAAATGTATCCAATTTGGATTTCCATTCTTTTTAAAAAAGGGATTCTATGTTTCAAAAGGGTATTTTTGTGTTAAAATATGAAATGGGATATCCTTTGAATAATTTGATTTTACATATTAATTATTGTGTTTTCTTTTATTATTTTTTTGAAATTAAAATTTCTTTTGAAAAAGGGATTCCAAAATGTATATGCTATATTTATAAAAGTGAAGGCCCAAATGGATCCATTTGAAATAGTGATTACTTATTATTAACTTATTGATCCCCTTACATTTTTTGATGTTGTGTTCATACATGTGATGGATTCTAGGTTATGTGACTCATTTTGTTCTTGTATTTTGGGTATCACATTTAAGGTAGTGTGGGATGTCGGAAGGATTAAATTATTGTATTAGAACTAGAGGCTATTTATTTTAATTTGATGAAATTATTATTCATGGCCCAACTCTATTATTATTCCATGAGGAAACTTATGTTTTTATGTGGGTAATATTGGTATATTTCTTAGCTAGTTGAGTTTTTTCACTTTCTTGACCACCATAGTTATATGTAACACCAGGATTTAGGGTTCTTAATAGAGGATAACATATAGAATAAATTTGGTGGATAAATGTTTGAACATACCCTATCAGAAGTAAGGTCTATGTTTTTGTGTCTCGTGTATCTCCTTTAGTCATGAGGGATTCACCTAATGTTATTTATCTATGTTTATACCTTTTAATATAGAGGTTTTCATTTTTCATGTTATTGTTTGGATGTTCTTACTTGATCTGGTGATCCTTTAGTGGTTTAGAAATTTTTTTGGGAGGTTTGGATCCATATTTTTATATAGAATGTTTATTTTTGAATATATTCCCTTTTTTACTTGTTTTCATTGATTTTGGTGTGTGTTTATGATTTTAAATGAAAAGAGGAAGGTATTTTTCAAAGGGAAATCCATTTTAGCAGGATTTTGAAATGGTCTAAACTATTTGTGCGTGTCTAATTCGAAAAAACGGATGTTTGAAAACAAATGTTTGTTTTCCTTAGAATTGGATTTTTTTGAAAAGTTGTTTATTTCATTAAATGGTTTTACAATTATATTTTATTTTTTCTATAAAGAAGGGGATGTCATATTTTCTTCTCACATTATTCTGAAGTGAAAATGAAAAATTATGTTTCTATACCTTCTTTACAAACTAGCTTGATTAGTCTCTTTTATAAAATAAATGAAATGGACACATTTTATTATCCTACTAGCTTTGGATCACACCCTATACACTCATATTGGTGGGTATTTAGTATTTATGTCTCTTTCATGTATTTTACAATAGGATTTTAGGTTGGATCTAGTTCCACATTCTTTGGGGAGAGGTTGACATTGGGATAATGGTGGGGAATCATGTGTGACATGGAGTTGGGGATCAGAAATTTTTTTTGTATAACCAATTGTATTGATTTTTTCATGGCATCTTTTGTCATCCGTTTTTTTTATTTTTACCATCCATTATAGTTTTTTACTCTTCATTAATTTTCTTCTATTTGAGAAGTCTTTTTGGATATGTTCTTGTATCTTTTGTTATGCCTTAATTGGATGTTGTGTTTGTTCAGATTATTAATGGTGAAATTGTCCCCTATATTAATGTTAAATTCCCTTTATTATTGTTTTTATCCCGGGGTGATCAGGGATGCTCCTCTAGTATGTGGTAGACCAGTTCGGGCACCAGATTACAAGGAGACCCAGGATGGTTTGTTAAAAAATAGTACAAGATAATATCTGTTCCTGAAAAGGGTCCAGGTTTTTTGAGACTCACCTTATCATTATTTTGGGGTTAGTGATAGAAATTTGATAGGACTCTCAGGACTCAGGTTTTAGGTCTAACAAAGTGCTTAGATAGATTTTTCTTATACTAGATTTCATGTTTCCATTAGTGGATGGAAATTTTATCATGTTTCTGTGGTTATTGGGGCTTTTTTTTAGTATTTTTGTTGTCGAGTATTGTTTTTATAAGATATAGGTAGATTTCAGGAAATTTCTAAGGAAATTCCCTAGTTGGAAGTAGTAAAATTGAAGGATTTTAGGTGGTTTATAGTTAAAGTGAATAGTTTATCCAACCATGAAGAACCCATGAAAACCATTCTAAAAAAAACATCAAGTGGAACTTGCACTATTGGTGCACATTCTGAAAAACAATACATACAAACTGTGCACAATGATGAATGTTGGGAAATTTTTTGTTTCCCATCTTTTATTAATTTCTTCCCTTCATGGGTTTTTTAGTCTTATTTGTGGATGTATATGTGTTCTTTTTTTGGTTTCTAAAATATATTGAAAAGAAATGTATTATGCTTGGCTCTTTATTATGTTTTTGAAAAACTTATTTTGGTTACATTGGTTACTTATATAAAATACTTTTAAAACCATGAATATTATTTGGGTGAGTTGAGGTTTTCATATGTAATGTTTTGAAACCATGGTAAATAAAATTTTATGTTTATACAAGTTTTAGAATTATTTTGGTTTTTGGTGTGAAATGTTTTTGAATATTTTGTAATAATACATGAGGTATTGGTTTTTTTCTTTTGTTTGTGGTTCCCTTGAGTGGATGTTTTGAGTAATTTTTTAATTATATTTTTCTTTTTCTTGCATCTTTTTGTTATAATTATGTTGATTACATTTAAAGTTGTTTGAATGAGTGATTTTCATGGTTTTCTGATATTTTAGAATGATTGTACCAGAAAGGAATTAGTAATTCAAGAAGGGAATGCCTCGGGTAGATTTCCAAGTGATCTAGGATTTTTCCTTATTTTTTCTACTCTTACCCAAACTCATGGTGGTGTGGTAGATCCAAATTCCTCCCATCTTTTGGATCATGTGTTATAGTTAATAAATTTGTACCCTCTAGTTTTCTATAGGATTAGGGACACCATGAGGTGAATAATTGGTTTGAAAATACAGAAGTGATTTTTGGATCACTACAAACTCTAAAAACCATTACGTTAAGATTTATTGTTCTCTTGTTTAATAGTTTGAGTCTATAATGGTGGATCTTTGCTATTTATACCCAACCATTCAAGGCTCTCTCTTTGAAATACTTCATGTCTGCTTTGATTCGGTGTTTTTATCTTATATAAGTGAATGTTGGGAGTGAGATGTAGTTTCTGGGTATCCTCAATTGTGAGAAGCTAGAGATATAATTTTGTGATCATTTCATTGTCATGGAACATTTATTTCTGGAGTTTTCTATTGATGATGTGAATAATGTGTGGGTTTATTTCTAGATTCCTATGTTTAGAGATTCAATATGTACCATTGCAGTCAAGTATGGATACCCTCTAGGAAGTAGTTTTAATGTTCACCATTGTCAAAAAAATATAGAAAGGGAAACATATGGAATGTGATTCATTACTTTCAACTTTTGATAGTAAAGAATATATAGCTAGAAAGAAAGGGAAACATATAGGTGATAAGGGAAGAAATTTATCTTCTCAACCAACGGTTCAAGTATCAGTTAAGTGAAACCTGTTATTGATTTGATGTGTGGGAATTACAGGCACATTCAATCGTCCAGTCATTTAGTTATGAACATATTTATCTTTATGGCTACCAGGCCACATTAAGAGTTTAGATGGTCAAGAATCAATTTAAAAATACTTGGACCTTGTTCGTATCCAGTTAGTGGGGTCTTATTTTGTTACATCCACTAGAGAGTTGGAAGTAGGGATATATTTTTGGAATATAATTTTTTTGTAATCTTGATTTTTGATTGTGGGATTTTTACATATTTTATGTATCAATATTCATTTTTTATGTAATAAATAAAGATGATTTTGATATATCTTACATATATTTTTGGTTGTTCATGCCACATTGTTTTTTCCAGTTTCTCTTGTTTTTTTTAACCATTGGCTCTATTCTATTCATTAGTTTGGAAATGGGAGGTGTATATAGATCATTATTAGATTCATGGGTGTGTGGTTTAATTTCTCGTTGTCTTGTGGATTCAATTGTATTGTATATATATCCATTGGAATCACCATGGTCTGGTGTCTCAGGGAGTTAGATGTGAACACCCACATATCCCAGACATGATCCTCAGGTGAAGACCCTATCAGTTATCTAAATTTTAATCATTTGGAATGTGTTATACATTTTTTCTTCTTTTGGAATTTTTTGGTAATACTTCATCAGTGGAGCTTCATAATTCCATTTTTATATTTTTAAAATGTGGGTTCTCATTGTCTTTGTTATGTTTTGAAGGAAGAGTTTGTAAGTTAATCCATAATTTAGATTAATTATAAATGTTGTGAAGATGTATTCTAGGAATCCATGTGTTTCGTTAATTTTGTGAATAACCTACCTCTTAATGATTTTAGTGAATTTTCCATTTGGTGAATCTTAATAATTGGTTTCATACCTTATGTCCCCACTAGGGTAGTTTTTTTCATATCATTATCATTTTTCAAAGTATCGAGGTAATTTTTGCGGGATGAGTGTGGAATGGTGGGATGTTTTTGATACCCTAAGTTGTCACTCACTTAGTATTAATCCTATGGATTATTTTTCTCTTTATTTTTGGGGTCTTTTGGGCCAATGTTTTTGAGTTTTTGGGAATTTTACAGGGGTTATGGGTTAAGGGTCATGGTTTTTAATTCATGTGAGATCCCGAAGGGAAAATGTATGCCATATTTGGTGGATATTTTAAGAGAGAATGAGTAAGAAACATAGTTAATATAATATATTTTCACAATTTATTCATGATTTAAAAAATTGTGCCTCTTTCCCACATTGTGGTATTTTTTATCTTTTATTTTTCTTTTTTGTTTGAAGCTTCGACCTCAATCATCGACCAATCAATACTTCTACCCAAAATGCCTCACATGGGGGTTCTTCCCCCTTCCTTGATCAACCGTGAAAGATTATGGGTGGTTTCTTGGTGGTTCTTTATCTAGATTAGGTGGTATGAGATTCTTTTTTTCTTTCTTGTGTATTCTCTCTTTTTCTCTAATACTTCTTATCATAATTATCATACACGGATGATTTACATGGATGGGTTACTAGGATTTTGGGATTTTTATTTTTAATGGTTGTAATCCAAGATTGGTGTCCCTTTCTTATGGTTTTCATCGAATATGACATGATTTAGTCGATTGAGGTATGTGTTTCAATTTCATTTTATTTTATTCAATAGTTTCATTAATTCTTAAGTTTTCTAAATTAATGGTTGGAATAAATAACCATGGTATCGAATATAGAGGGTTGCCTTTTTTAGGTTTTCATTAACTTTAATATATTTTCATATGGAAAATGGCTGGAGTTTCAATCTTGAAATAGTGTTTTGAAGCCAAACGGTATTTATTTCACTCCCCATGTTTGATAAAATATCTCAGATGTTTTTATAAAGGAAACACACATGTTTATAGAGTTTTAAAGAAAAATATATTTCCAATGTGGCTTTCCATTTTTAATTAACTATCGATTTCATGTTTTAAAAAAATTTTTTGTTGTCAAAATATGAAATGGGGTTTCCCCTAAATTTTTTGTTTATAATTATTAACGATTTTTTTCTATTGGAACTTTTTTGGAATTAAATTATGTTTTGAAAAAGGGATTCCAAAATTTATATGTTATTTTTCTTAAATTGAAGGCTCATTTGTCCCCTAGTGATTTTTTATTGGTTATTGTTCCATTATTGTGGACCCATTTATTTTTTTGTTGTTATTATTATCCATGAGATTAATTCTTAGTTATGTGACTCATGTTGTTCTTGTATGATAGGGTTCACTTTGAGGGTAATAAGAAAGGTGCGAATGATTTTTTTATGGTATTAGCACTTAATGATTTTTATTTAATTATTTTATTGTTCATATCCCACCTATGTTATTATTCCCTAAATAAATTAAGGGTTATTAGTGGGTATTAGTGAAAAATATCATGGATTGATTAAGTTTTTCAGTAACGTAACACTTGGATTTGATTTTCATCACTGGGGATAATTATTTGGGAGATTTGTTGGAGAGTTGTGTGACCATATCCTATCAATAGTTAGGTCCACATTTTCATGTCTCATGATGTCCCATTAGTCCTCATGATATCTCTATATAATGCTTATTTTTGTTAATAATTATATTATATAGTTTGGAATGTGTACTGTTCATTTTTTGGATAGACTTACTAGGTGTGTTTATCCTTTGTTGGTTGAAACTTTTTTTTTGGATAGTGTTATTCCGTCCTTTTATTTAACATGTTTCTTCTTCTTTATCTACCCATATTTACTTTTATACCCTGTGTTGGTTGTGTGTATAAGCTTTTAAAAAATGGTAAATTCAATTCCAAATATTCTTCCATTTTAGCATGTTATTGAAATGTTATAAACTAGGTGTCTGGGATTAATTAAAAACGAATTATGTTTAAAAAGAATATTTTCCTTGGAATTAATTTTGTTATGAAAAAAGAAAATTTTCCTAAATTGCTTTTATAATTTATCTTTTCCTTGAGGAAGTTAATTATTCAAAAATTAATTATCCCATGATTTTCGGGTGAAAATGAAAACTTATTTTGGCATGCCTCGTTTCCAAACTAGCTTGATTAGTTTGTTTTTTATATGAAATTAAATAGACTCATGGTGGTATCCTAATGTATTCTACTCACACCCTATATATTAACGTTGGTGCTTATACAATCTTCATGTCTCAGGAAGTTCTTTTTAGGTCTAGTATTTTAGATTGGATATGGTGCCACATTCTTGGATAAGTAGTTCGAGTTGGGATATTGTTGGAGACTTGAATGTCTAGTGGAATTGGTGATATGACCTTCAGTTTAGAAAACTGGTTTTCTTGAGTTTTCCTTTTCCACTTTGGTATTTCATTATGTTCTATTTGATTATGTTGTAGTTCTGTAATTATAATAATTTATTATCTATTTAATATTCCTTTTAGGTTATGTGATGGTCACTTTATGTTATGATTTTTTGGATGTTTTTTTGTTCGTCTTATAGAGGGAAAAATCATCATCAATGGTTATGCTAAATATCCTTGATGTTTTTCATCATCCTGGGGTGATCGAGGATTCTATTTAGGTATGTCACAGGCCAGTTCGAGCACTGTATTAGATAGTAACTTCAGTTTTTTCCATACAGTGTCATATCCCTTTCTTGATATATTATTTTGTGACCATAATAGATAGGATTATCTTTTTCTTCCATGGTAATGGTTAAAATAAATATATAACCATCCCATTCAACTCACCTTGAGTTATCTCTTCCTTTTGGAAGGGAAATATATTATCTTTATCATTAAATATACTACATACCACCAATGAACCACCGAATGAAATCTACCTTTCCACAAAATAAATCACATTTTTTCTTATTGTATAAAATTATGTGGTAAAATGATACAAATTGATAATTATTTCAGGTTGAGATACTGTTAAACATGCTCATAGATAGGAAAATATGATTTCACCTGAAGCATATAGTGTTCATATTGGAAGGTTAACCCTCGTGATCTCCATTAAATTTTATTATTATTTCTGAACTTCATGAGAATAATTATGAATTAATATTATCCCTTAACACCTATTATTCATACATCATCTATATCCCATCCATATAATGTATCTTGACCACATGACATATGATTAATATTAATGTCATTTTATATTGACGTTATCATTATAGGTGAGAACTTCTATAACCTATTGATACAACAAATAATATAAGGAAATTTAAAAATAATTAGTGGACACAAAAGTGCCAATATTATTATGGTAATAATACATATTACATAAGTCATTGTACACATTATATGGTAATAAAAAATTATTGTTCAATTTTGTTATAGGGAACACACTTTTAAAAATCTCCCACTCTCAATAGACCCACCTTATTAAAATTAAACATGTTAGCTCTCACATGATAAGATTATACTTCAAATAATCAATGGATTTTTTTCCTTAGACATGTTATGTTGTCTTATATGGATACACTGCTATATCTAAATTCACCTCTATATGTAAGACTCCACAAGTGATGATATCCCCATGTATATGTCTTTTTTTCATATGAATAGTCTTGAAATATTTTCTAGTACCTTTTTTATAATTCCATGTACTTAAAGAAACCATTGTGTATTTTATACTAATTCTTTAGCTACATTAGAGTCCAAAATATATTTGGTATTTGTAGACATGGAAGCCACTAGATTCAATGAGTTACACTTGGTCATTACCATAGCCTAAATATTATTTTAGATATAACTTATCCCTAGAAACAATACTTTGTGACCTCTTATTATTATTGTCCCTTCTTTCACTCAAACTTGTTATATATCCCTTATACTTTTTCAAGTATAATTAGATTGTTTGGACTACTTCCCATGTGGTTTTTGTTGACTTAATTGGTATTTTCCAATAATAAAATATATATTGTAAATATCATATCTAGCCAATATAATTACATTTGTTATTGATCCATCACTATAGAGTGTGGAATTATAATCAATATAAAAATCTTCAACTATGTGCCATTCATGTATTCTTATGGAGAATTATTCCATGTGACATTGGAATCAATTCTCTCTTGAATTGTGTAATGTTATATTTTTTTATTACATTGTTAATATAAAGACATTTAACTGGTCTAATAAATCATTATATCTAACTTAATTAATCTTTTTCCCAATATCATAGTTCTGTACATTATGTTAATATTTCTAGAGATAATTTCATTATTATCTTAACAAACTATTTGACAAAACATCTATTTTCAATATGTTTTTAATATATTTTACTTGGAAAACTATGGATCTCCCACTAACCTCTTGTAGACACCTAGAATACCTTTATTCCAAATGAATATTCTATGATTACTATATTTTTGTTAATCCATAAATAGAACTCTACAAATATCATTTCTTATTGGACTTCTTTGGTTTCATTATCCATGTCTGATTGTATAAAATTAAAACCTTCCAATAATGGTATCCAAAACATCTAACTCACTATATAATGATCATAGAAGTTTACTATAAAAAGTTTAATTCAAATGGAATTAAGCATAATGATTTTTTATTACCAATTGAACGTTATTTATATCACTCTTATACCACCCATCTATAGTTTATCCTTAATACATGCCAAAAACAATACATTAATTAGATAAAATGCCAAATTTTAGTGTTTATTTTGGTACATGGAATCCATTTTATGAATTCATATAAAATTGTTAATCATATATTATTTAAATTTACTAATCTCTTTTGGGATAAATTATTCTTAATAAATAATATATCACCCATCACGGTGAATATGAAACCAAAACTATGGTTTAAACTTTCCTATTCAATATGTCCCTCTAGAATATTGTATTTCACTGATAACCTATCGAATATATTCCTATTCCAAAAACTTGTGCAACTATTACCTTCACTCAGCCCAAGTCAATATTTCTACCACTATCAAAAATATAGATTTACATATTTTTATAAAAATATACTATATCACTGGAATTTAAATTTTATATATTATAAATATATTTAATATCTCAAAAAACATTAAAATAATTACATTTTATTCAAAATGTTTTATTCTTGATTCAATTTTTTTATTGACTTGGACCTAACAAACTATTTTTGACTAAACAGATGATTTGTGACATAATGGATTTATTTCATACCATTACTCAAATAATATCTATTTACATAATAATTAACATATAGTTATGGGTAAACACCTCTATTCATGAATCACTCCTTGAAATGATCATCAATATTTTTCAATGATTATAATTATCATCATTTATCCTCCTTATAAATACATCATATATTTGATGTGTATAAGAATATGTGATTTTTTTAATAAACACAAATTAACTTTTATTGATCAATGTATTATTTTAGGACTCATTATCGATCATCCTTCTAATAATATCATTGATTTGTTGTGTATAAAGGAATGTGAGTCTATGAATAAATCCAATCTACATTTTTAATGATGGTTGAATGCATGGTTGAGATATTCTTTGATACATGGGAACAAATAAACTCATACCTTTTAACCATAAATTTCCCTTACATCACTACTATATTCACAAAATTTATTAAAGGAATATCATGAAGTGTATGAACCTATCTCCAGATTATTATTATAATAGTTTATGTTGACATGATAAACTATAGTTGGAAGGTTTGTGGATCACCTTTATTTAAAGAGGGGTATTTTTAAAACATAATAAGTTAGTGTGTCAATAATACATTTGTTTTTTGATCCAAAGAGACTAAATACCATATTGGGTATATCTTTAACAGTTAATTCTTGTTTTACTTTGAAAAGGATTTTCATACCCCAAATTGGTATAACTGGGTCTTTCATTATATATTCATTATTTATTACTGATGATTAAAATATTATTGAACAATTAACTGAGTATAAAAAACAAAATAAATATTCATTACAGAAAGAATAATGTCTTGTTTTGTCTAAAATTCAATCATGATAAATGTTTTGGAATTTAGAATACACAATAATAGTTTCAAAAGAATCAACCTAATGGGAAATAAAAATCTGGTGCATCATGTCACTGACATTAGTGACAGGCCTATATCATGGGTAGTGATGTATTAAAACATCCCCTCACTACCCATGATATAGGCCTGTCACTAATCAGATAATTTCGAAGTATGATTTTGGTTGGCCAACATGATTAACTCAGGTATACGAGAACTATTTTGTGGAGTCTCATGTCTAATAATGGATAATGTTACTTGAAGTTGAAACAAGATTTATATGAAAAATTGTTTTCTACCAAAATTTGATTTGTTAAACCACAACTTCACTAAAACTATTTAGTATTAGGAATCACCCTCAACTAAGAATAAAGAGAAAATCATATAATCATTGTTGTTCAAAATTATGTAATGTAATGCATTAATGACATAAAATTTCCTCTAATGTGTTTTAATAATTCCTTGAAATACAAATCCTTTTCTATTTATTATGCTCAATCTGTGTAAGAAATCTCTGAACTCATCCATGATAAAATTGAAAACATTCACTACACAAGTTAATTTTATCTATCCATTCATATATATTATTCTATGTTATTGTGTCTATTAACATATAAGAATAATAATAAACCATGAATAAATAAATAAAACTAAAATATGTGGTTATGAACATAGTTTATCCATAAAAAAAATAATGGATCAACCTAATTCCTAAGGATAACACCTTGAGTCACATCGTACCTAAGTAAAGTGGTAATAATCACACATCCAGTGCATCAAACACCCATATGGTATATCACTAAATATCAGCTCAAATTACATCACATTTTCCCTCATCGTATAGGCTGGGGGATATCAATAATTCAGAATATAAATAAATAACTTTTAATTGGGCATGCAATCCCATATATATATGATGGTGGTAAAAAAATACACAAATCATTATTTATTAAATAATAATTACTAATAAGAAAATTTAATTAATTAATTAAATTAATATATAAAACTACACATAATTTGGTTGGTATAAGGATAAATATCAGTCGGTACACATTTAACTCATGTAAATAAATTAAAATCTCCTATAATTCTACATTAGGTTAGTTTTTTTAACTAAAATAAATCAATACAATTAATTCATAAAATATTAGTAAAATGGTTCTAAAAATAATTTTTTTAATTGTAATTTTTTTTATATTTCATGATATTTTGTGTTCATTAATTTATGAGATTTCCATGAATTAATAAACCTCAAATGGGATTCTGGTACTTACAGGACCCAAAATAGAATTAGTGGGTAGGGTTTGGAATATGGGTTGGCATACTGAATCACCCCTCAAGGGTTTTTAGGGATAGGGGTGACACCCTTTGGGCACCGAAAATACCTAATAAAAAAGTCACCACCTATGATTCTTATGCATTATTGATAATACCCCCCTTCATTAATGGGGAAAAATAAATTTAGGTGGATGAAATTTCCCACCTACAACAATTTTTTTTGGTTTTGTCCATAATCCAACATCAACATGGGTGCCCCCCCTCCTCTCACACCTATAAGGGCATCATTTCTAATAAAATTCTTATACATTACACATGTATACCGAAGTAGGCACCCATTACTATTCTGACAAAATGAATTATCATCACTAGAACTTCTCCTACCATTTCTTCTCACACAATATCATCGATCAGTGATGAAATAATCTTTCA
Organism: Viscum album; assembly: GCA_963277665.1. Lineage (NCBI taxonomy): Eukaryota > Viridiplantae > Streptophyta > Magnoliopsida > Santalales > Viscaceae > Viscum > Viscum album. The sequence continues at coordinate 1,416,599,294 of OY728123.1, read as the reverse complement.
CTATTGAAATATATAACCATTCTTCATTTTTATCATGAAAAATTTTAAATTTTATCATTAAATGTACATAACATTGCCATTAAATCTCTGATTGAATCCCCATTTACAGAATCAATAACGTTATAATTCCCTCTTGAAAAATTAATGAAAATTTAATTTTTTAATTTTGATTAATTAAATAACCAAACTCTTATATATTAATTTCTGTATTGGGAACACTAAAAAATCATGATATATAGTAAATTAAGAAAACATTTAGTTCAATGTTATGAAGTCATTGACAGAATAATCATTGTTAAATTATAACTCGAGGATACTGTGAAATTCATATTAATCATGAAAACATAGATTGAAACCGCAACACTTATGATTTCAATCAGAAACTAATTTCACTTGTTTTCGGTAATTGTTTCTTAAAGAAAAAAAACTATGCACCTATTAGATCATCCACACACATTATAGAATATTTATGACTCAAAGATTATCAATTTCTCAGTACCAACATAGATAATTGATGTTGTCCACAATGATCGACTGATCAAGGGAGGATTTTGTCCTTAATATGAGAAAGATGCATGGATCAGGTTTCTCAGAGACACACTTTATATCTCTATAACTTTTGAGATATATGTTCCACATAAAATCATGAGTGTAATGGTGTGTAGGATTACTATCTTACATTTCTGTAAATGTGAGGGTTCCATTTAAAATAATTACAATAAAGACCTTTTATAAATAATACACTTTAAATCCAACCATATTTACTACGAATGACATAGTGAACATGTAATAAACATTTTAAATATTTTATCACATACTTGTGTCATCCAAACTATGTTATTTGTTGAAATATGATCTAGTAACTTGACTCATCACTCCCATAAATATTAAATGAACCTTGAGTAACACTATTTATTTATAAAATATTATCACTATTATTCACATAACACTTGTGAATAAAATAAGGAAATAAATTCAATTCCTCTCATTCTAAACTCCAAGAATAGTGAATTTATTTATTTATCATTATCTATTAAACATAGAAATATCTCTACCCCCACCAAGTGGATTACCATATCCAAAAATCTAAATCACTATAATTAGAAAATATTTTAAATCTACTATCAATGTGAACCTCTAGGGACTTATCTAGATATAAATTAGTTATAATCAGAGACAAGAACTCGGTTATTGAAATTAATCTAGTCACCTATGGTGATAAATTTTATTTATAAAAAAATCTCCCACGAACACACTCCATGACATATAATCTCTTTGTCTAATGATATCTCATAATGCAGGATACACACTTTCTATAATCATTTATTCATGATTTATTACTTTGTGACCTTACTAGATGGAATTACATATCAATAAAAATGGATTTATTAATGGTAATACTATCCTTGTTAACTAGGTCCAAAATATCTTTTCCTTTCAGAAGTGACTAATCCAATTGTGATCATTCAAACAATACCATACCACCAATGACACAATAGACACAAGATACCTCACCATGAAATAAATGTCATGGTTTTAATCTAAAATAAAAGTACATTTTCAAATGATAAAAATTGATAAATATCTCATATTGAGACACCAATACACATTATTTTATATAATAATAACCAATGACACCCAAAACACGTGGTCTCCCTATTTTCAGTTCTGTCATCATGTTCTCTTTACTACTGATCACCAAGTATGAACATTATGAGAATAAGTCTCAAAGCTTATGATCCCCCAACACCTTCTAGTATTCAATCATCTAATACTCATTAGAATCATCTATATATAAAATAATACATATGTTTAAGATTTATTAAATTATATCTCAAGTTTCTCATTATTGGTGGGAATTGTTATAACATATTTATACAATAAATAACATAAGGGAGTTACAATATAAACAGTGGAAGAAAAATTACCAACAATGTTATGGTAAGAATACATTATGAATACCTCATTGTATAAATGTTATGGTAGTAGAAATTTAATCTTTATTTTGGATCTTGGTAACCCAATTTTAAATAGTAAAAAAATCATCACCAAAGTGACATCTAAATTATTCTTGACACAATATCAAATTTCCATTAATTTCTGCCACATTTAGTTATTCAAATGGTGGATCTTATTCTTCATGATGTGAAGTTAAGACGCCCTTTATAAAGAATTAATAAAATTTTATTAGTATTATTTACACAATGAATATCGGTTCTTAACATCATGTAGTTTACATTAATTAAAAATATTAAATTTTGGAAAACTCAAAATTTTACTTTTGTATCATTATCAAAATTTCCCAAAAGGATTATCCTTATGGGTTTGGAAAAGATTAAATATAGTCTAGAAATCAAATTTAAATATTTTTGGATGATTATTAAACTAAAATAGTGATTCCTATGAAATTATGAATGATACTTACATAGTGATAGTGATGTTGATGCAAATTTGAATGATTCCTATAATGAATAAAAATTATTTTTATATAGAGTGATGATACTAAATAAAGTTGATGATTAATCCTTGTATAGGTATAGAATAAAAACTTTTATGTCTTACATTATCTCAAAACTATCCTTATTATTATATGTATATCTCTAAACTTTTTCCATATCTATGGTCGTACATGTAAGCATAATCCTCTCATAAGAGGACTTAGGAAATTTTTTAATCAAAATTTTAGAATTAAATATTTCATCAAATAATTATATAACATAATGAAAATAATTTTTGGGCCTCTCAAAAATTCCCAAAAACATTCCCAACACCTTAAAACACATATCATGAATGTTTGATTATTCTCAATCATTATTGATAATAAATTCAACCTTCTTCAACTATCTCATGCGGAACTCCAATCCGCCCATTTAAATTTGTTTTAAACTACATTATAAACTTTTCAACTCTAATAAAAAAATATTTCAATGATTAATTAAATCACATCCTTTTTTAAATTACAAGTTTATTTAAAACACACTATTATATAAGGTAATTTTTTTTATTATATTACAACTCTTAGTTATAACCATTTATGGCCATGTGAAATTTACGAACATACCTTCTCTTTACACAACCATTATTTTTATCTCTTTAATCTAATAAAAATATTATCTTATAATTTTTATAATAACCATATCTCATGATTGGAATGTAATACGCACTAAAATATTGTATCCCCATTAGATAAATATTTGTGTCAACATTTTCTTCCCCTTTGAAAATATAATCCATATACTCATGGGGGTCGAGATTCCACACTTCCTTAAGTGATAGGTGGAGGGTAAACATCAATTATTAGCCTTATAACCTCTATCATTTCTATGTAAGTTTTTTAGTTAATATTTCTCTACCATGATTATTGGATAAAATGTATTAAATATTAATATAACCATTTCGAATTTTTATTTTATAAAATGACATTAAATGACATTAAATGTCATTATTCATGGATTTTTCGTTCTCAAATGGGTTATTTGAAAGATCTATAACATTTTATGGTCACTATTAATACTTGGTGAGTTCTCTAATTCAACTGTCAAGTCTTATAGGTTAACTTATATTCATATCATCTAATTATAATCATGTGTAGTTATAATGTTTTCATATTAATCCGTTCACAATTCTACAGAAGTATGCTGCTTGCTATGCCTTGAAAAAAACATCCACCAACAATGTATGATCCACCTAATGTAGACTTCCTAGTAGGAAATTCTCTTGCCCAAACTATATTTTCAAATCCATGGGAACTCAAATTATAATTTTTTTGTATAAAAGGATGAAGGTCAAAGTGATTTTACTGTATCTAAATATTATTTTTACTTATATTATATGAGTGTCCTTTAGATAACTTTAAAACCTATAATAAATATTCATATAAAACCATTTATATGGTTTAATGTTTCCAGGTAGAAAATTATACAAATGATTTGTATAAACTCCTAACTAAAAAATATTTCTAGCCTCATCCCGTTTTAACTTTTTTCCAATGACTATGACAGAAGATACCTCTTTGAAATATTGCATTTGAAATCTTTTCAACAATTCTTTAACATATTTATCATGGGATAGAAATATATGGAAACCCTTTGAAAAATATGTAATCACATCAAATAATCCATCTCTCCTAAAATTGATATCTCAAAATGTATCTTCATATCATTATATAACGTTTCATAAAATAATTTTTACCACATGAGAAGATATTTTCACCAATATATAAAATTAATATAAGGGTACTTATGGACAAATTATTCAAATAAATGTATCTTTCATTCATTCCCATTGAAAGTGTCATACATATAAAAAAACGTATAACATAGCAAACTAGGATTTGAAAGCCTGTTTCAAGCCAAATAATTCCTTATTAAGAGTGAATGTGATGTTGAAATATTTATCAAGATTGGATCTCCCAAAGTTATAAAATAAAGACCTAATTTTCAAGCCGCCAAAGAAAGGAATGAAAATTTCACATACCTTTGATATATTTAGTAATTTATAAGTACTACCACATCCTAGAATCAATGCTATCATTCTTAGCTATTGGAGAAAATGTTTCATCAATATCAAATCCTATAATTTCAGAGTAACCTTTGTAAACCCTCAAATTCAGAAGGTTTTAATAGTATTTTAAGGTTTATAAATGGTTTAAAGGGTTATTCATATTTTTTAGTGTTTTAGATGGTGTTTTATGATTTATAAGTTTCTTCCCAATTCCACCTATTTATTATTTTTATTTTTAAAAACCCACCTGGTTCCAATAACATATTTGTATTAAAGACTTGGAACAAGCTGTAAATTAGAGTTATTTTCAATCTGATCAAGATATTCTTTCATAAAGTTGATCTATTCCTTATACTAAACAACCTTATAAATTGTTTGTACTAAAAATTAGTACATGAGGGAAGAATGGTTTTCCAATATCAATATCTCTATTTGGATATGTGTATATTTTTTTCAATTATGTTTTCATAATAAACATGCTTCTTTAAATATCTTATTTCACTATCTCTAATTATAAACATTCCTATATTCATCACTTGTTTGTTATGTGTCAATATCAACAGAAATGTCTGAATTCAAATCTACATCGTCAATCTTATTTTCTGAAACCTACATTATTCCATATCCCATATTCATGAAATTTGTCTTAATAAATACTTATATTTTGTTTTTATTTTCAATGATTTTCAAATTATAAAATTATAACATCTTATTTAATATTATATTCTCTCATTTAAAGGCATTTAAATTTGAAAGGTATCCCATTAAATAACCTTAATATAATTTTTCATCAAATTTAAAAATATTTGTACCTTTAATATTCATAAGGAAAGGGTTTAAAAACATTATAATGTATTTTACAATTGGATACATTTATCAAAATAACATATGGTGTTATATTATGTATATATTTCAAAAAATATATACATTTATTTTTCAATATAGTTCAATCATCTTCTCTCTATAAGTACTTTGAATATTTATGCTCTACTAGAAAAGTCATTCATATCTCAACAATGCTCCCAATTTTTCTTTTATATACAACGGTTTGATAGGGTTGTTCATGGTGTTATATATTGGTGAATTATCCCTGTATTTCAAAGATAAATTTGAAATTCATTGGATGTGTATTCATTTACATTGTTTTATATCACTTTTTGGATGTAGACACCAATATCCATTTCAATTTTCCTTCAAAATATTTCCAATTATTCAATTTATTCAAACTGATGCTCCTTAAATAAGAAATATTTCTTCTGAGTATAATCATCAATGAATATGATAAATAATGATAGAAATTTGTTTAATGTTGTCTCACATGACTTCTCATATCTGAATGAATGAGTTTTAATATTATAGTGGATAAAATATAAACTATTTTGTGAGACACTTGAACCATCTTCCCCTTTTCAAAAATTGTCACATTCATATTATTTATCTCTATTGAGTGGAGGAAGGTATCTCAACACTTTAGGTTTTGTGATTTTATTCATATTATTTAGGATTATATTTAGAAGCCTATTATTCCATAGTTAATTCTCATCATTTGCACTAATGTATAATGATTTGGATAGATCACCAATTTGGAATAAACTTCTACTTATTCATTAACCTATTATAATTAACCTTATAGATTTATATTTATTGATGATGGATGTGTTGTTCTTGTAGAAAACTTCATTACCACCATCACACAAATATCTAAAGATTAAAATATTGTGTTTCAACACTTCTATATAATGTTCATCCATGCATTGGAACTTTTTTGAATCAAGTGAAGCAGTTCAATGAAATTTGATTTTGGGAACTCTCATTGTTGAATATCACTTATCCGGGGAGATCCACTTTTGTTATACTTAATGAGTGACTTCTCTTGTTTACTTTTCTTCTGAATACTTTTACCTTTATCATTATAGGTGAACTATCCATGGAGATTTTTCATAAATTTCCAATTGTAATGTCCATTTTTATCACATATATAACAAATTATGTATATGAATTCCAATATGTTTTTAGAGACCAAGCATGATGTATTTATTCCCCCTAATCATCTTCATTAGAGACTCATTTTTCCATCATTGTGCTTCTCCCTCTTCATTCATAACCCCTTCATGGTAAGGAAATGTTGTACCATAAAGCATAGGATTTGTTACTATGAATCCCAAAACAACATCAATAGCCAAAACAATTTATATTTTATTTTGTTTGTAATTTTATCTATAAAATTACATTATATAATTCTTATTTTTTGTTCATATATGGAAAGATCTTGATTATGATTGGGAGATAATGAAATTATTAACATTTTCCTTTCTTATTCAAGTATAGGAGAGTGTTTCTCCTAATTCTTTATATCATAGAGTTAGTATTTTCAATGATGACCAAAACCATTATAAAAACCATATTCATAATCAGAATTTCTAGGGATATATGTAACCTTTTTTTTCTAATAGATTCCTCATATAATATAATGGTTTTATATTTGACTTGATAGAAATTTTGGGGTATTATTCTATATTCTTCAGTTCAGTTTTAGATAAATGGGACTTTTATTTTAGCTTCCATAATTCATCTTCATTAACATCCATTTTTTCTTCAATATATTTCATAATCTTCTCCTTTATGGTAGCTTTCATATTCGATCACTTGATCTCAACAATGAGTTTTTTTTATATTTTGAGAAACTATTATTTAGTATCAAATTTATTGTAATTTACCTCCATTAATAACATGATCACTTTTTTTAAGATTTTTATTCTAAATAAGGAAATATTATTATTCAAATTTGATCTTATGCACTATGTTTGTTTCTTTACCTCCTAACTTATAACTACTTGAAGAAATTTCATGATTCTCAACATGTTCCATGAAGATGGAGATTTTATTAGTAACTTCATCCTCTTATTGGATACTAGTGAAAGCATCAGCAGCTTCTTATTCAATCATTATATTTTTTATTTTCATTATTTTTTATATCTTCTAACTATAACTATAGATATCACTATTTTTGAGATCTTTCCACTTCTCTTATGTTAAGGTTTTTCATCTTGATCATTACCATCAAGCTCACAGTTCTTATTATTTGGAATGATTTTCATAAAAGTTCCAAATGTCACAATTTTTGAATCATTTTAATGTTAGTTTCCCATTATATTTTCCATTTAATTTTCCATAATTTTTAGAGATAAGAGATATGATTCTATTTCTATCATTATACATGTCTTTATCATCATCGGACTCAATGTGTTCCCACCATGTCCAATCCGGGATTACTATGAAAATTTACTAAACTGGAGGCACCATGTAACCATAAGAGCACCTCCCTATATTCTAGAGGCTATTTATTAGAAGCGGGGGTCTAATATTGTATTTTGAGAAGACAATAAAACCACATCAGAGTGTAAAATGATGGGTAAATAACCAGGAATCAAAAATAAAAATATTTCAATATATTATATAATAAAATATAATTTTTTAATATTAAATCATAAAATATGTGTGGAAGTAAATATAACCTCAACCAATTATGCCAATATGGAATATTGATTGCCCAACGAGGATATCTCATATATATAAGATAAATAATAGAAAATAAAATACACAGGAGGCTACATCCAATACTCTCAGCCTTCTCTCATCCATATCTCTTGATCTATTCAAGATTCTCTAGTTGATCATGAAATATCGGCCCATGAACCAACCTATACTTCAAAAAATTTAAGGGATGATTGGGTACCCAATTGTAATGGCCTCTCGAGTAGTGTGTGAGAACATAACATAGTAGGTCCCTACCAATGAGATTATATACATATCCAAAACATGTAGTGACATGTGACTATGAAACCCTCATATAAATAAAATAATAAACTATATAATCATAATAAAATAATCGTCATTTATCTTTAGGACATCATCCCTGATCATGCATACCTTCTTTGGTCAGTGTGAGAGTGTATCTGAGCAGTTCATCTAATAATGCCAACCATAGTATGAGTCCCAATAGCTTATCCCCAGGAGATAATCCAACATGATCTATAGTAACCAACTAGTATTGGGGTTGAATACACTACTTGTGGATATATGTTTCACATCTAGGGCTTCACAACCTATGAAATGGGTGGTATTGATGCACTCGATTTGTGTATACATTTTCATATATATTATTGAAAATAAAAACATGTTTTAAGCAAATATATTATGTTTCATGACCATATTCTTTGATTTCGGTGATTCAGATTATACATAGGATGTTTCTGACAAAGATACACAAATCATGGGATGTTTGTGGAAATTTTGAAACTACACGGTGTGTACTTATATACACGCCGTTTACATTCATACGGGGACACTGATCAAAAGGGGGAGTACATGCCCAATTCACCAGCCAGAGACTACACACCGTGTGGATTACCAATACACGACATGTACCAGCTTCTAGATTCAGTTGGTGGAACTTTATAGGGATTACACACCATGTGTGGCGGCGCTACACGCCATGTAATGGCCACCAGCCAGCTGCTGATGCCGTTTGAGTCAAAGACGGTGTGTCTGGCCACCTACCGAAGAAAAACCACGGTAAAATAAAGATGACAAGACAATAGGGCGTATAATTTTATATACACCGTGTACTTTATTTTTCTATAAATAGAGGCATTGGCCTCCGGACCATGGAGAGCCAAAAACATGAAGAGATGGAAACTTTTCCTGCTATATTCTCGAGCCACCATTATACCGCTACTCTGCCATTCCGCCATTCGACACCTCTCCTCAAAGATTATCTGATGATCGCATCATGTATTGAAGGATTCATTTACATTATGTCCTATATGTGTAACTAAACACACCTTGTGTTGGGTCTGTGGACGATGAAGAGTTTTTGTATTTTGGAATGATTTTTGTGGTTGTGTCTGTTCTTTTTAAATTCTTCTTATTCTTCTTAATCAATTGTTAACTATTATTGGGAATTCTGAACCGGACCAAGGATAGAATTCTCAGGGATAGAAAATAAAAATAACACTGAAACAACGTCCTGACCATTGAAGGTATTCGTTGATTCATAAATTAACTAAACTAAAAGTAAGATTTGTGAAATACTGACTACCGGACCAAGGAGTCAATTATCTTCAATTCCAAGACAAAATCAACCAGTCTAAGGGAATCATGTTATTATTATGATCCAGAATGTTGAATTATCATGAAAAACACAACTATATAAGATATCCGCATTAAATCTCCATAATCACCATAGCCTTAACATGCTCTTTTTCCTGATAAATACATAAAAAATTCACCGTTTGTTTTCTCTTAATTTGTTAAATATTATTTCAAGTAAACAAAATAGCTTTAATAATCCCAAACAAGTAAATACACTATAAATTCATTATAACTCACTAAATTAATTATAAACTCAATTGAATTCACGCACTTACCATGTTCTCTGTGGATCGACCGCTCACTTGCACTATTCTAAGTTTAAGAGTGGTTACTATCAATTTGGGGCACCGATAACATACCTTCGATGAAACAACCGACCAAATTTTGGGTCTGTTGCTGGGGAACTGATGGTTTAAGTGCAAAAATTTAGTTGTATTAGTAATTAATTAAGTGAATGTTAAAATTAAAATTCAAAGAAATTTCTTTCCTAAATCCCATTTCTATTTATCTTTTATTTTCCTCGATTACACATGGTAGTTTTATTTTTTTTTTGTACAGCTTCGTAGGTGTATGAGCGGCCACCTCGCACGTTCCGAGGGCACTGAGTCATCAGGGTTTTTTCCAATTGGCCTGGAGATCGAACAGACATTTTTCAGGTGCCAATGAACACTCATGGCAGAACAAAATCAAAACAACCCCACGGATCAGAACAAGGAAGTAAATCCAGCTGCTGTCCTAGGATCTGGACAGTAGTTAGGTCCGGATGACAACCAGATCCAGAAAGCCCCTCTTTCTCCACCATATGGCCATCCACAGCTCCAACAATTCCAACCAGAGCGGATTCCATATTTCAACCATGGTCAGGGGCCATACTATGCCCCTCAGGACCAACAGTACATGTCGATTCTCCCTCCTTAGCAGCCACCTCCATGTCGTACTCTTATGGAGTACAGCCTTCCATCGATCCACAGAGCTGATACGGGAATCGTTCATCCTCCGGTACAGGCCCAGCACATCGAGATCAAGATTTCTATCATGTATCTGATTCATAACATTGTTCAATTCAGCAGCCGGCCCAGTGAAGACCCGAATGCCCATCTCTCCAATTTTTTGGAGATATGCGATACCTTCATGTACCATGTCATTTCTGAGGATTCCATTTTTCTTCACCTATTCCCTTTCTCTCTACGGGACAAGGCGAGATACTAGATCAAAGGGTTGCCACAAAGATAAATTCTCACCTGGGAGGAGCTAGCCTAGGCGTTCCTATCCAAATACATCGCACCATTGATGATGGTAACACTACGGAATGAGATCCACAATTTCCTGCAGCATGATTCTGAATCCTTACACAAATCATGGGAGCGGTTTAAAGAGATGTTACGTAAATGCCCAAACCACAAACTTCAACTTTGGATGAAATTCCAAACCTTCTATAGTGGGTTGACGATGAATACAAAGTCTGTGGTGGATATAGCTATTGGAGGTAAGGTAATGAGAAAATCCCTGGAAGAACTTTTCAAACTATTGGAAGATATGTCTTCGAATAGCTTCCAGTTGCATTCTGATCGGGGGACCCAAAAATGAGGTATGTATAGTATTGATGCTACTACCATGCTTACGGCCCAGTTGAAAGCAGTATCCAAAAAGATCGACACACAGAATCTCATGGGTGCATCTCAAGTTCATGCGGTGAACCATCCAGCATGTGGTGACTGTGGTAACAACCACATCCTGGGAGAATGCCCAGGACCTTCAGTCGACCCTTTGAAAAGTGAGGTGAGTTATGTTTCTCAAAACATAGGGTCGAACCAGTTTCAACAATACCTGAACCAGGAATGGCGAGATAATAATAACACAGGTTGAGGCCAACAACAGCAGAACCCTCCGCCCCAGCGACCACCCACCTACAGTCAGCCACTATATCAGAACTAGTACCAGTGGCATCAACAGCTCCAACAAGGCCCTTACCAGTAGTAAGGGAATCAAAATCCTCGCCTAAAGCAGTCGCGGAAGCCACCACCTCCACCAGCTCAACAACCACCTCAGTAAGACAATACCTCAAGGTTAGAGGATCTTTTGAAGAAATTCATATCAACTACTGAGACTAGATTTCGGATCCAGGAGGCTTCTATTCGAAGCCTCAAGAACCAAATTGGACAATTAGAAAACCAGCTCTCATGGAGACAGCCTGGTACACTACCAAGAAACACTGAGAAGAACCCAATGGAGGAGGCCCATACCATCACTTTATAAAGTAGAAATAATCTTCACCAGATGGATACCGGCATAGTTAACTGCACATATACTCTCTGTTGACAAAAAGGTACAGTTTTAGACCCCTCTTCATCTGAAAATCCATCACCGGAGGCTCAACTAAGCAAAGGAAAAGAGATCGTCAAACCATTTGAGCTCGTATTACCTTTTCTGGAGAGAATGAACCAAAGGATGTTGGATCACCAGTTTGGAAAATTCATGGAGGTATTCAGAAAGCTACACAGCAATATCCCATTTGCAGAGGCTCTGACTCAAATGAAAACGTATGAAAAATTCATGAAGTAAATCCTCTTAAATAAGAGGAAGATAGAGGATTTGGGCACCATAGCATAGACAAATGAGTGCTCTTTAGTCGTACAACATTCCATTTCTCTGAAAATACAAGAACTTGGTAGGTTTCCTATCCCTTGTACAATTGGACACTGTGAATTTGGAAAATCTCTATGTGACTTAAGAGCTAGTTTCAACCTCATTCCATTTGGAGTTTTCCGAAAGCTCAGACTCCACGATCTGAAGCCTAGCTGAGTCACCATAAACATACTAATAGATCCATTAAATATCCAAAAGTGATATTATAGGATGTTCTTGTGATGGTGGGATGATTAATCCTCCCAGCAGATTTAATTGTCCTAGACATGGAGGAGGATCAGGAGGCACCTATTATATTGGGATGACCTTTCCTGGCCACAGGGAATATCTTGATTGATGTGCACCATGGGGAATTGATTTTTCGGGTAGGGGATTAAAGAGTCTCCTAAAATGTTTTGAAGGCGGTCAAACAAGCATCGTTGCCTGATCATGAGGACTGTTCTGTGATAGAAACTGTGGACGATCGCTTGTTGGATGATCTTGTATGTACCTTTATTTATAATCAATTTAACATTTCAGACATTCTGGTGGGAAAAGAGATAGAAAAATTGCAGTTCCTAGAAGGTCAGGGCAGCTACTATTGGGACATTATCCACCATAAATATCAGGAAATTCAAGGTAAGAAGTTCGAGCCAACGACCTAAAATAAAGGCGCTTCCTAGGAGGAAACCCAGAGGTTACACGTCGTGTCCCACTTATATACATGGTGTGTAACTATCTTATTAATTTATAATCTTTATAATATAAATCTATAGAGTAACTAATCAAAAACTAGGGATGATTTCATTGCCGATGGTAAAGTCACAGGAGTTTATCCGAGCCATCCTCAGTTCGAATCCTCCCAACCTACCTTCGGCACGGGGTTCCTCCTTTTCGTACACGACATGTATAGTAATTAAAATATATATATGCTTATAAGAAAACCCATGGTGGGGATGGATTGGTTAGACATGGTCGTAACCCAGTTCCAAAATACCCGGGTTCGAATCCTGGCAACCGCCCCATTTCCATCATTTACCCTTTTAATAAAACCACACGACATGTCTTTCGATATACGTCGTATGTGCTATAATTTTCCTAACTATTTTAAAACTGTTTTCTTATAACATAAATTCATGTGGATGAAGTTTTCAGATCTCGGCCCTAGATCCAAAAGAACCGGGTTCGAACTCGGAGAATCTTCTTTCTTAATCCCCTTCTTTTATAATTAAAAACGACATGCCATGCATTTTCTTCTTTTCGTGTGTATAGGATATAACGATTAAATTGTATATAAATAATAAATAAGGACAGCATTACAACCTTCGCTCCAGTGGATGAGGGCTTCCGTTCGGAATGGCTGATCGCCAGTTAGAACATTGTCCCATGCACCGGGCCAACTGTTGTACGTCTCTTTTTTCAATTTTAAATCACACGGTGTGTATTTCCCGATACACGTCATGTATAGATTTTTTTGTAATAAAATATGTCTATAACTATATATATCTATTTTTATTTTAGTTATTAATAACAAATATTATAAACCTTACTATAATAAATATATATATATATATATATTTAAAAAAACACAAAATAAAATAGAAAAACAAAAAAAAATGTGTTACACATCGTGTAGTCCGGAGGTACACCTAGCTTCACACAGTGTAAGTCGGCTATATAATCTGCGGGCCACCCGGCTTGACACCATGTCGCGCGGCATACCCCTATCCTCTTATCCGTCCCATTTTCTTCTCCTTAACGCCACCTGAACCACCATTCTCAGATCCGTCGATTGTGGGCATTTCGGGTTTTTATTATTCTTGCATTGTGATCCTCTGTCAAGGTACGCCGTTCTACACTCTCTATTTTAAGTTTTCAAATGCATTTAGGGTGTTTTTGGATCTTCCGACCGTTCAGCTTCGGTGGTACATGACCAAAAAATGAAGAACACACGCCATGAACTTCTGCACATGGCCACACACAAAATACTTCATAATTTAAATATAAATTGTGTGTATGTTCGATACACACCATGTACTTTCCCCATCATGATCGAATCATTTTTTTTCACACAAACTCACACACCATTTTCAGGTACACTCCATGTGTGTTTGGTACACGCCGTTTATATCAATTTTTTGGTCCCTCCGTGTGTAGAACATAACATGGCTTCTCAGCCCATGTTCCCATACATGGCGTGTATGTTCGGTACATGTTGTGTATCTTATTTCTTTTGGTTAGCCTGTGTCTTTCCCCCACATGGCCATGTTCCTTGAGTAAAGAACACTTCGTGTTTTTTTGATACACAGCGTGTCCTGTATTCTTTGAACTGATAAAAACATCGCCATGTAGTTTGTAATACATGACCACATGCACTTTGTATACACACGACATGTATGTTCGGTAAATGCCGTGTACCTTTACCTGGTCACTCTTTTGCACCTTCGGCGTGTTTATCTAGAGAACATGGGATCCTCTACATTTTTCACTACACGCGGTGTCCTCTGGATTAACACACCGTGTACGTTTATTTTCCTTTTTTCTCACATTTTCTTTGTTTTGTTTCTTTTATTTTTTTTTCTTTCTTTTTTAGGTTATGGCAGATCGCGATCCATCCCGAGGGAAGCGGCCGGCCTCCGTCACTGAGGGAGAGAGACCCATTTTTTGGTGGATTCGACTCTGACCTCCGACACAGCAAGACCCAGACGCACCGGTCTACGAGCTCCCTCCATTGGCCATTATTCCACCACCGACTACCGCAGTAGAGGTCAGGCCTAGCACGGTTGTACCTTCGCCTACCAGCACAGAGCTTCCGAGCACCTCCATTTTTGCTCCACCAGTTTCCACTCTACCTGCGCCATCTTCATCAGAAGTTGGTTCCACATCTACCGCTTCATCTATCGATCCTTCACCTCTTACAGCTGATCCACCCACAGAGCCAGCTCCTGCTGATGCTCCTACACTTGGACTGGGACCTACATGTGTTCCCTACCCATGCATTGTCTTCCCAGTCACCAATCTGGCACAAGACCGGCTCTAACGCTTCTCTCACCAGCCAATACCGTTGATTGGCCGATACCTCGACAGAAGCATTCCGCAGTAGCTCGGTATTTGGGAGGTCTTGGAGGAGCTCCTTGTACATACTCCACTTCTTGATATTTTCTAGGTTAGCACTCCTATCTTCCGTGATTTCTTTTTGGAGTATGCAGCCTCTTTAGAGTTTGATGTAGTAGTGTACCAAGAGACACCTGGTGATGCGGTGCTCGTGGTTTGATTCCGGCTGGGCGGCCGATGATTCTCCCTCACCATGATTGAGTTTGGTCGAGGCTTCAGCTTCTACCCCAATCCAATCACCCCACCCCCCGTTTCTACCTTTACCCGACCCCAGTACTCTGAGCTCATTTCCATGTGGCGGGAGATCGCTGGGCCTGACCACTGGTATTCCCACACTTCCCAAAAGAGAACCCTTATCACCGACCCCAAACTTCGATTCTCCCACCGATGCTTCAGTGCCATCCTTTTCCCCTTCCATGAGGATATGGGGGTCGTGACCGGTCGTGACATGGAGCTCCTTACATGTGTCATCCGGCACGACTACACAGACCTCTCTTATCTAGCCGCCTCTTGTTTCCACTCTATGATTACCGACCGTCAAGGCAACCTGAACGGTGTGTTTTACGCCACTCGCCTCGCCCACCACCTTGGGGTTTTCGAGCCTTCTTTACCCCATGACTTGTTAGGTTCTCCCGAGCGGATGGAATATCTCATTCTTATTCTAATGGGATTGGACGGGAGGCAGGGGTGCCTACATCCTTTCCTAGGCTCATCCCCAGCCACCGACTAACCATCCTGCCTCGGGTGATGCCCCTGATCTTCTTTCCCCACCCCCTCCAGCTTTTCCACCCCACCCCCTTCCTACAGACCCCACCTCTTCTGGCCTTCCTTCTTCTGGACCACCACCAGCCCAGCCTTCCACCAGACCCTCGGCTGATCTGGCCCTTCCCATCCTCCTTGCTGTGATGGAGCATCAGTTTGTTCGTCTCACCGGCTGCCAGGACATTATTGGTGAGCATTTGGCTCGTCTAGATAGCCGCCAGGACTGCATGGAGCAGTTGTTAGGCCATATTGTTCAACATTTGGGTATTCTGCCACCTGTTATTGCTTTGGTTCCTAGAACTTCTACTGCTTCTCCACCACCATTCACAACACTGGTGATGGATTCCATTCTGCTATCTACTGTGGTCCCTACTGCTATTACTCCTGCCACCACCACTGCTGCCAGTCCAGGGGGGGCTGCTGAGCTTCCTTTTCTGAGTATGGTGCCTGCTGCTCCTACTTCTCTTTCTTCCCATCCTACCTTTGAGACCGAGCCTCGAGCTTCCACGGCTCCTGACCATCTCTTCTGGATGATCTTTTACTGGATGATTCCTCTTTTGAGGTGACCCCATGTCAGGTTTTTGGACATGTGTTTTTCTTTGTAGATATATTTGTTTTCTCTATTGTGCCTATGTTTCTTATGCCTTCGTGGAGTGTTCTTTTTCATTCCCTCTCACATGTACTCCATAACATTTTGGGATGCACTTTTACATCACTTACCATTTTCCTACGCTTCGACATGGGGGGAGTTTTCTTTTTCCATTATTTTTCTTTTCTTTCTTTCTTTCCTTCTTTCCTTACTTTCCCTCGTTCTGGTCCACTATTGTGTCCCCACCTTCCCTTGTTATTTTTTGAGAACTTGGTGGACCACATGCAATTTTCAGTGTGGGGGATCCTCTCCCAATTTCACCCTATTCTTTTCACTTGAACTACTCTAGGAGACATCATTATTAGATTATATATTTGAAAATTTGATGCAATTTTGGTTAATCATATTTATAACTTCTAAGTTATATGTAGGAACTTTTTGAGGGGTGCATTATTATTTTGATTCTTAAGTGTTTTAAAATTATTGATTATATAGTTTAAATTGAAACTTTAATCCTTGGATAATTACATTAATTAGGCTAATAAATTATTTTGAAAGACATGACCTGATTGTCCCTTTATTTATCTTTCCCACTCCTGAGAGGTATTCTAAACCATTCATCATATTTCTTTCTAATACCCTCTTTCTTGAGAGATTCTTAGAATATACATAACTACCAGAATTTGCATGTTTTATTTTCAAAACATGAGGAATTATAGAATTACATTAAAATGATTAAGGAATAAGATTGTTAACCCCTTTATCTCGAGCCTACCCTACATCTTATCCTTGTGAATCCCATAGAGACCATTGATAGACTTTATAGGAAGCCATATTACAAGCCTATTTCCCTTTATACACTAATTCTTTTATTATTTTTTATGATTATTTATTTGATCTCAAAAGAAGGGATTGACAAAAAATGGTATATATTCATGAATTGTCAAGAAATGATGTATGGGGGAGTGCCACTTGATCATTTGTGGAAAAAACAATTCCAAACCTCTATTTGGGAATTTTAGAAAAGTTGCCTTTGTGCTCTATAATAAAGAGAAAAAATGGTACGAACAAAGGGGCCTTGTACACATTTGTTGGTTTGTGACTCTTACTCTTCTAAAGGAGATGGTTGTGATGAGATCTTTTGATAAATCTTGCTGAGGATGTTTTTTTCATTGAGTTTAACTTTGAATATCATGCATTGTTATATATGAATTTATCTTACTTTTTTATGATTCAGAGTTATTTTTCACATATTTACCTACCAACCTTTAGAAACAGAAACATTTGATCCTATTTGAAAAGTTCTCATGATTTTTGTAAAAAAAATTCTAAAGTAGAGAACTAGACTTCTTGCGAACCTATGTATAGAGTCTATATTTCTTTGATTGAGTATAACCTTGTTTAAAAACTTCTTGAGTGTTGAGTTTATTTTTTTTAAGGTAAATCATCAAGTGGCATGCTTATATTTGTAAGGTTGAAAAATGTGTTAAAAGAGGATGTAAGTTGTTAATTAAATTATATATAAGGCATGATTCAACTATCTTATGAATTGAAATTGTTTGGGCCTTGTAGAATTTTCCTAAGTAACTATATCATTTATAACTTTTGATTAATTGAATGCCTTCCTTTTAAAATTATAGACTCTTTTAATTTGATGTTGAGATTTTTCTTGAGGGAATGAAAATGACTAAGTGTGGGGGAGTTTGATGCACCCAATTTGTGTATACATTTTCATATATATTATTGAAAATAAAAACATGTTTTCAAAAAATATATGATGTTTCATGAAAATAATCTTTTATTTTGGTTATTCTATTTATTCTCAGGAAGTTTCTGACAAAGATGCACAAATCAAGGGAAGTCTGGGTAAATTTTTCAACTACACGACGTTTACTTTTATACACGCCATGTACATTCAGACGGGAACACAGATCAAAAGGGGGAGTACACACCCAAGTCAACAGCCAGAGACTACACGCCGTTTGGATTACCAATACACGCTGCGTACCGGCTTCTAGATGTGGTTGGTGGCACTTTTTAGGGATTACACACCATGTGTGGCGGTGCTACACGCTATGTACTGGCCACCACCTGGTCATCGATGCTGTGTGAGTCAAAGACGGCGTGGCTGGGCACCAACCAAAGAAAAACTGCGGTAAAAGACAGTTGACAAGACTACACTGTGTGTACATTTATAAACGTCGTGTACTTTATTTTTCTATATATAGAGGGCTTGGCCTCTAGACCAAGGAGAGCCAGAACACTTGAAGAGAGGGGAACTTTTGCTGCCATATTCCCGAGCCACCATTGTACCGCTACTCTACTATTCCACCATATGGCACCTCTCCTCGAAGCATATCTGATTATCTCATCTGGTATCGAAGGTGTCATTTACATTATTTCCTATATGTGTAACTAAACACCTCTTGTGTTGGGGCTATGGATGATCACGAGTTCTTGTATTTTTGAATGATTTATGCGGTTGTGTCTGTTCTTTTTAAATTCTTCATATTCTTCTTAACCCATTGTTACTGGGAATTCTGAACAGGAACAACGAAAGAATTCTCAGGGATCAAAAAGAAAAATTACTACGAAACAACATCATGACCATTGAAGGTATTTGTCGATTCATAAATGGAATAAACTAAAAGTATGACTTGTGAAATACTGACTACCAGACCAAGGAGTCAAATTTATTCAATTCCAAGACAAAATCAACTGGACAATGGGAATCTTGTCATTAATATGATCTAAAATGTTGAATTCTCTTGAAGAACACAACCATATAAGAAATCCAAATTAAATTTCCATAATCACCATAGCCCCAACACACACTTTTTCGTGGTAAATACATCAAAAATTCACCTATTGTTTTCTCTTAAATTGTTAAATATTATTTCAAGTAAACAAAATAGCTTTAATAATCCCAACCATGAAAATCTACTCTAAATTCAGTATAACTCATTGAATTAATTCTAAACTCAATTTAATTCAAGAACTTACCAAGTTCCTTGTGGATTGACCCCACACTTTCACTATACTAAGTTTAAGAGTTTGTAATATCAATTTGGGGCACCAATAACATACCTTCGGTGAAACGAATTACTAGGTATCCTTAACCCAATGTTCCAATGAAATTGTATGTGGCATCCCAAAATATGAATTTTTTCATATAGCCTACACATAGATCCAAGGAGCATGTCCAATGCATCGCATGCTATAAAAACCACTCCATTTGTGTTTTCTAGGATTCCCAATGAGTGTATTCCATATCTTATATCAACTTCCCTATATGAATTTACCAAAATATTATGAGAATGTTTTCCAAAATCACAACCTAGTTTATCGATCATCTAATATAAATAAATTTATATACACACTCCCTTCACTCTAGAAGATAGTAGGTTCCCCATTATGACCCCCACCATGAGTCCCAGTTTTTTAATTCAAGAATTCAGTGGACCATCCATTCCCACACACACATCTCTAATGATATAAAGAACCGCACTACCCCTACCGAAAGACTAGAATGACTGTACATTGTATGATCCAGAAAATATTAGCACCAAATACATGGAATAAACCAAAATTATTTTATTACAGACCCTTGGATAATATCTAAGGATTCCTATAACACATGTCGGAATAGACATAGCAGGCTCACATTAGGACTTAAGTACTAAGATACATCCCATATTAGTTAATAATAACTACTAAGTGTTCCACCTTAGGGACAATCCATCTCTATAAAACCTACTAATATCCCCTAGGTCACTACATAATAAAGGCACCCTACTCGGGTTCCTCCATCTCAATCTGGTCACTTGGGTCAATGATTGTCACAAGGGATATCATGTTCTAATATAATATCCTAATTCCAAAATGACCTCAAGGGATTTTTAAGTCAAGACTCATTGGAAACTCTCTAAATAGGTGGTGAAAACCTTTCTCAATTCCCCAAGTCACACTAGGATAGTCTTCTCACATAGTCCATTCCGTCTTACACACATTTGAATCTTCGATGAAAACTGAAACCATAAGTCGGGGGATCACCCACCCATAATTCAGATCAAGGGTCCCAATGGATCTTGGGTATCATGAGGGTCTATCATGCGTTAAAAAGGAAAACACATACATAGCCATCACCTTCCTTCATAAGTTAGGTCCACACATGCCTATATATTATCCCTCTATGAATTAACTGCGAATGGAATCTATAGTTAAACCACATGTGTCATGATGTGTCAAATGGATCCTAAGAAAGGACCATTAAGTCTCACCATCCCAGGTCACACCCCTTAAGGGAAATCAAATATCACAGAGTAACATTTTACTTCTATAAGACCTAAACCATCAGTTGTCAAAGAGTTATTCTACTGGTTGAAGGTCAAAAATGGACCTAGATAGTTTGTGCAGCTCAATAATAAACATTGTACATTAAGAAAAAAATTATTTAATTAAAATTATTTCACTCACATTCATTTTTAAGACCACATATCATGAAAAAAAATTCATTAATATTATAAGAGTAATTATGAGGACCACCTACCTCATTCAACTATTACCCACTTTAAAAAATAGCCTAAATGAACTCTATAAGACTCAACCATGACCATCCATCCATCATCCAATCACATGTGGTCCTTAATCACATAAAAATCAATTTAATTAATTTAAGTAAAATTATAATTAATTAATCATTAAAATTTATCTTCAAATTTATGGAAATTTGGACTAATTACTGAAAACCTATCATTCAACCTCGTTACTCTAGAATTACAATAAAGAACTTTCCCAAGCCCCATGAAATACCTCTCACATAATTATGAGCAGAATCCCTAACATAAAAATCTAAAATATTAACAATTTAATTTTTATTTCAGTAAAAATTATATAAAAATTATTATGATTACATACTAGAGGAGGAAAATATGTAAATTTTTCCTCAATTGAGTCCAAAGACTAGATGGAAGCTTTTAACAAGTAGGTTCTACTGAACAACCACTAGCTAGATGACAGCTAGCCACTGGCTCTAAATGCTTCCCCAATATCCTCCAAATGCTCCCCCAAACCTCCATACCACCAAATATGATTCATACCATGTCCAAAATACCACTTTTATGTTGTTAAAAACTTTTTAATTCAAATCCCAACACTAATCTAAATTCAAAACCCTCAAAAAATACAAAAAATTAAATTCATTCTTAAAATCATGTCACGTACATAAAGGATTTCAAAAAAACTCCCCACCATAACAATTATCCTCTTCAAGATGTTTTGTTGATTCTCAAATCACACATCACAACCTGTGTTAGCCATTAATTTCCATTGAAATGGTCACATTATACCTCCAAATGTAAACCACACTTCTATAGTGCAACGTCGGATTCAAGGAACTCAAGGAACCAAAATTTATTCATCATTCATCATCATCATTGAAACATTGAGATGATTCCCCATAATATCCTTCTATCCTGAGGAACCCAAGTGTCATTTTCCACCAAATCATTGTGATTATATCACTCCCCACTATAGAACTTATCTCATAGTGGCTGATCTTAAGACATAGCACTCCTCGCGATTAGAATTTACTACAAAAGACACATCTCATATTCTAATAACACATAAAATATAGTACACAACACACCACACCAAAACACACAACAAAATATATTCAGTTATGGTATCAATACTTTCTCTATTTCAAAATCAAATAATTCAAGCCACATTTCTCATACACGGGGGCCCTAAAAACATTGTATTTTTAAAAAAATACTTCATCAAACCCCTAAACAAATTATTTTTTTCTGATATAATTTACCAAATGCTATGTGAAATGTGACACATCATATACTATATTAAAACACTAGTCTGATATCCTCTGATCAACCCTTCTAGAAAATTCATTATCATACCCACTGATACATTATTCATTTACCAGATCATGATTCCTTAAATTATGGATTCTTCATAAGATCATCTAAACATTCTCATTATTTTCCAAACCCAAATCCAATTGTTGTCCCATGTTTCAATTGATGTTCAACTAAAATCACTATTTTTTGTACCCTAAGCATGAACACACCTCCAATCTGAAACATGCTTAGATTATACATAATTCCAATTTTATCCCAATGTAAATGCTCGAAATCTACCCTAAATTGTATGTTAATTCTGAACATGGTATCCACCATGTAATCAATGAATGATCAAACTTATATGTGAACATCCACTCGAATCCATCGTGATTTTCCACTAATAGAACTCCCCAGATCAATATCCCTTCTAACATGAGGGACACACCCTCAAATGGAAGATGGTTTACTCACTACCATTCATTCCCTCTTACACCACTCCTAGAGAACCATATTAGTAGGTTATATTGATTAAAAAAATAAATGTTAAACTCATCTGAAATCATAATCACCCATCCCATAAACCCTTGATGATTCTATCAATATTTAACCCCAATCGGTTGTTCCACCATACCTAAACCACACACTATGATGCTTCTTCCATTGAGGGACATTCATCACTATCATCAAAACATGGGCACCCATTTGTTAGAGCATGTCACCAATTTTTTCGGTCCAAAACCTTCACATGGACAATCACTAATCTGTAAATAAGTAGGCATTGTGTGTAACCACATGCATCTTCTCAGTCACATCCCAACTTAATGATCATATTCTCCCACATCTCATGATCATGAAACCCAGTTCATGATCCTAGGATTCACATCGCATCAAATGTATTGATGTGTGTCTAACCATGATCACATGCAATAGAGTCTCATCTAACCAAGAGTACTCTTAACACTCCCATTAAAAATTAAGAATTTCACATATGCCATGGTCTATCCCATGGCCACCAACCAACTGAAATTTTCCGAAAACTCCAGAGCATCTAACCATTCTCTATCTATACGACACTCGGAATTAATCTAAATCACACAAGTATATGAATCAATCAAATCTTGTCCTCGAATTCCAACTTTGATACCAATGAAGATCTAAATGATTCGTGTTCTAGAATCACACAACATTATTTATTACTCTTTCTCAATTACCCTACATGGGAGTTCTCATACACACAGAACCCCATGAACAATCCAAATACATCACTTGGTACTACCATACATGTACTGATCATCTATATGGAATCCCCATATCGATCTCAAGAAAAGGAACCTACTCATTCTTTCCTTGTGTACAAAAACTAAGGCACAACCATAGCTGCATCTCATTCCTAGTAGAACCTCAACTAAACCAATATCATATAAACTCATATATACATTCTCCTAGACACTAAATATACCACAAAATGAGATAACCCATCACTCGGGTTACCCCAGACTAGTAAAAACCACCAACTCACCAATATCCTAATCCAAATATCAATGGTCAATATGGTCTAGAATCTAGCCTATAAATCAAGTCCCACAAGACCACTGGTCACTAGGAATAATCCACACACTCATCTAAAATATTACTAGGTATGTCATGGGACAAACTAACCACTCTAGGGTTGAACTTATTTTAGACGTCACATGGAAGAAATCACCACTCACTCCTAGGGAACACACCCTCTCCAAGCGTCTACACATCAAAATAATCCCAAGAGTACGAGGCTATGTACTATGTATTCACTTATACAATTAATATCACCCTATGACAATATCTATCAAGTGAATCATTTTTACCTGATTTAGTTAAGTACAAATTCATCCAAATATATGCATGAAAAAACTATTTAGGTTTTTACTGAATTTTTAATAACTGAACCAATTTGGTATACACCCCTAAGGGGTTTATCATCAAGGAATCAAACTCCTATACCAATCCACTAGTGTCACTTCTCCTCTATGAACAAGGGACCACCTCATCACCCTCGTCATCTAGTGACCCACCATAAATTCACATGACCTGTGATCGTATTTAGATATATATATATATATGGTATTCTAGTTGAGTATTATTCAACAAATAATGTATACAATAAAATTTTATACGAGTTATTGCTATCACTATTGATAGATGGGCCTTGTATCTTGTGATAAAATCCCACATAGGAGGCTTATATTTCAATTGAATCAATCGTGCCTAATCATTATGCAAGAGATGCCTCTTTCATATGTGTTTTAAAATCAATAATTTATTTAGAATTACAAATACCAACACCATATGTACCACATGAGGTGAAATCATACAATCGTAACCACTCATAAACAAAAAAAAATCCCAATCCCTTATTAACCTAGACTTTCTCGCAGAAGAGGTGTTTATGATGTACTATTCCATTATACTTCACATGATATAGCACATTAATATAGCATTTGTCTGACATATCCCATATAATATGAAACAAATAAAAGAAAATATCCTTGATACTAATTTTTCACATCCTGACCCTGTTTACTTTGAAAATTATCTGGACTAGTGGTGAAATTTGACCTCAGAAAAGAATACTCATTTTCCAATGGCATCTAACTAGAATTTGGGGTCTAAGGCAGTACCGTGAGGAGACTATACCCCCATATCATAGCATTTAATAAAAATTAAATATCAAAAAATCATCCACAAAAATAAATATCAGATAGAGTATGCATGAATAAATTAGAGAAGAACCATCAATAACAAGTGAAGAAGTAAATATATATTGAAACGTTCATGCCAGCATGCATGAATGATTTCTCACTATGATGATCTTATATATACATGATAAACAATATAAAATTAAGTACACATGAGGCTCCATCACATACCCTATGCCTCATCTCATCTTAGCATCATGATCTATCAAAGCTGCTCCAGCACGATCAAGTAATATTAGGCCTTGACCAAACCTATACCGTCAAACAAGTTGGGGAAGCTCAAGTACCAAAGTGAAATTGCTACCTGAGTATGGTGTGAGTTTATAACTTTACATGGAACCACCAACATGGACCCATATATAGCCAAGAAATGTGGTGATATGTTCTAGTGACATGCTAAATTAAATAAATTAATAAACTACAAAATCATAAAAAAATACCATAATCGATCCTCGATACCTCATCCCAGTTCAACCGTACCTTATAAGAACTATTCCATAGTATCTTTGGGATCATCAAAAAACTGTTCCTACCACAGTATGACGCCCAATAGATGATCCACAGAAGATATTATTGGGATATCCATAGTAAAAAAGAATTTAATGGGGGTGGAGGGGGACACATCCTTTAACTATAGACCCATCCATCACATGTAAGGTGTCCCAACCATTGTAGGGGACATCATCCCCTACCCATGAATTGAATGATCATGGACAAGGTGTTCCAACCTATGAAAAGGTGTCTTATCCATTACCTGGGGATCCAAGGATTGTGCCTAAGTCATCCCAAACTATGTGAGGGGGTCACATCCACTACCTAAAAATACAAGGATCATATAAAAGGAATCTCATACCACTAAAACTGATCCACATGTTTTTTTCAAACTTCTCTATTAATATATTCCATAATATATATCGATCGCCCTGTGTGTGTTTACCAAAATTCTCTGAGAGTATTTTCTAAAATCATGACTTGGGGTAGACATCATCCAAATATACATAAAAAACTCACTCCCTTGGCTCTAATAGATATAATTTACCCCAATAGTCCCCCCACAATAATCCCAAATAGATAACCTCATCCATTAAAAGGGTCATACATGCTAACACCCACTGATCTAGAAGATTGTAGGCATCCCCACTGGGATCCCCTTAGAAATACCTAATAAATAACATGTGTAAGGATCCTAAACATCTCAACTCTAATTTCAAGGAATCCCACCTTGTAATATAATCATTAACCATAGAAGCATATCCATGTTGTCCCAAAACACAAGTTATAATAGCCCTAACAATATCATATTAGGATGTTTATTTTAATTTGACACATGAAGAAATCTAGAATAATCACCTCACATGACCTATTAGGGACAATATATCTTTACAAAGCCTATAAATGTCCCATATTCCACCACATATTGAATACACCTTACTTGGGGTCCTTCATATCAATATGGTCACACTGGTCAAAGCTCTTCACATAAGATATCATGTTCCCCAATAATATCATAATTATTTCATGTCCTTACATGCCTCACAAGTGAAACATCACTAGATACCAACAAAATATATAGGGGAAAGCATGTCTTAATTCCACATGTTACTCCATGTAAATCCACTCACCAAAACCATTAAAATATGACCACGGTCTAATCACCTATGGAAAATCACATCAAAAAGGGGTAGGATCACTCACACATAATTATAATCTATAGGCCCAATGGATCCACAGTATCATGAGTGTCATTTATATACTATAAGGTTGAATTCATAGCCAATAATCACTTTCCTTAATATGGAAGGTATAATGATAACTATACATAACTATTTCGATCCCAACTGAGGCCAATAATATATAGCTAATACACATCTACCAAGTGGTATTTAAGGGATCCTAAGCAAGGTCCACTATGTCTCACCAACCTCAGTCACAATCGTCAAGGGAGATCAAATATAAATGAGAAACCTTTTACTTCTTTATTCCCTCATCCATAAGTAGTTTAGGTGTCTAACTGGAGTCCAAGGGTCCACTAGGGACGGATACATTTTATTTATCTCAATCTCAAGTGATATAATTTAACTAAATAATTTTATTTCATTGAAATTTGGATGCCCTCCCTCAATGTAAATACCATATATCACACAAAGAAAAAATAAAATTAATAAAAACCTATAGGGTAAATTAAATTGACCGCATACCTCATTCATTATTTTCCCAATTAAAAAATAGCCTAAAAACTCTCTCCAAGACTCCACCAAGCATGTATATCCATCACAAAATACCCCAAGGCCCTAACTAAAAATAATAATCGACTTTAATTAATCATAATAAAAATATCATCAAAAAACCATTACAAATTATTTTTATATTTAAGGTAATTTTTCTTTATCATTTAAAACTTACTGCTTGACCTTTTCGTACTAGAAATTGCATCCAAACTCTCACCCAACCCTCTCAGTGTACCTAAATCCACATTCTAGAAAAAATCCATAATACACCACATAAAAAAATCAAATAATTTAATTTTAATATAAGAAAAAAAGAATTTAAAATTCATTATGGTGACATACCACATCAAAAAAAGGTGTGATGATGAGTCAATATCCCCTAAGGATTTCCTCTTACTTAGTAGCATGAAATACCCATCTCAATAGGAAAATTCTACCTTGATTTGTTAGAAATAAAATTAAAACCATAATGGGAGAGGAACCAAATCAATAACGAGTAGAGAATAAGGATAGGGAAAGAAACCATTGTTCGGAACTCACCTTAGATCACTAAAAAAATTCCTTAAGAATAAAAAAACAAAGAAGAAAAAAAGGGGATAGAGGTGTGGTTGGATGGGATTTGTGTCCCAAATTGAGGAGGGGGAGATACCCATCTAAAATCAAAAGGGGGGAATGTATAAAATCTCCCCCAATAGATTCCACAAACAATCAAGTACTGGGAAACTAACTAACTGATGGGAACATGCAGCATGCAAGACAACCATTAATTACATTGTGGCTTCATCTACAGTACTAACAACCTCGGAAGACCTCTTATTCTCTCCCAAACATCTGTCCCACTGTCCATGCTTCACCCCACCTCAAAAATACCTCCATTAAGAGGTTTAAGAATTATATATTAATTTTTTTTACATTTTTAAAATCTGACACCCCCCCAATTCAAAAAATTCCAATTCCCTCCAAAAATCATGAACCATACGTACAAAGGTTCTTACAGTTCATCAAGTAATTTTTATTTAAACTTGATATTCCTCATGGATTCTTAATAAATACTATTTAAAATTATTTTTTAAATTCATTGTGTTCCTAAATTACATATGTAATGAAAATATTGTGTAACTCATCCATGGAAATATCCTCTGTATCCTCCAATGATGAAATTTTTTGAAAAAAAACCCTCCGAGAGAAACTTCTCATGAGCTTATTCACAATGATAGAGTCATCAATATTTTTCAGATATACATTAATATTTCTCCCAATATCATGGACTCTAGTGAAGAATTCATCAATGGTTTCCTTTTTAATCATTTTAATATCCTCAAATATAATTCTCTGTATTTATATCTTTTCATCTTGGAATTTTTCATTTCCTTCAGAACCACATCCAAGATTATCCCATATATGTTTTACTATTTTTAATTTTATAGCTTTTGTGATTTCTTTTTTAGAATAGGAAATTAGGATGGTATTTATGGAATTTCCATCGACCTCAAAGTTTCATTTATAAATTTTTTATATGTTCACCCCCATTAAATAGGTGTAAATCACATAGTATTTGTATCCACGAATTCAAGAATAAGAGATAAATCATATGGAATCATTAAATTTTTCTTGTCGTGAAAGTTAATTCCATAAAATGTTTATTCACCCCTTCTATTCGCTAAATTTATATTATGAATGTTATATTAATAGAGTATTCAACAAAGAGAGCTCAATGATCTGAAACCACTTGAGGGTGACCCCGTATTTTTTCACCATTGATATGGGTGGGGTGAATTATTTGTTCTTTTAATTATTTTACAATTTATTATCCAATAAATAAACCCCTATGAGTGTTTTGGATCATATCCTCTCTATATAACTATCATCTATATATGATGAAACTAGAAAATAATTGCACATACAAATTCGTACATGTTTATATATCAATGTAAAATTTTAATCCTTATTGTAATTGGGAGTTATCATGATCCATATATCAATACAAAAAAATTGTAAATCTATATCATATTTGGTAGGTAAAATTCATCATGTACCTACAGCTCATATCCTCTGGTTGGTACATGTTTTTTATACTGAATCCTTCTAGTTTTAGTGAATACACATCAAAAACAGATGCGAATGATATCTTATAAATATAGGTTAATTTATAAAAATATGATAGATACCCCTCCTTGACCATTTATATATATATATATATATAGAAATAAAACTCACATACTTAATAAAATAGAAAAAAGAGATTATAAGGGGGAAATATAAAAGATCATGTTAGTTCTTGCTCTGTAAAAGAAGAACCTTAGAGGTATGATTCTTCTAAATCACCAAATTTTTAAGATACATTAGTTTCGTTAATATCACCATCCACACTTCTTTAATCTCAGCTTAAAATTATTCTCATAGATAAACACTCCTCGTCATAATCACTTCTATTTTACTCTCCTTAACAAATATCCCTCTTCAAAAATTATTTTTACCTATTGGTAAACACCTTAAATTTCAAATAATTATCATCATACTAAGAATCATATCTAATAAAATATCAATATCCTTCCACTAGGAATAACAATGATAATATATCTATTAATTTTTATATAAAATATTGTGTGTCATTAACACTAAACTTTTAATGTGTTTTAGTCTCCCATGTCCCTTCTATAAAGAATTATGAAAGTACCATTTCCCTCATTCCATTTATCAAATAATAAACTCTGTTAAACTTTAATATAATTCACCATCCAAATTATTTCATAAACAAATATATATTTGATTTCCCAAAATACATAGTAATAATCACATAATAGTTTTAATTGGACCAGCCTCAGTTCTTATTTTCCTTAACATTTTCATGTCTTGATATAATTTCTCATACCACAATAACTATTGAAAATTGGGTTTACATGATCAATAATCTAAATCAATTCATAAATAATTTGTGGGTGATATTGTAACATAGGATTGACTATTAGTAATCACAATCACATATTTATTATTCATTAAAATAAATCATAATTCCTTTATGTACTCCCTTATTTAGTTTTTTTTCATGGTGAAACTTTTTCTTTATGAAGTGAAGATTAAAATATCTTCATAAAACTAAATTAACAATCAAATTTTTATGTATTAAAAAATGAATATATGATCTAGAATCATCTGGTGTATATTTCATCATAATATTAAATTATGTAAATATAACAATTTTCATCTTACATCATCTCAAAATTCCACAATGGGTTGATACTTACGGTCACAAAGTTATGATCCTTAATGTATTGTAAAATGATCCTTATGGACAAATAATAATCATTACATTGGAATAAATGATGCATAAATTGAGGTAATGATTCTTACAAAACTATATGTGATACTTACATGATGAAAATTTTGCTTAAACAAGGTTAGATGTGGGTTATGTAGAATTAGAATGACGATTACGTTGAGTAATAATCCTTAAAAATTTCATGATTTGTCCTTACATAGCTACATAATCATCCTTACAGAGTCTTCTTTTATATAAAAATGATCGTTGTGCTAATAAGGATAACTATTTGGCTTGTCTAAATATATAATCACATAGGTGATCATGATCCTTATACAAAATGTCTTATCTTGTTTTATGGGTAAAATTCTATAATTATGGATTAAATATATTTTCACAAAACGTCATGAAATATTATCAGGGGGTCTCAAACTAGCTCAAAAACATTCCAAACACATTCAAATACATATATTTAACATCCCATTGTTATCAAACATTGATAGAAACAAATAAATTGTTTATCATTAATCCCAAAGGGTAATTAAATTCTTCTACATTTCAAATCTTAATTAAATCCTAAGTTAATGTTATTAAATTGACTCCTGATATTTATTTTTTGGAGTCCTTGTTTTATCCCTAAAAGACGGGGTATATTATTTAAGGAAATTATTGAATTGACTATATTGGGGAATGGTTTTGAAAATAAATGTGTAGTACGTGATTTTTCAACATGATTTATTAATTTCTGGAATAAGAATATGTCAAAATCTAGGTCCATATATCCTAGAAGAAATCATTATTTCAATATCTCAGTAGGTTGACTATGTCACGAACTGAATCTACTCCCCACCAATACTAGCACCAAACATTGAACATGATAAGGCCTGAAGGGAATTACTTATCCCCATGGGATGGAACAAGTTCCCGGGTATTATTTATCTTAGTTTGGGAATGATTTACCAGAATATTTATACATTAAATATCAAAAACATTTGAAAAACTGAATCTAAAAAATTCATACCAAAAAATATATATACAAAAATCCAGAACTAAATAAATAAGTTCCAATGAACTAAAAAAGTTCCAAATACACCAATAAGAAATATAAAATCAGACCCAAGGACTCCCCACGACATGAGGTCATTACCCACAAGCCTTATCTACAACTCTGCACCTATGATGAGAACTAACACCCTGAACTACCATCACCCACAACCTTCCCTTTACCAAAGTCAAGCATAATAAATTCTACTTACACCCATGGAGTGTAATTAGGTTGTGATATGAATCCGAATAGGATACCACCTAATGATTCTAATGAGAATGCAATATAATGTGAAAATGTAAGCAGTTTTAATAAGCAAAGAAAAGCAGTGATAACTTCAACGAAATGAACCTTTCAATTGAAAATAGTTTTCAAGATAAAATTTTCATAAAGTTAAGACACTGAAAAAGAAATGTTATCTATTATAATATACTTCCAAAAACACCCTAAGACAAGGTAAAATATCACAAATAAAATGAGAAAATAAATCAGGAACACCCCTAGGCCTTAGATAGTCTCGGGCCCCATGTACCCCATACCTCAGTGTAAGGTAACCATAGTAAAATCCATTCACATGCATGAGCCACTACTAGGTAACATGACCATAACCGAGTAGTCCCCATTCATCATACAAATATTTTATTTAGTGTTTTATTTATCCAAATTCTAGGTGAAATAGGGACCAAACCCATATGGTCCACTGGTCGTACTAGTACAAATCCACCCCACCTAGGTACATGGGGTTCCCCATTTGTGTAAAGAATATTTCAGCATGCAAAACAGATCCATTTTCATGTAAAAAACAAATACAAGTCACATACACCTAGTATGGTATATATTTCATTTCATACCACTTAAAACACACAACAAACACTTTTATTTTTAATGAAACAATTTCTCAAAATCCCGTATTGTTTTGCACACAAAACCCATTAAGAACCCCACTTGTACACTGTGTTCACACTTTTAAGTTACTAAAACATTAATAGTAGCCCGTTACATTTCAATGAAAACAAAAAATCAATTATAGGGTATCCCCATGTTAAACAAGAAGTGATAACTATGTAAAAACTCCATTTTCACACAAATGTATCACAAAAACATCACTTTCTTTACAAACACCATTAAAACCCATTTTATCAGCAAAAACCAAAAGGTATAAACATTATAGAAAGTATTTTCATCCATATTATTGTTAAATAAATACAACTAGGTATTTTTAGGGCATCTCCAAATAAACCAATAAAACATTTCTTTGGAAAACCCCCAATTTCACACCAAATTGGCATTTTAAATTCAATTCAAATAAAAACACAACTAAAACTAATTTTTGCAGAAATAATAAAATGAGATAAACCTATAAATATGATAAATACAGAATTCTAATACACATTTATTTCTTAAAAATTGGAATCACCTACCAAATTAAAGGAAAACCTTGAATCACCGTGCGAAAATCAAGTCGCACCACAATCGCTTCAAGAGGGACTTATATCAAACCTAAAACCACAATAATTGACAAATAAAACCGAAGTTTAATCCATGGGATTAAAACCATACCCCCTGGTCATTTGGGATATCAGTTAAAATGAAAGAAACATCATGGAAAGGGGAGGAACTAAGGAGGGGAGACACTTACTTGAGATTCATTGAAGTTCCTCCAACAAACCCCCCTTCAAAATGGGGCCCCAAAGAGGTTTCTAGTGACTTGGAGATATGTCATGGTTTTTAGGTTCAAATAGAAGGAGGAAGGGTCTAATTAATAACTATAATAGAGTAATAATAATAATAATTGAGAGGGTTATGAAGGAAAGAAGTTACCTCTTCATACCTGGACGATTTGAGACACCCTATGATGTTCTGTACTAAATCGTGATGAATACAAGATCCAAAAAGGGTATGTGGATAATGGGAGCGTGGATAGGTTATGTGGCCTTGGTAAAGACTTGGAATCATTGAAAAATCTTTAGAATTGAAAAAATTATTAAATAACCATTTTTTAGAAAAAACTGGACATAGGACATATGGTGGGACAATTTCTGAAATAAAAACCCAAATCCACCATGATTGTGGATTCTTAAAGGGTCCAAAATGATATGATGGTGTTAAAAGGCCAGGGGAGGCCATGAAGTAATTAGAATGGATAAAAAATGTTGAAAAATGAATGTGTTATAAAAGAAATAAAATTGATTTTTAAATCCAGAATTGGGCTTACAGTTTGGCCCAAATTTTGAAAACCCTCCATTTTCACAAAAATGAATGGCAAACCCCCAAAACAAAGAAATAATTGAAATTAAAAGAACAATAAAATTAAAATAAGGAATGGATGTTAAAATTATCCCCACCCTGAAAATTTTATGTCCTCGAAAATCCACAATAAGTTGAAATACCCAAACCAAACCTAACTGATAAACCAAGATGTACTTCTTTGACATGCTTCGCCCCCAAAGGCCAAAACACCTCCAGTGATCAATTAATGATAATTTATCTCACAAAAAAAAACTTAGACCACATTCCTAAGATTATCAATCACATTCATACTTTATCCCAAAATAAAACTCCTCAAACACTATCTGAACAAGACTCAAGAAATCCACCCAAACGAACAACTACTTTGAGCAGGGCTACACTTACCTTACTTTAACTAAACCATAGGGAGCTCTCCAATCCCAATCTTTACTCAAGGATGATTTTTTTAGATAGATTGCTTCGAATGAGACTACCTACCACCAAGCCAATAACATGGATAAATCTAAGTTACTGGGACGGGGGGACACAAATAAGTTCCCCAACATAAGAGACAACCTATATTTTTTCCGAGATAGAATCATGACACATACTGGGGGAGGCCTGAACGGAAACCCCAATATAAAGGGTAGACATCCATTAAACATTTATGAAGGAACATACTTGAGAATCATAGATTGGATCCCCACTATAAGAACCAACCATCTTAATCGACTAGAATGGGCCGGCATAGAAACACCCAAAAATTTATTGATTTGGGTAGGTTGAATGGTTAGTCTGCACAGTTTAGAAAACCCTTCACTAACTGTGAAGATAATTCTTTCTGCATGGCTCCCTATCACACTGTCACTAATAATAGTGTACAAACCATGAGCTCAGCTTGTATAGCTAAATTTCCAACCATTTTCAAAAGATTCAATAGAAATCAAAGAGGGAGGGAATGACATTGGGCGATGGCATGGGTACAAGGCACACCACCTATTTGCACCAAATGGGAACAACAAAAGAAAGTTGATGACACAAGAGTCTTAAACTCTTCATATCTTTCATACTGAATATATTATAGTGTACAAGGGTTTAAACAACCCTAGGATTTTCCTTAACTATGAGACAACTTCTCTCTGAGACCTATGGCTAGAGCTCAAATGACTGAAGCATCTTCAACCTCGCAGTAAGGCTTTGGGAACCCCCTGAACAAGAATTATTATTTATATGCCACCAAAAACTACACCAAAATCTCCAGTATGTTTTCCAAGACAAAAAACATTCCGAACTCACTTTAACCTAACCTGATATTTCACCGAAACTAGGGCTTAGAATATACACACACATCACACCTTGTTTCTTCGGGCGATAAATGATAGAAGTAAAGAAAACCTATACTCGCCTTCCTCTAAAATAGATGATTTTGAATTTTTTCCAATGGACAAATTCTCCCAACATAATAGATAATCTCACAGGACTGCACGACTTTCACCTTTATATTCAATCGAGCTTATGACATTTCAAGGTGTCACCGAACATGACCATTGCGACTGATATAAACAATACATGGAGAGGGACTATATATAAAATCCCCAAACAACACACAATTCTAGAAAGTGGCCACAATATCCCCTCATGAACATATTTCTTACACTCGTAGTTTAATGTGAAATCCTTATTCGAATAGGCTACGAAGGACCAAGAGGACATCTTAGACACCATCCAGAAACTCATCCATGCTGACAACCCCATACCACTTACAACTTTGGAAAATTATGAAACATAAGAAGATAAGGTTCTATTTAAACCATCCATGATCACTCTACCGCTACAAGATAAAAAAAACCATGAAATGAAAGGGTGTATACTCAATCTACAAATCTTGAGAAATGTATTCCTTATATTGAACAATAGGAGGGTCTTCAAACAATGAAACAATCCGGGTTTCACTTTAGTTGTGCATTAACCCTTAATGTGGTGTAACTTATCCAATGATTGAAACAAAGGACCCAACGAAGATGGTCCATTATTCAAGATATACCACAAAACATATCCAAAAAAATGAAAGGAACCATTGTAAAGGCATCCCAAGACATTTACTAGAATAGAACACTAATTGACCCTTCAACACAGCTTACCGACCAAACAAAATCCCAATACACAATTTAAACAGAAGGGGTTCTTATACTCAAAACATCCCACAACATCAACATTTTCAAAAACACATAATACACACCATCACAAAGTAGTCATCAAGACATCATGTTTTTCCATTAAAATCAACTTTTTGAAAATAAACGGTTCAGTTGTTAGTGTATCCACCAACGGTACCCTATGGGCCTCACACATGCATGTTTCTGTGCCACACCGGGATCCCTCCTCATATCCATCCCAGAACTCATCCATCCATTCCATCAAATATAAATAATACCATAAAACCCCATGAATGTGGTCACTCAGGGAAATACCAAAGGTTAAAATAAAAATCCTTTCCACATTTCAAAACCAAAACAGTCAACCAATACCTTTTTTTTCTCAAAACCGCTAACCATAAAATATTACCCAAATTACACCTTTCAAAAAATGAAATAAAGGAATAATAATTTAAATTAAAACTCACATTAAAGTCATAAATCTTAATTTCAAAACATCTCATCTCATTAAAATACCTCTCAACAGTTTAGAAACTCTATTGGAAACACTTTTTCAAAACCAACTTTAACACAATTTTCTTCTTTCAAAAGAGGTGTAAACACACCATTTTCCATTTCAAAAAAATTATGAAAACTCAGTTCCACCATTTAAGAATTCAAAACTTTCCATATTTATGATAGGATCATTTCCAAAAAACTTATGATTCTTAATACAATGTCATTTTTTTAAACTTAACTTCCAAGATTTCAAAACTAAAGGACACAAGAAATTGAAAGCGAAAAATAGATTCGTTGGGTGAATTGGACATATGGTTGGAGTACATAATCCAATCACTTAACCATCATAGAGAGTGTTAAAGGGAAATATCCCCAGCTCCACTTGGCTTTCCAGACCCTATGAGTTCTCTGAGACCATTAACCCAACCCTCTTTTCATTTCCCGTAATCTTCATCAAACCAAGAAAACCAAATGAATTAGAAAAGTATAGAATTCCCCTGGAGACTTGAATCCTATCAAGAGATTTAGAGATAATCCACACTACTAATAACCATAATTCTAAGTCCCACAAATTCTGTCTTCATAATATCCCAACTGTTCCCCAAATAACATGACCCAAAGAGATCAAACCTCATTTGATACCATTTTGTCACGAACCGAATCTAGTCGCCACCAATACTGGCACCAAACCTATCCCGTGACAAGTCCCTAAAGGTGTTCCATGACCCCATGGGCTGAAAAAGTTCTTCGGTATCATTTATCTTGTTTTTGTAATGATTTACGAAAATATGTATACATAAAACATCAAAAACATTTGAAAAACTGAATCTAAATAATTCATACCAAAAAAGATTAATACAAAAATACCGAACTGAATAAAAAAGTTAAAATGATCTAACACTATCCAAATACACAAGTAAACAATAGAAAAATAGACATAAGTACTCCACATGCCATGGGATCATCACCCACAAGCTGTCTCCACAACTCCGCACTAAGGATGAGAACTAACACCTTGAACAGCCATTACCCACAGCCTTCCCCTTACCTAAGTCCAGCATAATAAATTATACTTACACCCAAGGGATGAAAGTAGGGTGTGGGCCTATTCCAAATATGATTCCACCCAATTATTCCAAAAATCATTCAATACAATGTGAAAAACCGTGCAGTTTTAATACGCAATAAAAAGTAGTGAAAACTTCCAAGAAATGAAACTTTCAATTGAAAAATGTTTTCAAGATAAAATTTTCAGAATGTTAACACATTTAAATAGAAATGTTATATAGTTTAAATTACATTCAAAAACAGACCAATATAAGGGAAAATACAAAGAATACAATGAGAAAGAAAATCAGAAACACCCCTATACACGAGATAGTCTGGGACCCCATGTACCCCATACCTCGGCATAATGTGACCATAGTAAAATATGTTCTCGTGAATGAGACACTAGTAAGGAACATATGCAAAACCTATTGGTCTCCAATAATCATGCACATAGTTTAGTTATAGTTGTCATTATCCAAATTCTAGGTACAATAGGGACAAAACTCATCTGGTCCACTTGTCGTACTAGTACACATCCACCCCACCTAGGTACCAGGGCTTCCCCCTTTGTGCTAAAAAACATTTAGCCTGAAACCCATGTCGATTTTCATGTAAAATACCACTACATGTCACACAAATCCAGTATAGTATATATCACATTTTGTACCACTTAAAACACACAACAAACACTTTTATTTTTAATGATACATTTTATCAAAATCACGCATCATGTTTCACACTAAACCCCTTAAGAACCCCACTTGTACCCTATGTGCACACATTTAAGATACCAAAACAGTAAAGGCATTCCAATAAATTTCAATGAAAACAAAAAATCAATTTTAGGTCATCCCCTTGTTATATAAGAAGTGATAACTTTGTAAAACATCCATTTTCACAGAAAAGTGTCACCAAAACATCACTTTATTTAGGAACACTGTTATAACCGATTTTTGTATAAACAACCGAAAGAGATATAAATTTTACAAAGTATTTTCATCCCTATTACTGTTCAATAAAAACAACTAAATATTTATAGGGTAGACCCAATTGAAGCAATAAAACATTTATTTGGAAAACCCCCAATTTCAAACAAAATTGTCATTTAAAATTCAATTGCAATAAAAACACCGAATTTTTTTTTAGACAATCATAAAATGAGATAAACCTAAAAATATGATAAATACAGCATTATAATACACAATAATTGCATCAGTATTGGAATCACCTGTCAAATCAAAGGAAACCCTTGAATCACCGTGTGAAAATCAAGTCACACCACCATCGCACCAAGAGGAAATTATATCAAACCTAAAACCACAATAATTGACCACGAAAACACAATTATAAACCCTTGGTTCAAAACCATACACTTTTTAATTTGGGAATTCATGGAAAATGAATGAAACTTCATGGAAAGGAGGGGAACTAAGGAAGAGAGACACTTACTTGAGATTCTTTGATGTTCCTCCACCAAATTCCCCTTCAAAATGGGATTCCAAATAGTTTTCTAGAAACTTGTAGGGATTTCATGGATTTTAGGTTCTATTATGAGGAGGAAGGATTGAATTAAGAACTAAAATGTAGGAAAAATAGTTAGAATTGTTGGGGTTATGAAGGAAAGAAGTTACCTCTTCAAATCTGGACGATTTGAGACACCCTATGAAGTTCTTTACTAAATCACAATGAATATGAGATCCAAAGAAGGTGGGATGATAATGGGCGTGCAGTTGGGTTTAGTGGTCTCGGTTGAGACTTGGAATCACCAATAAATCCTTAAAATTGAAAAAATTATTAAATAAACAATCCTTTTTTAAAAACTGGAAATGAGCCTTCGGGCAGGCCCAATTCCTTTAATAAAAATCCAAATCCACCATGATTATGGATTCCTAAAGGGCCCAAATTGATAAGTTGGTGTTATTATGTCAAGGGAGTCCATGTAGGAATTATAATGTATAAAATATGTTGAAAAAATGAAGGATTTATAAAAGAAATTAAATTTATTTTTAAATATGGAATTAGGCTTACGGTAAGGCCCAAATTTTGAAAACCCTCCATTTTCACAAAAATGAATTGAAAACCCCCAAAGCAAAGAAATAAGGGAAATTAAATGAAAAATAAATTTAAAATAATTCATTAATGTGACATACTAAATCAATTTTTTACTTATCTGGCAGTTATATGGATTTTATCACGGTATATGTATCTTGTCATTTGGTAGCATCAAGCTAAAGCGTGACCTAACCTTCAAAGAATAGTAACACCATAA
Source organism: Viscum album (assembly GCA_963277665.1). Lineage (NCBI taxonomy): Eukaryota > Viridiplantae > Streptophyta > Magnoliopsida > Santalales > Viscaceae > Viscum > Viscum album. The sequence goes on along the minus strand of OY728123.1, from coordinate 1,416,559,220 downwards.
AATACATAACCAATATTTATTTTATTTATCCCCACATATGAAATTTTTGTGCAGTGTGAAAAACTACAAAATGATAGGTTCAATACCTACAAAACAATAATCCAAATGAACTCATGCTTCTAGAATCATCATGGTGTGTATTTTTTTTATTGCGTCCCGAAATTGTATAGTTGACCAATCCCTAAAACATAAACCTTTAGATTACAGTTCAATATGACTTGGATCATATTCTAGAGGTTCATCATCTTCTCCAATATGGTCATATGTGTGCAGTAAACTCTTCATGACGTTCAAGGGATATTATTCATAGCATAATAAATTAGGTTGAGATAAGATTATACGCATAATAGATTAACATATTTATCTCATAAGAGAACCCCTAAAATATGTCCCTCCTTCATATGAATAACTCTACCTTCTATAATCATCAAAATGGTATCACTAAAATTTACAATTCATAATCCTTCTCACATTATATTAAAATAATTCCTATAGATGGATAACTAAATATTGGTCTGGCATGGTTATAATCATTCACTGTATGATTTAATTGTCCTTTAAAAGACCTTATCTCAACCTCAATTATATTATAATGTGACCAAAAAAACAATTATATGAGTAGTATACATAAGAAAAAATTCATATCCATACATAACTCAAAATTATATAGAGATCTTCCTTACACTATGATATTTTCTAACACAGCTAATTATTCAATTTCCAACCACTACTTATGATCCAGTATTCATCAAAATCTATAATTCTCTCTAATATCCCTCATTATTCTAAAAAATTATATCAATATCCCCTATTCACTATGAGACTAAATCATTATCTTCATTATATTTCCCTATGTGAGATGATATGTGATATGTCACTCTTCATTGCAATTACAAAGGATGTCTTCTCAAGAGTACATTCAAGATGGAAATAAAACATATGTACATATAATATATATTGGTGTAAAAAAATTAGTTATAATCCATATCCAAATTCATTTAAAGGTTCATGATACTATGCCATGGGGATGATATTTGTTGTGAGAGATCCTCTTCCCTCGACAGATATGAAAACATGCTACAAATGGAAAATTCTTTGTTACTAAAAAAAGTCACCATATCTATATTTTCATTCTTAATTAATGAAATTCACAATTTTTAAAGTGTTATTATTTATTTATTCAAGGCATGTGATCTTTAATGATCTACTTCCCCAACTTCACCATGTATGTTTTTAGGAATATTCTCAATGAATTATCCAAGGAAGATATTATGATCAAAAACCATTTTAGATCTTCATAGATACCATGGATCATGATTTATTATAAATCCCATAATATATACTAGTATCTCTAATAATATCTAACATAGTTTATAATGATCATATTCAATCTCTATCTTCTTTGAAAAAAACAACTTTTCATGAACATATCAATCACCCAAAAGATATCACCATCCTCAATGTATTCCAAATCTATAATGTGATACATTTATCATTCATGAATCGTGTCATTAGGATACTGTTAAACACAAATCCAATAATACATAACAATTTGTTTTATGAATGGACATCATCTTCATGAATTTCATGGGCCCATCAATCTACCCCTATAGATTTACTTTCAATACAACAATCATAAATATTATTTAAAAAAATGAATTTATTTTTGAATCATAATAAATGATATTTAACAAATGTTAATATCACAAAGAAATAAATTCCCTATAATAGAACAATGTGATTTTAATGTATAGAAAACATAATTTAGATTTAGGTATATATTCTCCCACTTTGGAAACATGAAACAGAAGAAAAATAAAGATTAATATGATGTAATTATACCTTATCCTCTCCCCTATAAACATTTGAGATTTCTCTCCCCCATTTAATAAAAGAGAATTCTTAAATTGTATGGGGATCCAAGAATTTTATCTCAATATAGATTTACATTCTCTTTTGTACAGATTAATTCTTTCTTTTATCCCATTTTGATAACAATTATGTATTTGAAAAATTAATAAGGGAAGGGAAGAATTTTAATTTTAATGATGAAGGGTGATACCTCTCAGAAATGTCCTTTAGAAAATTCATCTCCTCGTAGTCCTTAGAAAAATATGAAATAATTGAAGTTAATGAATACTTAAAAATATAAATATCATTTAACAACTCTAATATTATGATATAAAAGTCATTAGAGGAAATAGTAGTAATAG